>OV656756.1:10000000-15000000 GCA_927399505.1 Luperina testacea
TGCGTGTTTGCCCAATAACAAATAAAGACCATTTAATTTTATAGATTTGCCTGAAAACGCTGAGAACAGTGGTGGCTTAGAAGTATCATCTCCGACCTACCTATTGTAGGTCGTAGATTCCAACCCAAGCAGGAGCTTTACTTGGTGCAATTTATTTCATCACTACTGCTCTCAAAACGGTGAAGGAAAAAATCTTGAGGAAACTGGCATGTTCTAGAACTAAAAATTCAAAGACGTGAGATCCGCCAACCCAGACTAGACCCGCGTGGTGGATTATGGCCTACTCTCTATCACAGGGAGGAGGCCTGTGTCCCAGCAGTGGGAACTTTATAGTCTGATTATGCACCCGAAAACACAAAAGTCACTATTATAAATAAATTCTCAGCATCTTTGCTCCATACAGTTCATGGTTAATAACATTGTTTACTTTTATATCACGTAGTAATTGTCCCCAGGTTGGGTGCGGGCCGGCTCCGATATATGTTATTACCGTAATAGCTATCACTACGCGAACCAGAAGAATCACAACAAGTGCTATTTGACCGTCACGTTCAACATCGAGTTCCCGCACACCAACGATGTCGTCTACATCGCGTACCACTTCCCTTTCACGTATTCTATGATGATGGTGAGTTTCATTATTCGAATAATATAAGTTCTGAACTACTTATAAAGAACTAGCTATGGCCGCGACTTTGTTCGGTTGCATGTCGGAAAACAAATTGGATTTCATGGCTTCAATTTTTTTTGCGCGGTAAGCCTAATAGTTCTTCTAAAAGTAACCTAAGTTACTCTTTATCAGTTATCTGCTAGAGAAAGTCCTGTCAAAATCGGTGTAGCCATTTCGGAGATTACCCGGAACAAACATATAGAAAGACAATTTTTTTTTTTTGTTGGAACCTTACTTTCTTAATATGCGTTTGGTAAAAAGCTTTTATTTTAATAAGTATTACAAACACACTTCAATTTTCTTTATTGTATAGATTTCAAATTATTTGGCCTCCATTGCCTAATATTGCAGCACAAAACAGTACTTCGTACATTTAGGTAGGTATCGCTTGGAAAATAAGCTCACTTGGCTTTATACTTTTTATTGTAGTGTTTTTCAATTTAGCTCTTAAATCCACCGTAAAATTTAGTTTGTCCACGAATGCAGACTGACCGCTATCCCACTTTCAAAGATTTGTTTTTTAAAAAAACCACGAGACACAAATCCACAACATAGAAAACTAATTTAAATCGTCGAATTTACGACTATAGCAACTGATTATAGAATCAATTTAGTTTGAGACGAAGGCTTGGCAAAGGATGTCGAATTCCATTTTCGTACCTCCCCATAAAGATCTAAACTGTTCAAACCTATTATCCTTAACTTCATTTGGAGCAAAAGCGAGTTATATGTCGTTCAAGTCGTAAAACTGGACTAAAGGAAATGAATTCCTGACATGTTTGGAAATAATGACTTATAAATCTAATCCTGAGAGAACGAGCAAGAAAATGATTAAATACAAACCTTTTACTCCTAATATAACAAAAAATCCACAAACAAGGCCGTAAGGCCACCATTGTACATCTTTTGTTATATATTTCTGTGGTGTACAGACGCCAGCACATCAAGCTACCCGAAACTGTCAAATTTTCCCAATCAACTTTGAACCTTATAGTGTAGCGATAAAGTTGAAAATCTATTAAAGAAATTTGACAGATTTTTAGTAGCTACAATACAGGTCTGTATTGTCCCACTGCTGGGCAAAGGTCGCCCAATAGCTTTTTATCTGCATTACACCTAGTTTTTTTTTTTAGGTTGGTGACAACCCGATCATTAAACTTTCTGGACTTTCTCCAAAAATATGTGGACTCTACAATTTTTTTTGTTCTGTTTACTAGACTGGGATATGGAACTGGAGCATGCAGATGCCGCCAGGGTCCTACCTTCGTGCGGAACCTCTCTGCTACTCCCTCAACAACAACGAGGTGCCGTTGCTTACGGTCTCCGCTGAAGATATACCTAACAATCCTATAGTGGTATGTTGTTTTTCTCCATAAAAATGCTTTAGGAACCACATGCTTTAGATTCCTGTACTTATTACGGAACAAGATGCTGCAAATACTTGTTGCCTGCGATGCGCATTTTAATGTGAAGTTCTTGCTAATTTTTATCGATCAATTAACTTTACCTTACGCAGCTACTGGGCGTAGTTAACCACAGCGTTGGATCTTGAAAAACGATTGCAACTAGGCAAATTGAGTTCTTAAACTTTAAAAGCCCCGTAAGTTCTATATGTAGACGAATCCTGATTTTCATATGTGTATCCTTAAAGCACGACATTCCTAGCGGAACTAGGGATGCGGAGCTAGTGATGCTAGTTTATTTGTTTAAAATGTTCTGGATAGTTCAACACCTTATACAACGTGTTTTTTTTTGATATCCCACAACTCTAGGGGGTCATTGTACTCATCATAATAAAAAACTTTTACTATAGGATCAAACCTGAAACCACGAAAAAAAATCAGCTGTTCCCTACATTTATGTTCGCATAACTCGTCAAAATGTAGGGAATGGTTGATTTTTTTTCGCGATTTCAGGTTTGGTCCCTTAGTAAAAGTTGTTCATAATGATTAGTACAATGACCCCATAGAGTTATGGGATATCAAAAAAAACACGTTGTATAGAGCTAAAATATATCTCTATACATCTCTTTATATAAAAATCGAAATCTAGCAGAACCAAATGTGTACCTATTTGAAAAATGTGTGATTTCGATTTTTGGTGTAATAACAAAGAATGCTATCTCCTTAATAGATGTTTTAAAACCTGATAAATGTACGGAACTATCGTATGATTTGGTAACCGCTACAAACAGATAACGGAAACCTATGGATATGGCGAAGTGGCGAACCTTTCCATAAATTATGAAAGACTTTCTTACTGCTAAACAACATTTGTACTCGTTTTTCACTACAATCACATTTTTATTGAGCTGATAAGGTCGACCAGCTTTGAATAAGTATATTGATCATTAAATCTGTTCATCGGATCAAGAGTAGTATAAGTGAAAAGGTCTAAAAGTGTCGAGTTCTTATTAATTGGACAATATCCTCGTGTACTGAGTATTGTTCACCTTTTGCGTTTTCAAAATTGCCAAGTTACGAAGTTAGTTTGCCTGTCGAACCGGCTTATCACAACCGGAAGGTATCCTTGAGTCCAGAAGCGCCAGTCATGTTCTGCGTTATTTGGCACCGTCGTGCTCTACTGAGACGTTGCCAAACTTATTGAGCGTCACGCGTATAAGTTATCTGTCATCTAAACCTGGCCAGCTTACCACAGCCTGGGAAATTCATTAACATAATATTTTGAAGATCACCGTTTTGCCAACAGGATCGTGAGATAGTATTCCTGACGGCTCGGGTACATCCTGGCGAGAGTAATGCGTCATGGGTGATGGACGGCACTCTGGGCTGCTTGCTCGGCAACTCGTGCGCCGCCGCAGCTCTTCGGGCGAAGTACGTGTTCAAGATCGTGCCTATGCTCAACGTAGAAGGAGTCATCAATGGCTGGTAAGGGTATTATACTTTTGACAAACAGTGTATGATATTTTGAGATTTTACTGCCAGGCTTTAGGCGCATTGAGTGTTAAAGCCAGGACGTGCTGCTCTTGATTTTAAACGATGTTAGGTTTTCTGTCAGTGTTTTTCAGTTCTAAAAGGTAGTAGTAAGTATAAGGGCTTTCAGTCGAGCTTGGACACGAATTAAACAAATGTTCCTTATCAAGTATAAACTTTATTAACTTCGCTACATCACTATTCTTTAAATTCTTGAGTTTCAACTTAATATACTTAACTAGGTACGTCACGTATATAAACACTATCTTATACCTACTACTATGTATTTCAAATGATATGTCCAGACAATCAATATTCACTTAATTTTCTTATATTAAATTAATACATTTTACGGTTTATCATCAAAAATACCGGAGATCTTGCTTCTACGTTATTTACCTTAGCGAAGTGTAGGTACCTACCTATACGTGGAATACTCATTTTGTGATATTCGACATTATGAAGACGGAGGCAAGTCGCATGCAAGCGAGTCGCCAGCACCTTCAACCTAGTTTAATAAATCATATTGCCCCATAATATACCTTCAAAATCCCCATAATCCTTCATGTATAAGCTGGAAAATATTACGATACTAGAAATCTCATTTACATTACGTGATATCAATACAACAAGACGTATAGTGCACCCTCAACACGCAAGCTTCTAAAGTAAAACACCTTAAATATACGTATAAATGCCTCAAATTATTGAAATAATACTTTTGGTAGACACAATACCTAATTGTCACGAAAAGATATATACGGACCGCTCGGCCGGACACTAGTAGGCGGGGGGAGCCAGCATTCCGCTGGCGTGGACGGAGTGCTCGGTGGCGTCCGGCTCGGCGGTGGAGGGCGCGTCGTCAGGCTGCGCGTGTGACTCGTGGCTCAAGTACGCGGCCGGGTCGTCACCCGCCATGCCCTCGTCATCGTCGTACGGGCCTTGCGTCGCCTCCTCCTTCTGCTCCAGCTCGTGGTCGTGTTCGAGCGAGTGCGCGTCGGACGCCCGCGAGTAGTGCGAGTCGATCTGAGGTGACGACGGCAGGATGCCGAGCTTCTTGATGTGCGGCGATTGCAGGCCGTCCAGAGACGTGGGACGCAGTTTGCCGATGAGGTCGTTGAGGGTGAAGTGCGTCGGCAGGTGTTCGGAGCGTGGCGGCAGCGGCGACGACGACGTCAGAGGGTGGGCGGTCGTCGTCGTCGTCATCGACAGCGGCTTCCTACCGGAAGAAAATACCGACCCTCGTGTTAGAGAGCCGCTTGTAAAATGCACCCATGCTAAGATTCTATAATCCAGACATTGAATGTATCGAACAATATCAGTTATGTTAAAGTATGTTATTCATATTCGAAATATTTTATAGCCAATTATGTTAATGGTATTAGTGATTTTTAAAACAACAGTAATATTAAATACAAAATACTATTGATAGATAAAGTATCACTTAAACAAGAGATACCAAGCAAAGCCCCCTTCACCCACCCACCAAAAGATTTTGTAAATTTTGAAATTGTTTATGTGAATATCACAAATGATAATGAAAGAGTTGTGACGATTACGTCATAGATGCCAAATGTTGTCTGCTGGGTGTAGGGCTCTTGTTTGGTGGTTGGGTTGGCGCAGAGGCCTGATCCCGCGGGCCCGCGCGCTACGAACAAACATCGAGGTAGAACCAAGGTTTAAACTTGGACTAAAATGTTAGCACACTGACTACATCGTAAACTAATGTCCCAAATGTTATTACATTTAATCATGTCGTCTTTTAGACACGTTGAATACCGGTTGACGAAATTCGTGATCTCGAAACTCAAAACCTGTGCATAGAAGCCGCTATGGGTGTGAGAGGGGGAGCGCGCGGCTAGTCGGGGAGCGGGCCTCCGGAGACGGCTGGCATCTCACCTGGCATTACCCCTGCGCGGAGGACACGGGGATGGAGCCGTAGTTGTAATAGTAGCAGCGCGTCTGCTCGCAGATGAAGTCTTTGATTTCGCCGCAGTGCTGCGGCTCCCAGTGGAACGTGGGCGCCTTCAGGGACACGCAGCCGTTGGTCATCACGTGCTCCGTTCTGGAATACCGACTAGTTTTTATGCAATATTGCATTGTAGAACCGGTACAGGGAATTTAAAAAGCATTGCCCTTTAATGATAGGTTCGCTATTTATAAACAAGTTAACGTAACCAGTAGAGCGTATCGTGGGAAAAACGCGTAACCAGCAATTTTCAAGAAAATTTTATTACACTGGTTGCTTTCTAACATGGGAACCTATAACTTCATTGGAATTAGATCGTGTAGAGATGCGAAAAACGTGAACATCTTCATTACCGAGTGTTTCTGTTGCATGATTGTTGGGTGATTCAATCACCTCTTAGAGATCGTGGGTCAAATATACGATTAACGGGGCCTCATTTAATATAACTGACAATGCGACATAATTGTCAAAAAAATTACAAAATTGTTACGTTTTAACGATACTCTTTAATATAGCAGAAAAAAACCTTACAAAACCGTAGGATTGTCAGATTGTCGCCTCTCGGTTTCATTAAATAGGCCCAGATAACTTCTTATAGGATGTTCTCTACAATAGTAACAACGTACCCGTGTCTGGCGGTGCGCTGTGGCGCGGTGCTGCCCTGAGGCACGTCCAGCGGGTCGATGCTGTCGTCAGCATGCTGGCTGGGCGCGTCCATCGGCAGCCGCCGCATATAGTTGAAGGTCGCGTTGAACGGCAGACCCGTGCTCATCCATAGATACATGTCCGTGCCTAAATTGTTGCCTGATGTCCAGAAGTCGTACTTATTGTAACCTGTAATTAGATATTATCTCATTATTATTCATGATTTTTGAGAAAAAATAAAATGCATTCAGAGATATAAATTACATAATGATTGGCAATGATAAACTTTTAACAAGGTCATTATCTTACCAGCATTAGTAAGGTATGTCGTTATAGAGTCAGCCTTTTCCTTCGTTTCGAAAGAGGCAAGCTGCAAGCCTAATGATCTGCAAATAAAGAAATTTTACCGCTTAATTGTTAAGTTTAAAATACTTTAAATACAAGCAGACAACAAAGACGCGAATACATAAAACATTTTATCTATATGTTGATGTTGTAATAAAATGTATACTTTGCAAAACTTTATTAACAACCCAGCAATACCGAGTACAAAAAGAAACACTACAACATCAAACATGTATGTTTCCAAGACAACAAATTGTTAAGATTGAGTAATTAATTTTGCAATTTACTGTTGCTCCACCTGTGGTTTACGATCACCGTGGGTAGACATCAATTTTCTCAACATATCTCATCCAACAATAACGAATGATAAATTTATTCGCTCTAAAGACTGATCTTTATATAATATATCTAACATTTACTGTATTGTTCCGCGTAACAGAAGACTTTACTGCAATACAATTAACATGCGCTGACCATAAATGCGATTCCGCTTAAGAACTGTCGTAGAGAATACTATCGTTGCTGCTAATCGTATTCAGCTATTAGCCTGACCAGAGTACAAGTTGCACCAAAGCCTGTTTATCGAGATGCAATTTATTCGCTAAAGACAGCCCGTTCAGGCCACGGCCTTGCCCCGATGGGACCACATTCCAAGTCCAAGTTCAGAAAACTCTGAGGGATTAAAAACCTCTACGACATCATGCAACTGCAGGGTAAAAGCTCTATTAAATTAATGCTTACTGTATGCCGGGAGTGATATTTGAAGTATTTTTTAATTTGTAGCAACATGAATGCTATTTTAATTTCTCTGGGATGAAAATAAATGAAAAAGTCTAGTTCCAACGCGATTAAAGCTGTTAGTTGCTGCACGGTAAAGCTTATATTTTATTAAAGGAAACAACTTAATGTCAATGGCGTTTGTAATTATGACCAACATCCCAAAGAATTGTACTGTTAGATCTTAATTATCTACTTCTTTCTTGCATCGGAAGCCGTGAGAGAATTTGCTAAGCCGGTAAATAATTACGATGGCCGATCATGATTCGAGATAGATAGATTTTTTTTATAAAATTCAATAACACCATATCATCAATGACAACACGTAATGCAACCTCTCTCCAAAAACAATTCACCATTGAAACGCGAAACACGTTTCAACCCAAGACTTTTTATGAATTAAAACGTCATAAATTATTCTGCACTTGAATTTATATATCATGAACTTACGGCTAAATATTTGCTCGTCCATTAAGGCACCTTCAGCATACTTTAGTGCCATTTGTCTTTTTACCTCCATCTCGTTTTGGATCTTGATGGATCCAGTTTTAAAATCGGTCATATATAAATAAATTTATTATTATCCTTTTCGTCGTCTTGCTTCATTTCCAGTACTTAAGTATAAGTTATAAATATCTCTTAAATTTCATATTTTTCTATTAGCGTTTTTTACTCAAATTGCGTCTTCAGACTTGTAATTCCCATTTTATTTCTCCCGGTATATCTATTTAGATGGTGCAACAAAAAATCTGCGACAATCACGCGTCCTCGTCACATCAGTACCGTTAGTATCTTTTGTCATGGCAATCAAAGCGAACCGTAACACGACTCGGAGTAGTTTGTAAATTATCCACGGGTCCAGTGCTATTGCGACCGAGACGCATCACCATAAAACTTATCGTCACGCAGCACCTGCTCCTGAACTGCATCTCGACACGCTTGTCATGCCGCGATTTCGAGTCATATTTTACAACGAGTTTGTCGCGACCTTAATCGATTTCTCAGTTCCATTATTTTTCTTATAGATTCCGTTTACTTAACGATACGGATATTACGGGTCGAGCATTACCATCATTAACAATTGGAACCGTAAATAGGTCGTGACTGCGACGCGTTGGAAGGACATCGTGACCGAGCTATGGGGCTACTGACCTCTCATAGCAATTTGAGCGTGCACGTGGTCGGATCTAGATCGCGGTATATGGCACCTCTCTAGTGGCGCTTGCGGCACAATACCATTTTCAAACAGTAGGAATCATTTTCTCATTTATGAAATCATTATTTCAAAGAAATGGACTAACGGGGCTGGTATAATTTATCATCAAGCTTTAGAGGAAATAGATTTTAAAGACGTGCACGCTTACGTATTATATTTTAATGGAGCGCTCGGACGGCTCGGAGTTCATGAACGTGAGATGTTGTTTTGTTGGATTCTAAATATAATTTTAATGAGAACGTCCTCGCTACCGATTTCTATTAAATATATCGCGTAATTGGTAATTTTGGACTTGTACAAATGAGTGCGGCTGAAGCTTTAATTTATTTTCTAACATCTACGGGACTTCAAGGCGCGTTCCCCTTTTTTCAGTGTTCGTTGTTAGAATTGAACATGGCAAAGGGCTCACTGAAGGTGATCTCAATGGCTCCGATATTGTTCTCGACTTTTCCTGAACTTCGTAACGGTAATGTAAATGACCCTGCACTTCCTGGTGGCTGTAGCGTCGGAGCACACCTAGGCGCTTGTTAACGCTAGCCCAACTACCTATGTTACTATCTGAACTACAGGAACACGACACACCAGATAAGAACATACGGAGTCACGATTAAGGAATATTTATCTCACGAGAAACGCCTTGGGAGATGCAAATCTTGCACTGAACTCTGAATACGGTATAATATGAAAGATTCAAAGATTGCTACATACCTGCAGTATTGATAAGCGAGGAAATAATTGAGTTCCGGGCTGTATGGGTTCATCCTTGAGATAAAGTATTGCACGCCATCTAGCTGTATAGTTGTTATCCTTTGCGCTGAAACAACAGGAAAATATTAAACGTCATTATAAAGTTAAAAAGCAATAACGTTAACAATAGTTAACATGTACATAAGAGCAATAAAAGAGGTCTTATATTTCGTCAACGAGAGCTAATAAATCCAGACTCTCCTTATAAATAAAACGCATAACTTTTAAAGACCGCGAGAAGACGTTTCTCCTCGTCGAAACCCTTTCTCAGTTCAAATCGTTGACACTTAGTATCCAGTTCTCAGAGAGATAAGTGACAATGGATCTGACACAAAATGAGTATAGCCGGGAAAATGGCGCGCCCCTCATTCAGTTCATTCATTGCTTTAATGCGACGGTTATGAGACGCCCGCGCAGCTCGCCTGCATTACCGCGTGATTTACATCGCACGTCACATGCCCTGACATTGACACTGTACTCATCCAGATTATCATAAGAGTATTTCTTAAGATACTCTCGTAATAGCGATGCTGATATTTCATTCCTTACCGAATGAACAATAACTTTCCTCTCTTAGCGTGGTCGTGGTCATGTCCAGTCTTTTTTTGTTCAGTAATGAATTCCCACACCTCTTTTCACCACTACTTAATATGTTCACCGCGATGTCAGAACTTCATTGTCATAAAGTTCGCAGTTTTGCACGTCATTTTCGTACTACGATTGCAGTATAATGCAGGGACGTGCATCACATACGAGACAAACCGTTTTGCGGTCGGACCCCCGCTGTGCTGTAACGCCATAATTAATTCAATGTCCACTTCTTGCGGTTGACCGCAAAATTTTATTACTTCCTAATTTGGTTTGGTATTGAAAACGATGTAACTGACTTTCTTGTTATGTCTTAATTAGTTCAACTGAATAAATCTTTTACAAACTTGAGTATGAATAACATTACCGTCTCCTACATCAGGAACAATGCAATTACAAACGATGATTTGCATTAAGTTTGCAGTCCGCGCAATTAAATTGCAAGAAATCGAGCAGCTTCAAAGCTAAAACTGAATATTAACTTTGAGTGATCTAAGTATACTTGCAAGGCGTAAATACCGGTCAATACTCTATGATAATAGATTAGAACTGCAGTGTCATCCACTTTAAGAAGCATCGACGCGAATCTCACGCTCGGCCGAGCACGAAATACTCCGGACTGCATCTTTACAACCACGACCATATTAAAAAAGACCACGACTCCCTGCCTACAAACAAAAACAAGATTTTGTTTTCTTAAGAAAGTAACGACATAGCATTCAATGGTTCTATAAATATATAAGCATGCCGTGCCGTACCCTGCGAAATGCAATTGTGAACCGATCCCGAGCAATCCACGAAGAAAACGAAGATTAACATGCCGTCTTGGACCACGCACGCTTTATTCAACCATGAAGGAGGAGGTGATTAATAATACGTAATTAAATGTATCCTGCTTCGCGTTCGACGGTAGGAGAACACACTAAGAAGCTTCACATCGCTGCTCTGATTTACATACTAGTTGTAATGGTAGCCCATTAATTAGTCTTAGATTGATAGACGCCTTGTCACTCGGTCTCACGAAGACTTGGACAGATACGAGCGGATTTATTCCCGACGGTTCAAACTACATTATGAGACGCGTCTTGATTTTAATGGCTGCATTATTATGCAAGATCGATTTCAAAATCACTGATATGACAATAAATAGGCATATATAAAAGGACATTATAATTCCGACATGAAAAGCCTATAAATGCTAAAATAATCCAACACTTAAATCTAAAAGTACACGGAAACGTATGCGGACACATGACCGTAAATATCCTTATTGCTTTCCAACAGTTTATTGAGAAACTCAATGGTATATTGTGTACGTTGTTAAGAAACTTGAGTTCTACAACTCGGCTTTACTCGGTTATTATAGAGGTCCTGAGTCTGCTATTGGAATCCATGCATAATGTAACCTCATGCATAAACGATGTCGCGCATTACTTGCTTACTTCGCTTTTACTTCTTGTTCGAGCTTTTCCTTGATGAATGCCGCATTCTGCAGTCACTGTAATAGCTACAGCAATTTATCTTTGTTCACTACTTTGTTGCTATTCTTTTCACGGTGTGTTTTAGCTTGCAATTTCTGCGATACAAGTAATCTTTACGGCAAAACTATCTTTAAGTACGGAAAATATATCTAGGAAATTGTTGACTGCTGATAGCTGACTTGTGTATAAATTGGAATTTAGTTTCCAGGCAATACTGGAACGTACATGTATATTCTTTGATTCTTCATAGGAATAATAGAGTAATAGAGTAAACTTAGACTGTGAAATCTTGACATTTCCTGGTAGCTTTAATGAACCCATTCAATTCTCATAATCGTAGACGTATATGATGATTACAAAGCGATATAAGGGCATAAAAGGCGATAGTTAGGGACGTTTAGAAAGTGCTGGCTGACAGCGAGACGAGTGTACACGAGCAACAATGAGCGTCGGGGAGGCGGGTCACGTCGCGTGAGTCATGCGCGCGCGCCGCATACTGATGAAGAGCATCGGCACTCCCGTCCCGTCCACGTAGCGTCGTCGAAACCACCAAGACGAGGATGGCACTGTTCCTTATAGTACAGCGCTAGTTTTGTAGGTGCGACAATGCGACCTGACCAGGGCTGTCGATTGGCCACTTCCTTATAATCATGATGCGACTACGCTTTCTACATTCCAATTATGTATTTGCAACTCCAAAAAAGACCGCGATTTTTCAAGTTACTTTTTACCCGGACTTTACACCCTTAGTCACACATTGTGACACCCCTATTGTAGGGGTGAGTGCACTCGCATGCTGTGGCCGGCGCCGCATGGATATCCGGCCAGCTCATCCACCGGACGCTAACGGACCTCTGTCCAAAACTTTCGTCGCAAATGTCACGCCCGCGATGTGCCGCGCAATCGCAAACCAACATCGCGATTTGTACTCGCCGACTTTTATTGATCGCAAATCGTGATAGCTCAGTTTAACTGGAGAATTTAGACGTGCACTCTCTGAAGATACCGTACGAAGAGCACTTAAGGTCATACAAAAGATTGCAGCAGCAAAAAATGTCCCAAAACAAAAGGTTATCAGAATGATCTACATGCAGCTTGTCAGCCAGTTCTGTGAAAATAAAACTGAGGATTTTAGGACAGTGGATGGGTGATTAAGATAAACGCTGCATGAAAATGAAATTTGATATTTTTTAAACCTAAAAAAGAGAATTTAGGACTACTTCAAAAAGAGCAGACCTGAAAGGAATTTAGTGACGAATGTAATGCATTGATTGAATCAGTAGATGAAAGAGAAATGTAAACTAGTTTACATTCAAAAGAACGATCTCATCGCAGATGAACGTAAATCAGTATTACACTTTCACTTTTATAATGATTACGTGCTTTTTCTAATAAATTCAGTGTACGTCTCTATATCGCGGATATCGTTACTCAATCACCTATCACAACAGTCGGAAGCTAGCAGATGTAACCGACGCGTGCGCAATCGCATACAAAACGTGAGCCAAACCACATTACGAGTATCTCTCCACGATCCTGGTGCCATATCTCATTAAAATTCGTTTATCGGCTATCTTGTAGAAGAATCTCAAAATAACAACTTCCTTCCATTCATTGGTACTGATGTTACATGGGTATAAAAAGTAAGAACCCATGATATTTTTTATTGTTTCAGTCATTGGAGAATCAGTAATGTGAATCGACAATTTAAATCAAATAAAATATAACGATACTAAAGCTATCGGTCTTATATGAATTGCAAGTGAAAATTCCGTTGCCATATATCATATCTTGATTGATCTTTCTATACCCCAGACTTAATATGAAATGCATTTCATTAATAACCAACCCATACAAAGAAAAAGAACAGTCCTTTACAGAAATAAAATTATTAGCTTTTCTAACAGATATGCATTTGCAATTCATTAATAAAAAGCTTTATACGCCTGAACGACTCTCAGCAAGGGAATTTTCTTTATGGAGAATTGATCATTTTTGCGCCCTCCACTGACACTGCAATTACTATTACTTATGCATTCATGGAATTCTGCAAAAGGTCGTGTAATTAACATCAGAATACTATAACTGCTTATTGTATCTAAAGAACAGTGCATATCCAACCTGAGACTAATTTGTATAAATATCACAAGTATAAAATGTATATCAAACTTTAACAATCCTAGCTATTTATAAATGCGAAAGTGAGTTTGTTTGTTTGTTTTTTTACGCTAAAACGGCTAAACTGATTTGGATGAAATTTGACACACAGATAGACTCTGATCTCTCTAGAGATCTGAGACTCTATCTGGGTAAGGACGTAGGCTAATTTTTATCCCGGATCGCAGAGGAAGTCATGGGCAACAGCTAGTTGCTGATCAAACTGACGATTCAGGCCGCAAATAACCCTGCACTTGAAAGTCAGTTATAGACAATTTCTTGGACAGCAAACTCAAGGAATGTAGCCCCGCAGTAAATTACAGAATTTTCCTTTAAAGCACAGTTTTCGTGTCATAATTATCTAATATCACCCGAGACAGCACATAAACTAGTTAAAACCGGTTAAAAGACGCTGCAAATTATGCATTATCAGCTTCTAAAAATAACGCCATGTCCCCTACGCGTAGGACGTTGGCTCTTTAAGGCAGAAAAGTTCATCATTATTCTAACGGACACTTCCCCACGGGATATGAGCACCTCTTGGTTTTTATGGCAACATTATTTATAGAGTTAATGAATTAATTGGATAAAAACACGTTAGATAAATGCTGCAGGAACAGCTTGCATCTAGAGTTCTGCTTGAAATTGCAGCCGCATATATTTTATAATTTTCTCTAATTGCTAACTGTATGGGTAACGTATCTAATATAAAAAAGCTTATTAGATGACATCACAAATATAATACTAGGTCTATTTAAATATTAGAATTTAAGATTCCTTTACACACTCTATCCTAATCTATTCAACAATTAACTTGTAAATCTCCTAAACTACTCAAGCAATTTCGCCATTTCTGTCCATTCGTCATAACGCTCATCTATCAATTTCACCATCAAATAAGATCAAACATTGTTAAAACTAAGCCAGTTTTAACATTTTTTATCCTTTATTTTTTCAGATTTCTGAAAACTTAAATAGAATTAGGTATGTGCCTCCAGGAATTTATTTTACTATAGAATAGATCATAAAATATCACATTTCGAATAAAAGTGAATTTGGGAAGAATTATAAAGACATTTGTATAGTTTAATAGCCCTCAACCCCCAAACGAACGCGGCTCTACATTCCAAGTAACGTAAAATATCATGTTACGCCTTTTTACGACATCGTAAAGTTTCGTGTTAAACTAAACGTGCAACGAGATTGTTATAGGTACTATCAAATCGTTTACGAGTTTCATCCAATAGTAGCAGATAATGAACATTTTACTAAAACATTCAGTTTAAAGCTAGATCTTCTATCACTTAAACGTTGATTAAAAGCTGTGTAATCGTGTAACCGCAAACCGTTGGCGCCGGCGGCGGCGGTGCAGCGGCGGTGCGCGGCGCGATGCGTGCGTGTGCGCAATGCAATGCATTACATAACGCGAACCAGTTGGCGGATCGAGCGCAACCACCCGGCCCTCACGGCACACGCTCCATCTACTTCATGCATTACACGACGTGTATTTCACGGCCGTGCCAAGTTCAATGTTAAATATTATACCTTTATCGGATATTGTAAGTCCCCCGTCCCCGATTAGATAAACTCTGTGAGAACATTTACATCGTGATAAAATACATCTCCGCATAGATCAGCCAACAGTTAGCGTGTCGTTGAACTCTAAGCGGGAAATTGGTTTACGTCAATTCTCATTACGATTGAATGATTGATGATCCGAAACTTCTGAAGCCACAAAGTAGTTATCAAATTACCGATTCTAAATTAATGTTCAGTAAAAAAGTCCAATTTTGGCGTCTATCAAAATTTTTTGATTGGTCTTGTGCGTGGGAACATCGATCGGATTGTTCGTGGTCGGATAACGATCGGAAGGCAAAAAAGGGACCGAGATAATGGCGAACGAACGATGCGCAAGAGACGAGCCCAAGGACGGCGCGCGCGACTCCTCCCTCGCGCCCGCTACGGAATGCAACCTACCAGACTATTTTTAGTAATCAAACCCGATGCCGACCCGGTCCTGGTCCCGGCGGCCGGCCAACGAGACAAACAAATGTCCGCGAACACTAGTGATTCCACTGAAATTATATTGCTAACGAGCCCTCCACTGCGGCGCAATTACAAAAACATAGAACAAAACAAATACCATCAATGTAGCAAGAAATTGTATCGGCACCGGCATGGCAGCCTGTTTTCTTTTAAACGTTTGGTGACTAAACCTCTAAATTACTTTTTCTCTGAGGAACCAAAGCTCACGTCCGATATACATATAATTTGATACAAACACCTCGGTGCTGTGGCCACATTCCTTTGAATTATAGTGACAAAAAATGTTAAAGGATCACAATAAAGTATCACTTTGAGGGCTTTCGGCACCCAACTGTTGAAGATAAACCATATTTAATGTCCCAAAAGTATGATCCCGTTTCAGCCACGGACAGGATGCAATCGTGTTTAAATCTTACTTAACGTGCATCACAAAAAACCTTAATGACACGAACGATGTGACAATATTATTGGACAGATATTCTAAAATATTATGTAATTACGTAATCGCATGGCTTGGAATTATGATCCAAATTTCAGATATGTGAATCATTATAATAATATATACGCGTGTTTATAAATTTATAAAGGCGATGGTTTACCTAAACATATAACAAATGCTATAGATAGGTACTCTATAAATTGCTAGTTCATTGAATTATGATCAGCTAAGGTAACAGATTTAGGGCCCTTGCGTTTCAAAGCAATAAAACCAATTGAATTGAACGATAACCATAACCCTTAGGCCAAGGGTTCATAAACCGAAATCATTAATTTATTACTGTAAGAAATTGTAACACACGCGAAAGGCTGTTCCACCCGCAGATAGCGATAAATATTAAATAGATTAGATATGGTGGTCAATAAAAATATGTGGTAATAATACGCATATCTGATAGCAATTATTGAATTCGATACGGACAATAATGCAAGTCATCGATACAGATTAAGAAAATGCATGAGTCGGATGGGTCAACGACTATCTGTGTATAATCTGGAGTCATTTACGGTACCGGTGCGGGCGCTACAAGTACTGAGAGAGGCAGGCTGTGGCGCACCATAATATTATTCCATGGAACTGCAGCTAGATGTCCTGGCCACGCGGCGGCTAGGCGAGGGCCGATGAACCCCGCACCTGTCGCCGCTCCCTCCGCATCCCCGCACTATTTTTTCTCAACACCGACTTCCGTCGAAGGGTTTTTGCCGACCTGTCGATAACCTGTCCGATAGCTGCGGACACGCCTCATTAGCGGAATCACTCCCTACTATGTTGATTGGTATAAATCGTCAATTTTTCTCACAGACTCCACAATCGCAGAGACATCCTTGATGCGGTAATTCGCTGCATTCCTATAAATGCTTACCTAAGTTACCTACGTTGACAAGTGTCATTGACTTGAGATAAAAATGCTTTCCGAGAATCGCTACGGTTGTGCACTTGGCACTTTTACGCGAAACTTACGATTACATGTGATTTGAACAAGTTCTCTGAAGGTGCCACGATTACAAGTAATTTAATGTGTACTTCTTGGAAGAATTATCATGAGAACATTTTCTTGCTAAGAGATGAAGCAATATATACATATAATGTATCTCTATAATTTATCTTCTGTGCTTACCTAATACAATATACAATTAAATCAGGTTCCCATAGTGTGCCTTTTCTAATACATTGGATTTGTACACTTGTGACAGGAGCATAGTACCCGCGAGTGCAGTGTCGCATTGTTCAGGGGGCGTGCGTGTGTGTGTACTGTGCGAGTCACAGGCGCACTTGAGTCAACACGCGAAACGCGGCGATCTGCTCCCGGCTCCCGGCTTTATGGCTCACCTCTGTGTCGTAAGGTTTGTTGATATTAGCCACCGGTTACGACGGATTATACGAATTTTATTGCGTGTAACAAGCTGTAGAACATGAGCAATTGGTTTTTAGCATTTTTGGTTCTCATGAGCTATAATTTCCTTGATGCATGGTCATTGCTCTACTTCTCTCTCTTTCCCTCCGTTTATGTTTACTTGAATTCATTTTCTTGATGCTTAAATTGAGAATGACAAAAATTTTAGATGTACAGTAGTTAAGTGTTTACTATTTGATGTTGACGATTAAGGGCGTATTCCACCAAACGTTTATACATATAAGCCTTATACTGAGAATAAATTTTGAATTTTTGACAGTTTCTCCATATTAGCACTGTCAGACGTCAATTTTATTCCACGGATAAATGATATCTG
Organism: Luperina testacea; assembly: GCA_927399505.1. NCBI lineage: Eukaryota > Metazoa > Arthropoda > Insecta > Lepidoptera > Noctuidae > Luperina > Luperina testacea. Next base: position 10,017,804 of record OV656756.1, read on the forward strand.
ACTTTGGTTAAATCAGCCCTAAATATAATAAAGTGAAGGAGTAAAATTTAATAGAAGTTATTTAGAAGGGGTAATGGTGGGACTTGCTATTGTACTCTAATGAAACTCGAACAATGAAGGTCGAAGACCCGTAGGTCACAGCAACCACCATGCTGCCACCACGCCGTGCTATTGTAGCTCTTACATAAGTTATTACTGCTTCGAGTAATTTTATAGCTACATTTAAATTCTTCGATTTCCGCAAGGAGATAAGGAGACTGTTGGAAATGTATTGTGATTAGTTTTAAAGTGTCTATTACTTATTTTTTTTTTTAATTTTATTAAAAGTTACAGCTAGTTAACTCGATAGGGTATACAATTTTGTTATGGAGAAGATGGGTGAACGGGTGCTTCTATAGAAGATATGAATATTTTTTGGAATGTATTTTGATTTAGTAATGTCCAACTTTTTTTCTATAGAGAAGTAAATTAATTTCAATATAAAGCAAGTATTGTGTAAATAATGGATTATAATTTATAAGGAAGCAATATGCTACGAATTTAGGCCCAATACTAAGAATATTACCTATTTATTTAGAACAGGCCAAGATTAGAATAGACATAAACAGACGCATCAGTGTCGCAATACTGAAGCGCGCCACACACTGCGCGTATACAAATAACAACACAATTGAAACGTAAATTAACAACAATTTTTGAGGTGACTACATGACGCAATGATGTCCTGTGAGCTGATTCTTTAGTTTCACACACAGTTTTAGTAATTTCATTCATCAGTTATTTTTAGTTATCATGAAAAGCCGAAATTGTATTTCAAGATTTTCAAATTCCTTGAGTTCAGTTTCAGTTTTTCATGAGAAATTGTTATGAATGAATTTTCATCATATACAATCATTCTTTAAAATTAAATTAAGCAATATATTATTGCTTACACCAAATGCTAAAACAACTGTATCACATACCTGCCGCGGGACCGAGGGTGGCTGCGAACAGTAAGAAGCAGGTGGCCAAAACGAGCTGCATGTTGATAAAGTCGAGTGATATCAGCGGGGAAGCGATCTGAGCACACTCAGGAGTGCACACGCGCTACACGGGACACTCGGGGCACACTGAACGCGCGCTGGCCGGGACCCCCCCTTATAACACAGACGCGTCCCGCGCGCACCACCGCATGGGACCGCTATTGCGGCCGCAGACTCTAGCCTCGCGTCCAATACTTCACCGCCCACAAGGCACTCCATCAGGGACATAGTAACCCAGCCATGTAACATGCCCGCGCATCCGATCCACGCGGGCGGTGTGGTGTGGTGTCGTCAGCCGCGGACGTCCGGCGGCGGGCGGACGCTAGCTCGGCGGCGCCCGCGCTCCTCGACACGGGAGTTATCTCGGCAAATCGTACCGCACAATAGTTCGCGCTCAATTTGTTCTTGTTGCGGTCGACGCGAATTCTTCGCTTGTCCAAAGGGTTGTCGACGTTGTCGTAGTTTTTTCTCCGCTCACGATCCGATGCGGCGCGCTTCAAGGGTGTGCCTTTGTTATATCTGCCATTGAGGATCCGCCTCGCAACCTGCTCGCAGTTATTGGGATCGTACCTACTAATCTATTCGTACTGTCCAACAGCAGTAACAAAAATAATGAAGAATCGCGTCTCAATTCCTCACACACCTATGTAGTAATATGGTTGGAGATCTCCCCCTAAGTTGTCTCCTTAGGTCCTCAAGTTATTGCGTTTTCATTTAACTTTTAAGATATGGTGTGATTATCTCCAAAAGATATCCTTTTTTCCAATTACTATTTTCTTCTAGTAAAATTAACAAAGAGTGCTTTTTCTGTTTATATCTACTAATTGAATGAGAGCGGCTTCGATGCGAAGGTATAAACGCAGACGGCTAATAAATATTAATTAAGTGTATATTTGACCTTGCGGTGCACACAAACAAGCGCGCCCCGAGTTCAATATTAGAGCTTTGCTGAAATAAAAGCAAATAGGGGAGACGCGGGGCACTTGAAAGCCGCCGCCGCAAGTTCACCACTTTAAACATGTTGCTTTGAAAGCCACGTTAATTGGTGGGACGCTATTTGCTTTGCACGCGATGCGGCCCTCCCAGCTTTGACATTGCCATACCATAGAGATGCTATTCCTATGTGTGCCCTATAACAGGACACCTTAAACATTCCCTCCATTTACCTGTTTAATAAAAAAATCTAGGGTAAAAAATAAACGTGAATATTTAAATGTTCATCTCAATACAAGACACTGCACTTAAATGATCCTGCAAAAGTTGAAGTGCCCTAGAGCCTGCAGCTTGCAGAAACACTTTTGAAATTTCTTTTTTATCGCATTCAAGCGATACATATCAGTATTGTTTTACATCCGATGAATTACATTCGAGGGCGATACCAGTCGATAAAATAAAATTCACGGTTTTATTTTCATAAGAAATATGAAGGTATTACTTTAATAGCAGCAAAATGAAAAAAAGAAAATCTCGAAGATTCGAGCGATACAATGTTTTTTGATCCGAAGATGTTACTCCGCTTCGGGGAGTATTTAATTGAACAGGAGCATGACTCCGATGTTTTGAATAATAGTAGCAATAGACCGCACATGCTGCTCAAACAAAACTATTTATGCGCCATTCACAATGCGCGAGCGCCGTGCGCTGTGCTAGCCGACGACACGACATTAATTGATATCATTATATATACCATACATCGTAGACCAAAGTTTCAAAATTAATTAAATCAAAAAAAAAACAACCTACTAAATAAAATAAAAACTACCTAAACAAAAGGAAACATGTCTGAAAAACTTTCAAGCTTTATCGCTTCGACTCTACATAATATTTCAATTTCATAGGCGCGGCGGCGCGGCGGGCGGCGGCGTCGCCGTCGCCTAACTTTTCCTCTAGCGCGCGTTTTTTCAGGTCGCATCTACTGGAATATTGCAGAGTAAAACTATTAAAAATGACAATAAATTATGGCAAATATGCTTAAATAAGTATGTAGGTTACTAAAACTGCATAACATATCCTACACCGCGAGTCAAACTGGAAATATAGAGCAACTCGTAAACATCTGGAAAACCGTAAAATTACTAGGCACTCGCACCATTTTGCACTATAAAAGAAGAAAGCATAACTGTACTTTAGAAATGTTGATCAATGTTCGAAACCCGTAGATGTGTCGCCGCTCCTCAATCATAGCGTCCGTCAACGTTGTGATTATTCTAATGTTTTCGAGTTGCGTGTGATGACTGCGCCTGCGGTGGTCGCCGCCGACTACTCTGATTACCACGATTACGATAAAAATGCAACCGCTATCGTTTAAATGCCGTTTTAAAAATAACCGCGTAATAGTCAACCGCAATAGCAATGAACACTAAAAATAAAATATTACGTGGACGGTCCCCTTAGCTTGACGTCCCTGAATAACATTGGGAATATTGCCCGATCATTATGCTGTGTGCACGTCGCTAGTGGTCCGGCATTTACATAGAGACCACTATTAAATTATCCATTACGATCTGAATCTTCACATATAAAGTTTAGTGTTCTTGATGACTCATGCACGAATGTGTCTGGACTACATACCTGGAACGACTAAACTTGATATTTTATTTTGAGTATTCCCGCACAGCTTTGTGGGCTCACCGTCTAATACAGCGCACTATAGCTTGCTCCGTGTAGACATGCATCCAGCCCACGTCGTGCAGTTTTATATGTAGCTATAAACTTTGTCGTGTTCGGCTAGAACATAACGCACGATATTATTTGAAAATGTTTTACGGCACGTAAAATGCCCTTTTAGGATCCATGTCTTGGCTAAACTTAAATACGGCTCGGTAGCAGAACTAAATTCTTTTCTAGACATTTATGAGCGGAGAACGCGACCTAATAACACTACCGTATTTATTTATGTGTGATAAAATTCTAAATTAGTATTTACAGCCGGTTTTGAAACGCAGTACAGGAAATGTGTTGTTTTCTTTATGCCCCAGAAACAAATCTAGAGACAGTAGGGATAAAATTAAATAGGCTTGCAGAAAGGAAAGTACTAACTATAATATTACTAGCGGACTTGACAGACGTTGTCCTGTCCGAACAGCGCCACCTACCGAGTCCAATGTGAATATAAACCATCCTGGGACCAAACTCAAACTCAAAGCATTTATTTCGATTAAACCTTGTACAGGCACTTTTGAATTATCAAAATTAAATAGTCTGTCAGTTAGAAAGTTGAAGCTAGTTGCCCAAAACATAGATCTTTATGGAGAAGAAAGGGCAAGAAACTCCATAGACACTCTTTTAAATCAAGATATTACAAAATCCTGGGTACATTATTTCTGTTGCTTCTATATGTGAGAACAATGTAAAAAAAAGACACAAATGAAGAAACAATTCAAAATATAAGATTAAAAATAAGCCTTGGCAGTTAAGAGATGACCAGTCTCAACCGACGGCGCCCGTTCACGAACATGACGCGTGGATCAGCACCATCCAGCTCAACCAATTTGTAGGGAATGATGATCCAACACACGCGCCACCATCAGTGAGACATTGAAGTGAGCATGACACGTTCTCAACTGCCATGCTCTTTCAAGTTAACATCAAAAAATCATAATAAACGAATACATGGTTCTTACAATTACAAAATTTAAAAAATTCTTCTAAATTATACAAAACTATAGTTTGCAATTTATTTGAGAGATTTATAAAATTTTACTTCCAAACAGGAAGAGATATTTAATATTGACGGGATTCAACAATTAAAACCCATTCAAACACACACAAAAAATTAAATCAAAATTAGTCCAGTCGTTAAGAAGGAGTTCAGTGACATATACACGTATAGAATAATTCTATATATATAAAGATGTGTTCCATATATCCAATTGATTGACTAATAAACTCTGTCATCTTTATACTCTATCAATCGCAGACCTCTGTTAGATTCCTTTCTCAGGTTCTTAGTTTCATCTAAGTTCAATCAAATCAGTCAATCATTCAGAACCATTAGATATGTTTGAATAGTTTTGTGGTCGTCCGCGCTGTAAATATATTGAACAAAATCCTGTAGATAATAAATATAATAAAGTTGATAATAAATATAATAAAGTTGATAATAAATATAATAAAGTTGTGGTTGCAATTTTCAAATGATCATCAAGGATGCAGAGGCAGTGGAAATAATATAACAAAATACAAAATCCAGACCACTTGATATAAGGCCAAGTCTAAAAGAAATAAATAGTGGTCCTATCCTTACAAAATATTCTTGAAATTCCTTCTTTTTAACGGGCACAATTAAGCCTTTATTCTCGGTGACTGCGGACCGAAGACCTATTATGTATTTTAATCCATACGCAAGAATTTTTTCTGACCCCTAAGGGGATCTAAAAATAAATGCATCGCGTGGCTAGCTCGGAACAAAAGACCAAAAAGAGTAACTCTTGGGATCGCACCTACATAGCTATATACGAATGAATCCGTAACTAAATTGCATGATTGGCGCGGTTCGCTACTTATTTGCACAATTTCCATTACTTAATCAAATTATTACCTGCTTGCCGATCGTTCCGCGAGCTGCCCGCGGTTTTTCTTATTTCCCGTGGGATTCTCGGGTTTTCTGACGATTTAGATCGTACTTATCTATAGGAAATGAGCTTTTGAATAGTGTGATCCTATATTTTTTCAATTACCCTGTTTAACCGGGAAACGCAAGGATTGTGCTTTTTGCATTTCATTATATTTAAATAGAATAATATCTATGCATTATGTGTAGGTAGGTAGCTATTATGCGTAATGGTTTCGTAAGGAAGAAATCTTTCATTTAAAGGCAAAGCTCTCGCTGAAATCTATGTCATTGTCATCTGACCGTTCCCATGAGTAAAATTGTTTAACTGTAAAATTATTTTATAATGACTGTTATGTCATTAAGGTCTGTCTCAAATTTAATTTTTAAAGCTTATGTGTTGTTACACGTAATGTAACAACACAAAAGTTTTAAAATTTTGAGACAGACTTTAATGACATTTCTAAGCTTTAAAAATTTGAGATAGACCTTAGTGACATTTCGGTCATTATAAAATAATTTTACGTGCTAACATGATGTGCAAAAAATATTACAATGCAGTACCAACCAATGAACCATTATTTCATGAATAACTGAATGTCCAAAAGCTTTTCATTTATGAGAAGCTTTTAAAACGAAATACCTTGATCCACTTGCTTTTGTAAAATGCGTTTTATGTAGGCACCTAAATAGGCAATTTCAATTGTGTTTTTCAAAATCTCTTTGCCATATTCGCTGAATAGCTATGTTTAAAGCATCACCTACTAAAGTCATAGATACTTATTCTGTACCTGCCTGGTACTGGAAGTCCTTTTGAAAAGTAACTTAATTCCCTCCTCCAACATCTTTATGATCAATATAAATATAGATCATCGCAATAGATCTTACTTATGCTGCGCATGCTCGATGGGCTCCTAGCTTTATATATCACACAATACAAGTTTTTTTCCGAGGTAAGCAGCGCTGTTGATTATAATAAAATGGTCTATTATACGCCAGTCTACGGATATCCTTGGCACAATAATGTATTTATTCTATAAGTCATTATCGCCCGTCGATGTAACACTAGATAGGTAAATCTTGAGAAAAGTTGAACGAACTAAATCTCATTTGCTCTTTTTTGTTTCCAATAGATGTTTATTGCTCCCCTCTAGTTTGGAATGGAATAGCGTAAAATTGATAGAACGAATCGGCATAATGTTGTCAGAACGATTTAAAGCGTGTTTTTATTAATGCAATTTTCGACTCGGTGATCCCATTAACATTGCCTAGTAAAAATAAACGTTGTAATTACGTACATATTGATCGACCGCACCGAATTTCAAGGAAATAATTTAGAAGAATCAATACTTCCTCAAGAAATTCAAGTGGTTTTTCCAAGTTTCGCAGGAAGGAACTTGAAGCACAAATTAAGTTCAGGAGCCTTCAGATAAAATCGAAACACGGTCGTCTTTGATATTTAAAAGTTAATGTATCGGTGGAATTTGATTGATTTGGCTTGTTAGTAGTCGGAATCTTAATCACTCATGACATCGCGGCAAAGGGTACCGGTCCGAAACGCAATTAGAGTTTTTTGGCCCCAGACTGCGTCGCTATTAAAACGGCGTAGCATTTGCATGGCTGGCTCAGCTCGGTGCCCGCGCACCGTGTCTTGTCCGGCGTGCCTTATGATGACACTTTGTATTTATAACTGTAAAGTATGCAACTCGTTCTCTTAGGAATTACTTTAACTAAGGGCAGTACGTAATGTTTTGTAATGTACTTTTTTAAGATCTGTGCATAATTCCTTATTTAACTTTGCATTCATTAGAAACAAAAGTTGCAACATTGCTGCAGCACCATCATAAAATATATAGTGCTGACTGAAATAATGTTATGCAACTTTGGTTCCTACGAATAACATCGTGTGTGTGCTTTACAGCTCTATCTACCAATGTTGTATGTCCTATTAATTTAAAGATTCAGTATCTTGCAAGACCACTTTAGAATACAATAAAACACTGGTTTGTTTCTTAGAACGCCAGTCTACCAGTGCCCTGTGCAGAAATATTAAAATTTGCAAAACACGTGATAACAATTCTTCGTTTCTCTATCTTCGCATGCCATCCCCAGCTGCCAGTTATCGTATTTCATTTTGTTCTTGGTTTAATGCAGACACGGATACGAAGAGGCCATCGCTTCTCTTTATGTGACTTATGTTATTATTAACTTAAGATCTAGAGATATTTAAATTCAGTAGATGCATGCGAAGTCTCGTTAGAATCTGTCGCAAAACTATAAAGTCACAGTCATAATTCATTAAGTAACATACAAACTTGTTGTTTTATCCATACGCATTTTATGTAAATATCGACGCCTTCATTTCCCGCGTGGGATAAACCAACTTAGCCAACATTACAATTTAGTAAAATACTAATACAGTTATAAATATAATGTGCACCACGTATTTTCTATTATGAAGGGTCCATGTGCAGCTAATAGATTTGATAGCTTGCGATAGGCGTAATGCTACATTGATTCGCGTCGCACCGTCGCGCGTCGCACTGACGTCAGTGGTTATGTGTTTAAGCAATTACTCCCTAGAGATTGAAGGTACAACATCAGTCTTGGTCGGCGTAAGATCGCTTCCCGTTATAATTGACGTACACACGAGGGCCTGCCGAGGTGTCAGAAGACTGGAGGGACCGCGGAGGCACGCCTCACACCTCCACTATAATTTACCCCAGCCGTGTACACGACAACCCCTAATCACGAATGTGTTTAGTAAAATCATCATTTTCAACACATTCGAAGTTCGTATCGATAAATTACACGAAGATCCTTACTGGAATTTTAATTGCGACTATCCGTAAAATGACGGTAAACATTAAAATAATAACCACATGCGTTAGCTATGTTATTTTTCGCAATTATTGTTCATTATGTCAGGGATAAGGGTATCTTATTAATATTAGGTTGTGTCTTTTTGTTATTAATTAAGCCTTAAGAAGATCGTTTACGTTGCCTGCAGCGAAGGACAACTTAGTCGTCGGCGAAAAATATGAAAAGAGGTTTATTGCACTCAGTGAAGAGTTTTTTCAAACATGCGCTGTAGACATTATTGTACGGTAAATAAAAGTAATTTAGTGAGACGAAAAACATACATAAACAATTTTATGACCAAAATCAAACCAGGCATTCAATTTTATAAAAACTAGCATTGACATCATACGAAATGTTGATGGTCTGGAAAAGAAACGAGTATTATTCCATAGTCTTATTAGGAATAAGGCTGTAGTAATATTGAATATTTCATCCTTTGTGGGAAGGATGAAATATTCAATATACTGCAGAAAACAGAAAATAGCTGATGTTATCATCATTATTGAAGTGTTGACGTGTGATTTCCTTCCCAAAGGTTCAAGGTTATGAACGTGATTTTGAAATATCGTAAAACCAATCTCAATGGCTCATCTGCGGCGCCGATCACTGCTTTCTCACGACCAAATAGGACTACCTGACCCTCAACTTTCGCACCTACTAAAAAGGGTATAGAGGCCATATTCCCTTATTGATTGGAATGGTTGATTTTTTTTCTGTATTTTATATCCAAGTGTTTTGTTTGAAGGTCGTGTTTAGCAGCCAGTTGTGCCGTTCTTTGTTATCCGTGTTGACTCTCAAAATATTGACACTAGATCAACACATAGAGTGGGACCGGATTGCTGTATCAAATATACAATGGTAACTGCTACGAATCATCAAGAAATAACTTCACACAGTCAGACTGTCATACCAAGATTTCGACACCATTGATTGGTAGAATAAAGTGGTTCGACCTTAAAACATCAGACCCATAAAAAGCAACCAATAAAATTGTTGGAGGCCGAATGTCAGTCGACCCGTCAAAATATTTACGTCCCGCCCCTCTAACATACATAATTTGGACAAGACTGTTAATTTTATGATTAATGGAGTTTGTTGTTTTGCACGTATCTTTAAATTGCAAAAAAATTACGAATAGGCATCATTCCACGTGATAAATCGTCCAATGTAAATGATCCATGATCAAGCTATATACCTAAATGTTTTATAACTTACCTACCAAGGAACCCTCACTAATTCACGATTATAACTGCCAACGAAGACTTTCAATTACTTCCGTTGGAATCGGTCACAAATATTCAATGAGGATAGAATTCATGGCGTATCATGGTGTTCACATCGCTACACCGTGCGCCGACGCAGCCGCGCGGCGTATCTAAAGCTCAATTGCACAATTAGTAATAATAATAATAATTAATTTATTTCTGAGCATACGGTATAATATACAAGATCTTAATATTAAAATGTCTCACGTACACTACCATTGCCGGTGTAGAAATTTTAAAAATAATATTGACGTTAGTTTTTATATAATGTCAAGATCAAGTCAAAATGATCACACAATTATTATCACTAATGTCAAGTACATAAAACAAACAAAAAAAAAATAATAATTAAGTTAGTAGCTAAAATATCATTAAAAAAAAATAATGTCAAAAAGAAATACAATGTCAAAAATTAATATGCAGAATGTCAAAATAATAATAATGCCAAAATACTAATAACACGGATTAATTAATTACAGCCATTACTTCGAATATTTATTATCTTTATTAATGTCAAAAACTATGATTTAAGAATTCGCTAACCGAATAAAAACACATGTCCAAAAGCCAGGCAAACATTTTACGTTTAAATTTATCATTTGGTAGCATTCTGAATTCAGGTGGTAATTTATTATAAATTTTAATTGTTGCCTGCATTGTGCTTCCGGATTCCCTCGGGATTGCTCTTAGCTCTCAAGCCCAACATACATTTTCCTCACCACGTATTATATTCTATAAATGTCGCCGTCATAGCTGTTCATGCTCGTAATACACGATGACGATAAATTCCTGTCGTAAAATTTTACACGTGATTCTTAATAACCGCGAATTAATAGCGATCAAGTATAAACTGGACGTTTCCGCAAGTAATGCGCAAACACGTCTGTACCGTGATTTATATGCTCTACGGCGGCGGTATCACCTTGAATTTTATTAACCAAGGATATAGGTATCAACACCCGGCAATTAAAATATAATCCAGAACCTTCCGGGAAACCGAGCGCGGGATTCGCAGACACCTCCCGCTGCTCGTCAATCCTGCCGCAATCGCTGCGAAAATAACCCCTCTTTAATAATCATATACCATTTTTACGGCCCATATTTTGCATTTTTATAATAAATGCAGCGTGTCATTCAAAACTTCTAATATTCATAAATCAAAATTCTGAAGAAAAAACCAATTTATTGCTGTATATATTAACGATCTTAATCAAGCCAAGAGATTTCACACTATTTCAACGACTTTTAATGGCTATATGCTAACCCATAATAATTCTATGATAAGACAGGATTATAAGTACGAAAATAAAGTAACATATTGCGACTCTCCGTGTGAAAGCAGAAAAATGGTGGCTTTGAATGTGTCTGTTCAAATCGGTACTTGGAACCATTTTATGGAGCCAAACCTGCGCACAAACACTTTCTTGGCGTGTAATAAATCATGCACATTGAGCAGTAAACCTATGAAAAAGAGCCATGAAAAGAACATTGTATCATGCAAATCCTTGACCTCGGATATTCTATTCAGATGTCATTATTATTCCTGACTCGTATCGCCATTAAGAGGGTACAACTTTGAAAGTGCTCACAAGGAAAGTATTCGCGTACAAAACCTAAGCGGTCATAAATAATACGAGGCGAGCGGAGTCGGCTAATGAATTACGAGTGCGAGGCTCATAATAGCGGGTCGCGCGCGGCGCTAAATGCTGCGCACGCGGTCGCCGCCGCCCGCCGCGGGCAATGTACGCACCGCCGCGCCGGCGCAGCCTGCGACCGCGCCACGCAACCAACCCTCAGCTTAACTTCGTCGACCGCCACAGCTAACAAAGAACGCCGATCTCGTGCGAATAGTTCACGCTCTGCCTCTTGCATCATTGTAATAGACGGATGGGCCGGAGTCAACGACACCCGTCGACGAGTCATCGCTGTCATCATTCAACTTGAACTGTCTTCCAAACGTAGCTGTGCACAGGCGTAATGAATCATTACGAGTATTACGATGCACGTTCCGAGTTGATACTGATATAATGCGATAAGCTGAACAACGCGAACTGGAAGAGCAGAATTTATAGGAGGCTGCGATGCGCCAAGGCCGCCCAGTCGTTGCTATTATGTAAATAATGCACTCCTATGTCGTGCCCTCTGTGGCACTCGCTTACCGACTACGACTGCTCATCATAGCGACCCCTCCACATACCACAAACGCTCATTATTTTCATGTTTGCATGTATTTTAAAAAAACGTATAATCTTGTAGGTACAGAAAAAGTGTACAACACGCTACGGGACTCTACATTATGTATCATTAAAAAATACAAGCAATCACCTCGGAAATACAGACCTTAATTACAGCACTCTTAATGTATGCAGTCAGTGCTAAATCTGAATTGATAGAACACGCATTAATTGCATACTGGTCTAGTACTTTAGATAAAACACGAGAAGGTAAAGGTAGTCTCGAGCAAATTGGAACACTTAACTGATGGAAATAATGAGTCACCGTGTAGTAATCGCGACCTGCCACTGTGCTAACGGTATTGCAATTTAATAATTTAATGCGTCTTTGCAACTTACAGACATACTTTTTATTCGGCCTGTAACTTATTTTGTGAATGAAAAAGCGCAGTAAATCCAAGATCTGTGAAGGCGTTATTGAAAGAATTAATAATCTAGGATTTATTATTGTAACTATGATTGTTTTAACAGAAACAAACTCAAGCTTAAACAGATTATAATTACCTATTGAAATAAATGAACCTCCTGAATTTATGTACATAATATTCAAAATCTTGTAACAACCCAGCTCTATCATAAAATAAAAATAGATTTTAATTCCCAATGCTATTCTTGGTCGTTATTTCCTACAAAGAAATAACTAGCTTGATACACGAGCTGTTTGTTTTATTTGCGAATATCGGCAACAGTCGTGAGGCACGTCAAACTGATCACACTCGCGACTCCTAAATCAACAGGAGCGGATCGGCACGGAAGCGTTGAGTGGTGCCCTCAACCCTGGTGAGGTGCTGCCCCATGTGGGCTTATCAAGTTCATCACTGTCGCCGCGCAGACACGATCCACACGTGGAAGAGTTATACCCATTGCATCCAAATATTACAAAAAATTAAACGACCGTGAGCTGTTCTTCGTTATCTAAAAACCTTGTTAATTTGGAATTCGCTGCCAGTTAAAGCACCTATGGTGGGCACTTAAAACATTTTTGGCCTTAATCAGAGCTGTGAAAATAATAAATACCCTCACAGGAGTGCTTCTTGGCTAATGGTGACTGCATTCCGGCAGTGAGGATTGTCGCCGGAGAAAAGTGGCGTGTCATTGAACCGTCCTGTGGTGAAATGCTCCGCTTCCGCCAACACCCGGCAAATAAAATCAATTATAGTGACGCCGTTACTCCAGTCACCTAACTTGCGACCTGTAGATTAACAACAAAGAATCCTATACCATTGGAAAGTCATGCGCATGAAGATATAATAAAGGTAACACCATAAATATTATACCTATCCACATTCTCTTGCATCTAATGTATGTACCTGTCATTCCTGGTAACTGATTCAGCAAGGCTATAAATACAAGCTAGGCACGTGTGTTAATTCTATAGAACGCTATTTAATAAAGATAACCACGTCATGTTATTGTCGCGGTGGCACCGGATAAGCGCTGCGACCGGCCGATTGTCTCGCGACTATCGTAAATAACTCGCGCTGTGTCCGGTGTCGACCACGAATACAGAGTTGCCGACGACGGCTGGCGAATCCAGGCGTAGCCACCGAGCTCTCCGCGTCCCCTAACGCGGACCACTCCGCCTCGCCTTCCTTTCTAACGTTACAAGCGAACAAACGTCACGTCCTTCGATCGACATACGCCCGACGAGAACCCGTGGTTGCGCGTGCTCTCGGTGCGCTCACAGGAAACAGCCTCCGCGCTAGGAATACGGATGAGCGTGACGTGTGCCATGGGCCCGCCGACTTATCTAAACTGAACCCTAGTCTCCGCCGGTATCTACCGACGTTAAATTATTACTGTCTCTAGGTGTCCATTTACAAAGCGTAAAGTATCCCTATTTATCGACGACGTGCAATTTGAGCAATATAACGACGATCTCGGGCCAAGGACTGGAATTGGCCGTCGGCTATGAATTCTTGCTGAGGTAGAAACAATGGACATATGATATAAATAGGTGGAATAAATATAAAATGGTAGTGTTTATTTGGTCTATTTACTGGCTGAACGATATGCGAAGGGTGCATAGAGGGCGGGCAGGGATCGAGCGAGCCCGAAGTATTGCCGAGGTCCGATAGCATCGGTGCGCAGCGAGCTATAAATAGATGAGCAGGCGGACCCTTGAACCAGCCGCGGTCGTCAATGCGCGCCTCAAAGGGTTACTGCTTAATAACGTTGGTAATACACACAAGTATTGTAACAACACGGGCGCACAGAGAAGAGCTAATTAAATACAATTCGCTACATATTTGATAGCACCATATTTCAAGAATTGCACGACATCAGGATAGGAGACTTAACATTACTTAACGATAAAGGAATTGACGTTAATTTAGTACAGTTGGTACTGCTCTATAAATTTTTGTTCTTCGTGCAAAATGAAGCCTTTTAAATGGTCGAAGCAGCAAAATAACTTAGAGGTACCTAACTAAGTGCTGGCATGCGACATCCCTGTTCGTTGCTCCGGTACCGCAACAATCCACCGTAAAACACGGCAGACGGGGTGCAGCTTCTCGCTTGTTCGCTTTCATTCGCGCATGCGGACGACGCTTATTTTTTTCCCTGATTAGAGTAAAAGATGCGCAACCGGTCGCGGAGCGAAGGCTGCAGCCAGGGACGGGCGTGAGTCGCGCTGCGCCCGCGCCGCGCCTCGCGCCGCCTTCGCGCCCACTAATGATGCGCCTCCACTGAACCACTCCTAATTGGACGAACGCCCGACCGCTCCAGGAAAAAATATCCACCAACCATGCGCACAGCACAGAATAATTAGAATTGCAAAACATCTCCACTTTAAATCATACGAATTATTAAATTCCAGCTAAATTAACTAACGTGCAATATACAAACATAATATCCGAGGAGAATTTTATTATAAAATTGTGTCCTTACCGGGAACCGTTTTGTTAATACTTTGTATACACTCTTGGCTCATTATCACTTATCAGATATGTGAGGTGTGAATATAAAACGATTCAGTTCTGGGAACTATATAAAGTTTCCGAGTTACATCACAGGGACACTTTAATGACATAATAATCTTTTATAAACACCATTACAGTTACTCGTACCTATTCTTTTCTTGGTGTAACTTGGCGAATGCCATTATGTCAGAGGCACGTACTCTATAAGAATTGCCCTTTAATAACGGTAGAACTATAGTGAACAATCGTAGATTACAGACGTACTAAGTCTACCTAGCTGTAAGTAATGATACAATTGACGTTTGTTATCTTTCATTTAGCAGCAGCTGGGATTCCGTGATTCTGCGAAAAGGAAGTTACGTTATACTGCCGAGCAGATATTAAAATCAATTTCTATGCGTCAATGGTATTAATTCGAAACTAGTTTTGTCTGCGGCTTATCGCGCGATAGATAAATTTCATCTATGATATAGTTAAGCACTGCCTGAATTTCCACAACAACTTTCAGAGAGATATCATTCGTAAAAAGGGCACAAGTTACCCTTTTTTTGTTGGGAAACTATCAAATAGATAGGAGGGCATGTCAGACTTTTACTGACTAAATCCCACCCGTGTTCCTTCAGTCGCATGTACCAGGGCCACTGTTACTCTTTCGAATAACCTGCGACCCTGCCAGGCATCGGCCCTAGCGGACTCCATCAATCAGTGCTGACATCTCTTTGAGACGCGCGTGGAACACAACACGCCGTCGACCCGGGCTTGGTCGTTACCGGACGGCGAGCTACCCATTGCTCGCCGTCCGCAAGCCCGCGCCTACGGTGGCCGGGAATCGGCTCCCGATTCCGTACGCCCATGGCGCCTCCTGCGACGACTGACGTGAGGGTATAAAGATTGCCTCTTCTCTACGCGCTCTGCCCTCCTCGTTCGCGAGCATTACTACATCGCAGAAGCTGACGGCTTCCCATGCACTCTCGCTCCGTACCATGGCCTAGACCAGGGCCGGACGCGAAAGATCGCCGCCGCCGATCACGTTCCGCCCAAGCTATGCAGACCTCCAACACAAGTTACCCCTGAACTTTGGTTATCATTTAGTATTAGAATAACACAACTGGCTTGCCTTTTTGTTTAAAACTGATAAGTACAAAAAGAAAAAGAACTGGACAACTTAATCCAACGCGAGATGTAAATTTTTAACCCCTAGCGCAAAAGGAAAAGGTTGATAACTTGGACGGTCGTATAATACCAGTCGGTATTGCGACGAGTATATCTGTTAATCTGTGCCTTCGGAGCTCTACATACATAGTACATGTGTGAATCGATCGTGATGCTGTTCTTTGATATATACTCGTAGAATGTAAAACTATTTTCGTCCCTTGATTCTTGGAAGAACACCTTATCAAAAACAACATCAGAGCACGTAGCGTCCTGAAATATGTGACACTCTTTCATCATAAAATGTCCATCATTAAACCCCTTTAAAACCTTTGGGTGTCAATTTACCGATATGTGTCTTCTGTTTAAGGGCTGATTTTTCCAAGGCCAGATAATTTTAATGGCGGAATAATTTTGAATTTTTGACAGTTCTTCCATACAAAAACTGTCAGACGTCAATTTTTTTTCCACTAATAAAAATTATCTGTAGATTGAAAAATCAGCCTTTAATCAGATGAATACGGGAAATTGTATTCTGGAAGAAACAAAGGATTGCCTTAGCCATTACCAATCAGCCAGCCTGTTACCTTTTCCAGAACACCTCATTATTTAGGGGTTACGGTAAAAGCCCATATAGAGCACTGAACATGTACTTACGGTCTGAAATATCATGGGGTAAATTTAAGCACGCTTGTGACTTGAGATTATGTGGTGGTAACTCCTGTTAAGGAACTAAGTTTTATTCACTGTAACCTTGTGTCGTGATACTCGTGGTCTAGCTGACATTTTTTTTTAATTGATTTCATCATAGCTCTGAACTGGTAATATCGATTAATAAACATTTTTAGCTCTCCGGAAATTTTAAAAGTTGCGAAGCTATCCTGGAGTTTTAATTGTCATCAGCAGTCTCAATAGTGTTTGTCAGCCAACTGCAGAAAATGCCCTTTACCTTTAAAGTAATTCTATTTTGCATAAATCTTGTCCAGACCTAAGAGTATAATATATATAATCTATCGACCCATTGGTATTTCTTCGCTCCGTGTGTGTAACGCGCTCTGTGCCACCATTCACTCATGGACAGGACCATAAATATAATGACTAAATCCCTCACACAGGAAGTCTTAGTCTTTATTATGCGTGCTTTTCCAAGTGTATGAATAGCATAAAATGCACAAGTGCCAGCCAGTAACGCATTCACTGGAACCGTCGCTCGTTGTCACGAGAAATGTTTTTTGACAGCATTGCAGTGCGGAGGCGCGTGTTCTCAGCTGCACGGACACACCTGACTACATGTCACTACGAATTCCTACGTGGTCGCCCATTTCATTTAATTTAATAGCTTGTCATATTAAACTGTCTCCGTAAAGTTTTCTTTGTCTAGTAGAAGAGCCCAATAAGAGCCAGAATCGATTATTATTTTATATAACCGGCGTTTATAGTTTTCCTTGCGTTCGTGTCCCGCATCTAATGAGAATAACCGCTACAATCGAAGCGTTTGTATGAAGTTGTAAAATAAACTGATTCGCCGCGGCCTCTTGTCTGCTCGTGAAGCGACGACGCCCGACTCTCGACCCACGGTCGTGTCATTTTAATTCAATGGACATGTCCCGGCGTGTTATCGGCGCTAACTTGTCGCTCATAAGATTTCCTGGTTATCTCGTCCTGTAAATTGTTATTTCTTATTGCAGCCATCGATGCGGCTTGACTAATGAAGATTTAAATCGACGGTGGTGTAAACCGAGTCCCGTTTTACATCCTTCTATTTATCATACTAAGGTGAGATAACGTTACAGGCCAATAGATAGATAATTTCCTGAATGAAATACATATTTAATATACCTACTGCTTTGTCGAAAGGTAGCATCGAATGCATTTGCGGATGTTATCCTGGGTTCGATCCCCAGGTGGGCAAAGTGTAGATTTTATATCAGATCAGACGGTAGATTAAGTATTTGTTGGAAAATTTTCTCGCTTTATAATATGGTTCTACCTACCATCATGAGTGGACCGTGGTAGCAAAAATCTACGTAAATAATCTTAGACGTAAACTGTGTAGTCAGTGTACGTAAATTAATTTACTTTTGCTAATATTTCAGGGTCTGATAGAGTACCTTGTTCGTGTCTGGAAGAAGCCGCCGTTGGTGTACTGTGACTATCACGGACACTCGCGGAAGAAGAACGTGTTCTTCTATGGGTGCGCGGGCGCAGAGAGCTGGTGCAGTAACGACCGGATAGTCCCGGATGAACCAGTCAAATATTTAGTAAGCTCGCAAGGACATATTTTTGCCAATAAATTAATAATCATTATAAACATACCTATTATATATATATATATATATTATATAAATGCCTTTCAAAATTAAATGATCATAGTAGATACACGGAAATACTTTTGAAAGGCCTTTGACACTCCGTTGGAAAAGTGTAACAAATCGTAAAATTCTTCCAAAAATGTTTATATCATTAACACCTGAAAGTCAAAGTCATATAACCAATTGGAATCTCAGAGTCATAGACAGCGGAATTGGAAAACGGATAAATGGCGTAAGTGTGTACAGTAATAAGATTGTTAGATGTTATCAGTGCAGATACTGTACTTCCTGTATCATCTAGTTGACTTTAACTACTTTTAGGGAAAATGTTGACCTCGTTCGTACAGACCACACAGACAAAAGTTGCATGTTTTTGACTACCTCCTTGAATTGCATAGGCGACGGCTGAGCCAGGGAAACTGGATCCGATCCGCGGTTCGTGCAGTGTTATTGGTTTTATCCACAAGGAATTTCTTAGTACGGCTGCCCCATTTCAAAACCTAGTGAGGACTTAAAATGAAATTTTACAGGACAGCGCATACACGTAATATTGGTCAGCCTATGGAATGTATTTTTTTGAATTGGTTAAAGTGACTTACTAGGTTTTAAATGGTCACTAGGGAGTGAAAGGTGCACTTACTAGGTATCGATGTTTAAATATATCTCCTTTTATGTAAGTTTAAAACGCTGGTGTTTTTGTATTTGGTAGAGACCTCCTAGGTTAGCAAGATTATGCAATAAAACGATTTTTGTAAAAAGTGTCCCTTACTAAGTTTTGAAATGGGACAGCCAAGTAGCAGCCCCAGTTTAGCTTGTTATACTGTACGCCTCTGACTACTCCTGCGGGTATTAAAGGCGTAATTTTATGTTGTGTTTGCGCTTCTCAGATGCTGCCAGCGCTAATGCATCGGCTGTCGCCTGCATTCGCGCTCGGGTCCTGTTCCTTCAGAGTGGAACGGGAACGGGAGAGCACCGCCAGGGTCACCGTGTGGAGACACCTGGGCGTCACCAGGTCGTACACAATGGAAGCATCGTTTTGTGGATTTGACAGGGGCCCTTTCAAGGTCTGTGGAATCATCAATCACGGCGACCTTACCATATTGTCTGTTAAACTTATGTGAAGTTGAGTCAGCACAAGAATCCTAAAGATTTTAATTAGTGTTTATTTTTAAACTAAATGATCGATTTTCAGATAATATTATGTCTGATAGACCTGCCCTCAAACGGTCTTACCATAAAAACAAAAATTATCCTGAAGTAATATGATAATGATACGCATTCTATCACACTTATACTCCAATTAGAAATGATAGATCTTCAGATTAATGATAACGATACTTAGCTACCCGCCATGTGGGCTAATACATCTAGCGGTGTCCATCCCATACTCGATACCAGATCCCCCTGATAAGGCTTCAGTCGCTACAAATCTTCCATCTACTTTATGTGGGAAGACTGCTATTCGTACGTTTTTTTATTAATGAATAATCCTTGCGAGAGCTCGGTGTGATTGCGAACGTTTCCTCGCGATATGCTGATCGTAAATTGTTTTAATTGAGTATAGCTTGTGGAATTAATGTGGGTAGCAAAAGAAATTAGTACCAAGCAGGACATGATTTTATGGTAATCGTGGTTTAATCTTGTCACTTGTTGTAAATAGTTTAATTAATTGTGTTTTTATTAGTTCGCTGTCCAGGATTAAAACATGTAGAGCCTTCTAGTTTGATAAAAGATACTGTCAATCCAGAGAAACATGTTTTATAATTTAGCTCGTAAATACATTATAAAGGAAACCACATGAAGGTATAATAATCCGATCAATGAATACATAATCAGGGATGCAGCATGTCCTATGACTCAACAGGATCGGTCATCTTCCATTTGCAAATTCGTGACACGAAGTTGGTATCTACACTACATGACGTACACATGTATGAATAATACCGGTCAAAATATTGCTATTTATAGTGTTTTAAGGCGAAAGCGCCAGGGTAGCCCGCGAAATTAATTTTTTTTTTAGGTTTTTTGCAATTTGCTGGTCAGTATTAAGTTGTACGTTGATTAAGACCGCGTAAGTCCAAAGAATAACTGTTTCATGACATCATCATTCTTTGGAATTACGTGGTCTTAGAGAGTTGTGTTGATGACTTTAATGATTATAATTCTGTAAATACATATTTGTTACGGCCTTGAATCATATTTTGATCGACGTACAACTTAATACTGACCAGCAAATTGCAAAAAACGTAAGAAATTTTGAATTTCGCGGGCTACCTTAGCGCTTCCCCCTTAAGTCGTCTTGGTTGCCGTGCCGGTTATAGACTCTTTGCCTTGCATCTAGATATACACTTAAGCCATCTGTGAAGTAATGTTATACATAGAGGCCTGAGGAACCTCTTATGTACCTAAATAAAAAACTTCTGGCATTTTGTCATCTAAAAGCCAACGGCTATCCCACAACATGGTTGTGAAGCTAGCAGTCCTAAAAACGTACCGACGAAACCATGTTTGAAACACAGTTCGGCAAATGACGGAAAGAATGCACCATGTCCCAAGACCTACCCACTCGGCCAAAACTATTCGAATATCAACGTCGTATAAAATAACTTTCATC
Organism: Luperina testacea; assembly: GCA_927399505.1. Taxonomy (NCBI): domain Eukaryota; kingdom Metazoa; phylum Arthropoda; class Insecta; order Lepidoptera; family Noctuidae; genus Luperina; species Luperina testacea. The sequence goes on from OV656756.1 coordinate 10,038,738, forward strand.
GTCTCCAGGGCTTCCACTTAAACACTCATCACCTCCAGAGCGTGGGCAGCGACTTCTGCGAAGCTCTCAACGGCCTCAACGACTCAACCACCAATGTAGATATACAACTCACCAAGGATCTAAACGGGTAAGTGGACAACTTGACACCATCCATCATTCACTTTACTTACAAAGTAGAAAATATCCACCCATATAAGTAAACTGCTGTTGACAAGTGGTTTGCCAATAATTTTACACCTGACCTTTACTTTATTTATCGACGCCACAGAGTTAACCACAAGTGCTATGCTTGTCTTCGAACTTAACTGTCTTAAATCTTGTCGAGGAAGAAAATACAGATGCTGAATTTGCGGTTCCGATTTTGATAACCACATAAGTTTTATAGATTTTCCTTGAACATTGTCTATCTGAAGACTATTTTAGACACAGTGCATTTATCATACTTACCTACAAATTCTAAACACACGTACTACACTCACAACATAATTTGACAAATAAATATTTGTTTGACAGAAATATCGTAGAGATCAATTTAATCGCAGCAGAAAAAGACAGGCAAGTTACACAAAAGATACAGTGAAAACTAACCAAAAGTTTGATTCCAAGAGTAATCACTTACTTCAGTCATTCGGTGTTACTTTCTCAGTCATTGATTCATCATAATCTACACTCAAACATACGCCTCAAAAAATAACAAGAACTGTTTTAATATAAACAAAATTCTACTATACGACTTCATAATTCGATTAAAGAAAATTAGACAAACAGCTAAAAAAATGAGCTAGCTTCACAGCCAACTACGATTGTAATTATCCCAACTAATCGATCGATGGCTAATTTGCTAGAATAATAAAGAAAGAGGTTTTACTTCACCATCTCCATGTACAGCATGCCATCGATATTATTACCTATCAAGAATATCCTTACGTATTGCATGAACGCATTATTTAAGCTTGTTTACACAAGCTCAAGGTACGAGAACAAGATACACAAACTCGTACACGCGAAGCAATAATAATCACATACGAGTTTCGCAACTATCTACCTGCTTCAAGTTAGTCATAAGTATCCCTTACAAACTAAAGAATGTACGAAATTATGGTTTGTATGCTAAAAAGGGCTAGGGTTAACTATGGCTAATTTCCGTAATCAGGCGCAGCTTTAACACACTAATTTAGGACTGATCTTTCGAAGTTTTTTTGGGACAGGATATTCTGACGAAATCCTTTCTTCGAAATGTCTTCGATTATCAAAAGTGCACCAAGTCCCACTTTTGCAGACTACAAACTTTAATAAGAAAGAAAGAAAGAAAATACGTTTATTAATCCTATCATGCTTGAAAATAATTTTGATGTCTAACGTTTTTTTACTGTTAGTTTAATCCATCTTTTTTCGTGTACAGTGAGATTGAAGTGGACAGCGAGGGTGGCTCCGGTTCAGACAGCGTTTTGAAGACAGACTCTGATGAGGACTTCGACTAAATTCGATTTAATATTATAACCTTAGGCTAAGCGCTTGCTAAGAAAATAATAAAGCCAGGTGCGGTCTGTGTCACGAGCTAGTGTTAAATTAACGTTAGGTTTACTCACCGATTACCGGTATAAGTGTTCGTGACGTCCAGCAGATCTACTTGTGTGTCTAAAAAGAGTAATAGTTACAAAATTAAGAGTTCATAAACAAATCAATGGTTTACTAAACATGGATTTTTTTATGTTCCTCTGTGAAGTCCCTGTATTTCTAGAACGAAATGATAGCGGTAGCTATTTTAGAAGTTGACCTATTTTGTTATGAATTTACATGGTATTCGGTTTTGTGATTTTAGTGTTGCCCTAAGTTATATTATGTACAAAATTTGTCCGTGTATCGTAAGACCGTGATCACATATTGTCGAGTTTGGTTTGATGTGATATACGTTAAATTTTAAGTGGCTTGTGATCTCAATTACAAATAAATTATGAAATCACTTTATGGATTTTGTTTTTTTTTTTATGATTCCTACTTCTTTCCGCTCATCGTAAAAGTTTGTGTAAAAATCAAAGAAAACATGCATTAAAAATTCCAAAACTATATTGTCATCATTAACAATAAATTACAATTTATTTATACTAAAATTAAATAAATAATTTGCACTGCTTCGCATCAATACTTCCATTCACTGTACTGGTGAGGTTACCAGTAGAATTAATGAAAATGTTACAATATTAAAGAAAATATAAATTGACGAATTCTATACAAATTGATACAATAATAATATGACGTCTGATTGGTAATGTGATAATTATAGTTTATAAAAATTAACAAATAATAAATTCTGGTTAGACAAGACTTCGGTTACAACATTTATAAATATTAACAAAATACTGATATAAAACGATGTTATAAAAATTATAATAATTATTTTATTTTTTTTTAATAATTGTAGTGTTCGAAGCTTAGTTTTGTTCTAGGATCACACATACTTTATCAACCTAAAATTAAGGCAATTAACAAAAAAAAAACTATTGTCATCGTTCAAGAAAAGTGTAATTATATTATTAGATGACATCAGCCAGTATTTTTCTATATAACGTCCGCTTGGCAGCGTTATATCTGGAAGGGACATGAGGAGACGAGCTCAGGGGCTTTACCATAACTTAGAACCCCTTAAAATATAACAAAGCTTACTATGCTTCTATACGTCTGTGTATCTCACCTTCTCTCTACTCGAATAAAATTAATAGTGCTGCTCCACGGCAACGGCTAAATTAGGCTATGAACTATTCTTTATGGTAAGTCCCCAGAGTTGAAACGTGTAAAGCAGATACAAAATATCTCCCTAGAAGGGAGTCTATTTATGGCTTCGTCCAAAACTATTGCATATTTTTAGTGAGAAAGCACCGCGACACAGAAATGTATATTCTGCATCGAAAGGAAACCTTTCTTCCATCCCTAACGCAAAATACAGGTGTTAATAGATTTTAATATACACAGGACGACATCGAGCTATACATTTCCAGTTTTAGCTGACCTCGCATTTTTTTTTGGCTTTTCGTACAATCAGAAGTCGGCTTATACTGGAAATATATAGCTTGATATGTCTTCATATTGATCATTTACTAAAATAATAAATTCTGGGTATAACAATTATTCATATCGCAAACTGAATATTGTGATGGCGTTTCTCCATTACTCCAATCCGACCCCGGTAATATCAGACCTTTATAATAATCCGATGTTGATAAACTATGGATTTCTACACGGGGCGGATAATGATCGGGAGTCAGATCGAAGCAGTGGCGAAACTCCCAAAAGTTTTAGGTTCGTTTGGCAGAGGCGACGCGACCTGAGAAGAATTACTGCTATTTGACAGTCAGCGAAACCAGCGCTGTGTTTTGTAGTACCCATGTTGAGTTGACAGTAGATATAAAAGAGACAGAGAGAGAAAGGGTTACTATATCCAGTAGTGGAAGATATTATACGCTAAAGTCACCTTGCTAATGAATTACAAATGCAAAATTGAACTCGGGTATGTAGCATTTCATAAGGTTTTCACAGATAATTAGTATTATAATATAACAGCTAAGTTAACCAGGTGGTTACATTTCGTGCTTTCAAACTTAACCTAAATTAATTTAACCTCTCGAATGTCTTATGTTACACAGTGCGACATAAGAACAATTAACTTCTATTGTGTCTGCTCATTAATCAATCAAAGGGTTAACATACATAGGAGCAAAATTATTAAATAATGTCTTTTTCATACAAAGAGACATAATTGATTAGGAAATAATTGCAATAAAGTGTCAACTTAGGTCACATTACATTCTTATATTACAGAATGGTCTTTATTCGGGGTCAAATTAAATTAGCTGACGAAACATCACCGACGTTATGGTTATCGAGATCTTAACACGATCAAACAAAAAAATACTGATATTCTAATCTCGATATTCTAAACTCGATATTTTAAATTCGGAAGTAGGGGACAGACCAAAGAAACGATGGATGGACTGAGTGAAAGACTAGAAACGGTGATTTTCGAGATGACGACTAATAGACGGCCGTCTTTACCCGAGGGTGCAAGGGGTGCGTGGCACCCGGGCGAAGGGTCTTAGGAGGCGTCAGGTTAGCCCGTGAAATTCAAAATTACTATTTCATGAAATATCAATCAATAGGTTTATATGAGCTTAGAGGGTTGTTTATCAATACAACCAAGCCAATAGGGAATATGCATGATTTTTTTTTATTTAAAAAATTAATCCTCATTCATGTAAGAAACAGTTTAGTAAAACTGTTTTTCGGATAACTATGAAATTAAAAAAGATATGAGCCATCGAAGATTTGTTTCTATCTCTTTCTCGCAAAACGAAATTTAACACGGAGTTTATATGGCCGTAGTGACATGTGACGTCACAGTCTATGTCGGATTTCTCTGTCTAATTGGTGTGTAATCAATAGTTTTAAATGCTCATATCGGCCGTGTTTCTTGGCCGATTTTAATTTTAATTTCACTTTTTGTCATCTCTACTACGGTATTTTCATATTTTGTTAATAAATGCCATGAAAAAAATCATGCATATTCCCTATTGCAAGACAAAATATACAACCTGACCTGCAAATTGCAAAAAACGTAAGAAATTACACGTAAAATTGAATTTAGCGGGCTACCTTGGTGCTTCTCCCTAAAAATTTTACTCCAAAATCAATTTTTTTTTTGTTGCCAAAAAACAAACAACCTACTGTTTTTCGCACCCCGGCGCCCGACATAGTTAAAACGGCCCTGCTAATAGAGAAGAATGGCAGAAGAATATTATGTTGCGACGATTCAAAATAAATTGGGATAAGGGCAAGAAAATTATGAAGATGGTGTTATTTCAAATTACTGCGGCCGTTGACCCCGTAGTTACTTGAAGTACAGACGCCAGCACATCAAGCTACTACAATCTGTCAAATTTCTTTAATAGATTTTCAACTTTATCGCTCAAGCATAAGGATCAAAGTTGATTGGGAAATTTTGACAGATTCGGGTAGCTTGATGTGCTGGCGTCTGTACAACTTTAGATATTATTTTGTTTTGTGTTTTATAGTTTGAAGATATCGATACCCATGACGTCGATGAAGTTTCGCCAGCTGATTTAATTTGACCTTGAATTTTTTTTTAAATATAATTTAAAACTAAGATCCAATAACATCAGGTTCCCAAGATTTTTGGATAGGGTTATTCACACACACGTAATTATACGAAAATCATAATTATGTAATTTCAATTGACGTAGAATTAACTTAAATGGAAGGGGAGCGTTCGGCCGGCGACCAATCACGTTAGCGTAAACACAGTTACACATTAAATATTATTTACAAAAGAGTCTCGCCAATCGTCTACATAATCGTTTGTTCACTCAAACCGATGGGACATGGAACACATTGTTTCTCCCTGAACACTACACTGTCTTAGGACCCCCGACCACGCTGAACGAAGGTACCGATGGACACAGCATGGGTTTGATCAGCTATTTACATTCGTATGTGAAAGATACTTGACTATTATATTTTGTTCAGCGGAGCACGCACACGTTGTGTGCGCACATGTACGTACGTCAACACGTAAGTGGTTACGTACGCGGGCAGCGACACGGCTTTAACTGTCTACAGGTTTTGAGTCGCAGAAAATTTTATTTGTGATGCTTTTCGACGACATGTGGTTGAGTATTATTTAAATGGCTGGACAACGAACCCCATGTAGAGTGCTACAAGAATATTTTGGCTTTATTGGCAAACATATGTGTCGCAGAAATTATATAGACAAAACAAGTAGGCGACGTTAGTTCCAATTTCGGCCACGTGCCAAAATATTTTTGTGGCGCTGAATGTGCGCATGCGACGTAACGACCGTAGAAAGACAAGTATCTGTACAGCACCTGTGGTCACTCTATCGCTAGCTCAACCTTTCCCGCCGCGTATCGGACCCGCAGGCGTCACGCGGCCGCGCGTCATTGCGCCGGCGCGGGCGGCGACACGGCGTGCGGCGCGCGCGGGCGCGGCGGCTGGCGACGCTGACGCGCCAGGAACGAGTGTCCCGCCGACAGCAGCGTGAAGCGCGTGTCCACGGCATCGCGGTGGCAGCGCGCGCCCAGCTGGTACCACGCGGACGTGAGCAGGCGCTGCTCGCTGGCGCCGGCGCGTGCGCTGTCCTCTGTGCCGCCGCTCCATCTGTACGATTGGCGGAATGTCAGGACATTGTTCGTTGACAAGACCAGCACCGTTCCGCCTCACAGTACAGTCGAGCTACTCAGATAAAGTTTCCACCCACTATCCCGTTCCGTTATTGGACCGCACCGTCAGTCGTAAAGATTGCCGATCTGAGTAAATAACTAGATAAGCGTTTGAATCGAATCGAATCAAATCGAAGCGAATCGCATAAATGAAACGCGGTAGTGTACCGTACGGTACCCGTTCTGCCGTGCACTGGCCTCCGCCTACCAGCAGCCTGGAACCGTCCCTTTTTCGGACCTGCACGTCCGTACCTGTGGTACCGTGCTTTACATGTTACTGATCGGTCCGGATACGAAACGGGTTAGTGGGTGGAAACTTTTAGTCAACGCGAACTTTTTCGCAAAGGTCTGCGCGTTTTTCGTTAAATAAAAAATTATAATAAAGAGTTAAAAAATCAAAGACTCACTCATTTCTATTGCTAGCTGCGGGCGCGATCTCGGGTCGCGATGGGCCGGCCACTGTACCCGCTGCGCGAGAGTAGCCCAGCGTTATGTCTGACAGGGATGGTTGAGCTGCAAATATAAAAAGCGTAGTATATCGATCGGTTTTTTGAAAGGATTCTAACCAGTAGCTAAAAGAACCCTGAACTCGATTTTGGAGCAAACTAAATTGCAAAAAATAATCTGTTTTTAGTTTCGAAATTGTGCCGGACGGGCGTGATCGCTGGACGCTATGGTGTGTAGGGAGGTTGTAAACCCATCCAGGTTTCTCCAGGTATGAGGATGAGTCTCTCCCTGTCCAGGCGGCGCTGACGTCCTGCACCGACGGTTCAGGATAGTATCAAGGCTTGATTTAGGAGTACCAGTTTTTGACGACGTTCTGTATAACGGTTTTGACGATGTTCCGCTGAAGAATTTGATGATCAGACGACCATGGTGATGAGGAACCTTACCTTCGAAATGATACACAAGTCTTCATAACTGTTCAGGAAGTAATTGACGGGACTCTTACTACTATTTAAACTAAGTATATAATATAAAAAATGTTCCTTGCCGATGACTACAACTTGGTCTATTTACTGGTTCGCTTACATTACTCGAAACTTTACCGTAACGAGAGCCGTCAATTATTTCTATTTTTAAACTTTTTATTGGTCTAATTTTACTATGTTTACATGTTGTTTTTCACCATATACCACGTATATACAAACATACTTGTATATTGTGATATGTCGTTGGATTCCTTATGGAATTCCCTATCTCCTGAAGTACCGTTCCCAGTTATATCTGTTTCCGCTGAAAAGTTATTTCAGCGGAAACAGAAAAAATATTAAATTTTCAATTAAAAATTATTTTTCTTGTAAGTTTTCTCAAAAACTACTGAACCGATTTCAAAACTGTTTTCAGGTACTTCAGGCTGGTCTAGTGACCTAAAACAATGTAATATTTTAAACTATATAACTATATTTTTCAGGGCGTGACGCGCCCTGAAACGATGAATGATAAAACAAAATGTTAAAAACATAAGCCTATCGCAGCACGACACTTAAATCTCAATTAAGTAGGTTTATTAAACGACTAGATACTCAAAAGTTATGTCCAGGGCTAGGTCTCGACTTAGGCTACCTGGATGTACTAAAAAATTAAACATTAAAGCTATATTAGCCCACTTAATCGAGGTAAATAGGTGTCGTACTTACGGTTTTTATTCTATCACTGTTTACTAGCACTATTTACCCGTTTCACTTTCACTTGTTATCACTTATGTACTTGTGTTTATGTAAAACGCACTATATACTATGTGGTGACGCATCGTCGCGAACATCTCTCCCGCCGTGCAGTGCAGTGACGACTCGTAGCGCAGTCGGCGCGGCGCTGCATCGCACCGGTGAGCGACGGCTGTGGTCGCGGCGCCCAGCGCCTCGACGCCCGCCGCTGCGACGCCCGCCGTCTCGACGCTCGCCGTCGCGACGCTCAGCGTCCCGACGCCTGCCGCCGCGACGCCTGCCGCCGCGGCGCTCGCCACGACGACGCTCAGCGCCTAGGCGCTTGCTGCTTCGGTGTTCGCCGCCGCGACGCTCGCCGTCGCGACGCTCAGCGTCCCGACGCCTGCCGCCGCGACGCCTGCCGCCGCGACGCCCGCCCATCGCCTCGGCGCTCGCAGCCGCGGCGCTCGCCACGACGACGCTCAGCGCCTGGGCGCCTGCTGCTTCGGTGTTCGCCGCCGCGACGCTTACCGCGGCGACGCTCAGCGCCTGGGCGCCTGCCGCCCCGGCGCTCGCTGTTTCGGCGCTCGCCGCCGTGACGCTCGTCACGACGACGTTCGCCGCCTGGTTATTTCGGTAGTGGGACGAGTTTCTTCACCGGACGCTTCAGGGTGCCGCCGGCAGTGCGCACCTCAGCGGTCCGGACTTCTCCGTCGGCCCCGGGGTACACGGCGACTATGCGGCCTCGCGGCCACGTGTTGCGAGGCAGCTGACCGTCGGCGACAAGGATGGGGTCGCCGACCTGTAGGCCGGGCCCGCTGCTGTGCGGCTCCCGCCGGTTTTGCAGTTCCGGCAGGTACTCGCGGACCCAGCGACGCCAGAACATGTCGGCGAGTATCTGTGACCGTCGCCACAGTCGCTTGCTGTCGATGTCTCGCTCGGTGAACACGCCGGGTGATGGTAGTCTCGCCGACCCACCGAGTAGGAAGTGATTCGGTGTGATCGACTCGTCGTCGTCGCTGTCTACGGAAACATGTGTCAGTGGCCGGCTGTTTACAGTGTACTCCGCCTCACACAGCAGTGTGGACAGCACTTCTTCGTGCGGGTGCTTTTCAGTGAGTACAGTGCACAGCGCGGACTTCACGCAGCGAACGAGACGCTCCCAGGCGCCTCCCATAAATGGCGCCGATGGCGTTATAAAGCGCCACACGATGCCTCGGCGACTGGCCTCCTCTCGGAAGGCGTCTCGGAGCTCCTTGTCGGCACCGTGCATGTTGGTGCCATTGTCGGAGTGTATTTCAGTGGGGCAGCCCCGACGGGCGGCGAACCGGCGCAGCGCCAGTATGGCGGAGTCTGCGCTGAGGCTGGCGGCGATCTCGAGGTGGACCGCTCTGGTGGTGAGACACGTGAATAGGGCCACGTACCTCTTCTGGTGTTGACGACCGACGGTGACGGATAGCGGGCCGAAATAGTCGAGGCCGGTGTAGGTGAACGGCCTCTGGTGATGTGCGAGGCGCGTCTTCGGGTGGTCGCCGGTCGCAGGCACGGGTGGCTGTGCCTTGCGAATGCGACATTGCAGACATCGTCCGAGCACCTTCTTCGTCGTTGGTCGCAATTTAACGACCCAGTAGTGCTGCCGAACCTCGTTGATTGTGAGTTCTGTCCCACTGTGCTGTAGACTGCGATGTGTCCAGTCTATATATAACTGGGTGATGTGGTGATCGCCGTGTAATATCGGCGGACGTCTCACGTCTTCGGTTATTTCATCGGTCGCGGCTATACGGCTCCTTAGCCGTATGACGTCATCTATTACTTCTATTTGCAGCGGCCGCAGTCTACTATCTTTGTCTAATGTCTTCTGTGTCCGTAGTTGAGTTATTTCTTGGGCAAAAGACTGTTGCTGTATAACTTGTATTAATAATTTCTCCGCTTGTTGAAGAAATTCTGCTTCTATTGTTTGTTTCTTGACGTGGGTGTCTGACGCCCTTACTGTTTGTTTTAAAGGTAGAGGCGTCGCTTTTTTCTGTTGTCGCCAGTCAGGGTCCTTTTCTGCGTTCTTTCTCGTTCTCTTGTAGAACGTTTTCTCTCTCTTTACTTTACAGAGATATATAAATCGTAGAACGCTCGCTGTTGCTCGGAGTAGTCGCTCCCACTTCGAGAATCTTGTTGGATCCGGTATGGCTTCTGTTAGTTTTTTATTATCTGTCTCTTCGACGGCCATGAGGATCCTTTCCTCCCCTGTTTCCTCTTTGATTGGAGGTTTCTCTGATGGCCATGACGACGGTTCTTCATACAGGAAGTTGGGGCCACAAAACCACTCATGTTGTGAGTTAAAGTGGTGTGGTACGTCACGCGTAGCGATGTCAGCGATATTGATTTTTGTTGGTACCCATCGCCAGTCTTCGACTTTGCTATTTTCTTCTATGGCGGCTATGCGATGGGCGACGAAAGGTTTGTACGTTCGCGATCCTCTTCTTATCCACGTTAGTACGGTCTTACTGTCTGACCAGTACGTCACCGATACGGGCTTGATGTCGTGCTCGCGTATCACAGCTGCAGCCACGCGGGTTCCCATCACCGCGGCCTGCAGCTCGAGGCGCGGTATCGATTGCAGCTTTAATGGTGCCACCTTCGCCTTTGCCATGACGAGGCTGACTTGAGGCTTGCCATCTGTTGTTGTGGCTCGCCAGTATACTGCTGCCGCGTATGCCATCTCGCTTGCGTCGGTGAATACGTGTACTTGTATTTCTGTGGCTTCGCTGTACCCTGGATAGCATCTTGGTATGCTGACATTCTTGAGCTGTCGTAGGTGCTGTATCCAACTTCTCCATTGAGTCGCTAGGTCTGTGTCTAGCGACTGATCCCAGTCGACGGCTCGCCTCCATGCCTCTTGTAAGATTTGCTTGGCTCGAATGGTTACTGGTGAGGCGAGTCCGAGTGGGTCGTATAGTGACATGACGATCTTCAAAGCTTCTCTCTTTGTCGGCGACTCTTTCTCTAAAACGCCACTAGGTAGGCGTGCGAGCGTCAGGTTGAAACCCAACGTGTCTTCACTCGGTCTCCATATCAGGCCGAGTATCTTCTCTGTGTCATCTGTATTTCCGATTCTGACCACTTCAGTTCGGATCTGTGTTGCATCTATATTTTCTATAACTTGCGCACTGTTTGATACCCATTTTCTTAGTTCAAACTTCGCCTTCTGATGTATATTCTTTACTGTTGTAGCGATGCGCGTCGTTTCTTCAACTGTTTTGTAACTATCGAGGTAATCATCCATGTAATGATTACGTATGATGGCTTCCACTGCTTCTGGATGCTCTTCTATATGCCTTCTCGCGTTCCAGTTCTTTGCGAAGATGGCTGTGCACGGCGAACTTGCCGCGCCGAATATTATGGACGTCATGCGATATTCTTCAGGCGCGCCTTCTCTTCTATTCCCTCTCCACAAGTATCGGAGAGCGTCTCTATCTTGAGCTCGCACTTTCACCTGCATAAACATCTCCGCTATGTCCCCGGAAATGGCTATGTGATGTCGGCGGAACCTCATCATGACGCCGGGCAGTGACTGTAGCAAGTCTGGTCCAGTAAGAAGGAAGTCGTTTAGTGACAGCCCTCTTGATTTGGCGGCAGCGTCATGAACTATGCGAAGCTTCTCAGGCTTCATCGGATTGAACACGTCGAAGTGAGGCAGATACCACGTTCTACCCGGTGTGCTCGTCTTGGGCGCTTTCTCTGCATACTTCTTTTGTATGAGAGAGTCCATCTGTTCTGTATATCTATCTCGAAGAGCGGGGTTGCTATCGAGTTTCTTTTCTATCGAGACGAGCCTCTTGAGAGCTGTCCCGTAGCTATCTGGCATTTCTAGGCTTTCATTTTTCCATAACATGGCTGTTTCTATGTGTCCATCTTCTAACTGTTGAGTGTGACGATTCAAAATATCCTCTGCTTTCTTCTCGGGATCGGAGTCTGGTCGTCTTGGATTGATGACCAGTGATTCTATAGCAAAAAATTCACGAAGTCGCTCGTCGAGGTCTTCACCGCTATCTGTGAGTCGGTTGACGTAATGCACCTGCTGACCCAATATTCTGGTGTGTGCGCCGTGAAGAGTCCAGCCCATCGTAGTGAGTGATGCAATAGGCTGGTGCTTCGGGCCTCTGCGGGTCTCACTGGCCAATAATAGGTGCCAGTTATCCTGGCCAATGAGAATCTTCGGTGCGCCTGTGTGATATATCAGCTGATCCCTCAGGTCGTCTAGGTGTCTGCACTGTGCGACTTCTTCTTCGCTGACTGTCTGTGGTGCGAGATTGAGCTTCGGTATGGTGCGCGCTCTGAACGGCACCTTATTCTTCAACGGGCTCGCAAGAGTGACGGTGATTCTTCGCGAACAAGGAGTGTCGATCATGTTGTCACCGATCGCACCTATCTTCAGTGGGTCGATGCGGCCCTCTGCCCCGACTTGCTTTGCTACGTCTTCGTCGATCAGGGAAACGGTGGACCCGTCATCGAGAAGTGCGAATGTTGATGCTTCTCCCGCCGGTCCGATCACTCGGACCGGTATCATCTTGAGGTAGGCGTGACTTGAAGTTGTTCGCGAACTGGCCACCGTTTCCTGAGACTCCTTCGTTTCCTGGGCATTGGGCTTCTCGATACCCACTGCAGCAGGCTTCTTGCTGTGGTGAAGAAGACGATGGTGTGTGGCTGTACACCCCTTTTCGTCACACTTCTTACGTTTGCACGTGTGACCCAAACGACGGCTTCGCAGACAACGGAAACATAGGTTGAGTTTCTTCGCGAGTTCCCATTTCTTGTCACTAGATGCCTCTTTAAACTTCGAACAATCAGAAGCGTGGTGTCCTTCCTTCTCACAGACACGGCATTTCGTAGCCGTCTTGTCGGTAGCTGTGTGAGTTCTCTGTGTGACACGCTTGTTTGCTGTGGCTTCCGAATTGATGTTCTCAGGCGGAGCGAAGGCGCTGCAGAAACGAGCTTGCTCGGTGATAAACTCGCTGAAGAGTGAGAGGTCTGGCAGCGACTGGTACTTTTCTGTGTATGTCCTGTACCACTGTACACGCAGGGAGTTCGGCAGCTTCTCAGTCAGCAGCCGCATCAGCTCGGCATTGATCAAGTAGTGTTCTTTCTTCAATGCACGCAGAGTGACTATGCCGCTCCTGACTCGACTCGCGAAGTTGCAGATGTCCTTAGGCGATTCACTGCAGCGCGGCAGTCCACGGAGTCTGTCTGTCTCAGCCTGAGCTATTGAGTCCGGACGGCCGAACTGCAGCTCGAGTTCCCTCATGATGTCATCTGGTCTGGCATGTCCAATGAGCTCCGAGCTCACTGTTTCCAAAGCGCGTCCACGCAGGCTTCTTCTAAGTCTTGCTGTATTCTCAACGTCGTTGAAGTATCTTCTTGTTGTTTCATAGATGGCACGAAATGAAAGCCATTCTGTATGTGCCCCACTGAAGTTCGGTAAGGTCATTATGACCTTTGACGCCGAGGGATGGTTCGATGTCCACTGTTCTGTTTTCTTGTCGGCGAGCGACGCTATAGCGGCAGTCAGCTCCGTTATGAAAGGACGGAGTGATTCTTTTCCCTTGGTGTCTTCTATCTCCTTCACTGGGACTATGCTGTTCTTCACTTCATTCACTGTAGGATGCGACAAAGGTACTCGCGTCTGGAGGTCCGCTATAACGTCGACGTCCACAGGGGGGGGCTGTTGCTCTCGGCTTCTATTTCTATTGTCCCCCTCAGTGGCATTGTCCTCCTTCTCTGGCTCAGGCTCTGGTGCCTCTTCAAGCCATGATCGCACGTACTCATTGTTTGAGTTTCTATCATCCATATATTCGCCATCGGAATCTTCTTCCTCGGCTCTCTGAAGTGCTAATTGAGCAAGCTCCAACTTAATCTTCAGTAAGTCTTCGCGTGCTCTTGAAATTTTTCTATTAGTCCGCGTCGTTCTATCTGTAGTCGACGGCGGCTTGCTATGTTCGGTACGGGCGTCACCCCGGGTAGTCATCGGCATGGTTCGGCTGTAAGCTTGATCTAATTTCTTCTCTATTGTATCTGGTTTCAATGTTCTATCTGAAGTTCCTTCCAAGTTGGTCTCTTTCCTGGACGTAGACGGTCGTTCCGTTTCTTCAGGCTGTACTCGTACAAGTTCTTCGTCCTCCCTTGAAGCGGAAGGGCGCTGTGGTTGCTGTTGCTGCTCGGTCCCTTCGATGGTGGACGGTGAGCGCGGTGGTTGCTCATGATGGATGGCTGATACACTTCGTGCTCTATTCGCCTCCACCGTCCATGCTGCGGGGGCCTTGCCTTGTGATCTTGTAACTGGCATATTGATTTTCAGTTGATCGCGTCTTCAGTCTTCAAGTTGAGTCCCACCTTCAAAGGCCAACGTTCAATTTTCAAATTGAACCCCGTATCTTCAAGGCAAATCCTCAATCCAAAAACCGGATCTTCAAAACGGATCTTCAGAACGGATCTTCAAAACGGATCTTCAAAACGGATCTTCAAAACGGATCTTCAAAACGGATCTTCAAAACGGATCTTCAAAACGGATCTTCAAAACGGATCTTCAAAACGGATCTTCAAAACGGGACTTCGTTACGTAACTTCAAACTGGAACTCCGTTACGGATCTTCAAAACCGGATCTTCCAACACGGATCTTCAATACGGATCTTCAAAACGGAATTTTCAAAACGGGACTTCGTTACGTATCTTCAAACTGTAACTCCGTTACGGATCTTCAAGACCGGATCTTCAAACGGATCTTCCAGGACGATCTTCAATACGGATCTTCAAAACGGAATCTTCAAAACGGGACTTCGTTACGTAACTTCAGACTGTAACTCCGTTACGGATCTTCAAGACCGGATCTTCAAACGGATCTTCCAGGACGATCTTCAATACGGATCTTCAAAACGGAATCTTCAAAACGGGACTTCGTTACGTAACTTCAGACTGTAACTCCGTTACGGATCTTCAAAACCGGATCTTCAAACGGATCTTCCTGGACGGATCTTCAGTATTCCAGAAAAATGTTCCCGGTGTAAGTCTTCAGACGTAACTCTTCGGGGATACGTATAAGCTTCTTGATACGATCCGGCTCGACAGGACCATTGAATGTGCCGGACGGGCGTGATCGCTGGACGCTATGGTGTGTAGGGAGGTTGTAAACCCATCCAGGTTTCTCCAGGTATGAGGATGAGTCTCTCCCTGTCCAGGCGGCGCTGACGTCCTGCACCGACGGTTCAGGATAGTATCAAGGCTTGATTTAGGAGTACCAGTTTTTGACGACGTTCTGTATAACGGTTTTGACGATGTTCCGCTGAAGAATTTGATGATCAGACGACCATGGTGATGAGGAACCTTACCTTCGAAATGATACACAAGTCTTCATAACTGTTCAGGAAGTAATTGACGGGACTCTTACTACTATTTAAACTAAGTATATAATATAAAAAATGTTCCTTGCCGATGACTACAACTTGGTCTATTTACTGGTTCGCTTACATTACTCGAAACTTTACCGTAACGAGAGCCGTCAATTATTTCTATTTTTAAACTTTTTATTGGTCTAATTTTACTATGTTTACATGTTGTTTTTCACCATATACCACGTATATACAAACATACTTGTATATTGTGATATGTCGTTGGATTCCTTATGGAATTCCCTATCTCCTGAAGTACCGTTCCCAGTTATATCTGTTTCCGCTGAAAAGTTATTTCAGCGGAAACAGAAAAAATATTAAATTTTCAATTAAAAATTATTTTTCTTGTAAGTTTTCTCAAAAACTACTGAACCGATTTCAAAACTGTTTTCAGGTACTTCAGGCTGGTCTAGTGACCTAAAACAATGTAATATTTTAAACTATATAACTATATTTTTCAGGGCGTGACGCGCCCTGAAACGATGAATGATAAAACAAAATGTTAAAAACATAAGCCTATCGCAGCACGACACTTAAATCTCAATTAAGTAGGTTTATTAAACGACTAGATACTCAAAAGTTATGTCCAGGGCTAGGTCTCGACCTAGGCTACCTGGATGTACTAAAAAATTAAACATTAAAGCTATATTAGCCCACTTAATCGAGGTAAATAGGTGTCGTACTTACGGTTTTTATTCTATCACTGTTTACTAGCACTATTTACCCGTTTCACTTTCACTTGTTATCACTTATGTACTTGTGTTTATGTAAAACGCACTATATACTATGTGGTGACGCATCGTCGCGAACAGAAATTTTAATTTAGTGGCCTTTGTTTTGCAGTGGGATAATACCAGCTACACGCTTAGTTTCCAGATACGATTATTATGTTCCGAATACGATATATAAGATGTATATGAGATTCGGTGTTTATTTGAACAAAAATACACCGCCTGTATTATGATACAGTCAGCCTCAAAAAGATGTATACATCGATCATTTTTGTCGATGTATACAACTTTTAAGACTAACTGTACGTTAGTACACGCCTGCTTATGAACATAGAAAGGCATATAAGATAGATATATCACATACCAGAAGCTCTAGGATCGAGCGACTTGATGACGTCCTTGGCCTTTTCGAGACACTTCTTGTACTTGTCCTCAGTAGCGAGTAGTTCTGCGTCCCTGGCCGCGATCGCTTCCTGTAGCTTAGTGGCGCGCCGCCGTTCTTCTGCTAAGGCCGCTTGTAACTCTTCTACTTGCAACGCTGGTTAGATAAGAAAATGAGTTTTCCAAATAAAAGAACATTGAATGAGTTGTTCAACAGAACAGTGCTCAGCAGTATCAAGAAAGATGATTTTTTTTTGTAGACTTCGGTTTTAATCGCGAACATGTTAAAGAATTACTTTCAATATGTGTGACCGACTAGAAAAATAATGAGAACAAAAGCAGTCAAATCAATAGTATTGAACCCTTTGCATCTAGCGTTGACGTTCATCATAAGGTGAGTATACTAGAGCATTTACTTGTAACAAAACATCGAGCATTCGCCGTTTTAAAATTTTATCGAACCGCACTTCGAACACGACGCTCGATGTTTTGTTACAACCTGATTTTAAAAACCAACGAGCGTATTGTTGTAACATTTTATCGAGTAAAGGCACGAGCGGTACCTGTAGGTCCGATATTTCAACAATGAACGAAAGGTGGAAAGAATCATTACAGATAAATGCTCATTCGCCGTGAGCATTACGTCGAATGCAGCGTCGAGCATTCGCAGAAGTGTTACATTACACGGAAATGCTCGAGAAAACGCTCTCAAAAGTAACGCTAACGCAGCGTGTACGTGGACCATATCCAGATGCGAAGACAATTTTCCGGAACAAATAATGGAACATCATCAGAAACCACCAGTGTCTGTTTTTGCCTTAAGCATTTGTTGGTAAAAAGCTTCTTCACGAGAAACTGTTTGCGTTTAAACAATTATTGATTAGGATTCATAGAACATACTGTATTTTTTTAAATTATTTTTTGTTTTTTACTTTTTATTTTAGTGTCTCGCATAGGGTCTTAGAATTAAGCTGAACTTCGACTATTTTGCGTGGATGTGACGCATATTTTTCCCAGACTTGTTGTTTTTTTGTGTTTGTGTTCTTTCTGTGCGACATGTTTGCCATGTTTGTTTGTTAACCCTTGCCAGAGTAGTCCTTAGCTTTATAAGAGAAACTGTTAAAAGCTAAATAATAGTAATCTGTAGACTTACATTTCCTCTGGCTATCTTCTATAGCGGACGCTAGTCGTGGATGCGGCGCTTCGAGCGTGGCTTCCAACTGCATGATACGTTGGTTCGCTTCCCGGTTGATCGCTCGCTGTTTCTCTAGCCGCGCCACGTAATCCTCTAAGAGAGCCTGAATGAGTGATACATCTTGTAAATGATGTTGCGTTAAATATACAGACGGGAATCCACCTTTGGTTATGTTAGGATCCACCAAATATGCTGTTAAAACCAATGTTTTTTGAAAAAAATCTATAGTGAATTATTATTATTTTGGCCTTGCAAGTTAACGCTAAATAAATGAGATCGAACGTAAGACAAATCACGGAAGTGTTTTGCGGGGTAACCTTATGCGCCGGGTAACGCAACGTGAAATGTAACACTCGCTGAAACAAATTCGCCTAGTTGTTATGTTATATTTCAATTTGGATGGCTCATATGTTACGTTTCACCAATCTGTACCCGGTATGTTGCCGGATATAGCATATCTGATTGACGCTGCCAATCTGAACAGTTAATGCACCACTGATGCAAAGGTCTCCCGCATGGCTTTCCACACTTCCCCTCTGTGTTGCCTTTTCTGAACGATCCGACATAAACACGTCTTGGGACTTTTTTTTGGGCTATTTTGTGTCCCACTACTGTTCAAAGGCCTGCCCTTTTTTCTTCCAAACCTCCCTGTCTTGTGCAATCTCTGGCCACGTTGGCCCTGCAAATGATATTAGATCGTCACGCCACCTTCGTATTGGTCTACCTCGACGGCGATGTCCTGCCTCAGGCTTCCAGTGAGTGACGATCTTTGCCCATCTCCAACTTATATTAACAGTAAATATTATTTTACCACTCAGGCTAAATTTTCTAAGAATATCTTAACCCTTTGGGATTACAGGCGTTATGTTATGTTGTGTGTGTATTCTAGCATAGTTTTCTAACAGACAATATTAAAACAAGCTAGCAACACTGTTTTAGTCTGGAAACCCACCTGTACAGATGCCTGGTCCGCCTGCGCTCCTTGGTTCTGTCGTAGCAGCTTGTTCTCGTGTTCCAGCCGAATTAACTGCTCCTTCAGATCGTTAGGAATTAGCTCCCGGGACACGTTGTCTTCATTGGCACCTAGAATTTAAATAAAAGACTTTCACATCTTGCCTCATACACGATTTTTCTTATTTTTAGTTTCTAGGTGAGTTCTAATTAAGATTAATTTACTTAGTTTTTAGTTTTGTTAAATTTATGTTCATTCTTTTTTATAGGCGACGAGAAGACTTGACGAAGTTTTCCAAATGCTGCACAACCCAACTGGATCCTTCTGTCGGCCTCTTTCTTAAAATTGTGTCTACCGAGCTGTATGACTTGCCCTAGGTAGACATAATCCTTCACAACTTCGAGAAAAAACCTTTCGATGTGGATTGGACACGGCAAGACGTGCGAATTGTACACGACTTTTGTCTTGTCCAAACTCATGCCAAGCCGTGTAACGATATGGCAGACTTATTGCAAAGGCTTTTTTGTATCGCTATGGCCAGTAGTGGACGGCACTATCTATACCAGTCTATGTTTATGTTACTCTGTACAACCCGTCTACGTAAGCGTTCACAAATACAAGAAAGCGGTTTAGTGAAGTTACAAGATATTTTGCAGGGGAGTTTTCCAGTCATGCAATTAAGGGGGTGCTGATGCCGAAAATGCGGTCAAAATCTTTTCGTATGGAGCCAAAGATGGCAATCATAAAATGAAAAAGTCACCGGCAGTGATAGTAGAGCATCGTAGTTCGTCCACGGTGTCCCGCAGCGTGTCACGCTCGTGTAACAGCGCGTCACGCTCGCGTTGCACGGACGCTGCGCGACTGCTTAGCTTCTTATTCTCTATTTCCAGCTTATCTGCTTTCGTTATCTCGCCGTCTAGTTTCTCGTTGAGATCCATTACCTGGAATATATCGTAACAACACAATTAAGACGTTTTTAAAGTATGTTTAGTCACGGGTTTGGATTGAGTAACCGCTCTTTTTATAGCAGTCTTTAAGCTGTAATAATAACAAACAGTAAGCCTATAAAAACCCTAACCATACTTAGAACTTTGTCGTACAATATGCCAATGGCGTAGTTAAAAATGACACGACTATGACAATTCGCTGTTAATCTATTGTTATATTATTATTATTCCTAGTGCGATTTATAGATGTCCGAATACCAGCACTGCGCGCGCTGCAGTATTTAAACATCGCAACACCATGCAATTTTCTTAACTAGCCTTTTTAGCCTCGCACAGGTTTTTTAGGGTTCCGTACCCAAAGGGTAAAAACGAGATCCTATCACTAAGACTCCACTGTCCGTCTGTCTGTATGTCTGTCACCAGGCTGTATCTCATGAACCGTGATAGCTAGACAGTTGAAATTTTCACAGATGATGTATTTCTGTTGCCGCTATAACAACAAATACTAAAAACAAAAAAAAATATTTAAGGGAAGCTCCCATACAACAAACGTGACTTTTTTTGGCGTTTTAGCCCTGTGGTACGGATCCCTTCGTGTGCGAGTCCGACTCGCACTTAGCCAGTTTTTTATTATTATTATTTGATATGTTAAAGCTAGTTTTAAATGAAGCTTTTTTACTGTTTGTATTTCCTGTTCGTGCCCAAAATAAAATATTTTCTCTCTTTCTTTCTTATTATGAATTGTTAGTCATAACCGTTCCGTTGCAAAAAAGGGATGGCGCTATACGGCGTGTATAGCTCCATCTTTCACTAACACTGGAACAATGAGGGCTTATAACACGTCATAATACAACCTGAGTAGTAATAAACTCACCTGTTTCTTATATATATCAAGCTGCGCACGTATCGCGTTGGCCTTTGTAGCCGCCTGCTCTTGTTCGATGGCTCGCTGCACATGTTCGGTGTTGGCTCTCTCCAGCAGCTTTACTTGCCGCCTTAGATCCACGTGTTCTTCCATCCTTTTCTTATATGACGCCACTGTGGCTTCTAAAGCAGCCGCTTTCGCTGCCGTTTCTCGTAACGCGTCTAGTTCATCTTTTAATGCTATGTTTTCGGAGGCAGCCATCTGGAATTAAATAATAGTAATTTATTGTTAACATCTTGCTTGGAATCATCCAATGCTAACTAACATAGATACCGTTCACGCTTATGGCAAGCGTAGACGCATTGGTCACCGGCTCACAATGCTGGGACCTCAGACTAAATAAAAAACCAAGACGGCCGGTTCCGTCAACATGTGTGCACATAGTGAGGTGTAGTTTGATTGTAAATACATAGTTGTAAATGTGTGCGTGTGACTCGTGTGAGCGTGTATGCACAGAGCGGAGGTGTAGTTTGCATGCTTCACTGTATTGTTCGCAGCGCTATGTCTTGACTTTTTATTTGGTCTAAGGCTAGGACTGTCTAAAAAAAATATCTTTCTCCTCTCAGTGCTGACCAACAGGTGGTGGGATACCCTACAACAGAACAAAACTCTAACAATGAGGGTTTTCTGAAATGACGTTCGCTAGGTGGCAGCACTGACACGTCAGGTCCAGGCATCTGTCAAAGAGCCTATATTTTCTTTAGTCACGACTGAATGATGAACGAATGAATGAATCGAATGATGAACGTCATCATATATTTTATATTGGAAGACCTCTTGTCACAGTGGTGCCAACTGGTGTCGTTTTTCACGAAAACCCTCATTGAATAACATATCTACTCTGTAGGCACGATACCTGAGGGGCAATTCTCGTAATTTTAAAAACGTTCAGTCTGATCTGTCTAAATCTGTCAAAAATACCTCTATTTTCCCGATATTTTTGACATTGATTGTCACTGCGATGAGACAACTAGATTATGAACGTTTTTAATTAAGGGAACTGGCCTTCTGTTCTGAGGTAACGAATGTGGACGCCATTTTCTTTATTTTGTTCTATATTCTGAATACTTGTAGTGCTAGGTAGTGCTGTTTTATAAGAGTCGAACGCGAAGAGGCCGCTATTACTTTCCAGACGTTTAGGATTTCTCACCATTACAAAATAAATGAAAAGATTGATATTTCATCCTTTTCAAAACTGTCGGGTGAACTTTCAAATCACATAATGATCCTTTAGGGAAAAAGAACAATACTGTTGTTATTTTTCTTATACCTCCTGTGTAAGCTATTCCTATAAAGCAATGGTCTTCCTTTCGTTTCTGCCAATCTCCACGATTTCGCATGGCATTTTTAACAAATTACATAACAAATGCAACATTTTTTTTTTTTTTGCTCAGTTCATGTAACAGCGACGAGTGCCCGTTCTACAACGTCACGCTGCATGACCATTAGCATGAATTTAATAATTAATTATGTCATTTAATTAATTTAATAATTAATTATGTCATTTAATTTAAGGCTCATTATCAGTCTAACTCACGGTAGTTAGCAAAAGGCTAGGCTAATGGTGTTAATTTGTGAGAAGCCGACTAGCATCTGGCGCAATTATTTAGAAGTATCGAACCTCCTTTAAGTTGAAAAGTTGTTAAGTGACGTTTAAACGTCAAAAATGTATGGTTAAACAGTAGATAATCACTACTTAACTTTGAGCAACGTTTATGAACAACGCGGAAAGTTCCTAACTTGTTTTATTCATTTTTTTTATATTCTCTCCATGGTCTGGCAGTTTGAGTAATTTATGTGGCCTACCCAAATGTCCTTTCTTTGGTATTGTTCGTCGAATCGTTGAGCTCCTTAAGTCTTGAGTTGAGCTGCACGATTTCTGACAAATGCATGCACTGACTGGACAGGTCCTCTCAATCTGTGTGGTTCTTTCCTCAAAAGACCATCTCAGACATCGACCTACATGGTCTTCATATAACCTGACCAAGATTATGTCTGGACTATTAAAGAGACTATGACCTCTGAGTTTGTTTCGGCCTTTCTTCTCAGAGTAGTCAGATAGGAAACGCCGACTTCATCTAGTTTAAAAAATATATGATTGACGTGAAAAAGTGTTTGTGCAAACCTACTTACAAAAATAAAATCATTTATCATAACTCCCGCAACTATTATCATGGGAATTCGGATCACAACCAACACTTTTTTTTTTTTATTTTTTTTTCAGGATGGGAAATCATCAAATGACTCCTCCCGCTCTGGGTGGAGCGGAAGGGAGTGTCAGACTCTTACTGACTAAAACCCACCCGTGTTCCTTCCTTCGCCCTTTATGTTCCGGGCCAGCGGTAACCCTTTCGGACAATCCCGCTGACCCGGCAGGCTTCGGCCCTAACGGGCCCCTTCTTTTAATCACAACCAACACTTCATCAATCAATTGGTACTACTTCTTGAATCGTACTATGATTTTCTTTTAACGTAAGTCGTAAATAATACAGTTAACACGTGTAATTAACACGCACTATTACCCAAGGCGCCAAGGTCTTCAGCAGTGCAAACATTCTTCACATTTTCAATACTTAGGTAATTTATTAGACTTGGTTAATAAAATCACTGAGAATGTGGTATTGGTACAAAAGGTGTAAAACAGATAAGGTTATCTCGCAATTACCTTCACATGAAGCTTACAAGAAGCAAGTATTGCTTTAGTCGGGATAAAATTAATATTGGTCTGTTTGAAATAGGCGTAGTACACTGCTGTTCATGTTAAAAATTGTCCGAATAAACAATAATGAATTTAATTTTAGGAGACTGTCATCCATCTTACGCCGAGGGGTCCGTAAAGGCAAGAAGTCGAGTCGTGTCGCTGTCGTGCCGTGTCGTGTCGTGTTGATCACATCGTTGAGTTGGCGATATTATCGACCTTTTTCTAAATGTGACAATGTATAATTCTAAACTCAAATCTATTTTCGAATCAACTTGAATATTTACTGGATATCATTAAAACACTCCCTAGACACGATTTTTTTCTACATAATCCAGACAGTAACAAACCTGCAGCTCCTCATTCCTAAGCTTCATCAATGCCAACTCCCGCTCGAGCGCATCAGCTCTTGCATGTTGGTCATCACGTTGCAGCTCAACCTTGTCCAATTCATCCTTCAACACATCGAGTTGTGCGCGCATTGTGGTATAGCGCAACGTGCCCGCATGCGCAGGCCCAAGGGATGCGCCCGCGTCATCTAACTCCGCATCTGCCGACTCCATTGCGGCTTCCCGCGCCGCTGTCAATCGACCCACCTCACTCAGCAACGTCATCTTCTCTTCTTGGAGAATTTTCACCTGCAATTTTAATGATTCGGTTATAAAATG
The DNA here is from genome assembly GCA_927399505.1 of Luperina testacea. NCBI lineage: Eukaryota > Metazoa > Arthropoda > Insecta > Lepidoptera > Noctuidae > Luperina > Luperina testacea. The sequence goes on from OV656756.1 coordinate 10,062,566, forward strand.
ATAGTTTTCGATTAGTATTTCTTTGACTTGAGACATTGTTGGGTTTGTAGACACGAGTGTGAATGATCGTGGTTCGAGTCAGTCTAAACGTAAGTTTTGAAGCCATGCATCTAATTTGGTCATCGGCATCAATATTTAAAAATAAGAAATTAAATGATAGGACGAGACATTAATTTAAAATGCAGCTAATATGTTTCTTCGGTTTTTGTGTATGATGTCATAAGTGCTTACTTATGAAGTGTCTTCCTCAATACTCAATACTTTTATTTCATTCCACATGTAGGTATTCTTAGGTGGTAAACTTATAGTTAGATCATATGGACCCTGTCGGGCACAGCAAAATAAGTGAGGTAGGAGAGAGGAAGCATTTGTTAATTTTATAACATTACATGATAGCAAACTACTATATTATAATAATGAACCTAACCTTAGTTTAAAAAGCAACGTCTCCCTATCACTCTGTCTGTCTGTCCGTCAATGTGCGTATAACTCGAGAATCACTCATCAGTTTTTTTTTTATTCACTAATTAGTGTTCTGGAGAGGTTTTTAATAAATTTATAAAGTTCGCAAGCGTAGCCGGAGTCACAGTTAGCGTATTCTATTTGGTGGTTTTACCATAAACGTAGGAAACACGGCGGACAAACACTTGTAAATGGTAGGTATACACCGTTAATAAGGTGTCACGTAGTAATTTGTAAATACTATTGAAATTGTAAAGTATCTCTCGCAGATGTCACGTCTTACAATGTAAAACCTTAATCCATAATCCGTCCTAAAAGCACCCAAAGAATACGTAATTAATTAGGTTAAGTAAGTATGTATTTATATTAATTAACAAATAGAAATCGCGGAGAAAACAATTCACAACAACGTTAATAATAACGTTTCACGTATTAACAATATTATGAATCATCAGATTACAAATAAACAAACTCATATGCGTGAAATAAATTACAGATTCATAACGCTCAAGCTTGTTGTAAAGCTGGTCGTAAACCAAAATAATTACGGTAATTAAATAATAATTATAATATAAGTAAACAAACCTGCGTGTCGAGTTCATGGCACCTCTGCGCGAGGGCTTCTTTCATGTCCGCATCGGACAGCTGCGGCGGCGGCGCGTCCAAGTGCACACTGCCACGATTCACACCCAGAGTTAGCGTCTGCAGTTCCTAACACAAAATAATAACATTCTAAACAAACCACTCGTATAGTTTCACACTACTTTTACTTTCAGGTAAACATAAACACCGCTGGAGCCAGCGGGGCCACATTCTGCAACTGACAGACAAGTAAACTATTGTCGTATCCACCACCAACAATATCGTGATACAAGGACATTAAAAATGAGCGTAACTAAAATTGAATTTTTTTGCCGCTTCAAGTAACGAGTATGCAACTTTGAAAAGTGAAGCAACAACGTATGCTTACTAAACTCTTGCGAAGATGTACATTACCTACATTATAAGTGCGCTCGAATAATAATGTAGGTAATACGATTATAGTTCAATGCATAAAAAGGCGGTCGACTGAACTAAATTACACATTACATAAGAAAGCGTTGGACTAATTGGTTACGCATGGATAAGATGATAAAGTGTTTAAGATTTATTTTACTAGTCATAATGACCCGAGTCGGTGCTTTCATCTTTTTTGTAGCAACACAATTTTGTAAATCAATCTTACTTATCTTAGGATTTTGAATTATTAACGGCTCACTGGGCCTAGAAAGTAAAGATGTGGATCATCTAAACTTTCTACATACACCACTAATTTAGACATTGCTACAACTTTACATTTAGTGATGTATACTTTGATTATTGACCTAGAGAAATGAACAGTATAAAGTTACGTTACAAAGAAATAAATATGGCATTCAAAAACCACTCACGTGGGAGTAATTGTATTCGCGAAGTAATTGTGGTCGTATAATTAGATTGCAAATTTGAGTACAAGGTCAACTGTAATGTACATTAACATTATCCTGAACTTTATAGTTTTGAACCACTAAAATATATACCTATTGTATATATTTAATGCGTAAGTAAAAAAAATATTTTAAGCAATAGCAATACTAACAGTTATTTTACTTACATATAGGTGTGTTGCCAGACATAAAAAATATAAATAAAATTATGTGAAAAAAATTAAAGCAGTACATATTTGAGCACATTCAATTTCAGGGTGTGCTGGTAATAAACATAATTAGACTAAACTACTCTTAAAAAACCCATAACTAACACTATCCGAAATGTAAAGGTGTTTTTATCTTTGTCATCTTTTAAACAGACACCGATAGGCAATACCGATACCAAAGCCAGAATATTTTGGTACCGCCTTTTCTTCTAAGCTCTCGTGTGTGGGACCATCTAATGGCATGACGCCAAATAGACCGTACTCCATGGCTCATATGCGCTACTTGCTTCTAACATGTAAACCACATTAGATGAATGGAAATTAAAAGTATTTCTTGAATCTGGCGCAGGTTCTAAGACTGAAGGAAATACTGTATATTTTGCCTCCCCGTTTATTTGTATAAATTTTCTACAAATTCTATGCTTATTAAGGAAACTGATAATACATTTTTTAAACATCTAGAGACTTACTAAAAAAGCTTGCTGTTACAAAGCTATCTGTTGCTACTATTAAAACATTGACACAACTAGAAAACTTTAAAGATATACTAGTATACAAATCCTAAAAGCTGTGGAAAGTAAACGCAACAGTGAATTGCAGTGCTCTGCTGAGTTTTCTAACATATATAACGGTAACTTTCCCAGGTACACAATTTCTACAGTCCCTAAGTAATTATAATAAGTTTGTCAACTGAATACAAATGAGTGACTTTATATCGTACCTGTATCGCTTGCATTATCGATCTCTGACAAGACAGCTCCATTTCCATTATTCTTGTGATGTACTCCTCTTTTTTTACACAATTGACTGCACAACCTATTTCCAAAAGTGTTGGTTTAGATATGGTATTTCAAGAGTTAAATTCAATTCAAATTTAGTCTTGAAGGACAGAAAACGCAAGTGATTAATGTGGTTTACTTTTTATGAACCTTTTTCCCATGAGGTAAGGCAGAAACTGAGGGGTTGCTACACACTTGTTCGGGTCCGCATGATTCGGCAAAGCTGGGCGCAGGAATTTGAAATACCAGTATTTTTGGGAACTGGTACCATTGGCCTTGTGTGATATCGGTTCCAGAGTAATATCTGTACTATAATAGTACGGTCGTAGTACCTGTACTATTGATATTCCTAATCAGTATTGGTACTGTACTGGTACCAAAACTAGTCCCAAACAAATATTTCCGAAAGTTGGAGTGAGAAAACAGATAAACAAAAAGGATAAGCAGTTTGTGATATTGCATTGGCATTAGAAAAATAACTTCAAGGTTGTGAACCACAGGAGGATCCTCATACAAATATGAGACGTGTGGAACACGCTGAGTACCTGAATTTGGTACCGGTACTTGTTAGGTGAAGTACCAGGACCAGTCAGGAATCAGTACCCAGGTACTGAAATGGAAAAACCGCTAAGTAGGTATTAATACAGAACCTGTACTTTTGGAACCAGTTCCTTGCCCTGGCTGGGCAGCAAAATTGAGATTATACATTTTGCTGGCCCAGCTGTGCTAACTTGTACCACGTCATGGTGACCTGAAAAAGTGTGCTGCATGCCTAACGTCATCTGCTATTTGGCTTAATTTAGCTTATTTCCTCATAGTCTTTGTAACTATCTATAAAAATAGACCCAACATTTTTTGCCAGGAATTGCTACTTATTTTTTTTATGGATTTTTCATCTACAGACTGTAGAAAGATTAAAAATAGAAAGATTAGAAAAAAAACTAGCTACTATGTATAAAAATTCTAACCAGAGATTTAAAAAGGAAACAGTTTGTAATATATCATCTCTATTCTTCTGACTAAAAACATGCCTAAAAAATCTATTTTCAGCCAGCACCAAAATAAACTTACTCAATACAAGTTGAAGCAGTCGCCCCAAGTCTGAGGCATCAGCAGTCTCAGCTATATTTACTACATCTGGCCTTGAAAACTCTTGTAAACTTAAATTTAGAATATCCTGATGATAATCTGCAACAAGCATTTTTTTTTTTTAACAATAGCAGTGATACATAACCACAGAGTAAAAAAAGTTTTAATTATAGCTATTTCACAATAGTAATACATATGTATAAGTATAATAATGCTATGACATCACAATAATTTTATTACTTATCTCTCCAGCTGATTATATTTTCAATATTATTGTAGGTAAGCAGATAAAATGTGATATCAACAGGCTTCGAAACACTACTTAAAATAGAGTAATCAAACAGGAAATTTTAATGTGTTAGTACTGTGCATTTTTTTATTTATGTTGAATAATGTTACTTTTATGCTAATTTAGCATTGAAGAAGACACATTAAAGTTAATCTGTTTAAGATTAAACATATTTCTTGAATATTTAAACAATGAATTGGAGTAGTTGAAACACTTATTTCGGTGTCGGAAAATTTAGCAAAGTTACAAATCCTACATTTGATACGCCTCTTTGCCAATTTGAACGTTAAACAATGTTATGACAAGAGTCCTATGAAGGCTGGTCACAAATCCAAAACTGTAAAATATTGTCAGTTTAAATCAAATAGAATACCGCCATTCTTCCGACAACTATTTGCTGTCAGGGGCGAGTCAAATTAATTAGTAATTGAAAATGTGTCATTTTTGATTTGACAACCTTTCATATGGTTGGGAATAGTTATGCAGATATGGTATATGTATGCAGTAGTTTAGCAGAAACTTATGATTAATGCATAATAAATTTAAAGTTATCACCATACCTACAACACCCTCCAATATTTTTTTCAAGTTGCTAACTTTTAATCTCCAATTATGTCCGACATCTGTTTTTATCTTCAAGTTCCACCCAGGACTAAAATACTCTGGTGCGATTTGTGTGAGAGCCTCCGCAATCGCCACACCATCGGACAGTTCTGAAAAAAAAGTTAATCTAGTCAGTGAACAGTTACTTTTTTTATTAAACTATGTTAGTTTTAACTTTAAATGTTTTTGTCATTGGACACATTTATTTTATATTAATTTAAATTCAATGCTTTTTAATAGTTGAACAGCTGAAAATACCTGAATATTTTAAGTATGTAGATAATCTTCAATTTGAATGTATCAACACTCACTTTATATGGTGACATTGAATGATAAAATGTCTTTCAAAAAGTCCAAGGTGTTATTAGTCATGATCACAGCCATTAGAACTTTTACTTATTAATAAACTGTAAATGAACACTAATTTGTTTCAAATTCACTGAAGTAACTTTTGTTTCTAACTTCCTATTTTGTTATAGGTTACACTGTGTGTGGGCAGCTTTACAAAGGCACTGCAGACTATCACTGCTCTATCTACTGATACACATTTCCCAGAAACGTGCACTAGACTGAATGACCATTTTGCACAGTAAACTTTAATTATTCGAGACTACAATGGCGAAAATGACTGAATTAAGCAATACCGCAAACGAAAGAGTGATGTCCCAATGAAATAAAAACAAGAACTAAGTGTCGAAATTATCCACTTACTGGTCGACTCCTAATAGGGATGTGAGCCGGGATTCACCGGATTCCCAGCGTAAATTCTAATCCTAACAAAACAAATGCTAGTGTAGGCTGTAAAAACAACATTTACCTGATGGATTCCCATGTTTTGCTTTGAGATCTAAAGTCTGCAACCATTTAATCAAATTGTCACACAAAACCGCACCATTTGCCTCCATTCTGGACTAAATAATAATGTCACTCTGTAAACTGACAATATGTGTTCTATTTCTTGATTGCAAACATTATATTACTAGCAAACTAAGGACTGCTAAAGCCAAAATTATATAGAAATAATAAATGTTTTTCGTAATCCGTAACGCGTGACGTCTGCTTGTGCGTTTACGAAGCAAGTCAATATGTCAATGTCAATTATGTCAAAACCAAACTTGAATCATCAGCAATGTCATGCGAATCTGTCAAAGTAAATGAAAACTATAAAAATCTGTTGCTTGCCCTAACACATAATATATCGTACTAACTACCTCCATTTTAATGAAATCCGTTAATTCTATTTTAACTCCGTCAATTATAATAAATATACGAAACAATTTCGAATGCAAAATAATATGTAGGTAACATTTATGAAGAATGCTTACAATAAAGATGTGCAAAAACAGGACGGGCTGAAATCTAGGTGAAAAACTGAATAGGATTACTTTTAGGGCCTGCCGGTCGAGTCTGTAAAAATCTCACCGTGAAAACTTAGGTGAAGTGAGTTTGTTTTTGCTAGGAATTGACACTATTGACAGCTCACTCCACGCTCACTTCACAAAAGTTTTCACGGTGAGGTTCTTACAGAATAGCACCGCTGTGCACGCCACATTTTTTAAACGCGCCGTTGACGCGCGTTTTAGAAACGTGCGTCGACGGCGTGCTTTTATCCTACAGAAGGTCTACAGGCTGCGTCTGACTCGCGTGCGTATCGCGTCTGTATCGCTACAAACGCGCGTCAATGGATCAGCAGGGAGTTTAAAAAACGAAAGCTCCGGTTTTCAAGAAGCCGAGTTCAAATAGCCGTATAATACACAAAACGCTCGAGGAATTTTTAAAAAGATGGACGGTCCGTAAGGCAAGGAATAAATGTTATGACGCGACTACTCGTTCCAACACGGCAGTTCACGGCACCCGTGAATGAGAGCACCGCGACTATTGCTTAGAAGTATGTGCGTCTGCCGTTTTAAACGTTTGTACGTAGTTTCTGTACTGTTCATATCTTTACTGTGACCCTAATGCGTGAAATGGTAACAGACAGACTGACATAGATTACTGTTAGAAAACATTACCGTGGCGGCGGTGCATGTGTGCATCGTCTAATGCGCCTGCCAGACTATGCTCCTTGCGCTGCTCATCGCTATGCTCCTCGCGCTGCCGTGATTTGCCGCGATGTTGCCCTCTCTGCCCACACACTGCTCTACTCGCGCAATTAATCGCGACGCTCCTCACTTGTCATTTGCCTTGGTGAGACAATGGACGTTGAAACGGTGGCAGCGTGCGCGCTATGCATTTTTAGTATAGCTAATTATATTAATGTAGTAAAAAGAAATATACATCGTCGTCGTCGTCCTCGCCAACGGAGATGGTGGATTATTAACACCTTTTCATTTGACCATTCCACGCTTGGCGACGACATAATTTCCAATTTTGCATACGCGTGCGTCTTGCGCGAGCGCTCCATGCAGACTGCGACCGCGCGATTATGTGGCCGGCCACTCGCACTCGTATTGCCGGTCCTTTGACTCGCGCGCAAAAACCGACAAAATAGGGAGCAGTGGGTAGGACGAGGAGCATGACGTGTGGCATGACGAGTAATGTTGCCACACTATGTCTCTGCCTCCTTTCCTCGTTACTTCCCATGCCACTCGTCGAGTGTGTGGCAGGCGCATAACGTCGTTTCAGTGTCGGAACCAAATGCGCCTGCCACACACTCGACGAGTGGCATGGGAAGTAACGAGGAAAGGAGGCAGAGACATAGTGTGGCAACATTACTCGTCATGCCACACGTCATGCTCCTCGTCCTACCCACTGCTCCCTATTTTGTCGGTATTTGCGCGCGAGTCAAAGGACCGGCAATACGAGTGCGAGTGGCCGGCCACATAATCGCGCGGTCGCAGTCTGCATCACAGAGTACATTAAGTCTGCATGGAGCGCTCGCGCAAGACGCACGCGTATGCAAAATTGGAAATTATGTCGTCGCCAAGCGTGGAATGGTCAAATGAAAAGGTGTTAATAATCCACCATCTCCGTTGGCGAGGACGACGACGACGATGTATATTTCTTTTTACTACATTAATATAATTAGCTATATTAAAAATGCATAGCGCGCACGCTGCCACCGTTTCAACGTCCATTGTCTCACCAAGGCAAATGACAAGTGAGGAGCGTCGCGATTAATTGCGCGAGTAGAGCAGTGTGTGGGCAGAGAGGGCAACATCGCGGCAAATCACGGCAGCGCGAGGAGCATAGCGATGAGCAGCGCAAGGAGCATAGTCTGGCAGGCGCAAAAGATGTAGTCGGAACGCTGTTTGTGTGTGTGAACTAGACGTGCGTGTAGACTAGCGTCTAACTGCTCATCACTGATATTATCTCTGTCGAACACGATGCCAGGGTCCCGATTGCGGTAATTTAAAAATGTTTAATACGTGCGCGTTGCGTGCGCGTTTCATCTCTGCTTGCGTTCCAGCAGCAGTCCAGTCGGTGCGGAGTTTGGTATCACGGTAAAGTTCACGTGCTAACAAAGATGAAACAAAGCTGGAACGCAATTGGACTGTGAGCAAATATAAACAGTTTAGAGATGTGACTTTAGTATTGATGAATAGTATGCTTTTTAAGTGTATTCGACTGTCGATTTGAAGATTTATGGGTTAGCTCTACTGCATTTTGACAGTTTGAGTTATGACAGATGCTTCTCGATCGATATTTTTTTGTTTGTTTTGGTTTTTTGTATGCAACTCAAAAGTATGCGAGTGTTTAAATTTATATCCTACTTGTAGAGTTGATTTCAAGTGGAAGTAATTCAAGTGGTTTTAACGATGAATCTAGTGAAAGAATTTTGTGCCAGACGCCAGTTGTATAGTGGATTTCAACAACTTTTTTTTTTGTTTAAGTACATACTTTTTTATGTAGGTGAAAGTTTAGTATAATTTCGTAATGGTTTGTTATACCAATAAATAAGTAATTTTAGTTGTTGATATTTTATTTGAAACTATTCATCATTACCAAATAAAGGAAGAAAAATCATCAATGAAATATTTTTTTCCACAGTATAAAATATTGGGCATCTTGATTGGGATACTTGATTAGCAAACAAACAAGATAAATATACATTTAATGGGAAAAATAAACACTACTTTGTTACTTTTATTTTTAATTTTAATTGGGTGCACTTGGTTATTATTAATTAATACATTTGATAATTTGAAATCAATTTTATAATGTCAATAAATCTTAGTTGTCTAGAACATTAATTTGCTTTTTTATAAAACAGTAAAAAAATTATAAATAAATGACCTAAGAAATACTAATCGAAATGTAAATAAAATGTAAAGCTATATATGTCTATCTGCCCACAAACGTTGTACAAGGGCATGGCGGCGCGCGCGGCCTAGCTCCAACTCCGATAGGAGTCTGGCGCCTCCGCCGCCGCCGCGCCTACGTTGTCCCTGTTGCGGCGGCGCCAGGTAGCTCGCGCCCTCTGTCAACTCGCGCTCTCGTGCCGCCTCGGCCGGTGTTAGGCGAATGTAGGGGAGTCTAGCCCTGTGTGCTATATTATGTAGCACACAGCAGGCATTTGTTATTTTTGCTGCTATGCCCGGGGAATAATGCAGCTTTCGGTCCACCAATAGGCATCTGCAAAAGATAATATTAGAATTATAAGATATACCTACTATTAAGAATTATTCATAGTATTAAAAATTGTATGTATGTTAGCCTAGGTTGTACATACCTAAATCTAGCCTTTAATACTCCTATACAACGCTCCACTACATTTCTGGCAGATAAATGCAAATCCTGATAATACTCCTCAGGTGTATCCGGAGCTGGGTCTGTCACAGGTATCATAGTATTAGGCCTCAAGGCATACCCTGAGTCTCCTGTAATTGAAAAGTTTCTAGTTTTTAAAAATTAATTAAACACAGTATGAAGTTACAAGCAACATAAAAATAAAATGGATAATTAATTTGGGTAAGTAATACATACCTAAAACATAAACATCTTCCCCAGTAATCCTGTGAAGCCTATCAAGATATGCATTTAAGGAGTGTTGAGCCCATATAACACTATCATGAGTAGAACCAGGGAAACTGGAATCTACACATAATATATTTAAATTTGAGTCACACATCTGAAAAAAAAAACAACAATTTACTACAAAAGAATTATGAGAGATACTAAGCTGAGCTTAATATTTAAAAATACTTATAGAAATGTCGATAATCTTTCATTTAATAGTTTATCATAATTATTTACATTACTCACTATTAAAACATTTAGAGAGTGGTACCCTTTTCTATTCATGAATCTCTCTTCATTATTGTGAGGGCACACTATGGCCACATGGGTCCCATCAACACAGGCCAGCAGTCCCGGCATTTTATAACGCCTGTAAAACCTGAAAAAAAAAATTAATCAATATTTTCCTTCAAAAGGTATCAACAATTCAGTAAATAAATTCAATGTAGGTATTATTTATACTTACTCTCTCATAACTTGTTCCCTTTCTTGTTGTTGAAAGGGAAAACAAACATATTTGTTAAGAATAGAGGGCTTGTTTAAAGCCATTACCACCTGCCAGATTGCTTTGGAAACACTGGCTTGAGAAACACAGTGATTCCGGTTATCTCCTACAAGAGTCTGATAAGACCCAGAAGCAAAGAATGCTAGTGCAACCAAAACCTAAAACAAAAATATTTATGTAGGTAATTGAGTTTTAGTATCATAGCTAAGTTAGCTAACTCTTTTCGTCTCTATGAGGAGCATTCCTTACATCAAATACATGGTTTCTTACCTTAGTTTCCACGTCCAAAGCATCTGAACGTACTGTAGGTAAAAGGTGAGGAGTTAACTCGGAAATCAGCTCCCGAGTAAGGTCCTTGGACAACCGGTATCTTTTTACAAATTTTCGATCACTTAGATCGAAAGCCGGATCACTCTTCCTCGCCAATACGTTCAGCCGCCTTGCCTCAGCACGAGCTACGGCTACGTCGTCCGCGTAAGCACATTCTAGTAGGTCTAAATATAACATTCTTACAGCAAACACAATAAAACAAACAAATATCACACAAAAACACCGTGAAACGTTCGAGCAACGTTTGAGAAAAAGTAGCTTTATTTCAACTGTTCCACAAACGAGCACTTGCGTTCCGTCTGCGTTCCAACTTCGTTTGAACTAAATGTCAAAACGACACCGCGATACGAAATCGTGTAACGTTTGATCTTCGTTCGTGTTTCATTTGCGTTTCATTTGATAAAAATTACCGCAATTCGGGCCCAGGTGAGACATCGTGCTTCTTGGCCACGCCCAACTGTGAGTTCGAGCTCGCGGCTACCTATTGCTTATTCGCATTTATCTATTATTAATACATATAATATTTTTTTAACCTTTTGACCGCCACAGTCATGTATAGATGACAAACTAAAATGCACAGAGTACTTTTTGATGGACTGAAACCAAAATGTGCCCAAAACGCCACGGTTCGACTACTCATGACAGACTTGACGCCGAGGGCATGTTTTTGAGGTTTTTGACGTGTGGCGGTCAAAAGGAAGAATGCATTGAAAAGGTAAATAAAAAATCAGTAGGCAGTGAAAGATCATTTTGTATTAAAAATAATGTTCCTAATGGTAACTTAAAACTTACGTCATCTGGCATCACAACTGTAAGTTTTTTTAAGCGGTTTCTAATGCAAGCTATTTGTATTTCTACCTTACCGATCGCTGAAGCCCGGAACACACATGCCTGTACCTTGCACAAAAGTATGCAAGTAGCTTGCATGCCGTGTGCCATAACAATTTCTGATTGGTGAATATCATAATGGCATGCAAGCTGCTTGCATACTTTTGTGCAACTTGAAACAAATTGTTGGTAGGTTGGTACAAGTAAAATTAGTGTTCATAATATTCCATTGATACATTGACCGGTCCTGTGCTCTTCGCACCCAGCGGATTCCTGCGACTTTGTCGCCTGTCAGTTTTATTAAAAGGGGCAAGGGGCAGGGAGCAGGCGACAGGTGACAATCCGACAAACATTTTCTACTATACTAAACATCTCCTGTCGTGAACAAGTCAGTCATTCCGTTTATCCACCCTAGGGGGAAAACGGAAACGCATGTCCATGAATGCATGAAAGGCATGTCCCTAAGCATATAAATTCCGTTATCCAACTAGGTTTCAGGTGGATTCTCGAACATGCGTTTCCACGTATTCACCTTAGGGTGGATTTTGGGGGTGATTCCGAAAATGTTTTATAATGGTCATTGTCAAATATATGAAATAGGGCCCAGGTCGTCGGGACAACTTGTGTCCTGCCCACGCTGCGCCTTCCGGTACGCGCACCCCACTATATTTCATAACTTATATCTAGTTTCTTAGCATACTTATTTATTCTAAATCTATTTGCTCATTACTCTCATCAGTCACACGCGCCAAATCACATCCCATGTATTTATTTTCTTTGATTGCGTGATTTATGACTTTTCTCCATAAGGGGTCAGTTCTTAGCAAATGTGGGTCACATAACAAGATTACAGCTACTTGAGCTCGAGTTAAGGCTACATTTAACCGCTTTGAACTTCTGACAAATCCTAAGAAATGTTTTTGATCTTCAGATACTAGGGCCTCAGTTGACCGCACAGTTGATATGACCACGATAGGTCGTTCTTGGCCTTGGAACTCTTCGACGGTGCCGATTTTCGGACGCTCCAAGTTCATGTTGTCGAATAGACGCCGTAGGTGTTTTATCTGTAAAATGAAGTATAATGAAGTACAAATTCGATATTGCCACAATATTTGTAAGTAGGTAGTGTTTTGATTAGAACTTGAGGTAATTGAAATTAACTAAACTAAATTGAACCCCCTTTCACATAGAGGCCTTTGTCCCCAGGCCAGCAGTGGGAACATTATAGGCTGATTTTGCATTATGCAAACTGGATTGGACAAGGCTAGAATTTAACCAAACAGAATTTTGGGATTTCATTATACAGTTGTAAAGCACATCTGAAGGCCAATTTTCGCAAAAAAATGTAAAAAACTTGTCAAAAGTGTAGTGAAATTAGAGGTAAACTGAGACAGTGAATGTTCTTAAAATTTTAGTTCCAAGGATATATATTCATAGCAGGACATTACCTGTGCTAGATAAGGTGTAACGATACCAATTTCATCAGGTGTAACATTTTTCCTATAAAGTTTACACACAGTCAAAGCAACCATAGAAGCTTCTTCAGGATTATACCAAGAAGGACTGTCCACTGCTCTCGCATTGTTGCCTTTAACGCCATACACATATACCCCACCAGTTTTTGTATCGTCAGTCATTTCAAATATCTCAGAAACAACGTCAAGAATTCTCGGTATAAATGGCGTTTTTCGGTCTATTTTAGCAACTAAAGATGCATCATAAAACATTTCACTGGGCAATGTTAACACTTCTTGCAAAGACCTGTAGTTATCAGTTAACTGTGTAACCAACTTATTATTAAAACCATTTTCGAATGCAGCAAAGTCTTTTTGATATGGGAAGGTTTCAAGCATTCTTGACAGATACGATATATCCATTCCGTACTCGAGGCAATATTTCGATATTACAACCGGCCCAAGCTGCATTGGGTCACCAGCTACAATAATTTGACCACTTTCTTTATTAACAAATGTCATAGGAATCATTATCTCTGGTTCTATTGCCTGTCCAGCTTCATCTACTATAATATGTGTATAGTGCCCTTTAGGAAGTTCTATCTGCGCTAATGATCCGAGACAATGACATGTCCCGATAGTAACTCGATATCTCCCAACATAGGATGCTGATACATTCACATTAACGCCACCTTGAACGGCGTGAGTTGGTCTTGATGTATTTTCTCTAGCTATGTTCAATGTTGCGCAATAAGGTTTAATTATGTCTGAAATGTTTTCAGAGTCAACCAAATAGTTTGCAATTAGTCTTATTATAGAGCTTGAAAATAGGTGCCTGTATTGTAATAGTCTTTCTGTTACTAAATTGGCTGCACTGTTTGACGGGGTTGCTACTAAAATTCTACTGTCGGGTAGAAGCGTGAGTATTTGCAACAAGGTCTCTACAATAGTGACGGTTTTTCCTGTGCCAGGTGGTCCATATATGCAGTAAGGCATGGGACGGCACTCCCCAATTAAAATATTCGTTACAGCTTCTTTTTGACGACTGTTCAAACTTGGATTGAACCATTTCATAATTTTTAATGTTTCTAACGGTACTTGCGGTGGCCGCGTCAATAGGCGCGATGGGAATAATACATCTGGCCCCAATGTAGATATTGCCAAATTAACTGCATGGTGAGATTTTCTGATTTGATTTCTGTTGAAATGGAATTCTACAGAAACGTCACTTCCCTGGTAAGTTTCATGGAATCGAGGATGGAACTTTATCAGTACTAAGTCACCTCTAATAACATGAATAAAGCCCTCATATGAAGAAGCTTTATCATCCCATATGTCTTTCACAAAAACTTTGTCTCCTATGATTAAAGAGGGCCTCTTTTCAGCCAACTTTTTTACTTCCAGACCAAGATACTCCTGATGTTTTACTAAAAATGCAGATGGCATACTAAAAGTCTTCATATTAACTGTTGATTGAATCTCTTCCAAGTATAACAAAGTGTGCCATTTGTCCATGTAGTTGGTAATATTCAAATTCTGTAATAGACAAGGCAAACGGGACTCAATTCTGTCAAAAATTTCATGATGATTAGAAGTGTGTTCGTAGTTGCTACCTAAAACCGCAGACCAAACTTTATCCGGTATTACATATTGTCCCATTTTCACTGCAATAAAATGCGGAGACTTCACTAATCGCACTCCAGGTACATGAGTTTTATCAGGCCCGTTTCTAATTTTCTTCATTATGTTAGCACTTTCATCATAGCCGTTACTTCTGTAAGCATTGTTGTTGTCACTTGGATTAATCGAAATAATGTCACTTAAAATGTTTATTTCAATCAGTCTTTCAATTTTGAATCCTCTAAAAGTTATTATCATATGTTCCTTAGATTTTCCATAAAATTTAGGATGACAAGTGACTGATAAATAAAATGGTCTATTTGGGTACAATCTTGTGGAATTATCTAAAGTTGGACTTATACTAATTTGGGAATCTCTTTTTTTGCACAGTAGCATCCATTTATACATTATAATTTGTTGATTACTCTTGTTTGTTATAACCAGATTTATTTGTGGTTTTTCATGAAAATTAACGTTTTCAAACTTCAGAGGGTATGTTATTTCAATTTTAAAAAGTTTTTCTGTTTCTAAGCTTCTTCCTTCTATATCGTCTACATCCGGAGTGGTTGCAATGATTTTTGCACTTTCTGTTATATCCATTTTTATGACTCTCCATGGGCAAGCACCTTGATTGCTCTCCACAGCTTCAATAAGAGCCTGTAATAGGTGAGATAAAAGTCCATCAAAAATTAAAAAAAAAACACAAATGGGTCATGGTCGAAAGGTCTGACCGGGTCCTATATTACTTCGATCAGCTCAATATGTTTATCATCCCTCTACCTTATCAGTTGACACTACAGGTTTCGACGAATCATAAAAATGTAATACTATTACTTTGCTCATAACATTAAATTATTGGGATTTGACATTCAAAGGGGATTGAAGATTTTTATATGGAGCCTGGGCTGCCTGGTATACCTAGTGTCCGCCACGTGCACACACGTCGACGGTGCATGAATAAAAAATAAAGCGGGTGCATAATAATGTATCCCAAACAATGCCAAATTCTCTTATTTACTTACTTACTAATAATCTTACCTTAGCTCCAACATGCGGTTCGCCGCCACTGATATTACAATATTTGTTGAAGAATATTTGTCTGTCACATGTTCCTTCTTCTCCATCCCATTTAGTTATAGTTGAAGATAGCACTTTACTTCTCAATGGGCGGAATGAAATGACTTCCACTACCTATAAAAATAAATGTTACCATCAGTAAAAATTAAACTCCTAGCACTTCATGACTGATTTTCATTTTTTGATTATCATCATGACTTGACAGTATCACAGCAACGGTATGGTTGATATACTGTAATCAAATTAAATGTTAAACTCACATTGTTATGAGCGATATCCATAGGATTCTCTTCATCATATTTAACTTTACACATCAATTCCAGTAAATCTCCTTGAACAGGAACAAATGTGGCAACAACATTATCCAGACTGAATTTCAGGTCACTTTCTTTGATAATGACCATACGGTCTTGTCGATATTCAACTTCGCCGATGAAGACATGTTCTATTACTTTGTAACCGCTTTCTTCTACATCAACATCAAAGTCACCCCAATGCTCTCCTTGGTTGCGGAGGATTCGCACCACAACCAGGGACTCTTTAGAATCTTTATAGCATAGGTATAATATCTTGTCATTTAGTTGGAATGTTATCGAGCAAGCAGTAGTATCATAATAGAACATTCCATCAATGAGAACATAGTTGCCCTCACTGTTAATGTAGGTTATTACCCCTGGAAATAATAATTACTTTGAAATAACACACACATCAGATTAATTAATGAAAAAATACACCTAGAAATTGAAGCTCAAAAAATATTATTTTATAATAGTCAAAATTGGAAGGACCGCGTGGGCGCGCGAAAGATGGAGGGAGTGGAGGGAGGCCTTTGCCCAGAAGTGAGACAGCGTAGGCTAATAAAATAAGATGCCAAAAACACTGGCCAGTGCGAGTCGCACTTGCACTCGCACACGAAGGGTTCTGTACCACAAGGCAAAAACGCCGACGCGAGCCTTGCATACACTGAATGACACTGCTGATAGGATAGATTTATTTTATTGCTCTCTGAATGAATTCACAAAGGTAACATTGTTTGCATTATGTTATGCTAATATATAACTAGTAGCTTTAATTGTAATTTAGAATGTAACTAAAGACCACGCTACCGCATTAGGATTATTGCTTGTAATGATAGTTGTGTTTGTGATAAATAAATAAATAAAATATAAATCTTCAGGCATTGAGGAAGCTCTAGAAAAGGATGCCTGGAAGGATTTGTAGGCCTTTGCTCAGCAGTGGGGACAGTGTAGTTTAACTTAGGTCTGATTTTTCAATCAACCAATATTTTTTATTCATGGAATAAAATTGACGTCTGACAGTTTTTGTATGGAGGAACTGTCAGAAATTCAAAATTATTCCTCTGATAAAGTTATCTGGTGTTGGAAAAATCAACCCTTAATCTAATAAATAGCTCAAACCACTGAGACTGATTTAAGTAGTTAAAATTGTTTTTTTTTTTTACATTGCTTAGTTGTTTTGATCTGACTTATGATATTACTTAGACTTATAGAAAAAAGGGGAAAAGAACTTACCAGTCCTTTCAAAACAATCATTTCTAGGTGTATCTGCAACATCATCATATTTTTCGTCATGTTCTAAATCAAGTTTAAAAAGCTCTTCAGCTAGATAGTTCTCCATTTCATTGTCATATTCCTCTAATGAATTGTTGGAAAAGAAATAACTAAAAAATGACTTTATGTAGGAAAGCATCTTGAAGCAGTTATTTAGCTTATTTTTTAAAATTTAGTTATTCTTATTGTACAAATCCTTTGTCATACTCAAACTCCCATTCAGTAGATTTTAGGTAGTCAAGCTCTTTCCTCAATGATTGTATTCTCTTTTGGTGCAATTCTTTCTGTGCATTTTTCATTGATTGTTCAATGCTGAGTCCTAGATCAGCATGGTTCAGCGATTGGTCAAAATTCTGAATTCTACTTTGAGTTGTATTCTGTAATCAGAAGTTGTTTTTTTTTTTTTATTAAATTTGTTGTTGATTATTGGCAGTGGACAGGATGTTGTGACATGGGAGAGACCTATGTCCAGCAGTGGACTGCAATAGGCCGAGTTGATTTTATTATTGCAATAACTCTATTGTCTTCTTTTACAATCATAATTATTTACCTAATAAAATTTTTAATCTAATCTAATTTCAGGCACTATAAACGAAACTTGTAAAGTTTTTTTTAATACTAAAAGGTAAAAAGTCTATTCTTACTACTTTGTGAATGATGTGCACACCTGTAAGTGACTTCTTTACACAGGAAATTTTTGTAAGTGATTAATTTAAGTATTCATTTGTAAATAAGTAGTTCATTAGTAGTAATAAGAAATATGGATTATGAATGGTTTCCCTGTTAGGCTCATATTTAAATAATTGTCAGATAATCAAATACAGTATGACTTCAGCATGTTAGGTAAAATGTTCATAATTTACACCCAGTAGTGAAAACTCATTAAAAAGGAAATATCATAATCAGTAAGTTGATAGTGGTCCAGTGTTGGACATACCTACGTCTCTATGCCCTCTCCAATAGCACGCCTTTTAACTCGAGAGTAACTCACTCATCCAGTAGCTACAAGCCTCCCGGCGATGATCGAAGAAGAGGTACCTATAATATATTTTGATAAGAACTTACTTGAGGAGTTTCTGGTTCTGATGGGGAATAAGTTGACTGCGAAATGTTACTTGAAGTAGACATTATCAATACCTGAGCTCAAAATAACGACTTTGCATTGCGTTTTCTATTTTGGTTATATTTTATGAAAATTAAAGTGAGTCCGTCAGTGTTATTCCGTTCAGGAAGTAATAAATCCTGTAGGTAGCGATAGCGAATAAATAATACCAAAACACGTGAAACAAACAAAACTCATCAATGAATCAGTGTTTATGGCACGGCATGACGGCACACCGCACAACCAGTCGGCAAATCGTTGTTTGACTTGACATTGACAGTTCACGTTTGTTGACAAAATCAAACAATGGATGCGTTCCTATAGGCTGCGTTCCGAGTTGAGAAATAATCGATTTGAGCGTGCTTAAACCTGTACGGCTGTACCGAATTAGCTTGAGGGCGATAACGATGTCCAGTGAATCGTCATAGATGACGTCATGAACTGCGCCATCTTGAAATCATAAATCGCCATCTTGGGTTTAAGCACGCTCAAATCCCTAGTATCCCTAGGCCCTAGTGACCCTAAATGACTAGAATTTTCTGGACATTTATGTTTTTTTCCTAAGCTATATATTGTATTAGCTATTATATTATAATTATTAGACTGTTGGTCTACAGAAGTGATTTCTTGGTTGTAAACTTTTTCTTTTTCCCTGTAGATGAAGCCCAAGGCATTTCAAGTCTAGTGAGCGAGGCGGCCATAATTATTAGACCAAGTCACTCTATTTTTAATTGTGGGTAGGTACGGTGGATAGGGCGTCTAGAATTTGTGCAAAGAATAAAATGGTCATAATTATATCTTATAAAATGATAATGCAGGGCATGCGTAGTCGCAGCCACCAATGGTGGCCATTCCAAGTCTTCCACAAGCCAACCTAAACGTCCTATTTTTATACCTATTCTTTATGAATCGGACTAGACAATGTTTAAAACCCCAGCATAGCTATTCACAACCACTTGATACGCTTCCGTACCGTATCGAACATCAATCATTGTTTTCGATACGTTAACCGGTCCCGGATTTTAAAGAAGCGCATCGCTACTTTATTATAAACTGGCAGCCCTGAACTCTCATGTCAGCATACTATTGTCATTGTCAATGTCAATGTCAGCCTGCCAATTGTCAATTAAAAAGTTTATTTGTATTTCAATTTCACTGAAGAACCAAGAACAGAAACAATTTTAAAACAAGATTGTAAAAAGTAATTTAATAATAAGACTCCGTGAATATACAAGCATTTTAATAAAATGACTGATAAAAAAGTTGTGTTTAATAAGAAAGGAAATGATGACAATGACCAGGAGTACTTAGGATCACAATGTTTTCAAATAAACCCTAATGTTATAGAAAGGGAAATACCAACTAATGGCGAGGAGTATCTATTAAAAGTAATGAAGGAACGTGCCAAATGTGCTACAGTAACTAGATGTAAATTAGATGTGTTAACTAAATTTAATAAAAAGTGTAACGCCAATATTACTGAGGTAATAATTCATTTTTTTATATTTAAACTCGATGTTGTGGAAGATTAATTATATTTTGCATCATCATCAGTCCAACTATGTTGGGGCCGGCTTCTAGTGTTACCGGATCCAGCTGAATAACAGTATTTTTAATTGCTTCAGACATTAATCATCATACCTTTTTTTTTTACAGTCTGAAGCTGAAAATCCGGAAGGTGTTGGCTCTTCTGGCTTAGATAAGATTAAACCAACTATAGAATGGCAAGATATACAAATAGCAGATTTTTCGGACCTTCACATGTATGTAATTCGCATGGCTGCAAGAAAGAAAGACACAATGCCTTTAATCTTCCATGAAACATACAAGGATTTTATGAAGGATGAAGTTATACTATGGAAAAAGGTGTTTGAAAGTACTGAACCTACCTTGTCCCATGTTGTTGGATTGACACATGATGTTGTTGAAGCAGGCTTGGACACAATTCTTTCACTGCTGCATAGAGTGAAACCAGGAGAGTCTATTGATCGTAGAACAGGTACAACTGCTGTTCTTAAACTTCAATAATATTGGTGGAATAGATAGACTGTAAGCTGACCCCAACGTAGTTGGGAATAAGCAAGGCAGATGATGATGATGATTAACATTGGTGAAATACTGGTTCTGTTATATAGGTATTAAAACATAGTGTAGGAGTCTGGCTCACGCTGTTAATAGTTGGCATTATTATGCCAATAAGAAGTTTGTAATGGAAAAACATTATTTGTTAGTTGCTTCTTTCTTTCATACAAGAACACATTTTATATGAATGCTAGCTTCTGCCCGCATCTTCACCCATGTGGATGTTGGAAATTATCCCACATATCCAACATACTATTGAGTCAAAAAGCCTATGTTGCTCCTTAGAACATCAGCTATGGCAGTGAAAGTTCTGTCACGGGAACAAACATACAGACAGACACAGAAATGTAAAAAAAGCTAGGAACTTAGGATGTGGTGAAGGGCGGAACATAAAGGGCTAAAGAAGGAACATGGGTGGGTTTTAGTCAGTAAGAGTCTGATACTCCCTTCCGCTCCACCCAGAGCAATTTGAGATTTCGAAAAAAAATAAAAAGCTTGCTCTATTTTTACCAGGGCCATTTTGTATTATCTGCAAAAATTAATAGCAATTCTATTCTTAATTTCAGGATTATGGCTGCATGCACTTCTCACTGTAACAAGGCATCCACCGCAGTCCGATGATAGCTTTATATTAAGAAATCTGTGCAGAAGATGTGCAGAAATAAGGTAACAACCCAGACTTTTGTGAGAATATTATATACTTTTAAAGAGATTCCTGAGACAAGCCCCTGAAATGTTTAGCCTCGTCAAATACCTTACCCTCTGGGCCTCTGGTTGTAGCAAACAATGGCTACATAAAATGACTTGTTATGATCCTCAAACAAAATGTCTGTTTCAAAACTATTTGATAAAAGTTTGCACATTCATTGTATTAAAAACAGCTAGTAGGTTTAAATTGTATACCTCACCATTTTCTTTAACAATTATTGTTTGAATAGCTTACAAATTGAGTCTTTGATTTATTATTTTTGAATACTTTACTAAATGGTCAATTCAAATGAAGAGATCATGTTAAATAAGGATTTTGATTTATTTTACACTAGCTTCTGTTCTGCCCGCGTCTTCGTCGTGGAATTTCTTGTTCCCCCGACCCACCCCATATCTCATCGCCTACCCGCGCTATTACTTCGTTTTTGCTTAGCATTCTTTCTGATTTTTTTTTTCTTTTTGCTCGTCTCCTAAGGGTCATAGCGTGATGTTAAATAGCCTATAGCCTTCCTCAAGAATTGGGCTATAAAATACATAAAGAAATTTTTTCAAATCCGACTGGTAGTTCCAGAGATTAACCCCCTACTACAATCTTACAAACTTTACCTCTTTATAAGTATAGATCACCTTTTCATTTGACAGTTAAGGTTACTTTTCGTTGATGATTTTCATTTTTCTTAGATAATTTTGAAACAGACCATACATACTGCTTCAAAATCGGCGGATGATTAATAATACCTTTATTTTTCTTTTCATTTTCAGAGCCGGTTTAAATCTGGATGATGAAAACGCAAAGGAACTGGCAACACCTCTGAATATTTTTATATGTATTATAGCAAAGTATTTTGGACAACACGACTTAGGTGACTATGAGCTTTATGATTCTAAAGTAGGGCAGATTTATTTTGATACAAAAGTTCAACAGATAATATACGAATAATGCAATGAAATCAACAGGAGAAGACATTTAGACGCAGTTTACAATGAAAGAGTTTTTTATAGCATTTAAAAAAAATTGCATAAAAATGTAACATTCGAAAAATCGACAGCAATAAGATCTGCCCAACAGAGTAATGGGGCTAGTTAATATTGGCGATATTGTAGACGTCAGTTGAAATCTAAGCTTTAGATTCTATTAGATCATAACCAAGAAGCAGAGAGAAGACTGCGTTCAACTGAGCCGGCAATAATAGCTACTTATAGGTATTCAACAAATCCTGGAATCTATAAAATTTATTAGTAATAATTCTAGTTGTTTGTTCAGCTGCATCTGGTTAGACTGGAAGCCGACTTCAATATTGGGAAAAGGGTAGGCGGATTGATTGGGTTCTGGTTGTCTCAAAAAAGTGACTTCTCTTGTTGGTTCTACTAGTGATTAATGAATAGTTTATGATTTATTATGACATTTTTATGTATTTTACATTTAAATAAAACATTAAATTACTGCCATGCCTTTAATGTTGGTATTTATCATTGTGGCTCCATACTTAGTCCTTTGAATTATACAGGGTGTCCCTGGAAGTATGGATCAAATAGAATAGGGGTGTGGGCAAGATCATTTCCAAACTTTTTAACCTTGAGACGGCGTGAATTTTTTTTCCAGTTCAAAAAAATTTAAAGTAAGTTTGCGCTCCTGTGTGCTAAACAAGAGTGAACTTTAAATGCGACCAAGAACATACAGATAACAGAACACAGCGACTCTTCAATTTAAAAGTTGTAGGTTAAATCCTAAAGAATTATAAATCTTGAAGAGGCGCTGCTGCCAATTGCTACTTGTAATTGTAAACAACTGACCAAGTGCGAGTCGGACTCGCGCACGAACGGTTCCATACCACAAGGCAAAAAACGCCGAAAAAAACACGTTTGTTGTATGGGAAAATAAAAACAGAATAAAATAAATATTTAAGGGGGGCTCCCTTAAATATTTATTTTATTCTGTTTTTAGTATTTGTTGTTATAGCGGCAACAGAAATACAACATCTTTGAAAATTTCAACTGTCTAGCTATCGGCAATCTCCGTTTGGCATCGACATCCACTGAATTGCCATGTTGCAGTTTGCCCGACTGCGCGAAAGCAAAGAAAGGGTTATGTTTCTCACGCGTATGTATGTATCTTTGTATGTGGGATTCTTTTTTACCCTCGAAGCATCCTAACGCAGTTTAATACATGAGGTGTCTATCGACTTGTCTAGTTCGCGAAATAAAAAATGGCGGATTTTCGTCTTTCAATAAGTAATGTATTGAAAAAAATATGTGCCATGAACATGTTGGGTGAGTATCAATTGAAAGGACTTGAGGGGACGATTCCTAAAATGTAAC
The DNA here is from genome assembly GCA_927399505.1 of Luperina testacea. Taxonomy (NCBI): domain Eukaryota; kingdom Metazoa; phylum Arthropoda; class Insecta; order Lepidoptera; family Noctuidae; genus Luperina; species Luperina testacea. The sequence continues at coordinate 10,086,018 of OV656756.1, forward strand.
ACACTGAAAGGTTGAAAAAAAAACACTCGACTGCAGCGTCCCGAACATAATATTTGATTTCACCGCCCGGCTGTGTCGATTACGGCACCCGAACACTTGTTCACACTTAGGTGTGTTACACAGTGGTGTAACACACCTAAGGAATTAGGGGCGTCGACTATCTATTCGCCAGGCACGCAATACTTTTGATCAAATAAAATATTTTTTTCATTAAGGGGCTTACATGACCTAAAGCGCGGTCACTGTCGGACTGTATAGAAAAGAGAAGCGCGATGACTTTTTGGACTAAAAAATTAAAACATTAGTATTTTAGTATGTTGTTTGTAAAATAATCTGACAAAAATCAGAATGATTGTATACATAATTATAATAGTATGGTTTTTATTGTAAAAACAGAGTTTTTAGAGGTATATTCATGATTTTTTTCTATCGTATCAAATTACTGGTATTATGTTTTCAATACACTATCTACCTAGCATATATCCTGAAGAATATCATACTTATATTTTTCTGAATTTGTTTACTGTAGTCGATCATATACCTACTTTTATTTTTTCTAAAACTTGCGCTTTTTGTGTTTAGGTCCTGTAAGCCCCTTAAGGGAATAAGAAATAAAACATATAGCTATATTTATGATTATTATATTTAAACAATCAATTATTACAATTATAAATTGATGATATGTACCTATCTATAATAAAATAATAAGCCTTTTCGAACGATTAGAAAATGACACCTACTAAATTACACCACCTAAATAATTGCGTCAGCTAAGAGATAAATTGATTTATCACTCGTTAAAACGCGAGCGAACATCGAAAATACATAGATTTCCTTTCAAGCATAATTTGTAAATCATAATTTAAAAATAACACCGTATAGCTGCGTAAGTATAGTTAACCGTACTTCAGGGTAACAATTTGATATGACAACGCCTTTATGTCGCAGGCTCGCAGCAGTAGGGTAGGTTTTCGTAGTTACAGCACGCAGCAAACTTTATGGCGGTTCTAAATAACAAATTCATGTGACAGGTCGGCTGTCCCATTTCAAAACCTAGTAAGGGACACTTTTTACAAAAATCGTTTTATTGCATAGTCTTGCTAACTTAGAAGGTCTCTAACAAATACAAAAACACCAGCGTTTTAAACTTACATAAAAGGAGATATATTTAAGCATCAATACCTAGTAAGTGCACCTTTCACTCCCTACTCCCTAGTGACCCTTTTAAAACCTAGTAAGTCACTTTAACCAATTCAAAAAATACATTCCAATAGGCTGACCAATATTACGTTTATGCGCTCTCCTGTAAAATTTCATTTTAAGTACTTACTAGGTTTTGAAATGGGGCAGCCGAGGTGGGGTACTGCGCAGCGAGTAGCCCACTTCAGCATCCTAATTGCGTAAAACACAAATCAAACACAATCTGAATCATATGAAGCACATGGCTAATCCATTGCTTCATGTGTTCGAAAAATTTGTCTGCTCAGGAACGTAAATAACGCAATGAATGTTGTTGAATTGTCAAAATGAAATCCGTTACTACTATAAATGCGTTACGCAATTACACCGCAGAACCGTCGTAAAGTTTGAAACTAATAGAAAAATATGCCTAACTTTTAGGCATTCAGGTTAAATATAGTTTTATGTTTCAATGGCAGATTGTAATAATTTTGGTGTAGCGGGTGCCTAACAATGTCATAGTAATTTACCCCTTTATTTACAAACGTTGCTTAAAGTTAAGACACATTTAGACGTCAAAGATGTATGGTTCAACAGTCGCTAATAATTTCTTAACTTTAAGGAACTTTTATAAATAAAACCCTTAGTCGCCAGTGTTATTTTTCAATCTAAATTTACTTTTTTCTACCGCAGATAATATTCTAAACAAGAATCAATACTCGAATTTAACTACGAGTGATTATACCAACAATCAAATACAATATAAATAGAATCACTGGAAAATGTATTGCGCCAATTGAAAAGGTCTTGAGGTCATACAGACAATATTAATTAAAATTTAGATTATCATAATTAAACGTTTCTAAAAGATATTAGATACCATAAAAGTTATTGACAAACAATGAAATGAAAAACGAAAAATAATTACATAAGATGCTCAATCTAACAAGTTTTTAGGTATTCTGTAGAAGGTGCTTGATACAAAGTGAAAACACGGTTTTCTACTGTTGTGTTAGAAGTTTTATATTGGTCTTTAGATGCTGCTTGTGTCAAAATCTACTACAGTATACCCAAATAATAATTGACGAACAAATCCTCAAAAATAATTTCAATTAAAAAAAAATAAACTATCACAGTAGACAGATCATAACTTCAAGAGTGCACATTCCTACTTTTAAAATAGTCGATATAATTTTATTGCACGTAATTATAAATTCATAGACAATTTTTATTCAATTTAATTAAGTCTAACACTATGTATTGACCAAAGAGTGTCACTAGATTTTTATAAAACTAATGAATGTCTGTCGCAAAAGTTTACATCTAGACTTCTAGAGCTCTAGGTATATCTAGTGTATCTACATGATTTTCTTATCTAATACATTTTAAATACCGGTAGGAAAATCTATTGATTCTGAAGTACCTAATTCTTATCTTTGGATTTCTCAGTTTAGGTATCCACTAGGTTTGAGCGTAGCAAAATTAAAGAAAAAATAGAGAAATTAAAGTCAGGTACAGAATTCATTTTAAACAGATTTAGTAAGTTTTTGTTAACCTAAGTGAAAGCGTTTAATGTGCAACTACTATTAAATGGCACATTCAAAGATAGATACTTTACGATTCAAGTAATATAAAGAAACGGTTCGATGAGGCCATTAAAGAGGCCCCATGACATATCGATTTCATGATAGAGCAGTTTGCATCTCAAAGATTTTCGAACATTATTAGATACGCGGTTTTTAACACAGAGTGCAGTAAAAATGGTTTCTTAAGCCTTTAAATACGTATGATTGCTTTATAGCTATTTTATAGCGAGTTTACCTATATTATATTTTTAATAAGAATATTTTGGAACTAACAGTGCTCTCATGCAGAAAGTATATAAACCAATTGATAGAAGTACGGCATGCAAAATAGAAGTAAGTATCTAGGTAAGATATTCATGCGTTTTTGCTATGTACAGTAATAGTCTTCGAAAAAAGAAGTTTTCTAGCTTCACTCGTCGTCATTGAGAAGGTCTGTGCACGATTTAGCTTTGGTTGATCTGGAAAAAGAAAAGGAAACATCAATTAGCACAAACTTTGCAACACCATGTATACCCACGAAGGAATTTCGGGCATTTTTTTGGGCATAGGTTTGACCGATACATCTGTATCGGTTAGAGTAGGTCTCTCCGGTTTAGAGTAGGTCTAGGTAGGTACATCATCTGATGTATCTACCTAGACCTACTCTAAACCGGAGTTTATCTAAATGCGATATCTTGACACATCGCAGTTCTGAAAACTCAGTTGAGGAAGAAATTCGCATTTATATGTATATATTGTTGCGTAACAATTGAGAGAGTCTAAGAAACTGGGCATTATTCCGGCTTCAGGATCCTTTTTGAATTTTTTGTGATTAGGTTGTAGGTATTTCTATAAAGCATTTTTAAGGTTTTCACTATGCTGAACAATTTATCGTTTCTCAGTTGTTTTCAGAGTTGAATCTAGATCACTCCCAAAATCGAGGTAGATATCGCCTATTGTCCCTTTGCTTGGTGACTTCCTCACAACAACCTAGTACCTAGATTGTATAGGTAATAATTAAACTAAGCAATACAAAAGGATGTATATTGTAGGCAGGAGCCATTGATAAATAAGAACCAAACTCTTCAAATACAGGATGTATACAATATAGATGAGATAAACAACTTTAGGCACCTGTGTCACCGCTGACGAGGAAGCGACTCGCTATCGACAATTTTCTCGCATAAGACATAATTAATAGTTGATCGCTGGCTGTTCACACCATTTGGCGAGAACTTTGTCAAACAAACAACTAGTTTTTAGTGGCTAGCCTTACTCTCTTCTCGCTACGCCGCCGTCAGTGGGACATGTGCCATATGCTAGGAATGCTATACGTAGTTGCTTTGTGCGTTTCTATTAGGGAAAATCCAAAATAATTTCATACATGGATAATAAAATTGTGGTCAGTGGTTGCAATAACAAGTAATATTAATAGGTAAACATAATACTCACTGTGAGTTTTTGACTCGCCTGCACACCCGAAGTTCAATGGGTCCACTGCGCACTGACTTGAATAACGCAAGCGCCTCTACGTGTGCGAGTTCATGGCATGCGTGCCCGTTCACTGCTAGCACCTCGTCACCTGAAAATATGGGGCGTAAGTAATCAGAAAGAAACATTCATTTGCATTCCACAGTGTGAACTTAGGACTTAGGTGGCAGATTTTACAAAGACATGGTCATTGTGGACCCTGTCGGTCACAGCAAAGTAGTAGAGGAAGAAGGCCCCTTTCTCAGTCCAGGGGCCTACAATAGTTTACGGCGATTTTTCAACTATTTTGGCTGCTTCGCGAACAGTGAAAGTGTTAAGATATTAGAACCGAAACAAGAAATTACTTCTAATGGTACAACAAGTAAAGTTTGAAAAAATAGAATATCTACCTTATTTAAAAAGATGATTATCAACAAAGGTTAAAGAAAAAGTGCGGGCCTGACAGTAGGTACAAAATTGTAACTAGGGCTGAAAGTTGGTGTTTATGAGCTACTTACATCTAACAATAGGGAATTTCTTTGTTTAGGTGCATATATGAACAAGACCATAGCTATTGACAAAGTGCCTATCATCATCTGCCTAGCGTTTTCCCAACTATGTATGTTAGGGTCGGCTTGCCGTCTAACCGGATGCAGCTGAATAGGTACCAGTATTTTACATGGAGCGACTACCTATCCGACCTCCACAACTCAGTTACTGAGTAATACGATACCCCTTGGTAAGACTGGTTGTCAGACTTTTGGGCTTCTGACTACCCGTAACGACAAAGTGCCTATAAAGTATAAATATAAATCATGGTATTATTATTACTGTGACCAAGAAACACATTACACTACCGATATTTACCTACTTCATTCCTACTGACTTTTATTGTCATCTAAAATGCTCAATTATAGCATTGCATCTATTAGTTGATGTTCTATTGAAATTAATATGACATTGAAACAAATTTGTTTCCTGTGTACCTAATTAGGTTTTAAATATGTCGCATTTTGTTACAGGTTTAAAGGTCAAAGTTTAAAACGTTATTCAACAGAGTCCTCTGATAACACTCGACCCGATGTCAATATTGTAGGAGTATCAAAAATCATTACTAACATAAACAGTGGTATCATTTACGCTAGTGTTCGGTTTACAATAGCCTGGCTAGTTGATATTGTGCACTTCGTTAATATGCCACTTCGACGAACTACTACAATGCGGCTTCCTATTCTTATCACATAGCATTCCTGCTATTCAATTATCGCAGTTCGTTAACTACTGTTTATCAATTATTTGTCACGGATGTTTTTTTGCAAGATTACACTGAAATTTATTCACTCAACGTACCTGCTTTGAGTCTTCCATCATCAATTGCCTGTCCTTGTGGTAGGATGCTTTTGATGAAGATGCCCAGTGGACCCCGGGGTGAGTCGCGTCCTCCCACTATGGTGAAGCCGAGAGGTTTCTTCCCGTGACCCTTCTCAAACGTGATGGTGTGGTAGGTGTGCGTCGGCGCCCTTGGCCTCCGGGGTAACGTACAAAAGTTTGCCGCGTTCGGCGTTTGTGTTTCACTTTCACTGTCGTCTTTACATTTTATCCGTTCAACACCGTCCGGCGTATCCACGTTGACGATATCGCCAGCGCAACTGAGGGCGAGCGCATCTTTGTTGGCGCCGCCGTAGCTCACGACCTGCCGGCGCAGCAACTTGTTGTTCATGCTGCTGTAGCTCGCGTTCTGACCCTTGAGGAAGTGTGAGTGCGCCGCCGCCGCGCTGTCAGCCGGCTCGTCCGCAGCTGATAGCGCAGTGTGATTACACGCCGACTCATCCTGCGACCGACGTCGGTCTATTTTGACGTCACATTTGTCAGAACGTTTTTCCTTCCCTAAAATAATTGCGTTTTCGTAGTCCACCGAGCTTTCTCTCATCAGCATAACGCTTCTTTGGGATGGTTCTCTTTGTTTGGCGTCCGCCGGCTTCTCTCGTTGCCTACAAATCACTATGTCAATATCTGCGGCACCTGATTTGAGAGCTTCTTTGGCTTCAGACATGGTGAGGTCGCGAAGTCTACGACCGTTCACATTGAGCAACTCGTCACCTATGCGTAGCGTGCCTTCCCTGTGAATAAATAAATAAACTTGAATGGAAATAAACATATTTTACGTTACGAGTAATTAAGGTTAAAAACTTGACTCACTTTTCTGCTAATCCTCCGGGGACTACGTGTGCGACCAGATATCCCACGTGACCTTCATCAGATAGTTTGGTTTTGGCAATAAATATTCCGAGTTCATCCGAAGGATTATTTCTCATTATCCTGACAACTTTAAATTCATTCTGTGTTTTGTCTGACTTGCTTCCCCTAGTTGGTTTCCGACATGGAGGAATCGGTGGAATGCCACAATCTTGACTTGCATCCCTTTGTCGCATCCTCTGTTTTTCGGTTAACTGTAAATATTGAGGTTCCTCGTATTCATTTTCCTTTTTCGGCATGCGCCTAAGGATTTCCTTACGATCAAGTGATAAAGCTCTTTGGGTATGTCTAGGCCTAGGTCTGGGACATTCTTTCCTTTCTCTACTCATTCTACCCGATGTCCTCGCTTTCATGTAGCTTTGATCACCGGATATACTCCTACCATGACAAGGAAGAAGAGTGTTTGCCTGAGAAGCGGAACTTTCACAGCGAGACGATATCCTGTCACTATCGAAAATAGATGAGGCTGCAGATTCGTTGACAAGGATCCCTGAGTCGGCATCCTCGCAGTCTTGAATTAAGACATTTTCATCATCACAAGATATTTGATAAACATCATCATGAAACACCGAATGACCCTTTTGGAACTCTTCTAAGCCGGGTAAAGCACCATACGAGAAACTGCGTAATTTAGCTTTAACACCTCCTCGTTTCTTACGACTTTTAGTGACTACACTGGTTGTTTTTAAAATATTATCGTTATTGGCATTTACCTCCTCGTCATTTTCACCCGCTTGTCTGTAAAGCTTTGAGAGAAATCTGTTTGTTGATGACTTAAGGTATCTATCCGACATTGCTCTTAGTTTTGCCGATAGACAGGAACTGGGGCCAACAGAATCCTTTCCATCCTTAGTCTTAAGTTTATCAGTCTTTTTTTGAGGGTTGAGAGCGATGGGTGCATCGTCGTATGCTTCATAGTCATCGTTGAAGATTTGATCACTTGATTTCGAAAGCTTTGCACCGGCTTTGGGTATTGCATGATATCGATCACACTCTGAGCCGGAACTGTAACATCGAGTGCCTCGATTGCTAAAAGATTTGCCTTCCCTCCATTGGCACTCAACTGGACTAGTCATACTTTTGACGAAAAAGACATCGTCGTCATAATTGGGCATTTTGACCCAAGGGTTATGATTTTCGAATTCAATATGGGTGTCAGCGTAATTGTTGGTAAATCGACAATTAGTGACGTCCTCTACGTGTCCGAATCCACTGCAATCACTTCCTGACGTGGACGCGGCGTCATCTCCGTGCCGCAGTGGACCGTTCGATTTGAAGCAAGATAATTTAGTGTTCTTTACTTTATCGAGCAACGGGTTTCGCCTTTCTCGGCACACCATGTACTCTTTCTCCAGCGAGCCTCCGCGGTTTTTGCGCGAAGTATTATAACTTTCCTGCGGTGAAGCGGGGCCGTTTTGTAGTGATATGCGCCGACTAACTGGAGTCTCTCTACTGCGGTGGCATCGATGTGGAGATTTTTCAACGATTATTATTTGATCGCTAAGATTGTAGAAGTTCGTTTCCACGGAGCTGCTGCTACTTTTGCGATTGGGGTAGCGCACTGGAGATAAATCTGAAAAATAAAGTATGCATATTAACATCTGAAAAACTGAATCGGAAATTCTCTAGAAGTAAGTTTGTATCCCTTAATCATCGGACTCTCACGGACCAAACTTGTATATTGGAAGGTATAGTTTCAACTTTCAAGTAAACAGAGCCGGTAATACATATTCATGTTATCGAGTAGACTCTAGGGAAAGTTACACGCCCTTTCCCTTAGATAGAATATCTGGCTTTCCAGTTACCTAATGTATCTAGTAACAGGGAGACAACTAGATGTATCAATTACGTAGTGATTGCGTCAGTAATGTGGGCCCGTATACCTACCTTTCAGTGTCCTAATGACGTCATTATCTAAGTAGTTCAGTTTTCCTTAAGGTAAAGCCAACATTCCTATTAAGATGAAATTCCAGCATTTCTCGCATCTATTCAAGTGTCAAGTAGACACTTCCTATTTTCACCGTTTCTTTGCTGTTACATAACCATGAGGCCTTTGCGTGATTACGTAAGGAATAAAGGCTCTTGACTATTAATTAACAATGACAAATCGTGCTGTTCGTAAATACTAGGTGCGTGCGGTGACACTAACTGCGAATTTGAATGCCAATGAATTGAACAAACTGCCTACCTATTAGTAAGCTAATTACGATATTACCGAATCGTCACAAATGACAGATTAATGAAGGATATAGCGTATTAAAATGAATTTAGGTAATTATCATTACGTAGTTGAAACTTTATCCTGTAGGTATAACATAAGTACGCACTTGGTAATTTTCGATAATTGTTATGGTAATAAAATAATAGATTTCTTAATTTAATTTTCCGCGCACTGATTCTTCACGTTGACGTATGTATTTTGGGTGTAATATTAACCTACTCATTGTGAATGAATTTAGTTATGAGTTAGAAATAAATAATAAACATTCAAGTGTTTATTGAGAAATCATTTGAGGTCGACGCCTAAGAGGAAAAGTTCATTCATAATAGCTATATACTTATGGTTTGGAGAAACCATGTTGTGTAAAGTTTAGGTACCTAGTGGCCTGTGCGCTCGTACACGACCATTGCGTCATCAATCTATTTTCAAGACTTAATATTATTATTTATATGCATCTGATGCCCTAATTTTCATCTCACTGGCGTTTTGTGTATGACTTATTGTTACCCACTTTTGATACTGATTCCTGTTTTCAATAATACTGGGCCACATCTAAATGTAATCTAAACTGCATCCTATTGCGTAATACACTAACAATCATAATCTGAATCATTTTAAAGGATATAGCTCATCCATTGCTTCGTTATGTTTGAAAAATTTGTCTGCTAAACAAGTAAATAACGCAATGAATGTTATTAAACGGTTACAATGAAAGTTATTGCTGCTGATAATTGTTAGGCAATTACCCTGCTAATAATGATTAAGAGAAAATATTTGATTTGTTGTATGTTTGTTTGTTATGCTTTCACGCTAAAGCGACTGAATGGATTTGAATGAAATTTGCCACATGGGATGACCATGACCTGGATTAGGGCATGGAATACTTTTTATCCCGATATTCCCTCGGGATCGAGACGTATGCGAGTGAAACCGCGGCGCGCAGGTAGTGCCTAAATAAAAGCGCAAAGTAATATAATAATATTATTTTAAAGATTCGGCTCAGCGCCAAGATTTTTTAAAATCCAGTGTTAACAAAAATGTGTGTTAATGTAGTGGTAAGTTATCGTCCGTTTCTGATGTATTCTCTATTTAATATTGTTAGATCTTCGAAATGTTGTTCTATTCTCAAGGTACGATTTAGGTTTTCTGCACAAGTTCACTTGTCTTGTCACTTGATTTTAAACGTTTCAAGTTTCAACTTGAAACATTTAAAATCGAAACAACTGACATAATTTAATGAAAATATTGGTACCTACGGATTGGTTATGCTTAAATGAATGTCTGAAAACCACGAAAATAGCCATGAACGAAAATACTATCTTTATCGTCATATTTTTTTTCAGAAATCGCTTGTTTGCATGGAATTTATAATGAAGACAGTGACAAAATCTTATCTTTTGGGACTTACGTCTAACGCAACCCTATCCTAATTGAAAGTAAACAAGTCCTTATCTAAAATATTGTTGGGTATGGACTTAGTGACCTCATAAACGCTAATATTGAACAAACAGATAGCTTATCGAACCTAGACGCCTAAACGGTGCATAATCTAGATCTATACCTACATTTATACAAATAAACAAAACTGAAGTGTCTGTTTGTAATATCAAAATAACAGCTGTTTACTATGCATATGAAAGTATATACGGTAAGTGTCTAAATTTTTGTCTGTCTGTCTGTTTGTTCCGGCTAATCTCCGAAATCGCTGGACCGATTTTGACGAGACTTTCACTGGCAGATAGCTGATGTTATAAGGAGTCCGGAAGAGATTTTCGCTACATTTATTTTAGAAAAAGACATAAGGTTCCGTGCAAAAAAAAAAAAGGCAGATGTGAAACATTGCGCATGGCGACGCGTCGCCACACAGTACACAAGACTGTGACTGTATATATACACCATCATATAGCGTGGCGACGCGTCGCCACGGCATGCGTCGCCACGGCATGCGTCGCCACGGCATGCGTCGCCACGCCAGAAATTTGTTTTATGTGCGGCTATAGATGTTTCACATCAAAAACCCATGAAATCCAATTTGTTTTCCCATATGCAGGCGAACGAAGTAGGTAGGTACCTACCGGGCACAGCTAGTATGATAATTATCGTTAAATTACGTTCACTCGGTCAAGAGGAAATAAGACAATTTGTAGGACAAAGATTTCAGATATGGTAAGTGGGAACTGGGAATAAAGAGGGCAATAAAATTTGCCCACACAATGCAAGATGCAACTCTTATAGTGTGGGTGCGTTTTATACACTTTTAAAACACATTATTTTATGGGCGTTCGTGTGCAACGATTTAAATCGAATGATTCTATTAAATCGAATGGTGGCGGTGGGTAAAGACAAAGAGCCTGGATCGATGATTCAAAAACTATCAGACATTGACGCATAAACTTACTATAAATAGGTACCTAATGTCCTATCTATACATATATTCGGTGGTTTTTGTAGTTGCTAAGTAACAGTGTTAGGTACTTATAATATCCCCAGGGATGTGCCTTACAGGCGTTGCACGGGGGGGTTCCGGAATTGGTCTTTTAAGAGGAACCGGGACCACCCCTATGTGCTGAAGGTGATCACCGGGGCGGTTTTAGTGGGGTAAAAATCCCACACTCCTTCGACCTCCCTCCCCGGAGGTCGGGTGCCTTTTGAAGGTTTCCCGCCGACAACAAAAAAAAAAGGTACTTATACATATATGCTCAGTTAGTTTAGGCTTATAGGTACTGAGTCATCATCGTCTGCCTGCCCTTGTGGGCCTTGTCCCATGTCACATGGGGTCGGGGTCGGCGCAATACGTTTTCTTGTAGACATTACGTTTTTTTTCGTTTGTTTGTAGGTAGGTAGGTACTGTCTAATACTATACCCCTTGCTTGGTAAGACTGGTTGTCAGACTTTCGGGCTCCAGACGACCAGTAACGCTGTCAAAGACCCACGAATGATGGCTGGGACCAACGGCTTAACGTGCTTTCCGAGGCACGGAGGGGTCTCGGTATGTAAAGATGGTCACCCATTTACAGACCAACTGCGGCAAGCGTAGCTTAACCTGATCGATCGACCTGTGCGGCTGTTATTATTTTAGCCACGGGAGTACCTAATAGGTTTGTACTTGTTGTTTTCAAATTCACGTTTAAGCCCACGTGGCGCACGGACGTAAAAATATCACGGTTTGATTTCATCGCACATTGTATTTTCAACTCTCGGTGTTGAGCCCAGTATTAAGAATCCAACAACGCATCCCAGCGCATAAAAAACACTTGGATTTTCAACCCTCAGCGCTAAGAAGTGGGTTGAAAATCCAATGTGCGAAAAAAATTCACCGCGGGAAATTTACGCCCGTGCGAACCTGTAGTGCTATTCTGTAATTTATCTCACCGTGAAAACATAGGTGAAGTGAGCTGTCAATAGTGTCAATCCCTAGCATGAGGTGGTATGACAACTCACTTCACCTAAGTTATCACGGTGAGATTCTTACAGAATAGCACCGCTGGGCTAATAGTTAAATGTCCTTGGTTTTTATATATTTAGGTACTGTTGACGGCACAGATATAGATACACCTAGATAACGCAAGAGCAACTACTTCGCGTGCCAAAAATCGCACCAGCTTATGTACAAAAATCGTAAGCCGCCACTTTTGCGCTCAGTCCTGTCTTACTACCAGAGTAAATACAAATGAGTAGGATATCTTCATATTGCGATTCTTAACGCTAGAAAATTTAAATAACCACTTTAATTAATGCCCATTATTTGAGGTTATTGTAAAAATATACATATTCAATTTCCGAATTTAAAGATTATAATGTTCATGGTACTTAAATGAAAAAGTAAAACACTTTATAGTGTAAAAAATACAATTTCATAATCATTTTATTTAATTTGAATAAATACATGATTCAGTAAAACCTCGTTTCAATTAATCAGATTTAAATCGTAATTTTTCAAATAACTAAACAGATACTTAACATGTCGTTGGTAATGAAAATAATGTAGTCAGCTTCTGGTCTATGTAGAAAAAATAATTAAAAAAAACTTTGTATTATAGATCCCTGATGCTTACCCTACAGGAGAAAATTGTTTTGTATAGAGATTGAGTATGCATTTTTGGCGATTGAATAAACTACAAGTGACAACCCTACGTGTTTAGGTTATTATCGCTCGCTCGGGGCTCGAGTTGGCTTTCTTATTTGTTTTTTCTATGGTACTCCTGGCTGGGTGAGCGTGAGCGCTGGCGCGCCCCGGGGGTGGAGCGAGATGGATGTCGCACGCGGCGGCGTCTTTGAATCGATTTGATTTTCCCATCACTAAATAGTGCTTGTGACGTCATAGTAGGTAGTCAAAGAATGGCACGCTTGGACGCTTACAGATCGTGATATTTGCGTTATCTCGGTCTATCTTTATCTGTGGTAAACAGTGACGTCGCAGAAATACTAAAATAGTCGTAGAAACATAATACGAATCGCGGATATTACATAACGCCACCGACATTGACCACATTCTTTGCATTTCCGATAGTAAAACATCTCTTTCGTAACATTGACCACATTTCTTTGCATTTCCGATAGTAAAACATCTCTTTCGTAATGTTTTAACAGAAAACGTGAAGTCGTAAATTCTTATTTGCCTTCTTACCGAAGTATTGACCATTAAAACATAATCCTACATATGTTAATATGCGATAGTGTCTGTCATTTGTGCCACTTTTATGGGTTAATTTAGCGACATTTTTGTTTTTAAGAATATTGCATAGCATTAGCATAATAAGTCTATAATGTTCCCAATGCTGGGAGACAGGCCTGCTCTCTGTGAGAGAAAGTGGGCCATAATGCACGCGGGCCCAGTGCGGGTTGAAGTTCTAGGTTTCCTCACGATGTTTTCCTTCACCGTTTTGAGAGCCATGATGAAGTAAAGTACAGACGCCAGCACATCAAGCTACCCGAAACTGTCACATTTTCCCAATCAACATTGAAACTTATGCTTTAGCGATAAAGTTGAAAATCTATTGAAGTTTGACAGATTGTAGTAGCTTGATGTGCTGGCGTCTGTACATGTCTGGGTTCGAATTCACTACCTACAACTCGTCATCGCACCACTGGGCCACAACTGCCAGAATATTGCCATTTTGCCTATTAAAAGGCCAGCGGTCAAACGGAATACCAACATGAAACCAGAATGAACATTCAGGCTTCTTCAAACAGGCGCGACACGCGATAAAATCGCGCGCGACACAAAGGCACCGCAAGTCGCGCAACGAGCGTTGCTTTTGTGTCGCGCGCGATTATATCGCTTGTGGCACCTGTTTGTAGGAGCCTTTCAACTTTTCCATGAAAACGCACTGTCATATTCAGAGCAGTTTAATTAACATTTACAGCCACAGACCTAAATACCTTGCACACAAAGAAACTGGCAGTTCTAATAATTCACAGGTCAAAGTTAGGAGACAGCCCGAACAAATAACTACCAAATAAAAAAACGTCCGGTCGCTCTTATCCAACTAACATAAAGACTAATTTAGAATCTAATAACGTCAACAAGAACATTCTATTCCAATAACTCCCAATATAAATGAAAGTCCCAAAGGAAATTACATGTCAACTCACCGATTCTTGACCGACGTGCGGGCCTCGGTTCGTCAGGCGTTACGGCAAGAAGCCGCGGCGGCTCTCCCTTCTTGAACCACCGCATTTTCGACTGTCACTCCATTCTGGGCACTGGAACAAGAAATATTAAAATAAGATTTGGTAATCTAGATATTTGGGGAACGAAAGGAAACCAAAATAGAGAGATTGTAGTACTAAGTAGGTATTATAGTTATTCCGGGTGCTTACTCTTCAATTTAATTCCGATAGATCGACATTGGAATTGTGACGTTTCGTACTCTTGAGTTCGATGCTAGCGCCAAATGATTTTTAGATTAGGTGTCCATTTTGGAGAACTAAGTGGAATAATTGGGTTCGGGCTTGGCGTGGGGTAGTTGTTGACAATATTGTTTTCAAGAGTACCGAATCACGTGACTGTAAAATTAACATTGGAATCATATTGGCATCTCATTGGAATTAAAATTAGTTTGGAGAGTAAGCCCCCTGTGCTGTAGCCAAACAGCGAGCGAAAAGTCGTCACTTGGATTCTCACCGGTGCACTTTTGATTTGCATGCATTCCAAGCATAAGCTTATTTAGCTTGGCAGGAGTGGTTAACAAGAAAATTTGGAATATTCATCTTACCAAACTAACTCGAACTGCTGCTAAACATAAAAAAGTTTTGTAGGTACCACTATATTAGTGGCAGGTGATACGCCTATGACTAATTTACTGTACCTACATTTTAGCGAAAATTACTTAGGTTACTCAATATATTTTAAACGTAAGAAAGAAATAATAAATTATGCTAACACTAGGCACTTCAGTGTAAAAACGTAATTTATCTAAATATTTTTTCAGTGCCTAGGTACTAAGTGACTATGAGAAATGGAGGTGTTACGTAATGGGCTTATTTCAACTATAGGTCCTTGCGTAGGATGAAACGAAGTGCTTTAGGTAACTTAATTGTAGGATTATGTAGGGACTGTAGGGAGGCAAGTGAAATAGACTGGAACAAAACAATCAAATAACAAATGAACCCAATCAGCTAATGTCTCGAATTGGAAAGAGAATCGATGAGCCATTAAGGCTTCAACAAACAGGCGCGACACGCGATGTAATCGCGCGCGACATAAAGGCACCGCTCGTTGCGCGACATGCGGTGCCTTTGTGTCGCGCGCGATTTTATCGCGTGTCGCGCCTGCTTGAAGAAGCCTTTAGTCGTAACAAATGTCAAGCTAAATAAAAAAAAAAAAACATTTTTTTTTAAATAATTCAATTTTTTTTTGCTTGAATAAAATTTAATTTAATGTTCTGTGTCTCGTAATGTTAATTACTTTGCATAACTATTATTGTATAGAAGCAAGTTTTTCTATCTGAACAGCTGTGCTGATTCACAGTCGTATTTTTTGACTTTTGATTTTGATTTAAATAACTAAAACAAGATAAAATCGAAGAAAGATTTGTAGGTTTGAGTTAATCCGCCCCAACAGACGGCAAGCCTGTATCAGTCATGGGCGCCTCAACCATAGGGCAAAGGTTACCAAAACATACGGTAAGCAATAATATGCAGTCTTTATGAACCCGTCACTTGACAACCTGACGATGTTGTAATCAGCTCGAAGTAAGTATGTAACGTGTAACCATTGACCACTTCAAACTTATTAAGTCCCGACAGGTTTCTTAACTTGACCGTCTCCTTTTACGATACTATTTGCACACACCTACCTATTTCTGCATGTACCTCCTATAAGTAAACGCTTGCGTAAGTGTAAAAAAAAATCGAATATTAATTAATTTACGAAGGTTAGTTCAAGTTGTCGTTGATGGTTGAAGAATGAAGATATTTAGGTGTGACCATTTTTTTCTGGCTTGACCTGCAATTCGTTGTCCGTGTATGTTATTCTAAGAATCTGCTTCATCTTAAACCTTATTTGCTTTTGTTAAAATCGAACATAAACATCTGCAACATACCTATGTACCACCTACCTATTTCTGCGTGTACCTATACCTCCTACGAGTGAAAGCTTGCGTAAATGTTAAAAAACGAATATTAATTAGTTTACGAAGGTTACATCAAGTTGTCACCGATGGTCAAAGAATGAAGATTAAGTATTTAGGTGTGACCATTTTGTCTGGTCTTGACATGTTTAATTGTGAATTAGCTTGATTTTAATAAGGAGTATTATTGACTTCTATGTATCTGTTTTATCTTAGGGAAAGTGCACATGAGCCACCGGCCACAACAACCGGTGGGTGTCGCCTCTTGCTGCTGTGTTACGTATTGTTGTATCTGGTGGCCGTCACCAGCCACACGTGTGCGATGAACCCATACAAAAAGTATGTGAACTGCTGGTCGCTTGGTTACCGGTGGCTGTGTCCGGTGCAGCGGTGGCTCGTTTGCGCCTAGCCTTAATCGTTTTATTTAATTTAAAAAAATATATAAAATGAACATAAAAGTCTGTAAAATACCAGTTTAAAAGCATTCGCAGAAGGTCATGCACTTTTTAAGCATGTTCGTAACCAGTTCTGTAATATTGTGAGTAGAATTACGCATCCACGTCATAAGTAATTCTATGACCTTTTCAACCACGCACAAAACACCTCAGCGGTAGAATAATATACAGCTGAGGCACCACACAACAAGCACCCATCACCCCTTTATGGGTTTGTAAACATTATTTTTTTGGGAAGAAGGATACGAGGCTTTTAGCATTAGCACCCCTTTTTCATCAACCTCGTCCGTACAACACACAAGCTTACAGAACATCCCTTTTTGTCAAATCCCATAGCATGACAACAAAAACTTATGATCGTTCTAATCAAACACGAATAGATCATAACTCGTCAGCATCACATTACACTTTCGAGAATTCACAGATCATTACATTATCTCACACATCCATCAATGCAGTCATAACACAGTTACCGATTTGTTACGTCGTCGTCGCGACAAGGCATCCATCAACAAATAATATCGTAAGAATCGAAACCAAACTCGATTTAATAATCACGTAACGTCTAACCTTGCTAGTGGCAGCTGTGGCAGCATTAGTGTTGTGTAACAAATCGATTCTTTTTATGCAGCAATCGATTCTTGTAACTCACTTTAGTCGCTTGTCAAGTTTCCTCAATGCCGATCAATTAGTTTAATTGAAAAGATTAGAAGCAATTTAATTATTAAATTGATACTTTTTTATGTATGTCAATGTTTGATTTATTTGGGAAAAGTGGCACAGTTCACGGATAACCTTCTGATCCTGAGCGTAGCGAGATAAACGGGTAATAATTTATTACTGGTGTAATTAGCTGGAAGTAGGTCGCGACAGTGTCAATTATGTATGAACATCGTAGAAATACATAAAGCGGAATAATGATAGGTAAAGCTTTGTGCCGTAAATAATTGTAGATTTCTTTTGCTTAACTTTTTCCCGCGCAGTCGGGATCCGCTTAATTTGCTCTGCTAAATATACCTATATTTTTTTTCTACTAAGTAACATCGACCTTAATTTTAGATTTTTTTTTGTATTCACAAACACTTTAGCTTTTATTGTAAACCACAACGCTAAAAAAAAAAAACACTGGCACTCCGGTAGTGCCGACAGAAGTGAAAACTTGAACAATTACGAGTGTATTTTGTGAATCGTCTTATAAACAAAACACGCGTGTTAAGGTGTGTTCCTTATTTTATAGGGTTTTTTGCAAATCAGGTATGATGACCGCTCGCATGGAGCTCGTCGTCAGTTATATATCCGTGGTTCAGCGCCATCTCGTCGTTGTTGGATGAACTACGTAGTTAGTACGCGAGGCCCTCGTAGTTCTTCCCGATGTGCATAGATGGCGCTGTCCTCAACAACGCGCGTCTTACGTTTTACGTCTTACGTCTTACGAATTTTCGATCAGGGTCACGTGACCTGACGCGAGTTTAGAAGTTTTTACCCATTCCAAAAAAAGTACACAGCGCCGCTAAAGAAGTTTTCACTTCAAAAACGGAAAATTGGATGGATGACCACGATTCTACAATGCGTCATTTCAGTTCAACGTAAAAATTTCAATTGATAAAACCACATTTTAAATTCGATGGGGTTCTCTTACTGGTAACGACGTCTTTGCAACGTTTCCGCATACAAATTATGCAGGAAGTAAGCAAAGGAACCGAGGAGAATATCGACGCATTACTAATACGTTCTGCAGAATTATTTGTTTCACATAATGGACACGACAGTATCGGCAACTCGGTTAGAATTTACATAATTGTCACGCCTGTGATAATTATGTAAATTTTATTTTATTTTTTGGTTTATTTTATGCTCTAATGGAGGTATCGTCCTAAGTGATAAAGGCACACAGTAAGTGACACCCTTTTCGCCTTCACATCCAGCCTATACTGTTCCCACTGCTGGGACACAGGCCTCCTCTCTGTGAGAGGGAGTGGGCCGTAATCCACCACGCGGGCCCTGTGCGGGTTGGTGGATGTCACATGTCTTCGAAATTTTGGTTCTAGGACATGCCGGTTTCCTCACGATGTTTTCCTTCACCGTTTTAAGAGCAGTGGTGATGAAAATAATTTACACAAAGTAAAGCGCCTGTCTGGGTTTGAACCTACGACCTACAACTTGTAAGTCGCGGCAGTTACCACTGAGCCACCACTGCCCCTAACAGACAAATGTTAACACCATTCGGATGAAACGAAATCTGAGGATGGCATCATGAAAAGAAGGTAGAAGCTGTCGTAAATAAGAAGAATATCTTATACCTAGTAACTCAGCTAAAGATAGTTTTATATTGTAGAACAAAACTAACGCTGCAGAGGATTTTAATACTCTTGTAAGAAATACTTACTTTATCTATCTTGAAAGGTTCGAACTCAGCAAATTCGCTTAGAACTAGTTTCAATTTATAGGGAACAAATTGATCTTGGAGCTAATCCTTTAGAAACTCAGACCCTTCTAAAACATTGTTCATTTAACTAACGGAATAGTTAAACTTCCTAAATCAATATGTAATGATCTGAGAGAAATTGTACTCAAGGCAATTTAAACTTTCGTTATTGAATAACTTAGTAATAATGAAGATAAAATTGAAGGTATTTTTATTGTTTTCTGCCAGATCATGGATCAAAATGAGTTCTAAAATAACAGTTACAACAGGTAAAAAGAAACGTGAAGATTCCAGTGTAATCATCACATTGGTTGAAGAACAATGGAATCCATACGATACTCACTATTATCGGTATTACGGAATGGAACGCCGGGGAACTTTCCCATCCAACTTTGTAATAAGGTTATGCAAGCAAGACTTATATTCCATTGCAAGTTCAATAAGACCTTTGATGTGGAAATAAGCAGTAGTAGGTAGTCAGGTAGCACTTGATTATGATTGTAATAAGTAGGTATCTACGTAGTTATAATCATTTATATAATTTACTCATGCAGCAGACACTGATAATTTAAATCACCTGTGCACATACATTCCTAAGCTATAAAAAAAACAACACTTATTCAAGTAGCTCAAGAATATCATCACATAGATCATATACAATATTACGCAAATGATCCGTAACGGGAAAGGTAGGGCAATACTACTAATGCCAAAGTATTTACTGGAAACTAAACTTGGCACATGTAGTTACTTACGACTTTCTTGAAATGATTAAATTTATAATTTTCTTTGCTTTCCCATTTGTAGTCGAAACACGAATCTCGTTAACTTACTTTGGTAATACTGTAAAGGTACAAATATTTCAGGGAACGGTAAATGGTAATACAATAAAGGTATAGACGGCAGCACATCAAGCTACTACAATCTGTCAAATTTCTTTAATAGATATTCAACTTTATCGCTTAAGCATAAGATTCAAAGTTGATTGAGAAAATTTGACGTTTTCGGATAGCTTGATGTGCTGGCGTCTGTACCTACAATCAAATATTCTGGGAAAATTCACGAACTCGCGGTAAAATCATATGGAAAGATATGGAGGTACCTATACCTTTTTTTTTTTTTTTTTTTGTTTTCGGGGGGAAACCTTCAAAAGGCACCCGACCTCCGGGGAGGGAGGTCGGGGAGTGTGGGATTTTTACCTCACTAAAACCACCCCGGTGATCACCATCAGCACATAGGGGTGGTCCCGGTTCCTCTTAAAAGACCAATTCCGGAACCCCCCCGTGCAACGGCTGTACTGTAAAGGGGCCTCCCCTGAGCCTCGTTATGCACGGCAGCACGTGATCACTGTGCCACCGTCTTCCCTGGGGTCACTTGGTGGGCGGACAGAGTCCCCACTCTGTGCGCCCGCGACCCCAACGGTCCACCTACCTTGTTTGGTAGGCGGGTTTCGGCGTATTAGGCGCCAAGGCGGTTGCCACCCCGACGCCTCCTTCTTCGAGCAGGATCAGCCCTCTCCCGATCCCGCTCGGCGGCCTCCTTCTTGACCATCACGGTCTCACAGAAGGAGGCTACTGCCGTCCAATTCTCTGTCTCTGCCAGCATAGCCCTCACTACTGCCGGCAGAGACAGGTCTCGCCCGATCTTGGCAACCAGGACCCGCCGCTCGGAGGCCCACGCAGGGCACTCCTCGAGCGTGTGTTGTGCGGAATCCAGGCTGCCTCCGCAATGGTGGCAATTTGCCGTGGCCTCTCGCCCAATTCTGTTCAGGTACTCACCGAAACAACCATGTCCGGTTACCAGGTACAAGGTACCTATACCTAGTTCACACGTAGATCACGTATTTACATGAACAGTCGTAAAGTGTATATGATTCATCAATGGTTTATGTACTCTAAACCTTCGTAGTGGAGGTGATGTAAGCCAGGATGACATTTTGGTTTATGACCTTAAACATGACAATGACGTCACTGTTTGCCAACGAGCGAAGAGGCACGTAACTTAAGTGGAACGACAAATGTTGGTAAACTTGAACTTGAAATTGAGAGATAAGCTGAAAAAAACACCATTTACCTTCATAAACATAGGCAAACAAAACTGGGAAAGTCAAACTAGATTAAATAGTCCATAGGCAAGTGCGAATGTATAGGATGGGATGGAACCTTGATTCAGTTTCCATGCCGGGAAAATTTTCAGCTCCTGCCTGGAAATTAAATTGTACTCAATCGATGGCGAATGACTCGCTCTCCCCTTCGTCATTTGCTAACTTCGAGTTTCTGTTACTGAATTACGATATATTATATCTCTTTTCAACCCGTCTAGTATAAAAACTGTGGTTAGGTTTTATAGAAAATATACGTAATAAAATTTAAAACGTCGCTAGCTTAAAATAAATTGAAGGTTTTCTCCTGTTTCTTGTGTCCCGGGATTTTTCAATAGAGCTGAACGTGACAACAATTCAAGAAAAGATGTCATTAGTACAGTTTCTAAGTACAACACGTCCCGGCTCTCGAGGACACCTTCAGGATTCGTTCGTGCGTGACGAATGTGTTCAGATATTTCTTTTTTACTACTAAACGCTACAAAAACTGAAAACAGTTAACAGTATACCATTGTGTTTTTATCTTAGATCTGATCGTAAATTGAATGTGGTTCTTGTTTTCTTAGCTTAACCGCTTTTTGTTGAGTTCACTCAGTTTCAATTCAATCCCTAAACATAGTCTTTTGAACATAATCACGCCTTGCTTCCCCAAAGGGTTAGGCAGAGGTGTACAGTACCCGGCGATTATTGCACATCGACCTTTGGAAAGAGACAATCGACTAATTTCGGCTTCGTAGAGCATTATCTCTGTGCACGAAATACAAACAGTCCGGTATCTATTAGGAGCTGTTAAAACAATCATGATTTGCTTCTTTTGATAAATTATTTTTATTCTTTGTTTAAAATACAAAAAAAGGTAAAGGTCGATGTGCAATATTTATCGCCGGGTTCTGTACCTGGTGTGTATATACTACACCCACATTTCGCCAGTAATCTTTAGGCCCTTTGTAATCGGGGGCGAGCCTATTGCCACCATCGGGAATAAATTCCAGACTCCGGGCTGCTTCTCAGAAATTCCAGATGGAAAAGCCCAATACCATTTTGTTCGACCTGAGAATTAAACCCAGATCCTCATGCTCAGTAGAAGCGCTTGCGATCACTGGACTTACCGTGACTGGACCAACGAGGCAGTCTTGTAGTCTTTTGAAGTGATGATAAAATTGTTGTTATCTGATACTGACAATCATACAACGGCATGGGCACCGGCAAGTTTATTTTCAGGGGGGTGCATCTTCAGCTCCACGATGACCTATGATGTAGTGGATATGTTAGGTCATTGTTTGTCCATACATACAAGGACTCACTTTGTCGACTTAAGTCGATTAGATTTTAGGAAATAGGAGTTCGGTACTTTGTTGACTAATGCAAAAAAGGTTTAGAACCGAGTTTGCAGAATACCATCGAAAATTTTAGGATGACGCTTCAGATGGGTTGAGTTCTCTATTATGCGTATTCGGTTATTTTTAGTTCTGAATGTTTTTACACCTACATTTTATTTTGAAGCCAGGGAGGTGCAAGTGCACCCTATTGCACCCCGCTCCCGGCGCCCATGTACAACGCTAGAACGAGCCTTTTCGTCGATCTCAAATTTATTTTCTTTTGGATCTGTATCTACCTACAGGGTTATTGGTAAAACATTAACAACCTCTTAAGGGGTCATTGTACTCATCATTATGAACAACTTGTACTATGGGACCAAACCTGAAATCGCGAAAAAAAAAATCAGCTGTTCCCTACATTTATGTTCGTATAACTCGTCAAAATCATCGTCGCGTCGGTGGTCTTTAGAACAGATTATATCAATCAAATACCTAATATTTACTTCTTTAGTTATGATTTCCTGCAATGTTTTGTAAGCACTTGGTGTTATAGCTGCGTGTTTATTACCTTTGCACATTGTAAGTGTTTAAGTTTATGAGTTATATTGACTGTCATCTTGAACGACGCGTGGGCAGCCCGCAAATACTCGCGTTTAACAATATAGCCCGCATGACGTTACCATATAAAATACCAAATCTTTAGGTAAATGACAATTGCGCATCGCGGTAACCAATAAGGTTCATTCAATACAGCGATGCGTTTGATGTTACAGTTGAGTCGAATGATCACCAAATTAAAAGTAATTTTGCAGTTTTAATTAAATTGCTCAGTGCAATAATTTTTAGGTAGGTTCTTTAGTTGATTGAATTCCCTTTATTATCATTACATAAAATACGATAGATTACACTCAAAATTTTGAGAATAAAAAAATATTTTTGAACTGTTTCACGATTGTTTTATTTTTATGATATATTTTTGAATAAAGACTCCTTCAAACAGGCACGACACGACACGCGACACAAAGGCACCGCAAGTCGCGCAACGAGCGGTGCCTTTGTGTCGCGCGCGATTATATCGCGTGTCGCGCCTGTTTGTAGGAGCCTTAAGTCTTTTCTTTAAACATTTGAAAATACACAATTTTTGTTACGACCAAATACTGAGCGTTTTACGGTGTCCTACGTTTGGGCAGCGCGTTCAAACAAACAAAAAAAAAAAACATTGGAAATTCTTCTTATTTTGTTATTGTCGTAGTTTTATCCGCATCATTAGGTACGTCAATCCTATACGCACGTTCGATAACTCACTTTCGCTTCGCCAGGCCTTCGACGCTCTTCTGTGTAGCAATGTCTTTAGGTAAAATGCAACCATGATGTAAGTACGTTCGTTTCTTTCAAATTAACATTCCTTAGAACAAAATCGTAAAACGCACGCTTTATTGAAGATTATTTCAAACTTTGACGTTTCACTGCTTAGAGAACTCGGTCATTATTTCAGCAGAACATTTTTAACGAGCTACGTTTAACATATAATGGCTTTAAGCGGCTGAAAACACGGCCATAAAAAATTTGTAAATTTTGAATACAAAATTCTTATTTCTGAACACTTAACACGAAATCCTAGGAAATCAAGCACATTAATGAGTGATCAACGATATAAAACCGTGTTATGTCTTTTGTCAAAACTATAAAAGACATTACCGACGCCTTAGTCTGTAATAAATACTTGGAAATGTACGTTAATACCTTTCTGGGAAGTTAACATTTAAGTATTTAATGTTCTTCATAAATTAAATAGGACTCACTTCCGAGGCAACTTTTTGTCTTATACGCTTAATTAATGTAAACGAATGTAATCATTTTGTATCGTCTGCGGAGGTATTTGAATTAGAACTAAGTAATGTTACGGAGCCCCTTGCTGTGATATTAAAAGCCTAAATTATTTCCTCAGGAACACAAATCTTCAGGAAAAAGTTAGTTTTCGTCAAACTTTTTTCCGAAAAAGAACATTGCTAGCAAAGATTTTCAGTGGCACTTTTTCACGTAATTCACGCCGAACGAATTCCTAAGTTACAGAAAAAGCAATCTCCTCGAAAAATGGCGTATCAACAACTTTTTCGTCGAAGTAAGCGAAATAGCGAATACTATTTTCCCGACAATAAGCGAGCTCGAGCGAAGACAAGCGAAACAAAAAAGAATTGTGTCTAGTGAATTGCACGATAAAAGACCGACGTTACTTAGTACTTTATTATACAAACGTACATTATGTTTAATGTGTTCTTGCCTTAACACTTTGGTAGCTTTTTTGGGACAGCATTTCGTGTGCCCTGGGGGCCTAAAAAGGTCACTTTGGCAGAATCATAAAAGGATAACATTATGAATCATAATGGACAGTTAACTGTTAAGTTAATCAAATGAAATCCCATGGTGAAGGATTTTCAGTTATGTATTTTTTTGTCTGTGCTAAAATACCAATCAATCCAAATCTATTCCCAATCTCTTTGATTATACCTACCTACGTAGTGCAGCGAAAAAAAGAAAAACACGGACTGTCTTCGCCATATTATGATTCATAATGTCTGCCAAAGTGGCCTTTTTAGGCCCCCTGGTTTACCAATAGTAATATAAGTAGAAAATTTGTTGTTGTATACACTTTGATCTCGATCTGGACACATTCCATGTATTTATTATAATAAGTTTGCGTTCATGATGAAAAAACTAACTCGCCTAATTGTGTGGAGTTATGGAAGACTTAGAAACATCATTTATTGATGGACTGTGTTGGATATGACTCTCATAGAAATGATCTGTTTGTGATCTTGGGGTTGAACCGACTTGATAATGTGTACATTCCATAAAATTCTGTCTCAACCAAATGGTGATGATGATGTTCAGGTCTATGGCCCAAATGTAATCCGTAGCAGTGTGTATTTAGGTTACGATAGCACTGTCATACGCATTGTAGTCATAAAAGTCCCTAATTAAATCCTATTTCCTACTTATCCTACTAATACCTAATATTATAAACGTGAAAGTGTGTGAGGATGGATGGATGTATGGATGTTTGTTACTCTTTCACGCAAAAACGACTGAACCGATTTTGATGAAATTTGGCACACAGATAGTTTATAGCCAGGATTGACACATAGGATACTTTTTATCCCGATATTCCTACGGGATCAAAACTTGTGCGGGTAAAACCGCGGGGCGCAGCTAGTAAAGAATAAAAAATCACTTTGTTAGATATGAGTGATTCGATCAAAGTCTGTTTATATGCCAATTCAGCAATGTCATGATGAAACCTATTGCAGTAATCAGCAATATGTACTTGGTAGGTACCTACCTAGGTATGTAGTACTTATTTTTAACCGACTTCCAAGAATGACGAGTTACAGGTCGTGGGTTCGATCCCAAGCAGGTACTTTGTGTAGGTTATTTTAACACAGTGGTGTTAAAATAATCTACACAAAACGGTGAAGGGAAACCATCGTGAAGAAAAATGCGAGCACATGTGACATCCGCCTACCCGCACTGAACCCGCATGGTGGATTATGGCCCACTCCCTCTCACAGAGAGGAGGCCTTGCACTTGTGCTTGCACTTGATCACTTCCCAAACGTCACAAAACAAACACTGACAATACAAAATCGGCACTTTTTCCTTCTAAACGTTTCCTAACAGCTAATCTTAAGGAAGTCACGTAATCAGGTCCTAACGTTAACCAAAGATCCAACAAAGCGACCTAGATCCAAGCTATTCACAGAAACATACTATAAATGACTGCTAATGGAGTTCCTATTTTGGTAACCAGAGCATTTAGAAACGCGTTAAAATTGTTGTATTTGTACATAAAACTTTTATTTACGTATTTTTTTGAAGTGAAAACTTCTTTAGCATCGTTGTGATTTGAAAGTTTATGAAACGAAAAAGCGACAGTAAAAAGAGACATGTAAATTCATAAGATTTAACGTGGGAGAAAATGAGATAGGAAGCATTATACAGTGTTTTTTAAGGTTTCACTTCTACCACGTGTGAATCAGGGGCGGATCTACTTAAAGGCTTTTTGGGCTGCAGCCCAGGGCCCCGTGGATACAGAGGGCCCCCAACCGAGCTGAAAACAATAGACGATATTGTCAATAATAAAAATTATCTAGGAAAAAAAAAATTACGATCATAATAAAATGGCAATTGGTTGAGTAATTAGGTAGGGCCCCTAAGCAGTATTAGCCCAAGGCCCCACAAATTCAAGATCCGCCCCTGTGTGAATTGCACACATGTTTTTTTTTGGTGACTGCCTCTTTGGTCTACTGGTCGCAAGCGGTGCTGTTTAGCTTGAGGTCCTGGGTTCGATTCCCAGATCGGGTAAACTATTATTGGGTTTGTCTATTTGGAATTTCTCAGTAGCAGCCCAGCAATGGCAATAGACTCGCCCTCTATTACAGTACCCGGTAAAACTTGTTTGCGTTTAGGTCCTGTAAGCCCCTTAAAGTAGAGACGTTTAAACGTCAAAAATGTGTGGTTAAATAGTCGCTAATCATTACGTAACTTTAAGCAACGTTTATAAATAAACCTGTAATTTATTATTTAACAGCTTTATCTCAACTTGTATTACCTGCTGTATTATTTAAGAGTGTTTACGCCGTACGGCATTTCATACAAACTTTCAAGCCCTTGTTTTTCGAAATGAATGAACCGATTTTAATGAAACTTTATAAGCATTTAAGCAGGTTACAAAGGTCTAAAAAGTTACAAAATATTTTCGAAATGTCTTATTTAAAAAAGATAACTGGAAATCTCTGTTTCTATGGAAATTTTAAAATCGGTCTAATTTGGCTGTAACACTATTTTTATTATTAAACGGTTTTTAAACGGTTTTTTAAACGGTTTTATATTTAGCTCACCCCGTTTGTTTTATTTATTATTTATTCTTGGGTCATATTTAGTAATTCAAATTTCACCCTCTTCCTGTCAACCGATTAATCTGAAATTTTGTATACACTTTGGATTTTGGTGACAATACAATTATGTTTATTCATTATCATTATAAATTCAAGATGGCCGCCGCTACAAAATGGCGGATAATTTATGTTTTATTAATCCCATCAATATGGGTATCAAATGAAAGGGCTCAACAAGCAGAATACAATATACTATAAAAAATTGAAATCCAAGATGGCAGCCGCTACAAAATGGCGGATAACGTAGGTTTTATCAATCCCATCAATATGGGTATCAAATGAAAGGGCTCAACAAGCAGAATACAATATACTATAAAAAATTGAAATACAAGATGGCGGCCGCTACAAAATGGCGGATAACGTAGGTTTTATCGATCCCATCAATATGGGTATCAAATGAAAGTGCTCAACCAGTATAATACAATGTACTATATAAAATTAAAATCCAAGATGGCGGCCTCTACAAAATGGCGGATAACTTAGGTTTTATCAATCCCATCAACATGGGTATCAAATGAAAGGTCTCAACAAGTAGAATACAATTTACTATGCAAAATTGAAATCTAAGATGGCCGCCGCTACCAAATGGCTGATAACAATTTTTTTTCAAGCACTAAATGAATTAAACAGAATGCGAAATAAAAACTAAAAACTAGAAAATAAAAAAATAGGTAAAAAAACTTTTTCAGTTAAACGGTTTTATGTTAAACATACATTGCAATGTTTAAGATAAATGTACTAAAAACCAAAAAATAATAAAATAGATACAGTCGTGGGAATTATAAACATATGCATAGACTAGACTAAAATAAAACCGTGGGGCACGTCAATTGTCTACAATCGTTGATTAAAATGTAGACAATTGACGTACCCCACGGTTTTATTTTAGTCTAGTCTATGCATATGTTTATAATTCCCACGACTGTATCTATTTTATTATTTTTTGGTTTTTAGTACATTTATCTTAAACATTGCAATGTATGTTTAACATAAAACCGTTTAACTGAAAAAGTTTTTTTACCTATTTTTTCGAAAATGTTCTTAAATAACTTTTTAGACCTTTGTATCCTGCTTGTGCGTATAAGTTACATTAAAATCGGTTCATTCATTTCGAAAAACAAGGGCTAAGGCATTACTCTTTTGCTTTTTCTATTTTCTCCAAAAATCCACTTAACTCGAAAAGACCGGACAAAGTCCGGACTAGGAGGAAAAAAGCTGGACAAATTCGAGCTTATGGTAACCCTAACTGAGTCCAGTATCTTTCTTATCCATTTCGCCCGCTCCTCCATCCTTCCCCTTTTTGTTTCGCAACGTTGAGCGTTAGGATACAATTTCATGTATATGGAAATAACAATACATTTAATGTGGTAGGATATGAGTCCATTCATATCCATTTTTGGCATAATATGAAGTGTGTTTTACAGAGGAACAATGCTCGATGTCCAGACAGTATGTTTCATGGGTGAATAAGTGCCTAAGCTTTTATTGTTTCGAAATGTTTTTATCAACAGAGGGGCTCGTGGCTAAATTACCGCAAGGGTCGATCTTCAAGGTTTAGCAACGCTTGCCGAGGTCAGTCCTTGGATTTGTGTCCATGAGAGAAAAGGCTAGTTAGATTGATTTTTTGTTTCACAATCACACATCCTATCACAATGCAGGACATCTGTCCTAATCGGAAGACTTTCTTAAAAATCGTCGTTTCTGTAGGTCACGGACTTGAAATGATTTTATTCTTCGTAAGTAGGTTTGCAAAAACACTTTTACACGTCAATCATATTTTTTTTTAAACTAGATGAGGTCGGCGTTTTCTATCTGACTACTCTGAGAAGAAAGGCCGAAACAAACTCAGAGGTCACAGTCTCTTTTAAGTCCAGACATAATCTTGATCAGGTTATAGGATGACAATGTAGATCGATGTCTGAGATGGTCTTTTGAGGAAAGAGCCACACAGATTGAGAGGACCTGTACAGTCAGTGCACGCATTTGTCAGAAATCGTGCAGCTCAGCTCAAGAATTAAGGAGCTCAACGATTCGACGAACAATACTAAAGAAAGGACATTTGGGTAGGCCACATAAATTACTCAAACTGCCAGACCATGAAAAAAAAACTAACTGACTGAACAAAGAGAATAATAAAAAAATATAAAATGACCCACTAATACTTTACAAAGTAAGCAAATTTCATTGATTTAAAAAAAAATGCAAGAAAAGTAAGTGCAAGAAGCAAGAAGCTAATTAAACCAGAGTGCACTTCAAATCCTTTTCCAACAGCATCGCACTTACGTCATAAAATACTATTAGTATCGATCGCTTTTTCTGCTAGTCTCGTCCGATTGTAAGTGAGATCCTAATTAGAGACTCGTTGGGTAGCAGCCATGTTGTTGAGCCAAGATATTGCCGCCATAATGAAAGGACATCTTTACCCTGACGCAAAATGAAGGAACACGGCTTTCAAAGAAATTTTTCGCAGCAATTTGTAAAAAGAAATTAATAAAGTTTCAGTAGCGAAGATGTGCTCATGTTGTGTGTAAATTAATTAAGGGGCTTACATGACCTAAAGCGCGGTCATTGTCGAACTGCATAGAAAAGAAAGAGAAGCGCGATGACACAACGCTGGTAAATTTATTGCAAAATATGAAGCAATTATTTAATTACAAAAAATCTATTGTTCGGACTACAAAATTAAAACACTAGTATTTTAGTACATTGCTTGTAGAATAATCTGACAAAAAATCAGAATGATTGTACGTATATTAGTATGGTTTTTATTGTAAAAAGAAAGTTTTTAGAGGTATCTTCATGATTTTTTTCTATCGTATCAAATTAGTTGTATTATGTTTTCAACACACTATCTACCTAGCATATATCCTGAAGAATATCATATTATATTTTTCTGATTTTGTCTACTGTAGTCGATCATATACTTTTATTGTTTCTAAAACTTGCGTTTTTTGTCTTTAGGTCCTATAAGCCCCTTAAGTATGAAATTTTGTATTAGGTACTAGTTAAATCGTGTAATTTCGGTATCATTGATACTTTATTCGTGCAGTAATCCGACAGTTATTTAACAATGTAACTTGTAATGACGATTGTCGGGTTTTAAACTATTAACTATTTCCAATTAAATGACCGTTGCCAAGACTTTCATTTAACGATTGTTTTATTGTAAGTTAAGTATAAATCATTGATTATAACTAGTTCTCGGCTGTTAGATAATGCTGATTTCTAATGCCTCATTTCGCTTACAATTAGTTCCTGATTTTTTATTTTGTCCGCTAAGATATCTTCTTCTCGTCTTTAAAAAGTAGGTTTACAAAGTAGGCTGTAAGACCGTAATGACACTTCTTTTTCTAGTGACCCAAGCTCAAGGTCGTGTGAAAATGTAAAATTGTCAGTAGGTATAATTTTGGACGCAAATTTCGTGTCAATTCCGCAGCTAATGTTTTTGGAATTTAGTTTGTTCTAGAAAACTTCAATAGTTAATTACGATACGTGTGACTTAAGTTGTGCATTATTGCATGGCGTGTGGTGCTAAACGTTGTGCATTAATAGACTACTTCATAAGTCACACGTATCGGATTTTGCCATCGGTATAACATCCTGATTATCGATAGTTTACTTACAAAAAATTGAAAAGCGTGACTTAAGTGCGGGTATAAGTCACACAGTGCTATAAATGCTTTTTAATTCAGTGTCGCCATTGGTCAAATCGAGAGTTAAAGTTCAAAAGAAATTTTCCCTGTGAAGAGCTTGTAATTATTTCTAGACATGTGCGAATTGTAATACCTAACGTTAAACTTTCATCAACACGTCGAGTGAATGGTAGTTTACATTCAAAGTAAACTGTCGATTATTCAGGGTGTTGTACCGATGGCAATCGAAAAGTTTCGAGTGAAAACTCCTTATGGAGACGTGTATCACGTACTGATCAATATTGAGGTCGCGATCACCGAGCCAGTATTTGAATACAAACGTCCCTTTACGGATGTGAGGATTCCGGAGTGACAGACTTCTCAAAAGAACTCGCAAAATTTGGATTGAATTGTTGATCAAAGTTGGAGATTGGTTTCTCGTCTTTGTGGAAGTAGGATTTCCGATGTTTATACCTACCAAAATGATCCAGAATGATCAGAAAAAAACAACCGACTTCCAAAAAAGACACTACAAAGTGAAAAATAACTTTAATTTCGGCATCAGGTGTCGTTGGGTTCGCATTTTCGTTGTTTGCTACCGACTTCCGAAATCAAAGTTATTCACTTTGTAGTGTCTTTTTGGAAGTCTGTTGTTTTTTTTTGTAAAAAAAGTTTTTATTTTTCACTTTTAAGTTGTACTTACCCCACACAAATTCGTATAACACTACTTGCTATGTAAATATCAGTGACAGGAAGTTATTCATCATCAATATAAAATAAGTGGCAAAAATACGTATTGTTGAAGCTAACTCAAAAACTACCCAAGCAAAATTAATAAAATTTATATCGGACCACCCCTGAGGCATACCCTATCCATTAAAAAAATAATGTTCGAAATCGATCTACAATTGTTGGATATATCGCGTATCATAAATACAAAAAAAAAGCCATAGGAAAGCAAACGACGCAACGTACCAGTAATTTTGTTGAAAAACCAATCTACTAAACTGATTTTGACGAAACTTTTACGGGACCAATCTGAAAGTATATCCTTTCAAATAAAAAAATCGGTTGTCTGTAAAGTCGGTTTACAGACGATAGTTGAACGTGACAACGTCATAAGAAAATACTGATGGAATCAATGGCAGTTCAAGCCGCCATGGAACGCTACAGAGCGAGGCCGCGAGGTAACGCTACATGAGTCATGTTTTTTCGTGAGTGCAACCAGCTTCATCGATTTATTAGACGTTGTCAAGTCAAAAAGAATTTTGCAAAGTCTGTTACAAATATGGATAAGTCCAACAGTGCCTTAACCTATCCACATAGTAGAACTATGAAAAACCTTATCAGTTTAGTCTCGGTCAGTTATTTTTCTCCGAATCCGATACATATAAGACATGGACATTTCTATTAACACAAAGATAACATAGCAATGGAAATAAATCTCTAGTTAGCCCAACAATATTATCTATGACAACACAAAACGAATGTGTTTGTATTGCACTATGGAGGGCGGTGTGTCACCGATTTTATTGATAAGCCCTGATATCATTCGACCCATATTTTTTACAAGGGCACACCATGTTTATACGTTAGATAAATATTAAAAAGGTTAGGTAGGTACAAATATAAAATGTGTTATCTATTATGCACGTTCGCTTTTAGAAAACGTTAATGGCATGTTGGTAATTTTGAATAGGCAAACAGGTGATAATATCCGAGCAATATTATACCTACTCCCGACTTGAAACAGTTTCTGTCTGAACACAGTGAACACACCCTTTTTGCGAACGCGATGATTGATCTTCATGTAATGTTTTTTGCATTGGAATATAAAGAATCTAAAATAATAAAAGATTAAAAATAATAAAAAAGTGGGGCAAACCAAAATTAATGATTGTTGATTAAGGAGCTACCTCGAAAATAAATCGTAGCGACTGATCTACTAAGCGATCGAAAGTGATGCAATTAATTACTTTTGAAACGCAAAAGAAGAGAGATGGCTATAATGTGCGTGCGCTCGGAATAAAACGCGACGTACCTATATGCCAAAATAAATGAATTAAATTTAAAACTACTTTGAGTAAACTTTGATATTATGATAATTCTCTGTTTTAAAGTAAATTCCATTGAATAACTAACTCTCAAGCGTTACGCCGTGATGACGAAAAAAGTAAAAAAAATAGATATAACTTTGCAATTTTTTTATATCGAGAAAAATTCATTGAATCGTGTATTCTTTTTACATGATACTAGACCAAAGAGTCAAAAAACATATACATATGTTAAATCCCCATTTCACATACCTAACAAGTTATACGAAATAGAAAAACCATATTTTTTTCAATATCAATATCAATATCAATATCACCTTAATCTCGAATTCAGTTCGACTTGCGAAGTTGTTAAGCTCACGGGTAAGATTCAATTCGAGACCAAAAATAAATGGGTAGTCCCGAAGAATACACGAGAGTAAACCTATAAACATGACGTGACTTACGACCAATAACATAAAACTATCATATTTCAAAAACAGCATAAGCTAAAGTTTTAATGAAACTAGACAATGCAAAGAGAATACAGGTCGTACCTGGCTAAGCCCCGTTATGCCGAGAAGTCCAAGACGCATGGAAATCAATGCTAAATGTGTACTCAAACATGCTAACGTATTTTTGGTGTCACACACGAGCATATTCTTGGTAAGCATCCATTCGTTTACACGCTTAAAGGTAAGACGGTGACACAAACAGGATCATAACTTGTTCTAATATCTATCGGCCAATCTTAGTATGGTTAGTCATAGTAATTTGTTGTGACAACCGTGACAGGTAGATGCTATAAAAAAGGACTTACCTACATAATATCAAACAATAGCATAAAACAAGAATTTATAGCTGACGGTCTCGAGATCGTCATATATTGAATCGCATCAAAGAAAGCATGCATTTTTCAATTAAGGTGCTCCCTCATTTGGAGCATTCGCCTGTAATGTAACGTTACAGAGTCGAGCATTATATCAGTAAGGGAGCAGAACCCAGCATTACAGTGCGCAATCTGTAATGTTACTGATTCGAGCATTACGTCGGTGAGGTAAGAGACATTACAGTGCGCAAATTGATGATGCAATGGTTGATTCTTTGTAAAATAACCAAATCGCCTGTATTTCGTCGGTTTTAAAATAATTCATGGCACCGCTATCGTTTCTTCTGTTTTTTTTTTCGTAAATAACAAGGTCGAATTAATATTGCCGTGCTCAGCACAAGGACCGCTTCGTCTGAAATTGTGGAATCAACTAAATGCTCAAAATCAAATCTATATAATGTTACAGGCGAATGCTCGTCAGTCAGGGAGGCAGTATTGTAAAGTAATTCTCAAAATCTAATATAACAGGCAAAGAAAAACAATGACGTTAGTGCAGCAACAACTTGATAAATACTGTCTTCAATTCCTAATTGAATTAAATCAACAATAGTAAAAAACATGGAATCTGATTAAAACAGCGTTCGTAATTCTACTTAATCATCTCGTAATTACTGTTCAAATGATTGTCTTATTGTGAGTCAGTTGGAGGTCAAGGTGCGTCATTCCGATGTGTTGGAGATCGCTAAGATTAGCAGTGACGCACTAGAGGATAGGCCCGGTCACTACCCTCAATAGAAATAGCGTATTCTTACTTTCTTACGTATACAGCTGCTATGCGGTAAAAGGACGGGTGCGAAAAAATTGGGGTTTTAAAAGGATACGGAAATATTGTACCAAGGTTTGTTTGGATGTTGAAATCCTTCGGCACGATTTTCCTTAACGTTTTTGTAAAAAATTTGGGCATTCTGTTTTTTGTAAGGAAAATAAAGCTGATACGTAGACGTGCAGAAAAATAATTTTTCTGCACGTCTACGTATCAGCTTTATTTTTTATTCCCCTAAAATCGTGATTTCATAGCCTATAAGGAAGTTCCTATATTTTATTTAATATTGATGTAATAAATCTAACAAGACATGCCAATAACAAAGGTGTACACACCCTCATAAAATGCCACCATAAAGAATTTCAACAAAGCCTCAATCGTTCCAATCTTTAAGAGGTCCGTTTCCCCACTTTATAAACGAGAAGAGCGTGTATTTTTCAATGGCAAACTCGACACAATCATGGGCTATTTTACGTCGGCGCAGTCGGCTGCACTCTTTAGAGCTGAACCGGCTTAGGCTTTCACGCGGCGGAACAGGCCTTTTCTTACTCCTACATCGCGAGGCCAATTCTATTGAGTGTCGGGACGCACATTGTGGCTTAGCTTCAATGAACTGCACTCTGCCAGTCAATAAATTTGGAGCGAGCTCAGAAACATACGGTCTCGCTATAAATACGACTTCCTATAACTGTGTTTTAACTTTGTTAAATGCACATGGTTTAGGTACTAAAATAAAACCTCACGACTCTGAAAACAAAAAAATTAACCTAAGGTCCATTTCAGCCTGGAATATATGAACAAATAAACAAAATTTCCGTGTTCTACGTTTACACTGAATTGACTCCGGGAAGGGAAACCATTTTACGTGTTGTTTTCCCCTTTATGACGTGCAGAAACCCCGTTTTTTGTCGATCACAGGAACTTAGTTGCTTTGCGTTTTACACAATTCACTGTTATATCACGTACGTTGCCGCGAAAGCTCCTCGGCTGTAGTCTTTTGTTATTATTTAATGTTTTACGTTGTTCTGGGCTCCCGTTGTTAGCATGGCATTGCGTAATTCTAATTAGTCGTTGTTGACATCATAAAGAAAAGTATCACAACTGGGCCTTTAATTACAAGTTTGTTTGTGGGGGGCGTACGGAGGACTCGGACACGGGCCGGGAATTTACGGTGTTTAATTGCCTTTCTGTACCGTTTGTATTGAATGAACAAATACGAACAAAAGGGCTAAAAGTTAACACTGGTATTTTGTGGGGTCATTAACGTAAACTTACTTATTTACTTGAATACTAACGAAGAGTAACAGCACTGATGATTCTCGGAGTGTAAGTGGCTGTAAATATTCATGAATATTCATCGCACGCTCACTATGTGAAGTTTTTGTTTAGGAAATAATTCTTTGACACCCGAGGAATATCATTTGGAACAAAAACATGAAATATTCACAAGGCTCTTTGTCTCAAAAATTGTGAAACTTGGAGATTTACAAGATAAAGGAGTAAAGTGTTCATAATGAAATGTTTGTTTGAGGCACACCAACGGAGCAGCTTTCAGCTCTGTTGAATAGTTAAATAATATACACGCTTAACGAGCCTATAAATAATGTACACCGAAATTTGTACAACGAGAGTCTATTTACATTTTCGTTCCAAGCGTTGTGGGAATGTTCTTACATATTTTCACATTTGATACTATGTTATCTTCTATCTTAGATGAAAGATCTTATTTTATTATGAGCGTTAATAGCTACTCGGAGATTTTTCTTTCTGCATTACTTAACATTCTTGTTATCATGTTATTCATTCATTATTATGGAAGCTTTGAAGTCCGCTTTTGGAGGAGACGGATAAAAGTAATATTCCTATCTTATCTCTGATATTAAAATGTATTTCAGCGTTATCTCGCTTATTTTATGTAGATGGTTATTGATAAAAGATTAACAACCTCTTAAGAGGTTATTGTACTCATCATTATGAACAACTTTTACTATGGGACCAAACCTGGAATTACGAAAAAAAAACTAGCTGTTCCCTACATTGTGAGTGACGAGTTATAGGTACGAACATAAATGTAGGGAACAGCAGATTTTTTTTTTCGCTATTTCAGGTTTGGCCCCATAAAAGTTGTTCATAATGATGAGTACAATGACCTCTTAAGAGGTTGTTAATGTTTTACCAATGTAGATATATACACGAACCAAGTTGTTTACAGCTAGCTGAACTAATTTTGGTTATAAGCTAGCGATCAACGAGCGATTAGTAATCGAGCCTGCATCTGTTTGACCAGCCAAACCTAGCTTAACTGAGTTTGAGTTGGTTGGGTTACTAAGTTAGTCCGGGCTGGGTAGGCTTACCTACTAGTTATCAAATATCTGTACACAAACAGATTCGAGTAATTGAACTGAATCTTGTTAGAGTAGAAATCAAATCTATCTGGGTATATCTATCTGTATCTGATTATTTTTTATTCTTCTTTTTCTTTTCGTATCGATGCTACACTGTGAAACTCCAGATGGGAGCTTCACAAATATATAAAAGTAGCAGTAGCTTTGACTCGAATATATCTTTAGAAAGACTTTACAATATCATGTTATATCTAGCACTGACTCTACTAATAAAAATACCTTATTAAGGCTCCTACAAACCGGCGCGACACGCGTTATAATCGCGCGCGACACAAAGGCACCGCTCGTTGCGCGACTTGCGGTGCCTTTGTGTCGCATGTCGTGTCGCACCTGTTTGAAGGAGCCTTTAGAATATTTACACTTGCTTGAACGTTCTAATGGAACACGCCGGTAATTATAACCAACCTGTACTGCTAAAGGGAGGGCTACATAGATAGTCTCTACTCTACAGTACTCTTACTCCTTTTATCTTATCGCGTTATCTCGCTTATTTTACATAGGTTAATACACAAACTAGGTTTATTTTCTCGTTTATGTTTTATTTGAAACTAGTTTTTACCTGCGACTTTGTCTATAAAACATCATATGGCACTCGACAGTAGGTACCTAACAGTTTCGTTATTGGAGTTAAGCTAAGATCCGTTTGATATCATTTTCAGTCACTTCTTCAGCTTCTCTACTCTTCTTCTCTTCTCTTCTTTTTTTCTCTTCTTCTTCTCTTCTTTTATTTTTAAGTTCAGGCTGGCTAGAATTCTAAGCAGTGCTAAAACCTAACAGTTATTGCGTCACAATCAAGAGTAAGACCACTGTAAAAGATAGTATCGATAGTGGAAGGTCAAAAGAAGTCAATCTTTTAGAAAACAGTTCAGAACGTAGTCTTTTGTTGTATAAAATGTTTATTTCTTTCTTAGATTGAATGCGGCAACTATCCCTTCTGCACTAAATCTGATTGCGTATTGAACAGTATTGGATTTGGAATCGACTACTCTCTTAAAAAGACCCCTGCAGACCTTTTGCAGCCTGAATGCGAAATGGTACACGTAGGACCTTTAGAAACTTTAACCTGTTTGCCCAGTTCAACTTTTCCGACATAATTAGTTGGGGTGTGAAACATGAGACACTCGCACTCTCACGTTTTCCACTAATTACGATCATATATAATCATACATGTTTATTAAGTGCAATAAACGAGAGTTTTGAGAAGTTTAAACTAATAAGACTGCTATAATTGTATCGTATTAAGGCTCCTACAAACAGGCGCGACACGCGATTTAATCGCGCGCGACACAAAGGCACCGCTCGTTGCGCGACTTGCGGTGCCTTTGTGTCGCGTGTTGTGTCGCGCCTGTTTGAAGGAGCCTTAAAGTAAACCGGATGAACTAATATTCAACACTATAATTTCACATTCACAACACGGAACAAATGAGTTATGAATGAACAGAGAACTAAGTTCAGTGCACTTTCCGCTGCATCCAGTAACAGGTAACAGATAACAATAATAAAATGCATATAACAGCTTGAGTCTTTTATCGCAGGAAATTAGTTTAGAGTTCAGACAGTTATCCTATAAAACTGAATCAATCTAGACTCTAGAGCTTGTTGATCGTTTGGAAAGCTCGGTTTATGACTTCGGATCTAGAGTTTTTAATTAGTAGGTATCTTCCTAGTTCGTAGTTCCGTATTTATGAGCGTTATTGGTCTTGTATTTAACATCAAGTTTATTATCAGCGTAATCAACTTATAGTGTTCGGTGTTCCCACTGATGGGACACAGGCCTCCTCTCAATGAGAGGGAGTGGGCCATAATCCACCACGCGGGCCCAGTGCGGTTTGGTGGTGTGTTCTAAGACATGCCGGTTTGCCGGTACCCTCACGATGCTAGTATAAAGAGAAAAGATTTGATTTTTGTATGTTTGTTTGTAACGCTTTCACGCTAAAACGGTTGAACAAATTTGGATGAAATTTGGCACATGGGTAGACCATGACCTGGATTAAGACATAGGATACTTCGAGATATTCCCACGGGATTGAATCTCCTCCTAAAAATCTTTTAATGAATAAATAGGTAGGCTATTAGTAGTATTTTTCTATTTTGTATTTAAAGTTCATTAACCATCCTTATTTAAATAAAAATAAAAATTCTTACTAATAATAAAAGATTCTGAATTTAAAAAAGCAGCATTTTTAAAACAAGTTTGTATTTATTTAAAATGCTGCATTTTTTAAATTCAGAATCTTTTATAAAAAAAGCGGAAAACTGTTGGCTTTAAATTTTAAAGCATTAACTTTTCCTAACACCTGTGCACACATCAAACAGAATTTCTTTCCAAATATACACAATACATTATTTCGATTATTACGAATTTATAAAACCAATTTATAGTTTTATAAACCTGTGTTAGAAGAATTGCATCCAATGACTGGTTTCATGCCCCTATAGGGTAGTAGGAGCAAAATTTTCTTGTTATACAATATTTAAATTACGTTCAACTAAGTATTATCCGTGGTATTATGTTACTTACTTAATATTCATTATGCTATACTTGTTGAGGGCTGGGGGCCTAAAAAGGCCTCTTTGGCAGAATCATAAAAGGATAACATTATGAATCATAAATGGCGAAGACAGTCCGTGTTTTTCTTTTTTTCGCTGCACTACGTAGGTATAATCAAAGAGATTGGATTTGGATTGGATTGATTTGTATTTTAGAACAAACAAAAAAAAAATAACTGAAAAATCCTTCACTAATGGGATTTGATACGATTAACTTAACAGTTAACTCTCCATTATAATTCATAATGTTATCCTTTTATGATTCTGCCAAAGTGGCCTTTTAGGCCCCAGATGGGCAGTCGTTCCATGTAAAATACTGGTATTCAGCAGCATCCGTTTAGACTGGAAGCCGACCCCAACAAGGTTGGGAAAAGGCTAGGCTGATGATTGTTTAGAATTTATTTTACACTATTAAGGACAGATTGTTCAATCTTCAGATTACTTATTACCTATGAATAAAAATTGTGGTTTGACAGCTTTTGTTTAGTAAGTAATGTCAAACCGCCATATTTCTTCTTCAGGTTAATGTTTTCTGACGATTGGAAAATCAGCCTTTAACAATGTCAACTTGTTTATAAACGCAATCTTCCTTTATAAATGTCGATAACTCGATAAGTAGACATCAATTATGGCAACACTTAAGCAGTCTTTAAACTCTCCGGGAACGAAATTTTAGATATTACAACCCTTAATAACAGATTAACGTGAAGAAAATTAGAACGTCGTTTCCTAGTGATGGGGCTTAATTTGGATTAAGGATGGAGGGAACATTTTCGCTCATACCCACATATTCTAGGTATGTATCACAAAATTTTGATGTTGGTTTTAAAATCCTACTAATATTATAGATGTGAAACATCGATTTTAGGTATAAATGTGAAACATCGATCACTAATAAAAAATAAGTACGGTTGGATGTTTGTTACTCAATTACGCAAAAATGCCTGTACCGTCGTACAGGCGTTTGATAGTGCGTTACGCAATTACCCCACAGCGCCGTCGCGCTGTGGGGTAATTGCGTAACTCACTATCAGTAGCTATGGCCGTTTCTTTTGACAGTTCAACAACTTTCTTTGCGTTATTTACGTTCTTGAGCAGAGCAATTTTTCGAACATAATTATGAAGATGATTAGCAATACAGATCGATATTAATAGCGTGCGTAAAGCGTGTTACGCAATAAGGGAAAGGGGAGGGGAGGTTTGGATACAATTTAGCACACAGATAATTTATAACCTGGATTAACACATATTTATTATTACGATAATTTTTATCCTGGTAGTACGTTCCCGACCTCCAGGCGGGCGAAGCTAGTACAAATTAAATTCGTGTTAAAATGATGAGATTACTCAAATTATCTCGTATTCTGCAACTTTTCCACTTCCTACCAATTAAGTTCCTACATGAGTGTCAGGTAATAAATGCCTCATTTTATTACTAGCAATAATTTACGAATGCGACGTTTAGCACTCGAGTGCTATGTCATTAATCAACTTGTATAAATCAATTAAACCGAGCTTATAAACAATTGAACAATAAACTTACTATCAAGAAAAACATCAATGCATGCACTATTGTATACCATGCTTTCTCTGTTTCTAGGAAGTCTTTTATACGTTATTTATTACTCGTTATAATTAAAATGTTTTGTTCTGCGACCACAAATTATGAAACAAAACATCTTCCCATAAAAAAAACTTGAAGCTATCGATCAATTTGACATGTTCAGAGAAAAAGAAGATCCTCTTTTGTTTTACTCCCCAAGCTGTTCGAGAACAAAAGAGTAATAACGTTAAACGATAAAATCTAATCAATCAGACAAATGTAGGTAGAAAATAGGTGAACTCTAGGGCTTCAGTTAATTAAACTTGCATTCAATGTCGATGAACTAAGTAGGTGAACTGTGAAGATAGTAGGTATCGATAAACTTAA
This sequence comes from Luperina testacea, assembly GCA_927399505.1. Taxonomy (NCBI): domain Eukaryota; kingdom Metazoa; phylum Arthropoda; class Insecta; order Lepidoptera; family Noctuidae; genus Luperina; species Luperina testacea. The sequence goes on from OV656756.1 coordinate 10,127,739, forward strand.
TTTAAACGTGATGTTGTATCGATTACCTACCGGCCGTGTCATTTGAAATAATTTTCGTAACTCGAGATGAATTTTTTATGCAGATAGTATAGTATCTCAAATGCGATTAGATTATGGCACGCTGCAGTCGATATAAGTAGTTTGTCGTGACAATGTTGTGAAAGTGAGAGACGCGTAACTATCTCGGATTAAAGATGATGTCCAAAAAATGACCCAGAATCGACAGAAATGAACTGTGTACCAATGGATTGGCATTTAAATATAATATAATGTTGCCAAAGCGGCAACCCTGAAATCGTTGTAGTATAGGAGCTAAGAGCAAAATAAAATAAGTAAAAAATTCTTTTTTTTTTATGTTTTTTTTATTTTTATTTGGCCCATAGATACTACAATCGTTATAGTACTGTGTGTATTATTGGTAATTCTGTAGCTAAGGATTGCAAATAAAAAAATACACAGTTGCTACTGGCTATTATGCGCGGGCGCGGCGCGGCGGACGGGGTGACGTGGGGGGCGTTATAAGTATCATATATTATCTTGCATGGGCGAGGAACGAAGGTGATTTGATTCAACCTGCGGGATTTTTAGACTTAGTATGTTTGGACATAGAAAATAATTAATAAATAAAAGAGATTACTGTTACAATTACAACAAAACCGCGTACATGTTTTTAGTTCGTGTATAGTTTGTGTATAGTTCCAAACTGTATTTTCTTTGATTATTTGGGCAATAAAGTTTTTATGATAATAATTGTTGATTTTTTTTTTAACCAAAGCAACATAATTACCAATAACACACAATACGTTGATTGTAGTATCTATGAGCGAACAAAAATAAGTATAAAAGTTAGAGTATTTCTTTTGCTTGTACATTCATGTGTAACACAAGTTATTGTGGATTAGAATGTCGTTGTTGTTATAGGAAATATCATTAGAACTTATCACAATAAGACTTACATTATGAAAATAAATGATTAACAACGATATTCTCACCCACAACATGGCTCTTAGCTCCTATACTATACCAATTATTTTTATATTTGCAATCTTTAGCCACAGAATTACCAATAATACACACAGTACTGTAACGATTGTAGTGTCTATGGGCCAAAACAAAAAAAATATACAAAAAACAGAGTGTTTGTTATGTTGTGATTTAATATGATGTTGTTATTATGTTGCTGTTGCTTGTGAAATGTGTTGATGATAATTATCACAAGCGATACAACATTAAAACAACGTCATATTAAGCCACAACATGACGTAAACTTATTTTATTATTGTTTTAAACGAATTTTTTTTCTCATTTTATTTTGCTCCTAGCTCCTATACTATAACGATTTCAGGGTTGCCCCCTTGGTAACATTATATTATATTTCAATGTCAATCCACTGGTATACATTTCATTCCTGTCGATTCTGGGTTTTTGGTCCATACATTTTTGGACATGTCCTTTCTTTGGCATCTCTATTGATGGGAAGTGAGGGGATGTGAGAGTGTGGTCTTTATAATAGATGGTTTAGGTCTAATGGAGAAACTAGATATCAAATTATATGCTACTGTTAAGCGTGACTTGAAAACGGAGGACTAAGATTTGAAGAATGTTATCAATCAGTGTAAGGTCTAAGCTAATGATAAAGTAGAAGCAAAGAACGTCAAAATGAAACAAAACAATTGAAGAAAGCGAAAGATCGTTATCAAAGTAGACTTATCTCTCATTGCTGTTACATAGGGTGTTATCACATTATCTATCAGTTGTCATTAGAAAACTATAACAGGAACTGTTAACCATAACTTGTTGGAGGTTACCATCTATTGAAGAAAGTTAGACTGGTCTGCAATAATTATTTATTAGACGTTTTGTATATCATTACACAAATGCACATCTTCTAGCCGTAGCTATGACGTAATCAAATAACCGAGTACATATACAGCCTTTGTAGGTACTTGATTTATTTGTATTTCTCAGATTATGTTTACTATGTGTGGCAGTGTCAATGTTTTCCTTCACGAGTCGATCAAAGACCGATTTACTGGAAACGACGGCTTTATTCAAACACAACGACAATGACTTCTGCTCAAGTTCTAAGAGAGAAAGCATCGTAAATCCATACACACGTAATATTAAGTTCCTGCGTCGTCCCTTACGAAACCGAGAATGTTAATAGTTCCATACCCGCACGACGTAAATCATGCATTTCCCGACCGACGGTCACACCACAGAGCGAGGTCGTAAATATTAGTAAAGATATTAAACTCATTTTAATAGCTACAAAGACACAAGGTGACAAAATAATAGCTTGTCCCAGTTCACAACAATGGACTAATGATGGAAATATTCCATGTGAAGTGTTAAAGCCGCTCGACCTCAAACGCGTAGATATTTGTGTAAAAAGTTTCGATTACTCCTCTAGGAATTGCTTTACACGAAAGCTGGAGTTCCAAAAGTAATTTAGAACGAATTATGGTTGTTTGACAGAGGGTGACCTTTCACGGTTGCCAGATTCGAAAATATTTAATATTCTCCGTGGGTCAGTAGTAAAATGTTGTAAAGTAGTTCAGAAGTCTCCGGGGTTACCCCTGGGGCAGACATGGAGCTGTGAAAGATGAAAGGTCTCTAAAGGTGTGAAAAGGCTTTTACAAGGTTGCCATTCCGTCAATGACTCTCCGGTTGTAAGGCGTCTCAGTGATACTCCGGATTTTCTAGAGATACTTTGAAACTTACGCGTAAGCGAAATGTATTTTAAATTTTATGTTCTAAAGCTTTTGTTATTGTAAACCGGACGACGCTTTTAGAGAACGGAGCAAGCTTCAACATAAATTATTTTTGAAGTGAGTGGATTCCAAAAATACTTAAAAATATATATCAGATTTTTAAGTATTTTTGGAGTAGATACCTACAAGCACAAAAATGTTTAATGCAGTGTGGCTTTTAAATCCAAAATTGGGATATTTTAACTAAGTCCTTAGTCCGTAACAAAAAAGAAATGATGTGTACCTATCATAACTTCGTCACTGATATGTGTCACTATCAACATTTTGCGCTTTAGCATATTTTGTTTCCCACGCTTTTTCATTGTCTTTTGTCTTTTTCAGATTTTCTTCGACCACGTCCAATAAATCCCGGCCTCTTAATACGACTCTCGTTTGAAACTTCCAAACATTCCAGTTTTTGGATCCCTCCAACTTAGTGATGCTAAGATTGCATTCCATCGTTGCTCTTGCCTTCCTTCCTGCTTGTGATCAACAAATTCCTTGTCTTTTACACCGCAATTTTCATAACCTCGCAAACGCCGCGTGCCGGTAATTTCACTTGCAGTATTCTTCTGATTTTTATTTGATTTCTATTACATCCCTACATGTCTGGGCCCATAACCTATTGTTATATAAATAAAAAGGTAATAAAAATAAATAAAAGGGCTATTATTTTAATAAACTGTAGTTTTAATCAGCAAAAAGACACATACCTATATTACAAGAGCAGCTTAGCACGAGGTAGCCATATTTATTGGAGTAAAAAAAATTAAAAGCATAATTGGTAGTGTTGCTAATATACATATTAAATTGTACCTTTTTAAGGTTCCGTACCTCAATAGGAAAAAAACGGAACCCTTATAGGATCACTCGTGTGTCTGTCTGTCCGTCCGTCTGTCACAGGCAATGTGCTCCGAATCTAACAGACCGATTAAGTTGAAATTTGGTACACATATGAATCTCTGTGACCCAGACACAAACGTATAGGTAACATAAATAAGTGAATATGGGGGTAATTTTGGGGGGCGAATAGAAAATAAATAAAAAAAGTTTCGCAATCTGTACCGTGTGACATATCAAATGAAAGGGCTTACTGTGAGGATCTCAAATATGTATGTTCTTTTTCATAATTTTAAAGTAAATTGTTTAAAGTCATTTAAGAAAATAGATGAAAATTGACCATTCCCCCCTTATCTCCGAAACTACTCAGCCTAAAATTTTGAAAAAAATACAGAAAATAGTTCTATACCTATAGATTACAGAAAAACCCATAAGAAGGCAGTGGTCTTAAAACAACATGGTAAATCTCAATATTGTGCGTACAAACTTACATTTTCAGTTGGAATCTACGGGAGAACATGATTTTCAACTACAATGTTATGTTTGTTCTTGGGATAAATTCATTCCAACTACGGAACTCTTCACTGTGCGTGGTCCGACACTCACTTGGCCGGTTTTTACTTTATTGCCAACAATTCTCGAGTACTTTTAGAGAGCTATTAACGTTTATGCTTGCTTGTATGTTTTTGATTTTCAAATAAAACCAAATTACTTAACACGAAAATTTTATATCATTTAGATATAACAGCTTACAAAACGGTACCCGGCATTTTGTTCTCAATAACCAAAGGTTCTGTTTTAAAATAAAATGAAAATTAAATGACTTTACGAATGAACCTTATGTACCTAAATCCGTTTTATAAATTCCAATAACGTGAGTATTGATTAAAAATTACCTGATTACCTACTACCGATTTGTCATCGACTCCGAACATTCTTCAGTTAACTTGTATGAAGTACATATAGACTGCTATTAGAACGTTTTGATGTGAGAATCATTATCATTTTAAGTGCTAGGAATCGAATTTAATCTGCCATTGATAATAATTAGGTACTCAAGTGGGTAGATAGATAGATAGATAGATAGATAAACCATTTATTTGGCACATACAAGAAGACAGCACAACACACAAAAGTACAGTATTAGGTAGGTATTGGTAGGTATATATTAATTATATCATATACTATAATATATCAAACTACACTACTGGACTACATTTTAAATTGAGGAGGAGAGGCTTGTTGCCAAGTAATAACAGGTGCACGGTTCGATTGATCAGGTTAAGCTACGCTTGCCGCGGTTGGTCCGTGGATGGGTGACCATCTTTACATAACAAGACCTCTCTGTGCCTCGGAAAGCACGTTACGCCGGGAAGACGACCCCAACATAGTTGGGAAAAGGCTAGGCAAATGATGAAGGCCTAAATTAAAAAAAAAAAATTAAGTGTTATTTAATACAGCTACCTACTTACCTGCTTTTCAGGTATTTTTTGCTTTAATACATTAATAGCAAAGAAAAAAACGTTAAAAAAGAAGACGATTAATTGCTTTGTTATTTTACTGAACATAATTAACTATACTTAAAATGTCTAATTTGCTGAGATGTAGTATGTATGTACGTTTTATATGAATAATAATAATTAAGTACATACCTACCTGCCCATGTAGTTTGGAAAAACCCGAGTGCCATCTAGCTACATAACAAATATAAGTACCTAGGCTAGGTACCTACCTACGTTGTAAGTAAGTAACAAATAAACACAAAAACGTAAGCACTATGATGTCTTGCGCAAAAACTTAGCAATGCACTTTTTTGCGCTTGACTTGACACGAAGATCGGCTTATCATGTAATAAAACATGTATTTATATGCAAAACAGATAGGTACGCATAATCGCTGATTAATTTCGAAATAATCTAATGTTATACGCAATGGAGCTCATAATATCACAGTGTTCTACAAACTTGATTTGGCACGAAGTCTCAATTACTAGCTAGGTACTATGAGTAACATCGCATCGTGCATGTATTCTTTGAAGGGGTAAGCAGATGTGCATGTTACCTACATCCACACAAGGCAAGTTATGTTTCAGTCCCATGTATGTATATAACGGGGGTGAGCCCAATCAATCTGCTAGCCCAATCAATCTGCCTAGTCCAATCAATCTGCCTAGCCCAATCAATCTGCCTAGCCCAATCAATCTGCCTAGCCCAATCAATCTGCCTAGCCCAAACAATCTGTCTAGCCCAATCAATCTGCCTAGCCCCAACTACGTTTGGGTCGGCTTCCAATCTAACCGGATACAAATGAATACCAGTATTTTACATCGAGCGACCTCCACAAACCCGTTACTGGGTAACACGATACCCCATGTTAAGACTGGTTATCAGACGTTTTTGGGCTTCTGACTGCCCGTAACGGCTGTCAAAGATCTACGCATGACAGCCAACAAAGTGAGTCTATTGTCATCAAATGCAGAGATAAATCCAGACTAAGTAGTAAAATCAATTAAATAATCAGTATTCGTAACGGAATTATTAAATCATATTAATTAATCATGTATTAACCGTAACTTATTAGCATAATGACTGTATCGATCGTTATTTAATGCGAACTAAGTCTTACTTAATTTACTGAGAAATCAAGCTAAGTTAGTACCTAAGTTGAGAATCTTTAAAGACAACAGATTTATTTATTTTAGCTATATTATGAAAAACCATATACAAATAATGAATAATTTAATCAAAATAATTTGTTTATTATTAGGGTGTAGGTATGTATGTGATTTTCGGCTGAAGTCGGTAGGTGCCTACTTTATTATCAGTAGGTATTCGGTAGGTCGAAAAACAAACATAATAACAATGTAGGTAAAAATGACCACGCTTACCTATATTTTTATTTTAGCAGATAGGTACATGGTTATCCAAGACAATTTAAAGTTGTAAAAGTAACAAAAAATAGAGGTACTTAACAATAAAATCCTAACTTAACCCAAGTCTTACATACCTCAAAGTATCTCAAAGTTGGAGAAGTATCGTTCAACACTTAACAAGTTTTGTAACACAAAAGTTGAAAGTCACGTGGTAATTGAAACACTGAACTTATATTAATTCGCAATAACACTTTATTTTTAACTTTAACAGTTCACTTATCAGACCTATGTATGCAATGTCACAGTATTTTCACACGAACGGAACGTTCACTTCGATGGGAACTCTCCACGGAACTAAAGTTATTTTGTCGACACCGCGGTCGGAGCGCCCTGAACGTATCACTGATCATCTAGACACTATCGATAGACCAACCGTACATTGCTGTCTCACTACCAGTACCCAAACTAGCACCGAGACGAAAGGTTGACATGGATAACGTTCTTGGAGGGGTATCAGAGGATAAATTTTACTTTTGTAAAGTAAACGTCGTCAGAGTTGAGATACGCTCGTACGTTGTCAGGCGGGATTTCTCGCACGTGAACAAATTTGATCCAAGAATGAGATTATAATATCCAGGTGATATTGAGGAGCCGTGAATTTTCTCGCAGACGGGCTGTCAATAAATCGAAATGGAAAAAATGTGAGCATTTTCGTGTGTGATTGGAAAATGCTACATGCCAGTAGGTAAAAAACACACGGTAATACAGTGTATATTTTTTGTTATGTGAGTTTGATTTGTGCAAAATAAACATAACATAATCAGCCTATAATATTCCCATGTATATTGTAGAGTAGGCCTGTGCCCCAACACAGGCCTCCCCCCTGTGAGGGAGGGGTTGGTAATACCAAATAAACAAATCATTTTATATTATATTCAATTCTTTATATTTTTTGTTTATCTTTGATGTCTTTATTTTGCCAACTACTTAAAGTAACTAAATTAGACGAATGAAGCCGTTTTCTCTCCATGAAAATGAAAACTGATTTATTTTCGTATTATTCAATTACCAACATTAAGCAATTGAAGATGTCTCTTGGACACATTTCCAATTCTATGAATCTTTAAGTGTGATTAATGTTTGAAGATGACCAACTATAATAAATGGAGGTATAAATACGTAATATAATTGATAAAGATTTAAAAATAAAGATTATTATTATTAAATGAAAGAGGAATATATTGATTAGAAGAAGAAACGAGACCCAATAATCTCAGTATTCGAACCGGATTGTTATTATGCCATTGGTTATAGAAACAGGTTGAAACATAAGATTTTAGAATATTTCCACTTGCTTAGCCCAGAACAGATAATTCTAGTTTCTAATAGTTCAAAGATCAAAAATCAATGAACCTAATAAAAAAAAATGGTGCTGAACAAAAATTATCACCAGCCATACTAACTTTTTCTTCACAATATTATGATCAGTTTTCAGTGTCATTATCTAGCTCAATAAGCTGAAAAGGCTTCTTCACTATCCACATTCTAAGCACAGAGATCTAAAAGTAGACCGGAGTAAGTACCTACTATTAGCTATTCTGTGACCGGACAAAGTTGCCTATTCCCAGCAATGACGCATCCAGTTTCAGTGTAGCACATGCATTACAAAGTTTTGTTTACAGATTTCCATTAAAGAATGACGAAAACATTAAGGCAATGTGACACAATGTTTCAACTCATCAGTCCACGCTCAACAAAACCAATTTAACTTGGCACCCGGCAAAACATGGAACTAATTTGAAATGTACTAATTTTGATATGCTTTTGTTTTTCGCCCTTGCAGTCAGCGCCACAGTGAACAGTCAAGTTATTCTGGTTATTGGCTGGATTGTATTCTGGTTAGCACAGCAATGTCATTCCATTTCAAACGTGTCCAGTTTCGCTTCGTTTCGTGAGAATATAATGCTGTCAAATGTTACTAACTTCTAAGTCAAATTGTTCAGAGTACTCCTCGAAGCATACCTTAAAAGAATTCGTTAATACAGTAAACCGGTTCTATAAGAAACAATGTGTTTTCTCACAGATTTTTTTTGTAATTGACATGGTTTAAAATAACTTGGTGGAAGTTACAAAAAAGCTGACCAAGGCTTTGTTTTTATGTAATGTCCACATTTTATTGGGGCTGGACAACACGTGACGGTGATTTCATTCCATTGATTTTGCATTTTAAAATTATCTTAAGAATGACCAAAACATTTTGTTAACAAAAACTATAATTAATTAAGTGAAGGCCCCATCAATAAACCGGAAAACATTACCCAATGTTTAACATCAATCATTATAAAAATCGATGTCAAAAGTTCAAAACTCAACACACTGACCCTTTCAATTCGTAATACAAAACCTACATTCTAGATTGAAAGGTTATTTAATTACCATAAACAAAAGTGTAGAAAAAAAAATACAATTTTCACACATGGCCACCGCGTTAGGCGACGCGTTCATTTCCCTGCAGAGAAATATGGGACAAATATAAAGGGAAAATAAAGGCTTATTGAGTGCAGTCTTCCGTTGAGTGGGGTCACTTCCTGGACTGTCAGGGGAATGGCCGGTAAATCCGATTACCTGTATATCGATCGGGATTATTTTCCCTTCTGCACTTTACACATTCATAGCTCTATTTTCGTATTACTTATACTTACGAAGTAGTACGTTGTGTAAACAGTCGGTAAAACAAACGTTTCAGTAAGTACTCTAGTTTTCAGCAGGTGCAGATTTTGTAAGCGGTTTTTGTTTATAAGAATGGGAGTTAATTTTAATGGCGTGTTTGTGGAACGTAACGTAATAGTAGGTAGGTTGTATATTTGTATAATCTACAAGTGTGTCAATATGTTTTTTTTTTATAAAGTTTAAAATAAATCTGCCTCGTTTACCTCGTTGGTTTAGTGGTCGCAAGACCTACTGCTAAGCATGAGGTTCTGGGTTTGATTACCAGGTCAGGTAAGTGTTATTGGATTTTTCTATTAGGATTTTTTCGGAAAAAGCCTTTAGTCTGTATCCGTGCCCGATTGGCAATAGGCTCGTACCCTATTAAAAATATAAATTGGCAATATGTTGATGTAGGTACATACTATGGGTACACCTTTGCCTGACCCTTTGGATATTAAAGGCGGCGGCGGCGGCGGTGTTGTTGTGCTTAAAAAAAAATCAAACCAAATTGTTCATCAAAACTTTTCCTGTTTTCACGACAACGATAATTGCTATGGAAATTGTTTTCTTTTCAGTTCTTCAAATGACTTTTTCTTCTTTTATTGCTATTTTATTACTTCTGAGAAACAAACCCGATCCGCATTGCTAACATTGCTAACTTTATACCATTTTTATAACGTAGTTGACAGGTGACTCCTATAAAACGTTTTTAGAATTACCCAACGACCAACGTGTATACCTAATCGTAGTCAAAATGTTTAACGCTCCTCTACAAGTTTGTGGCCATCTGCCTCTGTTTTGACACCTGTTACGCGGTTAAACGCACTTTGTAGCGTCAATGTACCTATCCATAACCATTTTTACCCATGTATGTAGCCACACAACACCATCAGCGTGAAATATTATTCTACTTACAACTTTTGGCTTGTCGTAATAACTGTGACATGTTTACGAGGGCAGTCGTTAGTCTAGTCCAAAATACTTTTTACTGCATACTATTGTTGGAGTATTCGTGATCGTAAGCTATAAAAACGAAGCTGCGACTTTATAGTAACCCTGAACCGAGAAGGTACCTACAACGAGCTGCCGAGTTAAAGCGTTTGACTTATAAAAATGGACGAAATATACTTTTAAAGATTTAATCTTTATGGAAGATCATCTCCGCCGTTGAATATTTTTAAAGTTGCATTTGTAGAGTTTTACTTTAGTTTGTTTTTTTTTTCCGATGGGAACTTTACATACTTTGGTTGAAAGATGTCAAAACACGTAGTCAACGACCGCCTACTAATTTAATTTATGTTAATTAGCACATTGTATTGGGATAAAACGAATTTAATTATTGTCTACTGTCGGCAAGATTGTGTTTTTTGTCGAGGAGCGGCTGTAAACCTCCAACTGATCAACTTTACTTTTTTATTTTTTATTAACTGTTAACGATCGACAAATAGTTGCATCGAGATTGAGACATCTGCGTCTGCGATCGGTACCGGCTACTCAACATTTTAAACTTCGAATAGAACGCTGTGTGCGGCCGAAATCAATTGCGTGCCTGATATCCATCAGGCATTTGGAATAACTTTTGTTAAACAGGTACATTATATAATTTACTACAAACTGTCGCTAGATCACTAATCTTGTAAGTCTAGAGCAATATTAATATTTCAGAGTAAAATATTGTTTCAAAACATGACCAACTGGGACTGTAGTTTAATTAGTTTTTGCAATCACATAGAGTCCATTTAACTTACAGTTAATTATAACTAATGTAGTATGAAGAAACCACAGACAACCAACGCGTCTAGTTCGGTCCTTGACACATCAAGGCTCGCTGCCTTTGTGTGCAGGACACCCGCGATATTATATTCAAATGCAATAATGCTATAAGGAGCGAAGAATGTTATTGTTTTGTGTTAATCGTAACGTAGACGGCCTTATAAAGAAGGTATAACTATAATTATTAAAATTAGTCGAATACTTTTTTAGAGGTGTGACTTGTCACTTGCATTGACGTAATTTTGCAATTAGCACCAATATTATACACCACTTTGAAATTTAAGTGTTGGTTGATCCTCAACATTATTCAAAACTAATGAGGAATGAGTAATCACGGTTTAACTTCAGCGGGGTAATTGCGTAACACACTAGAGTACCCAGCAATAGCTTTCATTTTGACAATAACATTTTACGTTGTTGAGCAGATGAATTTTTCGAACATAATATGAAGCAATGGATTTTTTTTTTTGAGGATGGGAAATCATCAAATGACTCCTCCCGCTCTGGGTGGAGCGGAAGGGACTGTCAGACTCTTACTGACTAAAACCCACCCGTGTTCCTTCCTTAGCACTTTATGTTCCGGGCCAGCGGTAACCCTTTCGGACAATCCCGCTGGCCCGGCAGGCTTCGGCCCTATCGGGCCCCTTCATTTCATGCTGACATCTCTTTGAGGCGCGCGTGGAACACGTACGCGCCGTATGAAGCAATGGATTAGGATTCCTTCAAAATGATTCAGATTGTTATTGTAAGTGTGACAATTAGACTGCAGATCAAAGGACCACACGGAGAAACAGCTTTTATGACTTTAGGAATGCAGTTCTATCTTCTGCACATAAATTAAGTTCACATAACGACTGAGAACTAATAAGCCCAGGAATAGCGATAATGTGAGCAATTACAGACTCGTAAAAACATCAGGTGCCCGCAGCTAAATCATGCATTTTCCCTTCAATGATAAGTGCCGCGGGAAAATGTTGCATGTTCTTTCTTTCATTTCTCAGACTAATGCGGAAATAGGTACTAATGGCACATTGCATGTATGTATTGCCTTATTTTCTAGTAAGTAGCTATTAGCTAAGTGCACATTTATAAAAAGTACTTAAGGATAACGGGGGCTAATTTTATCAAATCACGTTTATAAAAATTGAAACTTAAAAAAAAAACTTATACAGGGCAGACATCGACAGGCATACATCGAAGCGCAGCCAGGCCATGGTGGATACAGTACATGATTTTGAACCCCCCTGCGTTGAAATTTTTTAGTCGGTAACAAAAATAATTATCTGCTCCATACATTTTGACCGCGTAGATACCTATTGCACTTTTCTTTGAAACAGCTGATTTTATTTTTTTGATATTCGACGAAAAATTTCTACGCTAGGGGGGTCTTGCATCATGTGCTAGATTCATGGTTTTACGCGTCGATTTCCCTGCCATCCTGAATAGGTCCTACAGTAGGAGGAATTTAACCCCACAAAACCCGGCAATGCATTAAAGTTCAGCAACTTGAACCTCTCAATAAATAACAGTCCCACCTACTTTACATAACGCAATAAAACTTATTAAAATCCTCATTTCTTCAAGATACCTCGCTTCCAAGTCTTCACTTAAGTAATAAACTATGAGTTGCATTATACTGCACTTTGTGTTACCGCTGTGAGCTGTCACCGTATTAAAGTAACATCACCGTGATGACACAAACATCAATTCTTCTCTCGTGTCGGCACGAGTTATATGTGAATTACTCATGCTGCGAGGCAAAAAGGTTAGGCATTAGCCAATCAGCTAGGTGGGTAGTGTATCCAAACAGTCTAGGGTGCGCCGAAGGGCTGAACAATAGGTATACTAGTGGGAGCTTCTTGGATAAAAAAATCACATCTATAATAATTACATATAGTATATAAAATTCAAAGTCCTGACTGATTGATATATCAACGCACAGCCCAAACTGCTGGTCTTAGAGACATGACATTTGGAGGATTGTGTTCTTTGTGAAGAGTAGGTATCCACTAAGTAAGGGTTTTTCGAATGTGCAAGGGGGGAGTTTGAAATTTCACGCGGAAAACCTAGCAGGACACTATAATTCGCTGTTACGTTTACTTTCCACAGCTTTTAGGAATAGTATACTAGTATATCAAGTTCTGCTAGTTTCATTATCCAATTCCATTCATACATTTCCCCCGGGTTGCTGAAAGCCTAAAATCTCTGGATCTGCTGTAAAGTTCATGTTTCCTGTTCTGATTGTCTGACGAAAATATCAGAAGTTGGCATGACATTAAATTTAATGAAACTGAGCTTTTAAAAAACAAGGGTTGAACGATAAAAGCAGTTTTTCATAACACAATTTAAAACGGTAAAACATACGTTAGGAGAACAATGTTTTACATTTTAAAAGCCTAGGAACATACGTGTTAGAACGAGGACCAAGCAATTAGTGTGGAAAAACCAGTAGTTTCCAAAGGTGTGTGTGGTGTTACAAAGGCCCTTGGAGCATTCGCACGTTGGTCTGGAAGCGGTGACATAATAGCCCTTGCCTTCGGTCCTAATGACGACTATTTATTGTGTGAAGCCCCGCAATAATACTAAACATGGCTGCGAGAAATCATTTTGATATAAAAAAGAATTGTGGAGCCGTTTTTTGTCTTTTGTGTAAGTGTAACGGACATTGTTTTGGTCCTTTTCGGTATTGTCCGCTACTGGAACAATGGTTTGGACCAAATTTCAATTATCAAAAAAAAGGTCTTTTTTGTTTTTGATAATAGAAATTTTTGGGAGTATTTATGTAATGTTAAATTATTCTCGTTTCGCGGTTTGTTTGTTTTAACTTTATACAAATGGAGCTCCATTTGTATAAAGAAACCATCACTTGGAATTTGGAAAACTACATCTGTTTTACTGTTGCCATCAAGAGGCTTCAGTAATTTTGCTTTACAATTATACAGGTTAAACTAAAAACAACTTGATAGATTTACCTATAAATTACAAAGTTTATTATGTAGGTATTAGTTATTCTGTGGTATTGTCTTCACTGTTTCGAGTCGTCGAAACAAGAAAAGAAATAACACATGTCATTACATCACCTGTACAAACATCGTGTACCCAATTTACCTTCAGACACAACAATATTTTACGTTCTCATTCATATTATAAAGATGATTTACACAAAACCATTTCATTCTCACAGAAGTCGTGCCTGCGTCATATCACGCTTATGTTTATGTCGGTAGTAAATATAAAGGCAAACTAGTACCACCTGTTTGCTCCATTTACGGACAACAAGTCACCCAGTATTGGCCAACAATACCCCTAGAATTATTATACCGTTAACAGAGATAATTGCATTGCTTTCGGTTACCTGGTTCTTGTAAGCTATGCGGTACAACACTAGTCGCAACAAAGACGAAATAACCTTGTTTGTATCTTCGCTATTAATATATAGGTTGTTTTTTACCTGTTTTTGTCATGGTTCTATATTACAAAAACTTGTAGTCGTGTATCACGATTATTAATAGGTAGATTTAGCACAGGTACCTACAGACTTCAAACAACAAACTTAATTCTTTGGTCAATGACTGGAGAGTTAATATTTCAGCGAATCTATCATTCATTTGGGAATTGAGATTGATGTCGTAGGTAAATCTCGGTTTAAATTAATTCAATAGGGGAACTAATTTGTTAATTATCCAGCGGCTGAAGTGAAGCGTCGTTCCGTTCCGTCACGACTATGGCAATGTCGATGCATGGCTTGGCATGACGGGAGCACTTAAAATAGTCACTCACTTCGCCGTAAAAGTCCACTCGCTTACCAGAAATAAATTACATACACACGCAACTGTACGCGCTCCCAACATCTATCAAAATTGTTCAGATAGAACAACACAATATCAATGAGACCGTATTTCTGACTCGAATGAAGTTACACATTCGTGTGAGAAAACACAAATTAACTTCGTTATTAAATAAATTACCGAAACAATTAATACCATTTTAGGTCGTGGTAATATTCGTTCCTAATTATAAACTTGAACTCATTATTACGCCAATCAACCAACTGAAGTACCTACTCGTGCCCTGTTATAATTCGTTTTCTCATCGAAAACCAATTACAACGTAATTTTTCAGCTTATTGCTTGGATGACTTGCTGGAAGCCTTTTAAGATATATATACGTATACAAATAACTCTTCAAGTAGGTAAGTGCCTACATTTTTGTTGGCCATGACTCTGAGAAATAAGAAAGATTGCGTCATTAACTTTTGTCGTAATAGCTTCATTAGAAAGAGTAATAATCGTTCCCATCCTCTTCGTCGAGGTAGTAGTCTCGTCATTAAGTTTCCTTGGCCACCAAATGTGTGATAAGCACGTGATATCTATCTTGAAGCTTTAAATTGTCGGAACTAATGGCTGTGCGACTGAACCTCAGGTGTGGAAGAGCCTCGACACTCCGCAAAGTTCACTGCTCCTTCAGTCAACGCGCTCATGGTAACATTCGTGACAAAGTAAAACGTACTCTATTAATAAATCCTTTCGAGTTAACTTACATTGACAAGGATCAGTTTATCTTGGTAAACCATTACATTATTCTTTATTGACGAAAGGAAATGAGACCACCGTCGAAGATTGAAAAGCAATAAGGAGAAGATTAAGTCCATTGAATGGGAAAATAATTTTAGCGTGAGATCGGATGGTAGATTGATGGCGAAGAGTTGGGACAACAAAGTAGTGAGTATATTAGAGGAGACAAAGATTAATGAAGTGTTAGAATAAAAGAGGGCGACATTTCGCCACGGTTGCGTACTGTGGAGCTGCGTTGTGTCGCAAGCAGCATAAATTTGACACGACAGAATTCCGGTCTTGCCGAATATCACGCTGGTACAGTATGCTAACGACCAGTATTGCACGTCCCACCTGTTATACTAGTATCGCGATGACTGTGTTTTACCTGATTTCACAGTATCCTTGTGGTAATGGAGTCATTGCTTTGTTCCGAACATTGGCAAGCTCATTACAGTCAGAAATAAGTAGCCGAGTAAGATTTACGATGAAAACGTAAGATCCCCAAATTGACAACGCAACTTATGGAAAGTTACACAACAATAATGTTCATTCATTATTTTGATCATTCTTATGCCTGCCGTATGGCATTGTGCCGATTTCTTAGCATTGAATTTTGTATGTGGCATTCATATAAAATCGAATATTGGTATCACAATAGGCCTACATATACGATCGATGAGAATACAGTAAAAAGTTTATGGCCGCGTTACTTGTATTTTGTTGTGCGGTTAACACCCCACAAAGGAAAAATTTCTCACCACAGAACCGAAAAAAAGTTTCCCAAAATAGTGCCTGTTGTAAAAATAACCTTGTCAAAAGTGGTGGGCTGGTAGTAGGCTGGTCAATAAAGCTGTAGCTTCTAAATTTTATAGCAGACTGAGAATTTCACATAATTATGTACACCCATTAAATTATATGTTGATCTCTCCTACCCACACTCAGATGTCCAAGGCTTTCAAGACTTCCGATATCTTACACCACAAGTTCCATAATTTGGCGTTCATTCAACGGAGCATTATTTCGAGAACATTTCATTTGGACGTGGCAATGTACTGCAACTGTGTCGACAAAGCCGACCGGTGGAATTGGCACATTATTTATATCTGAACCACCCCCGCGTCAGGTGGGCCAGTTCTGGATGTTCCCATTGCTTTTAAATAGTATTTCCGTTACCCGGTCACTATTGATTAGTATTTATTTCAGCTTGTAAAGGAAACATCTGTTAGATTTCACTGGTTGATATAGGGCTTTCGATTTTAGCGGTATCTAGGAGCTTTGTATACACAAGAGCTTCCAACTGTGTACGGTATATTACTGATCAGTAACCACAAAACGTCTCTAAGTAGATTAAAATATTCTGGGAGCGTTCAGATTGTAAATATGATGTTTCAATCCCAATGTTTTGTGCACGGTTTCTTATATTATTACTTACTTACTTATAATATCTCTTGTGTAACTGTTACTACTAACAACCATATTATTTTATGATGTATCAATTAATGGCATAAAAAACTTGTTACAATCGTAACATTGATTTGAATATTCAATTTATTCAATCTCAGGAAACTTCTTTAAGAATAATTAGTTTCTTCTAATTGAGTCATCGTAAATAATGTTTCTATAAGTATTGCTTCCTGGTGAAACTATTTGTCTTCCTTTATCCATGTCACATTAACGGAAACTTGGTTTGATATTTGTTTTTTGTTTTGTGTTTTTTTTTGCCCTCATCTTTGCTATGCAGATGTTTTAACGGTCTTCGACTAAATCGCTGAAGTTATTGAGGGGAAGATACACCTTACCGGGGAATGATGCGGATGAATAATTTAGGGGAAGTTATTTTTTTATTGAAGCTATCTAATGTTTTCGTTGGGAAAAGATATTATCTAAATGTGAAATTGACTGTCTTTCTACTAAAACATAAAAGTGAGGACTTGATGTTTTTCGGTTCTTTAAATGAAGAGTATCATACAAGAGAGATCATACATTTTTGTTTGAATTAAGAAAGCCACGGTAACAAATCAGGAAGACTATAAAGAGAAAAAAACTGCAGCACTTATTGCAAATGTTTAATGAGGGACAAATACGAGAAACATTACAAGCATTAATGAGAAGCTTGGCATATACCAAATGATGAATTTATTGAATGAACGAATGAGGTGCTTATAATTATGACAATAAGACCGTAGATATTAAGTACAAAATTCTGCAAAGGAGAAACAACATTTGCTTGAACTTTTAAGCACCAAGTCCAACCTATCATTACAAAATTTTCTTCACGATACCCGGATTACATAATACTCGTTACCCAAGATTCGCAATTAAATCTGACCTCATAAAGTTCGAATTCGTGGGATGAAGCGGTAGCTAATTGTGAAATTTTACTCATATTCATAAAGTTGTTATCATGTGCTTGCATACAAGATCTACGCAGGCAGACATTGTCTCCGCCGGATGTCTGCAGGACATTTACCCTGCGTTATCAATGACGTCTGCAGATAGGTCAGCGTAACTTATGATTAAGTTCCTCGTCCTGACGCAGTGGTTGACAGGATGTGATAAGTTGTGTTAGCAAGAAATCGATATGATTTACTTCTGTTATTGGGAATTTCTAAGATTCCGTACTTTCCAATTTGGAAGAAACGTCATCTCGTCCTATACCTAATTGTAAGCGTCGCAGTGAGATGGTTCAAGCCGTGATGTAGTTATATCCCTAGGGATATAGCATGTACCGTAATTTAGTTAGTTTACTTAGTTATATTCCTAGATCGTGCTCATATCATAGTTATATTCCTAGAAAGACAGTTTTGAACAGCTTTCATATTACGGTATATACCTACCTATATCCCTAGGGATATAACTATATCATGGCTTTAAGCATCTTACTTTGACATAAGGATATTGAAATAAGTTGAGAGATGACATATCTATTGCAGAAGAAGTTCATAAAGCTACAAAAGGACAATGCCGTGGGACCGTACCAACTTGCGAAGGAGTGTGTCACAACCAAATTTAGTTCATAAAATCACTCTTATTTTTAAATTAGATTTACGTTTTTGTTATGAAAAAGATTTCCGGATTTCGGACACATAAACAAAAGTATTTTTATTTACTTTTGTACATATTTTCTCTTACGTCACTGCTATTGTACCTACTTCATTTCCGAATGTGGCTACTACGTAAAGAGTCAAAAAGATAGGTACCTGCCAACAAACATTTAAATGAATAAGATAATTTCTAAGTACCTTAGCGACACCGATTTACTTATAATATTAGGTATATTTTTGCGTTGCGTCGTATTAATTTAAATTATTATTTTGTAATAAATACATTTTAAGCATTTAAAGAAAAGAGGACCGATTAAAAAACATTTCCGTTACTGCCGCCAAAGATGAATCATCAACGATTGCTGCATTAAAAGGTGGCGAAGAGACGACAAGACAAGTTTAAAGCAAATGGATCACCAAGACAATCTCCCATTTAAAATTAATATGTAGTGAACATCTAGTTACCCTAAGAGCACAGCTGCTGCCGAACCGAGCAAAATTAGAAGCTTCGATACAAGAATAAACTATCAATAAAATTAAAGTAAACAAAACAGACGCTCATTTGGAAAGAGCTTTCCGAAGATTTATCCTGTAAATAATGTCATCACTTTACGGATATATTTCAATCCATTATCGAGCCTCATTGATCCTGTCTCATTTTCCAGGTTTCCATTTCTCAATAGACATTTGTGATCTCGTAAGAATGAGCGATACGAATTCTATTGAATAGGTGTATTTGATATAACAAAGGTTATTGAATGGACGACGATAATAATCTGTGATAATAATGTGCTATAGATTCATCATTGAATACAACGGAGTAATTGCGTAATAAACTATCAGGGGGCCTAAAAATACCACTTTGGCAGAATCGTAAAAGGATAACGTTATGAATCAAAATATGGCGAAGACACTCTTTTTATTTTTTTGCTGCACTATGTAGGTATAATCAAAGAAATAGGGATTGGATTTGGATTTGACAGGTCAACATCATTCACTGCGTTATTTACGTTGTCGAGCAGACAAATTTTTCGAATTCAAATGGATTAGAAATATCCGTTAAAATGATTCAGAATGAGAATGAAAGTGTGTTACACAATTAGGGTGTAGACAAAGACACGGTTGTACTGAAATATAAACTTTTATTAGATACGGTAACAGTTGTTAATACATAAATGGCGATTAATCTTAACGATCCTAAATCATACATAATTTAGTGCAACAGCTCACTCAAATTGCATTTGATACATTTTGCGTATTTAAAGTAGGCCAAGCCACAAATTTTCGTAATTTAGTCAAGTACCTACATGATTTTAAGGCAATTAAAATGTAGCTTAGGCGGTTATCACACTGCACCGGACAACGCTCTGGTGTGCGGTGCTGTGGTGTTTAACTTTGACTGTAGGTGTAATCTGTGTTCGCGATTTAGTTGTCAAACATGTAAACATATATGAGTTTTGGAATAATTACTTTAATTCCTATAAAGTTCAGCTTACTCTACCAACTTCAAACAATTTTATAACTTTTCAATAGTGCTAGTCACTCTGAAATCAACTTAATAACCACAAAAAGAAAGTTGATATTTGTTTCACTTGAAATAACATAAATTGGAAACATTATTTTGAAAAGACCTTAGAGCGTACGGAGATGCGGTATCAGTGTGTTATAAACTGCGGTTTTTGTAAACAAATCAATGGATTCTACAGACAAAGTTAAAAACCGTAGCACCGCACACCGTCGCGTTGTCCGGTGCACGATAACCGCCTTAGTGCACGTTCAGTTTCTTGGAGCAATTATTGATTTTTAGATTGATAAGGAGGTAAACATTGCATTCCGATGGCAACAGCCATAAGTAAACATAAGATTACTAACTGTCTGATAATTAAATAATGTATCTCTAAGGAAATAAATAACTGTGGTCTGTGGGTGTTACACCGTAGGCTTATTTATCAGAAATTCTAATGTCCTCAGCAGTGCAATCGTCAGCAAAAGAGATAAAAAATCTCAGTCAAAAGATTTAGATGCATAAGAACAGGCCGGTTTAAACTGCCTTGAAAAGACGACTGGATTAACAAACCGTAAAACAATCTCAAAACGTGTTATGATTGTTGTTTTACCGTAATATAGTCAACAACTGGAAACCAACGACATAACTTAACAACTATCGAATTACATAAAACCTTGTTTCAGTATTCCGTATTTAAACTTAACCAAGGCGGGACCAGATTTGTTATCTTAAGTAAAACCAATCACTGGAGCGAAGACAGAATTTTAATGAATGCGAGAGAACCGATCGTCTTGACGCTAGATAATTAATTCACGATATCGGATGAGACCAGGAATCAGTTTAACTAGAAGATGCATCAATAAAATACATGCTCGAAACTTATGTATGTGAGCTGAGGGATTTTAATATTCTATCTCATAACGTGTCCCGGCGGCGCCCAGGATGAAAATTTAATTTTAATTTGCTGTGGGTACATGCGGTATCAGTTCGATATAAGATCATCTCAGTTTGCTACGACATACAGTTAGTTTCATGAAAATATAGGACTGCTACAAGAGTGGGGATAAAATTATACGCGAGGAGATACAAAAAACCAATAGACAAAACTAAGGAAAACAATAACTGAAACTTGAAAATGATTTTTAAATCATCAAATGACCCCTCCTACTCTGGATGGAGCGGAAGGGAGTGTCAGACTGTTACTGACTAAAACTCACCCGTGTTCCTTCCTTAGCCCTTTATGTTCTGGGCTAGCGGTAACCCTTTCGGAGAATCCCGCTGACCCGGCAGACCAATGATACTTGGAACGTCAATCTGTTACCGTTGATGTTTATTAAAGCAGAGGAACACGCAGTTATGATAAAGTACCTACTGGAATCCACTACAGAACTCAAGGCAAATAAGCTAAAATATTCACCCAAGTTTGTCAGTTCTTGAAATGTCAAAATAATACTCTCTTAACTTAAATTAGCTTTGTTATCAAACTTAAACATTTCCGACTCGAACTTGGCTTTATTCGTACCGAATATTATCAAAATGCCTTGAGCCTTAAATGTATCACTTGCCTTTTTCATTCCATGTTCATATACATATGATAAGCTGCGTACATTCCACGTAACATATTTCATGAGGAGGCTCATTAGCGACATACCGAATTCATATTCTTATTGTGTGCACGATGGCGCATGGCGTAAGATGGTAGTTGTTCTCTCGATATCGGACCACTGAGATACCCGCTCGTGGCAAAAAATAATAACAAACTATCATCTGGCCGAGAACTGGTTTCAGTCGGCGGATGAGCCGGCCCGATAGATACAAACACGCAAAAGGTAGCTTTTTTATAGTCCCTGGAACATGGGATGAATGATTTGTGACCAAATGAAATAGTGTATAATGAGTTGATTCAAAGGAAGACTACCTACAACTTTAGATGTAAAATAAAAATGAAACGGAATAAAATGCATCAGGTTTTTAATAGCGATGATTACAAAGAAGACGTTGCCATTGGCGGGATACGAGTTTATTTGCCTTCGTTCCTTGTTGTTAACTTCGTATTAAGTAAACCTGTTCTCGCTCCGAGCAATTATTTCGAAATAATTATATAAAAGCGAACAACAAATGAAACGAAGTCCAGCTATATCCATTAACAATTACAACAAAAAATCTTGCTTACCTCCGCAACAGCAATTAGTGCACCGGCTCAAACCGCGCAAGCAAAAACAAATTTCGTGGCGCGAACGTCCAGCGTAATGTGTCAGAAAAATCCATTGAACAACTCCTTCTGTAAAGTAACACTAAACCGCTATGTTTTATAACAATTTCTTCAGATTTTCATAAGTTTCACTCCACTTACAGTCACAAGTGTGTGACGAAGAGAATAACTTAGATTCGAGTGCGCGCGGGCGACTGAGACGTACTGATACGACGATATTTCGTTTCCGACTGGTATTCGTAGCGACTCGACTCCGCTTGTTCGTGCCTTGGTTCGTCTGGCTTCGGTGCTTCGCTGAGGGCATTGTGGACGTTCGGCTCACGAACTCCAAGCTCGGAAGGGCGGTTCATTGGAGCTTCTGCTTTATCTACCCAAACCTACTTAAAAGTTTGATTGATGGGGTTTGATGATGCTATGTAATGATAATAACGCCCGCGTTTGCATTTTGATTGAGTTTTAAAAGCTGCTGAGAAACTTTGTCTATAGGTTCTTTTACAAAATATTTTTTCCTGCAGGAATTTTGCTGGCGGCAGTGATGTTTTATCTTTTGCCATAATCTGGGGACTATCAGTGTGATTCTGTAACTATCTCACCGTGAAAACTTAGGTGAAGTGAGCGTGGAGTGAGCTGTCAATAGTGTCAATTCCTAGCAAAAACAAACTCAGAATCGACCGGCTGATCTTTCAAAGTTTAGTTGCGTATGTTTAATTTTTACTTGAGTACTTCTCGAAGAGGACTCGAAATCTAACCATAAATTCTAAATAAACCAAAATTGGCTTCTCTCTAGTTGCGTAACAGGACTCGGTTTCCGTCCGCTTTCCGCTTCCGGGCTGCTCCAGATTTTTCCTAATCCATAATTTGTGTATAATTATAATATTAAATATATTCTGTTTCCTGTAAGATTCCTGATTCCTTATTTTTTAAATTTCTAATAATTCTATTTTCGAAAAGTTCATTGTATTTTGGCGTTCGTTCTTTATTACAGTTCCATATCAAAACTTGTTTCTTTTTGTCTGAAATCTGTACCAAATTAGAAATTCGCAGCAGGCGCGCCACCGCCATGTCACATACTGAGCAGTATATTTTTAAAGAAGTGAATACATGAATGGTGTAGGTATTAGTGCATACAGCATGTAATGAGGGATACAAATACGTGGCGAGTTCTTTCAACGGCGAAATGCACAGAACACAATGAGTTATTTTTTTCTAAGACGTGTCTTAAGACTAGTCGAGTTCGCGTGAGATGATCGCATGCTATCTTCGCATGTGCATCAATGACGCAAATGATCTTATTTCAAAGAGTTTACTGTGCAAGTTTGCACGTGTTACCCTGCCATTTTATTTTTCTATTCATGTCTGAGCAACATTTGGAGCCCGAAGACAATAAATAAAAATAATAGAAAACGTCCACTGTTACTTTGTTACATAATTATTCAATATTCGTGACGGATCTTTGTTTAAGGAGATGTCTGTAACATTGAATATTTATGAAGTCCTACTTAGGCATTGAAGCCAAAATATTTTTACGCATACGGAAACGTCGTCCATTCGATTTTTCTCTTAGCCTGGTCATCGTCGGTAATTTATTAATTAAGTGATCACCAATGCCTCTGAATTGTGGAAATAAAACTTTTAGAAGTGTCGACAACACCATTAAGTAGACCATATCACAAAAATAAGGCCTCTAAGGTAAAAATGCCAATATATGACACACGTAATAGGCCAAGTCAGTTTTGTTTAACATTAAAACTCATACAAAATAGAGCGAACATTTTTCATCTCACTAGTCCACATTTCTGTTTAATGAATGCTGAATGAAGCATCAAGCGCTTTAAAGCAGCAACAGTAAGCTGCCAGCGGAAAATAATTTAAAAAACCCTGGAAATTCCTCACTGTGAAATCCAATATGGCTGGAGTTGCGATGCCCACGACGACGCCGGCTATGAAAGCCATGAAAAGGAAATCTTTAATGGATATTTCGCCATTCATGACACCTAAATGAGTGATGGAGCTTTACTGTTAGTGCCACTTTGTGCTTTCAGCTTATACTGCCTATTGTTGTGGTTGGTCCAAAATAAGTTAAGAACAACAAACAAAAGACTGTCCAACATTCCCCGCCTCGGTGATGTTATTTTTGTTCGATGATTGATTCCAACAAATCAAACAACAAACTTGATCAAACATTAAATAAATCGCACTGCATTACGATTATGAAAGCAAATAAATACGAAAGCCGCAAGTTTTAGCCATTGCTAAGATATTTCATAAAAATAAAGGAAAGTTACTCACGATTTTATTTCGCAAAAACGTTATTGTGGCGAACTTAATAGTTTGGGAAACATGAAGTATTACATAGTTACTGTGAATACATGTACTTTTTATTTGAGTTTCGAGGGAACTGGTTGATTCTTTACAAAGGAACTCATCAAAGAACACCAGAAAGAACGTTTAACCTCTGCCGCGTCTCACCAAGGACAATAGGCAATAGTCTGCTCCATGAATGGCGATGCGACAAAAACGCGGATGCTACATGAACATGAGCAACTCACTGGGATTTAATACGCAGTCAACGCATTGATACATATTACGACGTATATGTTAGTAATAATATCTGTATGGACCTTATATATCGCCTGATCAAAATTAATTTCTGTGAAAGGGCAATCATTTTGTAGACTTTAATTAGGCCCAACCCTTATTACTCGGCTACAGTTCAGGCCAATTTACTTTTGACGGATAAGAGCATTTATTATCTACTTTGCATATTCCATCATGCTTACATAGCTGAAGTTATTAAGCCCCGTATCCATAAAATAAACTTCTATGATAAGCATTACTGGGTACGACCGTTAACAGTAACAACCAGTTGCAGCAAGATGAATTAACGTCCAGAGCCACCGTCTAATGTAATCCGCGAGAGAAATTAAAATTAATGCTAAGATACTGAGATTTCTATTCGTGTCTACCATGTTTACAGAATCAATGCTGCACTCGAACGAATCGAAATCGATTTAATTACTCTTCGAACTATCTCAATCAAGCAATTTGAATAGATGACTCGATGCAAATGGTATTGTATTAACTCGACCACTCGACCGCGAGAATCGAAACAGCGTCATTCACTGGTATAGTGTTACCAGACCACAAGTGTTTTTCGGATATTCCGGTTTTTAATTTTGGGACAAGTCCCTTGGAAATACTTAGATCATACCCTGACTAGAGTGATAGATTGCTTTACATTAAGTAAAATGTCTTTGGGTAAGAGATAACTCTGAAAAATCTTGGAACTCACATTAACCCATTGAATTTGAAGATGTCGTTCACGTTATATGATGGAATCACGGAATCAATTTTCCCATTCGTTTTATAAGAGAAATTTCTTATAAACACAAAATCTTTTATGGATCTAGTCTCTACACTTCCTGCACCTTATACAATTTAGAATTTACATTTTATGATGTCGAAGACGTAACCGACGGTTGTCTGAAGCTTGAGAATGTATTTGTTTTCCATGACAAATCAGATCGATTCGTTCCGGAAATAATCTTGATTGTATTGTAAATATTAGTCCCACAATTAACTCAAAATATAGGATGGATCAATTATCATGTTGATGGTAATTGATTTTGCTATGACAAATAAGAGTTTTATTACGCAATAGATACGTTCTTGCTTCTTTAATAGCCATCGTTCTAGGCTCTAAAGCCATAACTCAGATAACATATATGCGTGTTAGTAATAAACTCCATATGTGTAATGGCTCTAAATGGGTGTAGGTGGCGCCACTGTCATGTGAGACAAATGTGTCCACCTAGTGATGGTTTCTCACTATATATTTGTGCACCTTTGCTAAAACTAGACATTCCAGACTAATGATTTTCCTTTATTTAATATCCTCTTTATATATCGTGTTCTGGTTCCCAGTATTAACTGCACCAATTCTGTTTACTCCACCAGTGTCTATGTCGTTATGTTACGCTGACTATTTTTTAATTAACTCAGTGCCCGTTTAACGTAACTTTTAGATTGGACTCTTTACAAATCCTAGGATTACTTTAAGCGTAATAGGACCGGACAGTTCTTCAATAAAGTTAGTTAACTTTATGAATTTCAATGATTTATAGTGGATTGAATATAGTTTATAGCTTCTGCCCGCGACTTCGTTCTTTCTGACTTCTTTTCTTATTGTTCGGCTCCTTAGGGCCATAGCATGATGTTAATTCGCCTATAGCCTTCCTCAAAAAATTGGGCTATCAAATGCAAAAATAATTTCTCTAATCCGACTGGTAGTCCTTACCCTCTACAGTCTACATACAAACTTAAAAACAAACAACTTGTTTCTCTTTATTATATTAATAATAGATTTTGCTTTTCTGTTCATGGCTAGGCCTGTAGCCAAAACGTAAATACCGAAGTAATACGTAAGGGAAGTGTTTTTGCGTAGTAAAACTTTTCCTCCCTAACCTAAGCATTACTTTTTGTTTCGTTGTGCGAGGAATTTTTATTTGAGGGTTCCGTGGTTTACGACGACACGTAAAACAGTCATTAATTTTGTATTGTGCTTTCAGATCGGACGAGCAACAAAAATAAGATGAACACTGTTCGTGTTTTCGTGTTTCTGTTACGTGGATTTAACACTTTATCTTATAAATCATAATCACCGTGTTTATTATGTCTTTAGCCATAAATCTGTTCATGTTATATAACTTTCCGAACTTTGATATTAGATTTATGTTCAGTTAAAATTACATAAAGTTATGCTAGTATATTTTTTTTATGATTGTCGACTTCAATATATACCAATATATATATGTCGTCTGTAATAATGTTTGAAAAATCATCTGTAAAGACCATGACAGGGGTTTTGTTTCTTTTAAAAAGAAATAATAGATTCCCTGATTCCCATTTTCCTTTCAGTTTGTGCCGCTCACAAAAGGCAAAATGATAGAATACCTTTAGAGCAACACGTGTGTCTTTTTACTACATGACCTTTTTAAAGTGGATTGCTTAGTCGTCTGCTATCAGAATACATAAGCTGAGTCATGAGTCAAGCCGACCTAAATAAAAGCCAGATATCTACGAGGAGAAAGTGATGTATCGTAGCAGAAGCCTTTACGCAATCTCATGTAGCCTCTTAAGGCTAAAGATATGACGTAAGAAGACAAAGCCTCCCAAACATAATATAATTAGATCAGTTTACGCTTCTGTGTGCGAAATTGATGGTGTCTGAACTCTGAAGCAGTTATCGTGTTGTTGTATAACGGTTTTGTAATGGCGAATTGAAACTTTGTGGACAGGCAAATACGGACCTAGAAAATGGGCTGTCTAATTTGCTAAGAGTATGTAGGTTTCTGATTAATGACTTTGTGCTACTTATAAACGATATTAAGCAGTCTATGTTTCGGTTAGTTACTTAATTTAAGTTTGTGCGTAGTGCTAATTTCGTCAACTGTTTTGTAAATTAGTTTTGGGAGATGTACTTAATCGGTAGAAATATTCTTATACTAGAAAGTACTCATGAATGGTTATGAACAGGTAAGTCAATTGATAAGAATCTAGAAAATGTACCTGAATTGCCACAATGTCCTAAATGTCCTATGGTAGACCTAAAATAGGTCTCGCATCGGTGATACGACATATAACAATAATAAATAGTAACATCAATCAAGGGGAATTTGGATGTCTGTAGATATACAATGACATTGGCAATTCAGATATATTTTCTAGTTTGTCATATATTGACATAACTGCTCATGACCATATATAAGTACTTTCTAGAATATAAATACTTACCAATTAAGTATACCTCGGTATTAGCGAGTAACCTACAAAAAATTATAAATTTTGCCCAAGCCTCACAAATACAAATATGATGAAAATTTGATAAGGATGAGGCAGTCAATATTTAATCATTCGAAAACTGTTACCAGGAGAGCCTTCGGCAAAGGTTCGGTCACACCTATGTCAACGTTTTGGCAGTTAGCTTATAGACATTCACGACGTCAAAGCTTCGAAGCCGCTAGTAGCCAACAGAACATACAGAAACCCCACTTGAGTCAATATTGTCCCCACAACGCGACTAGCGACCCTGTAAGGTTTCAAGCTAGTAACTCAAAACCCTTTGTTGACATCTGTACACACAAATAAATAAAATTGAAGTGTCTGTTTGTAATTTCAAAATAACAGCTTTTTACTAAATGCATTTATTATTATGAAAGTACTTAAAACAAACAAAAACATTTTTAAAGTTTTTGTCTGTGTTTCTGTCTGTTAGTTCCGAATAATCTTCGAAACGGCTGGATCGATTTTAACCGGACTTTCACTGGCAGACAGCTGATTCTATAAGGAATAATTTAGGCTTAACTCTTATTTTAGAAAAAGTATTGGGGTTCCGCGCAAAAATACAATTTGATTTCCTATATGCACGCGAACGAATTCGCGGGCACAGCTAGTTTTAGAATAAAATACCTAAATAGGGATCAGGTATAACTATTTATGTCCGCAGACAGTTATAAATCCTTAATGTGACTTAATTTAGGTGTCGTGTTGTCACAATCTAAGTGCTACGAACAATATTGTTACATAACTCTTTGAAGGAGTGACTGCATATGTACGCAGATTTGCAATACCTACCTAACGTCTTGCTGGTTACAAAAACAAGTATGGTAATTTTAGTGGTTGAGTAAGTACTAACATACATAATGGTTTGTGTTCAGAGGAATATGATCTAAGGAATGGGACTATCCTTTTATGAGAAAGGACCTTCGTCATCCTCACTAATGAAACCCGAGTTACAAATTAGGGACTGTAGGCAGAATCTGACATTGTTCCGTTCAACACTTAAGAATTGTTGGCACAGATACCTTAACAATCACTTATTTCGAATGACTGCGCGATTTAATTACGCGAATTTAATTTCGCAATCATTCTCAGCTACACGAAATTTAATTTATCGACCCTTCATGAGCAAAGTTGTACAAAATGCGAACAATATTTAAAACACGAGTCAAAATATTTAAGGTCGTATGTCGGCTCTGTAGTATGTAATTTTCGGGGGCGTGTCTCTGATTTTTCTCCGGGCGAAATGCAATCTGATTCATTTTCGGAGGTCAAACGTTATCTTCTCGTGTAGTTTTATCTGGGGTATCTTAATCGGTTGGCTTGTTGACCCGTGTAACAGGAATTTGGGTGTCCGTTACGATTGGCTACATTGTAAAATGATGTTGTGTTGGACCGGCGGCGAAGCGTGTTGCCAGTAACCCGCCACTTACGAGCCATTACGCGCCCGCCTGGTTACGTAATGTACCTTAATGGTATTGGGTTGATATGTAACCGCACTCTGCATGGAATACATTCACATCGATCACGTAGTTAGCATTAACATCTTCAAAATATAGACTTGGATTACGTTTCAATGTCGAAGGTCGCAGACTTTTTGTTCCTGGTTTTCTTTTCACCTTCAACCATTTCTTTGCATTCGTTTTTGTGGTTACTTTATTTGCTCAAGCTGTTAGTTTTTCTTTTAGTTTTTTGAGTCTAGAAACATCTAGACAGTTAAGAACATTTATTTTTGCTGGCTTTTGTAATTGCTTCTTGAAATAGTAAGTCCCTGTCGTGTTTATTTTAGTTTTGTTTTTGCTCTTTAATTTTCTTTGAGTCTGCTTACTTTACAGCGCAATTCTTAAGTTCTGTCGACTAACTTTTTATGCAAATCTTGTAATGGAAAATTAACATTATATTAGCTGTTCTAGGTATTTGTCGTCAGGTTTTAGTTAAGGGTAAAGGAAAACAGGTCGTTGGATGTTGCTAGCAGACAGGTATTACCTCTTCACTACGCTATTGCAATCTTTAAATCCAATACATTATTACTGTACGTGGTGCAAGCGATACTGAAACGAGGGAAGGAACTGTGAGCGATACCTAAATTTGTATTGCAAGTACCTACTCTGATACTTAGGTAAAAGGCAAAGGTACTGGGCAAATACTAAAATCACAGATAATATAGTATTTGTTTACACATTTCGAGACGTTACGCAATGGGACTGGGAGGGGTGAGAAATCATTGAAATTTTAATAAACAAGCGAACTTGTCGAGAATCTCATTAATATGCACATGGTGGGTGTAATTACGCGGCGCAGGTTGAAAACGATGTAATAGCGTGTTACTGCGGGGGAGCGGCCGCGGTCCCGGCACCCGTATCGTGGCCGTCACGCATCGTCGCTCAACAGACGTTTGGGAGCCGTTATACGCCAGCTTGCTCGCGTGACATATGCGGTACGACCCTTTGGATGCATACACACTTGCGGAACCCTTCCTAAAGGGACTGGTTGACATGTGCTCTAATTTTTCTACCATTATGAAAAGCAAATATTGTCCTACATTTTCGTGTGCCGTATGTGGAACTAATGTTTCGGGTACCTGTTCTTCATCCTCTTTTAGGCAGGTACCATTTGGTTTCAGCTATGGCTAGGGCCTAGGGTAATTTGGTATCGGAATACTTCATGCTTTCTTTCCCATCGTGACTTTGACCGGAACTAGATACATCGAGTGCATTTTATTTCAGTGCTGAAATAAGATATGTATCACACATGAATCATGCCGTGAAATTGAATATTGAGCCAGATAACCAAGTGCCATGACCAATAACATAATTATTTACTGGCAAACTGTATGTTGTAAATAAATATGAAAGTTTTAGTAAGTAAAGGCTTTTCATCACTTGCTACTAGTATTACGATAGAAAAGTGAAACTACGAGTACTTAGATGACATATTATTTAGTTGGAAAGTGTGGAAAATAGCAGTCTTAGAAAAACTATCAAAGACCATGGTACTTGTAAGATTCTTGAGACCAGTCTGAGATAAGAATACTTTAATGGAACATGCACTACCTATCTTCGAGTAAGTGACTACAATTAACCTGGGAACTTGCCGGCCCCTTTACAATTTGATGACTCTTCCTCAATAACGGTAAACCGATATGCCGCAGACATCTAATGAATAGGCATTAAAATGTTATGACGACATTACAAAACTACTATGTAAGTACGTATAAGATGTTGAATTCCTGTCGGAATATTTTCTCAGTGCTGCGCCGGCGACGGTAGAAAGAGACGCCGATAGTGATCTTGATTCGCGGTATGCGGTATGCGGCGTGTGCGCGACAACCTTGATCAAGGCATCGCCGGCAACGCGCCGGCTACGGCCTACAAGAGACAGCTGACTGTCGACAATGCAGACAAACGGAGGAAGTATGAATAGGTAATTAATAATTTGGATGCTTCCCGATTTTAGACATCCTCAATGAAATATACCTTCTAAGACCTGTCACCTTAAATGTCGCGATATCATCACTTGACGTTCTTATGATCTCATCACTTCGTATCCACCTTTTCCGTCATTGATGATTACATTGTTGGTTACCAACACCCTGAGACACCTCATCAATTGATCTGGGGGCACGGGAGTCCCCCGCCAAGACGAGCCAAGCGAAGCGCAAGGGCACTAACCTACCTTTTCTCGAAGCGCTTCGTCGTTTTTTTGAACCCTCATAACTTGGGTTTGGATTATATCAATAAACAAAATTCTCGGGATATGATGTCAATGGTGAACTTATTAAACATATAAAGTTACAATTGCATAGCTCTTATACTTTAGATTTTATTGATATCTAAAAAAACCCCGATTTCGTCACTGACTGATGATCATCAAAACTCTTAGGGTACTTCCTGAAGTCCTAGAAAGTTGAAATTTGGTATGTAATGTACACAAACAACAAAAAAATTCTAAAACTTGGAACTTTTACCATCACATGGGCGTAAGGTGAAAAAATTATTCACTGTTCATTACTTTTCTGTTATACAATAGTTCTTGTAGTAACGAAATGGCCAAGCCTCGTATTTTGACTAAGGTGTAGAGTTTGTGAAGTTAGGGCTTGTAGAGTTAGAAGCTTGGCTCTACATGAGATCTGATAAATTTTTGACAGTGCGTATGTGGTCTCGTCTTGGCAACATTTTACATGAAAATGTTTTTGCGAGAGAAAAATAACCCAATGTAGGGTTATTTTTCTCGTTTATTGCAGCAATAACCGTCCATAGAGAAATCCTGGATGTAACAGTATCTTTGTTATATAATATTGTACGTTTCATGAATCCAGCGAAGTCCAGCGTTCTGTCTTGAAAAGGCGAACTGTTTTGGTAAGTACGATTTATGACTTGTAAGCATAGATGCTCCCACTTTTTCACCTTAATCAGGTTGTTGCGTAGTTAAGCTGTCCAGTGTGTTAGTAGCCTGAGGTCAACAACTATTGTCACAAGACTTATATTGATTTATAACTTCTTAAGCAATATTGCAAATATCCTTTACGTCATGCAAATTTTTATAATGGTCGTCTATGGCATTTGTCGTTTTAGTTTAGTGTGATGCCTTTAATTGTTATTTGGTCTAGATACTGTTTTCTATGTCCATATTCTAGAGAATTGTATGTGTTAGAATAGAAATCATGTATTTGATCAGGATATACATTAGTTTGATATTCCACTAAAGTCGTGCACGATTCCAGTATCAGTTCTAAACTTTCGTGTCTAATAGGTAAGCTCCTTAACATACTAAATAAACTTTAGTACGGTGACAGCAATTATTTTTAAGATAAGTCCAGTTTATAGTGTGGTCCCGAGTTTATCTCATTTATAGTTCCGTTTGGTGTGTTCAACTAAGGTACATACATGTTTGAAACGGCCATTTTTTAACAATGATTGCTTCTAAAAAAGGAGAATGCCAAAATCTCTATACAACTTTAACTCACCTAATAAAAAATGTTTCCTAATGTGCTTTAAGTTGATTTCCTAGAAACTGGGAAGTTTAGACAGAAGTTGAGTTTGAACTATGCACTGAATTATCACCTACCAAAATAATTGTTACCCGAACCGACCCCGGCCGAACCCGGTTATTACTGAATAATTTTGAAGGATATTGCTAATGCATTACTTCATGTTTTCGAGAAAGGTACCTATTTGCGCTATTGAGCAAATACCTTTCTCGAAAACATGAAGTACACACACACAGTTACAACAAAATGAAAGCCATTCCTAGTGTTAGTGTCACGCAATTACCCCGCAGGTATGCATACCTACTTATTTTAGCTTTGTCTCAAGTGTAACTTCTGCCTCTTTCTTTACATTAAACCACAGCATCACGGATCAATTCTCGGTATTCATTATTCATGTAACACGATATTACATACATAAAAAGTTTTATCTTATAATTTCACACGATGACTATAATTACCCCTAGAGACATTCCTTTAAATAAAACAATCTAATATAACATGAATTAGGTATCTATCTAAAGGAAGAGTTTCTTAGAAAACTTGTCATCAAGGTGTAGATATTGATTATGTATTGTAATCATTCTGCATTCAAGACGATCCGAATTCTTAATAATTATTAGGTTGATGAGAATAATTAGGTGAAGGTGAAATGTGGGTGTTCTATAGGTAGGTACAGACGCCAGCACGTCAAGTTACTACAATCTGTCAAATTTCTTTAATAGATTTTCAACTGTATCGCTAAAGCATAAGGTTCAAAGTTGATTGGGAAAATTTGACAGTTTTGGGTAGCTTGATGTGCTGGCGTCTGTACATCTCTGCCTTACTCTTGGGGAATTAAAGGCCTGATGTTATATGGCATGGGAAAAGTTAAACTTGAAGTACTTCAAAATAGTGGTAATATTATATAGTATTCCCACTGCTGGGACACAGGCGACGTCCTCTCTGTGAGAAGGAGTTGGCCGTAATACACTATGTGGGCCCAGTGGGTAGACTCACATGTCTTCAAATTTTTGGTTCTAAAACATGCCGGTTTTCTTACGATGTTTTCCTTCACCGTTTTGAGAGCAGTGGTGATGAAATAATTTATACAAAGTTAAGCGCCTGACTGGGTTCGAATCTACAACCCTCATAAGTCACAGCGGTTACCACTGAGCCACTGCTCTCAAATAATGGTAACTTTTGAGGGTGTTTTTGCAAACTGCAGCGAAGAATGCACAAATCAAATAGACGTCGCCTCATCAGATTTATCCTGATATGCCCATATTTTAAACCTAATATTCACATTTTTTATATATCTATGTAAACTGGCTACCCTGCGTACAGACCCACATTGATTTACGAGCTCAATAAAAAAGCGCTACTACGATTTATCGTTTCATTTACGACATCGACGAGTGACTGTCGTATTTAAAATGTATGACATCGCCTCCGTGGCACTCACGTCTAATTTTTTACTGTGAGCATGCATTCACTTAATGGAAGGACTAGCAAATGGAGTGTCAATATGGAGACAAACGGCCCTAGTGGGATCGATCCATTTCGACATAACGGTACCTTTTTGCCGCGGCAATCGGCAATCTGTCCTACGATTTTTTTTTGCATAACCAGGTTTTCAATATATTATAATAAAATCGCTGTTCAGGATATTGAAATCCTCTTGACCTATATTTATATGTCTGTCGCAGCCAACTGGTTAAATTAGCTGTTTAATTAATCGCCTGGCCTTTGGAAGTAGTGCTCGCCTCGCTTCGCTCTCTCGGCTCGCACGCGGTTGAACACAGTTCTAACCTAACCCATTTGGTCGGGGTGCCCTGGCTTAGTTACTGCGACCAATTCGGCTCGCGCGTGATTGGTTACAGACTTCCAACCTAAACTATAATTGAATATCATTCAGGCCGTTAGTTTAACGGCCGCCATTTAGTTAAAAGGCTAGACGGTTAACTAAACGGCTAATTAATAAACCAGTTGGCTGCGACATGTCTATTACGTCCGCGTCGTTCACGGGAAGAGAAAAGGGAATTTCACTGTTAGGAATTCTACAGCAAGCATCACGAAATCAAAACATTGTGCGTAATCCATTTCGTTCTTTCTCCATGGTTCACTCAACGCCTGTCTTGAAATAGATTCCAATTAAAATATCTTTTATGCAGGACAGGAGGAGTTTGATAAATGATAAGGCACGCTAACGTCTGCGATGCGAACT
Source organism: Luperina testacea (assembly GCA_927399505.1). Classification (NCBI taxonomy): domain Eukaryota; kingdom Metazoa; phylum Arthropoda; class Insecta; order Lepidoptera; family Noctuidae; genus Luperina; species Luperina testacea. The sequence continues at coordinate 10,163,036 of OV656756.1, forward strand.
TTTTGAAGCCCACGATTGCGATCAAGCTGATCGCTTAATTTTAATAGAAAATATCTGACGGAGCATTTAATTATAACTTTATGACGCCGACGTGGCTAAATTAAATGTTAGTTAGTTTGGTATTTTTAGATACGGGTAATTATTTTTTTATATACAGGGTGGTAGGGTCGTTTTCGCGCGAACTGTATATAAGAACCATCAATTCAGCACATGATACTAGACCACCCCGAACGTAAAAAATGTTCGTTGGTTGTCAAATAAAAACCTTTTTTTAATTACAAATATGTAAATAAATTTCAACGCAGGGAGGTTCAGAATCATGTTTTTAATCCATAGTAGGTAACTGCCAGCAAGTACACAGTAAGTACTTTTAGCGGAATACAAGAAACTTTGTTAACATCAACTCAACAAAACACTTTCAATATCGTTACAAAACGGTTGAGGGGTTTTCTGTGATTCGATCCTTGGCTTAGATCTTAGATCCGATAAGACTTTCGACTCCTATTTTGATACAGACGCAGACTTTGATCATAATCCCCTTGAAAATAATCTCTCTTCCTTACCTTTTACGATGGCTTTCCAGGACTTAAGTTGTAGATACCTGCCGAGCGATTCTGTAAAAATCTCACCGTGAGAACTTAGGTGAAGTGAGCTATCAGTAACTAGTGGCAATCCCAATAGCATCAGGTAGAAGGACAGCTCACTTCACCTTCGTTTTCACGGTGAGATTTTTACAGAATTGATCGACTGTATGTAAGTAAAAGTCATCATCTGCCTAGCCTTTTCCCAACTATGTTGGGGTCGGCTTCCAGTCTAACCGGATGCAGCTGAATATGTAAGTAAAACCTGCGCGCCTATTGCCCCAATTCCTTACTAAACAAAACTGTATATTAACATTAACAATAACCACAGTTTCTTAGTACCGTAACCTAGATCCATCAAACGCCAATCACTAAGGCCAGACCAGTTTAAATCGAATTCTCTGTGTATTCCGTGAACGTAGCAACTGTTACCAGCTTGTTTATTCAAGAACTCCTCAATTGCATTGCTCTAGTGACAAATGCCGTTAGGCATTGTAAATAGAAACCGAACTGAGTTAACCGATGTCCTATGTGAACTACTAATGCGACAACAATGATATTTTTTTTTTCTGACTGTATTTTGATGTAGCTACATCATAATCCAACGTATACGTACATGTAGTGATTGCTTTGATTTAAGCAAAAAGAAAAACCGGTCAAGTGCGAGTCGGATTCGCGCACCGAGGTCTCCGTACACGGGTCCACGGCCCATACAAAATTTACCCAGGCCTGGCGGAATAAAAGTTATCTCACGTTTTATTATATTTTTAGTATATTAATAAAATTGATAGTCACCATTACCCAAAATCGTGGCTATCATTGTAATATTGCTTTATATATTTTGTCCTGTAAAATATTGCAAATATATTTATTTCATTAGAAAATGTATAGAATTTGCACTCAGTGCATATTATTTGTGAAACTGATTAATACAGCCTCTATTCTATTATCGCAGCAGTATCATTGAATACCTACTGCTACGCAAAACATTTAAAATTAAGTGATTTCAGTGAAACTGATAAAAAATAATCACACAAACAATATTGTTTATTTTATATTAATAACAGCGCCGCGGTTTCATCCGCGTAAGTATCGATCCCGTGGGAATATCGGGATAAAAACTATCTTATGTCCTTCCCCGGGATGCAATCTATCTCTCTGCCAAATTTTATCGAAATCCGTTCAGTGGTTTAGGCGTGCAAAGTTAACATACAGACAGACACACAGACAGAGTTACTTTCGGATTTATAATATTAGTATGGATAGTATGGATATATAGATAGATTTGCGAAAAACAAAAAAGAAAATATTTTACGAGCAAAATTCGTAATTTAAATTTCTTTGGCATACAGCAATATTTTCAGCTACCAATTTACAATTACCCTTCATGCGACCTTCTAAACAAACATTCTCATACAAAACAAAGCAGGCACGCAGTAGTTATTTACTATAGAAAGCTCCCGCAATAAACTGTAGATAATAAGCGAAGTTATCTGAGCCTGCACTGCAACCTCAATAGCTTGGTCGTGCACTTTTGTCTGCAGATAAAGGGCGCTGGCTGTCACGTCCCCATTAACGGATGCATCGGGTTACATTGCGTCTAGTCTTGTTTACTTGTTCTATTAACCTCTAGGCTAAGTTCTAGGCGAGGTAGAGGCGAAACTATGCGACCAAAAATGAGAAAATTACTCATACGAGTATACAGGGCAATTATGTTATGGCGATTGTTAATAAGCAAGCTGTTATCAGTCTGTTAAAATAAAATATATATTTTTATTTACTGGTAAACTGATTTTTTCAAACAAAATAAATATCCCATTTTATGTCCAGGCAAGTCACTATTCATTCCAAGGTTGCATGGAAGAGATCGCAGAAAGCGCTAAGGCCGCCCATTGTAGGTATACCTAAGTACTTATTTTTAGTGTTCGATAATTTCTTTTTTGTTATGTGTTTTTGTCGCAGACAACTGGTTAAATTAGCCGTTTAGTTAACCGCCTGGCCTTTGGAAGTAGTGCTCGCCTCGCTTCGCTGATCGCTCTCTCGGCTCGCACGCGATTGATCACAGTTCTAACATTTTTTTTTTGTTTCGTTTCCGGGGTGGAAATTCCTCATGGATGTCTGCTGCCCTGAGGCTCACATCTCACACCTACGTCGGGGGTCTTGGGATCGTACGATCCTTCTGCAACCCCCGGCTAACCTAACCTAACCCATTTGGTCGGGGCGCTCTGGAGGCGTGGCGACAGTATCAAATAATCAAAGATTTAATGATTTTAGGGGAAAGTACATATTAAAAGGATTTAAAACACTGATTTAGTTTTATTTAAAAACTTGAGATTAATCGGATTTTCACTAAAATAAAAGATGAAAATACGGCATTCGGCCATTTTGACTGAAACGCCAATCACAGCGCATGACGTCACGCCTATGTAAACATCACTTGCGTTTTGTTGACTACTACCGATTACGCATTTGGATCGATTTTTTATTAATTTAAGTGTAATTTATCCACTCCACTTGACTCTACAACACTAATCTATAACAACATGGTTTCGCCTTGCGAGCTTTAACAATTGAACTCTTATTATTTGCTTGTTTGGGACATATATAAACACCTTGTTGGGAGTGGTTATTGATGTGTTTTTACACTGAGGCCACTGCACACCACTTATACACTTTGGAATTCATTTTTATCAGATGAAATATGCAATGTTTGTTTTGTCAACACGCGCAGTCAGAGGAAAGGTAAACACTAAACGTAAAATGTGTCAGCTTGACACATTTGACGTTTAGTGTTTACCTAGGCGTGACATCAGACCCGACGCCATGACACTGCGAGCTGTTTTCGCGCGCTATTGAAAAAATATTAGAAAAATGTCTTTAAACTTCGTTCAACTTTAGTTTATAACCGAAATATAGGTTTTTTCGTAAATAGTAAATGTGTATGTACATTACGGAAGAGGATTTCAAAATCATTCGTCATCCCTATTCAGCTCGCGCGTGATTGGTTACACTTCCACAACCTAAACTATAGTTTTTATCGACATACCTCGCGGCCGAAGCCGCAGGCGGAAGCTAGTATAAATAAAGGTCAATGTTTGTATCCTATAGTCCTCTATGCGTTCCGAAACCATTGGTCAGATTGTGATGAAACTTTGGTAGGGTGTTCTGGAGACGCCCGTGAGGGTTCCTAATTATTAAAACATGGAAAAAAATGACGAACAAAAATCTGTGGCGGTACGAAGTTCGCCGGGTCAGCTAGTTATAATTAAAAATCTGCCAATCTGTTCTGAAAAAGTCTCACCGTGAAAACTTAGGTGAAGTCTTAGTGAGCTGTCATTCCAAATGATGCTAGGATTTGACACTCGATTGACAGCTCACTTCACCTATGTTTTCTCAGTGAAACTTTTGCAGAATAGGTCGGCTGAGCCTCTTGCAATAGTAATAATTACATTATTGTTTTATTCCTAAAGATATTTTAGGGAAATAGGTTCAGCCATATTTAATCAGTATAGGAATGCAAAAGTTACAAAAATAAAAGTAGGTCATCTACTAAACTTTAAAAAGAAAAAGAATGATTAAAAAACAACACAAAACCAAACCAAACATAATTCTTGTTTAAAGGTATAGACAGACTAAGTTTAAATTTTTTTTTATTCGTGTTTTTTTTTATATCTTGTGCTTTGTGTTCACGTAAGTGATGTACTCAAATGCAATTCGTGTGCGGTGTTGCTCACCATTACTTTCAATACCACTTTTTATATCAAGGACACCGAATATAATGCATAAATTAGGTATTTCATACATCCATCTAGTTTCGCATTGTTTTGTATTTACTTTTATCGCCGGATGTCGTCGGTCGCCTTCTACGCTAAATCCATTGTTTGGACTCGTTCATCGATCCTTAATATGTATCTAAGTATCCCTTCTGACTCCATTGTTATTTTATTCTGCTAAGTTCAAGGCGACATCAATGACAATATTGTCACGAAACGATGCCTAAACACGAGATTGTACTACGTAATAAAACTTTCAGCGAAATTTTCTTTTAATAGCTCATGCGAAGGTCACTGGAGACTTCTATTTTAATTTGAACGCAATTTGTGTGACAGGCTCGCCTTGACTGCATTTTCATAGTTTTGTGCGATTTACATTTAGCCTTAGAGTGAAAACCTCGAGAATGTACAATGCGTGCCACGAAAGATGAGACTTGACCCCGCCTCCCCCGCTCTTTCCGCTGCCCCTATGACGTCCGGTCCCGTCCCGCACTCAGACCTCATACCGCTAAAGATACCTAAAATCGTGTTCTGCGCAAGTCAAACCACGTGGTGTGTCAAGTCTCATCTTTCGTGGCACGCATTGTAACTAGCTTTTCATGCATTTCGGAGAATCTTATAGTATCAAACAGTTCTGGATATAAAAACGGGTTAAATTTCCATATTAATTAATAAGAATACAGAACCTCCTTTTATGAAGTCGGTAAAAAAAACATAGAAGACGCCGTACAAAAATTTTACAGCACTCAGTTCTTTCTTCCTCCTGATAAGTTACTTCTTTTACACTTACGAGGTTTTCACTCTAAGGCGTCGATAACATCTTGCCTGTACTCCCCAAAGGGTTAGCCAGAGATGTACAATGCGTGCCACGAAAGATGAGACTTGACCCCGCCTCCCCCGCTCTTTCCGCCGCCCCTATGACGTCCGGTCCCGTCCCGCACTCAGACCCACCTACATTTTCTAATATTTGATTATTTTCATAAACTGAAATAAATTCCGTTAACGTCCTGAATCAATATCTCTCGTGATCTTCAACATTTTACGATAACGATAAACCGGCCAAGTGTGAGTAGAACTCACACAGACGGTTCCGTACCACAAGGCAAAAAACGACAAAAAAAAAACACGTTTCTTATATGGAGACCCCCATTAATTATTATTAATTTTATTTTATTTTTATAGCGGCAATGGAAATACGCTCTCTGTGAAAATTTCAACTGTACTATTACGGTTCATGAGATACAGACCGCTGACAGTGAGGCGAACGGACAGCGGAGGTTTAGTAATAGGGGAGGTTCCGTTGGCACCCTTTGGGTATGGGACCTTAAAAACCATACATGATTTATTGTTTTGGGAACCCAAGAGATATTAGAGAGAGGGCATTGACCGCTATTGCCATGCTAAAACGCGACAACTTATGTCATTTATTTATTCATTTATTTCAGGCGACGCAGGCCCATGATATTTTTATCTACCTTAACCTAAACATAAATATTTTTATTATAAAATAGTTCTTAACTAGTTTGTTCTTGTGTTGTTCTCTGGTACATTTGCTTGTCCATGGCAAATTTTTATAGAATTGGGCATTGTGGCGCCACTTTCAGTACTAATTTTATGCAGAGAAAGGAAGAAATTGCAAAAAAGAAGAAGAACCCTAAACTGACAAAACTGGAATAAAATGTTTCTCCAAATAAATTCTATTGTAAGTAAATTCCATTCACAGTTATTTTCTTCCTCTGATATTACACCACTGTTAAAATCACCGTGATCTTTATTGTCGTCAAAATACGGTTGCTATTCGATTATTGCTACTGACAAGTCTGTCAAAACACAAAGTGAACTTTGTTTTCGTTAAAATAAGGTTGCATTTGTGTTGCTACTGTCAGAGGTTAAATTGTGAAAGGACTTTAGATTAGCTAAACCTTTTTGTGTAGAAAACGCTAGGAGGCCTGCTGAACCTATTTTTGAACTTTGCTCTCATTTTTTACAGAGCCAGATACAGTATCACAAACTCAACGTATCTATCATAGAAGCTAACTGCAATTAATCATTTAGGTACAGTGCGTAACTCCGAACGGTCTATTAAGATCACAAAGTGCATGTTGTCAAGTGAATGAGACTAACTTAGTATCTTATGTTTTATCCATTTAATCAATAATGTTACTAGGCGGCGTAAGTCTATACAGCAAAAAATATCTCAAACAATTTTATGTACGAACAACAAGCTGTCACAGCAAAAACTTTAATACAACTTTTACATAACTTTTAGGGATACTTTATAAGCTTTTCTTTTAGGTACCTATAACCTAAAACGTTTTTGCAAGGCAACATCTTGCTCGATACATACGGTACTGAGACAACACGACCTGCCTACATAAGTACCCTAGCAACATTATTCCGTCCTCGTGTTTTCCCACTATACTCAGAATTAATGTTTTTCCCTTTAAAACCTGTGAACAGAATTAATGAACGTTATAATATGGTTAATCACCAGTTGTCATTAACGAACTCTTAATTTCCGACTTCCGCATTACTTTCCGCATTCGTCACTATCTTTAGAGTTCTTTGTTTCTTCGGAGGCTCGTTTGCATAACGAGGACAGTATAGTAAAAGAACGACTCTTATACGTTAGGGCGAAAATCGAAATCCCTAATTACTCTATCCCGAATGAACGCTGTCCCAAATCATGCTATTCCGAATGAACGCTATCCGGAATCATGCTATTCCGAATGAACGCTATCCCGAATCACTGTCTTTATCGAATGAACGCTATTCCGAATCATGCTATTCCGAATGAACGCTATCTCGAGTCACTTTATCCCGAATGAATGCTATCCCGAATCATGTTCACACACACAGTACACTCACATTTTGCCAGTTATTTCCAAATCCCATGTAATTAATAAGGGGCGATCCTATTGCTATCACCCGGGTACAAATTCAGAATCTCGGCTGCTATTCAAAAATTCCAGATGGAAAAATCCAAGAACACTTTGCCAGACTCGGGAATTGAACCCAGGATGAATGACTGCCTCGTTCGTCAAGTGATCTCAAGGCGATACTGGTAAATATGAATTTACCAGTATCGCCTTGAGACCACTTGACGAACGAGGCAGTCATTTACAGTACCCGGCGATAAATATTGCACATCGACCTTTGGAAAGAGACAATCTGCTAATTTCGGCTTCGTAGAGCGTTATCTCTGTCGCACGAAATACAAACAGTCCCGGTATCTATTAGGAGCTGTTAAAACAATTATAATTTGCTTCTTTTGATAATTAAATTAGTCAATGTGCAATATTTATTGCCGGGTACTGTAAGTGGATAAAGAATAAAGTGCGTCGTTCCTGGTGAAGGATTGACCACCCCTACTGTCCTCTTGGGTGTTGTGAACGGCTAGAAATGGGACAGACGGCAGTTACTTTATTTAAACTACTTACCCAGACCTTCCATTACAAATTAACCAGTTTTTCTAAATAAAATAAGAGTTTCCTTGCAACGTGGGTGAATGTATGTAATTCAAGCGGCCAAGCCTGGTGTTCATGGCAATATTCGACCAGGAGGTAATAATCATCAAGTAGGTAGGTGGGTATCGGTTGAAGCCAGTTGAAGCTTTGCCTATGTGAACCTTTACCTCTCTGGCGAATACAACAGATTCTATGGTCACAAGCCACACAAGCCATACAAAAAAAAATACAATAGAAAATAGACTAGCTTAGTCTAAGGGGGCTTATGGCTAAGTAAGAACAGCTGCACAGGTCGATCGATCAGGTTAAGCTACGTTTGCCGCGGTTGGTCCGTGGATCGGTGACCATCTTAACATACCAAGACCCCTCCGTTAGGGTGTCCCGAAAAATTTTTTTTTCGCTTTTCGCTACTCTTGAGTAGCGAAAAGCGAAAAAAAAATTTTACCATCCATCCATTTTTCCATTTTTTTTACCATCCATCCATTTTTCCATTTTTTTTTTTTTTTGTTTTTTTTTTTTTTATTTTATTTTTTTTTTTGAGGGGGCTTGCACCCTCAAAAGTTGCATTATTAGTTTTAGATTACCGTAAAAATAATAAAAAAAACATAAAAAAATATCTTGAGGGTTCTACCGGCATTTTTTTTATTTTTTTTGGATTCAAGGATCTGAATCAGGATCTGAATCTGAATCTGAATCAGGATCAGAAACAGGATCAGAATCTGGATCAGGATCAGAATCAGGATCGGAATCAGGATCAGAATCTGGATCTGTATCAGGATCAGAATCAGGATCATCAGAATCAGGATCCTGGATCTGAATCAGGATCTGTATCAGGATCAGAATCAGGATCAGAATCAGGATCCTGGATCTGAATCAGGATCTGAATCAGGATCAGAATCAGAAACAGGATCAGAATCTGGATCTGAATCTGGATCTGAATCAAGATCTGAATCAGGATCTGAATTTGGATCTGAATCTGGATCTGAATCAGGATCTGAATCAGGATCTGAATCAAGATCTGAATCAGGATCTGAATCAGGATCTGAATCAAGATCTGAATCAGGATCTGAATCAGGATCTGAATCAGAATCAGGATCAGAATCAGGATCTGAATCAGGATCTGAATCAGGATCTGAATTTGGATCTGAATCAGGATCAGAAACAGGATCTGAATCTGGATCTGAATCAAGATCTGAATCAGGATCTGAATCTGGATCTGAATCTGGATCTGAATCAGGATCTGAATCAGGATCTGAATCAGGATCTGAATCAAGATCTGAATCAGGATCTGAATCAGGATCTGAATCAGGATCAGAATCAGGATCGGAATCAGGATCTGAATGTGGATCTGAATCTGAATCAGAATCAGGTTCAGAATCAGAATCTGAATCAGGATCAGGATCAGAATCCGAATCAGGATCTGAATCAGGATCGGAATCAGGATCAGAATCAGGATCAGAATCAGGATCAGAATCAGGATCTGAATCAGGATCTGAATCAGGATCAGAATCATGATCGGAATCAGGATCTGAATCAGGATCTGAATCAGGATCTGAATCTGAATCTGAATCAGGATCAGAAACAGGGTCAGAATCTGGATCAGAATCAGGATCTGAATGTGGATCTGGATCTGAATCTGAATCAGAATCAGGTTCAGAATCAGAATCTGAATCAGGATCTGAATCAGGATCTGAATCAGGATCTGAATCAGGATCAGAATCAGGATCGGAGTCAGGATCTGAATCAGGATCCTGGATCTGAATCAGGATCTGAATCAGGATCTGAATCAGGATCAGAATCAGAATCAGGATCTGAATCAGGATCTGAATCAGGATCTGAATTTGGATCTGAATCAGGATCTGAATCAGGATCAGAATCTGGATCTGAATCTGGATCTGAATCAGGATCTGAATCAGGATCTGAATCAAGATCTGAATCAGGATCTGAATCTGGATCTGAATCAAGATCTGAATCAGGATCTGAATCAGGATCTGAATCAGAATCAGGATCAGAATCTGGTTCTGAATCAGGATCTGAATCAGGATCTGAATTTGGATCTGAATCAGGATCTGAATCAGGATCAGAAACAGGATCTGAATCAGGATCTGAATCAAGATCTGAATCAGGATCTGAATCAGGATCAGAAACAGGATCAGAATCTGGATCTGAATCAGGATCAGAATCAGGACCGGTCGATTCTGTTAAAATCTCACCGTGAAAACTTAGGTGATGTGAGTTTGTTTTTGCTAGGAATTGACACTATTGACAGCTCACTCCACGCTCACTTCACCCAAGTTTTCACGGTGAGATGGTTACAGAATCGCACTGCTGAATCAGGATCTGAATCAGGATCTGAATCAGGATCAGAATCAGGATCGGAATCAGGATCTGAATCAGGATCTGAATCAGGATCTGAATCTGAATCTGAATCAGAACCTGAATCTGGATCTGGATCTGGATCTGAATCTGGATCTGGATCAGAATCTGGATCAGAATCAGAATCTGGATCAGAATCTGGATCAGAATCATCAGGATGTTCTTTAGCATCGTTGTGATTTGAAAGTTTAAGACACGAAAAAGCGACAGTTTTTACATGTTCTTTTGTTGTTTTTTTAGAGACATGTAAATTCATAAGATTTAACATGGGAGAAAATGAGAATGGAAGCATTATACAGTGTTTTTGAAGGTTTCACTTCTACCACGTGTGAATTGCACACATGCTGTTTTTTTTTTGTCTGTGTAAAATACCAATCAATCCAATCCAAATCCAATCCTCTTTGATTATACCTACCTACGTAGTGCAATGAAAAAAAGAAAAACGCGGACTGACACAGTCAGTGGAAAGATGTGTAAAACTAGTGACGGAGGCTTCTCAAAGCGTCACGGACGCTACAGCTCGGGATGGTTTTATTAGGAACAGATTAAAATCTCGCTCAGAAATGCCTAATTTTGGTCACAAAAACCAGTTCCGTTTTTAAAGTTGCCATTGATTATTTTGTCTTTCAACTATTTTAAACCTTGCTTTAACTCATTGTTGTACCCTTAAATTTAATAAAAACCATTTACATGTTATTTTTGTATGATTTATAGTTTATATTAGGAACCCCTAAAAATAGCAAATTTGAAAAACTTCAAGGACTGGTAGAGGCCTCAAGATGCCGGATATCTAATTAAATTTTATAATAATCGTAATATATGTGTCAAAACGCAACTTTTGATACCTCTTGCGTAGCCGTAGCTCAATTTTTTTTCCCCCATACATGAACGGGACACCCTACCCTCCGTGCCTCGGAAAGCACGTTAAGCCGTTGCTCCCGGCTGTCATTTGTGGATCTTTGACAGTCGTTACGGGTTGTCAGAAGCCCAAAAGTCTGACAACCAGTCTTACCAAGGGGTATCGTGTTACCCAGTAATTGGGTTGTGGAGGTGAGATAGGCAGTCGCTCCATGTAAAATACTGGTATTCAGCTGCATCCGGTTAGACTGGAAGCCGACCCCAATATATAGTTGGGAAAAGGCTGGGTAGATAGTGACTAGCTTAGCCTGCCAGGAAATTTTTTCATCATACGTCGAGACTAGAGATTAATTTCGAAACCCAATTTTTTACACCCATTCCCTATCAGCTGAAAGTCGGAACTTATTACACATGAGACTCATTGAACATCATTAAAAGAAACCTTAAAACATTGACACCGAAGCGGATGCATACTTCCTTAAACCTCCTAAGTACATTGGTTGGTACCTAATTAAGTACGGGAGCAAAGGAAACAGCTGTGAGGAGTAAAAACTAGCTGATGTTCGCGAGATGTATAACGGCTACCGCATAAGGATGCTGGCATCTGGAGCTGCCATACTGCGCATAGGACGCATTTCCCGTCACTTTTTATTAGAAAATGTTTATCTAGGAAGTATTCAATTTAATTTATTAATCTTGCTATTAGAATAACTTTTTGGTTAAACGAAAATTAAGCTTCCAAAGGTTGTCTTTTAGGGATAAGATCGCCGATTGTGACACCCTATAGAAAATGTACATTGTCAAGATTATTCTATTCTGCTTTTTTTATACTCTAGCATTTTAAATTTTCAAGCAAGATAATATTTAGGTAATATACAGAATGAAATTTAGGTATAGGAGGTAGGTGCGCCAAATTAACACATTAATGCAACGTGTTATAAAGAAAATTTAGAGGGATGAGGGATGCACATACATGCGCGTAGGCAAGCGATTTGGCAACGCAGTCGCACGACCTGTTTTTTTGAGAGGGAGTGGGCTGTTATACCTCACGCGGGCCCTATGCGGGTTGGTAGATGTCACCATGTCCTCAAATTTTCGATTCTGGGTCATGCCGGTTTTTTTGTACTGAAATTATTTACTGAAAGTAAAGCGCCTGTTTGACCTACAACTTGTATGTCGGGGGGCCGTTATTACACTGGGCCGCCGCTGCTCTTACAATGCAAAGTCTTATCATTCCAAAAACATTAAAGGCTCCTACAAACAGGCGCGACACGCGATATAATCGCGCGCGAAACAAAGGCACCGCTCGTTGCGCGACTTGCGGTGCCTTTGTGTCGTGTGTCGTGTCGCGCCTGTTTGAAGGAGCCTTTATACGAATGGGTAACTAACATGAATAAAGTAAAAAATAATGAGGATAGGTACAGCATTTACGATTATTGGTCAGTTTTATTGCCTAAGTCAACCTGGCGTTAATTAAGCCAACATTCACCTAATCTTTTATGACATTCGCCGGTTTTGTTTGTACCTGATGTACCTACCCATGTTTACAAGGCACGGACATACGACCTCTGTACACTTGCCAGGCTGTTACTGATTCTTAGAATATGAGCTGAGCTGTTGCTGTGTGAGTAATAAATCCCTGACGGAGTGAATTTTAATTAAATGGAAAGGTAGGCACTTACCTAGATAGCTCTAACTACTTATATAGGTAGGGTAGGTACTGTGAAGCTCTCCACGAGCTTCAGGGTACCAGGAGAATAAATCAAACCACTGTTTTTTACGTCTTCAGTCATTACCTATTCCCAGAAATCATTCTACGTATATTTTACACTTTACTTAGTTACTATAGGTACCTATAGGTACTCTATGTTTTACACCATTTTCATTTTTTTGGGCGATGTGGTCGCTAAGCGACAAAGCCCTTTAAATAAATAAATAAATAAATAAAAAAAAAGCTTTTTCATTTGGCTTGTCAGCCCCACAGAGCATGTAGATAACCTTTTAGCAATGCCTTTTAGTCAGCCCAATCTGATGCCTAAATCTCTTCTAATCTTAAACTAACTTCATGTTTGTCTCGTATTTAATCGCAAGTTATCAGCTTTTAAGGGGCTTACAGGACCTAAACACAAAAAACGCAAGTTTTAGAAACAATGAAAGTATATGATCGACTCAGTAATAGCACAGAATAAAGAAATACAGTATTGTTACTCGGCCGTAACCTTGATGTAAATGCCTACAGCCGCGCGGTACGTAAACATGCGATAGGGCTGCCCGCCTCCAGTATTTTAATTACATTTGCCTACTTTGTGTTTCCATTTAGTTTTGTTATTGTATTTTACTGTGTGTACATAAATAATTTTATATAAACAAATAAAATACTTTGTGAATTGAATAGGAAGTGTTTAATAAAAATGCGTGTTGTTTTGATCGCCGCCGCACGACTCCAGCTAGTGAGCAGCAGCGCGCTGTTGCTATTCAAATTTCGAACTAATCGCCGCGCGGCGCCAGTCAGTAGGCAGCGCTAGCGCGCTGTTAAAATGGCGGGAAAGCAAGTGTGCATTCACAGATTGATTTTATTTAAAATTAAAAAAACAGTTTATTCGGTAATTTAAAAACTTGGCTGCATGCTCTAGTGTCTTTGCCAACATTTTCACGCAGCCACGGCAGAAAATAATCCTCGCGCCATTTTTCTCAAATTTTCTTTTCTTTGTACTTGTATTGTGAAATGTTTTTTTTTCTGTTTCCTCGCAAATGTGTTAAAAAACGTCGTACGATATACGTGCGTATTGGTTATAACATCTTAACGCACTAATATCGTAATGTACTATTACAGAATTATAATCATTAAAGTCATCAACACAACTCTCTAAGACCATGTAAGTCCAAAGAATGATGATTTCATGAAACAGTTATTCTTATTACAGTAACAGTTATTCAATAAAAATAATTAATTTTATTCATAAAAGTATGCAATCATTTCATTAATGTTTTGTTATGATGTTGTCACGTTAAACTATCGTCCGTAAATCGACTTTACAGACAACCAATTTTTTTGTAGTATTATTCATACACACAGTACAATAAACAACTATTATTAATAATAAAAACCACGTCTTTACTTTGAATTATACAAACTAACAAAACACACATGCGCCGAGGTTTTAACACAAGCGTACCTACCGTTTAATGATTCATGAACCGCCTATAACTACCTACCTCACTCGTGTTTATCACTTTCCTTTACTCTATTCACTTCATTTATTAATCCAGACATCTTTTTTTCGGGAGATAAAATGAAATACTTATCCATTAAAAATACACACATTATGTACCTACCTACAAGTAAGTAAAATTATTTTATAGTCTTACCTTTCAGAGTTTCCAGGTAATCTAAAAAAAGTTATCTCTGGATGCGTTATTGACGAATTCATGCAACCAAAAACAGCACAATATAGCCTACTCGTCATATTAAATATGTACTTGAACTTATTTTTAGTGCAAAAATCGCGCGGTTATTGTTAAAAAAAACAACACACCGTCCGTTCGTCACTGCAGCACAGTCGCGACTGTCTGCATGCTGAGCTCATGCCGTGGTCGAGGCGCGTAGGTATAGCTCGCGTTTCGTCCGTTTGTATGAAGACCTCGTACTGTATGTCTTTATACTGTGGTAATAGTCCACTATTTTCATTGTTAGTTTTGTTGTTTTGTTTTGTTGTTTTACAATGTAAAACTACCGTTCATAATAATATTAAGGTATAATCTTGTGGAGCACAACTTAACGTGCTTATTTTCTGCATTTACATTCTAAAATAAAAGAAATAACCAAACAAACGACGAGGGCGCTACTAGGCGGTCGGCGTAGCCTTAACTGACTCGCGGAGGTTGCATGTAAGCACCAAATAGGCATAATCTCTAGTAACGACAACATTTTTAGTCGTATCAGAGTTAAATTACTTATTTATTTTGACATGTTCAAAAAAGTTTTCAACGACTCAACAGACTAAAGAAGTACAGTACCTACCTAGGTACCATTATTGATCGAAGTTGTCACCCCAAGCTTTTCATCATCTGGCCATTTAAAATGGGACTATCTAACAAATTGAATAGACACCGACACCTCCGACACCTGTAGTACATTCATCACAACTTTATAATCAGGGCGGACATGTTACACTGGGTGAACTGAATCTGAGTGCAAGTTGATTTGGGACCACATAAACTGGTATGCGCGCCATCTATCCACTTGTAAAGAATCTGATATAAAGTGTGGAATTGTGGAGTACTACACTTACCTACTTGGGACATTTTGTTTGAAGTATTCCAAAAAAATATTTTACGAGAGTTATATATAACTATAATTGTCGTTGTACTTGCAACATTCGTTAAATTGATAACAATTATTATTATATTCTTATTTTTAATTAAATTTTAAAACAGCGCCATCTGTTCTTGAAATTGAAAAGTGTTTAAGAACTCACAGTACGAAGTCATAAGAAGCTTAATTGCATTTGATGTAGATGGTGCTGTTTTCACATTGATAAAAGTGTCTTTGTAATGGATAATAGTGTACATACTACAAAGGTCCTAGGGTTATTGACTTCAGAAATATAAACTTTAGGTAATTTATTATGCTTACTTATTGATAAACATCGAAAACAG
Source organism: Luperina testacea (assembly GCA_927399505.1). NCBI lineage: Eukaryota > Metazoa > Arthropoda > Insecta > Lepidoptera > Noctuidae > Luperina > Luperina testacea. The sequence continues at coordinate 10,178,750 of OV656756.1, forward strand.
GAAAATAATAAGTAAGTAGTATTTTTAACGTTATTTACCGGGTAAACGTTGACGTCAACCATAGTAAGTAACTTTAGAGTAAATAATTATTCCTTGGTAGTAAATAATTATTCCTTGGTAACTAAACAGGTAGATATTGTTATTAAAACATGGTAGGTACTGGCAAAAAAACAAACTCCGACATGGAAGGCAGATCCTATCTAATTAAACAATTCCCGCAAGGTTTGCCACACGCAGATAATCGGCGCGAAAGATTGATTTCTAATCAATAAACAGATAGGTACTGAACTAAACATTTCTAAAGAGATGAGGAAAAAGTAAGAGCAATTTTTCGCGTCATTGGCATTCGTTCCCACCAAGCCAAGTCTAGGCGGGTACTTACCCGGGTACCCGAGAGCCCGAGACTACTGTGCTCTTGGCCATTTATCACGTCACAAAACAAGAAAAAAAAATCACGAGCTTACTGACCCGTTACTTTTCCATTTACAGAGTGTTTTCGCTTATCTCATCCGTGTAATATCCTTTAGTCTCATCCAGTTCGGAAACGCTGACTTATGCCCGTTTTCACTAACACTAGGAAGCACCTAATGAACGACTAAATATTATTGCACTGTTGGATTTTGAACTTACGACGCTGCGCTGAGCGTTGAAATTGCAGCAGGGCTTTTATTTAGCTTTTATTTAAATCTATTATATGATAGATACATGGTGCTCACATATTTACAAATATTGTAAAAGTAGATGATTTTCCTAGAATTATAACAAGTGTGTCAGTTACTGCTGTAGTCACAGATTGTAAAAATCAATGTGATAAAATTTAAAAAAATATAAATTAAATTAGCAACCAGTTTGATTTTGTCTATCGAAAAAAATGCTTTTATTCTATACCTAGTGATAATCATTTCACAATCAGCTCTTCTCATTTGAACACATTTAATTTTGAAGTCTTTTAATCGCCTGTCTTTATATTCCTAATGGTTGCTGTCTGTCATGTCCGCCGCAGTTTCGACATGAAGATGAATTAAATGTGGCTTCTGCTAAATTATTACAAGGGTTGAATAAAATTATCGGTAAAGGGACTTGACAGATTAAACAGAGATCTGAAGACGGTAAACCGGTCGGTCGGTAGGTACCGGACGGTAGGTTAGGTCTGAATGGAGACATTCCAGATGTTTCGACGCTAGGAAAAAATAACACTGCGGCTGCCCCATTTCAAAACCTAGAAAGGACTTAAAATGAAATTTTACAGGAGAGCGCATAAACGTAATAATATTGGTCAGCCTATTGGAATGTATTTTTTGAATTGGTTAAAGTGACTTACTAGGTTTTAAAATGGTCACTAGGGAGTGAAAGGTGCACTTACTAGGTATCGATGCTTAAATATATCCCCTTTTATGTAAGTTTAAAACGCTGGTGTTTTATATTTGGTAGAGACCTTCTAGGTTAGCAAGATTATGCAATAAAATGATTTTTGTAAAAAGTGTCCCTTACTAGGTTTTGAAATGGGACAGCCGACTGGCTTTCAATGCGGGACTGTATATGATTTGAAATAAAATCGAATGGAAGTATAATAAAGCATTGAAAGGGGATTGAAGATTTTTATATGGAGCCTGGCATACCTACTGTCCCGCCATTTTGTTTTTTTTAGGGTTCCGTACCTCAAAGGAAAAAACGGAATCCTTATAGGATCACTATGTTGTTCGTCCGTCCGTGTCTGTCTGTCAAGACCCTTTATCTCGGGAACGCGTAGAGGTATCGAGTTGAAATCAAAACCATATACTCAGGGCTGCGGTCCCTTGAAGCTTTGAAAAAATCAAACTTCTAAGTTAACGTAAAAAAAAGGTACTCGTCGAAATATACGTTTTTTTTATTTTAATGATTCGTTTTCATCGGGAAGTACCCTTACTTCCCGTTGACCTAGAATCATGAAATTTGGCAAGAAGCAATATCATGTAGCACAAGTAAAGGAAGAAATCCGAAAACCGTAAATTTGTAGTTACATAAAAAAAAACCATGATAAACTATTTACATACCTACAAATTTGTACGGAACCCTCGATGTGCGAGTCCGACTCGCTCTTGACCGGTTTTATCAAAATGGCGGCCATGCATGTACCATGGTGGAACATTTAATCAAAATGGCGGACAGGTAGGTATGCCACGGACCTTCAAAGCCCTATACATTTAGGGAACACATCCCTAAATTACATCGATCAACGATTAGAATACACATTTCATCAAGCCCGTTGATTTAGGTATTTCGCAAAATATCTCCGAATCGAGAGCCGAAGTCAAACGCGGAAATTGAAAAAATCGTTTCGAGCGGATGTTGGGGATGTTGTGTTGTTATAATTCAATTCACGGCACAGTTAACAGCTGTTTACGGGATTCACATCGCATTGACAGTCTCGCTTTTAACTGTGATTAATTTTGGCGACGGCTACCTTATTAGTGGTAGTGAGTTTTATATTGAGCGTGAAAATCCGTGTCATTGTGAATATTTTCCACCGAATCACATTATAATTTACAGTCCTGAGTTGGCTTTGTGAAGATAAATCAATTGTGGATTTCGAAAAGCTGTGCGATATTATAAGGAAATAAAACTGTCAGCGTAGTGTTTTTAATTATTTTGGAAGTGGATAAATAAGACGCAATTAAAGAGATATGTTTCTACATCAACACATTGTTTAAACAAAGTACGTAGTACTGCAGACGCCAGCAAATCAAGCTACCCGAAACCGTAAAATTTTCCCAATCAAATTTGAACCTAATGCTTTAGCGATAAAATTGAAAATCTATTAAGGAGCTTACATGACCTAAAGCGCGGTCACTGACGGACTGCATAGAAAAGAAAGAGTAGCGCGATGACACAATGCTGGTAATTTATTGCAAAATATAAAGCAACTATCTATTTACAAAAAATCTATTGTTTGGACTAAAAAATTAAAACACTAGTGCTTTAGTATGTTGCTAGTTGAATAATCTGACAAAAATCAGAATGATGTACGAGTATGTATATTAATATGGTTTATATTGTAAAAATAAAGTTTTTAGAGGTGTCTTCATAATTATTTTTCTATCGTATCAAATTAGTTGTAATAAGTTTTGAATACTATTAGCATGTTATATTCTGAAGAATATCATAATATTATATATTTTCCTGATTTTGTTTACTGTAGTCGATCAAATATTTTTATTGCTTCTAAAACTTGCGTTTTTTGCGTTTAGGTCCTGTAATCCCCTAAAGAAATTTGACAGATTGTAGTATCTTGATGTGCTGGCGTCTGTACCTACCTACTTATCTCAAAACCTGCCCCAAATACCTACTGTAATTCGCTACACTTATTTCGTCCTCTTGAAACTCGACTGAACAGTAAAAGCTGAAATCGTTCTAGATTCCTCACCGCATTTTATTTATGAAGAATTATCTATCCCCACAGCCGGCTGAAATGAGATTTGTTGAATTTTAATAAATCCATCTCATTTTAATATTTTTACGAGTCTCAGGTATTCCAGGAATGTATACTAAAAATTTGTTGGCAGGGTACGCTATAAGGCAGTATTATGTTTACCTAGTCCTATAAATATACGAAAATCTGAACTCAGAACGCGTAGAAATGAAATCTAATTTATAATCCGCGTGATGCCGTGAACTCTACTTCGCCGGAGTGTGGAAATACCTCACGTATTGGAAGTAATGCTGAATAAATATTTATTAAAAATTACATAGAAAAGGAATACCTTTGTAGGTGGAGCGCCAGTGAAAGTAGAGGCACTTTATTAAAATCCATTTTTGATAAAATTTGCGCAAGCACATGCCTCGGCGGATTTATCTTGGATAATTGCTTACGTTTTTATTTTCACGTTTTTATCCTTGCAGGAAAAACTGTTTTGATCTTTTTATAGTATTGGACATAATACGATTGATATATAACATTTTACCACAATTTTCCCCACATTGCATTAGACATGGCTTAGCGAGGACGGTGTTCTTTGACGCTCCCCTCGGGAGGACATTCGAGCATAAAAGTGTGGTGCATACGTATAAACGTCATCTTCAGACAAGTTTTGACATTTAACGATACGTTGCGTCGTCATTTCTCCCCATTTACGTACATTCCCTATTTCGAAGAAGGTTTAAAGTTTAGGAAATTCTAGCACTTGAATAAACTTTACTCTTTAAAAGAAGTTTTCTCTATGAAACCAGATACGGTAGAAGCAGTGGTTTTTCCGTGCTCGCGGTGGATGTTAAAGACAAGTAAAGTGTAATAAACATTGTCAAAGCTTCATATTTTTACATAAAGTGTACGAATCTGGCGACATGAAGCAAGAGACAAGAGATAGTTTTTTTGTGAGCAGGTACTTCGGGAAATCCTTTCGTGCGTGCACTTTCATATAAACCTCCGCGAAATTTTGCGCTCCGTGCGAGCGTAAAGGAAATATTTATTTTGCTCTGCGATCCAGTAAAGCTTCTGATCCTTTTCATGAGCTCCTATGTTGCCCATGAGCAATGAATGTCGTACGGTGACGTGGGATTCCAACCGCATTAATGAATAGTCGGTAACCAGTTTGCTAACAGTGCGGTTTACCGCTCTTCTGAGTTATTGGCGGCTGCCACAGCTACATATAATCTATAATCTTATTAACTATGTAGGCGTGAAAAAGTAAGTACTATTTTTAGAGTATGTCATGCTCACTCAAATGTCTCGCTGATGGTGGCGCATGTGTAGGATCATTTAGCTCCCTTCAAAATGGTTGTGCTGAATGGTGCTAATCCATGCGTCATGTTCGTGAATGGGTGCCGTCAGTAGGGCCTGGTCATCTTTTTGCTGCCATGGCTTATTTTAATTTAACATTGGAATTGTTCTTTTTTTCCATCTTTTCATTACGGACGCTTTTAACGTTCTGCAACGTTCTCACATGCATAATTTTTAACATGAATGATGTAACCAAGACTTTGTAACCATATTATTTTGATTTAAAAGAGTGTCCATGGAATTTCTTGCCCGTTCTTCTCCATAGGTACCTACGCTTTGAAATGGGCCACTAGTTTCATCTTTCTGACTGACCGACCCCTTGACAATTCAAAAGGCCTGTAATTGGTTTATTTGAAATAAATGCTTTGAGTTTGAGTTTTACAATATCAGAATATTCTGATTCATGATTTCCGGCCTATATATTACGAGGGTAATATTTTGTTACTTGTTATGAATGAACAGTGGTGGCCCAGTGGTAATGGCCCTAATGAATATCATCGCTTTGACGTGAAATATTAATATTATTATATTTAATATTATATGATGTGGCATACCATTTTAATATTACACAACTTTGAAATATTGCTGAACATAATAACAACATCAACAACAATGCTAAAGGCGAGCTATTTATTGGTTAATTACAAATCTCAAACAAAAAAAACAACCAAAAGTTTTGAATAAAATATACGATGCGTCGCAAGTTCGCAACTCACCAAACGAGCATACATAAAACATGGCTCAAGATTTCCTTTCAAAATATAATATCTAAAGTAAAAAGTTTGCAATTCTTTATTTTCTAAAACAAAACGTGGGAGCGAGATGGCATGCGCTCTTAACATAAGAAATCCATTTCTGTATGTCCTATTTATCAAGTGTGACAGAGACAACAAATTGATTAGATTGATTCTGTGCGGTTGTGTCACTGAAAAACAGCAGCAATTTTACTGATGGAATTGACCCGGGAAAATATAAGTAGGTAATACTGTGGAAGTGAATATCTGTACTATACCGAGATATTACTAAAGCTATTGTACAATGGCTGTAGTAATATCTGCTTGAGCTATGCGTGGGACCACGCTTCTCAAAAAGTTTTTAGGCCATTGACTGATGATCGTACCCTATATCTGTGATCTTTATGTAGGTACGACTGCATCGTTAAATGGCCCAAAAACCTTTAAACATGCTTTTATTAGCTTTACACCTAATACGCCCATAGTAAATTCAAGAAATGTTTTAAAAGGATTACTACTACGGTATTTATTTCTTTCATAATTTAGTTTATCGAAATCTGTTTCGATCATCCGCATTCGACGAAATTCCCAGTTTTCTTTTCATTTACTGTTTACCCAATTCTAAATCACAAAGCTCAGCCTTTGAAGTCTTCCTAAACTTTTATTAATCTATAAAATAATAGTATCTATCTTTTAGAGAGAGAGGGATGTAATTTTCCGCACGAGGGGCCTCTGAACCAATAGAGAACAGGATAAACCTACTTACGACGGATAAATTTAGTAAACTGATGCTTTCGATCTGCTTCCATGGGCTTTAGTTAGGATTTGGAAAAATCCTAATAATTTTCTAGATGTTTCTTTTATACAGTATATTTTTATATCTTTAGACTTAAAAGAGTGTTCTTGCCCGTTCTTCTACATATATACCTAATACTCTTTGGAATAGGCAACTAGCTTCATATGTCTGACGGATCGACTCCTTGACAATTCAAAAGTGCCTGTAAAACGTATAGGTAATTAAAAAAAAATGATTTTGATCTTAATATTTTGCCGAAATAAGTTATTTTTCCACCGTGCGACATTCTTACTCGGTCTATAATTTTATACTGAATTTAAATACTGAAGTAGGAAACAATATTACGAGCCGTAGCTACTGAATACTTAAAGGGTAATTAAGGAATAATTTAATAAATGACGTACATTGTAATTTGATTTTGCTCGTGTATTTTCATTATTCATTATTAAACGTACTGTCGTAAGGTTTCTTTGAGAGTTGCTTTCATTTCAAACTTGGGCATGAATGATTCTTTTATCCTCATGTTTACCTTCAAGTTCTTTTTGTATTCTGAAATTATAAAATGTGCTACTGGTTTATCAACAGCATCATTATTTTCGCTTTGAGTGTCTTTTCTTTTCTTAACTACTTCTTAAACTCTCCAATCAAGTCTATCAATACCTGTTCCTTCAGCATCATTGAAAACAATATAGTACTTCCTTATAATAGAGAATTAAGATTTCTTTCACGACTGGTCCGTAAGCCACCATCATTCGATGCCTTTACTTTATTACGGCCTCTCAATCCTACTTTATTGCTACGTAATTAATTTCACACGTCCTCCGTGACTCTTGATTTAGTTTCTTAACGATTACATATAAATTGTTAGGAACAATTTCGTCGGCTTATTGGCACATGCGAGCGCTATTGTCCTCGTGGGTACCGTGATTGTCTGTCCACGAGATTTAGATTTAATAACGTTTGGTCGTGATTGACTTTGGCTTATGTAGTTATAGGTTTTTAGGACTTCTTGTTTATGGGGTGAGAAACTGTTTTTTTTACGATCAGTTTGCTAAAAATTTGTACAAACTATTTTTTTTTATAACTGCATAAAATCGTGGCTATAGTTTCCTGCCCTGTGAAGAAGAGTTTTATTTCATTAGCACATCGATTTTCAGTTGTTTAATTTTCCTCTCAAAATACATAACTCTTAGGTTCAAAGTAGAAACGGTAATTTTAACGTTGTTAACTTTCTACAAAAACATTTGGCAAAACTCGATAAACGGAAAAATGTTGTCCACAAGTTTCCTTACCGAATTTATTATTGTATGTATAATAAAAACTTCGCAAAATTACCTATCTACGTGATTTTTACGCTACAAATGTTGCAGAAGTTTATCAAAGTCAATTTTCTATGAAGCGGGTGCCAGTAAAACAGAACAAAAGTTGTTTAAATTTTCAAATCGCGTAGCTTTATTAAATGAAGATGAAATATAGCATCAATAATCTCAATGGCGCTATGAATATTTGATCCCGTGTCAGTGTCGATGAGTTCATCCCCGGAGATTGCTTTGTTGTGCAAAAGTGTCGCCATCGAGGGTTTAGCAAACATTGCCGTCATTTTGTCCCCATGCCCTAAACAGCCATGATTTGTTGTCGACCCCTCGGGCTTATCATTTTTTCGGAACTAACAAAAAATAGGTTAACCCTATTTGTAATGGATGTTGTGGTACCGCGAATTAGATGCATCTTGATGTGGATCGTGTCTTGTTTTTTCCTTTCTTTTCTTGTAAAATGTAATGGTCATAAATACTTTTTAACATAAGATTCCCTTTACATACTCCGTAATGGACAAATGTTGACCATTATTTTTTTTAACATAAAAAACAATATTTGACACTAAGAATTACATGTTACAAACCAGTCATCATAAAATAAACATGAATGTATTGCCACAAAACTGATCCTAACCCCCAAACTAGGACTGGACCTGTATTTTGGTAGTATCTTCGTAATCTAAACCTTCCTCCTACAAAAACATATTGAGCTTTATTAGTAAAGCATAACAGGTACTTTAGTAAATGAAAATTTGGCACACGTTCTATAACTTGATATTTTTGCGACGGTATCACTAGCTGAGTTGACTTGATACGACGAAGGTACTACGCTCTACCTGACATTTTTTGTAAGAAGCTTGTACAGAAACTGCTCATGAATTTGACATAGCCTCACATAGCCCCGTACGATGCTGCGAGCTGCGAAGCTTACTTCTAGCATACTCCTCCTGAATACTTATTACAGCTAAGTAAAAATCGAAGTCATGCCGTGTACCCATCAAGGGTTTTTAGTCAAATACGGTGAAATATTGCTTTCGAAGCGGGGATGGTATACGGTGTAGGAATATTTAACAATATTATGGGCCTTTTGCGTCACTTGACAAGTTATTGGTCGTATAAGGCGATATATATTTTTTAATAAAGTTCGTTGCTTGTCATTAAACGATGTGGTTACATGTTTTTTATCCAGATTACCATTTTTTGGTATTTTTGTGTTTTGCATGGTATTTTTTGTATAGACATAACAATAGTACCTAGTTTTCGTAATTTCTAATGAATAAAACGTTTTAAAACACAAGATAGATTATTCTAAAAAGAAGTAGAAAATGCGTTTATCTTGAAAGAATTATGTCTTTTATTTATGTAGCTATATTTACACTAGATACTAAATTAAATGACTAACTAACTTAATATAAAATCGGTTGTCTGTAAAGTCGGTTTACTGACGATAGTTTAACGTGACAACGTCATAAGAAAATACTGATGGAATAGTTGCATTGCATTTGTTAATATTCGCTTGCACTTCAAGCCACCATGGAACGCTACAGAGCGAGGCCGCGAGGTAACGCTACATGAGTCATGTTTTATTCGTGAGTGCAGCCAGCTTCATCGATTTATTAGACGTTGTCACGTCAAAAATTACAAAAACAAAGGAAACTTAGGCGTCGAAGTACTCATCCGCATCGCTGCCATCCGGAAACGAGCCCAGAAGACTGGCAGCATTGCAATGTTCAATGGCAATGCTAATTCTTGGCCAAAGAACGACCCAGCCCTCTAGTCACGTGAAGTGTCGACCAGCCGGCGAGAAATTTCCTTAAAAACGAGACGTGCACTCGGGCCCCATGACCCGAGCGATTCGATTCCCAAACGGCTCAAAGCTGTAGTTACCCATAAGGTTACGGTATTTGCGCCGCTTGAGGGTTTCAGCAGTCGCAGCAGCGGCGCCAGCACAGCCGTGCTGTGCTAGGAACATGAGGTAGCGCAAAGGTATCTACACACGTTGCGGCTCACACCAGAGCCTACCCACCTTCCAAGGCAACAACGTCACGCTGTCTGGTCTCTTACCATCGTCACGTACCAAGCCGTTTGGTTCTAACATCGTTGGTAAGCTGGCGGTGACGAGGGCTCGACGAATATTATCGTTGATGCTGGCGTGCCGTGCTATGCGACCTCCTGCAGTAGGACAGGCCATGGTGCCTGAGACTATTGACAGCTTCACCGCAGTGACACCGATGCGGAGCAACACAAGTTGCGCCCAAGCGGAGACACGTAGCGAGCCGAAATGAAGAATCATCCATGCCTTTGGTACACGGTAAACACGGTAAACACGGTAGGTACTTCAAAATCGACCATTGAGGAAGATAAAATGTTCCTGGTTAATTTATCGGTATTATGGACCGAGGGGAGGAAAGCCGGTAAACTTATACCTACTTGAAATTTTGCGGTCGCCGAAACCGCCCAGACGAAAGGGCGGTGTGGCGTGCTGCCACGCACGGTCGTCCAGGGCCACATTTAGGATGTAAGTTAGTGTGTTTCTAATAATTTGGTCTACTTTTTCTGAAAGTTGTGGATGCTTCCATAGATGAGAGGAGCTCCAAAGCAACAGTGCCGAATGAGTGTGAAAGCCGAATGAATATTCATTTTGAAAAGTCTTTCCGAGACATCATTAAAATTTTGTATCTTTTCCTCAATGAGCTTTGGAAAGGATTCGTCAAAAATAGGGGACCCTAGCTAAGTGAAGAAATTTTATTTCGGTAATTTTGACATTTGGAGCTATTGTATTTTTTGCTATGGTAGCCTGTCTGTCAGTCGTTTGGGAAAGATAAATTTCGCATTTTGAAAGGCTTAAGGTCAATGGAACTGAATTTTTCTTTTATAAACGTTAAATGTTTTAAGACTGTGTCTACTACGCCTCCTAGGGTTCCGTCATCCAAATACCATACGTTGAATTTAGAATTTAGTCGTCGAATAATTGGATTTATTGACAGCTAACGGCTGATTTCAAAAAATTTACTTTATAGAGTAATTTATGGGGGGGGGGGGGGGGGGCAGTAACATTGATAGAGAAAACTGTAAATGGGTATTTCTTTTTGAACTTCTGTCAACAAGGTGTCCCTGTACATGGAATTGAAAGCATTCCTAACGCCAACCTTAAGGATGACCTCACCCTTATTTAGATACAAATATTCTGAACTTTTATCCCTGAGGTAGTGAAATGAAATAACTTTTTGAACTTCGAAAATATAATATTGTACGACTTTCCAAGACTGGCTGAAATTAAATTTCTACTCAACGAATTTTTCCTAAACATTTTCACAAGAATTTCAATAAGCCAATAGAATACAAGTTTAAAACAAACACAATATAATAATATTATTCATGATAAAATTAAAAAAAAAAACAATAAAATTTTGTTGCTTCTCTGCAAAATCTGAAAGTCAGAAAATACTGTATGTACCCTACATACAGTATTTTCTGACTTTCAGATTTTATAAATTATTAATGTATGCTTCATTTTCTTGCTAAAATGAAACGTATAGGTATATAATCTAGATCCTATGATACTACAATATTTGCTATAACACAATAGATACTGCACGCCCGGACTCCTAAATCAAGCCACCGTGCATTTTTTATATTTAAAGACCTAAAAAAAGTTTTTATGCAGTTTTGACGCTGACTTACTGGCCATTATTTCGGTAACACTATTGTTCCACAAATTTGAAATAGAGAAGAAAATCGGAGTTTGATCGCTCTTAAAGAAGCAACATGCTTTGATTAGAGCTTCGAACTACGTAAGTATGTAAGTAACGTACGTAAGTTGTTTTGTTATTTGTTTTGTTTTACATAAAAAGAGGATCGAAATGGTTTTTACTTATTTTTTTTATCCATTCTGACGTTTAAATTATGGATACTGCACCTAAGGAGCCGCGCAAGCACTTATTTTTCTTTCTACTACCACTATTTAAAAAGATAGAGGCCTTTAAACAAAAAAGCTCGATTCAGGTGTCAAACTTTCATGAAAATATTATAAAATGTACAAATTTTCATACATTGGCTACCAGTCTATCTGTGTATATCCACATTTTTACAAAAGTTTGACGATTTTGGCAGCTTGTTACCTGAAATAGAGTACTTCTTATTCCGGGAAATTAAAAACTTCGGACGGATGGATCTACAGGTTACCTAGTAATAACTATTTCAATACCTACTAGTGGAGGGCATGGTGGTGCATGCAACATAGGGGATCGCAGGCTTTGCGTTTGATTGAATCAACTGATGTGAAAAAATTGCGCATCGTAGGGCAACGGACACACTGTATGCTTTGCTAGCTATTTGCTAGGGATGTGTACAGCATAGTACCTTACGCATTGAGACTTAAGGCTCCTACAAACAGGCGCGACATGCGATATAATCGTACGCGACACAAAGGCACCGCTCGTTGCGCGACTTCCGGTGCCTTTGTGTCCTGCGCGATTTTATCGCGTGTCGCGCATGTTTGAAGGAGCCTTTATACTTAATGTTTTTTGGCTTTTATATTGTATAATAAATAATAATGTGAATAATAAATTAGAAATTTTGAAGAAGACTGTGTAGCAGGGATTTAGTCTTTGAAGATGTTCCTTATAGTGACATTTCATCATGTCTGTTATGATCACGGTCTTTAAATATTGATTTATTGCCTTTGTTCGTTGTTTCGTGTTCAGATTAGTAACAAACCTACCTTATTTATGTACATTTTGCGAACATTTATTTTTTGAAGTGAAAACTCCTTTAGGCGCGTTGGACATTTTTTGAGATGGGAAAAAACCATTGAGCTCGCGCCACAGTTACCGTGAACGACACCGTGCGTGTTTTGTTTATAAGACGATTAAAAAAATACCCGCTTCGGATGTGTTCGGCTGTCCTAGGGATGTACTCGGTTTTAATGTATATCCGATATGTCAGTGAGTGATGGCAAAATATTCTGTTTGTGTTTTTTCACTTCTGTCGGCACTTCCGGAGTGCCACTGTTATTTTGTTAGTTTTTCTTTCTTGAATAGTTACAAAATGTGTATACCTAATGTTTTTGTGGCATTTATAATGTTAATTGCCAATATCATTTAGTGTGCTTAGTGTTTGGAAAAAGACGATAAAAGCAACTCACCTTTTTATATTTCGTCTCGCAATATCTAATGCAGTATTTAAGTACTATAATGAAAAATATCTTATAGTTACCTACGCAAAATTAAAAAAAAAATGAAAGTTTTAGAAAAACCTATTTCATAATAGTATGGTTAACACTACTTACTAATTATTTATCAATAATTTAAGAGATAATCGCTTTTCTCGTCACTATACGTACTATATTAGAGATGATTTTGCGAGACAAAATATAAAAACCAGCCAAGTGCGTGTCGGACTACGCACATTGAAGGGTTCCGTAGTTGGAATGAATTTATCCCAAGAACAAACTTAGCATTGTAGTTGAAAATCATGTTCTCCCATACATCGCAACTGCAAAATGTAAGTTGGTTGACTATTACTCGTAAACTTGTAAAGCCAACTTAGCTGTGATAGTTTTCATTTTAATTTAGTTATATATAATACTGCCGTGAATATTTTCACATATCTAAAAGCAACCATTTAGCTGGCAGGGACACACACACTAGAATCTAACAAAAATTTGCACTTTAAAGCTTAATATTTCACAAACGGATCCCTAAATTGAAAAATTGTTTTCACAGACTTGTAATATTTTTTTAAGACGTATTCAACGATATCCCACCCCAAAGGGTAGACGAGAAAAAATATCCCCACTTTTGTGCGTACCTACAGGAGGTACCCTAAAAAAATTGTTTTCATGATTTTATTTTACCACTTTGTCGGCGTGATTAATATATATATATATATTCATGCCAAATTATAGCTTTCTAGCACTAAGAGTCTCTGAGCTAAGTTGCGGACGGACTGAGGGACGGACGGACATGGCGAAACTATTGGTTCCTTGTTGACTACGGAACTCTAAAAATGAAAGTTGCTTTAATCGCCCTTTTTCAATCACTAGATGCACTACATATTTTCACTTAACATTATAAATGCTAGAAAAACATTAGGTTTAATGTGTACACATTTCGTAACTATTGATAGAGAAATAAAAACTAACAAAACAAATGTTCGCAAAATGAACATCAATAAGATTGCTTTGATACTAATCTGAACAAGAAACAACGAACAAAGGCAATGTCTACATACCCTGATTATAACAGACATGATGAAAATGTCACTCTGAGAAACATCTTCAAAGGCCCCTGCTACACAGGGCTTCTCCAAATTTGTTCAAAGGGATCCAAAAATGATACATGAGTAACGGCTTCTTATTTTCATGTTATAAATGTCACTCGAGTGATATGGGTCACTCTCCCAGCATACTCGAATATGATCGACGAATGACTTGTCATTATTTACGGATTTCATCCTGCTTCATCCTGGAGCTTGTCATATATTTAATCTGTAGTGGGATTTTTTGAAGAAAGATCTGAAGATGGAAAAATATAGGTTTGGGGTAGCTATATATACCTACTGCCTATAACTGTATATCTGGATTGTTCAGGGTTGTGAGCATGTTGATAGTGACTAATTTTATTTTTTGGAAAATAATCTAATTCATCATCATCATCTGCCGAGCCTAAGTATTTTTGGGGTCGGCTTCCAGTCTAACCGGATGGAGATCAATACCAGTATTTTACATGGAGCTACTGCGTATCTGACCTCCACAACTCAGTTACTGGGTAACATGATAACCCTTAATCCTCCCTCCTAATCAATTAAGGACCTGTCTAAAATGATCTCTTCTCATAAATTACAGCAAAATGAGCCTTGAAAGTTATTTAATTAAAGAGATTAAAACTAGTGCCAAAACTTTAAAAGACTAATTTTAGTAAAGGTAAAACTAATTGCAAACTAAGTTAGCTAACTCTAAGCACTAAGCGAGCCGTAGCGTTTGCCTTCTTTATTATAGAAAAAAAAAGAAAATAAAACTTTTAAACGCACATTCTGCTCAGTAAATCTCTCCTGTTAATAATTGTCGTTCTTTTCCTTACTCTAGTCCCAAACCCCCTAAGTTAAAATACTAAAACTTTTTAGTATGCTCCAAAGAAAATTTCAAGTTGTTAGTTAAATTCAAATTGGAAAACTTTTAAAATTTATGTTCGCAGTTTTAAGGCACCTATTATGTCTCCTCTAGTCGTTACATGTGTAGGTCGGTGTTGAAGAGAGGTCGAGTTAGGCTGGTTAATCCAAAGAATTAAATTGTTAGATTCGCCTTACCGCCTCAAAATTCGTGATTCTATTTCGTTTTGACACCTCTGTCACACAATGACGCAGTGACTTGACTTGATTGTCATGGAAACGCTATTTCGTAATGTGTGAGGTCACTCTTTTCAGTACCAATGGATAAGGTTTTCGTGTGACTAAGTACGATGAGGGCAAATCTAGCGATTTAAATCTTTGGTTAGTCTGGTTTCTTCATACTGTCGCAAAGCAGTTTCATTACGTATTTAATACGTTAGAGGGAGCTAAGGTTTTTTGGTCCTACAGTACTTTCGCTTACGTGAGAATTGTGCTCGCACGCTGACTGTGAGGCAATAAAATGTCCTTTAGGACGAATCCTAAGGTCCATAATATAATAAATTATTTCATTATTTTTATCGAGTGTTTACGAGAAGCTGACGTAGGCGTGTGTGCTTTATGGGATATACTACTTTTTAAGATTATTTGTATTACGGTTGGATAGAAAAGTAGAAAATACATTTATAAGCAAAAGAAAGATGTTAGTGAGGTTGTCCAGCGGGTAATTCCGTAACACGCTAACGGTAGGAATGGTCTTTCATTTTGACTGTCTAACAATATTCATTACGTTTTTTACATTGTTATGCAGACACATTTTTCAAACATATGACTAGAATCAATTCTATTTTGTTGTAATTTTTGACGTTCAAAAATGCCTTTTATGTGCTGTAACGCTAGATGTCGGTAGCCAGCCGTTAAGCCGGCTGACAAGCCCGCCACGCCCAGCCATGCCAAAGCCATGCCATGCCGTGTCGTCTGGGTGCAGCCAAAGCCACAGCCACAGCCTCAGCCAAGCCAAGCCAAGCCAAGCCAAGCCAAGCCATGACAACCAAGTACGACACAGCAGCCACAGCAAAGAGGAAGTCAATTGACTAGCACGTCACTTCCCCACTACGTGAGCCGCGCCCCGCCAAATTCCGAGCCGGGGGAGGTGAAGTAGCCGCCAGCCAGCCAGTATTATAAAGGCCCTAAGCGATGGTTTTGTGCACTTCACTCCATGCTAATAATTGTAAGGGGAAACTCTGCCCGAATAAACAAGTAAATCAATTACTGTGTGCATAATTTTACCACTGCCGTTATAGTGCCTATTTGAAATAAATGCTTTGACAATAACCTTCAAAATGATTCAGATGTGATTGATGCAGGAACTGATGGAAGCTAGTGGATGGCGCCGAACACGTAGCCGAATTTTGGGCCGATTCCATTTAGGTTGCCATCGACACGCTAAGCAGAAAATTACTTCAAAGTTTTTTTCTCAATCGTAAGATAGTTTCCAAGGAATACGTAAAGGGCACTTTCAAATAGTCATCTTGGCTTTGGTTCGACAACGTTTTGTCGTCCAAAGCCATTTCTGGAACACTGAAAATCCAAAAAGGTTTGCCGATATTCCGTTTTCGTAAATCTTGAAGTAACTTGGGCCATTTGTATTTTTAGGGTTCTGTACTAAACGGGGGACGAGAAACAGAGCCTAAGCCCACACTCACACGGACGTAAAATTATCGCGGCGGGATTTTATCGCGCACTGGATTTAAAACTCTCAATATTAAGCCTAGCGTTGAGAATCCAACAGAGCAGCACGTCAAAAAAAACACACTGTTGGATTACAACTCTCGGTGCTGAGTATATGCGTTGAAAACCCAGTGCGCAAAAAAAAAAATCCCGCGGGAAAAACGCACCTGTGTGAACCTAGGCTAAGGCTCTTTGTAAACGGCACGTTTTCGTTACTGTAAACCGTGCCGTAGAAAAAAACGTGTCCGTCAAATAGCTCACATTGTGATCCATACAACACCGACGACCACGAATAAACCGTAGTTTTTCACGGCAGGAAAAACGTATGTGTACAAAGGGCATTATTTTGTACACACACGTTTTTTCTACGGTGCGGTCTACTCGCTATACTGTAAAGAAACCGTGTCGTGTTAAGGCGAAAGCGCCAGGGTAGCCCGCGAAATTCAATTTTTTTTAGGTTTTTTGGAATTTTCTGGTCAGTATTAAGTTGTACGTTGATTAATATATGAATCGCGGGCGTAAGAAATATGTGTTTACAGAATTATAATCATTGAAGACATCAACACAACTCTCTAAGACCACGTAAGTCCAAAGAATAACTGTTTCATGAAATCATCATTCTTTGGACTTACGTGGTCTTAGAGAGTTGTGTTGATGACTTTAATGATTATAATTCTGTAAACACATATTTCTTACGGCCGCGATTCATATATTAATCAACGTACAACTTAATGCTGACCAGCAAATTGCAAAAAACGTAAGAAAATTTGAATTTCGCGGGCTACCTTAGCGCTTCCCCCTTAAAGAGCCTTATTACTAAGACAACACCGTCTGTTAGTCCATATGTTCACTATGTATTTTTTTAACCGTAATAGGTGCCCGGTTGAAATCATACAATGCACGTGTTACTTCGACCTAAGTACATGATGTACAGTAGTTTTGGCGGTACAGTTCCCTTAGTGCGAGGACATAGCATAATTTTTTTTAACTACAGGGACACAGGCCTCCTCTGGGTAGCAGGGAGTGAGTCGTAATATACCACGCGGGACCAGTGTGGGTTGGCAGATTTCACATGTCATCCAATTTTTGATTCTAGGTCATGCCGGTTTCTTCACAATGTTTTCTTTCACCAAGCACAGCACATAGCCGTTTATTTTATAGAAAAGTCTATTACGACGGAATGTGTTAGAAAACAGCAAGAAAATCTTCCAAAACAAAAACGTCTGCCGCATCTAAACAACATTATAATCGAGTATAAAACGCCGTGCGGTAAAAGCGTTCTAGTATTAGGTATGAGAGATATTTTAAAGTGAGGAGTGCTCGCAACAGAGGGAGATAATGCGTCGTTAATGGAGTGCCGTTGCAGCCATGTTGGCTAAGCGACTTGCACCATTACTGGATTTGTAAACGTGAAAAATAAACGTGTTTATATCGAACGTGACACTTTTAGCTTTAACGAAATAAGGGACTAGAACACTTCTAGGGGACTGTGTGTGCGACTTTGAAGTGCATTTAGAAATAAAGGAATGGAGGGTACTGTTCGAGAAAAGTGGGGAGGGTCGTTTTCTTCCACATTGCAGTGTAATGTCTATTTTCGTTGGTGGATAGAAAGTTAGAAATGGGTCTCCTAATTACTGCTACCAGAATAACGTTATTATTGTGATAATCCAAACATCACGTTTGGCAGACGTGGTTGGTAGTAATAGCACGAGTATATTACAAGACATAAAGGAATCCTGCTTATTAACAGCTCCTTCTTCTTCTCGTGTTTATGTTCTTTTTCTGCATCATGTTTACCGCAAATAAACGTATTTTCTTTCGTCTTCTTTTCTTTTTCTTCTTTCTTCAGGTACCTCTCTCACTTCTGAAGGATGGCTATAAATGGGTTTATCATATGTAATGGGTCTTATCCTCGAATTGCTGTTGTATTTTTGATGCTGGTATTTAAATCTCTGTTGCTTAAAGAAAGTTCGAATTTCAAGTCGCCAGCCACTATGTTTAATAAATTCCTTCATTAACGAAGTATAAGATACTTCCAACTTCACTGTGAACAATAGTTTGTACGAAGGCTTTCTTACAATTTCAAGCACTAGAGAGTATGGCGCTATTAATTTGACCTCGCGCTACAGTCGCCAAGCCACTTAGAATTCCTCTTATCGAATTAAATATTCCAATCTTCCTTTTCCTCCAATAAATTTACGCTGTTGCAGGGAACATTGAAAGTAGTTACGTTAATATTGTTTTAGTTTAATTCCTTTAAGAGTTTACTATGGGATATTACCATACCGTAGGATGCATTTACATTTATAAGCCTTGCACTCTCTTCTTAGCGTGTCGGTGGCAATCTAAATAAACGGTCAGAATTCGGCTACGTGTTTGGTGTGTATCGTTTGTGGAACAGCACCGCATGAACACTCCAAGGCCGAGTCTTCTATGTATCTCCACCTGATCGGGTTTTATTTATTTATTTATTTATTTATTTAAACTTTTCGCACAAAAAAGGTACAAAGGCGGACTTAATGCCTTAGGCATTCTCTACCAGTCAACCAAGGGTGGTGAAGAGATTGGATGGCAGGTGCTTTGTGTGAGAGGAACAATGATAAAAAAAAATCTATTAAAACTAGGTACACAAATACATAAATAGGTTATATACATTTACATACTATTTACTATAATATATACTTATAATATATATATAATACACAAATTCAAAGGAGAGAGGTGATGAGATGACTCTACGCTATTTGTTTTGAAAATAACTCTGCAATTTCCGCTTAAATGCATACCGACTGGTGGCCGTCCTGATATCAAGAGGAAGTGCATTCCAAAGAAGAATGGACTGAATATGAAAGGAAGAATGAACAAAGTCAGAAGTATGAGAAGGACAGAGTAGGAGAAGATTGTTAGAAGAACGTAGATTCTTAGCGTGAGAAGAACAAAGATATTGGAAGTGAGACACGAGATAAGAAGGAGGAGTGGGAGAGTTGAGAAGGGAGAAAAGCGTGGTCAAAGCGCGCAAACTTCTTCTTTGGCGTATGGACATCCATTTGAGCTCAGACCTATAGCTCGACACATGGTCATATTTCTTGAGGTTGAATATGAAGCGGATACCATTGTTGAGCAATCTGTCGAGCTTATCCAGCAAAACCGCGTTCAAGTCAAAGTAGCACACGTCACCATAGTCGATTATAGGAAAAATTAAAGTCTGCACAAGCATGGTTTTCGTCTTAGCGGGCAAAAAGTTTCTCAGACGATACAGGGATCGCAGAGTACCGTTGACCCTTTGGCTAACACTAGAGACCTGGCGTTGCCAGCTAAGCGTAGAGTCAAGATGCAAACCGAGATCTTTCACAGTAGGGGTAATGGGTATGACTGTACCATTGAACATAAGAGGAGGAAGAGAGCTAAGCGTCACCCTACCCATCATGCGTGAGCTTCCAATTACGATGGCTTGACACTTAGAGGGGTTTACAGACACTCCGAAACTATCAGACCACTTTTTGACAGCATTTAAGTCTCGGTTTACATCTGCTATAGCGTCCGACAAACCTTCTACCCGCCCAGATGTATACAGTTGAAGATCATCAGCATATAGATGATACGAACATCGAAGACAGTGAGTTATAAAATTGATGAAGATGGAGAATAACAATGGAGAAAGAATACCGCCTTGTGGAACACCAGCATCCAGGTCACGCCAACCAGAAGAACTCTGATCAACGCGAACCGACTGCTGACGTCCACGAAGATAAGAAGAGAACCATTCCAGAGCCTCGGACGAAACCATAAGATGAGAAAGGATAGATAGGAGAATATCGTGGCTGACTGCATTAAAGGCATTGGAGAAATCAATTAAAACCAAAACGGTAACTTTGGTATCCTCCATCGCTTCTCTAATGTCACCAGTCACTTTAACCCTAGACACCTAACGTTTGCCTGCCCCCTATAAACCCTAACCATTCGTCGATTCGACGAATACTTTTTAGGGTGTTTTAATTTCAAGTTATAATATAACTTTTCGTTAAATGTATTGCACTTATACTTGGTTTAACTATTATTCTACAAAATGAAACAATGAATCTCTGTATTATTACTATTTATATTTATTTTATCACAATTTTAGAAAGGCACTAACTTTTATGAGATCATAGAGACAACATATTTATAAAAATTAAAATAAAAAAAACAACAAAAAACAGCCTTTTCTTCTTTGGCGTTACTAAATTATAACACTATAAACTATTAAGAAAAATAGAAAAATAATTTTTTTTAGAGCACATTTTGAACAAAAATCAACTTTATGTTCCCCACATATTGCTGAATTACATTTAGCGCATGATGACTTTGTCATGCGCCTTTTGGTATATGAACATACACCACAGATTTTTCCTGTTCTATTATTTGGTGGCTCTGTTGGTTGAAGGTCACTACCGGATTGTGGCTGACTCTGACCTTGACCTTCATCATGCCCTAAACCCAATATATCTGTCTATGTGCGTTGGCATGGTACGAATTTCCAGTCGGATTTTCAACCATGGTTCTACAAGTTGCGAATGCATCTTTTTCATAAAATCACGTCGGTTCATTAGTTTTTGACCCTGTACAGAGGCATTATGGCAGTAAATTATGTAACAGTTGAAACATGCTAGAATATAGCATGTTTCAACTGTTACATAAATTTATCATTCCATAGAAGACGCATATTGGCCATGGCTTGGTTTTTCTGCTGCTTGACATGACCCGAGCTCACCTCTGGAGGTGGGTGAGGTGTTTGTGGTTCCAGCACATCATCCATAAAAGCAGGAGAAACACGCTCTTCAATAACTTCATCGTCAGAAGAACCGGAAGATTCTTCTGTCTGATTATCACTTTCAACAGCATCCACCTCCAGATTATCTTCAGTTTCGCTATCAGATAATTCCTCCGAAGCACTGACATCTTCCTCTTCCAATAACAAACGCGCTATATGTTCATCAGGTAGCAATTGTCTTGAAATCATGATAAAAACTGCAAGAAAACAAAAAAACATTAGTTGCGAAAGAATACACAAACCCTAACCATTCGTCGAAACGACGAGCACTATCGTAATATCTCGAAAAAAGAAGTACTTACCCGCCGGACTCGAACGCCTCCCGGAAGAGCTCGACAAACACTGAGTTGACAAGCAACGTTGCTATGATCGCACCACGCGCTGAAAAGATACTGAGAATTTTTTGTCGCGTACTCGTCGAATCGACGAAGGTTAGGTGTCTAGGGTTAAGGAGAGCGGACGCTGTACTGTGCCCAGGCCTGAACCCAGATTGAAACGAGCTTACGAGGTTGTTCCGATGAACAAACCCCGCAAACTGCTTGTGTACACAGGCCTCAAGCACTTTAGACAGGAATGGGAGAATGGAAATGGGTCGAAAGTGGCTGGGTAGGGAGGGATTTGAAATTTTAGGAAGTGGGCGGACGTAGGCCATACGCCACTGGGATGGGAATTGTCCGGAATCAAGAGAAAAGTTAATGATGTGGGTAATCGGAGGGAGAAGGCTATCAAGGATCCAAAGGACCATACTACGACTGATGCCGTCATAGCCCACAGCCTTGGATTTTATGGAGAGGATGATCTTTTTAATTTCGTCCAAGGTCACCGGAGCGAAGTGAAATGGTTCTATGATGGGACTCGCTAGGCCAGTAATGAAATCAACCGTCTGGGACAACATTTGGGAATCCAAATGACTAGTGGTTGTGAAGTGACGGTTGATATCATCAAGGCCAATTGTATTAGGAAAATCCACATGCCGTGGCCTGCCGATACCAAGAGTACCTAGGAACTTCCAGATATCAGCAGGTGAAGAAGAGGAAATGTTCTCGAGAATATGGCGGCGTTTAGCGTTGCGTATCATCTGATTACACCGATTTCTAGCAGCTTTGAATAAGTTGCGATTTTCATCACTGCGATCCTTTTTAAATTTACGAAAGGCCCGATCCCTGCGCCTCATCGCCATTCGAACCCCTGTGGTCATCCAAGGAGCCGGAGGACGCCGAAGTTTAATCTGC
Organism: Luperina testacea; assembly: GCA_927399505.1. Lineage (NCBI taxonomy): Eukaryota > Metazoa > Arthropoda > Insecta > Lepidoptera > Noctuidae > Luperina > Luperina testacea. The sequence continues at coordinate 10,201,232 of OV656756.1, forward strand.
TTAACAGGAGCATGTTTGTCGTAGAGAGCAAGGACCGTCTGATCGAAAATGCGCAGTTTATCGTCTACAGCTGTTGCCGCTGCCAAGGATTCCCAACTGAGGTCTGACGCATCTTGACGAAGCATCTCAACGTCCATGCGCGCAAAACACCGCATGTGCAGAACCTTTGGGATAGGTTTAGGTGGTTTAAGGTTATACGAGAGGAAAATGAGGTCATGATGGGAAAATCCAGGGGCGGGACACTGACCATGTGAGGGAACAAGGGAGGGTGCGGATGTAAGGATTAAGTCAAGCCAAGTGTCATCACCAGAGATATTAAAATGGGTAGGTTGCAGTGAAAGTATATGGAGACTAACGGACTCAATGATGTGAAGGAGTTTACGGGATCGGGGAGTGTGATGAGCAAGGTCAGTGTTGAAATCGCCCATGATGACGCAATGTGCATACTCTGACCCTACGGATTCAAGCGCCAGTTCGAGGTTGGAAAAATAGTCAACGGCGGGTGGACAATAGACAACACCAAGAAGGGTCTTGACGCCTTTGACGTAGACCTCCAAAAAGAGGTACTCAGCTGAAGCATGGTATTGTGAGGGAGACGAGACAATGATTTTAAAAGGAAAATCGCTACGAAGATAGATAGCTACACCCCCCCCTCCCTTTCCAATTCTATCATTGCGGATAAGAGTGAAACCTGGGAGAGAATAGGTAGAGGAAAGGAGATGAGGTTTGAACCAACTCTCAGAAACCAGAACGGCATGGATATTGGCGTCAGAAAAGGTGTCCAACAGGTCACTGTAGTGACTTGGGACACTTTGCGCATTTATATGGCAGACATTGAACAAATGACCTTTCTGTTGGCTGAAGCTCCGACGCACAAAGTCACCAAGTGTGTCAGTCAAAGAGTTAAAACTAGCATTAACGGATGAGCTAGAGGAATCAATGGCAGAGTAAAACGAATCATCATCGGATAACATAAAATACAAATATAAATAATATAAATATAAAAAATAACTACTAATTAAAAAGCAAATAAACTGAAGCTACGACTGCTTTCGTTTTAGGTGCACCACCACTATCTGTGCACCACCCACCAGCAGCACTAGTATAGTTGTACATGGATCCTTTGGAGCGTGGCCAAAATCAGAACTAAGGTGACTTTTTCTCATTATCGTTAAAGTTATTCAAACGCCAAAAGATCACACTGTACAGTATTAGTAACATAAAACCAGAAATAAACATCAATATTAGAAAGCAAATAGCATCACAAACATTAACATAAAATATTATGAACAAGCAACGAACAAAACGAAACATGAAAGAGTTACATGAGCAGAAACGGAACGCAATATACGAAACACAAATCAAGGAAAATTGGACGTCAAAATTTAGACAAATTCAAGATTGACAGGTGACAGTGACAAATAATGACGAAATACAATAATTTTACAATCTGAATGAGTAGTTTTGAGGTGAAAAAAAATAAATAGTAAGCAGGTAGATACGTACGATAACTTAAAAAATTACGTGAATTGACGTCCCAAGCACATAAACTGATAAGTTGGAGAACCACATAAACACTCATTACACTTTACGAGCTCCACTATCTGGCTTGCCTCCAGTTCCAGATGATTCCCCGGGCTTCTTAGGGTACTTAGTCAACAAGGGATTAAGTTCCTCTAAAGAACAAATCTTATGCCGTGTTCCATCGGGGGATCTGATGACAATAACCCCATCCTGAGTCCAGCATGCCGGCATCCCGAAGTGCAGGCGCGCTCTGCTGAATACAGCCTGCCTAGACCGGGTCAAGAACTCCTTGACTGTGACCGTGGAGCCTTTCAATGCAGACTTTGCCTTCCAAACAGTAGACTTCAGATCGACATTGGAGAACCTAACCAATATAGGTCTGCTAGTTGTTGGACCTTTTCTGGATGCGCCAAGTCTGTGACAAACTTTGATGGAGGATGCAGTGATGTCAGGCAGTGCCAGTTTGTTCTTCAGAACGTCCATAACAAGAGTTTTGCAATCCTCATTGTCCGCTTCAGAAAACCCAGTGAAGATGAGAGCTTTCCGACGAGATCTCATCTCTATCTCGGTTTTCCTTGCTTCGGCCAACCTGCGACCAGAGTCTGTTTAAAGATTTTCAGGTTACCCAAGGCATCTCATGTCCAAGTGGGAGGTCTTAACCGGATGGAACGAATGGTTTGGTTTAGGAAGCACTGTTTCGCCACAGCTTCAGTCTTTCTTTTGATTGTTCGCCAGTGAGTGGGACACACTTTAAAAAGCCTTGCAAAGTCTGACACTGATTGGACAATTCCACTTGATTCTGTGTGGTTCTTTCCAGAACATCTAAGACACTAATCTGAATGGTCCTCATATGGTCTGACCAAGATTATGTCATGATTTTAAAAGAGACTGTGACCTCTTAATTTTTTTCTGTCTTTCTTCTCAGAGTAGTCGGTTTGGAAATATCGAACTCATCTAGTTTTAAAACATAATTTAGTTTTGCCGTGTAAAACTGTTTTTTAACCAATGAATACAAAAATAAATATCATTTATCACTTGGTTCACCGGATTGTCTCGGTCTCTTTGGTTTTTCTCGTACAAAATTCTTGGTAGCTAACGAAACCCGGATAATGCACTGCTATTTTTTAAAATAACTTTTTTCAATGAAAATTGACGTCGATTTATAATAAAATTAACATTCTCTTTAATTCAATCTCAAACACAGCTGCAGTCAACTAACCCATCCACACGAAATTAAAAACACTTTTTTGTCTGTGACCGATTGCCTAACACTTTCAACATTTTTTGGTCGTAGTTATTAATGCTGCAGGCTTTTGACACGTCCTAACGACCCGTTCAATCAAACGGCGGCTTAAAGTGCTCTTCCAATGTGGGAGAGCACATATTGAAACAGTCAACTCTTTCAGTGACCCCTTGCTTAGATGCAGTTGCATATTGGCCTTTATTATTGGAAGCGTAAGGGCAATACCCTTACGTTTCGCTTAATGGAGTATTCATTGGTAGAAATTGTTGAAATTGATAATTATGTCACATCACACATAACACGTTTGTTTGCTCTGAAGGGGTTAGGCAGATATGTACAGACGCCAGCAAATCAAATTTCTTTAATAGACTTTCAACTTTTTTGCTGTAGCATAAGGTTCAAAGTTGATTGGGAAAATTTGACAGATTCAGGTAGCTTTATGTGCTGGCGTCTGTTCCTATAGTAGGTACACCCACATTTCACCAGTTAAGTTTAAATCCCGTGTAATAGGGTACAGAAAAATGGCGATGGACAAGGGCATATGTGAAGAGAGGAAAAAAGAAATGGATCAAATTAATAACAGAGTAGTACCCAAGGGATGGAAAAAGGAGCAAAGGACGACAAGCGAAACATTGAGAAGACGACGTCAAAAGAGTAGCTAGTCCAGAGTGGAATCACAGGGCGAGAGATAATAAAATAGATAAACAATAGGAAGATATACATTTTTAGAGGAGGCCTTTGTCGAAAGACAAGCGGCTTAGAAAGAGAATCGACACCGAACGCCGATATTTAAAGAAAAATTTAACATATGTATTTCAAAAAAATCCTCTGAAAATTTTGTAGAATCAGCAATAAAGGCTTATTTTATTTCATCTTAATAGGGGGTAAACTTTTGCTATCAATCGACCACAAATTAATGTCATAATAAGGGCACATCAAATTGTACGTCAATTACTCGTAATACCTTTGTAGAATTTAGGCATTGATATTGAGTGTCTCTATTACTTTTACGCACAATGAAAAATACTTAAACAAATTTCTTTTCAGTCTCTTGATAATATTTTCAAGTCAATATTATATTAATAAAGCTTCTGATTACTATTTAATTGTATGTTTGTGTAACAAAAATAAGGAAGCAAACATTCACGGAAACTGAAAATTTGTATTTAAATAAAAGTCAATATCAACTCAAAGCAAAAGCTGTTTTCTGAATTTTTGATGACGGGGAGAGGAGGAATATTTTATTAAAATTCGCTGAGTTCAAAACGCGATGCAAAATAATTATTATGCTCATAATATTATATTTAAACACCACTCAATTGACATAATATTTCTGTCAACATAATGTATGTAACATGTGATAGCCTTTGTCTGTCTGTGTGATTTATGTGACTCTGTGCAATGTGTGATATTATTCAATAAATATCAGTAAAGAAATTTAAATTAAGTATATAGTTGACTGCATGTGCAAAGTTCATCCTGATTATTTGCAAATATTTGTTCGAATATAAGGGAGCTTCACAGTTGACAGTAAGTATTATTATTTCTAAACATTACGCCAATTACGAAGTACACAGAAAAATAAGAATGGCAGATAGTGACTTAATCTATATAATATTTAAATAAATAAATATTTATTTCTATTTGTATAATATCAAAATACTAAATAAATAAATATTTATTTCTATTTGTATAATATCAAAATACATACTTAACAGCTTTTCACTAAATGCATATGAAACTGTATACGGTACGTAAAAAAAAAACACTTTTTAACATTTTTTTCTGTCAGTCTATTTGATTCCGGCTAATCTCCAAAACAGCTGGACCGACAGATAGCTGAAGTTATAAGGAGTAAGTTAGACTATTTTTATTTTAGAAAAATAATTAGGTTCCGCGTAAAAGAAATCCCATGAAATCCAAAATGCACGCGAACGAAGCACACAGCACAGTTATTAATATAAATTATATTATTATTTCTTGTATAAACTGCCATATCATATCTTGCGGTGCCTTTGTCTTGCGCACGATTTTATCGCATGTCGCGCCTGTTTGAAGGAACCTTTATACGTATCTATAAACGTAGTGAAGGTAAACATTATTAGCTGATAACGGCACTAACGGCACTGTGAGAGGAAGTTTAATTTTATTAACACGCTGATCGTGGATAGGGCATTCCAACCCTAACTAATGTGACTTTTTGACGACAATGCTGAAGACGATGACCTAGATAAGAAATGTTCGAACAAATAATGATCATGTAGGTACATAATTATATTATTACGTTAAAGAAGGTTACAAAACTACCTTTTTGAAGTAGAAAATAAACTACGTCACGTCAATAGCTTATCTTACTGAGCCATCCAGAAAAGTTAACCCGAGATATTTTCTTCCCGCCGATTGTATTTTATTTTTATTTTGTTACACCGGGAAGCTTTGGAGCGTCGCCTCGTGGCAGCTGAGACGTGTATCTAGGTAATATCTAGACGCCTTGAGCGCAACTTCTAAAAATGTTACTTAATTTTAACGGACATAATAAGTGGCAATGCTTAATGCTGCCAGTCTTCTGGGCACGTTTCCGGATGACAGCGATGCGGACGAGTACTTCGACGCCTAATTGTCTTTTATTTTTGTATTTATTTGCACAGTAAATTAGTTAGTCATTTAATTTAGTATTTAGTGTAAATAGTTAGTTTTTTTTTTTCTAAATAAATCTGTAGCTGTAAGTATGGGTTTTGATTTTTGTAGTTGTTTTTGTGGTGTTCGTAGATCTTTGATAATACGTCAGGGTAGTCAGAAGCCTAAAAGTTTGACAACCAGTCTTACCAAGGGGATCGCGCTTTCCAGTGACTAGGTTGTGGAGGTCAGATAGGTAGTTTCTCCATGTAAAACACTGGTATTCAGCTGCATCCTGTTAGACTGGAAGCCGACCTCAACATAGTTGGGAAAAGGCTAGGCAGATCGATTGATTTTATTGTGCCATCATACAGTATCTATCATTTATGCTATCATACAATTATTTATCAGTCCGTAAACGTCCACTGCGCGATATGAATGTTTAAAGGTATCATTACAGATGTTTGGAATGTACCTAAATGGTAGATATTCAGTAATAAAATATTTGTCGTTGCTACTTTCTTAAAACTTTTAGACGACATAATATATTTAGGCGAGTATTTAAGACAGATTTTTACTTTACAACTTTATAAGTTCTACGACGTTAATTTATTTAATGCAATACAAACAAGCTTATTACAGAATGCCACGAAGTTACAAACATTACTTATTGTTAAATTGGTTCAACGTTTGTAAGGTATTTGCCCACAAACCTAAGTGGTCACTGAAATCTTGGGGCTTCGAAACCATTCAAAGTTTAAAAGGGAAGTGTGGCAGAACTTACACAGGCTGGCTAACGGAGGTTATGTAGTAATAAATACCCCATACCATGGCACTATTCCTTTTGACTGGGCGGTGTGGACGAATTTTTATGATGTCTATTGATTATTTCCCCTTCTTTTGATACTTGTACATTATTATTAATAATATTTTTAAACTGTTAGCTTTTAAATTATGTACTTAAATATAAATCAATAATTAAATAATTCACGTGTAAATCGCGGATGGGTGTGGCGGATGGGTTACAGAGAGGCCTCAGAGGCCCGAAAGACTGATAAACTTTATTTTACATCACAAAAATACATAAAAAAATAAATTATTGAACACTAGGTAAATACAATGGGCGGACTTATAGCTTTCTTTTTTTTACCAAGAGGTAATGTATTATCCAGTAACTGGATTGTGGAGCTCAGATAGGCAGTCACTCCATGTAAAATACTCAGAAAAAAATATAAATAAATACTATAAAAAAATATAGTATATATTATACTCAGCTGCATTCGGTTAGACTGGAAGCCGACCCCAATATAGTTGGGAAAAGGCTAGGCAGATGAGATGAGGTCAACATATAAGCGGACTTTACTTTCTTTCGTTAATCTTAGTTTTTTTCCTATTCGAGGTTTTTTATTAAATGGACCATGGACACATTTAATAAAAGTGTTAACTTCCAAGTATATTAATATCGTCCACTTTTAAATATTTTAGTTGAGTCGTTAAGTAGGCTGTATGTACTGAAAAAATCCCCAAAAGATCAGAAAATTATTACCTTCTTTCCTCGTTACAGGAGCTTATGTTCTGCACATTTTTACAGTTATTAGCCAGTAGTTTGAGGTAATGGTACACAAGATGTTCAATGCGTATTTTACGGGCAATTCTAATGTAGCGTGAGGCAAAATTGTCTCTTTGGGCCATGAGGAAAGCGGGTGCGTCGGAGGCCCAGTGTTGCCCACATGAGCTGTTATTTACGATTGGCGAACACACTTTCCTGGTCCTTTTTCGCTTTTATCCACACCGTTAATAGATTACGGCGAAGTCAAAAGAAACGGTAATGGATTTATTTTCGCATTTCCCGATTTTGGTCCTTCCTCGGATGATGTAATTCACATGTACTGATTTCTAAGGTTTTACATTATAAGCTTCTTAGAAAACATGGAGACCTTGTACGAGGAGATACCTACCTATTTTCGATTATAAAATTCTTTCTTTCTCTGAACCTCGATTGCAAAATTCTATGTTTTTGATTTAATTGAACACTTTAGGGGGAAGTTTGAACCACGAGTTGCTTTAGTTAATTGGCTTTTAATAACATCGATTTTAATCACGCATACAATGCATATACGTCGTCCAAAGCCATGCAGCAATTAAGTAGATTAGTTCTAGTATTCCATAATATTAATTAATATCAACAACTACTCATCTCGGATTGGCTATTACTAATATTAGGGACTGAGCAAGCTTAATCTTGTAATCTCATTACGTATTCCAGGAGATTTCCATACATCGGTCTGCATTGATGTTGACGGTTGTGGGTTCAGTACGTTGCCCTTAAACTTCTTCGAGGGGGGTGGGGAGGGGTGTCACCGCAGAATAGCACATGGGTTAATGGGACATAACATCACGCTCGAAGGGTGAAGGTGAAGTCAGAGGTGTATAATTAATTAAGTCTCAGGTAATAGAGGGCGATCTTAATGCCATCAACCGGGAAAACTTCCAAACAACCGGATTCCACTCGACTGATAAAAGTTTTTAATAGAATAATTCAATTACATTTTGCTTAATCAGGGATTATAGAGTAACTTCTGTATATGATCTTGCTTTTGCCCGTGACTTCGCCCGCGTGAATTTCGGAAAATATTTCACAGGAATGTAGGTACTACCAGGATCAAAAGTGGGTTAATCCAGGTTATAAACTATCTGGGTGCCAAATGTCATCCAAATCCGTTCAGCCGTTTTCGCGCCAATCCGGAACATCACTCATCCAAACAAACGGACAAAAATTCTAAAAACAGTAATAATATTTTCGGCATCAGTCTCGTTCCAATTCCTCGTCGTAACAATGACTTTTTTTCAAAAATATCGAAGCAAACCAAACCAAAATCGATAGAAATGTCCAAAATGTTCGTAAGAATTTCAAAATTGCAGTTCCGCACCGCTAACATAGTTAAACGTTCATTTTTTAAACTTTCCTTCAGAACGCCTCGTCTTAGAAGGATAAAGAAATGTGCAATAAAAATGTGCAATGTGTAAATTAAATTATTATATATCTTAAGGATTTAAAGTATTTTCCCTCCAGGGACCATTGATTTTTTTAACCCTGTATACATATATAGATACACCCGGTAACCTTATCCGCAATATCCTCACTTCATGTACATTATATGTACCTAAAGTCCTCTAGATATTGTAATTGAATATTTTGACGTTAGCTCATAGCTGTGGCTTATACACCCGGATTGCGAATTTCAAAGCAATTTTGAGTGTGTGGCGTATTTGAATGGCTTCCATTCCGGCCATTTGTGTTGTGATGTCGGTTATTGAACAGATCGTTCCGGTGTGACACTTCATAGTAGGTATATTTTCGGTTGAATGGGGGAATTACATTTTGTGCAAAATAAACAGGAGGTAATTCCTCCATTCATCTGAATAAAGATTACACTTTCAGGATATGATTTCAAGTTTTTAATTACGCTACAGTCATGTTTGTTTTCGTTATCTGATCTCACTAATATTATAAAGGCGAAAGTTTGTGAGTGTGTTTGTTACTTCTTCACACATAAACGGCTAAACGGATTTGGATGAAATTTGGGACACAGATAGTTTATAACCAGGCATATAACACATAGGCTACTTTTTACTCCAATGTTCTCACGGGATCAACACTTATTTGGATGAAAAAGCGGAGTGCAGCTAGTTTTAAATAAATCACAACATAACATCACGCCTGTAATCCTTGACGGGTTAGTCAAAGGTGTACCACATTTCAACATTTTTATTTATTTATTTAATTATGCATACACATTACACACAGTCATCACGATGCAGTATAAAACTGATTTACATCGGTCACCTCACACACCAGTTCCAGTTGAAAACCAGCGTCAGCCACTAGTTGTCTGGCATTTTTGCTGAACTGGGCCTTTTTGGCGCAGCCGTGAGGCACACTTTCCTGCTAATTTCTTACATCGGACTTTGCACTTTTTATTTTTATCTTATTTTTTATCTGATGTACGACTATTATCTAACTATCTGGCGTATTGTGTGTCGCTTAGTCTGTGCTAAATAAATGTATTTTCTTTCTTTCAACAGTTATGTTTAAGTCCTGTATAATAGGGGGCAAGCGTATCGCCTTTAATCGGACAAAAAATTCAGACTCCGAGCTGCGAAAAATTTACATAATACTTAAAACTTCCGTACCTACTTTAAAACTTTTAGCAGAATATATTTACTCAAAGTATTATAAACTGACTTAAGGGGCTTACATGACCTAAAGCGCGGACACTGTGGGACTGCATAGAAAAGAAAAAGAAGCGCGATGACACAACGCTGGTAATTTATTGCAAAATATGGAGCAATTATTTAATTACAAAAATCTATTGTTTGGACTAAAAAATTAAAACGCTAGTGTTTTAGTATGTTGCTTGTAGAATAATCTGACAAAATATCAGAATGATTGTGTGTATATTAATTAGTATGGTTTTTATTGTAAAAATAAAGTTTTTAGAGGTATCTTCAAGATTTTTTCCTATCGTATCAAATTAGTTGTATTATGTTTTCAATACACTATTACCTAGCATATCCTGAAGAATATCATATATTTTTCTGATTTTGTTTACTGTAGTAGATCATACACTTTAATTGTTTCTAAAGCTTGCGTTTTTTGCGTTTAGGTCCTGTAATCCCCTTAAGAGCTCAACAGTCACTAATGAGACAATTACTTTTTCTAATGTGACCAATCTTTAGAAGATTTCGCGACATCGGAGCGGATGGAAATGAAATGAAATAAAAGGAAATTATTTATTCTGCAAGTAGGATATCGAAATCACTTTTACACATCATATTATTATAAAAATAATCAAGATGAAGTCGGTGTTTTCTATCTGTCTACTCTGAGAAGAAAGCTCGAAACAAACTCAGAGGTATAATATATATATATATATATAAATATATATATCTCTTTGAAAGTCCAGACATAATCTTGGTCAGATAATGTGAGGACCATGTAGATTGACGTCTGAACCGGTCTTTTGAGGAAAGTACCACACAGATTTGAGTGGAGTGGATCAGTACAGTCAGTGCAAGCATATTGTCAGTAATCGTGTAGCTCAACTCAGAACTTGAAGAGCTCAACGTTGCTTACCGTACATAGTTTAAAAAAATTTTGTTCATATTGGTTTCATAAGATACTCAAGAAGCTTTTAGCTGAACCTAATATGAGTAAACGTATGCAGAAATGGTTGACTTAATTAAGCTAGCACTTAATGTGTTTGCTCGTAAGTTCAGTTTTATGAGTAAATATTATGTTTAACTTGATTAAGTTGCTTGGTCCTCAATCCTCATCTATGTGTTGTTTCAAAGCAAAGAAGAATCTACTACGTATTTAGTAAAATCTATTATGCTCAATTTACGAATAAGAATAGTACCTACGTTTATTTATTTACATACAATATTGAGTAAACAATCACGAAAGAAGGCAGAATGCTTTTCGCGCGTTTTTTTATTTTTTCACAATATTTTTTTTCGCTTTCGCGCCTTTTACTGTATCATACAGCCTGTTACTTGTTCATACAATGTTCGTGATTGAACTCTTTGGTGATTGGAACTTTTACTAATAATATCCACATTCCAAATTCGAATCACTTTTAGTCCCTAGGGATTAAAGAGCTATCTTAGTCCTGTTTACGAAGAATACACTAGCTCTTTTTGAATAGATGTGATAAAAAATATATTACTTTATTACATTTATTATGTTTGCAAGTAAATTGACGAACACAGATAATATTATCGGATGTTTTTCATCCAATAATATTCAATTTATTATGTCTGACTGTCTACAGGAATCCTATTTGATGTTGAGAGCAAAAAAATGATTGCTCTATTACCCAAAATATGTTGTTTATCTTAAGGTCTCTTTCTATGATTGAACCTTTGAAGACTGTTAGGTAGGAAAATATTACTAAGATAATTCATATCATATAGGATCTTCTAGAAGGCTAAAAGTCACCCAAAGGGCAATGGAGAGGGCCATGCTTGGAGTTTTCCTGCGTGATCGAATCAGAAATAAGAAGATTCGCAGGAAAACAAAACTAAAAGCAAGGTAACCGACATAGCCCGAAGAATTGCCAAACTTAAGTGGCAGTGGGCAGGGCGCATTGCTCGCAGAACAGATGGCCGATGGGGCCGACAGATTCTGGAGTGGCGACCGCGTACCAGAAGACGTAGCGTTGGAAGGCCTCCCACACGGTGGACCGACGACCTTGTGAAGGCCGCAGGAACCCGTTGGATGCGAAGCGCGGAACCGGTCGAAGTGGAGGTGCTTGAGGGAGGCCTATGTCCAGCAGTGGACGTCTTTCGGCTGAAATGATGATGAATGATGAGGATCTTCTAATAAAATAAACTTTTATATAGAAAATCTGTAGGTTCCTACTTAGACTAAAGAAATGTCGTACCCTGCGTCCTAACCGAATGCGAATACGCGATTAACCGAACGTTTACTTGAATAATGACGCACGTACGCGACTAATCGCGCTAGTATGTCATATTCATAATATAAACGAGCGTGACTCTCGGTTAGGACACGGCGTTAGGTAAACTTATTTAAGGAAATGTAAAGCACATTTATGGCAAAAAAAAAACAGTGGCACTTCAGGAGTGCCGACAGAAGTGAAAACTTGAAAAAGCGTAGTAATTTTATAAATACGTTAGACGGTTATTCTTCTCAAAGAAAATGTACCGCGCGTTGATGTCTTTATAATGGCCAAAACTCAAAACAGAGGTCTCTCGGTGACGGTGTCGTTCTTGTGAGTTCAATGGTTTTTTCCCATCTCGAAAAATACCCCACAGTGTGAAGTTTTCACTTCAAAAACATATTATTTATATCTCTTTCTAGAGTTAATAAAAATACAGTTTTTATGAATACGAAGTATGTTTATTTTGGAATATTGTTTATTTTCTTGAAACCCCCGAATTCACTAAAAACACGATACGGACACGCCTATTGTTGCAGATATGAAAAACAATAGTCCACCCGCTTTTTGCTGCCGGCTGTATGTGGAAAACAAATTTAATGTTTGTTTAAGTCGTAAAATAGTGCGCGAGGCCCCGTGCCTATTAAGTGGAGAGGTGAACGAATAAACGAGTTAGCAATTGAATAAAGATTTTTCGTTTTGTTGAAAAGAATAGCGCGCCGCTTGGGGGGTTACTCGATAATACTCTGCGCGAAAACGGATTCCGTGTCAATTTGAAGACATTGTTCACTATGCTGTTTTTTCTTGTGTAGTGAGCTGTCAATTAGTGGTGATCCCTAGCATCAGGTGAAATGACAGCTCACCGGTGAGATTTTTATAGAAAAAACCGGCCCGAAGACTATCTATTTAAAAGAAATACTTTGTTGAAATTTTCGTCATCAAAAGATGACAATCTGTAAAATTTTCTTGAAGTCACAGCACATTAACCTTATAAAAATTCAGGATATCCCGAATTTACCAGTTAAACAAATTGGTCAATTCGTACGTATTTGCACTACATGACTAACTATCAAATAAATCCAAAAACAAAAGGACACTTAAGCATCGAAGTACTCGTCTGCATCGCTGGCATTCGTAAGTTAATTATTAAAATTGTAACAAACAGACAAACTTATCTAAGTATGTTTTTATAAAAAGTGTGAATAAAGTTTACTGAGAATAAATAGTAATTACATTTCCCCGAAATTATAAGGATGACGTTAAAATAACGCCCACGCTGTTATTAATTGTAAAACGTCAATTTAAGCCCAATAAAGTATCGGCGAATGCTTTTATATTTAAACTAATTACTTCCTTCCTTAATACCCTCTTTATTTACATAAAATAATGACGGAGAGGTAATTACGCAGATGTATTGTACAAAAAGTTACTTTATACTCCCGTATCACATTTCCTGAATTTACCAGCGTAGCGTATTTCCATTCTCGTAAAGGGTGTGAAACTAATCGCATATGGATTGGAAATAATTTTTTTACTAAGGTCTTCCAATTTATACAAGAGTAGTACGCAAATACTCGCGTATACTTCGTGGTGACCTAACTAACTGTCTTATTCCATAATATACAGTGCCAGTACGCATACGGACTAATCGTGTATATATAGGTACGCGAGAAGTTGCATGCTCGCCATATTGATTTGTTGACGTCCGTATATATTAAATAATAATAATACTTGTCAAAATCACTTTAAATGATTAAGTAATATTAAATCATAATTTAGTATATCTAAGATTTTATATTACTGATTTAATATAATAGGCTGTTTTAAACGATTGGCACAATACTGTCACAAAGGTAAGGAACATGTACAACAAAAAACCGAAACTAAACCGGTAAAATCCAAAACCGGTTTAACTTAAGTGGTTGTACCAGCTCCATATTATGTCCCGCTGCAAACTTTAGGTATTTTCACACACCCAATTCCGATCTCTGTTAATTACTGACAAGACTAAATTGAAATAAATGTCTAGCCTTGTCTTTCTGTGCTTTATTTCATAAAAACCTTTCCCTACATACATACCATATTCATGGGTACTTTTACACACATTAAATAACTAGTAACCATTCTTATATTCAAAGCTTTATTTTTGGGGTATACATATATTTAAACTTATAGATAGTGTATATGTTTATTTCCTAACACGCGCGTGACACGTTACAAACTATACACAAGCAGTACGCAAAATTCGTGTATAAATTGTAATCGCAGATTTAAAAAGAGCAATACAAAGTATACGCGAGCAGTTTCCTATGGCTGCGTTCTGGCCTTGTATAGAAAGGAAAGACGCACTAGCGTATGGCGTCCCGTTTGTTATACAAAGTACTTAGGTAACAACGAGTTTATGACAGATACGAGAGATAATAATACTTTGAGCACAAAAGAAGACTTATACAAAGTACAATATTTTATGACGTAGACGGTGTGACGGCACGTTTGATGTGCGGCCGACTTACAGTATGGTGATCATATTTCGGCGAACGCTAGTTTCAAAGCGAGCTGCCTGTTGGGACAGATAACGTAGTAAATGTCAATCTCTGTAGGTCTGCTCCATTTTGAGGGGATCAAAGTTCCGGGTACGGATTATAAGGGTCTAAGATAAGCTTATTTTCTGAAGGCTAATTTTCTACCCACCTACTTCCTTTGTTGAAACGTTTGATGAGTCCAGTTTTTATGAATGTATTTGGGTCGGAGAATGAAATTTTACAAATGAGACAATTTCTTTGTTTTCATTAGGTATATTTTCTTTTACTGGACTGCTAAATACTTGTGATTACAAAGCATATTTTTTATCTGAAGGACAAATAAATAGAGAGAAACTACGTAAAAAGCAAACACAAAAAATAATTAGTTGAAGCGCATAGTAATTGTCGTTACAGCTAACGACATGTACTTATTCTAGATTTTTGTGTTGCGAAATAGTCGAGGAAAATAGGAAAGGTGGATCTTATAATGACCGAATGCACACTACTAAAAGAAATAACAATGCGAGCATGGTCAGAATTATCTTTAAAAATGTAGTAGATATACGCAAAATAATCAGATAAAAAACAAGTTATTTTATGAAAAAAATGAAAACAGGAAAAAGATTATGATTTTCCTGTTGAATTTTTTTCCCCGCGAATATTCCGGTGTGGCAAAATGTCTTAGTTTATAAGATGTTTTTATATTTTAAATAGGTAATTGGTGATTAGTGAATTATTTTATGTGGGATCATGTAACATAATATTATAATTATTATAAATGTGAAATTTTGTTTTGTGTTTGTTTATTAGGTACTGTAGAGGCTATCTATGTAGCCTAACCTTATAGTATATGTGTAGTGCAGGCTGGCTATAATAGCGCGGGTTCCATTCGAACATCCAAGAGAGTATCATATATTTTTATTAGGTATTTTTGTTTAGTTGTGTCAGTGCTAGTTTTAATGTGGCCGAAAGGCCAAGAAATTCAACTTTATTTTTCAATATTTATATTGAGAGAAATCTCAATATAAATATTGAAAAATAAAGATGAATTTCTTTTTATTTAAATTACAAACATACCGGATAATTTTAGCACACGAGATGACAGATGAACAAGAAGCCGTACATTATTCATCAGGTTACATCAATTTTATCAGTGCAGGCGTCCATACTTTCATCAAATATAAAGAAATCCTATCGCTGTTTAATTACTTTAAGGCGCACTTCTAGCCTCTTATAGTACTTACTGAATTACGCAAAAACGGGTAAACGGATTTGGATAAAATTTGGCACACAAATAGTTTGTAACCGGGATTTTACACATAAATGATACTCTTATCTCTGTAGTACGTACCCGTGAGATAATTTCCGACAAACACGGGTGTAAAGCCGCTGGCAAAAGCTAGTGTAAAATAATACGATACTAAACTTTCAAAGACTGCTCCACCAAACACAGGCATGTGGCGATTTATATAGGTAGCAACATCATAATAAAGCAGTATGCAGCACATGGCTTGCATTGCCGAAATTTGTGTCGAAAAATACGGCGACATAGTTCCGAAACAATGCGCTGATATGAACGTAGCACAGTTTGAATAAGGCCTTACTTTGTGCGTCCGGAAAAGATATAAGCAATCTAGTTGTGACGTAAAAAGCACGCCCCGCCGCGGGGAAAACGGCTAGTGAAAATATAAATTAATTAGTTGGTAACAAAATTACCCGTGACGAGGGTCACAAAAAACAATGTCCTCCTACCAAAAACCTTTTAACGAGAACGTTAATGGTAAGGTTCTGTGATATAATTTGTGACACGGTTATGAAGGGCGTGTAAAAGCTGTTCACTAATGAAAAAATATGTGACTTACTTACCTATAAGGTGTAATAATATCAATTACCGTTGGTTTGGTTGTACTTAACCTGCGGGGTAATTGCGTAACATACTATTTTCAGTAGCAATGGCTTTAATTTTGACAGTTCAGTTTGATGTTAAGATTTAACTCTTTTACCCCATCGGACCGTACAGTGCCAGAGGGAGGAAAAAAACTAAGAGGTCAGGGTTGATCGAAAAAATCTATCTTATGCCATTCATTGCGTTATTTGCGTTGTTAAGCAGACAATATTTTGGAATATGTGAAGCTATGTATTAGCAATATCCTTCAAAATAATTCAGATTGAGGCTGATAGTATTTTACGCAATCAGAGTGCTGAAAATTGAGCAACAAACTATGGCATAACAAAATGTTAAAAAAAGATCGTGCGCCTTCTCTTAATATGACAGATAGAGCTTTACGAGTAGAAAAGTACTGTCATACAGCGGTGCTATTCTGTAAAAATCTCACCGTGAAAACTTAGGCGAAGTGAGCGTGGAGTGAGCTGTCAATAGTGTCAATTCCTAGCAAAAACAAACTCGCTTCTCCTAAGTTTTCACGGTGAGATTTTTACAGAATCGACCGACTGTATTGCCCGGTACTGGTGAAACGTAATATGAAATAAAACATAAATGAGCCGTCCAAACTTTTAAGAATGAAAATACATTTATTTAGCACTGGCTAAGAGGCACAAAACAGAAGGACAAAATGGACAAAGTCATAACAGAATGATAACTATGCGATGGTAGAAGGAAAAGAGGCGGATAGGCAAAAAGATGGACTGGTGACATTAGGAATGTTGGAAAGGCTGTTTGGTCAAGGAAAGTTAAAGATAGAAAGGAATGGAAACAGCTGGTAGAGGCCATTGTGTCACAACTCACAAGACACATTTGTCACCGGGAAACCTGATGTATTAGTTTTAGTAAAATTTATCTTCTGTCCTTTTCTTAATGAAATAGAAAGAAAAAGATGCACTGAATTTAAATTTAGTTTAGGTTGTGAACAACAGAGTTGGCACCATTGTAAATTTAGTTTCAGCAATAAAGACTTAATAATAATTAAAAAAGAAGGCACACAAAGTAATATACATCAGATAAAAATAAAAAGTCTACAGAGCGATGTAAAAAATTAGCAGGAAAGTGTGATAACTCGTGCCTGGCGCTGGTTTTCAACTGTATCAGAGGTGACGGATGTAAATCAGTGTTATACTGCAACGTGACGTGTGTATGCATACTAGCCTACTAATATTATAAATGTGAAAGTTTGTGAAGATGTTTGATACTTAATCACGCATAAACCGTTGAACAGATTTGGATGCAAATTGGCACATAGATAAACCATTTCCTGGATTAACACATATAATACTTTATATCCCGATATTCCCACGGGATAGCAACTTACGCAAGTGAAACCGCGGGGCGCTGCTGGTAAAATATTTGTGTCAAATAAAAATAGTAACAAATATGTAAATAAATGAAAATAGTAACAAATATAATAACAAAACAAAAAAAAAAAAAACTTGTGCAATGCAACATGAAATGTAACACAATAACTATGCGAATTTGTTTCAATGCGTGCTACATTTGATGATACGTTTTACCAATCTGTACCGGGCATATGATTGACAAAAACGAGGCTCAAAAAAGCCGAACTTTTTGTTACAACTTTTTTGCTCTGCTTACTAAATTTTCAGGACCCCTGCTAATTTAATTAAGACTTTGGCATGTCGTTACATGTCCTCAGAAGCCCAAAAGTCTGACAACCAGTGTTACCAAGGTGTATTGTTTTAGCCAGGAACTGGGTTGTGAAGGTCAGATCGCAGAGGCAGTCGCTCCATGTAAAATACTGTACTGTAAGCCGACATTTATCGCTAAAGCATAAGGTTCAAAGTTGATTGGGAAAATTTGTCAGTTTCGGGTAGCTTGATGTGCTGGCGTCTGTACTTACAAATTTACGGTTTTCGGATTTTTTCCTTTACATGTCCTACATGATCTTGCTTCTTGCTAAATTTCATGATTCTAGGTCAACTGGAAGTACCCTATAAATTTTGATTCCCTTGAGAGTGTCGAAATATTCGTTTTTTGCGACATACACGGCCGTATCTTTTTTTTAGTTAATTTAGGTATTTGATTTTTTCACAGCTTCAAGAGACTGTAGAGCTGAGTATATGGTTTTAATTTCAACTCGATATCTCCACGCGTTCCCGAGATAAAGGGTTTTGACAGACAGACGGACGGACGGATGGACGGACAGATGGACGAATGGACGGACGGACAACAAAGTGATCCTATAAGGGTTCCGTTTTTTCCTTTTGAGGTAAGGAACCCTAAAAAAATAACTTTACATCAAAGATAATTTCATTTTGAGCAGAAAAAAAGCTTTTGTTCACTTTCTAGCCCTTCCATGTTCCATCACATCGCTCAGAATTTTGCGTGTGGACGGAGGTGTAGACAGCCGAAGCCCACGGGGTTATAATGTAAAGTAAAACGTATGTTTTGCGTGGATGTGACGCATGTTTTCGCCCAAATTGTTGTTTTTGTGTTTGTGTTTTTTTTGATACGTCATGTTTGACGCAAATAAACGTATTTTCTTTATTTCTTTCTAACATTACGCCTTGTTTCACCGAAGGGTTGGACAGAGGTGTACCTAATAGTACACTTACATTTCGCCAGAGTATAAGTCGCATCTAATAGGGGGCGAGCTTATTATTGCCGTGGTCAGCGGGATTATCCGAAAGGGTTACCGCTGGCCCGGAACATAAAGGGCTAAGCAAGGAACACGGATGGGTTTTAGTCAGTAAGAGTCTGACACTCCTTTCCGCTCCACCCAGAGCGGGAGGGGGGGGGGGGGGTCATTTGATGATATCCCATCCTGGAAAAAAAAAGCTTATTGCCGTCAACTGGGCACAAATTCTGACTCCGGGCTGCCATTGAGAAATTCCAGATAGAAAAACCCAATTACACTTTGCTCGACCTGGGAATCTAACCCAGGACCTCATGCTGAGCAGTAGCGCTTGCGACCACTAGACCAACGAGGTTTGACTACCAACTTAAATTGTATTTCATATATATTTAAACCACAACTGTCATTCCTTGGTCAGCGGGATTGTCCGAAAGGGTTACCGCTGGCCCGGAACATAAAGGGCTAAGGAAGGAACACGGGTGGGTTTTAGTCAGTAAGAGTCTGACACTCCCTTCCGCTCCACCCAAAGCGGGAGGAGTCATTTGATGATTTCCCATCCTCAAAAAAAAAAAAAAAACTGTCATTCCTTGACAGTTTTTTGAAATGGCTATAACACGGAAAATTGACGTGGTGTCAATTTGCTTAAAAAACAGTTAACTTCCCTGTCTGTATGTCAAGTAAAAACGTAATCATTAACAAAACACAGAGAACCAATAACACTAATAGGTCTTCAGCTACTTTAGAGAATTGAGCATGAATTTGTTTCCCCCAGTTGGCCCGGTTTTAATAGGTTGTGTAACAAAAACTAGCCAAGTGCGTTTCGGTGAAGACACTTTCTGGTTTTAATCTATGGCTCCATTAGCTGTCTTGAAATTGTTTTAATAAGTTTATGGTTCATACAAAACATGCTAAAATTTACAAGGTAGACGAAAAGAATTACTTCGTTATAGAAATAAAATGAAAGAACGAAAGAAAAATGCGTTTATTGGCATTACAGCAAAAAATATGCTTTAAAACTATAAAAAACAGAAAACAAAGATTATAATGCCAAAAGGACACAGGGATGGTGATGATGATGGTCCTA
Source organism: Luperina testacea (assembly GCA_927399505.1). NCBI lineage: Eukaryota > Metazoa > Arthropoda > Insecta > Lepidoptera > Noctuidae > Luperina > Luperina testacea. Next base: position 10,221,232 of record OV656756.1, read on the forward strand.
CTGACCCCACGTGGTAGCAAAACCAGTATTGACTGGCCTCGTATTTTATTGAAACTCCTTACTAGGTAACTGCCTCTGACCTGCAATCGACTGTACCCAAAGAATTGGCTGATTGGGTATAAACATAAAATAAAATCAATCCCTAGTTGAAAAAACGTAAACCGGTGTGAGGCACATTTTCTTTCATCGTTGGAAACTACGTAAACGTGGGTTTCATTATTTTACAAAAGAACTCTTAAAAAAGTCTGCCCTTTTTCATTAACGGACCTTATTATTTTAAGTAATTTTTAATAGAAATAAAATATCAACATTTTCTAAATGGCTACATAAAGGAGCTGTAGGAAAGTTTTAATGGAAAAGTTTTCAGTTCAAAACAACACGGTTGGAGTGCACTGTTAAATTGTTAAAGGAAGTTTTTTTGCGGTGGTTAAAGTGTTGGATTTTCTTTATAGAATTCGAGTAAACAAGGCGACGCCATCGTTCGGAATTCACACGTAACGTTTGTATTAGAATGTCAGTTTGTCTTTCCGAAAATGATCTGTCATTCTGGAAAATTGATGCATTGCTATTGGAGTGTTTTTCGTGCAGATGTAAATGTCTCAAAAAAAGTTTGTTTTTAAAGTCACGTAACTTTAATTAACTTTAAAAAGTGATTAGTTATTATGCCATTTCAATTGATAACTAATAAATTACGATATCATACACAGTGACTGGTAGTTAAAACAAATTTTTATTTTTTTTATTTTGTTATTTTGTATTTTGTGTTTCCCGAACTATGTCCAAATTAACTTTATGCTTTCTTTCTTTGATACAAATTGAAGTCTTGTAAAAAAATATACAAAAAAACATGATTTTTTTATTGAAACTGCGATTGAACAAAATCGGCCACTAATCAAGTAATGGTTTAATATTATAAACAAGCAAAATATTGTAAGGAATATCCTGTCTTATCTCAACGCAAAAGAACTCTGCTTGTCTACACTGTCCAGCCAAGTGAAGCAGAATGTTTTTACTTCCCCCTTCCCCGGTTAAACTTTTTCTAACGAAAGCCAAATGCAAATGGCTGTCAATAAGTGCGGCTTTAAGCTTTGGTTTCACTACAGTGCTAAAAATATACATTTTATTTTGGTGCCGGACTGTAGAAAGTAAAATAGATTTGCTTTGGAATATTTATACAAAACGAATTTAGGTATAAACAGTTTGTCCCTGTAGTCGAAAGTCCGCCACTATTAAAGACATAATCACTTACTTAGGTAAATAGACACATGCAAAGCTTCCTCAAATAAAACACATGGGTAATAAACTTCACCCTGACTGCTAACTCCTGACGGACTGACGTTACGTAACGCTTGTAGGACGGTAGGTTAGTGTGGAGGCACCTTTAAATAAATCCGACCACAAGATAATAAAATGTAAATTACTGCGCCGTAACCTTTTTTACCGAAAAATCCTTGTTACGTCGTGAACTTAACATAGATCGTTAGGAGTTTTCAATCTGCTATTTAAATGCTCTCGCTTCTTTTATTACGAGGAACAAAAATGTACTCTTCGCGCCACCCCGACGTCCCTTCGCTTCTTAATTGTCTCATAAAACAAAGGGAATGAACCGTTTTGCGTCCCCAGTACTCCCATTTTGCAAGAGAGTTTCGTAACCAGTTCAGTCCCCGAATAATGTTTCAAGATTTTTTTTATTTGAATAGAGCTCGGAATATCGTATAGTTTTACTGTCACAGTTGCTAAGAAAAGTACAAGTTGCTTCGAATTGTTTTGGCTTTTTTTTTTGCTTTATCACATTCGAATAGCTGACTGAAACTACAGTTTTATTTGTATTCTTGTTATTATATGCAGACACTTGTGTGTGCTTTATAATAACTTGAGCTTTATCGTAGTTTTTTTTATTATTAATCTAAGTGTGATGGGTGCAAAGCAATTTTGCGAAACGGGAGTGTGAACTGTGTCCACAGAAGAGGTTCTGATGTCGAGGCTCTTTTAGTAGATTCCCTTTCATTCCATCAGCTTAATCCCTGACATAAATTATCTCACCCTGGATTTGAACAGCTTCCCTTTTTACTCTCGAAAATATGAAATTTCGTCGGATTTCGAGGTTACAAACTACTTAAGGATTTTTTTAGTATTTTTTTTTAAATATGCAATATTCCGAGTCGCATTCGCAGTGGCACTAAGCCGTCGTAAACATTCTCCTGGAATAGAATCCGCTTCACGTAAGACCTTTATACCATTTCAACTCAGTTATTCAGTTGACTTTTAACATTCCTTGTGCCTTTTTTGTTTTGATAAATGCTGGCGGCATCTTTTTTATAAAGAATGTTTATTGAAAAACTGCAGTAACTGTTAAAACTTCAGTATTTTAGAGACAAAATTATTTATCTTTTGTTGCGTTACCCCCTCTAGGGGGGGCTTCATCAGTAAATCAATTAACCATTCATACAATGTTAGGTAACCAGTCCCGGAAATAATTAGTACCGTAGGTAGTGAAGGTAATAAACTAGTAATACCTTCTATGTATGCTCTCAGTAAGTTAGTACGTTGAGCTCCGGAGCTCTCTACACAAGTAGCCATCAAGCTGGTGTTACTCAAGTGTGTCTGTATATTATAGTTACAGCTAAGTGCCACGTTGTATCATTACCACTGAATGGGAAATTCTCCCTGAATTTCGGGAGTAGTAAGTCTTTGGGGCTTATGTACCTTCTGATTGTATAATTGGGCTAGCTTCATTTGAAATTCACTTTTAGTCCTATAAGTACAGGTTCAATCATTTACTCAATTTGGTAAGAACTAAGGATTTTGGTGAAATGGGATATAAACTGCACAATGCGAATTTGTTTTAAGAGAGTCTTCTGTATGGACCACAACCAGGTTATAAAAAAGGCATGCTATGGTTATGGCTCGCTTGAAAATAAAACAAGCACAAAGGTTCAGATCCGAAGCCAGTTACTTCAGCTACTAGGTCGACAGAACTATCACACAATTTTGTTCTTGCAAAGAAGAATAAGCCAACTCTTCTGCACCTATGTTATGAGTATTGTAAAGGTTGTCTGCAAAAGTGGATTTTATGTATAGTGCAGGCTGGCAATAAAATAACTCTGGTTACATTCGAACAGTCAAGGGAATTTTGAATGAGCTTACAAATTTTTGTATTACGTTTTTGTTTAGAAAAAACAGTGATAATTACCCTATATTACATTGTAGTCTGTGGTGATAATATAGCCGCGGTGATGTAAAGACTAGGAGGCTAGGTGGAGCGACGATCTTCGCAGGGCGGCTGGTAGCAGCTAATTTGGGTTGCCGAGAATCGAGCTAAATGGCGTGCAATTGGGGAGGCCTATGTCCAGCAGAAGACTGCTGTAGGCTGATAAATGATGACGTAAAGACGTTCGCTTGAAATAATCGCAGAAAATATAACGTATGATTTTAACAAGCAACACACATGTTAAAAGTACTTTGGACAAATATAAATATAGAATTACTAAACGAAAGAGTCCAAACATTTATTATTTATTAACGTTTATTATTGTTACTAGAATTGAATTTTCCGAATTTAAACTCTTATTAGGGTGCTCGAAATAGCTCGACTGGTAACTTAACCTGGCTTTCGCAGCTTGGTGTGGGTGCGTTGCCTGTCGGATAGATTGACATTATCCTGGCTCGAGCCGTGGCATTCTGCTCGAAATGTTGCACTGTAAACATGCAAACTAGTATTCAGTAAACCGTACTTTGTTACTTTAACAAAACTGCTTTTACTGTTCCTCGGTATATTATTTCATTATTACCAACGTATAATTTTTTTTATAAGCGATTTTGGGCTTGTTCAAGATGGCGCGGGAAAAAGGTTCCTGGAAAGATTTGAGAGAGGATCTTGTCCAGTAGTGTGAAAATATAGGCTAACAAAAAAAAAACATTTTTTTTAATTCTAAAAAACATTTAAAAAAATTCGGATTTTAATGTGTGCTAGAGCGGATAGGAGAGTCCGTGAGCGGATTGAAGAAACTACTTTTCGCCTTTAGGAAGTGGTTGAGTTTTATCAATACGGTACTGGTTATGGGTTCAATGCCTGCACATAACGAATAATAAAAAAAAGCTCAAATTTAATTCCTAAAACCAAACAATAAGAGCACAAGTACACTAATAATAATATTTAACTTTCTGCTTTCTATGTACTAATACACCTACAGGCGATGTGAAAAAATGATTCCCTTTAAATAGCAGATATAGATTTTAGATTTAAGTCCTTCAAAGTATTTCTTAAAATAGATAAACCGTCATTAAATATTTATGTTGCCATTAGTACAGGCTATTTCCTTTACACGAGTATCGAGAATCCTTTGAATCGGATCTAATATTAGATCAGATCCCATTCAAAGGATTCTCGTAAAAGGTTTACCAAATATCTAGATAATTAAGGCCATAAAATTAGTATAATAAGTCACTTTATTAAACTACTCGAAGATATATAACTCAATGTAGATGAAGTGTAGGTAAGAGTAAAGGTCAAACGATATCTTAATTTTTGATCCTAACTTAAAAGGGCTTTTAAGAAAATTTTACATCTGTTAAAATGTAGGTACTGGTTTGGCTAAGTCATCTATGAATTTAAACGATGCTTTACTTTATCACTAAGGCACAGAATCTTTTTACTTAACCTGATAAAAAAGGTACATTTTATAAGCGAATTGTGGCGGTTACTGGAAATGAAAATACCACATTTTCCTTTTTCACTAAAAAGGTCCTATATTTGTTTTTTACTGTGAGACATTTTTTTAGCACTTGTCCTTTTGGTCTGACCGTCTTTAAGTGTGGTGGAGAGCTTAATGTAATTTTGTTTTAATAAAAGATTCCGGAGCGCCACACCTCAAGGCTTCCAGTTTCACAAATCTGTTACACGTGGTTCTTTTTACGTAGATACGAATAGATACCAAATCCTTCAGAAAAAAATAAAAGATCATTATTTTTACGAATCGAAAATCAGAAATTCGAATTTGCAATTCCGCGAAAAAAATGTTCTAAAGCTTTTTTAAGGAAGCACTCATTTGAATATTCTTGATTCAAAAGTTAGGCAGACGTGTAAACGAATCACCGAGTCACCGGTTGCGTTTAAAAATGGCGCCGAATATTTTTGACGCTCGATTGAAAATTCGTTTCAATCTAACGAACGCCACCACAGTCAACAAGAAATTAAATTTGACGTGGAAATTTGAACGTTTATTTTTATTTAATCGAAGCATTTGGTGTTATTACTTCCTTATTGACTTGTGGGATTAATCGAGTTTGTAATATTTTCATTTACTATCGAACCCACTCCTATAAAATATTCGCATTAAAAACAAACTTTGGGCACTAGTAATGCTGATACAAAACTGAAATGGACTGAGTTTTTTTACAGAAAAGCTATCAGTTTATTATTTATTTATTTTGAATACTTTAAGCACACAAATGTACAGAGGCGGACTTAATGCCATAGGCATTTTCTACCAGTCAACCTTTGGGTGATGCAGAGACAAACAGTGGTAGTTATAGGTAGATACTGTTTAACACAGTCGGAAAAATCAACATTTCCAAAATAAATGGTAATTTACGGACTTATCTTCAATACCTCATATTTACCTATCGATAAATTTATTTCTGGTATAAAGATGTGTAGGCGTATTATAAGCGTGTAGTTAAAGCTTGCCAGGCCTACTTACTCTAAACTACTTTCAACGCTGCAGACATAGGTACATCTTGTAATTGCAACTAAACAAATGTTTTCAGAACGTCTGCTTTGTTCAAAGTCGTCTGCGGCAACACTAATTTGTGTTTCAAACCCCTATTTTGAATGGTTTTAACGTTGTTTTTGAAATGTTTTTAGTTGGTGCATGTGTGTAGTAAGTCAACTTGAACCAAAACGAAGGGAAAATGTCTGCATGAAATTTTCGAAATAAAGAAAGATACTGTACCTACATTTTATTCTAAATGTGTATACCATTTATCGAAAAAAAATTATTTACACACATACATAATAAACTCATGCCTTATTCCCATGGGGGGAAATATTTTTAATCAAACAGAAAATATTTTATCGTCAACATAGGTATACAGGGTGTTCCGTAATTAATGGATAACTTAGATTAAGGGGTCGTCGTCGTCGCAGTACTCATCATTAAGGCTCGTACACACAGGCGCGACGCGACACGCGACACAAAGGCACCGCTCGTTGCGCGACTTGCGGTGCCTTTGTGTCGCGTGTCGCGTCGCGCCTGTGTGTACGAACCTTTATGAACAACTATTACTATGGGACCAAACCTGGAATTGCGAAAAATGAATCAGCAGTTTCCTACATTTTGAAGAGTTATGCGAACAAAAATGTATGTAACAGCTGATTTTTTTCGCGATTTCATGTTTAGTCTCGTATTAAAAGTTGTTCATAATGATAAGTACAATTATCTATTAATTGCGGGACACTGTGTCTACTGTAGCAATTCAAAAATAATCTTATTATTCAATTAGTAGCTACATAAAGTGTCATGAAACATGAATACCTTTATACCTCACTACATAACACAAGTATACAGGAGAACAGCTTAGTTACACGTGCGGCCGATACGTGTGCAGAAAGCGATACACTGCTATTTGACAAGTGTTCATAGGTAGGGGGAGTGGTGGGGTTAGGGTCACTGGGTTACCACGATAAACATCATTTACGATGTCGAAATTGCCTCAGATATCTGCTTTCTCGGCGAAATGCTATAAGGTCAATATCGTACCCAAGATATTCGCCTCGAGCGGTTTTATGGCAATGAACCCCGATATTGCATCCAGGGAATATTAGTGCCTACTAGCCTTGATCCGGCAACGGCCATCTTTTACCATCTTTTTCCAATATCCGTTAATATTGGGTGGTTGGTAACAACTTTTAGTTTGTTGGAATCACTTTCCTCGATGTTTTCTTGCGGCATTACGAACTTGCCCGACTATTTTGGGCGGGCAAGCGGGTAATATTTAGAATATTTCGTACATTAGTTTGTGACATCGTTTCATGTAATGGCTGGGACGTTTACGTATATTTTGATAATAGTTATTAAATTTCTCTGCGATTTAGGCAGGAGGAAAGTGGAACAGTTGGGTGTTTACCATATTATTAGGCTAGTTCAGTGCGTTCATACGCATAGAGTTACATGCGCAATTGCGCACACTAATAATTGTGGTTGCCGACAAAATAGATCTATTCTCGTCTTCACTGAGCGAGTTCGCAAGGGTAACGTTACACGTGTTATGTTTTTAAGAGCTGATTTTTCAATAGTCAGATAACTTTTATCTGAAGAATAAATATGCCAGTTTGACATATTTTCTGTACAAAAGCTGTAAAACGGCAATATTTACTCTTTAGTTAAAGAGATATCCAAATATTGAAAAAAAAATGCCGTTATTTGTAAATCTTGTATGGCATGGATATTATATAAATGTCGTAAATTATTTCATGAATTGTTAATTAACTACACTACCGAATTTGAAAACTGTAATGGTAGCGTATGTATGTAAAAGAAAAAAAAAAAGAAAAAAAGTAACGTGAGTTACTCAGGATTATTTTGGAGGGGCCCGTGGCTAAATAATAACAGCCGCACAGGTCTATAGATCAGGTTAAGCTACGCTTGCCGCGGTTGGTCTGTGGATGGGTGACCATCTTTACATACCGAGACCCCTCCGTGCCTCGGAAAGCACGTTAAGCCGTTGGTCCCGGCTGTCATTCGTGGTTCTTTGACAGTGATTACGGGTAGTCAGAAGCCTGAAAGTCTGACAACCAATCTTACCAGGGGTATCGTACTACCCAGTAACTGGGCTGTGGAGGTCAGATAGGCAGTCGCTCCATGTAAAATACTGGTATTCAGCTGCATCCAGTCAAACTGGAAGCCGACCCCAACATAGTTGGTAAAAGGCTAAACCTAGGTTTATTTTGTAAAAAGAGGTAGTAATAAAATAAAATACCTATAACGTACTTTTTGACCGCTGAAATATTTCAACAATCTGTCATTGTCATCAATAAGTCATAGTGATTTATGATAACAGTGATTCTTATAATATTATTGAAAACATATTATTTTTTTATTATTACAATGTCTTTATTTAAACGTAACATTTTGAATTTTAAAACCAGTTTGCCGAATGTAAGTATTAACTGTAATGCAACTGCTGTATACCATTAATATTTTCAAAAGTACATGTATAAGAGAAGTACCAGGGTACTTCTGAAAAAGAGTGGGGCGCGTCTTCGTGGATGGCACTATTTGTATAAGCCCACATTATGGGCTTATTGTGGTATATTGCATAGCACAATAAAGCTCAATGGCTGCACTAGCTAAGATATTACTGCACTAAATCAAGCTAGGTAAATTTTACTTTATTCTCTTAGTAGATTGCTCTTAAAAATTGCTTTGCGTGAATTATTCCATCACTTAATTAGCAGACGAAGCGCTGAACGCTTTAAAGAAACTATGCAAATTATAAGATTGGAATTGAAACTATTTTTAATAGAGAAAGCTTTTTTTTTACCTTTGCTCAACAGGTCATCTGCTGTAGGAAACTTTTTACATCACTGCAACGCTTTTCTGATCTGCTGTTGGTACACAGAGATACTGAGAATAATAATCCCGAAACCCCTTTTCAGTTTACTGCTGCCAATATGAAGGTAAAGTTTGATTTATAATGTTCCTTTAAGGTGAATGGGTAGTGGTAGACCGCGAAATTCAAATTTTCTTACGTTTTTTTGCAATTTGCAGGTCAGTGTCAGATTGTATCTTGATGAAAATATGATTCGCGACAATAACAGGTACATATTTAAGGAATTATAATCATTAGAATCATTAATATATCTTTCTAAGTTAGATTTCTACCACCAACCACCAATCTCTTATGGAAAAGTGTTAGTGGTAGAAATCTAACTTAGAAAGATGTATTATTGATTCTAATGATTATACTTGTCTAAATATGTACCTGCTATTGTCGCGAATCATATTTTGATCAAGATACAACCTGACACTGACCTGCAAATTGCAGAAAACGTAAGAAAATTTGAATTTCGCGGTCGCAACTACCCATTCACCTTAATGGAGATATGCTAACGTAGCCCGCGTAAAGGCTCCTACAAACAGGCGCGACACGCGAAAAAATCGCGAGCGATATAAAGGCACCGCAAGTCGCGCAACGAGCGGTGCCTATGCGTCGCGCGCGATTATATCGTGTGTCGCGCCTGTTTGTAGGAGCCTTAATTCAAATTTAGTTAATATGGCTTTACAGAATTATAATAACTAGAATCAGCAATCTCCTTAAGTTAGAATTGGCCTCAAATGTCATGATTTCATGCAATAGTCTTTCAATAGGTTACTGTGAATTTAGAGAGATGTAGGTATTGATGGTTTTTATGATTATAATTCTATAAATAAATATTTGTTACGGGGGCGAATCGCAACCTGACCTGCATATTGTACTATGGCGCTTTCGCTTTAAGCTAAGTACACATAAGAACCGCATCGGGCCGCAGCGCATCGCATTTCAATACAAATAAGCGCGGTTTGACCCGCCTCTAGTGTGTGTGCTGGTACATACAAAATGATAGAAAGTGATGTAGGAGGATATTTGCAATGTGATGCGTTACCCTTTTTAAATTTGGCTTAAGTTGAAGAACAATATTAATATCTTCGAGGAGGTTCTTAATTCAATGATAGCTTTATAGAATTCTGAGCCAACTTAGTGCTAATAAAGCGACATGCGTCAACGGCAGAGGCCACTCGCAGCCGAGTTGATTATAGTGCTGAAATACACGAGCGGCATATTGTCGACGGCAGCCGCCGACGTGTCGACGCCGGGCGTCGACGGGTGTCGACGGATGCATTTGCCTCTGCCGCTGTCGCGTGTCGCTCATGTGTATGCACACTTAGGTGAAATCGGTTGCGAAAAATCCAAGTCATCGAGATCCGTAAAAAAATAGGTTTTGAGCAAAGCATAGGTCCATTTTAGCAGTAGATATTCAAATGAAGTTAGATTTAGAATATTGTAACCACATAAGTACTGTTACTGTTTACTGTAAATAATATTAAACACATTGTATGCAGAGCAATTGTGTTATTCAATATTCATATTGCTTTTGTTAGTGAATAATTTAGTTTATTGCAAACACGCAGGTGATACGGGCTGGTGTTCGCAACTCCACGTCAATGCGCGTATTTTGCGTACGGTGCTACACGTGCTAACACGTAATATTTATTGTAAACTAAACTCTAGTTAAATCACAATGTTGACAGATTTGTTCACACCATCATTCAAAATATTTTACTGTGTAGATATGTAGGTAGTGCTGGGCCACACAACATTTGATGCAAGATCTGCAAATTTTTTAAAGTTTCATAAAAAAACTTGTTTGTGTTATGTTTTATTTAAACTTGGGTCTTAAGTCTTACAATAATAAGTTTTGATGACATGAATATTCAGAGCCTTCCTTTCCATTCTCCTTTCATTCCTTCCTTTTTTCGTTTTTGAGTCCTTTTGGATTTTATTTCTTTTATAGGAAAACTCGAGTCTAAGGACTCAAAAATACCAAGTCTTGAAAATCGACTTTTAAATCTCGAAATGAAGACTAAAAGACTCAAGCCCTTTACAACCTCCATAGGTGCTGTATTTCAGAAGCATAGGACTTAATACTTGACTTGGACTACTGGACTTCGTTCTTAATCTCGAGAAGTTCCTCAAGGAAGAGTTCTGGCCGAAGGGTGTTGTATTTATTTATTTATTTCAATCAACTTAGGATCATAGTGTACAATTTAAATCAACAACACAATTAAAATCAACATCACAATTAAAATTAAGATCAAAAATTAAAATTATAATAAAATTTAAACAAATTCGAATAAAAATTAAAACACAAAAATTAAAATTATTATATAAAATTAAATCAAATTAGAATCAAATTAAAAACACAAATTAAAATGAAATATAATTAAAATCAAATTAAAAACACAACCGTTGTATACCGCCGCGCGCCGGTTTCGTGGCCGGCTACATAACACCAGTCAGCGAAACACGACACAGACACTTCGTTTGCGTTAGTTTTTAGTTTTTAGTGTAAATATAATGTTGTATGTATTTATAGTATTTTTAAGTTATGTCAATATTGTATTGTATGTGTTTTTATGGGCCTTGATGCCTGAAATAAATGGATAAGTAAATAATAAATAAATAAAATAATAATATGACGCCTTGTGTAAGTAACAAGTGTAACCTCTTCCGTGATAGACGGTTAACAGCAACAATTTGCGACAGTAGGGTTGGCAACGCGACTGTGTATGGCTTGCATATTGTCACCTAGCTGGCTATTATGGGGCATTTTCCGCTTGGCCATTCATTTTAAGGACTACTCAGAGGCCCCCCATTGGCAGACGTGAAATTCATACGAGGAAGTATGCGCGCGGTACTTAAAACATGATGATTAATTAATCACTGAGGTTGAAATGATCAATGCTTAATTAAATTATAATGAGATGTCGACATGATGGTGCTACCATTAACATGACGTGTTATTTGACGTTAATGTTGAGTGGTAATTTATAAAATTGAAGCGCCATTTTTAAAGATATGTGAGGAGGGAATCTACCGATGAGTTTGTCGTTTCAATTATTTTAATTACATTTGGCTGGGGACTTTCTCGTTTACTGATCGTATCGGTTGATTATATTTATTGGATGCTATAAACGTGATGTTATGAAATGTAATTTTTCTACCAAATTTGTTAAGTATTCAATTCAATATTTGCATCGCCTTGTGTCATCAACCAAAGCGGTTGCAAAATTGATAGACAATTAATATTGTTTATCAAGTTTGCGACCACTTTGGTGATAACTTAATAGTCTAATAGCATTCTTAATGTAAGAAAAGCAAATATTTTTTGTAAATGAAACCCTTAACCGAAAGCAGTACGGTGGCCCAGTGGTAACGACCACGATTTAAAGCTCCTACAAACAGGCGCGACACGCGATATAATCGCGCGCGACACAAAGGCACCGCTCGTTGCTCGACTTGCGGTGCCTTTGTGTCGCGCGCGATTATATCGAGTGTCGCGCCTGTTTGTAGGAGCCTTTACTGAGTTGTAGGTCGTAGGTTCGAACCCAGACAGGCTACTTTGTGTAAAATTATTTCATTATCACTGCTATCAAAACGGTGCAGGCAAACATCGTGAGGAAACCGGCATGTGCGAGAACAAAAAAAAACAGCGGCACTCCGGGAGTGCCGACAGAAATGAAAACAAAACACAAACAGAATACTTTGCCATCACTCACTGACATATCGGACATACATTAAAACCGAGTACATACCAAAGACAACTGAACACATCCGAAGCGGGTATTTCTTGAATCGTCTTATAAACATAACACGCGCGGTGTCGATTACGGTAACAGTGTCGCGAGTTCAATGGGTTTTTCCTATCTCAAAAACTGCCCAACGCGCCTTATGAAGTTTTCACTTCAAAAATTCGAAGACATATTATATGACGTGACATCTACCAAGCCGTACTGGGCCCGCGTGGTGAGTTACGGCCCACTCCCTCTCACTGAGAGGAGGCCTGTTGTGCTATGGTAAACCTTCATTTTCTCCGACATCAAAGGGTCCTTTTGTTTCCTCTAATATCAACACTTACACATTCTCCTTTTCTCTTAGAAGAAAGTTATGATTTTCTCTTTGTAATACCAACTCAAACCTCTCTACATTTTTATCTTTCCGAAATTAAGCGGTGCTCTAAGCGACACCCGCGTGTTCAAGTTGTGTAGGATAGCGAAACGAGCTAAGTTCCAAGTTTTGATAGTCTATTAAATAGTGCCGAGTTCACGGAGTCAGGTGTTAGGAGTTCGAAGGCACCAGCTGCTATGTTCTGTATTTTCCTGTTCAATCTATAGGTATCTTGTATATTATTGTCAATTATGTTTGGTGAACATTTTTTTAAGGCCATTTAGGAGTAATGTAAGCGACCAAATCGTAAATGCGCTTGAATGTTAGATTACACTGTACAAGAAACTTTTGGCGTGTGGAAAAAATCAGAACTAACGCAGCCATCTTGTTTTTTTAATAAAATTTCGCTCATGTTTACCAGCAACGCGGTGTCAATATAATTCAAGCGCCAAAATGTCTTTATAGCACTATGCCAACTACAATTTTGACAAGTTTTTGAGGCTTTTGAAGTGTGAATAAATATTATGTTCGCGGGTATTTACGTAATATGGTGTTATTGATTGATCGTGTAGACTAGAATAAAAACTTTCTGACGAATTTCAATATTCATCACTGGATTCGAACTCCGTAATGACGACCCCTCGATTGTGATGAAAATATTTATCAATATTTATAACAGGATTTATTGAACATCTTGGTTTTGGCTTCCAGGCACTGGTGAATGTAACAACATTTGTTTTAACAACTTCTTATTTTCAGATAAACCACGTCATCACTACGTCAAATTGACCAATTACCTATTTTTGTAGAGAATCCAGGCGATTGTCATGAATTATCCCGAAGGCTCGCAAAGGTCTGCGATATCTTTGGTCATGGACATAGTCCAGAGACAAATTGGGTGGATCCCCATATCAGCCCAGCACAAGGTTGCAGAGCTTCTTGGTATGCCACGAATGAGAGTCTATGAGTGGGTCACTTTTTATACTATGTGTAAAAGGTGAGTTTAAAAAAAAAGAGATTATAAGTGTGGGTATTCGTGACCGTGGTGGATAAGTAATACACTGAAGTAAGTTGTACACAGAAGTAGCGATTAATTTATTACGATATCAAGTAACTAAAGCTAGCAGTTACACTTGACACGAAAAGGTAAAACTACTAGAAACACGAAGCTCGCCGTAAACTATTACGGCGAGCTCCGGCGAGTAAAATATGATCGGGGGTCAGAGAGGACCTCGCACGATCGTAGTTCAGCACCGACTGAAGCTCTGAACCAAAACTCTCCCAAATCTGCCGTTCACTAAACAAAGGACGCGGCAAATCCACATCTGCCTTTTAAAAGTATAATAAAACACGAGAAATGCAGATGGGTACAATACAAGACAACTAAAAATAACAGAACAATGAACCTTAACTAACAATAGCAAATGGGTACAATACAAGATAACTAAACATAATAGAACAATGAAGAACCTTAACTAAAAGTAAAGAATCATGAAAGACAATAGTACCTATAACTTAAATCGCTTGCAGATGTGATTCGTGGGAAAAACACAAAATGAAACTTTCTAAAAATTATTACAATAAGTACTTCTAAAAATATTACATTCTTAAAACTATGCAAGGGATTGGTACGTAAGACACAGTCCCCACAGTACTTCATATAACATTATTTAATTTTACCTTTTCGTGTCAAGTGTAACTGCTAGCTTTAGTTACTTGATATCGTAATAAATTAATCGCTACTTCTGTGTACAACTTACTTCAGTGTATTACTTATCCACCACGGTCACGAATTCCCACAGTGGTGACCCCGACGTGATAATATAGAGGTATGAGGAGCAGTGTGTAAAGTTCACTCATACTCTATAGAAAAGGGCAGTTGCCCGCCAGACACAACACGCGTCTGGTCGGAGGATCCTCCCTTTTCTATAGAGTATGAGTGAACTTTACACACTGCTCCTCATACCTCTATATTATCACGTCGGGGTCACCACTGTGGGAATTCGTGACCGTGGTGGATAAGTAATACACTGAAGTAAGTTGTACACAGAAGTAGCGATTAATTTATTACGATATCAAGTAACTAAAGCTAGCAGTTACACTTGACACGAAAAGGTAAAACTACTAGAAACACGAAGCTCGCCGTAAACTATTACGGCGAGCTCCGGCGAGTAAAATATGATCGGGGGTCAGAGAGGACCTCGCACGATCGTAGTTCAGCACCGACTGAAGCTCTGAACCAAAACTCTCCCAAATCTGCCGTTCACTAAACAAAGGACGCGGCAAATCCACATCTGCCTTTTAAAAGTATAATAAAACACGAGAAATGCAGATGGGTACAATACAAGACAACTAAAAATAACAGAACAATGAACCTTAACTAACAATAGCAAATGGGTACAATACAAGATAACTAAACATAATAGAACAATGAAGAACCTTAACTAAAAGTAAAGAATCATGAAAGACAATAGTACCTATAACTTAAATCGCTTGCAGATGTGATTCGTGGGAAAAACACAAAATGAAACTTTCTAAAAATTATTACAATAAGTACTTCTAAAAATATTACATTCTTAAAACTATGCAAGGGATTGGTACGTAAGACACAGTCCCCACAGTACCCCCCTACCAGTGATAAAGATCACGAAACCTGCCTGATAGTAATCAGGAAATTTAACTCGCCTACCAGAACGGCGAGGAATATGCTTGCCAGGCCAACTTAGGTTCCAGTGAGTCGGAACCGGTTGCCGCATAGTTCACGGTGAGTCGGAACTGTCTGAGAAGATGTCCCCAGTGAGTCGGGGTGGCGCGGGCGCTGCGTTATGCTCCAGTGCGTCGGTGCCGCATAGTTCACGGTGAGTCGGAACTGTCTGCGAAGATGTCCCCAGTGAGTCGGGGTGGCGCGGGCGCTGCGTTATGCTCCAGTGCGTCGGTGCCGCATAGTTCACGGTGAGTCGGAACTGTCTGCGAAGATGTCCCCAGTGAGTCGGGGTGGCGCGGGCGCTGCGTTATGCTCCAGTGCGTCGGATGTGGTATAGGTTCCAGTGAGTCGGATGTGGTACAGCGCCGGGTTGAGGCTGGCTGCTGCGTCGACCAGGAGAGGAATTGAGCTCTTCTTGTTGACCGGCCGAAAGTGCAGTGTGCTGTGCCGAGGTTGCTGATGAGGCTGAGGGTGATGACCAGGTATGCGCGGTCGCTGCATGCTGGTGGTCAGGATACCCGTTGAAGCCGTGGGAGCTGGCTGGCTGGATCGCTCGCCATTTTAACACTTACTTTGAATTAGCACTCGCGAAACTCTTTACGCACTGTCACGAACTCACGCTATATGATAGCTTTGATCACGTCGGGGTCACCACTGTGGGAATTCGTGACCGTGGTGGATAAGTAATACACTGGAGTATGTTGTACACAGAAGTAGCGATTAATTTATTACGATATCAAGTAACTAAAGCTAGCAGTTACACTTGACACGAAAAGGTAAAACTACTAGAAACACGAAGCTCGCCGTAAACTATTACGGCGAGCTCCGGCGAGTAAAATATGATCGGGGGTCAGAGAGGACCTCGCACGATCGTAGTTCAGCACCGACTGAAGCTCTGAACCAAAACTCTCCCAAATCTGCCGTTCACTAAACAAAGGACGCGGCAAATCCACATCTGCCTTTTAAAAGTATAATAAAACACGAGAAATGCAGATGGGTACAATACAAGACAACTAAAAATAACAGAACAATGAACCTTAACTAACAATAGCAAATGGGTACAATACAAGATAACTAAACATAATAGAACAATGAAGAACCTTAACTAAAAGTAAAGAATCATGAAAGACAATAGTACCTATAACTTAAATCGCTTGCAGATGTGATTCGTGGGAAAAACACAAAATGAAACTTTCTAAAAATTATTACAATAAGTACTTCTAAAAATATTACATTCTTAAAACTATGCAAGGGATTGGTACGTAAGACACAGTCCCCACATAAGTATATGAGATGAAAGAAAATCGTCTCCAAATCCATACATATCCATATACCATATAAGTATATCATATTATTATATAAATGCAAATTAAAGTAATTCTGCCTGCTGTCTGTCTGTCATTCACGTCTCAACGGCTAAACAAATTTCGACGCAGATTGGCACACCGGTAGACCATGACCTGGGTTAGGATATAGGCCTTTTTACCCTAGGCCTTTGTACGTTCCCGTGGGATAATTTGTAACGTCCACGTAGGAAAAGCCCTTTGGGCGCATTATGTCCAATTCGCATAATGTCCAGTAGGCTCAAAATGTCCAATCCGCAATTCGACCAGTTCTCAAATTGAGCAATTCAAATTACAATTGTTAATTAGGTATAGACAACCTTTTAGCTGCGGGCAGAATTTAGTTAACCGAAGTTCTATTGAAAAAAATACTCCTTGTCTAACAATATTTTCAGGATCTATAGAGGCAAGTTCCACGTCAAGGTCTGTAAGAGCCTGCCGTGTATGCTGCGGGGATCTGACATCCTTCTTTGTGCTGTAGAAGACGCCACTGGTTGCCGTGTCGGCGGAATATCTGAGGACCAAATGTTTGGAGTGGACCTCGTGGAGTGCCAGGGCGCCTGCGCAAACGCACCTGTCATCGCTATTGATGATGATTACTATGTAAGTTGGTTCGAAGCAAGAGGAGTATGAATCGATCGTATCACGTGCCCTTTTTGTTGTTTCTGCCTACCCACAAGATAACAAGGCCTAAGTTTAAGACTTAAGGCTACTATACTACTACTTTAAGACTGTATAAATCGAGCGTTACAATGTTAGAATAGCATTGCAACGTTATATGCGCATGGGCCGCGCGTCGCTGCCCAGGGTGCTTACTCTTCAATTTAATTCCGATAGATCGACATTGGAATTGTGACGTTTCGTATTCTTGAGTTCGAAGCTAGCGCCAAATGATTTTTAGATTGGGTGTCCATTTTGGAGAACTAAGTGGAATTGGGTTCGGGCTTGGCGTGGGGTAATTGTTGACAATATTGTTTTCAAGAGTACCGAATCACGTGACTGTAAAATTAACATTGGAATCATATTGGCATCTCATTTGAATTAAAATTAGTTTGGAGAGTAAGCCCCCTGTAGATATATGTCGGTACCTACCGTTAAAATCAGTTTTTAAATACCTACATTGTCAGTAAAAGGTCACCCCTCTCTACAACGGGTATCCTTAATACAACTAAAATATTTTGTTAAGAAGCTGCGGTCTTTGTTACTAACCAAACTGACGAACCAGGAAAAGCACAGAACCAGTTGAAATGGCGATGCCTGCGGGTGGCCTCTATCCAGCAGCGGATGTCTTTTGGCAGATATGATGATGATGAAACTACTCCAACATATTGAATTCAGAAGAAAGTAAAACAACTCTTGGAAAAGGGTTCGACACTCGTGAATCAGTATTTTAAATAACTGAACTTTTAATAAGTCTCCACAGACTGGGTGCCTGAAGATGTACAGCGCTGCCGAGGTCGACCCAAAAAGCGGTGGCGAGTTGACCTGGACGCGTAACACGAGGACTGGTACGAGGTGGCGCAGGAAAAGTGTTCCTGGAAGGGACTTTGGGGGAGGCCAACCACCCAACAGTGGGCCAGTGAAAAAAAAAGTTTAAATTAACATTTTTTTAATTATTTTTTTTTATTTTAGGAGGACCTGAATGTCTGTGATGTATACAACATTATAGAAATGTTGAAAAGTGGATGTATACCGCCATGTGGCCCGCAGTAAGTGAACAATGAAATGTATATTTTTTTGCCTTCCTGGCCTTCCTTCTCTCTCTGGAGCAGGCGGGGTAATTGCGTAACACATTTACAATGGCGATACCCTTCATTTTGACGGTTCAACAAAATTTATTGCGTTAGTTACGTTGTCGAGCAGATGAATTTTTCTCAAGCAGGCTCATCATCCCACTACGTTGGGTTCGGATTTCTGTATAACCGGGTGCAGATGAATACCAGTATTTTACATGAAGCAACTGCCTATCTGACCTCCACAACCCACTTACTGGTTTATAATACGATAATCTTGGTAAGACTGGTTGAAAGAATTCGGGCTTCTGACGACCCGTAACGACTGCCAAAGATCCATGAATGACAGCCGGGACCAGTAGGTCCCGGCTTGCCACGGTTGGTCGAGATTGGTCGTTAAGGCGCAGATATACGATTTTCAATGATTTTAAATTCATCATCACGTCTAAACGACTGGCCTGATTTCTTTGAAAATAAAATATGTTATACTAGACAATTTTCTTCGTAATTTGATATGTGAATATTTGCAATTATATTTTTTAAACATAGTGTAATTAATTTGCAAAGTAATGTCTACCGCGGACAAAAAAACGATAATCACGCAGACACTATCGGGTGTATTTTCATAAAACTTTCACCATATAAAAGAAAATTTAATTTCCCAAATTTTAATATACGGTTTTTATTTGTTTTGTGTTTGATAAATCAACGTGGGTTCTTTTTTCGAATAATCTTGGTGCGCGTGGAAGCGGGGCCTCTTGCGGGCGACGGGCGGCAGTAGGCATGGGTCGTTATGTGATTATCGCGAAACGTAACGTAACTAGTTACTTTAAAGGCGTAACCAGTTTTGAAAACTAGTGATTTTAGTAACTAGTTATTTGTCAAATTCTATTCAGTGATTCAACATGGTGTTACCGAAGTATTTGCGAAACGAACATATAAATGGTTACCCGTTACATGTCACAAGCTGTAGGTTTTTTGAACGAATTAGTTTTTGTAGCTACCATAAGCAGTTACATCATTAATGTTATAACGTAATACGAACACAAATAAACTTGAGGACTTGCTTCTTGAGTCTTTGTTGCACTTGATTGCATTGTAGAAACGCTTTCATATGCATCAAGATGTTTCCTCTTCAAATGCGTTTTTAAAATTGGCGGTTGAGGATTTGAAGCTATATAATTCACACTTGTTACATTTAGGTTTAGCTTTTTTTTCATTTGGTAGTTTTTGGAAGAACTCCCACAGGACACTCGAATTGCATCGAGACATAACGAAAAAGTTATTTATTCACAGTTTTTTTTATACGTAAGTACTACACTATTCACAATTTTTTCAAAAATGTTACGAAAACATGCATGGAAGTCACTTTCACAATAAATGCAACATACATATATACATACTTGTGCAATATTCACCAACGAACTAAACAAGGTTTACTTGTCCAAGTAAACATAAACAAATACTAATGCAATTTCAAATTTGTGTTCGTACGCCGCCCGTCGAAGGTTAAAAATAATGACCAATCTAAATTAATCTCTAAGTCCTAAGTAATACGTATGAAAATTATACGCATCATTTTCGTAGTTGGCGACTTGGTGTGTGCATGTTCGGATTTCATCGTGTCATCACTCGTGATTTCGGGAAGTCTCGGCTCGCTTTGCCGGTCAGTACAAAGAAGTAGGCACAGAGTAGTAACTATTACGCGCGAAAGAAACGACTTAGGCTCGCAACGTACTTTTGTTTCGTGTCTCGCGTTTCATTCGATCACTGCATTGGTAATGTAACTAGTTACAAAAATCACTTGTTTATGTGTGACTCGAAACTAGTGATTCGGTTACATGCCCCATAACTAGTTATTGTAACTAGTGACGTGAAATAACGCTCATACCTAGGCGGCAGTGCATCGCTGACCACTGTCACGAGTAGACCTAACGCTCGGAGAAATCAGAACATAATTTTATTCGCTGTTGAGTTTCGTGCTGAAAATGCCTGGTAAATCCAAATTACTAAAAAAGAAACGCCTTATACTGGCAAAAAATAGATTATTGAGGTAAGTAATGTATTTTAATTATTGTAATGTAGTATATCCATACCGCATCCTTGTAGGGACAGTCCGGATCAGAGTTTCAAAAAATACTTGAATGCTATTATTGACATAGTTGTGGGGTAATTATTCTTGATAATGCTAGTTTTTATTCTGTTTGTTTTAGCTGTAAGTCATCCATAGCAAATAAATAAATAAATAAGTGACTTTAGTTAGTACGACTTCGTCTGCGGAGATGTAACTTTTGCGTCTGTTTTAGACTTACAGTACTTATGTCGTGCACAACTATCTTCCTAATTTCTCACATGCCTATACTTCCATGCCGATGCCTAAAAATCCATTTATTTTGTAGCTCTGGCTGTATAGAACACGAGAAAAAGGCAACTCCGCATATTGAAAATGAGGATATTATTGCTGACAAGTAAATGCATATACCCAATTTATTATTATTATTTTCACAGTAGCTCACATACAGGGGATCTGGTACATTTGCGCTCCTTTTGCGCGACTGGACGTTTCCACGACTAGACTGTTACACGACTGACATTTCCGCGAAAGACATTTGCGCGAGTACACTTACGCGAAAGGATGCTTGGGAGACATTTATATTCGTAAAGGATATTGGGCAAAAATCCGAAAAATGAGATCCCATACAGACGTAACATCCCGCCTGTATTCTCCGAAGGGTAGGGCAGAGGTGTATACTAAGTTCGTGTAGTACACCCATTTATTACTTTATCTAGTTAACATAAGTAATAGCTAGTTTAAATTGTTAAAAGTTATATTATGCGGTCCCACACGTTTCTTCTCCCGAGAGCGGGGATCGAAATCAAAATCCAAGATGGTGACTGCGAAATTTTACAAAATATGCGTCATGGGTGTCGTTTCCATGGTTTTCGGGGGCGCTGATGGCGAAAATGAGGTCAAAGTCAAAATCCAAGATGGCAGCTGCGAAATTTTACAAAATATCCGTCATGGGTGTCGTTTCCATGGTTTTCGGGGGCTCTGATGACGAAAATGAGGTCAAAGTCAAAATCCAATATGGCGTCTGCAAAATTTTACAAAATATGCGTCATGGGTGTCGTTTCCATGGTTTTCGGAGGCGCTGATGGCGAAAATGAGGTCAAAGTCAAAATCCAAGATGGCGGGTGCGAAATTTTACAAAATATCCGTCATGGGTGTCGTTTCCATGGTTTTCGTGGGCTCTGATGACGAAAATGAGGTCAAAGTCAAAATCCAATATGGCGGCTGCAAAATTTTACAAAATATGCGTCATGGGTGTCGTTTCCATGGTTTTCGGGGGCGCTGATGGCGAAAATGAGGTCAAAGTCAAAATCCAAGATGGCGGCTGCAAAATTTTACAAAATATGCGTCATGGGTGTCGTTTCCATGGTTTTCGGGGGCGCTGATGACGAAAATGAGGTCAAAGTCAAAATCCAATATGGCGGCTGCAAAATTTTACAAAATATACGTCATGGGTGTCTTGTCCATAGTTTTCGGGGTCCTGATGCTGTAAATGAGGTCTAGTTTAAAATCCAAGATGGATGACGCTTATTTTGTAAAATTTTGCAGCCGCGATTTTGATTTCGATCTCCCCTGCTCTCGGGACGAACGTATGTAACCGCATAATATAACTTACTACAATTAAAATGAAGTATTATGAACGTTATCTAGATAAAATAATAAATGGGTGTACTTTACAAACTTGGTATACACCTCTGCCCTACTCTTTAGAGAATAAAGGCGTAATGTTACGTCTGTATGGGATTTAATTTCTCGGATTTTGTGCAATATCCAAAATAAATGTCACGTAAGCATCTTTCGCGGAAGTGTAGTCGCGCAAATGTCTTTCGCGGAAATGTCAGTCGCGCATGTCTAGTCGCGCAAAGGGAGTCGCACAAATTCCTTTCACTTTACACTTATTAACGTAATAATGTAAAGTTTATTGCGTTTATCAGTTATGTTGTTTTTGCAACGGATAATATAAAAAATCACTTCTAGGTTTTTTCGTTTTATTTATCATTATAATTATGTTTCAGTTCTGAAGTGATTGGAACATTTGCATGCTTCCTGAACTGGTCGATCCAAGACATACAAGGAACATGGCAATAAGGGACCCCTCTTACATAGTTACTGCTATACAGGGACGCAAAAGAAAATCGGAAGAGGATAAAGAGAATAAAAAAAAAGCAAAACAAAAAACGAGCGATGGTGGTGGAAGACAATAGCCAAGACAATACAAACGACCAAGAGACACTTTGTAATACAAACACACGTATAAATGATTCAGTGAAAACACTAAATTTTGAGGAATATTAAATAAAATTTAAAATAAAATTAAATAATTCACATATTTTTGTTTAATTTGATCATTTTAAATCTTTGTAAGTACATAAACAAACATACACATATAAAACTCACGCCTTTTTCCCATGGACGCCAATTGATACGATGCTTACAAGCCGATTCTATTTATTTCGTTTACGTTCATATACATATCTGGTCATACACGCACACAATTCATCACACATCTTTGTTTTATATTTTTGTCATCTTCTGTTCTTATTTTAAGTTGGTATGTCTATGTAGACAGGTGATAGGGCTAGTGATTCTGGATACGATATATCGAGAATCACTAGCCCTATCACCTGTCTTCGTTATCGGAAGCGTTTCCCTTACACCCTGTATATTTACGTAAGTACTTACCAAATAAATGTGTCCGAACATAAATAGGAAATACTAATGAAATATAGACATACCAACTTAAAATAAGAACAGAAGATCCATCAAAAAATTGGAAAAAATAATGAATAATTTTCTCTTTTTTTAGCATTTTTCGTACACTATGCTGTGAACAGTTAAATAAAAAAACCATTATTCGCGATTAAACACATTTTTTTTCTTTACAACTAACAAGCAATGTATTCGTAAATAAATATCATCTGACGCTTGCGCATGACCTCGAGTTCAAAGTGCACGCGCGCTCGCCGACAGCCGCGCGGCTGACAACCCCAAGTCCACGCGACGACTGACACGTACATGGGGAGGTGAAGGGGAAGGCGAGATGGGCATCGCCTTCCAACGAGGTACAGAGATAATTGTGACCGTATTGTACCAGCTGTCTGCACTCACGTGCTTGAGCACGTGAGTGCAGACAGCTGGTACAACACGGTAAGTAAGTAATAATAACCTTCGTACGAATTCTGATAATCAAGGTAAATGATCACAAAACTCATTGGTATAGGCCGAGGTTTGAACCCGGGCCGGGTCACCTAGTTAGAGAGAGGCGTCCACGGCTATGCGCGGCGCGGCGGCGACCTTGGGCATCCTTTGTAAAGCGCCGCCAAAATAAATAAGACAAAATATTACAGAGGCGTCAACAGTTTTAAATTGATGCACTAGCTGTGTCGTGCATTTAATAAAAGTTTTGTATGTAAGTCGATAATCGGTAATGCACTAGATAAAATAAAAGATCGCGACTATAGCCGTGATTGACTAAATTAATAATTATATTATAAAAAAGATTTTCTCCTTTGTAATTTGTTGATCTTTGCACATCAAAAGACACCGCTATCTGACTTCACGACGTTTTACACGTTTTATAGGGGTAGGCATTTTGAAAGTGGTGTTTGTAAATTCCGTATAAATCCCGTGACTCGGCCCCGGCCGTACGTATTACCTTATTTTTATTAACACTATATTGAAATAAAAATTTATGATGATCAAAAATCAGGCAGGATTGGATTATCCTCACCATCTGGAACGTATGGTTACCCTACGAAATTACGTGCATGCAGTTGCGGGGTCGCGGGGCGTGACGCTCGCGCTCCTCCCACTCGCTCAAGGTCGCTGTCACTTATTGTCGCCTTAAGCAGTAGCTTAACGACCAATCTCGACCAACCGTGGCAAGCGCAGCTTTATCTGATCGTTCGACTCGTTATTACTTATCCACAAGCATATTATTCAAAGCTATGTATTAGGACTTTCCTACAAAATCTTTGGGATTGTGATTTTTAGTGTGTTCCACAATTGGAGTGTTGGTCTAGTAGATGGAAAACCTAATAACACTCTAGTTTTAATATTGAGTTTTTCTATTATAAAATTCTCGGTAGCAGCCCGCAGTCTGGATTTCTGCTAGATCTGTGGAAAAATGTACAGATTAGAAGCTAGCTATTACAATCTATCAAATTTCTTTAATTGATTTTCAACTTTATCGCTACAGCATAAGGTTCAAAGTTGATTGGGAAAATTTGACAGTTTCGGTAGCTTGATGTGGTGGCATCTGTACCTACCTACTATACAGTCTTTTACAGTTATTGTAGGTACCTACTTCTGACAACAGCAATCCAATAGCAACCTTATTGCAACTTCAATAAAGATCACTGTGAATTTGACAGTACCTAATGCAAACTGATAGGTAAAATAACTAAACGAACTGTAGTCCGTATAAAGAGTGATGTTATATTTTTAACTTTATTTTATTTTTATAAGTACTTATGTAAGTACTTACAGCGGATTTTTATAATTTTTTTTTAACCAATCACAAACTCAAAACTCAAACTCAAAGCATTTATTTCAATTAAACCATTTACAGGCACTTTTGAACTGTCAAAAAGTCGGTCAGTCAGAAAATATGAAGCTAGCTGCTAGTTGCTTATTCTAAAGCGTAGGTACCTATGGATAAGAACGGGCAAGAAACTCCATGGACATTCTTTTAAATTATATTTTTACAAAAATATTAGTTACATCATTAATGTGAATTTATAATTATATACAGTATATATATATACACAATATTTGACATGAGATTTGGTAGATTACCTTTCGGTGTATTATTTTAATCTAGTTTTTCTACCTCCTTTGCTACATCAACCTAATTTCGTAACACACTTTCAATCTCAATCTGAATAATTTTGAAGGATAACAATACTAATCCATTGCTCCATATTATGTTCGATAAATTTGTCTGCTCAACAACGTAAATAACTCAATAAATTGTTGTGAAACTGTCATAATGAAAGCTATTGTTACTGATAGTGTGTTACGTAATTACCCCGCTGGTGTCCGTTATTAGCTTGGGTAATCCACATATGGCAAGATTCGACGTTTACAATAAGCTTTTTGCTGTTGAACAACATGCGTTAGTCCATAATATCCATAGAGTACAGTGCAAACAGAGAACTAATACACTAATATTGAACTACAATGCGTGCCACGAAAGATGAGACTTGACCCCGCCTCCCCCGCTCTTTCCGCCGCCCCTATGACGTCCTGTCCCTCCAGGACCAGACCTCATACCGCTAAAGATACCTAAAATCGTGTTCTGCGCAAGTCAAACCACGTGGTGTGTCAAGTCTCATCTTTCGTGGCACGCTTTGTACAATTGCTACACATTGATACAATATTATGGAAATAACATTGCAGACAATTAAATGACTTCTTTTCGATGTAAGCAAATCAAAACATTTTAGGTATTTTATTTAAACCTTCATGGGTATTTATATATGTAACGTCGGAAGCTAGGTGCAAGGTTCCTATGAAGAAGAGCCGGCAAGAAACTTTACGGTTACTCTTTCAAAAATAATTGTTTTTTACAATATTTCCGAATTGTTGTGTAAATAGGTATGGGAGGACAGTGTAGGACTGTCAACAAGTACCAGGTACTTAACAAAATAGAAAAAAATCTATAAAAGATGAAATAAAAAAAAAATCTAAAAAAAATCTATGAATCTATCTATGATGAAATAAAAATCTGTTTAAACCAAATAACATGATTGCTATTGTAACTGTAAAAAATCTGAATATGTAGCTGGTTCCACGACGACGATCCAGTGCGCTCCGATGGGGCGCGGCAGGAGCGCGATTCAAATGAGCGGTCGGAGTGAACATGCCGCGCGCGACCGATCCGGGCACATGCCGCGCTGTCGGTTTTTTGATAATGCTGAACTCAAAGCCATCTCAATTGTCTGGCACACTCGGTGAGCTTCGTTGTGTGTAGATCGGGCGATAGGGCAATCTATATCAAGCGTGTGTTCAATTAATCTAGCTAAATGTGTAGGTATTGGAGCGCGCGGTAGGATCGCCATTCACAGGTCTAGAAAGGATCTTGCGAAAGAATCTCCGATCCACGATCGGTGCTCCATGATCGTGCATTGTGGAGAGCCGATTTTTTTTTGATAGGTCATCTCGTAGTTTACCTTGAGAGGTCGTGACTACTTAACCGGACTATCCTGCGGTTGCCTTGAGAGAACTCAAAGCCTCCAGCCAGGGGTGGAGTGCCGATCCAAAGGGGTTTATTTTTATATGGAGCCTGGCATACCTACTGTCGCGCCATTTTGAAAATGGCGGCTACGCATGAGACATATATGAAAACATATTATGACTTAATCTTCCCGTTATTTCACATTATGTATACCTACAATTTTAACTTCAACTCTTTTGTGGACAGGATACTCATTAGCTGGGTCCACACCGGACGGTCCAAAGGGCTTTAAAGATCCGAGGCGTACCTATCTACTGTCGCGGCATTACGTTCAAAGCTGATGATTGAGCCTTGTGATCAACGTAACGTTAATATCTCGGAAACGTGTACTTTACGGGCTTTGGTCGAGACTGACTGCACCATTACCAAAAAGCGATCGTCGCAGTGATCTGTATTTCTCCACACTCTATACGTCACTACACTCTATGGTGTTTATACATCACTACACTCTGTGGTGTTTACATTCATTACTTATTGCAGGGTGTGATTCCAGGAACGGAAGATACGCCGCTGAACCTATATGCGGCATGACATCTTTGTGTTGCCCGCCCCCGGGGCCAGGATATGGAATTCAAGAATGTTTCGTCTCAGATGATTGTAAATAAAATGTACTGAAACATTTTATGTAACTTTAACGATTTCTCGAAGATTTTAATTCTTATCTAACGACAAACGATATTCTTTAAAACTTATAATTAGTTTTAGTTTACTTAATTAAAATTTCTCACTTTTTTAACCACGTACCTAATTGCTTGTCTTTGTCCAATTTTGCTGGTTTTTATATATGAATAAAATGCATTAACAGCTTCCTGTTTTCATTCAAACAGCATTACCTACACTAATAATTTGCTCGTTAATGAAGGTTCGAGTGAAAGTGTAGGTCAGAAACAGTATCAATAAAACACGGTATACGGCGTTGAAAATGTTTTGTGCACTTTTTAATATCCTGTCACAAAAACGACAGCATAAAATTCCAATTTTCCAGTGAAGGCACTCGAGACGTGGAGACGACGAACGAATGTATAATTAGTTTTGAAAGTCGCCGAAATTACCGACGAACAAACGCCATGACAAACATTTGGGTGTATTACTTTCGTGCCCATTAAAACGGGGGTCATCAATTGTGAAAGCTGTAAAGCGGCAAACATTATTGCTTTATTAAACTTCGTAATTGTTACTGTGATTGTAATCGATGTTATAATTACAAGTTGTTTGGTGAGGCTTAGATCAAGTGAGGTCAAGAGCAGTAAATCTTGGGAGGCGTTCGTGATCCGATCGCCTCCCTCGGGATTGCCCTGTTCCGTAATTAAGTAGTTGCCTGCAATCACTACCAATATAATCCGCGCCGCAAACTTTAATTACAGGTGAAAACTATCTGTTGCAAGAACAATGGGAAGTGTTCCGAGTGTGGCCGCCTTTGTTTTACAATTGCTTAGCAAGAAGTGGTAAATAATTATAAGTTTGTTTTAACAGCTGCGTTGTTCTACGTGTGTACCAAGTTTGTATCAAGATAGTGCTAATCCGGTTAATTGTTGTCTGCACTTTGTATAATTGAGAAAATTTCGCCCGTGTTTTGTAAAAGATTTTTCCGGCTTTTAAGAGAAAAGGCTGGATGTGTGTTATTTCAACCGTTTAGTTGGAAGCTTCTGCTTAAAACCGGAAGCCACGACAAAGTTTTAAACGTTTTTCTGAATACCATTATCTTCATAAGTATTTCATGGTTTTTTATTTAACGGTCAAACCTCGTATGGATAAAACGACCCTTCTCATTATCCGTAGCCAAATATTTTCATTCAATATGATTGGATGTAGGTAATACTGTATCATTTTTTTCTCTTTGTCAAAATCCTTAACTTTAATAGCCTCGTGGTGAGTGTGTGTTTTTAAACAAAGTCATATTTACTCAATTTAAAATCGTATGGAGAACTGCGTGTTACGGACGGGGCTCGTTATTCGCCATAATTGGATTCTTTTACATGTTAAATGGTTTTCAGGATACATAATACTCCAGCCTATTTGTTTATGCGGGTTATGGTGTAAAGGCGTTAATTATGTTTCTGATTTTTTTTCCATAAATGTATCTAGCATTGAAACTGACGTTATTCTGTTTTACGTAATTTTTCTTTGATCTTTAATTGCAGGTCACGGACTGACTGTGTGACACATAATCAGCCTACAATGTTCCCACTGCAGGGACACAGGCCTTCCGTCTTCGAGAGGGAGTGGATTAATGATCTACCACGCAGGCCGGGCCTGTGCGGGTTGGTAGATGTCAGATGTCGTCGAATTTTTGGTACTAGCACGGTGTTCTCCTTCACCGTTTTGATAGCAGTGGTGATGAAATGATTTACACAAAGTAAAGCGCCTGTCTAGTTTCGAACCCAACTCTCTGAACAGTAGTATTTTTTAAATAAAATGTTTCTAGGCTACTTTATGATGTAGGCAAACAATCACACTAATATTATAAAGGCGAAAGTTTGTGAGTGTGTGTGTATGTGTTTATATGTTTGTTACATCTTCACGCTCAAACGGCTGGACCGATTTTAATAGAATTTTTTATGGAGGTAGCTGACACCCTGGATTAACATATAGGCTACGTTTTATCCCGATATTCCTACGGGACCGACATTTACGCGGGTGAAAACACGGAGCGCAGCTAGTACAATATAAAAGTATCGTAGCAAACAGAAAATGACGACTACGTCCTTCGCAATTTTCTTACTTTGCCCACTTCAAATGAAAAGAATATAAGATAAACATGTTCCTTTCGAAGTAATCAGATAAAACGTCGGCTAACACAGAAGTAAACAAGCTTCCGAGTATCGAGTGACGTGTTTATCAAATTGAATCGTGTCGCGGGCGAAATGACACAATTTTATCTTCCACGAAACGGGCAGCGGACTCACGGCGGAAAAATAAAATGTCAAAATATTTGAAAAGAGCTGCAGCGAGATAATGCTGTAGTTAATGGTGCTGCCGGACGTTGTGGCCGAGTTGTTATTGCTTTAGGAAACTGTTCCACACACCACCACGTAATATCGGTCAAACTTATATTTGGATGTTACTTGAAAAAAAATAAAATCGCTCCGCTCTTGCTCCTAACTTTTTATTTTTATGCAGCCCTGGTACCTAACTGATACATATTCGATGTACCTACGCATGCTGCAATTCTACCTGTATAAAACGAAATATGAAATAGCTATTAACGATTATATTTTTGATCCTATTTACGTTTGACCTTTTAAATATCAATTTTAAAGCAATTTATCCAAACCAAATTTGATAAAAGATATTAATTATTCTCGCATTGATCACAAGTTCATTTTATTTTGTGTACCGATTTCATACAAATGTTCTAGGCAAAAGTGTGATGTAATTATATCAGCTTTAAGCCTGATTTTTCCAACGCCAGATATCTTTACAGGACGAATAATTTTGAATTTATGACAGTTCTTCCATACAAAATCTGTCAGACGTCAATTTTATTCCATGAATAAAAATTATCGGTCGATTGAAAAAACAAAAAGATTACAAGCTAAAAACAAGCTTTATTATGTTTCAAAGATTTTAAATATCCCCATAATCTTTACTGCGCTCTTTAAAAAATGATAAAAGACATTCAAACGGGCCTTAAGTACCATTCAGAGACAAATCGCCTCAAAACATTGCCATAACAGTTGTTTCCAACCAGGAAATGTTTTTGGGATTTTTATGGAAATAAAAAGATGTCCGGAGACTGGATTTCTGCCCGGTTCATAGCAATAGGCTCGGCCCCTTAAATATATGGGACTTCTCTACACGTAACTGCAAAAATGTGGGTGTACTATAGGTATACTCTGCCTAACCTTTTGGGGGATTGCAGGAGTGATGTCATCACACTTAATATTATAAAGGCGAAAGTTTATGAGTGTGTTTGTTACTTCTTCGCGCACAAACGGCTAGACCAATTTTGGGAAAATTTGGTATGGAGGTAGCTGACACCCTGGGTTAACACATAGGCTACTTTTTATCCCGATATTCCCACGGGATGGACACTTATGCGGGTGAAACCGTGGGGCGCTGCCTAAATAAAAGGAGATGGATAAGGTACTATGAAAATACCTGAAATAGGAAAGTGATACCGTCGCCCCTGGCACAGGCAACCGAAGGAACACGGGTGGGTTTTAGTCAGTAAAAGTGCCGTGCCGTCCCGCTCCGCCCAGAGCGGGAGAAGTTATTTGATAATATCCACCCAAAAAAGGGGTTTATTGGTAAACTTCGCAGCTTGTGTAACGAGGAACAGCCGCGTTTGACGAGGTCATGTTTAAGATGGGTGATGGTATGAACATACACACCGGTGCACTTTGATATTATAGTCGTCATTTCGGGTTGTGTTGAACTAACTTTGTTCAATTGGCAATGCCGATGGCAATTGTTACGGAACAGTGACAATCCTGAAAGTCTGATCACCACGCTCGATGTCCAGTAGACAGGTTCATTCAGCAAATTCATTCGTCTATGTTTCTGCTCAAATATGCTTTAGGACACAGGATTGCCTTCATTATTCAATCCGTGGCGACCAATTCTAGGTAACCCAGGCTACATATTGAGATATAACCATAACCTGAAATACTTTTTATATATAGATTATTAGCCGTTTCTTTTCATTGCTTTATGAATGAAAATTCTAGGCGATATTACTTACTATTTCAGTCGGCGCAGTCACGCGATTTCGTTCTTTTCGACAATGTAGGAGTATGAAGAACTATGTTTATATCCTGTTTTTTTTATATTTCTATGTCTGTATTCAATTGAACCAAGAAAAGTACATAAATCATAAAATATTTAGTTTCAATAGCTATCACCCGATGGCAGCCATACTTATTTGCTCAACTCTTTTTTCAGAACACCTGATAAAGTCGGTAAGCTGTGTCATGTTAGCTGTTGTGATTGATTCATCATATATAGGTATGAGGAACATGCTGGAAAGTTCCTCATCCTCCATAAAAATCCCTCCGACCAGACGGGTGCGAGGGTTGATGTCGGAATGGTGTATATGGCTATTTCTCGCGGATAATTCTGCTTGCGCGATGCAAGATTTGCGTGACGTCAGATCGTCGTTCGCGTGACTAAAAGTCCTATCTCATTTTTTAGCTGATTTGAGTTAGGACAACTACATTTTTCCATTCGTGATTCTTTACATTTTTCGCTAACCGTACACTATATATTATAACATGTACAACACGTACCTCTAGGTTATTTGGATCTTAAAATATAACCATTTGAAAGGCAACAAAATCTAAAGAATCACGAATAGAAAAATGTCTAACTCAAATCAGCTAAAAATGAGATAGGACTTTTAGTCATGCGAGCGCCGAGGTGTGATGCGTTGTTCGCATGCGGCGTTGTAGATGGCGCTACAATCAAAATAACAACGGCCATATAAATTACTTCGCCATGATATTTTATTGAATGTGCACCCAAACCCGTGGGGATCATGACTGAGATCGCCTATCACTACGGACTGTTCCCTGCATGGCGTAAAATACTAATCAAAAATCATGCCAAAGATTAACAAGCCAAAGATAAATCTTGTAACGGTAACCCGCAAAACTAATTGATGGCAAACTATAATTAATTACTTTCTAGCACGTACCTTCGTGGTATAAGGATATTGATTACTAATTAAGTCCTTTACTTGCAGGTGTGTATTAAATATCGTAATTAGTGGGAGGAAGAACAGGCGTAGGAAAAATAGTGTTTCCTATACTTGTAGAATTTGTTTATTTTGGGTTTATGTTGCCTATGCTGTGCTATTTCACTAACGGAATAACTATCGATTTTCAAGGGTTGATTTTGATGTAATAACTGGATGAGAGACGCACAGACCAGGGAAGTATGGCAGAAGAAAGGGGAGGCCTATACCTAGCAAATTTTATAGCTTCTCGTGACGGGGACTCTAGCTAAGGAATTGACGTGGTTTAGAAGTGAGGAATCATTAAGTTGTCATAGTGGATAAGGTCCCAGAACAATAATTATCATGATCTTGTGAATTGCATGAATTCATTTAAGTAAAAAACAAGACGTTACTGTGCACTAAATGATATAATATATCATACATAGGCAAAGAACTGTCTCACAAACATTATGTTTGCCCACTGAGATTTATAACTCTTCTAAGCCGTAATCTGACAAAAATACACAAAAGTTACCCATAAAAACATTCAGCCAGCAAAAGTATTTTCGTCCATAAATAGGTCGGAATTCGCGTCAAGAAGTAAACACAATAAAATTATGGCGCTGTTCACGGGATCTCCTCAGTCAGCTTTACTTGCCCGGAAAGATATGCGACATACACATTTCACATTTTCTTTCATCTTCCACAACGAATAAAGAGAAAACTATTCTTAAGCTTGGAGCACACGAACGAAAGCTCGCTTGAGTAAGAGTTGAAAATAATTATGATGTGTGTGAAAAGGTTTATGTAAGTACTTTGTAAAATAGAATTCCAAAAATAAATCTTCAATTTGATCTGAAGATGGTCGATACGTTTTCCATAATAACAATCATTAAGTGAAAATACCATTATGAAAATAGAAACTGTTGATTAGTTTTAATTAAGTATTTTTTTCTCGAGGTAGTTATTTGATTTTATTTATTTCATTATTATTTAATAAAACTTTATGCAAAAGTAAAAAACAAAAAATACTGTACAAAGGCGGACTTAATGCCTGAGGCATTTTCGGCATCAACCTTAGGGTGATGCATACCCTCACCAACCGCCTGACGCAGGTCCTCACCGGAAACGGTTGTTTCGAGAGGTTCCTGCACATTATCAGGCGGGAGGAAACGCCTGGGTGTCACCATTGCCAGGATCGCCCAGAGAACACGGTGGAGCTATTTAAGCTCGATTTATAAAATAGTTTCCTATTTTGAATCAGTATAAACGAAGTAACTTTTTTGTAAGGTAAATTCACACCACCGACAATTATTACGTAAGTTAGGTTTAGGTCTAAAACGGATAGGGCAAAATAAATTGTGTAAATAGGGTGATCCGTTTTGAAGTTATTAGGGATTTTCGATAATGAAAATTGACAAATGTAAAATTTTATATGTTTTTGTTTTGTAAACTTTTTGTATTGTAATACTATGTTTATTATTTTGTTTTAATATTGTAGAATAAGCTCAACAATAAATCAATCAACTAGATACGAGTGTATAAGCCAAAGTTAACAACCATAGCGCGACCGCCGAGCGTAGGTATGAATGAAGTACATACATACATGTGATTGCCTTCTGTACTCTCTGTATTTTGTGGCTTACACGACTTTTCAAACCGGAAATATGATCTTGTTTAATCAGATGCAAAGTTTAGAATCCCTTGGCCTTGGTTGTGGGTTGAAGTACTTGAAATAATACCGAAACTTCGGGCCCTTTGAAATAGAATGTTGGCGTTACTTCACTAACTTGTAAGTAATAAGGCTGTTTCTTGATAATGCTGACCAGTAAATAGCGGATGTTTAACCAAGTTCATGGATGTTATAATCTGTCTAATGATTAGATTATACCAGATTATACTATGTTTACGTGTGAGAAAGTCTGCAGTACAGTAGACCGCATGACGGTGGTCACACTTTGACCTTAGCTGACCTAGCGTAGGAGTTTAAATAGAATGCGAAGCTAGCTTATAATATACTTTTTTTTTCACTGACGTGCGGCCTACTGTACTCATGAAATTATTTAAATTCAGTACCACTACTACTGTTCAATTTAAAATGGAAATATTGACATCATTTAGGTATATCTAACTACGAGTATATAAATAAAACAAAGACGGGTTAGTTACACCATTTATAACTCAAGAATGGCTGAATCGATTTTTATGATCTCTGATTTGTTGGATTTGTCTCCGCCCCGAATAGCAGAATCTACTAAAACATGGGAAAGTTTCACGAAAAATAAATGAAGAAAATTCATTTTCTCATACATTTTGTATTTATTGATTCTGAGGCGGCACGGAGTTCGCCGGGTCAGCTAGTAATAAAGCAGAAGCTAGTAATAATATATGAACATTTTATTGCTTTTCCACAAAGGCGTCTTAAAAATATGAAGATTATAACATCTGACAAATCCTTTGTGTGACTGGTAATCAATTTAAATAGAAACTGGAAAGATCTACATACTTAACTATAATTAACTCATTTTACAGACATTAGATAAGATAAGATAAGATTTCTTTATTTGCTAAACATTGTATACATACAAGAGCATGCAAGATATTACATAGTTTGAGTTCAATCATGTTTAGCCGTAAGTATCGGCGTACAAATATTTCGATAACAATGAAAGAATTAACAATACTAAAAATCGAAAAATGCAATTACAAAGTTTTTTATTCATCATAAGTAAGATGTGTTCGATATTCTGTAAAAGAACGAACTCGAGTTAAATGGAAGAAAAAAAGTAATTAGAAATCTCGAGCATAAATATACGACATAATCTATTAATATAGAATGTCTTTGAATGAATTTTCACATGAAAATTTGTACAAGAAAATTCTTGTAATTTCTGTGTTAACATTAATTTCATGAATATTAATTCAATGAAAACAATAAGATAAAATTGCGTTACCAAATTATATTATTTTTATGTAGGCATACTAATACATCTACATTTTCGTAAAATGAATTTTCAAGTTCTGTTATATTTGTTTGTGAAAATATTTTATTAGGTCGTAAACTTCGTATATTTTAGGTAAGATGGGACTTAAAATGGGACGAAAAGTTGTGCGTAAATATATCTTAATACTTACTACGTCGGGACTAGCATCCTAATTGCGTATCAATCACAATCTGAATCATTTTGAAGGATATTGCTAATACATTGCTTCATATGTTCGATAAAATTGTCTACTCAACAACGTTAATAACGCAATGAATATTTTTGAATTGTTAAAATGAAAGCCATTTCTGCTGTTAGTGTGTTACGCAAATACCCCACTGGGGGCTACTCCCTAAGAACGAAGTCCTTAGGGAATTCGTGCTTTTCGGCCGAAGTTACAGGCGTTTCCTTCTCCGTATCCGTTCCTGCCAACGAAGATACCGGCCCGTCCGAAAGTAGTTGAGGTCGTGTTACATTTTTCGGACGGACATATTCATATCGGAAATAGGAACAATTGCCAAGTCGTGTTGATATCCATTTTTATTTCGGGCCGGGAGTAGATCTCCTCTTACGGGTAAAAGATTAGTTCGGTTTCCGAACTAAGAATGAATATGACTAAACGATTTGACCGTTGTCTATACGCACGATGTGTTTATCCCTGTCCGACAAATTGAGTTTGACGGTTCAACTACTTTCGGACGGGCCCGAATCTTTATTGACAGATTTAGGGAGTAGACCCCCCGTGCAGTAAAACAGAGGTCTGTCCTAGTGTGTGGTGGTAAGTATAGGCTTTCTCATCGACACTACACTACGTACTTACCGTTTCCGTTTGCAATTTATACCGTCTAACTTGGTTTATCTCAACATTTATAGGCGAGAATGGATAAGGTATTATTGTTTTTCTTTCTGAGATTGTCCTGATTTCGCTTAGTTTAATTTTTTTGTTAGTAAAAGCGGTGGAAAAATGCAAATTTTGTTAGTGTATCGGAAAACTACGTTAAAGTTTCGAAAGCACTAGCTTTCGAAACTTTGGGTAGGTAACCCAAAAAAATACACTAGTATTTTTTTGGGTTACCTACCCAAAGAGTGCCATCGGGACTCTATTACTAAGCTTCCGCTGTCCGTCCGTCCGTCTGTTTGTCAACGGGCTGTATCTCAAGAATCGTAACAGGTACTTACAGATGAAAATTTCACAGAGTGTGTATTGTCGCTATAACAACAAATAATATATAAAATAAAGTTAAAAATTAAAGGGGTCTCCATACAAGAAAAGTGTCTTTTTCGGCGTTTTTTGCCTTGTGGTACGGAACCCTACGCGTGCGTCTCCGTCTCGCATATGGCTGGTTTTTTTATTTGTATGAAGCTCTGATCACATTAAATTCTAAGTCAACAAAACTTCTGCAAATTATTTATTTACTACATAAAAGGCGCCAGATTAAATTCAACTCCTTTTATAACATGCTAATCTAAAGTGCCTTTTTATTGCCGCAGTTTCGCATCCCATCTTATTTATTGCAGATTGAACCCACAAGTAGTTAATAAACATCAAGGGAAGGAAACGAAACTCATAAAAGGGCTGTATCATTATTTACATAAACGCTATAAAACCGAACAAAGAAAATTTATGCGGCAAACTTTTGGGCAATATCCGTTTTCTGTGACACGTTTTTTCGAGGGCCGTTGTTCATCGTTAATCTTGGAAACAAAAACAGCAAGTTTGGTCGCGGCGCGTCTGCGCCACCCATAATTTACGTGAAACAAGTGCGCGCGACATGCGGTGTTGTACCTACGTGCCTATCTACGTACCTATAGGTATACAAAAATTACCTTCCGAATACTTGGCCAGGGTCTCTTTCATGCCAGCTTATTATAAGTGCGACCAACTACTATTAGTTGGCAAAGTTCCGCACACTTTCAACATGTACGACGTCGGATTTCAGGGTGCTGAAATTACAAGCAGTCTTGGGTTCTGCTTAACGTTCACGTTCCGTGTTATGCACGTATCACAGCGATATTATGAATATTTTTCGAAAATAGCTCGACAAATTGCAGTGGGAATTTTCAGTCCTTGGCTTTTAGCTGTTCGTGTACCTAAAGTAATTTTAATAGGTAGCGGTTCAGTTTGACGTTTTGCTTGACCGAAGTTACAAATAATGTGGGATCCAACTTAAAATACATGATAGGTACTTTTATTATACGACTAGCTCATGGAGAATAGAAGTAAGAAGTTTTGACTTTTATGGGGCGAAAGTTGAAAAATTTCAAAAACCCTCCATAATGGCGCTAGCGTAGGCAAAGGGTATGGCATGATTGTCAAAAAACTCAAAATCAAAGCATTTATTTCAATTAAACCATTGACAGGAACTTTTGATTTCTCAAGAAGTCGGTCAGTCAGAAAATATGAAGCTAGTTGCCTATTCCATAGCGTAGGTACCTATGGAGAAGAACGGCCAAGAAACTCCATGGACACTCTTTAAATTATATTTTTTTTTTGTAGAAGTTGTTGACGGATTGAAGTATGCCAGCTTAGAAACTTTATTTTTAATGACTAAAGTAGTTAGTAACAGCCCAGTATACCAAACCTCAACTATTTACGTAGTCCAAAATAATTTTGTAAACATAACCTAAAATTACTGCTGTGAGAAATTTACCCTGTTGCTACTGTGGCGCCACCCTAACTAAACGCAGTTTGACGGACACTTTTTCACAACAGAGTCAGTTCTCCTTACTTCTATTCTCCATGGACTAGCTCCTTGCCCGCGAGTTCTTTCGCGTGAAAATCGTAAGACAATAGGTACTTATAATAAAATAACAGCCACATTTTTATAAAACTCGTCCGGCTCCCGACCCACCGCGTTGCATCGCATCGACCGCCCGCGCTATTACTTTGTTTTTTGCTTCGGCTCCTAATAAGGGTCGTAGCGTGACGTTAAATAGGCCAACCTTCCTCAAGAATTGGGTTATCAAATGCAAAAAGATTTTTTCTAATCCGACTGGGAGTTTCAGAGAATAGCTCGTTTAAACAAAAAAACAACAAATTCTTCAACTTTTACTGAACTAACTTAGTCCTTATTTTTTTTTTCTTTAACTATATCGGTTTAGATGTGTAAACTTTTTCTTGGGTAAAGCCAAAAACCGCCACATACTACTTCTCATAAAGACTTCTTTTGCTTCCTCCATGTCCATAATATGTATCTCCATGTTACTGTTTTCTCATCTATGTCATCAAAGAATAATAATAATAGTTCTGCAGACCATATTTCGTCCTTGACGGCCAATCTCAAGGGAGACTAGGCCTTCGGCGCTGGATATATTATAGTACCTACACAAGCGTGTGCGCAGATACGGGCGCACTCTCTCTTTCCTCACTCCCATGTCTCCCATAGTCCGCTGGGACTGCACGACTGGAGGACCAACGGCTTTACGTGCATTTCGAGGCATGGGGGGCACATCACACCTTCAACTTCCAAAACTAAGAAATTCCTAATAATAAATAAATAATGGTATTCAGCTGCATCCGGTTAGACTGGAAGCCGACCCCAATGTAGTTGGGATAAACGCTAGGCAGATGACGAGTTCTGTCGGTAAATTAAAGAAAAACACAGCGACAGCTGTCAGTCTTCCCGTACAATTACTTAAAGTCAACCTGTCACGGGTGACTATTTACCCGCGGTTACTAATCTTCAAGCTTCAACTACCATTAAATTAC
The DNA here is from genome assembly GCA_927399505.1 of Luperina testacea. NCBI lineage: Eukaryota > Metazoa > Arthropoda > Insecta > Lepidoptera > Noctuidae > Luperina > Luperina testacea. The sequence goes on from OV656756.1 coordinate 10,260,378, forward strand.
GGCGTTTAAGAACGATGACGGTAATTGGTTTTCGGTAGTGAATGTAAATTATTGTTTAGGCTGACTTAAGTTGTTAATGGTTTTCACGGAATGGTTGTATTGTGCTACAATCTTCTCCAATTAATGAATTAGCTAGCGTTGGCTAGGTCTTCGAAACTCTTAGTACCTTACGGTGCTTCCAGATTATGTAATATAACACATAATCACTTTAGGTCACAGAAACACGTGCATACAAAAATAAATTATCTTTTTGTAAGCACATCTTTTTAAAATTCGAATGTTAAAGAAAAATAAAAACAAAATAGATCGATAATCACAAGCATAAAGCGGAAATAGTCGACAGCTGCATGTCATGTCAGTCATGACATGACAGTGACAAGATGGCTTCCAGTGAAAAGATTCGAAGGCTTCTTTTTGGCTTATACGTGTCAGAAGCCGATGTCAAGCCGGAATCGGAAATATAAAAAAATCTAAATTCTGTGTGTTAAAAATTATTGGCATTTAAAAAAAAAATGTGAAAAGCTGCACCCTGTGACAGTTTTTTCACTCTTTATGCTAAAAATCTTAACTTAAAAATATTTTTGTTATTGGATCCTGAATAATGTTTCTGTAAACTCATGCCGAAAATGTAAAGCCGACTGCTCCAGCTTAGAAGAAAATGTCACTTTTTGCCCAACCAAATATTCAAAATTAATTTTCGCCCAACTTTGACTGACTGTACTGAAAAAAAAATGTATTAAACGAGTTTGGCTTAGGTATAGTAATTTTTTTTATTATTTTTTTTGAGTTTTTTTTTTATTATTTTTCTGATAACTTATGACTTGGCCTATTATCCGATTTGATGTAAAGGCATCCCAGCTAAATCTTAAGAATGTGATTGTTTCCTTATTATTGCAAACTAAGCGTACACTCAAATCAAAATATTAACAGTGTCGTTCTTTTGGCTGTCCGTGACCATACAAGACACAGACGAACTCAAACTCAAACTCAAAGCATTTATTTAAATTAAACCATTTACAGGCACTTTTGAATTGTCAAGAAGTCGGTCAGTCAGAAAATATGAAGCTAGTTGCCCATTCCAAAGCGTAGGTACCTATGGAGAAGAACGGGCAAGAAACTCCATGGACAATCTATAAATTATATTTTTACAAAAATATTAGTTACATCATTAATGTTGAATTTATAATTATATGTGAGAACGATGTAAAAAAGACCTACGCGTTAAAAGCGTCCAGAGTACAGCAAATAGTAAGAAAACAATCCAAAAATTAAATAATTAAAAATAAGCCGAGGCAGCTAAGTGATGACCAGCCTCAACTGACGGCGCCTGTTCACGAATATGACGCATAGATCAGCACCATTCAGCTCAACCATTTTGAAGGGAGCTAAATGATCCAACTCGCACGCCATTTACACACATTTTATTTCTCTTTTCTTTTTCCTTTCTTTCTTTTTTCTTTTCTTTCTTTTATTTTTGTTCTTTCTTTTCTTTTTCTCAAAAGTAGCCATCATTTATTCTGTTTCAGTTAATGACGCAACAATTATGCGGCTTCAATGTTTTAATTGATAATGACTACTAAAATTTCAAGAGGCTTACCTATGTGTGTGTTGTGTTTAACCATCCTCGTTAGGACTACACAGGGCGAATTCCCGTATTATCGTAAAAGAATATTATCGACAAGTTTTTGACATTGATTGTCGCTGAAATGAGATTGCGACTAGATTAGAACGTTTTTTATGTAATTACAGGAATTGCCCTTCAGATTAACGCACCTTAAAGGACAATCAAACTTTTCGAATAGAAATCGATTTAATTTATTGATAAGGCACTTCAGCGACTTAAGGCTCCTTCAAACAGGCGCGACACGCGATAAAATCGCGCACGGCATAAAGGCACCGCAAAGGAGCCTTTACTCACTGAAACATATACAAACAAAACTCACATACAGTTTTAGGTATTGTGAAGTCGTCACTTACAGAAGTGCATAGCACTACGTAAGTGACGAATTAGACAAATCTGTAAGGATCCTAGAGAATTGATTTTATTCAGGTGCGTATATGTAGTGTAAACTCATCCATTCTAGTACGCATCTCACCTTGTTTATGAGGGTATGTGTGTGTGTGCGATTTTACTTATTCCACCCACGTTTTAAGATCGCTAGTAATCTTCCAATGTTACTTAGACACCTCCGCATGTAGTTCATATTTAATGACAGGGAAGGGTTGCCTGTCTCCGGCAACGTGGAACAAACGACGTCAAATGGCATTGTTTTGTCGCCTAGTATTAGCCTACTCAACCTTGCGACAGAATTCTTAATTAACTTTGAATTAACTCGAGGCTTTTCTTCGACCTCGTAAGGCAGCGACGAAATAATGAATATTTAAGTTTTATTTTAAATAATATTAACGATACGCATTACCAAGAAAAATACTTTTCATAAAAAGTTCGTTTTAATAACCTCATTTCTATTTGTATTCACAAAAAAATGTCTATCATCAAGTCGCTGAAAGCAGTCTAGACTGAATTACAGAAGAGTGATACACAAAGCCTCGGCTTATGTTTCATTTGCAGCTTATCAGTAAATTCTCACCGCGCCACATCACATATAATCCGTCTTAATTAAGCGGATTAAGTAAATATAACGGAGATAATAAACAATTAATCTTTTGTATCAACGCGTGTGCGTATCGAAATTCCTAACTCGGGCTGAATGGCTGATAAAGACGTAAGACCCTCCTAAATCAGGTAAAAGCTTACGGTATAATGATAACGTCAATATTTTAACCTTGATGTTAGCTAAGACTGCGTATTAATTCACAATACAAAGGCTTGTACGTTCTATTTACCTACTTGTACCCATTAAAGTGCAAATGCGGCTTTCGGCAGAAAATTGATGGGCTTTCGTACTAGCTATCAATCAAGATTTGCAACCAAAACTCCCTTTAAAGTTGAGTAAGCCCAGTAAATTTAATAAAAACAATCGTTACGGGACTTTAGTGCAGAGTTGACAAATGGTACGTACCTAAAGAATATTGATGACTGACGAGAGTTTCCCCGAACTAATTGTGATCGATATCCCCCGAACGTTGCTACATATACAGTTGGTACAAACATATTCGGATCATAAATATGTTAGCAGCAAAGGTTTATACTGACAAAGTTTTCAAATATATTAGTACCGAGTCAAAAATATGTTCGGATACAACGCTCAACTTACATTGTACTTTAGAGATTATTTTTCTTTTTGACAGATTTTATTGACTTGTTGTGCAAGTACTTTTGAAAGCTCGGCACGGGTATCATTTGTAACAAATGGATTGTGGGGCATGTGTAGGGACACATGCCCACGCTCGTTCGTAGTTTTATACAGTCTATTTGAAACTTTCAATCTCTGTCGTAGGTAGTAGGTAGCTTTACAGTGTAACGCTTGTGTAATCCTGCAATATTTATAGCCGTCAATTTGTTTGATGCTTACTTTTGAAACTTTGGAACATCTGAAAAGTTTCCTTAAGTGCGGGTCTCTTGTGCCAATAATGGTGCTCAGCAAAAATTTCAGTCAATTTCGTAAAGTGATATAGGCGCTGGAGACGTTGGCGGCTCAGTCCGTGATTGATCGTGGTAAATGGTTTGTGATGCTCGAGGCCCGAGCTCCTCGCCTGACAGCCGGAGGCGGCGTGCCGTGAAACTTTACGAGCTCCACCATTCGTTCGTTTAAATGGAACGAAGGGATGTTGCGACCAAAAAAGCAGCTGTCCGTGTAATAGTCACTCTTCTTTTACGTTATGAGTGCAAATATTGATGTAACGCGCTCGAGCTGAATGTAAACAGAGGCACGCCGATAAACTTTGATGTATTCTGCTCGAGTATGATGGACGGAGTTAGAATGACGCGCACTATTATGTGATAGTTTATAGATATATTGTATTTCTATTATGGCGCGTGGTAACACATATTTTACTTGAGAACTGGTACGGGGTAAAGCTGTACATACATATCTACAGTTGATATCACCTTAGTAAATTGAAGTGAATATTTATTAGGTTATATACACATTAGTATCGCTACGTCTGTATACAAAAGGTGTCGGCAGACTGCAAAGGTGTTTGCTTAGTTAAATATTTTAACGGAATTTTCATACGTGTCTCCTCCACAGTTACCTTCCTTCTTTATAGACTTGCACCCATAAACTTTGTTACTACATTTTTATGACAGTAAAAATTAAAATAGGTAGTCATAAATATAATGCAGCCATACTTACTCGTAGATAAAATTTTTATAGCTTCATCAATGTCCACATTGTGCTTTCTACACAGATGTATTTAATTCAAACTATCATATTTATGATGAAAACGTTCGGTTTCATTGGCCCATCGTAAAACACGTACTTATGATCGTTAAAACCGTAAAAATGGTTTCAGTATAGAATAAGCTCGATATATGAGTCTATAAAAACCACGGAAACATTACATTTTCCATGTAATATACTAGCAATTTCCGATATGGTAGCTTACAGCACTTGGTGTTATAGCGCCGGAAATTTTTTCACCAGTTTAATGTGGTTAAAAGTTTATACTCAATAACTGGTAACTATTTTCGATCGAGCTGATAAAAAATTCATTGGCGTTGAAGTGCTACTGTGCTACAGAGCGAACGCAATGAAAAAAAAATTTGCAAACATTTTCACTGAGCGATTGCCTCAATAAAGTGTTGAAACAAATCTTATTTAAATGATGTTATTAAAACTGAAAGTAGTAAAACCGCGTTTCCTATTATGATGGCATGACGAGCTCGCATGTTACGAGATGCAACCTATCAACATATTTTCATTAGCAATAAAATTCGGCAATGCCCCCGAGTGTGCCGATGAAATTTCTGAAATATACATTCCAATAAAAAGAAAAGTGTTCTGGGAGACGTCGAAAATGTGTCCGCATTTGGACAAATTTGGGTCGAATATAACCTCGAATGGAGAGACTGAACGATCCCTTACAACCGTAATATAAAATCTGGTGAATACCTCTTTACATTATTGAATGACATGAAATAAGTGAACGAAATGTATTATGATGCACATACATGCAATCAATTTGCTGTAGAACAATTTCATGTTTTATCTATGACAGTTCTGTCTAGCAATCATAAATATTTTAATAACGAAACAGTAAGCTTCATATTTAAAGTAGGTACCACTCTAATGTAAAAAGTATTCCAAACAGTTTAAGTACTATTAGTCTGGCTCTAAATGACGCTTTACTTTGACACACAGATAAATGGTACAGAACCACGAGAGAAACCTGAAGCCATTTAATTCTGTAATGGAGTATACATTTTAGCAGAGTCTTCATTTTTGTATAGACAATAATGATCTTGGTTTTCTAGCCAACTCATCTAATGCTTTTAGCAAATTTTTGGTCAAAAAGCAAAATGTCTTCAGTCAATTTAATCCGGTAATTTAAATCTGTCGCTTCACACAGTTACCAGTAACGAGACGCCGAGCATTGGCGACTTTTTGTTCGCAAGATTAACGACAAAGTATGGGTCACAAAAAAAGCGACGCCAAGTACGGAAATTGCCAAAACTTCGTGTCGAAGCCTGAAATTTTCTTGTTCTAAATGTCGTCGTAAATGAAAGATGGCTCTTTTAAAATCGGAAAAGAAATTAGGAACAGACGTTTTTAGGATTACGAGTTTTGTAACAACTCAAAAGTTGCTTTTTATTTTTCCGCAAGTATATTAGAATGGGTCCCTTTCGATGTTCTATACATAAGTATACCTAGCCGTAACAAGACCGCGAGGAGTTGTATCCGTAGTAATAAAGATAGCTACCCAAATGACACTTAAAACAAATAATTGTCGGAAGCATTTCATTTAGATTAACTTCTGCATTTAAACCGGAGTTCTTTGTTCATCGGCTTATAGCGTTTTAATGTGATAATAACATTATAACATCAAATACTTCATGAATATTTAGCATCACTGTGCATAGTAAAATATTTGGTTTTATAGTCTGCAATGCTGTAGTTACCTTAAATTTATGCTGGCAGACAGAAACCTGGTATTTTTAGCGTTTTAGGGCCAATTAATTACCATAAATTATTGCAGTTTAGTTTATAATGTTGCCGTCATGAGTGGAGGCAGCATCCCTTTCAATTCATCCGACACACGCCGGTACGTGCCGGGCCTGACAACCGTACAGACATTACCGCTCCTATAAATATATATATAACAGGTCCTTGCGCATGCCGTAACGACGACATTATAATATGAGAGGAACTGTTACAGCATTCGATATGATAAACGCTTATGGTTGGTTATTCGATGGCGAAATATTTAAAACGGCTATCACACAATGAAACACTGCTGCCGTTCACTATCCTGTATTCAAATAGAACGAACGAAGTACAAAAAGGCCGAGAAGGATTTAATTAAATTTTCACTGAAGGGTGACAAAAGGAGCAGAAGTGGGCTATATTGATTTAAATTTTTCTCTGAAGAGAAATAAAATTGCCCTAGGCCGTGTTAATTAAACGGCACGCCCATTTAACGAAGATCAGAGCAGTTGGCCCTTAATTTTGATATAAACAAGTGGAAAAAATGCGGAGGGGAGTGATGTCGGACGTTAAATCAGGCTTACATATGAAAAGTTACGCAGAGGTTATTTGGTGGAATTTCCTCGCTGTGTGGGCAATGCGGCGGTTCGCGGTTAATGACGAGTCGGCCCACAATATATCTCTCGTAGTTAGGCGCAGAAATCACGGCGACTCGTGCGCTTGATTGAGTTTTCTTTTCCATTGTACTTCCATTAACAGAATAGCTTTCTCCTATATGCTCCCTAAGGGACGCCATGTGTTCGGGGAAAATTATATCGGCAACTTTTCTTGCGTCTTGTGATAGACAGCTGACAGAGATTTTCAGCTTTTATTTTTTTGTTATTGATTACTCTACCTGCGTTATTAATCTTAAAATATTAGACTGGTATCACATTTGAAGGGTATTGTTTTAGTGAGAGCAAGTTGTCAGACGATATCAACTTGGTAATAACAATAGTATTTGAGCAGTCTTTGTGTTGTTATTGGAAAGTGAGTTCTATTGTCTGTTTTCGAAGTGTCTACAAGTAAAGTGATTTAATTTTAGCCGTTGGCAAAGAAGGGTCGGTGCCTAGTTCTTGTACGAAAGTAAACGAGAGCGGCCCCTGAGTGCTCTTGTGGAGCTACCGTCTAATTAACGACGTATCTAATTATACCATCGTGGAGCTCACAGCGAAGAGAATTTCCCAAATTACGTATTACGAAACGCAATTACACTTAAGGGAAATGCTATGAGACAAATTGAGTTATATTGTAATTGAAATAAAAAACGGGTTAATAGACATGCAGTTAAATAATTGATGTAGGGGGTGCTGATTACGTTTTGATTATTAGGAAGTGCTTTTTGATCATTTTGGGTGGTGCACGCCTTTTATTCAAGTGGTTTAGCGACAGCGACATAACAGTAATTATTGTTGTATTATTAGAATCACTGAATAATACAACAATAATCAAAAACACACAGTGGGTGTCTGAAGACGGGCGTCGTTACGAGGTAGGCCTAAGAAACGCTGCGCTGGCGTGACAATTTGGACTCATTTCTATCCGATTGGACGGAGAAGGCACAGCACAAAGAAAAACCGTTAAATAGCGAGACGGACTCGCGTACCGAGGGTTCCGTATTGTGAAACGTGAAATGTTTTTAAATTTTCATCGACGGGGCCTATATTCGTCAGAGAATTTTATCACTACTGAAGAGAATATTGTAGTAGTCGAATTTTTAAGAACCTTTCAGTCCTTGTTGCAAAAAATATTTATATTTTTATTTCTTTCTTATTTGCAGAATAGTTGGGCAAATGTAATCTAAGACTATTCTGAATTTTAAATTGATAGCATTAGTAGTTCTTGAGATATCCAGCTGTGATAGACGGACAGACAGACAGACAGATTGAGTCTCACCATAAGGGTTTCTTTTTACCATTTTGGTACGGAAAATTATGGGGCAGACTTTTGCCCGGCAGTGTGTCAAAATAGATTAAATGAAATAAAAATGTTGTTATTTTATGAGGTACGATTGTATTTGGTATACTTATTGTATTTACAAAACTTATCAAGAGAGAAAAATAATTAAATGAAAAATCTAAGTCTTTTGACAGGTTTTGTTATTAAATAATCAAGATAGTCGAAAAACCATTTTGTTATATATAACAAACTTGCACCTTTAGCAAAATAACACATGAACATAAAGAGCAGTAGATTTTTCAAATAATGTCTCATTGAAGCGCCAGGCGGACGCTGCGACGCGGGAAGCGACGATTTGTCTCACAATTGGTTCTACACCTTGCCTCTATGTACCTAAATGTATGGATGTAAGTTATGGTTGGCACACAATGTATGTCGTCCAGACGGTTTTATCTGCAATTTTATGTAGACTTTAAAACGCCTTTGATTCAGAGGCTCTGGCACGAACGCACCACGTTAACGTAACGTAAATTCGAAAGATTTTTGAATCGGTAATACAACTTTCCTATAACATTTTGTTTAAAATTTATGCGACAAGCACAATTAGTATCAACCATAGATACGAATACATAAATCATGTACCAAACGAATATTTTAAATTTTAAAATCGTAGCAATCTACGTTACGTTTACTCCGGGCCTTCGAGGCAAAGTCCAATAGTAGGTATAGTAGGCATAGACGAAGAATCAAAAACAAGTTTTTTATTGCTCTTTGATAATGTCTTTCATACCATAAACAGTCTATAACGTTCCCACTGCTGGGACACAGGCCTCCCTCTTTTTCAGAAGGAGTGGGCCGTAATCCACCACGCGGGCCCATTGCGGGTTGGTATAAAATACCTATACCTTACCTTAAACAACGAATGACACCCAAGGAAAGAGAAAGGATAGATATATGAAGTAAACAATGATTCGTTGCCCTTCACTGGTGCAACATAAAACACGAAAGACAAATGATTGAGGGCTGATTTTTCAATCATCTGACAACATTTCAATTTTGAAATTTTGACAGTTATTTCATACAAAAACTATCAATTTTATTCCTCGAAAAAAAGTAATCTGGCGTTAGAAAAATCAGCTCTTAATTAGATAAAATTACGTACCTAATATTAGTATTATAAATTCGAATGTAAGTATAACTGTATGTTGTCTTTTCACAACTAAACCACTGCCGGTCGATTCTGTTAAAATCTCACCGTGAAAACTTAGGTGAAGTGAGTTTGTTTTTGCTAGGAATTGACACTATTAACAGCTCACTCCACGCTCACTTCACCTAAGTTTTCACGGTGAGATTTTTACAGAATAGCCCCGCTGCACCCTAATTGCGTAACACACTATCATAGCACCGCTGAACGGATTTCGACAAAATTCGGCAAGGAGATAGATGGCATCCTGAGGAAGGACATAGGGTTATTTTTTGTCCCGGTAGCACGTTCTCGTGGGATAATTTCCGACACAAACGCGGGCGAAAATAAAAATGTATTATTACTAGCTGCATGCCGCGGTTTCACCCACATAAGTGACGATCCCGTGGAAATATCGGGATAAAAACTATCCTATGTCCTTTCCCGGGATGCAATCTATCTCTCTGCCAAATTTTATCGAAATCCGTGAAATGGTAACATACGTACATATATACAGACAGACAGACAGAGTTACTGGCGTGAAATGGTAACATACGTACATATATACAGACAGACAGACAGAGTTACTTTCGAATTTATAATATTACTAGCTGACCCAGCAAACGTTGTTTTGCCATATAGATTATTTCTAGGAATTTTTCTGTTTTAGTTTGATAAAAAAAAATAGATAGTAGCCGATTTTCAGACCTACCCGATATGCACACAAAATTTCATAAGAATCGGTCAAGCCGTTTCGGAGCCGTATCTAACATTGTGACACGAGAATTTTATATATAAGATTATGGACCAGCCTGTGATGTCCACTTCAGGGAAAAGGCCACCCTACTCTCTTTCCACATCTCTCTGTTCAAAGCTGCTAAGTACCAGTTCTTGGCACGTCAAAGGCGGCGCCAGCGGACCCAGTCAGGCGGTCCAATGTACACTTACCAACTCGCATTAGACAAGCATGGTGGGTTAATTTGTCTAAGCACCTACAGTACCCGGCGATAAATATTGCACATCGACCTTTGGAAAGAGACAATCGGCTAATTTCGGCTTGTGGGCTGGCAATGCGATGGAGTGGGTCGGGGGACCACAAATTTCACGTAGATGAAGTTGCGTGCAGAAGCTAGTACTAGGTATATTAATACCTTGAAAAGAAGCAAAATCACTCAAGACTTTCAAGACTTAGCAAACAATCACAATTTAAAAATTCATATTGAGGTAGCTACTCGGAAATTATCTTGTATAGACCATATATTGAGTAGTATACCTGACGCAATCCCAGCAGTGCTACCACTCCATCTCTCTGATCACGACACAACACAAATGTTAAGCTTCCCTTTAAAACTTCAGACAACAAAAGCCGCAATATATCATATTTACAAAAGAGACTATAGTCTAGATAATACTCATAAATTCCGTGAATGCTTACAAAATTTATCCTGGACAGATATTTACAAGGAAAACGATGCAAATACAGCATTTAGCGCTTTCCATGAATTGATATGCTTATTTTACAATCTCTGTTTTCCAAAAGTTAGGGTTAAGGTAAATTTAAATAATAAAATAAAGCGAACGTGGATAAGTAAGGGTCTAAAACAGAGCTCTAAAACGAAGCGTTTCTTACGATATCAATATTACAAGACTAAAAATATAATAAACAAGAGTAGATATACCTCATATTCAAAACTATTACAAAAGTGTATCTACAATGCTAAACGCAATGCTAACATAAAATTTATGAATAATAATGACAATAAATGTAAATCCGCATGGACAGTCATAAGGAACGAAATACACGCGCACCCCAAAGACAACATTGAACACATTAAAATTGACAACACCATACTTACCAAACCAGCGGAAATAGCTTCTGCCTTCAATAGTCATTTCACAAATTATATTCCTACTCAAAATTGTACAAATAGTTTCCGCAGTGATACCCTGAGTGAGACTGTTTACTCAATGTTCCTAACACCTATATTCGAAAATGAGGTAACGAAACATATATTATCGTTAAAAAATACCAACTCTGTAGGCTATGATGAACTTAACACCAGAATTATTAAGACATGTGTTAATGAAATAAGTGGGGTGATGACTTATCTCATTAACCTGTCCTTTTCACAAGGAGTCTTTCCTAGTGCTTTAAAAATATCTGTTGTAAAACCGATATTTAAAAAGGGTGAAAAGGGTGACATGAATAATTATCGCCCCATAACACTGATACCCATTATGTCAAAAATCTACGAGAAATGCATGTATCAAAAAATAGTTAACTACTGTGAGAAATTTAATATTATAAAAAAAGAGCAATTCGGCTTTCAGAAACATAAGTCCACATCCTTAGCTATCTTTTCACTGCTGAAGGAAATACTAACCAATATTAACAACAAACAGCTAACGACAGGGCTATTCTTTGATCTGTCAAAGGCATTTGATTTGGTTACACATGAAATATTGTTACAAAAACTAGAGGCTATCGGTATAAGAGGACTACCACTTCAGTGGATGTCGTCGTATTTAACTAACAGACAACAGAAAGTCACTGTTACGAAACTTAATGAAAGTTGGGACATGACAGAATATTCGTCTGATTATATAGGTATAAAACGCGGCGTCCCCCAGGGTAGCATATTGGGCCCTATCTTATTTCTGCTGTACATAAACGACATTGTTAATGTTACCAATCATAAATGCTTTCTTTTTGCCGATGACATTTCCATAATTGTTACTACCGATAAAAAATATAAATCAATTACGGATCATGAAGCGGACATAAATAAAACAATAGACAATTTAATTAACTGGTTAAATAATAATAATTTATCTATTAATCTGAACAAATCAATATATATACAATTTAATCAATCTTATAATAATACATTTAATTTTAAAATGGACATTCCAAAAATTACACAAGTGGCACAAACTAAGTTTTTAGGAGTAGTGATTGACGAACATTTAGACTGGAAGGCACAGGTTGATACTGTATGTAATAAAATAAATAAATTTGTCTATGCTTTGAGACAAATAAAAAAAGTCACTAATATAAAAACGGCTGTGATGTCATATCGCGCATATGTTGAGTCTTCACTACGGTATGGACTAATGATGTGGGGAAATAGTACTGACCACAATAGAGCATTTGTCGCCCAAAAGAAATGTTTACGAGCTCTCTATGAGATTCCATCTGACGAATCATGTCAACCAATATTTAAAGAGCTTGGTTTGCTACCGTTACCTTCATTATATGTATATGAAGCATGCATGTTCGTTCAAAAACACAAAGAACTATTTAAAACAGCAGAGGAAGTAAGCTCTCGAAGTCGGCGTGACCAATACAGACTTGTGTTAGATGTGCTGCCTCGATCAGCGAAATATAATAAAAACTCTGTGGCTATGTGTGTACGTCTCTATAATAAATTACCAAAAATGTTTAAAACATTAAATTGTAAATTATTTAAAATCCAATTATATAAATGGCTCAATAATAATAATTTCTATTGCATTAATGATTTTTTTAATATGAATTCATAATGTATCTTTAGTAAGTAAGTTTGCATGCTTTAGTATTAAGCAAAACATGTCAGATCTAATGTCTTTTTGTTCAATAACACCTTGTATACCATGTTTTATGCAAATAAAATAAATAAATAAATATAAAAGGAAAAGCTCCTTTCCAGGCATGGAGGGGTCTTCTTTCCAAAGGTCGATGTGCAATATTTATCGCCGGGTACTGTACACTCTCATGACACACACGAAAAATATATAATTGATAATATTATGAATACACAGCCCGAATTAGTTCATTTCTTAAAGATTAGTCGGAGAAGTAAATGTCTATCCTTCTTATCACAAAACATAGCTCAAAGATTTCTCTTGGTATTAAGCCATTGTTAAATGTCACAAACAATAGACTCAAACAAAGACTACAGTTAAACAACGTTTTGTAATAGCAAGGATAACGTTTTGCAAGCAAACAGTTTGATTTTCATTTAGGGTACCCGTACCTACGTAACCATATTATTCCTTAGTTTGTCTCTTGGGTCGAAATCAAAATTCACTAGTCGGCAACTGGAGGGGTTTAGATGCTTGACTTCTGTGTTTGGGAGAGCACATTAAGCCAGCCACCCGTCCGTAGTTGCGGACGTAACTGGAAACGGCTAGGAGTCAGTTAACTTAACGTTTATTTGGTCATATATTTTGGACTTAAACCTGCGGTATTGGTATGAGATTTTGGGTTTGATTTTAATGTTTTTGGTTTTCTGAGCATTGGTGTCTCAGTGGTATCGGTCCCGACTTACGAGGGTCTCATTTTACTTTGTGTATTTAATTTCTCTCAAAACGGCGAAGGAAAACATCGTGAGGAAACCGGCATGTCTTACTTAGAACCAAAAAAGTTCGAAGACATGCGACATCTAACTCAAACTCAAAGCATTTATTCAATTAAACCATTTACAGGGACTTTTGAATTGTCAAGAAGTCGGTCAGTCAGAAAATATGAAGCTAGTTGCCCGTTCCACCAACCCGCACTGGGCTACCAACCCGCACTGGGCCCGCGTGGTGAATTATGGCCCACTTCCTCTTTCCTGTGTTCCAGCAATGGCGACATCATAGGCTGATTATTTTGTTATTCTTGAAGTTTTTGACATGGGATAATATTCAGTTTAGAGACACGCAGCTCGCTTCTCGAAAAATAGCGTACAGTTACAGTTATAAATTTTCCTAATTTAATGATGAAAAATTACTTATCTATTATCATTTTGATTCATAGTTGTAAAGTTTATGTTAAAAACTCGCATTATTTGATCTCTTTCCACCTATAATAATTGTATAATGTAAACAAGATTCACGCACGTTGGAGTGCTCCATTTTTTACTTGCGTACATCTCCCCATCGTCCCCATGCGAGGTTCTTTAATATAACAAGCATTGAGAGCAACGCGTTGTAATCAGGGCGAGCTATGATTGTTATACTCTCCCCTCATCCCATTTTTTTTTTCATGTAGGCTCGAGCATGAAAATTGCGCCATCTAATAGAACATGTTTTTTCCCATCAACCTAATCTCTTCGTTCGTTTAGTACCATTATATTTTATTTGTTTAATTTTTTCCGCTGGTGTTGTTTTGACATGTCCGAAACATCAAAGCTTGTCATGAACAAAATATTACCATTCAATTTTGTTTGATGCATGTCTTATATGTTTTGCCTTATTTTGTTTTTTGAAGTGAAAACTTCTTTAGCGGCGCTGTGTACTTTTTTTGGAATGGGTAAAAACTTCTAAATTCGCGTCAGGTCACGTGACCCTGATCGTAAGATTCGTAAGACGTAAAACGAAAGACGCGCGTTGTTGAGGACAGCGCCATCTATGCACATCGGGAAGAACTACGAGGGCCTCGCGTACTAACTACGTAGTTCATCCAACAACGACGGTAGTTCATCCAACAACGACGAGATGGCGCTGAACCACGGATATATAACTGACGTTTTGTTTATAAGACGATTCACAAAATACACTCGTAATTGTTCAAGTTTTCACTTCTGTCGGCACTACCGGAGTGCCAGGTTTTTTTTTATTTGACTTTGACTTTGGCTCATAACATGTTATTTTTTAATATGTTATATCCAGCCTCCATAATACTATGTATGTATATCTTGGAATAATAAATCTGCTTTACTGGCAGGTATGTATCATGCTATTGACGTGCTAATATTTGAGATTTATCAGCAAAGCTAAAGTCTTCCAAAAACGGGAAGTCCATGTCAGTGCTCTCTCCACCTTATATAAGCCTATAAAATCTTCATCAATGCCAGATTGCACAACCGATATGTCCCATCTTTTGCATGGGAATAAGCGATACAACTCTGCCTACTCCTTAGGGGATTATGGCGAGATATGAATGCACAGCTGTAGGTCGCGGGTTCGAAACCAAGCAGGCACTTTAGTGTAAATTATTTTATTACCACTGATCTCAAAATGGTGAAGCAAAACATTGTGAGGAAACCGGCATGTCCTAAAACCAAATATTCGAAGACATGTGACATCCATCAACCCGCACTGGGCCCGCATGGTGTATCATGGCCCACTCTCTCTGGCAGAAAGAGGAGGCCAGTGTCCCAGCAGTGAGAAGATAAGTGGCGGATTATGCATGAATGTAGGTATCTAAGTATAATAATATTTACAGACTCTTTCATATCTTTTAATGCTTTCATAAAATGTCTCCTCAAAATGCTAATAGCTCTTCAATTTTAAGTAGATATGACTACGTGTTCTGTATACTTGATAACCTAGTTGCTACCTTCTTGAAGATATTATTTACATATTCCTTCATCTTTATTTATCACGACATGTCGTTTGCATCTGACCATATCAGATTTCAGCTGTCGTATACAGCTGTATGGAAAAATGTGACTTGTATTAAAAGGCTGGCAGGCTAAAATGGGATAAACGTGTCGCGGCAGCTGTATGTACGTTTTATGACCACGGCTGGCAAAGTCTCCACGCAATAGGTGCCTTAAGATAGGCGAGGTCACTAAATACAAAAGAAAATGACGGGATAACTAGCGTGGTAATTGCGTAAAACACTAATAGTGGCAATGACTTTAATTTTGACAGTTCGACAACATTCATTGCGTTATTTAGGTTTTTGAGCATATAGATTTTTCGAACAATTATGACGCAATGGATTACCAATATCCTTCGTAATGATTGGGATTGTGATTGAAACTGTGTTACGCAATTAGGCAGGACGCGCTACGCGAAAGAAGGTATCCAGGTAACGTAGGATAAGAGTCATCAGCATCACCATTACAGCTGAAAGATGTCCACTACCAGATATAGGATTCTTTCAAGTGTAGGTTCATCGACCGGTCTTGTTTCTCGCATTCATCGGATTCCCGCGATCTTCACCAAGTCATTGGTCCATTTTCTGGGAAGCCTACCAACATGAAAAGAGTAACAAATAGAATTTGGGAAAGGCTTTCATCCGTGATAAAGGCAACTAAAATCTTACATTTATTTCTAACCTTTTTTGGAAACGTCTCCAAGCCCTTTATTTTTATACCCCACATGTTATTTATTTTATTTTATTAGGATCTCTAACAAAGAATACACCTGACATGTTATATTATAAAGGACAAGAACAAAAATCTATGTGCAGGGAGAACACCATTATAGAACACATCATGCAATAAAAACAAGCAAACAGTATCTATATCTCTCCCAGCAGCAACCTAAGAGCAACCTTCTTGTGACGAGAATAAAGATCATAACGCTCTCCTCCCATACTTACTTACTGTAATTTGAAATCATTTTAAAAGCCAATTATTTTTAAAAAGAGTAACCGTGGAGTTTTTTGCCGGTTCTTCTCCATAAGAAACGACCAATCGGAACCGTGCCCCTAGCTTCTGGCCTACCTTTTGGCAGATCATCCTTCCATCTTTTCATCTGTCTTCCTCTATTTCTTTTTCCAGTCACTAGGAATACCATTTTGTGACCTTTTTTCTGTCCATTTCCAACATAGGTACAAAGATACAAACATGAAAAACATAATCCTATCTTTGCAGCCGCGTAGTCGGGTATAGTAATTAAAAGGTCTAGTCCACTCAATGCTTTATTAGTTAGTAAATCTTGACCTCCCATTGAGGTAAAGTAAGTTCTATTTACAGTTGAATCTCTGATTGATACTTTAAGCCTCTTGTGGATTTCCAAGTTTGTTGAATTTGGCCACAAAGGTTGTTAGCAGGTGATATTAATGGTAAGGTCTTATCTGTTCTTGGTAGATTTGGTTATTGATGATTGTATTACACCTTTGTTTTTGAAGTGAAACCTTCGTAAGGCGCACTTTGCGCTCTTTCTGAACAGTGAACAAAACTGAATCATCACGCTCGGGTCGGTGACGCTTGATCGGGTATACTCGGCTCCAGCTGGTTTTCTTCTGTCACCAGTCAAGTTTATTGTAAGGTTACGTACGCACTGACAGGTGGCTTGCTTTGCGCCTAGAGCCTAGCGAGTCACCTGCGAGTAGCGAAGTGGAACGAACGTTCTAGAACTTTCACAGAATTTTCACTGCGCGCTTGGCGTCTTCGTTAGTCGCCTAGCGTGTATAGAAGGATGTCAAGTCACTAGATTCTAGGCTCTAAGTACCTGCCAGTGCATACATGGCCTTAGTTTTCACTTCTATCGTGTGGTTATTAGCACACACTCTCTTTGTATTTAAGAACTTTACTTCAGTAATTATATATGTTTTAATGCGTCAACATTTATAATCGGTAAGTACTAAATCTGAAATAAAAATTTGGCAAACGTTTGAAAAATTCAGAGCTAATTAGTGGTCTCGGGATCCTTTCTGGTATGAAATATTAAAAGATTTTAGTATAAAAGCTAAAGAGTCTGTCGTTATACCGACAAAGAAAAGAACAGTCTAGTTCATTTTTGCTGTGATTTTTAAAAAGGGTTACAATGGATTATATTTTATTATTAGTTCGTAAAATATTTTTTTAATACTATTTTAAGTAACCAATTATTTACAGTATTGCCAATCCATAATTACTTACCTAAGCTCTGATTTTTAATTTGCTAGACCAAAATAACAGCTGTATCGTATAACTTTAAGCCAATCGTTGAACTCAAACTCAGCGTTACGTTTTGAGTTCAAAGATGATAAAGCTGCCAATGTGTAGAATATGTTTGGTAAAAAATTTACGAATGTAGTGGTCAACAGGAACTTTCACGAACTATATGAGATGCTGACTGATGTAAAAGGTCGATAGCAGCTGTAATTTTTGTCTAGTTTTAATTTGCTATCAGAGTAAAGGTACTCTCGATATTTTTGTCAATATACAGGCGCCTGCATATCAATCTACTACAATCTGTCAAATTATTTCCATAGATTTTCGACTTTATCGCTAAAATATAAGGTTCAAAGTTGATTGGGAAATTTAAGAGTTTCGGGTAGCTTGATGTGCTAGCGTCTGTAGATAATACTGTCTTAAGTAGGTAATTATTCCTCCGATAAAATATCTGACGTTTGAAAAATCAGCCCTAAGGCCTTGTGTTTCGATCGTCAGATAGCTTTTATGTATACATCAATGTCGATTTGACACTATTGTACGAGTATAGGAAATATATCAAACCGCCTTATAAGATAAAACTGGCGAAATCGACCCTAAATTTAATGTAAATGAGTATGTAAGGAGTACACCGTCTATCAGAAAGGTGTCGTCAAAAAGGGTATACAGACCATCAAACTGAACAATTTTCTCCAAGGAACTAACATCGTAATCGCGAAAAATTGTTCAGACGTACAATTACAGTGTTACTCGCCGTTTTCCATCATAAAACACATCTTTGTCGCCGCGCAACATTAGTCAAACATGGAAACATTTCAATACATTTCCAATCGTCTCCGTGCACAGTGCAATCTATGCATTATTGATTAGAACGCGTACAAAGTCGATAGAAGCTCTTTTGTTCAAGAATATAATTATCTGAATACAACTCTTTTAGAAGTTTTAATGTGCTTAAAGGCTCGTACACACAGGCGCGACGCGACACGCGACACAAAGGCACCGCAAGTCGCGCAACGAGCGGTACCTTTGTGTCGCGCGCGATTCGCGTCGCGCGTCGCGCCTGTTTGCAGGAGCCTTAATTCGATTTAAAGTTACTTTTCTAAGAAAATCTTTAATATGGGTTCATGATTGAATGAAAACTTTCTTTTATCAAAAAAATCGGTTGTCTGTAAAGTCGGTTTACGGACGATAGTTTAACGTGACAACGTCATAACAAAACATTAATGAAATTGCCGAACGCGGAGGCCGATTCGGCAGCATTCGACATCATCTGTCTCTCATCGCTCGTTCCGCGCTCTCGCTTGCACTTCAAGCCGCCATGGAACGCTACAACGCTACAGAGCAAGGCCGCGAGGTAACGCTACATGAGTCATGTTTTTTCGTGTGTGCAGCCAGCTTCATCGATTTATTAGACGTTGTCACGTCAAAAAAATAATTGTGATTTATTAGGTACCTACCTAAATTCATTTTTCCAACGGCCTTTTAGTAACAGTATCTAACAGGGCAAGGTAAGCAGACACTATACTGATTATGATGGTCTAAGCATGAAATCAGCACATGATTATAGACCCACTAACGTAAAAAAATAATTTATTGCTTTTCCATACATTTTGACCGCGTAAGTATTGCACTTTTGGTCAGCGGGATTGTCCGAAAAGGTTACCGCTGGCCCGGAACATAAAGGGCTAAGGAAGGAACACGGGTGAGTTTTAGTCAGTAAGAGTCTGACACTCCCTTCCACTCCACCCAGAGCGGGAGGGATCTTTTGATGATTGCCCATCATGAAAAAAAAAAAAAAGTATTGCACTTTTTCTATAAAACAACAGTTTTTTTTTATAACTGACAGAATCATGTGCTATTATCATGGTTTCAGTTTACACGTGGATGTCCCTGCCACCCTGGATTATCCGGCAGAGTTGAGAACCTGTCCAAAAATAAACTTAAAATAAAAATCAGGAAGTGAACACTACCGTAATCACTGCAGTCAATGAATATGAACTGAATAACAGTTCAAGTTCCATAGAAAGTTTCATAAACTAATTTTCCTAGTTGACCAAACATCGGCAAAATTAAACAAAGATGGTCGACGAGTGACGTACGGAGTGAAGCTTAATTTCGGGAACCCAAATGGCTAACATTACAGGGTACGCGCAACCCCTTCCTGCTATTTGCCCCTCTAATTGTTACATAAACCAAATAAAACGAGCATTTCGAGGTCGGCCGGTCGAACATAGGCATCATCTAACGGAGCTACTGGACTCGTGTTTATAAAACCATTGTGATTGCAGCTACATATTTATAAATAGGTAGGGACCACATAGGCATTATATATGCATTTGTTTATTAATCCGATCCAGCCTGTCCCTTGCTGCCCAACCCCAGCGATGCCCTAGGCCGAGGTCCGTACCACACAGGGGGTGCCCTTAGCGATTAGCGTATAGTTTTTTAAGCCCTGGTAGGAGGTCTTAATTTATTAAGGCAACCACAGGCAAGCCCGGTTAAGCAGCCGACAGACAACCTTCTAGGTTGACCTGCGGATGCAGGTATACAGGTAGCGTTGCAGGGTTAAAGCTACTGTTTTGTAGAAGAGCGGTGACCTCCCACATAGAGACCGCAATTTACCCTGGAATGACGTCACTGGAAACGTTGGTGAGTTTTCCTAGAAAGCGTTTTTGATACCGTAAAGTCAAACCTCGCTGCACAAAGATTTTTGAGATTAAATGCAAGATTTTCCCTCACCGTACTTAATCATACAAAAAGTGTCCACACTCAGATGAGTGAGCTCACACATTTTTATATATCGTTTCCATGACAATCAAGTCAAATCACTGCTTCATTGTAAGTCAGTCAGAGGTGTCAAAATGAAACAGAGACGCGACTATCTTTTGACGCGGTATTTAGCGTTTTAAATCTTTGCAGCTGTCATCATTTTCATGACAGCCGTCTGTGACAGCGGTTACCGCTTTTCTAGGAAACCATAGTTTTAGTAGGCCTAGCAAGATTGCGTGGAGTAACGTAAATTCGAACGATATTTGACTCGTAAATACAACAATCTTTTAGAATTTTGGATCACATTTTTGCGTCATAGACAATAAGTTTGACCCATAGATATAATTAAGGCCCTAAAACTAACTAAACAGTATGTGCTAACCGAGTGTTTCAAAGTTTGTCATCGTTTGAGTTAACGTTACGAGACAGGCAGTTCAAGCTTATGTCAAAATAGTTGTCACACACTTGTATAATTTCTAGGAAAATCATCTACTTTTACAATATTTGTATATACTCGTATGTGAGCACCATGTATCTATTACATAATTGATTTACCTGTTATTGCTTTATTTATACCTTTTGTGGTAGATTATGTAATTTTATTCTAAGTGCATCCTCTTCACAAATAATTATAATGATTGTAAATAAAACCTTGTAAAACATTTTAAAAGAGTAACGGTGGACTTTCTTGCCCATTCTTCTCTATACGAAAACTAGCTTTTGGAAAGTTCGACTAGAATCAATTCTAAATTTATTGTAATTTTTGACGTTCTAAAGTGCCTTTTGTGTGCCTATTTGAATTAAATGATTTTAATTGACTTTGTTAGTCAATCGAAACATCTTATAGAACACCTATCTTCTTTGGTAAACCTCAATGATTAAAAAACAACACCAAAACAACAAAATCGAAATTTGCCATTACACCAAATAAAATCCAATTTATTGTGAAAGGAATTACAGTGACTATTCAATTTTAGAAACATAAACAACACAATGTAATCAATTAAAGGGCCATAGAAATTCAACCAAGTAAGATTATGCAAAATTGATCAGTATCATCAAAGTAATAGAATTAATTTTCATTGCGATGCATTTGAATCTAACTGATTATTGTCACGAATTTGTATTTAAAGTTTGTATTTAAACTCAATACTGCTTGTATTGAGTATTCAACTGCTGGGGGCCTAAAAAGGTCACTTTGTCAGAATCATAAAAGGATAGCATTATGAATCATAATGTACAGTTAACTGTTAAGTTAATCGTATAAAATCTCATTGGTGAAGGATTTTTCAGTTATTTTTTTTTCTGTAAAATACCAATCAATCCAATCCAAATCCAATCTCAAACTTTTTGATTATACATACTTACGTAATGCAGCGAAAAAAGTAAAACACGGACGGTTTTTGCCATATTATGATTCATAATGTTATCCTTTTATGATTCAGCCAAAGTGGCCTTATTAGGCCCCCAGAACATGATTTCTCAATTAAAGCTACAACAAGCCATGCGCCAAATGGGATTGCCCATTGCCAAAAATGACGGACTTCTATACGAATTTTCATCCACTGTTAAATTCCTTTAGGAGTTGAACTTTCAAAAATCCAATTTTTTCTTACTTTTTTTTACCTAAGTCAAAGTCAAATCATTTATTTCAAATAGGCACATAAGGCGCACAAAAATGTAATCAAATACACCATGAAATCCTCTCATTTAAGGCGAAAGCGCCAGGGTAGCCCGCAAAATTCAATTTTTTTTAGGTTTTTTGGAATTTGCTGGTCAGTATTAAGTTGTACGTTGATTAATATATGAATCGCGGCCGTAAGAAATATGTGTTTACAGAATTATAATCATTAAAGTCATCAACACAACTCTCTAAGACCACGTAAGTCCCAAGAGTAACTGTTTCATGAAATCATCATTCTTTGGACTTACGTGGTCTTAGAGAGTTGTGTTGATGACTTTAATGATTATAATTCTGTAAACACATATTTCTTACGGCCGCGATTCGTATATTAATCAATGTACAACTTAATGCTGACCAGCAAATTGCAAAAAACGTAAGAAAATTTGAATTTCGCGGGCTACCTTAGCGCTTCCCCCTTAAACAAGGTGCAGCTGATATTTTAACGTTATATAAATCAGGAAATGTCATAAGTGATATCATAGAGCTGCCAAGGTACATAATATAATAACTAGGTACACTACGCTTACGTATTTGTGTTTTCCGCACAGAAGGCTCATACTCCACTTGGATTTAGTGATTGATGACACTTTATAATGGGATTTGTTCTGATTCCTATTTAATTTCCTGTACGGATATTTAGCTGTCGTTTTATTATAAATTCTACGGAATCGTTTACTTTCCCGTATAACCTTCGTTTCGGTATTCGTTGTGGTGGATTAATGTTCCAATTTTCTTGGAAGTTTTCAAAATAATTATTATAGTGTAGCACTAAAACTTAGCTGCTTTTATTTTGTTAACAGCAAATTAATGTCCCTACTTAGATATTCAGCTGTTTTTCCAATTAACACGTTTTGAAACCTTATGTAATTTTAATTACATTCATAAATAATGTATCTACCTAATTAATATCATATTACAGAATAAACTTTCTTTTATCTATAGACTCGCATCATATCTAATTCATAGAATTTAGAATTAATAACATGAATGACTAATTTAAGTATGTATACGGAGTGAAATTAAATTAGCTAGTGAAAATTGGTATCGATATCCTAAACATGAAAATTCAAAATAAAACAGATTTTCTCAACTCCTACTTCGAGTAACAAAACTCAGCGCTCGAAGACTCCAAACAAAAAAACATCAAATCTTTTTTTTTAATGTATCGTGTTTAGATGTCGATATTCCATCACGGCTGCAGAGTTTCGTTAGATAAATTTGTATTCCGTCGTATTTGTCGTAATCTCGTTGATATCGAAATACATGATTGAACATTAGCAATATCAGTTAGAATAATAATTTGATGCTGCATTGAAATATTCAATTAACAACCTGCCTGTGGTTTATAATATTTCCACATGTTTAATTTAATAAAAATATCAACACAGGTATTAAAAACGGCAACAAAAAGCATGTTTTCATTTAACTGTCACCAGAATTTATTTAAAGAAAGGATTGATTTTAATTAACAGATATCGAAACGCGAGCCATTGTGTTTTTCAGTGGCTTGATTAGATTTTCGTGAAACAATGTGTAAAGGGACAGATAACAAATTGAATCGCGAGTTTATTAAAATTTGTTCGTGTTTACGTGAACATAATTCTTTCAGTCCCTATTGGAGCACAATGAACAGAAATGTCAACAAAACAGCGAGTCACAATAACAAATGTAATGAAAAACAATAACCATGGAATGGAATCACAACATCACGTCGGTATCAAATGTGCCGCTCTCTTCAAAAATTTTATATTGACATAATGCCTGCTATTGCTATTATCATTTGTCGTCCAAAAGACTAATTGAACTTTGAACAAATACCATTTCGTAGAAAACTAAATAATATTAATTACTCAGATGAGTTTTCGTATGAAATGAAAACATAAACGAACGCATAATTACACAAACTCGGACCTGTTTTAAGCACAAAAATTTATGAGTACTTTTAAAATAAAAACGTAAAAATATTCGTTTCATGAATTCATGATACGAAACAAAACAGAGGCAGGTATGCAAAAACTCCCACATTCTAAAAAAAAGTTTATAATAAAACAATCTGAAGCTCCGAGTGTAATACGGTGAAAAACGAGACGAAAGAATTTAAAATGGCCAACATTTACGGAATATTTCGTGCAGTAAAAATAGAATAAAAGAGTCAGATATGTTACGAGAGTGTTGTTCATAATTATTACATTATATTATGTGGGAGATGTAAAAGGAGAAACAAACGCAAACAATGACTTTGTAGTGTGTCTCGCTTCTGAATGGACGGTGTTCGGCAAAAATACTGCAGTTGAATTTTCTTAATATTTACGTGCCACGTTCACAGCAACAGGCGAGTTACAGCGAAAACATAGCGTTGCCAGCGCAAGCCGCAAACCCCTGGAGATTCAGACGACTCGCTTGGAATAGCTTTGTGTCGTATTCCTTTGTCTTTAACTGAGCATCCTACTATCTCCCTAGACCTGCTTATATATTCACAACTTAGCCCCGAGCCCCTCTATACCACTCCTCGTATATGTTCACCCACTTGATTGTTTCGATAAACACGCTTAGAAATGCTCTCCCTCATGCAGAAAAAAACTTAGCTGTAATATTTCAAAAGTTATTAAGGAGATTCCATTTTTTTAGCCGGCATTTTGTTTTAATCTTCATAATATGATGTACTCTATTACTAGAAATATGAATGCTATAAAATACGTCCATTGAACATTATCGGTGGATCATAAAGAAGTCGGAGATAGTTTTCATCGAAGGTACCTACTTTCTGAAGATTAAATTCTTTTAGGTACGTAAAATATTTTAATATCATGTAACCATCGAAATTTATTGAATAAAATGTCCCGAAATTGAATACCTATTTTGGAATTGGGAAAGTTTGAAAGCAAGCAAACAATTCGTTAGGAAAGATTTGCTTGAATAATTTCACGTAAATACAATCTTTCGCTCGATTTGCAATTCACATAACGACCGTCGCCGCGTCGGCCTAAATTATTCATTTTATTTTTAGCGTTCCGTATTCAGGTAGCGGTTTTCACTCAATTTCGCCACAAACAATGTTTCAATTAAATTGATTGATGTTTGACTGCACTTAATAATGTGTGGAAAAGATAAAATTAATGGGATCGAGGAGGTTTATATTCGCATGTACACTTTTAGCATATGTTTTGTTCACGTTAAGTGACGTTAAATAAAGCTAGCGTACAATTATTATGCTATTTTAGCCTTAAACTCATGTTATTCGTACGATAATTTTACCTTTGTGCGGTAAGCATTCATATGGATACAACATTATTATTTTTTATTTTAAAATGAGTGCACATTTCCACATGAGTTGGGTTAATTAACCGGTGGCCATTAGCATTGTAGCGTAAGTATTTCATACGTTTGTTGCGATTTCAACATGAGATTAATGCCGCAGTATGATTTGGCGAGCCTTTGCCAACTTTGTAAATGGGCGTTATAATTGTATTATCTTCATAACAATATTATTTTATGAACTGAAAACTTAATTACGTATCTAATCTTGTTTTAGGATTTTACAATGAAAGCCAACGTAGCTGTGGGCACTGTTTGTAAATAGCAGAAATGTGATCCACAAAAAAAAAAAACATTTTATAGTGTACGACAAAGAAAAGTCCATTTTTCTAACCCTCGAAGAGTCGTTCCTTGCCAAAAAACAACCTTGCGTGTAAGTGAAGCCTTTTTTCCTCATTGTCAAGGAAAACCTGTACAAAACCCCGGCTTTTCTGTGGCCGACTATAGCCCGTATCACAACAGTTCTACACAATCACCGCTAATTAATTAAGGTAGTTGAATAGAAAATATTATCTGGAGGGAAAACTTGACACAAAAAAATCATACTAATTTTTCCTTCGTTTTCTCTCGCCTCATGAAAACATGTTTTCATTGCCACATAGGCGTTTCGTTATCCTGTGGTCTGTAACTCGAGCATAAGCGGGATTATCTGCGAATTAACCAGTTAATGTATATTAGCCTGCTGTGGACAATAATTAGGTATTAATAGGTTTATATCCACTTAGCAAATTAGGATGGTGTATATTCGAAATAGCAGATTTATTCACTAACACAAATCATGATAATTATGTCGGTTCGACATCTAATTGACGAAAAATATATAATTCTGTAATGAATTAGATACTCTGATGAGGCGTAAGCCCTAACGAGGCATATTATAATACCAATACTTAGAGCCTCCACAAAGTGTCCATGCATGGCGTTCTCCTACCGAGGACGAGTGTTTGTGCAAGTATTTCTTATCCATTGCGTTTCATCTTGAAATTAGCAATAAACACTCCGTAAACACCCTATTAAGAAAAAAAGAAAATAAGTTTATTTTGAACCACGCACATAATATTCACAAAAAAAAAGAAAAATAAAGAAGAAAAAATTAAATACATAAAAAAACTATTAGCTGCTACTTATGTTAATTCAAAAACGAAAGATGCAAGGTCCATAATCCTACACAATAGCCTCATTTCACTTACAAAATCAACCTGTAATTGAATATTCAATAAAAGTAAATTAAAGCCATCATCCGTGGCCCTGAATATTAGTAATCCTGTTGCCTCCCTGAATCGGACCCTTATAATCCAACCCTTCAGTTTCATCCTTGGTTCAACCCTCGTGTGATTGACGTTTCGCTAGCGATTATTACGGGGGTCTCTAAGACCCCTCGTTGCGGACCCCAGATTACGACCACAGAGTTTTTTGACTGTATATCTGTGACAAGGCTGCGGTCATAAGATTTTGTGCAGTATTATTCTAAATTCTGCTTTGGACAGTGGTCGCGGTATCTACTTGCTTAATCTCATTGTGAACTGTTTTGGGTATTTTATTTAAAATTAAATAATCTCTGTACGTTTTTGTACTGTTTCATTTAACTTTAGACAATATACCTAAACATGAATGCGGTAATAGGGTGACCTTTTCACGCAAGAGAGTATTGTAGTTGGCATTTGATTAAAACAGTACAGTATCATCACATCACAGTTACAAATAAAGTTTTATCGCTCCATCACGGGTGGCGTAAAATGAAACTAGGGTCACAAGGTAGGGTATGACAATAGTCTGTGGACTTGGACAAAACTTTTGTCTATATATACTTACATACGATAAGCTATATATACCATTAATAAAGTAGAAGAGTTTGTTTGTTTAAACGCTCTACTCTCTGAAACTAACTGTCGGATTTGAAAAATTCTTAATGCATTTGATAGCCCTATTCTCGAAGAAGGTATATTTAACATCACGCTAAGACCCTTTGGAACTGAGGAAAAAGAAAATAAACTGAAAAAGAACACTTAGCAAAAACGAAGTAGTAAAGTAGACGTGGTGGGTCAGGGAAAACAAAAAAATTAACGCGGGCGATGTCGCGGGCAGAAGTATGTAAACGATAAAGTTTCCTTCTCCCTGTGTGTCCCTTGTGTGTGTGAGTTTTCTTCTCTTGGTTTTGCATTCCGGCTTTCCCCTAATTTTTTTCCCCTGCTTTTTGCATTACAAAATTCAGAACATTAACTTCCAATATCAATGCGATCTTACTTACAAAGTACCAGGGTCCCATAACGCTTACGTAGTCTATACCAGCACAGTAGTGTGTGTACAATGTGACCTCCCGCCGGGTCGTTAAAGGAGCACGGAATAAGCAAACATGCGTAGTCTGCAAACCTACTGAGGATCACACCGCGGCGAAGTTAGTTTTGCATTCGAAGCGTTGCAAAACGAGGGGGTTAGAGATACAGGATGTGCCTTGTCCTTCGTTTTTGCTCAATATGAATAACGTTTTTTTTTTCAGGATGGGAAATCATCAAATGACCCCTCCCGCTCTGGGTGGAGCGGAAGGGAGTGTCAGATTCTTTCTGACTAAAACCCACCCGTGTTCCTTCCTTAGCCCTTTATGTTCCGGGCCAGCGGTAACCCTTTCAGACAATCCCGCTGACCCGGCAAATATGAATAACTTTGTTTGTCGTTTAAAAGTGCATTTTAATTGTCTTATGAATACATGATTTGACTTTGACCACTTTTAGTAGCAAAAGCAAAATAAGCTTATAATGTTCCCACTGCTGGGACACAGGCCTCCTCTCTACGAGAGGGAGTGGGCCATATTCCACGTCGCGGGCCCATTGCGGGTTGGGTGTCACATGTCTGCGAATTTATGGTTCCAAGACATGCCGGTTTCCTCACGATGTTTTCCTTCACCGTTTTGAGAGCAGTGGTGATGAAATTAAATACACAAATTATAGTGCCTACCTGGGTTCGAATACACGACCTACAACTCGTAAGTCAGGGCCGATACCACTGGGTCACCACTGGTCTTTTAATATTTAGGCTTTATCCTATAGAGGACACTAAAATTGTTCCAAAGTTGGTTGAAATTAATACTACGCCTTAGTGGCAAATTTTCATCAACAGTGCTGACACATTACAAATTGAATTGGAAAACTCCGCCTTAACCTTCTCTAAATACGAACGAACTGCTAATTCAAAACAAAAATTGTTCCTTTTCGGAAGCTGATGAATAGATCATAATATACATTTTATGATTCTGCGCACATTTAAAACCACAACAATGTATCGCAGTCAACGTTTATTTTATGACGTATACGTAATCTGTTAATTACAACTAATTACTTTGAGGGAACCATATTGTGGGAGGCCGCAGGAAGCCGTTGGATGCGAGAAGAACCGGTCGAAGTGGAGGTGCTTGGGGAGGCCTATGTCCAGCAGTGGACGTCTTTCGGCTGAAATTATGACTTTGAGGGACCCGTGGCTAAATAATACAAGCCGCACCGGTCGATCGATCAGGTTAAGCTACGCTTGCCGCGGTTGGTCTGTGGATGGGTGCCTCGGAAAGCACGTTAAGCCGTTGGTCCCGGCTGTCATTCTTGGATCTTTGACAGTCGTTACCAGAAGCCCGAAAGTCTTACAAGGGGTATCGTATTACCCAGTAACTGGGTTGTGGAGGTCAGATAGGCAGTCGCTCCATGTAAAATACTGGTATTCAGTTGCATCTGGTTAGACTGGAAGCCGACCCCAACATAGTTGGGAAAAGGCTAGGCTGATGATGACAACTAATTACTTTAATGGAAGCTACACGCTTTTGTACTCAGAAATGACCGCCGTAGCTTTAAATATAAATGAGTACGTCTGCTGCCTACAAACTCCCGACATAGCTGGTTTGATAGCTTGTTTAAAAGTAATTCGTATATTTAATGAAAACGTACGGTCTAACAATGTGAGCATTTAGTTGTGTCGTGCAAATTCTGAAATTAATTAGTTTGTAAACATTACCATTATCTAAATAAGAATCTTGGCATTTTCGCTTCCATGTTAGTGTTAACAACTCTGTAGAACATACAAATATATAACAATACAAGGAAGCAAGGTATCCAATACCCATCATAACAAAACTGTTTGACATAATGTTCAGAACTAAATCTGCGGCGAAGCAGTAATATCAGTTCATGTCGCTTCACGGAAGCCACAAAACAGTAATCTCTAATCGCACATTGTCAAGAAAGAGCAAAATATTCATAAGACTACATATTCTTATTACGTGCGGATGAGGGCGTTAGGTCGGCGGCGCGTCGGCGCATAATGTGTAACAATGTGTTCCGAGGTAACAACCTGGGCTTATGAGGCTCTTGTGGTACCACAGATAAGGCACGCCGGAGGCTTTGTGAAGGTACTTGTACAATGTAATAAGGCGGCCACGGTAATACGGGGACGCCCGTCTATTTCGCACCTTTTATAAACAATGTTTACGTTGAGCTAGCGGGCTCGTTGTATCAAGGACGCAATTAGTTTTCAGGTTCATTGTTGTTTTTCTAGGAACGTATGAATTCAACGCGCTAACAAAACGCTCTCGTCGACAGACACACGCGCCACGCCGCTCACTCGTGAAGTCGTGACGCATCACTCCGCGACTATCACAATGTTGCTGAAGTGGCTTTCATGTGTTATTATATGACGGTACTTCTCAGCAGTTAGTAACGTAACGTAACGTGGCTCGGGGAAGACTCGTGCGTGATGGAAGGACGTTCACACGTGTAGACTAACGAGGTCGTTTGAGCTCGTCACATATAATAAAAGTGGCCTAAAAAGTTGCCAGTCCAAACTAGAAACGTGAAACTAGTGCTTGAGCCGGAATATTCCGGGAGATAAATCTCAACGCCTCTCCAATTTTCACTATGTTTTTTTATAAACGAAATTATTTCAAGTCTATTCGAGATGCGCGATTCATTATGCTCGCAGTTGCTAGAGTGGAGCGCGGTGGAGTAAGAGGCAAGTTTTAATAATGTAGGGCGGTTGGCAAGGCTGCTGCCGTTTCCTTCCATTCATCTCTCCCCTTTCCGGTTGGCGCAATTAAAACGGCGGCTTGTTCCGGCACTTAAAAAACTTTTAAAGTATAGGCATAGACAATTTGAACAGTACCTACCGGCACATTGTTGCGAATTACACAATAAATTTAATTTAGGGGATTGTATTAATTTCGGCTTGTTAAGGTGATAATTGTGTTGTTTTAACTTGTTCTTGGTTCAATTTGTATTTTTTGGGGAGGCCTATACAGCCACGTCGACACGTACAACACAATGTTGGGAAGCAATTTCATTTATCATCACGTCGTTTGAGCATCATAGGGGGGCGTTAAAATGAAACTTTGATTCTAAGACATCCCCTTCCGAGGTCGACCCTCGCACAGTTTGCTATGAATGCAATACATGACGTCATGGTGGTACATAATCAGCGGGGAGGTCGATGTCACGACGGCGGCGACTCGCCCTTCGATCGGGCAGCAAAACGTCTGAATCATTCGCGTGTGGTTGAAGCTATTCACCGCTGTGCTGAAGTTCCGCTACGCGTGATTAATGGTCTCGCGTTCCCTCGACATTGTGTTTTTGTGATGCAAATAACTCGAGCCGTCGGAACAAGGAAAATTGAGTGGGAGGACCGAACACCACCGCAGTTTCAATTGCTTCGCCGCTGAATACTGATGAACCGTTTCGGTTAAAGGCATTATCTCTGTTGCAATGTTTAAGGTGAAAAGCGGTTGACATAAGCGATGCGATTTGTAACAAGACTCTCTCTGTTCACCTTCAATCAATTTAAGCTGGGATTCCGAGACGTTGTTATGCTGATGCTGTTTTATCCGATTACGATTAATGCGACATCAGGGTCTTGCAATCTCTGCGCGTCTTGTGCGCAAAAAGAAAGCAGAAATAAATTCGAAACAAAGAGAGCTTAAAGGTACAGTCGCGGTAAACGTTGTTACAAATTCTAGAGATCCACATTGCGTGTGGGAGGACACTAAATACAAAATGCTGATCTTTAACTCTTCAGAGAATTCATTATATTTTAATTCCAATTCAATGTTATGGCATTCTCCATTTACAACGCTGAATTTTGGTTAAGTTTATCTATTACTGTACTGTGTACTGAAGTTTATTATTATAATAAAACTTACTGCGCCACTGAAACTGTATTTAGGAGTCAACGTCCGCCTCAAGTTAGTTCGGTACAGAAGTCAGACGAAACACATTATGTAAAGTTACTGTTAAGTGCTTCTCATCACAATGGAATTCGGTGTATCATGTCTGACATTCTACATATCGTATATACATACATATCCTACACATATCGTTGGAGTACCTATAATAAATAAATAAAATATTAACAATTTTAATAATATAACTTTATATTACTTTGAAATTCTTTTTTTTTTAAGCTAAATGGGCCCGCTCTTGGCCCCGATCACGCCTAATGGAAAGCGATGGATGAGGTGTATAATAAAACGAGCGTGCCCAGAAGATGCCTGTTCACTGTTGATTTGAAGGCAGACGGGTTAAAAGTGGGAGGGAACACAGAGAGTTCCGCACTTTGACTGTGCGCATAATAAACGTGGAGAGAAGCGCTGAGTACGACTTTTCGGGATATCAACCAAGTGTGGATGGTACGCTGCAGTGCGTCTGGTTGTCCGGTGGTAAAAGGGCGATGGTGGGATCAGGTCGTGGAACTCCTGCGCACACAGACCGACAGGCAAGCAACATTACGCCGATGAGCTAGGCTGTGAAGCGTAGCTACCAACGTCTCGTCGCCTATAAGCCTTTTAGCTCTGCGTTCCACCGAGTCAAGTGCAGCAAACTGGTATTTTGCTGTATTTAAATTGTGAGTATTGAACACTCTCGGGTTACCCAAGAATTTCCAATCTATTTCTTTTCTAGTTTGCTCTTCTCTTGGTCTTCTTTGTAGTTCATTTATGAACTAGCTTCTGCCTGCTGCTTCGCCCGCCTGGATGTCGGAAATTATCCTACGGGAACGTCCTACCGGGACAAAAAGCCAATGTTTCTCCTTATAACTATTTTAGCTATCTGCCAGTGAAAGTCGTTTTGGAGATGAGCCGGTACAAACAGACAGACAGATCGATGGACAGAAAAATTTAAAATGTCATTTTTGTTATAAGTACTATACCGTATATATTTTCATATGCGTTAGTAAAAAGCTGTTAATTCGATACACTAACAGACACTTAAATTTCATATATTTGTATAGATTCTAATTAAGATTGGATCGACTGTAGAATAAGTCTTTCAGAATTCTTTCAGAAATAAGATAAATGCATTAAGGCTCGTACACACAGGCGCGACGCGACACGCGACACAAAGGCACCGCAAGTCGCACGACGAGCGGTGCCTTTGTGTCGCGCGCGATTCGCGTCGCGCGTCGCGCCTGTTTGCAGGAGCCGTTATACGGCTTAAATTTACGAATAACTGAGAAGTTATTCGTGGAAGTTGGGAAAACTTTCACATTATTTGAAGAATGAAAATCATAATTATTGAAATGACTATGACAAAAAAAATTATATAATGGATGTATTTGACCAAAAAGTAAATTATTATAATAGTATTTTGTCAGAGATACTCCATTGTAGTAGGTACTGCTCTGAACCACTTTATTGTGAGTATACAGTACTTTATAATTATATTCACGAAGCAGAGATTCAAAGCTGCAGGGATGTGGTTTATTAAACGTATTTACTATTCAGCTATTTTATTTAATCTTACAAGCTCAACGAGACAATGCCGAGTGCGATATTCACTTTGTGTGTTGTTTTTATTCTTTGCTGTATTTGTGTGTTACTGTAGCTCTTGTATATACACATATACAAGAGCAAAAGTGTCCAACACAATACAGCAAAAACTTAAATAAACAAAGATCAGAATCACCGTAGAAACAGTTCTATGGTGATTTTGATCTTTGTTTATTTTGATCTTTGTTTATTTAGTTGATTTGAGTTTTTTAAGCTTTCTTTCTAGCTTAAAGTCTAGATGGCTGGTGGTTTATGTTGCTTAGGGGTATCCACCTACACGGTGGAGCATAAGGTAGAGATCTGCTCGGCTCGGTCCTCACGACGGCAGCGATACTTATAACAAAAAACAATTTTTTGTCGGTCTGGCTGTCTGTTTGTTCCGAAGAATCTCCTAAACAGCTGCACCGATTTTGATAAAACTTGGTATGGGAATACTTTGTACCCTGGGGAAGGATAGAGGTTTTTTATCGACATACCATTCGGACAAGCCGCGGGTGGAAGCTACTTTCATCATAAACATTATAGGAGTGTAACTTTATCCTATCTCTAACTAGATGTTATAAGTTTTACAATAAGAGATCCAAGATTCTAAAAATAGCATCATGTTCATTCGCAGATAATACTGACACGCACTCTAAGTTAGTCGTGATTGT
Source organism: Luperina testacea (assembly GCA_927399505.1). NCBI lineage: Eukaryota > Metazoa > Arthropoda > Insecta > Lepidoptera > Noctuidae > Luperina > Luperina testacea. Next base: position 10,294,335 of record OV656756.1, read on the forward strand.
ATGTAGGCTACAGTTACACGGCATAACACCTCCGCTGATACGTATAAGATAAAACAAGATTAAATAAGTTTCAACGAGATAATAATATCATTCTCCAGCGAAAACATCTCGACAAACTTTCATGTTAAAGTTTTTGCAGCGAACGTTAACTATGCAAACTTCTCCTGTCGCTCTTCACTTTGAAATGTGAAAACAATTCGTGTCTACCCCGGTAAGGCGGTCGCTACAAAAAACCCTTCGTAAGTAATTAAGAAGTTTCAGAACACCGGCTCATTGGCATACTTTCGGCTTGTAATACGCAGTTAATCTCGGCGCAAAAACTTGGCGTTCTATGTTATAATTCACGAGGGCCCGCCCTACGCCACCGACAAGGGTGAATTTCTTATGAGCACGACGTGTATTTGTCACAAAAATATATATGTATATTAGACGTGGAACTACGTGCTCGCGATCTCACCCGGGTAACGCGAAACTGACTTACGTAGTTCTTTATTACTCATCGTACGACTGCATTACCATTCGTTATTTCTTTCACCATACACTTTCGGTGGCTACAGAGGCCCTTAAAATGTAATAAAGTTGGTAATATCGTTTGCCACGCTCGTTGCAGCTGGGTCACGAAGAGCATTTCATTACGATTATTGCTGAGTTAATGATATTTTACTAATTTCAGTAGAGCCGGGCGGGGTATGCTGTGAATTTGAATAAATTAGGCTCACACATGGCAAGTCATTCCACGTAGCGTCAGATGAAGTCGGGCCGATGTCGCACAAAGAAACGGCGGTAATTCACCAGCTTAACGCGATCCACTCTTATCTCTTTCAGTTGTGCGAGCGACGAAGCTCTTAAATCCTACCGAGGCTCGAATACTACTCAAGAATACTTACAAGCCTTTAATTCGAGACAAATTATTGCATAATTTAGGAGCGCCAATTTAAATCCCTGGCTGTGCGCTTCGACTGCGACAGTTGTCACGTCTTAGCGTTGTGTCGGATTCAATTACTTTTTTAGAAAAAGGATTCCGTGAACACTAAAAGGGTAAAGTCTATAAGAGTGCAAAATTAAGAGGTTCTGCTATTATTATTCTGAAAGCGAAATTTTTACAGTTTATCTTACTAAATCACAGTTGAACAGATTTGAGAAATAAAATGATAAAAAAAACACTACAAAGTGAAAAATAACCCCAAACAAATTCATATAACACTACTTGCTATGTGAATATCAGTGACAGGAAGCTATTGAACACATCTGCCTACCCCTTTAAAGGGTACAGGCGTGATGTTATGTTGTGTAATTGCGTAAACAATGCATGCATATGCTATAGCAGCAATCGTGGTTGATTTCCTGGCATTTATTGAAGAGTTCCGTTGTCTGTCTCCGAAACTCATCATCATATCTTTACGAAATTTAAATGGGACCATTTCGGAATAAACAACTTTCGAACAAAAAAACAATATGTGAATTCGTCTATATACGAGAGAGTTATGCCCGAACATACATAAAAATATATATTATATAAACATCCGAATTGATAACCTGTTCCTTTTTTGAAGTCGGTTAAAAATGATAAAATTCAATAGTCTTGTTTAAAAGTATAGCATAGCATGATCAGCCTCTAATTTTTCCACTGCTAGGACACAGGTCTCTTTTCTGGGAGAGGAAGTGGGCCATAATCCAACTCGCGGGCCCAGTGCGAGTTGGTGGATGTCACATGTCCTCGGATTTTTCATTCTAGGACATGCCGGTTTCCTCACAATGTTTTCCTTCAGCGTTTTGAGAGCAGTGGTGAATGAAATACACAAAGTAAAGTGCCTGACAGGGTTCGAACTCACGACTCTTGAGTCGTGACCGATGCCACTGGGCCACTGGGTTGGGTTTAAAAGTATGTAAGTTTCCAACTATAGTGTAGGTGGATATGTCTATATAGTCTAGGGTATTCCTTGTAATAGACCACAACTAAGTTAGAATATTTGGAACACAAACTATGTTAGAACTACAATTATTTGCAATTTACATCAAGTCAATCTCAACGTTCTCGATAACATTCTTGCATGTACATATAATCAAAAGTATTGGAAAATCGTATATTGAAACGAAATAGAAACACTGACCGTTTTAGTCAGTGTTTCTTTCTATTTCGTTTCAATATACGATTAAACGACTAAAACCTATATATTTATAATATTCTTAGAGACCAGAAGCGGAATATATTGAAAAATAAATTACTAAATGACCTACAAAGTTACGTTTCTTACAAGTCATTTTAATTAGCAACAAGCATATTGGTAAATAACAGGTGCATTAGAATTATAGAGCACGACCCTAATCAACACTATCACGTGCCTAGAATACACCCCTTGCATTCGCCGAAAAACAAGCAGCAAGCAGACCAGCGCTCATCGACAGTGCACCATGCCTTTTTTTATAAACTGTCATTCAGACCGTGTACGTTGGAAGAAGAAGTATCTATTATGGGGTACTGTGTTAAATGTTACAATAGAATATCTTGTGATATATTGCAATTAAATGAAAGAAAATTTAAAACTCACATTAATCGTACACTTTGTAAACAAGCATACTACAAATTAGAAGATTATTTCCAAGATAAGAACGCTTGGAAACATGCTGGTCCTGCTCCATAGGGTAATCTAGAGTCTAGACAAATCAAACTGGTTGCTAATTTAATTGTAAATTTATTCTTTTTTTTTACATTGATTTACATTCTGTGACTACTTTAACTCACACCCTGAATTATTACTTGTAATTTAAATGAACATCGTTTAATTTTACCATATTTGTAAATATGTGAGCACACTGTATCTATCAGATAATTAATTTATATGTCATGGTTTCATTTTTAATTCTTTTACCTATTGTGGTATAGTAATTTTATTTTAGGTGCATCGTCATCACATATTATTATTATATAAATTTTATGTATGCAAAATATTGTAAAACATTTTAAAAGAGTAACGGTGGAGTTTCTTGATCATTCGTCTCCATACGAAAACTACCTTTTGGAATGGGCGACAAAAATCAATTCTATTTAGTTGTATTTTTTGACGTTCAAAAGTACCTTTTATGTGTCTATTTGAAATATATGCTTTGACTTTGACTTTGAAATATATTTACATAATTTAAAAAGCTACCAGCTATTTTTTGGCCAAAGAATAAGCATCGCCATACAACGTAACATTGCTGCCAGCCATTTGAGCACTTTTATTTGATTATTTCCCCTACTTTTTACATACTTTTCCCAAATGAATAAGTAGTGGTCTATCGATGTCGCGTAAGCCATCTCATGGAAGCCTGAACATCTACCTAGACTTCAGTTTAATTTACTAAATGTGACTGAAATGGAACGACAAGCTCACGTGTTTGGATTGAAGACGTGATAAAAATACATAGTTAGGTCATCTCGGCTCGATCATGAGAAGGTATTCTTATACGTAGGTCCTTATTTGTATCTCATGATTGAGTGAGAGACCTTAGGCTCTTTGTACACACACGTTTTTCTTGCCGTGAAAAACTATGGTTTATTCGCCGTGTGTATACACGGTCGTCAGTGTTATATGGATCACTATGGAAGCTTGTTGACAGATATGTCTTATAGTTGTCGCAGCCAACTGGTTTAATCAGTTTAGTTAACCGCCTAGCCTTTTAACTAAACGGCGGCCGTTCAACTAACGGCCTGATGATATTCAATAAGAGTTTACGTTGGAAGTCTGTAACCAATCACGCGCGAGCCGAATTGGTCGCAGTAACTAAGCCAGGGCACCCCAACCAAATGGGTTAGGGTACGGGACTTACATGACCTAAACGCAAAAAACGCAAGTTTTAGAACCAATAAAAGTATATGATCGACTACAGTAAACAAAATCAGAAAAATATGTGATATTTTTCAGGATTATACATATGCTAGATAGGGAGATAGTGTGTTGAAAACATGATACAACTAATTTGATACGAGAGAAAAAAAACATGAAGATACCTCTAAAAACTTTCTTTTTACAATAAAAACGAATATACATACAATAATTCTGAAATTTTGTCAGATTATTCTACAAGCAACATACTAGAACACTAGTGTTTTACTTTTTTAGTCCAAACAATAGATTTTTTGTAATTAAATAATTGCTTCATATTTTGCAATAAATTACCAGCGTTGTGTCATCGCGCTTCTCTTTCTTTTCTATGCAGTCCGACAGAGACCGCGCTTTAGGTCATGTAAGCCCCTTAAGATAGAACTGTGATCAACCACGTGCGAGCCGAGAGAGCGAAGCGAGGCGAGCACTACTTCCAAAGGCCAGGATGTTAACTAAACGGCTAATAATTTAACCAGTTGGCTGCGACATAGCTACGGTGGCGCGGTTTATACGCCATACCATAAAGAAACCGTGCAGTATACGAAGGGCTTTACGGTTTTTAACAGTGCACAATATTATGTCCAAACATATCACAAAAAAAGTAATTACCACGCGTATATTAAATTGTTTTAGTTTTACATTTAATTTCTGCGACAATTATTCGGGTCCGTTACAAAGGCAGGTTTTGCGCGAGTAACCTGAGTTATAAAAAGGGTCTCGACTCGACCCAACTAATACCCTTGTCATGTCGAGATGAAATTAGTTCAACTCTGCAGCTGCGCCGAAACCCGCTGTTTGTCCAAAATTTATGTAATCTATAAATAGTATAAAATAAAGTCGCTTTTCTTGTCTGTCTGTGTGCGCGGTTAGTTCTTCATAGCTACGCAATGGCCTTTGATGAGGTTTTCACCATTAAATAGAGTTTTTTTTTCAGAAAGGTTATTTATACTTATACTTGTTAACTCATATCCACATACTTATACGAGTATATCTATATAGAAAAAAGAAAGTCGGATTAGTTACACCATTTATAACTCAAGAACCACTGGACCGATTTTTATGATCTTTGATTTGTTGGATTTGTCTCCGCCCCGAACAGCAGAATAACTATTAAAACATGGGGAAAATTCACAAAGAAAAGTAAAATATTTTGTTCATACATTTTGTATAGATCGGCTTTTTTTGATTCTGATGCGGTACAAAGTTTGCCGGGTCAGCCAGTATAATATTATAAAGAGGAAAAACTTGTTTGTTTGTATGTAAGGGATAATCTCCAGAACTACTAGTCGGATTTGAAAAATTGTTTTTACATTTGATAGCTTCATTCTTGAGGACGGATATAGGCTAAGTACACACTTAGCCTTACTTACTTTAGGGCCTTAAGGAGGTGAGCAAAAATAACAGACAAACTAAGCGAAAACGAAGTACTAGCGCGGGCAGGCGATGCGATGTGACGCAGGAAAACAACAAATTTCACGCAGACGAATTTGCGGGCAGAAGCTAAGTAGTGTGTAATATACCTTACACACCTCTACCAACCCGCTCTGGGCCCGTGTGGCAGATTATAGCCCCTTCCATCCCTCTTGAAGAAAGGAGACCTGTGTGCTAATTATGATTACATAGCTTAGAAATCTCAATATTTCGACTTGTCACCACATCAGCAGAACGCACCCGAACGAAGCAGGTCGGGTCACTAGTCTGACAATATACCGTCAATGTGGGTAGGTGAAGGCAATCAGGCATTGCCTTAAGAACCACAATGTTGCGTTTCCTCTATGTTGAGTTAATTAATTGATGGCTATTAAGGCTTTGGGCTCAGAGTGGTGGATGTATTGAAATTAAGTGTAAGTAGTTTTTGGTTAATGTCTTCATTTGGGTTCCACGGATTTTTGTACGGGATGTTAATGGATATTAATGTTTTCTCATATCTATTTAGTTGCTCACCAGTGTGTTTTTAGGGCTAATTTGGATACTATATAAAACACACCTTATGCCTGTATAGCTGAGTATAAGTCCCTACAAGAAGGCTAATTCCCGTAATTAACTAAACGTTAAAAATCTTAGTCGCAATCTCATCACAGCGACAATCAATGTCAAAAACTTGTCAAAAATGTAGGGTTTTTTTGACAGATAGATACTGAGATTAGACTGTGAACGTTCTTAAAATTAAAGTGCGTTTCACGAAAGAATTCCCTTCGCCGTAATGTTGGCACTATTGCTTTTCATTGAAGGTAAAACAATTCTTCAATGAAAAGCAATGGTGCCAACATTACGGCGAAGGGAATTTTTTCTTGAAACGAACTTTACGACAACTCAGGTTAGACAAATTTTAAAACGTTGCCATTTCTCAAAATCCAACAATCACATTAAATTATGCAAACGAACGTCACAGAAAAGTCGTACAAAAATTAAAAACAAAATACCAATTCCAGCGGCAATCAGAAAAATATTAATGTCACGGTCCTTGTAAATTATTACTGAAACAGATGTTACTCGTACAGGCAAACAAAGAGGTAGGATTCGTAACAAAGATTAACGGGACAGAGAACTTGTATAAAAAACGTACGAAACACTGAACGCGAAGCGGCAATAAACTTATTTTATGACAAATATACCACCATTTACAATAACGACTTCGAGTACCTACTTAAATGTACATAGATTGTGACGTAAACAGGCGTAGTTAAGTGTATATCGTTAATCAAGGGAACATAAAACGGTCACGTACAACGTTTACTTGTGTTGAAAACCGCTATTCAATTGAAACTCGCGGTCTATGAACGATTTTAAATTGTTCTCGATTGTTCCAGAATTTTAATAGCGTTCCAGAATCATGTGCTTGCTTTGGAAGATTTTGTTTCATTTTTGTTCATGATTGAACTAGTTTAACTTTCAAAGAATTTAGGTTACGGACAAATTTTATTTTAAAGTTTTAAGAGCTTTTACGCCGTACAAACTTGTTTTTCAAAATGAATGAACTGATTCTAATGAAACTTCATACGAATAAGCAGGATACAAAGGTCTAAAAAGTTACTGAAGAACATTTTCGAAATGTCTTATTTAAAAAAAGATAACTGGAAATCTCTGTTTCTATGGAAAATTTAAATCAGTCTAATTTGGCTGTAACAAAATTTTTCGAAAATGTTACTATTTTGTACTCACTACCTTCTACGATTTGTACCTATTTGTTATCTAGCGTCATTCCAATTAAATTAGGCTCTCAATAGCCACAACAACAACAATTTGGTTTTCATCGATACCGATACCACCATCATTAGACCCGAGAAACAAAAGCCAAACGATAAATGTTACTAAATAACTTGATTCGAAATCGTCACCGACCGCAAATTGAACAAATTATTCGCAATCAAACAAGTTGCAATAGCGTGGCACTTGTATATGTACCGCTGTATAATTTTGCATTTAAAATCGTGTTCGGTTGACGTGACATGAATTTATTATAAAATTTGCTGACTGTGTTCAGTACTCCGTTGTTGTGTTGTGGGTTGGCTGAGAATAGGCATTTCCTTTTCATGTTAGACTTTTAAACACGACGTACACATTAGGGATCTTATCACAAAAACTTAGACACTTGACACTTGTTTAAAATGTATCTTATGTCAGTCAGACGTCAAACTTCAAACTTAAAAGACTAACTTTTGCCCGCGTCTTCGCCCGCTTGGAGGTCGGAAATTATCCTACTATTCTGTAAAAAAAATTAAATGCTGTTCTTTGGTAAGCGCATCACTTGATTTGGCTATATTTTGTTTTTAAAATAATGGTTGTCCGAATAAGGTTTTTATATTATTAAATTAAAAATATATTAATTATATTAAAAAAATTGGAAAAGATTCCCGGAAAATGTTCAAGTTCAGGAAAAACAGAACGTCCTATTCTGCCCCCGATAGTTAAAAAGACGTATCTAACAAAAAGTAAAAACGGAGAAATAAATGTTTTAATGAATAAAACGGGAAATCGTATGCTGTCTTCGAGTAAATTAATATTTTACATACTTAAAGTTGAAAATAATAACCTCTAATAATAGGCTTTAACCTGGTTTAATAATAATATGAATTTATTAAATTATTATAATAAAAATAATGAAAAAACAGTTTCATCTTAGCATAAAAAAATAAGGAAAATATTACATACTTAATTGAATAGACGTAAACGGCTAGATGCGTCCTTTAAATTTCAAACGCTTTTGGCTGTACTTTTTTTCTAAGTATTTAGTTTATCTATCTAATAAATGATTTTAACATAAATGGGCGCATATAGGTATTTCCGCCTTTTTTCTTAAGAATTAGAAAGTATGTAGATAGCCCTTGGCTTAGGTAAAATGTTTATAAAATATTTAATAATCCTTTTATCTAAGGTAGTATATCAGAAATAGTACAGTAGGTTCGTGGTTATCATATAAGTCATAGCCTAATTTATTATTTGTAAATAAAACACAATTTTTTATTCAACGTAAAGTAATTAAGACGATTATGGCAAATGCGCCTATGCTAAAACAATTTTACGAAGTAAATAGGGCGCAAGTGGTCAGATGTGGTCTTTTTTTCTTAATGTAAAAACAGTTTTTTTTTTAGCGCGTTAGTCGCAAATACCTATTTGCGTCTTATTAACTTCCTTTTAGAAATAGGGACAAATATGCGCCTTTTATATTACTGAACTAAAAAAAAACTATAAAGTATAATGACATTATCTACATAAATGCGACTTTTTAATTAAGTTTCACATAAATTCGTCTTTTCATCTTCAATCGGGTGTAAAAAATGAACAGAAGCGCCCTATTTTGTTGTGCTAAAACCGCACTGGAGGAAGTTAGAGAAATATAAAAAATACAGGCAGATGCGCGTTTTTTTTCTGATTTCGGCAATACCTATACATAACTCAAATCTGGAAAAACTGTTAGATGCGTCTTTTTTCCTATCGGGGGCAGTATTTGTGTCTAGTGTATTTTTGTATAGCCGTTCAGCCGTTAAGGCGTGAAAAGGTAACAGACAGGCACGAGTTACTTTCGCATTTATAATAATACAGTGCGGCTAACAAGAGATGTGTCCTTGGTACCTGTCAATTTCATACAAACGAATACGTGTTTTGCAAATTTGATCTTTACTCGTATTAGTTACTAGAATTGTCGCACTGACAGGGTTCACGAACGCATTCTCTTGACTGCCGGACTGTATGGAAGTATGGATGTTGTTTGTTGTTGACAATTGTTTAGCGTAATCTAATCTAACTAGCCTGTATTGTCCCACTGCAAGGCAAAAGCCTCACTCTCCCTTTTCCACGCAATTCCGTCTTTTGCTAGTGCTGGCCAGTCCCTACGGTAGGAGTCAAGCTCGTCCCGCCATCTTCGTCTAGGCCTGCCGCGATAGCGTCATGCGTTTAGTGGGGCCCAATCGGTGGTTCTCTTAGCCCAATTTGTCATCTGACATACGGCAAACAGTCCCACTTAAGTTTAGCGGCTTTCGTCTAACGTCCGTTATTTTGGTTTTGGCGCGCAATATTGTGTTCCTTATACGCTCAGAAATTCGAGCCCCCAGGATTCTACACTCCATTGCTCGCTGGCAAACCTCGAGCTTGGACCTCTGTTGAAGTGTCAAAGACCAGATTTGAGCATCATAGGTGTGAGCGGGGAGAATACACATGTCCATAATTCTCCGTTTGAGAGTAAGAAAGATTTTTATAGACGTGCAGTCGCCTTCAAAAGTTAGTTGACATTTTTCCACTTCAGCTTTGAAGTCACGTTATGATTTAAAAATAATCAGTTACTCCTAAGGGATTACTTGATTATTTTTTATGATAAGTTAAAGGTAGTTGGATTAGTCAATGAAAACGTTATACTTAGCAGTTCAAACATTTGGATCACTAGAATTTTAAATCATAATGTGTCAAAGCTGAAGTGAAAAATGTCAATTAACTTTTGAAGACCACTTTATATATAATGGCATAAACGACAAACAGTTCACATCAAGGCCAGAGCCAATTTAGAAAAGTCTGGAAAAAATGGGAAGGGCTTTTATCTAGATTTATATTTATAGCCTGAAAGTAACATTTGGTCACTGTAGTAAACCACTGATGACTTTTACTGCTCCGTCGGACAGCGGAAAGAGGGAATAGCTTTAATCAGATTGTAAGTAGGTAAAAGACAATTCTGGGATCGATAATCAGTTAAGAATTCTTGATATTTTTTATGAATATCGGTTGTGTAGGTATTAAAAACGAGGTAAACGATTTATACCGATGAGGTATACGGAGTTGTTGACGACATAATTGGACTTGCCGAGAATTCCTGGACCAGACGGGTACGAAGCAAGAGAGAATCGAGTTTAATAAAATCGCACCTGGCTAAACCGGTATGCCTAAAAGCATGGTACAATAGTTCCTTTTATAACGAAAATTCATCTTAGGGGATGAAAGTTTATATAAACGCGTTTATGTAAAGCCCGCCTGGTTTGCAACCATCCTCCCACCGGAGTCCGGCGTCAAGAAGTCTGCTGTGTTTCGTCGATGCGTGGGAGTTCCAGTGCCTTAGGCATCTTCTGGGCGCGGTCGTTCCATCATAGACCTCATCCATCGCTTTCCATCAGGCGTGATCGATGTCAAAAGCGGGCCCATTCTGCAATAAAAAACAGCGGCACTCCGGGAGTGCCGACAGAAGTGAAAACTTGAACAATTATGTGTGTATTTTTTTAATCGTCTTATAATCAAAACAGGCGCGGTGTCGGTTGCAGTAACAGTGTCGCGAGTTCAATGGTTTAATCCCATCTCAAAAAATGCCCAACGCGCCTAAAGAAGTAAAAAGATATGAACCTAAGTATTTTTTTCCGATGGGAGAACCCATTGGGAGCACAGCTTGTAGCTAAAGAAATCTAAAAAGAAGGATCTCGTATCCAGCAGTAAATTAAACGAGAAGGCTATGGATTTTGATGAAGGTCAAAGAAGTAGCTAAGCAGTAAAAATGACAGTGACTAATACCTATACATGTATAACTACTGAAACATGGACACTGACGGTCGGGCTGATCCACAAATTCAAGGTCGCTCAGCGCGCCATGGAGCGAGCTAGGTTTAGGTCCAGTTGAAAACCAGCGTCAGGCACCAGTTGTCTGGCATTTTTGCTGAACTGGGCCTTTTTGGCGCAGCCGTGAGGCACACTTTCCTGCTAATTTCTTACATCGGACTTTGCACTTTTTATTTTTATCTTATTTTTTATCTGATGTACGACTAATATCTAACTATCTGGTGTATTGTGTGTCTCTTAGTCTGTGCTAAATAAATGTATTTTCTTTCTTCTTTCTATTTTCTAGCTATGCTCGGAGTCTCTTTGAAAGATAAAACCAGGAATGAAATTATTCGGAAAAGAACCGGAGTTACCGACATAGCTTGCAGAGTAAGCAAACTAAAGTGGCAGTGGGCTGGCCATGTTTGTCGAAAGACCGAAGGCCGGTGGAGCAGACGAGTCCTAAAGTGGAGACCGCGTATCGGCAAGCGTAGTGTGGGACGCCCCCCAGCTAGATGGACGGACGACCTAAAGAAGTTGGGCTGGGGTAGACTGGATGCGGAAGGCGGAGGACAGGGTGCTGTAGCGCAGTCTGGGAGAGGCCTATGTCCAACAGTGGACTACGATAGGCTGAGTTGATTGACATGTATAACATCACGCTTGTTTTCCCGAAGGGTAAGGTAGAGATGTACCTATAGCACACCAAAATTTTGTGTAGTAAGGGGCGAGCCAATTGCCAATCGGGCAAAAATTCAGACTTCAGATTGCTACTGAGAAATTCTTGATAGAAAAACCCAATAAAACTGTGTTACGCTCGGGAACCAAACCCAGAACCTTTGGATGCGACCACTAGACCAACGAAACAGCCAGACTGACAATAAACGTTTCTAATAATGTGACCATCATCACCAGCCTAGCCTTTTCCCAACTATGTTGGGGTTGGCTTCCATTCTAACCGGATGCAGCTAAATACCAGTATTTTACATAGAGCAACTACCTATCTGACCTCCACAACCCAGTTACTGGGTAATACGATACTCCTTGATAAGACTGGTTATCAGACTTTCGGGCTTCTGACTACCCGTAACGACTGTCAAAGATCCACGAATGACAGCCGGGACCAACGGCTCAACGTGCTTTCCGAGGCACGGAGTGGTCTCGCTATGGTCACCCATCCACAGACCAACCGCGGCAAGCGTAGCTTAACCTGATCGATCGACCTGTGCGGCTGTTATTATTTAGCCACGGGCCCCTCACATATTTACGTAACACGTAGAAGATTTATGTGTTACTTTGAGTAACGAACGACAACTATTTAGCTCTCCCAATAAATACGCCAACGAACGAGCTGAGATGTAAATTGCATCTTCCTAACGACGCTGATATATCGTCCCAGAGATATTCGAACTGAATTATAGACCCGCGGTCTGGTTCTATATGTCTTTCTGAAATTTATTGAGTCACTCTAAACGATTTTCGGGGATTAATTTCTATTGAAGAGGTCTTACAATTTGAGAAGATTATGTCACAGGAGAGCTTTGATGTCCCAGTGGTATAGGCCCCAACTTACGAGTTGTAGGCCGTCATATCGAACCCAGGCAGGTACTTTACTTTGTAAATTTTTGATTTCATCACGACTGCTTTCAAAACGGTGAAGGAAAACATCGTTAGGAAATCGACATGTCCTAGAACCAAAAGTTCGGTGACATCTGACATCCACCAACGTGTAGTGGGCCCGCTTGGTGGATTATGGCTCACCCCCTTTCATAGAGAGGAAACCTGTGACCCTGAATGCAGTGGGAACATTATACGCTGATTATGCTATGGCATAGGAATGGAAGTTTAGATGGAAGTTTTTTGAGAAAATTTATCAAAATTTAATATTTATCGTCCGGTTTTGTTTCAGAGTAAGGTTATGTAAAGCATATGCTTAGAAAAATTTAGCGTTGTTTAAACAATTACGTTTACTAAACTCGTGTAAAAAAAAGAGAGTTTCTTAAAATAAAATCGTTTCTCCGAATAACTGTGACGCAGAAACACGGAAGGATTACAAACCTTTAGCAAAAATTCTGGAGGGAAATGGCAGCATTCGCTTCAGTCGTTATTAATATCATCTGAGAAGTATGCCTCCCGAGGGAAACATTACAGTAACGACCATATAAAAGACAAATGAGCCAAGAATACGATCGTGAAAAGACTGTAATTTTTAAAATATATTTTCTTAAAGCCTCTTACTTCCATTTTTTTCCATTATTATACTCTTTAAGTACAGTTAAAGATATTACAATATCTTTTGTTTAAAAACATAATAAAAACGTTTTACTCCATCTTATCTTAATCGCAGTGTCTACAGCCGAGTCGCCCTATATCTTTGCTATTCAAAAACGGTCTTATTCAAAAAAGTGTGCTTATCTCCCACCCCAAATGATTTGAAAGTATGATTGATGATACATAGAAATGAGATAGCTCCTTATACTTTACTGATATTTAAAAGTATGATACTCAGCGGCAGTTTTTTTAAGGATAATTTAGATTTTGATACGGCTATCAAAATGAAATACATTTTATTTTCTGAAAAGCGATTTGTTGCAGTTCTAGATAATGTTTGTCGCGTCACTATTGTGAAGACAAGCCAGTCTTTGTTAGGTTTAAATCATTAAAAAGATCTGAAGATATCAAATCTAATTTATGATTGTAATGAATCATATTGTAGGAACTTTTCGTAATGCTTGCTATGTTTTTTTAAGACATGTTTTTTTTATTACTTACTGCTGACTTAATTTACTTAAGAATAACCTTATTTTAAGCTTTCAAAGTTTACTCTAGAGATGCAGTGAGCAAAATAATTCAAAATAGTGGTTTTTTGTTAGTTTCGTGGTAGTTTCTATGAAATTAAGTTGATGGGTTTTCCTAGAGAGCGTTTTTGAAACCTTAAAGTCAAACATTGCTGACAAAAAACGCTAGATCCGCCCTCACCGTAAATCTTTTAAATCTTTGTCGCTGTCATCTTTTTTTTTTTGACAGCCGTCACTGCAGCCGTTATATTTAGTCATAGCTTTTGAAGGAAACCGTATCTTATTAAACTACAGTCCGGCCGTCTAGAAAATACGTTTCTCACACCTGTCAGTGCAACAATTCTAGTAGCTAATAAATATCAAATTCGCAAAACACGTATTTGTTTGTATGAAACTGATAAGTGTCAAGAACGCATTCTCTCAATGGCCGGATTTTAGTTCATTGAAAGACGTTATGCTTTATACGATAATCAAGTTGAAAAGGTTTAGTTAATCATTGTTCATTTATATACCTATAATGGTAAGCAAATCTTAATAAATGTGACATACATTTGAAATGGTAACGTCAAAATGTATCTAGTAATATAAAAATATCTAAGAATTGAAACCCCTTACTGAGTGTATCACAAGCCCCAGTCAGATTCATATTTCTTTCATATTATAAATCTATTCGTGGACGACAAAGGTTGGGTATGAATAACTAGTCCCGAGATTTGGGATCTCTACGTTGGTGCTCTTAAAATGAAAATATTAGGTACAAAAACTTGAAGTTAGCAAAAGCTGGATATTTCATTTTTTATTTCGTTGGCCTTTCCAAAACCCATTATATTTTTGCTAATTTAAAAAAAAAACTAAAAAGTTTAAAAGGCTAGGCAGATGATGATGACTTATGTAAAAACATAAGTCATCGTAATCTGCCTAGCCTTTTCCCAACTATGTTGGGGTCGGCTTCCAGTCTTACCGAATGCAGCTGAATACCAGTATTTAACATGGAGCGACTGCCTATCTAACCTCCACAACCCCGTTACTGGGTAATACGATACCTCTTGGTAACATTGGTTGTCAAACTTTCGGGCTTCTGCCTACCCGTAACGACTGTCAAAGATCCAAAAATGACAGCCGGGACCAACGGCTTAACGTGCTTTCCAAGGCACGGAGGGGTCACGGTATATAAAGATGGTCACCCATCCACAGACCAACCGCGGAAAGCGTAGCTTAACCTGATCGAGCGACCTGTGCGGCTGTTATTATTTAACCATGGGCCCCTCCTAAATTTTTTACATAACTACCTACCAAAAAAGATTTTTTCGTTTTTCATTCGGGATAAATGATTTTCACGAGCGATTTAATCTCATTTGTGAATGACATTTTGTATGTGCTAGCAGTATCATTATAATTTATATCATTTCTTGCGAACCGCACTTGGGGCCTTATTCTCTGTTATACAATGAACAAAACCGCGTGAAATTAACGCGAGATTGCCGGAATTATCTAAGGAATTGACGTTGTTTCGAGTAAGTTATCGTTAAGTGGTCATAGTGGATTAGGACGCTTCACATGGTTTTTATGACTTTACATAGAGATTTCTTTATTTATGATATTTAACACATATACCTTAGAAAGAAAGAAAGAAAGAAAATACGTACGTACGTACGTACGTATTTTCTTTCTTTCTTACCTTCTGGGATAAATTTTCTAAAGGATGGTTCCGATCTGCATGAAAATCCGTTGCGTTAAAAGAACAACGCGGTCATACAGAGAGACATGAAAAGCGAGTTTAATTTGTATGATATCTATTGGGTGGGTTAAAATAGGCAAAAAAGTGTTGACGTTATTATTACATCATTTTTGTGTTTAGTTTTTTCAGCGAAACGTTCATTACTGACTCAAACACTGTGTGTAACTTAACTCAAACGGACTCATGTAAGCCTTACTTCACAAGATTAAAAATACTGACACTACCCAGCATCTACATCTATGAAACAGCTCTATTTATACATTCCAATCTGGAACTGTTTGAGTATCGCACAAGAAAGCGACATGCAGATAAATTATGCGTTCCTCAAAGTAAAACCGCTCTCCTTTCCAAAAGTTTTGTTTGCATGGGGCCAAAGATTTACAACAAGCTACCCTTAGTTATTCGCAGTTCCAATAGTGTAAATCTATTTAAAAAGAGACTCCAATCTCTCCTTACAGATAAGGCTTACTACTCAGTTAAAGAGTTCTTTGAAGAAAGGTTGTAGTGCAATTTATTTTAATTTGCTTTAATTCAATTTGACATTTATTAATTTGACTTTATGTAATGGATTGACTATTGATTATTTCTTTTATTTAATTTAACTTTATTATTCTGAATGTATTATGACAATTGTATTGTTAATATAATTTGCATGCTAACATAGCTGAATATGGTGAAACTGTACCTGTGCAACATCTTTTGTAAACCCATATTATGCAAATAAAATTATTGATTGATTGATTGATTGAAACAAATGAAAATCACAAAAAAGGGGTCCCGTGCTACCCTCCACCTATGACTAATTGGAGAGTAGTAACCGAACAAATACATGGGGTGGAGCAACAATGGTAAACATACTTTTATCGGTATATAGTACCTAGGTAGGTAAGTCAGTAGTTAACTGTTTACTTATCCCTGTCTGTAAATTGAAGCTTCGAACTTGAGTTCATAGTGATCTTTGTATAGAACGTTAGTTAAACATATTAATCTAAATATAGTATACTGGTTTCTGTCTGCGATTTCATCCGCGTGAAATTGTTTGTTTTAACATAAAATATATCCTAAAAATCGGAACCAAACTCAAAGCATTTATTTCAATTAAACCATTTACAGGCACTTTTGAATTGTCAAAGAGTCGGTCAGTTAGTCAGAAAGTTGAAGTTAGTCGGCTCAGATAGTTCCGAAGATTACCTCCTACATACAAACTCACGTAATTTACCTCATTATAATATTAAGTGTAGATGTCTCACATTCAATTGAAGCATTTGACTTACTTCAAGACACATTTAACTTAATTAAACAAAAGTTCCCGCAGATTTTACAAGTAATATTTTTGTGCTGCAGCAGCAGTATTTTGTTTAAAATAAAGCTCAAAACTTCAAACCGCAGAACATAAATTACAGTCTATGTTTACTTATATAAGTACATATGTAGGAAGGTACTTACGTTGCCCTGGGACGGCTGTACGCAAGTGTCTCGTGATGCCACAGTACGGAACCCGTCGGGAGCAACGTTTTTTAATGGAAACTTTTGGCACAACGAGGCCATCCCAGAGCACTATCTCTGTTAAATTGGAATATATTTTTCTTGGTGGGACTTTACAGTGGCGTGCAAATAGAAAGAACATCCACCGACTTTCTGTGATTTGAGACATTCGTCCCAAGGCTATTTGTACAGTGTCACAGAATCAGAAAAATGGTACAACCTTGCATTTTTCATGCACGAAATACACGCTGAACGGCTTTGTGTCATCGAATCCGTACACAGTCATGTGTAAATGCCCATCTCGGCACTTTTATGCTCGTGTGGTTATTTATTATTTACCTTTTGCGACGTCATCAGAAATTTTACGTTCGATGAAACGCAATCTTATTTGCAGCCCGTGTAATTTAATTTGGAAATGCCGAAAATAGGAACATTTTTTATACAGTGTTTGTGAATCTTATAAATAGCGAACGACTTTTTTAATTAAAAAGTTTTGAGTGCGAAAGTAAATAAAATTGGGACCGGGAAATCAACGAATTCGCCCTACACAAACATTAGGTAAGCCTATTTTATCTAATTCAGACCGAATAATTTCATTTAGGTCTGATTTTTCAATCGACAGATAACTTTTATACGAGGAATAAAATTCACGTTTGACAGTTTTTGTATAAAATAACAGTCAAAATTTCAAAATTATTCCTCGAATAAAGTTATCAGTTGATTGAAAAATCAGCCCTTAGTTGTATTTGTTTTTACACTAATTAGTAAATGTTTTAAAGTTGTCCAATAAATATGTTAGATACAAGGATGAATGCTGGTGAAGACATAAATATGTACTATTATTTATGTATATTAACACAATCATAAATAGTATTTACACTATTACATATTATTACTGTTTATTTCAATAATTTATCAAACAAATCTCATTTCGACTTAATATTTGTATTGTATGTCTGTTCTTCGGCTATAGGGGCTCAGTGGAAAAGCATGATCCTAGAATACCTGTATCGTACACGGGCCACAGCCCACATCAGACACGCACGTATTGCAACCAGTCTCGCGGTCAGTTGCTCGCGGTGCGCATGGTGCCCAGCTACCTACTGTTTTGCTTATTCCCGATAACTGTTTATGGGTAAAGTACCTAAATGTATTTGACGCGGTATTTGCGTAACATTACACAATTATTCAACGATATTCACTGCGTTATTTGCGTTGTTGGAGGGCTTGTGGATAAGTAATAACAGCGGCACGGTTCAATCGATCATGTTAAGCAACCTTGTCGCGGTTGGTCCGTGGATGGGTGACCATTTTACCAAGACCTCTCCGTGCCTTGGAAAGCACATAAAGCCGTTGGTCCCGGCTGTCATTCGTAGATCTTTAACAGTCGTTACGGGTCGTCAGAAGCACGAATTCTAACAACCAGTTTTACCGAGGGATATCGTATTACCCAGTAACTGGGTTGTGGAGGTCAGATAGGCAATCGCTCCATGTAAAATACCAGAATTCAGCTGTATCCAGTAAGACTGGAAGCCGACCCCAACATAGTTGAGAAAAGGCTAGGCAGATGATGATGATGATGATGATGATGACATTCTGTAATAAGTAGGCGAGAGTCAACAGCAGCTGCAGCAGGGCAAAATGTCAACATATCGTTACCAAACACATTGTATAGACGCCAGCACATCATGCTACTACTATCTGTCAAATTTATTTAATAGATTTTCAACTTTATCGCTAAAGTATAAAGTTCAAATTTGATTGGGAAAATTTGACAGTTTCGGGTAGCTTGATGCTAAACAATGTTTAAAGCTGCACTACCTACTAACAATGTGTTGTTCAGATTTTCATTCAGGAAATTCTCAGAGGTTTGTAATAAGTATGGGCAAAAAATTCCCGGTAAAAGGAAACAGCGTCATTACGCAGGATGTAACACCGTCTTTGCAATATGTGTGTGAAGATTTGTTCCGTTTATTTCTCAGGAAAAGCTAGACGAGGTAAAGTCTTATACCTCCTTGACCGTTCACATTGCCTGTAAATAGTTTAGCTTAGTAGAAACAAATGTTTTAAGTTTAAACTTTTTATTATTGGCAGTTTAGGTAGTTTACTCAAATGTCCTTTTTTTGGTATTGTTAGAGAAATCGTAGAGCCCCTTAAGTTCTGAGTTCAGATACATGGTTACTGACAGGTGACTGGGCAGGTCACTCAATCTGTGTGGTTCCTTCCTCAAAAGACCATTTCAGACACCAATCTAGCTAGCTAGCTTCACATGATCTGACCAGAATTATGTCTGAACTTTAAAAGAGACTGACATCTAAGTTTGTTTCGGCCTTTCTTCCCAGAGTAGTCAGATAAGAAACGCCGACCTCATCTAGTTTTAAAAATATGATTAA
The DNA here is from genome assembly GCA_927399505.1 of Luperina testacea. NCBI lineage: Eukaryota > Metazoa > Arthropoda > Insecta > Lepidoptera > Noctuidae > Luperina > Luperina testacea. The sequence goes on from OV656756.1 coordinate 10,313,623, forward strand.
CTTGTAAAAGTGTAACAGCCTACAGAAAGAAAATCATTTATCGTTACCAAAACATAAACCTCAGTCATGATTCCAGCTCGAAAAGCATTTAGTTTAGGACCAAAATTAGCGATGTTTTTGTGCCATCAACCTTAAAATTAGCACGCCATCCTAACATTTCAGTGCGCCATTACATCACGTGATCTACATAAAAGCATGAAAGAATCCATTTAACGTGCGAAGTAACATTAACTTCTAATTTAGTTCTCATCGTGGCCTGAACAAAAGGTTTTTGTGTAAATATCACATTACACCTTGTTTTTGTGTAAATATCAATTTAGATTGCACACAGAACGAGCGGGAATGCTCGCAATGACCGGTGGCTACCAACGGCGAGTATTAAGAAGAAATATATAGTACGTGACTACGTGAACTGAAACACAAATGTAAGTGAAAGTTACTGTTGAAGCTTGTACAATTACACGAGTAGTGTTTGGCTTCCTGAAAGTACAGTCGCGGACTGAAAATGTTTCAACTCGCGTATTCGTGTATTGCTTGCACATTTTCTGCCATCAAATTAAGCAAGGCTTAGATTATATACTTGGCATAATCAGACTATAATTTTCCCACTGCTGGGACACAAGCCTCCTCTCTTCGAGACAGAATGGGCTAATATATAACCTACTACGCGGGCCAAGTGCGAGCTGGTAGATGTCACGTCTTCGAATTTTTGGTTCTAAGACATGCCGGTTTTCTCACGATGTTTTCCTTTACCGTTTTGAGAGCAGTGGCGATGAAATTATTTACACAATGTAAAGTGACTGCCTGGGTTCGAACCCACGACCTACAACTTCTAAGTCAGGGCCGTGTTAGCATTGGGTCACCACTGCTCCCAGTTTTAAATACGCAAGTTTATTATCGAAGTTGTACCTTACATTATAAAATAGCCATCAGCCACACTTCCAATATACACATAGGTACGTATTGGAAATAGGAGCCTAAATTAAATGTGAACTTTCTGTTTGAATGTCAAAAGAATTATATACCTATCAAAACAATATTTATAGATAAACACGTTCGTCATGTCATATTAAGGTGTGTCCAGACCTGGCGAATGCGCCGCTCGCGAGCCGCTTGCTAACTGCGCGCGTGTTGTTCGCGTGCGGTTACAGCCCACGTTTGGTTCTGCTGGTGTATGTTCTCCTGATTAGATACTTAATTGAGATAAATGAATATAGCAAAAGATTGACCAATACATGCAAAATATTGAGAGGCAAAGATAAGTTTGAATCTTCAATAAGTCATCAGAGTTTCAACTTCATATTATTTCAAATAGGTAATGAAACAGGCTGGTTAACAATTTTAGTTCACGACCGTACCTACGTGTACCTTTTGTTACGGGTTTTTATTCTCAACTTATAGTTTTTTTCGGCATTTCCAGGGGTTAGAGGCGATTTAAAGGCTGTTAAGGAAGTTTTGTAGCTTGTAGAAGATTCGAGAGGAAACTCTTGTTTATTTCACTAAAAGAAATTGATTACTTCCATTTCCCCGAAAAAGTTTATTCAGTCTGCAAAGTTCAGAAAATATTTTTTTAGGATACGATGAGCTTAACGGCAAGTCAGTCGTTTGTTTTGTACTTAAAATATTGCACACTGTGCATTCTAAAATGTTTAAGGGCTGAACACTCCAAACATTCAACACAAACTAAGCCAGCAATCTAGGTATGTAGCAGCAGACAGCTATCTAGTATGTACCTACTAACATACCTATCTAGGTATGTCCGTCTGTATTGTCAGGAAATCTATATTTAGCTAGATAGCTAAATATAGATTTCCTGACGATACAGACGCACTAACCACAGCCAATGAATCAATCAGTATGAGGACTGCACCCCCCCCTCAGCTAAACCCACCTCGGCTTGTTTGATTAGCATACAACAGTGAACGTTGGTAATCTTGCGAGCCGTCTTAGGGTCAGCGCAGACAGAGCAGCAAGATATTTCACCAGTTCTCATTGTTTACATGATAATAAACTTAAAAATAACTTGGAAAATGTTGATAAATCCGTGCGGCATGCGCGCGGTATGTTCCTCGCAGCCATTCATGTGGACCGTCGCGAGCGCGCTCGAGCATACTCGAGTGTATGCGCGTCGTTGCTTGCGAACAGTCGCCGCCGCAGCATATGAGTAAATACATGAGACAAAGGAAGGTTTTATTGTTCATAATTGAGTAATCTGTATGTTATTATTCTGATTCTGCACCCGCAAGACTGCTCAAGCGCACGCGCGGATCTTGGAGCATTCGCTGCGACCACTGAGTTTACGTCTCGGATTTTGCTCGAGCTGCTCTGTCTGCACTAAACTTTAAACAGCTACTACAGTTTTAATGGACCATTCGGACCGCTCAGATACTTGGTTTAATCAGGCTTCTTAAATACATGACTTGTAATGCAATTAAAGGAGAGCTTCTTTTGTTTTAACACAATTGCGCTTAATTTTCATTAAAAATACGAGGGTGGATGAAAGAGATAAAGGGAATCGTTTTGTTTTAGTGTTTGTGTTTTGTTTTATTGTTTAGGTATTTAGTAAATAAAGTGTAATTTAATTATCCTACACATTTAATATAACCTATGCAAACACAAGCTGTCTAGAGAACTATTATGAAAAGATTCGTCTTACACATGCAGTAACGATTACTTAAAGGTTGTACTATTATTTTTTGTATGAATAAACATTTTAGTTAGTTGGTGATAGTGGGCGTTACATTGCACTTATATATTATAGTACTAGATATACCTTGCGGAGATTTAGAAATCAATACTTTCAGCTGTCACTGAGGTGAGAATTTAAAAATACTCTTTTTATTTTATGTAAAGATATAAATGTTTCAGTAAGGCCTAACATTGTAGCCAAGCACTTTTGATTTAAATTACTTCATTCAATATTGGACTTACGTAACTACTAAACTTACATAAACTTAACCTAATTTGGTTTGACATAACATAAAAATCCACTTTGAGTTTGAAATTGGTTTTAAATTATAAAATTATTGCTTTCAGTCGCCGGGGATAAAGTGTTCAGTTTTTTTTTTTCTAAAAGGTCTCTGATTTTTCATCACGAGCGTTGGCAACCTCTGCTTACAATGTGGCCGACAAAAATGCCCGACGCAATTTTTCAATAAATTCGGTTAAAGATTAAAATCATTTTTACTGAGGCCACCTTTGTTACAAAAGCATTTTTGTGGGAATATATTCGGTGGCTACATTTATTTTATAAGCCATGATTACTTTTTAACGTCATACAATTTTGCATTTACATGTACTTTTCAGTTTTCAGAAATCTACTTAAAACTGCAATGGGTATTTCAGTTTCAAACCATGTTACCCTTTTATAAAAGGTGCAACTTACGCTATGTTAATTTCAGGTGGGTCAGTTGGCGGTCGCCTAATGTAACGTCAGACGGTTTTGGCAACGGCAAGGCCAATTTGTACAGTAGGTACGCAATTACCATCGCTTTCACACGGACAATAGCGCAGAGAAATATGCATCATCAAACTTGAACTTATATAAACTCTTTTGAATTGTCAATGGGTCGGCCAGACAGAAAGATAAAGCTAGATGCACATTTCAAAGCGTAGGTACTAGGTACAGACGCCAGCACATCAAGCTACTACAATCTGTCAAATATATTTCATAGATATTCAACTTTATCGCTAAAGCATAAGGTTCAAATTTGATTGGGGAAATTTGACAGTTTCGGGTAGCTTGATGTGCTGGCGTCTGTACCTATGGAGCAGAACGCGCAAAAAATTTACGGAAAATCTTTTAAATCAAAATATTGTCACAAAACTGTTACATCATATAATAGTTTTCAGTAAAATAAGTAGATATTCGTTGTACATTCTAAACTATGATCAGCTCAAGTGTTTAGTTACCTACCTAAACGTTTTCTCTGACAGCCAATTTAGATCCTATTAAATTCAATGTCATTCAGATCAAGATATTATTTCAATTTCGCGTTAGTAGGTATTCTGTTACTGCAGATAAGTTTGATAGACACAGACGTAGTATCGATATTAGACTTACCATTTTTTCTGGTAACCTAGCGACGGCGCTAGGTCACCACACAAAATGGAAAGTAGAAGGATGCACGCGCCAGTCTATGCTCTTAGCCTCGGGCGTATAAGTCCGCATTTTGCTGATCTGTTTTATCACTACTGATTTGAAAATGGTAATGGTAAACATCGTTAGGAACCCAACATGTTCCCAAACCAACAACTCGCATGAGGACTAAGTCTGCATGGTGAATTTGAGGTTTTGGCCTAAATACAGTATGATTATTTTTCCTTTATAACATACTAGCTTCCGCCCACAGCTTCGCCCGCGAGGTATGTCGTTAAAAACTATCATATGTCCATCCCCGGGATGCAATCTATCTCTCTGCCAAGATTTATCGAAATCCGTTCAGTGGTTTAGGCGTGAAAAGGTAACATACAGACAGACAGACAGAGTTACTTTCAAATTTATAATATTAGTATGGATACTTACATACATATTCATTACATTTTAAAATATTTTTATAAAAATCTTAAAAAAAACATTTAGAAATGTTAAAAATATTGGCCCATCGTCGTCAGGAACATGTTCCAAGTTGCCGGTGGTCAGGGCTCTAGAGAGAGGAACCTCCTCACTTTGCGAGCCGTGTCCAGAAGTATTGAGTTATTACGAGTTTATCAGTTTGCGATTTATTTTGCTAAGAAATATAGTAACCGATCAATAGCATCCCATCTTTGATCTTATACAAGATCAAACGGTTGTAATATTTGTGAGATAACAGACTATTATCGAAGCAACAATAGCCCAGTGGTTAGAGCTTCGGACTCACGAGCAAAGGTTATGAGTTCTAACCTCGCCCTTTGCAATATTGTATTTTTCTTCACGAAATATGGGGTCTTACACTAAAATACAGACCTCTTTAGAAATAATCTGCACTCCAAGTTTCATTTGACTTCAAAATGTGCTACAAATTTTATACTGTAGTACTCCAGATCATGTTTCGGGCATGGCGGCTAATCTCAACAGAGACTAGCCTTCGGCGTGTGAGATATTATCTTCCCTTACTCCGATAGTCCGATAGGACGGCAGTCTGACACGACCGGAGAGAAATCAACGTGCTTCTTGAGGCTGAGGCGGAACTCTGGGCTGTATGATACTAAGAAATTCCTGATGGAAAAAATACGTATGGGGTCGGGGGACCCCCGGCAGGAACGAAGTTCAAAATGAAAATTCAAGATGGCGGCTGTGAAAATATCAAACTGACGAATTTTTTTTTGCACCCACACTCTTGGGTTTTTTTTTTGACCTCACTATTGGCTTCAGCACCCTCGAAAACCATAAAAACTATCTCTCTCTCTTTGTCTCTTTCTATGATATATAATAAAAAACTTGCATGCATAACGCTTTTTCGTTACGTGACGATTTCTCAAATTTTACTTCTACCGCAACCTCCGTTAAATGACATAGTTCCAAAAAAAAAAATTAGTCTTTACCCGACCTTTGCGCTAGCGACGCGACGACGCGACCAACGGGGCAGTTACAAATAATATGAAGTTAACAAACAGAAACACACTATACACAATTTTTTTCTTTGGGACTCAATTTCAATAACCTGCTAACGAGTGTTAATGAAAGTGAGCGAAGATAATTAAAAATAATCGCTTGAAATAATACTCATTATTAATATTAAACTCACTTGTAATAAAGACATCTCGATGTTTTGTCAATTCGTAAACACGGTGCGAAGCTGCGGCGGTTTGCTAGTTGGAAATAATAATATCGATGAATGATAAAATAATATCAATTAAGCTTTCTATTCTGGGTTGTGCCGAAATAACGAAAACAACCCTTGGAACGGCGGATTATATGAAGTAACTCTCCATAACTGATATAGTTCATACGTTTCCATGGAGACACTGATCTAATCCTCTACCTACGCATAATATGATAACCCGCTTAACCTGGATAGGTTGGTCAAATCGGACGGAGCAGACAAAGCATTTTGTTTGTTTGTAGTGAGGTCAGATAACAATATATCCGTCACGTGGGTGTTAAAGTCGGTTGTTAATCGACAAAATAAACCTCTGGCGTTGGCGGGCAACTGGGTACTACGTCCCTTATTCTGCAAAGTTTATAAGTAATACTGGTTTGCGAGCTGCGTGGGATCTACGAGTAAAAGCAGTTTTATTTTTTCTAATTATCAGGCATTTTGCTTAAGGTGACTACATGACCTAAAGCGCGATCTTTGTCGAACTGCATTTAAAAGAAAGAGAAGCGCGATGACACAATGCTAGTAATTTATTGCAAAATATGAAGCAATTATCTATTTACAAAAAATCTATTGTTTGAACTAAAAAATTAAAACACTACTGTTTTAGTATGTTGCTTGTAGAATAATCTGACAAAAAATTATAATGATTGTATGTATATTAGTATGGTTTTATTGTAAAAAAAAAGTTTTTAGAGGTATCTTCATGATTTTTTTTATCGTATCAAATAGTTGTATTATGTTTTCAACACACTATCTACTTAGAATATATCCTCAAGAATGTCATATATTTATCTGATTTTGTTTACTGTAGTCGATCATATACTTTTATATTGTTCCTAAAACTTGTGTTTTTTGTGTTTAGGTCCTGTAAGCCCCTTAACCCAAATTGATGTAAGTTTAGTACCTACTGTACGTTTTTATGAACGTAGGTAATGTGCCGCTACAATGGCGACATTAATTTAACATATGGGTAGTGCAAGTGGCCAGAAATAATAAAAATTATAATAACATAAAATAATTCGTAATTTGAAAGCTATCGCCTGCGCCGCTCGCCGACATAGGCGTCCCTTTCTTTCCTTCAATTCTCAGCACGTTATTCATTTTAATTTCATTGATGCGATGTTATGATCAAACAATTCATGCAAACGACCCCTTCGCTACAGTTCCTTAAATACAGGTTGCACCAAGAATCCATTTAAAAAAATTGTAAGTAAATAAATAATAAAGTTTCGTGAAATTAAAATAGGTTCATATTACGAAAACGCGAAACCGTATTCGTGTGTTAAATTAATGTCGCCATTAAAGCGGCACGCGTATAAAAGTAACATCGCTTTATAACCCACCGGGGAACACACCGGTGTACATCTCCCGCCTACACTACATCACTAAGGCGGAGGACATCGTGGAGTACGTGCGCCAGAAGACGAGGTACACGCCGAGGGTGCAGTTACTGGAGTCGTACCGCAACGTCAACTTCTTGAAGTTCGAACGCCTTGGCGTTCGTGGTGCCCGTACCGAATTGTTATCTACCCGTCGTCACGGAAGAAGACTTCTGGCCGCAGGACGTGGTGTTCTGTCGCTTCCGCGGACAAGTACCACAAGCAGCACAAAAACAAGCTATTGAAGTGAAGTACTATTTTATAATAAAAATATGTATGTTTAGGATAAGGTATTTATTTATATATGGGCCTGCGTCGCCTAAAATAAATGAATAAATTAATAAATAAATAAATTTATCACACGATAATCGTTAACATAATTAAAATAATGAACTAGCAATAATTTATCTATTTTATTATTTATATGTATATATGTACACACAGTAAAATGGATACAGATACGATATTAGTATTGAGTACCTAAAGAAGTACTGCTTACTTCTTAAGAATAATGTGTGTTTTGAGGTGTTATAGAGTGGTCACATCATGAGTCAGTGTTGGTACCAACTTTGTTTACTGGTGACAGTTTTCACCACGACTAAAGACGATAAACTGGCTACAGTTAAAGAGCTTATGTTTACACGATTTGTATGCTAATACAAATCATGTAAACATAATCTCTTTTAAACCTTAACAGTGTACATAGTTGCATACCCTAATTAATTAAAGGAAACCTCGGAGGGTAAACAGCGTGTCTCGATCACAGGCCGGGCGTTGGGCAAACAATGGTTTAGCCAGCAAAGCTGTTGCGTCAGAAACGCCTCATCAGGTACACGCCACTGTGACGGTGAAAGCCCAGCGCTACGTCCAATCATTGTGAGGTTTGAGGCCGTCTGTCACACCGTTGCGTGAGAAAATAATTTGTGAATATTACGAATGTATTAAATACTCCCTAGTGAAAGTGGCATATTTTTTTTTGGTTTGTTGACAAACTAACAAATATTAACGACTGTTGGAAATTGTCAACAGACAGTTTTTGTAGTAAGTAAAAAAAACAAAACTGCATTCATCACCTGCCTACCCTTTACTCAACTATGGGGTCGGCTTCCAGTCAAACCAGATGCAGCTGAATACCAGTGTTTTACAAGGAGCAACTGCCTATATGACTTCCAGAACCCAGTTACTGGGTAATACGATACTTCTTGGTAAGATTGGTTGTCCGATTTTCGGGCTTCTGACGACTCGTAATAATTGTCAAAGATCTACGAATTATGACCGGGTTAACGTGCTTTCTTAGGGACGGAGGGATCTTGGTATGTTAAGACGGTCACCCATCCATAGACCAACGTGCGTAGCTTAACCTGATCGATCGCCTTTATTTAGCCCCCAAAACAAAACTGCATGATAAATCGTTATTTATTTTTTCATTTCTTTTCTATCAATATTTTTTAAACAAGTTGATATTCTTAGAAAACATTGTTTTTTTTTTATGCTTTGCTTTTTTATTTACAATAAAAGATACTTCAAACTATTGGCTTATTGCTCTTGGCTACTGGAATTGCTTTATAATCCTTGAAATTTGGAAAATAATTCATTTATTTCTATTGGAACTTCTTTTTTCTAGGTAAAGGCTTTCATTTTGTTTTAGTTCAAAGAAAAACACTGCCAGTTGGGTAGACTAATTAAATTTAAAAACGGAGTTTGTCTTATTTTGTGAAACATTAACATCTGCAGGTATTTTGCCTACGAAATTAAATTCAAAGGATTACCTTAGTCGCTAACGTATTTTTGAACAAAAATTGAATACTCTGATAAGCTTATTTCTTGGTAAATGATTAAAACAAACCCAAGTTAATATTCAAACTATACAAACAAAAACACAAACTTTCGCATTTATAATATTGTATTATGTAGAATAAGATACTAGCTTCTGCTCGCGACTTCATTCGAGTGTAAGTCGTAAGACACCACAATTTATCTACTAAAATAACAGCCACATTTTTATTAAACTCCTTTTGATTTGTGTCGTCGCATCGCATCGCCAGCCTCAGAATTTAAAAGCTTTTTTTAACACCGAGTGTACGTAATAGGTAAGAAAAAAGCTTTAAGATTCTGGGAAAAAAGGATGATAAAAAAATATTGAATATTTACGATATTGGGAGGAGTACAAAATATTCAAGTTAAGTTGATTTAGGACCTTTTTGCTTATTACGTAAAACAATAATAATAAAGTTAATATCATGTACTAAAATATTGACGATCTAATTTACGGCCCAACTGAGAGACGGTTCATGACGACGTGTCTTTTCATATTTTATGGGACTTACAAATACTGATGACAAAGTTTCGTAAATTAATTTTATTAAGTACCCACTGAGTACATTCTAGCTAGGTAGGTAATTATTTAGCGGAATTTTAAAATGATGTTTACTTACTACCGTTAAATATAAATAAAAAAATAAAACTGCTGCTACGACGTCTACGACTACTAAGATCACGTAGCAGTGCTACGCCAGCTACGCTTTTGTAGCGAATAAACGATACGCTACGCGTCCTGTTTCGTTCGCCAGCATTTTTGTGCGTTCCTAGTCAGTACGTGGACTCCATCTGTAGCTTTTTAATTGGAACACTAAGGGTTATTTCATGTTTGTAGTAGGGACTGGCTTTCAGTACCATGTTTCGCATGCAAAATATATTATTTATTCTTAACTATAAGCTGATAATTTAATCACCTGAATCCGTCAAGGGGTGATTCTGGAAACTTACATAATTCTACCGTATGTGTATACGGTAGAATTGTGTAGTTAAGTAAAAGTGAATTTGTTTTTTTACACGAATAAGTAGTATTTATTACTTAATCGTGTAAAAAAAAAACAAATTCAAACGGTAGACAATTTTGATGCAAGTATGTAAAGTATTTATTATTACTTTTTCACGAATCGGATGTAGGAAAAGTTGATCAGTTTGATGGGTAAATCACCAGCTTATATACGACGGTGTAACAGAATCCTGACGTCAGCAATATGTAGGCCAGTCATCACAGGGTTTGACTCAAGTCATTTGCATCACAACACCACATCAAGGCTGCATTCATTAATCACGTGACGCAGACGTTCGTTTGTTTACAGCCGAACACCCCAGACTTGTCCAGCCGGTCGATTCTGTAAAAATCTCACCGTGAAAACTTAGGTGATGTGAGTTTGTTTTTGCTAGGAATTGTCACTATTGACAGCTCACTCCACGATCACTTCACCTAAGTTTATACGGTGAGATGGTTACAGAATCGCACTGCAGAACTATTCAATAGGCCGCTATTGAATGTTAAACATCAGTGTTATGACAGGGAGAAGAGATATTGGATGGACGTTCTGAAAAATAAAATTACTCAAACATTTAATGATGGACAGATATATAAAATGCTCTTTATTATGTACAACATAAAAATTACAGATATAAGTGTAGAAATTTTACATAGGGTGACGCAATGGGCGGTTTTATCGCTAAAACAGATCTTTTACAGACCACCTTTGGATGGATTAAAGGGAGAAGGAGAGACTGCAGGTAGTCAGTGGTGTACTATTTCCATATACAATAAATACATACATACAAAAAACATATAGTTATCTATATAATAAGCATCAAATAAGAGCAGGGAACTATATGTAATGACGATGTTTAAGAAGAGAGAAAGTGTATTTATTTATTACCAAAATTTTAAGAATATGTAACACTCCTTATCGACACGGGCAAGGCATTCTATAACCGTACTGGTTGACAGCCCCGGATCTAAGGGGGGGCAAACCGGGGCACTTGCCCCGGGCGGCAGTTTCATGGGGGCGCCAAATCCTTGAAACAAGAATTCTAAATATCGAACAAATGAAGCCTCTTTTCCTACAATCTCATAGGTTTTTAACAAGTAATCGAATCTATAATTTATGTTTGAAAAACAAACTTTTCTATTTCCATACGCCCAGTTAGTTTTTGAACACATGCTAAGTGATTTATGAACGCATCTTAACAGATCAAGTAAATTTTTGAACGCGTGCGTAGTGTCCGTGATCTTTCTGCCAAGGGGAATCTCCGTCACATATCTATACGAGCCGAGCCGAACAAATTCAAACAGTTGAACGTCAAGTGACAACACTGTTTGTTTATGTAGTTGATTGCGTTTACGAGTAATCAGCGTTAATAAAATAAGTAATTTATTAGTGAAATCATATATTATCGTAGTGGAAATCAACAATTTGCAAATTTTTCTCAAACACTGAAGGGCGCCACCATCAAGGTTTTGCCCCGGTTCGAAAAAATCGTAGATCCGGGGCTGCTGGTTGAGGATATAATCCTGAGTGAGTAAGGTTTTTGGTAGGATTATTTAGAGGTACTTTTTTACAAAGAAGTGATGGACGTATTTATAATATGGGATTTGTATAATCACTTACTTACCAAATAGGAAATATTTACCCTCGTATTAAATCGTAGTTCTTATTCCACTCGACCTTAACATGTACGATTTAAGAGCCAAACTGAAGGCAATACATTACAGCCTTAAGTAAGTCGGAGTGAAATTCTAAGGTCGATCACATAAGGGTGTAAAATGTATATTTATAAGAGGATCTCACCGACCGTAACCTGTGGTGGACCGGTGTGACTAATTTTGGGTAAGTGCCCACGTAGGCACGACTTACGATGTTAGGTGTACACGTAAGAGGCTTGAGTGAAAATCATAGTACAATTTCCAACCGAGGTTTGTACATAAAATTCTGAGTTTATCTCCCAAAATGTACTACTGTACCACTACATAACTTTTCCCACAAAAAATCCTTCCTAAAATTTCTCGTTTCCGGGTGGAAGTTGAATATGTCTATTAGTAAATTTTTCTTTTACCATGAGCTTGTTCGCCCTTCGGCAAAATTTTGCTAATTAAGCCTTTGTTTCCTCGGAACTTTTTATTTCCTCTTTTTGATAATTAAGCAACAATGCGCGTCATGACAATTACCGGACGGGCGGAAAAACAATTTGCTTTTACGTTAAATATACCGGACCTCCTCAGAGAAAAATATTTTCGTGATAATATTATTTTGTGCTAGTATAATGGGAGTAAGGTGAAAAGATATGTTACGTTATGTAACATTATCATTAGGGTATCGTGGTATAGTGGCGTAATTTGAACTACTTAATACATCATTGTCAACATTTCAGCACAAAACACTATAAATCACAGAATTAAACGATTTCGCTTTCAAACGTTCCGACCATTTATTTGCCATATTCAAACGTGCAATCTGTCAGGAATTCCTTTGTGGTAATATTTAACATTATTTTTGTACGGTATATTGATGAATTATTGCTTTTCGCCAAAAAAGTTGGTAAACGTTTTTCAATAAAAATATTTTAATAGCCCTTTGAAAACGTCAATAATGGCTTCCGAGTATAACAATAGGGTTCCGTCCACCGACAGACAGCATTGTCATCGGCTCTCAATAGGTGCCCTGCCAGAGGAAAATGGCTCCTAGAATCATTTGCCTTTATGCATTGAGGAGTGATAAGTCTCTTTAAACATACGAAGTAATTGAAATCTCAGCTGTGGATGTTTTAGCTATTACAATACTGTTAACTGACTCGGGATTAAAATATTACAATGGTGTGAAATCGGTATTATTTCCAATTTATCGTATTGTTCACTCCTGCTTTATACTTTGACATAATTATTATCAGCTACAGACGTGTCACTGCTGGAGATGTGTTTTCAAAAAGAAAACATTAATTTCACTTGGGAATTTTTCAAATATCTGATTGAAAAGAGCAAATAAATACGGTTTAAGTTTTATATATTGACTCGGGATTAAAATATTACAATGGTGTGACGTCGGTATTATTTCCAATTTATCGTATTGTTCACTGCTGCTTTATACTTTTGTCATAACTATTATCAGCTACAGGTGTGTCACTGCTGGAGATGTGTTTTCAAAAAGAAAACTTTAATTTCACTTGGGAATTTTTCTAATATCTCATTGAAAAGAGCAAATAAATATGGTTTAAGTTTTATATATCCGTCTGGGGAGGAAGTGCTAGGACACAGCTTATCAAAGCAGAAAGATCGCAACGGGCCATTTTAAAAACTATGCTGTTTAAAAAGTATAGATTTCCGACCGATGAACTGTACAAACTAAGTGCTGTTCTTAGCATTCGACAACTATACATTGAGAAGATCTTACGTATTCAACACAACAAACCAGCGGATTTTCCAGACGCTATACGAAGAGCTTACAAAGTCTACAGATAAGCAATATAAATAGGACAGTATTTGCACAGCGATTTCTTTTTTTTTCTAGCTCCATACATTTATTTATTTATAATACATTTAATGTAACTCTAGGTTTTCGGAAATATAATTCACACATATTTAAAAAGGTTGTGCGAAAACATTTACTCTGCTTAAATTATAAAAGTACTGAAGACACATTTACGATTCTGAAAAGCAAACTCCACATAATACTTATGTACATACATACATAATATCAACTATCCACACTCACAATCACGAGAAGCCAAAATAGTGTTAAGTGTATAAATTTCCTTTCAAAGTTAGTTTGTTTTTTCATTTGTTTAAGTTTATTTTCCTATGGAGCCTAATCTTATATTCTTAACTTCTCACTCGTTTGTTACTCTACGGGTCACAGGAATGAGGAATAATACCCTTCTATAATACAGTATCAACTAGTACACGGGGTATTGTGACTGTTACTGGCGGCCTTATTTAGTGTAATGTCAACAGTATACTTATGGTAATTGTGTTTTCACTTCTGTCGGCACTGCTAGAGTGCCACTTTTTTTGTATAACCGATACAAAAATCTTCGCTAGGATCTGACTCATATGCTGAATTCCTGGCTACAGTTTGAGCAGTGCTTAATTTTAATCCTGTATTAATATGGAGTATTATATAGATACAGCTGTATACAAAATTAGTTTCATGATTCAGTAAACATTTGACACTGTGCAAAAAAATATCTGAGGTAAGTATTATAAAGTTTATTTATTTTCCAAGAAGATAATATTTTCATGATATATAGGTACGCTTATAGACTTAAAATAATTTTAATTATATGTACTTGTACAGACGCCAGCACATCAACCTACTACAGTCTGTCAAATTTCTTTAATAGATTTTCAACTTTATCGCTAAAGCGTAAGGTTCAAAGTGGATTGGGAAAATTTGACAGTTTCGGGTAGGTTGATGTGCTGGCGTCTGTACGTGGATAAAAAAAGGAGAGGAAATAATCATAGGGCATCAAAAATTCGTCTGCATCGCAACTACAATTTGTCAACAGGAAAAGTGCCTAAAAAGGCTGCCAATATTGGGATTCTAATTATTCGAAATTCTGCACATATTTTTGATACAATACCTTTCGCAGTTTAACAATACTGAATAGATAGACTCAAAGAAAAGGGCTTCCTTATTCTATTTTAAATGCCACCGTAAATCAGGCCTAGAATAAGCAGATAAAAGTAAAAAACTATCAATTCTTAGTGATTTATTGATTGAGTTTTCGCCGGGGCCGTAGCATGGCCGTAGCTAAGTAAAATTTAAACACATCGAAGCATACATTTCCCCTGGATGTACCCTTTTTAGCTTCCTAGTGGAGCTAAAAAGTATTTAAAATGCCAATGGACGACTGTGACTTCTAACCTACTAAAGCTTTTACCTCCAATTACTTCATCAATACGTAATGTATTTTGTTTAAAGTGAATATTTCGAACCGTATATTCGTGAAGAATTTTATTATCGTGTAGGAATTTCTGAACATAAAAATAAGGCGTCGAACTATCCTCGGAGGATTTGCATGCACTCTGAAGCGTAATTTCAAATGCTTTGCTCACTGAAAGCATCCCCCGTAGACAACAATAAACTCACACAGCCAGTGCATCTGTGCCAGATAAAAGTTTTAATGACTGTGAGCATTCTAGTATAAAGGATGCGATTTGAACAGTTCTCCTCTCCTTCATCTAGATGACAGTAACGTCGCCGACGAGCTAATCGATAAAACTTCTCGATTGAAAAACTTTTATGTACCCCACCTATTAATCGATTTAGCATCGAAATGTGCCGTGAACTCTATCAATTACCAACTTTCAACTGTTTTGATCGTAGATTGTCATAATTAGAGTTGCAATCGTGAATTTGATGTTAAATGGGAAATTACTGTTTTTTTCTGTTTGCGGAACATAATGAACCTGCAATTTTCTAGTGGATAATTTTGTATGCACTGCAGTCTGTGTTTGTTTTCTGTAATTAGTGCAAATGTTTAATTTAAATGTGTCCGGTATTTATTTACATTCTCCTGTTGTTTGGACTGTGTGTTTTGTTTGTTGTGACGTATAAAACTAATGGGTAAACATGAATATGAATGTATGTAATAAAAAAGCTCGAGTTAAATTTGCTGCAGTGTTAAAATCATGAAAACGATCATTCCACCGCTTAAATGAATTAATGCAGTCATACGTTACCCTCAATTGGCTCGTGGGTAAGTAATAACAGCGGCGCGGGTGGATAAATCAGGTTAAGCTATGCTTACCGCGGTTGGTCTGTAGATGGGTGACCGTCTATTCATATCAAGATCCTCGGAAAGCATGTGAAGCGGTTGGTCCCGGCTGTCAATCGTGGATCTTTGGCAGTCGTTACGGATCGTCAGAAACCTGAAAGTCTGACAACCAGTCTCACCAAGGGGTATCGTATTACCCAGTAACTGGGTTGTGAGGGTCGGATTGGCAGTCGCTTCATGTAAAATACTGGTATTCAGCTGCATCTGGTTAGACTGGAAGCGGACCCCAACATAGATGGGAAAAGGCTAGGCAGATGATGATGATGATGATGTTACCCCTCAATTGATTTTCACAATTGGCACGGGACGAAAATAATCAACGTTTTTTATCCTCTCACGATAAGCACTAAAAAGAAAATGTAACTCTTAAAACAAAAGAGAAAGTCTGTGCAAAAATTTCTTACTACTTTTTCTTATTTCTAGGTATAAAAATCTTTGGTTAGCCGCCTCCACCAAACTATAGAGAGCCCACCGACGCGCACGAGCCAAATCTTTCTCAGCAAAAGATTTCCCAAAGTTAAGGTGTATAGATGGCTCACTGACCTTGTGCATGTGGGCGGAGCTAAACGCCCTACTCCCGAATACGTAAAAATGTGTGCGGTGGCGCGCTACACTAAAACTATGATCAAAGAATATGAAGAGCCGCAGACATGCCGCACGTAGGTCGCCATTTTTGCCTACGATTCCAGAAGGGAATGGCGGATGCAAGGCTGATATATTTTGTACCCGCGACTTCGTCCGTGTGGAATTTAACAAAAAAGTTATTGTTGAGTCTACGATAACTTATTAAGGCGCTGTACTTAGTCAAAATAGGCTTCGCAAAACAATATTTTAGCCAAATGTATACATTTTAGAACAGCAAAAAAAATATGTTAATCTTGATCATATTTTATGAGTGGACCATTGTGTTCAAAACACGTTTTCGGTAAATTTTCTCGATAGAAAAAAATCATAAAATAATCATTAAAATTGAAATCGTTGCAATTGTAACTGTGTTATTTATAAACAAATCTTGATAAAATTAATAACAGTGATGTAATGTATAATAATAAAGGGAACTGTTGTTTTTATTTATCGAATAAGATATTTGTAAGGATTAATTGTATTTAATGATAAATAACTCTAACGAGTCGAACGAAACGTCGCGCCATCGCGACGTCTTTTTAGATAGATAGATAGATAGATAAACCATTTATTTGGCACATACAAGAAGACAGCACAACACACAAAAGCTTCTTAGCTTCTCTTTCATTTCTAAGCGGAGCGACAGTGACTCAGTGACCCATAGAGTATAAGTAACTAAACAGCAGTGACTACACATGGATCGTACTTGCAAAATCGCGTACCACGGCTTACAAGTACGACTTCTTTAAGAAATCACGTCCTAAAACTAGATCTCGGGATACTTTCAAGTATTTTCTACCTGCATAGGAAATTGAACCTTAACTGTATACAAATAAGGAGCAAAATCGCTTTTACAAATAAATACGTACTTATAGAGTATAGACGATTAAAGTTTCTACTACTATTCCAACCAAGAGCCCTGTTGGAAGAAAAAAAACTTGCATAGGAAATTGACCCGTTACCCTCTGTGAATAAGGAGCATAATCGCGTTTACAATTAATATTTTCACAAACCATTAAAGTAAAAATACTTTCATACGAAATTGTTCCGTAGACTCTAATTGATAAGGAGCATGATCGCATTTGCGAAAACAGACGCGGTTGGGTACCTATGTAGTTGAGCGAGTAGACGTATAAAATATGTACTTTGAAGTCTTGCAATTAGTTCGGGTCGGTACCTAGTGTACGTACTTTGGTATCTGTTTGTTGATGAAAGCTGTTTATTATATTTTATTTAATGATTAGTTTTTTCTAAGTTATGTTGTTGGTGTAAATGTTTGTACTGTTTCGGTTCTACTCATAAGTTGTAGGTATAAATAAGCAATCAGAGTATAAAAAATGGTCAACAAGAAAATAAACGGCAGGCAATAAAGAGATCTTATTCGACGAAACAAATTGTAAAGTAAGTACAGAACAGAACTTAGCTATGTTAGTATAGTAAAGTAAGTACCTGGCGGCGGAGCGCGCGCGGGAGGAAGACCCTCTCGCGGCGCCGCTCCGAAGGCGGAGGAGGGGTCGAAGACGACGTCAGTATGACAGTCACCTCCGACTCCTCCCAGGTGGAAGCCAGCAGGCGACGGGTGCGGGGGCACCCTCGCCTGTATTGCACAGGCTTCCACCAGTGCCGGACGGGAATGGCCAGGTGTTCCCGGCCATTCCCGTAGCCCCCCAGCCGGGGGGACATGCGGGGCTCGCCAGTTAGGCGGGCATGCGCCGGGGGGGTTGTGGACGCAAAGGCTGAGCCGGATTCCCATGACCCCTCCATCAAGGCGACGAGGGAACACCGCTGAGTTTTAGTGGGTATACTGCCACCTTGGCAGGGAGTCCCACATACTCCGTGTCGTCCCCCGACGAGCGGAGATGCGTAACGTCATTTCTCAGCGACAAAAAAAAAATAAAAAAAAGTAAAGTAAGTACCTACCTACTTTTTTGTACACACCATATTTTGTTTGTATAGATTATCTATAGACGCGTAATTTCGACATGTATTATAACAGCTCGATTGGTCTAGTGGTCTCGTGCGTCACTTTAGTTTTCTGCACTAACGCCCGGGTTCAAATCCAACCTTTTCCATAATTATACTTTTTGTTGACTTTCTTATTTTGATATAAATGTTTTTTTATTATTTTACTTTTTGCCGATTTTCTTGTTTGAAAATTTTCAGACTACATTATTATTGCTTACTCTCTTTTGTAACACACTGTAGGTATATTATTTTTCTTCCGAATCAAGCTTGGTGGACGTTTTTATTATATTACTCTAGATTCTGAAGAAAAATAACTATAGGAATAAAAATGATTGTTTTTATTAAAATAACAATTACTTATTGAATTATTTTAAAAATAAGAAAATAAAAATATGCACATTATAATTAAAAAATAACAAAACAAAAGATAAGCACATTATAATTAAAAAATAATAAAACAAAAGATATGCGTCCACTGAGATTGGAACCTAGTGATTACGCAGTGAGAATCCGGACAGTAGGCGTGGAGCCAATCGTGCACGTTATTCGAGTCGCGAAATTACGCTTCTAAATATAATGGAAGTCGCTCATCGACGAAATTCGCGCGGTGCACCCCACCGTAGGCGGGGACTATTCGTATCCCACTTCATCTGCTTCACCCCCTCAAATACATAAAAGTCGTCTATTCACCGCCACGTAAAGAAATACCTATGCTAATTTTAATGAAATTCTTCTAATATTTCTCCATTTAGTTCTTTTTGATCGTTTTTGCATTTTTAGTTTAATTATTATTTATTTTTAGTTTTTCGTATTAGCCTTTTTATATACAATATTTGGTGAACGATTTCCTTGGGCCAAAACAAAAACACTATATTATTTTATTATTTATTCAATCAATTTCATTGGAGATTAAGGAATCTTCACGTATAGGATCCACTTATAAAAAAAAAGTATACTCCGTTTCTTTATTATAATTTATTTACATTTGGTTAAGTACCTAAATAAACGTAGTATACAACCTCCCTATTTGAATCGGATATTATTCAATATTTCATTTCATAGGTTTGCTCAGAGTGCTTAGGGAGTAAACATACTAAAAGTCCCCGCGTCTAGGAGGTGAGCCGGAGTGGGGGGTATAAAAATTCCCACTTTTGAGTTTTTCGCTAATATCTATAAAACGGTGCGTCGTCGTAGAGAAAACGTATTTTTCTTGACTTGCTTTGCTTTGCCATTTTTATTTATTTACAAATTTGAAATTATCTTATATTTACAAAATAAACAATATAAACAAAAACTGTATTTAGAAATGGCACCACTAATAAAGC
Organism: Luperina testacea; assembly: GCA_927399505.1. Classification (NCBI taxonomy): domain Eukaryota; kingdom Metazoa; phylum Arthropoda; class Insecta; order Lepidoptera; family Noctuidae; genus Luperina; species Luperina testacea. The sequence continues at coordinate 10,333,321 of OV656756.1, forward strand.
GTCCACGCGGACAATAGAAATGGGCCCTCTGCAGCGAGCTAATCTATAAACGCATACTGATACAATTCGTTCATAAATATTTGCACTAACACAGCCAAACGCGCGTAGTCGATCGATAGCCGGGCGGAGCAGCGAGCGACACAGCCACCCCGTCTCAGTGCTAACGCACGACTGCCGCCCGCGCCCGCGCAGAGCACCTCTGAACCTATATCTCAAAATGGGGCATTGTCTTTGCAACTGTTGATTGATTTAAAAACGCTATTTCAAATATGTAGTACTTCTAACCATCAATTTTTCAGTGTAAAAATATTTCCAAACATCAAAGCCGTTTAGAAGTTATAAGGAAATATTAGCCAAAATAGCGTTTTGGTAAATATTTTTTTAAGGCAAAAGTATTAGCCTTATGAAAAAACCCTGTTTCAAAAATGCTGTACATGAATCTATAGCAAACATATATTTTTTACAGACCTTCTAACCAAACCGTTAATGAGTTATAAGCTTCATAAAGTGACCGAGTTACGGTACTAAACGAGAGTAAGGCCCTTAACAGGAAGCAAACAATATCGGCCTCCACCTTCTAAACTTTTAGGGAGTTTATATCAGTTCTATGTTCAAATAAAAAGAATGAACGATTTATCCTTACCTGTTAAATTGAAAAAGTTGCCGGGACCACTGTAAGGGCAGATTTACGTGCAACGGCTGCTGAGTAATATCAAAAAAGTTTATAGCGAACGGTTAGCGTTTCTGCCGTGCGACAGCAGTGGGCTCACTGGCAGATTTTAATAATTTGAAACGAATTGAAAAATATAGGTAGCTCCGTAGTTCGTGTACCGGTAGATCGAACGGACCGTTGCCGGGAATAGTGTTGTGGATATCAAAATGTTTTCGATGATCGGGGTATGAAAAGGTCTGTGAAAGGATATTGGTGAAGGAATATTGCAATCATTTCAAATGTGGAACCTGTGTGTCATTGTTTCAGTCCGTGGACTATTTCATGAAGACAGTCTACGACAGCTTAATACAGATGACGCTTTACCGTTTTGATGAATACTTATAAAAAGATAACAGCAATAATAAACAAAGTACGCCCAGATTTCCGAGAACTAAGAAAAACGCATAGCAACACTACAAATATTTTTTCAAATCTAAACGAAATTACTACATAAAAACCAGCTCAGAAGCGAATCTAAGTAATAGAATTCTAGCGAACCCGAGCATAGAGATTGTACCTTACGCACTCACACCACCACAAATACATATTCATACATACACTGTTTACATGTACGAATGCCTTACGGGTAAATCCGAGCACGCTAAGTCAGCGGTCGACGACGTCAGTGAGTGGTCAGCATAACGTAACAGGCACAGTCCATTAACCCGGATCGTCATAGACACGGGGTACTTGGTACCTACATATTTTACGTTGGTTTTATCTGCAGGGTATATGAAACCTAATATCAATTCTGACATCTTTACTTACTCAGCATAATGGAACGAAGGCAGAGGCTTATACGCGCAAACTGTTACCATAAATAGAGTCTGATCCTAGACCCCAATTAATTAGACCTAAATCAGTGTTATTTTTCGACGATATTAAATTAAAAAAAAAGTGGCACTCTAGGAGTGCCGACAGAAGTGAAAACAAAACACAAACAGAATACTTTACCATCACTCACTGACATATCGGATATACATTAAAACCGAGTACATCCCGAGCACAGCCGAACACATCCGAAGCGGTGTCGGTTACGGTAATAGTGGCGCGAGTTCAATCGTTTTTTCCCATTTCAAAAAATGCCTAACGCGCTTAACGAAGTTTTCACTTCAAAAATAAAAAAATAAACTAAATAAGGGCTAAAGAAGGTGGCTGGAACGGACTGGATGCGGAGGGCGGAGGACAGGGTGTTGTGGCGCAGTTTGGGAGAAGCCTACGTCCAGTAGTGGACTGCAAAAGGCTGAGTTGATTGGTTGAAATAAAAAAAACTAGCTATTCCATTCATTTTGGCGGTGTAGGTCGACACCTACACTGCCATATTTTTGTATGAAACAGTTGTTTTTTTTTATAACCTACGAAACATTTCTACGCTGGGGAAATCATAGTTTTTAGAATTGATATTAGGAGGTTGGGTTTGCAAATATTTGAATACTATTGCTATATCCGCTAGTTTATGTAATTGTCATAATGCTGGGTTAAGATGTTTTCACGTACAGATATGTATGAATCGAGCATTTTTCTGAAAATGCCAACACGGAATTACCGTGAAGGCATGGTCTGTACATTATATCCAGGTTTTTTTTAAAGAGGTGTAGTGATTTGTACTTTGATAAATAGGCAGCGCCTAAGATTAACTCTGAAATGAAATTGTTACCAAATACATACGTGTGCTTCTAAAGGAGCGATTTTTTATAATAAAAAAATAGGAGTAGGTACTTATATTATAATGAATGCACAATATCAGTCATATTTCTGTGTATAATAACGCTAAAGCTGTTTTGGTAAGACAATGACAACATAGGCCCGACTATACTTTGTGTTTTCTTTTTTTTTAATCCTCATGGATACCGTCTGTCTGGAAAGAACGGAGAGTAATGTCGGACTCCTACCAACTAAAACCCCACTGTTCCTTCTGTTACCATGAGGCTGGGGCCCGGGAGATACTTGTACATTCGCTGCACCCCCGACCAGTATCAGCCCGCCATGCCTAGCGGGCCCCATCACCAAGTGCGGCCGATCCCACGACCGCACGACGCACGTCTTTCCATTAAGGCGCATACTGCGTACCACCTCTTTAAGCTTGACTGCTCGAGCAACGACACGGCCCCAGTTTCGCCGCTCGCAGGCCCCTTCTTATGGCCGGAGATCGCTAAGCGCCCTTCGACATCCGGCTGTTCTTCTGGTACAGATGGAATGAGATGTATGCTCTCTCTCCCTCTCCACCGCCTCCTTTGCATGCATCACCTCATACCTATAACGAATTACATATATATTAAAAGCTTGGCTAAAAGACACAAAAGCTCTTTACACGGCGACCTGTAGGTATGTACTCAATAAACGTGTGCGTAACTACAGTCAAGACTACAAAATCACCATTTTTCTATAGCTCACCAATTCACTACGGAAATAAGATTGTTTTCTTCTGTCTATATTTTAACATACATAAATGACTAGCTTCTGCTCGCGTGTCGTCCTTGTGAAATGTCTTGTTCATCCGACCCACCCCATCGCATTGCATCGCCTGACCGCGCTATAACTTCGTTTTCGCTTAGCGTTCTTTCTTACTTTTTTCTATTTGCTCGGTTTCTCAGAATCATATAGCGTGATGTTAAATAGCTTATAGACTAAGCTTAAAGCCTAATTCCTAATTCCTATTCTTTATTGTTTTGTTTTATTGTATTTTATAAATGTAATGTTTTATCTTTTAAAGCATTTAAATCTCTTATTAGCACATTATTTTTTTTAATATATTTATAATTTAATTATATATTCGGAGCATGTGTACTCGATAATGTGTAAGCTGCGGTTACCTGTAATTGTAAGTGCATTACAGGATTATGTATAATTATTATACAAATTCTATAATGGTAAAAGATAAATGTAATGTATCTCGTTGGTAATCCTTAAATAAATAAATAGCCTTCCTCAAGAATTGGGCTATCAAATTCAAAAATAATATTTCAAATCCGACTGGTAGTTCCAGAGACAAGCGCAATCAAACAAAAAATAAACAAATTCTTTAGCATCTTATTAGTAATAAGGCATTGTAATCTACATAATGGATTTTAATCCCGTTCAATTATTTTATCCAGTAAATGGTGTAACTAAAGGCTGTTGTCGGGTATTCAGTTATTTGTTAATCTCAATTTATAGCTACAAAATTCCAATTCCGGATAATTTCCATACGGTAACCTTAATCACCTAACGGTGACATTAATTTCGGCTTTGTTATGCCACATAATAGATGTGCAATCATTAAAATAAAACGCGATTGGCAATTATTGTAGCGAACATAATTTTAAAATTCGGTCTCATGTTTCAAAGTGTCAAAAGTTAATATTTCAATATCAATTAATATGAAATCTTAATGGGAATGTCGATTACCGTTACAAAGTAACGTAACCCATAAAATATTTCCATCGTAACTGCCGAACTTAGCTGGATAGCTACGTAAATGTTTGTTCAAGTCTGAACGTAGCGCTACGTCTCCGCTGCTACGGCGGCCGAGCTACGCTCGTAGCAGCTCTACGCGACGTGTCCGAGCCATTGGTTTGGAAACATTTACTCGATTAGACGGAAGGCATACGCTTTAGTGGTGACGGAATTCTCTTGCTCGGCCACCGTGCGCTTGATTTGTGTACCTACTTCATTTATGGAGGGGATTTTCACACTACTGAATTGTTTTATTCGGAGCTCTTTATCGATGTAGCGTTCAAAAGGGGTAAATTGGTTGAGTAACTTTGTTAAATGTGTGTTAACCTACATATATCTTCAGTCGATTAGTAGTTCAGTGTTTTAAAGTGTACTTATAGCACTAACCACGTCATTCGGAAATAAAATAAGTGTGTCTTCGTAAACTAAACTGACGATATACAAAAAAATATGTATGAGATTTAACAATGAGATTACAATTTAATTTACGCTGAAACGTGTATGCATCCAAGGAATTCGTTCCCAAGAACGATTGCAAATGTAATAACAACTTAACTCTAGACTTTAATGCAACATCGTGCATTCCGCGGTGTCAGGTATCAAACATACACATTGCAGGAGCTTTCACAAAAGCATACCATTTTAATAAAAAATAATTTTGATAAACTAAATATTTTATCATCTTTTGTAGTAGCTACATCTTAGGTTATGAAATTATAACCTACGTTATAACACAGGTAACCAAGAAACAAAGTCTCAGCGAAAACAATGATGGACAATCGCGAACAGGAGATATTACATTGAGTATTCTGAACCCATACGCAGAGCATATTGAGGTTAGTTTCCTGACTTATTTCAGCTCTTATCTCGCATTCGGTCCAAATAGAGACGTGTCGCATTGAACACTTATCAACGTCGGTTTACGGTCGCCCGGGCTAAAACGAAAAGTAACAGTTGGACCGCCCCGAACATTAGTCACTGGCCCAACTTAAGTGGAAGAATTTGCGGCAGCGCTTGAACAATGGACACATTTAGGACCCTAATTTTTACTATTGTTTCGCTTGATTTTTTTTAATTTTTCAGTGCCAATGCTTATGTGTTTACAAATGATTTGAGTTGTACAGTAGATACGAGAGAGGGAGAGGGGCTAATGGCTAAGTAACAACAGCCACACGGGTCTATCGATCAGGTTAAGGTACGCTTGTCGCGGTTGGTCCGTGTATGGGAGACCATCTTTACATAGCAAGACCCCTCTGTGCCTCAAAAAGCACGTTAAGCCGTTGGTCCCGGCTGTCATTCGTGGATCTTTGACAGTCGTTACAGGTCGCCAGAAGCCCGAAATTTTGACAACCAGTCTTACCAAGGGGTTTCGTATTACCCAGTAACTGGGTTGTAGAGGTTGGATAGGCAGTCGCTCCATTTAAAATGCTGGTACTCAGCTGCATCCGGTTAGACTGGAAGCCGAGCCCAACATTCTTGGGAAAAGGCTAGGCAGAATGTAGATACGATTTAAGAAATTGTAGATAGCGATAAGACGCCGTTTGTATACTTAATAGTTGGTATACAAAAAGTTCGAAATAATTATAAGACTTGTTTAGGCTATATTTAAATATTTCTGTTTTTCAATGTTTGTGTGAAAGCCTTAAAGATCAATTTATTTATTAGGTACCAGCTTCTGCCCCCGACCCACTCCGTCGCATCGCATCGCCAACCCTCGCTATTTCTTCGTTTTTGCTCAACATTATTTCTGATTATTTTTGTTTTTGCTCGGCTCCTATGGGTTCTCTTGTGATGTTAAGTAGCCTATAGCCTAAGTAGACTTCCTCAAGAATTGGACTATTACTTTAAAAAAAAAATTCTTCTTATCCAACTGGTAGTTCCAGAGATTAATGCGTTAAAAAAAACAAACTCTTTAGTTATATTATTAGTATATACCTATATTTAAGTAGTATGTCATTTAATGGTAATTTAAAAAATAACATCATTCAACAAGTGCAAGAGAGTACAAGTGCTCTTCTAATAAAGCTATGTGTGAAAGTGTTACACAAAGTAGCTTTTATCTTAGATAAATTGCATACAATTCTTTAGCTTCTTAGTTTCAGGTTCCGTATCGAGAATATGTTCTTTGAGTCCTTTGTGAGCCAATATAAAATAGATCTTTGTTCCTCACCTTACACAGGATCGAGGGCGATCAAAAGAATATGTCAAGTTGACTGGCTCTCGAGCTATTGAAGAAGTAAGCACCTTCTACCTACAGTTACATATTGACTTCAACTTTGTTTTCACTAGGTATTTCTATTTTTTTATTTTTTTGCTTAACAGTTATTTTCACTGTCTTAAAATGACAATGAAAGTAACTGTGAAGCAAATTGACATCTTACGTCAATTTGACATCTTTTAACCATTTCATACAACTGTTTAAAATTGACAGTTGTGATTTGAGTATACGGACAATTTAAATTGGTAGTCCATTTGCTTAAAAGTTTTTTTTTATTAAAGGGGATAAAAACATATACTCTGGATAAATTTCTTACATTGTTAACTAACATACTGTTAAAATAAAATAGAATAACCAAACCTAACTAAAACTATTAACAAACTAAAATATGGCGTCGAAAAATATAATACCGCACTAAAACCACCCCGGTGATCACCATCAGCACATAGGGGTGGTCCCGGTTTCTCTTAAAATACCAATTCCGGAACCCCCCGTGCAACGTCTGTAAGGCACATCCCTGGGGATACTGTAAAGGGGCCTCCCCTGAGCCTCTCTATGCACGGCAGCACGTGACCACTGTGCCAAAGTCTTCCCTGGGGTCACTTGGTGGGCGGACGGAGTCCCCACTATGTGCGCCCGCGACCCCAAAGGTCCACTTACCTTGATTGGTAAGCGGGTTTCGGCGTATAAACCGTCAAGGCGATTGCAACCCTGCGGCTGACGGCTGACGGCTCCTTCTCCGAGCAGGATCAGCCCTCTCCCTATCCCGCTCGGTGGCCTCCTTCTTGACCATCACGGTCTCACAGAAGGAGGCTAGTACCGTCCAATCCTCTTGCTCTGCCAGCATAGCCCTAGAACTGCCGGCAGAGACAGGTCTCCCCGATTCTTGTAGAACAATGTACTAGAAATTGTTCTACTAGAGCCTCGTCGCGCTGTCGCATCGCGCCTTCCTGTGGTAGCCTTAATGAAAAGTAGCCAATCTGAAATAATATTTAATTATTTTTTTTTTTTATTATTATTTATTTTATATCAATCAACATAGGATCATAGTACAATTAAAAACAAAACACAATTAAAATCAACATCACAATTAAAATTAGATTAAAAATAAAAATTATAATAAAAAAAAAAAAAAAAAAAAAAAAAATTATTATATAAAATTAAATCAAATTAAAAACACAAATTAAAATTAAATATAATTAAAATCAAATTAAATAAAAACACAAATTAAAATTATTATAAAAGTAAATCAAATTAAAACAATATCTTAACATTAGTCAGTACATGAACCATGCAACAGTGGTTCATGTACTGACAGTCGAAGCGTTCAGCAAAAGTCTTCAGGATACTGTTGCGGCTGGCCCGCACCCTGCGCACCAGGGATGTGCACCGCTTGCGCATGACTGTGTAGAAACAATCCACATGCGCCTCGGCAAACATCCCCGATGCGCTACAGAAGCGAGGCAGCCCCAGAAGTACCCTGAACGCGTTATTGTATTGGACACGTAGTGCGCCGTACTGCTTCCGCGTGTAATCCATCCACAGACTGCCGGTGTAAAAGGACGTACAAAATGCCCTAAATAGGGCTATTTTGACGCCCCTCGAACACCGAGCAAATCTGCGGGCTATCATATTAGCACGAACAGACAGCGCCCTACGTTCCCTTTCAATGTCTGCATCGTCTTTCTGGTCAGAGGTTAATAAGTGTCCCAGATATTTAAAAGTATTCACTCTATTGAGTGGGCATCCGTTAAGCTTAATTGCCGGCACGTAATCTGGACACCTCTTGGCCCGAAAGACCATGCACTCGCTCTTTTTCGCATTGTACAATAACCCATGTTCCTCAGCATACTTCTCACAGATGCGAATCAGTCTCGACACACCACAGACAGAGGCGCTCAGCAACACCATGTCGTCTGCGTAACTGATATTGTTAAGGCACACACCTCCAATATGGCAACCGACATGCGTGCTGCTGAGCCTCTCTATCAGTGCATTAACATACAGATTGAAGAGCTTCGGTGAGGTCAGCCCCCCTTGCCTCACTCCGCACTCCAACCTGTATGGAGTCGAGTAAGCCCCCGACCATCGAACAACATTGACCTGATTGTTGTACCAGTATTGGAATACCCGAATCAGTTCGTCTGGCACTGACGCTTGCTGCAGCTTTTGCCACAGCAGATCATAACAAACCAAGTCAAATGCCTTCGACAAGTCGAGGAAGCAAGCAAAGACAGGTGTACTTCTATCAGTGTAGTACTTGACAGTCTGCTTTAAACACAATATAGCTGTTTCTGTAGAGTGACCAGCTTTGAAACCAAACTGGTTATCATGAAGATTCAAGTATTTATCCAGCTGAGTGTTAAGCAAACTGTCAAGCACTTTCGAAATAACAGTGGCCAATGAAATGGGCCTGTAGTTGCTTTTATCGCTGACATCACCGGTTTTATTCTTAATAATTGGCACCACCACAGTTTTCATCATCCGCTCAGGCAGATACGAATGCCCTAAACACAAGGAGTAAAACATCGCTAAGACTCTGGACAGATGATGACCAGCATGCTTAAGGTGTTCAATACTTAAATCATCGTGGCCTGGAGACTTGCCCCTCGACATAGACATAATGACATGTCTTACCTCCTTTGCCGTAAACCGGACACTGTACTCCTGACCATCACAACCAGCACTGCCTGTAAACTGTGACGGTCCCAACGGTGACGACACAGCAAAGTGCTGCCTAAATAGCTCGGCAATCCCCGTGACATCAGTAGCACCGCCGACACTCACCGGCAGGCCCGGCCTACTATTGAGTTTATCGGTAGATTTCCAAAAACTGCGAAAGTCGCCCCTAGAATGATGCGACGCCAACATGTCCATTTTAATTTGGTCACTATTGTCCTGGCACCATCGTAAGCGCGACTTAAAAATTTTACGACTTGTTTGCATTTCACTCCAAACACGACCTTCGTGCGGTCTTCCATAAGACACCCACTGCTCAAACTTTAGCCTGGCCTGCCTGTGAGCATCGCTCACGTGCTTATTCCACCCCATTACTGGCCTCCTATTTCGCACAACGTTAATTCCGCAACTTTCAGAAGCTGCTTGGCATAAAATATTAACAATATCATTGTACATTTTGTCAATAATAGTTCTGTGGTCCAAATTATTACAAACATAGTCACAACACGCACTCAATTCAATTGGAAAATCAATATATTTTAAATTATCATTACAAAATTTAGTATAAATGTCAATTTGCTCAGGTTTTCTATCACCCCATTTTATTTTGTTACGTAACAGATTTTCATTATTATTTGAATTGTACAGTTTTGATTTAATTTCATTTAAGTTGCATTGTATTAAAAGAGGGAAGTGGTCGGACCAAAGTACATCATAATTAACATAAACATTAATAATAGTGGACATGGCTGCTTTCGTAGCAACACAGTGATCTAGCCAACGTCTCGAGCCGTTCGCTTCGCTTATAAAAGTATAAGTGTCAGAGTTTACTCCTAACAGTTCAACATCGGCACATAGTAACTCAGATTCCCGACAAAAAGAATCCAATTCGATATAAAATTGTTCACTGGGATGCGAATTAAAGTCTCCGAGTAGAAATGCAGTTTCGATATTGTTATCATTGATAATAGCACTCACCAGGCTGAGGCAGTCCGTAAAATCCGTTAAGTTCGCACTATTATCCGTCGGCATGTAAACACTGAACACTAGAAATGACCTTGATTTCATGGAAACTTTAACGGCACACACACGCGGGTGACCGCACTGCACTACCGAAACGTTATCGAAAACACTTTTCCGCCACAACAGTGCGACTCCGCCGTAGGGCCGTCCTCGTAGCATGCCGGCCGAGGTGTCCACCGCCGACGTCCCAGTGCACCCGAAATTAGCGTCGATTTCGCTCAGGAACGAGATATCGTGGGGCAACAACCATGTTTCTTGTAAGGCAATTATGTCTGACATGCTACATAGTTGCCTGACACTCTCCACCGAGCGTTTTATACTCTTACAATTGTATTTAATCAAACGAATCAAACACAGATGTTTTTACAGAATTCAAAGTTGATATATAACTTGCTGTTAGAATTATTATGGGTCATCATCATCATTTCAGCCAAGCATCGTCACTTTGATCAGTTCTGTTCTTCTCGCATCTAGCAGATCTCTGTGGTCTTTACAAGATCCTCGGTCCACCTACAAGCCTTCTTACTCTATGAGAACCTACCGGTATCATGGGTACAATTTTTTTATTGAATTCATTTGTCAGTTCTGGAAATAAATTATTTTGAATTTTGACATGTGGTTCGTTTGTTGAATATTTCGCCCAGAGCGAGAAGACAGCCCTTTGTACAATTCTGTTTTATCTCCCGTATTCAATAATGAACCACCCTTTCGTTCAAACATAGCGCCCAGTCCCCTTCTACATGGTAAACCTAGACTCACAGCTGGTAATCCCGATTAAAAAATTTAGTATATTTAATTTACTATGTAATATTTAATTTACTGACAGGATTATCAATGAGATAGGAAACGCCGGCCTAAAATATGATTGACGTGTTACAGAAACCTACTTACAGAAGTAAAATCATTTATTATTTGGATGCCGCATAGTTGCGCCTAAGTTATAAGTTAGTTAAGAGTTGAACATAAGTGTGAGTTTATTTGTAATGAGAGATTCCAGATTTTGTAATATAAACTTTAGGATAAAACAAAGACTTTTTACTAAGAATTACCTTACTATATTTTGTTACACTATTAGCGATAAGACCGCAAAAATACATACAAATATATTAACATAAATTATTCCTACCCCGCGTCCTAACCAAAAAGATCGTTCGCGCAAACACGCAATCGTCGCGTTCATATGAACGCGCCAATTGCAATCCGGTGCAAAAGAATGCGCGTCTGTCTGCGCGACCACGCGTTCTGGTTCGCCGAACAAAATGTACGCGGCGATCGCGTTGGGTAGGACGCGGCCCTACACTGTTTCCAAGCGTCTCAGTGTTTTTACAGTTAAATAATAATAACATTCACTAAAGAATCTTATGGTTTTTAATTACAGTTGTTTTTCATAATTTTAGGTAGATTGAATGATACATTTACATTTCGAACAAAGAATACAAAGTTGTTTTTTTTTTTAAATCCAGCTTGCACTACCTATGACAGGAATGTAGGTAATGCAGGAATACTGAAATATACATTTCTCGACGTGAAGTATAAAATTGGCTCAGCAAACTATGTAAAAGCCCGAGTCTGGAAAAATCTGTGCGCATCATTCTCTTCTGGTTCATTGAGTTTTGTGTTTAGGCGTGTCGTTTGCGATAGTGTGGTTTTAAGCACGTTTTAGATTTGAATTCAGCTTGTTTGGTTCGACAATTGCTTGGTTTTTCGTCCATTTTTACTTCATCGATTTTTTTATAGGACGTAGCTATAATGTAAGTCAACAGATAGATTGAACATACATGAATTCAGCACATTTTCGTCGGTTATCAAAAACAAAAACTGCTATTTCATAAAAAAGTGCAATACCTACGCGGTCTAAATGTATGGAACAAGTAATTTTTTTTTAAATAAAGGACGAAAAATTTCAACGCAGTGGTCTCTGAATCATGGCTTGAATTCATGGTAAAAGGTTATGCGTCAATGTTCTTGCCACCCTATATAATTATCTTATAATGATTGAAAAAAATAAATATAAGTATTATGAGTTTTAGTACATTGATAGTTAAAATACTTAAAAGCTAGGCTTCTAATACGTTTGTCATTGTGATATTGAAATAATTCAACTGACACTACTTTCTAACGGCCAGTTTCATTATCAAATAGTAACAACCAAGTAACGTCACAAAGTCAAAGGAACGGTCAAAGTTGTTTCTTTACTATTTTAGCAGTTGCTTTTACTGTTACTTTTGCTCCTAACTTTTACTGCTCATTAAACGTATGTGAAAGCTAAAGTGATGGTCATTTTGTCAAAGTTGTATTGTTATAGGTTAACATATGGTAATTTAAAACAACGGTCACCTAAAAGAAGTGTAAGGATCTTTTGTAAGAAATTATAATAAAATGAAAAAGCATTATGCACATAAACATAAATCAAATACTAAAAATATTATAATAATGACAACATAACTAGGCGCGAAGAAATATATGTAGAATACAACCATTGCAACATTTTGTTGTTTGAGTAATATATGTGTATTTGTGCAAATATCATGCGGTAAGATACGATAAAAAGCTGTTACTGCAATTGAAGCCAGATGCCGAGGCATTTAATAAAAAATAAACGAGAGCGGCGGGCGGTCGGCAATCTATCACGCTCTCAGTCATAAGCTGACTTTAATGCTGGGTCACTTCAGGCCTTTTTGTTGACGTTAATATTACTTAAAAAATTACAAAGTCATCGGGCGCTCTTTAAATGAAACGTCAACGTCGGGATAAACGTCTGAATATTCATAGCGACCCATGAGTCGACGTCATTCGCTTTTAATCAACGTTGAAATATTACAACACACCTATTTTTGTTGCTTTTCATCCATGTTAATTAGCTTTCGTTCTAAAATTGGTGGCCCGTCGCGCGATCGGACCAAAGCTATTGTTTTCATATCGGGCTTTACTGTTACTGCTTGCGCTTAAATAAGGCGTCTAGTTATACTGAAAGTTCGAGCTCACACGAATACGCTCAATACCGTCCAACTGTTTGAGTATTTTATGTTTATATAAAACCATAAAATTCGTGTTTGTTACGTTAAAATTTTACTGTGACAAAACCCTTTTAGCGAAACAGCAAAAAGTTCCTTTAGCGACATATTATGTAACGTGTGCCCACAGTGCCCTCGACTGCGGTCAACGGACAAGAGAGAAAAACTGTAGAATGCATGCTACCGCGGGCAATTTCACCCTTTGTTTTAAATGACGAGGAGTCGTCTTCGCCAGTCGAGAACGCTAAGTGGGGAAGATGTCACTGTTCCGTTGCTCCCCTACATACTCTAAAAGTCGAGCATTCTTCACGACTTGTGATGCAAGCAGAGTGCAGATTTCAACAGCCTTTTGTTGTTACGCAGCTGTGTGTAAAGATGGTTTCAAGAGATAGCAGTGCACGGCAGATGTAATTTTACATACTTTGTTATTTTATGTGCATGAAGAATGTGAGACTTTAACATTACATGGATACAATGTGAGCTTGCCCTGTTGTATAAATAGCGTATTCTTGATGGGATGGTCCTCAATAGAAATAATGGCGTGTTTGCTTCACCACTCGATGTGTAACAATGTAAGTAACCAGCACGTTCCAGTTCCACTACAAACGCAAATGAGGATCGTTCTCCGGAGGCTCCGCGCAAATGAGTTTCTCAAATGAATCGTTACCAAGTGTCGGCAAACGAGAAATCATTCTGCGGAACTCGTTTGAACGCTTTCCAATTTCGTGCATTGAGTTTTTCCAGTTACACGCGTCGATATGACCCTTGACCCCAATTTTGACTATGCGAAATACAGGGGTAGCGTTACACTAATCGACTTCAGTTACAGCAAGAAATAAAACAATAAATCCAACAACCTCGAACCCAATTTAAACGGTTTCGTTCCATAAAAAACTATTGGTTACGGAATGAAACAAATAAAGAAAATATACTGTGAAAGCTCTAAAGATAGTGAAAAATGTATTTTCTTTCACAAAGCGCATAACGTAGAGAACATGAAATATGGTACGGATTCCGTTTGGCTCAGCGTGCGTTGGGGACTTTACCTATCGGTTTTCGCGACTCAGAAAGCATCGAACTTATTTGGTATTTGTTTCCTATTCGAAGCTGGACCATAATATTTTATTCATATCACAATATTTGTATTTAAACGTTGAATTGGTTTGATACTTAAAGCGTAGTTAAAGTTTACGGTTTGTGAATATCAATAGTGACTAATTAATGTGTCTGCATAGAAACCTCACACGTTCCTCGAGGTATCAACACTAAATGAACGTTAGGTGATTATAGTAACGAGATACATGCCTAAGACAGGCGCGCAGTAGAAATTACAACCACCGTTGACAAGGCTCGAATTAATTAAACTCAAACAACGCAAGCATTCTGCAAAATTATCTCCTTCGCAAACGGAATTAATAATTTCATTTAGCGTATGCGCGCGTGCTAGTTTGGAATTAACATTTCGCCATCAATTCCACAACATCTACAAACACGGTTTTATTGATCGAAAAATGACATGAGTTTCATACAGGAAAATGAGAAAAATGTTGCCGGTATGCGATCACTCACTCGTCTGTCCGTCTGTCACAATCGATTTTCTCTGCGATGTGTAAAGGTATCGAGCTGACGCGGCGCCGCGGTTATGAAAACTGTTAGCTCACATATTACGTTTCGATCAAAATTTAAAAAGTATTTTCGTGCAGGTGTATCCACAGTTTAGTTAATTGAAATGTTGTGTTAATGGAATTTCCAAAATACATGATCAGGATAATATATTTTCGTTTTGAATGTATAATCTATACATTTTCACCTAAGTTCATCTAATTAATGAGACGTGTCTCCAAAGCACACCGCACATAATGTCCTGGCTTTGCGAAGTTGGTTTCCCCTAAGAAATAAATTATTTAAGTACCGACACGTTGGTATGGGGGCCTGATTTCGACCGCAAGAAAGTACGTATTTATTTATGGGATACACTTTTTACTTCGATGTAGTGCACCGCTGCGGTCCGGATATTACGATCATAAGTACTGACTTATTTACCTAGGTAAGTATATGATTTTTCTCTTTCTGTTTATGAACATTTCAAGGGAGTGAATACTTCTACTCTGACTCAACATTTTGGTACTTTGAGTCAGAGACATATGAAGCCCTTTCTACTCTCTAAACTAAGTAACGTAACTCAACAAAATTGCAATATGTATATAACTCACCTGCATAAACCTTTATTCTTGAAAAAAAAGATAAATATTCGATGTTATAAAAGATCTCATAACGTTTTATAACTAAGTCTAAATCAGTCTTTTCATAGAACCGAACATTTTGCTATAACTGTAGGTAATATTTATGTAAACAATAGAATCAAGACTTATGAGGCAGCCTAATAAAATACTAAAATATGGCCGGCGATATTAGCGAGAAGGAAATAAAATATCCCTTTACAATTTTTTATTCGAATATTTCATCGATAGTTTATGTTATAGAATCTCTATTCGTTTTTCACGTACAGGCTTCGAAATCCGCTGAAAGCTTTTCAATGTTTGATTGAAACAAATGCTTTTTCTCTTGAAATACGACGCTTGTATAACCAATATATATTAAGCATTTTTTTAACTTAGTGCTTATATTTTAATACTTGTGCATAAAGTAGTGATTTTGAGAGTAGGTAGAGAGGTAACGTAACAGTTTCACTAAATGGAAAATAAATGTCATGTGATCAAACTAAATGAAATCCGAAAATGTGCATACCTACTATGAAATACCCAAGTGCTATTAAATCTTCAAAAATAATGTTCTCAGCTGGATAGTAGTCTACAGTACCTACCTACTTAATTGCGGCATAGGTCGCCAAATCATAGCGATACATACTGGCCCCATAAAAGTTTGTTGACATTTTTCCACTTCAGCTGTGATGCCACATTATCTATTATTTAAAATTCTAGTTTCAAATGTATGAACCGTACACTATAACGTTTTTATTGACTAATTAAAAACGACATAATGACTTATTTCTTTTTTATAAATCGTAATGTGGGATCACAATCACAGCTGAAGTGGAAATATATCAACTAACTTTTGAGGGCACCATATATTTTTTTGTGAATAGCATCTGTTAGGTAAACCTAGGAGGTTGTCCGGTTGGCCGCTTAATCCTGGGCACCTCCTGTGGGTTCGGACCTCGGCTTGGGGCGTACCTATACTTAATCAAAGTCAAATCATTGATATTAGATTTATTTACAAATTTTACGTCACTTTATCGTAGTGATAAAACAGTTTTTCGATCTGAAAACTGTCGACAATAATCACCGAGTTGGCAGCACAACTATTGGAAGCAAGCGTATAGCTTAAAAAAAGTTTCTCTTCCTTAGTTGCAGCTTGGTCTGTAGTTCAAATGGCAAAGTTTTGGTTTCAGACAAGCCGACCTAAGTGCACTTTGTCACTTAAATTGGAAAATATTGTTCTCCAAGAAGAAACGGGAAGTAACGGTTTTCAACTAAAAGAATGTCATTGGTGTTTTATACAATTTAAAAAGCGCGGAGTAGAGAGGGCATAATTTATTGCCACGATCTTTAGGCGAACAATGTTGTATTTGTTTTGTTGAGTTGCGAAACCGATCCGAGAATCGGTTCTGGGAAGGCCGTGCATTTTGTAAATATTTTTTTTATCGGTATTCATTGCTATTAAAACTATTTGCGCAATACACTGATTGTATAAGTATTAACATTGAACCAATTGCATCTACGTCTAAACATATAAAGAAAAAAAATCGCTTTTCGTGACTGACTTCTAAACTACGTAACGGATTGCGTAGTTTAGAAGCCACGTCATTTATCACATCATTTAGAGAATTTATTCCGGAAGGTTTGTATGTATGTCACAGCCAACTGGTTAAATTAGCCGTTTAGTTAACCACCTGGAAGTAGTGCTCGCTTCGCTTCGCTCTCTCGGCTCGCACGCTGTTGATCACAGTTCTAACCTAACCCTTTTGGTCTGGGCTGGCCTGGCTTAGTTACTGCGACCAATTCGGCTCACGCGTGATTAGTTACAGTTCCAACCTAAACTATAATATTGAATATCATTCAGGCCGTTAGCCGAACGGCCGCCGTTAATTTAAAAGGCTAGGTGGTTAACTAAATGGCTAATTAAACCAGTTGACTGCGATGTGAAACTTACGTATAATAAAGAAATGTCAATGTTTTGTCAAGCCGTAAAAACCGCGAGAAGCAAGAGCGGGTTGCTAGTGTTGAATATCTAGCTTGGTAATTTGCTTTTTGCTTTGTCTGAGAGATACATTAACTCGAGTCGTAGTATATTTTTTTATTTATGTCAACGCTCATTAGCGGTTTCGCGATTAATGAGACTACATACAAAGTTAATACACGGCGTATTATACCTACCATTCTTGAAAAAAGCGTTGTATCCATATTCACATTGGATTGAAAGTTGTAGTTGCAGTTGAAAATAAATGATACCTAATAGCTGTGCTGTGCACCTTGGCCAATTTGTTACAATTTAAAAAAAAAGAGCAATAGGTATTTATTTCTTCATAAAGATTCTCCATGACTATATCGGTACGTATTGTGATTTTTGTGTGTTGTGTGGGGGCCTTAAAATTATATAACTTTATATTAATTACGTATATTTCAAGCGATCGTGTTTACATCACCGCGCCTATATCATCACTGGTTCTTCCAAAAAAAGAAAAGAAAGCTCATTCTGAATTCGCTTGACTGTGCGCTCAAAAAAGGATTCATCTTTACGTAGTAACGATCTAAGTGAAAATACTGTTTTTTTTTGTATACAAGTAATATTTTTTCTATTAAGTACTTAGTTTCAATATGTAAATATTCATGTTTTGTAATATATTTTTAATCTCAGTCTTCTAAAGTTGTGTGTTGTGTTCAAAGCATATTTTATAGTCAAGAGAAAGAAAATTATCATTTAATATTAAAGTTTTGCTAGACTCCGTTTGTTACACCTGTGTTTTATTGCTCTTTCTTGAAATATTATACAAACTATACTTTTTTTTTTTCACCTCTTTTGTTCCACTGCCTGCTGGACAGAGGTCTCCCCCACAGATTTTCCACTCTTCCCTGTGTGTTGCCTTCTCCGGCCACTCTCCGATAAGCGCCTCTACGTCACGCACTGAGATTAAACGCAAGCGGTTCGAAACCGCCGAAAAATGTAACGTAAGTATAGCTTTCTACACAAGTGCACGCACTAACGATTTTTTCTATATTTAGCTAGCGATTTGACGACGCGCAATCTTTTTGTATCCCTTAGTAATAGTATAATGGTGCACGCACAGCGGTTAACCACACTCGGTTTTCGATTTCAAATATCTTTAATCAGTTAGTGGATGTGCCCCGTACGTCCCTAATTTGTAAAATCAAAACAAGAACACTGCTGCTTGCTTACATGACCGAAAGCGCGGTCACTGTCGGACTACATAGAAAAGAAAGAGAAGCGCGATGACACAAAGCTGGTAATTTATTGCAAAATATGAAGCAATTATTTAATTACAAAAAATCTATTAATTGAACTAAAAAATTAAAACACTAGTGTTTTAGTATATTGCTTGCTTATCTGACAAAAAATCAGAATGAATTGTATGTTATGGTTTTTATTGTACAAGGAAAGTTATTAGAGGTACCTTCATGATTTTTTTCTATCGTATCAAATTAGTTGCATTATGTTTTCAACACAATATCTACCTAGCATATATCCTGAAGAATAACTTTTTTTTCTGATTTTGTTTACTGTAGACGAGCATATACCTACTTGTATATTGATTCTAAAACTTGCGTTTCTGTAAGCCCCTTAACGCCGGACGCAGTGCGTGTTTGTACATGGTTTGGCGTTTTCAGCTATTCCAGAACAGACGTTTACTCGCAGTGCGTGTTTAGCTATCACGCCAGTATTTCGTCGGCGACGAAGGCTGCCTTCTGGCACCTACTCCGCCTACCTACTATACCTATTATAATAATTACGATACACAAATACAGGGTGGCAGAGGACAGTACCTACATGGATTCAGTACCTACATGATGCTGAACCCCTCTGCGTGGAAATTTATTGACGGTTAAAGAAAAATTCTGCCGTTTCATACATTTTGACCGAGTAGGTATTTTTTCTACAAAACGGCTGTCTGTTTTTGTTAATTGCCGAAAAATTTCAAAGCGGGCGGTTCAGAATTATGTGCTGAATCGATGGTTACAGTTTGCACATCGGTGTGGTACAACCCTGTATCTTTTATTTTAATAATAGGTACCTACTTAAAGAAAAGAGAAAAAAGAAAGAAAGAAAACAGGTAGGTACTTAAAGAGTATTCTATTCTATTCTACTTACTACACTCACGGCAGGTTAATAGAAATGCTTTTTATCAAACAGAGTCCAAATTCAATGTCTATCAAGAAATTCAAAGCTGAATGGGGTTAACTGAATGACTTGCTATAAAATAAATGGATACCTATAATTTGCTTGGACTAACAGAACTATTCTAACCGATGGTTAACTCTGGTTTAACTTCCCAGTGAATATTAAGATAGTTTAATTAAATACTGTCTGCTCGTAACAAACATAATGTGCGCTTTTGTAATTTTTAACGTGACGATATTGCCGAATGATAACGCAGGGAGTAAAAAGACGCGTTTTACCATATCACACGATTCCTATTTACATTATTTTTATTAAATTGAAGCAGGTAAAAAGACCTTAAAATATCCACACCGAATAAAGCAATACATTATTAAAGATGATAACTTTCCAACCTCCTCTTAAAAGCACTCATAAAATCCGAGCTATTGTTTGTTTGTAATTTACAAGACTAACAACCAAACTGAACTTAATAGAGGAGATAAGGGTCAAATTCCAATATTGGATTTAGTTTAGCGATGAGACCGTAACTGTAACAATTTTGTGCGCTCTAACTGAACGGGGGCAGAAGCAAAGTTTAGCATTATTAAAGTTTTATCAACGTTAGCAGCACTTATATGGTGTTACACTTTGTACAGGTAATGTATTTAGTGCGCTTGCATCAGTAATCTCTGCTGTTTTCTCGCGGAAAGTTTTTCCTTTTCTATTTTTATGTCTGTTGTTAAGTTTGTGTTGAGTAGGTTTCCCGCGGCGTTGCTCACACCTGTTCTATTTTGTAAATTATTAATCAAAATTTTTGCCAAGTATTTTATTGTCAATGTCTTGTAAACTACCTATCTTAAATCGTCATCATCATTCTCCTTATCCCAATTTATTTGGGTTCGGCGCAACATGACTTTTTCTTCCATACTTCTTTTCTTTTTTCTTTTTCTTTATAAGTCGTCATCTCGGTAGTCATCCCTTTCTAACTATATCATCATTCACACAGTCCATCCATTGTTTTTTTGGAGTCTTATA
The DNA here is from genome assembly GCA_927399505.1 of Luperina testacea. Taxonomy (NCBI): domain Eukaryota; kingdom Metazoa; phylum Arthropoda; class Insecta; order Lepidoptera; family Noctuidae; genus Luperina; species Luperina testacea. The sequence continues at coordinate 10,353,794 of OV656756.1, forward strand.
GCTATCGACATTCATACTCAAAACTTTCCACACGATATTTTCCTACCAGAAATCGTTGATAAAACGAAACAGGGCGATAGTTGGGGTTATATGCAGTAAAAAAAAATATCTCTGCAACAGTGCTTTTATGACAGTGGGTACCATGGTTTATCAGTATTGACACCTTTTTTCATATCTTTTAAGTCTCACGAAAAATTACTTGTAACTTAAGAACCTTACTGTAAACATTCAAATTGTCATAATTTTAAAGGAGATCAAGTTAGGGCACTGACACACAGATATTTTTTAAGGCAAATAACCCCAACTATCGCCCTGTTTCATTTGATCCACGATTTTTTGCCCACCCTGTACATACGGACAGGTACCTATCTTAAATATTGATAGGTATTACGTTGCCTATCATCGCATTACCTAATAATTAAATAAAACACCTGCTATTACTTCGTCTAGGGTTCCCTGTATCCTGAGTGAAATCACATTTTCACAAATAATGGAGATACCTAATGTAAAAACTCTCTCGATCTTCATAAAGACACTTTTTGGTAGCGAACCCATCGGACCTTTTTTAAATTCAAAAGTCGTCATAAAATAAATATGTACTTAGCTTTAATAAAGATCAAACACATTCCAAAAGGCAATGGATTAGATACCTAGGTACCTATAGTGTTGCAGACAGATCGTTTAATAGCTGTTTTATATTACGCGCAAATTAACAAACAGACCTAATATAATATTTTCTCTGAGTCTGTTATATATTAGTTCAAAAGTAATAAAGAAACAACATATCATATTTGCACTGAAATATGTAATAAAGTCATACACGTTATGAATACATCTATCATAAACTTTTGTTCACACATATAATGCTACCCAGCACGAGCGAGCTATATTTTGTAAACTTTGAAATTCATGATAAATAAAACAGAAGAAGTCGTCAGCAAAACGAATTCATTTTGTCTTTAAACATTTCTTTAACCGTACGGAACCAATTTGATCAACTCGAAACCATTCCGTTTCGGGAATTGCTGGCAGCAAGAAATGAGAGAGGCATTTTAAAAAAGGTCCGAGCCATTGTCCCCGCTGCGCCGCGACGCTTAACCCGCCAGTCTGCGAGCACAAAGCCACTACAAAAGGTAAATGGGCTTTCTGCTTCTGAAACTACGTTCACATTATGCTTTACAGCAGACGCTGTAGGTACGCCGTGAGCATTGTTGCTTCGTCTTATTACAGTATGCATAATAACATAACATTCATAACTGACACCGCTAGCGCTGCTCGGTTTATTAAAACCAAGCTGTGTTTACGCTGGGCTCTTTTGTGTATGTTATCGAGCCGCTTACTCGTTTTGTGAACGTTATTCATCTGGTTAAATTAAATGTAATTAATTTAATTTAATGCTAAATTAAATAAGCATCACCTTTGTACAGACGCCAGCACAACAAGTTACTACAATCTGTCAAATATCTTAAATAGATTTTCAACTTTATCGCTAAAGGATAAGGTTCAAGGTTGATTGGGAAAATTCGGCAGTTTCGGGTAGCTTGATGTGCTGGCGTCTGTACCTATTTTTCTGCTTCTAGTCTGTTTATGTATATGTGTACATAAATGGGTAAATAAATAAATATGTAGGTATTATTTATTTTTTTTCATTGATAGATTATATTTTATCATTTTCTACGTATTATATTATTATTTTACGCAATGAGATATATTATTTTATGTTTCGTAGGTAGAGAAATAATATTAACATATAAAAGCTGCATAAAAATAGATGCATACTTCGGTTGCTTGTTTCTTGAATGCTATTAGTTATAAAAAATTAAATAAAAATATTTATATTTGAAACTTTTATCCATATGATCCATATGATGTTAGTAATACATACTACTTATATGATATTATATTATTATTATTAGTAGCAAATGTAATACAACATTTTAGTTCATAATAATACCTACATATTATATCTGTTGCACTTACCTGACGCACTTGGTACATGTAGGTACTTGTACAGAATGCACCATGATGGCGCAACATTGCATACCACTGATGACCTTCAGAATGCCGTTGACGTTGTTAAAAAAAACCACATCATCATCATCATCATTGTTTTTATAAATCCCAATTTCAATTCTATAAATCTTCGTCTTCAACCAAACCAATACATTTAGGTGTCACTACAGCAAAATGATTTATAGCGGTCCAAATCTCGAATTGTGAATAACAAAATCTAGCTCATCCGAAAAGTCGATATTCTGATACTCCACTATGGCAAGGGCTTTAGTCGTACTCGTGTTTCTGTCGATTTTATAACAATATGTTACTCAACGAAAATGTATGAATAATGAGCAACGTTTGAAACCATCATTGCACGTCACTAGTTTACAACAGCACTTTATTCAACCATTAGAGCGATCAATTTGATGTATATTTTTGGCAATATTCAAGCTTGATTCATGTAATTCAAATTGTGAATTAATAGAAATTTTATATCAATCCGCGTTCTGTGAAACAGATTATTAACAATCAAATAATTTTTTGAAGCACTTGTTAATTAAATACAACTGAAACTGTCAATCAATTTAATTTATTAACAATTACGTGCAATTCAAATTATGTTAAAATGATCTAGAAAAGCAGTTTCCCCGAACTGAAAATACATCAGATATATCTTGTTTGTACTGATATTTAACATTTATTTAGATCATGGAGCATTTATGACGTCACAAAATGTTTATCCGCGACTCTCATGTGTAAATTGTGGACATATAAAACTGAACGCGTCGAGCCGGAGTACCACTATTATTTGAACGATAACTACTCTTTTCTGCATCTGTATCCTTCTATCCCGTGTGGGGGATGGGGAAAGGGTGATGGTAAATGTTGGTCAACACGGTGTCAGTCAGAGGAATAAGTAACGCGATACGTCTTCGTGCCGCGTGTTGCTGAGACTGATGGATGGCGCACGCCCAACGAATTCATCAGCGGAAACTAATAGAATTAGTTTATTTAATTGCTTACATAGACTGATAGATAAATTGGTTTTTTGTTTGGTTTGGTGTGTGGGAGTGTTTGTATTAGACCTTTCTCATTCTATGTTCGACGATTAAGATTTTCCTTTCGAATTTCTGCCAACATTTTTGGTTTGGTTAATAAGGTACTTAGTTATAGGTTTTTTATTTGCAAAAGTGAGTTCTTCAGCAACAGTTTTGTTCTTTTTTAATAGGCAACTAATGGAAATCTTAGGTATGCATTAATATATTAAGAGATGTAGATAATATAATAAATCAACACGCTCGGGTACATTGTCAGGCGACAGCGATGCGGACGGGTTTTACCGTACAAAATTTGTCAGACGTCAATTTTATTCTACGAATAAAAATTATCTGTCGATTAAAAATCAGCCCTAAGTATAAGAAGTTTATCCGATGTTTAAATTTCGATCCTCTTTGATAGAAGCAAAGTCACACACAAACTATTCGCAAATTTGTAGTTTGGATTATAAAAAGAAGATACCAAAGTAACCTAGCTAGGTATATTTCCGCAACTCCCTAAGTATATGCGTCCCTTGAGCCCTCAGTAAAGAGAAGATGAGCTCTAATCGCTAAGTATATGCTCCCCAAGAGAACAGCGAGAACATCAAAACTTATTTATTACTAAGTTTTCACTACGTTAACACATTTTGAGAACTTTACAACCGAGAGGCTTTAAACTATGAGTAAGAATGACAGTCATGCCCAAAACGTATATGGAGGCCTTTGTTTTAGGGGCCATATGCCTGTTATTTAGTGTAGGGGTGTGTAGTCTTGTGTTTTGCTTCGTTCAGGGTAAGTAGGTATGTCCGGAAAACCTTAAGCGGCGAAAATATAATAACCTTATCGGAAATTATATTTTCGAGCCGTTTGGGGTTGAAACTCTCGGGCCGTAGGGTCCGAGTGTTCATGGTTTTTTTAAAGAAATTTCTAAACGGCTGGTTGACACTTTCCGTGACCCAAGGGCTGGCTTTTATCTTGGCCAGAGGCTAAGCATCGCCATACAACGTGGTAATGCCGCCAGTCTCTTCAGTACATTACCAGTCGACAGCGATGCGGATGAATTTTTCGACGCTATTTTTTAGTTTCTGTATAGTTTTAGTTAAGTTAGAATTTAATTTTGTTACTTTTCGTGATATCATTAAAACCCATTTAATAAATAAACAATGTTTTATGCATAACTAGCTGACCCAGCGAACTTCATACATCCTCAGGTTTTTTTTTGTTATTTTTTCACCGGTTTTAATAATTATTCTGCTATTCGGAGCGAAGACAAATCCAAAAAATAAAAGATCATAAAAATCGGTCCAGCCGTTCTTGAGTTATAAAATTGGTGTAACTAACCCGACTTTGTTTTATATACACCGTGTTCTTCACGTTATCCATAAACTTTGGCAAAAGCTTTATAGCTTTTACAAATCAAATGTGACAAAGGAAGTAGTACTTAAAAAGGCTTTGTTACAAAGATATTTGTAATTTCATTAAATTAAATTTTATTGAGCTATGCAGTAAGAAAGGGTCTTAACTTAGTTTTGACAAGTTTCCGCCCGTCAAATGTTAAGAATGAAAATACGACGTTGCCAATTTGGATAAAGAGGCATGCATATCGGGTGATTTACGTTAACGTAAATCACCAACAATGTATGACAATTAACAAACAATAAAAAATAAGAATTAATTAATGTGTCCATAATAAAAAATGCTTATTTCCATGGTCTGAACATCTGGTCGAAGTTTATGTATATCGTCCGGAACACTTTGTTTATTTATATAGATAGCAAAAAATCAGTGCAGGTGTTAGGATTAAGCATAATATTCTAATAAACCAAGGTAGGTATCGTATTACCCAGTAGCTGGGCTGTGAAGGTCAGATAGGCAGTCGCTCCATGTAAAATACTGGTATTCAGCTGCATCCGGTTAGACTGGAAGCCGACCCCAACATAATTGGGAAAAGACTACTCAGATGATGATCTGGTGATCTGCTATACAGGTATTCCTAGTGCAGACACCAGTCTCTCACAAAATAGTTTCTAAGCGTGTCTAATTTTTATGATACCATTGTTTTGTGAAGAGAAAATAAAACTATTTGAATTTGATCTAATAGGGGTGTTTGGTGATGTGCGTTAATTCCCGGACATGTTGTTTAACACATTGAGCGATGAAAGATTTCCCGTGGACTTGGACAGTAATGCTTTTGTGTAAAGTTTACTTCATAGTTCAAATCGCATTCAAGTGACTGCACACACAATCTTCTTTCAGACGTTTGTTTCCGTGCTGTAAAAGAGTCTTCTTCTTCTTCTTCTTCGTGTCGCCGCGCTGGCACGACAGTTGTTGGCCCAAAATTTCGCCAATTCCATGGCGTTATCGGTGGCAGGGTAAAGGTCACTTTGGCTGCATGTTTTATGGCACCGGAGGTGGAGCATAGTTTGTGACTGAGCTCCACATCCACACCCTGCTGTCGTCCCTTTGAGGTAGCCCCACTTTACGAGGTTCGGACACCTTCCCATTAGGGTTCGGAGACGGTTCATGGACTTTGAAGTGGACTACCGGCCTTTCTCAAGGCCCACCTCCAACGGCTCTTTTAAGAGCAACACCCCGGAATTTAACCTTATAAAAAAATTAAACTTGGTTACCAGAAAGAACATCTACTATTTTACTAGTAAATAATAATATAATAGCAGCATTTACCCGGTTGATCCGGGCGATTAAATCAAAGACCAAAAAACCGGTCAAGTGCGAGTCGGACTCGCGCACCGAGGGCTCCGTACAAATTTATAGGTATCTAAATATATTAACGGAGCCTTATTCATAGGGTCCCATTGGCCCCTTGTACAATACCTACCCTATTAGCGAGTAGAAAAAAAAGAAATCTCTTATATACGAGTATATGAACATGAAGCCAATGAGTGTTCGTGAAAACGTTTGATTAAATTAGTAAGATTAGAAACTTTACATATAGACTGCTTGATAAGACTGTAAACAGTTGTAGTTCCCGTAGGAACGCGGAAAATTTACGCTCCACGTAAACGGAGCCGGCGACAAAAGCTAGTGAATTATTTAAACTCTTGTCTGTAGGTAAATGCTTCCGACTTGTCTATTTAAATAGCTACTTTTTGTTTAACTAATGTGACACAATTTATAGTCTTAAAAGCATTTTGCATGATTTCGTTCGTGAGTGTGTATACACAGGTATGGGTTCAAATTAAATTAGCTAGCGAAACTCCGCAGACGTTATGCGTATCGATATCTATTTGTATAGGAATGTAGGAACTAGTTATCACAGTTGAAAAACAAAAACTAAGGTGGGTGTACCATGGAAGGCCACTCTAACAAATAAACAGTTATTATTCGTTTATTTATTGGATAAATAAAACTAACAAATAATTAAGTAATACTTTGTTTTATTACGTAACTTAGAAACCACTTTTTTGAATTGCAGATTTAATCAATATTGATTGAACTTAAGTTTAATTGAACTCTTCCAAATGGCCTTGCTATGAACAAGGCTCCTTAGAAGGCCATTATAATAAACCAGTCATTTAACACTAAACGTTACTGAATAGCGATTAAATCTACAATAAAAAGAAGTGGTTTATATGTTACGTTATAAAACAAAGTATTACTCAAATATTTGTTAGTTTTATATATCCAGTAAATATAAGAATAATAACTGTTTATTTTTTAGAGTGGCCTTCCATGGTACACCCACCTTATTTTAACGTCGTCGACTCTCGATATCGAAGAAGCGAGCGACCGTACTGCCAAAATAGTAGCGCGAGCGATTCGCCGCCGCGTCTGTGATTTCCAGTTTGATGGGTGTTTGTGTAAATAGAAGGAATTTGTCATCACATGGCAATAACTAGGAAATTTTAATAATTGGCCTTCGAAGGAGCATGGCCTTCCATGGTCCACCCACCTTACACTTAATTAAAAACAAACTGTACTATTTTATAGTGGTTTGAATTACCGTTAAATAATAAATAAAGGCATGTATTTAATCACAGGTACTCCCAATAATTCCCAGTTTGATGTCCTAAAAATATTAATGTACACTCTAATATAATAAATGTGCCTCTTATTATTTGTCTCAAATAATTCATTTTTTTTTTGTCGTAAAATCCTACTAAGTATTTAAGTAGCGTGATAACAAGACATTTCATTTTACTTGTATAATTTTGATTGACCTTGATTGACCTCGTATCAGATTGACCTTTCTATCAAAGAATATTCAATAATTTCTTCGTCATTAGAAAACTACAATTCAGTGATCATTGCGATAACCCAGAGTTTAGCAACTTAACCCTCTCACAACGGTGGGTTAAATAAAGGAGCTTGTGGCTAAATAATAACAGCCGCACGAGTCGATCGATCAGGTTAAGCTACGCTGGCCGCGGTTGGTCCGTGGATAAGTGACCCCTCCGTGCTTCGGAAAGCACGTAAAGCCGTTGGTCCAGGCTGTCATTCGTGGATCTTTGACAGTCGTTACGGGTCTTCAGAAGTCTGACAACCAGACTTACCAAGAGGTATTGTACTACCCAGTAACTGTGTTGTGGAAGTCAGATAGGCAGTCGCTCCATGTGAAATACTGGTATTCAGGTGCATCCGGCTAGACTGGAACCCGACCCCAACATAGTTGGGAAAAGGCTAGGCAGATGATGATGATCGGTGGGTTAAATATTTAAGAGTTTAACCCTAGTTTTACAATTAATTCTCGGTGGCGCAAGAGGAATTATTTGATTAACCCTTAATTAGCTGAAAACTTCGAGTTATTTAGGATAACCCATGAAAGTGCAAGGAAGCCTTAGTGAATCATTCTGTCACCCACCCTTAAACACCTAAAAATAAACAAAACTCACAACCCTCAGATAAAATCCCGTGTTAAACAATGTTTGTAACCGAAGTGTATTCCGAAGATATTTTCTGTATTTTCGTAGACCAAACAAAATACGTTTGTAATGCGATAGTAATGTATTCAGCATTCAGATCACGACTATATCATATGCAAAGTTCTTCGTACATATTTTCATACGTTTTCTGTTGGAGTTTAATAAAATCTATGGGTACGTTGGGCACACAGCGTGATCTTGCTTTTAGTTTGGTAAATATTGATGGTTTGTTGTTTAAGTAATGCTTGCTTTTATGGACGACATTGGTGAGACTACTTCAATGGTTCCGGGGATTTTGGTGAGTGGGGTCGTTTCTTTTATTTCAATAAACTTGAAGAACAGTACCCCTCAGCGGGATTGTTGGAACATAAAGGGCTGAGGAAGGAACACGGGTGGGTTTTAGTCAGTAAGAGTCTCACACTCCCTTCCGCTCCACCCAGAGCGGGAGGGGTCATTTGATGACTTCCCAACCTGGAAAAAAAAAACAGCACCCCAGTTACGTAACAGGCTTTCTATCACAATCCGAATGATTTAATAGGAAATTGCTAATCCAGTTGATTTTTCGAGACATCAACAAGCCATGGTCGAATCTTTAGGTGACCAAACGGCTGGCCTATTTTTTGTCCAAAGAATCAGCATCGCCATACATCTTAGTAAAGTTAACTTTTATGGTTCCAGATGAAATTCTTATAAAAAATCTATAATTATATGATTTTATTTCTGTAAGTAGGTTTGTATAAACACTTTTAAACATCAATCATAATATTTTTTTAAACTAGATGATGTCGGCATTTCCAATCTGACTACTCTGAGAGGAAAGGCAGAAACAAACTCAGAGGTCACAGTCTGTTTTAAAGTCCAGTCATAATCTTCGTCAGATCATGTGAAGACCATGTAGATAAAGTGTCTAAAAGGGTCTTTTGAGGAAAGAACCACACAGATTGAGAGGACCTATCCAGTCACGCATTAGTCAGTAATCGTACAGCTCATTCTCAAAACTAAATGAGCTCAACGATTCGACGAACATACCAAAGAAAGGATTTGGGTAGACCGCATTTAAATCACTCACACCGCCAGATCATGTTTAAAATTAACTAAGAAGGAAAAAAGAAAACAGAAAACAATGACCCACATAGTCCTCACATTCACAATAATTTAAAGAACGCGCGCCCACTTCAGACTTTTTGTAGCACCGATAATCGGGTCGATTTTGTCCTCAGATTCTTATAACCGATTTTGTGACCGACTCAACGTACACGTCCGTTACTTTGTTTCCAACACAATATCCTTCCCTAGCAAGTGCATGCGGTCGACTGTCGGTGAGTAGTGTGCGTTAACGCATACATTTCCGAACGTTCCATTTGTCACCGATAATCGGATCGGTCGCGATGCACCGATTTTATTTCTGACCGAATTTTTGTAGGACATATGCGTTGCACTATTGCCATCAGTACCTACGTTCTATTTTTGTCCTACAAAAATCGGTCACCGATTACCGGACGTGCGGGCGGGCAGCCTAAACTTTACCTAACGAGAGGGTTGTTAATATTTACCTACCTACTTATAACTCCTAATTTGGGAAAGGCCTATTTTGTCGAAGCTGCCAGTTCATAGATTGCAAATAAAACAAATTAAGTGATTTTATACTGTAGCCTAAATTCAAATTATCATTCAACGAGCTTAATACGCAAATTCCAAATATCCAGCGTGAACAAAACTGTCACGCGCCAATCTAATATGTTATAAATGGGTCAGCCATTAAATCGTTTATTAACTGTAATAATGCTCACTGGCGCAGAGTTAATTTGTTTGGAACGCGGAAAATTACGGCCACCCCTACCTGTGGCTTATAAGTCGTCATTCATTGTGTAAAAAAACGTCATAGTAACATCAGTGGCTCAGGAAATTGAGTTTTGTCGAACGGGATTGAATGTGCCCTCACAAATTGCGTGTTTATCGCCTTTTTAATTGACTATTTACACGGAAGGTGTCTTACTATTGGCTCTGCAAAAATATGAACAACATGAAAAATTAAATTACTAAAATACCGTCATGGTTTTGGAGTTCGAATGTGCATCCAATGCGCAGCGGGACGGCAAACCAAAGCAAATTAGGTACATTTTAGTATTAGTGCGCCGAATATTTCACGTATAAATTATGAACACCGCTCCCGAAGTTTAGTGCGGCAAAGGACGGCTACTCCATAAGGTATAAAAGTTAGTGTTGCGCTGCACTTTAACCTTTGCGGAGAACGTGTCACCCCGAAACTGAGCCCGCACCGCCATACATATTGCATTATAAATACGTAAACAGGAAATATTTGGGGAACACAAACGTAATGTAAATAAAATAAAGCATCTCATCCGACATAACTTACGTAGAATGCGGGGACGTGTATATTTTTACTGCTTATCGATAAAGTGTCTATAATGGAAACCGGCTGGGATTGTGGGCTGAGCTCTAAACAAATGACAATCGGGCGCGGCGACTCGGCACCGTCATCCAATCCGATCGGAGGCAATTTCCTCAGACAAGGATTTTCTATCCCTTGAGCAAATATGCACTCATGAGTCTGCGAACTACGATGAAAGTCGTACAGAAAATTGAATTGTACCTACGGAAAGGGTCTTGTTTATTTTGATATAGCATCGAATGGCGTAGGTATGTCGTTAATGCCGTTTGCCGGCCACTTTATGTGTTTAAACGTTTCTGTTTATGTTTCCCGATAAAATAGTGAAGTGCCTCCATTACAGGAATACGGCTCATGTAACATGTCAGAACCGTGACATTGCAGATTGTTTTGTGAGATAAGTAATGTTCCGGTCATTGCGGAACCGATATTTGTCCCAATCTGTGTTTATGCTGACCGATAAAAACGATACGCAACTCTAATTTATGTATTGTCTAAACTGCTTTATGTATTTAAAATGATTCGATTCGATACGGTCAATCTATGGGTACTATGGGTGGTATGGGTATGGGTACCCTGGTTTCTTAATATTTTGGGTCCGCTGCACCGATTTTTCACCAATATCTTTTGAAGATCCGATAAAAAATAACCGATGATTTAATATTGTAACTTGGGTGAAATTGACCGGAGCAAAGATAGGGGCAGCCCGGGGGACCCGATACCATAATTCACTAGTACGCGTCAGCTTTTAAAAAAGTAAACTTTGACATCGACGCGTCAATTAATATGCCACTTTTCTTCGATATCCAATATAAACTACTCAAAAGAAAATAGCCCACCCAGTTTTTGGGCTAAGTATTTAAAAATATTAAGTAATTTTTATGAGTATAGATATGTTTGCAATAGAATTTTTTTTTTTTTTTTAACATAGATAATGGTAACATTGTTCACTTTGATCGATTTACACAAAAAAGCACTTGTATGGGAAATAAACTCAAAAATCTTGAAAAATAAACTTACTCTATTGCCCATTTCCTGTAACCGTTTGATGATAAATGTTATGGTTAGGAGCGAGTGAAGCTTCCTCTGTTCTCTATGGACACTCTAAGCCTATCTGGTGCACTTCAATAAGATGGGTAACATTTTGTTCAGGAATTCGTTCCCAACAGAGTTTCAGCGCGTTTACGAGCTCCTGTTGGCTGTAGTCAAAGGCTTCTTTTCAATAGATAAATGCTCAATGGGGTTGAGATCGGGACTCATAGCTGACCATGGCAAAACTGGGATATTGGCCTCAGAAAATTCTCTTTGTGTGCCACAGCCCATGTGTATGCGAGCATTGTCATACATTAAGACGACGCCGGTGCCCATTCTTTGCGAAAATGAGATGACATGAGGTTGGATTACTCGCCCAACGTAACAAGCGGCGGTTATAGTACCCTCATCCAGTATTGCCAGCACTGTTTTGCCTACCATGCTTATTCCCGTCCATACCATAACACTTGCACCCCAAAATGGTTTGCTCATGGTTGCTTGGTTCTGTAAAACGTTGATCTTATTTTCTCCACACGCGGACTCGTTTGTCATCACTGAAAAACTTGACCCTACAGTCATCTGAAAAGAGTAGGTACAACCCTCCAGTTATCCATTGCCCAGTTCAAATACTCGCGAACGTACCTTAAGCGCGCTGCTCGATGGTACCTTGTCAGTTTGAGCCGAACAACACGAAATCAAACTATCTTTGTAGAGACGATTACGAATGGTTTGATCAAGGACTCTAGTACAGACGCCAGCACATCAAGCTACTACAATCTGTCAAATTTCTTTAATAGCTTTTCAACTGTATTGCTAAAGTATAATGTTCAAAGTTAAATGGGAAAATTTGACAGTTTCGGGTAGCTTGATGTGCTGGCGTCTGTACCAGTAGATTGCCGCAGCCGGTTTTGTAAGGCCCGGGTGGTTACGATACGCTCTCTTCGTGCAGTTAACCTGATGTACCGGTCGTCCTGGGAAATTGGGGCTCTAATTCTTCCTGGTCCAGGCCTCCTAGCTAAACTCTCTGTCTCTTGAAAGCATTCCCACAAATTTCGAATAGCTCGTCGCGACACACCGAGATGTATTGCTACAGATCCCTGAGAGCCGGGGTCTTGCTGTGCTTTCCATATCCATATGACGACGAAAACCAGGCAAAGTAATCAAGATTAACACCGAAATAAAAAAAAAGCTGTGTCAGAACGTGACGGGTAACGTCAACGCTTTGAATCAGACTGAGAAGTGAGAACACTAGTGAAAGAATTCGCACATCAAGTGTTTTTTAAACCACTTCATATTTTCTGCCCACCCACTTGAATTCGACGCTAAAATTGACGCTCGAAACATTGCTATGGACCCATAAACAAGTCAAGAACAAAGTTTAGTACTTTACTCCATAAATGTTTACCTAATTATTTATTTCCTAAATTAATTTAGGGTGGGCCTTAATTTGTTTTGAGTAGTTTAGAACGTTTTTTAGGGTTCCGTACCTCAAAAGGAAAAAACGGATCCCTTACAGGATCACTGTGTTGTCCGTCCGTCCGTCTGTCTGTCAAGACTTTTTATCTCAAGAACGAGTGGAGGTATCGAGTTGAAATTAAAACCATATACTCAGGTCTGCGGTCTCGTGAAGCTGTGAAAAATGAAACTTATGAGTTAACGAAAAAAAGATACGACCGTTTATGCCGCAAAAAACGTATATTTCGACACTCTCAAGAGAACCAAAATGTATATAACTTTTCGTTGACATACAATCATGAAATTTGGCAAGTAAGGTCATGTAGCACAAATAAAGGAAAAAATTCGAAAACCGTAAAGTTCATAAAAAAAACCCCGTGATAAACTATTTGCATACCTACAAATTTGTATGGATCGGTGCGCGAGTCCGACTCGCTCTTGACCAGTTTTTAATAGTAAAATAATCATTTTATATTTTACAAGCCACGTGCCGATGGAATTTCTTAACGGAAAAAATGACGAACTTCATACAATCTTTCATCACCCGTTAAACCCCTTTAGCGGAAGAATTTTCAAAAATTCTTCCTTAGTGCTTGCTCACTTTAGATAGATGGAAGTCTTGCACAAAAATTTCATGCTTCTAGACCCAGCGGTGTAGGCGGTATTTTGCATGTCAGCGAATGAATGTATTTAAGTTTTTAAGTAAATAGTCTCACAAATCAAATCGTGTACCCAAGTGATAAGATTACCAATTGTCAAAAAAAAGTAATAAAAAGAAATAAAAACCCGACTGTGGTAAAAACTTAAGTTAAAAATAAAATGCAAAGCTAAAAACAAGTCCATTTTAAATTAAATAAAAGCTGGAAGCAGGCGGGACCCGTACCATTTTTATTATATTTTCAAATTCAAATGGAGGAATTCGAAAATATAATAAAAATGGTACGGGTCCCGCCTGCTTCCAGCTTTTATTTAATTTAATGGCTTTCAGTTTTTTTTTTAAGTTAAGTTTTTTACCGCAGTCGGGTTTTTTATTTTTTTAATTACTTTTGTTTTATTTTCAGCTTTTCATTAGTTTACAAATGTGAAAGATTTCGCGGACGATTTAGTTCTTGGTACTTACGTGTTTTTTACGATTTGTCACTTCGAATTACTTTTAACCATATAAGTTTTATAATATTTTTGTAATCACCTTTTAAAACTCTTTATTTTAATACCCCATTCGATAGGCTTAGAGATTTTTTTTAAACATAAGTGGCGCCAAAAGTCGGCCATATTTTTTTTTTTTTCAATTTTGATATTCCCAGTGTCACTCTCACAATTAAGACGAATCTACAGGCACCTCTCAAGCTGAAATCGATCAAGCCGTTTAGGCTACAGAGCGTGCCAAAGAAATATACATGATACATACATATCTATATACATACTCGTACATACCTACATACAAACATACACTCGAAAAACAAAACCCTCCTTCTGACGCAGTCGGGTAAAAATGACGAACATTTCCGTACAAAATTTCAATCCCTACCCCGTTAGGAATGGATTTTCAAAAATTCTTTCTTAGTGTTCTCCTTCATTGTAAAACAACTCAGGTGCCTTGCTTCTTGATCCCGCGGTTCAGGCTGTGTGTTGTCTGTCAGTGAGTGAATGTCGTTGGTCTAAAAGTTTATAACCTTTGTTAAATCAGGATATCTCATTGAAAGGCTTGGTTACCACACCTGTTTGGCTGACTGAAAATCTTTCCCAACATCGAACAGGCCACATTCTATTTTTTTAAATCTCTAGTTAAATAGGTAATGGAGCTTACGGTAGCAAAAATAATAATTTCTACTTATAAAATTATTTAAATAGCAGTTAAATATATGTACTTATATTATCATCGTATTTATATCATAATCATCATAATAATCAGTCTTTAATATGCCACTGCTGGGATACAGGCTTCTTCTCTGTGCGAAGGAGTGGGCCATAATCCACCACGCGGGTCCACGAACAGGCTCGCGGGTTGGCGGATGTCACATGTCTTCGAATTTTTGGTTCTAGGACATGCCAGTTTCCTAACGATATTTTCCTTCACCGTTTTGAGAGCAGCGATGATGAAATACACATAGTAAAGTGTCTGCTTGGATTTGAACTTATGACCCACAAATCATAAGTCGCCGCCGTTGCCAATGGGCCACCATAGCTCATATGTATATAATATGTCGAAATTACTGCGTAACGCCTCACGATGTTAGCTCTGTTTATCTTTTCTACATCAGTAAATCAGAAAAAGGGACACCGCGCTTCTCCGCTTTCCTCATTCTCCTAATTTTGTCAGGTAAAGTCCTACAGGGGATTCTATTGTACTCAGCTAAATGATAAACTCCTTTATTCATGCACCCACATATTTTTATGAGCTAAATCGATATCGCCACATGTGTTGGGAACATCGTCAGACTATATTTTGCCACTAAGCCGAGATTCGCTAACGACATGAAAAAGTTTTGATGGATTTTTCATAGCCCTAGTAAAAAATACAACAGTATGTGGTCAGCCAATAACGAAAGTTTTGGAATGCCCTTTTCGCGTTAGATTTGGAAAAACTGGGAAAAAGTTGAAACCTTGTTTTGAAGACCATTGAAACCTACTAGCACATTAGATCCCCAGTTTTTCTAGGTACAGTGGTTCGAGGAAAACTATAATCAGAACTGAGGTCCATTAGTAGTACATTTCGAGGAACTAGTCAATTTGTATTTGAGCGAACTGTTATACTTAGTGGTAGAATTAAAAAATGTTGTTATAGCCTGAATTCAGCGGAGCATTAGAAACAAATTACTGTGACTAACAAAGTTCGGGCCGCATAAATAACTTGGCAGTACATTTTAGAACGCTTCCACCTCCACATTATAATTTAATTACTTCACATTAAACATTTGTGCTGTTCAATCTCCCGTGTGTTATTAAATATTTTTCATTGTGGTCCGTTATTGCGGACGCGAGTTGAAAACAGAACAAAATAAAAAAAATCAATTTATTTCCCTTGTGAGCGAACATGTCCCGAGCTAATCCAGTTTGTTCGACCGCGCAAGGGTTGAATTGTCAATGAGGAACGCAGTCCAAATGTAAAAGTGTGCCACTCGGGGAAAAGTATCGAATATTGGCTCTTCTCGATGAAAACCCGGCCGGCCCTGAATGAGATCAGTATCTATTTGTAATTCTCCTTACTCGCAAAAACGACCGGAAAACTTATAGTCTTCGATAGTTGCCTAACTGAATTGTAACGGGCAGTATGTTTGACGTTTTAACAATATTTGTTCATTTGTTTCTTACATACCAATGAGTGTTACATTTTTAATTCTGGTATAATTACAAGAAATAGGGGATATAAGACTGACTTGTCTTTTTAATTGACTTCAAAAAAAAGGAGGAGGTTATGCATTCGAAATTTTTTCATTTATACACATCGAATTTTTCATTATTACTTATATTGGGGCGATTAACGTCATTTTTAACAGAAATATATGGAGCGCTAAAGCGTATGTTTTAAAACTATAAAAATATTTACAAGCACCTTTATGCTTGTTATTCGCTGGGCTCACTCTTCAAAGGCATGTTGATAAATACACAGTATGCAGTGGAGACCAACGTCACCAAACTAAAACCTCGACATATTTTTTTGTAAACTGAAACGTATTTATTTTGCAGTGGTTGGGAAAATATTAAAAGTTTAATTTTTTTTATATTGCGTTCCTGTACCCACAAAGGCATTTTACACTCTAGTATATTACATTAATTTGTTTCGCAAACATTCTCTGGAAACTCCTTTATTTGTTGCGTTCTTTTAATTTCAACTTTGAAAGCAATTAAATGAAGTTGGAGTAGTTTACACTTTACCGAGTAATGAAAATCTTTGTAAATTAATTATATTTTATTACTTTTCTAATGACTTACTTTGACAGATTTTCTTCTTCGTTAGCTGTACCTAACTAGTGTCTTTGGTTTTGTATTTTCGTTTTTTCTCCCGTAAAAACTATGTTTCTTTGTATAGTAATTTTAATGGAGGGGCGTGCAATTTTACCTCCTATGGAAGAGATTAAGATGACTCTACAGAAAGAGAGCAGGGAGGCCTTTGCCCGAAGGAATTTATGAGAGAAATAACGTAGAAATGTAGGTACGTTGTTAATATCTAAAGATAATCTGTGGGTAATCTTTAAAAACAGATTTTAACTAAAATGTATTTCATGTCAGAAATGAGAGATAAATCATTAAATTAACTATTATATTAATGGAACTATAACCACACAGTGGGTCCCTAACAGCAGCAAACGGCAACGCGGCAGGCCGAGGAGGAGGCGGCGGGACGAACTCGACCTTTTTCGAAGGTTTTGGCCACAAACAGCAGTACATAGCGATACGTGGATGGAGGGAAGGGAGGTCTTTGCCCACTTTTTTAGGTTGGGAAATCATCAAATGACCCCTCACGCTCTGGGTGGAGCGGAAGGGAGTGTCAGACTCTTACTGACTAAAACCCACCCGTGTTTCTTCCTTAGCCCTTTATGTTCCGAGCCAGCGGTAACCCCTTCGGGCAATCCCGCTGAGGTCTTTTCCCTGCAGTGCACACAAACAACTGATAATAGTCACTAGTTACGTGCCGTTATTATGGGAAGTTCACCTACGGCCGACGCCAATCGAATCGGCTCCAATCGTCATTGATCACGTCAATCGACGGTACAAGCTATTTAAGTGATTATTTTTGTAAGAATAAGCATTATATTTTCCTACTACGAGGTAGAATGGTAGAATCAATATTCATAGGTTAGTTAGCTGTAATTTTATTAATTAAACATTCATAAAACCATTTCGGATTTTCTTCTCCGATCCTCGGGCTGTCGCAAACGTAATTCACTAAGTAGTCGGTATGCATTTAAGCGGACATTGCAGAGTTATTTTCTAAACAAATAGCGTAGAGTCATCTCAACACCTCTCTCCCTTGAATTTGTATATATATATATATATATTATAGTATTATTCTCTCAATGCCTCGGAAAGCACGTTAAGCCGTTGGTCCCGGCTGTCATTCGTGGATCATTGACATTCGTTACTTGTCAAAAGCCCAAAAGTCTGACAACCAATCTTACCAAGGGATATCGATTACCTAGGAATTGGGTTGTGGAGGTCAGATAGGCAGTCGCTCTATGTAAAAAACTGGTGTTCAGCTGCATCTGGTTAGACTGGAAGCCGACCCCAATATAGTTGAGAAAAGGCTAGGCAGATAATGATGAAGTATATATTATAGTAAATAGTATGTATGTGTATATAATCTATTTATGTATTTGTGTACCTAATTTTAATAGCTTTTTTATCATCGTTCCTCTCAACCAAAGCACCTGCCATCTAATCTCTTCACCACCCTTGGTTGACTGGTAGAGAATGCCTAAGGCATTAACCCTAGAAGCCTAATCTATTTCAGAAGTACACAAAGCCTTAACATACGTCTCAGAGGCGTACACATATAATTCAATTTTTTTATGTAAAAATAGTCTTATTTTGTTTTTTTTTTGTAGTGGAAATTTAAATTTGGTATATAAGCTAAAAATAAAACAACACTGTTATGAATAATTACTACAATCACAGTTATTTATTACAAAAATAAAACTAGGTGAATAAATTGGAACAAAAAAAACAACTTCTTCAAAATCAACAGAAACATATTATTTTTTCATAGAAAATTATCTTTTTTTAACGCTAATTAGTTATTCTTAGAGCAAATATTAAAACTAATTACACTTCAAAAGACTAGGTAAACTTTAAGAGTAGTCTACACAAATATCAACCTTGTGCTCGCCACACACAGATGTTTTACATTTATAACAAACCAATTTGGACATTCTCCTTTTTTTACAGGAACAAAAAGCGCAGTATTTACGTTTTTTATAGACTCAGGTTCTTCTTCTTGATTTTCTTTATTAAAATCTGTAGGTTTTACGAGAATTTGGTTTATACTTTCTCGCAAAGATCTTTTCAACGTCGGAGCTTCTAGGCTCTTCTCCATCCAAGGCGTGACTCGTTTAGGATTGCTAAAATATCGTCTCCGTCTAATCTCGAAGATTAGACGTGACATATTTTATATTATCTGAAACAACGCTGAAAATAAACATACAATATACGAAAAACGAACAAAAGTAAAATCACATAAACCTAGTTAAAAGTTACGCAAAGCCTAAACATACGTCTCGCAGGCGTGCAATACTTCGATAAATCAAAAATGGTGGGACTTACCTTAACGATATGGGCACCATACGCTAGCTCCTGGTGGTCACTGAGTTGGCAAAAGAGCACGACGCGCTAGCTTCAACCGTTAGAAAGTGACAAACGATATTCGGTTTCGTGTACGCCTCGCAGACGTAGATTAGGCTTCTAGGGTTAAGTCCGCCTTTGTACCTTTTTGTGAGAAAAGTTAATTTAATAATAAAATAATGTGCAACGGGAATCTCGTGACAGTTGAGAAAGAAAAACAAATCAAATATTTTTGACTTAGCACACACGGTCGTTGACATGTGGAATGTGAGCTCGGCTGTCATTGTGCCGATTGTCGTATCGGCCAATGGCCTGATGGTCGAAACCCTCGATTAATCGATACGGCTCGCATTATGAGTAGGTTCCCGTCTCTGGAGCCCTACCCACCGGTAGTTTGGACCCCGCTCCCGACACCGGTGGACCACTATATTTTTATATTTATAAATGATTTTTACTTATACTCGATTTTACTATTTTAAGAAACACTTAAAAATGTGTACGATAAATCTCACGTATTAGGATTTTATTTTTGTTGAATATGTTTGAGACTACGAGACGTCATTTTGTTATTATGTATCGAATAAATAAATATAGCACTGATAAATGTCAACATTTTACATTTTTTCAACCGTAAAATAAAAATCCATTTTTAATATTTCAAGCAAATATATCGAATCTGTAAATGGCTTTTTGGGGATGAAAAGCTGCCTGAGTATTTGTACAAATTGTTGCCATTTATCATATTGACTTACTCTGCTTACCTCTGATCGAAAAAATATTCGTGAGCTTTATACCTACACATAAATCTGAAACGTCGACGTTGACGGAGTTACGTCGCTCAGTATAATAAATAAATACCAGGCGGGCTCATGTTAACCCGCTTTTAAAACAAGCACATCTACAAAGCATTTTATATGAATTTTATTTTTTAACTTCAAAACTCATCACAAACGAGTAGGATGCTCCGACTGCTGGCTTTAGAGCAGAAAAACTTATGAATAAAAAATGAATTCCTTGGTTTTTAAATTAGCATTACAAAGAGAGGGTAATTCTCGTACCTTTGCGCCTGAAAAAGAAATGTATAAACGTGGTCTTTGTCGTTTTATTTTAAGTGAAAAATCAGCGTTTTACGTAAAACAACTTTAAAGCGTTGGAAGGCCAGCGTTGAGTCAACATCTACAAAAAGGTGTGTGATTTATTCTTCTATTGACGTTACAAAACGTGTACCTATTGAAACCGATTATGCGGTCTTGAAATAGTTTTGTCGGAATATTACTATTTTACTAGTACATACGTAATCTCACGCCTTCTTTTCATGGTACCCTCATCGACCCTTTTTTTTTTCAGGATGGGATTTTTTTTCCCGCTCTGGGTGGAGCGGAAGGGAGTGTCAGACTCTTACTGACTAAAACCCACCCGTGTAGGAACACGGGTGGGTTCCCAGGAAGGATCCTTAGCCCTTTATGTTCCGGGCCAGCGGTAACCCTTTCGGACAATCCCGCTGAACCTGCTACGACCCTTAGGTACATACTCTTTTTGCCTCATTTACGTTCATACACGCACGCAGTACTAGTAGCAGTAGTAGTAAAAAAAATGAACAATCCGATGTGTTTTCCTCCAGTACTTTGATCCACTTGGGCCACTTACAAGTTATCGTAAATGTAACAAAATATCACCTTCACTGTAGAAAGATACCTATTCAAGTTACGTGAAGTTGGGACCTCTCAAAAACTCAGAATATAAATCGAATTGTTCCGCGCTTTTAACCCACCAGGTTCGTGAGAGTCGCGTGATTGATCCCGCTAAATGCCACGCACCCTCTACTCATAAAAAAGGAAAACCTTTTTTTAGTTTTTGTTTTATAAAAACATTCAGAGATATTTTTTGTTTCGGAATTTGATTCCGTCTTTCCTTATTTCAAAAAGAATAAAACAATAACAACGAGATTGTTTTCTGTTTTTCTTAGCGTTTCGCTTTCATTTATTTTTAAATTGCGTGTTTGACGTCAACAATTAGGTTCCGTGCAACCCCTTAGTTAGTTTTATTATATTTTTATGCTTAAATAACCATGTTAGAAATTATTTTTCTGTGGAACCAAACAGCCACTCCATCATATCCTCGTATGTTCAGGAATACCTATGTTGGAATTTGAACATCGCTTGATTAGAATGTCATAATTTTGTGACGGTGACACTTGTACCGACAAGTGTCAATACCCAATTCAGCAAAAAATGTGTGTGTCAAAATTGATTGGTTTTCTCATTAAGGCTCCTACAAACAGGCGCGACACGCGATATAATCGCGCGCGACACAAAGGCACCGCTCGTTGCACGACTTGCGGTGCCTTTGTGTCGCGTGTCTTGTCGCGCCTGTTTGAAGAAGCCTTTACTCGACCTAGTATGACCCAGTGGGGTATTGTTGGGTGCCTTTTCAGTAATTATTAAGTATCCAGTGAACTGCGAAACGAAAACAAGCAAGAGAATGTCCATTCATTTACAAACACTATGACGACTGTAGATTATTTTTTTTTGTTGTTTTGTTTTACACCCAAACAAAGGAAACTGTGTCACCGATTAACAAATAAATGTAACCATTTCTAAAATTAAAAATTACAAAGTTCCTTGTGATTAGGGTCACGCGAGACCGCCGCGTCTTACGCCCCTTCGCGTGTTGCAAAACGGTTAAACTGTATAATTTTTGCGTTCCAGCCACACTGGTTTGTGTTCCGACCCGCATTGTGTAATAATTACACCCCACGCATTTGTATTTTTTTTTACATTTTGTTCATTAATTTTTCTTTCGTTTAGCACTGTATTATTTATGGTTTTTGCTGGGTTTATCAGTGTTTAAATGTGAAAATATCAAGTTAAATGTTTAATTAAATTACCCACAGCTCGATAAGCTTATAATCTAAATAGCTGATGCGTGCATTTAACCCTCGATCACTCGCGCGGGTTTTTAGCCTCGTGAGCACTCGCGGGGTGTTGTGGCCACCCCACATACTCAAAGTCTATTTTTATATATATATAATATCAGTTAGTGGAATTATACTAGCATTTTGTTATTTTGTGTTGTATGACGTATGTAAATAAAAAAACGTTAATTTTATAATCAACTTTATTACTGTTCTACACAACATTATAATAATCAGCCTTTTTAGTCATAATATTGAGATCTCTCCTCAAAGAACCACAAAAAAGGAATCCTCCTCGTTTTTAACATAAAATTTCTCATTAAAAAACATAAATGTAAGGATTAAGTAACAAAATTAAATAAAACAATCTTATTTTTCGTAACAAGAACTGCAAATTAACTTCATGTGTTTTTGACACATGGTTTGTTTGCAAAAATTGCACTCTCACTCAATGTTTTAATGTCTTTAGAGCGTGGACAAACTATACAGTGCTGCTTTTTTGTTGGTGACCCTCCTTCGGTGCTTGATCCAGGAGCATTCAACATCCTCTTGAGTGCTTTGGGTAAGCCTGGTTGAAAGCAAATAAAATTAGAAAAAAAAATGTTACATACGGACAAAGCACAATAAACAAAAGTTTCTAAGAACAAAAACCATTAAATAAACTTAGAAATACATCATTATTTATATTATAGTAAATAAGGGTACAGTTAAATAATTTAGATTCACAAAACAATTGAAAACACGTACCTTGTTGATAAAGTAACCTCCGCAAAAGTATAGCTCGAGCGCTCGCGGGGTGTCGTGACCACCCCACGAAAACTTTGACGCGTCCTCACGCTGCGAGCACTCGCGCTACACAGCCCCTCTCACCCTGTGTCGACGCGTTTAAAGGTCACTTAAAGGTACTGAGACGGGCGGATGCGCAACTAGAGAAATTATTATTCATTTTTACGTTCAAAAATGCGTGGGGTGCTGACAGCACCCCGCGCGAGTGATGGCGGGTTAATAGGTTTACTTTTTTTTATTTAATCTGCCTAGCCTTTTCCCAAATATGTTGGGGTCGGCTTCCAGTCTAACCGGAGAATTTTACATGGAGCCTATCTAACCTCCACAACCCAGTTACTGGGTAATACGATACCCCTTGGTAAGACTGCAGGTTATCAGACTTTCGGGCTTCTGACTACCCGTAACGACTGTAAAATATCCACAAATGACCACCGGGACCAACGATATAACGTGCTTTCCGAGGCACGGAGGGGTCTCGGTATGTAAAGATGGAAACCCATCCACAGACCAACCGCGGCAAGCGTAGCTTAACCTGATCGATCGACCTGTGCGGCTGTGTTATTATTTAGCCACGGACTCCTCAGGTAGGTTTATATTTTTTATTCATTATATTTGATACCAATTTCAATATTTTATTCATACCAATCGATAAAGTATTCAAACGATCCCTCAGAAAATAAACTATGGTAGATAGGTACCTAATACATATTATCAACCACAACATTTTAAAATTATATAGGTATATATCTAGGAACCTTAAGGGCTCTGTACTAGAGATGTTACGGATGTCGTTTTACCGGAACCGGAACCGGAATCGGAGGTTTTAAATTTGATTGATCGGAATCGGAACCGGAATCGGAACTGGAATCGGAACCGGAATCGGAACCGGAACCGGGGCGGAGTAGAAGAAAGATGTGTTAAGGGGCCTCCCCTTAAAACATCTTTCTTCTATTTCTTCTAACATCCACAAACAAAACAATAAACTGAGACTTTGTGAGCGCGAGCGTGTATAAAATAAACAAACATTACCCTGGTGACAAGTTAAAACTTTTTTGTAGGCGCTCTAGTCACGTGTATCGCTGCGTTTCGAACTTCGGTCTAACTCCGATTCAAAATTATCGGAACCGAAATCGGAATCGGAGGTGTAAAATTAATCGGAAGTTCCGACTTTTCGGAATCGGAACCGAAGCTCCGTAACATCCCTACTCTGTACCTACCCTTACCCTACTGGGATTATCAAATGAAAAGCGTACTTATATTATAATTTACTATTTATTTCTAGAAATCACGCTACTCATTTTTTTATCATAACGCCTCTCCCACCTGATCTTGATTCTTTTTCTACCTTCTAAGTATCAAAATAGTTTTATAATTGCAATATTAGTAATAGCAAATATTTGTCGACGTTGGTTTAACAATGCCAACCGGATAAAACTGTTAGTAGGTACCTACCGAAAGGAAATTTTCAAAAAACCATATCAACACAAACGTCCCATTCACTATAGTGTTGTAAGAATATTTCGTCAAAGTGTCACTTTATTCCCTCGGGAGAGAAAGCTCCGCGCATCAAGTTCTCATTGTAGTGCCCGAGTTATTTCCCACGAAAGGGCTCAATTTTGTATGGAGCGATAACATTTTCATGGTAATACTTTGAAGATACCTTCTTTCATATTACGTCACGGTTATCCACTTATACGCTTTGACGGCATAACAAAATCTGAGATTCTATGCATAAATAGTAGATTCATAAAATATAATGGCGTATAGGTTATGGGTTTATGAAACTGTTATCTTATTTGGATTAATCTAAATGTGGCTTTGGTGTTTTAGATAAGTACCTATGAAGTTCTTTCTTCTTTGTTCTGTAGCAAAAGTAGGTACGTAGGTATAAATAACACTGGTTGGAGGCTGATAGTATCAAAACGATAGACAACCTATTTGCTCAATAAAACGCTTAATAAAATGAGCAAAACAGAGTACAACAACTAAACAAAATACGATATTTTTACACATAATACTTCAAAGCGCTGTTGCGCGCTTTGAAGTCGAATACAAGTTTACCTATGTGCAACGTTTCAATCCGAACATCCTGTCATTGCCATACTAGGTACCTGGTACGTGTTTCAGGCAGTAGGTAAAGTCCACTTGCAGTTATTTTACCTCTGATTTTGCATCACTGGCGGGCGATATTATAGTCATCTTTATTCTCGTGACATTAAGGTTGCTGCAACTGTAAAGTCTGTCAAAATCACAGTGATCTTTATTCTTGTTGAAATAAGGTTGCTGTTGGATTACAGCTGTCAGAGGTAAAATAAATTGATAAGTCACCTTTACCTGAACAAGGAAAAGGTTTAATATAACGTATTTATAAATATGGAACCGTAACGTCACGCGGAATAATGCTACGTCATACTTCTGACCTTACGTCACCACGTGACGAGCTAACAATTCGTATCAAAAACCTACGCTCAAAAATAGCGGCTCGCACAGAAAGCTGTGACATCGGAATTTCTCATTACAGCTACAAGCAAGATTCCCATACATCACGATGGGAAAATATCGCTTTTAACATCCCCCCTCATCCATTAATGGCCGCGCGTACTTATGTTTATACGATGTCCAATAAAAAGCGCACATGCGTCACGGAAGAGTTACGTGTGACGTCAGACAAGTGAAATAACATTCTGACCCCTATTTATGTACAGCATATTTATGAAAATCTTTTATATGCCCATAAAAATAAAAAAATGTTTAAAAAATACAGTGATATATATATGTATATATAGGTATAAATACTAGAAATAAACACAAATTTGTTGTACCTGAAACAAGGCTCAAGAAAATAGGTGGCTCGTTTAGATGCCAATGTGTCCGCTTTTATAATAAACTACCAAGCCACGTTCAAGATCTAAGCCTTGTTAAATTTAAATCATTCATTAAACGTAAGTTGTGCAAGAAAGCCTTTTATACCGTCAAAGATTATATTGAGGACAAAAAGGCTTGGGATTGAGCTGCTTCCAATTTCTGTATTTTGAGTGTTTTTGCTTTTTTTTTATAATATTATATAATATATATATTTTTTTAAAGAATGACATTTGCTTACTTTGTAAAGTATTATATTATTTTAATTATTGTGAATGTGAAGACGATGTGGCTCATTTTATTATTTTACTTTTTTTTATTATTCTCTTTGTTCTGTTAGTTTTTTTTTTCATGGTCTGGCAGTTTGAGTAATTTATGTGGCCTACCCAAATGTCCTTTCTTTGGTATTGTTCATCGAATCGTTGAGCTCCTTAAGTCTTGGGTTGAGCTGCATGATTTCTGACAAATGTGTGTACTGACTGGACAGGTCCTCTCAATCTGTGTGGTTCTTTCCTCAAAAGACCATCTCAGACATCGATCTACATGGTCTTCATATAACCCGACCAAGATTATGTCTGGACTTTAAAAGAGACTGTGACCTCTGAGCTTGTTTCGGCCTTTCTTCTTAGAGTAGTCAGATAGGAAACGCCGACCTCATCTAGTAAAAAAAAATATATGATTGACGTGTAAAAGAGTTTATGCAAACCTACTTACAAAAATAAAATCATTTATCATTTATGTAGTGTGGTAGTACTGAGCGAAGGTACAAATTCACGGACACGTAGACAAGCAAAATTGCTTGATTTCAATTACCGGCGGCACTTGATTAAAAAATAATAAAAGTTAATGAGCTCCAATCGACGCGGTAAGTAATTTCTAGCAAGCGCCCGGAAAATCGCTAAACCTTTGCTTTAATTAAGACGGGAAAACATAACCTTCTTAGGTCTAGCCTCGAGCTGTACCTAATATAGCAGCAGGAAGATACAGAAATGCCATCTACTTAACGATGAAATACAGTACCCGGTGATAAATATTGCACATCGACCTTTACCTTTTTTGTATTTTATACAAAGAATAAAAATAATTATCAAAAGAAGCAAATCATAATTGTTTTAACAGCTCCTAATAGATACCGGACTGTTTGTATTTCGTGCGACAGAGATAACGCTCTACGAAGCCGAAATTAGCCGATTGTCTCTTTCCAAAGGTCGATGTGCAATATTTATCGCCGGGTACTGTACGTATATTTACTTTGCTTTGGTGTGTTATTAAGATAATGGGCTTACCAACTGCAACTTACCGACGAATTATTTTTGATGTGAAAACTTCTTTAGGCCCGTTGGGCATTTTTTGAGATGGGGAAAAACCATTGAACTCGCGCCACGTTTTGTTTATAAGACGATTAAAAAAATACCCACTTCGGATGTGTTCGGCTGTCCCCGAGATATACCTACTCGGTTTTAATGTATATCCGATATGTCAGTGAGTGATGGCAAATTGGCAATGGTTTCTGTTTGTGTTTTGTTTTCACTTCTGTCGGCACTCCCGGAGTGCCACTGCTTTTTTTTTCTCTTTCCCGTCGTTTTTTAGGGTTCCGTATGTCCGAAGGAAAAAACAGAACCCTTAAAAGATCACTCGTGTGTCAGTCCGTCTGTCACAGCCAGTTTGCTCCACATCTATTGGACCGACTTAGGGCTGATTTTTCCATCGCCAGATAACTTTTATTCGAGGAATAAAATTGACGTTTGACAATTTTTGTATGAAATAACTGTCAAATTTTTAAAATTATTCCTCGAATAAAGTTGTCTGGCGATGGAAAAATCAGCCCTAAGTTGTACTTTGGTACACATATAAATTTCTGTGACCCAAACACGGACGTATAACGTAAATATATTAATTTTGAATAAAGGGGTCACTTTTGGGGGGCACATTAGAAAATTAATAAAAATAAAAGTATTGCGAACTGTACACGAATGTGACATCTAAAATGAAAGAACTTGCTGTGACGGTCAATTAATATTTTTTAAAATAATTAAAAAAAAATAGTTTTTAAGTTATTTAAGAAAATAGATTGAGAATTGATCATTCTCCATCTCCGAAACAACTGAGCCTAAACTTTTGATAAAATTACAGAAAATTGTGCTTTACTAATGATTACAGGATAAGAAGTCTATGAATAACAAGGTAAATCTCTCAACATTGTGCGTACAAACATACATTTGCAATTGAAATGTATGTTAAAAAAAAGACATTTTTATCAACAAAAATGTTAAGTTTACCCTTCAGTCCGGAATTGGAATTGTTTAGGCTGTATCAATTGAGTGAAGCCGCGGGCAGCCGGGCACAGCCTTTGAGACGGAACCCTCAGGGCGCGAGTCCTACTCCGGTTGTTTTCATTTATTTTGATAAGATAATAATAAGCACTTCGTAAACTAAACACTATAAAATGAACAGTTTTAAAAACAACAAATAGATATAAAAGCGAGCAAGGCCGATACTTTAGCCGGTGGTACAGGAGAAATATCACAATCTCGGCTCATTAGGGAACTCCTTAATGAGTTCAAAGAATTTAAATATCTTTAGTTCTTGGATTTTAAATAAAAAGAAAAGAATTTAAATATCTTCATTCTTTATCTAATCTATTTCTTTATTTTAATAAAGCTAAAGAGTTTGTTTGTCTGAACGCGCTTGTACGAGTCATGTGTCGTACATGGCACGCGCGTATTGCATAGATCAGCACTTTTTCGCCGCCTTGCACAAATTATAGTTTAGCAGATCACGCGCGACAGTACACGGTCAGCGTTCATAATCAGCTGTACTCATTCACACAACATTCATAAAGCATTAGTTACGTGCTAGTTAAACCATCATCTTTGGCTATCTGTGACTCATAAGCTGACACCCAAGGTGTGTGTAACCCATTCAGAGCTAATCTCTGGAACTACCAGCCGGATGGAAAATATTATTTTAGCATTTGATTGCCCAATTCGTAAGGAAGGCTACTTAACACTACGCTAGGACCCTTAGGACCCGAGCAAAAATAAAAAATTCGGAAAGAAAAATAATCCCGGGGGCAGGCGATGCGATGCGACGGAGTGAACGTTCACGAGGACGAATTCGCGGGTAGTGGCCAGAGTATTATGTAAGTGTGGGTAGTGGAGTCTAAACGCAGTCTGTTCAATTGCCCATACCTACCTACAATAACCAAAGATGATATAAGATTTGAAAATAAAAAATTATACTATCGAGACTCGGTAACAAAAAAGGAACTAATATTTCATCGTGTCTTAGGGGAGCTATCCAATCCTACCCCATCTAGTCGGGATAAAAACGTAGGTCTTTTTGCGACACAAGCTTTCTTCTAAGTTTCATTTTGTCTAAAAGTGATTGGATTAGGTACATCCAAAGACAACTGAATGAAAACATGAAAAGACGAAAAATTATCGCTTTTCTATTTTTAAGGAAAAATAAACATATCCAGACGATCATGATATATTATATATTTTATCTAGACACACTCAAAAATATCGTAACACGCTGATTTATAGATAATTCAAGAATAGTGTATAATGAGCATAGGTATCATACAAGTATCTCTAATTAATTCCTGAGATACTCTTAAAAATACCTTCAACACGTCGTTATTCCACAGTCGCTAGCAGTAGCTCCTTTTTTTTTAATGGCATCTTGCAGTTCAACCCAGGAGGTTGGCGTCTGCTTAACCGGACTTGCCTGTGGATGCCTCAATAAATTAAGGCCTCCAGCCAAGGCTTCAAAAACTTAGCAGCAGCTCCTCACTACAGTAACACCTTATCAAATGCTTGTAACAAAACCATAAACCACAGCGCGATTCAGAAAAGGGTACAACGCCATCTATCGAACAAGAAAGTGAACTTGAGAGTTTATATTTTGATCTGGTTTTACTGTTTTTTAAATTGCTTCACACCTAATGTTAGTTGCTACTTTTTAATTACCTATAGACAAACCGAAATATATATTGTATTAAATACATTTCAGGTTTTCTATTTATAGGCAGGCTGATTTCTTTTTTTTTTTGAGAGTCACCCCTATTATGCGTCACAATACTTACAGCAGGTTTCACTAAACGACATTTTATTGGCAGAAAAGATATTTCCACAAGCCAGATAAATTAAACAACAGAAACTGAGCAACTTTATTTTCTCTGTTACCCAGACTTTTCCTTTTAAACCCAACTCGCAAACATCGAACTTTTCACCGCAGCTAATATAAACCGTGTCACCATAATGGAATCAGGAGCGGCTCCAAATTACGTAGTAGCATGTCTCTCCATTAGGTCTGTCTTAATTAGGAGCCATCAGGGAAGATCTCTAAAGCTAAGTTGGTCGCACGGGGGCGCCTTAATCCCGTCATCAAAATTCTGATCACGCGTCCCCAGTTTCTATGAGTGTGCCGAATGTCAGCACTGCCCTCAAATTTATAATCGAAAGGGATCGGAGTTGCCTCTACAGAGGTTTTTGGTTAGCTGTTTCTGAACGGATAGTACCTTTCTTGTATTCAGGGGAATTTTGTAAGCCTAGTTTATTTATCTATAGTTTAATAGTTTATTTATTACATTCTTTAAAAGTAAGTGATCGACAGCAATGCGGAAGAATTTTTAGACGCCATATTTTAGTTTTTTAGTTAATGTAGTATTTAAGAACTTTATCCAGTGAATATATTCTTAACCTAAAACTAAAATTAAAATAGTCATGAAAATGAAAAAAGTAAGTGATTTGTTCTATTAAGTTAATTAATTTTCTAGAATATTTTGATCATATCAAAGTTAGCAGATAGCAATGGTGAATATAATTAAATTTTAAGTTACATTGACCAGATTTCAAATTAGTAACGCAGTAGTTTCGTACATAGGTTATCAAAAATGGCTCGTGGTCAAATCGTGTGTCATTTTAACATACCGCTTACCAAAGATCTAATTATTGTGCATAGCTATAGTTTTTAATTATATATTTGGAAAAAGTCACCTTTTTGGTACACACTATTTCAAAGAAAAACAATTGGTGTTTTTCTCACGGACTTATGGACTTAAGAGGAAATGCGGGTGGTCTTTTCTCCATAAAAACGCTCTCGCCTGTTTTCTTTCTGGTTAATGACCATAAAGCAATGATTTTTTACAGAATAATAAATATTAACTACTTGTATGTTCCTATGTTTTCCTTTTTGACGATACATTATTTTTATAAGCACTAGAACCCTCCAAAAAGCCGATTTAAACCGCTGCGCGCTGTCAACCTCTGTTGACATCGGTTTAAATCGGCTTTTTGCCTAGTGCACAAATTTGACAACTATTATTGAAAAAAGAAAAACATAGACGCACATTATTATATCCTTCTTATTCAATTTATGAAATATCTTTTAAATTGGTCCATTGTTGGAGGAGGAAATAGGCGAGAGCCAAACCTCGAATTATGACTTTTTACTTAGGCTTTTTCAAAAATCTCGCCGACCGCATTTCCTCTTAATTATTTATTAATTGACCAGCCGTGCACCCGGTGGGATTTCTCATCGGTAAAAATGACAAACTATCATCCTCTATTTAACACCTTTAGGGGATGAATTTTCAAAAATCCTTCCTTATTGCTCACTTTCGTTGTATAAGAAACTTTTGTGCAAAATTTTATGCTTCTAGACCCAGCGACTTAGGCTGTGCGTTGTCTGTCAGTAAATTAATTTAAGACTAATTTAATTTAAGTAGATTAGTCTGTCCCTCAATGTCGTGTCTACTTTAAATTCTAGATGATAATCATATCTTCTGCTGGCTTTATACACATACATCTCTGAATAATAATCTCAGTCTGAAAGCCCGGGAATTGGAAACCATTTCTTACTTCTCCACATGCATTCTGTTTTTTTTTTCATATTAGCAAAAGGAGTATTTTAAGGATGGTAGCAGGTGGCGATGGCGTTAGTTGAAGAATTAAGATTATGATAAGAGGCATCTTAAGATACCGGCTGTAACGAGAATTACTTTAGTAATGTTGCCAAAATAAGTTCCTCAAAGTGTTTAAATTCCAAATAGAATACTACCTACCATGAATACATAAGTAATGTAAGTTAAGTGTCGCGCTCAATGTTGTCTAGTCTTATTATTTCCCTAGCTAGGAAACTGAATCCTACGCGCTTAAATCGGATCAAAATGAACCGAGCGCAGCTTTAACTGGATCTCTCCTACAACGAGCCCTGTAATACTCTACAAATTCAACTGACTGTACATACATTTTAAAAATAACTTACTTATAACAAAATATCGCCGGATTTTTAGTTACTTTTATACTGACACTTTTATTATGAAACAGGCCTTTATGAGCTGCATCGTTTTAGCCAAAAAATGATGATGATTCATGATAAAAAATACAGCTGATACTCATGTAACTACTGTAATAGTCGCCTTGTTATAATCAGAAAGAAATGATTGCTCAAAATGAAGATAAAGGTGGACAGTTATTTACACAGGAGACAGGACTACATAGTAAAGAATAATAAAACTGCAACAAATATCAAATAGCTTAGCCGTTTTATTCATGCAATCTCGATCAGCTTCAAACCGTAGTCTTATTTCAACTTTTTAAATATCGTACGTAACATCTGTGCCCCATTTTCCTAACTATCGGTCGGGCGAGACATTTTGCTCCCAGTTAGGTTTCCAATAT
The DNA here is from genome assembly GCA_927399505.1 of Luperina testacea. Lineage (NCBI taxonomy): Eukaryota > Metazoa > Arthropoda > Insecta > Lepidoptera > Noctuidae > Luperina > Luperina testacea. Next base: position 10,386,139 of record OV656756.1, read on the forward strand.
TTATGGTTGGTGTGACCATATTGTTTGTTTGCCGTAACTTCTAAGCCAATTAAGGGGAATTCGTGAGCGTCTTCAAGTGGCAGTTTCGGTACAAATTAACTACGAGCCAAGTCCGCCGATTGGGTTTCTAGTCACGAACAAACTGAATTTAGATGAGTGTATCAATGTGTATGGTCAGGCGGAGCTAGGCCGCAGAGGTCTGCGCAAAAACTTTTCTGTTTGATGAAATTGGGTCTATAAATAAAAAGCTGGAGCCGTCATATTGCGTATGTATAAACATGTGCGCGTTTCGTTAAAATATTCCTAGACATAACGTTTTTCCTTGTTTAGAAAAAGTGTGCATACGAACCTACTTCGTGTCCCATTTGTAACTTTATGGTTGTTGGACGTTCAGTTCTTTTATACTTACTTAAGCAATCATATATCGTATTTTTTTTTGTGAGTTGGTCATAAAGATGCACCAAGAAAAATATTTTTCCTAATCTGTACTACTAGGGACACCTTGGTGTCAAAGGACCTTAAACTGTTATCTCCAAACAAAATGCATCCCCGTAGTCACACAACAGAAACAAAATGATTTCATGGAAACGAAATCCAAATCGAAGTCTGTTATCGTATGTAGCATTCTATACGCTGAGCTGAAGTAGATAGTGCCTGATAACGGAGAGTATAGCACGGCGGCGCATAGAAATGGGCTCGCTTCCAGTAGACTACACCGGCGCAGCGGGCGAGTGTATAGAATAATACGTATTTTTACTTAGATGCACTTTAAATGGATTTTGTATTAGGTGTTTATTTTTAAAGAGCATTTTGAAATACGCGTTCTAGAAAATTGTTTAAACAACTTATAACTGCGCGTTCCGAGACTCTGCTCTATAGCTTTTTGTATAAAGATATTACTTTGAAGTACATTAGCCACGTTTGAATAACTCCATTGAACCCGTGGGCAGTTTATAACGACAATAAAAGTTACTGAAAATTTGTACAAACATAAAATTCTTTATGTTTAGTTTTGTGATGCATCTAAAATTTTATTGTGTCGTATATCAGCCATGTTATACAACAATAACAGCCACGAAAAGTTGTTTTATGTTTGTTAAAGCCCACTTGTTTTAATCTTGCCTATTATTGATAACACTTAGTTATTATGGGAGCGACAAAATACGTTATCCTCGTTTTAAAATGTTTCTAAAATTCTAAATCCTGTGACAGTAGTGGACACAAGCGAAGCGGAAAGTTTCATAATTTCGCTACAGAAACTAACGATAACGGGGGGCTTGAGCGAAAGGCATATTTTATCAGTTTTGGCGGATAAAGGCTATCAACCACACCTGAGACTTATTTTACGCCCAACGTGCCAATATCCATATCCGTGACATAGGTAGGTTAGGTACCTAAGCGGTAGATAGTTATGTACTGGTGAGGTGTCAATTTTTAAATATAGTTCTGCCTTTTTCATTTCAGCGAACGAAGGAAGAGTCGACAGAGATTTAGAATTGTCAAACTGCTCGACATGAAAATCTTTGCTAAAAACTTCATCTGTCTGAAACTTTTTGTTTGAAAGAACTTAATTTGGCAGCTCTAATTGGTCCATCTCATTCTTTTTTCACTTCAGGATTTTTTTTTTAGCTTGGTCGGTGCCCAGAATCACTCCAGTTTCAGCGGTAGGTACCTACGTTCATATACAACCTACCCACGAGCCCACTCGTCCGGGTGAATTCAACGGATAAATCATAAAAGTCGCGCGCAGACCACCGGACGGAATTAGCTTTGTTAATTCTAATTTGTTTTGTTACCTCGCATGTTTGAATTATGACCGTTTATTGTTTCATGTGTATGTACATAATAAATGTGTAATGTACAGCCCAAAAACTGTGTTTTGCTTTTGTTATTACGATTGTACTATGCCATTGTTCGTCTAGTTTGTACTGTGTTTTTGTTGAATTTAGTGGGCGGTAAAAAAGGGTAATACCGCTGCGTGAACGTAGATATTTATTATTGTGGTGTAAATCTACAAAGGTCGGGCGAAAATTAATAACACTAACATTGTAATTAATTGAAAGACAACAAGACTTGAATCTGATAACTCAGGCACGTAAATGAGAGGTCGGGCCCCGTATGAGGTCGGATTATTCGATCAGCAAGGTTAAGCCACCGTAGATCCGGCTGCCAGTTGGATTACCGTGCGGATGTGACGTTGGGCACCGGTTATCATAACCCGGTCGGATCTAAATCCCTTATACGGAAAGTTACCCTTAGTACACGAGATAAAGTTGAAGAAGAACTCGCTCGTCATCCATAAACAATGGATGAAACTTTGTGCGTGTATCGGTTTTTAATCAACTACGGCGAATTTACGGGAAGGTATGATTGTTACTTAAGGATAATATAATATTTACAAACGTCTAGCAAGTTTATAATTGTTTCGTATAAACAATTATAAACTTGCTAGACGTATACTCCGTTTACTTGAGTAACAAAATTTAAGTACCTGGGTCACTGGGTCACTCATGACCTGAATGATGACCTGGACATAGAGATAGTACGCAGAGCGATGGCTGTCCGAGGTGTTGATCCGCAGATTTGCACGTTGTACGACGCAAGTCAAAATAACCCTTTCCAGAGCATACTGCCAGTCTCTTTACACGTGAAGTCTGTGGGTCAGGTATACGCTGAGGGCATACAACGCCCTGCGTGTCCAGTATAACAATGTATTCAGGATGCTGTTGGGTCTACCACGATTTTGTAGCGGTTCCGGAATGTTCACCGAGGGCAGGGTTGATGGTTTTCATGCCATTATACGGAAACTGTGCGCTTCTACTCTCGGTAGAATGCGGGCTAGCTCCCACAGCATTCTGAGTATGTTGTGTGATAGGTGGGACAGCCCCATGCTGGCTCACTGGATACAGCTGCACACGTAGGTGTCAGTCGTTTCAATTTTGTGTTTTTACTAACATTAGGTCAAGATTTTATACTAACAACATAATATATTATTATTATTATGGATTTTAATCTGAAATATATGTTTTATTATTATAAAGAAAACACTCTTTTCTTGCTTGCTTGTACACGTGCTTGTTTCGGAAACGTTCGACTATTTTTCGACGAAAACGAGGCTATCATAACCTACTTACAGAATTATAAGAGTAGCCTTTATCCAAATTATATTCTTGAACAACGTCTTTGGTTCTTTTGGTATCTCCCGGCATTCTATACGTTCATAAAATCAACATCGTCTGCTCTATCAAAATCAATTACATCCATGATAACTATAAAGAATGTCTCTAAATTAAAGCTGAAAACTTTTCCACCGTGCATGTGACGGGGGACAGACAGTAGTCAGGTAAAAGGTTTAATAATGTCAAATAGGTACAGTCAGGAACAAAAGTTGATTAACGCTTCAGGTTTTTTAATCTCAGTTATTAAGCAAAATATTTGTTCAAAATGGCATTGTACGTCTGCTGCAATTTTGAACAAATATTTTGCTCCATAACTGAAATTTAAAAAACTGAAGTGTTAAACGACTTTTGTTGCTGACCGTACCTACGTAGGTAGTTGTTCATCAAGAGTGATACGGGACTCTAATGTTAATCTAGGTTACGTAGAAAAAGTTTGACTAGGAGAAAATGCGTAAAGGCATTATGTACCTAAGTAAGTACTTTTTAAAGCCTTTCAAAGTGAGAGGGTGTCCTTTGTGTATATACAATGTAAAGATCTGATTGATGATAAGAATTATTGATGTAAAAATACGTGGGTCTTTTTAAATGCTCTAAACTGTAAAAGATAAATATATATAATAATGATGCTTTATTTTACAGCAAAAATATAGAAGCAAAATAAAAATATTTTTCGTGTAGGTACTTCATCTAAAATGTACGAAAATACAGTCTCCTTAAAATATTAAAAAAATTAAGAAACTCAAAGCCCGAAATGTTGCTTCAAAATCCGTACAAATTCGCAGCATCACCGGCTATTATCCGAACCGTTTACATCAGCTTCTTGAACGATATACCTGAACATTTGGTACATTTGTATTCCATCAATTTGCGCATCTCGTATGCGCCGGAGCGCGGCCGATCGTTTGCGTTATATGTGCTTCGCATAACTCATTGGGCGGCTCTGCCCAAATGTTACCCTATCCTTGCTTTGTGAGACGTGGAATGTCTGTAATCTGATTGTGATGGTCTAGCATTTATATTGTGTTATTTCAACTTTAACTTTCGTATTGGCCATAAGGTCTTCAAATAAGCTGTTTAAAAGTTGTTAGAAAATTTTCTCCCCTCTTCCTTATATGTATTGTAGGTACCTACATAGCTCCTTTGTGTTATTTACATACTAGGTATATTTAAATAAATAAAATAATCTATAATCTATAATAATATAGTAATAATTATACTATATAGAGGTACAGACGCCAGCACATCAAGCTACTACAATGTGTCAAATTTCTTTAATAGTTTTTCAACTTTATCGCTAAAGAATAAGGTTAAAAGTAAGGCAAATTTGACAGTTTCGGGTAGCTTGATGTGCTGGCGTCTGTACATTTTGTTTGTTTGTAAGTTTGTATATAGAGGGTAATCTCTGGACTACCGGTCGTATTTGCAAAATTCTTGAGTATGGCTATTTAACATCAAGATAATAATAGCCCAGGACCCGAGCAAAAATAAAAAAGTCAAAAAGAACGGTAAGCAAAAACGTAGTGATAGCGTAGGCAGGTGATGCGATGGGTCAGATAAGAAGTTTCATGCGGACGAAGTCGCAGGCAGAAGCTAGTTATAAATACAGTTAGTAAGTTTTGTTTTTTTTTCAAATGGGTTTGCTCTTGACTCTAGTCTAGGTCAGAGATGACAGAGACAAAGTGTACGATGGAGTGAGCTTAGCCAGAAGAAGCCTGTTCACTCTAACGAGAATTCTAAAAGGTTTTCTAACTGTTTTCTTTAATTAATATTCAGTATTGGCACGAGTTCATACAGCATGTATTTTCTTTCCTCGCGAAATTCTGTTGAATTTTATTACAAAAATTACTTTATAAAAGTTTATCTTCCTTGGAATTTAAGAAAAGAAGTACCCTGGAAGTACTTAGTTAAGTAGTTTTAAAGCCCTTTTGTTAGCTTTCTATTATCAAAGAATTGCCTTCTATACTTCTTTCACTTATTTTATATTATACTTCAGTTACTTATTTCAAACCTTTTTGGATAAAGCCTTCTTTTTGAAAATCTGTCGCTGAATATAATAACGATTCTAGAAAACACAAAGTATCTTTACAAACTGAACTTCATTACTAAGTATCTCTTCATACCCGCTCCTTGAAATAAGCAGACGACATTTAAAAGGCAAGTAAAATATTTTTCCTCTCAATTGCACCCTGAAATCCTATTTGCTTATCTCGCTTCATTTTATTTCCCAATAGTGATTGCAGGCACCTGGATTCTACCATTACTCTTTTAAAATTGCAAACTTTATAGCGTCAATATTTCAGTGAAATTGCAGAGCTGTTCACAGAAATCATTTATTTCAGGAAATACAACGTTGCTTTTTCTTTGATTTCAAACTAAGAAGTCTGTTAGTATTTAAATCTGTTGCTAGCAAGTAATTATTTCTTAAAATTCTTACTGCATTTTTCTTTCGTGTAAATTAAATTTCTATTCGCTTTAATAGTAAATCGAATCTAAATAATAATAATAGGTAGGTACAAGAATAAATAGGTGGGTTCGTCTTTTGTACCTATAGTCTGTAAAGCTCACGGAACGTGGTGTGCCTTTAAAAACACAAAAAAGTTAAATATTTTTCAGCTCAAAGCGTATTGGAAACGATCATTCAACTTGAAGAATATTCGGCAACAGCCCCGACGAAGTCACCAAATGTACGAACTAATTTCGGCCGTTGAAATGCTAATAGCACTTTTTGGGAACGGTAAATTAGATCGGCAACGCACGTGACCGGCTTTATAATATCTACTCTACGTTCTACAAGCGTAGGTATTAGACACAGTATTTACTTTTCAATAGTGCGTCTCCCTCACACCTTTGGTGGTAGTAAAGGATGGAATAAACTGGGGTACTATTAGTGGGTAATACGCCGTAGAAAATTCACTGACGCAGCAACCTTCATTACTGCCCCTCGTGGAGGAAACAAGCCTGCCGCTGGCCGAACATTATTACCGAATAATCCGCGTTTACACTGAAAGACGTTACAAATTTTGTAAAGGTGAAAAAGTGCTCAATTTACTCGGATGGCCGAGGTTTTATCAACCTTTTCCCGTTTATTAATGCCACAGTCGATGCCTGCAGACATAAATAAACAGGAAAGCACCTGTTTGTTTGTCTTTTAAACACGTTTGAGTAGGAAAAGATTAATACGGAAGAATTTGCGATCAGAATTGGAAGAAAATGGGTACTTGTTTTTGTAATCAATCTAAAATTGAATGGTAAATACTGTTTTTACACAAAAAAAAATTGTTTTTCACTGTCAATACTGTAATTAATGATTGCTATCTTTTTACGAATAGAAAATCTTATAAGAAGCTCTGATACAAAACATGCACCTACCATTTCATCGTGATAATTCTTCGATGCAAATAAAAAGTATATATTTTATGGTACACCTTAAATTAGACCCACGCAGAACGTTACCCGCATCGATAAAAAGGTTGAGCTTAGCTTTTTCTGATTGCAAAAAGAGAGCGTTTCTTTCAATACTGCACTATAAAGAATATAACAGTGCTTATACGCTGCAGTTGGTCTGAGACTCCTTTAGAATTTCTTTATTTTATAGGAAACTTTTTAGGAAAACATTATCGAAAGCACGGTGACGAAACAATTTGGCCACATTAAAAAACCGTATCTCATTTTAGAACTTCTTAAATAGAGGAATTTTAAAATACGGAAATTAAAAACTTGATTTATAAGAAACTGTCTGCAGTTTTTGTAGACCGCGCCTTGCAAACAATTATCACCAGTGCCAAATATCATTCAGAACTGCTCAACCCTTGCGGCTTGGTTCAACAAAGAACGCCGAAAGTTTTTAATTTATAAGAATTGTAAAATAAAATGGAATGGGGTCCCTAAAAGATCCGAAAAACAGTAAGCTCAACAATTAAGGACTTAGATAAAATACAAGATAAAAACTACTTCATAACTCGTTTCAGAAATTTTATAATAAATTTTTCATAACAAGCAATACCGCTGTGTAACGAGAGGAGACGGAGACCCGGCTAGTTGGGCGATTAATTAACATCACTGCCCTCTAGGGGGCGCTGCTCTCGGAATTATTCACTATCCCGTTCTTACCCTTCTGCGAAATAATTATTAATAGTAAACCTAATTAATTTCCCTTCTTGAAGTCCCCACATTATCCTAAGTGAATTTCAAGTTTTTTGTTTCGCAATTCCATTTTTATTTCAGGTGGCTTTTCTTGCTAATTACTCAATGATTATGAAGGTTTTGATGAACGCTTGTAAATAAACATGCGACTCTTTTATAGAATATTGTTTTAATTTTCCGTAACCAGAGACTCTTCAATTGTATTTTAGAGCGTTGTGTAAGTCAACAAATCTGAAAGTATAAACGGAAAGATACACCCCAAGTAAAGCTTAAGAATACGTAGCAATCCAAAAATCCCAGCAATTCGTTAGTTAACTAAGTCCATTAGTAAATGGTACCGGTTCATTTCTATTTGATTAAAGGCCGTCACAATCACTCGAGTCCCGATTCAAAGGGATTCCTAAAAATAAAGTTGTATAGGAAGGCTTCGAATTGTGTGCGTCTCGATAATTTGAGACCATCCTGTACAACGAGGGCTGATAAAATCTCGCGAAGGTTTCCTTTTGTTCACACTTCACGAATTTGCAAATGAGCGATAGAGGAAAAAGGCGTGAGTGAGATTACGGCGCATTCCAATGTTACGGGGCCCGAGGAATCTTGACAAAGCAGATAAATACCGCAGATCGTCTTCTTTGCTACGAAATATCCCTCCGATTTCTTTGTACGTTACGTGCAGATGAATGTGGGACATCTTACTTCGTTTCGTATTAGTTGATGGCTATGGTAGGATACGACATTATTTTTATAGCAATTCGCAATGTTTATAATTAGTATTGTGCAGTTTTTATTAATGAATTATGCTCTTCCGTGCTCCTGAAGTTACCTACGTACCTATGCACGTATTGGGATGCTAAGCTAGTCTTAAAGTTTGATTTCGTTGCATGATATAAGCAATGACCCCTTTTCAAGCGTATAATTACCTGGTTTCGGACCTAAGTTAGCGAGAGTCAATTCAGTAAAACACGTACGGAAGACACGTTAAGTAGTTGTTCCCGGCTGTCATTCGTGGATCTTTGACAGTCCTTACGTGTCGTCAGAAGCCCGAAAGTCTGACAACCAGTCTTACCAAGGTTATCGTATTATAACCCAGGAACTGGGTTGTGGAGGTCAGACAGGCAGTCGCTTCATATAAAATACTACATATACATTTAGACTGAAAGCCGACCCCAACATAGTTGGGAAAACACTAGGCAGATGATGATGTTGTTCAGACAAATAGTTAAAATATACTCCATGCAGTTATTTAATTAAGGACATACCTACCTAATTGTAAAAATAATATTTTAATACATGTAAAAGTGCTTTAATAATAGATCAGAGGCAGCAGTAATAGTCTTCAGTCTTCACGATCTGTTTAGTGAGTTAAATTGCTTTCCAGTCTCATTTCAATGGAAACTTAATTTAGGAGTAGCTTGCGACGTACACACATTAATGACGTTTATATACATAGCTGCCAATTTCCTCGTATCTAATATTGTAAGCTCATAGCACTTTAGAGCAGCGTGTCAGTGAATCTATTGGTATTTGCCAGTGGGAAGAACAGAACAGAAGTGAAAACTTGAAAAAGCATAGTAATTTTATAAATATGTTTGAAGGTCATTGTTCCCAAAGAAAATGTACCGCGCGTTGATGTCTTTATAATGGCCAAAACTTAAAAAAGAGGTGTCGGTTACGGTAACAGTGTCGCGAGTTCAATGGTTTTTCCCATCTCAAAAAATGCATAACGCGCCTAAAGAAGTTTTCACTTCAAAAAATTACCGTCTTTAGTAAAAGCACTATACGGAGAAGATATTTATGGAACTTGTTGATTTTATAATTAATTTTTGAAAACCAACACTACTTGAAAAACGAAAGTTATTAGAAAACTCTCAAATTCACGAAACACAGCAATCAAAAAGCAATAAATTAACATGCCCACATTATTTCAGCACCTACATGTTGTAACTTTACACGTTAATTTGTTTACAACCTAAACAATACTGGCTCCCAAATAATTGTCAGTTCGAACGTCGAAATACTCTCGAGAGCAATGAATTAGGGTCACATAAAGATACCTGAAAGTCTCGGAAACTAAGAATGCTAGCCTAATGAAATAAGTTGTGTTTAATAGACAGTCAAATGTTCCTTATATGAAAGTAATAAAATGTATGTGTCACTTTGTATTTAATGATTAAATATACATTCGAATTTTTAATTATGTCAGTATGCAATACAATAAATGATAAGTTTAAATTAATTTTATTACAAACTATTTACACTAGATACTAAATTAAATGACTAACTAACTTACTATACAAATAAAAACAAAAATAAAGGACAAATCAGGCGTCGAAGTACTCTTCCGCAACGCTGTCATCCGGAAACGTGCCCAGAAGACTGGCAGTATTGCCACGTTGAATGGCAATGCTAATTCTTTGGCCGATGAACGACCCAGCCCTCTGGTCACGTGAAGCGTCGCCCAGTCGGCAAGAAATTTCTTTAAAAAGGAGACGCGCACTCAGGCCCCATGACCCGAGCGTTTCGACCCCAAACGGCTCAAAGCTGTAATTGCCCAAAAGGTTACAGTATTTGCGCCGCTTGAGGGTCTCAGCAGCCGCAGCAGCGGCGCCAGCACAGCCCGCCGTGCTAGGAACATGAGATGGCGCAAGGGTATCGACACACGTTGCGTCCCACACCAGAGGCCTACCCACCTTCCAAGGCAACAACGTCATGCCGTCTGGTCTCTTCCCATCGTCACGTACCAAGCCGTTTGGTTCTAACACCTCTGGTACGCCGGCGGAGACAAGGGCTCGACGAATAATATCGTTGATGCTGACGTGCCGTGCTATGCGACCTGCGCTCCTGCAGCAGGACAGGCCATGGTGTCCGAGACTGTCGACAGCTTCACCGCAGTGACATCGCTGCGGAGCAACACAAGGTGCGCCTAAGCGGAAACAAAAAGTGAGCCGAAACGATGAGTCATCCAGCAGCCTATGGTGGATGATGGGAGCGGAGTGGGGAATATTCTCCCATTCCTCTACGAGCGCAACTTTGAGCTCTTAAAGCGTGATCGGGGAAGGGTTTCGGTGTCTCAAAAGTCGTCCGAGCTCGTCCCAAGCATGCTCGATTGGGTTGAGGTCCGGGCTGTGTGCTGGCCACTCCATACAGTTAATGTTCACCTCTTGAAGGTAGTCATTCACAATATCACCAGTATGAGGCTGGGTATTTTCATGCATAAAGATAGCATCCTCTCCCAAATTTACCATAAATGGACCAACGTATTCATTTAGGATTTCTTCCACGTATCTTTCGCTAGTTATAGTGCCGTTTTCTATAACCACCAGCTCTGTGCGACTCTCTGCAGAAATTCTAGCCCATAGGCCACTTTCTCTTCGATGCATGCTTGTTTGTATCGCTCCCCTGGTTTTCTATACACTCTAGATCTTCCGGCATTCTTATAGACCATAAATCTTGATTCATCTGAGAACATAACTCTTGACCAATCATCAATACTCCAATTTAAGTGGTTCCGGGCATAATATGTAAATACGATGCCCAAGCTCCAATTTAGGGCCGTATGCAGATTTTAATGGTTTTAAATTTGCTTCATCAAGACGTTGCCGTCGTCCTACAGTCCATGTACTGGGGTATTTATATACTTCCTCCGAGGCGTCGAAATTGATATGTAAGTGCAGTTCCTGTGAGAAAGCGGTTTTGAAGCATTGTGTTGACTTAGTGTCGATCTTCTCGTGATGTAGTACTGTGTGTGCGCCTGTTCCTGGTCTGCGTAGGTTAGAGCCAGTTTTCTCGTAACGTTGGAGAACTCGTTGTACAGTTGACAGCGACACACCAACTGTTATATCACGGTAACTCTGGCCGATTTCCAGCATTGTAAGAATTGTGATGCATTCTTCAGGTGTAAACAACATTATAACAGCTTCAATAATGAATATTGAAAATCATCAAACGCTGTTTACATACCTTTTTATATGACAGATTAGAAACAATAGCAAAGATAGATGCAGAAAATTCGTAGCTCCATTTACAAAAGTTCAATTTTTTATTTTTTCGTTTTTGATAGGATAACTTTAGAGAAGAAGAAGAAGGAAGAAGAAGGAGGAAGAAGTTTTATTACTTTCATTTAAGGAACATTTATTTGTCTATTAAACACAATTTATTTTATTATGCTAGCATTCTTTGTTTCCGAGACTTTCAGGTATCTTTATGTGACCCTAATTCATTGCTCTCGAGTGTACATTCATGAACTTTCCTAATAATAAAATTAGCAACATGAAGTCCTATAATTAATTAAAAGTTCTAATTTGTCTGCAAAAGGTAGGAAAAACTTTGTGTTTAAAGTACCGATGTTTCTCGTCTGTGGAACATCGTTTCTTTCTTTGATTGCTACTTCATTTCTGGTAAATAAATAAAGGCAAAATTAACAACTTGAGGCACCCCGTCGCGTCGCTTGTTGGTAGGGTAAATTGAATCGCTCCCTTAGATTGTTTAATCTAGACATATTAAATGAAACTGAAGTGTCGGTCTGAGATCGTAAAAAATGGCTATACCAAACCGTAATTACTCTGTGGGTATTATTTTAGCAAACGGCCTGAAGATTAATTTGAATCCTGCGAATCATTCTCTGATTTGGTCATCATTTTCAACAATCATTGACAATACCAATAGACACGTTTAGTAACAACTGAACTTTTTATATAATTGAAATATCAATATTAACCCTTATGTGAGTGACAAATAAAACACCTATAACAGAGTGACGAGGTACCCGGGTACCTTCATACAGTTTACACGTAATGTAAATAATCAAGATCGGCTTTTGAGTTACACATACTTTGAATATTATTATTTTAGCTAAGCTAAACAGTTGACAATCTGTGGCGATCAAAGCGGAGGAGAGGTGGAGTACTCAATACATGCCATCAAAACCTGAAAAGTATGGCATAAAAATATTCTGGGCTTGTGATGCAAATAACTCCTACCCCCTAAATGGACAATTATATACAGGAAAGTCAGGTGATGGCATACGTCAAACAAATGTAGGAGAATGCACTGTATTAGATCTCGTGGCTAAATATAAAAACTCAGGACTGAATGTAACTACGGATAATTTTTTTACGTCGCTTCTATTAGCCCATTCCTTGAATTCGTGGAATATGACACTAGTTGGAACGATAAGAAAAAATAAACGTTTTCTTCCTGCTAATATGCAAGCACACAAGGAGAGGGCGATTTATTCTTCTAACTTCGCATTTAGCAAAGAAGCAACTGTGTGCTCTTACGTACCTAAAAAGAATAAAGCAGTAATAATGTTGTCATCAATGCACATGTCACCAGTTATTGAAAGTAATAAGGAAACTGCCAAGCCAGAAATAATTTTATATTATAATAAAACCAAAAGTGGAGTGGATAACATGGATAAGCTGTTAGCAGAATATACCGTAAAACGCAGAACAAATCGGTGGCCTTTAGCACGTTTTTTACAATATCATTGACATTGCAGCTTTGGCAACATATATCATTTACATGGAACATAACCCACAATTTGGTCTCGAGTGACAGACGTAGAAAGTTTTTGAAATCATTGAGTCTGCAACTGTGTGGTAAAAATATAGAAGAGAGATCAAAAAATTGCATTGTGACTTCAAAATTACATGTGAGATCTGCAATGCAGGATGTGCTTGGCCGAGAACTTGGGCCGTCAATTTCTTCTGGATCTACAACTTCTATAAGTCAGACTAGACGAGATTCTACAGGGCGTGTTGCAGTCGTCGGAAGTTGTTACCTATGCAGAGAACTCAAACGCAAGCAAAGAAAAACTCGAAAAGCTTGCACTAACTGCAGAAAACCAGTTTGTGATGGACATGCAGTAACTCGTCCAACATGTAACACCTGCTTCGAAAGCTGTACTAATTCTGTATGAACAAAGATTTGTATTTTTTATAGAAATAAAACACTTTAATAAATGCTTCTTATTAAAATTTTGTATGAAATTATAAATACTTACTTCATAGTCACAAAGAGGTACCCGGGTACCTCGTCACTCAATTATGAGTTTATAATATGTTTTGGTTTCCACAAAACATTGTAAATAGTTGACTTGGTCAATACATTAAAAAATATGTAATTCATAAATAGTTAAGAGCTCTCAGGAAGTCACAGCTATCTACAGGGCGTAAAACATATTTTTTTTTTAATTTGAAAACGCGAAAGGTACCCGGGTACCTCGTCACTCACATAAGGGTTAAGCAAGCCAAGAAGGGGTTCGTGGCTAAGTAATTAATCAGCCACGCGAGTCGATCGAAGGTTAAGCTACGCCTGCCGTGGTCAGTTCGTGGGTGACCATGACCATCCATTACATATTGAGACCTCTTTCGTGTTTCGTAAAGCACGTTAAACTGTTGGTCCCGGCTATCATTCGTGTGTATTTGAAAGTCGTTACGGGTAGTCAGAAGCCTAAAAGTCTGACAACCAGTCTTACCAAGAGGTATTGAGTTACCCACTAACTGGGTTGTGGAGGTCAGATAGGCAGTAGCTCCATATAAAATACTGGTATTCAGGTTCATCCGGTAAGACTGGAACATACTTGGGAAAAATTAGGCAGATGATGAAAGCCATTTGAAATCAACAAAAAGAAATCAAAGTCTAGTTAAACAACGCGATAAGTAATTTATCAGTCCAGCAACCTTGATTTCTCGGATTATATTTTAGCTGGAATGGAATCACAAATCCAGTTACTGGCTAATTTGTAATAGGACAAACGGACCTTTGATTCGCCGGAATTCGAAGGGATCTATTGTACGATAATTTAACATTTAGGTTCTTCAATGAGGATTAGATAAATTCTGACTGAAACAACTGTGATTTCAGATATGATTAATCATAGTAAACCTTTTCTAAAATGTCCATCCGCCATTTCAGGACATTTCGGGGATTATAATTAATTAATTACTCATGTCCCAACTAATCGTCGTCTAATTAGTTATAAAAAGGGCTTCATGTATGGGGAACCCTTAATTTTTAACTTTTTAAATTTAGTTCTATTATTTTTTCTTACATATATACAAGATCACATATTTCTTATAATAGTACGCACTCTGTGAAAATTACAAATGTCCACTTATTACGGTTCAAAAGATACAGCCCTGTGACAGACGGACCGACGGTCGGACAGCGGAGTCTTAGTAATAGGGTCCCTTTGGCAACCTTTGGGTACGGAAATACAAAACCCTAAAAAATATTCGCTAGCTATTTGTTTTAAATGAATGGAATTAGTGTTCTATTTGCATTTAATAATTGAAAGTGGTCGTTCGGCATAATTTATAGTTTTAAAATTAGTTTACACAGGTTTAAAATAAATAATTGAATTTTACAACATCTAAAAATACAAACAAGCTTTGTTACTAATACGAATATTATTTAGGAGTAATTCCAGGATAGTCGGTGGAATGTAGGAGACTCCCTGGTGCCAATAACAACAGAATACTGACGAGCACCGGAGGTCTTACTGAAAATGAGATTTTGCCACTGCGCCAAGATTGTGGTACTGGCAAATGTGAAATGAAATGCTGAACTGGTCTGGGGCGTGCCTCCACTGCCAAAGGAAATGCCTCAATGGCGTGTATATTGACGAGGATGACGATGAAGATTACGTAGTGCCCCCTTCAGCAAGAACCACCCACCACTGATGATGAGGATGCCATGAGGACTTTTAGTATGTTCAAGTATCTCTTAAGCATCCTGATCAAGTTTTTGACACACACGCACCCTACAACTCCTTTATGGACTGGGCTATTAATTTCGTATTAAAATATTGCACTGACATAGAATTACCTGCTCTATTTCGGCAAGGTCCAAAAACCGACAGAGTTGAGGTGCAGCCACAACTGCATATTCTATTCTTAAAGAAATAGACTTAAGTCGCTTTTTGAGAGATTAATTTAGAGAATTTATCCCGGAAGGTTTATGTGTATTGCTAATAACATAAATATTTAAATTAAATATAGCACAGAAATCTTGTTGTTTTGACATGTCGCCACTTAAGTGGATCTCACCCGTACGAAGCAAGGGCGAGTCACTAGCTATATACAATTTATTGACCACACTATATTCTCCTAGAAAATGAACACAATATGGCCGAGACAAATATAATTTTAATTTACGTGTCTTACAACTAAACTTATAATTAACTATACTTACTCTTTGTACCTTTACCATCTATTTCGCTACGATCTTACAAAGTGATAAAATTAAGATGTCTCCTAGACTCCTTCATAATAATCAGCCTATCATGTTCGCGAGCCTGCGGGCGGAGAGTAATGGGTAGCTCACCGTCCGATCAGGACCAGGCCCGTGCTGGACGGCGCGTACGTGTTCCACGCGCGCCTCAAAGAGATGTCAGCATCATTCGAAGGGGCCCGTCAGGGCCGAAGCCTGCCGGGTCAGCGGGATTGTCCGAAAGGGTTACCGGTGGCCCGGAACATAAAGGGCTAAGGAAGGAACATGGGTGGGTTTTAGTCAGTAAGAGTCTGACACTCCCTTCCGCTCTACCCAGAGCGGGAGGGGTCATTTGATGATTTCCCATCCTGAAAAAAAAAGCCTGTCATGTTCCCACAGCTGGGACGCAGGCCTCCTCTCTTCGAGAGGGAGTGTGCTGTAATCTACCACACGGGCCTATTACGGGTTAGTAGAAGTCACACGTCTTCGAATTTTTGGTTCTAGGAGATGCCGGTTTCCTCAAAATGTTTTCCTTCACCGTTTTGAGAGCAGTGGAACGTATTTTCTTTCATTCTTTCTAATGTCATCACATTAGAAAGAAAGAAAGAAAATACGTTTATTTGCGACAAACATGACGCATAAAAATAAAAGACTCAAACAACAGAAAAAACAAAAATAACAATTTGGACATTACTTACACAAAGTAAAGCCTGGGTTCGAACCCACGACCGTCAACTCGTAAGTCGGGTACATTACCACTGGGCCACCACTGCTCCTAGACTGCTTACAGCCTGATTGATATTTTCACTTATACCAGCTCATACCACCTAGTTATAAAAATCGCGATGCAATATTTTTCAAACTTTACTTTAGATAAAGTTATTTGAGGTGAGATTGCTGCTCTTAATAGTAAGTGAATGCTAAAGTATTTGCCGACACCCACACACCATTAATCCTACGTAAATCCGTAGTCCAAAAATATCACAAATCGGATTGCCAAACTCACCGATTCTCGTTTTACGTAAAGAATATTTATGAATAGCTACTTAATAATAAAAACGTCCCCAAAAACTTTGTAACTTAGGTTTTTTTTCGATTCAGAAAGTCAACATTCGTCCTTGATTCTGAATTAATGAATTTTTGTGCTAAAGAGTTTACATTTGTTAGACGTTTAATTACGAGGCACTTTTTAGGTCTAATCAAAATTTGGTGGCTTTTCATAATAAAATTATAAATAGTTCTCCGTACATTTTTAGACGGCTTGTTGGATTTGGACAAAAAATGTAGATAATTATAATATTGTTAGGAATGAACGAGAATGAACAGTAGCGAGTAGCATCACGCCTATAAAAGGAGTGTCAAACGGATGACAGCCCCTTTTTTTACTCGTCAAACGTCGGAGCGTTCACACGTCTCAGCTGTGTCGTATTTTGTCTGCGTAGCATTAGTGTCCTCATAATTATTTTTTTGTGTTGTAATTATTAATATTTCTGATTGCATTAAAATAGTTCGTAGCCGTTGTTTCTTTTTTTTAATAAAATCCACTTCTGGTTCCTAAAATCAGAAGTGGGATAGGATCTGCACACAGCCTGACCGTTTGGACTATCCATTTTTAAAATTTATTTAAGGCGCAACCGTTAAATCTGTAAACCTTGTAACGCGCGTGATTTTTATTTTTTTATTTTAAATAATGGGTAGATCGCGGCGCCTTCGTTCTCGTAGTGGATCGCGTGATTCTTGTGGACAGGCAAGACGCTCCAGTGATAGTGATATGCGTCGTTCGCAGACTAGGTCACGGTCGCATTCCCGCGTTGTACCTAAGTCGCGTGATAAACACAGTAGGTACTAGTCGTAAACGTTCTAAGGACCGAAAGTTACAACGTTCGTTAGATGTGATCCTGGCGCGATTGAACGCATTGGAACAAAATAAGGGGCATGCAGATGTCGTCAATACGGATCCGTCTACCGCCCTTATGTCGCAACTAGTGAGAATCGCGAATTATTGCAAAAGTCTATGCCTAGTACTAGTAGTGTACATAAAAATAATGATTGCCACTCCGCGAGCGATACTCAGACGAATTGTACCTTAGTGTTAGCTGAAGCATTAAAATCCGTAATTACGTCGCGATCTCACTATTACGTTTCGAACTTCGACCCCAGTATTCACAACATAAATTCATGGTGCGAGGAAGTCTATCTAGCCCGGGATTCGAATTGCTGGAGCGACCGAGAATGTTTGTCACGTGTAGCACAGTGTTTGAAAGGTGACGCTAAAGTTTGGTTAAACGAGTGGGGGACCAACGATCGGTCTTGGACAAATTTTAAGCGGGAATTCAAACCTCTTTGCCCAAGTAAGCTCGACTTTGCTAATATACTTGCCGATGTCATAAATAGCACGTCAGATAAGTTCAGTACGTATGCCGAATACGCTCGCCGATCGTTATTACGGCTTCGCATAGTTAAGGGTTTGAGCGAAGAGTTGATGACAGATATAGTTATTCGGGGTATAGCGGACGCGCAGGTGAGAGCTGCAGCAGCAAACGCCAATTGTTTACCGGACGTATAGACTGTCTTACCAAGAAAAGCTAAAAGTACGTGACATAATTAAAGATCTTCTTGATAAAGGGATAGTGAGGGAGTCACAGTCAGAGTATTCTAGCCCTATAATTCTAGTGAAGAAAAAAGACGGCACGGATAGAATGTGCGTTGACTTTCGGGCATTGAATCAAATCACAATTAAAGAACGTTATCCGATGCCATTGATCGATGACCATATTGATAGGTTGGGTAGTTTTAAATATTTTAGCTCATTAGACATGGCAACTGGTTTTCACTAAATTAGAATCCACCAGGCCTCCATACACAGGACTGGTTTCGTCACACCGGAAGGCCATTACGAATTTCTTAAGATGCCATACGGTCTGACGAACTCTCCCATCGTATACCAGAGGATCATTAATAAAACCCTAAATAGCTTTATAGAGGCGGGTAATGTTCTAATTTACGTTGATGACGTTTTATTGATGAGCCATACCGTGGAAGAAGGCCTTGAACTCCTTAGGAAAGTGCTTCACACGCTCTCGACATCAGGTTTTTCTATTAATTTGCGTAAGTGTACATTCGTTACAACTGAAGTGGAGTATCTAGGCCGGGTGGTGAGTCAGGGTCAGGTAAGGCCGAGCCCTCGCAAAGTAGAAGCCTTGGTAAACAGCCGATCGCCACAGAACGTCAAGCAAGTCCGGCAGTTCTTAGGACTCGCTGGATATTTCAGGCGATATATAGAAGGCTTTGCAGTCAAAACCGCTTGTATAGCCAAACTTACCAAAAAGGTTGAAAAGTTCGCATGGGGACCAGAACAAGAGGAGGCTCGCCAGGAGATCATCGAGCGCCTGACTAGTGAACCCATTTTGGTAATATTTGATCCTAGTCTAGCCACGGAAGTACACACTGACGCGAGCAGTGCGGGGTACGGTGCTGTCCTAATGCAGTCTTCTACAGATGGTAAGAAAAGAGTCGTTGAATATTTCAGCAGGGTGACACAGGCTGCGGCTGAGTATATGGTACCCTGGCGAGGGGAGTGGTGCCCTGAAACCTGTACAGCGTTCTTTGAAAGTGAGTGTTTGCACATATTAATTATGTTGTGTACCTGGTTAAGTCTGATGATTATCTACTTGACTGCGTTGTTCGTATTGACCCGATGTAGTTGTTACTGGGTCCGTGTCTATAAACGATCCGATGTAGATGTTACTGGATCTGTGCTGATAGATGATCCGATGTAGACGTTACTGGATCAATATTATTCGAGACCCGATGTAGATGTTACTGGGTTGGTGTTGTGTAATGGTCCGATGTAGATGCTACTGGATCACTAACTGACACACTGAGGCAAGTTTATTCTGTAAGGCCAGTGGCAGTGTGTAGAGGAACTTGTCCTCGCAGTAAAAGGTTCCTGAAACGCGCGCAACTGTGACTTCGACCCTGTATGGTTTGTGTTTGTAAGCGGGACGTCTCTGTAGATGGTGATTTGTAGTTGAGGATGGATGAATTTTCAACTTACCGTTTTTGTGAGATGTGAATGAAATGTGACCTATGAATTAGCTGATTGAGAGATGAATGCTAGAGTTGTCTACAAAGTTGACTTTCAGGTGTTTTTATATTTGTGTTATGGCTTTCAGATGAATCTGATGAAGAACAAAACGGTGAACATGATGCGCTGCCTATACCAGGAGTACCAGGACCCAGTAACAGATCAGATGCGGTCGAGGACGACGCTCAATCAGGAGAGGCCGTGTTAGGAATGAACGAGAATGAACAGTAGCGAGTAGCATCACGCCTATAAAAGGAGTGTCAAACGGATGACAGCCCCTTTTTTTACTCGTCAAACGTCGGAGCGTTCACACGTCTCAGCTGTGTCGTATTTTGTCTGCGTAGCATTAGTGTCCTCATAATTATTTTTTTGTGTTGTAATTATTAATATTTCTGATTGCATTAAAATAGTTCGTAGCCGTTGTTTCTTTTTTTTAATAAAATCCACTTCTGGTTCCTAAAATCAGAAGTGGGATAGGATCTGCACACAGCCTGACCGTTTGGACTATCCATTTTTAAAATTTATTTAAGGCGCAACCGTTAAATCTGTAAACCTTGTAACGCGCGTGATTTTTATTTTTTTATTTTATATAATGGGTAGATCGCGGCGCCTTCGTTCTCGTAGTGGATCGCGTGATTCTTGTGGACAGGCAAGACGCTCCAGTGATAGTGATATGCGTCGTTCGCAGACTAGGTCACGGTCGCATTCCCGCGTTGTACCTAAGTCGCGTGATAAACACAGTAGGTACTAGTCGTAAACGTTCTAAGGACCGAAAGTTACAACGTTCGTTAGATGTGATCCTGGCGCGATTGAACGCATTGGAACAAAATAAGGGGCATGCAGATGTCGTCAATACGGATCCGTCTACCGCCCTTATGTCGCAACTAGTGAGAATCGCGAATTATTGCAAAAGTCTATGCCTAGTACTAGTAGTGTACATAAAAATAATGATTGCCACTCCGCGAGCGATACTCAGACGAATTGTACCTTAGTGTTAGCTGAAGCATTAAAATCCGTAATTACGTCGCGATCTCACTATTACGTTTCGAACTTCGACCCCAGTATTCACAACATAAATTCATGGTGCGAGGAAGTCTATCTAGCCCGGGATTCGAATTGCTGGAGCGACCGAGAATGTTTGTCACGTGTAGCACAGTGTTTGAAAGGTGACGCTAAAGTTTGGTTAAACGAGTGGGGGACCAACGATCGGTCTTGGACAAATTTTAAGCGGGAATTCAAACCTCTTTGCCCAAGTAAGCTCGACTTTGCTAATATACTTGCCGATGTCATAAATAGCACGTCAGATAAGTTCAGTACGTATGCCGAATACGCTCGCCGATCGTTATTACGGCTTCGCATAGTTAAGGGTTTGAGCGAAGAGTTGATGACAGATATAGTTATTCGGGGTATAGCGGACGCGCAGGTGAGAGCTGCAGCAGCAAACGCCAATTGTTTACCGGACGTATAGACTGTCTTACCAAGAAAAGCTAAAAGTACGTGACATAATTAAAGATCTTCTTGATAAAGGGATAGTGAGGGAGTCACAGTCAGAGTATTCTAGCCCTATAATTCTAGTGAAGAAAAAAGACGGCACGGATAGAATGTGCGTTGACTTTCGGGCATTGAATCAAATCACAATTAAAGAACGTTATCCGATGCCATTGATCGATGACCATATTGATAGGTTGGGTAGTTTTAAATATTTTAGCTCATTAGACATGGCAACTGGTTTTCACTAAATTAGAATCCACCAGGCCTCCATACACAGGACTGGTTTCGTCACACCGGAAGGCCATTACGAATTTCTTAAGATGCCATACGGTCTGACGAACTCTCCCATCGTATACCAGAGGATCATTAATAAAACCCTAAATAGCTTTATAGAGGCGGGTAATGTTCTAATTTACGTTGATGACGTTTTATTGATGAGCCATACCGTGGAAGAAGGCCTTGAACTCCTTAGGAAAGTGCTTCACACGCTCTCGACATCAGGTTTTTCTATTAATTTGCGTAAGTGTACATTCGTTACAACTGAAGTGGAGTATCTAGGCCGGGTGGTGAGTCAGGGTCAGGTAAGGCCGAGCCCTCGCAAAGTAGAAGCCTTGGTAAACAGCCGATCGCCACAGAACGTCAAGCAAGTCCGGCAGTTCTTAGGACTCGCTGGATATTTCAGGCGATATATAGAAGGCTTTGCAGTCAAAACCGCTTGTATAGCCAAACTTACCAAAAAGGTTGAAAAGTTCGCATGGGGACCAGAACAAGAGGAGGCTCGCCAGGAGATCATCGAGCGCCTGACTAGTGAACCCATTTTGGTAATATTTGATCCTAGTCTAGCCACGGAAGTACACACTGACGCGAGCAGTGCGGGGTACGGTGCTGTCCTAATGCAGTCTTCTACAGATGGTAAGAAAAGAGTCGTTGAATATTTCAGCAGGGTGACACAGGCTGCGGCTGAGTATATGGTACCCTGGCGAGGGGAGTGGTGCCCTGAAACCTGTACAGCGTTCTTTGAAAGTGAGTGTTTGCACATATTAATTATGTTGTGTACCTGGTTAAGTCTGATGATTATCTACTTGACTGCGTTGTTCGTATTGACCCGATGTAGTTGTTACTGGGTCCGTGTCTATAAACGATCCGATGTAGATGTTACTGGATCTGTGCTGATAGATGATCCGATGTAGACGTTACTGGATCAATATTATTCGAGACCCGATGTAGATGTTACTGGGTTGGTGTTGTGTAATGGTCCGATGTAGATGCTACTGGATCACTAACTGACACACTGAGGCAAGTTTATTCTGTAAGGCCAGTGGCAGTGTGTAGAGGAACTTGTCCTCGCAGTAAAAGGTTCCTGAAACGCGCGCAACTGTGACTTCGACCCTGTATGGTTTGTGTTTGTAAGCGGGACGTCTCTGTAGATGGTGATTTGTAGTTGAGGATGGATGAATTTTCAACTTACCGTTTTTGTGAGATGTGAATGAAATGTGACCTATGAATTAGCTGATTGAGAGATGAATGCTAGAGTTGTCTACAAAGTTGACTTTCAGGTGTTTTTATATTTGTGTTATGGCTTTCAGATGAATCTGATGAAGAACAAAACGGTGAACATGATGCGCTGCCTATACCAGGAGTACCAGGACCCAGTAACAGATCAGATGCGGTCGAGGACGACGCTCAATCAGGAGAGGCCGTGTTAGGAATGAACGAGAATGAACAGTAGCGAGTAGCATCACGCCTATAAAAGGAGTGTCAAACGGATGACAGCCCCTTTTTTTACTCGTCAAACGTCGGAGCGTTCACACGTCTCAGCTGTGTCGTATTTTGTCTGCGTAGCATTAGTGTCCTCATAATTATTTTTTTGTGTTGTAATTATTAATATTTCTGATTGCATTAAAATAGTTCGTAGCCGTTGTTTCTTTTTTTTAATAAAATCCACTTCTGGTTCCTAAAATCAGAAGTGGGATAGGATCTGCACACAGCCTGACCGTTTGGACTATCCATTTTTAAAATTTATTTAAGGCGCAACCGTTAAATCTGTAAACCTTGTAACGCGCGTGATTTTTATTTTTTTATTTTAAATAATGGGTAGATCGCGGCGCCTTCGTTCTCGTAGTGGATCGCGTGATTCTTGTGGACAGGCAAGACGCTCCAGTGATAGTGATATGCGTCGTTCGCAGACTAGGTCACGGTCGCATTCCCGCGTTGTACCTAAGTCGCGTGATAAACACAGTAGGTACTAGTCGTAAACGTTCTAAGGACCGAAAGTTACAACGTTCGTTAGATGTGATCCTGGCGCGATTGAACGCATTGGAACAAAATAAGGGGCATGCAGATGTCGTCAATACGGATCCGTCTACCGCCCTTATGTCGCAACTAGTGAGAATCGCGAATTATTGCAAAAGTCTATGCCTAGTACTAGTAGTGTACATAAAAATAATGATTGCCACTCCGCGAGCGATACTCAGACGAATTGTACCTTAGTGTTAGCTGAAGCATTAAAATCCGTAATTACGTCGCGATCTCACTATTACGTTTCGAACTTCGACCCCAGTATTCACAACATAAATTCATGGTGCGAGGAAGTCTATCTAGCCCGGGATTCGAATTGCTGGAGCGACCGAGAATGTTTGTCACGTGTAGCACAGTGTTTGAAAGGTGACGCTAAAGTTTGGTTAAACGAGTGGGGGACCAACGATCGGTCTTGGACAAATTTTAAGCGGGAATTCAAACCTCTTTGCCCAAGTAAGCTCGACTTTGCTAATATACTTGCCGATGTCATAAATAGCACGTCAGATAAGTTCAGTACGTATGCCGAATACGCTCGCCGATCGTTATTACGGCTTCGCATAGTTAAGGGTTTGAGCGAAGAGTTGATGACAGATATAGTTATTCGGGGTATAGCGGACGCGCAGGTGAGAGCTGCAGCAGCAAACGCCAATTGTTTACCGGACGTATAGACTGTCTTACCAAGAAAAGCTAAAAGTACGTGACATAATTAAAGATCTTCTTGATAAAGGGATAGTGAGGGAGTCACAGTCAGAGTATTCTAGCCCTATAATTCTAGTGAAGAAAAAAGACGGCACGGATAGAATGTGCGTTGACTTTCGGGCATTGAATCAAATCACAATTAAAGAACGTTATCCGATGCCATTGATCGATGACCATATTGATAGGTTGGGTAGTTTTAAATATTTTAGCTCATTAGACATGGCAACTGGTTTTCACTAAATTAGAATCCACCAGGCCTCCATACACAGGACTGGTTTCGTCACACCGGAAGGCCATTACGAATTTCTTAAGATGCCATACGGTCTGACGAACTCTCCCATCGTATACCAGAGGATCATTAATAAAACCCTAAATAGCTTTATAGAGGCGGGTAATGTTCTAATTTACGTTGATGACGTTTTATTGATGAGCCATACCGTGGAAGAAGGCCTTGAACTCCTTAGGAAAGTGCTTCACACGCTCTCGACATCAGGTTTTTCTATTAATTTGCGTAAGTGTACATTCGTTACAACTGAAGTGGAGTATCTAGGCCGGGTGGTGAGTCAGGGTCAGGTAAGGCCGAGCCCTCGCAAAGTAGAAGCCTTGGTAAACAGCCGATCGCCACAGAACGTCAAGCAAGTCCGGCAGTTCTTAGGACTCGCTGGATATTTCAGGCGATATATAGAAGGCTTTGCAGTCAAAACCGCTTGTATAGCCAAACTTACCAAAAAGGTTGAAAAGTTCGCATGGGGACCAGAACAAGAGGAGGCTCGCCAGGAGATCATCGAGCGCCTGACTAGTGAACCCATTTTGGTAATATTTGATCCTAGTCTAGCCACGGAAGTACACACTGACGCGAGCAGTGCGGGGTACGGTGCTGTCCTAATGCAGTCTTCTACAGATGGTAAGAAAAGAGTCGTTGAATATTTCAGCAGGGTGACACAGGCTGCGGCTGAGTATATGGTACCCTGGCGAGGGGAGTGGTGCCCTGAAACCTGTACAGCGTTCTTTGAAAGTGAGTGTTTGCACATATTAATTATGTTGTGTACCTGGTTAAGTCTGATGATTATCTACTTGACTGCGTTGTTCGTATTGACCCGATGTAGTTGTTACTGGGTCCGTGTCTATAAACGATCCGATGTAGATGTTACTGGATCTGTGCTGATAGATGATCCGATGTAGACGTTACTGGATCAATATTATTCGAGACCCGATGTAGATGTTACTGGGTTGGTGTTGTGTAATGGTCCGATGTAGATGCTACTGGATCACTAACTGACACACTGAGGCAAGTTTATTCTGTAAGGCCAGTGGCAGTGTGTAGAGGAACTTGTCCTCGCAGTAAAAGGTTCCTGAAACGCGCGCAACTGTGACTTCGACCCTGTATGGTTTGTGTTTGTAAGCGGGACGTCTCTGTAGATGGTGATTTGTAGTTGAGGATGGATGAATTTTCAACTTACCGTTTTTGTGAGATGTGAATGAAATGTGACCTATGAATTAGCTGATTGAGAGATGAATGCTAGAGTTGTCTACAAAGTTGACTTTCAGGTGTTTTTATATTTGTGTTATGGCTTTCAGATGAATCTGATGAAGAACAAAACGGTGAACATGATGCGCTGCCTATACCAGGAGTACCAGGACCCAGTAACAGATCAGATGCGGTCGAGGACGACGCTCAATCAGGAGAGGCCGTGTTAGGAATGAACGAGAATGAACAGTAGCGAGTAGCATCACGCCTATAAAAGGAGTGTCAAACGGATGACAGCCCCTTTTTTTACTCGTCAAACGTCGGAGCGTTCACACGTCTCAGCTGTGTCGTATTTTGTCTGCGTAGCATTAGTGTCCTCATAATTATTTTTTTGTGTTGTAATTATTAATATTTCTGATTGCATTAAAATAGTTCGTAGCCGTTGTTTCTTTTTTTTAATAAAATCCACTTCTGGTTCCTAAAATCAGAAGTGGGATAGGATCTGCACACAGCCTGACCGTTTGGACTATCCATTTTTAAAATTTATTTAAGGCGCAACCGTTAAATCTGTAAACCTTGTAACGCGCGTGATTTTTATTTTTTTATTTTATATAATGGGTAGATCGCGGCGCCTTCGTTCTCGTAGTGGATCGCGTGATTCTTGTGGACAGGCAAGACGCTCCAGTGATAGTGATATGCGTCGTTCGCAGACTAGGTCACGGTCGCATTCCCGCGTTGTACCTAAGTCGCGTGATAAACACAGTAGGTACTAGTCGTAAACGTTCTAAGGACCGAAAGTTACAACGTTCGTTAGATGTGATCCTGGCGCGATTGAACGCATTGGAACAAAATAAGGGGCATGCAGATGTCGTCAATACGGATCCGTCTACCGCCCTTATGTCGCAACTAGTGAGAATCGCGAATTATTGCAAAAGTCTATGCCTAGTACTAGTAGTGTACATAAAAATAATGATTGCCACTCCGCGAGCGATACTCAGACGAATTGTACCTTAGTGTTAGCTGAAGCATTAAAATCCGTAATTACGTCGCGATCTCACTATTACGTTTCGAACTTCGACCCCAGTATTCACAACATAAATTCATGGTGCGAGGAAGTCTATCTAGCCCGGGATTCGAATTGCTGGAGCGACCGAGAATGTTTGTCACGTGTAGCACAGTGTTTGAAAGGTGACGCTAAAGTTTGGTTAAACGAGTGGGGGACCAACGATCGGTCTTGGACAAATTTTAAGCGGGAATTCAAACCTCTTTGCCCAAGTAAGCTCGACTTTGCTAATATACTTGCCGATGTCATAAATAGCACGTCAGATAAGTTCAGTACGTATGCCGAATACGCTCGCCGATCGTTATTACGGCTTCGCATAGTTAAGGGTTTGAGCGAAGAGTTGATGACAGATATAGTTATTCGGGGTATAGCGGACGCGCAGGTGAGAGCTGCAGCAGCAAACGCCAATTGTTTACCGGACGTATAGACTGTCTTACCAAGAAAAGCTAAAAGTACGTGACATAATTAAAGATCTTCTTGATAAAGGGATAGTGAGGGAGTCACAGTCAGAGTATTCTAGCCCTATAATTCTAGTGAAGAAAAAAGACGGCACGGATAGAATGTGCGTTGACTTTCGGGCATTGAATCAAATCACAATTAAAGAACGTTATCCGATGCCATTGATCGATGACCATATTGATAGGTTGGGTAGTTTTAAATATTTTAGCTCATTAGACATGGCAACTGGTTTTCACTAAATTAGAATCCACCAGGCCTCCATACACAGGACTGGTTTCGTCACACCGGAAGGCCATTACGAATTTCTTAAGATGCCATACGGTCTGACGAACTCTCCCATCGTATACCAGAGGATCATTAATAAAACCCTAAATAGCTTTATAGAGGCGGGTAATGTTCTAATTTACGTTGATGACGTTTTATTGATGAGCCATACCGTGGAAGAAGGCCTTGAACTCCTTAGGAAAGTGCTTCACACGCTCTCGACATCAGGTTTTTCTATTAATTTGCGTAAGTGTACATTCGTTACAACTGAAGTGGAGTATCTAGGCCGGGTGGTGAGTCAGGGTCAGGTAAGGCCGAGCCCTCGCAAAGTAGAAGCCTTGGTAAACAGCCGATCGCCACAGAACGTCAAGCAAGTCCGGCAGTTCTTAGGACTCGCTGGATATTTCAGGCGATATATAGAAGGCTTTGCAGTCAAAACCGCTTGTATAGCCAAACTTACCAAAAAGGTTGAAAAGTTCGCATGGGG
Organism: Luperina testacea; assembly: GCA_927399505.1. Lineage (NCBI taxonomy): Eukaryota > Metazoa > Arthropoda > Insecta > Lepidoptera > Noctuidae > Luperina > Luperina testacea. The sequence continues at coordinate 10,413,991 of OV656756.1, forward strand.
ACCAGAACAAGAGGAGGCTCGCCAGGAGATCATCGAGCGCCTGACTAGTGAACCCATTTTGGTAATATTTGATCCTAGTCTAGCCACGGAAGTACACACTGACGCGAGCAGTGCGGGGTACGGTGCTGTCCTAATGCAGTCTTCTACAGATGGTAAGAAAAGAGTCGTTGAATATTTCAGCAGGGTGACACAGGCTGCGGCTGAGTATATGGTACCCTGGCGAGGGGAGTGGTGCCCTGAAACCTGTACAGCGTTCTTTGAAAGTGAGTGTTTGCACATATTAATTATGTTGTGTACCTGGTTAAGTCTGATGATTATCTACTTGACTGCGTTGTTCGTATTGACCCGATGTAGTTGTTACTGGGTCCGTGTCTATAAACGATCCGATGTAGATGTTACTGGATCTGTGCTGATAGATGATCCGATGTAGACGTTACTGGATCAATATTATTCGAGACCCGATGTAGATGTTACTGGGTTGGTGTTGTGTAATGGTCCGATGTAGATGCTACTGGATCACTAACTGACACACTGAGGCAAGTTTATTCTGTAAGGCCAGTGGCAGTGTGTAGAGGAACTTGTCCTCGCAGTAAAAGGTTCCTGAAACGCGCGCAACTGTGACTTCGACCCTGTATGGTTTGTGTTTGTAAGCGGGACGTCTCTGTAGATGGTGATTTGTAGTTGAGGATGGATGAATTTTCAACTTACCGTTTTTGTGAGATGTGAATGAAATGTGACCTATGAATTAGCTGATTGAGAGATGAATGCTAGAGTTGTCTACAAAGTTGACTTTCAGGTGTTTTTATATTTGTGTTATGGCTTTCAGATGAATCTGATGAAGAACAAAACGGTGAACATGATGCGCTGCCTATACCAGGAGTACCAGGACCCAGTAACAGATCAGATGCGGTCGAGGACGACGCTCAATCAGGAGAGGCCGTGTTAGGAATGAACGAGAATGAACAGTAGCGAGTAGCATCACGCCTATAAAAGGAGTGTCAAACGGATGACAGCCCCTTTTTTTACTCGTCAAACGTCGGAGCGTTCACACGTCTCAGCTGTGTCGTATTTTGTCTGCGTAGCATTAGTGTCCTCATAATTATTTTTTTGTGTTGTAATTATTAATATTTCTGATTGCATTAAAATAGTTCGTAGCCGTTGTTTCTTTTTTTTAATAAAATCCACTTCTGGTTCCTAAAAATATTATGTTTCCTTCAAAACACATAGCATTGGTTGAAGAAGCATTCTAACAATTTCGTCATTTATGTTATAATAATAAGAATACACATACCATTATCTTTCTTCGTTACCTGTGATCTTTCACTTTGGCAGAACTCGTGCCGATCCTTGGTCTCACAGCTGTCATTTTCAAATGTCATTCATAGCGATTAAAATTTTTGTACAGACGCCAGCACATCAAGCTACCCGAAGCTGTCAAATTTTCCCAATCAACTTTGAACCTTATGCTTTAGCGATAAAGTTGAAAATCTGTTAAAGAAATTTGACAGATTGTAGTAGGTTGATGTGCTGGAGTCTGTTTTTTAGACGTTTAGTTACGAGACACTTTTTCAGGTCTACTCAAGGTATATTGGCTTTTCATAATTATAACTTGTTCTCTGTACATTTTTAGACGGTTTCGTGGATTTGGACTAAAAACGTAGATAATTATAATATTAATACACACATAACATCGCGCCTGCGACTCCGGGCTGCTACTGAGATATTCCAGATGTAAAAAAAACAAATGAAAAAGAAAGGAAATGAAAAATACTTAATTAAGAACTTAAACGTATTAAGAATATATTTTATTTACATTTTTTTTTTTTTTACGTTGTTGCCTTGGAAGGTGGGTAGGCCTCTGGTGTGGGACGCAACGTGTGTCGATACCCTTGCGCCATCTCATGTTCCTTGCACGGCGGGCTGTGCTGGCGCCGCTGCTGCGGCTGCTGAGTCCCTCAAGCGGCGCAAATACTGTAACCTTTTGGGCAATTACAGCTTTGAGCCGTTTGGGGTCGAAACGCTAGGGTCATGGGGCCCGAGTGCGCGTCTCCTTTTTAAGGAAATTTCTCGCCGACTGGTCGACGCTTCACGTGACCAGAGGACTGGGTCGTTCTTTGGCCAAAGAATTAGCATTGCCATTCAACGTGGCAATGCAGCCAGTCTTCTGGGCACGTTTCCGGATGACAGCGATGCGGACGAGTACTTCGACGCCTGATTTGGCCTTTATTTTTGTTTTTATTTGTATAGTAAGTTAGTTAGTCATTTAATTTAGTATCTAGTGTAAATAGTTTGTAATAAAATAAGTTAATTGTATATTTTTATTTACTAAAGAAAAAAAATAATCTCCTTCAAAAAAACACAAACCGAAAAGTGAAAAATAATATTTTATTCATTTCACTTTACATACCATCTTGTCTTAATTTTAAAACATTATAAAACCCAAATAATCGCACAGGTCAATCGATCAGGTATGATCGTATGCTACGCTTGTCGCGGTTGGTCTGTGGATGGGTGGCCATCTTTATATACCGAGACGTGAATCTTTGACAGTCGTTACGGTTCGCCAGAAGCTCGAAATTTTGACAACCAGTCTTACCAAGGGGTTTCGTATTACCCAGTAACTGGATTGTAGTATTATTCTTTCCATGCCTCGGAAAGCACGTTAAGCCGTTGGTCCCGGCTGTCGTTACGGGTAGTCAGAAGCCCGAAAGTCTGACAACCAGTCTTGCCTAAGGGTATCGTATTACCCAATAACTGGGTTGTGGAGGTCAGATAGGCAGTCGCTCCATGTAAAATACTGGTATTCAGCTGCATCCGGTTAGACTGGAAGCCGACCCCAACAAAGTTGGGAAAAGGCTAGGCAAATAATGATATTAATATAATATTCGCAGCGTCAACACTGATTTGTCTTTATTTTTGATTATATTAGTAACATTATCTAAGTAATTATTACTTACCGGAAACATCAAGTACCTAGTACACTCGGGTGAGGTCGATATAGAAAGTGGCAACACTGAGTTGACGGTTGAATTGTCAGTTGATATTTTTGAGGTTTGTGAACGTTAGTGTTAGACGTTGACTCACTTTTGTGTCGAGACGCGCTTGCGAAAGGTTATCTGGCCTTACTATATCGAATTCACCGCATTTCCATATTGTAATCTGATAGCATCTACATAATCAAGTAATATTTTTGTATTTAGTGAACTTTAGTGCATTAATTAGATATCTGTACGATTTCGATTACCCATCATATTCGACCAGTCTGATAACGAAATAATCGAAATGCCTTCGTTATCTATATATATAAAAATGAATCCCTATTTCCCTTGGTCACGGCATCACGCCTGAATGGCTGGACCGATTTCGCTAATTCTTTTTTTGTTCTGTTCGTTATTATCAGGAGAAGGTTCTTATGAAAGAAAAAATTAAGGAAATTTTGCGGTAAATTAGAAAATTTAAAATTACTTAACCACCATATAGAATTATTTAATGTAAACTTTTTAATGTAACCTTAAGACATTTGACAAAAACATTTGAAAAAAAAATGACGTTTACAAAAAAATAGAACTTAACTCGAACTCCAAAATAGATTTTACACACACAATATTCCCTCTAATCACCTTAGTTTTTACATCACAATTTAATCTAGCTACCAACACATTGCCAATGATAATAATTAATGACTTCATAGTGCGGGGCTTGTTTGAAGTTGTTTACAACTTTCTCGACGTAAGTAAATGGACGTTATGACAAATTAGTTTAACTTGGTTACACGTATAAATAACAGGGCAAGGTGATGGATAACGGCAGGGCTTCTGCTTCGAGACTCAACTCCTCGATTTGCTTCTACTAAATGCAACTTAGGTTTGTGAGCTTAAACAGTTACTGCATAGTTGCTGGACGGGGTCTTAAGTTACGTTCAGGATCCTGAACTGGTGTTGTTATCTTAGACAAGTCTAGTTTCAAAAAATCTTATATATGTACAGACGCCAGCACATCAAGCTTCTACAATCTGTCAAATTTCTTTAATAGATTTTCGACTTTATCGCTGAAGCATAAGGTTCAAAATTGATTGGGAAAATTTGACAGTTTTGGGTAGCTAGATGTACTGGCGTCTGTACTTGTTAAGTTAAATAATATGTCTTTATTATTTTTAATTCTATCATCACATTTTATTACACTGAGCTTATTAACATAAATATCTAGGAATTTATCTTAGTTTTCCTCGCAATATGAAAGCTTATATTATAAATTTCCCTACATTGAATTTTTTTTTAATTCGTTGAGGTTTTACTGAATATAAACTAAGTAATTATATTTTCCTTTGAATTTAGTGTGGCGTTATAGATTTCCGTAGAAATTCAGAATGTACTAGCTCGTAATATTCCAGTGAACTATGAAACACTGCTGCAGCATTCGCTGTGATGTAATCCCTAAACGGCCCTTTACAAAACAAAGGCACCACACAACACACGAGTGTATCCTTAGCTTAGGAATATGCAATTGCAATACCATTAGCTAAATCTTCGCAACAGCATTACTCGTATATTCTATGTATTTTGGGGCGACCTGAATAGGTATGGTTGTGATACTCGCAAAACGTAAGAACAGTTACGTCGGACACGCAAATACGTACAATCTTTAAAGTAAGTCGCGCGGGTGTAAGAGGCAATTCAATTTTAGCCGAGTGGCGAGAAGTGCTCCTACGTCACACATTCAAGACTGTCCTTGCAGCTAGTGTATGAATTATTCAGCTTTATGATTCTGCCGAGAAAAGTAATTAAGTTTTCCTTCGTAGAGCTTCGCTTGCGGCCGGCTCTCTGTTAATTAATCATCCTACCCGTCGCTTTTCTCCACTTTCAGAAATAGGTTAATAATGGTTGTCTTTTTCGCATCCTTTCTGCCGTTGCCATTATTGAATAAGCAAATAAATTGCTAAGAGTTTTAATTAAATGCAAAGTTCAGTTTTTGCTAGTGGCCGTGTCGTCGCAGCAAACTTATTTACATTAATGCAGGTATTTATTTGTTTGTAGACAGAGTCATACATATTTATTAAGTGTACTACTTTTTTATACTTTGCACACATGTCTGTGAGGTATAAACTGTTTGTAGACGAAGCGGTATTATGTAAAACCTACGTTATGCTGTATATTTTATACTTACGATCTTTTCACCAGAAGGTAATCCGTCGTCATCATCCAGAAGGTTATATAAAATTCAATTGAATATAGTATCCTGTATGAAAAGTGCTGATGCAATAGGTACCTAATAATCACTTTCACAATTGGATAACTGTTTATTGAACTGGTTTTATGTTCCTAGTTTACCCACCTCACAACATTTACAGGAAATGCTGTGTTAGTCAGCTCGTAGCCGAGATCCACACACCGGTCTTAATTTAGAATACATGAATGATTCTAGTATGTTAGCAGAACGTACCAATTGTACATTTAACATCCGAAACATAACGTAAGTGCATGTGTATTTATGTCTATCATAATTACAACATGCCTCTGTGCGTCTGTGTGCAGTGCACGAATTAGCCAGTTTCCGCACAATATGCAAACACGAACCCCGTGGCTCACTGCAAATGTCTGACCCATTTCCACCCTTACTTAAAGAACATTAACATTAATTACTAAACAGGAATTTTTTAAAGAAAATACGCAAAGAAAACAAATTCGTTACAGCACCCTTAAAACTAAAAGAGGAAAACGTCTGTTATATTATTACTACAGCAAACATTAAGTAAGTGGTATATAAAACCTTCCAGGGATAATTTTAGTCTGTAATAAACATAAAAATATATTCTTATGTCCCCAACGTTATATGAACACTTCAAATAACAATATCAATGAGAAAAAATGTCTAGGAGACATTAGGACGAAAATAAAAGTTTCAATATTTGTTTTAATTTCGTAAAAAGGTCTGGCGGGGGAGAGAGCGTAAATATCAATTAAGTATTCCGTGTTTTCTTGAAAAGAAACAATAGCCCGAAAGCAATTAGTTGTCCTTCATTAGCGGGGGACAAATCCTTTCTCTAGTTAATACTAGAGAAAGACGAGACGACGAGACGAGTAATCTCGTCCTAATTGCAGCATTAGGGGCAGAATGAGCTATTGTAGCGTTGTCTGTCGGATCTGTTTTATTTTTAACGCTCCGAGCGCTCACAACAGGGTTTTAGAGTTCGCAACATTAAAGACTATTGTTCGGACCAACAAACGATTCATTGATGAAAAAGTATTTCCGATCTCGCATTATCCCTACATAGTGTAACAATACGACCTACGGAACTGAACGTGCATTGAGTAAAAAGTTGAATTAGTATCTATTCTATTCAATTCCTTTTCTTACTTAAGGTATTTTTTCGAAGTTCTTTAATGTTGTATTTTCAAAGAATTGAATGAATGAAAGCATGTTATATTTGGAAAACTCGTCCACGGTTTACTTTAAATTAAATGCTTTAAAACCCGGGTTTCAGAAAGAGAGAGAATTATGTACCTTACTAAAGCATCGTTAGGAAAGGGTTTACCTGTTCATGCAGCACTACATTTCCGTGATCACAAAGCTAAAAATAATGAACGTCCCTAATTTATAGAGCACTTACTGCAGGCGTATACTAAAGTAATGTTCGGTAGCTGCCACGACGGATGTCTGAGCGGGCTCGTTTAGAAGCATCGGTTTAACTTAGCACAAGCGGATCACACGCTCCATCGCGTAACGCGCCTGAAGATCCGCTCAGAATGGAGCCCCTACTAATTTCGGATAAGTGCTCACGTCCCGAGCTCAACGATTCGCCTGCGAATGGAAAATACCTTTTGAACTACCGGGCTTCGACGCACCCCACGACAAATTACGCTCGCGGTAAATACGAACTATCTAGTTCACTTCGGCAGAGCTTCGGCCGGCATTGATTGCTCGCTACAATGAAATAGAGGGTCGTGTTGTCGTGTCTGAACCGATCATTGTCTGTAATCTCCTACGCTATCGTTGTCCAGTTCTTTCTGGCTATCGCTAGACTCGATATATGTAGTTACAGGAATTGGTCGTGGACTTGCTAATGAGGTAGACGAACTCGCCTTGTTAATTTTTCATGGTAATGCAGTTTCAGTTTTTTTTATTGTATGGCTTGGGTTACTACAAAAACTACGTTTATGTTTATAAATTAAGAAAATTATTAAGTTTTTCTATTGATGGATGATCGAGCTCAAAAAAGACCCAAATTCATTATTCAAAAATAAACTTTTCAACGATAGATTCTTTCAGCAAACTAGGGCAGCGAAAACAGATTGATCCCGTGATCAATAAGTACATCTTGAATTCCTAGTTGAGTGCACGCGGGACGGAACGTGAGTGCATTTTGTCGTCGAAGAAACCAGTGAAGCGTACCCGCTGCATAAACACATGCCTAGAAGCGAACAGCTAAGCTCCTCGCCACCACCCGCCCGCCCGCGACGCAACGCCCGATTTTTCTACTGGCTTTGAATATTGATGTTGTATAAACTCTAGTGGAACTGTGAAACCAGCAGCCAGGTCCTCGCCACAGTTTTTAGTGATGCTCGAATTGTTTCCAGATTGAGAGTACTTTCCAGCGAGTGTTTTACGACATTGAAACAGGCGCAATGAGCAAACTAAATCACAAAGTTTATCCGGCGGGGACCTGTTGTTTTGTGACGGGGACAAATTACTTAGAACAGGAGTTGCCTCTTATTACCTTTGCTAAATGCATTTTTGTTAAGGATTGCTTATAACCACATGACATGAATGTAAACTAGAGTAAAAGATTTCCATTTGCAGGAGCCGCAGTTTCCACCCAAGATATCCGAGATTTAATTACGGAGTTACGGATTTACTATCGGCTACATTGCCGAGAAACGCACAGTTGGTATACCTAGTACAGACAGCTATTATGTTCCTATATTAATTGAAAGCAAACCTTCTGACGTTGTGCCGGTTATAACAAGAAGTACCTAGGTGCTTATGCAAGTTAAAAGTGTTTACTTTATTAAAAGCAAGTTTTCATTTTACCACTCAAGAAAACCTTCAGCTGAGCCAGAGCAAAAAATAAAAATTGTTTTTAATTTTTCTATGAAAAAAGTAGGTGCCTAGGTACCTACCACAGCCGACGCTGAATAATAAACAAAACAGATGTTGCAGATATAAACATTTTATGATCGTGTGTCATAAGCACTGCTGGCCAAAATTAAAAATAGCCTTTAATTTAGACGTGTAGACAGAGAAGCCGAATAATTATAATATTAGTACAATTTTAAACTCTAATGATGCTTGATAATTCAGAGTTGTACACAATTAGCGGTTTTGTTGATCCTTCGTACTTCGTTTCATTCTGAAAATTATAGCGTGGTTCTTTTGCGACCTTATAGAGGATGATATTCTCTTAGCATGTATATTTCCTTTTGTTTGTATGTTTTTTTTTTTTTTTAATACTTTTTGATGAATTACTGTTTGCTGCACCGTGCGACGTCATCACGTCGGCGCCGGCTGTCGCTGAAAACCAGCGCTGGGGCTCTGTCTTGCATAGGGTCGCAGCATAATGCTGAGCGATAGCCGTTTTGCGTGGATGTGACGCATGTCAACCTTTTTTTTATTGTTTTTATTTGTGTTGTTCTTTTTTGCGTCATGTTTACCGCAAATAAACGTATTTTCTTTCTTTCTTTCTTTCTTTCTTTCTTATTCTTGAAAGAGCCTTATTCTTTACAAAAAGAGAATAGTGAAACAACAATGTCGCTATATTTAGGTATACCTACTTTCGTAAAAATGTATTAATATAATATTAGAAGTTAAATAGAGGTTACCTATCTACTGCCAGTTATATAAACCTACGTTTCTATGGAAATTATTTTACTGAGTGAAGACCTTAGAATATGTTTGGGTACCTACCTATGGTCATGACTCATCATATTTATGTTATGCTATGGATCCTAAGCTAATCGTTTTAACCTCCAAAAGATCAGATAAAATTCTTCGACGTAATACATGTTTCTTCCTCTCTCTTTAATAAAATAATTCACAAAAGTTATAACGTAAGAAAAATGTTGCTTTTTACCAGAGTGGGAATTTTCGCCTGCGGTTTGCGCAAAAAAGGTCTTTTGGCGTAAGCGATTTGTGAGAAAAGCGCGAAGCTCTCAAAGGTTTTCGCTCCAATAAGATGGCCAAATATTCAGGATAAGTGCCAGTTTGATAATTCCGAGTGGTGTTGAAAACTTTGAACCTTTCAGTTTATTTATGTAATGTTAGCCCGTATTCTCTTGAGTACTTTTAAGGTTCGGGTCTTTCAGACCGAACGAATTTTGTAGAAGAAATGAATAACCACTTATTTCTTTAATGCAGTTACACACTTTGGTATTTTGAAGATTATATTTTTTTTTGCCTTAAGATTTACTATGGTTTTAGATACTAGTCTTTCTTTTCCTGGTGCCAAAAGGTAAAATAAACAAAAACGTATATTATATAATTTTATTTTTTTATTGAATATACCTAAAGCTTGATTCATCGAATGATAACTTGTACCTAAGTATTAATAAAAACTTCTACAGATCTCGTTGCAATCAATTAAATGAATCGGTCAGATGTTGAATTTTAAATACCGCTGCGGTTGCTTTTCTTGCTAATTACTTTCACGTGAGCTACGTTCACCAAAAACACGAAACAATAAAATTAACTTTTGTTTCGGCAAACGGAATCGTGTAAAAAATAAAAAACAAATCTTATAAACAGTCTCAAACCTTGTTAAATAAAAAGCTTGTAAAAACGCGAGAACGTACCACGCATTTACGAAGTGGGTAGCGAAGTAATTAGTTATTTTTCTGTTTTCTTTGTTGAATGGGGCTGTGTTGTGGCCATTACGTCGGTTCGTGGCGTTCCGCCGGTATCCCTGTAAATGTGGGGCCACACCAATTGCCCGGGGCAATTTCTGTGAGGCGTTGTAATTAACGCCTCAAAGTATCCGGGTTTGGAGTGAAGAACGTCGAGATCATTGCAAATACACTTTTAAAATGGCGACCTGATTGGTGCTCGGTTCAAAAAGGTATCAAATGAGACTGAGCTTAATAAAGTGAAGTGTTGAAGTTATAATAACAACATGAAAGTTGCTATTTTTGTTTGATATTTCATTTATTGATACGTAGAGCTGAGCCTAGTTGGTACCTACAAAAATTTGTGGGTGGTTTTAGAGACGAAAAGCCATACTTCCACACTAATATTATAAATTCGAAAGTGACTCTGTCTGTCTGTATGTTACCTTTTCACGCCTAAGCCACTGAATGGATTTCGATAAAATTTGGCAGAGAGATAGATTGCATCCCGGGGAAGGACATAGGATAGTTTTTATCGACATGCCTTGCGGGCGAAGCCGCGGGCGAAAGCTAGTGTAGCTATAAACATTGTGCAGTCTAGCTTCGGTAATAGCTGAAAAAATAAAAAAATAAACCTACTTGGATTGCGTTACGGTTGTTCTGTATGCTCAACAAAGCTGTCATTGTTATGTCAAAATAATAGCTTTTTACTGAATCCATATGAAAGTTTTTTTTAAATATTTGTATATCTGTTTGTTCCGGCTCAACTCCGAAAAGCCTGGACCGATTTTAACGGGACTTTCACTGGGAGATAACTGATGGTATAAGAAGTAACTTAGTACGTTTATTTTGGAAAAATAATAATTAGTGTTCCGCGAAATAAAATTAAAACCAATGAAATCCAATTTGTTTTCCGACTTGCAGGCGAATGAAGTCGCGGGCATAGGTGGTTAATAATAAAAACAAAACACATTTTTGTATAAAATAGAAATGCATTCTGATATTTTTTGTAAAAACAACAATATTATTTTCGAATATAGGAATAAAACAATTGTTTGTTTCGTCCTGTTTTCGGTGTACACATGTCAAAAACACCATTTTTAGGGTTCCGTACCTCAAAAGGAAAAAACGGAACCCTTATAGGATCACTTTGTTGTCCGTCTGTCCGTCCGTCTGTCCGTCCGTCTGTCAAGACCCTTTTTCTCAGGAACGCGTGGAGGTATGAAGCTGAAATTTATATCAATTACTCAGGTCTACTGTCCCTTGAAGCTGTGAAAAAATCAAACTTCTAAGCCAACGCAATCAAAAGATACAGCCGTTTATGCCGCAAATTTTCGACACTTGCAAGGGAATCAAAACCTACAGGGTGCTTCCCGTGAACTCAGAATCTTGAAATTTGGTACGGAGCAACGTCTTATAGCATAGATAAAGGAAAAATTACGAAAACCATAAATTTTTAGTTACATCACATAATATATTTTTTTTAATAATTTTAAACTTACTACCCATTTCCTCATAAACGCGTAGAGGTATTAAATTGAAATTCATACCAAATACTCAGGTCTATAATACCTTTAAGCTGTAACAAAATCAAACTTCTATGTCAACGCAATCAAAAGAAACAGCAATTTAAGCTGCATATTTTGAAACTCGCAAGTACTCGCAAGGGAATCAAAACCTAAAGGGTACTTCCAGTCGACCTAGAATCTTGAAATTTGGCATGAAGCAACGTTTTATAGCACACATAAAGGAAAAATTCCGAAAACCTTAAATTTTTAGTTACATTACAAAATATATATTTATTTTTTAATAAATATAAACTTATTACTTTTTTCCTCATGAACGCGTAGAGCTATCAAGTTGAAATTCATATCAAATACTTAGATCTAATTGCCTTTAACCCGTGAAAAAAAAAAAATTCTAAGTCAACGCAAAAACGCAAAACGCAAAAGTACAACCATTGATACCGCATATTTTGAAACTCGCAACTACACGCAAGGGAATTAAAACCTAAAGACCACTTCCCGTTGACATAGAATCTCGAAATTTGGTAAGAAGCAATAGCTTACAGCACAGGTAACAGAAAAATTCAGAAAAGCTTAAAATTTTAAGTAGTTATACCACCAAAAAAATTGTGATTGTAAACATAATTGTAGTTACAGCAATGACCGCGAGTTATTATACTATGTATGGGGAGGGCAACATTTTTATGAATTTCATTTTGCAATAAAAATACCATAGTTATGACTCGATTGTCGTAATGAACGAACTTTGTAAACCTTGCAGGTTTGTACGGAACCCTCGGTGCGCGAGTCCGACTCGCACTTGGCCGGTTTTTGATAACGTTGTTATTTTTAGTGCTAGCTAGATCGGGATAGTGAATTTAACAGGTACAGACGCCAGCACATCAAGCTACCCGAAACTGCCAAATTTCACAGATTGTAGTAGCTTGATGTGCTGGCGTCTGTACCTAGATATCGCATTTTTGGGAGTGCCTGATAACCTACTTACCTAGTCTTTTTCAATCATATTGAAGCGGTTTCTGGTTGAGTGGCAGTGGCACAAGGAAGTTTTCCAATTGCAGTTTCCACTACCGACTAAAAAAATAGTATTGATTCCGAAATACTACCATGCCTCACCTACGGCTCCCAGACTTGGACATTAGATCGCAAGAATAGAAACAAAATCCAGACTACTCAAAGAAGAATGGAGAGAAGTTGTTTCGGTATAAAATTAAATGATAGAGTGTGGAACGTTGAAATTCGGAGGAAAACTAAAATAACAGATGCCCTAAACCTTCTCACTTCAAAAAAAATGGAAGTGGGCAGGCCACGTGGCCAGGCTTAAAGATGACAGATGGACGAAGATAGCAATAAATTGGACTGGACCACGAGGCACTAGAAGCAGAGGCAGGCCTAGCGCTAGATGGGCAGATGAGAGGAGATAGCAGGTCAAAGCTGGCTGAACACAGCCAACAACAAAGATTACTGCCATTCCTCGGAGGATGCTTTTACCCGAAGGGGGTCCTTACAAGTCGTTTGTGTGTATGCACATTAACGCGGTGTCGGTGACGATAAACGTTTGTCGTGTCGTAAATTCAGGTGGTCGCCGAGACTGACGTACATGTGAACCTGGACCTGTAAATGCAAAATCATGCCATTTTCATAAGTACGGTAGTTTAGTTCACATGTTTATTCTTAGAAGAATATTTAGAATTTGTGCTTTCGTGCCGTTAAAATGAAGGATACCTTTTGGGTTGGTACCATGTTCTCCCACCCTCTGTAGTAGGCAGTTTTTGTTTCAAAATTACGAAATTATTGAAAATTCTTCTAGCGGAAATTGGTCACTGCTTACCTCCTAAGTAAATTACAACAACTTGTTTCTCCAGTGTAGTTCACTGAAACAACAGTGAACGTATTATTATTTAACTTGTGGCCGCTCTCGCTTTAGTATGCGACGTGTACAAGTATGTTCAGACATATTGCTAGTTTCATGCGCCAAAACGTTTGTCACGAAATACTTGAATGCGAAATGAAGTTCTGGCTTTTTGGCACAAGCCTAAACAAAGACTTTGTTCCAGTCTTTGTTAAAAAAGGTCAGTTTTTCTTAAAAATATCACTAGAATATGTATGAAGCGTTCTTTTGAATCAGTGTAAAGAAACTATCTATTTGACAGTAGCTTTTGCACGCGTCTTCGCCCACGTTTACCTATGTCGGAAATTATCCCACGGGAATTTGCAACCGGTAACAAATACATAGTAGTGTCCTAACCCATGTCATAGTCTACCTGTGTGCCAAATTTAATCGAAATCCGTTCAGCTTTTTAGGCGTGAAAAGGTAACATAGACAGACAGAGTTACTTTTGCATTTGTAACGAGAACGAGCTACCGGGACAAAAAGTCGTCTATTTTCTTCCCCTTCATAGATCTCCTTGCCACATTTTATCGAAATCCGTTCAGTGTTTTAGGTGGAAAAAGGTAACTTAAAGGCAGAGTTACGTTCGAAACTATTTTTAATTTAAACTAATAATAAAGCTGAAGAGTTTGTTTGAACGCGCTAATCTCTGTAACTACCAGTCGGATTTGAAAAATTATTTTTGCATTTGATAGGCCAATTCTTGAAGAAGGCTATAAGGCTATTTAACATCATCATAACACGGCATATGCAGTAACAAATTGGATTGTATTGACCTAACAGACAAATTGTATTACAGTGTACCCAGAAGTGTTAAGGCTTCTTCAAACAGGCGCGATACGACACGCGACACAAAGGCACCGCAAGGCGCGCAAAGAGCGGTGCCTTTGTGTCGCGCGCGATTATATCACGTGTCGCGCCTGTTTGTAGGAGGCTTTATTCGAAGGGGGGTGCGCGTCCCTCAACTACATATTTCATAAAGACACATGCAGGACTAATGCTGGGGAACGTGCACCTCTTCGTCGCCTTGTTGATTCTTATAACACGCGTTTTATGGAACTGGATATATTTTGTCTATCTAAGCAATCATTTAAGAAAATGGCTCTAGATATTTTGTCTAGCGAGTATTTTAAGTTAGACTAAGCTAAGCTAAGTAACACAGTATTATTATTGTGGCAGCGACTATTGTTATACTTTTCTCTTTCTTTTTTATGTCTTTAGCACTTCTAACCTTTAGTTAAAACGTGGACAATGGTGTAGGTTACATGTTTGTTAATCTTATTTTAGTATTTTTCTGTATTTTGTATCATGTAGCTATTTTTGTCCCTAATAAATAAATTAACATCACGCTATGATCCTTAGGAGAAGAGCGAATAGGAAAAAAGTCGCTAAGCGAAAACGAAGTGATACTGCGAGCGCAGATGATGTCATGTGACGGGGTGGGATGGGGGAACAAGAAGTCGCGGGAAAAAGCTAGTTTATAATATTAGTATGGATAGATAGTATAGAAGTATGGATCTAAGAAAGGGTTATCAAAGTTCAAGGTTCTAATGTAAAAATAAAACAATCTGATCCTCATTGTATTCAATCTTAAATGATCGTACAATTAGACTATTTTCGCATTTAGGCGAATCAAAGGTCAGTTTATCTTGTCACAAAATATAAGCTAGTGGCTAGACTTGTGATTCCATTTCAGTTAACTAAAATATAGTCCTAGAAATTTAGGTTTCTGTGCTGATAAATTATTTATCGTGTTGTTTAACTAGACTTGGATTTCTCTTTAGTGATGTATTGCTTTCTTAATGATAATGATTGTGAAATATAGATAGTACAGTTGAAAGTGTCCTTTTTTTCCAATCTTCGTTGAATATTGAACATTTCCGAGGCCCTAAAACTTGTGAGTTTAAAATAAATTTTCAGAGCGTTAACTAAAATTGTACAGACGCCAGCACATCAACCTACCCGAAACTGTCAAATTATCCCAATCGACTTTGAACCTTATGCTTTAGCGATAAAGTTGAAAATCTATCAAAGATATTTGACAGATTTTAATAGCTTGATGTGCTGGCGTCTGTACCTAAAAGTAATTAAATAACAAGTAGTTAGTAAATGGTTTTGGTACAACCATTTTTTCACGATCACAGACCGCCACAGTTCAGTTTCATTTATTATGTCTAGATTAAACAATGTAAGGGAGAGATTCAATTAACACTACAATCAAGCGACGGAATACCTCAACTTGATAATTAAGCCTTTATTTATATAACAGAAATGAAGTAGGAATCAAAGAAAACAATAATGTTCCACGACAAGAAACATCAGTACTTCAGACGCAAAGTTATTCCTACCTTTTGCATACAAATTAGAACTTTTAATTAATTATAGGACTTCATGTTGCTAAATTAGTTAGGTATAAGGAAAGTTCATGAATGTTTTACAAAGTTCACATTGACAATTTGTTCAAGTTCTAGGTTTACAACATGTAGGTACTGAAATAATGGAAAGTTATTAGACTTTCTGAATCATTGCTGGTACGGTTAACATTGAACACGGATTAAAGAACTACAATATACACTCTGAGAACTTGAATTTTAAAATTTAGTAGGTAAAGTAGAAAATCAATCTTGCAGTGCCTCTTCATTGCCGAAGGCAATCAATAACATGCTTATTGTAAATCTGAAAGCTCTTCAACAAACTTGATTCCAGTCCACTCTCTAACGTCACGGAACTCCGAGACTGTTCTTCTTCAAACCTGGAAAATGTTCTACAATAGGTTCACCAATAATTATCAAAACCAATTCTAATCCCGTCCAAGCCATAACTAACGGGTACACTAGATAGCAGTGTTGCTATCCTAAACCACTGCATAATTACGCACTACGAGAGATGATTAGCTGGTGCGGATCGTAATCAAGGATCGTTGCTGAGCATCCATTGCACACACAAACAGACAATGATGAGCTTAGAATGGTAGGCGATGATGTGTGTCTAGTTATAATGGGAGGCAATCATGGTTAATTAAATTAGGCTAATTAGGTTTTCATGGATTATGAAAAATAAAAACATCTGTCTATTTGGCCAGCTTAGACCATTGTTAGACGGTGCTCATTCAGACTGATCCCATTTCAATTCCCAGATTAACCAAAAAAAAAAAAAATATTGTCTTAATGTAAAAATGTAGACCGTACTAAAAACAGAGTTCAAGCAGCTCAAAAAGTTCAAACAAATTCACCACATTCTTAACCGACAAAAAAAAATATTATCAAATCTACGCGTATACGAGTACTTATCTGTTTTTTACAGATTTGTCCAATTTTGACAATTCTTTTTTATTTGGTAGGGTATATAACTTGAAGTTGATCTCATTTAAAATAAAATGTACCCCTAAGGGTAAAAAACTTGGAGTTAAATAATTTTTCACCTACTGAATTTTCACATGCGAACCGATTATATTGAAACTTAGCACACATTTATGTAGTCTGATAACACTACAACATGAAAGATACCTAGGGTTGATCTGATGATGGAGACAAAAGACAGACGAGAGAGCTCCTCTATAGTTTCCAGCAGCTTCGGACAGGGCTAATAAGCCCAAACACGATTTGGGTTTTTTTCTAATTCAACTTGATGAGAACTTTAGACCTAGCTAGGGTGTGACTGTCTTCGAGGGTCTGATGAGGAGACGGCGCCATACCAACCATTTATGAAGATCAATCAAGCTTCCATCATAATAGGCGCACTTTTTGTCTGTTTGGCGCCGACTCAAAATTACCAGAGTAAGGGTTGAGTTTTCCGTCGCCAGATAACTTTTATTCGAGGAATAAAATTGACGCTTGACAGTTTATGTATCAAAAACTGTCAAAATTTCAAAATTATTTCTCGAATAATAAGTTATCAGATGATTGAAAAATCAGCCCTAAATGGTTTTATTTTTATTTTAGATATTTTTGTTCATCAGTTTAATTTTGTTTAACATGTAGTATCAAAAGGGTTATTGAACACCAATAATATACGTAGTAGCAATGCGACCGAGAATAAATGAAACATGGCAAGTCGTTAAACTGAACTTGGAGGAATGTAGCCGGTTAAGCGTCCCTAGTTCAATCCCTAGGGTATGAGGCAGACACGTAGCGTTCACTCAGCACTCGAGTTTCTACTATTCTCAAAGACAATTTCACTGTTCTTTTCCTCGGCTCAAGAGCTTGCGATATAGCTGACATAATACTTAATTTTGTTCAGATACTGTTTTGTCATAACACGGAGTGTGGTTCATGGGATGGTATGAAATGCCAGTGTGATGTCTGAATTAGGTGTAAATGAGCTTTCAGCAGCATTAGCACACACAGTATTTTACAATTGTACCAAACATTAAATGTAAATTTATATTTTAAATTGTAATTTAGTACATCAAATTCTAAACTTTTGACTAGGTCTGGTTTTGATTTGTTCATGCAAACAGCATGAACAAATATAAGTTTGAAACGAAAGACAACATATTTTTCATTATTTTTTTTTTGTTTACAGTTCAACATATTTTTCGGGGGTAAGCCTTTTTAATCCTTTAGCATATGTGTAAGTAATTTTTGTGGTGGGTGGGAACTAAGATAAAGCGTGAATGCAGTGATTTATTTCCTGAAAAATGCATTTATTCTGTAACAAGACCAAGTTGCAGACTTTTCTCAACTCATATATCTCAAACTCTTTCGAGATTACAAAGTTATGCCCTCACCGCGTTTTTACAGGAAAAGTGGATTAAGATTTTCTATATCTACCTAATATATCAACATTACGGTACGTTCGTATGATTTATAGGCCAAGTTGAGGAACTTCTGCATGTCATCCACTGGCTCTTTGCGAAATTTTCTAAAGAAACTTTAAACTTTTTACATTAGCACGATGATGGTGACTAACCTAGGTATTATATACCAACTAGCTGTGCCCCGCGGTTTCACCCGCGTAAATTTCGATCACGTAGGAATATCGGGATAAAAAGTAGCCTATATGTTAACCCAGGGTGTCAGCTACCTCCATACAAAATTTTATCAAAATTGGTCTAGTCGTTTGGGCGAGAAGAAGTAACAAACATATAAACACACACACTCACAAACTTTAGTCTTTATAATATTAGTGTGATTTTTATTTAACACTTAAGTTTTTCTTTGGAACTAGGTGAAAAGAAAATTCCCGTTTCGTATTCGTACCTATTGTGAAATAATTTGATGCTAAAAGATTACTAGTACCTACCTAATTAAAAAAAAAAATGAAAGCAAGTGTATTAAATAATATATTGACTACCTATTAATTAACAGCATTAACACTTTTTGATTGCTGAAATGCTACCTGTAAACGTAATTTTCTATTAAAAAATTTGTCTATTTCACTTCAAAAGTCTTGTCCCCCCAAAAGAAAAAGTCCTTTATTAGGTAAACCTAGTAAAATGGAAAACAAACGTATCTAATCAATAATGTTTTAAAAGCCGCTAGGTGCGGCAGAATAGCGGAGTGGAGAACTAATGATATTTGTCTGCGCGGTGATTAATGGCAACCGAGTCGCGGATTGTTCGAGCGGGATGAGTTCTGAAGAAGCATTCACAACCCGTGAAATTAACTTTCGTCGCCTTCCGAACAGCCGTCAGTTTATTTTCACAGAAGCGTTTCACTTTTTGTGACTAAAGTACCGAACCCTTCCGACAGTATTGGGAATGTTTGCTATTGCTTCCCTGTTAGGCACACGGTAATGAGATTCCGTGTATGGCTAAACCAGATTAAACATTTCTTAGAAAATATTTTTACAGGTTAAACAGAGTTTTTTTACTTTGTTGATAAGAAAAGGAGCTTTGTTATAGATTGAAACAACTAGATGCTCGCTTGAGGTTAATTGTAGTATAATATAGTCTTGCATTAGTGTAGGCACAACCACTGGAGGTTACTAGTTTAAGAGGTCTTCAACTGTTTCTATTTCAGTACTTACAAGGTGCTGACTACTTTACCTTCTGTCTGTGTTTCTCTTTACTGTCTCAGTGAAAGATGAAATACTGTGTTTAATTTTATATGCAATACAAATCTTGAGTTGGAATGATTTGACTGTCTCGTTGGTAGAATAGGTACGATTACTAGCGTGGTGTTGGTTCGATTCTCAGATCCGGTAAAATGGTTAGTGGCAGGTTTTTCCATCAAGAATATCTAACTAGGAGCCTGAATTGGACCCGATTAATTAAGTTTAAAAAATTAAGTAAGCTCGTCTCATATTTTAAAGGACTTTTTAGTACCAGCGCAGCGATATTGTGGTGTAGGTAACTAGGTTAAGACGCCTCTGCAACTCAGGCGTAGTATAATTAATGTACGTATGCTCATCAGAAACACCAAAGTAAAATAAACCAGAAGACAATTTCATAATTGTATAACTTTATAATCATCAAAGTTGAGTCACGCAAACATCCTTCGTACGGCGTCATTGCGTTGTGTTATTCAACCGAACATGAAATTTTGCGGTAGCTGACAATAATTATGTTCCACGCAGTCGCGGCATTCTGTGTGTAATACTATCATGCCACTGTAACGTATTGCTAAGCGTTGCCGTTTTCACGTTACACTCGGTAAATTCTGCTATTCATGATACTCGTATTAATCCGTGTGTAATCAGGTATCTATTTGTACGAATCATATTTGATTGGGAACTTAATTTAATTAAATGCTTCATCCAACGAGTAACTTTCTTTTTTGTTAGTTTTTCCATAAAAAAAAGTGACAAATGTCATGATAAATGATATCATTTCTATAACGATGTTTGTACAAACCCTTTTACACTTCAATCATATTTTAAAAACTAGATAATGTCGGCATTTCCTTAACTGACTTAGGACTACTCTTAGAAGAAACGCCGAAGCAAACTCAGAGATCACAGTTTTTTTTAAAGTCAAGACATAATCTTAGTCAGATCATGTGAAGACCACAGATAAGATCAAAATTGGTGACTGAAATGGTCTTTTGAGGAAAGAACCAAATATCTGGCGTTGGAAAAACCAGCCCTTAATAGAAAATGTTATTTCAAGGTTCGAAAATGTGTCGACCTAAATCAGTTTCTTGGAAAAACGTTTATTTTTTTTTCAGACGTTTCCTAATCTTCTTTCTGTTACATGGAAAATAAAATGATAAGTCTACTCCAATCAGAAGCAACATTTATAAGAAATGCCTTTGCTCTAGCTCAATAAATCTGAAAAAGCTTTCATTTTACTTCTAAGAAGTGTTATACCTGACTGATAAAGTTTAAAAAAGTCCTGAGAAAAAAGACTTTGATTATCTTGAAATGTTTCAAGCCTAATTCGTTAAAACGGCAAAAAATCGACTGTCTGGTCGCGGTGGGATATTTATAATCCCGTCGCTCATAAACTGTTCGAAGCCGTCACTTAACGAGCTGACTTACCAAAGTAATAGAATTCAAGTTTTGACAGATCCATTGTACAAGTTTATCAAACTTAAGCCAACTAAATCGCAGGACAAAAGCACTTGTCAGGTGTTACCAAGAAATTGCAACAGTGTATAGTGCAGGGTACACAGCGTTGTGCAGGGGATGGGCCAGCCAACCCCTAATGGATCGTCGTGCGTCATGCTCTATGTCAATAAATGCTCTGGCTTTTAATGCTGCCTTTGTTGAAGTAGGCCAATTACTATCAGTGATGGCAATTACGGTCGTGTCGGTGCAATGGCTTTCATGCCCCAAGCGGCGTGCTCTGAAAACACTGTTGTGATTGATTTTAACAATAGGCAATATAATTACTTAAAATAAACCGAAAACGTTCATCGAAAACTTTACCCCTGTATTCAAAAGTGGATTAAAAGTTTGCACCAATTTACCATTAATTCGATTTCCTGGAAACGGAAACAATACAGATTTAAATAATGATTTGAGTCACAGTTGAATA
The DNA here is from genome assembly GCA_927399505.1 of Luperina testacea. Taxonomy (NCBI): domain Eukaryota; kingdom Metazoa; phylum Arthropoda; class Insecta; order Lepidoptera; family Noctuidae; genus Luperina; species Luperina testacea. Next base: position 10,435,141 of record OV656756.1, read on the forward strand.
AGACGTCTAAATTATCTAATTGTAAACTTTAAAGAGTTTTATGCTGTTGCAAAACAAGCTGAAGCTACGTCGGTTTAAGGTCGGATTCATTATGAACGGGGAAGTAGTCCTGATTGGATTTTAAGGTGCATCTAGGAGACCGTTACGGTGGTTAAAACGCGAAGTGGTCATTTCGCTTCACTTGTGATTGAAAAATAAAAGCGTGTCGTAAATTACAGCACAGGCCAGAACTCGGGGAGATACGCTTACCTAAGATTTGAAAATCAGCGTTCTATTCGCAAATATGCATTTTATTTGCGATTCAGTCGGCTACTGTGATTTGGGGATCAATATGTAAATGCATTCGTGAGTGCACGCGGCCCAGAAGGCGTGAGTGCATTTTGTCGTAGAGGAGGAGGCAGCCAGCCGTGACGCCGCGACCCACTGTTTCTGACTTTGTGAGACCAACCTGGCTCTGTAGGATTTAAACGTAAAATTCTTTCACATTTTGTAACACTTCGTTTCAGTGTAGCTTAGTTTTAGAGGCATTTATTATGCACATAACTCTGCTTGTTACATATTTATTTTAAAGTTGAATTTTGTGAACCTGAGCATATACCTAGAAGTTATGGCTTCCAATTTGCTACCATATTTTGTTATTTTAATTTGTCTGTATATTTTACTTTTTTTAAGTCAACACGATTTTATTAATTTTCCAAAACTAATACTAATAAATTATATTTTATTAATTTTCCAAAACTAAGACTCTAATAAATTATTACTGATTTGTAATGCTTTTCTCAGGTAAAAGAAAAATATTAAACAGCGCAAAAGAAAAACATCGTAAAAATAAATCCAAAGTTTTAACGAAACCGGTATGAATATTTTATAGCCATAAAATCTTTTGTCTGAAAATTGTTTTATTTTGTCCATTAAGAACTTGCTTAAAATATCATCTGTATTTTTACAGCTAAGTTAACCTTTGCGATTTCCGACTATGATAACAACGATAACAAAAAAAAACAAACGTAAAAAATACGTAAGAAAGAAAGGCTCAGAAGACAGGTGTCAAAATAACATTTTCCTGTCCAAGCCATCCGCCATTAAAATATACGAAAACGCTTTATCAAAACAAAGATTAATGATGGCATTTTGTTAAATAGGCGAGCTATTTACAACAGAAACACGGCTCGCGGTAGTGATTGAATAGTTGCATGTTCAGCGGTATTAAAAGCCTCTGTCGTGGCTCCGCGTCGTAAGTTCGACTTAATTTTCGCTCCGTAACGACTTGAGAGAATCACTGATTTGATAGGCGTGTAGTGTTGATCGTTACGCGTTAACGAGACGTAATTAATATCGACCTACTGATAGTCTAATCTGATTTGACGAGGCGGTCCGAGATGCTTGGGTTGGGATAAGAGATCGGCAGTAATTGCGGTATCATTAGCCGTGTGGGCCGTTATTGCTTACTGTATTTAATTTGCGTGATGAGTTTTCTAATTAATCTCATCTCTTGTATACCTTCCTTCAATTATAATGTTCCTGAGCTATGCAGTTGATAATCTTTCTTGGCATTGTTCATTTCATCACGAAAGACAAAGGAACGAAAGAAGACAAAGACGAGACCTCAAACATAATTTTCTGTTAAAAAATTTTCTTTGTACAAAACTCTGGAAAGAGCTAGTGTAGACATGAATATTAATAAATTGGTTCGCCTTATTACAATATTTATGTAGGTAAGTAGGTAAAACTATGGATGTTGAATAATTCAAAGTACTGCCATAAATCTTTTTAATACAAGCCTGTCTGTACATCGGTGAAGTGTTTCTACGCTCCGTACATACATGCTTACCGGTTTTCCATCTAGTAAAAGTTTAATTACAAAGCAGATCCCGAAATCTGATAAGCAAACCGCTTGATTCGAACAAGGAGTAGTACAGATAAGTTGAAAGTAAGTTAAAGTAACCGCACTGCTTAGTTTGCTGACTGTTCACGATTATACCTAAGTAGATATACTACGGTGTCAAAATTTGTTGGTATGCGGTTGCAACACAAGCTGTTCAGTGAAGTTAAATACGACTTAGGCGAACTTCAGCGACATAGCGAACTATAGTAAGACGCCAGTTTTGGCTGCGAAACTAGTTGACTTTGTTTCAACCCTACTACCTGATATAAGTCACCATGGTAGGTAAGTATTTCGCCAAGTGGAACTTACGATTTTGGTTTTGGGACTAATACTCGAATTGATGTTCAGAGACGAACTACTTGGTTCAAAATGGCCTTCTAAATTAGTTTGTGTTACAAAGCTAAGTTACACGGTATGTCACTTAGCTGGTTCACATGCGACTGTCCATTTTCCTATTTTGTGAAAGCGCAATGTTAAAGTAGGTAGTAGATACTTGCATTGAAAATGTAAAAACTGATCATAGACATTACAATGTTAAAAAAAACCGTTTTTGTAAATTTTACAACATAAGCACCTTTAAATAGTGATTAAATAACCTTTTTTGGCCCAGAATACAACATCTCCATCTCCGTTCTTATACATCTCTGCATTTCTGTGAAAAATCTTATAAAATGACCGGATACAGCTGTCTTTTTTATACAGCCTCTTGGTATTCAAATCCCCGTGATAGCACTACTATGAAGAGATAAGCAGGCATACTTTCTTATATAAACCTAAATAAAATACTCTGCTACGAATATCTGTGGAGATTTTTTTTCTCGACTAAACAAAATAGCATGTGGTTTATTTCTTTTTCTTTGTAGATAAATGGCATCTCCTTCGCTCCTGGTTTCCTTTTTATCATATTTACGGGGTTTTCTCTAATCTGGAAACTTTATCGCTTTTAATAATATCATTTGAAGCCATAATTCCCCTGAGTGATCTTAATATGATTTCTATTATCCTTTTCAACAATTCCTTTTCTTTTCCTTGCCTTCGGTTCATTTCGGTCTCATCTGGAAAATGTATGAGCACAATAACTGGATCATATTTGTAAATGTCCGACTTCGATTTTAAGTATAATTTGTTAGTGTTAACAATGAATCCCTTTACTTATAAACATAGCTATGCATTGATCAAATATTTGTAGAATCAAAATGGATCCAAAAAGGTTATAAAACAAGTTTAAATTAATGTTATTAGGTCAATTAAATGTAAATAATCGTAATCACCTCATTAACCAAGCTTGCCAGAGGGATTGGCCATACCGCTATCTTCTTCAAATATGTCGCCTTCAATTTGATATAAATAAATCCATTAATACGTATTTCATTCGAATCCATTAGTTTATAACAGCCAAGGTTATGACATCAAGCTAGTAGTGGCCTCAGTACCTAAAATATTATACTTAATACAACACAATATCGTATCGTCCACGTTTTCCTCATCAGGGTAAACGTGCCATTACGCCGAGCTTCAAGGCATACACTATGATATATTAGTGATTACATGCCTTTACCATTGCGATATATCGCAAATTGACTTTAGCCGAGCCCATGAATACATATTAGGTTTCGCACATAAAAATCACACATTGTTATGTGCTTCAAAGTACTTCCCCTTAAATGTAATAATAAGTGTCGTAATATTTCATGATTCCTTTCTCACCTTAATTTCATTAGCCGGTGGTATTCAAGCGTTTGTCCTGGTACAAAGCTTTAAACATTCTTGAAACGCTCGAGTTTTGCTGAGGTTTTGCATAAAATAACTCAAGCGTGATAATCTCTGCTCCCGGGCCTTAGGTACGAAATGGAAATTCTATTTATGTTTCCTAACACAGCTATCTCGTAACGTTCGCATTAGCATTTGTTTACATACGTTGTTTGTGAGTATAATGTACCTATATTAATTACCTGGATATTGATTGATCAAGGGTTCGTGCGTGAGTTCTCGCAAATGTACAAATGAAGCAGAACGGCCTCGTTCTGCCGGGAGCCGCTCTGTTCCGAATTGCAATACAAGTACCGTAATTCCTATTGGTATCTACTTGTACGATCGATTGACTATTAAGTCCATTCAAATAGTACACAAATGCTGGCGAAGCAGCAGGTTATTTCTAGCACGTTGGGACTGGATCGCAGTAAATTGTGATGGCGTTTTGGCCTCTCGCAATCGGCCGAGTCACCGGGGTGGAATTAAACGATTTATCGTAGTCACGGAGTCCGATTTCCACGGATCCCTGTCACGGCTACCATTATTGTTGTTACATGGACCTTTCTAAACGTATGTGTAATGTTGTCTCTTTTTGTCGCAACTTCGTACGTAAGACGTAGGTACCTTACCGACCGAATACTCGGGTAGTTTATCTTCTGCTGAACGTAATTTGTAAGCATGTCCTACTTACGTAGCTACGTAGTAGGTATACATATTTTCTTACCTACACAGAGCGACATTACCTAAACGCAGCTCCTTTGCAAAAACTTTTACAGTAGCCTACTCGAGACTTCGTTGTCACTGCGAAAAAGAATCAAAGCTTTCTTAATCTGACGGAGCGCGGAGAGGAAACTCGTTTCCATTAATCTTCAGTGTGTACCTACACATGGCGCCATTTACACAAATTATTATTCAATTGCTTATATCGTAACAACCTTACGGAGGTAATATATCATGGCGCTTCATATCACGTGGGCCTGCCCTTACTCCACAGGGACAATATATCAACCCCAATTTATTTTCTCCCCCGCCTTTCAAAGCTTCCACTTTTTATTCTATGTCATCACATTTATATAAAGTAATATGATTATCTTTAATTCTCTTTCTGATTCACAAACAGTTCGAGCAGCTATTCGTTTTGTACTATTACTTACGGAGGTAACGTCCTTTGGAGTTCATTTGCAGTCCCGTCTGTGTTCAAAGAGAGAGAGATAGTACGTACATAATGTAGGTACAGTCAACAAAAGAGATAAGTATGCAGGATCGTCGGATATAGTTGTAGTTCAGTAAGAAACCGATGGATGTTGTGACTAAAATTTAATTTTATAAATGAGCTCTTTGTTTTCTATTAATTAAATAAAATTTTATTCGAGAATGTCCATCGATTTCTTACTAAACTTCAACTATATCCTACGATCCTGCATACTTATCTCTTTTGTTGACTGTACATTCGTAATACAATCTAGGATGAAGTCTGTGTCCTATGCGGGGACTGTGGACATAGCTACATGATAAGAAGTCACGATAAAATACTAGGTTGCGAGCCAACACGTTGTGGACTCGCTTTGCGGCGCCCCCAATGCGTTGGTTATGAATAAGTAATATTTTAGGTTTAAATGATGACGGTAGATGAGGTGACGACTAGCGATTCACAAGTGATAGATACTAGTAAGTGGTGGGTTGTTAATATCGTGATAAATTTAACGTATCAAAAAAAGGGTGTTTAACTTATAATAATAACTCTTAATGCATACGTAACGAATATATCCATCTACAGTTTAAACTATTGCAGTGCTGGTTGCCGGAATCGCTTTGAATATGCATCACATGCTGTGTATCATTGGCGTGAGACAAAGTCTTACAGATAAGTCCACAGTAGCGTTTGGATTTCTTTCAGCGAGTTTTCAAACGGGAGGTTTGCCGGGTTGCGCATATCACCAAGAATCGCGGACGTATTCAGGACACGTCTCGCGCTGCGGGGAGACGAGATACAAATCCCGGGAGACGGTGGGAATCTGTATACCTTTATGTTTACCTTAGCCTTATCTAAACACGATTGAAAGAAAAATACGTGAATGATTGTGAGCCATACAAAAGTGCTTCACAGTTTTGTTCCATCGCTCTATTGTAAAATATTATTTCTACGCCCCAATCATAAAATTTCTTAAAAATAAAATATTTTGTTTCAGCATTGTTACTGATTGTACAAACGCGTAAGCTAAAATAAATAAAGATTGAATTTAAATATTTCATCCGAATGAAAAATAAATATAGTTCTATTTACGTATTTTATTAATGAGGGTTTTCGTGAAAATTTACGACACCAGTTGGCACCACTGTGACAAGAGGTCTTCCAATATAAAATATATGTTGACGTCCATCATTCGATTCATTCATTCGTTCATCATTCCGTCATGACTAAAGAAAATATAGGCTCTGCTGCCTGGACCTGATGTGCCAGTGCTGCCACCTAGCGAACGTCATTTCAGAAAACCCTCATTCCCGCTGTCATCACTAATTAATCTAGTCAGTAATGTTTTGATTTATTTATCAATTGCATCGCAGTTGACACGGTATTTACCAAACCATGACAACGCCGATAGGGGTGCCACAAATCATGTCGCGTATGAATCACTAGCGTAACGGGCATGCATCGAGTGCCAAGCTTTTACTGCGAAAATGTTCGACTGAAAATTCAAAACTCCGTAGAACAATCTAGCCTCTGGGACCTAATCCCTCGTGCAAAATAAAAGCCCGTGTTAAAGCTTTCACTTTTGCTGTTATGGCGGGGTTAGCAACTCTTCAAGTGAATTATTCACATAGAAAATGCAATGGAAAAGAATATTTTTTATTTATCAATATGTCATAGATTTATTTTTTGATATGAAAGAGAAGAGAGTGAATGATAGCGTGACAATTGAGAGGGGAGAACGGAAGAAGAACATGTGTTGCGCCGATCCCAAGTAAATGGTACCAGACGGATAATTGCGTAACACGCACTATCAGTAGCAATGGGTTTCAGTTTGACAGCTCAACAACATTCATTGCGTTAATTAAGATGTTGAACAGACAAACTTTTTGAACATATGAAGCAATGGATTAGCAATATCCTTTAAAACGATTCAGATTGAGATCGATAGTATGCGTAACATACTATCGATCTCAATTAGGACAGGAAGATGATGATCAATTTAACAGCGCATAAGCAATGCTGTCGTATACTACAATTATGCAATTATGTCTGTTCCACCGAGCTAGAGTGAAGTCTTTTGGTTATTGACTAACGTAAGCTATGCCAATTGACGAGGTACCTATTAGTGGAAATAACGTTACAGTAGTCAACTACAAAAGGAATTGACTCGAGCTCGATTGAACTGACAACCTTTGTATATCAAGAAAGGATCATATCCAAAAAATGAGTACTGCTTGGTACGCTTGAAAATATACAAAACTAGCGTTTATTTTATATTTATAAATAACACTTCACGGTAAATTAACTGGTAACTCCACAAGTACTTGGAAAGTAGAATAGGTACAGATAGAATTGTTCATACAATTAACGTCTAGTGTTGTTGTTTTAAATTAGCCGATGCAAGTGCAATAAAGATGCGATTATTACTCCTTATCATGCAACTGCGGCTTATAACATGCTAGAATGAACTTCTTTTACACCTAGAAAACCTTTCTACCTGCACCAACGACCCAAACATTTAATAAAGTGATAAAACGCTTGCTCCTAACACGCGATGTTTTTATGATTCCATTTCGTTACCTTTTATTGCTTTTTTTGTATACCCATACTTTTAACCTTTATAAACTTGAAACTTCTGGGAATAAATAAAATGTGTACCCGATTTTCAGATTTTATCGAGGGACAAAAGTTGAAAGAAACTAAATGAAAACGTAATGAGCTGAAATACTGTGTGTGTATATACAGATTGGCTAAAGTATCAATTTAGTTTTATTACTTTTGTAGTACGTCTCGAAGGAGTTACACAATTTTGAACTTTTCTTTAGTGAATTTCTTCGAGTAAGTTATCCAAACATTTTATTTCTGTATTATCCTAAAATCCAATAGCGCATTAGGTAATACATGAGAATTTTGGCGGCGTATTCTTAAATTGCCTCTCCGCGAGGCTGTTTTCTTTCCCACATATCTCAGAAATCCACCCTAAGCGGCGTTTCACTTTTTGGTTAATATCTACCTATTGCTTATTTTCCTCGTTCATAATGCCTCCAGGGATTCCGGTGGCTCACGTGATTTATGGCTTATGCAAAGAATGAGAGGATATTTTCTACACCATAATTCAGGCTAGTTGAGATTAGAGGCGGGTCTGTATAGAGGATGATATATCAATCTGTTCGTTTCGCCTTTTTATGCCGTCGTATATTACGCACTATTGTCAAATAAATAAAGAAATCTTGATACCTCCTGTACTTGCTGAATTTATGTGATACTAACTTTGTTTCAGCTCACCTAATAGTAAGATGTAACAAATATCATGGTGTTGACTTTTTTACTATTCGCTAGTGATTTCACCAAATCCTATCCAATAAATGTCGGCTGAAATAATTTATACCTATGTTTACTCTTTGAACAAATAAGTTTTTTCATTCATTACGTATTTCGTTAACAACACTTTGTGGACACATACAATAAGCTTTGTGTAATAACTTTTACAAAAATCGATAAGCAAATATGATTCACAAATAAATATTAATAACATGGGCATCCTGTGGCCACATTACGCGGCATACGTCATGTGCGCTACGTGGTGTAGCACTTGTACGCTACGCGGCGTAGTACTTGTACGCTTCGCGGCTTAGTACTTGTACGCTACGGGGCGTAGCACTTGTACGCTACGCCGTATATTTCACTACAGGATGGCTCTGATGGTATTTTCAGTGTATACGCAGTCTACTGAATAACTTGTAAACCTACTCTGAGAAGCCTTTCCGAGGGATGCGCTAAGGTAGCCGCGATATTTAAATTTTCTTACGTTATTTGCAAATTGAAGGTCAGTGTCAGATTGTATGTTGATCAAAATATGATTCGCGACTGTAATATATACCTAATTATAGAATTATGATAATGTACAACTTTTTTATATAAGTCAATGCTGACAAGCAAAAATATTAAGTTGTACAATACGTATGATTTTATAGGAATAACCTCGGAATAACTAGCTTCTGCCCACGACTTCGTCCGCGTGAATTTTCTACCCTCCCCCCCTTCACCCTCTTAGGGGTGGAATTTCGAAAAATCCTTTGTTAGTGGTTACCTACTCTTCACAAAGAACACACCCCAATTATTTCAAAAAGTAATATACATATAAGCACCCCCCAAATTTCATGTCTCTAGGACCAGCGGTTTAGGCTGTGCGTATCAGTCAGACAGAACTTTGAATTTTATGTATATAGATTATTGAAGATACCTACGAGATAAACCGTAGTTTAATTTTATTCCCCCCGGTACCGTGAAATTGGTGGAGAGTTTTACAATACCTACCTTCTTTACTATTACATTTTTTTGCAAATTGCAGCGCTGTTTTAAGGCTTCTACAAACAGGAGCGGCGCGCGACGCGAACCGCGCGCGACTTAAAGGCACCGCTCGTTGTGAGACTTGTGGTGCCTCTGCGTCGCGCGCGATTTTATCGCGTGTCGCGCCTGTTTGAAAGAGCCTTTACGTTGTACGTTGATCAAAACTCAATAATATGCGCCAATTTATGACAAAGAAAAAAGCTGCATCAAATATTATTTCGAGAGCTATATTGATGTTCTACCGAAATTATGGCCTCGCCTCTCATGCCTCTCATGGTTGTGGGTTAAAATCGGGGCATGTACCAATGGGACTTATTTAATTCTCATGTAAATACTTTCTGAGTTTATACTGACATAGATGAAGGAAAACATCGTGAGGATAATAAAAGTCTGAAATCGCCAACCCGTCTTGAGCAATCGTGGTGATGATTAATGCTCATGTCTTCTCTGTATAATAAGAGGCCTTTGCCCTGCCGTGGGACAGTAATAGGCTATTATTATGACATTATAGGAATCACCTTAAAACAAAACTCCTTTCTACGTTATTTGATCCTTTCATACTGGTTTCCATGTTCATGGCATAATGAAGATAAATAAAAAAGTATCTCACCTCTCTGAAATCAGTCGATCGTCTTTGGATGATTAACGTTATAATGTTAATCATCCAAAGACGATCGACTGAGTTTATACTGACATAGATGAAGGAAAACATCGTGAGGATAATAAAAGTCTGAAATCGCCAACCCGTCTTGAGCAATCGTGGTGATGATTAATGCTCATGTCTTCTCTGTATAATAAGAGGCCTTTGCCCTGCCGTGGGACAGTAATAGGCTATTATTATGACATTATAGGAATCACCTTAAAACAAAACTCCTTTCTACGTTATTTGATCCTTTCATACTGGTTTCCATGTTCATGGCATAATGAAGATAAATAAAAAAGTATCTCACCTCTCTGAAATCAGTCGATCGTCTTTGGATGATTAACATTATAACGTTAATCATCCAAAGACGGTCGACTATGCTATGGGTTGCTATGGGATACATCCCATAGCAACAGAGACCCGAATCCTTCAGAAGGTAACACAAATTATTTTTCTTGTCGATTCTCAAAACTCCTTATTACGTCATCGGGCAGTAAAACAATCGAGGGGCATGTCCAAACATAAGTAAACAAGTTCCGCTCATCAATCCAATCGCCTAAATAGCTATCGGCGCTTGTCTGTACATTGTATAAACTTGTGGCCAGTCCCACAATTGTCTATATCATTAAATTAAAAGCTTTCGTGTTTGAAGGCTATTAGTAATATTCGCGGCACCTAAGCCCCATCGGTACAAGGGCACGGTTGGCTAAACAGTTAGCTAATTTATTCTCCATAAATTCCGATCAAGAATTTGATAAGACACGTCCTCAGGGTTTTACGAGTTTAGCTTGCGCTTAATCGGCTTGTAGATTGAAAATGGTAGAATTTCGGTATTCGTGTTGAGTTGAGGTACTAGCTGTTAGTTCTAGCTCGATGGTTCACAGCGTAAATTGATCCACTGATAAGCAAGAAACTCATTTAACTGAACTGTTATCGTCGATGATTCATTGTCGTTTTCTTTCTATTCGATCGTATTTTCCGCCATTGTGAACGCTGAAGGATGTTTGCTTATATTTTACAAGGACCATTACGTTTCGGGAAGGGTGCGGAAATAAACACATTATTACGGATTGCAGTCTCATTTTATTTTATGGTTTTGTATTATTAAACTAAGATAGTTACATCAAAACACACATTGCGTAACAAACTGGACTGGAAGATATGTACGAACCAGTGACAATACTGTACATAAAGGTAGGTTATTGCTGATAACCCTCACTTGCGTTCATTCGGATACAATATTCTTGTAATATTTATATCTTGTCTGTAATTAAGTACATAATAATAAGTACAACACAGGAATGTACTCGTTCATCACTAAGTCCGAATAAACAGCAATAGGGTTATCCTAAATATCATCTAAAAAGTGAATTGTGTTTCGTTCGACCACGAAGCATGTCTAACACGAAAAACGTAACTCTAAATGCCATTTTGATATATATAATAATATTGTCATTGTTTTATTTTAATTAGTATTAAGTATAATACTTTAAAAGTAGTTCGCTAGACGAAAATGTAGAAAAACGAACTTAGCTTTTAGTTAAAGAGCGTAGTTTTGCGTTAGCGTAACATCAAACGAATGAACTAAAAGTTACCTTAGGTAATTGATTCTACGCTATTAAACAAATTTTTCTATACATAACATTACGTATGTAGTTACTTTAAAATGTACAGGCTTAGAAATAAAATTGAAATTCGTTATTCATTAGTTCGTAACATAACTAGCCTACAGCCGGCCTTATATTAAATAGTTGATTTTGCAGCAAGAGTAATGAATGATGCTTAAAGTTAGGAAGATCGATTACATTATGCCACGTGAAGAGTGTTCAAGAATGTTGAACTGAAATACAATGCTGCTCTATGACGAAGATTTGGACAAGTCACAATTGTAGGTCAAGTGTCCAAAGTTTGGGCGAGCCCTAATGTCACTCATACCTACAACTGCGAACATTAACCCCCGAGGGATTTGCTTAGAACGTACTCACATGGGCTGAACTTACTCACAGATTACTCACTTGGAATTCATAATCTAGGATAACGGACATTTCGTAACATTTATTAGATATCTCGATAAAACAGTAAAGCGGCTTGTAAAAAAATTCTAATCTATAGTTATTATTATATGTACATATATTACAAAATGTCTGTATTAAGATTAAACTATGAAAATAATCTCAGGTGACACAAAAATGAAAATTATGTAAAACCACTTAAAAATATTAGCGCATCACATAAAACTAAATTTTGTTTGATCAATTTTTACAATTAAGTACATGCAAAAAATTCTGGAAAAAATATATTATGGCACCGAAAATTCTAATGTCACTCAATAATAATTTAAAGATTGCAATGTTTTATCCAAATCAGGAAGTAATTCATAACCTAAAATTTTGATTCTAATTTAATCATTTGTGTAAAATATACCCTGAAATGAATGCACTATCTGAAACAATGTTGATTGCAATGATAACACAAGTAGGCACTAAAATAAATAGGTAGGTACTATTCAAAAGGAAATTACAAACACAACCTAGTATTATGCATTAAACACTGAGTATATAAAAATCCTAAAACAGCTACTGTACAATTACTATGGCACTGTCATTTAAAAATAATTGCTAAATATCATAACTTCACAATATAAAAGGAATGGCAAAAATGGAATCAAAATGATAATTTCATTATCAAATAAAAAGGTCTGAAAATGTTAGTTAAAATATTAATTTACGATTGCTTATTCTTGATACATTAATAATATGCCCTGAAGACATAGCTCAAGAGCTGGAATGTCACTATTAGAGCCCGGTCATCATAATTTTCTACACCAATAAAGTTTTAGAAACTTTTTATAATTTCTCACATGATATTTTTGCTCTCACTTATAATAGAAACTATTCTTATGTATTATTGACTAATCTATTAACTAGATTATATATTTCTGCTAATTTTAACAACAAAATATCAAGAGTCTTTTTTTTTAATTCAGTACTTTCGCATAATTAATATTTCATCTTTTTCTTTATACCTCTGATGTGTAATCCGAGCACAGATTTAAAAAAGATAGTAATTGATATAGTTCCTATTTAATCTAAAACTACAACGTAAGGTATTATGGCAACAAACTCTTTTGGTTAAATAGATATGAATACTTTTTATACGAGGCGATACTCGTATGAAATATAAATCTCTTTAGAGATATGTTCATGGACTTTTTAAAAAGCTGTAAAGTTTAAATAATACGAACAAAATATCGGAACGGATATGTATCGGTAGGTACATTATTAGACAGGTACATTTAAAAAACTATTCAACACAACAACTACAAAATAATACTTTTTTAAATCTCACAATCCACTTGGCAATTTACACTGACAATCGTGCGCGGGTCGCACGACTTGGTCGTGTCGTCAGTCACAATGTCGTACCGTGGTCGCAGGTCGTATGGGCGCGCTGAGATCAATATGTCTTCCGTTTGCCTTCACGCTGGCGACGCAGCCTCGTAGGCCCGTGTACAAGGCCGCTGGCAAACCCAGGGGCAGTGATGGAGAACCTCCTATGAACAAACAATCATTTAAATTTGCTATTTTATGGGACAACAAAATATTACGGGATAAAACGTACAATACAATTCATTGTTTTGACTCGTTCTGCATGCGAAAGTGCAATAATATTTATTTTAACTGTTAACGTATCGAGAATAAATCAAATAGGTGGAAGCTTTTATCGTTAACAGGCAATAGTGCCAGTTTAAATTGAACATAAATACGATTGATGAGATAATTTAAAAGAAAAATGTTGTCAGTGAAAAAATACATACCAATCCACAGCTTGGGGTTAGCCTTCGAGGGCACTAACAGTGACTGCGAGTATCCTCTAACAGGCGGAGTGTCGTCCACTTGCAGCATGGCAAGCCTCTTCCTCCGTCTCACGGTGGCCGTGTGCCACCTCCCATCATCAACCCTTGCCTTGGACTCCACACACTGGAACCAGTCCTCATGGGTCGCCAAGTTCATCTCCTTTATGTCAGTGTCCGTGTAAATAAGCTGGAGTTTCCCGTCGCTCAGACCTAGACCGATAAAGTCTCGAGGTCGTATACCGATTTTCCGCCTCCACATAAGGAGCCCGGAGTCGTTGTATGTTCGGAATTTTATTTCATATCTAATACCGCGGGCGCCGCTGTTCCTAAAATAGTTGGTTTTATTTAATATAATGTCTAATATCCTGTCCTTATTGTTAGTAAACATTGAGAGGTAAAATTCATAGTGCATGCATTGTTTCAGTGAGGTAGGACCTTTTTCGTTAGTATGTAGTTAAAAGTACCTACCTAGAAACCACAAGCTTTCAGAGATAATTTCATTGCCTATGAGCATTTTCTTTTATATATTAACTATCAAATCTAATCTAACTACCTTGTAGATAATAACCTACTGCAGAGCAAAGACCTCGCTCTCCCTAACGTAACTACCAACCATAAAAAAAGCATTTCCTAACCTTTGCAAAAATACTCGTATTGAAAATAACCTATATATAATTTGGTGATACATTAATACAATCCTTGACGTGTTGTAAGTATTCCGTTTGGCCATTATAATGAGAATATCTCTTCTGAGAAAATGGAGCAACATTTAATATATCAAAGTCCCATCCGCCTTCGAAATGTATACAATGTCAGTAAACAAAAATAGTAATCTGCCTTAATATTATTAGCAGATAGCTAATAATATTGTATTAGGAAAGGAAAGGTCACCAATAATTAGCTATCTTTATTCACCTATCCATAATAATATTATAAATTCGAAAGTAACTCTGTCTACAGACGTATGCTACCTTTTCACGCCTAAACCACTGAACGGATTTCGATAAAATTCGGCAGAGAGATAGATTGCATGGTAGGACATAGAAGAGTTTTTATGGACATACCTCGCGGGCGATGCCGCGGGTGGAAGCTGGTTTTCCATACTTCTTAGCTACTATTTATAGCAATTACAAAGATAAGACCAGACAATATAACATTAAATCATAAATGACTACTTCAGGTACCTTTTGTTAGGCCTACGGAATTAATAAATTAAAACTTGTAGACGAGGCAAGGGAAAAAGATACCTTTACCCTTGCCTCGCGTATAAGTTCAATAGACCTATCAGTTGGAAAATTAGATTGCGATGAAAGAACTTATTTATTAAGGTACACGTTTTGGGTCTTATAGGCACTCAATTTTGTGGGCATAATTTTATGTTTACTTTTACCCGTTATTTATGTATTTAATTCAAAATGATATTTGCTATATACACGGTTAGAGAATGAGTTTTACCAAATACTTAGCAGTATCATTCGCCTTCCTGCATTACAAGACTAAGTTCTCCTGTGTATATTCGCCCATCTGTATGCACGACATGTAGGTACTCCGTAATTTTTGAGATTAGCCCAAAACTAACTCGGCACTAACTAACTGGATTTCGGTTCAGTTTTCTCATCCCATAACCGTGGGAAGCGGGAAGCGTGGAATGTTAAAAGTACCTAATTATCTACTTATCCTGCATATATTTTTAGGAGTGTGGTTAATATAAACAACTTGATACCCTAAATATCTTCAAAAGCACGTTCGGCTTGTACTGTTGCCGAGAGAATAAACATTTGTGATAAATACTTTTAACAATCCCTTGTTGTTACGTGAACGGAACTCTAACAAAGGTTGGAAATTCCTAATAAATGAAATACGTGTTTAGCTAAGCTTTTATCAAACATGGTGTGGCTAAATAATAACAGCCGCACGGGTCGATCGAAGGTTAAGCTACGCTTACCGAGGTCGGTCCGTGGATGGGTGGATCCATTAGAAATCTACGCCCCTCCGTACCTCGGAAAGCACGTTAAAACGTTGGTCTGACAGTCGGTACAACAGACTGACAACCAGTCTTACATCTTACTAAGGGGTATCTTATTACCCAGTTACTGGGTTGTGGACATTGGTTGTAGAGATCAGTTGCTCCATATAAAATACCGATATTCAGCTGCATTCGGTTAAACTGGAAGTTGACCCCACCATATTTTTGAAAAGGCTAGGCAAGTTATGATTTTTTTTCATAAAACCTATGTAATATTATTTTTATGTATTAACAATGTTAGAAAAATAACCCGTAGTTATAACTCGCTATTAGCTATTTACCACCTAAACGAGTTACAAAATTGCAAATTTGGTATGTTCGTCAAAATTATTTCTATGGGTAGAAAACTAATGACTTTTTGATAGCAAGCATAATTCTAAGGCGTATCGCTTTTGAGTTCATATAATTACCCAGTAAAGAACCTGTTATTTAGTTAATGTTTGGTAAATACAGTAATATACACAGTACGGTACAGTTTAGTAAACAACCAAAATAATAATCACGTTGCGTGACGAAGAAAACCTATATTTAAATGCGGACAACAATGAAAAACAGTTGTTCCTAAAGTTTCGATAAATTAAAGATGTAAATAGAAGAACAAATACAATAGCAGACTGAGAGTACACAAAGACACTATCTGGAAGCAGTATTTACAAATCTACGTTGTTACGTTAACGTGTTTATGTAAATACGTAAACTTCGATGTAACTTATTTGACTTTCCGTGAATTTATACATTCGGAGCGGAGGCCAAAGAAAGCTTGTTGATGCGCATTATTACGGCACTTTACTATAAGCTTTAGACAAATAAGGATACGAAGCTGAGAAAAGTCTTATTCTTTCCATTATTATAATTTCCTGTTTAAGTACAATTTCTAAGAAAAAAAATTATGTATTTATTAGTTGAAGTTTTTGCTATGAAAATTAAAATAAATTGTTACTATACAAATCTTTCCCTAATAGAACTATCTGTTCTCGAAACAGCGTAGCTATACCACCATGAAAACACTGCAATTATTAAAGTTGTATAGATCACCCAAAGTTCAAACCTTATGGAAACACTGTCATTACATATTAATAATAAAATCGAAAATAAAATTCAAGAAAAAAATTACAAATAAAATAATAATGAAAGCAAGGTATACAAAGTGATACGCTCAGATATAGAAAATAAATTCTGGTATTAGGTATCATTAAATTCAGCCAACTATTCAAACTACACTTTAAGTGGAGAAATTTCCACATGTCGCCATTAAGTATTCATGTTTCTGAAACCAAACGACGGCTAAATGTTCCTACTTTCACTACAATTACGAGGTAATAATAAATATATAATGTTTTACCTAAACTAACTGCTGTGACGCATTACGACTAATTTATGTAATTATGTGGTGATTCCTTCAAATGTTATCTCACACCATAGTGTCCTTCACCGACGTCTTTGTTAGTACGTAAGCTAGAAAGATAGAAAATTAGTATCAGTTATATTTAATTAGCATCAATTAGCATACATATCGAAATGTTGCTTTCCGTTGCCGGCATTGGACACCGTGTCTCGCAAAAATTAAAATATAAAACCGAATACATTATTAGTAAATTTAGCAATAAAACCCTTATACAACATCAACTGTGAGTAAGTTAGACAAGAAAGTCAAGAGAACCATATTCATAAAATGGAAAATTTACAACTCTGTATTATTATGGCTGAGTTAAATTTTGTTAAGTAACATGAACTTTGCACATTAGGGAATTTCATACAGACATTATTCTTAGAATGAATGTGCCTTTTATAGTAGATTACCTGCGACTGCCCCTGCTTCTGTAGGAGAAGTAATTGTTTCCGTCGAAGTTGACCGGGGTCCTCTCGTTGAGCATTTCCACGTTGATCTGAACCTCGCAGTTCCTGCCTTGGTAACCAACGCGGCAAGTACATTTGTATTCGTTTAATAGAGGTATGCAGGAGCCGTTGTTTTTACATGGGGTCAGACCTATTGCAGAAAATTAATTTGAATGAATGAATTTTTTACACGCTGTTGTTTGAACCATCAATGGAAGTCCAACAAAAACGAAGTAAGGACTTCGTCTTTGTTTGACTTCCGTTTATTATTTACGTTAAGCGTGAACAAGGTTCAATTTAATATCAATCTGTAATTAAGAATATAAACATATTTAATTAAAAGTTGTAATTTAGGGAATTTACTGTAGGTACCTATGATTAATTCAATAAATACCCAATATTCTACTTTTAGGTAAAATATATAGTACGTATATAATTATGTATTAACGAGCATTCAAAATCTTTCCTTTGTACTACTAGCAATGGTAAACCTTTAAACGAGACATCTTTCAAACTACCTAGACATTTTCTAAAAGAGCATGAGTGTTTCAGTTCTCTTACCGTCTCCACACGGTGGTCCTGTGTACTTTGTTACCCCAGTAGTGGCACAAGGGAGTCGATCTTCGTCTTGCACAATCGCACATTTTGCCGTCTCAGCCCCATACAGAGACAAAGGGTTCCCATTCACAAAGACCTGTTGCACCGAGCCTATGAAACTGCTGGTCACGCCTGACATCTTGTGCGGACGAATGTAAGAGCTAGGGAAGGTAAAAGCTCCGATTGAAAGAATAGTCACGGTGAAATGGCGAAAGTTAAAACTATTTCCAACAGTTTTTATTAGTATGAATGCCTGGCAAGTTGCCTCGCCACGGAAAGGAACGTGATTATGGGTCATGTTCGTGTCCGAAACGAGACAGGCATTTCCTGTTTATGCGAGTAAGTGAAAGTAACAATGTGGTTTTTACAAAAAATTAGTACTGAAGTGTAAGTCAAGGTAAACGAAAAGAATATATTATATTGGACTTTTTAAAGCCTTATAAAAGTTAAATATAATCAATTTCACTCACGGTAAAGATCCAATGAAAAGCGGCAGAGAGAGTTCTAGATGTGTTAGTGGAGGGGACGAGTGTCCCCTCTGAGTAGGATGGTGGTCTAACTGCAGACTGCCATGGCGACCTGACCTAGAAACTCGAGCTCGGTGCCAACGACCCTTCGTTATAGGCATTGGTGACCTACATACAACAAAAATAACACTGTAGCTCAACCACCCTATAAACACGAAAAAATATTCATACCGTTTATGTTATCGCATAAAATAAATTTCTTCTTAAATTAAAACACGGTACTTACGTTATGTTCGCAATACCGCTCCCCAAATTGTATCTAAACTGAAGGTAACCATTAACCAGGTTAATCGCTATAAAATCCCCCTTGGCTTTATTAGACTGGCCGGTGTAAAGGAGCATTCCGGAAAATCGGTTCGTTAAAAACCAAATTTCAATGCGGAATGCTTTGCCCAGACCTTCGAGTGGCGGCAATTCAATGTAGCTCGTCCCATTGAACTGAGGGGACCAAGTTTCCAGTACCACATTTACATCTGTAAACAAATTGGGCATGTAATAGTTTCACCATACCTAAATTACGTTAACTTATTGATTATCTTGAATAACGGATGCTTGTATGTAATAACACTGACCATTGTTGCAAGTATTTCCATTGGAACCAATTTCGCCTCCAAACAAACAACGGCAGACGTGTCCGCCGTCGGCTCCAATGTCACACAATAGCCCCTCATCATATCCGCAGGGATTCGACTCGCACGGATCTAATCTCTCGTCACAATTGGTTCCTTGAAATCCGATAGGGCAGCTACAAGTATATTCGGTCGCCGACCCGTCTATAGATTTACACGTGCCACCATTCTTGCACGGCATACTCATACATGGGTTAGATTGGCACTCTTGAACGTTTTCTATAGCGACGACTAATGAGTCCGGTCGGCCCAATTTCTTTGTCACTTGATGACGTATTATCCTCAAGTATTTTACGCAACCGATAAAGCTGCCCCGGGTGCCAATATTATCGAAAACTCTGTGTGAAGACATTTATTATTATTAGAAACTTTAGTGATTATTAAGTAACAATTAAACAATTGTATTAATAAAGAGATTAGTGACGTGAAACATTTAATTTACCTAGAATAGTTAGTAGGCACGCTACCAATGTAAGTGTCTTCATTCAAATCTAGTGCTTTTAAATGGCCACT
The DNA here is from genome assembly GCA_927399505.1 of Luperina testacea. Lineage (NCBI taxonomy): Eukaryota > Metazoa > Arthropoda > Insecta > Lepidoptera > Noctuidae > Luperina > Luperina testacea. Next base: position 10,454,947 of record OV656756.1, read on the forward strand.
GGATTGGCCGACCACATCCTCCATATCGTCGACTGATAAAATCCCGTCGCGATGGTATCGCTTCGCTGACACCTTGTGATACTCGTTTAACGTTATCTTTTCTAGTGAGGTAAGTATTAACACTCCGTTACCGAGATTATACCTGTATTGAGAATGAGATTAAAATGTAAGCGAAATCCAAAAGCAGTTCGTCGTTTTATCAAATCCAATAAACTTTGCATTTTATTACATTCACAGTGATGCTCGGAAATATTGCTTACCTAAACTCTAAATATCCGTTTACTAAAGCGAGTGAAACAAAATCACCGGTGCCGTCTGGTTTCTGCTGATTGTACAATATAACGCCGTTCTCGGAAAAGGCTTTAAATTCGATATCGATATTCAACTTGTGGTAAGCTTTCAAGGGTTTTAGTCTTATATAAGAAGTGCCGTCGAACGACGGAGTCTCTATGTAAGCGTCCAGAAGTCCGTCCTTTGCGAGGGACTCGCAGTTCAATCCGGTGTAAGGACCGGCACACAAGCACGTGTAAGTGGATCCAGGCAAATCAATACATGTGCCGAGGTTGTAACATGGCTCTGACAAACAAGCGCTATATTCTTCAGTCGTCTCTTGTGGCGTTTGTTCTGTGAAAAGAAAAAGGTTCCATTGTTCTCTTGAAAAACACGAGGCATTTAGGGTATTTCATTATAAGGAATATCTTAAAACACCAGATTGAATGTATAAATGAAAAACCTAATCCACCCTAAGCTTATGCGGCTCGTAGGCAGCGTAGCGCGTATTCATAAACTTTTCTCCGATAAAAAGTTATTGTTATTAGTATTTGTAGTTTTTTTGTAAGTATTAATGAATTTGTAGCAAATTGTTAAAACTTGTTCGACATAAACTAAGAATCCACGACACCTGCTCAAACTTGGACCGCACAGAGAAAGCACTCAGACGCATTAAATTATCTAAGCAGCTTATCTTGCAATTAGTGACGATCACGAATTTCAATGACACATCTACATAGTAAGTACGTATTATTTCAGTGGATTACCGTTCGAGCAAAACGGGACCAGTCATGCGGCACTTATCGCCATAGGAGAGCTAATCAGCCAATGGTCTAAGTCGCCGGAAAGGAGTTTGCTCTCCGAGTCACATGACTGAGTGAGATAAGCTTTCATGCCAGAATATTCCCGGGCGGACAGACAAGCCACTCCAACTTGTCAAGTTTATAATTATTGCAACTAAATCTAGGAATGTGCCACACTAAGTAAAAGGATGAGTGCTAACGGTAACGTAATATAAGTTTCTGAAAATGTATTACCGTAAGTAAATATGACAAGTTACCGTAAGTAAATATAATGAAGTGTCACCTATTTTTGTTAAATTATTATCTATAATATTTATTTATTATTTATTCATGTACACACATAAATTATTATTATTATTTATTTTATTCAGACACAGTGATCCCTATTTATAAAAGTTTTATATAAAAAGATAAAAGAGTTTAGAGATTTTATTGAGCAAATAATTTAATTTAATTGGATTTTTTTCTACGGATGCTCACAATAATATTTTTTATGTTTATAAAATATACTTTGGGAATACTGAATTACAAAAAATATTTCTCCAATAGAAAGCTGCACTATTGCCAAGTGACAAAGGATACTTTTTATGCCAGAAAAATACACAGTTCCTTTGGGAATCTTCATAAAATTCACAATATAAACAATTATTGTATAGCCTCTCCATAACATAGCACTTACCAACACACGCCTTCCGATGCAGCGTGGGCACATGTCCCGCGCGGCACACGCAGGCTGCGCGCGCGCACTCCGCACCGGGCAGTGCGGAGCAATCACCGTCGTCTGCGCATAAGTCACCTAACAAGGCACCCACTGCGCCTGAACCCACTGTTGCTGTGGTTGCTATGAAGAAAAGTTATAATGTCACATATTTGAGGCCAGAAGGCTTAGATGCATAAACTGCGTTGATAGTTTTATTATTTAGACTAGGAACTTAGCAGTCATCTATTTGTTAAAGTAACTTAGTCAGTAAATTTTGAAGCTAAGGATCTTTCAATAATTGAAAAATTCAATAACGTCTCGAGGTAATCTTAGAAGACATTTCTAATGTAAAAATATCAGCCGACTTTTCTAAGATACAAAAGCAAAATGTTGCTAGACTCGATCCCAGATTTCCATGGGAGTAAAATCTACTCAATGCAGGTAAAAAAACTTTAAAACGTGTTCATCTTAACGGTTGTGAATTAAAGATGCAACATTCAACAAGGTAAAACTCCAATAGAATGGAAAAATAAAATGTTAATAAAATGTTTATAAATCGACACTTTAAATGCGAAAAACCAATAGCAACTCTCGTGACGGATGCGAGAGTAAAATTAAATATTGGCGACTCAATATTGACTAAATAATAACAGAGGATGGAAAAGCGGATACTGTCTGATAAAATTGTTTGTCCGCAAACGTTTTTAATAAAACACTTTGTTGCAAATAAAACGTTAAACACGCCAAAAATGTTTGGGCAGAAGGCTCACCACTTACCTTTGAATTTTTGTCCGGAGAGGATGCTGTCGAAGTCACTGGGCGTTTCTTTCCTTGTCCAGTCGTATTTGTTGTAGTATTTGTCTGGGTTGAGAAGGTGTCTGGTGGACTTAGAAGCAGCGCCGTCGTCCTGCTGTGTGAACTGAATGGGCGAGGATGGCCGCGGCGGGCCAGCCGTGCCAGCCACTTCGCCCAGCTTGCACGGCCCGAATGCTTGCACTACAATATCCTCTTGCGTGCGACACGCTTGCAATTTAAGGTGACACTCAGACTCGTAAGTTTTGCCATCGCTACCGCATACCTGTTGGTTTTGGTTCAACTTAGCTACGTTTCACCGGGAAAGTTACAAGGTCGAGTTCTTCGATGTGAATATAAATGGGCTACAACTCCCTGACACAGAGAACTTGTAGATTGTAATAAATTATGGGTTATTAATAATTCGTAAGCTTTTATTAGAGGTAATATTCATGATATGAAAATGCAATATTAGCAAGTTAGATTGGAATAAGGCGGTGTGCTCACCAGCATGTTGGTGTCGCTGTCGGAGCACGGCGCGGCGGCGCACTCGCACAGCGCGCCGCCCGTGCGCTCCGTGCACAGCGCGCCGAAGTAACACGACAGCTCCGCGCACGACGATACCACGCCACCTGTTTCAGCTACAGGGCAATAATTTTTATTTTATTTATTTATTCATTAACACATACTTACTTTGTTTTAACAGGTAAGACCCAAGCTAACAAAAGTAGTCATAAATTGCTAAAAGTCCAGTCCCAAGTAACGGGTCTGGGAAGGAACGCGGCTATACAGTGGACAACATACTAAGTGTCACCCTCTGGAATTCCGCCAAAGAACAAGAAAATATATCTAATCGCCGAGACACACTATTCAGTGTTCGCTCGCTCGCGTAATGTTTTATGTAGCGTACGATAAGAGTGACCAGCGGACTTCTCCGAAAGGGTTACCGCTGGCCCGGAACATAAAGGGCTAAGGAAGGAACACGGGTGGGTTTTAGTCAGTAAGAGTCTGACACTCCCTTCCGCTCCACCCAGAGCGGGAGGAGTCAGTTAATGATTTCCCATCCTCAAAAAAAAAAAAGATAGTTGTCCAGTGTTGGACTAACCAAACAAAAAGGTCAGAAATTAATTAATTCACACTTCAAAGTGTTATATAATTTAAGTTTTACGCGTGTGTTAACTAACTGTGGTAGGTACTTAATGTTCCGTGGTAACATGAACCAGAGCATATTAGGCTCTATTTGTAAATAGATGAAAGCCTCTACCTATCTTCTGGGAATAGGGAATATGCATGAATTTTTTTCATGGCATTTATTAACAAAATATGAAAATACCGTAGTAGAGATGACAAAAAGTGAAATTAAAATTAAAATCGGCCAAGAAACACGGCCGATATGAGCATTTAAAACTATTGATTACACACCAATTAGACAGAGAGATCCGACATAGACTGTGACGTCACATGTCACTACGGCCATATAAACTCCGTGTTAAATTTCGTTTTGCGAGAAAGAGATAGAAACAAATCTTCGATGGCTCATATCTTTTTTAATTTCATAGTTATCCGAAAAACAGTTTTACTAAACTGTTTATTACATGAATGAGGATTAATTTTTTAAATAAAAAAAAATCATGCATATTCCCTATTCGCTCCGTACACACAAAAGTAGTTTCCTATCCTAATCAAAATCTCCGTTATATTGAAAAGGGAGATTTTGATTAGGAGTAATTGCGTAGGTTGGTTTCCCAAGTCAATATAGGCAGGTGGCCTAATTAAATTGATAATACTGTACAACAGTAGGTATATACAATTGTATACAAATCGACATACCTTTGGCCTTTGTACAATATAAAGAAAAACAGGACGTAAATTAAGTACATGCACACAATCTTGCTTAAATAACAACCTACAAAAAAGAAAAACGGTTAATACGAAAACATCTTGACATGGGTCAGGCATGGCATTGTTGTAAGTACCTTTGTAATGAGGACCCTAAATCTCAGTGAAGAGTGGGGTTCTGTTTTTTTTTAAAGAAAATACGACTTACGGTCGGAGCACCCGTTGGGTCCTAATCTTCGTCTGTGGTCCGCACACACGGTACACTTCTGTCCTTGCACCCCGGTTCGGCAAACACATCGACCAGTCATTTGTTCACAATCCTCTCTAACTGATCCGAAAGCTGAACATCCGCACGCTAAAATAGAATATTATATTGTGAATAGTACAACAATACCAATAACAACAATAGGTACAGACGCCAGCACATCAACCTACCCGAAACTGTCAAATTTTCGCTATCAACTTTGAACCTTATGCTTTAGTGATAAAGTTGAAAATCTATTAAAGAAATCTGACAGATTGTAGTAACTTGATGTGCTGGCGTCTGTACAAAATATATTTTCTACACAAACGGAAACTGTAGGAAAAATCCATTACAAGATTGGAATATAACAATCTGTCGATAATGGAAAAGTAATAATCAAGGAGTATACGTACGAATACATCCAGTGTGACCGGAACCGATCCTCGGCAGCCCCCAGTAGCCGGGCTCGCATCGGTCGCACTTGAGGCCGCCCACACCGGGCCGACAAACACACTGGCCGTCCGCGTCGCATCGATCCGACACCGAGCCGAGCCGGTTACAACCGCAACTCGAGCTCGTGATTGGACACCCTTCCTCATTAGGACCCGTGGCTGCGGTCGAACCGTCCGAACAACACCCATACGACGACTCCGAACAGTGAGACATCTTCTTATCCTCAAATTGTCTCGAATCGTCTGTACAATAATGTATTAACGAAATTATAAGCAAATTTTCGTTGCAAGTGCCACCAGTTCCACACTAGTGAATAAACTACCCTATTTTATAAGATGGAGACAAAGGATCCGAGGCGGCAACGGCTAGCGTGATTGTATCCAATTTACTGCCTGGTGCCGTGTACCGTTAGTATCTTCACTCTGACAAATCACCAGTTAGGTATCATATTATATGCATGAAACCAAGGTTTGCTTCGTGGAAATATCACAGAATAGTAAAATTATAACTATAATAAAATATGATGGCCACTACAAATCAGTTTCGCTTTTAATTAAAATGGATTAATTGTAACTGTACAAATAATTAAAATCAACTGACTAAATGGAATATTTGTCTGGCACAGATATAATTACAACAGCTGTATATTTCTAGGGTACAGTTGTACAATACAAATGGTTATTAGACTTGTTGGTTGTTAAATGTTAGAAAGTTTAGTCTAAATGGACAGCGTATTCAATTAGGGTAATGGCCATGAGACATAATTAGTTTGAATGGATACGGTATAATTCAATACAAATGACGCTAGAAAATAGATTCAAACAATTAATTTAGTGATATAGATTTGGAGAAATTATTGAATTTAAAAGCAGAAGGTACGCAATATCGCATGAAAGCATTAATTGCTATTCATAGTTATTTCTATGTGAATACGTAATACTCACTTTTAGGGCAGCACCGAGCCGCAGTCAGCGTGATATGACAGTAGCTGCCAACAGGGCAATCCTGTCGGTGCGGCCCGTTACCACAGTCTATTTCGAGGCCAGTGGTGGGATCAACCATTGCTTTGTTATTACCGCACGGTCTTACTTCCATACCTGCGGTTAACAACAATTCATTGCCGAGAATGATAGGTATGTGAAAATATGCTCTACTTATATTGTCGTAATCTAAGAGAAAGTGTTAGTATGTGTTAACAAGCATGATGACGAACCTTTACAAAGATCCAGAGGTCGGAGTCTTAACTCAAGTTGTTTCTGACATCCCTCTTTACGCATAGCACAGAGACTGGGATAGAGTCGGAAGTCTGATGCGCAGACAGGGAAGTATTCGGTTTCGTGCGGACATTCGAAAAGGCAGGAGCAGCGTGGATAGCCGTCGGCGCCGATCTCGCAGCTGGCGCCGAAGTCGCAGCGGATATCGCGGCAGGCGGACGGCGCGGCCGTACCGTCCAGCTCGCCGGCGCGCCACGCGTCCGTGGAGCCGTCCGCCGCCTCCGTCGTCGTCATCGCGGTCGTCGCTACACCCCCACCCAAATATTTGCGTGTTAGTCGAGCGATAAAGCGGAAAGTTAGTTAATCGATTGACGATCGGTTGCTTTATTGAAATTACTGCTAACAACTGGGTTGATGTCGGTCCGATAGTAAATATTTTCTCTTGGATCAACCATTTTTACGGAGACCTTCCCCAGCAATTTAATGAACTACTATTTTCGGGCTAATTAAACTTAGGGAACGACATAATGAACTGTAGTAGAGTTAGAAGGAGTTAGTTGTGTTAAATTAGAAAGCGGAAAATATTTAAAGAAAAAGTAGGCTTGTGATACGTACTCATAGCAATTGGAGGCACAACTGCTAGTCTGTCTTTGCAGTCTCCATAAAAGATGACGTGTAGTGTGGCTGGTGGAGGTAGCCTACATGCTGCCTTTTGCAGTTCACATTCGTTGGGAAAAGTCTGCATGGTACTGCCACAAACTGGTTCACGAGCAGCGCCAGAGCAGTCCGTAGGACATATACACTCGCCGGCAGCACAATGCGCTCCAAAGGCACATTGTACACCTTCACACAGAGCTGTTAAAGAAATACCAAATAGATAAATGGAGCTATAATTCAAGTTCAAATATTATTCAAGCTGAATTAGATCTATAAAAATGGTTTTCAGGAAGCCCGTCGAGCGCATCGCGAGTCGCGTGAGTCATAAATAATAATACAAGCGTGAGTTGTATTTCGTCTGTGCTGCAAGGTTACGACTTTGTAAGCACCCCGGCTGAAGTTTTCGAGAAACGAATGGCTGAACAGATAATGTCATTACGTTGGACAATTGTGTGCTTCTTCGCTAAGGAAAATTTGGCTTCCTCGTTCTCTCATTGAGGGATGAAGGAAGACACCCGTGCAAATTTAATAACGATTGTTTACCACTTCTCCGCAAAATGAAAGTTTTGTGAAAGCGGTCGATTAATACCGGACGGAAAATGGAAGGAGACGTTTTCTAATAAAATTTTAAAGTAGGAACACTGTCTACACAACAATATCTTCCGCTGAAATTGGTAAGGACTAAAGTTTCGTAATCTTGAACCCGCAAATTAATGGGTTGCTTATTACAATGAATATAAAAGTGAAAAATGAATATAATAAAAAGTTTATAACGAGCAAGTGATTAATTAAAATTTCTGAACTCTGGTGCTCTACATATGAACTTTAAGGCATTGTTAGTTTAACCTCATTCATATTAGCTTAATTTTTTTTAATATTGTAATTCTGAACTCTCACAGTGCTCAACATACTGTTTAATGAGCCTTTTGTGACCTTTTGAGAAATAATTGTAGGTATATCAACTTTCACGAAAAGCTAACAAAATTTCGTTTGCTAAAGATTTTTGTTCAGGTATTGAAACTTTGGAAAACTGATTCAAAGAGTAAACACTTGGAAACATCTTTTAACAACAAAGCCTCCTACTCCATGCCGTTTATATTGTGTTATTTATACCCAAATAAAAGAAACCTAACGACCAGACTTACATACATTAGATACTTAGCTAGTATCTAATGTATGGAAGTCTGGTCGTTAAATTCAAATAGTCTAGCTATCAATATCAATTAACCGATTTGGAGTTCAAACTTTGAATCTGCGTAATAACGATAAAGTAGGGAACTGCTTGAATTCCACGTGATTTCATGTTATAAGCTGTTTGAGGTTTAGTAGTTTCATATCCTGATAGATTAAGCCATGCCAATATGCCGTAATTAAACTAATTGGCGAGTCTGTCGTGTTTTTGTCAAATAGATGGTGTACTTCAAATAGGCAAAGTTTTCTACATTAAATCATCATCAACAGCCTAGCCTTTTCCCAACCATGTTTGGGTCGGCTTCCAGTCTAACCGGATGCAGCTGTTTTCTACATTAAATGTGACGGAAATTAAAAATGTGAACATTTAATTTAATTATGTATAATATCGCCATTTTTATCTTAAAAGTTAAAGGAGATGGATAAAGTGTGGCCCTGCACGGACAAAGACTTACCTAATAAAAATATAAGAAAAAAAAAATTTTGCGGCACTCCGGGAGTGCCGACAGAAATGAAAACTTGAACAATACGTGTGTATTTTGTGAATCCTTATAAACGAAATACGCGCGGTACCCGCTACGGCCATCCGTCTTACGAATTTTCGATCTGCCGGTCGATTCCGTAAAAATCTCACCGTGAAAACTTAGGTGAAGTGAGCGTGGAGTGAGCTGTTAAGTATTAGGTATACTAATAATTATACATATATTCATATATATTTGACTGCACTTGTATACAACACAATATATCAGTTCTATTATTGTGACGCGCCTAAATGACTAGATGTATGAACGTGGACAAAGCAAAACGAGTAAGTAGGTAAGGGTCGTTTTTTTTTTTGACTAGGGCATCTCATAGTTGACCTTGAGAGGTCGTGACTACTTAACCGGACTAAAGGTAAGGGTCGTAATAGTACCTATAGGGCGTTTTATAGTTTCTGCCTCCCCGCATGGCAAAAGCAGGGAGTTTAGGTATATTTGTATACATATTATAGCTAGGTACGTGTGTTAAGGGTTTTATGTCGATTGCCATGACAAAGTCAAGACATTTGTCTTTCATTAATGATTTGACAATTTAAGACATTCCTGTGTACTTGTGTAGGTTCTTGTAGCTCGCATATTGCTGTTTTACTGTTTACACTGTACATATTGAATGTATTCTTGTGGTTTCATGTGGTGTTTTACGACGAACATTAGCTTTGTTTCTGGATATCTGTTGTTACTGCTCTCTCAACTGACCCCGGCTTTCACGGACTTTGCATCTTCTCATTTCGATTTACCTTGGCTACTCGCACTTTGGACAACTGATTTTGCCCTATTTCTGATGGAGAACCAGCGCTGCACTAACTGTGGTATAGCAACGTTTCGCATAAGGAAGCATTTGTTGGATTCGGATGAAATTCAATCTGTTATAAGACAGCGGATTACTCCGCGATTGGTGAGTTTTAACACGCGTGAGCTTTCAGTAACGTCTTCAGCACGTCTTTTAAGGGTGTAGCTATTTTTTTATACTTATGTAGGTTGTTTATTTTAAGTCACTGCGTCTGATAAAGTGTGCCATTCTTGCTTGTAAAAATAATAATAGTCATCAACATCATTCAGCCAAAGAAGTCCACTGCTGCTCATAGGTAGGTACCTATGAGCAGCAATGGACTTCTTTGGTGCAATTTAGAGCAGGTTTAGGTAAACCTCACATGCTGAATATATGACCTGATAGAAGTCGTAGGAATTTATTGTATGCAAGCACAGGACCGGTTTATGTGATACCTATAGATTATTGTACTCACGTAGTTAAATATTATTAAATGTAAATAATACCAGCCTGTTATTGTCTCGTACAGAAGAGACACGAGCATTGCACATTTGTACAAGACAGGGTTGGCGATATAAGACTTATTTTAACTAGAAGTCCAGGTTTCCTCACGATGTTTGTTCTTCACCGATGTCAGTAATGTCCAAGATAATCTCAGAAACTACATATGAATTGAAAAAAATCACACTGGTACTTGCCCGTAATTGAACCCACAACCTCGTGCAGGAGAAGCGAGGCATTAACCACTGGACCATCACGACAATGTACATGTCTACTGTATTTAAACGTCAAAATATCATACCAGAATGTTTACCTAAAATTTCTTATATCTCGAAAATATAAACAGGACTATTAAATACAAATATCCCTTCATGATATATATTGTTTTATTAATGTCCATGCTGGACCATACTTGTATGGGAGCGTTATCCATCTCCTTTAACGTTGAGAAAGTTGAGAGATGTAGAAGTCCTCAAGATACGTTTATTTTCGGTGCAAATTTACCGTTTACACATGATCTGACCAAGATTATGTCGGGACTTTAAGAGAGACGGTGACCTCTGAGTTTGTTTTGGCATTTCTTCTCAGAGTAGTCAGATAGAAAATGCCGACCTCATCTAGTTTTTAAAATATGATTGACGTGTAAAAGTGTCTGTGTAAACCTACTTAAAGAAATAGAATCATTCATCATTTACCACTGCAAACATAACCGAAATTCGACGTAAATACAGCGTTTTCATTACCTACTTGATATTTAATTTATTATCTCAGCAGACTCAACGTGGATTAGTGTTTTCATCAAGATAATTCTTGATAAAGACACTAATCCACGTTATGTCTAAACATAACCGCAAATTCTAACGTTAAAGAAATAAGAAAATGAATGAGATTCTCAAGCATAATCTAATTAATCAGAATATATGCACAACGATCAAAATTTCCTAAAATCAAAACACCAAAATTACACTTGTGATAATATAATGAGATTGGCATTAGACTCACCACAATCGCCTTTGTATGCGAGCCGCAGATCAGTTTGCTCTCGACACGCTGTCGAGTCCAGCTCGCATTGCGACGGGTACGTCTGCCCGTCGCTCCCGCATGCCACGTCTGATTCCTGCCACCAACGAATAAATTCACGATAAGCTTTGACAAATAAAGGAGATTGTGGCATTTCGTTTTTGTTACGCATGATTTAAACATTGACTCTGAAAGTAAATCCAGTACAAACAAACTTGGGCAAAATAACTTCTTCTCTTCGTTTAATGGAATTGGGCAAAATAACATTAGTTGACAAAGGCTGATCTTTTTTTGAGCAGTCTTTTTCCTGAAACATACACATAATTTCCAAAGAAAAGAAGGACGGAGGAAAACCAAGCCGTAATATTCGCTATGACATTCATTTTCGTAATGTAAGAGGCGCCATCCATAACGTACTAAAGTCACCAAAAACGTAACTTATAAGGCAATTTAGGGCAGATACTAAGACCACCCATCTGTGCATCTTCACGTAGAAATAAGAAAATAAAGTAGAATAATCTCACGGCTCACAAATCTATTATTTATCGTGGACAGCCCAGCCCGCCTGACTTTCATTAATCTTCCCGCGAAGATTTGACTCAAGCACTTTGTTATGAATTCTCAAAAACATTTAATTGTCGTAACATCAAAGTATAATTGGCAACTTTAATCCGGAACAAGGTGAGTATCTTAATTCACAACTGATGGAGATATCCGCGCGATATTATTGTTCAGCTTATTATTATCCGGATCCCAAACCAAAGCAGTATAATTAAAGCTTCTCTTTCACCAATTATGTATTGTTTGGTTGCTCATTTCGGTGTATTGTTTACAATCGGCTTAACATGATTGGTTCGAAACTGTAGTCTTAAGAGGTAAATTGAGTACATAATGAATTGTTTACAGTTCTTACTTTGTGAATATTTCTTTAATTTAAAAATACTCTGAATATAACTGAACATTTCCAATATTTCAATTATGAATATTGCGAAAATATGAATGATCGTAATTATTTTCAAATACTTGGTATCTACAGTGATTAGTGACCAGTTTTTTTTTAATTATTTCAAGTCTTTCGTTATATACGACGTGGAGACGACAATTTGAAAATGAATGAATACACTGACAATACTACTGCATAGGATTATTTTGATACTATCATATAATACCTCACAGAATCAAAAAAGTGTTTACTTCAAACAAACTAAATACATAGTTGTATTGGGCCGACTATGGGTTTTGGCAATTTTTGGCTAGCTATAAGGAGTGACTTTACTATTGGATATTTTTTATTGTTTTTTTTGTATACAGGCTGGTAACGCCATTAGATATAAGAAATTTAATTTATTGTTGTATAAGCGGATGTAATAATAATTACCTCATTATCTTTGGTAATAATACTCACTTTACGGCTGTAGAGCTAAGTCATGAGCTCAAATTCTCTCCAGAAGTTAACACATTACATTACACCTAGTTTTGAACAGTAGCAACCTGAGCTGATAACTGCCATAACTTAATATGTAATTGCTCAATATATTGTACCTTAATACCACTAGAAATACCGTTCAACTATGGAATTCTAAAGGACCTTACATGTATTAATTATAATAGAATATACCCGTAAGTTACCCACGTATGGAAGCTTCGAATTCCTTCTCATCTCGGTCTTACCGCTAGGTACCTTCTAAGGATACGTACCTACCTCAACGGTAGGGAGGTGGGAATTTCACCGAAATGCTTTAACCAACCAAACTATAATGATAAAGGAATGTTAAATGTTAATTCATTTACTACTCGTAGCGGTCTGAGGTGCTAACTGAGGTTTACAGGTGGCCGCCTTGTAACTTATAGTTGCTAAACCTTAATGGTATTTACCTTTGATTAAGTCCGTTAAGTTTTGCCAATAGTTATGTATTAGTCAGAAAGGCAGACGTGGTTTCATATATATTCCTAAATATTTATTAAACATTTTACTGTCCATTTCCTTCTACGCAGGAATCTTAGGCTATGAGCGATATAGCGAGATGTATTTCGCCAGAGTTACGTATGACACATTTTCATTATTTTATGTCAAACCCAAAACGGTTTGCGCTCCGCCGCAAGCAAAATTAGTGTTGTGATGCTATTATAGGTACAGACGCCAGCACATCAAGCTACTACAATCTGTCAAATTTCTTTAATAGATTTTCAACTTTATCGCTAAAGCATAAAATTCAAAGTTCATTTGGAAAATTTGACAGTTTCGGGTAGCTTGATATGCTGGCGTCTGTACATTGTTTAGAAATGTTTATATCCTTGCAAAGTTACGCAGGCAAGTCGAAGTGGCAATAAATACGGGGTAGTAAATTTAGTAGTGTACAATACCTGTGCCTCGGTGCAGTTGTGGTTGCAGCGACATATGGGCCGGCCTGTGTCGCCGTCCACGACGCAGTCACCGCCGCCTTTGCACACGATGTCCGAGCAAGTCTCTGAACAATACACGTCTAATAAGAATATTTAATATTTTAACACAAGCAAGGCTATTTATTTCGTTGGCATGACATGGTTATAATGTTCAGTGGGTCTTTCTTATCGTGGGTAATGTGAATTCAGTTTTTGCAGTTATACAATGTGTCCTGTCATGGACTAGCGATATTCTAGGTACTTATATAACAACTATTCTAATACACAAATACACTATACACTAGGGTCCGATCCAGTAAAATATTAATGTTAATTTAAGTTTTGTAGCTGAGCTCAAAATCTGTCGAACTAGGATAAAAAAGACTCATAGTGGTTGTTTTTGCAGTAATCACACTAATATTATAAAAGGCGAAAGTTTATGTGTGTGTGTTTTTATGTTTGTTACTTCTTCACGCTCAAACGGCTGGACCAATTTTGATAAAAATTTGTAAGGAGGTAGCAGACACTCTGGATTAACATATAGGCTACTTTTTATCCAGATATTCCCACGGGATCGACATGTACGCGGGTAAAACCGCGGGGCGCAGCTAATTTACAATAGTTTCGTCACTGGCACTTTTTTGGTGTTATTTTTTTATTTCAATAATGTGGACCCATTGGATTGAAATGTAAACGATAGACAATTTTGTTGTCTTCTGATTAAGCCTACTTTTACCTCAGTAGGACCAAAACTGAGATATGACTTTTTTTGTACACATGTAGAGAATATCTCAACAAAAAAAGCAAAATGGCTGCCAAATAGCGGGGAAGTGGATTGGACCCTAGTTCATAATGTATTTGTGTATAGAATAGTTGCTATTTAAGTACAGACGCCAGCACATCAAGTTACTACAATCTGTCAAATTTCTTCAATAGATTTTCAAGTTTATCGCTAAATTATAAGGTTCAAAGTTGATTGGGAAAATTTGACAGTATCGGGTAGCATGATGTGCTAGCGTACAGACGCTACAAATGTATAATAATATAATAATAATGTATAATGTATAATAATATGTATATAATTACAAAATGTTGTAGACCTCAATAACTTGATATGTACTATGTGTCCGGTCATGGATTAGCGATATTCTAGGTACAGACCTAGAATATCGCTAATCCATGACCGGACACATTGTACATATCAAGTTATTGAGGTCTACAACATTTTGTAATTCAATTTTAGACAATTTTCAACCAAAGTAAACTCAATAGGGAAAGAGCTTTAATTTTGTTTGTTTTGAACAGGCCCTGATGTAATCGAAATTTATTAATCCACAAACATACCTGATATTTTTTTAACAAACTCAATAACACGTAAATCAAACAAAGTTCATAAATTCTGTTTTAAGGTAATTTTCTAACAGAATGATTGATTAGCTGTAATCTTGTAGAAAGTGGTTTTTGTGATTTATCGACAAGTGGTAGCTTGATACCCTTTGAAAGAAATTCAATTAAACTGTGACTAAGCGCCGGTGAACGGCTCTATCAAATATTGTTGAAATAAATTAATGGCCACGCTCGGACGCCTTTAAATAATAAAATTAATCCGTATTCTCCGTTCATCAATCCGTGTCGCGTTCAATTTCCATTGAGCCATTTTAATCTCTAATTGACATTTCAGTGCGCAATGATAGAGTAACGTACAATTTATTACTGTGTTGAGTCCCGCGAACAAATTGAACTGAATGAGTTTCAGCGGAAATAAATGAGTGCTCATGTAAAAGTACGCGGGTTTATTAAACGATGAGTGGCCACGATGCAGCAAGCACTTGGGCTTCTTTCATTAACATGATTTTTAATATCAATGCAGTTATACATTTATGTTTCATGTTGCTAACAGAACAATAGGGTTAAAATAAGCATGTCTAGTAATGCTTATTTTATCGCTAGGTATTGCTCTTATAGTAACGTATGTTGCTAATAATAGTAACGTATTTTCAATAGAAACTGTAGGTATAATTTAGGCAGTGAAATGAACACTAATAGCTGACGATTTTAACGCTCCCTTGTTCAGAAGTTTTTCTTTAATTAAATTGAACTTGTATCCTGACTTCAAGCTTCACTGGCAGTACAAATCCGTAAAAGCAAAAATCTGCTACTTTATTTCCTTGTATTTTATTATTGCC
The DNA here is from genome assembly GCA_927399505.1 of Luperina testacea. Taxonomy (NCBI): domain Eukaryota; kingdom Metazoa; phylum Arthropoda; class Insecta; order Lepidoptera; family Noctuidae; genus Luperina; species Luperina testacea. The sequence goes on from OV656756.1 coordinate 10,470,507, forward strand.
TACATAAATAATTTAGGCAAAATCTTGAACACCGCAAAATATTTCTTATTTCAAAAGAATTTTATGCGCCTTTTATTGACATTTTCATAAAGAAAAAGATTTTCATCACGGGAAATTGATAGCAATTTTTCTTGAAGAAATAAATTATATAAATCATCTCCGGATTCGGCGGTGCGGTGAGGAGACTTTAATTTAAATGACCTATGAAAGCATTTTATTCTCCTTTGGAACGTAAACATTAAAGAAATAAATCACGAACGAACATGCTTGTTATATCGAAAATTAATATTATACTTTGAAAAGATAAGCTTTGTTCCTAACAGCACTTACAAAGTTTTTATTTAGGTTGTCTATATTAATTTAGCAAAGTTCTTTTAATAAATTAGTTCACAGAGGCGGTCTGTTCTGTACCTAGGCAATTGGGTAGCTACTAACTACCAGGGTATAAGTACACGACTAACCATCATCATCATCATTTCAGACGAAAGACGTCCACTGCTAGACATAGGTCTCCCCCAAGCACCTCCACTTTGACCGGTTCTGTGCTTCTCGCATCCAACGGATTCCAGCGGCCTTCACAAGGTCGTCGGACCACCTTGTGGGAGGCCTTCCAACGCTACGTCTTCCGGTACGCGGTCGCCACTCCAGAACCTTTCGTCCACATTGGCCATCTGTTCTGCGAGCAATGTGCCCTGCCCACTGCCACTTAAGTTTGGCAATTCTTCAGGCTATGTCGGTTACCTTGGTTCTCCTGCAGATCTTCTCATTCCTGATTCGATCACGCAGGGAAACTCCAAGCATAGCCAAAACTAACTATATTAGGTACTTATAACACGTCGATGGGTATTTGATGGTTATTATGGTTCGTTTTGAGGGCAATTTTATTCCGTTTCTGAACATGACTTGGAAATTCTTGATTTAACATTTCCTTAGAAGAAAATACTTAAGTACTAACATGGAGTTTTGTAACTCATGTTAGAACAAGACGGACTTATCTAGTATCACTACCAGAAAGAAAAATGAAATTAAAAGATTTGCTCGCTAAGTCTAAATAATAACAGGTGTATATGTCGCAGGGATATGATAAAAACAGGGATTTGGGCAAATCCCTAAGGGATTTGATCAAACCACGGAGGATGTTAAAATAACAACACGTTTTTATCATTTCCCTAAGCAAATCTAGTGATTTGAACAAATCCCTAAATTGATTCAGTGAAATAATAATAAAACATGTCCAGTTCTTGTTTACGTCGCGCTCGCACTTGCCAAGAGTCCAAAGTACGATGCAAAACGAATAAATGTGCCTGGAAAAATAATGTTTTGTGTAATTCACGTTGCCACAAATCTGCTCCGTGTTTTAATAAATGAATATTACAAATAGGCATATCATACGTTAAGTTTTTCTACTTATATTTCTTTTTAAATTTTTGTTTCTCTTTTTTCAAATAATTATGTTCTAGTGGTGATTTTTGAGATTAAGAGCGCGTATACAGAAAGTGGGCAACGTCGCAAACAGCTGTCAAATATTTCCCTGCTTTGATTAATTTGTCAATATTACTGTATGAAAATAAGAAATATGGCTAACTAATGAATTAGAATATTAATAATGAATTGCAATTAAAACACTGAATTTGATGTTGTAACCGTTTTAGGTGTAAAAAAGGCATTTGTAAAGTTTCCAAATACTTTTTTTACATCTAAAACTAAATATTCGGTGTTACGATATTAATTATTGCATTTCATAATCAATATTCTAGTTCATTAGTTAGCCATATTTCTTATTTTCATACAGTAATATTGACAAATTAATCTAAACAGCGAAATATTTGACAGCTATTTGCGACGTTGCCCACTTTCTGTATAAACGCTCTTAATATTGCATTGTGATACACCTGATTATTATAATTATGTAGGTAATCTTACAAAATAAACCTTAAAAATATCACAAAAGTTATTTTTGTCTTTTCACTGAACCAATTTAGGGATTTGTTCAAATCACTAGATTTCTTTAGTGGGATTTGTCAAATCACCAGATTTGCTTAGGGAAATGATAAAAACTTGTTGTTATTTTAACATCCTCCGTGGTTTGATCAAATCCCTTAGGGATTTGCCCAAATCCCTGTTTTTATCATATCCCTGCGACATATATAAATGCATATACGCGTCCCTAGACGGAGATATTGCAAACGACGCGTGACCACGCGTCGGAGCATGGGCCAAACTGATTGGTCTAAATATTTTTGTTACGTAGATAGTACTCACGGCATGTTCCATTGTACAGCACCCGCAGCTCTCCATTAGTGACAGCTTCCTGGCAGGCGTGCATGCGCATCTTGCACTCGGAGCCGTACGTGTTGCGGTCGGACGCGCACACCGGCGTGAGCGTGGCGTCACACACGGGGCACGCGCACTGCGCCGCGCCGCCGCGCGCCACGCATGCGCCACCCCACGGACACGACGCGCGCGCGCATGGGTTTTCTACACCTGTTGGAAAATTATTAAATTGTTTTTCTCTCCAAGAGTGTTAAGTTGACACGTTTCTAATGATATACATACATACGTAGATGATAGAATTATGAACGCACGAATTTATAGGTATAGTAAAATGCAGCAGTTATTAAAAATTCAAACAGGCAAGGCAGATTAGTGGTAAGGTAGGTTGCAAAACAAAGTAGCCAACCGAATTTATATATTTATTTTAAGCTTAAAAAGTGATCACTAAGGCTGACTGGTCAACCTAAGCCGAGTTCATACAAAGTCAAAGCTAACCACGAACTTGGCCAAACCGCGTCACACATTCACGAGCACGATTTTACGTTTTAAAACATTCAACTCACCGCAGGGTCCTGTGTAAGCAACTCGTACATCTCGATTATCTAGACACGAGGCGCGGTCCAAGTGGCAGCGGCTGTCGTATGTGCGGCCGTCAGAACCGCATACGGGCCGCACGACCGGCTCGCACTCCGAGCCGCAACCGCAGACAGCCACGCCGCGCGCGTCAAGGGAACAGTGCTCGCGAGCTCCGCACTTGACCGAGTCGCACGGATGTTGCGCTATTACAAATTAAACGAAATATTTCCAAAAATCAATTTAAACACGCCCGTGACAGCTTTCAAATCTATTAAATCTCAAAGACCCTGACATAAATTTATTACGAACAATTTAACACAAAAGTTACTTAACTCTGATGGATTCAAAGCGAGAGAAAGTAGCACTTGTAATATTAAAACTTTAATACTAGGTAACGAAATTATTCCATTCCTACCACAATTTGTTTCGGTTCGACTTGACGCCTCGATGCTCGTACCCAATTACTTTTCTAAGGACAAAATGTCTCCTCAACACGGATACTTTAATAAGCTGGTGCTTTTACAATTCCGAACAAAGATTTAATTTTAGATTATAAGACTAGGTTTTGGAGTGTACGAGTATTTATCTATTGTAAAACAAGCTTTTCAAAAACATAGCAAGTTTAAGCTGTTTGAGAATAGATAAGAAAAATTACCTGAAGCACATTCTCCTCTGTAGGCGATAGTGAGTTGTTGTCTTGTTCGACATGACTCCCGGCGCAGAGAGCACTCGCTCGGGTAGTCTCTGTAGTCGGAGCCGCACACAGCGGAGCCGGGTCGCACCAACAGATCGCATGGTGGACCGCATCTGCAGACTGGCGCTCGCGCTTCATTTAATTGACATACTCCACCGTCAGCGCATTCATGTTCCGAACAGGGATCTGTGAGAAAAACCCATTTTAGAAAGCGAATGAACTGAAAACTATGTACATTTTCTTGGAATAGTGTTTAAACATAAAAATAAATTTAAACGTTATTAAGAACACGATTTAAGCTAAGAAAGTCTATAAAAGAAGACTTACTTTTGTCAGAGGAAAAGTTCTCATCTTAGGTAGAGCAATTCTGTCTTATAAAAGAGTACAGACTATGTTGAAACAATCTAATAAAAGCTCCGAAGCAAGCAAGAGTAATGTAAATAAAGAATCTTACAAAGGATGTTGGAATGTGCGGGCATTCGGTCTTGTACAAATTTAGTTCAGATCGAATATGCTGGGACAAGTTCAGTGAAAAGGGTTAGCGAAATGTAGTTACTTTTCATACATAGATTAAATTACTTTTATGAAAAAGACGACCCAATTTATGTGTACTTATACGAGGAAAAAATATTTTTGCATATTAGTGTTTGACTAACTTTTAGGAGGGTTGATAAATGATAAATGATTTTATTTTTATAAGTAGGTTTGCACAAACACTTTAACACGTCAATCATATATTTTTTTAATCTAGATGAAGTCGGCGTTTCCTATTTGACTACTCTGAGAAGAAAGGCCGAAACAAATTCAGAGGTCACAGTCTCTTTTAAAGTCCGGACATAATCTTGGTCAGGTTATATGAAGACCATCAATGTAGATCGATGTCTGAGATGGTCTTTTGAAGAAAGAACCAGACAGATTGAGAGGACCTGTCCAGTCAGTACACGCATTTGTCAGAAATCGTGCAGCTCAACTCAAAACTTAAGGAGCTCAACGATTAGACGAACAATACCAAAGAAAGGACATTTGGGTAGGCCACATAAATTACTCAAATTGCCAGACCATGTAAAAAAAACTAACAGAATATTGAATAATAAAAAAATATAAAATAATAAAATGACCCACATCGTCTTCACATTCATAATAATGAAATAATAGAATATGTACCTACTTTACAAAGTAAGCAAATGTCATTGTTTAAAAAAAAATATTAAGGTCAATGTGAATACATATTATAAAAAAACAAAAATGCAGAAATTAGAAGCAGCTCAATCCCAAGCTTTTTGTCCTCAATAAAACGGTAACGGTATAAAAGGCTTTCTTGCACAACCTACGTTTAATGAATGATTTAAATTTATTAAGGCTTAGATCTTGAGCGTGGCTTGGTAGTTTATTATAAAAGCTTATACATTGGCATCTGAACGAGCCACCTATTTTTTTGAGCCTTGTTGTAGGTACAACAAACTTGTGTTTGTTTCTAGTATTTATATTATGGATATCACTGTATTTTTTAAACAATTTTATATTTTTATGGACATATAAAATATTTTCATAAATATACTGAGAAGGCACAGTCATTACATTAATCTCTTTAAATTTGTCTCTGAGAGACTGTCTCGGACTTAATTTATAAATTGATCTCTCGCTCGCTTCTGCAAAATACAGATAGACTGAATATCGACGGAATTTCCCCACAATAGAATATCTTACGACATAATACTATGAAAATAACTAAAGTACACTAAACGGGCAGTCTCTATATTAGGTAAATTACGAATTTTTCTAACAGCGTATGCTGCGGAACTTAGCTTTTTTGACAATTTATCTATATGTGGACCCCACTGAAGGTTAGCATCCAAAGTTATGACCAAGAATACTGTGCTCTCTTCAGGATTCAATTCCTCGCCCTTTATCAACACATTAGTTTTCACCTGCCTAACGTGGGGTAGCGTAAACTTAATGCATTTGGTTTTTTCTCGTTTAGAAGCAAATTATTAACATTGAACCAGTGGATTACTTTCGTGATCGCGCTATTTACATCGTCAGTAACCAACTGCTGACGTTTAAGTTTAAACAAAAGTTAAGTGTCCTCTGCAAACAATTTGGCAATTTATTGCTCACAATGTAAAAGGTTCTGAAAATATAAGTAGAATATTTAACATGTAGGAAATAATATGCCAGGGTGCTAAACTTTGACATATTCTGTCTATCTCGAATTTATTTTCCTACATTATTAAGCAAGTAGTTAATGTTACCTACAGCTTTACATACATAAAAACGGTATTCACTGATATTTAGTAGGTGGATCTTTTTCAATAAAAGGAAAGTGACAGAAGGCGTGTCACCTTTCTACGCACGTTTCCTTAGAAAGCCCGATTTTATTCCGGGACAGTCACGTCACCTGACACGGGCAAAATGAAATGTTGACCCTTTTTGTGTGCTCCGCGTCTATTATTAAGAAAAGACCTGCTCTTAACGAGTTCTTTTATGCTCTCAAAGATCGACACTAACAATACGAGGCCATTATATTTTAATTAATAATCCCTCGTTAAAATAACTCTAGCGGAGCAGGCGTATTAAAAAAGAGACTTTTATCATGAAATGATTAATGAATTGGTATAAAAATTATGTACAACCTTTTTGTGAATCAAATGTTCTTAATCACCTAGAGCTAACTCGTGTGTGCAGTATGAGAAATAAAACAGTAAACACTATGTAATTAACATAATGGTAAGCTAATAAAGTCAGAACTGTCAGAAGCATAACTTGTTTATGTTGTATCTATATGGATTCTGTTTTGAACAGACAAACATGCAACTTTTAGTTCAGTGCAACGCTATGCTTTTATGAATCTAACAAAACTACGGGCAAGTTGTCAACAGCAAACATTTGTGTTCTGCTATAACTGGAAGAAGCTTATGTCCAGCAACTGTCTGCGAAATACTGATAATGAATGAAAATTCAGGGAAATGTTTAGCTGATTGAAATACTACGAAAATTTCCCGTGTAATAGCTATTTCATACGACTAATCGGGAATGATAGTTATGATTTGAATAGATGGACAATTTAAGACGGTGCCGAAGCATAGGACACCGCAAAACGCTCTGTTTTTTTTCGTAGGCAGTTAGGCATATCCTAGTAATATTATAAATGTGAAATTTTGTGAAGATTTTGGATGTTTGTTACTCAATCACGCGTAAACCGTTGAACAGATTAGGTTGAAAATTGGCACATAGATAGACCATTTCTTGGATTAACACATAGGATACTTTTTATCCCAATATTCCCACGGGATCGAAGCCTACGCGGGTGAAACCGCGGGGCGCTGCTAGCTGGTATATATTACAAGCATTTTATTAACATCAAACGCGTCACTGTTTTGAACCTTATTTGTAGCCACGATGCGCTATTTTCAATTCCGGAAAATTTGCTTCTCATTGTGCCATAAGTTGGTAGTCAATTTGCTAAATAAGCCGTTTAAATTACTAAAAATTATGTATGACTTGCCGCATTTCCCATGGTATTTGATGGTTGTGTTGAGCTGGTTGTCGCAGGCATGTTTGTCGAGATGGCACACGGACGGGTACTCTCTGCCGTCAGTCCCACACACTGGCTTGCGTCGTTGACAACTTCGGGGACATCTACATTCTGGCTGGCCGTACGCTGCAACGCATCGCGCCCCTACTGGACATGATACTCCTGTGCATGGGTCGCCAGCGTCTGCGTGGGACAAAAGAAATTACAAATTCACATGAGATATTCTTTATAAGACTTTAATAGCATTTTTATAGGAATTTGACAGAGTAAAGCCATCAGAATTTTTTGAATGACTAACTAACAAAATATACAAATAAATACAAAAAATCCTCTTGTTTTTTGGTCACTTAGCCGTCGAAGTACTCGTCCGCATCACTGTCATCCGGAAACGTGCCCAAAAGACTGGCAGCATTGCAACGTTGAATGGCAATGTTAATTATTTCGCCAAAGAACGAGCCGGCGCGGCCCTCTGGTCATATGAAGTGTCAATTAGTCAGCGAGAAATTTCCTTAAAAAGGAAACGTGGACACGGGCCTGATGACCCGAGTATTTCGACCCCAAACGCTGTAGTTATGTAGGTACTCATATCATAAGGTTACAGCATTTGCGCCACTTGAGGAATCAGTATTTTTACAAAGAAAACTCAATCATTGACCGAGACCGCAACTGTTCTTGATAATTATAACGATTTAGTAAAGGCTCTTTAAATTGTTTTTTTTTTTATCTCATAACATTTATGGAGAGTGGAGAGTGGAAAGGAGAAAGGGAGGCCTGTGCCCTGCAGTGGAACAACATAGACTAAAATCTCTATAAATATAAAACAAAGTCGGGTTAGTTACACCTTACGCAAAATACGCGCATTGACGTGGAGTTGCGGACAAGTATTATTACCCGTATTATCTATTACCTTAATTACACCATTTATAACTCAAGAACGGCTGGACCGATTTTTATGATCTTTAATTTGTTGGATTTGTCTCCGCCCCGAGTAGCAGAATAACGACTAAAACAAGGGTAAATTTCAGAAAAAAATTTTGAAGGTAATTATATCACTAATAGGATTGCTACGTGGTACCTAGAACAACCATAGGCCAAGGGGTGCGCGCACGACCCCTATTTGCAGTACCTTCTAGTCGAACGAATGCAGGCTTACGAGCACCCCTACGTCGTCTTACTGGTCAATATAATAATTAATCTATTTCAAAATATTGACATCTTCGCTCTACCAACCGGTAAATTTAGAGGCCTTGTTCGTGACACTATTTTGAATATTGTTCCATAATATTCTTAAATCTTAGACTGTATTTATAATTTCTTGTTTATCTTTTCTATTTTTTTACATGCCTGTTTACTGTTTAGTTTTATCATTAACACTTATGTAATTTTATTTTAACTATCACATTGTAAGCGCACATCGCATTAGTTTTTATAACTTTTCGTTACCTATAATATGTGGAAAATGTCGTGGGTTATACATTTACTCACTCTGTAGCTCATATTTTATGTAATATTGTAATGTGTAACCGTTTATTTTCCCAAATAAATAAAATAAAGTCATTTATTTACTCATACATTCATCCTGAGGCAGTACGCAGTTCGACGGGTCAGCTAGTATATAAATAAACAAAATTTATAACTACCATACAAATACAATAACATCAAAGAAATTGTAGGATAAAGAGACCAAAAAATAACAAAAAGCTATTTGTACACATGTATTGGCAGTAAATTGTGGGACGCTTGCGATGTCGTGGGGATCCATTGGAAGTGTGAGGAGATTAAGGACAGAAAGATGCTTTATCTTATCGAGTGGCTGTCCTCATAGTGAGCGGTTGACACTGTTAATACTCGATGTGACGGGTGGCGCTACTCAAGGCGCCAAGATCTTTGAGTACACATTTTATTATTTGTTATTGACGTTTGTTTATTCACAAACATTCTTATAATCATTATCAGTTTGTTTTTATCTATCTATACTTCTATACTAATATTATAAAGAGGTAAAATTTGTTTGTTTGTATGTAGGTAATCTTTGGAACTACCAGTCGGATTTGAAAAATTCTTTTTCCATTTGATAGCCCTATTCTTGAGGAAGGCTATAGGCTAACATCACACTATGACTCTTAAGAGCCGAGCAAAAAGAAAAAATGTCAGAAAGAATGCTAAGTGAGAACGAAGAGCACGATCGGGCGATGGAATGCGACGCGATGGGTCGGGGGCCGAAATTTCTCGCGGACGAAGTCGCGGGCAGAAGCTAGTTTAGTATAAATCTGTGTAGTACAGACTTTGCCTTTGCACTTTGAATTTTCTTTTTTTTTTCTCGTACCAATTAAATTAAAAAAAAAACAAAATCAAAATCGGTTCATCCGTTTGGGAGCTACGATGCCACAGACAGACACACACACACACAGACACGTCAAACTTATAACACCCTGTCGTTTTTGCGTCGGGGGTTAAAAATAACTTGAATTTAAATTTAAAAAAATAATTGATTCTCACAACATCATAAAAAGAAAAGATAGAGGATCCAAAGTGGCTATAGTATACCCAGCCGGAAGGTAAGATTGTATAAAAGAAACTCCTTAAACATTGACAAGTGAAAATCACTTGAATAGGTGAGTGCCCAATAACAATGTTAGTTTATTACATAAAGGTCTTGGAAAGGGCCGGCGCTCTTCGACGTCGGCTAAAGTGACTATTTGAATGGAAAATTAAATACCAATAAAATTTGGCTGGAATATCCAATAATAAATAGATTACATTAAAATATACACAGTTAACAATTTAAAACATGAGTATTTCCACATGTAAATAGAAACATATTATACAGACTTAACTTTCGTTATAATTTATCAAAAAATTTCTACCTATCCAATGGCTGCACTCTACACCATAAATTAATTACACAGATATTTTTCGCGTTGAAATGCACGCAATGAAAATTGATAAAGGCATTTGAGTAGCTGGGCTATGTCACGAATTTGCGTGATAAATTGCCTTTGTTCGGGTAGTATTAGTAATATCATTGTGCTACATAAGCTTTGTGTTGCTATTTCAATATACAGAAACAGGAGTTTCACTCTATTCTAGGTTAAATTATCACGAATTCCATATCACAAACGTTGCACGCAGTCTAATTAAATTAACGGACGAATTAATAATGTTATCTCAACCTAATTGTACACAGAGCCTCAAATAGAATTTCACATTTAAACCAGAAACGTTTAATCATCATAAATTAAATAAAGTTAGGTGTTGGCGATTCTTACCGCATTCGCCCTCGTGCTTGACGCGTAGGTTCAGGCGTCGCTCGCAGGCTTCCTTACGTAAGTAGCAATGGTTGCGGTAGGTGCGGCCGGCGGTGGAGCACACAGGCGCCGGCGATGTGGGGCACGTCGCGGGGCAGGCGCAGTGGGCCCGCCCGTCCCCGAGGGATACACACTCTGCGCCCCAGCGACAAAATGTTTTTTCACACGCTTCTGAAAAATGAAAAGTTGTTCAGCATTCACGTCAGTGACCATGACGCATTGAAATTAAAAATGCAATGGAACGTAAAATGTTTTAAATTTATATGAATTTAATGAATTAATTGAATTTAACATATGCAAATAGCAGGAAGTACTGGAAGCCCACACAGTATTCGCAATATTACTTGAATATTTATTATGCATGAGTGTTGTTGAGTGGCTGTGAAAGTCATTACTGTATCAACTCTGTGTTGTGTTCACCGAAAATTGTATTTAAAACAGTACCGCAAAGGGTGGCTAGTGAATTTTAGCTTTATACCTTAAATTACGTGATGGACACGACTTAAGTAAGGCCTATAAATTATTAAACACGATATATTATTAACCTGATCAATATAAAACATTATAATATCTAATATTCAGAAAGTTAAGGAATTGATTAAGGTACGTCGTGGGGCTCGCCCGTGAATAGCGCTAATAAAACTGATATCCCGGGCCGCAAGCCACCGGTGAATTCTTTGAGCAAGATATAATTCTTTAGCGAACTCCGCTATGGATGACATAATTTCCAATTTTCTACCTGGGGAGTCAGAGGCGTGACTAAATTATTAAGGCGGACTAAAATAAGATGCGAGTTCTCGTTTCGCCACAGCATTGTGTTAGAACAAGCTTTAAAGATTACCGATTTCTATCGCCTTGTTAAAATTCTAAGCAGATATTGCCGGCCGCAAAGTCAAACAGCGGCTTACTAAAAGTTAATTTACAATTTTCTTCTCGATCATAAACTTTTAAGTTTGGCAGTCGTGAGCCAATAATACTTCAAGTTTATTAACTTAATAAAGATGCTTTACAAAAAGGTCATGATCATGGACAAAATATTTAATCAAAATTGTCTGATACCTATTTACAAAGTTTGCACCAGTTACTAAGTATCATTATTGAATAAATTACTGTTCAATACCTGTTTATATATCATTTGCACGTGCATCTTTTTCTACAATAGTCAATCTAATCACTTAGGTACTTACATTTGCCTGAGTAGACGTGAAAGTCATAAAAAAACTTAAATTAAAAAGGTTTCAATTTGTCTTACATTCTACGATTTTAATAGGATTTACGAAAAAACCGAACCAATTCTCCATCTAAATCATTCATGCAATCAAGTTTAAGTTAATATTTTCCAAGCGTTTTTACAAATTAATTCTATCGGGATTTTTAATAATGGTAAGAAATAGAGCAGACATCTCAACACCTGCGCCCATAGGAGGGGTGGGAAATGCTTGAAAATCTTTAAACTAGACAGGAGCTGAGTAAGAACTCATTGATTGCAGCAAGCGCCTTCATTGTAGCTTGCTGTTAGTTTAGTCTTTTCAGCACTAGTGGTGTTAGTGACTATACAGTGTATTCTCAATTTAGTTGTTCTCATTCTAACTAACAAATGAACTTTGTACGCGAAGCTAAACCTAACTCACAATTAATTATACAACGACTAACACGCGACGACTAGGAATATAATAAACTTGGTTGAAGTGCAAAAGCACTTACACAGAATTGTTTAACACTGACGTGTTTATATAACAACTAAAATAATTGAGTTTATAATTTATACTGTCTACTAAAATCTCGCAAGGTCGTGACATTCATTCAAATCTTCCAATTGATAGACCAGGATTAAAATAAGATTCTTATAATTAAACTTCGGTGCGAATATAGAACGATCCTTATCCCTTAGACATCCCTTTGTGATTGTGAAATATAAACAACCTGTGACTTTAAAGATGACAAATTGTTTTCATTATTGTATTTGTCTCCTGAAAAGAGGTCAAGTATCAGCGGCGAACTCATTTCCTTTGGCTTTCATATAAAGGTTACAGACGAATCCGCTTAAGAAAAGAAAGCAGTCGGAAATAACAATTTTGTAAGAAACAAACAAAATGTAAGAACGCGAATCGCTGTTGGAGAAGCCTGAGATAAATGGAGACAGGGAGGGGAGATAAAAATGATGGCGGATGCTCCGTGAATGGAAGAAAATTAGGAAATTCACCGCGGCGCTTTTTCAGGCGCGAGAGTTGTTTAAATTATCCATATTATCTGTGTATAAATAAAATTGTACTCATGCGGGTTGAATTTATAATAAGACGGAGGTTGTTGGAATTTTGTTGATCTAAGAACGAAGAATTTTTTTTTGTTTCCGAAAATTCTCATTCGTAACTCATGTGTTCGTATAAAATATTTAGTAAAAAGCTGTGTCTGTGTGCTATATTCGATTATCTATTTACAATAAATATCGAAGGACCAACACACAGCAATTTTTAGTCCAGTTGAATAAGTGAACCTAAACACACAACGCAATACTAATTAGAACAACTCCTTGAAACGAATAATCCTAAAATAATAACACGATATAATATAGGAGCTGACTGTCACCCACATAATTCGGGACGCGGCCTCCTAAAGTCTCCGAGACAAAGCAATTTTGCTGGCTCGAGACACCGACGTAGTTGGCATGTCACTCGCACAGTAGATATATACCTACACATGTGGATTGTGGACTAAAGATAAGCTTTGAAGAAGTACCGACGCATTTATTACTTAGCTGATATACCTACGTAACTAAAAACGTTAACATAAGTTGACAAGAGTTACAGTAGACCGAAATAATTTAAACATCGTAGATTTTATCAAGATTTCTCGGTTGAGTATGAATGGAATAGATAGGAACCTATTTAAAAAAAAAAACAATCATATTAAGCTACAAACATAAACATTTTACTCATCGAGGCTCTCAAACTGCAATAGGTACACTTTGAAAACATAGGTAGGTATATCTTTTACCCTACATAAAGTAAACACACATTGGAAAAGTAATCCAGATTCCACATACTGAACACAAACATACACATTGCAGATTATCCATTACAAGTTACGCGAAAGTAAAACCCATAATATTAATTTTCAAACGTAATCCACGTTTTCAATTCATTAATTTTATTGATGTTGGGCTTTTACGTACGAAGTTACGAGCATGTAAAAACTATAAACTTAATCAAACTGAAAAGCTTTTTAAGCGGTCGATTAAGTGAATCGGTTGTAATATAAATGATGTAATAATTTTATGGACGGGGCTTAGGCACATAACTTCAGTCTTACACGCGTTTTTATGTACTTGATAACTTTTTTGAGACAACATTCATGTTTACGGTTTCAATAACTTTTTTATTTTTACTTTTCGCTTCTGTTTTCGGACTTCAAAAGCGTTCTTGTTCTTTGAACTTAGAGTGTGAGAGCTCATGAAAAGAGGGTCTGAAAATATTACACTAAAATACAGGCATAATCGAAATAAGCACACAGACACAGTCTAGTAAAACCATAATCATGTTAATGAAATATCAATCAGTTCAGTTAAATATACTCCTCCATCTACGCACATAAAATCAAAAATCAAAAGTCATTTATTCAAACTAGGCTGAGAATCAGCACTTTTCGAAAGTCAAAATTATAAAAGACAGTCCCCCAAAACGCCCGAAATATAGGTAGGTAGGTACACGCGTTTATATGTGTGATAACTTTTGTGAGACAACATTCATGTTTACGGTTTTAATAATTTTCATACTCTACTTTTCGCCTCTGTTGTCGGATTTCAAAAGCGTCCTTGTTCTTTAAACTAGCGTATGAGAGCTCATGAAAACAGGGTCTAAAAATACTATACTATAATATATAAAATACAGACATAACTGAAATGAACACATAGATAATTTAGTAAAACCATGTGCAACAGTAATTAAATATCAATTAGTTCAGTTAAATATCCATTACCATCCATGACCTACAAGGTTATGTCCTCTATTTAATTATACTATATAAAGCTCGATTACCACTCACTGACTCACTGACTGACATAATTGTTCTCCCAGATGGTGAAGGGGGAGGTGGGTTTATTTTTACAGATTCGTATAGAAGTAACTCTCACGAGTATGGGAAAAATCCCAAACCTCCCCTTTTCCACCCCACTCTCCCCCCTCCCTATCGTATCTCGGAAACTAAGAGTCCCGTGTTTTGTTGTTTTACGGATTCGTATAGAGGAGGCTCGGAAAAGTAAAATCCATTTTTCAAAGTTGCCCCCTTGCCCCCCTTCTCCCCCCCCTCTAGGTAGATCTCGGAAGTTAAGAGACTTGGAACATTTTTTTTTTCAGATTCATATCAAGGGGCCCAGAGTTGGTCAAAATCATTTTTCAAAACTCCCCCCTCTCCCCCCCTTCACCCCTCCCCCCATCGTATCTCGGAAATTAAGAAACCTGGGTTTTGTTTTTTTACGGATTCGTATAGAGGAGGCTCGGAAAAGTAAAATCCATTTTTCAAAGTTGCCCCCCTTGCCCCCCTTCTCCCCCCCTCTAGAGGTAGATCTCGGAAGTTAAGAGACTTGGAACATTTTTTTTTTCAGATTCATATCAAGGGGCCCAGAGTTGGTCAAAATCATTTTTCAAAGCTCCCCCCTCTCCCCTTCCCCAATCGTAAGAAATACTCCTCAAAAACACGACCCCGCGAGCTGCTTGCAGCTCGCGCAACGCCCAAATACTTTTTACAAGGGTAAGAAATACTCCTCAAAAACACGACCCCGCGAGCTGCTTGCAGCTCGCGCAACGCCCAAATACTAGTTTAAATATAAATATAATTTTAAGCACGATCGATAATGTTATCAGTTTTTTAAAGTTATTAATACATGATTATATTACAGCTGTATAATTATATGGTAGATATTGTTTGTCTGATACAAATTAATTTCATTTAATGCTGTCTAATAACATTGAATAACAGTGAATGTAATTTTTACACGTCAAAATGTTAATTGTACCTACGTGATTAAAAGGGTGGAAGGAAATTTTAATACAGCATTGATTCGATTGATGTAAGTCTTCACTTACATAAATTATCGTTCAATTACTTAAATAATCGTAAGTCAGTAGTGCAGAGACTATATTATAAACGTCATTACAAATCTGTTCGATGACATACTCACATTACTCACCATAGTAATCATACTAAAACAATGGACATCGTCTACGATTATAATTATTGCTCCATAGAAAAAAGGTAGTAAAGCCGAAATAAAGAACTATCGACCTTGATATTTTCAAAGGTGATAACTAAACAGAATTAGCTCAATACTAAACGAAAATAAGCTGAAAGAACAGGCTGGATTCCGAAGCAATTTTTCAATAATTGATCATATCCATGTCATAAATCAAGTCATAGAAAAAAATATTAATATGGGAAAATATACTATTTGGCCTTTGTAGACTATAATGACCCACCAAAAACGTTTCATGTAAAATTTTGCCAAGACGACCACATAAGGTTTGCCCTGTGAAAAAGATATCAAATCTCATGTAGATCCAAGCTTCTGAATCTACACGGCCTAACTCTACCGACCCTAACTTCACAAATTCTATATATCAGTAAAAATAAAATCCAACCAAATAGAATGTGTTGACCACACATATTTAGATATGTGATGTTGATACACATATTTAGGTCAAATAATTTCACCAGAAAACTGCAGGATCAACATGGAGAAGAAAAGCGGACACAGGAAATTATTGTAAACTCTAGGGGAGGCCTTTGCCAAAGGGCAAGCTGATACTAATTTTACCAATGTCGATGATTAATAATAATTTATGAACCCAAAAATGTAAGTATATCAATATTTATTTTTAATTTATATAATATTACAAATTCAAGGAATGTGAGTGAAATGCAGTGACGTAATATAAATAGAGGCGTCATGCATGAACATCAGGCACTAGAAAACAGCGTAAATACTATCGGCACTATCGGTAGCTACTTAGACGCACGAAGAAAGGGAAAGAAAATTAAATGTCATCTACGGAATTTCTGTTTTTTTTAGAGAGAGATAGCTATATACTTTTTTAATTGCGTTGTCATTCTGTGGTGCATGCTCATTGGCCGAGCGCGTACAAAAGGAATGCATGTGGGGGAAAATGGATACTCGATTTTCTCGTGTTGATATAGGTAGTACATTTACGGGTAAAATAATACATTATTTTCGATTCTTAAACAATCCGCATCTTATCCTAAATCAATATCAATCCTAAAACAATCGTCCGTACATCACATGTTAAATCACAGCGGTGCAATCAAACTGGCTTTAGAAAACTTAGTAAGTAGTTCACACAACATTAAAATAATCACGATCACAAATAATACATGTTAAGGCGAAAGCGCCAGGGTAGACCGCGAAATTCAATTTTTTTTAGGTTTTTTGGAATTTGCTGGTCAGTATAAGTTGTACGTTGATTAATATATGAATCGCGGCCGTAAGAAATATGTGTTTAGAGAATTATAATCATTAAAGTCATCAACACAACTCTCTAAGACCACGTAAGTCTCAAGAATAACTATTTCATGAAATCATCATTCTTTGGACTTACGTGGTCTTAGAGAGTTGTGTTGATGACTTTAATGATTATAATTCTATAAACACATATTTCTTACGGCCGCGATTTATATATTAATCAACGTACAACTTAATGCTGACCAGCAAATTGCAAAAAACGTAAGAAAATTTGAATTTCGCGGGCTACCTTAGCGCTTCCACCTTAAGTTCAAGATTGTAGGTCAAAACCTACAATCTTGAACTTAAGGAGGCAATTTCGTAAACGTCTGTAAAACACGAAATTTTAAGTAGCTATACTAATATTTGCATCACCTACTATTAACTAAATCCTCTTTAAGTAGGTACTTAAAGATTAGTTATGTGTAGGTACACATAACTATACTTTAATTAAAATAAATTAAAAGGGCTAAATTAGGTTCTTACCTTCCGGAGCTGGAGGTCTAGGCTGATAGTGTAAATCTGAAACAATTAAAACAGCTGTTAAATATTATTGTTTTTCAAACTCCAACTCAAAGTATTTATTTCAATTGAACCATTTACAGGCACTTTTGAATTATCAAGGAGACGCAGAAAGACGGTAGGTACTGTAGAGATTATGCAGCATGGTTTGTGGTATGCAACCTTTTTGGTAATTATAAGATAATGGTATAACATTACAGCATAAACGCCAATACAAATTGAGAAGGCAGAAAATAATAGGCGTCTGATTTGGCTGACACGAAAAGTACGAAGGAAAAGATATAAAAAACGTGAAAAGTTTCCGTAATAAATTAATTAATTTAATTATTTTATCTGAACTATATTCTTAAATTGATGTAGGTACCTCTCCTACAGTACCTTTACAGAAGAACGCGCAAGAAACTCCATGGACACGCTTTTAGATGAAAATAATGCTACAGTTGTTTTCTATTAATTACATAAGGACCCCTACATTTTCTCCTAATTTTACTTTTCCCAAAAGATTTGTTACATTTCATAATGAATGCTTCATAAATACTAACGTAATGACAATATCTCATTGCAACGATCATCCATTAGGAGCGTTTAACCGCTCATAACTACACTACCGAAAACTACGCAACCATTTTGTTTACAAAACCATACAACGTAATTGTAAAACCGAACTATTTACCACACCGCAACAAGGTTAACAGAGCACTACTGGTCACTAAGCTTAATTATCCGCATATTACTATAGATACGAGATATTATGAAAACCAAAACTATTGCTTTTTAACGTCACAATAAAATTTAAAAATTGTTAAGAAACAAAATTTTCAAAATGACAGTTGTCTTTTCCCGCCGATAAACAACAGCCTTTGTTTTTTTTTGACTCAAGGCATTTTTGTGCACTTTTTTTAAATCTGAATTGGACACAATTTTATTGTTTCCCGCATAGAATATTGAATTTAAACTATTGGTTTAAATTCAATATTCTTCATTAAATAAAGGTGCAACATTTTCTTAGCCTCTTTTGAGTTGCTTAATACCTATAAAGTTTGACATGCATATGTCTCCAACATGGTATTTTATTAGACATATCAAGACGAATATATTAGGCTTCTACGTCTTTCAGTGAAAATGTTAACCAAACGTTGGTTATATTTATATGCAAAGCACATCTACGGTAGAGACATCTGCATTGCGAGCCCAGAAAGTATAATATTTATTTTGTCAAAAGCTAAACAAATAACGTTGGTACAACTGAAAATACAAACACGTAAAACTACCTGCTTACAGACTCGGATATTGTATTAATAAATGTCTTGTAGCTCGTCAGATTTTACTTTAAATAAAAGGTATTTCAAATACTATTCCATAATTTAATAAGTAATTGTGTTAGTTATTTACACTAACCTTAAGAAGTACAACCTATATGCACTTCAGACCAATACCTGCAATACCAAGGGTTTTTTATACATCAATGAGACCATCTCTTTTATTTTTATGTTCCTCAACCGTCACATTCGCTTTGGTGTCCACAAAAATGTAGTACTGCTACTTTGATATCCAATTCAAAACGGAACCGGCAGTTATACGGGTTTACTTTGTCTTTATTGATTTTACACGGCTCTGTTCCAACACCGTTCAGCAATATTTAGGGGAGATGTTTTAAATCACCCTTAAAACGTGCTCACTTCCCATCATAATTAAAAATAAAAGAGTACCTAATGTATCAAAAAGCTACAAGTACATTGACAGTACAAACATACTTGGGAAATTGGATTTCAAAGGGATCTCGGCAAACATGACGACATCGTAACAGAATTTTCTGTGCTCAAGTATTAGATAAGATTCTTCAGCCTATTCTTGAAACTGTCCTTAGATATACTACGAAAATACGCTACAGAATTCACAAAATGAATCAGCTGTAGTGGGCTCACTTGCAAAAATAGTTACCATTGTCTTTATAGGTGCCATTGAAACCGAAAAGTACTACGAAACTCTTTGTAGATTGGAAAACTCGATTTCACAAAAATTGCCTCGCAGCAGAAATTTATTACAGACCAGAAAAATTAAGTTTTCAAATAATAATAGACGTCATAATTTTCAAAAGTAAACAAGCTTACATTTAATATTATAAGCACTAACATCTTAAGAGCGCTCTTACATTTTGGTACTGAGCGCGCATCTTTTTTTTTTTTGGTTATAAGTGGCATCTCGCAGTTCAACCTAGGTTGTCGTCTGCTTAACCGGGATTGCTTGTGGATGCCTCAATAAATTAAGTCCTCCAGCCAGGGCGAGCGCACATCGCTGGCGCAGTGAAATTTAGAGTACTTTTATTTTATTTATTAGAAAATCAAATTATTAATATTTTTTTTTTTAATTGATATTGTTTAAGCAATTATTGGAGACTATTTTGGTATAAATACAACGTGAAAATTATGTGAAAGTTCGGAGATATTCAGACTTGTTTCCAGTAGAAAATTGAATTAGGTCCAGTAATTTTTTTCTTTATTTATTAGGCATATAACAAAAATGTATTCTATTATTATAAAGGTATATGATATTTGTAATATGAAAAAAAATAGTTTTGATGGATTATATTCAACAGAATCTGCAAATTAGAGCTCTCAAATCAGCTCTCCGTGAGTTTTTGCCTAAACATGCATCAGGAGAACGACTATTGCTAAATAGATAGACAAATAATAAGAAAACCATTTTAGTATTATTGTAGTAGGCAAAACGAACTATCTCTACCAACTAATTACTAAGTATACCAACCAACGAATAGTATTCAATTTCAACGAGGAAATGCATCTACGCGTATTTTTGTAATAGGCCTCATAACTAACTAAGATTCAGCTTTTTATGGTACCGATAGAACATTATTTTAAGTTATACTAGAGGCGAGAAAGTATACATTAATATGCTACTGAGACGTCATTTATTAAGGTACCTAACCTACGCTTTCATGAATATTAAAGGATAGAGGTTCATTAAAACTTATTTTAATCCGATTTCCCTCCGTTGCATGTTAATTAGTTTATCTTGCTTTCTTCTATCGAACTTGTAACGAGTACGTCGCAAAAAATATCAAGAAGGTGGGCAAAGGAGAACGAAATTGATTCAAAGAGACATTACAGTCATCTCGGATTAATTTAACCAGAAAAGTTACATTACATAACATCGGTAATGTGACATAAAAGTTGGGGACTAATGGGTCCGGAGTAGGATAAATATAAAATATGTACAACAAGAGGCTGGCAGAACGGTCGGCCACAAGCCGGGGTGTGCTGGGGCGGCGCGCCATATTGTTTTATTGCAAATTGGTTGGACGTAGACCGCGCCTGTCCTTTACATATACGAGGCTATTAAACTACCGCCGGTGTCCAGTCACGTGTTAAACGAATTCGATCGCTGCATACAATGTTAGGAGCCCGGTGCTTGTGACGTGAGCCGGGCCTTAGCAGCCGACGTTAAACAAATCGCCGCTTTACTCCCAAACTAAATTAAATTGTTAGAAAACTTTTAGTCGCAATTGTTAAAGTCGCTCTTTGAAAGAGACGCCTCTTTTACTATCTCGTTCTTCATAGTCATTTAATGATCTCTTGGAGTAAAACTTTCGTTGTGACTTCCTACTGGATGGCCATCTACTTATAGTTTGTTCCTTACAGAAACTACATACACAAATAACTAAACCAAAAGCATCATCAATGAGCATCATTTATAATTTCCTGTTTTATTTTTTTCGTTACAGCGATGTTTGTTCTTAGTTTATTAAGTAATGATAACTATAATTTTACAAACCTATTCATTTACTGTCTAAAGTGCTGAAAACTGAAAATTAACTAAAAATAGCTTAAGATGTCTTAAAAAAATCTGTAATAAAATCCGAGTACGTCGTTTCGAATATCGTACTATAAGGTTTCGGCAACTAAACCTTTCAACAAGGCCGACATTACGTACTACTTTACGGCTTTACCGTATCGTTATCTACGGCAGAGATTTTCATTGTATTACGTCTCATTTTCCGTAATAATCTTGTAGATGTAAGAATTTTTCCATTACTCTGTAAGAAAGCTATAATTTGGAGTATAGAACATTCAATTCTTGTCCTAACTTTGTCGATTAAATTCCAATTCGCCGTAGATAGGTATCATTACCTTGGCGGTCTAATGTTGGTCCACCAAATCTACATTATTTAATTATTACAAGATACACTTCGACTTTTTAAACTATTTATCTGCCGCTATAAGTTAGTAGTTTGTTTTGCTCCGCTGGATTTATTTGAACGGTATATTTCTCTCGCACAATATGATTGCGAATATCTCAAATATGGAGTTTAACTTTTGAACTCACTGTAGAACCAACAAACTGCGCCATAAAACCACAAAACAACAGAGTAATTCGCTAATTACATAGCGGCTAAACACGAAATGAGATTCCAAACCTAATTACAAATCACGAAACCTTTCAATCGAATACAATTCTGCTTCTGAAACATCATTAATCAACAAAATGGAAATTAGAAAGATAAAATCAATGCAATATCATTAGGCAGCAGATTATCAAATGTCGCAGACGTTTTACGTTTTATAGATCACGCACAACACCACGGCCATATCCTGAACTATACAATAATTGTGTATGAGGGTATAATTTATACAACGATAATGAATGTGACTAACGGTTTGGTATCACGAAGGTTTTTACCGTAATAAGTACCACGAGTCACAAAAAAAGTATGCACAAAAGGTATTGAATTATGTCTCGAGAGAAGCCTTTCGTATACTCGCGACTCATAATGACTCATTCATGTTATAATACAAAGAAAATAATACGTATAAAAGGCGACTTTTATCCACTTCCTGTGATACAAAAGAATCTAGTTAATTACAGAATTGGTTTATTTACCTGTTACACGGTTATTTCGAAGAGTTTTATTTCTTGTTATTCTATTATGTAAGAAACCTCACACTCCCCTTTGCAAGGACCTTTCCAAATATAACAAGGATTACGAAAAAAATAATATATTAGATGTAAAATGGAATAAAGTTATTTCACATAATAAAATAATATTATTCGCGGCAACTGCACAGGCCAATCAAATCTTCGTTTGATGTACCTAACCTCTTTTAAAATAATTATTTTGAAAGTCACCAGTCACTAGCCATTAGTGGTGAAAATAACACACGGTGCCTTAAGTTTTTTTTTTTAATCTATTTATTTTTCCATAAAGTTACAGTAGATATTTTTTTACGGCCAGTGTTTTCTATCAGATATTATAAATTATAATGAAGCCTTTTTATGATGTTATTTTAGCAATTATTTTCAATCCATGTTGGTATTAACTATGCAATATAATTGGTCGGTATGCCACCTAAATTATTTTGTATGTACTGTATTTAAAATTAAAGGTCGCGTATTTCATAATTTATGTACCAACAATACGTCACAAATATTATCGTACGATAAAAAAAATATTTGACTATTAATATTATACCTCAGATTATAAGTAGGCACGTTACTTTGATTACAAACCCTTTATTATTTACAGCAAACGCTTTTCCGTTTTGATAAAAAAAAGAAATTATGTATACCCAAAAAGAAAAGGCCAATACAATCTACTTTTAATGAAACCTCTTTAAAATAATGATTTAAAACACCGGCCACTCGCGGTGAAAATAATACGCGATGCCATAAAGTTTTTCTTTTTAATCTATTTATTCTTTTGAGAAAATGGCTGTCATTATTTTTTTCATAAAAAACGAGCAGTTCTTTTTTTTTAATTATATTCTAATGCAAACTTTTTGACTTTGGTTAATTGATTTTAAGTGGTCTAAGCTAGAAATCATGCAAATCGAATGTTGTATCAGTTAAACATATTTTTTATTTAGAAGATACTTAGTATTTTCGTACTATATGCTATTGAGAATCTATTAATAAAATTATGGTTAACAAAAAATACCTACTCAAACTCAAAGTATTTATTTCAATTAAACCATTATTTACTTTTGAATTGTCAAGAAGTCGGTCAGTCAGAAAATATGAAGCTAGTTGCCCATTCCAAAGCGCACAAAAAAAAGCAAAGCTTACTGTTGTGCAGTTGTGTAAAGTCCAATATTATAGGTCTGTAGAAATAAACAATTTGTTAATAACTTTAAATCTAAGTGGAACTTAGGTACAAAGAAAAAAACCCAATCCGTCTAAATAGGTATGTCTTCCATTCATAATACAGAACACCAAAAATAGCACACTGAGCATCAATATGTAAAGGTTCATTCGTCCTTAAAGTTTTTCATTGACCCAATTAAGGACGCTCTATTAACTGCTTTCGAAAATAGCGCTGGAAATATCTGTCTAAGTGGATTCATGAACACGTATGCCACACACCATCGACTGCCAAATTCGAGTGAATGGCGCAATTACGCACGAACCACACGGAAGCCGGCGCAGATCTAACAAAGTGTTAGATACGGCGTCCACCTAGCCAGTGGCTAGGCCAGTGCTCGCAGGCTAGTGCGTGATTGCGCTTGACACCCGTAATATCCGGCCGCTCGCTACTGCCCACCGATGGTATCAATTTCAATTTGTTGCGGCGCCATAACAGCCGCCTCTGCTCGATTCGTTGTATGAATCGATTTCGCTCCAGTTTCCTGTTGCGTTCGCATCGGACTTAATCTCGTATCGGTCGATTGAAATGCTCACCGGGAATCATTGCTGTTTATAGCTGATATCTATTTAATTTCATGTTCGTTGAAATTCAATAAAACACAGATTTATGATAGGCTATTTGATGAAATAATCTGTTCTCAAATGGCAATAAACTGTTACGGTTTTATCTGCTGGTATGGGTGTAATGGGCTCTTGGGAATGGTAGTTGTAAAATGAAATACAAAGCTCTGCAAAACGATTAAATAGTTGTCCCGGCCCGATTAGCCTATAAAAACTTTGAGTTATTTAATAAAGTGAGCACCTGTGTCCTACAAGAGGGTGTATTTTAAGGTATTAGAGAATCCAATCCTTGCAATTCAGGAGAAATTCGTATTCAAACGGCGTGAAAATTAATCGATCGATTAGCCATTCGCGCTCGGCTTCAAAAGCTAAAGTTGAACGTGACTCGTGGAGCAGTCCCCTGCCGCACCGGCGCCGGTGGAAATTAATTCTGCCGTTAAAAAAAGAACGATCCGTTCCGTGTTTTCGACAATCTATTGCATAAAGTTCCAACTAACTGCGCAGTTGTTGCAACACGCAAAACATTTAGTAACGCTTGAGATATGTACGTATTCATACATAGGCATGTCGACACGAGAATATTAATACTTCACTCAGCGCGTGTGCAGTAGCAAGAAGTACCGACGCAGAGTTTATTATTAGGAAGGTAATATGGTAGGCTTTTAAGGCGAATGCGCCATAGTAGCCCGAGAAATTCAATTTTTTTTACGTTTTTTGCAATTTCCTAGTCGGTATTAAGTTGTACGTTGATTAACATATGATTCTCGGCCGTAACAAATATGTATTTACAGAATTATAATTACTAAAGTCATCAACACAACTCTCTAAGACCAAGTAATCCCACAGAACGACTATTTCATGAAATCTTGACATTTTGGGATTATACTAACCTAACAAGTTGTATTACTGTTTCTAATGATTATGATTGTGTAAATACATATTTATTACGGCCGCGAATCATATTTTGATCGACGTACAACTTAATACTGACCAGCAAATTGGAAAAACGTAAGAAAATTTGAATTTCGTGGGGTACCTTAGGGCTTCCCCCTTAATATAAATATATTGCAATAGAGAATTAATTGCATCCTAATAATTTTCCATACTATTAAACGCCGGAAGACTATCGACGACTGTATTTTAATGTTGCATTAAGGCTCCTTCAAACAGGCGCGACACGCGATAAAATCGCGCACGACACAAAGGCACCGCAACGAGCGGTACCTTTCTGTCGCGCGCGATTATATCGCGTGTCGCGCCTGTTTGTAGGAGCCTTTAAACTTAAGATTAAAATTTTCCAAAGGGTCTCCGTATGTAGGACCCACATAAGCCTACCGAAAGGCAGGGTGCCACCTTACAAAGGATTCCAACCCGTGTAGAGGCACAAACTTACCATATTATGCACATTGCTTAGCAATTAGCAGTACAGAATAATCTTAGAGGACGCTTTAACCCATAAACTCGGCCTTCCCCTATGAATATCTAATAGCAGTTGTGGAACTACTGGAACTACTTAGGTAAGCTGTCGCCAGTACTATGTTCCAAGTATAATTTATTTAACGTCGAACATAGTTAATTATTGTTCTATTGCGATCTGCCAACAATAGGGACATCTTATTTGTAATCAAGGTGTATTATAAAGCTCGGCTATAATAATAATAATTATATCACATGAAGATTTGTATGGACATTTATAAAAATGTTCTTCAGTTGAACAAGGAGATAAATATCGTACGTAAGCTGTTGTTCTTTATTTGCTTTATTATATTGACATCGGGCAGGATTAATAAATCTGGGACCTTCTTTTGTTTTATTATTTTATTGTAGGTACTTACGTATCATTACAGCCAGCACATCAAACTACCCGAAACTGTCAATTTTTCCCAATCAACTTTGAACCTTATGCTTTAGCGATAAAGTTGAAAATCTATTAATAATAAATTATTTATACAAAGTAAAACGCCTAGCAGGTTCGAACCTACGACCTACAACTCGTAAGTCGCGGCCGTTACCACTGGGCCACCAGAACTCTATCTAGCAAGAACTTGCTAAAATTAATTAATCAATAATTAATTGAACAATTAGGTTGTATTAAATAAATGAAGAAAATGGGAAATGTTTTGGTTCAGTACAGCTACATACAATTTTTTATGCTATCCGCTAGCTTGTATTGCAAGTTTTGATCCTAATTCAAGTTAAAAACTGTCTGAAATCAAGTAAAAATATTATTAAACTAATTTTACAGTCTAACAAAATAATACCATAAGCAATGGAGTAGCGATCTGATCTTGTTTTAGTAACAATGTTTTAAACATTGAGTATTTTATAAGGGTTTATGAATACATAAATGCGGCCCAGATACTGCTAGGTACTACAATCGTTATATTCGAAAATCAAGATCCAAAGAAAAAAGTTTTAATAAAAATTACGATTCACTACGTCAAACATTTTAATTTAATTATGAACGTGAAAAAATCTGACTACTTGGTGGCAGGATCTCTTCCCGTCAAATTTACGAGTCACGGTAATGATTTTCCAGTTGTTTCCTTAGAGATTGTTTGTTTGTTAGCTATCACATTTAACCTTTCACGGATCGAATCTCTAAAGATTTGGACCTTTTATCTAAAGGCTCTTATTGAACAACAAAACATTTGTATCTTAGAACAACATCCATAAAGTGATTTCACGAGATGAGGATTTATACAGTGTGCATTCTAGAAACAAAACAAAGGGCTGTGAAAAGGCCGGTATATTTGTAAAAATCTCACCATGAAAACTTGGGTAAATTGAGCTTGAAGTGAGCTTTCATTTCACCTGATGCTAGGAATAGAGTTGTCATTGTGTTACTGAACACTCCAAGCTCAGTTCACCTAAGTTTCCATAGATAAGCGGTTGTCAATATCGACCATCAAATAGTGCAGGGTGAAAAGTGGCAGAAAAAGCCTTCATAATAAGGCATTAATTAATATTTGCATACTTTCAAACACATAATGCTGGAAACTGCTTTACTTTGTTTACGAACACCTTTCGGAATTCTCGTTAGATTATTTCTGACACCTGTATTCTGTTTATAAGGCAGTCCCACCGCTGGCGATGAAGCGACTAACTATAGGCTTTTTTCTCGCTCATGAAACGTACAATAGATATACATTCCGTGTAAACAAAAGAGATACATATATTAATAGTTGATCGCTAACTGTTCACACTGCCGGCGAGGACTACTCCACTGGTTTGTCGCTGAGCGACAAGAGCTATCAAACATAATACTCGTTCAGCGATGCTCGCTTGGCGGTCAGAGCTCACACCGAGAGACCTACCAACACACTGAAACCCCTGTGGGACTAACCGCCCCGAGCGAGTGGTACGAATAATCGCCCGTCGCACTCGGACACTTGCTGATAGCCCAGCGACAAAACTATTGGAACTACACACTCGCTGCTCGCTGCTCGCCGACTCGTTTTCAGTTGCTAGTTTTACTCGCTACTCGTTCATCGCCGGCGGTGGGACAGTTGTCTAAATCCTGGTATTTTTCTTGAGAGTGGGGCTTTAGAAATTATAAATACTTACCTGGTTTAGGATTATTTTAAATATTTTTTATTTGAATGAACACGTATTAAAAAGGTACGTACAGTATTGGTCGCATATCAGAGGTAACACTTTGATCTCAACCTGGCCCAGCGTATTACGGAGTTTCAATAGAATAAGAGGTCAGCAGTGCGATTCTGTTACCATCTCACCGTGAAAACTTAGGTGAAGTGAGCGTGGAGTGAGCTGTCAGTGTCATCCCACCAGATACTAGGGATTGACCAAGCATACATTTACAATCATAATCGAGATTTTAATAATATTTTTTTATGCTAATCCTATCGAAATTTTTATATAATTTCAAGGCTAGGATTTTAGTGATCAAAACATTAAAATTTTGTGGAGTTTTACAATAAAATAGCAAAACAGTAACTGTCAGAATCTCAATGTGTTTTTTTTTTTTTAGCTCCCTAGACTAGTAAGTCCTTATATAGCCTGAAGCGCGAGCGTGTCGGGCACGAACAGTAAATAAAATAAACACTCACCCGATTACTTCACCTGATTCACGACATTTAATGTCGTGAATCGGGTGAAGTGATCACAAACTACGTGAGATTAAATTCTATGGTTCAACCAGGCACACCGTTAGCACTCGATGACTTGACACACTCGGTTATCTCTTCTAATTGAATAGATTTGGGTTAATAACAACGCTGAACATCGTCAGTCTTTAATAGACTTGATCTAAAATCGCTCACAATAACAAACAATGTCGATGCGTATTTTCATCAGTCTAGCTGTCTTAAACGTGAATGTTTTATTTTATTTACTGTTCGTGCTTGACGCGCTCGCGCCTCAGGCTAATAGTCTAGGGAAAAAAAGAAAAAAAAACAACATTGAGATTCTGACTGAGTTTCTGTTTTGCTATTTTATTTTAAAGCCCCACAAAATAGTAATGTTTTGACAACTAAAATACTAGCTTAGACGTTATATAAAATGATCAATAGAATTAGCATTTAAAATATTATTAAAATCTCGATTATGATTGTAATTATGTTTGCTTGGTCCATCCCTAGCATCAGTGGGATGACACTGACAGCTCACTCCACGTAAGTTTTCACAGTGAGATTTTTACAGTATCGACATGCAGCTTATTTATATGGTGTACATAATAAAGAGTATTCTTTTCTATTCTATTCAGCTTTTACTGGATTCCTTACCACTGACACATGTCAGTGTCAGTGTCATGGCTTACCATACCTACCTGAATAAAAATTGTTTTACTAGTTACAGTTTATTTCGTAGTTACAGGTTAAACATATTTAAAACTATATATTCCTCAATTTTCATAATTGCACCTATTACAATTTGTCTCTGCATCACCCAAAGGTAGGAAATGCCTATGGCATTAAGTCCGCCTCTGTACATTTGTCTGTTTAAAATATTAACAAAATAATAAAATGTAAAACATTATCCTCATTTTACAACGCGAGTTGTTTATTTCCCACACAGAAGCATGTAAATGCTGCCTTATAAAGGCGCTTCTTTAAATAATAATACCTAATGATATTCACGTAATCTACTTAATTTGCATGGTGATTTTTAACGAAAGGAAACATAAAGTGTATCAGCTTATCTTTTTGTTCAAGTATCTACTGCCGACCGAGGGGAAGCGACTGACTTAATACTTGATTGTACCCATTGACGATAACCTATTACATGAGCCTTTTTGCAATTTCCATGTTCTTTTAAAGGAAAAAATGAAAACATAATCACGTATCATCCTCACAGTATATGAAGTATCTGTTTTATATAGTATCTACAGTTAGTATACAGTTAGCCAATAACCCTATAGTATTAGGTCTCAATTATGTGGTACAGCAGCCTATTTCCGTTTATCGCCAACCATTCTGAAGCCAATAACTGAGAATTGTAAACCAATATCACTACGCGGATATGTGAAACATTATTGGATCTTGTATGTACCTATGCTTGAGGGTTTCGCAGCTAAGTAACAATTGCGCTGATTGGTTCATCAGCGAGGTGATGTTATGCTTGTTAGGAGGCCGAAATTATGTGAAGTGGACCTTGGGATGTTGCGTATGCCAAGCGCCTTACTATTACATATGTCCGAAATTAAACCGAGAAACTGCTTATTATTACTACTTCTATATTGGAGACTTAAGTTGGGAAAAAAATCTAGGTACAGGCAGCGGTGCGTTCAAAATTTGGAAAGATTGAATTCACTAGCTCGTTTTCACCGGAAAATTTTGAAATTTTTCCATTTATCTATCAGACAAAATGTTGCCACCCATTTTATCAATATCCAGAAAACTGTTCTCGAACCCAACTCTGCCTTTAATTAATTAAAAGTTAATCGACGACTCTCAAAGTTCGACTTCAACTTTTTGCGCCACACGTCCTCCAACACCCAAGTTTATACAGGAATAAAATTTGCTTCATGAAAAGCGACGAAGGCAATATGTAACAGGTATAAGCAGGGCCGCGCCGCCCCTGTGTGCGAAGTGTGCGGCGCACACAGGCGCCAAGGCAATAGGGGCGCCGCGGCGGCCGCGGCGCCGCCACTGCCATCGACGTATAAATAGGTAGACCGGCCCTTATTTTTCGTGGCCCAACTACCACGAAAAATAAGACAGCTACAATTACACCCAAACTCACACTCACATCAACAGTCTTAGCAGTCTCGTACTTATACAATCAAGACAGAGACAAAGAGATGTGAAGAGACTGCAGCGCGAGCGAGGTAACAAAATGTTACCCAATTTCAACTTCTGCTCAACTATATTACGCGGGTATTCCCCGAATCAGCTAGGCTGCTGTTGTAAGGTACAGTCAACAAAGAAATCAAACTGTTCTCTGTATAGGTATAAAAGAGAAAGGTGACTGACTGACTCATCTGTCAACGCACAGCCTAAACCAGTGGATGTAGAAACTTCAAACTTTAGGACTGTTTAAGGTGGCATTTCTTGAAAATTCAGCGCTTAAGGAGATTAAACTGGAAACGCATTTTAACTATTTTGCGCATTCTTTTTTCGTCGTATAAAATTCATTATTTAGAAAATTATTAAGTAAACACGGTAAAATTTATTCCACAACCAATCATTGTCTTGATTTGCTCTTATTATCACTTCAATCCATTTCTGTCTATTTCTGACTTGACTTGGAATGCTAAAATATGTCAAACGTAAATTAATAATCTATTTAAAGTATACCTTAAAACCATTGTCTGAAACAAGATGGTCAAGCAGAATAGATGCTATAAAACCGCTGTTTACAAATTTACCAGAAATTTATGATGCCCTATAACTATATGAAATATCAAATGATATATCATATGATCAGAAGGCAAAATATGACGCTAAATGTCTAGCAGAAAAAATATGCACCTTTTCATTCATTTGTTCCAAAGACATTAAATTATATAGTAGGTATTTAATCTCTTTGATTTGTTCACTAAATGTATGGCATATAATATTGACAAAAGTAAATTTTGTGAGTAAAATTCTACAGTCCGTCGATATGAATATGCAAGTTGCTTTAGATGCTTTAACAGAATTAAAAAAGTTTTTGATAAAAATTAGAACAGACGTGGTCTTAGAAAATTGTGTTGATGACTTTAATGATTATAATTCTGTAAATACATATTTGTTACGGCCGCGATTCATATATTAATCAACGTACAATTTAATACTGACCAGCAAATTCCAAAAAACCTCAAAAAAATTGAATTTCGCGGGCTACCCTGGCGCTTTCGCCTTAATAAAGTATGTAAAACTTTAATTCGAGTTTTATTTTTCGAAGTAATTGGCAAGCAGAAGCGAACGGGATTTACCTAAGTATTTAGTATCCTAATTCCTAAATGTTCTCCAGTTTTGTAAGTACTGTAAAACTGGAGAACATTTTTATTTCAGTCAAAATTAACAATTAAAAATATTCGTTAAAAATTTCAATTCGTTTTTTATGAAGATTCGTTAAAAAAGAGGCGCTTCATAGGTTCCGCACACAGGCGCTGCCGGGGGTCGGCGCGGCCCTGGGTATAAGTGAGCAACTTTGGACGTTAAACTTTAAAGATTAGTGAAAAATATTTCTCTGAAAATATTTCTGTATTTGTCACCTTCATTATTAAATAAATATTCTTAACATTATTGCAAGGTTTTCAATTAAAACAGAAATAGCAGGTGAGGTGACGGGGTGTAGTGACGTCATTCTGACTCCCCATCATGAATTGTGTAAGGGGTTTCAAAGCCCCATCATAAAGGGCTGACGACACCAAACTGCTCTTTGATGTCAAAAAGCTTTTGTAAGAAAAATTGAGAACACAGTTAAAATAAGGTTTTCAGCTGTATTTTGGGAGTCTTTTGTTGTACTTTATAATAAAACTAGCACTTTGCCCGCACGGGTTTCGTACTTTCCTCAAAAAAAAATTAACATCCTCTCCAGCTCCACTTGAAAGGTAGTTTTCGAAAATTAATGTTTACGATCTTTTTAATATATTTAGAGAAATAAGTATTCGGGCCAATTCTTAAGGTAAACCAAGATTTTTCAAGTAAACTGTTCTCCCTTTTCACCACGACAGGGCTTGTTTTTAAAAAAGCGTTTGGAACGTTTCCATTTTTATGACTTAAAGATTATTTATACGATTTTCGAGTTAATGGAAGCAAGCAGTAAAATCTACCCATTAAACTTTATTACGCTATTCCACCCCAGTAGAAGTTGATTTTTGAAAAACCCTAAAAGACATATTTTTTTTATTTTAAGTATTAGTACCAAGTTTCGAGTTAATCCGACAGCGGGTTCATTTTTTTCTTACCTATTAATCACCCCTAAATTCTCTGTGAAGGGTTTTTGAAAACTAAAATTTACAATCTTTATTATTTACTGAGGCAAATGTTGCCAAGTTTTGAGTTTCATAACCAAAGGAGTAAGATTTTACATATTAACTACATCCCGCCTTTTCACCCCCACAGTTTTTATCCCCATAGGGGTAAAAATTCAATAATCGATTGGGATTTTTCCATAGCTTGACTTAAAGATTATTTATATCAATTTTCCAGTTAATAAAACTTTTCCAGTAAATAAGCCACGCAGTAAAATCTGCCCCTGGAAAATTAACTACCTTTTTTCACCCCATTAGGGATAGATTTTTGAAAAACCCTGATACTTACACGTTATTCTTTATCGGTCTTAATTATAAATACTGAGTTTCAAGTTAATCAGACTGCGCGTTAAAATTCTACCATACAAATTTTTACACCCCCAATCCCCCTTTAGGGGATCGTTTAGAAAAACAATCTTCATAATTTACTTAGATAATCATTCGTGCCAAGTTTCAAATTATTACATATAACTCAATGAATAAGATTTTTCATACAAACAAAATCCAAGGGGGATTTCCACCCCCTTAAAAGTTGAATTTCCAAAAACCCCCTCTTTATGCACCCCTACATTATAAAAGGAGGCCGTGTGCAATTTTTCTCATTCCTAGTCCCAGTAGTTTTGGCTGTGCGTTGATATGTCAGTCAGTCAGTTTATTCTTTAATATAAGAAAACTTCGTACCGACTCAGATTTTTTTTATTTTGTTATTTTTCCCATGTTTTAATAATTATTCTGCTATTCGGGCTGAAGACAAATCCAGCAAATAACAGCTCATCAAAATCGGCCTTTCCGTTCTTGAGTTATAAATATTGTAACTAATCCGACTTTGTTTTATATTTTTATATACGTAGATAGATGTTTGTAGATTGTCTGACTTGAATGTTAACATAAAACAAATGCCTATATTTTAGACAGGGCTCTGATTTTTTTAACGTTTTCCCGTCATTCCATGAATATTTAAGTTACTTCCTTAATTCCAATGGTTTCACCGCAATTTGAAAATCCGACTGTGAGTGTGCGCCCAGAGTGCCACTAAAATTAATGTTCTGCCAGAGAGAAAAACGAGCGGAACGGAATGGAACCCGGTATTCATACACCCGCAATATAACTGTATATGTCTTTCGATTTAGTTAAATCGAGGTTAAATTTTTGGGACACATCCCTTTATTTACTTTCTGTTATTTTTGGGTTCATTTGGACAACAATATTAATGCTTTATTCTTGTTGTCAAGTAATGTCATTACATCTACGAATTGTAAAGGTCGTCTATATAACTACTCATTTAAATCTAAACTTCAAACTTGGACCTGAATAGGCCAAGTGAAATAATAAAAAAAAACAACTATGAGTATATTCGTACGGGGTAATAAACATTATACTGTTTTCGTATTTAGGCGACAATAATCATTAATAAAAACTGAATTGACTAAACATTTTCTCATCAAAAATAATGAATAGGTATCGCTCTGCATACATATCTAGTAGGTAGGTAAGCATAATCTAAATATGTACAGATTACCAATAAATGTAGGAACAGGTACCCGCTATAATAAAAATAATAAATGTTTAATCCGAATCGTTTCACTTGGATTACTACGTTTATATGAAACTTTCTACCATACCGTATTTTTATTTAAACACCGAACATTTGTTGACACTTAAGTGGTGTTTGTAACAGCCAGCGCCGCGGGATTACAGTGCAGGTGCAACTTCTCAACTCTACGTCTCGAAATCATAATTTGTTCAACATCTGAAAACTGGAATACTTAAAACTTTTTAATGTCTTTGGAATTAAAACTGCTTTATGTATTCGCGATTTTAGAGCCAACACTTTATTATCTGCCCAGTTGTGAATTCAGAAACGAAACTTCAGTAAGCTTTACAAATTAATATCGTTAATATTCCAGTGAATGTTAAATCGCCATTAATAAACCATTCGATACGGAAAATAAAAGTTAGGAATGCATTGATTTACAATGGCGGTCGTAAAACATACAGTAGTTTGTTCCCAGTAAGCAAAAACAATTGCTTGGCGGATTTGATTGGTAAGCGGTACAGTTCCTGGTCGAGCTGGCATTTTAGCCGCGGAAGCGTTTGGACTTGTTAGTCTCACCAAAAAAGGAGAAAACAATCTATTTTTTTATACCGATTGTATTGGTGGAATGAAAATAAAATCTAAAATATCGTCGGGCACGACTCGAGTGACACTACATGTACTGTCAATGGGTTTTTTAAATGGACGGCAATGATCAAGTTGATCGAATTAATCGGGTTAGCGAGGAGTGAATGCAGTTGACAGTGGGCACATCGACGTATTTATAGACGCGTCCGTTTCAAACCATGGTAAGGCTTATCTAACATTAAAATTGAACAACGGAGAGAATGGTCTATTTGAATGCAGACGATCTGAGCCACAGTGCGTTTACTAAAACCTTTTGTCAAACTAGATTGAGTTTACCGAAATACCGAAATCTTTCAGCTAGAGGATAGTGAAATGGTCATTTTGATTTGGATTTCGGCTTTACATCTTGAGATATATTTTACATTTCTAACCCATGAAGCCATCTCTTTATCATTTCTCGTATTGACGGGAAGATAAAAACATTAATATATACACGTTGTTTTAAACAAAAAGAACAGTCTATAAAAACCAAAATAAACAATGAAACTGGAACCGCAATGCGGCGGTCATTACCACCTATTACAACAAGGTCAATGTGGACTAAATAGGGTTATTAAAATGTATGTAGATACTTACAGTTATTCGTCAGTAAGAAACCAGTAGAAACGCCCAACAGGACTAGAAAAAACAATAGTAGTAAGACTATGAGCGCGGGGCGGCAGTAGTGTATCCAGCAGTAGTCTTCTGAGTTGGCGGTGGGCGCGCTGGACGACCACTGGCAGCAGCGGGCGCAACCGGTTGGAGCCGGTGACGCCGCGCGCACCACCGCGCTGTTCCCCTGCTGGTTCACTATCACACCCTGCACCGGAGCATCGCTCCCTTGTCCGTACACACCACTTTTCTCCGACAACCGCGCGAACCCCGAACTATCATCATCCCTAGGGTTCCCATACACCCCGTACGACGCCACCATGTCGACCCCCGACAGCGACCGTGTCGTCTCGTTGCCCGCACTATCTTGCACGATATTATTGTCGGTGCTGGGCCAGCACTCGCACGAGCACCGGTCCTCTTTCCGTCTCTGGCGCGGCTGCCCCCCGTCAGAGCGTCTGATTGGTACTTCACTTTTCTTCTCTTCCTCTTTCTTAACTTTGGCATCTTGAGGTATGGCATCGACACTGACTTCATAATTATTAGGTTGTAAATTCTTATGGTTTTCTATATACCAGTGCCTCTCTTCTGCTCGGAGAGTGGTATCGTTGTTACCCTCATATACATCTGCGTAATTGGAGAGCGGATGGGAGGAGGGACTGTAGAGAGGACCGGCTGTGAGCTGTCCGTAGCCGCGCTCGTACTGCGGTGGCCGGTTATTACTCGCGTAATAGGTGGTGGATGCAGGCACGGTATAATCGTAGCCCGGCCTGTTCATCTTCAACGCTTAATCGCCTCATTTGAGCTTATGTTTCACTGGAGAAAACATCATTAAAGGCGCTGTAAATGAATTAGCCAACCATTAGGCAATGGCAGATACTTTGATGCTATTAAAGTTACGGACTGATATAATCTTCGGAAACAGCTAATGATATTATAAAAGGTTAATCGGATTATGTACCCGGCGATAATACGCGTTAGTCAATACGAACAGTGAGCAGACTTAGTTCGTGAAATAACTTGTTTGATTTTATTATGCGTTACATCGGAACGCAGAAAGTTATATAGTGGAATACACGTCTGTTTATCTCAATTACTCGTCTTGTTCGACGGTGGTATTTATCTTGTGTGTTAGGAGAAGCGCCCGCGCGCTGCACCTCTCGCTCTCACACCGCGCAACGGCTACACAGGACGGCAGACAAAGAAGTACTGACGTGAGTAAACAAACTCCCCTAACTTTAATTAACCGTATTTATTTCTCTGATTTTGACACGTGTGAGTTGTGTAACTTGATTACCGCCCAAACTACCTTTACGAACGTAATAAGCAAGTATCGCAACAGGGTCCTGATTTAATTTATCAGCACTCTTTGCTACACAGATTCAGGTAAGTTCCGAACATAATACATAATAGGTTCGTCGACCTTTCGAGGGGGGAGTCAATAATAAACTTTTCTGTGAATCCCTGCGATAACTAGGATAATCCGTTGGAATTAATTAAATTAAAAACAAACAAAAGTCATTACATAAAAGTTGAGGGACAGCAAGTTACGACTCGTGACTGCCGACCCGGTTCAAATTAGGGAGCTACTAATTTTAAATGCTTACAGTACCTACTGTACCCTTATTCATTATTGAACATCTGCTTTGGTCACAAAAATCGTCATTTGTTTAAATACCTACTGCTGGAAGAAAAGAGAAAATGTAAAACTTTCTGGAATGTCAGTATATACTCACATTCCAGAAGCTTTTGTTAAGGGTCACATGGTTACATGAAAATTCGACTCAAATTACAGATTTCGGCCCTTTATTAGTGACAGTAATTACAACGAAAAAGTTTTTCTTTTTGAGAATATAATTAGTGGGAACCACTGACTTAAAGTAGCGGTCTTATTATAAACTGGATTAATAATTCATAA
Source organism: Luperina testacea (assembly GCA_927399505.1). NCBI lineage: Eukaryota > Metazoa > Arthropoda > Insecta > Lepidoptera > Noctuidae > Luperina > Luperina testacea. The sequence goes on from OV656756.1 coordinate 10,507,760, forward strand.
CATTTTACTCATCATTTTAATAACGGAGTTTCCGATGTCTGTATAAATTACTGCAATTATTAAATAAATTGCGGTGAACGACACGTATCGGTTTTATATTATTATATAACTAGTGCCCCGCCCTTGCCTTGCACAAGTGCAATCTACTAATGTGGCGACATGTCAATAGGTACAGTCAGCAACAAAAGTCGATTAACACTTTGCAATTTTGAACAAATATTTTGCTCAATAACTGAGATTTAAAAATTTAAGTGTTAATCGACTTTTGTTGCTGACCATATATCGACATTTCTTTGCTGTATCTAAGTTAAATATGAATGTGTTAATAATATTAAATAAATAGAACTCATCAATTGTACAGTTTAGAAGAACTCAGCAATCTCAAAACACGAAAATCGACTTTGTTTTAAAGCTCCTTCAAACAGGCGCGACACGACACGCGACACAAAGGCACCGCAAGTCGCGCAACGAGCGGTGCCTTTGTGTCGCGCGCAATTATATCGCGTGGCGCGCCTGTTTGTGGGAGCCTTTATACTATCTATTAGATAATGATAATGTAGCATAATTAGCCTATAATGTCCTCACTGCTGGACATCAGGCCTCCTCTCTTAGAGAGGGAGTGGGCTATAATATACCATGTGGGTCCAGTGCGGGTTGGTTATGTCATATGTCTTCGAATTTTTGGTTCTATTATGACGATTCCTCAAGATGTTTTCCTTCACCGTTTTGAGAGCAGCAGTGACGAAATTATTAACACAAAGTACAGTACCCGGCGATAAATATTGCACATCGACCTTTACCTTTTTTTTTTGTATTTTATACAAAGAATAAAAATAATTATCAAAAGAAGCAAATCATAATTGTTTTAACAGCTCCTAATAGATACCGGACTGTTTGTATATCGTGCGACAGAGATAACTCTCTACGAAGCCGAAATTAGCCGATTGTCTCTTTCCAAAGGTCGATGTGCAATATTGATCGCCGGGTACTGTAAAGCACCTGCCTGGGTTCGAACCCACGACCTACAACTCGTAAGTCTTACCCCTGGGCGATCACTACACTCTTAATGATAATGTCATTTTACTTAAAGGTCTGTATCACACAGTTCATTATCATTATTAACGAGGCTCCTAACAAATAAGTAAAACTTCTCTAAAACTTATTGAGCTTCTAATGATGGACATTTTATTAAAATTAATGAACCTCTAATAACTTTTTGCGCTTGCGCACACTTTTTTAAATAATTGAGCCTCTTATTTACTTGTCGTTCCGCGGCAACGGCCGGCGAGCGCTACATCCTAGTTGGTCGCAGTTACTTGGCTATTTATATTTATTTTTTAAGATCCCAAAATAGGAATTATTTGAGATTCACAAAAAGGGGCGCAATCGTTATAATTATCAGAGTGTTCAACAAAATTTTTAGGAGGGCAAAACTGGATTTAATAGAGGTTCAATTAAATCCATGCCATTATCTATACAAAGGTCTTCATATTATCTTCAAAAGAAAACTAAAAAAATATCGGAATGAAATTCACTTCGAAGAAAGGTTAGGCCATAACTTCTCCGCCATTCATAAAAGCACCTTTAGGTTATCATCAATAGGGCATAAAATATAGGCGTGTAGGAAAATAAACAATAAAGCTCATTGCACGTTTTTTCCTGCTGTTGGAACTGTAAGCTTTAAGCAAACTTTATAAAGTGGCTCTTACTTGATCACACTTTCAGATTTTTAATTAATTTACCGAGCTCTTGTGTTCGTGATTGTCGATAAATTAATCTTATACCTACCTACCTTATAACTATTTTTAATATTAAGTAAATGCTGGATAAATATATTTTAAACGGTGAGAAATTAATGATATCACCACCTTAATTGCGTTACATTATATCAATTACAATCTGAATCATTTTGAAAGATATTGCTAATCCATTGCGTCATATATTCTGCTTCACAACGTAAATAACGCAATGATAAATGTTGAACTGTTAATATGAAAACCATTCCTACTGTTATTTTGTTACGCAATTACCCCGCCTGGTAGCGTATTCTAAACAAATAACATTTAGAAGCTAATAAGAAACGCGGCAAGTGAGCTACGGTAGCCAAGTTGTTCTAGAATTTTGTAATTAATGAGCAAATTACTAAAATGTTTGTATTTTTAAATCAGATATCGAGGAACCTAAGGTCCTAAAAGATTGTCTTTAAAAGATCGCTCTTAGCTATAAGACCGCCCATTGTGTCACCCTTTGTACCTACAGTTTCTATATTTTATGTCTGTAATTTATATGGTGTACATAATATTATATTATTAGTATTATGAGTATTCTATTCTATTCTATGATCATTCTTTCATTCATGCAAGTTCTCACATAGTTTTTACGAAAAAAAGGCAAAATTATCACCAAAAATACCTACTAAAGTGTACCAAATGTTAGGGAAATAATTAATGGTGGTCGTTTTCCGTCGGACATAATTTCCAAAAAACTTTAAGAGAATTGGAACACGAAAAAGATGTTAGAATTTTCGGACCTCTTTAAACCTTATGGCGTAATCTTAAGGCGGACAGTTTCTATTTACTACAACTGTATGTGTTATTAAAACTGCAAAATCATACTCAACTAAGTTGTGTTGAAACTGGGGTAATTGATACAATGTATGGGTATGTTGGTAACAATACGTATTAGCTCTTGCCTATTTAGTTAAACTAGCATTTATATAGGTTGATAACAATGTAGGTAAACTACAATTATCTTTGATTAGAGCTGAGCGGACCTATTATTAACCGTTTCAATGGTGCAGTTATAGAAACAGTAGAATTTCTGTTGTGTCTCGTGTAGATCTATGTTATAGCTTTAAGTACAACTGCATAAAGTAATAAATAAATAATTAAAAGGGGTCTAGAGATGAAAATTATTTAAAACCGCTAATTGTCAAGTTAGCTGAGTCAAGCTACCTGCAGCTGTGATATTGACTTTTATAATAAAATTTAATTAATTTATGTATCCTATTTATAAAAATAAATAATTAAATGACACTCATTGGTATATTATTACGAATATATTTCCTCCTCGCATAGTGAAATTTCATTGTAACATCATATAGCTACATCTGACATTGAATGAAAATATCTTCCAATCAAAAACTCTTCGATGTTTAGCCGATTGAAACAAAAATAATCAATAATCGATATAAATAAACAACACTAGTGCAAAAACAAGCACTTCAATCGAAAAAATGCTTGTTCCATTTGTTTGACGATGAGTGTGTGAAGTTTGGCAAACGTCAGAGCGTCAACGTCGTTGAACGGGAGCGTTCAGAGGCCATACTATAAGCACGAACGTGTGATGTAAACGTAACGTTAATTCAAACGATTTTTCAATCGCCAATACAATCATTCTATCCAATTTGGTCTCAACTTTTGCGACAAGCAAAATTAGCATCACAGATGGATATGAATACAGTTTTAGAACTCAATAAAACTTGTGAAAAAAAAACAGTGGCACTCCGGGAGTGCCGACAGAAGTGAAAACTTGAACAATTACGTGTGTATTTTGTGAATCGTCTTATAAACAAAACACGCGCGGTACCGGCTACGGCCATCCGTCTTACGAATTTTCGATCAGCCGGTCGATTCTGTAAAAATCTCACCGTGAAAACTTAGGTGAAGTGAGTTTGTTTTTGCTAGAAATTGACACTATTGACAGCTCACTCCACGCTCACTCCACCTAAGTTTTCACGGTGAGATTTTTACAGAATCGCACCGCAGGTCACGTGTCCTGACGTGAGTTTAACATTTTTTACCTATTACAAAAAAAGTGTACAACGCCGCTAAAGAAGTTTTCACTTCAATATTTACAATTTTAAAATTGATCGAACTTATGATACGTTTACTCCGCGCGTTTTGTTGCTAGGTCTACAATTTCAGCGCCGCGTTACACACCGTCCGTCACCCTCATTGCGTAACACTATCAATCCCAGTCTGAATAATTTTGAAGGTCCACACAACCACCAACACCACCACTAATCCACTAATCCATTGCTACATATGTTCGAAAAATATGTCTGCTTTACAACGTAAATAACGCAATGAATGTTGTTGAAATGTCAAAATCAAAGCCAATGTTACTGATATTGTGTTACGCAATTACCCCGTGGAGCGGCAAGCGGGCTACAACCATCCACGTGGTACGCGCCAACGTACGCAAATAGACTCCCACTCACCCCATATGAAAATTAAAATTACTCAGTCAACAAAAATAGGACCGTTTTCATTCATAACACTTGAATAGGTTCTACTTAAAGAAAATTCTAGCATTTCTAACAAAAATGACTGAAATAGAGCAATATTCTGGATACTAATTATCTACAAATATACATCTGTGTTGATTATGTGGAACACAAAAATAGACCACTCGAATTTTAGCAAAAATACGAACTGAGTTATTTCCCAGGAGGCCATATATTTAAGACACGAATTCGCCAAATATTTGGTACTTGCTCGAATTAAAACATGGAAAACACGGATCAGCTGTTCCGTCCCTCTTTTATTTTATTTTTTATTTCATTTGAAATACGCAAAGAAGCAAAATTACGGTAGCCGGAAACATAAAGTCCCGGAGAGAGTTTAAGTTTACTACGCACCTCTTGTTAAGTATTTAAAAAGGTACGGGTTAACATTAATCATGGCGAGGAGAAATCATGTGTAGTACGGTGAAATTCACCCAGCCAAGTAACGACCGGCCCGAGCAATGCTTAACCGAGCTATATCGAGCCATCAGTGCGAGTATATGGTTTACCTACCCGCACCCTAAACTAATTGTTTCTGCGTATTAATAAATGTTTCTTCGCCTATATGTGCGTATAATCAAATCGCGCTAAAACCTATGGGGCCTTCAGTTACCGATTGACGTCACACGAAACAAGGTAAGCAATAACAATTAGATTTGGCTATCAACACCAGACATGTAATATGTTGTTCCACGATTTATGGTATTGAAAATTACAAGGGCGATAATAGATCGGGCTTAAGTGCTACAACCAAGACAGATGATAGTAAGGGTGGAACCGTTTTCGGGTGTGTAATTTGTATTGGAAATACAATAACACGTAACGTTAGTACACATATTGTATACCTAAAGCTAGTCGAACAAATTGCCGTTGTAATTTTTATTTTAGTTGTTATTTTTTTTTTAACTTTGCCCCACACTAGGAATTACTCCTGTATCGTGAGTGCGTTTACAAACATTTAAACTCACATACACAAACAGCCAGCAAACAGCAGTTGTGTTTATACATAATAAGATTGATTTGGCTTTAACCTTTTCTCACAGAGGAGGCCTGTGTCCCAGCAGTGGGAACATTGAGACTGATTTTGGTAGGTATCTTAAGGATTAGGAACAAAAACACATCGCTTAAGTGGCTGCAATTGCATATAATTTGATCATAAACCTTAACATTCAAACACAAAGTTTATTATTGTTTGCATTGCATTTACTACATTGATTGAAAAGTTAACGTATTTTTATAATGTTTTTTTGTTAGCCTATTTTGTGTCCCACTGTTGGGAAAAGGCCTCCCCTTTTTATTCTTCCAAACCGGGTCTTGTGCGATCTAATTATTTATGGAACATAAGAACAAATTATTACAATTATTAACATAGGGACATAAGAACAAATTTTATATGGAAAAATAAAACATAATCTCCAACCAATAAGGTTGAAAATACTACTTTGCAAAATAAGACCACAACACTGTTTGGGGTCTTATTTTTCCAGCCATTTTTGTTGCGCTTATTGATTACAACATTTCTGTTCTTTCAATAAAATTAACCTTCAGTTCACATATGACTTAATTATTATACGAATCTAGACATAATAATTATGAAGTCCAGTATAATAATAATTAATTACCTCAGCCAAAGCCTATAAATAATTATTATGTTCTCGTATAACCTAATTAATATAGTTTCTTGTTCAGTATCCCAAAATAAGGGCTTTTAATGTCATAGAATAAAAATATAATGGAACTGAATATTATATTACATACTTAAGCTTGCTACGGCGTAGCACATGCCTACGCCGTAGATCTAACATTTAGATTCTTTTTCGTTTTCCTATGTTTGTAAAGCGGAAAAAGAAAACATCGTAGCTTTATTTACATATACCATGTGTTTCAATCAAAAATGTAGAGGAAAAATAAGGAAAATGCTTCTGATATGCGTAGGTTTAAAGCTAGCAAACGATTGCTGCTGCATGCTCCACGTAGACCGTTTTATTCAATCGAATTCTATGTAACCATTCCCTTTCTATACGAGTACGCAGGAATTGAATGAAAAGCACTACCGTTATGACTTACGTAGAACATTTACTGCCAATCAAGAAGTGACGCAAGATATTTTATTACTAGCAGCGATAAAATGCACTTGAGTGCCTTTCGTCGTTCAACTGACGTCTTGCGCGATAACGTCTTAGACCGAATGAATCCCTCATCTAGGATAAAATTAGATTATATATCTACGTTCTACGATTCAAAAACAATCGTTTTAATTCTTAATAAAAGTTCAAAAGTGTTATTTTTATAGTGCAGCTATTTGTCAAATAATAAACCTTTATGGTTGCTAGTGCAGTTTTCCGTTACTTGGAACGGAACCGGGTCCCAGCGGTAATTGCAGCATAACTTAAAGCTTCGTGTAATTGCTAAGTTAAAATCTTAATTGAACATGTGTTGTAGTAGGTAAGAACATCGGTGAAGAGCGACAATAATATTCTTTTGAATTCTACAGTTTGATATGATAAAAAACAGCTGACGTTCTTAAGGTAGAAGTTACTACCTACAGTTTCTTACGTTAAGTTAAAGTAAGAAAAACAACGCTTAGACTTTGTGGGCGTTATACTAAGTAATTTCTATCCGTCTTATTTCTTTAGATAAATCTTCGCTCATTTAGTCACGATTAAAAGGCAATTTTTCTGAAACTTTCAGCCCAACATTTTCATGTTACTTGTAAGAGAAAGCTCGTAGATAGGTACTTAGACTTTAAAACCAGTTTCTCCCATAAATGCGGGTAAGTAAGATGGAGAAAAATAAAGTTTCTCCCACATCTATTCAAGTTTACTGTTTTCCAGCGTAGGCGAACAAGTAATTCTATATATTTAACGAACTTTCATTATTTAGTTAAACGTTTTTCCGCGTGCCTACTTAACCCAGGTAAGTATAATCGCGTGCAAGACTGTGTCTACCTCGTTTAAATATTTTTAAGTCATTTTAGCATGTATGACAGAAAAAATGACGATGTCAAAGGTCGACGAACGAAACATACAATTAAAATGATTAATGTTCGCGTTTCGGAACCACGAGTTTAATTTTACCTGGGCCTATTTTTTTTGGTATTTTTTTATTTTTCACGTAGGTCTAATTAAACTCTAGAGATCTATTTAACATAAAACTTAATTAAACTAGTGTCTCACATTGATCATAGTCGAAAAGCGTCAAAGACTTAATAAGTCTTCGTTTAACCAAAATAGCATCATAGTTCTGCCATCATGTGAACGGTGCGTCACAAACTAGTTCATTCTAATCATCAAAAGTGGGTGACAGACCGCGTAGGGCGACGAACCAGTGCACCCATATAAACGGAACTCGCCTTCAGCACACGTTATTTGAAACGAAAACACATCCAAACGGTACACTTAACACATTCGTAGGCCTCTCTCTTCCCGGGAGGGTGGAAGTCCCCATCATCGCACGCGTATAGTTCGCGGCATAAACAGTCTGAAAATATCGAGGTTCGCGATCGCGAGTGCAGAGCGCGTCGCGACGTCAGCGACGTAAGGTCGGCAGTGCGGCGCGGCGCGGACTGGCACATCCACCCGAGGACCCCGCCCGCCCTCCGTCGCGCCCGCCTCTGTCACCGCCACTCTTCGCCCAAATCCAGACGAGTTTTCATTAATGTTGTTATCGGTGTAAAAGTTCCACCAAGTCAAACTAAGGAGGCACAGCTTTAATTAACTGTCCGTAAAATAACACTGAACAAACGAGCCGATCCGACAGCATTCAACTGTAGTTATCAATAGTCCAACTCCTTGAATGGAGCGGGATGTTGATTGACTTGTAACACAAATGCCCAGAATACAAAGCCACCTTCAGACGAGCATTTATGTAGATATCTATAGTCCAAACCTCTCGTTTAATTCAATACGGCACGGACAAAACTTTATGAAAACTATGTTCCCAATTATTTGGATGCCCTATTTCGCTACATCGACAATAGCATACTTATATATATTACAAAAAAGTGCCGTAAAACAGGGTGAATAGAGAGAGATGCAGCAGTGAATCGGGACGAAACTTTAAAATGGATTTTAACATTGAAATAATATAGTTTTTTTTGCCAAAAAGGACTCTAATGTGTTAACTATATTAACGATTATGTGTACTTGTTGACAATAAACTATATTACATCAACGTTAAAATCCATTTTAAAGTTTCGTCCCGATTCACACCTGCATCCCTATTCACCCCGTTTTACAGGTATCTGTTTGTACCACACATAATAGGTTTCCAGCCAATTGAACACATTCAGGGTATCTACCTGGTGTTTTTATTGACCTTGACTCTACTGAACTCCACATAAAGGGTATGAAGGGCAAGCCTCATTAATAAGTATGACGCACCTTTGACATTATTATATTTTGGAAAGCAATATCAAGCTGAAATCACGAATCTCAACGTCAAGGCTCACAATTCACGTCGCGGCTGATTAATAGTGTAGATTACATTTTCACACAAACGCCAATTCTAAGTACTTAGGTACCTAAAGATGTTTATCGGTATGTCGTAGTGAATAAGGTAGGAGTCGGCAGTCGGCTTCCATCGATTGAATACGAGCACAAATTGTAAGAATTATTGATATCGCGCCGGTGGCGGCTCATACAAAAAGTTTATAAAAGGAAGTGGAGCGAACAAACTGGCGGGGAACAAACTTTTATGCGGGGACGCGACGCGAACGTTACTTATCTGCCGCCGCCGAGCTGACAGCTGCAGATGAAAAATTGAAATTGTGTGAGATAAAACTACCTAACTGCCGCTGCAATGGCGGCCGAACAATGTGACGACAACAACGACACTACGTATTTTTTAAACCTCATATTTCTAAAGTGTTTTATTTATATTACAAGCATTTGCAAGTTTAATAACCAAGAAGATAAATATGAATGACACGCACATTTATTTTTGCAATGTCTAACAAACAATGAGCCAAACTTTTTTCAGTTAAAAAATTGTTTTACTACGAGAATATTTATCATTTTAAAACACCAAACTAGACAAAACATCAGGACTTGAGTCCACTGAATCACAATAAGTGTCCAACAGTCTGCGCCAGTAACAGGATTTGCTCTCATTTCGTTGTAAGCTTAATCTCGGCTCGAGCCGCTTTGCCTCGAAGCGCAGTCGATTGTACATCATAATCGTTTTAAAAGGTGAGGAATAATCCCGTCAGTATGCAAATAAGATCTCTCGCAGTATCAATTCAGTCTCGGGTGGAAGTTGAATGGTTGACAGTGACGCGCGCCGTAACATGCAATAATAACGTGCCTCCCAAACGTCAGCCGGGGACCCTTCTCTATTTATGGACGAACTACGGCGTCGAGGGCGCCACGTGAAAAGTCTCGCGTAAATCAAAGTCATAAATTCTCCTATCGTGAATGAACATTTCTCTTCGCGGACGTCTACACCGGCTGAATGGATAACGTCGACCCACCCCAGCAGGATCACCTCTACCGAGTCATTTGCTTTTGTTCGTGGGGCAATTAATAACGACCAGAAGGGCGTTTTCGAACCGCAGGCGCCATTCGCATATCAGTAATGATCTAGCGGCGCGCTACGGCCAACCTCCGGTTCCGCTCAACTATCGATCATATTCACTTAATGAACGGCACATGTGAAATTGCTCGTAGCAAGCCATTGCCAGCGGGCTCAGCCCCTAACCTGAAAATTCGTTTTATTATTTCCTCTAGCGCACGGTGTATTTCGCAGAATAACACGTACGTATAGCTCCCACTTTTGTTCGTTTAGAAATAAGCAGGGTAGGTAACTCCGCGTGAACGAGCACTGCTTGAAGCCGCATAACTGGGCCATCAACAGTAGTCGGCAGCTAAAGAATGTGACTTAAAGCAGCAGTGTGAAGTAACTGGGTTATTAATGTCGACTCGGGATTTTCTGAAGGTAGGTTCTTGGCTATATTTTTGTTTTATTCAGAAATTGGGTAATTTATGAAAAAACCGGTCAAGTGCGAGTCGGAATCGCGCACCGCGGGTTCCGTACAAATTTGTAGGTATGTAACTACAAATTTATGGTTTTCGGAATTTCTCCTTTATTTTGTGCTACATGACATTGCTTCTTGCCAAATTTCATCATTCTAGGTTAACGGGAAGTACCCTACAAATTTTAATTCCCATGAGAGTGTCGAAAAATTATCTGCCATTTTTGCGGCATAAACGTATGCCGTATCTTTTTTTTTACGTTAACTTAGAAGTTTGATTTTTTCACAGCTTCAAGGGACTGATTTGAGTATATGGTTTTAATTTTAACTCGATACCTCTACGCGTTCCCGAGACAAAGGGTTTTGATAGACAGATAGACAGCCGGACAACAAAGGATCCTATAAGGTTTCCGTTTTTTTCCTTTTTAGGTACGGAACCCTAAAAATACCGATAGGGATAAAAATATTTTTAAAATTAAAGCAATTTTATTCAATCAAGCAATTTTATTAAAATGACAAATGTTTTAAAAATTATAGCAATTTTATTCTAAATGATTCACCAGAGAACTATTATCATGCCGCTAAATACCCTCGTAATGACAGTAATAACTTGTTAATTATATTATTGCGTGATGTGTTACATTAAAGCTTTTTATACGTAGGTATTAGTAATAGGATTAACCTTCATTTTAATGAAAGGGACATTCGATATTAGACCTTAGCAAGTAAACATACATGACATGTATTACATAAGTAGGATAAAAACAGAATTTATTTGTTTTGAGGGGCTTACATGACCTAAAGCGCGGTCACTGTCGGGCTGCATAGAAAAGAAAGAGAAGCGCGATGACACAACGCTGGTAATTTATTGCAAAATATGAAGCAATTATCTATTTACGAAAAATCTATTGTTTGAACTAAAAAATTAAAACACTATTGCTTTAGTATGTTGCTTGTAGAATAATCTGACAAAAAATCAGAATGATTGTATGTACATTAGTGTGGCTTTTATTGTAAATGAAAGTTTTTAGAGGTATATTAATGATTTTTTTCTATCGTATCAAATTAGTTGTATTATGTTTACAACACACTATCTACCAGTGGCGGACTAACAGGGGGGCGGAAGGGGCGGCCCGCCCAGGGCCTCCGGTCTTGGGGGGCCCCCAAATGCCTCCGCGTTCCCCTGATAAAATCCTAAACAAGACTTTAAAAATGTGCTTAGTACCTACATAATTTCATCAAGATCAAAACACTACAGCCATCTAGACTTTTTACGTGGTACTAATATTCTTTTAACTTTGCTGAACGCGTACAATATGCTGGGAGAATTCCCGTCTTTGTAGCGGGTACTTCCCCAGGCATCCCTGAATGAATGAAGTGCAAATAATTCACTCTTGTACGCCTACATTTACATTCACTACATTCTATTTACGTGGAAAAATAAACATTTCATTCAATATTTGTTAAATGAGGCCTCTCATTTAACAAATATTGAATTTCATTACTTTGATATTTTTAATAGTTTATTAGTGTGTAAAGTTTCTTATTTATCTCATTATTTTTATTGAAAAGGATTCAACCATCTGGCTCTCAGTAAAGGAAGCTAAAAAAACGAAGACTGAAGAGGCAAAATCGCTTGCTGGATCTTTATCCAATTACTTTTCGATTTCTGAAGAGAAGAAAACTCTTATTTATACATACAAATATGAACTGAATAAAAAGCTTGAAAAACTACATTTTTTTTAAAGCTGGTTGGGGCCTCATTCAGCTTTACCGCCCCGGGCCTCTGACGGGCTTAGTCCGCCACTGCATCTACCTAGCATATATCCTGAAGAATATCATATATTTTTCTGATTTTGTTTACTGTAGTCGACCATATACTTTTATTGCTTCTAAAGCTTGCATTTTATGCGTTTAGGTCCTGTGATCCCCTTAAATAATGCTTTTAGTCTTCCATTAGACGGATAAAATACTAAAACTTTCAGAACAACATTTACAGAAACATTATCACACAACGAGCCAAGTTGTAGTAAGCATCTAATAAAGTCTCATACAGCTTTACACGAATTCTTCAGCGAGGATTTCTTTCTATTCCGCACGTCACATTAGGCCGGCGTCGACCAAACATTGGATAACTTGTATATTGTTGTTTACGGCAAGCTTGGAACTTAGCAGGGGCAATTCACCTCATAAATCCTGGTGTAATAACAGCTCACAGTTTCCCTAGACACTTGTAGAAGCACCGCAATAAGGTACCGGCGCTAAGTACCCGGGTCACCTCGACCTCGCGTCGATACCTCACTAATACACATGTTGTACTAATGTTCGTGACGCACCGATATGTGTAGCCAGCCAATTTGACGGCTACTAGTACACCGCAATCATTATAAATATTTGACCAATATATACATCATCTGCCTAGCCTTTTCCCAACTTTGTTGGGGTCGGCTTCCAGTCTAACCGGATGCAGCTGAATACCAGCATTTTACATGGAGTGACTGCCTATCTGACCTCCACAACCCAGTTACTGGATAATACGATACCCCTTGGTAAGACAGATCAGATTTTCGTGCTTCTGACGAGTCGTAACGACTGTCAAAGATCTACGAATGACAGCCGGGACCACGGTTTAACGTGCTTTCTGAGGCACGGAGGCGTCTTGGTATGTAAAGATGGTCACCCATCCACGGACCAACCGCGGCAAGCGTAGCTTAACCTGATCGATCGACCCGTGCGGCTGTTATTATTTAGCCACAAGCCGCAAAATATTTGACCTATATACATCGGAACCTATAGCCGCTGCAAACCAACAGACGTGTCATGGCCTCTATGCTAATACTTCTTTCTATTTGCATACTATTACAGACGTAAATATCTCAGTTCCGTTGAAAATTATTCAATGTAAACAACATCCTTGTTAATATTTACTATACTCTTAATCTCTGGAACGATTCAATCGATTTGAATATTACATTCTCTATTGAAAGGTACGCGTCCCGTGGGCGAAATAAACTATAATATTTCGTTCTAGAGAGCAAAGTGATTCCTACGGGTAAACCCAAAAAATCTCGAGGGTAATAAGCTATTTATAAATAGTTATCCGAACTGAAAGGAGTTTCAGTAATCGTGTAACGGCTATCTGGTCCATATTCAAATAGTATAAATCCTTTAAATACGACAAGGGGCGTGTTTATCTTGATTCAATTTATTAACTCTGTTTGTAACAAGGGATCCGATCTCGTTTAGGGCCTTATGTCAATATTTAGATAACAATCTCTTTGCCATCAGACGGTACCCAAGATGTTGCCTGTAATTCAATGGATTGGGTTGTTAGAGAAAACGTACCTACTTTATTTAAATAACGTAAGATTTACATTCGCTTAGATACTGTTGAAATTTCGAAAATATCTAGTCTTCTAAAATCTATAAGTCTTCTACAGAGTTGTTTAAATTGAAAACCGTAAATTATAAATAACTAGATTCTGCTCGCAGCTTCGCCCGCATTGAAGTCGGAAATTATCCCACGGTAACATGCTACCTGGACAAAAAATAGCCAATGTCCTTCCTTAGGATGATGCGATCTACGAGTATATCCTTGCCAAATTTTATCGAAATCCGTTCAGTGGTTTAGGCGTGAAAAGGTAACATACAGATATAGTTACTTTCGATTCTATAATACATATTAATACCTCTAGATTGTTTGTGGAAGATATTTCGGAACACCTATTCATCTTTTTTACAAAAAAAAAGGCCCTAACATTACAAGTTAACACAGGCCTAGCACCAACCACAATCTCACTGTCCTGATAACGACAAATATATGGAAAGCCGCTGCCTTCCTTATCTGTTTGAATCGTTTTATTTCCACGTACAGCGGCCGAGGAAAAGCTTAAGAAAAGTAAAGGTGGAAAGCTAATCCAGCATATTATCCCAACTCGTTATAAAGCATGGAACTTTTTTAACAAATTGCACACCGGAGTATCATAGTTACGTAACTTCGTGCCCCCAGCGTTGTCACAGCTGCAAAAATTATCGAATGGAGGTCAATTGAGACCTCCCGACTAACACAACGAGCTGTTTACAAATCTAGAGGATATTACTGTAGTTTTGCGAATGTTTAATAATGAGACCGCGTGGGAAAATGTTTGTTTACAATTTTGGTGTAATTGTCTCTTTAAATAAAAACTTATAAAGGAAATCTACCAGTGAAAGAAGCCTACTACTAATGTAACTTTCCTACTACTGAAAATTGTGACTATAATTTACTGCCCAGTTTCACTTTGAATAGTTCGTGAAAAATATGACTGTTTCCTTTGCTTAGTTTCAGGTTAGTGCGAATTTTATACATAACTTACGGGGATTACAGGACCTAACCACAAAAAACGCAAGTTTTAGAAGCAATACAATTATATGATCGAATACAGTAAACAAAATCAGAAAGATATATGATATTCTTCAGGATATATGCTAGGTAGATTGTGTGTTGAAAACATAATACAACTAATTTAGAAAAAAAACATGAATATACCTCTAAAATTTTTTTTTTTTTTTTTACAATAAAAACTACACTAATATACATACAATCATTCTGATTTTTTGTCAGATTATTCTACAAGCAACATACTAAAACACTCGTGTTTTAATCTTTTAGTCCAAACAATAGATTTTTGTAAATAGATAATTACCTACTTCATATTTTGCAATAAATTACCAGCATTGTGTCATAGCGCTTCTTTTTCTTTTCTATGCAGTCCGACAGTGACCTCGCTTTACGTTTGTATTTACTGTGAGAGTGACACTGGGTACATCAAAATTGAAAAAAAAAATGGCCGATTTTTGGCGCCATATTATGTCTACAATTTTTTTTTTCCCTTTAGTGAAAATAATTGAATAAATATGTCTTCATAGTAATAGTAATTGCTTGATTTCAGAAATCTAGCACATATTTTAGCATACTCGAGGGTTAGTCGTGTATTATCTCATCTTCATCACTACACATGAAACGACCCGTTTCTCACAACTGCAATATCGAAATACCATTACATGGTGCATATAAACGACTACTTACTTTAGGTCAGCAAAAAAAAAAGAACAAATAGGTATATTCTTATGAGCTAGATACCGTTTATCAGTCAGTTGATTAGCAAATTATAATGTACAAGATATTATATCTCAAGACGGACTTACATTATCTTTTTAATATGCACTGCGTCTGTAATATATTCAGATACAGTATGGAGCAGAATCCCCGGCCACAGAACGCCAAACTGCCGTCCGGACGCCAGCCGCAGCGTAATTAGCTAAATATGACTTTTAAACTAAGAGCTCCCAGTTAGAAGCCTCTCCATATTCCGCCAACCTTTTTGCCAAACGAGCACATTTCCATGCGAACATCCTATTCCTGGCTTGATATTTAATTTGGGACTGAAGAAATTTACACCGTTCCATTAAAATGTTGTTATGCGAGATTAATGTGTTTTGAATTTGCGCCGCACGCGGGGCAAAACGCCGTGTGAATATTTTACAAGTACTGTTTTCCGGTAAGAATCGTTTCCTCGTATTTTAGAAACGTTTTATTTGAACAATATTCGTCCTTAAAAAATCTGTGTAGAAATGAACGTGGTCTAAAATTGGCGCACAATTCCTAATGCTAGAAATGGTGAAAGAAATGTTAATTTGTGTAGAATTGTTGAAGTTCACGTCACGTTTGTGTCGGAAGCTGGTCGTAATACCAGCTCGTGAAGTCTCACTATAAATCATTTCGCCGTTTCAATTTACCAAGTGTAACACGGCTGTAATAGGCCAGCCGCTGCCCGCCGTGTGCTGAAAGACCTGAATTTGTATTCAAGAAACGATATGATCATTAGTTAGTGCAATTTTCTTCGCATCCACTACACGAATAGTATCGTCGGGTAAGCTATGCTTCCAATGAATAATACTTTGTAATTGCTTTAGGGATCTGACTTTAGATTCAACTTGACTACTGGTCTTTGATAATTTGTATGGGTATCTGCGGTAATGTGGTCTCATTACGTTCCCATACTATGCAACTCGTTAACATTTACTGACTATTTGCATAATATACGTTGCATTCTATCAAATCGTAATTGCACTTGGTTTTTTGTAGAACACGCTACCTTTATCAAGTCGTTTTCATTTAAATGCGATCAAGTAAGTAAGTGCATCGCTTAATGCGGACGTAGGCCGCGAGGATTGTCACTTCATTTACACTTTACAGATAACCAAAGTCAGCTTTTACGCGTACTCGTGTAAGTTGTCCTATGAATAAACAAGACTCTTAAAAGGTTATTACCGAGAGATTCTGCAGTATTATTAATAATATTATGTTTCATTGCCTTGTGAATAGAAAGTTTCTTTCAATAAAAAATACGTTTATCAAACGTACGTATTATCTAATTACGTTAATTGATGTTCATCGAGAACGACGTTATAAAGTGCCTGTCGTATATCGACTTGATAGTCACAGAGACAAATTTTCGGATACCGTACAGTATGTTAAAATGAGGTTGATACTATGGTATTCTCATATCCGTGGAGCGGTCTTGGCGCGGTGACTTCAGGAAGCACGTACATGTAATATTATTGATTACGGGGTGCGGCGGTCCAGCTCCATTTGAATTTCCAATGAGCTCGTTAGAATCGGTCGGGACACGCTTTGGACGACTGAAAAAATCTTCTTTCGAACTGATTGTGTATGATTGCCGAATTCGCAGAATTATTGTAAACGCTACACGTTATGATTTTTAATAGCAATTTCTTGCTTCGTTGATATTACGTTATAGGGTTACGGCTTCCATTTCAAATTTGCAGATATTTCATCCAATCGAATTGATGATCCATCAAATTGCAGTAAAATTATTATTCTAAAATAATTTTATTGCAATTTTGGAGCGAGCAGCAGTTAAACCAAATACTTGCTAAGGTGTTCTAATCTATGCGGTCCTTGTAGTCATTAATCCTTTTTGGAAAGACAAGTAGTTACCAGTGGCGCTACCGATCGGTCGCAAGTGTCGCAACACTTGACGTGTGGGTGTCTCGAGATGTTTGCCTTCACCTTTTGAAGCGGGATAGTAAATAATTGTAAATGACGTCGACACGGTCTAGTTGATTCAAACAATAGTTGTTTAATCCTACATTTGTATTTAGCCGTGCATTTTTGAGATACATAAAGGTATATCTATTTTTTTCAGAGCAGTGGTGACCCAGTCGAGCTCTAGAGGGCCGCGACTTATGAGTTGGAGGTAGTAGGTTTGAACCCAGGTGATTTACACAAAGTAAAGTGCAGGCAGTACTTTGTGTAAATTATTTCATCACCTTTCAAAAACGGCGAAGGAAAACATTGTGAGGAAACTGGCATGTCCTAGAACTAAAAATTTAAAGACATTGTGACATCCACCAACTCGCACTAAGCCCGCGTGGTGGATTATGTCTCTCTCTCACATAGAGGAGGCCTGTGTCCCAGCAGTGAGAGCATTATACGCTGATTATGTGTTAAAAAAAATACATTTTTTTATTTACGAGTAGGTACTACTAAAACTAACCTTTTTTTTAATTTAAGTACCTAAGTGATTATTTTAGAATTACCTACAGAAGTTACATGTGAACATGAACTTACGCACTTACGAACCTTGATCTCACTTTACCCGCTTTTAATAGTTACTGAACCCCTTATGCTTACAGCCTACCACTACACCAAATCCGCCATCTTGCATTTTACGAACAAAAGGAATATTTATCCGGAATAACATAAGTAGAAGGTATAAATTTGTCAGGGGCAATTAAAGTATCAATGAAGTTTGCGTGTAATAGCATAAAGTAACCGACAATTCCTCGGCAGCGCAGCGGAGCCCCGATACGTAGCAATTGGAGTTTCTACCAGCTCTTAATTAAACCCGGCGGCAGGGCCTAGCGGCAAACTTCGATTGCGCTGTCAAAAATCCGAAGAATTATTCCAGCAGTAAAATAACTTCTGCGATTTTAGGCTTTATCGTACGAGTTCAGGCATATTAGCGAATTTATACTGTACGGATGCAATATGGTGCCCGATCGCGTCGCGCCGCCACGCGCTTGTTGGACGCAGCACTTTTATTAAAAACTGTTTTTATTTATTGACGGTTCGAGGTGGCCAACGATTTTTCTTGCTATATGTTTCTGAAATTGTTTTACGATATTGTTTCGGTTTTGAATTTATTGCCGCAGGCTGTGCTTTTGAAGAATATCTGCAAATAACTGCAGTAAATGTTGCCTTTTGCAGTCCACTGCTAGGTCTAATATATACCTACACCTTTCTTAAATATGTAGTACCGAATGACTGCGTCACAATGCGTGTAACACAGTCTCCCGTCTGCTTCATACTCAAGCTAGCAACTCGATGAGAAGGATCGTAATATTGTCAACAGTTTTGATTTTAGGAAATTGCCCCTCGCTGGTGCAGAATTTAAGCTACCGGGTATTGCCAGCGTTAATACACTGAAAACAAACGAGCCTCGTCATTTTCCTGTTTAATTCAGTCCCAATAATATCATGGCTTCTGTGTTACCAACAGCACGCACTGTTCTTATTTTACTACCATACCGTGACCATTCTCATCTGACCTTCACATATGCAAAGACCCACAACAAAACACGTACACAATAATTGAAAAGATAAAGCTAGAAGAGTTCGTTTTACACTGGACGATATACGGAACACACAGCCCTACGGTAATTAGACCAGGATTGAACCGCGACACGCTACGAAATTGCGAAACGAATTTGTTCAGCACAATTATTTTGAACGTTTACGAAATTCTCTTTGTGATTAGATGTATTTGAAATGCTTTTCTCTCTGAAATAAGTTATAGTTTATGTTATCTACCTGTAGATCCTTGAACTAAATTATCTAGTTGCGTGACAGAACTACTTCCGGACGCCATGATATATATAAGTAATAATAATAACAACAAGCAAAGTTCATGATATTTAGGAGCCACTCGAATTAGTGTCTTTATTATTGAAACACCATAGCATTAGAAAAAAAACAATTCGTCGCACGGACACAATGCTGGAAGTAGAGGTCCCAGCCCACGCGCAGTTTTATGGCTGAGGTATTTATATTATTGTCATTATTCATTTTAAGTGTAGCATTCGATACCTTTAAAATTATATACCTTTGAGGCATTAACAACCAAGTTTTTTATTTGTTGAGGTACTCGCTCGAATATATTAAAGGAGCACCATCTGAATGCAAAAGTCGGTATTTATAACGGCTCAATTAGCAACCGGTTCTCAATGGGTACGCTATGATGCTACGAGAAGCTTGTTCACATTGGAAATTTATGAAAATCGTTGACAGCTTATGATGGAGGAGACGCACGTTTTATTATGTTGCAAAGTGGTTAGAGGAATTTGGTTTGATATTACTTGTTAGTTCAATGTTCCAATAAGGTCGATGGAATTCCGATGTGGAATTTCATGAAGGATGTTAGTAGTGGGTTGTGCGGCCGGGTCGTAAGTACTCGTAACATGTGCACTTTACTGTCCAAGTAGAAAGACTGGCGACACATTAGGTAAGGTGGCCGGGTCTACGCCTCCGGTCTCACGCCACCACCCAAACCGAGGCATTCCCTTCGCAGTTTTATGACCACAACCACTGCTCTACTTGGCTAAGGCCTTATTGTCAAGTCGACATTCTATCGCGAGGCGTGCCCGCTACATTATTATATAGTTAGCTCACGGACATCCTAACCCTAACTATAATATAACACTAATATTATAAAGGCGAAAGTTTGTGAGTGTATGTGTGGGTGTGTTTATATGTTTGTTACTTCTTCACGCTCAAACGGCTGGACTAATTTTGATAAAATGTTGTATGGAGGTAGCTGACACCTTGGATTAACATATAGGCTACGTTTTATCCCGATATTCCCACGGGATCAACATTTATATAATATAATAATAATAATATAATAAATGCGAAAATAAGTTTGTTTGTTTGTTACCTTTTCACGCCTAAACCACTGAACCTATCATCCTGAAATTTTGCATATACATTGTCAGGTATACAGAAACGGACATAAGGTACCTTACATCCCGAAAAAAAGTGCTGTTCTCGAAGAAAACAAAAATAACGTTATTGTGATAATAGATCCACGTGTCTTTCGAACGGGATCGACATTTATGCGAGTGAAACCGCGGGGCGCTGCTAGTATATATATACATATATTCTAATTGGGTATTGTCGTTTTCAATTAAAACGGTAGGATACAATTTCTGGAATATCATATGCGTTCGTTTTTTGTTAATTTCAACACCAACTCTATTAAAGAGTTTTATTGGCAGTGTTTTGGTTCTTAGATTTTTTTTTTAATTGTTTTTTGTGTAAACGAGATCGTCAAATCAGAGCTATTAAAACCAAATTTGCCATTTTTATCAGTGCGAAAGCTACTAAGTAGTTAAAGTACATATATACACCACACGATAATAATGTAGTGTCCAATCTTAGCCGCACTGCAAGTTTAATACTACACGATGATGACCTAAGAAATTTAACACACTAACTTTCCACCCTACTGACTGATGCAATTACCCGGTTTAACCCTTCACGTGCAGAAGGGGAAGTGTCTCATAGAGGGCGCATCGTCTGTGTTCATTTAATTGTTAATGCCATAGTGATCTAAGAGGGAGCGGGCTCATGTGGGTTAATGAGGTCGCTACTAATTCATGGAGACACGGAACCCCCCTCTCCCCCTAGTTATGAAAACTTCGGTCCGGTAGATGGGGGAAGTTTTATGGGCGTTTTGTCATTTACCTACCTTTGCTTTTAGGTTTCATGGCTACTTGGCTTCCTAACATTAAGTCCTCGCTTGCGAAAATTAGGTACAATAAATTGGGGTAGTGTTATCTTAATATTGTTTGAAGCGGAGCTGTAAAGTTTCTTCTTTTACGACGCGAAAAACGCTCGTGTTTTCTTGTACTATGAGTTTTTAGTTCCTGTGAGCTCGGGGATACATAGATGGTACTTCTGAAGCTGTAATTAAGTAGCTTAGCCTAGATTCTTGGACACCAGAATACAGTAGGTCGCCTAATATCATTAGGTAGATAGGAAGATATAGGATAACTATTAATAGGGGCTTACAGGACCTAACGCAAAAAACACAAGTTTTAGAAACAATAATAGCATATGATCGACTACAGTAAACAAAATCGGAAAAATATATGATATTCTTCAGGATATATGCTAGGTAGATACTGTGTTGAAAACATAATACAACTAATTTGAGACTATAGAAAAAAATCTTCACTAAAAACTTTCTTTTTAAAATAAAAACCATACTAATATACATACAATAAATCTGATTTTTTGTCAGATTATTCTACAAGCAACATACTAAAACACTATTGTTTTAATTTTTTAGTCCAAACAACAGATTTTTTGTAATTAAATAATTCCTTCATATTTTGCAATAAATTACCACATTGTGTCATCGCGCTTCTCTTTTTTTTCTATACAGTCCGACAGTGACCGCGATCTAGGTCATGAAAAAAAAAAAAAGAGCCCTTTAACAGAACCAAGTAGGTAGTAAAAGTTAAAGAAAGCAAGGTAGTAGAAGAAACTGTAAATAAAAAGTTGGATGCAGTTAAAGGAAGGCTTGTATTTAATGAAGCAGACTGCGAGAAGGTAATGTAATCTATCACCTTTCTCGGGATATTACAAATGTTTTAATTAAAAAGCAAGTAACCTTACCGTAAGATAAATATTACTTAGATTGTATATTGTACAGGCGATGTATGTTATTCTCTCTTGATTATAAATGTTTCCATTAGTTTAAGGATTTTCTCTTGTAGCGAAAGTATAATAATAAGTGTAATCAGCATTTAACGTTCACACTGCTGGGAAAAACTGAAATAAAAAAAAATTAAACAAATAATAAAGGCTCCTTCAAACAGGCGCGACACGCGATAAAATCGCGCGCGACACAAAGGCACCGCAAGTCGCGCAACGAGCGGTACCATTGTGTCGCGCGCGATTATATCGCGTGTCGCGCCTGTTTGTAGAAGCCTTAAGTGTAAATTGCGTTGTGAGAAATTAGCAGCAAAGTGTAATTTACCTGTTTGTAGACAGAGCATCACACTCAGCTCGTGGTGAAATGAAACGATACAATGAAGTGGATTCTTTTTTGCTTGCAATTTATTAGATATTCTTTCGAAAAGAAAAAAATAAAGAGATACATTTCATAATCAGCCTAATTTAATTTTAATTTTTTTCAAATTAATTTTAAATTAATTCATAATGTTCCCACGCCTGGGACATAAGCCTTCTCTTTGGAGAGGGAGTGGCCCACGGATATAGCTATGGAGTGACCAGTACAAGCAGTGTGGGTTGGCGGATGTCACATGTCTTCGAATTTTGTTTCTAGGACATGCCGGTTTCCTCACGATGTTTTCCTTCGCAGTTTTGAGAACAGTGGTGATGAAATAATTTATTTAAAATAAAGTGCCTGCTCGGGATCGAATCCTTAGCCTACAACCCGTAAGTCGCAGCCGTCATCACTGCTTCTTTTCTTTTACGTTTTGAGGAAAATTTTAAGAATCCAGAAGTATTTTTATGCTCCGATTCCACTGAAAACAAGTTTAACTTGAAAATTTCTTCCTAAAATGCAACATGCCTACGATCAACTACCACTACGAAAATAAACTAAAAACAAAAGTAGGTACTTTTTATGTAGGGAATATCAACAACTAACTACCGAGCTACTAGCACTTCTATTCCCTCTATACAGATAACTTGGTATTTTCTTAGTTATTTCGAGGAACGTGCACCTTCCACGTGACCCGACATAGCTGGAAATAATTTAAAGTTTTAAAATGTGCATCCAACCTCGGATATATTAAGCAAGTAGAACTAAAATACAACAGATCGTGTTTCTTTTCAGTAACTCAATATAAAACTACCAAACAGTGTCTAAACAACATATTTAATTAAAATTACTGACATCGGTCCATTACCCCTCTGACGTGCGGATGACCTCCTTCATTATAACCACCTAACCAGCCTCCCAATTACAGTGACCACAAACAAAGTACGAGTAATTCTAGACCCTCATTGAAAACTGTATCCCAACATAGAGGGTAAATACAAACGAACGAACGTTGAATACTGAAAGCATTACCAAAGTGGTATCTCTTGTGAACACAAAGCCCGTCGAAATACCAGTACAATCGCAAAGAATTGCAACACAATATGGAGTTGTAAAGCCACATAATCCGATGTGATATAACACTTGTCCACTATTGCAAGAATGGAACAATGTTTTATATCAGCGGAAGAGCTTCGGAAGCACTCCAATAAAACATCATTTCTTCCAGCTGCCGCGCACCGAACACGACATTATCGTAACAGCAATCATCCAGTGAGAGATGTGTTTTATATTTTATTATGTGAATCGAAAAATAACAAAGTGTATTGAAACCATTTGCAGAAGAAATGTAGGGCTACTTTTTACGACGTATAATATAAGATTATTTTGCTCTTAAACAACGAGGCGTCGTAAAAACACGTCTTTAACGTCCCTGGTTTATTTAAACAAGAAGAACGACCGCCTCGCCTAGATAAGACACGGTCACGGAAAAACATTTCCCTAGACTATTAAACGGGACGTCATCAACTGGAGAGCAATAAGCAAATGAACGCGCTTTATCTGGTATTCAGACATTCTGTTATCGGAGGGTGGACGAGCGGGCGTTGCAGTAGGCAAGATACCATCGCGCACCCGACCTAATTCGATTCGCCAAGCCACTCAGTTCGCCAGCCCGCCTACCGCACGGCGCCCGCCTAGTCCACGGACTTATTATGTAACCAGCGACCGACACTTTCCGACACTATGCTTCTCAATGGTAACTAAATAGGTTTATCAACATGTGAATACATATCTTATTTGGTTTACGACTGCTGTGACGTCGTATCAGGTTTAAGAACACAGAGCGGCGGCGTCATGTAGTTGCGAGTGACTGACCTGTTACGTAATAATCCAGTCGCCCTCGGCCTGCCCATGTTCCGACGGGGAATGTTACAACCCTTATCTAGGGTTACATGCAAACTCCACTGTGAATCATGACAATCAATTCGCAATTTCGTTTTAAAGCGATCCCTGTATTTATGGTCTATTTTTTCTGCACGAACGACAGTGGCAGTCGCACGTTTTATCTGATAAGTAAAACCTGCAGCAATATATTAGCGTGGTACAAGTTTTATTATTCTCTGTTGAAATGCAATAAAAATAAAAAGAAGTCTCAAAGTTGTAAGTAGGTAAGTAAGATGCTCCCGTATATTTTTGCACAGCATGGTTTCCGTCACCTATTAAGAGGATTGGCTGCTATATTTTTATGTTGCTATGGAGTACTTTATAGTCCCAATAGACATTTATGACCCAAATGAAATTGAAAATATATTTTGTAACAGCAACATTTTCTATCCATAGTTTGTGACTCTATAAAATTTTTATCTGTATTTTTGAGGAGACTGGTTCAAAAATTTACATAGTTTTTCTATGAATATGTCGGCTTAATAAAACTTTGAATACGGGAAAAATGCATAACGAAAACAAAATGTAAAAGTTAATTCATCAGTAGAGCAGCGCAGCGCGTGTATTGTGAGGCGAGTGACGGCGCTACGAGGACGCGCGGTCTCAGCGCGGCGCGGTGCGGTGCGACTCAGCTCCGCAACGCTTCCGCTCTCGTAACATCTACGTAATTAATTCAATGATCGTCCGCATAATGACTTGCATGTGGCTACCCTCTTGCGAGTGCGCCTCAAACTAACGCTCACTAATTTCCACAGTGTTAATGAAGGGGATTCTCCTCAGAGACGTTTTTGTTACCGTTCACATACGATACGACGAGGATTTTTGGCACTGTCACCCCCGACCGTTTAAACGTTCCTACCATTAATCTTTCACTCCCGCAAAGATTGCATTTTAAAGTTTCTGTTTGTGTAACATTTGCCTGTAATGTTTCATTTCGGTCGTCCCCACTGACACTCCAGAATTAAAACGAGAGACGGGCGCATTTGTAAATAAACAAAATTGTTTTGGCTTGAAGCGCAGCCCGTCGGGGGTAGCCCTAGTGGTCAAGTTTGCGGCTCTTGGCGTCCGTCAGGTATAACCCGTTAGTCCTCATTATGCAGGAGGGATTTTCATAACAACGTTTGAGAGTTGTAGGGGACCGACACTGCTGTAGGCTACTTAGAGAGCCATTTGCAGAGAGATTGGTCCGACCTACGAGGTAGATTGCGGAACTTTAGAGATAACTTGCCCAAACTTAGAACATTTTGACGCTGCAATACTTGGATAAGGTAAACTGACTGTCTTAATTAAGTTAGAGATGTTCAAACACAACTTAGGTTTATATTAATTGTGGATTTGATAAAGTTAATAGTCGTAGGTACAGAAGTCTCGTCGGTTTTGTGAGAGAGTCGGTCTGCGTGGCGTTATCTTTTCAATTGTACCTGTTAAATAATTCATGACGGCTTTAATTTACTCAAATGGATACGTACCTATGTATATAATAACATTGGATTACTGTTATGAATAAAATTAAATTATACGTACAATATACGTGGGTATATTATATTAGTCACAAGGGTGTAACAAAACTAGGGCTCTATTTACTTTAGCTATAATTGTCTCGTCTTTCTGTAATGGCAATATTTTTGTTCAAATGTCGAGGGCTACCAAGCCGGGGCTCTATCTGGGCCAAACGTTTTAAGTTTGTTTTTTATGTGTGTATTTTACGAGTCACCGTACTTATGGAATTATTTAAGTGCGTATGTGCTGGTTGAGTGCTTTGTTTATAGCATCCCTTACCAAATTATTAGTTGAAGGACAAACCTACTCTTAAAATTTTAATGGCGCTGTAGGTAATAAAGAGAAAGTAAAAAACATAGTATTGATCAAGTTCTTTTGAATAAAAAAAATATAAAAAAAATAATTCATTAAAAAATAAAGGAGCAAATTGCCTTTGAATAAAGCCAAGTGTATACATACTTATTATGCTCGTGACTGTACCTATACAGAGATTATAAAAGTCGCAAGTCTCTTCGACCATATATTTTATCGGTACATAAAAATAACCTATGCATAATTTCACCCGACCCAAACAAAAAGCAACAATCGTTTCAAAATAAAAAGCGACAAAATCACGAGCAACAAAGCGCGAGTCATCTTTTTAATAAAACTTAATGAGCATATCGCAGGGTTGCCAATAACCAATTATGAAAATGTTTAAACAATGTTTTGCGGATTATTCAAGTTGATGACGCCCTAATGATAGGGTAGGACATATGGCCGCATAATAATGTACAATTTCCGTAAGAGCATTGTATTAAGTCATTACTCCGTGGGTCTGCAATCAAGAGTTGCCAGATAAGGACGCCTACATTTTGCTGTTCATCAGATTTGACTACATAATTAAGTTATAATTTTGAGGGGCTGTTTTGTTTTTTGGAAATTAGGGCAGGGGTCAATCAAGCATGTTTTATCTTCAGAAAGCACATGAAACTTGAATCCTCATTTTTTAAATTATGCTACAAAATATTATGCTTGTGATTTTTATAAGATGTGATTATAAAAAGGTTAGTGTTCCAATGGTATTTTATATTCGGTTTTTGAACTTGTGATGGCCGCAGGAATCTGCTGGATTCGGGAAACACAGAACTGGTCGAGGTGGCGGTGCTTGGGGGAGGCCAATGCCCAGCAGTGCATGTCTTTCGGCCGAAGTGATGATGATGATGATTCGGTTTTTAAATCTTACTTCTTTTGAAAGTTTACGAAATACCGTCTGTTTAGCGCTGTGGCACTAAACAGAGAATATTTTCACATACCCTGTGTAAACAACAGAAGAACGCATTGTTAAGTCAAACTACACATAACGGCTTAAGTTGCATTCGCGAAAAGCAAACGAAATTCTAAGTACAATGAGATTAAGTCTATGTAAATTAGTAAAAAGTGGCTATTTATATTCACACGTCTGCGCACATTTAGTAACTTTACTTTTCCTAAATGTCTACTGGAGGTAGATATTCCAAGGTATACCTATAACAATAAATTTAATTCTCAGAATGTTTTCACTTCAAGTTTCTGAGGCTACATTTCGATACATTACACGTAGTTACAGCTCGTGAAACTTAATTTGTTTATTTTTCCATTTTCTTCTCAGTTATAATTTACTTGAAACCAGCAATTGTTGTATAGAGAAAACACAGCTTGCTCGTGTCACTTTATACGTGTTTCCAAACACTTATAAATGTAAGATATTAAAGGGGCTAGTAGGATACAATATATAAATCCTGTGTAAGCGAGGAAACGCCCAGATCTCAACACAATGCTTCGGAAGCGTATTGTATTCTAAAGCATTTCGAGAAATCGCTTTCTCAAAAGCGGGCTTCGCCTTTTTGCAATTTATAACGGCTCTCATCCAGATTGCATGAATACAAACAGTATGTCTTTTGTGTGTACGTTTGTGTCTCCTTTGATTAAGATGTTTGTTTCGAGACGGAAGAAATTTAATATTAGAAAAAAATCGAAATTCTATTTGAGAGTATTGTAATTAAGAGTCTTCTTACTGCATTTTCAGTAACTTTATTAGCTGCCTACAATCAATAAGATATTTGATCGTACATATTCATCTTATGCTATTTTTCATCATCGACATAATATCATCAGGTACTTTATGTAAAGGCTTCCTTAAGGAGAACTTCATCTGAGATAGTTCTCTCTGTGTTCCACATGAAATTGTTCCATTCTCTTCCAAATGTCTGTAAAACCACGGCGTTATCCATTTTCTCAGGTTGTCCATACGCTTATCTGCTAACTGGTATTTTCATATTGCGAGATTCTCGTTTTACTTTGTTATTATATTTAAAGGCAAGATACGGAAGGTAAGAGACGGTATCTTCCTCCATTTTGGAATACATTTATTTCAGTATTCAGATAGAAACTGCTTCTCGTCCCTCCGATACTATTCTATTCCCTAAACCCGAATAGTATTTTACGATACCCTTTGGTGGCATAATTCTAATAAATCTTACGTCGTACTAAGGTATTCATCGAAATATCCTAGACAATAATTAGTTTGACAGCTAGCAAATAAATCAATATTATCAATTACGTTCGTTAAATATTCAGATAATAATAAATTAATAGATCAATATCTTTGATTCGATATTAAATACTGCTACAAGCCCACATTCCTTATTTAAGTGCTTAGAAAATGTACGAATAATTAATGATTTTATTTACTGCGCCTATGTGTCCGAACGGAAACAATGTTCATAAAAGTTACGTAAATTACGATTTCGCTTTATTTCCATAGGTTGCAAGTCACCTATTAGTTATTTGACGTGTTTGTGATAAAACTATACATAAAATTATACTTTGTCATTGCTCCTATTGTACATTTTTAGGTTCTATTTTGTACCAAAATTGAATCATATATCACCCACACAAAGTACCGTTGTTAGTACGAAAAACTGTCTCGATTCAAAACATTAATCTTCGGATTTTACAATCGATCTATGTACAAATGAGTCAACAGTTTACCGAAGTACTACTACTACAGGAATCAATAAGTCACATTCCTCACAACAATTACGATCCGATTGATATCTGTGGATCATTAATAATTTGTTTTGTTATCGAAGCGATGCCGCACACGGCACATCCAGCTGTGTCAGTATGTCTAATGGAATATTCTTACTGATCCTTTAGGCTTTGTAAGTAATTAGGGAGATAAGCTTCTGTGTATTATGTTAGTCACTAATCGATATCGTTTTAGTGTGCTTTTAGTCTAGACTAGACAGCAAATTAGTTTAGTGATGGAAATGTTAATATTGCTTTTCAATTTAACCAATTAAAATGTTTTGTTCAAAACAGTCATAACACGAGTCTGAGTATGAATAAACTTAACTCTTTAATAAAGAGAGCCAATAAAAACTTGCATGCGCCATAATGTCTTATTGATTGCATACCTTTTAAATTCACAATATGAATATAAAACTTTAATAACTGGTCGAATCTAAATGGTGCATTGATGTGGGGCCTTCGTCTGGCGCGCAATGGCGCGGCCTGGCGCCACGACCGGCCAGCGTGGGCGAGCCGGACCGACGCGCTGATTAACTGTGCATTGCAACGACGCGCGACGCCTTAAAACTATAAAATTAATAATTATTTACCAACAAACTGCAACTCTTAAGGCGCTTAACTTAAAGTTCTAAGTAACGCAGTAACTTTGCGAACACCCACGGACAGGTGATATCATTCCTAAGCAATCGTTTGTCGAATGCCACAGGGCAATTAGAGGCATTCTAAAAGTTATATATTCTTCGTACAGGAATTTCTAACACGACTATTTCAAGTCGTTATTGCCAATTACCTAAGGATTATTACAACAAAATACAGCCTGGCACATTGTAGGCATGCTTCGTTTAGCTTCAACATTTGCCAGTGGCTTCGTCAACAATCGGCTTTTAACTGGAATTAGGATTTATCGATCATAACTTTAACCTGGTCGATAGTCGAACAATTACCTTCGAGGAACAATGAGCCGTTTCCTGTAGTTAGTTTTACAGTGTAATCCTGAGGACAATCTTAACTAGGGAACAAGTATGTAATAATTATTTACCTTTCATTTTAAGATAGTTGCATAAGCTAACAACCCAAGCCCACTAAATGATTAACTTATTACACACAGAATTGCATCCTCAACTCGCTAAGATCGCACTTAGTTTATGGACGTTTCAGTATTTACCTGTGTGAAGATAACTCATTGGCCGGCGCCGGCGCCTAACGGCTAACACCAATAAACTCCACGAAATATTTCGCAAGACATGTAACTGACGACGGTAATTACGGTTTGTACAAGACAATCGTTTGAGAACAAAATACGTGAAAACGTCACATGTTTTATGTTACTCTAGTAAATTTAGAATATAACATATGATTATTTAACTAACATCATGACACCTTGTTTCCCCGAAGAGTAGGCAGAAGGTGTACCCACATTTCGCCATTTATGTCTAATTCCCATGTTTAAACCCCAAGAAAACTTTGCCCGAACTGGGACTCGAACCCCGGACCACATGCACGGCAGTAGCGTTTGCGACTACTAGACCAACAAGGCGGTCAAATAGGTATAAAGTTCATGAACTTTTTTGCAAGCTTCATGCGCAGTTGATTTTATGATACTGACTGATACTGCCGGTCGATAGGCGAATCGGCAGTTTCCTTGAGTTATTAGCACTGTTTGTAATAAATTACGAAGTGAAATTGCGTTAAATCAGTTAAACTGCTGACACTCATGGAGCATACAATGTTATATGTATATATAGATGTTCATTCTCTCGCAATCATCCCATCATTTGTGGTGATAGGTAGTTTACCGATAGAGAATAGGCTAGGTAGAGTTTCCATAATATATGTCGATATCTATGGTTTGCATAGAGAGGTGGTAATGATAACAATGATCGCTGTACTATTATGAAAACGAGATTTAATTAAGGACCCGTCTCACATTCCATGATTTGCAATGCCAACACATTTATAAAACGAAGTTTGGGCGTAACAACTAACTTAGAACTTTCGACTTATTCAATTAAATAGAAAACTGAAAAGAAAAGAAATTGAAATTCAACATTGAAATCAACTTAAGCTCTGTTATGAAACGTTAAAAGTTAGTGAAAGTGTTTAGTTTATTATTTTACTGAAAACGTGAAATATGGAGAGTTAGTGGCGTACGTAGTAACGGGGTGAAGTGTTATCTTGCGCCGCGATCAGCGCACGTCGGTCTATTGCATGTTCCCAGCGCCATGAAAGACTTGACAACGTTAACATTCTATAGCATTATACCTACACCATAAAATTAATAAGTGACATCTATCTTCTCTGCACAAACGTTCCAAGTTACCCCAAATTATAAGCAGGGAGCGAGCAATTGGGTATCTACTTGTTTGCCTTTATCTTAGGACATGAATTTTGTTGATATAGCGTATGCGACCTTCTTTCTTGATTACACAAGCCTCGATTGCTTAAAGAACTATACGTACTCCATCAATCACTTTAATAAGTGCTTTAAAGATAAAAAGTTGAAGTTGAGCGTTGACGGCTAGTAGCTAAAAAGCTTATCTTTTGTAAGGCATTTCGTATGCGAGCTCGATGTCGTGTAAACATCACCTATGCAAGGAATGTACTCAGTACACATCAGAACTTGCTCACATACTTACTGCTACTAATAATTGAATTTAGAGATACGCTGCTATATCCATAGATGGATGGAGTCTGTTTACACGTGTTGCGTAGATTGACAACGAGTCAAACCGACGTACACAGAAGTGTTGGCACCTAAATACATGTAATTATGGAACAACTTAGAGTCAATATATATTCATGTGTATTTACATATGCACTTATTGAGTAGCGTACGACTATTTAGTATAAAACATTCTTACACAGTGTGAGATGAAACATTGCAGAATTTATATCTAGACTTGTGCAAGCTGCATAATCTTAGTTATTGTAAACTGTGTGTATTAAATTAACGCACGGTTGCAATAGCGACATGTCAAAATAGCTAGATTTCTGTACTCTGTCTAAGTTAAATATTAATGTTTTATACACATAAACTTTCCAGAATAAAATGCTCTAAATCATGGCTAAAACCGCATTAAAAGTACACACCATATTGTAGGTAGTTCAGAAGAGCTAAGCGCGTTCAAACAGATACGAGCGATTTTGTTTTATAGTATGTGTACCTTAGTAGATTTCAATAAACAAGAAAATATTTACTGCTTACACATTTACATACGTATTTGAATCCATTAGATGTCAAAGTCAAGGTCAAATGGTTTTGTGGAGGGAGACAAGTAAATAAAAGCTCAAATGAACAACGTGTTGACTCAAGGACGGACACAAAACTTCCCTTGACCAAAGTCTTGTCTTTAATGGTCAAGGATACAAAGCATACAAGAAAACCAGTCTTTGGGTCCTAAATATTAGACATAAACATGTTCCCTATTCGTCTTAACTGACCTGTGACACACTTTTATATGCTTAAGTTACTTTTAAATAAATTATTCTCGCTTAATTCAGCAACCTTTCCGCAAGCAACATTCACGAGTCGGCACATCAAAAACAAGTAATTTATTTAAAAATCGTCATCAGGCAAAATGTGAATTTAATATTCCCGTTAATGTATTCTCGTGTCACTGTACATACTAACATGTACCCAGAATAATTCAGTTAAAGTGGACAGTGCATATACTAGAAGTGAACTCGAATAGAGCACCAAACAGAATTAAATATGCAAACGAGAGTCGGTTGTGAGGCTTCTAGTGTTTCTACACAAATTTTGATTTCACTAAAACCTGTCATATTTACACTAACGGCACGCAGCAGGGTCAAGCGACGGTGGCGCCATGGCCGACTGTGCCTGTGTATGTAAACAGGAGTTGGCGAAAGCCAGCCCCAGGCGGGCCTCTAACTTATATTATTTGTAGAGTGAAGACTTGACTGCAGACTAACCCAGCTAACTTTAGGACTGGACGGCTGCGTTTACCAACTTGACTGCGCACACAAAAGACTTAGTATAATAATTACTATCCAACGGCGTGTTAATCAGAATGCCCTTTTATAAATTCTGCTTCATGTACTCTTTGAATACAATAATAACGTACATAAAAAAATATTCAGACAGGAAGGAAAAACCTGAAAAATTCATAGAAGGACCAAACAGGATAATTAAATAAATTATTTTGCTTGATTTAAATTTATATTCCGTGTGTGTGATGAATGTGCCGACATTATTTAAAATTCACAGGAAACTGTGAATATGATAATAACTTTAATTTCGGAAGTCGGTGGCAAAAACTAAAATACAGATTCAAAGACACTGACTTCCGAAATTAAAGTTATTTTTCACTTTGTAGTGTTTTTTTTGGAAGTTGTTTTTTTTTATTAAAAAGTTTATTGAAACCCCAAAAAAGAAAAAAAGGATGTTTATGAGGTTCACAAAAAGAGGTGCAGTCATTGTAGAGTAGTGAATATAGAGTGGTCATTAATATTTTTAGAAAAGCAAAATGAGTGAGGTTAAATGAAATACATGCTGAAAAAAAATACTCCGTCAAAAAAACAGAAATCTGTTCAGGGTTCAAATGCTTAGGCCATCTTTAACTTCTGGCTGGAAACCGAATATTAGATCATTCTAATATTTCAAGTCACAATAAGATTCACTGACCTAACTAAGCTATTTCAGTTTTGTAGTTCATTCGGCAGGGAAATTTAAATTCAGACTGATATTGCCAAAAATTAAACTTAGACATGTTTTTTAAAACCTAATGGATAGCTGTCAGTGCAAACAGACTGAATGTTACGCTAATTGACATTCAAGCGGATTAATTACTGAAAAAGTGTGAAACTTTTCGAGATAATTCGAATAAAACATTCGTGTTTCCAATTCCCAAATAGAAAGAACCGCACGTTCCATTCGAATATATTTTCATTTTTTCGTTTTTCGTTTAAACCATACCGTTTTGTAGAAAAAAATTCTTTTAACGAACATTTTTAAATATGCCTAGATATCGCCCGACATTCTTCGATTAAATTTCAAACTTCATACACCTTTTAAAAAGTTTAATTCACATTAAGGATAATGCCTTAATAATTGAAATTCCAAAACAAGTTGTAAGAAGCTTATCTGACATGTTGTCTCCAAAATGTCGCAGCGACTCGTGAAATGAAAAGGCCTTTATTGAAAGCAATTAGCAGGTATTAAAAATAAATAAAACGTTACCAGTATAGTTATTGAAGACTGGTTTATTCAAATCAAATAATATTGTACATACCACGCGACCTTGTCAGAGGAGACACTACCATACCTGTAACAATAAGGAATAAAAACAATCAGTAAACAGCTGTGTTACCTCATCTGACTGTATAACAATATATCAGAGCCCCCGCATCATTGTTGTAAGTAAATCAAAGTGGGTGTCGCGATGTTACGGCGAGGAGTCAACAGACCGCACAATCATTAGGTAACGTTGAACCGCAAGATATTACACCCACGACCGGAACGGACCCGGGTGCCTTATTTATATTATTGTGTCTTTAACGGAAGGTTCACCCATAAAACAATATTTATTCGAAAAAACCAAGTCTTTTCAGAGACACTCACCAAAACAACTTTATTTTTAAGATATGACTCTTTATGGAATCGTGTTATGATTTGAGCACGTATTTAATGCAAATGAAAGAATAAAAAAAAAGCTTACGGCCATAAAGTTTCCAATTTTATCCCGAACGTGAGAATTCGCTTGATTTCTTATAAGCTCCGTATAAGGATTTTATTGTTATTCGTACTTAGGTGTTGAAACATTCCATTGGTTATTATTATTACAGCATGGCTGCACCGCAGAAGTAAACTCCATTTGTGGTAACAAAATGTAATTTGATCTTAATTTCAAATGTTAACATTTGGCACCCACCGCAAATCGTAACAATAAATAAACCTAGTAGCGGATAGCGATATTAGATACAAATATTTATTACTCGTGTATTTATAATATTATTCTATGATATTTTTATTTGATAATCAATGGACAAACGCACTAGATCCGAATAACATAATTATCTTCGAGTCTTTGTGAAATACACAGAAGTCCCTGGGAAATTTGAAGAAATTGAATAATCACACTAATATCATAAAAACTAAAGTTTGTGTGTGTATGTGTTTTTAAGTTTGTTACTTCTTCACGCTCAAACGGCTGGACCAATTGTGATAAAAATTTTGTATGGAGGTAGCTGACACCCTGAATTAACATACAGGCTACTTTTTATCCAAATATTCCCACTGTGTCGAGAATTATGCGGGTAGTAAGACAATAAATAGAAGAGACCTAATGCTTCTATGAGGATTAAATACATGATTACGATAGTTTAAGCACTAACTCACTTTAATCTTATAGTAATTATTAAGCCTCCTCGGTCCATACGCTATTTATAACGAAACCTTATCAAAAATAAACTGATCAGGACACCCGAGGCGAGGTCGCCTTTTAAAAGTAAAATAAAAACCACTACCGTAAGTCGTATATCATCGTACTTGATGAATGGTGACCGCCATTATAGTTGTCTCGTGTTGACAGTTAAAAAAACATTAATTATCTACCTACGGCACGGTAAACATCTCCTAACTAGCTATTAGGTAGACAATGATGCAAGAAACTATAGTTAAACGATAACCATTAGTTTTTAATTCTCAAACATACGAGTCATTAAAATCAAACAAATGGAATTGTGAACGGCGTACACGACATATAATAAGCTAGGTTAATTATAATATATCTATTCGTTGAAATAGAAAATGAATATGAAACCAACAACCAACTAATGATTACATATTTAATAAAAACTTGATGGAAATAGCTGGTACAGACGCCAGCACATCAAGTTACTACAATCTGTCAAATTTCTTTAATAGATTTTCAACTCTATCGCTAAAGCTTAAGGTTCAAAGTTGATTGGGAAAATTTGAAAGTTTCGGGTAGCTTGATGTGCTGGCGTCTGTACAAAATCATTTAGTTGGATGTTAATATCAACCGAGGTGGTTTTCTTTAGCTGTCCCGCATCATAAGCTCTTAGAAAGCTTATTATATACATATTTAGTACTAGCAGCGCCTCGCGGTTTCACCCGCATAAGTATCGATCCCGTGATAATAACGGGATAAAAAGTATCTTATGTCCTTTCCCGGGACTCAAACTATCTCTATACCAAATTTCATCTAAATCGGTTCAGCGGTTTAAGCGTGGAGAGGTAACAGACTGACAGACACACTTTCGCATTTATAATATTAGTACGGATCATCACTCGTATTATCTAGAAATTCAATTGTAGAATTGGCTTTTGTAATTTCGTACACTCCTCTTGTAAACCTCAACAATCGCTCATAAAATACACTTAATTGCTCTCTTCAAAGGTCCTAGAGAGCATCGACTGGGAATCTCTGTATTTGTCATCATGACAGAATACTAACGGCCAATAAGATTTAAGTGTAATGGATTCAACGGTTAAGATTTGTACCGCATCCGGAAGTGCGTGGGCGCATCGTCATCCGAACAAAGCTGAGGAATGTCGGTCGGATCCTACCTGCGCACGAGTGTCTTTTGGGATCCCAACGACTTTATAAATGACCAATAAAACCTTATGAACTACACCTTACGTATCAAAATTTAATGTCTTTCATTTTAATAAGCGAAATTGTATAATTGTGATAGCGCGAAATAAAAAGGGCCCTGATTGGAATTATAATAGTCCCATTGGTTGATATAAAAGGAATTTAAATGTACATGTCAATGAATAGATATGATTTATTTATCATTTTAGTATTAATACTTTACAATGTATGTTTTAACAATGATTAAAATAAAAATAATGTTATCCTATAGGTTCCAACAACACACTGACAGTTGGCGCGTTGTAGACTAAGGGCTCATTTTTCCAACCCCAGCTAACTTTATCGGAGAAATAATTTTGAATTTTTGACAGTTCTTCTATACAAAAACTGTCAGACGTCGATTTAATTCTACGAATAAAAATTATCGGTCGATTGAAAAATCAATCCTACATCATACAATTAATAAGAAGACGAACACACAACACAACCTTTTTGTAGCACTGTACTGCACCCTAATTCCGTAACACACTATCATCCATAATCTGAATCATTTTGAAGGATATTGCAAATTCATTGCTTCGTATGTTCGAAAAACTTATCTGCTCAATATCGTAAATAACGCAATGAATGTTGTTGAACTGTCAAAATGAAAGCCGTTCCTATGTTAGTGTGTTACGCAATGAGGGTTTTCGTGAAAATTTACGACACCAGTTGGCACCACTGTGACAAGAGGTCTTCCAATATAAAATATATGATGACGTTCATCATTCGATTCATTCATTCGTTCATCATTCAGTCATGACTAAAGAAAATATAGGCTCTTTGACAGATGTCTGGACCTGACGTGTCAGTGCTGCCACCTGGCGAACGTCATTTCAGAAAACCCTCATTACCCTTCTGCATATGTATGATTGCTGATTATTAAAAATCATTGTTATTAACCAACAACGATTAGTTAGTAATAGGAACCAACCTTTAGCCTTAAAATCAGATAGGTATTGCAATGTTTGATAAGCCCCTTTTAACAGTGAATGATAATCATGATGGATCACTGCAATCCTTTAGTAGAAACAGAATAATTTTATGATGAATTTATCATATCAATCTTGCCGTTGATATTAAACGTTGAATGTACAGCAGAATAATCAAGCTTTAGCTTTTTAGTTGTAGGTTCTTGTTTAATATTCAAATTGATCGTGTTTATGAATACGTACCTACAGTAAGCCCAGTTTCCCTGCTTAAAACAAATTAGCTTAGCAGAAGGTATATTACCTACCTGCCTCGTGAAGCTCAACCCAGCACGGGTTGAGCTACACGATTACTGACAAATGCTTGCACTGACTAAACTGGTCCACCAAAATCTGTGCGGTACTTTCCTCAAAACATCATTTCAGACATCAATCTACATGGTCTTCACATGATCTGACCAAGATTATGTCGGGACTTTAAAAGAGACTGTGACATAGCTTTGAGTTTGTTTCGGCATTTCTTCTCAGAGTTGTCAGATAGGAAAAGGACGACTTCACCTGCCTTGTTTAATTTTTTATAATATTACGTGTAAAAGTGATTAAAATATCCTATTTACATAATAAACACTTTCATTTCATTTCCAGTGACCCGCCCCTACTTCACACGGTTTTTAAGACTTAACAAAACATCGAGATTTTTCTATTAAATGTAAGTTTAATATGAAACCTATTTAGTCTAAGGGTAGTAATAAAAGCTCTGACAAAAAAAATAAGTATTGTCCTTACTTAAAATATTAAATCTACTGCCTAAAATATTCACTTTCCGACTACTTTTGTCCGAATAAAAATGACGAAATGACCGAATGAGACACTGAAATCTTCGAAATATAAACATGACTGTTTTTTGCTATAATACTTTTCTACCAGCTTAAATTACGTTCTACTGAAAACTATGAGTCTCTAATCAATTAATATATACCTAGGTAAAGGTATTTTTTTTTATTCTCATACGCTCGCTCTTGCATTCTATGTCATTCTATCTATCATACATACCTTCCGGAATAAATTCCTTAAATGATAATGAAAAATGTATCAAAATCCGTTGCGTAGTTTAGAAGACGAACGCGGTCACAAAGACAAACACAATAAGCGACTTTAGTCAATGATACGTAAAAATTATTTATTTGTTTATAAAAATTAAGAAAATGATTGTTAGCAGAGTGGACTGCCCCATCCAAAGGCACTGGGTAGAATTAGGTACAGGTTTATGTTAAATAGAATTAAGTACTAACAACAATAACATAGTATGTATGCACAGTTTGTTACTAACCACTAACTACGTATGGACTGCTGAGGTCTGAAATAAAGATATTTTATTTTTATTTTTTATCAAACATTTTGCAGACTTAACAGGTCAACCCAAGGCGTCTACAAATTAGTTACATTTAGTAATATACGCGTACAGCTATTTGTTGTTAACATAAGTAATATTATTATTAAATACTAATGCTTAACTACTAACTTATAGTGATTACAGCGTTTACAGCTTAGCCTAGATACGTAAAGTTCAGTTTGAAATCCATGTAAGTCTGCTATCGTGTACTAGTATAACAGTGTGTGAGGTGGACATTTGCCGCGGATATAATTTTGTTCAACTTGTCAGTGAACAGGTCCACATCTTGAGTTAATAAGATCGAGTTGAGGTGTGCAAGGGTACGTCGTGTGGTTTCATTTCTTGTTACACGGGTGCGGGAACCAGCCACAGCCTGCAGGGGCCGCCGCCGACGCAAACCGCGCTCCCCTGCGCCCCGCCCCGCATGGCTCCCATAGGGACCTTTAGGCCTACATCTATCAGTGCTGAGGGATTGTCGATTTTGTTGGTGAGTAAATGGTACAAGTGTATAATTGCCTGCAAGCCCCTTCTCAACTCTAAAGGGTCAAGTCCAAGCATAGCCGCTACAAAGAGCGAGAGATAAATAAATGGGTAATACCCGTACTTCTTCTTATATGTATATGTTTGTAATGTATATGTTTGTAAAATATATTTGGCTGTTTCTAAAAAGAACGCTGAAGAATCACCCTTTCCTATATTTTCGTAACAAAGATAAGATGAGATATAATTATTTAATTGCTCAAACATATGTCGGTACGTAAGTAAGAATATAAATGCATGCAGGATAACATAAAAAAAGGATCAGACATGTTTGCCACCTTTGGCGTGCAAATATTATGAAATGAAATATTGTCCGTGCGAAATTTCACTCTCCCTCCATTCACCCTCTTAGGGGTGGAATTTTGAAAAACCCTTTCTTAGTAGATACCTACTCTTCACAAAGAATACACCCTCCAAATTTCATATCTCTAGGACCAGCGGTTTATGCTGTCCGTTGATATATCAGTCAGGACTTTGAATTTTATATACAAGCTGTTTGGAAGCTGAGTGCAAAGCTTTAAGCGCGTGATAGTTGACACCATTTTGAGCATTTCATACATGACTTAGACGAAGAATGTTTTTTTTTTTTATTTTTAACTACAAACTTTTATTCAAAAATAAATACCAACTTTAACTGGGAAAAAAATAAAATACATACTTCGTCTAAGACATGTATGGCTCAAAATGCTCGAAATGGTGTCAACTATCACCCCCTTAAGGCTTTGTATTCAGCTTCCAAACATCCTATATATAGATAATGATTTTTAATTATCCTAATTTCAAGTAAAAAATATTAATTTCATATGAATTAGTAAACAAAAATATATTTTAAATGTCAATATTAAAAAAATAAATGAAAAATAATAATGCATCAATATCTATATCAATAAAAATGCTTCTGTCAGAAATTCATTATATTATAGTAAGCATAGTCAATGAGATATGACTTTAGTTGATTTTTCATAAAATTATGTACGTTATTTTAGCTCCATCCAACTTTTGGGTAACTTATTATAAATAATAGGAGCCATGCAAAAAACACTTAGTACAAATGTACCAACATTACTTAATAAAGATACTTAGGTAAGCAACATTACAGCCCAGAAACTCAGTGATTCGACCTGCACGCCAAATGTATGTCACCAGCAGATGTTTTCGCAAGCTGATCTTACCAGAGAGTTTTGAATAAAATTCAGTCGGCCACTAAAGCATCCGGACCGTTTCAATTCAAATTGAGCTTTCTTAAGCGACTGCTGGCGGCGGAGTCGGTCTCTTTTATGACGCCAACAGCCGCGCCATAACACCGCTTTATGACTTCTACATCCCTTCTTTCTATCGCCTTGTTCGAAAGCGGGGCGGCTGGTCCTTCCATAATGACTCGTGTAACTTTCAACAACATCTTGTCAATCATGTTAAACATTCATCCCTACTCTGTAGGTTCCCATAATATCTAATTCCCACTTTTGACTTCATAAGCTGCTTAATTTCAAAGTAATAAATAAGCATCTACTTCATATTTTTTCGTAAGAATTATTAGTAGGTATAAAAAGTGAGAAGCCATTGGCAAAATAAGCCGATTATTTTTCTGTAAAGACCCATCATTGTATTCTTTCTTTTTAAAGAAAAGCTATGAAGCAAACATGTCAAATACCTTCTTTGAAGTAAAAATATATAAAGAAAGGTTGCCAAGGGTATCGACATTTATTGAAGTTTTAATTTTATCGCCAGCCTTGTCGTGTGTATGTCTGCTACACTTTTGACACGTGCTCTCCCGCAATGAAAGTCGTAAAGTACGTTATTGAAGCAATAAACCTTTGTTGGGATTTTTCTTTGCTTTATAACATCTCGTAACACATACAAGTAAAGGAATCTAACCGAGAGACAAACCGGTGCCTCCTTTGAAAGCAAAATATTAGTCTAAGTTAATGAAGGTGGTATTACCTTAGGACTCCCGACTGTTTCAACAATTGTTTTCATACGGCGTTCAACCAACCGATGCTATCCCACTGTTTTATTACCTATCCTAACTAAATTAACGCTTATTAGATTTGAAATCTCTCTTGGATAAAGTAACAATAA
Source organism: Luperina testacea (assembly GCA_927399505.1). Lineage (NCBI taxonomy): Eukaryota > Metazoa > Arthropoda > Insecta > Lepidoptera > Noctuidae > Luperina > Luperina testacea. The sequence continues at coordinate 10,549,216 of OV656756.1, forward strand.
GTATTTGGGTAGCCTTAATCTAGTAACTCATACGTTTCATTTAGATTAAAGTACCCTTTGCCCGGTTTGGATCGAAATCCAAACCGGGCAAAGGGTACTTTAATCTTCGCAATGTATAGGAATAAAATTAATATTTGAAATTGTTCCAATAACTTTCGATACAAAGCCACAATAGACAAAAGAATCACTAGCCACGAAACAGATTACTAAAGTAATTTCAACAGATGCTATCAGATGTTGTTGAACGTGTTCCAGCATAGCCATTATACTAATACACTGGCCTAATGTAAGTTATGTGAGAACTTTCCAAACACACACTTTGTTACCTGAAAGGGGTTTCATAAAACTGAATTATAGCCATAACATTAACTTGGTCTTGAGAATCGTCGTAAAGTAGCATCTTGGGTGCTCAGAGGACACGTCAAGTCGGGTGTTGTTAAATTTTATGGAAACTCGAGAGGATACAATGGAGATATGTAAATTAAGGAAACGTCTAAAGTTACCGGAGCCAGTGAAGCTTTTGAAATTCGCCGGTTAGTGGGCAATCGATGCGGCGAGGGCCGACACATAGATTTTATTCCCAACTAAGATTGTAACATTTGCAACGTATCCCGCCTGAGGATCGCCGGAACGCAGAACATCGTTAAATTGAAATTCATGTCGTGATGTTAACATTTACAATATTCTATTCAGCTAAAAGCAAGCAAATAGCAGACCCGTGAGTATTCTTCCTACATAATGTAAATTTTACAGCAACGTTGAACTCTTCTACTGGAATAAAAGTAGTTGTTTATTGTGTAGTACAATGTAGGTTTTTGGATCCTTCGACGCTAGTAGAAGCTTGGTGCTGAGTGAAATAAGAAAACAGAGGGTTTATATTGTAGGTTCCGTCGTCCTCGGGCGGGCCCGTTGACCCGGCTTGCCACCACGCAGTCAGTGTCAAGCCTCGGTTCCTAGAATACTCGCACGTCGTGTGTCAAAACTCGACTCCCAAAACAATGCGTCAGCAAAAAAATATCTCATTCTTGTGTCACGTCCCCAAGGAGATTATCTCCTTCGCCCTGATCTACCTCAACGCTTACAAAAACAATAACATTTCGAAACGTCTCGAGAAATGATAATACAATTTTAACAAAGACCTGTTATTTTATTATGATTCTTTGATTGTCTAAGCATTATAACGACAAGAAGCAACTTTAAATAGTGTGGGTGTACCTTTATTACTTTAATATTGCCTACGTTTATTTCCTATTATGAATTTATAGCTCTGAGAACGATCTCACTACCTCTCAAAAATATAACGGAAAACTTATAAAATTATCATAATTTATTGTTTATATATTTAGGGCTCATTAAGATAATGGTCAAGTTCTAAATAATATACGATTTTTATTGGACGATAACATATAGCTACGTATTTAACCACTAAAGAATAGTCATGAATACATTTTTTTATTTATTCTCAACATAATAGTTCCTGAATCCCATTATTTTCTGGAGAGCCGTGGTGGCCCTGTGGAAATAGCCGCGACTTACGAGTTCGAACCCAGACTGGCGCTTTACTTTGTGTAAATTATTTCATCACCACTGCTCTCAAAACAAAGGAAAACATCGTGAGGAAACCGGCATGTCCTAGAACAAAAAATTCGAAGAAATGGGACATCTACCAACCCGCACTGGGCCCGCATGGTGGATTATGGCCCACTCCCTTCCCAGAGAGGAGGCGTGTGTCCCAGCAGTGAGAACATTAGGCTGATTATGTTATTTTCTGTACCAATAATACAAAGACCAATAAGAACATCATAATGCAACAAAATATAACCGTTAATCGTGGAATGATAAACGTTCTATAAATAACATGTCTTGACCTTATTAGTACAGTTACATCGATTTACACAAAAATTCGAGAAGAGTTCGCGACACTGTGTCGCGGCCGGTGCTCACCGCGGCGCCGCCGCGCCGTGAATTTTCTCTGCGCCCACGCGCGGCGGCTTATCTCGCTTGTTCTCACACTGGAAATTTACACGTGCTTGCGAGTGGCGGCGGTGCAGTGGTGCAGCGGTGTGGCAGGTCGTAATAACGCACTCGTCGCGTTTTATCTGAGCGAGGCAGCTGCGGCCTAGCCCAGCCAGATATGCAGCGCCGCCGTGAACATCCGACAACACCCGCGGGACGTGGGCGACACGGCCGCAACCGTCGCATTTTATAACCTTTTTATTCCATTGTCACTCCGCCGGAGCGGCGTATTCGAGGGAAAAATAAATTTTACTCTTTATCTAAATGTCAAATCGTTCGGTTTCGATCGAATCAGTTTCCAAATAGTTTTAATAAATCTCCTTTTACGGCGGTCGGAACGGGCGGAGGTCGATATGGGAACGCATTACGAATACACGCGGCGAGTTATCGTGTTTTATTCTGTTATGACCGCTGTGTCTGTTCCCGGCAACAATAGGTTTAATTGAAAGAGTGTCAATAAATTTGTCGGGAGTTGTCCAGCGGTGGACTCGTCGCCGGTGGTCCGATAAACTTGATCGTCCTCGAGCGCGACACACGCCGGGAGGACCATCCTACCCTTGTCCCGACGCCCATTTTTATTTTTATCTGCCGCCGACCTTGTCTTCATTATAATATATCTTTCTAAGGACTTATCTTTCGGAATTGATTGGTGATCATGTCGCTATCTTGTCCCACTTTTAGGTAAACCTTAATTTACAACGCGTTCGTAATCCCAAAGACATAAACAAAACATTGTACAGTTTACTGGGTATTTTTTATAACACAAAATGAGAACGCGTTAAACGATTTATAGCGCCTTATCGAATCGAAACCGTTGAATATTCTCGCCTGTATGTCAAGTAACAAAGTGTACGGACAGACAGACCGACAACTACAATTTAAGTAAATGCTGGATCGTTAAAATAAAAACAAAGGATTTGACGGCACTAATTGTGTTGAATAATACGGAACCCATTTCCTGTCAGTTATAAAGGCACAGACGTACAATTTTGGGGATATGTTTTCCCACGACGGACGTCACCCACGCCCACCACTTCTACGAATACATTTCGGACCAAGGAGTGGAATTTTGTGTTCACAATTTAGCTACAACACGGATAATCAAATTACCACAATCTTGGACATGTCATATAACGTCAATACACTATAATAAAACTCCAACATAAATAAATAATGGGTTGAAAATGTGTAATGTAAACAAAAAAAATGTACGCAGAACTACTAAAATGGTATAAAATACAGACATGAAACTTGGGTTTTATTGCCACCTGCGACAACATTAGCTCTGCAAACCATTATAAATTAAGAGTTTAATTGCTACACCGATACAACTACTATTTTGTAATGACCATTACGAAAGCTTAATTACTGGAACAACCTGTTCACACGTAGTAAATCATTGTTGAACGACTATAATTTCTTATTAAAAACGAAATACTGCTTACTACAAGACTTTTACTACTTACTTTGAAACAAAGTTTTTTTTATTAATACCAACTCCAATAGTTTCTTAGTCCTCCGTGGTGACTGCGGTCCACCTTTGGCCACACAATTCACACCCGATAATCATCTGTGAGATAAAAAGCCGCCGGTACTACACCATCAAATCACCATAAATATTTGAATCGACCACAGTCTGATAGCTAGGATGTTCCCTCGACACGTCCTGCTATATTGAATTTTTATGTTAAACTCTTCAATCAAAAAGCTCTTTTTGCTTTTTTGATTGAAAGATATTTTTTTACTGTTGCTTATTTGTTTCAATCTCTCTTTCTTTACAAATTAATTTAATTCTCTGAATTATATGATGAATACACTAGGATTTTATGCAGCACCTACGATAGTAATCTGTCGAGTATTCAGGATGAAATTAAAAACAAGCGACAAATCGAAATGGGAGATTGTACTCATCATTATGAACAACTACGAGTATTACTAAGGGACCAAACCTGAAATCACGAAAACAAAATCAGCTGTTCCCTACATTTATGTTCTCGTCATTTATAACTCGTCAAATGTAGAGAACAGGGATCTTCTATCAATGAATTATGTTATATTAAATTTGATTGTGTTATAATACTAGCTGCTAGCCGCGACTTCGTCCGCGTGGATTTAACATAAAAGTTATTGTTCAGTTCGCAGAGTTAACGATAGCTTATTAATTCTGTATTCCGCGTAAAGAAATGCCCATGCTAATTTTAATGAAATTCTTATATTATATGAATCGATATTTTGTTTTTGTACAGACGCCAGCATATCATGCTACTACAATCTGTCAAATTAATTTAATAGATTTTCAACTTTATCGCTATAGCATAAGGTTCAAGGTTGATTGGGAAAATTTGACAGTTTCCGGTAACTTGATGTGTTGGCGTCTGTACCTAAATAAAGGGAGTATAATACTCGTACAACTTTCCTATTTTAATCGGATATTATTCAATATTTCATTTCATTTCATTGGTTTTAATTTTTTTTTCGTTGGACCCTATTTTTTATTTCTAAAATAAAAGTAGCCTAAGTTACTCCTTATTACATCAGCTATCTGCCAGTAAAAGTCCCGTCAAAATCGGTGTTGCCGTTTCAGAGATTAGCCGGAACAAACAGACGAGCAGACAAAAATTCAAAAAAAAAAAATGTTGGTACATGTACCGTGTAAACATCTATATGCGTTTAGTAAAAAGTAGTTATTTTAATATTACAAACAGACACTCCAATTTTATTTATTGATATAGTAAGCCACTTGGTTTAGCTAAAAGCATGAAAATTTTCACAAGAGTTCCTTGATGTATAATGATACTTTTTCTTTCTTTCTTTTCTTTCTTTCTTTATAGTACGTTAAGCTGCTAGTCCCGGCTGTTATTCGTGGATCTTTGACAATCGTTACGGGTTTTCAGAAGCCTGAAAGTCTGACAACCAGTCTTACCACGCGATATCCTGTTATGGGTAACAGGTTACCCCGTGGTAAGACTGGTTGACCCAGTTACTGGGGTAACTGGGTTGTGAAGTTCAGATAAGGAGTCGCTCCACATAAAATACTAGGATTCAGCTGCATTCGGTTACATTGGAAGGCGACCCCAAACATAATTAGGAAAGGACTAGATGGCTGCAGAGGCTGCAAATGATGAAGGACGGATTAAATAGATAATGAAAGTTTTGTTCGCCATTTTTGCCAATGGGAAATCGCACCGGGCACTCGGCTTACTAATGAATATTTTGATTACCGGTAAGCCAACTTGACCATTCGCTACTATGAGAGCAAAAGCTTACATACTTGACTCTGTATATACATTTTGTGTATGTAAGTTGTAGGTAAGTACCATTGTTTACCTGTACAGTGCTCAGTAAGTACTTAAGAGTATTTTGACTTCATTCTGCGCATGAAGGAATGAAGAATATTACCTTTATGGAAAACACTTTAAAAGCAAGCTTAAATTGAATGAATTTGTCCTAAAGACATCATTATTTTTAACCGACTTCAAAAAAGGAGAAGGTTCTCAATTCGGTTGTATTTTTTTTAATGTTTGTAACCTCAGTACGCCGTCATTTATAAACCAATTTGGAAAATTGTTTTTTTATAGTAACTTGTACATTTGCTCTCGGAAATCACCATTTGGTGAAGTGGAACTGATGTAAAAGACCACTGATGGACACCGGAACTACTCAATAATAAGTATTTCACGGTTTGCGATTCGATTACTTTAATATGGTTGCTAAGCAATTTATGCTCGTCACAACGCGAATGGTGAAATAGAGCTGATGGTGGAATACCAGGAGAACTAAACATCCCTGCATCGGGAAAAGCAATATTTTGTAAAAGGCGATGAACAAGCTATTGTAACTTAGATACATTATGAACAGACCCACTAAAAAGCGAGAAATAAAAACTTTTTAACAAAAAAAAACCGACTTCCAAAAAAAACACTACAAAGTGAAAAATAACTTTAATTCCGGAAGTCGGTGGCAAAAACTAAAATACAGATCCAAAGACACCGAATTCCGAAATTAAAGTTATTTTTCACTTTGTAGCGTTTTTTTTGGAAGTCGGTTTTTAAGTTTAAGAGTGTGTGCACGTTAAGAATTTGTGCAGAAACTTCATTTTCTGACAGATCGAGGTGAAAATAAGCGCAGCAGTTATAGCAGTGTTCATAATCTCAGATAATTTACATTCCATCTGCTTTAGTGTGTGTGCTGCATCTGCTTTATTCTAAGTTGATTTTTGAGTGACCATTTTTAACAAAAAGGTCCCAATAAGTTTCTGGTTGCAATTGAATTTGAACTTTGTTAAATATGACATTCAGTTTGTTGTTCCATAACTTGAAAATTATCTGAAATTCTTAATTCAAATATAGCTGTGTCTATTTTCGTATCAAAATTTATATTTCGGCGTCTAGAAAACAATAGAATGATAGTGGTACAGATAAATAAATAACTTGGTAAAAAGTAATAAAAGTGTATCTCTTGATGGCTTAAACTTTTCTTAACTTCAATCAGTAGATAAAGATTAATGATTACAGGGCTAGAGATTTTATAAGCTGTGAGTAACATTATAACTAATTTATTTTTCTAACTTTAGGATGCTTATTATCTTACCTACCATCAGTCAGACGTCAATTTTATTCTAGGAAAAAAATATATTTGTCGATTGAAAAATCAGCCCTTAGTTAAACTATAAAGATTTTTTTTTTTATATTGGTGTTTCTTTACATTACGCTCAAGTTTTATTTCCAAAATTCAGCTGACAAGGAAAGAAATGTGTGACCTATATCTCCTTTGAAACGACAACGCCTAAGAAGAGCACCAAAATAAAACGCAGTAGGTACATACAATCTGCATTATGGCACATACATAAAGATGTAGGCATCTCCAGCATGTTTTTATTTACATAAAGATCTGTAGCAATGTCTTCAGCTTGTGTCGTGTTATGTCTTAAATGTGATTTTGTTTCTTTTCTCTATGAACATAATAGGTACTTATGTTGGTACAAGTACCTGTGTGGGCTTCTCCTTTGTTTTACAGATATTTTATAGATTTTAAAACAAGTCTGGTTTAAAAGAAACACGAAAAGTTCAGTGTAGTACTTGTTGTTTCTTTTTTTTTTTGGAAAGCCTGTAAAGTAATAATTTTCTTACGTTTCCGATATTTACAGGCTACATAATTATGTAGTTAAATTTTATTTTTTCCATATCAGAAAACTTTTGGTTTTATTAGCAAAAGCACAAGAACATAATTTAAAAAAAACTAATCCCGAAACATGTCTTCAAATATACCTACATAACTTATTGTTATTCAGTTTTCTATTATGATCGCTAAGCTTTACGGTTGTATTTACCTTTTATCAGAGCTTTCACCCGTCGGACACCATCAAGGTTGGAGGGTACAGGATCAACCAACAGTTTCAGGGGAGAGGTGAACTCGTCAGCACTGAAAAGCAACGCCGCCCATCCTTGCGAGTTGCCGACACAGCCGCGCTTCAGCGAACCACCCTCAGCTAATAAGTACGCACGATTGGACGAATTGAATGTTCTTGTTTCAAAATTCAATATCTCACTCAACGCTCCGACGTCACCTTTCAGTATTCGCCTCACAAAGACTTTGAATATGCTCCTTTTAAATTTTCCATGCTTCCGTTTTTGTTCAGTCGAAATTTTCCCAGTCAAAATATACTTAGCCGCGAAAACAATCTGTTTTAAGGTATCATTGTTTCTAAATACAGAATTGTTATTAAAGCACCTCGGTGGGAAATTGTCGTTTATTTTTATTACTGTGTTCCGCTTTTTAACTTGACCTTTAAAAAAAAAGTCCGCATCCGTGATACAAATTAACACAAACACTATAATCAGAATTGGTTTTAACATTTTGTGCCACAGTATTTTTTCAGAACTATTAGAAATGCAAGCATTATTTGATTTTTGTTATGATTGTGTTTTTATGATGAAGTACTTTAGTGGAAAATTTTGGTAGAAACATCGCGTTGTGAAGATGCACGGTAATCGTGGGGTATGCAAGAGTGGTAGTGGTATGCGCGCGCGCCGCATGCCGTGCCAACCTCGACTGGAGGCTTTATCGGATCCGCTGCAACTTGCAACCTGTTGTATTTTAATCCTTAAGCCGGCTACTATAGCTTTTGTAAACACATTACTACCAATACGTTCGCGATATTTCAAATAATATTTCTTGTTTCTTTTTTATTTACCAAGAACAGACATCGTAATAAAATATTATAGCACGATGAAGTTGTTTAAACTTTTATAACATTATGTATCTGTTTTTTTTTTACAAGACTGTAATATCAAGTAGTTTAATTAAATGCTTATACGATGAGAACAATAATTCTGATAAAATATTTGCTCCAGTTACATTTGTGTAAAAGGTTTATATCCAAAATTGGATATGCTTGAATGTATATGAATTTAAAAATAAAAAAAACGAAGTCAATTGCAGTCATTGTGTCAACATTGCAATCTACAAGTTGGTCCAACGAACGGAAAATGGAGGATATTGATCCTCTAAGTTAGGTGACGAGCTCATACGCAGCAGGACGTATATTATGCGTAAGTTACCCACTTATTATACAATTCTATAAATATGTGAGAATGCTGTTTGGATACGCGAATAAGTGAAAAGATGTGTATATTGGATTAGGTAGCAGGTTTAGATACCTACCTAGTACATACATAGTAAAAGTTATGTGGTAATTGAGCTGTAGGTACCTGCATAGATACGTGTAGCGTGTGATCTAAGACCAGATTACAAACATTGTGTTTAAGTTAAGGTGCTAATTGGACAGTTGAAAGGTTGTATGAGTAAATAGATAAACATATCTTTGAGTACATAAACCCACGCTGTAATTATCGTATACAGGCAATTAGACTATTAAGGAATGTGGAACTCTAGTTTTGTAGTAGTTAGTTACTATATTGAGAAAACTGGAAAAATAAAAGAAAACTGTTTGGAATAAACGGTTTTCACTTCCTACATGGCAGTAACACTGGCATGAAAATTTAATAGTAGGTACCTAAGAACCTGTTTACCAGCATGTTATTGCGATTTTAATTAATATTTTAAATTGCATTAACATGTTGGCTGATATTAGTTGTAGAGTTTATTTTAACGTTTCAGTCATAGTCGTATAGATATACTTACCGCCTACGTTTTCGCACCGTCACGTGTCAGAAGTAAAATATTAAATAGTTTTTTTTTTTTTATTGTAGCCTGCTGTAGCCTCTCGAATAATAAACAAAACCGAAGCTTTCTCCTTGATTTTCCAAAGGTACATTCATCCCACAGAATTCCTCCAACGATATAAAATGGCCTTGTAGATCAGCAGTAATCAAGTCACACTCCTGTCGGAGCATGCACGATTGCACGTGGCTCAGCGTGGGCGGACTGGCCTCGACTCTGGCCCAGCACCTCTCCGTGACGGCGACATGCTACACAAGGCCCGGAATTTACGCACTTTGTGTCGTTTGCGTGTCCCTGCCAACTAACACTGAGATACGAGCCGCAAATTGAATATTTAGTTACTTGCTCGTAAATATGTTGGCGTAACAAAGCTTGGAAGATGGAGGACGAAGATGCAAGATTTTCTCTCGTCCTAGTAAGTGTAGGAGAAATTGTTGTTTATCTGTGAAGTCTGGCGCAGTTTTTTTTTTTTAATATTCTACTAAACTACCAAGAAAAGCTTTCTGAACAGAGTCCATCATTCATACCTAAACATTCCTCCATTTTAATAATCAGAGTTAACAAAGTTAAGTTACTAATTCTAATTCGATTACTTACTAAAGTCTGGTTTGGTGATATTTAAAGTAATGCCCGCGTAAATGGCAGCTATAGCCATTTGCTAATTGTGTAATGATTTTAATTTCCTAATCAAGTGTTGTCGTTTGGTAAATTAAGAACATACCAATTATCGTCCGGATTATTTCCAAAGCTAACATAATAATGTGCATCAAATTCAAACAAAAAATACTAAATAACATAGTCAGGTAGGTATGTATTTTAGCCGGGCATTGCTGATTGACTTCATTCATAAATTGCTGAAAATATTTTATTTTGGTGCAACGGTAGACCAAAAATATTTGGCTTATAACTGTCACTGATTTGAATTTTATTCGATTAAAAAACGCGTGATTGGATTGCTATATTGAAGAAAAAATAACGTAAAGTTCCCAGAATTTCAAGCTGATTTTCGCAAATTCATTTTTTACCTTACCTAATCGAACCGCCACTTTCTCGAAAGAAAATTATCGCAAAATTAATGTGACAAATTGACAAATGCGCGTAAACTGCTACGATAATTTTCGTTCGGAAAATTGCCCTAAGGGACACAATTTACCTACAATTTAGTATCTAAATACAACATAATAACATAGATGGGTGACCTTCTTCACATACCAAGACCCCTCCGTGCCTCGGAAAGCACGTTAATCCGTTGGTGCCGGCTGTCATTCGTGGATCTTCGACAGTCGTTACGAGTCGTCGGTGGCCCGAAAGTCTGACAACAAATCTCACCGAGGGGTATCGTATTACCCAGTAACTGCGTTGTGGAGGTTAGGTAAAATATTGGTATTCAGCTGCATCCGGTTAGACTAGAAGCCGACCCCAACATAGTTGGGAAAAGGCAAGGCAGATGATGACACAACATAGTAACTACAACTAGTGAGTTTAGTTTGTGATATTCCTGGGCGAGTCCCAATAAATACATTTTTGTTCTTTCTTTACAAATATCCGTGAGGTGTTCAAGAACAATTTAGCAATATTATTTTACCGGGACATGATTGGATATTATTATCATAATTACCGATGTGTAAGAATTCTATTTGTTAAATCCTTATAATTATCGTCACGTTATCCTAGCAATTGATAAGAGAATGTATTGTATCAGTAAGCGGGCACTTAGTGACAGGTGGCACGTCTGTATCCCCTTTGAGACTTCCAGATCAAGTGAGGAAAACGGGCGAAAGTCAGCGAAAATCTTCAACGAAGGTACATAAATAGAAAATATTTCAAGTACTTACCGTATTTCATATATTTCTGTATTCACTTATCATAATATCATCACCATAACATTATAAGTAAGTGTGAAAGTTTGTGATATGTATGTTTGTTACTCAATCACACAAAGACATCATTTAGATACAATTTGGCGGACAGGTAGGTTATGATTTGGATGAATGGTAAATAAAATACTTTCATCTTGGTACAAGTAATAGTTTCCCTAAAAACGAATGAATTCGAGGGTAACAAAAAGTTAAAATTTAATTCCTTTAAATAACTGTTATTAAGGATGCGCGGCTTATTACAACGAAAGCCACAAGTTAGCTGATTAACACGAGGCGAGCTCGCACTGAACGTAACTCCGGTACATACATGTGAAATAGCTAGCCGCGGAAACTTATTAAAACTACTACAAACCCATACAATATCAACACAAGCACATGCAATATTTATGCTAATTTACACCTCCGGACGGACAATTAAAGCAAAAGTTTAGTTATCCTTGCATGAATTACATTATCCTGTCGATGATCCCCTGTGGTACTCCACGTCTCCACAGAATAAGGCATTGAATATCCACCGTTTACTTAAAGGTAATATCGATTTTAAAATACGCATACAAGATCCTAATCTACCAATATAATCGAAGTGCCTTCTACGACCGATATTGCGAAAGTTGCAGGGAAAGAGCGTTGAGTGTGCAATAAGCCGAGAATAAGAATAATAACGAGCAAAATGCACGTAAACACAATGCTTATATGGAAATCACAGATATGAAATTCATTTTACAATGGGAGACAGGTATAAATCTATAGTTACGGTGGGTCCCAAGGTTATATTATTAAAAGGGAAATTTATATTGAAACTGGAGACAATAACTTTTAAAGGTATAAAAGTTGACGTTATTTTTGTTGGTGCATACATGGAGGAAGAAGGAATGGAGCGCTATAGTATCAGTTGACTAACATTTGAAAAACGCTTTCACTTATCTCGACCCGACTCAGGCCTGTGAAAATTCTTTACTGCCGAGATTTAATGGCGACGGACAAAAATATAAAGGACCTCCAATCTTTTCCTTAGTGTCGTCAAAAACGACAAGGGAACAACTTACTTACCTACTGCCTTTATTCCAATCTTAGTCATTTTATTTATGTATGTACCACTTTCAATTGTTTTACAGGTAGGATCCGAAACAACAATTTAGTCACAATTTCTACACTCAGAGACGTCACCCAAAAACCACACCAACACCAATAAAAATGAAATGTTTTTAAACTGTCATATTTTGACTCACCGAGGTTTTGGTCTTTGATCACATCAATTCAAATCAATCCGTCAAGGCAGTGCAAGTTTACCAACTGATTCGAAGAAGACGTTATTGATGTTTAAACAGAAAAGCGTATTATCCTAGCACTCCATTCTTCCATTCTCTCGGTTGTATGTCACCTGTCCGTCGTGTTCGGCGGGCCGTGGGTACGGGCTCATACTTGGCTTGAACATCGGAATGCAATTCGAGCATAGCTGCGGCAGACAGCGGTCGATAATTGCATTTTGTGGTCGCGACGCTCCACTTGGCAAAGTACACGCGCGATCGAACGGAACGCAAACAAACTTCAGTTTTCTTCAACAAATTTCAGTTGGATAAACAAGAAACAAGTTGAGCTGCGAAGCGGTTTCCCACTAATGTAATCAAAGTCTTCAATTAGTTGTATTGAGTAAATTAATGAAAAAGTTTTCTGATTTTTCTGCAGTTTATTATGTTGCATTTAATTGTGAGTAAGAGTGGGCTTGAGGGTTTTCTATGTTATTAATAACAAGTAATTACGCATAGTAACACGATCTATCAGGAAATATAATAAGCCGCGTGATACGGATTAATTGAACGTAATGAAATATTGATAATTACTCGCATTAGATTAGATGAAGAAACGGTTTAATTAATATGAAATCAAGGATTCACACCTTAGTCGTTTTTGTGAAACAATGTTTTGCTTATTAAATATTGTTGACTGAAAACAAAATATTCTGCAAACATTTAATAAACATTTGAAACAACACCATTAATCAGAAAATCAATACTCTAAATAACTCTGATTCCTCTGCATAAAACAATCTTTGATTAAATAGGAGAAGCACCAAATAATTGTAAAAACTTCTCAAGTATTTCAAAAACTTTACAATACGATTGTAATTTTAAGCAATAACTCTCACTTCAAAAGATACATTTGTAAACACAGCAATAAAATTCTCCTTTCAGAGAAATTCAGTTGAAAACTTAATGAAGTGTCTCGCTTACAGCAGAATAATTGTGACAAACAACTGCGTCTTTACAAATTCATTTCTGCAAAATAAAACGCAACTGTAAATGACAAAACTGAGATGCATAGGGTAAATGATAAAAGTAAAAATGAAAGGGTAAAAGGTATACAGTAAAGCTAGTTCTTTTATCTACGTTCATCACATTTAGTTGGGTTGCATGTTGCTAATGCGTTCTTCAAATTCGGAAAAGGACGGTAGGTACTTAGGTATGACATACTGCGCTCCAAAACAAAGATAGCCGACGTGGCTCATAAGGCTGCTCAACTTAAATGGGACTGGGCAGGACATATCTGCCGCATGCCGGACAAACTGTGGGCCCAAATAGCACTGAACTGGTACCCTGAGACAGTGAGGCGGGGTCGCTGCATACTACGTTGAAGATGGCAGGACAAGCTGGATATTAGGCTGCGTCAAAACTGGAAGGGGACGCGCGGCTCACGAAAGATGGAAGGAGTGGAAGGACACCTTTGCCCAGGAGTGGGACAGGGTAAGCTAGTAAAAAATTGTTACTAGTAAACCTAACAAAAGCGTGTTAAAAAAGTATATCATTGTCTATACCCATCTAATATTTTAATCTATGCAACTATTCAAACAAGTAATTGAAATAAATTGTTGCTGGCTAGCAGCAGGCCATACCCTACATAACAAGTAGGCGGTTTTTGACTAACATTAAAAAACAGTTCAAACAATTGAAAATCTCACAAAATCGCAGTTTCCTTCACGAGGCCCGGAAACATCAAACAGTGCACAAATGTCGTTTAAGAATATTCGCAGAAATTGCATATTGAATGTTAAGATACAAATGGTGCATAAACAATACCTTGCCACAGCAAGTTTGCAGTCCTCTGCCAACTTCACCACAACCAGTTTTTGTTTACAATATTACAAGACTTCCATTTACTTTCAGCGGATTTAGGTGTGAACACGACCAGGTTTCAAAGCCTTGTTAGTCTTTATGATATTACTAATTCCTCGTGATATAGAAAATCGATTGAGTAAAGAAGTGGGGTGTGTTAGATGCGTCTATTGAGGATGCTGTGGAAGCACACTGAATCAAAAAATATTAGTAAAAGGTATCACCTATTTTTTTTTTTATTGTCGGAATCCGAATACGTCGTGTCCTTCAGTCGTAACTCGGAAGAACTTAATTTAAAATGTTAGTGGTACAAGGCAGATTAGAAAGCACGAACTCCGCGGTCGCTCCCAAACACGCTGGTCAGACCTCATCATAAACATCACGTTCTCCACCACGATTAAACGTTCTCGCAACGCCAGGAACAGAGTCAAATGGACACACAATACAAGAAAATACAACGACCACTCTACTGAAAGTGAAGAAGTAAGAAGAAGATCTACGTAACTGCAACACATGATCTCTCAGGCGCGTCGTGAACGTCGCACGCGATTATATGTATATGAATACGACATACTCGCGCGAACAATCAAGTTGCGTATGTACGTCATTATTCAGGTAAATTATTGCGTAATCGCGTATCCTCGTGATAGCCCCTTTAGGCTAGGAGGTAGGGTTATGCACATCAGGAGCATTAAAAAACCACAAAAACAATACGATGTTTACGTAATACTGGAACATGACTTTACCCATAAAACAATAATTTCCGTACGATCGCACAGATTAGCTAACACTAAAAACAGTCATAAAAACACAAGCATAAAGTTATAGAGTTGAGATCCAGCGGAACATTTCATGGTAACTAAGTTGTGAAGTGTCAAGTTTATGGTAACCTCAAGTGTCTCCGTGGGGTCGCACGTTCAACTCCATCGTTTAACAACTCTACTGGTTAGTGAAACTAACTGATTTGCCTAGCTACTATTTGAGTAAATGATTTCATTATTATTTGTGGATGGTGACGAAATGGTTGCTCATACTAATTGGTAGTGAAAAGATTTGTCTATGAGCAATGTTGGTGGTTTGATGACTTGGCATATGTATGCTGGTAGCAAAAATTACTGTAAGATTGAAACTCTACTACACATTTTACGAGATTACGTTAGACTAAGTAAACATAACAAAAACATCACACCTTATTTCCCTGAAGAGTAAAACTTATGTAAGTACAAGACTAGGTAAATTTCAGATTTTTCAAAATACCCATATTTTTTATCGTATCTTCCATCCCCGTGATTGGACCCCTCTTTCAAATATCAACATTATAAAGTATTAAAATAATTAATGTCAAAATAATATCACTCTTAAAATATTGGTTGGAGGCAGCTGTAATTTATAAACGGCTTGTGCCATATTAGATAATTGTGTTTGTTTTAATTTCGACGGTACCTAATAGTGAAAGCCTCGTTAAAATTCGACCAACAGCTTTTAAGAGAAGCGCATCTATTTGTGTGCGTATAACTTAAAAGCTCTCTGTTTAAACAAACAGTTAAACGTAATAACGAACAAACAGACGGAAATTAAAGAAAAGTGTTACGGTCTCTAATAAGTTTACTTAGATAATAGGTACAGTCAGCAACAAAAGTCGATTAACAGTTTAGTTTTTTAATCTCAGTTATTGAGAAAAATATTAACGCTTGAGTTTTTTTAATCTCAGTTATTGAGCAACATATTTGTACAAAGTTGCGTTGTATTTCTGCTGCAATTTGTATAAATATTTTGCTCAATAACTGAGATTAAAAAACTGAATTATTAATCGACTTTTGTTGCTGACTGTATTCTCCATTAGTTAAATATACCGGCTGACTTTTTTTACCGTCTGGACAAAAACAGGGTATAAAAGGTAAACGGAGTAGAAGCCTTTGGCACAGAAATATCCTTTTTACTTCTCAGGCTCTAAAAGTTCGTATTTATGTTGTGCGTAGGCGACATAAAGTCGCTTTTTATGCTCTAGTGCATAAAGTTTTTTTTTCTAAGAACAAGGTAATCAGGCCTAACAGCCACACGCAGAATAAAACGTCGCAGGTTAAAGTCGTTATTTTATTTCATTTGCTTTCATTTATATTACTTCCGTGTTTTCTACCGTTAATTTAATAAAACCAGATAAAATAGTTGTCGTTTATTATTTAAAAACGCAAAGAAACGTTTTTATGGCTTAGCAGTATGAAGTACCCAAGTCGAATGACGCATGTTGAAAATTAAAAAAACTTTTACGTGGCAGGAATTACCTATTCTCTTCTTCAATTTTGCAACATTTTTGAACAGGGAAAATACTGTTATATACTTTATGCCTGTTTCATTTTCTCGCAATCGAAGTGAAAAGCAGAGCATATATATATAACTCGGGCATAAACGCGCCATTTTAACAGATTCACTGTCCATACAGGGAATGTGTTAAAATATAAAAAATAATGATAAAATCGCTTCTTTTATGCACTAGTTGTACAATCTACTATAGTTTTCAACAAAAGAAATGCATAAATCTACAAGTAGTACACAAATTCAACTGGCGCTTCGCTACGCGCGGAAATTATCAATGAATTTGTAGCGGCCTTCAATTCTTTGATTGAAGCCTTCGGCTGGCAAAAAAAAAGAGATTTTTTATTTAATTTATTGTTAAAATAAAATCTGTGCCATAGGCTTCTACACCGTTCACCTTTTATACCCTGTTTTTGTCTAGACGGTAAAAAAAAATCAACATGAAAATAGAAATGTCGGCTCTACAAGTTCATATTCGCTTATCATCACAATGAGCAGAAGGGACGTAACTTTAATGTCGCGGCCAGTCTTTGCGGCAGACCGTGACATTCGCACATGACTACAAGGATCTAATATCATTAAAAGTCCGCAAGTATATGACAGTTAGGGCCCACAAAAGCTCTTCTATTGCCGCAAAAATGAGATGCCCACGCCCAGCGGTGAGCCTCCGTCACCTGCCACAGCCATCCACTAACATATTAGACTACATTGAAACGGCACTAAAATAAAATACCAGCCCTCATATAAAATGTCGTGAACTCTGAAATAAGAAACTTCTACTTAGAATTTTTTCCAGTAAAATCCCGTTTCAGTTGGAGCAAAAGAATTCGAATATTTCAAATCGACCGCTCAACGTTTATCGAGTTAAGCCAACTAGACAATTTTCACGAATGCGCTAGTTATGGTTATTCTTCAACGGAACGTGTAGCGAAAAAGCTGGCGAGGTAGACGGGACAATAAGAACAAAAGCACTAATTCCGCACAGAGTTATCGATAGTTTCGCGTCAGCTCGATTCGTAGCTTTGTTAGGGCGACACACAAGAGAAACGCCCGACAAATTGCGTCGTGCGAGAGTAGCGCGCCGCCTGACGCCACCCGCCGCCCGCGCGGACACAATGCCGGCTCGCGTCAATTGTTATTTTATGCACAACTGGACGCACCGACAAAATGGTCATTCCGTGTAACCAGAAAAATTCACAACAATGCTTTACAGTTTTAAGGCTGCAGTCTTGCAAAATTCACTCGCGGCGAATTATTTGCGCAACTTTGTATTTTTTTTTTAAACAAAGCAATGAAATAACATGAAATTTTATTATTGCACATAAATAACCACAATATAAGTAATAGCTAGTTATTTTTTTTAAGTTCATTTAGATGGGATAAGTTAGGTAAATCAAGCGTTAAATACAGCTCTTTCGCGCCCAACATCATTTCGAGTTCTGTTTGGGCGCTTAGTTTAGGGCAATGAAGAATTAATTTGGAAATCTGTTCAGCACATATTTATCTCAACATTCTCGTCTTCAAAATGTGCTGATTATTTTTTTCTAATTATATTCCATTTTCTTAATTTAGACGTCACAATTTCATCAAAATTCTCTGTTTTTATCTCTTAATAAACGGTTTTTTTCATAATAACTATGCATCGTATGTATGTATTAATTAGATTATTTTAATGCCAAGAGTTCAATAAGCAAATACAAAAAAAAAATAGCACCTAAATCACCTTACCCTAACAATAGTAATATTTTCAAAAGACCTACAAAAAAGGGGTTTATAAACAAGAATTGAGAGAGAAATTCCTTAGTGGCCACTGCACGGTCGGAGCGTTCAGACGTGTGGTCCACGACGAATTTTAACTGTTCCCTCTCGCTCTAACTTTGCTCCTGCTCTAACATAGGATGCGCATTGTTGTGTATCTAAAGTTGCTCTACTTTATTATTTTTTGTATATAATTTTTCGAGTTTTTTGTAAATATTTGTATATCAGTAATAGTTTTGTAAATATTTGTGTATCAGTAATAGTTTTGTAAATATTTGACTTCAAAATGGATCGTAAACGTAAAAAAAAATATGCCTGTACAAGAAAAAGAAAATTGGCCTCAAACGTAGAATTGATGAAGAGAAATAGAATCCAAAGGTAAGTAGAACTGTTTACAGTATTCATGTTTAGGGCCTAACTACAAGGTCAAATTAAATTAGCTAGCGAGACTCCACAGACGTGATGGATATTGATATCTCAACACGATGAAACAGATTTTATCAACTCACACTTCAAGTAACAATACTACCAGCGGTCATTGGCCCCAAAAAAATCATCA
This sequence comes from Luperina testacea, assembly GCA_927399505.1. Lineage (NCBI taxonomy): Eukaryota > Metazoa > Arthropoda > Insecta > Lepidoptera > Noctuidae > Luperina > Luperina testacea. Next base: position 10,568,034 of record OV656756.1, read on the forward strand.
AATCTTTATTTTTTGTATTTCGTCGTGTTTAGATAATATCGTATACAGGGTCAAATTAAATTAGATAGCGAAACTCCGCAAAAGTGTTGGGTATCGATATCTAAACGTGTGTGGGGGGCGTGAGTGTATGTGGGGAGGGCGTGATTATGTGTTGATAGATGTATCTGTATGAGGTATGGGGAGTGAGTGTGTGGGGGTGTGTGTATGGGGGGTGAGTGTGTGAGGGGAATGTATGGGGTGGGTTGTGTTTTTGGTGTTTATGTATGTATTAGATCGCTAGTCTACTATACTTTAGGGCAATTTAGATCAAAGTCGGATATCTTTTAGTACGATGATTTTTTACTAATAGGTACTTCTGAAAACTCTGTTAATAATTTATGACTTTTTTATTTTCACAGGTCCACTGCTGGCTCTCGGCAACCTTTTTCAGATGTTACCAACTTGTCAGAAGCTCGAAATAAATAAAGTATATCGAAAAAAATAAAGTATATTATTTGAGCGTTATGCGGCATTTAAGAGAGCAAATTCGAAGAAAAAGGCCAGATTTGTGGAAAGAAAATTGTTGGATTTTGCACCACAATAATGCGCCTTCGCACAAGGCCATCTTTGTAAACAAATTTTTGACCAAAAGCTCAACAAATACATGGTTCGTGATTATCGAGCAACCACCTTATTCACCAGATATGGCTCCAGCCGACTTCTTTCTTTTTCCTAACCTCAAATTACCACTTCGTGGCACCGTTTTCATTCGGTAAGACAAAGGAATATTCGCGGCGAGAACTAAACTCAATTCCGGAAAAAGCGTTTAAAAATGTGTTACCGAGCGCATAGTCATAGTCATTTATTTCATAACAAAATACAATGTGTAGAAAATAACTTAAAATTAGATTTATATTAGATAGTCATAATAAATATATTAAATTAAAAATAAAATCATTTCAAACAATACAATAGATTACATTAGAAACTTATATGAAGAAAAATACCTACTAATAATTTAAAAAGATGAAAATAAGTAAATAAATGTACATTTGTCAACATTTGTCCATACTAAACTCTTCTATACTGTAGTAGCTCTTCCTCAATAAATAACTCCTTAATTTGTTTTTAAATAAATTTACGCTGGTCATGCTTTTAAATTCTATTGGCAACTTATTGTATAACCACACAGATTGGTATCTAGGACTATGTTGAACCACTTTCAATTTTGGTTGAATTGTGTGGTAGGGTAAGTCCTTCCTACGAGTATTCACCCTCGCCAGTCAAACAACCTGAATCATACAACCTGAATCTCTTCAAAGAGAGAGTGAATAGGCTTCTTCTGGGTAAGCTCACTCCATCGTCGACTTTGTCTCTGTCACCTCTGAGCTAGACTAGAGTCAAAAGCAAACCAATTCCAAATTAAAAAAAAATGTTTTGATGATAGGATTATTCGTTGGCGTAAGTGTATCGTTTCTGAAGGAGCATACTTTGAAGGCGATAAAATATAAGTCTGCGATGAGCATGTGTTGGTGTCTGTGTTGTGTTGTGTCTGATGTGATGTGTAGTGTCTGTGTGAGCGATTTCATGGCGTTCTGTGGGACTAGCGCATTTTTTTTTCTTCCGTTGAGGGAATTTTTCAATTTTGAATACAACCATCTCTCGACGGTTATATTGGGGTAGATTTCTGATAATTCTCGTGGTCTTGTGGGTGTTGTCATTTCACAAAGTCTGCGGTAAAAGACGTGGTTCTTATTTCTTTTTACTTTTTTCTCAATAGGTTGAATTATATTTATGGCGGGTCTTTTAAGGCGGGAATCAATTAGCTCAGGGAGCAGACAATGCAAATAAAATTTTGTCAATGGGCCTACCATTTTGTAGTGCCAGAACGTAGGGTCTCTTTTTATATTATTCGACTTTCATTGAGTAGTCCACTCCAGCCCATACGGCATATAAGCACATATCCATCTCCGTAATGTTTAATTGGCTCTGAGTATGGAAATAATAGAGGTGGTTTTTGTCAATCGCAAACGTATTTCTCCTAATGTTACATTTCCATTTTTTTTTTCTTTTATCGTTTCTTCAGATTGCATATTTTTTTGCAGAAAGTGGGCATTTTACTTCTACCAGTCCTGTTTTTCCATCTTTTTGTTTATAAATACCATCGGGACTGGCTCCTAAATACTGGACTGTTTGTTTAATATAAAGACCGCAGCTGGCAATTGTGACGTTTTCCTGCAGAGATAATGCTTTTTGTCCATTATCTCTACCATAATATGTGATCGAAACTTTGGTCTATCGTCTGTTTCTGTAGTTCATCTCTTTTTTGGTCAGAAGGTTCCGTTTATTTAAGGAGTTATTTTTTTGTCATCTGAAAATCTTCATCGGTCGTAACTTGTTTTTTGGTATTACTATCTAGCATGAACGAATTTATATAAAAACCGGAGGCGCGAAGGAAGAGCAACCCCCGCCAAGGTACCATTCAAATATAAATAAATATTGATTATTACTTAGTAGAGCAACTTTCCGACCGTGTCAAATATCGCTAGGTAGGATGAATGCGGGGACTGCAGGGAGCCCGGGTGCAGACGCACGGCGCGTGGACTCGCCGCACGCGATTCTTAAATTGTGCAATAGAAGACTAGGCCCTTAAGCTAGTAAATAAGTTAAGTGATTCACTTAGCACTTTTAACGTAAACGCTAAAGCATTGGGTATTGTTCCCTATATTTTATTGATTTTGTTGGCCGCTATACGACCTATTGAAATATTTCATGAATATTCAACGAAATCTTCAACTTAATATTCATCATACTGCTAGCTTAAAAGTGCGAATAAGCACTTTCAAGCATACTGAAGAGAAAATTTTCATTGATATAATCGTGTACCCGCAGGCATTGAGCTTTAAATAAACAAAATGAAATATCAATAAAAACTTAAAAAGTAATTTGTAATCTTCTAAATCTTATTTACTTCGCCCGCATTTGTTTACAATCTCACTCGTAAGTCCTAACAGTACACTACGCGCTATTTACAGTAGCAAAGGGATAGACTACACAACTAATGCAAATACCGAACGGCAATTTATATGCGTAAGTAATACTGAGCAGCTGTATCTATGTATATTTTCCTTGCTCCCTAATCTGCAGAAGTGTCGCGCGGCATGCAAGAGAAATGGTCTACAAATTGTGTTCGCCTGGCTGGGCCGGCCGCCTGCCCCGCGCACCCGCACACCCGCGCCATCTATACAACAATAACGAAACTATATAAACTAGGTGCCTGTTCTGAGCGTTCTTTAACCCCAATACTCCTCCCAAGGTCGTCTTAAAACCTTTACATTTGTACTCCAAATAAAGCTCGCACTTTCTCTGATACATATTAAAGCATCTCGGGATCGTCAGGTTCAGGTGCCAAATAGGTGGCGCTTGTCGTTAGCCATCTTAGATGGATTACTTACTGAACAATACAAGGTCGATTTTTTGACGGTCCGTAAGGGCGTAATCTTTTTGTTGAGAAATTCCTTATCTTTAGTTGAAAAACTCTTTTTTGGTCCATATAAGAAACAAGATCGATTGGCATCAAAATAGTTTTGACCCATTTACTTGCCAATTTTTTTTTCAAATTCTGAGAATGGGGATCAAATGTTCTTAAGAAAGTAAGGACAGTCTCCTAAAACCGATTTTCTGTAACAACAACGATTAACCTACCCTTACAGCCCCATCTCAAAAATCCACCATGAATAATATTTATGTTGAACACTGTGTACAGTGGTGGGTGATTCGGCGAATTGGTTGAGACGAAAAGCATTTTGATTAAATTCTTCACTGAAATAGAATTTAGATTGCGATACACATAGTTAACTTAGAATATTGTTAGAGTTGAATTTTGATTAGTTAACGATCCATTCTAGAGAACTTTGATAGTCGAGAAACTACACACTTGTTATAATATTGCAGCACAAATGCCCGTGGCTCCGCCCGTGCAAGAAGCTCTACAGATTCTTACTCATAAATGTTTGCTTTATAGAGAACGCTTGCTACAACTTGTACCTACAAGTATTCATTTCGCTAAACTTGTTTATTTACTTCTGATTACCTATGCCGTATCAAACGCTCAAACGTAATGCTTTTTCCGCCATTGCTTAAGCATTATTAATCACCCTTTAATTTTCCCACAGCTGGGACACAGGCCTCCTGCCAGTGAAATGGAGTGGGCCTTAATCTACCACGCGGGCCCAGTGCGGGTTGGTAGATGTCACATGATTTTTTGGTTCTAGGTCGTACCGGTTTCCACACGTTTCTCTTCACCGTTTTGAGAGCTGTGGTGATAAAACATTTTACACAAAGTAAAGCGCCTATCTGGGTTTGAACCTACGACCTACAACTCGCTGTTACCACTAGGCCACCACTGTTAACTTATGAGCGTTTACGACGTAGGTACGCCATTTCACACAAACTTTCAAGCCCTTGTTTTTCGAAATGAATGAACCGATTTTAATGAAACTTCATACGCATAAGCGGAATACAAAGGTCTAAAAAGTCAGATTTTCGAAATGTCTTATTTAAAAAAAGATAACTGGAAATCTCTGTTTCTATGGAAAATTTTAAATCGGTCTAATTTGGCTGTACCTAACACTGTTTTTCGAAAACGCTCTTGTAAATTTACCAAACCTTTACTAGTGACAATATTACTGAATTTATACGAGGGACAAACAATAAAAACTCTTACTTATTTCCATTTACCATTATTTCAGACAATTTAAATATCCGTGTCGGTCAAAATCGCAATCTTTGGGCCCTTACTCCTTATCAAATATCAAAAGACGGAACATTTAAAATGAGAACACTAAACGTTGGAATTGCCAGCGACAATATTACGATGCCATAAAAAGTGAATTTTCTTTTAATTCGCAATTTTGTGTCTGGCAACAGCTACTCACGATAAAACATGGCCGTCGTCGTGTTTCGAGTTGCGATCGAATCGTTCACGGGAGGCATAAAGTTTGTTTAATGTGCTCCAAGAGAATTAATGTGACACCTAAGCTAGGTGCCAAACATAAAAAATAATTATAGGTCAATAAACCGATTCTTTTACATAAGAAAGCACTTGAATCCTTTTCTTGTTTAGCTGAGTTCAACACAAAATGTCCCGATACGATTTATTGACAGTAGAAGAAAGGCACGTGAATCATTTATTATTTACTTACTTACCGCATAGGGTTTCTTGATATTAAAATGTCATGAAATGTGAGTAAACTCAAAATGAATAATTTACTCATGCTTTAACAGTAATTTATTTCAGGAGGCAACAGAATATACGAAATTCTATACTTATTATACACCAGCATTTTTAACATGTGTAGCAGTAGCTAAGGTAGATTTCCGACAAACGTTTTGATTTCAAACTCAATCAGCAAGGCCAATACGATGCAATTTCCGCCAGAGGCGGCGATCTTCAGAAGATTGTGATGAAGACACCATATTTTATTTTAATTTTGATGTCTGATATACAAATTAAATGCGTTTGCAACTACTATCGTCTCCAAGATAAGATAAACGATGATTCCATATGTTTCTTAGTACATTAATTGTTAGAAGGAAGTTTATACCAAAATCGGCCTCTTTTATTATTAACTAGCTAGCTACATCGGTACTTATACGATACGTTTCAGAACTACGACATTGAAATAGACAGAAAATATTTGCGGAGAGGTAAAAGGGCAAGTGGTACTTATTTGAAAATAAAAGCCGTCTCACTCAATGTTACGAGCGAAATCACGGCCACTTAAAAATATACTTGTTCCGAAGCCAGTACAATTTCCGGAGCACCTATTCAATGTTGGCATTTTCTCCAAAATAAATGTTTCGCTGAGCAACGAGTAAGTTTTTATTCTTATTAAGATCGTTATTTATGTACAGTCTTTGAATTTATTAGTAAGGACAAAATTATTTGTTACGGGATTTTCTTGTCCTACTCTGTTTCTTAACCCATTAACCGCCAAACATAAAGTAAATAAATGTGATTTATTTACGAAATGCTTATTTTCCTATCATTAAAAAGGAGGGAAATAATTCTGCTCCCTGGATAGTGGTGTACTCATTTGAGTACAACGGCCGATTTACGTAATGTCAATTTTGCGACTTACAATGCATAGCAACTGTTTCTTTAGCTTTCGAGGATAATATTCTACACGTATTGAGGCAAGCCTTGGACCAACGAAGACTCTAAGCGAAGTTTTTGAAGTAAAAACTTCTTGAGGCGCGTTGGGCATTTTTTGAGATGGGACAAATCCATTGAACTCGTGACACTGTTACCGTAAGCGACACCGCGCGTGTTTTATTTATAAGACGATTAAAAAAATACCCGCTTCGGATGTGCTCGGCTGTCCTCGGGATGCACTCGGTTTTAATGTATATCCGATATATCAGTGAGTTATGGCAAAATATTCTGTTTGTGTTTTGTTTTCACTTCTGCCGGCACTCCCGGAGTGCCACTGTTTTTTTATCGTATTTACTACCACGCAATGCTACATTAGAGCTATAATAGCTGACCTATATGATCACTTCAGGCAAATACAATAACTAATGATATCTCGCTCAATGCAGCCTGTTGTAGTCTATTGCTGGATAAAGGATTTTGACAAGATTTACCACAACCAGTCGGTCTCGGCCACATGTGTAAGCTCATTGATCCGTCATCACTGAGGAGCACCCGTATAAACTTTGTTACATCTAAGTTATAATAAGAGTATTATAACTATATGTATTGCCATCAATTTTAAATGTAGCCAATTTTATTGTTCCTGTTTTCATAAACTACTATCCCCCCTGTTAAGTACCTAATAAAAACGAAAAATAATAATTATAGCTTTCAAAACTTAGTGACTATACTTGATTGTATTGCCATACTCATAAATGGGTACATACGTATGGTACTCATACATTATATAGGTTATCGTTAATCCCAATAATGTAAAGCATTATTTTACGACTCTACCATCGCATGAGTCTTTATTTGCAATTAACTGTCGCCGCCTTCGCATGTGTGTACATACTTATATGTATCCCTAACTGACTATATCTTTACAATGTTTATTATGCAAGCAGCAAATAAGACGTTGAAAGCTCTTTTCTGTTGTAGGCTTGATTCAATCTTTTCCCAACGGTTTATAGGCTGTAACATTTTACAGGTACTGTTTTATTCGTTTCTGCAAAACACCAAGCGAGCGCGGCATTGAAAAGGGACTTGTGCGGTGACCGCGTCCGTTTTGTGTAAAATGTCAAAGTAAGGGGAAAAGCAAGAGGCGGGCGTAAAATTGTGTTGACGCAGTGACCGCAGCGGGCGCGTGTGGAGCGACGCGGCGACGTGACGCGACGCCGCGGCGACGACGCGTCCCGAGTGGCCCGGTGGTCCGCGTGCAGACCCACTCAAGAACAATTCTACTGAAGCCGTCATCCGCCGGGATAAGCGGCTCATTATTCACTAAAAGCCCACGGCGTGCCCGCTCGGGTAATTGGAGGCTTTGTTCCTTTGCGCTCGGCTTTGACGCTCTCGTGAACTATACGAGACTCCGCTCCGTCGGATTATTATTCGCACAATCAACGATGCACGCCGAGCCTTAGATTAATCTGACAGCTGAGGTATGAATTGTTTGTAGAGCGAGGATAAACGTCGCATTACTTTTTGCAGTATCATTATTTTTGTTTTGTAATCCTGCGTAAAGTTTTTACAGTCCACAAATAAAACAACGCACCGCGGAATCCCTATATAGGTACATAAACGCGTTTACGTACAAAAGCATTCTGGTGGAGAGACCCAATGTTAAAAATATGAAATATGACACCATTGTCGCAACCAGTTTTGGTTAAATCGAAAACGTTATAGATTTGCGTGAGCGTGGGAAAAGCAAGAAGAAGCTATAAGAGTTTATTGCATTAGGAAATAGCTGGTGCAACAGAGAGCAACTGTAACTGCTAGCCGTGAAATATTGCTGTCCACTGACATATCGTGGGTGTTACACATATCTATTCAATGGCGACTAAATAAAATTACTATTAAAATATGAAGCTTGTGATGTAACAACTTTTTCTCATCGTATAACCGCATCTGCCGGCTCGCTTGCATACATTTATAAATCCAACTGTTTTTCTCCGTACTTTGTAAAATAGATCACTGGCATTAAAGCCCGCAGTTTTCATTAATCTATGTCTAGTAGGGCTGTCTCTGCATAAGGCAGGTTACTTTCTAATCTAAGTTGCATGCAGCCTCTTCCATCCTAACTCATCTCTCACTCGTTGTGAGCCGTTATTGCAATATTCAGTTATGGTCTAATTAATAGTTACTTGCGAACATATCGTCAGTTTAATTATAACTTGCCATTCGAGCCATGTGCACGCACATTATATACTTAACTATAGATAAGGTAAGGGAATAGACACTTGAAACATCATAAATTAGATACTTTGCGCAGAGCGTGCCTAACAACGCAATATCTAAGCGAAGGAAACTAACAAGAACACACATTTCAAACGTGTATTAATTGCTGACTTGTAATTAACCAAGATACTACAAAACTCATAAAAAGTACCTACAATCTAGAACTTATAGTGCTGGAACTATTAAAGATTACTGTAAAGCACGTCGTTCGTATAGCAATACCTATAAATAATATAGTCCAACTTAAACAAGTCAGAAAGACCGTAGTCGGAAAACGTACAAAGTCCTTATTACAGAAGAATTTTCCACGGGTGGGTGTAGCGCTTGCGGTGATATTCTCGTATTTTTATTCGTTAAAAGGTCTTCTAAGGATGCAACTCCATAAAAGATAGCGACCCTTGAAGTTGAAATTCAAGAGCTAATTTTTAAAAGAAGTTCACTCGATGGCGGTTTGTCGCGATCGCCGGCGCCCGTCAGTGCAGGGCGCTCGTTATAGCGAGCCCCGCGGCGCTGGGACACAATCGCAAACTTACAGTATACACCTGCACCCAGCGATCCACAGACGATTTTGAACCTTAACGTGTTTGTGATGCTGTCTAAACACTGTTTGTTGCTGTATCGGTGAACGTGGAGCGGGTTTACAACCAGGCTTCCTCATTACGTCTGTCGGCGTTATTGCCATCTCGTCGCAACATCAGTAAGCGCCGCTCAGAAAAATATTTACATACATCTCTCGCACAAATATTGGAAATGAAATATGCAGTGAACAAGTAATTATGTTTAACTTGATGTGTATTAATATCGTTGTTACCTCCAAAGGCACTTATTGCAAGCTTTTCGCAGCTCTCTCATGTCATGAGATGGCTCGCACACATACCGTGTTTGCTTTGCCCCATTATAACACCTATTACTAAGTTAATGGGATTCGCGCCATGGATGAATGCCACTGATCCCGAGCTTCTTTACTGGTATGTTAAACGAATACCACGAATGGCAACTTCATGATTAGTTTTACTCGAAAAGGTAGTGATGTGCCACTACAAACAAATGATGGAGTTAACCAAAATCGTGAACTTCAATCTTGTAAATGATTCCGAATTACGTCGTGTATTTTCAATTGCTTTGTCAAACCGTATCTGCGGTTATTCTGGAAATACTTATGCTGGTGTAGGCGTAAACGACCATAAAATACGAAGAACATTGTCATAAAAGTTTAGATTTCGGTGAATCCATTGACTATGCATAACATTAGCGGATTTGGGCATTAGTTTGCGAATTAGCACTTTAGTATTGTGATACAACCTTTGTGTCGAAGCTTAAATTGCTGGAAATTGAAAACGACCACCTACAATATGTTTATGAGCTTTACGTAACCTCCATTCATATTGAAATGCTCAGTAGGTACTAACCTCAAGATGCAAAAAGTTATATTTTGAATTACTTAGTACAATGTTGGAAATGGAGAAACAAGACACACCTCAGAGTGAGAGAAAGTCAAAAACCAGGATAAAGCGAACACGTAATTCGCAAGGGATTTGCAAACTCTTACAGCTGATCACATATTATAGCGAACTGACCCATTAAAAAACTTTTCAAACGATGAGCCGCGAGTGGAGAGACAAAACAAATTGTTATAAATGCGCTCAGAGCGAGAGTAACCGCCGCACTCATGCTCATAAAACTGAACATAATTCTACAACAATACAAAACTTTCTACGTCCTTAATGCTTCATCGCGTCTTTTGATAGCATTTTCAAACTATAAAACCTTTGAGCATTGTACGTAGATTCGTGTGAACCATCGTTTACTCTTCGAGCGATAAATTTCAATGATTTAACTGCCACTTTAACCGTTATTTACTATTAAAGGTAAGGCAGCAAAGACACAGCTCATTTCCCTAATTTGTTGCAATATGTTTACTTTTATTTTAATTACTTTCAAGCGGACACTTTGTGAACACTTTGCGGAGTAAAGAGCTTACAGACTGTAAAATTGGTCGTTAAAACGTTTAGATGTTTTCTGAATACCCATCATGACGCCGCTAATTGGTTTCCATTTAAAGCTTAAGTACGACAATACAGGAACTAATAACTTAAAGATAGTTACAAGGTAACTTAATTGACCGCAGTTGTCACTATTAACCTGGCGTTTTCACGTTTCTCTCCCATTATTGTTATTTATTAGGGAAAGTTGTAATTTATTCGCTTAAAAGATCAATAGCGATTATGACGGGTTTCAGTTTGAATACCGATTGATTGAGTTAAAGTTATGGACTTATATTTTCAGAGCGTTTAAGATTAAGAAGCACATCTACGGACTCTTTCTATTTAAACTTTCTGACGGTTTCAGTGGCTTGTTTATGAGACCATCATCATCTGCCTAGTCTTTTCCCAACTATGTTGGGGTCGGCTTCCAATCTAACCGGATGCAGCTGAATACCAGTATTTTACATGGAGCGACTGCCTATCTGACCTCCACAACCCAGTTATTGGGCTTTTGACGACCCGTAACGACCGTCAAAGATCCACGAATGACAGCCGGGACCAACGGCTTAACGTGCTTTCCGAGGCCCGGACGGGTCTCGGCATGTAAAGATGATCAGCCATCCACAGAACAACCGCGGCAAGCGTAGCTTAACCTGATCGATCGACCTGTGTGGCGGCTTTTTTATGAGCCCACCAAAGGAAAATATTACAAAAGAAAACCCCATCTATTATGCACATATTTACACTACATAGTCAGTATACACTGCACTCCAAGAAAACTCCACACTTACATATTTTATGCGTCCTTAGAGAGTGTCAAGCAAGGATATGCCAAGAAAACGGAAAAAACCTGTCATAAAGTCCCACGTTCTATTAGTAAATCTAAAATGTATGCAATGCAGGTCACACGCCTGTCGCAATTGTAGCTTCATATTCTAGACTTGTAAGAAACTCGGAAATACGCGAATACCTAGAAATGCCGACCATTAAAGAAAAAGTAAACAACTCTAGCAAAAAGTACAAAGACAGACTTAACAACCACAGCAACTCGTTAGCCAGAGATCTTCTCCAAGACAAAGACCATATAAAACGCCTTAAAAGATGGCACATACTGGAACTCGACCAAATGAACTGAACTGTACACACCACATGAACCACACACCACCACATGTAAATGTGAGACTATTCACTGGAATGGCCATCAAAACAATTATTTCACCCAGTAGAACACATCTAATTATGCCTAAATAGCAGATTGTAGAAATAATTCTAGACTAGCTTTTGCCCGCGGCTTCGCTCGCGTGGATGTCGGAAAACATTCCACGGGAATATAATACTGGGATTAAGGGATTATAACTCCTAATCCCAGTAGTAGGTTCCCGTGGTTATAAACTGTGCCAAATTTCAACGAAATCCGTTCTGCCATTTTTGCGCCAATTTGGAATATACGTCCAGACAAACGAACAAAAATTCTAAAATACATATTTCACCACACAAAATATATTCAATACACAGTTTCGACTTCATTACTATTTTATTATAATATAGATATTTATTCGTACCTATACATAGATATAGATAAGTACGAATATATTTTTTCTCTTGAATTTCTAGGTAAAACGGAAAGGGTCGTTGGCTTATGCCTAAATAAGTTATGACATCACGTCTTGGGTGGAAGCCGGGTTTGAAGATGTGGGCGAATATCGGCGTCATCTGATTGGTTGGTGATCTGGTGATCGGAGTTTAATACTGTTAGTGGAGGTTGTTAGCCTATATTCCTAGAAATGCTTGTGTTAAAAAAAAACTTACTGGCTGCTACGAAAAATATTAAAATGCCTACCAAGTTATATTAAAATGCCTACCAAGTTTCAAGGGTCAACGGTTTACAAAATATTGTATGTAAGCTTACTGACTGTACAACAGCTTTTCTTTTTTGACAATAAACCTTCTTTTTCTCAAAAATGTTGTTTTGACATTTCTAGGCTGCTAGATGTATATTGCATATTTTCCTAAAATACTCTAAAATGAATATAGGTAGTCTTAAGAAAAGAGAGCAAGGGTAGCCCGCGAAATTCAAATTTTCTTACGTTTTTTGCAATTTGCATGTCAGTGTCAGGTTGTATGTTGACCAATCGGGGGTGCGGCGAATGTAGACGTATCTCCCGGGCCCCCGATTCATAGTACTAGAAGGAACAGTGAGGTTTTAGTCGGTAGGAGTCCGACATGACCCTCCGTTCTTTCCAGACGGAGGGTATCCATGATGGCTTTCCCCACGGAAAAAAAAGGTTGTATGTTGAACAAAATATGATTCTCAACCGTAACAAGTATGTATGTATTTACATAATTAACATCATCAATATTATAAGTTTCCCTTTAAGTTCCCTTTGAAATTACTATTTCATTAAATATCCCGACCCATATCGGTTTTGCCGGTTTTCAGCAAGGTGTTTGAAAAAGTAATGTTAAATCAAATGCTCAATCATTTTAATCGTAATAACATCCTACACGATCAACAGTATGGTTTCACCAAAGGACGTTGTACAACCGACGCCGGTGTCACCTTATTAAAACACATCTTTAACGCATGGGAAGAGGCACAAGATGCAATAGACATTTTTTGCGACCTATCCAAGGCATTTGATTGTGTGAATTACGAAACACTGCTCTTGAAACTTGAGCATTACGGACTAGGTAAACTTGCTCTTAGCTTAATGAAATCATATTTAAATGATAGATTTCAGCAAATCCAAATTAACGGTGTGAATTCATCGGGTTTAAAAGTCAAAATGGGAGTACCGCAGGGCTCAATATTGCGGCCATTCTTACTTTTAGTATATATAAATGATTTGCCTCATTTACTAAAAAACCGACCACAAATGGTGTTATTTGCTGATGACACATCACTGATTTTTAAAGTAAGCAGACGTGCACAGGAGCTTGACGACGTAAATAACGCTATGCTTGTGGTCCATAATTGGTTTACTGTAAATAATTTGGTATGTTATAAGTAGTGAAAGTCATGTTGTATTGAATAAAGAGATAGTTGAATTCGTCGAAAATATGGTTTTCCTGGGGAACACGCTTGACTCAAAGTTACAGTGGGGTCCGCACTTAACATAACTTGCAGGGCGGCTAAGTTCAGCCGCTTACGCTATTTGGAAAATTCGCCAACAGACGTGGATACCGCGAGACTGGTCTATTTTAGTTACTTTCATAGCATCATGTCTTACGGTATTTTGTTGTGGGGACGGGCTGCAGATATTGATTCTATCTTCATTCTGCAAAAGAGGGCTGTCAGAGCCATCTACATGCTCAGCAGATGCTGATGAAAACTGTTTAAAAAAATTAACATCATGTCGGTTCCTTGTCCAATATAATATGAAAACATTATGTACGTTCGAAAAAATCTATATCTTTTTAGTAAGATAAGTGACAGGCATAATTTTAACACTAGAAATAGGGACAAATTAAATCAACCACGTTTCAGATTGTCTAAAGTAAAAACTTCTTTTATGGGTTACTGTGTAAAATGTTATAATAAAATACCACTCCATATTCTTCAACTAAATGAGAAGAAATTTAAAACATGCAATAAATGCACACTATGTAGACAAGCATATTACAAGGTGGATGATTATATCGTAGATAAAAATGCTTGGCTTAATGCTGGTCCTGCTCCACAGGCACTTGGGCTCACTAGTTAAAATTTCAATATTTGGAAGAGGTGCTTCCCTTATTTTTTAGTGTTTCTGACATTGCGAACATAATTTATTTTTTATTTTATTCAATCAAGTTTTAATTGTTGAATACTTCAATATTAAATATCTCTTGCTGTTTGGTAGTAAAATTCTATTAATCTCTTAAATAAATTGCAAATTATAGTTTTGTATAATTTAGAAGCATTTTTTTAAATTTTGTAAATGTAAGAACCATGTATCCGTTTATTATAATTTTTTGATGTTGACTTGAAAGAGCATGGTAGTTCAGAACGTGTCATGCTCACTTAAATGTCTCATCGATGGTGGCGCGTGTATTGGATCATTCGGATGGTGCTGATCCACGCGTCATGTTCGTGAATACGCGCGGTCGGTCGAGACTGCCAAGGCTTATTTTTAATCTTATATTTTGAATTGTTTCTTCATTTGTGTCTTCTTTAACATTGTTCTCACATATAGAAGTAACAAGAATAATCTAAAATCCCAGGATTTTGTAATATCTTGATTTAAAAGAGTGTCCATGGAGTTTCTTGTCCGTTCTTCTCCATAGAGATCTACTTTTTGGAATGGGCAACTAGCTTCAACTTTCTGACTAACTGACAGACTATTCAATGTTGCCAAATCAAAAGTGCCTGTACAAGGTTTAATTGAAATAAATGCTTTCGGTTTGAGTTTATCAATCAATAGAGTTATAAACTTCCCCTTAAATTGAAAATCTTTACACGAGTTTTGTGATTGATAACGGCGAATGGAAATACAAACGAAGTCAAGCGGACACTTTTATCGCCTCGATTTATCAAAGCAAGGAGTGTAAGAACAGCCAAATGACACCAATGGCTTCCCAGACATATAGCGCTAGGTATGGACAGATTTATCGAGTCTCCTGTAACGTAAAACCTTTTATTTAGGACATGATCTTTTATGGCAGGATAACAGGGAGGAGTGCAATGCAACCCTATTTTATGTTATCCCTAAACGCAATTTTTTGTTGCGCTACTGTTGCGATTTATAATTCAGAGGAAAAGTGTGTGTCGCAGTTACAAACTTTTCCTCTGATTTATATTATAATGCCAAAGATGAAACGTAATCATAAAAACATCATAGACTATATTTTATAACTGTCAGAAATAGGTACAATTTTAATTCAATCAAATTAATACCTAAGTAACTAGAAGTTAACGTCCGGTAAGTAAGTATGTTCAGTAATTGTGTATCAAATTGGCACACTACGCCAATTTGCCGTGTTATAACCATTTCATACAACTGTCAAAGAATGACAGTTGTGATTTAAATATACGGCCAATTTTAGTTGGTAGTCAATTAATTTCCCTAACTTTACCCACTGAAAAGTGCACATTTGAAGTTCAAGTCAAACACTTCAAAATTAGCAATCGGATGCCCAGCAAAACTGTCAAGCAGACTTTTTCTACGTTAAGGCGCTACCTCGAAAATAAATCGTAGCGACTGATCCACTAAGCGAGCGAATGTGATGCAATTACTTTTGAAACGTAAAAGAAGAGAGATGGCTATAATGTGCGTGCGCTCGGAATAAAACGACGTATGTGCCAAACCGAATTGACTCCTTTTTTAACAAAATAAATTAATTAAATTTAAAACTACTTTAAGTAAACTTGGATATGATAATTCTCTATGTTGTAAAGTAAATTATCATCGAATAAGCGTTACGCCGTGATGTCGAAAAAAGTAAAAATATAGATACAACTTTGCAATTTTTTTGTATCGAGAAAATTCATTGAATCGTGTATTTTTTTTGTATGATACTAGACCAAAGAGTCAAAAAACATAATAATATACCAAAATGTTAAATCTCTATTCTACATACTTAACGAATTACACAAAATAGAAAAAAACACATTTTTTCAAATATTATATCAACAATATAATAATTTGAAATATCTCCGTCAAAAGCAATATGTAGTGGTGAAGAAAGACTGTAACAAACAACGTGCACGCTTCCTTTAAACTGATATACAATTTAATTGCATTACAGTATAGGTACTTACGCTCGCCGTCGCCCGAACAATGGTCAGCTTAGCTATTAAACAATATGAACGTTATTGATCTAAAACACACTGTGTACGGTTTACTCGCCGTACATTTTTCTGCTTATTCTGTAACCTACTTTAGACCAACGATGCGCGTCATAATTTGGCATAATAAAATGACATGACTAGCGAATAAAAATATAGTGAACTTATAACTGGGTAGCTATCAACAACTGAGAGAAATAATCGCCTTTCACTTTAGTACTGTTACTTTTAACTTAAATAAACTTAACTACTTAGTGCATCTCAGTGGAGCGTGTTTCTCTATACTAACTTAACTTACCAACCTTCGCGACAAATCGGTGTACGGAGTTAACTACTACAACCCATACATTTATGGTCCTTCGAGCCTTCGTGTATCTTAGTGTGTTTGTGTCTGTGGTTACGGTAACGAAGCGGTTCAGCTGGTCTCCCGGAAGAGGGTCGCCCCAGTTGGATTGAGGAGACGCATATACCTAGCCAGAGTACAGGCACATTGAGTACCGGAACTAGCTGCAACTACTGGGAGAGCCTTCGACTACTGGAAGAGCCTTCAACTACTGGAGCTAACTACAACTACTAGAAGAGCTTTCGACTACTCGAGGAGCCTTCGACGATAACTAGAAGAGTCTTGAACTACAAGGAGGATCTTCGAGACCTTTCCAAAAAAGGTACTTTGTGAACTACATATAAGAAAGCTATCGTCTATAATCAAGATGAATAAGCTATCGCTACAATCAACATGTTTTGAAAATATCAAAACATTATGCACTAACTATAACAAGGACAGTAAAACCAGAAAAACAAAGGAATACTTGAACAAGCGGCTGTCCTCGTTAGAAGCTCAATGGATGGATTTTGACGAACGCCATACATTGTTGTTGCAAGAAATTGAAGACAGGAACATAAACTATTTTGTGGAAGATGTCTACGGTAAGACAAAGACCATGTACGAAGCAACTAAAGCAGACATTTTAAAAATGTTACAAGCTACTGAAGAAAATGTCAAATTTGACTTGACCGACTTTTCGAGAGGAGAACCTGATGAGAAAACAAAAACTTTGCTGACTAAACAGGAATGCAACTTCAAGGCTATCGATCGAGCTATGGCAAAAATTGATTTTGAATGTATAGCTGAAAAATGGGAACTTGACGATCACTTGTCAATCTTGAAGTCGAAGTGGGAAGCTGTGGACAACACTCATTGGGAACTGGAAGCCTTACTGAGAGGTTCGAAACATACATACTATGACAAGTTCAACATTATGGAAGCCAAATATGACGAAACAAGGAAACGACTGAAAAGCAAGATGTGGTCCACCGCTCATCACCAACATTCAGCACCGAGAATCGAGATTCCAGAGTTTTCAGGACACTACAGCAAATGGATATCTTTCAAAGATCTGTTCCTGGAAACCATACACAAAAATCCGACATTGAATAATGCTCAAAAAATGCAGCATCTGAAGACCAGGCTGAAAGGTGAAGCAGAGAGACTGGTGCAACACTTGAGCATCAGCGCTGATAACTACACTTCATGTTGGGATATTCTGAATCAGCGGTACAACAACCGTCGACTACAATTCTCATCCTACATGAACACTATGCTGCAATTGCCTGTCATACAGAAGCCAGACGTTTACAACTTGAAGAAGTTGCATGACGTAACAACGGAATGTCTAAACGGTTTAACAAACATTGGTTTTGATATATCCAGCTGGGATCCTATGATTGTCCATCTGATGTCGCAAAAACTAGATTGTGGCACCTACAATGAATACATAAGGAACTTGCACGATAACAGAGACGTGCCAACACTGCAGGAATTTTTGATGTACTTAGAAAACCAGTTTATGGCGTTTGAAACCATGAAGACTTCAAAAAAGGATGTACAAAGTTCAGAGAAGTCAGCTGGAACTGGAGCTGAAAAACATATACCTCGAAAAAATTCCGACCAAAAGAAGTGGATTCCGAAAACTTACCACGCTTCATACGGGCAATGCCCTCTTTGCAAAAACAATCATGTTTTAATGCGATGTCAGCAGTTTATTGACTTAGATACAAAGCAACGAAACGGCATAATTGCAAAATTGCGTCTATGCAAAAACTGTTTATTTAGTCACGAAAAACAAACTTGCAACTCAACGAAAACTTGTAAGGAATGTAATATGAAGCACCATACGCTCTTACATTACAACAATTCCGACAAAAATAAACCTTCGACGAGCAATGAACTTCAACGCTCAAGTCAACGACCTTCGGGGGAAACTGAAACGCCGAGTTCAAATCATCTATCAGCCAGCGAGATGGAAGTTTTACTGACAACCGTCCAACTTAAGGTCAAATCGATAGATGGAACTTACACAACTCTTCGTGCGCTCGTAGATCAGGGCTCACAAGTTAACATAATAACTGAAAATGCAGCACAACTTCTAAGGCTGCCAAGAAACAAACTAACAGCGAAGATATCTGGAGTTGGAAATCTATCAGGCGAGTGTAAAGGACGCCTTAAACTAACATGTAGATCAATCCACTCGGAATATACTTTCACCACTGAAGCACTGATTATGAAGAAACTGATCAACAAACTACCGAACAACACATTTGAACGACCAGAGTGGTCGCATTTGCAAAACTTAAAACTAGCGGACCCTGATTTTAACATTTCAAGGCCTGTTGATATACTGCTTGGAGCGGATGTATACGCTGAAATAATACAAGATGGAATCCTAAAAGGCGCACCAAAGTCACCCGTTGCGCAACAGACACACCTGGGATGGATTTTGTGCGGAAAACTGGAAACTTTCAACTGTCACGTCACATTGCTGGACTTGGCGGAAATAACTAAATTTTGGGAGTGTGAAGACGTCTCAAAAACAAACACTGACAGATGTCAAGAGGATCAATGTGAAACTCACTACAAGGAAACGACTCGCCGTGGTTCAGATGGGAGATACATTGTGAAGATGCCTTTAGATCCGGGTTATGAAAATAAGATCGGAACATCGAAAACTATTGCAGTATCACAAATGCTGCAACTAGAAAAAAGGTTTCAAAGAAATGGCCGACTTGAAATGCTATACAAAGAATTCCTTAGGGAATACCTGGAGTTAGGCCATATGAAACCAGCAAAACCTATGACATCTTCAACTACTGGATGTTTCTTACCACATCACGGAGTACTTCGTGAAGAATCTACTACCACGAAGCTCAGAGTTGTCTTCAATGCATCTCAGAAAACTAAAACGGGATACAGCCTGAACAGCCTACAAGAAAAGGGCCCCAACCTACAAAAAGATATCCAAGAACTTATCATAAAATGGAGAAGTTACAAATACGCCTTTACAGCTGACATCGAGAAAATGTACCGATGTATCTGGCTGTCTGAGGAACAACAACATTTGCAGAAAATCATTTGGCGAACTACACCGTCAGAAAAGCTGCAAGAGTACCAACTTTGCACCGTCACTTATGGCACTAAGTGCGCACCGTGGCTAGCCATGAGAACCATCAAACAACTTGCATACGATGATGGCTACAAATACCCCACGGCAGCCAAAGTACTACTGAACGAAATATACGTCGATGACGTCATAAGCGGCCATAACTCACTGGAAGCGGCTCAGGAACTCCAGACATCGCTTATCGATATGTTAAAGGGAGCCGGGATGAACTTACGCAAGTGGTCTAGCAATGATACAGCATTGTTAGAGAACTTAAGTGATGAGCAGATTTCAAGCAGAATCACTTTTGACTTCAAGCAGGAGGAATCCATGAAAACCCTAGGACTAGGTTGGAATCCACATTCTGACACATTTGTGTTTAACTGGAAATATGAAGAAAAATGTCGACCGGAAATAACTAAAAGGCGACTGCTTTCAGAAATTTCACAACTTTATGATCCGCTGGGTTGGTTATCACCCATAACCATTGCAGCAAAAATTATATTTCAAGAAGTATGGGTCAACAAACTTGAGTGGGATGATCTGTTACCGTCACATATAGCAGATAAGTGGCTAAACCTAAGAGCAGACATACCCAATGTAAAACACATGAAAATCAAGCGCTGGATCGGTTCAACGACGCAGAAGACAGAACTATTTGGATTCTGCGACGCCAGTGAAAAGGCTTACTCCTGCGTGGTTTACAGCTGCGTCAGAGATGAACATAACAAGCCAACAATAACATTACTTGCTGCTAAAACAAGAGTAGCACCGTTATCACAAACGATAACATTACCGAAACTTGAACTTTGCGGCGCACTCTTACTATCGCAACTCATCGAAAAACTCAGAGAAGCTCTAAATGGTTTCGACATAACTACAAGCGTTTGGTGTGATTCCCAAGTGGTCCTGGCATGGATACAGGGGGATACATCTAAAAGAGAAAAATACGTCGCCAATCGAGTTGCAAAAATAAGACAAATCATACCAGCCGAGCAATGGCGTTATGTGAAGTCGCAAGATAACCCTGCAGACTGTGCATCAAGAGGCTTGCTACCAACCAAGCTAGCAACATTCGGTCTGTGGTGGGAAGGTCCTGCATTTTTAAATACCTTCACAGAAGAAAATCGTGAAGAACAAATAACATGCACATTTACAACTAACATAGGCAGCGTTTGCCAAGCGAAATCGAACTCTATAAACAAAGAGACCAATAATTGTATTCATAACTTATTAACAAATTGCAGTTCATTGACCAAGGTGATCAGAATTGTAGCGTGGATGCAACGATTTCTTCGAAACGCACGTAATAACACGAAACGTGACACCGGATGCCTCACTTTATGCGAATTAAACAATGCAAATGAACAAATAATAAAATATGTGCAACAAACGGAAATTACGCAGGAATATAAACAACTTATGAAGAAAGAAACTATTTCTACGAAAAGTAAAATTTACAAACTTAAACCATACTTGGACAACAACGGCTTAATCCGAGTCGGGGGTCGACTAAACCATTCCAGTTTACCTTTTGAGATGAAAAATCCACTCATTCTACCTAAGGGTGGACGACTTACTGAGTTGGTGATTTATCAAGCTCACCTAGCGACTTTACACGGAGGAGCCAGACTAACTTTAGCGTACATCCGGCAACGGTACTGGATCGTTGGCGGTAACAGAGCAGTGAAAGCTGAACTACGGCGCTGTGTGCGCTGCCATCGCTACAACCCGTCGAAGTCGAACCAACTAATGGGAGAACTGCCACCACAGCGAGTTACACCTTCGCGTCCGTTTACCCACACGGGAGTTGACTTCACAGGACACGTCGAAGTCAGACTCAACAAAGGAAGAGGAGTTCGAACTTCAAAGGGTTACATATGCATATTCGTATGCATGGTGACAAAGGCTGTGCATATCGAACTTGCATCAGACTTAAGCACTGAAACTTTCATAGCAGCTTTCCAGCGGATGTGCTCCAGGCGCGGCACACCAGGTCACGTCTACTCGGACTGTGGTACGAACTTTATAGGAGCAGCAAGGATGCTTCAGAAAGAGTTTGAAGAGTTCAAGCAAATCTTGTCGCCAAACTTCTTCAATAACATCGCAGACATGGGAGTACAATGGCATTTCAATGCACCCGCTTGGCCAACTGCTGGTGGACTATGGGAAGCAGCGGTCAAATCGATGAAGTACCATCTTCGTCGGGTGCTAGGAGACCAAAAACTGACGTACGAGGAATTTACTACCTTGCTTGCAAAGATAGAAGCGTGCATGAACTCGAGGCCACTTTGCCAGCTCACTGAAGACCCCGAAGAATTTTATAACTACCTGACACCGGGACACTTTATAACGGGGGGACCAATAATGTGTTTACCGCGAGCTGACTACACTGATGAAAACTACTTTAACCTACGCCGACGATGGCAGCTAACTGAACATATGTACCAACAATTTTGGAAGAATTGGTCAAGCGACTATCTTACCCAACTACAAACACGCAGCAAATGGAACAATCCCAAGAAAAACCTCAGCGAGGGGGACATCGTTTTAGTCCGGGATAACAATTTGCCGCCAGGAAAATGGGCCATGGGACGGGTGCTAGAACTTCACCCTGGAGCGGATGGATACGTTCGAGTGACAACCCTAAAAACTCAAAGTGGTGTCATTAAACGACCTATAACAAAACTATCAGCTCTACCTATCGACACTACCTGCAACAAAAAATATGAAGAATTTAAAACGGATTTACAAAAGGCTGATAAAACAGGAAAAACTACCACAACAAAAAAGTCTGGAAGAAAATGTCTAACAAACATTTTAATGTTTCTTTTCACAATGTTGATACTTGTGAATGGATCATATGGTTCGCAAGTAAGGTCAGGCACTCAAATTACCAACCTGGAAACCGAGCGACCGATTTATTATGATACCATCGGCAAAATTGAACTCATTCATGACGAATGGACTTTGCTTACGTACTACAACTTAACAAACTACTGGCAGGGCGTTCAACATATTGAAAAATACATAAACGGTGTAAATGACCTTTGCCGGAACATCCATCAAAGTTATTGCCGAGCTACATCGGATCAACTTTGCCACGAGATGGAACTACTAAACTTCTACAACACAATCCTGCTGGCTCCTCACAAGCATTTATCCAAGCGCAAGAAGCGCGGTTTAATCAACGGAGTTGGCATGGTAGCAAACAGCTTATTCGGCGTCTTAGACCAGGAGTTTGCTGACAAATACCATAAAGACATTGATGCCATACAACACAACGAAAACTATTTGCGTGAACTCGCAAAAAATCAAACATCGATCATGCAACTACAAAATGACGTTTTGAAGAAAAACGATGACAATATTAAACTTCAATGCAAGATGATAGAACATTTCATGGAAGAAACAAAGACGACACTGAACAGCATTGAAACGGAAATACAAATGATGATGGCCACAAGTTACTTCAACTCCGCTTCTCTCACAGCATCGCTACTATTACGAAATCTTAAGGAAATTCAAACTATGCTCCTGAACACTCTCACTAATGTCTACAGTGGACATATGGACGTGCACTTGATATCACCAGTCAGTCTAATAAAGCAACTGGAAGATATATCCGGCCGACTGCCGAGGACTCTGTCATTACCTACAGAAAATATCAGAGAAGATATCAAGGAAGTTTACAAGTTGCTGTACGTGAAAGCACGAATAACAAAGAACTACTTCATGTTCGAAATTCACATTCCTCTAACTTCGAATGAGGACTTCACCTACTACCGGGCTATCGCTATACCTTTCAAGGCGGAGTCAAATTACAAATTGATGCAGCTATCTTCAGAGTACATTGCCGTGAACTTTGAGAAGAATTCTTACATCTCACTAAAAGATAAGGACCTCAAGCAATGCATCAAAAGACAAAAAGATAACTTCATCTGTAACGCAAACATGCCAGTGTTCAACTTACAAAACAAGAATGCACCTTGCGAAGCAAAACTACTGGGTCACCGTACAACTACGTCACCATGTGACGTACGCAGCGTGTCATGCGAGGAGACATGGATCAAGTTGCAAGAATCAAACAGCTGGCTAGTTGTTTGTTGCGGAAGGTGCGAATTACGTACTGTTTGTGAAAACGACGTAATATCGCAAACTATCACATCGGCGGCTATAGTTACTTTGAATCAAGGATGCGTACTGCGGTCAAAAGAACTCACCATCACTTCGCACAATCAGTACAACAGCAACCTCAACGTGAACTATTACATGCAGGTACCGAACCTGAATTCGCCGATAAACAACATTGTCAACGTCACACTTCATAAAGCACCAAACGAACTTTTCACTCTCAAGAAAAATGACTTTGAGGAACTTGACAAAAAGCTGCGGTTCCAACAAGAGAACGAGCCGAAACTACCATCCACTATCACGGATCATGACGTTCATCAATATGCGATTTGTTACTTTTTACTCACAATTGCCGTCATCACTTTCCTGTGGATCGTAATAAAGAAATACTGCACACAGTGCACACTGCTCAAGAAGCGACTTCCTAGGAACACAAATAAAAAGCAAACGCATGAAGACATCGAACTTCAACCAATGGGATCTCGACAGCAGACTACCAGAGATGAAAACCAGCAGGCGCCCACGGACGACTGCCACGTTCATTCTCAAGGACACCGAGACAATGTTACCTTTACTTTTGATTAATTTTTTACCTATTTACTTTTACTTTAATGTTCGACTTTGTACAGGCGTTTCTTTCTCTCTTTTTACTCATCTTAGCTTTTTTAGGGGGTTGCCAATATGTACGGTTTACTCGCCGTACATTTTTCTGCTTATTCTGTAACCTACTTTAGACCAACGATGCGCGTCATAATTTGGCATAATAAAATGACATGACTAGCGAATAAAAATATAGTGAACTTATAACTGGGTAGCTATCAACAACTGAGAGAAATAATCGCCTTTCACTTTAGTACTGTTACTTTTAACTTAAATAAACTTAACTACTTAGTGCATCTCAGTGGAGCGTGTTTCTCTATACTAACTTAACTTACCAACCTTCGCGACAAATCGGTGTACGGAGTTAACTACTACAACCCGTACACACTGATTTGAAACTCTGAAAATAAAACATAGATAAAATGCAGTGAAACCTGTTGAAAAGCTCGTAATGTTTTGTGAGCATCCATTAATTTGGTTTGATTTCGTCGTTTTTTGACTCTGGAAGAGATTTTAGCGTAACCTTTATTGGTTAGCTGTTCACTTAAATTTATTGATCTTTTTATTTTTTTCGTAGGTTTTAATTATAATTAAAACAGAACATAACATAACGCCTGTACTGTCAGAAGAGTTTTTAAAATTATTTGTTTGAATCGCTTTTTTGTTGTTTCTTTTGGTTTGTGATTATATTTTTTTAGCATCGTTTCTCCCAAAAGGGTTAGGCAGAAGTTAAGCCAAATAACACTCATATTCCGCCAGTTATGTTTAAATCCCATGTAACAGGGGGGATTCCATCAACCAGGCGCAAATCCTGACTCTGAGCTGCTACAGCCCAGCAGCAGTGTCAGCAGTTGGTTACTGACGATGTAAATAGCGCCATCTCGATAGCAGTCCACTGGTTCAATGTTAATAATTTGCTTCTAAACGAGAAAAAACCAAATGCATTAAGTTTACGCTACCCCACGTTAGGCGGGTGAAAACGAATGTGTTGATAATGAGCTAGGAATTGAATCCTGAAGACAACACAGTATTCTTGGGCATAACTTTAGATGCTAAGCTTCAGTGGGTCCACATATAGGTAAATTGTCAAAAAGCTAAGTTCCGCAGCATTCGCTGTTAGAAAAATTCATAATTTAACTGATATAGAGACTGCCCGTTTAGTGTACTTTAACTATTTTCATAGTGTAAATTAGTACGGTATTCTATTGTGGGGAAATTCCGTCGATATTCAGACTATCTGTATTTTGCAGGAGCGAGCTGTTCGATCAATTTATAAATTAAGTCCGAGACACTCTCTCAGAGACAAATTTAAAGAGATTAACGTAATGACTGTGCCTTCTCAGTATAATTATGAAAACATTTTATATGCCCATAAAAATATAAAATTGTTTAAAAAATACAGTGATATCCATAATATAAATACTAGAAACAAACACAAATTTGTTGTACATACAACAAGGCTCTAGAAAATAGGTGGCTCGTTCAGATGCCAATGTATACGCTTTTATAATATACTAACAAGCCACGTTCAAGATCTAAACCTTAATAAATTCAAATCATTCATTAAACGTAAGTTGTGCCGGAAAGCCTTTTATTCCGTATTGAGGACAAAAAGGCTTGGGATTGAGCTGCTTCCAATTTCTACATTTTGAATGTTTAAATTTTGTATTTTTTTTTATATGTACTCATTGACATTAATGATTTTTTTATAAACAATGACATTTGCTTACTTTGTAAAGTATTATATTATTTTGTTTATTATTATTTTTTTTGCAGACGATGTGGGTTTTTTTTATCATTCTCTCTGTTCTGTTAGTTTTTTTTCATGGTCTGGCAGTTTGAGTAATTTATGTGGCATACCCAAATGTCCTTTCTTTGGTATTGTTCGTCGAATCGTTGACCTCCTTAAGTCTTGATTGGAGCTGCACGATTTCTGACAAA
Organism: Luperina testacea; assembly: GCA_927399505.1. Classification (NCBI taxonomy): domain Eukaryota; kingdom Metazoa; phylum Arthropoda; class Insecta; order Lepidoptera; family Noctuidae; genus Luperina; species Luperina testacea. Next base: position 10,594,311 of record OV656756.1, read on the forward strand.
TGCGTGCACCGACTGGACAGATCCTCTCAATCTGTGTGGTTCTTTCCTCAAAAAACCATCTCAGACATCGATCTACATTGTCTTCATATAACCTGACCAAGAATTTATCTGGACTCAAAAAGAGACTGTGACCTCTGAGTTTGTTTCGGCCTTTCTTCTCAGATTATTCAGATAGAAAACGCCGACCTCGTTTAGTTTAAAAAAAAACATGATTTACGTGTAAAAGTGTTTGTACAAACCTAACTTACAAAAGTAAAATCATTTATCATTTACCTTCTTATAAATAAATAATAGTGGATCCTTTCATATTGGATCCTATTAATAACAGGCCACTAAACTCAATCATCAGCTATATGAAGGTTTCCGAGTATAGCAATTTATTATTGAATACAATTAATAATTAATAGAAAATGGTAGCTTAAGGCGAAAACATCAGTTCCAGACTGATGTTTTCGCCAAACGTCAATCAACGGTACCGTAGCATATATAATTAATCTTTGAGGTCTACAATGTTGTTATTAATAGTTTGTTCTGATTGGATTATACATTCGTCATTTCTATGTCCACTGTCACTACTATCGCTATAATGTCGTAGTATTATGCGTGAATGAAAGCTACCTACTTACTTACCGACATATTAAAGTCTAGTTGTGTGTTTCTTTGAAGGATAAAATCAGAAACAAAGTTACCTGAAAAAGAACCGGAGTTACTGACATAGCTGTTAGCATTATTCATTATTCATCATTACTCACAAGCCAGCTGAAGCGGCAGTGGACTGGCCAAGTTTGTCGAAGGCCGTTGAACAGACGAGTCCTGAGGTGGAGACCGTGTATCGGCAAGCGTAGTGTGGGACGCCCCCCAGCTAGATGGACCGACGACCCCAAAAAGGGGGTTGAGATGGACTGGATGCGGAAGGTATTGCGGATGGTATTGTGGCGCAGCCTGGGTAGGTCCAGCAATGGACTGCAATAGGCTGAGTCGATTAATTTTTATTTTTATTTTAATCTAGCATTACTTTTATAATTACGCGCGCCAGCGTTTTTTACATTGAAAAGTGTCCATTTTTTTCATTTTCTTTTAAAATGAATTACTTCATATCACATACCTACTTATCTACTTTAACCCAAATTCAAAGTCCAGTGTCTCCTGACCATTTTGTCGAAATCACATCGTAATTATCCGAGGTTTAATTCGTGGCGGGACAAGCCAGGACCTTTAGAAGAGGACGAGGACAAAAAACAAAACACGGTCAGTACACGGTCACGAGCTCATGTAACCCAAACAGATAGATCTTTCTGTCCGTGTCGCATTGTCCGCGGACGGGGCGTGTCGCTACACACTAATGTACCAAGCCACGCAAGCTCGAAGAACTCAGAACAAATACAATGTAGAAGGATAAATATGGATAAAGGCTAGGACCGATTCACCAGACGTCACTTATAGTATTTTTATGTCACAAAGCCACGTGCGCTTTACTTATGGTTACCAAGTTTACTAACACGCTGTGAGTGTGTGTGTAAGCGCAGGAGCTCTCGGTACTGTTCGAGACAATGACGAAGTCGGAAGTGTGTGTGTTCTCAGTTCTCACGCTACTCCTCTTCACGCAAGCATTCAAGTGTTTGTATTGTACAGTTGGTTACCACAAGTAAAACGCACTTCTCTTCTTGAGATAAAACAAAAGTAGTAGTAGTACTAAGCCACAAAAGCTCGAAGAACTCAGAATAGATACTGAGGACTAAGGACCGATCCACCAGACGTCACTTATCACTTAACTAATGATTTTCTCGGTGGGAGTTAATTAATCGTTCGCAGATGTAGGGATAGATGTGGATGTTAATTTACTGTAATTGGCCACACGCTTTGATAAAGCTTTCGTTTTAACAGAAAACATAATTGACTCATTTTGAAGACTTAAATTTTAATCAAACATTCGTGTATCAAAATGTTTGCTACCTATTCAAGAACGGTTTCATGGTATTTTAAAGGTAATTTAATTTAACTTAGACCAATTTTGCAACAATAAACGTACGAATTAGTTTCCGATTGTGTAACAATTTATACTCCTATAACCATAGCTGTAAATGTCAAAGCAATATACTTGTAAGTTTAAAAATGCAAGTTTTACGGTCGAAACAATAGACTGTTTTCATTTTGAACTATAAAATAAGACCGGTTTGAATAAATCTTCTAAATATTTACGTGAAGTTGGAGCGTAAAATAAATATTTAATGTCAATAGAGTTCTTTGGTTGAAACTTGAAATTATTGCGGTCGTATTTGAGAAGTTCAATAATTGTTAATACTAAAGTTTTTATTCTTTTATGGGGACTATAAAGCATGTTGACATGACGGTGCAGCAGTGAGGCTTGTTCGCGACAATCTGTGGGTGCCTCCATAAACACGTCCCGTAGGCGTCTGCGTGTGCACTGTATAGTGTGTACTCCCATGCGGATAATGCTAACGGTGCTAACAGTCGGTGGGACACTTTTGTCTCATCCTATAACGGGATTTCTAAACATCGGCGCTCATCTCCGTAATCCGACTCATATGTAGCCACGCTTACTGCGTGCCAGTAGACGATTAGTTTTCACACTTTGATCCCCAAAGTAGGCAAATAGTCTACTAGAGAAGTCATGTAGTCGTAGGTACAAACCAGCGTTTACATATTACCGATTCCAAAAATCTATTATACGTTACGAACATTCAGAATCCAGATTCGTGACAAAGCTAAGAGCCTCAAATCCTTACATTTGAATGTAAACACCTGCTCGCCCGGAACGCGTGTGCAATAAACAGCTAGAAATACTGTAGTTACCGCAAAATAAAAATAGAAAAGGCTGGAAAAATGCGCGTATGGAGCTTTTCAATAAAACCAGTCGCGTGAAACTGGGCTATTGGTTTTCTTTGCGAGTGCCGTGTTGTAATTCGAACCGAACCGAGGCCGGGACTAGCCCTGGCCGAACTTCCTACCATGCAAATATGAAATGCTTGTACCCGCCTATTATTGAGTAATTGAATAGATATAGTGGTTGTTTATTTCGTTTATCGGCGTCAGTCCACCCACTGTGGAGAATCTATTGGCAGTATAAAAGCTGTTTGATTGTATCTTCGCTCGCGTCCTTATCTCTATGATCCACTGTTTTGTTTTTCGTTTCTACATCTGTATTCTTTAAATATCATTGACCTTGCTTCTTCCTTAAACAATAATTCTAAAATATATAGCTAGTTTACCGTTAAAGGTAAAATTACATTAAATTCCAAATCTGTAATAAGTGCACATTAAAATAAATTGTAATCGATTCATACATATTTAGTGTCCAAAATATCATCTCTGTTTTATTAAACTTGGATTACAGTTAAATGATATGAAACACAAACTAATTTACAGTAAGCCTCCGAAGTTATTCAACTAATTAATTCGATTCTCTTTCTTGATTGTTATCAAATATTAAAGCTGTCACTTATTGGAGAAGATTTCAATTTAAAGCCAATAAAAGAATGTAATTATTATTTTATAACTTATAAATTGATGCGTAAATGTATGGACAAACAATTCAAATCAACAATTTATTGAGCATTCATTATAATTTTCTAAGAGAAGGCGCCATTTAAAGAATGATCGATGAAATTTCTCAACATTATGCATCTAATTATAATAAAAATAGATATGAGCCGTGGAGGTCGGTCTGGCTGTATTGAGGACAAATTCTTTAGTCTGTTGATGTAATACGATTTTCTCGTTTATAATATAAGAAACATTAACGAGTAGTTAGTAGAAGTACTAAAGAGATATACAAAGGTTCATAACACGAGCCAAACTGTGCGCCCACGACCCGTTGAAATATGAAGACAGTTCAAGTTATTGGAAGTATTGTAATATATTAATATCAAGGCCCATATTCCTTTACCAATTATATCATATCTTTTGTTTTGGCTAGGATGTCTTATTTATAGCACTGACTTCAGATAGTTAATATTAATCACATTGCGTAGGTATGTGCCCGAAAATAATATACCTACGTCTTCTCTATATTACGAAACTATCGATAATATTGTATTTCATTTTCACTCACTTTTAGTTTTTTCCAGGGAGGTCGATAGAGGTAGAACGTTTGCCGATGGCCCTTGGTGCTTTGCAAAAAGTGAACCGGTGAGTCTGCTATTTGTCAAGTAAAAACATACCATTCCAATCCCATTTTATCGGACAGTAGCAGTATTTTTTTTCCAAAATCCAATGAATTAAACACAATGAGGTGGTTTGGATGAAATACATTATTTTAGGTGTTATATGTTCGAGCCGTTTGAGGTTGATACACTAGGGTCATGGAGTCCGAGTACTCACTTGGTTTTTTGAGACATCGCCAAGAGGTTGGTCGAGTCTTCACGTAACCAGAGAGAGCTGACCTATTTTTTGACCAAATAATCAGCATCGCCATACAACGTGGCAATGCTGCCAGCTTTTTGGGCACTTTTCCCGTTGACAGCGATGCGGACGAATTTTTAGATGCCCTGTGAAAGTTTTCCCTTTTTTTAGGGTTCTGTATCTCAAAAGGAAAAACGAAACCCTTATAAGATCACTTCGACGTCCGTCTATCTATCCGTCTGTCAAGACCCTTTTTCTCAGGAATGCGTTGAGTTATCAAGTTGAAATCAATATCAAATACTCAGGGCTGCAATCTCTTGAAGCAGTGGCAAAATCAAATTTCTAAGTCAACGCAATCAAAAGATAACGTTCCGGTTTCCGGTTCTGGAATCAAAACCTATAGGGTACAATGCGTGCCACAAAAGATGAGACTTGACCCCGCCTCCACCGCTCTTTCCGCTGCCCCTATGACGTCCGGTCCCGTCCCGCACTCAGACCTCATACCGCTAAAGATACCTAAAATCGTGTACTGCGCAACTCAAACCACGTGGTGTGTCAAGTCTCATCTTTCGTGGCACGCATTGTACTTTCCGTTGACCTAGAATCATGAAATTTAGCAAGAAGTAATTTCATGTAGCACAAGTAAAGGAAAAAATCCGAAAACCGTAAATTTTTAGTTACATTACAAAAAAAAATGCCTTGTTAAACTATTTACATATTATTTTTAAGTCTGTTAGCTAATATAATTACAATTATGTAAATATTATACTTAGTCTTTAATAAAGTAAAAAACTTTTTTAAGTCCAAAATATGTTGGATATTGATAGTATTCTCATAAATATTCTCATTATTTGTACGTAACAGCGCGTATTCGCTGCATCACGGTTGTCCTACACCGGTTACACGGGCGGGAAGCACGCCACACGCCCGAGCCGCACCAGCGATCACTACCACCATGACTCCACAATTTCTGCTCCATTTATGTTAAATTTTATATTATCATATTCATTTACATAGGCTTGTGGGATAAATGCTTCGTTCTTATTATCGGACCTAATTATTAGTCTTTGTGTTCAAATTCGAAGAGAACTTTTTATTCAAATCAAGGCACGTTGCGTTGGCGTTGTGGCGAAACAATTGAATAGATGATCCTTTCTATTGAGTCGTTAACGTTAATAATTGGTATATTGTACGCCCATAGACGCAAACTCAAACTGAAGATACATCTACAGATAGAAATGGAAAAGATATTTTGGAACACACATATTTTATTTTCACTAACGGAATACATTAGAAAGAACGCTGGGAGTCACATAAATCCTGCTATGGCAGGGGACGTCACATAAACTTGATTTATCTTTTGTGACGTAAGTTAACTCTTATCAAAACCGTAGGTTACAAATTCAACTCAACGAAAATATTTTATAGGGAAATTGTATTCAGAAAGCAGTTTTTTAAATAATAGTTAGTTAATATAGTGAAGACATTTTTTTTGCAATCTAGACGTTATTGGTTCTCGTAATTGGTATTGAAATTGTACAGAATGTATGATAAAATTAATAGAGTATTTAGAAAAAAAAAAATGCACTGGAAAATTGATTGATTGAGCATAATTTCGATTGTCAATTATTCTATACGGTTGCTTAAAAATCTTACGTGAATCGATGATTTATTTCAATTTCCGTTATTTAATCTACAATAAGAACTCAAACCGTCTCCAAATACCACTTCATTAAGTAAAACAGAAATCTCAGTAAATATGAATCAATACATAGAGCTCACGTATAGGCACTTAAGCTTTGATTCTCAGAAGTGCCTACAGCTACCTACTGCAAAGCTACTTGAATAAGTTATAGGTAGAAACAAAAGCACTTTCCAGCCCATGGACGATCGTTTTAAGTCAAACAACACAATAACTTAAACAATCCACTCTATATTTGCCCATTATGTTTGCCATCTCATATTTGTACAGCTAAGTGTTGCGAATAAATATACGATTGTCGATAAAAAGCTGCGCCGTAAGTAAAATGTTATTCGATAAATCGAATCGAACGATTCGATATAAAATCGTTTAGTATATTATTGTAATAAAAACTTTGTTCGAAAGGTTTTCAGTTTAAGAGTTTACTCGTTGACGTAGTCTTGCTGGGAATCTTTGAGAACTTCTGAATTACTTTCAATGATTTTATATTCTATCAGCGATCTTCCTTACGATTTTTAAACGCTTTGTTTTGGATACAGTCAATTTCTATAGGTGCTACAGACAGTTCTATTGTTTCTTTAGCAGCCAAGTCGGTGTTTGTGTATCAGTATTTTGGTTTTGTATTTTATAAAAACAAAGCCAAATTATCGATACAACAAGCAACCACTTTTTACTTTAGTAGGGTTATTTTATAAACTAGCTAAAAGCAGAGCTTTGTGAGGGCTCGCGTCGTTTTTCTGCGTGGTAATAATCTTTAAGGCAGTTTTTTTAATATTTTTTTTCGTAATTTAAATTATTATTTTTTTTACTGTTAACACATCTACATATAAATAGAAATTATTATGTTAAAGCACAAATCAATAGGCGTAATAGTTTTTCCGTAAAGTGTACCACAAAATGCTCAGGTTGTGGGATATAGCAGGGCTCGCTTCGCTCGCCCTGATAACCCTACAAAAGTAAAAAGTGTTTGCTTGTCAAATTAATAATTGTCACATAAGATCTTGCTGTCAAAGAGCAACATACAGGAATAGCAGGTGGAGGAAAAGCAGTGCCTACACACATCAAGAATGCTTTGAGCATGTTAGTAATATTCCACCCTTAGGGAATTAAAGGAAAGTTAATTGTTAAAGGTAAAAGTTAATTGAAATTACATGCAAATTATATCGTACGTTACGCAACTGAGTAGCAATAGTTTCAATTTAATTGCATTAGAAGTTCACGGCGCCGTTGCAGCTCTAATTTGCTCAAAGCCATAAAATTGCAATTAGACGCAAATACGTTTCTAGGTAAGAGACCTGATCACCGTTTCTAATTAGCCAGTTAACTTATAAACAATAATAACGTCACTTTGACGCCGGCGGTGGAGGGTTTTATAAAACACTAGTTGTGCCCGCGACTTCGTTCGCGTGGATGTCGGAAAACAATAATGTGTTCCTTTACTAATCCTTTATCTAAAATAAAAGAAGCCTATCCCGCTATATAATTCTCGTAAAAATCGGTTTAATCGTTTCAGAGATTAGCCGGAACAAAGAGACAGTTTTTTTTTTTTTTTATGTGATTTTACTATACCTACGGTTGGTACCAGTGGCGAAGGATCCATACAACTCGATTCCTACCGGCTTCCCTTTCAAAAATGGCACAGTCAGTATTCTATAGACAAATAATATAATCATATCAAAGATATCGACACCGGCTTACCTCTGACAAAAATTGACCCTTCGTTACTTACTGGTAGGTACTTCCGTATACCACTCGTAAAATACCAAAAAAAATACAATACAAATAGTCACTTCAATTTTATTTATTTGATAACAGCTACCAATTTGCATAAATCGTTTTAAAAGTCGGTGACTCGATCTCATTACAATGATTTAATGTGTAGTTACACTACTATTAGGTGTCATATAAATGCAAATTTTAATTACAAAAATAGTGAACGGTTACATTTTGATCTTGATTTAAGTGTTACGGGGTCTTTGCTGTTTAAAATTTTTTCTTTGGAGTTCTTGTTCTAATTTACTTACTTAACTTTGATTTACAAGACCAATATTTTTATAAACAATTTTTTTTCTTATTACTAATCAATAATATTGGATCATCAAATCACTTTCATAATACCAAAGAAATCTTTTTCATAATAACAAAAGTTTAAAATATTTTTTTTTTTGTTTTACGGGGCCTTGCTACAAAAATATGACACGTTAAAACATGACCCAATAAAATAAAGAAAAAGAAAGAAAAATGCGTTTATTGGCATTACAGCAAAAAATACATCTAGAAGAAGAAGACAGACAGACACCAGCCATCTATTCGTAGAAGTTGTCTTCATTAGTTTTCCTATCAATGAAAACTCCTGGAGTCCACGAACTTCGTCCACGTGAAATTTCCCCCTCCCCCATTCACCCTTTTAGGGGTGAAAATTTCAAAAATCCCTTTCTTAGTGGATACCTTTTCACAAAGAACACATCTTTCAAATTTCATGTCTCTAGGACCAGCGGCTTAGGCTGTGCATTGATATATCAGTCAGCCAGGACTTAGAATTTTATACGAGTATATATAGATTGCTCAACTCTACACTTAGTTTGTTTACATTTTGCAGCTCTATATTAAAAAAATGGGCACAGATATCCTAAAAATGAGAAGAAAACCACCATCCTTCTCATTTTTCCAGCTCTAAAAAGCTCTGATTAAGATCAAAGCAGAAGAAAAGTAGTGCTTCAGCACGACGTCATCATCTGCCTAGCCTTTTCCCAACCATGTTGACGTCACCTTCCAGTATAACCGGATGCAGCTGAATACCAGTATTGTACACGGAGTGACTGCCTATCTGACCTCCACCACCCAATTACTGGGTAATACTATCGTATTACCCAGGGGTATCCCCCTTGGTAAAAATCCACGCCAAAGATCCACGAATGACAGCCGGAATCAACGGCTTAACGTGCTTTCCGAGGCACGAGGGGTATTGGTATGTAAAGATGGACAGCCATCCACAGACCAACCGCGGCAAGCGTAGCTTAACCTAAACGATCGACTCGTGCGGCTGTTATAACTTCCCTCACTTTCCTTTAGTGCTTCAGCACCTGTGGCTAAATGATTACTAAACGACTCCACTATTTTCTTGTCCACAACAAAGCAAACACATGTAAAACTAATTCCCAACATTCACCTAATATTTGGATTCGTTTAGTTAGTACAATGTACATGGTAATTGACACTGGTTACTTTGTGTGCCTAGTTGTACCGCGTGCTTGAATATTCATGCCATACTTCGTCGGTGGCACCGCCTCCCCCCCTCCCCCCTGTGCCTGCTATTGAGACATTGTTTTCAATTTGTTATAATCCACATAGAGATGTGAGCCTGATTAATGATATTAGTATGATAACGGCGGTGAATTTGAATATTTTGATGGAAATCGCAAATTGCGTTCCGTGATTTTTGGCGTTATAATATTATATTTAGTGCGAGTGGGCGATTTATTGCATGTGGTTGTAATTATAAAAAATAGTACCTACTGTAAATACAGTGAAACGATAGAGCGAAAATCGTAGGTAATATTACTATACCTAAATTAATTATATTTCTTTCTTCTATATAGAAAGAAACTTAGTTTGTATGTTTGTTTTGTAATGTGAAGCCGTTATGCGTTTGTTTAGGATCCTTATTTGTAGAAAGAGCTAATTATATTTACGAAAGGTTTCATTTAGGAGGATACAATGCCCAAACCGTTTATATTTTATTTCATAACAACAAATATTTCTGAAAGCGCTTATGGCTATTCAGAGGTTTAACAACTATCACACACACATATATTAATTTCTAATCGAAATTCAACAGCCAACTGCGATCTTAAGCTGGCTTACTACGGATTTAATATATCACAACAACTTTAACAAGACTTAAGAAACTTTCCAAGTATTTACTTAGTTTGCTGTTCGGTATTTCTCGAATGTTTTATAAGATGATCTTGTACTCTGTAATTGAATCCGAAAACTTTTCTAATACCTATATATTGACTGAAAGCTCGACTACACTGAATGCAGCGGGCGACTGAGCAAAGGCTTACATATTGTTGAGATGTTATGCTACGTAAACGAAAAACTGAAGGACGGATCAGAAACGAAGGTGTCTGGAAAAAACCGGAGTTAGCTTGCAGAGTCAGTAAGCTGAAGTGGCAGTGGGCTGGCCATGTTTTTCGAAGGACCGATGGCCTGGCCGTTGGAGCAGACGAGTCCTGGATTGGAGGCCGCGTAACGACAAGCTCCCTCCAACTACATGGACCGACGACCTTAAAAAAGATGTCTGAGACAGACTGGATGCGGAAGGCGGTGGACAGGGTGTTGTGGCGCAGCATGGGAGAGACCTATGTCCAGCAGTGGACTACGATAGGCTGAGTTGATAGATGCTACTTAGTTTTTGAAGTGAAAACTTCTTTAGCGGCATTGTACACTTTTTTTGTAATGGGTAAAAAATGTTAAACTTGCGTCAGGACACGTGACCTGATCGAAAATTCGTAAGACGGATGGCCGTAGCTGGAACCGCGCGTGTTTTGTTTATAAGAAGATTCACAAAATACACACGTATTTGTTCAAGTTTTCACTTCTGTCGGCACTCCCGGAGTGCCACTGTTTTTTTTTATGAGGTTTACTTATATATTTTTAAACAACCTTTAGGCCGACTTGCACCACAAATCGCTCTATTTCTGTCAATCGTTTGAAGATGACAGAGACAGAATTATGTTTTAAATTATGTTATAACCCGGTTCATTAAAGAAAAGAATCTAAAATGACGGTGCTTATCATGTTTTCTCGCTTGCACACTAGTGACGTCTATACTCACTCTCGCGCGTACCGTAGGCAGAAAAAAAAAATTTCACGCTGTCTTGACGCGCTCAGTAATCCTTTTTACGAATTTCTTGTTACAGTTCTCTGTTATTTTTCCGTTGTTACCTGTTTGTTATTGTTGTTGAGTTTTCTTTTATTGTTAAGTTTTGTCCTTCCCCGTGACTCAAACTATGTCTATACCAAATTTCATCTAAATCGGTTCAGCGGTTTAAGCGTGAAGAGGTAACAGACAGACACCACCGAAGCTTTGCAGAGCGTGATGCTCGAAAACTGATAAGAATTTAGAAAAAGTGTAGACATAATTTGTAGAAAATTTTATTAGCTTTCAGCTCCCTCCCACCAACTGAGAACACAGCTAAACAGCATTTTTCGATTCTGATTCTCGAAAAACTCAAAAGTGCGAACTTTTATCCCCCCCCCCTCACTCCGGCTTACCTCCTAGACGCGGGGACTTTTAGTATGTTTACTCCCCGAGCACCCTGAACAATTTTCTGAAGAAATCGCTTAGGGCCCAGCTCACGCATTCTACAACTCCTTTGTTAAGTGGACTACATGTTTTTATTATTTTTAATTTGAAAAAAATCTTCGACTTGAAATTGTATATGCTATCTGTACTATCTGTCAACGCAAGTAAGATTCCTTTCTTTAATGCATCGACTTATAGTGATTTGTAGTGCAAGTGGGGCTTATAAGACATCGTTTGAAAAACGAATTGCGAATTCAAACGTGACATGGCACAGATTGCCAGCAACAAAAGACTGTCTAATTTGACTTTTGTTTCAACTTTCACTATTATATTGGGAACATGCTATGCCAAAGTGCCAACGACCAATGAAGCAATCAAGTGAATGTAGCCTGAGACCTGAAAGATTAACATCAGTTCCACTAAGTGTTAGGCACACTAATATCTCATAGGACTTGTGTTGTCACCATAATTGAGCCTACAACTATATATGAATGGCAGCAGATATGAATCACAGTCAAAAGCGGATTGTTAATAATGTGAGTCATGGCATCTAGACATAGTTTCATGAGTTTGTTTTGCGAAATCGGTAAGCACGTAATGTGTAGATCAAACAGTACGCCGCTGATCTAACCCTGTGACCTGTTGGTTCATAATAGTCATTATTTACGTTTAAACAAATGTTGCTAAGCTAGTTGGTCTATACAGATTGGAGTTTACTAGTCTCTCTAAGAGTAAGTTATTAACTTCTAGCTTTTGCCCGCAGCTATGCCCGCGTGGAGATCGGAAATTATCCCACAGGAAAGTATTACCGGTATAAAAAGATCATCTATGTCCTGAAGTCATGGTCAATTCATGTGCCTTTCATTAAAATTCGCGGAGCAGTTAAGGCGTGAAAACGTGTCAGACAGACAGAATTACTTTCGCATTTATAATATTAATAATAAAGTATGGACAAAACTGTGTTGTCACACGCATAGTCAAAGATCTAACACTTTAACACTAAAGCTGTCCCTAGCTTTAGTATTCGATTTTTCAGTTAAAATAACAATATTTGATACTTGCAGCAATGCTTGACATTACATTAGCACAAAAAATCAGCCCCAAAAAAAATACATTTTCAAAAACACTTCTAACACATTTTTCGTTTCTATAAATTTAATTTTGAAAAGCAACACGTCCACGCACCGCGCACGAATGATTTAAAAAAATATGAATATCAAAAATAATGTTGGTATTTTTTGGAAACGCGGTAGGAAGTGATGCGCGGTGACACAGGGCGGCCGGGATCCGACTTCCGACCGGCATCCGGCGCGGATTGTATGTACTTGCATATTATGTGTACGGTTCCGTGTCTATTTGACAAATAAAACCAACTCGATATCAGCTTATGTGAAATTTATTTCCGTTAGTTTACTATTTGAAATTAAGTCTACCAATGCAACTGAAATTACAATGCGATACGTTGGATAATTCCATTATGCCATCATATATTGCTAGTGTGTATTAAATACCTATCAATAGTCGGGCATAGAGCGATAGTATTAGATAGTATTCATTTACAGACATCGTCAGTACCTAAACAGCTGTCAAAACTCCTGTCAACAACAGCTATCTTCTCTTTTGACAGCTATTGGTTTTCGGTTTCGGATTCGGTGGATATGTCGCAGCCAACTGGTTTAATTAGCCGTTTAGTTCACCGCCTAGCCTTCTAACTAGACAGCGGCCGTTCAATCAACGGCCTGAATGATATTCAATTGTAGTTCAGCTTGGATCTGTAACCAATCACGCGCGAGCCGAATTGGTCGCAGTAACTAAGCCACGGCACCCCGACCAAAATAATGGGTTGGTTAGGTTAGAACCCTGATCAACCGCGTGCGAGCCGAGAGAGCGAAGTGAGGCGAGCACTACTTCCAAAGGCCAGGCCGTTAACTAAACGGCTAATTTAACCAGTTGGCTGCAGCAGATGCACCAAAATAACAACAAACGTTGACGTAATTTGACACGAAATTCAAGTACCTACAGATCTTATTTAATAAATAGTTAAGCTATTTAGGTAAGCTTTTAGTGTTAGTACAAGAATGATTAGTATTAGTAGTTCTTCTCCATAGGTACCTACGCTTTGGAATGGGCCACTAGCTTCATATTTTCTGACTGACTGACTTCTTGACAATTCAAAAGTGCCTGTAAATGGTTTAATTGAAATAAATGCTTTGAGTTTCAGTTCGAATTATTATTTATTATTATGTAATTTGTTTTTATTAGGTACTACTGAAGCCTGCGGGTGTCGACCTCAAGACAAGCTGCTTCTCACACCGATGACTGTGCGTCGCTTGCACCCACGTCACCAGTCCTGACTCTCTTCATTTGGCTGCTGAGACCAAGTATACAGGAAATTTTTTATAAAAATGTGGATATTACTTTAGTAAAATGTGCAGGTATGCTGGAAGAGATTTCTTATGAAATAAGCATCACCTTTGTACCTATTTTTCTGTTCTGATTTATTTCGTGTCTGTTTATATATGTGTGTACATAAATAGTAAAATAAATAAAATAATGTGGTGTTTTATGACTTTTACGTGAACGAAGTCGCGGGCAGAAGCTAATAATGCAACAAATTCTGATACAAAAATCATAGAAATCCTATCTAATCAAGTACCAATAAACATTAGGACGATGAAGTCATTACTTGAAGGATACGTGTTAGTCTATTATTATAATTATTGTATTTAATAACGCCCTAGAAAATTACATACAAGACGCGGCCTCCACGCCCTATAGATAAGGTCGTACCTCCATAGATCACATCAAATCAAAATCAATGTAATTTTCCAGTCAGTAACCTCAGTAATTGCCTACCCAATACTGACGTCATCCTTGTGTCGGAATAATTTATATGTTTTTAATTGGAGACTTTTAGTAGCCTACCACCTAGTAGGTATAGCTATGTGAGTAGCAAATGAGTTTCCTGTAAAAACGTGGTCTGATCGATTTTCTAATCAAAATAATATACATCAATCAGTTTTAGGTAGCGAAGTAAACCCAAACGAAATAAGATTAAAATTGTGCGTTTAAAAAAAAGTACGGGTGTCGAGCCCCTATTTCTCATGGAAATCCTTATGGATGACCTGTGCCTGGGAAGAATCCCCATTCTTCCTTAGTGAGGGTTTAGTCGGTATGACTTCTACATAATCCCAACTATGTAGAACTCTTGCCGACTAAAACCTCACTAAGGTGCTCCTACTGCTAACATCAAACCATAAGCTAAACATTTAGCCACAAGCCTTTGACATTGATGGTCATATTATTTTTATTCAAACCAATTACATAAACATAACACCTCGCTTGTGGTCCCCGAGGGGTTAGGCAGAAGTGTACTATAGTATAACCACTTTTCGCCAGAACGGAGGCGCGCCTATTGACATCATCATAATTTCAGCCGAAAGACGTCCATGGTGGTCATAGGTCTCCCCCGAGCACCTCCACTTCTACTGGTTTTGTGCTTATCACATCCAACGAGTTCCTGCGGCCTTCACAAGGTAATCGATCCACCTTGTGGGTGGCCTTCCAACGCTACGTCTTCCGGTACGCGGTCGCCACTCCAGAACCTTTCAGCCCCATTGGCCATCTGTTCTGCGAGCAATGTCCTGCCCACTGCCACTTAAGTTTGGCAATTCTTCGGGCTATGTCGGTTACCTTGGTTCTCCTGCGGATCTCTTCATTTCTGATAAGTCTATTGACATCAACCAGGCACAAACCCAAATTTCGAGTTCCTACTAAGAAATTCCTGATGGAAAAACCCTATCTATCTATCATGGGGTTTAGGTTTCCGCACTTAGTCCTTGAAGTGGACCATTGTGCGTGAGCCATGGTGGCCGATTACTCCAACCAGCCCACCTCCCTCCAGAAGCAGATTAGACTTCCCGGTCTCCTCAGGGCATCCGCAAGGGATGTTGGTGTTCCCAGGGTCTCCTCGCGAATCTTGGTAACGCCTGTGCACTCAAGAAGCACATGCGCCACCGTTTCCTCCGCCTCCATGCATGCTCTGCACAGGGGACTGTCAGTGATTCCCAGGGTATGGAAGTGTTTATTTAGTGAACAGTGTCCAGTGATGGTCCCCGCCACCAGGCGCAGGCTGTCTCTGTCCAGGCGCAGAAGGCGCCTGGTCAGCTTTGTATCCAGGGATGGCATAGCTTCCTTATGGAAAAACCCAATAACGCTTTGCCCGACCTTGGAATCTGAACCAGGGCCTCATGCTCATCAGTAGCTTTTGGAACCGCTAGACCAACGAGGAAGTCACCAATTAATTATTAGGTAAACCATTTAATTATTCGTTTAAAAATCGTATCTTACAAACTGAACTGAAGGTACGTTATCAAAACTGCGGTAATTGGGCTGTTCGTGACTGAAGTTTCAACGTTGCAGCCGCTCAAGATGAGTATTTTCACAGTAGGAAGAGGGGAAGCGACCAAAATTAATTCCCATTGTTACTCCAACACGTTTCAGTGAATGAATTATTTTGTCAAAATAATTTCAGTTTCAGTTTTAAGCTTTCATTGGTATTTTTGGTCGGTAGTCTTAGACTGCTTGTAGTAAAATTGTTCAGGGATTCTTTTTAAAAACTCATAACACACATAGTATATTTATATCTAGGTACTTTCCTATCACAGGTATGCTGGAAGAGATTTCATAAGAAATAAGCATCACTTTTGTACGTATTTTTTCTGTTCTTTTCTTCTTGTCTAATTTGTGACTATTTGGTAATAATACCCTATAGTTTGTTTAGAATTGTCTAGTGCCTTATTATCAAGGGTGATTTATTTCTTGCCAATTTTTAAGCTACTAAGTTCGAAAAATTTAGTTTTCTATTTTTAGTGAAATTCATTATTTTAATATTATAAAAGACTGATAACAACTTGTTATAACCGCCGTAATGTTTAATGTGATAACCTATTCGCCACACTGTATATGTGTGTACAACTATCAACTATGTATGTCTAAGGTCGGCTTCCAGTCTAACAATATGCATCTAACTGAATAACAGTGTTTTACATGGAACGAATGCCTATCTGACCTCCACAATCCAGTTACTGGGTAACACAATAGTTAAACCCTTGCTAGAACTGGTTGTCAGACTTTTGGGCGTGTGACTCGTAACGACTCGCGACTGTCAAAGTTCTACGAACAACAGCCGGGACCAACGGCTTAACGTGGTTTCCGAGACACGGCCGGGTCTCGACATGTAATGAATAGGCACCCATCTACGAACCGACCGACGCAAGCGCAGCTTCACCTTCGATCGACCCGTGCGGTTATCATTTAGTTTAGTTTAGTTTATTTATTAATAATTATCGGGGTCAGTTCGTTGATGAAAATAAACATCCTATTTGCTCGTATCTTACCACTTAGTACGCTTCAAACTTGAACTTGAACAGAAGATAATCGACATACCTGGAAAAAAAGAAAAGAACTTTAGTACCTACGAAAAACAAAAATAAACCAAAAGTGCAACAAAAATGGTGGAATTCATTCGTTCTACAACAGACAAAGCACAGCCTAAACTGCTGGGACTAGAAGCATGAGTGATTTGCACAAGATTTCCGTATACAGGGTTAAATTAAAATAACTAGCTAAACTCCACGGAAGGTATAAATTTCTAAAACTGATAAAAAAATTGTTAAAATAAAAAATTTACCGCTGTTAATGTAGGCACTTAAATATCAGTTTAAACACGCACAACGGACCGAATGGGAGTCTAAGTGCGGAAAAGGGAGTCCCATCATCAGTTTAAAAAATCAGTTGTTTTTTTTTTGTGTACTTCACTGACGTGATTGGTGTCGATATCTAAACACGATAAAATACATGAAAACAGTTTTTCTCACCTCACACTTCCGTAGTAACAACACCAACAGCGGTCGTTGACTCCCAAAAAAAAACCCATAAAATCTTTTATTTTTTATTATATCATGTTTAAATATGGATACCATCGCGTCTGCGGAATTTATTTAGCCAATTTTAAATAACCCTGTATAACGAAAGTGAACAGTTGAGCACTAAGGGTGTTCACATAAAGAAGCGGGTTTTCGGGCCCGACTCCCAGTACAGATCTCTGCAGGTTGATCTTCGGAAGGAAACGGTTACATGTATTACCTGTTTCTTTGTGTGAGCGCTTAAGTTAATGTGGGACTATTTCACCTGCACCGATCGGTACCGACCCGCACAGAGTCGCCTGCACCGGAAACCCGTTTCTATAAATAAGCACCTTAAGGAAGGATTTTGGAAAGTTCATCCCCTGACGGGAATAATACTTTGTGTTAAAATTCGTCATTTTTGCCGATGTGAAATCCCATCATCGGCCACACGGCTTGTATGTAAATAAGTCTTGTCAATACAAACCATTTATGACACCTTAGTTAAAATAAAGTTTGTTCTATTATTTTCAGAGCACACACGTGAATTTATTCGGGATTTTTATAGTCATAACTGACGGTTAACAGCATCAGTTGAACGGTTTTTATAAAAGGATTTAATCCTAGCCATCAAAGGAGAAATAAAAATCTATGTTTTATTTTTCGTAATTTTACGATTGAGAGAGTTTGTAAAATAACGAGATGGTTAGATGAAAATAGATGACCAGATATAATATTAGGTAGGTATGTGGAGGAAAATGAAAAAATATTGAGTTACGTAGGTAATTTTTCTTACTAAAAGACCTTATAGACCCAGCATTTCGTTATAGTAATAAGAAACACAATGATTTTCATCGACAATTACATTTAGGTACCTTGTTTTTACGATGTGAATTAATGGAACTTTTTGAGTAAATATAGACTACAACTAACATTTTGATTTTTAGCTCTGCGTGACCATTTATTATAATGAAGATGTTTACTTTATAAATTGCGTTTTACAAACATTATACGTCAAATAATTAAAACTAAATGTGGTCGGTGGGCCCTAGTCGAGCACTCTGAGATGAAATACCGAAACAAACTCAGAGGTAGTATTTATCAGTCTCGTATAACGTAATAACGTAAAGTAACGTAGTCGTGTAATACGTATATAATTACTTATTTTTTTTAGGATGGGAAATCATCAAATGAGCGGTAGGTCCCGCTCTGGATGGAGCGGAAGGGAGTGGTCAGACTCTTACTGACTAAAACCCACCCATGTTCCTTCCTTAGCCCTTTATGTTCCGGGATAGCGGTAACCCTTTCGGACAATCCCGCTGACACGTATATAACTACTTACACGTGCTAAACACCAACGCTCCTAGGGACTCCTCCATCGTAATCGAACACTATCCTTTTCCTTCATAACCTATCACTCACACCAATACTCCAAATGTCATAACACACCTTTCTCAGCAATACATCTGTCTTAATTAATGAGCAAAGTCTCGGCGGCTCCATTAACTTAATGAAAAGACGTCAAATTGTCCGTCAATCAGTTCGGACGGATCCTGGCCGGCCGCCATACGCCACAGGACAGCCGAAACGATATTAATTATGAATGTAATCAGTTCCATGGATTACTGACACGTTATAATAATATGCTGACTGACTGGTATCTATTCATATTGGACAGTTGGACAGATAGGTTTTATTTCGAAGCTCAGATTATAGTATTCTTAGGGATGATTTTTCAATCGACAGATAATTTTTATTTGTGGAAAAAATCGATGCCTGACAGTTTTTATGTGGAAGAATTGTCAAAAATTCAAAATTATTCCTCTGATAAAATTATCTGGAGTATAGAAAAATCAGCCTTTAAAGTTGAAGAGTTTGTTTGTTTGAACGTGCCAATCTGAACCATTCGGATTTGAAAAAATATTTTAAAAAATTGCATTTGATAGCTCAGTTCTTAAGGTAGGTTATATATAAATATAGGCTTTATAACATCACGCTACGACCCTTAGGTTGGAGCTGAGCAATTAGAAAAAAAAAGAAAAGAACGCTAAGCAAAAGCGATGTAGGTAGCGCGGGCAATATGTTACGCAGATGAAGTCCCGGGCAGAAACCAGTGTTTCATATATATGAGATAATGTACAACCTTCATGAAAAACCAATAATTATAAACTTATTCCTAATAGCTTACTAAACACGATACCATACCTATGTTTTACATAACACGCAATCATCGGTAATGTACTCGTATAAATAAGGCTGTAGTCACATGATCTAGGTGCTTAGTAAGTTATTTATCGGCCAACTGGACTCGGCACGAGCTATAAAGCAGCGTACACAACCCCGCGCAGTCATAACATAATCGAACACCGCACCCTGACTGAAATATAGATGGCGCCACAACGCAAAACTAGGTACACGCTCATAAATATAACATTTTGCATTTAATCGATCATAAATTATGGTATAAACACGTCTTAGACCAATAAATAATCAAACACATCGAACAGACACGCGGCGACGTGTTGAACGAATAATAAAAATGGTACCGGCCCATTAATCTTAAGATTTATAATTTCTACAGCTATAAAATTGATGGTGTAGAAACACCTATTAAGAGGATTATTTAAACAAGACGTCTGTAGGCATGTCGCATTAATAACACTGATATATACTATTACACAAAACCCGATTAAAGATTACAGACTGAATTACCAAATTCCCTCGGATTCAGTGGAATCACCGAGCTTAATTAACTTGGCGCGCAGTAGAATACTATTGCATCTATGTATTATCCTGTTATCAAAGCGGGTTTAGAATCCACAAAATCTGCCACAAACCGACAGTGGAGCACCCCTTAAATCCGATCATTAGGCTAATGATGCCAGCTTATGTACCGATACGGTGATATTATTGCTAACTAACTCTATCAATGTGGAACGTGCAATTACTTACAATCGTCTTTTTAGTACTTCACGCGGAGAACATTGAGTTTTCAATTGCTGATCTAACGCGAGGTTTCGCGTGCAGCGCTGCCTCCAAACCAGTTACTAAATTGAATACTTAAACGGAACAGAAAGTGTATTATGATGAGGTAGTTCGCGTGATACTGAAACGTACACCGCGTTAAGGCACGCTCTCTTTACACAACTTGTAGGTACCACCTGCGAGCCCGGAACGTGGTGCCGTAGCTATCAAAATATTTATTTCCCATTCAACCCATTGACCACACGCAAACATAAATTTAACACCAGCAATAACAGTTAACATAACATTATGCTATGCAAAATTTTGTCGGTCAAACATTACGCTAACGTGTGAGTGTTATTGACAAGGCAATTTCACAATTTCTCGTAGGAAGAACGTAAATAACGCAACGTAATAAAATAAAGGAGTATTTTATTACGCTGTCCTATTTCTTCCTACGTAATCACAATATTATTATTAATTAAATTATATAAAGATCATAAACTTTATGACTGCATGACGGTTAGGTAATACGTAGAACAATGTTATTAGTGTCCCGTTAATATTTGATATTGTATCCGACCATTACAATTATTAAAATTCTCCCACACGCTGTCTATAAGATTGGTAGAAATATCTTAACTTCATATTTAATATTATTATAGATAAAGCTTTGTTACTTTTATGGTGGCTGTATGGGTACAGCCACCATAAAAGTATTATATCTACAAGAATTAATTGCTCTTCGTGTGAACCTAAGCGCAGGAAAATATTATTACTATTGCCTAGTAGAAATCGACAAACCAGGAATTCAATGAAGGCTTTTTTTTTAAATACCAATAAGGAAAATTTTATACCTAGTAAAATGCGTCTTTTATTCCAGACGTGACTTTTCGCTGTAATATTTTCTATGGAAAAGCTCAAAAGCTTAAAACATTAGGTCCCGAAAATATAGAGTCGATCGGATTAAAACTTTTCTTGACATCTTGCCTGTGATTAATAACATCGTCTTACCCTACACTGTATAAATACAACGTGAAATACAAGTATCGGTTAATAAGACTTAATTTTGTTTGATGTAGACTTGAAATTGGCTCGAGAGGATTGACTAAAGCCTCAGACAGACCCTCGAGTAACCTTGTTTACAAGTGGAGTTACTCTGCCTCTACACTCGATCACCTACGTAATTAATTGCTTGTGTTAGAGCCAATACAGACCACAAAGTGTTGTCTGACTTTTTACAGCGTGAACTACTTTGTAAAACTTATTTAAAATCTTGATTTCTTAAACTCTACTTAACTACCCAATTTGACGGACAAAAAATCCGCACATCATTTGCCTTACATCAGGATAACCAACCATTCTCATTATATTCAGAAAACAAGGTAACAGTTGAATAACTCTCCCAATTATGGAACTACACGTATCCGTATGTTGCAATTGCATGAAACTTTTTTGCGAATTTTGATATAAAGTTCATAGTTTATTTTTCTAAATGTTTTATTATTCATGGTGAAACGTTTAATTCATCGTTTGTTCGGATTTTTCCGCTTTTACAAGAAAAGTTTCGACTCAGATAGCGGAGGTATTCGTTAGTTCGATTCCCATAAGTAACTAAATCAGGCATTTTTTGTAACTAGTCGGTGAGGTGCGTAGTACTCGCAACCGGCGGGCGTGCGTGTATGAACGTAAGCGAAGCAAAAGGAGTATGTAAGAAATCGTAAGCAGGTGGCGTTCTGTAGTTTTTTCTGCCTACCACCATGGTAAGAAGACGTGAGATTATAGATTATATAATATAAGTATGTACCTACCTACCTATTTATGTAACGTCTATTCAAACTTGTGTTTCAAATTGATATTATTTCAAGTTAAACGCATATCAACTTTATTTCAATTGTAATTAGATTTGATTTCAGAGTGACTAGCACTATTGAAAAAGTTATAAAAATGTTTGAAGTTGTAGCTTAAACTGAACTTTATTGTGAAGAAAATCCTTCACAATAAAGTTCAGTTTAAGGATTTTAATTAGAATTAGACTTTATTTAGATTTATTTATATTTCCATAAACTCATATTTGTTTACATTTTTGGCAATTAAATCGCGAATGCAGATTACGCAGGAATAGAAAGGTATACAGCCATCACACGTTTAGTGTCTGAAGAAAAATATCTTCAGACAATCGTGATGGCGGTCTATCAAAAGATCGTTTGGAGGGGCTATTAATTTGATTAATTTCACACCTAGACAGTGTTGATAGTAACGTCTGTCAAGGCATAATAATTAATCTGAATCAATTATCCGTCATTAGGCAGGTATAACCTTATCGTGATTAGCTACTGTTATGGGTAAAAAAAGTATAAAATGATGAAGTAAAACGAGAATCTGGGGACAAAGAGCTAATCAATTCTACATTTTGTTATGACAATTCTACATTTTGTTATGAAATTTCATATTTCTTTATGTTCTAATTTTCACATACCTGAATCCTACCACTAGTAGTTTTATATTTTTATTTTTTCTGGATAATCCCTTATTTTTGAGAATGCTAGTTAACCTGGGGTCGATTTCCAGTCTAACTGGATGCAGCTGAATACCAGTTTTTTTTTTGTATTGCGTTCACCTGTCATAAGTATAGATAAGTATCGCTATTTGTATACCGATACTTATAATATGTTGTTCACATAAGCTGTTGCCAAACCTTTATTAAGGTGATACAAATCAAATCTATACATCCCCTCTTTTAAAATCCTCTACCCAATATGAACTTAAAGAAAATTAAACAATAAAAATATCATTTCCACAAACTACAGTGAGAGATCTATGCAGCAAAGCCAGTTTTTATAAAAACTGGCTTCGTTATCACGATGAAAAGTATGTCCGAACGAACATCCACAAAGATTGGAATTACGAGAAAAAGGGCTAAAAAGCTATATGTGATCGCGTTGTATATCGATGTAGGGAAGGTTCGATAGGTTCGATATTACCTTGCCGGTATGTAAATAGATCATTACAAGAGCATTTACACCTTGGACCGTTGGGAACACAGTACATATGTATAGCATTATGTTGGTATGCGTACGCGTAGTGGTAAGCAATCTTAACGCTACGATCGTAGCCTGAGATAAAACGCATGGCAGATTCCTATTCTGGATTCGTTATGAATTATGCACGTGCAGGCTTTTTATATTGTTTCTTTTTTAGAGTACTGCGTATTTGGAAAACGGAACGCTATTGGTTCGGGTTATAAATTCTACGACAATAAGTAGGTATCAAATAGATATAAAAACTAAAACTTTTGTAAGTTCGTTGAAAACCTTTAACTCGATCTACAACCTAATCTCGAGTCGCATTTGTGATCCGATTGAATGCAGATTGATAAAATCATGCGGTGAAATACCTACTTTAATTCCATCTTCTAGGTAGTTAATCATTTTAATATAAAAGAATATTAGTAGATACCTTTTAGCTATTGCATAGTTATTAACATATTGTCACGGCTTTTAAAACGTTTAATTATCTTCAATATTTAATTCAAACTAATAGCATAGCACACATGCATGTACAATCCAGAACCCATTTTATTTAAGGAACCACAGTCTAAATAAATGTTGTCAGTATCTCTGTCTGTGTTCACTAAATAACATTTACCTAATGAGGCTATGTCGTAATATAAATCACGCTGAACGACTCTGACTGTACAGTCATTATACTTTTGCCCACGAGCACGACTTCCACGGTATGCTGCGAGAACTTTTGTTATGCCAATGTTTTATGTATATACTTACCTAAGAGCCATATCAAAAGGAATTTATTGACTCATTTACACCATTTTTGGAAGTTGAGTCGAGTTTGATTTGCAGTGTTGTTACAGTTTGCTAATAGGAAATTCAGGAATCTGAAGTAAGGGCTGATAGGCTCGTTTATAAGAATGAAGGCCTTGTATCTACCAATTTTGAATTTACTTACTATTATTGTTTGTTACTATTTAATAACAGCCGCACGGGTCTATTGATCAGGTTAAGCTACGCTTGCCGCGGTTGGTCCGTGGATGGATGACCGTCTTTACATACCAAGCAAGACCCTTCGTGCCTCAGAAAGCACGTTAAGCCGTTGGTCCCGGCTGTCATTCGTAGATCTTTGAGGGTTGTTACGGGTCGTCAGAAGCCCGAAAGTCTGACAACCAGTCTTACCAAGGGGTATCGTATTACTCAGTAACACAGTTGTCAGAGGCGAGGTCAGATAGGCAGTCGCTCCATGTAAAATACGGCATTCAGCTGCATCTGGTTAGATTGGAAGCCGACCCCAACATAGTTTGGGAAAAGGCTAGGCAAATTGATTGATAAATGATAAATGGTAATGATAAATGATTTTATTTTGTAAGTAGGTTTACACAAAACACTTTTACACGTCAATCATATTTTTTAAACTAGATGAGGTCGGCGTTTCCTATCTGACTACTCTGAGAAGAAAGGCCGAAACAAACTCAGAGGTCATAGTCTCTTTTAAAGTCCAGACATAATCTTGGTCAGGTTATATGAAGACCATGTAGGTATTGCATATGGATTGCTTAACCTCTAAAGAGCCACAAGCTATTTAACAACGCGTAAAAAAATAAGATAATATAATTCCGTATCAAGAAATTCATTAATAGAATCAGAAACGTAATAATATTTACCGTTATTACGGCTCAGCTTTTTCATAAGCCCTTACAGAATTAATCGACCTTGGGAGTCGATTAATTTATATAATGCGCTTTAAAGATAGGCCACCATCAACGTCGGCTTCAAGCCGGGCCTCATTTACACGGGTGATTTACGAGTTCACACACCGGACCCGATCTCACTTAGCAATGATTTATGCGCAACATCTCCCCCTGCCGAGTTAAGCGCATTATCGGACCACATGCCCTATCAACTTTGTAAACCGTTTAAACATTAGTTTAATACGCCAGCTGCTACGGTGTGATAGACGGACACAATATAAAAATAAAGATAGCATTGTGCTTGTAAACAGTAAAAAGGTCATATTTTTCTTTTGAACTTTTTATTCGATTTTAAATTATTACCTAAATCGATGCTGCATAAAAGTTTATTTACTTGCAAAAGAAACATGAGTGGGTCTGGTAGAAATTTATTTGAAACTGGCACGCATTGTACCCACATGTGCAATGCACGTCATTCGACGAAGTGACGGCTCCCTCGAGACACCCTCGAGACGGTGTGACGACGACCGCCAAAAATATATTTGGACCGTTTAAATGTGTATGGCGCCATTTTCGCCCTTGAGTAAAAAAACTAGGAGTTTCCATTTTTACAGTGCCTAATATATTTTTGTAAAAATACCTGTTTAGAACTTTCAGGCTCATCTTTAAAAACTTTCAGGATAGTATGAAAGAAAGCGAAATATAATTACTGAAGGTAAACCTCAAACAACAGAAATAAACTTACAAAATATTTAAAAATTTTCTAAAATTCAGGCCGTTCGACTCCCACGCGCGATGGATATAACAGCCGGCTACAATTTGATCCAAAATATTGCACACATTACTTACCCACGATGGCCACGAAATACAAACGCAAAATCACGAACACATTCAGCCGTGCGAGTAAATTAACTCTATCAAGCAGGGACATGATTCCGAAAGTTCACAGGAATCACAGGCTCACAGCAATCATACCGAGTAAATTAACTCTATCAAGCAGGGACATGATTCCGAAAGTTCACAGGAATCACAGGCTCACAGCAATCATACTTAGCGAACATTGAAGCGTATCGAGGGAGAGTGTCGCATTGACATCGCGCCGCAAAGGAGACATAAACAACGCTATAAGCGGCTTTCAATTTACGAACAAGCCGCTTGCTTTGACAACATGAAAGAACAAGTCGTCGTACGTGACAAACGTCATGGCTCCTCCCCTCCTGCACTAACGAAGGTACAACTTTGATGAATAACTATCACCATTGACGTATATTAAGACTTTGCTAGACTTAATTACGAAGTTAGTTAATGTACACACCGTAATTAACAGTTTTAATTAGGTTAGGACGTAACTAGCGTGCAGTATTCAACTGCTTTTGTTTGTACGACTAATTCAGTATGCATACGTATAAGTTTTAGATTTGTGAGGTAAAGAGTACCACACATCAAACGTGTAGTATTTACTTCGTTTTATGTTACAGATTTATCTTTGTTTAAACAAAATCTCGCTAATGTTTAATAAAACAAACGTAAAAATGCATTTTTAACGGCGCGTTTCATAGAATAATTGAAGAGCTTCCGATAGAAGCCCGTTTTCCATTACAACTTACACAGAATCGGATTGCACGCTCACAGGCACATTAACTTTACACTTAATAATGAAACAGTAATAAAGGCTACGAGCTATCAATTATGAGCAATTATGTACGACATCAGAAACAATAATCGGTACAGTCGTTTTAAATTGGATAACGTAAATCCTCATGGTGTTAATTACTTTATTTATGCTACTAATAAAAGCTCGCGGATTTGACATTGACACTCTGATTCACCGCCAGATATTTGGAACTTGTAAAGGCATTACTATACAAAGTTCCCTTGTTATTTATGTTTCTCAAACTTTTTTATGCAGAACCGTCAGTTCCCGCACATTTCACTTAATTTTACTGCCCCTGTTTACCCTCCAGGTCGTGAACAGATTTCCAAGCGGTTGATTAAACTCATTTGAGTTTACTTTTGTTTTTCAGAATCATAATGTCATCATTTCCTACTGCAGGTAGGCTGAGTTTTACCGTCGCAAACGTAGGGAATATATATGGGGAACACGCAAGACAAAGACATGTTATTTAAGCATATATTTCTTATGCATTTGCACACACAACAAAAGCAGGTATGTCAGAAACTCAGTGACGAACAAAGACAACCTAACGACGGGATTTTCACATTGCATTTAAGTTCTCTTCAGTTTATATTCTCAGCGCGATAAAAATACTTAAACATTAACGAGGCGTAAGTGTTCGTCGTGGTGGAATACCTTCTGGTAGCCACTTGACACATATCGGCATTTATCTCGGCGGGTTAATTTTCCGGGTCAGGATGGCGCGCGGCGGGCGGCCTCCTCGGATGAATTCAATCAGAAGCAACAACCTAAGCAATCTCGACGCCGGCGAAAACGATTGCGGACGAGTGTGTATTGAGTTGACCGCCAGACGAGGGCCGTCGAGGGCCCTCACCTCTACCGCAAACTTGTGTACCGACATAACTATTTTCTATTCTCCACGAATATCTAGTTCAAGAATATTGAAACACAATTTTCTCACTCTTAACCGTACCGAAGCCGAAATTAAATTCTATACTCACTTAAAGTTCATTCAGCGAAAGCACTCTGCAAACTTCAATATACAAAGAGTCCATCGTAAAGTGCAATACGAATCTGTGAAGTCAGCGTTTCATTTTTGTTTTGTCTCGGTTTAACCGCGGGTTTGCCGTCATAATAATATAATGTTGTGAATACAAGTGGCGGCCATCGTTTACTTCAGGGCTGTGGGCAACGGTTTAAGTGAAACAGACAGCGAACCACTTAACCTTCGTCTTGTATTTAAAGGGAAGGCTAGACGTTGAACCCGGCCCTCAGTAGTCGTGAATATGAGGTAAAACAAAAAGGGACCCAATTGAGTACTTACCTTTATTTTTTCACGGCGAAGTTTGCCTGTGAAGGTAAATATGTGTGTTGTACAAATGTGTTCGAGCACTTTGAGGCCTGCTGGGTAGAATGGGTTAGGTGCTAACTCTGACTGGTACTGGTTCGAGTAATGTTAGTCGGCGAGTACTAAAACTCAAATTACCTACCGTATTAATCACCTACCACGAATCTATGCGATGTGGCATAATCAAGTAGGCTGTCCTGGTAAGACTGGTCGGGTCGCAGTCCGTACATAGCATGCGTAATCGCTCACAACTTAGTGGTAATCAATGCCCGCTAAAGTGTCACCGATCCTTGTAGACGCGGAGACGCTCGATAAATTGACTCAATTATTTTACTTTAGAAAGTGTCTGCCTGTCTGTGACCTTAATATAACTTACATTCATGTTAGTGGGCGCGTGCGTACAATATTGTGACTGTTACATTTATCTAAATTATTTATTATACAGAATGTAGTGCGAGTCCAAAGGTTTAATAACAAACCAATTGTGTGATACTAAAAACTGCTCCCAGCATTTTATCCCCCACTCCATTTAAATATACGTTTCAACGAAATGGTGCAGAAATCTGACAAGAATACAGTTGATATGTTTGCAGGACAAGAGAATCATCATAAAGCAAGTCAGTCTTAAATAAGTAGCTTTATATCTCAGAGAACTTTGAAGTCCCTCTAAGAATGCAACAGATAGAAACAAGACAATGCTACGAAATGCAACGATTTATTTATTCAAATAAATCAGTTGGTTTGAAAAATTAAGAAACAAAAGGTAACAAATCTGCTGATGTTTTACGGTCGGTATCAAATTACAATAGCCACGAAGTAAATCTGAAACGTTTCACTATTGATTGCACAATATTATACTTTCGAGAAGAGATTTGATGTTTAGCGCCGTAAACATTTGTTGGATGGAGCAGTAAAACCTTATACAGTTCAATAAAAATATGTATGTATATGAGGCTCACAATGTGCGACCACCTACAATATGGGTTTATTGTCGTCGCAGAGAAGCTCCTCTCTTTACATGGGAAACAGAATACCATACAGTTGCAATGGCAAAATGATGTAACGTCGTAACTTTACTTACTTTTATGCTCCGCGATCTGATTTAGTTAAAATTTCTTTTTATAATTTTATGGCTCGTAACCATCGAGATCAACTTTTAACCACAACTTTCCACTGCAGCATATGGAGGTAGAATTTCCAGTTACTGTTCATTTTCTTCGCTGTGGAACTCAGAGCAAGTGCCGCAAATCACCTTAAACATTTTTTTCTTTTGCTTTTGTTCTGCAAAAGGATTCTCAAATTAATATTCTCGAGAATTATTGATGGTTGGATTCAAGCACAGATGTAATTTATTCAATTCGTTGGCATAACGACCGAGATCCGGCTAGTTCACGGGACGGTTTGAAACTAACTAATTTGGTTAATGTTAGTGATGGAAATTTGTGCCAGGAACGTTTTCGCTGGCGCTAATATATGGAACTGACTAGTCGGATTTCAGTTGGAAATGGGTTTAAACGTTTTGCACGTTACGCTCATTAATCTTGTCCAGTTATCTTGAGGGGAGAAAGCAATTTAGTCACGCTAGCTTTATAGATCTTTAATGCAGTCCTTCGGCTTGTGGATAACAATGTTTCACGCCGTATTCCAATTGTTCGGTCGTGTGGTGGTATTTAAATCCAGCTTTCCTATTAATCTTTCAATAAGTACCTACATGTACCTCAAATTATCTAGAATAAGGTATAAAATTATAAGTAGCTTTTTTCAATTTAAAACACAAAAGCTTGGTACTCGTGTTCGTTTGCCCGCGTTTAATTCTGCCCAACTTTCAAGATTCTTTTCTGACACTCTTGCATCTCACATAACCTTTCATTTGAGGTCAGCACTTCATGTAAGACTGGCTTATTATCATAATATTTCAATACTTCAAAAGCTCTACTCGCAATATTTCAAACATACGTTAAGTTAAACATAAGTTACACACACGTTAAGAATTTAAACACCTTCACTTACCAACTAATGGAGAAACATTCTGTCATAAACATCGATGTAAAACAATTTGCAACACATAAACCCATGAAACGCATCACATTCTGTCAGCGGTTATGGCCATCGGAAGTTGGTCAATAGATGCCACATTCCATGCAAATGCCATGTCAATGTTCGCCGCATCTTTATAGACTACTGTTCGTGCTGACCATAAGTTACCAGCTAATAAGTACGCGGAACATTTCATTACAATTCACACTAATATTTTAACTGTAGCAGTAAGACATTGTACTCTTGAAACATGTAACTTTTAACAAGTATTGATGACTGGGAGTACCTTTCACTCGTTGTGAAATCACGATTTCAATTTCCTACCTTGCGCATTTTTGATTAATGGTCCGCGATACTAAATTAAGAGTGATAGCGGTACTCAGCGCTGCATTCGTTGCGCAAAATATTGCAACCAACGCCCAGCATAACTTATTGGAAATTGTTAATTCATAATTGTTACATCAAAGAGGGAACAATAAATACTGCTAACGGCTAATATATTTTTTCGAGAAAATAACGTTGTTTCTTTTTGCCATTTCGCAAATAAAAAACGCTGCAACAACAGTAAACAAAATACAGAGTTATAAAGTTAATTATTAAAACCAGGAAACCAATTTATTCGAGCCTTGACTCGCTCGATAAAAGTATCCTTACAAGTTGTTCAATATTTCAACGCTGAAGTACAAGCGTTGTAAAACTCCATAACGACACGCGACAAGAGTAATAAATTGTGATTGCCTAAAAGCAATTATAACAGCAGTGTGGTCGCCATTAGACGGGGCTCCGATTCTTCACGAGGCTGAAGGGGCCGTGGACGCGACACCAGTTATTTGTTTCTCACGCTCGCACCCGCCCACTGCGCCCGCGCCGCTCTGTGCAAACGTGCATCTTGTAAAACTTGTAAACCATAGAGATGCCAGATAACGACACTTGTTATTGATATACTTATCGCTATCTTAACGATATGTTCTGAAATTGATGCAGCCGACTATCTACATAAATATCACGATTAAATTCGAATCCAATGAATATTTTCTATTGTGTGTAAAGGTGTTGAAACACCTCGAGTGAAAAATTGGTTTCTATCTTAACACCTTTTATCTAGTATTAAAGGATGTTTTATTAAGGGTCGAAACGAACCCACGCCAAATATTTGCCTAACCCTCATTAAGGGGCAGGAAAACCTAATAATTGTTTTCATAATTGCACACTAAGCCGCGAAGGTAAATGGGGGTAATAAATCTTGTGAAGGAATTCTTTGTGATTGTAAGTCGATGATGGCGTGGCGATCGCGTGTTGGTGTGAGCGATGCCCACGTCTTTTTCGATTCTGACTAAGGCACTAATTTCTAATACAATTATTGACACGTAATAACGGCGGTGAGCTTCGTGTCGGACAGTGAAACAAAGTCGTTACGATGTTTGGGCTTACACTTGTGAGTTGTACGTGGCGTGTATGACCACCATAAGAGGCGGCCACTTAGATGCACATTAATAAATAATGTCGCATCGGTAGAAGATGTTAATATATTCTCTAAACGTTGTTAAGTGAGTTGTAATCTTGCTTTACTTGTTTCTATATATGGGTGTGACGCGCCCGATCAGGAAAGCTGGCTGTAGTTACGGTGAATTTTTCAGTGTAACTGTTGCTGGTTGCTGGTAGATACTTTTGCTTTAGCTACTTACTGTAATAATGTAGGCTCATGTGTACTGAATTATTCAAAACTGACAGAATTCTACGTTGGAAATTGAATTGAATGTGAAATATAAGTCAATCATACGAAAAATCACGTTTAAATTGCTTATATCAGACTGCGCTTCTGAAGCACCCGAAATTACAACTTACAAAAGTTTCAGTGCAAGATTATGGAATGACTATAAAGCATACCTATCCAGGTTAACGTGACTGATGAGTGATCAGTTGCAACAAATAACAAAGACAAATTAACATATCTATGAACATAACAAAGCCGAAAACTTGTCACAAAAGTTGAACGGGAAAACCCGTTCAACTAAAGTGATATTTTGTTAGTTCTCCACGCACGCTACTAAACCTTTCGAATATAATGATCTATAAATTTTCACTCAAAACTTTAAGGGGAGCGTACGAAGTGTGTGAGTGAACGTCATTAGTCGTTTCCTTAGAACTAGTAGCAGGTGAACCGTAAAGTTGATCGTTTATGTCATTCCTTAGACGATACGAGTGAAACCTACGCGTCACTGATCTAGACGTCCGGATTAAGTGTTCAGTTTCTATTTTTGTTTTACTCCTATAATTATCGGCAAATTATTGTAGAATTTAAAGAAAACAGACTTGAAAGGAATAAAATCGGTCAAGTGCGAGTCGAACTCGCACACGGATTCCGTACCACAAGCCAAAAAACGCCGAAAAAAAAAAACAAGTTTTTTGTAGGGAGACCCCTTTTATTTTATATTAAATTTATTTTATTTTTATTATTTGTTGTTATAACGGCAATAGAAATACACACTGAAAATTTCAATCCATTTTGATTTCCTAATAAATCGGCTGATAGTTTTAAAATACCAAAAAGTTAAAAGAAGATCACTGAGTACCTAGAAAAAGGCGATCATCATAAGAAGATCAAAAAGTTTTGAGCGGATCTATTAAATATTCCCCAAAGATATAAATAATATCCTCTCGACCGTTCAGTGACGACGCGCGGCGGCTAATCTCAACGGAGGTTAGCAAAGTGTGCGGAGATATTTTATTGCACACTGGTATGCGCAAACGCAAAACGCAGGTGCATTCCGTCTTCCCTCACTTTCATTGTCCGATGAGTTGGCAATACGACACGACCGGGGAGAGATCGGGATCAACGGCTTTACGTGAATTCCAAGGCACAGCGGTGTCACAGATTCACCAACTTCCAAACTCCGAAGAAATCTCTACGGAGTTTTTTTTTTTTTTGAGGATGGGAAATCATCAAATGACTCCTCCCGCTCTGGGTGGAGCGGAAGGGAGT
Organism: Luperina testacea; assembly: GCA_927399505.1. Lineage (NCBI taxonomy): Eukaryota > Metazoa > Arthropoda > Insecta > Lepidoptera > Noctuidae > Luperina > Luperina testacea. The sequence goes on from OV656756.1 coordinate 10,627,262, forward strand.
GTCAGACTCTTAATGACTAAAACCCACCCGTGTTCCTTCCTTCGCCCTTTTTATGTTCCGGGCCAGCGGTAACCCTTTCGGACAATCCCGCTGAAAATTCCTATGGATGAACCCAATAAAATTTAGCCCGTCCTGGGAATCGAACCCAGGACCCTACGCTCAGCAGTCGCGCTTGACCTCGACCTCGCCCTCGACCACGAGACCCGGGGAAGTTATACAGAGAGATATACCCCCTTACCAATAAACGTCGTATAGCGTCTGTGTAGTTTCAACGCTTTGTCTTCTTCTTTTGAAACTCAAATTACTGACGACTGAAAGAGAGAAATCGATGTGTGGTTCATCTGATATAAAACGTTTATTAGTAAGGGGTTGCATTGCAGTATACACAGTTTATAAGTTAGGTACTTACACAACACAAATTTTCATTATGAAACTTCTTGTTTATATCAATTTTGTAGGATTTATCCTCCGACCAAAAAGTTAATTTCTAAAAAAAAATATATTGACAATACGGAAAAGCTCTTCCCTATAATATTATAATTTAGGACATTGATGACTGCCGTGGAACATTATAAAATCCAGCACCTGCCTAGCCTATTCCCAACTATGTTGGGGTCGGCTTCCAGTCTAACCGGATGCAGCTGAGTACCAGTATTTTACATGGAGCGACTGCCTATCTGACCTCCACAACCCAGTTACTCAGTTACTGGGTAATACGAAACCCCTTGGTAAGACTGGGTTATCAGACTTTCGGGCTTCTGACGACCCGTAAGCCGTAACGATTGGCAAAGATCCTCGAATGACAGCCGGGACCGAGCCTAACGTGCTTTCCGAGGCACGGAGGGGTCTTGGTATGTAAAGATGGTCACCCATCCACTAGCTCGTAGCTTAACCTGATCGATCGACCCGTGTGGCTGGTATTACTTAGCCACAAGCCCCTCATGAAAAAATCAACACAACATTATGTAAACTTAGCGCAAATTATGATTGCTACAAATGCAATATAAGCCTTACAATCTCTGCGTGTGTCGTATAAGCCATAGATGAGCATTAATAAAATTAAGGACGTGTTTATACATGGTGTCCACAAACGAGCGCTAACCAGGCGTGCAAGCGATACTTAGTTAAAATCACGATAGGTTGATCTCATTGTTATATTAACGGTCGCAAACAATAGCTTCGATTTGATTTAGACCATCAATACACACCGAGCCATTATATTGAGGCATTAACTGAACTAATATCTGCCTAATATCAGCGGAACGCGGGAGGTAATTATGACGTAACCGACTATCGATGCCACGAACACCCACCAATATATCCTATATTTATCGCGTCAGCGAAACCTTGTTATAATCTCGGTCGATATATTAATAAACCTATGTTGACTAAAATGTATAATCAGGAGGTTTTTAAATAACAGCCACTTATTTTTAGGTGGACCCGACATATTGGATTTTCAATACGATACATTTTCAACGAATTCGCGGCTACAAAATAGTTGACAACCCCTGGAGCCAGATATGGGTATACGAGGGTTGATTAAATAGCAACGGTTTTCAAAAAAAATGGAGTAAATCTATCCACTATTATTATATTTATTTCTTGCCATATTTTATATGAATTGACTCTTGAACTACTTAAACATTTCATATCTATTCTAATTAGGCTTTTATATGTATGTATGTTTCTGCTTGTGATAATTTTATTTAATATGTAATATTCAACACAATGTAACTTGACTTTGACTTTGAATAAATAAATGAAATGAAATGAAACTATTTTCAACCCCGTTCCGTTACAAAAATGGAATAGCAAAACTTATAAAATTTTCATCTGCAACGATGCTCACTCAACCTCTAAATACGTCGGGGTCATTACTTTGAGAGCGACCACCGCAGTGTAATCTTCCGATAGCTTAATGAATCAGGACATTATGTTGGAGGAGAGGACCGGTCTGCGGACATTACCATGAATTGTCCCATCACTACAGGGGGTCATTTTATTGAGTAAACGTGGAGCCGTCCTAGCGGGACTGACCTCAAATATAGTCAAGAGATCACTAACTATTAACGGTCGTAAACTAGTGCTGTGTACTCGGTAGAGGTTGCTACTATCCAGAGTACTGCCATCTACTTGTACTTACATGGTAATAAAAATTGTATAAAAAGGTTTAACCTTTTATACAATTTTTATTCCTTAGTAGCTATGTTCAAAGTTCCGTCACGGGGATACAGTTGTACAATAATAGACTTTGTATTTGTTTGATAAATAATGTCATCGAGGAAAGACAAATACCTACCTAGTTTGTTTGAATAAAGAAGAAAAGAACAATCCGAATTTATTTACTTAGTCCGGAGTCAATCCCGAAATAGTACACAATTTTTCTTTGATTTCGGGGAACGGTAAGTAAAGAAAACTTCTTAACAAGAAAGTCTTTTCGAGTAAAGAGATCCACATTTTCCTTATGTTTAAATGAGCGTAACATGCTTTATTTAAGCTGAGCCGCTATCGATTTTTATAAGGTACAATATAATGACGGCGTATGAGTCATGGCGTGAGAAGAGTCGTGGAGCGTCGCAGGCGCAGCGCGTGGGCGAGCCAGTCCTGCGCACACGCAGCCGTACTAACAAATTACGTTTACCTACAACAATCCAAGTCCACGAGTAACTTAATGTACCGTGCATCCACTGGAGCCGTAGATACACTCAGAATTATTATATTATACGGATAATACGAACATTTGAATGCGTGAGAAATGTTTAAGCAGACATCTGCTGAACGTTCAGAAAGCACAGTTGAAACATTTCCAGGATACATTGTAAGTGGAACGGACCAGAAATGTACTGAACACCATTTATATTCGTGTTTAAACCACTTTGCCACGAGTACGTCGAAAAACATACAGTTGGTAACATAAAACAATGAAAAGCGTTGTTGTTGCAGATTTGTTATCAAATAGATAGAACTATTGTAAGTGTGCTACGAAGATAAGATTGTATTTAATACATGTTAAATAACAGAATTTAATCTGAAAGGCAATAAGTGAGAGGATTGTTATTTCACTAGATATGTCAGTGTCAAAAAAGGCAAATTTTGGCTAAATCGAATAGTCGTAAAATGTAATAATTTATATAATTATTATATAATTTATTATTATATTATAATTTTATTTATTTATAGAGATAGCAGCTGAAATACTTGATGAAATTTTATTTATATTTCATTATAGTGTTAGCTGATTAAGAAAATGTTAGATGCTTATGAAAGATGCTTATAAAGATAGCAGAAATATAAGCGACCCATTTTACATTATCGCTTCGTTCCCATAATTATTTAATAAATTATAGATAACAATAAATAATTTATAATAATGTAAAAAAATAGATAACAATAAATAATTTATAATACTTATAATAACACACGTACATTTTTCCCACTTAACAACACATGTCTACTCTTCCAATAAATATATCTCTTCAATTAGCCAATACGCGTTTATACACCAAAAAACTAAAAATAAACATTCCCAAAAGTTAATGAACCGCTTAAATGGCACCTGAGTGAATGCACCTGACCCGCAGCGGCTCATTCACAAAGGTGCCATTTAATCGGGTGCCCAATGTGGAATACGTCCTGCATGAGAATGATGGGTCTCTGTGAAATGCTGCTCGGGTCCTGCTGAATAGCCGGTCACACTAATCACCAGGATTTTTCATAGATCACTGCACATATACAGACTACCGTCAGTAATGTCTCTCCTTTCTCTCTAAATCCATCCAAAGGTTGTCTATAAAAGATCGCTTTTAGCGTTAAGACCGCCCATTCTGTCACCCCCATGTAAAATTTCTACATTTATATCTGTAATATTTATGGTGTACATAATAAAGAATACTCTATTCTATATCAATATAGAGCTTTCCGAACCTTTGTAGGTACTTTTCACCAGAATTGAGTATCCCAAACATATTTGTTTTTTGTACCCTCTTTGAGATTTTTCACTAGTGTAGACAAAAGCACCCAGAGACAAGACAGCGGCTTTTGGATCGATTTTTTTTTATACATGTGGATATAAATAGCATAGAATAGAATATTCTATAATATTTACACCATATAAATTACAGACATTAATATAGAAACTTTACAAAGGGTGACACAATGGTGGCCTTATCGCTAAGAGCCATCATTTAAAGACAACCTTTGGATGGATTAAAAAGGGGAAGGACAGACAAATACTGTAGGTAGTCTGTGGTGTACCATTTACATAATACAATAAATACATACATAAAGTATATTATACTAACCTAAATAAATAAATATATATATGTATATATATAATAATAAACATGAAACGGGAGCAAAGAAAATATAAATTATAGATTATGTTAGATTGTGTAGAAAATATAGATTATGTTTAAGGAGAGGAAGTGCTTTTTTATTATCATAATTTTAAAAGTATACAAAGATTCAGCACGCCTTACCGACACTGGCAAGTCATTCCATAACCGAACTGTTAGGTAGGTACCATCTACTTATCAATGAATAGCTGGTGCCGAAGTATTAAGTTTAGCCAGTCAATAAGATTGGTACCCTAGTGGACTGCCCGGGGTGCGCCAAAAATTTTTATTATCATCATGATTCTATTTTTCTGTATTTTGTATCATGTAACTGTTTTTTGTCCCTAATAAATAAATAAATTCTTTACCTGTATTTGCAGTTCCAGTAACTATGTTTTTTTTTTTATTTGAAATGGCTTTGCTCTTGACTCTAGTCTAGGTCAGAGGTGACAGAAACATAGTCTACGATGGAGTGAGCTTACCCAGAATAAGCCTGTTCACTCTTACTTTGAAGAGATTCGGGTTGTACCTATGTACCTACTCGGAAACACAAACGCAGGTAGAGAGTTCCACTCTTTTGCTGTGCGCATTATGCGCATGTTTTTTTCACGAAGTATGCTTTGTTGTGCTATCCAGTATCTAAATATGGAATTTAATTATTCAGGCTATACATATAGGCAAGAAAATTATTTGTTTATCAAACTGACACACTACGTCAGCTCGCCATGCAGCATGCATGCATTAAATACGACTGTCAAAGAAAGACAGTTGTTATTTGATTAAGCGGACAATTCAAGTAATTCATTTCCTTGCCTTGCGGGAATGAAATCCCTCTATTGGTATACATTGTAAAAATGTATACCAATAGAGGGATTTCATTCCCTCTTCTATGTAGTATCTAGGACTGCACGTTAAAATGAATGTGCTCACAGCGCAAGCGTGGCTCATAGGTTTAGCACAAGGATTATAATCACACGCACGTGTGCACATCCAGAATCACTACATGTGCGTAGATCACAGATTATTACGAGATCTCGTGATGAGAAACTAGATGTGCTTGAAATTATACGCGGGTAGTTTTATCTTCTTAAAAATCGTGACTGTTTTTAGTTGCTTATTTATTTACTTACCACTTACATTTGTTTTTACAGGTGGGACTCAATGCAACAATGTACTCACAATTTCCACACTTGGAGACATAACCCAAAAACCAATTAAACACCACAACCAACAAAAATAAAATGTTTTTATACGGTCATATTTTGACATAATTTGGACCCTGTCAGGTTCAAATTTATATCTGTAGATTATCTACTTATGTAGGTACTATAATAGATTCTGGAACAGATAAGAATAAAGTACGAAGAGTCTTATGCCCTGAGTGGAATGATCAAGGCTGTGTAGGTAATAATGTGTGTACAGGCTTTTATGCAGAAACTGATGCAGTCAATGGATTAACAGCTTAAGTCTGGCACTATACCGTTGATTAAGTATGGTTTGCTAAAACAACTCAAAAAATTAAAAAAACTGAAGAAGAAACAGAACATATATTATTTAACTTGCATTGTTTGATTAGAAATACATAGAACCGGCAAATTCTAGTGTTAATACACTCACCAAGCAATCTAGAATTTTCTCATTATGCAAGCAACACAAACTTCTGATTATAAAAATCATGGGTATGAATACTTCCAATTATCGTACAATCAATAATAGGTACTAATTAGCTAACATTTAGCTGACTTTTGTTTGGCTGTATCAGTATCAAAAAGGTTTAGTTCGATCAGGTACCTATGTCCTACTAGACGTAACACTTTCATGAGATATTGGTATACACAGTTCTATAAACATGTAGAGAAATTACGTTTAAACTATAATTATTGTTATGTCAGCGGGGTAATTACGTAATGCACTATCAGTAGCAATGGGTTTCATTTTGACATTTCAACAACATTCATTGCGTTATTTACGTTGTTGAGCAGACACATATTTCGAACATATGAAGCAATGGGTCAGCAATATCCTTCAAAATGATTCAGATTGTGATCGATAGTACAGTGCGTGCCACGAAAGATGAGACTTGACACACCACGTGGTTTGACATGCGCAGTACACAATTTTAGGTATCTTTAGCGGTATGAGGTCTGAGTGCGGGACGGGACCGGACGTCATAGGGGCGGCGGAAAGAGGCGGGGGAGGCGGGGTCAAGTCTCATCTTTCGTGGCACGCATTGTATGTTACGCAATTAGGTTGCTGGGTTTGTTATGTCTTCAATTTGCTTCTTCTGACATAATACAATTATTATCAAAAACAACTCATCATCATCATCATCATCATTGTATCTGCCAGCCTTTTCCCAACATGTCGGGGTCGGCTTCCAGTCTAACCAGATGCAGCTGAATACCAGTATTTTACATGGAGCGACTGCCTATCTGACCACAACCCAGTTACTGGGTAATATGATACCCCTTGGTAAGACTGGTTGTCAGATTTTCGGGCTTCTGACTACCCGTACCGGCTGTCAAAGATCCACAAATGACAGCCGGACCCAACGACTTAACGTACTTTCCGAAACATGGAGGGGTCTCGATAAGTAAAGATAGTCACCCATCCACAGACCAACTACGGCAAACGTAGCTTAACCTGATCGATCGACCTGTGCGGCTGTTATTATTTAGCCACGGGCCCCTCTTCGGGTATTATCAAAAACAACTATAATGAAGGTTAAAATGAAAATCTTCAAATAGAGGATTTTTATCTCTGATATTATCTTTACAATTTAGTAACTCACATAGTGGTTCCACGATAAGTAGGATCAACAAAAATAGGGTTATTTCACTTAAAACTTTCTTCAAGGCTAGAAACAATGAAAGTCTACAACTGAAAACACTGTTTACCTACGTTATGGGCAAATAAGTGAAAACACAATATTTCAAAAATGTTCCGCGGCAAAGATTTCTAGATATATCAACTACGGCTACTTAAGGGGCTTACATGACCTAAAGCGCGGTTACTGTCGGACTGCATAGAAAAGAAAGAGAAGCGCGATGACACAACGCTGGTAATTTATCGCAAAATATGAAGCAATTATTTAATTACAAAAATCTATTGCTTGGACTAAAGAACTAAAACACTAGTATTTTAGTATGTTGCTTGTAGAATAATCTAACAAAAAAAACGACGGGTTGCACTCCGGGAGTGCCGGCAGAAGTGAAAACATGAATATTAACGTTGTGCATTTTTAATATTTTGGAATGGTTAGAGAATAATTTTGTACGAATTGCTTTCATTATCAGTATAAAAGTACTATTATTTATGTGGTGGAATACAATATTCATTTATTGCGCTATCGTACACAAACATGACAATTTATATTACATTAAAAATTTAACACTTCAGAACTATTACAATTATTTTACATTAAAAAGTTTATCTCTTAGGAAAATCAACTTCCATCCATAATTTCAACGACTTTTTCATCATCATCATTACCAGAACCATCATCGCTAATCACATGGTACTGAGAATTGAGAAGAAAGAAAACTGAGAGTTTTATAGGTTTAAAATATATATTAAAGGTCTATCTTTAAGTATTATAAGGAATACAGTTAAACTATAACCAATATCATATTTAAAAGAGCTTATTTCATATTTCTTATTACATTTTAAGGCTGAATGACGATTCCTTTGCTCTATTCGTGCAACGCGACGCGACGATGAATTAAAAGTCAACATGACATAACAATAACAACCGATGACGCGACGCTAACAAAATCACTTGAATTTGTAGTTTTTAAACTTTTGGGTGCTTGATTATTTGTATCAGCGAGTGCTTTTAACATAGGTAGTTCTGTGACTAAGAGGATAAATACAACTACCTAATGAAATGTGAGTATTATGATTTTTTCACTGATAGTATATGGCTATTATTACTATTGTCTCATCCACGAGTATTGTATGATACACGAGATATTAATAAAATTTAAGTAAATTACATGATTAGCTATTGTTTTACTATAATATGTACGTATAACTTTATTGTTGTAACGTAACATTGTGTGTTTTAGCATGCCAAGAAGTGCTATACTTTCATTACATAATATGAAAACTGTATAGGTACTTGGAAATTATAATTTTCATATTTAATTTTGTAGAGTCCTAAGCAACCCCTAAGACGACCTACTGACCAATTACTGCCTGTAGAACAATCTACTAGAGGCATGCTCCAGACCGAACAGTCCACACCTTCAATACCAGTAAGTTAATTCTAATAAAATATAATAATGTAATGTTATATTTGCAGGGCGAACGGACATACAACCAGGCCCATCTTTGTATAGGGACAATGTGCCAATGGAAAACCAGCCTAATACAGAACAAAAGGTGAAGTTTTAAATAAAAGTCTTACAATAATATGTTTTAACTTTATAATGGATATTTAGATAACTTTTTTTTGTATTACAGTTTGAGGCTAGATCACCACTTGCAGTCTTGCAATGCGTCATCATAGGAGTAATGCCCCAATTGCATCTTCATGTAAGGTTAACTTAATTATAATTTGGTTAATTATTGGTTTAGTGTAAAAAGCACTACATAGTAGTGGTCTCACTTTTGATTCCCGGGTTGGGCCAATTTGTTGGGATTTTCTGTAGGTTTTTTCAACAGCAGCCCTTATTCAATCAAGATCAAGATATAGACTACATCTAATAGAATCAAGATATAGACTACATCTAATATGTATACTACATTGTAATATCTATTCCTTTAGAGGGAGAGTGATGTGATGTTGATGATACTTACATATTTGTTTTACCTCTGTATAGTAATTTGTTGCATTTTTATGTTCATAGCATCTCGTAGGCATTGAATGGCACACCGCCGTCTGATCCAGCACTCACCACCTTCTCAAAGGCAATCCAAATGGCGAACCTGACTGAATGTTTTGTCGCCATTAAAGAGAGGTGTTTGGAAAATGAGAGACTTCTTATTGACAACCAGCAGAGGATGTTCGACTTTTAAGGAAATAAGTGAGTCATGGTCAAGGCAGACCCAGGCACTGCAGGATTTATGAGCATCCATCAGTCGAGGAAGTTGAATCTCCGAAACATGGATCTACTACTATGTTTAGATAATTTTAAGTTTATTTAAGATGGATGTTAAGAAGTTTAAGTATAAGAACTGTTTTTTTGTAGTAAATGTCAATGTTTGTTAGCGGGCATGCTCTTTATGCCTGCAGGCTTTTATTTAGGTACTTATTTAATTTTGTTTTGCTTGGGTAGTTTTCATTGTATATACTAAATTATTTAATTAAATGTCCTGTTTCTTGTAATGTTAATTACTTTGCATACCTACTATTGTATAGAATCAAGTTTTTCTAACTGAATATCAAAAGTCATTTTGAATAAATGATTTTTGATTTGATTGATTGTTTTTAATAGTAAATAAAAAAGAAAATAATGCAGTTATCTGTTTAATTTCTCATACCCCTGTATACACTCTTACCCATTTAAAAATATAGTACAAATAGGGACTAAGGTATAAATAGGCACATATTATTATAGGCTATTGATATTATACTAATCATATACACCTTAAACACCACACTTTAAATACACACCTTAAATGTTATGACAATTGTTGATTATAATAATATTTTTATTAATAATTTAAATACCTATTTATTGTATCTAATCAATAATGGTGAGTATATTCTATCTAAACATGTTAACCACATCTGTAAAGGAACGCATAAATTGTAGATACAACATGCTCGCCATAATTGATTAACTAAATCTCGCCTACTTATCAGCCTACTCTCTAAGTCATCATGTGTTGGAGCCTGATGTGTCAGGATTCCAAGTAACCTAGATTCTTCATCTAAGTCACATTGGTCTCATCATCATAGGAGCTGGTAGCCCAGCTCTATTACATATGTCGTTTAAAACACAGGAAGCCATCACAATTTCTCCCACTTTTATAGGATCATAGTACAATACCCTATGTACTAATAAACATCTGAACCGTCCTTTCAGGATTCCAATAGTCCTCTACACTGTTCCTTGCACTGCTGTGCAAATTGTTGTAATGGCTCTGGAGTCTCAGTTTCTGAATTACTAAAGGGAGTCATTAAATAAGGCCTTTGAGGATATCCTGAGTCACCTGAAATCAATGAATGAAGCTAGAATTAAGTGCAATCTTGACTTGTGTTTAAGTTATCATTGTATTGTAAATAATAACTTCGTGGATTGCCCTAGAGGCAGAAGACTGAGATATGTAGGTATGTGTCTACATTCTTCCCAATGATTTTTTTGTAACTTCCATTAGCCAAAAATGATAGTGTGCATAATATCTGAAACATCAGGAATTCAATAGGCTTTTGTTGGTGTGTGGTGAGGTATACCCATCATATCTCAAGAAACCTAGATGTAAACAAACCTTTAGCCTCTTGGTTAAACCACTGGAACGAAGTCGCGGACGCATATATGGAGTTAAGTCATCTTCCAATATATTAATTAAATCCTCAGAAAGCCTGTAAATATGGATAAAATCTGTATCACGGAATATTGTTTTAAACTTTCGTATTTGTTTCGCCTGTCGAGCTTTCTTCAAATTATCACTTTTCTTAGCTTCTTCTAATAAATGTAGCTTCAATTGTGTAGTAAAAGAATAGAAATATTTAAAAAATTAAGTACAGTTTATTATTTTTGTCAGTCTACGCCCGAATATTTAGAGCTTTTTGATTTGACAGTTGGAATTAGGAGTGGGCGATACAAATCGTATATAGATACAATATCTATATATCGGTACAATATCCAATACCTATATATCGGACAGTACTGTATCTATATTTCAGGTATCCGCGTACCTAGAACGAGACACTATAACGATATCGTATCACATGATCTATGATATTCGGTTCAAACTGATTCCGGTACAGTAGTAGTTATACGGTTGTAGGTACCGTATCCTTGCGATGCGCGCGGGCGGGAGTGATGTAGCTAGAGATGAACGAGCGAGAAAGCGCGTTAAGCTAACGTCTAATACTAATTTTAAACATTATATACAGGAGCATAGAGTTTAATACCGAATACATTATTTTGTAAACACTTGTAAACAGGTAACCATCAATAAACGTCAAAGGGTTTTAAATCGTACCTATGGCATTCTCAACAAAAAAAGTGAGCCGTCACGGGACGCCTGGCAGATGTGAAACATTGCGCATGGCGACGCGTCGCCACACAGTACACAAGACTGTGACTGTATATATACATACACCATCATAAAGCGTGGTGACGCGTCGCCACGGCATGCGTCGCCACGCCAGAAATTTGTTTTACGTGCGGCTATAGATGTTTCACATCAAAAATTGTTTTAAAATCACTTTACGTGACCCTTGACCTTGATTGCACTTTGCTGTTTTCGTCAGTCTTCAGTTATTAGCTTCACTCATGACTGATGAATAGATACTTGACCTATTTAAATAATTGATAAAAATATAAATCTAGAAAACCGAAACGGCTGTACTAGTTTCATTTCAGAGTGCCATATTATCAACAATACATTCACTGATTTCGAATATACAGTTACAAATAAAATACAATGATGTAATGAATCGAACAAAACCGAAACCTAAATATCACAGTACCAATTTCGATTCCGAGTTCCACACTGATTCAGCCAATATATAGATATTGAAATATATAGATACGATATCCGATATTCTAAACCGATACATAGATACGATTTGATATAGTGTAAAAGCGATATTACCCATGCCTAGTTAGAATCGAGGCTGTGGGCGAGACGTCTGACGTTTTACGTCTTACGAATTTTCGATCAGGGTCACGTGACCTGACGCGAATTTAGAAGTTTTTACCCATTCCAAAAAAGTACATACACAGCGCCGCTAAAGAAGTTTTCACTTCAAAAAACAGATTGTATGTATATTAGAATGGTTTTTATTGTAAAAAGAAAGTTTTTAGAGGTATATTCATGATTTTTTTCTATCATATCAAATTAGTTGTATTATGTTTTCAACGCACTATCTACCTAGATATATCCTGAAGATAATCATATATTTTTCCAATTTTGTTTACGTTAGTCTATAATATACTTTTATTGTTTCTAAAACTTGCATTTTTTGTGTTTAGGTCCTGTAAGCGCCTTAAGAAGTCAATGTGCACTAAGACCTAGTTCAAGCAAGCTAGGGTTAGGTGCAACCTCACCTCAATTTATTCACTTATCCTGACCCATGCGGACGTAAACAAAATATATCTACATTTACGTCATTTACATCTGGCCGGTTGCCACGTGGTATGCATCTTGATATAGCCGAATTGTCCACGTATTACTTACATTGATATTCATCGGAGGGAATATTTGTATATTTCATAGATTGGCAACGATAGTGTGTACTTTAGGTAATGTTACTATAATTGCACTATAAGTCTTTATTTACATAATAAAAGTACCTATTTGACAAATTAATATATTATTTCTAATTTATACATAAAACATTTATTTTTTGATTCGCACATTGCTATTGAAATCTTATACGTTATCTGTCAAGGCTACGCTCATTTTATATATGAGTACTTACTTACTAGATATTTATTTAACCAACGACTCTAATGAGATATGTACACTTGTACAGGCGCCAGCACATCAAGCTACTACAATCTGTCAAATTTCTTTAATAGATTTTAAACTTTATCTCTAGAGCATAATGTTCAAAGTTGATTGGGAAAATTTGACAGTTTCGGGTAGCTTGATATGCTGGCGTCTATACATTAGTTACATAAATATCGTATCTTCTGATAAAATATCAGTGGAAATACGTCTTCCATATCGAAAACACTGTTTATAATCAAAACAAAATGAGTCCAACAGAAAGTACGCGCGGAATTATTTATAGAGATCAACCATATTCCATACCGTCACATATGAATTATGGAAAAATGGCCATTGATAACATGTTGAGGTCTAAAGACAAAGTTGCTTTGGTAAGGAATAGAAGTGATATTTAGGATGAGTTTTGTTTAAATGTGTTGTTAATTGAAAATGTTTTAAATGTCGAAGATCGATGGGATGACAGGGGAACAAATAACGTTCGGTGAGTTGGTGCAGTTGGTAGTGAATGCTGCCTCGTCGCTAATGCGCTTAGGTGTGGAACGTGATGAAGTGGTCGCCGTGTGCAGTGAGAACAGAATGGAATTCTTGATTACTTCGATCGCTGCGTGGTGTAGTGGTGCTACTGTGACTTTTCTCAACGCTGCCTACGGCAAAAGTGAGTTTAAAGAAGCTGAGTTCTGACTTCGTTTACGTTTTGTTTCAATTTTAAAGTCATCATTGTTTAATTTACTTTTGAATTTTAAGTAGACTAAAGATTTAAATCGCCTTTAAGAGTTAGTGAGTTTATTATTTATCTTAAAGATTGAAAGTCTTACTACTTAAAATAAAATTTCTAACTTCCGTTTCTTTTTCCAGATGAATTGGTGCATACGATGGGAATCTCTAAGCCAAAGTATTTGTTCCTCTCACCTGAGACTTACAAAAGATTTTATGAGATCATGGCTGGTACAGACCTAGTGGATAAACTCTTCATTTTTGGTGATTCTGTCGATGATCCAAAACTTTTAAAGTTTAACGATCTAATTAAAACGTATGTTAATGTAAATACTTTCAAACCAGTCACCGATCCTATTAATGGTAAGAATAATATGAATAACACAATAATGCTAATTGATAATTAATTCGAATACCTTGTTAATGTTAAAATGGGTTCTGTCCAAGTTGGGACGAGAAACTCCGCAGTAAACCCTTTTCTGTTTTTAACAACTGTCTCAAGGAGAACAGAGAAGTACCTATTTGGTGAATTGATACAAAGAAAATAATTACTAATCTCAATTGAACTCTTAGCTCGAATTCCCACCTGAATAAGTAATAGTTTACATAATTCAAATTAAATATTTTTTCAACACATTTGCTCGAAAAATGCATTTACAAAGCCTGTATACATTGTTCGAAAGTTAAAAATTACGCACCATACAACGGAACGTGCGGTAAAATAGGTACTCTCACCTAAGTACCTGTTTTACGGCATATCCCGTTGTATAGCACCGTGCGTTTTCTTTACGGTTTTTTTTTTAATTTCCATAAAAATATATAAGAATTCCCCCAAAGAGTTTTACATTATGAGAATAAACAACCTGACTGATCGAAGCTCCTTGGAAGCGCTTTTGCTCAATACGTTGTCTCACTTTAATACTAAAGAGTAAATGAGACGAAAGATGTAGTTCTAATTTTTATCACGTGCATGTGGCGCCATTTGCAAATTCGCGCCATTTTCATATTAGAAACTTCAAAAATTGTTGCGACTTTAATTGTTCTCTAAAAATAGTCAAATGAAAAAGTTTGTTTAATTTCATACTGTACTGTTTTCTCGCAAATGTGTTGAAAAACATTGTATGACACACGTGCAGAAATTGGTATTTACAAACTCGTGACTATGGTAAGCCCTCGACTTCGTCTCGGGCTTACATTCGTCTACTCGTTTGTAAAAACTGCAACTTACCGCACTAGTATCATAATATTACATTATGATATAAGTGCGGTAAGTTGAAAATTACAGGCGAGGCGATATTGCTTGCCCGAGCCGTAGGCGAGGGCTTAAAGAAAGCAGAGGCTGTAATTTTCAAAGCGCACGTATGGCATACGACGTTTTATAACATATGTATTTGCGAGGAAATAAATAAAACTCGGACTTTCTTTTTGATACGCTTGTAAGTACCTATCGGTCGATTTTTTGGGCAAGAGGCTTAGAGTAAGTAGCCTTTTTCGCTGCCTCTGAGACTTCTGGCGGTGTGGAATTAATAAATTCATCATTACTTGACGACATTTTCAAATAAAAAAAAGTACAGCGAAAAGAAAAAGCGCGCGGAATAATTTTTACTTCTTAACAAATAAGAGATGCGCGCGCGTTCGCGTTTTTTTTTCAGGCATAGGCACAAAACAGCCAGTATTATTAATAAAGTAAATTAATATTTTTGTTTTTGTTACAGATATTAATGGTTGTAATTTATTGTCAAAATTAATTAAATTAAAGAATTAAATGTTTATTTATTATTCATAAAATGTTGACTACTTTTCTGAAATAGAAACTCTTTGCTAAGATTAAAAAAAGTACCGTTCGTTTTGACGGATCATCTTGATAGACCGTGCGATTTACATTACATTACCGCACAAGTACGTAATGAGATACATTACGATATTGAAATTGGTGAAATAAGAGACCCTTTACGAGCAAATATGTTATAAATAACTATTACAACACTATGGTAGATTTCAGCTTTGGCTGCAACATTATTCAAGTTATTTTACTAAAATATTATAACATGTTTCACAAAAGCTACTGCATTTCATAGGGTTGGCACGAACGGCTTTAATACTGTACTCGTCCGGCACAACTGGGCTACCCAAAGGAGCTAAACTGTCACACCTCAATTTAATCACTGTTGTTAATCAGCCTTGGTGAGCTATAATAGTCATTTGCTTATTTAACCTTTCTTCTTTATTTTCTGTATCATCAATATTGCCACTCTTAACCCACTTATGGTAAAAGTTGTCAATGATTTGTTTTTAGAAATAAATCTTCAATATAATGCGTACCTATAATTTACAGGCACAACTTAATTGTAATATTAGAATTAACATAGAAAATTGTAAATTGCTTAGAACTTTATTGAATAGATTACACGATTATTTTGAATGTATACCTAATAACAAAATTTACTGATATAGCAATTTGACTAAAGATCTCATCACTCTGTCCATCGCACCGTGGTCCAACACCATTGGCATCATGTGTACAATGAATGATCTACTTCATAACCGAACTGTACTATACTTAGCTGGATTCAAAGAAGAGCAATACCTGTCATGTATTCAAAAATATAGAGTAAGTTATAAAATCATTGTAAGACAAAAATTATAAACAACATATTCATATTTTAATATGGTAATTATTTTGCAGGCGGGATCATTATTGTTGGTACCTCCACTAGTAGTAATGCTTACGAAATCAGCAAATGTAAAGAATTACGACGTGAGTTCGGTTGAATCAATACACTGCGGAGGAGCACCTTTAGATTTAGCAGTTATTGACGAAGTGAAACAAAGGTACAATTACATATTAATAACTCCACTAGTGAACCAATAAATGAACATTCAAGAAATAGAAGTTTTCATTTGTTTGCTTTCAACAGATTCAAGGGTCTAAAATACTTTTTACAAGGCTACGGAATGACAGAAACTACAGGAGCATTAACTGAAGAGACAGACACAGAGAATAAAACAGGAAGTGTCGGCAAAGTTGTTCTTGGAAATATCGTTAAGGTAAAAACATTACCGATTCAATTGAAAAGTCTTTAACTCGGAATACTAATGAAATTGCCATTCAGATAGCAGACGTCGACACTGGAAAAACCTTAGGACCTAATCAGGAAGGTGAAGTTCGCGTAAAAGGTCCTACGTTGTTTGCTGGTTATATTGGAAAAAACTTGAAGGATGATCAAGACGAAGAGGGATTTTTTAGAACTGGAGATATTTGTTACTATGATGAAGATGGCTACTTTTACTTTGTAGATAGAATTAAAGAACTGATTAAGTATAAGGCTGGACAAGTAAGTAATCAGATCTAAATTAGCACAGCAATAGCACAAAGAAATGTTTTGTAATTGTTTTAATTTGGCAGGTCGCCCCATCAGAGTTAGAAGCGATAATGCTCCAGCATCCAGGTGTAAAAGATGTAGGAGTAGTCGGCAAGCCAGATTCCCTTGTTGGGGAACTCCCAACAGCTTTTGTGGTAAAAACTTCAGGATCTGCAGTCACTGACAAAGAACTTATCGATTTCGTTGCTGGAAAGGTAACTTTGAAAATAATTATTTATTTGGCTTTGGAGCAGTTTTATAGACGTTTGTTATCCCTATCTGATATTGTAACCAGAAGGCCAATTTCCGTAATTGAAAACGTTCAAAATCTGGTCGCAATTTCATGTCAGCAACAATCTTGTCAAAAATGTAGGGAAATTAGAGGTATTTTTGACAGATTGAGACTGAGATCAGGGGGCTAAAAAAGGCCACTTTGACAGAATCATGAAAGGATAAGATTATGAATCATAATATGGCGAAGACAGTTCGTGTTTTTCTTCTTTTCGCTGCCATACGTAGATATATTCAAAGTGATTGGGATTGAATTTGGATTGGATTGATTGGTATTTTAGCACAGACAAAAAAAAATAACTGAAAAATTCTTCATCAATGGGATTTCATACGATTAACTTAACTTAACTGTCCATTATGATTCATAATGTTATCTTTTTATGATTCTACCAAAGTGGCCTTTTTAGGCCCCCTGACTGTGAAAGTTCTTAAAATTACGAGAATTGCCCCTCTGATCATTAAGCTGATTGTAATACTCACATAAATTTATAATATTTTTCCCAATAATGCCGGATCTATACCAATAAAAAATATCACAAAATAACACTGATAATTGCATTTACTTAATTTCACGGTACACAATATACGGAACGGTACGGCAGTACGGTATTTTAGAACTTTAGGACTTTTATGGGCTAAATATCAATCTATAGCCTTTAAAAGCTATTTATTATTAGGTATTCAGGACGCGGGCAATAATAATGACCAAAATGTTTAAATTACATGATAATAAATTTACAATTTTCCGAAAATTACAGTTTAAAACATCACACGCACCGCACATCACATTTACCTATCAGAAATCGAAATTGAATTGGCAAAAGGTCTTATACGTCGATAGGTGACTGCATTGATTATTGATTTATTCTTCGTTCGTCCTGAAGTTTTGTCCCATATTCCAAAAAATCCTGGGTCGTCCCTAACAATATGCTTCCTTCGTCTGAAAATATAATTTTAGTTTATTCCAACCTAGGTACAAACAAATACCTACCAACAAACAAAATATAGGCACAACATTCAATTTTTTATCCATGTAGTAATATGATAAAAATATTACGATAAGATAGAGAGGCAATGACAATGCAAGTACTACCATTAATCATCAACGACCACACGTAAGCAGTAGATATTATATCTACAGTGATCATGGCAGGTAAAGATAACAATAGATTTGAAGGTGGCCTATTTATATTGATTCTTTCAGTGTCTTAATTGTATCTGAGAAAAATCTGAAATAAATGACAGCGTTGTAAGCAGCATTGCGATTCTGTAACCATCTCACCGTGAAAACTTAGGTGAAGTGAGCGTGGAGTGAGCTGTCAATAGTGTCAATTCCTTGAACAAACTCACTTCACTTAAGTTTTCACGGTGAGATTTGTACAGAATCGACCGGCTGTATCAAATTTTTCAGAATTTACAGGGTGAAATTAAATTAACTAGCGAAACTCTGTAGACGTGACGTCACGTCTCTCGTGTGTATCGATACCTAAACATGACAAAACAAAAAATACCTACACACTTGCCCGCATTAAATGACTAGATTTTTAAGCACACGTTCGCACGCACGTAAAAATATCGCGGCGGGATTTTATCGCGCATTGGATTTTCTACTATCGTTGTTGAGCCATTATTAGCATTGAGAATCCAACAGAGCGCATCCCGTCGCATCAGAAAAACACACGTTGTTGGAATTTTAGCTCTCAACGGTAAGCAGTGCGTTGAAATTCTAGAGCACGAAAAAAATCTCCACCGAAAAAAACACGCCTATGCGAACCTGTGCTAACTCTACCTTCGTATAAACTGTGCTTAATTAACGCCATTATTTTCTAATCAGCTTCAAAGAAACAACTAAAAACATCTTTTATTATTTAGGTATCATCGTGGAAACAATTGCGAGGCGGTGTCCATTTCATAGAGGAAATCCCCAAGACTCCCAGCGGAAAAATATTGAGAAGAATATTACGCGATTATCTAAAGAAACCTGTTAGCAAACTATAGACTGCTTTATTTTGTTTTTTAAATTGTATAATGGAGAAATAAAGAGAATAGTAGAATTTAGCAAGCTCCGTATTCTTTAGGAAACCATGTTGCGCAACATGGCTACAGCAACATGTGCAACATTGGCAACAGCAACATGCAACAGCAACATGGGCAACGTGATAATATTCCATATTTCTATACATAAATAGATATTCGTGTCTGTCTTTGTGACCGAGTTGTTCTTCTAAACTCCGCAACCGATTTTGATGTGCTTTTCAACATCATTTAGAGAATTTATTCCGGAAGGGTTATGTGTTTAAGGTTTGTTTCCATTAATATTAATGTTACATTATCATATTTAAAAAATCTCGATGATTTATCATCAAGTATCACTTCGTTGTCAGTAAATCTGTCCGTCTGTCAAGACCCTTTTTCTCAGAAACACGTGGAGTTTTCAAGTTGAAATTAATATGAAATACTCAGGGGCTGCAATCCCCTGAAGCAGTAAAAAAATCAAACTTCTAAGTCAATGCAATCAAAAGATACGGGCGTTTATGTTCCGTTTATGCCGCATATTTTGACACTTGCAAGGGAATCAAAACATATAGGGTCCTTCCCACTGACGTAGAATCATGAAATTTGTCAAGAAGCAATGTCATGTAGCACAAGTAATAAAAAATCCGGAAACCGCAAATTTGTAGTTACATGTACTTACAAATTTGTACGAAACCCTCGGTGCGCGAGGCCGACTTTCACTTGACCAGTTTTTTTTTTATAAACGATTTATTCAAAATTTGTAAAATTATTTATTGTTGCAACAGACACACTTTGGATTTAAATAAATTACTATGCAATTTTCTCAACCATGTTTTTCCAATAAACACCCGGCTTAAGAATGCAAGAAGTGCACGAAGCAAGTCGTTGACAGTAGTGGGCGAAGGAGTAGTTAATAAAACTAAATGTATCACAATCTCATATGATTTTCATTATATACCTTATAAAGTAAACATCGCATATTATGACTGTATTATAACGTATTTATTATCGTCGTTAATACATCGTTCGCCTTGCAGTAATATTGCATAGGAATAATATTTAATATTATAGTAGATATTATTAAATCTATGGTTCCGTTATTTGGCATCGATTTTTAATTGGAAGCACACTCATATGTGCAGTCAGAGAACCGAGTCCTTTAGCAAATTGAATCCTGAACAGACTTTGCCCCATCTGCTAGTGTCCCAAATGTTCGTTTACGTGCAGGTACAACGCCTCTGACTCTAAGGCTGAGGCTACAGTAGGCAGCGATTTGCGATGCGACTGGAAGAGCGAAACGAGAAAAACATGGTATGGTTACATAACAAGCGAAAAAAAAGGCAATTTTCTAATAAATTCGCTTCAATTTCGCTCATGTTGATATAGCCGATGCCGTGATTTCAGTAATGTTGTTCCTATCGCATAAAGAAATCAAAGATCGCTAGTAATATTTGATGTACGGTGTAGCCATATACGTGAGCATTCATTTACTTGTTTTAATCGCTCATGTGTCGCAGGTCGCGTCGCGGCCTAATGTAGCCTCAGCCTGAGGCCGCAATAAAAGTGGCCACCTCTGGGCCCAAACAGGGTGCCAGGGACCTTGACGCGCAAACTGAAACCCTCAAGAACGTCAACCAACATCTGTGTGACTTCCAAAAAGAGTAGTATCTATGTTTTTGGTTTCTGCGTGTCTACGTGTAGTTATTTCAGAACCACTCAATTAGAAGCGCAAGTTTTAAAGAGACTGTCAGAAACAACTTACCTTTAAGGTGATATATTGAAAAAAATGTGGTTTTTCTATTTCTTGTAACTTGTTAAGAATGTGGTAAGGGATTTAATATTTTGATATATCGTGTAAAAGGAATACACGATTCAATGAATTTTTCTTGATACAAAAAAATTGCAAAGTTAAATCTATGTTTTTACTTTTTTCGACATCACGGCGTAAATTCCATTCAATAATGCTTACGAGTTATTGAATGGAATTTACTTTAAAACAGAGAATTATCATATCAAAGTTTACTCAAAGTAGTTTTAAATTTAATTCTTTTATTTTGTTAAAAAAAGAGTAAATTCGTTTTGGTACATACCTACGTCGTTTAATTCCGAGCGCACGCACATTATATCCATCTCTCTTCTTATGCGTTTCAAAAGGAATTGCATCACTTTCGCTCGCTTAGTGGATCAGTCGCTACGATTTATTTTTGAGGTAGGTACCTAGCGCCTTAACGATATTTGTGGCAAACAACCTAACACGCAGATCTACACACAACGGTATGTAAGTACCTCAGTACGTGTTTACCGTGCCTGTTTAGGAACCGTTCGCGTTCAGACGTAGGTAGACCCGTAATGGTACCTAATAGACCATAAGACATTATAGCTTCGTCCTCGAATGAGTAAATTGCATGGTGTAGTGCGTTCCGAACCCCGCCCACGGTCTCGTGTGAGCCCGTAATGACACTGCAAATGTCCCATTAAAATATTTTTACTTTTGTCTAACCGCGACTCGAATGGACCGCGTGATTTTTTTTTGCGTTGTTAAAGTAATTTAAAATGATTTTGTTTTTCAAATAATATAATGCTTCTTTGAATATTTTTTACATTATTAATTTAAGGAATCAGTGAAGTGAAGAAGTGGTTCAGTCTAGAATGGCTAATTTTGGAGCAAAGACTTATTACTTACTTGAAATGTCTTTGAAAGTTCTCAAAAAAAGGTGTAACCGATTTGATGAAATAGGTATTGATATTTTAAGCAAGTAATAACAGAAATAACCTGACGTAAGAGCTTACGTCAGGTGTGCTTTTTATATTTCGGTGCAAATCGAGATTTCAATGCTCGCATACAAATGTCTTGGCATCTCACTCCAACACATTCGTCACTTTGATGACAAAGCTTATGATTAAGGTAATATTTCCCCACAGTAATTCTATGTATAAAACAAATAAGTAGGCGTATAATGCCACTGACACTCGACCTTGCACAGATCCTGACTCAGATGTAGAGGTGGAACTGTGCCACAATTTATCATACTCAATAGAACAGAACACACTAGTATGCACCATGACGTAACCAAACGAAAGCGTATAAAAAGGAAAACAACAAGTAAAAATATAAAATATAGAATCCGACGTAAAGACTGACGTGTAATCCGAGCGCTGCGAGTAGTTTATGCGTGCACACGTCAAAAAACTAACGTGTGATATCGCCCGATTGTTAAAGACCGATAAAAACTGCGCTGTCAAACATTTTCAAAAGTATCTGTCAGCCTTTTGTTTCCTCCGTTCGTTAAATACACAATTTTATTTTTGCTATCTACAGTCAGCGTTAATCATGAGCGAGACAGTTGCCACGATGTTATGCATAAATGTAAAAGCTTTTACCAGCTTTTCATAAAAATAACTTCAGGCTACTCGTTTCATTTTCACCAGAATAACACTTCGGATACATTTTTAACGACCCTTCAAATATTCTCAGAACACAGCTAGGCATAAAAACTAACATAAAAGTCCCATAGATATAAAGCCATATAGATGTAGTATAAAGTGTAAGCGTACACAAGGGAACAATAAAAGCAATAAGTTTATAAGTTGTGTGCACATGTAGTGGTCACACGCGCCGACACGTTAGAACACAGTAAACATTTACCTTTCAACGCGGCATTCACTCTATCCAAATCATAAAGTGACAGTGGAAGAGGCTCGTTCAACAGCCGCAGCCGAGGCTTGTTCCCGTTGCTTGAGTCTTCAAAAAATCCGTCACTCAAAAATATTCCCGACGAATGTCTGTACAGTTTATAAGCACACTTGTTCGTCCGAAGCCAGTCAACAAACACTATCGCCCCGTTCAATGTGCGCTCGTCTCCTGAAACGACGTGACTTCTCAAATCGTCGATGTTGCCCTTTATGACCAGCCGGATGTACAGTTTGTAAAACATAAATACTTTCGCGGTGGGTTTCGTGCCGCGCTTTATCTTCTTCACGCTCAGGACCCTGGCGGTGAAAATGTATTTAGATTCAGACACAGCTGACGACAGAATCTCGTAGTCATTAGTTATCGTCTCGTTTAAAACACATTTGGACCCGTTTATGTCTTTCTTGCGGTAAACCGTATCCCGTTTCCTCACTTCACCCCTTATACGGATATGGGCATGAATTATCGTGAAGCAGTAAAGCAATAACACTAAAATATTTAGCTTCATTTTGATTGTTATTTAGTTGTTGGGTCATATGTATATCGAAGCCATTTCAGCGGCTTATACGTTAAAACTTTAGAAGTGGCTCGTAAACTCACGTGGAACACAAAGTTGCGCAAGCTGTCGGCGTGGCGCCACCGAGACGCGTGCGCTAGCGCAGCCTCGCGCGCGGACTGGGAGACCTCGCAATTCGATACAACCTTCATCAACGTAAACAAACATGGACTTACGTTACGTTAAACTATGACTCGAGTCGGTAGGTAATTAGTACAGGCCGTGTTAATTGGCATCATGGTTTAAAATGGAAAGTAGCCGTATATGTCTATATTCCCGTAGCAAAGCCGTATTAGCAAAAAGCTTTCCCTTTTACTAGTGGTAACTGTTAATTGAGCAATCTGACACCAAAAGAATTTGAATACCCATTTGAAATTGCGCTGTCATCGATAGAGAGCTTGTGGTTCTAGATAACAGATAGGATAGAGCAATACGTGGCACAAGTTAACAGTTATTGCCGAATGCGTTACGCGCCTCCCGCCTGCCCGCCTGCACCCCTGAATATTCATGTACAAATTCGGGGGTGAACTAGCAGAGAAACTTTCCCTGTGTTTCATACTGCATACTAAAAATTTGAACAACAAATGTGTTTCGAGGTATAATTGCGGCGAAATGTTTTTTGTTGTATTATGTATTTTTTTTTTATTTATTTGGTTTCTAACTTTCTAAGCCACTGTTCAAAAAGTATCTTGCAAGTACATTGCTCTCTAATGAATTTCATTCGACAAATGTGTAGAAATACAGTTAATTGAGGTTAACGACCATAGCAGTTAATAAGAAATATTAGATAGGTAGTAAGTATACATAATTTAAGTCAGGAAGAGTTTTATATCATTATGGCAAGGATCTATGTAGTAGAACTGTAAACGAGATTTAAAAAATGTTGTTAGTCGTCGTCGCACGTACATAGGTGATTGCAAGCACTTACACGAGGAATTTGGAAAGTGGTACGAGCGTGGGCGGGCGAGTCGGCTCGCTCGCTTTCTTGACGAATCTTCAACGTCGCACTTTATATTTTGTAACATTTTTCACAGACTATTCTGTTTACCTGTTTACTTTATAGCTACACAAAAACATTTAAGTAGATAACTTGTTCACAAATCACATCATCATCTCTTTCTGATGCTTGAAAATTACCATTCTTGTCAAACGAAGTTGTGTTGAGTGGACACAGAACATAAACTTGTTCGAAGGTTGAATCAGATGCACTTAATTTCGTTAAGCACAATTTACGGGGCTTCAGATCAATATCATCCTCCTAATAGAGCATAAAGTAAGTAGCCGTGTCTATAACAAGATGATAATTGAATATTCCCAACAGATTACCAGCGTAAGATATTTTAATTTTATAGTCATTACAGGCGCGCAGGATGCAATCAGATGTTCGCTTCGTGTGTGGTACATAGCTATCGTGACGAATATACTCAGTCATTACTTTCTCTACAGTCTATAACGCCTCCTGCGATGATAGTTTTAGATATGAAACCGCCCGGTGAAGCATCGACGTATAGATCTATGCGATGGCAAGCCTTAACACATCGCCTAACTGATCACAATATGTAAAATATCTTTAAAAAATCTCCACTGTCAAGGGTTCAGTTGGACTCACGCGAGCTTCTTTAGCATGCGAGCCCTTAAACGTCTAATGAAGCAGATTAAATCGCGTCCGTCTGTGGGTCTCCTAGTTTATCTGTAAGGATTCCCACGGATGGTGCGGCCTCTGGCCTGATACGGATCGTTAGGTCGCAGGCATCGTCGCATTCACTAACTAAGGCGACGCTGAAGTGATACATAACCACAAAGAGTCACGTGTCAGCGGCTCTACGATGGAGTGTCAGATAGGGCGTGCAATTCACATATACACGCGCGGGTGTGCGGCAAGCGGCCGCGCGGTTGGCGGCGGCAGCGCGGACGACCCCGCGATACTCATCTCATCGCCGGATTATGCGAGGCTTAAATTGGATCTTCTTGGAATTTTTAGGTTAAAATGGCTTTCGCAATAAAATTTATTGCAGAGTATTTGACTCGGAATAAAGTCTATTCGTGACCCACAGCGAATTCAATTAAAGAGCATCTCAGCGTAATATTATTTACATTCTTTCCTACTCGGTTTTATAAAAGGTATAAAAGATATTATAGTAATAAATAAAAGTGGAATTTGAAGCATTTCATCAACGTTAAGTAATATTGCAGATTCACAAATGAATCTGCTTGAAATTGTTAAGAAGCCATGAATAAATAAGGACTAGATCTACATCGGTATTTGTTTAAGGTGGAATTAAACTGTTATTAAACCGATGTTATTTTACAATTACCATTGGCATTTGGAGTGTTTGCTTAGTTAATTAGGTAGAATACGTTTGTGTTAACAATAATCTCGTGTGGTATACATTGATTGATCGTGTTCGGTGCGCGCCTATGTTTATGTGAAGCCCGGGCGGGCGAGCAAACGTTCCGATCGCATTCACTCCATTAAGTTAACGAACAGTTGTCAAGATGTCGATCAAAATCGACTTTTAATACGTTCCCGACGTTATGTACGCTATGGATGCAACACCCACATGTTATTGTAAGTTGTATAAAGTTAAACCGATTACATTGAATTACTTTGCTCGGATTTGTATTATTTATGTTGCACAGTGCAGATATGAATTTTTATCGCGTGTATTTGATTCGTGTGAATTTTATAGATCGAATGAGGGACTTTTTAAATTCTGCGACTAGCGGCTGTTTATTTTGTTTTTACGATAACTAAATAGTAACATAGTACTTCGGTACCTTTATGAAAAAAACTATATTTGGACTTTCTATCGTTTTCAGTAATTTGACAGTTGAAGGGACAGGACACGTTTCTGCCAAAAAAGGTAGTGAAGTGAAAAATTGAATGAACGAATTTGAATGATGTATCTCCTACTTATGGGTATTCATAGTTTTAATTGAATTGAATAACTTAAGCTTTGAACACATTTAATTCGTTGAATACATAACCAACTCAAACAAAGCGACATCGCGTTTATAAGAATCATTGACCTGCAAATGATTTTACGTTTGACCAATGACCATGTAAAGTTGAAAATGAAATCGTTATTTTGTTGTTGTGTTTACTGGTAAAATACGTAGGTACGCAAACTACGCGCATTGACGTAGAGTTGCGAACACCAGCCCGTATTACCTATTACTGGTAAAATAATTATTTGCAACATTCCAATAGAACTTACTCATTTTTTGGAATTTATTTGTGTTTTTATTTAATATTTATTATCATTCATTCTTTTCGTTCTTTTCGCAATATCGTACATTGTTTTGCTTTGAACTGTCAAGTTACTGAATAGTATGATTAAAAATCCAAGTATACCCATGTGGTGTACCTATAGTTACAGACAACTGCACATCAGTGATAACACTTGCACTACGAAAATCGCCCTTACTACTATGTCGTAAAGGCGTACAGTGCCTAACGACAAACTGTTACCACTTATGTGTTGTTGATGGTGGTATGTACGAGGTATGTAACACAGTTAGGAAGGTTGACATGAACGTACCTTTAACAGCAGCATTAATTCTATCCAAATGATAAAGGGTTAACGGCACCGGATCAGTCAAGATCCGTAGTCTAGGAGTGGGTCCTCTGCCCTTGTCTGCGTACGCGCCGTCGCTGAGGAAGATCGCGGAGAGGCGCGGCCGAGGCGCCGGCGCACACGACTCCCGCGCACGAGGACGTTCCACCATCAACGTCGAACCACTCAAAGTCTCCTGCGACCCTTCTAACTTCACGAACGTCCTCAAATCACTCATATCCCCCTTCAATAATCTTCTCAAATACACTGTGTACAGATTAGATTTTTTCCTCGAAGTCTCATCCTCAGATCGAAACTTCTTCACATTCAGAACTTTTCCAGTAAAAATATACTTTGATTTCCCTATCGCTTCCATCAAGGACCACTCATCATTGATAATCGTCTCATTGAAGTCACAGGGCGGCAGCACGGCGCGGTGCCGCCTGTGCGACGAGTATCTTTTCCTTACTTTGCCGCGGATCCTGATCTCGCCACCGACGACGATCGCCAGCGCGATAACATAAACAATAAGCATCGAGGGCTTCATGGCGCAGAATCGTTGGTTAACACTCCTGAATGCGGTCGAAACAAATGTATCTGTCACATTATGCACGTTATTTATGTCCACAGAAGCGTATAAAGTGGCGGCGACGACTTATTAAAGGGTCGAGGCGTTGACATCTCACTAACAGAAAGTCATCAAATTGAATATTTAAAACCCTGACAGGATCAGTTTTTTATGCGAGGAATAAAAGTCATTTATTCGAAACATGAGCATAATGAGTACGGCGGGTGTTTCTCACGGTCCATCGATCGGGTTGTTGGTAAACAAACAAGAGAATGGAGCCGATCGGTGCGTGCGAGAAACGCGTGCGCGCGCGCTGCTTGCCGGCGCTGACTGAAGCCTGTCACACGCAGCCTCCTCCACGGCATAAAGGAAGCCTCTGTACTCACTCACTGTGATCGTAAATACTTAATTGGCTCTTAATTGAGCCATCGATTTATTACAATGACTGAAGTAGATATTTAAAAAGGTCCCTTAGTTTTAAAGCTTTCCTTAAATTGTTATACATAAACAATACACGGCATTGTAATTTACTCTCATCATTTGTTGTAAAAAATCTTTTTAGGCATTTCACATCTTTGTTTAGCGTAGTAAAGTGTTAAAAATAAAATTACAACACACTACACCAACGAACACTAAAGCTCCAAGAAATGAGCTTTCAAACCAGAACAAGCCTAACCAAGTCACAGCGAACGATCGCAACAGCATTTTCTACGTGCCAAATGACTAGCATGCTCTGGAAGGCAGTCGAAGGCAAATAAATCCCTCTGGAGTGAGCTAGATAGTGTTGTGCATAACTCGCCGGAGTCCGTAGTCCGTGTACGCAAGCGTGGTTGTGAAAGCCTGCGATCGCGATGCGTGCGCGCGTGGGCGGACGGGATGTGGCGCCGCGAACCGCTCGCCTAAGAATGGTGCAAGATATAGGCGATGGTGATGGCATTGTCGCCTTTTTGGTATGTTGAACTGTATGAAATTATAATTAAAAAAATGTATCATATTTTTTGTTCGTTCTGCAGGGCACTTGAAAAGTTGTCACTCTGTAAAAAGCGTATAAGTATCTTGAAAATAAGCAAAATCCACCTCAATAAGATGAGCTGGAAATTTTGCAACAATCCTTAATAGGTGTGTCGTGCAAGAGGTACATACATGTTAATTTAATTGTTGAATCCCCGAGACATTGTACATACGTTGGTACACCGAAACATCGTTCGCAAGAATTTCCCAGTTCATAGCATGTACCACAGCTGTAGTCGATGCTAACAAATCTTTGAGGTGTAATTGCAGTATACCTACGTTGATACAGAAACAGCAAAACGGGAATGTTATCTGCGCCGCAACAAACTACAACACTAATGGTGAAACGCTGTACCCCAGCGAAACCCGATAATTTATGTTAATATTTTATACGTATAATTTTTATAACTATGTTATAATCTTTATTGCCGTCTATCTCGCTAAAATACGGCCTCTTACATAGTATATTTAGATAACTATCCAATTTTATTGAACGAGTAATCATTGGCATATCGAAACAAAGGTGTTTACACAAGCATATCAACCAAAACACCATGGTAATGCAATAATAACAAACCGAGGCCATTGTCGAAAGAAT
This sequence comes from Luperina testacea, assembly GCA_927399505.1. Taxonomy (NCBI): domain Eukaryota; kingdom Metazoa; phylum Arthropoda; class Insecta; order Lepidoptera; family Noctuidae; genus Luperina; species Luperina testacea. Next base: position 10,656,594 of record OV656756.1, read on the forward strand.
AAAAAGTACGCACAATGCACATCTTCCCACACATGCAGCTTTGTTTGTGTTAATAACTGCATGCGGCCCTCGTACGGAACCACGGAACTAGTTCGAGTTGTTGGCATGCTTTTGTTCCGCCGGTGTACCACCCGTACACTCGTACTCGTGTAATTGATGTGCTTGTGTACCACTTACCGCGTGTGGGTTACCACCTGATATTTAGTGTTCAACTTCAGACCCATATCTCACTGATAGATATGGTTAATGTTGATTCATTCACATTTTGTTATCATTCTCTAATCTTAAGATCTTAAAGCAAACAGATTACAAATCGCAGATTTGCTCAAGTTTTACTTAGGAATACTATTACGGAACTTTATGAACGGCGATAAATATTTGAAGAAATACAGTCTAACACTCCAATTGTATAATTTACTAAAGCTCTACATTCTAAAAGCGCTTTTATTGCTTAGAAATTGAGTCCATAATTGAACATCGTGGGCGAGATAGCAAAAGCTATCGACGTAGCTGATTGTACACACATGATATTGACGCAGAATATAATTTCGGTACCGACAACGCTGCATATTCCCCGCAATAATTCACGCTTCGGACTCACCCCAAACTAATCCCGATTTACTGAAACGATCACGCCACGATATTAAATCACTCTGTCAAACTGCAACAAGCCGCTCATTAAGCCCGCCCCGGTTAGTAAACACCGATACACCCCTATTACGGCTGACTAACTCAATTAATATACCGATGAAAGTAAGAAAAACGCCATAACTTGGGAAAGAAAAAGCATTCGACTATGTCCCTTCTAACTATGGGGAATAGAACAAAAATTTGATCACACGCAGAAATGTAAGACGTAGGCATTAAATTGAAAATGCAAATCGATACCAGCACTGAGCTTATTAAGATTACTTTCTCGTTAAAAATATTCTTTATGGAGTGGACAACATATAGCCAGAGGCGGATACTCACTTAATAGCTATTTTCTACTAGAATTATCGTAAAATGACGTTGTCAATGTTAGTGTTTAACGTAATTAAAGATGGGAGGTCTGAGAATATGAAAGATATATTTGACTGGTTCTGTATAAATATTCATACGTATCCAAGGGTGAAACTCACAAAATAAATGAAAATTGCACAAAAATAACATTACGCAAACGCAAAGCTATGTCATAATTTCCACAACGGTCATGATGCACGCTCACTCGTCGCTGAAACAAGAGCCTTACGCACATTTGTGCAAGTTAATGTGGGAGCGCAGTAATTAGGGTCACGACTATCAAAACCAATGTTCCCGCTTAAAATATAAGCTGCGAAGTAATTTTGGTGAAGCAGTCATCTTTCACATCTCATCGAATTTACGATTTATAACACTGTCATTTGCATGACCACTCTAGGTTCTTCGGTTTGTCGGAATTGAGAAAGAGCTTTGTAAAGACAGACTTGAAGCCACTAAAATATTGCATTAGTTTAGTTTATTTAATAATAATTATCATAATTACAGATCATTTAATCTCAATTACAAATCAATAATTCAGTAGACAAAAGCATTGAAAAAGCAAATATATATTAAAAACTTTCCCTTGCATTAATAACTCTTGATGGTTCTTGCCGATTAAATATCTATCCGACTATTATATTAAAAGTGTCTAAAATACCTTTGTAAAATCTTACAACACATTTCAATTTGGCAAACAAGTTGCGTCGATATTCTCCAATGAAAACATCTTACTAAGATCACCAATTTCTCTACCAAAAGTAGCGAATGCAATGTTCCCTCAAAGTTTCGCAGCGTGTTTCAGTGACCCTTGTTCGTCACTTGAAATAATTTTTATATTGCAGCGACCTCTAAAGGTGACGCACGTCCACCAAATGATATTTACTCGTTGATCATGAAAATGTGATGAATAAATTACAATGTTTCGTCGCATTGGTTATTTGCACCATTAATAAATTAACTTCAGTTAAGGGACTTTTCCAGTGCAACAACATATTATTTTTCACCCGTTATTATTTTTTTGGTACCATGGGCTGGCTTCAAAATCTTGCCTATTGATTAGCTCCAGATATTTACAGCCACATCAAAATGTCATTAAAATACTTCAAAGAGAACCGTTGCCGTTGCCGATCAAAGCCTTCTTAAGCTATCTGAAAAGTATCAGCAAAATAGTATAAGAGTCCTTATTTTGTACAAATAGAAAAACACTTGAAAATGGGACATCATTAGTCTTTTACGAATCACGGTTCAACAGACCAGAAGTTCCTTAGAGCACAAAGGTGTTGAGCGCTGAAGGACGGATCTCGGGGTTCGTTTGAGCGGGAGCGGCGATGCGGACCAAATGTACTGTTCAGTAATGTCCGTTAGACCTCGCCTTTTTGTTATAAAGCTCCTCGATCTACAGTTTATTGCTTACACTAAACACTTCAGTTCCGCTCCACTAAGTCGTGCGTTTATGAGCTGCTGACACAGTTTGATGAAGATCCGGAATAAACTACGAGCCACGTCGAGCTACTGCGACGTCCAATGCGGAAACAGGTTACTGCGGCATTGCCGATGGGCCGGCCACGGGCAGCCAGTCACAATTAATACGGAATTTGTATAATTGGAGCCGATTACATCTGTGAATACCGTACCCTACGGGCTATACCACTCTGTCTGATTACCTAATATCTCATGTTTAGACCTCTATAAACACATCCTACATACACCAACACTATTCCTCTCCACATACCCAAAGTTCTTGAAGTAATTATTGAACATAACCCACAATGTCAGCTCGTCTTCGATAGTTAGACAGGCACTCCCAGTTTATCCTGCTTGGAATGTAATTAACGTCAACTGATCAGGGGCTGGATGGATTAGTTACAGATTTAGACTAAATTGGGCGCGTCAATCTGATACTTAACCACGGGCGGAACTTCCATTGACGGGTGCCGGCAGAACTTCCTGTGGGCACGAGGACATCCCATCAATGATTCAATTTATCTGCCCACCACGGCCACTTCCGGAAGATACGACTACTCGTCGATATGAATATTTTATCTGTTCGACAATCCCATAAGCCTTTATTGCAGGCGTAATTTGGTAGCGAGTTGACGTACTGTATTTACTAAGTTAGTTTATATATTTGGACTATCGATATTTGCGTAGCATTTTTATGGTAAAGAAAAATATGTAGCGTTATATCGCGCGCTGTGAAAGACAATGCGCTACGAATCTCGTAGGCGTAGGTCTACGAAAACTTATAACGGTCTTCAAGCATAAATCGGACACTACGATTAAATGTTTGATATTTCTTATACATCACTTACTTACAAAAGGCGGAGACTATACTTGACGAGAAGACTTGTAAAAAAATAACTTAAGTTTTAAATTCGTGTTGGCTGAGGATATAATTTTCAGAAGACTATTCAAAAGAAAAAAAATGTTTCAAATGGTGACGATATTTTTTTTTTGTTTCACAATGCTACTAGCTAAAACTCAAGTAAAAGCCGAATCTTCTTTTTATTAAAACACTTTTAAAACTACTGAATGCACTGCCGCCTACTTATTAATAGTTCTCCCGCGGAGTGCTCTTGCCATCATCTAATCAGACGGAGGTGGCGGACGGACACTGTCTTCTACTTACCCACTCGACAGTACTGTCAAAACCTATTTCGAAACGATGCCGTTCACGGAATTATCCCTAAATAGCTTTAGAGCTGTATTGATTCAATTGCAAATGTCTAATTGAGAAATACTTTTAAGTGTGTATGGTTCTTCCTTATAAGGGTATAAATTATTTTAAAGACACTAAGGTAACATTAAAATATTGGCGTTTTAGAAAACATGCATGCATGTGAAAGAATACATACATAAAATGGCCTGAATTGCGGCCGAACGAGAGAATGCGTTCTTAACACCATCCTGTCAGTTTCATACTTGCAAACAAATACGTGTTTTGCGAATTTGACGTTAATTATTTACTAGAATTGTCGCACTGACAGGTGTCAGTGACGCTTCCTTCGACGACCGGGCTGTACTTAGAGACCTTTGGTTCAAAATAAAAAGAATTACTTTCTTATGTAAAACTTAAACCTATTATTATACTAAATTGATGTGTTGATAAGTTTTGACTCTAATTTCCTCATGACGAGCTTATAAAAAAAGAAAGGACAGTTCAGTCGGTACCTTACGGACTTGGCACCAATAGTAGGAATGTAACAGAGATAAAAATATTTTTAACTCGCGGCATACTAGAGCCGCTCGCATAATATGCATGAACTGGACGGGTTTAAAATATTTATTCGTATTGGGAACAAAATTTGCATAAAACATCAGTATAGCAGAGCGAATCAAGGAATAATGACACGTTGATACACCACACCGATAACCTCTAGATTATGTATGACGACTACATTTAGACTATTTGACATCTGACTGCGTAAGCTGCGATAAATGCATTATTTGTTAATAGCGAATTATATTGAATCTGATAATCCAGTTAGAATTTTATTATAATCACTGGTTGAAAAATGATTTTCGTTAGTTGTGAATATAGCTGGTTTTAAAAGATGGAACAGCTTGCTTGAAACTTAACGTAATCACGTTTTATTAGCTTCTGTAGACCCCGGAATTTACAGTTTCTTTTGAAGATATATAGGTAATACTACGTTCGTCTCGGGTACACAGTAAATAAGCTGAACCTACGTTTTCGTTTATGTTGATCTTCAATAATAAGTAAATATTGTATTAGAAAGAAAACAAAAAAATCCAGCGCTGGAGCTCTGTCTCGCATAGGGTCTTAGCTTCATGCTGAGGGATGGCCGATTTGCGTGAATGTGACGCATATTTTGCCCCAATTTGTATTTTTTTTTTGTGTGATCGAGTTCTTTCTCTGCGTCATGTATACCGTGTATATAAGTTGCGGTATAATTATTTCATTATTAATAGGTACCTATGTAGGTTATTTTGCTAACCATTTTATGGGTTTGCTATTTTGTCAAAGGCTTCTGGGATGGCCACTTTTACCGTTTAGTCATAGACATTGCCCGCCATCCCTGACGGCTTTCAAAGTCTAGAGCTTGTAACAATGAAATTCCCTTTGAAACCCGTTTCACTTCCCGAAACACTACCCTAAAGCGCTTATAACCGACCGACACTTATAAAATCTTCAGTTGTTCAAGAACAGGCAAAATTAGCCTGTCATAAGTCTTTGAATTTTTGGCACTATGACATGCCGGTTTCCTCACGATGTTTTCCTTCACCGTTTTGAGAGCAGTGGTGAACTGGTGATGATGATGAGCATTATACATTGTATATCTACATAATGTTTATCTTCCATACCTATACATTACATACATTATTATCTTAAGAACTTCTTGCAATAAAATTTAGAGATTCTGAAATTCTATCTGCACATGGATGAAACTTTGTAAAAGTTTTTAGGGTATGACTCCATATAAAATAAATTGATCGGGTTGCTGTTTCACCTTGAAAATACTCAATGAAACAGATGCATGACTCTTGAAGCTTTTCAGGGAAGGTATTTCTGTTTGGCAGATGCAATACAATAACACGGAATCTATACATGAAAATAACGTAGACGTATTGTAGCTGTTACATGCAGAGCTTATCATCAGATGAAAAAAACTAAAAGAGCTAATAGATATCGGTAAATAATGTACTGAATGGAATGCAGTTCATTAAAAATACACATCACAAAGTCGCCACCTATGCATGATGTACAGACGCCAGCACATCAAGCTACCCGAAACTGTCAAATTTTCTCAATTAACTTTGAACCTTATGCTTTAGCGATAAAGTTGAAAATCTATTAAAGAAATTTGACAGATTGTAGTAGCTTGATGTGCTGGCGTCTGTACATCAAACTAAGTAATATTCTACAAAAATAATTCTGGGAAACGACTTTTATTTACGATGTCAAAAATAGCTATTTACGGTAGCCAACAATGTAGCGCTCGTAAAACATTGTTCTTATAGATGCGAATGGATGCATGCAACGGACACGGGTCATGGAGGTATTTAAAGTTATTTTGAAACATTTAAAACTTGTTTTCGTAAAAAAAAAAGCAAAAATAGTTGAACCTTCAATATCTCCGTAACCAGAATTTTTTCAAATTCGGGATCCCGGTTTTCCGTTTTTTGTTTGTGCTGGAGTACAGGCTACAAACATAAATATCACAATAAAGGGGAGGAATAAGTGATCCTCGACTTCGTTTCACATCTTTATGCACCCGGTATAATTTCCTTTGGCCTAACCATAAAAATGTACTTATATCTATGGGTCTAACGTTATACGATATATACAAACAGGGTGGTCAAAAAGTCGTGGATCAAATGAAATAGGGAGATAAGGAGGTCATTTCCAACGCTTTTAAAGCCAGAAAAAAATTTTGGTGACGTTTCAAAATTTTTGGAAAAAAATTAATTGCTCGACATTTGGTACCCAGAGCCGCAATAGAACTTTTGTAGTGCTGATACATTATCTAGTAAAAATACAACACCGTTTGTTTTGTTGTTTAATATCACTTTTTTTTTAAATAAGTCTAGTTGTAAAAGAACTCGGTATACAAAAATATTCATAACTTTTAGGGCAATTGAATTATGGCCATGCTGTAAAAAGATATTTTGTCGGAAATGACCTCCTTTATCTCCCTATTTCGTTTGATCCACGACTTTTTGACCACCCTGTATAAAGATAAGCTATACTAGAAGTCACCACTGAACGGTTTGCTCTCGATAGCGGCACTAACTCATGCTCTACAACTACATGACGGCCGCTGCTCCCAAGGCATTAGAAATGTTTAGAACTTACTAATAACATTTAGTTTCACACGACGTTGCTCCGTTTCAGCTGAAGCTGGTTTTAATTAACTTTTGACGTTTGAATAATGTTGTCTTGGTTCCTAATAGGTCACCGTGGCACTTGCCGTGGGTGTGCGGCAGTAGAGTAAGAGGTTTAGTGCAATAGGAAGCAGGAGGCTACAGTTGCGTAAGGTATACCTACACACTCATAGAGCAGGGGAAAGTTGTATTTTGTTACATTGATTAAGTTCTTTATGGGTCTGAAATAAAAGATTTTATTACTTGAGTTTGGGTTAACCTTTTATAAAAATAAAACACAATGAAAGAACTTCAATCTCCTTTATTTATAAAACAATACAATATACAGAGATTTTCTGTTGCTATACAGTGATTATATCCCTATTAAAATATCGATTTCTGGTCAATTATTTTGTCGTGCATTTAATTTGCTACCTGATAATTTGATACCTGAGCAAGTTGTGTCCTTTTTTGGGGGAAATTAAAGTAAATTTTTCGATGACGTTTACCTACAGCAAAAAGTAAAAAAATATCCCTCCATTCTCAAACCACTGTAAAATACCTCATCGTTTTAAACTATCTCCACTTGATATTCTATGATAATAGAAAATTTTATCCCAGAATTTAAAATATAAAATGTTTCCACAAAAATAATAGCCAAAGCCAGAGGCGTTTGCAGCCCTAACTTCAAAAGCGCAAAAACAAACCTCTAGAATATGAAATTCATAAACATGACACGGGGTTCGGAACCTAGGACACGCGAGTACAGTCTAACACAAAGGTGGAATACTTTCATCGTTCCATATTTATTCTAGCAACAAAGAGAATCAAATGTGACGTACATTCCGTCTGACTTACTAATATCATGAATATAAATTGAAACATCATGGATATTTATGCGGGGTTGCCCGCGGATATTGCTCACCACGGCGATACGCGGCCGGCAGGTGTTCAGACAATGTGCCCGCCAGCAATAGATTCCTGATATCAATATTTATGCCTATTACCGTCCCGTTCAGAAGAAATACAATACCATAATTTCGACCACTCTTATTCATAGCCGCTACGGACATTACGAAAACTTTACCCGCTTTTTGTGTGAACCGGAATTGACTGTTTATGTTTTCATTCAGAATGATTTCGAATATATTCTATGTTTTACATAAAAGTTACGTCTTTCTTATAAAATCAATGTGAAGGCAAGTATTTTGTATCTAGATACTTATGCATTTTATTGTTATGTACGTGGTGTCAATATCCAAACCAATCATAATAACCCATAAAATGGCTACAAAGGTACGGACAGACACTAAAAATATTTAACTGCAATAAGTTAAAAATTCAATAAAATCACGACACCAATTAAGTCTCCCCGGCAATTTTAATGCATCGCAATCGTCATAGTGAAATCAAAAAAATCTTTTAATTAAATTAATAAAATCGAAGCGTAGCATCGCACTATGATAACCGCATCGTATGCAATTACAGTAATCCCGTAACGCACGTATGTATAAAGCGTATGTGACAACGTAATACGGCTTTTGAGGTTTCCATATACGGCTTAATGGCACTCCAAATTAATTTAATTTCGCAGTACCTAACGGTCTTACGTACGCAACACTGGCTGAAACGAAAACTCGAGGAGCAAAAAGAATGCTGTAAAATTTAATTATGATGGAGAAAATTGTACAAAACAGAGGAGAAACAAAAAGTATTTTCTTGTTGCGAACTTTGTATCTGCATAATTAATTTCATAGCTGTAAGTAAATACATCAAAGCACCTATTTCATTTATAACACATTTCAAACCATCGTAACAACTTCCATAACAAAGTCCTCCAAGTTGCTGAACCTCAAATCCCGCCGTGAAGAATTTACGAACATAGATTTATAGACAACAGCGTAGGAACAAGAGCGGAGCATGCCTACACGGAGAGGCTTCGATGGCAGATATGCGAGCGATCCCCGACGGACGGCACCTACTCCGGCGAGATTGCATACCGCACTGAGATATTGACTACCCGACTAATGTGGGCGGTAATGGATGGAAAGTGCCCCAAAACTAGTGTAGGGTTGGCGTCAACTACGCGCCATTTGAATATACACCAAAATGATTTGGTGTTATCATAAATCTGTGTGACTGTTTATACCACGATACTACTATTGTACCACGATATATGACTGCGTTTCTGATGCAATTGCCACATTGTGCATCGTAAAGATTATATTTTATAGCGTGATCTTTTACATCGTTATTCGAAAGGTGGGCAGTACTAGCAACTCTTGATTGTTCAGAGTTTTGTAAGTGGATATGAACTTTCGTAACTACGAATTACAGCAACCTTCCATCAAAGAAACCGCTGTTACGAGAACGAACAACTATTTCTCATCGACTCAGGGTGCGCTCCAAAATCAAAGGACTTCGCTACCAGAGGCGATAGGGGAACATAATAGAACCGAACGGACCGGTCCATTGTGAGTGAAGCTTGAAGCGAATCTGCGCGCCTTGTCGTCTCGGCCGAATATAGATTCCATTAATTAGCAGCCCACTGGGGCCCACTCGACAAACAAACAGACAATGAAGTATCACAGCGCAAGTATTTGCATAACAATTGCATCTTAATCGAATCATAGCTAATGGAAACATCGCAATATCTTGTTCATTAATTGATGTATCCGACTGTCAGGTACTACGATGACTACCTACTATTAAGCTCTACTTAGGAATACTTTATTGCAAATATTCCACAGCAAGAATGTTTGCGATAAAGTATTACTAAGTACGATACTTACACGGGAGGTAAACATGATCTATTATTGTCTATAGAAACATGTTGTTTTATTGTATGTAAAACAAAATTCAAAGAAGGAGCTATAAGTCCCATGAAATAAATCCATCTAAAAGGACTATTGCCAAGGGTTACAACCCTCAGGTAAAGGACCTGGATTAATCCCTGATTATGGGCGCTGCAAAGGGACTGCAACTTTGTGGAAATAAATTTTAATAATAAGCATCAAGTAATCCCAAAAAAGGTGTTATGTAAATAAGTAAAATAGTCCTTAAGCCACTTCAAAGAAATTTTGACTCTTATATAGGGTGGCCAAATCGGATGTATATACTATACAAAATTTTTTGGCCTCCATTTTTATTTGGCGCCAAATTTTGCGATTCTTTGATAGCCACTAATTCGTAAAAAAGTGGCAAATTCGTTCTGCACTGTTTATAAGATCATTAGTGTAGCAATAATTTCAGTATTTTTATCCTTAAGTTCTACGGATTGAAAACGACCTTCAACAAATTAAGTCCGCGCGGAACTAGTTGGCCGCGCCTTAGGTACGTGAGCGGTGGGACGGAGGGGCGGGGGCGCTTTGTTATTACTCAGTAGGTACGTGCGTTGCGAACACTAGGCAACCCCGCCCCGCCGCCCTCACCCCCGTCCCCACCTAAGACGCGGTCAACTAGTTCCGCGCGGACTTATAGTACGAGAAACTAATTCCATTTTGATTTGTAAATAAACAATATCAACTATTGTGGAGAAGAGAAACCTTTAAGCTGATCGCACATTTGTAAGCACCGTACGCGCCGCACGTGCCGAACGCGCCGCATTTTAAAATTGGGTCGCATATTTGTCAGCACCGTACGCACCGAACGCGTCGCATTTCTGTGTGCTGCCAACAATTTTTGCAGTTTTTTCTTGCCTCTGGTGTGAAACGGTGCGGTGACATTTTGCTATGGAAGAAATTGTTGTAATAGCCTGCTTATTGGCAGAGGAAGAAGAAAATGAAATTCGAAGAAAAATCGCCGCACGCGCCGTACGCGCCGCGTTTTATGACGTCATCAGAATGGTTCCTTCGGAGTTCGGATGCCTACCGTATTTTACGAAATGCGGCGCGTACGGTGCGGATAAATATACGAGGTTTCATATAATTGCATACAACGAATTCTAAAATGCGGCGCGTTCGGCGCGTGCGGCGCGTACGGTGCTTACAAATGTGCGATCAGCTTTAGTTGACCAAGCTCATCTCAAAATTAAGTTAATTTCTTGATGTAAAGCTTGTACAAAGTCATTCGTGTTTCAATTACAATGCATTAATTTTAACGACATCCATTAATAGTGGAAACCATAATTTATTTTGTTCACGATACTTAGCGGACGCGTCAAGTTTTCAATTATGTTAATTGAAGGCAGAGCTGCATTTCTTGCCGACAACGCGTGGCGGCCATCTTCCTGCTACCGCAAATAAATTAGGCACCGACTCATTTTGGTGGGCAGTTATGCACTTTGCAACTTCATTAACTGTCAGTGGGAAATAATTCATCAGGCGTGCTTGATAAACAAACCGGCTGTGCGTGTTATTAACTAACTAACATAGCACAGCATCCACTATCTGTGTAATGGGTGATCTTCCTCCGGTCGTGTCGGATTACCGTCCCATCGGACTATGAGATTGAGGGAAGAATGAGTATCACTGTCTCTTTATAAATTAACGTTGCTTTACGTTAAGTAGTGATTAGCAACTGTTCAACCATACATTTTTGACGTTTAAACGTCACTTAACTTTAACCATCGTTTATAAAATAAACTCCATAAATATCTCCCGTGTAGATGGCTACACTGAGAAAAAAGACCTTCCGAAATAGGGAAGGAATAACCTGCCATGTTGACTCACACGGAATTTTTCCTGCCGGTTTCGAAGGAAAGTTTTACCTTCCACAGTTTCCTTCTTTTAGTCTTCTTCCATAAAATCCTTCCAAATTTCAAAGTAAATTCCCGTTGAATCAAATTACCTTCTAGTTTTTCCGTCTGAGTCAACACGGAAGGTATCTATCGGACGGTAATGTTTTGGAAGGTAAATATAATTATTTTTCCATCCAATAATAATTATTTTTCCATCTGAGTCAACAAAGAAGGATATTAATCGGAAGGTCACTCTTTGGAAGGTAAATAAAACATTTTTTTCCATCCAACATATTTACCTACCACTGTTTTCCGTGTGAGTCAACACAGAAGGATAATCATCGGAAGGACACAGTTTAGAAGGTAAATGCAAAATCTTTTTTCCTTCCATATTTATTACCTGCCAATCCTACCTACAAAATCAGGTGGATTGACAAGGAAGGATATTGATAAATTTTCCTTCCAATTACCGAATAACCTACCTACAAATAAGGAAAAATATAGTAGGTGATCTGCGTTCTCCTTCCATCTCAGATGGTTTTACCGTCTGAAGTTCAGAGATCTACCTTCCGATGTCTGAATTACCTACCTATTACGGAGGAAAGTACGGTGGGTATACCAGAATTTCCTTCCATCTCAGATCGTTTTACCGTCTGCAGTTCAGAGATTTACCTTCTGATACCTGAATTACCTACCTACGCCGGAGGAAAAGTACGGTGGGTATACCAGAATTTCCTTCCATCTCAGATGGTTTTACCTTCTGAAGTTCGGAGATTTACCTTCTGATACCTGAATTACCTACCTACGCCGGAGGAAAAGTACGGTGGGTATACCAGAATTTCCTTCCATCTCAGATGGTTTTACCGTCTGAAGTTCGGAGATTTACCTTCTGATACCTGAATTACCTACCTACGCCGGAGGAAAAGTACGGTGGGTATACCAGAATTTCCTTCCATCTCAGATGGTTTTACCGTCTGAAGTTCGAAGATTTACCTTCTGATACCTGAATTACCCACCTACGCCGGAGGAAAAGTACGGTGGGTATACCAGAATTTCCTTCCATCTCAGATGGTTTTACCGTCTGAAGTTCGGAGATTTACCTTCTGATACCTGAATTACCTACCTACGCCCGAGGAAAAGTACGGTGGGTATACCAGAATTTCCTTCCATCTCAGATGGTTTTACCGTCTGAAGTTCGGAGATTTACCTTCTGATACCTGAATTACCTACCTACGCCGGAGGAAAAGTACGGTGGGTATACCAGAACTTCCTTCCATCTCAGATGGTTTTACCGTCTGAAGTTCAGAAATATACCTTCTGATACCTGAATTACCTACCTTCGCCGGAGGAAAAATATGGTGGGTATACCAGAATTTCCTTCCACCTTAGATGGTTTTACCGTCTGAAGTTCAGAGATTAACCTTCTGATGCCAGAATTACCTACCTACGACCGAGGAACAGTATACTGGGTACATTAGCATTTATCTTCCATCTCAGATGGTTTTACCGTCTGAAGTTCAGAGATTTACCTTTTGATGCCTGAATTACTTATCTACGGCGGTCATATTTGACTCCGTCTTAAGAAGGTAATTCAAGCATATTTGGAGGAAAATGTCTGAATATACGGCGGTGAAACCATCTGAGATGGATTTAAAATGCTAGTGCACCCAGTGTACTTTTCTTCGGTCGTAGGTAGGTAATACAGGCATCAGAAACCAAATCTTCAAACTTCAGACAGTACGAACCATCTGAGATGGAAGAAAAATGTTAATGCACCCAGTGTACTTTTCCTCGGTCGTGGGTAGGTGATTCAGGCATCAGGAACCAAATCTTCAAACTTCAGACAGTAGGTACAACCATCTGAGATGGAAGAAAAATGCTAGTGTACCCAGTGTACTTTTCTTCGGCCGTAGGTAAGTACGTAATTCAAGCATCAGAAACAAACTTCAGGTGGTAAAAGCATCTGAGATGGAAGAAAAATGGGCAAATTGTCATAATCCCCACCAAGCTGTACCAACCAGTGGGGTTTATGACAATATACCGAAAAATGCTAGGATACTCACGGTACTTTCCTTTCATCGCAAGGTATTGAGGTATTGAACTGGAAAACTCAGGTATTTATCCTCGTCGTAAATAAGTAATTCAAGCTACTTTGAGCCTTTTATCTCCGAGTTGATGTCTCAACAAAACCTTCTAAAATTAAGAAAAATGTAAATTAATAAAACAAAGATATCGAAAAAATATAGACCAAATTTATTGAACTAAAAACATAATGAAACCAAAAATTAGAAAATTAATTATTCAAACACAAAGAACAAATACATAATTTTAAACACAAACACTCACTATCTGTTAGACAGACAGTAATGCAACAAAAACCCTGCCTGAGTACAAAGTATTTAAAATTATCAAATCTGTTGTTTTATTCTAAATTTAAATTCAATATTCAATTAGAAACGATATTTTACTATTTTAGGAATTAAATTGTTCTTTTTGGTTCAAGCAGGTGTTTATTGTTGCACACTGTAACTATATGGTTAAAAAAGCTATATTATCAAAAGAAAAAAATAAAAAAAAATTAAAGTTTGTTTTACCAACGCAAATAGCATAGAGGATGGAGGTAAAAACAAATGCCAGACCCAAGACAACTACTTTAATTATATTTCAAAGAAAGTGTCTGTTATTATTAAGAGCGTTTATACAGAAAGTGGGCAACGTCGCAAATAGCTGTCAAATATTTCGCTGTTTAGATTAATTTGTAAATATTACTGTATGAAAATAAGAAATATGGCTAACTAATGGACTAGAATATTGATTATGAAATGCAAATAATATAATTAATATCGTAACACCGAATATTTAGTTTTAGATGTAAAAAAAGTATTTGGAAACTTTACTAATGCCTTTTTTACACCTAAAACGGTTACAACATCAAATTCAGTGTTTTAATTGCAATTCATTATTAATATTGTAGTTCATTAGTTAGCCATATTTCTTATTTTCATACAGTAATATTGACAAATTAATCAAAGCAGGGAAATATTTGACAGCTGTTTGCGACGTTGCCCACTTTCTGTATACGCGCTCTTAACCAACCAAATAAACACAAAGATAACACATCACATAGGTAGGTATGGTACCTTACCTACCTATTCAACATAATTTCAAATACAGTCAATAATAGTTAGTAATAAAAAAAGGTATCAAATACCAAATGAAAGTAAATATAAAAGTAAAAAATACTTCACAGAAACTACCCGATACCTAATTATTCATCGAACAAACAAATCACATACAAAAAGTTTGAATACAGTCAGTAATAATAGTTAAAGATCTAAAAAGAGTATCAAATACCAAATTTAATGCAAGTATCAAAGTAAAGTTGTTCGATTCTCATACAAACTGAATTTAGTTTTTTTACTATTTTTCTACAACTTTATTAATATGATTGTAGTAGAAATTAAGTTCTTTGGGTTTTTGTTGCACACTGTTTAGAAGAGGCATAATTAATAGAAAGAATTTCTTACAATGACATACCACCAGCCATGAGGGGGTAATTTTGTCAGAACATTTGGTTTTAAAAAACCTAGATCATTGTAAGAAAAATACTTTTTAACGTTCGTCTTACTTACACAATAAGCACAAACGTGAAAATCATAAAAAATTGTATCAAATGCCAGACCCCCAAAAATTACTTGCTTCGTATTATCTTCATAATATATGTCAGAAATTTGTACAAAATCCGGTTCGCCACTGCTCATATCAATATCTAACGCTAAGATTTGGTTAGGTGTGTATCTAATACCATTAAGGGTAATAATGTTCATAGAAAAAATTTTCGAGTTAGGTGCTATTAGGAACTGGCCTGATAAAATTCCGTATGTAACATGGTCACAATTTTTATGGCAAGAAGTAGGTTCTACATCGGAGACGATTTCATTTTTCAGAAATAAATGATTCAATTGCAGCTGTTGTTTAATGGCAAGAGTTTTAGGCAAATTGATTCTGTTAGATGATGCTCTTGCACAAATTTTTGAAGTTCTATGCTTAGCCTCATATCTCATGGACCACAAATTATGAAGAGGGCCTAATTTTTCCATGACGCCTGCATAATGTAATAAATGATGAAATTTAGGTTTTAAATGCGAGTTACTCAGTAAAATATACAACTTGTTGAAATCTTTCACTGTATCTCTAATTTCATCACAAATTTCTGGATAAACAGCTTCGGTCATGGACAAGTCTAAAAGTTTTCGGAGTAGCAAATAAAGCGTCCAATGTTGGTCTTCATATGGGACTTTATGAGAAACAAAACATGGAAAGTATCTGATAAAATTATAAGCTTCCATAGCAGACATTTTCCACTTCACAATGTGTCCTGATTCTTTACATAACTGTGGTGGTTTGCAGTTCGAGTCTGGACCATATTTAAAAAAAGCTATTCGATTGTTTAATTCCTCTAAAGTAATGTATTTTTTACAAAGTAAACCCTTCAGTATGTCTTTCATTGCATAACGTACCACGCCTTCTAATATGTCATGCATAAGATCTACAGATGCTTGCTTAAACATGTCAAAACCTTCTCCTTGTTTCCATAGAGATTCTTCTTTTATACCAGTTTCACTAGGATTTTGTAGATTTAAATCTGATACATAGTTACTTTCATTTCGGAGTAAGGATAGTTCCTCACTGCACATTGTCTTTATTACAGTTTTATGAGCTCGACAGAATCGGCAAGGATAATTAGCTGTGAAATTTTCTACGAATCCTAAAATAGAATGCAGGCCAAGGTTGTCGCCAATTAAAGATGCTAATTGAAATTTGATAAGACCTTGAAAATATCCCGGAATATTTATATCAATACCAGTATCAGCCAAGAAATTTAATTCATCGATTACTTTATGAAAACAATTAAAATTGCCGCCATACCGTGTTCGATCTGACGAATAAAATAGAGCGAAAAGAAAAATATATTTCAACTGTGACGCTAAATTTGGAGGTAAACACGCTATTGATGCATAAACTGCACCTAATTTGTGTATGCTAGCATGTGAGCCAAGAGGATTACCAGTTTCATAGTCGTCGTAATATACAAATAGCGGAAATATCTTGACATTAGCTTCGAGCGATTGAATTTTATTCAACCAAATAGAGGTACGAACAACGTTTGTAACTACTTTTGAACGTAAGCATTGGTCAACATATTCGTCAATTGACTTTAAAACTCCTGGGATGCTCAAAAACTTACACAGAACAGAACGTAGCGGAATAAATTGACCAGTACCCAAAATATGTTTTCTTTTACCGCCTATAAGTTCAGCTCTTAGTTCTGTAGTAGTTTGGTATTGCAAGGGCTCTATGAATGTTCCTAAATCTTTGAAATATTTATTCCATTTATATTCACTACAGAAATCTTTAACTGATTGAGTTACATCCAACTTGAGTCCACCTACATTAGTTTCTTGTTCTTTTGGACAAATTAGCGGTATTACATTAGCGATGTACGATGTCATTGATTTCATAAACAATTTTACAGTACTTCTTGATACTAACGGATCAGCTAAAAAAGAACTAACCATTAATCCAGTTTCAGATGCTAATAACTGTCTGTTGCTAACAGAGGTACTGAATGTACCATCAACTTCACGATTTCCTTCTATTTGCTCATTTAAACATTGCACAAGAGATTCCTCACTATGTTGATTATTATTACTGACGTAATCATTATTGATGCTTGATGGCACAAAATCATGACCTGGTACTGATACCTGACTACTACTACAACTATTACTATTACTCTCAATGTGTGTTGGTAACGAGTTTTGATCAGGTACTGGCAATGATGCTTTTGAAGCAAAAGTGTATCTATTTTGGTCGGTTTTACCATTAATATGCATCCTATTCAAATGCATTCTCAGTGTATTTAAGGAATCAAAATTTTTTTCAAAACAACCTTGTCCACATTTATAACCTGCTCCACTAGATGTTAACTTCGGCAGATTATTGCATTCGTTTTTTAAATGAATTATCAATGAATTTACTTCGGAAAATTTACTTGAGCAGTGGCCACAACTTATCATTATTGAAATACTAAGTTCTAGTTCCTCTCGTTTTTAGATGGTCGTTTGATTGAGAGGCCTAACTGTTCCGCCAATTCAGATGTTGAACGGTGGTTCCAATCAAACTTTGTATAAATATTGTAGACCGCTTGTTGTATGAATTCCCATACGTTATGACTTTCAAGTGGATATTGTGCATGAAACGAATGAAACAGTTGAAAGCAAACTTCTATAGCCTCCAATACACTGGGAAAAGAGTATATTATATTTTGGTCAAGTACAATGTGCGCTTGATCAATTTCGGTCCAAGAAGTACCTACCACTAGAACAAATGGTTGTAGGTGTAGATTTTCCCATTTCAGTCTATTTTGCACATTTTTAAGGTGATCACGCATTCGAGTGATTCCGTCTTGAACGTCAGCTTCGGTATCGACTTTAAAAATAAATGAATCCAGTACATCACTTTTTGTCGGCTTCCAATATTTATTTACTTGGTAGACTCCAGGAAACAGGAATGGTAGCAGCAAGAGCAATCCAGTAGTTTGTTGTGTTATATTGTCACCTAAAAATTTACAAACAATGAAAAACCAGTAGTATCAGAGCCGTTAGAGGGGCCGTGGGAGGGGTTCGTAACGGCCGGTTCGCGCGCAAACTCACGGCAACTCTTTTATTTTAAAAACAAAAAGCCCATTCACAAAAAGTAAATCCAACATAATCTTACGAATTTATTAAGGTAGGTACACGGGAACTCAATTCTTTGAAAATATCTTAATAAAATACTAGAATTGTCTTTAACAGAAATCGCATTTTATAGAGAAAAATCGAGCTTTATATAAGGTGTATCTATTCATACACGAAATCTCTTAAGGGGTCATTGTACTCATCATTATGAACAACTTTTTCTATGGGACCAACCTTGAAATCGTGAAAAAAAAATCAGCTGTTCCCTACATTTATGTTCGCATAACTCGTCAAAATGTAGGGAACAGCTGATTTTTTTTTTGCGATTTCAAGGCTGGTCCCATAGAAAAAGTTGTTCATAATGATGAGTACAATGACCCCTTAAGAGATTTCGTGTATGAATAGATACACCTTATATAGTATAATAATTTCAAATTTTATACTTCGTTCATCCATGCTTTAACGCGGGGGAATACGAGCGGGGGGTGCGTTTTGTGCCTTTGCCCTCAATACATAAATTCGCTCTTAGTACTATTATGGCATAACATGACGGTACTTACTTTCAACCAAAGAAAGAAATAGTGAAACTCTTTCTTTTTGTCTTTCCGCGGTTAATTTACAAAGCACTTGCAGTGCTATTTCTTTCAGAGAAGTCTTTTTCGATAGCACAAAGTCTTGCAGTTGGTTCAATGGCGGCAAATCTTTGTATAGCAATTGGAAGTCTTTTTTTATCTGCAAGAAAATTTTTTTATTGGTTTTGTTATTTGTTATTTATTTGGTTTTTAGTAAGTATTTGTTGTTATAGCGGCAACAGAAATACATAATTTGTGAAAATTTCAACTGTCTAGCTATTGCGGTTCTTGAGATACAGCCTGGTGATAGACAGATGGACTGACGGATTGACGGATGGACGGACAGACAGCGAAGTCTTAGTAATAGGGTCCCGTTTTTACCCTTTGGGTACGGAACCCTAAAAAAAGGGGCTGACAATGTACCTAAATATTAAATACTCACTAGAGCTGGCCCAACACTTGGTACTGCGAGTCCTTTGTAACTTTGGAAGTAATCCCACAATGTTCCCGGCGTTTCTTTCAGTTCCTTCATGCGAAAGTCATGCGTATCGACCCAGTCTTGCAGCAGGTCACTGGATGTATGTGACGGTACAAGCGTGCGCAAATTCGTTAATTGGGTTTTCACGTTCAGATCAGATTCTAAAACAAAATTAAAGTAATTAAATACGAATCGTTTAGGTTTTGTACTTCCCATGGTTTATTCCCACTTTCTCCCTTCTCATCCTTTGGCTATAATCTCAAGCAAGCAACTAATTGAGGAGATAACAATTTCGTAAATACCTGGAGGGCAATAGTCGGTGATACCTTCAGCTGGCCGGTGGCAGGACGCCCTAGTAACTTTTTGTGGAGTACTCTGCGGTGTTGGTAGCGAGGTCTTGTTTGTACGCAACTTTGCTGACGAATCCTTTTCCAATAGTTTTTTTCGAAGTAAACTCAGTTGCGTATACAAAGCTCCAATGGGTCGTGTTTTGTTAACATGTTTCCCGCTTTTTGTTTTGTATTCTTCTATTTTAATAAAATAAAATCTGTGTGCACTTGTGCATGGGAACAGGGCTTCAAAATAACTTTTTGTCCAGAAGGTACAAATACTGGGTCCGACCTGACGTTTAGGCGGCGTAGCTTCTAAGAACAAATACTGTGCCACACTTTGTGCCACCACTTTGATTTGGCTTGCATCAAGGACGCAGTCTTCCGGTAAGTTGGCGATCCTTTTCTCTTCTAGTGAACCCTTATTTAGCAACATCCAGATGGGGTTTTTATGACGGGTTACTATTATATTTCTCTCTGTGGCCGGGTTGAAATTTTCAACATTAGCTGCATCTTCAGCAGTACGTACACATAAATCTAAGTTTTCTAAATTATGGTCGAATAATGATAATTCTGCTTCACTTATTTCTTCTGTTTGAGTACTGTCAGTGTTTGCGGTTATAGCTGAACTACCGCTGCTTTTTGTAGAGGTCCCACACCTAGACCCTCCTCTACTCACAGATTGGCTAGGATGAACGCCAGCAGTCTGGAAAAATAATATAATATGAGAACTAAGCTTAAAGATTCCAATTTAATAATAAATAATATATTAATGTCACACCACAACCATGCATAGTTAAAAAAAATAAGAATTAAATTTAAATTATTAACCCAGAGAATATTTTCTTCTACTTCTTGACCATTATCAAGCAGCCATGAAGCGAGTGCACATGCAATTTTTTTTCGTGTTAGTAACTGTGGTATCAAGCTTTTTAAATCATATTCTGTGATAAATTTCAGCTCCTCTACAGAAGAGTATCCATTATCTGAAACAATTAATTCAAATGCCTACTAACAACCCTTGCCTCCCCCCCGGCTTTTGGCCAAGTTTGAAGATCTTTACCGAAGAAGGGTTGGTTATAGGTTACTGTTACAGGTTACCGTTACAAGTTTATTGGTTTTTGCCCATCTCATGACTTGCTTTCAAAGTGCCGAGCCTTCCTAAAGAAGATTTTACTTAAAAAAATATACATAACATAACACACCCACACCCAAAAAACATGTTAGTGACATAACATAACCCACCCACACTCAACAACAATGACCATTTCATTTCCATTATTTTGACCAGACTTTTTAGAGATTGTCAGATTATATATTATATTATATTATAAAGAAATACAGGGCGAGGTTCAGAATGCATAAAGGACAAACATGCAAGCATTGTTTTTTTTATATACATAATTGCACCACTATTTTTGTTTACCATTAGCCAGAAAAAAATTAAGGACTGTATCAGCAAAGGTAAATCAGTAAATTTCTCAAGTACAAACTTAAAATTTACATCAAATCAACACACTAATAAGAAAACATGAAAAATGAATTTGTTCTTTTCTATTTCATTGTATTTTGTATGGGGCAGCATTGTTTTTGGGGGAAGCAATTCAGATTTATTGATTTGAATTTTTAGGAGTGGTAAAAACTATTTTGATGAAAGATAAAATTGGTAAGTAGGTACAAAATGCTTACCAAGGAAACTTTTCACCGTCTCAGTATCTGCCCCAAGCTGTCTAAGCATTGCCTGAAGCTCCTGGGCTCCTGAAGCTTCTGAGCTGCTGGGAACGGGGGACTCCATTCCCAAATTTCCTCTCGAGAAGTCGAGACCCACCTCAGATTTTCAAGCTACAATATTAGATACATATAGTTGGTTTAATTACCACCATTCATTTCTTATTAATAGCTTCTATGGTTTCAATGGAGAACTAACCAAAGTTATGCATTGCCTCGCAGGTACGATGCCCTGCACCCCCTTCAAACCGAAACACAGCAACGCTGGTTGGCGGCAGAAAATAGACATGGTGGTAGTAGGTACTTCCCCGGACGAGCCCTTCCATTTAAGGATCTATACACTCTTCACAAAGAGAGCGAAAGAACTCTGCTACCTACTTGTAGGTATAACCTACCTACTTTCAAACTTTCTGTATTCTGAGCTTTCAAAATATTTGGTTATATCACCAATTGAGCTCTATTTAGTATAATAATCGAGTTTTTTATAGTATCTAAATAGTTTATTACCTACCTACCAACTAGAAAATAATACATTTTCGTGTATGCACATACACGAAAAAGGCAACGTAGGCAAGGTGAATAGAAATTAGTAGTTATTCGAAACAAAGCAATGCAAGTTTGCAGGTCGGCCATTTACAATGCTAACAGAATGAATATGGATTAGTTAATATCACTTACCACTTGGCTCTGGTTTATAACACCAATGAAAATTATTATCGGAAACTCAATACGACGCACACGCACTCAATCCGGAACCGAAACGAAAAGAAAGAAGATTAAAAAATACAATACTCGCACGCAGGTTCACCACGCAACGGCCGCCACTTCACGTTTAAATTTGATTATTTGATGCTCTCCTCTCTCTATGCCGCATTGCCGCCAGTGCCGCCACGCAATGCACTATGCATCTCAGTGTTGCCAACTCGAATTTAAAAAAAGGCCAGATTGGATTTCGTAACCTACTTTTTTTAAAGAAATTAAGTTGTGAAGGTGAAACTGAATAAAACGAGCGTTTTTATACAATGTATTTGAAGTAAATGCTCCAACCAGCCCGCGAAATTCAAATTTTCTTACGTTTTGCAATTTGCAGGCCAGTGCTAGGGTATGTTGATTTTAAAATATTATTTGAGACTGTAAGACGTATGTAGTTACGGAATTACAAAATCATCAATACAACTCTCCAAGTTCATAATGGTGTAGAAATGACTTTTTGTCAATAACGCAAAAACGATTACCACGTATTCAGTATTCACCTTCATTCTGAACATTAATTACATCATTCTGAGTACACCATTCAGTATCAGCTACCTAGCTCCACTGCACTGGTAACTGATGCAATACTATTATGGGATGTCCACCAATATTTATTTTATTTGTTTGCTAAAACCAGTAAGTTTGCTAAGGTTTGTACCTATATTTTATTCGTTACGCCTTGAATCCTTAATAAAAACGTGTGTGTGTGTGTTGTTTGTTTGCAGGTAGGTAGGTATAGTTCGTTATATATATTTTGGATAAAGTTATGGTAACATACTGTTTTGTTTTTGAAATCTTATCTTGCAATGTCAATGGAGTGTTGTTTGTCATTTGAAAGATAGGTACGACAATCCAGCATGCACAGTAAAAAATAAACAGACAGAGCAAAAACTGGAATTAAATCATAGACGAAGAAAAATCTTTATGCGTGTGTGGCACCACACACGCATATCGTTTTTGCTGCAATGATATTGAAAGATAAGAATTCGAAAACTGAACAGCATGGTCTACACCGGTCGCGCAAGCTGTACGGTTTCATCAACTCGCCACCGTCATCATGCTGTTATAATATACATATATACCTACTATTATTTTTACAAGTCAACAACAAAGGCCTGGAAAAGTTTTTTAAGATATCTGCCTCTATCATGAATATAAATCCGCTCGTGACCTCTTCAGGTTTTCAGACACTGCGTAGAAAAATGTAACATTCTTGTCTAACATTTATTCTGATGATGATTAGTAAATGAAATGTGTCAAGAAAATCAGCGTTTTGATTGGTTTATTTGCCCTGTTTATGTCGGTATTTTTTTGAGCTTCTTCGGTTTTTTCGTTAAGTTTAATCTGGTAACACTACTGCTCGCACGCGGCACGCCTCCCTCCACAGTCCCACAGATAATACGGAAGGAACCGTGGAAGGTATTTCTTGAAATTTCCTATCACTAATCCGTCTAAAATATTATATAGGTACTCAGTTCTATAACTATGCAAATTAAAGTCGGCTGCACCTGCACGTATTGACCATGCATTTCTACTGGGTATAAATGGTAAAGGTACCTACTCAGATTTGTTTATGGTCTAGGTTAGGGGCTCAGAACAATAACTAAAGGTTAGGGGCCGATCTAGCAGGAAGAATTAGCAAGTAGTCAATCTGTGAAAATGACAATTAATACAATTATGTAGGTACAGTGTAAACTCTTTATAACGAAACTCAAGGGACTGAGCATTTTTTTTCGTTATAGAGATTTATCGTTATATAGAGTGAACAAAAAAACAACCAAATTAACAAGTATCACACAAACTTTTTCGTCAACACTAATCGCTTTCCGTTTACTGGCCATGTTAACAGTTTCAAAGTAGGTTTACGACTGATAATACGATAGGTACCCAGCAGTATGATTGGTCGAAGACCATCACTTCTGAGAAAACAATGCGTCATACTGCACGTGTTCAAGGCAATTAAGGATAACAAAAGCTAGACCGACGGGATGTTTCGGACCTTCAAAGTCTTTTGTTACCTGATAACATGGCTTATCGCTATAAAGAGTGTTTCAATATGTGGGTTTTAACGCAAACCAACCAAGTTGGGCTCACTTCAACGTTACAGGGAGTTTATTGTTATAAAGGATAACGTTATAAAGAGTTTACACTGTATTTCAAAATATATATAGGTATATATATATATATATATATATATATATATATATATATATATATATATATATATATATATATATATATATATATATATATATATATATATATATTTATAATAAACAAAAGAAACAGTTGAGGCTATCTGCGATCTAGAGATAGCTCAACTGATACAGATCAAATCAAATCAAATCAAATAATTTATTCGCATCAGTGCCAAACGGAAGCGTCCCCAAGACGCTGGCGGGGGTCGGTACGGCCGTGCGAATGGACGGCCAGACAAAGGACGTTCCAACGAAAAAATCAGTTCAGCTGTTACAGAGTAAATGCGAAACAAAACTGACGTAGGTATGTACCTACTACCACAGAGCACTCAATTTACCGTTAGGGCACAGTACGCGATTCATCAAACAAAAGAGTAGAAAAGATGCCGCAAGCCTTCGGCTGTGAAACCCATAACCAAATAGTCTTTCGTTTCATTATACGTTCGCTCAAAAGTCGTTCGCGTTTTGGGCGTTCGCTTCACGGTCCATTCGTAAAGTTGAGATTTTTTTGTTGGAACGTCCTTCGTCTGCCCGTCCATTCGCACGGCCGTAGGGGACCCCGTTGGCGGCATTGCCACGCTGAAAAGCAATGCTTATGCGCTGCACCCACTGCGCCAGATACCCACCAGGGCCCTTATTCACTATTGCCATACCAAACGCGTTACACAGATACGACAAGACAACGGCTTGGGATCGGACAAAACCGTATTCCGTATGACTGTTGTCATTGTTACCCTACCATTGTTCCCTACCTCGACACGGTGCGATTGGGGCACGATTTGAACTGTCAGATGAACGCTCTCGTTCGTAGCGTGGTAGTTAAGGCATAGATTAGTGTGTTCCTGTAATAGTAAGCCCTTGGGTCACGCGTCGCTTCGATAAACATACTTACATGAAACATCCAAAAAGGTTTGTTTACAGGCCCAACTTGCGGCACGACAATATTAACTTGTTAGGTACCTTTATGTAGGTAAGCATTGAGAAAATGTGTTACAAGCTTGTATCACTTTTACTTAACTTGCAATGCTTGCAAGTTGGTACCATACCTACTTATAACATCGAATATACATTACCTATATGTCTATATACCTACCTTATGAACCTACAATACGTCCGGCGTACTTGTCTATATAGACAGAAGTAAGTTATAGTCGCCATTGGACATTTTCTCACTAACAGCTCAATTAATTCGCCGAACTGTATTATGCAAGAACTTAAATAGGTATGTACCTATTAAGTCAAATCTAGTAAGCAATTAGAAATACTTCTTCTTATCCAATTGGAGTTGGATTTTTAAATGTTATTAGGATTAGCTCCAGGTAGAGGAACTCTATAACGGTCAACAGCACAGGCACGAAATTTTGTGTAGAACACATTCTATTATGATATTATGTACCTAGGGTATTATGTGATCTGTTTTAAGTTTGAGTATCTACTATTATCTATTCTGTGGCATGACATAGCTACTGCACTACACGTCTTGGCTCCAGTGGCGGCGCTAGGCGTCGGCGACGGACTCGCACCAGAGGGGGCCTCGCTGCTTCTCAAAGTAAAAACTGATTAAGACCTACTTGAGAAGCACGATGAGCCAAGAGAGACTTTCTGTGTTATCAATTCTATCAATTGAAGCTGAAATAGCGGCTAGTATTAGCTATGACGTAATCCTGAAAAAGTTCAGTCAGGCCAAAAGCCGAAAAGTTCGTCTATTTTAATTTATATTTGTGTAATTTTTGTCATCATTTGATTAGCATCATTTTTTTGGCGTTTACTCATTCATTAGTTTCACTATAATTCGGCTCATGTAATCTAACGTTTTCTTCTAGACTGGGAAATGAAAAAGGGCTCGCGTACCTAATTTCGCCGACGTCCAAGTGTGGTCTAGCGCCGCCACTGCTTGGCTCTATACTTTAGTAGTACTTTATTAGTATGTACTTTAATCAAACATTGGCATAACAGCAAAGACATGAAATATTATATGTATTACCTACATACCTACAAATCAGCCCAAAACTACTTATCCAAATCGGTAGGTACCTGTCTTTCCTATTAGGTAACTACTAGCAGCAACCCACTAACCCACGGCTTTGCTAACATGAAAATTTAAGGCATTTTCTCCTTTTGGGTGTATTAATTTTTTTCCTGCTCATATTATTTTTTTAAATCAAATAAGAAAACTTGATACGAGTTAGAGCTCAGCAATGCAAAGATTTGGAGTGGCAGTGATGATTGCTAACATAACAATTTTATATCATTTTTTCGTTTTGGGCGCAACACGAAAAAATGACATCATAACGAAATCCTACTGAATTTAAACGAATTTCCTTCCGCTCAGTCCTTTTATTTCGGTAGAATAAGGAATTATTCTAATTTGGAATGGACATTCCTTCTAAAATTACCAACTAGAATGAAATCCTACTAATTTGCACCTTACACTCCATTCAACTTTGAGGGACATTCTATTCAAACCGTTTTATAATTGAGTAAGATAAAAAATACTTAGCTTTTTATTTACACAAAGAAACTTATAGTTAATACAAGTATTTACAAAATTCAAAAGAAACAGTTGAGCTACCTACTTATCTGCAGACCGTTCAAACCGACTTTTCAAAGGGAAACTCCATCTCAAAAATCCACACCAATGAAGAATAAAAAAAAAAAAATTACACATTTAAAAACACATAAATGAATAAATTCTAAATAAATTCTTTCTAAAATTCCTTCTATAGTGATGAGAAATAAGTTTGAGTAAAAAATTATACTGCCTACTCCAAATTACCAACCGTAATTGAAATCTTACTAAATAAGAAGGATTTTATTTGGAAGGTATGATGGAATTCCTACCAAAAGATAAACTTCAAGGAAATTCCTGCTCTAAAATCTATAAATTATTCCTTCCAATTAAATCCCTCCCAAATAATCCTACTATTTTGATTGGAGAAAGATCTCTATGATTTAGAGTGGAAATACTGGAAGAATTATGAACCAAAATTTAAGTTACTACCTAATTATAAGGATTAAACATGAAAGGTACAATTGAATTTTTTCCGACAGTTAAACTGAAAACTGGAGTCCTTCTAATAACCCATATTTTATTCCTTCTAAATGAACTTCACAAAATTTTGAAGGAAATTCCTACCTAAGTAGAGAGACGGTTTTTCCTAAAAAATAAATTTCTTATCAATATTCGTTCAGTTGGAAAAAACGCGTTCCGTATTTTGGAGAATTCAGAAGGAAATTCCATCTCAAAAATCCACACAAAGTAATCCTTCCAAATGGATTCCTTCCACATAGTCCTACTCATCTGATGGGAAAAAATTACAAGATATAATTACCACCTGAAATCACCAACCGTTATTGAAATCCTATTAAATAAGAAGGATTTCGATTGGAAGGTGTGATGGAGCTTCCTACTAAAAGCTTAACTTCAAAGAAATTCCTTCTCAAAAATCGACAAATTATTCCTTCCAAATTCACCCCTCCCAAATAATCCTACTATTTTGATCGGAGTAAAGATTTATTTGAGCTTGAGTGGAAATACCTACGAGAATTACCATCCAAAATTTAAATTCGACAGACTTAAAAGGAATAAACATGGAAGGTACAATTGAGTACCTTCCGAAAGACAGGAGTCCTTCTAAAAATCCACAGTTTATTCCTTCTAAATGAAATTCACAAAATATAGAAGGAAAATCCTTCTGAATTATTGGACGGATTTTCCTACGAAATAAACTCCTTCGAAGTATTCGTTCTATTTCGGTTGGAAAAAACGAGTTCCCTATTTTGGAGAATTCAAAAAGAAATTCCATCTCAAAAATCCACACAAATTAATCATTTCAAATGGATTCCTTCCACATAGTCCTTCTAATCTGATGGGAAAAAGTTACAAGATAAAATTACCACCTGAAATCACCAATCGTTATTGAAATCCTATTAAATAAGAAGGATTTCGATTGGAAGGTGTGATGGAGCTTCCTACTAAAAGCTTAACTTCAAGGAAATTCCTTCTCAAAAATCAACAAATTATTCCTTCTAAATTCATTCCTCCCAAATAATCCTACTATTTTGATCGGAGTAAAGATTTATTTGATCTTGAGTGGAAATACCTACGAGAATTACCATCCAAAATTTAAATTCGACAGACTTAAAAGGAATAAACATGGAAGATACAATTGAGTACCTTCCGAAAGACAGGAGTCCTTCTAAAAATCCACAGTTTATTCCTTCTAAATGAAATTCACAAAATATAGAAGGAAAATCCTTCTAAATTATTGGACGGATTTTCCTACGAAATAAACTCCTTCGAAGTATTCGTTCTATTTCGGTTGGAAAAAACGAGTTCCCTATTTTGGAGAATTCAAAAGGAAATTCCATCTCAAAAATCCACACAAATTAATCCTTTCAAATGGATTCCTTCCACATAGTCCTTCTAATCTGATGGGAAAAAGTTACAAGATAAAATTACCACCTTAAATCACCAACCGTTATTGAAATCCTACTAAATAAGAAGGATTTCGATTGGAAGGTGTGATGGAGTTCCTACCAAAAGCTTAATTTCAAGGAAATTCCTTCTCAAAAATCTACAAATTATACCTTCTAAATGCATTCCTATCAAATAATCCTACTATTTTGATCGGAGTAAAGATATATTTGATCTTGAGTGGAAATACCTACGAGAATTACCATCCAAAATTTAAATTCGACTGACTTAAAAGGAATAAACATGGAAGGTACTTATTGAGTACCTTCCGAAAGACAGGAGTCCTTCTAAAAATCCATAGTTTATTCCTTCTAAATTAAATTCACAAAATATAGAAGGAAATTCCTTCTAAATTATTGGACGGATTTTCCTACGAAATAAATTCCTTCGAAGTATTCGTTCTATTTCGGTTGGAAAAAATAAAAATCCTTCCTTGTTTTGGAGGGAAACTCGTTATCATCCAATTGCGCAGGTAAATATTAGAAGGACCCCTAGAAGGAACCTGTTTGAGAGGATAAATTCAGATGGAATCATCGGTCATTTTTCTCAGTGTAGTCTCCGTTAAGAAATTCGGTCCGGAGGCTTTAGTGGTACAATGCTATGTTAGTTAGTAGTTTTCCTGTTCTTATTTATAAACCTATCCATGGCTAATGCTGAAATAAGACCCTCAATCTCACATCACAGCCGTGATCTCTATTGGCGATTTGTTGCTATACTTTTCGATTGCAGTCCCATGTCATTGCGCTTTTGAGAAGAAGCGCTTGATGAGCGTTTACCACCAAATTCAGACGCAAGAGGTGGTAATGATATCACTTGAGAGCAGTGGTGACCCAGAGGTAACGGCCATGATTTATGGGAGTTCGTAGGTTGTGGGTTCGAACCCAAGCAGAAACTTTACTTTTTGTAAATTATTTCATTACCACTGCTCTAAAAATGGTGAAGGAAAACATCGTGAGGAACCGGCATGTCCTAGAACCAAAAATTCGAAGACATGTGACATTCACCAACCCGCACTGGGCCTGCATGGTGATTATGGCCTACTCCCTCCCACAAAGAGGAGGCCTGTGTCCCAGCAGTGGGTACATTAGGCTGATTATGCTTGAAAGACGTTTTTTTAATTATATAAACACGGAGTTCCTTTTCCATTTACAAACTTTTCATGATTTAGTAGGTCAACCATAATCTATAAAGTATAAGGCATATATTCTCGAGCAAGGTCGGTGCACCAACATTGTATATTATGTACCTCCCCCTGCAACAAAACTGTACTCTCGTTAAGAGCAAGATTGTGAAAATTCCAAACAAGTATGGAACAACAAAATGCTTCATTAACATGTAAATTATGATGAGAAGCTAAAAATATTCCACATAAAAAACCTAGTTAAAGAAGTTGATTAAAACATGTCACTTGATGCATTTAGAGCAGATAAAAATTGCATAAACTGAAGGCAAGGACAACATTTTAAGGTGTTTTTTATCTTACACGTGTAACTTAATGTAGCCCGTCAGGCGCATAGTGACAATTTAATGATAATAAAAAAGTCAGTGCACAATTAACCATAGAAATTAAAAGTACTTTATCAGGCATTACATTTTTATTGCTAGAAAAGACTATCATCTAAAAACGGCAATTGAAAGCTGTTTTACAACACCGTTCGTTAAGTTGACGACGCGCGACGTATCTGCGTCAAGTCTTCCCGGCGCGGGCGCCGCCGGTCGAGTTGTTTTAATAGCGTTCAAGTAAAACGACCAATCTCTACATGCAAACTTCATTTACTTTACGACACATTACATCAATGTAAGCGAACAAATTCATTAGGGCCCCGTAATTTAGCCGAACTTAGCGATAAAATCCATCACGCTCCTTTGTAAAATTGTTGACGCGAGGATAAATATACGTGCTGTTTTACGTGTAAAATAGTTATATTTTTGTTTTCACTCGAATAGTATTAAGTAGATTTCTCTTAGTAATTTGGGTAGATAATTTAGGAATTTGCGTAATATAAAAAACAATTTGACTTTTTATCGATCTTCTCTTACTGTATTAAAGGGTGCGCAAACGCGAGGACTTCACAAAAATAAGATTGGTTCACGTCCGCACAATATTTCTATTCTGAAACAAATGTCAGTTGAAAAAGATCAGACTGAGGGCCCAACAAAAATGTATAGGTAATTCAGTATAAACGGTCCCACATCCCCTTATTCTGTTGGTATGAAATCCCGTAAATCCATTCGAGGCGAGCCCTGCCGCTGGCGTCGCCAGCGCGCGCATTGACTGAGACGTATGCAAAGGGATCAATGAGATAAATTGCTCGCCGCTGTCACTTATTTTACGGCGAAATGGATGGAGGGGAAAAAGAGGGACCAGGGACGGGGAGCAGGGAATCTGCCGAGCTAATGGTGCGCGTGGGCATTACGCTCCGCTCGGTTTAATTACACTTTAGACAAAGGCAAATGGCTGCCACCCGGTCTACTATAATTACGTACTACGCAAGTAATCCTTCGATAATAGTGTTATTTCGCCTAATGATTCTCTGTTGTAAATTAGAAAACACCTCAATTAGCAAAACGGTGACGATAGCGCCGCCGACTCAATTAAGTTCGATGATCGACAAGAGTGCCCCGAACTCGTTTGTAACAAAATGTGAACCTTCACGCGGCACTTTGTCAAGGTTGGACCAATTTATATTCCGAGAAAGAACCTTATTAACGCCGCTACACTTATCAAAAATCGTTTTATAGACAGAGCCATCAACAGTGTTCTACTCCGTTAAGCCCTCGATTATATTGCCGGAATACAACATGAAGCGAATGGGAGCACTTGGGACGTTGTTCCCGCAAATTACACCGTTATGAGACTACAAATAACCGCAAATTTATGTAGATAGCTATCGAGTGCTCGGCGTTACGTAAAACGTGTTTAAGACGACGGCGGGGGCGATAACACGACACTAGTGTTAACATCTGGGCCTCGCTCCTGCCTGAGCCGAAAGCCGAGCGCCGAGCATAAACATCCCGGTGTCGGCGTCATGTCTTCATTTGCATGTTTCAGACGCGGCGACATCGGCTGCCGTGCCGACAATGTCAATGGGATCGTTACCAGAATTTATTCAGAATAGGTGCCCTAGATGAGACGAGGCAGATTTATGTCACTACAGATTAACAAGCGCCTTACGATAATGTACTCGAGAAAAGTGATTGCGAGAGTCGAAAGCGCAACCAACTCTGGTTATTTTCGTCTACGATATTGCATTGTTGAATCGATAGTCACCGCACAATAGAAGCTCGTTTGCCAACCCCATAAAAGTAAAACCAACAACGACCTCGGGCCTTATTCTTCTCTCCTTTTATGTAATATACTCGTACCTACAATTAAGAAACATTGTGGGTCTTAATCCGAAATCTATTAGATTCTGAGACTTAAATAAAATCAAACTGACTCTATTCAGACCTTTCAGCTATCTGCGAGTCTATTATTACCCACCTTAAAAGAAAATTGGCTAATTTTGGAGTCAAAGCCGAGCACAAGTTGACTTTATATGTACATCTTAGTGTTTGTTACCACCTATATAACTATTACACAATGCCCCGACACCCCGGAAATGCTACAATTACCAATTCATTTGTGAGGACCGAAGTGCGTATACTATGTATCTAGAATCTTTATTACAAAAGCACCAACAAGAAAATAGGTTTAAAAGAAATACTGGGCAAAATATTTACAGTGCGAAATAAAACGTAGACTACTCATATTTTTAGTGAACACAACAATTTGGTTTCATAATAAATTGTATGGAAACAAAGGCAGTAAGCAAATGTGGAACTCCAACAAAGTATTTTACTACCAAAAAATAAAGCAAAACATCACAGCGAGGCTGTTAGCAATATTCCTATAGGATGTCTGTAGCCCCAGCAAAATATTACTAGCGAAAAATCATTTAACTCTGGCCCCGTGTCAGTGCAATAGTCCCCTCCTCCACTTCCCCTCCCCTTCGAACATTTTACGATCGTATTTTATCAATATCTATTAGGTTCTTCTCCCCTACGGAAAGACAATCCCATGGGTGCCGCAAAGAGGGATCGAAAGATTACAGGAAAAGTAGCAACATCCACCTGGGTTCTCAAAGACCATACTGTGATCACTCTGTTGTGCGTCAACCAGGAAAATATACTTTTCAATGATTTTCAAAGTATAATGCAAAAAAATCTTGAGTAATGATAACGGTACACAATCACCATCGCGGTATACGGTATACCGCGATGGTGATTGTGTAATTAAGGTATCTGGTATACCGTATACCAGATACCTTAGTTATGATATGTATGGAAATAAATTCAGTAATTAACGAGATAAGCCCAAACATACAGACAAATAGTAGTGGTCAAGAACCTTAGTTTTGTACAACATAGTCACAATCACAACGGAAGAATAAATCAGATCACGTCGTCCTGAAGTTCAGCAAAAGTACCCACCTATAAGTATATAAGTATACGAACATATCGGGAATAAGCATAGAGATGAGTAGCGAATGATTGATGACGCCATTGTTTCAAAAATGCTGTCGAATTTACGAACTTACAACTCTATGTACACTAGGCCGCACGTCAAAGGTAATACTTTGACCTTGAGCTAGTCTAGCATTGAAACTTCGTAAGTAAAATTGTGAACCGTCCCTGATTTGTTGGTCTTGGTGGTAGCCGAATTGGTCGCAATAACTATGCCAGGGCACCCCGACCAAATGGGTTAGGTTAGAACTATGACTGTGACCAACTGACAGCGCGCGAGTCGAGCGAGCGAAGCGAGCGGTGCCCCTGCTGCGGCGGCAGGCGAGCGGTACTTCCAAGTTGGTCGCAGTTACTTGGCTATTTAGTATTAGCGCATAGGTGCGATCCGTAGCATGCAAGTTTGATACCAGTTAACAATTTGTCGGTTTGCCATTAAACGATCGAAAAATAATGCGTTAAATTGTAATTGGTTTGTTGCAGTTCACAATTTTTCGATAGTTAATTCGTGTCAGTGAACCTGTACCTACATCATTATGAGGCTGACTGTACGAGTACAAGATGACTTGCATATATATATACCCGTTGTCTGCTAACAGGTCAAGTCAAGGCTTTTTCCTCAAAAGTTGGTCACTCACATAGGTGAAGACTTTATCTGAGACGTGTGCCCGATCGGGATTTCCCATCGGCAAAAATGACCAACTTCCACACATCACCAACTTCTTTCTATTCATCCCCTTTTAAACCCTTTGGACATGATTTTTCTAAAATTCTTTTTAAGTACTCCCTTTCATTATAAAAGGAAATCTTATGCAAAACGTCATGTTTTCCAGACACAGCGATTTAGGCACTGTGCGTTATCTGTCAGTGAATCTAAGATTAGTATTAAAAAGAATAAAGCCCAAAGAGTTTTTTTTTTTATTCAATGTTTTATCTCAAAGATCGCACACGTGAAAGACGAAACGTAGACATCATCTGAAACAAAAAACCAGAAATACTTATTTACAACAAGAATTGTCTGAAAAACGTTTTAGAAAATAAAAATTGTTCATCAAACATTAGATAATTCTCTTGTCTCAAAAAACCTTGTAAGAAGTAACAGTTACGCTTCAAAGTTCAAACAATGTTAAAAAAACAGTTAACGTCGTCCTTGCATTCCCAAGAGAGAGAGACAGTCGAGATGGGACTGGTCGTAGGTCCGGTAGCCATCGACCTACACGCGAATATCTCGTTAGCCCGACAATAAGTAAATAGCTGGATACTCTAAATAATAAATAAAGGTTCTCGGTCCATTTGCAAAGAACAAAAAAATCTTGGGCTCAGAACTGAACTTCTGAAACGAAGGAATTTTGTGTACTTACCTATCTAGTTAGTTTGAGTTTGAGTAGCAGGTTTATCGGGATTTCTATAAGTAGTAATTTTCGATTCCGGTTTTTTACTGATCTAGAGATATTTATTTATTTATACATATTATATACTTTATATTACACCAGAAAATACATGACAAAAGATATATTTAACACTACAAAACTTATAACAGAGTGCCTTAACGCTTTCTGCGATCTCTTCCAGGCAACCTTGGAATGGACAGATATATAGTCAGATGGAGATAGTCGGTTAACCAACTAGAGATTCTATAATCTCTTACTTAAGTATATTTCAGTATGTGTAGCTGTAGAGCAACTGCATAGTAAACTCTTTATACTTACATATTCATAAACGACACTGCATTCCTGTCTCTAAATAACCCACTGGTATGCAGTTAATTAGTTAAATAAGACAATAACATGCCTTTCACTGCACTTCGTCGTGATTCATCCTCTTGAATGAGACATTATTAGCCGCAGTGCACACATGTAAATATAAATAAAGCCAATAATACTGATAAGCCCCATGGTTACTTGCCCTTGCGTTGTAAATGGGCTGCCGGCAATGACATTACGACCACTTTCGACGCCGTAATCTTAATTGTCCCGTTTAAGATAATTTAACCTCTTAATATTTAGTATAAAGTCATCGAAGCCCATACATTTGGCTGAGCGCCTTTGAAATACCGAATGAAGTATGACGAAACTTTCAATGAGAAAGTTCGGAAGTTAATGTTTTTTTTTGTGAATGCTTAATACAGTTGATACGAGTATAAAAGTAAGCTCAATTAAGTCATCACCCTTAACGTTGGGTAAATAATAAAAGAAAATAAGAACACCTCTTTCCATGTTTTCGTGGTATCCGAAAATATAAAAATGAAGCCACAGAATACATTAGGTATTTATCGTAATAATGAGTTGCATGCGATTATTCCGACGTTATACGTTATTTTAAAATGATAAAATAAAAATTCATTCAACTGAAAGTGCTTGGTGAACCTACATACTTTGCATATGTAGGTACATAGGTATTATTAAAATTATAATAATTTAACATGCCCGGCTGGAACAGGCGAAATGGGAACTGCCACCGGATCATAAAAGGTTTTAATGAAAGCCATAACAGGAGCTGATTTCAATTTATGCGAGCGACGCGAGCGACGTCTGCGCCCAAACTAACTTATTAAATTAAGAAACTAATGAGCTCTTACAGCCGTTCAGCGTTTCAGGTTCACACACGGTCTCCAATTTTATTGTTATACTAGCTGTTACCCGCGACTTCGTCCGCGTGGAATTTAACAAATAAATTATTGTTCAGTTCGCAGAGTTTACGATAACATATTAATTCTGTATTCCGTGTAAAGGAACCCCTATGCTAATTTTAATGAAATTCTTCTATTTTATGAATCGATATTTTGTTTTTGTACATATTTCTCCATTTACTTAGTTCTTTTTTTTCGTTTTTGCATTTTTAGTTTACCTAATCATTATTTATTTTTAGTTTTTCGTATTAGCTTTATTGAAAAAATTCTTTATCATACTATAATATTATAAAGGCGAAAGCTTGTGAGTGTGTGTGTGTGTGTTTATATGTTTGTTACTTCTTCATGCTGAAACGGCTAAACCAATTTTGATAAAATTTTGTATAGAGGTAGCGGACACCTTAGATTAACATATAGGCTACTTTTTATCCCGATATTTCCATGTGATCGACATTTACGCGGGTGAAACCGCGGGGCGCAGCTAGTATACAATATTTGGTGTACGATTTTTGGGCTAAAACAACAACACTACTGGCATTCCTCGCACGTGAACATGGGACATATAGTTGCCCATGGGTAAAGCAACCCTTAGTTAAATCTATGCCAGCTTTGCTTAACGTATGCCCTTGTGACTTGTTGATTGTCATAGCAAAACAGCAGTGCGATTCTGTAACCATCTCACCGTGAAAACTTAGGTGAAGTGAGCGTGGAGTGAGCTGTCAATAGTGTCAATTCCTAGCAAAATCAAACTCACTTCACCCAAGTTTTCACGGTGAGATTTTTACAGAATCGACCGGCTGACATTGATAGGGAATTGCAATCTTTTGAATTCAAATGGAAAATTCGACGGTATTATAGGAATCCGTGGTATAAATACTATCTCACCTTTTCCGCATCCGGATATAATACGACCTTCTATAACGTTTCTTTGCAACGACACTACTCGCAACCTAGTATCATTGCAAAGTTTCGGTGGGTTTAAATTACGGAGTAATATGATGGGCACGCCAATCTTAAGTTCTAGTTTGCGAGGGGGTAGAACAGGCACAATTTATACAGTTTAAAAATTCTGTTGGGTAACTAACCACTTCATCCGGATTGCAAACTGTATTGATGGAAAGGTATGTTTGTGATTCTCCAGATAGCTTATCTAAAATTCGCTGATTAAGCGCAGTCTGGTCGTTCACAGGTGCTAAAATTGATCTTTCACACAACCACGAATCTTCTTCGATATTGAGATTGTGAATATCATCATAAATACTATATTGTATTAAAATTTCAGTGTCCGCCACAACCTGACAAAGACTAGTATGTAGTTTTATATCATGAGTACTATTCACTTCTGGACACTTTCCCTCACCAACATCAAGAAGAATTTTGGTAAATTCTGAATCGGCTGAATATGCTCTCATTACAAACAGACACTTAAATTTTATTTATTTTTATATAGAAGATGTATAGATTTCATTTCATTTCATTGATTTTTATTTTTTTTTTCGTGGAACCCAATTTATTTATTACCTATTTTCTAAAATAAAAGTAGCCTAAGTTCATTTTCATTATGCGACTGTTTTTCTAGTAAAGTTCCAATATCCACAAAAGGAAATATTGTTAATGATTCTGTAGATGAATTACCGCTGGTAGGGGTATAATCGAGTGGGGTAAACCCTTTCAAGCTAGAGCAAATTCAATACAAAGTAAAAGCAAAAAGACAAACATGACAGACAATGCGGGTGGACTTAAGTACGTACAGTTATTAGAATAGTCTTTTTACACTCCGTACACGTACATTTTCTCTGCGGCAAATAGTGCAAAATATATCGAACAGTTTGCATAATAAGGGTGTAGGCGGGAGCAGCGATATCTGCTCCCGAAGTCCCGAGTACTGCACGGAGTCACAGACCAATATTCAAAATGATGTTTTAGGACAATGTCGACAATAATGCCGTAGCAAGACAACATATTAATTGCAAATAACCAAACCCTACTTATGCTGTTTGTAAAGGTCAATAAAAGAACCCCCAGCTCGCAATGAGAGTCAGGCAATAGCACGGTAAACATCAAACAGAAGCTAATTTCGGAAGATGTTAGCAATAAATTACTGAGTATAACAATACTGATTCAAGGATAACGTTTGTTTAAGGCATTAAGGTGTGGGTCAGTTCATGATACTTTCCTTTAGGGATGTGTTTGGAATAGTGATAGCGTCAGTTACGATTTCGTAGCGTCAGTAAAAATTTTGTAACGGACATTATATGGTGTACATAATAAAGAGTATTCTATTCTATTCTATTCTATTCTGTTATATTTTTTTTTGTTATACAGTCAAACCTGGATAAGCGAGAGTTCAAGGGAGCACAATCTCATTCTCGCTTATAGAGGTTTCTCACTAACCCGAGTTTCTCGCTAATGCACGTACATGGGTAGAGTTTCTCTCTTATAGAGGTACGCAGCAATAACAAAACACAGCAAGTAAGAATGTAGTAAATATGTAATATGATAAAATTATACATATATTATGTACATATATATTTTTAAATGCTTACGAAAACAAAACAAAAATTGTATTGTGTGTACATGTCCATCAGAGCACTCGGACTTTATAGAGTCTTTTGATTTTATAATTTTATAATAGGTGGATTCCGGTAGGTAAATTAAACTCCCTCTGAATTTCATTTCGCGATTTTCCGGACTCAAACGCATTCACTATTTTAAGTTTATCACTTAATGACAATACTTTAATTTTCGGTTTTGACATGGTGCAGAACAGAACTTTCCTTCGCAATTGATAACTGTAAATTGAGTAAGTCCGACAAACAGGATGGTACACAGGCACACGACCGTGTCCATGCGAAAAGAATGCGATAGAATAACAACATTATTTAGTTCCACGAAATAGAATAGGTACAATATTAACGAGAAAACAATACAAAAACAATGGTAGGAAGTTCCACGAAAGTTAAGAATGAGAGTCATAAAATAGCAAATGTTAAATTTGTAAATTATGTAAAGCTCGACTGTCGCTTATAGAGGTATAGATAAGTAGCAGTCTCACTTACGGAGGTCTATGAGGGAAAAACGACTCTCTCTTACAGAGGTTTCTGTTTCTCGCTAATAGAGGTTTTGAGAGCTTAAAATGACGGGTCCTGGCTATTACTCTCACTTATAGAGTTTTCTCACTTATCCAGTTCTCACTTATCCAGGTTTGACTGTATATATTTTGTCCCAGTGCTGGACAAAGGCCTCCCCTTTTTCTTTCCAAACCACCCTGTCTTGTGCGATGTATCGCAATTAGTAGGTTTTATTACCTACCTAATTACCTACTAGTTACGATGGTAGCGTTGGCGGTAGATCAAAGAAAATTACTTACAAACCGTTAAACCTATTATTCTACATCTGCCTTACAACGATATTAAAATCTATTGAAAACGGCTGCAAATTTTAAACACTCACTGAAATAACTTTTTAATAACCCGTGATATCGTGACTAACGAAACTACAAATAGGTAAAACACGACACAAATAGTAAGTGTATAACGTGTGGCAGCTAAATACACAAGTTGCTCAGCTGCCGTAAACACGTTCCGTAAACTCTGTATCGGACTAATCGAATCGACCTATAACTTGGCTACGAGCTTGTCGTAAATACGGTCCACTTTATTATCTGCGCCAGATTTAACAGCGCCCTCTGCCGCCCGGATGAGACGTTAACGTTACACTCGGTAACTTGCTATCGTACGGTTCGACACTTAATTGAAACTCATATTACTTCATAATCTAGT
The DNA here is from genome assembly GCA_927399505.1 of Luperina testacea. Taxonomy (NCBI): domain Eukaryota; kingdom Metazoa; phylum Arthropoda; class Insecta; order Lepidoptera; family Noctuidae; genus Luperina; species Luperina testacea. Next base: position 10,696,289 of record OV656756.1, read on the forward strand.
GAGTGCTATGTGAAGAGTTCTGTTTTGTATTGACTTTATTGTAGAAATATGGAATGATACCTACATTTAAATTACAATGAGACGAATACCCTAGCTACTAGATCATTTAAGAGCCCTTGAGTGTCTACTGCAGAACATGAGCTTTTCATTCCACATACCTAATCAAGAATTATATGGGGTAAAACTTTAATCACCACGCTTAGCAGATAGATTGGTGCAGTATGGCGCTGTTTACAGACTGATGTGAAGACACAGCCCTCCTCTTGAGAGCCATCATCATTTCAGCCGAACAATACTAGACATAGGCCCATCCCCAAAGCACCTCCACTTCTACCAGTTCTGTGCTTCCTGCATCCAGCGGATCCCTGCGGCCTTCGCAAAGACATTTATCCACTTTGTGAGAAGCCTTCCAACGCCACATGTTCTGCGGGTAATGTACCCTGCCCACTGACACTTAAGTTAGGCAATTCTTTGGGCTATATCGGTTACCCTGGTTTTTCTGCTGATTTCTTCATTTCTGATTCGATCACTTAGGGAAACTCCAAACATGGCCCTCTTCATTGCCCATGAGGTTTCTTTTGGCCTTCTTATAAGGCCCATTGTGAGCGACCACGTTTCAGTATCATAGGCAACACGCACTGATCAAAGACTTGCGTCTTGACACACTGCGATAAGTGGGACGAGAAGATATTGCGTAGCTTTCTGAACTCTCTTTCTCGAAGTTGGACTTACCTAACGACAGTTTGTCCTAGGTAAACATACTCGTCCACATCAAGTGTAGCGTCTCCGATCTTCATCAGAGTGGGAGTTGAGAGTAGGTATCCCATAATTTCCTATGGTATTTTACGACTTATTTTACGACCCACATTGAGTGAAGAGGGGTGGCCTATTATTAACAAAACCACACGATCATAAACCAGTCAAAGACACAGTTGTAAACATAGATGACATCGTAGATTCCTTGCCTTCAGAGGAGAGACAGAATTACTTCGATGAGCAATGGATGGTTCACCACCTGCGCGATACAGATCTACGGTTTCCGCAAACTAATTGACCTGAATTTCCATATATTCATGTTATATAGCATATTGAGTCGAAAACAGACTAAACTAATAACTAAACTACTTAATAAATAGGTTTTCATGTTTTTTGGCATAATTTCTCGTCATAGCAAACAATGGAAACCTTTTCCACAGTTATATCTGAATTCTCAAAGCTGCTTTATAATTGACAAAACAATTGGCAGAAACAGTAACAGCCCATGAACCCTGTTGATTAAAGAATTTAACATTATACCAACAAAATTAAAAAGCTTTTACGAACGATGAGTGACGAGCATGCAAATCGCACGTATGTACGACTTTATGAAGGCGCATGAAGCACTTGCAGCATGGAAACTTTTATGCATTTGACCAGCCTCTGTCAGTTCGTGGTATAATTGAATCGCGCTTCAGTTTAGTGATATACGAGAACCGCCCGCCGCCGTCGGCGAGCCGACCCACACGGAACAATTAATCCCACATAAACAATTTATGGAAGACCGATTTATATCCGATAAATTCGTCGAATCGAAAACTCAAACCGTCACTCCTTTTTAATAATATCCAGTACGAGTTAATTATGTAACGAGAATATAGACGATTTCATTTAAAACCGCCTAAAGGTGTTTCAATTAAATAATAAAAAAGTGAGCACGGCACACAGACGCTTGCGATTCGGCCTGACTCCTTAGTTTATAGTTGCCGTTGTTATCCCAAAGGATCCCAAGTTAGTCAGAGTTCAAACGAACTCGATCATCAACTTTAACAACCTGCGAAGTTCAGACATTATCTAAGCTTTCTACTCTTCGTGGTTACTTATATTTTGATTACCACTTAAGCTGCTATGATAAACTTGAAACAGCTTAAATTTTAAGAACCTCTGTCCATTTGTTCAGAATAGCTGAAGTAACCAAAGCACATTATGCAGTAGTCAAACTAATAGCTATTATGATTTTTTATTTACACAAAAGCCATTACGAAGGTAATCTTCCTAATGACCATGAATAAAATCAATAGCCGTCAAAGTGGATACTTTATTTCCATTATTAATGTGTTTTAGCTGTAGGTATGTTAAGTTGAATTATTTAGCTAACACACAAGCAACAACAGGCAAGTAATTACACAGTTCCAGGAAAGTCGTTAGTGTCGTAGGAGTGGATAGATTAGGAACGAGCCAGCGATCGCAGTTCCTTTAGCGTGAGTGCAGCTACGGTCAGCAACAGAACTCAGAAGTCTCTCGACACATCCAACTGAGCAGTGAAACCTTCCTGTAGATTTTTGATCTTAACTTACGGAACTGGTGACAAAATTATGTTAGACTTTTATTAGGTCATATAAGTAAATCATGTATTCTTACGAAGAATGGTCAATCGTGTATGGTTGGCGGCCTAATGGTTCATTTTGCCATGGCCGTGTTTCGATAACCTACACAGAATGGACTAACATTAATACTAGGTACTCCTTTACATGATTTCAACGATTTATGTTGCTGTCTGTACCTACGGAGGCGTAGCTATTTATTGGCGTCATAATCTCATCCTTTGAATGGCTAAAGATGAAATCTATAAAGTCTGGATGCTCATTACTATTAAGAAATAGCAATGGGAACATTATCGAATAGTTATTTGAGTAGTTTTATTGATAGTCAGTAAATTGTGAAGGGCTTTAACAATTTCAGTTTTATTATATAGTTTTATAGTGGGTAAATACTCGTAGATAGAATATGATTTACAATAAGCCTCGGTGGCGCAGGTAAATATTTTTTTTTTCATACTAAAGTAAGGTTATAGTACATGAGGTACACATAATCTGATGGGTGAAGTTCTGCTTTCCTAGCTAAGTCATAGAATAACCTGTATTAAGGAACAATAGTCAATGCCCCTTACATTTACAATATTAATGAATCTAGAAATTTATTTACAACATCATCATCACATCATTGGCAGCGGCTGCCTTGTTACCCACTGATGAGTTTAGACATCCTCCCATTTGAGCTATTTATTTACATACATACATAAAAAGGAAGCCATTCCTGAAAGTTTTCCCGGTTACTAAAAATCGTTAGGTATGATGATGATTAGGGGACTCCCTTTTCCGCACTTAGACTCCCATTCGGTCCGTTGTGCGTGGGGATTCTGGCTAACAGAGCCAGCCTAGCTCCGCCCAAAAGCACAGAAGCTTCCTGGGAGCTTCACAGGCTTCGCGGAGCGACCTCATTGTTCCGAGGATTTCTGCACGTTGAGATGCCACGGCCTCGCAATCGAGGATGACGTGGGCGGCTGATTCCTCGGCATCAAGGCAGCCCCTGCAAAGGGGACTGTCCGTGGCGCCTATGTTGAAAAGATGTTTGTTAAGGAGGTTGTAACCTGTAATTGTATCTATTATTATTCTAAGGTTATTCCTACTCAGGCTGAGAAGTTTTTTGGTTAATCGCGGGTGTATCATTGGTAAGGCCAATTTTGACTGTCTACAGTCTGTTGCCCGTGACCATCTGTTGTTATGGAGTTCGGTCGATCTTTGGCGAATCCACGCACGAATATTGTGAGAAAGGCAAAGGGAGAAGTGGGTAATCGTTAGGTATGTAACAATACTTCACAAGAGGAAAACATGATAACAAGTTCGTACATATTATTATAGGTATTTTTAGTTGAACAAAACAATGACAAAATATAGTCGGTAGGTACCTACTACCCCTACTCGGTATCTCTGGTCGGCTCGGCGCAATGGCTGCAATCAGACAGTCGCCCGCGCCGACATAAAACATCGCCCGTCAAACTTTATGTTTTCTTATAATCTTAACAACGACCATGTGTGAAATATAATGCCGAAATGAACATAAAATCCTCACGACCCAAGTTTTTATTAACTTGGTAAATGAGTCATTGTCAGAACTCCAGTTAATTCTTCATAATCAGGTGGTAAAGTGAACAGAGGTTTTGGTAAATAATTTACTTAATTTTTTTTTTAGAGGTAAACGCCCGTCTTTCCCTTTGAAGATATAGACAGAGACCATCACGATCGTGATTTCGTGAACCCGTTATTGCAGATCTATTGGATATCTCGTGAACCATGTGGAATTTGCCCAAGTCGCTGCTGATGCAGTTATTTCAGACCATTCATTAGATACATAATCAGCCTAAAATGTTCCCACTGCTGGGACACAGGCCTCCTCTCTTCGAGAAGGAGTGGGCTGTAATTTACCACGCGGGCCCACTGCGGGATGATAAACTTCACGTCTTCGATTTTTAGGATTCCATACTTTAAAAGGAAAAAAACGAAACTTTTATAGGATCACTTTGTTGTCCGTCTGTCTGTCAAGAGCCTTTATCTCGGGAGCGCGTGGAGCTATCGAGTTGAAATTAAAACCATATACTCAAGTCTACAGTCACTTGAAGCTATGAAAAAATCAAACTTCTAAGTTAACGTGAAAAAAAGATACGGCCGTTTATGCCGCAAAAAACTTATATTTCGACACTCTCAAGGGAATGAAAATTTATAGGGTACTTCCCGTTGACCTAGAATCATAAAATTTGGCAAGAAGCAAGGTCATATAGTACAACTTAAGGAAAAAATCCTAAAAACCGTAAATTTGTAGTTACATAAAAAAAAATCCCGTGATAAACTATTTAAATACCTACTCTCGGTGTGCGAGACCAACTCGCACTTGACCGGTTTTTTGGTTCTAGGACATGTCGGTTTCCTCACAAAGTTTTCTTCACCGTTTTGAGAGCAGTGGTGATGAAATAATTTACGAACTAAAGCGCCTGTCTGGATTCGAACCTACTACCTATGACTCGTAAGTCGCGACCGTTACCACTGGGCCACCACTTCTCTCCATACCATACCATTTAACATTTATAATATTTAATCCTAACTAATATTATAAATGCGAAAGTAAGTTTATTTGTTACATTTTCACGTCCAAACCACTGAACCGATCATCTTGAAATTTTGCATGTGCGTTGTCAGGTGTACAGAAACGGACATAGGGTACCTTTCATCCCGAAAAAAAAGTGCTGAGTAACGTTATAATGATAATAGATGGCGCCACGTGTGTTTCGAACGGGATCGACACTTATGCGGGTATAACCGCGAGACGCTGCTAGTTTATAATATTTGTTCCGTTTGGTACCGGGCAATTGGTCACTCCTTCCATGCTTGTGTGTGTCGAAGAAGACAAAGGGCAACAGCACTCATCATTCATTCATCATCATCAGCCCACAGAAGTCCACTGCTGGACATAGGCCTCTCCAATTGCACGCCATTAGCTCAATTCTCGGCAACTCTCATCCAGCTGCTACTTACCAGCCACCCTGCAAAGATCGTCGAGCCTGTAGGCGTCCTACCTTACGTTTACCGATTCGCGGTCTCCACTCAAGAACACGTCTACCCCAACGGTCATCGGTTTCACGGCTAATATGGCCGACCCATCGCCACTTCAACTTGCTTATTCAGTGAGCTATATCAACAAATTTGGTTTTCTGATCACCACAACAGCACTAATAATCAGAAAACGGCTACAAATATGCAAGAATTGAACATGTGAGTAAAACAAAATATTTACCTAAACAAATAACCTACTGTCTCCATTACTAATATTAGTTCCCAAAGGACTGTAAGACGTAGGAATAACTAAATAAATAAAGTGCAACTCGTATCCCGGCATGTAAGTAGACTCGGTACTCAAATTTATCTATTTACCTACAAAAGTAGTCGTCTAGTTGCGGTTTTCATAATATTAATATCTGGTGCAGCGGGCAGGTAAACTGAACTTCAGAACAAGACGAACTTTGTGGAGACATGCACGTCGGAAATTTAATATTCCCGTAGTTACCCGCATTACACGTTCCACGGAATTTGATTTTTATTTATTAAAAAATTTCGACCACAGCTTTTTGTTGACTTTGTGATGTTTCGACATGAACTACTTTCAGGTCATACATAATTTAACTACCTTAATATTCTGGTATATTATTTTAGAGTGCTTTGTAAGAAACAAACGCAGACCTAAATTAGGTCGTAAAAATTAGACAACCTTTCTTGATGAGCATGTCCTGAGGTGGTCGTATCGTAAGCTCATGTCTTTACGGAAAATGTTCACAAGCATAACTACAGAACTTTCCATACGGATGATGCCAAAGCTGTTGCTTGAGGTTTCACTCGTATCCTGGGAACGCATCATCTTCATGTACGCGATAAAAAGTATCCCGGGTCTACGGTTTCCTAGAAGGTCACCATATAGCATCCGTAAAACGTTATTTATGAAAGCAAGTTGGTGATTTTCTCATAAATTCATGTACTAGATAGGTACTAGTTTTTCTAGAGAGCTTTTTTTGACAAGTCAAACCACGCTGCCGTCAAATTCATGACAGCCGTCATTGCGGCCGTTATGTGGCCAACACCGCTCTACTAGGAAACCGTAACTTTAATCCAGTACCTACTTTGTACCTATCTATTCTTTATTTATTAAGGTACAGACGCCAGCACATTAAGCTACTACAATCTGTCAAATTTCTTTAATAGATTTTCAACTTTATCGCTAAAGTATAAGATTCAAAGTTGATAGGAGAAATTGTACGGTTTCGGGTAGCTTGATGTGCTGGCGTCTGTACACCAACAGCTTCTATGTATAATATATCTTAAGTACTATAGATCACATCCTCAGCCTCGGTCATACTCAGTCGCCAATTATAGGCTGACCAGCAATCTCAGGTAAAGTGATCAACTGATCAAGCATAATAATAACAAAACTAAAGGCTAGAATTTAATCATTATTCTGATTGTCAAATTTCCAAATCCGTTCAGCCGTTTGTGGATAATTGAGTAAACATCTTCACAGACTCATATTTGTAATTTAAAAGTACATAGATTCTATGTATCCTTATCTGAATATTTCAGATAAACACTAACAGGCTTAATTTATAGAAACAGGCCATCGATGTCCGTGGGCGATACGCTGGAAACCTTTCACTGGCAATGATTATGATACTACTGTGATATTTAACCTTAAGTTGACCACAATAGACTAAGCTCTCTCGTTTGCCCACGCCTAGCTAACGTACTTACGTTGATTCAGTAAGTATTATGAGCGTTTACGCCGTACGGCATTTCATACAAACTATCAAGCCCCTATTTTTCAAAATGAATGAACCGATTTTAATTAAACTTCATACGCATAAGAAGGATACAAAGGTCTAAGGTAAGTAAGTAGTAAGTAAGTAGTAAGTAAGTAGAGAACATTTTCGAAATGCCTTATTTAAAAAAAAACCGGCCAAGAGCGTGTCGGGCCACGCCCAGTGTAGGGTTCCGTAGTTTCCCGTCCGTCACAATAAGTGTTCCCACTTATGAGTTTTTTTTTCATATTTTCTAAACTTATGGTTCAAAAGTTAGAGGGGGGGGGGACACATTGTTTTTTTAATTTGGAGCGATTATTTCCGAAATTATTGACATTATCAAAAAATGATTTTAGTAAACCCCTATTCATTTTTAAATACCTTTCCAACAATATATCACACGTAAGGGTTGAAATTAAAAAAAAAATCACTTCCCACTTTACATATAGGGGGGCTACCCTCACAAAACATTTTTTTCCAATTTTTATTTTACCACTTTGTCGGCGTGATTGATATACATATTGGTACCAAATTTCAGCTTTCTAGTGCTAACGGTCACAGAGATTAAGCGAGGACGGACAGACGGACAGACAGACATGGCGAAACTATAAGGGTTCCTAGTTGACTACGGAACCCTAAAAAAAGATAACTGGAAATCTCTGTTTCTATGGAAAATTTAAAATCGGTCTAATTTGACCGTAATAGTGTTACGGTCAAATTAGACCGATTTTAAATTTTTCGAAAATGTTCTCTCCTGCTTATGCGTATGAAGTTTAATTAAAATCGGTTCATTCATTTTGATAAATAATAAAAAAATATAATTTTGAAAGTTTGTATGAATAAACGCTATTAACTCTACGATAGAAAATTAGAGGAATTCTGTAAAAGGCCGCAGATTTAAGATTTTTCTATTTTTAATACGTAGATAAATTTGGAAGGAGATCGTGAAAGGCTAGCTTGGGACTTAATTCTAGCAAAAAAATCATAATTCAATCAACATTTTTTTTACTTATTTTCCTTTTTAATCTTTTTATTAATTTTATTTTGAATACTGGGCTTTTGGCTTTAGTATGTAATGTGTATATTTGTCTTTCCATTTATTTATTTACTGTCAATTATCACATAATACTGTGGACACAGTCAATCATATTTACCAATTCCATGTATTCAATAGAAGAAGATGTAATTGCAAGTTGTATTGTAACAATCGGAAATTGATGTACCTACTTAATAAATTGATGTACCTAATAAATTTCCTTTTAAGGTCATTTTGTATCTTCAATAATTCCGAAACCACTAATAGTATCTAAGCAATATATTGGCAATGTAGTCTCTAGCGCAGTTAGGTACCTACTTTAACATTACAAGATAATTCAGGGAACGGAAATCTATTAGCAGATAACTGTAACCGATTTGATGGTTTTCGGTCAAAACTCAAACTCAAAGCTATTATTTAGCAAAGCAATTAAACCTTTAGAAGGTACAGGCAATTTTGTGTTATCAAGAGGTCGGTCAGTCAGAAAGAGAGTAAAATAGTTGCTCATTTTAAAACGTAGCAGGCTCTTATGATGAGGAACGGGAAAGAAACTCCTTGGACACTCTTTTAAATTAAATAGAATATTTTATTACATTATTTCTCATTTGGTCACATCAAATATCTCGGAGGCAGTACCTAGTTCTACCTAGATAACAATATTAAATACATTTCGTGAAAAGTTCCTGAAATAAACAATCTAAGTTATGCAAACGCCTCCATCTGGAGTAGTCGGACTGCTAACAATTCCAACAAGTTGCAAGTTGTTCAAAATTAGGCTATCAAAATTGCATACCTCCTGATAACACGAACTTTAAAACGAGTAAACGAATTTCCAGATATTAATAAAAAATCAGCTCGAAAAGTACATCGTAAAGGTTCAAAAAATATGAAACCAAAAATAGTAGGTGTGTTAATAACAGACTTTATCGTCGTGCAACTCTAATAAAAAAATATAAAGTTATTTTATGATCACACTTTCAAAGTATTGCTATAAAATAACTTTTTTCTATTAAAATACAGCTCGACCAATGAGTTCTCAATTTGCAGGTTTTAGTTGCCGTCGACGAACAAAATGTGATATTAAAGCGGAAAAGCGCATTTTTAAAATATATTTTAAATATTTTATCTGTCGATAATTTTATGATTGGATTTTATTATTACCTATATAGAACTTGTTTCACCTTTCTGTTGCACTTTATCCAGGGACACACTGTATAAGTAAAGTAACTATGGAAGTGTGGTTGGATGGATAGACTTTTAAAAATCAATAATTCATTCGATGCTATAGCTATTTACACGAGAACCGTTGAAGAAGGTCCTATCAGTTCTCCTAATTATAATTTATTAATTAGACATTTAAAATTACAACAGGCAGTAGTTAATCGAAGACTGAAACCTGTCTCAACATTCGACTTTTCAATAAATTTTCATATTTGGAACTACAACACTTGCCTACTTATAAAGGCAAAAAAAATACTCGATAACGTACAAAAGATCAAGTCTGCAGCAATAAAAAACCTCCAATTTGTCCGAACCAATTAGCACTACGTTTTAATTTATGTAACGGGAAGTGATGAAGGAAATGCATGAAGGAAATGCAGCCAGTTTGATTGACTTAAAAATTGCCAGCAATATCGATATCTCGAGTCGGTAGTCTCGACCAGTAACAGGTAGCAATAAGTCGCCGTCGCCGCGTCGCAGGCCGCGCTGACGTCGCCCCGCCCCTCGACTAATTGCCGCCTACTTGTTTATTTACGCACCACTATTAAAACAACGCGAACACATAAACTGGTTACTGATTTACGTGGTCTGGGTGAAGTACTCGCGAGTACGAGAGAATTTATGGAATTTTACGTTTTCTGGCAGTGGCAATGAGTCATAGACAACGTTCAAGGTCTATGTTAGATCCGCGCAAGGACAAATGGAATTGCTGTTTAGGATTACAATGGTTAGCCTTAGCCATAACATTCATAAAATAAATCTTACCTTTGACAACCGCCTCGATTATTCCTATACTCCTTAACGTCATCACCAAAGGTTCTATTACTAAGCTAAGCCATAAAGTGCCTCCATATCGTCTCTTTTCAGTTAAAAATATACCGTACGTGCGAACGCGTAGAGGTGGACACGAAATACTAGAGCTTTCCACGAATATCGTGGCGTCACTGAAGCGTAAAGACTTTGCGGTTCCAAACTTCACCAGCACACCTATATCATTTAAATCACCTTTCAATACCCGGCGTATGTTCACTTTGTATATTCTCGTTCCATTATAACCGGACTTTACACCAAACACTTTGCCCGTGAACACGTACTTTGACAGCAGCGTGACGTGTTTCAGCAGCACTTTGTTGTAAGTAACACTTGTGTTGCAGGCAGAGACCGCGTGACGCAGACGGGCGCACTGCACCAGCTGCGAGTCCGCGGCGACCATGTCCAGAGCAAACATCAACAATATAAACGAGCCGAGAGCCATCGCGAATGGTAAATAAACAATTAATGGGATGAACGTCCCGATAAGTCAGCACATTTATTTCCCGATTTACGTTTATCAGATAAGGATAGCACGTCACTGTGGGATTTGCAACGTTAGAGCTGTGCCATAAGCGTGCGCTCGTGCGCAGGGCGCGCCGGAGGCTGTGCGCGCAGGGCCTCTGCCCACTCACTCCAGAACGTTCACCTACCCTACATATTTACATACTGATTGGTCCCGCGTAAATAACACCACGCACCTGGTAATAGGACACCAGGTGATTGGATGCGACGTTTATCGCGACACTATCTTGATTTGTCGAGCTAGAAAACGAACTAATGTTTTCCTATCCACGTCTTTATAGAAAGCCCATTTGTTACCCAAACGTCTCTATAAAATTTAATGTAGTACTGACAAAACATGCATCGTAATATACGATTACCATAATATAAAATAGGACGAGAGTGTGATACAAAATCTATAAAAATGTCATTGCTAAAGATATTTATCTAATGGATTACTGACCCGTGAACGAATGAAGCTTCGACTCAAATGGTCCGAACGAACTTTCATCAGCTTTACCAAAAATACTATAAGAAAGAACTTTCATATGTCATGAATGTTATTGAATGGTACATATAAAATAAAATGAGCGCGTCCTGTCTATGTAGTCACTGTGTATGACGTGCTCACAGCCAATGATCCAACACCTCCATTAAACCAGACCTCGTAATCACACAGGAGGTAACTATGCGTACGACAGAGGCGTGATCATAATAATTAATAATATAATTAAACTATCAGCTAACGGAGAACTTAATTCAATCAATCACAGATAATGAGTTTTCGGTGAAAGATCCTTTTATATAGTGCGGTTATTAAAGTTTATCGATAAATTAAGTTTTTGCCAGTTAATCAAGTTGAAATGGTACAGAAAATCATTATCATGAATAAGCGAGCCGGCACCATCAAAAATCAATTTGTTTTCTTGCCTCTTGAGGATCGTTCTCTTCGTTTTTACTGCAAAACATATCTTTGGCGCAATATAATTTGTAAAAGTCAATTACGAGCAATTTGTTCAACTGTTTTAAGAATGTAAGGTTCTTAGAATAATCTAAGAACCCTGAAGAGTAAAATATATGAGGAAGACGGCAGCAGAGGTAACAACCATAAAATAACCTAGAAGAGACATGGACACTTGTTTTTAGAATGGGCACTGTATAAACAAATTAGAGAGATATTTTTACAAAGGTCGATGTAAACAAGGGTCATAAAATTAAAATTCATGCGTACAGAGGTGCTCTAGTGGAGCTGCAATTAATATGAAAATCTCTGGACAATATTTATGACACTGACACAAGCGAAATTATTGCAGAGTTTAATATTTACTGACGCGCCGTATTTTACACGTCGGGCGGATTACGTGCGAAATATAAACGTAAGCTGCGTTATCCAAATTTAATGGTCGCTATTTGACACCTTGATCATTTGCATTTCCTGTAAATACTCATTTGGTACGTAGTTATGACCACCGTTTATTATTGTCGATAGGCCATACTCGTGCCGAGCTTTATTTATGATTACGACGACAACCTTCGATTTGCTTTTGTACTTTATGTATTTCCCAACAGATAACATCGATTTCTAATAACTAGAAATATCATATTTATGATATAATCCAAATAAAATAGGGTATCGTTTCTATTTATCAATATGTAGAGCAAATTACAATACCAAAGCAGTCAGTTAACGAACTTACCAACTGGCCTGAAACAAATCCGCATTCCATTATGCATTCTGTCAGTGCATTACAAATGAGGGCGCGCTAACCTCCCGCATCTAAGCGTGCAGTGGGAATAATTTTCGACATGTTTGTAGTGATTACTTTCACAACTGCCACGCGGCGGCGGCTGGCGTGAAATATAGGCGCACCTACGTTTACGTTTTCAAATAATCCTCTACGCCGTGGAATTATAATCGGTGAATAAACATAAAAGACCGCGGTGGTGCGGCAGGCTGTAATTCCGCACTGGAAACGTCGTAAATAATTGTCGTGGCTTTCGCGCTAATTCCTCGCCAAGAGTGAAATCTATGAGAACGCTCGCGTTGTGCTCTTAGAAAAATTGCCCGCGACTTCATAACCTGTTGCAATTGTACGTATTTAGAATCCTTAATGCTTTTTAAAACGGTACATGGGAATGAAAAAAAGTGTTACACCACTAATAATTTATTCATTGTAGAATATCAAACTGGTTAAGCAAAGCGCTGTCTGATATATTAAACTATCGTTCAGCTAATATGTAGTTTTATCACACAATAATTACAAGACGTGCGGTGAAAAGCCTACAGCGGCATGCGGCGCGCTATGTTAGCGCCAACTGTCTCCTCGCCTCGCAGGATGTCACAGCGGTAATTAAACATTCCTCAGCCGCTCTTGATATTAACCCGTTTGAAAATTCTAACAATTTCGTGTAGTAGGCGCTTTCTATGAAAACGTTGTGTAATAAACAACACATTATACCTATAGCGCCAACGCCGGCTAAATAAGCATTTTGAATACATTCATGCCTTAACATTAAATTCAGCTTTATGGATGGTACCTAACAAAGAACTCATTACCGCTAGGAATTTATCGCCATGAGGTCATAGAAATTGAAAAGTTATCAAGACTATCTAGGTACACTTTGTACAAGACCTTATGTACCTGCATTATATTTTTAACGTAATATAAAATCTTTAAAACAGTGTAAAATAAACAGCACAAACAATCTCAGTAAACACACACTCATCACATAATCATGATTACGATGGAAATAGCAAACTTTGAAAGCACACAGAAGGCCATAAAACATTTTTAATCAACAAATGTAATTTGATCTTCGAACCTGTCTAATGGGATTTCCTTTGAGGAGTAATTTAAAACAAGCATAATTTAAATAAAAGGAAGGGCCGTTCGGAAAATCTGCCAATTCTAAATAATAATAAAGAGTAGGCACAAATAAGCTTGTAATCACTGAAGAGGGCCGGAGGTTTCACTAACACCACTTATAAACTCCCTTTTGTTACGCCGTTTTAAGAGGTCGACCCTCAACCCCGACCCTTTCTTTAAACCATCGGTACTAAATAGGTATCTATTCTGTTGTCATTCTTAACAAATATTTCATAAGCACTTAGCCGGTAACGATGTGCGTTGTACAGACATAGGTGCCCGACACTCTGGCGAACGCTGTTACCTCTCCCGACAGGGGCGTATTAATTATTCACTGTAATGAACGCGTGTGACATATTGCTCTACATTCTTGTTCGTACCTACTGCTCCTGGCTCCACTATCGGAAAAATGACTAAGCACATATCCATGATGTAGATATACGCGTATAGGTAGTCGCATTACGTACAGAAGCTGACAACAAAAGAAAATCTTATTAATATATTCCCAAAGGAATACCTACGTTGCGGATTACATTCCGGCTAGTAACTACGTCAGCTTAACGGGAGATAATATCAAAATCTGTAGCTCAAGGCACCATAATTTCCATCATCCCATTTCTCGCAGAAAGTCACATCAATACGATAGCGTTTAAGCGATGGAGGGGGGCGGAGAAATAATGAATAGAGGCTTTTAGCTATATTACTGCGGCGCAGGCGGTTGGCCAAATGACTGTTATGACGAAATTAATGTCTGCCGCCTAAGTGAGTGCTCATATGGTTCACCTCAATCTTAATGACTACGGGCGACACTCGCGAGTTAAAAATGTATTTATTTTTCTCACCATAACTCGCCGAGATGACTACAACGACTTTTCTCTTTTAATAAATGGTGAGTATGTGGTAGTGCTGATATATTTTTATGTTATGAACGTATCATTTATTTTTACCTTTGTTTTAGTATTTTTACATGTGTGTATTATTACCTACGTTGTTGTTCATTTAGCTTTTAGTAGGTGCGGTTTTATGAGGTTTTCGCCTCGATGTGATTGTTTAACGGTCGTATGATCTGCACTCACGAATTTTCAATCACCAATATTCATAATCTGCCCAGCCGTTTTCAGTCTTAGGGGAGACCGGGGAGAGTTGTTACGTTACAAAGTCCATGTATCGGATTTTATAATCATTAGCGAACTGGCTCTATCGTGTTATGTCTCTTGTTTGTCTCACTAACCGATGCGGTTTGTCGCGGCGCGTGGCGGCCTACGGGGAGTGAATGTGACTGTGTGACGTCGTCGATGGCGAAAATATCTATTAATCACAAAAGTAAGTTTCCACTAAAATTTTTATAACCTTTACGTGTTATGTTGTTGGTATTTTTAGTAACCCATATATGCATTGCTTGTCTAAATTTAAATTCATGATAGGTATTAACTTCTTAGCTTCACTACACATCTCGAGGATAAGTGACATTATTCTGAACCAGTCATGATTTTTTGCGTAACAACTGTCCTATTTTAATACTTTGTAAAGTTTCTACATGCCTTTTCGTGTGTTTTTGTGTGGGTGGTTGTGTAATTGTTTCAGAATGCCTAATAAATGTTCGGAAGACAGATGGAGCCATATCTTGGAAGGAAACACACAAATTATCTCAAGTTCGTACCAAAGTGTGATTCAAGTTATTAAAGTATTGAAATAATGTGATATTTTGTAGATTTCTCTTATTATTAAAAGTTAATTAAAGTTAAAATTTGATTAATGTACTTATATGTATATACATTTATTTGGCTATATTAATTTATTTCCTTTACTTCTCAAAAACCACCTGTGTCACAACTTTCCTCCACCTCTGTCACTACCTACCTCGTTACAAGGCGAGAAGATGTTTTCAATCTTTTTTCTGTAAAAATCCTATAGACGATAGAACCAGCTGTTTGTATCTAAAGCGTGCAGAGAGCTAAGACTGTTTTCGACTGAGATACGAGTATATCCTTGGAGTGAAAATTGTTGCAAACCTCCTTTGACTCCCCTGCCGAATGCGGCTGAATACCAGTATTTTACAAGTAGCGACGCGCCTATCTGACCTTTACAACCCGTTTCAGGGTAACACGATAAGTAACCCTTTGTAAGGCTACGTGTCAGACTTTTGGGCCTCTCTCCGTAACGACTGTTAAAGACTTACGAATGGCACCCGGAACCGCAAGGAGTGGTTTCGATTTGAAACGGATACTTGGTCACCCATTCACGGACTAACGATGGCAAGCGTTGGCTTAACCGATCGACCCGTGCGGCTTTACTTAGTCTACACAATCTGCTCAAAGAGTTTAGAGAAAAAAGACAAAATCAATACTTCGTCAAACACACACCTCGGCGTAAGAACTTATCTAAAATCAAACACCTATTACAAACTATAGTGTCGTTAAAAACGTATAAAATAACTTTACGACTTCCACTTGTTCCTGCAACAGAATAATGGTTTTAAATTTTGAAGACCCCGGTTTTTATGGAGTAGACAGCGATAAGGGGGGATTATGAAAGAGAAGTGGGGGTGAAACGTTGATAAGGAAATAATGGGCCGGCAATGAAAATGAGGGTAGAGTATTATAACTTGAATTATATAGTGTGGTTTCGTTCTTTAATTGCCGTGTTATTGACCGAATGAATGGTTATTACTACGTTTTCAGAATGGCTTTTAATTGTAAGGCATTAATAGAAATAGAAAAAGAATTGAGTGGGGCTTGTGGCTAAGTACTAACAGCCGCACGGGTCGATCGACCAGGTTTAGCTATGCTTGCCGCGGTTGGTCCGTGGATGGGTGACCATCTTTATATACTTACCAAGACTCCTCCTTGCCTCAGAAAGCACGTTAAGCCGTTGCCTGTCATTCGCGGATCTTTGACAGTCGTTACGGGTCGTCAGAAGCCCGAAAGTCTGACAACCAGTCTTACCAAGGGGTTTCATATTACCCAGTAACTAAGTTGTGGGAGGTCAGATCGGCAGTCGCTCCATGTAAAATACTGTTTACTAGTTTTATCCGCGATGGATACAATGTCGTCCGTCCATCTCGCCGCCGGACGACCGACACTTCATCTCCCAATCCTTGGACGCCACTCGGTCACTGCCTTACTCCACCTGTTATCACTGCGTCTCAGCATCGTACGTCGGTAGATCATAATGGGCAGAACAGACTGGTTATAGAGGCAGGACTTTCAGACATTGTGGAATTTTGTCTGATTTCAAAATGTCATTGTGTCGTTCAATTTGTTAAATGCAGCCCACCCAAGCTGTATTCTTCTCGATATCTCCATTAATTGATGCTCATTGCCAGATGAAAGAATAAGGTAAAGGTACCTATGCCCAAGATAGACATATCTAATAGTCAACCATCTCCGACATTTTATTTCTGACTTAAACAGAAGGATTTAATTGAATTGATGAAGATGTTTGCCTTAACCTTCGTCTTGACCATATTAATTTTAAGTCCTACCTTAAAAGAAGCATCATTAAAGGTGTTGAAGAATTTTCTGTAGATCATCGAAGTATTTAACGAAAGTACAAGATCATCTACAAATCTTAAGTGGGCGCAGGCGCCATTGATGTTAACACCGCAATACTCTCAACTTTTCACGATGACTTCTAGGACTGCTGTGAAAAATTTCGGTGAAATGGTGTCGACTTGTTGATAGGGTATGCATGCGGACCTGCAGAGTGGCGGAGGTGTATAGTCAGCCATCATGGGTTACCAACACCTCCATATAATAAATAAATAAAATAATTGTCAAATCAAGGTCTGATATGCCTGAAATTTCAGAAAAGGAAGAAGCCACTGGCGTCTTCAAAGGTTATATCTTATCTTTTATAATTTTGCTGTTGCAAATTGTATTGTAATACTGCTTTTTTCTTCAAGTTTGGCCATAATTTTTAATTGGTGCACTATTATATAATATATTATTATTATATATTCCAATACGCGCATTGACGTGGAGTTGCGGACACCAGCCCGTTTTACCTATTACCTATTTTCTTGGTGCAGTATTAGAGTTGGTTCCGACCAATCTATCCCAGTCATACTTGGGTTTGGAGCTGAAAACGAGTAAAGATAATGTTACCAGTTGTCATAAGGGGTGGTCTAGGTCAATGGACAGATGTTTTATATCGGTAAGCTGATATCCTGTGTATATTGTTTGCATAAGCAATGAAAGACATAAATATTTCAAATAACTGTATTATATAAAAGGAGATAATTTATTATAAAATGCATAGAATCAGATATGTTCAAGATAACAATATGTTACAGTATTAGAAACCGTATGAAGTTACAGTTACACGAATATCACATTGCAAGGAATAGCATAGTTTTAGGAAATAGTTTCAGTACAGTTGAAATAGTTCAAACATTACATAACATTAACACTATTACTGCAATTTCTACAATAAAATCTGTTAAATTTAACAGTTCTAGAGTTATTTAAATAATAAGATATGTGTAACGAATCGTGGAATAAATTATTTGAAACAATAACACCACTGAGTTATTGGAACATCGATCAATTTCTTTGAAAGAATTGGGGCAATGTAAAATGCCAGTAACAAATAGCCCAAGGTTACGCTTTCAGTTCTGTTGTTACGGACATACCAGCCTAGCTAAATTGTATGGAGTACAAGACCGAAGCCCCATCGAAGTAATTGTAAGTCCTCGGGACGGAGGTATTAAGTCGCGGCCACTCACGCGCAGCCGGTGTACGCAGCCGACGAAGCCGGAGATACCTGACGCACCTGACAATCTGCACCAAGGTATAGATTAAACGATTACCGCTATTCTCAACAACAAAAAAAAATAAAAGTAACGAAAATGGTGCTAACTTTGTAACATTGTCCGGGGGCTGACCAATGTAGATGTAGGGGTCGACATCTAAAGAACTCATACGTCCCTGTGACGATCCTCTCGCCACAGACGATCCAAGCTTTAAAACCGCATCTTTCTTATATCTCCTCGCAGATACTTTGGATTTGCCCTCAATTTTAACCATTCCGGTGTGCAATTCAAATGGCCCACTCCCGGCGTCCCATCGTAACACGGCCCTATCTTCCACAAATCCCAGCCACAAATGGTCCCTCGTACCGGAAGCACTCACTAAAGCCCCTTTACCGCAAACAGCGGAGACCTCAGCCCAAATGTCGAAGCGTTTAGCAGGAAACCTTGCGCGAGCCGTCATTCTCGCTTTACCATCGAACAAGGGCACTTCGTACATATCACGGCTATTCTCTTCTAAATACTCTTCATACATTGAATAATCTTCCACTTCGTTAGAATCAAATTCTTCTTCGACGTCATCAATAAAAGTTCGGCTTTTATTTCTGCTATATTTAGCACAATTTCCTTCGACGTTATTTTCTATGACACTACTAGAGTGAGTGTACGTTTTTTCTGCGAATTATCAGTTGAAGGATATTAATACTGAATTAGGTATATTTATTAAGTCAAATAATCTACTACGAAAATGAATTCTACAACATATCTAGCTTACAACTCTAGCGATATCCAATTGGTGGGAGTATATCGATACATGTCAGCTCAGGCTCAGGACTGTCGGGTTTGCCGCTATCACTGGTGTCTACGGAAGCGTCAGTGAACTGCAGTGAGTTGGAGCTTTGTTTGATGTACTCGAAGTCTTTGAGCGATGTTCTGTCGGGTTCCAGGGGCGTGTTGCTGTGTGGGTCACTATTTTTTCGTGAGAAGGACGAGCGGTTGGATCTACTGGAGCGACTACCTCGGCGCACGTGCGGCGCCTCCTCGCTGCAGGGCCCGAAGGCCTGCACCACCACGTCCGTCTGCGTTCTGCAAGCGTGTGTGCGCAGGTGACAAGCAGAGAGGTAGGTGCGCCCGTCACTACCACAAACAGACGGTCCGTCCGACGGCGGACACTCTGTTGTACCGCATTCGCAGGTGGCGAGCCCGCTGCGCACCACACAGTGCGCGCCGAAGTAGCATGTCATGTGATCGCAGTTCGTAGCAGGCAATTGTGTAGATTCCGCTGTTGAAAAAGTGGGAATAAAACTTCTGTTCACACTACACAAAACTCAACTCCTCTACGACGTATGAATCATTTGTACTCACGGTCGAAACATCCATTAGGACCCAAAGTATGTTCGTGGTTTGAGCAAATGGTGCACTTTTGACCTTGTATGCCCGGCTTGCAAACACAGCGTCCAGTCATCTGTTCACAATCCTCTCGTACTGAACCGAACGCCGAGCAACCACAAGCTAGAAGACGAAAAGTTTTTAGGTTTAAAGAGAATCGTATTTAGGTATATCTAAGACCACTACTACAAAATAAAATCATAGTCGTATTATAATGATATCATATTAAACGATACGTTTATTAGAGTATCATGCGTTGCCTAACGAGACGCAATTAATTAAGGACTTATCTATGATTACAAGCTCCTCGAACCTGGAGAGCTAACGTGCATCAACGGATCATATCCCATCACACTCACGTATACAACCAGTATGACCAGTGCCAATCCTCGGAAGTCCCCAGTAGCCAGGCTCGCATCTGTCGCACTTCAGGCCCCCGACACCGGGCCTGCAAGTACACTGTCCATCTTCATCACACTGTTCGTTCACGGATCCGAGCCGGTGGCATCCGCATACTGCCGGGCACCCGGCACCGCCTGGGCCACGAGCCGCCGTTACGCCATCCGCGCAGCATCCGTGCCAGGACTCCTGGCAGCCTTTCTTTTCAACAACTGCCTTATCTGTGATGTGACAAAATTTATTTAAAATTGCCGGGAAAATTAATGAGAGATCATCTTTTCAAATAATCAATTGTCTAATAAAACATGCGCTTGCACAGCGAGCCGAAAAATTTAAGAAGTTAGTCTTATAGCGTTTCTACTACCGCTAACGCAAATATTGATTTATATTTTTAACCATTGCTTTAGACTTTTAGAGTCTAAAGTTAAGACTAAAGTCTAAAGCTCTAGAGTCTAAAGATTAGATTCTAAGCAATGGTTTAAACTATAGATCGATATGTTACTGATTTCTCTAAAATTTCGAGAACTCAAAACCATTTATAGCACTTTAAGTACATAATTCTATGACGACATATTGAACGACAGCTCCGCTAATGAAATCACAACGTAACGTTCATTATAAAACCATGTGTGATTTGTACACATCCGGCCCCGTCATGATCGGTAATGTCTTTCTCTTTAGCTACCATAAATAGATCAAGCAAATATGTAAATAGCTCGTATTTGTCTTGTGAGCAATGCAACTTTCTAAATAAATTATGCAAACAAGTATATTAGTAGATACTGGCTGTTTACTTTGTGTAGGTTACTTTCTGGTCGGTATAATGTTCGATTTTCACCTGCCATTCGGTCACTGACAAACACAAACGGACGATGATTTAATTAAGATAAATCTGCATGTATTTATTTCTGGTGTACCTTTTTAATACCTTTTTCTATGCAGTTAACTGTATATTAATATGAATTACGGGCTGGTGTCCGCAACTCCACGTCAAACCACGTTTTTTGCGTACACGACTGTGTATTAACGTCCGCATATACTAATGATAGTAACTTAGTATACGCACAAAGTTAGGATCAGTATATTCAGTATCAACTTAGGTAGGCACCGTGAAATAACGTCACAACTATTTTCTATCTACTTATATACAGGAAGATTTTTTATTACCATCCAAATTTTTACAGGGTGTTCTACCCATGAATATAAACAACTTTCACTATGAGACCAACTCTGAAATCACGAAAAAAAACCAGCTGTTTCATATATTTTGGTCAAGTAGGTAGGTATTGAACTTTTGTATTAAGGGGCTTACATGACCTAAAGCGCGGTCACTGTCGGACTGCATAGAAAAGAAAGAGAAGCGCGATGGTACAACGTTGGTAATTTATTGCAAAATATCCTCCTAAAATAAGAAATTCAAATGAAACTTCGGTTTCTAGTATAGGTATCCATGTTAAGTACATGGAATGGAATAGAAACCGAAGTTTCATTTGAATTTCTTATGTTAGGAGTCCAAATCCGAAATATAACGGAACTGGGCACTTAGGTACTCACAAAGTGCGCAATTCCGATTGTAAATCTATTCAACAATGAAGAAGACATAGAAATTACCTTTCCTACAGCACCGAGCAGCTTTAGCAGTGTGATGGCAGTAGCTGCCAACTGGGCAGTCCTTCCTGTGAGGACCACCTCCGCAGTCAATAGGTCTACCTTCAGCATCGGTTAGCGGTTCATCCACACCACATGGCCTGAACTGCAAGTCAACATGATAATTATAATTTAACTAGGTTCTGCCCGCAACGTCGGCGTCTACGTAAAATTTGGTGTTTCCCCCCCCCCCCCCGCCCCCCACCGTCCGCCGCCTGCTGGCGCTAGTACTTCGCTTTTGCTTAACGTTCTTTCTGACTTTCGTTTTCTTTTTGCTCGGTTCCGTAGGGTCCTAGCGAGATGTTATGAAGCCTATAGCCTTCCTCGAGAATATTGGGCTATCAAATGCAAAAATAGTTTTTCATATCAAACCGGTTGGTAATTTCAGAGATTAACGCGTTCAAATAAACATACAAACAAACAAACTCTTCAGCTTAATTACTTATTATTCTTCCTTTTTTCTTTATAGATAGATAATGATGATACAGTCACAGAAATTAATTGTAAAGCAAATGAACACACTACGTCAATTTGTCATGTTATAGCCATTTCATACAACCCTCAAAGAATAATAACTGTGATTTGAATATGCGAACTAAACCTTAGATGCCACTCGTCAAAGCTCTATCTTCGATTGTATAATTTTTTCAGGCAGGCAGGCTCAAAGAAGTTACATTATTCAATAAAGTTGTACCTAAAGCAAAAGCAAAAAGTCGCATATAAAGGGTGAATTCTTATCAATGTCGTAGATAACACATACAGGGAAATCAATAAATCTATGCATAATCAACATATACTGTCCCCACTGCTGGGACACAGGCCTTCTCTCTATGAGAGGGAATGGGCCATAATCCACCACGCGGGCCAAGTGCGGGTTGGTGAATGACACATGTCTTCGAATTTTTGGTCATAAAACCAAAAATTCGCTGCCTTTCTATGCTGAAACCAGCAAACGGTGAAGGAACACATCGTGAGGAAACCCTCACGATGTGTTCCTTCACCGTTTTGAGAGCGATGGTGATGAAATTAAATACACAAAGTAAAGTGCCTGTCTGGGTTCGAAATCACGACCTACAACTCGAAAGTCGGGGCCAATGCCACTGGGCCATTACGGCTCTGCACGCCAGCACATCAAGCTACCCGAAACTGTGAAATTTTTCCAATCAACTTTGAACCTAATGCTTTAGCGATAAAGTTGAAAATCTATTAAAGAATTTTGACAGATTGTAGTAGCTTGATGTGCTGGCGTCTGTACATTGTGCAGTCACCTCTAATCCTCGACACAGCGGGAGGGGTCGAAGCCGCAAGTCCTCCTGTCGCCGACACGCCTCCAGCTTCATATGGCACAGTGTGGGGTACAGGCGCAGGTCTGACGCACACACTGGGGCCGATGACGTGGCCGCAGCAGCTGCCGCCGCGCAGTCGAAGAGACAGGCACACCTGGGGCACGTCACTTTTATTTTATTAACTTTACAAGCCATGTGTCCGATGGAATTTTTCAACGGCAAAAATTACGAACTTCCATACAAACTTATTTATCTCCTTTATTTTATTATTATATGTACAGCAAACGCCAGCACATCAAGCTACCCGAAACTGTCAAATTTTCTCAATCAACCTTGAACCTAACGCTTTAGCGAAAAAGTTGAAAATATATTAAAGAAATTTGACAGATTGTAGTAGCTTGATGTGCTGGCCTCTGTATATACAAATTATATTTTTAATTATTAGAATATAAAAAATATTTTAAAATATCAAAAATAGTAGGTATAACAGTAAAGTATCGGGAACCGGGCCCAAGCTACCGGCGTCAGGGCTCCAGAGAGAGGAACCTCCTAACATTGCGGGCCGTTTCCAGAAGTACCGCTTTCTGATTCAAGCCCTTGATCCAGCTACCCAAAGAGGGCCTCCTCAGATGTTGATTTTTATTGTTAAGTATAAGAGTATGATTTTTTTAAATCATCCCTAAGAATTTCTTTAGGTACTTACCTTAAGTATAAAAGAAATTATTGTGCAAAACACGCTTCTAGACCCAAGGATTTAGCTTTGCGTGGCTGTCAGTGATTTTAAGGCTAGTAAGATTAGGGGTGGGTTGGTAAGTGTTTTTAAATTGGGTCTTGAGTGTAATGAC
Source organism: Luperina testacea (assembly GCA_927399505.1). NCBI lineage: Eukaryota > Metazoa > Arthropoda > Insecta > Lepidoptera > Noctuidae > Luperina > Luperina testacea. The sequence goes on from OV656756.1 coordinate 10,720,196, forward strand.
GTTTTCTTAAGATAGGCATTGAATAAAGATAGACAGAATACCTTTATTGGATGCACCTACAGTCAGCCTCAAAAAGATTATCGACAAGAATTTTGATTGTCTACAATTTGTGTTCTTTAGTAGATACTGTAACAATGTGTAGCTGCAATTGTAATGTTTCATGCTAATTACTAACTAAAAACAAAATAAAAAGATAATCACTTTTGATAATTTCAAAACCTAGCAAGTGTTCGGAAGTTACAAAGTTTTTTATTGGTTAATTCCATTAAGTCTCCGACACACTATGCCGGCGGCACAGCCGGCGGGTCTTTGCCGCGCGGTTATGCCGCCGGCACTTGCCGCTAGCGGCCGCAAAGCATCATTTCAGTTGTGATAGCCGTGTGGAACGCTAGTAGTGTACACTTCGTATTCCTAGTTCTTAACTGACACCGGCTCCCCGCGCAACCCGCCGGCATACCCGCCGGGAATGCCACCGGGCTTGTTGGCGGCATGCCCGCCGCCTGAACCGCCGGCATAGTGTGTAGAAGCCTTTACATTTACAAGATAATTAACCATTAAAAAACATAGTAAGCTGTTTTTGCGCTCTCCTAGAAAACTTAGTTTGAAGTACTTACTGTGTATTGACATGGGGCACCGGGCAGCCACACTATCCATCCCAAATCATTATTTTAAATGTGCTAAGGATGGCTAGCTCGTGAACCTATCTACTCAGTAACAGCCCGACTTAACATTTTCATGAGTACTTTCAAGCGAAAAAATATGAAAAGCCTCGTATTGCTGCAACCTTTTCAAGCATTTTTCTTTTGAAACCCCTGAAAATTATAAGCTTTGTCTCTATCATCTATCGTCGATTCATACTCCCTTTACTAAGATTCACTTACCTGGGTTGTCCATTAGAGTCAACGGCGCACGTAGCTTCGTATGCGCATTGGACGCGCGCGCACACGGCCGTACCCGACACAGCCTCGCTCGAGTTCTCGTTCTCGTCCCCCGCTCGGATCTCGTTAGTCAGGTCTGTGTACCTCGATGATCTATTCCCGTCTGTAGGTAAATGAAACATCTTTTCATTGATAAATCTATGATTGAATTGAGAATCATTTGCAACTAACTGTGGGGCTGTTTGTTTATTGGGTTACCATAACTTTTTAGTGGGTGCGAGCCCCACATAACCGTTACCCTGGGCTGACTTTTACCAGTCTTCAAGACTAATGTATGGTCATCTTAGCAAAATAATTTTCTATAGACAAATTGGACATTCGTCTCTAACTCCCCGTAGACCCAAGAAGATCTAGATTACACGTCATCTGCAAAATGACTCCCTCATCTTCCTCCTCGTCCTTATCTCAACTGAATGGTAATTCTCATCCTATTCGGTACACTCGGCGTGTTACGCCACTTAAGTGGCGAGTCTTCCGTCTCCTCGTGCCTTAGCTTCACAGGCACTACGTCTTAAGACGCATTGGGTACATTCGACCACATACTCTTACTTAACAAATACCTAGCACTTTACCTGCAGTACCATTCTCGTCCAGTTCAGTACACTCGCCGTAATACGCCACTCTGGGTGGCGGGTCTCCTCTTGCCTTCGCCTCGCAGGCACTTCGTCTCAAGGCGCAGTGGTGTGGGTATGTCCGTCGGTTGTCGCCACAGACGGGCTCGCGCGCTGCCTCGGCGCACGCAGCCTGGCAGCCACAAGCACCGCGTGCGCACCACGTGCCCGCCGGACAAGCGATCTCCGAACACGACTCTGAAGACAATAAAGTTCATTTTCGTACCACTTGCTCAAAAAAGTGACATTCTATGCCACAAAAAGCGAACATAACAATAGTCATTTTTAATCTGTTAAAAACAGGGAAAGAAAATTGTACTGAATTTCATTCATCCTCTAGGGGGAGAATGTGATTTAAATTTGGAATACTTACCGAAATTTATACTGAACTACATCTGTGTTTACACCATTGAGTTTGTATATAAAGCATTATACATATTTTTGAGAAAGGAATACGCATTTATTATGCAGTTCAGCAGTTATGATTATTAAATAAAATTACGAAAACCGACGAGGCCGTATGAGCTTGATGTCTTTGCTTTTCCGACAAAAAATATTAGTCTAGGAATTTGCCGCGTTTTTGTTTTCTTCAAATACATAAACGTTAAGTTTATTTTAATTTATTTTTATAAAAAACCAAAAAATAATAAAATAGATACAGTCGTGGCAATTATAAACATATGCATAATTGCATAGACTAGACTAAAATAAAACCGTGGGGCACGTCACATTAAGTCGATAATTTGTAGACAATTGACGTGCCCCACGGTTTTATTTTAGTCTAGTCTATGCAATTATGCATATGTTTATAATTGCCACGACTGTATCTATTTTATTATTTTTTGGTTTTTAGTACATTTATCTTAAACATTGCAATATATGTTTAACATAAAACCGTTTAACTGAAAAAGTTTTTTTACCAATTTTTTTATTTTCTAGTTTTTAGTTTTTATTTCGCATTCTGTTTAATTCATTTAGTGCTTGAAAAAAAAATTGTTATCAGCCATCTGGTAGCGGCGGCCATCTTAGATTTCAATTTTGCATAGTAAATTGTATTCTACTTGTTGAGACCTTTCATTTGATACCCATTTTGATGGGATTGATAAAACCTAAGTTATCCGCCATTTTGTAGAGGCCGCCATCTTGGATTTTAATTTTATATAGTACATTGTATTATACTGGTTGAGCACTTTCATTTGATACCCATATTGATGGGATCGATAAAACCTACGTTATCCGCCATTTTGTAGCGGCCGCCATCTTGTATTTCAATTTTTTATAGTATATTGTATTCTGCTTGTTGAGCCCTTTCATTTGATACCCATATTGATGGGATTGATAAAACCTACGTTATCCGCCATTTTGTAGCGGCTGCCATCTTGGATTTCAATTTTTTATAGTATATTGTATTCTGCTTGTTGAGCCCTTTCATTTGATACCCATATTGATGGGATTAATAAAACATAAATTATCCGCCATTTTGTAGCGGCGGCCATCTTGAATTTATAATGATAATGAATAAACATAATTGTATTGTCACCAAAATCCAAAGTGTATACAAAATTTCAGATTAATCGGTTGACAGGAAGAGGGTGAAATTTGAATTACTAAATATGACCCAAGAATAAATAATAAAACAAACGGGGTGAGCTAAATAAAACCGTTTAATAAAACCGTTTAATAAGTTAATGTTCTAAAAATACGTTACGATGTTAAATCAAAGCGACATACAGTGACATTGAATTGTCGGATTCCATCAGTGCAAATGCTGCCGCAATTATAAATAATTTGCTTCCAACAAAATCCAAGGAAAATTATTTAAAAACTTATGAAGAATTTTCAACGTGGAGAAGTGCGAAAGGCCTATCAATTTCAGAATCAGTACTCCTTGTCTTTTACTTTTAATTGTCATTATTTTTAATAAATGCTTATCTCATATTATTATTGTGTTAATTTTTTCGCAAATGGTACGAAAAGTAGAGTATTTTCCTCGGTGATAAAGCTGTCTTAGTCTTGGGTGAACTTAAATCCCTCGCTACACTCAGGACTCGTCTTAAATCCCTCGCTTCGCTCGTGATTTCAGTTTTTAACACCCTCGCTACGCTCGGGAGTAAACCTCGGGTCCTTCGTTACGCTCGCGATTTAAATCGTCACCCGCGACAGAAGACACAGCTTTATCCCCTTGGTTAATAATCTACTATTTAACTTTATCTAACGCACAATTTGAGCAGATTATGGGGGTCCGTCAATGAAGCCCGCGAAATTAAAAATGTCTTTATATTCAAAATATGACAATGTGTCGTTCCGTCATGACGGAAATTCCAATGTTGACAGTTAGTAAGTTCAAGTTCAACTAAAAAGGGACGTTGTCGATAAGCATATTATGACTTACCGCACGATCCCATATGCTTGATATGAAGCCGCCTCTTCTCCCTGCAAGCTGTGTTACGCAGTGCGCAAACGCTGCTATAAGTTTTATTATCCGTACCACAAACTTCTTCCGTTTCCTAAAAATCAAAAACATATTAGGTACAAAAAAAAAACACAAAATGAAACATAAACATAATGGGGGCTGTAAACGTTGCTTAAAGATAAGTATGACTAGGGACTGTTTATGTGTTTTTTACTGTTTACTGTTTATGTGTTTACTTATTTGTGTTACGTTTACCTAAACGTCTCTTAACTGAAGCAACGTTTATAACAAACATTTTTTTTTTTAATGGGTTTGCTCTTGGCTCTAGTCTAGGTCAGAGATGACAGAGACAAAGTACACATATTTTAATATCGTAAGATGAAAGTATCCTATCAAGCTATCATTGTGGTTGATTGTACTATCTAACAAAATACTCACAGTGCCTTCTTCACAGTGCTTGGGGCAGACGCAGCTGGCTTCAGACACGCCGTCGCTCTCGCAAACGGCGTAGAATTCGCACTTCTTGTTTTCACACCCGTCTGTAATATTAATCTTTAACACTGAATTGTGTCCTACGCTTTATCATCATCATCATCATTTCACTCGATAGACGTCCACTGCTGGACACATAGGCAGGGCCGTCTTAACCATATTGGGCGAAAATCATCTTGCGCCCCTCTTGCCAACAAAAAGAAATTAAACTTAATTTTTGTGTTCCATTTTTAAGATGATTTCCATCAATTTTTTCCAAGGGATTTTTTCGAGGGGGTGACGTACAGTTACAGCGCTGGAGCGTTGCGGTTATAATGAGTGATTAGTAATTACCTGATCGGCTTGCACCTCCTAAGACCTTGCGCCTGGGTGCCGCGCACCCCTTGCACCCCCGGGTAAAGACGGCCCTGCACATAGGTCTCCCCCAAGCACCGCCACTTCAACCAGTTCTGTGCTTCCCACATACAGCGGATTCTTCCGCTTGCTTTTTAATAATTTATACTTCTCTTCTCAACTTAAAGTTTACAGAATTTGCCTTATTACTACTAAGTTACCATCCATATTATGTTAATAACAGTGCTACTTACTGCAGGGTCCGTCGTACAGCACCTGCACGTCGCGCCGGTGCCGGCACGCCTCCAGCTGCAGCTTGCAGCGGTTGCCGTATGAGATGCCGTCCGAGCCGCACACGGGCGCGAACTCGTTGGAGCAGTGCGGACACCGGCACACGCCCCGGCCGCCGGTCGCCACGCACTCGCCGCCGTGCGGACACACGCGGTCGGCGCATACGCCGTTGGAACCTAGATTTATAAATATAACGTAACTTTAAATTCTGTGTTCAATAACGTTATATCTTCACCCCATGACAACATCGATCCTGGGCCCTAAATTCTATAAAATTAAAGCCTTAAATTCTCTCCACCTACCTTTTCAAAACTAACAATACCAACCTATTAGAAAACTAACAATACTACATAATTATTTTTGTTACTAACACCAAAATACTAACAATATTAGAGACCTAGACGGAAATAAAGTTTTATTTTTTTATTTTCAATTTGCGCCAAATGCATCCCGCGTCTACAACGGTTCTGCCTGTTAACTACTTATGTGTTGGTTTACTAGGCATATTGAGAAAATGAGGACTCATCATTGTCATCCGAGTGCAACTCCGAAAGGTTGCAAGACTGTTTTGAACCATCTAGAATTCTAGACAGCATGTCGCAGAAGCTGCGGACCTGCGGACTTCTACAGCCTTACCACAAAAGATTTAGACTAGGTTCTATACACTGTTTCACAAGTGTCTAAGAAAATGTCTACCACAAATCCATGTTGAGCGCTAAACGCACTTTAAAACACTGTTTAAAACATGGTCCAAGATAAACACGCTCGACCCCTAGTTTACCCCGTGTTTAACCTCAAAAATAATTATTACGGTTTGACAGTTCGTGTAGCGGTTTGTGATGAAATAGTGCTTAATTGTGTGTTTTAATATTATTTTTTATAATAAATGGATGATTTTGCAATAGATTTGTTAGACATTAACGATATGGAAGATCTAGAGGATTTATCAGAAATTAATAATTATACGCATCGAATACCAAGATATCGCTTGAGGATGAATCCATTTATTGAATACAGTGATGACGATTTTAAAGCTAAATATAGGTTTTCAAAAAGATTTGCTTTAAAAATTGTTGACTTGGTAAAGGATGACCTTTCAAAGTCACGTCGAGGTGGATCTATCTGCCCACAAATACAAGTTGCAAGTGCTTTACGTTGCTGGGCTCGGCACGAAGTAAGTTTGTATTTTAAGTATACCGTAGGGTACCTACTTAAGTAATAAATGTTAGTTATCTACCAAATACCTTTGCAAAACTCTCATATATGTATCCACATTTAATACAACTATTGCCAAAAACCTACACCTACATTTGTTAAAAAAAGTTATGATTTTCTTCCAGATTCAGGATGATACTGCAGACCTTCATGGCATTTCACAGCAGATGGTCAGCAAATTGTGTAATAATGTAGCAATTGCTCTAGCGAAAATAGCATGTCGCTATATTTCAATGCCCACCACATTATTAGAAGAAGAATGTATTATGAGAGAATTCCGTAGCATTGCAGGATTCCCTAGCATCATTGGTGCAATCGATTGCACACATATAAAAATTAAACGGGTTGGGGGTGATGCCAGTGAAGCTTATGTCAACAGAAAAGGTTATTTTTCAGGTTTCAGGTTAGTTTTATATTATACCTATTTTGTGATCAATTGGTACCTAGTTTTTCCTATATTTAACATACAACTTTATATAAACAAATATCATAGATGTAATTTATTTTCCAGGTGATATGTGATTCAAATTTAAAAATTAGAGACATTGTTGCACGTTGGCGAGGAAGTGCTCATGATTCTCGGATTTTCAACGAGAGCAGAATAAAAGAGAAGTTTGAAGCAGGAGAATTTCATGGACGTCTTTTGGGTGATAGTGGGTACGCTTGTACCTCATATTTATTTACTCCCATACTGAACCCAAGTAACCTTAGACAAGAAAGATATAACAGGTATAACTTTAATAACTCTAACAAATAAACAGCAGCCTTTGTACTGAAAAGAATATGCTTTATTAACGTTAAAATATTTTTTCTCATTTCAAGGGCTCACATAAGGACTCGAAATACCGTGGAAAGATGTTTTGGTGTTTGGAAACAGAGATTTAGGTGTCTCCTAAGAGGTCTATATGTCAAACTTCCTACAGTTAAAACTACCATAGTTGCATTGGCTGTATTACACAACATTGCAATTCAAATGAATGAAGAATTAATAGAAGAAACTGAAATAATAGAAAATCAAAACCTACCGTTACTGCCACCAATAAATCAAGACTCATTAAGGGGCAATGTTGTGCGAAACAGATTTATAGAAGAAAACTTTTAATCCTACATAAGTACTAGTATTTTATATGTGAATCCTAGGTACAATGAGGTTTTACCTCAGATAAAAAAAAAAAATAATGATGTCTGTCAAACTGAAGAGCTGTCAAAGATAGACTTCAAACACGTTTCTAATCTCAGACTCACCTATAGCTGTTACTATGTGTCGAATTTATTATAATCATTTTTAATTATTGTTTTTCATATTCGGTATCATTTAGTAATAAACATTAAAGTCAATTATATTGCATTAATTGAACAAAATCAGTCATTTTAATTGTTTTTATTTTATAAACTCCTCTGGGTGCAGAATGCAACCTTCTTAGCACGAAACGTAATGAATGAACATGTGACTGGATTGAATGTGAGTGAATGCTTAAAACTAAAACAGTGTTCTAGCTAATCCATGCCTAGTTAGCGATTTGTGGTACAAAATTTTATACACTGTTTCAAACCTTGTCTAAACTCTGAAACAGTGTTTAAGTAAACATGATTTAAAACATTGTCTAACTGATTATTTGTGGTATCACTGTTATTGTTTTTCATATTTGGTAAGGTTGGTAAGGTTGTATTGGCTCATGAATGACATTGACAGGCGGGCACTGTTGGTAAACATTTGTGACAATGTTTAGTTCCAATTTTGGCCACGCGCCAAAAGATCCTTGAACAACTATATTTACCGCAAGCTCCTGCGTGCAGTACTCTCAGCTCCCTTCCAAGCAGGCAGGCGGCTCGTCTCAACTCGCACTCGCTGTCGTGCGTACGCGAGTCCGAGCCGCAGACGGGCCGCAGCACAGGCTCACACGCCGGCGGGCAGGCGCACACGGCGCCGCCGCCCTCCACCCGGCACTCCGCCCCGTGCCGGCACTCCACCTCCGCGCAAGGGTTCACACCTGCAAGAATGTAGGAGACGAATAAGATGCATACCTAAACACTTGCAACACAACATGACAGAGAAAATTTTTGAAGATAGTGTTTTTTTTTCTTTTTATAAAGTAGTTAAGTAGATATCAAAGTTGGTGATAAGTTATTTAAATATTACTTAAACTGCTACGCTAACGTTTATAATTAAAAGGTCAAAATAATATAGATAGCGAAACTTGAAATATATATTGTGATGGGTATCAATATAAAAATTTTCTGCGGTCATTATTATAGTCAGCAGTTGCATTGTACAGTTTAAGTTCATTCGCACTGCACTAAACTAACTCAAAAGGTTTCACCCTTTTTAGTCTTCGCACTAATTCACTATAGGTACTAATTCAATTTAACGATGACGAAAACTTAACACGATACCTCGTAACCCATTCATCATGGCATTACCAAATCATATTAGAATACTTACTCTTTATTATGTACACCATAAATATTACAGAAATAAATGTAGAAATAATCCCACTTACCAGAACTGCACTGCCCTTTGAAAATGATCTTCAACTGTTTTCTAGCTCGGCAGGATTCCCGATGCATCTGACACTCGTTGGAGTATGTCTTGCCGTCGGAGGCACACACGGGCGAGAACTCCAGGGGACACGGCTCGGCGCAGCGGCAGGATGGGGAGCGGCGCTCGTCCAGCTGACACACCTCAGGGTCGGGACAGGTGACGCCGGAACAAGGATCTGTAAACAACATAATGTGGTAGGTATTAGCTTTTTTTTGCATTCATTTATATGAACCAGTTGATGTTGATGTACGGACGCCAGCACATCAACCTACCCGAAACTGTCAAATTTTCACAATCAACTTTGAACCTTATGCTTTAGAGATAAAGTTGAAAATCTATTAAAGAAATCTGACAGATTGTAGTAACTTAATGTGCTGGCGTCTGTACCTTAGGTAAGTTAGAAAGAAAGAAAAATAAGATTATTTCTCACAGAAACATACTAAAAGTAAATAAGTTAACTCGAATAATAAAGAAAAATAAAACACAAAATAGATATCTAATCACTCGAACACAATAATACCTTAATACATAGGTCAGAAGGTAACCTACATTTTGAACTAACTCAAACTTAACGTCGCAAGTGCGACTGCTGAGCTGGTCCTGGGTTCGGTTCCTACATCGGCCAAGTGTTTTAAAGTTTTTCCTTTGGTAATTTCTCAGTAGCAACCCAGAGTCTAACTTTTAGCCCGATTGATGACAATGTGTTCACCTCAAATTACCTAAATTAAACATAAGTATGCATAACTGGTGATATGGTAGGTATACCATACACTTTATATGCGTTATGTTTGCATTTTTAGTTCTCAATATCCCAAAACAGTGCCACTTGAAATACGTACCACATTTACCGTAATACTTGAAAGTTATATTAGTGTTGGATTCGCAGGCAGTTCTGCGCATCTCACAGTCGCCAGGGTAGTCGCGAGCGTCACTTGCGCAGAGGGCCCGCGAGCCCTCGTGGTCGCCGTAGCTGGGACACGACGCGGGGCACTCGCAGCTGTGCGCGCGGCCATCGGGCGTGGGCCGGCACTGCGCTCCAGGCCCGCACGTCACGCCACTGCACGGGTCCGGTACGTCTGATGATGAGAACAGACCGAGAGTTCGATACTTCTTTCAACTTAAAGGCCGACTTTTTGTAGCGATGCTGTCGCGCATGTGTATCGATACAGCCGCGATGCTGTCGCTGGCTGTGTACCTTCGCCCAGATTCTGTATCGCTACTATCGCGATGCTGTCGCGCTTAAGTCACGATGCAAACGCGATTCAGCATCGACACAAAAATGTGAAAGCGCCGCCTGTGAACGCTACAGTTCCAAGATGGGCTCAGTCGAGATAACATTGGTTACGTGTTGTTCGGTACTGCTTTTACGTAAACGTAACCAGCCGAATCGTGCGCAACGTAAGCAGCGTAAAATATATTGAATGCACCCATTTACTAAAGAAAGCATCGATGCAGGTCGCGATTCTATCCCGCTTCTGCATCGCTACTATCGCGCGTTAGTCGCGTTTTCAACGTGCAACAGAAACTATGCAAACGCGTGGCTGTATCGATATACATGCGCGAGAGCATCGCTACTGCATCGGTACAAAAAAGTCGCCGTGGGCGAGGCCTCTTAAGGTATTATGGAATCCTTCATCTATTGCAAATGCAATACTTATTAATAGTTATAGATACATATCTAGTGGTAGTGAAAGACTCTTTTTCTACTTGATGCCCTTTGTGACAATTGTACGTGACTCACAGTACCGCGATCAAGGTAGGTAGGTACTTACAATTTTCTTGCATTAGTATAAAAACTTCCGGCTGCCATCCATCTAAAAATTGATAAAGTACCTAAAGACATAGGTTCGGTACCTACCTACTTCAATAATAAAGCATAGGGTCATCCATTTAGTCTGTTGTATGAAATCTATTCGGGATACCTGATTAAATTGACGGGCTTGTACCCTCAAACACGGAGGGAACAGTCGGTCGATTCTGTAAAAATCTCACCGTGAAAACATAGGTGATGTGAGTTTGTTTTTGCTAGGAATTGACACTTTTGACAGCTCACTCCACGCTCACTTCACCTAAGTTTACACGGTGAGATGGTTATAGAATCGCACTGCAGGCTAGTTACCAAATGATTAGTGTGCTTACCACTAGGGAACAGATAACAGCATTCAGCAGCCGCCACCAGCACCAACAGCGCCAGCAGCGTCGCGCTCACCATGGTCCGACTGGATCGCCACACTTGGCCCTTCTTGCTTCCACCATCACACATCATATATTCGCATTGCACTTTATTCTACGAAAACACTTTTTTTTATAACTTAAACCTTGCTGCTACTACAGTCTAGTTTCCACGTATACCTACGGTGAGTAGAATTCATTCGTAATTTATTCATAATTCAATAGCATTGCGATCAATGACAACATTAAATTTAACTTCTATTTACAAATTACAAGTAAACTTAATTAGGTACCTATTATGATCACCTTGAAATAATGTAATATTACAACTAACTCACCCAATTTGCGCTTTTAGCATTAGGTACAACTAAAACTGGGGTATGAAACTCCAACACGTTTATTTACCAGCAAGCATAGACGATAATGTCTACATGTAAAAATAACAAGCTAAGTAAGTACTTTGTTTCTGCGCACTAAGTGTCATCGTTGCCGTTGGCGCGCTACCCCCTCAATTGACGGAGGGCTACTGAGGCTGAACTGAAGCACTTGTCTGAATAAACTCCTTTCGGTCATGCGCACTGCGATATCAACGATAATATTATGACCATCGGGGAACGGGACGAATTTAACTGGACGTGCTATAGATAGGTGCTTTGGTCAATAACTGGAACCTCTAGTCTTTCGGTTCCTACAATAACCTTTTGCCCTCACATGCATTTTTTTCCTACATTATAATATTAGTTAGTGTTGATTACCAACTAGTTAGGTACGTTTATAGAATTTAAGTAGGTAGGTAGGTATATATAAGCCGAATGACTGGATTTTTTTAGGTATAGGTAGGCACAGCAACGTCCTAAAGATCCTTATTACTTTTTGTAATGGACACGAAGCTATAAACCAATGCACGTAAATGACGATATGACGATGACGTGACGCCTTTTACACATTTATCCAGGTTCTTGTTATACTACCTACATTAGCCGTTGTACAATATTTTTAGGGTTCCGTGCCAAAATGATAAAAAGGAACCCATAAGGTGCGACTCAGTCTGTCTGTCCGTCTGTCACAGCTGGATATCTCAAGAACTACTAATACTTAATACTATCAACTTGAAATTTGGAATAGTTTTAGATGATGTTGGTCCAACTATTTTACAAATAAGAAAGAAATAAAAATATGGATTTTTTTGCAACAGGAACTGAAAGGGTGTCTTAAAAATTCTAAGTGGGGCTACTAGGGCTGTGGGGTATCAAATGAAAGAGCGCTATTTGCACATTCTCAAACGTTTTTTCTTTTTTTAGGCCGCATAGTTTTCGACTTTTAATGAAAAATGTAAAAAAAATACCGTTCCCTTATCTCCGAAGTTTGCATAGACAAAAATCTGAAATTATTCTATGTGATAGACGTTTATGTAAAAATTACAGGAAAAATAAAACAATGTCTCTAAATAGCACACATTTTCAGAAATCATCAACAAAAGTCACATTAGTTCCACTATCGGTCAAGAGATGGCGCTGACCTAAAACTGCAATATTCTACACTGCAGTGTTAAAATTCTCTGACGATTATCGATGAAAATTTAAAAACATGATGGTACGGAACAGGGATGTTAGGGAGCTCCGTAACCGTAACCGAAACTATCGGATATCCGATATAAAAAATTATCCGTAACCGTAACCGAATCCGAAATAAAAGTTTCGGATAATATCGGATAGGGGCGGAGCCTAATTGAGACACAAGATAAAGATAGCTATGATTGTTATGTTAAACTTAAATCATAGTAAATAAATATGTGCAATGTGCATTCTAAATTTAAATCTAATTTTAATATTTTCTTTGAATAGGTACGAAATTACTAAATAAGTATAAGTAATAATTTTAATATTACATTTTCATTTTAGGTAGACTAGATAACACTCAACATTTATTTATAATCATTTTTAATTTAAATAGCTGTAATAACTCACAGACTGATTGTAATTCCTACCAAATACTTAGTTACATATAAATAAAACTATTTTATTAACTATTTGTATTGAACTTTTGAAATTCCTAAAAAATTAATAACCGTAACCAAAATTATCCGAAACTAACGGATAATCCGAAATAATTTCATATCCGTATCCGTATCCGTATCCGGTATAATAATCATTCCTATATCCGTAATTAATCCGTATCCGAAATTTCATATCCATAACATCCCTAGTACGGAATACTCGGTGCGCGAGTGCGACGTGTACGTTACCCCAGCAAGAAAGTGTCTCCTAGAGTTATAGGAGTAGAACGTATAATATGTGCCCTATCTGCTGTAAATGTGCCCCCAAATAAAAAATGTGTGCCCCCTGTCGTTTTGGAAAAAAACGGAAAAAACGATTCCTGCTGGGGTAACGTTTTTCTAGCAGGAAAATTCTAAACGAATGATCGGAGAGAGAAAAATTGTGCATGGCCAGAGAGCTTATATGTGTGCCCTAATTGTAGCGGAGTACTGCCTCTAAGGTTATATCAGGGAAGATAAAGTATACGACTGGCACGATTTGAGACACTATATTTTTATAATATGGCACACAAATACAATTATGACTTAAGATTACTGAGATTAATTTAGATTGATCACAAAACATAAATTAGAGTAGATTATTATATTGATAGAGATTGGGTACGTCTATCAGCAGACGTTTATTCAACAGGAAGTCAATCAGTGACATAGAGCAATGTTGCTATTATAAATAAATGTTGAGAATACCATAAAATATTTAACACTTCCCCTTATTCTCAACATTCATACTCTACAATACTTCTAAAGAGCTAACAAAGAACAAGTGACTCTAACTACATGCAGACTAAACATTAACTCTACATGCAATCCTTACATGCCCAATCCAAGGAGACTCTACTATGTACAATAATACAATATAAAATCATTTACATTCAATACATAATGTCAACAGTTAAAACATTAGGTATATTATAATAATAACAGACAACAATTTATCAACTTAAATTTAAATCTTTCACAAAATTATTATGTTTCACAGAGCAAAGTGCCTTTGTGAAAATATCAGCTGTCATATTACTAGTAGGAACATATCTTACACTAACATCGTACATTTGTATTAGATCTTTAACAAAATGGTATCTAAGGTCTATATGTTTTGTTCGTCTGTGAGAATATTCTTTAGCCAATAACAATTTCTGAGCGCTTTGGTTATCATTATAGATAACTATACTAGGGCTTTTATTGATAATTTCACACATGAAATTCTTAATAAAACACAATTCTTTCGCTACATCACATATGGCTACATATTCTGCCTCTGTACTGGACAAGGCTACGCAACGCTGTTTCCTAGATTCCCAGCTAACGACATCCCTGCCCAGCTTTACAACAAAACCTGTGTAAGACTTCCTATCTGACACATCATTTGCCCAGTCAGCATCAGTAAAAGCTTCAATATTTAAACAATTACTTTTATAGAAACTAAGTCCAAGATCTATAGTGCCTGCCAAATATCATAGAACACGTTTGGCAGCCACCCAATGACTGTTATCAAAATTAGTCAAAAATTGACTCAGCTGACTAATACAAAATGTTATGTCAGGCCTGGTACATACAGATAGGTACATTAAACAGCCGACTAACTGTCTGTATTGATAAATGTTATCATCTAATGGTTCTGATTCTGACTTTAACAATTTATTATTCATTATCATAGGTGTGGAAACAGTTTTACAATCAAGCATATTAAATCTCTTAAGTAAGCGTTTTATATATTCTGCTTGGTCCAATTTTAAAACTTTGTCATCTCTAGTCAGTCGCATACCTAAACAAGATTTGAGTGGACCCAGGTGCTTAACTGAAAAATTACTTTCTAACAATTTACATAAGTTCTTAGTATCACAAGTACTTAAAATATAAAAGTCATCCACATACAAGGCAATAATGGTGAGTTCCTTGTTATTTCTATTCACATACACACATGGCTCACACTTACTTTGTATGTATCCGTTTTCAGTTAACAATTGGTGCACTTTCAAATTCCACATCCGACTGGCTTGCTTTAAACCATAAATACATTTAGATAAAAGACACACCTTGTTTTCGTCAGAAACAAAACCCATAGGTTGCTCCATATATATTCTTTCATTCAAGTCTCCATGTAAAAATGCGGTAGTTACATCTAAATGTTCTATCGACATATTATAGTGTTGTGCAAGGGAAAATAAAATACGCATTGTCGAATGACGTACAACAGGAGAAAACGTATCAGAAAAATCTATTCCCTCTTTCTGACTAAAACCGCGAGCAACTAAGCGAGCTTTAAATCTATCAAAGTTTCCCGATGTATCATGTTTCACCTTGTACACCCATTTACATTTCACAATATTGGACTTTTCAGGCCTTTCTACTAACTTCCATACTTTGTTTTTCAATAATGATTCATACTCATTCCTCATAGCAATTACCCATTCATTACTATTTGAAGATGAAATAGCCTGTTCGTAGGATTGCGGCTCATCAAATATTGAGTTGGCAAACATACTCATTTCGTAATCGCCATACCTGATAGGTGGTTTACCACGATTACTACGCAAGGAACGGCCGCCGACAGTCACAGGGACCTCCCCCGTACTAGTCGTGCCTCCTCCGCGCGCCAACGTCTCTCCGGAAGACGCTGGTTGTGTCTCCAGCTCCTCTACAGAGAGTTCTCTGTCTGGCACACTGCCGCCAGATTCCGCATCTGAAAATTCATAAGTATGATTCATTTCATTAATTGATTCATTATTACTATTATTAGTAATGTCACTCTGAATTGAATTATTATTATCACAGATAGATTTCTCATTACACATTGTTTCAACTTGACCGCTCTCATTACTAGAACATTTAGAAACCAAACTATCAGAATTCAATTCATTAAAATATTCACGACATACAATTAATTCATTATTATTACTTTTCATGTCAATACATTTAAAATCTTTGTAAAATTTACTTTCAACAAAATTAACATTCCTTGAATAAATTACCCTTTTTGGATTGGATGGCTCAACAAGTCGGTATCCTTTTGTGCTTTCTGAGTATCCAACAAAAATACACATTTTTGCCCTAGCGTTCAACTTACTTGTACGAGTCGGCTCCGACACCAGAGAATAGGCTATGCAGCCAAAAACACGAAGATGATTTAGGTTCACTTTGTGACCAGACCACATCTCCTCAGGCAACTGTCCCGCTAAAGCAACTGTGGGGCTACGATTCTTTAAATAAATAGCAGTCATAATAGACTCCCCCCAAAAACGCTTGCAGAGACCAGCTTGCAAAAGCATACACCTAGCCTTCTCCATAATAATCCTATTAAGGCGCTCGGCCACGCCATTCTGCGGAGCACTATACGGTACTGTCAATTGGTGAAGTATACCTTCCTTTTGTAGGTAAGTTACAAACTCCCTGCTACAATACTCACCACCGTTGTCAGAACGCAGGCACTTTATATGCAAACCTGTCTGCTTCTCAACTAAGGCCTTAAAAATGATAAAATAGGAAAATACCTCAGACTTCTTCTTCATTAAGTATCCAAAAGACTTCCTCGAAAAATCATCAGTGAAGGTCAGTAGGTATCTTGCACCTCCCCAGCTGTCATCACTCATCGGACCAAGGACATCTGAATGGATGAGCTCGAGTAGCTGACCAGCACGTCTAGCTTGCCCCTTGGGATAAGCCTTGGCCACAGGCTTCCCCTCAAGGCAGGCGGAACACTGCTGAAGGTCATCTTTGTCAGCTTGAAAAGAAACATTTCGTGCAGTATTGTTCATTAGAGCATTCATCCCATTCATACTAAGATGTCCTAACCGCCTGTGCCATAACACAGCACTCAAATTTGACACAGCCAACTTTGCAGTCTGTGCTCCCTGCACTTCATGTAGGGTAGCCATCGACTGCTCCTGATTGCAAACACCTTTCAACCTATACACCCCCTTGTTCAAATCAGCAGACATAATGCACCGACCATTAACTTCACATTCATCATAAATGAAACAACCATCCTTTTTAAAAACAACAACCAAACCACTCTCACATAATCTACTCACCGACAGCAAATTCTCTGATAGTTGCGGAATATACATAACGTCATTGAAAATCTTTAGACCACCATTCATCCATATTTGCATAGAACCAATCCCAGAACTCTCCAATTTTGCCCTCTTGTCAGCACAGTTTACTTTTGCTTTGTCATTTCTCAAATTCACAAACAAATTTTCACAATTACACATGTGTGATGTCGAACCACTATCTACAATAAAGTCTGTTTTAGTTGATGCATAAAAAGTTGAGGCTGTCATAGTCTGCTCTTCCTTAGAATTAGAATGTTCCTCCTTTCTTAGCCGCTTCAACTTGAAACACTTCGACTTCATGTGACCCGGTTTCTTACAGAAGTGACACACAATCGCTTTCTTGTTTTTACTGTTCGCTGCAAATGCAATAGTGTTCGAGCTGCTCCCATTACCATTTTCAGTAGTATTGTTTTTCCGGTACTCTTCCTGAAGAAGCCTGGCACGAACAAGTTCTGAAGATAGTCCACTGGTGATCGATGCCGTCTCCAAAGCCGATACTAACGTATCAAATTCTTGAGGTAGGCCGCTTAAAAGTATTTCCGCAATCTCAGCATCTTCCACTAGTTTACCGATGTTGGCCAACTGCTGCACCAGCGTAAACACATAATCAATGTACGCTGTCATATTCGCGAACGTCGCAAATTCAACCCGATGCAGCTGACGAAGTAGACTCACCCGTCTGAACAAGCCCTTGTCTTCGTAAACAGTAGTAAGCTTCTTCCAAGCTTCTTTTGCAGTTTCAATACCATACAATAGTTGAAACAGTGTCGGTTTTACGCATAGTGATATCCGTGCTAATGCACGTTGTGATCTATGTGGATCGGTGTCCTCCCCGGTTACCGAACTCCACAAGTTTTCTAAAACCAAATAATTCTTCATAGCAAACTTCCAGGTTTGGAAATTCGAGACGCCTTCCAGTTTCTCAAATCCACCAAGTAAGCCATATCCCGGCGATCCGCCCGGCATGACAGCTGCAGTGCCCGCCGTAGACGGCGCCAAGTCATTATTTGCCATGTGCACAAAAGTGAGGTTATGTACTTACAATTTGTCGAATCAAAAATCGAATGCCACCTTTCTCTGAATCCACTTCTAGGATTTATCCTGGTCGCCCTGAGGACCTGGGCCCATAACCTGTAGCGGAGTACTGCCTCTAAGGTTATATCAGGGAAGATAAAGTATACGACTGGCACGATTTGAGACACTATATTTTTATAATATGGCACACAAATACAATTATGACTTAAGATTACTGAGATTAATTTAGATTGATCACAAAACATAAATTAGAGTAGATTATTATATTGATAGAGATTGGGTACGTCTATCAGCAGACGTTTATTCAACAGGAAGTCAATCAGTGACATAGAGCAATGTTGCTATTATAAATAAATGTTGAGAATACCATAAAATATTTAACACTAATGTGCCCCCAAAAAAAAAATCTGTGCCCCTTCAGGTTTTCGAGATATTGCATTTCCTGCTGGAGTAACGTTTTGATGAATCGTATATCTCTACAACCATTGCATGTGCCCCTGTAGAGTAAACATACACGAGTAGCTCTTAATGTGTGCCCCTTAGTGCCCCAATTAGTTTTAAGAAAATATTTATAGTTTTCAAGTTATAGCGGTTTTATGAAAACCCGAAAAAACATCGCAGCGCCTAAATTAGACAAGAAACAAGTTCGCTGAAAACTGTATTCGGTCCTTCTTGACGCTAATAATAACCATACAAAGTTTCAAAACTATTCATGCATGCGTTTTTGCTAAAAGTCAAAACGATGGTGTCCTAACTTTGACGGCAAAATACAAGGAACCGGCTCAATCCGAAATGTGTAGGTGTAAACCAAAATCATGTGCCTTTAGTCAAAAATATATGGTGAAAATATTCAGCTTGGAATGTTTCGCATTAAGTAAATATTAACAAATAACCAAAATATGTAAGCAACGGCTGGTTATCCGACCAAATTTGAATGACTACTAAAAAGCGACGGATTCATACATATCGATGACCTTCTTTATTGGACGTATTATACCTAAGCTGTTGTCCGTACAGTCGCGTTCAAAAGTTTTGGGGGCTAATTAAAAAATATATTAAATGCACCTTGTGACTATAATAAATGAAACCGCTTGTTGATGTGGAAATTATTATTTTTATTCCCTTAATTTTAATTCTTAAAGTAATTATTGCTTCAAATCACAGATCAAAGAAATTATTTGCACGTTGTGTAGTCATTATTATTTAAATCACAGATCAGTTATTCATCTAAGTCTCCCACTTTCTCCAAGCTAGACAAAGCGACTCCTTGCGACACGACGTCAGCGGATGCCGCGGGGATACCTATTGTAAGTAGCTTACTACACTGTTTGGCTTCTATATCCAATAAGAAGCCACGATCGATACCTTTTGAATATGAATTGGACAAAACTGTGGGGCTGTTCATTCCAGGTGAACCTTTGAAAATGTACCGTTATGATCTCATGAATGCTAGTGTAATAATTAGATCACTGCAAAACATCGGGGCCGCCGTGTCTGTGTGTCTGAACGCGCTAATTTCTGGAACAGCCTGACGGATTTGAAAAATTGCTTTGCATTTAATAGCCCAATTCATAAGGAAGGTTATTAGCTCACGCTATGACGCTAAGGGAGCCCAGCAAAAATAAAAGACAAAGAACAGCGCGGGTGGATGATGCGCACCGACGCGACGCGGTATGTCGGTCACGCGAAGTCGCGGGTAGAAGTTAGCTAACTTACTAGTTTGGTCTAGAATTAATCTTTGGATACCTAATTGTTTATCTGAAATAAATTAATGTTGTTGTTTCATGATCGCGCTGCACGCGCCCCGCCCCCGCCGCCAGCCGCTGCTGCAGCACAGTGTGCCGGCACTGCCCTGGCACAAGCTAGCCTCAGATACATTCGAATATAAAAAAAAGAATTACATTGTTTTAGTCGATTACTTTTCTAACTATGTTGAGGTCGGGCAGTTGTCGAGTGTCAGCTCAAGACATGTTATTACTTTTATGAAAGAACAATTCTCGCGGCACGGAATACCAGCGGAGCTGGTGAGTGATAATACTGATAATGGACCGGCTTATAGCTCACAGGAGTTTAAAAAGTTTATGTGCGATTGGGAAATACGGCACGAAACATCATCGCCACACTATCCACAGTCAAATGGTAAAAGCGAAAGAACCGTACAGACAGTAAAAAATTTATTAAAGAAGTGTGTAGATTCAGGACAGGATTTTAACTTGGCACTGTTAAATTTTAGGGCAACACCACGCCATAATATAGACTCACCCGCACAGATGTTAATGGGTAGACGTCTAAAAACAAGGTTACCTATTAGTGCTAAGTTGCTAACGGAGAAGGTAGATAACGATCAGAACTATACAAAAATAATGACAAACCGACAACAAATTAAAATAAATTACGACAAAACGGCGAACACACTAAAAAACCTATCATCAGGCGATAAGGCAACTTTGACCAGTAACAGCGACAGGAAACTAGTTACCATAGTGGCACGTACTACACAACCACGCTCGTATATTGTAGAAGACGAACGTGGTAGCCGGTACCGACGTACTCGAAGTCAGTTGGTTAGGCGTACGACAGGGTCAACAGAAAGAGTAGGGGAGTCAATGAGACAACCAACAGGCAGTGTAGGTAGTGGCAAGACACCAAGTGTGGTGACGGCGACAGGTGTCCGAAGACGTAGACAGAGAGTGCAGGCTGAAGTCCCAACTCAAGCGCAGGCAAGTCCAGCTAGCAGCAATCGGTCGGTACTGCTCGACGAGAGTGGTGAATATGAGAGTCCAGGGGATATTCGCGATCATTCGTCTACATCGTCGCCACTAGCGGTTCCTATTGAGAGGTCTAAGGAAAGAACTGCACGAATGCTGACCAATCTTTTCTATGGTCGTGATTAGGAAGGATTACTATTGACTAAGCAACAATAATCAGAAATAAAAATAGAAAATAAGTTCATGTAATTAGTTAGTACGTTCGGTAAACAACATGTTAGTTATAGTTAGTTATTTAAAAATGTATAAATAAAATCTTGCATTGTTTTCTTAGAAGGGAAGAGATGTAGTATATTTATGTTTATTAGTTGACGGTAGGTCAGCATAAGATTATAATTGTATGTGAGGGTGTTCGTAATAAATCAGTGTTTAACCAACCTATGTGTGTTTCACTACACAAAAGAATGATGATTTCATGAAACAGTTATTCTTTGGAGTTATGTGGTCTTAGAGAGTTGTGTTGATGACTTTAATGATTATAATTCTGTAAACACATATTTCTTACGGCCGTGATTCATATATTAATCAACATACAACTTAATACTGACCAGCAAGGGTTTCATACATTACGCTGACCGTTACGCGGACTCCACTCCATGACTCGTCTGCTTCACCGGCCATCGGTCCTTCGACAAACATGGCCAGTCCACTGCTGCAAGCTGGTGGCATACTCATTCACAACTTAGAGAAGCGTATGTTCGATGTGGTTTGTACTCGGCAAGGCGTGCGATTTATACATGACTTTCGTCTTGTCCAAATTCATACCGAGGCCAACCCGCCGAAAGGCTCCCATTTAGGCTATGAAATGACAAAACAATACTATACACTTTGCTAGGATACCCGAAATCAACCACAGCGTGATGGCGGATCCCAGCCATATAGCATGTCAGGCCATCCCATTCTAGGCTCACAGCGTGTCAGGGCATCCTAATCTAGGCTCACTTGCACCATGTTTGGAACAATAAAAATCACTTTTAAACTTTAATATGTTTATTTATTATGGTATATACCATTTAAGACGTTTTCATTCTTATTACATTCACAATTGCATGTAACAGAGAATAAGACTTTAGATAATGTATAAAAATTAGGATTGTACGAGCCATGACAGGACTCGGAAATGCACGCAAAATGAGAAATGAATTTACAAAATAAAACTCCTTTCTGTCCACTGCTAAAATGCAATGACAATATGTGCCCCTTCTGATAAGCTATTCACAATTTCTTGAAATTGCACATGATTTTAAATTACATGCAAACCTACTAACAATTGCTAAATTTTGTACATTTGCTACGATACGACCAATAATATCACTTGTTTCTGTCAAGTTAAATACATAA
Source organism: Luperina testacea (assembly GCA_927399505.1). Classification (NCBI taxonomy): domain Eukaryota; kingdom Metazoa; phylum Arthropoda; class Insecta; order Lepidoptera; family Noctuidae; genus Luperina; species Luperina testacea. The sequence goes on from OV656756.1 coordinate 10,742,458, forward strand.
ATCATGATATGGAGGCATCAAATAAATAGAAAATTGGATTAGACATTAAAAAACATTAAGACTGCGACTAAATTGGAACAATATAAAAATTAATGGTATTTTTTTATAGAATTCTGTACATTAACAATCAATCGACAGATTCAGTAATAAATAAATTTACTATACAGTCTTACTTACAAAATGTCACTATTAACGTCTCATTTCATATCGATGCGCTTTAGCTTATCACATCATAGATAAAAACCACAGCACTTTATGTCACTTAAACTTTACACTTCACGGTTAAACCAGTGTTCGAAGAGAGAAGTCTACAGGCTATCTATTTACAAAATATAAAATACAATGTTATTTACAAGGCAACGGAACTACGGCATTATGTGGGAGGTGCGCGACGATCGTAATCCCTCCGGTACACCTCCCGCTCGTAGTCCCGCTCGTCATACGGGTACTCCGGCTGCGTGTAGCCGCGCCACTCGTCGGGGTAGGGTCGCGCGGCAGGGAAGCCCATGCTTCCCGCCATACTGGCGCTGTCGTAGTAGCCGCCGTACGGGCCCGGCATCCCGCCGAAACTACTGTACCTGCTGAAAACACCAAACACTACATAGAATCTATATCGTCGGAAAACAAATTATTCGAGTTACGAGCAAATAAACGGGCTCACCTCCTCTTGTCGTGCGGCCGCGGCGTGCGCTCCGTGCGGTACTGGCGCGGGCCGGGGTAGGCGGGCGGCGTCCAGGCGGGGTGCGCGGCGTGCGCGGCGTGCTCGGCGTGCGCGTGCTGCAGGCTGTAAGGCGGCCGCGAGCGCGCCGCGCTGACGCCGCCGCTGTCCCGGCGCGTGCGCGAGCGCTCGCGGTCCCGGTCGCGCTCCCTGTCCCGGTCCCGCTCCCTGTCTCGGTCGCGCTCCCTGTCTCGGTCTCGGTCCCGCTCTCGCTCCGACCGACTCCGCTCTCTGTACATCAAATCGTCCCGCTTCAGGCTCCTATCCCTATCCTTGCGATCCTTGTGCTTGTGTTTATGTCTGCAGGGATGGACAAAGCGATAATGGCGGTGAGCAACAACAGGAGAGGTTAGCGATTCGATGAGATAAAGAATATTAAAATGAAAACGAAAAATGAGGAAGCAGGCGAGCGTTTGGAATGAGAGTTGAAGAAGACTATTAGTTACCTAATGAATGTTAACACAAAATCCCACTTTGTATATAGATATTTACCTTTCATGACGTTTACTTTCACTCGGCTCTGGGTCGCACTCTCCTTCTTCTAACTTTCTCTTTATTCCAGAAGTGTGTGCATTTTTGTCGTTGATTTTATCGAATTTATCTCTATCAGTTTTAGGCCTCTTCTCCTTTTTATCATTAGTATTATCAGTTTTGCCATCCTTTTTATGCGACTTCACGTGATTACTATTGTGATTATTTTTATTGTTCTGCAATATGAAATCAGATTTTATAGAAACCTCATACAAGTTGAAACATACAATTGAAATTACTCATAAAAAGACACTAACCTTAAGATTTTCTTTGTGTTTACCATCTTTCTTACTAGACGTTTCATTTTTCTTCAGTCCATACTTGTATAACCTATAAAGTTGCTTTGCATCAAAGTTTGTAAACTTTGAAACAAAGTACCAGAGATTACTCCTCCACTCAACTTTCTTTTCAGGATCAGGATATGCATCTACACATATGTCTATTTGGTTCCCTATCTGCGTGAGGCAAGCCCGTGTCCTGGCAACTTGATCAGTTTCAGACAATGTCTGGTCTGGATTGTCGAGTGCTCGTAGGGCTTTCTTAACTGGCCTCATTTTTTCTTTGCACTAAAAGAAAAATACAATGGTCATAATGTATGTTAATTTAATTAATTATAAATGAGAAACTGCTTCATATGATAGAAATTTCGATTACATACCTCTTCAAAAACTGATGGATCAAGGTCACCAAGAACCTCCAGTGCCCTTGGTTCATTGTTGGCAGTAAAATGCATGGGTCCAGCATTCTTCTTATTGCGTGGCTTAAGTTTATCAGTTTTCCTGTTGTTATCTCTCTTTGCGCGTTTTTTATCTCTCTCTTTTCTATCATTTGATGTTTCATCGTGAGTGGATACATCCTCTAATTTAGTTTTATTCTAAAAATAGATAAATATAGATTTATTTTATTGAATTACAGAAAACATTTTGAGGCCCACTTGCACTACAAATCACCAATGAGTTTAACACAAAACACATTTATAACATCACGAGCAGCGCCCCGCGGTTTCACCCGCGTAAGTTTCGATCCCGTGGGAATATCTGGATAAAAACTATCCTATGTCCTTTCCCGGGACTCAAACTATATCTATACCAAATATCATCTAAATCGTTCAACGGTTTAAGCGTGAAGAGGTAACAGACAGACACACTTTCGCATTTATAATATTTAGTATATTATGGATGGATTCTGTTTTTGTAATTTTCAAAGATTCTCAGAAATGGAACAATTTTTTTTTTTAATTTAGTTTTAAACGCATTAATTTGTGGTGCAAGAGGGCCTTAATGCTATATAAAAGCTACAAACCTTATCCGATTTATCATTTTTACCAGTCTTATTCGATTTCTTATTTTCATCTGCAGAACTACCATCATCTTCTACGATATCTTTAGTAACAGGCTCCTTTTGACCCCTTTTAGTTCGAGGTTTCCTCTGTTTTTGTTTGCCATTCTTCTGATCAAGCAATTTTTTTATAAGTTTTAACAAATACTCGGCACGCGACTGCAGATGTTTTGCTTGAGGTTTTTTATCTTCATTGGTGAGTATTTTATCTCCAATTTCAAACGATGAGTCCATCTTAATGGCTTCCCAAGAACCCATTCCGTATTGATAGATTCCTGCCAGTAATTTAGAGTCATGTGCAACACCCCATTCAACATCAAAGTTTGCTGGCCTTGTCCTACAAAAATTTGAACAAAAATAATTATATTTTTAAATCTCGAATGTAATTACTGGTATCCAGCTGCATTCAGTTAGACTGGAAGCCGACGCCAACGTAGTTGGGAAAAGCCTAGGCGAATAAAAACAAATACCTATATATTTGTTTTATAAAATAATGTTAGTTACAGCTTTTTGAAAGGAAATATGTTTGGGTTACACACCTGAAATCCAATTGCCATTTGAGCCTCTCTTCTTTAGTGTCTGGCAGGAAGACGTCCAGCGCCGCCAGTTCGTCCTGACACGCCGCCATCGTCTTGGCGTTGACAGGCACGCCACCAAGCTTGAACGTCTTTCTCATGTTTTTGCGACCTTCTATTTGTTCATCTGCAATGTTAATGATTATTTGTATCAAATTGCTAAGACTACTAAAGATTAAACAGGCCTCCTAATAAACTGAGAGGTTTGAGTAAACCTCATGACTAAATAAATTGTCACACCCAGTCCACCATATTGGCGAATTATTGTACTCTTGGAGGTGCTCGTTCATCTAATAGACCAAAATCTTCTTTCATAGACATAAATAGGACCTGTTCTAACTACAGTGCAAGTAGTTCAAATAACTACACAATCATAATCATTACCAATATCCTTTATCTATTCAAAAAATTTTGAACTTACTTGCTATTTCCGTTGTGTCATTGAGCACCGCTTTACATCGCTCTTGCAGAATTTCTCCAAGCTTCTTCAGTTCGGCTAAGGGCTTTTCTTGCAACTCAGCATCGCACGCGATACTATCAAGATGTTTTAATGGAGCAGAGAATTTCTTGAAACTCTTGACGAATCGTCGAATCTGGAATTTTTATAAGCAGTGGTTAATAATTGAAAAATTTACAATATATGATTGACTACACCACGGAAATAACTGTGAACGTAAGTTTAAGGTTACAGCTTAGCGCCGTTAATTAGGTACAGCAACCACGATAATTAAGTTTACAATATCTCCTTGTTATGTTGTTGTCTTGTTTCATACCTCTTGGTCAGTGAAGCCTTTGATCTTCTCCCTGTGCGAGGCGGGGGGCCGGCCTCGCTTGCGCGGGCGGTCGTCGTCAGAGCCGGCGTCGGAGCCGTCGCTCTCGGCGTCTCCGTCCAAGTCGCCACCGTCGCCGCCCTCGGCCGAACCGCGACCGCGACGCTTACGTCCTTCAGCTACACATACATAAAAACGGTTAATGTTTTTTATCACATCTATTCAAAAAGAGCTAGTGTATTCCTCGTAAACTAGGACTAAAATAGATTTTTAATCCCTAGGGACTAAAAGTGATTTGAATTTAGAACGTGGATATTGTTAGTAAAAGTTCCAATCACCAAAGAGATCAATCACGAACATTGTATGAACAAGTAAAGGCGGATACAGACATTGCGAGGCATGCGCAGCGCACCTTTACAGGCTATATTATGATAAAGTAAAACGAGCTCTTACCAAATTAAAAAAAAAAAGTGTTTGTGATAAAATAAAAAACGCGCGAAAAGCATTCTGCCTTTGATCGTAATTGTTTACTAAAATTAGGATGTTACTTAGTTTTATAAAAAATGAGTATGTCTTCCTCAAGTAGTGATAATGAAATAAATAAACGTACGTGTTCTTATTCATAAGTTGCACTTATTTTGTCATAGAGGGTGATAAAAAGTAGTGTCCACCTGGGGAGCAACACTATTTTACGCTCGAGTGACGTACTTTGAATCCCTTGCTGCGCTCAGGATTCAAATAAACACTCTTGCCTTCAAAATAGTTATCTGTTCCCTTGGCAAACAATACTACTATTGAATCTCCTGCCTAACTATATATTAATAAGACGGTCTTCGACTGTATATTTTCAACACACTCGCTCGTTTAGCCTCACAGTGCAATCTATTTAACACAATGCTTTTTACTTTGCATTCCCGCATTAGTGCGGGAAAGACACCAGACATGGTGGGATTTAGATATTATTTGTGAATATTAATATACATATTTTGTCAGCAAATGAATATTAATTTATTTATATAAAAACGGCTTCGAAACAGTGACGACTCTCCTTCAAAACGCGAAGGAAAAGCGGACGAAAAAAAAGAATGTTCTGTGTCAAAAATTCAAAATGTACTTTTGGGCCGTGTGGTACTAACCTCCGTCAGCATTATTTGCTTGAAGATTTTTTCTCCTTGGTGGAAGGTACAAGTCCTCCATTTCTTTATTTTTCTCTTGCTCAGCGATGGTCTTCCGAACATTCTCAGGTATGATATCATCCTAGAAGTTTGTATTTACTGGTTAACAAGATAATACGATATTGAAAATTTAAAGAATTAGAGAGTTAATATCATCACCTACCCAATCTTTAATGTCGTCTTCTGTTTCTTTCTTAACTTCCATTACCGCCTTGTCTTCATCGAAGGCAAAACTAGCAACTTTAAAAGCTGAGAGCAACTCATCTCCCACCATAGAGGGACCTTCGTCGCGAGTTTCAGCTCGTTGCAAGATTTCATCAATATCACACTGTGAAAGTAGGAAAATATTGATAAAACAAAATGTTTCACAATTAAATAAAATCATGTCATTTAGTAATATACTTACGACAGGATCCTCATCATTTTCATCATCATCCTTAAACAACTCTTCAGCACCAAATTTTAATATTGCATTTAAGTCTTCTTTGTTGAATGGATTATTGGCACTTGTGGCCGACGCATCTCGTTTTTGTAGAACGGTCCGCCCAGTAGTGTCCATTCTCTGGATAACGAGATGATCAAGCACCATTTTCCTTTTAGCTCGTTCAACAATATCTTCTTCTACAGATCTAGCAGTAACTAACCTATAAATGTTGACCTGAAATGTTGCACAAATTTATAAAACTTTTTCAAAACAAACAGACACACATACAAGATAACTTACACATAAAATATATTAATAATTATATTTACCTGGTTCTTTTGTCCAATACGATGCGCTCGCGCTTGGGCTTGTAAATCATTTTGAGGGTTCCAATCAGAGTCGAATATTATTACAGTGTCGGCAGTAGCCAAATTGATGCCTAGACCGCCAGCGCGCGTTGACAGTAGGAAACAGAAATCCGTAGAGCCCTCAGCATTGAAGTGATCTAAGGCTTGCTTTCTAATTTCACCTTTTATGCTGCCATCGAGACGTTGAAAAGGAAAATGTCTCCTTTGTAAATATTCAGCCAAAATGTCCAACATTCTGACCATTTGAGAAAATATAAGCACTCTATGGCCTGTTTCTTTTAACCTACATAACAGTTTATCTAATAGGAGTAATTTTCCCGAGCCTCTTAATAATTTCTGAAACAACATGCAATTTTATTATTTTGCTAATATATATAAGAGACGAATAACAGATTAATTATTTAATGTGATTTGTACCTCTACAGCATCAGTCGTGGCGAGTGATGCCCTAGATTCAAAATCTTCGGGCTTGGTCAATAAGGCGTGATTGCAACATTTCTTTAATTCAATAACTATATTAATAAACGTATTAATAGACCCTTTTACACCCTTCCTTAGGGCACTATAGTTTTTGGTCAGGATCCATTTATAATATTGCTTTTGAATAGACGTCATTTCCACTCTCAATATTTGTTCTACTTTCGCAGGCAGTGATTTTTCTACGTCCTTTTTCTGCCTTCTTAAGATAAAAGGTTCCAACTGCTTGTGTAATTTTTCATAACCCTTAGTAGCAGCATCTTCATGGTCTTTCTCAAATTCTTCCCAAGATTCAAACCTGAAAAACAAACGGGGTGAGCTAAATAAAACCGTTTAAAAACATTAAAATATGAAAGAATTGCAAAACATATCTCTTTCATACCAAATGCCAGATTTAATACTTACTTGTAAGGCATGATAAAATGCAATAAGGCCCATAACTCTTTCAGGGAGTTCTGTAATGGAGTACCAGTGACCAATAATCTATGGTTTGTATCAAATTCCTTAAGTGCTTTATACAATAGAGAATCATCATTTTTCAACCTGTGCGCCTCATCAACTAATAAGCACGCCCAACTAAAGGACCTCAGAAATTGTCTATCTTTGAGTAAAATCTCATAAGTAGTTAAGATGGCATTGAATTTCAGTCTTTTAGAGCTCGCAAAACTCCATTCAAATTGTCTGAGCTGAAAGAAGAATAAGATCAATTCAGTTATGTTAAATTAAATCAACCAGTCACTCTTACCCCGCGTCCTAACCAAAGCGATCCCTCACACCTCATGTGATCATCGCGCGCACAAGTGTCACTGATTTGTTCGGATAACCGGAAGGTTCTGCCGACGACGTGACGGTCACGTATTCGCGCGACGATCGCTTTAGATAGGATGCGGCCTTAGGCATACAGAAAGCTGATTACTTACAATTTCTCGACTACTGAGATCACCAATATAAGTAACAACATTAATATCCGGCGCCCACTGCTCAAACTCTCTTTGCCACGCCGTCATTGTACTTAAAGGCACAACACAAAGGAATGGTCCGTAAAGTTGCTGTGATTTGAAGAGGTAGTATAGGAAACAAATAGTCTGAAAATAATGTAAACAAATTAGAAATATGTTGCATCACCTAAATTTCGATTAATTTTAAAAACTAAATATTTTGAAGACATACCTGTATAGTTTTACCTAAGCCCATTTCATCGGCTAGAATAACTGAGTTGTCTTTACACCAGGAATGTATCAACCAATTCAATCCATCCATCTGATAATCTCTCAATATATAACTCTGAAAAAATAAAATAATTAAAAACATAATTTATGGTGCAATTACTTCTTTTTAGTAGCAGCAAATCTAAAAGTTCTTCTTTTTTCCTCATTAACTGCTTCATAATTTAAGGCTGATTTTTTAATAATAATAATAATTCATTTATTTCGGGTAACTAGGCCCTGGCCCTGGCCTTGGCTTAATAGACAGATAACTTTTATCTGAGGAATAAATATTGCGATTTGACAGTTTTTGTATAGAAAATATGTCAGTGTCATAATTATTTTCAGATAAAAGTTATCTGACTATTGAAAAATCAGCCCTTAGTAAAACAACAATAATCATTATGGGCCATATGATTACGCATACTAGGTCATGGCTACTAAGCAGTACTAGAGTAGAGCGCCATCCAACGAATGTGTCAACAACTCGACGGAAAGCTATCAAACATGCTAATTCAAGCCTAGACCGACAGATGGCGTTGTAGCCAATGTTTTGTATGAATAAAACATTCGCTAAAATTCTAATATTATTAAAAGCTAAAAAAAATACATAGAAAAATATTGAATTAGGAGTCGAAAATCAAAACTTGAAATAATCATCACTACAGTCGGCACATGAAGCTGTGCCGACTCAAAATCAATTAATTTAAACACTAACCTCATTTACATTGGCTCTTCAAATAACACAAAAAAAAGAATATTTACAAAAGACCATACTAGCAGAAAATTAAGTAAAACCACACTTACCGTATCTTTTCCTACGTATTCTGGCTGTTCCTTGACATGGTGAAACTTCGGCCTTCTCCTCAAGACAGGACAATGTCTCGAAGGCGTTGTTTTAGCAGCTTCCCTATGTTTAAAATGTTCTACTTGTGTTGGCCATCTTCTTTCTATTAAAATAGCATCTTCCCAAGTAGCATCAGCATACGGAAGCGATTCCCACTTGCAAAAGTACTCATGAGCTGTTCCGCCGCCTTCTAATTCCCGATTTTGTTCCGCTAGTAAAGCAAACAGTAGTGGCCTTGATAAGTACGACTACGAAACCATGTTTAACATAGTATTTATTATATTGCCAAATTAAATTTTTTAGTTCTACTTAGAATTTATTAAAAAAAAACTAGCAGCGCACCGCGGTTTCACCCGCATAAGTGTCGATCCCGTGGGAATATCGGGATAAAAACTATCCTATGTCCTTCCCCAGGATGCAATTTTTCTCCGCCAAATTTTATCGAAATTCGTTCAATGGTTTAGGCGTGAAAAGGCATCATACAGACAGACAGACATTTTCGAATTTATAATATTAGTATGGATTTTTAATGATAAATCAATAAAATAATCACCTATTATCCTCTCTACATTGTTGTAAGTCTTCACCAATTCCTGCTGCAACTCATTTTGACATTCATAGTAATCTATATCCTCAGGACCTGCCTGCTGCCTCCACCATGACAATTCAGCTTCTTTCTTCATATAATTTTCTAATTTCTTAAGCCCTTTAACCTTTTGTTCATTGAGTGACCTCTCAGACTCCCATGTGTTATGTATATGAGACCAGCCTTTCCATTTGATCAGGTACTGAGGCTCAGTTGATTCAGCATCATCAGGATTACAGCCTTCGTTAGGATCTCCATGCTCCTCTATATAGTAAAGTGTAGTCACATTTCCAGTGACTGCATAATGATAAGAAGACATTAGCTAAAATTTAACAGTGTATTTGCACCAAAATGCAAAAATAACAGAACACCAAACACAAGACATTTTCAGTTTCATGCAATATCATCATAAATAAAATAGAAATATATCTAAATATCACTAAAATGCAAAGACTACCTCCTTTTTTCCCGCGACGGATACCTAAGACCCTTTCAATAGTCTCACTATGGTCTTCTGGTTCTGGCTCCGCTTCAGCTTCACCATCCACGCCTTCCACTTCCAAAAGATCAGAAGAATCAGTTTGTTCATCACTTGCTTCTTTGTAACTAACTGCAGCGCCAGTACGTCGCGTTGCTGCCCTACAACGACAACAAACCACTCAACAAATGCAATACTCAAGCGACATCTCTTATGGATTAACGCAAACAAAATTGTTTCTGACGTCATCGTCAGACGTAAGCATCTCGGTCAAGTACGCGCGGTGATAGTCACTAAATGAGCCGCCATTTTGTGTTCGCTCATAACAAAGAATTTGCTGATAATGTATTTTTTTACGTTATTTCCGGAAAAAAGGATTTTTCATTACGTCGAATGCCGCAAATGAAATGAAAAATTACAACAAATACTGAAAGAACGGCTAGTGCCAAAAGTATCTTCAATAATCGGCGTTCGGCTTACTGGCCGATTATTATTTTCTGCTATGACGAATATAGAAGAACTAGATAGCAAATATCCAGTATCCGGCCGGATACTGGAAAGTAGATCCAGTATCCGGCCGGATACTGGAAAGTAGATAAATAGCCGGTAGATCCTAAATCTTCAATAAATAAAAAATCATAAAATGGAATATTGTTTAAATGTTATTAGGTGGCAGCAAGTTGACGGCCCAACTGATAATAAGTGGTCACCATCAGCAATGGAAAGTTACAATACCAGAGGTATCGCAGATGCGTTGTCATCTCTGAAGCAAAACTAAAAACAGATAGATCGTTGTATGACTGTAACAACACCTTAAACCATACCCTTCAAACAAGAAACACAACAAGAACCTATTAAAATTATTTTCGGAGTAATCTAAAATATTATAACTGGTAACAAAAAAAAAAATTGTCAATCGAACAATACGACGTTCACTGTCTTCACTCATGAACTACGATGCCCGAAACGATGCGAATCCATCGATCGTACGTGGCTTTCTTCCGTAAGCTCGCTTAGATGTTAAGACACGCTTTGGGGAATGTTAGATCCTATATCCGACCGCCGGATATTTGTTTATTCAGATTGCAGCATGCTAACCGGTCACGGTTAACGTTTTACCTACCTCGAACAACAAACTATAATTTTGAATTCTTCTTTGTACATGTGAATGTCATCTCATAATAGTTAATGTAGAGAACATACATTTTTAAACGAAATAGACCTGAAACATCCTTAGAAGACAAAATAAGTATTCGGCAGAATACTGAAAGTATTCAGTATCCGGCCAATACTAAAAATATGGTCACATAGACCGAAGTAAACTTATATTTGGTATTCGACCGAATATTAAAAGTGTCCAGAAGCCGAATAGTGAGTCTCCAGAGACCGAATAAAGTCTATTTGATCTGGTTACGAATATTCGGTGCATGTACGATTATAAACAATGTTTGAAACTAATATTCGACCATTTCTTACAAAAGAATATTTGTTTAATTTTCTTAAGAATTAATGAAAAATCTGTCTTTTTCTCATGAAAGTTTTGGCACATTTTCATAAGGAAATTTAACTCATTTTTAACGAATATTTCATATTCCGCGACAAATGTTAACTTTCCTCTTTCTAATATTCAGGCCCATTTTTCTTGCCATTTTTTTAGCCAGCAATTAGGTTTGCTAAGCTTCCTAAGTTGTATAAAAAGTTTTGTGGACAATCTTTTAAGACAGCACAGCACATACATTCTGTGAAGCAAATTTATTTAGAAATGTACTTTTTCGAATAATGTAAAATGAGACAAACAAGAAAAATATACTACATTTAAAAATGTTTATTTGCTCAATCAGTAGTACTATTTCTCAATTAACCCATTTAGGGGATGAATTTTCAAGAATCCTTCCTCAGTTCTCACTTTCGTAATAAACTCTTGTGCAAAATTAGAAGCTTCTACACCCAGAGGTACATTGCCTGTCAGTGAATTGGAGCCTTTTATTAAGTAGATTTTGAATACTGCAACATCTAACTAAATATATCACTTGATTCTTGTTTTAATAAACCTTATTTAGAAAACTACATAAATGTGTGGTTTTTGCTATTAAACAAGAAGGAGTATATTGATAAACTTTGCTTAAAGTTAAGTAATGATTAGAAACTTTAACCACAGATTTTTGATGTTTAAATGTCTGTTAACTTTAAGCAACATTTGTAAATAAAGGGGTATAACACCTGTTCTGCCGTGGCATAACTAAAATGCCGTTATCCGATATCTGGTCGATTTTTAACTTTTAATGATATTATAAAGAGAAAAAAAAATCTATGGATCTGTTTCCGAATTTTCAATAGCTTGAATAGCAAGGTATTGAAAATTCGGAAACAGATCCATAGATTTTTTTTTCTCTTTATAATATCATTAAAAGTTAAAAATCGACCAGATATCGGATAACGGCATTTTAGTTATGCCACGGCAGTGTTGTAAGTCCAGCTTTAATATCTGCTTTAACTGCAGCTAACCTAAGAGAAGTTATACAATAATAACAGGTTTCTTACCTTTTGTTTTCATCATCAGTGCCTTCTGAACTTTCATCCTCATCACTGGTAAATCTTCTACGTGTTGGTTTTCTTTTCCTGAGAGGTACACTTCTTTGGCCTGGTCGTTTGGAGGGTGGGGGTGGTGAACCTTTTAAGTCACTATCACTATCTGAAGAGTCTGAATTCCATGAATCACTAAAATATTAGATTTTTGTTAAAAAAAAGGAACAGATTTTAAAATTATAATGTATTTGGTTGTTTTTTACTACCTTTTTTTTCTACTTTTTCTACTATGTGTCCTGCCTCTTTCACTCGAATCACTATCTGCTAATTTAAGTCTATCTGGTTCTTTTCTTGATCTGGCTGATCGCCTGATTCCATATATGTCTGGATTATCCTCCCATAAGTCAGACTTTAACTTGCTATTTCGTGATTTAGATTTAGATGGAGAGTCATCATCTGAAGAGTTTTTGTCGGTATGGTGGTCAGATTTTGATGAGTTGGCATTACTGTACTTAGGTGATGATTTTGTATCATCACTAAGATGTGATCTGCCCAATGACTTCTCGGACCCAGACCTTCCAGATCCAGAACCAGATGAACTAGACCCGCTTTCACTGTTAAATAAAGCTATTATTACAAAACAATACAGATGATTAAAAAGACAACAGATTTAGGTAAAAATCACAACCCACCTATCACTTCCTGATCCTGATCCACTGGAATCACTCTTCTCACCTTTATCGCTATTTGAATCACTTCCAGACTCGTTCATGAATCCCTTCTGAAACAAATTTCAACAATAATAGTGGCTACCAAAACAATATTACACATGTCATCATTAGCTTAGCTGTATTATATTTCATAAAACAAAAAATACTTCACAAAACTGATGAAAGATGAAAATAATTAATTCATAAGTATTTTAAAAAGAAAAACCATTACTAAAGTGTGAATTAGAAGTCAATATCATTATCCAATAACCATTCTGTATTTGTTTGTTTTCTAAACAGATGTTAGAGGCTTCCTTAGCACAGTACCTATCGATAGAGTTCAAAAGGTTAACGGCCCCAGAAAATAAGTTTTTTTCAAGCAAATAATAATTAAATGTTCTTAACATTGATATGCCTTGAGCAACACTGATTCTACCTGATCTGGAACCTAGTAAGGACCGAAAAAGCAAGAAATAATAATAAATAACCTCAAAGCATTGCGCATAAAGGCAGAAAACCTCAAAAACTATGAAAAATATAGTAAAATAAATTAAATCTGGGGAGAGGTGCAGAGTATTACAATTTACACCAGTATTTACACTTGAAATAGATGGGAATTAACCAGAAAAGCGTAACATAACCTCAAATGATTGTGTCTTCAAATGTAATGCTCAGCAAGACCAATTTTCAAAGCTAAATTGCAAAAATGGGTCCCTTTTCAAAATAATTTTCACTGCGTGCTATGGTAAGATTACGTAACAAAGAATCATCGCAAACACTTTCTTGCGTGGGACAAGAATGTTTTCATACATAAAAACAGCAAAATGTATTGTAAACAATCACAAAAACCCTCAAATTCACTATTACGTCTTAAAATTTCACCCTGTTTCGGGGCCACACCCAAGACTTCTAGAACGTTCCATGAATATTTTAAGCCTTTAAAATATAATAAAATAAACAAATACACAAAAACAATATAGGAAAAGCCTTTAAAATCACTTACCAAGTGCATTTTGTAGTAAATTCAAGGAATACACGGTTTCTTATATAATTAACGACCAAAACGAAGAAAAACTTGATAAATCATTAAGAGAAATGTTAAGAAAACACACGACAACAAATTTTTCGGCATACTTTTATGATAAGCAAATAAAATGCGAAAATATATTTTGCAGTAAAATCTTGTCAAGCGACGCCATTTTGTCGTCGAATAAATTCTGGTGACGACGGAAATGAAAGAACAGTAATTTTGCCACAAAACTTTAGTTAATTTAAGGTAAACAGAGACAATAACCACTAAAAAAATTAAAAACGAAACTTTAGAGCCGTCAGAAATACTACTTCTGTACTGGAAATGATGCGAGCACCGCGCACTGCCAGCGAATCTCGAAAGCTACAGCCATATTGCCATCTGCCAGCTGCCTGACGAAATAAGTCTGTAGGGATGTGACAACTACGTATTCATGATTTTGATAACTGCTAACCATGAAAATACTATGTTATATCGAAACCACCTTAAAAAATACAAAATCACAACAGACCGTTTCAATTCAACTTCAGCTCAAAAGTTATTAAGAAATAGATCAAATTACCTACCCTACCCTACCCTATTCCTACACTACTCCTACCCTACTCCTACTCTACTCCTACACTACTCCTACCCTACTCCTACCCTACTCCTACACTACTCCTGACCTACTCCTACACTACTCCTACCCTACTCCTACACTACTCCTACCCTAATCCTACCAAAAAAAAAGTATCCTAGTGTTGTTTTTAGACTTATCCAGGCAATTTTTTAATTTTTCTCGCCGTAAAAACCATCCTTGAACTTCAACGAACATTTAAAAAAAAGAATTGGCCAAATTGGTCCAGGCGTTGTTGAGTTATGCGCTTACCAACACATTTTGCGATTCATTTTTATATTATAGATTCTACTTATAAGAAAAGTTTATAACAGTTTCAGCATTTGTTGTGCAGGCACGGGCGGCAGTTTTAACGTACAGTCAACCGTACATCAGAGAAGTAACAATACACAAATACAACAAACAATTAAATGCTACGACTTCAACGTAACGTCAATGTAAAATTGGTACCACCGATGTGCGGTTAATTGCACCAACGTACTTACCCTTTGGGGATGCCCTTTCACTTTAGCCGGATTGTGGTTGCGGTAAGTAAGAATCTCCTTCCACAACTTCTAACAATAAACATACTTCTGACACAGAAGTTTAGGTATTAAAAGTGTTTAATTTAGTTGCATCTCCATTATGCGTACCTTAGGAGTAAAATCGACTAGTATGCCGTGCCGGCAAACGGCATGACGCTATCTCTATGCCATTATGGTTTTGTTAAGTTACATATGGCGTCCCATGATTGCCTACTTTTATTTTTTTTTAAATAACTTTTTTCATTATATTAATATTATCACTTTTACGAGCATGTTGCACGTCCATGTACACCTGCAGCCTGTGGGCTAACAACGTGTGGGTAGTTTAACAACGCTTTCAGAGCGATTTTGGGTCTGCCTCGCTACTACAGCGCTTCAGGTATGTTGGCATGGGCGCACACGGACTGTTTTAATGCGACCATGCGGAAGCGCTGCGCGTCACTTGTGCGCAGAGTACGGGTCAGCTCCAATACCGTTCTGAGTATGATAGCCAAACCAATAGGTTTAACTGTCCTTATGTGCGGGCACTGCTGTGACAGACAAGTTACATATAGTGTGACTCCATAAGAGACTACTGTAGTGAATATGAGTAGATTATTTGTATTGTTTTTAATTTGATTTATCTAATTTGTGTGTTGATGTTGTATTTATATTGTATTTATTCGTTTGTATTTATTGATATGAGTTTTTGTATTTAATATTGAATAATGTAATTGAATTGAATTTAAAGATGTTTTCTGATATGGGTTATGTGGTACCTGAAATAAATGAAATTATTATTATATTACTTAGAACTCACAAAACAAACAAAATTTCTTACATAATTTTTTATTGTTACATATAGAAAATAATTGTGTAAGTAATAAAATTGTGTTGTTTTTTGTGTGTTACTTTAAAATAATTATACCCATTTAATGAAAATGTAACTACGAACTTTTAACTACTTTATTAGGGTTCCGTATACAAAGGGTATTACAATTAAATAAATTCTAATACTACATGTTGTCCATCACTATGGCCCGTGTAGACAATTCTACCAACTACAGCAAGCATCACTTCCGCTTTTGTAAAAAAAGAAACATTTTGATTCATATGCTCGATAGACTCACTGAAATTTTCTAATCAAGCTATTATGATAGATTTGTGTAATGGTGCGAGTAAACGGTGACAGACTTTGTTTGTATGGAAATTTTTAACAATGCTGTTTATAATATACTAGCAGCGCCACGCGGTTTCACCCGCATGTGTCGATCCCATTCAAAAGACACGTGGTGCCATCTATTATCATAATAACGCTATTGTTGTTTTCCTCGGGAACAGCACTTTTTTCGAGATGAAAGGTACCCTATGACCTGACAACGTATATGCAAAATTTCAGGATGATCGGTTCAGTGGTTTCGGCGTGAAGAGGTAACAAACAAACTTACTTTCGCATTTATAAAATTAGTTAGGATAGCAGTTGCCGCCGAGGTGTATCCGTACTCTGTTGAGTGAGCAGACGGTACATAAACATACTACACGATCAATCCTACTTCTGCTACTCCTATACATATCATATCCTTCCTATTATAGAATCCTGCTTAACAATACATTTTTAGTTTTATTAAATAGAAAAATGCGAAAACCTGAATGTGAGTTTGAATATTTGGCTAACGGCTGAATTAATTTTATTATGGTATTACGCTTCCGTAGGATAATTTTAACGTTCTTTTTATTGTTTCCTGATATCCACGCGGGTGAAGATGTGGGCAAAAGTTAGTCTGACATGACATAAATCTAGAAATCAGCCGTGCAAGATTGATGGTCGAAGGTTCCCTTAGTAAATTCTCGTGTTCGGAAAACAGGTAAACATTCTATTTTTGCGAGCGTCCAGACTGGGGCGCAGGGCGGGCGAGGGCGCGGGTGCGGGAACGCGCACGGGGTGCCTGTCCGCACTGGAGCGCGGCTGCGTTCAATTATAAAAATGTACTCTGTGGCTGCGTTCTAGTATCTCTAAGCGCTTGGCCACACTGAGGCACGGGCCGCGGGGCGGGCACGGCGGCGCGGCGAACTCAAACATATAGACTTCCATTGAAGTGTCCATAGTGAGCACGTGGGCGCGGTGAGCGGCGCGGGCTGCTCGGCGCGGGCAGTGCGTGGACAAACACTGGACCAGTGTGACCAGATTCAGTATTTTAATACTTTTTCTGTATATTTTATTTATCGACTTTTCCGAGCATCATTTATTTTAGATATATTGGCGGAAGTAGTTTAGATACCCTAAATTTTGGATAAAAAGCTATGGTAACACCGTAGCGATCGACCCCGCGAACATTGATGTTCAGGGAATTACCCGGATTTAGTCTATCGCCTAGTAGCCCCAGTGTGGCCAAGCGCTTAAGCGTTGAAGCATTTGTCCGCATCTCTTTTAGCTGGAAACGTGCCCAAAAGACTGGCAGCATTGCCACGTTGGATAACACGTCTAATTCTTTGGGCAAAGAACGAACCAGCCCTCTGATCTTATGTATCTGGTCACCATTCGGCGAGAAATTTCCTTAAAAAGGAGACGCGCACTCAGGGCCCATGACCCGAGCGTAACATAATGCTTTTATGATGAAAATAACATTAGAATTTGAAATCAAATATGATTGGGTAGGTATACAAGTATCGAAACTATAAACTAAAAGCTAGCGCGCACTAGCGACTTTTTGTTGACCGATAGTTTGATCGTTCAAGGAATTAGTATGGAGCTAGCACGCGTTTGATCGGCCGATTTTTAATCGGCAAATGTGCGCTTCATTATACTTCCATACTAATTCTTAAAAGACCACGTTTCATAACACTACGAGCGAATATAATATACTAATTCCACGCGGGCGAAAATTATTTGATTGTGCTATACAACTATAGTGCCACAAACTTATCTGGCCCGGTGGCAAAAAGAGAAACTAACGACGCCATTTTGAAATGTCAATCTGCCTGCCATCCGTTGACATATCCGCCATTGGTTGTTTGCTCTGTGTGTTTATTTTTCGTTTAGTGGTTATAGCTAGTGAAAAATGCCGAAAGCTTTAAAAAGTGACGCGAGGAACATTATATTACAAGTCTTAGATTTTATGAAGGAAGAAAAGCGCCTTCAGGCACCGATAATACCGTTCGAAAAATTGTATGAACGCGTAGCTGCCGCCACAGGTTAGTGTTGTCAGCTTTTGAAAATAAATTCCACGAAAACACCATTTCGCACGTGCTAGTAGAATAGACGTATGATTTTCAAAAAATTTCGTTATTTTTGTTGTAGGTGTTGGGGAGCGATTTGTTAGAAAACTTGTCAAGGAAAAAGAACAGGCAGATGAAACTGGAACAAAAGTTTCCACGCCAGGAAAAAAAAGGAAAAGGACGAAAGGTAAAATTGAAGTGGATGATTTCGATCTTGGTGTCATAAGAAGAAAAATTCATGAATTTTACACTATGCGGAAAGAAATTCCCACAATACCAAACTTATTAAATGTGCTCCAAGAAGACATTGATTTTAAAGGGAGTCGATAAACTCTTCGGAAAATACTCCATAAAATTGGATTTCGTTACAAGAAGACAAAATCGAACAGAAAAATTCTAATAGAACGAAATGATATTTCAGCATGGAGAGCCAATTATCTTCAAAAAATTAAAGACAATGAACGAGGTGAACAAAAACCAGTCATATTTTTGGACGAGACCTATATTCACGCATCTCATACAGCTGGGCGCTGCTGGCAGAGTGATGAAATTGACGGTGTGCTAAACCCAGTCTCCAAAGGAAATCGATCGATAATTGTTCATGCGGGAGGACAAGCAGGGTTTGTGGAGAATGCTTTATTAGTGTTCCAATCGAACACAAAAAGTGGCGATTATCACGACGAAATGAACAGTAAGAATTTTAAAAAATGGGTGACCGATAAACTTCTGCCCAATTTACATCAGCCAACACTGATTATATTGGATAACGCCCCATATCATAGCATTTGCATAAACAGAACTCCTAATGGAAGTCATAAAAAAGCTGAGATGCAAAAGTGGCTGACGGAAAATAATGTAGAATTTAACGAACAGTTTACAAAACCGCAACTCTACGAACTCATTAAGAGACATAAACCAAAACCTATATACGAAATAGACGAACTGTTGAAAAACAGTGGACATAGCGTGTTAAGATTACCGCCATACCATTGCGACCTAAATGCAATCGAAATGATTTGGAGCTCTATGAAACGAAACGTAGCTAATCAGAACATTAATAAATCAAATTCTGAAATGCCTACTTTGATTGCAGAAGCCTTCAATAAGATAACAGTGCAAGAATTGCAAAAGCACTGCAATCATGTAAAAAAAATTGAAAACGAGTATAGAAGTAGGGATGCATACTTAGACGAGCCTTTCATCATTAATTTGGCCAGTGACAGTGAAAGTGAAAGTAGTGACTCTGATGATGAAGTGACTGATGAATCAGGTGGCTCGGGAATACCTGGAGTATTCCCGTTAGAGAACACTCGCCAGACATTTTATGTAGATGATCATAATTATTGTGTTAAAATATAGATATTTTCGAGGAATATGCTTGTTTTTGTTTTTTAGGTACCTAATTAACATATTACCTACATTCTTTCAAATCGCCAGGTGTTACGTAGGTAGTATGTGCATAATTTCATAGTTTTAACTTTTAACCATCTTCAAAAAAGGAGGTTATCAATTTGACACGTATTATGTACCTACTTATGTAATATTATTGGAATTGCAATATATTTACATAATTATAATAGTCTATTACGGCTTCCAAACAAATATGCATATTTTTATAGGTATGTATGTATGTGTATGTTAGTCCACGTATTTCTCCGAAACTATTAATCGGATTGAAAAATCGGTTCAGTAGTTTTCAAGATTTGGACCAAAATGTTTTTGTTACATCGACTTGCTTTCCCACTTTATTGTAAAATTTATTTTTCCTGGCGACACCAAATGCGATATCAGCGACTCCCTCACCGGGCCATAAGTTTGTGAGACTGTACAACCGTAAACCGTGAGAAGCCAAAGAAAAAAAAAACCCTATGTCACACACAATCTGTCAGTGTCACGACAACTGTCTGTCACTCTTGTGACTTGTCTTGTCACACACAACACAATCATTCGCAAGTTTCGCAACACAACAGAACTATTCAATTTTAATCAATCAATACGGATTCTAACATTGATTTTTCCTGTGGAAGAATTTGGAGATTACCGTTTTAGTCTAGGTGTCTGAATAACACATCAATTAAATAAATTGCAATAGAATAGATATTTTTTATTTCAGACGAGTCAATAGGGTTAGTAACAATTTTAATTAATTAGTAGGCTGACGGACGGGCAATGCCGGTCGGCAATGCTGTTAGCATGCTAAAATAATAATAATAAAAAAACGTATTTTCACAGAGTAAAGTGCAAAATTTTTTGCTGCATGGTATTCAGAAGCAGTGCAAGTGATATCAATAATTTGTGGTGTTTGTCCGGATTATCTAAGGTAAATAAAAACAGAAACTAAGGTCAATATTACAACAAAAAAAGTTTAATCGCCAAAAATGTCCACCTCACTTTATTGGATAATTAAAATCTATACGGTTCAGTTATCGTAGATTAGTTTCGACCTAAAATAATGTCAAAAAGCTGTTATATTTGCTTAAAATCTTAATAAATAACCCATGTGGGTAGAAAAAGTTGCATTAGCCCCATATTGGGGAAAATGCAACAATTTCAAATAGGTCATTGATTTTTGTAGTGTATGTACTCACAGTCGAGAGGCATGGTCCTCCAGCGTGAAATTTACGCAAAAATAATGGAGTTGAACCAGTAAAGACCCAAATCCAACTAAAAGTATGTTTTGTATTTTTGGGGGCTAATGTGACTATTTATGTAGGATTAGTGCTGTGTAGAGGTAACAATATCTATAAATTGTAAGAGGTGTAGGTAATTGATATCTGATGGATTCCTAAATAAAATAAAAGTACTTCAAGAAAAACACAAACAAATACCTACAATTAGTATTAAAAAAAATTATGATACTTAATTGTCTTTCAACTGCCTCAAGCAGATTTTCTTTTGAATAGGTTGTTTCTTTATTAATTATATAGTTTCGGACCATCTAAAACAAGTCAAATATCAAATCAGTTCAGAGCTTTTAAGATAAAAATTCATAAATAGGTAAAAGTAGTTTACAAGACTGGATATGTTCGACTGGATCCTGAGGTAAATTATTAATTACTCTTTCCAATCATACCATTTACTTACGTCTTGAAATGAAAATTGATTTATATCTGTTTTAAATGAAATTGTAATAAAATGCGTTCAGTTTGTACATGTTCTAGACCAGAGTCTAGAACATGTACAAACTGAACGCATTTTATTACAATTTCATTCAAATATCGATAAATGTAAATCAATATACCTACCTAGAGCAGACTCTAGGTAGGTATATTGATTTACATTTATCGATATTTGACATCACTATTATGTTTTTGATAAAATTTGATGAGGCTATTGTAACTAAAAATATTTATTAGACACAATAGCTCCGCAACACTATAAATTGAGGCTAATGTAACTATTACATTATCTTCCGAAATGTAAGATAAAACATTATAAAAATAAGTGTAAAGAGTACTTACTTTTACCTTTCTTACTTTTTGCATAGGGACCGTTCCAGTATTACGTAAGCAGATTTTTTGCAATTATTAGCCCCCCCCTCCCCCTCGTCAGCACAAGTAAGCAAAGCTCTTACCCCCCCCCATGCTTACGTAAACATCATGCATGCAATCAATAAAGAAACCAGAACACATTGAAAAAAAATGTGTTCCTGGTTTCTTTATTGATTCATGAACAACAGTTATATGCGTTTCGTTTTCAAGCATAGACAAGTAGGGTTGCCATATGTGTTCAAACCAAAATCGACTAAATATTGTAGAAAATCCGAAAAAGTAAAAAAATAAATACTGCTGACGTAATCACCATCCAGACCCCCCCATCCCCCATGTCATCAAAAATAAGCAAAGGAAAGACCCCCCCGCCCCCCTGTAGTGCTTACGTAATACTTGAATGGCCCCATAAAAAAAGTTTTTTTTTTTGTTTCATGTCTATGAGACGCTCGCCAAGAAAGACCTGATTAAAATGGCAACTAACAAAAAAGTTTTGTAATCCAAACAGTTTTGACTCTAGTGGCACCATCTGTATAACATATTTAAGTATTATTTAAAACACAATAGAATAGAAGATATCGCTGTTAGTTGCTTTAGCCCCGTAGTTGCAATAGCCTCCATTAACGTTATTTCATTTTTCTTAAATGTACAGATGCCAGCACATCAAGCTACCCGAAACTGTCGAATTTTTCTATTCAATTTTGAACCTTATGCTTTAGTGATAAAGTTGAAAATCTATTAAAGAAATTTGACAGATTGTAGTAGCTTGATGTGCATCTGTACACAAGTAAAATTTTAACAGTGCTTAAAAAAATTAATGGTGCGAAACATGTAAAAGTATTTTCTTTTTCCTAATTGCTGAGTTTACCTTTAAGGCGAAAGCGCCAGGGTAGCCCGCGAAATTCAATTTTTTTTAGGTTTTTTGGAATTTGCTGGTCAGTATTAAGTTGTACGTTGATTAATATATGAATCGCGGTCGTAAGAAATATGTGTTTACAGAATTATAATCATTAAAGTCATCAACACAACTCTCTAAAACCACGTAAGTCCAAAGAATAACTGTTTCATGAAATCATCATTCTTTGGACTTACGTGGTCTTAGGGAGTTGTGTTGATGACTTGAATGATTATAATTCTGTAAACACATATTTCTTACGGCCGCGATTCATATATTAATCAACGTACAACTTAATACTGACCAGCAAATTGCAAAAAACGTAAGAAAATTTGAATTTCGCGGGCTACCTTAGCGCTTCCCCCTTAAGTGATTGTACACTATTGTTTATCTGTTTTTACTTGTTTTTTTGCCCATAACTGGTGTAAACAATCGTTGGTAGACCAATAAATAAATAATTAAATTTACATTTCTTTGTTTACAGCTACTATGACTCTGATTATGGACCTTCCAGAAGAAGTCATTGTGATGATTGTAAGAAGACTAGATTTTTCGTCACTATGCAGCATGTATAATGCTTGCAATTTTTTCAGAAATATACTTAGTTTGCATGGTGTTATTTTAGAATGCAACATGTCTCTGAGTATATTGGCCACAGTGAACACAATGAAACTAAACTTTTTTAGCGCTATATCAAGTCATCTGCTAGAGCTTGACATGTGTGGCGTTCCTGACTTAACCAAAACAAAAGTTTTACCAGCATTTAAGAAGTTAAAACGTCTAAAAGTTTTAGATATCTCATACACAAATCTACATATTTTAGATTTATTGGCAATACATCGTGTATGTCCAACTCTGAAAGATATTACCGTTGACTTTAAATTTGGCCAAACAGGTGTTCTGATAGCAGAAGACACATTGCAGCAGTGTCAATTACTTTTTGAATGTTATGAAAATGTTCATTTTGTGGGTGCCTTATGTAATTTGTTATATTCAACAGTAGTACTTCATATTTTAAAGAAATCCAAATTAGACACACTTAAATTCAGTGTTGTCGAACTAGATACCGTGCACACTACATTTACTACAAAGACAAATACCGCATGTGAGGTGCCTCACTTTAGCCATTTTGCTGCCTTTTGGTTGACAAACTGGAGATCAAAAAGAATATTTGAAAGTATTAGCAATTTCCCTGTCATTGCAATGATACCATTTAAAAACTATGAATTTTGTATAATCTACACATCTGAGAGGCATGTTCCCTCAGTGTATGCTTCACCAATATTTACGAAATTCTTCAGTGAACATTTTAATGTTAATATACGATGTTACACAGACTATGAGGAAGATCGTAAAGGAAATGTAGCTTTAATGCTATGGAACAAAGAAACCACACAATTTGATGGTATATTTTTTCAAAAATTGTATAACCGTGTTAAGCAGTGTTTCCCTTTTTATTATGAAGCACTCTCTGATGTTAGCTGTCCACAAAATTTTGATTGGATCTATACAAAACCAAGACCTATTGAGGTAAGCAATCAATCTAATCAATCTGAACAAGTTTTAGACAGAAGGAGGATAGCGTCAATGCCCAATGTTATTCTAGACTATGATAATTTGTTGAAAGACAAACTTAAGGCCCAACTAACATTAGTTTTTTTACCAAATCAGATAGTATCAGCCTCCCTACCATGTAATGGCCAATATTTTAGTAAAATTACATTTTTAAGTCTAGGTGGGTATGTAAAATATAATACAGATTTCTTCTTGCATTTATTTGAGCGGTGTCATAATTTAGTTACACTATCAGTTGAAATTGCAGCTATTGCAGCATGCAGAACTTCTTACGACATTCTTCATGCTATAAAAGCAAGTCGGTCCATGAAAAATATACGCTTAATTGATAAGGGAATGGATATCAAACAGTTTTTTGATTTATTAAGTAAGTGTAAGACCTTAGAAAATATAAGTTTAGTAGATACGAAGCAATGGGATTTTTGTCCAATTGGTGACCCTACTTTGTTAGTAGCATCTTGTGCCAAATTGTATAGTGTATTCATAGAAGCTCCTTTTTTTGTAACAGCAATTCCTAAACAGTTGCAAAGTTTTAACAAAGTTAAAACAAGTTTAAACAGGCCTCATCTTAGGGTTGTAATAAAGGAGGTTTCTAACGATACATATCTATATGGATATGATCCATTTTTGGATGTATTTAAATTAAATTCAATAAAACCAATATGAATGTAGGTAATATCTGGTTTATTAAAAAAAAAAACTCCAGTTTAAGCCTATCTTCACACGGCTTTGAATAGTTTATTTGCTGTAGAATTTTCTGATCACGCAGTAGTTTTATACAGCACTAGCTGTTACCAGCGACTTTGCATGCGTGTATTTTGCATTTCGTAATTTTCTAATACAAATATCCATGAAGAAAAGTAGCATAATAATATGTCAATCTCGAGGACTCAACTACCAAGTTATCTATGTGCCAAATTTCATGTTTACCGTGAAAAGTGGAATGTTGACGCATGATCTTATCCTTTTACAGTTAAATATCGTATTGAACAGCGCCGTGTGAACGACCGTTAACTTAAGCCTCATTAAGTCATTACACTACGCGATATTCAGGGACCCTTTCCCTAAATCGGGATGGTGTAATAAGATAAAGGGAGAAAGAGTCCCTATTAAAAAAATACATCACCTATCGGGCCCTAAATATCGTGTAGTGTAATAGGGGTTTTAGTTACAGCCTGATTCGAACTTTATGGCGGCACGGAACATGAGGCGAGTCGCTCCGCAGTAACAAATTCACACCTGTTAGCGGGGTTGAGGGTTGAGGTACAGCGCAGCGGGTAGCACACTTCCGAGAAGCCATGAAGTTAGAATCTGGCTGTACCTACCTACATAATATCATGAATTTGTATCGAATCACAATATTTACATAGTCTCTAATTCATAAATTCATATGCAATAAGGAATAGTAGGTAGGTTAAGACTAATTAATTATTGCCACTTTCATTTTGTATTTAACGTAAGTTTTGTATGTACACAATTCAAACCCTAAACAATAAATAATAAAAACTTATGTAACTATGTGAGTTTTATAAGTCTGTTTGATTTTTATTGTTATTTATAAATTTTGCGAAAGACAAAGATAGGATGCCCAAGACTGCGCTTCCACCGCAGGCATATGTTAGGACTCCCCTGTAGTATTGTGGACATTCTGCTTCATTTTCACATTTGCTGTAACAAATAAGCACCAAATTATTGTTTTTGAAGTGAAAACTTCTTTAGCGGCGTTGTAAACTTTTTTGTAATGGGTAAAAAATGTTAAACTCGCGTCAGGACACGTGACCTGATCGATAATTCGTAAGACTGATGGCCGTAGCCGGTACCGCGCGTGTTTTGTTTATAAGACGATTCACAAAATACACACGTAATTATTCAAGTTTTCACTTCTGTCGGCACTCCCGGAGTGCCACTGTTTCTATAAACCAATCACACGTATAACGTTAGCGAAAATAAAATAAATAATACATAAGTACAGTACTTAAATCCTACTAATATTAGAAACGCGAAAATTTGCGAGGTTCGATGGATGAATGGATGTTTGTTTTTTATGTAGAGATAAGATTTTGCAGTGGAGTGGTGGCCCAGTGGTAACGGCCGCGACTTACGAATCTTTTAAAATTAGGTAGGTGCATTAAGACAATAGGTACAGACGCCAGCACATCAAGCTACTACAATCTGTCAATTTTTTTAAATAGATTTTCAACTTTATCGCTGAAGCATAAGGTTCAAAGTTGATTGGAAAAAATTTACAGTTTCGGGTAACTTGATGTGCTGGAACCTAGCGTCTGTACAATAAAATATTGTAATACAGAAAATCTTAGTAATCAGTCTTCATGTTATTTAAGTTTATACTGATCTACTTTTCTTTCAACTACCAATCTACCTACCGTGATAAAATATACCTACTCAAAATAAAAACTCAAGTTAATGAAAACATAAGTTCTCCTAAGCTTTTAAATACTTATCCCGCGACTTTTGCGGCAAAAGGTTATTAAGAATTTCATTTGCAGCTGTTTTTATACTTTCTGGAGTTGCATTCATATCGCTATTGCTATTTCCATTTTAAAAATCTTTTCTTTCTAAATATGAAGTATCAAAGTTTTACAATGATACCAAATGCGCGCCATTTGGTTTTTTTTTTTTTAACAAAGTCGGTTTTATTCAGCCGATTTTTATTTTCAGCCAGTATCTTTTTGATCTAATGCATACATTTTATATTAAACTTAATAGGAGACATTAAACCTTCGTGGTAAATTTAGTAGTTGAAAGAAAATATAATATCGGACTGATTGTTAAGCTTTACCGCCGTACAATATTGAATCAGTAATGTTATTATACCTGATATTTAAAAATTATTTATAGATTGCTAAGAAAAAAAAGCCAACACTGCTCCATGCATTTTGGTTATGGGCTCTCTAAGTGCCCTTTCTTAAAAAGTCTGACTTAAAGAAATAGGTATAGTTGCCTCGGAATTCAATTAATTGTCTACAATTTGTGTTCCATAATATTTTATCAATGTGTAGCTATAATTAAGTACCCAATATGTTGGATGGGATTCCCATTGAGGTTCAATGTAAACTAAAACTAATAAATTTTATTCGCCCTGTATATATGAAATAATTTAGTAAGAATCCAAAGGCATTCCAACAACGATCTCGTTTTCTGGATTTTTTAAGCTGAGATAAAAATATACCTACGACTAAGACCCACTAAATACGTTAAGCGCTGATCGAATTTGAAACGTCGTTCTATTTCTGTGAATCTTTAGAAGATGATGCAGGCAGAATGGTGTTTTAAGTCCAGACGCCAGCACATCAAGCTACCTGATTTTCCAAAACAACTTTGAACCTTATGCTTTAGCGATAAAGTTGAAAATCTATTAAAGAAATTTGACAGATTGTAGTAGCTTGATGAGCTGGCGTCTGTATTAGTATGTTTATAGCTAAACGCATTCAGTCATATCTGCGGGGTTGCGTAACACACTATCAGTAGCAATGGGTTTCATTTTGACAGTACAACAACATTCATTGCGTTATTTACGTTGTTGAGCAGAATTTTTTTCGAACATATGAAGCAATGGATTGGCAATATCCTTCAAAATGATTCAGATTGAGATAGATAGTGTGTTACGCAATTAGGGTGCTGGTGCAAGCGAGACTTAAAATTATTGACCTGAGAATTCTATTTAAACGTAACTTATACTAGGAATATTTTTTGTGTGTGACCGGACCTATGAAATATTCTGGAATTTTTTGATGAGATTTTCAAATAATGTTAAAATTAATAAACTAGTAAGAACTTTATAGTATCGACCTACTTGTCTGTCTTATTAACCAATTAAAATGTGAAAAAGTTATTCGTTCATTATTAGTTATTACACATGCACCTAACCGAAAAAAAACTTTCAACAAGTTGATGGCTTAGCGATCTTACAATATTATTTTATTTACAAATCAAATTCAAATTTACCTGCCTACCTAAGGAATTTTATTAAGATGATAGAAGATCATGCGTAGCTACCTATATTTCCCGAAAGGATTACCTAAGTATAAGTAGATACGGCTATATTTGAAAGAAGACAAGACAATAAGTTTATTTACGGTAAACTAAACATGACGCAAAGGGAGAACGCAAACACAAAAAATAACAAGTTATTCCAAACACAGCGTTCCAAAATATATGTGCTTCTGTTTCTTTTAACAAATGTGAAAATTAATACAATCCGCCCAGCCTTTTTCAACTAAGTATATTGGAGGTCGGGTTCCAGTCTAACGCTGATTACCAGTATTTTGCATGGAGCGACTGCCTATCTGACCTCCACAAACCAGTTCTAGGGTAATACAAATACGATACCTACCCCTTGTTCAGACTGGTTGTCCGACTTTCGGGCTTCATGACTACCCGTAACTACTGTCAAAGATCTACCTAATAACAGCCGGGACCAACGGCATAACGTGCTTTCCAAAGCACAGAAAGGGTCTCGATATAAATATAATGGATGGTCACCCATCCACGAACCGACCGCGGCTAGAGTAGCTTTAACTTTTGATTGACCCGTGCGGCTGTTATTATTTAGCCCCGAACCCCTATAAATCTTGAAATTAATTCGTCTTCTCGCATTAAAAGTATATAATCTCAGAATTTACTAATTTTACAGGAGGACGTTTTAAAGGTTTAAAGACTAATAAACTTCCACCAACCAAAAATTTTAAACTAACCAATGTGATATCTAGCGGGGATCGTTCTTTTTTCACTTGAGAAAAAAGAGCTAGACACTAGACACGCGATACTAGACATTTCTGTATACTTAACTCAATTTCGTTTTTTTTTTGAGATTGTACACTTTTAATGCGAAGAGGCGAATTGTCGATCAATGAATGTATACTAACAAATTTTCGATGGCGACTACTGCTATTCCCGTCACGAGTTTATCGGCGAATGTGACGATCGAATAGATGGCGGCTCCTTGATGAGAATGCGGGCCGATCAAGTCCGCAGTCACACATAGACTGGACACGAGGGTTATCGAACTACCCGCACCTGGAAACAATAATAAAAGAGTTAATACAAGCGATGATAGTGGGTAACGCGAGCGCTGGCTAAGAATAAAGCTCTCATCTCAATGACGTGTGAATCCTCGCTATGTAGTGGGTAACAACCTGACTGAACGCCTACGCATTTTTCCCCAGTTATTTACTAGTAGATTATGTAGGTAGATAATGTTTAAGTACATTGCTTGTAAGATAATGGCTTATTTTCAATAGTCGATAACTCGCCGGTTGATATACCTACCTACAGCATACGGGGACTCCCCGCAGGCGGGGTAATGACTAATGAAAGTCAGGCTACGGCATAATGTATAAACCGGCCTAACAGAAATCTTCTCCACCCCACATGCGAACCCTATCGACTAATGAAAACAGCATACGGGCCCTCTGGCATGCGTTACAGAAGTCTCCCACACCCCACATGCGAGCCCTATCGACTAATGAAAACAGCATACGGGCCCTCTGGCATGCGTTACAGAAGTCTCCCACACCCCACATGCGAGCCCTATCGACTAATGAAAACAGCATACGGGCCCTCTGGCATGCGTTACAGAAGTCTCCTGCACCGCTGCACCCCTCATACGAGGTCTATCGATCATGAAGCCTTAACTGTAATAGGCACCCGTTCCACAAGGAATTTGACATTAAAGGTTACGGAGCCGTAGAAAACTTATCAACTTACTAGAAATTGATTTAGGCTTTTAATTGAAAGACTTACCAATTAACGTAGCGACCATATATATTTGTACTATACTAGCGTGTGGATCTATAGCTACAGCTATCCATAGACAGCTTATCAGACTTAGTAAACTTCCTATTAGATACGCCATCTGTGGAGGAAATTAATTATGAATTACATTGTGGAATGCAATAAATGATTGAGTATTAAATTGTTTATTGAAATGAGAGTAATGTATAGTAGGTACCTACCTACAATATTACAAGTA
Source organism: Luperina testacea (assembly GCA_927399505.1). Classification (NCBI taxonomy): domain Eukaryota; kingdom Metazoa; phylum Arthropoda; class Insecta; order Lepidoptera; family Noctuidae; genus Luperina; species Luperina testacea. The sequence goes on from OV656756.1 coordinate 10,772,501, forward strand.
GTGCAGCAAGCATAAATGACTCTGTGCTCTTAATTGTAACTATCGAAATCATTATTAACATTGACAAGGTCTGTCATTATTGATCGCCGACAGTGCCTCCGTCACAGGGGTCTACTCTTTGATCACGAAATCCGTGGTTTCAGCCGAAGTTACGTAGGTATAAGTTTTCTACTTCGTATCACCTACGGACAGAGATTAGTTCCTTACTCCCGATGTGTTTTTAACCGTCGGAAAAGGGTAATTAATCGGGAGTAGGTTCATTTCGAAGTAATGTACTACTTTCGAACGGGCCCGGATTGAGAGAGAGGCCCTCAGTATAGACTTGCTTGCCGCACTACGAGTATGTATCTCATGCTATGCTCCTGAGCAAGACGTGATCAAAGTTGCGTGGGAATATCTATAATCTATAAACATAAACCGTAGGTCTCCGTGACCGTATCTTAAAATTACCTGATTCCCGAATCGATTAATCTTACTCTTGAGAAGTAAAGAGAAGAAGAATGACGATATGTATAGGACTAGGGGAACACTCGCGACCAGCTCGGATCCAGCGCTAGGGTTGTACACCAGGCGCTCTTCCAGGAACAACGGCACGTAGACTAGACTTAGAGCCCAGTATAACCGGGAAAATACGTATCTGAAACATGGAAAATAAAACTTAGGTTTTGTTATAAGATGCTTACATAATATTATCTATGTACCTATATAAGTTGCTTAGGTACTAAGTAAGTTGTAGTACCTATCCCACCAAAAACATTTCATGTAAAGTGGGTTGCCAAGACTTACATAACGCTTTCACTGTTAAAAAGTTATCAAGAGCCAAGCCCCTAAGTTTACAAGGCCTATCTCTACAAACCCTACATCTTGTGTCAAAATTAACGAGAATTAATTGAGAATTTGAGTTTTCTAGCATTATCTAATCCGTAGCTATGGGGCTTTGAAAATGCAACGAAACGCTTTGAGAAAAGGTAGGTAGTGCCTCTGCTTTTTGTTTTTGGCTCGTCTTGATCTGTTATCTGAGATATGTAAGTGACTAGGTAATTTATTAGTAGGTAGTTAAGTACAGACCCTTTGTAAATGTTTTTGATTAAATAACATACATAATATAGGTAGTATAGGTACTTAATGGGCACTACCGATTGTAATCTGCAGTGCAAAAATAGCTTGCCATAAATGATTACCAAAATTGTGTTTTGTGTGATCAATATAAAAATATATTTAGTTAGGTACTTAACAAATTTTTATTATAATTTCAGTGAAGCTTAACATTTTGTGAGGCCTGGATCAGCGGTGCGATTCTGTAAAAATCTCACCGTGAAAACTTAGGTGAAGTGAGCTGTCAATAGTGTCAATTCCTAGCAAAAACAAACTCACTTCACCTAAGTTTTCACGGTGAGATTTTAACAGAATCGACCGGCTGGTCTAGGGACAGAGTTTTTTTCAGAGAGCATGCCAAGAGCGAACTAAGATCTCATACTTACAATAAACTAGTTTGATATAGAAGCGGCATACGAAGAAAATACATAATTTTCGACTTGGCGACTACAAGTGTTCCATTTTCTCCGTTTTGTACTAGAGTCGATCTATTATTCAGCACGTGACCGTTGCTTACTTTATCTTCTTTTTTCGATTCTAATTTGAAGAATATTTGGAATAGAAGGAATGATAATATCCCGATCCCAGATATTATTAGTGATACATTCTGAAAAATAGAGAGGAGGGTACATTTTTTACGCAAAATACGTATGTACCTACTTACTTAGGTATCCTATTAAGTTTGTTCGAACATCGGATTCGGGAACTACCTACACACGATCTTTCGTGAGTTTTCGTTTGAAATCCAGGTAATAGATAGCGTAACACACTATCAGTAGCAATGGCTTTTATTTTGACAGTTCAACAACATTCACTGCGTTATTTACGACAAATTGTTCGAACATACCTAGGTATGAAGCAAGGGATTAGCAATATCATTCAAAATTATTCATATTGTTATAGAAATTGTTTTACGCAATTAGGGTGCCGGTCATCAACACCTTATGAATTCATGTTTTTGATCGGTAGGTAGGGGGGTAATAGGTACAGACGCCAGCACATCAACCTACTACAATCTGTCAAATTTCTTTAATAGATTTTCAACTTTATCGCTAAAATATAAGGTTCAAAGTTGATTGGGAAAATTTGACAGGTGTAGCTTGATGTGCTGGCGTCTGTACATCAACCTCAGGAGGTGCTACTAGACCATGATTTAGGTCTAATGCCAGCTGTAAATGCCAGCTCCTATAGAGAAATGTTCGACCCCTGTTCCAAAAACTCATATTTGTTTACATATTTCGAAAATAAATTTCGAACGCAGTTAAGAGGTAGGCTCGCATCGTAAAAAAGTGGAATATAAGTAGATACGTAGGTACACTACCGCTCAAAAGTATTTGGCCACCTAGTAAAATACATTTTGTAAAAGTCTAATTGAGTGAAACTTTTACTAGCCATGATTACTGTTTATTAGCCATTTTTAGACATAGCAAGAGCTATGTCTAAAAATGGCTAATAAACATGTTAAACTAGTTATGAAGTAGTTTCACTCAATTAGACTTTTACAAAATGTATTTTACTAGGTGGCCAAATACTTTTGAGCGGTAGTGTACATAGATACCTACTTGCATCAAGGTAGATAAATTATAGTGCATGCCAGCATGTTATTAAATGGATATTGAATCAAACTATAATCAAGCTAACATCGTTAATGATGGTGAAAGCGATCAGTAGAAATTAACTAAGTATCATTGAGTCGAAGATCACAATAACCATGTAACGGGTTTGATGTCTTACCCTGAATTTGTAGTCGTCCATGGGTCCAATGAACGTGCTATAGTTGCTGGCTCGCAGCACCATCCATGTTATTAGGTACACAGCCAAACTTGACGTCACTGAAGCCATATATCTGAAACCGGCAACATTGACTAAATTATTATTACGAATAGGTAGGTACCTAAGTACTTAGGTATACCTATAGTCCTAGGTATAGGCAAGGCAGGTCAGAAGTAATAGGAAATCCTTCAACGCCTAGATACCTACTATTTCTTAAAAAAAATCTAAATATCGGATACGGTTGTCGCCATCTTGGACTTTCATTTTGGCCTCACTATCGGTCTTAGCATTCTCGAAAATCATGAAAACGACACCCATGATGAAAAAATTTAATAGGATAACATTCAACGTCCAATTCAACTTCAAATTTTTGAGTTAAATGTGAAAGAGCCCAAGAAAAAGGAACCAAAACTCCGAAAGAATACGTTTTTCTCTTCATTTTTTGATATAGGACCAAACCTGTAGGGTCACTCTCCGTAAACTTGCATGAGTTCGTAAAATCACTATAATATCATACTTGTTTAATTGATAGAGCGATTTAATTAATTTCATTGATTTTTATTTGGGCAAGCTATTGCTGCCTTGCACGTTTCTTTTGCTAGCACATTGAAATAGCTAAATTATTAGCATAATACGCGGTTATTTTAAAGTGCATGTAATTAAATCATCATTCTTTTTCTTCCGCACCAGCTTGAAACAGATGACAATAGCTTGGACCTTGGAGCAGTATTACTTTTAATCTTTGTAGTATTTTTCAATATACCTAGGTACAAGGAAATATACAATTTTAAAAGACCATCACATATCCGTTAACTACGCTTTCAAAACATCATACTTAGCAAAATTGAGCTAAAGTTATTGCTGGGAAACGACTTTTAACTTTAGGTGTGAAAAATCGCCGTTTTCGGCAGGCGCAATGTACCTAACGTACGCAAAACATTGTTTTTATGGGTGCATGCATCGGTACTAGATTTGTGGGGCTATTAAAGATACAATTAAGTTTGTGATAAAATAAAATTTTAAACTTGAATGCGTGAAATTTTGACCTTCAATGTCTTAATTTAATGTTTGTTACGCAATTCCCAATATGACAAACGATAACGAGTATAATTTCCTACATTTTGGACTCTCATTCTCATGTATTTTGGGTAGGGATGACAAAAACAACGGAACCTTTTCTTAGGCCAGTCTATGCATATTGTGTATCTACCGCATATGGATCTGCATCAAAAGTAGATACTATGTTCCAATTGAGCCAAATTAATCTACCTGGCCTTTTCCCAACTATTTTGGGGTCGTCTTCTAGTCTTACATGGAACGACTGCCTATCTGACCTCCAAAACCCAGTAACTGGGTAGGTAACAAGATACCCCTTGGTATAACTGGTTGTCTTTTTGGACTTCTGAGTTTCTGACTACGCGTAACGACTGTCAAAGATCTAAGAATGACAGCCGGGACCAACGTCCTTGCAACGACTTAACGTACTTTCCGAAACATGGAGGGTCTCGATAAGTAAAGATAGTCACCCATCCACGAACCGACCGCGACAAGCATAGCTTAACCTTCGATCGACCCGTGCGGCTGTTATTATTTAGCCACGAGCAAATTTAGCCCAAAAATGGCTAAATATTGTACCTGATTGAAGTTAAATCAGCGCGCACTTGTAGGTTATCTGAAATGGCGGGGATCATCGCTAGGTGAGATATCTGCACCACTGCCCATCCGATCTGAAAGACGACGATGAGGACTCCGTAGTAGACCGGCATCCACCAGGCCAGGTAGTCGGGGTCGTTCGTCATCCAGCAGCCCCAACACCTCACGAAGAGCAGGGGAAACGTACACGTCACTAAGGCGCAACCTGAAATTGTAAAAAATGTGCATGTTTTAGTAAAAAATTTGTTACGTGTCGCTATACCTACCTACTTAAAACTTTGTGAAGTTAAATTGTCTACAACGGGAACAAGGAATGCTAATTTGTATGATGGTGGAATTTCTCTAAAATTGATGAGTAGGTAATCCCACAAAAAACATTTTCATGTAAAATGTTGCCAAGACGAGATCACATATGGCTCACATTGTCAAAAAGTTATCAGATCTCATGTAGAGCCAAGCTTCTACGCTTACACGCCCTAACTCTACAAGCCCTAACTTCACAAACTCTACACCTTAGTCAAAATACGAGGCTTGGCCGTTTCGTTACTACAAGAACTATTGTACTTATAACAGAAAAGTAATGAACAGTGAATACATTTTTCACCTTACGCCCATGTGATGGTAAAAAGTAAAAGTAGAAGAGCATGCAATTGAAACTTTATATGTTTAATAAGTTCACTATTGACATCCTATCCCGAGATTTTTGTTTATCTGGTATAATCCAAACCCAAGTTATGAGGGTTCAAAAAAACGACGAAGCGTTTTGAGAAAAGGTAGGTACTTAGTGCCCTTGCGCTTCGCTTGGCTCGTCTTAGCGGGGGCACTCCCGTGCCCCCAGATTTTGTAGCTCATACATACCTAGTTCAGTTTTCTGTTTATCCTATCTGTGTTAGAATATTCGTTTTATTTATTTTCTTATTATTTTTGACCTTAGAGGTATATTGTAGAGATACTTTTTTAATTTTGAATAACTTTATTTGTTAACCATCTATGTACAATCACAATAAACAATATTCTATTCTAATTTATTCACAACTGTCGTTTGTCATCGGTCCAACAACTGCTAAAACAAGGGTCTTGCATATTCATGACCCTTATTTTAGCGGTTGTTGGAAAAACCCAACTTCAACAGTGGACGTAACTAACAGGCTGGTGCTGATGGCTGATGTATAAAAGGCACAAAGCTTATTACCCTTTTTGGCATGCATAGAGCTACTTTCCATTGTTTGCAAATGAATAGGAACGCCATACATATAAAAAAACCTACCGGTATTGTGATGATAAACCTTCCATGAACCTTGCTTTTTGCGACGATCACCAAAATTCTGTCTGGTGTTTAGTAAACAGCCTTATGCAGGCCACTACTTAGAACTACCGCCGCCCGCAATGACAATGAGCACACAAAAGATGTTATGAATGTCTATATAAACTATGAGGGAGATTCAACGCAAAGTACTTACTTACAATGGGAAAGACGATCTAAAGTTTACGTTAGCTATAAGTATTGTGGAAAACAGGTATATTACCTCATTGGCTACATTAATAAAATTATCATAACTAAAAAATCAAGTATCTTGAGACCTGGCTCGCGAGGTTGTCGACATGTGGAATGTGGACTCAGCTTTAATTGTGCCGGTAGGCGTGACAGCCAATGGCTTATTAGCCAAGAGCCTCGACCAACACCTGAGGAGGCTCTCGTCAAGTGCATAAATGAACTCGGGAAGTACAAAGTTGTGTGAAAATGAATAGTTACGTTAGAAAATTACGTGTACTTCCGAAATTGCTTGATTAATTATATATTAACTCCTTTATTTAATTAATGTACATACAAATTATATTTTTAAATATTAGAATATAAAAAATAGTAGCCCACCGGTATCGGGAACAGAGCCCAAGCTACCGGTCAGGGCTGTAGGGGGAAGATCCTCCTAACAATGCGGGCCGTGTCCAGAAGTACCGCTTTCTGAATTAATCCCTTGATCCAGCTGCCCAACGAGAGTCTCCTCTGAGTTTACCTTGGACATTACTGACATCGATGAAGGAAAACATCGTAAGGAAACCTGGACTAATAACGGTCTGAAATCGCCAACCCGTCTTAACCAAGTGTGGTGATCAATGCTCATGTCTTCTCTGTACGAGAAGAGTCCTTTGCCCTGCAGTGAGACTGTAATAGACTGGTATTATTAATTATTAAAATTAACATTTCTTTAGGCACGTTGGGCATTTATTGAGATGGGAAAAAGCCTTTGAACTCGCACCACTGTTACCGTAAGTGACACCGCGCGTGTTTGTTTTGTTTATAAGACGATTAAAAAAATACCCGCTTCGGATGTGTTCGGCTGTCCTCGGGATATACAGTCACGAGCATAAGTATGTATACACTTGGCTTTATTCAAAGACGATTTTCTCCTTTATTTTTGAATGAAATTTTATGTTATTACGAACAAAGTATTTTCGGACCCATAGGTTTGTGTAAAGTGTCGTATTTCAACGTTGCATTCTTTATTTCACGAAAAAATCGCAATTGAAAGTTGCCAAGTGTTGACATATTAGTGCTCGTGACTGTACTTGGTCTTAATGTATATTCGATTGTCAGTGAGTGACGGAGTGCCACTGTTTATTTTTATACGTACCAGTTAAATGCCAGGACTGCAAGCTTCCAAATCTGTCAGCTAACACTCCCACAACTGGAGTAGCCAATGCGTCTATAACTTGACCTGAAATTTACAAATTAATAATGTTACAGAACGAAAAAGTGAAAAAAATACAGCCAGTAAGGCTCCGTAAGAGTTGTGACATCTCATCATCTGCCTAGTATTTTCGTAGTCTGTAGTCGTAGTAGTCGGCTCCCAGTCTAACCGCTTGCAGTGGAAAACCAGTATTCTACATGGAGCGACTGCCTTTATTTGTCATATCGCTCTTATCGATAAAACCGCCAATTGTGTCACCCTTTGTAAAATTTCTATTTCTATATATATGTAATTTATACGGTATAGGTATATAATAAAGAGTATTCTATTCTATAACTACGTTCGTCATAATATTTTTTATATTATTTCTGCCTACTGTACTAATTCTGCATGTTGTTTTTTTTGTTTGAATTATTTTAATAATTTACAAGCTTTTTCAACAGTATCAATGTGAAAGAAAAATAATATCGCTAAATAATTTACACTTGGTTGGAATGCATGATGGAACATCCACGCTTTTAGTTTAAAATAATAGATATCGCTCCTTTCCATTAACATTGTTGTTGAATAAAGAAAGAGAAATAAAAGAAAAGGAATGAACACAGCACAGCTGAACACATTTTTCAAAAACTAAAACCCCTATTACACTATATACGATAAGGCCCGATATTTAGGTGGTGTGTTTTTTTAATACGGGCTCTTCCTCCCTTTCTCTTATTTCACCATCCCGATTCAGGGAAAGGGTCCCTGAATATCGTGTAGTGTTGGTAATAAATAACCTTTTAGCAATTATTACAAAAAATATGTAAAAGACAAAACAGGTAAAGACCGTGAAATTGCAGAACATTGAATTACAGAACAAAGAAAATTACATGAATCAGAAAGAAAAGAATTACTTTGGGACATGGACACTGTGTAGGTACCTACACGCGACACCACAACAAGCTATACCTTTCCAGTTTTAGCTGACCAAGGTCAGCTAAATTTATAGGCTTTTCGTACAATGAGAAGTCAGCTTATACTGGAAATGTATAGCTTGATATTATGTCGTCGTGCGTACCTACTGCTAGTCAATGATTTTGACCATTCCCAGAGCGAGATTCCAAATACAGACGCTAGCATGTAAACGTCAATAATAATATCACAGGTTTACCTAAAAGTAGCATAGCACCAGCCACTGCAGCTCTCATGTTCAGCACGGCTTGGAAGAACAGCATCATGTATGAGAACCACATGGCTGCACAGAGGTCGTTGTACACATGACCCAGGCCGAAAAGCACGTGCTGACTGACCCGCCACCATTTTCTTTTGAAGGAGCCGCTGGAAAAATAAAGAGATTGTTAATACAATTGGATAATAAAATAAGACCGAGCCAATGTTTATGTAGAATTGTAGTCAGACTGTTCAAAGACCGAACGACGCTATATGCGCTACCTCTTACTAACTTGAATTTTGTTAAAATAGTCAGAAAGAGGTCAACAATTCGTTGTTTGTTACACCTACAATGATATGTTCGTGCGTTTTTAAAGAATCGTGAAGTTATTACCGTTTTTCAGCTCATTTAAACTTTTGTTAATTAGGTAGATTAATTTCGTTGTATGATATTTAGGATTTAGAAAACAAACCGGTGTTTTCAAATGAGACTGATTTAAATGCAGCATCCGTTAAGTACATACTATGGTCAATCGGCGACTCCACCACGTGGACGTCTAGAGACCAACCTAGTTATATTTTACCGCAGACAGACTTACAAGAGTAATAAATGCAGCACCAATAAAGCAGTTTCAATTTAGAACCATATAGAGCACACGGTGCAGTGTATGTGATCCCAATAAGCGTTTGCCTAACGCCATAAGAGTTTCGAGCCACAAAACCAGGCTGAGTAGTACGTAGCTACTTCTCATGACGTTCGATTTGCACTTGAGCGTTACATTGAACCGCTATTGTTACCCGAAGTGATAGAAGCTGCCAGTACCCTAAATAAGACAAATTGGTTAAGAAAGGACCATAAGAGGATATTCTTCGTGAGGGGGAAATGTGTAGTTACTCGTAGAGGTATTCTCGCAAGTGTTTGTGGGAAACGGACGATTTTCGTTCCTGCTCCCAAACCATTTTCCTCATTTACCTTAACTCAGTTTCGTATGTCACTAATTGGATAAGTTGCACTAAACTGAATTTGCTCGAGATTAGATAAACGGTCCTGATAAGGAATGCTACCGAGTAAATTACCTCAAGTTAATTTCGACTTCTTTGGCTTCTTCTTTGTTGGTCTCTTCTATTTTTGTGTCCACATCCGTCGCTCCATATTTCACACTCATTTTTTAAATTTATAATCTGGCAGTTCACATAAGCGAGATTCAATGAAAACGTCTATAAACTGTAACATTCGTTTGTCACCCACGGTGGAGCACCTTACACACAATGTTTAGTAAAATAAAACACTTTCACATCTGTGCTAACATTACACTGTTTTATAGCTAAGTTTAATATATTTATTGAGAAGTATTTGTATCGTGTTGTGCGCGGTTGCGAGCGCGTGTGCTATGAATGGAGCACTCCACTTGTGTGACATCAAATTAGCCCCTATACCGAGCAGAATTATAAGACAACTGCTCTCCTTTATGCAATATTCAATTGTCAAGGGATCTCCAAATGACTGATTACTTTCTACGGGTTGTTAAACTTCTGAACATTAGTAAATGATATGCTCATAAATAGCAGCCAATTAGGCATAAATGTATGTTACACTTAATTGCTTATTAATTTATTCAACAATTGCAGTTGCATAATAAAAAGATAAAGTGTAAAAACAACAATTATTTTAGAGTGCAATCAAGAGAAATTATGGAATGGTGTTACGTATTTTAGATAAAAACTTGAACTGAACTTTAATTGTTGAAAGACAATTGTTTTAAGTACTTTATTCAGAAGCAGAATTTCTCAGCATATCTTGTTACCAATAATATTTACTTAAACAATTAACTACCAACATAAAGAAGTTTTTATACCCATTTTATATCTACATTAAACAATAAAGAGAAAAATGCAAAACGCATCATCTATAGTACTAAATACCTTATCCACTAGGTACCTACATAATATTCCACAAGTGGCAGCTTTACCAATTTCTAAGAAAATATGCTAACATAATTTCAAAATGGAGAAAGGATCCATAATATTTACGAAAAATTGGATTTCCGACAGAATGATCGTACTTAGGTTGAGTGAGACGTTAAATTGGACTTACAGCTTGTCCTCCTTCGTGTGCGTGTATACAAGTGTGTAAAGCAAGTGTGTGTGTAATATACCTATAGGTAGGTGATTTGACATGGCGTGGCTTCCGTGAGTATTAGGTTTCCTTTCCATCCGCGGTTCATGCCTCACTACCTATGTGTATACTGACCCTAATGTTAAACTAAAACACACTTTATCGTTAGTATATTATTACATTCTAGATTATTTATGATGGTCTGTTAATGGAAAAAACCGATCGACAAATTGTAATTTTATGATAATACCTATTAGATATTTTATTTTTTATTGGAAGGCTTCCCACAATGTGTACCGACGAGCTTGTGAAGGCCGCAGGAACCCGTTGGATGCGAGAAGCACAAAACCGGTCGAAGTGGAGGTGCTTGATAGAGGCCTATTTCCAGCAGTGGACGTCTTCGGCTGAAATGTTGATGATGATCGAATTCTAACTATCGTGTAAACTTTCCATAACTTCAAGTGAATATCTCTAAAATAAAGCTGAAGAGTTTGTTTGAATGCGCTCATCTCTGGAACTGCCAGTCGGATTTGAGAAATTATTTTTCCATTTGATAGCCCAATTCTTGAGGAGGGCTATAGGCACCTATTTTAACATCACGCTAGGAGCCGAGCAAAATGAAACAACATCAGAAAGAACGCTAAGTGAAAACGAAGTTATGGCGCGGGCGGGCGATGCGATGCGTGGGGGGAACAAAAAGTTTCACACGGACGGAGTCGCGGGCAGAAGCTAGTTCAGAATATTCCTCCCATCTTTTATCCAATCGATCAATGCTCTAATTTTCCAACTGTATACCTAATTATAAAATTGACGCAGTACCTAATGTCTTTGATAGAACACGTGTTGTTAAAAATAGGTGCGGCGACAATGACCGAGTGTATGAGTATGTGTACCTTTACCTACCTATGTACCTACTGCTGTGTGAATGTGCCCTGGCGGCTGAGAGCATGTCATGCTCACTCTCTGGTGGTGGCGTGTGTGTTGGAGTTCCGTTCAAAATGGAGGAGCTGAATGGTGCTGATCCATACGTCATGTTTTGCCGGGTCAGCGGGATGGTCCGAAAGCGTTACCGCTGGCCCGGAACATAAAGGGCTAAGGAAGGGACACGGGTGGGTTTTAGTCAGTAAGAGTCTGACACTCCCTTCACCCAGAGCGGGAGGGGTAATTTGATGATTTCCCATCCTGAAAAAAAAAAAGAATACGTCATGTTTCTGAACGGGCGCCGTCAGTAGGGATTAGGGACTGGTCATCTCTTAGCTGCCACGACTTATTTAATTTCTGAATTGGTTTTACCTTTTTTATAACTCACGCTTTTAACGCACGTCTTTCTACATCGTTATCACATGTATAATTTCAACATAAATGATGTAACCAATATTTTGTAACAATTTTATGATCTATAAGAGTATCCGTGGAGTTTCTTGCCCGTTCTTCTCCATAGGTAGGTACCTACTACGCTTTGGAATGGGCAACTAGCTTCATCTTTCTGACTGAGCGACCCCTTGACAATTATTATGGGCCTGTATTTAAAATAAATGCTTTGGGTTATACTGATGACTAACCAAATTGCACTCAGTACAGCTGTGGTATTTAAAAGAAATCTCTTTTGTGTTATGATAAAATGAACGACATCAAACCTCTCGCATGATGTTTTCATATCTTTGGATTATGTTTTCATAATCAAGTCCCTTCAATGTCTGAAAACGCAGACCAGTCACTGAAAAATATTTATCTTCCTTGAAGCATAGCAGTACGAAACAAGATTATTATGCATCCGAACAGAAGGCATCATTTAGGTAGGTAATTATTATAATGTCTATCAAGGTAGACATAAAGTACAGACGCCAGCACATCAAGCTACCCGAAACTGTCAAATTTTCCCAATCAACTTTGAGCCTTATGCTGTAGCAATAAAGTTGAAAATCTATTTAAAAAATTTGATAGATTGTAGTAGCTTGATGTGCTGGCGTCTGTACCTAGCTCAAAAGATCGTGATCCGAAGTAACATATTAATTCAAGGGTGACGGAGAGCAGTGGTGCCCCAGTGCTCCCGGCCCCGACTTACGAGTCGTAGGTCGGTAGTTCGAGCCCAGGCAGGCATTTAATTTATCACCTCTGCTCTCATAACGGCGAAGGAAAACATCGTGAGGACACTGGCATATCCTAGAACTAAAAACTCCAAGACATCTGCCATCTACCAACCCGCACTGGGCCCGCGTGGTAGATTGCGGCCCAGTCCCTCTTATAGAGCCTAAGGCTCCAAAACATTGGGTCCCCAAACTTTTGTATAAAGAACTGTATTTCTATAAAAGGTTCTAATAGAATAACGAACTGGCTCGGTGGTTTAAACCATGGCAGGGAGCCTAAAAAGGTCACTTTGACAGAATCATAAAAGGATAACATTATGAATCGTAATGGACAGTTAACTATTAAGTTAATCGAATCAAATCTCGTTGATGAAGGATTTTTCAGTTATTTTTTTTTGTTTGTGCTAAAATACTAATTAGGTAATCCAATCCAAATCCAATCCCTATCTCTTTGATTATACCTACGTAGTGCAGCGAAAAAAAGAAAAACACGGACTGTCTTCGCCATATTTTGATTCATAACGTTATCCTTTTATGATTCTGCCAAAGTGGATTTTTTAGGCCCCCTGATCTAAAGAAAAACCTTGTTTTGTAATAGATAAGGGGGAAAATGTTTAGAGCATTTACTGTTGTTCGCTAGTTACCTAGAATGATAAATTAGGAAGAGATCAATGATTGGTTGGAATAAAGACATAGTTTTATAGCGATTTTATGGAAAGCATTGCGTGCATTAACGTGAATGGCTCTGAAACCACACCGCTATCACCAGTGGTTTGTCAGCTGTCGTGCACACGACCACAAGCGTTGCGAGTTCGAACGTTGGGCCGAGTTCAAAATGTTACACGTCATCTGTTGTGGTGTACAAATTACAATAGGTATTACTTAGGTATAGCAATAAAAGTTTGGTCCCCTCAGACGCCGATTCACTCGCCTCTCTCCGGGAATTCCAGTTAATAATGTCACTGAACAGCATTCGCATATGAATTTGCATTGGCTTTCGGTCTAACATATCTACAACCCGCCAAAAAATCATTTCGAATTTCTGATACCAAGAAAACTAAAAGTGTTTGAACGAAAGAACATTTTAGCCTATTAGGTTGGTACATTTTTAAGATCTCTGAATGATTTACACATACATATGTATTTGGAACAAAAAAACCTGGAAAATCCCGGGAACCACCGAACGCGTACTGTCCGTGACCAACCCAACTGTATTCAGTTTTGCTTACCTCACAAAGCATGAAGGCGCAGAAGGCAGCGCCACCTATGTTTTCGGCTCGAAACTTATTGCGTTGTGGCTAAGTACATTATGTACTGGCGAACGGCGGCTATCTGTGTGGCGAACGAATGCTCCAGGCACACGCCGTTACCAACTCTAATGAATCAGTCGTTTGACGACAGAGGACGCCACGAGTATGTATTGCGGAGGTATATCGAACTTTGATAGATTTTATTCTTTTAGTGCGCACACAGAACAGTTTAGTCTGAAACCCTGTTCTTTATTTGCTAGAACTGCTTATTGTCAAACTAGAATAAAATTATTGTTTTTATCACATCTATTCAAAAATAGCTAGAGTATTCTTCGTAAACAGGGACTAAAATAGCTCTTTAATCCCTCGGGACTAAAAGTGATTTGAATGGAATGTGGATATTGTTAGTAAAAGTTCCAATCACGAAAGAGATCAATCACGGATTTTACTTAGTTTCCGGCCAAGTGCGAGTCGGACTCGCACACGAAGGGTTCCGTACCAAAAGGCATAAAACGCCAAAAAAAAAATTTCTTTTATACCCCTATAAATTTTAACTTTATTTTATTTTTATTAAGATTTGTTGTTATAACGGCAACAGAAATACATCATCTGTGAAAATTTCAACTGTCTAGCTATCACGGTTCATGATCTCATGAACTGTGATAGCTAGACAGTTGAAATTTTCACAGCCTGGTGACAGACAGACAGACAGACGAACAATGGAGTCTTAGTAATAAGGTCCCGTTTTTACCCTTTGGGTACGGACCCTAAAAATGAGTATGTATGTAAATAAATAAACGTACTATTCTTATTCATATGTTGCACTTACTTATTTTTTCATAGAGGTTGATAAAAAGTAGAGTGTGTACCTCGGTAGCAACACTAGCAACACTATTTTAAGCACGAGTGACGTAGGTACTTTGGATCCCTCGCTGCGCTCAGTCAGGTGCTGAAGCCGATAGTGAGGTCAAAATGAAATTCTAAAATGGCCATGCAATTTTTTTCAAGTTTTCTTCATGGGTGTCGTTTCAATGTTTTTCGAGGGTGCTGAAAATGAAAATCCAAGATGGCGGCTACGAATATTTAAAAAAATTTAACTTCGTTCCTTAAAAAACGTGTGGGGTCAGAAGACCCCCGTCTTCTGACCCCACACCTTTTTTTATCGACTTTAAAAAAGAAGGAGGTTCTCAATTCGGATGTTTATATATTTTTTTATGTATATTTGGGCATAACTCCCTCATATATAGACAGATTTGCAATTTTTTTTTTGTTCGAAAGAGGTTTATTCCGAAATGGTCCCATTTAAATTTCGTAAAGATCTTAAATGATGAGTTTCAGAGACAGACAACGGAACTCTTCAATAAATGCCAGCAAATTAACCGCGATTGCTGCTATAGCATAATTATATGCATTGTTTACGCAATCACACAACATAACATCACGCCTGTACCCTTTAAAGGGGTGGGCAGATGTGATCAATAGCTTCCTGTCACTGATATTCACATAGCAAGTAGTGATAAATGAATTTGTTTGGGGAAGGTAGCGTAGGTACAAAGAAAAAGAAAAAATAAAAACTTTTTTACAAAACAAACTACCGACTTCCAAAAAAAACACTACTTACAAAGTGAAAAATAACTTTAATTTCGAAAGTCGGTGTCAAAAAACGAAAATACAGAACCAACGACACCGACTTTCGAAATTAAAGTTATTTTTCACTTGTAGTGTTTTTTTTTTGGAAGTCTGTTGTTTTTTTTTTCTAAAAAAGGTTTTTTTATTAAGTTTGCAATATTATGATAGTTTTATTTTTATTCAAATAACAGCAGCTGGACAAACCAAAGCCCAAAAATAGATGACAAATAAAGGCTTATTTAATGACCACTAAAACATTACACAATTTAATTATAGGTGTTTAATAACGGTAAAATTTATTTATCACCCAAAACCTATAAAATTAAATTAATAAATTAAACGTAATTAAAATGTTGTGGGCAGTTTCGATCCCATGCCAGGCATAAAATATTTTACTTTATATATATTTAATATAAAATGTTTTCAGCGAGCTCATGTGTGATAATTGAATTCTGAGGGAAATACCTACTTTGTTTGGCGAAAAAGTTCACCTAGAAATTAAAAAGAGAGAAGAGTTGTTGAAGTCGTTGACTATTAGTTTCCGGAATTATTTATTCCGGAAACTAACAGTCAACCGACATTCGTTTCGCTCTCCGACTCGAAACTCAAACTGGTTTCCTGAGCCCGTTAGAAAAGGTAACTAATTTGATCGTAACTTATATGATTTATTTAAAAATGAATTACTATAATGCACTAATATTTGTATTTTAGGAAAAATAAATACAAATATTACAAAATACAATGAATCATTAGTGCATACTAATTAGTTTTAAAAATACAAGACAGCAAATCAGAAATAAGGAACGAACAGAAACTAGCTAAGACCTGTTTACTCAGAACAAGAGTCTGACAGACCCCTGCGTCCGGCTTCTAAGCCGGAGGATATCAGCAAGTTGCACGTTAAAAATCGGTTGTGTGTAAAGTCGGTTTACTGACGATAGTTGAACGTGACAACGTCATAAGAAAATACTGATGGAATAGTTGCATTGCATTTGTTAATATTCGCTTGCACTTCAAGCCGCCATGGAACGCTACAGAGCGAGGCCGCGAGGTAACGCTACAGAGCGAGGCCGCGAGGTAACGCTACATGAGTCATGTTTTTTCGTGAGTGCAACCAGCTTCATCGATTTATTAGACGTTGTCACGTCAAAAAGTCGGTTCATCATCATTATCATTTCAGCCGAAAGACGCCCAATGCTGGACATAGGCCTCCCCAAGCACCGCCATATCGACCGGTGCTGTGCTTCTCGCATCCAGCGGATTCTTACGGATATCACCAGGTCATCAGTCCATCGTGTGGGAGGCCTTTTAACGCTACGTCTTCCGGTATATACGCGTAAGCCACTCGAGAACGTTTCAGCCCTACCGTCCATCAGTTCTGTTTCCCGGGGTTATTTGTGTGAAAAAGAAAAATGTCGAAAATGTTTCAGCATTGCATCTATGTAAGATATTGGAGACTTTATTAGCTCCTCTTCAAATGAGCAGCCTGCCAATTGAGGACAACCAGGCCAACTAACATAATGTATTTATTTACACGCTTTTGGTAGGTAGGTATAACACTGTCCCAGTTCACTTAGGTGCTTAAGGCCCACAGATAGAGCCCAATGTTACATAATTATGTTGTGAGATATGTAGATAAATGAAATGAATGAAATACCTACCTCTTAAATTAATACAGTAAGTAGTCTTTTCACGTACGTTCGTATTTACCGTATTATCGCCCCTCCTTTAAACCAACAAGAATTGTCATTTCTTGTAGGTTCAAGGAACAAAAACGAGAACGAATTTAACTCGTAAGAACTGTTTTGTGTGAATTACTAAGCATTATTTTAGCTCAGCTCAGAAGGACTCAACAAAAACTGTTAAGATTACACAAATGGTCTCTGAGGGAAATCTTTGACCACATGTGTTGTGTTGCTTCCATTGTTACAATGTCTTCTTATAAAAACGTCGCGTTACGGTAATTTTACGAATCTTCAGGTGTAATAAGAATTTCGTAAGGTGTGTAGGAGGCACTCTTTTTCATGAATGAAATGTGAAATACCTACAAAATTTCGTTTAGGATAAAAAATGAAATTTTTTATTTCACATTTTCATACAAGGCGGCAACTTATCACTCTGATGAAAGTTCATAATTTAGGTCTCAAGTACCTACATTTTTATTTCTAAGACGTCTACTGGTCCTTTTTAGTGCTAAAACTAAATTCTAATTATCAGATACTTTGAAATAATTTTAGAAGTTTGATAAAAAGTGACATCATTTAAAGAGAGTTAATCAATTTTAACCAGTCATTATAAATCTAAATCTTTTTTCGAGCAACGATTTTTTAAGTCGGTTATCAAAAAAAAATCTGCTGATTCATTGAAAAGTGCAATACCTACGCGGTCAAAATGTATGAAACAGAAAATTTTGTTTTTAACAACGGACGAATTTCATCGCTCCCTGCGTTGCAATTTTTCGTCGGTTCAGTATTTATTTATATGTGTGTGTGGTTGTGTATTTTTTTTTTGTAGGTATGTATTTATTTTGTTTTTTTTTTGTTTTTTTTTTATTTTTTTTTTTCTGTTTTTATTTTTTTTTTGTATTTTTTTTTTTTATAATAGAATTCATGGTAACAGATTGCGTGTCGATGTCTCTGCTACTCTGTATAGGGTTACTAACATTGTCCGTAAAGCTAAGTATTAGTAAATATGTAGGTACAGACGCCAGCACATCAAGCTACTACAATCTGTCAAATTTCTTTAATAGATTTTGAACTTTATCGCTAAAGTATTAGGTTCAAGGTTGATCGGGAAAATTTGACAGTTTCGGGTAGCTTGATGCGCAGCTGGCATCTGTACAATGTCCAACGTAGAAAGGGAAACTGCAGAAACGCGATCGTAAACTCGTAACCTACTATTATGCACCAATAATGGCCAAAACCTAAGTGCAAAGGCATGTTGGTTTGAGCCTTTTATTCGAATTGAAGTAGATTAAAAACGGCCACGATTGGTCACAATCGATTGCACAGTCGTATGTTCTAGTCCTAGGTGGTAGGTGCACACAGTGACTACGCCAGTGATTTATGAGCCAGCGGTCTACTGACTAGACAGTCTGCAGATAATTAAATCCAACATTAATTGATATAGCGGCACTAATAGCAATTACGATTTATTATGCCCGCCTCAGTTGTCGTGGCCGAGAATCCGGCACGCGTGTGCTCTGCAGTTGGGAATTATTTCAATACTCATAAAAGGCTTACAAAGAAGCTATATGACATTATAGCGTGTAATAGGAGTTATTGGAGCTTTTTCACGGCAATATTGCCATTTTATTGTAGTTGAACGTGAATAAGAGTTGCTTAGCGATGAGGTGTTATGGTGGTTATCGTGCTTTATATACGCACGGCTTCACATCACGCTATACATAAAAACTTGATGCGTACGTTATGATTTGTCTTGATGTGTATGTAAGCTGATTTCTGATTGTACAAAAAACCTATACTATAATACGAGGTCAGCTAAATAAAACTGGAAATGTATAGCTTGATGTGTTGCCGTGTGTACGGTCAGCAACATAAGTCGATTAACACATCAGTTTTTTTTAAATCTCAGTTATTGAGCAAAATATTTGTTCAAAATTGCAGCAGAAGTACAATGCAATTTTGAACAAATATTTTGCTCAATAACTGAGATTAAAAAAACTGGAGTGTTCATATTTTGCTCAATAACTGAGTTAAAATACTGAAGTATTAACCCTTTGATTGACTAATGAGCAGACACAATAGAAGTTAATTGTTCTTATGTCGCAGTGTGTAACATAAGACATTCGAGAGGTTAATCGACTTTTGTTGCTGACTGTACGTACCTACCCTGGCCAGTAGTTCGTTGTTAATAAGATAGGTGGCGTTGGATGTTGGTAATGTTGTTACACTAATTTTCAGGGGGAAACGATAACTGAAATTCTTTGATACTGATAATTCAGTATCAAAGAATTTCAGTTATCGACGTTCGTTCGTTCGTTCGACGTTCGTTCGTTCGTTCGTTTCAGTAATCCACGTCACATTTCTAAAACTTCCTTCTATTCTCCACATCTGAAATATAACAAAGCTTACTTATTTTTACTGCCAACCTAAATAACATTTTTCTGAGTTGTAGGCGAAACGTTTTAATTTTCTATTGTACCGAATGTTAAGTGTTTGAGAGAGTAGCCTTTCACATTTTAATAATAATAATAATAATAATAATCGTTTATTTCTTAATTCAAAATTACAATATGGAGGTATTGTTGGTCCCAAACTAGGCACGGCCTGTGTCTTGGGCACCATTACATAGTTACAGCATCTTGATAATTTTTTTCATACAAAATAAGTATAGTAAAGTTGAGATTGGCTAAAGTTAAGCTAGTTAGCCTCAGCATCGGGACTACAAGACTAAATGTACAAACAAATAGACTAACTAATTAAGGGAAGCTGAGATCAAATAATAAAATAAAAATTGAGATTTAGAAGATAAAATAACAGTTGGTATGATTTCCGTTTGTGCACCATTGAATAGTATGATAATTTTTGGAATAAAATAACATAGAAGTTGAAATTGGTACAATTGAGCTAGTTAGCCTTCTCTAGACAACGAGACTAAGTTTATTAACAAAATAACTAATTAAGTGAAAACTAAAAACAATACAATTCTTATAGGTAATTAAAATTATAATGAAACGAGCTTTATATAGTATAATTTAAAATTTAAAAATAAAAGTAAATAAAATAAAATAAAAGTAAAACTTGGTTTAATTTCCGTTTGTGCTGCTGTTCTGTAGTGTGCGTCTGTGTTTGAGTGTATGTGTGTGTGTGTGTGTGTGTGTGGGGGGTGAGAGTGTGTGTGTGTAAGTGTAACGGTGTATACGCGTCCTTGTGTTGATGCAGTGTGAGTTAAGTTTATTTGGTTATACTTAGGATCTTTTCAGTAGAAGTGTATGATTGTTCCAAGAGCCAAATTTTAAGTGTGTGTTTCATTCGGGTGTAGGAGGAGCTATGGATCTTAAGGACAGAGTTTACCTTATTGTAGATGTGAGTATGTAGGAATGATGGAAGTCTTTGGGCGAACGCAGAGTTTACTCTAGGGTTCGGGGTTCTGAATTTTCTTTTACTTTGCAAGGTTTTTAAATCAGTTCTCTTTAAACATTTTAAGTGACTTTTCGAAACTATTGTTGAAATATACAGTTTCCGCACCCCAAGAAGTGCTGCCTCTTTATATAGTCTGTCAGTAGGATAGCGGTAAGGTTTACAAAGCATGACTTTTAAAATGGCGCGTTGAGCCCTCTCTAGCTCTAGCATATAGGTTTTGGCTGCCCCACCCCATACTGTTACACAGTACTGGAGTAGAGACTGGCAGAGGGCAAGGTAAACTAATTTGCGAATGTCGGTAGAAGCACATTCACGTAGAAGTTTCATGACATAAATCAACCTCCGAAATCTTTTAGCCATTACCGTAATGTGTTGTTTGAAGGAGAGATGTTGATCTAGTGTCACTCCAAGGTATTTTAGGTGATCAACCCTTTCGATCTCGTTACACGAACACGTGGAGACAGAGCTACTGGCAAGCTCGTAATACTTACATCTGTGGATTTTTACCCTCCATCCAGGCAGTTTGGTAGCTTTCGTTTTCCTGAATGATATATATTTAGTTTTATTAACGTTGAGCGTGAGTAAATTTAAGTCCAACCAGTTAGCTAACTTACTCATTCCAGACTCGGTTTTCTCGTGCACTTCTTTCCAATCGACACCCTGGAAAATTATAACTGTGTCGTCAGCGTAGCAAATCAAATCAGCGTTAGGAATTTCGTTTCTTAAAATGCTATCCATGTAAATTGTGAATAAAGTCGGGCCAAGTAAACTACCCTGCGGTACACCAAAAGATATACCTAATTCGTCGCTCATCTGATTTTCGACTCTAACACACTGTTTACACATTTTGTGATAACATTCACTGTGCCGACAGGAAAATGCAGCCAAGGTTATAAAAAGGAGCAGGGAACCTTTAAAAAACGAAGTGATACGGTTGTCGTTCAGAAAAGGTCACCCGAGAGCTGCCGGCTGCCGACAAACTTTAAACTGGTTCCAAAGAAAGCCTTCAAAAGTCCAATAAGATTGTTGTTTCTGCCGAAACTTATAAACGTATCCATTTATAAGTAAATTTATTTTGTTTGAAACGTTTGTTTTACATACATACTTATGTATATGGTATTAAAAACATTCGGAATGATATTGGATTGGGCGCTGATGTTAAAAACTTTTTGATGGACCAATATTGATATTGGTTCATTTTAAATTAATACAAATACTTGGCTTGTAGCTATGTAATAACAGCCGCACGGGTCGATCGATCAGGTTAAGCTACGCTTACCGCGGTTGGTCCGTGGATTGGTGACCATCTTTACATAGCAAGACCCCTCCGTGCCTTGGAAAGCATGATTGTCTCGACTATCATTCGTGGATCTTTGACAGTCGTTACGGGTCGTCAGAAGTCCGAAAGTCTGATAACCAGTCTTACCAAGGGGTTTCATATTACCCAGTACCTGTTGGGTTGGGTCAGATAGGCAGTCGCTCCATGTAAAATACTGGTACTCAGCTACATCCGGTTAGACTGGAAGCCGACCCCAACATAGTTGGGAAAAGGCTAGGCAGATGATGAATAATATTAAAATATTTTTTTTTTGCTTTTTAGTGTAGGTATTATATTAATAAAATAAAAAAAAATAAAAAATAAAAAATAAAAAATTATTTATTCAAAGTTTAAATATAATTATTAGAAATCCTACCTAATACGTAATGATTAAAGACACGAAATCTTGATTAGATTATCACAGTCAAATTACTTAATTTTAACTTGAAAATTATTTGATGAACAACTCTTACATTAAAACTTAAATCGTAGACCATAATGATAGATTTATTGAGTTGAGATGACATTTATCTGAAAAATGTCAAGTTAATTTAAATAAATTATTTACGTTCAATTAAAATATTTGTTACCTTCAAAATAAAATGTTTCAAAATAATTCTAAGTAAGCAAATACATTATGATTAATATAGTTGCCTGACAGTTTCTAATGAATATCAACCTAAAAGAGCGAAATAATTTCAGATAATCTTTAGAATTATAATAATAGGTATACTTATGAAAAAGCTGAAGAGTTTGTTTGTTTGAACGCGCTAATCTCTGGAACTACCCGTCGAATTTGACAAAATCTTTATGCATTTGATAGTCCAATTCTTGAGGAAGGCTACGCGGACGAAGTCGCGGGCACAAGCTAGTTTATAATAAAATACCTCATGGAAGGATTATTCTGTAAACATTTTTAAATCTAAGGTCAAGCAACATCACGCTAGAACCCTTAGAAGCTGAGTAAAAGGAAAAATAAAACACTCAGAAGTCAGAAAGAACGCTAAAACGCTGCGACGGGGTAGGTCGGGGGAACTAGAAAGTTCACGCTGACGAAGTCGCGGGCAGAAGCTAGTATATCTATAAAGACATACTTTATAGAAACTACACACACTTTTTTACACAAGACATACTTTTTTTTAGCTTGCTGCTTATAATAATGTGTTTCATGATTAATGATGTCGCAATTTGTTAACAATGTAGGTACCATCAATAAGCGCTGCGCACACAGGATGTTACCAAACGGAGGATGTCACACAATGCATTAGATTTTTCATCTTGCCTTGCTAAAATTATCATGTTAGTATTTTAGTGTCGTAAGTCACTTTCAGCGGATACCTACCCGCGCGTGGGAGGTAGCATTTGACGCTATTATGTATTTAGGTCTATTGTATGAATTATTTATTACATTTAGCAATATAAATCATAGTAAGAGCAAACAATAGCCACACGCGGTTCTACATTCGTTACAAATTCAAAAGTACCAGGTTCACGATTTTATGTTAAAGTTTTTTATAATTTAAATGTAATTTCTTAGGTAAACAAAACTGATCCTGGTTACACAAATAAATTTTAGTAAGTATGACAAATTGTTATCAACCACATATTAAGGATTTACTTGCTGAACCACAACAAAATACACGGGAATCCTATTAAAATAAAACTGTTCTTTGGAAATGCCTATTACATTAGGGAATCGCTAACTATCATTAAATATTTTCCTTTCTATTGTACTATGGCTTCAGCAACACGGCCATTTATAAAACTTACAGGATGTTTTTCCTTTTGAAGCGTGATGGATAGTATAGGGCTTGATGAAATACAGTTAGCCTTCAAATAAAAGAGATTTAAGGCTCCTACAAACAGGCGCGAGACGCGATATAATCGCGCGCGACACAAAAGCACCGCTAGCTGCGCGCCTTGCGGTGCCTTTGTATCGCGTGTCGTGTCGCGCCTGTTTGGAGGAGCCTTTACCATAGGATAATCAGCCTATAATGTTCCCACTGCTGGGACACAGGCCTCCTCGCTTCGATAAGGAGTGGGTTGTAATCTACCACACAGGCCCAGTGCGGGTTGGTAGATGTCACATGTCTTCGATTTTTTTGGTTCTGGGACATTTCAGTTTTCGACGATGTTTTCCTTTACCGTTTTGAGAGCTAATTAATATAGATAGCAATATAGCAATAGAGATTGATATGGTTACAAATGGACTAGCTTGAGATTGCCTCCATCATCATCAGCCGGAAGACATGACCACTGTTGGCTTCTCCCAAGCACTTCGACTGGTTCGAGATTAGTGAGACTAGTGTGGGGCAACGTTTAAAAAAAAAAAAGAAAAGAAAAAAAGATTGCCTTCAATAAACTACCTATATTTTCAATATCTTGCTTTATTCCTAATTTTAGGAAGGTATACCTTCAAGAAACATGCCTGTAATCCGTATTCCAATATGAATGTTAGCGACATTAGATTGCCGACTTAAGCTGTGTGTAAAGCCTTAATACGATTTATGGTATGTCTGTAGGGGAACTTGTCCCCAGCGACAATCCTCGTATGTGCGAAGCTGAACACGACCTACGCGCTACGCTTTCAATTCAAACACGATCTGAGATATTATACACACCTTGTTTATTGTCGCAATTGTGATTTTTGAACCTATTGAAAATTGGCTCTTT
Source organism: Luperina testacea (assembly GCA_927399505.1). Taxonomy (NCBI): domain Eukaryota; kingdom Metazoa; phylum Arthropoda; class Insecta; order Lepidoptera; family Noctuidae; genus Luperina; species Luperina testacea. Next base: position 10,797,042 of record OV656756.1, read on the forward strand.
ATTAGACATCAACCTGACGTATCCACTCTTGCCGATATATTCTGTAAAAATTTCACCTGGAAAATCTAGGTGAAGTGAGTTTGATGTCAACTGTCAATAGTACTAATTCCAAGCCTCAGGTGGAATGACAGCTCACTTCAAGCTCACTTCACCTGTTTCATGGTGTTTTTTTTTTGTTTTTTACAAAAAAACCGCTCAAGTGCGAGTCGCACTCGCGCACCAAGGGTACCGTACAAATTTGTAGGCATGTAAATATTTTATTACGGATTTTTTTTCTTTACTTGTGCTTGTGACCATGCTTCTTGCCAAATTTCATGATTCTAGGTCAACGGGAACTACCCTATAAATTTTGATTCTCTTGCGAGTGTCGAAATATACGTTTAATGCCGCATAAACTGCCGTATTTTTTTTTTACGTTAGCTTATAAGTTTGATTTTTTTTCAGCTTCAAGGGACTGTAGACCTGAGTATATGGTTTTAATTTCAACTTGATACCTCCACGCGTTCCTCCTCCGCCGACCCCAACATAGTTGGGAAAAGGCTGGGCAGATGATGGTGACCTCCACGCGTTTCCGAGATAAAGGGTCTCGTAGGGTAGCAATAGGTACCCTACTGAATGCTGCCTGTTTCACAGCACACGTTTCAGGCTCTAGCCGCAGTTTTATCGTCAAAGAGTTTACATTTAAATAGGTATGTTAGATTTATACACCTTACATAAATATGAGGTGCGCAGTGGCGCGTGTCTCGGCATAAACGGGGCGATATTACCACACACGGCTAACGCAAGACGTGGGACTCCCTGATAACAATTTGATTATTCTGCGCCCTCCACAGTTAGGTCTTACAACGTTTTAAGGTAATCTTAGCTAATGATTCTAGCCTCACCCTTCGCTAAAACAACATCGCACCCTAACAATTTACAGGGAAATTTGTTTGTAGATAGGCATAAGTACAATATCTACATATATACGACGCGCCGGTTGATCACCGCCAGCGCAGTACATAATCATAGCTATACTTTAATGAGTCTACGTCGTGTTTTGAAAGTGGTATATGTATGAAAACATGAAAAAATTATCGTCGTTAAATAGACGCTGAAAGATTAAATGTAGGTCATAATCCAAGGGAGGTAATACCGTCATCTTGCTATATATTGCCAAGTGCCGCGCGATCCCGTGCAAAAACGCTATAGACGCTGCGGTGGATTAAAACAATTTTTATTTTTAGTAGAAGCGTGACCCGGTTTACACGTGATAGGTCTATAAACTCGTTAAGGATACCTACAGAAACGTAAGTGCGGGAGATGAACACATGTACCATTTGATCGAAATGGAAATACACATTCGATTTGTGAATCTGATCATTTTGTGCTTGTTTATTTAAAGCCCACCTGGTAGAGTGGCGTCAGTGGTTTAGATATTTAAGAGGCAAGCATCAGGGCAACCCGCGAAATTCAAATTTTCTTATGTTTTTTGAGGTTGTACGTTGAATAAAATATGATTCGTGAGCGTAACAAGTATATTTACACAATTATAATAACTAAAATCATCCATACAACCCTTCAAGTTCATTATATGAACTTGTAGGGTTGTATTGATGATTTTTTTTTATTGATATTTCAATAATCATTCAATAGGATTATATCCTATTGAATGATCATTGAAATATCAATCAATGGGATTAGATGATTTTTTTAAATTTAAATTTCGCGGTCTACCTAGCGCATCCCCCTTAAGTAAAATACACAAAACATTAATATGTTAATTACCAATATTTTATAACCAGATTTATGTTAATAGGTGTCACTGTAAATTAACATACGAATGGTCATTTTAGAATTATTCGTGTAGGTATATTATTGTTCGCATTATGGAAATGACGGAAATCTTAAATATGTATGTATTATATTGTTAAAATGATTGCTTATTTGTTACGTATGCAAAGTAAATCCACGTATACATCTACAAAATAATATAAAATTAATAAAATATATGTAGATGTCAAAATAACTGTCGACAACATGGTTCGGTATACAACCAATTTCTTATATGGAACGCGTTTAATTTGTTTTTCAGACTAATCCAACTAATAAACTGTTTTAGAGTATCTTATAGTTATATCAAACTGTGTCTGAGTGTGATCTGTGTCTTATAGTTATAACTTATGTCATCTTTACAGTGTAACAAAATGTAGCTATTTAAAATTACTAGCGTAACATAACGACTTACATAAACATGCAAATAAGTACATCACCACCCAGAAAGCCGAGTAATACTTAAGATATCAAATCGGAAAGGGATCGGCACCGTATCGCCTTTCGCCTCGCCATCTAACAGGCGTCAACCTAACGTAAGTACGTAACCAAAGCGAATCAGAAGCTCCGATACGTCGACTCGGCTACGGCTAGGCGACGCCGCGTTTACGGCTCGTCGACCGCTGGTTGATGATGCAGCAGGCAGGCCGGAGGGGTGAGAGGGGCAAGGGTGGACGAAGAGACGTAAGCTCGGGTACGGAGAGACGTAAGCGCGGGGACGACGAGCCGTAAGCGCGGGAACGACGAGCGCCCCGCGGCTCGTGAGCTTGTCCCGAGGCGAAGCGATTACGATACGATTCCGATTAGTGTACGTTGCAGTAGGGAGTTTCATACAAAGAATACTAAACGGCTCGAGTTGATACAGTGCCAAACCCTTTCCGGTTTGATAAGTGTGCTATGACCTTTAGGCACCTACATGAATGTAGGTCTTGTGCTACAATATCATTATATACTAGAGTTGCCGCGAATAGTGTTTATAGCGAATAGTCGAATATCGATTAATCGCCATTCACTTTGGCGAATAGTCGAATAACTCGACATTGCTATTCGACATAAAAAAAAACATTAAACACATTAAAAATATTTCTAATTTCTTCTAAGGTTGTGAGAAAAGAAAACAACAAAGTTAAAGAAATCTGTTTCATGTTATACATACCTACATATTATGTAGTAAATTTAATTTTCCATTTTTAAATGCTGGCAACCCTTTTCTTGTACAAGTCTTTCTCTTTAGTTTACGGGGAATACCCCGTTTTGTATAACCCAGCGATTATTATTATTACTGAAGAGCAACCCAAGAATGCCACTGCTGAAGAAATCGCCAACTACATCGCATTAGCAAAGGCTGACAGAAAAATAAACCCATATGAATGGTGGGCTTTGAGTACCAATAAGAATAGATTTCCTATTTTAAGTAAGCTTGCTAAACGATACTTAATCACACCAGCAAGCTCTGTTTATTCAGAAACACTATTTTCCGAGGCAGGTTTAATTTACGAGGAAAAACGAAACCGACTTGCTCCAGAACGTGCAGAAAAAATTGTTTTTTTGCACCACAATCTGCCTCTGTTGGATTTTAAATATTAATTAAAAAGCCTTACTAATTTAATTTCATGAATATGATAGGCACAGGCACATATTACAGTTAATAATAGATATTGTGTATTGTTTTATTAAGGAAAATAATTTAAAAAATGATTATTTTTAACTCATTAGTTCTTTTGTTCGTTAAAAGTTTATTTTCGACGACTATTCGCCGAATGCCGAATAATACTAGCCATTATTCGGTATTCGACGAATATCAAAAAAATGACGAGTAATGCCGAATACCGAATAATAGCGAGTATTCGCGGCAACTCTATTATATACTAAGGTTACGGTAGTCAAACCTAACGTCTATACAAAGTGTGTACTGTGCCGTTATCAGAGTACTAAAATGGGTGTACAAAAATACGAATACGACTTAGTTAGTAACAAAGTAACTATGGCTGATATTGGTGATCGTTCGCATGTAGGTCACGCACGCGTTATCCGTTCCAATTCGCATAAGGCCAAGAACGCACTATCATTATTTGCAACTAAGATAACAAAGTGTCTGGCTGGATAAAGTCTTTAACACCATAGATTATCCAATATGGTAACACTGGGCGCCAAAATAGTTTGATGAATACCTTTGAAGAATATGTTGTGTTTTTAAGCTTGAACTAAGTAAGTATAACAAATTTTGCTTTTCAAGAAGCTGGTCCCCAAGATACAGGCGCCGCCTACTTTGAGGACCACCGTGAAGATCAAAATGAAGATCGCTAACAGTTGGACCGACATTCAATTTATTATTATTATTTTATTCGCCATACAACGCGGTAATGCCGCCAGTCTCAGGTGCTAGGGTGCATTACCAGTCGACAGCGATGCGGATGAGTTTTTCGACGCTTTCTTTTTAGTTTCTGTATAGTTTTAGTTAAGTTAGGATTTAATTTTGTTATTTATAGTTTTAGTTAGGTTAGGATATTATATTTTTACCGACTTCATTAAATGTAATGTGTCTCCTATAACATTGTAGCATTGGTTCAAATAAAAAATATTATTTGTTATAATAATAAAATGAAATTGTTTATTCTGTAAATAGAATATCGGAATCACTTTAAAATGTCATATTATAAAAAAAAAAAATATCCAACGCCTTAGACCGTTCACAGTACAGTTTCAGCCGCCCTAAATTCCTAATTGACGCAAAGCGTTGGTCTTTGACGCTATATTTATATCATGGTGTTTTAAAAATTGCGAATGCGTGTGCATTGAATATAATAAGCTATATTTTGCAAGATAATACAGTCGTGTGACTGTTTCTATCAGCCCATTGCGTGACCTTAAAAGAGACACGCGATTAACTCGAAGCAGCCATCTGTTATCATCTTTTAAAACACGCACACAGAATTTGAGCAGTCTCGAATAATATGTAAAATAGACACTTTATCCATAATGGTCTACACAAGCTGCGCATAACCGTTTACTGATACTCATATTAAAATAGCTAGGTATAAGCAATTAAACGGAATGAGGGCGCGGAATATCTCGTAACATCACACGCTTAATTACCCTCTGTGTGATTTGAATCCAGTTTCAGATTTAATTTTAAGGTCACGATAAATTACAAAGTACCAGTTTACCTACCGCGCACTTCGAATGCGGTAGTTTCTCAAACGATAACGTTTAATTAGAAAACGACCACTTTAGGTGTTATTATAACGGACGCTGCAATCGGATTACTTGAGGCGGAAGTAGCTGTAGGTAACATCATCAAATTAATTTTACTGGAGTTCGTTTTTGTTGCAAGCTACGCTGGATTCGAGGATTTGGAAGTGGTAAAAACTAACTTACCACATATTTCATTGAGCTATAACTTTTGTAATATGAATGTCACGCCTCTCGGGAAACTTGGTTGGGCTTGGCGGTGTTTGCGGAGCGCGGCGGGCGAGCTGACAACAGACTTACTAAGAGAAATTGGAGACTTTCGTACAAGTTTATTAAGTCATGTAATCCTTGCTTAGTTCTCATTTATTTAAATTGATTTATTTGTTGCGCTGTCACCCGTCGTCTACTGAACAATTAACCATCCAAATGCAATGTTAATAATTTATGGATAATGGATTCCAAACATTCGTAATGTAGCAATCGAATTTGTGATTTGACCCTTACTTTCGATCGTGTTGTAACGATACATCCTCCTAACACATTCCGGTCTCTATGGGCTTCCGTCCTTCTTTTCTCATCGAGCAGGATGTATACGCAATCACAGTATCGTGTAAGCGGTTGATTCACGAGGGAAAAGTTGATATACCTCCTCCACTTTCTGCTAAATTGGCAAATTTTTAAATCCAGGTGCGCAAGTGCAGCGACCGCGACGGAAATGACGCGGTGTTTCGTGGAATACTTTTTATAAAACCCATGAATTCATAAACGTGCCACCAATAAGTAAATTGTATGTTAGGTAAGCATTTGTGCAGTCTGAAGCTCACCTTACCAACACACGTGATGATGTCTACATATCCTTTTGTTTCTCAAAATCACGATATATCGTGATGTTCTGCTATCCACTTGATTTGACGGGAGATGAGTACTGAGTTACTGGATGATAAATGTGAATCATGAAATAACTTATACAGGGTTATTGGTAAAACATTAACAACCTCTTAAGAGATCATTGTACTCATCATTATGAACAACTTTTACTATGGGACAAAACCTGAAATCGCGGAAAAAAATCAGCTGTTCCCTACATTTTTTTTTTGCTTTTTTTTCGCGATTACAGGTTTGGTCCCATAGTAAAAGTTGTTCATAATGATGAGTACGATGATCTCTTAAGAGGTTGTTTTACCAATAACCCTGTATAAGTAAGTAGGTCTCTCAATTCTCTCTTGGATACACGTTGAATTTATTTTTTCAGTGCATAAAGAGCTGTAATGCGAAATAACTTGGGAATTTCAACTTTAATTAAAAGTTCGTCTCGGGAACTTGCTCAGTCAACGAAGATTACAATCATTTATTGGTCGAAGTTAAAACAATGGAGTATCCTGTTTACCTTTGCCATTGTGAAGTTGGCCGAATGTTAGTTTGTTTGAAACACCCAAGTTTAGTGTGGGTGAGGACATTAGTATTGTCTTGAAACAGAGCTACGTAGGCCGGTGTTAGTATCCTTTAGACAATAAGCCATTTGTTCGCTCTGATTCCTTATTTGCGTTGAAATGAATTAGTGCAGTTTTTAATCTTGCAGTCACGTTCAGTATGTAAAATGCTTACTTGTCGTTGTCGTCAACAATATATTATGTAAAGTTAAAAGCTTAAAAATTTCGTGGGAAGACTTAACTTCACCTACTTGTCTGTAGGTAAGTATATATACACCCTCTGAAGTTACGGCATGGGAAATGGTTCCATCTGCCGAGACACCTATCTAATGTACTTTTAATTTCTTTGATAGACTGTTTTCCTTATCAACCCTCTTCCAGTTCGCATCCTCTTCAGGAACAGGAGTATGAACTGAGTCTTTTTGATTACATCTTTGAACGGGCCTTTTGATAATACATACTTTTAAAATGAAGATTTTGTTTGAACAAAGAGCTTTTCAAAGGAATTTTTATGTGAACTATTTCTTTTGACAAAGGGATATATAAATTCGGTGACACGCAACTCGCAAGCTGTATGAAAATTTTGTAGACAGAAAAATGTAGTCTGGTGTCACGCAGATATTCGATGGTTTGCAGTGTTCACCACAAGTTCACCAATAGGTACCATTTACTACATATAGATGTCGCACGTGAGGCTAATGTTTAACCAATTTACAACTAGTTTCGTTCAAGGTTCAACCATAAACTGAGTTTTTATTGTTGTAGTTGTTACATTTATTGACTTCATTATAAAAAAAAAATGAATTATTACAACGTTAACTCCGGTCATGAAATACAGCAGTTAAACTTAAGTTTAGATTAAGTTCGGCAGTTCAAAAGTGTCGTTTGGGTTCAAATTTTCTTGTTCATTACTTTTTTTTGTATTAGGCAAGTACGACAGTGGCAACTTTATCCAAGTCTCTGGACTTGGATAAAGTTGTAAATGTTCTTGTTGCCAATGTTGAGGAGCTCTTGCTCTGAAAGTTTAAACTTGTAAAATGAAATCGGCTCGACGATCGAAGACAACGCATGTGTTCAATTAACTTTGTATACCTATGTTTATAAACTGATTACACCATGGTAATAGATACTATTCCAAACATACCTTATGCGGGTATTAGAAAGCAGTAACATTATTAACCGGAGCTATAAAGCTGCACTATTTTGATTAGTAAGCTATCAATTACGATTTATTTTCAAGGTAGTAGTTGTACGGCAGGTGCAATGGACTGCATTCCCGAGTGCTAGAAAAACTGGATCCAAAGACCGCTCCTGCGGCCGGAGCCGGCAACTACCGAGATTAGATACATATATTGATAGAAAATTTATTTTATTAGTGACATTAACGACGTGGGAAACTATTGTAAAACCGATTACAGTACATCTGGCGTCATCATCATTATTGATATGACGTATTGCCTCATAAATAACCATATATATACTAAACAAAAAAAACCTATATAAACTATAAAAGAAATAAAGAAACTTGGTTCTAACTTCAGCAAGATTTACATATTTCGCCAGAGGTATTTCTATTATTTGGGAAAGTTTGACAAGTCATGAATAAGTTTTATTTCCTCGAAGCTAAAGTTCTTAATGCGAGCGTTATATTCAGTTATACATCGAGTATAAAGTTGAAACGTTCATATTCCAATTACATTAGTAATTAGGTGGAAATGTACAATATAAAGTTAGTGCAATTAAGGCTGCACTCTGTCATGAATTGTAATCTCATTATGTAAATGCATGGTCGGTGTGTCCGAGCTGTGCGACAGTACGAGGCTCGCCGGGAGGCAGGCGATGCGACGTCGCGCGGTGATTAGCACCGCTCATACCTGTCAATTTACGTCGACAGACGAGATTTGCTGTCAACCCGTATTACTATTCAGTATTCTGCGATACCACGTCTAATTTATACAATTTATTGTTGTATCAAAGCGGTTTGAATTAGGTAGAGACCAGAGACCAAAATATACACGCACAGTTATGAAAGCGATTTTTCTTAAGGTAGGTTTTATTCATCATATCTGCGTAGTCTAATGGTAAAAATAAAAGAATAAGTTAAATCTTAATTTGTTATAATGTTTCTCAATCAATCGATCTAAGCTCAAATCGATTTAAAACATTGTCACTTTCGAAATTACGCGTTGTAGGTATTGTAAATGTGTAATTACTTAACTCCGTGTTATTTCATTACGCGCATGTCTAAATAAGCAGCCAACGTCGCACCTGTTAATAAAATTGTGGGTGAAAGTCGTTGCGTTTTCACAGATATCGTGCCAACCATCTATAATTCACACGGCTCGAGGACATTGTCACAGTTACGCCATCGCATCGCCTTGCATGTGTGGTGTTCACGTTAAAAGGCTCAATTGCCCGAATCACAGTACTAGAATCATAACTAGAACATTTAACATTGGGCAGCCATTATACAGGTACACATAAATTAGTGAGCGCGGTGGGGCCATCGCACTTTCATTAGTGAAATTATTTGCTAATTTGTACTGAACACGACCGCGGTACTAAGGGGTAGCGGGGTTTAATCTACTTCATTACACAGGCTTTAGTGATAATGAATGCAGAATGTGATTTTCAGTATAGCTTCACACTATAGGGGAGCTACATGACCTACAGCGCGGTCACTGTCTGACTGCATAGAAAAGAAAGAGAAGCGCGATGACACAACGCTAGTAATTTATTGCAAAATATGAAGCAATTATCTATTTACAAAAAATCAATTGTTTGGACAAAAAATTTAAACACTAGTGCTTTAGTATGTTGCTTGTAGAATAATCTGACAAAAAACCAGAATGATTGTATGTAAGTAGGTATATTAGTATGGTTTTTATTGTAAAAAGAAAGTTTTTAGAGGTATATTCATGATTTTTTTCTATCGTATCAAATTAATTGTAATATGTTTTCAACACACTATCTAACTAGCATATATCCTGAATAATATCATATAATTTTACTGATTTTGTTTACTGTAGTCGATCAATTATTTTTAGGCATTATAAAACTTGCGTTTTTTGCGTTTAGGTCCTGTAGTCCCCTTAAAACATAAATATTTTAACACGGTCATTGAATTTTGTGTGGGTTTAGTCAACATTGTGCATGATACAGATACAATGCTGAAACAAGGTGAAGATCAAACGTCGCAATATAAACATAACACAGTTTTTATTTAGCAAATATTTAACTAGGCTATATTTGTAGAAAGGCAATGGATATATCTAGAACTTGTATTTTTATATTGTACCTACAATTATAAATAGAACAGCGATCATGAATCTGAAGTTATAAACCTAAGCTGGCATTGTTGATATATACTAGGAGTCATTGACCGCAGCATACGGCTACTAATATATGAAATACTGTGTAAACGTTTATAACCAGTTCATCCACGATTATCTCACAATATTTAAACTATGCGATGAATGCCTATTCTCCTATTGATTTTTGTTATTGTGTATAGGCTGATAATTGTCTAGGCGGCTCGGACGCGTAGATTTCGCATTAAAACGCTAACTATAAAATAAACGCACGTGTCTCTTTTGTCCGACACGAGTTTGTGACCTCTTTGAAGTAAACGAAATGCCTCCGGAGACCAATTTCTCTTTAAAAAGGGTGTTATTTGCTCAAGTGTGCAGTGTGCCTGTACGCACAAATGAGCGTATTACGTACTGTAATAACACTCGGCTGAAACTAATTTCGTTTCAGTGTTCAGGCTTTGCACAGCTTATGCACATTAATTTATATTGACGTCGACACTGTGACTAAAGAGTAATCATAACATTACTTCTCAATCGCTTCAAGTTGGACACAACCTATGATTTATAATCAATTAAATATTTACATAAACCAATATGAACTGAGCTGACTTCATTTTAATAGCTGACTGCGACTTTGCTGTGACTTCTGTAATTGATACTTATTTCAAATTTAGTATCCTTTATTGTCGTAATTCGTAGACCATAATTTTGTTACGGCTCGATTGCCTCTATTGGAAAACGTAAAATCATAATTATTTGACAGCCTTTTGGTGTATTGCAGTATAGCTTTAGTGCCTTACCGTAACCAATTTAAAAACAGCTTTGGACAATAATAATTGTGCAAGTTTATAAGTGTGAGAAATCGACGCGACGTGATCAATGACTGTGTTCGACCTGACATTTCCGTTGTTTTGCATAACCTGACATTCAGGCTGATTGAAGTGCCGTACCGTCTTCGTACCAACGGAGGACACCAACGATGTACTTTGTTATTCTCTTTTATAGTCATCGATTTTACTCCAGATCGGAGACAACTACATAAAAATAATATTTTCAAGAGAAATAACACCGAAACATTCGTTTCGAACTGTATTTTGCCAATAAGAGAGAAAAAATAAAAGTAAAGAGCCACCTTGAATCGGTTGCTCGGTTTGCGTCTGTATAATAAATAGTACGTTATATTTGAATTTGTCTTGTATTGAAGTGATTGAATCACGGAGAGTCAGTTTTTATCAGATCGAATGTTTATAAAAAGTATTTTTGTGTCACAATAAAAATAAGAATTTACGTTCGTCGTAATTTTCTGTTACTCCTAAGTAACAGAAAATTACGACGAACGTAAATTAGCGACTAGATATTTGACAGATGATATTATGTGTAATGGCAGCACTGAGACTGACTGCGCCACATTTTATGATGCCGATGGCTTTCATAATAATTACCTACATTGTTCTGTATATTATTATTAACTACTCTTGCTCCTGTACCAATCAAGAGTAGTTGGTGCCGGCTGAGTGCTTACACAACAATGCTTTGATGATAAATGTTGATGATAGACATGATAGTCTACGCACGAGAGACGCTGCTGACGTGTTACATAATATCTTTCTTTGTAATTATGTATCTTCATAAAAACGCGTATAGTGTTGCACGTGAAAAATAAAAGATCTTTAATGAACAGCGTCGGATATATATCAAAGTGACAGTTGCAAGCTAGTTGTAGATGCGTGTTAGAGACTGTTGCGTTGTACGGATGCGATTTATAGTTCTATCATTACTACATATTTCTAAGGCAGGAAGCACTAAGTTGATTGTGGCTGGGAACTGTTAAGAATTTCTAGAAATAAATATGGCTGACGAGGCAGCCGTGACAAAAGTCATTACGGAGTTACGGTGGTTGGGCTTTTATGACAACCGCGCGAAAGGTCGGAGTTACTGATTCCTATCGTTAACAATATATAATCTGTGCGCTCGTAACTCGGGAACCATAAAATAAAATGTGTATTGACACTTTTATACGACAACGTCAGTATCTATGCATTCAAATGACTATAAATGTTCCAACAGCATTTGTAAATTGAACTACGGAGCTTTCCACTTCTGTCGTACCGTACCTACACAAAGAGATGTTTATAGAAAAGATTATTATATTCTCATGAAATATACTTACGACGGATGTGGTAAAAGTAAATCAATATTTGTTAGTCACACGTTTTCCATAACAGTTGCTGTCATGTGAATGCACATCAAACAGTAAAGATATAAAATCATTCTTTCTTTACGGTTTAAGAAATAAAAACATACGGAACAATTAAGTGTTGTAATTTGTCTTGGGTACAATTAACACGGTGACCCGGCAGATATAATAACTTCCTCGATTTTCGACCAAGACATATATAGGTACGTAGTTATTTTGGGAATTGATTGAAAACATTTTGATTGTTATATGTATTATATGGAATTGATTGAAAACATTTTGATTGTTCTTATTATGGTAATAAGCTTTCTTGCATAATTTTTAAGCGTTGCTTTTCATCTTGATTTCTCTTATATAAATACATAATTATGTTGAACATTCTTGAATATTTACTTTATGAATTATTATATAGGAGGGGTTTATTTATAAACAATGATTAAAGTTAAGTGACGTTTAAACGTTACAAATGTATGGTTAAACAGTAGCTAATCACTACTTAAAGAATTATTTTAATTACTGTGAATGTTAGGACTACGTGGTTCATTCGATTAGCTAGCAGTTTGAGTGCTTTATGCTACCTACCCAAATGTCCTTTTTTTGGTATTGTTCGTCGCGTCGTTGAACTCCTAAAGTTCTGAGTTGATCTACACGATTAAAGACAAATGCGTGCACTGACAGACAGGTCTACTCAAATCCCTGTTGTTCTTTTATCAAATCAAAAGACCATTTCAAATACTAATTTACATAATCCTCATATGGCCTGACCAAGATTATGTCTGGACTTGTAACGAGCCTGTGAACTCTGACAGTATTATATGCCTTCGAGTTTGTTTCGGTCTTACTTCTCGGAGCAGTCTGACAGGGCACACCATAGAGAATTCTTATAGGCCGATTTCTTCGAAGCACACGTCTCACAACCGCGGGCCGGCGCGGGCGGGACGAGGAAGAACGCGCGGCTGCAATTGGTCAGTTCTTGCAGGTATGCCTATCGTTAGGGCTGCTCTAGTTCACTATGGCAGAATAGGCGATATCGATAAAATGGATTTTAACATTATGAAAAATACTCAATTAAAATCATAGAAATAATATTTAATCAAAATCAATCAATTACAAAAAAAGCATGTTTCCAGTTATAATTGATTTTTAAAATTAATTAATTTGATATATGTTTTTCGAATTAAAGTTTAAGGTCTGCTGATTTATTTTACCATTTATGTACACAAAGAAGAAAAACGGTACAGAAAAATAGGTACAAAGGTGATGCTTATTTCATAAGAAATCTCTTCCAGCATACCTGCGATAGGACAATAAATAGATTTAGAACTGTTTGTTCTTTGTAAAAAATGATAAACGGGCGTCTACATAAGTATTTTTGAACCCGAACCGATCGGTCCCAAGTCCCAGCGGTGCCTGGCGACATAAAAATTATCCTGGACCGATCGGTTTATGTCGGGAACAAAAAAATCCCGGAAAATATATAATAAAATACCAACGAACTGAGAACCTTCTCCTTTTTTTTCAAGTTGGTTGGTATTTTATTATTATTTTATTTGGTATTTGGTATTTTATTTTATTGGTATTTTATTACAATAAGTGAATTGAATAAAAAATGGTATTAGTTTTAATTTTATTATTTTCGATATCAACTTTCAGCTATTAAACGTTCAATTTTTATGATAAACATACAAAGAGAAAGAAAGGGATAGATGTATTAGAATTGTCTAATACAAGAACGAGACTTTTCCAAAAGACATCAACGCGCGACTCAAAAGTGTGCTCGTTTATCCAGCCACCATTTTCCAGGCTCATAATCTGATTAAATCAAAAAGATTTTTTTGCACTGTTTACTTACCGATGAAAATTTATGCCATCCTTTTTGGAATTGGATGTCTTAGAATGTTTTCCACTTTTTGCATTTTTTCCACTTTTTGCATTGCATAAAGAGTTATAAAAATTTGTATTAATTTAGTGTGCATTTGTGTACACTAAATTAATACAAATTTTTACAACTTTTTATGCAATTATAACGCTCCAGAATGTCTTCATGCGCGGTGAAGTAGTGTGGAAAATTTTTATTAATTTAGTGTACACAAATGCACACTAAATTAAGTAATACAAATTTTTATAACTTTTTATGCAATTATAACGCTCCAGAATGTCTTCATGCGCGGTGAAGTAGTGTTCTAACACTTGGACAACTAAAATGGTTACTAGTACCGTAGTCTATACATAGGCGACAAAATACTAATAGGTTTCTCGAAACCTATTAGTATTTTGTCGCCTATGTATAGGCTACGATCGAGGCACTATATGCGCAGTCAAGTGGTTACATAGTCTTTGGGGCACACACACTGACACACCTAGCAATGACCTCTTTAAAACACAATTTATTTATGTCATAGAAAAATTTTATTTTTAACCATCTTATTGAAACAAAATCGTTATCACCTTTTTTAACTTGTGAAAACAATCCTTCGTTCCACAGACAAATAAACATTTTAGTTTAGTTTGAAACATTATCCTGGATAGAGGCATACATAATTATAATTAAGTATATTAGATAGATAGATTATTAATTAATAGCTAAACACTAATGTAATTGTCACCTGCCACTGTACGCCTTATTTAAATTAATTGAGGTTGGACGTTAGAAGTTGACATTCTATGTGGATTTTCTCGATTGTCTTAAAACAAATGAACTCTGGGCCCATACGACTGATTTTGTGTAAGTACGCTAATTTTGTTAACGGAATATTAATCACAAATCTTACTATGTCTTCCTCAAGTCGTTGACCTGGTGTTATAAAGCCGGTTATCGACAAAGAGCTAATCTACGAGGGTGCGTTTTTAAGTTCGCGGAATGGGGGGGAAGGGATAACAATAGGTCATTATCGGGATGGCCACAACTTCAGCCACTCAATATTAGTATAAATACCAGGTTTTATCTTAATAGGATCATTAGTTTTTGAACTATCGTCAAGCAAACAACTCAATCGGGAAGACAGTGTGAATTATGGAAAAAATCGAGTACCGTGCCGTAATAAAGTTCCTTACCAAGCAAGGAAAGTCAGTTCAAAATATACTGGAAGAGATGGAATCCGTTTACGGGGACTCTTGCCCGGGTAAAACCATGGTTTACAAGTGGCACAGTCTCTTTAAACAAGACAGGACCTCACTTGAAGACGACACACGGCCCGGACGGTCGATCGAGGCGACTACTCCGGAAATCATTAAAAAAGTCGAAAAAATAATATTGGAAGATGCCAGACTAAAGAAGAAACAGGTTGCAGAAATGATTGGAGTATCGGATACGACAATTTTCAAAATTCTACACGATCATCTTGGCATGACAAAGGTCAGTGCAAGATGGGTGCCAAGAATGCTCATGCCGCCTCAAAAACAACACCGCGTGGAGTGTTCTCGCACGTTTTTGGACCTCTGTAACGAAGATAAGGATGGACTATTAAGTCGAATTGTTACTGGAGATGAAACTTGGGTTCATCATTATGAACCTGAGTCGAAAGAGAACTCTATGCAGTGGCACAAAAAAGGCACACACCACCCAAGAAATTTAAAGTGTCACAATCGGCTGGAAAAATCATGGCAACAGTGTTTTGGGATTCAGAAGGGATCCTGTTGACCGATTATAAAGATAAAGGCGTTTCTATAACCGGAGAATACTATGCTTCTATCCTCGAGAGGTTGAAAGAAAGCATTACAGAAAAAAGGAGGGGTAAATGACTAAAGGTGTCCTTCTTCTTCACGACAACGCGCCTGTTCACAAGAGCCGTGTTGTGTTGGCTGCCCTGCATAAGGTGGGCTTCGATATTTTAGACCATCCACCCTACAGCCCAGATCTGACTCCCAGTGATTATTACCTCTTCCCAAAACTGAAAAAAGAACTTCGTGGGAAGAAATTTTCAACTGATGAAGAAGTGAAGGGCGCGGTTTCAGCTTATTTTTCGGACAAAGACAAAACATTTTTTTATGAAGGTCTACATAAGCTAATTGAAAGATCTGAAAAATGTATAAGGGTAGCAGGTGAATATATTGAAAAAGAAAAATAATTTAGTATTTTTATTTTCACTTCTCACCCTCCATTCCGCGAACTTAAAAACGCCCCCTCGTAAGTTAGGCTTAAAGAAAACATTGTCAGGAAACCTGGACTTATCTATAAAAATAAATAAAATTGAAGTGTCTGTTTGTAATGTCAAAAAAGCAGGTTTTTGCTACATATGAAAGCATATATGGCACTTATAACAAAAAAACAATTTTTAAACTTTTTGTCCGTCTGTTTGTTCCGGCTGATCTCCGAAACGGCTGGACCGATTATGACGGGACTTTCACTGGCAGATAGCTGATGTTATAAGGGTAACCGCGCTACTTTATTTTAGAAAAGTAAGATAATTTGAAAGTATTAATGTCACGCGAACGAAGTCGCGGTAGTTAATATCATTCTGAAATCGCTAACTCGTCTTGAGCAAGCGTGGTCTTTTTTGTAGGAGAGGAGGCCTTTGTCCTGCAGAGGAACAATAATATGCTGCTATTATTATTATGCGTTAACCAATCGCCAATATATCAAAATGTAAAAATTTCCAATTAAGCCAACTAAACGAAAAAAGAGAAAAAAAAAAAAGATAAAGAGTATTTTTTATCTATCTAAACTTAGCTCTTGGTCCATATTTATATTGTGTCTTGGACTCTTAGTCGACCACTCGTTTGTGTCCCAGCCAGGGTCGTGTGAATGAACCTTGATGAGTTAAACAAAGTTTTCAGAAAAATCTTTTTATTATAACAATAGTCCTGAGAATTTTCTGTCTTTTATGTTTACAACAATCGGCGTACCTACCTATTGTTTTTCGAACTCATTGTGTCGCTATTTCTCACGATGCCAGCTACTTTCTTCCATCAAGGGGCTATGTTTACACGCGATATTAGATAATTGCTACTGCGATTAGAATGGAACTAGATAAGATCATAACTCATCATGAGTATCTATGCTTATAAAGGCTACTGAGGTGGCGGCAGCCGCTAGCTACCAGGCAACAATCAATTGAATGCGGACTGCAATAGAAAGTCATAGTATAATCAACCGGCACACAAAGAACTAAGCAGCCTTCGAAAGTAGGACTCGCGTTAAAATTGAACACGCTAATTGCCTCAAGACATCGATGCTGGAGTCACCTAGGACGACTAATATTCGAATTAATGGCTAAAGCAACACGCAAGTGTTATCGAAACAATGTACTAAATTGTTGTACCAAACCTTATTAGAATACAATGATGTAGTTAAACTTCTCCTATTGGGAACAGGTTACCGCAACATGAACAAGTTATTACGGTGGGCACGATCAATTACGAAGGAAGTAAATATATAAACAACCCCGCGGGCATGACAATAAAATTCGAAACTGTACTAAATAAGGGGCTTTACAAACAATCTAAATTGGATTTTTCCAATTAGGGTCCCATTTATTTTAAAGAACGACTGGGTCTCGAGCGTGTCAACAGTCGGTCGGTTAAAACGCAAATCGTGCTCTTACAAAGCGTAGCGCCGCGCGGCGCGTCAAGGCGCGGTTTACCAGCGCGTAATGCCGCGAGCAAATACCAACCGATCCTCATCGAAATCGCCCAACTACAAATAATTCCCTTCATTCCCGCTCTATTTAACCACCAGTACTTCCCATTAAACGGTCCTAAGCTAAGTACAATTTGATGTTATTCCATATAACGTAAGCCTGCAAGCGACACAATATATCGCGCTATTATTAAAGACAAATACACTGATAGGTACTTGTTGCTTTAACCGAGTAATTTAGCACAAGTCACGTCCGTCCTAATGTTTGAAAATAATCCCTTATGAATATCACGTGCGGAGATTTGCTGGTTCCATAATCATATTAACTGATATACCTCATAGAGAGGACCGTGCGTGCGTGTTATGTGATACACGTAGCGAAGAGTGCAGACACAATCAACGATGGGGCAAAGTACTGGGGTGCTTGCTTCAACTAATAAAGGCTCAAAGTGCTGCTCGCTTTCAACAAAGTAAGCTATTCAAATCTTAACAATAGTCAGCCTGTAAATGATGACTGTTCAACAATCGCAACAAAGTAGATTATGTAAAGAAAAAACATCCTTCCATAAATCGTCTTGTTCGTGACAGGGAAGTTATTTATCCAAGATGCGTCAGTAGCTTGGGCTTAATCATTGATAAAATTGTGCTGTTCACGTATATGTAGAGGTGTGTGTATGCAAATGAGGCATTGTGTGCGCGGGTTGATTCAGTCCGTGGTGCAGTCGCAATCAGTCGCATTGACATGGACCGCCGCCCGCGCCGCCGCCGCCGCGCCGTGCCGACGCCGCGCCGCATCGCACCGCCCTGTTCGCCGCGACTATATTTTTCATCTCCTGACATCCGCTCTGTTAACGTGAACGCACTCGGAAATTTATGTTGCTGTAACTGATGCATTGGAAGTCGATGTGTCTGTGCTTGTTGCCAGACAACATGGACTGGACATAAATCTAAGTATTTTTCGTAGGTCGCAGCAAGCCTACGGAAACAGCGAGACAAACATTGGAAAATTTATGTACTCGAATCACATAAAATTACATAATAAGGACCTACAAATATGAGAAAAGCAGTCTATGATTAATTTAACTAAAGCTTAACTACGTAACACCAACAAATTATAAGCCACCCTTGACAGCCTGCAGTTATTAACTTTCCGTGGAGATGCTCCCTAGCTGCACCTGCTTAACCAGTAAAAGACCACGGATGTTGTAAATTGCACATCCAATTGCAATAGCTAAGGAAGCCCTGTTTTATAGTCGTGATAGTTTAGCTTGATAATGCGTTCAGAAAGTGGCGCTCAATGAGAGTGTATGAGAGGAAATCGGTTCCCATTGAGCGTAGCCGTAATCACGAGCGCGCACAAATGATCGCGGGTCGCCGCCAGCCGCGCCGCAGTCGCGAAGCGCCGCGCTGCAGCGCCGCCGGTTGCAACGCCGGTAATGAATTACAGAGCCATTGCTCGCTTGCAAAATCTAGTCGGAGTCGTATCGGTAAGTAACGAGGTTAGCTGCTCTCCCTGGAGCTGAGCGAGATCGCGTCGTGACTCGCGATGCCTTCGGGAGCGTTCATGGGCGAATTATCTTCTAAAATGGGCGATATAAATTATCCTTAATGGGTTTTATTGCTGTAAAATATTGTATTTGATTCAGATTATTTTTTAACTTATTGAAAGTTGAGCACAATACCTTTTGCGGAAATCGTTTTGCCTTCGGTAATATGAATTTAGGTAATCATGACTGAATTACAAAACGAGAAAGGAAGCAATCGCTGAAGTGTGGACGCGATAAAAGCTTTTATCGAAGATTTTACGATTCTTTTCGCACTATCCCTGCTATAAACGCCGAATCAGATGGAGTGAGAGACCGCGGGTGGCATAGCAAAAAATAACTCTATTTACTTCGCCCACATAAAGTTGAATCTCTGGTATTTCATCCGGCCAAAATGTAATTCGACGATTCTATATACATTTCTGGGCTTTTTATTATCATTTTGTTTACAATAATATGAAATTGAGGCTCTCTACTCAACGTTGTGTCATGATTATTATATTGCTTCGACTCTATCAAGTTAAAGTTTTCAAATATATTTATTTCCTATAAGAACTTTTTATACAACTTCATTAAGTTATCTTTCAGTTCCTACGTACCAATTAAAATAAAATATAATTTTCCTTTTGAAAACTCCCCTTGCCTTCACATATAAACTACTGACGGCCTTTGCAGTGCGTTTTTTCCACAATCTCGCAAGCTTATGCTGAAATATTATAACTAAACTAAAAAATGAGCACGTTGAGGTCAACGGTGAAGGGAAACGGTGACCAGCGTTACGAAATATCCATTTTTTTTACATAGAAAAACAATTTAATGGCAATCTTGATGTTAGCGATCAATATGCAAAGTAAAAGAAAAGGACAAGCAATAATTAGATCAAAATGATTATCCGATATCTTGCGGCTGCCCGGGCATTCCGTAACCTCAGAGCATTATTTAAGCATAGCTTTTGTTCTGGAGATAGTAAAAATGATATCGCACCGTCTTGACCGGCTAGGTCGCCTTTGCCGTAAACCACGGAATTTACGAAGTATTCCGTAGTTCAAAGAGCATCGAAGCCAGTCAGTAAAACATATGGCCTGCCTCAGAGGGTGACACTGAATTACCAGGATTCTCTGATAGAGATTGTCTGCAGCGGACACTAGACTTTATATTGACTATTTATGGGCGAGAATTTCTCTAAAATAGGTTACGTACGTACGTTTCTTGTTTAATGCAACGGGTTTCTGTTCTACCTTTGGTTGAAAATCGTTATTTTATTTTATTCTAAAAGGACACCACGCTCTCAAGATGTTGCGATAACAGTTACCAGGTGCACTGGTGCAGTTAAAACTGCATCAGGAAATAACATCACCTATGCGCAAATGGAAAAAACTTCTTTTGCAAACTACTTGTGAAACAGGTATTTAATGTTTTTATTATTTGCGGAATAATTACCTACCAATATTTTCCTGAATAGTTAATTATACAGTCGAAGTAATTATGAAGTATTAAACATTTTAAAGTAGTCGACATGTTATTCGAAGGCTGTAATTCTCGCCATCATTAAAGCAGTGAAATCAAAATTGTGGTTAGTTTAAAATATTTTTTTACAGAAGCTGCAACCCAAATGGGATACAAAAAGGAACCACTAAACCTTTACCTTTGTATAAATGTGTGTAGCATGCACGTAGGTATGCAGGTAACCCAATTTATTTAAATTGGTTTCAATCTTACTTTCATCATATTAATAAAATTAATAGTTATGATGACTAACATCATCAAAATCGACATCAAGTTGAAGAAACAAGATCGCGTTAATTATGGAGAGTCCATTACAAATAACCGTTTTAATGTTAAGTGGTCCATAAAACCAAAAGATGGTCGAAATGAAAGGCTTTAATTTTGTCATAACGAATGCAGATCATTATGAACACGGACACGTGTTGGTCAACATCTTCCAAGAACATTACACATGTATTTATGCTAACTGCAGCTGTTATAACAGCACCGCTGTTTTTTCAGCTTTGTAATAAGCAGGTACTACTGCGCTAACGGTAAGATACTCTCCCGTAAGCAAACTCCGAGTTCGCTTTATTAGTCTGAGCAAATTGAAACCTAATTAATGTAGAGTAGAAACTTAGCGGCTCGTGACGCCCGATCGTTGCTCAATAATCGACCCCCACGACTATGGAAATTCAGTTAACTGTTATATCACGACGCTGACGGTCAAATTTCTGTAAACACTCCAATTTTGGACTTAATGGTTATGAATGACAGTGAAATTGTGGGCAAAGGTCGGATTGAGAGATGTCGTCGTGGGAGTTTTGTAATTGTATCAGATAAACCGTTCTTATATGCGCTATTTAAGGAAAGAAGTTGGAAATATGAACGATTTGTTTCATAAAAACGAAGTAAACGCCGGTGGTGTAAAAAATATTTTACATGATCAAGTAGAGGACATTATGTAAACATAATGGCTGTAAGACAATGCCGGTACACGACACTATTTACATTTATACGTGTCGTCGTAACACTTAAGAATAGCTGCTGGCACCGAGTATGTGGAACGCAGACAGTTACGTGTGATATAACAATTATTTGCTCCCGTCGTGATATCGTCTTCGTGAAAATTCAATTTGTGAGAAAACTATAAAAATATACAGCGTTTTTACATCAATATTGAGATCCGAATAAGAAGAAAGAAGACCAAAGAAACGATGGATGGACTGTGTGAATAACTGATGATATGGTTAGAAAGGGACTGGGATATGGTTAGAAACTACCGAAATGATGACTAATAGAAAATCATGGAAGAAAAAGACATGTTGCAAACCCTTAATAAATTGGACTAAGGGCAGGAGAATAATGATTCAGATCCGAATAAAAATAACGTTAACGTATTCGATACTGAAAACACAAATGGAATTTAGATACAATATAAAAAAGTTAAAAAACAACACGTGGCTCGCGTTGGGAGTTCTCATTTAAACGTTGTAATAGAGAGACAGTTGCTTCTAAGATATAATTCCTGACGTTTGAAGCATCGTGAAGCAATAACGTAATGGGTTCTAAGATTGCAATAACACACCAGTAATGATAGGTTGTTAGGCCATCGACTTACAAACACCATACTCCTTTCCCTTGATTTATTTGCGCGTGACTTTTAGTTCTTCGCTTATACCTACTCCATTTTACGTACGCACGTAACTAGATTTTATTATAAAGAAAAAAAAAATCCTGGTGATGATAAGATCGAATTGCACTAACAATGTAGCTGTGTCGAAATGAATTTTGTATTGTTGCGTTTGCTAATCAAATGTTCATAATAAGTTGGTTGGGCAAACAGCACATAATAAGATATCTATTATAAATTAAAGTTGCTTCTTACGTCTGTCTGTGTGACCGCGTTATTCTTGTAAACTACGCAACGGATTTTTATGCTTTTTACACCGTCATTTAGAGAATTTAGTCCGAAAGGTGTATGTGTATAATACATTAAAATTAAACTCACATATTATAATAAAGAAAGCTCTATGTTTTTTCACTGTGCGAAGCAGAGTCGGGTCGCTAGTTGATAAAATAAAACACGCTAAAAGCCCCGATCAACTACTTAGCATTTACAATTTAACTGGATTGATAAGTCAGGTTGTACTTTCACTTCCATTCGTATTACTTAGTGTATGAGGCAAGTTAATTATTTTTAATGTATTTGTACTTACAAGAGATAAATCGTGATGAATGCTGTCACGTAACTATCGCTATGACATATAATCTTTACAGGTCTTAAACGTTGGTGGCCATTGAAGCTAAGACAACAACTCGCTGGACGTATCTAACTCTCTGCTCAAAATGCTATCAGAAAAAAAAAGAAACATTTACTTTTCCATTTTTTCCATGTTTTCATGGGATGTTCAACATGGTCAACAATAGACAATAATTTTGTATCTACTAAACATAAAAAAAAAATATTTTAAATTAATAATTAAAACTATATTTGCCATATTTTCGGAAAAATAATTTGTGGGACAACAAATTTATTAACTATAAGGAATAATGAAGAAAATTCAAAATAAAATTTTGATATTTCCAACCTTTGTCTAATTAAATATTGTTGATGTAGGTACTTCATAGTATTGAACATTTTTGGAAATGTTCAATACTATGAAGTACATCACAATCAACTTAATTAATTTACTTGTCTTGGGACAAGTAAATTAATTAAGTTCTACTTAGGTTCTTCTAGTGATGTGTATAATAGGGTGGACCTTACAGACTCTGATTCTTGGAACATCTGGTGACTTCGCTCTTAGAACATTCGTAGAAATCAAACTTTTATGTGGTGTTTTCAAAGTGAGGTAATAGGGTGCCTACCCGTGTATTTTAAAAATAACTTAAGAGCGTTTACGCTGTACGGCACTTCATACAAACTTTCAGCCCTTGTTTTTCGAAATGAATGAAACGATTTTAATGAAACTTCATACGCTGACATAGAATTATTTCAGATTTTTCTCTTTGCAAACTTCTGAGATAAGGGGGGCCGGTATTTTTTTTTACATTTTTCATCAAAAGTCAAAAACTATGCAGCCTAAAAAAAAAGAAAAAATGTTTGAGAAAGTGCAAACTGCGCTCTTTCATATGATACCCCACACGCCTTAGTAACCCCACTTCGAATTTTTCAGACCCCCTTTCAGTCCCTGTCGCAAAAACAAAATATATATATCTTTATTTCTTTCTTATTTGTAAAATAGTTGGGCAAACGTCATCTAAAACTATTCCAAATTTCAAGTTGATAGCATTAGTAGTTCTTGAGATATCCAGCTGTGACAGACAGACAAACTGACAGATTGAGTCTCACCATAAGGGTTCCGTCTTACCATTTTGGTATGGAACCCTAAAAAGGTGATGTGAGCTATCAATAGTGTCAAACCCTAGCATCGGGTAAAATGACATCGATTCTGTAACCATCTCACAGTGAAAACTTAGGTGAAGTGAGCGTGGAGTGAGCTGTCAATAGTGTCAATTCCTTGCAAAAACAAACTCACTTCACCTAAATTTTCACGGTGAGATTTTTACAGAATCGACCGGCAGTTCACTTCAAGCTCACTTCGCCTAAATTGTCACAGTGAGATTTTTACAGAATAAATTGGCTGTTACGTCGCAATCGACGGGGGTCTTTACTTTCAAAGATTATATAGTTGTTCAATGCTGCGTGAAAAATATGAGAGACATGATTACATGAAACAAGTGTATCATCTTACATAACATTCTCTCAGGGTTTCACATAGTAATCAGAGGCATGATAGCAGACTGTCTTTTGTTTATTTCTTATGTAACGACGATGTGCGGTTACCGGCTCGATGTTTAATACAAGCGAATAAAACTTACGAGCAAGCACTTAGTGCCTTTAGCGAATGAAGAAAGTTCAGAAGTGCCTCTACTTTATACGTACTCTTGAAGTATAATACAAAGCTAATAAATACAGCCGTGAAGGCCTTTGAATATGTTCAGTAGGTACCGATATTTGTTTTCTATTAATTAATTTAATTTTTATTCGAAAACATCCATCGGTTTCTTAAGGCTCCTACAAACAGGCACGACACGCGATATAATCGCGCGCGACACAAAGGCACCGCTTCGTTGCGCGACTTGCGGTGCCTTTGTGTCGCGTGTCGTGTCGCGCCTGTTTGGAGGAGCCTTTACTAAACTTCGACTTTATCTGACGACGCCAGTTACTGATCTCCTTTGGTGACCGTACATATGAATGGATTTCTATAGAAATTCTGACAAATAGGTACCTACATGGAAATTAATTATCTGTTAACTACCACCTATTCTTTGAATGTCTCCGAAACTGAGCAGGAAACAGGCTGCTGCAAGCATCTAATTTCTAGTTTATTTCGTTATAAAATGATATAGCAAAATATTTTTCAGTAAAGCTTTTTCAAAATTATAAATTACAGAAATTACAATTTTAACGTAGCAAACCCTCCTTCTAAGTTGACTATTGTCCTACACACACAAGAATGTAATTTCCGCCCCACATTCTGTACAACATAATTTTTAATAAGACGATTTAGGTTTGCTCTGAAAAGAGCGCTAAGCCCCAAATATTTTTTCCTTTTTATTCGGCTGCCGTATTTTTTACACAAAGCTCACACATTTATAAAGCTAATAACAAACCAAAGCCTCTTAAAACGCAGCCAGAGCACACCACCGCCATACTTGCTCGTTATCCTATTACAACTCGTACCCGTGAAATAACAAAAATATTGTATTTCAAAAACCCAAAAACCTCGTTTAATACAGCCATGATTTACAGTCCATAAATTGTGTTTATGCAACAAGTCCCCTAAATCACTTATTTACATATGAACACAAACAATATTATCTATTATTGTGATTTCACTGGAAATAGGTCTCATACTTTAGATTAACTAATAATTTTAATAAGAAATCAGGAAGGTGTCGGAGCTTACTGATTGGACCGGTTCGCCAAATCAACGCTGAACAGTGAGCCGGTAGCCGATGCAAATCTTATTCAAAATAGAAAGACTGACTTGAATAAGTTAACTGTTTAAGAATCAGGTGCACACGGAAACCGGGTTTGACAAGTTTACAAGACTGGCTTGAGCTGAGTGCTGAGACCGGTTCCTGGTAAAAAATAGGTACGTCTCACTTCACACTCCAAGTCGCGTTCAAAAAATAATCTATTAACTTATCTGCTCACTCGAAACTTTGGAGGTGTAAAGTGTTTACGAGAATAGATAAGAGTTTCGAAATAAATCTCTGAAATCCTCCGCTAAGCTTCAGATAAACTTTTGATTGTTCTCGTTGATTTTTATTAGGGTTCCGTACCCAAAGGGTAAAAACGGGACCCTATTACTAAGACTCCACTGTCCGTCTGTCTGTCTGTCACCAGACCACCAGGCTGCATCTCATGAACCATGATAGCTAGACAGTTGAAATTTGAAATTCACAGACGATGTATTTCTGTTGCCGCTATAAATAGGTACTAAAAACAGAATTAAATAAATATTTAAGGGGAGCCCCCTCCCATACGACAAACGTGTTTTTTTCGGCAATTTTGCCGTGTGCGAATCCGACTCGCACTTGACCAGTTTTTGTTTCTATTCACGATTGTTAAATTATAATATAGGTATTTACCTCATTTTAGGTACATTAACGCAGTAGAACAAGAATTCATTCTTACCTATAAGTGTACAGGTGCAAATTAACTGGTCTCCGTAGGTATCTTGTACTTGTATCATTTACCCACTTACTCGTAAGTTTGTGGAGCCTTGGAAACGAAGTACCAATTACATTACATTCCATGATTTTATAACCGCTTTATTTACTTCGCTACTTTGGCCAATGGCCATATTTATCAAGTCAGAAAACAAAATCAATCAAACAAGTGAATGTGTGACATACTTATTGAAGCATCACAGTTATTAAACTCCCCTTTTTCCATTTGGCACGGCGTCAAGGCAGATGTGAGGCATAGTTTCCAGATAACGGTTAAGTTGCTAACTTTTCACATTTCCTCGGAAGCGTGTCCCCTGGCAATGCCGACATTGTCGCGCGTTGTGAATTTGTTATCCGCCTCGCGATTAACGAGATGCATGTACTCAACTTTGTTTAACAGATGATACAATTTAATCGTACTTCTCGCCGCAGCATAAGTTAAATCGTTAACGCTACACGATGATAGTGGCTTTAAACATTAATTTCCATAGTAACATTATAATTACCCCGGTCATTACTTACGCTAAAAGCTATTTATTTTGCATAATGGTGTTTGGGTGAGCGCAACAATGGTGAGTCGCAATGCGGCGGTTCACGGCGTGGAGATATGGCTGTGGCGGCGGGCTCGTTGCCCGTGAATCGCCAAACTTGACCACGCTGCCCCTTTGTTTGCTTACTCTGGGCGCGTGCCTCCTATCTACTACTGCTCACTAAAATTATCCACGATATGAATCCGGGAACTTAACTTCCATTCATATTACATCATGACTCTAATATTTTATAAAGAAATATTCATCTAGTCTCCACTGTTATTCCTAAGTTTATGAATGTTGTCGGGAATATATAAAAAGCCGCAGTAAAAATCAGAAACGTTTATGACACGCTTTTTCTGCTGACAGTCGTTACTGGGTCGGCTCGTCAGCGGAAAGGTTCGTGCGTCTGTGGCTGCGGGCGACCGGAACTCGGTAGGTTCTGTCACGTCATTTGCGCGAGAGAATAGGTACCCCATTTTTTTCGTGCAGGACGGGACAAGAACGCTTACTCGTCGAGATAAAAATGTCACTTTCTCATCGAGCTTTTTGCTATCTCTTGTCGTTTTTACTGAACTTATTTGTTACTGTCACTATTATACGTGGTTTGGGTTAACATGCTTTTTGTTGGGCTTTCTAAACTAAATTGGTTACTGAGTACATTAAATACATACATATATCAAAGAGTCAGAAGGATCAATAGAAAAGAACAACAAAATCAATCTGTTATTTTGTTGTTCTTGGCGAAGAAGTTCAATATTTCAATAGAACAACGCTGTGCTTGTTGTTATATCTATTACATGACTTGACACTATCGTAACCTCTATTAAGTTTTAATGCGAGCTGAGCGTACGAACCGGGTGATTGAGCATAAGATGAATATTGGTTCGCGTGTCGGATTATATTAATAACGGTAACCTTTAGTGACCTAAAACTTTCTCCTGTTTCGCGACGCCAGCTCTTATGCAGGTTTATTGATCATTAATCACGTTAATGATGTCAAATGAATTAAACATTAGTTCGTTCGCGGCTTCAGACCAAAACCTTCAATATCCAATTAATGTTGACTGCTAGAGGTATTACGTCGCAGCTCATTTGTAGCATGCAAAGTGATGTAGGAACTAGGAACAAAGAGTAACGAACCATTGAGTGCGCCATGTTGACCAAATACGGTACCTTGCAGTTGACGCAACACGCAAGTTAAGGATGTCGGTCGAGAAGTCGACAGAGTAGAACTTGGAAGATTTTCACAATAAAACTAGGCCGTAATCCAGTAAGTGCTTGAAAAAAGGGTCAAGTAGTGTCTACAGACTACTGTCAAATCATAAGCCACCGGGATGATACAGAAATGACACAAAGATTGGCAGGAATTAAAAATGATAGCGTAAGCCTAACAACAATAAAAGTATCACGTAACAGTGAGAACTTAGACTCAGCAATAAATGGACTGAACTAACAGGAACGAACTAAACTGGTACTCCAAGTATGTAATCCTCCTTTACGCGTTGGTCCGTCACATCAAAATGAAGCCCACTCGTGGGTGACGTCACGACACATGAAAGAACAGAATCATGACACTATTAGGATAAGCGAGGCCGCGGCCGCTCCTGTGGGACGACGTTATAATCTAGTCTTGAATAAGTAGGCACTTGCCTCGCACTTACATCGACTCTCATGAATTCTTATATCTCGAATAAAACTTATTTTATGGACTATTTCGCGACTTTCGGATAAATTATGTTTTCCCAGCGATTCCAAATATGATGCCTACGAGAATGTTATGATGTTGAATTTTGATGAGATATTTTTCTGTGATAAACAGTAATAGAGTTTTCCTTTACTTATAGCTTAAAGGAAAATAGCTAAATATTAAACTCATATTTGGAAAGCTATGTTGGTTTTTACTTAGCCAACTGCTGTAGAATCACCGAGCTCAGTGCGTATCCGTGTAAAAGCGTGCGCATTTCGCGAATTTCTGTATGCCACAGTGCACTTCCAAAACCACAGTAACCTACATTTGTAGCACCATTTACTCAACAAATTCGCGCACTTCTTTCCCCAACATGGTCATGGCATATAGGTAAAACAAAGAACCATTGACTCCACCATAAGCCTTGCCTTGTATCCATAAAACACGCATCTATTAATTAATATTCAAATAACTAACAATCTGTGTTCGGCGAATTGCATATGAATTCTACTACATATATGGATTTGTTGTAGCTCATGCATTTTATAGTGGGTAGGTGGTGTACGAGGAAAACTGCTCATTGTTAAGTCTATCAGACTTATGTGCACCTACTTCACAATTCTACTGACATACCTGCGCCTACATACATACTGCCTTATTATAGTACTATGCTATTATTTGGTACAAAAGGAAGCGCACTTGCCTTGTAGGTGCCTACTACGAACTCGAAACAATAAAGCAATGTATACTTAATGTATACACATCTATACATTAGCGGATACGTATTTAGATAGACTCCTTGCTGAGAGGGTTAATAAAACATTACGTACCTAAATGGAAGTCCATCAACGAGATTAGGACAAAAATAACATGCACTACGCAAAACCCTTTTGTTCAATTTACACGTTCAATCTATGAATCATATGTAACACAGTGAATGATAAGAAATGAATATCCAACAATTCTAAATGTAAACAAAAACTTATATAGCTGCATAATAAAGCAATAAAACGAACAGAACTGTCGTACTATGCTAACGAATGGTAAATTAGCTTACGGTTTTATAGTGGTTAGGAAATAGCTAATGCAAGCATTCGATGATTTTATGATTGTTTTAATACAATCATAATTTTATTTTTTATTATCATAAGCTATCAAGCGAGACTTACGTGTAGATGGTTCAGAAGTTTATAGCCACGAAAGAGAAATTAAACATTTAATTCCGCCAGGTAAGGGTCCAGCTGTACCTACTGCTGTTTTAAAATATTTAAGACCTTTTTGCGTTCAGCCCACTTTAGGCAATAGACCTTCTAGTTTAACGAGCCCCATGTACAAATTGCACATTACGGTAATGGGCACAGATAGAATCATTTGCTAACGGTCCATGAAATATGATGTTCTAGCTAGTCACATCACTTCGCGGTCGTCGTCGTGTAATAATGTGGCCTAGTTGCGTTGATTTGCTCAAATTGCCATACTTAAAGCGTATATTGTACATTTGTGCGACCTAGTAATATGAACTTCAAAATTGTCACACAGATTTGACCTCTAGACAGGTGCTAGATGTTACTGGAAATAGTTGAATATTTTTGCGTCATAAAAAGTATATTAGACATTGTTGTATCGTTGACACTCGTCTTACGACTACTTCATTTCAGTAAAATGAAGCGAGTGCGTTTATTTTTGAAGTGAAAACTTCTTTAGCGGCGTTGTACACTTTTTTTGTAATGGGTAAAAAATGTTAAACTCGCGTCAGGACACGTGACCTGATCGAAAATTCGTAAGACGGATGGCCGTAGCCGGTACCGCGCGTGTTTTGTTTATAAGACGATTCACAAAATACACACGTAATTGTTCAAGTTTTCACTCAAGGTTGCACTCCCGGTGCCACTATTTTTTTTTTGTCATGCTCGACGAGTTCGTGGTGTTGCCTGTCGCGAATTAATTATGCAGCTGATAAACAAGTCGCGGTCGCAGCGCCCATGGACTTCCATGTTAATTAAGTTCAGTTCTGTTTCCTTATGGATACTTCTGAGAATATCTCCATTTCAAGTTGCTTGGGTGCAATCGAGCCTCGTAATCATCGACTGCCGATCGGAAACAAAATTAATCGACAACTACGCTTCCACTGAAAAATGTAGACTGTTTCAAACTGTAAAATACTTGTTTATAAACTACTGCGATATGCAAAGTGTGAATAAAGATAGTACATATCAAATGAAAAACGACACTGTCAGACCGAAAAAGTGCTTTAGTTCCGTAGTTGAAACTGAAATATATGCGAAACCATCTGTGTTGTTTGTTTCCAGTGTTTTATTTACTGCCTTTGATTTTCCAAATATTTATGGGTTTGTATTTGAAGTTTCATATTTTACAGAGCATGTAAAATATTGGTTAGGATTGATGTACCTAAGTTATTTGTATGATATCAGTAGATATCAAATTCGTATAGTTACACGTGAACCGCGTTATTGGAAGGGTGCTGTCATGTAAGAGGCCTCACAATAGATCAAAGGTATTACACGACTCATAATGCGAAGCATTAGAGAGTGCTTTTCTAGAATACCTATTATAAGCCTTGAATATGTCAGACAGAATCGAGTTCAATGCTTGTGTATTGTCGTAGATATTATAAGGGCCTTAAATTGGCAGTTAACAAAGAGCAGCTTTCAGGCATTTGAAACTATAATAGAAATGATTCCGATTTTGCAAGAATAAAACCTAATTTTTACTATTTTTCGAATAATTAATCATTAATTGAATACTTCTTTATGTTGGAAGCCTTACTTAAGTTACTCAGACATGACTCAGCTGTGACATGGCCGATGTCTAGGCCGGGCGGAGTCACCCTATGACCGTATAGTCCCGCCACGTACAACTAAAATATAAAAACTCTCAATTTTCATAATAACTAACGTGTGCTAAATTTGTAAGAAGCGGTGCCAATTTGCCAAATCAACGGTTCACAAGTTTAGAGAACAACTCGCTCTAGGTGGCCTAATTTAAACGAGCTCTTAGCATCTGGCAGTGCTGCCAAACGTTGCAGACTAAGTGATAAACACAGTTATACACGATAAAATTGTACGTTTCTAGACTTACTTCACTGTGCTTTCATGTTGGTTGACATAAAAGTTCAACTACTGTTGACCGGTTCCTATTCAGGGTCAAATAGCGAAGTTCTCAGCAGACGTGATATGTGTCGATATCTAAACATGACAAATCAAATTTTATTTTGGGGTTATCCAAAGACGGAGCGTTTATTTACCAAGCGTATTTTTTGCGAGGCCTCTAGTGCTGGTTGCTGCAACAAACGATTCTAAACGATACGACCCAAATCCTGCCAGTCTCTTTTGTAAAAATCTCACCTTAAAAACTTAGATTGAAGTTTGAAGTAAATAAATAAAATATAGTTTCAGAAAAAAAATACATATAAAGTTCACCACAATTTACCAAGTAAAAATATAACATTCCAGAAGGCCATGTCTCGTTGGTGTCTGTACTAATGAAAAAATCAGAGTATCACGTACAGTCAGTTATGGCAATTAGCTGACCCACCTTTGCATAAATGGTTGAGATTTTTTAGAATACGATTCGATAGAATTTTATAATTCTTTTATATTTTATTTATTTGAGCAAAGTAAATAAAATATAAAAGAATTATAAAATTCACCACCAAATAAATGCCACCGAAAAAATTGAGCTGTCAATTTTATCAATCCCTAAGCATCAGGTGGAATCACAACTCACTTCAAGCTCACTTCACTTGAGTTTTCACGGTGAGATTTTTACCGAATAGATAGACTGATCTATGAAAACTATTTCCAACGCTATCAGCGTGAAAGCTCTAATTTTCGTTCGTTTTGCGGGCGTGACGATATCCAATAATTTTCACATAATCGACCAATATTGCCTGCGATTATGTTTAAAATTGCAATTAGATACAAAACCAATTATAGAATATGCAATTTTAAATGTTATGGATTTCCGGTTTTATCTGTGGTTGTGATTACATCAGTAATCATACCGACAGTTCACAAATTAAACGAAGAAGTAAGTAGTTGAAAATGTTCTAAGCCAGAGTCATACATTTCAGTGCGAAATGTGTTCAAAGGAATTTCAGGGAGCTGCCTAAATTAGACTTAAAGGCTTAACCCTTTCTTAGTGTAACAAATCACTACTTAGCAATTTCTTGATATTTTGTTAAATTCTTTGGGTCATTTACATTATTGTAACATAACTGAATAAGAATAAAATATTTTAAGACCTAAGTCTATACATACATTTTTTTAAACTGGTAATGGGCCTGCTCACGCCTGATGGAAAGCGATGGATGAGGTCTATGATGGAACGAGCGTGCCCAGAAGATGCCTGTTCATTCTAGCTTGGTCGTTCACTTGGTCTTAATAAGAAAATGATTCTAGGTGGGTAGGTAGCTTCTCTTACTATAGGTACTTCCCGCCAAAAACCGCTATATAATTATAGTAAAGTAGGAAATTAAATCACCATTAAGTTCATGTTTAACAGGAAACTTCTCTTTATAAATAAGCAGGTTTTAAGTACCTATAGCGGAAAGGGATACAGATCACATTTTTTAGCATTGCTGTAACACCGCGCTGATGTATATCGCTCGGATATCTTGATGATGATTGCTCGCTCTCGACTTGACGTATAATAAATAACTACTAATTTATGGTCTGATGTCTACAATATCACGTGTGTAGGTATATTCGCTACAATATATTTTCTGTTCTATAAGTAGAAATCATAAGTCCATCGAGAGGAGGGTTGACAATTTGACATGTTTTCAATTCCTTTGTACCTATATTTTATCTGTCGTTCACAATAACTTTGCTGACTTATTTAAATACTAGCAGAGCCCCGCGGTTTCACCCGCATAAGTGTCGATCCCGTGGGAACATCGGGATAAAAACTATCCTATATCCTTCCCCGGGATGAATCTATCTCTCTGCCAAATTGTATCGAAATCCGTTCAGTGGTTTAGGCGTGAAAAGGTAACATACAGACAGAGTTACTTTCGAATTTATAATATTAGTACGGATTAAGTTCTAGAAAGTTTTCGTTTATTTTACGTATGGCTTTTGTCGCCTGTTCAAATATTTTCGGTACAAAATGCTCTAAACTCAATAATCACGTTGCCGCCGCGGGCCAGGAATAGTGGTCTGCAAAGGTTAAGTTTAATCTGATTTTGGCTTTAACAATGCATTGGGGAGCAGTAGACCGACAATGGCGGCGATACAAACTTTTAGCCTTCCAGGGGACATATTTATATAGCAAGTGACCGTGAACGAGGCTAGGACCGTTTTTGGAAATAACTTATTACAAGAAATATCCGGGCCATATTTTCCCAACTTCCAATTTGGGCTCAATTACACTCCTTGCTTAACATGTTGGTACACCAGGGTTAGGTATCGTTTGTTTTGCTCATTCTTGCCTCTGTTCCTTGAGCGTAAAGTTGTTAAGAATTTTAGTCTGAGTATTTACAAATGGGTACCTTTATTTGTCTTTACTTATTCAAAGTTAAACAATGTTCATAAATGTTGCTTGTTTTAAATCTCGGATGTGTCGATCTAACTATATTAGTAAAAAAGCAACGTTGTATGTAATGTCGGCGCAGTCTCGTTCACGTGTTGTTGGGATGTAAATCGATCGTGTCTGATGGAACCTATGGGCGAAATGAATTATACACCGGGACCGGAGGCGCATGGCGCGGCGCTGACCGGCGGCGATGCGACGTCCGTCGCACCGCATGCGAAATGTTCCAATGCATCGCCATTAAATAAATTCATTCACATGTCCCTTGCTGTTATTTTTTTAATATGTTTCCAATACTGTCCTAAAGTTGATTAACGTTCGCCATATTTTATAGCTTGCATGAGTGCACGATATTGCGCAAGCGACTTCAGACTTCAGATGCACTGTAGGTACTTAGCAGCCAGCTAGGCTGTGTCGCTTGTACACGTTTGCTTTATGACTGCATATAAAAATAAATAAAGCACAAGACGGTAATATGGACCATCTGTAATTGATATGCATTATCGTGACTGTGTGAGATAGACAAAACGAGAGCAAGGGTCTAACAAGCTCTGTGACGATGTGTGGGAGCGGGAGACCAAGCGCGGGCGTTGTGAAGGCGTCGTGGCGTGTAATGATATTACACCTAATAGAAAAATATAATGGTTTCATATTTAATAGATGCGCTTTATCACGGTTTAGTAACATACAGCTCAATTAATTATGTTTATCTTGTTAATTTAAACTCTAACTCTCCCCAGTTTAAATCTGTTGGTCCTAATTTCCGGCGAGTGTATTTAATGATATAGTATCGTTTCCCGGATATAGCGCTATTATTGTTTTAACACGAGTGCTATATTTCAATTCAGTATGTTTATCTTAAGAAATGTTTCCCTCGTCTATTTGTGAAAACAAAATTGTTTAAAGAAGCAAACGAGCAAAATATCTGACGGCTATGATGGACGAAGATTTCAATGAAAACAAAATAAACATCTGGTGTGAACTTGGATGCTGAATCGCTGATGCTTCATCGTTGTGTCTATAGCAGTCAGTTTGCCAAATCCGTTGGGACTTACACAAAATGTTGACTCAACTTAGTTACAAAGTGACTAAGCGGCACTTTCACTTCTATGGACGAACAGAACAGTCTATGTAATTATGATATGTGCGTGTTAGTTTTACTTTCTATACCGGTCTATAATTCGTGGTTCATAATACAAAAGGTCACTTACCATTTTATTATGTACCACAGCCAACGCATGTCATTCGGCAACCGTGCTTGTTAATAGGTACCTAAAAATAAAAAAAAAAGATTAGGTAGTGATGACTGGATTTGGTAAACTAGGATTAAAATATGACTAACAGACGGTGAATCACGAAAATGAGGTACCTATAGTAAAGTCGGGCTGTACTGAGTATAGCCAGTTTCCCAGAACGTGGCGACTCGAACGGAAGTCGCGCTACTGACTCAGACAAATCGACTTACATCGCTATTTTATTATTTTTCGAATGGTGGCGTTAAATTTTACACAGCTATTTTAACAAGTGTTTTGTTGTACTTCTGTAGAAATAAAGGAATTTTCATATGTTTGGAAAACTCAATTTAAACAACTGTAATAACGTGGTCACAGGTTTTTTTTATGTAAATTATTTTATTCAACGATTCAACTTCATGTTGTTATTTACCGCGTCCAATAGATGGCGATAGTGGGGCGAATAGAATTGTTAAGAAATAAAGACAAGGAATTTACTAAGAAATAAGAATAAAATAAAATGTTATTTAATTTAATTTATACGTACATAAAAACGAGAGCAATAAACTTGTTTAGAAAGACAGACTGCAGTTTCGCAAAGAATATAGCAAGTAAGTAATAAAAATTTAATAAAAATGTTGCCTAATAACAATGAACAAGTTGTCACACAAACAGATTCTAAAACTGAATAATGAAACAAGCAAAGTTATCTCATGTATAATGTACATCAGACAATAACATGAATGCATTCCCACAATGTCTAATTTTATTTTTCAACGCAAAGAGATCTACAAATGCTAACGTGAGATTTTTTATTCAGTTTAAAATGCGGGGTCAAAGCGCGGTTTGTGGTTCATTTTGAGGGATGTAGTGTAGGTACCAATGCGTTAAAATATTCAGGTAGTTTGCGTTATGGTCTGACCTTTGTTCTGAAGGGCTGACGTGCAGGATCAACCCTGTTGGCATGACAGGTGAAGGTTATACATATGCCGCGTAGGTACTCGCAACTGTTTTTATTTTAAACTTTTTATACTGAGACCAGCTTCGTCTGGCAAAGTAATAAAAATACAAGGTTTTTTTGCTGATATTTTTTATTTTTATAGCGCAGTTTTTACAACCTTCTTCAGAGTTCTTGTATTGAGACAAGATAATTTAGACGAATTTTATATCTTAATATAAACTTACCAATTTATTTTACAAGTATTCAACCTAATATTTAAATACTAGATACCTACACGAAGATACATTTTTTTTTCTATTATTTTTCTTTGTGTATGCTGTCTACAGCATCCTAATAACTGTTTGCTGCACCGGATGACTTCATTACGTCGGCGCCGCCGCCGGCTGTATCTGAAAACCAGCGCTGGGGCTCTGTCTTGCATAGGGTCGCAGCATAATGCTGAGCGATAGTCGTTTTGCGGGGATGTGACGCATGTTTCCCCCAACCCTTCTTCTTTCTTTCTTTTCTTTCTTTCTTTAATTTAATTTTCAGCCAGACCCCACAAAAGGTCAATTACGTCGTCCGTGCCCGAGTGTTC
Organism: Luperina testacea; assembly: GCA_927399505.1. Taxonomy (NCBI): domain Eukaryota; kingdom Metazoa; phylum Arthropoda; class Insecta; order Lepidoptera; family Noctuidae; genus Luperina; species Luperina testacea. The sequence goes on from OV656756.1 coordinate 10,833,879, forward strand.
TATTACACTTTGTTACCTTGGTACCCGCGGAGGAGTAACGTAGGGTGGTCACACAACTCCGGTAAGAAACCCAACCCTTTTTGCCTTTTTTTTTTTTCTTATTGCACTCCGTCCCGGCCACTGGACCGCAAAGCGTGTTTTTTAAACCAAATTCTTATTGTACCCACCCCGATTATATTGCGCCCTCTTTATGATTCTGGCCCCGATCGCTCTCTTCGAAAACTAATTGAAGATAACAAGCTTGTTTTTTCGCCTCTCCACTTGTTCATTTTGGAATCGCGGCCGATCGAGTACGATATTGTTTTCGTTAGCAGAGTTTTCTTAAAACTGAGCAAGAAATTCTCAACTGTGGTACAGTGGGTTGTTTTAATATACAGGGTTACTTGTAATTCGACGTATATCCGTCAGGAGGTGATATCCCAAAATGTAACAAATTGAACCTCACATCATTATGTATAACCGAAATGTGTCGTGTTGTCTTCTCCACCTTGTATACCTGTGGCTCAGTTCACCCACCTAATTGGCTTTATTTTGGAATTTCCACTCGGGATTATTCATTTATCTCATGTCTTTGAGCGTCGCGATGTTTATTCGGGCGCCATTTTGGCCAAAATGTCGGTCATAAAGAAGCTTGACTGGTACACAATCAGGTCTGTTCTGGATAAGTTCTCGTCATATCATAATTACACAGTATGGGTTTGATGCTGACCCAACAACGTCAATAACTGCACCTATAAATAATTAGGCGTAGGCCGCAATCACTGTAATACAAACGTTCTCAGTTTCGCTGTAAACTGTTTCTGAATCGGTCCCGGAATCAATAAATCACAGTTCCAATCAATTCCAACATCAAACATTGATTTGGTCACAGATACGAGGGCGACTGTCGACGAGACGCGGCGGCCACCACGTCTTAACGTGCGTGACCGCCACCGAGTAAAATATCAATAAGAAATTTCATGCAAACAATTTCACTTATCATTCAGCAAACGTGTAAAGCTATACATTTCGTATTTGCACTCAAAACAACATCTTATTTATTCTTAAAGAACACTTTAACTGCAAATAGAAACATTGAAGTCAAAAAACTTAAATTCATTACCAATATTTTTCTATTCTCAAACCGAACTACTAAGAAACCATACATAATTTAAGATTGTTTTAGATAATAGAGCGCAGGTTAGAAAAAGAAAAGAACTTTCTATTCCACTAAATACAATGTCAAATGAAAACGTTTATCTTTATGAAAGGTTAAAGTTAAAGTTACAGCAAACAATAATCAATAAGTTGGCTCGTGAGCCGGTCGACGACCGAATAATTTTGGCGTGAATTATCGTCACGATAGCGTGTGGATTTTAGAAAACTTCGGCAACCTTAGGTCAACCACCCGTAAGTTCTGATTTTGTTACACTAACTTTGAATAAACGAAAACAATTCTAGTTACTTTTGGATCAATTAATTCAAGGAACTTTCAAGACCACTTCATTCAATTCGTTAGAACCGAAATCAATTTTATAGCAAGACGATCCTTTCAGATATGCCAAAAATTCCTTTGATAAGTAAAAATTGCTTTTGGCTTTCTAGTTTCATGGAGAGCCTAAAAAATTGTATTTATTTAATTCATGCGGAAACTGCGTATTTTATAGAAAGCTATTGCATAGCACGAAAGATACAGGTACCTACCGTACTTTCAAAAATACCAATTACGTTTCGTAATGTTGTTGTAAAGAGCGTTCCAAGTTACATCCTTTGCTGGGGGTTATAAGTATCATCAAGTTAGTATAAACAAGGCTCGCTCAGTCGCCGCATGCAGCGGGCAGACCACTTCTCGGACGCATTATCTGTCAACTATGATTTCCTGCATGGAGCACAACCGAAAGTCTACATTTTGTTGTTATTGGACCATTCACTCGAACCTCCAATACACTTCGGACCGGAGTCTATTATTGACTATGGACCTCTCTGCGCGTGTTGGGAGGGGTGTTGTGGATTTTGTACAAAGTAAATACCTGTTCCTGCTCACTTGGTGGTAATTGTAGTGTACGAAAAATACAAGTTTAAATTTAAAAAAAAACAATGTTACTTTTGACAACACTAAGGAACCTCGAATGAAGCTCTCTTCATACACTTTTAACATTTGTGTTTGAGGATAGTTCTCATAGTAGGCAATTAAAAACTAAACGTCCACTTCACTCCAAGTAATCTTCAACTTCATTAAATAATTTATGATAAAAAATAACAACACCGATTGTTTAGTTTAGAACAAAATTGACCTTTTAAAGACAATGAACACTTAGTAATTTTAAGTAATTAAATACACGTTATTGTGGACTTCGTTATTTGCCAAGCAGCTTTAATTACAGACACAAATATTCAAAGTATATTAATTAATAAAAGGGAAATACCTCAACAGATAGTAAGGACATACTTCAATGTAATTCCGCGATAATGATAGAGTACCGAATTATTTGCTTGTGAATGTTATCTTAAGCATCTGGAAGTTAATATAAATGTGTAGTACACAATCGAGATTGTAGATTTTATTGTCCGTTAATAAACAGTGAGCAGAAATGCTTTGGACTGATAGTCAGATAAGTGAACGGGCGGACAATTTGGCGGCGCAAGCCACTAGAGGCTAGCGACTTTCATTAGCCATGTCTCATGAACACTAGGCATGTCCTAGATAGAACCAAAAGACAGCCGAAGACATGTGACATCTGCCAACCCGCACTGGGCCCATGTGGTGGATTACGGCCCACTTCCTCTCACAGAAAGGAGGCCTGTGTCCCACTCTCAGCAGTGGGAACATTATGTAATAGGGGTTTTTTTTATGAGGATGTAATAGGGGTTGATTATACATGAACCCTAGCGAAAATTTGTTTGTTTGTTACTCTATAATGAAAAAATAGCTGAATGGATTTCAATGAAATTTGACACACAGATAGACCATGACCTGAGTAAGGACATTGGCTATTTTCCATCCTGGATCGCAGACAAAGTCGCGCGTAACAGCTAGTAGTCTATAAGAATTACTTGGAATTTGATAGCGTTAAATTATTAATTACACAGTCAACTCACGAATACTTCGTATTACGAATTCAATAACGAACAGTCTTACCTAATTGTTAGAGACAGCGAGACGGTGGTCGCAACATCGAATGAATGATGAATGTGACCGACTGGCCAATATTGTACACTATATTCCATTTTTAACTGATCACTGCTAGTTTTTATGTCAATAACATAATAAATTCTAAATACTATATTTCCTGTTACAGGATAATTATATCGATTTTAAACAACAAATTAACTAATGAGATTAGCCTTAATTAATATCTCGAACATGAGCATTTCTCTTATCGTTTACAATCAATCATTTAATCAAGATTTTCCTATCTTTCGCGTACAAATTGCGGTACACGCATAGCTAGTTGCCGTTTGCAGTCCAAGGTTAATGCAGAAATCGGCGCGGGCGCAGGCGGGTGCGATACGTCACGAGTTGCACAACCCACGCGTCTTGTCAAGACCAACTGACCGCCAGCCAAATTAATTACTGATCAACGTTTTAGACAGATTACAATGATGAAACATTGTGTTTTAGCTAAATATTAAACAGCTTTTTGAACTTTAACCGCTACAATTATGCAATAAGTGCAATAAGTTTAATTGGAGAGTTTTGATCATTTGATTATCTATAGAAACATATTATTATTTTTGACAGTTCTGTTAGATGTATGAGTTGCAACTCAATCGAAGTGCACTTCGATTGCAGTTTTATGCAACGTGCAGGTGTTTGGTAAATCGGTTAAAGTAATAAATTATCTAGCTATCATGATTCTTACATAACTATTAATGCAGGGAATGGCACAGCGTGGTAATTTTCTTTTACTTCAAAAACTAGATCTTAATATTAGATTTTCACTACGGTAATGGGACGTTTATGCAGATTTAGTTCGTGAACGTTTTGCTCGAGTTATGAACGAGCGTCCTAGATTTGCTTCTGTAATCATCTGGTGTCGGGGTGCGAACGGCGCGGGCGACGTATAGTGCGCAACCCGCGCGACCCGACCCGTCCACGTTTCCTCGGAACCGTCTAACTACCGCTAACGGCGCCTCCATTCCTATGTAAATCCTGGTGCCGCATCCGACGCCACATAATACAGCTACAATTTGCATGTCCCCTTGCCCTTTGTGGTCGCACAACCGGGACTCGGTCGCCGGTACCCTCCAGAATGGGTATCGATTGTCGAACAGGTCCTGCAGAGCGTCACATGAATAACAAGCATCCTCTATTAGACAATGGTTTATCGAACAAGATGTCAGTGATTTGCCATTCATTGAAGCAGTAAGAGCAACCCATGACGGCTCGGTGCGCAGAGGACACAGGACACTCACTGTCAGGCCTACCGTGACTTGAATAATTTAATCCGGAGCGCCACAGTTTCCTCGAAATATTTGTTACCCGATATCTTTCATATTAATTAAATTAATTAGTTAAAATTCAATACGTGTATCTAATCCACAATGTAATTAATTTTGTGTGCGAGCCCTTGTTTATTAAGTTAGGAAAACTGCCCTCGTAACGTAAGTATGAGTACTGAACTAAAATTAACTAATTACGGGTATGAAACTGAATAATTAACCAGTCCGTGTAAAGGTCAGCTCATACAAACTGAATTAGTCGGTAGGTATCACTTTATTCGCGTGTTTAAGTTTGCCAATCGTGCTAGCATTATAAATCCAGTTACATCACAGAGTTTATGTAAGCACTTTTGGTCAAGCCGATGAATAAATCCACGTACACACACAAAAACTTGTCTAATTTCCAATGTACCGGAAAGGTCGGCTGTGCCATTTTAATTGATACGTCAATCAGGATGTTATTCGTCCACGACAAGCATATTTTTTATTTTGAAGGTAGTTGCATGCTATTTCCTCTAATGGCGTACAGAGGGCGCGCGAGCGATGCGGCCGCGCGTGAAGCCTCGGCCGTCGCCAGCGATACGCAGAACCAATTATGAGTTTTTCCCTAAGGCACAACGGCATCCGGTGCCATCTCTGTGTAGATTGTTGCCGGTTCTTATTACTGATCTCGCAGATTCCGAGCGTATGCACACAACCACCACACATCCTGCTTTCTATAAACCTCTTTTAATTGCTCATACTTACTCGGACGGTAGGGATTTTTATGGCTGCATTAAAATATTTCGGAAACGTTACATTCGCCTTGATAGTAATTTTGATAATAATAATATCTACAATAATATTCAATAACCAATATTCCAGTTAGATGCTGGTAGGTATCTTGCCGTACTTCCGGGATTGTCCTGATAGCCGTGCAAGACCTATCCACTCCTCATAAGCATCAGGACATGTTCCCCCTTTGTCGCTACGTCACCATGTGCTAGCGACCGTTTCCAGGGGCCCATTATTGAGTGTGCAAGTCACCCCCTGCCATTTTATCCGTGTATATATATAAAACATTGATCAGGGAGGGGTCATAGTTCTTCCATAGTTCTTGAGGTAACCAGTCCACTTTAGCCACCCAAACCCATAGTACAACTTCTTATTTTTCCCTAACCTGCAATAGTCCTACACCAACCGAGAGTTATCCTTGGGTGCACTTGCATAGGTAGTGAGTGCATACAAGGATAATCGTCGGTTGGAGCCGCATTTCATTAAAATTGCCTAAGGGGCCTCTGCGAGGTGGCTTCGGGGCCCCATGGTCCCGAGATATGTAAAATCATTAAAAAACATACTTGCTATAGGAACCAGATAAGTTTCAATAAGAAACCTTATAATCTGCAAAATTACCTACAAACTATGAGAGGCACGTACTAAAAAACTCAATAAAAATATGTCGCGTCATGATATTACTCGAAGGCATCGTAACGCGCCGGTAACAGAGAATAGTAACCATTTTACAACCAAAAACATTCCAGTAACAAGGTTACATTTCAATGTACCTAAAGTGAAATCTCGCTTGAAAGTATTCCTCGTCTGCGTGGAGGCAGTAACACAATCTTTTATTATTAAAATTCCCAATAGTTTTATTACACACGGCGGGACCGACGTGGCGGGTGTCTACCGACTTTAATGGTCTATAAAGAGTAATTTGTTTTAGGCTTCTGATACGGCTCATAGAGATTACAGTCACGATAGGAATGTTGTAACGACTTATCAATTCGATGCAAACGTTTTTTCAATGATACTGCATAGTAACATACCTAGAGATGACCACACAATAGGGTCGTAATGAACTAGAATGGAGTCTCACAACAATTTAGAGGCTATTTATAGAACAATACTAATACAACATGTAGTAGCTCTAACTTGTTCCTAGATCATTAGTTTTGTCTTAATTGAACGGGGGCACGAGGGTGCCAAGGGAGCTTTTGCCGACGAAAAGCTTCATGCGTGGGGCGCACGAGCGTGAAATTAGAACTGCCTTTTTTAATGCGGTTGATGCTTCCCAAAACTATATGTACTGTAATGAGTTGGTATTCTTCATATACTTCTACTGAGGATGTTAGGTTTCTTGAAGGAATTGGTTGAGCAGTGTTTACAAGCTCTTGATGTAATTTTAATCTATCATTGATGATTACTCGTTATATTAATCACAACAACGGTGATAGAGCTTTAGATTGGCTTTAGATCTATCATTTGGATGACCAGGGCTACGTAACCCTTGTAATCCAAAACGATAGCCAATTCATCATAATCTGCCAAGCCTTTTGCCAACTATGTTGGGGTCAGCTTCCAGTCTCACCGGATGTAGCTGATTACCAGCATGGGCAGCATGATATGAAATGATAGCCAATCATTTATTAGAAGAAAAAATGACGCTACCCTTAGCACATAGGTAAGTTAGCCAAGTTAGAACTGTTTCGTCGTTAGAACAAACAATTTCTAAAAAGTCTCTTATATAGGAATATTAGTCACCTATCGCTACCAAAGTTCATTTCTAACAGATCATTACCTATCGTCGTTGCGACTGCAAAAGTCGCTATGTGTTTTTAGTGAACTTATTTGAGCTATATGAATTATAACATTTAGCGTGTTTATACGGAACTTTCGATGTATGAATATCACATAGCTACATTCCTTAACTCTTTAAATATTGCACTTATCACATAGCTGTTTATACAGTATGTGTGTATTGAAATAACAATTAAAACTGCATAAAGCACCGAAAATAACTAAATAATACATACCGGCTTTTGCACGCGCGACGACGCTATAATAAGATACACGTAAAACATAGGTATAGGTAGAATTTGAGACAGTATCGTATAACTGTCGTTACTTTACCGTCTGAGAAAAGCGTCTATACGGTTGTAAATCAGAAAGATGTCAACTCGCGGGTTATCTGAACCAAGATATACGTGGGACCAAACGCGCTGGCTTCTTTCCTCATATCAAATGTCTGGGCTATCGCACACACCTGAGGTTTATGCTCTATTAACTGAATCATCTTTTTATTTATGTACTAGCTCTTGCCTGTAACTTCGTCCGCGTGAAATTTTTTGTTTCCCGACCCACCTCATGGTATCGCTATTGGACTTTGTGAACTATACCAACCTCATCACTTATATGTCTATGGTGATAGATTTTTGTATCTTTTGTCTGTTATGTCATAATCTGCGAAAAGTGGCGAAAAGGAATGTGTCCGAACCATTAACGAACAAAATCAATAATACTACTTGTGAACAAAGTATGTCAATTCCATACCTTCTAATAGGTTACGGACCCAGCACGATTCCAATGCGCTGCGTTATTATTTCATTTTCGGTCAGCGTTTATCTGGCTTTTTTGTTTTTGCTCGGTTCGTAAGGGTCCTACCGTGATGTTAAATAGCCTCTTCCTCAGGAATTAGACAAGAATTTTACAAATTTGATTGGTAGTTCCAGAGATTAGCGCGTTCAAACAAAAAAGAAAACAGTAGCACTCCGGGAGTGCCGACAGAAGTGAAAACTTGAACAATTACGTGTATATTTTGTGAATCGTCTTATAAACAAAACACGCGCGGTACCGGCTACGGCCATCCGTCTTACGAATTTTCGATCAGGTCACGTGTAATGACGCGAGTTTAACATTTTTTACCCATTACAAAAAAAAGTTTACAACGCCGCTAAAGAAGTTTTCACTTCAAAAAAAACAAACTCTTCAGCTTTATTATAAATACAGATAGATCACAGCAAAATGTTGACGACTTCTATTTCTAAACATGGAACAATTCAAAGGTATGTAACGGCCATCTTTATACTCGGTACCAGGCACTTAAAAGAATATTGTGAAAGAGCAGCGCTTTGTAGTAGACAGGAAAGATGCAATGCACTTCTGTGACATAAAAAAATAATTGTATGTTTGTTTCATATTCCAGAAACCATCTGCGTGCCGACTCGACATATCTCGTTCTGGGTTTGTCTATAAGGTCATAAATTCCTTTAATATTATTGACAGAAATCCGTCCCCGAATGCCATAAAGCTGAAATTGTTAGTACAAATAAACGAAAATAGAAAATTGTTACGTGAGGACGACGTTTACAGACGCGCTATAGTATGTGGCCCTGTAGGTTTCTTGGGCGTTCAACCTCGGAAATTCACCATCATATAATATTTTTATCACTTTAGCTCACAAACGTTCAGTCAACGCTCAACACAGAAACCCAATAGACCTTTATTTTGGCATGATTTTTATATAAATAGAATAGTACGAAATAATACTATATCCTTTCAGAAATAGCCATATGTTGACGTAGGAATAAAGTACTAGCTTCTGCCCGCGACTTCGTCCGCGTAACATTTCGGCCCCCGATCCAACCCGTCGTCACATCGTTTGCCCGCGCTATTACTTCGTTTTGGTTTTTTTTTCTGATTTGTTTCCTTTTTTCTCGGCTCCTAAGGGTTCGAGCGTGACGTTAGTCTTAGTTATAACCTCCATCAAAAATTGAGATACCAAATGAAAAAAAAAAACAAATCCTACTGGTAGTTCCAGAGATTAGAATCAGAATCAGAACTTTATTTGCTTACTAGCTTCCGCCCGCGGCTTCGCCCGCCAGGTATGTCGATAAAATCTATCTATCCTATGTCCTTCCCCGGGATGCAATCTATCTCTCTGCCAAATTTTATCGAAATCCGTTCAGTGGTTTAGGCGTGGAAAGGTAACATACAGACAGAGTTACTTTCGAATTTATTTATTTAATTAGTATGGATGAATGTAGGTACAAGTATAAGATGTTGTACATAAATTAAAGAGATAGGCTGCAGTCTACCTTACGGCGTGCAAAATATTACATAATTTAAAAATGTTAATACATACCTACAAACAAAAGAATGTCAACAAAACAAAACAGAAATTATAGTGAAGTCAATTAATAATATTATAGTCAGGTAGATAAGTCTTACAGGCTCAATTTTAGAATTAAATAAAACAATCATAATTTGGATAAATTCATATCATTTAGAAAGTCTTTCACTGCAAACATTTGCTTAAAAGCTCCTGCAATCAGGCGCGACGCGCGACGCGAAACGCGCGCGACACAAAGACACCGCTCGTTGCGCGACTTGCGGTGCCTTTATGTCGCGCGCGATTTTATCGCGTGTCGCGCCTGTTTGAAAGAGCCTTAAAAGTAGTGCAGTAGTTCTTGTTCCCCCGACCCACCCCGTCGCATCTAATCGCCTGCCCGCGCCATTACTTCGTTTCTACTTAGCGTTCTTTCTGACTTTTTTCTTTTTGCTCGGCTCCTACGGGTCACAGCGTGATGTTAAATAGCCTATAACCTTCCTCAAGAATTGGGCTATCAAATACAAAAAGATTTTTCAAATCTGACTGGTAGTTCCAGAGATTACCCCCTACATACAAACTTACAAACTTTACCTCTTTATAATATTAGTACCTATAGGTGACAGGTCCCATTGTCATAATACTTTTAACACTGCTGTTTTGTAATGACCCGAATGTAGCACGTTGTTGTATTGGGATGCCAAGGGACCATTAGCGCGATCAAACAAACAAACTCTTATTAGCATTAATAGATGAATACGATAATAAACATTTAGGTCGTTTCCAGATTACATTCTCCCCCTACCGCATACTTCAGCAGTCACCAAAAGCTTTTACTTCCACCAGAATGAAGCACTTCAATCAGTTTTTAGAAGTAATTCTAGACTAATTCCCTACAGCTCACAGAGAGCTCCGAGCTCCGAGAATACACGGCTATGTATAAACGCCAGCACATCAAGCTACCCGAAACTGTCAAATTTTCCCAATCAACTCTGAACCTTATGCTATAGCGATAAAGTTAAAAATCTATTAAAGAAATTTGACAGATTGTAGTAGCTTGATCTGCTGGCGTCTGTACTTAGAGGCTTAGAATAGTGTCTGTTGGATTAAGCTCTCAGTTTCAGCTCGATCTACATACCGCAGGGTAGGAGCAAACATTTGTTAAGCACAACAGAATGCCGGCCTAGAGCCGTTGTCATCGATCGCCGAATAACTGGAATATCTTTCTAGGATCTATGAGCCCTGTTGACTGCCAGCAAGGCTATTAACATCTAGTTTACTTACCCGAAATATAATACATTTTGCTTTGTTACATTTGTTATAATTAAGCGATTTACGCTGCAATTGAGCCATTGGCGTAGCGAGTTTATTTCTCAAAGAGAACAACATCTTTAAGCCGTATATGGGTATATTTTCTGGAACACTTACCTCATAAGGTAAGTGTTTTATGCACGTGTAGCTTGAAGTCTATAGAAACACCCACAGGGGAAAACGTAATGTGAGTCATCATCATCTGCCAAGCCTTTTCCCAACTATGTTGGGGTCTTCTTCCAGTCTAATTGGATGCAGCTGTGTACCAATATTTTACATGGAACAACTGCCTATCTGACCTCCATAACCCAGTTACTGAGTAATACGAAACCCCCTGGTAAGACTGGTTGTCAGACTTTCGGGCTTCTGACAACCCGTAACAACTGTCAAAGAAAGTATTGATCGATATAAATACGTCTCGTGTTTTTCATTGAAACTAGAAGAACTTCGTTAAGGAAAACCCATAAATAAATACATTCGTAGGTACTATTTCGTATTTACTAGCACCCAGCTACACGAGCATTTTATTGTTTCTAAGAAAAATGATCCAACCTTTTACCTAACTACATAAATATTGCGAATTTACTCGGTAAAATGACGTGTATTGTGATACTAAATCTAAATTAAATTGAAGCTTTTTGTGTATTCCCATTTCAGGTACATTTTTCTTCAGAACTCCATCTAGAACTATTTTTACTAGGTAAACCATATGTTTATTATTTATTTTTTCTTTTTATTTTTTATTTATTACCATATGTTTCTAGGAACCACGTTACGATTTTAATAACTGAAAGACTGAAAGGGTATAAGAGTACCTACCTACAAACATAGATGGATTTATGTTATCTGCTGTAATAAAGACCTTAATCGCCAGTTATTGGAACTTTCAACCCCGGGCTATTTCTCAGAAATTTCTTACAGAAAACCAGACTAATACTTCGTCCAACATGAAATTTCACCGTAAACGGTCAACTTTCTAGGGTTTTTCCAACGCAGCTGTTGCCCTATTATAATAGTGACTAGTACGTTCCCGCGAGGTGGCTCATCGTGTCACTATGTACTGTGGAATGATATTATACGCTCGGTTGGAAGTTGGCAAACAGAGGTAGTTGTATGGCACGGTGCCTACAACGACCATAGGTTCTCGTTCCCCGACAGTAGTTAATTGAGCGTGAACTTTAACATGAGCACTATTTTCTAAAAATATTTTAGGTACTCGTAACTTCGAATAAATTTGCTAATAGAAGAAAATAGATAAAATGTAAAAAACGCTCACAAAGAAAGGATTAAACTTTCAAATAACAGGGTTAGTGTATTCCACGAAGTGTTAAAGTACACAGACGAGTTCAATAAACTCGGACTGTTTCGTATTAATATAATTTGAGGGCATTTCGAAATAAAGCCGAAATAATTACGCGCGTACTCAGATCCCTCTAGAAATAAGGCACTATTTATTTAATAAACATTCAACATGATTGAAATGTAATAATGTCACCAAACAGAAAGAAAGTCACTTTGTTGCCGTGAACTTTTCGCAAGGGCGGGCGGGCGGCCGCACGACCGCCCGCCCAGTGTCGCGCCAGCCGCCCAGCGAGACGAACGCGCACATTCACCCCTGAAACTGTTCGTTATCGTGAATATTGTCGACGATCGTGTACTTTACAGTGAGTGATGTCAGTGGATGCCGATAGCCAACTACGGTAACCGAATGTTGAACGAAAACAAGACTTTTACTGTAGTTTAACGTTGAGTTGCATACGGTACTAACTACGTAATATTAGTTACCTACCTGAAGACTTTTGAGAACTGATAGAGTTTTCATACTACGTATTCGCATTAGTTTTTCGAAGTAAAGCTAGTTGTTAGTAAAATTTCCTTATTCCACGTACTTTAAGTGAAGAAAATATCGTGCAACAAACGGATTATTTCGTTTGATTACATCGGGCACGTGAGGAGGCACATAGACACATAAGTGAATAAAACTCTTGAACACAACTTTTCTGATTCACCGACAAGTTCTCAACGGGACTTCTATATTACGTACGACTAAATTGGAAGTCGCAGGATCTTCTGAACAAGGTATGGAGACAATTCCTTTTATTAATATCTTTGAAATTTTTCCCTTATAATTTAAATGTCGGAGGTAGCTTTCAGGTAAGTAGAAACGAATTGTTAAAATACCGTCCGTTAGCTAATTTGTTATTCTTTTTATTACCTAGCATCTTAAGTATTCATTTAATATAATATCACCCTTAGGGAAAATGGGGCACGTTTTTACGCAGGGCGTCGCACGAATTCATTAGATGTTAATAGCGTAATATTAAAAATGTAATAATGTCTCGACTGTATTTTGACGGTACATTGACACGGAGCTTGGTGTGTTAGTTGAGTTGGTTATTACAGTAAACAAATCGCTCGTCCGTCGACGATGGTCGACAATTTGGTCGCGGTTCAGCCTTGTTGTCAAGACTCTAAAGGCGTGGGAAAACAAACAACCGCTGCTCTCGTTAACGGGCTCTTGTCCTCCACCGGACCAGAGCACTGCTGCGGGTGCTGCCACCGGATATATTCAAATTTCAACTTTACGTCGAAGTACGAACAGTTATATGTCCACTCCTGTAGTATTGGTTCAGGACTGTAAAATTTAGCGACAGTCACGACCCAAGAATAATTTTAATTAGGGCTTTCAAGCAGGCTTGTCTTTTAAATTTTGTAATCTTTTCTTTTATCTCCATTGTAATTTTGTTCTGCAGACAAAACTCGATATTTAGTTCGCAACTATGACAAAATGGTATTTCATTTCATTTCAAAATTAATGTTTTCTATTTTATATTAATATTTTATTTATTCACATTTAAGAGATTATAGAGCGGAAATACAACAAATATACATAAACACTAAACGCATTCAATTAAGTCTCGGCTGGTATATTCTGGTCCTATGTAAATGGACCCACTGCTGGTGTCCATTTCCGTTCGGTAACAGTTTCCTTCCATCGCTATAACACTCCCTACGTAAGGCTCCCTGTGAGTGTGTTGCACGATTATCTCTATGCATGACTTTTATTTGTAAGGACTAAAAAGCTACAATAAAACCGGTTCTCAACGTCGACGCTAACCGGACGAACGACAAAGTTTCTGTTTCTTTTTAGTTCAGTGATCTAATCTAAAGTCTCCCCTGTCGCCCTGAGTACGAGCGAGAGAGGAAAGTTGTTTTCTTATTTACTCGTACATGAAGCCGGTCTTTGCCGAGTGTTTCCGAAGCGCGCGCGCCGCTTGCCGGGTACTACGCCTACACTATGTTTTGTGTGACGTTTCTATTCTATGACGTGAATTCATTGATATTTTTGTTACTATTGTGTAGAATTTGACGCGTATGAGTATTATGCCATCACGAGTGTGTACAAATTGTTATGTCACAATGCTAATATAACATACTGACGACTTAATTCCGGTAATTAAAAGTTGTCTCACCTAATTTTGGTACTGGCGGTAGCTGTCAAATGTTGTTAAATATTCTCTTTAGTTAATTAAACGCGTGTTCTCTGTTAATTTTGTGAAACTGTGAACTCTTTGTCCGGACCGGTTCGTATGATTGAAAGTGGGTGACTGTCAGTATTATTCCGTGGTGGGATAAGGCGAGTGCCGCAACAGCGGTGAGCGTTGCACGACTCAAGTTAACATTGAACGTGAAGGTAAGGCCCAATTAACTCCATACCTATTACAATAGCACAAAGGTTTATTTTATGTATTTTTAATTATTCACCTTTTACTTACACGAGTCATTAATTATTATTAGGTACACTTACATCAGCGAAATTAATACACACGCACACGCGTACACGCATACGCGCGTATTAATGCATACGTTACTCATGAGCACTGAGTTATTATTAAAATGTGCGTAGATACCTACCTAAGTAATTATTTGTTGAAATATCGCAATTACAATGAAAGTACCATTTAAATATTGAACATTTAATTAATCACTCACTTGTGTGGCAAGTTAATCTCAGGGTACCTAGTCGAAAAAAAATATTGTTTACAAAATTATTACAGTGCCTACACATGGTGCAATGGCCCTGACAAATCGTTCGAACGTTCACAAAGCTTGCTAGAAGCACGTAGCACAAACACATCGACTACTCAGGTGATCGTTACAATTCAAACGAATTATTAGCAGCGAAGCGATCCACAAAATGAAACAGAATACGAAAGTAAAAATTATTCCAGCACAACCGATTCTGGCACATCTCTGAGAGCCGAAACACAATGAATTATGCATCATACTTTACCTTTCAAACCATACCGAATGCTTGACTAAAATATCGCGACAAACTATCTCGGCCATCTTCATCTAGACTCTAAATGTACGGCCGATGTCTTAGATAAGTTGACGGTAACGTCAGTGGATGGGTAGACGTTACCGGGCCGCGTAGTCGTAACCGTAACTCAGGGGAGCCCAGGGTTCACCTCGACTCGCGACTCACTGCGCCACTTATCCTGTGCAACCATCTGACCCCGCGGGAAAACGTGTGACGTCACCATACCATACACATATCTATACTAATTTATAAGAAAGAGGTAAAATTTTTTTGTTTGATAGTTTGTATGAAGGGAGTAATCTCTGGAACTACCAGTCGGATTTGAAAAATTATTTTTGCATGTGATAGCCCAGTTCTTGAGGAAGGCTATAGGCTATATGACTCTTATGAGCCGAGCAGAAACGCTATGCGAAAACGAAGTGATAGGGCAGGAGACGAGGGCAGGTGAGGCAATGCGACGAGATGGGTCGAGGGAATAAGAAATTCCACGCGAAAGAAGTCGCGGGCAGAAGCTAGTAATATTATGAAGGTATGAGTTGTAGACACAGAAGGGGTTAACGATTTCAAGGGTCGACGTTATGGGCTGGCGAACTGCCTTTACTTCAGTATATTATACCGATATTGCAGAGAAATTGACACAAAATGAATGTAACTTATCTTAGCCCACGTGAATTAGGTACCTACCTATATTAAAACATTGGTTTTAGCTTTAATAAATTAAACTGGCCAAGTGCGAGTCGGACTCACACACGAAGGGTTCCGTACCATAAGGCAAAAACGCCGAAAAAAACACGTTTGTTGTATGGGAGCCCCCCTTAAATATTTGTTTTATTCTGTTTTTAGTATTTGTTGTTATAGCGGCAATACAAATACATCATCTGTGAAAATTTCAACTGTCTAGGTATCACGGTTCATGAGATACAGCCTGTAGACAGACAGACAGACGGACGGTGGAGTCTTAGTAATAGGGCCCCGTTTTTACCCTTTGGGTACGAAACCTTAAAAACTAAACCTGCTCTGGTTTAGACTGAAGGATAGGTACATTATGTTTTTTAGTAGTAGGTATAACGAATTAATAAGAATGCCAAGGTCAGAATTAAATTTTATCATAGTTACTAAATATTAATGTTCCCGAGCTGAATGTTTAAGTATCCATTCGAAGCTTAAGATGAATACTAAACACTTCGGAAAATTCTTAAAGTAAGTACCTAAATGTTTTTCATTCATCCTTCATCAAGTTTAAAACAATGTCATTGAGTGAACGACACGATAACTATCAAGTTCAACCATTTATCCTAAATGTATTGGGTGTTAATCGCAAATGTAGGTTGTTAAGTATCGAATGCTTTGATAATAAGAGTGGTTGAACTTGGCCCGTAACCTTTTAATGTGGCGACCACGCTGACTACTAAGTAAGTAAGTACCTAGCAACATAATTTTATTCGATCAAACCTGGCGACATAGCTCTCTGAATGCGCAATTTTATTAAAAATCGATTTTAAAACTAGCCAGGATTAAAGCTCCTGCAAACAGGCGCGACGCGCGACGCGACATAAAGGCACCGCTCTTTGCGCGACTTGCGGTGCCTTTGTGTCGCGCGCGATTTTATCGCGTGTCGCGCCTGTTTGTAGGAGCCTTTATGCTTTTGTTTTGAAGTGACTTTTGAAGTTTTTTTTTCAACGATTTGATCCAAAATTCCATGCATAAGTAAGTGCGTAAGTTTTTTGCCAGAAAGCTTTAAGTTATACTTAAATAAAACAAATGTTTAATTACGTGTCTTGTTCGCTTTATCTAATCCCAAGGGAGATTTTATTTGAAGCATTTGGTGTACAAGTTAGTATCAAAGCTCACAGCTTATTAATAATAATAAACTACGAGCTGTCAGGTGGGAATGAAGCGCAAGTAGGCCAACAAATCATTGAATTTAACAAGACCCAATGCCATCACTAATGTTTCTGGGAGGCCGCACAAGTGTCGCTTGCCGAATAACACAATTGGATCCAGGCTCGGTGTCCAAACAATATTTTCCCCTTGACTTGCTTTAAAACAACAGAACCGGTATTCATTACAGCTATGTGATTGTTAGAGTTAATTAAGCCGGCATTGTTTCTACATTTTCACTTGTGGTAATGTATCTCAGCATTCCCATTTCCATCGACGAACCTTCGAACATAGCTACCTACCGACCACCGCAACGTTTAGATATACATTTATCCAGCGTGTTCAATCAGCACTTGTTTTAGAGCAGTCGAGTGTAAAACTGAGGCCCAAATCTTCGTGCGTAGAATACAATCTTGCAATCGATTGGCATCCGTAGTCTATTGTAAGTGTAACACTGATGGAGATCAATTCGTGGCAATTGCAATAAATAGGTCACGTAACTGACGTTACTTGACCGACTTTCTAGCGGCCGAAGACAACGCTGACAATTATACCGATTGTTCAAATACCGGTCACTTCCACCCATTCAATGCTATTTCGATCACCCTGCTTGTTTTTTAACTTGTCAAACGATGTCAGCGAAATTGGTTTAATTTGATTTGAGGAATGTTTTGTTAGGCCAATTTAGGCTACAATACAAAGCCCGTCATTTTATTTTTCCACGCCAATTTTTGTGTTTAAGTACTCTCTGCAAGTTATAAAGGAAAAATATTTCCAGATTGTCTGTGGTTTCATGAAACATTTCGGACAACATCCTAAAAAAAATTATTCAACGTTGGTATTATATTATATCCATACCTACACTTTCCTCGAAGCAATATTCTTGTCTCATTGCTATTTAAGATAGAGGAAAACTCTGAATGTATGCGTTTAATTCTTTCATCTGAAGCCTATCATTATACTTCTTCCCTTGGTAAGAGTCACTTTGGGATAGAAAGTTGGCCTTTTGTGTTCTAATTGACACTTTTCAAAGAAAAAGATTGAATTCATTGTTAAACTCTCTAAAGTGACGTGACTTAGACACTAACTTAGCGTTTAAATAAACTTTTCAAAGAAAAGGGACAAAAGAATTGGAGTAACGTCATAGACAAGGCGCGAAACTTTTAATAAAACACTTTAAATTTGTCTTACGTACCGAAGTTGGCAATTCCGGCTAATTGAATTAACTGGGCGGTAATGAGTACATTTTGTAGAGGTTTTAATTGAAACAGCCTGGTGAACAAATTGTACAAGCGTACGTGGCCAGTTAGTAGCTACAGTACATAGAACACACGTCACCGCCACACGTGTTTAGCCTTGACGCGGATCCCATTCCCTTGAGAAGCAGACAGACGTGTTGTCAGAGGCGTACCTATTGTAGTTCACCCACAGTTTACCGGTGCCTTATTGATATAGATTGCAAGTCATACCTTAGGTATATCGAGCACATACTATTCTAAAATAGAAGCTCTAAATGACAGAAAGGCTACGTTGCATTGTCCAACAAATCCAATCCAACTTTTTGTCGACCCTCAGTCTGGCGAAGCCGCGATATAGAAATTCATTTGACGTTCGACTAGTAAATGAATCTACAAATAGTCGTATGGATTGACAACCTAGCGGTAATGGTATAGACGGTGAATCGATATTCCAGTTTTTTTTTTAAACGTTGCCCCACATTAGGAATTTCTACTGTATTGTGGGTGCGTTTACAAACATTTAAACTCACATACACAAACAGCCAGACCCGTAACAACTACTTAACTAACTCAATCGCTTAACCACTGCGCCAACCGTGCCGTCAAATGCCGATATTGAGGTCTTACTATGATATAATATGGATGTTTTAGTTTAATGATTCCTAGTAATCGATTCGGTTAGTTATAGGTACCATTACTTACTAAGAAAAAGCATTCTGACCACTTCTCGGGAAATTGATCAATGAGTTATTAATGTTATGATTCTAGGCAGTATCTACTAAGAAGAGAATCAAAATATATGAGAGGATCATAATATGATCTCGTCCCTGATGTAGAGCGTACGGCAACAATGTATTCAGTAATGCAATCATCTGAAAATAAACTTATTCACTAACATTTTATTGCCGCAATGAAATTAGTAGTGTACAAAAAAGCACTTTGAATAATCAGTTCACAAACGGTCTGAATGAGACAGCTATTGTCAACGAAACTCGGAGATATACTTTCTCACGATAAAGCAGAGAGAGCGAGCTATCAAGCAAATTGTCACTCCATTCTTTACTTACGATATTCACCTCGCGTTCAGTCGTAATTATCTACGTAATGCATCAATGTCTATTTGAGTAATGTTCGTGCAGTACAAACAAAAGAGATTTGTTTTTACTGTTGATTACTACTCGCTATTTTCGATTACAATGGCATCGAGAGCTCGTAAAAGCTAAGCGAGCTCATTGAAAAAGTACTGGAGACACGCAACAGCAATGTTTTAACTGTGCTGTCTCATTAATTTGCAAACGGCCAGTTGGTCACGGGTGCGCAAAAAGTTAATCTCTCGCGGCCATTATTTTGATGTAGTATCGAGTAGAACAATGGACCACGTAGCGTGACGTGATTACGCTATGGAAATAGTATTAGGAGATTATATCGGTATTATAGTGATACGTGAACGTTTTATGTTATTATATTTGTCTACCTGATTAGAAAATGAATGCGCTACCAGGCAGTTTGTGTGTGATTTTTGACTGCTAACTATCGAAGATTATTATTTTGTGATGATCTCCCACGTGCGGGTGTACACTAAAGCTAAACACACATAGGTGCGTATTGTTATTTGTTATACTATTACTATGATGCAACAAGAGAACACAATCCACACAAGCCTTGTTAGTTGAATATGAAAGCTGTCGAGATGCACTAGTCGGCGCCGCGCCGCGCGGCACGGTGCAACACGGCGCGGGGTGCGCACTGGGCGAGATGTCGTTTAGAAGAAGTGGTCTCATCCAATTAAGAGCATGCCCGCTGGATTGCTTCCAGCGTTTTTGTCGTTTTTGTAATTGTCTTCCCGCACATTTCCTTTTACAAAGCGCTATCGGAAACGCCTACCCTATCTTGTGTTCAATTTGTAAGTTTTAAAGTTACACGCCTTTCGTTAGCACCAGCTAAAATAAATTCCAACGCCATTAAAGTTAACTGTTCTGCAGTTTACGGAATTAGCGACATGCGTGTTTAGTTAGTAGGAATAGGTGTTTCGGTGGGTAAGTAATTACGGCCAATTTATCAATTACCTAATAATAATAATATAATAATAAAATCTTTATTATCCAGTTTAACAATTTACATTTACCACTTGATTTATCATTGCCGTATTAAAACTCTATTAGACTTTGTTTGGACTTGGGGCTCCCGACACGAAACTACCTGTATTCAGAAACCAGAGTATAGCCGTAGCGATCTCTGAAGTGATACCTACTTGCTACCTCTAAGCTCAAGAGACGATAACTCTATAGTTTATTATGCTAAATTATTCACAGTATTGCTTGTTTCGTATCTAAGCTGCAAAGACACGAATAACTCCCGCTGAACACATTTGTTATATTTAAACTAGACATCAGCGCTAAAACACAAGTTCTTTGGTAAGTATTTTGCGCGCTCAAGTTCTGTGTATAGTGTTCACGTGCGGGATCTTGCGACTTAAAGAGACATGTCGGAGTAGACATGCATCGACGAGAGGAGTATGCAAATGAGGAATATTGGGAGTAGCGGTGACGGCGGTCGGTGCCATTGTCACCGCGCCCATTGTGTGCTCCGGTGTAGTACATCTACATACATAGTGCAGTGTGTGCGGGCTGTGGGCCCGACTCGGCAATCTGCGTCGTCCGCCGCATGACAAATCGGTACCGTCTAAGTATTTGTTTCGAGTCGTGATCGACGCTCGCGTGGTTTCTTACGCCTGATTCTGATGCATTCTACGTTTTAAGCCCTATGTGGCACCGCTATTGCGTCAATCTCGAATGATGAAATTTTATAAACTATTTTACAGTGACAAAATTTTATGATCAAGGAACATGAATGGCTGCACCTGCTCGCATTCGAACACAAATTGGGCAACTGAATAATAATGTTGACGTTTACATAAAAGCGTGTTTATATCGTGTGCAATAATAAACGCGTTTATCTGGCTGGGAGACACCGTTAAAGCTCGTGCAGTCGCAGTCGTGCCAAATCTCTTCATTAAACTGGTTGGAGGTGGGCGATAGCGGTACATCCCAGTGTTTACATTTTACATGTAGCTGTGGTTATTACACCGCACACATAGCCTATATTATATAACTCTGTGCATTGTATTTAACTCTATGTAAGTATGTAGATCGTTATCAGATTCTGCTCACAACTATGACCACATTTTGCATGTCTTGTACGACTTAAGTTTATTACTTACTAACGCTATCTTTAAGTAGAAAATGTAAGATAACTTGTATCTTAAATAAAGATAGCATTTATCAATTACTAAGTACATAGTATTGTTAGGTAAGAGCAACAAACAGCTGAAGGATTAATAAACATTAGAGAATACATAAATAGATTATAGATATTGCCTAATACAAACATCTATTGGTGAAATTCTAAAATAATATGTAATAGGTACCCTTTACTTATGTAACACGACATACATACATGCATATATGTTACACAAGATGATGTTGTGTTACTAATATATCCCAAATCTTGTATTTAATCAAGCAGTTTGGGAGACTAAAGCAAGTTATTGAAGCGTGGTGCACTCAACCTCAATATGTTGCCAGTGAGGCTGAACTTCGGCTGTAAGTTCTGACAACCAGTAGTTATTAACATAGATAGCTCACTAATAACATATCGGAACGCCCATTATCAACAATCGGTGATCCGAAATAGAGATCACGGGCAGAGATTAGAGCGCGGTCGCTTTAGCTGAGCCCTAATTTATTATTCAGCGAGTGTCGCGGCTACGTAATTTATATAGGCGCAGTTATCGCAGACGAATGCGGCTGTGGCGCTTTTAAAGCTGATTACAGCTTTAAGCGGCTAGATAACGTTGTAGGTGTTCGCAGTGTCCCGTGTCGCAAACGCGGCGCCCTGACACAGTTTCTGTTAATTCAAAGTGCCATAATTGCAATACAAGCTAAATATAATTGCGTATTATGATTGCGCGCACGCCGCCGCCGCCCGCTCCGCGCCGCTCAACATCCTCGCGCGCATCCAAATCAGCAGCCGCCACTGCCGCTGCCTACGAATGAGGATTTAATTTAATGTTCTGGATAGTAATTCGTTTCAAAACAATAGCATCAGACGCAGCATTGAATACATATGCAGCGTTTTAGTTGTTTTATACTTAACATATAAAGAATGGACAACTGTTTTTGTGCCGCACTATATGGCATAGGTATTATCATTATGTAAATACATAGCTACCGTGGAACAGATTGTGACACCCATATAATTACATATGTATCTGATGGAATATCACACTAATATTATAAAGGCGAAAATTTGTGAGTGTGTGTGTGTGTGTTTATATGTTTGTTACTCTTCACGCTCAAACGGCCGGACCAATTTTGATAAAATTTTGTACAGAGGTAGCTGACACCCTGGATTAACATAAATAGGCCACTTTTTATCCCGCTATTCCCACGGAATCGACATTTACGCGGGTGAAACGGCGGGGCGCAGCTAGTGTTATATATGAGGCGGTCAATTTGTTGCGATAAAGCCAAATAAAGTTTTTATTGGTAATGAAAAATGTAGTTATTGAGTAACATTCTGAAATGGCTTTACGAGTTCACGAAATGCGAAACAAGTCTGATAAAGGCAAAACGCAATATTGAATATGGAATATAATATTTTGCCATGAAAATATCGTAGTATTGAGTGTTCTGTGGGTTTGGCAGCCGTCCATCAGCTAGGTATACTGTTGGGACTTGAACCACGGAGCCAGCGGGTTTGAATAATATCACTTGATCTCTCGAACTATCTTTTAAGTCAATTAATTATTAACTGGGTACAAAGTCTACAAATATTTCTTGTACCCGTGTATCTGTTTCGCAGTTTCATTTCAGTTCCGTCAATACTTTATTAGCAAAACAATGAAAATGTGCTGAACGTAAAGCTTTTGAGCGAATTTTGCAAGAATTGAGGAAATTCACAGTATTTTCTAGAATACTTTAATTATCTGAAGTCTTGTTTTCATAATATAGACATATGAAAAGCTGAGAGCTTAGAAAGTTAAAGTATTTTCTCAATATGCTCCTGAAACTGCAAGAAATACAGCCTCTGTGCATTTAAGAAAATTGTGAAGAACAGTTGATTTTTCTTTAACAAAATACCTGCATGGCAACTCACTATTGTTATACAGTTTCTCGATTAGTGTACATAAAGGTCGTTTGATCTAGAGTTGTAGAACCCTCGATGGTGTTATGTGTAATGAACATTGTCTTACCTGTACAAAAATTAAACACTGCACTTTTTGAGCTTTTTGTTAAGTTAAGATTTGGAATAAGTTCTGGAAGATACACACATAGGAATACAATATGGCCTTCCCTAGTAACAAATGTGCAAAATTATTGTAGTCGATGTATGAATCAAGAAAATCAATCAATTATATGTCGAAGAATAAATGTACTGCATCGGGGATCCAAATTGTAGAGTCGTCCTTAATGAAGAGAAAGTTTATTCATAATGTATGTATACCTATTACCTACTTACAATTTTCGCATAGTTGGCAGGGTTACGTTATCCCTACAAGTCAGTGCGTTGAGCGTGAAAGCCTACCGAGCGGTCAGAGGGACGCGGGCGGCGCGCGCGCTGCATACTGATGCAGCGAGCGAGACGCCGCATGCCCCCCGCACTCCGGAGCCGACAACGCTACTACCACACAGTGCTAACCCCACAGCCAACTATTCTGCAAACACTAACAGCTCCAGGGCTCAAGCGGGTTTAACGTTCGTGCGTGGAACACAGCCAAGCAATAAAACTTGATGTTTATACAACGAGTCTGCAACATGCTAGTTTATGTATCGAGCTTAAACTAACACATACACAGACAACGCACACACAGACTTAATAGACCGGTTGTGACAACGCTAAATGTCGCAGTCGAACAAAATGGACCACAAATAAACGGTATCGGGTCAAAGGCATCTGTGTGAAAGGTTTTGATTCATTTTTGTCATCGATTATAACAGGGCCGGGCAGACAGAGCCGGGGCGCAGGTGAACTGTTATTGTTGAAGTTAACGAGCCTATTGTTCCAGGGGTGGGTTAGGCGAGGTGTCATCCGAGCCACATTGTCTGTCCAGCAAGTGTTTTAATATCACCACCATTGTTAGTACCTGCCATAGATTATATAGACCGCGGTCGTTCCTGTTCGCTAGATATGAAAACATTCAGTATAATAGTCCAATGTTGAACTACGTTTATATAGAGAAATATTGAGCACACAAATCTAATATTGTTTCCGGGGCATCGAACGTAACTGTTATTAAGCATCTATTTAGAGAACAATATCGGAGCGACACAAACAACAGTAAGAGAACAAGCTCTATTTACATACCGCTCGGTGAAAGTAAAATGTACGAACTATGGACTCAGACTAAACTACTATTGAATCCATAATGGGACGCCGGAGAGAACGCCACAAAGAAATAAATCCTAATGTACATTAACATAATGGGTCTGATTCTTTAATCTCGTACCGAGAGCATGTGGGGAATGTGATTGGAGAACAGCTAGGTCACGTCACGACGCAACATAAACTTCGAAGGTGGCTCGGTACATAAGTTGTAGGTTATATTTTTTCGGTTACATTAATTAAGTTTTTTGTGTGATTGCTCAAGCAAAAACACCACAAGGTCCATATTACATTTTTATACATGTCTGACTGAAAATAATCACTCACATGGCAAGGTTTTATCTATTATTACGAAGCACCCTTGATTATTCATCTCAATGCTGCGTGTGGCGTAAGTGAAGTCGGGAGTAAAACCAAGATTAATCAACGCTAACCTTGAAACTTCGTGCTCGACATCTTAAGTTCAAAATTAATTTTCATATAGTACACAGATTTAGCAATTAGTTATCTCGGTGCCGTTGAGCTAGTGTTCTCCATTGTGCCAAGAACTGAATTCAGAATCGTAACATGCTTATTAATTGCCTAGTTTATTGAACTTTGTCACTATTAAAATTTCAAAACAACTCCGTTACGAATTGAGTTGTTAATAAATTAAGATTTGTAATTTTCGGCGCAATAGTCACCCTATTGGAAGATGCCATAATTTTTACAAATGGCGGCAAATGTCAATTCTATTTTGACATTTGTTAAGCAAACAGATACAAAATACACGTCAACAAAAAATGAATCGCTATAATCCTAAAGAACGCGAAATAATTGTTTCGGGTCGCCTAATATCTCGTTTTGACGATTTGCACTGGGGCCTAAAAAGGCCAATTTGGCAGAATTATAAAAGGACATCATTATGAATGGCGAAGACAGTCCGTGTTTTTCTTTTTTTCGCTGCACTACGTAGGTATAATCAAAGAGATTGGGATTGGATTTGGATTGGGTTGATTGGTAATTTAGGAAAGACAAAAAAAAATTGAAAAATTCATCGCCCATGGGATTTGATACGATTAACTTAACAGTTAACTGTCTATTATGAATCATAATGTTATCCGTTTATGATTCTGCCAAAGTGGCCTTTTTAAGCCCTCTGATTAGCAAGATCGCCTGATTTAACCGACCCAGACTCCTTTTTGTGAGGTATTTTGAAGTCACACAAATAAACATAATCCAAAAGCAGAACCAAGGTTTTTCATTCATAAAAACAATTAGGTACAGCGAAACAACATTGGATGAAAACTTTGCGCCACCTTGTAGGTTGTAATTTACCATCGCTTGTTCTAACACACCATCATGATACTTAGACGATAGATTTTTCTGCTCATGTAAATAAGCTTACAAGGAACACAATATTGTTATTCTAAATCACTATTCACATACAAATGCATAATGTAGGTAATACTTATCGACGTAGTTTACAAGAACCAACTCGGATAACTGAGGAGTTCTTTCCACTCAACAAAGTCGAGTAAATAATTCATTTGGAGGAATGGATGGGGCTAAAAGTAACACCTTGTGCTTGGATAACGACGATTTTGGAGGTGCTAAACTTTAGATAACAAATTATAGCTTTCAGAGTGATGTTTAGCTAAATTAGTGTGGGTACGCGTAGGTGGTCATTTGCTATTTTCTTTAAGGCGAAAGTGCCAGGGTAGCCTGCGAATTAATTTTTTTTTACATTTTTTGCAATTTGCTGGTCAGTATTAAGTTGTACGTTGATTAATATATGAATCGCGGCCGTAACTAACATGTATTTACAGAATTATAATCATTAAAGTCATCAACACAACTCTCTAAGACCACGTAAGTCCGAAGAATGATAATTTCATGAAACAATTTATTATTCTTTGGACTTACGTGGTCTTAGAGAGTTGTGTTGATGACTTTAATGATTATAATTCTGTAAATACATGTTAGTTACGGCCGCGATTCATATATTAATCAACGTACAACTTAATACTGACCAGCAAATTGCAAAAAACGTAAGAAAATTTGAATTTCGCGGGCTACCCTGGCGCTTTCGCCTTAAGGCGAAAGTGCCAGGGTAGCCCGCGAATTAATTATTTTTTACGTTTTTTGCAATTTGCTGGTCAGTATTAAGTTGTACGTTGATTAACATTTATGATTCTCGAAAACATAAGGAAATTTGAATTTCGCGGGCTGCCTTAGCGCTTCCCCCTTAACGAACGAACTACTATACTATTTAGAAATGAGATTATATATAGTGAATACAACGCTCTGTTGACGTTCAGTCACATTTGTCATATTTACTTTGCTAAATAAACGCTGTTAACAAATAGAAATTATATTTTCATAATCTAAATTTTTTTACGTGTGTTGTAAACGTAGCAAAAAAGAAATTGCTGTTCAGTGCAAAACTAACCGTAAAATATAACGTTTCACAGTGCAAATAACTTATAATTCAATATTGGCAATCGATTAGTGCCGAGCCAAGCCTCTATCGGTGTCAGTTTTCCTTAAGATCGATTCGCTACGATAAAACGAAAAGTGTCTAGTTTCTTAAATAGGGTGAAAAACTTTAAATCTGTTTTGTAACTTATGTAAAAAAGTTCATAGTTTTGACATTGAGATTAAAATACAATAAGCAGTAGGTACCGTAGATAATGATGTGTTCTACTGAATAATAAATATTGAATAACAAATACACCGATGTATCAATCAAGTGTTTTGATTAACGTTAGTTTTTATGTTGTCGCGGGACATTTAAAAGATCGACGCGTACGTTACATTGGTTGTAAAAACCCATCCCATTGTGAAGGAGTTGCATGTACCTACCTATCATTAAAGGGGCTTGGTAGGTACTTACGTGTGCATCTAATTTGTGTAGATAACATGCATGTTTATTTTAGGCATATCTACATCGGGACATGTCATTGTCCGGATGGGGCCAGGCTGTCTGTGAGCTCAAGACTGAATCTTGAACGGTTGACAAATGAAACGTTGCTTATAGGTATATGTATATCTACGCAATTATATGTAGGTAAGTATATAATATTGTGCAATATGTCCAATTTGTGCCTGCAACGAATCAAAATGTCAAGTATGTCAATATTTAGTTTTGTACGTCTACCCACGAGCTTTCGTCTACGAATAAGTAATATTATATGTTATTTATAGCGCCCACGTTGCGTTACAGTGCTACGTTACGTTTCGTTATGTGTAAATAAAAAAAACCGGCTTCCAAAAAAATACTACAAAGTGAAAAATAACTTTAAAGGCTCCTGCAAACAGGCGCGACGCGCGACTCGAATCGCGCGCGTCTCAAAGGCAACGCTCGTTGCGTGACTTTCGGTGCTTTTGTGTCGCGTGTCGTGTTGCGCCTGTTTGAAGGACCCTTTATTTCGAAGTCGGTGTCTTTGGATTTGTATTTTAGTTTTTCGCCACCGACTTCCGAAATTAAAGTTATTTTTCACTTTGTAGTGTTTTTTGGAAGTCAGTTTTTTTTTGTTAAAATGTTTTTATTTCTCGCTTTTTAGTGGGTCTGTTTATAATTTGTCTAAGTTACAATAGCCTAATGTCAACTTGCTAATCGCCTTTTACAAAATTATGCTTTTCCCGATGCAGGGACGAGTTTTTCATTCATCATTGTTGAGGAGTTCTCCTGATATTTCACCATCAGCTCCATTTCACCATTCGCATTGTGACGAACATAAATTTATTGCTTAGCAACCATATTTAAGTAATCGAATCGCAACCCGTGAAATACTTACTATTGAGTAGTTCCGGTGGCCATCTGTGGTCTTCACCATCAGTTCCACTTCACCAAATGGTGCTTTCCGAGAGCAAATGCACGAGTTACTATAAAAAATACCCAAATCGCAATAGGTATGCCTATAATATTTGAAGAGTTCCTTCGATTTCTCCAGGATCCGGTCATCAGATCCTGACCTGGTGACTATGGGACCACCTGGAAAGTATACCCTTTCAAACAAAAAAATAATTTTTCAAATCGGTTTAGCCGTCTTAGAGTAATCGGGGAAAATACATTTAAAAAAGATTCCGACGAACTGAGAACGTCCTCTTTTTTTTGAAGTCGGTTAAAAAGAGCAAGGTCAGCAGAACTCAAGAAATTACGATGAATAAGCAAAAAGTTGAGCTAGGCTTAAGTAATGATGCTTTTATTAAATGTATATTCCACGCTTGCTTTTTACATAGATTTTCTTTTGGCTCTGTTTTTGTTGTTATTTACGCAGTACATATAGTCAAAACTTAGGAACTCTTCGATTTCAAGTCAAACTATTTATGACAATCGAAGATGTTAGCAAACTAATTAATAAATAAAAACAACAGCAAAAACAAATTAGCTACTTTTGAGTTACTTTTAATAAGAAGTTATCTTGTACTATTCAACAGTTTAAAAACTTCTTAAAAAATAAATAATACATTTTCTTGCCATTAATTAATTAATCATATTATCATTACTAAGTAAACAACTCCATTATCTAAAATTCTACCAACATAAAAAAATTACGAAACTTTAACAAATATGTAGTTAGATTAGGTAAGTAGGTAGGTACTGAGAATAGGTTCCTGTCTATGTACGCTTTTAAAGATGAGCCGAGTTCGTGGAAAGGTGACTTGTCTTACCGTAAACCCAGTATTTTAATGATTTAACTACCTACTACTGAGGTGGTACCCCAAGGTACCACCTCAAGATTACGTTCCAGCAAGTTTCACAAAACATATAGATATACAACATCATCAGGTGTCTGAGAAAGATTGAACAGGATAGTGAACACTATATACTATTTTACATAATTAACTACAAAACAAAAGAAAAGCAACATCTGCAAAGTTCTTATAAGTTTTAAAAATGTTCTCAAGTAAGTGAAATCTTTGTAATTTCATAGTGAGAAATTATACTGCCTTCACCTTCAGAGAAATTATTACTTGTAGTACGTAGGTACGCTAGACTATATCGCACAAGTGTTTAAAGGTAGACAGAGAACGAAAAAATCCGATCCCTGCTACCTCGCCACGCCGCGCGCCGCTAGCTTACTCATTCTTGTTCGTGCGCTCACGGCGTTCGCACAGGTGATAACGGTTTTTGTTTTTTCATTGTTCGAGCAACGAAATATGCCCAAACGTAGTCGTGAAGAAACCAAGGAAGATAGGTGGACCAGGAAAATGAGGAAATATGAAGAGAAGCTGGAGAGAAAGCGGAAAAGAAGACGGGTTATATATTCCGATGATGAGGACGATGTACACTCTCAAGGTGAATTTTTTGTGCATCTACTGACCTACTTTTAAGTATCCGTTGTATTCTTCGGATATTCTCGATGCATTCATCGAGTCTTTGCACTATAATAATGTGTTATATCTAGCTGTGTTTCGTTGCTTTCAACGATAACGCACACCAAGGTCCCCTTGTATTCTTGGGTTATGCAAAACGGTATATTTTTTGTTCGTTGTATTCTACGAATAACCGTTCTAACGGAAAGTATTTGAAAAACCTATTTATTACTACCGAAAATATATACTTTTATATATATTTTTTTTTTTCTTATCGGGTATTTCTTGTCGGCTATTTCAGAACATATCAATCCATCGGTGGACGGTTCTCTTCATTTGAACCTTGAGGAAGGGCTTGAAAGGGTATCACCGGTACAGGATATGGTGGATAATAATAGGGCAAGCTCCGAAGCCGGGCCAAGTACAGAGGGCCAACAGCAGGTTGGTGTTACAGTGGCGCAGGAAACTGCCGACGAAGACAATTTTGACCCTGATTTGCTTCAGGCCCTCGGCGACTCGGAAGCTGATGTTGTGGAATACGGTGAGGATATTCAAGCTGAATTAGCTTCAAGATTTCAAAAAATTTTGCTAAGTGGCCTTCAAAAGGAAACAAAAGATGAGATTCTAAAAAGATACCTATACCCTAAAAACTTATCGTTTGCTAAGGGTCCTTCTCTAAACCCTGAGATTGGTGCAATGCTCGTCGATACTTGCAAACTTAGAGACCAACGTTTGCTTACCAAGCAAGATCAGCTTGGTAAAGCACTTTCAATCTTAGGTAAGGCAATGACAAATCTGATGAAAAAGAACTCTGATATTCCGGATGTCATCCGTACGCTAAATGATGCAGGCAGAATTCTAGCCGATTCTCATTACGCAGAAACCGATACTCGTCGAGCCGTGATCATCCCGCTAATAGATAAGTCCCTGATGGACCCATTCAAAGATAAAAAAAGGGATAGCCTTCTTTTTGGAGAAAATTTAGCCGATCTAGTAAAAAATTCCAGAGGCATCAAGAAAACTAGTCAGCTGATTCAACCTGCCGTTTCAACTAGTGGGAATTTAAACGGAAGAGGCCCATCGTTTCGCGGTGCGAGAACCCAGCGCGGCACTGGCAACCAGACGTTCAACCGAGCCGGTGGGCCGAGACAGGCGACGTCCTACCCGCACCACTCGACTCAGCAGCGGCGCGCACAAGCCGCGCCGCGTGCGCCCCCGCCGCCGGCCCGCCGCCACCCGCCGCCAGCGCGGCGCCAGCCAGCCGGCTACGCGCGCCGGTACCTGGCAACTCATCGGAGATCGTAGACTCACCACCGCAGGTACACGCAGGCCGTCTAAAGTATTTTTTGAACGAATGGGCAGCTATCACGAATGATAAATTCATTCTAGATACTGTTTCTGGCTATAAAATACCTTTTATAAAAATACCTAACCAAAACCTAGAATATTATCCACAACGTAGGTATTCTAAAATTGAAATTTCAGCAATAAAATCGGAGCTAGATCATCTTTTTGATATTCAGGCTATTGGAAGGTGTAATCCAACTGCAGGACAATTCATTTCAGATGTATTTTTAATTCCCAAAGCCGACGGTAGTAGTCGGTTTATTCTAAATTTAAAGAATTTAAATAAGTATGTCCAAACTGATCATTTTAAGATGGAGGACATCAGAACCGCTACTAAACTCGTAACTCAAGGATCTCACATGATAAATATTGATATAAAAGAAGCCTATTTTTTGATTCCCATTCATAACGATTTTACAAAATATTTACGTTTTTATTTTCAAGGTTTTTTATATGAATTTAAGGCCCTTCCATTTGGCTTGTGCTCAGCCCCTTACGTTTTTACAAAACTATTAAAACCGGTTATAGCCCATCTAAGATCTCAGGGGCTAGTTTCAGTAAGGTATCTCGATGATATACTTTGTATAGCGCCGTCAGCAATTAGTTGCCTAGAAAACGCGGAAGAGACTATTAGTTGCTTAACGCGTTTAGGGTTTGTTATCAATGATAAAAAGAGTATTTTAATACCAAAAACTTCTTGCAAGTTTCTAGGCTTCATAATTGATACTGAGACAATGACCTTGCAACTCCCAGATTCGAAAAGACAAAAGATTTTAAAAGAAACTAAAATGATAATAAACATTAAAAAAATTAAGATCAGAGCCTTTGCGCGGTATTTAGGATCCCTCACTGCAGCTTGCCCAGCTATTCCATATGGCTGGTTATACACAAAGTCCTTGGAAAGAGCCAAGTACCTGGCCCTACTCAAAAATAATGACAATTATGAAGCATTGATGGATGTCCCAGTTACCCTTCGTGATGATCTGATTTGGTGGAAAGATAATATTTCGATAGTGGTTAATCCTATCCGGCAACATGTGTATGATTGTGAAGTTTTTACGGATGCTTCAACCACTGGTTGGGGTGTGTCCTGTGGCTCTGAACGAGTTGGGGGGCATTGGTCTACCACAGAGCGTTCCAATCATATAAACTACCTCGAGTTGATGGCGGTTTACTTCGGTCTTAAAATAGTTGCTAAGCATAAAAAAGACTGTGATATTCTTTTAAGGGTGGACAACACAACCGCTATTTCTTATGTAAATAGAATGGGTGGGGTCCAATATCCACATCTTAACAAGGTAGCTAACTTGATCTGGAAATGGTGTGAGGAAAGAAGAATATTTGTTTTCGCTTCATATATACCTTCCGCGGAAAATACAGAAGCTGACGCGGAATCGAGGAAACTTAATATTGATACGGAGTGGGAACTAGGATCAAATGAATTTAAAGAGATTATAAATAGATTTCATAAACCAAATATAGATTTATTCGCGTCGCGTATCAACGCAAAATGTTCTTTATATATTTCATGGAAAAAAGACCCTTTTGCCTATAGCATTGATGCTTTTACCATAAATTGGTCCCAATTTTATTTTTATGCGTTCCCACCTTTTGCCTTAATTTTAAAAACCCTAAATAAAATTGTATCTGATCAAGCCACGGGTATTGTTGTGGTACCACTCTGGACGTCCCAACCATGGTACCCTCTCTACAGGTCACTATGCGTTGAAGAGATATTGATACTTCCCCCAAGTAAATCTCTTCTTCTTTCTCCTTTCAGATCATTACACCCGTTGCATCATCAGCTTTCCCTGGCAGTGTGTGTGTTATCAGGGAAGCCTTCCGCAGACAATCTGTCCCGGAATCGGCATTAGACGTGATGCTCTCTTCTATTTCTCGGAATACTAGATCACAATATAATGGTAGTCTCAAACAATGGTGGGAGTTTTGTTTAGTAAATAATAACGATTTTTATAACGTTAATATATCATCTCTTTTGGAATTTCTCACAATTTGTTTCAAAAAAGGTTCATCATATGGTACCTTAAATAATCATAGATCTGCTATTTCTTTAATATCCTTAAACAAAGTAGGTGAAGATTTAGGAGTCAAGCGGTTCTTCAAAGGTATTTTTAAATTGAAGCCAACTTTTCCTCGTTACGATGTTACTTGGAATCCAAGTATAGTTTTAGATTATTTAGAGAAACTTCAGAATGATACAATTAATTTAGAATCATTGACTAAAAAATTAGTTATGCTACTCGCATTATCAACCGGCCAGAGGATGCAAACATTATCTTTGATTCTGATTTCAAATATTAAATGCTTTAATGATCGAATCGTCATATCGATAACGAATTTGATTAAAACTTCCGGGATTGGTAGAATGCAACCTTCTTTAAATTTACCTTATTTTCGTCAAAGACCAGGTATTTGTCCCGCTTCTGTCTTGCAGAAATATTTATTAATAACGTCTTCTATCAGATCGGAAACAGAAGATCGTCTTATTTTAACCTATAAAAAACCTAATAAACCTGCGTCTCCACAGTCTATCGGACGCTGGATTAAACAAACGCTAACTGATAGCGGTATCGACACTTCTGTTTTTGGAGCTCACAGTACGAGGCATGCCACTACTTCAGCTGCTTCTCGATCTGGACTTAGTATTGACGTCATAAGGAAGGCAGCCGGTTGGTCTGCACAATCAGCTGTTTTTGCAAATTTTTATAATAGGCCGATTGTTGAGTCAACCAACTTATTGAGTTCATTAACCTGATTATTAAAAATATTAAAACGAATTCTAGTGATCTAGATTTATGGAAATAAATTACTTACATAGGAGGTACTAAAGTTCCTAATAAGGAATAAGTTTGGTTTTGTACTAAAGAAAAGTCAATTATTTTTAGTTATTGCTTTGGTCTTCTGTAATTATTTAAAAGAAAATAATGTACTGAAGCAAGCTTTTACTATGATTGCTTTACAATAAAGTTATTATTTAATTCATGTTTTTCTTTTTGATTTCTCATAAATAATTTTATATCGATAATTTTTATACCTTCTTCAAAAATTTGTTGCAACATTGATCATGTTCTCTAAACATCTACAAGTAATAATTTCTCTGAAGGTGAAGGCAGTATAATTGAATGATCAAGCGAGCTTACCTGAAGTGAAGCTCGATCTTGATTATACTGCCTTCACCGAAGAGAAAGGTCCCTCCCTACCCTGACAACTCCCCAGGAAGATCAACGTTGCTGTAACTCTGCTCTGAAGATAATGAGTAAGCTAGCGGCGCGCGGCGTGGCGAGGTAGCAGGGATCGGATTTTTTCGTTCTCTGTCTACCTTTAAACACTTGTGCGATATAGTCTAGCGTACCTACGTACTACAAGTAATAATTTCTCTTCGGTGAAGGCAGTATAATCAAGATCGAGCTTCACTTCAGGTAAGCTCGCTTGATCATTCAATAAATTTCTTAAACCAAAACCACTAGTATGCATATGCGAAATCCACAAGACACCTACGCTACCTGTACTAGACGCTTACGCGGCCTCAACGAGACGGATACGCGGTCTCTACGAAAAGTCTACGAGTCCTCTACGAGGCCTTTACAAGACGCCTACGCGTCAGATGTCAGATTATAACAGATGCTGGTATAAATACCAGCATCTGTTATATTTATTTGTTCTTTGCTTACTTTGTTGTTGAAATCATAATCATTATAGAAAAAAACATTTAACCCGAAAATCATAAAAAAATTGTGAGAATTAATTCAATACGTAGATACTTATAGCCTTAGTTCAAAAGCCTCTATTTAACGTAAATAATAAATCAAAAGATAATTATTAATTTAACATCATTGTAAGACCTACATATTATAATTTTAGCTGTCAGACACTATCTTAAACCATCGTACTAGTATGACAGGAAATCCCAACTAATGGACACCTAATGGAGCTAAAGGAATGCGCTTGAGTGTTATGCAACACAACATAGAACACACCTGCGTATGAGTCGCCAAGCGGTCTTCTGACGGCAATTAATCTCACGTCAAGAATTTTCCTACGATCGGACAGATACCTACTTAGTGACATAATATAAAATAGTGAATTAAACTGTTGCCACACAACTCAACTTGTGAAACAAGAAGGTTTTGCGAGAATCGGCTGGTAGTTTTAGATAAAGAAAACTTTACTGGTTTAAACAAGCTCAAATAAAATTTCAGCCGTTTATTTGCATTGGTTTAAACGATAAAACATTTTAAGTACAAATTCACAAGTCGACACATTTATGTGCATTTCTCAGATGTAAGCGAATTGTCGGTCATACAGTAAACAACGTTATATAGAAGATATATTCATTATTTAGTACCTTGTTTAGTGGTAGGTATGGTAATAATATTTAATTATTGCTTGAGATATGAAGAGACGGCGACTTGGACAGACAATCAGAATAACTTTTACGACAAATAATGGCTTGAGACATACAGCAATAAGTAATATTTATTGAACAGACCACAAGCATGCTGATTAATTAAGAGTGCCGTGATATACAGGGGGCTTACTCTCCAAACTAATTTTAATTCCAATGAGATGCCAATATGATTCCAATGTTAATTTTACAGTCACGGTACTCTTGAAAACAATATTGTCAACAATTACTACCGGGCCAAGCCCGAACCCACTTAGTTCTCCAAAATGGACACCCAATCTAAAAATCATTTGGCGCTAGCATCGAACTCAAGAGTACGAAACGTCACAATTCCAATGTCGATCTATCGGAATTAAATTGAAGAGTAAGCACCCAGGCATTTAAAACCCTATTAGTATTGTTTCTATAGAACCGTTATTACTAACTTGATATTAATGGTAATACCTAAGATTAATTAACAGTAAATACTTCGCAAATAACATAAAACGCTTAAAGATATTTATCATAGATTAAATATTTATTTGAAATTGTTTGTCTAAGAAACCTTTTCAATGCATCATTAAATACTTTTAAATAAATGTAATAAATTGTATAAAGAGACAATTTACTACTTCGGTGATAGTTTTACGAGATTGTGAGCTACTTACAGGGCTAATAAACATTCAATATTTAGTGATAATACGTAACTTAAGTAGTACCTAGTAGTTAACTAGAATATCAAGTAGGTGCTTTTATTCAAAAGTAAGGATACAGTGCTTCAGTCGTCGTCACTTATGAGTATATAAATGTATACAAAATATTGTAAAACATATGGAGTTTCTTGCACATTTTTCTCCATACAAAACAATCTTTTGGAAAACAATCTATTAGAATCAATTCTATTTTTTTGTAAATTTTGACATGCAAATGTGCATTTTATGTGCCTATTTGAAATAAATGATTTGACTTTGACTTTTTTGACTTGTGTATCAGCTTTAATGCTGCAGATGTCGTATCTACCTACCGTGTCCATTCTGTCAACACCAGACTGGACTAGTAATAGGTTGCCTCTAAACTTTCTTTGAAGCTGGTAAAAACAAAACGCGGGATAATAATAATCAATTCTAATATGTACAAGATACTTCGTTTATTCCCAGTATTATAATCTGAGATTAGCTTCAAATTATGCAGATTTTCCCCTGTAGTCCAGTCAAATTAGTCCTTAAAATAGAGGTCAGGTTACAATAATTCCCATAGAGCTAAAAATTGGTATGAATGTTCAGAATACTATTATAAATGAATTGTGAAAAGTCCCCATCAATCCCCCTTGTGCAAAATTTTTTATTGATGGTGAAAGTTTGCAAAAATAGGTTTTTCGCGTTTTCCAGCTAAACGGTGAGTTTTACAGCAAAAATAGTTCAGACAAAAATTGTAGATCATCCGATTCTCTACAAAAAATGTATCCACACTTTTTTTCATAATTATTGCCATTTCCGTGATATAGCGGTTGAAAGAATTGAAAAAAATATTTTATTCGTAATATGCACGTTAATGTACTTTTATATGCATTTTTGAACCGTTATACGAGTAAACATATGAGTCCCTGTCTTATACATACAAAATACCAGACATCTGTAAAAAATCATGTGCAGTGTCGAAAAAATTATACTCGAAAAAGTAGCATTGATACCGTGAAAAGACGGCGCCAAGAAGAAGAAGCTGGTTCATCAAAAATAAGTCCTCCTCGTACTAGAGCACGAGTAAGTGAAACTACATTTTGCTTCAATCAGTGTTGTTTATTTTGCGGCAATGAATTAAATAAAGAGTTGGAGAAGAAAAAAGAACTGCAGTACCGACGTAAGATTTATGTAGTTTCACTTACTCTGAAAAAACGACTTGGTTTCTAGTTACCGAATTTTCATTAAATAATTACTAAAGTGTTTAGTTGCTGTGGTGACTGCCGAACGTTTGGGTACAGTAACAAAACAAATTTAGTTACTTAATTTAGATCTCATAACAAAACTGTTTAGTAAGATATAACATATCAGTTTGGTAAGTGATAGCTAAAGCGTTGGGTAAGATATAACACAAACGTTTGGTTAACGAGTGCAGAACTGTTTGGTATGACATAGCTAAAGCTTTGGGTAAGATATAACATAACAGTTTGGATAACGATTGCTGAACTGTTTGGTATGACATTGCTAAACTGTTTAGTAAGATATAACATAACAGTTTGGTTAACGACTGCTAAACTGTTTGGTATGAGATAGCTAAAGCGTTGGGTAAGATATAACATAACAGTTTGGTTAGCGACTGCTGAACTGTTTGGTATGAGATAGCTTAACTGTTTAGTAAGATATAACCTAAAAATGTGGTTAACGACTGCTGAACTGTTTGGTATGATTTAACTCTATAGATTGGTTAACGTTAGCTAAACTGTTTGGTAATAAGTACCAACCTATTTGGTAAGATGTTTGGTAAAGGGTACCTAAATTGTTGATTACTACCGTGCTGTGATTACGGCCGAGCTATTTAGCTAAAATAGCTAAATAGGTCGGTCGTAATCGCGGCCGATCTGTTTATCTAAAAACAACAATAAGTCTTGTGAGAAAAGTGATATAGTTTTTGGCGCTTGCTCACGAGATGTATTGTTGTTTTAGTTGAAGATTCTGAAATCAAAGAAGATATACTTATATAACTTTTATTATTTTATTACAAATGACAATTTTATGAAATAAATAACATTTACTTATTTGAGTAACAAAGGACAACATTATGATTAAGTATTGTATTAACACTAGGGGTCGCAATACCGAATCATTTAAGCAAAACCGGTATTTTCGGTATTGGCTCCAGACCAATACCGATAATCCGGTATTTTCGATATTTCCGGGATTAAGCTAAAGTTAGCAAATTCAGTATAATAAAGTTAGTTTGCGGAGGAATAGTAATTAGGTACCTAACCTAAATGAATTTATCTTCTAAATAAAACAAAATATTCATTGACACAAGGTTTATTATTTGATATGTTGGTAATCAATCAGTTAGTTCTTAGCAATAATTTACTAATACTAAATGCCCGTTTATTCCTTTATTAAAATAACTTAGGTTACTGGTTAACTATGTAGTTCGAATACTTTAATTAAATGTAGTGTTTGACTAGGAAGTGGGATTCCTACTAGGTATCAGTTCTAAAAATGAAATGTTTATCAAACTTCTCTCCCAACAGTCTCAACATAAACAAAACGAACAACGAACCGGCAAAATGCACTTCTAATAAATTCTCATAAAACATAAAAGTAATAAATTCTCATAAAACATGTAAGTAATTTGAATTAAATGGCGCGTAACATTTTCTATTTGTACCTATTTGTTTTTTATTTATTTACTAAAACCGAAAATACCGAATATCCCGGTTTTTGTGAAATGAATACCGGTATTAATTAGACCTAAATTTGGCCCGGTATTCCGGTATTTTCGAAATTCGGTATCCCGGTTTGCGACCCCTAATTAACACACAAAATATCCGTAAGAACAAAAAGGTGCATCTAACGTGCATAATTATTTTTTGCTAATGGCACTGAATCTTTAGAGCAGCAATTTATTTTAGACTATCGCTCTCTTTTTCTAATCGTTAAAACTAGAAAGAGATAGCAAGAATCTTACTCTTGTCAAAACAAGGCAGATTTACGTTACAATGCAATTTTAGACGTGATTTCAGACCGTACCAGATTAAAAGTACGGCAGAATACAAAGAAGTGCGTTTCATAAACTAACTTGATGGGAGTGAACTTCTTGCTATCTATTTCTAGTTATAACGATTACAAAAAGAGAGGTATAGTCTAAATAAGTTGCTGCACAACTTGAATCGGTGCCAATTACACATTATTTGCAATTTATTATTTACAAATTTAACATTAATTCAAATTTGTTTTACATTTTAAAATTACTTACAGTAGTAATATTTGGTTTAGTAGACAAAAGGCCTAGCTTTAGTAGACAAAGATAACGTGGCAAGCGTGTTTGAACTTCAAAACTCGTTTGCCGTCATCTCAACGTTTAAATCAAGTGTCAAGAGTGTGTGATGTGTTCAGTGTTTTCCAAAGTAAATACTCGTATTCGCCATCATTATGCCGAAAGTAGTTACAAGTGCTTGCAGGGATATATGTAGTTGAAGTTTACACACGCGTGCCTAGTAAACTTGCGCGGACTTAATTATGGTTATGGTTAAGAGCGTTTACACAGAAAGTGGGCAACATCGCCAACAGCTGTCAAATATTTCCCTGTTTTGATTAATTTGTCAATATTACTGTATGAAAATAAGAAATATGGCTAACTAATGAACTAGAATATTAATAATGAATTGCAATTAAAACACTGAATTTGATGTTGTAACCGTTTTAGGTGTAAAAAAGGCATTTGTAAAGTTTCCAAATACTTTTTTTACATGTAAAACTAAATATTCGGTGGTACGATATTAATTATTGCATTTCATAATCAATATTCTAGTTCATTAGTTAGCCATATTTCTTATTTTCATACAGTAATATTGACAAATTAATCTAAACAGCGAAATATTTGACAGCTATTTGCGACGTTGCCCACTTTCTGTATAAACGCTCTTAAGCGTCAGGGTAGTCCGCGACATTCAAATTTTCTTACGTTTTTTTCAATTTGCAGGCAAGTGCTAGGTTGTATGTTTATTAAAATATTGTTCGCGTCTGTAAGACGTATG
Source organism: Luperina testacea (assembly GCA_927399505.1). Classification (NCBI taxonomy): domain Eukaryota; kingdom Metazoa; phylum Arthropoda; class Insecta; order Lepidoptera; family Noctuidae; genus Luperina; species Luperina testacea. The sequence goes on from OV656756.1 coordinate 10,874,091, forward strand.
TAGTTACAGAATTATAATCATCAAAATCATCAATACCACCCTACAAGTTCATAAAGGTGCAAGAATGATTTTGACCTTGAAAGTCATTTTTCCACCTTTATGAACTTTGAGGGTTGTATTGATGATTTTGATGAATATAATTCTGTAAGTACATACGTCTTACAACCGCGAATAATATTTTAATCAACATACAACCTAGCACTGGCCTGCAAATTGCAAAAAACGTATGAAATTTTAAATTTCGCGGGCTACCCTGGAGCATTCACCTTAAGCCGAACGACATATTCTGAAGAAGACTTATTCGTATGATCTATTCATAAAAAGGATAATTCTTAAAAATACTCATTTAAATATTGAAATCTGGTAATTCAGCAATGTCAACTACAACTGAAACACGTTGGCATTTTAAAGTATAAGGTAGGTAGGTCATCAAATGTACTTTAAGTCCTGATATTCACACCTATTTAACATGTGGAACTTTTATGTAGTAGAAATGCCCAGGTCAGTCATGAGGGAATTAACTGATGTATATACCTTGTCATATTTTGTTGTGAGCTTATATAGTCCTTTTTGAATAAAATACCAGATGTTTGAGCTTTCTGCGAGATACTCTGCATTTAATGCAAATAAAATTTTAAAACAAGCATCAACAGCGTGGATTATGGAAGCAGATTCGTAACAAATGTTTGATGTTGACGAGTACTTAACATTATTGATAAATGTGTACCTTGTGTGAATGTCCGCAATTGAAGTACCAATGATTATAATATACGGCTGAACAGTAATCCTAAACTTGCCATTTTTTCCTTCCTAAGAGTAATGGTGGCTTCTAGATCCGACGGTGATTTGATGTGAGTTATAAATCCTTGTAAGATTTCCAACTTTGATGGTCTCCACTGTTTCTTCGCTTTTGGTTTACGGGTAGTACTTGGTGTCATCAAAAACGCCAGCGACATGAATGCAGCAGTGTTAATTGTATCATTGTCCACACCTGTTAACAAATATACATTTGTGTCAAAAATAAAATTATACATTTAAGCATGAGTATTATGGTAGGGATCCTACTGTGAAATTATGTTACTTCCAATTTAAACGGGCCACAGTTTTCTGTAAAATGTCAAAACAATATGTAACACCAGAGTGACCTTTTAAGGAGTCCTTGTTATGTTTGAGGTGCAGGACCCTAATTAATACACCTTTGTCCATTTAAAATAGAAAATCAACCAAATCTTGTATGTAAGTTTCTACCAAGTAGGTATATTACCTTCACCATCAAGGCAGGATAATATTTCTTTTAGCACAGGATCATGTCTCTTCTTCGCAGCTTCAAGTATGTTTTCACGGTACAATGGCCAGTTTTGAAACAGTTTGTCAGCATTCTCGAAATACAGGTGGTTGAAATCACTCAGCAACTATAGAAATAATTATTAAGTAATTCACATGTTTATTTAAGTTTTAAAAGTAAAGTAGTAAGTCATTTTTAATAACTGAAAAATTAAAACAATGGATTGGCATCATCATCAGCCTGATAATTTCCACTGTTGGGCAGAGCCTGCTCCAAAATCTGATGGATTGGTGATTGCCATAAAGGCATTAGTGTTAGTACTCTATTCTTAAAACGGGACCACCACAGAATTGGAAATCAAATTCAAATTATACATACCAAGTGGAGACCTTTGGGCTGTCCCAGTGCTCTGAACTCATTAAAGTAATCTGCAATTTGCATATTAGATTCAGCATATTTTTGCAAGCGTGCCTTTCTTGTCTGATCCCAGTATAATTCAACTGTCATCCATGGGTCACACGAGTTTCTCAGCCATAAAAGATTCTCTTCTATCTCGTCACTTGTAGGCTCGGGTAGACTTTTTGTGGCATCTTTAATTCTTGAAGCAGAGTATGGTGATGATGGATTACGTACTATAACATGATGAACTTGACGATTTTCGTTTTCTTGTGGTGATGAGGCCAGCTTTTGAAAATTCTCTCCGCCGCTGCCTAAAGGTGTCAAGTAATTTTCCCTTTGCTGCAATTTTGTGAGCCGGACTGATGGAAATGTATGGTGAGAAATAGACTGGGGCACTCTCCTTTTTAAATATTTTTACAATATCATATGCCAACTGATAAAAATGTTCACTTGTGATTTTTGCATCTGGGTTTGTTTGTAATTCCCGGTTTATTATAATATTGCAGAGTCTTCGTCTTGCTGTGTTGTCTAACAGTCCACTCTTCTCATAATTCATAAGAAGCGCTTTTCCTTCATTTATAGATGAGAGGTAGTTACGCAGGCTTTGGCCGCTCTGGGCATGTCCTTCAGTAAATGCTTGTTCATCTTCGATTTTATCTGTTTGAGACTCCTCAATCGTTCTTTCTTTTGGTGTTTCACAACTGTTTAGTGTTTCATGCGTACTAGTTGATGCCACTGGTATAGTGATGAAATTTGAATCATTTAACAGGCTTGAGAAGCTAAGGTCTTCAACATTATCAACTAATTCCTGGGAGAAAAAAAAAAACAAATTATTTATAATTTGTAATTGTGCTGTTTAGGTTACTTAAACCTACTTATCTACTAGGTATGTAACAAAAATTAAGCCTTCTCAGTGATATACTAATTTCTAATCGCAATTTGAAACTTACATAAGTTAGGAGCGGTTTTTTGTTTATTCCATCTTTCAACCCTTGAATATGTGCTTCGAGTAAAGCGCGATCTCCTATGGCAGAAACGAGAGCATGAATGTGTTCTTTGGATAACACAGCAGCGCATCCAACGTTATGCCTTCCTCTAAAACAAAACAGAACACAAATTTTAATTTATAGATAAATCTTAGCACACGTAGCATATTTTAAACTTTTTGTTTCACTACTGAGAACAGAGTCCACGACTCGATGAGATAATAAGTTTTTAATAAAAATCTAACTTTTATTAATTGTTACCTACCTTTAAACTTCTCCTTATATTTTGAGAGACCCCAAGAATCCAGATGGTCTTCGACAGATTTATAGCCCATGACACAAGCTTTGCAGTTGCAGGTTGAACTCAGCGACAGTTATCTAGGCTGTGTGAACTTCAAGGCTTTATATCCTTGCCAGCACTTGTAATTACTTTGGGAAATCACTGAACACATCACTCTCTTGACACTTGATAAACGTTGAGGTTGAGATGGCGGCAAACGATGAAGTTCAAGTTCAAACTCGCACGTTATAAGTACCACATTTGTACTTGTACAACAGTAGACAATAGCACTCTATACTGTAAAGCGACAAACAAGCGCGGCGCAGTGTACAACCATAAAGCAAAAAACGTCACTCCGTGGACAATATTGAGATTTGATTTGAGAAAACATGGTGTGGAACATAGTGAACGCGACGAACCTGTTACTGGTTTGGAAATAGAATGAGCTAGAAAACAAAATATTCATAATGAAAGTTCATAGTAACTAAATTGTTTAGGAAAAAATACCAAAACATTATTTACAAATTACTAATGTGTTTAGCACCAAATTGCTATACAATATGACAACGAACTACCAAACATTAGATAAATTGCTGCTAAATTTTGGTTAGACTTTTCTCAAGTGGTTTAATTAATAGTTACTAATGAAAGAGCAAAGAACTACTAAATATTAGTTGTATAAATTACAGTCAGTTGCTGTCTGCAAATATTTAGCTATATTGCTTTAGCTGCTACAGCTGAGGAGTTCGGGATCCAGTTACTGGGCCATGTCTGTGGCAGCTCAATCAGTTATTCACTTATTTTTGAGAACCGAGATCTGTACCTACATAATGCACCTCCATAATGTTGTCAAAATGGGTAGGTATAGTATAAACCATAAATACACCAAGCAAGTACCAAACAACGATCATAGTCAGTCGACATAAAGGCATCCCCGAGCTTGGCAAACGCGCCGTTGCCAACTAGGGCCATGGGTACATAGTTTGTAGTATTTTTTGTTTGGAAGTCTATTTTTTTTCTAAAAAGTTTTTTGAGTATGGTCAAATCGTAGCTATATTTTCCCTACTTACATTCAAATTAGGTAGGTACATAGACGATTTTGTCTGACTGTACGTAGATACGTCAGATTTTCACGGGCGAGCGAAACGACAAATAAAAAACCAGCCAAGAGCGAGTCGGACTCGCGCACCGAGGGTTCCGTACAAACTTTTTAAAGGACAAAGTTAACTTTGCTGTCCGATCTCATGAAACGGCTATTGCACCAACCGCAAATAATAAGTTTGTAATCGTAATATTGCTATTTTTACCTGACTGCGCCAGAAGGAGGGTTATGTTTTTCGAGACTATGTATGTAGTATGTTTGTATGTATGTATGTATAATTGTTTGGCACGCCCTGTGGCCTGAACGCCTCGATGGATGTTAGCTTGAGAGGTGTCTCGTTAGATTCGTATTTACTGTGAGAGTGACACTGGGTATATCAAAATAAAAATAAAATAAAATGGCGGATTTTTGGCGCCAAATTCAAATGTTAAGCATGCTCTGCAGCCTGAACGGCTCGCTAAAGGGCTTAAAAGGGCCTAAAAGTGCAAAATAAAAAAATATATAAAAAACCCGAATGCTTAAAAGATAAAAACTGAAAAGAAAAAAACAAGTTCAGGAAACAGGAAATATTTGACTGCAACAGTCGGGACTCGGGACCCATTAAATAATCTAGACTACAATCATTACATTCAATATGGGTCCCGACTGTTGCAGTCAATGTTTCCTGAACTTGTTTTTTTCGTTTCGGTTTTTATCTTTTACGCAGTCGGGTTTTTAAATTTTTTTAATTATTTTTTTATTTTGCACTTTTTAGTTACTCATACATCTACTTTAAAATCCTCATGATAAGCCCTTTAGCGAGCTGACTGATTTTAATGCGTGTTAATTTTTTCGTGTGTTCTTTATGAAGAACTGTTCAGGTGGTTGATAATGATAGCTCAACTCCGACTTGTAAATATGGGGGCTTTTTTTAAATTTTAATTTAATAAGTACCTACTTGTTTTCTTAAAAATATATAATTGATACAATATAATACCCAAGCACGTAACAAACATCAATGTTCATCACAAAAATGTTCATCCTGGTTGGGAATCGAACCCACGACCTACAGCATGGCAGGCAAGGCTACTACCAACTGAGCTGAGAGACCAGCCAAACAGTGTTGCTATCAATTACTAACAGGAATTAGTAATTATAAAAACAGAGCTAATAATAGCTAATCGGTTTAGTAAACACCTACATTTTAGTAATTAGTTACCAAATGCTTTAGTTGTTGGTAACTCAACAGGTTTTAACAAAATAATAAATGTAGCCACAACTAAATTAATTTTGAAAACAGAGCTGAACTTTAGTAACAATTAACTATTATTTAGTAAATATTCAAGTAGCTGAACTGTTCAGTTAACCTATTTTTTTCAGTGTGCTCTAGTACGAGGAGGACTTATTTTTGATGAACCAGCTTCTTCTTCTTGGCGCCGCCGTCTTTTCACGGTATCAATGCTACTTTTTCGAGTAGGTATAATTTTTTCGACACTGCACATGAATTTTTACAGATGTCTGTTATTTTGTATGTATAAGACAGTGAGACGGGGTCGCGGCAGACCACGTAGGAGATGGCGGGGCGAGCTGGAAAGGTTCCATCAAAACTGGAAGGAGGACGCGCGGGCTCGCGAAAGGTGGAAGGAGTGGAGGGAGACCTTTGCCCAGGAGAGGGACAGCGCAGGCTAAACAAAAAAAAAAAAAAGACGAACTCATATGTTTACTCGTATAACGGTTCAAAAATGTATATAAAAGTACATTAACGTGCATATTACGAATAAAATATTTTTTTCAATTCTTTCAACCGCTATATCACGGAAATGGCAATAATTATGAAAAACAGTGTGGATACATTTTTGTAGAGAATTGGATGATCTACAATTTTTGTCTGAACTATTTTTGCTGTAAAACTCACCGTTTAGCTGAAAAACGCGAAAAACCTATTTTTGCAAACTTTCACCATCAATAAAAAATTTTGCACAAGGGGGATTGATGGGGACTTTTCACAATTCATTTATAATAGTATTCTGAACATTCATACCAATTTTTAGCTCTATGGGAATTATTGTAACCTTCAAAGTCTTATTTGACTGGACTACTGTGCTCGAGCTGTGTATGTCGCCTCAGGCACGATTACACGCTTATAGTACTTGTCTAGGTACTGAATCCTCATAATATAAATCTATACGTACTTTACTCTGCATTATCGTTGACAATCATAAAGTAAATAGCAGATAATGTAAATACGTACTGCAACATTACTGTTACCGTCGTGGTTCAATTTATGCATAAAATTTTGATCTTTATCGCAGTCACGATAAAGTCAAAAATAGCGTGTGATTATTTTACAGATGGTTATAATTCACCATCTTGCCCGCGCAGATACGGCCTATTGCAGCCACATTAAGCATTATCGAGTATCGATATCAAGTGATTTACTAATGCTTGCTTGTGCGCACGCGGCACGACCACTGGAGCCATTTTATATCGTCGGTGACCGGCACCAGATACAGTTTCAATTCAATTGAGTGGCCACATCGACTAGCCACAATGGAACAGCTTGGGGTGGCGACTGGCGACTTATCGTTACGCTGCGGTACACACACACATACACCCATTGATCTTGAATGGCCGTCATTTTAATAATAATAGCAGATTTAATTTCTAAAGACGCTGGAAAACTTTTTAACTCTATACCCAGAGATAAAATGTTATGATGGACTGATGGTTTTCTATGAAAGTAAGCTTCAGATATTATCTACTTCGCAGAAAGCCAGATACTTACGTAGTTACTAGTCTACTCTTTCAGTTAAGGCAACAATATGTTCGTGTTAGCGCTAAATACAAATACAGTAGCTGTTGCGTTAACTCTTTATGTAATTACCAACACGGCTTGTATCTTTCGAGAGTTCTTCTGTTACAAGAATCCGTTTTATCGTTTGAAGTTTCCTAGAAAATTCCATGTAAAGTTAGTTCGCACATTTTATTTGTTATTCCACTTTAAACATAAAGCATTGGTGTAAATATTGTGGAGAATTAGAGTTATATGTAGGTACAGGTACAGTATGTAGCGGTGTAAACCTGACAAGAGCTAAAAACAACACGCGCGTTCTCAGAAAATACATTAACCACAGTTAAACGTGCTAATAAATGTTATGATATAATTCGTAAATATGAAATGTATTATACGCATGTTAAGTAGGTTTAGGTATGTGCTTCACTAAACTGAAACCCAGTTGTTATAGATCTTTTATCTATCTGTTTTATGGCTTTACGTCAATTAGTTTCGACTTCGGATAATTTTGTGAGACTAAAATAGCGTTAACTAGAAAGTATCTTTAAGAAAACTTTGCTCATGTACCTTTACTTTATACTTGTAGATATCTTAACGTAATACCACCGTTAACGTATCGGAATAAGCAGTGATACCCTGTCTGTGAAACGATATTACCAAATGCATTATGATTTCGGGGAATCACGCCTGGATTCCCCAAAGCCCACAGGTTTAAGAAGAGGTGTAGGTACCTAGTACACCCACATTTCGACATTAATGTACCTACTTATTAATTATATTTTACATGAAACGTAAAACATACGCCCTGTCGACCAGATAATCCGACTGGGTTTTTACCATTTAGATAACTTATCTAAACCGGAGTTCTTCAGTCCATAAAATTAATAATAAATCCATTGTTGTAGGACGAAAATAATTTTCAAAGTCCTTTGTGATAACCACAAGATAAGTTCAGCGTGCCAATGTACCCACTTTATTATCACAATAAGAGGGATAAATTAATTCAATGTCTTAAGATTTGCCAGCTTACAAAATTTGAAACAAGCCATTATGAAGCATAAAAACAGTCCAGAATATCTACTATGAAAGCTTCGTTCCTTTTTACTGCTGATTGTGCGGCGAAAACACCTGAGCAACAACGTAGGGATGAACAATACCGCGATTGCTGCCGGATAAACGTCTTGTAATACATATAACTACAACCAGACCAGATGGGGAGCTCACAAACAGACCAACTGGAGCTCTGTAACGTTTTATCACACCTAATGAAATATTATGCAGTTTTAATGATAACAGGAATGAAGAACACGACATTGATTAGCTAACTCATTCGAAAGACGATTCAGAATTCGAGTTGAGATGTAAAACCGACATTAAACTTAATTACTCCGAATAAAAGTCGGTGGAACTCTGACCAGACTGAGAAGTAATTACATTTCTACAAGCTTTGAATTTTAATCGTTTGCGGGGCTGCATGCCACCCCAGCGCACACATGCCCCCCTCCCCCCACGCAGATCGCTTCTTACATTCAACTTATACGTGGCCAGTAAGTAAATTATTAAATTCATTGTAAGGCTGGAAACTCCATTAAGAAATACGGTATAGATTTGTGAGGTCCCACTTGGATTTAGAAATCCAATCCAATTTAGAAATCCTTCATATAGAAACAATAACCGACGTTAATGAAATTGAAGATTATGTATATATTTATGATATCTCAGAGAATGCAAGCCTTTACCGACCTGATTGAAAATCTGATATTATACCGAGTCAGGCTAAAAACGAAACAATCAAGAGTGCGTCTCGATAACATTTTTAAAACGAAAGCAAAACATTGAAAGAGAGTGTGAGTCAAAATTAATTTTAAACACTGAACTGCAATATTATACCAAAATAAGATATCGCGGATGTTGGGAAAGCATAGACATTATAAGTTAATGCTAATGCTTTTTTTTATTTAAATTTTATTTTGTAAGGGAAACATACAGTACCTACCTAGTAAACTCGGCTACATAAAGCTATACTTTTCCAGTACAAGCTGACCGCTTATTGTACGGCAAGTCGAACCAATGCGAGGTCAGCTTATCAGCTTTATATAGCGGTATGGCCTATATTAAAAATAAACAGAAATAACTTAACATTAAACTTAACAAATATACTAATACTACCTACCTACTACATTTAAAAGTTTTTATTGTTAGTTCTAATATTTAAAGATATAAAGTTTCTGTTGCACTATCAACTATCAGAGATTAAAGTCAAGATGTACCGGGCTTCATTAGAGCTTCCTCTTAGCGGCAGGTGCGCATGACGGCGTGTTAGCGACGCGCTCCACCATTGGTCGGTCGATGTCGATGCGCAGGCGCTGATTTACGAGAGCCGGCTTCATGCAGCTGCCTTACTACAGTTGCGACTACACTACAGTTATAGGAAGCCGATGTTTAGACACGTTGCACCAAAAAGGAAGTCGAGAAACAAGATCTTTCAGGCAATATGGAACACCTTGTCATAAGTATTTGCGCCTTTCTTATAAGGGCCGGACGCGTTTCACGTAGGTAGGTACCTGTTCAAGATATTGTAAAAAGCTTTATACTCAAGTCTACTTCCAGTTAATAAAAAGACGAAAAGCTTTAATGTAATCACAAGTTATGAATCCTCATAAGATTTCAGCGTGGCAATAATATGGCACATACCTTCCGCATAGCGGCGCAGTGGTGGCGGTGGACTGGCGGCTGGCGGCTGGCGGCTGGCGTGACCAGAGACATGACAGCGACGACGGTGGGCGCGCCGGGACACCGGCAGAGCCAGGCACGGCGCGAGCTTCCGTCACGCGATGTCAGCACAATAAATTGAACTGAAAAAAAAAACGGAAACAATATGAGAATTATCGTTTCGAAACTTCAACGACGGTGTAGAATGATCAATGATCAATCAACAGACGTCTGTTCGTCTTGTTCGTCGTTCATGTTTATACATCAGAGAGCATTGTTGGCTAATTAGTCGTGAAGATAAAAGACCATCGCAGCAGCCACTCTCTGCTAAACAGTGCACGGCTATTAGTCAGCGTCATCTGCAGCGCGTTTCTTTTGTCACAGCGTCATTCACAAACGGCCGCAGCGCGGCGTCCGGATCCCGGCGCTGCGCCGTACGTCAGTCCACGCGACCGGACCGGCCGTCAGCAACGACTGATGTTCACCATCAGTCCTCAGAGCCCACATCTCTATGATTAATGTTAATTACACCTCGATTTTCCCGCGGATAGCGATTAAGACAGCCATTAGACTATATCCCAAGGCGATCATTACTCGTACCTACTTTTCAAAGATTTGAACGTTTCCTCCGATAATATTTATATTCTAAAGAATAAGCCATTTGCTAGTAAGGCTATTGTTATTGGTTACAAATATCGCCTGATATAATCAGGAGATTGCATTAAAAATTATTAACCAACACTGCCAACAAGGTGTAAATAAGAAAAGATTGCAAAGCGCCAAGATTACTGCATCTGTAAATATTTTGTATCTACAAATCGGGGTCGTATATTTGTTCAGTAATTGAGCCGTCAGAGCTCGACACTGAGGCATCAAGTAGCGCTGATGAAGGTTCTCGTTTCACAACACTAGATAATAATAATATATATTTTATCTGCTGTATTTGAACATGTCACGGCACTTGTCTCTGATTCTGCGTAATCAATGCTTTTGTATGAAACTTTTTTATTTTGTATCACTTAGATAAAGTATGAAATGAACTTTATCGCATCGGCACATTCGCGGTATCGTACGACAGCCATTTGCAAGTATTTTATTAATACAGACTGTAGAGCACCTAGCATAATATTGTATCTAGAATATTTTATTTAGTTAATGCACTTACTCTGTTTTCCTTAGGCAATGTTGGTTAAGACTGGGTTCCCTTTAGTGTTGACTAATAGAAAACTTATCAATGTATTCGCTCATCCATATCAAGCAATTACAAAACAAAATGATTAGAAATATAATAATCAGTGATCGTCCTGCCACGGTTCGACAGTCAGTCACAATTTGCTGCTAACTTTTTGTGTCGGCTTCAATAACCGTTAAATTTGATTACGTCGTGTATCGAGATGAAAACGACAGTTGCTGAACAAGGTATTTCATTTCTGTTCTGTATGAGTACCTTTCGGCACAATACCTTTTACTGATCGTAGTAACTGGTAACAATAGTTGCGTAAGTATTGTCAGCTAGTAGTTAAGTAGTAATTTTCTTTTTATCGTTCATTGTGTCTGCGGCTAGCACGCGCCTGATAGAATAATAAGATAATTAACTGTAGCTAATTATATCTACCCGCAACGATTGATTGCTTCATCTGATCTTCGTTTTTTTTTTTATATTTCATTAGGTAGTTTTTATTCATTTTATTCATTTCGTTATTTTGCACTTGAAATTGTACCTACAGTTACTAAATTATGTTCAAACGCACTAGGTACAGACGCCAGCACATCAAGCTACCCGAAACTGTCAAATTTTCCCAATCAACTTTGAAACTTATGCTTTAGCGACAAAGTTGAAAATCTATTACAGAAATTTGACAGGTTGTAGTAGCTTGATGTGCCGTCTGTACTTAACTGTTAAAATATTGTAATTAATGGACGAGTTTCGGTTTTCTACAATATTTTATTTCACTTATTAACTACGCATGGTGTTTAAGTTAATTTAAATTTTCCTTGGACGGACATTTTATAGTGCCGATTCTAGAAAGTCTAATAATACTAAAAACAATCAATGCAAATTACCTAGCTAACGGTACGGAACACGTTTCCGAATTATAAAAATTGATTGAGTGGGATGAGTGACCACAATAAACTTTTAATTACTTGCCGCGATAATCACGATTGTGTTGTGATTGAGATTTCTGCGGATTAACTAGCCTTAAACCGCTGCTCCGTCTGGGTTTACCCCAGGATTGTTTGGCAAAATATGTTTTTGACATCATAAAACCATTATCCATCACGAGCAACAGGGTTATTAATTTAGAGATATCTATGTATAAATATCAATATTTTGGTAGAGAGTTTAGTGACCACTATTTCAAAATCAATCATAAATGTACTTACCTACAGGAACATGACACGCTCAGCACCAGTTTATGACATAGACGTAAAGTTGCAGTTTGAGTTCATGTTATATGTAGTTCTTAGTGTACCTTCTTAGTATACTACCCATAGTCAAGAAGAGGTCCAACCGGCCAGCATCGCATGACACTCGTTAGGTAATAGATTACACAATAGCGGGAGTGTGAAGTCATCGGTGACCCCTCGACATCTCACCATTAGAGCGCCCACGATTAGCGGATCATCATATCTCCTCATAAATAAACCACGGTTTAACACCGTTATGAGTTACGAAAACTTCGACCTCCATAACCTATACACAAAATTACCTATATATTGCGTAACAACAATTGCATAATTTGGATTTTTTAAAGAAATTCTGAAAAGCGTGCTCGTCAATTTTCAACGGTTTCGACATGGTTGTCGCATCAGTTTGTCAATGTCGGTCGACAGGCGGTACGGCCGGCCATGTTCCGACCAAACCAAGCACAATACTGACTTTACGTCATGCGACATCTTGTACAGTAACATATATGTAGGTTACTTATTGTTTACAGCAGAAACAGAGTTCAATAAATACATTATAATAATGCAGTAGTCACGATACCCAACTGTTGAATGGTGCCCACGTTAATAGGTTCTTGGTCAAACTAATTAACGAGTAGGTACACTGGCCCGTAATAATTTTAATTTTCTCATTTGTTACAGTACAAGCAGTGCGGAACCGAGTAATAAATGCCACAACACCAATACTCTATATATTCACGAGTAATGGGTAAGTAAATTAGTTAGATACACTAATTCTAGTGGCCTCATTCACTTAGATTACGTGTTTTAACTAAGCAATTTAAAGGACATTGTAAAAAATGGCCTATGAATCAACCCGCATGAAACATTTACTATAATTACTAGTTCTTTTAATAATATACATTACAAATATTTCAATAGAACGGACACTTCTTAATTTCGAAAACATTTTAAAAAGTATTCACTTGATCACTTCCGTCATAATCATCGGTGTTATTATTTTTTGGTTCAATTTGAGGTTTTTAATAGGCAAAGGTATTATAGCTCATACAGCCAAGTCTTTTTAGCAACACTCTTAATAAGAGTTTGACACAGACAAGCGTCAGTATTCTCAACGCTTGATATACGATAATGGTTTTTAGTTACTAACGTCCGCTATGATGTCGCGGAATCATAATACGGCTTATCAAAAAACTCGATTGAGCGCTGTTTGAATTGAGCAATAATGACACTGACAATTGATGAATTGACAGATGACATTTGACATTTGGTAGTAATGTCACTTGGCGCGCGCATTCTGTTATTGCTACATACCGAATGTTTTTATTGACGTAATTATAACCTCAAAATCCGAAAATGTTTTGATTTTTTCCGAATTCACAGAAGTGTCCGTTGTTTTAATTTAAATTCAATCGAATATATAAATTATCTAAAACCCAAAAAGTAAATACACCTCCCTGTTGGATCTTAGGCCAACTATGTATGGACGACGAGCAATGTCCTTTTTATGTTAATTTCGCTTAAGTAGTTACCTCTAAACCCGCTACTATTCTCTTCTTGTTTTGTCGGAACATATAGTACACTAATTAGGTCCTTCTGTGTGGTTTGACCTCTTTTCTATAGGGTTTCACAGAAAACGATTGCTTCGTCATGATTCGCGATCAAAGAAAAATAATATTTCTCGTCTGAATGTCGAGGGAAATCCCTAACCTTGTGGATATCATGAGTATAGTTTATGCCTTTATGGTGCCCTTGTAGCTTTATCTGGGTTAAACAGACATCCGCAGCGATATGGCTTTATAAAAAATGAAAATATAATAATATTGAACAATATTATGTAAAATACAGATTTATGGCAGCTATGAAAGCAAATCTTACACCTAAAAAATATCTTATAGCAACAGAACACAAAATCATAGTATTATCTAAACTAATGTAACATAAATGAGGTAATGTCGATAGGAATCACCAATAAACGAGTAAGTCCGTGGGCGTAGTCATACCTGTTCATTCATAAGTCCGCGGGAGGTAAGCCGCGGGTCCGAGGATCGCCCACGCGCCGCTAATCCATCGCGAGCACAAAAAATAACACCTTCAAGGTCCATTCTATTCATCCACTTACGCTTGATATCTAAGTAGATTAGCCCGTCTATTACAATGCACCGTCTTAACAACGTCATCTGTCGATTGCCACATCAAAATACTTATTTCCAGTTTCAAAATGGTCCACTTATGAATACCAGGTAGGATTACAACAGCTAGCCATAAATAATTCTCCGCCTTCGAGTGAGTGACAATATTTCTCTGAATCAAGAGTGTATCATATCACTCATTTCAGTTCATTGTTTAAGAGATTACAAGTTGTTTGTTATATCTGAGAAACTGGCTCCACTCGACGGGATGACGTCACATTAATAAGTTCACCGCCAACTGACAACTGTAAACAGCACAAAGGAGATAAAACTGTATACGTTGAAAGGAAAACGGCGTTATCTCAACTCAACCTAGAATTAATTCTACTTTTCAGAACTGGTCCTCAGCTCAATTGACTATACCACAACCAAGTAGGTAGGTATACTTACTTCACCTAAGCCTGACGAATAGAAATCGATTTAAATTTGCTTAAAAGCAATTGCAATTTTTATTCTAAAGCCATACCAGGAAATGTAGCAATCATAAAAATTTCAGCGATAGATTTAGTAACAACAAAGGAATGATGAAATAACGAATATTTTAAGAAATAAATAGAGCAGTCGTGGTCCCGCGCTCACTATTAAAGTTGATTGACGCATAAGTTCAATTGCAGTAAATGTATAATTACACAGGTTTCCACGTGCGCCTCGGAATGAGGCGGAATGAAGGCTCAACTCGGCTCAAGGCGAGCCGCTGACATCATTATGTACCTAAGAAAATACTTAAGTTAAACTTAGGAAATTATGTTATCACATATTCTGGCAGACAAACTGGCGACACTACTTAAGCATAGTTCACATCTTATAAATAATTTATAAATATGAATTAGGATTAACTAGGGATTTATGTAAAATCATTACAATCTGAATAATTTATATTCTAGATCAAATTGCGAAACGGTGTCGTGCCAACGTAACTTTGATTTCGAGCAAGAAATCAAAAGTAGAGGTCACATCAAAATGTCGGAATTAGCATACACATTGTTAGAGGTACCTACAGCTTGGAGGGAACTTATTACAGCGAAAGAAATACTTTATGCCTAACAGGTAACAATACTTTTATAAGAATGCATTTTAATACTAAGAAATCGGTTTATTCTCTACGGAGGCACCTATTGTATGTACTTCGATTATATAATAGAGGAAGTGCTGCCACGGTGCATAAATGACTTATACACTCATTCTAGAATACAAAAGACTTATTTTCACTATTTATAGGAGTGAACTGTTTCTAGGTACAAGGTACACAATCCTATGCAATAAGGTACTCGTAATCTTAAATAAAATCACGTATGTATCTCATTCTACGAATGTGAGTGTGCTGTGGGCGGGCGGGTAGTAGCAACTACATAGATAATGCTTACCGATACAAGAAGGCTGCTCAATCGTTTACTTCCAGTTCCACGGAAGGTGAGTTTAACCTATAGAGGTATGAGGAACAGGGTGTAAAGTTTACTCATACTCCATAGAAAAAGGAGGATCCTGGCGGGCAACTGACTGTTGTATCTATGCTAGTTGCGCGGTAAACTCTGCTTGCGAGATGCAGGATTTTGCGTGAAGTCAGTATGACGCGTTGTTCGCATGTGGCGTTGTAGATACCGCTACAAACCCATATGTTGGCATTTTAACACCCTTCAATTACATAGAATTTTTGATTGCCGGTTGTAAGTTTTAGATCGGTCGCGCCATTTTTTCTATTTGTCTGTTGCTAGTCTAGTCCATCCCTAGCTTCCAATATTAGAAGACCTTTTTGTCAATCATACCTACATACTTTCGCGAGTTGAATAAAATTTGAGACACACAAAAACCTTGTATCCTCCTAACACCTGTTACAAATGCTTCGACCTTGTAATTTTCCCTATAAAATTACGCTTTTCCCAAAAAGTAGGTACTAGGTTCCAATCCAAATATAGACAGAGAATACGAAACAAACTTTGTCAACAACATTTTTATAGCTAAGATAGATTAATGTGGGGGTAAATAACGCGAAGGGCCGTAAATCGGGGATTAGCATGTTATGTACCTACCTACGTAATTCTTTTCTTGGGATCATGTACTTTGTAGGAGCAGTCGGGCTGCTGCGGTCCCATGATTGATGACCTGAGGCCGACGCTGTATGGTTGTACCACTATGGATTATTCTGCAAATAACGTGCCGCACAGAAAGACGGAGGAAATACTGATGCTGTGACGATGTTATGATTAATAATGCTGTCAGAAACAGGATACTTATATTTAGAAGTCGTAATCATGCTGATGATGGATTTTTTTGAGCTCATAAGTAGATAAAGGCATTACGTAGGTATCTAAACGAAAAAGTGGTTTGGTAAAAAGTGCTAGGCTAATTAATATTGATTTAAGTCTTCACAACCTGATAGCTTACAGTGTCAAGGCAGGCAGCTGGTGGTCAACAAATGCGGTTTTTATAGTATAGTGGCTAGAAGCAGGTCAATGGCCATACGGTAAACCACCCAGAAAATGGCTCGAAGAGATAGACGGGGATTCGAAGTTTGTTCCTCTAATATAGTCATAGCAAACTTGAGTGAGTCTGACTTAAGGCCGACGTCTAGTTAACGTCAAATAGAGGATGATAGATCATAATACAGATAAACCTGAATCCAAGGCGCGAATATTTCAAAGAAGCCAAGTTCCATTTTGCACACAAAAGCGTGTTAAAATCGGTTTTTAATCGCCACCTTTTCTCCGCCTCAGATCAGGTAATTTAATTTGTTTCCGCTAATCCGATTGTTCGTTCTTAATTATACATCGATAAGACGCTTTCATTACGTTTCATTACGTTGGGGATTCATAATTTTCTTCGTAGTAGTTTAACACTTAAACAAGTAATCGACTGAAGTACTTATGTTGTAAAAAGAAAAGCTCTTTTTTGTTACTTCCTCTTTGTTTCGTATCAAAACTTTGATGGGAGATAGGTCCATGGTCCCGCATTTCTTAATTACACACCTACATTTGGTCTCTCCTATCTCTAGCAGTAAAATGTATTCCATTTCACTCCGCCGACCGCGGACCTACCTGGATGAGTTGATTGAATAACATAAAACAAAACTCCAAACACTGAAAAAACCTGGCAGTGAAAACTGAACTAGCGAGCAGATTTTGGTACCTATTTCGCTCACAGCTTCAACAAAACACAGTTATCTGTCCTCCACATTAACATTTATATCAGTAACACAATATTTAATATTAATAATTCCTGTAGCATGGTACAATGATGTCTAATTATCGCGTGTTCGCAGCTGCTGGGCACCTGCAAACTTATCGCAGGGACACTGACCCCCGCTGACCTTTCATGTGGTTTCGTTTGACTCTGCAGCACACCACACACCTGACTTGTTCCATTTAAAATGCGATAAGAAGTGGCAGATGCTAATACAAATATGTATGTTCAGGTAACTGTTGACCGGTAACTTGATAATGTTGCTGCAGATACGAGTATTATGACTATTTCTATGGACGATCATGAGACTTGAAGAAAACAATTTCAGTTATATTTCGAGTATCTCTGACATACATTATATTCATTTTAAATTACAGCTCTCTCTCTCTGCTCTTACAGCTATTTATAGGACCATGATTTTAGTCATCACGTTTCCTTTTCAGCTTTTGAACATAAATCGTATTTAGTCATTAAAAATTCCTGGCGATAGCATCGCTTTATGGTTATAGAAATAGTTTAAGAGTACCTAATGGCAAGTTTAACATAACAACGAAAATACACAAACAGTATTAACAGTGATTCATATCAGAAATTGCATTAGGAAATAACAGCGTAAACCTGTCATTTGCCACTGGCGAGATGTCAACTGACGTTACGAATACTCAAGCGTATGTTAATGGTAGCAGTTACTGTGCCGTTACACGACAAGCATTACGTAATGCGGGATCATTAAGGGGTTTTTCTAAACGCGCAATTAGTCGGCGCGATTAGGGGCGGCACGGACACGGCTCGCCCCGGCACCGGCCCGGTCGCCGCCGGTATCCGCAGGGTGTCGTGACCGTTACACGGCAGCGGCCGCCGCAACTGTGTCGTCGTAATTAACCGCAACCAGATCTCCTACCTTACTAGTTACTACACTCTGTGATTTCTAACTCCTCGTTTCGGCAAAATGAAGGACCCAAGTGAACGATTCAGCGGTTTTGTGAATGTACCGTAATGAGTTGAAAACTGACCGCAAACGCACAAACATTATTACATTACATTGAAACAGAACATTGCTTAAAATAATTTCTATCTATTTCATTTATTATTAAATTCCATTAAGTATTTAAAGGCACTCTCGATTGACTAGGAACGAATGCTGAATTATTTTTTTTTCATGTAAACGAGTTGTCTGCACTACTTCTGTTTAAGTGTAATTGTCTAAAGTCTTCATAGCCTTATAAGTCAGTCGGTAAAGTCGGAATTTACTGATTTAAAAGAGAACCTCGAGCGCTGAGTAATATTGTACTGTACGTAAGTGGAACTACGAGCAAGCATGTACACCTGCGTAGGTAGTTGAAAGAGAAAATAAATATTCTTGAAATTGCTATTCCAACGGTAACATTTCGCCATTCACGTGTGTTTACTGAGAAAATATACCTGAAAGCGAAATCGTGTCAATAACACAATCGCTGAAGGCAGTTTAATATGAAATTCATAGCATTAAATTTAGACGCTATATGCTATATGTATATGCGTCAGACGATAACAGATGCGCACATAAAAGCGCAATATAATCCATATTCTTTTTATGATAGAATAGATTACATCAAACAAATACGTTCTAGATCAGGAATAACTATGCGGTTATTTTCAAGGGCATCAAAAACTCCCGCCGTCTGCCGCCCGCCCTCCGCCGCCCGCCCACCGCTGCGCGGCGCCACTGAATTAGAACTCGCTACAACAACGCCAACTATACTATTTAGTTGCCAATGTATTTTAATGTGAACTTTTACTTCGTCTCTTTGGCATTTAGGTTTAATACCAGAATACAAAGCGACTACCCTAGTTGGGTAGCTAAATGTGGAAAGAAATGTTTTAAGCCTATAAAAATTTCATTCGGTATTCCTCATTCATTTCATTCGAATTGTTTAAAGGATCCACCAAGTTTGTTACCATGTACTTAACGTTCATAAATTAAACGAACTTTTTACTACCGATCAAAACTTTTACTTCACATTAAAGATCCACTGAAACGACATTTAAGATAATCCCGTTATGATAAGTGACCTCAAATCTCTAAAAGTGTTTTAAGTTGAAAGTCGATATTTTAATGACATTTATCGTCACATTGGGAAAATTGTAACTCATATGTTTTGTGTTAAATAAATATTCCGGGCGGCCACTAAACCTCACTATCGACTTGTCTGTAAGATGTGACTTTTTATGTTTGCTGAGAGAGTAAATATCCATTAAGGGGAGCCAAGTAATGGTCCCGGCTACATTAGGAGGCGGAGGTCGTCTTGCCTTATTAAAGCTATACTTTTCTTGTGGATGATAACGGAACGACAATCGCCTTGCTTGCCTTTTAGCTTGTTGTTATTTAGAAACTCTTGTGTAGGTACTTTAATTTTCCGTCTCAAGGAACAGCAAGCCGAGGGTACAAGAAACAAAAGCTTTTCATAAAAAAACAATTAAAGCGCCCTCGTTTTTGAACATAACAAAAAGGCCGTGCGTGAATGTCATTAACTTACGAAGGTCTTAAGAATAATCAATTCATAGAGCTGAAGTGTTCTTTTGTGTGGTACTTTGTTAAGTATAGTGAAGTATAGGGTTCATACGGACACAAGTAGATTGTAAATAGAGCAACGCGCGGCGCGGCTGTGTCGCCGGGCGCTGCGAATGTGTCGCGCGATAAATCGTCGCCGGCGACAGCGACGCAGACGCCTGACGGCGCTCTATACAAGTATGTACGTATATATATATTTAGAGACCACTGACAATTCTTGCATTGTCCTTTAAAACTTTACAATCAATATCTATGATTTATACATTTCTTTTTTCTTTGTTTGCCAAAATGTATTGCTTTTTTATAAATATAGCTGTCAAAGTTTATTAGTATAATAACGAAACGAGCAGACGTGAAGATTCATCTCTTTCCGTAATATCTGCCACTGTACATAATTAGAACACATCAATTTCACAAATCTTTAGAGCTATTTATTTTTGAAATCTGTGAAACCTGTCAGAAATATAAATAAGCGTAATACATCAACTGGATCGTTTCAAACTTCTGTTAGGACTATTTCTCTCCGTCGTTGGCTCGGACTGGGTGGCTGGGTGGCGGGGCGTCGAACCGAGTGAAAGCTTCTTGAACGATACGAACGTTGTGCTTGAACAAACACAACTTCGCCATGCGGTCGAAGCTGCCGTCTTGACTTAAACTTGTAAACATGTATAGCCAGAGTTTATTGTTTACCCGCTACATGCAAGTAGCGCGAGCGTCGAGCAACGCCGTCGCGCCGCGCCCCGCTATGCGTCTGATTCGGTTTTATTTGCGGCGCCTTGGCTGTAAATAGACCCTGTATGCACTGAACGTGCGTCTGCCACACTGTCTCCTTTTAGTTCTTCTCCTTTGTGGGCAACATGAACAGTGGCGACGTTTGTACATATTAAGGATAGAATTTCATGCAAATTGCATCCAAATTTTAGAGCCATGTCATTGAAAATCGATATCCCTAGGAGGAGGAACGTCTTGTAACGCAACATAGAATATTTGCAACAACAGCTGAGGTTCCTCAGAGACATCAGTGTTATCTAGTTACAAGAGACTGGCTCGGGCCGGCTCCCAGTGGTCGCAGCGAGCGTGCAGCCGCGTCAGCCCCGCGCCGCCGCCGCCGGTATGACGGCTTGCGTCTTGCGTCGAGTGCCAAACCACGGGATGGCTTGCGCTGTATCGTGTAACATTATCCCAAAGTGCGGTCACAGCCGGCTCTCAGGCCATACTACCTTGTTGTTGGTAACTCAAAGTGAAATAAAATATTTTAAAACGTAGTTAGTCCGTATGGAAAGCTGCACAAACAATTCAAACTGTCATTATTGGGTTTTGTTCTGCGTCCATTCTAAAAGCTCAGTTTTGTGGCCTTACTCCTACCCATCTTTACATAATAGATATTTGATTGAAAACCACAGTTATATTTTGGGCAATGTGTTGTGTTCATGCAGAGGTAGAAACTATAAACTATTTATATTTTAACGAGCCTAATTAAATATTTTACCCACCTAACCAATTTACGAACCCCTTTATATGCTAAATAGACTTCCGTCGGCGAAAATAATAATTCAGCCATGTTATTGCATCGGCAGTACAATTTTATAAGTGAGGAGGGGTGGGCAAGACAGTGCGTGGTAGGGCCTGGCGCCGTCTGGCCGCGCGAGCTGACTCACTGGGCTCTCCGTGCGTCGTCCTGCACTCCCCTTTCATTTAGCTCACGTTTTACCCCATAATTGATGTACACGACCAATAGAAAGCAAGATTTTAATGTGCAATGTTTGTTTTTTGATTTTAATGTGTTTTATTACATGTGAAGTGCTAATGACTCATCATTGATGAAGTTTAACTGTTTTTGTAAACAGTCCGAAATAAACTGCTCTGCTACGTTTACTGTTACCAATGAGAGATGGCCGGATTTTATTCTTAATTCACATGAAAACAAAAATTTTAAATGGCTGGCACATCTAGGATTATTTTTAACACTTAGCAAAACCAGCCAGTTTCGTGCTTACTGTAAATGATAAACGATGGTTGGTAATGTAATTCCGTGTATTAATATGCATTGGTTGGGGCTGCCCCTCGCGTGACTTGCACCCCTGCACGATCCTCGCACGCACCAAATTGGCCTGTCTGTGGCCCGTTTATGGACTCGTCAGGCCCCACTCGGGTTCGGACGCTTTTTGATTTAATTATACCGTATATGATATCACGTCGCCTTAACGTTTTAATTACGAAATTGGATAGACGCGGAAGAGATAAAGTGCGTAATGAAAAGCCAGATTAAAGAGATTGTATAGATAACTTATAAAATACCGGTTTTATTTAGGACCTTATACCAAGAGGATAATTTTATTCCTCGGCTCTAATAGTAGATTGAATTTAACTAAACATTATAGTACATATATTAAATTGTAGTACCTACCTATGTACTTAAGTTATGATACAATATTGAACTGAAAAATCCTTAACATTCAAAATTACAGATATTAAGATTCAACATATGCAATTTATCATAGCTTCTAAAGTTCAAATTATAACTAATATAAAAAAAACAGTAAGAATATTGTATTGTAACGATAATAACACTTGGGTCCACATGAACACCTCTAAAAGCTTTTTCAGCAGTTTTGGAAGATTTATTTCAAGTGAGTCCAACTAACGGAAGCGTTTTCCCTGTCCGTGATATTTCCTTGGAGATGCAAAGCAATTTTCTGCAAGAGATAACCTCTCTAAACGAGTTTCCTTACACACAATATTTGTTTGAAAAAACCTGTCGTACTTACGTGAAATCTATATTCTTTCGTTTCCATATTTAAAGATTGACCTAAATAGACTAGTTTGAAGGAGATTATAATAAATACATTTCAGAAATGATTAATGTAAACAGAGTTTCCACTGCACATAAAAACGAGATCTGACACTGAACATCTGGCCTAATAAAAAAGTAATCGAATCATTTAAACTTTTTGAGTGGCGGCTTTTACACAAGCCATTTATCCGGCCGGGGCTTCTGCAAACATTTCAAATGGTTAAATCAAGCTTTCAGAGAACAACAAATAAAAGTGTCCTACTGAAATGGCTATAGTGAGAAATGGGCAGACGTTAAACGTGTTAGCACGGCTATAAAGAAGAATGCAACTACACTATAGACATTTCGTTTTACTATTCCAAGGAGGAGCAGTGAAAAGTCGAAGCACGTAAGTACTTACATAGTCAATATGGTAATGATACAGAAGAACACAAGCATAGTTCAATATGTCTACAACCTTATTTGTACGTCATGCTCTCCGTGTAAAGAGTTATTATTTGATGGAATAGGAAAGACCACGTTGTTTGCTCTGGTACATAATGAGTGTCATTAAAATATGTATAGCTTAGCTCGTTGGTCTGGACTTCACTTACCTGCTCCTTATAAGGAGTCGAAACTACGGACGGCGCCAGAGAAAGTACAGTCCCAGTCTGCGCTACTTTCAAATGAGTCAATGCTAGTTTATTCATGAAATATAAGCATAAAACCTTACTGAAGTTATTTACAAAGCGTCCTAATTGCTCTTTGTCAGAGTCTCTTTGTATAAAAGATTAGGTCTTGAGATATTCCGCTTTACATTCCAGACAAAATTCGTGAAAAGCTACATTTTGAGATAAAAATCTTTAGATACAATTTATTCATTGCACAAGCTAACTAGTTACCTAGTTTTTTGAAGAAACATGGAATATTACCTACACTGCTCACTTTGTAAGTCAGTTTTTCTTGAAACTACTTTTAGAAGTACGGCAGGCGAGTGTCGTGATGGAGATTTGCATGTCGATGTAAACTTGCGATAAAAAGCTGTCCGCACACTATCACGAGACCTGTTATGCTTCTGGATACAGCACTGGTTAGTTTATTTTTTATATTAAATACAATTGTCTGCTAAAAGGCAGTAGCCGTTTATTTCTGGAATTAGTTGTTTATATAAAATATGACTGTCGTAAAACTTTTTTACGTCAGTTTTTACTACTGGAACGGGGAATATTTCTGCACAGTTACAGTCTACTATTTTCTGTAATAGTGGCTGTCTAAGAGCTTGATTAATAAGGACGGACTGACAGCAATGATCTAACAAGACGTTAGTGAATCGCGTTTGAGTGAGGATCAGCGCGAGACAGCCCGACCGCAGGGCTCCGCTCGAAAACGAGATTAGCCGAATTAAGGTATTACACCCGCATCGGCAGCGACTGGCGCTCAAATGTAGGTATTTCCCAGAAGGCGGGTAAATCACACATTACATGGTTACTTCTGGAACGAACCACTCGCCTGTTTTTCAAATGTTTCAGTATTATTGAACCGCGTGAATAACACACGGGAACCGAACGCCCGGAAATGTAAACAAAAGTAATTCACGAGTTCCATGGAGCTTTTTTTACATGCGGCAGTAATTTCTCGCCAAATTCGTATCAGGTGTTTAGGACCGATATTACAAAAAAGCTTTTTACGCAGAACGTTTTTCAATTAGGTATTTGTAAGGTACCTAGTTTTTTGTTTTTATAAAAGGCAGACGTATGCTGTAATCTATCTAACAAGACACAAATGTCTATAATTATCGTAATACTCTAACATACTCGAACAAAAACAGTCCGCTTAGCCGTTTGTCCTAACGTCTGACATAACAAAATCACACACACCTGTGTTCTAGTACAATTTTGACCCCGGGCTATAAAATACCCAGCGTGGGTCTGATGAAGGACGAATTCGAACATTCAAGGGTCATTCCCTTGGGGCTAGAGAGCTTCTAAAATCTTGTATTACGTGCCACATCAGCGACTACTAACAGAATTACGAGCGTAGTGCTTTCTCTTGAGTTATGGGCTCATTTACGATTATTATAGAACCTAAAGAAGGAACAAATAATGTCGCACGTGTCAGGGGAAACTACGGTATGTTATGAACTGTAAAGCAGTATAATATTTGTGTTATAAGTAGTATACACCAACTGTTTGAAAATACCATAAAAACTATTTCATTTGTAAATACCTTGCTTGGTGCATTAATTATAACCGATGAACTTACCGCTTTCCAATCTTCTCACCATAGTAATTTAAACACGGTACATTGCGCAATAACAACATTTACTAATACATTTTTGATTGCTCGGTATCACAATTAAAATCGTAACAATCCAAATAACAAGTTCCATTTATTAAGGCATGTAAATTAATACCGTAGTATGGCTAAAGCCGTTTATTAAAATTAAACTCGGCCTGGCGTGGAACTAGGAAGATTAATGATCCCTTGAATACTGAGTTATGTAAAGAGCAAATGGAGTGGGGCTCCACGGGCCACGTCCTGGCATCATTCCAAAATCACTTATCTCTATATACACTGCTAACATCATACATATAGCTAACGTTTTCAATTACATCTATCACTGTGCACTTTGTACTTTACATTTTTATTGCATATCGCATGACCCTTTAAAGTTTAATCTTTTTTTATACTTTGAGTTACAGAAAATTTAATTTTTATCAAGTAATAAAAGATGATAAATAAATAACCCCTACTTGAACTGCAAAGCAAGTCAAGCGACTGATCAATAGTCATGAATACCTATACCTAAAAGTAATTTAACCGCAGGCTGTAAAGAAGGACAAAGATTATACGAAAGAGTTTAATGTCCCGCGAAGTTGTAAAAGTCATTAAAGGATTACTTTACAGGGCTGAAAATTTATGCGAATAAATCTACAAGTAATAAATGTACAAGTAGTAGCCTCCCTACAGTTACTAAGATACAAACCGTAAGTTATTTCAGTAAATACGTTACCAGTGTACATCGAGTCAGCGCCGCTACAATTAATAGCCGTAATACAAGTATTCCACATGAATAAAGAGCTCCTCCTACAATACGGTGAAACACAATAGGTTTCGATTAACAAAGTGTACGGCACACTATACATGGCACACGGAATGTTCCTCTCGGGGCCCAAACAACAAAGTTAAAGAAAACATATACAACGTCGTCACGGGCGCGTGCAGCAGTCGGCGACGTGCAATTCACAATACACTTGTTCGGCGACAAGTTGGTTAGAGTTCGCGAGCTTCAAGTTATATTGTTCCCAATGGACTACAGAAAATAGGAAACAAGCAATAAAAATAGTTCCCAGCATCCGTCGGCCGGGGACAAATTCCGACCAAAATTACGTGAGCAAATTAGACATTCCGGGACAATGCTGGCGGAATAATTGAGGGCCCACAGTCGCTCGTTTGTCGAACGAAGAATGTGGCTCGTTGCGCCGCAGCCGCGCGTCGTCTCGCACGCGCACCCGCCGACATATTATAATGTATTCCGATTATGAATTGAATATGGATTATATTCTGCGCCGAGAATAGTTCGGATTGGGACAGAATAAACTTGGCTCCCTGATTTTCCTTTATTTGCATTATTATCATAGGCTACGGAATACAGACGCTGAACTGCTACGCGTGTGCTACGCCGTTTTTTCGTAGGCGTGAATAAATTTTATATTTCATAATATTAAACCGCGCCTATTGGCGATAAGTGATACTAACATAGTTATTAAGTTTTATTTACTAAGAAAATTGTTATTATATTATTATGTATACCTACTTATGTTAAGGTAGGTATGTATCTATGGGTCTTTGTTACCTGAAAATAAATGGTTTATTATTATGTCCTTTATTTCATTATATTCATATAAATTATATTTTTAAATATTAGGATATAAAAAATAATTTACAAATATAAAATATAGTAGCCCCAGTATAAGGAACAGGGTCCAAGCTACCGGCTTTGGTCCATTATTATTCATAAAGCAAAATAAAACCATACGTACCTACCTAACGAATTTATTTAATCTATATAAAATAGGGCAAAATGATGTCCGGTTGGTTTAATTTCAGAAAACCTACATATAATATTAAAAACATTAAAACGAAAATCTCCGATTGTCATTTCATAATAAATTATCAATTTCATAATAATCAACATATAAATGTACTTATTGTTGCTAATAATATTAATGTGCACTAATGAATCTGAATAATTACGGCTCAATTTCAAATATTACACTTTCTTAATAAAATCTGCGCAACAGTTACCTACATACTAAGGGCAATTTTTTTCAACGCCAGATAATTTTATCGGAGGAATAATTTTGAATTTTTGACAGTTCTTCCATACAAAAACTGTCAGACATCAATTTTATCCCACGAATAAAAACTATCTGTCGATTGCAAAATCAGCCCTTTAATACAGTTACTTTGCTATAGCAATTAAAATCTAGTCGCAATCTCGTCTCAGCGACAATTAATGTCAAAAGTTGTCAAAAATGTAGGGAAATTAAGGGTATTTTTGACAATTTGTAAACCGTGTTTTTATGCAAATAAATATATAGTAATATTTTATAAACAACTAACGCTAAATGCATTTGTGTCAAGCTGGTTTACAAACAATGCGCAGACGCGACGTGCGTGACATTTTGCTAACATACACTTGATTTCAGTTCAAACCTACCATTGAAATAAACCAAAAATACGTATGTAGCTGAGTAAAGCGTCTTTATTTATTCCCAGATTAAAATACGAAAACACGTCCATAATAATTATTGAAATATTTCGTGTATTTTTCAAAATTAGTTCCGCTATAGAAAAGTTTTCCTTCTTATTACTATGACGAACACAGAACAGATAAATCATTCAATTCTGGTAGGCATTCATCCTTCGTATCGATAGACAGAATTTATTAGGTTAGGTACATACTGAAAAATGTACCAACTGGGATTTGATCGTAACAAAGACGTAGTACGAAAAAAGGTAATTTATTATCGTCGCTGAATAAATATTGCTTGAAACTTGGATGCGATATGAGCAAAGACGTGAGATATATTTTTTACTGTTACCCAGATATTGGTGATTGAATTAGTTGCAATAACGCTCGTTATGAAATATAGATATATCCACATCGTGAAGATAATAATTTACTCTGTAAACTTTCGCAACATCATGTTTATATCAATATTCCGATGTGTAGGTAGGTAGCTCCCAATCCAGTTGTTATAATCGTCTTATGACAGATAGGCGATAGCGAAGGGTAGCTATAAGCTCCTTGCAACACACGCAAGAAGATAATAGGTAGGTACCTAATACCCATAGAATCGACTAGAGATTCTTATACATCAGTTAACTTGTTATTTATTGTTAGAAATAAATTCTCAAAATATTCTGTAGCACAATTTGTACACAGATTCGTTAAATACGTCCTATTTTTATGTAATAGGTCATAACTTTATATATCGTCTGAACATTATCGTTAGCCACGCAAGAGAGCGCACGGCCATACAGTTAACAATTACATATTACTTACACAAATATCGTTAAATAACACTATGACTCAAGAGAGTGCATCAAAATATTCAATGGAATACATAACATGGTTTACGGATATTACGTACGTACAATCAATCTCCTTTATTTTTAAATCGTAAACACGAATTCGGCGAAACTATTCTTCGCTGTATAAATTCAGACATCAACAGGAAATATCTGTGTATCGATTCACGGAGCGATGCGGCTACGCAGAAACGTATTTTGGTATAAAATGTAACGGACGAGGATTTGCAGCAATTCATACGCGTTAAGCGTGACGTCCGCGGCCATATTTCACGATTTTTCCGCTTTCCGCGCTGTGTATCCGGCACGCATGATCGCCCTTAATGAAGACTATCAAATAGTGCGGCCGCTCGGCTCGCTCCTCACATCAATAACAATCCTCACAGATCCTCCGCAGTCCGCAAAAGCCACGGCGACAATTTGTCCGGGACTTTACTCAACTGGATATTCTTGCTGAAATTTTCTTCCCGCGTCGCCGCTTTTTGAAACGTTTTTGTAATAAATAGCACCGTCTCGGTTTTGTACTCCCTCCCTTTCTTTGTATGCAAATTACAATCTAGAAACGTTTCGAGTATTAAGTGCTAAAAAGTGAGGCAAGCCTTTTTTCACTAAGTTAATTGTGGATGAATAATAACGACTCTATTAAAACAGTACGGTGGGTGGGGCCGGAAGTCAGTGTTGAACAGGTAGCTTGTAGTGTCGTATAGTATATTAATGACCTATTAATGAATTTCTAGCGAAGGATCTCTTCTCCAGGACATCTAATTAGGTGTTTAATTCAGAATTTTCGTTGATTAGGTGTGAATTTATTATTATTATTCGTTCAACGTTAATCTACAAAGTAAATTGTTATAATGATAATAATCTCTGGTCAGTAGGAGTCATTATGGTAACATGTCCCCTAATCGTTCGCCGATAATCGATAGACATTAAAGTTACGTGTTAGGATCTAATATGCTGTAATGTTGAACTTGTAGAATGGAATGAAGACATTTCACATAATTGCGATTTAAGGTCATCTTTTTTCATATTATGAAAACCTTTTCAGATTACATTTTCATTGTGTCTGAAATTTCCTGTAAACTGAGTATCGTTGGTTAGCTCAACCCCTGCGCGGAAGCCGGAGGCTCACGCGCTCGGCTCGGGTCACGACTACACTCCAAATCTAAAATTGATTACGTACAAAAAAGAACACTCAACAGCGACCGGTCTCCGGTAAAAAATAAACCCACTCACCATTAAACATAATTTATTCAACATTATTATTCCATTCGAATCTAAAAATGATTTTTCAAGGACAATCCCTAAAAAATGTTATGGGATTCGGCAAAAAATCTCTAGTCGAATGTTTAGTTGATAATTGGCGAAACACTGACTAATAAATCGATTCTAGTTTGGAATACGAATTCAGACAAATTAGCTATTAACTTGGTCAACAGCGTGAGTGAACCTCAAAGCAAGTTGAAGGCTTCCTTAATTAAATATCACATTTATGACAATCCATACTAATATTATAAATTCGAAAGTAACTCTGTCTGTCTGTATGTTACCTTTTCACGCCTAAACTACTGAACGGATTTCGATAAAATTTGGCAGAGAGATAGATGGCATCCCGAGAAAGGACATAGGATAGTTTTTATTTCGATATTCCCACGGGATCGACACTTATGCGGGTGCAACCGCGGGGCGCTGCTAGTAAAATATAAAAACTTATATGTGCGACCATGTTTTGAATTGCAAAAAAAGTATCTGTCACTAAACCCCTAGCTGGTATAATCCAGTCTCTTCTCGGACTTCTTACCTAGTACCTAAGTATGGTTATCCTGAATATTACAGAGATCATATAAGTGTAGATATATGGCCTTTGTACGCACACATCATCCCATGCACGTTCACAGCTGAACATTGACCTGCTCGGTCCCCACAGACCGCTACAACGTGCGATCTTGATGCGATGATAATCATCATCATCAGCCTATAATGTTCCCACTGCTGGGACACAGGCCTCCTCTCAGTGAGAGGGAGTTGGGAGGAGGCGATGATAATGCTGTAAACTAACTGTATACTTAACTACGCTTTGCAGGCACATCGGGGACTGCAATGTATTGTTAGCTTTGAACGACATACCTACTACCTACTTGATATTTAAATTCCTACTTTGATTGGGGGATAAATTTTTATAATATGTAGTCCTTCCGCGAAGATGATAATTATCTTAGCCATTGAGTTATAATGTACTACGCAATGATCTTAGCGGAAAAACAAAATGCAATCATAGACGATTTTTTTTTTTTTGTCAAAA
Organism: Luperina testacea; assembly: GCA_927399505.1. NCBI lineage: Eukaryota > Metazoa > Arthropoda > Insecta > Lepidoptera > Noctuidae > Luperina > Luperina testacea. The sequence continues at coordinate 10,904,630 of OV656756.1, forward strand.
ATCGAAGACTTGTGACTTCCAACAACCCCCAGTGGGCCCGCGTGGTGGATTACGGTCCAGTCCTCGCAGAGAAAAGGCCTGTGTCCCAGCAGAGGGTACATTATAGGATTTATAGGCTGATTAGGTATGCTTATGCTTATTTTTAGACGGATGTGATGTTTTTATGTAAAAGCATATTCTTTAATGCGGGTAGGTACGTTTGAAGACCTTTGACTGGCACGGTAGCGAGCGTGCGGTCTCACACAGGCGCTGCAACAAGAACGTCTAGTTCCTGAACCAGGCCTAACGGACCCCGCGCCCGCGCCGGCTTCCGTGTCTTGCGGTGGAGACAGCGTTCCGCGCTCAATGAATCGAGACCATACCGACATCAAGCACAAATTCAACATTAATTACTCGCTTACAGTTAAACCTGCAAACGTTTTACTGTAATTATATTTCCAATCTGTGGAAATCTCCGGAGATTTCCCCATTCTTGTCGAAATTTTAATATCATAAAAGTGACATCATCTCCGAATAAGATATTTCTCAAACCGCAATGGCTTAGACAAATTAATTGGTCCGTGGTAATAACCAAATGACTCAAGAAAATTACAATCAATTTTGACGATTGCTTAAATTCGGGGTCAAAAATCACTTGTGCCTGTCACTTTGAGTTGCAACAGCGCGTCACGTATACCACCCAAATAGTAATTACTTCTTCTTTTCGTGTCGATGGTACTCCTCCACGTTGTATTGTAGTAATTACCGAATATCAAGTTTCAATTCTATGTACTATCAAAGTTTTCAAGTATTCACGCGAAGTTTTGGTTAGGTAGGTACCTACATAAATTTTCAACCATAACGAAATAGTTGGAAATTAGTGTGTGCAAAAAATACATATTTTTGGTATTTAAAAAAATAGTTACTGCGGCCTATTTAGATGTACAGACGCCAGCACATCAAGCTACTACAATCTGTCAAATTTCTTTATTAGATTTTCAACTTTATCGCTAAAGTATAAGGTTCAAAGTTGATTGGGAAAATTTGACAGTTTCGGGTAGCTTGATGTGCTGGCGTCTGTACCTAGCGCTCGCCGGGCACTGCCTCAGCACCGGTTGGTTGGTCACAGATCTAGCCTATCCTAAGCCATTTGATTAGGGCGCCCTAATCTAGTTACTACAAACTACAAACATTGTTATGACATGAACCCAAATAAAATAACCCAAATCAATTACAAAGCTTATCTCTTTCTTGTTTAATGCAGTGTATTTTGTTTTTCTGTTTAAGTAATTCAGAGTCATTGTTAGCGCGCAATCATCATTATTCTCAGAGCATCACGCTACTAATAGTCGGTCGGTTTAGCCATTTCAGCCGCATCTCTTGCGACCATCCTGAGACTAATGTAATTAGTTCATTACTTTGTCCCGGGACGCTCCCCGCTCGCTTTGTATGTCTCTGCAGATTTATGTGAGCCTCTCTGTTTTGCTGCGGTCGTGAATGCGAAATTGCGTTTTTCCTCTTTGTAAATTGCTAAATGTGTTCTCGTTAATAGGAATGAATAAAGAAGGATTTGAGATATTCGAAATCGGAAATAAAATCCATTAATTTCCATTTGCCGAACGATTCCTACTGTAAATGATTTAATTGAAATCTGCGCTTAGAATGGCAATGTTATAAACACAACCCACCTTGGGTAGTCATGCGAACAACCAACGAAGACGCTTTTTTGTCGTTCTATACGATTCGTTAAATAAACCTTGGCAAATGGACGCGGTGAACCTTGAATTGGTATAGTAAACAGTTACAAAACCCACAACAACAGTAAGTATCTATCTAAGAACTAAAGTTCGAAGAACTATTGATTGCTTGGTCATTTGACAACACAAACAGTATTTAGTGGGCATATAGTAAATTGATACGGGAAATTAGGTACCTAACTGGTTAGATACAAGCTGTGAGTTCAAGTTTATTGTTTAAATACGGGTTTGGAACGCGTGTAAAAGCCGGACTGTCCCGTTAATAAGTTTATAATGCTAATGAAGGCTCCACCTGACCGAGACGGGCACACGGCGGTACGGGGGTCCAAGCGCTGAGCTGAGGTGCATCATCCGTTCTAAATAAAATTCATCTCTACTGTGTATATTTTCTTGGATCGAGATGGTGTCATTGTAATAAATATTTGATGCATTAGGATTTTAACAGGATGTCTTCAGACCTATTTATTTCAATTAGACTAACTTAGTAAACAAACCCGCAAAAAACGTTGAAGAAAAGTGTTAAGGACAGCAGCTCAGTAAACGTCACTGTGAGCGATGTCTCCATTAACATTTCAGGTCACGTATTCTACGCGTTTTCAAACTTTTTGTTTATGTACACATATATTTTATGCAGGGTCTACCCCACAACACACGCACTGTGCAATTTTAAGTTTATCTGAACTGTGAGGGGACAGCTTGTGTTGGTAAATCACTTCTAACATTTAGTGAACTTACGAGTAGGTATTGCTTTTCGCAGTCATACACTTGTCTGTTTATGCGTTTGTATCTATACCTACCGTACGAGTTGTTTGTTTTTGATAGAGGCAGTACTGTACACCCAAACTCAAAAGGTAGTAACTACCGAGATTTCGGTTAACCAAAATTGTTCTCCGTCGCTAATCTGATTGTCATCACCTGGCGAATTCCTGCAGGTCGGTGTACGCAGTATGTGTTACGTATGTAATGTATGTAGGAGATATGGTTGGGCTATTCCCTAACCAATCCAATCAGGCGTCATTGTTTTGTTTTAGCCGCGTGTCACCAGGACATGCCCGGGGCGTCAGCTAACCATCTATGCCACTCAGCGTGCAATGAGAGCCGTGTATAACCGGACTCATAGCTGACAGCCAATTAGCCCTATGCCCCCGTGCTCCCGTGCCAATGCACCCTCATATTCCCCACACCCTCCTAGCCCGCACTCACAGACCCATTTATCTTTATTCGATGGAATCGAACAACTGACGCATTCGATCCCTAAGACTAGCGATACGATACCGATCCCGATTGTGACCCGCACTATTCGCTAAATTTTGGTGGTTATATCTGAGATTGGTCGTGACACACGTACAATCGGTACAATGGGCCAGATTTATGTCTTTTGAAATAAGATATCCTTTAAGATTTATTAAAGTGGTCAACTATATCAATCTTAGATGTAAAGATGTTTGTTAACATAACTCATTGTGTTTAAACGACAACTTGAATAGGATTATACTCGTGACACCAGTATTTTACCATAGCCTATAATTAACGTTAGTATTTTGTATAACAACCTGGCTTAAACCAGTACTTAGCACATATTTTACCCAAACAGATTCTTGGAATTCATTTGCATTTAATATCAGTGTCTTGTCTGAAGCAAGTCATGATAATTGGAATTACCTGCATTCATGGTGTTCAGATCATGTCTACGTATTTCGGAGACATGGGCCGGTGAACAATCTACTTACGATTGTCAAGGCTATTTGCTATTCCCAGAATATCTGTTAGCGCCGTCCGTGAGTCAGTAGCAGGCTCGTGAGTCACCGACTCTACATCACTCCTCAATTGTTTCCCGATAATTTGCTCTTTTACTGATCCATTTACGTCTATTCTCACACAGTAAGACTTCATTGTTTTATTCGGAAACAATAGTTTCGCAATGACGTTACTGTTAGTATCTATCTGTTCTTTTAATTTTTTGCTCTATGTAACTGATTAAATCAGAGGTGAGGAAATATCGATTTAATTACAATATACGAATGGTAGAATGTAGAATGAAACGGCGATAACATCAAGTTAGACATTGTTATTATAAAAACGGCTGCTTATAGGTTAGGTGTCAGCTCGCCTGAGCAACTGGTCCGCTGCATTCGAGGTGACATGTTTTATTTTAAAATACCGTTGAACATAATATTGTGTTTGCAATTAACCTGTCGCTGGCACGTCACGTCGTTAAAGAAACATTTACTAAAGAATGTCTCGTGACGATGGTCACTAGGTGTAGGTCTAGTAAGTAACTAACTACGCACTAAATAATTTACTCCCGAGTCAGACATATTTTGAGACGTATTCTCATTATCATGATCAAAGCTACATAGATTTCCCGTATGACTCTTCCGAACGAGACGATTGAAACTGAAAAGTAGCGTTTTGTATCATTACAATAGGTATATACATAGCGTGTTAAAAACGACCTTTTCCGCTGTAGAATCCAAATATCAGCAAATGTATCGATTAAAATTATATGCTATTTGAATGCTACGTACAGTGGAGTCATTTTAATAGGTAACATTTGACGTCTGTCAGTTTTATCCTCATAGTGAGGTGACCTGCTTATAAACATCGATTAAAGTGAATGAATCGATACGGACTTGAAACATATGCGAATTTAAAAATCATCAGGCGAATCCCTGTCCCATTATTATTATTTTTTTCGTAAATTTAAGGAGCAAAATAAGACAAGTACACAATTTAACAAAAAAATTGCATTTATTCAGTTGAACTATCAGAACTGTTAAAAGTATTGTCATCTTCATCACTGCTGTCAGCACTCAGAGATATTATTAATTATTAATTTATGGTGATATTTCTTCACAAGTCATCATTGCATTCGATTCTACTTATCAGCTTTCGATTTTTAGAGTAACATCCCTAGTGTTTAAAAAGAAAAATGGTTAACTGACGTAACCTTGTAACGACGTTCAGTTCTTTAGATCAGAAATTGTTTATTATGTTTAGAATGGTTTATTAATGAAAGCAAATCGTAAAATTACTCGTATCGGTCATTATTACAATAAATATGTAATCGTAATTGAAAAAAGGTAAGCAATTGTGCAGTTCTAACAAAACGAAAAAATATGTTATTTTATGCCCGCCGTTACAAGGTTACGTTGTTGAATATTTGATGAATTGTCAAATATTACCTATTAAAATGACTCCACTTTAAATGTCATAATAAAAAGTGAATGTCAAAAGTCTGAAGATGATCAAATACAAGGTTGCTTGTTAAGTAGGTACCTATACATGCAAGAATCTTTAGGAATTTGAAACGCAATTAATAGAACATTTCAACACATAGGTATATTAATCCTAAATTAAACAACTTTTGCCACAACACGAAGCAATTATTTCTCGTATTTACATTTGCTTTATTTGCGTAGTCCATTGTTTACCTACCCTACCATGGTACGACCCCATACATGTAAACATCAATCTCTAGATACTTGAGATTTCCATGAAGGCTCGAAACTGTGATGTAAGTCACAATATTGACTTAAACAAATGGACGCGAACCAGAAGGTACTAACACACCGAAACTTGAAGAAAGTGTTTACGGGAATTCTTTTGTTTTGGTGACAATTAATAATATGCAAATGAGAAACCAATATCATGGCCAATTAAATATTTACATAAAAGCTTTCAATAGTTAAATACATAATGTAACGTTTTGTGTAGCTAAATAATTTTAAACCGAAGGGGGCGACGGCCATATATTATTTATTACCTTTGGCTTGTGTGGAGGGCGGCACCGCAGTCCACTGGCATGTCTAGTACAAATAAATTCTGTATAAACATAATATATCAGAGGGATTGGGCGTATCGTTTGACATTCAGCGCGGTTGCAATAAAGCGAGTATTATGCAAAAATGGCAGTGATGCAAGTAGGTATGCAAGCAGAATAGATGGGAGCGTCTTCATTCGCGAGTCGCGGCCCGTGGCACGACTCCTCACGACGCCATTCACGTCCGGAATAGAGCCGCGGGCACACGCTCGCTAATACCTGGATATTAGGGCTGTAAATATACTTACTGCTAACATAAACCTATTACTGTAAGAATATAACCTCATGTATTTGTTAATGTTTGTATTTTTCTCACATGACAACACCTTTAGTTTAAGATATTATTTCTAAATGTATATGTTGCAACACTCTTCCTTTTTTCTTTTTATCTGTCATGGGTGACGTTCCGCTAATGTTTCAGCGCATATTTTATATTTTGGAAATATCTAGTTTTTATAAATTAATCATCAAATTGGTATTGTTTATTGTGATCAATAAATCAATAGAAATTTGTCACACACAAGACGGTGTATTTATTTTCTCTGCTGACTCCACACCTGCTATTGAAGAAATCATAAAAGGTTATGGGCCCAGCCAGAACCTAATTAAACAACAGCAGCGAAAAACACCGGTGAGCGACATTCATTTTATTGTTCTACAAAATGCCAATCGATCCTGCAGTAGATCCAGCGATGGGATTGCCCGCCGCCGACGGAAATGTTGGCCTGCCGGCACATGGCGTGGGCATAGGCGGCATGGGCATAAATGGGATCAATTGTCCAAAATTAGAAGGCATTTCCAACTACACTGCTTGGAAATTTATTATTAAAATGTTGCTGACATTAGATGGCACATGGGGATGTGTATCCGGAGAGGACAGGGACGTGACGCGGGACCAGCGGGCGCTGGCGCGTATTTGTTTGTCAATCGACACTAGTCTTCATCAGTATGTACGCCAGGCTGCCAACGCCAAGGAAGCGTGGAACAAGTTGGCATCTGTATTTGAGGACAAAGGCCTCTATCGTCGCGTTTTGTTACTGCGTCAGTTACACCACATTAACCTCACAGAATATAAAAACATGTCTGAGTACATAACAACTGTCATGACGCTAGTGCAACAATTGGCTGATATTGGTCGTGTCATAGAAGACGGTGAGGTTGCAGAGATCCTGCTCAGCGGTTTGTCAGGGGACTATGATGTTCTGGTGTCCAGTTTAGAGACTGCCTGCATGAGCCGGGAGCTTTCCAGCGAGCTGGTGCGCACACGTCTTCTACAGGAGGAGCACAGGAAAAATGGTTCAATCAGTGATAATGGTGGTATTAGTGCGGCATATGCCACTGGCAGTGTTAAAAAACTTGTGTGTAATTATTGCAAAAAGCCAGGGCATATAAAATCAAAGTGTTTCAAGTTGAAAAGAGACAAAAAACGTGAAAGCCAAGAAAAGACACTTATTGTCACTGCATGCGCTATGACAGCGCGCCATGAATGGATTGTTGACTCAGGATGTACGGCACATATGTGCAACAACCGAAATTTATTTAAGGACTTTAGAAATAATAAAAGTAAAGTAACTATAGCCAATAATGACCTATTAAATTGTGAAGGTACTGGTAAGATACATATTTCTTTAAATAATAATTTAGAGGTTGCTGCGGAAGATGCCATGTTCGTCCCTGATTTATCCACAAATCTCCTCTCTGTAAATAAATTAGTTAATGCCGGATATACACTTGTGTTTAATAAAAAGGGTTGTCAATTTTACAATAAACCTCAAATAATTGGTAATTCTATTGGTTGCGCATCAAATCAGAATGGAATTTACAAATTGAATTGTGTCGTTTCGTCGCGTAGAGAATCTGAGCAGGAGCATTCTTCAGTCACTCTGAAGAATGGAGTTCAGAGTGAACAGAGTGCAATGGTAGCTACAGAGACAGTGTCTTTATGGCATAGGCGACTTGGTCACTTGAGTCTAGGGGGATTGAATACTCTGCGTAGGAATAACCAGTTATTGTTTCAGGATACTGAAAATAATTTTGGTGAGTGCATTGCATGCCTGCAGGGGAAACAAACTGCAAAACCGTTTCCTGTTGGCGAGGCAAAGCGTGCTACTCAGCCGCTAGAGATCATCCACTCCGACGTGTGTGGACCGATGTCTGTCTGTAGTTTTGGTGGAGCCAGATACCTACTAACGCTGACAGATGACTACAGTAGGAAAAGCTGGGGATATTTACTTAAAAACAAATCGGAGGTAATGTCCAATTTTTGTAATTTTAAAGCCCTTGTAGAAAAACAAACTGGATTGCGTATAAAGATTCTCAGGTCTGATGGTGGAGGCGAATACTGTGGCGCTAAATTCGAAGCTTTTTTGAGGAGTGAGGGGATCGTGCATCAAGTCACTGTGCCTTACTGTCCTCAACAAAACGGTGTTTCGGAACGCTTAAACAGAACCATCATGGAGAAGGCTAGATGCATGCTTGAGGAGGCTGGTCTTCGCCGGGAGTACTGGGGTGAGGCGGTGATGACCGCAATATATCTTAAAAATCATTCCCCAACATCTGCCCTAGCGGGATCTGTACCTCAGCAGGTTTGGACTGGTTCATCGTCTCTGGACCTCAGTCACCTGCGTGTGTTTGGCTGCATAGCTTATGCCTTAAAACCTGAACCAAAACGTAATAAGTTGGAGTCAAAATCAACAATGTGTTTGTTTGTTGGATATAGTGACACCACTAAGGGATATAGACTTATTAACCCCATGAAGCCCGGACAGATTATTTTAGCTAGGAACGTTTCTTTTCTAGAGAATAAATTTTTAAAAGATATTAAGTCAAATAATATGAATAATATTTCTTATAATTTTGACAATAATAATTTGATAAATATTCAATGCAATAATAATTCTAATAATTTAAATAATGTTAGTGAAAAGTTGAATATTAATGAAAATAATAATTCTAGTCAAATTTCAAATGAATGTGAATCAATTTTGAATAGTTTTGATGATCAGAATATTACTATCATTTCAGCTCCTAACTCAGAGTCTGAGTACTGCACTGACAATGAGGATACGAGCTGCCAAAGTCCAGCGGCCGAGGATAGCAGCGCGTCCACATCCGATGCGTCGTCTACTGAAGGGGATATTGCCGTGGTCAGCCCTGAGGTACCAGTGGCTCCCACTAGCCATCCCGTGCGTAGTACGCGCGGAATAAAGCCTGTAAAGTATGAGGACTATTCTTTATTAACTCAACCCGAGTTGGAGCCTCTATCCTATAAGGAAGCCATATCCTCTCCTAATAGTGAGGAGTGGCAGCGCTCTATGCAACGAGAGTTCGATGCTCTCTCAGAAAATAAAGTTTGGAAGCTTGTTGACCGCCCAGCAGATCACAACATAGTTAAGTGCAAGTGGGTATATAAAATTAAAAAGGATACTTCTGGTAACTGTAAGTATAAGTCTCGCCTTGTTGCCCGCGGTTTCTCACAACAGTATGGGGTAGACTATGACGACACATTTTCTCCTGTAGTTCGCCATAGCACTCTGCGCACTTTATTTGCGCTTGCTACCGAAATGAATATGTACATTGAGCATTTAGACATTGATACCGCGTTTTTAAACAGCAACTTAAACGAGCGCATCTTCATGGAGCAACCTGAAGGTTTTGTTAAGGATAACAGTAAAGTATGCCTACTATTAAAGAGTATATATGGGCTTAAACAAGCTAGTCGTATGTGGAACATGAAAGTACACAGTATGTTGACAGGCAATCATTTTTCTCAAAGTAAGTGTGAGCCCTGTGTTTACTTTGAGAAAAGTAATGATAATTTAACAATTGTCGCATTGTATGTAGATGACTTCTATGTGTTTGCTACTAATAAAGCATCTGTAAACGAGTTGCATGCTTTATTACAAAAAGAATTTAATGTAAAAAATCTTGGGCCTATTAAAAATTGTTTAGGCATGCAAGTAACTCGTGATATGTCAAAAGGAACATTGATGTTAAATCAGTCTCAGTATATTAAGACATTATTAGTTCGCTATGGGATGGAAAATTGTAAAGCAGTCTCTACACCCATGGCGCTTAATGTAAAGTTACAGAAGTCTGAAAATAAAGTGCTTGATGATAATGTTTACAAGTATAGAGAATTACTAGGATCTCTGATGTACCTGTCTGTGTGTACGCGACCTGACATTACTTACGCATGTAGTCAGTTAAGTCAATTCAATCATGACTTTGGTAATGAGCACTGGCTTGCGGCCAAGCGTGTCTTAAGGTATCTTGCGGGAACTTTAAATTACTCCCTATATTTTTATAGGACTGGTAATTTATATATAACTGCTTTTGCTGATGCGGACTGGGCCAACAATGTGTTGGATCGTAAGTCTTATTCTGGGTATGTTATTCGGATGGGTGCTAATACTATTAATTGGGAATCGCGCAAGCAAAGATGTGTAGCATTATCCAGCACAGAAGCTGAATACTTGGCAATAAGTGATGTGTGTAAGGACTTGTCCTTCTTTAAAAGTTTTCTAGAAGAAATTGTCAGTGTACAGGGTAAAATTGTTTTGTATAATGATAATCAGAGTGCCCTTAAATTATTGCTGGCAAAAGAATATTGTCATAAAAAGACAAAACATATTGACTTAAGATACCACTATGTAAAGGATTTAGTTCAAAAGGATTTTGTTAACGTAGAATACCTGTCAACACAAGAAATGATAGCAGATGTTTTAACAAAGCCATTGTGTTCCACAAAACATAGAAACTTCATAAATGAAATGAATGTCAAATAATTGAGAGCGCATTTGTGTAATAATTATTAATTATATTATAATTTACTTTTAAATTCTTGACTAAGCATGTTGAGTGTGTTTGTTAATTCTATTATGTTTTAACTGAATGTAGAGTCATGTTGAGTAAAAAAGGGGTAGTGTTAATGTTTGTATTTTTCTCACATGACAACACCTTTAGTTTAAGATATTATTTCTAAATGTATATGTTGCAACACTCTTCCTTTTTTCTTTTTATCTGTCATGGGTGACGTTCCGCTAATGTTTCAGCGCATATTTTATATTTTGGAAATATCTAGTTTTTATAAATTAATCATCAAATTGGTATTGTTTATTGTGATCAATAAATCAATAGAAATTTGTCACACACAAGACGGTGTATTTATTTTCTCTGCTGACTCCACACCTGCTATTGAAGAAATCATAAAAGTATTAACATTATTATCCATGTGCTCTACAACTATATTTTTTCATGACAATGACATCTAGCAGTTATTGTCGGATCGAGCATTTCAAGTTGTCATTTTTTTTCATTCAGATGTGTCTTGAACTAAATCTTGACACTCAACAGACGTCCAAACGGTATCAACAGTAGGATATCAAAGTTCAAACGAGACGAGGTCGTGACTCGTTTCGAAAAAAAAAAATATCATAGATCACATAGTGACACTTTGACAGATTATAATTCATAAGTGGGTGTTTTGTATTTTAGCATTAATTTTTTTGTGTATGTCCAAATAAATCCCGAGTTATATATATACTTCTGCTATATTTTTCATTAGGAATAAACAGTTTTCTTAAAACTTACATCATATTGACACGTATTATATTATTCCAATTTCACAACCACTAGCGTGCCCATGTCCTGTTTTATTGTTTCACTCCAATTTCTCATTTCTCATACAGGCAATAGGTACTTTTCATGATCTCACGCTCAGGCTAACTGAAATTTTAAAACCCTGGAAGAGCCTTTGAATCTATTCGTCTCTATATTTTTTTCCTCTTTAAGGTACCCACACACATTAATATGGTATGGCTTATCAAAGAGTTTTTGTTGCATCGCAGATCGCAGTATCGTAAATACAAATAATAATATGTAGGTGTAAAGAATCATGTCGATCACCTGGCAACCCTAGAAAGGGTTAAGCCCCCGTACCGGAGATTAGGTAAACGAAAATAGACCGGCTTGTTTACGTTTGATGAACACACTTTGCGCTTCTTTGACTTTCTGAATTTTAGATAAAGTCGTCTTATAGAATACCTTGAGATCGTAATCAGTTAATACGTAGGTAGGTATCAAGGCAGAGCCGAGGAATATCGCCGATTCATTGAAATCTTTTACCCTGATAGTGATTAAGTCGCCTAACTACCCAATGAATGTTAGGAGAATTTTCGTTAATATTTTCCCCCTGGTAAATGATTACCAGTTGACCGATCACGACATTTCGGATAATCAATGACAAAGAGCCGTTCAGTGGACGTGGAGTGTGACAGCAGCTCAGACTGGCAAGAGCGGAGCGGACGCGGGAGCGGGAGCGGGGTAACAAATGGAGTGAGTCCCGCGGGAGCGACCGGTACCCGCGTCACGGCCCCACTTCTAGTTTGACCCATCATTAATTTAATGGATTATTTTTGTAAATTTTTATCTCGATAGGTGAATGTTATTCTAGGAAAACTTATTACTTCTCAGAATAAGTTAGACGAAACCTTTTTAAAGTAGCGGTCGCGCGCAGTACCTACGTGTACTACTCTACTTCAATCAGTTTTTCCGACATCCTATCTAAATACACCATTATTGCCATATAAAATCGAGTCACGCCAATATGTGATAGGCATTCAGCTCAGTCCAACCCTGAGGGAAAGATGTGGTAATAGGTACCTACCTATGTACATGTCCGTCCGGCGTCCGTGGCAGTTCATTTATCCACCACTGTCCGTTAAGGCTACATACCTACCACTTATCTAAATTGCAGCGTGAGCCGTTGAGTGTGTGTCTGTATGTGTTATTATTATGTATTCTGACCACATTTCTCACTTGCAATGGCTCACAGCACCGATGCAGGTCGTATTGCGAACTATCACGTCGCTGGCTGCGAGTATGATATACGACACTAATACATCCAAGATCTCTGTCAATAATTACATAACCTTCGTCGGTTCTCGTAACACACGCTAATTAATGAACTTAGAAACATAAATACTTATTTAGATGTTGACATGTACAGTATTAGGAGTGGCCTTTTTGCCTTCGATCAGTTTCACAATGTCGTAGTTGTCGAACAGTTGGCATTACACATGTTGCGATATACTCAGTGGGAGATGAAGCGCTGTGGTATGTTATATCTAGTGGAGAATTTTAATAGATATTGTTGACCTAAGAGGTCAATAGAATTAACCCAAACAGAAGATCGTTCGTTGTTTTGATAACTTACATAAATCAAAACAAATTAATTTCATAAACTAAGTATAATGCGCTGACATTTAATAAAGACAAAAAAAGCTTACTATTTTTTTCCAAAAGCTCGCATCTGATTTGATCTCTCTTCGTAATCTCTCAGTGATATTTCAATTGCCTGTGTCAGTGCTGAAGAAAAAAAATATCATTTTTTATAAATTTCGCTCGAGATGTTGTCTCCCGATGCGGATTCCCTCTTTTTATAGCACTTGATTGATGACTTTCCTTACAACGCTTGACGCTTCTTTGGAACTTTTTCGACTGATCTTGTCCTCTTAAATCCATCAAAAAGAGTCAATTACAGTTGACAAGGTTTTAGTATTGATAGGCACTTGTTATAATACCAAAACAATGATTCTGTCCTACAAATTGTAGGTACTTCAAGAATGATGACGACTTTCACAATAGGTAAAGAAGGGCTTTATTTGTGAAAGTAACAGCGAAGATTAGATAGTCTAGACAACTTCTTAAAGCTTACATTTTCGATTGTCAGAAAAAGGAATAGTAGACCGAATTTCTAAGTTTTTGCTGTGTTACGTTGAATGACGGAAGAGTTTTTACACAACCGCGCATCTATGGAATAGCGGCCGTACGCTCGTGACCTCACGCATCTCACAAAATTTCAACTCCATTTGCCGGCTACGTGCATGAAAAAGCCGCCATGTCCACATTAATATTATTTCCCCCGGGATATGGTTGAATAATCGACTTATGCCAGCATTGATCTGTGCTATGTGGGTGGCTTCCACCAAATGTTTAAATTTAACTTTAGCACGCCCGTCTCTCGTTAATGTTCATGAAGCTCGCCGTCCCATATAATGCATACAAACGCTGTAATATATTCGTAGTAAGTATACGTTGTGTAACGTTAAATCTAACGAAGTGCATGTAAGTTTAATGCAATTGACCCCACACAAAGTTCAATTCTGCCAGGATACTAAGTCAACGGACGATCCTGCGCAGTGATCCGGAGAGGAGGGAAGTGCCACCAGACACGCTCTCTGCTCACTACCTACGACTACACATTCATATACTTGCATACAAAAACATTATTTATGTACTCCAAGTCTAGCGTATTTCCTAAAGAGTAAAACCAGAAGAATAATACTATTGAGGTTGAGGTTGGATAACATAGAACGTAAAGAGATCCTTGACATTTTAGAATTGGACGTAAACATCAAAGGTGTGAATCATTGAAAGCGCGCTTCTTCAAATACATTGCATCAACAAAGGCTGCTATACTATAGGTTTCTACGTTATAATCTTGATAATTTGTAGAAATCATTATGTTAAGGACGGTACTCACCACGAACAATCGCTACGCGAATTTGTTTTCCGGACGTTCGTTGCGTGAGCTTTAACGCAACGAACATTCATTTACGAAACAAACATTCGCGAGTACAGCATTAAGAATTTGTTTTAAGTGATTGGTTGGATTCACCGAACTGTCGACCTATTCTGTAAAAATGTCACCGAGAAAACTTAGGTAAGTGAGTTTGAAGCGAGCTGTCAATAGTGTCAATCAGGTGGAATGACAGCTCACTTCAAGCTAACCACCTAAGTTTTCACAGTGAAATTACATAATAGATCGCCTGTTCGTTACGCGAATGAATGTTCGCTGGGGGCTTACATGACGTAAAGCGCGGTCACTGTCGGACTGCATAGAAAAGAAAGAGAAACGCTATGACACAATGCTGGTATGTATATGACACAATTTTGCAATAAATGCAAAATATGAAGCAATTATTTAATTACAAAAAACCTTTTGTTTGCACTAAAAAATTAAAACACTAGTATTTTAGTATGATGCTTATAGAATAATGTGACAAAAAATCAGAATGATTGTATGTATAATATAATATAGTAGTATGGTTTTTATTTTAAAAATATAGTTTTTAGAGGTATCTTCATGATTTTTTTCTATCGTATCAAATTAGTTGTATTATATTTTCAACACTTTATCTACCTAGCCATATATACATATATCCTGAAAAATACCTATCATAAATTTTTCTGATTTTTTTTTACTGTAGTCGATCATATAGGTAATTATTGTTTCTAAAACTTGCGTTTTTTTTTTTGTGTTTAGGTCCTGTAAGCCCCTTAATACAAACAACAGATCGTTACCGGATTGTGACCAACTAGGCGTATTACGTCGCTTTAGGAATAAATTGCGTTCCGGAACCTATAGAGGTAGCCTACTGTAGTTTAACGAGAGCCCAAACCGACAGACAAGGATAAACAATTTATTGCCCCACTAACAGTAGTAAATCTGCAAGGGCAGCATTCTTGCACGCATTCACAAACCGTACGCCATCAATTAACCTTAGAGAAGTAAGGTGCTTATGTTATAGGAATTCCCATACTGCAGATAAGGGATCTGCATTCAACGTGCTCCGTTTGAAGAAACATTCTTTCCCCGAACAGCTTTTCTACGTTTTGTGCCTAGTGGAATAACTAACCCACAAGTTTTTCTATGAAAAACCTCACCACCACTAAGCAGAAGAAGCTTACTAAGCTTTTCATCGATTTATAAATGTATTTCATACTAAAAAGCTAAAAAAAACATACCTGAGATTAAACCGAACTACTAAAAGTAGGTATAGATACTGCTTGTCTTTGACCTACTCATTAGCCAGGAAAATGGTAATCAACTCAGTTCTATAAATCATGTCACATATTTTTCTATTTATATTTATACTTAAACATTTCAAACAGAGAAGACTGTTTGAAGTACACAGGGCTATATTTTTGTGTTAATGACAAAAAATGTAAATCAAAGCAAGAAGTGATTGATATACAGCTCGGGCGTGGCACAGACCGACTATTAAATTTGAAACGTTTTTGAACTTGACTGGAGCTATTAAAGCGTTATTAAGTCTGGTTGTATGGTGGTACGAGGCTGTTATGGTGGCGGCCGCGGGAGGGAGAGTGTCGGAACGCGTTTGATGCATAAGTGATCAAATGGACTCCACTCCGGGCGCGGGTCGATGTCCCATTGCGCAACAAACCGTTACCTATCTATTTAAATTAGGTTCGGATATATTTGATGTACTATCAAGACCCTACATCACGGCGGCCCCTTGTCTGCGACGTGTTGTATCGGCTTAAATTCAAGCACAATTACTTACAAATTACACGGTGGTACGTGACTCGGGAACACTTCTTGCAGTCATGTCACCCGTTTCAACGACTCGCGGTGTTATCGTAGCGTGCACGTTACCTTCTGAAACTGTGCTAGTGCAATATATATATATTTATACGTACAATATTAGTTTGGCTGATGTGAAAAGCTTATGGCGCAGTTAAAGTTTTTACGATAAATAACGTGAACGGAAGCATTATACAATATACTTATTCATAATTTGAATTTATTATCTACGAAATTATGAACTTGTATTGAACTTTGACATTGAACATGAGCAGTTAATATTTTGTTATACTATGTCTAACACAATACACGCCGACATCGATTCTAATAGATTTTATAATAATACTAGCTGTTACCCGCGACTTTGTCTTTGTGTATTTTGTATTTCAATCTTTTTATTATACAAATATTCACTATAAAAGTAACATAAATACATATGTCCTTTCCCAGGCCCCCCAGGCTTCCTATATACCAAGTTTCATAACTATCGGTTTAGTGGTTTAGGGTGCCTGCATAAAGAAGCGGGTTTTCGGGCCGAACAAGGACTCCCGGTACAGATCTCTGCAGGTTAATCTTCGGAAGGAAACGGTTATATGTTTTACCTGTTTCTTTATGTGTAAACTTTCGCATTTATAATATTGAAGTATGGAACTAGGTAGGTTATGGATATGTGACCATTTTGACCTCTATACTTACCTCGTGGCTAAATAACGAGAGGCCCGTGGCTAAATAATAACAGCCGCACAGGGGGCTTACTCTCCAAACTAATTTTAATTCCAATGAGATGCCAATTATGATTCCATTGTTATTTTACAGTCACGTGATTCGGTACTCTTGAAAACAATATTGTGAACAATTACCCCACGCCAAGCCCGCACCCAATTCCACTTAGTTCTCCGAAATGGACACTCAATGTAAAATTCATTTGGCGCTAGCATCGAACTCAAGAGTACGAAACGTCACAATTCCAATGTCGATCTATCGGAATTAAATTGAAGAGTAAGCACCCTGGTCGATCGATCAGGTTAAGCTACGCTTGCCGCGGTTGGTCTGTGGATGGGTGACCATCTTAACATACCGAGACTCCTCCGTGCCTCGGAAAGCACGTTCAGCCGTTGGTCCCGGCTGTCATTCGTGGATCTTTGACAGTCGTTACGGGTAGTCACAAGTCCGAAAATCTGACAACCAGTCTTACCAAGGGGTATCGTATTACCCAGTAACTGGATTGTGGAGGTCAGATAGGCAGTAGCTCCATGTAAAATACTGGTATTCAGCTGCATTCGGTTAGACTGGAAGCCGACCTCAACATAGAAATTTGGGAAAAGACTAAGCAGATGATGATGACTTACCTAAACAAACAAACTCAAGGCAAGAAAAATGGTAGACAAAACATATTTAGTTACCTAAAGATGTTTTGTCTACCATTATTCATGCATTGAGTTTGTTATCAAATAATAATTCCAGAATCGTCATATTTTTCGTATGTTCGAAAAAATATCTGACGAATATTTTAGAAACATTTTTTAGTAACTGTTCTTGCGAAAATCTCAATATTTTTAACATCTAAAGAAAATTGGGATTGTATTCTTAGGATTCATCATCTTCCTGCCCTTGTCCCATGTTAAGGCTCGTACACACAGGCGCGACGCAACACGCGACACAAAGGCACCGCTTGTCGCGCAACGAGCGGTGCCTTTGTGTCGCGCGCGATTCGTGTCGCGCGTCGCGCCTGTTTGCAGGAGCCTTTACTTGTGGTCGACACAACACATTTTCTACTTTCATTCTCCCCTTTCAATCGTCACGTTATAATTCACTCCCTTCTCTTTCATATTATTCCTCTTAACTAATTTTCTTTCTTTATTTTTCTTTTTCTTTCATGCAATCCATCCACCTTTTCTTTGGCCTTCCTCTTCCTCCCCATCCATCAACATTGGGATTGCATAGGATCTTAAGAAACAAAATTAAGCAGTTGCCCTTCTACGAATGGTGATAGGTACTTACCTAAGAATAAATAAAAACTAGTTGGTCACTATAAGACACTCAGAATCAACAGAACATTCGCAAGGTTTGTACGAAGTAGGTCCCTGTGATCGAACAACGCTATCACGTTACTCCATCATCAAGACGAGTTACGCGTATAATTATCAGCTTTATGCTATACATTGCAGATGGTGTGATATTCAATATTAATGTAGCGAGAAATAATTTAAAGCGTTTTCCAGGGCTATCAATCTGGCCCGTTAATGAGATTCGTCCGGTCGTTGGCGACTGCGTCGGCCAATTTGTGCCACGTTGCACCTCACTAATGAAATACATAGGCACAGACTTTACAGCGCATAAAATAATCCCATCTCTAGCAGTTGCATCCGTTTGGTAAATGGATTTCCATAACATGCATTTTCTGGAACAAATATTTAACATTTTTAGAGTAGTAACCAGGGGGCCCAAAAAGGCCACTTTGACAGAATCATAAAAGGATAACATTATGAATCTTATTGGACAGTTAACTGTTAAGTTAATCGTATCAAATCCCATTGGTGAAGGATCTCTCAGTTATTTTTTTTTTCTGTGCTAAAATACCTACCAATCAATCCAATCCAAATCAACCCCAATCTCTGATTATACCTACGTAGTGCAACGAAAAAAGGAAAAACTCGGACTGTCTTATTATGATTCATAATGTTATCCTTTTATGATTCTGCTAAAGTGGCCTTTTTAGGCCCCCTGGTTACGGCCCCCAGTAACTTTGAGTTGTTGATAGATAATTATCAAACTAAAACAACGTAACATTCGTGGCCGCCATGAATATTTTTCTAATTTGGTAAGAATCTTTTAATTTTGTTTTGTTTGTTATTGAAGCAATGGAATCTTTTTTTGTCTTTATGGTATTTGCTTTAGGTTAACCTTATCGTTTGATCACTAGTGATGAGGCTGCATCATAATATTGTTAGAATATTTCACAATAAGTTCCGCGGTATCATCTCGTTCGCCGCGGTGACAGGGCCCCGCGGGCTGCGGCCGCGACCTACGACCACGCTTTCTCTCATCTGCCCACAGCAACCACCACTCGACGCTTTCCAATCTTCTTTAAAATAAAATAATTCTCACATTATCCTTGAGTTTTTGCACGACAGCAACGTATGACATGTCAACTGCAAAACATTTATTTAAATTACAATAGCTGTTAGTGAGTAATTTGCAAACAATGGCACTTTCGTCGGACATTTTCTGTGGGTACAACCACTTATATGTAGATGTATTAAAGGTGCATGTAACTTTCTCAACAGATACAATTATTTTTGATAGCAATGCAGTAAGATATTCGGCAATATCGAAGTATTATCTGGTGTAGGTAATAATATCTGTAACGGAACGCAAGCAGAGCGTTCTTTGTGCTCGGGATAGTTATTTTTAACGAGCCGGTTCTTAAACAATCTACTTATAAACTAGATGAGTAGTGATTGGCCGAGATGCAATGCAGACATAAGTTTCAATCTGTTCGCTTCCTGCGTCTCTGACGTCTCAATTGCTGCTCTTTTGTAATCAACAATTTGTGCCGCCAGTCGGCGCGATGCTACCGTCGTTCTCATTCAATAACAACGTGAACGAATTCCAGACAATTTTAGTTCCCTCGTTATGATTATGTCACTTCTATATGTATTGTGAAACGTCTTGTCTTGTCGCGAGAATAACTAGTCTTACTCGTAAATCTCATGACCAGACACGCTGTTCAACGTATCATGATATATAGATATACCTATACCTACATTATGTAAGAAAATAGTTAAGGCATTTTATTAACCTATTCGCATTTTTAATTAACGGCATGCACACACTTAAAACAACCTAAATTAAAATTCATAAAAACTGAAAGCCCGGTCGTGTGACAGCACTGTTGAATGTAGGTACTGTCACTAATATTGCGTTTGTTGTTGTGTATTTTTTATTACCAAATAAAATACTTAAATGATAAAAATGTATGCAAACTTGAGAGTGACATCAAAAGATGACTTAAGGAAAAGTACCTAAGTACCTACTAAAATTGGTAAAAGAGTAAAAGTGAAAAAAAAATCGGCTTTGTAATATTTTCTATGCGGAGTTTTCTCTCATAGTTTTCTTCCATTAATGCTAAGAAATAAAAGAATTTAAATATGTTTGCTGTTAAAAGCGTCTTTTATACATACTTAATTAATTAATGTGCCCTATTAATTAATTTATGTGTAAAAAATACGCTTACCTAATTAAGTAATTACAAAAAAACTTAGGTAGTGACAGCTAGCTCTCAAATTCATGTACAATTGACAGTGGCGACACCTGAAGTGAGCAAGTGGCAGTCTTTATCCCCTTTGTGTAAAAAGTGAATTTCATGTCATAATGTTGTTTTGTGAGATAGAAGTTTTGCTAAACAAAATAAACAGATAGGTGTAATAAATATGCTCGATAAATAACAACAATCTAATTTAACGATATAGGTATATAATTGTATTTACAAATTGACTAGAATTCCTTAAATATCCAGTTTCAAAATCAAGCATTTGTAACACTACAAAGAGTATTTACTGCCCTGCCCTCAACTTAACAAAAGTAGATAAGACAGCTTGCTTAAGATTTAAACATGCTATTAAACTATAATCAGGGTTTAGTAATCTGTTTGTCCTACATAAAAATTGGCTTTAGATTGAAGATCTTTTTGCTCGTTTAATGCCAGGGGCCATTCCATTGTCTCTGCAAACAGCAATTTATATATCGCAATGCAAGCATCACGCGACCGTTGTGTGTATGGGTTCAAGCTAATCGGCTTCCCGCTTCACACCGTACATTAAAACTGCATTAAATTCTATTTAACGGTGGATGGAGCATACCTAGTTAAGTAATTGAAAACTATGTTCGTGCTTCATGCAATGCAAAAAATCTTTAACGGCTAATAAGTAGAAATTGTAGGTATGGTCGAGATCACTGATAAGAAAAAAAAACATAGAAGTAGGCGGCAGTATTTTGCTCCGAATAATTATGAATGTCACGGCGCGGTGAGGGAACAAAGGCGGCGGATAGGTCACGCAACAATAAATTGATCACGCGCACACGTGTGCAGTCTGAGCCACATCAGATATAGATCGAATGGAATCTTACTTCATTAAACTGTGACTTTTCAATGACCACCAACTGCTGTTGTTTAGTCATGCTTGATAAATTTTTAATCGATTTAGGTAATCGTAGTAGCCGCATAGAAATATACGGTCCGACATGAAAAGGATACGCTCATGTTGAGCATGAATGAAACTGTAACCGTAACATTTACTGACACACATGTATACACGCTATGGCCAGTTCATCGGAAAGATTTTGAGGAATGCCCGCAACCGGCCCGGCACTTCCGACGCAACGCGGCTCGGCCGCTCGAGATGACTCCGTACCGCTGTATCCCGCGCCTCGTGGAACATCGCGCCGCCGCCGCCGCGCCGCCGCGCCGCGCCGGCCGGCCCGACTCCGACATGCCGCACGTACCATTAACTATTTTTCAAATAACTCTCGAATGTTTTGAATAACTTTGAAAGCGAAATTATTGTTACGTCAAAGCCATGTTTACAAAAAATGCCACCGCTTTTGTTATGAATTTTTAAATTTTACACTCACTCGGTTCTGAAATATTGTGAAAAATATTATACCTACCTGAAACAAAACACGACGATGACAAAACATGAGCATGATATTTTTAAATGGCGGCTCCTTGCATCATAGTCATAATAATGTGAGACATGGAGTCGGCACCAATATTCACCGTTCAATGACGGATGCCGTCGATTGTGAATTATTTTGGTCTCGGGAAGCATAAACTTGCGAATGCGGCGCAACGAGCCGCGCCACGCGCTGCCCACTAACTAGTCTTAGCATTCATAAGGAAATGCTTCGGTGCAGCTCTACATCGGCTTATTTTAGATATTCTGCGAACAAATGCTACGCCTGTTTGGTTAACTTGTAGGTATGATAGCCTACAGGGTGTAATCAAACGAGACGTGTTGGCCAGCAAAACATATCAATTGCAAAGCACAACAATGAACGTAGTATATACAGAACGTGAGCACCGATGCGTGTAGGCATAATTGTGTGTAATTTACGTCGTTATTTCGTCGTGTTGTCATGTTAGGTGAGCCTCATTAAATAATGACCGGGCAGCGTCGTTCGCCGAATTCGCTTATGCAAATAACTTATCCGTTTGAGTGCAGAACTTGACTCGAGGCTAAACAGACATGTTTTATGATATTGTTCTGAGAATATTTTTAAGAACGACAATCACGAAACCAATAAATAATGAGATAGCTGTTTAGTATGGATAAATATTATTACGAAGAATTTCATTAAGTTTGATTTTATTCTTTATAAATGAATTACAATCTGTTTACCCGCGTAGGTCGACAAAGAACCTAATGTGAAAAGAGTGTTCCTGAGGGTTTCATACAAAACGTAACTATGGGATTATGTTAAGAGGGAGATAAGTAGCTACTTAGTCCAGCGGTGTAATAGCGGAACACAATAATAGTAGAAATTGACAGTTCAACAACATTCATTGCGTTATTTACGTTGTTGAGCACACAATTTTTTTGAATATATGGAGCAATGAATTTCCTTCAAAATGATTCAGATTGTGATTGATAGCGTGTTACGCAATAAGGGTGTTGAGTCCGGTACTTCCTAGTCTTACGAGCAATAATAAGATGTTAGGCTTTTAGTTTAGAAATCATGGTAATTACAACTAATGGTGGCAATTACTATATAGATTTCGCAACCACTAAATTGTACCCTTCTAATAGCTTCTCCATTTGCAGTTGCAGACGCGTACAAGCTGCTACCATGACGATGAATGATCGATGTAAAAGCTGTTACAAATCTTAGAATCAACGATCTTTCAGCAAGTGGTGTTGACTCACGTAGTACTCCGAAGTACTAGAGTCTATCAATGACCGAGTACTCAGTAGCAAAGGTGCTGAGACATCGGCGTAGTTGACATGGCCCGCGGGACGCGACTCATAGTCAATCAAACAATTAAGGTTAAATGTGCCCGCTCCATCTTAGAGTCACAGCGTTTTATAACCGACACCTTGTATAATTTTCATGTTACCTCATCGGGTAACATAACTAATCTTTTACAAGCATATTATACACTCAATCCCACGCGTTTTTCCAAATTGGAAGATGCAGTTTAACTTTGCCACATCAGCTGATGGTTTATGATTTGCAAAAAAGTGACCCACCCCCTACGCAATTAATTGAACGACGTTCCAATCCAGATAGAACCAGTATTTGTAAGTATAATCAGTCTCATGTTCACTGCTGGGACACAGGCTTCCTCTCTGTGAGAGGAAGTGGGACGTAATCCACCACGCGGGCCCAGTGCGGGTTGGTAGATGTAACATGTCTTCGAGTATTTAGTTCTAGTACATGCCGGTTTCCTCACCACGTTTTCCTTCAACGTTTTGAGAGCAGGGGTGATGAAATAATTTACACAAAGTAAAGCGCCTGTCTGAGTTCGAACCTACGACTTGCAATTCTTAAGTTACGGCCGATCCCACTGGGCCACTACTGCTCCTACAATATTTGCAAAACTCAAGAATATTGTCCAATTTCGCCATTTTTGTAGACATTTTCAATCTAAATGCATGTCATCAGGTAAAAGTGCTTTAATTTTTTAATTTAGTGCTCTTGACTAATCATCATTATCGAGTAGTAGTAGGTAAGTATACCATTGTGACATGTACCACCTACATACCTGGCGCTCGCAAAATTACCGGTTGATTGCGATACATAATTTATCAACATAATTACATGACTGTATCTAATGCTTTAATTGCCTCAGCACTCGTTTTGTAGCATTGTCAAGAAATTTCACAAGAAACAAGAATTTACACAAATTGTTTTTATTTCACATAAACACTTTCTACTTTAATACTTAGGTTATTAATTCTTACTGGAAGGCGAGAGAGCTCTCGTTAAATCCGGAGTAGCGTGATATTGTCTTGTTAAATAATAAATGCGAATAATGTAGGTACCTACAACTCAAAGCAGACGAAGCGAACCGAGTGAAAATCACTATTGTAGGCACTTTCTCAGATACTGCTACACAATCCTGTTACTGGAACAACAGATTTAATGGCCCTGTATTTATACTGCTGCATCATTTTGTGGGTTTCTGCAAATCTCTCGTTCTCCGGTACGGTTTTCGAAAATAAACGTTTCCTATAAATCAAGATTTCATTTGGAATCTTTTTGTTAATTTTAAAACGCATCTGGTTTTAACATGACTACAATATTTTTTGGAAAATCTTGGAAAGATGATCTCGCAATAGGTACTCAAACTCATAGGCCGTAGTCTGTAGCACACATCGTCACTACCAGTACCAATTGTATAGAAGTGCGGAGGGTCATTGAGTTGTTTACTGAGATGTGACCATGTGAACATTGTGAACTAACGTGCTGATGAATGTAACACAACTAGATTGCAAAATTACTGCCCGTTGTTTGGGAAATTTTAAAATAGCCGGTGATTACATAGTTGACGTCATCCGTCCGCTAAACAAAAGGTACCAATAGTTAATAGGAACAAGTACTTATCACAGGTACCTTCCAACACACCTTCCAATTTGGTAGTTGAAGCAATCGTTAAAATATACTTCTACTACTTATCGACTTAGTGAAATTGAATCCACGATTTTTTACGCTGACTGGCTGGTGAATGCTTAAGTTACGCCTAGGTTAACAGTTTGTATCTGTAGACATTTGATACGCCGCGTCGCTTGTAAATGGAAATTACAATTTGATTTTATTCCTTAGGAGCGTGAGAATATCGCGAACAAAGAAAGAGAAGTGTATTTTTAATTTTTATGTTACTTAATAAACGTTTTTTTAGCTATACGTACAGCGTAATTAATGTGATATCTGCGTCGCATCTCGCAATGGCCGCGCGGATGTCCGGTGTCCGCCACTTTGTACAAACACAAAACACACGAAACGACGCTGAATACAGTGACTACGTACACAAAAAGGACAAGAGGACAAGCAGGATGTACAACATTGCACCACTATATGACAAACGGTGTCTATTTTTGTTAAACGACCCCAAAGTTAGTTGGTTGTGGGTCGTAACTTCAGTGGTGAGCGCAAATTGTTTACATAAAATCTGATACATTGTTGTACATACATGAGTTAACTTTTGGAAAACACAAACAACAGATACCGTCTATGCGAGGATTCTTCCTAATCTTCCTATATATACTCAGCATTTGCCCCGGCAGGATCAGACTTTGCTATTCTTAGAAAGTGCGTCGATTTGGACTATAGATACTATGTATTATTTTATACTCCACTCCACAATTCATGAAATCTCAGTTGGCGTCGTATTCTTATCGAAAATAATATTACGGACATAGCTCGACGTTTAATGAAAATGATTTCATTATTCGAGTAATCGCTTTTTCAGAAGAAGGAGGTAGGTAGGTACCTACTAGATGTTGTTAGGTACCTACTAAAAAATATTATTATTTCATTATTTTAATGAACAATGAAAATGTAAAATTATATCTATCATTGAGTTGAAACCTCAAAATATAATTAATTAAACTAACTTTAAGTAGGTGCTGCTGCGTTATTTTAACGTGTGTATTGTTTGGATTTCATGAAAAATCAATATGCGTAGGTCCTACATACGTACTTACTACTTTACACGGCGCTGGTTTCCTCCGGGTTTATACGTGTTTTATGGCTGTTAGCACCATGTTAAATGCTGTTTGTTTACGAGTACCTATTTCTGGCCCATGCCTACGTTTGCGCAAACTCTTTGTACAGACGCCAGCACATCAAGTTACTACAATCTGTCAAATTTCTTTAATAGATTTACAACTTTATCACTAAAGTATAAGGTTCAAAGTTGATTGGGGAAATCTGACAGTTTCGGGTAGGTTGATGTGCTGGCGTCCGTACAAGTACCTAACGACGATCCTTAACAACCAGTAGCGATATCTTCTACTGCAAACACGTCTCAAAAATATTATTTACAATCATTCTTTGCTTTACACATGATTCGTAATCATAATATAGTGCAGTTTACTTTAAGGGAATAGCTAAACTACCTAAGTAAGTCTCCCATACTCTATGTAGGACATGTACAGTTAGGGAAATTCCCTACGTTAATTCGCCGTGTTTTAGGCATTTCATATACACGTACTGTCAAAAAATGCCAGTTGTGATTTGAATATACGGTAAATTTTTATGTTGGTAGTCAATTTACTAAACAATTAATTTCCCTGATATCGAAGCATTGATCTAGGATAACACAGAAATCCCATTCCCTTTCATAGTTTACCTAACTTTGGACTTATCAAAGTACCTTACCTATAAGTATCTAAAACGACGACAGGGTATGACTACGACTGTACGCACGATCCGTTTTCGACTAATATAGGTAATTATACTACGGTTGAAATATCAATATTATTAAAATGGCAATAATCCGATGTTACTGATAACATTAAATCACGTCCATGTAAAAGTGTGGAACTCTCTGCCAGCGTCTGTGTTCCCTTCCACGTATAACCCGTCAACCAACAAGAGTGAATAGGCATCTTCTGGGATTGCTCGTTCCATAATGATAGGCCTCATCCATCGAGGTCAAGCTAGCCAATTTTGCAATAAAAAAATAAAAACAAAGATCAGACAGTATTACGATGAGACTTACAGTTCCTATTCCAAATATCTCTGAAACAGGCAACCTCAACATGCGGGTGCGATTTTTTTAACCAAATAAAAAAATTTCCTCGTGAAAAGAGTCAAACAATGGTAAAACAACTCTGGGCGGGCTCGCTCGCATTGCATATCGTGTGAAATCTTGCCGGCTGCATATGCACTCCGGTCCATTGTACCCGTACGTTGGGAATACAAGACTAAAATTGCCCATTGTCCTTACACCTCATTCTAGTCCTATTAACTGATTAGTAACTAACACTATGTTTTTATCGTTGACACAAAGCAATTCCCAACAAATATATATTGCCAATTGTGGGAATCGCATTTAGCGTCGCCGAGGCTCACCGACTTTTGTTGTTCTACGATCTCACGAGTGTCGACTCATTTAGCTTTATTTTCTCACACTCAATACTTAAGATTAATTATACGCATTCTGTTCCTGTACTGGCGGCATTAAACAAGATACGAGTGTGCCGCGGATATCCGCGGAAGTGAAACCGTGCACGAGTGAAATACTTCCTTGTGTGGATTATTTATGATTTAAACATTAACCGTCCTAATACCTAATGTTATAAGATTGAATATCGCTGTGCTGTGTTTAATTTAAAACACGGGAAATTGCTACCAGCCATCACATGTCATATAAAGTACGCGTCTTTCTTTTGCACAGCAATTATAATGTCCATTATTATAAAATGTAGGTTGCGCATTTTAGCGCAGCCAACCGTAAGTAGGTAGGTACAGCAGTTGGGTTACAGTACGATACTCTACATTTTTAATTGAGAGAGCTCGTTGTGTGATGTCAAGGGTCGGGCAGTGCATGTCAGTGCGATTTAATTGTCGTGATAAGAGGGCGCGTTTCGCGTGGGAGTCAGCCGACCGACCGTGACGTCACGCCGCGTAATTACGGATTCTTGCGCACATCCGGACCCTAGCCGCACACACCCCTTTCTTTTACATTTAGATTTAGACTTTTCGTGGAACTAAATATAGCTTTCAGACAATTATTATGTATGTATGACCCTTAGGAACAATGTAAAGAATTATAATGAAAACCCCAAATATGCAGAGATAGAAACAAAGTAGGCACATAAATAATAAAACGTCATATCAGTATGCCAGTATGGTCGATGAAATGACTGTATTTATATCTCTCATGAATTGTGATTTCACAAAGAGAAAAAAGAAAAAAAAAAGTGAAACAAGTTGCACGCTCAACGCACTTTCGGGGGCATGAATTTCGTTAGTACATGCACATAGGTACCTACTGCAGTCTCTAAACGCTGCTGCCGCGGCGATAATGTACTTAGTGTGATTTACCTAATTATTTTGAATAAGAAGTTGCAAGAAAATCTCTACAGCGAAACTATTGATTGACTGTTACTATATTCATTAATTGATGATCGAATTTTTTAGAAATACAATCTATTTGATTATGAAATCCTTGACCCTAAATACATAGGCATAAAACTAATGAATTATATTTTCTTAGAACATGTGTGGAGTAACGATGAAACATGAATAATGTAGTAAGATTTCAAACTACAAATGGCTAACAATCTAACTAAAACTTGAAATACCTACCCATAACATTCCAAGACATTCTCACATCTGTTAATGTCCAAACTCACTCAAACTTCGGGAATACGTTGTTGTTGTTTATGTTACTTTACGTAACTAAGTAGCTATGACTTTACAAAAGCTGATAATTGATTTCACGAAGTCATTGTAGCTGAGTATACAATAATTCCACTTCCACTGCATTTGGTTTAGTTTTTGCGAGCACAATACTAATTCGTGGGTTTGTACTCGGCATTGCAGTGGTTGCGTTTTTTGCAATGTATCCCATGTTTTCTAAAAACGCTTTGCTTGTTCCTACGGTAAAATGTCACGTTTTGGAAACGTAGCGGAAGGCAAAGGAAACTAAACAACCTACTTGATGCATGATAGCTGCAATATACCTATCTGATGACGAAACAAAAATGGCAACGAAACGGCTACACCGCGTATTACATGTAGGTAGGTATGTATAGTTCCAATCCAACCAATGTTTCTACTCGTAGGTAGGTAATCAAAACTAATTAACAATTTGGTTGATATTGTTAATTGAAATTCTATTCCCTATGTGGGTCGTACAGATGTATTGGGTGTACCTACCGTGTAATATATCGGGCTAGTGAGCTGGGCGGTGGTTTGGTAGCCGCTCCGGCACGGGTGACGGGTCAGCGGCACAATGAGCGACTTCCTGCGGAGAGCGGACCAAGCGACCGAACCAACCGGACAAGGACACGCAGCTGACACCAACTCACTTATCCTACGCTCATTATCCAATACCCCGCCCGCACTCGAATTCTCTAAAATATCGTAAGCTGATCATAGAATAAATTGGTACCTATTGTAGATTCCACGCAGCCCTAATTTCTTCAGATAATCCTAAAGACAGAAAACCTGAAGTTGCGAAGAAAACATTGGCAGTATGCATGTCTGTAGTACCTACCAACATTCATGTAAAAATTCCTTATGTCGCCAATTGGTATGTAAATATGGTGGTCTCGATAGCGAAAGATAAAAGAGTATATTCCAGGTGAAGCGGTCGTGTGGCCGCGATTAACCTCGTGCCAATTACGCGGCCATTAGCGCTCGAGCACAAAACGCCTCCATTCAGCGGATGTCCACTATACCAGCACCAGTCGTAGGTACCGCCCAATTTGCATTTGTTTGGAATTAGAACGTCCGAGCGCATCCGCGGCCCGCTTTATGTCACCTGTAACTATAGCAAGCACCAAGCCTGCCCCTGCATAATACCATCAACCGTTTTAATTCTCTGGTGCGTAAGTACGTACATGTAAGCGGTTAACCTAATCGTTTCTATTGTCACGAATTCCGCTATACGTAAAGCAGACTGACCGTTTGCACATACTGTATTGTGGCCGTAAATGGGGCAGCTCTATCACAAAGGAAGAACGACAATAGCGTGGGAAATGATAAAAAGTTGCGTTATTATATTACTGATGACCTCTGAAGTCGATTTCAGTGACGTGAAGGTGCTTTATAAATTTATTTAAATTGGTGGAGAAATACGCGACTGCGTTTTTTCAATTTTTTTCAAGTATGTTGCATTGCTAAAATATAGGTGTAGGTATAGTTTCGAAGCTACGATGAAATCCAACTAACACACACACCCACATCTTTGTGGATGTGTGTATGCACCTAGGTTAAATGAAGTTCATTCAAGTACAATAGAGACACCCCAATAATTGAGCCGTGGATTTCGTTACCATGGAATTCGAATATCTTTCTAACAAATTACACAACTGCCATTACCATACCAGTCTAATTCTACGGTCACGCAACTTATGTTACGGGCATATAATAAAAGAGGCATACACGCGGTCCCAAACAGTCGTATTTTATCAGTCGACGTGCTCGAGATGAATTTAGAAAACTCAAGTGGATTACACGCCCAAGTTCCAGATTCATAGCTGCATTCAATCACGTATTTTTTTTCTTCCCTACCCTACGGTTCATTGTGAGTCATTATTAATAAGAGCGAAGCGAGCGAATGCCCAGGATATGATAATGACAAATGGCTTTCTCTGCTTATCTGAGCGCTCTATGTAGAAAAGATGTGGCGGTTTTCTCAGCGAGTGAGATGTTGGGCGATGTCGTTAGCGAAGCTCCATCTAACAGATATCGCCGCGCTACCCTTCTTGGCTCACCGCTTACGAGTACCGGAGAAAACTATTTTCGCCTTATCGAAGATATTGCAAACTGCACAACTTTTGAAGTGCTTATTTTGTACTTACACGGAGTGCTCACAACAAGCGCTATCAATTCTCCTTTAAACCACACTTGGGTTAATTTAGGATTTGCAGTATGAAATGCAAAACATTATCTAAAGTTAAGTAATCAGTTAACCAGCAAGTAATGGAATCCAAACATTTTCGGGTACTATAAGTTTTTGTTTACTAGTTGTGGGCCTGTGGCATAATGCCAGTTGTAGGTAAAGGTGTCTTTCTCGGTCTTGTGTACAATAGCGGGAGATAGCGCGTCGTCTTCGACAATATATTGTTCCGAGCTTGCAGCGAGTCCGCACTGCTCACCCCCGGTTGGGGGTGAGCAGTGCGGACTGTGGTTACAGTCACTGATATGCAAATAAGCGCCGCCGAGATCGTAAACCGTTTTAGATCTGATAACGTAATTCGGAGCTAAAATACACCAAGTTAATGTGACTGCATTAAATGTACCTTTCCAAAGTTTATTTTGGTTCCTGAGGATTCAAAATGAAAGGCATGTCCAGGAATTGGTTGTATTTGCAATTTAGGGAACATTTTATCATAATGTTGAATAGCTTTGGTTGTGGCAAATGTTCGCGATAACACACCGCAACGTCACCGGGCGCGCTCCTACTACCTGCACTGCCTATCAGAGCCATCTTGGACCTCTTCTAGGTTATCTTCCGTAATATGTTATTCAGGTGAAAGCCGGAAGTTACGTAGCCATAGGCCAATATCGATTGCTCCTACAGTCCTACTATATTTGCTCTATTACGGTAAAGCTTTTGCTATTTCTGAATTTTTATGATTTACCTATTTCTTGCAAAAAATAGGTACAGACGCCAGCACATCAAGCTACCCGAAACTGTCAAAATTTCCCAATCAACTTTGAACCTTATACTTTAGCGATAAAGTTGAAAATCTATTAAAGAAATTTGTCAGATTGTAGTAGCTTGATGTGCTGGAGTCTGTACATCTGAGTAACATAATTATCATGAGAGGAAGTGATAAATGAACCTGTTATGGCCGACTCGTCACTGTTCAAATTTTTCATTGCAAAACAAAATACCTATCACGATTAACAACTGTTTCAAACATCGAGATATAATGGTTTCAAACATTTTTGTTTTCTTAGTCCCGAGCCCGAATCGTCATCGGTACTTTACTTTTTTTTTCTTTTTTTTTTTTGTTAATGTATGTACAGTCCAAAAGATAAGCTGCTATCTACATAATTCCTTTTTATAATGTTAAGTAGTTAGACGCCAGCACATCAACCTACTACAATCTGTCAAATTTCTGCTTTATCGCTAAAGCATTAGGTTCAAGGTCGATTGGGAACATTTGACAGTTTTGATTTGGGCAGCTTGATGTGCTGGCGTCTGTACAACCCTGCTTACAGAAATAAAATCATTTATCATTTATAATGTTACAGTGACTGTGCCATTTTTTTCACTAAATGAATTTTACATTTCTCTGCGTCTGTTATTACCACACTATCTGTACATTTGACAGGAGGCTGTGGCTGCATAATAGCATTACCGCAGGTACGGGGCCAGGCAGCACCTGACACGTACAAATATTCCCACAGTAGGTAAACGTGCGACGTCCTGTAGCTATGTCTCAATTGCTGTACAATATCTCATGTTGGATTGGAACCAAACATCTTTATTCCAACAAACGACTCCAGTGTTTCTCGAATTGCATTAGCCACTTATGTTTAAGAGAAAGTTGCCATTACGTAAATTATAAGCCTCGGACTGTTAGCTAATTAATAATGATCCTTCCCACGCCGAGTCTAGTTTTAGACAATTTGAATTGTACTCTTGTACTATTAAAGTTAATTCTTGATAGCTTCTAAAAATTTTAAAATTCTCTTATCGAGATGAATACATTGCAGAACATTATTTACAAAATAACTATCATGCTCTATTCTGATCAGGTTGATCTGCCCTTCAGGAAACAAGAAGGAAGTAAAAGATACAAAGGAAAACACAATATTCTGCAATTCCAATTTATAAATAAGTATCTGAGTTTCTTAGGTCAAAACAAAACTGCCATAAATATTGGGACAAAAGTTTATCGTAGCAGTAGAGAGCGAATTGTAGCCGTGGGCATTTTTTTCAAGTGCTCGCCGGTTTCTACCTGGCGCACAGCGAGGGGTGAGCGTCGCTGCGTATAGTAAACTGAGACTGCCACATGTGTCTGTCTTTTTGTGAGTTTAAATCGTAGTATTAATAATAATAGCAATAACTAACAGCCGCAGTGGAATAAGCAAATTAGTTGCAGTAAAGTTATGCTCTTCATGCTCTACCATGCTTTATTCACAAACAGTGCGGGTTTATTTATTCAAATTGCATAACAAAATATAATAAGCTCGTCCATACCATTCAAATCAAACATAATAAAATTATCTTGTTGCTCTCCACAATTTTCATGATTTTTAATTCTAAGTAACTATGTGAGATGTAATACTCCTATCAATTTCAATACAGCAATATGCATCATGAAGCTTTTACTAGAACCAGTAACTAACTAATATAACCCTCCCAATTTTTTATTCGTCGAACTACGTTTCTATTTTATGGGCCCTCATTTAGAAGCGTCAACACAAAACAAGAAAAAAATATTGTGGAGAACTGGCAACGTAGCGTAGGACGAAACGTGGCATCAGCGCAGCGAGCGCACGCGCACGTTCAGAAGACGAGCCTGTCGGGCAAGTTCGGGGAGCGAGATAGTGGGGCCGCGCTCGCGCTAGTGCCCCTGCCGAGTGCGCCGCGAGAGCACGCACCGCGACAGACTACGCTGGCTTCGTCAACGCGCCCACTGTAAACACACCACTTTTGTTACACTCTCTACAAACCGGTTACTACCTTTGTGATCCCAAGTGCTGCATCTGTGATTTTTCGTGAGCGTTGTGATTTATATCTGACTATGTCAGACAGATATTTGTGAATGAGTGGAGTGTAATTAAATGCTGTGGTTGAATTATACCATCTTAACAATGCGATGAACCGTGATTTAAAAACGAAATTGGATTACAAAGCTGGGAATATTCAAAATTGGTAAGTGACCAGTGGCAATGTCATAAAACTTTACACAAAGATATTATTTAAACAGTTTTAACTAACGGGCCTGGGCCCATAGCGTTGCGAAGGCGGCACAAACAAAACCCATAGGGTAGGGGAGTGAAGGAGAGAGAGAGCAAGCTTTGTTGACACAGGGCAAGCAACTAGCGAGCGAGCGGGGCCACTCTGCTCTACGAGCTCGACCAACGATTCGACTAGGCACTCAACGCCAACAACGGTGTAAACTGTGCCGCCACACAAAAGCGCACTGTTATGTCCTCTTTTCTTACTTATTACTCATTGGACTAATTTGGAAAGTCTTGCGATGATGCTTGCTAATTTCGAAACTGAACCAATTACTACTTATTACTGACTTAGAATGAAGCTAACTAGTTTAGTGTAAATACGAGCTTATTTTTTACAAAATATGATTTGGTTACCCAGAAATGTACGCAGTATAAAGAGTAATTGAATGATAACGTCGTCGTATCAACTTATGTACATTGCACTGCATGAGTAATTAGATAAGCGATAGTTTTTATTGTCTTAAACCGTTACAAAGGAGTCCAGGCGTTTACAACAGTACAACTGTACAACGACTGGCAAGAATTAGCTATCTCAATTACAAAAGCGGCTGATGATGTTGCACCGATATTTACTCTAAAATGTAATTCCATGGTAACATTTTCCAAAAAGCAAAGAGTGTTAGATTAGTTCACTGTAAGATGAACATTAGGGGGTTTATTCATAAACGTCGCTTAAAGTTAACAGACGTTTAAACGTTAAAATTGTATGGTTAAACAGTCGCTAACCATTACTTAACTTTAAGTGACATTTATAAATAAATGGGTTAAATCCGTAGTCTCAACTAAGTAGTTAGCTTCCCGCCTATTGATAAAATTTTCCTCTGTCATCATACTCATCATCTTCTTCTCTAGGGAAAAGCCCAGAAGCAAATCATCCCGGCAGATGTAGTTCTTAATAGGTACCAATATGTTATGCATCCTTGTTTACTTGTTTTACATTATATAAGATCAAACGAACTTCTTGAAGTGAAGTTCGATCATTATTATATGAGTCGCTTCATTCGAAGATACAAATAACCATGTAGTGCCTTTATTCTACAAGGCTCTATTCGCACGTTTAAAGAATCGACTATTAGTCGATATATTTTTTTTTTTTTTTTTTTTATCTGTGTACCTCACTAACGTGGCGTGATGTTCGTGCTGTGAACTTCATTCTTGTTTAGAGATCAGTTTTCTATGATGGGTTTGGGTGGGTGAGGACTTTGTATCTTCGAATGAAGCGACTCATATAATAATGATCGAACTTCACTTCAAGAAGTTCGTTTGATCTTATATTATATTTCGTCGCTTCATTCTTCAGATACAAATAACCATGTAGATGTTTAGAGATAGATTCTCAGATTAGTAAATAAAACTTTACTATCAATAGAAAACTTTAATTTTAATAACAGAAATGTATTCTTATTTTTAGATAGGTAATTATAAATTAAATAATCATTACCTATTAGAACAACAGAAAAGAATCTAAATGTATTTTGATTAGTTTTAAACTTATATAATATAGTAATTTATTATTCTAGATCTAAATTACTCTAAATCTAAGTTACTAATGGCGCAGACAGATCGAGCAAAAATTCCATCATCGATTAATGGTCGGTTATAAAACCGAGCAAACGTCTGAGACGAGCAAGCCCAGCCAGCCGTCTTCCTGATGGTGTCAACACAGACTCCAGCGGAGGCCGCCGCCGAGGTGGAGGCGTGGCGCGTGCTGTGCGCACTGAATACTGTGACGTCGACGCCGCCCTCCGCTAGGGTCTGTTTGATCCATCTACTGATAGTTTGTGATGATGCTTTTTTATATGGTCTTTTAACGGTTAGCAAAAGACTATCGTTTCCTTCGGGTCGTGTGGCAGATGTTACCTCGAGGTAATCATCGAGAGTCTTTGCAGGGCATATCCTGGGGTTTTCTACGAAATACGGTAAATATAAAACAGGTTGTTCTCGATTTGCTGCTGAAGTCTTAATTATGTCAGTTATGTTTATCTTTATACCATTGGGGGATCTATTGATATTTTGAACTCTAATAAGGGAGAAGGTTTGTACTCGATGGGAAGTACATAACGCTAATAAAATTGATAATTTTTTTGTTAGTTTGGTTAGGTCAAGATTGGTATTGGGGTACCATTGGGAAATGTAGTCCAGTATTACTTTTGGGTCCCAAGTGGTATTATATTTGGGACGAGATGGCTTTTGCCTGTAAATACCTTTGAGTAGACGTTTTATTCTCTCGTCTGCTCCAATGTTATTCCCGAGGAGTAATGAAAGGGCAGATCGATGGCTATTCATAGCACCGTATGATGCTCCCTTATGAAAGAGATCCACCAAAAAGGTTATGACTGATGATAGCGAAGCTTCAAAGGTATTAAGCTTATTTTCAAGACAAAATTGCCACCAATATTTGTAAGTGACGGAATATTGTTTCATAGTATTATCCGAGATGGAGCCTAGCATTAAGTCTAGCGCTACGTCCGGGGTATTCAGTCTCGTAAATGCTGCCCTGAGAGCGTCGCGGCCCCCAGTGTAAGGCTGCTGTGAAGCGGGTGACGAGATCTGTAATTTGAATGCAAAAGGTCCTCATTAGGATTAAAGAAAACAATATCTGACATGAGCATTCTTTTCAGCAATGGAAACCAAGGTTGGCCAGGCCAATAAGGGAAGACTAGGATACCGATGGCCGAATCGTCAATGATTTTTCTCAAACATTTTAGGATTAAAGCAAACGGTGGAAAAGCGTAGAAAAAAGTTGATTGCCAACTAACTGTAAAAGCGTCAACCGTTATAGAATCAGGGTCCGGTCTCCATGAAATGTACTGTCTACATTTGGCATTGGTGCGGGAAGCGAATAGATCGATTTTTGGTTTACCTAACGTCTGAACTATCGTTTGGAAAGCCCTATCAGATAGTTCCCATTCTGTATCTACATTAATTTTCCGAGATTCTTCATCGGCTTCTATATTGTCATGTGTATTAATGTACGACGCAAATAGAAATATATTTCGCTTCTCACACCATTGCCAAATTGTTTTGGTTAGATCATTTAAATGTGGGAACCGAACTCCTCCCATACGGTTAATATAGCTGATAGCAGTTGTATTATCCACGCGCCGCAATATAGAACAGTTAGAATGCAAGCTTGCAAAGCACTTCAAACCTAGAAAAATCGCTAGCAATTCGAGGTAATTGATGTGGAAAGATAATTCCTGATTTTTCCAACCACCGTTTGCCCGATTACCGTTACAGACTGCCCCCCAGCCAGTCCTAGAGGCGTCCGTGTAGATTTCTAAATCGAACTGTTCATCTCTTCTCAACGCGTTGAATGTTAAGTTGATGTTTCGTCTCCACCATTCTAGATCAGGTAAGATGACTTCCGACAGTCTTATTTTTGCTTCAAAGTCGCCATACTTTTGAAGGGCTAAATATTTCTGACGTTCGAGAGTTTTGGTGTATAACCAACCATATCTAACTGCAGGGCAGGCTGCAGTAAGTACTCCGATCAACTGTGATAGTTCCCTAATGGAACATTTAGGAAGAGAAGAGAACTTAATGACCAATTGCATAATCCCTGTTCGTTTGTCATCTGGCAGGCCTAGTGACATATCGACGCTATTAAATATAAAACCTAAAAACTTACAAATTTGTCGAGGTTCAAGACAACTTTTTTCGTAATTAATGATAAAACCTAAGCATTTGAGCAATGTTAGTGTTTCATTAACGTTGTTACGACATTCGTCGAAAGTACTACCGATACAAAAAATGTCATCGAGATAAATTACCGACCTATAACCCCTGTGTCTTAGATGGTTAATAACTTCCTTCATTAACTTCGTGAAAACCCTAGGAGCAACAGATAAACCATAGGGCATAGCGTTGAACTCGTATGTTTGATCAAAATAGAAACGTAAGTATTTACGATGTTCTTTGCAAATAGGGACTAAAAGGTATGCTTCCTTTAGGTCAATACTTGCCATGAAACCATCTTTAGGTACAAGTTTAGCTGCAGTCCTATGGTCCTCCATTTTAAAGTGTGCAGTGGAAACAAACTTATTTAAAGCTTTTAAATTTAAAATAAACCTTTTGCCTCCATTAGGTTTAGGAGTTAAAAATATTTTGGAAACGAAATCATTTTTGGATCTATGACATGGAGATATAGCTCCTAACTCTAATAATTTTTTGATAGCTTCTAACATATGTGGTTGGTCGCTCGAGGATACAGAATTACGTATGGCTGCCACTTGCTTCACTTTTTTTTTTTTTTTAAATGGAATGGAATATCCTTCAGATATCCACTTAAGAATTAATGGATTACTAGTAATCTTAAGCCAACAATTATAAAAATGCTGGATTCTCCCAGCGTGTACCTCTATTGTTGAGCTGCCGCACGCAGTTTGCTCTGGACAGATGACTTCTGTTGAGTTGCGCCTGTCTGGGGCTTGCGGTGTGCTGAGGCAGTCCTCCTTGGCCCTCCCCTCCCTCCCCTGTTCGACGGAAAGCGAGGAGGGCCTCCCCAGTTTCCCTGGGAGCGCGGACGGTTCGTTGTTGGTTGATAGGATGAAGTAGAAGGCGTTTTGGGAATCGGTGCGGGCTTCTTGATTTGCAAGCCCTGTTTTTCAATTACTTTCGTGGCCTTTATCTTTTCCGAAAGTCTGCTTCCAAAAAGCATTTCATCGCGATCGATATCTTGCATGATATTTAAAAAGGATTTATCTAGGCCCGGAGTAACGAACTTCTTTCTCGCCTCCGTTTCTTCGAAGTGCAAGTCGCACAGCAAGCGACAGCTGTCGCTTAAAAATTTAATGGCCTGAACTTTGTCTTTGCCATCGTCAAGAAGCAAGTCTAAACCTTTATTAAGAGCGGCTATTCCGTGACCTAATTGCTGCTGTACTCCTTCTACTCTTTTGTCACGAACCCGGGTACCTTCATTTACTGCGGCCGAAATTTCTGGGTTTAATTTAGGCGCTTGTAATAATGGGCAATTCTCTGGAATTGGGTACTCTTTGTGAAGCCTCTCCTTTGTCTCCTTATTCATCCCTTTTCGGAGAATAGGTAGCCAAAGCCGCGATAGGTTTTCATGAATTTTAGGTCCAAACTTTGGCGTCTCTTCCGTGGTCTCACCTAAGGCGGAGAGAATATTAGGGTCCAATTCCGGTACTGGAGTTGGTTCCTGTTCGCCATCAGGTTTGGTCTCCTCATCGGGTGACATGTCATTCATGCCATTCTGATCTATTAACCCAACGGGGTCTGGATCGGCGTCGTTACGACGTGTGTCGTCTACAACAATAAAAAAGAAATTAAAATTTTGAGGGTAGACGTAATTTTTATCTTTTACTTTGTATTAACACTCGGTTAATCTCTCAGGTGCTAAGGCGGTACTATAATTAATAACCGTCGTGAGGATACACGATCCACCTCCAGGCATTTTATTTGTTTTAACGTAATCGTCCATTTAACAATTACGGATTACCTTTGTGTTAACACGCGGTTAACCTCTAGATAGAGTAAGTTACCTTCGTGATGACACACGGTCAACCTCCAGGCATTATAAGTGATCGAGATAATATTTCTCATAAATGTTTTCACCAACGCACTTAATAGTTATTAAATAACGATTTACTAACCTGAATTTTCATCGGAATCTTCCGAAGACGAATAAATAATTCTTTTATATTTTCTTTGTTGATTTTCCAGTTTTTGAATTTTACGTAGATAACGTTCAATTTTATCCTGATTTCTTCTTTTCGGCATTATGATGGCGATTGCTGAGCACGAAATATTCACTAAGGCACGTGCGAACGATGCCTCGCAAGAAAAAGGAATGAAGTTCACAGCACGAACATCACGCCACGTTAGTGAGGTACACAGATAAAAAAAAAAAAAAAAAAAATATATCGACTAATAGTCGATTCTTTAAACGTGCGAATAGAGCCTTGTAGAATAAAGGCACTACATGGTTATTTGTATCTGAAGAATGAAGCGACGAAATATAATGTTACATAACACCAACAACAACGCTTTCTTGAAATACTTAGCTCTTTCGTTAAAACTGAAAACAGATCACCAGAAAATCATGAAATACCAACGCGATAATTTTAAAACATTTTCAGAATTGCCTCCAAAAGCAGTGTCATTGACCTATTTAATTAGGTATAATCACAAGTCACAATGTAAGATTCTTAAACGACTGATTCAAAAATAGCGTCAATTACTCTAATTTTCATATTAATGAATGAAAACATTATCAACATCCTGCGTAATTGTGTGCGCGTCATGTGTCATACTTATGATAATAACGAAAATACCAGATGCGCCGTGGCACACACACCGAATGTTAACTATGTAATTGTAACTGGGGCCAATGGGTCAATGCAAGACCAAGGCTTGGTTGGACACTTACTCCCAAATGTAATCACGCGCTGTAATTTGACTTTTAAATTTTTAACGTTTGCAACTTAAAATCTAGCCACGCAATACTCACAGTTAATATGCTAAAAGTAATATTTCCAAAAATTGTTTATTAATTAAAGCATGTATTTGTCAGTTAATATGCTAAAATTAATATTCCCAAAAATTGTTTATCAATTGAAGCATTTATTTTGAAAACCCTGAAAGTTTAATTAAGGATTAATTTATTTTTTATTGTTTTATGTTTCTCACTAGACAGAAATTAATTTAATTACCTACTTTTGCTCGGTCACTAATTAAAATAGTATTTCACAAACGTAATCATGGCTCGAGTTGAATTTTATAGCTAAACTAGTATTTGGGCGTTGCGCGAGCTGCAAGCAGCTCGCGGGGTCGTGTTTTTGAGGAGTATTTCTTACCCTTGTAAAAAGTATTTGGGCGTTGCGCGAGCTGCAAGCAGCTCGCGGGGTCGTGTTTTTGAGGAGTATTTCTTACCCTTGTAAAATTTTGAGAATTGGACAGTAATCCTTAGCACTTATAGGATTTTGTACGGATTAAAAATGAAGGGGGAGAGAATGGGGGGAATTTTGAAAAATGGTTTTGACCAACTCTGGGCCCCTTGATACGAATCTGAAAAAAAAAATGTTCCAAGTCTCTTAACTTCCGAGATCTACCTAGAGGGGGGGGAGAAGGGGGGCAAGGGGGGCAACTTTGAAAAATGGATTTTACTTTTCCGAGCCTCCTCTATACGAATCCGTAAAACAACAAAACACGGGACTCTTAGTTTCCGAGATACGATAGGGAGGGGGGAGAGTGGGGGGGAAAAGGGGAGGTTTGGGATTTTTCCCATACTCGTGAGAGTTACTTCTATACGATTCTGTAAAAATATACCCACCTCCCCATTCACCATCTGGGAGAACAATTATGTCAGTGAGTCAGTGTTAATCGAGCTTTATTTTTTATAGCTAAATAGACATGATTGAATATCTACCCTCATTAAAGTTTATCTTTTAATTAAACTAAGTACCTAAATACTATATAAATAAATATTATTTCCGCAAGAGGTGATATTTTCGTTGATTAATGTTTATGTACCTAATTAAAAAGATGTACCACGTTTGCAAGCCCAATAAATTAATTGCCATGATCCTATTTATCGCTCCAATGGATTTGTCAAAATATAAAATTATTTGCAGCAATATCCAATAATAGTTTGGCTTATTAAAGTTCATTTACAAGTTAATTTGCGTTACATATGCAAATAGTACAATAAATTTAACTATTGCACGTTGATTTACTTAATACAAATAATTTGGATACTAATTCGTAGAGTATATAAACATCAATGCTAAACGTAGTTTACCATTTCAGGAAGTTATTTATCTAGGAAATATACACTAACAAATGTATATATTTGACACTATGTACAGACGCCAGCAGATCAAGCTACCCGAAACTGTCAAATATTTTTGAAGCCTGAAAAAGCCAATATATTAATGAACTCGACTGTACTAATTGTTAGCAGGGGATGGGCATTTCATGGGCGATACGTAGGTAAATTCTACAGCAAACAACACGCATCGGAAAAGCAACACATTTACTTCGTTCAATGGACTAAATAATGAGCTATAGAAGAATGTTAAGCCCTTAAACAGACTAAGCATACTTGTTTACGTTTTTGTATGACTATGAATGCGTCTTCAAATCAATTTTTCATCATAATACTTAGATAATGAGCATCCATTAATAACAACACTCATTGATGCTAATGTGGGTAGAAGTCATTGGTGAATCAGTCATGACTAAAATATTTTATACATCCTCATAATGTAGTAGGTATCTACATATTATCACGTAACCACATGCCAGTAAATTACATACTCGTACGTAGTTTCCACAGTCTACTAGAATTCCCGCAGGAATAACCAGGTCACTGGAAAATAATTTATTTTTAATTGTGCATCATTCACACGCGAAGCAGTGTATGTTTACTTAACTACTTGTCTTATTTGGTAAACAAACACTGTCCGAATTCAAAAGTTTTCGCATCAAACTTTTTAAATTAAGTATACTATAATTATGTATTAGGTACCGTCTTAATATTTATAAGAAATACGAAGAAGTATTTTTAATGTAAACTATACTGTGTAGTATAGTTTACATTAAAAATACTTCGAATTAACCAATAAAAACATTACATAATTACCTCAAAAGTAAAAATCGAAATCTCAGTAGAGTACCTAAAGCAGGGGTCATAATCTCAGATAATTTAATTCCATCGCCACTTTAGAGAAATGTACCCTAACTTGATTTTTGAGTGAACATTCTTAACAAAAAGGTCCTAATAATAATAACTAATTACAATTTATAATTACTAATTATAATTTATTTATATGGTGTACATAATAAAGAGTATTATGTTCTATTCTAATAAGTTTTTGGTTGCAATAGCCATAACTTGAAAATTATCTTAAATTCCTGGCATATATGTACCTACGTCATAATTATTTGTTAACCAATAAATACAGTAAAGAGGAACAAGTACCTACAAAGAATACTGCGAACCTTACTAAGGTTCGCAGTATTCTTTGTAGGTACTTGTTATACAAAGACGAATTACATACTTGCAACATGTATTTTTGGGGACTTTCAAATTACTTTGAAAGTCCCCAAAAACAAACATAACATTTGTATAACAAGCACAAAGGTGTTGATTTTACTTGTTTTTCTATAAGATTACTAAGTAATAATGTATAATAAATAGGAGTAAGTTGCTAGCCCAACGTCTGCAAGCTCTATTAAGGAAGCCATTGCGCTCCTACACCTTACATTACACGGGCCACGAGCCAAGACACCTCACATAATCTAAAAATAGGCACGGACTGATAAAGTAGGTACCACTACCCTCGACCGCAGACCATACAAAACATTATAACAAAATACATTTAGATAAAAATCTATATTGCAAAAAGTGCCAAAACTTAGGTACTTTGGTGAAAATTTTCCATGTTTAAAAATAATTTGAGAATCGGCGTGTGTTTTTTTACAGAGATCATTAGGGTGCTATGCAAACCGATAAGGATATTTTATGTTAAAAATCCATTAGATACCTAATGGTTTACCAAAAGTAATAAAACTTTCGATAACGGTTTGAACGTCATAGCACAGTATACATAGGTACTAGTACAACATAGCTACAAAATCGGTTTTCCCTTCATCATAACACCTAATATGGTAATAATATTACGTTATTACATAATGTACCTACTTGGATTGTATGTCTACAATTAAAATACTGGAAAACTATTAACAATAAGTAATTCATTATTTTATACAATGTGTCACATCCTCGTAATATTCTTGACCATAATACCTATCAATTGTTTACATAAAGAACAACGGGTAGGTAGATGCCCAGGTGACAGACAATGTATCACGTAAACTCGTATCGTTCAAACATGTGTAAATTCGTAAACAATTTGTAATTAGTAATTATTTTAGGAACGTTTCGTACTGATAACTGATAAGTTATCGTAACA
The DNA here is from genome assembly GCA_927399505.1 of Luperina testacea. NCBI lineage: Eukaryota > Metazoa > Arthropoda > Insecta > Lepidoptera > Noctuidae > Luperina > Luperina testacea. Next base: position 10,948,178 of record OV656756.1, read on the forward strand.
CGCAAGCCAGTTGTTGATCAATTCATATTTAGGTTCTTATGTACAGTTTATCATAGCTGCCGCTATCAGTAAATACGTAAGAACACGAAGAAACGACCATTAAATTGGCACAAATGATATTTTTATCACGATTTATTCACTAGGAAGTTCTCTAATTGTATCTAACAAATTGGTTAAATATGTCGATTTTATGTAGCGGATGGTAAAACAAAACTAATATCTATATTGGTAGCTGTTATATTGGTGTCTGCACTTCTCAGTAGATAAAAAAATAAACCCTCTTCATTTATAAATAACCGAATGATATCGTAACTTTCTGATATATTAGGTAGGTAGATACGTAAGTTAATAAACATACCTTCTACCGACAAAGTTAAATTTAAAAAAAGGCAATGCATTTTAATAAAAGCCATCACAAAAGTTATAAAGCCACGTAATGAAATCTGGGTGTTTTTGATTGAAAATCTGTTGATGCAAATTCTGGGATGTTAAAGTTAATAGAGCATACCAGTTAAATAAACCAGAGTTAAGGCTTCTTCAAACAGACGCGACACGCGATAAAATCGCGCCTGTTTGTAGGAACCTTTATATACAGTACAGAGAGTTAGTACTTACACAGTGTAGCCTATGTATTAAAACTAAATAATATATGTACTTTAATTATATATACCTGTATCTACCTATATGATGGAGAATAATATGTTGAGTAAAAAATTACAAAAATACCATAAGGTAAAGTCTATCCAAACTATGTTTCAAATTAATATTATTTCAAGTTAAACAAATAGGTATCAACTTTATTTTATTGGATTTAAGTAATTGATTTCAGAGCGACTAGCACTATTTAAAAAGATATCAAAATTTTTAAGTTGTAGCGTAAACTGAACTTTATTGTGTAGGATTTAAAGTTATTTTTCCATAAACTCACAGTTGTTTACATTTTTGGCAAATAAATCGCGAATGCAGATTAGGTACTTTGTTCATGAAGTTGGCTTCATATGCCTGACTTTCTAAAAGTGTAGGCTCATTCTTACTTACATAAATAGTTAATTTACTATTACTAATTATGAAAACGGTATTTAAAATCTAGATTTCTGTAACGCATTCACTCGTTTACCTAATAAACGTTTAATTAACTCTTCACTTTGTCGCTGTTTCAGAAAAATCTAGGAACAGTTTATCTTAATTGAAAGTTAAGGCTCCTTCAAACAGGTGCGACACAAGATAAAATCGCGCGCGACACAAAGGCACCGCAAGTCGCACAACAGGCGGTGCTTTTGTGTCGCGCGTGATTATATCGCGTGTCGCGCCTGTTTGTAGGAGCCTTTACGGAATTGTGCACTACTCTCTTATTTCAAATTAGTTTAAAAATTCAAATGTTTGTGGTAAATACCTACAGTAATAATATATTAAACCATAAGTACTAAGGGCAGCGCCGCTATTGCACGTCTACCTTTGAAAAACATACATTTAAGGCGTGTCACGTCCAGACGCGAAAATGAGTTTCCCGACATGGAAAAATGGCTCGAAACCGCCTTTTATCGTTACAGCATAGCATTTCTGTCCTTCAAGTCGAACGTTAAACCGCCCCACGCTCTTTCAAATGGTTATTTATTACAAGTGACAGAAAAGAACCGCAGCTTCCTGATCCGCGTGGGATCGAGTAAGTCTTCAGCACGTCGCGGCCGCATCTCGAGGCTCAAGTGTCAACCGGCTACGCGCAACTGCAGCTTTATCTTGTTTACCGCATATTGAGCCAGCGTAATCTGCCAGACTCTTCATACCAATAAAATAATACAAGGGAATATAATAATGAGCAAGACACAGACGTACATGGACATGTTGTTTCATAAATTGAACACTAACGAGAAATACATTTATGAGAACTGATCGCGACACCTCTCCTGCTTGCAGTGTGGCAACTAGTACTACTGTTAACTCGTTCTATAAAATATTCATTCGAATACCTCTTTTACATTTTTATTATCTTTCTTATTTCGTATTCGACGTTAGACGGTAAGATTTCATTATTTATTTCTTTGATATTTTGATATCAACATGGCGCAGATCTTCCACTTGTATCCTGCACATTTGAAAGTAGTTTAGTAAAACCTACGCATTCTGTAATATAACTTCAACATGAAATTACCTAACTAGTTTAGCCTCCGTACCGGTAATCGCTATTCGTTTACTTCGTTAATTGTTCCGGTACACACGGCGCGCATAAATTGTCCGTTCGAAGTGCAATATATCGTATCGTGCGGGCAAAATTCACGCAATCCAGATTAAATAGCATACATCAGTGAACAGTTGCTCCCAAAACAGCACCGTGGTGGTGTAACGTAACAGACTCATGAAAATATCAAATGCATGCGTCGGCCCTCCGCTCGTTGCACTCATGGCAGTCCTCCGTGCATTGTATGGTGCGCCACATCTGTGCGAGTAGGCGAGCAACATGTTACATCAATTTCTCAACCCTTTTTAATATCGTTACACAATACAGAACATCTGACATGTGATTATTTTTTGTATAAATTTCCATTAATCACTTTTATTGTTAGTTGAACCTTATGTCGAATTCATATATGCATTTATTGTTTTTATTTGTGTTAAAATATAAAGAAAAGAGCTTCTGCTGTGGAAAACAGAAAATAGCACAAATTCACCATGACATAGACTTAAAAATATACGTAGATACCTGCTTAGGTATGTAGGAATAAAGTGTCCATCCCGCAACGCAAGTCTACCTAACATACCAGCGCCACGTCGCGTCGCAACACTGACCATGAATTAATTAAAATTAATAGAAGCAATCTGTCGACTTACATTTTATCCAAACTACCATCTTTCGTACCATATTCCTTCGCTCGTTTGTATTACAAGTTCAGTTACGGCCTCCGTTTACAGTGCTGAAGTGGGATGTGCTTATACAGTACCTAAATAACAGCAAATACAGGTTGAGCTTTTGAGATAGTACAAAATATTAGGTCGAAAGCTAAAACTATGACACAAAACCAAACTGTTCAAAGTGGCCATACTTAATCCTGATTTCGAAGAAAATTACATTGTTCATTGGCTCATATAGTCTTCGCCTCAAAGTCCCGCTGTCCATCTCAAATACATATTTCTACTGTATCAACTCTATAGCCAGGTTAGCCAGATAAGCAATAAGCATTTATACTACGCAGGTATAAGCAATAAAGAATGATAGCCACATTAAGAAGCCACTTCTAAAAATAATGTCATGCGAACCAATTAAATATTTATAAGGTAGATCAAAATTATCCGGTTTACGATGGCCATTCACTGTAATATCTGTAGGAATAAAAAATGAAATGTCTTCAATAAACTGTATCGAGCGAGGCATAAAAGGTGGATTAAAAATAAGATATCGTAACAAGTGAACGGTGGGTGCTGAGATCACGCCAGGGACGAGACGATCGAGTTTTGTATCTCACGATCGACAAGAATAGTTTAAAAAAATGTAAAAAATAGTAGAATGCGAATCCTGAGCAATGAGTGCGTGTGCGGATGCAGGCTGCGTGCGTCAAACGATCGTCCCGTGTGACCGAGAACCAGACTCTCCACTAGATATGCGTGCGTTCAACGACATCTCACGCACTCATTTACATTTATCATTTAAATTAGTCTTATTTCTCATGTCCAATTATCGTTTAGCTCCAGAAGAAAATTAGGCATAACAACGACACATAAATGTAACAATATGCCTGCCTACATCCTATGTACAGACGCCAGCACATCAAGCTTCTACTATCTGTAAAATTTCTTTAATAGATTTTCAACTTTATTGCTGACAATGTTGATTGGGAAAGTTTGACAGTTTCGGGTAGGTTGATGTGCTGGCGTCTGTACCTACAATTATGTACAATATATTAGGTACATATTTTCATAAAAAAAAAGCTGTACGGGAACATCGTTGTTGTTATCGCAAACATTCCAAAAGTTCAACAGAAATCTATAGATGCTTCTGCCAAGCTTCGGTAGCAATCTTTTAACGCTTCTAGCCACAGGCTATGAAACGCGAGGCTTCTACTGTGGATTAAGTCTTTTACTTTGATATCGCAATATGAACATAGGTACGCTTCTGACTGGTCTCCTATTTTATGAGTTTTTTTTCAGGTGGATTATAATTGGGTATCTATCACTTCCTAAATAACATTTTAAAAAAATCTATTGTTTTTGGTAGAGATGATCTATTCAGCTGTAAGAGTAATTTCATTTAAATAACTTAATGTTTTTAAATGTTTCGTTACAGGGTACCAGAAGTGCGGAAACATGGCGCGCATAGAGAGGAGATATTAAGTTAAAATGGCCGTCGCGCGCGCGGTCCTTGTCCTCCTAGCGTCCACGGCTCAAGCCTGGATGCCGGATGCTAACGCACGCATACATATCAAATATGGTAAGATCATCGTCATAAAACAACAACATAATTATTTTTAACTTTTGCATCTGTTGGAAAGTAAAAAGTTTTCTCTGCTCAATGTTGCCGAGGGAGTTTCTAGAGTTGCCAAAGTTTAAGTAGGTAGCGCTACATATTAAGACGCTGACAAGAGCAAAATAGGCTTGTCTCAAACAATTTTTTAGCCAAATCTATACAGTTTGTCACGGCGGAAAAAATAAATATTAATCTTGAACATATTTCTGAGAACCCTGTTGTATTCAAAACACGTTTGTGAAAAGTTTTCTCGATAAAAAAAAATGGTAAACTAACCTCTTAAAATGATCTTCCAACAAAAATATCTGTATTACTTGTCAACGTACGTTGGTAAAATTTATAACAATAACGTATCATATTTAAATACAAAACTTGGTTGTTTTTTTATTTTTGACTACTCAACTTATTTTTAAGTAATTAAATATTTTATGGTTTGTAAAAACTTACGAGCGTCGCGTCATCGCGCTTCTCTTTCTTATGTATGCAATCCGACAGTGATCGCTTAGACGCGCTGCTAGACGGACGTATGTCGCTTTGCCCCGCTAACTGCTATCCGTTCATTTCATATTTTGTTATTTGACTTAACTTCAAACATGCTTATATGTTCATATTTTATTTTTCCCTAATTCTACAATAAGTTGTAAAAATATTCATTATAATATTAAATATATAATTAATAGTCTTTGATATAGGATATAAGTTGTATAAATATAGTTCTAAGTTGTGAAAATATTTTCTGTGCAAAATGGGAAACAAACAAAAATGCCAGAGGCCAGCAAAAAAGCGCTTCTATACTAACAAACAAAAACATCTCATGGAAGTAGTAAAGTAAGTAATTTTTTATATTGTAATATTGACACGAACAGAAATAAAATTGTAACTAAATGAAATGTACTTATAGGCTATTTTATACAACCCATAGCGTAAATTGATCTGCAACACTAACGCTCGGTTGGTCTAGTGGTATTTACATAGATTCTAAATATCGAGTTTCGAGTTCAAATCCAACTTGATTCGTATTAGGGAATTTCTAGATAGTTATTGGTTTCATTTTTTTTATTCAGTTTTAGGAAATTTTTATTGTTTTTTTATAATTTATTTTGTATATTTTTAGAATAATTATTAATTTTCTTTACAAAAAAAGAGACATTTGCCGAACAGTAAGTTCAGAAGCAGGTGAAGCTTCAGAAATTATTTTTCGTATAGATTCTGAATAGCATGTTTCGAGTTCGAAACCAAGTTTATTCTTCTTAGAAAATTTAAATAGGTTTCTTTTTTTATTTATTTTTAGTTTTAGGAAATTTTCGTTGTTTTTTTTTCATTTGTTTTGTATATTTTTAGAATAATTATTAATTTTCATTACAGTAAAAAGAGACGTTTGGCGAACAGTTCGGAAGCAGGTGAAGCTTCGGAAATTGTTTTTCACCAGTAAGTTTGTAATAAGTGCATACTTACTAACATAGATAACAATTTTATTACTTAGATCATAGAAAGAAAGTCACAAATACGTCCAGTGATAAACTATCGAATTTACATAGACCTATGACTATCTTAGAACTGGACTTATAGGAAAATACTCGTAGCTTTCTCCATTGTTTCTTGCCCACTCTATATAAATCATCGTGTGAGATTTGTTTTTTTTAAGACTTCATCATCAGTTCCACTTTACCAAATGGTGCTTTTCGAGAGCAAATGCACAAGTTACTATTAAAAATACCCAAATCACTATAGATGTGCCTATAATATTTGAAGAGTTTCTTCGATTTCTGCAGGATCCCATCATCATCCATCATCTGATCCTGACCTGATGACAATGGGACTACCTGGAAAGTATACCTTTTCAAACAAAAACATAATTTTTGAAATCGGTCTAGCCGTCTTCGAGTAATCGGGGAACATGATACTAAAAAAACCGACGAACTGAGAACCTCCTCCTTTTTCTGAAGTCGGTTAAAAAAGCAAATAAAACATATAATATTGAAAATTTTGTTAAGTTTAAGATTTTATTTTTCTTACATTTGTTTACTTTTACTTGCTTACCTACATTTATTTCCTTACATATATTGTTTTTTAATTCAGTGTAAATAAAATGTCTTAAAATAATTAAAAATAAAAAGATAAAAATATACATTCGTATTTTTTAATCGCCTTGTCTTATTTGTTTCTAACTCTTCATACAGAACAATAAATATAAAAGAGCGCCATCTGTTGGTTCATTGTTAATTATTATTGACCGCGTCACACTGTTCCTTACTTGGTGGTTCGCTGTATCACCGCCCTTTAAGAATGGCGCTAGGATATCGGAGAAATTGTGGGCGTGGCTAAAAATACCGAAACAGCGGAACTCAATAGCGGTTGTCAGCGTCTTAATTCGGTGGGTAACACTACATACAAATACTCACTAATAGCGAACTGTCCTAAATTATAATTAGGTAGGTACTAAAATTTTATATTGAAACAAGAAAGCAAACACGTATAAGTACATATTTCCAGGACGGTATGCTCAATGTGAAAACTTTTCTTTTATAGTTTCATGATTAAATAAACTGGTAAGTAATGGAAATAGCTTCATAGCTACATATTTACAAAAAATAACTTCCTGCTACATACCAGGTGCAAGAAACTTCGCGGCAGCATTTCGAAGTATTATGTGACATGTGAGAATTTTCCCAACCAATTGTGATGAAATCGCAAATGTTCATTGTTGTTTAATCGCTGCACAATAAGAACATTGTTCGTTTGATCTGGACAAAAAAATATCCAATATGCACAATCAAACCAACAACAAAAGCGTTTAAAGATTCCTATTACTTGCCGGATTATATTTGTTTTAAAAGTTCCCATCGCAAAATACAATCTGCTTAGACTTAGGATTTGCTACCTACTAAAAATAAAAAAATATTTTTATGAACCATATTAAATTCAACAACGTAATTTAGCTTTGCGAGGAACAACAGTGTTTTAGAGAGCTGAACTGCGCGCAGATCTTTCTGAATAATTCACCAGCTTTAGCAGAATCTGCTATCTTATAGTGTCGTGTTTCTAGTGCTCTTCTCTAGATCAGAGTGTGGCTAGTTTGGCTTTGTAACATAAATGACTTTGAGTTGACTGGTACTAAAGTTTTTCGTGTTTGTTTCAGGTGATGAAACGTCAGAGCAATTCGTAGGCAACGCGACGGCGCCGGACCACTTCCGTATATTAGACAGAGATGACTTCTCAATTATAGTTGGCGGCAGGTAAATTAACACTTCATTATATTATAATAATACTAAAGCAACTTTTAAATGAGGTAATTCTACTTTACTACTCCATTCACATCGCCCAAACGTTCCGATTATGCAAATTAACGCCGGTCAGCAATTTCCAAAGAAGGCACATTTACACTAAGTACATATCTCGGTATTATTTAATCAGGTGCGAACATTCTCAGAATAAACCTGTTTTGTTCTAATAATATTGTTTTAAATTAATAAATATTTTTAAATTATTAACTTAGTTTATATTGAGCGTCCTTAACAACATACTTTTTGTGTATTCGCAGGAACACAGTGTACAACTTAAGCCTCTACGATCTGTCAGAAAATGTAGAACAGGTAATTATTATACAATTTATACATTAAGCATGTTACCTACTATAAAGTTAATAAATTATTTATAAATTTCTAATTACTGGGGCTTATCTATGTAGTTAATTTGTATTATTCAAATAAATAAACCTTCAAAAATCATCTATCTGTTGAAAACAACCAATAATATTGGAAGCATTGGGCGGGCGTCATAGGAAAGCCTACTACAAAACTACTGTTATTGGAAACGGGAGTCTTTACAAATCACTTGACGAAAAGCCCTATCTTGTATTTGATAAAAATTCGGACTCCTTGATAAGGGATACCTATCTCCAGAACAGTACCCAGATAGTCCAGATTGATATCGCCGTAGATTTGGCCAAGTTAATCCGCCTGCAGTGGCAGCCTGAACGAACCAGTATCTAACGAAAACCTTAATAGGTATCGCACTCTACTACAGGTTTATGTATCTAATCTTGCGCAAACAACTACATATAGTAGGTATTCTAGTGCACTCACTGTTTATTCTTAGTTACGTTACGACCCACTTCGCGCAGCAGAATGTTTATTTTGTAAAATGGTATAAGATTTTAGTAAAATCTGGACCATCGCTGTACTAACGTTTTACAAGGCAAATTCTTTTCGAGTCAAGTGTTATAGCGAGGAATCATAGGATCACGTTTTTTATTGCTGGCTTTTCCTTGGTTGTGCATTTTTGTAGAAGCTATATCTGATAAACAATTACATAATTATGTTATTGTTAGGCATCATCTTCTTCTTAATGTCGATGGCAATCTATATGGACTCAGCCCATAATTCGGCTACGTGTTTGTCATCACTAGCGTCTTTCAGTTCTTGTAACGTGCAGCTGACAGGACACGTAGGACATGATATTAAGTGTCCCATCGTTTGTGGAGACGTTAGGCATCGTAATCATGAAGTACACAAATGTATCGAGAAATATGGCTGAAAATACAAGTTTATTTCCTATTGACAGTCGGCTAACAGACTATACGAGTCTGTAAATAAAGAGACGCCTCAATAATACTTATTTATGTTTTCGACGAAACGTGCCAATTATTTAAACAAATATTTGGATAAATCACATAGAAGCATTAGCTGATATAGGTGCTCCATGTTTTTTGAGGTTCCAATTGACGACGGTGTGAGAAAAAAAACACGAAGCAACATGGACGAACGGACGTAGGGCGAGAGATTGTTTGGCACGAAGCCAAAAATTACTAACGTTTCACTCATGAAAAACAGTCCTGTGTTGGTAGGCGTATTTTATGACGGCACATCAGACATCCGTTCAATGCCCTTACAGAGATAAATAGAAATCAGGCCCATAAGCACGCAGAGATGCGCAAGACATTCAATAAACTGTATCTTATTTTTTTTTGCCTAAAACATCTGTGTCCGATTTCCACGCCAGTGCGAGTCAAAAGAAATTTCAATGAGGTAGGAAGACGCTACAGAGCTACTTCGTATTCTGCTCGTTATATGAAATCGGAAGAAAAGAGGTTAACAGTAAATCCCTGTATGCAATAGAGCCAGGTATTAGCATTTCTGCAGAGAATTAACTGCTGCTGTGTATGTAAAGTCAAATTGATACAATAGAATTTGCCCTAACGAGCCCTAGGCTAATGTGATAACCTAGGTAAATATGCCCTAGCAAAATTACAGTGCAAACCAAAAAAAACCTCGTAGCATTCAAAGGTTCGACTTGAATGTGGTGCTCGGTGTTTAAATTACTCGTCACATATTAGAGCTGGCCAGTGCGGTGATGCGTTGAATTATTCACGGCCGGCGGCGCTGGGCAGCTACTCCGCCTCGCCCGAATACTAATCATATCTATACGGTTATTTTTCTTTAACCTGAACAACTTTTTTTGTATGCCAGTGTATTTCTAATCATACCCCTAAAAGGAAAATTCTAGCTAACTAGCACACCGATTTTATAAAAATAAATCTACTGTAATTATATTTCGGTGCAAATGAAAATGGGTTTTAGAATTTTAGTGGTGATAACTATGGATAATATCGATACCGCTATCGATATCTTGCCGCGAAGATAACTGTACGTTAAGCCGATATTGCATGTCCACATTTGCGATGTAGTTTGCACTGCATTTTAATATCAACACGTCGCGTTTAAAGTACCTAGACGCTGATCAAATATAACATGAAGAATGGTCAACTATATAACACAAAATTAGCGAATTTTATTGCTATTAGTAACTTGGTTTGCAAAACAGACCTTTAAGTCAGTTTCAGTAGGTACAAATTAGCTAAAAACATTTGCGCCGTACTTAGCTTTATTTATTATGCTCAGAGAAAGTTAATTCAGTCGGACCGACCCAAATCCCAGATTAAATTATTTAACAAAGAAGACAACATGTTTTGATGAAAGACTAATGTACCAAATAAATAAATAATATTATGTCAAATAGTTACATTTTGACTTAATATTATTTATATTATGCACGAGACAACCAGACTTGTACAGACAAATAATAGTGGAGGCAAGCGCGACGTTGCCGTAGTGTCGGTTAGCTAACGCGGGCCGGCTGCCGGCGCTGCGAGCACTGCGGCCATCGGATTAACTAACGCGCTTGACTGAGAGTTCTGGTTGTGCAATGCAATATTTGACTTAGTTTCTATTCCCTAATTCAAATTGTTTAATACAATTTTACCCTTTACACACAGTTTTATCGCATTGAATGCAAATCATTCGATAAAATCTATCATATATCTATAAACATAAATAATTTTATCCACAGCGACTGGAGTGGCAATCAACGGACGCACACAGGGAGTTATGCCAATTAAAGGGCAAGTCTGCCGATGAATGTCAGAATTACCCGCGAGTAGCAGCGCGGTCGCACGGACGTCTGTTGGTGTGTGGCACCAATGCATTCAAACCGTTATGTCGTCGGTACGCAAGGCACCCACCAAACCACCATCTAGAAGAAATCGACGGATCAGGCCGCTGTCCTTACGATCCACAACATAATTCGACTGCAATTTTTGTTGGTAAGCAAAATTAATGACTATGCCAGAGCTATGCCACTAATGTTTTCGTTCATGCTACCTAACTCTTTGAAGACCGCTGTTTTATTACACACATACAATGTAACAAAAGAAAATTACATATTGCGACACCGCAGTAAAAAACTGTGTGTCCATTTATCTAGATACACGAGTAACATGGAGATTCTTGGGTTAATTACGCAAATCCCTACTTTACTAACGGCTCACGATTTTATTATTTGGCTATAGAGATTCAAACTAGTACTTTACCTTAAAAGCAAAAGGAAACCAAAAACAATAGATCACGACTAGATGCAATTACCCACCATCCATGTTACAATGGATTTGGTAATTAAATATTACCTACATTATCAAAATAATCCCCCTTTCTTTCAGACGGTCAATTATATACAGCAACGGCAGCCGATTTTTCTGGAGGCGATCCCCTGATCTATCGCGAACCAGTACGAACTGAGCGCTCGGATCTCCGACTGCTCAACGATCCTTCATTTGTGGGAGCTGTAGCTTCTACCAGCCATGTTTACTTCTTCTATCGCGAAACTGCTGTCGAATTCATGAACTGCGGAAAGGTCAGTGTTGTTTATAAACCATTTTTGTACCGTCTTATACAGACTAATTTTATTTTGTGGTGAATTTTATGTGTATAAAAGGTGATAGTCTAACATTGTTCGTATTATCTCTGCAGGCAGTATACTCGAGAGTAGCAAGGATCTGCCTTAACGATAAAGGAGGACCTCATACGTTCAGCGACCGTTGGACTTCGTTCTTGAAAACCCGCCTAAATTGTTCCATGCCTGGAGAGTATCCTTTCTATTTCGATGAAATCCGTAAGTTTCTTGAGTATAATAGAGATGTTGTACCCGTCGAATTTTAATACGGACGGTTTAATAAATTTTTTTTTTTACAGAGGCTACGACTGAACTAATAAATGGAATGTATGGCAAAAGCAGTAGCAAAAATGATATAATATACGCAGTATTTACTACGCCTCAGAATGCAATTGGAGGCTCAGCTGTATGCGCATTCGCTATGAGGGATATCATAGATGCTTTTGAGGGATCATTTAAAGGCCAAGAGGGTATGAACTCTAACTGGCTGCCTCTAGAAAAAGAAAAATTACCAGAAAACCGACCAGGATCTTGCGTTGAAGACAGCAGAACACTCTCTGATTCAGCAGTGAATTTTATAAAAACACACCCGTTAATGGATAAAGCTGTTCCATCATTCTTAGCGCGGCCAGTTCTCATTAGAGTTAGTTTACAATATAGATTTTCCGCCATCGCCGTGCATCCTCAAGTTCAAGCGATGAATGGAAACAAGTATGACGTCATGTACATCGGTACGGATGATGGAAGAGTTATCAAAGCTGTAAATGTAGCAGCTAATGAAGGAGACTTTGATGCTAGTGTAGACGAGTATAGCAGAAACCCTGTTAGAACAGCTGTAATTTCAGAAGTACAAGTATTACCTCAAGGCGTGCCCATCAAACAAATGCATGTCGCCCTAACCACAGAAAAACTAATCATCGCCTCTGGCGATATAATCAGAGCAGTGACTTTGTCCCATTGTGGAAACGTGCTATCCTGCAGGTAAAAAAAATAATTTTCTAAGAACTTACAATATTACTCCCTATTCATCGAAACAAACAAAATAACTAATGAATTATGCTTTGGTTTCAGGGATTGTGTTGCGTTGCAAGATCCACACTGTGCGTGGGACTCCAAGCAGCAAGTATGTTCTTGGGTTGGAAACAGGCAATTTCCTAATCCCGAGAGGTTTCTGCAAAATGTAGAATATGGAAAGACTGATATATGTAATAAGTTGCCAGCCCTCTTGCCGGGTGATAGGCATAGGAATAGAAATCCAGGCACTAAGAAGCCTACCCTATCAGAATCAGACTTACGACAGAAAACTGACGATATCCAAAATGAAATATTAATAGAAGTTGTCGAAACTAATATTTTGTCGGATGACAAAACAACTGCTAACAACAAACATGAGACAGGTAAATACCAACTATTAAGTAATGTTTTATAAATTGATTCCGGTGGTAATTGTGTTTTTACCTTGGATCATGAATGGGGTCAGAAACTGCCACTTGCTCAAATACGATGTGCATGTGGCTAAGAAACCAGTAATTTTCCACAAATCTTTTTCTCTGCTCTTTTACCAATGATGACACATTTATTTGTTCTTATCTCATATTTAAATGGATATCTCTACAAAACATTATTATCGTTTTTTTTTTTTATTATTAAAACCAAACAACACAGAAACTTAGTCATGAATGTAAGTAACATTACAGAGATGCTGCCATCGCACAAGACGACCTTTTAGTTTGTAACCTGAATTTTTAATTGTGCAGACTTGCTGACTGTGGAGGCCGCTGACGGCAACATCTACAGTGCTCAAGCATTGCTGACAGCTGTCGTAGCGTCCTGCCTCGTCACACTCATGGTCGGATTCGTTATCGGATACCTTTTTTCACGGCGATTTCGACACCCCTTTTTTACCGATACCTCACCCTTCAATGAACAACACAATCATTTGAACAGGTACCTACCTACTTACATTTGCTAATACATAATATTTTAACTAAGTAATATGAATTCGTATGAAAAGTTCTCATAGTTAGTATGACTGACATTCCAGTTTTCCTTTACAGGCGAGTTTTTATGATTTCCAGAAGTGAGTCATAGTTGTACCTAATCCGCAAATGGTCGCTGAAAGTTTTTGCCACATTTAAGCCCTTGCACTAGTTATTATTGTTTTCTTTGACCTTGTACAGATCCGACATGCTTAGTCACAAATCGTTTTTGCACTACACATGTAACATATATCTACATGATATAAATCAACCTTAATGAGAAACATGCTAATGATAGAAACACATTAGCAAATCACTGTACAATAACACGAACAACTTTTTACAGTAGGTTATAAATATAACGATAATAATGAATAACTTTAGTTAATTAAAGTGTCTATTTCAGATTAAGCCCGTTGGAGACTCCGTTGAATGCCAATACTGCATACATGCCTCGGTCGAAAAACGTGAACATGGTGGCGAATGTTTGTCCCAAGCAGGACAACCTACACATGGAGCTCGGCAAGGAGCGCACGCTTGACTTGCGAAACTCTACAGAGTCCCTCGACAAGGATCTCAAGTGCGGAACCTTACAGAAAGTTAAAAAGACTTACATTTGAAAATTACCGAAACAAACCGTGTATGGATCCATTGACAAGTGATTGAGACGATAGTATCATGTCGCGTGTGCCAAGTCTTCCGAAAACTTTCGGCTAAGACAGTGTTTTAATGTGGACTCAGTGTGTTGTTTAGGTATGATTTGTGTAAATAATGCGTCTCGTCTCCTGCCTGTGTACAGTCTACTGGTTATTCCTTATAGCTAATGTTGTTATTTACTCAAGTAAACGGACGGTGAATATTGCATTTAAAAATGATATATTATCAGAATGACTGTAAACATTTGGGGAGTGTGTTTCTAAAGAGTAGAACGTGTTATTGTTGTTTTTAGATAAAATCATTAAATGATATCGATTATAAATGAAAAAAAAATCGTTACATCTGTCATAAAAATAAAGGACAACAATAAATCAGACTGATAGGACTCATTTATACACCGATTGTAAATATTCGGCTTTAATATTAGTTAGGTAGGTACAGTTTTTGTCACATTCCATAATCCTAAATACGTAGGAGATAATATCAAGGTGCAGCTATAATTGTAAATATAATTAAATGTGTATATAGCGTTGTATTGTTACTAGTATCTACAGCCAAACAGGCTCATCGATATCTTGGCTTGACATGGTCAGCGCATGATTTTAGCGAAATTACATCGATATTCATAATGTAATGAATATTACTAAAATTAAATATCAGTTGACTTAGTATGTATTTTAATTACGTTAGGCACATTTAATTTGCAGTAATGTTTCACAAAAGCGAACATAGAAATTCTGTTTGAATGATTAGAACAGAACGATTTTTACCTATGTACATTTTAGCTTAGCTGTGCTAGCTATAGATCTTTTTCATAATATCGATGAATTTCTTTAAATCAATGTTTAACAAAAACCGTAAAATAGTATTATGAGCTGTAGTAAATAATAGAGGTATAAATTTTGTTACAATATAAAATCATAATATAATTATTATTATAGCATGTATTGCTGTGCTAAGTGCATAGTGCCTTGTAGGTTGCCAATTTAGTGCCTAATGTTATGTAGGATACATCGGGACAGAGAAAATTATTTATTTATTTGTAAAATATTATAAAAACAAGCTTATTTCGTTCTCAATATCAATGTACTAATGTCAAACCAAATAAGCTTGACTAGTTAATAGGTATGTATTCCTATGCAGATTTTCGTTTATACCATGGACTTAATCTAATTTCATCTTTATGTATATAATATAAAACGTGACCTTTATTGATGTGGATTAAAATAAATTATTAGGCTGAAATAACCACCAGACATCTAAAAAAATGAGCTAGTATTCCCACCGTAAAACAATCAAAGTCTCTTTAAGTTAAGCAAAAATAAAATAACTATCTATTTCTGTACATAAAAATAAATAAGCAGTAGAGGGTATGAATATACTAAGCGATTTATCTCTGTACGTATAAATAAAGTGAGTATCACAAAATGTTTCCTTTCAAATTTATTTAGTGTGTATAATAAATAATTAAATATTAATATCTACATTTTTGGATCATTTATAATAATACCGATATTGTTATATAATATCAAATACATACTGTAATGTCATCCAAATATGTCATTAGTACTCACTACTCACTCAAAAATATGTTTTATTTATTATATTTTTTATATCATAATGCTGCAATTATATAAATTTCAGTATGTACTAGAAAGAAAATATAAGTATTAAAACATTACAAAGTGGTTTTATTTCAACTTAAATATAAAAATGCTCTAAAAAGTAACCGAAGAAGTAGTACAGTACTTATTTTTATCTCATGAAGCGACGCGGGCTTTACTTGTGGTTACCTAGTTTACAACACGCTGAGAATGTGTGTAAGCGCAGGAGCTCCCGGTACCGTCCGAGACAATAAAAGTCTGACGCCGAAAGTCTGCGTGTGTGTGGTATGTGCTGACGCTACTAATCATAGATTATATGAAAGAAGGAGATATGCCCGGTAGTTGAAAACGTATCAGAGCCCGATGTCGCTAGGTTGGCCCCACCACCGCGCCACTACTACACATGTAGTTCAGTAAAATCAATAGATACACAGTCGCGCACAAACTTGCAATTCATAAATCAGAACCAAAATCATCAAACACAACATGCATTTACCATGCACCATACAACCTACTCACACAAAAACATCTATCGCTATTGTTATGCTGTGTAAATGTCATTTATTTTATTTTACATATCGACGGCGAAGTGCCAATAACTCCTAACTGACAAAGTCAAAAATTTACACATACTGGATAAAAACGTTCAAAAATAGACACGTTGTTTTAGTTGGGAGGTAATATGTATTTCCACATTTTAATTTAATGTTGTTGTAATAAAAATACACTTTGCTATTTCACTAAAACATGCGAATAACGCCTTTAAATTCAAAACGAAAAAAAAGTGAATTTCTCAAAAAAATATCAGTTAGGAGGTATTGGCACTTCGCCGTCGATATACGCTAGTGATTGACTAAATCGCAAATTTATCGTTTCTTCCATCATTCATTATTGTATTTAAAAAAATATAGGGTCATGAAAATAAAAAAAAAAACACTGGCACTCCGGTAGTGCCGACAGAAGTGAAAACTTGAACAATTACGAGTGTATTTTGTGAATCGTCTTATAAACAAAACACGCGTGTTAAGGTGTGTTCCTTATTTTATAGGGTTTTTTGCAAATCAGGTATGATGACCAAAGTGACTGGTTTATTCTTCTCGTGAAAGGAATTTATTCAGATTTGCTCGTCGTCAGTTATATATCCGTGGTTCAGCGCCATCTCGTCGTTGTTGGATGAACTACGTAGTTAGTACGCGAGGCCTACGTAGTTAGTACGCGAGGCCCTCGTAGTTCTTCCCGATGTGCATAGATGGCGCTGTCCTCAACAACGCGCTCGTCGTTGTTGGATGAAATACGTAGTTAGTACGCGAGGCCCTCGTAGTTCTTCCCGATGTGCATAGATGGCGCTGTCTTACGTTTTACGTCTTACGAATTTTCGATCAGGGTCACGTGACCTGACGCGAATTTAGAAGTTTTTACCCATTCCAAAAAAAGTACACAGCGCCGCTAAAGAAGTTTTCACTTCAAAAATAAAAAACGATATGTCCAGAACATATTATATTATAAATCAATAAAATTTAGCTAAAAAAAATAATTGAAGTAAATAAAAAATATTAACATTATTTTACATTTTCTCAAGGGTTCTACCAACTGGATTTAAACTTCATCTTTTCAGGTCATCTATAAACCGGGTTAAAATGGTTGACAAATTGAAAAATTAACTATAATAGCAATATATTCGTTGGGCAATCAACATTGTTGTCGGTAGCCTACATTAGTAGATCTTCACAACCACATCACTATCTCGCCGCAAGACACAGCGGCTGTACCATGCGACGCTCCACAAAAATAAAGTATTGTTTTGTAATTTTTAAAGACAGATACAGCAAAATACTTTTACTTACATATTTCAGAGATTCCATAAGATACGAAGTATTGATAAATGATAAATGATTTTATTTCTGTAAGTAGGTTTGCACAAACACTTTTACACGTCAATCATAAATTTTTTAAACTAGATGAGGTCGGCGTTTCCTATCTGACTACTCTGAGAAGAAAGGCCGAAACAAACTCAGAGGTCATAGTCTCTTTTAAAGTCCAGACATAATCTTGGTCAAGTTATATGAAGACCATGTAGGTCGATGTCTGAGATGGTCTTTTGAGGAAAGAACCACACAGATTGAGAGGACCTGTCCAGTCAGTGCACGCATTTGTCAGAAATCATGCAGCTCAACTCAAGACTGAAGGAGCTCAACGATTCGACGAACAATACCAAAGAAAGGACATTTGGGTAGGCCACATAAATTACTCAAACTGCCAGACCATAGAGAAAATAATAAAAAATAAAAAATTACTAAAATAAATGACCCACATCGTCTTCACATTCTTTCATTCACATTGACTTCGGTTTTTAGAGGAAACCACTGAACAACTCGGCATTTTATATTTTATCACGATCACAGTCGAAAGCACAGGCCCATGTTGCGTGTACACAGACACACCCCTTGCCACTTCTCCTGTTTTTTACATTCCTATGCTACTCATCTTCACACACCACTTTCACTGCGTATTTGTACACTTGGTTACCACAAGTAATGCGTGCGTCGCTTCGTGAGATAATAATACTATAGAACATTCTAATAAGTACTTTACATTATTGTTTTTATAAAAATATTGAGACTTAAAAGTAACAAGTTAATCTTATGATTAACTATTAATTATTCTTATTATCTATCTATACCATCTATCCTTTGGATAGTCCTCAAACATCTTCTGTGTCAATATAATTAATATAGTTACACAAAAACTGTCTCTTTTCTAAAGCAGTTTGAACAATACTGGTGTTGATTGTGACACCATCGTCACAAGCTACGGCCTCCTCCTTCACTTCTGAGCAACCTTCATGTATCAGTATAAAATTGTGCAATATGCATGCCACAGATAAAAGGAGATTAACAGACTCTGCCTTCACAACATCAATATGATTCAACTTCCTAAATCTTTCCTTCATTAATTCAAATGCATGACCAATATAGCTGCGAGTCTTCCAGTGAATCTCATTAAACTTCATCTCTTCACTTGTTAACAACTCCTCACTTGTAAATGGAGTAATTAAGTTTTTCTTTAATTTATATTCAGAGTCTCCCAAAATATGATTCTCAAACTCCATAAAGCTCTTTAACTGATGTGCCAAAGCACTTTCTTTAAAAACTCTGTTTTTTCTTGTCTTTCCTATTTCACCAATGTGAATATCTAAGAATATTAGAGATTCATCACAGACCGCTTGTAAGAGAACAATATCCGGCTTATCTTTTTTATTTCTCTTTGACCCGACTTTAAAACGACAAGTGTCTATGAAACCTACACAGTTGGGGAACTTAAATCTGCTGTTCACCTTTATTCTTGTAATATGTTGTTCCTCCACTGACGGCCAGCTGATAAAACTAAATCTATGTTCAGTGAGGTGGGTAGCTATCTCATTAAATATATAACTCACTGATGATTTGTGCAAACCAAATAGTTTACCTATTTCATTATAAGAACAATCACTCACCAATAACCAAAGAAATACATGAACTTTCTTATCAAGGGTGATATTTCCAGGCTTCACATAGTTCTTCAAAAAGTTTATGAGTGTCTGAAAGAAACATGTTACTGGTAATTTAGAAAATTGAAGCAAACTATTAAGTAGTAAGAGGTAAAGCAGTCAATGCATACAAGGTAAAAGACTACTGATACCATAACATAGCTGAAATTCTATCTATGTACATTTAGCTAACCTGAACAGTACTCCTCTTCATTTTGAATTTCACAGCGTAATCTTCGTCGGTAAAATTTCGCACAGTATTTTCATAAAATCCTTTAATACGGCGAGTAACAGGAACAATTCCGGGACATTGATTTTCTACAGTCTGCAATGTGTGATTGAATTCCTTTTCGAAAGCCGTGCTGAACATATTCATATTGTCATTGTTTTCGCTTACTATATTAGCCACTGCTACAACTAATCTGTTCATAGTACAAGCGTTGTCATTGTCCAAGAACATGCCCATTATAAATTCTTTTTGAAAATTGTTCATTTTGTATTTTTCGCGTTTTAAGAATATCTTCTTCTTCTTCTCTTCGTTTAATTCGGTCTATCGCCTCTATCGGTTGTGTTTCACTGACTTTTGAAGTTTTGATTGATTTGACGTTTTTGTTTGTTATTATGTCAATGTCAAATAGGGTTGTTAAAAAAATATAATATATCTATGGTATTCCCGGTACTGCGATTTTCATAATATTCACACTAATGCTAGATACACACGCAGCGACTTAGATGGGCCGTTCGTTTAAAGACTCTAATGATTACTTCTCCACCCCCGTTTTATACGTATGTATAATATTATTATTAGTTAGCGAGTTTTTGTGTTCAATCCGCTGGAAATAATTATGTTATAAACGTAGACAGAGATAGTATTCTCTGTCTAAGGTTATAAATTACCTTACCACGGAAAACCTAAAATGCCAAGACAATCTGTCATTCTGTGTTGTGCGTTGTGCTGTGCTTTTCAGTCTATCAAATCAAAAAGTACTCTGTGGTTGTGGAGTTTTTGGCGGGATTTCTTCGAGTGAAGTCTAGTTGGCTGTTTTAATTATTCGCAAATTGATTCCTAGTGGATATTGTGATGTAAAATTGGTGTAGTTTTGTATCTTAAGTGTCTGCGCAACTGGACAATATGTGGAATCATTGAAACAGACGCGATCCCGGTAAAATGGAGCTGAGAATTTTTTTGTAGTTTTGGCTACCTCAGCGAAGTTTACCGGGAAACTTGATTCGATACATTTGCTGCCAAATACTCCTAATACATTAGAATGTGTACACCCATATTCTAAAGTAATGTTAGACTAAAAAAAAAAATAGTAACTGATGACTAGGCAGCATGGTCTCAGACCTTAGCCTTTAAAAAAAAAAAACTCTGTGGTTGTGCTGTCATTAAAACAGCTGTTTTTCCCAGCCTAGAGCTACAAACCTGAAACTCAGAATTCAGATCGATTTTGTACTGTCTGCAAGATACCGTAGAAACCGTAAAAGTAACCAAAGACCCGTCTTGTAATTAATTCCTCAAGTACTACGTGAAAGTGACCTTAATGTTCGGTGAACCAACAAGGTTTCTTAATCCGTCAAAATTTATTTTCTAAGATTTCTGGTTAACAAACGGTTTCATTTAAAGCCAACTTCAATGGCTAAAGATGTTGCTTCCTATTTTACTGGGGAAGAAAGGTACGTTTGTATAGTTTTACAAGCTCCACAAAAGTCAGATACCTACTGTTACTGTACGGTCGCTTTTCTTTTACATTTATTTATTGCACATTAAAAGCTTTTAGTGAACTAAAGTACCTAAATTAATTCAGTGGAATGAGCAAAAATTTTAAATAAACATTGTTTCAGCATAAAAAATCACAAATTAATATACCCTTCTGCATCAAGAAACCAAGATCCAATACTACAGGTTTTGAAAAGGTTTATCATTTGTGATGTTGAAAATATTGAGGATGAAGAGAGCCCATTATTCCTGGAGGTAGCAGCAGGCTCTGGACAACACTTGGCACATTTTGCACCACACTTCCCTGGAGTTAGGTTCCAACCAACTGAAGTGGATGATAGTTTGTTAGGCAGTATAACTTACTATGCTCAAAATTGTCCTACAAAAAACATACTGCCACCAAAACTTGTTGATATAAGTCAAAAATTATCATTTTATGGTTTCGAGGAAAACAGTGTTGACTATATGTATAATTCTAACATGATTCACATAAGCCCATATGCATGCACAGTTGGATTGTTTGAAAATGCTGGATATTGTTTAAAACCAGATGCTCTTATGATTACCTATGGGCCTTATAGTAAAGATGGTGAAATAACGCCTGAGAGTAATATTCAATTTGATGCATCGCTTAGAGCACGTAATGCAGCTTGGGGTCTAAGAGATATTGCACATCTAATAAAATTAGCAGAAAAAAATAATTTATCCCTAATGGATACAGTAGAAATGCCTTCTAATAACAAAACCTTAATATGGAAGAAAAACTAAAAGATGAGATCTGTAACAAACATAATGATACTGCCCCTATGTATTCCTAATAAACAATAGACTGTACTTATACATCACTACACTATTTGCGCTGTAGCATGGTGCGGGTGACAGTTTCAGTAACATTTCGTTTCACTCTTGAAAGTTGCCGCGATTTACAATTTATGACTTAATATTTCAGTTGTACCACATTCGTAATATATTAAATAATTAATAACTGTAGTAAATTAAATTAAACCCAACCAGAATGTTCTAATCAAGAAATAAAATCAAATTGAATGAAAAATTAAGCAAAGTGTTATGCGTATAACGTAACGCCATAGACGTATTTAGTGATGGGATGTACTGCTACGATGGATAGTCGATATTTTTTATAATAAAAAACGTATATTGTGCGTAGGTCAATTTTTATTTTTAAAAGGTCTAATTATACAACAGAACATTTATAGGGTAAGGTTGCTTAAAAGGTTGCTAAAAAAAAATACATGTTATTCGTCTAAACTCATATCAGAGTCAGGAACATCTGAATTGTCACTCAATTCATCATCTGAATCTGTGACGGATATTATTAACGATGACTCAATTATGTTGTCAATATGTATGTCACGATCCCAATCAGACATAATGTCCCTTTTTGTTTTATTCACGACCTTCGACCAGTCTTCAGGTTGAACATTGTTGATGGCCTCTTGTAATAGGGCCAACATCTTATTTGCCGTAAATGGCGGCGAAGTATTATTTCTTGCGGCGTAACCTAAAAATAAACGAACTTATAAAAAAAAGTATTCAAATAATCATCAATCAGCCTAATCTAGTATCTGGTAATGTTTTTAAACTAGGTACATGCTACGATCGGAAAGCTGATTTTTTTATAAAGCTTCAAAATGGGAATTGAAATTAAAAGCATACCTTTTATTTGGGCCCAAATCAGCTCAATAGCGTTATACTGGCAATGGTAGGGTGGTAGTCGAAGGACCTGGTGGCCTTTTTCTTTTGCCATCTCGTCCAGAGCATAGGTAGGAGTTGGTGGCTTATGGCGTCGGACTAAGGCAATAAGCTCCGTCTTTAACATTTTTATATCTGCTGTAACTCCGTTTTCACTCAGCCACTTCACCAACTCGCTTTTGCGGTTGGATTGGTTTGGGGGTTTATTAACTTGCACCGAATGGTAGGGTGCGTTGTCCATTATTATGGTCATAGGCTCTTTTAAATTGTTTAATAGACCTATGAACCAATCTTTAAATTTTTCGTAATTCATCTCCTCATGATACTCCGTAGTTTTTTTTGACTTAAAAGCCAGCAAACAATCAGGGACGAATCCACTTGCTGTACCTGCGTGACAATAAGGCGTTCGCCTTTGCCTTCCGGCACTTTGGTACACGATTGTGCCGTATCGTCGGTCCAACTTTTACCCACTGTGTGGTTGGCGTTTAGCCACGTTTCATCCAAAAAGACAACTTTGCTCCAATCACTTATGTTTTTGGCCTTCCTTAAAAATCTACATCTTGCTAGGGCAATGTCAGTCCTATCCATAATAATCTTTCTTTTGTTAACTTTTTTGTAAACAAAGCCAATATCTTTTATAACTTGCCGTAGCGAAGTAATACCTCCTTTGAACAAGTCAGCTTCTTTTAATGATTTTAGAAGCTTGAGCAATGTGGGTAGCTCCATTCTTCTATAATAATCATAAATATGATTTCTAATAGCAACCTTAGCAAAATCATCCAAATCTGTGATTGGCTTCACCTTGGTCCGCTTTTTGTTGGGTGTCGATAATTTATTTTCAAACATCCCATCTTGGCCAATTTTCTCACGTGTTATACGCGAAACAGTATTGCGGCCAATATCAAGAGCTTCGGCTACTCGTTCTACAATATGATTCAATGGTAACAACGGTCCATTATTTTGTTGTTCTCTTTCAAAGTAGTCTCGGAGGCGAACAACAAGCTCCCTGGCCTGACTACCCAAAACAGTTTTTTTTGTATGCTTAGGCATGGTAATAACAACAAACTCAACAAACTTATAACAAATAACAATTTAACAAAAATGAAAACAAACAATGAAATCGTAATACGTGTCACATTAAGTCACAATATAACGCGCTTGCACTCGTACTCGCACTCACAGCATCGCACGGGTAAACAACATGGCCGCCGCGCCGATGCACCATAGAGCAAAAATGTTGTCACGAAAAAAAAAACATAAACCCGATTTTGATTATTTTATATAAGTACAAAGATAATTATGTAGCCATAAAACATTTATATTGACAAGTTTATACACGTAGCACACACGTAGTTACACTGCACAACTGAATAATACACTAATTTTCATAACAATATTAAAGAGAACTAGATTCACGCTGCGAGTATCGTTAGCGATAAAAATGAATTGCATAACCTCACATCCCTACGTGGTACTGACAAATGTCAACGTCATACGGGCAACTGTCACCCGCACCATGCTACAGCGCAAATAGTGTTGTAAAGTATAGACAATACTTATCTGTGGCTCGTCTCAATATATATACATTATCTGTGGTACCTTGTCGTCCCAAGAAAATTAAACACATTTATTCATTATAAAGAATCTTTATTATTTTACGAATCCTGATGTTACATGGTGTCAGAAGTGATAATAAAGTCCTAACAAAACGGAAATATATGAATAAATTGTAAAATGGCTACAAATGATGCAGTGTCTGGAATAAAGCCACCAGCTAACCTACAAATTGACTCGGAAAAATCAACGAGCTGGAAAAATTGGTTACAACAATTTGAGTGGTATTCCACTGCTATTCAATTAGACAAAAGGCCACCAGAGGTCCAAGCTGCAACATTTATGGCAGTTATAGGGCCAGATGCGATTGAAATCTACAACAGTTTCAATCTTAGCGACGCAGAAAAAAACAACCTGCAAATCATTAAAAACAGGTTTAGAGAGTATTTTGCACCAAAAACAAACATATCTTTTGAAAGATACATATTTTTCAAGATCGAACAAAACGAAGATGAACAATTTAACGAGTTTTTGACTAGAATAAAAACGCAAGCAAGTAAATGTGAATTCGCAAATCTACTCGACGAAATGTTGAAAGACAAGATAGTATTTGGAATTACATCTAATCAAGTAAGAGAAAAATTATTGACTGAAGATAAATTAGACTTGACAAAAGCGATAACTATCTGTAAAACAAGCGAACAAGCTTCCAAGCAACTAAATGAGTTTGAAGGTAAAGGTAAAATCGATAAAGTCTCGGTGGTGAAACATAAAAATACCAAAAAAGACCAAAACAATAATTTTGACTGCAGAAAGTGGTAGTACCGTCAGACACAAAGTTGCTCATCAACATTGGGAAGGGGCAAAAGTAATAGAAAAACCTGAAGGCCTACCAAGATCTGTAATAATTCAAACAGATCAAGGCCAAATCTTTCGAAGAAACTACAGTCATCTGCATAAGACACAAGCAGACATAACCAGCAACAAAGTGGTAGTACCTGAAACTAACTACACAGATGAACCAGCAGAACAACAGGCTCCAGCACAAGATCAATCACCTGCTGTTCCTAAGTCACTCCCAGCATCAACCCACACATCACCAAGCACTTCCAATCATGTGCAAAAGTCAAACCTACCTCAACCAGCGACAGCACCACGATCATCAAGATTTGGTAGGATAATTAAACCAATAAATAGACTTGATCTTTAATAATACTTACAAGTGATAATTGGTAGATTGCTCTTGTTCTGTTTAAATAATGCATCTTAATATTATATAAAACTAAAAAATGAATACTGTAAATTTCATGATAATTTGAACCTTATTAATGATGATGAGATTAATTATGATACATATGTATGTGTAACATGGGAGCCAGGCATCTATTAGAGTTTTAATAGCTAGATCATACTTTAATTTCAAAATATAATGCTGTAAAATTATAATGAAAATTTTTGGGTCAAACTGTAAGTTTTATGTTGTAGTCTTGTTTTCAGTTTATTTACAAAGAAAGGGAGATGTAAAGTATAGACAATACTTATCTGTGGCTCGTCTCAATATATATACATTATCTGTGGTACCTTGTCGTCCCAAGAAAATTAAACACATTTATTCATTATAAAGAATCTTTATTATTTTACGAATCCTGATGTTACAAGTGTAACTGCTTTTTGTTTTTGAATACTGCGGAAACCTAGTAATCCCTTATTTACCCCCATTAATTGCCTGAGCATAAAAAAGGGATATTTACACAGTCTGACAGACTGGTTGCAAAGTAGTATACAAGTTTATTTTGTAATTTTTATTTTTTCGTAATTACTATTAGGTACGGTGAAACATGTACATGGGCATTTTCACTTTAAATGGCGCAGGTCGTTTTTCGATTGTCTCATGACAACAAAATTATGAAAAAAATATTTGGAAACAATTTTTTTAAGAAAAAGGGTATATGCACTGAAAGTAATTTTATAAACTTGTGGATTTGATTTATTGGTTCTTGATAGAACACATTTTCAATTTTATTTAAATTAATAAAGTTTCGGAAATGTGTAAAATCATGATGTCCCAACGCCAGTATGTATCATTGCATTTAATTTTTTTGTTTTTTTTTGTACTACAGCTAACGTAGCGACAATTTAATTTTATTGTTAGATAGTTAATTTATCATTTAAACTAAGCATTTAATCTCAGTCAGTAAAGAAAATATTAAATAAATTAATAAAAAGCTTGTCCCACGAATTCGCGACTACCGGACATGTCCGGATAGTAACACGCTTTTTACTACTAAAATACACATTTATCGTGCAAATTCGGTTTTCATGGTAATCCCGGGTACAAATGTCAAAGTATGAAATACCATTTTGAAGGTAGTCACGCAAGGTGTTCAGCTGGTGCGGTACATTTCGCGGTACAAAAAATTGGTCAAGAAAAATCTATTGAGGTTAGTAACGTTTTTTTTCGTGAATATTAAGTTTGTCTTTATTTCTTTTTTAGCTGTACATAACTTAAACACTGCTGAAAGCATAAAAGTAGAATTTAATTGATTTCTGATAATATTGTTTGAGTATTTTAATTTAGTTTTAAAACGATCTACACTCGTCACGTCCTGTTAGCAACCGTTACTATAGGATGGACAAAAAATATTACGAAACAGACATGTAAAGCTTAGAACTCATAAATTAAACTTACGAAATTTATTATTGATGACAGCGGTTAGATCCTTTTAATATTTTAAATGTTAGTTTGTATGTTTGGATGTTTGTTACTCAATCAGGCAAAAGCGGCTGTTCGGCTTTGGATGAAATTAGACACACTGATAGATAGTTTATTAAATAAATTATTACTTTACTTTTTAGGAATATACTGATTGAAAGTTTAAGTTATAATCTTATTTTATAATTTTTTTTTAATAAAGATACCGTGGTGGTTATGTTGATTGATTAATAGTTTGTTAGTTTATAGTTAATTAGTTGTTAAACGATGATTAAGATACTCGATACGTACCAAATAAATATTTTAAAGTACTTTAACAAAATGTTTTATTAAAATACATATTTAATACCTATCTATGCATTTTTGTTTAATTTAGGTAGGTATATTCTACTCTACTTCTACTCTCATAAGAAAACTAACATTTTGTAAGATTTTAACCTCACAGTGAGTTCTATTCCTAATAATTCTGTTTCGTCACGTCGCATGTCCATTTAGTAACTGTCCCAAAATATTTTTGCCTTATTTATTTATAAAAACTTAAAATATTATCCGGAATAATATTATTAGAATATTATAAATAAAGAAAAATAAACTATATTAAGATTATATTCCAACTTTATCATTCCTTGACCGATCAAATAAGATACATGAAAATTAAAACTTGCATTTGGACAATATGTTACGATACTGACCAAATTGTTGAAATTTTAATTAAAAATAAGTATCTAATAACCAAGTATTAATATTTAATTTCATTAATCGATATACCAAAACTTAATAATAGCGTTTTTCTCATTTCATTCCAGCAGTTTAATTTTTATCGCGGTTTGATTTTTGTTACTAACAAGACATCTTTAGCCCGATCACTTTAGAAAAATAATTTTAGAAAATTAAATACTTATTTTTGCACGGAATTATTACATAAATCACATAAATTATATATTTTTTTACCTTAATCCAAAGTTCAAAGTCCTAAAACAATAATAAATTTTTAAAGGCTGTTTATTATAACCTGCGCCATTTAAAATGAAAATGCCCACATACAAAATATTAATATTGTGACATCACACATGCATGACACATGTGAGATTGATTTTTTTAGCCATACTATTTGTGTCTCACTGCAGGGCAAAAGCCTCTTCTCCTACAAAAATGGGTGATGAGCATTGATCACTATGCTTACTAAAGGAGGGTTGAAGACTTATATTAATTAAAAGGGCAGGTTCCCCGCAATGTTTCCTTTAATGATATCAGTAATATCCAGGACAAACATAGACATTATGAACCATTATGAGTGATTATCATGTCCAATTTAAGTAATACCTCCCGTATTATTATTATACTCTTTGAGAAATACTGTTCCACACTTGCGTGTTTGTAACCACAGATTGCCAACTACCACACTAATAAAGGCGAAAGTTTGTGAGTGTGTTTATATGTTTGTTACTTCTTCACGCACAAACTGCTGAACGGATTTGAATGAAATTTGGCACACAAAGTTTATAACCAAGATTAACACTTAGGCTTTTTATCTCGATATGCCCACGGGATCGACACTTACGCAAGTGAAACCGCGGGGTGCATCTAGTAACTATATAAACTATAAAGGTATTCTATTTGAGACCGTATTGCGCTCACTCAGACACGGTTGCAGCTTGCAGCCCAAGATTTTGGGGGGTCACTATGGGAGCGGAGGTATATTTTTAGGGTGGTGTGGAAGCGCTGCTGCTGAGAATATCCTGGGTTCGATTCCCAGGTTGGGCAGTGTTTTTCCTTCGGGAATTTCTCAGAAGCTTAGCATTTATATACCTCTGCTTCCCCTTCGGGGATTAATAGCGCGATGTAATGTTCATTTTCATGTACACGTCTCAAGCTCAACATTACTATTAACCTATTCAGGGACGCAGCTTTTCGATAAATAGTAGGTAAGTAAGTCCTACTAGACCTATTAGAACAGTACATTATGTAGGCTGAGAAAAGGCTGTGAAAACTGTAACAGCCCGCCTCGGTTATATTACTTACGTTTTGTTTTACATTTTCGAGTTACGCTGATAAGCCCAAGCAACTATGAGAACGTAATAAGAGCGAGCTCGAAGATTTTACACATTCGGTTATCCGAATGAAAGAAAATCTAACTTATGTTAGATTTTCTTTTAATCATTTCAAAGGAACTAAGTACACTACCTAAGTACTTGCTTTGACGACTTATTAAAAAAAAGCTCGAGAATCAAGAGAAATTCTGTAAATACATATTTGTTACGGCCGCGAATCATATTTTGATCGACGTACAACTTAATACTGACCAGCAAATTGCAAAAAACGTGAGAAAATTTGAATTTCGCGTTTCGAACATTATGTACGAGCGGGATGCCCAAATTACCGAGTTTGTTTCGCTCGCTCTTGCATTCTAGATTCTGTAGGTACAGGTTTTTTTAAGTAAAACTAGGCGTGATTTTTAGTAGGTATGGGTTAACTTTATGCGTTCGCGTCACCGAAAAGCTTTAGCTTATGTTAATAGTATATATGTACATACATCTGTAGCTATGAGTACTATGTATATGCCCGCCCATCGGGGTCACCATGACTCAAGTATCTACAGTTATAAGTTAGTAAGACAAATACTTAAATCAGTGGCGTAACTACATATAATGGTGCAAAGTGGTAGGGGGCATCAGGGCCCCCAGGGTCTCAGTGTCCGGGCAGGTCTACCAAGTCAACAAGGCACCTGCGGATGGCCTAAGACCGCAGTAGACGAGAGAATTTTAGAAGAACGTAGGTACCTATATCCAAGATGAGGTATTATTTTCAAGTTCGCTTCGCTCGCTTTATCATCCAGGGTTTTATTAGTAAGTTCATTGAATCTATAATATCAAGGAGTATATGTACAGACGCCAGCACATCAACCTACCACAATCTGTCAGATTTTCCCAATCAACTTTGAACCTTATGCTTTAGCGATAAAGTTGAAAATCTATTAAAGAAAACTGACAGATTGTGGTAGGTTGATGTGCTGGAGTCCGTACCTACTCATCTCTATCGTTGCTCATGGCAATCAGGCACTGACCTCTATCTTTGTACAATACACAGGCTAACAGCATCAAGGATATCATAATAATAAACTTGTAGGCCTTGTACCCCACCTCGAACAATATTAATGGGGACCTTAGACTATCAATCGGGCGGAAAAATTGCCGAAGTAGTAAATCTGGCAACACTAATTTTAATTTGACAGCAGGGAAGCGCTAAGGTAGCCCGCGAAATTCAAATTTTCTGACGTTTTTTGCAATTTGCTGGTCAGTATTAAGTTGTACGTTGATTAATATATGAATCGCGGCTGTAACTAACATGTATTTACAGAATTATAATCATTAAAGTCATCAACACAACTCTCTATGACCACGTAAGTCCGAAGAATGATAATTTCATGAAACAGTTATTCTTTGGACTTACGTGGTCTTAGAGAGTTGTGTTGATGACTTTAATGATTATAATTCTGTAAATACATGTTAGTTACGGCCGCGATTCATATATTAATCAACGTACAACTTAATACTGACCAGCAAATTGCAAAAAACGTAAGAAAATTTGAATTTCGCGGGCTACCCTGGCGCTTTCGCCTTAAATTATAACGTGACATATCATAACTTTGCTACGTTTGTGGCGAATTTGTGAGTGACGTAACTGACATATAATACGTCAAATGATCGATCAATCATTCATCGCATCGTTGTGATTTTGCGATTTTAGTTTACGTTTGATTGTTTATAATCAAATTAATTGTTGTTGATTTATAGCTTTGTAAAATGGCAAAGCGACCAGCCTCAGAAGCTTTTCATGTTGAAGAAGTTATAAAGAAAACGGAAGGTAAAAAGCATTCGCTAGATTCCGACGAAGAGGACAGTGGTGCCGAGGAAGAAAGAAATAATGTTCTCCATGCAGACGACATCGAAGGTGAAGAAGACGGAGTTGCTGGAATGGAAGGTGAAGTGAGTACTTATCTAAGATTTGCATTTTAAGTATACATTTTGATTTATTTAGTCTAATATATTTTGTCTACAACACAAACAGCTTCAAGCTCAGTATTATTAAGTTTTCTGTGAATCTGAGAGTTTGATAAGCACTATCTATCCTTTAAAACGAATGTAGACCTAATATGTTAGTTGAGACTAAAAAGCTAGCTTCAACAGAATCAGAAATAATAACAGAGTTGTGAAGCATTTAATTCCATTCAGCAGGACTAAAAACATATTCATAACCCCAACATACCATCAATCAGCCAAATGGGAAAGCTGAGTAATAATGAGTTGATTGTGATGATTTACATTATACAGTTCATTCATGATTGTAAGATATAACACAGCATACTATATGCAGTTAAATCAATCAAGATACATCAAAATAAATCTGGTCATAAATGCATTGTGAATAATGCATGTTTTATTTGTCACAGCAGCAGTAACTCACACAAGGCAATCTCTGCTAACTAGTCAAAAGTTACTTTCTCAAATCTAGCAATAATCATGTGTAATCTCGTCACACTTGTGCTTAATATTTTATAGATATTGTTAGTTTTGAATATGTTGTTGTTCAAATAAATAAGATAATGAGATTGTGTTCAAATATGTCAATATTATTTTTATAACTACAACTTGTATTGTTACAGATTACCATCACTCCATTCAACATGAAAGAAGAACTTGAAGAGGGGCATTTTGATAATCAGGGTCACTATCACTGGAAAAAAGAGAAAGAAATAAGAGATGGATGGCTTGACAATATAGACTGGGTCAAAGTCAAGGGTAGGCCAGAAGATAAGTACAAAGTGCACAAAGATGATGAAAATAAAGGGCTTGGGGATGAATCCAGCAGTGAAGATGAAGAGCCAGAGGAAAAGTTTGATTTAGTGGAAAACTACAAAGAAATTATTCAGCACATGAAGCCCAAAGAAACAATTGCAAAAACCCTTCAGCGCCTTGGTAAGAAAACAAGAACATTCAAATCTAAACTTTATTTGCAAGTAATGAAATGACTAATATAGTCTATCCCTGTATTTTATTTCTTTGTTTTACTTTAACATAATGCGGCCAAAAGCCAGCTAAGATAATGTTTAGAGTTTATAAAGAATCGCACAATGGTCATGCATAATAAATTGTAAAATGTTTCTATTTGTGTAGGTGCCAGTTCAAAAATATCAAGTGCTGAGCGCTGGAAAAGGAAAAAAGCTGGTATTGTCGATGAAAACAGTACAATTGTAACTAGGGTAACAGAACTTGCCAACCAAATTTTGACTAAATTGGGTAACATGGACATTTACCAAGAAACTTATGAAAAAATTGGTGCTATCATAGCAAAACATGATAATAAGAAAGAAGATACTGATTTGGATATGTATGCTGATGACTTTGATCAAAAGGAAAAGACTGTTTTGGATAAAAACAACCCTGAACAGAAACAAAGTGATGATAAAGATGAGGAAGAACAGCCAGAAATGAAATGGGAATTCAAGTGGAATCAAAATGATGAAGATATATCAGGCCCTCATTCTACTGAGCAAATGCATAAATGGTCAACAGATGGACATTTCAAAACTGGTGTTTGGGTAAGAAAGCAAGGAGAAGACAGTCAATTCTACACTTCCAATAGAATAGACTTTGAATTATACATGTAAATTATGTGAAATAACTAGAAAAGAAATAAACTTACTTATTTGTAATAATAAAATAGTTTTATTTTATACATATTTTTTCCGACTTTTAAATAACTTATCTGTTAAACTATGAACACTGATATCAGTTAACAGTTTAGCTATTTGATTAATTAAAACAATAAATAATGTGATCACTTGAACTATAACAAACTGTGATATAGATGTTCCAATTTCCAACCAGCTTCCAGTATTTTTCACATTGTACAACAACTGTATTCCCATTAAATTGGAATATATTAAAACAATGATAATTAAATAACCAGTTGGTGCCTGAAATTAAAAGAAAAAGTAATATGAATTTATTTATTGATGGCAATGGACTCGCCCCCCTACCTCCTCCTCCTCCTGCGCCTCGCGGCGGGGCTTGTGGCAAAGAAATAACAGCCGTACGGTTCGATCGATCAGGTTAAGCTACGCTTGCCGCGGTTCGTCCGTGGCTGGGTGACCATTTTTACATACCTACCAAGCCTCCGTGGCTCGGAAAGCACGTTACACCGTGGGTTACGGCTGTCATTCGTGGATCTTTGACAGTCGTTACGGATCGTTAGAAGCCCGAAAGTCTGACAACCAGTCTTACCAAGCAGTATCGTATTACCCAATAACTGGGTTGTGGAGGTGAGATAGGCAGTCGCTCCATGTAAAATACTGGTATTCAGTTGCATCCGGTTAGACTGGAAGCTGACTCCAAGTAGTTCGAAAAATGCTAGGCAGATGATGGACTCGCCTCTATTACAATATCTGACTTAAACATAATGTAGGTATACTATAGGTACCCCTCTGCCTAACCATTCGGGATTACAGGCATGATCTCCCCCCCCCCCATATAATTTTTATAAATAAGTACCTTAGTTAAATGCTGCACTGCTCTGAAACTACAAGCTACACTCAAAAATGGAGCTAAAGTTTTCAGCAATATCAGTGTAGTTATTACAAAAGGCTGAAACGACGTAATAAAGCAGGTCACCCATCTGACTTCAAATGAGTTCAAGGATGCTATGTTTCCAGTCCCAAAAAATGCTAATATAATATACAATATCTGATGGAAAAGTTAAGGATTTTTAAGAAAAATAATGGTTACTTATTTGGAAATATGTATATAGATTTTTATAGGTTCTTAAAAAGGATACGAAAAAGAATGCTCTTCTAAAATCTTGACTGCTTATTCCTCTCTCGATTGTTGTAAATGTACTCTCATCATTCTTTTCGAAACTGCTTTCTATTAGCTGTAAATAAAATCGATAAAACTATTACTTCCACTATAAAAAAATACTAACCAAAGTAAACCTTTTTTTACTTTACCTTATTATTTTTTATATGCAGCAGTTTACATTCAATGTATATCCAACATGTTAGATTAAAAATCAAAGCAACTATAAATAGACCTTCATGGGAGACTGATAGAAGGAGGTAGAAGTTTAAGATGGATGTGTTTATTGCCAATATGCGACATACCAGTCTTCTTGAAAACAATAGAGGTAGCACTAAGGAAATTCCTGAAATTTTAAACATTTATAAATTAAACATTAATCTTTAAATATGGTAAGTATGTCCAACGAGAATACTGCTAAGTTTTACCAATACTGGTGCTAGCAGCACAAACAATAAACAAACATTCTTTAATTTACCTGCTGTAAGCCATGCTAATGTCTGGTAAAAATATGAAACTGATGTGCCTTGTTCAAACCTCTTAGATTGCACATAAATATTATGAAGGGATATTATAAGTAATGCTGCTTGTGTTGCAGATAGTATAATTTCTCTCTTATTTTCATAATTACTATTACAAAGTGGTAACAGTATTTTATAAATGTATAGCAAAATTGCTATTAACCAAATAATACCAGCAGTTATGCTGAAAAAAAAAGACATCAGTTAATTTCTGGCATGTAATAAAATAAGCGTTTCATTTCCAGATCAATTCCAACACAAAATTACTTACACTAGTTCAATAAAAACATTTTTTCCAATAACAGGCATGAAGGAAAATATACTAAGTAACAAACATCCAACAGGCCAAGTAATCAGTATCGTGTTTGATAAATGGTGTCTTGTTGAAGAAAAGAATGGCCATATACCCATGCCCAAAAGTGGGATGCTCAACATCCATCTATTTGTAAAAGACAGGCCCTGAAAATCATTTTTAAAGTAGAAGGCATATGGAAAAATATAATGTGTAAAAAACTGAATTAAAATAATATTACTTACCAATGCAATAGAACCCAGGGTATAACATAAAATCTCAACTAACAATAAGCCAAATTTTCTGTTTATCCGAAACTGGCCAAACCCCTGCATCCAAAGACATAGTGATGAGAAAGCATACCACCATAAAAATAGAGGCATCATTGCATACAAATAATACTGGAGTGGTAAGTTTTGTGCTGAAATTAATTTTGATATTAATGTTTGCTCAATTATACTATTTACATAATTTAGTTAATTGTAAAAAACAATACAGAAGTTACTAAATCATACCATAGACTAAATACACAGACAACAAGCATAAAGAGGAAAATACTGTATTCAAGCATCGCCCCAATTTCGTAGAAGACATGATTTTCAAGTTAGAACTTTCTGCTTGAGTATTGAATTTTTGTTCAGATAAAACTTTTAGCAAACATGCTATCCATCCTAAGAATGATAAAGTAACTAGTACTAGAAGTGGCTGCTGGTAGTAATTGTGATAATATTTGAGGCCAGCAAGACTTAGGTTTATAATTTCTTCACTCAATAGTATCAATTTTTCATACTCTTCTTCTGCAAGTAGCTTCTCAGTGAATTGCATAAGCTCTTGATATTTTCCTTTGCTGAATGGTTCATAAGGTTGATACAGATATGAGATAGCATATTCCTCCACATCAAGTCTTTTCTTGTTATATTGCGATGCTAGTTGCCTACTGTTGCTATATATAGCTTTTGCTTTGTTAGGCAAGGTCATATCAAACAGTTCAGTTGTTAGTTTTCCCTGAAATTCAAAACAATCACACTTCTAAGTCTAACAAGCATCATAGGAATTGGATATGAATTTCATAGCGAAAGTTATTATGACTGAATATGACAGGTAAAATCATACTAAACCACCACCCTGTATTAATTTCAACATGATTTTTAATGATGAGAATAAAACCTCAATTGCTTATACAACACTATTCTGAATGTAGATAGATGTCAACCACACACAAATGCAAAAAATGGTTGTAGAAGCATAATATGCTTCTACAACTATTAGATTATTATTATAGAAGTCTATATAGGTTTCTATATTATATAACAATGTAAGGTTGTTGCTTTTTATGTAACAGAAAGAAAAGGGTAAACCTATTCAGGTCAGTGGTTATTTGTTAAGACTTTCAAATACTTACTCTAGAATTTACAGGCACAGGAATAGAAAGAATAGTAGACATAAGAGGAGACAAATCCACTTGATTAATGTCTATCCTGTGGTCTAAGGACATGCCATCTGTTTCAGGATCGGGTTGCCGCATTTCTGTTTGCTTTATTCCTGAGCCCCATATTACATAAGGTGTTTTCGTTTCATGGTCGTCTCCTGCTCCATGTGAGCCTTTAATACAAGAAAAGCAGCTATGTAAAAGTATTATATTAAGGCCATTGCATTGATCCCTTATGAATATTGCAACAGCAGGGAAAAGGGTGCCAGCTACCAGTGGTCGGGGCTCTAGAGATAGAGTAGCCTCCTAACAATTTACAGGGTGGCAGCGACATAAACGCAGAAACTGTAACCATGAATTCAGCACATGGAAAATCAGGGTCCAGAATCATATGAATCCATGGTAACAGATTGCGCGTCGATGTCCCTGCACCCTGTATGTATACATGCTATTAATGCCATGTTTATAGTACAAAAACCTTTCCTTTATTCAATGCCTCAATTTAGGTGTTCACCATTGGTAGGCTCTTAGCTATTTAAGCCATTGACTCTAAGAACTATTGACACACTGACTGCTATGTCCACTTAACATCATAGGTATTTATAGGGTGACTGCTGACCCAGCCAACTTTATACCACCGTTAGTTTTTTTTTTTTTTTTGTATTTATACCCATGTTTTAACAATTATTTTGCTATTTGGGGCGGAGATAAATCCAACAAATCAAAGATCATAAAAATCGGTCCAGCCATTCTTGAGTTATAAATGGTGTAACTAACCTGACTTTATTTTATATATATTATTATAGATATAGATTAGTAATAAATAATTATGAAGTTATTTCTGAAGTAATTTTTTTTAAGTTAGCCTACAATGTCCCACTGCTGAGCAAAGGCCTGCCCAAATTCTGCCAGACATCCTTTTCTAGAGCCACCTCGATCCAACTCTTGTGGTACGCATCTAGGTCGTCTCACTGCCTCTTCCTGGGCCAGAGGTTAAAGTAATACATTAACTTATGTTACCCCAATCTGTCATGCCATGGTCCGAGGTCATCAAAAAAGTGGTTTTTCCATCATCATTATAATAATCTCTTATTACTTTTTCTATTTCCTTTATTCCTTCATCAACATGTTTCAATGTAGTTAAAAAGTTCCTGTAATTATTACATTTAAATTATATTTGGCTGAAAGGAGGAGTAGTTATTATTATAGCATATATACATATTTATAAATAACAGAATTAATTTTACTTACGGTGTCTTTGGTTTATGAGTATGCCCTGCCGTATCAGTTCCCAGTAGATGTAAGAAGAGTACTATTTTATTACTTTGCAATTTTTCTTTAACAGCATTATCATAATTAGCTTTTTGGAAAAACTGTTTCACATTATCAAACACCCATGCATCTAGTAGTGTAGTATTTTTGCCTGAACTAAAACTTTGGTCATAAGGGTCAAATTCATGTACAACTATGTGATCATCAATATTAGCTTTTGTGAAAATATTCACAATGTCATAAGTACCCCAACACCAAGTGTAGGAAGTTTGATTAAAGACTGAATCAAAATCAACAGGGTTTTCTTTCCACCCTTTGGCAATAGCAGAAGGGTCTTCATAGAAACCTGCAATCACTGCCACATGTCCAGGACGTGATTCAGTTGGCACTTGAGTATTTGAAATTCCCCATCTACCATAAGAATTTGCCACAGATCTGAAATAAATAAATGTTTGTATCAAACATTTTATCCCTACCCTTAGTAAAAGTACCTTAAGAAGTTTGTTGATTAGACTACCAATAATTATAATATATTCCTGTTTATAAACCCATGTTATGGGTAGGTATCTAGACTGTTATACCCATACAGCAATGAACATAGTATGAATGTGAGTGAATATTGAGGGCTGCCAATTATATGATCCTTTGATGAAAATAAAGATTATGTGTAACGACACTGATCAAACTAACGACTAAACATAAACAATCTGTTGTTTTTATTTTTTATTAGCCTGTCCAGTATTATTATTACACAAACCTCAAGTAAGGCATTGTCGTATGATTAACGAATGATTCTGCTCTAAGTCCATCAACCATTAAGAGAACGAGTCTTTCAGCCAAGTATTCATGCTGGGGCTGATAAGGCACCACATTCTTCACTATAGGTGATTTAAAATATATGTCAAAAATTGAAAACAAAAAAGTTATGTGTAAGAAAATTCCCACGATAAACATCTCTACTTGCTTTTAAATAAAACTTCATAACAATTCAGGGAAATCTCCGTAGATTTATACCAAATTAACATCAATCGGTTTAGCAATAATAGCAATACAATTATTTACAGTTTCGTTTGACAATATTATTTGATTTGACATTTGACATTGACAGTAATCGGAATTTCCATACGTATACTTTATTTTACTGAACACTAACGCCAGTCCCACACGCTTGCCAAACCTCAATAAACCATAAAAAATTGAAAATAGCCTTTATTTCCTGTCTGACCCTTCTTCGTACAACATACATTTATAAACAAACTTATAATACTAATAAAATTGAATAATGTTTTGTGAGTTACGCACTGATTTCAGTCTATAAAAGCACT
Source organism: Luperina testacea (assembly GCA_927399505.1). Classification (NCBI taxonomy): domain Eukaryota; kingdom Metazoa; phylum Arthropoda; class Insecta; order Lepidoptera; family Noctuidae; genus Luperina; species Luperina testacea. Next base: position 10,987,020 of record OV656756.1, read on the forward strand.
CTGTGGGCACTGATCTCTATTATTACAAGCTTGTATGATAGAGGTCAGTGTCCAATGGGGATAAAAACTGCCACTTGCTTGATTCTACCCAGGGTCTAAGAATCAGCTAGCTAGCTAGATATACATTTTTGGAACTTCGTTTATGCATAATTAAAAAATAAAAATTCATTAATAATTTATTAAATAATATGCCCGTTGCACAGCTGTTCACTGCAAAAATACGGGGACCCATGTATTTGCCAAAGATGTCAAAAGACAAAAACTGTGGGAGAAAGCGAGAAAGCTATCCGAAAAAAAAATGGGAACCCGATATTTCGTAGAGTCTACAATATGCTATCCTTTTTAAATCTGGAGACTTTTATGGGAGAAATTCGTATAAGTTCATACAAGTGATGTTCCCAAAATAACGAAGCCTGTTTTTATTACCTAGAGGCACTTGTGGTGTGATCTATGTAAATTATAGTAAAGGTGTGTGTGTGTTTATATTATCATACTTAATACTAGCAGCACCCCGCGGTTTCACCCGCATAAGCGTCGATCCCGTGGGAATATCGGGATAAAAACTATCCTATGTCCTTTCCCGAGACTCAAACTATCTATCTCTATACCAAAGGAGATGTCCGCTTTTTGTATGGACGTTGGTTTTTTATTCCAAGAAAAATCTAACCAGCATCAAACTTGGTTCAAATAAATACGACAAAAATATGGAACTCAGAACTACTGAAATAATATTTTTAAACCCCTCCATTTAAGCGAAAAATCATAAAATAATAATTGATGTTATTTGTAGTTGGCAACCCTAATAAATACTCCGTCACTCTGTGACAATGTCATATTTGACAGATGATTTTTCCGCTGTCACTGGCGTTAGAGATGTGCCAACTCAGGATAAGACACGCATTAAGGTTACTCGGATTGAAATTCATGTGACTCGAGTTGAACTCGAGTTACGGAACTCTGGTAAATGGATGAAATGGAACGAATTATTGTTTTTTCACCTCTGTTTCGCGACGATTTTTTTTATAGATTCGCAAGGAAACGTATATTAAGACTATTTTTTTTTTTATTAGCCTATGCTGTCCCACTACTGGGCAAAGGCCTCCCCCAAATCCTTCCAGGAACTCTTTTCCCGCGCCACCTCGAACCAGCCCTCGCGGTACGCGTCCAGGTCATCTCGCCATCTCTTTCTGGGCCGGCCTCGGCGGCGCCGTCCATCTTCAGGCACCCATTGTGTGGACTAGAGACTATTAGAATTATATAAGACTATTTTAATTATTTAAAATACAATTTCAGTAGAATTTAAATATAAAATAAGGTTCAAATACATGCTAAACCAGAGACGTAAATCACGTACTCGCTCCTTCATTTACCGTGGCAATCTAATTCAACTCGATCGCGGCATCTCAATCTGAGCGCAACTTGAATAATCGAGTTAGCCATACATAGCTGGCGTTACCAGCTCAAAGTGTTATCGATTCTTAAGATCCTTAGAAGATTAGATGTAAATATGTTTAGTCCATTTTATGAAAATCAAGAAAGATACCTTAATAAACGATTTCTCATCAGTAAAATCAGGGATTTTTTTAGTTCAGGGAATTCGTTAATAACAAATTACCATATAAAGAGTATTCGGTATAAAACAAGACAATGATTTTACATTAAAAAGTTTAGAAAATAAATAATATATCTTATAGTCTCAATAGAAAACACAATTAATGTTGATTTTCTATGCTAAAAATTGATTTAAAAAATCGATTGTTTTCGCCCGATAAAACGATTAATTGAGGTCAGATCGCCATCCTTACCGGCTCCATGCGTCATTCGTCCGACGTCATGCTCCTACATCAAAAATTGATTGACGTTGACGCTCACTGCCAGTAATGACAGTTCTCCTGTGTCAATTTTGACAAGTTTACTTTTTTTTTAGGTGTGTTCATTTTATTATTCTAGTGTTGTAGATACTATGGTATCATTTTTGTATTTTTTAACGCTTGCAACACTGTTTGAATTTTGTGACGCACTGCAATAAAAAGGACTAACAAAAATGGACGCGTATATTTTTATTTTTTGACAAAATTAAGAAACTAGCGAAAACTTCTGGATGAAAAGGCGATTAACTGGTGCTTGTGACTCCCGCAGCCGCTCAGTCTTCGATCCATCACATAGTTGGCGACCGTGACATATTACGAATTTACAATTTTACATAGAAGTCCGACCGACCCGGCTTATCCACGTGTAGCGCGATCACACCACGATGGCTGCACAGGCATTAAAAGAAATCCGGGAACGGGATCAGCTCCGAAGACTATTTAACAGGAGCGCAACAGCGGTAGAATCACATATTAAAAACCAGGATGTTTCGCAAGCAACAATAGAATTAACCTATTTGGAAGAGAAAATTCAACAGCTAACCAAACTAGACACTCAGATTAGAGAAAGAATGTTAAATTTAGAAGATTTTAATGAAGAAAGATACACAGAAGAAGTTAATAAAGCTGAAGAATTTGTTCACAAATGGTGTACCATTAAAGGAATCTGTTCAAGTTTCAAGAAAACCACAACTGATGTAACATCCCAAGAGGTGAAATCAGCTAAGAATTACAAACTACAATTGAATTCAAGAAATTTGATGATGACCTAAAGAATTGGCTAGGTTTCTGGGGTCAGTTCAAGAAGATACACACGGACATCAATATGAACAGCGAAGATAAGTTTCAATATTTGATCCAGTCAATGAAGGAGGGCAGTAATGCACGGGCGTTAGTGGAAAGTTTTCCCCCATCAGCGGACAACTACTCCAAAGCCATTGATCAACTGAAGGCAAGGTTTGGCTGTGAAGATTTATTAATTCAGGTTTATGTTAGACAGTTATTAGCTTTAGTTCTAAATCATAACAAAAATCAAGAATCCATTAGAAATTTATATGATAAATTGTCAACTTATTTATTATCTTTAGAAACTTTAGGCATTGTAAAGCAAAAATATGAAACAATTTTATATCCTTTAGTACAGACTCGAAGTATCCGGCTCCCTAAGCAATGATTCTAGAATCAAACACACACGCATCAGGGAAGATGCAATCAAAGAACAACCGATGATGACATCACCCATCGACAGAACCCTGAAGACCCACTGCTTCCAAAAACACTACAACATAGAGCTCATAGAGGAGTTGTGTGACTACTCAGGTACAACAGAGCTAAGAATTTACACTGATGGATCAAAGACCGACGAAGGGACGGGCGTCGGGGTGTTCTCCAACGACCTAAACATTAAGATATCCAAACCACTTGGAATGCTCAACTCCGTTTACCAAGCAGAGTGTGTAGGTATTATCCAAGCGGCACACGCTATAGAGGCCAGGGAGGTTACGGATACCAATATCCGAATACTCTCCGACAGTGCCTCAGTTCTTCAATCCCTAAAGAGTAATCAGATCACGTCGAGACTAACACTAGAATGCCACAAGGCCCTAGAACGAATCACGGTACTAAATCGCAACACGGTAACGCTACAATGGATTAGAGGTCACAGTGGATCACTTGGAAACGATGCGGCTGACGAGCTTGCCAGAAGAGGATCCAGCACAAGACCCTACGGACCTGAACCCATTGTGCCCATTCCTTTCAAGCAGCTAAGAAGCTGGTTAAAGGATCACACTCGAATACAGGCGGAAAAGTGGTGGACCTCGACACCAGGATGTAGGCAGTCCAAGGAAGCTATGCCATCCCTGGATACAAAGCTGACCAGGCGCCTTCTGCGCCTGGACAGAGACAGCCTGCGCCTGGTGGCGGGGACCATCACTGGACACTGTTCACTAAATAAACACCTTCATACCCTGGGAATCACTGATAGTCCCCTGTGCAGAGCATGCATGGAGGCGGAGGAAACGGTGGCGCATGTGCTTCTTGAGTGCACAGGCGTTACCAAGATTCGCGAGGAGACCCTGGGAACACCAACATCCCTTGCGGATGCCCTGAGGAGACCGGGAAGTCTTATCTGCTTCTGGAGGGAGGTGGGCTGGCTGGAGTAGTCGGCCACCATGGCTCACGCACAATGGTCCACTTCAAGGACTAAGTGCGGAAACCTAAACCCCATGATAGATAGATATATCCTTTAGTTGAATCAGCCATACCTGAAACTATTTTAATTGCCTGGAATAGGATTAATGTTGATAATAAGTCTTCGAATCAACTTACCAAATTATTAAACTTTTTGAGTTGTGAGGTGGACACGGAGGAGCGTGTGAAGTTGGCTAGGTCTGAGTTTGATGCTTGTGTGGGTTCTAAATCCTCTTTTAACAGTGAATCAAGTCTACCAACAGCAGCAGCGCTGGTGTCCAACACAAAACCTGGTAAGGAGTTTTCAAATTCTAAAAGTAGTTGTAATTTTTGTGATAAAAGTAGCCATAATACCTTTGAATGTAGTAAAGCAAGTAAGATGTCTTTAGATGATAAAAAGGAGGCAATTAAGAAGAAAGGCTGTTGCTACATATGTCTAAGAAAGGGACATATGGCTAATAAATGTAAAAACTTTGTCAAATGTATAGCATGTGGAAGGCGTCATTTTGTTATTTTGTGTCCTGATGTACATAATAAGAGCAGTGATAATAGAACATCTGAGAATGTACTTATATGTGCCAGAAATAACACTACGACTTTATTACAGACGCTGATTGTGAATGTCGCCTATAATGGTAAATATGAGAAGGTGAGAGCATTATTAGACAGCGGATCACAAAGGTCGTATGTGAAAGCAGCAGTAGTCAAGAAATTGGGGCTGCGGCAGACTGGCACAGAGAAGATAGGTCATATGTTATTCGGAGGTGTAGAACAACCAGCAGAGGTATTTAAATGCTTTGAATTAAAGGTGAGTAGTTTAGACAACTCATTTCATGCTAAGATCAATGCATTGCAACAGGCTGATTTATGTGGGCACCTACCAAAAGTTAAGAATGTGGCATTATCTAAGAAATTGCGAGACTTAAACATTAAGATCAGTGATTTTCAATTTGCAGACACTGAAATTGGTCTCTTGATTGGGTCTGATCATCTTGGGTCTATAGTTAGTAATGAATTGGTACATTTAGATGACAACCTGATGGCTGTCAAAACCAATTTAGGATGGACATTACAAGGCCCAATACATCATTTAAATTCAGTCAACACTAATAGTGTTTCATGCTTTTCGAAAACAAATCTTTCTGATTTGTGGAGTGTGGAGTTATTAGGTATTCAAGACCCCTATGAAAAGCAATGCAAGGCTGTTACTGAGACTGAAGTTCTTGAAAATTTTAACAATGACATTTCAGTGAATGCCGAAGGCCGTTACAATGTGCCACTGCTGTGGAAGGAAGGGTGTCCGAAGCTCAGCACCAATTATGAAGTAGCATCTAAGAGGCTGGAGTCGACTACAAAGAAATTGAAGTTGACAGGTAACCTAAAATCTTACAATCATGTCCTACAAACTTGGGAGAAGGATGATATTATTGAGAAGGTTACAAATGATAATATGGAAAAGGGTCACTACTTACCTCATCACTGTATCATTAAACCACATAGTACTTCAACTCCAGTACGCCCTGTGTACGACGCGTCCACCAAGGACCGAAATGGGTGGTCACTGAACAGTTGCTTGGATAAAGGTATTAATATGATAGAATTGTTACCAAAATTATTAATACAATTTAGAAAGGGTGCTTATGGAGTTGTCTCTGATATAAAGCAAGCGTTTTTACAAATATGTGTTATAGAACAAGACAGAGACCATCTTAAGTTCCTTTGGTGGGAAAATATAGAGACATGTGATAAAATAGTGACATACAGACATAAGAGAGTTGTTTTTGGAATCACTTGTAGTCCATTTATATTAAGTGCAACTTTAAATTACCATTTGGATTTGTGCACAGAGGGCTACGAGAAGACAGCAACTAAATTGAAAGAGTCATTCTATGTTGACAACTGTGTAGCGAGTTTTGATAGTATTGAGGAACTAAATACCTTTATTACAGAATCTACAAATATAATGAAAAGTGGTATGTTTGATCTGCGTGGATGGGTAACAGCTCCTCATAGAATAGACGACACAGTTGCAATTTCAGTATTGGGAATGACATGGAATACATTACAAGATGACATACAATGTAATGTGAGCATAAATGCATCTTCATCAGAGAATATAACAAAGAGGTATGTGATCTCTGTGGCTCAACATGTGTTTGATCCACTGGGATTAGTTTGTCCAACAACTTTAATACCCAAGCTTATTATGCAAAAAATCTGGGAACTGAAGCTTGACTGGGATGAAGAAATACCTTCCAATTTAGCACAGGAATTTAAAAATTGGTTGAAAACAGCTCATTTAATTAATCAGTGTCGTATTCCAAGACGTGTATCAGTTGCACCTATAGAAGAATGTGAGACCAGTCTACACATATTTAGTGATGCATGCCAAACATCCTATGCTGGCTGTTTGTTCTTAAGAACACGAAAAAATAAAAATGTACATGTACAACTCATTTTAGCAAAGAGTAGAGTGGCCCCAGCTAACAAGAAAATGTCATTACCTAGATTAGAGCTTATGGGCGCTCTTATCGCATCCCGGTTATATGTGGTCGTCCAAATCAAAAGGGACCTTATGGCGGAAATGAGTTATCTACAGGGCTGAAAACTACATAAATGTACCGAACTATAGACCCAAGAACCAACCTTCTAACCACTACCGTTATTTTTTTACGAATTTTTGAAGTTCACTGATCGAAATTATAAGTTTCGAGAAAATCGCAATTTAAGTATGCCGTACAAAAAAGTTATGTTTTAGTGTGAAGTTATGTAACTGATGGTATACTTTGATTGACTATGATTATTACTAATGGAAATTCTTACAATCCTTGCATAAACTTGTTTGTTGTGGGAACTAGACCCGCCAACATAATGCATTATCAATGAGATGCAAAGTATCGATAATAGTATTAAAAATAAGTAAACCGCCTGTTTCTCACTAAACTTTTATTGTTTTTATATTGCTACTAATTACATAGATTTGCGAAAGGCCTTAGATGTAAATAAAAACAACACATAATTTAAAAAAAAATAGTTTTTATTTACTAGCAAGAATTCTTATTTTTTATAAACTTTGAGATCTGACAGTAACAAAATCAACACTTAATCACTAAATAGGTTATACATAATTGGTTTAGATGCTAATAAAGCTAAGAGATCAATGATAACTATTAGTTATGATCTTGTAAAGTTACATAGAGAACTGAACAATTTCTTCAAACAAATTAAAAAAGGGCCCTAATGGTAGGCACTAAACAATTTTTTTTATTTTTAGCATGCATAATCAATATTTTAGTGCAACATTTAAGATAACTTAAATTTTCTTTTTTTATTATCACAAGGTATGAAAATGTTACTTATTTAACAATTTTTTTTTTATTATCACAAGGTATGAAAATGTTACTTATTTAACAAAATGTTCGTAACAAGTATATACGTAAAAAAGGGCCCTTAAGGCGGTCCGTTGCAGTCTGCTGACACTTATCTCTTAGTATAGTTAATTAGTTTAAGTATTTAAATAAAGGTAAACAATCTTGATACGTTTTTGTCGAAAAATACATTTATGAAATAATTTATAGCCATTACAAGATAAAAAAACAAAATGAAATAACAGATGTTATAATGAATTACTTTTGCTATTAGCCTTAGCCTATTTTAAAAATATATTTTATGATAAAAAACATAACAAGATTGTTTACCTCTATTAAAAGTACCTAAACAAAATATGGACTACAATAGTGGGACCTTAGACCTAAGACGCATATACAAAGAATGCCGCATGCGGCGGCGTGCGACACTATCTAATGGCGGCTATACGCTACGCTGACGACACGCTAGTCCTGGCGCAGCGGAGGTCGCATCAGGCGGCGGCCGATGCGATGGCACGCGGGGTTGCGATAGTCGTGGAGGGGATCCGGCAGTTGGGTCTCTAGGTGGCATTGCACAAGTCCGAGGCCATGTCGTTTCATGGGCCCCGGAATACGCCACCATCGGGATCCCAACTAACGGTAGGAGGGGTTCACATCGGCGTCGAGACGACGATGAAATACCTGGTCTCGTCCTCGACAGCCGGTGGAACTTCGTCGAGCATTTCCGACGTTTGGCTCCCAAACTGGAACGGGCCGGGGCCGCCTTCAAGCGGCTCCTGCCCAACCTGAGGGGGCCAAACGCCTCCTGCCGGAGGCTTTACGCGGGGTCGTGCGGTCCATGGCCCTATACGGGGTCCCGGTGTGGGCGCGTTCACTGCGGCGGCGAGCCGCCCATTATTTGAACGCGCCCCAGAAGGTGGTAGCCGTTAGGCTGATCCGGGGGTACCGCACGATCTCGGGCGAGGCGGCAAGCCTCCTTGCCTGCCGCCATGGGATCTGGAGGCGATAGTCCTCGCGCGCCTGTATGAGTGGCGCGCGGAGGCACTACGCCGGGGGGAAACTCCGCTTCCGCAGCAAATTGCGGCGGAGCGGACGGACCTCCGGCGCGATCTCATGGCGGCATGGAAAGAGCGACTGTCACAACCCAGCGCAGGGCACGCCACGATAGCGGCGGTAAGACCCCTCTTTGAGGAGTGGCTAGAGAGGCGTCATGGCGCCCTCACCTACCGCCTGACGCAGGTCCTCACCGGACACGGAAGTTTCGGGAGGTTCCTGCACATAATCAGGCGGGAGGAAACGCCCGGGTGTCACCATTGCCAGGATCGCCCTGAGGACACGGTGGAGCACACGGTGGAGGTCTGCCTCGCTTGGGCGGAGCACCGCCGTGTCCTCGTAGAGGCGATCGGCAGCGGCGGCGACCTCTCGCGTCCGGGCCTGGTTCAAGCCATGGTCCGGGGCGAGAGGGAGTGGGGGGCAGTCGCCTCCTTCTGCGAAGCAGTCATGCTAGCGAAGGAGGCGGCGGGACGGCTGAGGGAGAGAGCTTCCCGTCCCAGCCGCCGCGGGAGACGCTCCGGGCGTCGGGAGCCGCGCGACGACTCCCGGCCACCGTAGGCGCGGGCCTGCGGGCGGAGAGTAATGGGTAGCTCACCGTCCGATCAGGACCAGGCCCGTGCCTGACGGCGCGTGCGTGTTCCACGCGCGCCTCAAAGAGATGTCAGCACTAAACGAAGGGGCCCGTAAGGGCCGAAGCCTGCCGGGTCAGCGGGATTGTCCGAAAGGGTTACCGCTGGCCCGGAACATAAAGGGCGAAGGAAGGAACACGGGTGGGTTTTAGTCAGTAAGAGTCTGACACTCCCTTCCGCTCCACCCAGAGCGGGAGGAGTCATTTGATGATTTCCCATCCTGAACAAAAAAAAAAAAATGGCGGCTATACGTTATTATATATTATATACCTTGCAATATTAAAATGTCGATATAATATATGGTTTGAATTACAAGAAAAACGATTTGTTAGGTCTTGCCGCGATAAGGTTCCTTTTTTACTAAACTTTAGATGAATACAAAACTTTTTTAAATTGACTTTTCGAAAAGTTGAACACACACACATGTAGTAAATACAATCATCTTTTTAAAAATACAGTTAATAAAAAAACGATTTTTTTGAGGTATTTTACGAATTTATTAATATCTCGGAAACTAGTTACCGCCATAAGGTCCCTTTTGATTTGGACGACCACATATAAAGAAGTTATGGAGTCTGGAATAATGGCTCAATGTAAAAAATACAAAACCTATTTTTGGACTGATTCAGCAGTAGTATATGCATGGATAAAAAGACAAACACAATGGAAATTATTTGTATCCAATAGAGTCAAAGAAATATGTACAACTACAAATCGCAATGATTGGCACCATTTACCAGGCGAACACAACCCGGCTGATTTGCCGTCGCGAGGATGCAATGCACAAAGATTGTTAGAAAGTCGGTGGTGGGAAGGCCCTACTTGGCTCAAAAACAGTATTGAAGATTGGCCTAAATCATCGGTAGGTAACCTGAATGACGCCTGTGAAGAGTTGGTGCGTGCTGAAATTAGTACGAAGGCTGTAATTTGTACCGACGTCACAACTGTTCCATTTAGTCGGGAGTTAATGTATTTTTCTAAGTATAACCGTATAGTCAGACTTATAGCATGGATTTTACGCATGAGTTGTAAGGTAAGAAAGAAATTTAATGTACATGGATCGGATATAACAAATGACGAATATATAAATGCAGAGAATTCGTTGATAAGATTGTTACAGAAAGAAGATTTTACTCAAAAGGTTTACCAAAGAATCTAAACACAATTATGGATGATGAAGGAGTAATCAGAGTAAAGACAAGATTGGAGTTGAGTCATGAAGATAAAAAATTCGTGAATCCTGTACTGCTGCCTGGCAGAAATGAAATAATACAACGGCTAGTACGACAGCGACACGAAAAACTCAATCATGCAGGGACACAGCTCTTATTGTCAAATCTCAGAAATTGTTTCTGGATTTTGAACATAAGACATCTCGCCAAGAAGATCGTGGCGCGATGCGTAGTATGTAAAAGGGACAAATGCAAACACTATGAAGTTCCTGAAGCGCCGTTGCCTGTAGACAGAGTTGAAGCATCTGCAGTCTTCCAGGTGACGGGAATAGATCTTGCAGGACCATTATATCTTCGTAATCAAGAAAAATGCTGGATAGTGCTATTTACATGCGCTACTTACAGAGCAGTACATTTGGAATTGGTGGATTCCCTGTCTACTAACAGCTTTTTGATGGCTCTACGTCGTTTTATAGCACGAAGAGGTCGTATGAATGTCATTTACACTGATTGTGGTAGTAATTTTCAGGGTTCAGCTAATTTATTGAAAGAAATAAATTGGTGTGAAATCGAGGCTGCGACAGCGATCGTTCCACCGCCAATCAAATGGCGGTTCTTACCACCCAGAGCACCTTGGTGGGGAGGATGGTGGGAGCGGCTTGTCAGGGTAGTAAAGGATATGTTACGGAGAATTTTGGGTAAACAGACTGTAACATGGATTGAGTTGTCAACTTTACTTTGTGAATGTGAAGCAGTCATAAATAGCCGTCCATTGACATATGTAGCAACAGACGACTGCTCATTGAGACCGCTCAATCCGATGATGTTTTTACATCCTCTACATTCTACAGATACACCTGATTTGGATCAAATAGATTCAAATAATATTAATATTCGTCATCAATATTTAGCTAAATTACGAGCCGATTTTAGACAACGTTTTAGAAACGAATACTTAGCTTTACTTTGCAGTAAAAACAGGTGTATACCAAATTTTCCTAAAGTTAATGACATTGTTCTAATTGAGACGGATTCCAAGAGATTATATTGGCCTTTAGGAATAGTAAAAGAATTGTTGACAGGTGCTGATGGATACAGCAGAGCCGTAAGAGTACAGACTGCGAATGGTGAATGGATACGAGCTTGCCAAAAGCTATATCCCCTGGAACTATCAGCTGTTTCCGATGAGTGGCGTAGAAAAGGCAGCAACACAGGTAAGCCTGAGACATGTTTACATAATGAGGATTTGAACTCTGCTGAGGCGTCGAACTCAGACTTGGACCACTTGACTCAACCGCCCTCCGTGGTCACTAGACACGGAAGAGAGGTTAAAGTACCAAAACGATTTTTAGAATAGTGAATAAATTTGCCGGCCCCGATTCTGTTGTTGCTGTATCCCGCATATATTGTTACGCGTCCACATAGTATTGCAGTACCTTATTGTAATTTAATGATCATTTAATTTATTGTTGAATGTGTACCTATGAATGAATGTAATATTTAGTTGACATGCAGATCTAATACTTTGTGACATTGTATTTTATTACACAATTTGAATTTAAACGATAGTGACTTGGTAGGTACGTAAAGTTAAATAATTATTGAATCTAATTAAATGGAAATGTTATTTTTTATTATTATGTGTATTGTAATGTAAACTAAGAATGACTAATACCTATATCTATTGATATATCAATATTCCTTTGTTGGGCGGTGGGAGGATGTTGTAGATACTATGGTATCATTTTTGTATTTTTTAACGCTTGCAACACTGTTTGAATTTTGTGACGCACTGCAATAAAAAGGACTAACAAAAATGGACGCGTATATTTTTATTTTTTGACAAAATTAAGAAACTAGCGAAAACTTCTGGATGAAAAGGCGATTAACTGGTGCTTGTGACTCCCGCAGCCGCTCAGTCTTCGATCCATCACATCTAGATAATTAGAAGGTTTGTTCGTTTTAGATGTAAATTCTCACGAAAACAAAAAACGACTTTTCTCAAAATTGGAGGTCTTTAAAAATGTATGATATAACTAGAACGACTAGTTTTAGGGATGTCTATCCAAATATATTTAACTTACTCTGGTTAGAATTATTAAATAATAAAAAACCATTTCTGGACATGTCCTTTCATCTAAATCGATTCAGCGGTTTAAGCGTGAAGAGGTAACAGACAGACAGACACACTTTCGCATTTATAATATTAGTATGGATTAGATCAATGTTAGAATTAACTTATCTGAAGTTCTTCAGTCAAGAAGATCATACTAGCTAGAGCTACTAGATCATACTACTAAGTTATTGAGCTGCGCAGGTCAGCGCCATCGCACCACAAATGCCACTCTTTACCCAAGACCCCAATTTATATTATTTTATATATAAATGATTTAAGGAAACTAAGTATTGGGATATTCGTATAAGCATTTCATTATTTAAAAATATGGCAAATCTAAGAAGGCCGAGAGACATAGAGTTCGATAAAAAATAAAACAAATACTTACGAAAACAACTAAAGAGTGAAAAATAAAAACTATTTTACAAAAACTAACAACACTTCCAAAAAAAATAAACACTAAAGTGAAAAATAACTTTATTTTCGGAAGTCGGTGTCAAAAAACGAAAATGCGGAACCAACGACACCGACTTCCGAAATTAAAGTTATTTTTCACTTTGTAGTATTTTTTTGTAAAAAGCTTTTTTTTAATTGGTTTTCGAGATCCGAGATCCAGCCGAATCTACTTCCTATAAATAAAAAACAAATTAAATCTAAATTATGTTAGGTTTTTATTTTGGAACCGAAAAAAAATACAAATTAGGTAATCACAGTGTTGGAACTCGTTGTTGTGTCTTCAGTTAATTAAACACAGCGCAGAATAATTAAACCTTTATTTGGTGTTAAACAAATATATATGTGAGAAAAGATAAAAGATATAGAAAGCGAACTTTGATGGACATACACACGTTGACAACAATAATAAATCTATCAAAATAAATTTTCTTATTGTTCCAAACAACAGTTGTCAATTTTAAAAACAATCTCATTTTAAAATTCACAACCAGCCTGTCTACAAATTAATGTGACAGACATGAGGTTACATATGTTTGCTCCAACACTCCTCCTTAATCTCGTGTCCATTCACACACCATACATGTTTATCAAACACACACACCCATACCTCTCACACACCACTGAAACTTCTCTCTTGGAAGTGGTTTCGTTAAACCATCTGCGACCATGCATGTGGTCTCCTTATACTTCAGTATCACCTCATTATTTACAATTGCCTCACGCACAAAATGATACCTCACATCTACATGCTTAGTACGTTGGTGATGTACTGGGTTTTTGGCAATAGCGATGGCAGACTGACTATCACTGAAAATGGTCACGGCTTCATCCAATTTGTAGCCCTGTCCATCAGTTACTTCGGCTATTAGCCTTCTCAGGAATATTGCTTCTCTTGCAGCTTCTGATAGTGACACATATTCTGCCTCTGCTGTACTAAGAGCTATTGTTCTTTGTTTCTTGCTCTCCCAGCTGATTGCGCCACCTTGCAATATGAAGACCAAACCAGAGTATGATCTCCTATCAAACTCTCCAGCATGATCTGCATCTGCATATCCTTCTAGAGGTCCATTCTGTCCTTTTAAATATTTTAGACCATGACTCTTAGTGCCCTTGAGATAACGAAGTACTCGTTTTGCTGCGATCCAATGACTCTCGTCAAATGAATTATTAAACTGACTCAAACTGTTCACTGAATGAGCAATATCTGGACGTGTGCACACAGCAAGATACATAAGAGAACCTATCAATGCTCTATATGGTAGGTCATCTCTTGACTTGTGTTCTGATGGAGGCTTCTCTAGCCTTTGTCCAGTTACTTCCGGCGTTGAAACTGTCTTTGCATCTTCCATGCCAAATTCTCTAAGCAACTTTTCGATATATTTTTCTTGATTGAGGTTTATGCTATTCAAATTTTGTTTAATTTGAATACCAAGCATCAACTCTGCCTTGCCAAGATCTTTCATATCGAATTTCGACATAAGCTCTTTCTTCACTACCTTCATTTCTGTTAAATTGTTCCAAAATAGCAGAATGTCATCTACATAGACAGCCAGGATTATTATGTTCTTTCCTCTAGTCCTAGTGTAGACGCAGGGTTCATTTAAGGATCGCTTAAAGTTTAGCTTCCTCAGTTCCTCATCTAATTTTATGTTCCAACTTCTTGGAGCCTGCTTCAGTCCGTATAATGACTTCTTCAGAAGACACACATAGTCCTCTTTTCCTTTTTGTTCAAAACCATGTGGTTGTTTCATGTAAACAACTTCATTTAAGTTTCCATTTAGGAATGCAGTCTTAACATCCATCTGATCAATTTGAAGATCCAATTTAGCTGCGAGAGCTATTAAAGTTCTGAGTGAGCTGTGTCTCACAACTGGTGCGAAGGTCTCATGGTAATCAATGCCTCTCCTTTGACTATATCCCCTTGCTACCAGGCGTGCCTTATACCTATATCCGCCCACCTCTTCTTTGATTCGAAATATCCATTTAGAATCAACGATGTTGTAAGGGTACGCTGGTGGTTTAACCAGTGTCCAGGTATTGTTTTTTTGTAGAGCATCTAACTCCTCCTCAATTGCTTTTCTCCAATTGTCTTTATCCATGCGTGATAAAGCTTCATCCACTGTCAGTGGAAAAACACTTTCAATAGCTTGATATGTGATGTGATCCGGAAATTGTTTAGGTTTCCTCTCTCTTAATGGATATCTTCTCTCACTAGGAAGTACCGGCTCTGGTTGTAGTACCTCTTCGTCTCTTTCATCAAGGGATTCCCATTCATCACAGCTTTCTGTTTCATTGCCATTAGATTCTTCATTTTGATCTAAATCATTTGTATTTATTTCTCTTACAGTCTCATTCTGTTCTTGAAGTTCTTCTTCACTTTCTATCACAGTGTTTGTTGGTACAACTGGTGGATTTTCGTGTTCAAAAACTATAGATATCTCATCTTTCTTTGTTTCTGAACTTCTCTCTATGGGTTGAAATTGATTTTCGAAGAAAACAACATCTCTTGCTTTATGTACCATCTTGGTTTCTGGATCAAACAAACGATATGCTTTCGCATCTTCACAGTATCCAATATGAAGCAACTCTTTGCTCTTCGGATCCCACTTGGTGCGTTTTTGTTTAGGTATGTGCATAAACGCTTTGCATCCGAAAACTCTGATATATGTCAGATTTTGTTTCTTTCCAGTCCAAGCTTCTTCAGGCGTTTTATTCCTAACAGCTTTCGTTGGTGATCGGTTTTTCAGAAAAACAGCTGTCTTCACAGCTTCTGCCCAAAACTTATTGCTTAATCCAGCTTCTTGGATCATGCTCCTAGATTTTTCAACGATTGTTCTGTTTGCCCTTTCTGCTACACCATTCTGTTCAGGTGTATATTCCACCGTTAATTGATGTTTGATTCCGTACTTCTTCATGAAATCATTCATCCGAGTATTTACATATTCTTTGCCATTATCTGACCGTAAAGTTTTTAACTTGTTTCCAGTCTGTAATTCCGCAAAAGTTTTGAATTCTTCAAGTTTATTAAATACTTCACTTTTACATTTAAGAAGATATACGAAGGTTTTACGCGTATAATCATCTATAAACGTTACAAAATATTTGAATCCGCTAAATGACTCTTCAGCCATTGGTCCGCAGACGTCAGTATGTACTAGCTCAAGTACACTGTCTGCTCTATTTGCTGGACTGCTTTTCTTGAATGGTTGTCTGGTTTGTTTTCCTTTCAGACAAGCTACGCACTCTAGTGTATTAGAACTGTTAGAAAAACTCACCCCTGTCGCCATGATATTGCGTAATAGTTTAAGATTACGTACTCCAAGGTGACCCATTCTTCTATGCCATAAGTCCATCTCATCTCCACTGATAGTAGTCGCCAGCGCTGTATGCTTTAAGCTTTGCTTTAATTTATACACACCATTTTCCTCTACACCTATAAGTAAAGGTTCGCCAGTTATTTCACAATTACTACTCTTTACTACGTTAAAACCTCCCTTGTAGAATACTACCTTAAGATCTTTCTTAGTGACAGCACTAACGCTAAGTAAGTTTGCAGCTAATCTCGGGACATACATAGCATTAATTGTAACATTCGGTTTCGTACATACCACTGTGCCACTTCCAATACCTTGCAACCTTTCTCCGTTTGCACACGCTACAGTCACTCCCCTTTCATACTTCTTCAAATCATGTAACCATTCACGCCTTGAAGTCATATGATTAGAAGCTCCCGAGTCAACAATCCAAAAATCTTCTGAAGTTGAAGTCGACATCGCCAAAGCTGTAGATGCTTCATTTCTCTTCTTGCTTGAATTGTCTGGACAATCTTTCGCTTTATGTGGTCCATTGCAAATGAAACATTTAAACTTTTTCTGTTGTTTTTGTTTAAAAGTATTTTTCTTTGTCACAAGAGCATGATTGTTTGCACTCGTAGTCGCTGTATGTGTATCCTCCATTTGGTAAAGTTTAGTTTTCACATAATCCGTAGTAAGCTCAATATTTGAATTTTCAATTGCTAATCTCATAGCTTGAAAATTATCTGTTAAACCTTGAAGCATTAGGGCAGCCAATAATTCGTCATCTATTTCCTTTCCTAGATCACACAGTTTTTGTGCAGTCGTCATCAATGCCGAAATATAATCTCTTATAGTCGTGAACTGCTCCAGTTTAAGACTAACTAGTTTTGACAGCAATCTGCAGCGATTATTTAGCCCTTTATCTTCGTATGCTTTCTCTAAAGCTTTCCAAGCCTCCTTGGCCGTCTTTGCTTGACGCACATGAATTAGGCACTCTGGTTTTATCATCAAGCATATTTTACTCCTTGCTTTTTGATCTCTCTTTTTGCCTAACTCATCAACGGGCGTAGTATGTGTATACTCCCATAGATCATCGTGTATTAAATATAATTCCATCACAAATTTCCATGAACTATAGTTAATGGCACCATCTAGTTTCTCAATTGACGCCATGCTCAAAGAATCATTCTTACTTACAGTTACTGCTGAATGATTTTCGCCGTTTTCAATCATTTCTCGGTTTATTTGGTTTCTGGGCCCATAACCTTTGTTGGAACTCGTTGTTGTGTCTTCAGTTAATTAAACACAGCGCAGAATAATTAAACCTTTATTTGGTGTTAAACAAATATATATGTGAGAAAAGATAAAAGATATAGAAAGCGAACTTTGATGGACATACACACGTTGACAACAATAATAAATCTATCAAAATAAATTTTCTTATTGTTCCAAACAACAGTTGTCAATTTTAAAAACAATCTCATTTTAAAATTCACAACCAGCCTGTCTACAAATTAATGTGACAGACATGAGGTTACATATGTTTGCTCCAACACACAGTAAGAAAAAAAGTAGAATACTATTACGTTTAAAATATATCCAACAGTGAAATACAATAACATACCTACAACCTACAACCAGCCGGTTGAGCTAAGTTTGCACTTCCCCACTGATCTCCGCGACAACTCGGGAAGGGGAGTGGGACAGTGGGAATTGCGCGAGGTGCAAACTTGCTGTCTTTTATGTAGATCTCTAAAAACTTATCAGTCAGATTGACTTTCCTGTATACTTTGTTCCCTTGCAAATCCAGGTACTCCAGCAGACAACAAATCAAATAGTTCTTTCTCTTGTGTTTCTCGCAAATTATTCAATACAACATCGGTTGGAATCCTTTCTTCTAAATTAGCTGGCGGAGTTAGACCCAGCGTAGTAAATGCTCTACGAACTTGTCCAGTGCTAAGCCATCCTCGTTGACCTGGATCAAAACTTTTGACAACTGCTTCTAAATGTCTATGCAATAAAAATAAGTTGTATTTAGTAGGTAAAATCACAACAAAGAAAATTAAGAAATTATAATTAAACCAATCAATCAAAACAAAACAAGTAGGTAAATAATTAAATAAATGTGTGCTTTGTATTGGCCAAATCCATGAATTTAGCCATGACTGAATATCATAAAAAGGAGAACGGCGGCGCAGCGGCGGCGACGCCTGTAGCGACCAATAGAGACCATAGGAGTACGGACTCTTATGGGGCGAAAGTTGAAAGTGGCCTGCTGTAAGCAGTAAATAACAGTTAAAAAACCCTCCACAATGGCGCTAGCGTAGGCAAAGGGAGCAGTTGTGGACGGATTGAATTATGCAGAGTTAGAAAATTTTTAATATTTTTAGTGACTAGAGTAGTTAGTGACAGCCCAGTATACCAAAACCGCAACTATTTACCGTTTTCATAGTCCAAAAAATTTTGTAAACTTAACCTAAAATGACTGCTGTGAGAAAGAATGATGGACATTTTTGTATAGAGCCTGGCCTGATGACCAATAGAGTTCTAATGGGATCCACGAATGACAGCTTTCCGAGGCACGAAGGGGTTGGTATGTAAAAATGGTCACCCATCCAGGGACCAACCGCGGCAAGTGCAGCTTATCCTGTTCGATCAACCCGTACGGCTGTTATTACTTAGCCATAAGCCGCCTCAATGTTATGCGTCAATAAGAACAGAACATATACGTATATTGCTGAGAACTGCAGTGAACATTAGCGTCATAAACTAATGTTTACATGGTACTTGCAGGTCTAATATCTCTTTAATCCTTATTATCACAGCCTTCTGCTTAAATGAAATTTGATGCGTATGATATAATCTTTCATTTGATGTAAGTATATAAATGTTGTTTTTATTGGACATACCGGCCAAAACGCCTATCATTCTTTACCCTCTTGCTACTGTGTAGCCATTCTAATTTCACGTAGTTTGACCGACACTTTTTCACAACAGACTCAACAGTCAGTTCTCGCCGGTATAACATTGACGGGGTGTTGGTAAGCATTATTGTGAAATAGATTATAACACGAACAAAAAAAAAAACAAGTTCCGAGTTCCAACTGAATCTACTTACACCTACAAACTTCAATGATTTTGTAATTTTTGTCCTTTACCTTTCTTCGAACAACACCGGAGCAACTCCGAGACCAGCACGGAATATCATACATTCATCTAAAAGTTTCGCCGTTAAATCAGCTACGTTACTTTTGGCTTTGTTTGCTAATAATTTAGTAAGAATGAATCTCACAAGCTCAGGTATACGACGTTCACGCAAATAATTTTCAGTTCGAGATACTGTTGAAAAGATTAATTTCTTCCGTTCTGGAATAATTTCTCCTAGAGACGACTCAGCAGATGTTAGACATTTACATACTGTTATGGGTTCAAGTGAAGGACCAGATGGTAACCGAGATAATGGTTTTAACACTTCTTCCTCTTCCATTACAGTATAATTTGGTAATAAATCAAAATCGATACTTTCATTCTTTGAATCCATTTGAATCATATATATATAATATCTAAATATGTTATAAATTACTCTTGGCACAAATACTTCTTCTCTTCGAAGAAGAGAAGTCAAGCATCAGAGATATTCTGAGATATGCATACGTCAAAGAATGAAGGAAAACCGAATATTTTTTTAAATTTTTAATGTAGTTTCCCTGTGTTATTGAGTCAAAAAAGGTTCACATAAAGTCAAGTTTGGAAAAAATATTTATCGTCTCTTCATTCCACGAAGACGAACACACGTTCAACGCCGGATCATTCAAGTACAAAACTTATACTCGAATGATGTCAGTTCGTTAGTTGCAGAAAGTTTGTGCAAGGGCGAGCCGTGTTGCCGCCATGGGATCTGGCGGCGATAGTCCACGCGCGCCTCTATGAGTGGCGCGCAGAGGCACTACGCCGGGGGGAAACTCCGCTTCCGCGGCAAATCGCGGCGGAGTGGACGGACGTCCGGCGCGATCTCATGGCGGCATGGAAAGAGCGACTATCGCAACCCAGCGCAGGGCACGCCACGATAGCGGCGATAAGACCCCTCTTTGAGGAGTGGCTAGGGTGGCGTCACAGCGCCCTCACCTACCGCCTGGCGCAGGTCCTCACCGGACATGGATGTTTCGGGAGGTTTCTGCACATCATAAAGCGGGAGGAAACGCCCGAATGTCACCATTGCCAGGATCGCCCAGAGGACACGGTGGAGCATACGGTGGAGGTCTGCCCTGCTTGGGTGGGACGAGAGGGAGTGGGGGGCAGTCGCCTCCTTCTGCGAAGCAGTCATGCTAGCGAAGGAAGCGGCGCGCGGCGGGATGGCTGAGGGAGAGAGCCTCCTGTCCCAGCCGCCGCGGGAGACGCTCCGGGCGTCGGGAGCCGCGCGACGACTCCCGGCCACCGTAGGCGTGGGCTTGCGGGCGGAGAGTAATGGGTAGCTCACCGTCTGATCAGGACCAGGTCCGTGCCGGACGGCGCGTACGTGTTCCACGCGCGCCTCAAAGAGATGTCAGCATCATCCGAAGGGGCCTGTCAGGGCCGAAGCCTGCTGGGTCAGCGGGATTGTCCGAAAGGGTTACCACTGGCTCGGAACAGTCGGAACAGAAAGGGCAAAGGAAGGAACACGGGTGGGTTTTAGTCAGTAAGAATATGACACTCCCTTCCGCTCCACCCAGGGCGGGTTGATGATTCCCCATACTGAAAAAAAAGACATATTATGAAGGATGGGATGGTTGACGTGCGTCGGGCATGCCGCCGGCCGGGTGAATCAAAGAGTACTTTGGGTGGGTCTGTCACATGAAGTTGTTGGCATATGGAATGTAAACTCGGTTTTCATTGTGCCGATTGCCGTAACTGCCAATGGTCTGATCTGATGGCCGACAGCCTCGATCACAGCTATCTATGAGAACTGATATTTTACATGGTAGAAGGAATGAAAGATTCTTTACTTGTAAGTTAGTTTAATCACAAACGCATTGTTGCGTTCCACATTGAATTTGCAACAGTGACAGGAAGTAGTAAGTCCGACACAGACTATATAAGGTAAGACTACAGACTATATAACTTCACACTCCCTCTCAATTGCTAGTTTCGTATTTACCAAATTATATTCGAAAATAATTAATTATAACTAGGAATTGCTTTACACGAAACATTAAATTTAGTACCTTTTTGTTTTACAAAGTTGCAACACTAAATGTCCTTTCTTTTTTTTTTTATTTGACATTTCTTACATACATAACCTTAAATTAACAATTACGAACTGACAATTTAAACAAAGACAAGATTTTATAAATTTAACAAATAAGCTCGAAAATAACTATGCTTTATGTTACACAGTGGTTTCGTCATAATGTCGGAAGTGTTTTCATTTGTACTTATGTATTTTACTGTAACTAAATCTCTAGTAATCATGTCTTTTATGAAGTGAAACTTAATGTCAATATGTTTGGAATGCTTGGTGTTTTCACTGTTCATTATCATTTTTATCGCACTTTGATTGTCCACTTTTAGTTGAACACTGCACTTGTCCCCAAAGTCCACACTTAGCCCTTTAACAAACATCAGTTCACTGCAACACATTGCAGCAGCTACATATTCCGCTTCTGCTGTTGATAATGCCACTGACTGTTGTTTCTTTGATGACCATGAGATCAGGTTGCCTTGGTGATAAATGACCATGCCACTGACACTCTTTCTATCAGTCTTATCACCAGCCCAATCTGCATCTGTAAAGGCTGAAATTATAGAAATATTATTTCCTCTATTTTTGTGGTAAGTCAACTCCATATACTGAGTTGATTTGAGATAGTGTAATATTCTCTTTGCTGCAGTCCACAAGCTTCTTGTAGGCTTGTCCAGGTATCTGCTCAGAAATGAAGTGGCAAATGTGATATCCGGTCTGCTTATTGTAGCTAGGTAATTCAAACATCCTATTAACTCCCTATATGGTACGTTACTAATTGTTTCTTCTTTTTCAGGTACTTGAAAGCGGTTTTCCATCGGTGTTTTTGCGTCTTTGCAGTTTGTCATATTGAACTTTTGTAAAATATTTTTAATAAATTGTTTTTGAGATAACTTTATTGTGTTTTTATTTCTCTGTATCTCTATTCCTAAGAAATTGCTTATATTTCCCAAGTATTTTGCTTTGAACTCATCTTGCAATAATTTAATAACTTTATTCACTTCTTTTTTATTTCCCATTAGCATTATATCATCAACAAACAGTATTAACCATATCTCATTGCCTGTGTATAAGCAAATATCATTCTTTGATCTTTTCATATTTATTTTTAAACAAAATGCATCAAATGTTTTATTCCAGCACTTTGGTGATTCTTTTAGACCATACAATGCTTTATGAAGTCTCAGAACAGTTTCTTCTGTTTTACTCTTTACATTCACTCCCTCTGGAACTTTTATGTAGACTTCAGATTCTAATGTCCCATTCAAGAATGCAGTAGGGATATCTAATTGATGTAACTCCCAGTCATTATTCACTGCTTGTGATAATCCCATTCTTATGGTAGTCATTTTTGCCACAGGGGCATACACATAATCTTCAACTTCTTGTTGGAATCCTCGGGCCACCAATCTGGCTTTTCTGGTTCCATCAGATTTGGTCTTAAAAATCCATTTTGTTTCTAATGGTTTACATCCTTTTGGTAACTCAGATTCTATCCATGTCTTTTGTTTTTCTAATGACTGTATCTCATTTTCTACTGCTGTTTTCCATTCTGTATTTTGTTCCATGGCTTGCTTGTATGATGATGGGTCCTTTTCGCTTGATAGTAAGCAATAGGCTTCATAGAGTTCATAATCATTTAAGTGTTGAGGCTTCTTCACTTCTCTGCCTCTTCGTGAATGAATTTCTGGATTTTCTTCCTGTTTTTCATTTTCAATATAAGGTTCATCACGCTTTTCACTTTCTTGCTCTTGCATTGTATCATCAAATCTCTCTTGATCTATGTACCTTTCAAAGTTTGAGTCATTATTTCCTTTTACATACTTTTTATCAGTTTCATCAAATCGAACATCTCTTGATACTATTATTTCATCAGTGTTGGGGTCCCACAATTTATAACCATTCATAGCATACCCTACCATTCTAGCTGGAGTTGCTCTACTAGACAGCTTGTCCTGTTTAGGCATTATGTGTGCCCAAGCTTTACATCCAAAAATCTTTATCTTTTGCAGATTAAACTCTTTATTCATTACCTTGGCTGGTACTCTATCTTGTATGGAGGAGCTTGGTGAGCGGTTGATTAGAAATGTGGCTGTGAGTACTGCATGTCCCCATAGATACCTTGGCAGGTTGGACTCATCCAACATTGTTCTGGCTTTATCATAAATAGTTCTATTCATGCGTTCAGCCTTCCCATTTTGTTGAGGGCTATACTTTTGACTATACTCTATCTTGATTCCATGATTTGAACAATAATTCCTCAATGACTTTGCTGTAAACTCACCACCATTATCACACCTGATTCTTTTGATTTTTACCTCCATCTGTCTTTCCATTTCCTTAATATATGATATTAGTTTATCTGTAGCTTCAAACTTGTTTTTCAATAAGTATGTCTGAGTGAAATGACTGTAATCATCAATAATCGTCTGGAAATACCTGTATCCCTCTTTGGTTGGTATTCTAGTAGGACCTGCAATGTCAGTATGAATCAATTCACCTATTTTATTAGACCTTGGTCTCTGTATTCTTTTGAATGGCAATCTTGTTGCTTTATTTTTCATGCATGACCCACAAACTTCTTTGCTGTACGGTAATCCTAATATTGCTAAATTCTTTCTGCACATATGTCCAAACCTTTGATGCCATAAGTTTTCATTATCGTCTTTATTCATTTCACAAGACTTTGCACCTTCTATTTTAGCATTAATTTTGACTTTGAATGTGTACAGTTGGCCTTTCTTGACACCATAATATACCCTATCTTCATGTTTTATTATTAATCTTTGGTTTTTAAATATCACTTCCATTCCTCTTTCTACCAATTTGCTTACTGACATCAAGTTGGTGCTTAGGCCGGGTAATATTACAGCTTCAATTCTTATCTTTTGATTATTATATTCTGCCTCCAAAATCCCTTTCTTCGTTGCAGTTAGTATATCTCCATTTGCTATTTTTATATTCAATGTATGAGACAGATCTTCTACATTTTTCATGTATTTTTCATAATTTTCCTTAATAAAATGCTGTGTAGCCCCGGAGTCAACAACAAATGAGACTAGGTTAGACATGTTTTCAATTGCTAATGCTTGCTCCGATGCTATGAACATGGGCAAGTGTTCCTCTTCTGCACGTTGAGCAGCTTCACCTCTACCTCTAGGGCCTCTATAGCCTCTTCCTCTGCCTCGACTATTCATACGGCACTGATATGACTTGTGGCCTTTTCTTTTACATCTATAGCACACTACATTTGTGCTTATGAATGAAGTCTGATTTTGTTCTTGATCGGATGATTCATCTAATTTAACCTTTCTCACCTCATGATCTAACAATTTCATTCTAACGAATTCTAATTTTACCTCTGTATTTACAGTCTCAATTGCTGTTATTATATGATTGTATTTATCATCTAATCCCGTTAAGAGGTAACACACTTTGTCAGTTTCATCTATCTTTTCTCCCGAAACCTCTAGTTCACGTATAATGTTATCGAATTTTGCGAAGTATTCTTCTAGGTCCCCACCGTCATGTTTCAGATTGAGTAACCTTCTTCTAAGAGTAATTTTAGATATTACACTTTTTCTTTGGAATGTATTCCTGAGCACGTCCAACATATCTTTTGCAGTATTGCATTCTTTAATTAAGTTTAAATGCCTGTCTGTCAGGCACTGCACAATCAAACTCTTCGCCTTTGCATCTAAGGTTTTTTGAGAGTCCTTGACTTCACTCAACTCTGCGATATCCTTCAAACCCTTTTCCTCCAACAGACATTTCAGCCTAAATAGCCAGTTATCAAACGCTTCAGCTTTTAGTTGGGGGAAATTAGCCGCCGTAGTCGCCATTTTTGCGCAACGCAAGCTAACGAAAAATATCTATAACTTAACTATAGGACTTTCCCTAAAACCTACACTACCGGGCATCACTGGGCCCATAACCTATGAGAACTGATATTTTACATGGTAGAAGGAATGAAAGATTCTTTACTTGTAAGTTAGTTTAATCACAAACGCATTGTTGCGTTCCACATTGAATTTGCAACAGTGACAGGAAGTAGTAAGTCCGACACAGACTATATAAGGTAAGACTACAGACTATAACTTCACACTATCGAGGCTCTCCTCAGGCGGTTGGATCAAGGGGCTGATTCAGAAGGCGGAGTACCTCGATACGGCTCGCATCGTGAGGTGGGTCCTGTCTCTGGAGCCTTAACCACTTGCTACGTTTTTCTGATTCATTTACAGTCAAAACCGTTTATGGCGACATCGTTTAGAACCACATACCGGTTAAATTTACCAAAATCAAAGGTCCTGGCTGAATGTTATATGACCGCCCTATCTAAAACATTGGTTTTAACGACATTGTTTACTACGACATACCGCATTAAGCGACCACATTTGGTTAATGTTTTCGGAGAATTATATCTGTAGAACGACCGGCTCAGCTGTATTGTAAACAATTTGAATAGGTAACTGTATCCACATCTGGCACAGTATAATAGTCAATGGCTATTATCGTAAAAGTAAACAGAGTTTAGGGTCTTTTGTAATTCTTAGAAACAAAGCACATGCATGCCGTAGCCTCAAGGCCAATTAGCCCAAAATTTACGACCTGCTTTATCTACTACTGAAACAGACGAGTTGTTGAACCATGAAGGTTGTAATGCACTATGTTCTAGGAGTAGAGTCTTCTTATGTTGTTGCTTAGCAACTGTTATGTTCTGTTCTGTCATCTTACATATATATTTCCAGATGAGTTTAATTTTATATTCATAAAATGTAAACTACTTATTAAACCACTGTGTTACAATGATGTTCTATTTTCATTGTAAGGAAGCTCAGCCAACAGGTTATGGGCCCAGATGTGATCTGGTGTAATATCTGAGCAAAATAAAAGTAGGTATCTCAATTTCGAATATGGAACAAGCTGTTGTAAAGAGTATTGAGAGATTGGCAGGCCAAGCCAATTATGGTACGTGGGCTTTTGCCATGGAAATGTTCCTGACCGACCTCGATCTATGGGAGTGTGTGACCAATGATTTTGTGGCAGACTCTGCGGAGGCTAAAAAAAAGGATGCCAAAGCTCGGAGTAAGATCTGCCTCATGTGCAAGGAAAATATTTATCCTATGATCATGCATCTCAAGACAGCGAGAGATACTTGGCAAGCGTTGCAAAAATCTTATGCTGATGGTGGGTTACTGCGACGGCTATATCTGTTGCGGAAATTATTTAACGCCAAATTGACAATGTTTTCATCAATGGAGGAATATCTCAATGATATCCTGTCAACCAGCCAGTCATTACTTAGCATAAGGGCAGGTCTGGATGATGAATTTGTAGGGATCATTATGTTGGCCGGTTTAACCGATGCATACAATCCTCTGGTGATGACATTGGAGCATTCAAGCATGAAGATTACAACAGAGTCTGTGCAGGCAGCGTTGCTCAAAGAAAGCTTGAGGAAAAGCAGCTCAATGAACACAGTTGAAGATGACACGGCAACGGCACTGATGTCAAACACCAAGAAGGGTGTTATATGCCATTTGTGTAAGAAGAAAGGGCATAAATGGCAGTGTCAACGTCGTAAAACAGGAGACAAGTCTGAAGACAACAAAGACACATATTTCAATAAGAAGAAGGACAGTAAGGAGACCTCGGGTCTAATGGCCGCTCTATCTATGACGGTTGGTGAGGGCCATTGGGTCGTAGATTCCGGAGCTACATCACACATGACGTCTGACGTGCATATTCTAGAAGATAGACAGTCCATTAGTTCTAAGCTAGTGACGACCGCGAACAATAATAAAATTGTATCTAGTGAACAAGGGGATGTGTATGTAATGGGGCGCTCTGTGAGGTTCGAAGATGTACTTATGCTTCCAGGTTTGACGACAAACTTGCTGTCGGTTAGTAAAATGTGTGCTAAGGGTTGCACTGTTGTTTTCGATGGGACTTGTTGTAAGGTTTACCAAAAGGATTACAGGGTAAAAGTAATTGGAAAGCCAGTATTGACAGCACCACTGAAACAGGGGTTATATGTTTTAGGTAAAGAAGCAGCAATGGTTTTGACGTGTCCTCCAGAAGAATCTTCTCGTGCTAGTTTTGATTTGTGGCACAGAAGATTAGGTCACCTGAGTGGAGCTCTGATGGTGAAGTTAAAAAGTTTGGCAGATGGTCTGACTTTTAAAGAGGTGAGCACGGAACCTTGTGAAGGTTGCTGTAAAGGGAAGGAGTGCGTCAAAATGTTTCCAAAAGGTAAAAGTAAGAGAGCAAAAGACTTTCTTGAACTTGTGCATTCGGATTTAGCTGGCCCTATGGAAGTGGAATCCTGGGGCGGTAACAGGTACTACCTGATTTTTGTGGATGACTTCAGCCGAAAAACATTTGGCTATTTGTTGAAATCCAAGACCGAAGTTTTCGCTAAATTCATGGAATTCAAGGCACTAGTTGAAAATCAGACGGGAAAGAAAATAAAGAAATTTCGTAGCGATAATGGCACTGAATATACCAATGGAGAATTTCAAGGTTTCCTAAAGAAACATGGTATCCAACACCAGAGATCAGTACCTTACACTCCGCAACAAAATGGAGTGGCGGAACGCACAATCCGCACAATAACTGAGAAGGCTAGATGTATGGTGCATGAGGCTGGATTGGACAAGAGATTCTGGGGCGAAGCTGTTGGTTGTGCCGTGTACCTGAAGAACCGATCTCCAACAATGGCCCTCAAGGATAAAGTTCCAGAGGAGGTTTTTACAGGAGAGAGAGTCGATCTATCGAATCTGAAAATATTCGGATGTAGAGCTCAGGTTCTGGTAAAGGATCATAGTCGCAAGAAGTTTGATCCAAAAACGATTGAAATGATAATGACTGGGTATTCGACCAATTCGAAGGCGTACAGATTTATAAATTTGAAGGATGATCCAAGGAGGATTGTCATCGCTCGAGATGCTACTTTTATGGAAAATGTTCCCATGATTATTAAAGAAAAACAAGAACCTGCTGTTCCTGTTTCTAAGAAGGATGCTGTGGTCATAGATTTACAGTATGACATTCCAGGAGTTAGTCGTTCCACTACTCAACTAGAGGTGCCAAGGATTGCTGGTCCTGTTGCAGTGGGGGTTCCGGTGGCTAGTTCGAATGAAGAAGAATCTGGAAGTGCATCTAGTACAACGAGGGCTAGTTCACTGACGAGATCGGATTCTGGAGAGAATTTTTATGACTCTATTGACGTAGAGGATCCTACGGAAGATTTGCAAAGTGCAAGACGTTACCCTGCTCGAAATAGGGTTCCGAAACGAGAAAAAGATATGGTATATAATTTTCATGTGCCAGTAAGCTAGTTTATACTCCTGCTATTGGAAAACGTTCCAAACACATAAATATAAGATATCATTTCGTTAGAGAGCTAGCAGAGCAAAGGGTTATTTGTGTTGAATATTGTGAGACTAGCCTTATGCCTGCTGATATGATGACCAAGGGAGTTGGTAAGCAGAAACATGTGTTCTGCACACAACATAGTGGATTAAGTGGGGGTGTTGAACCATGAAGGTTGTAATGCACTATGTTCTAGGAGTAGAGTCTTCTTATGTTGTTGCTTAGCAACTGTTATGTTCTGTTCTGTCATCTTACATATATATTTCCAGATGAGTTTAATTTTATATTCATAAAATGTAAACTACTTATTAAACCACTGTGTTACAATGATGTTCTATTTTCATTGTAAGGAAGCTCAGCCAACACGAGTTCATTGATGTAGATCAGTCTATTGCAATTTGTGCACCAGCTACGGAGGATGATATTGTACGTGAAGTTCAAGAGGAAAATGAAAATGAACAGGAAGACTCGGAAGAACAATTTACAGTGCCAACTTTGATTGACGGTCTCAATGCTGTTAGTGTATTACGAAAGATTGTTCTTTTTAATGAAGAGTTCCACATCCAGGGAAATTGTTACGATACGCTGATTAAAATCCAACGTGAATTACAAAATGTGTATGCACGACAGAAGTGTTTCAAACAAACTAAAATTACAGATTTTATGCATACAAAAATGATGGAAAAATGATATTGTTCTTTTATATTATACGTTTGTATTGAAGTAAACAAAATTCGGTTTAATTTCCTACATGAATATACATATTATCTTTCCTATTAATACCTGTCACCGGTTGTTACAACTATCGGTTTTTACGACTCAATATGAGTAGTCCCTTTGATGTCGTTATAACAGATTTTGACTGTATTTACATTTCCATCAGTTTCTTTTGGAACAGACTATAGCGAAAACGGAGCAAGCGAGTGAACGTGCTAAAAGACTTTGTATCAAAATCCCTGAATGAAAAAAACCATCAAGTAAAGCAATAGTCTTTCTGTGGAGCAAGCTCAGATAAAGTCTACTTTATCCAAAGAGTAAAGTAACTATACTTTATCTGAGGGAGCAAGTAGCTTGCTAATAAATTAGTAATCTGTGGAGCAAATCAAAAATAACTGATCGAATCGAATCCAAGGAGAAGCCGTTTTGTTTTGAAGATTTTGAATGCAGCCAAGGAATTCAGTAGATAATATTTTGATGAATTTTCCATATCATATGATTTATGTTAAGTTGAAGCTGCAGTAGGTATTTTAAATGAGAATATAGTGTAGTGGCCATTGTGAGAATTTTTCCACCATGGGGAAGGACTGTGACGAAGTACGAATTGGAAAAATCGACGATTGTAAGTAGTCAATTTCATTAATTCATTATCTTTCTTGGTTTGGCTGGCAGCATGTGTGCTATGAGATGAACTACTCGAAAAACCAATACTACCTAAAATAATAACACTGTTGACAAGTTTGTTCTTAATCTCTAGGCGATTCAGATATTCGCATGACAGGACAGGAAATGGACACGATAAGACAAAGAACTATTGCATATGAATACTTATGTCGACTGGAAGAAGCTAAGACTTGGCTGGAAGCATGTCTAAGGGAGAAACTACCGCCAGCTACTGAGTTCGAAGAAAGTTTACGCAACGGAGTTTATTTGGCAAAATTAGGAAATTTTATTTCTCCAGACTTACTTCCTTTGAATAAAATTTATGACATTGATCAAAAACGATATAAGGTAAGAGAGTATTTAATTATGTACCTTTTGCATCCAAGGCTCTCTTAATTCTTGACTTCTCAGGTAACTAGGCTTTATGCAATATCTACAACTTTTATTTTTGTATGAATGATCAAAAGATAAAAAAAAGTATGCTCATTTTGCTCGCTCTTGTATCCTGGGTTCTTTTAGACAAATCAAGGTTAAATCACTACCAACCCAAAAATCGTATGACCTGTGATTTTGTATTACTATACCTAAAATAACAAGTGACTGTAGCTCAAAGGTTAAACAAGAGAAGCTACCATTATTTCCACTCCGTTTTTACCCACTGCTGAGCTGAGACTTCTCTTTTCACATGCCAATCCCCATGCTCCGCACAAGGTATACCACATTTCAATTATCAATGTCACTTTATTGTTGAATTTCAGGTAATGGGACTTCAGTTCAAGCACACTGATAACATTAATAAATTTCTGCAAGTCCTGAAGAAGACAGAACTGCCTATGGTAAATATTAATTTTGGATTTGCCAAGTGTACCAATCCTAATTATTAAGTTCCCAGTTTTAATATATAAATTTGTTGTTGCAGACATTTCAGCCAGAGACTACTGATATATATGATAAAAAGAATATGCCAAGAGTGATTTACTCCATTCATGCTCTCAGTTCACATTTATTCAAGCTTGGAAAAGCCCCACTTATACATGATTTGTTTGGGAAAGCCATGTTCACAGGTAATTTTTTTATCATTTCTTTGTCTTTTTTTTTAAACCATTGGTACTAATTTGTTTTTATTTTGATTCTTTGTATAGATGAAGAATTGGACTCTATTTCGAAAGACTTGCAAAAATGTGAACACCCGCTTCCAATGTTTCAAAAGATTGGGAACATTTTATCAAAAAATAATAGTTGCAATAATGATGGTGCTGCCATGCATGATGCTGTTGTAGTGCTCAACAACCTTTTAGACTCAGACAAATCAATAACTTCAGCTATACTGAACCCACAACTAAAGTTAAAACATGTACAAAATAAGCTTATGGATGAATATAGGAAGGTTTTGAAATCTGCCAAATATGAAAAAGTGCGAGCAGCTCATAATCATTCTCTAAATGATAGCTACATTCCTGATGAGTATGATGAATTGCTAACTGTTGTTGAAATACAAGGACATATAACTGCTGTTAATTACAAATATTTATGGAAGAAAACATGTTATGCATCCCAAAAGGGTGATATTGTTGGTTTGGACAAAATATTTAAAGAAAACTGGGTGAAGACAAAGGATTACAACCCTAATAATCTAGATTTTTATTGTGATGTAGTAAAAGAAATAAATGAATACAATAAAGATGTTGATGTGGAGAGTGTTACAAATTGGCACAAGTTATTCCAAAACATTATAAATGAAGGGAATCAGAAGGCTCTTGAACATACAGACCATAAAACAGCTATCAATGATGTCAACAGAGCTTTAGATGAGGGGACCCCTGAGGACTTGTATGTTGCATTGAATAATCGTCATTTAGAACTAAACTTCAAAATTAATAAGTATGCTGTACCACTTTTGTATGAAGAAATGAAATTAGAGAAGTTTGAATTGGAAAAGAACTTAAATGAAAGTGAAATAGCAGCTTCAGTATCATATCTCCTAGCGATCGCGTCTATATCCGAAGCTGTAGACCGAGGTGATGATACTGCTGTATGGAATTGCCTCAACTCCAAACAGTTACACCTGGAAGCACTGCGTCCACATTGTCGCCGCCGGTACTTGTCTGCTTTGGCAACAGCATTACAAGTGAAAATAAGAGAGCAATGTGCATGTCCATTGCTAACACTGGATGATGTTAGAGACTCAATAGATATGGTCAACATGAAAGATGACGACAATGAGGAATGTAAGTATGGTCTATATTAATTTGTAATGTATTAGCTTGTCATGCTAGTAAAATTAGTAGCTTACTAAATAAATATCTTTCATTACAGTGGTATCAGTAATAGAACATATCAATAAGGCAGTTATTGAGGAAGACTCAGACACTTTAATGATCCTTTTGAAACACCCATGCTTGAAGTTAAGCACACCCTTACAGAAGGAAGAAAGTCATCTCTATTTACGAATGTTAAAGAAAGTACTTATTCATAAGGAATCTCAAAACCTTTGGCTTGAAGATATTGTTGGGATAGTTAGTGAAGTGAATTCAGAATCTCAAAATGCTAAGGAACTCACTGAATCATTGGTTCAGTTAAATTTGGCAGTTATGAAAAATAATGTAGAAGAATTTTGGAATGCTCTCATGCAGTCTGTTCTGTCTACTTCTGGGACAATTGAAAGCACTTGCAAAGATATTTATTTTCAAATGTTTTCTAAAGCATTAAAAAAGAGGGGTCATCACATTTGTCCATGGATTGTTTGCCATACAAATGCTGGTAATACTGTATACATTGATGTAGAATCATATACATACTGTTGGTCTACCCCTAAAGATTTTGTTCCTCACGCTCGTTACTTAACCAGAAAAGATATTAACACCATAATCGAGAAAACTAACAAATACCATGTTAACAAATATATGCAGATGGTTATAGAAAAAGCAATTATAAGACTTCAAGCCTATGGTAGAGGGTACATATTTAGGAAAGCTCTCAGGGACAGACTTGATCATTTTAAAGATAATGAAGAGTACATAGTAAAAATCCAAGCATGGTGGAGGAGGGTTATAATTGAAAGAAAATATGGAACCTTGATAAAAATGAAAGCTATAGAAGCCAAATTAAAAAGGGAGAGAAAAGAAAATCCATTGGCATGGTATAAAGTACAGGTATGATTGTTCTAGAAGTTGTAGTTACAGAACATTTCGTGTTGTTTGTTTGTTTTTTTTTCTTGTAACCTTAATATATTAATGGCTGGCATGTATTATTTCAGGAACATAAAATAATTAAAATTCAGGCTCTTTGGAGAGGACGTCGTGCACGCGAAGCTTTCACGTCTTTGTTTTACTCTAACAATCCGCCACTAACAGTAGTTAAAAAGTTTATACCTATGTTGGACTTTTCTACTGAAGATTATGATAGAGAAATAGAGTTACAAACTCTGAAATCTGAAGTGGTTCAGTCAATTAGAAAAAATCAAGAACTATCCAAACAACTGGACGACATGGATTTAAAAATTGGACTTCTTGTTCAAAATCGCATCGCTTTACAGGAAGTAGCTGCCCATGGCTTAAAGCTAAATAATTTAGTTAAGCACAATTCAATGACGAAACTTGTTTTAGAAAACCGCCCTGATGGCAAAGGATCATTGATGACAGTTTCAACAGCTGTAAAAGGGTTAAAATCACTGACCAAAGAAAGTAAAAGGCTTTTAGATGGGTACCAACATCTTTTCTATGAGCTACAAACAAATCCGACTTATTTGTCAAAGCTACTATTCTGTATACCCCAAAACAAAACCAATTTCTTTTTACAAAATGTTGTTTTAAGTTTGTACAACTTTGGTGCTTATGCAAGGGACGAATATTTGTTGCTGAAACTATTTAGGTTTACTCTGGAAGAAGAAATAAGCTGCAAGGTCGTCAAACCGTTTGATATTATAGCATCAACACCATTAGTGTTAAAAATGGCTGTAAGTCTCTCAAGACAGTTGTCTGGACTGAACAGTTTGCAAACCATAATTGGGCCACTTGTTAATAAGATGTTGCAAGATAGGGATCTTAATATAGAAACTGGGCCTGTCGAAATTTATAAAGCATGGAGGAATGAAACTGAAATGAAAACTGGTCAAATATCGTGAGTTAGCTTTTCTTAACATAATCTACGAATATATACTATGTACTAATAAAGCAGAAGAGTTTGCTTGTTTGTTTGAACGCGCTAATCTATTGAACTACCAGACGGATTTGAAAAAATATTTTTGCATTTGATAGCAGAGTTCTTGGGGAAGGCTATAACATCACGCTAGGACCCTTAGGATCCGAGCAAAAAAGTCAGAAAGAACATTAAGCAAAAACGAAGTAATACCCGGATGCAATCCCAAGTAACACAAAATCGATATAATGGAAAAAGTGATGACCAGAAAATTTCTTCTAGCTTCGTAATAGAATTTGAAGGGTTTTAGCAATGTCTTGCTTCTGTATAACAGCATTTTATTAACTTTGTAGTTCCTAAAGCTATATAATCCTCTTTTTCAATCTTTTGTGCAGTTAAAGGTTTTATTTTAGACATAATTTATGTCTCTATACAGCTTCTAATACAGCTGTAAGCATTACACAAAAGTGTAGGCCGTATGTAAGCATTAATTACGGCTTAGGCTATTAAAAAGCATTTTAAAATTCTTTAAAACTGCTCTATGTTTTATAACGACCTTTCGCATGGGTCACAACTGTTTAACGGTGTACATTGGTGCTGTTTTAATGCCAGCTTTTTAAAAGCATTTCATCATAATATTATATAGCCTTTATCTATACAAACGTATAATGACAAGAATTTTAACAAGCAATAAGTCGTATACCGGCCATCCGCATGCCTAAAGTTTTTAATTATGCTTACGCCATTTTGCTTTTTGTATCGATAATATTTAAAATTTAATTTTATGGTAAATAGTCCTTTAGAAAGGACTTCAACCTATGACTATTGTAGTATTGACCGGCCGGTACAATACAGGTATCATAATGACTAAAACTAAAGATTTCTTCGTAAGAGCATAATTTTTTTTACAATTCCACATATTTTTATAATATTTTTGTAATAAATAGCTCTTTAATTTGAAGGCGCATGAAATATTTGATTCAAATATATACATACTTTCACAGTAAACTGATACTCGCAACCTTAATTCACTCATAGAGAACAAAAACAAGAGTTTAATTACTTGCCTTGTAGCACTTATATTTTTTTGTTGAAAGTATCCATGTTCTTTTTACACAAGATTTATTAATAATAACAGAAATTAAAAATAATATTTGAAAATGTTTTTATTTTGCCTTTGTAATGGTACAAGCTGTATAAGAGCCGCATTTAACATATGCGCACTGCATTAACCTGTTTTCACAGCCCATTATAATGCGTTTATCATTCCGGTAGAAAACCAATATAATGCTGCTAAAATGCCATTCTTACACTTAAGGCTGTATAATTTGGGGCCCAAATTAGCATTACAAGAGCTGTATAGTGGTTTATAATGCCTATATGTAGACTTCTTATAAAGCTATAATAATATGCTAATTCTGTTATCCATCGATTATAAAGCTATTTTGTGCTACTTGGGATGCGACGGGGGAACAAGAAATTTCACGCGGCCTAAGTCGCGGGCAGAAGCTAGTCATTAATAATAATGTCATTCTTAAAATTAAGTTACTGATTGATTATATCATTTATTAAATTTTAACCGACGAAAAAACGGAGGAGGTCCTAACGTCGACGCGTATATATATATTTTTTTCTTTATCTAGGAAACTCGCATACAATGTGACTCAAGAAGAAGCACTAACTTATCCTGAAGTAAAATCTCGGCTAGAGAAAGCTCTCACTCAACTCAAGACAATAGTTACGATGTTTCTGGACGAAATCATTAATTCCACCGAATTGTTACCATTTTGTATAACATACATGGCTCGAGTTTTACATAGGGCTCTTACTTCGAAATTTCCTCACACCCCTGAGAAAGACATCCTAAAGGTAAGTCCGAAGTATATTTTGTTGGTTGATACGAAAAAAGATAATAATACACCCATGTGTTTAATGGTGGTGTACAGATTATAACCAATCATTTTAAAATGATTAGGTACATACAATATTTTCTACTTATTTTTTTTATCAATGTCTTAATACTTAAATCTTGCTTTTCAGGTTATAGGAAATCTCGTTTATTATCAATTTCTAAATGCAGCCATAGTAGCTCCTGATGCATTCCACATTATCAATTTACCCAATGGTACTGGCCTAACTACAGATCAGCGAAAAAATCTTGCATCAGTTGCCAAAATCCTACACTTTTCTGCAGCGAAAAAAGGTGTAAGTAATGCCAAGTTTTTACAGAAAGTTTTTGCCATAGTTGTTTAGGGTTCCGTACCCAAAGGTAACAGGACTCTATTATTAAGACACCGCTGTCCGTCCGTCCATCCGACTGTCTGTCAGTGGGCTATATATCATGAACCCAAATAGACAGAAGGTTGCTATTTTCAGTTTGTATATTTTCTATTGTATGTATAATTGTATATTATATATTGTGTATTCCGCTATAACAAAAATCCATACTTAACAGATTCACAGTCCATAAAGTAGACACAATAGTTAAACAATCAACATGAATCACATGTGATTCATGGGACAGGGAATGTGTTAATATCCATACATATTACATAATCAATCACACTAATATTATAAAGCCGAATTTTTGTTACTTCTTTACGCCCAAACGGCTGGCCCAATTTTGATAAAAATTTGTATGGAGGTAGCTGACAAATACTGAGGTAACAGAATAAAAACTGATTACCTAATCAGTCAATTTTCCCTTTGTTATAAAGTAGTTAACTAAATTCATATTTTACTGACCTCAAATTGTTTTCTATAGTATTATTTATAAATATTTCAACGGGCGCAATCAAACAGTTGTAACTTTCGCGTCACATCGCTGGCCGACTATATATAAATAAAGTTCTTGGCGTTCTGGGGACATTCAAAATATTCGGAGATTTTGCCGATTTTATGACAAATAAATAATAAAATGAAACAAAGCTTTTAAATACAGTAAATTTATTTATATAAGAGTTAAAATGAAGAGCGTCTATTGAAGTCGTAGCGCTCGCGCTGGTGGCACGAAAATCTGAAACTTCTATTAAAGTCCGTGGCGGTGAAAAGGTTTATTTCGTGTGGGCAAAAAACGTGTTTATTTCGGCGTTTTTTGCCTTGTGGTATGGTACGGTACCCTCCGTGTGCGTGTTCGACTTGCAGTTAGCCTCTATCTTATTATTTTACTATTGTATTCTTATTGTTTTTCTAATTCTTTCAAGTTTGGAGAGGAATCAAGTCATCTGCGTTGCCTTAATCCGTTTATTGTGGAGTGCCATGAGAAAATGAAAGAGTTGTTCCGGCGTTGTTGCCGCGGCCCTACTCTTGAAGATTACTTCGCAGTCGATGAATATACAGAAGCCACAATGTTGCACCATCCACACATCTACATCACAGTTCAGGTACAGTATTAAACAAACCACCAAAGACTGAAAAATACTTATTTGAAAATCTTTTTAGCTCTAATTAGTAAAATCCTTGCAATTAATCCATCAATACAGCCCGTCGCAGTCTACTGCTGGATATAGGTAGGCCTCTCCCTAGATGCGTCACGACACCCGGTTCACCAACATCCGTCCGAGTCACTTTTTTTAAAGGTCGCCAGTCTATCTGCATGCATCTACTGTATCTACCTGGGGGCGTCCCACCCTACGTTTGTCGATACGCAGTCTTTAATTGTCGCAGAGTGAGGACTTGGCTCCAACGGCTATCGGTCCTTCGACGGACATGGCCTGCCCTCTGCCACTAGCAAAAAAATATTACTTAATAGTATGACCAAAAGATACCGCGGCATCGTTGCCGTCAGAATACGCATGCATGTAGTGATTCCGAAGAATCCGCTATCGTACCGTGCCGCCAGTGGGCGCAGGCCCTAATAGGGTATTTACTCGTAATTATATCAATCTTTCTATCTTTAATGTATTCCATAATATATCAATATTAACACAGTCAAGTAAATTACTTATATAAACTTTACTTTTAGGAAATTGTTGACACACACGCACTCCTAATTGAATATCAAGACATAATAGCTCCCGATCCTCGGGACCGACTTAACGACTTGTTGGATGATTTGGGCGATGTGCCCTCAGTCGCCCAGCTTGCATCCAGAGATGTTGATACAGTATGTATAATATTGATAACTTGTTACTTATATATTTGAATATTCTTTTCTCCAACCTGTAAAACTATTCCGTTTTTGTAGCAAATGGGAGACACCACAGAAGAGAATGCAAGGTTAGAGGTATGTTTGGCACTCACAAATAAGTTCCAGGCGCCATCCGACGATTTGACTGATTTGAACAAACTCTTCATTAAAACGAAGGAGTTATGTGTGTCTATTATTCCGTTTTTAAATGGTAAGTATTCTTTTACTTCTACAATCAATACCTTCAAGAGAAATGATACTACATCGAATTCTGTATTTCAGGTGAACATCTTTTGGAAGCATTGTGTATAGGCACTACTAAGGCCCAGCAAGAGCAATATGCTGGAAGAATACAAAGACGTATCTATTCAGGTCAGGCTAGGCAAGACGAAGCAATGACCTTGAGGGAGCATATAGCTAAACTTCGTAAGAATCTGCAAATGCTTGAAGACGAAGGGTATGTCACACGAGAAGATGGTTACCAGGCATTAGTAACATCCATTGCGCTGGATCTATGTAATAAAGGCAAATACAGACAGGCGCAAAGAAGAGCTTTAGCGACGCTGACGCGTACAAAACAAAGTTTACAAGAGAAAACAAAGTATTATGAAGAAAAATGCACATATTATGATCAGTACATAAAGTCTTGCCTTGCTAATCTACACACTGGCAAGAAGTAAGTATTTACTGCACATCATTATTATCTTTCTATGCACATGGACTTTTTGCTCTTTTTATCTAGTTGTTGCGGCGGTCTTCTTTTTCTAGTTACCGCGCTTTCTTTTTCGGCGTCTTAATGACGATAAATTCATTTATTCACTGTTTACAGAAGCGTTCATGCTTGCTTGAGAAGATCAGGGAAGGACATGCAGAAATTGAAATCAAAATTGACTGTGAAGTATTCTGGTGCCAAGTTGTTAGAGAGAGGTGTTCTCCTGGAAATAGATGGACTGTCATCATCTCAGTTCAAAAACGTCCAATTTGACATTACCCCAACAGACCACAATGGAGTCTTTACCATTAAAGGAAAATTCATGGGTGTCGAGATGGAAACCATTGAAGTTGATATACAAGATCTTCTTCAAAAACAGTATGAAGGTTGCGCTATCATGGACATGTTTGGAAAAGCAAAAATTAATGTTAATCTACTAATATTCTTATTAAATAGTAAGTTTTATGGTAAGTCCTAACTCCTAACTGTATTTAATTTTACGTTACTAAGGCCTGGACAAAATGAAATCACGGAACGCAATGCTGGAGCGGCCACTGTACAAGAGGATTATTCTGTAGTTTTTTCACCATAAAAATGGACTATGTTTTATCAATATCAGTGATATTGGCGCCCGCACTTTTGCGCACAACCGTTCTCATTGCTCTTAATTTGTCTGCGAGTATTGAGCAATTGAGCGTAATTATTAATAATAATATTATATTATTGTTACTTATGTATTTCTTATACTAGTTTAGGGACTTTTACTTGACGAACAACTTAAATTAACCACTAGTAACTTTACCATCAAGACATGTACGGTCTAATATGAACCGCTTAGAATTTTTCCAATGTTATGATGCTGATAAATAAAAACCGAATGTATGTGAAGAATGCTAGAACGCAACGCATGGACCAATCAGACCCGTGATAGCATTTGTATAGTAATGTGGTTATTTTAACCTGGCTATTTTGAATAAGTTCCACCTTGTTGCCAACTTGAAACAAGGCAGTTGGCGCGCTGATTACCTGTGTTAAATGTTGTGGGAATTAATATAGTAACTGACATTCAGTAATCAATCAACATACGAAATTAGGTCGCATGTTGACTGCATGGACTGTGCAGGCAACATAACACAATTTAAATTTTGCGGGCTGTCGCGTCTAAGGGCCGTACCTACTGCACAGTTTGGCAGGGACATCGTCGCACAACTTGTTACCATGGATTTAATAGATGATTTTCAACACATAGCTCTGCCATACTTTATGACCGCGTAGGTTAGGTCATTTTTGTATTAAACAGCAGATTTTTTTTAAAATAAATGATGAAATAATTTGCATGTTAGTGGTTCTAGAATTATGCGCTAAATTCATGGTTTCAGTTTGCCTTTCGAAGTCCCCTGCCACCCTGTATATACCGACGTTGCATGTGGTTTCCGTTATGAGCAAGTAAATCCTGTTATACATACCAAATGATCAAAATTTTTAATGAAGTATTAATATACCAAATATTGTTAATATTTATTGAGTACCTGTAATATTTATTGTGACACCTTTCTCACCACATCATTGGTATTGAAGTTAATGTATTTTTTAGTATTAATAATGATAATTAGTTTGTAATCGACTTTGAAATAATTATGAAATGTTATGAATTTTGGTTAAACAATGTGCTCGCTTTTCCGTTATCGTTAAAACAAATATTGACAAGTGGTAGGTACAATGTTTTTTATCAGGGTAAATATAAGTTTTCAAAATCCTTGTTCTGCATCTCTGTCTACTGTCGCTTAGTGTTTGGCCAGACTGGGGCGCGGGCGCGGCGCGGCTAACTCAAACATGAACTTCCTTTAAGTGTCCATAGTGAGCACGCGGGCGCGGTGAGCGGCGTGGGCTTCTCGGCGCGGGGAGCGCGCGGGCATCTCACGCCATAGCTCGTTCATACAAGTGGCCGCCGCAGTAGGTGCGCGGCGCGGGCGCGGGAACCGAGGTTCTCAAAGTAGTTCGAGTTTTTTTCTAGTAAAAATAAATCTTCATTCGTGTTATATTTTGACAAACACTGGACACGCCGAACGCACCCGCGCTCCTGTGTGGCCAAACACTTCATATTAAAATCTTTCTCTTTCATTTCAATATTCACTTGAGAATATAATTTAAAATAAAACTGTGATAAACCATTGAATTATGAATTCGCTATGACATTTTACCCTCGATTAATAATGTAATTGTATATATTAATATCAATTTAAGTATTCTATAATCTTAATCATAATTAATTCTTTTATAATAAATGAGGCTAACACTACAATAATTTTGTTTTTCTTTTTGATAGATTTTTAACACTAGCAACATTATCACAACCGTCAATCAAAAAAACTACTTGCACTTCATTTTCAAACATATCTGTACAGTCGTGTGTCAGTTGTTATCTGATTTAACTAATAAATAGTTAATAATTTTACCGATATTTAATGACAAGATCATGATTGCTGACCACAATGCGGCGCATTACAAAAAGACTAATACTATTTCTTATAAGTGTACTATTCACAGCAATTTATTGTGAATATCTAATTTACTATGTTGTTGCTTTACAGGTAAATATTCAACACTATTATTTTTATTTGCTATTTTTTTAGTTGTGGTTATTTGTTCTTCGATTCTTTTGCATTACAGTGTTCTTGGCCTGTTTTAAAGCAGCCACACAGTGATAAGCAGTTGCTGAAAGCATTTATCTTAGCGGATACACATTTACTGGGTCCACGGAAAGGGCACTGGCTGGACAAATGGAGAAGAGAGTTTCAGATGCATCAAGCATTTCAAGCAATCATGCTTATACATAAACCAGATGTGGTATTTGTATTAGGTAAAGTTAAATAGCAAAGTATTAAAATGAGTACTTTTGTTAGTATGTTAGAAGTTTTGTAATACTTATCATGATTTTCCTTAAGTTATCACTGTTGTGAGTCATCACTCCATTTTATCACTAAATGAATGCCATATAAACATGCATGGATATAATTATTGGCTAGTTTGGTCCTGCTAATTTAACTACATATGAAAACTTCTTTCAGTTAAAAAATCCATAAATACAGAAAAAAATTAAGTTCATTTTTTGATGCATCATGAATAATTATTACAGCTGTAAGTAAGATATTTCATAATACTATGTAATGTAGGTTCTTCATTATTTTATATGTTTTCAGGAGATCTTTTCGATGAAGGCGAGTGGAGTAATGATAAACAATTTATGGATTATGTAGATCGCTTCCAGCAATTGTTCCCAGTACCTAGTGATACTCTAATGCATGTAGTTGCTGGAAATCATGATATAGGTTTTCATAATCAGTAAAGTATTATTTTAATTAATAAAATTCTTTAAAAATATATAGAAAAACATTGCATGTTGAAACACTGCTAGCTGCTATACTCACCACTGCAAAGATGCTTTAATTTACTTCCTTCTTTAAATTGTATAAAGTATTCGTCTTTTTTGTGTTTTTAGCATAAGAAGGGGTTCAACTGAGAGATTCTCAAAACTACTGAATTCTTCATCAGTTCAGTTCATAAGTTTGAAAGAAAATCATTTTGTTTTAATTAATTCAATGGCTATGGAAGGCGACTCCTGTAATCTATGCACTAAGGCCAGAAACGACATTGTTAAAGTTGCAGGTAATCTATACTTAAATAAAGGTAGTTTGTTTTTTTTTTTTGTTTGAACGCGCTAATCTTGGATCTCTCTGGACTTTGAAAAAATCTTTTTGTATTTTCTGTAAACATTTGTTTTAACTGTAATGTATTTTCTCGCGATCCCGTATTTTGCTTCCAGTTTTTAGGGAATATATCGAATTTGTCTTGCTATTTTCTTCGTGGCCTTAATCATGCCTCACTTATAGCCTAGGGGGGTACCCCTAGGCTATAACTAGCATATACCCTATACTAGCATATAACCATAACGGCCCGACGTGAATTATCGGGCAATTGCCTGCCAGACACAGTACCCGTCTGGTCGAAGGATCCTCCCTTTTCTACGGAGGTTGAGTGAATTTTACACCTATTCCTCATACCACCAAAACAATCAACCAATCAGCTGGTGAGCTGACTGTGTTATTTGGGGTCACCGTATGTACGGCCCTCGGACAAAATGGGATGCCTTAGTCTTGGAGTGGGACAACTGGAACAGTCTAACAAAAATGTATCTACAGATGAGTAGAGTTAAATTATGTGTTTTTGTTCTAGGTATATTGAAATGTGCAGAAAATCCCAAGTTTTGTTATGATGGTATCATGAAAGTTAAATATAGTAGACCAATACTAATGCAGGTGC
The DNA here is from genome assembly GCA_927399505.1 of Luperina testacea. Lineage (NCBI taxonomy): Eukaryota > Metazoa > Arthropoda > Insecta > Lepidoptera > Noctuidae > Luperina > Luperina testacea. The sequence goes on from OV656756.1 coordinate 11,030,441, forward strand.
GTTTACTATTCCCGGGAAAGGACATAGGATAGTTTTATCCCGATATTCCCACGGGATCGAAACTTATGCGGGTAAAACCGCGGTGCGCAGCTAGTATAAAATAACCAGCAGCGCCCAATTTCCTTTCCCGGGACTCAAACTATCTCTATCAAATTTCATCTAAATCGGTTCAGTGGTTTAAGCGTGAAGAGGTAACAGACAGACTGACACACTTTTGCATTTATAATATTAGTATGGATGAGACAGAATCCAATTTACATTCAACTAGAATCCCTGAAGGGTTAAGCAGAGATATACCTATTGTACACCCACATTATCGTCAGTTATGTTTAACTCCCATGTAATAGAGGGGGGCGAGCCTTGCAATTTACCGGGCGCAGACCTAGAATCCGGGCTACTACTGAGAAATTCCTGATGAAAAAAGCCAGGGCCTGGAAATCGAACTAAAGACCTCAGCAGAGCGCTTGCGATCACTAGACCAACGAGGCACACTCACTAACTAACCAAACGAACGAAACATTCTGTATAATTGAGATTACTTTTAATTACAGCATTTTCCGTTGTTCCGAATGTCAGACGCGGTGTGTACCGAACCAGATGCGCCGCCACTACCTGAACGAAATAAGCCCTTTCGCCTAAAAATTGACGCACTATCTCGGCAAGCTACAGAATACCTTGTATCTAAAATCAAGCCCAAAGTTGTGTTTGGTGGTCACACACATCATGGTTGCTTGCAACATCATGTCTATGAGAGACCAGAACCATTTGAATTTTATGAACATACAGTACCATCTTTCTCATGGAGGAATAGACCAGATCCCAAATATTTACTGGTAAGTTAACAATCGGACTGTTTTTTTAAACGGTTTTATTTATTACACTAGAAAAAATACGAAGCAATTATTAAACATGTCATCATTTTAGGTGACCTTTACACCAAGTGATTATTCAGTACACAAATGTGAGCTGCCTAAAGAAACTACGATAGCAATAACAGCTGTGCTAATGCTGTTCTTGGTGATATGGTGGACCACACGACGAAGACTTATTGGTAGATGAGGTGCTACGTAAAACAAAAAGACTTGGTAAAATTAATCTCATGATTATATTTGACAATAAATATTTTTGACAAGATAGAGCACTTTGTACATTGGCAACTGGACAATTTCAGTTGAAATCATTACATACAATTACTTCTTTAACAAATTATCACAAATACCTACCTGCTAATGTAAACATATTTCCGCCGTCCACAATAAGTTATAAATACATTATGGAAGCATAATAGAGGTAGATAAACATAGAGATTCTTTCATTAACTTAAAATAACGAATACTGATATTGGTAATGTAATGGGGAGGGTTTTTTTGTAACATACATTGAAACATGAAAAACAATTAATCATTGTAAAAAGTAAGTAGATGAGCAACCTTAACATAAGTATGTATATTGTACTTGAACTGTTCATTTAACATTTTTATAAACTATCGCTGGAGTAGGTACCTAACACTTAGAACTAAAATCAGTCTATGAAACTCTAAAATGAGTTTTGTATTATTAAAGGTACATAGTCTACTGAGCATTATCACCTATCAGTATACATTATATCATGAACTCTGCTACATCTCAAATTTCACTAAACCCAAAGTTACCAAGTAAAGGCACTTTTTGAAAAATTAATTCTAAGGCCGCGTTTAAATTACTCTCACCTAACCCTTGTGCAGTCTACTGCTGAACATAGGCCTCTCCTAAATTTCGCCACATGCTGACTTCAATAAAAAGTAGGTAATGTATGTAGAGTAGATAAAAACAGTAAACCATAATAATCTTCAATTAATTGGCTTAGCTCTAATAAGACAGTACTAGGTTAGTTTAATCAGTTATAAAAATATTGTTATTTTTAATTTCTCCAGACTATATAGAACTGAATAGTGACGTGAATAGATTTGTGTCTATTCACAGATCTATATAGTCTGGAGAAATTATATAGATAGGTACTAATTAGGCTTGGATTATTAATACTAATAGACGGCAATCCTTTTGAACGTCTTATTTGAGAAATAAATCTCACAACTCTTTCCTTACTTTTTTTTCAAGTAGCTTTCAAACAGCGCTTGGTAACTGAACAATAAAATTATAATCCTAGCAAAAACACACGAACAAACATTCTCAGCACGTGAGCAGGACAAAACCGTCACCGGAGATGCCCTTTCTTAAATTCTATAAGAATATTATTTGTAATACTCTAGGTTGTTGCGTTGCATGCGCTTGCGCGGGTAAGTCATGTGAGCGAGAGCGCGCAGGTCTCGCGTGCGGCGCTCGCGGCGGCCGCGGCATCTGCGTCTGCTTCTGATGGAATCCAGTGTTCGCGTGGCGCGCCGACGAACAAATCACTGCATGCAGGTAACGGTCGTACCTACATAGATGTGAATCGCCGCCGCTTGCTAGATCTAGGTATCCGTTGCCAGAATTATCAGATTTCTTTTTTTGGAATGCATTTGATGGCTTCTCACTGACAGTGTATGATCTATTTCGAAGCTTTTGATACTTGTTTGTAACTTCTTCTTCAATAGTAACAGGTTCACAGGGCTTCCTGTAAAAAGGAAAAGAAAGTGTTTAGATACATGAAAAATGTAACTGATATACAACTCTTTAAAAACTACCCAATATAGACAATTATAAAATCGTAAAAAAAAAACTCGAAAAAAAAACTACTTTCGTTACTGCCCAATTCGAGCAAATTAGTGAGAATCAAAATGGCGGGTGTACCTTAACTAATCGAATCCTCCCATTTACCAAAAAAATGTACTATTTTTAACCGACGAAAAAACGGAGGAGGTTCTCAAGTCGACGCGTATATATTTTTTTTAGTAACTAGGTTTAAAAAAATTGTACCTTCAGAACGAAATTATTTCGAAATTAAGGTACACCCGCCATATTGACATCAAGATGGCGCGTGTTCTATAATATTTATTATTTAACCATTTATACTCATAAAATATAATTACTTACACCAAAAAATTAACCTAAAATGTATTATTTAGTACCTAGGTTTAAAAAAATTGTACCTTCGTCAGAACGAAATTATTTCGAAATCTAAGTAAGGTACACCCGCCATTTTGCCTCTTACGAAAATTACTGTGCATTTTATTTTCCGTACTTATACGTTTTTACCTTCAGACCATAACTGTAAATTCAAATATTTAATAAAAAAAGAAGTGGATTATACCTTGAGGCTTGGAAGCTCATATGGTTTTTTTCCATGTTAGCTTGAATTATTTCCAGTAATTCGCGTCTTTGCAAACTTCCGGAACGTTTTTTAGTGTGTTTTCGTTCCCGATGTTCTCTGCGTGGTTGACGATGGGCTCGTGATTGAAGGTATGTGGTTTGTCTCGGTGAACTGTGAACTGGTCTTCGGTCGCCTGAACATGAGGACTTGGAAGAGATGTCATCATCAGGTGAAAGCCTCCCTCTTTGCTCGTCCTCGCTGTGATCGATGCAGTCAGGCGGCGGCGCGTTAGCAGCGGAGGTATACTCTCTACGTCGACGTCGCCGTGCCTCTCGCCTCTCTCGGTGGCTTCTACTTTTGCTATCTTCTGGCACCACTGTTAACCGCACTTGAATAGTTTTTGACCCATAGTGCGGTACTGTCACTGATTTTCCTATAGATTCGTATATTGTAGATACGATACCGGCTATATCCTGTAAATTAAACATTATGGGTTAACAAATGTAAGAGTTGAAGATGTTTAGTTATTATTTTTCTAGGCAAGTATTCAAAAATACTTACGTCCTTGGTCATGCGGCCATGTCCATCGAGGTCATAGAGTGTAAAGGAGAACTGCAGCGGCTGTTGTTTGGAAGGTTCTGGATGCTGCAGCTCTACATCACACGTCAGCTCCTAAAAAAAGGAAAAAAATGATCGTTAGCTACTTTTGGATACTTATATTAAAACTGTCCAAAATACAAAGTAGCCTGACAAGAGCCAAGGCACGCCTATTTCCCGGGCGCTACTCGTCCTTTACTCAGGGCCTAGACTTAATAGAACTATAGCGCACCTAGGGATGAAAACCGGTAAAATTAAAATATTTTCAGTAAATACGTTTTCTTACGTTTTGCCCGGTTGTGGCCATCGCGATCGCCCACGACTTGTGGGTGATTGCTCAGCTCTTTCGAACGAGGTGTTGGGTGTGGGTGGAATAGTGAGTACAAACGAGATGAATGTAGGGCAGGTAGGTACTAAGGAGGTTATATAAAAATAACAACTAAATGTAAAATGGTAGGTACCTAAGTATTTGCGTTTATCTAGTCTCTAAAAATGATTAGATTTTTTTTCAATTACACAGAAATACATAAACTCACGCCTTTTTCGCATGGGGTAGGCAGAACACCGCCTACCATAATAGGCTACGTACTGCGTGCGGCTTGTAGTTTGTCATAACAATAAATAACCCGTATTTTTCGCGCCTTTTCGGTAAAATTACGTAAAGTTGAATAGCTAACATTTTTAATAAGTCATCATCACCGAGCGCTATACACTGCTTTAGCTATTATTCAGCGATCTAAAACAGGATGTCTATTCGATAGCTATTTAGTATTCGGAGTAATTAGTGTTCCTTTCCTTTCCTTATTGGGATTACGGTCGAAAGGTTATGTTGTCGTAGATAACCCAGTGGCGCCGGACATAACGCGTGTGGCGGCCAACTAGGCGGGCATCCTCCTTATCTCCTCACGCTTTTAAAGGAAACTAGCACTGCCTTTAGTGCCTTTAATTTACAGCAGAACAAAGTAAAGACGGGCCGCCCGCCGCCGTAGCCTCTACGATGAAACGTCTCGCACATTATAGTGTGAATACGACGAGGCGTCTGGTTAGTATACGACATAATAGTACCTACATATTGTTGCGCGCCAAAAATAATGCTTGATACATCGCCATGTATCGCCATTAGTTACCACTAGCGCCATCTTGTATCGGGTAGCAGAACTAATACCTTGGCCTTGGTACTAGGACATTGACCCTTCCTGTAGGTACTAGTAGTTCCGAGAACTATCGACGTCGAGTCAGTCGGGGCCGCTATGTACTCGAACATACTAGATGTTTACAGAGTACCTCTGTGGAACTATATAAGGCGGGCGCGAGCCGCGAGACACATAGTTTTGAGTAAGCTATACATGCGATAACATCGAAAGCGATATTCGAGTGCGACTAGAAGTGATCAGAAAGTGACATTGTGTTTCTTTATTTGTGTGTGTTGACCTGTAATTAGTGTTGGTGAGTAAAGTGTCAGTTTTTTTGGTTATTAAATCGGTAGTTTTTATTGTCACGAACCCCAAGCTCGTAACAATTGGTGTCAGAAGTGGGATAAAAACATGCCGATTTTACCCAAAGACGACATGGAGGGTATCCGTACCCGGAGTCAACGCCAGCAAGAGACGGACCAGAGGCGATTTGGTGGAGCAATGCCACAGGGGTCGGAAGGCCAGCTACCGACCACGGAGGCCGGCCCGTCCACAGCTGCTCCGGCATCATCAGCACCAGATTTTGCTGCTCTGATGATGATGCTGCAGGAGCAGGCTCACCGACAGGAGGAACAGGCTCGTCGACTGGAAGAACAGCTCCAGCGGGACAAGGAGGAACAGGCTCGCCGACAGGAGGAACAGGCTCGCCGACAGGAGGAACAGGCTCGCCGACAGGAGGAACAGGCTCGTCGGTTGGAGGAACAGCTCCAGCGGGACAAGGAGGAACAGGCCCGTCGGTTGGAAGAACAGCTGCTGCGTGACAGGGAGGAACAGGCTCGTCGACAGGAGGAACAGGCTCGTCGGTTGGAGGAACAGCTCCAGCGGGATAAGGAGGAGCAGGTGCGCCGCCAGGAAGAACAGATGTTCCTCATGAAGGACCTTCATGCAACCTTGGGGAAAGACATGAAGGAGATGAAGGAGAAGGTTGCTCAACACGACAACCGTCTGTCGGAAGCCGAAACCCGAATCGACCACGTGAATAATCGGGTTGACAACGTGATGGCTGACATGAAGAAAACGCTGGACAACCTTAAACTGGGTGATGGAATTGCAGCTCCCGTAGCTATAACACCTTCGCTACGTGGATTCAAAGTGCCACCGTTCGACGGAACTTCTTCCTGGTCGGCCTACAAAATCCAGTTTGAGGCTGTCATGAAGGCGAACGGGTGGAATAAAAGTCAGGCCATGACTGCCCTCACCCTGGGCCTGCGTGACCAGGCCTTAACTGTCCTGGAAGCTCTCGGTAAGGAAGTGACTTACGAGCAGCTCCTTGAGGCATTGGAGGCTCGGTATGGCGACGCTCACCTGGAACACGTGTTCCGTGCGCAGCTCAAGGATCGCGTGCAACGCAGCAATGAAAACCTGCAGCAGTGGGCCCTGGAAGTGGAGAAGCTGGTTCGCAAAGCGTACCAGTCCGTACCTGCACTTATTGATGGGAACCTGGTGCAGGCATTCATCGACGGCATCCGCGACCTTGAAGTTAGAGTTGCTGTGAGGCTCGGTCACCACGGGACGCTGAAGGACGCCTTGGCCCATGCACTGGAGGTGGAAGCTGTGCGGCAAGATCATCGTTCCCATCGCGTCAGGAAGGTTGCAGCGGCTACAGTTCGCGAGCGCAGTAAAGGATACAGCCCTAGGTGCTACGGCTGTGGGGAAAAGGGCCACCTTCGATCCAGTTGCCCTAAGCGAACTGCAGAAAGAGAAGACGGCCGATCTCCAGAGGGCAGTGCGGCTAACAGCACCACCCAACACCAGCAGCAGGGAAACGAGTAATAGCCAGGACTGCGGGGCGGGTGCTGGCTGATGTTCAAGGAGCCCCAAGGATTTCGATCACACAAACCCATGATGGGAATAGCCTAATCATCAAGGGCGAGGTCAACGGAACGCCGTGTAAGCTGACCATAGATACTGGAGCCTCTCGTACGGTCGTCAGTTCCCAACTTATAAGTCGGTTCCTTGGGGACTCCGCACATAACCGAGAACACATTAATTTGGTGACAGCCACCGGTCAGCGCATACCCGTCCATGGAGAGAAGAAGATGGAGTTGAAACTAGGCAACAGAATCTACCTGCATAATGTCATCGTGGCTGATATAATGGACGATTGCATCCTGGGCCTTGACTTTATGAGGAAGAATTGTTGCGAGATTGACGTCAAGCAAGGTGTTTTTAAATGTGGACAAGAGGAAGTTTTCGTGGAAGGGGCGTTACCAGGAAATGTGTACAGCCTTAGGAAGATTGTTCTTCCGCCGAGATCGGAAACGATTGTGCCGGTTAGTCTTCCTCGGAATCCTGGGCGAACTCCTCGTTGTGTACTCGTGGAAAGGGTAGACAATGACCTACCATGGAAAGTGGCACGAACTTTGGTCAGAACCACCGACATTTCAGGGGTACGTGTGCTGAACCTTTGTGATCAGGAACAGATTATAGAAAAAGGCACACTACTTGGTACTTGTGAGGAAGTGGATTGGTTGCGTCGATGCCAATATCTATCGACTGGGACCCTCAGCAAGGATGCACAAACGAGAGTGACCAACCTTTTAGAAGACTACCGCAGCGCTCTGTCCCAAAATGAAATGGTCAAAGCGAAGAAGATGTTACTCAGGTACGCCAATGTTTTTTCGTCAAACGATGCTGACATCGGGAGGACTGGCTTAGTTCAACACAAAATCAACACAGGAGAAGAATTGCCTATCCGTCAGCGGCCAAGGAGATTGCCGGTAGCACGTGAGAAGGAAGTGGAAACCATGATTGAGGGAATGGTGAAGGATGGTGTGATTGAACCTTCATCTAGTCCGTGGTGTTCACCTGTAGTGCTGGTAAGAAAGAAGGACGGCAGCATGCGGTTTTGTGTTGACTATCGTCGTCTGAACGACGTTACGAAGAAGGACAGCTATCCTTTGCCAAGAATCGATGACACGCTGGACATGCTTACTGACGTTAAGTGGTTTAGCACACTGGACCTGAAAAGTGGCTACTGGCAAGTTGAAATTGATCCCAAGGACAAGGAGAAAACTGCATTCTCGACAGGAAAGGGTCTGTGGCAATTTAAAGTTATGCCGTTTGGATTGTGCAATGCTCCGGCAACGTTCGAAAGGTTGATGGAACTTGTACTTACCGGGTTAATTGGCGATGCCTGCCTGGTCTACTTGGATGACATCATCATCGTAGGCCGCACGTTTGAAGAACATCTTCAAAACCTGGAACGCGTGCTCATGAAGATCCAGAGTGCTAACTTCAAGTTAAGCCCAAAGAAGTGTTCACTATTCAAACGACAAGTTAGCTTTTTGGGATATGTCGTGTCTGAAGAAGGTATCCGCACGGATCCAGAGAAAATTGCAGCTGTCAAGGATTGGCCAGTTCCAAAAGACAAGACGCAGGTCAGAGCATTTTTGAGTTTGTGCTCCTATTATCGCCGATTTGTTAAGAACTTTGCAGATATACCCAAACCCCTGCATAAGCTCACCGAGGAGAAGCGACATTTCTGCTGGGATAATAGTTGCGACATCGCATTCCAGGAGCTAAAGGACCGTCTGTGAAAAACACCTATTTTGGGTTACCCTGATGCGGGCAAGGAATTTATAGTCGACACAGACGCAAGTGACATAGGACTTGGCGGTGTGTTGTCCCAACGGAATGGTGATCAAGAGGTTGTGATAGCGTACTTCAGCAAGTCGTTGTCAAAACCGGAAAGGAACTACTGTGTTACGAGACGGGAACTGCTTGCGGTGGTAAAGTCATTGCAGTATTTTAGCAAATATCTTCTGGGTCGGAAATTCCACTTACGTACTGACCATGCTGCACTGAAATGGCTATTGCAGTTCAAAAATCCAGAAGGTCAAGTTGCGAGATGGATTGAACTACTGCAGGAATACGACTTCGTGGTCGAACATCGCAGCGGAAAATCTCATGGCAATGCAGATGCATTGTCAAGAAGACCTTGTCCTGAAGACTGCAAGCATTGTACTAGACAAGAGAGTAAGGAAGTGGTACCTGTGAGGATGCTCAAGACAGACCTCAACAACGAGTGGAAGGAAAGCCTACAACGTGCACAGCAGGAAGATTCGGACATTAAGCCGATTCTGGAGTGGATGAAGGCCAGAGCTCCTAAGCCCAGGTGGAGTGACGTCTCAGCGATGAGTTCGGTCACAAAAAGCTATTGGGCCCAATGGGACAGCTTGGTGGTTCAGGATGGAGTCCTGTGCCGTAAATGGGAAAACGCTCGGGGAGACAGCTGTCATTTGCAAATGGTTGTCCCTAAAGCTCAAGTACCGGATGTTCTACAGCTGTACCATAATGGTTGTTCAGGAGGTCATCTGGGAGTAAAACGGACTCTACTGAAGATACGAGAACGGTTTTACTGGGTCCACTGTCGGGACGATGTCGAGGATTGGTGTCGCAAATGTACAAGTTGTGCAGCTGTAAAGGGACCTCAGACTCGTAGTAGGGGTGCATTAAAATTGTACAATGTTGGTGCACCATGGGAGAGGATAGCCCTCGACGTTGCAGGGCCGTTTCCGGAGAGTGAAAGTGGCAACAAGTATTTCATGGTTGTGATGGATTACTTCACGAAGTGGCCGGAAGTCTTTGCCATTCCAAATCAAGAAGCTTCGACAGTTGCAGATAAATTAGTTCATGAAGTCTTCTGTCGTTTTGGAGTACCTTTGGAGATTCACAGTGATCAAGGAAGGAATTTTGAGTCCCAAATATTCCAGGAAACTTGTCGAGTTATGGGTACTCATAAAACAAGAACGACTTCTTACCACCCACAATCGGATGGAATGGTGGAACGATTTAACCAGACACTGGAGAGGTATCTAGCAAAAGTTGTGGAAAATCGGCAACGAGATTGGGACAAGCACATACAACCGTTTTTGTTGTCATATCGAAGCGCTGTCCACGAAAGTACATCGGTGACGCCAGCTTTCGCAAACTTCGGAAGAGAACTACGGCTGCCTGCAGACCTGATCACCGGAATACCACCTGATGCCCCACGCAGTGTAACTGATTATGCAAATGATTTGCGGAACAAGATGAATGACATTTATGAGCACGTCCGACAATCGGGCCAGCAAATGTCTGAAAGGATGAAAACCCGTTATGACCGCAAAATGAATAATAAAGGGTTCGACGAAGGTTCACTAGTGTGGTTGCACAATCCAGTCCGCAGCAAAGGGAAATCTCCTAAGCTTCAAGCTAAATGGGACGGACCGTACCGGATTGTGACAAAGATCAATGATGTAACCTACCGGATACAGAAAGTTGCAAGAGGTACTCCTAAGATCGTCCATGTGGATCGACTGGCGCGTTATTATGGAGCCAATAATGCTCGGGACGAGCATGTCTTAGGAGGGGGCAGTGTTGCGCGCCAAAAATAATGCTTGATACATCGCCATGTATCGCCATTAGTTACCACTAGCGCCATCTTGTATCGGGTAGCAGAACTAATACCTTGGCCTTGGTACTAGGACATTGACCCTTCCTGTAGGTACTAGTAGTTCCGAGAACTATCGACGTCGAGTCAGTCGGGGCCGCTATGTACTCGAACATACTAGATGTTTACAGAGTACCTCTGTGGAACTATATAAGGCGGGCGCGAGCCGCGAGACACATAGTTTTGAGTAAGCTATACATGCGATAACATCGAAAGCGATATTCGAGTGCGACTAGAAGTGATCAGAAAGTGACATTGTGTTTCTTTATTTGTGTGTTTGACCTGTAATTAGTGTTGGTGAGTAAAGTGTCAGTTTTTTTGGTTATTAAATCGGTAGTTTTTATTGTCACGAACCCCAAGCTCGTAACAATATAGTAATGGCACCCATTTCCGAATTGCAACTATTGGCATTACATGTCTGATACACAACTGTTTTATACGAAAACTATAATTATAGCCCAAGAAAAACTGCAAAACAAATCCTAGTGAAGATTTATCACCGGGATTGTCTTTATTTGAGTATTACAAATAGTGTGTGAAAAGTCCTTTGCGAAATCATGTGCGAAAAAAAAGTTATTAACTGTCGAAGGTCGACAAAATCTGTTTTTAGCTTGTATAAAAGGTTTTTCTAATATTTTGTAAAGTTTCGCAGACATCTTTTCCGGTGCTATAACGGCAACGTCGGATTACACCGTCCAACCCAGCACTCCAAGCTCAGCAGTCTCGCTAGCGACCACTACTCCAACGAGGCTGTCATGATGTCAACATGATTATGTAGATTGTAAAGACATGAATTTGATTAAATCTTAAGTCACGACTTGCTTGGTTACTAATCGCCACTTTCTAATTCCCATACACGCATGGGTGGCTAGCGCCTGGTTACAACTTACCCATACTAAAATAATATTTCCTACAATCTCTGTTTGCGAGTGACAAACTTCGAGGGAGTTTTTCATTGATCCCCATAAAATCCTGGCGAAAAAAAAACATTGGCACTCCGGGAGTGCCGACAGAATTGAAAACAAAACACAAACAGAATACTTTGCCATCACTCACTGACATATCGTCGTATATACGTTAAAACCGAGTACATCCCGAGAACAGCCGAACACATCCGAAGCGGATATTTTTTAATCGTCTTATAAACAACACACGCGCGGTGTCGCTTACGGTAACAGTGGCGAGAGTTCAATGGTTTTTTCCCATCTCAAAAAATGCCCAACGCGCCTAAAGAAGTTTTCGCTTTAAAAATTGGTCGCTAAACTGTCAGATTCGTGTAAGTTTACGGTGGATGGAACTGGCTTGATTAAGTTTATTGTACATACCTTGCCTATAAGTATAAACTTTAAAATAAGTAACAAAAAAAAATATAAGCCGGAGATTAAAAAGTAATTAAGATATGGGTAGAAGTTAATCGTCTTTCAAATCTAGTTTCGAGGCATAATATCACATCTCATTGAAAGAAGCATAAGACTGGCTTTATTCGAAGAAGCATTCAAGACCATAACCAAGCCTACAACGTTCCCACTGCTGGGACACAGCACAGGCCTCCTCTTTGTGCCAGGGAGTAGGCCATAATACACCACGCAGACCCAATGCGGGTTGGAACCGAATACAATGCTTTAAAGCCACAGTTTTCGTTGACTCTTGGACTAAGCGACGATCTCTAAGATTGGTTGCTACCATAAGGCACGGATTCCATGCTATTTGTTAGCTACCTATGAAAGGTGTACCTACTTAATCAAGAGCTGCTAATCTGCTAGTGAGTAGATCGTTTATATTCACTAAATATTCGAGTACGTGCTATTTACCTCTATAAATTATGTATTTTACTAACTGAATGTGTGATTTACCTCAAATCGTAATCTAGGTTGTTTATCATCATTGTTCTCCTTCGCCGGGGTGGGTGACGGTGGTGGTTTGTAGGAAGGTTCGTGCGAGGAGCGCGGCGGCGGCGCCGGCGGTGTGGTTGGCCGCAGCAGGGCTCTGGCCTCGCTCGGCAACAAGTCGGGGGGCGCAGAGCACTGAGATGCGGCTCGACCCACCAGCTCTTCGGTGTCCGTCCGCTCGCTCTCAGCACCAACTGAAAAACGAAAGAGATCGGTAAGAGCCACTCAGTTTTATATGTATTAGTGACGCCAAAATGTAGCTAGAGGTTACCTCATTATGACAGAGAAATTTGCTGGGACTGCTGGGCTGGGTCAGAGTAATGTTTCTGGGGTTTTAATAGGGGGGTTTTATATACATAGAATTATAGTAGTAATTTTTCACGCCCTTACCAAACATCCTCAAGAAAAATATTAGGTCCTTACATATGAAATTGGCGTTTTGTACGGGAGGAATATAAAGTCATTTTTTTTTCTGTAAAATATATTTAATTAATCAAAGTATGCACCGTTGTTATCTATGCACTTTTGCCATCTCATAGATTGTTCATTGATCCCTTTACTAAAAAAAACCATGGGGGCGAGAATCAATGAACTCTTTGAAGGCGGTTTGGACTGCCGCATCGGAGTTGAATTTTTTTCCTTGTAAGAAGTTGTCCAAATTCCGGAAAAAATGGTAATCTGTTGGAGCAAGGTCCGGGGAGTATGGTGGATGTCGCAGACATTTCAATTGTAGCTCATGTAACATAGTGGTTGTTTGTTGTGCAGTGTGTGGTCTTACGTTGTCGTGAAGCAGCAGTGGCCTAGAACGATTGACCAATCTCGGTTGTTTAGCATCTAGTTCTTCCTTCATGGTTTGCAGTTGCTGACAATAGATATCTGCCGTAATCGTTTGACCAGATTTTAGAAAGCTGTAGTGAAACGACACCGGCGCTAGTCCACCAAACACTCACAAGTAACTTTTTCTGATTCAATTTTCGTTTAGGGCAGGATTTGGCTGGTTCTCCAGGGTTCAGCCATTGCGACGAGCGCTTCCGATTATCGTACCGTATCCACTTTTCATCACAAGTAATGATTTGATTTAAAATCCCTTCATTATTGTGTCGGTTGAGCAAAGTAACACAGCAGTCGACGCGTGTTTGCAAGTTCGATTCACTCAATTCATGAGGTACCCATCGTTCAAGTTTTTTTATTTGCTTCAAGTGGATTAATACAGTTTTATCACTTACCCCGAAGTCTGCAGCTATCTTTGAAGTGCTTTGTGATGGATCCGCTTCCACAATAGCCTTTAATTCTTCATTTTCCACTTTGGTCTCCGGCCGTCCACGGGGTTGGTTCTGAAGGTCGAAATTTCCAGAACGAAAACGTTGAAACCAAAAACGTACCGTGCTTTCTTTTGCGACACCAGCGCCGTACACATCATTAATCCTTCGAGCTGTTTCTGCAGCACTGGTGCCACGGTAGAACTAGTTAGTACTCGTAAATATACCGATATTTCATGTTTTCCATTGTGCGGTAATAAGCGACGCCAAAGAAAAAAATAATGAGGAAAAAACAAATGAATGACTGTTTTCAAAACTCAAATGTACCAGCTAAATGAATGTATTATTCTTAACCAAAGAGGAGATATTTCAGATCAAAGTGGTCAATACGACAAAACGCTAATTTCATAATTATGTAAGGACCTAATATCTAAAGAATTCGTAATTTTAAATACATCGGAGAGTAAAATTCCAGTCGCCCTTTGCAAATCATGACTGAAATCGGTCTACAAGCTTGAAAGTTGAAATCTCACAAATTGAAATCGGTCAACTCCTACCGCAAGTAGTCGTTCCAAAAAGAATATGCTTCTTTGCAATTTTATTAGGATTGATAATAATAATATAATTTTTGTGTTTAATAATCGGATAATCGCAATAAAGCAATGCCGGCGCCATGTAAACTCAAATGAATCATTAATTTTAAACAAAAAGAAGTTGATAACACATAAAAGGAGAACCCAGCATCACTAATTAATGGCAAGCAAAGAGTATAAAATAATCCACAGGACCAATACAAAATTAATGCTAGTTTGTTTGGTCCACTCAACTCGGAAACAGGTACGAAACGTAATTTTATTTTATCTTCAATTCGTATTTCATGCTATTTTAGTCATTGTAATCATTGCCAAGGGAATACAATGGGAGTACCGAGTAACATAAATGCCAAAAAAAAGTTGTATATCCAAAAGCTTGTCGGCGAAATTCAAAAAGTGTGTGATGCGGGCCGACCGACGCCCGCGCCCTGCGCCGAGCGACGGAGAGATGTAAACGACACAAGGTTACGGAGAGCGTTGAGACATTTCCTGGAAGGCCCGGTGAGTGGGTCGCCCTTTTGGATTGGAACGTTTGGGATCCACCGTAGCATCGCACATCTGCCGCTAATGTTATTTCTCTCAAAAAAGGCGGCATTTCTTTTATCCGTCTTACAAAATTTATTTTAGAAGCATTTTTATTTTTGTGTTGTTCTCCCAGTGTCTTATCAATAACGAGTAAGTAGTAATTTGCGGTCATGATTGCATGACTTTTAAAAATGCAACTTATATGTAGAGTAATTCTAAAAATATCCCAAATCTGAATTAAAGTGGTGTGAGTGTCTAGATGAGAAGTAGACTCGGGGACCGGTACATATGTTATGCATATGTATGTCTCAAATGTCTCTTAACTACTGAACTCCATGGATAACAGCATTTACTGGATACGTAATAATGCGGCTAAGCGTAACCACATTCCTGCACAGTGATCGCGTTCTATTTATTACAAAATTACAACCTGCGTTTCATTACTAACTTTTCGAGTTAGGTACCAAATGGCAAAAATATTAAAACGGCCTTGAAAACTCCCAGTAAAAAAGCTGTGTTCAATAGCAAAAAGAAATAAAATATCATAGATGGTTTGTATCAAGCAAGTTACAAACAGATAGTTATGCGACTACGGTTACTTTATAGTTTATACCAAATAACTTGTTTGTCTTTAAAGTTTCCTTTGAAAAACCTAATTAAATTATTTTTTTATAATTAATCGTATTTTTTTGTTATGTATTTTCTGGTGTACAATAAAGTATGCATATATAAATAAATAAATATAAATAGATAAATGATTGTATTTTTGTAAGTAGGTTTGTACAAACACTTTTACACGTCAATTATGTTTTTTTTTTTTAAACTAGATGAGGTCGGCGTTTCCTATCTGACTACTCTGAGAAGAAAGGCCGAAACAAACTCAGAGACCACAGTCTTTTTTCTTTAAGTCCAGACATAATCTGGGTCAGGTTATATGAAGACAGTGTAGATCGATGTCTGAGATGGTCTTTTGAGGAAAGAACCACACAGATTGAGAGGACCTGTCCAGTCAGTGCACGCATTTGTTAGAAATCGTGCAGCTCAACTCAAGACTTAGAGCTCAACGATTCGACGAACAATACCAAAGAAAGGACATTTGGGTAGGCCACATAAATTACTCAAACTGCCAGACCATAAAAAAAAAACGAACAGAATAGAGAATAATAAAAAAAATATATAAAATGAATAAAATGACCCATGACCCACACCGTCTTCACATTCACAACAAATAAAATAATATAATACTTTACAAAGTAAGCATGTCATTGTTTATAAAAAATTCATTAATGTCAATGTGTATATTAAAAGAAAACATTCAAAATGCAGAAATGGGAAGCAGCTCAGTCCCAAGCCTTTTTGTCCTCAATATAATCTTTAACGGTATAAAAGGTTTTTTGTCACAGCTTTTTTTTTCAGGATGGGAAATCATCAAAAATAACCCCTCCCGCTCTGGGTGGAGCGGAAAGGAGTGTCACTGACTAAAACCCACCGTGTTCCTTCCTTAGCCCTTTATGTTCCGGGCCAGCGGTAACGCTTTCGGACAATCCCGCTGACCCGGCAGGCTTCGGCCCTAACGGGCCTGACATCTTTTTGAGGCGCGCGTGGAACACGTACTGACGTACGCGCCGTAAAAGACAATATTTTGCGTGCGATTAAGGCCTG
The DNA here is from genome assembly GCA_927399505.1 of Luperina testacea. Classification (NCBI taxonomy): domain Eukaryota; kingdom Metazoa; phylum Arthropoda; class Insecta; order Lepidoptera; family Noctuidae; genus Luperina; species Luperina testacea. The sequence goes on from OV656756.1 coordinate 11,046,822, forward strand.
TATTAATGCCGATAACCTTGAGCATTTGGGCGGAGCTAACGACCCCTTCTCCGCGCCACTCCGCTACCCGCATGCAACAGAAAATGTGCGGTTGTGTGCACCGCCACCACGGTTTGCCTCGCCTAGTCTCGTCACAGAGTATCGAAATCACAGAAGGTCAAGTCATCGTGAAAGTTAAATAATTATGTGTACCACATATACAGGGTGTCCCAGAACTCAACGTCAAGCCGAAACGGGGTGACAGGATTGATCATAACCATCACGAGAAAAATATAAAAAAAAATCTATCCCATGCAGTTTGAAAATTATGGGCATTTTAAGAAAAACCTAGAAATTTGATCAAACTGTACCATTTTTCGGTAATTGTGGTTATTCTTTTTTATTTTTGTTCAATTAAACTTTGGAAACGTAATCCTAAATAACATTTCTAGAATTCCAATAAAAAATAATGACACGATTGCCTCAAGTTTCCGAGAATTGAGACTATTCGTTAAACTACGAATTTAAAATTTTCAAGATTCGTCGACTTTGATTGGCCCTCCTTTAAAAAAATGTACTAGAGTGCCTTGGCAAGTGGCATTAAAAGTTGGCGCATTTAATCAGAATTCTAAAATGGTACAATACTTGTTAGTTCCATACAATAAAAAAGAGTAAAAAAATTAAAACCTCAAGTAACCCGATTTTTGCTATCTCAGTTAAAATGTTTTTGATTCGCACAAGCTCTAGGTAGGTTCTTAATTTTAAGGCAAAATGATGAGAGAGATGGATAGTGGGTATGTTTGCCATAAGTGAGCGAGACAGATAGTGACGCCACTTTTATTAAACAGAAAAAAGTGAAAAAAAGTTAGTAAAATAATGAAAAATCTTGATCTAGTTTAATTTAGGTTTGTTGGAATAAAAGTCAGATAGAGAAATAACATTTTTATTACAATAAATGTTCAAATTGTTTACCATCAGCCTCAATACAAGCCCTACATCTTCTTAAAAAAGATCTACTTATTAGACGGGCATATCTTCAAGAGTTGATCTCCTCAGCTGCTTGAGAAATGCGTTCACGCAGGTCGGCTACGTTCTCAATGGGCTTATTTATTGTAATAAAAAACGTTATTTCTCTATCTGACTTTTATTCCAACAAACCTAAATTAAACTAGATCAAGATTTTTCATTATTTTACTAACTTTTTTTCACTTTTTTCACTTTAATAAAAGTGGCGTCACTATCTGTCTCGCTCACTCATGGCAAACATACCCACTATCCATCTCTCTCATCATTTTGCCTTAAAATTAAGAACCTACCTAGAGCTTGTGCGAATCAAAAACATTTTAACTGAGATAGCAAAAATCGGGTTACTTGCGGTTTTAATTTTTTTACTCTTTTTTATTGTATGGAACTAACAAGTATTGTACCATTTTAGAATTCTGATTAAATGCGCCAACTTTTAATGCCACTTGCCAAGGCACTCTAGTACATTTTTTTAAAGGAGGGCCTATCAAAGTCGACGAATCTTGAAAATTTTAAATTCGTAGTTTAACGAATAGTCTCAATTCTCGGAAACTTGAGGCAATTGTGTCATTATTTTTTATTGGGATTCTAGAAATGTTATTTAGGATTACGTTTCCAAAGTTCAAATGAACAAAAATAAAAAAGAATAACCACAATAACCGAAAAATGTTACAGTTTGATCAAAATTCTAGGTTTTTCTTAAAATGTCCATAATTTTCAAACTGCATGGGATAGATCTTTTTTCAGATTTTTCTCGTGATGGTTATGATCAATCCTGTCACCCCGTTTCGGCTTGACGTTGAGTTCTGGGACACCCTGTATTTACAATGGTCCAGTTTTGGTTTTATTTAGGTATTATCTATTGATATGGATGTACTTTTCGGGCTATGGTTACGAATAAAATTGTTAAAAGCTTTCGAGGCCGTGAGTAGAAGCTATAAATCAGCCTGGCTTGCCATGTGGTAAACAACTTAATGTATCTTTTTAACTAAAATTAATGGCTAAATGTGCTGCTAAGCGCAAAACTCAAGAATGGCTGGACCAATTCGGTTTTTTTTTAAATATTCGTTGAAGTCTTAGGAAGGTTTCTATGAAGAGAAGAAGGGTAGGTAGGCATGTACGTAGATAGGTAGGTAGGTATGTAGGGTAGGTAGGTGGTAGGTAGGGTAGGTAGGTAGTTAGGGTAAGGCAGATAGGAAGGTAGGGTAGATAGGTAGGCAGGTAGGGTAGGTAGGTATAGGTAGTATAATGGGTCATGTATGAAAATATTAAATTGTCTCGATTTTTTTTCTGCGCTTATGAATAAGCTAATACTATCTACAAAAAAAGTATCAGATTTATCTGATTAGTATTTCCAGAGAAATAAATTAAATTCTGTTAGAGGCGGCCATCGACAGTAACCCACGGATTTTTATTCAATTTCCTTAGCCTACTCAATTAAAAAGTAAAAACTTGTCAATTTGTCATAACATAACCTCACTTTTCACCTCTTGCTTTGTGTTTGTTTGCGATTTTATGGATATATCTTTACGATTACGATACGATTTATCTTTATTTTATTCAAAGCGTGAGGGTCGTCGTAAAGATATATCCATAAAATCGCAAACAAACACAAAGCAAGAGGTGAAAAGTGAGGTTATGTTATGACAAATTGACAAGTTTTTACTTTTTAATTGAGTAGGCTAAGGAAATTGAATAAAAATCCGTGGGTTACTGTCGATGGCCGCCTCTAACAGAATTTAATTTATTTCTCTGGAAATACTAATCAGATAAATCTGATACTTTTTTTGTAGATAGTATTAGCTTATTCATAAGCGCAGAAAAAAAATCGAGATAATTTAATATTTTCATACATGACCCATTAGTGTATGTCATATTATTTGTTATATTTTTTATAAACAAATATATTATAACTAAAATTCAGCTGAATAATCTTCAAGTTCTTCGACAGACCTTACAAGATGCTTGTGAGTCACCATGTCATCCAATAGAGACCGTAGTTTTTGAATGCCCAAATCATCTTGTTCCTAAAATGAATGCAGTTATACATATATTTACAAGTAAAACAAAAATATAGGTTCATAATTTGTAAAAAAAAAAAATACATTCACATCCAAATCAACAGAATCACCTTCAACTTCTCTGGTAGAACTAATTGATTCACTACGTATAGGTAAAGATTTTTTTATTTGATTTAATTAGTTGAATAATATTATTGACCCACTTTAGCCCACATGGATAGTAATGATAAGTGATAATTATAATAAAAAACATGACTACCAATTTGTTTTTCTAATTTTATGTAGTCTGTGCCACCCGCGGTCTGCGATAGGCCGATTTAATTGATTGATTGATGTCACCCGCGACGATAGAAGTCGAGTAAAAAGTATTCGACTTTCGATCTGCCATAGAGAGATTTGATCCTTATGATTGACCCTATCGATTGATGCCATAAAAGTACAGGGTATTATTTTTTCGGATTTTAGCCGGTTCGATTCCCGAGAGCGGCAAGCGAATTTTCGAAAATCTTTGAATGCAGATTTGTTTTTTTTTTAATGAAGGGATTTTCCTTTGAGTAAAATTTGCTATCTCCAGTGTTTAGAGTACTTGCCCTCTAGGTGAGGTTAAAAAAATCCAGCCTGTATATACATATATACTATTGAACTACTACTTTTTACTATTGTATGACATTATTATTTTTAATTCCTTATTTTGTTGACTGATCTGTATTTACGATAATTTTATTTTCAATGACATTGTACAGACGCCAGCCCATCAAGTTACTACAATCTGTCAGATTTCTTTAATAGATTTTCAACTTTATCACTAAAGCATAAGGTTCAAAGTTGATTGCGAAAATTTGACAGTTTCGGGTAGGTTGATGTGCTTGGCGTCCGTACTTTATTGAATAGTGAAATTAACAGTTAACATTCTTGTTTTATATTTGCACACCTTATATGGTTATTAACAGTGTACCATTTGACCTTTTTTAACATCCACTGAACCTGTTTTATGCAAATAAATGATTTGATTTTTTTATTTGAAAATAATTACGCCGGTAATCAATAAATTGACAAATTATTGGCAAGTACGTAACCTATAATCATAATTAATACCTACTTTAGGAGCATTTTCAGTTTTGTGTCACAATATGTCACAAATAATCGCAACGCATCAGAATAATAGACTTTACTTAGGCACCGAAAAGTAAAATTTATAATATTGGCTGAATCATTTCGTGGACGTGGACCTTCTGTGATCATTCACTACTAGTACTTACGACTTTCGTTTGAATGAGGTAGGTATTTTATAAACAGTACCTATGTACACAGAGTAATGGACAGCGCATAAGTTTCATAAAACCCCGCTTGGGTAGGTACATTTTTTGTTTTTGCAGTAATATTTTACGATTTTATTTCGTAGTGCGGAGTTCTCGCAACGCGACATACGTCCACCTAGCAACACGATGCGCCCCGCACTAAATTTATGGACGAGTGCGGGGGTGATGTAGACGCAGTCCTTTTTCAGAGGCCTTTTTAATTTATTATCATAAAAATAATACATATTTTAAAAAAGTAACAAAACCAAATTATTCTCCTTTGTATTGCAAAGATGTAGATATATTTTTTTTACACTCTTTTGATAAAAAATGAAGGAGTAAAACGGTTTCATCTCAACGATTTGGAGGTGATTTGGTGATTTTTTTTTAAATTATGTGATACCAGTAGAAAAATTATGGCTAAACCAAATTACGTATTATATCATGAAGATTACTAAGGATTTTTTTCAGATGTAATTTCTCTGTAAATGCCGACAAAAAACGGCTTCATCTGCATGCTTATTTCAAGCTTTTTTCGAGAGAGCAGCCTTAAGATACGAACCCGCATCACCAGGCGCCAGCCGATCATCTAGACTAGAGAGTGCCTTATAGGCTATTGGCTGTTTTTTGGCACAGCTTACGTTTAATGAATGATTTGAATTTATTAAGGCTTAGATCTTGAACGTGGCTTTGTAGTTTTATTATACATATATAAGCGTATACATTGGCATCTGAACGAGCCACCTATTTTCTTGAGCCTTGTTGTAGGTGTAAGTACAACAAAATTGTGTTTGTTTCTAGTATGTATTTATATTATGGATATCACTGTATTTTTTAAACAATTTTATATTTTTATGGGCATATGAAAGATTATCATAAATATACTGAGAAGGCACAGTCATTACATTAAATTTGTCTCTGAGAGAGAGAGAGTGTCTCGGACTTAATCAAGAATACTGTGTTGTCTTCAGAATTCAATTCCTCGCCCTTTATCAACACATTAGTTTTCACCTGCCTAACGTGGGGTAGCGTAAACTTAATGCATTTGTTTTTTATCTCGTTTAAAAGCAAATTATTAACATTGAACCAATGGACAAATTTCGAGATTTACATCGTCAGTAACCAACGTGTCATCTGCAAACAACACCATATCATGATTATCCTTTATGAATTCTCATAATTCGCTACTATGTTGGGAGAGTATTTAGTTAAAATTCGCTTTGAAGTTTATGAAATGAGCAAAACAGTCTACAAACTCGGCAAGTTTCTATTTACGAACTGTACGGCGGCAGCAGGAGATTATTAAAATGAAAGACGTTTTCTTAATGAAGTAGGTAGTAGGTATACAGTTTATAATATTTTGTTGTAACTAAACAGAACAAGATCAAAGAGCTATTTCTATTTGTTTGCTTTGAAGTTGTATTAGTTAAGTGGGTGCTCTTTGCTCACATAATATTAAGAATCTGGAATTTCTTTATTTATATACGAGACTGATTTCTGATTTTTTTTGATTTTTTTTTTTTGAATTTCTTTCATGCGTGGCTAACATAATCAATATGAGGATTTGCAATTTAATTTTTTTTTTTTGTTATAAAGTAGGTTAAAGAATCTAATACAGCACACGTTATGAAGATCCATGTTTGTGTTGTTTGTGTCCGTTCGGTAATCCCATACAATGTAATTTTGTTAAGTAGGTAGTTGTTTTCTAAACTAATGCTAAGGATACACATTCCAGTAGCTGGCACAAAAGTATGCAAGTAGCTTGCATGTTATTATTATAGTATTCACCAATCAGCTTGCATGCCGTGTGCCATAACAACTTCTGATTGGTGAATACCATACTGGTATGCCAGCTGTATACTTGCATACTTTTGTGCAAGCTATGTTTATTACGGGCAGAAAAGATTTGATTTTTTGCATGTTTGTGTGTCACGTTGTCACGCTAAAACGGCTTTGGATGAAATTTGGCACATGGGTAGACCATGCCATGTCCTGGGATAGAACATGACTACTTTTCATCATGCATCGCGGGCTACACAACAGCTAGTAAGTATGTATATAAAATGCAATCAATAAATAAAATCTGTCTACAACGCGAAAAACTGAAAAGTAATTCTTTTAAAGAAACAAGTAACGTGGGTCTGTGTGTACGTGGGCCGGGGCCGTGTAGCGGAAGACAACTCGTCCTATTATTTGATTTAACTTTTTTTTTTTTCATTCAATTCATGTTGCCGCGAACGAATCGCCCGGTCGGCGGGTCGTCGCCGTGCCAACGGTGCCCGTGTTTGATCTTGCCGACAGTTGATAACATCGTGCGAGATCGTAAAATCTTATAATAAGCACGATAAAGGTAGGTATAACCTTTACATTAGTTATTTCACACAGCGCTGACTAAGATAATTGAATAGACGCGATAAGTTAAAAAACTAATAATAGTAGGTAAGTGTAGGTAACTGAGTGGTGTAGTAATAGTTGACTTCTCAATTTTGGTTTATAACTGAAAGGCTGCTCTTTACAGACAGGTATGTCAGTAGAGCAGTCCTACTTTTTCCACGTGGAAAAAGTTTACCTATTTTGATTGAAATTAATTTCATCAGAATAATTGGTTGGTGGAAGGATATCTCTTCTGTTTCATACCCACATTTAGGTTTCTATTTACAAAAACGAAGCCTAAAATATAAAAGTAGGTACCTCCGACAAAACTGGACAACATCTTGGTAATATGAAGTTAAATTTTGTGATAAGTATGTATGATTGATGAGGAACCCAAATATATTCGAATAAGTACTTAGATAACTACCTACGTACCTGTCCTGACTTACCTTCATGACATACGAGTTAGTACCTACTTTAGTTGGCAATTTTATTTTGTTAATTCATTTATTAAGTAGGCTACCTAATGTAACGGTCACGAGCAAGTAGGTACCTATTTAGTTCCCAAATAGATCTTCACAAATAACTTCCGTCTAATCAAACTGCAATACCAAAGCAAAATAAAAACTATCCAAGAGCGAGTCGGGGTCGCACAAGTTTAGGGTTCCCAACCAAATTACATTGAGTAGGTACTAGTCTGACGCCACCGATCTAACGTACTAAGTACTAACTCTATTGCGCGTAGTAAATAAAACCTGCGCTAGCACCTAAATTACCTATACATAATGTTTATTTAGGGGACCGAAATATTTTTTTTTTTAGTCTTCGACGGGATATCTGTGTACGCGTCCTTGGATACCTGACATTATGCCCAAATCAAATTCCAACAAATAGATCTCGAGAAAAACCTCTGTGATAGATGGACAAAAAAGTGATCTTATAAAGGTTCCGTTTTAACTTTTATTGGTGGAACCCTAAAATATGTTGAAACAATAACTCAACTCAAAAACCAATTGTAAGTAACGAATCGCCAGATGGCGTTGTTTTAAATGTAAACAACATAATATAAAGAACCCTTCTTGCTCTATTTCAACTCGCCCTTGACCGGTTTTTATAATAATATTGTGAAGTTTGCTATTCGTATCGCACTTATTTATGTACACAGTGTTCTTTAGTGTGTATTTATTACGATACCCACATGTTTTCCTGTTTTTTAGAACCTTCTATCCACGACTGTTGCTACATGTAAGACAAGAACATGGTATTTTGTTTTTGACCATACGACAAGGCTGTGTCAAGTAACAGCAACAACGTATTGTTTTGGAGCCTTGCAGGTACAAGTAAATAGTTTTTATGGTAATAACTTACTGCTAAATTTCTTGTATCCATTTCTAAACTTGTTGCGCCACCACTTGACGAAGTGGTGCGCCATGGGGGCGTCCGCGGCGGGTGCCGGAGCTCTCAACGTTTCGTAGCACGTCATGCGCTGCGCTCACGCACGCATCCCGTACACTTCAAAAGAACCGCAGGTTTAATTTGATATATCACTAACTATAATTCTAATTCACTTGCACTGTATTCGGTCACAACACAGGACGTATAAGGATTCGTTCGACGTTAGCACGAAGCCTTTGACCCAGTTGTCCGCGTGAATGTTGAGCGAAGAGAGAAATCGAGCGACCGTCCCTCGTGCGTGCTGTAGAGTGACTGACTGATGGATGAAGGGAGTAGGGAGGGAGGGGCGGCGAGGGCGCGGGATAGTGCGACGCGGTGTAGCGGCACTGTACACTGGCGACTAGCGGCTGCTGTGTCGCGATCGCGAAACAAATACTGCCGATAGTGTACAAAATACAATCGTATGCGTGACGACAACCGTCCCGAGCAAGGTGTCAGTCACAGACAGTCTGCCGTAAAAGCCTGCAAAGTTTGCAATGTAGACAAGCAAGTAGGTAAGTACTGGGAATGTAATGAGTTTCTTAATGGGTAGGTATCTACATACTCTTGTGTTATGGTAAGTACTTAATCATATAGGTACCTACCACATAACAATTTCGAATCCTATAGGTTGTTCAACGTACCTATAAACTTAATAAGTTTAATACTTGTTTAATTTTGGCATTAAGTAATATTATTTCATTTAGGCATTGATTTGTAAGGATATTATTTTGATATCCATTCATACTATCCATATTAATATTATAAATTCGAAAGTAACTCTGTCTCTGCCTGTTTGTCTGTATGATGTTACCTCTTCACGCTTAAGCTGCTGAACCGATTTAGATGAAATTTGGTATAGAGATAGTTTGAGTCCCGGGAAAGGACATAGGACAGTTTTTATCCCGATATTCCCACGACATCGACACCTTATGCCTGTGAAACCGCGGTGCGCTGCTAGTTCAAAATAATATCCTTACAAACAAGTAGAGTACATAGATACCAGGAAGTTTTGGAACTATGTGGATTGACTCTTGTTTGCACTTGGGAAACTTATTATGCCAAGAAGTATCAAAGATGCACGCGAAATGTAATACTTATCGAAAGTTATTTTTAAAAGTCGTGTCACGGAAAAGGTTTTAGAAAAAAAAGAAAACTAGCCAAGTGCAGTGCAAGTCCGTTAGATGTAAAGTCCCAAAAAGTGCGTAACGTCGCTATGAGATTTTATATTTTTAAATAAAATCTAATCGTTGGTATTTCTCATTGGCTAAAATTCCGAACTTTCATACAAACTTTTTATCTCCTATTTAATTTTCAAAAATCCTTCCTTAGTGCTCACTCAACTTTGTAACTGAACCGCTAGGGGCCGTAGGCTTGCCTTTTTATAGTTTTAATTCTTAAAATAACTAATATATTAATAAGAGATCAAAAATATTGTCAAAATTTAGCAAATTTCACACTTTCGAGGTCGTTCTAAAACAGTTTCGAGTAGAATGCGCTTCGCAAAATATTATGTTGGTGATTTTGGCAAGCCAACGGCGCATAAAAGTTTATAAAACTACGGGGAAGTCATTTCTACACTCCCTTTACCTATTTAATTTTTAGGCACTGAAAATCTGGAAAGAATTTGGCCAACAAAACGTTTAAGAAAGAAAGAAAATCTTGAAATTGTTTCTCTTTGAGCTTCATTTTTTCCATATACATAATTATATAAATAATCGCTAGACAAACATGGTGGTGTTTTTAAAGCCCTTAGCGAGAGGCTTCTGAAATATCGTTTGGTCCACTGTAAACGGGTCATCGTGTAAATCTCTAACCCTTGTGAGTTTCATGCTTTTAGAACTCTAGACCCAGTGGTGTAGGTAGTGCGTTGTCAGTTTGTGAGAGAATTTAAGATTTTTAGTAGATAAATACACTACCAAATACGTTAACATAACGAATTCCTTTAATGTTCGTTCTTGGAGTAAAAGTGACTAGAAAAAAATTTAATGCTTCTAAAAGCTTCCATGTTCAGTCACGAGCATAAACTTACATTAGGTACCTTATACACGCAAGATTTTTTATTTTGCTGGTTAGGGTAATAATTTGAAATAACTGACTCTATTCTATTAAAACATTAAAGAACTACTCGCATCTCCTTGCGATTGTACCATTTCTTCTTTTTACCTGACTTTTTCCCATGTATCCTGGACAAAATGTTTTCCCCTTCGGCTCTTCCGTTCTTCCCTGTTTACTATAATATTATTATTGACTCGAACATATTGTGGCAATGGATAAGCAATATCCTTAAAAATTATTCAGATTGAGATTGATAGTACCTATTAGGGTGCAGACTGCAGACCAAACATTCTTTGATCTGACTGATGTCACATGCCTATACCAACATAAACGGCTTCTTTTTTACTTTTCTGTCTCTTTGAAATTCCTCTAATTATTATACTTAAATCTAAAACTTATTAATTCCAGTCATTCCACACATCACCACTCCTCATTGCCGCTGCAATTTTCTTCCGTCTTCTTCTCGGCCGATTTTTTACCAATTTATCATGGCAATTGGGTGTGCATTGTGCAACACTTAAACATTGCAGTACTCGTCACGATACACGTGGTTCACTTGTCAGAAAGAAAATTGAGTCTTTTTACGTAGGACCCATCAAAGCAACATGCTTTGATGAGTCCAAGTTGACAGATTGAGACAGCTTGAATCAAGCTCATTATGTAAAAATACGTACTTACATACCTACCTACTAAATAAAGGTGCTCGCAACATTATTTAAAATTAACATGTAGATTGCTAACCATAGTTACCTTTATACCTACTGTATACATAGGTAAGTACCTAGTACCTACGTAAATAGAACAATAGGTAAATTACGCATTCACCTACACCCGGTATTTTGGTGTGGTGTGGTGTGGTTTCATGTTTATAGCAACTTTTACTTAGCGAAGAAAGTGAGCAGCAGGTAAATACCTATAGGGCAGTAATAGAGAGAAAGGTGAACGCGCATCCGCTACGTTGGCAATGGCAGCCTCCATGCGGTCGATGACCCTGATGTAAGCGATTACTAAAAAGATTAAGGTAGGTAGGTACTAGGTAGGAGATAGTAGGTAGGACGTTAGTGGCATGCCGAGCTTCACTTCAAACGGCTCCGTACTTCCACCTTTAAAAGACGAATATAAAAAAGACATCTGGTAGTTATTCTAATTTCCATTCATAAAAACAATGTTTTGTTGGAAATGTTTCTTCTAATTATGTTTCCTATCATTATCTGCATAGCCTTTACTGAACTTTGTTGGGTTCTGCTTCCATTTTTAACAGCAATAAAACAGTAGGTAGGTATTGGTCCACGTATCGATGGAAAGCTCTCATCCAAATAGATGTTGTACTAGACCTCGGGTGGAGGGTGCAGGCCCATGGGGTGCCCGGGCGCCGAGCCGGCCAGGGATGTAGCACGGCCAGAACGTTTCAAATTAGAATTTTACGACCTCTTCGTGTTAGGTTTATTGTCGAAAAGTTATCGCCGACCAAGATGAGGTCGTATTCCAAAACTGACTTACAACAAACAGTGTTTTATGTAAGTTTTATGTCTGTAATAAAGAAAACTTCACGAGAACGTTAAATTGTACCTATTCTCTCGTTCATTGGAAAGTATTTAATGAAAATTTTCTTTTATATAAAGTCGCTATACGATGCACCAACTCCATTATAACTCACCAAATGTGTTATAGGCACAAACAGGGTTGCAGTCAAACTGAGCACCCCTAAAAGTAACGTAAATGACAAAGTAGGTATTGCTTCCTTCCTTTACTTGTTAACATAACGTAGGTATTTATCGGATGACGTTACAATAAGATGACCATACACAGCGGCCGGGAGGGTCTCCCGCGCAGGCTCTACGTGGGTGGCGTGTTCCACGAAATAGTGTTGATGGCAATGCCGGACGATTATCAATATCATCAATAAATTGCGGCTTTAATATTTTAATTCTGTATACAACGTCCACCAGTTATAATTACTTACAAATAATACTACAATTTAACAGTGATATAATGTTTTAGGAATCATTAAAACTATCAATGCTGTCATTCAACACGACGATAATTACGTTGGCGTCTTAGCAAGTTATGTTCCTTCCTAGTAATCCCGTGCTTGGCAAGATTGTTTGTTTAGTACTTATATGTAAGAAGATCAAATCTTTGAATACGCGTATAATAAAAAGATAATCTTACGAAGTGACCTGGAATGTTGATAGTGGCGTTATTTCTGCTATTCAGCCGGCTGGCACGTCGCCAGATGTGGTCGCTCGACTTCTATCGCGTCGTGTGGGCAATGCCCACTCACGTATTTTCATCACATTTCTCCAATCTTCAGCTTTTCTTGTAAAAGCACTTGTTGACTTGATCATACATCAAGTAGGCGTTGGACAAGGTACTTATGTACTTATAGAACATTAATTGCTCCATTCAACATTCATTGAACTGATGAGAGTTATCTTGCAGTATATAACTATAATTAACTAAATAAAATTCCTATCCATACCTATAAGTTTGTTGGTCATTGTTCACATAAAGACAACAACGCGGTATGGATGCGCATCAGCAAAACGTGCGGCGTGGGCACAGGCACAGATGCAATTTGTAGTAGGTAGACACGGCATGTTCTGTGTTCTGTCGGCTCGGTACTTCAAAGAAAGAAATAATAACATACGATTACGTATCTCCTTTTATCCCCTTATACTTTACGGCGTGAACACTTCTTTTTCTTTACATTCACCTACAACAAAACCTGTTCTCTCGTATGTCGGACGCTTAAAAAGTGATCCCGAATTAATAGCTACCAAGTGTGATTATTATAGATGGTAGGTACCTACGTGTTATAGTTCTCTTTCATTTATATATACAGGGGGTGTCAGTGGTTTGCTATGTTTTTTTTGAGGGATTTTAGAGACGGGAACAGTAAGGGCAGGTATCTTAAACGTTGTAGCTATAGAGCTACAGGAAATCGTTCTTAGAACTGTCTTGAACTTTTTAAGTTATTGCTAACTGCATTTAAAGATTTTGGAACAATGGTAATGTAATGGTACAGTTAGCTAGAAAACCGCCAACTCTCACGACTAATTCTTTCTGATGCCAATCGGTACAGTTTGGATAAAAAATAAAATATTCTTCTGAACCGACACAGGTTAGTTAGAGTAAAGGCTCCTGCAAACAAGCGCGACGCGCGACGCGAATCGCGCGCGACACAAAGGCACCGCGCTCGTTGCGCGACGTGCGGTGCCTTTGTGTCGCGTGTCGCGTCGCGCCTGTGTGTACGAGCCTTAAAGCATTCGTTTGAATTGATTTTTTTCCTAATTCACTTTTATTAGAAATATATACTGACTGTTATGAATGACCACCTCATAGCGCAATGTAACATCCCTAGAGCTATCTCCGAGGTAACCACAAATAAAAAATTGACTGAAAAAAAGAAAGGTATTGAAATTAATTTTTTTTTAATTAAGTAGTTAGAATGGTAGTTATATCATATTCGTTCCCTAAGTAAGAGTAACTTTATGCCAGTTCTCACTAACTTTTGGTTCAGTTTTCACTGAATTTTCAATGTTCGGCTTGTTGCCGAAAGTAGATAATCCAACAGCGAAATTTTATTTAGACATTATTTAGGTATCACTTAGAGTTAGTGAAAATGGGCAATAGTCTTTATTTCATTAAAATCGGTTCACTATCCACTCCATTAAAAGTTTTTTTGAACTGCAGTTTAGTTTATCTTTCAATCCGGAGTTGGTAATGTGGACAGCTTAGAGATGGATTACGGAACTCGATCAGTGTCCTTTTGTATGTTGAACAGAACAAAAAATTTAAAAGAGTTATAAGTAGTCCTTACAATCATCAATACAAACCTATAAGTTCATATACTTACTTAATCCTATTGAATAATTATTTCATGAAATATCAATCAATGGGATAATAATATAATGAACTTAGAGGGTAGGTACTTACAATCTGACTCTGACCTGCCAATTGCAAAAAACATAGGTCAGTTTCATTTAAGGGGCTTACAGCACAAAAACGCAAGTTTTAGAACTAAACAATAAAAGTATTATGATTTATGATCGACTACAGTAAACAAAAGCAGAAAAATATATGATATTCTTCAGGATATATGCTAGGTAGATACACATTCAGCAATTAGAACGGGTTCATGCACAAAGTCTTGCCCTGTTCCCAAAAGGATGTAACAACGTCGGTACTATCAAAGGGATTTAAATGATATCAATAGCTTTGTGCTACCGAGGGGCCCTTTGTCGGCGCGCTGTTTAGCGGCAACATCACAAGCGAGCGACAACTCTGTCTGCTCGCCGATCCATTACTGGATTTACTGGATACAAAGCGGACATCAAACGCGCCGCCGGCTATTGCGTCACGTGCCATCATCGTTTGGCAACTGCAAATATGAAGAGCAAAAGCTGCTGCAGTAGGTACAGTTTTTTCGTCGAGTCGTTGAAAAAAATAACTCTGTTTAGCTCGGTACTATTTATGTAGAAATTATGAATAGAAGAATAAAACCTGTGGCAGCGGGTAGTTTGCTTGCCTGTAGTCACAGAGTACTTTTTTATACATTGTATAATACTAGCAGCGCCCCGCGGTTTCACCCGCTTAAGTGTCGATCCCGCGGGAATATCGGGATAAAAACTATCCTATGTCCTTCCCCGGGATGCAATCTATCCCTCTGCCAAATTTTATCGAAATCCGTTCAGTGGTTTAGGCGTGAAAAGGTAACATACAGACAGAGTTACTTTCGAATTTATAATACATAGGTACTATTAATAGCGTGGTAAATTGCGAAAACTGATTCTTCACGTCGCGTCGCGGTTTTAGAACTACCTTTCGCGCATTGAAAATGTGGTTCAGCTTGTAAAATTATGCAATATCCATAATAATATGATTTGCGAGAATATATAAACTGTACTCTCACACCATGCTTACTGTGTATTTAATCATGAGAAAATGCCACCAAAGCACTGGGCCCAAATTACCCCATTTATTTTTACCCGACTGCGCGACAGCAAAGACAGGGTTATGTTTTTTTGAGTATGTAACGTTTGCAAAGTTATTAATTTATTTATACATGTACATTACCCGCATAAAAAAGATTATTTTACTGCAGTAGGTTTTTTTAAAAGTACGTAAGTACTTAGGTATTTGTAAATGGAGAAGTGACGAGCGAAGTGGTGAAAATTATACCTATTAAACTAGCAGCGCCCCGCGGTTTCACACGCTTAAAGGCTCGTACACGGATCCGCGACGCGACACAAAGGCACCGCAAGTCGCGCAACGAGCGGTGCCTTTGTGTCGCGTGTCGCGTCGCGCCTGTGTGTACGAGTCTTAAGTTTCGATCCCGTGGGAATATCAAGAAAAAAGTATCCTAATTGTATAAATCCAGAGTGCCAGCTACTCCACTTAAAATTTTTAAGCCCCCATTTATTACTTAGCACTAATAATTTTAATATTTTTAATTCTTAGCATTTGTTACGTAAATGTACACACAGTGTTTATTTATAAGCATTCCAAATTTCAAGTCGATAGCCTCACTAATTCCTGAAATAAGCAGTTGGGACAGAGAGACAGACAGACGAAGTCGCACCATAAGAGTTAGGTACTTTTT
This sequence comes from Luperina testacea, assembly GCA_927399505.1. Classification (NCBI taxonomy): domain Eukaryota; kingdom Metazoa; phylum Arthropoda; class Insecta; order Lepidoptera; family Noctuidae; genus Luperina; species Luperina testacea. The sequence goes on from OV656756.1 coordinate 11,062,613, forward strand.
TATCATTTTGGTACGAAACCCTAAAAAGGCAGGGTCTCTGACGCCGCGCCGGGCAGCGATACGATACTCATCTTTGTGACTTTGATCTTTCCGCTGCATGGCACGGCGCGCGACTGGGCGAGACGGCCGACCCTCCTCCGCAACATTTCCTCATAAATTATAAGTAAGTACTTATATGCACCTACATCCATAGGTAATTTTATTTAGTGTGTAATTTTAGTCACAAACTTGATCTTTGACTAACATCCAGAAGTCTAAACTCAAGGTCTGCCAACGAGTAATGGAGGTGGAGCGCAGTATACTAAGCGTTAAATTAACGGATCGTGTTCGAAATAGACATGGGCGAAATAGCTCACTGAAAAGATAAAGAGCGATTAGCTCTTTCACTCTACAGAGCTATATCACTCTTCTAGCTCACTAGCTCTTCTATAGCTCAATGACTCAGACGCCATCTGTTAGCTCATTTGACTCACGCCGCACGCGCGTCGAAGGTCGCTCAATAGTCAATAGCTCTTTGGAAGTTTGGACTAATTGTTACTAGCTCTTCTATAGCTCAGTGGCTCAGACCCCGACTGTTAGCTCATTTGACTCGTGTCACGCGAATTACTACGGAATTACGGATATCGATAAATAAATCTTGTTTTTTTTTTGTGGCGGTTTTTGATAGTAAATACGGTAGTACGGTATTTGTTATAATGTTTGTATCATCCTAACTTAATTGATTTTTGTAAAATTGTAATTATGGAAGATACACCAATGCTGTTCCTTTTATAATGTGCCAAAGTATTTTCTACTTTAAGTCAATGATCGTAAAGATAGATTTACAGTGGTTTATGGCTCATGATATGTTTACAATGACGTATTGTACGATACGAAGTATTCCGAAGCGAGCCGAATGAGCCGTTCGGCCGGTGACTTCGGTCAGTCATCGATGTCTCGCTGAAGTATTGAGCTGAGTGAGCTAACTGAGCTAGTGAGCTATTTAGCGACCCAGTGAGAGAGCGAGAGCGACGTCAACTGCGCTCCAAAACAAAGATGGCTGACATGGCTCAAAAGGCTGCCCAAATTGAATGGGACTGGGCAGCCCATGTCGGTCTCTTTGACAGGCTGTGTGCCCAAATAGCACAGAATTGATGCCGAGAGACAGTGAGGCGGGGTCGCGGCGAACCACGTAGGAGATGGCGGGACGAGCTGGGTAAGTTCCGTCAAAACTGGAAGGTGGACGCTCGGGCTCGCGAAAGATGGAAGGAGTGGAGGGAGGCCTTTGCCCAGGAGTGGGACAGCGTAGGCTTAGTCCTTTAGGGGCTGATTTTTCAATCGACCGATACCTAATTTTTGTTCGTAGAATAAAATTGACGTCTGACAATTTTTGTATGGAAGAAGAACTGTTAAAAATTCAAAATTATTTCTCCGATAAAGTTATCTGGCGTTGGAAACATCAGCCCTAAATCTAATGGTTAAAATACGAATATAGTTTGTTGACATGAATGAATTTGTTACCCTGACCCCTGTCCAAAAAATAATAAGATCGAGTTTCATATTTGGTCCAAATAACAGCGTAGATGTTCTGCCCGCCTAAAACAAGTTTTACCACAGTGTGTTAGCAGTTCCATCGCCATCGGCCAATGTGCGTCGCGATAGCATCATCGTCGGCCAGTAGTCTGCGTTTGCGCTATCAAATTGATAATTCATGTTCATCTCTTTGTCGGCTTCGCGCTCCACCTGAAACAACGGACAAGTTTACAATTTAAAATAAAACAGCGCTAACATTTTTAATGAAATCTCGTATTACATTACCTTATTTCAAACCTAATAGATAGCTATGACTATCAAGAAATACCTACCTTTAAAGAAGGGGGTAGGTATTGAATTTGTTCAGGAAAAATAGGAAATCGCGAAAAGTCGCGGGCGAAGTGCTAGTTAATTCATATTGTAATAATGTGTGTGACTACTCTAGTGATGATCAGCAATACATGCAAGTAGGTATATTTCTACAACTGACCTTAGATAATAGGTAAGTTAGGTTAGGTTCGGGTCAGCGGGATTGTCCGAAACTCCGAAAGGGTTACCTACCGCTGGCCCGGAACATAAGGAAGAAGGAACACGGGTGGGTTTTAGTAACAGTCTGACACTTCTTTCCGCTCCATCCGGAGGGGTCATTTGATGATTTACCAACCTCAAAAAAAAATGTTAGGTTAGGTAGTTATTTTTTGTAAGTAGGTACACTATACTTCAATAAACCCCTAACTACTTTTTTACTTGTTTAACGTGTTTAGATTACGTATAATGCCGGCAAAATGTAGTAAAATTTTATACTTCGATAGGTAGGTACCAGTAGGTACCTACTTCATTAATCGATCTATCCTATTATAGGTAGACGAAACTAGATAACATTTTGTGTATGGAAGTCTATTTGTGTTATCGTTAATAAAATCATGTACATTTCAACCGCGCGGCCAACTCATAATATTTGACGAAACTTTGCCAGGAATTAGTACTAATTTGTTACTTTACACACCCCTTTTCGTGAATTTGTTACAAAAAAAACTAAGACGCTATGACAAAGAATAGTTGGCCGCTAGAACCGCCACTTGCCGTAATCATCGCCCGTGATTACACAGAAACTATATAATACAGATAGACGAATGATGCATCAAAAGAAAGGTCTTAATTTGTTCAATTTGTTACAAAATTTAAAAACGTCATAACGTAAATAAACAAAAAGTTACGCAATATTTAGTTCTCAGGTTATGAGTAGGTAGGTATCTCACCATAAATATCAAATAAATAGAGGCTAATGTGTATGGACAATTAGTTACTAATTTGTTACAGCTAAAAACAGAAAAAAAATACTAGAAAGTAGGTTCAATAATTTGTTAGAGTCGATTTTAGTTGGCCGCTCGGACGGCAATATGCCTAAAATACAATGGCGTTTATCTCGTTATAAAAAGTAGGTTTAAGCTAAGTTTTAGTACTAATCGCCAGGTAACGTAACATAGTTTGGATAAATATGGCGAATATAACTGCAGCAATCATATTTTAGAAGATATTTACAATAAATAGTAGTATGAAACCGTATGAGAGTAGGGTGACCATGAATTTTCACAATGAAGTGAGACTGAATAGTGATTATTGGAATGTTCGATATTCATATCTTATTTTTTTAGGGCGAGTGCTTATATAAATGTTAAGGCATCCTGTAGCATACTTTATAAAAGTAAAAGTCACAAATCGATTAAAATTTCTTTATTCAAAATCAACACAAAGACAAAAAAATCAAGTAATAAAAGTCAACAAGGTAAATATCAAATCTTTATAAAATAACATAATATTTATAAATTAACTGACACGAATATATGACACAGAATGCAGACATATTTTCTTACAGGTACTTATTTCGATTTTAAAAGAATTGTCGTCGTAACAAAAATATGTATTGTTATTTAAAAAATGACATTTATAGTGGCCTATTTTTTTTTTCTTCTTCGAGATGACCACATGTGAAGTGAAGTGAAATCACATTAAAATGTGGCAGAGACGAATTTCATGTCTTTTTATAGATACTTAGGTAATATTTCCGAAGATATTATAATACGTACTACAGTTTATTACTTTATTCAAGTCATCATAAAATTGTAAAAATTAAACTTACCGCAGTTGATTTGGATTCCTCTGCAATACACTTTTTGGTGGTGAGTTCTACATTAACAAATCCAACATATAAGTGTGCACAACTCATAGCTAAGCACTTTTAGATACTTCTGGATTTAGTAATAATTGTCTCTATAACTTAGTAGTATGAAAATCAGGGGAATTAAATACGTACGAGCACACACCACAAAATATTGCACAGTAATGACAATATTCACAACAAAAAATAATCGCTTTGCAAACCCTTTGCAACAAATATTTTTAACAATAGTTTGGAAACAAAAGAGATCCTTTTTCTGGAATCGTTCCCATCATAAAACACCTGCGCAAAGTCAAAGAAACGATAATTTTATCAGTACCTACCTAAATACTTTAAAGAATTAAGAACAATAGACATCAATATGGCCGCAAAACGAACCGCATATTCGTTCGAACAGAGTACAAAATTAAAAACATGCTTTCGTAGGTACTAATGTAATCATGGTCACCCTACTCTCATACGGTTTCATACTACTATTTATTGTAAATATATTCTAAAATATGGATGCTGCAGTTATGTTCGCCATATTTATCCAAACTATGTTACGTTACCTGGCGATTAGTACTAAAACTTAGCTTAAACCTACTTTTTATAACGAGATAAACGCCATTGTATTTTAGGCATATTGCCGTCCGAGCGGCCAACTAAAATCGACTCTAACAAATTATTGAACCTACTTTCTAGTATTTTTTTTTCTGTTTTTAGCTGTAACAAATTAGTAACTAATTGTCCATACACATTAGCCTATATTTATTTGATATTTATGGTGAGATACCTACCTACTCATAACGTGAGAACTAAATATTGCGTAACTTTTTGTTTATTTACGTTATGACGTTTTTAAATTTTGTAACAAATTGAACAAATTAAGACCTTTCTTTTGATGCATCATTCGTCTATCTGTATTATATAGTTTCTGTGTAATCACGGGCGATGATTACGGCAAGTGGCGGTTCTAGCGGCCAACTATTCTTTGTCATAGCGTCTTAGTTTTTTTTGTAACAAATTCACGAAAAGGGGTGTGTAAAGTAACAAATTAGCACTAATTCCTGGCAAAGTTTCGTCAAATATTATGAGTTGGCCGCGCGGTTGAAATGTACATATAAAATCAATCTATCGGCGGCGCCAGTTTGTAAAAGATTACTTTGCTGCAATAATTTAACAGTAAGTAGGCAAGTATACTTATGGTAAAGTCAGGATTAAATTCTGCCAGGTAGAATATAAAACTTTTATACCTTCTCAAGTAATGAAATAGAGAATATTTTACGATGTTTTCCTGCGCGTAAAAGTACCACTTCGTCTCATGAAAAAACCAGCGACAAATTGACTATTTCGAGGCGTGGCCGGCGGAGGCGGCGGCAGTCAAAGGCTCGTCGTGATCAAAGGCGCCGCCATCGAACGGCCTCGGCTTTGATCTCGCCGCACGAAGTGCAAATTATGTTATAAAGACAGTGAGTGGCTCGGCCGCCGAGCACTGCACTACTAATTAATTCAACCCGTTGCGTTACGATGGCCGTCGGACACGCCATGCCGCCATGCGCCACGGCGAACGCGCCGCCGAGCTTTGATTTTATAACTACATACTTAAGTTTTATTTTTTGTTTTCTACAATTTATGCTCCGAGGGGATTAGAGGAGGAACTCGCTTTTGAGTAAGGGGGAAGTTAACGGGGTTCACACATGTAAGTCGTGTGATGTTGAGAGCTGTGTGGTTTTAATTATTTTTAAAGTAAGTACTTAATGTTGTCACTAAGTGATGAACGTTTGGTTAGGGTTTTTCTTGCTATCCTACAGAAAAATTGTAAAAGTGAAAAATAAAAGAGTATGATTGGTCCTTCCTTACTAACAGGCAACAGCACACTACAGCAGTAGGTACCTAATAAAATAACTAACAAAGCGACAGGGTAGGTACACCCGCAGAATTAAAATTTTCTTTTTGGCAATATGCAGGAATAACGTGCCTAAGTTAATTATAATAATACCTACTTTTTTGTCTTTCTGCCTAGTCTGAGGTTTTTAATACGGAAGGAACACCCGTATAGAATAGCAAGGCCGCAATATTTCGTTTAAAGCAATTTACGACCATTAAACGCTGGTCGTTTGTAAACAATAACCGGTTCAAGGATGGAATGGAAGGTTTCCTTTGAGCATTATTTTGCGCGCGCCGAGTGCTGATAGGGCGGTCGGCCATGCGGCATCTCGAAGTCGGCCAAACGGGCGAACGAATTGAGTTGAGGTCGTTGTTGAAGACGCGGGCAGGCGAGCCGGGGCGGCGCGCGCTGTGCGGCGCGCGGGACGTGACGCGGCGATCGAGAGCCGCGTGCGTCGACCCGCGCTGAGCTTTGATCTCGCCGCGCCGAACCGCGCGCCGAGCCGCCCGACCACTGCCGCCGACGACGCCGCAAACCTCGGACGATTCCGATCTGTTTCCACCTACCTACCACAATGTTGTGTAGGTAGTTCATCTCGACCTACACGACTACACAACTATGTACCTTCTTCTTTTGGTATCGATGGTACGGTACGCCATAAGTCAGTAGTAACAAAACCAGCGGGGTAATTGCGTAACACACTAACAGTAGGAATGGCTTTCAATTTGACAGTTCAACAACATTCATTGCGTTATTTACGTTGTTGAGCAGATACATTTTTCGAACTTATGAAGCAATGGATTAGCAATATCCTTCAGCAATGATTCAGGATAGTGTGTTACGCAATTGGGGTGCAGTATAAGCTTGCCTTTCATTCCATTGGATCCCCGTACTACGCTAGGTCAGCTCATGGTCAATGTGTTACCGCTGACGTGCGGTCTACTGTACAATTTTTTATACACTTACTTATAATATAACTAAGTATTTGCATAAGTACCTACTTCACATGCATAGGTACTTATATTACATAATTATGTTATCATAAAGGCTCCTTCAAACAGGCGCGACACGCGATAAAAACGCGCGCGACACAAAGGCACCGCACGTCGCGCAACGAAACGAGCGCCCGAGCGGTGCCTTTGTGTCGCGCGCGATATTATATCGTGTGTCGCGCCTGTTGTAGGAGCCTTAATAATTCATGTAGGTAGTTGGGTAAACTTGCGTAGGCGAAGATCCGTCCAAATCAAAAGGTTGTGCTTGTGAATCTGATTTATTTGTTCATCTGTAGACTAACAACACTTTAATTAGCGTCGGCGCTGATTGAACTTTTAGAACGGTTCTAAAAACCAGTAGGTAAGTAGAATTATATAAGTAGTAAAATGTAAGTTGGAAGGTACTTACATTGTTGTTGATTAACAACTTGTAATAAGGAATGTATAAGTTTGTTTAGGTACTTATTCAATATTCTTTACAAAACAGTGTCAACCATAAGCGATGCTAAGCTAAAACAGTTATTCCAGTCGTGGAACACAGGATCTTTGATAGGTCGTGGAGTGATACGATCTCCGCAGTCGGTCGCCATCAGATTACAGAAGTTGTATAAATAAACACTGGACGGGCGACAAGAGATCCAACGTAACAGTTACTCGGAAGCGCTATTTCCGACATTCTACGAATGTGTCCTCTTCAATAACAACTAGTCCGCTCTGCGCTGACAGCCGATAAAACAGAGTCGATTGTTTGAAGCTTTCATATTTTGTGCAGTAAGAACCTAGATACCTACCTACATACAACACAGGCACATAGTACCTATACATGCATGCATGTGGCATGTACAGACGCCGCCGCCGCCGGCACATCAACCTATCCGAAACTGTCCAATTTTCCCCAATCAACCTTGAACTTAGCTAATGCGTCAGCGATAAAGTTGAAAATTTTGACAGATTGTAGTAGCTTGATGTGCTGGCTGGCGTCTGTACCTAAGTTCAAGTAAAGACCTAGTGTAGTGATTTTAGGAAAGTTTAGATGTTGAAATGCAGTACGGTTACGGTCCGGCCGGCGGCGGCCCCGTCGCTTCGCCGCGCCGTGGTCGTTCAGACTCCGGACAGCGGACGGCCAGTCGAGTCGCGCCGCCTTCCATATTCAAATTACAGGTTTGAAATAGTTTGAATTTGTGCTCAGTCGTCTTGCGCGCTGACCGACGTGAGGTCACTTTCTAGGAAATTTCTAATATTTTACATCGACTACAAGAAATTGTAAAGAAAAGCTACAAATTGTATCAAAATAATCATAAATGTTTCATAATGTATTTCCGAACACAACTTGTAAAAGAACAAGGTTATAAATCTAGACATGCTGAAACATAATAACTATTGTACGTTGAAATTGTTTAAGCCTCTGAACGTAACTAACGTCTTACTATCTAATCTGATGACTACCTAATTATTATTTTCAATAAATTTGCTCGTAAAGTGGCTCTTATTGCAGCGAATTTAGGTTCACAATGCAGTGTATAACACGCGTGCTTTTTACTTTATATTCCCGCATACTTACTGTTAACATTTTAAACAGAATTTGAAGCGCAGCCCGACAAATAAAGCGGTATTTCAATAAAGTTTTCAATGTAAAAAGTGTCTAAATTTTAGTATCTCGTTGTTTACGTTATCCAAAGACCATATAACCACTATCTGTGCTACCACTGGTGCTACACGGTCGACTTGAAACCAGGATCTCTTTATTTGTTTGGTTTTCTTTCTCATGACAAGAGCACCGCTCTCCTATCGCTCTTTATCTATCAACTTGTTTAAATAACTCCGGAATCATTGGCGTAGCGTAAATAAAGGAAGAGATGTTATCAGATGGTGTAAACTTTCAAGAAATTATTATACATACTTAGCGAAGCGGAATGTAAATAACGAAAAGAAAACTGATAAATAAGTCACTACATATATATTTAATTAGCAGCGCCCCGCGGATTCATCCGCATAGGTGTCGATCCCGTAAGAATATTGGAATAAAAAGTATCCTATGTGTTAACCCTATTTATAAACTATCTGTGTGCCAAATTTCATTCAAATCTCTTCAGTAGTTTTTGCGTGTAAAAGTAACAAACATCCATCATGTTGTGGTTTTGCAGAACGGGGACTCTGCAGTTATAATTGTTCAAGATTATTTCACAGTTAGATTGTTTGCTGGATATAAATTAATTATATCCCAAATGCATGGTAGGTACGGTCAGCATCAAAAGTCGATTAACACTTCAGTTTTTTAATCACAGTTATTGAGCAAAATATTTATTCAAAATTGCAGCAGAAGTACGATGCAATTTTCAACAAATATTTTGCTCAATAACTGAGATTAAAAAAAACTGAAGTGTTAATATTTTGCTCAATAACTTAGATTAAAAAAACTGAAGTGTTAATCGACTTTTGATGCTGACCGTACCGTATGCCGCACGTCAGTGGTAACACTTTGTTTAATCGAACTGGATGGCGAGCGTAGCTATTGGTTTGCGGCCTACCGTACTCTACCTAATATAGTCGCAATTGGGGCCAACGCCTGAAAGTGCCCTTCTGAGGCACGAAGAACCGCCGTCATCCAGTCTCGTTTCAAAATAATAATACTACGTCAGATAGGTAGGTACCTAATAATTAATCTCACATTAAGCTGACGCTGCTTTGTGTAGGTATTTAGAATTCGGAATGCCTCACTTGGGTTAGCTCTAAGTGCCGGCACGCACACCATCCACGCCATCTACAGGTTACTTGAATCACCCGTATGGCCTTTACCTATTTCGGTTGTTGCCATAAAACTATCTACCTAAGTACTTGCTTGCTATTCTACTCCCTCTCTATTATTTTTGGCTTTCGTTTTGACAGTTCAACAACTGTCAACAACATTCATTTCGTTGTTAAGGTTGTTGAGCAGACAAACTTTTCGAACACAAGAAGCAATGGATTAGCAATATCCTTCAAAATGATTCCGATTGTGAATGATATAGTGTAGTGTTACATACGCAACCACATACAGGGTGGCACTGTGGCAGGGACATCGATGCGCAAACTGTTACCATGAATTCAAAACAATCATGATTCTAGCCCTAGTGTGGAATTTTTTCGTCGGTTATTAAAAAAAATATTAAAAAAAAAACAGCATGTGTGCAATTCACACGTGGTAGAAGTGAAACCTTCAAAAACACTGCTTCATATCTCATTTTCTCCCACGTTAAATCTCATATTATGTCTCTTTTTACCATCGAGATATAAGTACTAACGTACTAGAGAAGACACCGTAAATTCCTACTTTGTCTCGTTCAACTGCGGTGATCGTGCCGCACCTCACTCAGTCGCTCTCTTGCTCTTTCGCGCCTAGTACTTCCGACAATAATAAATTAATTCATAGAAAAAATCGACGAAAAATGCCTTGGTGTGTGTTGAGATATTGTACTAATAATTCAAGGAACACGGCAAAGTGCAAAGGAATTAAGTTTCATCGGTAAGTAAACTAAAGTGGAGTCATTGTAATAGGTAACATTTGACAATTCATCAAATATTCAACAACGTAACCTTGTAACGGCGGGCATAAAATAACATATTTTTTCGTTTTGTTAGAACTGCACAATTGCTTACCTTTTTTCAATTACGATTACATATTTATTGTAATAATGACCGATACGAGTAATTTTACGATTTGCTTTCATTAATAAACCATTCTTAACATAATAAACAATTTCTGATCTAAAGAACTGAACGTCGTTACAAGGTTACGTCAGTTAACCATTTTTCTTTTTAAACACTAGGGATGTTACTCTAAAAATCGAAAGCTGATAAGTAGAATCGAATGCAATGATGACTTGTGAAGAAATATCACCATAAATTAATAACCACGTTGTGATTATAATAAAACATTTATTTATTATTCTTTTAACTAACTAGGTATAAAAATACAAAAAATAATGAAATAGAAAAATCATTGATGTTAGGTACAATTTAGGTGGTATGTTGCTGGCAACACCAGTGCCTGTCGATGACGCCATGTCATGTCGCCATTACATGACGCAGTCTTTTGTCGTTGTGCGAAGTGACTGTGCGTTTTTGGTGTGCTCTCTGTTATTTTCTTCTGACCCGGCTTTTTTATTGGACTGATCTTACTGACTACGTTTACCTGGCTATAAATTGGACTCCGATTGCTTAACGATTAGTAAACAAGAACAACATTACAGTCTTACCATGTCGAAACGGGGGAAAACGCTAAACAGTCAATCTCGCGAACTAGTGGTGAAATTGTACAATTATTTTGAACGGGAATCAATTAACGATGGGCCTCTTTTACCATTGACACAACCGAGAGAACGCGTTGCCGAAGCATTGGGAATAGGGAAGAGGACAGTAACTCAAATTCTGAAAGAGAAATACGGACCATCAGGCTCAGAAGATAATACTTTACGTACACCGAAAAAAAGAAAGAGGGACAAGAAAATTGTTGGCATTGATAATTTTGATGCTGCTGCAATTCGCAACCACATTTATGGATATTACTCGAGAAAAGAATATCCTACACGGGAAAAGCTAATAAGTTCGTTAAAAGACGCAGGCTTATTTTTTGGCGGTAAATCGTCTCTATCAAAGGTTTTGAAATCGATTGGCTTTAGTTTTAAAAAATCTGACAAGCGGAAAATCCTGCTAGAACGCTACGATATTATTTTGAAGAGAGTAACATTCTTACGTCAAGTAAATAAAATTACAGATTGGGACAATGTCGTGTTTATTGACGAAACATGGTTGAATGTGAACCATACGGTTTCGCGGACATGGACCGATGATACAGCGGCGTCCACCTCAAAAGTTCCACCGGGAAAAGGAGCCCGACTTATTATATGTCACGCGGGATCAGCTTCTCAAGGTTTTATTCCAGACTGCCTCCTCGCATTCGCCTCTAAAACTACAAGTGATTACCATGAGGAAATGAACTTTGAGGTTTTTAAAGAGTGGTTTGAGAAGCTGCTAGTCAGCTTAGAAAACCCATCGAAAATTATAATGGACAATGCACCGTATCATTCTGTACAAGTTGATAAACCACCAACTCAAGCAAATAAAAAGCAAGAAATTGTCTCGTGGCTGGTAAGAAATGGTGTGGATGCAAGTCCAACTTTATTAAAAGTTGAGTTGTTAAATCTAGTAAAAGCAACTAAGCCGTCCAAGCTCCGCTATGTAATCGATGAACTAGCCCTAGAGCATGGACACGAAGTTATTCGATTGCCTCCCTACCATTGCCAGTATAACGCCATCGAGCTTATTTGGGCACAAATAAAGGGTTATGCAGCGCGGAACAATACTGAACCACCCTTCAGTACTGCTAAAATGATGTCTCTGCTAAAAACTGCGTGTGCAGAAGTCACTACAGAAGACTGGAAAAAAGTCGTAGAGAAAACAAAGAAAATAATTTTACAAGATTTTGAACGAGATGTGAAAATAGACAATATTATTGAAAATGAATTAATAATATCTCTGAGTGCTGACAGCAGTGATGAAGATGACAATACTTTTAACAGTTCTGATAGTTCAACTGAATAAATGCAATTTTTTTGTTAAATTGTGTACTTGTCTTATTTTGCTCCTTAAATTTACGAAAAAAATAATAATAATGGGACAGGGATTCGCCTGATGATTTTTAAAATTCGCATATGTTTCAAGTCCGTATCGATTCATTCACTTTAATCGATGTTTATAAGCAGGTCACCTCACTATGAGGATAAAACTGACAGACGTCAAATGTTACCTATTAAAATGACTCCACTGTAATTTCCTTGTTTTACAAATTAAATAATTACCACGCGCCATATTGTATTGTTTGTCATAGACTAATCAAACAGAGTGCAATGTAGGTAGATTAGACTGACATTACGGTGAAAATATCGTATGTTGTGTTTTTAATGTTGATATTAATATTTAGTTTTTTAAACTATCGCACTTTAAACAGATAATGTGAGTATCAATATAATTTTTTTTAGCTATTCGTTTAAAACATGAAGCAAAAACAGATCAAAGCGTTGATTATTCCACGAAAAGGCAAAAGATGACTAAACTCATATTATTTAAGGGTAACTAAATAAAATACTTATATCAAAAAAATAAATTGTCTATTATTTATGAAATAAACCCTGTAGGCAAAATACCTACGTTGTCCATTCTGTAGTACTCCTGTCATAGTCTATAGGGAAGACATGTTGTTGCACTTTGTCGAAGAAAACGCGTAAGTGCCGTGATTTACATGGCGCTTAAGACCTTTTTGCCGAGAATAAATACACTTCTGCAGCAAATCTAGCGCTGTGGTAAATTAGTTACGGTTTAGACGAATTGTTATTATTTTAGCGCTGCGGCTGCAGCGAACTAAAGATTCAAATTACGAAGAATAGGACAATTCAGTTATTTGACGTAGCTTCTCTAAAGTTCTCTAGTACGTTAGTACTTATATCTCGATGCTTTTTACTGTTGCTTTTTCGTTTCATAATCAAATCACAACGATGCTAAAGAAGTTTTCACTTCAAAATACTTAGCTGTTCTATACATTTTGACCGCGTTGACTGCATTTTTCTATGAAACTATTATTACCTACATCTTGGTACCTATAAGCTCCAAGAAAAATAAACATCGGGTCGTGTTCAATAGCTCTGGGATCGGATTGTGTTGCGGAAGTGCGCGATGTCGGTTCAATGAGAATCCGCTCGAGGCATACAAACTGCGCTGCCGCTGGCTCGATATCCGATTCAATTCAATCGAATACGATACGAGTCGAAAAAAAACTAAACTCTGTTGTGACAAGAGAACGCTGAGAACAGACGAGTTATCATGATTCCGTCGAAAATCGCATCCTGTTCTTAGGTTTTATTAGCGCCGCTGAACGTATTCGCGTCCGGTCGTGTGCGTTATAATGATTTCTGTCCAAATATTGATCTTTTTTCGCTTCCGTTTCATTGGATCGACCGGAAAAGGGTGGATTGACGACAAACCCGTAATCTACCCGCTTTCAACACCCCTTTATTAAGTTAGTATCGACGAAGTACTGACTGAGCCCACGTTCTCCATTATACATCTACCTATGTTCTTTGTTCTCTATCAACGCACGAACAAAGAAAACGCAATGCAACCCGACGCAAGTAAATAGTATTTTAGTGTTTGGCATGTCTAGAAAAAAATATAGTTTCCTAAGGTAGGTACTAAAAAAACAAGGCTAAAGTAGCTCAACGACGTTTTTGTTTAAGTACATGAAACATTTCTTTACGAGTTACGACGCGACGTTTATAAATCATGGATTTGTATAGAGCCTTTTGTTATTCCTATGAAATCCATAAAACCGAAAACGTTAAAATGGCTATTAGGGGTCGGATGTCTCGTCGATTATGAGAATGAACAATAAATGGTAACATAATATAACCTATATTAAAATGTCTTCGTCTGTAGGTATAACATTTTATATCTTATTAACATTGTGGTTTGGTAAATTGGAGACCACAGCAGCGACCTAAGATAGCGACACATGGACACAGCGACACATCATATGGCATCGTTGCATAAGTACAAAACATAAATATATTATACAAAACATAATTAGTAATTACCTATAGGTATACAAAATTGCGATAGCTACCGGAATTATTTAAGGCTCCTACAAACAAGAGCGACACGCGATATAATCGCACGCGACACAAAGGCACCGCTCGTGGCGCGACTTGCGGTGCCTTTATGTCGCGCGCAATTTTATCGCGTGTCGCGCCTGTTTTACAGGACCTAAACGCAAAAAACGCAAGTTTTAGAAACAATAAAAGTATGTATATGATCGACTACAGTAAACAAAATCAGAAAAATACATATAATATGATATTCTTTAAGAAATATGCTAGGTAGATAGTGTGTTGAAAACATAATACATACATACAACTAATTTGATACGATACAAATTTAGAAAATAATCATGAAGATACCTGTAAAAACTTTCTTTTTATCTATACTTATAATAAATCTGTAGAAGTGAAAATTCTGTACATTGAAAATATCAAAAAAATAAATGGCAGGGGGTGTTACTATACCGACACCGAACCCAAAAATGTGATTAAAAAAATTTTTGTCTGTCTGTCTGTCTGTTTGTTCAGGCATCACGCAAAAACTACCAGTTAGATTACGATGAAACTTGGTATAATTATTCTTTAATATCCTGGGCACCACACTGGTAGTCCAGTCAAATAAGACTTTGAAGGTTACAATAATTCCCATAGAGCTAAAAATTGGTATGAATGTTCAGAATACTATTATAAATGAATTGTGAAAAGTCCCCATCAATCCCCCTTGTGCAAAATTTTTTATTGATGGTGAAAGTTTGCAAAAATAGGTTTTTCGCGTTTTTCAGCTAAACGGTGAGTTTTACAGCAAAAATAGTTCAGACAAAAATTGTAGATCATCCGATTCTCTACAAAAAATATATCCACACTTTTTTTCATAATTATTGCCATTTCCGTGATATAGCGGTTGAAAGAATTGAAAAAAATATTTTATTCGTAATATGCACGTTAATGTACTTTTCTATACATTTTTGAACCGTTATACGAGTAAACATATGAGTCCCTGTCTTTTTTTTTTGTTTAGCCTGCGCTGTCCCACTCCTGGGCAAAGGCCTCCCTCCCCAAACTACATAAATCTTACGTCGGTACTGCAGTGCTTTTTTCTTCTCCAACTCTTCATTTAATTCATTGCCGCAAAATAAACAACACTGATTGAAGCAAAATGTAGTTTCACTTACTCGTGCTCTAGTACGAGGAGGACTTATTTTTGATGAACCAGCTTCTTCTTCTTGACGCCGTCTTTTCACGGTATCAATGCTACTTTTTCGAGTATAATTTTTTCGACACTGCACATGAATTTTTACAGATGTCTGGTATTTTGTATGTATAAGACATTGAGGCGGGGTTGCGGCAGACCACGTAGATGGCGGGACGAGCTGGATAGGTTCCATCAAAACTGGAAGGAGGACGCGCGGACTCGCGAAAATGGAAGGAGTGGAGGGAGGCCTTTGCCCAGGAGTGGGACAGCGCAGGCTAAACAAAAAAAAAAGACAGGGACTCATATGTTTACTCGTATAACGGTTCAAAAATGTATAGAAAAGTACATTAACGTGCATATTACGAATAAAATATTTTTTTCAATTCTTTCAACCGCTATATCACGGAAATGGCAATAATTATGAAAAAAAGTGTGGATATATTTTTTGTAGAGAATCGGATGATCTACAATTTTTGTCTGAACTATTTTTGCTGTAAAACTCACCGTTTAGCTGAAAAACGCGAAAAACCTATTTTTGCAAACTTTCACCATCAATAAAAAATTTTGCACAAGGGGGATTGATGGGGACTTTTCACAATTCATTTATAATAGTATTCTGAACATTCATACCAATTTTTAGCTCTATGGGAATTATTGTAACCTTACCTCTATTTTAAGGACTAATTTGACTGGACTATGGGTACTTTTTATCCCGGAAAAGTATATACAACAAAAAACAAACTTAATTTTGCGGTTCGATCCATAGACACGATTACTGTACCAACCGCAAATAATAAGTTTGTCGTAGGTTACGTCACCCGCAGGGCCGCAGTGGAGTTCACTAAGGGGCGCTGCACACGGCTAAGATACTATAATATTTTATCTATAGGTACTATAATATTATAAAGCTGAAGAGTTTGTTTGTTTGTTTGGTTGAACGCGCTAATCTCTGGAACTACCAGTCGGATTTGAAAAATTCTTTTTGCATTTGATAGCTGAATTCTTGAGGAAGGCTATAGGCTATTTATAACTATTTAACATTTAACATCACGCTATGATCTTTAGGAGCCGAGCGAAAGGAAAAAAGTCAGAAAGAACGCTACGCAAAACGAAGTAATAGCGCGGGCAGGCGATGCGATGTGACGGGGTGGGTCGGAGTAACAAGAAATTTCACGCGGACGAAGTCGCGGGCAGAAGCTAGTTTTTACAATAAAAACCACACTAATAATCATTCTGATTTTTTGTCAACATACTAAAATACTAGTGTTTTAATTTTTTCGTCCAAACAATAGATTTTTTGTAATTAAATAATTGCTTCATATTTTGCAATAAATTACCAGCGTTGTGTCATCGCGCTTCTCTTTCTTTTCTGTGCAGTCCGACAGTGACCGCGCTTTAGGTCATTAGATGATGATAAATAATAAAATCTGATCCGGGTTTATTTAAAAAAAGTAGGTAAGTCTTCTCAAATTAGGCACCAAAGATGTTTTTTTGTCGTTTCTAAGTAATCTGCTCTACCAAATTGCGGAATGTCAGAAACTATGTAGTAGGTACTGCGTTCAATACAATAAGGCGATTGTAACAGTCGACGCGTTGTTAATGTTAAATGAAGCGGCCCACGAGGCGAGTCCAATGATAATGGAATTTCTGGGAACAACCCTTGTGTTCGTGGGGTGTGCCGCGGGGAGGGGTGCACTGCGAGGGAGGTGCCGGCCGGCCTGGCGCGGACCATCCATCACGCCGCGGGGGTGCAATTAGGCGAAGTAGATGTGCTGACACGATCACACGAGCGCCGCGCCGCGCCGCCGCCGCCGCCGCCGCCGTCCGATGGATACGCATAGTCGCATCTACGCCACGCTCATCAAGCCATCACTCGACGTTACACCAAATTATCTGTCTGTGCAAAACTGCCATAGATACCCAGTTGTTCCTTATAGCCATGCCATAGCCTTTTTTCAGTGTGGCCGAACCGTGGATCTTCTCCATTCGTAAAACAAACTAAGTAGGTACCTACCTAAGTAACTTATTATTATAAGGTAGGTACCTAAATATCTCTCAAACTTAACAAACCCATTATTCTGTAGGTTGGTCAACTACCTACAGTGCCAAGTAGCCTTACCTACCTACCAACAAAAAACTGAGGTGTTATCTTTAATACCCCAAAATCTAAAAACGGCTACAAGAAGGAAAGCTTTTTATCTCCGAAACAAAGGTTCTCCTTTGTCTAGTCAACTTCGCTCGCATTCCAAACTAGCGGAGTCATAGTATTCTAGTTATAACCATTGAGTTATCATGGTTATAACCCTTCGTTATCGATTACTAACACTAAAATCCTTTAATAGCCTTCCATTAAGCTTGAAAACGATTTAGTAGTATAGTGGTGGAAGACGTACCTAATGATTATCGGTTCGTTATGTTTAATTCCCATTAAAATTCGACAAAAAGTTAAGTCCATCCAAAACATAGCGGTCGTGCGGTGGGGGGCAGGGGGAGGGGATGAGCGGCATCGGCAGCGCGGTAGCAGCCGCCGATTATCCGCCGATAAGACACAAAAACAACTTTTTGATTTATGAAGAAAGCTCGAGAGGCGGCTACCGGGCGCCGCGCGCCGACCCGGCCCTCGCTGCACCCTAGTGAAGCTGAAGTCACTATAGCGTCTACTGCATCGACTCGTGTATTTGTTTTATAATTAAGCTTCTTCCATTGATATATTATTTTCGGCTTCTTTGATGTGGATCTTTCCTGAACTTGATCATTATGGTCTACTCTATAGTAGGTCAAGAACTCACTTTTGTCACAAGTCATAACTTATGTATGACAGATGTGAGTTTTACACCGTACGTACCTATAAATAAAAGAGGTAGAGTGCGCGCAAGATAAGTCTGTGAGCGACGTTTGGCTTCAAGATTATATCACTGCCAGCACTTTTAATCACTTTGGGCGTAATGATGGCAATTATTTACTTTGGAAAACACGAAACACAGCACACTCTCTTGACACCTGAAATAAACACCCAGATAGCGGCAAACGATTATTTCAAGTGTGAGAAAGAAAACTAATTGTATTGTCTAATGTAGACATGCTGCCGTCCCATTATTATAATTCAACAAAGTGAAAAATAATAGCTATAGATAAAAATAAATTAGAGTAAATTCCATGTTTTGTTTTTAGTACATACATAATTATCTATGAACTACAATACTTTTATTTTATGCAAAGCAACTCTCATTAAACTCATTTATTAATTCAAGTACCTAATGAAAAAATGATGATGAGGCAACATTGGTAATGAGAATTATTTAAATTGAAATTGTCGACAAGTGAGTCGAACAACTCGAACAGCACTAGCCGATCCGACAAGACCGTCGCGCGGCCAGATTTTGAAACAAATGAGTCGGTCGGCAAATGTTAAATCGATCAAAAAACCGGTCAAGAGCGAGTCGGACTCGCACACCGAGGGTTCCGTACCATCCCGTTGCGGTTTACGATTTATGACGTATTAAGAACTACTTACTAGATCTCGTTCAAACCAATTTTCGGTGGAAGTTTGCATGGTAGGTAATGTACATCATATATTTTTTTTAGTTTTATCATTCTCATATTTTAGAAGTTACGGGGGGAAGGGGACACAAATTTTACCACTTTGGAAGTGTCTCTCGCGCAAACTAGTCAGTTTAGAAAAAAAATATATTAGAAACCTCAAAATCAGTTTTGAAGACCTATCCATAGATACCCCACACGTATGGATTTGATGAAAAAAAATTTTTAGTTTTAGTTCTAAGTATGGGGAAACCCCAAAATTTTTTTTCTTTTCTATATTGTGTGAAAATTTTAATGCGGTTCACAGAATACATCTACTTACCAAGTTTCAACAGTATAGTTGTTATAGTTTCGGAAAAAAGTGGCTGTGACATACGGTAGGACAGACAGACAGACATGACGAATCCATAAGGGTTCTGTTTTTTGCTATTTGGCTACGGAACTCTAAAAAGCCCATCTAGTAATATTAATGACACAAATGAGTCGTCAGCCCACTCAAATTGTCTTTTTCGTCTATAGCAGCATAAAATATTTTGCATCAAAACATTGCTGGTCTTTTAAATAAGGTTGACCTGCTCACAGTCCATCTTCAGGAACTATCTAAGAAACAAAAAGACATGATGTGGTCTGTATTACTGAACACTCCATTATGCGGGGCTATGAAAAGGTATATAAATATTCCAAATTATAAACTAGCTGCATGTTATGCTAGACGAGCAAAGAACCGCGGAGGATCTTGAGGCCTAGAGTATAAGAACTAACAGAGATCTCACGCCATTCAATAACAAACACTTTTGAATGCTACGGAATCGAACTAGTCCAGCAAAAATTAATCGTTATTTGTATATCTATATACAGGCCACCGAAAATTAACAACATGACTATGTTCTATGAAAAACTCGAAATTGTTATGAAAACTTCTTGTATTAACTCGAGTAAAACAGTATTGTTCTATGCGGGGACTTCAACATTGATACCTTAAAAAAAGAATAGAATGTCCCTAGACTTTGAATGTTTTCTTTTGGGCTGCAATCTTAAGCTTGAACTGAGGCAACGAACTAGATTGTGCAGTAATAGCTGCATTGATAACTGCTCACAATTCTCGTCAAAAATATAAATGTGAAGTAATCGAATTGGCTCTTTCAGATTACTCGGCACAAATTCTGCAAATGAAAGTAAATAAAACGTATATAGATTAAAATCTTGGCGAATCAAAAAACGAGATTTGTCGTTAGAAAATCTAGTTAAATTTAATAATCATGACAAACTTATAGGGAAAGATAAGATCTTTAAAAAATAAAAATAGCGTTGGATATTACGGCATAGCAACGAAAGTTGTTAAATTTGTGGCGAACAATATAGCTGTACATCTCAGACATATTATTAATCTCAGCATCAACTCAGGTGTGCTCCCTAATAGCTTAAAAACTGTTATGGTTAAACCAATTTACAAGAAGAATAAAAAACCGGCCAAGTGCGAGTCGGACTCGCGCACCGAGGGTTCCGTACAAACCTGCAAGGTTTACAAAGTTCGTTCATTACGACAATCGAGTCATAACTATGGTATTTTTGCTGTAAGCTATTGCTTCTTACCAAATTTCGAGATTCTATGTCAACGGGAAGTGGTCTTTAGGTTTTAATTCCCTTGCGTGTAGTTGCGAGTTTCAAAATATGCGGTATCAATGGTTGTACTTTTGCGTTTTGCGTTTTTGCGTTGACTTAGATTTTTTTTTTTTTTTCACGGGTTAAAGGCAATTAGATCTAAGTATTTGATATGAATTTCAACTTGATAGCTCTACGCGTTCATGAGAAAAAAAGTAATAAGTTTATATTTATTAAAAAATAAATATATATTTTGTAATGTAACTAAAAATTTAAGGTTTTCGGAATTTTTCCTTTATGTGTGCTATAAAACGTTGCTTCATGCCAAATTTCAAGATTCTAGGTCGACTGGAAGTACCCTTTAGGTTTTGATTCCCTTGCGAGTACTTGCGAGTTTCAAAATATGCAGCTTAAATTGCTGTTTCTTTTGATTGCGTTGACATAGAAGTTTGATTTTGTTACAGCTTAAAGGTATTATAGACCTGAGTATTTGGTATGAATTTCAATTTAATACCTCTACGCGTTTATGAGGAAATGGGTAGTAAGTTTAAAATTATTAAATAAAAAAAAATATATTATGTGATGTAACTAAAAATTTATGGTTTTCGTAATTTTTCCTTTATCTATGCTATAAGACGTTGCTTCGTACCAAATTTCAAGATTCTGAGTTCACGGGAAGCACCCTGTAGGTTTTGATTCCCTTGCAAGTGTCGAAAATTTGCGGCATAAACGGCTGTATCTTTTGATTGCGTTGGCTTAGAAGTTTGATTTTTTCACAGCTTCAAGGGACAGTAGACCTGAGTAATTGATATAAATTTCAGCTTCATACCTCCACGCGTTCCTGAGAAAAAGGGTCTTGACAGACGGACGGACGGACGGACAGACGGACAACAAAGTGATCCTATAAGGGTTCCGTTTTTTCCTTTTGAGGTACGGAACCCTAAAAAAGAAGAAATAGCTAATTACAGACCAGTAGCTTTAATTCCGGTATTATCCAAAGTAGTAGAGAAGTTAATCTACTAATTACTTAACAATTTCTTATCTAAATATGACATTTTGTGTAATGAACATTTTGTATAATGAAGGTTTTAGGAAAAACAAAAGCAATAATACAGCTATTTTCGATTTATTCAATATCATCATAAAAAAACGTAGATAGCAAAGTGCCTATTTGCGCAATCTTCACAGATATGTCAAAAGCTTTGACTGCGTCGATCACGACATTCTAATAAATAAGCTAAGTGTTTATGGAATGAGGGAAAATGTACTCAAACTCATTAAATCATACCTTAGCGATCGTAAACAGTACACGGAAATAACTAGAATTTGCCCTAAGACGAAGAGTGAAATAAAATACCGATCCGAAGGACGAACAATAAAATATGGTGTACCACAGGGCAGCGTCCTTGGGCCACCCATTTTCTTAATTTATATCAACGATTTGCCACGTCATGTTGATAATCCAACGGTATTATTTGCCGATGACAGCACTGCGCTTATCATGGTCTGGTTGCATCAGTTCTAAGATTTGGTATTATCTTTTGGGGCAATTGCAACTCATGGGAATACATAATATTCAAGGCGCAAAAACGTTGCATTAGAGCGATGTGTGGTTTGAAGACCACAGACAGTTGCGAACCAAAGTTTAAGTCCCTAAAAGTGCTTAAATTTCCGTCATTGTATATTCTGGAAATGGCCATGTTTGTAAAGACTAATAAAAACCTCTTTCTCACGATGTCGGAAACTAGCAAACGACCTGTCAGAAATCAATACAAAAATTTATTACAAGCCGAGTCCTATAACACAACGTTATTGAGAAAAAGTGTTATTTGTATGGGTCCTACAATATACAATAAATTGCCAGATGTAATAAAAATTGATACAATTAAAAACTTTAAAAAGAAATTAGTGGCCTTCCTAATAGATAAATGTTATTATTCGATTAATGATTTTTAATGGACAATTTTTTTTTATCACCAATGTGTACCTAATAAATATAATTAATATTATTTTGAACATTTGGACCTAATATACATTTATTTTTTAATTTAATTCTAAAGTAACACTTTAATTTGACATTTTCAATATTTATTATTATTAATGTGGTAATAATTTTATTGTAACTGTGACATGTTATTTTAATTTGTAATTTTATTTTTAGATAGCTTCATAACAATTTTTATAAATTTTGCGTGCCTATTCCCAGGCATAATGTACAGAAGACGCCAGCACATCAATCTACTACAATCTGTCAAATTTCTTCAATAGATTTTCAACTTTATCGCTAAAGCATTAGGTTCAAGGATGATTGGGAAAATTTGACAGTTTCGGGTAGCTTGATGTGCTGGCGTCTGTACATGGCTCACTCCTATCTACTCCACCTGTATTTTAATGTACCTACATTCGTTGCAAATAAATGATTTCGATTGATTGATCGGCGTCGGCGACTCACAAAGGTGCCGCCGCATCTGCCTGGCGATTTGCGCCCAGCCCTTTTTAGGGTTCCGTAATCAAATGAAAAAAAACGGAACCCTTATAATTTCGTCATGTCTGTCTGTCTGTCTTTCCGTCTCATCTGTCTGTCAGTCTGCCACACACACGGCCATTTTACTCGGAGAAAATTGCAAAGAAAACGCTAAAAAATGGTGTAGTGAAATTACGAAAAAAAGAATTACGTTTGCATGCCACCTAAACGGGGGATGAAAAATATAATTGAATGGAAATAAGCATGTTGTGTATTGTTGGATCCCATATCCAAAAAGATTATTTAGGCGACTTTGCTATTTAAGTCAATAGTACATATTTGAGATATTATGGGATATTTTCGGAGGCAACCGCAGAAATAACTTTGTTTTTTTTTCGTTAAATACTACGAAATAAATACAAACATATTTTTGGCCGTGAAAATCAACATTGTTCACGCGAAAATATTCATCCCGTCTACGGAACCCTTAACTGTGCGTGACCGACACGCACTTGGCCGGTTTTATTAGCTACGCTACTGTTAAAAACAGAAATTCCATCAATAAGTTATTGCAGATTAGATTAACACTGAACTAAGTACCTACTTATTGTATAAATTCAAGGTGTATTCCGTTACAAATAAAATCGTAGGTTCTCGAATTTCACTTTCTGTGCAAATAACATTACCTCAATAATGTAGGTACGGGAACGTTTTTGTGCGATACGTGACTTGTACATACGTACGGTATTTGCCCGTGGTCCCCCAGTCTAGTCCCCCTTAGGGTACCACGAGGTACCTACCCACTTTCTCTAACCTCAGATGCTCCTGAAGTTTTTAAATCCATAAACGAAACTGCATCGATAATTTATTATTATGCAATTATTTTTCAACCTTTTCTTTTAGTGTGTTATATTTTTAGAATGGTCTTCTCAAACTCTTTATTTTGATACCCCATATGGCCATGGCACAAAAAATCTAATTTAAAAAATCCAGTCAAACGCCGTAGGTACCTATTCAGTCTTGGTAACAATCATAAGTAATTCACACATCGTAGGTAATTAATTAATCCTGTCAAGGGTGACAAACAATAGTCTGCATCTACATTATAATGAATGATCAACACTCTTACCTGTTGCGTAACACAATGTCAATCTCAATCTGAATCACTTTGAAGGATATTGCTAATCCATTGCTTCATTATTGGAAAAAATTGTCTGCTCAACAACGTAAATAACGCAATGAATGTTGTTGAACTATCAAAATTGAAAGCCATTGCTACTGTGTTACGCAATTGGGCTGCCTGCTTATGGAACTGAGACTTTGACATACAGTAAAGATCTTTTGTGTCCCTAGTTTCACAAGTTGGTGTAGCGTTCTTGGATGGCGCCGCGCGGGCGTTCTAATGTTTGCACATCCTATTCTATCCCGAGGATGTGTGCACAACATCTATCAGCTGGGGTAAGTAGGTACACGGGACGCCCTCGATGTTGAGTATATTTTAAGCTAGGTATATTAATTTATTTTCCTGCAATGTATGGAGCTATTGTAGGCTTGTTCTATGTGCCTATCACAGCCTATAGCTTTACCTTATTTACTATAAAGTAGCTATCTACCTACCCATAAGCAGTGCCGTGGACAGAATCACAAATTATAGGCGAAGCCACAGACACATAAGTAGGTAGGTATCTATCTACGTGGGGATATTCCGTTTATGCACCACAAAAAATCCACCCTAATACGCGGAAATGGATGTCCAAGATTCCACCCTAGGCCTAGTTAGATAAACGGAATCTATAGGCTTAGGGTGGATTCTCGGACATGGCGCGGTAAGCAGCAAATCTTTAGGTTTTTCCGGAGGTGAAGCAGGGGAAGCGGCGCCGGCGCGCTGCTCCGCCCACTACAGCCCCGCTGACGTTATCGGCAGCGCGTGGCATTATTCCGGCACGGTGCCGCGGCGTCCGTATTCTGGATCTCGGGATTTTGCTTTTAATTAAAAATCCCGCGATTCCAGGATCGATAAATTTAGTATTCTGTCGAATAAAATCATATTACCTAGAATTCATATTTTATTAAATTTACCTACCTCGACAAAAAATGTTGTTTCTCTTACGATAATCGGTCAGAAGGCACGTCTTTTGTGTGTAAGTTTTGGTTTTCAATAATATTTTAGATACATTTTTAATAGGATCGTAACAGGTGGCGTCATGTGGTTTCTGCCTACCCCCATGATGGGAAAAAGGTGTGACTTCATGTATGTATGTATTTTGACTTACGACAGCAGCAACTATTTGTAGGTAAATACCTAGATGCATCCGATTATCCGATTTCTAAATTTGACTTACAATGAGTAAAACATTTCATTTTCGTAATACAGGGTGATAAAAATCTTTAGGCTTGAATTGTAATAATAACTAGCTGATGCCTGTGGCTACGCCCGCGTGAGTGTCAATACTTCCTTATTTGAATCGGGCTTTATGTATACTTCACAGACGTGATGGGTATCGATATCTAAACATAATAAAACGGAAAAAAGATTTTCTGAACTCATATTTTAAGAAAAAGCATTACTAAATCTATTTATTTTATTTTGTCGTGTTTGGATATCGATATTAATCACGTCTGTGGAGTTTTGCTAGCTAATTGAATACGACCCTATTCACCACTTAGCACTTGTCCGGCATTTGGCATCAGAAGATGGAAGAGCTTACAGTATATCTCTACTCGATATACTGTGTACAGTATATCGAGTAAGTATGAGAATTTATTGAGAAGTAGTAAGTACCTATTTATTGGGTGTGTTAGGGATGATAAATGAAAATAGCAATAAAATCAAGAAAACAATATAATACCTATAATGATTTTACTATAACTCCACATACACACATCAAAAAAAGTTTGTAGGTAAATGTTACATGAAGAAATAAGCTCACAGTCAGGTTGTACGAGTATTTCACGTCCGTGTACTGCGGTAGTGATGATAAATGATTTTATTTCTGTAAGTAGGTTTGCACAAACACTTTTACACGTCAATCATAATTTTTTTAAACTAGATGAGGTTGGCGTTTCCTGTCTGACTACTCTGAGAAGAAAGGCCGAAACAAACTCAGAGGTCATAGTCTCTTTTAAAGTCCAGACATAATCTTGGTCAAGTTATATGAAGACCATGTAGGTCGATGTCTGAGATGGTCTTTTGAGGAAAGAACCACACATATTGAGAGGACCTGTCCAGTCAGTGCACGCATTTGTCAGAAATCGTGCAGCTCAACTCAAGACTTAAGGAGCTCAACGATTCGACGAACAATACCAAAGAAAGGACATTTGGGTAGGCCACATAAATTACTCAAACTGCCAGACCATAGAGAGAATAATAAAAATATAAAATGACTAAAATAAATGACCCACATCGCATCGTCTTCACATTCACAATAATTAAAATAATGTAATACTTTAAAAAGTAAGCAAATGTCAGTTTAAAAAAAAAATCATTAATGGCAATGTGTATATAAAAAAAAAACATCAAAAACACTCAAAATGCAGAAATTGGAAACAGCTCAATCCCGTCTTTGTATCCTCAATAATTTTAACGGTATAAAAGGCTTTCTGGCACAACTTACGTTTAATGAACGATTTAAATTTATTAAGGCTTAGATCTTGAACGTGGCTTGGTAGTTTATTATAAAAGTGTATACATTGGCAACTGAACGAGCCACCTATTTTCTTGAGCCTTGTTGTAGGTACAACATATTTGTGTTTGTTTCTAGTATTTATATTATGGATATCACTGTATTTTTTGAACAATTTTATGTTTTTATGGGCATATAAAAGATTTTCATAAATATACTGAGAAGGCCCAGTCATTACATTAATCTCTTTAAATTTGTCTCTGAGAGTGTCTCGGACTTAATTTATAAATTGATCTGGTATCAGCTCACTGTCACAATAATTTTGCCGGTCTCACGTATTTGTTACATTTCATCAAAGCTTAGCTGTCTGCTACAACAGGGCATGTTTTCTTTATTAGCACCAATTGCAGTAGAACGGATTGTTGACGATCCTTCAAATGTTAGGCGTCTCCTACGACACAGACTATTTTCTTCATTATAGTCACTTGAAGAAGAAAGAACTGTTGGTGATCCTTCAAAAGTCAGTCTTCTCTTACGACAAGGATTATTATCTTGATGATCGAGCTTGGGTGATTCTATTTCCCTGAGTGGCATTCCTCGAGCATGACGAGAATCTACTATTTCCGGCAAGAGCCATTCCATATAAAATGACAATAGTTTTGATTTCATCTTCGTCTCCCAGAACACATCATCTTTATCTATAATTTCTGTTTTCAGCTTATGGTTTTCACCACTCCACACAGCAAACAAGCATTTTTTTTTACGTGTCACATGGAGTTGCCCCTGAACTTGATAAAACCAAGTACTGTTTTTGTTCAGTATGATCAGATCACTTTTTTTGTTATATCTCCACATCTGTATCTTGTTTTCCCTTATAGCATTTTCCAGACCGTTTTTGTAAGCCACTATCGGACATTTAATTTCCACTATTGTATCTTGGCCTATCAAACCGTCTGGTGTGGCGCCAATAAACGGGTATTCGTGGTCTACGAACAACCCACAGGAATTAATTGTCACATTCTCTTGAATAGCGAGTTGCTGCAAAGCAAGTTGTTCATTTTCCACACCATGTGCAATTGCCGTTACATTGCTGAGGTTGGATTTATATAAAATATTTTGCACTAATTTGGCTTTGCTACTAGTTTCTCTTCGTTTTACCACCACTCCAAAATTAGACGCAGTTAACATATTCTTTCTTAGATCTAGCCAGTCACTGCTATCCCTCTGATTTATAGTAGATTGTTGTATGTTATCTTTGTCCGAAGTTAATTCTTTTAAATTTTCAAGAAATAGTTCTTTGGCCCTAACTAATTCATGTGGTACCATATCAGGAGTAGTACTTTGAGTACCATAATCATGTTGAACTACTATATTTTCTTTATTTAGTGTTCTATTCTTCCTATGAGGTTTTTCTTGGTTTATTCTTCTTTTCTTTAGTCGTCGTTCTTCAAACTTTTTTAACATACTTCTGGGACTTTGCCCTAAAATTTTCTTGTGAAGTGTATGTCTTGGATGAGGGTTATTGAAAGACAAAACTGCAGCAGAACATCGTGCACGATAACCTCTTCGAAGAGAGAAATTTATCCTTTTGCCCCCTACAGTCTTTGCCACTACACTATTAAAGCACTCTACTGCATTCGTATCTACATTCTCAAGCAGACTTCTTGATTTTGATAAAACTGATTGAATGATCATCTTTATTCTGAACCAGAACATAGTGTTCTCTATTTCAATGTTGCTCTGTAAAGTTTTGTCTTTCAAACAGTAATAGTCTTTACATTTTTCATGGTTACCGAAAGCATGGTAAATGGAATTTTGTATTTCGTTCCTAAAACTTGTTATTGTTTCTGGTTTCTCCTTCTCCGATTTGTATTTTAGTATTGAGGCAATCACAACTTTACGAATAGTCATAATCTTGACCTCTGATAATAATTTTCTATATGCTAATGGATATTTAGTTTCTTTGGTGACAGCTCTCAATTTGTTGCACATATTGCGTAGCAGGTGGTTTCTGCATTCTATCTTTTGAACGGTATGGTTTGGGTAAGGATTACGCGCTAGGATTTTCGCGTATGTAGCAGAGTCTCCGTCTGCAATCAACCTGCCATATATAATGTTATACATCGCTATAGATGTCTCAAAACCTTGACAGATAATATCAGCTTCCATACCACTAGAAGATCCCGTATAATTTTTAAAACAATTGTGTTCTGGAGTCAAAATGTGTTTTTTGTCTGCTCGAGCACATACGAGACAGTATTTGTTTCTAATACCTATAAATAAGACTTCGCCAAATCTGCGACCCACAATTGCTGCAGCACCTGACAATGCCTTATAGTTATTGCCGTAGGAACGCGACGACCAAACGCCATCAGCATATACGTCAACGATAGGAATACCATCCTTGCTCAATTTCCCTTCAGCTATAGCTTCATCACGCTCACGCATGGCAGCTATTTCCATAGATTCAACTGCTGTTGCCTCCCATTTTTCATAAACAAAGTCTTGAATTTTCAAATAAGTAGATTCTGTAAAAATTGGTAAATCCATACATGCTGTGATTTCTTGAAACTGCGCAAAGCCGATACCCGCAGAAGTGATTCCAGTAACCGCAGCCAAATTAGCGTTGATGTTTTGTTCGCTAGCTGGTTCTTCATTTGTGATTATAAAATCTTTTTTACACATAGTACATCTAAATTTATATTTAGAAATCAAACCATTTCTGCTTTCTCCTATCAGTGACATATCTTTTAAATTGCAATCAAATAAAGAACTATGACTGGAAATTTTTTGAAGTTGCTGAATGAAGTACATCATATTTACAATTCTTCGACCTTGTATTGGTAGGTATGAATTTTCTTGAGAATCTGTTTCAACAAGGTATGGCTCGTCATCGGTGGTTTCTCTAAAAAAAAAAACAGATAAATGGGTTATCTAAGCAATATGTAAAGGTAAATGTATGTTAGTTCGATTTTAATCGCGCTGAAATGGCTAAACGAATGGTACGAAGATAAACCATGTCATTATATGATACATACTTACCCATAATTTTGTTCTTGCGTAGTTTCGGTATCTGTTGAGATTGGATTAATTGCAGTAAGAGGTGTGAGTGATGCTGCAGAGGTACTCTGAGAGTCCCTAGGTTCTCTGAAATTTAACAAAAAAATGTTACTGTATCGGAACAGATACATTTTCTAAGAAATTAACTGCTATTAATTAATTATTTATTTCGTGTTCAATTTATTTTACGAATTATCTTTGTATTATTTTATATACATCTTTCTATTTTATATAAATGGTCAAATTAAATTAGCTAGCGATCAGGGCCGCCGCTAGCGGTCTTTAGGCGCGATTGGTCCAGTTCACGTTTGGTTCAATTCGCTAATTTTCAAATTGCAATCATGCATAAAACCTGTATTGATCAATATAATTATGTAGTTATTTAGACCGTAAAAGCCAAGTCTTCGTTGGAGACCGAGCGAAGTGAGCAAATACAAGAGAAGAGACAAATTGGAGATTTTTGGACCACGACAAGACATTATTTTCATTGAAGCGAGCTGGAAAAATAAGAGCTCATTTGAAAAAGCAAGACAAAAACCGGGTTTTCGGGAGTACTTTTGGTTCCGGGATTTCCCGAGATTATTCAATATTATGGTTTCACGCTACTGAATAATCGAATGCATAGGTAGGTACCTATTATACGTCCGTCAGGTCAGTTTTAAAAAATACAATATTTTTTCATCTTTCATAGACGCGCTTTCTGACCCTTTTTTGGATGAGAAACAACTTTTTTTTAGGTAGGCTATAAATGAATTTACATACAATTCTAGGTAAATAGGATTCTGTTCAATAGAACACAAAATTTGTCGATCCCGGAATCACTAGATTTTTCCGATACTTGCAAAAGTGTAACATATTTATGTCTAAACCTCAACTTTAGATCAATATGCAACCGATTATCCGATCTCTGATAAAACAAACAAATATTATTTAGGAATTTAGTACCTAATTACTGTAATATAGCTGGTTTGAATTGCTTTAGTTTTGATTCAGCTGAGCGATATTTTTATTACTCTGTACACACGGCAGCACATCAAGCTGTAAAATTCCAGTATAACACGGCCTCGCTTTGTATCATTTCCCGTACAACGAGAGATCCGCATAAACTGGTTTTGTACCTATAGCTTGATCGGCTGTCGTCCGTACCTACTGATATCACTTGGTGCGTTAGCGCCGCGCGTTCGGGCGACGATGTTACCTACTCTTAGGCCCGGTATCCACCAAAGCGGAGAGGAGAGGAGACGAGAGGAGATGTGTTTGAATAAACCAATCCGATTTCGTTATTTCCACATCTCTTCTCCGCTTAGCTTTGGTGGAAATGGGTCAAGCGGAGAGGAGAGGAGATGTCTCATTTTTATATAGAATTTTGTGCAGCGAGCCAGCGAGCGAGCAAGCGGCGCGACAGAGCGGAGAAGTGTCCAGTCGGGCGGCCGGGCAGCGCACGCGCTCGCGCACCCCTCACCCCGCTGCCTTCTCCCCGCGCCTTTCTTCGATCTCTCACAGCTCACATCTCCGCTACACAGAGCTCACATCTCCTCTCCGCAACGCATCTCCTCTCCGCTTTGGTGGAAATAACCTGCCAGCTTCGCGGCACATCTCCTCTCCGCTTTGGTGGATACCGGGCCTTAGCCGTAGCCGCGCCGCGCGCCGCCACCGGGCGCCACCGCGCTCGCGCCGGCCGGCCGGCGCGAGCGAGCTGGCGAGCTGGCCGGCCGCGGCCGTCCGGTAGCAGCCGTGGCGGGAGGCGAACATTTGTGATAACAATCATAATATGCAGGTAGGTAGCTACCTATTATTTTGTTTACCTATGTCGCTACTTATCAATCCAGAGATAAGTTTCTAAGTTTCAGGTATTGAGGAAATACATATGATGATAATAATAATTGTAATTCTATACAGTAAAGGATGATGAATTTACACGTACTTACCTACTCACACGTCGACACATTCCAGTATGAGCTGATCTCGCGTTGTATAGACTTATCTTACAATAAGAGGTCAGCTTATACTGGAACTATGTAGCTTGATAGTGTCGTTGTGTGCTGATAACTAACTATAAGTACATAATTCAATTTTTATACTTACTCAGCTGCAGTAGTTTTTTTGGGTTTATTTCTCCGTTTTCTTGTACAAATCCGTCGTAGCACTTTATTTCTTTTATTTCCCATTGTTTTTTTCTATAATGTTATTATCACAGACGCACAGAATCACGAATCAGTCCCAAATATAACGAAACTCATAAACTAGTGTCCAATTATCACAAAAAAAAAACCGTATAAAAACAAAAACAAAAAAGAAGTGTCAATTTTCACGAAATAATTTTATTTTGATAAACGAATTTACGTAATGTTGGAGCGCCGCATGCGTAACGTGACCTATCTCTGTAAGAGTTAGCCGCAGACTGGGCGTGTCACTACCAAGCGAGCGACAATAGTGCATCGCGGTAAGCAAATATGGTTGAAATTGGCGATGCATTTGATTTTAGTTGAATCTCGATTCCGCCAATTTGAAAGATATTTCGCAGTTTTTATTTATTTAAAAAATAAATAAGCCGTTATGTTAAAATATTTTTACATATGTCTTTAGTTGATTGAATTTCCTATTTGATAGTTACAAAAATTTGAACTGTTATCACTCAAAATATTGAGTATTTCGAGACGAAAAACTTTTTTCGTGTTCCTTTTTGCGATTTTTTTTTTCAAGATTCTGGATTCTTTTTAGAAAATATTTTTACATAAGTCTTTTATTTATACATTTGACTTCACACTGTATTTTTTTAGGGCTTGTAATATGTAGCAATACGGCTAACTCTGCAACGAAAAAGAGGACGTTTTTACGCTGTTCCTATAGGGGCAGAGCCTTAATCCGTTTAATCCACACCAAAAATTAAAACCAACCAGATGACCACCGCCGCGCGCCGCCGCCGCCGCCGCCCGCCACCAGTGCCACCACGCCGCCCGCGCCGCCGTGATTTAATCTACGCCAGTCATCGTCGTCATCTACTCAGTTACTCTAAGGTAGAAAGTAGAAACGCAGATGGGTTCCTCTGGCTACAATCTACGTTGTCAGGAAAGAAACTAAAACTTTTGAACTTTGAAGATAAAGCAAATTGCAACCGAAAATTTGTCTACCTATTTCCAAATAAAGCATTCTGATACTAATGCAATAATATCAAAATTTAATGAAAATATACAAATAACAACTTTAATTTTTATCTATTGCTAGAAGTATGTACCTACTATAATAATATGTTTGGTGCTCATTCATTGGCTATCAGTTTAAAGAAGTACTCGACTTCATTGACACCATCTTCGGGTAGGTCTGTGCAATGCACTGCATTTTGTACCATATCTTTACCATATAAGGCTCTTATGGTCTCAGGATACAACTGGCGGCATAAATCCTGAAAAGTTAAATTCATATTTATGGTCAGTATGCCTAACGATAGATACACAAGCAGCGACATTGGTCACCGGCTACTCGCTAGCGATTTCAAAATCTCACGTCCACACACGGATTTTGACGTCTCTTGCGACACATTTGCGACTAAACAGTCGCTGCGTGTGTACCTATAATAACATACCTATCTCTAGATAAAAACCCAATATCACTTTGCTCGACCTGGGAATTGAACCCTCAAGGACTCTCAGCAGTCGCGCTTGCGATCACGAGATCACCGGGGCAGTTACAATTTCAATGACCAGGGTCAGACGTGATAAATGTTTACATTTTCGTCAGATATTTACGGAACAGACTATAGGTACAATAAAAGATTACCGGGTCTCGTGGTCCACATAATTTTCTGAATTCACAAACACAGTTCAGACTAGGATCTATACATTTAACTTCTAATGCGATACATTTTCCTTCTGCCAGGTGTATACATGAAGACTGAAATAGTTCATTGTTATCAAAAGAAAATTCTCTATTGTGTAATAATCACGTTAGTATAGAGTTAGGGCTTTGGAGTAGGTAAGGTAGAGTAGGAAAGCAAAAGCAGCTCTCCAGAAACAGTTTAATATTGGAGGTTTCTTTCTGCAGCACCAGTAGTAGTTTCATTCACATGGATAGGTCACCCCATTTTCCCGCCCGAAATATAACTTTCAAAACCTACGATAAATAAATAAATTATGGATATTAACCCCATATTCAGGTATGACTCCTTTATATACTTCATAGAATTCTTCAGCGTTTGCCATATTCACGGAGAACATAGCCATGGCCGAGATGAAAAACTTTCCAGAAGAAGATATTTGTTCCAGAATAGGACCGACGCTGCCATCTAGTATCGCGTGTGGTTTGATCACGCAACAACTACAGTCCTTAAAAGTTGCTATGAATGGGAAACGAGGCACGTTTTCTTTGTTTCGGCCAAAAAATAATTCCAACATCTAGAAATAGCGATTAACTAATTAATTAAAACAGATAATTATTATTAAAAACGACTTGATTCTATGATAATGATTAGTGGTTGAAATACAACCACCCAAATTATAAAACCGCCATCTATGGGTGCACGGCGCAACCATTCATAACAAACACTAGCTGTCTGAGCGCGATCACAACGTCACCTATACGATTGCCAGGAACCTTTCTATCCTGAGACATCGGCTGTTCACAAGGGTGGGAATGGGAACCAAGACAATGTTAAAAATTATAGACCTATCTCAGTTTTGTCAGCACTGTCAAAAATATTGGAGAAATTGTTGAATCGTAGACACATTAAAATAAAAATAATAACGGAGACACAAGTTGGTTTTAGGTTTGAGAAAAGCACTGTAGACGCAATTAACCAACTCGTTGCATGTGACTGAAAAAGTTGATACAAAGCAAAAAGCACCTAGGTGTTTTTGCTTTGTATCAACTTTTATATCTATATCTATATACTAGAGATGTTACGGATGTCGTTTTATCGGAACCGGAACCGGAATCGGAGGTTTTAAATTTGATTCATCGGAATCGGAACCGGATTCGGAACCGGAATCGGAGCCGGAACCGGGGTGGAAGTAGAAGAAAGATGTGTTAAGGGGCCTTTCCTTAAAACATCTTTCTTCTACTTTCTTCTAACATCCACAAACAAAACAATAAACTGAGACTTCGAGCGCGAGCGTGTATAAAATAAATAAACATTACCCTGGCGACACGTGAAAACTTGTTTGTAGGCGCTCTAGTCACGTGTATCGCTGCGTTTCGAACTCCGGTCTAACTCCGATTCAAAATTATCGGAACCGAAATCGGAATCGGAGGTGTAAAATTAATCGGAAGTTCCGACTTTTCGGAATCGGAACCGAAGCTCCGTAACATCCCTACTATATACATATAGTATATTTAAATATCTAGATATTTTAACGCCTTTGCGTTTGATACTGTCAGTATTCCTAGCTTTGTGGGACTGAGGGCCTGTGGCTTTGCTGAAATCCGGGGAAGGGCTCTAAGCATAAGTATTTACAGGCTTTCCTAATGTGCGGACACAAAAAGTAAACATTGGTGAAGTTGAGCTATGAAGCTAAAGTAGGTAGATGGTGTCCCTCAGGGTAGCTGCCTATCCCCGAGCCTCTTCTTGCTCTATGTGAATGACCTATAGATGCCACCAGTCTCTTAGTAACGGTAAGATATTTTGCTATGCAGACTGTTCTAGTATTATATGAAGAGAGTTGGAACGCGGCACGGCAAGCTGCAGAGACATGCTTACGTAAAGTAATCCACTGGCTGGAAGTTAACTTACTAACCCTTAATATCTCGAAAACCGCATTTCTGCAATTTACTTTCGCCAAAACTAAATCTACGGTAATAAACTCGTTCCAAAACGTAGACAATATGTGAGATCTCTATGAAGAAGAGCGGGCATGGAAGTCCTTGGAAACAGGACAGTATCTGCAACTCTCTTAGTACGGAAATTCTTATAATGCTCCTGCTCCTAAGCTGTAAATCACACACACATAGGCAAGCCAGGACTACTAATAGTTGTGTCACTAATCATTCACCAGTAAAATGTTCTATCGACGAAATTCTCAAAAGGGAAACGTTCTATCGCCCAACCGCATAAATCGGAGAAACGAATGCCGAAGAACTGTTTCAGAATCCTACGTAAAAGTACGGAAATAAATGATTATCGGAAACAGCACTACCTTAACAGCACTTTCCCGCGTATTACAACCGTGGGCGACGTTTCGGAGTATATCAGCTCCATACATTCGCCGCAGGGTTCCAGGTGCGGCTTCGGCCGGGTTAGTTGCTCCCAAACAGTGCCTCCATTCGGCAACCGCGTTCGGTCCAACCAGTTCTAGGCCAATCACTTCCCCTCCAGTTACGTAGTTAATTATAATACTATAAAAAGAAATAGTTTTGAAGGAGAATGCCGCAGGACCGTACGAACTTGCGAGGGAGCGGATCACAACCAAATGTAGTTCATAAAATTACTCCTATCTTTTAAATAAGATTTTCGTTTTTGTTATGAAAAAGATTTCCGGATTTCGGTCATCAAAAATAAAACCTATTTGTATTTACTTTTGTACGTATTTTCTGCCATTGCACTTCATTTCCGAATGTTGCTACACTTGCATACGTAAAAAATATAGCCTAATATAGGTACAGACGCCAGCACATCAAGCTACTACAATCTGTCAAATTTCTTTAATAAATTTTCAACTTTAAAGCATAAGGTTCAATGTTGATTTGGAAAATTTGACAGATTCGGGTAGCTTGATGTGCTGGCGTCTATTACTGCCAACAAACATTTAAGGGGACTACATGACCTAAAGCGCGGTCACTGTCGGACTGCATAGAAAAAAGAGAAGCGCGATGACACAACGCTGGTAATTAAAAAATATAAAACAAAATTATCTATTTACAAAAAATCTATTGTTTGGAATAAAAAAATAAAACACTACTAGTGCTTTATTATGTTGCTTGTAGAAAAATCTGACAAAAAATCAGAATGATTGTATGTATATTACTATGGTTTTTATTGTAAAAATAAAGTTTTTAGAGGTATCTTCATGTTTTTTTTCTATCGTATAAAATTTGTTGTATTATTATTATTCAACACACTATTTAACTAGCATATAATATGCTGAAGAGTATCATATATTTTTCTGATTTTGTTTAGTGTAAATGGCAAATAAATACGAATTGCGGAAATCCATGTAAAAAAATGGTTAGAAATATAGGAAGGGCATTAAAATATTCTCCCCCAAATACACTAGGCTTGGTTGTGACAGCAGACTTTTCGTTTGGCACAGTACGCCCTATATTTGACGGCATTTTCCTTTGGTTTATGTCGGTATGATTTTACGAGTACATCGGGGTTTAGGACTAGGTACCTACTACTTACGGGAGCATTTTATTTCCAGCAATATGCTCATATAGCGTCACTGCAAAATCTTTGCTTATCTTGCAGTTTTTCATACGAACTATACGGAACCCTTTCTTCGATATGAACGCTATTATTTTTCCATGCATATCTGATGGCACAGGTTTTATTAAAGCGAAAGTGCTGAAAAAAAAATTGTTTTGTGCGTTCAAGTGTGTGTCGGACCTCGCACAGTGAAGGGGATAGTTGGGATGAATTACTTGGCCGATTTTTCTAGCCACGCGTAGCACACGTACAATTTGCCAGAGCAACTGGCGGGAACCAGAAGTCGGGGTAGAATCCGAAGAATAAAATGGTACAGTACCTACATAATGTTGTAGCATTAAAACGTATTACCAAAATAGCCGGGAATATAATTCGTACCCTTTTTTTTTTAACGTGGAGAAATGCTCATCCTTTCTGCGCTACCACGGGGAGATAGTGCAGTTATGTGGGTCTCTAACCCACTAAAACTCCACGATGTCCTCCTCTGCCGCTTATGGCGGGAACACGGGCACGCGTTAGCGCTCATCCGTGAACCCGCCGCGGCTGTCCATCACTGGGCCCTCCTCTGTGGAGTCCTCCCCATCACCGGCGCACCAGAACACATAGCACGCCGTGACCACCCCAGGGACCAAACCAGTACATGGGCGCTAGACGACCCCGTGTCTGGCCACCCTTGGTCCCCCTGCGACGGGTCAGGTCATTGGCCCCGCCGCCTGCCAATTCTCGGCCGCAGAGGATAGGGAGAGCGGCCAACGTCATACCAACACTCTTCCTCCCCTGCGGCCCCACCGCGTCCGCCATCAGACGGTGTCGACCCCGTCAAGGCCGCGGAAGGTAGGGAGAGCGGCGCACCGCAATACCGACACTCCTCTCCCGCCACAGCCTCCAACCCTCAGCCGCGATGCCTCCCATACGACATCGTGGCCTCAGTTGCGATGTCGCCGAAGCGGCACCGCAACCTACTTGTTGGGCGCTACGTCGTCGGCTTATCCGCAAAAGCCCTCTTCGCTTCACCGTGGGTGACCAAGCCACGGCTACTGAGCCCGCCTCGACAATGCGGGAACTACGAAACATTAAAAAACCGTTGAATCAAGAACAATGCAGGATCTGATGCGCTATAGGGGCCTCAGGAGTCAGGACATTAGATAGGTTCTAAATACTTACATTATTGGTATTGATTGGTAGGTAGGTTAGTAGCGTTCGTTACCTTTCAAAATGGTTAAACATTGTCTTCCGAGTAGCCGGTGCACAATCTGTTATAAGTAATAGTTTCGAGAATACTTTGATGGTATTGCCAATTTGCAGCATTTCCATTTTAAGGGTTGGCAGATGTACCCGTTTTACTAGGTTTTTCCCTTTTTTTGCATCTACTACTTGACATGAGTTATCAAAAGGAAAATAATTTAGGACTAATTCTATTATATGGTCGGCCTCTGCGTCATACATCTCGCACAAAAAGGTTAATTTGTCAAAATAATCAGCTACCTGCAACATAAACATAATCTATAGATAGGTAACTACATTAAATAATATCGTAGGTACTTAGGTAGCGAAGTTAAACTGTAAATTGAATGAAAAAAAGTATAGGGTCTGGGAACGATTCTAAATGCCGAAAATATGGTTTTAAAAATTTTTTGTTTCTTGGTTTATTTGAATATACCCTATGTTCCAGCATCACGCAAATACTATCGGATATCCGCTCTTCATATAGGTACTCGTAATAGTCAACCAGATAGATAAAGCGATTCATCAAAAAGGTACCTCTCTGGGCACTTTCATAGACATCGAAGGAGCCTTTGACAAAACCAACTTCTCCAGCATCAGCACCGCTTTCTCCAGATATGGAGTAGAACAGGTACTAACGGACTGGATTATAAACATGTTATGGAAACGAGTGCTTCGCCATCAGGATGAGGAGTAGTTGACCATGATAGCCAAAGGACCCAGGGAGGGGTGCTGTCCCCCGACTAATACACAATAGGTTATGCAGATGACCTCGCAATCCTTTGTTCGGGGCAGGTGACTGGTACGATCTGCAACCTCACTCAGCAAGAGCTGCGTATCGTAGAAAGATGGTGTACTGAATTTGATCTATCAGAGAACCCCACTAAAACTGAACTAGTCATATTTACCCAAAAACGAGCTTTAGGCCCTTCCGTTCAAGCACTTACGCACCCTGGTAAGGAAACGCACCAGGGACCAACA
The DNA here is from genome assembly GCA_927399505.1 of Luperina testacea. Lineage (NCBI taxonomy): Eukaryota > Metazoa > Arthropoda > Insecta > Lepidoptera > Noctuidae > Luperina > Luperina testacea. Next base: position 11,101,837 of record OV656756.1, read on the forward strand.
TCACAATTCTGAAGTCCACCCAGGCGAAGTCTAGTATCAACATAATTAACAAAACCTACCTACTAACTAAAATATATTACCGTACTACCTACTTCTAGAATAATGTGTAGGATGAAATAGGCAGGTACTAATAAGGAGTGTGATACTGATAAGCCTCAACTAACTACATTATGATATTCTCTTTTAGGCCATGATGGACCAGCAGGCGTGGTACAGCCGTGCCCGTGACGTGTCACATGTCCTGTTATGTTATGAAAAGAAAAATTGTTACCATTTTGCTGCAGTCACATAAATAGTTAAAACTAATCAGAAATAAATAATTATTATGAAACTTATGTAGATTTCTTATTAAAGATAAAGTTGGTTAAAAAAATACGACTTGTACACCGACATTAACAAACATAGATACCTAATATACACCACAGAGTGCATAAAATAATCACAAAGACTTATCAGACCGTAGACAGATCTCTGTCTACGTATCAGACAGACGAATCACTTTTTGTAAATTTTTGCAAGATTTTCCCCTTCTGAATCATCGTCGCCTAGCCTTTTCCCAACTATGTTGGGGTCGGCTTCCAGTCTAACCGGATGCCAATATTGAATACCATCAGTATTTTACATGGAGCGACTGCCTATCTGACCTCCACAACCCAGTTACTGGGTAATACGATACCCCTTGATAAGACTGGTTATCAGACTTTCGGGCTTCTGTCTACCCGTACCGACTTTCAAAGATCCACGAATGACAGCCGGTGAACCCATCCCAGGGGGGCATCCCCATCCATAATATCATCCAAACGAGTGTTATAATGTTGTACTAAATTTCAAAGCAACTCCTTTGCTTTTTCGATCTCTTCCTTGCTCATCAAACAGCCACATTCTCATTACTCAATTCGTGGTATCTTTATGAACCTATGTACATAGTTTGTTTGTATTAGATACTCAGCAATAAACTTTCCATGAATTTACATAGAGTTCTTACAAGTTACAACACTGTACAACACCCTATGGTTTCAGAACCTTTTATAGAGGATTCATATTCATGGGTGTAGGTAAAGTCATGTATGCAACTGTACATAATTAGGTATTAAAACACTGATGTGATACTTCGGCTTCGCCTCGTGTGATAAACCCACATTCGATAACCCATAATATCAACAGTTGCATAAATAACCATTGTATCGTCTTTGAAGTACCTAATAGAGCTCAAATGCACGAAGTAAAAAATCCGTAAGGTAAAAATAACGCTATGCTATTTTAAGCTTTAAAAAATATATTCAAATGATATATTTAAATAATATATTTTCAAAGTACCTATCGCAAAACTAAATTAATTTAAATTACATCATAAAATTAAATTAAAATACGTATTTGCAAATAAATACAAATACATCGTGGCTAAATAATAACAGCCGCACAGTTCGATCGATTAGGTTAAACTACGCTTTCCGCAGTTGGTCTGTGGATGGGTGGTCATCTTTACATACCGTAACTCCTTCGTGCCTCGGAAAGCACGCTTCATGTAAAATACTGGCATTCAGATGCATCCGGTTAGACTGGAAGCCGACCTCAACATAGTTGGGAAAAGACTAGGCTAAGAGATAGAGAAGTCTGTTATTTTTAAATGTAGCCCAACTCAATACCCCGTGGTTTTTTTTATTTTTTCTATATCGGTCTTAGTTCTCGAGCTAATGCCAAAAGACCCCAAATGCGGGTTTTTTTGTCATTTTCGCAATGTTAAAAAAAAATGAATTTAAAAAAAAATCATTTCATCATCTTATAATCCTTGACTAGGCGCATCTTTTGAGACCTCAACCACTTTCGTAGCCCTAAAACTCACGATACTAGGGCCATGTCGCACTTTTAGCGAAAATAGGGGCTATACAGATATTGGATCGAAAAAATATTTCCAATGTTAATTAAAAACAGTCGAAAAGTTCAGTAGCAGTCACAGATGGGCGGAAATGCGGGGTGCACCCCCGCTTGCAATGCCTTTCCTCCGCGATCATATGCTAGCGGACTCCGGCGTATACCGTCGCATGCCTTCGCATCCCGCCGCAACGCAACCTGCCGTTACCTCCCGCCGCATGCTGTCGCATCATGCAGTCCCGCCGCATGTCGTCGCATTCTGCCGCGATATCCTCCAGCGCGCTCTTCAATACCGCGAGAGAAATAATTCTCTAAGCTTTGGAATCTATCTTGTTACCTTTACTTTAGATACTTACGAATTTACTAATATATTTCAAACTAAAAAGATAGCGCGGTCCTAAGGCCCTCGCGCCTCAAAAGTTCACATTGCTTGGGTAGGGGCCGTTCGTGGCGTCCGTCCCGTCCTGGTCTTGGTGTGCCCCCGAGAAGTACTTTTTAATGAAATCAAATAAGGCCAAAATATGTTCAGTAAGAAGCAGTTTGGAGTTGGAAGCCCCGTGCAAAATGTAGGGTTCTAAAATTTTCGCGCTCGTCACGCTCGCTCTTAATTAATCACGCTCATAATTAATTGGTCGACCACGAAACTCCTATTTCAGTATGAATGATCGAAGATCGAAAGTACTCAAAAGAAACCGTACCGTCAAGGCGAAGTGATTCAATTTTCGAGCGCTCTTGTCAACGAGTACGTCGACAAAGTAACTCCTATTTTAGTATGAATGGTCGAAAGAAAGCCTAACCTACCAGACGGGATGCTTAAATTTTTTGAGCTCGGTTCGCTCTTGTCAAATTCTTTTAATTCTCTAAATTTCCTACCTAAATCGCGACAACGTAACTGCTATTTCAGTATGATTGGTCGAAAGAAAAGCTAACCTATAGATACGACTCTACGAGGCAGGGTGCCTAAATTTCCAAGTTCACTACTTTTGGTCGTGTCAACATTATCGTTATTATCAAACTTTTCTACATACGTCCATCAAGGAACTCCCCTTGGTCGACGTAACGTATAGTGTTTCAAAGTCTTCTTAACCGACTTAAAAAAAAGAGGAGGTTCTCAATTCGACTTTTTTGTATGTTTGTTACGCGATCTCTCCAGCAATTGTAAATCGATTTAAAAAATTGTTTTTTTAATGGATAGGTCTCAGGGGTGGTACTGGTCTCATAAAAATTTTATTAACTACCCAAGTAGCACAAAATAGCTTTATAATCGATGGATAACAGAATTAGCATATTATTATAGCTTTATAAGAAGTTACATATAGGCATTATAAACCACTATACAGCTCTTGTAATGCTAATTTGGGCCCCAAATTATACAGACTTAAGTGTTAGAATGGCATTTTAGCAGCATTATATTGGTTGTCTACCGGAATGATAAACGCATTATAATGGGCTGTCAAAACAGGTTAAAGCAGTGCGCATATGTTAAATGCGGCTCTTATACAGCTTGTACCATTACACAGGCAAAATAAAAACATTTTCAAATGTTATTTTTAATTTCTGTTATTATTTATGTTATTATTAATAAATCTTGTGTAAAAAGAACATGGATACTTTCAACAAAAAAATATAAGTGCTACAAGGTAAGTAATTAAACTCTTGTTTTTGTTCTCTATGAGTGAATTAAGGTTGCGAGTATCAGTTTACTGTGAAAGTATGTATATATTTGAATCAAATATTTCATGCGCCTTCAAATTAAAGAGCTATTTATTACAAAAATATTATAAAAATATGTGGAATTGTAAAAAAATTATGCTCTTACGAAGAAATCTTTAGTTTTAGTCATTATGATACCTGTATTGTACCGGCCGGTCAATACCATAGGTTGAAGTCCTTTCTAAAGGACTATTTACCATAAAATTAAATTTTAAATATTATCGAGACAAAAAGCAAAATGGCGTAAGCATAATTAAAAACTTTAGGCATGCGGATGGCCGGTATACGACTTATTGCTTGTTAAAATTCTTGTCATTATACGTTTGTATAGATAAAGGCTATATAATATTATGATGAAATGCTTTTAAAAAGCTGGCATTAAAACAGCACCAATGTACACCTTTAAACAGTTGTGACCCATGCGAAAGGTCGTTATAAAACATAGAGCAGTTTTAAAGAATTTTAAAATGCTTTTTAATAGCCTAAGCCGTAATTAATGCTAACATACGGCCTACACTTTTGTATAATGCTTACAGCTGTATTAGAAGCTGTATAGAGACATAAATTATATCTAAAATAAAACCTTTAGCTGCACAAAAGATTGAAAAAGAGGATTATATAGCTTTAGGAACTACAAAGTTAATAAAATGCTGTTATACAGAAGCAAGACATTGCTAAAACCCTTCAAATTCTATAACAAAGCTAGAAGAAAGTTTCTGGTCATCACTTTTTCCATTATATCGATTTTGTGTTACTTGGGTATACTTGGGTGGTTTTTGAGTTAGCTTCAATAATACGTTTTTTTGCCACTTGGTGTATAATGATGATCCTATAATAACTTCCTGTCACTGATATTTACATAGCATTTTATAAGAATTTGTATGGGGTAAGTTCAACTTAAAACTGAAATATAAAAATTGTTTTCTAAAAAAAAAAAAGTAACCGACTTCCAAATAAGACACTACAAAGTGAAAAATAACTTTAGGTAATTTCGGAAGTCAGTGGCAAACAACGAAAATGCGAACCCAACGACACCGACTTCCGAAATTAAAGTTATTTTTCACTTTGTAGCGACTTATTTGGAAGTCCTCAAGTCGGTAGTTTTTTTTTTGGAAATTTTTTTTTGTATGAATTATAGTCAAAAGAAATCCGAACCTACTTATACAAGGCGGTGTGCTAAAATTTTCGTCGATTGGCTCACTCCACATTTTCAAACTTTTTGCATGCGTAAGCGACTGACGTCAAAGTAACTCTTTATTCGAGAACAGTGTTGCCAGTGACAGATAGTCAAATATAACATGAGAGAGCTCAAAAATTAACATTTTCACGAGATTTTTTATTAAGTTCTAAAAGTAACATAAAAGTAACATTTTGAGGCGTGTAACATGGAGGTAAGATGAGAGGGTCAAAAGTAACGTAAAATGTTACAAAAGTAACATTCTGGCAACGCTGTTCGAGAACTGCAAGACGGGGGGGTGCAAAAACACAAGTTACTAGATACAAAAAAAAATGTTACTAGATACATACATGGACTAGATCTACATAGACTTCGAAGACGGGGGGGGGATTCATTTTGTTTTTCCGCCCCGGGCCTCCGACAGGCGTAGTCCTCCATTGCTACCTATGTAGGGTACCTGACCATGTTAAGAGTAAAGTTTATGTTTCAGTAAGTTGTAGTGACAATAAGTTAAAAATTGCTGCTCATAAAATTAGAATAAGACTTCGCTTAATAGGTAAGTACAATGCGTGCCACGAAAGATGAGACTTGACACACCACGTGGTTTGACTTGCGCAGAACACGATTTTAGATATCTTTAGCGGTATGAGGTCTGAGTGCGGGACGGGACCGGACGTCATAGGGGCGGCGAAAAGAGTGGGGGGGGGGGCGGGGTCAAGTCTCATCTTTCGTGGCACGCATTGTAAGCCAGTTTGATCCTCAATTTTAATTCAATAGATTTTTGTACAAGTAGTTAGGTACAGACGCCAGCTGCACATCAAGCTACCCGAAACTGTCAAATTTTCCCAATCAACTTTGAACCTTATGCTTTAGCAATAAAGTTGAAATCTATTAAAGAAATTTGACAGATTGTAGTAGCTTGAAGTGCTGGCGTCTGTACCTACTTTATGTCCAGTAGGATGTACGAGTGTATGAGGAAGCTGTGGATAATATTGAGGATGATAAATAATGTTCAACACAGGGGTAAGTATATGGTAACTTTGGGTAAAAGTCAGTAGGATGTACGAGTGTATGAGGAAGCTGTGGATAATATTGAGGATGATAAATAATGTTCAACACAGGGGTATATGGTAACTTTGGGTAAAAGTATATATTCATTCTCCAAAAACGTCTCCGTTGACACATATAACTTACAATAAGGGCACTAAGATCAAAACAATACAACTTTTCAACTTTTTTGTTACAATCAGGTACAGTTTACTGACGATTCCTTGTGGTGAGAACAGACGTGGTCGCAGCACAAGATTGTGTGGGAGGGTTCAACTTGACTTAAGTACAGTTTCAAGGTCCTTTACCAGAAGGAAAACCTAGCAGTTCTAGCTTGGATGATTTCTAGGAGCTAAACTGATTTTTTACAGCTACATTGAAAGTTTTATCACTTACAACTTAATTTACGAACGCACTGATAACCTTACGGGAAAATCCAACCATTCATATACTTAAATCATCATTTTCATGGGAAAACGAACATGACGAAAGCCATCTCGTCGATCAGGGAAAGGTAGCTTTTACAAACTAATGTTGAACCGCTGATTTTGACACATGAACCGAGACAGTTCAATCCCGTATCGTTTCGAAATGTGTGTCAAAATATTATAATATGCACTAAAAGAGCTGAAGTTTCAAGGTTAGACGTCATAAATTTAGATTAAGTATTCCCCTCAGAGAATTAACACCATATAATTTGACTAGAATAGTGCTTAAATTTATAGGTAATAATCGAATTTTAACATAATTTTCTTCCTTCCATCATAGCTTCAGCACAGAATCTTGGGAATCGTATAGCTCTCTTCAAACAATCTGTGACTCCCTAGAATCAACGATGTTAATCAAGAAAGGAAGTTACAAGAGATTTTTACGAAGAGGACATACATAACATAATTACCTATTTTAAAAGAGACTATAGAATGGTTTGACAATAATAGCTTAAAAATGAATTTAAATAAAAATGTAATTTTGCATTTAGCTACCGCGAATTGACTCTTTCTTTTTTGTTTTTTAGATTTTTTCCAGTCTTTACTTGTGAAAGAAATTAGAAGAGGCCTGTCTCATTTGTTATTGATATTTACAATTTTGGTACACTCTGGACATCGTGGTTTTCAAAAGAAATGTTAAGATCGTTTTTCATCATAATCTTTTAATTGTTTCGAGTAAGTCTGATAGGCTTTTCTGCTTCTCTAAAAAAGGAAAAGATTGCTTGACCAAATTACACAAAATACTTATAAATGTAAGTACACACATCAAAAGTCTCTAGGGATCAAGTATGTACATTTTTAACTATAAAAAATTATTCAATTAGGTAATATTTTCGAAATCTAGTCTTCCGGACTGGCTTCTTACTTTAATTCCTTATTACTACTTACTTACTACTACTTACTTATTACTACTTACTTACTTATATTTTGTAAGAAATAAGAAAAATTGCAATTTTGCAAATTGTGGGAAAGCTGTTCCCTACATTTATGTTTGTATAAAATGTAGGGAACAGCTAATTTTTTTTCGCGATTTCAGGTTTGGTCCCATAGTAAAAGTTGTTCATAATGAGTACAATGACCTCTTAAGAGGTTGTTAATGTTTTACCAATAACCCTGTATATTGTGACCAATTACATGAAATGTATGGATTTTAAAAGCTGTGAAAGTTTTGTTGCGTTGAACAACGAAAATAACCTTATTTTTTGTTATTTTACTTTCTTTAATTTTTTTAACCATTAATATGATTCGAAACAAAAAAAAAAGGTAAGTAAGTAGAAGGTAGTGTTACCTACAGATACAAAATTAAAACAACAAAATCTTCATCTATCAACCTAAATAACAGCGTTATTGTATGTAGTTACCTAGTTACATCGCCTTTGTTGCTTACCGTATTAGGTACGGAAATCTTACCTGTAGATGAGCCTGCCTATTAATAGGTAGGTATTCACTATACACTGACCAAAACATATAAGAAATAGATAGATAGGTACTCTGAGATCGTTTTAATATTATTAGGTAATAAGTACGATAATTATAAATAGGTAAAAACGAAGAATTACTCACCGTTAACTTATTTATACAGACTGTGAAGGGTAGGAGGTGTATGTAGCAGATAGCAGCAAGAATAGCAATAATAAATGATACTACGAGAAGCAAAAACCATATTATCGAATTGCAGATCCACCCTTTTTTCTGAAAAGACCAAATTAAAAATGTTAGTGCAGTTTCGCACTTTCGTCACGCCTGTTTGCGCATGCCACGCGACGACGCGTTCGGCTTCGCGTCAACGCGTGCGAATTTTAACGAATAGCTGGGTTCACTCCGGTCCAGACGATCTACATTTGGATCGACGGCGCTCCGCCATCCACTATCATGGAGTGCCAATCATGGATCGGAGATTCTATCGCACGATCCGTTTTAGTAAACCCGCGATCGGCCGCGATAGTACCGCGCGCTCCAGTGATGCTCCTCGTCTTAGCTAGATTAACCTCAGTTAATCACTTCACGCTCGATATGGAACCGCACGTACGCGTACGGCAGCATCGTCAGACCGCAGTGGCTGACCGCAGCTGTAACCTATATTTTGCTAATTAATATTATATTGGCAGATCACCCGATCCACATACATTACAGTGTAATTATTAGATTGTCTAGTCGATAGGAAAAGTTCCTATAAACCTGCGCTCACCGCGGTCGCTGCCGGTTTCAGGCCTCGGTCTCTGCCGGTTTCAGGCCTCGGTCTCTGCCGGTTTCAGGCCTCGGTCTCTCAGCGATTAAGGGGCGGGGGCGGCGGCGGGGGCGGAGCGGCCACGGTAATAAGCGGTGGCGGCGCGCGACCTCCGTTAGGAGTATTAATGTTCTGTGCGCGCGACGCTCTGCGCGCCACGCGCTCCGCCGCGGCACGGGAGCGGCGCGGCAATGCAGACCCGGTCTCGAAACCAGCGGCAGCGGAGCTGGGCAGATCGCGTGGCGCTAGAGCGGCGTAGTGTTGAGTTATTATGAGAAATTAGTGTCTTTGTTCGCGAACGTAATGTCTAAACAGCGACGACAACATCTTTTTGATACAACATTTTGAAACAAAGCAAAAAATAAAATTCACAACGCTATGTCAATGCAGACGCACGGGCACCGCTAGACTGGTACGCATCGCTCGTACGCCCGCTCCCAGTGCCGCTACGGGCTTTCGAGGCCATAATCGATCGTACGGAACTCTCTCCACGCGAGTTCAACTTAGACCTGACCGGTTTTTTTTTAAATCTGAATCCATCCCTTTGCACGCACGGCTCCTGTCTGACACTTTTCAATCATCACACCCCACCTGCTCAGCTATCAAGTTTTCGTGCTGAAAATCCCTCTGGGTTCTACCATGACGATGTGTAATTATTATTAATTGAGTAGGCTCTAGGTGAGTAGGTAACACTTCGCACGTTCTACGGCGTACCTGATTGGCATATTGGAATGCTTGCCTGTCGGTGACAAATGTGACCATCGATCTGTTGTTCTATTACGTTAGTTGTCTTGTAGGCACCCTAGTAAAATATCCTATGTAGGTAAGAGCGTATATATAAAAGTACTCTGTGGGTAAGAGTTCTTTAAAACACGGCTAGAACTGACATAAAGAGGAAAAATTTGAACTGACAGTACCCTTTGTACCAGTAATCTAAGCGTGCGTCCAGACTGGGGCGCGGGGCGGGCGCGGGCGCGGTTCGGGCGCGGGTGCGGGAGCGGGATCACGCGCGGGCTGTTTGTCCGCACTGGAGCGCGGCTGCGCTATGCGTGTTGTCGACTTGTTGTATCCAGTAGTGTAAACAGATTAAATTATACGAAAAAACCGAAGGGCCTCAAAAAAAAAAATCGGTTGTCTGTAAAGTCGGTTTACGGACGATAATTTAACGTGACAACGTCATAACAAAACATTAATGAAATTGCCGAATAATGCCGAACGCGGAGGCCGATTCGGCAGCGTTCGACATCATCTGTCTCTCATCGCTCGTTCCGCGCTCTCGCTTGCACTTCAAGCCGCCATGGCGTACAACGCTACAGCAGAGCAAGGCCGCGAGGTAACGCTACATGAGTCATGTTTTTTTCGTGTGTGCAGCCAGCTTCATCGATTTATTAGACGTTGTCACGTCAATACTGAATATATCTTATCTGAATGATATATAATAGACTAAATCCGGATAATTCCCTGAATATCAATGTTTGCGGGGACGATCGCCACGGTGTTACCATAGCTTTTTATCCAAAATATAATTACTTCCACCAATATACCTACAAAAATACTAAATTACTGATGCTCGGAAAAGTCGATAAAATATACCGAAAAAGTATTAAAATACTGAATCTGGTCACACTGGCTCCAGTGTTTGCCCGCGTGATGCCCGCGCCGCTCACCGCGCCCGCGTGTCCACTATGGACACTTCAATGGAAGGCCATATTTTGTTTTCGCTGCGCCTGGCTGCGCCGCGCCCAATGTGGCCAAGCGCTAAAAGTGTTCTGTGACTGACAGTCATAGAGAAGAAAATCAGTAAAACCACAGATGAATACAGATTACTAATATGTAGCAAGCTACAGGTGAAGGTAACTTCTCTTGGTCAGCGGGATTGTCCGAAAGGGTTACCGCTGGCCCGGAACATAAAGGGCTAAGGAAGGAACACGGGTGGGTTTTAGTCAGTAAGAGTCTGACGCTTTTTTTTTTTTTTTTTTGAGGATGGGAAATCATCAAATGACTCCTCCCGCTCTGGGTGGAGCGGTAGGGAGTGTCAGACTCTTACTGACTAAAACCCACCCGTGTTCCTTCCTTAGCCCTTTATGTTCCGGGCCAGCGGTAACCCTTTCGGACAATCCCGCTGACCCGGCAGGCTTCGGCCCTTGCGGGCCCCTTCGTTTGATGCTGACAAATCTCTTTGAGGCGCGCGTGGAACACGTACGCGCCGTCCGACAGGGGCCTGGTCCTGATCGGACGGTGAGCTACCCATTACTCTCCGCCCGCAGGCCCGCGCCTACGGTGGCCGGAAGTCGTCGCGCGGACGCGAGAGGTCGCCGCCGCTGTCGATTGCCTCTACGAGGGCACGGCGGTGCTCCGCCTAAGCGGGGCAGACCTCCACCGTGTGCTCCACCGTGTCCTCTGGGTGATCCTGGCAATGGTGACACCCGGGCGTTTCCTCCCGCCTGATTATGTGCAGGAACCTCCCGATACTTCCGTGTCCGGTGAGGACCTGCGTCAGGCGGTAGGTGAGGGCGCTGTAACGCCTCTCTAGCCACTCCTCAAAGAGAAGAGTCTGACGCTCATTTGATGATTTCCAATCCTGAAAAAAAAAAGGTTACTTCTCTTCTTAGTCTGTGGAACCCGCTGACCTCTAAATACAGGTCAGTCAGTGGGTGAACCACAATGACTATACTTTAGTCATTGGTGGACCACAATCAGAATCAGAATCCACAAATCAGAAGGCACAGAGTACTTTTTGATAAGAAGGTTTAGCAAATGAAAGAGCGTGTTCTCGGTTGAAAGTTTACTGACCGACTTGTGGAACGACTGACGTTGTGAACAGAGGTTGAGAGGACTTATAACTAGGACTTACTTACTTACTTATACCTATAGTTACTTACTTTAGGACGAGCTACGTCATACATATTAAAGATATTTAATATGCCTACTACAACTTGAATGTTGTCAATCCTAAAGATGTACAGACGACGACAGTGATTGTGATGGTGATTGTGATTGTGATGGTGATTGTGATGGTGATAGTGATGGTGATGGTGTTGGTGATGGTGATGGTGATCGATGGATGGATGGATGGATGGATGGATGAATGGATGGATGGATGGATGGATGGATGGATGTTCTTTAGCATCGTTGTGATTTGAAAGTTTATGAAACGAAAAAGTGACAGTAAAAAGAGACATGTAAATTCATAAGATTTAAGAGGGAAGCTGAAACCTATTTTATAGTTCTCCTTACTTCTATTCTGCATGAGAGGCAATCTACGGACATTTTAGGGTTAACCTACAGATAAAAAAATATTGGATTCGGCAACATTGGTGTGTGTTGTTGACAACTACGACTATCTATCGTCTATATGATAAAAACCCCTAAATAAAAAAAAGATTAAAAAAAAAAACTACGACTGAAGGACATGTATCCATGGTCATGAATAAATTTTTATTTTGTTGGTTGACAACTGACAGCCGACAGGTGAGGTGACAGCAACACGGAATCGGAGACTGAAACCTCAAACCTGCCTGTGGTCTGTGAAAACGAAAAGCGGCGTGTTTTTAATTTGAAGGTTAAATTTACACAAAATGGGAAAAGTTAGAAAACCCAAGGCAACTAGAGCAAGGAGAAGCCTGGCGGCAGATGTTAGTGATGAGGAGGAGCAACTCCCAGTTGACAGCAAAGAAAATGCTATTCAAACAATATTGGATCAGTTACAGGTGAACAAAATATTCTACTTGTTTAATTCGTATCTGTTCTCTGTATGTAACGAGGAGCCACTTCTGATATTTAAAACGCGGATACTACCAACATTTAGTAGTAAATTAGTCGATTTTGTAGGCCCAATCCTGGAATTTGTAGTGAAACCCTCAGAAAGTTACAGGAAGTTTATGGTGGCCTTAGAATTTGAAGAGCTCATCCAGAATTCCAGCTTAGAACAAAAATATCCATTAACATAAACCTATACTTCATAATTTGTACATAAAAAGATTGGTTTTGTACGGCTGAATTTGAGATAGCTACAATACTTTGATTTGTCTTAAAAGTCCATACCTACATGACACTGCGCTGTTTATCTAATCAGCGGAAGTTATTGAGTCTCCTAATACCATTTTCCTGAAGCTATAATGGTTAAGGTAGTGTCAACTGTAGAAAAGAATTCAATATTGATTTTCTACATTTTGTGTTCCAAAATACTGTAAGTATCAATATGTAGTTAAGTACTTACTCAATGTGTTATATGGTTTGTGGCTACACATTGATACAATACTATGCAACAAAGATTGTAGACATTAAACAAATGCTTATTGATGCATACATCTTCTTGAGGCTGATGGTAAAACATACCAAATATGAAGAATATTTTTGTTTTAATGTGGGATTCAGAAGTTTGAACGAGGAACCAACGTCAACATCCTACCAAAACATTCAATTTACAACTAAAGTTACTCTTTAAATAAAAATGGTTTTACAATTTTTTGTTTACATTAATTAAAAATCATAATTATGTAAAGACGATGCACTTACTACAGAATCAAACTATTATGCTAGGTAATAGGTAATACGGGCTGGTGTCCGCAACTCCACGTTAATGTGCGTATTTTGCGTACAGAACTATTATGTTATAAGTTGGTATAAGGTATTTGCAAATTAGAAGCAATAACAGATAATTATGATGATTTTACATGGTGCACTTATTAGACAATTATTTTAACAAACAATGAATTTCTGTGTGAGTTAAAGTAGTGCTGAACTTTATAAATCTATTTTTTTATTTTAGGGTGCTGATGTGGAAGAAAAATACTGTGGTCTGCAAACTTTTGCCATGATGATAGAAAATCCAGAGAATGTACCTCAGCTTATAAGTCGCGGATTGGTGAAGGTGGCAGCTCCATTGTTGCTTGACCAAGCCAGCTCAGTAAGGAATGCGGCAGCTGGCACCCTCCGGAATTTATCTGCAGTTGACCTGGGCACCTGTGATGATATGATGGAACAGGACATCATGACTCCTGTCACATGTTTTTTCCATGAGGTTTGTTGTCAATCAATTTTAATATTATAAATGCTTCACTTATATGATTGTATCTAGCTAGAATCAAGATGATTAAAATGTATAGTGTCTTGGCTTGCATACAAACCTTGTGTCACCACCATAATTATGTAAGTTTCTTTTGCCCATTATACAACTTGTCTTTTCTGGGTGTAGTGGTAACTACACCCAGAAAAGACAAGTTGTCTGAAATACAGACAAGTCCAGATAAGTTCATGGCATATTAAAAGTAGAGGATAATAAAAATAACAGGCCAGAGATTGTTGTTTTGTTTAATTTATGCATTATGCAAAGAAGACATTAATACTATAGTACAGGGGTGGCGAACCTTTATGGATCAACGTGCCATTTTTTGTAAAGAAATGTTTGATGAGGTCATAGATGTGCCATTTTTTTTGTGATTACAGGGAAAATTATAAAACAATACTATCGATTCCGCGCTTCCCGCCTGCTGCTCCTTACACCGCGCCTACTCACTCCGTAAAGTAGGCTCAAACGCGTTCGTTTGTTAAATTTCAGTGTATTACGTAGGTACTTTTTCGATCGAAGGCGTGCGCAAAATAATTTGTCGCGTGCCATCAATGGCACGCGTGCCACTGGTTCGCCATCCCTGCTATAGTAGATTGTTGCATCGAGCGCAAAGTGAGTTATTAATGCACCAGAGTTATGTTGGTGCCCGAGCGCAAGAGAGGACACTAAATTAACATGAGTGCATTATTTACTTTTCTTTCAACTACCATTCTACCTACCGTGATAAAATATACCTACTCAAAATAAAAACTCAAGTTAATGAAAACAAAAGTTTTCTTAAGCTTTTAAATATTTATCCTGCGACTTTTGCGGCAAAAGGTTATTAAAAATTTCATTTGCAGATGTTTTTATACTTTCTGGAGTTGCATTCATATCGCTATCGCTGTCTATTTCCATTTTTTAAATATTTTCTTGCTAAATAAGAAGTATCAAAGCTTTACAATGGTACAAAATGCGCGCCATTTGTTTTTTTTTTCACAAAGTCGGTTTTATTCAGCCGATTTTTATTTTCAGCCAGTATCTTTTTGATCTAATGCATACATTTTATATTAAACTTAATAGGAGACATTAAACCTCTGTGGTAAATTTATATCTAAATAATAAATAAAAAACTGTGCAACCATGAGATTTCATACAACTTTTCTACACTGTTTTGGTTCTAAGCCAAAAAATACGTCCTTTGTGATCGGTTTTGTAGTGATTAATGATAACATTACTACGTAGTTGAAAGAAAAAGAACTAAAAAACCCGATTACATAAAAAGATGGGAAAGTGTTTATGTAGAAGGTAAATAAATGTAGCTCTTGAATCATAAGTTATCATAACCACACAGTCTGAGGATTTTTATTACTTAAATAGGATCCTGTATTATTGTTGCACTTAACAAAAGTATAGCTGGAAGAGTAGGCACTTTTCCTTGGATTTTACAAATACTCTCTCATTACATTATTTGATCCTTATCAGCAACACTATTGCTCAGTATATAAACACAGTGCTATTTTACAAAGAGATTGGGTTCGATATCTGGCACAGAGAAGCGTTTAAAGAAAAAGGGGTGTGGCTGTGTCATGGGCACGGTCGTGTGTTATACGAGAATACGTTTACGTAACGGGGTTGATCCGCTCGGCCGCATTCATTCTTTTACGTTCCCGGCATTGCTTGACTCGGTCATAATTATGGTGTTTTATTGGTACCATTCGATTGCTCTTGAGAAGCGCTTTCCAACCGTATACGATCTCTGCATTGGATTTGGCTTTTTGACGCGTATAGACAGTAATTATATATTTTTGATATTATTTTTCTTTTTATTTTATTACCTTATATTCACTGTCACTATTTTACACTAACGTTTTGAATACAATCGTTAGATTTTGACGAGAGCTGCCGATTGAAACTTAAACGAACTTTTCCGAGTCATAAGTTATACTAAATAAAAATCTCGATACGCAGCAAAATTACCTCAAAATGGCGGTGCTCCACCTCCACCGCGCGATGAGTCACAGTCCTCACTTGGCGTAATTAATTCTTTGATCCTTTAGCTATCAAATGGTGTAATTGAATTTAGGATGGAGATGATAGATATGAAGCTGCAACACCACACTGTATCCCCCGGTTTAGTTATCATTGTTTTTTTTTCTTGCCTCCCACTATAGGAGTAATTTTAAAGACGTATTCACGTCAAAAAAATACAGTTAGGTACTTATATTTTCCTCTAAAATCGAAGTCATCAGTACTTTGACCACTTTGCTCTAATACCCATAGTTTCAGATTATGTCCTGAAGTCTCATCTTGAAAATCACCTTGTATAAACTAATTTTACTCTGCTTTTAGGGTTGTTTATGCTAAAACAAAATAAAAATTCGTTTTTCCAGCGAGCTGAAAGTTGGGTGCCTGATACAAGTTCCAAAACAAAGGATGAGGATATTGATACATTCATTCAAATTGTTAATTTAGTTTTGAACCTTTGTGAGAGTTCAGGTAGGTAAAATGTTAATTAGGTACAGCTTAAGTCAGATTATTTTCAAGCATTACTTGAATTCTTTTGTTTTTTTCCAGATATGGCTGTCAAATACTTGGGACAGTCTAGAATATTAGACATATTTCCTCGTTATTTAGATCTTGGGACTTTCAGTAGTGACATTGTAACAGCAGTTTTACAATGTATGTGTGTTGTTGTGGAAGACAATCCTACAGCAATGGCTAAGATAAAGTCTAATGCAGAAAAGCAATTACAAGCCTTGTTGGGACTGGAGCGAGGAGATCCTACAGTACTATTGTTGAAAACCCTATCAGCAGGAGTGATAATCAATACATGTGGTGGTAATATAGCAACATTGCCAACTGATGTATTCAATGGCATTATGTCTATATTAGCTAATACACTGTCAGTAGATCACAGACTGATCTGTAGTCAGTTATCAAGTACTGTGCCCTTGAGTGATGGATCAGGAAAAGTGGAAGCACCCAAAGGCAAAGAAGCACAACAATTGGAAAACCAGATACAATCTGTATCACAAATGCTTATTGCCCAACATAGTTCTGTTGAAATCATTGCTAATATTTGTTCAAGTGAAGGTAATAAGTGTATTCTTTTTTCATTGCTGTACATTTATCCCATATCCAGTTCAACTATATTAAGGTGGTTTTTTTTATAATGATCTTATAGATAGTGATGAACTGGAAGGCAATGACTCATCAGAGAGTGATGATGCAGATGAAGAACTTTTTGAAAATGGTAGCGAGACCATTCTTGCAGAAGACAAGCTGCCCCCTGGAGTGATGGAAGCTTTTATATCTCTGGAAATATTTGATAAAGTTTGGGCTAGAACCCAATTACCCGCTGAGAATGTTATGTTAATATTAAAAGAATATGAAGCATCACAAATTATTTACAAGAGGTGGGTTTGCTAAATTGATTTTTTATCTACCTGTCTCAATCCAATAAGATGTTGAAAGTCTAAACTATATTCAATCTTTTCAGGATTCTCAGCTTGCAAACCCGAGCACTACTATGCCTAAATAACTTAATATCAACGCTTCCTATTGAAAATCTTGGTGGAGTCAACGGCCTCTATAAAATCTGGGTAGATACAGGAAAACTCGTTTTTAAACAAGGTTTAAAAAATTTTAATATGTCGGAAGCTGCAACAGCAGTCATGAGAGCTGCTTTAGACAAGATTAAGTTTAAAGAAAATCACAATAGTAATGACTGTAATTTGTTTAATGACTTGGCTTTATCAGATATTGAGGTAAGTCTTACAAGTCCAACAACAGGTTCTCTGGTAACAAAATATTATATGCATCCATGAAAAATAAATGTTCACCGAAGAATCATTAAAACCATCAATACAAGTCGTAAGTGCAAATTGCCCGTTCATAGTCATTCAATCAATCTTCATTTGATTTAGTTCCCAATTCCAACTGTTCAATAGCAACACGGAGTTTAGTTTGTGCCAGTTTGATGGAAATAGGCTCGCCCTCTTTTACATGAGTCTTCAACTAAACTAGCAGAATCTCGTTGTAGTATAGGATACCTCTGCCTAACCCTTCGACGAAAACAGGCGTGATGTTATGTTAATCTGTTGTTAACACTCCTGAGTAAGTTAAAATTACAAAATGTTGAATGGCACCTCTAATTTCTCCAGTTTGTTCAAAGGAGTCGTTATTTTTATTCGTTTAATCTCTCGTTTTGAGCTGGATATAAAAAATTAGAACATGTCCATTTTAGAGCATTAGACACACCTTTGGTGTCAACCATACTTTAAAAATATATATGCCTTAGAAATAGAAAATAATACAGGCCCCACTTAAAAATAATCAACTGTCCAATCTATATGTAAAATACTAAATATATTTTTTTTCAAAGAGTCAGCTATCATGTCTGGGTTTCCCGAGGGGTGTATTTTAGGTCCTGCATGTCTTAAGCCTTGTACGGACTAAGCGTTCCAATGTATACGTAGTCGGTTACGCGTACCCAGAAACGCTTAGTCTGAACAAGGCTTTACAATTTTATTTGTAAGAAATTTTATAGATGGATGGATGTTTATAATACGATTAGATTACTTATATAAAACAAAAAAAAATTGATATTTATTTTATTAAAATGTGCAACCAACATATTTTGGTAAAGTCTGACGAAAATGACGAATTTATTTTCAAACTTACCTGTGTACTACGTTTTTATTTTATAATATGTAATATATTTTGTTGCAGATAATGCTCACTGGAGTTCGGGAATGTGAAATCCCTGAGATAAGATCAAACTTAATTCGAATGGTTGGCATCCTGGCTTCACTATTGGTCAATAACTTGAATGACGTCACTTCCAATGTTATATGCACCATCACTGACTTTATTATAGAACAGGCACATAAGGAGAACGAAGTATGGGCTGTAGCTGAAGCAATAGACACACTCGTAGATTTATATTCCGAAGATGAAACAGATTTCTTGGCTGCTAAAGTGAAGCTGGCCGATAAGTTGGCCGTTCTAGCGCCAATACTGCGAAATAAAGTAAGTTTGGAGGCGTAGACGTTTAAAAAATTATTTTGATAGTGTTCTTCGTTTTTAACATTATCTGTATTTCAGGCAAGGCAGCAAAAAAAGCTTCCGAAGGAATACAAGGCACTCGTCAGTACTGCATCATCAAATTTACCGAGATTTATAAAGTATATGAAGGATAAAGTAAGTAGGTTATAAGAGTAAGCTTTTTTGTTGTAAGAGTAAAAATAATGTTGATCGTCTATGAGAGTTTTAGTATATCTACTAATACATATTTTACTGAATATTATTGATGTTTTAATCACATTCCTTTACACATTAGTGACATTGAGATTAATGAAACTACACAATATCGTTAGAATAATAATTTATTAAACAACAATGACTGAACTAACAAATAACTAATCCCAATGTGAACATTTGTATAAATAATTAGGAATTTTGCACACAAAAACATAGTGCACTATGTCACCACTTACCGTCGCAGTATGTTTGTGTCAATAGCATACCATTGGCAGACTACTCGCGTGGTGATGTTTGTGTTTTACTACCAAAGCATACATTCAATATAATAAAATGTTTATCACAAATAAAATTATCCTACGCCGCTAAATATTTTTAATATTTTATGGCAAAACAATGTTCTTCTTTAGGCTATGATTTACGTATTATTTTCTTTTGTATCATATTATGCTATGTAAGGAAGGAAGGTACAAGTATTTTAGTTAAGCATGTGTTATTATGATACTTTATAAACACATATTGCAATCCCCTTTATATGTTTGAGATCCGATTACATCTAAACCACGATCGTTATTATCTAAAAATCACATGTTACAACACATTATACTAACATATTTACTAGGTACTAGTGTACACTCGCTGGATTGCTCTTGTTTTAGTCACAACTTAAATATAATAATTTGTATGATTTTCATTGGAAAAAAATAGGCTACATACGCACTGACAGGTGGCTTGCTTAGCGCCTAGAGGCTAGCACAGAGTACATTTTTATAATGAGGCTAGTCGTTTGACAGTTGACACCCTTCGATACACGCTGGGCGACTAAGCAAAGGCGCCAAGCGCGCAGTGCGGACGGTTGCGAAAACTCTAGAGCCTTTGTTTCACTTCGCTACTCGCTAGGGTCTAGGCACCAAGCAAGCCACCTGTCAGTGCGTACGTGGCTTTAGGACTTCTTTCAGGTTTACAGCTAATAAGTTGTTCTTTAATTTGCATAATATAATAACATTTGATAAGTGTAAATAAAACTTAACTTTTTATTTTCCTATAGCGAACTGCGTACATGTGAGAATGCAAAATATATTAATTTTATTTAAATTATTGTGGTATCCACATTAAACAGCCATAATTGAGTTGAAAGAGTTAACATTCAAGGAGTACTTGAGCCTCCACCATAGTGACTCCTCCTAGGCTTTGGTATTGGATTTGGTGACGATACATCATTCTTATCAAACCTTCTCTTGATCTCTGACACTGACAGTCTTGCATCTACGCTTGGAATATCGTCTTCGTTCAAGGCAGAATTTAGCTTATTTATTTCTCTTTCGAGCTCTCTAGTAGCCCTGTCTATTTCTAGAAATTCCTTTTCTGTACTTGAAATCGTTTCAATACTCTTTTTTGTTTGCGCGTTGTCGTAAAGTTTGCATACAACTTTCTTGGGCCCGTCATTCCCGTTAGTGTCCATGTGCATTGTGCTCTCATTTAAGTTTATATCGTATGTTGTATACGTCGTGTCTAAGGCATTAGTAAGGCTCTTGCTTCTTTTATTCGACAATGACTGGAAGTCCTCTAAATTACCTCGTCGTAATCGTATGTCGTCTTCATTAACGCTGGAATTGCGTCTGTATGTTGCAATGTCTACTTTATGGAATGCTGATGAGTTCAGGATATCCTCTTCTGAAGAACTATTTCTTAGCGTAACTTCGGTGTCATTAGATTCAGTGATGTCTGTTTGGTTGTCTGTATCTATTTTTTCGTTGTTTGGTTTTGCTTCCCTGATAACCGAGACGTCAACTACTTCATTATTGTTAACGGTATTAGGAGTAGTTAGTTTAACTTCTATGGCGTCCGTATTCTTGTGTTTTTCATCTTCATCTTCAACTATTTTTAGCTCAGTATTCAAATTCATATCTTCTAATTCTAAATCGCCCTCAGTTTTGTTCAATATTTTTTCTTCGCTCTCACTTATTTGTATTTGTGAAGAGACAACGGACACCTGAAAAAGAAATGTTATGGTAAAGTAGTGTTAGGTACATAAACGCCCCCAAAATGAACTCCGAAAACAATGATGCCAATAAAACAATATCTTAGCTTCATAGCTTGGCATAACTCTATGTAAGTATTAAAGTTTAATCAATGACATATTTGTCAAATACATAATGTACTTTATCAAAATTTGCTGCAGATAATTTATTTTAACGTAGACGTTCGTCAGGGTCACCCAAATGTTAGCAGCGTGTAAATAGAGTACATACAACATACAGCAGTGTTAGATGATGATACTGAATGCCTATCGTCCCCATGTTATTGTTGTTTCCCGAAAACCTGTTATTGTTCTGTTACATAATAGTGTGCATTCGTGGTGTCGATAGATAGCTTTCAGTGCAAGTGGAGTCTTTCTTAGATAAGATTATGAAATCACCATAAAATGATTAAAAAGGACGTGACACCTTTGAAGTATTCGCCAATTATCTGTTTGTAGTTTTACTGCTCTTGTGTTGACTGGCAGGACGTCTCCTAATTTTGACAAAACCAAAATAATATTTGACTTATCATTAAACCAATCTATGGATTTATACTACTGAATATTTCTTTTTTAAGACATTCAAGCTGGAAAAAGGACTTAATTTGCTATTAAGTCTTCCTTAGGCTTTAGCCCTTTTCAGATAGAGTTAGACACTAGGGATGTTACGGAGCTTCGGTTCCGATTCCGAAAAGTCGGAACTTCCGATTAATTTTACACCTCCGATTCCGATTTCGGTTCCGATAATTTTGAATCGGAGTTAGACCGAAGTTCGAAACGCAGCGATACACGTGACTAGAGCGCCTACAAAAAAGTTTTAACTTGTCACCAGGGTAATGTTTGTTTATTTTATACACGCTCGCGCTCACAAAGTCTCAGTTTATTGTTTTGTTTGTGGATGTTAGAAGAAATAGAAGAAAGATGTTTTAAGGGGAGGCCCCTTAACACATCTTTCTTCTACTCCGCCCCGGTTCCGGTTCCGATTCCGGTTCCGATTCCAGTTCCGATTCCGGTTCCGATTCCGATCAATCAAATTTAAAACCTCCGATTCCGGTTCCGGTTCCGGTAAAACGACATCCGTAACATCTCTATTAGACACTACCAAATATCGAACAGTTCGGCTTTAAAGTATGATAATTAGATCTTACCGTAGTATCGGTAGATTCAGGGGTGGTGTAGACTGGCCCTGGCGGTAGAGGTGCGCGCTTTTTCTTACGTCTCGAGGCGCGCACAGGCGGCACAGGGCCATCCTCTTCGAAGGGGTTCGTGCTCTCCACGCTCAGCCGAGACCCCGAAAATTCGCTACGGGCCAGGCGAGGGGTTTCACTGGAAACGTTTAATATTTTCTCTAAATATTATTTGATATGAATAGTTTTTATAAAATCATTATTATACAGCCTGACTCATGAAAAAGAATTCCCTTTCCTTAGGGATAATGCATTTTGTAATGAACAGCATATTACTTAATTTGTTTTGGTAAGCCGGTATAGAACTAGGAAACTACGACTTAGCGATGACATAATTATACACACTCTATAGAACAATATTAAGTCGTGGATCGTTAAGTATAAGGAAAACAAGATAAGATTTTCCTTGACCACTTTGAAAACCCTATATGCATCTGTAAGATGCGGTTAAAGCCACAGACACAACTTATTCAGTTAATTCAGACGGATTAAACTACTGTGATGTGAGTGTTACTTTATTGCTAAGTTGTATCTACTCAGATAGACAACAAAAAAATTACAGTTTATAGACCTCACCTTAGTGATTGGACCTCATGGTGGCTGGTGCTGCGCAGTCGCTCTTGGAACCGGGACCGAGGCAGCGGAGTGATGGAGCCACCATATACGTAGCGGTCGCGCCTTTCAGGAGACGCTACCGTGCTGCGCGCCCCTGTAGGCGACGTCGAATCTGAAAATAATTACGATTTAGGTAGATTAGGTTAAGTATTTTAATAAATAAAATAAAAAACCGGGCAAGAGCGAGTCGGACTCGCGCACCGAGGGCTCCGTACCATCATATGTTTTTAAATTTTCATCGGCGAGGCCTATATTCGTCTAGAGAATTTTAACACTGCACTGCGGTATAGAATATTGCAGTTTTATGTCAGCGCCATCTCTTGACCGATAATGGAACTAATGTAACTTTTGTTGATGATATCTGAAAAACTGCTATTTTTCCTGTATTCTTTACATAAACTTCTATCACAGAATAATTTTAGATTTTTATCTTTGCAAACTTTGGAGATAAGGGGGTATGTTTTTTTTTACTATTTTCATCATAAGTTGAAAACTATGCGGCCTAAAAATAAAAGAAAAAATGTTTAAGAATGTGCAAACTGCGCTCTTTCATATGATACCCCACATACCCTAGTAGCTCCACTTCGGATTTTTCAGACCCCTTTTCAGTCCCTGTTGCAAAAAATATACATATATTTTTATTTCTTTCTTATTTGCAAAATAGTTGGGCCAACGTCATCTAAAACTATTCCAAATTTCAAGTTGATAGCATTAGTAGTTCTTGAGATATCCAGCTGTGACAGACAGACAGACTGAGTCTCACCATAAGGGTTCCGTTTTACCATTTTGGCACGGAACCCGAAAAATATTAATAAGTAGGGAAGTTTTCGAAACACTGGACTATAAATATAACACTCAAAATTAGATCATCACACACAACAGCTCTCTTTTATCAATGAACCGGAAATGCCATTTAGGCCACGTCCCATCCAAAGCGACCAACGCGCGAGCACGGGACAGTCGCGTTCATTTTGAACGGCGAAGCCGAACTCGTAGTTGCGCCGAAAGGGAGCACTCTCCGGTTTTCTGAGCAAATGAGTGACATAATGAACGCGCTGATCGAGCGCGAATTCGCGCGACCGACCGCTTTGGTTAGGACGCGGGGGTTAAACTGTTAAGAATACGTTAACGATTGTGCTCTTACTTTGCAGCGCTCTTCGGTAAATAATAGGTGAGGTGTCTCCATTCAATTGGGTGTTGCTAGATTTTTCCGAAGACGTCCCCTTCTTCCCTTTCTTCATAAAAGACCGTAGAGCCCTGGAAACAGAAATTGGAATTAAGACCAAGGGATGAAAACTCTGTATTGATGATATTAATGATTATAATTCTGTAAATACATTTGAGTTAAGGTCGCAAATCATATTTTGATCAACATACAACCTACCACAGTGATTGTAGTGTAGTTAGCGGTAGTGCCACTAAATAGCAAATTGCATAAACCTAAGAAAAATTTAATTTCGCGGGCTACCATGAGGCATTTGCAGCAAAAATAAAAAGAAAACCGGGCAAGAGCGAGTCGGACTCGCGCACAGAGGGTTCCGTACCATCATACCCATAGTGGAACTAATGTAACTTTTGTTGGATTTCTGAAGAAGTGTGCTTTTTAGAGGTTTCGTTTTATTTTTCTTGTAATCTTTACATAAACTTCTATCACATAGAATAATTTCAGATTTGTGTCTTTGCAAACTTCGGAGTTAAGGGGGGAACGGTACTTTTTTTACATTTTTCATCAAAAGTCGAAACGAAAACTATGCGGCCTAAAAAAAAAGAAAAATGTTTGAGAATGTGCAAACTGCGCTCTTTCATAATGATACCCCACATGCCCTAGTAGCCCCACTTCGAATTTTTCAGAATCCCTAGCTTTCAGTATCGGTTGCAAAAAATATACGTTATATATATATATATTTTAATTTCTTTCTTATTTGCAAAATAGTTGGGTAAACGTCATCTAAAACTATTCCAAATTTCAAGTTGATAGCAATAGTAGTTCTTGAGATATCCAGCTGTGACGTACAGACAGACAGACTGAGTCTCACCATAAGGGTTCCGTTTTACCATTTTGGTACGGAACCCTAAAAACACTATTCATACATAAGTCGTTATAATTTTGTGTTGGAAGCATCTGATCCCCGTTATTACCGTAACACATCGTGGGAAGTAGGAGCCCGCATCTAGCAGATATTAGTGCTCAAAGAGATGAATACAGCGCTAGTTAATGGTTATTATGGCAGGAGTTCTCACAATGCTGTTAACGGATGTCTGTAGGCAGATACTGTAGGCGCAATACTGACAAAAGTAATGGAAGTTTAGTGCACTTGATTCCACTTGAGCGTTCACAATTGTGCCGTGCGTGACGGACGAATGAGTGGCCAACGTTCGCCTACCGACTTCGGCCATTGTGTTTTATTCGCCTATGTACAGACGCCAGCACATCAAGTTACTACAATCTGTCAAATTTCTTTAATAGATTTTCAACTTTATTGCTAATGCATAAAGTTCAAAGTTGATTGGGAAAATTTGACAGTTTCGGGCAGGTTGATGTGCTGGCGTCTGTACCTACGCAATTTTTTTTAAGTGTTTCAATTTTTCTATTGGAGTCTTGACAAATATATTTTCTAAATGTGTGTATTAAAATACTCTTACTACTTTTCGGACAGAGGTACAGCTATTGCCGCATATCAATCAGACTTCTCAGTCTCCTCTAATTAACTTGTGCTACCCTTTGTCGTATACTATGTGGGTAGGACAGTGTCTCGTCATTATAATAATAATTAGGTTGTGGGTACTCAATAAAAATCAGTCTTGGTCAACCCGTCTTTTATTTACAACATGGTGGCAGCGGTGCTGAGTAATTAATTGAAATTAATACCCAAAAATCTCAATATATGTTCAAAAGTGCAGTAAAAGTGACAGTACCTATATATTGTAAACAATTGAAAACAATGGAACACGCACGGCCTCCGGCGGAACTGTGTCTGGAAGGTGGGCCGGCTAGTCGGGCCGAAGCGTGGCAAAAATGGCTGAAGCAATTCAACGTGTTTCTAAAAGCGTCGGGTGTCCACAAAGAAACCAATGATGTAAAAGCGAGTTTGTTGGTGAATTTGATCGGATCGGAGGGGTACGATGTGTATACAACTTTCAAATTCACCAAAGACGAAAACAAAGAATGCTTCGATACGCTCGTGTTAAAGTACAATGAACATTTTGAAACCAAACAGAACACTACGATGGTTCGATTCAAGTTTTTCACAAGAAACCAGGAAGAAGGCGAATCTATAGACGACTATGTAACGGCACTAAAGCTTCTCACTCAGCGATGCGAGTTCGAGCATTTAGAAGAGGGCCTGGTGCGAGACAGGATCGTGTGCGGGGTCAGAGATGGCAAGCTACGCGATCGACTACTCAGGGCAGACGATCTCACCCTGGCAAAAGCTGTAAAAGTCTGTCAAGCAAACGAGATGTCAATGGAGGAACAGATACAGATAGAGGGCACCAAGACTCAGGCGGTAGCAGTGGACGCGATGTACGCGCGCGGCGTGTACCGCGCGGGCACCAGCGGAGGCGCAGCGCGAGGCGGCGGCGGCGCGGCGTTGCCGGCCGGGCGAGGACGCGGCGGCCGCGGCGGCGGCGGCGGGGCCGGTTCGCGCCAGCTGCAGCGCGGCACGGCGGCCGGAGTGGGTGGCGAGCCCGCCCAGCAGCGCGTGCCTGGAAAAGTGTTGTGTGCTGCGTGCGGTATAGGCAGTTGTTGTGACAGATATAAATGTGCGGCTAAAAATGCAATGTGCTTCTGGTGTAGTGAAAGAGGGCATTTTAAAAACATGTGTCCGAAATTGCGTAGGCGCGTGTTACAAATCAACGCTGGTGTCGAGCCCGACGCCGACGTGATCGTCGGTGAGGACGACGACGGGTTGTACTATGTTTCTTCGCTATGCGGGAGGATGGATCGTAAGGACTCTAAATGGTATGAAACTTTGATTTTTAAATGTACCGGAGCCAGTGAAAGTTTTAAGTTAGATTCAGGGTCAGATTTAAATGTAATTTCACTAAGTACATTTCAGGGACTAGGGCTGCCAAACGAAATAATAAGTTCAGATAACACAAGGGCGCAATCATTTTGTGGCAATTATATACCGATAGCTGGTAATTGTTATCTGAAATGTACTTATAAAAACGTTGAGTACACATTACGTTTCATAATTGCCGACTTTGCTTGCCAAAGTGTGTTAGGTAGATATGCTTGTGAAGAGCTGGGAATGGTGAAGCGTATATTGTCCCTCAACCTAGATGCGTATGCAGATTTGTTTCAAGGTTTAGGTAAATTACCCGGCAAATATACCATTGTAATAGATCAGTGCGCCCAGCCGTCAGTCTGTCCAGTTAGAAAAATACCCATAGGTGTTCGCGACAAGTTATCGCTAGAATTGGTGCGCATGGAGAAAATGGGAGTGATCCGTAAGGTGGCTCACCCGACACAGTGGGTGAACGGTATCGTGGTGGCGGCCAAGAAGGACGGCACCATTCGCGTGTGTCTCGATCCGCGGCCGCTGAACCACGTAGTGCGGCGCGCGCACTACCCGCTGCCGACGCTCACGGAGATCGCAACCAAGCTCCAAGGTGCGCAATATTTCAGTAAGTTAGATGCTCGTTCTGGGTTCTGGATGGTAGAAATTGACGATGCCAGCGCTGACCTTTGCACCTTCGGGACGCCGTTCGGAAGATACCAATTTTTACGTTTACCGTATGGAATCAACTGTGCTTCAGAGGTTTTCCATCATAAAATCCGTCAGATACTCGAAGACCTGGAGGGAGTCGACTCATTCATCGATGACGTGATCTGCTGGGGCTCCAGCAAAGCCCAGCACGATGAGCGTCTGAAGAGATTGCTAGATAGGGCGCGAGAAGTAGGTATAAAATTTAACCAAGATAAATGTGAGTTTCAAGTAAGGCAAGTGAGTTACTTAGGCCACATTTTCAGCGAGGAGGGCATGGCAATAGATAGAAATAAAATAAAAGTGATAGAGGAAATGCCAGCTCCGGAAGACAGGCCAGCGCTGGAGAGATTCTTGGGCATGATAAACTACTTATCAAAATTTATCCCCAATTACTCAGAGTTAGCACTTCCGCTCCGCAATCTGTTGAAAAAAGATAGCGAGTGGGTGTGGGACTCAGCGCAGGAATCGGCGGCGGCACAGTTGAAGCGCGCAGTGTGCGCGGCGCCCGTGCTGGCACTGTACTCGGCGCGCGAGCCCGTGCTGCTGTCGGTGGACGCGAGCGCACGGGCACTGGGGGCCGTGCTGCTGCAGGCGGGCCGTCCGGTCGAGTTCGCTTCCGCCACGCTCACCGACACGCAGACCAAGTATGCGCAGATAGAGAAGGAGTTGCTCGCGATTGTCTACGCTCTCGAACGATTCCATCAGTACGTCTATGGACGTCATGATGTCACTGTGGAATCCGATCATAAGCCGTTGGAGGCGTTGTTTAAAAAACCGCTCGATTCGATCCCCGCGCGTCTCCAACGCATGATGCTACGCGTACAAGGCTATGATTTCACCGTCATATATAAACCAGGGAAGTACATGTACGTGGCAGACGCCTTATCGCGAGCGGCATTACCAGTACTTACATCGGAAAAAGTAGGTGAGGAAGTAGAAGAACAATCGTGTTTTCTGATAGAAAACATTCGTTTCAGTGACAGCAAAACAAATCTTATAAAAAACGCCACGAAAAAGGATATAGAATGTCAATTACTTATACAATACATACAGGAAGGGTGGCCGCCGAATAAATATTCAGTCGACGAACGAGTGAGAGGGCAGTGGTCGTATAGAGGTAGCTTTGGTTTTATTGATGGAATCATATTTAGAGATAACCTAGTTTATATACCGAAAAGCGTTAGGTCGGAAATGCTCAGTAGGTTACACGACGGACACATGGGCATAGACAGGTGCAAGCGTCACGCTCGTGAGGTGATGTTCTGGCCGGGTATGTCACGTGACGTGGAGGAGATGGTGCGCCGGTGTCACGCATGCGCTGAGCGCGCGCACCGTCCCGCTCGGGAGCCGCTCAGGCCGCATCACATACCGCCTATGCCGTGGGTCAAACTGGGCACAGACATATTTCAGTATGCAGGAAAGTACTTTTTAATAATTGTTGATTACTTTTCCAATTTCATAGAAGTGAATCCGTTAACAAACATAGGTACGAAGGCGGTAGTGACCGCCATGCGAGATCAGTTCGCGAGACACGGGATCCCGCGGGAGTTAGTGTCTGATAAGTGATAACGGTCCGGCTTATGCATCAAAAGAGTTCGATGAATTTTGTTCTAAGTGGGGCATTGAGCACACTACTAGTTCGCCAAATTATGCTAAATCAAATGGGCAAAGTGAAAGGAGTGTTCAAATAATAAAAAATATTTTGATAAAATCAATAAACTCGGGGACAGACTTCTACTTAGGTCTGTTAAACTATCGAGCTACGCCACGTAATGGAATCAGTTCGCCATCGGAACTGTTAATGGGACGGCGACTGAATACTAGGTTACCATCGCACGCTGAAAAGTTGAAGCCAAGTCGAGATAATGAGAGTGACTATAAGGAGATGTTACGTAAACAGCAGGCCGAGAAGACGTATTATGATAGGCGAACGAAACCGCTACCAATGTTATCGGCCGGTCAACCGGTACTCGTCACTGACGATGGCAAACGCAAATCTGCACGAATCGTAGGTCGCGCGGCTCAGCCTCGCTCTTATTTTGTCGTAGACGATACGGGTAGGCTATTTAGGCGGAACCGGCGGCATCTGGTTAAGCTGCCAACCGATGGCAATGTAACCCCTGGCCCATCTCATGATCAGATGAGCGATGATGAGACTTGGAGTAGTCCCAAAAGTGGTAGCGATAACAGCCCCGGGACAAGCGATGACCTTACGACTCCCATTCCACGACAAGGCTCACCAATTCAACGTATACGCAGACCGGCGGCTATACTAGCACGACAAAAAATTGAAAACCATTTACAAAAGAAATAATTACTAAACAATCCTACCTACCTACGGAATGAATATAATGTATTTAATAGGTGTAATTTCAAGTTATTACTTACTTAAACTTAACTAATAATCAACTGGATTGAGCATTACTGTGTGTTTAGTAATTTATTAGTGATAAGCACTTTACATTGTAAATTGCACTACACTAGAGTAGAAAGTATAAACACATGGTACAAGCACCAAGGTACAAATTGTTGACAATAGATAATGGAATGTTATGGTAATAAACCAACTCAGAGATAATTGAATAACAAAAATTGTACCTACCTATAGAGGTGTTAATATATATACATATGTAAGGTAAAAAAAAAAAAAAAAAAAAAAAAAAAAAAAAAAAAAAAAAAAAAAAAAAAAAACAATGGACATGTCGTATACTATGTGGGTAGGACAGTGTCTCGTCATTATAATAATAATTAGGTTGTGGGTACTCAATAAAAATCAGTCTTGGTCAACCCGTCTTTTATTTACAACACCCTTTATTCCCCATAATGATTTTTCATTTTCTCTAAGCCACACACACACACACGCCACACAAAGGCATGCTGACCAACAGCTTAGAAAGTCCTTTTCTTCAAGAACACTAAGCTATTAAATTAAATGAAAGGCTTGATTTAATTCCATCTAGTTTCTCTGATTTACTTTTATGTTTCTGAGACATCACTGTTCGTGGGACTCATACATCAATCAGCTTCATAATCCGACTGTCGATAAACATTTTAATGGAACATTTCTATGGATATTCTGCGACAATTAACCTCGATCCAGTCGAAGATTGTTAGTGTTTAACTTTATAAACAGTCGTTCGTTTGCTATCTCAGTATCTTATTTAATAAACAGACAGTCGCAGTCTGTATGACATTAAATCTCCTAGGTCACTAAGATAAACTGAGATTTGCATGACCTGCACTTGAACTGCAGCGAGTCCAAGGGTTCACTGCAGTCGCGATGAACACTCATACCGTGGTTAGATGGGTAGGTGCCCGACATTGACTTTGGTAGATACTTGGGATTGGTCGAGTAACGGCCTCACTCTTAGGAGTTTTACTAACCAGTCATCTTTCCACTTACATAATCAGTCTATAATGCTCTCACTGCTGAGACACAGCCCACAGGCCTCCTCTCAGTGAGAGGGAGTAGGCCGTAATCCACCACGCGGGTCTAGCTCGGCTTGGTAGATGTCACATGTCTACGAATTTTTGGTTCATAGACATGCCGCTTTCCTCACGATGTTTTCCTTTACCTTTTTGAGAGTAGGTCATGAAATAATTTACAAAAAGTAAAGCGCCTGGCTGGGATCTTTCTTCTTACCCATTTGGTTTCTATTCCAAGGGCTTACAGGATCTGAAGTAGGTGATGTAAAAACAAAGTATTTGGTTTTGCTCTGAGAGTGAACCACGTATAGATAATGGTAGCTTGTTGAGGTCAAAGATTACAACAGTCACTATTATATAACAGTACCTATGTATCTTACTATATCTACCCACTTACTAAAGTTAGGCTGACTAACCACGATTTGGCATATTCTACGTCTAATCGTATTTCTCGTTTTGTAAGGTAAGCATTTAAGGGTGACCTGAGAGCTGTGGTGGCCCAGTAGTAACGTCCGCGACTTACGAGTTGTTGGTCGTGAGTTCGAACCCAGGCAGGCACTTTGTGTAATTTATTTCGCGAGTGAGTCGTACAGTTTAACACGATGGATGGTTTGTATAGCTGGTTGTTGGAGGTAGTTATCATTGAGGTAGATGGCAAGAGCATGCCCAGTGAAGTCTTGAGTGTTCTTATCAAGACCAAACTTAACATAGAGCGACTGCATGTTGGTGTACTCGGGTCCAAGTCTTTCCAGGTCTTCGAGTCATCCTCCTGGAAGTCTTAGACGTAAATAAGGAAGTTTCGGAAGCGTCTCTTTTCGAACATCCCCATCAGATCCGATGCCAGTGCCTCCTTCTGGTCGACGGGCACTTTTGAAATCTTTCCGCCTTTGTAGACATAACTGCCCTCCACAGACTTAAATTCCAGGTATAGAGTCACACCCGTGTGAATGAGCAGATT
This sequence comes from Luperina testacea, assembly GCA_927399505.1. Classification (NCBI taxonomy): domain Eukaryota; kingdom Metazoa; phylum Arthropoda; class Insecta; order Lepidoptera; family Noctuidae; genus Luperina; species Luperina testacea. The sequence continues at coordinate 11,133,594 of OV656756.1, forward strand.
CACAAGAAGCCCATTTGCCATCAACAACTTGGGAATCAAATCTACATTCCAGTCGCGACCTCGACCGTATGTTTCGTCGGGAGCCGGTGCGTTGAACTTTACGAACAATTCTAAACCCCGTTAGACGGGGTAATTGACGCAGATTCACCACCGTAGTACTTATTACGACCAATGTGCAATACCTTTTTTCCGGACACGGAGAGCATTCCACTTAGGATGCATTGCTTCAATCCCGTTCCCAGAACTATAGCGTCGTATTCTTCATCCACTTCATCACCATTGGTCTTATAAACGTTGAAAGAAAACATCATGAGCAAACCGGCATGTCTTAGAACCAAAAAAAATTCGAGAACGTTGTGACATCTACTAGGCTCGTGTGGTGGATTATGGTCCATATATTTATTTATTTATTTATTTAAACTTTTCGCACAAAAAGGTACAAAGGCGGACTTAATGCCTTAGGCATTCTCTACCAGTCGACCAAGGGTGGTGAAGAGATTGTACATATACCCTCTCGCAGAGAAGAGGCTTGTGTCCCAGCAGTGGGTACGTTATAGGATGATTATGCTGGCCTAATTGGATTTTTGACGTTTTACCACGCAAGATTTCTTTTGATCATAATCAGCGATTCAGTAGTGCTAATCTTCTCTAGTCTGTTTAAGAGGGCGCTGACCAAACGCTGACCGCGCAGTGGCGCACTCATCGTTTGTTTGGTTATTTATTTTATTTTAGAATGAAAATGCAGAAAACAAGCACGTTAAGTTGTGCTCCACAAGATGAAGTGAAAGTAGGTAGGACTAGGAATGTTCCTGCACTTTTTGGGAGTGTCCTACAGGAAAATAAAAAAAGGAAGAAAGAAAATATGTTTATTTGCGGTAATTCGGTAAACTAGACACAGATGATGAAAATGCGGTAAGCTCTGAAGTCTAACACAACATAGTGCCATTTGAATCTTTTGTAGATAGGTAAATTACCTAACCTACCTCAGTATCAATCTTATAAATTACCTAACGATCATTATAAATAAGTAGGTACATACATAATTATTGTCTTAACGGCAACATATTTTTTGTTCCAAATAGTTTTTCAAGTGGAAACTTGATAATTATTTATGAGTAAAATGAACCTAGGTTTTGTGTGGTATCATTAAATATGAACGCACCTAGGTATAAAGACTAAGGTTGAACCAAGGTGAGTGTTAAACATTATCTATATATACATACCTAAATGGATTTGTATAGGTAGTAGGTACTTTATACCAATGAGTGTCTCGATGATTGGTATAACTTGGCACGGAAATAGCGACAATACCTAACTCGTAAACTGCACTTTTCTCAATGTCTGCACTGAAGCGATGACAATCCCTGCGTTCCGAGTTGGGAAATAATCGATGTGAGCGTGCTAAAACGCGTACCGAATTAGCGTGAGCGCGATAACGATGTCCCGTGAATCGTCATATATGACGTCATGACATGCGCCATCTTGCGATAACGCCGACCATGCCTTCTAATAATATCACCGTGAGCGCTGTCAAAAATTGCAGTGTGTGTGTGTGTGTGGATGTCTGCATGTGTCAGTGTGTGTTTTGTTTTGAGTTGCATCATATCTTTAAATTAAACTAACGTGGTATTTTTGAAATTGTGCTTCTGGCTGACAGTCGCCACGTAACCAAAGAAGAAGAACTGAAGAAATTTGGTGTCTGTACAAAGAAATATTGTAATAGTATCGTTTTTACATTGAGTAAGCACTGTGAGCGCGTTCACGAGTGTTCCGAATTGTTGACAGCTCTCAGCTGTCATAATCGTGATATCTAAATCGGAACGCAAATTATCGCTATGAGCGCTGTGAGTAATATTGTCGTAATTCGGAATGCGGGGAATGACTAGCCCAGCGGGTAATTACGCAATGGCTTTCATTTTGACAGTTCAACAAAATTCATTGCGTTAATTTTTACGTTGCTGAGCAGACAAATTTTTCGAACATATGAACATAGGATTAGCATAAATCTTTAAAAATGATTGAGAGTGTGATTGAAAGTAGGTATATTACGCAATAGTGCCTTGCGGCAGCATAAATAATTTTGCGGTCTCCACTCCACTGCTTGCAATGGGCTCATTTGATTGGTATATATGCGTAGTAAGTGATCCGATTTTTTTTATTTAGGTACATACATTTTATTCTTAGTATAATTGATCGACTTACTGTTACAAAGCATGTAAGTAGTGCCACTATGCCCTTTAACTGCCAAGGCTGTGACCTTCCTACGTAGGTGTAGGCATACGGTGGAGAAAATTAACGGGCCGTGTGCCTATTGCTCTAACAATCCTAACTGAACTGAACGGGGCGTGACCCACTTTTACGCTCTAAAGAGGTTTTATCACACTTCTGCTGGACGAATGATTCACCTTAGCCTCTTTATCTTATGTGTTAAAGGCATTCCATAACGCACATGAACAATAGCACTCTATACTAACTTAATCGTTTAGTTATCTGGTGTAAATAATACCTCGCTTGTACATATTTTAATTATCACTTCCGAAGGTTTAGTAGAAGTCGCAATAATAATCACCTAAGTACCAACCTGTAGATAACTTTGTAAAACTGAAAATAATTCTAACAACGAAGATTTTGTACCGATCTACGGAAGCTATGACTAATTTGAATATTTAAGTGGGTCAATGACATCGAACAAGTCACAATACGAATGAAACATACACATATTATGATTATTATTGGCAATATTGTACCTACAGAGTTTGAGTTCCTAAGAAAAGTATGAGTTTCGACAATCATGGTACAGCTACAAGGTTTTGGCGCGTGGCCAAAATCGGAACTAATGCCGCCATCTTGTTTTTTCAATACATTTACGAAACAATTACTCAAAATATGTTTACCAACAGCGTCCCCCTGTCAATGTCATTCGAGTGCCAAAAGATCGAGGTGGGACGATTTTATTGATTGAACCGTACAACGTTGCCGATATACTATTTTTACATTTTTACACTTGACATTGGCTAAATTGTGGTGGTTTTTCCGCAAAAGCCATTAAACGAAGAGAAGAAGAAGAAGATCGAGGTGAAGGGCGGGCGTTTTGCGGGACTGTCTCATGATATTTTGACGTTCAAAAAGTGCTCAACCTGGTTTGAAGAAATGACTTTTAATTTTTTATATTATTCTTGTAGTCCAGTGTAGGTACCTAGAATATCTAAAAAAATACGAACGAAAATACGAACGCGCGATGATGAGATGCAATGACTGGTTTAATTCTCTTTGACGAAGTGCGACCGGGAACCGCACACAGAGGAAACTTCATACAAACACGCAATGATAGGTGCACTAACTTACTACAAAGTGCGGAGGTACAAAACTTCAAAGTTTTTCCTCTGTGGGGGCAGTTTTTTTTTGGCGCGACCGCGACGTCGACCTTTTTGCTAGATCGGAAATTCGAAGATTAGGTACCGAAACGCATACCTTTTCATTTACCGCTTAGTTGGCTCTAGCAATAGTGAAGTTAAGTGAACACGGTGTCTGGAGACAGTGTAGTAGGTAATTATTAGGACACATTTTAGGATCTAACTAAGTATAGGTTGGTTTTTCAGAATCCTTTAGAATCGAGTAGGAGATCAATGCCCTCGGTTTTGATACACTTAAGTAGGTAGTTTTAATACATCTACGGTTTTTATACAACCAAACTTTAAATTCTGTGACCATCTTTCTGAGGACTTGTGGTTGTGAATATGTTGTATACATACTTAAATAACTCAACCCTGAAATGCGAAAAACATCCTATTATTTTTTGTATGAAATAGCACGTTTATTTTTTATTTTTTTCAGGCTTTTTTTTTCTGGAGTCAATCAATCTGCCTAGCCTTTTCCCAACTATATTAGGGTCGGCTTCCAGTCTAACCGGATGCAGCTGAATACCAGTTTTTACATGAAGCGATTGCTTATCTGACCTCCACAACCCAGTTCATCATCATTATCATCCACAACCCGACTTCACCCACTGCTGGGAATAGACCTCTCTTTTCTTCCACGCTCCTGTGCCAGCCTCATCCAGGTTTTGCCCGCGATGGCAACAATGTCGCTATGGTACAACCCAGTTACTGGGTAATAAATACGATACCGCTTGGTAAGCTGGTTGTCTGTTGACCCGAAACGATTTTCTTTGTGAAGATCCACGAATGACAGTCACGGTATGAAAAGATGGTCACCCATCTACGTACTAACCACAGGAAAGCAAAGCTAAACCTAGTCAATCGACCCGTGCGGCTGTTATTACTTGGCCACGAGCCCCTCCTTTTTTTACTAGAGAGTAAAAAACAAGATATTCCTGAGCGCTATTTTGCGTCACCCTGTATACTTACCATATAGCTACATACCTAATTAATGGTAGTATAAAAAGTGGCGCAAAAGTGGGTTTGAATAATAATCGACCGATGACGTTTAAAACAAAAAATCCGTGATTGTGGTATACCCTTGATGGATATCCAGTGTCTAATTTAAAATTAAAAAATGGGTATAGCACTGTCAGTGCTGAGGGTATACCTACATCATATTTTTTTACCCATGATAACAGAATAACACAACATAACACAGAATTTGCTTAACAATTAAATCATTCATAGTTATTTTTAATACTTACAAGTTACCTACGTCATTTTATTTTTACGTACGCCCTGCTTATGCAGGGCGTACGTTCTGCATGTCAGCAGCTATTTAGGTACCTATCACTCACCTAAAATACCTCACTCAATCAAAGTTCCACATACCTACCGTGCCAACCAATTGGTGCTCACAGACACATAGAAAATCTAGAAATATTAGTGACTAATTGTCTATCTAATAGGTACCTATTCTAAAACCTGTATAACCTTATTCTTTCGCAATGCGACACCTACTTAGCAACTAAGAATTTGCGTCATTTATGCAAGTATTCGTCAGCAAGGAACACAAATCTTTACAAGTAATAGGTCCACCTACATAAAGTCTCGTGCTCTACTTGGACTAAATTCAAAACTGTGAGATGTTTTGTTTCTCGTTTATTTTATTCATCACTGTGCAACTCTGCAGCTTAATTAAACCGTGGCACGAAAAGAAATCTAGGTGAAGTGTTCAATAATATGTGGCATCATCTGCGAACTACGCATTAGTGTGCATACACACGAGCAACACGTGTCAACAGCAGAGGCAACAGCAGCCAACCACGCATCGGCGACTGCTGTCAACAACGACCCGATACGTCATACGGTTATCTGTGACGGTGACGCGTGTCGCTCTTGTCACACACCTGACATCACGCAAAACCCTACATTGCACAAATACAGATACCCGACAACAACGATCTGGCAGTAGCTCACCAGACACAACAACACATCGGGCGGAAAGTCTATTGCAGTTGATGGCAGTTATTTTAGTTCAATCACAGATTTGGTGCCAACTGCATTAGACTGCTTGAAAATAGATCTTGTTTTGAAAATTTTATTCGCAGTCGGGTTTTTGTTTATTTTTTTTATTATTGTTTTGAACATTTTAGTGTGTTATATTTTAGGATTCGTCTCTTCAAGCCCTGTATTTTGATATACATATAGAAAACAAAAATGTACCATGACCATAATATGTGGGGACATGATGGTGTTATACAGTGTGTTAGGTTAAACGAGGGACATATTTTAAGGGAGTGTAGTACTCATGAAAATGAACAACTTTTAATATGGGCCTGACTCAAAAATATGAAAAAAAAAAAAACAGCTGTTCCCCACATTTTGTCCAGTTATGCGAACAGAAATGTATAGAGCGGCTGGTTTTTTTTTCTCGATTTCAATGTTGGTTTCTTAGTAAAAGTTCTTCATTTTCATGAGTACTACACTCCCTTAAAGTATGTCCCTCGTTTAACCTAACACACTGTATAAAGGGTCAAATTAAATGAGCTAGCGAAACTCTGCAGGCGTAATGGCTATCGATATTATGACACACGACACGACAAAATAAAAATTGGGCTCCCGTCTGTAAAGTTTAGAGATTAAATATATTAAATTAGATTTAATAGAAAATTATTAAAATATATCTGATTTTACAATTTTTTTTTTTTTACATACATATTTAGATACCTCATTCCTGTGTTCATCCTAATATTATAAATGCGAAAGTAAGTTTGTTTGTTATATTTTCACGCTTAAACCACTAAACCGAATCATCCTGAAATTTTGCATATAAGTACGTTTTCAGGAGTAGGTACAGAAACGGACATGGGGTACCTTTCATCCCGAAAAATAGTGCTGTTCCCGAGGAAAACAACAATAACGTTATTATGATAATAGATGGCGCCACGTGTCATTCGAACGGGATCGACACTTATGCGGGTGAAACCGCGGGGCGCTGCTAGAGTGCTCATACAAACAGCGCGATGAAGCAATAGATTATTTCTTTTAAAATCCTTCAGATTGTGGCAGAAAGTACGTTACGAAATTGGGTTGCAGTCATTTTTACCGACTTCAAAAAAAGGAGGTTATCAATTCGACACGTATGTATGTAATATTATTGGAATTGCATTATATTCACATATGACAATCTATTAGGGCTTCCAAAGAAATAGGTATACAAAATTTTATAGACGTACATATGTGTGTGTTTGTCCACGCATTTCTCCGCAACTATTAATCGGATCGTGACCATTTTTTTTAATGGCTTACATTTATTTCAACTTGGGGAACAGTGCAAGTTTCATCAAAATCGATTCAGTAATTTTCAAGATATGGACTAATACGTGTAAGTGTGGCGGCCTGGCTTATTAATACGAGCTTACGGGTGTAGTGGCAACTGGAAAACTTCACTATCAAAACTATACTATCAAAAGGAAAACTTCTCAAAACCTTGGTCAAATTCTAGTGCATATTTATAACAAAACTATTACCTACTTATTACAAACAGATATTCCAGTTTTTACTTAAAACTAAAAATTACTAAATAAAAAGTTATTTAAAAAATTAAATCGACTTTAAAAATAAATTAACTCAAAATTATGAAATAACTTTAATTTCGGAAATCGGTGGCAAAAAACTAAAACTAAAATACAGATCCCAAGACATCGACTTCATAATTTTGAGTTAATTTCTTTTTAAAGTCGATATAATTTTTTTAAATTTCTTTTTCTTCTAACCTAGTTGGGTTGGGGCTTGGGGGTGATGCAACCAACTACTTCAAATAAAAAAAAATACGCATAGAATATACAACGGTAGATACGATGTAGGAAGTTAATTGTATTCACTGAACGCTTGTTTATTTCATCCTGAGTTATGGCTTCGTGTTAAGCATACATCAGCTATAGATATTTCCTTCGTATTAAATTACTAATAGCGTGTTGTAACTAATAAAAATAAATTGCGGAGTAGGGATGTCATCTACTGATTACGAAGGTTATTGCGTACCTAGAATAGGTTGTGTCTGAGTATTAATTGTGAATAATATCTTTGCGTTAATTAAGTATGCCCTTACATTCTTATATTTCAATTGATTGGACTGAGTAGGCACCTAATCAACTTAGGAACAACAAATCTTAATATGAACAACACAAATCTTAAGATGCAAGGCATAGGTAACATAATTGTAGCAATACATATTTAACAGATAGTCAGAGCATAGAATGCAAAATCTAAAGAAAGATATGTATTTAGTTTGACTAGGCAATGGGAAGTTCTATAACCGAACCATAACAAGTAAGTATTATAACTTTAAACCCGTTGCCACAACCTAAATGGTGGTACTCAGTTATATCGAGCCCTAATGTGACTAACAAAATACGTTATTTGAAATGGTAGGCGAACCCAAAAGGCTTTTAAGCAAGCATATTTATGCAGGGCGAAAAGTTGATAGCTGTCATAGCTGAGTAGGTGCGGCATTATGAGAGAAGATCGAAAATATATTTGATAGGTTTCAGATAGGAGTCCCGTGGTCAGGAGACCACTTTCAGATTTCGAAAATGGACCAAAAATAAAATGATCTTCAGACCCGTTGATTTTTGTATGATCATGTGCGGGGCCTAACGACTTCGAAAACTCATATTTGGACAATTTTTATTAATTTTATCAATTGTTATAATTACTAAAAGGATATACAGGGCGAATAAAAGATATTCTGTGCAATAGTGTTACATGTCACCGTGAAAACTTAGGTGAAGTGAGGATGGAGTGAGCTGTCAATAGTGTCAATTCCTAGCAAAACAAACTCACATCACCTAAGTTTTCACGGTGAGATTTTTACAGAATCGACCGGCTGATACTGCGGCTACTTTAGTACCTGCACGCTTATCAAATATCCTGTCCAAAATAATCACAGCGCAGTTAAATAAACCTAATCCAGCGATGAAGACTTGGATCTGTGCCAATGCACGTATGGAACGACCGGGTTCAAATTGTTTTATGTTCTTTGTAACGCATTATTTATAAGTCGATTTATTTTTAATTAGATATTTATTATGTAAGAACCTACTGCGTTGGTATACTCAACCTATTCGCTCGTATCTTTATTCGTTACTAGCTGTTGCCCACGACTTCGTCTGCGATCCAGGATGAAAAGTAGCCTATGTCCTTCTCCAGGTCATGGTCTACCCACGTGCCAAATTTTATCCAAATCCGTTCACCCGTTTTAGCGTGAAAACGTAACAAACAAACAAATAAACTTACTTTCGCATTTATAATATTAATTTAAAGAAATATATAAGTTAGGATAGTTAGGATGCTGCTTCTGCTTCCTGTAACTCTAGCCGTATATAGACGTCGCAAGTTTGGGAATATAAACTCCTATTACACTACACGATATTTAGGCCCCGATATTTAGGGATGTATTTTTTAATAGGGACTTCCGGGACTTCTCTTATTACACCATCCTGATTTAGGAAAAGGGTCGCTGAATATCGCGTAGTCTCATACATAAGACTTTTTAGAAGAGTCTTAGATAAACTTAAAGGTAAAAGTAGAAAATATAGATAATTAAAAAAATAAGATATATCTTATCTATCAACCTCAATTTTCCTACATATGCGCATCGCGCGTAGAACAATAGCTAGGTAGTAAAGCAATAAAGGTGTTTCAAAGAACAAAAACAATTAATCACGCACAAGTGTCTTCGATTTAAGTAGTTCACTGCTGTATAGAACATTTATGACCGTGTCATTGTTATTTACATTTACCATTGATTGCGTAACTACTCAGATGATAACAGTTATAGGCCGCATGACAGTGGAGACAGAAGCAGTACTTTATATTGAAACTCCGTGCGATGGGCCAGCTCAAGATCAGTGTTACCTCTGACACGACGTGCTGTCTACTGTTCCTATATGTAGCATGAGAAAACCCCGCTTTGCCAGCACCCTTATTGCGTAACCGACTTTCATTCGCAATCTGAAACATTTTGAAGGATATTGTAATCCATTGCTTCATATGTTCGAAAATTTGTCTGCTCAACAACGTAAATTACGCAATGAATATTGTTGAACTGCTACTGTTAGTGTGTTACGCAATCACCCCGCGGGTGGGTGTGCATTTAGGAACCTAATAGGCGAACTACCGATCTAATTTCGAATATTTAAAAAAAAATCACGTCTTCTGTGACAATGCATGTTATAACTTTGACCTCAATCAATTGTGTTACAGCATTAGGTACCAAGTCAGTGGAATCACCCACATGATAAGTAAATTGTCCGGATTTAAGAGTTCATGTCCTGCTTTTTTGTGTAACAATGCTAACAATCTAAAGACTAGATAATATGACAGACATGACCTACACTCTAGAGAATTTGAATGAGACGCCCTAAGAGGCCATATGTATAGTGACCTTAATATTGGTGATGTTCTTCAGGTCATTTTCGTAGTACTCTGCAACCGGCAGCGTGCCTGTATGACAAGATTTATGAACGTAAACGAGGCAAAAGGTGTATAAGGAGGATCGTAGCAGGTGGCATTCTGTAGTACCTACCCCACAGAAATAGATGGACCTAGATAACGCAAGCGCAAGTATCATGAACTTTATAAAAACCAAGCGTGCCATTTTTTGGCTACATACATGACGTCACAAGCTCGTGCTCTCGTTCACGCTTATCCAGCCAGCAGTACACAGGGCCACATGAGTAGACAAAAGGACTGTCCGCGAAAGTGGCGGCTTACGATTTTTGAACGTAAGCTGGTGGGATTTTTGGCACGCGAAGTAGTTGCTCTTGCGTTATCTAAGTATCAATTTATGACCTACCCTATGACTATCTGTGACCTACCCCGATCGGAATAAGGCGTGAGTTTACGTGTGCATGTATCACATGTATGTATGACCTAGAGAATATCTTGACATTTGGTAATATTCACACATAACTCGATAAGAGTTACGTTAATATTTGTATACCTCTTGCGTCTTGGCTAAGAATGTTTTATTAGGGTTCCGTACTTAGCTCAAAAGGAAAAAGGAACAGGAAAGGAGGAAGGAAAGGAAAAAGGAACAGGAAAGGAGGAAGGAAGGGAAAAAGACTCTTGACAGACGGACAAAAATGTGATTCTACTTATAGAATCACAATTTTGACCCTTTTTCTCAGGAACGGGTGGAGGTGTCAAGTTGCAATTTTAAGTAATATCAAAGACTAAAATCTGAGGTCCCATTGACAGGTTAAATTAAATTCAAGCTTCTAAGTCAACGCTATCAAAATATACGGTAAATTATGTCACATATTTTGATGATTATCTCACTTTTCAAAACCTTATAGGATTCTTGCCGTTTGTGCCGTTGACCGAGCATCATGAAATTTGGCAAGAAGCAAAATCTCGGACCATTGCTTAGGACCAAGCAAAGGAAAAAATATAAAAATTTGTTATTTTTTTTTTTTTACTACAAAAGAATTTACAAAGTCCCCCTCGCTGCGTGTCTGTCTATACGCGATAAACTCAAAACTTCCGAACGTATTTTCATTTCAGGTGTATAATTCATTAATTTTCTGTAAATAGGCTGAAATATGACGATTATTGCTGAAGATGTAGTAGTACGACAGTGACGATTATTGCTGAAGAGGTAGTTTAGGTTCCCGTGGGCTATTTTCCGACGTCCAGGCGGTCGAAGCCGCGGGTGAAAGCTAGCATCGCATAAAAACATTAGTTTGTAGGAGTATCGACCGTGATGTAGAACGATGTATCTAGGGGGGTGAACACATTTTTTCAACTGCAAAGTTAAATGACAATTCCGCGGGCAGCCGGGCTCAGTTTAGAGATGGAAGTCGGAACCCTCAGGGCGCAAGTCCTACTGGCACTTCCGGTTTTTTTTCCTTACCGTATGGAATGTAACATAAACAATCTTTCAGAATCAATACGTAAGTAGGTAAGTACTCAATTGCAAATTTGTCTTCTTATTAGGCATGCCAGAATGTAGAGTGATTGATGTTTATGTATCTGATAAAATGCAAATCTTATTTCTATATCAAATGACGGTACCTACATGAATGTATCTATTTCTAGATTGGACTTTAATAAGTAATTCATACAAAACCAAAGAAGCGTTAGAGTGAACTCATAATAACATGTCATATAGGTACCTACTTAGGTATGATAATATGTAGGTTAGGTATGTGTGCTGTTTATTCAATCAGATTTGATAAAGGCTCCTGCAAACAGGCACGACGCGCGACGCGAATCGCGCACGACACCGCTCGGTGCGCGTCTTGCGGTGCCTTTGTGTCGCGTGCGATTTTATCGCGTGTCGCGCCTGTTTGAAGGATCCTGAAAGCTATTTTGTTCCTTAGGTCTAGATAGTTACATAACATCACGGTACCTACTTATTCCGCAAAGGGTTGGGCAAAGGTGTACCCATTAGTACCTACTAATGTACCTATCTAGTATGTTTTTTTAAGTACCATCCAGTCGTTAGTTTATATGATTATGAATAATAAAACGACACTATGGGCGACTTCGATGAATTCAATTTTTTTGTAAATTTTGAGGTTCAAAAGTGCCTAGTTATCTATCTCTCGCAATACAATGGTTGCCGTAGTTAGAGCGTTGTGTGCTTTCATATTATATCACTGTAATTAGTCTTGCCTATTTCTTATACGATATCCCTTCATTGAATCTAAAAAAAATATGAAAAATGACATAAATGAATTGACTTTACATTTTTTTACCACCGATTTCCCAGCACGGATTTTATGAATTTAGCATAGCATAGGTACGTATCTAGGGTTCGAGTGTCTGACGCTTCCGAGTCTTCCACGATGGAACAACTGTCAATTCTTTAAGTAACTAGGTAGTAGGGACATAAACAAATCTGCAGTACAGTAATTGTATAGCCACACGTGTTTGTAAACTGGTAAATTAGATGTCAATCACGTTACTCAATAAGCATGCAAGACCGAGAAGGGTGACTTCAATCCTATAAATAAACATCTGACGACAATTGCATTATTCACACACTTATGTAATGATGCTTCCAACTTGATATTAGGTATTTAGTCCTTCAATAAGAATTGCGATTAATCAATTCTTGTGCCTTTTGTTTTACTCTCCTCTAAATTACTTACTTCATCATCATCTGCCTAGGCAAATGATGATGAAGTGAGTAATGTAAGTAAGTGGTGTAGTAAGTAAGTGGGGAAGGCTAGCCTTTTCCCAACTATGTTGGAGTCGGCTTCCAGTCTAACCGGATGCAGCTGAATACCAGTATTTTACATGGAGCGACTGCCTATCTGACCTCCACAACCCAGCTACTGGGTAATACGACTGGTTGTCAGACTTTTGGGCTTCTGACTACTGTAAATTACCTACTTATACAGGGTTATTTTATATTGGCAAGCTATAAACTCCGCAGACGCGACGGGTTCGATCGATATCTAAACACGATCAAATGAAAAATAAAAAGATTTGTTGCTTTTTTTCGGAGGTCAAAGACCGCTGTTACTGTTGTACGTTTTAAGGCTCCTTCAAACAGGCGCGACACAAAGGCACCGCAAGTCGCGGAACGAGTGGTGCCTTTGTGTCGCGCGCGATTATATCGCGTATCGCGCCTGTTTGTAGGAGCCTTTACTTGAAGTGTGAGTTGAGAAAACTGTTTTCATATGTTTTTTCGTGTTTAGTTATAGTATCGAAATCCATCGCGCCTGCGGAGTTTAGCTCGCTAATTTAATTGAACTGTATAGGTTACGCATAATAAATAAAATATCTCAGTAATTGCGTTACCAACATATTTATTTTTATCTGAAGAAGTAGGTGAACGCATCCATGTTGTTGTTTCACTTTACACATCACACAAGATCAAAGACTAGAAATCTTATGTGCAGTGAATCTTATTATAATAATAGATTGGTATGTGGTTATATTCTCTCAGTAGGCATACACGATTTATCGATTCACGCTTATACCTATTAGGTTTGTAATAGTTGCCTCTAGTTCCATCCATAAAGCTCTGGTCAAACTGAGGCGAATCCCGAGCGGGATGCGGGAAGAAATTCGCTTGTGTTAATTGTGTCAACTCACTTATAAAGAGGTGTTCAAACTGGTGCGAATAGGCACGTGAATATGTAAAAAAACCGACGCGTGAGTCATGACCCGCATCCCGCGCGGGATACGTCTCAGTGTGGCCTAAGCTTAAATGGAGATTAAGGTTCAACTGGAAGGTAACTTGTAACTTCCTACGTAATGTTGAGATTGTCATAGTTGTTATGTATTTAGGGAGGTACATAGGTAAATCATTTTGTCCTTGATCTCTTGATCACATGAGCGACTCAAACTCAAACTCAAACTCAAAACATTTATTTCAATTAAACCATTTACAGGCACTTTTGAATTGTCAAAAAGTCGGTCAGTCAGAAAATATGAAGCTAGTTGCCCATTCCAAAGCGTAGGTACCTATGGAGAAGAACGGGCAAGAAACTCCATGGACACTCTTTTAAATTATAGTTGTACAAATATATTAGTTACATCAATAATGTGAATTTATAATTATATGTGAGAACGATGTACAAAAGATGTACGCGTTAAAAGTGTCCAGAGTACAACAAATGGCAAGAAAACAACAATTCAATATTAAAATAATTAAAAATATGCCGAGGCAGCTAAGTGATATGACCAGCCCCAACTGACGGCGCCCGTTCACGAACATGACGCATAGATCGGCACCATTCAGCTCAACCATTTTGAAGGGAGCTAAATGATCCAACACACACGCCACCGTCAGCGAGACATTTGTGTGAGCATGACATACTATCAGCCGCCAGGGCACATTCAAGTCAATGAAAGACACATTACCCGGTAAATGGTACATAGTGTATAGTATATACATAGAACTCACATCTGTGCTATGCAATTATACAATACAAAGGAAATTGAGTTTATACAATGCAAAGATAGTCTTACAATCTTCAGCAGCTCCAACAGAATCTTCAAGTGTTAATCAATTAGTTGTGGTTGTGGAGCAGGACCAGCCTTGAGCCAGGCATTTTTATCAGCGATGTAATCCCCTAACTTATAATATGCCTGACTGCATAGTGTGCGTTTTATACAAGACTTGAATTTCGTCTCATTCATTTCAAGAATGTGGGGAGGTATTTTATTATAACATTTTAAACAGTACCCCATAAAAGATGAGTCTACTTTAGCCAGTCTGAAACCTGGTTGAACTAATAGGTCCCTATTTCTAGTACTATAATTATGTCTTTCACCTCTTTTACCAAAAAGATGTAAGTTTTTTCTTACATACATGATATTTTCGTAGATATATTGACTAAAGAAAATACCTAAGTACAAAATAATTACTTATACATTTTAATGACTGCTGACGTTGGTTAAGTAAATGTATCGTCTGCAAACTGTTTGTTTCCATGACCAGCCAAAGGCATACTTTTTTCACGATTGTTAAGGTTCCTACAAACAGGCGCGACTCGCGACGCGAATCGCGCGCGACACAAAGGCACCGCTCGTTGCGCGACTTGCGGTGCCTTTGTGTCGCGTGTCGCGTCGCCCCTGTGTGTACGAGCCTTTATGTAGGTAGGTCGGTACCTAATTTTGTTTTCTTTTAAGTATACTTTAGGCACATAAAGTTTCCGCAATACAGCATTACATAGGAATTTCGTAAGTAAATTATTCAATGATTCATAGAAGTCGCCCAATGAAATCTTACAAATTCCTAGCACCAATGATAATGTTGATGTTATGTGGTAAACTGTATATCACGAGTTGTGTGTAGGTATTTCCAACTAAGTGTTTTTAATCGGTTAATCGTTTTATAACATTCATTGTCATAATCATAACTTTGGATTTGGGTTGGGTGATTCCATTCCCATGATTTGAATACAATAACAATAACGTGAATTTACATAAGTTATTATTCGCATTGTATATCCTTTTAAAACTTTATTCTAGATTATATTTGGTATAATCTAGAATAAAGTTTATATTTACCTAAATTATTCCTACGCGAGAAATGACACCAATTCGTCTAGCCAAACTTGAAATAGGAAACTACCTACCTACCTACATAAATATTGAATTGAAACTACGTTTGCTACTGCTGCGATTGTGCATTTCTTTACCAATAATAAACAAGCTAGGTTTATTCTATTAATTTTAGGGAAAACCCATGTAAATATATAGGCCTGCTTCGTCCGGGTCGGCACATTCGGTTCGGCAATAGGTGAACAACAAAGCCGAGCGAGAGAGAGCCGAAGAAATACATAATATCATTCGATATTCCCGCCCCGCCACGCCACTCTGTGGTAGCCCGAACAAGCGTAAGATATAAGAAAAATGGGAAGTGTGAAGCACGCCTTACACACCGACTGACACTCTATCTCTATCACAATATTCACAATATGTATTTGTATGTATCATGAATCATCGTTGGCTCGAAGTTCCATAGAGGAATCCAACTTACAATTTTAGTCTAAAGGTATTTTATTAGTTGTCTCTGATGATTTCACCATTCTAACACAGTGAATTTTTAAAACGTATACCTACCTAAATAATCGATTGTAAATTTGTAGCACATTTGTAAAACTTGTACTTAAGTTGCATCACTCTGTATATTACTTACTGACAATTTATTGAGAATCGATGACTCGACTAAGTTAGCCTCGAGCTAAGTCCGACAAGTAGAAATCATTATTTAGAACACACCGTTAGAAATGTAATTACAATTTCAGAGATAATAATTAAGCCTGAAACCGATTCTCAAGGTTGTCACAGTATTCGCAGGACAGGGCAAGTTTATAAAACAAAGACAAAAATAAGTATGACTTGTTCTGAACTCACCATGAATTCTTAAGGTCTTTCAGTCCGGAAAAACTGATGCTGTTCGACCGATTGAGTTTCCTGCCGAGAGTCCAGAACCGGATCTTGTTGTGATTGTCCTCCTCATGGAAAGGGTTTAAATGTTCCGGGTAGTCATAGATGGAGACCGTCTTACGGGGAGCAGTCGCCGCAGCCATAATTGCGTCTCCAGGAAATCCACTTTTTTGAGTTTTACATAATACACAGTACGTTAGGCGTCAACCACTTATTTTATCAGTTATCACACTGGTGAGTTATCAAGAACTGATAGCGCGTTGTATGGTTTTATCGCGGGGAGATTATTACGGTGTTTGTTTTCGCGGCGTTGTTGTGTGGCGAGAGATCGGGCGTCGTGGCGCTCGGCGTCGCGGGTTGAGGCACACTAGCTGCACACGAGGGCCGAGGCGGCCGCCGCGCTCCGACAGCCGTCAGCCGACGACGTTATCACACCGCAGCGAGTTACCGACATGACACCGACCACAGAGCGCGCGCGATGCACCACCAACAACGCTGCTTCACTGCACACCGTTAACTGAACATCAGTTAAAAAAAGAAAGCTACTTACATCTAACGCAATCAACATTTTACACTAGTCAAATTAATGAGCTACGGTTCCCTTAACTGCGTTATTAAAGTCCAAAAAATGTCGGCCCTTTGCTGGAAGGATCCGCAGCGGCCATACCACACCATACCATACCACACCACCATACCATACTTATTCAAACTTTATGCATTTTGCTAAGGAGTAGTGATATGTAGCATCTAGTAGCGTCCGCGTTCCATTTAAAGGACATTTGTTTAGTGATAATACATATTTTTACAACACGTACCGTAAACAGTAGCGTCGCGTAGGTATATTTGCCTAAGATGACGCCACGCAGGAGCCGCGTCACCCGCAGAACTCGAAGGTCACGTCAACTTCGGAAAATTTAATCGCGCATTGATATATTTATATTGGGCGAGCTGCTTTGCTTATATTTGGCCGATAACATCATACATATTAAGGAACATATAGCACAGTTACCTACCTACATAATGAAAGGAAATACTAAGTTTCTATTATTGTACTGGAATAAAAACTTAGTAAGTGTTCCGTAGGTGAGTACCTAGCAGCCGGTAGAGTACCGGCTCTACCGCCGAGTTCAAGAACTCAATCTACACATATATATGAGATTAGATTTTCTCTGCATCTAACAATTTGTAATAAGGCTCGTTTTTGGGAAATTCTCGTTTTTAGGGTTCCGTACCCAAAGAGTAAAAACGGGACCCTATTACTAAGACTCCACTGTCCGTCTATCTGTGTGCCTGTCACCAGGCTGTATCTCATGAACCGTGATGTTTTGCATGAAAATCACTCTGGATTAGGACATAGGATAGGTACCTACTTTATATCCCGGTAGGTCTAGGTAATACGTTCCAGTGGGAGCATTTTGGATTTACACAGGGGCGAAGCTGCTGGCAAAAGCTAGTAAGCAAAAATAACAAGCATTTATTAAACATATATAACACATATACCAAAAAACAACGAGTGTTCTATTACATATGTGATTTCTACGTCGTTTTTAATTAACTGTGCCGCAGTTTATTTCAGTGACGAACTGCCATTCAAGCCGCGGCACGCGAGCACTGAGCCACCGCTAGGTACTAAAATACCACCAGCAACGGACCGCCTTCGTGGTATCGATCCACTACACTACAAACACGAAAGGTGAGCTACCCTATAGTGTCGTAGTTCACTGGGCAGGTTGGTGCCTATAGGCACCTACATAATATTTAGGTGAAAATGACCTTTGCTTTTCTTTGTATAATAATAAAGAATGGTAAAGGCTATTGGAGGGTTTCGTTTTTCACGACTAGCTTCTGTCCGCGACTTCGTCCGCGTGAAATTTCTTGTTACTCCGACCCACCCCGTCGCATCGCATCGCCTGCCCGCGCTATTACTTCGTTTTTGCTTAGCGTTCTTTCTGACTTTTTTCTTTTTGCTCGGCTCCTAAAGGTCATAGCGTGATGTTAAATAGCCTTCCTCAAGAATTGGGCTATCAAATGCAAAAAGAATTTTTCAAATCCTACTGGTAGTTCCAGAGATTAGCGCGTTCAACCAAACTCTTCAGCTTTATAATATTAGTATAGATGTAACGCGGCCTGAATAACCGGTTGTTGCGGGTTGAGGCAAATCGATTTATTATTTCTACTGGGGGATAATTGCGTAACACACTAACAGTAGGAATGGCTTCCATTTTGACAGTTCTACATCATTCATTGCGTTATTTACGATGTTGAGCAGACAATTTTTTCGAACATATGTAGCAATAACATAACATCGCCTATGTTCCCACTGTTGGGACACAGGCCTCCTCTCTGTGAGGGAGTGGACCTCAATCCACCACGCGGGCCCAGTGCGGGTTGGTGGATAAAGCAATGGTTTAGCAATATCGTTCAAAATAATTCAGATTGTGATTGATACCTAGTGTGTTACGCAATTAGGGTGCATAGGTTGAGGCAATTCGATTTATTGTTTGTACTGGTTTAAAATTCACGATTTTTTTATTTAAACTTTTCGCACAAAAAGGTACAAAGGCGGACTTAATGCCTTAGGCATTCTCTACCAGTCAACCAAGGGTGGTGAAGAGATTGGATGGCAGGTGCTTTGGTTGAGATGAACAATGATAAAAAAAAAAACTATTAAAACTAGGTACTTACACAAATACATAAATAGGTTATATACACATACATACTATTTACTATAATATATAAGTACTTACTACTTATAACATATATACCTATATAAAATCAAGGGAGAGAGGTGTTGAGATTACTCTACGGTATTTGTTTTGAAAATAATTCTGCAATTTCCGCTTAAATGCATACCGACTGGTGGCCGTCCACTATCGACAAGTTTTGAGGAAACAAAATTAATACTTTAGTAAGATTTCGATAGAGGTAATAATCTGATACCGCGCACGGCCATAGACCGTAGCTAATGGTTTATTTTTGTATCGATCGCCAGTGGTAGGTGTAAACAATACCGAACCTAATGACTTGGACGTTTACTTTTTATTATTAACTAAGTAAAATGTTACAGAATTGGCTTACTGCCTGCAATGAACGTAAAACGAATTAGTCATCGTCTGCTTTTGTTCTTTGTAGGTATGCTTGCACTTTGAACGAGTACACTTGGGTACAGGAAATTATCAATGCTTTATCCGCAGAAACTAATTTATTCAGCGGCTTATTCATGGTAGGTACCTAAATAAATAATCAGGTAGGTTTTTGTTTTGATTGCATTGCTTTGATTTTTATAGGTCTTCCAAAAAGATTAAAATAATTAGGTAGGTACCTATACCTACCTGACAGGGCATGAACCATTCCTACATACATACATATAAAAAGCTTCCCTAGGTCGTGAACTGAACGGAAGCCAATAAAAATGTCTTTAGTAGCGGTTGAGAAAAGCAATTGGTTCTTCTATTTATCTAATGCCGCGATGGTTGATAATACCGGACGGATTTTCGACTATAGTGTTGGGATGGTTGCGAAAAAAATTCTCGTCGTCAGTATAGGTAATTCAATAGTGCAGATGGTTAGGTAATCTTAGTTTAGCTTTAAATTTTGTTAAGTAGGTAAGTACTGAAAGTGTAAAGACAAGACATTGTTTTTTTTAATATGATGAAGAATTGACCATCAAGGGTTAAAGTCCGGGCTTTGATTTAACGCAGCTTCGTGCTTGGACAATAATCACACTAATATTATAAAGGCGAAAGTTTGTGCGAGTGTTGTTTACATTCATGTTTCTTACTTCTGCACGCTCAAACGGCTGTACCAATTTTGATAAAATTTTGTATGGAGGTAGCTGACACCCTGGATTAACATATAGGCTACTTTTTATCCCGATATTTCCACAGGTTCGAAACTTATGCGGGTGAAACCGCGGGGCGCAGAGAATGGTCTATAAAAGGAAACCCTCCAATGACGTATTATATATAGACACGTTATCAACCAACATCTCGGCGCTTAAAAACGGCGAAAATACTAGATAACTACTTATACGCGTAAAGAAAGGGAAAGAAAATATATCACCATACGGCGGGATGTCTGTTGCTAGAGGGAGATAAATAAACATCTTCAGTTACGTCACAGGATAAGTAATAGTCAAATTACATGCTCATTGGTCGAGCGCATGAGTGACGTAGCTATCAGAGTCACTTCATGCGCCGGCCGCCATTAGACGCAGCGTCGTACAAAATAAAATAAAATAATCTAGTTTTGTAAACTTACGCGTGAAATGACACATTTTTGTCTTTAACTTTTGGGGTATAATTTTTACATCCTCTGAAAACACACGACGGCATATTTTCTTTATGTTTTGCACAGGTTTTCACATACGATATAAATTAAAAACAAACATACGTCGCGTCGCGTCGCGCGACAGGTTGGTGCGTGACTGAGCGCAAATGTGGCAATTGGCTTCATTTCATGTTGCCATTTTAGAGTGCGGACAACGTATCTATAGTTTTATACATCATTGAAACCCTCCGATCAAAAATGCAAAAATCGCCTTGTTTTTTCTAATGGCGCGTAGCACAAGTCTACTTTGCCAGAGCGACTCGGGAGAACAGTCGGGGCAGAATAAAATAGCGCAAAAAACAATTACAATAGTTAGCATTAGCATTGCCGTACGCAAAATACGTGAATTGCCGTGGAGTTACGAAAACCAGCCCGTATTACCTAGTATTGCCAAAATAATCAGGAATTAGATACGTACGGTCTTATCCCAGCGCAGAACTAACCCCAGCATACTCTACCTAAAATGCCGTCTTCTATTAGGAAGTGCCTATTGTCTAGTATTGCATCATTGTGACCAATATCGCAAACTAATTGACTGGGTCATTTGTTAACAACAGTTATTATCTAAGTGCCCACTTTCTATAGAAACTATAATGAAACTGTATCAATTTGTGGTTAAAAACAGATATGCAATTGCAGTTAGTTAACATTCCTTTATGACAGGGACTTCCCGGGTCCCATAAATGTGTATCGATTTTAAATGTTGTTTTCTTACCTTTGTTTCCAATGTTGCAACGATCATTTTTTGAGTTAGATAAGTACCTAATATACAATGATGTATAAAACTATAGATACGTTGTCCGCACTCTAAAATGGCAACATGAAATGAAGCCAATTGCCACATTTGCGCTCAGTCACGCACCAACCTGTCGCGCGACGCGACGCGACGTATGTTTGTTTTTAATTTATATCGTATGTGAAAACCTGTGCAAAACATAAAGAAAATATGCCGTCGTGTGTTTTCAGAGGATGTAAAAATTATACCCCAAAAGTTAAAGACAAAAATGTGTCATTTCACGCGTAAGTTTACAAAACTAGATTATTTTATTTTATTTTGTACGACGCTGCGTCTAATGGCGGCCGGCGCATGAAGTGACTCTGATAGCTACGTCACTCATGCGCTCGACCAATGAGCATGTAATTTGACTATTACTTATCCTGTGACGTAACTGAAGATGTTTATTTATCTCCCTCTAGCAACAGACATCCCGCCGTACGGTGTCATATTTTCTTTCCCTTTCTTTACGCGTATAAGTAGTTATCTAGTATTTTCGCCGTTTTTAAGCGCCGAGATGTTGGTTGATAACGTGTCTATATATAATACGTCATTGCTAATATAACAGTAAGTAATAGATGAATTCTTAGTAAGTAATACATGAGTTCGTTTCAGTTCCCATTTCAGTCGTTAATACCCACGGATGTGTCGGTACACCTACGGATCCTCAACATCTCTGTTGAGTTAAGGCTCGTACACACAGTCGCGACGCGACACGCGACACAAAGGCACCGCTCGTTGCGCAACTTGCGGTGCCTTTGTGTCGCGTGTCGCGTCGCGCCTGTGTGTACGAGCCTTTAGGTTATTTTTTTTAATTTTAGCCATTTGCCTAGTTGACTCTGAGTGCCGTGCTTGACCGACGCGGTGAACGCCTGGAAAGCGGCTTGCCCGGATACAGATCGGCCCATAAACCCATCTTCCCAGAGACAGTGGGATTAAATGCTCTGCAGGTTGGTACGGAAAAATCTTATCAATACGTCCACCAATTCTGCTGAGCGTGCCCGCCTGCTGGCTGTGGGTGAGTGGGAGTCGGGGCTCTGGCTTTAAGCACTCCCGTCACCCAACATAGGCTGGTGCCACCACATTCCGTGATATCCGTTTCAAGCTTATCCATTAATTACCGAGCACCCTGTATACGAATACCTACCTAAAAACATCTTGTTGGCGATGTATTCACATCTTGCTTGTAAGATGCAACGATGAATATTCCTAATTTTTACATTCATAATTATGTATGGTAGGTATTTGGTGCCTAATTTCAATAACATTGGCTTCTAGCTAATACCATTTCCTTAAAATAGAATACTTTTTATTTTGTGTTCCTTAGGACCATATGAATTATAGTTTTAAATGTATTATGTAAGAAATATTACATACGAGTAGGTGACGGCGCGGCGCCGGCGGCGGTCTTATTTCTAAAAGCGATCTTTTGAAGACCACCTTTGATGGATTAATTAAAGGAGAGACAATGCTGTAGGTAGTCTGTGGCATACATACACAATAAATAAAGCATATACTTATCAATAATAATCATGAAACTAGAGCAAAGAACTATACAGGGTTATTCTTATTAGTAACACATTAACAACCTCTTAAGAGGTCATTGTTGTACTCATCATTATGAACAACTTTTATTATGGGACCAAACCTGAAATCGCGAAAATAAAATCAGATGTTCCCTACATTTATGTTCGTGTAACTCGTCAAAATGTAGGGAACGGCTGATCTGATTTTTTTGTATATTTATATATACAAAAAAATCAGATCAGCCGTTCCCTACATTTTGACGAACATCATCATTATTGATGATGTTTAAGGAGAGAGGAAGTTCCTTCTTCATCATGATCCCGGGCTTTAATAAAATGCTCGCCTCAGGTTTTGGTTCATATGTAGCTGCCATCTGGCGTCCCATTGAAGATGGCGGGAGGCCTCCCAGGGTATACGAGTACAGGCTCTTACAGCCTTATTTTTGAATTAGATTCGGCTCGGTGTCTAATTAACCGTACAGTTATTAACTGAAGATTCGCGAAAAAAGGAACAAAGAGAAAGCTAGCTATGTAGCCTGACGTGCTAGACTTGCAGAGTCGATAAATAAACAGCGAGTCGTTAAATTAGACCGCGAAATTAGCAGTCGAAGAAGTGTGTCGATAAACATATCGAGTCTATTGGAACTTTTCCAAAGTTATATCGCTGCTAGATTCTATGTAGAATCTAGATTGCTAGAGCAGTTAAGTACTGTTTGAGGTTTTTATATCTGGTATACTTGTATGTACCTATCACCCCACAGGTTGTACCTACCTAACAGGTGAATAGAATAATATACATAGTTCAAAATGAACGAGGTTGTGGATTCAAATCCGGGCAAGTAGCTACCAATGTGACTTTTTCAATTCATATGTATTGTCCGAGTTCTATTTATCTTGGACATTATTGATATCGGTGAAGGAAAACATCACGACCGAAACCTGGACTAATAATAATAGCAGAAGTCTAAAATCGCCAACTCGTCTTGAGCAAGCGTGGTGTTCAATACTCGTGCCTTCTCTGAATGAGAATAGGCCTTTGCCCTGTGGGACAATAAAGCTCTGGTATCTATTATTATTATCAAGATGAGCTGCAGCGATAAGCGCTCAAGATTTCTAAGAAAAAATGGAAATTGTTACTTAAAATACTGGTATTCAGCTGCTTCCGGTTAGACTGGAAGCCGACCCCAACATAGTTGGGATAAGGCTAGGCAGATTGCAGATGACTTTTCCTTATTATTATCTACTTAAAAATCTCCCAGGATTTTATTTGTCTTCTACCGACTGTTAGTTCGTCAGAAATTATGCAATAGGAATTATCTAGACTTCGTAAAACCCTATGTAAATATTAGGTACTGTTTTGTTTATATATATTGCAATATTTCTTTGTCTACGGTACCCACGCTAAAGCAACCTTCACTGAATCTTTAGGCACATTATATACTAGTTGCACGCAAAGACAATATTATGAGTCTTAAATTCTGTGTAGATATATATAAGTATTTAGGTAAGTACTGCAATGGACTGCATGTATTTCCTGTACAGAATTTATAGAAACGCATAAAATATACCTGCTTACTTCCGTAAGGTTGGTCATGAAAATATAATGTTAAATGTGATGTTGGCACGTGTAAATATGATTTGTATTGGCAGCGTCGACGGGCGGAGGAAGCAGCGACTTATCTCGGAAATTGCAGAGAGGATGCGCTACTACAAACGACATTGAGGTCCAATCAGACGGAGCTCAGCTAAATGGTGAATGCGCAGTTTCTTTTGTACAGACGCCAGGCCATCAAGCTACCCGAAACTGTAAAATTTTCCCAATCAACTTTGAACCTTCTTATTTGGCGATAAAGTTGAAAATGTATTAAAGAAATTTGACAGATTGTAGTAGCTTGATGTGCTGGCGTCTGTACGTAAGCCTGCGAATTGCGTAACACACTAACAGTAGCAATGGCTTTCATTTTGACCGTTCAACAAGACAATAACATTCATTGCGTTATTTACGTTGTTAGGCAGATAAATATTTAAAAGACTTCAAAAAAAGGAGGAGGTTCTCAGTTCGTCGGAATCTTATAAATTTTTTTTTATAAGGTACCCGATTACTCGAAAACGGCTAGACCGATTTGAAAACTTTCCAGGTGGTCCCATTGTCATCAGGTCAGGATCTGATGATGGAATCCTGGAAAAATCGAAGGAACTCTTCAAATATTATAGGCACTCCTATAGCGATTTGGGTATTTTTTACAGTAACTCGTGCATTTGCTCTCGGAAAGCACCATTTGGTGAAGTGGAAGTGGAACTGATGATGAAGGCCACAGATGGTCACCGGAACTACAAAGTGGATAATCATAACTTTAATTTCGGAAGTCGGTGGCAAAAAACTAAAATACAGATCCAAAGACACCGACTTCCGAAATTAAAGTTGTTATCCACTTTGGAGTGTTTTTTTAAGAAGTTTTTTTTTTTGTTTAAAAGTTCTTTTCGAAAAGAAGCAATGGATTAGCAATATCCAATATCCCTTCAAAATCAAACAGATTGTAATTGATAGTGAGTTAATATGCAATTAGGGTGCATGTAATACCTCTATGTAGATACGTAATAGGACTGAGTTTCTTTCTAGGAAGAACTACACGCTCTGAACGTGATTAGAGTTACCATAATGACTATGATAAAAGAAGTCGTATTATTTTGAAACAGCTTTCAGTATCTGAGCATTATGAAGTGGGTTATACGACTTGGACATTTCACATATTTCTTCATGCGAAATTGCGAATAGTTAAAATGTTTGTGCGTGGGCTCGGATCTCACTGAGGCGAATCCCGGACGGGATGCGGGACTACACGATTGTTTAGATATGCACGCCAGTTTGATCAAGTTATAGACATAGTTGGAAAAAATAGGCGCAAGCAAATACCGCCCAGGATTTGCTTCAATTTGGCCAAAGAGCTTAAATTCGAACAGTACGACGAAATAGGTCACATATTACGTACCTACCTATTTAAACCAGTTTCCATGACAACCGTTTAAGTTTGACCAATTTGACATATTAAATTTGATAGGAAGCGCTTGCCATACAAGTTTCGCATTTTTATGATTACAGGTGATAGTTATACGATATTTATTTAATTATTATTAATCAAATCGATCATGGCCGTCCCAACGCCACCCAATATTTCGGCGCGTATATTCTACGGTCTTAGCACAGATATTGAGTAAGTACAAATACTCACTTGTTTGATTTATGAGTAATATTTTTGTTTACATTACATAATAAACTGTCGATAATTGTTAGCGTAGGTACTTATAGCAAATTAAGATAACAATAGATTCTAAGCGGACGAGCTAAAGGCGCTAGTGATGCCTAAGGCTAACTGCGCATTGTTTAATGTATTTTATTGCTAAGTACTTAAGAATTAGCTACATATTTACTCAAATAAATTTAATAAAGAAGCCTTGAATAAAATACCTAATAAAACATGACAGAAATACTTCTTCGTGTCTCTGGCAGGACTGTATTTTAAATCTTGTTGGCTCAAAACTTCTCCATTTCCACGGCGTCGACAAAAACACTAAAAATTTAAGTATTCTCGTGCAGGTACAATGCCCATTATTTGTCGGAATCAGAGATTTTGTACCCGGCTGGTGGCGTCATCGTTATTCACAACCATCTTCAAAAAAAACAGAAGTTTATCAGACTCCAGGACAAACACAAACCTATCAAGTCATTTGTTCTCGCGCCAAACAGGTCAGTGTCCTGTCAAAGTCTTTCGTTATACTTACAGCTATAGAGAAATGATAAGCCAATCATAAACATTTCAGACGATGGCTTGCACTAAACGAGATCGCCGAAGAAGGTCAGAAACCTATCATAACTATCTACGATCTGACTACGTACAAACGGCGGAAGATTTTGACGGTGCCTTTTGAGAACTCTCAAGCGAGAGAATTCGCGTGTGTGCAGTTTACCTTTGATTCTAAATATCTTGTGGCGATAACAGGAGAGCCAGACTGGTACTTATATTATTACAACTGGGACAAGGGCAAGGTTGAGAGCCACGCTAAAGCGCAAAACCCGAGTGGCCAAGGCATCGTTACAAACGTGAGTTACAATTTCTTCAAATTAGCCACTTTATTACTGCAAGTAAATACATGTTGCATTTAACAGGTGCTATGCAACCCCACGGATGCCACGTTGGTCGTTATTATTGGCCCGTACACTTTCCGCATTATGAATGTGTCCGAAACAGTTTGGCGCCAATGGGGCTGGTGCAAAGCTGAAAACGTAAGGAATTCATAATAATGTTAATGTAATATTTTGTGCCTTTGAAAATGTCTGCTTTAGTAGGTGTGATAAACGCAACGACAAAACATTATAGCGTAGTTATTACTGCGCCAGTAAATAACATAATAGGTGTGTTTCACGTACGGGTAGACAAACATAACCACCTGCATGTGGTTAACGCCGGATCGCATCATGTTCGGGACGGACAACGGAATGATCATGATGGTGGAGAATGGCGAACTCCGACCAAACTGCGTTTTTAAGGCCTCTGAAGTCGTCGAAATGTCGCTAAAGAAAGTAGAAATGGAGTAAGTTTTGATCCTTTTATTAAACCTAGATGAATTACTTTAAGACAACAGTAGTAGGTGGTATTTGAGGACTATATGGCAAAAGCCAAAGCTTACAAACTGTCTCGGAGGCCCTTCTATAATCATTTGCAGAGCATGTGATGTGTAAGGCAGGGGCAATGGGTCATGTATGAAAATATTAAATAGTCTCGATTTTTTTTCTGCACTTATGAATAAGCTAATACTATCTACAAAAAAAGTATCAGATTTATCTGATTAGTATTTCCAGAGAAATAAATTAAATTCTGTTAGAGGCGGCCATCGACAGTAACCCACGGATTTTTATTCAATTTCCTTAGCCTACTCAATTAAAAAGTCATCCATCATAACTTGTCAATTTGTCATAACATAACCTCACTTTTCACCTCTTGCTTTGTGTTTGTTTGCGATTTTATGGATATATCTTTACGATTACGATAAGATTTATCTTTATTTTATACAAAGCGTGAGGGTCGTCGTAAAGATATATCCATAAAATCGCAAACAAACACAAAGCAAGAGGTAAAAAGTGAGGTTATGTTATGACAAATTGACAAGTTATGATGGATGACTTTTTAATTGAGTAGGCTAAGGAAATTGAATAAAAATCCGTGGGTTACTGTCGATGGCCGGCTCTAACAGAATTTAATTTATTTCTCTGGAAATACTAATCAGATAAATCTGATACTTTTTTTGTAGATAGTATTAGCTTATTCATAAGTGCAGAAAAAAAATCGAGACAATTTAATATTTTCATACATGACCCATTGGTGCGCAAATGGTACATAATCGCTACTTTTCGTCTAAGTTTAATAATTATACCTACACTTGAAAGACGGAGCATAAACGTGTCCGGAGACTGACTATGTCTGGCAGCTTTATTTTGCCTTCAGCCAGTGCGTCCAGATTGTAGAGCCACACAGAGAACAGATGCAACAGCACGTTAATCGTTTACTTGAAGAACGAAGCCGGGTCACATACACATTTAAATATATCATCAGCAATCATTTAACTCAAAAGACGACCACTGCTACTCATATCTTTATATTCATTCAATATGTCCTTATAAACAGGCAAGAGCAGCCAGAAAGCGATAAGGCTAGTACTTCTAGTAAACAAGACTCTGGCAGCGATGAGAAAGAAGAAGCAGAAGTTACGTATCCAGTCACAAACTTTGTGAATTTCCCTAAAGGTAACGTATTTAAGAATATAGTTTTCATACATACACACACACTCACGCCTTTTTCTCAAAGGGGTAGGCAGAAACTACATACTCCTTTACGATCCTTACATACTCCTTTTGCCACCTTTACGTTTATATGTCTAGTCACACACGCACGCCGGTTGCGAATACTTAGTACGCATCTGATCTTTCTGGAGAACATCACCCATAAGGTCATCAT
This sequence comes from Luperina testacea, assembly GCA_927399505.1. Lineage (NCBI taxonomy): Eukaryota > Metazoa > Arthropoda > Insecta > Lepidoptera > Noctuidae > Luperina > Luperina testacea. Next base: position 11,162,536 of record OV656756.1, read on the forward strand.
AAATATATGTCCTCGCATCTGCCTTGTTAGTCGCCTTTCATTCATCGGGTCAACATGACCAAACCATCTAAGCATACTCTTTTTAATTTTTGTCACTACATCTTCTTTCAAACCACACCGTTGCCTTTTTTCTCCAGGATTTGCTTACGGTTGCGGACCGGGATATGTTCACATGTTTGAAAAGGAGACACTTCATCACTGGAGGAAGAGAAACGTTTTCAGAATTTCAAAAAAGTCCTACAAGTGCGTACAATGTCATATTTTAACTGAGTAATAATTACATTTACAATCCTTCTGACACAAATATTTTGCAGACATACTCGAGAACATCCACTGTGGTCGCCACTAGACGAAATACAACACATAACAGTTGATCCTAATCAAGAAACTCTACTGATTACAACTTTGAGGAAACAGTTATATACTGTCAAGTTGTTTGGGCAGCACATGTTACAGGTAACCCAGTAGTTGTAGTAAGGAACTGGAGGTTCGGTCGTGCCATAGAACATTTTTATGTAAAAAGGTATGCCTTCTCTATCTACATCAGTGACGCATTGCTGTCGCCGCTTTTCATCGCCGGTGTACCGTATCTATCCTAATTGGACCTAGTTATGCAAACAGGAACCAATCCAATCCAACCAATCAAATCAAAGGACACAGAAGCTTTCAAAAATGAACCTTCTATCGACCCTGTAAATATCAAAATGATCTGACAATTTTGACAGAACAAAACATTTCTATGACAAGGTTATCAACCAACATATCACCAGTTGTTCAATAAACTAACAAGACCCATGCCCCATAGTCACCCAATAAACCTAAAATATCATTGAAATTGTTTTTTTAATAAGACTCATGCCACATAAAATTTTTTTTAGTTCCTTGCATTTTTTATTTTGTAATCAAATAAGTAGAACCATGCGGGTTGGTTCTTGTTTGCATATTAAAAAAGACTCACATTTCTTGGTTCCTTGATGATATAACTTTATTTAAAATATCTAAGAAGTCATGTTCTTTGAATTTGTGTCGTATAATAAACTCCTTAACGACCTTGATAAAATTATTCATCCAAATCAGTGATACATTATGGTTATTCCTTATTTTTTTTTAAGTTTAACGCAGCGCGCTACTTTAAACCAAATAAATATGAAATTCCTTGAATCAGCATAGCTTCCTCCAAAATGATACAGATTTTGGAAAGATAGAATGTGCCTTAAAACGTCAACAGAGGATCTATACACCAGATGATTATATTCAGGTTAAGAAAACTTGTAAAAAAACGAAACCAATGCATGTACACAGGATGAAAAATTAAGATCTCTTGTCATCATTGAAATTAGAAAAGAATATAATAAATAGAAAGAAAAAGATAGATGGAAAGTTTCATGGCTTCATACTAAAGAAATTATGATTAAAAACACCGGGCAAGAGCGAGTCGGACTCGCACACCGATGGTTCCGTAACATCATATGTTTTTAAATTTTCATCGGCGAAGCTTAGAATTTTCTTTTATATTTGAGTTGATTGAATGTAAAGTAAATTGCGGTTTACCATTTATGACGTATTAAAAAAAACTACTTAAGTAATAGATCTCGTTCAAACCAATTTTCGTTGGAAGTTTGCATGATAATGTATATCATAATTTTTTTTTAGTTTTATCATTCTCTTATTTTAGAATAGGGAGACACTTCCAAAGTTGTAAAATGTGTGTACCCCCTGGTACATACATTTTACAACTTTGGAAGTGTCTCTCGCGCGAACTATTCAGTTTAGAAAAAAATTATATTAGAAACCTCAATATCATTTTTGAAAACCTACCCCACAATTTTTATTAACGAAAGCTTTAATGGAGCCACTTTGGCCAACAGGGAAACCTGTCCCTGACGCTAAGTTAAGGGATTTAAAAAGTAGGTATGTTGCATCGGATTCCACAAGACTCGCATAATTTCTATGTGAAACTTGTCGGAAACGATACTATCGAAGACGATCTTGAAGGATTTTCAGGTCAACCGGATTTTGACTTAGAATTAGATTTAGTATTTTTTTTACACTAACATTAGTATTTCAAAGCGGGATATTTACCAAACGGTTATTTACTTAAACATGGTAAATAACCGTTTAAATATGTACATGTACATGTCAGTTTAAAAACAATTTTTTGATATTCAATTAAATATTGTTGTAGTTTTTAGTATTTTCACTATCATATAATTCTAAGAATTTAAGATTTGTGTTTTTTCTATATTAAATAGATATGATTTTAAAGAAATATCGCATTTTTCATTTGTTTTTCATATAACTTTATGGCATGATGAAAAATTAACAAAGAACCAACACACACACAGATAGTTTTGCAATAAGGAACTAACGAGTTTTTCATTTATTGTTATTAAAAATGTTAATGATTTTCATCAATATTATATAAGTATACATAGAACAAACTATTTAGTAAAATATAGTATGTAAACTTTAATCAAAATATCAATCAATTTAAATGTATACAACATTTTCACAAAAATCGCTTTTTCTCAAAACTGTCATTGTATGGATTGGTTCCTGTTTGCATAACTAGGTCCAATTGATTAGTTACCTACTTTGCAATATCGTTGTCGTAAGAGTTTCAAGACTGTCTACAATCAATGACATAGAGCGCGAGTGTTTACAAGGTAAGATTGGTTTGGGAAAAGCTGCTGTACTCAAAATCAAAAGGAGATGACTTTTGATTTTCAGTAGGTACTGCAAACGCTTTCCACACGACAGCACAGCTAATTACACAACTTCTTATAATTTTTAGAATCCAGAGATAACATTCAGTGAGCTTGGACCAGCGATGCATTATGGTCGGATAAACTCATTGTCAATGTGTGCATGGAAGCCAATATTTATGACGTCAGGAGAACAAGACAAGAGTATAAGGATTTGGAACTACATGACGGATGACATAGAGATGATAAAACTGTATCAGGAAGAAATCCATTGCCTGTCTTTACATCCTACTGGTAAGCAGTAAATAGAACAAAGTTTTTAGAAGACGAAAGCAACGTTGTAGCGGTGGTGCAGCCGCACAGACTTAGAAGTCTTCAAGCATGTTTAAAGGATGTCCAAGTATTCAGAAATATGTGAGACCTAATATTAAATTTATTTGTTTTCAGGTCTGTTTTCGATTGTTGGCTTTTCGGATAAACTTCGTTTCATGGTGGTGTTGATAGACGACTTTGAAGTGATGCGAGAGTTTCCTATAAGGAATTGTAAGCAAGCCAAGTTTAGCAGCAACGGACACCTTTTTGCTGCAGTAAATGGCCAAGTCATTCAAGTGTTTTCATCGGTGTCATTTCAGAATGTTTTTAATTTAAAAGGCCATAACGGAAAGGTTAGATTTTTTACTAAATTAATTCTGGTAATACCTGTATGTTAAGATAAGGAAATGTAACGATCAAATTGTTTATTTTTGGATAGATTACGTGTCTAGCCTGGTCGGCAAATGATCTAACAATGATATCGTGCGGCACCGAGGGTGCTGTGTACGAATGGAGCATGGTTACCGGCCAACGAGTCGGAGAAGTCATATTAAAAACTAACCAGTTTTCCGGATGTACAGTGAATGGGTAAGCCATGTCACATTAAGAATATTTACTGAGAAGAAAATGAAATACAGTAATTGATGATAAATTTAAACTATATTTAAGCAATGGAAAAACAACATATGGAATTGGATCAGATGGAGAGATCAAAGAAATAGGTTCCAATACCATAAGAAGAAACATAGGTCTGATTGGCGTTGCCCTTGATACCATTATACTATCTCGATCGGACCTGATGCTGTTCATCAGCGGCGGCCTGGGCGGCATCACCTCCATACAGCTGCCATTGCTGGACAAAGCCATTTTTAACGAATTTCATATGCACAACAAGCGAGTAACTGGAATCGCACTCTCATACGACGATCAGACTTTGGTTTCTGTCGCCGAAGATGCTTCTATCTGCATATGGAGGTTAACTAATGCTGACGGAAGAGCTATTGCTTTAGACAAAGATTTCGCTTACTCCAAAGAAATATTGATAAGTAAGAAGGATTTGCAGGAAAAAATAAATAACATAAATGTCAGTATCTCAAAGCTTTTACTAAATGCTTTTGTTATAATATTGTAGTACAGATATTTTGTAGAAACAACTTGAGTCTTTGAACGCGACACACACTTGCCGTTCATTATTTTGATGCTTGCTTATTCATAAGTATCAGACAAAGCCTTTGTATGCTAAATAGGTGAATTAAGACCACTTATCTCGAATTCATTTCAAGGAAATTAAAGTGTGTCGTCTCATACCTATAGCGAAAAATTAATAAAGAATCAGTAATATTGGTACGTGGTACCTACCTATATAGTTACCTACTAATTAAACGAATTTGTTTGTTTAGTTGTTGAGTACGCGTATGAGTGAACTCGAGACGGAGCACACGTATCAACTGCGTCAAGCCGAGGCGACACAGGCAGAAAAACTGAAAGAAGTTCACGAAGGTTATTGCGCTGCGATTGAGGAACTCAAGGAAAAGAATGAGGTAAGTATTTACTTAGATCTAAGCCCACGTTCGCACGGACGTAAAAATATCGCGGCGGAATTTTATCGCGCACTGGATTTTGAGAATCTAACAAAGCGTTTCCCAACGAGTCAAAAAATTATTAATAATATTTTGATTTTCAACTTTCGGCGCTAAGCAGTGTACCTACGTTGAAAATTCAGTGCGCGAAAAAAAAATCGATGCGGAAAAAACGCGCCCTTGCGAACCCGGGCTAACTTAACAGTCACGTAGTAAATATTTGTTTAAACTCAATTAACGTTGTAATTTATCCTGACAGACAATGGAAAACGAACACACTCACGAAATAGGCATGATTCAACAAGATATCGCCAAGTTGCGGTCAGGCCACGAGAGAATGTTGCAAGCTTTAGAAGCTGATTTCAATGTCAGACTTATTGGCGAGTACGACAGATATCAGGTAAGATTTCAATAAAAACTTTATCTATTATCTGTATAAATTATTATCTAATAACCCGCGACTGCGTTCGCGTGGATGTCGGAATACATGTGTTTCTTTAGTCATTAGTACATTACTAATTCTTTTTACTCCTTATCAGCTATCTGCCAGTGAAAGTCCCGTCAAAATCGGTCCAGCCTTGCCGGAGACAAACAGACAGACAGACAAAAATGTTTAAAATTGTTTTTTTATAAGTACCGTATACAATGTACCTACTTACATATGCATTTAGTAAAAAGCTGTTATTTTGAAATTAAAAACAGACATCAATTTTATTTATTTGTATAATAGAGAAGTGTATTGCACGCAAGATTAAATGAATGTTGTTCACAGAGCCTTGAAGATAAAACGGCTCGAATGAGAAAAGATTATGAGGAGAGACTTGAGACGCTTGCTGAGAGCAAACGACAAGCCCTAAGGGAAATGAATGATATGTTTGAAGCGAAGTTGGAGGAAAAAGACTTAATGCTGCAAGAGGTAAATATTGCAGGGACTTTCCGTATACTTACAAGTTCATCGCAGTTCAGAGACCTGCATAGCCATTCACAAAACATTAGATATGCTTCCGTGTCGAATCGAAAATCAATCATTGTTATCGAAGGAGTCTTCTAAATGCTGATCACAAATACGACACCCGAAAATGTTGAGTTTAAACCAAATCGTCGTCTATTTGGTAACTGTCAAATTTTCGGTTCGGGCTGCTATGCTTCGACAGCTATTTGCTGTCGGGATCGGGACCGAAAATGTGTCATTTTCGATTCGGAAGCTTGTCGAATGGTTGTAAATAGCTATTCAGATCTAAAATCAGATAACACCCGTACACAGATTTAAGTAATTGTTGACTTAACCTATTCTTAAATACAGGGATGTTATTTTTTACACTTGTGTCGGGGCTCGGTGTCCGTCCGAAACAAGTGGCTTCTCAACAACCTCTTTTTATTTTCTTTTACGTTGAGTAACATAGATAGATAGAATATAAGGTTTGCTATCATTAATATTAAAGGTAGGTACTTACGTCCAGTGATGGTCTTTCTTGACCATCCTGTATTTGATAAACCGGACTCAATTGCTCAATCTCAACATTTTCAATCACAATCCAAAGAATTTTGAAGGCAATTGCTAATCCATTGCTTCTTAGTCAAAGGCATTGCCACTGTTTCTGTGTTACGCAATAACCCGCGCTGGTCTTTTCCCGCAAGTGTAGTTAGATGGTTGACGATGATTTATTTTGAACAAAAATTGTATTATTTCTAACATACCTAGTTACAAGAACAAGCAGATATGGAGAAAAGAGAACACGAAACTATTAAATCGTCAATCGAAGAGGATGCTGATCGCGAAATTATCGAAATCCGCACAGCATACGAAGTTCAGTTGAAAGAAGAAAAAGACTCTAATGTGCGACTCAAAGGAGAGACTGGGCTTATGAAAAAGAAGTTAATTAGTGCACATAAAGACATTGATGAATTCAAACATCAAATATCACAGTTGAAAGGTACTTTTTGCTCTATAAGTACAGGAAAAAAATTAAACTACGTCGGTTATCAAAACAAGTCTGCTGTTTCATAGAAAAGTGCAATACCTACGCCGTCAAAATGTATGGAACAACAATTTTCTTTTTTTAAACTGGTTAAATATTTTTACGCGAAGGGGTCTAGAATCATATATTTTTTTTTTTTATATAATAGTTTTATGGCCTGGTTGCTAAGACCTTTTAGCCACGTCTTTGTTTAATTTTATTTATATCTTGAGTCTAACATGACATTAGAATATGGGTGTACACATTCTAATGTATTAGGAGTATTTGGCAGCAAATGTATCGAATCAAGTTTCCCGGTAAACTTCGCTGAGGTAGCCAAAACTACAAAAAAATTCTCAGCTCCATTTTACCGGGATCGCGTCTGTTTCAATGATTACACATATTGTCCAGTTGCGCAGACACTTGAGATACAAAACTACACCAATTTTACATCAATATCCACTAGGAATCAATTTGCGAATAATTAAAACAGCCAAATAGACTTCACTCGAAGAAATCCCGCCAAAAACTCTCTAGAATCATATGCTGCATTCATGGTTACGCACTGGTTAATTTTTTTCCCAGTATTATATGTATAATCATACCTTAAATTGCCAAACTCTTTAAGTTATGCGAACTAACCATTAACAATCATATTTGCAGCTGAACACAAACAATTTCAGAAAGTCATATCAACTCTAGAACGTGACGTTGCTGATTTGAAGAAAGAAATTGCAGAGAGAGATAGTTCAATACAGGACAAAGAAAAGAGAATATACGAATTAAAACGAAAGAAACAAGAACTTGAAAAGTATAAGTTTGTATTGAACTTTAAGATAACTGAACTAAAGAATCAAGTGAGTTCCCCTATTATTATTTTTTACATAATTTTATGATTAAATGTTAAACATTAAACCGATGACGATAACTGTACATGTAGATTGAGCCAAAAGAGCGAGAAATACGAGAATTAAGACATCAAATTGATGATATGGAAAATGAGGAGTTAAAATTACTAAATGCGAAACATGAACTTGGTATGAAAGTAAAAAAGGCTTTTTAGAGTATTATTCCACCCATTATTATGTAAGAAAGAAGTTACAGCTGTAAGAAATATTATAATATAGGTACATCCTTTTACCTTTGCATAACATATAGACCCGTTAGAACGCGATATAAAAGCGAAAAAAGTGCGTATACTTGAGTTGGAAGTTTCATTGGAAAGTCTTCTAAAGAAAAAAGCAATCCGCGGTAAAACAGTATTCCTATTATTTCTACTTCAGTTGTAATTTTTTTCGCATGTAGGATATTACACCTAGTCATCATAAGTAGTCACAGTAAGGTATCAATGTTCACACCTGTTTTGTTTAGTTTTGTTACAACATTTTGTTAGTCAAGTGTTTGGCGTAGAGTTGCGTAACAATAATTCACGCCTTTAGGAAATATTTTTATACCTAGCGAGACGTAGCCAGCAAACCAGCACGATTAGAGCTTATGTGAAAGTCTACACTGCCGATTGTATCTACTCATGTTGTAAGTATTAGTTCTTTTTTTTTGTATTTCAGAACTTAAGATAACGCAGCTTAATGAAAAATTGGGGTCTGCTAAAAAAGATTTCTTGGCCGAAGCAGAAAGAAACTTAACATTAAAAAATACACTTAAGAAAATCAAAATCGATCTGCACAACATGACAGCAGAGTTCCAAGATCCAAACAAATTAAAGACAGCTGTGAAAGTGAGTATTTCATTTTAGGTGTTAACTGTTAGCGCAATGATTTGCAAATACGCTATGTATGAATTGTGTCGTCATTTGAATACTGCAATCTAAGTGTTCTTGGGGTTTAAACAAGCTGATGGTTTGAAACCAAGCATAAATAAAATAATGATACCATTACCTACATGGTTCTTTCATATTCTTAATATTCGCAGACACTGTTTCACAAATACGTTGAGGACATTGACTTTGTGCGAAGTCGCATAGCGGACGACGAGGCGGTGCGAGAGTTCAACCGTCAACGAGATCACCTGGAGAAGCAGGTGGCAGGCTTTAAGAGTCAGCTCAACAAGGCTCTGGGAGGCTCTAAAAGCGATATCGGTAAAATTATGGACGTAAGTGTTGGTTAAAATCTCTCTAACGTCGAGCCAGTCTTACGTCCAGCATCTTGCGACCTCGCGGATAAATTGTTCGAATTTACTCATCATTAGAAATGTAGGTATATGCCGTCGATGCAATGTGTATCAGCTCCTTGCATTTTATAATATACTGATTAATCTAACACTCGCCCAGGCTTTGTTATACAATTGGCAAGATACTCGTCGTATAAGGACTTCAAACTATTATTTCTAGGAGAACTGTACACTGCTAACGGAGGTTAATAATCTGCGCACCGAGTTGAAATCGACTCGGACTCGGTGCTTCCAAATGGAGTCTATCCTGGGCCTGTCTGCGCGGTATATACCGCCGGCCACTGCGCGGGCCAAGCTCAAGCACGTCACCGAGGACCGGGAGAAACTCGATGAGAAGTTCAAGCAAAAGATTGAGGCAAGACGATACTATACTTATTACATTTTAGGTACATTTGGGCCGATCATGTTTGTCAAGAACAGGTAGATGTGAGCAGAGAACTCGAGACAAGAGACTGGTAAAAAAAGGTCGGCTGAGGCCGACTGGTGGCTGAGGCGCGGGCCTGCGGACGGAGCGTAATGGGTAGCTCACTGTCAGCATCGTAGATGTCAGCATCTTTTGAAGGGGCCCGTTAGGGCCGAAGCCTGCCGGGTGAGCGGGATTGTCCTAAAGGTTTACCGCTGGCCCGGAACATAAAGGAACACGGGTGGGTTTTAGTCAGTAAGAGCCTGACACTCCCTTTCGCTCCACCCAGAGCGGGAGGGGTCATTTGATGATTTCCCACCCTGACAAAAAAAGGCCGACTGGATGCGGAAAGCAGAAAAGCGAGTGGTGTTGCGCAACTTGGGAAGCTTAGCTATGTCCTGCCGTGGACTGCGATAGGCTGACTTAATTGACTTAGTCTCGAGACCCTTAAAATTAAGGTGTTATGATCAGGGACCATTTTGGTTACCCATTGAAAGGGTTTTTAATAGGGTTTTGACAAACTGTTGTTTTAAAACCAATTTCATATTTATTACCATCTTTTACGAAAACCCTCATCAATGGATAACCTCTTCCAAACCCCTTTGATTTGTTTACCTGTTTATTCAAAAACCCATTCTTGGTGGTTATACTTTTTAATAGTAAGACGTTTTGAATGGGTTACCCCTTCAACGACTGTAACAGAGTTACCCATTCGAACTACAAATATTGTAATTTTATCTCTCGTGCCTTACTATAAAGTACTAAACTGTATGCATTCGGCGGGTGCACGCGTCAAGTCGCAACACGCAGTCTAGGACCTAGCGACTCCACAGTTCATACACATACGATTATGGTCATTATTACAGTGATTTTAAAGTTAAATGTATTTTTTTTTTGGAATAATCGGGGTTGTTTCATGTGTAATCTTGTCTATTTTACGGAATCATAAATGTCATTCCATCGGCTCACTCATTATTTAGTGCCCGAAGGGAAAGGAGCAGCGTCAAATTAATAAAAAAATGCCACAACCGAAGCGAGATGCCGTACATAGATATTATGAATACGATGCAACTACTCAGAGCAGTCAATGCAATTTATGTGGAAATCGTATAAAGGTAAGGTCATTATTATTATGATGTGATTTTCCCAATCTTCTAATCTAGCAGATACCAGTTTTACGACACTTCTCGAGGTTATTTAATTCAATTGTAACCAGGGCCGGACCACCCTCGGCAGCGTCTATGTGCAAAACCTGTGACGCGTCTCTTTTATGAGTGTTTTTGTATTTCGATTTTGTTTTTACATATCGGTTTAAATTATGATCTCCAGTTTAGTATAGGTACCTAGTACTAGTTTTGTATAGGTACCTAGTACTAGTTTTGTATATGTACCTAGTACTAGTTTTGTATAGATACCTAGTACTAGTTGTTGCCCGAATTGGGGCATGTCGCTAGTTTTGAATAATTGGCACGTCTGTTTCAATGACACATCGATACCGGTGATAACATGATTGTCACCATTTTAATGGCGCAGCCATTTATCCAACTATGTGCTGAGTGTGAGTTGTTTTTACATTAACTTGATCGAGACGTTTATCGCGTTTGGCTCTCTGATTGGTTAAAGAGCTTGGAGCAAGCCAATCCGAGCGCTGAACGTCATAAACGCGTCGATTGCGATTCGAATGCCTAGTGTGAGATAGTTTTACGCTAACACGCGTAAAACTAACTCACACTAGGCACTCTGAATATTTAATTTTTTTGTTTTGTTTTAGGGAAAACACACAACTAATTTGAAAAACCACATTTCTATAAAACATCCGGAAGAATATTTAATGGTAACTAATATAAATAAAGAAAATATCAATCAATCAAATACGTCTAAAGATACTTCTAACTCGGAAAAAGTAAAAAATTTGTGTGTAAGACTAGTTACTACTCATGGACGACCATTTGCGATGCTACAAGATGATGCGTTTCAAGAAATTATTAATATTGCAGTTCCATCCAATTCTAAAACAAAAGGGATAAATTTAAATGTTATTAAAGGAATGATACCTCAAAAGGCATACCAAATAAAAAGGAAAATTTCATTAGAAGTCAAAAATATTATGATAAGTTTAAAATTGGATTCGGCATCTTACGTAGACAGGAATTTTTTGGGTATCAACTTGCAGTATATGAAAAACGGTCGGATTATAATTAGAAATCTAGCTGTATTAGAAGTGTTGGAGAGACAAACCGCGGAATATCTAAAGGAAAAGCTTTTGGAAGTTTTAAATGAGTTTATGATTTCACAAACACAAATTTATTCAATAACCACAGACAACGGTAGTAATTTAAAAAAAATGACAAAGTTGTTGACTGAATTTTGCTACACAACTGCTCAAAATGAAAATAACTCCGATTTCGATAGTGAAGCCAGCGGTGAGTACGAGGAAAATGAGGTAAATGATTATGATGATGATGATGATGAACAAATAGCTGACAGGTACGAACTCAATGAAAACACGGACCTAAAAAGTTTCATCAACAGTGGGAACAATGACTCATTCAAGCCACGTGCAATGTTTTGCGCTGCACATACTTTACAACTTGCTGTAAAAGACGCTTTTAATGAAAATTTGGATGCTAAAATTGCCACACAAACTGCACGAAGAGCTGTTAAAATCTTACGCCGACCAAATATAAAAAATATTTTAAGGACCTCGAATTTAAATAAACCGATAATTGACTGTCCAACTAGGTGGACGTCTACCTATCAAATGTTGTCACGTTTGTATTCATTAAGAGATGTTCAAGACTCTGATCTTACGAGTATTTTTTCTGATAGTTTCTGGATGGAAATCCAAAATTTAATTGCTTGCCTTAAACCTGTTTATGAGGCGACAGTAGCATTACAACGCGAACAACTTACGATTGGTGACTTTTTCACAGAATGGCTTAATTGCAAAATAAAGTTGGAAACTATTAGAACCTCATTTGCAGAGGACTTAGTTAAAGCTATGAAAAGTAGAGAAACTGATTTATTAAATAATGATTTAGTCCTAGAAAATTTATATTTAGATGGTCGCCTCAACGTAATTTTATGTGATCAAGAATGTGAGAAGGCAAAAACATTAATAGCGCAGACTTTCCAGCAGTTACAATCTCTCACACTATCTGAGTCTTCAATCGAAATTTCCGAAATACTAGATGACTCTAGTACCAGGCAACATGGTCAAACAACATTACCATTAGAAAATTATTTAAAAGAAACTGAAGCAAATCGTGGGTTAGCTGGGAGGTCGTCATTGAATACATTTGATGGAATGTTAAGTAAATTAAGATTTGAACCCAGACTACCCTTGAATACCAATATTTTAGCCCACTGGGCGAACAAAGGAGCCTCGATTGATCCCTCTCTAATGAAAGTAGTTAATGTAGTGTTTGCAGCTCCTGCAACGCAGGTATCAGTGGAGCGGTTATTTTCATCAGTAAAATTTATATTAAACCCTCTAAGAAGTAATATGGGTGGAAGTTTGTTACAGGATATAATGTTGATCCGTTCAAATCCAGATTTATTCGAATGAGAGAAATACTTTTAAAACGTGAAAAGTAATATGTTCTGATTTTCTTTTGTTCTCATTAGTTTCAAAAGTAAAAATAAAAAGTAAGTAGGTCTCTAACATTGGGAAACCACTTAGTATATTAAAGGTCAAATAGTTAAAAATATGGTTTGCTCTGACTAAACCGATTCATTAGTTCGACCATCGAAATACCGAGATTTTTTGGAGCGTGAAACGAGCAAGAAATATTTTTTTGTGCTTTTTCACCTTTATTATATTTAGCGGTCTCCCAACGTTCAATAAATAGGTCCTTACATATTATTTCACTTTTTAAATGTTTTTTGAGCTAATTGTTTTTTTTTTTAAATAGGGCCATAATTCCGTTAATTAATTGTTGATTTCCATTTTTTGTGTAATAATTTTAAATAACGATGTCGTTATTGAATAAATAAAAATCTTAAAAAAAATAGTATTATTTATTATTAAAATACACAATTTTTTCCTTATTACTGGTATTGTTGTTCTTTAACACTTTGCATGACCATATGAACTATTTGATACATACATTTGTCTAATTTGCTTAGATATTTTGCAACTAATAAAGAAAAAGAATAACACTCATGAATAACATCTTCCTTGCTATTGTCTGAGTTATCAGTATTTATAGCCTTATATTCCATTTCTTTAGAGTCATTTTCAAAAGATAAATCGGGAGTAGACGCATTATCGTCTAATGTCGGTTGCAATCTCGGTATTGACTCACATGAAGGATCGATTGTCCTTAATTCCTCAAAATTTATTGATTCACTTTCGTCTGAGCTTCTGTCGCTGTCTGAAATATATATGTGCTCTAAAAAACAAGAATTATATATTATTATAAAATTAGTAATAAACAATTAAGTGGCATATTGGACTACAGAAATGCGGCCATTTAGATCTTGAAAACTAATTATTGCAGAGACCTGAAATTTTGGTAAATAACAGATTGAATTTTTAAAGAAATTGCTAAGATATAGAAAAAATATCCTGTATTTACATATATTTTAGGAGCTGAAAGACGGCAAATATTGGCGAAAAACTAATTTTTCACCGTGCCAGTGGCGTGGTCTTGGGGCAATAGTACCTATTACAGCTCCTAACATAGAAACACAGGATTTTTTTCTATATTTTTTAATTTTTTTTTACAAGTTCAATATGCTATTTACCTACATTTCAGGTCTCTTCAACGCTTTATTTTAAAGATCTTTATTCAAACCCTTATATTGTAGAACTTAATAAAACTTAACAAAGTATGTAACTAATTCACGTCGGTATAGATATAAATTATACACTTAAGAGTATATAAGAGAGAGTGAAAATTAAGTACCTATTTAATAAAAATAAAAATTTTATCTAGAATTTTTATCTCTCTGTCTCTTTATTTATTAAAAAAAGCTATACTCGCGACGATTTATCGTCCGTATTAGACATTTTCCCGAAGTTAAAGCTACCTGAAATGTTTACTAGGATATTCAGCCATTACCATAACAACTTTAATCAAAATTCATCACATACTTTTAGCGACAAAATGTTCAAGAACTGGTTATTTAGTATCTATACTGATTACAAGCCCACTAAAAGTTTAAAACACTTTCATACAGACACAGGCTATTTACAGTTTTATTATATATGATATTTAGTTAAAATACACTTACTTACCTTTGTTCATCTTCAATATTCAGGCGTCCTTAATTTAAAACTTAAAAAACAGCACTGTCCTATCAAACCGAGTAAGAAACACTAATGAACAATTCTATATGATTCCAAAATTTCAAGGACAAAATCTATTCCTCCACTTCAACGTAATTTAAAATGATTTGATTTAAAACCCTTTGATTACCCCGACAAACCCTTTCAAAGGGTTATCGCTTCAATTGGAAATCATAGAAGAGCCGGTAACATCTTGTACTAGTTAACTTATTGATAGGGTTACCCTAACGTTAGGGTTATGAACGGGCTAACACTTCAAGAGGTAACATTTTCCGTTGCTGTAGGCGTATATTCTGTAACACTTCCGAAAGAATTAACTTATATTCGGGGTTGTATGGTCCCTGGTTATGATAGCTTCACTCGTTTACTACTTCAAGGATTCTTGATTAAGAATTTAGGACCCATATCAAAGGGTCTAAACAGTTGGGTACTACAAATTAAATTACCAACGAGTAATAATTCTATCGCCAAACATAGGTGTGTCACTAAGTTATGAAGAAAAACAATAGCATATATTTCTATAGCTATATTTAGAAATATACGGATAATGCCTGGACTTTAAATGGTATAATGATACTTTTTTTTAATCCACGACCTCACATAGGTTTACACAAAAAAAAAAAAATTAAAGGCCATGATGTAAAGTTGTCATGTTTTGTTGTTATTAATATTTGCCCAGGTTTTATGTATACCGGTTTTTTTTACAGGAAAAGGATGATGCAATTTTGGCATTGAAGGAAGAAAATGAGCGTTTACTGGTCAAAGTTAGGTGTATTGAAGATGACTTAGACGTGGGCGATACCGAAGATATGAATATTTAACTTCTAATGTGCTTGCAAGATGTGTGGTTAATTATATACCTAAAGTTATGTTTTTAATTTTCAATAAAGTATCTGGTAAACTTACGTATTAATATAAACGTACTTGATATACAAATACGATAGCATGACATAGTAGACTTGGGAGAAGAATATAAAACATAATATATAAAAAATATTTTTATTGAACGTAAATTGTCTATATCGTTGGGTGTACTGTAAAAACATGTTTTTATAAAAACTAAATAAGCCATATTCTATAACGTAAACATATTTGAAAAAATATAAATTAATATTCTTTTAACGAAAACTGTCCTTGATGCCAACGGATCCATGTCATACAATACATACAAGCCATCACCCATATTAGCACTATCTATAACCCGACCATAGAAATAAGACGTAGGAGTATATTTGTGACTGATGAGTCCTCGCCGAAAAGCATTGAGCGTTCAATGTCTACTACATCATAATATAATAACTAAGTAAATGCTTATAGGATAAAAGGCAAGATAGCTTTACGTCCTTTGGGGTAGTCTGCGAATTCCTTCTTGTAGTTGCGGTGTTTGCCGATGGCCCATACAGCCATCTGGTAGAACCCGGCGGCGGCAAACAAGCCAGCTATAAAATAAAAGTTTACTTTAAGTTGTGACACTACATTAAAAATAAATTAACGTCTCTAAAATTAACGTGCCGACAAATCGTCGAAGAAACGAAGGTTTGTTTAGTATTCATAAATAATTATCATTCGTAACATAATAATGGGCATGTAAATGATATACGGAAACAAAGTAAAGTTCATGACGCGTTCAACATTCATTATACTTTAAAATTTTGTTTTTTTTATAAAATGTGGTATGTTAGGTATACTTAATTGGTCTATTTCTTGAAAAATACTTAGGTATGAATAGCAACCTACGGGGTCATTACGTAACATACTCAGTTGCAATGGCAGCCGCCACGCGGATTCACCCGCGTAAGTTTAGATCCCGTGGTAATATCGAGATAAAAACTATATGTCCTTTCCCGGGACTCAAACTATCTCTATACCAAATTTCATCTAAATCGGTTCAGCAGTTTAAGCGTGAAGAGGTAACAAGGGGGTTCCATTTTGACAGTTCAACAACATTCATTGCATTAATTACGTTGTTGAGCAGGCACATTTTTTGAACATAATTATGTAGCAATGGATTAGCAATATCCTTCAAAATGTTCAGATTGATATTTAGTTACGCAATTATAGCTGAAGGATTCAAGTTCTAAAGTAGTGCCATTTGCCCTTTAATGTTTTGCGAAATCAATTAAACATTCACAAACAAATTGTTTCCTTACCTGGAGCGCATTTAGTCATGATAGTGAAGAACATCCACGATCCGAACTCGTAGGTATAGTTAGGACAAGACACGAAGTTGAAGAGAAGAGAGAAGGGGTTGCCATCAGGGACAGGGATGCGCCTCACTTTGGTACCGGGAGGGCGCAGGTTCTTCAACAACAAGTGGATGCTGAGGTTGCCGAGCTCACAGACCTGGAATGAAAATTAACCAAGTCAATAATAACTTGTAACAGCAATTTACACTTTTTCTATAGGGCAATTATGTTGCTCTTCGTCAATAAGTTACGTAATTATAAACATTTGACATAGATAATACTCAAGTAATTTACATAAGCGAAACTTTACGTAGGTAAGTATATGACATATTGACATACTGTCTTTAAATGTATGATGATTTAAGAATACGAAATAATAAAAGTAAGGACAGTCGCCGTGGGTTATTAATTATATTTATCTACCCTAAGGTATACGCGGAAACCAATGTCGGAGATTTCACCCATAGGCCTAGTTGGATAAACGGAATTTATATGCTTTTTTTTTTCTGGATGGGAAATCATCTAATGACCCCTCCCGCTCTGGGTGGAGCGGAAGGAAGTGTCAGACTCTTACTGCTTTATATGCTTAGGGTGGATTTTCGGACATTCGTTTCCGCGTATACACTTTAGGGTAGATAAATGGAATAACCGGTGGCCGTGCGGTTTAGATATCAGTTTTAATATTATTTTATTTTAAAGACCATAATGTAGATACAGTTCAGTTACGGCGCGCTATTTATATGTTCGGTACGTACTGTTCCGTAGCACTTACGTGAATCCTATATAACAGGTTGGATTCGTGATCATTCGTTCAATAATAATTACGTCAGTTGGTTAAAAAAACAGGTTGTTTGGTAGTCATGAGTCCAAAAATGGAATTTGGATTGTTGCATTACATGTAAATTCTACCAGTTAGCATGCACCTTCATGTTAATTTTACTGGAAACATATCTAGCTATTCAATAAGAACTAAATCACATTCACTGTTCATGATGATACTTAATGATTCTCATATTATTTCATTGAAAAATGCATTACCGTTTAACATTGTCGATGGAACGGACTTTGTCACTTATACAAGGTCAGAGGTTGTTGTATTGACAATGAGTAAGCGAAATGTACGCCAATCGCTTTTGGCCGCGTCTTTACATACGCGGTTTCCAACATTTAAAAGTTTGTGGAAAAATGCGTATTTGCAATTTAAGTTATTACTGATTGGCATACAAATTGGTCGTTATTTGATCTTTAATTAAGTTTTAATGTTATTCGAAATTCAAAAAAAGAAAGGAAAAGAATGTCTTATTAACAAATTGAATAAATATTGGTTTACATTGATAATCAGACAAACAGGCAAGTTGTTAATGTTTTTAAAACTGTAGATGTTTTTATAGTCAATAGTTATGTTATTGTTAGTGTTTTTATAGTTAGTTAAAGTTTATAGTTTAAAAACATCTACAGATTTAAAAACCTGCCATTTTATTTTCAATTATGGCACTTATCAATTATCAACAAGATTACCAATAACCTTGAAAGTTGTCCGTCTAGATATTTTTGAGGTTTAATTGAAATAATGACTTGTATACTTACAATAAATCCTCCAAGTCCTACATAGAAGCAGGTGTTGCAAGGAGCAGTATAAAGGGGATGATTGATGTGGTATGCCACATACAGGGTGAACAACCAGTAGTATGCGCAGTTCCTAAACAAATTGCGCAGCGGCATGGTGCCATGAGAGAAACGATGAACAAATAGGGTCTCTAAGAGCCGTTTACCATAGTGAACAGCCCAGCATGCAGTTGCAACACTGTAACAAAAGATTACATTATTATTAATCAAGCTGGAGGAAACAAAAAACCAGTGGTCCACTTTAGCTCTGGATTGAAAGAGCTGGAAGTCATGGAGAGAGGTCTTTGCCGAGTGGGATGATGCAGGCTAACAGTAATATTAGAAAAATAATAGTGTTGTTGGATTATGAACACCACAATCTTAGGTGTATGTGGAAATTCAAATTAAATGTGTATCAAGTGTATTTTTAAATTCTTTTCAAGAAGCTGTGTCAGTCTCAAATAGTTAAGGCCGAGTCCAGCATTATAGAGTATTTTGTAACTATGGCATGTTTGTTCATGGATTCTACTTTCTTTTATCAACATTCTGATGGGTGTCATTATTACAACGCAGCAGTTAAATTAGAACAACTGATATTTGCTTGTGATTTTCCGTTTAGCTAATATTTTTTAATTTTACGACATAAAAATAAACTTACCTTGCCACTGTTCCAGGCGATGTTTTCGAGACTCCATACAGGATCCATGGTCTTTGGTAAACCCATAAGTAAATAAATAATGGTCCAGCATATTCTGCTAAAAACACGTTTTTCCAAGATATTTGAGGTCCTAGGTCTTTAACATACAACTTTGCTCCATCTTGAATGTTTAAAGATTTAAGTGTTTCTTCATCTTTTAGGGTTTTTCCTTTGGCTTCTAACTTTACAGCTTGCCGGTCGGGGTGCAAGGATCTCTTCACGGTCTGGTAGACCTTCTCTTTCACATTTTTTATAGTAGAAATTTCATTTATCACTATCTTCCCTAAAGGTTTAGATCCAGAAGCGTTCAGGATCTCAATCTATAAGTGGAAGTTTAATGGTTTTTAGCAAAACATTTGAAAAAACAGGTCGAGTTGTTTGATTAGAAATAATGATATCTAATTTCTTCTTTACTTACCTCCATCTCGTTGTGGTTGTGCCGAAATATTTAAATATGTTATTTATTAGCACCAGGTAAATTAGAGCAATCTCTTCCGTTACGTTCTATGAAAAATTAAATACAATCGACACACACACAATTTCACGAAATGTTAATGATAATGGGTTTTCAATTCACGACATTCACGTATGACGTATGTATATTTTAGTGATGCGCGATCACCGTGTGCGATCCGTTCCGTTACTTCCACAGAACATCCGGTTACTTTACTAACAGTATCGATCGATACAACATGTAAAATATAATACTCCTATATTTTGAATCGATATAAACGAATGCGATACATGCTTGGATTGATGCAAAAATACCGGTATTGAAATTAATGACATACATAATTGCATGACCAGTCAATTTAAAATATCATAAATAAGTAAAAGCTTTATGTAATGTTTTTACTAGGGCGGCGTTGTATCTTGACAAATGAGCTTAGAGCTCAATTTTTTTTTTAACTTATGTAGTTGTTGCTGTTATGAATACATAATATACGCTTTTATCATTCTATAATTTTATTGTAATTGAAACTTAGACTGTTTACAATAACGTTAAAAATAAGAATTATTGTTGGCTGAGCTTCCTTACAATGAAAATAGAATATCATTGTAACACAGTGGTTTAATAAGTAGTTTACATTTTATGAATATAAAATTAAACTTATCTGAATTAATATAAGATGACACAACAGAACATAACAGTTGCTAAGCAACAACGTAAGAAGACTCTACTCCTAGAACATAGTGCATTACAACCTTCATGGTTCAACACCCCCACTTAATCCACTATGTTGTGTGCAGAACACATGTTTCTGCTTACCAACTCCCTTGGTCATCATATCAGCAGGCATAAGGCTAGTCTCACAATATTCAACACAAATAACCCTTTGCTCTGCTAGCTCTCTAACAAAATGATATCTTATATTTATGTGTTTGGAACGTTTTCCAATAGCAGGAGTATAAACTAGCTTACTGGCACATGAAAATTATATACCATATCTTTTTCTCGTTTCGGAACCCTATTTCGAGCAGGGTAACGTCTTGCACTTTGCAAATCTTCCGTAGGATCCTCTACGTCAATAGTCATAAAAATTCTCTCCAGAATCCGATCTCGTCAGTGAACTAGCCCTCGTTGTACTAGATGCACTTCCAGATTCTTCTTCATTCGAGCTAGCCACCGGAACCCCCACTGCAACAGGACCAGCAATCCTTGGCACCTCTGGTTGAGTAGTGGAACGGCTAACTCCTGGAATGTCACACTGTAAATCTATGACCACAGCATCCTTCTTAGAAACAGGAACAGCAGGTTCTTGTTTTCCTTTAATAACCATGGGAACATTTTCCATAAAAGTAGCATCTCGAGCGATGACAATCCTCCTTGGATCATCCTTCAAATTTATAAATCTGTATGCCTTAGAATTGGTCGAATACCCAGTCATTATCATTTCAATCGTTTTTGGATCAAACTTCTTGCGACTATGATCCTTTACCAGAACCTGAGCTCTACATCCGAATATTTTCAGATTCGATAGATCGACTCTCTCTCCTGTAAAAACCTCCTCTGGAACTTTATCCTTGAGGGCCATTGTTGGAGATCGGTTCTTCAGGTACACGGCACAACCAACAGCTTCGCCCCAGAATCTCTTGTCCAAACCAGCCTCATGCACCATACATCTAGCCTTCTCAGTTATTGTGCGGATTGTGCGTTCCGCCACTCCATTTTGTTGAGGAGTGTAAGGTACTGATCTCTGGTGTTGGATACCATGTTTCTTCAGGAAACCTTGAAATTCTCCATTGGTATATTCAGTGCCATTATCGCTACGAAATTTCTTTATTTTCTTTCCCGTCTGATTTTCAACTAGTGCCTTGAATTCCATGAATTTAGCGAAAACTTCGGTCTTGGATTTCAACAAATAGCCAAATGTTTTTCGGCTGAAGTCATCCACAAAAATCAGGTAGTACCTGTTACCACCCCAGGATTCCACTTCCATAGGGCCCGCTAAATCCGAATGCACGAGTTCAAGAAAGTCTTTTGCTCTCTTACTTTTACCTTTTGGAAACATTTTGACGCACTCCTTCCCTTTACAGCAACCTTCACAAGGTTCCGTGCTCACCTCTTTAAAAGTCAGACCATCTGCCAAACTTTTTAACTTCACCATCAGAGCTCCACTCAGGTGACCTAGTCTTCTGTGCCACAAATCAAAACTAACACGAGGAGATTCTTCTGGAGGACACGTCAGAACCATTGCTGCTTCTTTACCTAAAACATATAACCCCTGTTTCAGTGGTGCTGTCAATACTGGCTTTCCAATTACTTTTACCCTGTAATCCTTTTGGTAAACCTTACAACAAGTCCCATCGAAAACAACAGTGCAACCCTTAGCACACATTTTACTAACCGACAGCAAGTTTGTCGTCAAACCTGGAAGCATAAGTACATCTTCGAACCTCACAGAGCGCCCCATTACATACACATCCCCTTGTTCACTAGATACAATTTTATTATTGTTCGCGGTCGTCACTAGCTTAGAACTAATGGACTGTCTATCTTCTAGAATATGCACGTCAGACGTCATGTGTGATGTAGCTCCGGAATCTACGACCCAATGGCCCTCACCAACCGTCATAGATAGAGCGGCCATTAGACCCGAGGTCTCCTTACTGTCCTTCTTCTTATTGAAATATGTGTCTTTGTTGTCTTCAGACTTGTCTCCTGTTTTACGACGTTGACACTGCCATTTATAATGCCCTTTCTTCTTACACAAATGGCATATAACACCCTTCTTGGTGTTTGACATCAGTGCCGTTGCCGTGTCATCTTCAACTGTGTTCATTGAGCTGCTTTTCCTCAAGTTTTCTTTGAGCAACGCTGCCTGCACAGACTCTGTTGTAATCTTCATGCTTGAATGCTCCAATGTCATCACCAGAGGATTGTATGCATCGGTTAAACCGGCCAACATAATGATCCCTACAAATTCATCATCCAGACCTGCCTTTATGCTAAGTAATGACTGGCTGGTTGACAGGATATCATTGAGATATTCCTCCATTGACGAAAACATTGTCAATTTGGCGTTAAATAATTTCCGCAACAGATATAGCCGTCGCAGTAACCCACCATCAGCATAAGATTTTTGCAACGCTTGCCAAATATCTCTCGCTGTCTTGAGATGCATGATCATAGGATAAATATTTTCCTTGCACATGAGGCAGATCTTACTCCGAGCTTTGGCATCCTTTCTTTTAGCCTCCGCAGAGTCTGCCACAAAATCATCGTTCACACACTCCCATAGATCGAGGTCGGTCAGGAACATTTCCATGGCAAAAGCCCACGTACCATAATTGGCTTGGCCTGCCAATCTCTCAATACTCTTTACAACAGCTTGTTCCATATTCGAAATTGAGATACTTTTATTTAGCTCAGATATTACACCAGATCACATCTGGGCCCATAACCTGTTGGCTGAGCTTCCTTACAATGAAAATAGAATATCATTGTAACACAGTGGTTTAATAAGTAGTTTACATTTTATGAATATAAAATTAAACTTATCTGAATTAATATAAGATGACACAACAGAACATAACAGTTGCTAAGCAACAACGTAAGAAGACTCTACTCCTAGAACATAGTGCATTACAACCTTCATGGTTCAACAATTATGTTTGGTTTTGTGTTGTTTCTTGTTCTGTTTCTTTAATAGTTTAGTTAGTGGATTAGTTCTTATTTTTGTACGCCTTCTAGTAAAATATGACTGTACTTATTTCCCTTTATCACCATGTACTGTACCCATATTTGCTAAATAACATATCTTCGTCTTCATAGTTACGATCCGAATCGATCCAAAGTATCGAAATAAATGCAGGTATCGTACATCCCTATTTTCATTTCATTTCACTTGATTTCACATTGACTCTACCATTTGACCATTGACCGACCGAATGAACACCACAAATACTAATCAAATCCAAGTCTATGGAATTAGTATGTACTATATGTCCACCCAGGAGTGTAGGCCGGGATTGAGGAAAGAGAGGATGCCCAGGCAGGCATCCTTTTTTTTAGGTAAAATTGGTCTGTGCTGTGGATGAAGATTTAAGCGCATGTCACACTAATCAAATTGTTATTTACTTGCCTCCTCACTACGCCAGCACATTAAGCTTTTTTTTTTTTTTTGATTCCGGGGTAGAAAATCCTCATGAATGTCCGCCGCCCTGGGGCGGGCGGCGAGGGTCTGTCAGACTCTTACTGATTAAAAACCACCCCGGTGTTCCATCTCACACCTACACCGGGGGTCGCGGGAACGTACGATCCTTCCGCAACCCCCGACTGGTGCCGGCCCGCCTCTGCAGGCCTCGTCTGGTCAGGGGGAGTGAGGTGTTTGACTCTCCCCACGACGTTTAAGAGGGGCGCGCGTGGAACACTACGCGCCGCCACCTCGGGTCCTGATGTGTGGGGGGCGATGGACGTCCCCGAGTCCGTCGCCCCTGGACCCATTTAGGGGGGCTGGAAGAGAGCGTTGTCCGCCCTCCGCAGACGCCCGGTGCGCCTGCTGCAGGCCGGGTGAGTGGACGAGATCTCCCTCTCCCTTTCCGCAGCCTCCTTCTGCGAGACGACCGTTTTGCAGAAGGAAACCACCGCGTCCCAGGACTCTTCGCTGCCGACCATCGACTCGACCACGGCCGGCAGCGAGAGGTCACTGCCTACTTCTGAGATGAGGGTACGGCGCGGCTCCTCTCAAGCGTTACACTCTGCCAGCGTATGCCACGCCGTGTCCTCCCGGCAGTCGACGCAGTGGTGACACGGGCTTCCGGCTCCCTGTTTATGCGACACAGATACTTCCCGAACCAACCATGCCCCGAGAGCACCTGCGTCACCCGAAACGACAGGGGGCCGTGCCTCCTCCCGAACCAGCGCTCGAGTACCGGCCGGACCGCCTCGATGGTGCCGAGGCCGGCGGTAGGACGCGAGAGCCTGTCCCGCCATTCCGCCACCAGGACCGACGCAGCTCCATATGGCGCTGCGTCAGCCTTTCGCCTCGCGCCCGCGCTTCCTCGCGCCACCGGTACAGCGACGCGAGTACTTTCGCCTCCAGGTCCCAGGGCGGGCAGCACATCAAGCTACCCGAAGCTGTCAACTTTTCCCAATCAACTTTAAATCTTATACTTTAGCGATAAAGTTGAAAATCTATTAAAGATATTTGACAGATTGTAGTAGCCTGATCACCTGATGTGCTGGCGTAAGCGCTTAAAGCCAAAGCGCTTGAACCCCAAAGAATGACGATTTCATGAAACAGTTATTCTTTGGGGTTACGTGGTTTTAGAGAATTGTGTTGATGACTTTAATGATTATAATTCTGTAAATACATATTTGTTACGGCCGCGAATCATATATTAATCAATGTACAGACGCCAGCACATCAAGTTACTACAATCTGTCAGATTTCTTTAATAGATTTTCAACTTTATCACTACAGCATAAGGTTCAAAGTTGATTGCGAAGATTTGACAGTTTTGGGTAGCTTGATGTGCTGGCGTCCGTCCGTACATACAACTTAATACTGACCAGCAAATTGCAAAAATCCTAAAAAAAATCGAATTTCACGGGCTACCCTGGCGCTTTCGCCTTAACTAACATCAATCTTCTTCTTTCATAATACATCCTATAAATAAATCCTATACCTAATTAAAATAAGTTGAATACATACCGCCAGCAATCAGTAGTGAAAGAAGACTAATCATCTCAAAAAATCATATCGCTCAAAATGGTGATTTCCAAAATCACAGATAACGTGGTGAGTTTGTTTTTTGAACGCAGTATTTTGTGATGAGATGTTGGCAGTCGGAATACAATTTCTTTGTTTGTGTGGGTGTAGTTTACTCGGTTTACAGTATACATAATGAAAGTTACATCAGTGTGAACAATAACTTTGACGTGTGTGAGTTAGGGATGCCCAAAAAAGACTGTTGTATCGATATATCGCATCGTAACCGTATCGAATGCGCTTGTATCGATACGCGATATTATCGTATCCCTTTGTATCGATATATCGCATCGTAACCGTATCGCTTTGGTATATCGATTGGGTAGGTTATTTCGTAGGTAAAATATTATTATAAACCTAAATATATCTTAAACATTAAAGAAAGACATACCTTTTTTTAATTTTTACAATATATTGTAAGTTATAAAAGAAAAGTATTTATAGTATGTATGAAAGGTTAGTGTAGTACATAAATAACTCTAAATAATCCCGACCTCTGCTTATTACGAATAACAATATTATGTCTAAAGGTAGGTAGGTTTAATATAAACAAAAAGAAATAAATTTTAATCAGTCATAGTTTGATACGATACGTTAATGCGATTTTTTTTTTGGAATACGATATATCGAGGCGCATCGTATGGCCAAAATATCGTATTAAATATCGATATATCGTATAGCGCTGTATCGATATTTCGATATATCGCATCGTATTGGGCATCCCTAGTGTGAGTTAATAATTAAAATGGCGATTTGAGAATCACAATTCTTGAGTGTAACATTATAATATTTCTGAAAATATCGATAGAGGACTTGGAGTAGTTGTTTTTATACACAGTGTTAAATATTCAACTGTTTATCATGCGTTCAGTGGTAGAAATTGGGGCTAGCGTGCCTGCTTTCCTTGGAAAATTATGGAAACTGGTCAATGATACAGAGACGAACCATCTGATTTCTTGGAGCCCTGTGAGTGTTTATAATTTTAAACAGTCTTAAAAACTCAGCTCATACAGTTCACTAACATCTTATGTAGCTCCGAGGCGTATTAGTGCGACATTTCCCAGTAGAAAGTCATTACGAAAACAACCTAAAAATGTTGCAATTTGACAGACTGCCTGTGAAACTTGTTAAATAAATAAATAGTTTACAGGTCACGTTTACTACCATGCTCTCGGCCCCTGACGTGAATTAATTGGCGATACTTAAGATTTTTAGTTCGAGGAAAGATTTTAGGCTGATGATCACATTATTATCTTGTTTCACATTCAGTTATTGACCAAATGTTAGATGTTTTTGTTTATTTGTGTACTTTGTCTAAATATACACATATAGATAGATTTAGACATGTAATTGTTATGGCCTATTGGAGTGAAAGTACCTACTATTTGAGTATTACTTTGTCTAATGTTAAAACAGACTAATTATAACATATTAAGGGTTTCAATGCATTTCTTAGTGACAACAACAAACAAATACTTGGAAATTATACCCTGTCCAGCCAGGTCATGACATTATTAATTAAAGTTAGTGTATGGTATGTGGTAGTCACCAACTGTAAACAATCAATGCATTGTGCATGTAATGTATGTTCAGTCTACAGTCAGAAAATCAACCTTGTTGTCAACAACCAGTTGTCTGTTATTAAAACTACTTGTTTGCACTTTACTGTGACTTGTAACCTTCTTTCAAGGTAGCTTCTTAAAGATAGTATCATGTATTTTTTTTTGTTTAAGGGTGGGAAAACATTTGTCATAAAAAATCAGGCAGACTTTGCAAGGGAGCTTCTTCCTTTATACTACAAACACAACAATATGGCAAGCTTTATTCGGCAATTGAATATGTATGGATTTCACAAGATCACATCTGTAGAAAATGGTGGCTTGCGCTATGAGAAAGATGAAATAGAATTTTCTCACCCTTGTTTCATGAAAGGTCATGCATATCTATTAGAGCACATTAAAAGAAAGATTGCCAACCCAAAGTCAATAGTCACTAGCAATGAAAGTGGGGAGAAAGTTCTTCTGAAGCCAGAGCTTATGAACAAAGTACTAACAGATGTGAAACAAATGAAAGGCAAGCAGGAGAGTCTTGATGCTAAGTTCAGTGCCATGAAACAGGAGAATGAAGCTTTATGGAGGGAAGTGGCCATTCTGAGACAGAAGCACATAAAACAACAGCAGATTGTAAACAATGTCAGTATATTGTATTTTTTACTTTTACTTGGTTTTAATTATTGCCATACAGTTTGATGTATGATAATACCACAGCATGTTAGTAAATTGATCTCAAATGTTTTTGTAGCTCATCCAATTCCTGATGTCACTAGTACAGCCAACTAGGCCACCAAACGCTAGTGGGAACAATGTTGGAGTGAAGAGACCGTACCAGTTGATGATCAACAGTGCAGCTCACAATGCTGCAGACGGATCTTATCCTGGAAGGTTAAAGAAATTAAAAATGAAATTAGACAAAGATGCTTTATTGGATGAGTTAAGTGAGGATAATTTGGTAAGTTGTCATATTATTTTATGACATTGATTAAACAATTTTGAAGTCAAGTTATCTGTGAATATGCACTTTTTAGGAGGATGGGCCTACTATACATGAACTGGCACATGACGATTTGATGCACAGTGAAGGCATTCATGATTCCATGCCAGGATCTGAGTTTGTTTCTGCTGACATACCCAGCATGACTAATGCCAACACTGGCAACAGCCCTGGTGATCCCACAAATTCGATGTATCATGTTACTATGGAAGATGGAGATGAAGCAAGTAAGTACCTCTACTTAAATACTTACCTATTTTTGTCCTAGTTTCTGATACTTAAACCTTTATTTAATATAAAATTTTATTTCAGTTGGAAACAGATTAGGTTATCCAATAGCCCGCAACATTGATATGCAGAGAACAACTGACAGCAAGCCCATCATCACATCAGCTTCCCCAACACCTGCATCTCCCTCAATGGATCAGCCTGGCATAGATCAAGTGATTAACAATATGATGGACTCACCTCCACCAGTTATTGTTAAAGTTGAGCATGTATCTTCCAAACAAACAGGCCATAATAATTTTGCTAATAGGAGCACGGTAACATCCTCAGGCAAAGGTCTTTCATCTGGAAACTACAACACATTAAACCCACCGGCAGATTTGAAGCTTCCAGCAGAAATATTTGCCAGTGATGACTCAGTAAGTGATGCTGGGGTAGCTGCTGCTGATGACTTGAGTATGCAAAATGCATTGCAAGATCTGGTTGATGAGTCACTCCTAACAACATCAAAGGACAAATTGCTTGGTGGCATCAATATTAAAATAGAAAGACCAGAGTTGAAAACTAGTAGAAAATCAAAGAAAGACAACAAAAGTACTGAGAATACCTTGAATTTGGCTGATATCAAAACAGAGCTCCAGGATGATATTGATTGGAACAACATGACTCTAGCTACTGTAAACAACAACACTAATAGGTTCCAGACAAGGTAATTAATTAAATACTATCACCTTTTAATTCTTTTCTATTTTCAGTACCTATGTAGGTACTTTTTATGTTTATAGTCCCCCTTAATCACAGTGTGTGAAGTATAAAGAATTTCTATTCAAAATGTTATTATATTACAGTTGGTAAGTCAAACTAGCCTTTTTCATGTATATAATAATATGTATGTAATTTCGAAATTCAGGAATAGGAGAGATAACCTCAGCAAAAATCGGGAGGAATATACTTCCCTCTTTGGAACAAATTCAAACAAGTATGTGAATATAAATAATAATAATTATTATTCTTAGTTACAGATGTGACCTTGTATAAATATTTATTGAAAGTATTCTTAAATTATGATACTTGTATATATGTGTGTAAAACTTTGATAAATATCTATATTAGTCAGTCAATTACCAAGGTTACGCTTTTCTTAACTGTAACTTACACATTGCTTATTTAAAAATAAGTTGCTTTAACAGTACAAGGAGAAAAAATGTCTGTTAAGTATTTGAGTTCTCAAACCATCTATTTCGGCAATCAACCACTGCTATATTAATTATTTCGGTTTTGGGAAAACAAATCTTAATTTAGCTACTGTTTATGTTATTGTAAAAGTAAATGCATAAGTGTAAAGTTGGACATACATACAATACATTCTTATGTAGGTATTACAAAACTTCTGTGTAAAATAATAGCTGGATTTGTCTAAAAGAAAAATAGTTGATAATTGAACTTTTTAAATGTTTCAGGAATGATATTGATGATCATTTGGATAATATGCAAACAGACCTTGAATCGCTAAGAGAACTGCTTCGGAGTGACAGCTACGCTTTTGACACAAACACGTTATTGGGCGTATGTATAATTATGTTTTATATTGAACAGTTTTCTTCTGTAAAAATGGTAATTTTGCAATTGAAATGTAGTTTTCATAATTGGCACATTTCTGTATCATAAGGGTTATCTGTAAATTTAACTTGATTATAGATTGGTATTCAATCCAAAACAATCGCCTATTTCAATGTCACTTTCATCAATTTTTCTGGTTTTATTTGAATACAATACTTGTGGTATTGTGATTTTTCTCCAAATATTTTATAAAATTTAAACCACTTATGGGGCCGGCGGAGTATGCGTAGTTCATACAAACGTAATACCAAAATAATTTGTAAATCAAACATATTCTTAATGTATTGTGTATTAATTCCGATTGGATTACAGAATATCTAGGTTCCCAAATATATATTTTGAATGGACACTGATTTAAAGACGAGTTATGAGAAAAATAAGTTTTCTATATAAATTTGAAATCCCTCTTATCTCGTCGCCGTGCCGGCCCCTTAATTATATAACTTATTCTAAACTTATTTATTTAACTTACTCGCTGTCCGTCCACCTTTGAGGTACAGATTCCATAATCTCCCGTTTAAAACATTATGAAACTTCGTTAGTAGTGAACGCGCCCATTGGAATCACACGCACACATGCAACAGCTCCAATTTGTAACGTACTGTAAACATTGTTATTTTAAGATCGTTAGGTTGGTAGCGCGGCGCAAGTCACGTTGCAGACAACGTGTTGGTCCGCGTGTAGAGCCTTGTGCGGCATTCGGCATTTGCCTGCTTTTCTTACGCACACAGACGCGCGTGTCTGACTGGCTGCATGTCAGAGACCGGTTCACAATACATAAAGAAACAATCCAGTGTATATAATAATATTTTTATGTTGATATGATTGTTTTGATTACACTTGGTAATGCCCATTGTGGGTTTTTCTCTTTTTAGGTAGATTCAATTACGTGTAGGATCCATTGGGTATATACTGTTTAATTTAGTTTCTTAATGCTTTTTTAATCTAGATTTTAACTTAACACAAATCAATGATAGAAAAATGCATAAAATGATTTTTGTATTGTCCATAGACCGCTGATGCAAGAATATTACCTTCGATGTCTCTCGCTATTCCTTCCTTGCAGCCTACATCAAATAATTATGTAATAGTTATAGTTATATTTAATCAGCAGGACTAATAGATGCTAGATAATTATGATTGATGGATATTTCTTTTTAAATAATATTGACAGTCCCTTTCATTATCTTAGTATGAGTAACTTTGATGGTTTCGAACATTGTACTAAAGAACTAACGCTTATCACGGTAGATACACACCCAGTGCATGATGCCAGAATTATACATGTATAAATATATCCATCATATTATCTTGTATTATCATTGTCACTACATATTGAAATTTTATTTTTTTGGAGATAAAAAGGTATAATATTATTAATGTTTTTTCAGCTGTTTGGGTCAGATGATCCATTCTACGGCCTGCCCTATAACTCGATGGAGGACAGAACGAAAACAGCTAATAATGGTGAGTTATTAGTTAAAATGTAATTGTATGTTATTTTTTATAAACATACTTGCCTACAATGTTCAAAGGAAGCAGAGATACTGTGTCCAAATTTCCAGTCATCGTCATCATTATAATTTCTTCCTACAATTCTGTGGGAATCAACAAGGCTATTTCATCCATTATAATCACTTGCACTACAAAACACAACAAGGTAACTTATTTGCTTATTCAAGCACATACATACTAATAGAGCTTGTAGAAATTTAGTAATGAGGGCAGAGTTTAAAAAATAGACTTCTGTCCAAGGTGTATGCCAGTTTCGTTCTATCATTATGTATAAGATTAAGAGCATATACCTACCTACAACATCACTCAAACCAAAATGCACACGCACAACTTCCATCAACACATCATTGCGATCTAAAAGGCCAGTACATATCTGCATGTGTTTTCAGTTATATTCACGTTTATGTTAATTGTAGATACAACCAAACAGTATCCGATGATTGATTTTGATTGGCTGATCGGTAACAGCGAGGCCTCCCCTGCAAAGTAGCCTGTCACTACCTCATCTTGCAAGATTTTATCAACGCTGACCGCGTCTCGGCCACATGACGTGGTGGATACTTTTGGTAAAGGGTTATATAGACATGGTGGTTCCGGTCAGTGCAACGGAAGATAGGTAGATTGTGTCGTGACAAAATTTACTCAAACGGACCTAAAACCCTTGGCTGATTACATATTAACACACTGAAATTGTGAATGTTATATCAATAATATAAAGATTTTTATAACTAAATGTATTGTTTAAACCTATAGGAACAGAACTGTTAGAAAATTAATTTTGTTATCTATGAGAAAATTATTATCTATAATTATTTGTGGATAATTAATTGCAAATTTAAGATTCCCCAATCCCACCAAGTGGTAGATATTAAGAGATTCATTTTTGCCGCGACATTATATAAAGACAGTTATTGCTGTGAAAATATTGTATGTCTAACTAAATATCATGTTAAATAAGGCACGATAGTTATGAAATAAATGTTAAATGTTAACTGTAATTACATTTTATTGTTAATTAAAGCAAAGAAGCAGAAAGGTGAGATTTCGAATGTAAGCAGTGACGACTCTCGCGTCCAGAACCTGTTTACTGAGGATAATGGTAGTAATTTATTTCTTGCATACCTCACTGCAAAATAGATTTTATACTTCATAGATTTTGCACGAATAGATTGTAGATATTGATTTACATTTAAAAATCTGTAAAATTGGAACCGCTGATAGTACATCCCACTCAGTGGCGTAACTACTAAGGTATGAAGTGGTGCTTTAATCGACGAGAGGCCTTTAATATAATATACTAGCTTCTACCCGCGGCTTCGTCCGCGTGTAATTCGTACTTTCCTCTAAAAATTTCGAAAATGTATGTTTATGCTCTTTATCATTTATTTAGATAAATAAGTATTCGGATATAAAGGGATCAGATTTTTCAAATAAACTATCCGCGCTTTTGACCCTCACAGGGGTGGAATTTCGTAAAATCGTTTGGGATGTGTTCATTACTTGACTCAAAGATTATTTATACCAATTTTCGATTTAATCAAGCCACGCAGTAAAATCCTTCCCTGTAAAATTAACTAACCCTTTTCATCCCTTCAAGGATAGATTTTCGAAAAACCCTGATACAAGTTATTCTTTAGTTTTGGTCGTAAGTATAAATACTGAGTTTCGAGTTAATCGGACCGCGCGTTTAAATTCTTCCATACAAATTTCAAATCATTCAGGGGATAATTTAGAAAAACAAAAAACGACAAACTTCACAATTTAGTTGGATAAGTATTCGTGCCAAGTTTCAAGGTTATTAACTCAAAGAAAAAGGTTTTTCATATAAAAAAAATCCCCCCTTTTCACCCGCTTAAAGGTTGAATTTCTAAAAACCCCTTCTTAGTGGATACCTACTCTTTGAATTTTATATAAATGTAGATTAAGCTAAGAAAAAAGTGAGTCGTAATCCAGAAAGGTATCAGCCCGACCGCCCAATTCATAATATGAATGATCAAAAGAAAATGTAATCAATCTGAGGCGGGTTGCAGAAATTTTCGAGCTTGCTTCGCACGGTCTTTCAGCCTAGGTTTTCGAAAGTTCTTCGACAAACCTGTAGTAGCACATGGCAACCAGCGCTAGTGCTAAAAAACCTGTAACCCCCGTGGGTTACAAAAGTCTCATAAAAATAATAAATGTTATCCGAAGCAAATAACAAATTGAGTTTATAAAAAAAAGTCACGCCGTGGAGGGTGTAATGGGTACCGGGGGCCTGAAATCTCTTGCACCAGAACCTCTGATGTGAAGTTACGCCACTGATCCCACTGATAGATTTGAGTACATTTTAGTGCTTATTTTTTCAGAGGCAATTATGTTTTAGTTCTCTTCATCGGTTCTGAAAGTTATGTTAGTATTATGTTTTTATGTCACCCGAAAAAGCGCATTGCATTATGTTTACTTCAATTATTTTTTTAATGCTACGCGCTGGGCATTACACTAAAGATGCATTTTTATAGCGTTTAACTTTTATGTTCCATTTTTGTTTATAAAATTTGGGCGTGGGTTGTATGTTTAACGTACGTAGTGATTTATTTTAAGTTATGTTATAGGTATGATATTGCTCTCAAACGTATACCTATTATCCTTAAGAATTGACGACTATTATTATGTTTATGTACTAGGTACTTAGTTATTGATTGCTTTTTAAGTAGTCGCATGGTTAATTAATGACATTGTTTTATTACATTTATACATCGATCAATAATAGAACTTCCGAACCGTTTTATGAGAACTTTTGCATGGGATTGGGTATCTCCCAATCCCATGCAAAAGTTCTCATAAAACGGTCGCCAATTGTATTTTACCTAATTCTACACTCGCGAGCAAAAGTATGGAATCACTTACTTGAAATTGATTCCGCGCGATCTTGAGTACTTAATAACTAGTTAAGAATAATAAAAATGGTACCATTTTAAAGGTTAAACTGTTAACTTTAAACTGATATCAAATTCATTTAAATCACATCAGTATTTAAGGAGTTATCCCGGATTGAGTGAAGGAGTTAGGAAAACATAAGGAAAATGGTAAAATAATAAATAAAGAAAACAACAAAAATTAATTAATAAAAAAATATTTGGCCTTAAAATTAAGTTTCAATATTTTATGCCCTCTCCCCTCGCCCTAATAACTTCTTGAAGACAGTTCTTCATTGACCTAATCAGCTTCTGGATCGATTCTTGCGGGATACCTTCCCACTCCTCTATCAAAGCCGATTTCAGCTCATTCACACTTGAAGGAGCAGGATTTCTGGAACGAACCCTCTTCTTCAGTTCATCCCACATGTGCTCAATGGGATTCAAGTCCGGGCTGAGCGCTGGCCAGTTCAATGTGGCGATACCGACTTCTTCGAGGTATTCAGTTGTGGCACGGGAAGTGTGACAACGCGCAATATCGTGCATAAGGAGGAAGTCATCACCGAAATATCCCGCATAAGGAACGACATGTTCCAGCAGAATATTGGAAATGTAGCGGTCTGAAGTTAGACCGCCTCCTCGTCCCCCGCCAGGCACGAAAACAAGCTCTGTTTTACCGTCGAAGGAAATCCCGGTTCACATCATACAAGATCCGCCCCCATAAGACAGTCTCAGCGAAACAGCACTGCGCAAATCGCTCTCCAGGCCGCCTGTAGACCCGACCCCTTCGGTTGCTGCCGTGGAAACACATTCTGCACTCGTCGGAAAACAGGACTCGCCTCCATTGCTCAACCTCCCAATCAAGATGATAGAGAGCAAATTGAAGGCGTGCTTGTCGGTGACCTGCCGTCAGTTTCGGGCCTGTGGCAGGCCTTTTTGGAATCAAATTAGCTTGCTTAAGTCTTCGACGAACTGTCCATTCGCTGGCAGCTACCCCACGAACATTTCGGAGCTCCTGTTGGACGTCGACACCAGTCAAATGTCGATTCCGGAGAGAGGTTGACACGGTAAAACGGTCATTCCTCTCCGATGTGCACCGGCGCCGTCCAGATCTTGGTCTTGGGATAAAGCCACCAGTCTCCCGAAAGCGTTTATAAACTTTCGAAACACAGGACTGGCTTATGTGGAGCTGACGTGCGACAGCCCGCTGGCTAAGCTCTTCTTGCAATAGGGCGACGATTTGTGCTGCTTCTATAGGCGTAGTATCCATTGTCGTCCAAGTTCAAGGGTCAAAAGTAGCGGAGATGTGTACCGGTCAACATGTGAAAGCCGACTCATAAAGAAAATCCGATAACACGTGCTTTTATTAGGGGGTCAAGAGGGCGCAACTCGCGGCGTATCAAACAATTGAAACATGTCTTTTTCCTTACTTCTTCACATAATCCGGGATAGCTCCTTAAATACTGGTTTAATTTAAATGAATTTGGTATCAATTTAAAGTTAACAGTTTAACCTTTAAAATGTTACCATTTTTATTATTCTTAAGGCCAGGATCTTCGAGCGTAGTAGGCATTTAGCGTTACCTCCGTCCTCGCGTGGCAAATGCCGCGAAAGCGTAGTTCGAATGAACTCGCTGACCCCTGTCACGGTTATTTTTATAAGTAATAGTATTGTGAATCGGCCCTATTCTTGAAATATAGGGCTGCTCGTCTACAGTATTTTAATTTAATCATCCTACTTTAGTTTCTTTCTAGTTTTGTGATTGTAAATATTATATTTTTAACCGACTTCAAAAAAGGCGGAGGTTCTCAATTCGGATATTTCTATTTTTTTTTATGTATGTTAGGGGGGGCATAACTCCATCGTAAATAGACAGATCTGCAATTTTTTTTTTGAAGTGAAAACTTCTTTAGCATCGTTGTGATGTGATTTGAAAATTTTATGAAACGAAAAAGCAACAGTAAAAAGAGACATGAGATTTAACGTGGGAGAAAATGAGATAGGAAGCATTATACAGTGTTTTTGTTTTTTATTATTACAAATGACATCACATTTAATCCTATGCTACTAATTTGTGGTGATGATGATGATGAGGATGATGGTGATGGCGATGGCGATGGTGATGGCGATGGTGATGGCGATGATGATGATGGCGATGATGATGATGGCGATGGTGATGGCGATGGTGGTGGTGATGGTGATGGCGATGGTGATGGCGATGATGATGATGGTGATGCGATGGTGATGGCGATGGTGATGGTGATGGCGATGGTGATGTTGATGATGGTGATGGCGATGGCGATGGTGATGGCAATGGTGGTGGCGATGGTGATGGCGATGATGGTGATGCGATGTTGATGGCGATGGTGATGGCGATGGTGATGGCGATGATGATGGCGATGTTGATGATGGTGATGGCGATGATGATGGCGATGGCGATGGTGATGGCGATGGCGATGGTGATGGCGATGGTGATGGCGATGGTGATGGCGATGGCGATGGTGATGGTGAAGGATGGATGGATGGATGGATGGATGGATGGATAGATGGATGTTCTTTAGCATCGTTGTGATTTGAAAGTTTATGAAACGAAAAAGCGACAGTAAAAAGAGACATGAATTCATAAGATTTAACGTGGGAGAAAATGTGTTAGGAAGCATTATACAGTGTTTTTGAAGGTTTCATTTCTACCACGTGTGAATTGCACACATGCTGTTTTTTTTATTTTTGTAAAGATCTGATGATGACTTTCAGAGACAAACAACGGAACTCTTCAATAAATGCCAGCAAATCAACCGCGATTGCTGCTATAGCATATGTAATCGCAATCACACAACATAACATCACGCCTGTACCCTTCAAAGGGTAAAGCAGATGTGTTCAATAGCTTTGTTACTGATATTCACATAGCAAGTAGTGACATATGAATTTGTTTGGGGTAGGTAAGTACAACTAAAAAGTGAAAAATAACTTTAGTTTCGAAAGTCGGTGTCAAAAAATGAAAATATATTCTTCACGTTGTAGTGTTTTTTTTTTTGAGTCGGTTGTTTTTTTTGTAAAACACTTTTTTTGGTTGCTTGAATTCGTCAATAAGTTTTTTTAATTAAATCTACTAATCAAAAACACCACAATACGCATTTTTATTGAACTCCTATTTCATTCACAACGAATTTCATATTTTTCAATAAAAAAACAGCAAGTGTGCAATTCACACGTGGTAGAAGTGAAACCTTCAAAAACACTGTATAATGCTTCCTAACTCATTTTCTCCCACGTTAAATCTTATGAATTTACATGTCTCTTTTTACTGTCGCTTTTTCGTTTCATAAACTTTCAAATCACAACGATGCTAAAGAACATCCATCCATCCATCCATCCATCCATCACCATCACCATCGCCATCGCCATCGCCATCGCTATCACCATCGCCATCGCCATCACCATCGCCATCACCATCTCCATCACCATCATCATCATCGCCATCGCCATCACCATCGCCATCACCATCGCCATAACCATCGCCATCGCCATCACCATCGCCATCACCATCATCATCATCGCCATCGCCATCACCATCGCAATCACCATCGCCATCACCATCATCATCATCGCCATCACCATCGCTATCACCATCACCATCGCCACCACCATCGCCATCACCATCACCATCGCCATCACCATCGCCATCACCATCGCCATCACCATCGCCATCATCATCGCCATCACCATCGCCATCACCATCGCCATCACCATCGTCATCGCCATCGCCAACACCATCACCATCATCATCACAAATTAGTAGCATAGGATTAAATGTGATGTCATTTGTAATAATAAAAAACAAAAACACTGTATAATGCTTCCTATCTCATTTTCTCCCACGTTAAATCTTATGTCTCTTTTTACTGTAGCTTTTTCTACTGTAGCTTTTTCGTTTCATAAAATTTTCAAATCACAATAATGCTAAAGAAGTTTTCACTTCGAAAAAATATAATTTTTACCTATACAATCACAAAACTAGAAACACAAACTCGAAAACTCAAATTTTGCAATTGAATATAAACCTTATTCCGTTGTAGTAAAGTTGAAAATCTATTACAGATATTACGATAATAGGGTATTTGACAAAGTTTTGAAATCCATCTCAGATTATTTAGTAGTGTCTAAGGAACCCACAAAAAGTAGTTGTTTTTAATTCTGTGATGTTTTTCGTTAAAAAATCAAACTTAAAAATTAATGGTTTAATTATCCCGCCAAAACGTTAGTTCGAGCAATATGGCGGCATTAGCCCCATGTGACGTCACAATACAGTAAACAAAACACACTTCAATAAGTCAAATCTTTCCAAGTGCTTTGGTACTGCTTTTTTTCTACTGTTTAATAAGAAAATGAATTATAAATGGTGTGCAATGCCAAACTGCACCAATACGTCAAAAAATACTCCGGAAAAATTGTTTATTCATGTGCCGAAGAATGCCAAAATGCGTAGAAAGTGGTTACAAATTGCTCGCAGGAGCAAAGTCCTGATCCACGACGTAGTTGTACGTACCCAATAGCATCGTCACCATAAGATTCTCGTGCAGCCTTGAGAATGGAAACTAATTACTTACTGTAAACAAAATTTATTCTTTATAACCTTAAAAACTATTGGTCAGTGGGTTGTCTTTATTACTTACTGAAAGAAAGACTATTATTTCACCTTCGCAGGATTAAGGTTACTTACGTAGTGTTATATTTATGGTACAATACATTGCTGTTTTTACATTTCTCAGCTCTGCAGAATAAAAATCAGGGTTATTTTTGAAGAACATTCCAACCATGATTGCGTCCACTTTGGGCAAGTTTCTGCTGTCTGCTTTCACAAAATTGACTTCCATGACGGAGTGGAATACCAAAATATACGATGGAGATTGTAAAATACCACAAATTTTCACGATAATATTTTATAATCTTATATAAACAGATCAAAAATCGTAAGACTGCAACAATGACAGATCTGACTACTGTGTTGTGACGTCATCTTAGATTCAGCCAATCCTGACTGTTTTGTATCACGTGACATAATTTAAAAATTAATAACTTTTTAACAGGGATTTTGAAATAAAATAGCCATTATATTTAAGTCGGATAATTGCAAATCCCTTTATAAATCTATAATAAATGTGGATAACAACATTTAGCACTTTATTATTCATACTGTCAAATAGCCTATTGTAAATTTATGGTACCGACCTGCTACTGCTAGTACTGTGACGAAAGCAAGAGAACCTTACAACTACAATATTATTCTGTCGCGTCGTCTTATAAGTGGGTAGTTATAAATACGTAGAAAAATAATAATCAAAATTACCTTATTTTTTTTAAGCTTTGCAGTTCAATGCTGAACGTTTTTTTTTTCTTTCTTCTGTTTTTATTCCCCATAATTTAATCTTAATTATCACTATATTACAACTATATTATAACAAACTAATATTTAGTTTAATTATTAATACTAGAACCTAAACAATATTTACAGACTGAATTTTGAAACTAATACACAAACACGGAAATTAACTAACAATATTATAACGTATATTTCGATCGATTAGCGGGAACGCGGCGAGCCAGCAAAAGCGACACAGGTCCTACCTCGGTAACGCCCGGCGGGCTACTGAAGTGAAGCGCGCAGGCCGCCTTTTTAGATTATATCTTGTTAAGACAATAAAAATCAGTTTTGAGAAAAATTAACCGTAGAATGTTCTACTATACATCATTGCCTATTTTTTCATATATTTTTTGCGAGTAAAAGTTAAGTCTACTTCAAATGCGACTTGAAAAACGATTAAAAACTTCGCTGTTTTCGATTTGTTTGCGATTTTTTATGATCGAGTGAAGTTGTAAATATCGTGTTTTGAACCATAGAATAATCAAGAATGTTAGTTAAACTATGCCATATATTTTTTTCAGATTAAAACAAAGAATATTTGATTGTTTAATGTTGAATCAAAAATAGGTCGATTCCGAGATTTCCGAGAGTCCTGGCCTTAACTAGTTATTAAGTACTCAAGATCGCGCGGAATCAATTCCAAGTAAGTGATTCCATACTTTTGCTCGCGAGTGTAGTTGAAATAAATATACGCTAATGTAAATTCAACCTTAAATACAATGCTTAAAGTTGTATTCACAAAGCTATTACGACCGGTGCTCGCTGGTCGACATACATTCAAATTCAACCTTACGTAAAACGTTTTAAAGTCAGAATGTGCTAAAAAAGAACAATTAATTTTACGACCTAGGCTCGCCGCTAGGACAAAGAATGAGTGGAGTTGAATTGTTCAATTTTTTTTTGTATTTTATTGTATATGGAATTTTTTTGAATGTTATTTTTTTTTAACTTGTTAAGCTATACATGTCATGACATGACATACAAAAAATGTCCTTACCGAAAAAACGCAAGATAATTTTAATTTCGCGGGCTACGACAGCGGATCAACCATATCGCTTGTATTTCCCTCATAAAATTTCCATACCGGGGGCCATATATTAAAATCGATTCTTAAGGAGTAAACTCCAATAAAATCTCACATCTTTAATTTTATTACATGCACTTAGTCAAAATTAAATCTATTAAATGTTACTATTATATTTACTTATAGAAACAGTAAATAAGTCTCATTAAACAAAAAAAATCATACTTTATTAATAAAAAAACTTAAGCAACAATAGCGTCTCCATAAATAGAACAGAATCAACGCACATAACCCGAACAATTTAAGTGGGCATGCGATTATATGATTAATACGTTTAGTAAGAGTCTATTGAACACACTTGCTCGTAAAGTGGCTCTTATTGAACCGCTTTTAGGTCCATAATACAGTGTATTAAAAACGCGTGCATTTTCTTTGTTATTCCACTAGTGCGATAATGCCACAGATAACTTTTTACTAGTCGGAGATGCGCGATTTTTTAATCTCATGAGACTTCATGCCAAAAGAAATCCGCGGGCCATATTTCACTTTAAAAAAAAAATAGTTTGTATTGTCCTTGGTCCCAAAATGAGCTAATATTTATTTACCTTAAGGTGAATGCGCAGTAGTAGACCGCAAAATTCAAATTTTCTTAGGTTTTTTGCAATTTTCAGGTCAGTGTCAGGTTGTATCTTGATCAATATATGATTTGCGACTATAACAGGTATGTCTTTACAGAATTATAATCATTAGAATCATTAATACATCTTTCTAAGTTAGATTTGTTCCATAAGAACAAATATAACTTAAAGATTCTGTTCTAATGACTATAATTCTGTAAATACATATACACCGTGAAATTTTAATGGTTGTTTTCCCGCAGCGAAACAGTTTTGTCTTAGTAATATAATCGTTTCATAAATAAATAAAATATTAGAAACAGGAAATGACAGATTTAGCATTGTGAAACACAAAACTCGAAAGTGATCACGAACTAATAGTAACACCGCCCGATATCTACGGCTGAAGAGCCGCACGGCCATTGACCCGCGTGCGTTTCAATCAGCTGTTTGCTATCCAACAAGTTATTAAAATTTTCCCTTCATACCATCGAGTTTCATACTTTTACGGGCTTAGGACCGTCATAAATACTTTTTGAACTGCAATTTACTGAACACGAAATTAAATTTAGATAATTACCGCCGCACGGATATAGGCGTCGAAACGCGGTTTCGATCGTTTGTAATTTTTGCGCGCAGGCTAGTTTATGCTGTATCACTACACGCGAGAGCTTATTTTACTTTGAACATTTCTTTTGTCGGCGTTTGCGGTAGATTTTTGTATTGTTAAATGCAAGCTATTTTATGCTGTATTACCGCGTATGAGAGCTTATTTTGGTTTCAACATTTTAAATCGGTCTTCGCTTTGTCGGCTTAGCAGGTGATTTTTTGCAATGTTGCGTGCAAGCTATTTTATGCCGTATCAC
Organism: Luperina testacea; assembly: GCA_927399505.1. Classification (NCBI taxonomy): domain Eukaryota; kingdom Metazoa; phylum Arthropoda; class Insecta; order Lepidoptera; family Noctuidae; genus Luperina; species Luperina testacea. The sequence continues at coordinate 11,204,413 of OV656756.1, forward strand.
CACATGCGGGAGCTTATTTTGGTTTGAACATTAATTTATGCATTGTTTTCTTTTGATGGCGCCGGCGCGTGCGACAGTACCTACAACAAATCTCGTCTAGTGTTACTATTTTTTCTCACTTTTTCGAGTTGTTGAATATTTTTTTAATTATTTTAAAACAAAAACATTTTTATTTTTTTACTTTTAATCTATGTTTCGAAAGTACTCCTTATGGCAAGTCGTTCTGCCGCGGGAAAACAACCATTAAAATTTCACGGTGTATATTATGGTCGCGAATCATGTTTTGTCAAGATACAACCTGATACTGACCTGCAACTTACAAAAAAACGTAAGAAAATTTTAATTTCGCGGTCTACCACTGCGCATTCACCTTAAATTGTACAATTTGACATACGACAACACTACGATCAGTCTAAACATTATTTTGTGTTTATTATATTTTTTCTATAAGCTGGTTAGCGGTCTGTTGTCAGTGCTTTTATTTACACTTGCGCGCGCATCGCTTGTGCTGGCTAGCGCGGCGCGCGGAAAAACAAAGCGCGCCATTTTCCACACAAGTTAATATTTAACAATACAAGTCTGTTTTTATCCTCGCAAGTGTGTTGAAAAACGTATGAAACGCGTGTGCATTGATCATTAATACAATCAATAATACCGCCTCGAGTATAATGATCAACATAGCACACATTTGTATCATAATGTACTATTACAATTAAGATGCTTATAACTCCTGCTGTTTATTAAGACTTAATTTAAAAAATGTTTTTACGATGATTTCTTGACTAAATATCAGTATTTACAATACAGTGATTACAATTATATAATTATAATATTAATACTTACCGAAAATATGAAACTATCCCTTTTTAGCTTCCTGGATGTGTGATTTTTACAGTTTTTAAACGTGCACTGAGGCGTGTTTACCGTCGGAGCATTCGAATGCTACTAGATTAAATGTGCACCCAAATTTTGAATTGTGTGCACATTAGGTGAGGACATTTTTTGACGCTGACTGTGTATGTAGTTCTATTATTGATCGATGCATTATATCGTTATTGTAATACACTATTGATGACGTAGATGTCCTCTAGTATTTTTAGGCTATATTTACATTATAATGTTAGTATGTAGTAAACTGCAGTCGGTCTTTTAATTTATATTTAAAAATATTAATAATATTTTTTTGGGCAACTTTCAGTTGAAGGGAATCAGCTAATCTCGTATACAGGGAATATTCCAGACTTTGAGGATATAAACATACCAGATCTGGAGTGCGATAATTCTCAGGAGCCGTGCGTGTCCAGTCCCAGCAGCTCGACGCTAAACACGCCGCAGATTCAGACGCACTCGCCTTCCTTTACATTGAAACCATGAGGAAAGCCTAAAAAACGACGCCACAAGAAGAAGCGTTCGTCCAAAAAGTGATACCTATTTAAGTATTTCACTTTGATAATACTTCGTGTGGACTGACTTTAATAACTGATTAGTGTAGTCATACATGTAAACGAGAAAGAAAAAAGATATACAATTAGCTTTAGAGATTGCTAATACAAGTTTTGTTTATCTGTTCATTGGTTTGGCTGTGTGCCACTTAAACTTTAAACAAACTAGTTTACATAAGATATATACAAATAATAAGGAAATGCTTCTAAACGTAAGGCTATCTTTTTAAATACTGTTTTTTTCCATTAACAAAGCATAAAAGATGATAATTATGATTTTCTGTTTTACTTGGATGTATTAAAGATTTACAAAATTTAACCAAAAAGCTAGGTATAAGTTCATCCATATTTCCTATCCATTAAAAAAAATACATCACGGGATAAGGCTAATATTACTTATATTTATAGTAATAGTTACGCTGTGTAATTGCTTAAGTTTCTTATATCAATCATTATTATGTAAAGTTTCGAAATTTTGTCACGAAAATGAACAGTCTGATAACAGTGTGTATTTTTTTAACATTTATAAATTATTAAACTAGTGATTACATAAATATAAGGTCGCACATTGAACAATAAATTGATCCAAACTGTTTTTTTATCATAGACGAATATATAATTATGAGTATTTTGTGTAGTAATAGGTTAAAAGATAACATGTAAGTATGTTTATCGCGTGACTGAGGTTCTTTGCACTCGTTCATATATTTATTAAGACAGCTGAATAAGATCGATATTTAAAAAGTATATGAAAGTCATCCCTACAAAAAATAGTCATATAGCATGTGATTGTCGGTACAATTGCTTTGGTTCCTTATAAAAGACGCGATCCGCACGGTTTTTGACGAAACATCGACAGTTAATTATGGCTGATTTTTCAATCGACCGATAATTTTTTTCGTGGAATAAAATTAACATCTGACAGTTTTTGTAATTGTCAAAAATTATAAATTATTCCACTGATAAAGTGATGTCCGTTGTTAGAAAAATGAGCCCTATTAACTTAGGGCTGATTTTTGATAAGAATGTAATATACATTTAAACCTTCCGGATGAAATCCCCTAAATTATGGTGAAACCCGCTTCAAAATACATTGTGCAGTTTATTAGAACTAAGCGGTCACACAGACAGGCACGAAAAGTGATTTTAATTTATACTATTTATATTTGATTTTAAGTGGAAACAGCTCAGCGACGTTGCTATTGTTGTTTTTGCAAAATTTACAAATTAGACAACATAATTTTTGTGGTTTATAATTCTTGAATAATCAGTCAAGCAATTTCATAATTGTATCTTATATTAGATTTTTTTCATTGAATATTGTCATATTAACAATGAAATTCCTATTAAAAAGTGTGATAATGTTCGTGATTTATGGAACTCCAGAATATTTTCATCGATCGGTTATCCAGCTGTGAATTTGCACAATAATATAAAACACATATGTTGATGAATTGCATCTTCACCTACCTTTTTTGTGAATCGTATGTAGGTAGCTAATCACACCAGAGGTGTAGTAGGGTTTATTTATTTTGGTGCATTGAACCATTTTTTGTTTATTATCTCAATGTTTATTATGTATTTAAATGCAGCAGTGGTACTGCTTTTGTTTAACACAGGTATATTTATTGAATATTTACAAAATTTAACTTTCATAGAAGGTTTAAAAAATGATTCGCTCATGTGTGTACCATAAAACGTTTTCATATTTGTTGACGGATTATCACTACATAGTATAAAACATTGTTTATAAATGTCTAAGTATATAATCGTTTATTAATATAATATAATGTTATATACCTAAGTCTTAATTTTAGAGTGTAAATTAGCCTAACATCCCATTTTGCGCTATCTCAAGAATGCATTACGAAATCACCCGCGTTGGAAAGTATTACAAACGTGCATTTTGCGTAATGCTCAGCAGTCAGCATATTGCATAGATATTATATATCCGTATTGCATAGATAGATGTATCACAAATAAAAAGTTAAGAAAAAAGAAACATGGAAAAACAAGTTCGTAAAAGTAACTAAAATTGTCCAGTTTCAGGAATATGGTCAAACTAATGCTCCTTATCCTAAAAACCGATAAAGATATTTAATGCTAAAACTTGGTTATATACTGCAGAACTACATATATTTACTATTTTATTATTATATAACTGTATAACTCGTTTAAACATACATAAACAACCACAATAGATTTAGTTATAGTTATTTTATATAGGTACTACATACAGCCATTGTATTATAATATTAAAATATGTTTATGAACAAAGTTTGGTAAGATTAAAGCAAATCAAGTATGTAAGAATACATTATCTATGTTAAATATGTAAAAGTTATTTTTAAATTCAATGTAATAAAATATTGAATTTTATAATTTGTTTTAATTGACACACTTTGCCATAAGAGGCACGATACTTTTAGCATAATTGTGCAATTTTATAACTTCATCAATATTGCGTCGCGTTTCTGCGACTGTCGCGATAGCAAAATCGCGCTACACAGTATGGTTTTATGCTGCTTCACAGTTTAGCGACTCACTGCGTATTATCTATACTTATAATAAATCTGTAGAAGTGAAAATTCTGTACATTGAAAATAGCAAAAAAATAAATGGCAGGGGGTGTTACTATACCGACACCGAACCCAAAAATGTGATTAAAAAATTTTTGTCTGTCTGTCTGTCTGTCTGTTTGTTCAGGCATCACGCAAAAACTACCGGTTAGATTACGATGAAACTTGTGTAATGAATTTATGATTATTTAATATTGTTCTACAAATCTGTCAGTCAAATCAAGTTTATTATTATTGTAATGAATTTATGATTATTTAATATTGTTCTACAAATCTGTCAGTTAAATCAAGTTTATTATTATCAACAATCGAGTTAAATTTACAACACCCTATTCGATATTAAAATCATATTTTATTAATTAGTAAGTTAGTCGATTCGAGAGTCCATCACTTTGTTGGTCTATGAAAAACGAACAGATTGAAAAATACATTTCGTTCGGTCCGGAACGAAATGCACTTGGTCGGTTAATTTTTAAAGAGTAGATCATTCGGGTCGGCTAGCTCGACCGAGGCAGACGTTTAGTATTCTCTGTGTATTAATTGCTGTGTATTTCTGTGCATTAGTTGGAAAATTACTTTATAATAAAATTGTACATGAATTTATGAAAAAGTGATTGAAGATTGATTGAAGTAATATAATCGTTATTACGAAGCAAATAGTTGTATTATTCTACACCTGAATCTGAACTGTGAGAATTCGTCGCAGTTCAGAAGTGGGATAAAAGGACCCAATCTAAGGTACGTGCAAGTGTTTTATTTGATTATTAATAATTATAATACTACTAGGAAGCCAAGTGTGCTTAAGCTAGTGGAGGCTATGTATGCCTATTGAGCCATGTGCGCTCAGTTGTTACAGGTTATGTGTACCTACAATATAAAGCCAAGCGTGCTTCAGATACTAGAGGCTATGTATGCCTATTGAGCCATGTGCGCTCAGTTGTTAGAGGTTATGTGTGCCTACAATAGGAAGCCAAGTGTGCTTCAGTTACTAGAGGCTATGTATGCCTATTGAGCTATGTGCGCTCAGTTGTTAGAGGTTATGTGTGCCTACAATAGGAAGCCAAGCGCGCTTCAGTTACTAGAGGCTATGTATGCCTATTGAGCCATGTGCGCTCAGTTGTTAGTGGTCGTGTGTACCTACAATAGGAAATGAAGTGTGCTTTAATAAGAAGCTAACTATGCCTACAAGATGTTTTTTGAATACTGACATGAATTCAATGATATTTTATTCTTTTGAGGTATGAATCCTGACGAAGCGATGACTCCGGATGGCTCGCCTACTCGCAAAGACGAGCATCAAGGAAAACGTAAACGATCCTCCTCCAAAGCAGCAGCTAAGTCTAAGAGAACCAAGAAGCGATCAAAGAAGAAACGTAAGCTGTCATCCAGCTCGTCCTCATCCAGCAGTGAGTCACCTCGTAGTTCGCGGAGTTTGAATAAGAGACGATCCAAGGATAGAGGCAGTTGGTCTACTAAACAGGTACTTGATATGTTTAATACCCTTCAAGAACATAAGAGCAAGACTAATAATTTAAATAACAGCCTTCTCAACAATGTAATACCGGAATTTGATCCGTCAAGTAAAACTCAGAATATTGACTGTTGGGTTAGGAAAGTAAATGAATGTGCCGTAATCTATGAATGGAACGAGAAGCAGACCATACATTTTGCTCTACAAAAGCTTTCTGGTATGGCAAAGAAGTGGTTTGAAGCCCTCCCTAGCGTTGTTTTCAGTTGGTCAGAGTGGCAGGACAAACTCATAAGAGCTTTCCCGAATGAGCAAAATTATGGTCGGCTTCTCGAGGAAATGTTAGCTCGCACTACTCGTAGTGGCGAAAGTTTGCGTGAGTACTTCTATGATAAGTTAACGTTGTTAAACAGATGTGAAATAAGAGGCAAAAAGGCCGTCGATTGTATTGTCCACGGGATACTAGATAAATCGATTAGAAGCAGTGCACAGGCACTGACTTGTCGTGAACCGGAAGGTTTACTGAATTTTCTTAGCTCTCAGCATTCCATATTAGAAAATAATACGTTCAATAGGAAACGTAACGATGGTACGATAGTTCGACCAGGTAACACTGCTGCAACGCCCTCAAGTGAAAGTTCTGTCATTTGTTTCAATTGCCGCTCGAGAGGACACCCTTACTCTCGATGCCCCAAACCCTTAGTTAAATGTTTAAAATGCCATCGGGTAGGCCACAACAACGATAATTGTAAACTAGAGCCTTTAATCCTACGAAACGAACCCAAACAGACAGAAGTTCAGGATCGAAAAACTTTGACTATAACTACCTTCAATAATAACAGCGACAAATTTTACAAAACCGTTACGATAAACGATAAAACTTTAACTGCTTTTATTGATTTTGGCAGCGAATGTAGTTTAATAAGAGAATCTGATGCTCAAAGTCTGAATTTAACTAAAAATTTAACAGAATTGCCAGTAATCAAGGGATTCGGGAACTCTAAAGTTTTTCCAGTATATAGGAGCAATGTTTATCTAAAATTAGATGAAGTTGAGGTTAATGTAGAGGTATTAGTGGTTAACGAACAGTTCCTTCAGACAGCTTTGCTTATAGGTCAAAATGTTACTGAACTTCCCTGCGTAACAGTATTTAAGAATAGCCATCAGTTAACATTTTATCAGAGCCCTGATACCGATACCTTATTACAGCCAGTGAAGCGTTTAAAGTTAAATTTTGATAACGATACCGATGTTACATTGTCAGGATTAGTTGAGGTCACCACGTCTGACGTTGGCTTCTCTGGAGATATTTATATTGAAGGTTACTGTAGTTGTGAGCCTAGGAAAGAGCATTATTTGCACCAAGGGGTTTATAGGGTTGTTGACGGGAAGTGTTATTTGCCTGTAACTAATTTATCTGGTCAGAACCTTACATTATCCAAGAAATGTCCTATTGCTAAAGGAACTTGTTTTGACGAGAGGAGTACCACATATACAAATAGAGTAACAAAAGATAATTCAAAATGTGAACCTTTGCTGATATCCGACATAAAAGTTGGTCCTCAAATTGACAAAGACACATTAGGTAGACTTCATTCACTTTTACTCAGTTATCGTGATTGTTTTGCATTCAGTCTTGGTGAAATTGGTTGTGCTAACTCAACTGAAATGAAAATAGATCTACTAGATGATAAACCCGTAGTCTACCGACCGTACAGATTATCTTTTTCGGAAAGGGGTCAGGTAAGGGAGATAATAGATGATTTGTTGCAAAATAATATTATACAAGAATCTAATTCAAATTATGCTAGTCCTATTCTATTGGTGCGGAAAAAGTCAGGCGAACAGCGCCTATGTGTCGATTATAGGGCTCTCAATAATAAGACTAGGAAAGATTGGTTCCCTTTGCCGATAATCGACGATCAGTTGACAAACCTTAGTGGCAATAGATTTTTCACATCCCTAGATCTGACTTCAGGGTATTATCAGGTACCAATGGCGGAAGAAAGTCGTCCGTTAACTGCATTCATAACGCCAGATGGGCATTATGAATTTAAAAGGATGCCTTTTGGCCTTGCAAATGCTCCAGCTGTATTTCAGCGATTAATGAATGCAATGCTAGGTGATAAACGTCATGAATCAGCTTTAGCTTACTTGGACGACATTCTTGTGCCATCGGTTACCTTGGAGGAGGGATTTGAGAGGCTGGGGAATGTTTTAAAGTTGTTGCGTCAGAATGGACTTACTTTAAAATTATCTAAATGCCGTTTCTTCGATAATTCCCTTGACTATTTAGGCTATGAGATTTCTGCTGAAGGCATACGCCCTAACGAAAATAAGATTTTAGCTGTCAAAGAGTTTCCTGTTCCCCGGAACGTACATGAAATCCGTCAGTTTTTGGGACTAGCAGGATATTTTAGGAAATTTATCAAAAGTTTCGGGGAAATAGCTAGGCCTCTAACAAACTTACTCAAGAAGGGCAATGTTTTTAAGTGGACAGATGTAGAATCTCATTCGTTTACTACCTTAAAGGATAAGTTGATTGACCGACCAATTTTAGCATTGTACAACCCTAACTTTGAAACTGAGTTGCATACGGATGCAAGTTCTTTAGGCGTGGGTGGGATATTGATGCAATGGCAGCCGGAGCCACGTGCTCTCAAACCAATAGCCTATTTTAGCCGGCAGACCTCTCCCGAGGAGCGCCACTTGCATTCTTATGAACTCGAGACTCTTGCAATTGTATGTTCATTAAAGAAATTTAGAGTGTATTTGTTGGGGATAGAGTTCAAAATTGTAACTGACTGTAACGCCCTTCGAACAACACTTACTAAACGCGACTTGATACCCCGAATAGCTAGGTGGTGGCTTTTAATAAGCGAATTCAATTTTAGCATAGAGTATCGTCCAGGCATCCGTATGGCTCATGTAGACGCACTGAGCCGTAACACAAAATTAACACCCAATGATATCGATGATTCTACAGTCACAGTCTATAGTATCGAAACTGATAACTGGCTCTTGACTTTACAAATGACAGATCCTGATATATCCCGAATATATAAAATCCTTAAACCTGAGTCAGATGAAGAAGTTAAAGAAATTAAAAATAAATATGTAGTTAAGAATAGTAGAGTGTATAGGAGAGTTGATGATAAGTTGTGTTTAGTAATCCCTCGCAATGCTCGATGGCAAGTATGTAAATCAAATCACGATGACGCTGGTCATTTAGGTGTATCAAAGACAACCGAGAGAATTCAGTCTGTTTTCTGGTTTCCTAAGTTACGTAGATTTGTTAAAAAGTATGTGAAGTCTTGCATTAAGTGCGCCTACAATAAGGACAATACGTCACGACATAACAGTGGTCTGTTGTACCCGATAGAGAAGGTAAGCATTCCATTTCACACCATTCATATTGACCACTTGGGTCCATTTGTCAAAAGCAAGAACGGCAATGTTTACATTCTCACCATAGTGGATGGATTTACCAAATATTTGTTTGTAAGAGCCGTTAAGGATACAAAAACTAAAACAACGGTTAAGGTATTATTAAATATTTTTTATGACTTTGGTTTACCATCCCGAATTATATCGGACCGAGGTACTTCTTTCACTTCAGCAACTTTTAAATCTTTTTGTGATATTCATGGTATTAAACATGTTTTGAATGCTGTCGCATGTCCCAGAGCCAATGGCCAAGCCGAAAGATACAACCAAACGATTTTAAGTTCACTTTCAAAATATTCTGACGGCGAGGATGAACGGAACTGGGACATGTGTCTAGGCAAAATCCAGTGGGGAATAAATAATGCCACAAATTCCACCACTCAGAAAACAGCTACTGAAGCATTATTTGGAACCAGATTAAAAGACAGCCTAAGTAATATTTTAGATGCCATTAATGAGCCCAATCCCAATCTTACAGAAATAAGACAGGAAGTTCGTACAAATATCGAATCCAGTCAAATTAAACAAAAACAAAACTACGATCAAGATAGACGTCCTGCCCCAACTTATAAGCAAGGAGATTTAATTAAAATAACTAGAACTAATTTTAATAATAAAGGTAAAAGTACTAAGTTGATGTCAAAATTTATAGGGCCCTTCAAAATAGCAGAAGTTTTGGGCAATGATAGGTATAAAATAATCGAAATACCTGGTTTTAGTAAACGCAAGCATAAATTCGATAGTGTGGTAGCAGTAGACAGGATTCGACCATGGATCAATATAAATGTGTCCGAACAAAATGATAATATAGATGCAGTAGCTAATAGCAGTAGTACGTCTGACAGCGAAAGTAATAAAAGTGACAATGAAATTCCACAAAGTCAATCTGAGTCCAAATAATAGCCGAATGTAATGAATTATTAATAGATATAAAATGTATAGAGATGTTTAGTTTACAGTTGATTCACATGAAACTTTATAATTATGTAAGTGTACTTAAGGATTCATAAAATTATTGTATCATGATTATATACCGTGCATCAGGAGATCGCACGTAGTCGGACGGCCGAATGTAATGAATTTATGATTATTTAATATTGTTCTACAAATCTGTCAGTCAAATCAAGTTTATTATTATTGTAATGAATTTATGATTATTTAATATTGTTCTACAAATCTGTCAGTTAAATCAAGTTTATTATTATCAACAATCGAGTTAAATTTACAACACCCTATTCGATATTAAAATCATATTTTATTAATTAGTAAGTTAGTCGATTCGAGAGTCCATCACTTTGTTGGTCTATGAAAAACGAACAGATTGAAAAATACATTTCGTTCGGTCCGGAACGAAATGCACTTGGTCGTTTAATTTTTAAAGAGTAGATCATTCGGGTCGGCTAGCTCGACCGAGGCAGACGTTTAGTATTCTCTGTGTATTAATTGCTGTGTATTTCTGTGCATTAGTTGGAAAATTACTTTATAATAAAATTGTACATGAATTTATGAAAAAGTGATTGAAGATTGATTGAAGTAATATAATCGTTATTACGAAGCAAATAGTTGTATTATTCTACACCTGAATCTGAACTGTGAGAATTCGTCGCACTTGGTATAATTATTCTTTAATATCCTGGGCACCACACTGGGTACTTTTTATCCCGAAAAAGTATATAAAACAAAAAACAAACTTAATTTTGCGGTTCGATCCCTAGACCCGATTACTGTACCAACCGCAAATAATAAGTTTGTCGTAGGTTACGTCACCCGCAGTGAAGTTCACTAAGGGGCGCTGCACACGGCTAAGATACTATAATATTTTATCTTAAGATACAATATCGCTCGCCATACAATTCAATGGACTATCACACACGACGAAGATAATAAATAATATTTCATATTTATAAAGCAGAAGAGTTTGTTTGTCTGAACGCGCTAATCGGTCGGATTTTTCACGGAGTAGATTTAAAAAAATATTTTTTTTTTTTTTTTTTAATCTTTATTTATTTACAGGGTTTTTTCTATACAGAATATGTCACCCCGATGATTACATACAATTAAATTACACATATACCTATACTAAACTAGCTTACCCGCAACCTTATAACCATAATAATAATACAATAAAGTGTTCTGGCTTCATCGGACAATGGTGAGGCCAGAACGCTATTATAGAAGCCTATATTAAAACTATTGACAAAAGCTTGACGCCTTTGGGATTTTTATATTTGCTAGCCTAATTCTTGAGGAAGGCTATGTAACATCACGCTATAACCCTTAGGAGCCGAGCAAAAAGAATAAAAGTCAGAAAGATCGCTAAGCAAAAACGAAGTGACAGCGCGGGCAGGCGATGCGATGCGATGCGACGGCGTGGGTCGGAAACAATAAATTTCACGCGGACGAAGTCGCGGGCAGAAGCTAGTAGATAAATAAATCGTTTATTTGGTGCATACTAAAGAAATAGCACTACCTACGAATAAACACATTATTTAATTATAAGAAATTACAATTAACATGAATATTAAGAAAACACTACAAGGTGCCAATATACGAGGGTCATTCAATAAATACTTAGCCTACAAAAAGTAAACGATAATTTTGGAAAAGTGGCAATTTATTTTTCAACATAGTCTCCTTTTAGTTCGACACACTTAGCCCAGCGATGCTCCAACTTTTTTAACCCGTCCGAAAAATAGTTTTTGTCAAACTCTGCAAAATAGGCCTCCGTGGCGGCGATGACCTCCTCATTTGATCCATATCTATTCCCGGCGAGTGATTTTTTCAGATTAGGAAACAGAAAGAAGTCACAAGGGGCCAAATCTGGAGAATACGGTGGATGGGGCAGCAATTCGTAGCGTAATTCGACCAATTTGGCCATGGCAACGGCAGACGTGTGAACCGGTGCGTTGTCGTGGTGAAACAGCACTTTTTTCTTCGCCAGATGGGGTCGTATTTTCTTTAATTCGGCGTCGAATCGGCCCAATAAATCGGCATAGTAAAGCCCTGTAATTGTTTTACCCTTCTCGAGGTAATCGATATAGATCACACCTTGTGAATCCCAGAAAACGGTGGCCATAACTTTTCCGGCCGATTTTACAGTTTTCGCCTTCTTTGGAGCACGTTCCCCGGTCTGGATCCATTGTTTTGATTGCTCCTTGGTCTCTGGTGTATACCAGTGGATCCAGGTTTCATCGACGGTCACAAAACGACGCAAAAACTCCGCTGGATTCCGCTTAAACAGCGCCAAACACGTCTCCGATGTGGTCTCACGGTTGCGCTTGTTTTCTGGTGTGAGTAAACGCGGCACCCATCGCGCCGACAGCTTTCTCATGCCGAGTTCGTCGTGAAGAATATGATGCACTGTTCCTTCTGAAATGCCTACAGTCTCAGCTAGCTCCCGAACCTTCAATCGGCGATCTGCCAATACGAGATCATGGATTTTTTTAATGTTTTCCTCCGTAGCAGCCGTTTTCGGTGCACCTGGACGTGGTTCATCAAAAACCGACGTACGGCCACGTGCAAACTCGTTGAACCAATTCTTGACTGTGGCCATCGATGGAGAAGAGTCACCGTACACAGCATCCAAGCGCTCTTTGATTTCGATGCGCGTTTTCCCTTCCAAAAATAGGAATCGAATCACCGAACGATATTGCTCTTTTTCCATTTTTGTAAAACCGATCGACACGTTCGCTTCCATAAGTTGTCAAATTAAAACAAATGAAGTGATTGGAATGAAAATTTGAAAAAAGAATTATTAAAGAATGTGCTACACTGTGGTAAAACTCTTTTGAAACTACAGCGCCCTCTGGCGATGAGGCTAGGTACTTATTGAATGCACCTCGTAACTACACAAAAAAAAAATTAAAACTATTGACTATTACACTTTAAATAAATAATGAACATACAAAGTGCGGTGTCTCATAAGGTTGCACTAAATGGGAGTCCAGCCAGCATTGCTGTTCCCAACCATTCGACAGGTCACCGAGTCGAAAATGACACATTTTCGGTTAGTCTGCCTAGTCCCCGACCGCAAATAGCATAAAATATAATAATATAAAATATCGAGTAAAGTAACTTCATAAAACTACAGAAAATCAGAGATAAACTGCTAAAATTTTCGAGCTCAATACGTTTAGCCTGAATATCTCACTGCTATTTTCGCATATTTATTGTTAGTTCCTTAGTTCTCTAAATTCCGCAGCTTTATGAATATTATGTCGACAAATTATGTAACTTCTATAATTGTATAAATTATCAAAAGAAAACATCCCATCCGAGGCGGTTGCATACATTTTCGAGCCGAATACAGCCAGACGAAAGATGGATGAACATGATTAATGCACCTAGAGACCAGCGCGAGGACCAGAACACGCCAGCGACTCCCGCATTCCCCTTAAGCTTAAGGGAAAGATTTATAAAACAATGGTTACACTTGCTGTCTTGTTTAGATTAGAATATTAGACCACAAAAGGCATGAATTAAAGGCAATTATTGCATGCAGCTGAGATGAGAATGCTGAGAAGGATGTTGGTACGCGAAAAGGAATGAGTAGGTATAATAATAGGTAACACGGGCCGGTGTCCGCAACTCACGCCAATAAGCGCGTATTTTGCGTACGGGTGGGAAAATAGATTATTCGATCCACCCCAGCTCCTCAAGGAAGGCCAGCAACGAGTATATTAGAGGAAGTTTAAAAGTGGCACAGGTAACTGAAACGTTGTGTGATAATAGGTTGTCATGGTATGGTCATGATGCGGAGGAACGAGGAAAAAACCAGTTACCTAATTTCCCTCTGCTGGATAGTAATCTTTTTCTTTCTTTATAAAAACGGTGCCCCACACATCGGTCGGTGCATCTAGACTTATTACTGTAAATCGCAAGTCCCAGGTAATGGGTGACCTAAAATTAAATGCTTGAACAACCCTACTGGAATGGCACTGCCTCTAATGCACATAGCAATATCCTCTGCGATCACATGGTCGCTAACGTTATGAGATACTAGCACCTTCACCTACCCTAGTGCACCACCAAAGCTCTCATGAACCTTCTACTCCAGACGTTATATTAGTCAACAATACTCACAACGTACCTAAGTGAACCTCAAGTTTTCACAAATTTTTCATTTCATCGAATCACCTGCCAGTACACTTTACTGTAGGTGGAACGTATAGCACCAAGTCCAACCCAATCAGCATTTAATTTTGCCAAAGCTGACTGGAAATATTTCAAATCACACTATCTTGTTCAATATTAGACTCAATACCCTGTATTGACGCTGCTATAGGTAAGTCACTTTACTGACAGTCAGTTTAATGCATGGAAGGCGAGTGGTCCTTCCTACCACCGAAATTAACAAGGGTCGTTTAAAATTACCAAGGCGTATTAAGATCCAAACTAAACACAAAAATTATGCGCATATTAATATAATCGTTGCCTCAGACGTCAACTGTTCTTTAAAGTTAACCAGCTACAACCAGACCTTGAATGACAGTAGGTAGGTATTTGGAATGATAATCTCTCAAAAGTGAGGGGCTCGTGGTTAAATAATAACAGCCGCACAGCTCGATCAATTAGGTTAAGCTACGCTTGCCGCGGTTAGTCTGTGGATGGGTGTCCATCTTTACATACCGTGACCTCTCCGTGCCGTGGAAAGCACTTTAAGCCGTTGGTCCCGGCTGTCATTCGTGGATCTTTGACAGTCGTTACGGGTAGGTAGTCGGAAGCCCGAAGGTCTGACAACCAGTCTCCGTTAGGAGTATATATGTTCTGTGCGCAGCATTTGTGTCAGACATGGTTCGATGACGGTGGTATAATTTAATGCGTAGGTAAGTTTAGTGGCAGCGCTTAACCTGGACTTTCTGTTAAGAATAGGTTTTAACGCATTGATGTGCTTTCAGACCCTTTTAGCGAAGTGCATAAGTGTTTTCACTCAAATTAATTTTGTTATCTAGAACTACACCGAGATATTTGACCGAATGGCTCCGCCTGGAGGGTAATGATCGTTTACGCTAGGGTTGCCAACCTCAAATTTAAAAAACCAGGATTTGAAGTTGGAAAAACCAGGACAATTCAGTTTAAAAACAGGACGCATTAATAGAGTGCAATAGTTAAATAAATATCTAGTGAAAACAGGTGAAATGAAATTCAAGTAATTAAAATAATCACATTTTTTAATAAAAATATTTGAATAAAATTATAAAAGTTGAAAACTAAATAATAATCTGACTGGATAGCTAGCTCTGTATGTCTAATGCAAGAAAGGGACGGAATAGTAAGCACTGCGCGACCATAGTAGAGCGAAAGAGATATCATCAAGTGGCACGTTGCGCCTTTGTTTTGAAACAGCACGGCAGCGCGGCAACGCAATTACTTGCGACCGTGAGGCCGCTCGTAACGTAAAAATTTGAGAAGAGGCGCGCGAATTTTAAAATTTAAAAACCCAGGACGCTGCTTAAAAACTATTCAGGACGTCCCAGGACACTACAAAAACTAGGACATGTCCTGGGAAAACAGGACGTTTGGCAACCCTAGTTTACGCGAAAAAATAATAAGTTCTGTTTTACTGGAATTTAATTTTAGTTTCCATCTGGTGAAATACGTGTCAAGTACCTAGATTTAGTGCAAGTTTAAGCCGCCCAATTATTAATTTAATATCCTCTGAAGAAGTATATAAGGCAGTGTCGTCAGAGGCGAGATAAGTTCTAGGTTGCTTAGGTATGTCATTTAGATACAGAATGAAGAGAAATGTTCCTCTTGAGGTACCTACACCAGAAAAAAATTTCGCCATAGAACAGTGTTAACCTATGAAAACTTTGAAATAGCGGTTAATTAGATAACTTTGGACTATTTTGATAAGTAAGAGAGGAACGCCGTTAACAATATAGCTTATGAAGTAGTCCCTTGTGCCAGACATAGTCAAATGTCAATACAAAAGACATAGGCAAATCGACAGGAATGGTGATGCTAGATCACCATTCCTGTCGATTTGCCTTCACTTAGGTTGTGTGCGATATGCTTCGATACCCTGGCGAACTGCTGATTGAGAGAGTCTGAGTGAGAAGTGTACTTTACGAAATCCAAATTGCTCTGGTATTAGTGAATGTTCTGTAGGTACCTTTTAACAGCCGGGTATGAATGAGAGAGTCAAATAACTTGCCCAGACACGGGAATAGGCTTACAGGACGGTAATTTGTAGGGATGCCAGGTTTTTTGAGCGCGATTATTTTTACCATTTTCCAGGATGCAGGGAAGTAGCCTATTTTCAGTCAACCATTAAATATTTTTGTGAGGTAGACTTTAGATCTATTAACTTAAAGTATTTAACAACATATAAAGGACATCGTTTAAAAAAAAATGAACGGTCAAATCTAAGCTATCCGAGCCAGGAGGTACCCTGCAAAAGGTAACCTACAAAAGTTTTTGAGCTATGCTAGACAAAGTAACTCCGACTACAAGAACTAAAATCCCGACGGTCCTAAAATTATCAAGCTCGCGATTTAAATCATCTGTAGCATCTATCGAACGAATTATAGGATCGCTCCTAGGATCTGGGAGTTGCGTCGGAGATCATTTTAAAAACAAATAAAAGTGGTTATAGATTTTATTGCAACGTATTTAACGAATTTGTACTTATTGCAAATAAAATATTCTTATTCTTTAAAAAATATTATAAGTAATAATGTGTTATCACAGTTGCTAAAAACTCCTGTTTCAGGAACATGTAAGGTTAATTTCATCACGAAAAATAATTACATTTTGATTTAATATAGCTAGGTACTTAATTTAACATAAACAGTCGCATATTGCATTATAAATATTATGTATCAAGTAAATTACACCTAAAGTAAAGAGAATAAATTGTCAAGGTAAACATCACAGTCATACACAATTTCCTCCTGGCACAATAAATCGGAGAATAAATTTTGTCGCTGCTAGTCTAGCAGATACCTTGACCTTGAGACAGCCGATAGTAAGTGCGATACTATAGTTAATTACGTTCGAACTAGATGATTACGTAATGGAGTGAGCAAATTAGTTACTGTAACACAAATCATCGTTACCTTCCTGTACCTACAACTCCATTGAAAAAATGTGTCCTGTGTAATGCCCTGATGTATATTCGCCCTCGTAATTCCTTTATCATAGGGTTGCTCAAGTTGAGAATGTCACTTGGACGTCATAAAACGACAAGTTCAGTAATTTAGTGGTAAATGTTGTCAAAAGCGATTAAGCAATAACGAGGTCGAATATACTTGTTTAATTATGAATGGCAAGGAAGTGCGATACAACATTTGCAAAGATTTACACAAAACAGTGCAAGCTTGATCACCTGGATTCTTGATTACCAGAACGATTACAAATAAAAACTGCAAGCAGGTTTCCACTGTTTTACATATTTACTGAGGTAACTTGGATAATCTGTTTGTGTCTTTACTGCAAAAACTGTGGTCAATCTGAGGCGAGTCCCGTGCAGTTCGCTCGCGCTGATGGTGTCAACGAACGTGTATGAATATGGATGTATTAAAACTGGCATGAATAGTCGTGACTTCTGAATCATTAAAACAATCGACCCACGCAGTGGTGTCCCGCATGCCGAGAGGGATTCGTTTCAGTGTGGTCAGAGCCTAATCGAGGTTCCTCTGTAGTATTTTTCTTTTGCAATTGATTACTATAACAAAGTGTTTTAAATAAAATAAGCCTAGTGTAAGCGTAGTTTTCTCATCAACGCCGGGAGAAAAGCTGGGGCAGGAGCTCTACTCTTTTTTCCATCGTCTATGTAGGGTCCTGGCTTGGACATCAACACAGTATGCAGAGAGGGTAAGGAACCGATTGAACAAGCCAGTTCTGGAGACATGTTGCGACACCCTTGCACATCCAGGAACTGAAGTTTATTGCAGTGCATACTTATTGCTTCCAAGGTCTTATCTGTTAGCTGATTGCACCCCTGAAAAAAGATTTTTTAATTTTTAATATTGTAAGAACAGAGATGTTCATTAGTTTCTGTAAGAAGTCTGGCTGATATTTCACTTACTCTTAGTTCAAGTTGTTTTAATCGGTGTAAGTCTTTGACTATTTCTTTCACAGCATCATCTTTTAGATTGTAGCAGTCTGTCAGATTAAAATATTCGATGCTGGGACAACTTTTGACCAGATGTTCTATTCCTGTACAGGTAATTTGTTGACATCTACTTAAGTTTAGATTAATCAGTTCCTTGAAATTAAAAGCATAGGTCAAGCTCACATCTGTTATTCTATTGCATCCACTTATATCCAGCTCTTTAAGACCTCTCATGCGAGCTAAGGAGTAACCTGTGTATGAATCCATTGTCAGTTGTTCACACATAAGCAATACATCTCTTTTTCGTCTAGCATCACGAACTATTTCTTCTTCTGCTCTAGACCCCAAGTGGATCTTAGGCGACATGTGTGATTCATCAATACTTGACATTATTGGAACATCTTCACCATCTTTTGTTTCAACTTTTCCCATGCCAGTTAATCCAGCATCAGACACTTTATCACAATGGCTAAATTTTAAGGTTTGAAGTAACAATTGATTCTTAAAAATTACTTGTACTGATGTATCAGTTACAGCATTGAAACAGTAGCTCAAATTTAATACACGTAAGTTAGGAAGTCTTTCAGAAAGCATAATAACACCAGTTTGGTCTATATTCAATGAGTTGATATCAAGTTCTTCAAGTCTTTCATTTTCTCCAACACAAATACCTTTCTCAAGACCATCTTTTGTTAACAGTTCGCACTGTGATATATTTAAAGACCTCAATTTCTTCAACTTATTCAGTTCTGCAATTCCTGAATCTGTGACAGCTCTACATCTTTGAATGTTGAGGTATTCCAAATTGACTAGATTATCACATATAAGTACAAGTGATTGGTCTGTCACTCGTGTACACAAGCCTATATCAAGCTCTCTTAGAGATGTTTGATGTGTAGTTAGAGATAATATGCCAGTGTTAGTGAGTTGATCACAGGAATGTACTTGTAAGGAGTGTAGCTCTAAATCTTGCACTTCTGATAGGGACTTCAGTGCAGCTCCATCAATGAGAGTACAAGAAAAGTGCAAACGTTTGATATTTCTAGCTCTACTAACAATCAACCGGAGTATAAAATAAAATGTCAATACACTCTCTGATGGATTTCGGAAAATATCAGTACTTGGAGGGTAAAACTTCTTGACTAAACCAAGGTGGAACTGCAAGGAGCATGCTGATAAGTTTAACTCCTCTAGGGCTGGGGCAGCAAATACAAATCTATTGAACAATGCATCTGTTAAGTACTGATTCCCAGATAGACTTAAAGATTTTAAGTTTTCAAGATTGTCAGTTAAAAATCCCTCACTCTTCCCCTCAAGCAGGCGTCCTGACATGAAAAGTTCTTTGCAATTTTGTATGTTCAAAGTTTCTAGATTTGTACATTTCTGTAGCATATAAACAAATACTTTTTCACAAATATCACAACTCCTTAAGGTCAAACATCGAATGTGTTCACCCATTTTATTCCAGAATTCATTTTGTTTACTTGTTATTTCCACTTCATTGAATAAATAGTTGTAATATGTGATAGCTGATTCCTCAAATATGGTGAGTGGTGAGGATACTTCATCAGATAATACTGTTTTGTAAAATACAGCCACTTTGTTCTTCAAAAAACATTGATCATTTGCAGCCAAGTACCATGAACGGCATGTCTCACTGGCAGCTTTCCTATCAGATTTTGGCAAGTACTTGAAAAGATAAACTAATACCTGAAAGAAGTGTAAGGATATACAATATAGAAATAAGTACTTATTGATTCCTATAAAAATCAAGACAATGATCTAATGAGTTTATTCTTATGCATATTACGATCTTAAAGTATAGTGTAATTTTTGGGCGTACTATCGACAAGAGAAAATTCATTTACATGATCGTTAATCACGTGAAAAAATGATATAAACGACAAACAAAGAAAACCTTAGTAAAGCTAGCAAAGACGCGGAAGTATTGCATAGTCAATGTGAAAATGTACGTACCTCAAACGGAAGCTCCATTTGTTTTATTTGAATAAATTGCAAATAATAATTTAATGCTTTAAACAAGGATATATTTTAATTTATCATTTGTTTGCGCTGAAATCCAAATTTATTTCCGTATTTTTTTTTTTGACTCTTTTGACATTGACAGCATCAGCTGAGTGCGTTTGACACTGATTAGATTTTTTTTTTTTTAAAGGCTAAGGTCTGAGACCATGCTGCCTAGTCATCAGTTACTATTTTTTTTTTAGTCTAACATGACATTAGAATATGGGTGTACATATATATACACAGGTGTGTAATGTATTAGGAGTATTTGGCAGCAAATGTATCGAATCAAGTTTCCCGGTAAACTTCGCTGAGGTAGCCAAAACTACAAAAAAATTCTCAGCTCCATTTTACCGGGATCGCGTTTCTTTCAATGATTCCACATATTGTCCAGTTGCGCAGACACTTGAGATACAA
This sequence comes from Luperina testacea, assembly GCA_927399505.1. Lineage (NCBI taxonomy): Eukaryota > Metazoa > Arthropoda > Insecta > Lepidoptera > Noctuidae > Luperina > Luperina testacea. Next base: position 11,224,849 of record OV656756.1, read on the forward strand.
AACTACACCAATTTTACATCACAATATCTACTAGGAATCAATTTGCGAATAATTAAAACAGCCAACTAGACTTCACTCGAAGAAATCCCGCCAAAAACTCTGACACTGATTAGATAAACAGAAATTCAAAGAGAGGGTTTTTCTTTTAAATTGACTTAGAGTCTTTTAAGTTCTAAAGAGGGACTCGTGGCTAAGTTACTTATAACAGCCGCATGGGTCGATCTTGATGGTTAAGCAACGCTTGCCGAGGTCGATCTGTGGATGAGTGACCGTACATTACTTAATAAATCTAACGATTTAAACTGAAAGCATTTATTTTAAATAAGCCATTTACAGGCACTTTTGCATTGTTAAAGAGTCGCCCATAGCGCTGTCATTGTGGCTTTACACAAGGATAATCGAAAGCATTTGAGGTAAAAGTCTAACCATTTACCTATAGCTAAATAAATATATGTTGGAGTTGGTTGTCATTACAATTGTGGGTAATCAGTAACTTGTTATTTTCTTTGTGATTTTAGTATCAATTCTTGTCTATTAAATCGGAACATAGTTTATTGAGTACTCGGTGTACGCACTAATTGATTTTGGCAACTTATTTCGATAATTGTGGCTAATGGTTTTGTTCAAAACGATTGATGACATGTTACTTTGATTTAGAATGATTTTACTTTGTAAGATTGCCATTGTTTATTTACGTCAATTATTCTTGTCTTATTTGATTGCTTTATAAAGTAAGTCTTATTAGATTTAGCACATTTTTAGTGTTTTGTATCTTGTAAACACGATGACGTACTTCCGTGCGTCATCGGACAGAGTTGTCGTGGAGGGATTGCAAGGTAGGGGCATCGTCCTATAAAAGAGCGTGCAATCGGTTTTAGAGTCAGTCGATCTTCGGATTCGACTCAATAAAGAGCCCTGCTCCCGACAAAACTGTCGGTTTACTTGGTACAGCGCTGCTGTATATTTACATAGCTGTATAGGCTTGCTTATAGCGAGCGATACACTTTGTATTTGGGTGGCTTAGGCTGCTGTACGAACTGTAACCATAAAGGTTTGTTCGTTTATCTATATCGTTACTTATTACTATTTCTATTGTGTTTTTTTAAAGTGTAATTGTCTTGTTTATCCCAATAAAATGGGGACTCCAAACCCTGACGATATACCTCTCGGCACTCCTGATCCTACATCAGAAGTGGGATTAGGTTTAGCCCAGGAATCGCAAAGTGTTGGTGATCCATGGCGAGCAATGTTAGAGCTTCAAAACCATAATATAGCTCAGTTAATTGGAGCGGTTAAGACGAACTCCAATCCGTCTACTGTAATTCGCTTGCCCGATTTTCACCCAGACCTAACCGATTCCAATGCTCAATCTTGGAGTACAACCATTGATATTTGCCTATCCGAAAAGCCTCTTCAAGGTAGCACTCTTATTATTACCCTTACTAAAGCCTTAAAGGGCAATGCTAACGCATGGCTTTCCCAAGTATCGCATGACCTGGACAGATTTTATGAGTCTCTTCCTCTCTCGTTATGACTTCTCGGAAACTGTTGCCGCTACCCTCATTAACCTTCATAATAAACAACAAAGCAGAACAAAACGTGTTGATATTACAACTCTGTCTAATAGTTGGCTTTTAGCTGAACAACAGCGTGATTCTGAGATTTTAGCAATTGTTTCTAATATGAAGATTAACTCTCTACCCCCTGATGTTGCTCGAAGTTATGAATTACGATCAGGAACCTTGTACCATAAAATACAACGCAATGGGCAAACACGTTGTTTACCTATTGTCCAAGAGCTTTTAGATGGTCTGTTATAAACCACATCCATGAATCAATCATGCATTTAGGTTCGGATAAAACACTTGAAAAGGTTTAGGGGAGAGTGGGGGAATTGAGAACGGCGGGTAATTGGGAATAGCTAGGTAAGTAATACTTTCCCCCGCACTACACCGCTCCGCACCCGTTCAACAGACGCGTCTAGCGCCCCTCGGTGCATACGCGACAGTGAGAGTGAAAGACCGCACGCGCACTGTCACGGTGAGTCGAACTATTTTTTTAGCATTTCTGTTATAATTTTTGTCGTGTATTATAATAGATGTAAATATGATATTTTTGAGTTTAGAGACACCATAGTTCATTACAATCATGCACGTTTTATCTATTTTAAAACCCTACGTGCTTTGAAGGTTATCAAAAATACTGATATGAATGAACGCCATTTTGATTTAAATTCGTTACTTCGGGCAATTGGGAACGGCATCAGGTGGGTAATTGGGAACATTTTCAATTACCCCATTTCGTTCTTAATTACCCCTAGTGCTACTAATTAATTTTGTAAAAATGTTTTAACATTACAAATTGTTTTAGATGCCTCGAGATTACGTACGAAAGACTGAAACAAAATACCAAATTGAAGATCTTCGCCATGCAATCGAAGATGTCAGAAGTGAGAAGCTTACACTGGGCAAAGCTGCTACCATATACTCAATACCAAAAACAACATTATTCAAACAACTAAAACAAAACGCATTTAAGACACCAAAAAAAGCTCGGTACACTGTATTAAATAAAGGACAAGAAGACGAGCTAGAAAAATACATACTTGAAAGCTAGAAAAATACAAACAGAAAAGAACATTAAATCTATACAAAAGAAGCCACGAGTCAAGGGTAAAGGAGCCATAAATTTGACGAAGGCTTTAGAAGGAAATGAAAACGAAGACGAGTTTTACTGTATAATATGCAACGAAAAGTTTCAATCCCCACCGACAGAAGATTGGATCATGTGCGCCATTTGTAAACTCTGGACACATGAAAAATGTACTGCTGGCGAGACTAGTAAAGGTTACCCTTAAAAATAAAATTAAAATGTACAAAAATGTGCAAAAATGTATTTTTGCACATTTTTGTACATTTTTTTGGCACATATTATCACACACGTGTATTGAGCACACTAAGAAATTGTAGTTTAATAAATGTCTTTAACCAGAATATAAGGTTAAACTGTATTATTCCTAATTACCCCATACCGTTCCCATTTCCCCCGTGGGATGATCTCATTTACCCCATAGGGTTTCGGGTAAAAAGGAACAGCAATGTTTTTTGTTTTCGTTCATATTTCTTATAATACGTTGATTTTTAAGATTTTTTTTCTCACTAATAATTAGATAAATAAGCAAAGTTAATGTTGCAATAAAAGTTTATTATGTCCGTGAGTTTTTTCTATTATTTTTGAGCTTTGGAAGTTAAGTGTTCCCAATTCCCCCACTTTCCCCTATGAGCATTACTGGTTTGATAAAATGGCCAGATATGTTAGAAAATTCTTAGATAACTGTATCACATGTAAAGTCTTGAAATCTAACTCAGGTAAAGTTCAAGCAGAGTTACACCCTATACCTAATGTTAGTATACCATGGCACACAGTGCAAAGTCCAGTGTCTCTTTATTTGGAGCACCTTCTAGGGTTATAGCTGACCAAGTTCGTTTTTTTTGCAAGTAAAAACTTTCAAGATTTTTGCGATTCCCATAATATTGCTTTACATTTGATAGCTACCGGTGCATGTAGGGCTAATGGGCAGGTTGAACGCATAATGAGAACATTAAAAAGTATGCTTACTGCCGTTGAAACCAGTAACCGATCCTGGCAAGATGCCATCACAACTAATCGGGTTACTAAATCTAGTCCTTTAGAATTATTGATTGGACGAGTTGCTAGACCTCTAGGTTTGGTAACTGTAGATAGTGAGGAAATAAAGTAAATCTGGTGCCGAATATAATAAAGCCCGATTTGACAGGACTACAGCTATTTTAAAAAAAGTTTCAAGTTGGAGATTTTGTACTTATTGCTAATGAGGAACGAAATTAAACTAAATTAGATCCTAAATTTAAAGGTCCCTATAGAATTTTAGAACTATTAGATGGTGATAGATATTTGTTAAAATCTTTAAGTACCAATAGAATTTACAAGTTAGTATGCCCATGATCGTGTACGAAAGATGCCTGAATGTCCATTCCCTGTTAATGATGATGTCAATGATGACACTGATAATGATTCCCCTGCTGCTGACATACTGTAGCCGAAGATGTCTATGTTGACTCTTGTTTAAAATGTCTATCTTGACGCTTAATCGGATGTCTATGTTGACTCCTGATTTGGACGAACTTGACGCTTATGCGGGTTGTCTATGTTGACGCCTATGCGGGTTGTCTATTCGTTTCGGATGTCTATGTTGACTCCTGGATTTGGTCGAACTTGACGCTTATGCGGGTTGTCTATGTTGACGCCTATGCGGGTTGTCTATTCGTTTCCAAATTACTTGTCGAATCCCATGGTGTGATTTCGGCTGGGAGACTATGTCTCTACTTTAGTTGAGCTACGTATTGTCAGTAACAGTATGCTCATTTTGTATGGTGTCAATGCAACTGCTATTGATAATAACTTTATTGGACTAATTCAGGATTTTTCTTTTACACATACGTTTTGTTAAAGTTTTTGTCAGAAAGGCCGATCGATATTAACTGTGATTTCTTTCCCAGGATCACACGAGGTCGTGTAGAACGTCAGTTCTGGCCGTGTCGGAGTTGGTTGTCATTACAATTGTGGGTAATCAGTAACTTGTTATTTTCTTTGTGATTTTAGTATCAATTCTTGTCTATTAAATCGGAACATAGTTTATTGAGTACTCGGTGTACGCACTAATTGATTTTGGCAACTTATTTCGATAATTGTGGCTAATGGTTTTGTTCAAAACGATTGATGACATGTTACTTTGATTTAGAATGATTTTACTTTGTAAGATTGCCATTGTTTATTTACGTCAATTATTCTTGTCTTATTTGATTGCTTTATAAAGTAAGTCTTATTAGATTTAGCACATTTTTAGTGTTTTGTATCTTGTAAACACGATGACGTACTTCCGTGCGTCATCGGACAGAGTTGTCGTGGAGGGATTGCAAGGTAGGGGCATCGTCCTATAAAAGAGCGTGCAATCGGTTTTAGAGTCAGTCGATCTTCGGATTCGACTCAATAAAGAGCCCTGCTCCCGACAAAACTGTCGGTTTACTTGGTACAGCGCTGCTGTATATTTACATAGCTGTATAGGCTTGCTTATAGCGAGCGATACACTTTTTTATTTGGGTGGCTTAGGCTGCTGTACGAACTGTAACCATAAAGGTTTGTTCGTTTATCTATATCGTTACTTATTACTATTTCTATTGTGTTTTTTTAAAGTGTAATTGTCTTGTTTATCCCAATAAAATGGGGACTCCAAACCCTGACGATATACCTCTCGGCACTCCTGATCCTACATATATATAAATAATACGAAATCAGAGGCCTAGTAAAACCAGATTCTTAGAATTTAATTGTGTTTATTGCTGCGACTGTTACAACCGACTCCTACCCAAAGGTGGCTGTAACAGTGATTTGGGACAGTTACATATAACACTTACCACCTATAATAATTTAAATCACTTTAAAGTTTCAGTTTTATACTCAGGGAAACCACTTTATTTAGTTTATCTTGGTGTAAAACACTAGCTAACTGTTTAAAGTTACGCGGACCGCCTAGTGACGCCCTCATCGATTGTTTGGTTATTTCTTTTATTTTAGAATGAAAATAAGCACGTTGTGTTCCACAAGATTACCTATACGTTAATATTATTATAACGGTAGTTTTACATTGTTTAGTTTTATTATAATCACTAAGGGCTGATTTTACCAAAGTCAGATAAATTTTATACGTGGAATAAAATATACGTCTGACAGTCCTAGTATGGAAAAACTGTCAAAAATTCAAAATTTATTCTCAGGATAAGACTTATTCTAGGTATAAAAGTTTGGTGGAATGCGCCCTAAAACGGAAAATGGTGGCCACTATTATCCGTGACCAAACAAGCGATGAGGGCGCCACTGCGTGGTCGGCGTTTGGTCGGCGCCCTCTTAACACATTACAACATTGGGAACGAAAACCTTAAATAAGTACTATCTAAGTTTATGCAGGAGGAGGCACGTGTCGAAGTGTGCGGTACTACATATTTTATATGCGTCTCGACATTGGACAGTAAGCCTATGGGCAGCGGACTGGTGCGCATCGCCAGCCGCTTTTCTCGCAACGGCCAGGCGATGGAAAGATATAGATACTTGTAGATTGTTCTATACATATATCGTGACGGTACGAGACCGTGACACTGGATAAGATTGTGTCCGGGTTGCTAGTCTCTCCAGCGTGGCAGTGTAGCAGTGTAGCAGTCCAGGACCTGGTCCTGGACTGTTATACTAACAGCAGAATTAGCTGTATTTCCGGGATTTCATTTTGGATAAACGGGTTTTGGTAAGGAGTCGTCGCTACCTCGGTAACGTGTAATGCGCCTGCCACACACTCGACGAGTGGCATGGGAAGTAACGAGGAAAGGAGGCAGAGACATAGTGTGGCAACATTACTCGTCATGCTCCTCGTCCTACCCACTGCTCCCTATTTTGTCGGTTTTTGCGCGCGAGTCAAAGGACCGGCAATACGAGTGCGAGTGGCCGGCCACATAATCGCGCGGTCACAGTCTGCATGGAGCGCTCGCGCAAGACGCACGCGTATGCAAAATTGGAAATTATGTCGTCGCCAAGCGTGGAATGGTCAAATGAAAAGGTGTTAATAATCCACCATCTCCGTTGGCGAGGACGACGACGACGATGTATATTTCTTTTTACTACATTAATATAATTTGCTATACTAAAAATGCATAGCGCGCACGCTGCCACCGTTTCAACGTCCATTGTCTCACCAAGGCAAAGGACAAGTGAGGAGCGTCGCGATTAATCGCGCGAGTAGAGCAGTGTGTGGGCAGAGAGGGCAACATCGCGGCAAATCACGGCAGCGCGAGGAGCATAGCGATGAGCAGCGCAAGGAGCATAGTCTGGCAGGCGCATAACGTCTTCGGAATGATATTTTCCTATACCTACCTACATTTGGTTGTTCTGTGCTCGCGATGGTGTACGTTGTTGGACTTACCTTTTTAACCGACTTCAAAAAAAGGAAGAGGTTCTCAATTCGGATGAATATTTTTTTTTGTTATATTGTTACCTCAGAACTTCGTTATTTATAGGCCGATGTGAAAAATTTTTAAATTAAAAGGATATACTTTCAGATAGGTCCCATAGAAATTTCATCAAAAACGGTTTAGGAGTTTGGTTTTTAAACCAAAATTACTGGTAAAAATTCAAGTAAACGAAATTATTTTTGTAGGTAGGTATGTTACGCAATATCTCCGACAATTGTAAATCGATTTCAAAAAATCTTTTGTTAATGGATGTGGTATGCCTCAGGGGTGGTCTCATATAAATTTTATTAACTTTGCTTGGGTAGAAAAACTACCCAAGCAAAGTTAGCTTCAATAATATGTATTTTTGCCACTTATTTTATATTGATGATGTTATAGGTACTTAATAACTTCCTGTCACTGATATTTACATAGCAAGTAGTGCTATACGAAATTGTGTGGGGTGAGTACAACTTAGAAGTTAAAAATAAATACTTCATTACAAAAAAAAAATAACCGACTTCCAAAAAAGATACTACGAAGATGTCGGTGGCAAACAACGAAAATGCGAACCGAACGACATCGACTTCCGAAATTACCTAAAGTTATTTTTCACTTTGTAGTGTCTTTTTTGGAAGTAGGTTGTTTTTTTTTAATGATCTGGTAAGGCCATCTCGGCGACAGTAGAATTTAGAAGTGAGTTTTTTTGACTCTATTCTCAATAAGTGAGATTTTAGCATGACTAAATCACCTAGGTACCTCGAAAGCGTCGGATGGTCGGCGCGAAGCGTCGGTGTTGTTCCTTGTCCTTGTCTTACTGTTTTTTCTTGTCCTGATGGATCTCGACGCGTTCCAGAACCGACAGTGAATGCAGGAAGTTTAAGTGAGGGGTAGCTTGTAGGAGAAAATTTTCATTGACTCTGAAGCACAAAGTTTGCGAACGGAATGACCTCTGTGCGTGATGCATCTCTCTGCCTAAGGTCAAATAAGCCGGTGACTTGCCTGTTGTGCAATATTTCGCGCTATTCACAATAATTCTGTTACTAAGCGAGTCACTGCTTGCCACTAGATGGTCCAGCATAGCTTTAAGATTTTTTCGCTCTGCAGGATAAGCTTGTGGATGATACAGCGGGAGAAAATTTTGGTTGATGTCTACCGGAAACGAACTGGACATCGTTTTCTGAAATAATCCTGCGAGGCAGACTGAATCGCATGAAATATTTCTCGACGAGGACATAAGTGTAAGCTTCTGCTGTTGACTCTTTTAGAGCAACTCCGCCCATCGGGTAGCACTGGCTACAATGAGATAGACACTTCCGGAAGGAAACCAGAGGGAATGGTGACTTCCCCTGGTCACCTTTGGAAGTGGGTCGAACTGGTTCATGGCCAACACCTCGTTCTGCTAGCTCATGAGTGGTGTTTGTAGTTGGCCTGGGATCTTGGTGTTGTTGGCCTTACATTACTGGTAGTCGATGCAGGCTAAAACATAATCGATGATTGTTCTCCGCATCCCTGTGAAATAATAGGTACAGCTGTGCTATCTTCTGGTAAGTTCTGTCGATACCTAGGTGTTCAGCAGTTTGAAAGTCAAGTAACTCTTTCAAAATAGCTGAAACATGACCAGAAGGTGTAACTAACTAAGCCATTAATTTACTTTCGGAGTCCGGATTGAAACGTTACAAGACTCCTTGACCCATGCGGTATCCGCTTTCTAACCATCTGTAAGATGGAACATCATCAGGACCTCCTAGTTCTTTAATGATCTTTTCTACTTCAAAGTCCGAAGTCTGTTCCAGGACAAGCTGACTAGGTATCTTCGCGGGAAGATCGCAGATGATGTAGAAATACCCCAATTATTGCTTGTGTCGTTGGAATAAATCGGTTTATTCAGCGTCTTTACGTTCCTCCATTTCCACCATCATACCACACTTCCACCACCTCGCAACCATCCGACAGGCTATCATAACATTGATTGATGTTCGGCACGATAGATTACGGAAGCGTATCGAGTGGTTGTGAATAGCTATGCTAGGGTATATTCGAATCGGGCTCTAAAACTAAAATGGAAAAAGATTGGAGCTTCAGAGCCCAACGGAATAATCAGCCTGCTGGTTATTTAAGTGATAGCAACTGGCGTAGAGGCCGGTGGACACTGCCAATCACTGGACTGGTTGATCGTCTAGGTGAGGCCGAAAACGCTCCACCTCCCACACTACAGAGAGTGCTTCACGTTTTGTGGTAGACTAGTTGCGTTCAGGTGGTGCGTTGAGGAGTCGGCTGGCATATTCAATTGGCCTTTCCTGATTGCCGTCACCCTGCAATAAAACTGCGCCTAAGGCGTTGAGTGAGTGTGTGTTGAATAAGAATAGTACTTAGCTTGTTTTATGAGAATGAGATTTAAGGAGGGATTCTAGAGCGAGTGTAAGAAAAACGTTCACGCAGGTAGGAAGGATAAGAAGGGTTGTGTAAGATGTTGAAGAGGAGACATAAAATTCGTGTATTCTTGCGAAGGCGGATTGGGAGCTACTTGAGTTCCTTGCGAAGGTGAGAAACATGGTCATACTTTCAAAGACCGAAAACAAAGCGAATGTACAGATTGCGCAAGCGCTTAAGCTTGTTTAGTAGCTCCTTAGTAGCATCCAGGCAGGGCGTCAGCATAATCTATTTCGAAAGATTGGAGTCAATAACTACACCCAGATCTTTAGCGGTTTTAGTATAGTCAATGCGAATACCATCGAGATATAAAGGCATCAGAGATGTAACATCAGCCGCATTGAAAACGAAATAGAAGCTACACTGATTTTTCTTGAGATTTATAATTTTTGAGATTCTTAAAGTTTCGACTGTGTTTCAGGCTGCATGGTTTCTAGCTCCATCTTATTGGTACCACGTGTTTTTTTAAACTAAAAAGCTGATTATTTTGATATTTGATTGATTTGAATAATAGGTATATGAAAATTTTCTTTGTTTACTAATCCTGTGTGATTAAAATGGGATTATTTAGGTACTCGTAATGATTTGTTGGAAAATTGCGTCGTTTTTCAAGCCGTTTAGGAACTTTAGGTAAAGGTAAAATTACCAAAGTTAATGAACCTTTTGCCTAAAAAAGAAATAAAGAAAAAGTATTAATTGGGACTGGCACAGGAAGATAGCTTGCTATGGGTAACTGTACCCAAACATTTAAATGTTTTCTGCATGCCTTACTTAACACAAGTTAGGATTTTACCCACTCAACGGGCACTTCACAGAGACGTCTATGATGTGTCGACCTTTCGGCAAAGAAAACTCAAACATTGGTCGGGATAGCACATGTCTTGCGAGTTTGCGCGAAGGTTACAATGTTGTTATTGCCACTTGTTGGGCGCCAGTAAGCTCAGTACGCGGGAGGACCCGCGCGTGGCACGTGTCGCGCACTCCCGACGCCGCGCACTTTTACTTTCCCGATAAACTTTACCGCTACTTCTTGTAGAACATATGTTACTGTGTAAACCAAGTTCTAAGTTATTATAGAAGGTGAAATGAAGTGATAGTTGCGTTTTCACGCGCTGATAAAGCGTGGGACCATGTCTCGAAGAAAACAAGCTAAACCGAGGGCGCTTAAACGTAAGTTTATGATAAGAAAATGTGTTACCTACTTGTTATTATTTTTTAGGTTGTCTTTTAACAAACTGCGGTATACTTAGTTGCATTTATTTTCACCCTCAATTTGTAAGGACGTTCTGATATATTGAATTTAAAGTCCAACCATTTAAAAAAATATTTAAAAGCAAAACTTAAAATAAATCTTCCAATATCAATAAGTTTTGCAATGCAAAACCCAGTAAAAACTTTGGGCTTCGACACAAAAAGGAAATAAAGGTTTTCTTGTATTTTCGCTAATGGAAAACCTGCAGTAGCTCTGTAGGTACCTACACTCTTCCCATGGGTCAATCAAAGTAATCCTACAACATCCTCGTTAGCATAACACTGGCATCACCAATCAGGTGGACAACCGTGGTGGTCTATGGCAATGCCATGACTTCGAATGATCTTTTAGTGACCGTTGTAGAGGCTTACCTATGTTCAGCAGCAGTGTCTTAAAGTATCATAATCAGTTACTGTGAATGAGGGTTTTATTTGGTAAGGAAGACGCAATAGGTACCTAATATTTAAAATACTTATCACTTAACAACTTAATTTATAACTTAGATCCCTGTGAAACAGGGATGGGACCATTTACCAACTACTTGTACCTATTATACGTCTACCCAAAACTAAGTTGCCTGCGATTTCGTGCGTATATTTTGTATTTCATCATTTTTAAATTCAAATACCCAGGGTGAAAAGTGTATAACATAACGATCGGTGCAGTGGTTTAGGCGTGAAAAGGTAACAGGCATACCTACAGACATAGTTAGTTTGGCATTTATAATATTAAAATAAGTAATAAGTATAGTGAGTGTATGTTGTATGGAATTTATTTATTTATAGTTAGGTAATTAAAACAGTAGATACATTATATTTATTAACATAGAAACAATTATTGCTTATGTTGAAAATAATTATGTTGTATATATTATGTCATTTAATTTAAAACTAACATGGAACAGTGGACTCCGTTGCACACTTTCTTTCACAGACCACCAGACTTTATACGTAAATGTTACTCCATTCATACTGCACAAACACATCACATTCAGGGGTTGTCATCAGAAGAGCATTTAGCATCTTTAAAATACAACAGACTGGGGATCCGGCTTGGGTAAAGTTTTGGATGACGGTTGCGCAAACAGATCTCACGGTGTCCGATGTATTTGTCGGGCACAAATAATCAACAGAAAAGGCCATGGAGCTCTGGGCAGTCGATACGTCCTCAGAATGTATGGATACGTACACATTGCTATCCCTATGCAATTGTGTCTAAAAATGTGGATCTAAACGATCTACAAATGGTGTTTGTAAATGTGTAAACAATATCTTATAAGTTTCCTGAGATTACCATAAAAGCGACTGCGTAGGTTTCTATCTTCGTAGACCATAAGCAAGTTTCTTAGCAACAAAGCAAAAAAATGGTAAAAGTATTGCAATAAATTAAGCAACTATACTTGAAAATGCACTACCCATACTTACCTACCCTGGAATATTCATCCTCACATCAGTCCCATCCAAATTACGTAGGTACGTAGTTTAAGTAAACAATGAATGGCTTGGCGTCAATGAGAGGGCGTCGGTCCGGGTGATGGACAGACCGCGGCGCGCTGCGGTCGTGGCGCCCTAATATCAACGTTTTATCAGTGACTGGTCGCGGTCGCCGCTCTGCAAACATCGCGCCGATGTATCCTCTGCATGCAGCCACACTGCGGGCTTAAAGAATGACCCGTTGTCATCACTGACGCATTCGTTTGGTGGCTACGTTAGTAACAGTTTGATATAGTTGCAAGTAAAAAATCTCTTGTCATTGTTTCGAAGGATTTTTGCCACTTATTACGCTTAAGGAGTCAATGACCTATGACCTTTATGTATATGTTCAAACACGATTTGTTGACAATTATTTGTGTTCTGGATAAGCATATTTAGGACTCCCCGTGTCTAAGAATGTAGGTAGGTATATTATGCACTCTACGCGATTGAATGGGGCGTTTGATTATTTTTATGATACTTAATGACCAAGCCTCTACTTACTTTTACAATAGAAGCTACTAAGCTAAAGGTCTAAATGAAATAGAACAGGTTTTGTCAAAGATTACTGAGGAGTTTAGCTTACAATTGAGAAGAGTTCAAATGAAGTCGCACAAACTTTTACTTACATTTCCTGAAAGTTTCAAACTGTTTGTAGTTGATAGATTTTGGAGTAGCTGTTACTAACACATTGATTTATTTCTATACTAAACACTTTTACATCCCACAATAAAAGAAAATATGTAATTACTTTGTTTAGTCAGTCTTTATAATAATACATAATACAACATACTACATCACAATTTCAAAATAATACACAGATCTACATAGTTTTACAGTTTAGTAAGTAGGTAGGTACTGAGAACAATGTTATTTGTTGCAGAACTAACAGCTATGTAATGTAGTAACTTTATGTATCGATCTAGTGGCGTCTAGTACTTTCGTAATGCGTCCCGGGGGGAGCGCGAGGATGCTGCGACTCTCCGGCTGGCTCCAGGGATACCTAATGCAATACTAGCTCTTCAGTACGTTTGTGTATACGTATAACGCAATGTGTTATGGCTTCATTGTTGCTTTCTGCTTTTGCAGTGTTCACAAAGTATGATAGACTAAGTAATCATGTCTCTATTCGTGATCATCGTGAGTAAAATTGTCCAGGATAATCTACACGAATGTAAGAAAGTAGCATACTTTTCATATTATTATAAGTTTTTCAAAATTAGGCTCACCGGGCAGCGGGCACCTGAAAGAATCTAGGTGAAACCGCCGCATAATTGTCCTGAAACACTGAAGGAGTTCGCGGATGGGTTGCCGCCAGAATTCGTCTCATGTGCCTAAATCCTCAGTATTCTTTTGATTATGATTTGATCTGTGTATCCTTCGTTGCTAGGGTACTTCCCTCGCTGGGGTCCAATAACACGTCAATTTCAACGTCCCGTCCCTCATGCGGAGGAATTAAAATTTTACATCCAGTGAAAATGTTAATCCTTCCCTGTCCCAGGCATACAATAAAAACGAATTGCCGTATCTTGAATTGTTTACTCAACGTCGTTTTCTACCTGCTCAAGTTTTCAAGGACTATAATGTGTCTGCTTAGTAATAGATGATTAGGGAAAAGTATCTAGATTAGGTTTTATATGGATAGAGCAGAAATTGATTTGCATAAATTGCTCTCACTTTTTAAAGTTCAATATCAAGATGCGCAAAATACATTTAAATGGTGTAACTTCTTCATCATTTTCGAAGCATAGAGATAGATTTTTATGGCAGACTAGGGAAGACCCACATGTTCATGGGCCTTCAGCCAAATAACAAATACCTATCTACCCAAAATGTCGTAAGTAACTTTCATACAAAATTCAAACGTCCATCTTGCTGAAATATTCAAGCAGGTCCATAGTATGCATAATTTGTAATTACATAATGTACGTAACATAACGGATTGATCGAAGGTGGAAGGTGTAAAGATCACAATAAACCGTATGAATGTTTTATTCGAGGTAAAAGCTTTGGATGGACGTATTTCTAAGCCTTTTGAAGAGGGTTAAGTCAATTTGGCTTTGTACGTCAACTTTTTTACTGAGCTTATGTGCTCCGATGTTCAGACTACACTAATGCAGTTGGGATAACTTAATTTTGATATTAAGTCCTGTTTTGTATCTTTATTTTCCCTGGTTTTGCTTTTAATTATGTATTGAAAATACCTTTATTCAATTAGATAAACAAATACATAGGCACAAGACATTTTTTTTTGTTGGACTGGATTTTGACTCCAGTATTAACTTGTTAATTAACAATGGTTATTAAAATTAATCAGTGCACAGTTCTTCGACACTTATTATCTTGAGCACCGTTATTTGTAACGATAAGAAGTTGATGGCCACGCCAGGGCGTGAGGCTAGCGCGGGGTGCTCACAGGGCTGTCAATCTCTGATTAAAAATCTGTTTCCGAAAACCATTTTTTGAGCTTGTACAGTAAAATTCAAGCACATCAACAGGTCAATAGTAAACTTGACTTACAAAGATATACAGTCCGAAAAACTACAGAATCAAAAGCGACAGCTTACGTTAGAACTACAAAAGTATTCATCTGTAATCCAACCATCGACTAAGTAGGTTATTTATTAGTCTAGGTACGTCAATCCAGCAGCTGCAGCAGCCCTAGGTGTTGCGCGTCCATAAAACTTGTAGAGGCCCCGCAGAGAATCGCCGGGAAATTTCCCCTGGGTGGCGCGCACCTCCCCTGTGCCTCTGGGAAATACGCTAAAGCCATATCATAACAGTTTTATGTTGATGTTGACCTCTCATCTACTGTTGGCTGCCCGTGAGTTGCTTAATCGATGTAATTTGCTGTGCTGCTTGCTGCTTTGTGCGAATTCTGGAGCAGATGATGGTTAGCCTTCGTTATGCTTCAGTAATTGGCTGTGTATTTTCATATCAAAGTCTCATCTTTCTTCTGTACCTACTCTATGATGCTGTTTTATACAATACATAAGGATATTTATTGCTTTGGCTTCAATTTAAACCATTCGTGTCTAATTGTAACACTCTACATTAATGCGAAATGTCTATTATTTATTAAAAAAAGTTTGTATTGTCAGATTTGGTACCAAGTACCTAGTGACATTGTTAGCGTGGGTACTATCACATCCTTAGCATAATTAATTTAGACATACTGTACTGTAGCCTCGCTTCCATTCCTCACGGAATTTGTTTGAAATGAAATGACACTGTAACATGTTTTATATATTAAAGTTCGCGCATTGGATAAGTAAAACAAAAAGAATGTAAAACATTAATGCAATCTGTTAACATGGCGAGGAATTCTCTTTTCAAATCCCAGTCGACTGTCATAAATCACTCACCTGTTTCACGGCAAAAAATCCATAAAGGTAACAATAATAATGTGGGCTAGGTACCTACATTATGAATCATACGAAGGATTTTTTAATAACATTGTGTGTATTTCACTCGATGTATGTGAAATATTTGTTATGTTGGTCTCATTTTATATCACGTTTTTCATGATTGATTGACTGTTACACAGGTAACAGTCAATCAATCATGAAAAACGTTAAACTGTCCCAACAACCATTGCTAAGTAACAGTACTTAGCAATGGTTGTTGGGACAGTTTAACTGAATTCTGGGTGAATTCAATATCACACACATTAGGTACAACATATAACTGTCGTTTTTAGATCTTTCATAATGTAATGTGATGATAGAAACGGTAGCTCTATCTCATACTGAGCCTGTTAACTAACCGTAGATACCGTCTACGATACTAACACCGTTAGCGCTTTCAGTCTGAACCAGTCTTTACGTAGCACTTACATGAAATCTTAGAAGGTTTCAGGAATTATTTACAGTACTCATGTGGTTTAGCAATTTTCCGAGAGTCGTGCATAACAGTATCTGTTAAAAATATCACGGTGGCGTCGTTGTGAGCCGGGCTGCCGGGACTAGGGGGTAGTGGGGGTAGTCCCAGAGGATGCCAAGTTCTCGCCCGCCGCCCACGCGGCGTCCCGGGAGGCCTGGCCCGGCAGCCGCGTGCCGCCTGCTCCCTCGGGACTTCGCCCCGCCACCCCGCCCCGCACCGCACCGCCCCGCGCGCCTTGCTCTCCAAGGAAAACACCAGCTGAGACGTTCGACTTTTAATTGATAGCTAACCCTTACCTATCTTCACGAACTGAAATGTTAAAAGGTGAACTGAACAATCAATCCAATCGAAAAGCTAGATTTCGTTCTTTATTTTTAGTAAATCGTAAAAATGGTGGTTTCTTAGTTTTTAAACTTCAGTAGGTATTGCCCGCACAGGGTCCGCCAGCTTACTGTAATGAAGCAAGACCTAAAAAATACCTTATGGGTTAATTGTTTCAGTTGTAGGTATCGTTTGAAGTGAACAATGAACTCCAATATTTCGATTACGGAAAGTCGGAAACCGACATGCATAATACATGGGTGATGTAGGTACATTGTACATGTTGAGTGTACATTAGTTAACGATGTAGCGGGCGCGGGCAGGCCAGGTCCTGCCGACTCCTGCCGACCGGCCACCTCGGGGATCGAGGCCACTCAGCTATTCCCACTCGACATCATACCGACGCCTCCGACTCCGAACACATTAAAATTACAGTTTCCAAGGATATACAACTGAGCGAAACTACAATGACTTACGCCGAGATGGGATTGTTATTATTCCTTTGTGCTCCCCGGGTACTTAATCAAAATTATTAGGTACATCCCCTACAACATTTAGTGCCGCCCGTTGAGTAGGTTAATGCCTCTTGTGGATCGTTTTACCTAAACGTGAAACATCCTGATATCTGAGGCGTTTATGTTAATAAACCCACATACTTTTTGTAACCTTAGGCCTTTCTTTATGTTTTCTTTATTTGACCATATCAGTAAATAATGAGTAAAGATGAGGCATTTTCCAGTCAGAATTGTAGAGAAAGTTTTGGTTGGTAATTTTATTTTTCCTTTGAATTAACTACATCTACTAGCCGTAATAATTTTATAAGCTTGAAAAAAAATCAGAATTTCTCAGTAACATGTCTTGTAAACGCAATTTTCTAACAATCAATAAGAATAAATTGAAATCAAAACTCGTCATCCCATAGAATTTCGTCTCGTATAATAAGCAATACGGTTAGTAAGAAAATTGAATTGGCGTGAGTACCTATCGGCGCGGGCGGCTCCTTGGTGCGGAATGGATCCCGCGCGGCACATTGCGCGCTCGAGTTATGATGGGCTATCGCGATGGTGCAAGATGGCTTCACGGACGTCATACCTCGCTATTGTCTACAAAATTGGTGTGTTATAGATGGAACATGTTTTGAACTTTGCTATTGTCAAAGTTCACAAAACATGTTCCGACGATAGCTTTTTAGCTAAAATCGGCAGGTTCGATCCATCCTGCTTGAAGATATTAATTACATTTGAAAATGAACACCCTTTTCTTCAACTTCTGCATGGCTCCAGTTAAATACAGTTATTTTAAGAAGCATGTTAATATTGCATTCTGAAAAATTATTGCATTCTATTCCCATAATTTGCATTCTGAAAAATTCCGGATTGAAAGTCGGTAGAAATGAAAAGCTTAAAGGCCAAAGCAAAAGCTAAAAATGAAAGATTTGGCGACCTAAATGGGATCGACGAAAATGCTGTGAGGACGCGTATGACCGGCGATGAAACAAAAGTCCCCTTTTCATTTAGGGCACTTTATTGAAATATAAGGATCCTATAGGTTTCGCTAGTTAGGTTTACTGTTATGATAGAATTGCAATCAAAAAGAGACATTGAGTTTAGTATATTTTTTATCGTTTTAGTCATCAACGTTCTCCTGTAGATACCATACAAGTACGCTCTGGTGTACAGTAACAAAATATTAGGTCGGTAACGTCTGCAGTAAGTACGAACACTGCCTCAGGGACTGTGCGGGTTCCGTGGCATGCTAGGATTTTGCCTCTGGCCTGCTTTTGATGAATCGATGGACATTCCCCCGGGCCACTAGGCCGGGCTGGGTCTCTCGGGACCCTGGTACTACGCTCCTCTAGCTTTAGCTCATCTAAATATGAACTACCTACACGACTGATTTATTTATGTGATGACATGCGAAGAGGCTATTAACATTATTCATGGTTTCGTAATGACGATCTCGTGAAATTGTATAACGATGTTTTTAGAGCCGCTCCTGAAAATGTTGTATAGTCAAACAGATCGAACCAGCCTGATTTAACTCAACTTTAATTGGAAGTCACTCCGTGCTAAGCATAGGTTACAGTGACAACAATCCGGGAGTGTCAATTTTTACGCAATGTCCACAGCTTTGTGTTTAATTGTATAATTCGAAGTGTGTGGCGAGGGCGCGGCCGCCAACGGGGCGCAATCACGCCACCGTCCCGCGCCCTGCCACCGCCTGCCTGCTAATTATGTCACCAAACTAGTTCCTATTGTAGATTTGTTTAACCTTATTAAAGTCGATAGACAAATCTTACTTTTATAAATTGGGCTGTGGTCGAAAGCGTAGAAAGGTTATTGAACTAGCTATAGGTAGAGCCAAGGAGCAATACGATTCCTAGTCGTGACAAGGTGAGCACCCCGGCCGAAGTTAGTTGAAGAGCGCCGTGTGGTATTAGTCTGACCTTTCATATACCTATCTATGAGTCCGACAGACTGAACATCGCCAAATCCATCCAATTCGGAAGAATTTAATCCATTCCGTCTTATCCAATCAATCCAATCCATTCCATCTTATCCATTATAGATATTTATATAATAAACTAGCTAATGCGTTGCAATGCCTTTTTTTTAATTAAGAACCTTGTCCGACTCGCACACAACAACGTACACCAACAGTATTCATAAAATAAATACCACTACCCACTCCCTCCTTTTACAAAACATCTTTCTTTATTACATGTAAGTTTAATATTAATGTATTATACACATAACTGGAATTAATTCTCGAAATGATGGCGAAACCCGCATCAAAATCCGTTGCGGAGCTTAGAAGAACAACGCGGTCATACAGACACATACGAAAAGCGACGTTAATTTATAAATTATAATATACCAGCGGCCCGCCATAGATCGCACGAGTGCAATTATTTTTTCAATTTTCCGAAATTTTCTTTCATACAAACCTTGTCCTGGCAATACTGAACACAACAAAAAAGATTTATACAATTTGGTCCAATTCGGAAGTTATGCGCGTACAGACATTTTGACGACTTTGTTTTAAATGATGTATGTAATTATATAGAAGATAGATATAGAATTATACAAGTAAGTTTCCCCGGATCCAGGTAACATAGAGGCACCCTTTCTATCTTACACTGGGGTAACTCATGTCTTGCGTGCTAGGCGGGTGGTCTTCCACGAGTGACCACAATACGTGGAGTATTGTGGTCACTCGTGGAAGACCACCCGCCACCTGGTTGTCGCAAATTGAAAAAGACATAAAAGAAGCTCAATTCGACGCTGTCACCGCACAAAGTCGTGCTCAGTGGAAAATTAGGACAAGTAAGGGCGACCTCAAGTAAATGGGACACACGGTCTAGAACGAAGATATATAATTTAGTGGAATTTGAACGTTTTGGATAAAGCACTCAAAAACCTTTCTCGCTTCTAAAACACAATTTTAGCAGGAATGGAAACGAACAATACACGTAGTTATTTTCGCTCTAAATTCACAATAATATTTCGGTGGGTCTTGTTTTAACATTATCATTACTATCACCCGAGTCGTTTACCGAAATTGGAGATACACTATAAGATTACCATAATTGTAGATAGAGCAACGTGTAAGGGGATTCACGTCGGTGACCGCTCGACGGACCGCTCTTATTGTGAACTACCGTCACTTTACAAGAAAATCCCTCGAAATTGTCAAAACAACTATTGCGTTTTGAATTGGGCACTTTAACGAAATGTAAGATAACGCTACACAATTTTGATAGCTACTGTTACAGCAAAAGTCATTAGATAATATAGATATGCAGGCTACTGAAAAAAAGATAAAAATTACTTTGTTGCCTCAACTACGCTAACGATGCGAAGTACCTACAGACGCCAGCACATCAAGCTACTACAATCTGTCAAATTTCTTTAATAGATTTTTAACTTTATCGCTAAACGATAAGATTCAAAGTAGATTGGGAAAATTTTACAGTTTCGGGTAGCTTGATGTGCTGGCGTCTGTACCTAATCGATAAAACAGCGTGAAAACTATTTTCTTTGGCTCAGGAATAACTAATTAGAAAAGTTATTTCTCTAGTTTTATATATTGTTTTCTAATTTATACTCAATGGCTTGACGCGCGACCGTGAGAGAGAGACATGCAAGTGCAAGCGCCATTTCTACTGCTACAGGTGTGGAAAACCTCAAACGGCGCAAATACTCCATCCGTCCTTCTATTTGGGACCTATATTTTCGAGCTGTTTGGGGTTCAAAAAATAAGGCCATGGGCATGGGGTCTGAGTGCCCTCTTAGTTTTTCAAGGCTTCGCAAAGCGGTTGCAGCGGTTGAGCGGTTGCTCTTCCCGTGACCAGAGGGTTGGCCTATTTTTGGCCAAAGAATCAGCATTGCCTAGGTGAAATGCTCTAAGGCATTGCCATACACCGTGGCAATGCTGTCAGCCTTTTGGGCAATTTTTCTGTTGACAGCGATGCGGACGAATTTTTGAATGCCCTTTGATTATTTCCTCTCCTTTTTTATATGTGTACAGCACGCTTCATAGAAACCATTACCCCTTGGTAATGACATCGAACCTATTTAAGTTTTTTGAAATGTATCGTAAGTGGCATATTGGTCTAGTGGTTAACACTGCGGCTTAACAATACGATGGTCTCGAGTTCAATCCGCGGTTGAGAAGATTTTTGTTATTTTATTAATTTACCTTTATTATTATTTTTTAGTTTCTTTAGTAGTTAGTTTTGTTTTTTTCGTTAATTATTATTAAAAAATCAAATGGAGGTTTGTAATAAAAGCTTAGCATTTTGTATAAACAATATTCATTTATTTCTTTAATTACATTTCTAGGACTTCATGGAATCCACTTCCTGGTTGAATATACAGATTTCTATCTGTGTTAAATTGGGGTTATTATACTTAGAATATTAACTAAACACAAAATAGATACCCTAGTTTGGTTTAGATAACGGTTCGTTTATAGATATTTCTAGAAACTGTGAATTACAGAGGAAGAACCAACATGCTAAACTATAACAGTATAGCAATATACATCTTTCTCTTTTATCACATTTTCTGATAACCCTTATTTAACACAACATTAGAAAAATATGTGAGGTCAGATGGTGCATCGTTAACACATTACAAGACTACTTGTAAACAAAAACTGGATTGATAATAATAAAGGTTGTTTATTTTTGATTGACTACGAGATAATGATCCCACTGATAATGGAATGATATTGGGAATGATAAACACTTGACACTTGCTCATATAAATGTTCCAATGCATTTTTATCAAATAAGTTACACAGTCAATCTGCTGAGTTGCCTATTCATAACGGATAGGATGGCCGTCACTGTCTAACACTTCTTGAAGTCAGCATTTGAACGCGTAGTTTTGAAGGGTGCCACTGAGTGAACTTTCACAATACATATTACGTTGTCGCTTCGATTCATTAGTGTAAGCAATCGGGCGAGGGCCTTGGTGATCACATTTCATATCACCCGTCGCTTGATACCTTTGTATCCATCTACGAACTGTTTTTCTCTGTAATGAAAATAATAATATTAGAAATACATAAAAAAAAATCCAACTTGTAAGTAATAATGCAACATGATTGCAACAATAAATAGGTATGTGTAAGAATAACGTAAATCTTACCGTTATGCTTATATCTCGTGCTATTTTCTTTATGTTTTGTTCCTTTTCCCACAGAACTACAATTTTAGCCTTTAATAAAGTTTTTAATCGAACCATACCATCGATTAATAGAATCAACTGGTAAAAAACTTAATAAATTGGATAATATTACGATGAAGATAATTACACACAAGCGAATCGGCACGAAAATGAAACCATTTGAAAAGTAAAAATACCCTCAATCACAGTTTAGTAAATAAGGCGAAGAATAGTATACTAAATTCAACCTTAACTCGCAGTTCATACAGCAGTTAAGTTTCTGAAGTAAAATGAGGGTAGTGCAACAATCGGAATCAACACATTCTATTCAACCAAACAAGAAATCTATGCTAATTTCAACCTTATGTTTTAGTTAATAGAGGAGTTGCGTATTGCATTTTGTAAAACAAGTCGGTAAGGTGCTAGTATTAAATATAAGACGGAAGTTGAAATTTAAACCTTAATATCTAGAAGATTAGACCGTTAATAACCTTGTTCGATAAAAGGAGTAATGCTATTCGAATTTTCGTTAAGATTGCTAACTGAGCCAATAGCCTAGTGGTATAAGGCACGGTCTAGATGATCTCGCGATGTGGGTTCGTATCTTAGTCGCACGCAGTGTCTTTTTGTAAGTTATTCTTGGTATCTATACGGTTCGGCCAGAAGGAAGCCGATAAAATACCATATAAATTATTAAAAACATTGCAAATAATATTTGAGGCGGATCGGTGGGTGCACGAGATGGGTGCGGCGGCGGGGCCCGGGGGAGGGAGCTGCTCAAGGCTCACGTGACACGCGGGCCCGAGCGTGCTCGGGCGATAATCTTTAAGTCTTGGTGGGGTACTATTTCTCTGAAACTGACTGTACATATTATTACTGTTAGAATCTTTAAGTCTTGGTGGGGTACTATTTCTCTGAAACTGACTGTACATATTATTACTGTTAGTTTTTTCAATTAAGTAAATATTTATGCCATCTTTTCAGCGGAAGAAGAAGAGTGGAATGACGATGCTGCTGCGGCCGAGAGAGGAAGAAAAAGGACATTTAGTGATCGGGAAGAAGGAGATGATGAGAATGATGACGGTGAACCTAACGATTTGCAGGATGAATCGGGGTGCAACGAGGAAAACAAAGGGGATGAAAATGAAGAATGTAATGCTGATGAAACATTTGAAGGTAAGAATTTTGTTTCAGCCAATTTCTATCATGCGAAATTATTCGACAGTAATATAATTTTAAATACTGCAATTTTATGCAAATGTGTTTGGTTATAGCTTCCTTGTAAAAAACATAGAACTTATACATAGTAATCAGTATCGACGGCAGCATCAGTCCTTGGTTTTGAAATAACTATAACACTTGTAAGTATTTGCTTGATATCATGGTGATTTTTTGGTCAAGATATGCACAATACGAAAAAATAACACTTCTGCAAGAATGTTTTCGTATAAGATGACTTTGAAATATATATTATAGATTATAGCTATACTACAGACCAAATAAGTAAGAAAAGACCAAATTAGTTTAGTACCTAACCTCGATTCATATTGTTTTCTTTGCTACGAACTACTTACACAACTACCTCCTACTTATTAGAAAATCTAGCTAACGATAGATGCAATGCGTTTAAGCGATTACACGAGTATGTTCGCCGAAGCGGCAGGATATGGGGAGTGCGTGCAGTTTCGGCTGACACTGACGTAGAGGCGCCGATAACGGATGACGTACGAGCGGCGCATTGGGTGCACGACGTCCGTCTGCGAATGACACACGACACGACACTGTGAAGCTAACGTTCTGATTTACGAATTGTTAGGAAATAGGCTTGAATCGGAAATAGGTGTAAGAAGTAACGCGAGAATGGTCCTTTTAGCTGGTACTTTTTCCACCGATTACCATATACTGAATATCCTACAAGTAATTTTAGATATTATTTTTAGTATTTTTATTTGTATGAAGAGAGCGAGAGAGAGAGAGAGTGTCTAGTGCTCAGACTCTACATTATAGTCTAAGCAGTTCAAGACCAAGTAGTTCTTCAAGAGTTTTGATCGTTTTGGGTCAGCTAGTGTGATTATGGATAAAAGCCATATAAGTATTTTTTTTATCTTATAGAGAAAAGGAAAGTTTCAACGTTCTATACCAACAGTCCAAAACAAATATCTTTAATGAATAAACTCTCGCAGTTCGCTGTTCATTATAGCGCCTCTGGAGAAATAATATATTATAATAAACACATATTCCCCAGTTATCATACACTAATGAAATATCTCCACATAGAAGTAATGGCTGAGTGAAATGTATTTAATACGCAGTTGGCACACATGCGAATAATTTATAGTTGTGGTAGCGTCCGCACCCAGCACTTAGTCACATGTCAGATGCATTTGATGCGCCGCACTATTCACTGGTCGCGTTTATCGACTCGCATCCATCGTCAGATTATCCAGCCGCTCGCTGCGCGTCGTACCCGCAGATCAGTTAAACTTCTAAACAGACGACTAGCTCGAATACATTATCTTGTGATATTCAAAAGACCCATTTGTTTGAATCTTCCTCACACTCCAAGACATCCGTCCTCGAGTGAATTGTGGGGAACGAAGAAAAACTCTTGAGTTCGATGCATTTACATTATCGTCTTTACTTTTGGCTTGTCATATGCGGCCCCAGGTGACGGATCCGTCGCTCGTCGCTCGACGCGAAGGGTTTTATGATTGTTGAATACATGTATAATGAATGGTTACTTTAGAATTTAGGAAGATCGATCGTTACCGCAGCCTACTCACGCCTTTTTATGCCTAGTCTTTCTTTATTTTTTTCTTTGTATGTTACTGAAAGTTATTAAATGAATATTATTTTAGTAGCTTCATTCAAGGTTATAAGGACCCATAGTTCTTAGATTGTTTAACATTTATTATAGTGTTGAAGAGTGACCTTGTCAAATATAAGCTAAGGAAATTAGAAGTATGCTAGCGTTTGTCGGCAAGTGGATGTAGGCGGCCCCTGTATCTGACACGCTACGTGATTTTGTGTTTTGAATTTCAGCCAAAAAACTTGTCGTCCTTTTCCTTGTAAGTAAACATATTATGTAGATATTACTTGATACAATAGAAGTTGAACTAACTACATGCAAAAAGTAGAGTGTTGGTCCTAGGCAGCTGCAAGCGAGCTGGTGCTGCGAGTGTTGGTACCTACTGCACGAGCAGTGCTTATGACCACCGAGGAACAATCTTTGATAAGGAACGACAGATCCAGGTGTTCTTGTTAATCGAGGTTACAATTGTTTAACAGACATTCACAAAAATTGTAACATAAATTACGGGAATTATGTAATATAACGTGTATGATAATAAAGAAATGAACAGTTTTATTTGTTACAGACGGTGAATATGCAGACCCTAATGAAACAAAAGAAGAACTCTATGAGAGAGAAGATGTGGCAGGTGAGAATTCTATAATAACTGTCTGTCATTACGCCAGTCCTATTTATTATAGAGCACAAGATACGATAAAGATGAATCTAGGTAAACGGTGAATAAATTATCTCAAACTTTTCAGAGTTAAGATAAGAGTACACTATTTAATATCGCAGAGACCTCTGAGCGAGGCTCATTATGTCTAAATCTCATTGAAATTCATAAGGAGGCCACTAAAATAACGAGCAACCAGGCATCGCCCACGCGGCCGATGCGTTTTTACTGCGGTTTAATGCTCTTTTTACAACTTCGTCAAAGGGTGTGCTGTGTTGCGGCGCGGCTGAGATGCCGCCATGCCGAGCGACTCTCGCGCGCTGCTTTACGACTCCGTCCTCGCTTATCTCGTGCCATTCGCGATAAATCTCCACCCTGTTCCTTGGACCTCTAATATTTACATGCTAATTCATAGCCAATTCTGCACCAGAGATTATAAATAAATTGGCCACCGCGGCCCATCATCGACCACAGCTACCTTCACTTTATCTTTCATGACTTAAAAAGTTTTTAAAACAGTGGGCCATACCGTGGCGTTGACGTTTTAATTTTATGCCACCCAGATAATTTAGCTTTTATGTTACCTAGTCGTAACAAAATCTTTGGAAGAGTTACTAGAGTTATAATAAACTTTGTATTTTCTGCTCCTAAAATCATCGTGGAAAATTTTAAATAAGCAGTCTTTTATATTTATTTTTTTACAATGGGTGTCTTAGAAATGTTATTAGATAATATATAACCACCAGTTATTTAGAAACAACCAAACAAAAGGATGTTTTCGTTCAGGGAAACTATGACGTACCTACCTACTATGCATATTCTTGTATGTAAAGACATCAACATGCATACAGTAAAACAATCGAATAATAAGAAAGTTACAGGTGACAAACAATGGGCACTTCCTCTAAGGCACCCTATGAATAGTAAAAACTACTCATTGTTCAAATTTATTGCAAGTCTTTTACTGCATGTTGCGGAAGGACAAACGCGGTTGCGCAGGAATAAACGGCTGTAGGATGCTTTGTTTCGCTACAAGTCTTGAACTATCCGCGGCAGTATCGGAAAATGAGTAATTTTTCCCAGCGAGTGGTTCCCGGTGTCGCAGTCGGTGTTAGGCCAACACTCGTGTTGCGCAAATGTATTCTCTGCGGGGGTGAGTGGTGGCGCGCGGGGTGCGGGGGGAGAGCGCGCGGGGGCGCCGCCGCTGAGCCCGAAGTTGGGCGCGCGGGCTCGCTCCCGTGGGACTCCGCCGCAGGGACCGCACTCCACATCAACATATTTTAGACTTTGCTATACTTACACTGGAATTCAAAACACCTTTGTAATGACTGGGATAATGTAACTTAGAGCCAATGCACCTCTTATAATCTAACAAAATAATTCCAAGTGTGATGCCCTTTCAACAGGTTAATTTCGAAGTATCCAAGCGACAAAGATTGTATCGTCCAAATATGTCAATTAAATCCTAAGCATTATGTAAGTTATTCTGTCAACTTAGACGGTCAACAATGCGCACTATGCTGATCGGGTGTAGGACGGTTTCTCGACCGGCATGTGGCTAATTAAATGCCGATGTTCGACATCGGGGGTGCATTCGGAATTCCAGGCGGCGCCGAGGCGCGTGCCGGTGACACCGCGCCTCGTGCCACGCTGCCGTTGCGTCAACAATCCCAAATTGTTCGCGAAGTTGGACCCGAATTCTAGCCAAATTGTGATTAACTTGTTGTGTAACAATCCAATCGAGTTGAATTGTCTAAATTTGGTAAACAAAAGCAAGACTGGAACATACCAGGCAATTATTACTATCAAGTTTTTGACAACTAACAAGTTTGTAATGTTTCCATGGACTCGCAATAAGCACCACTTGGAGTAATATTGAAGTTCTTGGAAAATCTTTTAACAATAGGTAATAAAAAAGGGAAAACCATTCATCAACAATCAACATTTTTTTCATTAAACTGTAAAACAATATAAAAGTATATCCATGATTGGAGTGCGGCTCTGCATGATCCCAGGTGGCGCGGCCGCAGCGTTTGGAATTATCACATAGTGGAGGAGCGGGCGGGCGCGGGGGGCGCGGGAGGGGGCTCGATACATTCGTCACAGGCCCAGCAGCCATTAGGCATTTAGATATTATCAACAGCCACGAGGGGATGACCCGCGACCTGAGCCCGTTGTTTCAATGCTTAATTACTAAAAGTGTTTGTTGTTTACACAGGGGACAAGATTTTAATCCACATCGTGGATATCGTTTCGTCATCGCCAAGTTTGCTACTTTGTTCTGTTTTGCTGATACAAAGGCGTTCATCGTTTACGTCTGTTACTTGTCTGAGCTCCCCTCGCCCGGCGGGTCCCAGGTGACGCTCTCCGGCCACACTTCCTTCCGTCTCCTGGGATTACTCCTCGACCCGGCCACGCACACACTCACGTTCTGCACTTGTATGAATCGTTACACAACTTTATTAATACTTACTTATATATTTTTTTACCGGTTTTGTCATCATTATTTTAGCTACGACTGAACCTCCTTATTACTTCACCTACACAAGTGAACATCCTAAACATCTCGATACGGAAACTTCATACTTCTTACTTCGGAGAGTCATGACAAGTGAAAACTTTGGTAGTTATCAAGGAGCTGTAATTCATCCACATGAAGTAACTATAACCAAGCAAAAGTTAAGTTCACTTGCGTGTTTCTAATTAGCAATTAAACACAGTTTTAGTGTGTGGTGTATTGTGTATTTTGCGTTGCGCGTGGCGCGTAGTCAGTGGCGCGATGGCGGCTCGGATCGTGATTAATGCAGCCTCCCGGGGCAGACGAACTGATTGCCGTTCTACCTCCCCCGGGCACCACTACACGTACCTATATTTCAGTTTTATTATAAAAATATTTTGGGTAATCTCGCCATCTGTGAAACAGTCTCCATTAAGGGTTACCACTACGGTTACCACACTTTGAGAAACTACAAGATGTCGGATTTGCAGAAATTAAAAAATAGAAGTCGATGCCGTTGGACATAAGAAACA
Organism: Luperina testacea; assembly: GCA_927399505.1. Classification (NCBI taxonomy): domain Eukaryota; kingdom Metazoa; phylum Arthropoda; class Insecta; order Lepidoptera; family Noctuidae; genus Luperina; species Luperina testacea. The sequence goes on from OV656756.1 coordinate 11,253,415, forward strand.
AATGATCAATTAAAAAATATCAAACATGTACCTAATTGGGAAAACATGTATTGATCAATTTCCAATGCCCGTGAAACTGAAAGTTTAAATGTTAATGCATTCTGCGCAATATTCTGGTTAGAAAAACTTTTAACGATATAGTATCACGGCGAACAAAGTACTTAGTTTTCGCATGTATTACACGTGCCATCATTCCATCAATTTAAAAACCCAACTTTTATTACATCTACAACATTATTGTTTTATTGCCATCAACAACGTTTACAATTTACATAATAAACGATGTAGCCAGCTCTCACTTATTCTGCTTTTACGTGACATTTCAGACATTACGTACACGTAAGAACCTAAGAACACAGCTTGAGCACTATAGTGTGCGCTTTGTTATTCTTATTCAGTGCTACGTGAAAAAGTTTTCTCTGGAGAGGCATATCGGCATCAGTCCGCGGCGTTACCGGAATAACACCTTCAGTCTGAATGGCTACGCGAAAGGTAGGGTGTCTCTGGGGGGCCCTATGCTCAAGGCGGCAGAAAATTAACGTGCCCCCGTGGGAAATCTAGCGCCAGCCTTAGAGCCCGGCCGCCTGCCGCGCCCACTCCACCGGGATGTATTAATATCTTGCGAGTTGCGCTCACGGTGACGACTAACGACGGCCACAGACACCTCGCACCGACAACTCTTATTTACTAACTGCGACTCTAACTGGCTACATTTGAGTGATGTATTGTCCATAAATAAATAAGGAAATATTTAACTGATCCTCCAAAAACTTATTGACTTTCTAATGATGTACGCTTTTTTAAATGAATGAACCTCTAAAAATATTTTGGTCTCCTAATTATGCACACTTTTTAAAATAAATGAGCTCTTTAGGGTTCCGTACCTCAAAAGGAAACAACGGAACCCTTATAGGATCACTCGTGTGTCTGTCTGTCCATCCGTCTGTCACAGCCAATTTGCTCCGAATCTAACGGACCGATTAAGTTCAAATTTGGTACACATATGAATCTCTGTAACCCAAACACAGACGTGTTTGGGTTACAGAGGTTATTTTTGGGGGGCCAATAGAAAATAAAAAAAAAACTGTTTAGCAATCTGTATTGTGTGACATATCAAATAAAAGGGCTTACTGTGAGTGTCCCAAATATATTTTTTTCATAATTTTAAAGTAAATTTTATGAAATTTATTTAAGGAAATTGACTATTCCCCCCCTTATTTCTGAAACTACTGAGCCTCAAATTTTGAAAAAATACAGAAAATAGTTGTATACCTATAGATTATAGGAAAATCTAAGATGTCTGTGGTCTTAAAAGAACATGGTAAATCTCTCAATATTGTGCGTACAAACTTACATTTTCAGTTGGAATGTATGGGAGAACATGTTTTTCAACTACAATGTTAAGTTTGTTCTTGGTATAAATTCATTCCAACTACGGAACCCTTCATTATACGTGGTTCAACACGCACTTGGCCGGTTTTTTTTAAAGTTCTGGCTTTTTCTCACAGTTTGTAACTAAGCTAGGGTAGGCAGTAACTAAGCTAGAGTACCTCGACCAAACGACAAAGGTTAGGTTAAACCTGTGATCGCGCGAGCCGAATCGCTCGCAGTTACTTGACTGTTTAATATTTTAGGACCCTAAAGTAGGTATAATTTAAGGTTCACAAAAAGGAGCGCATTCAGTATATTAGATTGTTCAGTAATATTTTTAGGATAGCATGCAAAATGGGAATTATTTGAGGTTCAATTAAGTAAATATATGCCAAATAAATATAACTAGTATGATTCATGAATACAGTACGATTTGAATATGTCAAAGTTAATTAGGTTACCGAATACGTTGCTAGAAGGCTCAGGCTCCCAGCAACGAACCCAGTAACCCAGTAAAGGGCCTCATGAAGTCATTGACTGGATTAGAACTTTTACACAAGTGGGTAATTTTGCTACGATTTCATGCGATCGGTATAACATCCTCATGATTGATATTTTCTTGTACTTTAATTAAAGAAACGAAATTGAAATCATAAGAATAGCAAAGAATCCACTGAAAAAATACTTACTTATGTGTATATTTTTAAATAACTGCTACGCTAGTAAGCGCATGGCTATGACTTCTGGCCAACAGAGGATGCCTTTAATATACTGCATAGGTACCGCCCGTAGCAAATGTATTTGTAAAACATTAATTAAACAATGCTCCAATTAACCGCAAGACACAATACTCGTAATAAGCTAATCGATCAATTACTGGCAGCGTGGGGACACTTAGCGCAAGTTACACTCTCACGCAGATTAATTTAGCGTCGGCAAGGAGACTGCGTCCCGCACGGCTTTACTAATTCACAAGATCCAATCGCGGCGGCGGTGAGCGGCGCCTCTGCACATTAATGTTGCAAGCACCCCCGTGCTCCTCTATTATCTACTTACTTAGATGACGTACCTACTACTGTTAGCCATTATACTTATACTGATGAATCAGGACGTGTTTTAAACGTTATTTCAATTTGTAGTGTGTTCGATCTAATCTAGTGTAGCGTAGCTGACTTCGTAGCAAAGTGCTACGAGGGAATTCGTAGACCCCAAAAATAATTAAATCGTAGCATGTATGTAATTAATTTTGATTTCATGTTTGTAAATATACTCGAAATATTGCAGATATCTATGTTAATTAAGAGCTAGACATTTGTTTGTATCTCAATATTACGGTAGCGTCTACGTTCTACGAGCTTGCTACGCTTTTCGTAACCGTTTGAACTAATTTTAGTGTTTTTTTTGCTGGATTGTAGAAGATTATCGGTTCCTTTGCTTTAGGATTAGGTATATACTTTTAGTCAAGTATGGTTTCTATATTACCAAATCATATTTTTATATAATTCAGTGTGGTCGATTTTAAGCGTAGCTGGTCACAGAGGTTCGCCTGTCTTTACAAGATGTTATAATAACCAGCCTATTAATGTCCTTTTCTCATACAGAGAATACGCATACGCTTGCTCAAGACCGGTTGGCGATTTTAGACTAATATTGACTATAAGTCCAGGTTTCTTCACGATGTTTTTCCTTCACCGACGTTAGTAATTTCCAAATATTTAATCCTACTATCGTACTAATATTATAAATGTGAAAGTTTGTGAAGATGTTTGGATGTTTGTTACTCAATCACACGTAAATTGTTGAACAGATTTGGATATAAATTGGCGCATAAAAATACCGTTTCCTGGATTAACACATAGGATACGTTTTGAAGACCTTTTTCCATGGAAGAAGGAATTGTGCCAGCTGACTGGAAAGTGGCCACTGTAGTGTCTGTTTACAAGAAAGGAAACAAACTTTTACCCCTAAACTGTAGACAAATTAGTTTGACTAGCGTACTATGTAAAGCTCTGGAAAAAATAATTGTAAATAAGATAAGAGAATTCCTATCGCGGGAGCAAGTTATCCTGGAGGAGCAACTTGGATTTGTCCCGAGACGATCAGTCACAACGAAACTCCTAAAATGCGTACACGTATGGACCAAGAATCATAGTAAAGGGCTCCCCACAGATGTGATAGACTTAGATTATGAAAAAGCGTTTGATCGTGTCCCCTTGCGACGTCTAATCCAAAAACTTGAACACCTTGGCATACGCGGCAGTGTATTAGCCCGGATAGGTGATTTTCTTACAAAAAGAACATTCCGTGTGCGTATTGGAGATGTTCTTTCTACGGCTCGTATAGTGTTCAGCGGTGTTCATCAAGGATCGGTGCTCGGTCCACTGATATTTATTTTATACCTCACAGACTTGAAAGACGCGCTCTGCCTGCCATTTTCGTTATTTGCGGATGATACGAAGTTTTTTGGGAATCCTAATGACCAGTGGCAAGATATCCAAAATGATCTAAACGCTATATACAAATGGACTCAAGACTGGTTGTTGACGCTGAATGTTGACAAAATGTACCGTTCTGCACATAGGTAAAAACAATCCACGAAAAACTTACCGTCTCGGACTCCACAAACTTTCAGCTGTTGAGTCACAGAAAGACCTAGGCGTTGTTATATCTAACGACCTAAAATGGGAAGCACACGTATCCGGTATTGTCAAAAGAGCAAATTCAAAACTTTACATCATCCTCAAGGCATTCAAGTGCCTGACGCCTAAAACATTTGTCAAGTTGTACAAGACTTACATAAGACCACTCTACGTACGCTAATGTCATCTGGGACCCTTATTTTAAAAAAGACATAATTCTACTTGATAATGTACAAAGAAGGGCAACCAATATGGTTCGCACCATGCGTAATCTACCTTACGAACAACGCTTCAAAAACCTTGGCCTTATCACACTGTAACAGCGCAGACAAAAGGGTAGGCTCATTGAGACGTACAAAATACTTACCGAACACTACGAACTGCCCAGCCTTCAAGATCTTTACACACTGAATACGAACACACATTTGCGTGGGCATTCCCTAAAGCTTGGGAAAATTCTTAAAAAAAGCCCTTGAAACAATTCTTGTCTAACCGAGTTGTAACGGCATGGAATAGGCTCCCGGAAAATGTTGTGATGGCTCCCACACTAAACTGCTTCAAGAATCGACTGGACAGACTGAATATCTCCAAGCTATACAATACACACGCATCAGCTAATTAGCTGCTAGTGTGTTTATCCAAATAATAATAAGGAAAATAATATTGCTTCCGAAAATTAACTTCCGGCGATCTGTGGACAAACAAAAATACTAAACTTCCGACAAAAATACTAAGTTTCCGACAACATATTTATGAACGACCTCGGGGTGCCCACCCCGAGCTTAGGTTTGGTTAGGTTACTTTAAACCCTTTACATAGAAATAGGAGCCCCGCTAAGCGGGGCTACGTCGACATAGAATGCAAGAGCGAGCGTATGAAAATTAAAGTGATTGATTAGAGACTCATAGTTTTCAGTAGAACGTAATTTAAGCTGGTAGAAAAGTATATATTGCAATAACAGTCATGTTTATTTTTCGAAGATTTCAGTATCTCATTCGGTCGTTTCGTCATTTTTATTCGGACAAAAGTAGTCGGAAAGTTAGTATTTTAGGCAGTAGATTTAATATTTTAAGTAAGGACAATTCTTATTTTTTTGTCGGAGCTTTTATTACTACCCTAATAATAATAAATACTTTTTATCCCGATATTCCCACGGGATCGAAACTTACGCGGGTGAAACCGCGGGGCGCTGCTAGTGTGTTATAAATTGATAATAAAAAACCGGCCAAGAGCGTGTCGGGCCACGCTCAGTGTAGGGTTCCGTAGTTTACCGTCCGTCACAATAAGTGTTCCCACTTATGAGTTTAAAAGTGGGTATCCATTATGTTCGCGTAATAATCGTAGTCGATCATAGATCTTAAAATATTGGGATTCGATTTTAATACCTAATTCTTTTTTGTTTTTGTTTGAAAAAGATATGTTCAGAATAATAAAATATGTAAACGAAGTTAAAAAAATGCTTGCATATACGATTATACTTCAAACTTAGTCCAGAAATTATTTTGTACAACTTTTTGTCTTTTTTGTACAAAAACTGTTGTTTCCATCAAGTTCAAAATAATTTTGGGGACACATTGTTTTTTACTTTTGGAGCGATTATTTCCGAAATTATTGACATTATCAAAAAATTATTTTAGTAAACCCCTATTCATTTTTAAATACCTTTCCAACAATATATCACACGTTAGGGTTGAAATTAAAAAAAAAATCACTCCCCACTTTACATATACCCTAATAAAACATTTTTTTCCAATTTTTATTTTACCACTTTGTCGGCGTGATTGATATACATATTGGTACCAAATTTCAGCTTTCTAGTGCTAATGGTCACAGAGATTAAGCGAGGACGGACAGACGGACAGACAGATATGGCGAAACTATAAGGGTTCCTAGTTGACTACGGAACCCTAAAAATGAACTGTAAGTTATTATGCTCGTAGAGAGTGGTTAGGGTGATAATTACTTTTATGCAATCCAAAAAACTTTGTGAATATTTCGAGTGAGTATATCGTCCATCGGTCCTTGGACTCTGGCCCCGTGAGAAGGCGGTCATCGTGTAAGCGGCTGCATATCTCGGTTGTAACGAAGTCCCCCGGGCCGGCAGACCCCCGGGGGTGAGGACTGTCTTCCTCTATGCTACATACATCATTCGTACAGTACTGTGTGTTTTTGTTTCTGTAAAGTGTGACGGGAATAGAGAGTTTTTATATTGTAAAGTGATATTTTTTTAAATTTCGATAGGAATAAAATCGATTAAAACCTTAGGAAAAGGGTAGACATCTCTAGGAACGTAAAAAATAAGATATACATTTATTATCCTGATGAGCAAAAGTTGTATTTTAAAAGACCAATTAATAAATTAATGATATCCTATGAATACATTAACTATGTACTTCATTTTGGTAATAGTCTCATCACGGTAACAAATTATTTTTTTCCTACTCCAATATGGCCATTCTTCCTTAAGAAAGTAGGTACTTATAGATACTTGTCCGTCAATATTTTAGTCAAGAAAAGCCAGCGACTTTAACTAAGTACTTACATGCTAGAACTTGTAAGTTTTTCTAGATTTTATTAGGTATGAAATAAGTGATCGCAATTTTAAACCAAACTAAATATGTGTCTGTAGGTATGTACTGTAACCTCCACCAAATACGTACATACACATATCTACAGAAAAATATTCGAAAAGGACTACCAAACTACAAAATTAGACTGAAAGTTTAAACTTGATCACCCATCCGAATTTAAAACAGAGGTAAAGTGTCTCGGGTAGGGAACCGAGTCCGACTCGATACGGCGGCAAAGTGGATTAGAGCCTTCGACCGCGGCCCGTGGCCCGACCGCGCCTCCGGCACACACCAACTTCATGCGGTTACCGCTCCCTAACTGAAACCAAATCTTTTTTAACTTTCATAACACCCACGGTTTACTTTAGAAAGTTTCTTTGCAGATACGAAAGGTATGTGTGAGGCATATTTATGATAGAAAAGGTTTTTTTTTTATCTTAAAAATGTTTAGGTTCTCGTTAGGATCATTTTTTTCTATACGTTGCTTAACATAATTACGCTCTTTGTAATTAAAATCAATTCATTATTGTTTCAGATGTGGCGGATATTAAATCGGAGAGCATGGACAGTTTCGAGTCAGGTAAGTTTAAAGTTAACTCAACCATAATGTAAAAGTGCGCAAACTCATAATAAACGTGTCGTAAGAATAAAATTAAACTTACAAGACAACTACGGAATGGCGTTCCCATATTAATATTTGAATAGAGAAGTGTAAAAAAGTGTTGAAGTCGGAGGTGATAGGGCCGGCCGCGGCGTTAACGGAGCCCTGGAGGGCCTTTGCCGAAGTCCCCGCTTCGCAATACAGCCGAAAAGATAAAATGAACATAAAGTTGAGGAGCAGATACTCTCGCTCAGAGGAATCGTAGTTTCCCTCCTGGCGACACTAAACCGGCTACGACTAGGACGTACTCGCGACACGCAGTTTGCGGAAGCGGCGCCTTTATAGCGATGCAGCCCGGCGCGGAATCTTTCTCATTTATATGTCGCGTTAAGTGTTTAGCGTTGAGCAAGTCGTATAATTGTTTTATAGAATATAGATAAGGTGAGTACCCGTTTTTCAGGCCATAAGATATTAAAACATTTTCTGTAAGACTGAAGTGGGGAAATTATTAAATACTCATAAAATATATAATGCAGTTCATGCCTGGCATGATCATGATAAGTAGGTACATTCTGAAATCAACAAAAACTCTACCAACCAAAACAATCATAAAAATGCTTCATGGAAAATGGCTTCAGCGACAAGAAAAAAACTCATGTAGTTATTTCCGGCTATTTTAAAATAGGTCTAAAAGGGGAGTCGGACTAAGAGCAAATACAGTTCTAACGGAAAATGTGGAAGCTAAAATTGCATTGCGGACAGTGCCCGTTCCGAACTTACAATTAAAACGGACGCCCGAAATTGTGTACACCGTTCGTCACTTAGTTCACGATGAAAAGGGGACCACTCGCGACCGCGGCCACGTACGACTCTTATCATAGATGACGATTTATTTTCATAAGCTGTTCGTTTTTGGAATGGTATGATTTTAAGTGGGAGCATTTGCCTACTTTGTATTTGAAAAAAAAATGTTCACTATTCATGTTCACTATTCAGCATGGGTGCTTTTGTTAAAGAAGCTTTTTTCTGATTAAATTCAAGTTACAAGAGAGACAGAAATGTTGGACTACTTCATAACATGCCAGACTGTATTCTACTAGTCGTTTATCGAAATTATTGGTATCAATAAACCTAAACACGTTCATGTTTATATTAGCTTGTTTGGCATTCTCAATACAGTTAGTATCATCAACAAATCACTAGGCAAACCATTGTTTCATTACACCAATCAACGTCGGTTTGACGTTCCGCAGAAGTTATAACTAGCCACTATAATAAAGCCAATTTTCGGTTTAAATAAAGCGACAGCACGACTTTTAGCCGTGGATAGTAACACGACTCTGCAATCAGGTGCAGTTTAAAATGTGCATTTGCGATGTGGCGCGGTGCAGCGGGCGCAGGGCGCGGACAGAAATGCATTTTCAATAATTGAGGGTCAGACGGGGAGTTGGGGGCGCATTAAAATGTTCGCAGCTAAACTTTCCGATCGTCACCGAGTCGCGACATCGAACAGCCGCGCCGGATCGTCGGCTAATGGATCCACCAACAATGGCAAAGTGGCAACGTCGGATGAAAACAACCATATTTCCATTTAATTTGACAAGTAAATCATTTACCCTATCAATCTGGCGTCTTCTTCATTAAATATTTATTGGCTTTGACACTGGTTACAAATGCAATTTGAGTGATAATTCAAGCAATTACAATTTAGCATCGCTAATCTTATTTGCCTCAAGTTTTTCCTTCCCTGAGCTGGCGTACTACGAGTTTCCACAACTTTGCTACGGACTTTTGCAGCTTCAGAATGTGTGACGTCAGACGTGACAGACGAAACAGAAACAGGAAAATTTGTAATTAAGCGAACTGAGTCGCAATTTGTAGTTACGAATACGTACAGTGCCAGGGTTCTCATTGTGAGACATCTAATTAACAACCTCATTATGTTTAGAGGTGGGACTGTGTCGGTTAGTGTCAAGCGATTTAAATCTGGATATTGCGACATTTAGTTTACATTATCTATTCTAGAGAATTTTACGCATGCTAGGCACAATAATACTACACTTTCTCCCCATATCATCTATTTCACTTTACAAAAAATAAAGGAGACAAACAAAAACGAAGTTTCTCTCGGTTATTTTGTCGGGGAGAGCACGTAGGCGCGCACCTCATCTGCGGCGCTCCCGGTGCGGCGATAAAATTTAAAATTCAAGGCCGCGTTAACGAACCGGCCTCGCGAAGAAATAGATATTCAAATGTGAGAAGATCCCATATTAACATTTATGGCAAGTTTGCGGGGACGAGACAAAGGCGAGGCGAGTGGCAGCCCCCGCGGAACTCGGCTCGCGCCGCAGCCCTCCGACTGCTATGCATATCTTTACAATATGCAGTGACCGTTGTACCAGCCTGCCGGTTTGGGATACCTACCTTTTATCTTCAATTTCAGTAACAATTCTCTTAATAGTAATTCTTGCCCGAAGTTTGGGATTTGGTTAAGAATTTTGTAAGATATTTATTTGTATTATCTAGTACTAAAGTTGACGCTATTTATGGGATAGTATCTAACGTCAGAGGAATGTAGCACTGCACCGGGCACGTGCCACCTGAAAACATAAGAATAAACAGGTACATAGTGATTTGTTTCAAAGTATTTTTGCATTGCATTGCAGTTCTTTTGCAAATGGTCCTCTACATTTTCTGATGCGAACTTCTCGTAACTCCTACCTTATGTCATACAATGGTGCATAGATGATCAAAATAAATAACCAGCACCCACCCTAATTGCGTAACACATTATCAATCACAATCTGACTCATTTTGAAGGATCCATTGCTTCACATGTTCGAAAAATATGTCTGCTCAACAACGTAAATAACGCAATGAATGTTGTTGAACTGTCAAAATGAAACCCATTGCTACTGATAGTGTGTTACGTAATTACCCCGCTAGCTGGTCTAGGTGCGTTCACAAAACTGGCAATTAGTAATGTCATTGGTCCAACGTGCTATACAATCACCCTCTCGCGAAAGTCATTAAATTTTCCACTTCGTTAACAACAACACTACGACGAAGCTTAAGTTCTATAGATCGGAGAACAAGTGAAGGTGAACACTATACCTTTGTGTTCCCTATTCGAACTAAAGACAAATAAAAGTTAGGAAGAAAACAAATCAAAATCCCAATTTTGTTGGCTGCATTATTTATGTGATATTGCCTGGCACTGTCAACGTTCCCCTTTTCTTTGAACTTGTGGTTGTTGTAATTCACACTTTCACAACTTTTGCTATCAATACAAAAATAACGCGAGGTTGTTTGGTTTATTCCAAAGGATCTAGTAGACATTTGGAATTGTTGAAAGATTATAAAATATTAATATAATAGATTTACGAAGGCTGTGCTCCTCCAAGAAAATAAAATCGGAGCGGCATTTTCATTCAGCGATGGCTGTTAGTCGGCTGCGGCATACACGTTTCTTATTAATATCAGGCGGTTGGAATGGCCGAAGACGTCCCCAGCGCCCGCTCTCTCCCAAATAAAATTGCCGCTATCTAAACAAAGAGCCCTAATTATTCGGCCGTGGCGGGCGGGGTCGCTCTCTTATGGGTGTTCTGGGGCCCATTTCGCTTCTCGTATAGGGCCCCGGGGAGCAGCGGGCGCCGCCTAGCCAATCGCCGGATGGAGGAGCGAGCGATCCGCAACCTTTTTATATGCGATATCGGCGTTGGCGCCGGACCCCCCGCCACCCCGCGCCCCGATCTCGGGGAATTAAAAGTTGGAAGGCTCACATCTGATTACCCAAACACACACATTACACCGGATCGCCAATCTCGATAAGCCCCCTACACAATTTATTAGCGGCTCTGACGAGTTGTTTTCGACTCTTATCTCATTAACCGTATAAAACAAGACGAATACGGTATTGTGATATGGCTAATATACAGAAAACAAATAGTTGTCACATTCTTCTTGCGCACCCTTTGTGTTTACATCCTTCCCATTTCTTGAGAACGTACCGCATCTGTTACTTCCTACTCTCTCTCTCTCTCTCTCTATGCTCCCCTAACTGCACCTCATGGCAGTTCATCATACGTGCATGCTTAAGTATTATCTAATATTTATACCGAAAATATAAAAGGACGGTTATAAAAGCCTTGGCGATACCGGTCGTATGGCTCAATACATATTTTAATTTGCACCCGATTTTATTTTGAGACAATAAATTGGATATAAAGGGTTTCCGAGCGGTTTCTACCTCCGGGATCATTGTCTTCACCCTACGCCTTTACAGCGATTCTTTTGTGTAGGAATTATGAAATAAAAAGGCGATATCGTATGTCGGTGGTAAGAGGTGCGGCGGTGCGGTGCGGCGCGGTGCGGTGCGGCGTGGGCGACGCGCGGCCGACATACGACACCTCGCGCGGCTGCTCCTCATTGTGCTCCACCATTCACCCGCTGCCGGCGGCGAGTATTCGATTGCAATGTTTTAAGCATTCGATTGCCCTCGCCAGTAATAAAAGGTTCCCAAGAAGTACGTACAAAATAAATTATTTTTTCGCGTTTTATAGTCTTTCAAGCGGGCGCGGCGAAGGGTACGCTTATTGTTTCTATGGTGAATTGCGTGGATGAATGGGTCCCGGGCATTTATGCGTTCAGTGCTTAGAGATCGTAGGAAGATAATATGGCGCAGGCGGATTCGGGCGTCTGAGGTGGCAATAACAAACCTCCTACTGTACATTCATATTTAAATTATAATTAAATAGGGAACACGTTTACCTTTGAGCCCGATAAACTGAATTCTGTATTCGTTTTGTAATCGCACATTAACAGTTTATGCGCAGTTGTTGATAAGATATTTGTTTATCCTAGCAGCAATAAGTCGTTTAACCTATTTTAAGCATAAACATAAATAAACAGAAGTGTATCAGCTAGTGTGATAGGTTATCAGTAATTCACCTAGAATTTATGCAGACATGGACGAGACGTTATCTCTGAATCTTTGTTACTTCTCGCGTCTCTCATGTGGATGGCCACCTTTACGGTCAGTTACGGTATTAATGCATAGATTCTATGTATTACATGATAAAAATATCAACTAATTAAAGTTCACACCCAATACTTCAATCGAGGTCACCTATTATCTACTATAATCACATTATTCAGAGCAGGATCTCATTGTTAGTACCAAATGGAAATCAGTTTTTTTACAGTTCGTTCATACTTATTGTTCATCTGACAGAAGCAACCTAACATCAACCTTATTGTAACGATAATAAAGATCACTGTGATTTTGGCAGACTTGTCAGTGGCAGCAATTCAAAAGCAACCTTATTGTAAGGGCAACAATTGTTAACAGTGATGCAAAATCAGAGGTAAAATAATTGTGAACTAACTTTACTCAATAATGATATCCTGTGGCTCTCTCCTCTGATTTTGCATCACTGTCAAAATCACTTTGACCTTTATTTTTATTAACATACGGTTGCAGTTAGATTGCTGCCATTGATAAGTCTGTCGAAATTATAGTCATCTTTCTTGCCATTACAATAATGTTGCCGTTGAGTTGCTGCTTTCAGAGGTAAAATATTGGAAAAGGACGGTACAACAGTTTACTGATAGCTCGATATAATAGATACTGGCATCCGCCCGCGACTTCGTTTTCGTGGAAGTCGTAAGACAGCACAATATATTAAAATAACAGCCACATTTTTATAAAACTTCCCTGTAAGTATACTACGTGTATAGTTTTGGTCGTAGCAGCCAAAATTTACAGGTTGAAATTGAAAACATGCGACAAACCGAAATGGGAGATTGTACTTATCATTATGAACAAATTTTACTAAGGGACCAAAGCTGCAATCCCGAAACAAAAATCAGCTGTTCCCTACATTTTGACGAGTTATGCGAACATAAATGTAGGGAACAGCTGATTTTGCTTTCGCAATTTCAGGTTTGTTCCCATAGTAAAAGTTGTTCATAATATTTTATGAGTACAATCTCCCATTTCGATTTGTCGCATGTTTTCAATTTCACCCTGTACAGAGAGTCAGGACTGGTGACGGGGGGGCAAGTGACGTACAGTTGTCCTTGTGAGAAGCAGCCCGTCGTGGTCGTGAGGTCGACAACCGTAGCCTACAGTAGCAATTTCCTATTGCTGCGAAATGTTTAGTTTTTGGTAAATTAATGATGTTCCTGCATCATCATCATTATTCTCTTGGCCTTATCCCAATTTATTTGGGGTCGGCGCAACATGTCTTTAATTTCATTCATACTCTAGTTCCTGCATATATGCTACCCCTTGTTTAACCGTCCCGCTGGTGTCGTGGTCGCAAGCGCGACTGCGAGCATGGGGTCCTGGGTTCGATTCCCGGGTCAAATTGTTATTGAGTTTTTCCATTAGGAATTTCTTAGTAACAGCCCGGAGTTTGGAAGTTCGCGGTGTGATACCCGCATAACTCGGAAAGCACGTTAAGCCGTTGGTCCTGCGCCTGATCTCTCTCCGGTCGTGTCGGATTGCCGTCCCATCGGACTATGAGAGTGAGCGAAGAGGGAGTGCACCTATATATGTCTGTGCGCACACTTGTGCACTATAATATCTCCCGCGCCGAAGGCTAGTCTCCGTTGAGATTGGCCGCCGTGGCCGAAATACGGTCTGGAGGACTTTATTTATATGCTACCTATTACCTAATGGCACAACACTGGTACACAGACCGGTGCATTCTTACAGAGTATTTCTGACGAACGGCTATCACTGAAATAATGTTTGTAACAGTAAATTGTGAACACACGGGATTTATCGATTTTTTTTATAACCATACATGACAGAAGAGGCCCATAACTTCAAGGTTTGACTTTTCTACTACCCAAATCTCAGTTCATCCCGTTTTTTGATCCTTATAAGCAACAGAATTGATTGGCAAGAAAAAAGTTTGGTAAAAAATTTCCAATTTTTTGTTGACCGTACATGTTTTCAAAGCCTGTGAACGTGGATCAAAGTTTATGGACAGTAACTTTAGAGTCCTCCTCCTCCTCGTTTTCCTGTAGGTACAACGGTAAAGATACCTACCCTGACTGCCCCGTCTCAATAATCCTCCCTGTATATATCATAATTGACTGCTTAGCTCCATAAAGGTATAGCGTGATGATAATCACTTAAGATTAAATCTGTAACTAGGAGGACCTGCAATATCCTAATCTTTTGCCTCGTCTTTTTACAATTTACGGTAAACTATAGAAGAATACGAACAAAATGTAATATTACTCATCCCCATAGCAAATATCGTGACACGAGGGCGACACTGAAAGTTTATAGAACTGGCCACTTGTAAACGATATAATAAAAAGGTAAGTTCACATTTTGAAAATAGAACTCTTTGCCAATATTATTTTGTATGTATTTTATTAATTTGTCATATTTTGTTTACGATTTGGCGGCAAATTGAAAATTGTCTGTGTCACGTCAGCATGAATTTAACGCGAGAAAATTTTCGTATAATGATTTTTTATGAGATTTTTGCTTAAAGATTCTAATATAATTTTTATTGTGGTTTTTTTTTTACGTCTATGAATTTGATAGTTATTCGTTTTTTTTTAAAAAGCTTTTGGATTTTTGTAAAACTTTACATTGTTGAAGAAGAGATTTTACACGAATATTATTGAACCGTCCAACGTTGCCGAGTACCTATACTTTTTTTACATTTTTCATTTTCACCGTCCAAATTTCTTTTCACTGAACAATCTCCTTCGTTTGATGGTCTATCATTCTAAGTACGTGAAATTGGCAAAATTGTGGTGTTTATTCCACAGAAGCCATTAATCAAGAGTTGAAGTTGATTTTTTATGACTTTCGATGTCATTTAAGTCAACAAGAAAGTTATGATACACTTCGATTGGCCTTTCACGATGAAGCCCCATCTCGTGCCACTGTTTACAACTGGTTTAATGAGTTTAAACGTGGTCGCACTAATCTCACCGATGATCTGCGTGATGGACGACCTTCTACGGCGGCGACTGAAGATAACATCAGTGTTGTGCGGCGTATGATAGAGACTGACAAAAGAGTGACTTATCAGCAGATTCGGACAAGCTTAGGTATCGGTATGAGTCAAGTGCACAAAATCCTCCATGAAGCTTTGTGCCCGGTGGATACCTCATAATTTGACAGAGCCCAAAAACTACGTCGTGTTGATTGGTGTCGTGAAATGGTTCAAAGATTTAACGGAGGTAACTCAAATGCTGTGTTCGACATACTAACGGGTGAAGAAAGCTGGATTTATTATTATGATCCTGAAACTAAGAGACAGTCTGCTGTCTGGGTGTTTCCTTCCGAGGAGTTGCCAACTAAAGTGAAGACAGGTCGAAGCGTGGGAAAAAAGATGGTGGCCTCGTTCTTCGGAAGGACAGGTCATTACGCAACAATTTTAGAGGATCGAAAACAGTTACTGCAGAGTGGTACACAAACAATTGTTTGCCACTTGTCTTGGAAAAAGTTCGGGAGAAACGACCTCGCAGTAGGATCCTCCTTCACCACGACAACGCCTCGTCGCACACCGCCAAGCAGACAATCGACTACTTGGCGACGTCAGACGTGTAATTACTGGGTCACCCGCCCTATAGCCCCGACCTCGCACCTTGTGATTTTTATTTATTTTCGAAAATAAAAGAAAAATTTCGAGGAAAACGTTTTATGGACGCCGAGGAAGCAGTGGCTGCGTTTCAAAATGCCGTCGAAGAGACCCCTAAGGACGAGTGGGCAAAATGCTTTTCTCAGTGGTTCCATCGGATGCAGCAATGTATTGATGTAAAAGGACACTATTTTGAAAAGATATAATAAAACTAATAACTTGCTAGTTTGTTCAGTTTTTGATTTTCTAAGAACTTTCAGTGTCACCCTCGTAATTTATACCATAGAGACTGATCTGACTGATAATATCTATGCAAAACTTGAACTGAATCTATCTGGTAGTATTTATAATGTAATGCTGGAACATACATTCAGACAAACCGACGAAAATTCTAAAAACTATATTTTTGCCATAAAAATCGTTTCCAGAACTCGTAGCAATTACTTTTCTTCAAATTATTCAATTTACAGTTTTGAATTCGCTACGGTTTTATACGATATGAATCAAGCAAACTGTAACAATGATATGATTCAAGAACCCCAACACAAAAGAAAAAATTTAACGCAGTAGTTAAATATTTTCCTCGGTTATTAAACAAATAATTACATGTTCCATATATTTTGACCGCGTAGGTATTGCACATTTCTATGAAACAGCTTCTTTTTTGAAAACAGAATTTTTTCGTGTTGGGGTTCTTGAATCATATGGTTTGCGCGTCGATGGTTCCTGTCCCTGCCACCCTGTATGTAGGCATAGATAAATACGGAGATTTACGGCCAGCAGTAGACGCTTCACTATGTTTTTTTTTATTGGGAATTTTCAATACTTACCTTGACTTAAAATGTATGCTACTCTAACTGAATGCGGGAACCGTGAAAAGGGTTCTGCCGGGTCAGGAGCACGCATCAGTAGGCGCTTGCTCCATTCAGGTGTCGCAGGATGTCGCGGATAGGTACTCGTGAGATGGGTGTCAACAGGCACAAGTTTTACGAAAATACAAACTGCCTCAAATATGATGGAAAGGTTTTTGCCATTTCTAAAACTTTAACCTCAAATAGTCCAGAAGAGTATATTAATCCTCAAATGAAACTGCATTGATTGGCATCGAAAAGTGAAATTTGAGAACTAGCGATTTTGTTGCTGACTGTATAATTTTCCCGAAATCTGTGACTACAGTTAGCAATTAATCAAAAGGCTAAGGCCAGTCTTCTACTTAGAACGTTTTCGTGTAATCAAACGAATTTTGAGACGGAGCAGTAAGCATCCTACACCCTACCCGTACCACGGTAATAATATATCCCGTACTGCACCGTCTCAGAAATTTTTCGGTATACCTACCTATCTTTTATTTGATATATCTAATATTATTAATCTCAAGTAGATGCTTGAACTTTGCAATTGTAACAGCAACTGTATTATGTAATATATGAAAACTTTGTGTACAGATTTCCACACTTTTGTAACTTTTTATGGCACCCATCAGTAATCCGGTTGGCTATTAAAACATTTAAGTATTGCAGAATAAGATTTAGGAATTACATTTCGAATCTCTAAAAGAGATTCCAAATGAATCATCTCGAACTAGAATCCAACTAACGAAGCTCTACTTCTCTTTATCTCGGTTTATGCAGACAATTTCAGAAGACTATTTCTGCCCCCATATTAGCTAAATCAGTCTACCTAAAAAGAACAACCGACTTCCAAAAAAAAAACACTAAAAATATCTTTAATTTCGGAATTCGGTGTATTTGGTTCTGAATTTTCCTTTTTTTTACCATCGACTTCCGAAATTACTACCGTTATGTTTCACTTAGTAGTCTTCGTTTTTTTTGGAAGTTGGTTGGTTGTTTTTGTTCTAAAATTTTTCTTTTTTTCACTTTTTCGTTGCGGTACCTGGTACCTCTCCCACATCAATTCTTATACCACTACTTGGTACACACCTTTTATACCATCATAAAAATACACCAAGTGGATTAAATACGTTCTATCGAAGCTAACTCAAAAACTACTGAAGCAATGTTAATATAATTTACTATATCTAAGGACCAATACGCAAGCTTCTTTTAACAAATGAAAAATTAATAATAATAATTTTCATAATCGGTCCATAACTGATGAAATTATGAACATACATAAAATTACATACAGACAAATATAGAACCTCCTTCTTTTTTGAAGTCGGTTAAAATGAACTAAACACTGATTTTAGTGGTGTCAATGCAGTCTACCTGAATTGCTTTAGAAATCAACAAACATCTTTAATAAATACTAATGCATTAGACATACACAGTGCAGAGGTAATATGGGATATCACTAGATTTATTATCAGATAGCTTGAGGTCGGTCTCGTGAGTAGTGGTGTGCCGGTCGAGTCCCGGCCGGGACAGTGGCGTCTCGGTTCAATTAAACTTCACCATGCTGTTGTTCACAGCACCGCACCATCGCCCACACCGGCCACAGTGCCGACTGCGTGCCTTCCTAATCTGTCTCAAATTATTGGACGCAGATATACCTACTTATACAGTTCCAATGGTT
Organism: Luperina testacea; assembly: GCA_927399505.1. Lineage (NCBI taxonomy): Eukaryota > Metazoa > Arthropoda > Insecta > Lepidoptera > Noctuidae > Luperina > Luperina testacea. The sequence continues at coordinate 11,271,749 of OV656756.1, forward strand.
CCAATGCTCTTTAAAAACTTAACTGACCTTGGCCCTAATTCACTATGACCTCTTAATGATTCCTTACTTCGAAACCACGTCAATGCCTTATCTAATCCCACCAATCTCGCGTTCATTTTGCGCGGTTTCGTTAATTGTGTCATAGAGAATTACGGCCCTGTAGTGGACGATTGACCACGCTTGCCTGACAAGCCAATTCTCCAACACACATTTTTTGACGTGACAACGTCTAATAAATCGATGACGCTGGTTGCACTCGCGAAAAAACATTACTCATGTAGCGTTACCTCGCGGCCTCGCTCTGTAGCGTTCCATGGCGGCTTGAAGTGCAAGCGAATATTAACAAATGCAATGCAACTATTCCATCAGTATTTTCTTATGACGTTATCACGTTCAACTATCGTCAGTAAACCGACTTTTTATTAGTGTGTAGGTATTTCATTGAATAAACAGCGGTATAACATTATTTCTTGATACAAAATCTAGGTCTACTAAGTATCTACTATGCAGCAATGACCTAAAATCATGTAGAATGTAAGCAAAGTTTTCGCTTATAATATTTTACAGATTAAACTTTCATAAATAACGGCACCGCTTCACCTAAAACTTGTCATGGTAGCGAAAGAAGTAATATCTCAAGACACGCGGCTGCCTCCAGGGAGGTACTCCAGGCGCGACGCAACAGCCTCCTTAACTATTCATGAGCAGCTCTGCAGCGTGTGAACATCACCGGCTCATGATTGTTTGTCCACCGCGCGCTGCCCAGCCAAGAAGTTAAATCGACAGCCTTCGGCCTCGAGGGAAACTCCGATATTGCGTCGACACTTGACACAGATGCACTTAACTATGCATGGACAGAGATACCGGACTCCCGAAGTCCCGAATACGAAGTTTGCCAAAGTTTCACACTCAATTTTAAAGTTTATAAAATTTATTTAATAAATAGCACTGAGCATAATAATATTGTATGATTATTTGAATATGATATGAGTACAATAAAAACTTCTGGTTACGTCATCGTTAAACTACCACAACCTACTTTTTATCTACATGCCAATGAGCTAGAAGTTTATCTGCTATAAACAAAAAAAGATATTTTTTTATAGCGGCACCAAAGGCATGAAATCATACAAGTCATCGATTTTCACCTTGACCGATCATTCGTCTGCGTAGCTATATTGTTTGATCAAGAGCGGAACACCACTGCCGATGATTATTCTATGAAAATTTGCTTGAGTGATCACAGCAGTATGCTAATACGTAAAGGCAATAACTGTTGAGTAGCTAGAGTGAGTGACAATGGCGGCACGACGGGGTCGCCCGCCGGGGGAAGCGGCGGCGGCGTGGGAATCGCGAGGTCATGTCCGCGTTACTCACATTACTATGAACCGCCAATTAATTTAAAAGAACTAATCAAAATTAAATACTTTGATTTCTGCAGATGAAAATAAAGATGTGCGTAGTATTTTATCAGTTATTTGATGCAAGGCGCGTGGCGCGCGGCGGCGGCGACGTGTAGCAAAGCTCGGCGATGGTATCTGCGGGCCCGTGGCTCCTTCATCTCGCCGCGGCCTACCGCCGTCGCCGCCGCACAACACTCGTGGATCTCGCCACTTCACTAACTGAATTTACTTGATGATAATCGCTTTATTTAAATCGTATTGCTTTATCTTTATTGTTACGTATAGCTACGTGGAATTACTAATCGCTATTTGCATATCTCTGTATTAGAATAAAAAGTTTATGGCGAGAGAGTTTTGTGAGCGTTAAGTACCTACGCCAATAAAAATATTCTTATTCAAAATAATAGTAGGTATTTGTAGCGCGCTCTGTCGACGAGAGGGAGGAAAGTGAAAACTGAGGGGTTCTGAACAGGGGTGGAGTTCTCGGAACCGCCAACACCGAATACTGACATCTACCGGAAAAGTATGGAATCAACTTACTAACAAGTGACTTTCCTAGTGTCGAGGAAAAGTTTTGGGATTTGAACTTTTCGCCACTGGCTGGCGTCGCTGGTTAGAATGGCAACGTTGTTTTGTAGTCAGTAGCTACTTACTATTATACGAATAGTATTCGCCTGTAACTATTTCGACAAGAGTACTGAGAGTTCAAATCACCTTTATGTATCTCGTGTTCGTGTCTTTTAGAGCGCGTTCATCTTTTTCTTCTGTATATATATAAAAGGCAACCGTTACTGCCTGATCTATCAACGCACAGCTCAAACCACAGAATGGATTGCCCTGAAATTTGGCACACATATAGCTAGGTATTAAGATGTAGACGTGCGCTAAGAAAGGATTTTCCAAAAATCACCCCCTAAGGGGGTGAAACGGGGAGATTTCGTTTGTATGAAAAATCTTATTACGAATACTTATCTAAGTAAATTATAAAGTTTGTCATTTTTTGTTTTTATATACTAGGTACCCTCTAAAGAAGGATTGGGGGGTGTCAAAATTTGTATGGAAGAATTTTAACGCACGGTCCGATTAACTCGAAACTCGGTATTTATACTTAAGACCAAAAAAGAATAACGCGTATCAGACCTTTTCGAAAATCTACTCCTAACGGGGTGAAAAGGGGTAGTTAATTTTACAGGCGAGGATTTTTATGCGTAAAACCAGTTCAGGTGTAGATTCATAGACGACTTCGCCTTGGACTGTAAATGTGGTGCTGTTCCACAAACGATGGGACACTTAATATCATGTCCTGTCAGCTGCACGTTACAGGAACTGGTGGACGCTGGTGATAGCGCCAAACAAGTAGCCGAATTCCGGGCCGAGTCCATTTAAATTGCTATCGACACGCTAAGAAAAAGAAGGGGTGGATTTTACTGCTTGCTTCCATGAACTCGAAAATGGGTATCGGTCTTTGAGTCAAGTTATGAACACATCCCAAACGATTTTTCAAAAATCTCTGTGGGGGTGAAAAGCGGGTATACAGTTTATTGGAAAAATCTGATTCTTTTGATCTACAAACTTAAAAATTGGCCCGAATACTTATTTATCTAATTATACAGTATGATAACTAACAGAGGGCGTTCCCGTTAACCCGCAATAGTATAGCATCCATACATGCTAAAAAAAATATTACCATTCGAAAATAAAATATATTAAAATATTCACTAAAAATCGTAAATTGATACTCTATTTATTTAATTAATTCTAATTTATTTAATTAAATAAATTCCGACATTGCTGTCCTTCAAGTACGCGTGTACAGAGTGTTTCTTTAAGGCGAAAGCGCCAGGGTAGCCCGCGAAATCCAATTTTTTTTAGGTTTTTTGAATTTGCTGCTCAGTATTAAGTTGTACGTTGATTAATATATGAATCGCGGCCGTAAGAAATATGTGTTTACAGAATTATAATCATTAAAGTCATCAACACAACTCTCTAAGACCACGTAAGTCCAAAGAATAACTGTTTCATGAAATCATCATTCTTTGGACTTACGTGGTCTTAGAGAGTTGTGTTGATGACTTTAATGATTATAATTCTGTAAACACATATTTCTTACGGCCGCGATTCATATATTAATCAACGTACAACTTTATACTGACCAGCAAATTGCAAAAAACGTAAGATAATTTGAATTTCGCGGGCTACCTTAACGCTTCCCCCTTAACGTATCAATTTACGATTTTTAGTGAATATGTATTTTAATATAAAAAAAAAAACCATTTTATTTTCGAATGGTAATATTTTTTTTAGCATGTATGGATGCTATACTATTGCGGGTTAACGGGAACGCCCCCTGTATGATAAAGATAATAAACAAACATTTTCGATTTTTTTTAGGAAAGTAAGCATTTCACTCGGACGAAGTCGCGGGCAGAAGCTAGTGAACAAAGAAATTGTCACAGTTATTCAATACTTTGAGAAGATTACTTAGTTCAACGATGCGGTTGAAAATATTTGCCTATAGGTAGAGTGGCGTTGTCGTTTTGTTTTTCTCGTTTCCGATTCCAATACTAAAACGCATCAATGGCCACTAGTGCCACTGCAGCCATTTTTTTTTTGGATTATGGTTATGGTCGTGGTTTACAATATTTTGGTTGTATTACGAAACAAGCATTGATTTACTTGGAGGTCTTATTTAATCACTAGCTGCGCCCCGCGGTTTCACCCGCGTAAATGTCGAGCCCGTGGGAATATCGGGATAAAAAGTAGCCTATACGTTGTTAATCCAGGGTGTCAGCTACTTCCATACAATTTTTTTTCGAAATTTGTCAAGCCGTTTGAGCGTGAAGAAGTAACAAACATATAAAAACACACACACACACTTTCGCCTTTATAATATTAGTGTGATATCATTAAAAATTATGGATAATTTATTTTTATCCATAATTTTTAAAACCTTCACATCTTAAAATCAAAAATAGCAATAAAATAAATAATAATAATATTGCTCCTAATGAGTCTTTTGACAGCAGGTAAGTATTTTATCTATAATATCTACTGAATCATTTGCATAAACTTTTGAACTAGGTAATCTGTATTTTTAGTTATATCGATAAAGTTTACAGTATTAATTTATCATCCGTAAGTCATTAAGACGTATTTTAAAGAACTACGTACTCATTCATACCTCCTCGCTAATTCATGAGGTCATTTACAGAAAAAATCAGAAGGCCAATTCCCGTAATTAAAACCGTTCAAAATCTAGCTGCATTCTCATCTCAGCGACAATCAATGTCAAACCCACCCACGCACCCACGATACAGGAGTAATTCCTAGTGAATTCCGAGAATTCCTCCTCTGGTGTCCCACAAACACCCATTTAATTTTAGGACAAGAGCTTTTCACTTTATAACATCTCCAAAGCTTTTCAGCCTGTATGTAAATGACCTCACAGTGGAGCTCAGCAGCATGCGTGTTGGATGCCGGGTGGGTGGTATTAGTGTTAATAATATCAGCTACGCGGATGACATGGTGCTGCTGAGTCCCACTGCTGGGGCGCTCGGAGAGATGCTGAAAGTCTGTGAAGCATATGCCGAGGCGCATGGACTTATTTACAATGTAAAGAAAAGTCAGTACATGGTCTTTAAGGCCGCCGGTAAGTGTCCTGAAACCGTTCCACCCGTTACTTTGAATGGTAACAGTTTAGATAGGGTGGCACAGTTCAAGTACCTTGGACATTACCTTACCGACGACCTTAAAGATGATGTCGACATAGAGAGGGAGCGCAGGGCTCTGTCAGTCCGGGGCAACATGCTAGCCCGTAGATTCGCCCGTTGTACGGAACAAGTCAAGATCACGCTATTTAAAGCATATTGTCAGGGCATGTACAGTCAAGTGTAGAGAAAAGGTACCCCACCAAGACTTAAAGATTATCGCCCGAGCAAGCTCGGGCCCGCGTGTCACGTGAGCCTTGAGCAGCTCCCTCCCCCGCCGCCGCACCCATCTCTGCCCGCGTGCATCCACCGATCCGCCTCAAATAATATTTGCAAGTATTTAATAATTTTATATGGTATTTTATCGGCTTTCTTCTGGCCGAACTGTATAGATACCAAGAATAACTTACAAAAAGACACTGCGTGCGATTAAGATACGAACCTGCTTCACCAGGCGCCAGCCGATCAACTAGACCGTGCCTTATACCACTAGGCTATTGGCTCAGTTATCAACCTCAACGAAAATTTGAATAGCATTACTCCTTTTATCGAACAAGGTTATTAACGGTCTAATCTTCTAGATATTAAGGTTTAAATTTCAACTTCCGTGTTATATTATTTTAATACTAGCACCTTACCGTCTTGTTTTACAAAATGCAATACGCAACTCCTCAATTAACTAAAACATAAGGTTGAAATTAGCATAGATTTCTTGTTTGGTTGAATAGAACGTGTTGATTCCGATTGTTGCACTACCCTCATTTTACTTCAGAAACTTAACTGACGTATGAACTGCGAGTTAATGTTGAATTTAGTATACTTCTTCGCCTTATTTACTAAACTGTGATTAAGGGTATTTTTACTTTTCAAATGGTTTCATTTTCGTGCCGATTCGCTTGTGTCTAATTATCTTCATCGTAATATTATCCAATTTATTATGTTTTTGACCAGTTGATTTTATTAATCGATGGTATGGTTCGATTAACAACTTTATTGAAGGCTAAAATTGTTGTTCTGTGAGAAAAGGAACAAAACAAAGTAAATATCACGAGATATGATCATAACGGTAAGATTTACGTTATTCTTACACATATACCTATTTATTGTTGCAATCATGTTGTATTATTACTTACAAGTTGGATTTTTTTAATTTATTTCTAATATTATTATTTTCGTTACAGAGAAAAACAGTTCGTAGATGGATACAAAGGTATCAAGCGACGGGTGATGTGAAATGTGATCACCAAGGCCCTCGCCCGATTGCTTACACTAATGAATCGAAGCGACAACGTAATATGTATTGTGAAAGTTCACTCAGTGGCACCCTTCAAAACTACGCGTTCAAATGCTGACTTCAAGAAAGTGTTAGACAGTGACGGCCATCCTATCCGTTATGAATAGGCAACTCGGCAGATTGACTGTGTAACTTATTTGATAAAATTGCATTGGAACATTTATATGAGCAAGTGTTAATAATTCCCAATATCATTCCATAATCAGTGGGATCATTATCTCGTAGTTAATCACAAATAATCAACCTTTATTATTATCAATCCAGTTACTCTTGTTTACAAGTAGTCTGTTAACGATTCATATCTGACCTCACATATTTTTCTAATATTGTATTAAATAAGGCTAATCAGAAAATGTGATAAAAGAGAAAGATGTATATTGCTATACTGTTATAGTTTAGCATGTTGGTTCTTCCTCTGTAATTCACAGGCACAAATGACAACATTTCATTTTCAACCAAGCTTTTTTTCCGATAAGATCATACAGAGTATAAAAAATGTATGTTTTTACAACTTTAAATAAATAAATATTACTGTAGTTATGTTTCTAGAAATATCTATAAACGAACCGTTATCTGTTAAACGTTCTAAGTAGTGTTGCCCAAATGCAAGACCAAGACAAGACCTTAGCCAGTCTTGGTCTTGGTCTTGCGTCAATACACCTGGTCTTGGTCTTGGTCTTGGTATTGCGCTCTCAGTCTTGGTCTTGGTCTTGGTCTTGCAGCAAGAGTCTCGCAAGTCTTGCGAGACTCTACTACTTAGACTAGACTACATTCAAATACCTATTAGCCTATTGCTCAGGGTGGCAGGGACATCGACGCGCAACCGCTTACCATGGATTCAGTAGGTACAGATGCCAGCACATCAACCTACTACAATCTGTCAAATTTCTTTAATAGATTTTCAACTTTATCGCTAAAGCATAAGGTTCAAAATTGATTGGGAAAATTTGACAGTTTCGGGTAGCTTGATGTGCTGGCGTCTGTACATGATTCTGGACCCCCTGCGTTGAAATTTTTCGTCGGCTTTTTCTTAATTTTTACGTTTTTTTCTGCAATTTTTTTACTGTAAACTGTATAAAATCATTATTTCTATCTGTCCCAATGAGATATTTGATTAAAAAAACACTGGCACTCCGGTAGTGCCGACAGAAGTGAAAACTTGAACAATTACGAGTGTATTTTGTGAATCGTCTTATAAACAAAACACGCGTGTTAAGGTGTTCCTTATTTTATAGGGTTTTTTGCAAATCAGGTATGATGACCAAAGTGACTGGTTTATTCTTCTCGTGAAAGGAATTTATTCAGATTTGCTCGTCGTCAGTTATATATCCGTGGTTCAGCGCCATCTCGTCGTTGTTGGATGAACTACGTAGTTAGTACGCGAGGCCTACGTAGTTAGTACGCGAGGCCCTCGTAGTTCTTCCCGATGTGCATAGATGGCGCTGTCCTCAACAACGCGCTCGTCGTTGTTGGATGAACTACGTAGTTAATACGCGAGGCCCTCGTAGTTCTTCCCGATGTGCATAGATGGCGCTGTCTTACGTTTTACGTCTTACGAATTTTCGATCAGGGTCACGTGACCTGACGCGAATTTAGAAGTATTCCATACCAATACCCATTCCAAAAAAGTACACAGCGCCGCTAAAGAAGTTTTCACTTCAAAAATAGTAAATTCACTTGTTTCACTTAAAACAGCAATGTAAATAAAACTCGAAAGGGCTACCTGATCGGCTGTATCGCTAAAGTTCATTTGCGAGGTCAACACTGTCTTCGTACCTACGCTATTCACTTTCAAATGCCGCCACAAAGGGACCGCAGCGCCAAGCGGTCTCCTCGTATTATTAACGCACTTGAAAATAAACTTTAAAATTATTACAATAAAGTGCATAAATGCTTGAACCTGACAAAAAATGCGGAAGATTGCGGGAATCCCCGCGCGGCGTCGAGTCGGACATGAATCCCAATGAATCTAACAGACGCGTCACATGAGGCATTTTAATCATCTACATAATTGAATGACCCATTTACTAAAGGTAGGTAAAGTACTAGGGGATAATTATTTTTCTAAAGCTTCATTGATTTAAGGGGGAAGCGCTAAGGTAGCCCGCGAAATTAAAATTTTCTTACGTTTTTTGCAATTTGCAAGTCAGTGAATTTCGCGGGCTACCTAATACCGCTTTCGCCTTAAGTAAAGAAGATTAAAAAAAACGTGCAGAAGTGTATTGATAATCACGTAATTTTTCGATATTTTTTTATTATCAACAATAATTTTAGTTTTGAATGCAATTCAACAATGTAATTTACTATTTCATAAAAAAAAATACATCCATTTTCGCGTAATCGGGATTGAAATTAAATACCTACTATAACGCCCAAATCTCAGTTTGACTTAACTGCGAGACGCAAGAGTCTTGCAGGCTTAGTCTTGTTCTTGCACAAGTCTTGCAGGGTTCAGTCTTGGTCTTGGTCTTGCTAAAATAAGTCGGTCTTGGTCTTGGTCTTGGTCTTGCAAAAATGCAAGAACAAGACCAAGACTGCAAGACCAAGACCGATTTTGGGCAACACTAGTTCTAAGACAAAATAAGGTATCTATTTTGTGTTTAGTTAATATTCTAAGTAAACAACCCCAATTTAACATAGACAGGAATCTGTATATTCAACCAGGAAGTGGATTCCATAACGTCCTAGAAATGTACCTAATTAGAAAAATAAATGAATATTGTTTATGCAAAATGCCTAACTTTTATTACAAACCTCCATTTGATTTCTTAATAATAATAAACAAAAATCACCTACTAAAGAAACTAAAAATAAATAATAAAGGTAAATAAATAAAATAAAAAAACCCTTCTCATGCGCGGATTTGAACTCGAGACCATCACATTGCTAAGCCGCAGTGTATACCACTAGACCAACACGCCATTTGCGTTACATTCCAAAAAACTTAAATAGGTTCGATCTCCTTACCAAGGGGGTAACCATCACTGTGAAGCGCACTGTACACGGGTGGTCTATGGGTTAGTCATACAAAAAAATCCCTAAACACTCTGCGCGTCCAGTACAATGACATTTTCAGGATGATGTTGGGACTTCCTCGTTTCTGCAGTGCCTCCGGGATGTTCGCGCAAACTCAGACTGACGGTTTTCATGCCGTCATTCGGAAAAAAGTCGCATCACTTATGAGGAGGGTGCGGGGGAGTCACAACAGCATCTTGAAAACCATAGCTGAGGATGTACCTGCCCCTGTGTTGAGGCATTTCGTTCGTCTGGTGGTCTCTAGGGAGGTATCTGACGGGGTGGGATGTCGCAGCGCAGGGGTATTCATTCATTTATTCATTTATTTTGTATGTATGTGATTGTCTTTTTGTAAATGCATGAACTAACAATAGTTTTTTAAGTTTTTGTATACCTACTAACCTTTGGATTTTTCAGTTGTCCTAAATTAAATAAATTTGAATTTGAATTTGAATTTACGTTGAAAAATTGAATTGTAATTAATGCCACAAACATAAAAATATGGTAAAAGCGTATCAAATTATTGTTAATCATTCCAATTCAAGCTCCAAAGCTCTGATAGTCCTTCTACAAACACTATAAGACTTTTGGCATAGGTTCTGAGGTGCTTTAAAATTGCCTAGGTACTTGAAATAAATAATTTGACTTTAACTTTCCTTATTCCACGCAAAACTCATTGTTTTCAAGGAGTGTTAGAAAAAATTTTGAACCTTTTTGAAAACTCTTCAACCACAAGGGACACTTGGACACAACGTGTACACACAGCGGCTGTTTCGACACGAATTATCGTGTCACCGTGCGCACAGAAAGACACTCGGTGCGTAGGTACTCTGAGGTGTATAGTGTCGTAGTCTAAACCTAGTTTTCAAGAGAGGAACTCTGATACAGACTTATATACTGCCTAATTACGACTACTATTTAGGTAAAAACACCTAACTCTGCAGTTTGAATGATGTAGGAATCTAAATCCAATGAAAAATTAAATTCGTCCTGATGATTATTGACAGATATCTACAATTAAAGACTGTCTAAGCCAATATCTATATGTTTATGTATTATGAATAACACAGTCGACAGACATAAGGAAAATTTAAAGCAGGATTAAGTTGTAGGATAGAGCTAAGTTAGAAAGAGCTCTCTACTCGAATATGCAGAAATCTCTGCCTATTAAAGAAAGAAACTAACAGATATAGGTACAAATGCACTCTAAAAGCAAAGAACAAAATACACACTTAGGTACAACACACATTGAAATGATTATCTCTATAATTGTATGCAACTTGTCATACAATTTTGGCCCATTTGAGGTCACCAATGAAGTTGAACGCGATCAGCACACCTAAACAGAGTTCAAGAGTTGTCAGTGTCGATCGATGATGACACTAAAGTTCTTGAACGCCGCCTAGATGTGCTGATCACGTTCAGTTTCATTGGTGAAATTCGCTCTTAATGATATTAAAATAACTTTTAAACTTCTTAGTAATAGTTGCTGTTGGGCGTGGCGCGTTGGGCGTCGCGATGGGCGGACCGCGCCCCGCCCCCTGCACCCACGCGAGCACCCACCCAGCACCCATGCGCCTAACAACGCTGCATCCGTGCATGTTGCATTCACTCACTTGCATTGCACCCATTTGTAGAATACTGTTGATCCCGTATTTCAGTTGATTATATCACGACACTGGCTCACTAACACGCCGAGCCTCTCGTGCAGGGCCACTTCACTTTTGACCTTTTTCCGCCATTCGTGGTGACTGACAGATGACATTAGTGACAGAAGCTACCTCACTACCACTAGTCACTACTTGTGTGAATGAGACACTGTTTACATATCTATTAAAAAGATAGGTACTTACACTACACTATACCTACTCATTAAACAATTTTTATTCTGGTGAGGTCTTGTATTTAACCTCGGTACCATACTTTCTCTTTTCTCTTTTCAATTGATCTACAAAGGATTCTTGTTGGCTATAACCTCTGCCATCACTGGACAGTGAGACAGAATGGTCGCTAGTCATTGTTGACACTGACCGTTACATTGCATCACCGTCAGTGGCGTGCCTAGGGGTCAAAATTAGGGCAAGCCCACAGATTTTCAACGTATAAAAAAAACGCCCAACTGAGGGATTGGCTGATTTTCAGTTATTAATGTTTGTGTTCGAGTTCATTGATTGGTATTTTTTTAATATATTTATTTATTGATAGGTTTAAGTAAGTTTCTTGTTGTGAATTATGGTTTTATTAACCGTAACGATTATCGGTACAATGATTGCAGAGTCCACGTTCCACATGTAGACAACCTGGTGTGCTAAGACAAGTTACTTGACTTTTTTTATCTAGATTCTCTACATTAGGATATCAACAATCATTGCCACTCGGCGCTCTCGTCGATCTATTACCACATTATCAGGCTAGTTTAATGAGAACGGAGTTGATTTTTGAATTTTTCCTCTGGAGTTCAATTTTTCTGGGTTCCATTTGAACATTCAAGCAAGTGTCATATATTTTTAATATATATTTTTGTTTAGATAAGCCAGTGCTAGCTTAGATTGGAATATGCCTTTCTCTCTTTAAATTTAAAGAAATCCTGTCGCTGTTTAATTACTTTAAGGGGCTCTTCTAGTCCCTTACGGTACTTACAGCATACTAATTACATAATTATTTGCAACACTGCACCAAATGATTAAATAACATTTTAAGTACTTACACTACAAATACCAAGTGATATTCAATTTCGAAGTAATTTACGTTAGTGTTAATAATCATTGATATTAACTGTGTTTATTCTGTTATGGTCGAAGCTCGTAGGTCCCTCTATAATGATGTCTAAAATGCGTGAAATGAACGGACGCTGGGCGACCACCCAAAAGTAGGATGCTCATCCGCTGGGAGTCTGGGAGTGAACCAGTCGACTCGCATGGTGAGAATCAAGGGTCAAAGCATCCTTTTTAAATACATCTCAATTTTAATAAACTCAATATTCATAGTTAACAGTAGGAATTCTCATACAAAATATCTCCTTATCATCATTACAATGTAGGTGTATCACCTTGCATTACATTACCATATGGGCAAGTAAGCACCTCATAATGTTGCGGTTTTAACGAGTGACGTAAGTACCTAAGGTGTTGGGACATGTGATCATCAAGCAGCATTGAGGCCTTTTGAAAACATTTCATGGGAACACATAAATATAGAGTTTCGTGGTGCTGTGGCTAGCGCCAAACGCATCAGTCACGTTTCCATCGACCACCGGCACAATATCGCATTCACACCTTTATTAGGTACTCATCAAGTATCCTCATTGTGGTCAAGATTACGTTTCCTAATAGAAGCTCATCTTTTAGTTATTTACTTTCGTAGCAACTTGCTTGGACACCAAACACAATTTAAATTGTTGTAAACGTTAATAATTCACGCTTGATGCAGTTAGAGGCGAAATTCTCGGAATGAGAGACTGGTTTTTAAAATGATTATGTCTTTGATTACATGAGACCATAATGGGTGTGAGTCATAGTTTGTGAGAACCTTAGCCGCGACCATATTACGTGTCGTACTGTACCGAGACTCCGAGTCGTGGACTACGTCATCTTATCATCAATCAAACTGTTTACTTGTGTTGAGATTATAATATTAATTAATAACATCAGAACTATATAAAAAAAGTGAAGTTTTCACATAGATAAGTTGTTGGCAGTGGTACACCTATAAAGACGTGCTTCGGAAAATTATTTAATTTTAAAAGGTAATGATGACTTCTCAATATTAGCCGATATCCGCAATAATATGCAATCAAGTAGTATTTTGGCTCTGTAACCGCAGAGCCAGGTGGATGCGGTGCTAACAATCACGGAGCAGGTGATCGACTGAACGAAGCAGACGTCTTCATTGACGCGTGCGCAACTAATCTCCTTTCACCCCCAACTTATCGCCACTGTGAAACAATTTAAATGTAATCAGTTATCGGCTAGCTACCTATTATGTACTCTGTGCGGCAATCAAAGTCACTTCCGCACTTTTTTCTCAGCTATACCGCCTCACAGTTAAATGGATGGTGTTAAATTGAGTATTTTGTGTCGGTGGGCTTTTTACAGCTGTAGGTAATAGTTACGAATTTATTGTGGAAGGTTCTAGCTAGTCATTAGAGAAGCCGTAATCGATTTTTCTATTAGTTTCGGATAATTATAAACTGATCGTCGAACATAAACATGTAATTAAGAGAAGATGTAGGTATAGGTTAGCTCGTACGTAGAATGTTTGATGGTTCGAGTCCTTTGTTTGTTATGTTATGGCTATTGTGCGTGCTAGTTTACGGAGCTCGCTTCATCTTCGGCTCTCCGGCATTTCCTGGCAGCTTCCAGTGCGGTGCTACGTCTATTGTTGTTATTGTTTAGGCGCATTCGCTCATTGCTTCTGCCGGTTTTGAGTTAGTTTATAGTTCGACATTCTATACAACGAAGACGCACATCCGATTATTTGCAAACAACGGTAGGTACAGCTCGGCAAGTTGTTATTGTTGTTGAACAAATATCAGGTTTCTTAGAAAGAGATTGGTAGATTATGTTTTAATTAAATGGAGGTGTAGACCTAGCGAATAATTTCGTGATAACTAGGTACGCATTTTTTTAAATGTTCTTTTATGTAATTCAGGCACTTAACTGGATATAATTACAGCTTTCATTTAGCCAAGTTAAGACTGTTATGCTAAAACTGCAAGTTTCACCTCGTTATTTGTTAAATTAAGCTGTTAAACAATGGTGTACAATATAATAAATCAGGGGTGATTTACTGCGTTCTTGCCCACAGTTAATAAAATGAATGAAACGGCCCCAAGTCTCGTAAGAACAGTTAAAAGGCGGAAGTCCATCTAGTCGCGATCTCGAGTGGAGCGGCTGCGGGTACGAACGGACGGCCGGACGCACGGACCACTGCCGGCCAGTTACGAGGGCGAGGCTTCCTGTACAACTCGCATAGGGCGTAATTCAAGTCCCTTTTATGCAAATAACTTTGGTCTTAGAATTTCTAATGTCGTCTCAAGTTATTTTCCTTTTGTGAATATGACTTGTCTTGCGCAGTCAGCTTTTATGACGTCATCTTTGTTTTATACTAATGGAAATTTCTCTTTCTTACATTTCGTGAATGAAATCCATGATTTTCTAGTCAGTAAACATGATTCATTTTATCTTGATCGTTTTGGGGAACGGTATCAATTTGCGGTGATAGGTGTGTTAGAAGCAGTCGGTGGGCACGGAGCGTGCAGTGCAGGTGTCGTCGCAACCGCAGCATCACCGCCACCTGCGCTCGCGTAGCTCCGGAACTACGTGCCGATTCGCCTGTCGCACGCCCCTGCTATATAGAAAAGCCCTGTCATCCAATACACATAAATTACCTTAAAAGAAGTCATTATTTAGGAAAATCTCTACCAGTGACCGTTTTAAAATAAATTAATACTAATATTAGGTGGCTGGTACATTGAACTTTCTACTTATATTTTCTTTAAAAATCATTTAATAAACTGCAGTAATCGTCAGCCGGAGCGTGGTAATACAGAGGATCGTGCACTAACACGGCATAACTCACCAAAGGTGGTAAAAAGTCGCGCGACGCGGCGGCGCGCCGTAACAATTGACGATCACGAGCGCACCACGGCCGACAGACGGTAGACAACTGTATTTGTCGCAGATAAGTTATTGTCACTGTTGTGACTAAGTAGACAGATTTTGTCAGACGGTCTGCTTAGGTACTCCCATTACAATAAAGCTGATTATTTAAAAGAAACGCCTTTTGTTGTACCTACCTACATAATAAAATTCAACAAGGAAATGTTTACTTTTAAAGGCGTTAAATATTGATTGTCGATTAGACTTTAGTTTTGTTAGTTGTGAGCTGCCTAAAGAAATTCTGTGAAATTTCAGTATTAGATATGCTTTTACATAATGCTGTAGGAAAATACTGTCTAAAAACGTTATTTAACCACTTTTGCTCGTTTTGATCTGAAATGTAGGTAATTGTAGAGTAGATATATTTTCATCGAGCTAAGTGGTCACAGTAGCTTCGGGCGGCGAGGTGACCTCGGCGTAGTAGGCGCAGAGGCCGCGCGGAACTGTCACCAAGTCGCGCATGCGCCTCGGTTCGTTCCACCGCGCTCACGCTCATGCCGCCCGACTAAACGTCTCATTGCAGTATTACTGCGGAACATTTTCCCACGGAACATTACCTTATTTGTACCCTACACAAAAACGTTGCGGTTAAAAAATTGACAGTTCCAGTCAAATCACAAAAAGCGTGGCATTTGGCAACATTATTATTCAAGTTTCTAATATTGCTAAGGCCACTTACAAAAGTAATAGAAGTACGAAGTAAAAGGGCAGTAACTCAGACCGTCTCCTCATTAATTGCTACCGCTATTGGAAGTGATTTGGGGTTCACGCCCAGACATGCTCGCTGAATGCCTTTGGTTCAATGGAGAAATTAATGGACAAGAAGCGATTAAGTAAAGCGTTTAACCGCCCCAATAAAGTGATGTAAATATCAGCAACGGTCATGCGCATATGATAGTTCGTACGTAGATATTATAGATATCACGCGCACGAGAAACCAGATACGAGATCGTGGCAGTTTACGATGGTAAAGGCGTGAAACGTAGCACTGAGTGGTATCGGTACGGAGATCAGGCGTTACGGTCACGTATGCGTCACTCCCACGTCTTAATTGACCCATTTCGTGTGAGATGTAGCGCTCACAGAAAGCCGCGTCAGGGATACCATCGCCGCAGGACGTGACTCCGCCTATCGACATACATACACTATTCAACTGTCATTTCTAGATCCTCATTGCTACGCATTTGACAGCATGCTTGTCTATTGTTGTTTGCTTGTGGTAATTTATCAAGTTATTGTCCTCGCTGTGGCACATCGCTGTGGTACTTTTGTTTTCTTGAATTCAAGAAGCAAACTCACCTTAGCTATTCTTACAGTGATAATAAATATTGGTTCCGTTGTGGGAAATTGCTAATATTATATCTTTCATTTTACTTTAATAAATCGCTACATCTCTTCTGCAGATGTATTTTATAATTATTTATTAATATTAAACAGTAAAGAAAAATATGTGAATCCGTGCAAGTAAAATGTGATAAGCGATGGTGGAGGATCACGAGGGCAACTTGATGATATCAAGGTGGTCACATTTTGTGGCCGCCAGTGTTTATTACACATATTACACGCTCGTGTCGGAATCTCGACACTTTAGTTTCAACTTGTAGATTTCGTCACCCACAGACATGTTTTCGAGATGTTTTCAAAATTACCCCAAATTCTGTATTGTCTGTTGCTTGTCTGTCTTAATACCTAGGTTTTTCTTTTAGCATTACCTACCTAACTCTAATCCTTCAGTTTCTATGTCTGCTAAAACAGAAATTAATCATTGAATTAGTTGTTAATTTTAATAATCGAGGGGTGAATTGATTGTTTGAAGTAAAGTTGTTGTATGAAATCCCTTCAAAAAAACACTCGAGCAAATCATGAATCCTTCCCCAAATATGAATGTGGTTGAACCGCTAAAATATCATTGTTGCGCGTAAACAAACTAATTCTAAGCTAAACACGAATAAAAAAAAACTCTTTTGTTGGGTGAAGTATAGGCATATCATGGCGGACCACCCTGCCGTCGCTATCTCTGCGCAATCTTACCAAAAAACCTCACCCCCATCGATTTGTTTGTCCTGTGTGGCCTTTATTTTACGCTCCTCGATAACTGTGAAACGTTCCGAATTTACTCTCAAATAAACCGTGAACTACCCTTTCTATTAAAATTAAGGGTTCATGAATGGGGAAAGAAGCCTCTTTTTGGAGCTTTTTTTTTAGGTACTTGATTACGGTCCTTAAAACTTTCACAGATTTTTTCCGATGAGATCATTAATTAATTTAAAACTACTTATAGATATCACGTATGATGTATTTCCTAAATTATTAAAAATATGTGTTTTGTCAAACCCATGATCCTAAAAAATGTTTTTCTTTGACAATCGATGTTACCTGCCAATTTAAATGTCCCAAGAAAATACTAAAGTGTAAAACATGAATGAAATCATTCTATCATCATTATGAAAGCGTTAACAAAAGCTAATAAAGAAATAAGCCCATGATAGAGTTGTACGAAATGCGTATGACGCAAAAAGTGACGCAAAGGGAGAATAGGGACGTGCCTAATCCATCGGAATGACGGCTGTCCCGTTGATTTATTAGGACGTGAACAGACGTATGTCCCACTTCGTCGGGTCCCGGGAGACGCAGGTACGGACAAAAAATATTTGGGTGTATGTGTAGGTATATGGGTGTTTGTTGACAACGCACCGTCATGCTCGGAAATAAATATTTAAATAGAGATGTAAAAAATTGTTTTTTCAAATGTTTTGAGCGGTTATCGTGATGTCTACACAAATTGGCGTTTGTGGTTCTTTTATCTTTGTTAACCGACTTCAAAAAAGGAGGAGGTTCTCAATTCGGATGTTTATATTTTTTTTGTTGAAATAACCTTTACATAAATGATGGATAGAGATAGATACCTAAGTTGAATGAAGTATGTACCTATATTTTGCCATTTCAGTAGTTTCCAATTAGGAATAAATACCTACCAAGCTACCTAAGCACGAAATTTCAAGAATTTTGTTGTCAGTTCTGTAAGCAAAGGATGAAAGTTTAATGATGCGATAGCGGATAGATTTCACGAGTCGTAACGTCCAAATACAAATCAAGGGTTGAACATTAGAGTAAGTTCGGAAGAAGCAGGGGGCTCAGTCAGTTCACTATCAAATATTCAAGATGCTCGTGTTTGCCGCGTTCATCCCGTACCTATCATTTGGTGATTTAGTAAATTACAGCATTAATGTTATTGCATTTACTCCTTGTATTTCGTGTAAAAGAGTTTTAAATAAAAAAAAAAGAATAATTATCACAGATTTTTTTACTTTGATTTCGTGTAGGTAATTCTATCTACCTACATATTTTATTCTATCTACCTACATAATTAACTAATCGTATTTTGATCCTACTGGATACCTTCGTGAAAACACAATCATGGGTATTGTAACAATTCAACTAAGTACTTCAAGCATGAAGGTTCCATGTTCCAGTTAGCGGCATTTCTACATAAGTATTGACGAGACCCAACGACCCATTTAAAGATTTCATTGAAGCAAAGACCTTATCTTCTACGACCGCGACGTAGGTAGGTTAAATAACCATGAACCACCAAATTATTATGTAGGTACTAACAATAACGTAACGGACCCCAGAAAACGGTAAAGAATTAGCAATAACAGCTGAAATTTAGACCCTCATCAAAGTGGACCACGTTGGCAGCGTCGCATTGTAGATAAGAAGCACTTTTTCATAATACTTTATTCAGGCTCGGAGATTTAGCTCAGTGACAGAGTAATCGGCCGCGTCAGGAGTGAGGTGGGCTCGCTTAAGTATTAATGTTTAACCCTTTTGCAGCGGGCGATGGCGCGACGGGCACCCGACAACTCGATGTCAGTCCTGCCCCGCGAACGGCTCTTGAATATTTGATGTTCATTAATTTGTCAAGTTTCTGTAATTCACGTGAAATGTGTGACTTTATTGAATAGATGAGCAGTGTGTTTACAACGTTGCGTGTGATGCGGTGGGATTGATACTAAGTATTTTATAAAATCAAAATATTTTGTTTCACATAAACCACATGGGCACTTTGAAACGTCAGAAGCTAAGTGCACGGTTTCTACAAAGAAGAGCAGGCAAGAAACTCCATGGATACTCTTTTAAAAATATTTGGCTTTTACAATGTTTTCAAATTACAATGCTAATAAGTAGGACAGTGTAGGCCTGTCTACAAGTACCAGGTACTTAACAAAATAGAAAAAGGTCTACAAATCTACAGTCTACAAGGCCTACAACGTTCTCACATTCACAAAATATTATTTTATGTTCCCATGAAGGAATGTCAGGGAAAAGATGGACTCATAACTAAGGAAATTAGAAGGCAAATTTGATTTTAGTAGATATACTACGACGTGCTCCCATCTGGTTTTCCTTGAATGAAAACCAACAATATTTATGTATTTTCATTCAGTCGGTCTTATTTTTGTATGTAGTCTTTAAGAATTTTCAGCAGCAGTATTTCTCCATGCTCATGCAGTCTCGATTCAATCATTTTGCCCCAGCGAGTCTTTTTCTTGAATTTCGTGTAATAATAACTCTAAAAGAAAGAACGAAAATACATTTATTTAGCACAGACTAAAAGACACAATACACCAGATACATACATCTACGGTAATATTTCTAAGAATCACTGAAACCTGAAAAGCCGACTGAAAAGTAGTCACAATCCAATTATTAGATAATCATGCTCAAAAGCTTGAAGTTATGTTTTTCGTTTTACTTTGTCCCAAATAATTCCCACTGGCCCAAATCTGGTGTTCGTACTTCTACGCGGATATTTCTCGAGTTTATCCGTTAAATTACGGCAGCTGCGGTGTAGGCCGCGTAATCCCTCTAAATATATGCACAACTAAAAGGCAACACCGCGACCGTCGCCCGCCGATATCGCCCCCAGAGGAGCGATCCGAGGACGCCCGGTGACCATCACTAGCTCTCGTTTTAAATCATACTTTAATCCACATTACAATTATAGATCTCAACTCCTTTGAAACAATACCCATTGAATATAATACTCTATTGCTGTTGCTACCACTTACAAGGCTAAAAAAAGGTTTACAAAGAGACCTCTCTTGACAAAGGCGCCTCCACAAAAAAGGAAAAAAATGTACATAGAGTGAAGTATTTGGCGGAGTGCATTGTGTTTAGCAAAGTTTAGTGGAGCGGCGCGGCGAGGAGGGCGCGCGGGGCGCCGGCGCCCATTGGCCGCGCCCACACCGTGGGTGGAACGAGGAAAATCTAAAACCAGTTTTCCTTCGACGCTCTAGATTTGAAAAGCTTTTAGCGTCATCATCCTGTCATTCGACTCATTACCCGAGCCGCGTGCCGTATTTGCGACTGTCAAACTGATATGCGATATGTCATGTGACGTCTGATTAGGTACTTTGGGGACTTCTTGAACTTTTACACGAAGATGTCTGTTTACACTTCAATACCTATTCTGTTCCTTCTGGAAAGGGCAAAATAAAGAACTTAGATACTTACAGTTTTTTATGCTTTGAGCACTTGTCACCTTAACAAGCATACCGGTGTTCAAAACCAAATATTGCACGTGTGTTCTAATCTATGTAGTTGGGGTCTTAATATGAACATTAATGTTGCGTGGAAAGTAGGTATTAGGTCGTAGTTCAATAATTGTAGAAACAAAAACCGGCAATATTTGTTTTGGAAATTGGAGGTATGAAGGCGGAAGATAGTTCAAATAACATTGGTATTTATGACCATTATGACCATTCTTCGAAGGCTAGAAAGAGGGAGTGGGTGCAAATGGGGGGGACATCGTGTGGGCGGGGCGGCCAGGCGGGGCGCAGGGTGCAGCACCTCGGAGCTGGCGCGACTCGCCCACCGGAGCGCGGCTCGTGGCAGTCGCGCACCATACGCCGCTCTCGGCGCGCGTTCCGTTGCATCACTGCACCACGGCACGAGCTCGACGACCACCGGGACACTACTCCCTCATTATATAATTTCGCCGATACGGACGACACTGGCCTCGAAATTCACAACCACCTGTAATCGGAAAATAAAGGTGCGTGCCAAAAATGATTGTCGCTAATTAAGCTGGTCGGCAGCAGGCACCCAAATAATTGGCGTGGAGGAAGCGCACGAAGCGCAGCCCGCAACCCGCGCCCCTTCAATTAGTGGCACCTGTCCGACACGTGTCGCGCATTAATTCGCACTCGCATAAATACCAAAATAAACTGGAACCGATGCACCTGCGGCAATCAGCGGCCGACAAGGACCAGCCAGAGTGCGCGAGTTGGATGAACGAGCACCTCCGAGCAGGATCAAGAGCCTCCAAGCTGCTGGAGATATGATCATGTTATTCAAAGGCAACAGCAGTCGGCTGGAGCACCTCATTGAGAAGATCCAGGCGAACAAAGAAAACCACGACGTCACATCAGAGGATATAAAAGGTCAGCACACATTTTTAATGGGTAATAACTATCTCATCAACTATTAGTTTTTCTGGACTTTTTTGTGTTAAACATTGGTCACTATTAATTAGGTAATAACAATTTGGGATCTCAATTCCCATATCATGTTCTTGTGTCTCGTCGCCCTCATCCCATAAATTTAAATATGAATACCAACATTAGCAACACGTCTGTCGTGGTATTCATGAACTTTTTCAGATATGTAATTAGTCGCACGACGTAGAGCTTTTGGGGACCGCATATTAAAAGCTGAGAACGTTTTGTTTGTTTTGTTTTGTCTGAGCTTACAAAGTCTAGATTGTATCGGATAAAAAACTGCGAAACGTGAATATATCGTAAAAATTATGTCGACGCCTTAGACCAAATATTTGGTCTGAGGTCAACGCATGTTCTTTTTGTAATATCGGTCTGTTTGCATAGGTATTTATTTCGATTCTAATTGGACTGTTCTCGACTTTAACTCTACAATAATCTGGTATAGTTTCAAATTACACTGAATTCAGCGATGGCGAACAGGAGGATTAGCTAGAAGTTAGCAGCATTTTTTAACCCTGTGTCTGGACCTCCGACTGTACAACAAAGTTGGGAAAAGGCTGTATATAGGTAGAGGGATTGAAATGGACCTTCGACTACACATGTAGTATTTTTTCTAAAATGAGTTTGTTATTGTAATGAAGGAAAGGTAAGAACTTAGGGTCTGTATTCAACTGCTTTGAACATAATTAAGTACTGAATTTGGGATTTTTACATTACTTAAAACTAGTTTAAAGCCATTTGATTACTTGAAACTAGTTTTAGGTAAAGCTTGAGTCTTGAGTATATTATTCTGTAATACGGGCCTAAATCATTTTCCTATAAACTCTCCATAAACATCCCTTGAATCAATCGGACGTATTGAAACGTGTATGAATCGTTTTACGAATAGTTGGCGGAAATAGATAGATTATGAGTATGGTGGGGGGTAAACCAAATATTTGGGTACTTATATAGCCTTCCAGTCTTTACATAAAAGTCCTAAGAACCTCCCGACTTCCCAAGGTAATTGATGATGGATGAACAGCAACACACATCGTTACAGTACTTATACCTGGTGACTGTGTCCCCAATTCACCAGCCTCCTGGGGGCCAAGTCTACTAATTTACAAACGTTACGCCATTGTGCGTTTTTGTCAGATTTGTCATACGAAATCTGTCCTGTCTGCTCCTGATCTCAGTTTCTTTTGGTAGAGGCAAAGTAAGTGGAAGACTTTCAATTTGCACGTCAAGATTGTTATTGTGTTATTGCGAATGAGATCATAAGAATTACCTGGGGGAACGCAAATGGAATTTGCCTCGGTTACCCTCCGCTGCCAGATCGACTATAGGTACATCGAGGTGCTGAAGTGTCTGTACGAAAACGTCACTATGTCAGTCCAACTCCAGGATTAGACTTCGAAACCTATCCTTCTGCAGCGAGGTGTGAGAGAGGGATACGTCATCTCTCCAAAACTGTTCACCTCTGCACTGGAGAATGTCTTCAAGGTTCTGGACTAGAAAGGGGCTGCCATTAACATCAATGGCGAGTACATAACTCACTTTCGGTTTGCCGACGATATCGTAGTCATATGGCTGAGACTATGGAGGACCTCGAAGTACAATGCTCGATAACCTCAGTAAAGCCTTCGGAAGAGTGGGTCTTAAAATGAACATGGGACAAAACGCAGGTCATGTCAAATGCCCATGTAACACCCACTCTCATGAAGATCGGAGACGCTACACTCGAAGTCGTGGACGAGTATGTTTACCTAGGACAAAATGTCGAGTTAGGTAGGTCCAATTTCGAGAAAGAGGTCAATCGTCGAATCCGACTCAGCTCGGCAGCCGGGAAGCTACGCAATATCTTCTCGTCCCACATACTGCAGTGTCTCAAGACGAAAGTCTTTGACCAGTGCGTGTTGCCAGTGATGACATATCGCACTGAAACGTGGTCGCTCACAATGGGCCTTATTAGAAGGCTAAAAGTCACGCAAAGGGCAATGGAAAGGGCTATGCTTGGAGTTACCCTGCGTGATTGAATCAGAAATGAGGGGATTCGCAGGAAAACCAAGGTAACCGACATAGCCCGAAGAATTGCCAAACTTAAGTAGCAGTGGGCAGGGCACATTGGTCGCAGAACAGATGGCCGATGTGGCCGAAAGTTTCTGGAGTGGCGACCGTGTACCGGAAGACGTAGCGTTGGAAGGCCTCCCACAAGGTGGACCGACGACCTTGTGAAGGCCGCAACCCGTTGGATGCGAGAAGCACAGAACCGGTCGAAGTGGAGGTGCTTGGGAGAGGCCTATGTCCAGCAGTGAACGTCTTTCGGCTGAATCGATGGACCCTCCGGATCGGGTCTACCTACCTTTCGGATTCCAGAATGGGTTTATTGTTGTGCAATTCGCACTGATTGGCATAAATCTAAACAGCCATGATGTGTTTTTACAGTCCGCTCTGTGCTTGTATTTGTACCATAAATGTTGTTAGGTTGTTAACTTTTTGAGTTGGAAGTATAATACAACTTAAAAAGTAAAGAACCTAACTGAATCTCTTGGTATCGGCTGGTGTTGACATTCGTCATCAGCAAGATAGAACCTGTAACTCAATAAATTGTTCATAAAATATCAATTCCAATCAAAATATCTTGGCAATTGTCCGCGACGCGAGAACGCCTTTAGATTTACTTATTTTAATACTTTAAGCACAGTACAGTCTACCAGTCAATCTTTGGGTGATGCAGAGACAAACATTTACGATTGAATGAATACTTTTGACAGACAAATAATTATGTGACATGGGTTATGCCGTATGGATGTGTACCCTGTTGATGGCAATAGGGGCTACCCTATTACACCTACAGGCGTGATTATTATCTAGGTACACTAGTTACCTTACTTTACCCGGGTGTTTCTGTTCCCCGGTTAGAACAGAAACACCCGGATAATATCGTATGGAATTTCTGAAAAATCTCTCAAAATAAGCATGTAGGTACTAAGGTACCCAACACATCTATAAAACTTCTTAGTAAATGTTACGACCAACAAGCAATATTATTTCCTAGGCCATTATATTTCATACGAGCAGCCATAAAACATATGAAATCTATAAATAATAGACTGTAAAGAGAATAGGCATAATGTAGCTTTTCCTATTTTATTAATTACTGGCTTTTGCCTATGGTACCGGTTGCATAGAAAACTAGTTTTTAATGGTACAAGAATTCGATGAATTTTGTACGAATGTGAATGGATTTTCTATAGCAAAAAATAAGTAAGCTACTTTAACAACCGATTGTGATCTTAAGTCTTTTGTTTTGTAATGCAGAAATTTCGAGCGCTTTTTTTGAAAATCCATGTCATTAAACAAATATAAGAGATCACATGTGAGGTAATTGCCTCACTTGCCCTTAGGAATTCTCGTGCTAATACAATGATTAGTCCCTTCGTTTGAAAATCCGACAGGCTGATGAGGTGTTTCATATCCAAGCAGAATTAGGCAAAAATAAATGATTGTTTACTTTTACAGCATCATTTTTGTTCTTAATTATTGCCGTTTTGTGTTGTCTGTAATAATGAGGTCTTCCACTTTTGAAAATTAAATCTTAATAAACGCCTGAGTAATTGCGTAACACACTATTGGTAGCCATGGGTTTCATTTTGACAGTTCAACCAACAACATTCATTGCGTTATTTACGTTGTTCAACAGACAAATTTCTCGAACATATGAAGCAATGGATTAGCAATATCCTTCAAAATGATTCAGATTTAGATTGATAGTGTTTTACGCAATTAGGGTGCAGATCATACTGGATAGGTAGTTATTTTAGGGATATTATAAGTCAAGCCACAAAATTATTTATTGGCCACGTGATTAAACTTCTAATTTTATAACTAAGCAACGGGAAAATGACATGGCTTCTAATAAACTAATTCGTCTTTTTTACAAGGCCAACTAAATATTCTATAGAAAGCGTCAAGTAACGATCATCAATTATTGTGACTTGTCCTTCTTATTTATACATTGCCACCTTATTTACTAATTTGGCCACGGATTTTACATCTCGTCACCATTTTACGTTGTACAGCTTCAACACAATGTCCTCAAAAATATATAATTCAAGTTTCTACAGACAGCATCATTTATTATAACTTATCATGTAAAATAATACATCATATTCTTTTATGGTGAAAATAGCCACTGCATGATTTGGCGCGAGTACGCAACCGGCCATTTGCACCAATCAGAGAGCGCCATTTGATTCATGTAACGACGAGTTGAGTTGATCACGTATAATTGTTATTGTCGTTCGTGCGTTCGTATCGAAAATCATTAGGTCTAACGTTTAATATATATAAAAAACGTCATTATGGTTAACACCCCGACTCAGAGTACCCCGACTCGGATAGGTTAGGTTAGAAGGCTAAGGTGGGAGCGAAGCGTAGCGGAGCTCCTGCCTTAGCCTTCGTGGTTATTTTTTTTTAAACCACCCAGAAGTAGGAGCCCCGCGAATCGGGGCTCCGTCGACCTATCTTAGCGCAGGTGGTAATCAGTTACTAGTAATGTTTAATATCTACTTAGGTTACTATTACCTATAACTACGATAGAACTTACAAAGAATAAAACAAAGTTTTTTTAAGTTTTAAAGTAGGCGTTTTCATCATAATTACATAAGTTTTATATCTTTTGAGTGGTACCTATGTCAAACGATTTTGTATTTAATGTATATGTCAAACGATGTTATATGTAATGTATGTTATGCTTGTAAAAATTAGTTATTTTAAAATTATATCAATCGTTCATTATATTAACTAATCGCTATATTAAATAAAATTATAGGTTCCGTTGTTATATGTTGTTAATATTAGAGATTTTATTGTTATATCATCTATTACTTACCCAATATTAATGGCCAATATACTATTATTGATGACATTTTTAGCAAAATTTGGACGATCAATGAATGTGGGATGAGTTACATTTTAAACGTACCGAGTTAAAAAATTAGAAGCTAAATAAACATATTTTGTGATGTCATATATTACTATTTTAGAAGTTTACTGTTAGAATGCACGTTACAAATTTAGAAGCTAAAAAATAACCATCATACTGAGTTGAATTTAGATTGGCTTACATAGAAGATAACTAGTGGCTAAGATAGTATTATTTAGATGCTCGTTAATTGTGGCTGACTTAGTAATTTAGAAGGCAACATAAATTTTTAGAGGCGAATAATGCTATTAAAAAGAAGCCTGTTTAATTAGCACCCGTTATTTTAAGATTTGAATCGCAGCTTATGCTTAGGAACAAGTCTCCAGCGTCCACCATTGTTAGCCCCTAAGCACACTGCTTGCCGCCATATATTTGGAATGAGTAAGTACGTGTTTATAATGCCTACGACTGGTTGCATCTTAAAGTGGTACTACAATTTATATTTTTAGTGTTCAAAACATTCGCTTTACGGGAAACACATTTACAGCCCATAAAGCGAACAAAGCTTGATAATAGCTTGTTAAAACCGTTGGTTAACAATAAAATTGGTGTTCATCGATAACGGATAACTTGAAGTATAAGGAAATCAATATGCTTAAAGTTGTGTTTAAATAATGAGGTGAAAGGAACAATATAGGTAATAATAATAATATTATGCATCTAAGATGATTTTATACATAACACATACCTACACATAACACAACATCACGCCTGTATTTTTCGAAGGATTAGGCAAAAAGGGGGGGGGGGTAGGTGGTTGTAATGATGCCCAATATAAAACTAAATCTACTTATTTATATCGAATTCGTTTTTCTTAACCAGGTTGAAGAAAAAGCTTTCTATCACGAATACTTTGTTGCTCTATGTTCTCTATGTGACGTTGCTCACTAAACAATCACTTCCATACGATAGGCATAAGGAACAGTCCTCTATGCAGGGCTGACATGGAGGCTGAGGAAACTGTTGATCATGTCCTCTTTGAATGCACAGGTGTCACCCAGATTAGGCGGCCAGAAGTCCTAGGGCACTCAGACCTTACACAGATGTTCTTAACAGACCAGGAGATGTAATGAACTTCTGGGGGGAGGTGGACTGATTCGAATAAACATCGACGGCCGCCATGGCCCATGTACAGCGTAGGCGCAATAGACGCATAGATGCCTACGCGCTTTGGTTTTCACTTTAACTTTTGGAGTGATCACATGCTGCGGGCTAATTGCGTAACACATTGCGTTGACAGTTCAACAACATTCATTGCGTTGTTTACGTTGTCGAGCAGACGAATTTTTCAAACACATGGAGCAATAGATTAGCAATTTCTTCATAATTCTTTGATTGGAAATGTGTTACGCAATTAAGTACCCCGCTGGTTTAGCAAATATGGTAACGTTAAGTTTGATTCAGTAAATTAGTAACGACGCCATAAGAACAAAAATAAAAACAGCTTTTCATGTTTGTTGCATAAAGTTTAAATAATTGTTAATAAATGCACATATAAAGTTGGAAATAAAATTCCACCTCGCAAGGTGGCCGTTATACAAATTAGGTTATTGATTTATTTCATTTAAACAAACGGGTACCAGAAGTAACCGCTCAGTTGTTTCCATAGATATCAGAGTTGTTTCAGTCATTAATTTTGAGGGTCTAAAAAACGATTCTGCAATACTTACGTAGAGTTTTTGACGTTCCATTTTGGTAGAGTTTTTTAACGTTTTTGGTTCATGAAAGCGCAAAAGTTCCACATAGAGGATTTTTTTATTTTTACTTAATGGTTTTCTTATAGAATATAACTCTAGCAATAAAAATATTTGTATTGCGTGTAGGTATTGTAATTAAAAAAAAAAATATTTTCTGTTAGTGTTAGCCTGCATCAACCCACTGCTGGGCAAAGGCCTCTCCCCAAGGGCAAGTGGACCACAGTCGTTTGTTTTCTCGCCACGTCTGCCGTATGCCCAACGAGCCAAAATAAGTACTACGTGGAGCCCTAACACAGCCAGAAGGCATCGCGACAGACCCCGTAGCGTGGCGGGACGAGCTGGAAAAAAATTGGGCAAATGAACAATTCCTTAAGTTTTTACTTGACTAATGACGAGCACGTTAAAAATCTATTTACCTGATGGAACTATCAGAGGCTTTAAATCCTAACTATTACTTATTATTTTTAATATTATAAATGCGAAAGTAAGTTTCTTTGTCACCTTTCACGCCTAAACCACTGAACCGATCATCCTGAAATTTTGCATAGGTACACGTTGTCAGGTGTACAGAAACGGACATAGGATACCTTTCATCCCGAAAAAAATTGCTGTTCCCGAGGAAAACAACAATAACTTTATTATGCAATGCGTTGTTATAAATTGTATTTATTTATTATTTATGATAATAGATGGTGCTACGTGTCTTTCGAACCGGATCGACACTTATGCGGGTGAAACCGCGAGGCGCTGTTAGTAATACATAATTTGCTTATGATTTATTTAAAGAACACTATTTAGACTAGACTATCATCTATACCACTTAAGTAGGTACCAAGAGCTTTTTCTCAGACGTTCATTCAGAATTTGTTTTTTGTGTCGTATTCTTGAAAATGTTAAGTCATTAGGAATTAATTATTGAAATCCAATTAAATTAATATAATCATGGTTGAGTAGGTATCATAATGTAATTAATCATTTGTTGATCATAAGCCAAAAACCTTCCTGTTATTGGTCACAGATTACTTTTAAACATTTTATGACATCCATGTCATCCATTAAAGAAAAATAAACCAAAATTCCGATACAAACAAAGAAAATCATCTAAAATAAAAACATTTTAAATGGCTGATACAATAAAAGTACCTACGCATAATAGCTTAATTTAATTTGTCTTATGAAACTGCACACGCTAACGCTAATAATTTAATAACTAGCTAGCACTAGACCGGTTGCAGGACGCCGCATGATACAGGATCGTAAAAAAATCATTCGGCTATCTTAATGTAAATGAATGGTCGTCGTTCCGCTCTCCACTTATGTAGCCGCTGCAATTAAACTTTAATCAACTCGTTAATCTCCTATCCGTGTCGTCGCAAGTAATCAGCCTTAAAATTGCGTGCAAACAAATCCGAATCAATCACGGGGCCAGGTGTTATTGTGGGCTTACATCACCGGCTACTACAGCTTTTTAGAGGCCCTTCCTTGGATAGTTAATTGCATTTACAAGGACTGTCGTATCATTGTCTGTTCTGCATCCTTCTATTAAGAAATGCGTTAAGCAAGAGCGTTTGTTGAAGTTTTGTAGTGTCAAGTTGTATGTTCAATTGCATTTTAGTAAATTTTTACTGTGTTGTGAATTTATATTACAGATAAAGAAAGAAAGAATAAAGTTTATTTGGACACAAAATTCGTGAAACACAAAATAACAAAATAAAAATAATGTTTTAAACAACAATAGTGTGTGCCTCACGGCTGCGCCTGAAAGGTTAATTTCAGCATTAATGCCAGACAGATGCTGTTTGACGCTGGTTCTGGTGGTGGTGGTGGTGGCAGATCATTCATTGACTTTCAGCTTTTGAATAAATATAGGATCCTGATTGATGCTTCTAACTATTAAGTACCGACACAAAAGAAGACTTTTGATGATAATGATAACTAACTTAAAGACACAATGTATTTATAGAAAAATTTTATGTGATTGAGTTCACTCAAATGGTTATATTCTCTATGAGTTCACATCATACAGCATATCCTGGCTACAGCGAGAGGAATAAAATTATAAAAATAAGAAGTAATCTCATTAGAACTTAACATCGCATTAGCGAAATCAAGGTCTACGAGCATTATAAAGTGGTTTGTCGGTTTTCCATGTTGGCTAGCGATCGGCGTTGATTACCGAGGCGCCGGTCGAGGTGTCTCGTAGACGGCGCAATTAGGAAGTGTGCTTCCGCCGCCCACCGGTCGCCGGCGGCGGCGCCACCGTCACCCGCCGAGGAATTGCCTGCAATCGCTGCTAATTACGGCTATCCTCAGTGACCGGCCACATCCACTGAGCGCTGCTAAAATTGCACGAGTCCCGTTATTTGTTGGCCAGACCTGCTTCTTTATTGGGCTCGTTCCTTGACGTATCATTACTGTTTCTTCATTGTTTTCGGTATTATTGATAAATTGACCAAATACTTAGGTCTTGTTGCTAAGTAATAACTTTCACAGGTCGTTCGATAAGGTTAAGCTACGCTTGCCGCGGTTGGTCCGTGGATGGGTGACCATCTTTACATATCAAGACCCCTGAAGAAAAACAAGAAGAGCATGAGCTGAAGAGCATGTCCCGGCTGTCATTCGTGGATCTTTGGCAGTCGTTACGGGTCGTCTGACAACCAGTCATACCAAGGGGTATTGTATTATGTACTAGGTAGTAACTGGGTTGTGGAGGAAATATCGGCAGTCGCTTCATGTAAAATACTGGTATTCAGCTGCATCCGGTGAGACCGCAAGCCGACCCCAACATAGTTGGGAAAAGGCTAAGACAGATTGATTGATCAAATGCTTAGGTACCTTTGTATTGATACCGGGAAAGCTGACAGAAATTATACCAGGAAACTTTT
Organism: Luperina testacea; assembly: GCA_927399505.1. Taxonomy (NCBI): domain Eukaryota; kingdom Metazoa; phylum Arthropoda; class Insecta; order Lepidoptera; family Noctuidae; genus Luperina; species Luperina testacea. Next base: position 11,302,885 of record OV656756.1, read on the forward strand.
GCCAACTTCTTTTTCAAACGCAGCATTTTACAATTTGTATTATTCCATTTCCAATTCTATTATGTTGTAAGTATATTCCCAGCTATCATTATTTTGACCATTAGTGGAAGTCGTTACCGCGTCCGGGGCGTGGAGTGCGACAGATTGATATAAATAGTTCCTCTTATTAAATGTGCTCCGAAGGGAAATAAGTCGTAAAAGAAATGTTATATTGCGAAAAATGTAATGAATAGCTTATTCCCATGATAAATTACTGTTATTATGCTAAGCACCTACTCGATGGATTTAAATGTTGGTTAATTGCAAATTAATGTTGTTAATTATATTTCTATCTATATCGGATCCTGTGCAGTGAATTATTGAGACAAGACTTGAGAGTAGATTTTTCTCAGGTAACGATGTTAATGATCTTATTTTTCTAGGTTGAATCTTACCATGAAAACGGATATATTTTATATTTAAAGATAAAATAACCTAAGTTAATAGGACCTTTGTTTTTTTTTTGCGGTTGGGATATCATCATATAACCCCTCCCGCTCTGGGTGGAGCGAAAGGGAGTGTCAGACTCTTACTGACTAAAACCCACCCGTGTTCCTTCCTTAGCCCTTTATGTTCCTTAAAATGCACAGGAGAGCGTGCGAGCGCGAAGAAGATGCAAAATTGCATTTATTTTCAATATATTGAATTATTTAATTAGTTAAGTAGGTATACCTACAGCAGCACTACCTCATTCAATTGAATACCTCAATCAATTTACCATTAAAAAGTAAGGTGTGCTATGCTACATAATTGTTCGGGGGTTGACTACATTCGGCACGATTCGGCGCAGTCGGGCGGCCAAATACATTCCATTATTCCACCCGGCCTGTACCGAATCAAGTCGACCCGAACATGTATGTAGCACTCCTTACAAAGTATCTATACCTACCTAGTCAAGAGTTCTTCGTCAGGGATGTACCTACGCAGCTAGGCAAGAGGCAGCCTCGCGCCTCACTACCTCCCGACATTAGTCATCATTAGCGGCCTCCGCCGCTCGTCATCGGGCCCATTCAATTTGTTTATATTTCACGCCACTCCGAGGTGCCGCAGACATATTATTGCCTCTAGCCCTAACACCGAAATATGGACCCTTACCGATATTTATGGTAGCTTTATCCCGAGATGTGACTGTCTCCCGTAATATGCTTTACACACCTTGGAAAATCTTCAAATTGATATTATTATTCTTTACAATTGGACAGGTAACGACTTTAGCGTTTATTGGTAAATGAAGAGTCATAAATTGGGTTTCAGAGACACCTTAGGGATATACTATCGTTGGTTTTAACTTTTATGGTGAATAAAAGATTTAGACAGAATACTGCCTAGGTGCTTATTTTGTAGGATACGTGGGGTCAAGGATCTCGACATTATTCAGGGTGGCAGGGAAATCGACACGCAAACTGTAACCATGAATTCAGTACATTTCTAAATAAACGACGAATCATATTTTGATCAAGATACAACCTAACACTGACCTGAAAATTGCAAAAAACATAAGAAAATTTGAATTTCGCGGTCTACCACTGCGTATTCACCTTAAATTGTCCGAGGTTCCTGCGCATTCACCTTAAGGTAAATAAATGCTAGTTCATTTTGGGACCACGGACAATACAGACTATTTAAAAGAAAAGTGAAATATGGCCCGCGGATTTCTTTTGGCATGAAGTCTCTTTGATGAGCTTAAAAAAGCGCGCATCTCCTACTAGTAAATAGTTATCTGTGGCGTTAATGCACTAGTAAAATAACAAAGAAAAAGCACACGTTTTTAATACACTGCATTATGGATCTAAAAGCGGTTCAATAGGAGCCACTTTACGAGCAAGTGTGTTGAAAAAGTAGTTACACTGATGATGTTTTCATATTATATTAGCATCTGCTTGTGGAACACAGGAAAATTAAGAAAATTGCGAGTAATTAGCTAAGATCTTCGACGACGACCGATATTACCTATTACTCACAGGACCAATAAATAACTACGCAATAAAAAATATACATTTAGGTGTTCATTTCTTAAAATAATCTTATTTTCGTTGTAATAGAGTTTTCAAAACTATTTCCAGCTTTCTAAATCGAGTAGTTTTATTTAATAAAAATATCATCAAAACTGATGATGATTATGTAGTTTTCAGGTTTACAAAATACAAAAATCTACCACACCAAACAGGATGCATTTATTTGAGCTACTTAATTATTTTTTTCACAATTTAATATTGACCGGTATTCATAAAAACAATGAAAGAAAAGCCATTTTCTCAGAAGAAGAAAACATTATGAAGAAAATTTAATGGCATCTCGTAATTGTGTTGACCTCGTGAGACCAGTTTTCATTGAATTATTATAATACCAAAAAGGATTGTATTATTCTTTTTCGAAGAAATTGGCTGAACAAGCCATTAAAAAAAAAAAAATGGGCGTTAATAAAAATAAAATGCTCAAATGGATGTCCATTCGCCAAAGAAGAAGATTGCGCGCTTTGACCACGCTTTTCTCCCTTCTCAACACTCCTCCTTCTTATCTCATGTCTCACTTCCTATATCTATATTCTTCTCACGCTAACAATCTGCGTTCTTCTAATAATTTTCTCCTACTCTGCCCTATTCATACTTCTGACTTTGTTCATTCTTCCTTTCATATTCAGTCCATTCTTCTTTGGAATGCGCATCCTCTTCATCTTTTGTTTTATTTGGACAGGAGTCTTCTTCCGCGTCAGCTAGTAGAAATATAAAAATTATCATACCTAGTTGAAGTCGATCACACCGCATCTGTCTACTGTGAAAATTGTGTAAAATAGGTAGGTATTAGATACTACACTTAACGGCTAGGCAATTAAGATTCACTGAAAATATGTACAAATACAACCTTTTCCCTTATTGAAAATATGCAAAAGGGAAAAATAAAGAATTATTATCATTTTATCTGCATTCTTATTTTTATCATTATTCATACATTTAAAGTATTCATTTATTATATACATAAAAAATACGTTTAAATCCTCTTCTTGGACCATTCACCCAGTTTTCTCATTTCGATTTAAAAGTTGAAATCAGCCTAAATTAATAGATACTAGTAATTAAAATAAATGGAGCTAGGAATAAAAAGAGTGCAACTGTATCAAAATTCAATTGCTGCCGTATTCCTAATATTATATTGTAAAGGACAGAGGTTGTTTGCAAATTGAAAACTATTTGAAAGTTATTATAATTTTTGCTAAGCCCAACCTAAAACTGGGCATATTTGTCACATTTTCAATCGTATCGTTTTCTATTTTATAATAAAAATATTGTTTAGTGCGTCGTCGCCTGAAATAAATGAATAAATAAATATATATTTATGTGTGAATGCGAGTGGTTTACAATGAACCTCAATGTGTGTGTGAATTTGTGAAAAATAAAAATATGTGTTGATGTGTTAATCGCTGCCCCTGTAATTATTGTTTGGATGTCCGGAATCCTAAATTTTATGTTTTTCAGCCTTCATTATCTAACAGTTCACTATGTCATTAAAATGGCGATTATTGGATTTTATAAAGGTATATTAATAAGCTCGCTCGTTAATAAATATTTATTGTCGTTGACATATCTATGGACTTTTCCCTAAGATTTGACGAGTAGCATAATAAATCTTCTATTTAGGTATATAAAACTAGCTGCGCCCCGCGGTTTCACCCGCATAAGTGTCGATCCCGTGGGAATGTTGAGATAACAAGTAGCCTATAATTATGTTAATCCAGGGTGTCGGCTACCTCCATACAAAATTTTAACAAAATTGGTCCAGCAATTTGAGCATGAAGATCTAACAATCATATAAATACACACACACGATTTTTCAATAACTGTATTCGAGGAATCATTTTGAAATGTTGACAGTTATGTCATACAAAAACTGTCAAACGTCAATTTTATTCCTCGAATAAAAGTTATCTGGCGATGGAAAAATCAGCCCTGAGTGTGATAAAGTAGAGTTTTCCGCCTCGGAAGAGCAGAGTAATTATTAAAACATGGGAAAATTTCACGAAAAAATTATAGGTAATGAAGATTCATTTTCTCATACATTCTTTCTTATAGATTCAGAGGCGGTACAAAGATCGCCAGATCAGCTAGTGTTTACATAAGGCGTAATCAATTCAGGTTGTCATATGTCGTTATTCTGAGATCCAATGGGACACACTACAGAGCCGGCGGTGGTTCATGTTAACGCTGGCTCTTATAAGGGTTGCCTTATTACCTAATGTGCTCTGGTATTTTGCCAGGTCTTCAACAACCTAGCTCGTCGTCAATGCAAACTGTACCTATTGAAGATTCACGAAAAAATACTCACAGTAACTTTCAGTCCCTGTAAGGGTGCTAATAAGTTCAGAGATGGGCGGTAGGTATATACAATTAAGTCAGCCTTGATTCTTAAGCCAGTTTAACTGGTGTTATATATCATGTTCCTTCCGTACACAAAGAAACTACAGCTAGCAGATATGATAAATATGTTTCGGTTGTTTACATCAGAGGCGCTGGGCAGCGTGGGCAGCACGGCGGGCAGCTCTTGGCCGTCGTCGACGCCGGAGCCTTCGCCGTCGCCGGCGTCCACGCCCACCTCGGCTGACGCCGCCGACGCCGACGCCGAGCCGCCTTTCACGCTTGGCGCCACCGAGCACACCCCTTACCAGTGCCAGTTCTGCGATAAAGCCTTCCCGAGGCTCTCTTATCTCAAGAAACATGAACAGGTATTTATGTTTACGATGTTACTTTTGCTCGTTGCCTACTTGAATGACGGTTAACCAACACATCCCATCCTACACTCGTAATCTCCATTAAACTTCACAAGACATATTCAGAGAGATCTAGACCAACGCAAGTAACATTTGAAGTACGTAATATATACGTCCACCGGCCGTCCTCTCATTTCCATAAAGTAACGAAGCTAATAGCTTTGCAGACAATACGACTGCTGCGGCAATCATATCTGTGAATCCACAGCCCAGTTTCGCCATGCATGCCCTCGCTTCATTAGCAAGTAGATACCCAAAACAGCCCATTTACAGAGCCGGTGCGTAGATATGCATCGCTCTCGGCTTGCAGCGCTGGCGAGCTGAGGGCTGTGACGTGAGCGGCCATTATGCCGGCCGTACATCTCGGCTCCTTTGTGTCGCGCCGATCTCGCCGCGTTACGATTACGACACACGCCGAGACAGATCTAGCTGAGATAGGACAAATAGAAACGTCACTTTGCATGCCGCCGCGAACTGCTCGCCTACATACGGATATGGATCGGCACGTACACTTCAAGTGGCAAAACCGTCACCTCGTTCAAAATTAAAATTAGGGGAGGTCTCGCCCATATAAATTTGAGATAAGCGAGACGAATATCTAGAAAGGATTTCATTAGATTATCGGTATACAATTGGCGTGTTGCGCTCGCGTCGATATCGATCAGCGCATCGCGGCGACCGTTGCTGGTGTCGGGTGTGTGCCGACAAATGTATCGCGCGATGATCGCGTCGCGGAGCCGCGACAGCAGCGCGGTGACGGCCGGAAATAGGGTTGCGATAACAACTCCCTAGCCTAGCTCGCCACACCTTTATCATCGCGCCGCTGCTTGGGAAAGGCGATCATTATAAGAATAAATCAATTACAGAGTCCACGCATACTCGCCATTCGTCTTGTTCTCGTTGCGCCTCCGGAGAAATCGTAAAGCAGTAAAACGTCTCGTGGAAAATATTACTTTAATGCTGAAATACAATCGATAGCTTGGAACAGTTCTTGGCCATCCAGCTTAATTAACCCGTCCGATACGTATTGTGCTTGATAGAGGTAATCGAAATCGTAAAACTTTCAAAGGCTGTGGACACACTACACAGTGGTGTAAGATTGCACCACTAGATAGACTAGAGCGGAAAAATATAGAAAATCGATCTCGGCGTGGAGAAATAGCAGCTTGACACAGGGCTATTACGATCATAACAAAATAAGTAGATGGTGTGTGTTGTTTTACACTAGGAATTGATTTCCAAAACAGTTTCCTGTCTCATTAAATCTATCGGATTGGTAAATTCTCAATCCTCGTACTCATTACGAGCACCTCAAACACGATATCACTGATTCTAGGGATGTTCTACAAGTAAAAAGACATTTTTAACTTTGCAAAACAGATCAACAGGGACAATTATTTACTGACATCTCCTCGGTGACTCCTCATCTTCCTCTTCTTACACATAATGATTTTGACATACTAACTCGAGGTAGTTACTTATATGGATGAAAAAAAAATTGAGCGCGCAGAGATTCACATCTTAATAACAGTAGGTACGAGCACCAACGAAGTAGAGCTACTGTTTCGGAGAACTTGTGATTCACGAGAATATTAAGATTTTTTATCATAAAGCCTAACATTTTTCTGCATGCGCACCGCGGCGCGTAGTGAAGGGGTACATTAAGTTTATTCTTGTAGTGTAGTTAGTACTTAAGATTTTTTGTGTTTTGTAGAGAAGGTGACTTATTTTGCAGTGAGCACCGGTTTGCGATGCAAACAAAGTTATGTTAATATCAACATTGAATGTATATGAACATAACAAATACATAGTATCAAACTGGAGCTTGCGTGAGGTCTGGTCGGAGGTGTGATCGCCGCAGCAATGGGGGCCAGCGGGCTCACTTGACCTCGGGCTCTGCCGCACCTGACCATGTGAACCGACCATGTCGCGCTGTTATTCATCTGAGAAAGTCGCTCAGTAGCCGCCCGCTGCCCATTCCCAAGCTTTTATTGGCTATCACGTTCACCTCAAACTAGTTTAAAATGTTCTTGGTGCGCTTTACTCGGAAAGCTCACCACCATTAGACGCGTAATGTCGGTCGCTCTCACGGTATTTGTTAGCAGTTTAAATAACGAGCCGTGATACATACCAGTCGCGTGTCTTTTTACCATAAGCGCTGTGTAGTGTCGTGGTGGGAGCACCACGCGGCGGCCAGCAGGGCTCCGCGGTGCACCCAGGGGCCGAGCCCCCGCGGCGACCCCAGATCGTTTCGCTTATTGAATTCTCGCACGAAGTATCATGATGACAAGGGCCAATATTTTGTAAAAGCAACAAAACATTTATATGAACGTAGCTTACCTGTTGGACAATCAATTGCGAACAGTAATATCGCAAACACAATAAAACAACGTCTTATAAGAGAACAGCTATCGATTAATCGATTGTCAATCTCGCGAGCGTCTAATTGGCCTACGCTGAGGGTAGCTTCCTCTTAAGTGAGTGCGTGGGCATGGGCGCTGGCCGGAGCGGGGCGCGATTTATCGTGCACGGACGATCAAATTTATTAATTCTGTCAGGGGCCGATTGCTCCAATTAAGTGAGTGGAGTAAACATGCCGCTGCTATGTTTATGTGTTGCCGTATTGCCGAGGTAGTGCGCCGTGCGCGGGCGCTTCGCGGTAAAATTCGCACGTCACTCACCGCTAATCACAACACGTGATTTAAATATCACTCGCGAGTCGCGTCACTAGTTTATGTGAATGGAATTTAATTAGAAGTTGGTCGTTTTTGGTTTGTAATCAATACAATTAAGTGAATATCTAGTTAAGTGCTTAGCCTAGGTACTATAAGGGCCATGAAAACCGTGAGATAAGTGATCTGCTACTGAGCTGATAGATGCGTAATCTTAGGATTTATATGACACTAGATAGTCTACAATCTGCGTTTTGCATTTAAAGACTAGCTGAGCTGTCTACTGTAATTACTAAAATTATAACAGTGTTTGAGGATATTTGAATCTTCGTTGACGTTTTGAAACTGTACAGATGAATATGCAGCTTATAAAATAATGTCCTAAGCGTTTGAAAGAAACTTGCTCAGAATTTTACAATATTTTTTTGGTTCTACAATCGAAAGGTCAACCAACCAGCTAACTAAAGTATAAAATAATGTTCCAAAAACACATTTTCCGACAAAACAGTTAGATGCCAAAGTAAAGGAAAGTTCTAGTTTTATAGTTGTCATAAAATAATAGTAAAAAAGTAGATCTGACAAGAAAGCTCCGAGGCGGCGGAAGAGGGTCCACTTAGCCCAATTAGACCGGCTCCGAGCTCATAATAATTGCTGCTGACTGTACCAGGATACGCGGCACTTATCAATCTGTGGATTACACTCATGATAGTCCAGTTGGTGCTCTGGTCTCCGTCTAGTAATAAAACAATCTTAGTGATAATCATCGCGGATCAGTTAAATTCTTAGGAAATATAAGAAAAGGCTTTGCTTACAAATACTTTTTAATACTAGGCGGACAGGACGACGGCCTAGCTTGGAAATAATATGTGAATTGATCATACGACGGCTCTTAAATTGAAAATTGCAGTACCTAAAGTATTTACCTAATACATACCTTCTTAAGGTATTCAATAATATGTATACAGATGTAAAGTTGTAAGAGCTATTGTAGATGTGGAGGTTTAGAAGCATGCAGCGATTAATTCATAAGAACCCACTTACGAACCCACTTACTTATGTCGATAGATTTATGATAGTGGATCGGTATTTTATCACTTTTATCACAACAAAGTGCTCGCGACTTTGCATAAGTTAGCGCAGCATGTACCTAACACTATAATAAAGAGTCGTAGACGGCAGCAATGGAGTTCAATGGGTATAATAATTATACCGGTATTAGCATTAAAAAGAACTAACTAGTAACTAACCTAACCTCGGGGTCCGGTATATTTAAAACAGAGAGTGTTTTTAAACGGACGACGCCGTTTGTAAAACGCGGAATCATACAAATTGCCTGCGATAGAAATACGAAATGCTTTGAAAGAGATTGCCATTTGTTTAGAAAAGCTTGGAAAAGCTTAAGTGAAAAAAGGAAACTATCATGCATTTAGGATCAGGATATGTGCTGGCAATTCCTACATACTCGTAGGACAGTGCATGATTGTTGTAACGATCAAATCACAAAGTCCCAAATGCAACAACAATAACTAATATCGTTATGAGAAGTGCTAAATACATTACTTAGATATATGCAACAATTTATACTTCTTTGTTACTTGGCCTTGGCTACCAGCCTCAAGGAGGTGTGTCAGTAACAACTAACAAGGCAGCAATAACAAATTGAGATGTGGTGCTAATAGGCTCGCTGCCACCGCGGCACCGGTGGTACTTAATTGGGGACGCACGAGCCCGCCGAATCCTCACCCAACACTGTTTTTTTTTAAATCTCCTGTACCTTTTTTACATAACCCAAATTCTAAAAACTTACACGCGTACTTCATATTTTTGTTATGTTTGTTTAGTGCCAAACGCTAAACGTGTTACCTAGCTGAAATGGAATAGAAGTCAATCATTCGTAACATTTGTTTAGCGTTGTTCTGAATGAATGTCACGGAGGTGGTCAATTAGTAAAAGCGTGAACTGGCTGTCAGTTTGGGAGTCTTTTGTGTGGTGGCCGGCTCCGGTTCACGGCGGCGGCGGTGCGAAGGCCGGCGACGTGGACGGCTGTCATTATCTCCCTGCCACAAACTATTCACAAGCGCCGCATTAGCATCCTCATTATGTCCTAACTCATGAATAATCTTTTGAGTAAGCCCAATAATACTTGCTTTTTACAACTAAACGTATTTCGTCACGTAGATACAAGACATCTTTGGAGTTCTCAAATGGCTGCGTAGCCGTTTTTAAGATAATGTGTGTTCCCATAATAAATCAATAAGCATATTTGCGGCATAACTTCGCTCACACAAGTGTCGACGTACCCTAAATAATATCTGTGTCGAAATTTTAATCCATGTTTTACCTTATCTTTATTTCGAGTTTTAGTACAGCTACAGTTTACTTGTCTACAGAGTCAACAACGATATATATATGTATCTAATTTAAATGTATACTAATATGATTTTGCCTTCGATTCCACATTCGCTTAATTTTATATCTGAAGCCAATATAAAAATTATTAGCTCCTAGGACTTAGGTAAATAATGACCTTAAAGCACACTTCCTTTTACAATAAACTTGAAATACCCTCGCATAATATTTAAGCAGGTTTCCTAATATTCTAGTTTAGATAATATCCTTTGACTTTTGCAATGCAACTTGCCTACCCGAACCCGCGAAATACGCCGTGTAAACTAGATCAGGTACAAATACGTATTACAACAGAGTAGCACCTATGTGACGAGACCATTTGTGTGTATGGTGAAATCTGCGAACTGCCTACACGGCTTAACGGTTGCCATGTTTCATAACCTGTCGAGCCTGGACATTACTTTTGTTCCTATCTACCGTTAAAAGAAGACGTAACTCAAAACTTGTTGTTCGTAGCAAAGGCGTTCCGGTGAACATTACCGATCAAATCCATCTCATTGTGATAAGCCCGCACTGCTCCCGCGCAGGAATGTTATCGGTTACACGTATCGATTCGTTATACTGCAGCTTCGGATTCGTTGTGAAACTACCATTTCAACAATAGGATTTGTTTGATTTGGTTCTGCGGCAAAACCAATGTTATAAATTATAATTATATGTTGACTTGGGTTTGTAGAGAGAACCACCCCGTCAATGAGCTGACCATTTCAATTTCAAAGCACGCTACTAGCTTACTCAACCTCATCTCGTTGCATAGCTGTACTTATAAGATCAAAAGAATCGATACGCTGATAATTAATTGAACAATTATCAGTCGTAATCGATCGCGGCGATGAAGCAGCGGTTCCCAATGGTTGATATCTTATTCGGACGTCACGACGAGCTTACTGGGTCCTTCGTGTTTTTTCTGTCTATTGACACAAAACGCCGGTAGATCGTAACTCTGTAAGCTGGCCAGCTCACGCAGGCGCAGCGGTAGTCAGTCCATTGTTCAAAGATCGTTCTCACGATAGTTTTTATGATCAGCCGAAGTTATTTCGATTCGATATTGTGTGACGTAAATGTGTACACATTTTAATCGCTCCTCATGTAATCGATTAAAATGTTATGAGAGTTGATGGTATACATGGGAACACAGAGAAAACTAAAGTCAGAACATTTTGGAATTGCGGCGTAGCTTCATTCTAAAACGACTAAAAGGATCTAAACTTCAATCTACCTAGGTTTGATACAATTACTTTCCAAGATCCGGTAGGTAGTAGCTATACGTATATTGGAGTTGCCACTTTTTTGGAACATTGGTCATCAGTGGCTGCTGAGGGCAAGATCCTCGATAAAACAGACCGGAAAACGTATAGAACTCTTTAAGCTCTAGGTACTTAATATGTTGCGCCAGATCTACATAATATTGCCCGTTATTTTATGGTCCCTATTTCTATATGGGTAGTTTGTCTTATAGTTGTACGTAGGGTTCTCATTCTCATAGTACAAAAATCGATTTTTACATTCGAGGATATAAGACGTGACTTCTTATATGTTATGTATTATGTCATTGTTTCAGACCCATTCGGATCAGATGCCATTCAGGTGTGAGTTCTGCTCGCGTCTGTTCAAGCACAAGCGTTCTCGCGACCGCCACGTTAAGCTACACACCGGAGATCGCAAGTACCGCTGCGCACATTGTGAATCTGCCTTCTCCAGGAGGTAAGAATTGTATGACTATCGGAATTACCTGATACCCTGAAATGGTATAACGATCAATAAAACTACTTTAAGCCATTAAAATTCAGAAGGAAAGTGGACTCAAATCAAAAGTTCCTTATTAGTTGAGTATATCGCTGAGTTTTATAATCCTTTTTTCCACTACTAAATCTTATTACGTAGGTAGTGTACCACCACAAATGGCAGTGTGTACAAAGAAAATGCTAATGCGTCTAATCCCAAGGCATTGAAGATTAATATATGGTTAAGAGAATGCTCAGGAGATGCGTGCATGACAAAGGCCTCAGAGTAAGATTGATCACCATAAGTCACGGGCACCGTGCTCTCGGTCGTAAGGCGACGTGTCACCTTTTTCGTCACCTTACCGCGACCACGTGACTAATTCCATGCAATTTGTCGGCCCAACGACCCGCCGACGAGTGAAAAGAGATGATGCGCTGACAAATGACGTCGAGGGCCTCACAAAAATGAAATAATGGCCCGTACCTAAACGGGCACGGCGAGCGCAGCCATTAGCGGAGGTGTTTGGGCGAACGCCTCTATTCTGTAGTTTGCGTGAAAAGCCTCTTTGTTAGTTCTGTTTGGTCCGTGCTTTATGTGGGTACTTATGTCTCATATGACAAATTGACATCTCAGCTTGGTCACAAAAAGACGATTTATCTCAATTTTAAAATCCTTATACGGATGTATGTATCTAGCTGTTACAGGCACATTACTTGGGTACGCCTTGACTTTACACGAAGGATTTAAGATAAACTAAGGACTCCTCAAATAACTTTGCAAATCCTTACAACACCATAAAAAATTTATACATTTATAGTGGAAGTGGGTTTTATTGTGAGTGCTGCGTCGCGGCAATTATTTAAAGAATTTAATACTAAACTCTGAAACCTAACTGCGGCGAAGCCCAAAAGGAGGATTATGTGTTTGACTTGTATGTATGTCCGTTTCTTTGTTCCCTCGTAAAATGAAGGGTTTTAAAAGAGATTACAAAAATATATACAACTTATATGGTTAAAAGTAATTCGAAGTGACAAATCATAAAAAAACCACGAAATAAAAAAAAAAATCCTTCACATTTGTAAACGTACTGTACGTTACCCCTGCAGGAAAGTGGCTCCTGGAGTGATATGAGTGGCACGTGGCACGCATTGCATCAAAATACTACTGAATACTTGAGCTTACCAACAGGAAAGGACGATAGGTGTAGATACAATTGTATGCGATAATTTAGATTTCTGAAATCTTATCTATTTCATATTGTTGTTTTACGATTGGTTTTTGTTAATTTGGCGAACTAATTACAGCAGTAGACGTATAATAAATATAATAATTTGATGACTTTACATTCCAGTGACCACTTAAAGATCCACATGAAGACGCACGATAATCAGAAGCCGTTCCAGTGCACCGTGTGCAACCGAGGGTACAACACCGCAGCCGCTCTGACGTCACACATGCAGGGACATAAGAGAGACCGTGAGGGTCGCGAGCCCGACAGGCGCAGGGCTTTGCGCTGTCTGCGATGTGGAGACGCCTTCCGACGACCAGACCTGTTGCAGGTATATTCAGAACTACCAGAACATTCATTAATATAAGACATGAGTTCTAATCTAATGGAATTTTTATCAATATTTCGCATTTTTCGCCATGCTTACAATATCTAATGTTTTTATTTATTCAGGCCCACATGGTGAGCGCACACGGTGTCGACACAGCAGGTATGACTCCACCGCGCCGCGTCGCTTCTCAGCCGCCGCCCACACTGCTCGCCTGCATCTACTGCACTCGCGATACCTTCACCAGCATGGAACAGTTACAACTCCACGTGCGAGCAGCACACTCAGCGCTGCTTAACGGCGAAGGCCCAGTTCATGTTGATCAGCCTTTGCCCACTGATCTAAGCCGACGGGCACCTGACGAAGTGCCCCCAGTCAAACGTCCTCGCTCCGGATCGGGCACGCCGCAAACAACCTTATCACCGAGCACACTTCTCTGCAATCAATGTGATGCTGCGCTCCCAGATTTTGAAGCATTTCGGGCTCATTTGAAAGGGCATATTGAAGAAGGAGGGGAGTTACGATCAAGTCCTGCGCCGTGCGTTCACTGTGGAGCTACGTTTGCGGATGCTGCAGCGTCTGAGCGTCACCTCACAGCACATTACTTGGCAGTCTCATGCGAGTACACCTGTCACAGTTGCGCTCGGAGCTTCGCTGCTCCTGATGACTTGCAGAAACATCTTCTTGAACTGCACGCGCATCACTTGTATAGATGCGCTCTTTGCAAGGAGATTTTTGATTCGAAAGTTGCAATTCAGGTAAGGCCCGCATACAAAAATTGCAGTCGTATATTGTAGATTTAAACTTAACACCCTGTTAATAATAATATACTTTGTTCTATTTTCAGGTTCACTTCGCAGTAGCTCATAGTGGTGAAAACAAAGTCTGGGTGTGTCGTTCTTGCGGAGCGGGCGCGGGTGCTCTCCGCTCGGAGGCCGAGGGCGCAGCTCACGTACGCTCTCGTCACGCGGCCGCAGCCCCACGATGTGCTTGCGGAGCCCTACTTGGCAGTGGGGTGGCCGCGAGGACCCCTAGACCACATCGCGCGTATCGGTGTCCCGTGCCTGCCTGCAATGATGCATTTGCTGTGCAGTACTTGCTCGAAAGGCACATGCAGGCTCATCATGCAATGCAACAGCAGGTAAACGACTATCGATGTTTTGATTCTGTGGTATGTTTTCTCGTGCTTATATTTCAAAGCCTGATTATTAACACGAATGTGTTTTGGCAGGTTCTTAACGGAGAATTACCAAGAACAAAAAGAATGGACTCCACCAACGGAGGCGAGGGAGGTGACGACGCTCGATCTCCGTGTACCCCGACCACTGACGGCGGCGGAGTGACCACTGCGGTGGTGGCTGCTAGTGAGGAGCGGCGGCGCAAGAACGGCGCCGTCGCGCTGCAGTGTGCGTACTGCGGGGAGCGCACGCGCAGCCGGGCGGAACTAGAGGCGCACACGCGAGCACATTCTGGGGCCGCGGCGGCGAGACACAAGTGTCTGATCTGCGATGAGGTGCTGCCGTCTGCTGCAGTGTTGGCGGAACATAAGCTCACACATTGCAAGGTAATGTACTTGAATAAGTTTTACCTAATTGTTAATCAAATAAAACACTTCATGATATTTTGTTACAAAATAAAAAAAAAATATTAAAAACCTCGCACAATCCAACTCAAGTTGCCAGTTGCATGTTTATTTGAAAATTGGGGTTAAAACAATGACATTATAAGTAAAAAGGTGTAGACAGGTTACCTAAACAAAATTCGATCTTCAGAAACGGCACACTAACGCACACATAAATAACTTAATATTACAATAGCACACTACATTACGTTTAGAAGTCAAATTTGGATGGCATGATTCAATTATCACGGACGAAAAATAGACAAATAAGTATAATTTGCGACGGTGCGTCGTCTCGAGTACTAGAAACGATATAGAATAATAATCAGATAGACATTTTACATCAAACCGTGATTTATGCCTAAAACTGCGATTCACTCATGAGTGCATTTACACGCATAATTATGTGCACTGAGGTCCAGTTTGGTCACTTGACTACATTTTAACGTGCCGCTTGCTGAGCTCTTATAACCTATCTACACCTTTTTACACTTATAATATCATTGCCTCATTGGGTTAAAACACCAATTTATTTTTAAACATAACTTGATAACCTTGTTTTATCTCTTTGATTTGGTTTTTACCATTAATCTGTAAGTTTGTTATCCATTTTTATATTAAGTTCTATCCCTTTACACCGTTTGTTTATAAACTGTGTGGCGGGACCCTGGTGATCTGCTAAACAGGTATTCCTAGTGCAGACACTAGTCTTACAAACGAATGTCACGTAGATTTGAGCTGTTATATAATATGATGTCATTGTGAAGAGGAACAAAATTATTAGAATTTGTATGTTCCTCCAGGTGGTATCAGGCGACACGTGCTCCCGCTGCCGCGCTCGGCTCCTGTCTGAGGAGTCGTTCCTGTCGCACATGGCGCGCCACCACCCCGCGCTGCCGGCGCCCTGCGTGGTGTGCCGCCAGACGCTGGCGTCCGAGCCCGAGGCGCGCCTGCACGCGCGCTTCCATCTGCGGCCCGGGGAGGACGAGCAGAGGTAACACACAAAACCATACCAAATAAAAAAATAAAAATGAATTTGTGAAATGTTGTACCTCTATCCCTTTTTGGCCTAGTTTTTGGTATTCTTAGGGTGACGTTTCCGAAGAGACCCTATTTTAGTAACAGGGTCCACTTCATACTTAGAAAAAAATAGTTTCTAATGAAAAAAATGTTTGGTTTAGCGGCCTTGAATATACAGCTCAAAATTTGCACAGGAACATTCCACTTATCTTCTAGTGAAAGGACGGATTTGGTTTCGTTAGATTTGATTCGCCAGTCTTTGAGACATTTGGATACATAATCGAGACTATTTTGAAGCTTTTGTGCAACTTCTGGTAAAGTGTCCACTGAAAGAGGACGTTGGGAGGTTAACTGTGAAAAGCAGGTACAGCGATGGACCCATTACATTGCCTTGCAGGACTCAAACTTGGATAGTAGATATATAATGAAGTCAACGCTTCTCCTCGGTTTACATAAAAGTGTCTGTCGCTTAGATATGACTTTTTAAGGTTGTAGAAGTTGATAAGCAGGCCCCGTTTTATTTTGAACAGTAGTCTGTGATGCCATACATGATCAAATGCCTGAGATATATCTAAAAAGGCTACCACAGTGCTGCCCCTGCACCGTTTTAACTCAAAAACTTTGTTTATATGTTGCACTAATCTGTCTACTTGTTCTATGGTGTTGTGTTTTCGGCGAAAGCTAAACTGATGATCAAGTAACAGCTTATTCGAGGAGATAATCCAAGAAAATTTACGCAGGATAAGTATCTCCATAATTTTGGAGGGTGTGGGCAGCAGGCTAATAGGTCTATTATGATTGCGCCTCAACAGGATTCTTGCCCGGCTTGACAGCCATTGTAAATTGATCTACTTTCCATTGAAGTGAGATCATACCTTTATGCCTTTTTTTTCGTTGATACAATGTCATTTAGATGTATAGTTTAGAAGTTGGCGCAGGTTTATTATCTAACTAGCAGCGCCCCGCGGTTTCACCCGCATATATGTCGATCTCGTGGAAATATCGGGATAAAAACTATCCCGGGACTCAAAGTATCTCTATACAAAATTTCATCTAAATGGCTTCAGCGGTTTAAGCGTGAAGAGGTTACAGACAGACAGCCACACTTTCGCATTTATAATATTATAGTATAGATTACTCCTGTAATTACAGTAATTTCGGCAAGTCAGCGACCGTTCCCCAGACTGCACAGTGTAGTTTGGTTCAGACCTGTGTAGCCCGACTCGCCCTTAGCCAGTTTTTTCCTGTTTGTCATATATTGTAATTTTTTTTTGTTTAGTTGTATATATGCCAATCATAATATGTGTGTATGCCAATAAAACTAAATACTTATTCTTTCTTCGTTTTCTTAGATGCGCCATATGCCTCCGCGCACTGCCGGAGGGCGCGGGCGGCGAGGGAGCACGCGCGTGCGCGGCGTGCTACGCGCGCCACGCGGCGCCGCGCGCGCCGCCGCCCGCCGAGCACGACTGCCGCCTGTGCCGCCGCGCGCTAGGCTCGCCCACGCGTCTACAGGCGCACCTCATCGAGCATACGTTCGCGGGCATCGGTGCCTTCACCTGCTACCTGTGCTCCGCCGTGTTCACGAGCGCCGCCGGCCTGCAGCGCCATCTGCCCGAGCATGCGTCCGCACCCAGACCTTACGACTGCGCACGATGCGGGCTCAAATTCTTCTTCCGAGCTGAACTTGATAACCACGCCTTCGTGCATCTTGAAGAGGCAGAGATTGCGCAACGAGCTTTCTATGAGGCGTACGCCCGCGGTGCTGCGTCTGCGTGGGCCGCTTTGGCGCCGCCGGAGCCTCGAACGACTCCACCTCAACCCGAGGTCAAGCGTGAGCCGGAGATCAAAGAGGAGCGAGGAACTGACGAGTATATAGAAGTGTCGTCCCCTCCCCCCGCGCCTCCTCCGCCCGCTCCTCCCGCACCGCCCTCGCCTGCTCCTGTCGTGAAACTAGAGAAGCCTGACGAGGAGTGACTGAAGCCTCCCGTCGTGCAGTATATATATGTGTCGTCCCTGACGCGGGCACGAGTCCCGCTGCAATACTAGATTACGTCCGTACGAGCTATTTTTAAGTCGTTAGTTTCGTTAAAGGTTAGTCGTTAAAGTTTTGCGTTCAGAACGCTGTATTTCCTGTAAGTAGTCTGTACCTATCGTTTATGTTGGCTAGGAGTATGTTTTATAATGTTTACATGGCTATTTGTATAAACTGTTAACTTAATATATTATGTTAAGCTTCAATAACAAAAGTGTTTTTTGTACTTGCCTTTCTTTGCATTTACTCACTACAAAGAAATCATCACAAACAGCTAGAATGTATAATTGATCCTTTATTAAATTAAATGTTTACAAAATAGTCGATGTATAAGTTGTCACTAAAGACATAGCTTATAAACAACAGACTACTACCCTACGATAAACCCCGCCCTCAAGCGGTGGCAACCTGCGTTTGTATCCAGGGAAGCAACCCAGCAACGTTGACGTAGGCAGCTGGCACGTTAGCATTGGCGCAGCCCAGACCCCACGACACCAGCCCCACCAGCACCCATTGGCCGTTCACTTGGCACACCAGGCCTGAGCCACCGTCACCCTGCAAGGAATTACAGTTTAAACAAGAAAAATATATGAAGCACAAGTTTCTGCCCGCGAGTTCGTACGCGTGAAATTTTTCGTTCTCCCGACCCAACGCGTCGCATCGCATCTCCCACCCGCGCCTTTACGTTGTTTACGTAACGTTCTGTTCGACATTTTTTCTTGTTCTGCAGTCTGCTCCTAAGGGTCATCGCATAAATACCTGCCTGTCTCAAGAATAGGGCTGCCAAATTCAAAATTATTCATCCGTTAAAGTTATCTGGCGTTGGAAAAATCAACTCTAAACTAAGAGCGGTGTAGGCTGTGCGTTGATATATCAGTCAGTCAGGACTTTGAATTTTATTTATACAGATAGATGATATACAAAAATAAGGTACGACCCAATGATAAGCAAAATGTTCTAAATGGTCGTAGATTAATAAAATAAAATTCGTAAAATGTTGGCAATTATGATCTAAACAAATTCCCAATATCGTTTGTACCCATCGTGTGCCAAGCAGAAACCAGCTGCAGACTCGAAACTAATGGCTGTAGTTGAGAATATCGGGTTTTACTTAGGTACTGAATCATGCTCTGGTTCAAAATCTGGTTCAAGAAAACACACAATTTAAGATTCTCATCGTTTCTTTTAATCTCTAATTAATAAAATTAATCTATATAAATATAAAATTCAAAGTCCTGACTGACTGATATATCAACGCACAGCCTAAACTGCTGGTCCTAAATTTAACGGGTGTGTTCTTCGTGAAGAGTAGGTATCCACTAAGAAAGGGTTTTTTGAAATACCCACCCACCCCTAAGAGGAGGAGGGGAGGGTAAAATTTCACGCGGATGAAGTCGCGGGCAGAAGCCATCCTTTAAAATTACCTTACGAACAGTGGGTTTCGAAACATTTTACTAAAATAAACTGCTATTAAACTTGATAATCATTATTTGACTATTCTCTAACCTAAATAGATTAGCACACTATTCTATCATCTAATTTGATTAACATGTTGCCAAGTCGGTATTTCGTACCCATAAGGTATAACCCAAATGGCCATCATAAAACAACTCCATTGATGTTAACAAAATGTTATAACAGTGTTATAAACTATGCCATATACATAACATAGGAAGTAATAAACGCAAGAATCTAGAATATAGCTTTTACCAAAAGCCGCCTATAAAATAGGCATAATTACGGCGTAAGATGCACTAGTAACCAACCGTCTGACCATCGGCATCGGGGTGAAGCTGTTAGATAGCGCCGTAACTATCAGTGATCACTATTAAGGTTGATGCTTGATGAATTCCTAGCTCCCGGACAATAGAAACAGGATGGCAACGTCAGCGGCAAAAAGTAACTGACAAAGCACTACATTAGAAATCTTAGACAATCTCCACAGATGGGGGTTCATGGACGACTCAGATCTCAAGTCCATATGCGGCATCTCCACTCAAACAATACGCTAAGAAGAAGAATCGCTACATTTGCGTTAAGCAGAAAATAATGCAGCAGCGGACTAATATGGCTTTATTAATTAATTTATATATAACTAGCTGCGCCCGCGGTTTCACCCGCATAAGTGTCGATCCCGTGGGAATATCAGGATAAAAAGTATCCTATGTGTTAATTCTGGTTAAAAACTATCTGTGTGCCAAATTTCATCCAAATCCGTTAGGTATTTTTTGCCTGAAAGAGTAACAAACATCCATTCATCCATCCATCTATCCTCACAAACTTTCGCTTTATAATATTATTATAGTAGAACTAGTAGGATAGTAGGATACTAGCTGACCCGGCAAACGTTGTTTTGCCATATAAATTATTTCTAGCTGCCCGGAGCTACTTCGTTAGCGTGGTGTCCTACCCTTTACACCTAACCTACCCTACTCCTACCCTACTCCTACTCTACTCCTACCCTACTTCTACCCTACTCCTACCCTACCTCTGCCCTAGTCTACTTCCTACTTTACACGAAAAGAAAAAAATATCTAGAAAAGATGTATCATTATCATCTACATAAAAAATGTTAGCCTTGATAATTAACTAAAATACTCTTAGAAATAAAATAAAAGAGTAATCTCTAATGTAATCTCGTAAAAAAAAAAATAACATTTTTCCTTATTACTTAGGGGAATGTAAAATAGTTTAAGTCTTATTCTCAAATCTACTGAATATACACACAACATCTCATAAGAATCGGTCAAGCCGTTTCGGAGTAGTTTTGTTACAATGTGACACGAGAATTTTATATATTAGATTAAATTGTGCATGTCGAAAAACAAATTGGATTTCATGGGTTTTCATTTTTTTGCGCGGAACACTAATGTCTTTTATAAAATAAAAGTAGCCTAAGCCAGTGAAAGCCTCGTTAAAATCGGTCCAGCTTTTTCGGAGATTAGCCGGAACAAACAGACAGACAAATATTTAAAAAAATGGTTTAAGTACAGTATCATTATCATCATCATCTGCTTAGCCTTTTCCCAACTATGTTGGGGTCGGCTTCCAGTCTAACCGGATGCAGCTGAATACCAGTATTTTACATGGAGCGACTGCCTATCTGACCTCCACAACCCAGTTACTGGGTAATACGATACCCCTTGGTAAGACTGGTTGTCAGACTTTCGGGCTTCTGACTGACCCGTAACGACTGCCGGGACCAACGGCTTAACGTGTTTTCCGAGGCACGGAGGGGTCTCGGTATGTAAAGTAAAGATGGTCACCCATCCACAGATCAACCGAGGAAAGCGTGGCTTAACCTGATCGATCGACCTGTGCTGCTGTTATTATTTAGCCACGGGCCCCTCGGTTTAAGTACAGTATATACTTTCATAATTGCAATCAGTGAAAACCTGTTGAATTATGTGTTTGTCATTGGAAACACACACTTCAATTTTATTTATTCGTATGTATAGATATGCACTTACAGTACACGCATCCTTATTGGCTTCTCCTCCAGCGCAGATAAATGATGTGGTATCCAGCACGAAGGTGGCTCCAAGCCGGGCGGTTTGCATCTGAGACTGACATGTCGCAGACGCCACTATAGGCACGTCCACTTTCTTCAGTATCTGCTGGTACTGACCTTGTAACCCAAACATGTCCTTTCCCCAACCTGATACCCAGCATCTGAAAATTATTCCAAATCCAAAAATTAATCATCTTAACTTATACAACTGGAAATAATAATTTAATAATATTTAGACTGTTATTTTCGTATGGCTCAAGGTTAGACTTCGGTATAAGTTCCATTGGGGAAGATGAATGTTCCCAACTAAAAGCCGGGACGATATACAATGATTAAATTATAAGTAGTAGAATTCAACTGGGCTGGGCAGCATTTGGAAAGCTTCGTCGAGTCATCTCTTCGCATATTCCGAAGAGCCTAAATCCTAAACTCTTCAATCAGTGCGTCCTGCCTGTTATGACTTACGGAGCTGAAACGTGGATACTTACGGTACGGCTGATCCATAAATTCAAGGTCGCTGAGCGAGCTATGGAACGAGCTATGCTTGGAATCTCTTTGAGGGATAGAATCCGGAAAGAGGTGATCCGACAGAGAACCAAAGTTGTTGACATAGCTTACAGAATAAGCAAGCTGAAGTAGCAATGGGCCGGCCATAATAGCCGTAGAACCGATGACCGTTGGGGTAGAGGTGTTCTTGAGTGGATATCGCGAATTGGCAAATGTAAGGTAAGACTCTCTCAGGCGCGAGTGGAGCGACGATCTGCGCAGGGTGGCTGGTAGCAGCTGGATGAGTGTCGACAAGTTGGCGAAAATTGAGCTAAATGGCGTGCAATTGGAGAGACCTATGTCCAGCAGTGGACTGCTGTGTAGGCTAATGTAGTCGTACCTATACCATAGATATAAATCGTCCTACACCTTCTGTTTTACTTTTCCTTACAGTATTACCTAAGACGGCTCGGCAGGTGGACTCAGTGATGGAATTAATTAAAATGAATGAATTACCATTGAATTTTGTAGGGGCGTAGCTTTAGGTCTTTGTGTAAAATGCGGTGTGATGATGATCTATGTACATTTAAAGCACTTGCGCGCTTCCAAATTGAAAGGTTTAGGTCATCACGAACAGACTGATTAACACTCTCCACGTTTTCTACCGTTCTTGATGACCTTGGTCGCCCGGATTTTGGTTTTTCCAGCGTTGTACCGGTCTCTTCAAACTTTTTGATCTATTTTCGAATAAGAGGAATGCTTGGCGCATCATTTAAGTGGCGAAAACCTCGAACACTGCAGAATCTTCTACGCGCTACAGTCGCTGAATCACCGTTTTTGTAAAACTCTCGCACGTACAAAGCGCGGTCTGCTCTCGAGAAACGCTCCATAGCGCAAAGAGTATAATAATACTGAATCACAGAACATTAATATGGACTGAATTCCCACGAGCCAGGCTACCGATTGATATAACCCCCGCGCCCTTCGGATTTGTTGCGTTCACGCAGTAAGCTAAACAAATATAAACTTTCTTTTGAGACACCTTGTATATCGACTCACCTTTGACCTGTATAACTAGCGGTCGATGATGGTGGCAGACAAGCACTATTGATGGTGACTGCTGCTCCTGCACTCGGTGTAATTGGCACAGCCGCTGATAACCTCAGCACCATGATGTCATACTGCAGGGTATTCGCATTGTACGACGGATGGCTGAACACTTTGGTCACTGTGTACTCTTGGTAAGCAACTGGTTCGTAAGTACCGGCTGCATCCCATTCGCCAAGACGAACTTTAACATTCGGAACAGTTCCTGAAACACTGTCATTGACATCAATTGCTGTCATTTTAGTTTATAGATTACATGATTTTAATATAATATCTACAGCTAAAATTACTTTGCTCTAAACTTTTCCATTACTTACACATATGGCAATAATCTGTGAGTAACAGTCAAAACATTTAGTGAGTTTATCAGAACACCTCCAGCAATGTAATCGTTCTGCTTCGTCAATATGAGCGCCTATAATGGAGAGAAGAAATCATTTTAGTAATCTTCTTTAAACCGAAACCGAAAACAAAATATCAAAATGATCTCATAAATACATAGCTTTAAAATGTACACACCTGCCAAGGAAATTCACCGAAATTAGCTTGTCCAGCAGCTGGAGTGATAGCTATTGCAGGTACAGTTTGTAGTACACCACAAGCTATGGTCGTGGGAGTGTTAGTGTTGCCACAGCAATACTCTTGGCCAGCTGGACATTGAGTTGCCACCTGGATAGTTTTAGTCACAATTTTGATATTTCAGATGATCAGAAATTAAAATAGGAATGCTAATAGTTTTACTTCCACTTACCGGAGTGACGATCCTAAAGTCTATCATACCAGCACCCGATGTACTAGTTCGGACACAAGTCCCAGTAGGCACACAGGCACAATTACTTTGTCTTTTCACAATTTTGTGTTTTCCATCTGTTCCAACACTATTTAAATAAAATTTCATGCTTGTAGCATATTTATGGTCCACGCTTCTACGTTGCCTTGGGAACTTCACAGTGGTGTCGAACGACGGTATTTGTGCACTATAGCCAGTAATCGGAGGCCTATTCAAAGCTGCCGAAGGACCCGGAGTGGTGCCAAGCCGAGGATCAATCGGGAGCGGGCCTGCGATGGTATCATCAGGATTAAATATACATACTACGTCAGGATCCATACAAATCATGAGAGATAAAATCATTCCACCTAAAGTCGGTGCTGCTGTTGGTGCCGCAGTAGGAGCTGCTGTTGGTGCCGCAGTAGGAGCTGCTGTAGGTGCTGCAGTAGGAGCTGCTGTAGGTGCCGCAGTAGGAGCTGCTGTAGGTGCCGCAGTAGGAGCTGCTGTTGGAGCAATCGTTGG
Organism: Luperina testacea; assembly: GCA_927399505.1. Lineage (NCBI taxonomy): Eukaryota > Metazoa > Arthropoda > Insecta > Lepidoptera > Noctuidae > Luperina > Luperina testacea. Next base: position 11,327,119 of record OV656756.1, read on the forward strand.
GGCTGCTGTTGGAGCTACCGTTGGAGCTGCCGTTGGAGCAACCGTAGGGGCCATCGTTGGAGCCGCAGTTGGGGCTGCAGTTGGTGCTGCTGTGGGCACGATGATTGGTGCGGGCACTCCGGGCAAAACCACGATTGGCGAAGGGTTGGTAGGGAGCAACCCCAAACATGCTGTCAGAATCCACAGACACATTTTGAATACAATAATATGGCGAGTTAAATCCTATCTAAGCGAACGCCCTCCACCGCGACCGATCACTGTTTGTCTGATATGGTTGAAGGTGATGATGAGCTAAACATTAAATACGTCCTTAAAATTACGATTGATGGTATTTCCCTAACAATTGCAGCCTTCATGGTGTAATGCGCATGATCATATAGCGACAAATTGTTGCAATCAACGAAATGTGGATTACTAATCTTTTGTTGGCAGGCACATGTCGTAATTTTCGTCAGCAGTTGAAAGAGTAAATTATTGTAATCTCACCGCACTTGAACCATAATGGTTAGTATAGAACTGTAACAATGGTTTATGACAACACTGTAATATATTATTTTACGTGCTGTTTGCACTGGTTCTACTCGCTCTTTTATTTTTAACTTGTCTCTTTACAAAGTGACACGGAGGATAATGCTCAAAACGTGAAAACCAAAGGCCAGCTCAACAATGACGTTAAAATCTGTATTTTCAAAACTAAATGGTCATAAAAACTATGTTAATACAGCTTGATTTTCTCGTACTTCGTACGAGTCTCGCACCTCTAAGGAAAAGTTTGCGTTTTGACACTGCGCGAAATGTTGAACAGAAAAACCCGAAATACGATGTCATGTGTGCATGTGCGCATACGGCTAGGTAGGGATAATAAGATGTTTTCTGCCTTTGAAGAATTCTCACTAAGATTATTTTTATTTAGTCACTAGCTGACCCGACAGACGTTGTTCTGTCTCAGAATCGTGAGTTCATATGAAAATCCCATCGAAAAAAGACGTTCAGTTTTTCCTGAATTTGAAATTTTCTTGATTTATTTTCCATAAAAATCTGTTTTGGACTACCTATTTTGAAACACAAGAATAGCTACATCGGCCCAGCCGTTCTCAAGTGATGCGCTTACCAACAAATAACAGTTCATTTTTGACGTGACAACGTCTAATAAATCGATGAAGCTGGCTGCACACACGAAAAAACATGACTCATGTAGCGTTACCTCGCGGCCTTGCTCTGTAGCGTTGTAGCGTTCCATAGCGGCTTGAACTGCAAGCGAGAGCGCGGAACGAGCGATGAGAGACAGATGATGTCGAACGCTGCCGAATCGGCCTCCGCGTTCGGCAATTTCATTAATGTTTTGTTATGACGTTGTCACGTTAAACTATCGTCCGTAAACCGACTTTACAGACAACCGATTTTTTTATTAGGGTTCCGTACCCAAAGGGTAAAAACGGGACCCTATTACTAAGACTCCACTATCCGTCTGTCTGTCGGTCTATCGCCAGGCTGTACCTCATGAACCGTGATAGCTAGACAGTTGAAATTTTCACAGATGATGTATTTCTGTAAAATAAAGTTAGCATTTAAAGGAGTATAAAAGAAACGTGTTTTTCGGCTTTATTATATGCCTTGTGGTACGAAACCCGGTTTCTAGGAAATATTCCCTGAGACTGCATAATATCTCGCGATAGTGGAGGGTCTTGGCGTTTAAAAGCCCTCGACCTCCACACTTTCGCGGGATATTTATTTATTTATTTATTGAAACTTTTCGCACAAAAAGGTACAAAGGCGGACTTAATGCCTTAGGCATTCTCTACCAGTCAACCAAGGGTGGTGAAGAGATTGGATGGCAGGTGCTTTGTGTGAGAGGAACAATGATAAAAAAAAAAAACTATTAAAACTAGGTACACAAATACATAAATAGGTTATATACATTTACATACTATTTACTATAATATATACTTATAATATATATATATATATATAAAATACACAAATTCAAAGGAGAGAGGTTATGAGATGACTCTACGCTATTTGTTTCGAAAATAACTCTGCAATTTCCGCTTAAATGCATACCGACTGGTGGCCGTCCTGATATCAAGAGGAAGTGCATTCCAAAGAAGAATGGACTGAATATGAAAGGAAGAATGAACAAAGTCAGAGGTATGAGAAGGACAGAGTAGGAGAAGATTGTTAGAAGAACGCAGATTCTTAGCGTGAGAAGAACATAGATATTGGAAGTGAGACACGAGATATGAAGGAGGAGTGGGAGAGTTGAGAAGGGAGAAAAGCGTGGTCAAAGCGCGCAAACTTCTTCTTTGGCGTATGGACATCCATTTGAGCTCAGACCTATAGCTCGACACATGGTCATATTTCCTGAGGTTGAATATGAACCGGATACCATTGTTGAGCAATCTGTCGAGCTTATCCAGCAAAACCGCGTTCAAGTCAAAGTAGCACACGTCACCATAGTCGATTATAGGGAAAATTAAAGTTATACAGCCTCACTACCGAAGACCGTGGGTGATGCATTCGATTTAATTTTTTTTATCCATTTCATATTATTATTAAAGGTTTCGAATATCAGTATATTGCACAAAAAGATAATCCCGGTGATAAATTCTTAACTAAGTAGTATTTATTCCGCAGATTTACTTTTCCTGGGCTGTATACAATACTTAGATAATAAGTAATTAGTAAAGCCGAAATCAGCTTTACTACTCGTACATATGTATATTAGTATATATAACATGGATAATTGGAGTGTTTTTATATTAATTTAATTGAACTTTATCTTCTATCACCTGTGCATTTGGTCAATACCCTTTTATTCGCGAAATTAGGTATATAATATGATCGGTGTGAAACCTAAGATAGAAACACGCTTGTACGATAAGACTACATAGGTACAGAAAACACAGCTAATAGAAATCTCTATCCCTAGACAGCACTTTTCGCCGAAAACTTTGTTGATAGAAAACATTGTTTGTAGATATCTCGGTTCATAGGAAGCACTGTTGACAGAGATCATAGCACTTCTTGCTGTTAACTTTGTTCATAGAAACCACTGTTTCCAGATACACAAAAGCGCAACGTAGAATGCAAGAGCGAGCGAAGGGCATCCTGAGCTTTCCGCCCCAGGGTAGCGGACATCCATGAGGATTTTCCACGCCGCAAACAAAAAAATGGTTAGGTTACTTTCCCCCCCGGTGGGTTCCCGCATTGTCGAGGCGGGGGGCTCAGTAGCTTGGTCACCAACGGTGAAGCGAAGAGGAACCCGAGGAGGGCCGCTCGTCAGAGCTTTTGCCGATAAGCCGATGACGTAGCGGCCAACAAGTAGATTGTGGTGCTGCTTTGACGACATCGCAACTGAGGCGGGCCGCGATGTCGTATGGGAGGCATCGCGGCTGAGGGTTGGAGGGCGCGGCGAGGGTTGGAGTGCCGGTATTGTGGTGCGCCGCTCTCCCTACCTTCCGCGGCCTTAACGGGGTCGCCACCGTATGATGGCGGACACGATGGGGCCGCAGGGGAGGAGGAGTGTTGGTATGACGTTGGCCGCTCTCCCTATCCTCTGCGGCCGAAAATTGGCAGCCAATGACCTTACCCGTTGCAGGGGGACCAAGGGTGCCCAGACACGGGTCGTCTGGCGCCCATGTGCTGGTTTGGTCCCTGGGGTGGTCACGGCGTGCTATGTGTTCTGGTACGCCGGTGATGGGGAGTACTCACCAGAGGAGGGTCCGGTGACGGACAGCCGCGGCGAGTTCACGGATGAGTGCTAACGCGTGCCCGTGTTCCCGCCGTAAGCGGCAGAGGAGGACACCGTGGAGTTTTAGTAGGTTAGAGTCCCACATAACTGCACTATCTCCCCGTGGTAGTGCAGAATGCATGAGCATTTCCCCAAGTAAAAAAAAATGGTTGGGTTACTTTAAACCCTTTACAAAGAAATAGGAGTCCCGCGTATCGGGGCTCCGTCGACATAGGATGCAAGAGCGAGCGAATGATGGGAATACAGCTTACTTTAAAATAATGATCTAATTAGTTTCAGTGAACCAAAGGCGCTTTCTGTGAATCAAGGTGAAACTGTGGTTTCTATGAACAAAGTTTACGGCAAGAAGTGCTATCTATGAACAGAGATCTCTGTCAACAGTGCTTCCTATGTACCGAGATATCTACAAACAATGTTTTCTATCAACAAAGTTTTCGGCGAAACGTGATTTCTAGAGATTTCTATTAGCTGTGCTTTCTGTATGTAGTCGTATCGTACAAGCGTGTTTCTATCTTAGGTTCCACACTCATATATTATACTCATATACTATATCATATATTATCATATATCTCATATTATACTCATATATTTTGTGTATTTTATCTATGGGCCTTAGTTGCCTGAAAATATAATGATTATTATTATTATTATATCCGATTGTACGGTATAACGGTATTCATACATAATCATAATCAGCCTTTATTGTTTCCACTGCTGGGACACAATTAACTTTAATCCGAAAAAAACTGAATGTAAGATAAAAGGGAATCACATGCATACTTTTATTTACTGTGCGTTCGAATTACATACATTTGTTATAACATAATAATTATTCAGCCTTACATGTCCTTGGCTGGTGGACAATGAAGTGTGATACAACAAAGCCATTGAGCATGCATAGTTATGAGACCGTGGCCTGGTCTAAATAAATAGGCCGCCATCATTTAGACAATGAATCGGTGTGATGTGTCACAAAATGTATTTATGTGATTATATTATATCTTTATACATTTTGCGGGATTTTGGACCTACTCACTCTAAACTAACTGCTAAATCGCGGGATATTACCAAATAATCCCGTCATTAAGCAGAATTTAGTAGGTATTTTTTTCTAAAATGATCTAGTAATCTAGTTCATTATAATTATTACACTTTGCCGTCCAATCTTAACTTGTATTTTCCTTATTTTCATTGCCACAATGACCATTTGCGTAACGCTTTTCCTTGTTCGGGGATGAACCTTACCGCAGCATCAAGCAAGTCATCTCTTCTAATATCTCTAGAATGGGAAGAGTATTTTCTTTTTTCAGCCTGTATTGTCCCACTGCTGGGCAAAAGTCTCCCACATGACTCTCCACTGTGCCTTGTGTATTAATAATAATAATATATTTATTTCAGATAAAAGTATTGCCTACTCCGGCCAATTTCCCGTAAAGGCACCTGAGTCACGCCAGCGATAAGTATCCAAACTTTAGGCCGAGAAATTGGTTGAAATTAGCTCGCAACAATCTATCGTAACCCTATCATGTCCCGATAGATTACTGGCGGGTTCATTCGCGTCCACTTGACGCACGCGTATACGTGAAAAATATCGTTAACTATCGTCAAAGGAAAAATGGGATATGGCTGTGGCATGGACACGGCCGTGTGTTGTACGTGAATACGTTTACGTAACGGGGTTGATCCGCTCGGCCGCATTCATTCTTTTACGTTTCCGGCACTGCTTGACTCTGTCATATGGTGTTTTATTGGTACCATTCGATTGTTCTTGAGAAGCCCTTTCCAACCGTATACGATCTCTGTATTTGGATTTGGTTTTTTGACGCGTATAGGCCGACATTATGTATTTTCGATATTATTTTTCTTTTTATTTTAACACTTTATATTCACTGTCACTATTTTACACAAATGTTTTGTATACAATCGATAGATTCTGACGAGAGCTGACGATTGAAACTTAAACGAACGTCGTAGCATTTCCGAGTCAAAAGTTATTTATGTAAAAATCTCGCAACCATTAACATTTTCCTTAAGAGACTTAGCAACAGAAGGTGCTGAATTTAGTGATTTAGTAGTTGAAACGGGAATATCTGAAAAGAAAATTTCTAATGCCTTGGCGACTTGTGAGTCTGAATTTATTATGTTGTCATTAATAGACAGACTGTAGTTAATATTTCGGTTACTAGACCTTCTCGTTTCACTATTAATAATATTCCCAGTCGTTTTAATTACATTACTGCAGTTTTTAATCTGAACCCAAATAACGTGACTTGGCCATATAACAAACTTTTTTAAATAATTTTGAATAATTTCTAACATACAAATTAAAATTCATCAGTGTTAATAAAAGTCTTTTCATTGTACAGTTCATAAAGCCGTGTTCCACTTTTATGAATACCAATGGTAGCCCAATCACTGAACGGTGCATTACTTTTAACCGAGATAGTCTTGGGAATAAAGGTGGAATAAAATTGTTTGCAGTATACATTAAAAAAATTATCATATAGATGATTAGGATCGGCATGAATAGACAAAACTGGTAATTTATTAATTAGTTTAACTTTAAAAGCTTCCAAGCGACTTGCAGTTTTAGGATTAACAGTGATATCCTTTTTAGCCACTTTTTTGTTTTGGTTTTGAATAGTAATGCTTTGACCGCAATTATCAGAATCTAGAAAATTTATAATTTCTTTGTGGCTTGGTATATCTGTATAAATATTATCTAGGCATGTAGCACTAGTAGGGGTTATTCTTGTGGGCTCCAAAAATAGGTTAAGAAGATTGTAGGACTGAAACAGACTTAAAATTGTACTATAAGAACCTGAGTTTTCTAATAAATTGACATTAAAATCACCGCAAATGATACAAACCCTGTGTAACACTTCATTCATTACCTTTTCAAAGCAGTCATACAATCCTGAAGGGGGTCTGTACACACTTAATACAATAGAGTGCTCCAATTCTATACAAGCAATTTCAACCGTACGCTCAACAGATAGACTCACAATATCTTTACGATCTTTAAATTTGTGCTGGTTACTTACTAACATTAATGAGCCACCATGTATAGCATTTATTCTGCTGAACGAACTACCAACCTGGTGATTATTAAAATTGAACAAGAACTGGTGACTTTTTAGCCAATGTTCTGTTAAACAAAGAATGTTAATACTTTTAAAATTCATAAATAATTCTACTTCTAAATCTTTGATTGATCATAAATCCTTGAATATTTTGATGCACTAGGTTGATACTATTTACTGATTTTAAACTCTTTTTTAAATTATTCTCGCAATTCTGTACATTATAGCTAAAGGTTGCCTCTATAGTTTTAATTTCTAATTTAAATTATTAGCAATGTCATTAATAGTGATCAAATTATTGGCAGAATCATTTATAATGTCATTGCATTGCTCAAAAGAAACAAGTTGTTTAGCCAAATTTTAGGCTGTAATAGTAAAAAAAAAATAAGATAGCGATACAGCTATCTGTCATTTATAATAGTCAGAAAGATAGTACATAAAAATTTTATACCTATCTTTTGTCAAATAGAAATTTTACTAACATAATTGTTAATATCACCTAAATGGAACATGTTATTATTAAATGTCAAGTTATGCATTGTCATATTCAATTCAAATCTTAAGCTATTTTCTTCCTGTGGCAAACTGTTACTATAAGTGGGTCTGTTTATAATGTATCTAAGTTACAATAGCCTAAATGCCGACTTGCCCATAGCCTTTCACAAAATATTGCTTTTCCCGATGCAGGGACGTTAATTGTTGAGGAGTTTTCCTGGTATTCCACCATCAGCTCATTTCACCATTCGCATTGTGACGAGCATAAATTGCTTAGCAACCATATTAGTAATCGAATCGCAACCCGTGAAATACTTATTATTGAGTAGTTCCGGTGGCCGTCTGTGGTCTTCTTCATCAGTTCCCCTTCACTAAATGGTGGTTCCCGAGAGCAAATGCACGAGTTACTATAAAAAATTCCCGAATCGCTATAGGTGTGCCAATAATATTTGAAGAGTTCCCTCAATTCCTCATGGATCCCATCATCAGAACTGGATTTTGATAAAAAATGGGACCAATCTGGAAGTATATTCAGGATAAAAAAGAATTTTCCAAAACGGTTTATAAATGGGGCGTACCTACTGAGGTAACAAACATAAAAAAATAAATTAAAAAAATACAACCGAATTGACAACCTCCTCCTTTTTTTGAAGTCGGTTAATTAGTAATGTTTTCCCCGTAGACACATTGTTTTATTTCCCTGTATGTTTGTCATATAATTATTACTGTAAGCTATTTGGAGGCAAAAATACATGGAGATTTTTAAAGGAGACTACTGTTGGGCCAAAGCAGAAAGAAAAGGAGGAAAAGTAAAAAAAAATATATGCCTATGTCCGTAATATCAAAAACGTGGCCAAATCCGTAGGTATTATTATGTATATATTGTTATTATTTGAAAGAACTGTTTTATTATGTCTTCAGTAGAATATAAGTTAATAAAGAATTTCTGTTGAATTTTAATTTTCAGTTAGTTTTCCTTCTTTAACTTGTATGGAATTGAGAGAAATTGGAAAAACTTGTAATAAATCCATCTTCTACTTTTAATAAATGGAATTCTGATTATGCCCATAAAATAATATCTACTCACTACAAAGAAAATAATGGGACGTATGACGTGCAATGACGAATAAATAATAACATTATCGTACAGCACATTAGTTTACCTAGTGTGTTGTATATAAATGTAGATTTAAAAACGCGGAAAACGAGACTGATTCAAAATAATAACGATAGCGGAGTTCCCGCACGTAGGCCAAAACGTAGTCTGTAAAAGATGCAAAATGTGTAAAATTGGCAGGTCATTAGCCACGGTTTGTATCACTGCCACCTTACGAAAATGTTCTGCACCGACTGATTCATCCACACAAGAGTGCTGATCGTTAGTGAGGCGGTCCGGTTTATCGCCCGAAGTGTACGCTGGTACAGATGGCGCTGCTAAAGTTCGCCTGATATCCGCAGCCACTGGGGGCGCTACTAGCCGCATGTTCTGCGCAGGCCGACCATACGTCAATACAAACAAGAGGTGTACTGTCACGTATATGTATAGCTTAGGATGATAGCGCCAGCCAGTAGTGCTCCACTCAGTTTGCGTGCACTGCTTGTGTAATTCGAGGCCGATTGTGAATGCAATCCATACTATAATTTTAATATTGCCGCGAGTTTTAATTATGATAGATTCGAGTGAAGCCCCTTCAAGAAATAAGTTCTGTTTTAATTTAGTGAGTTGACGTTACGAGACGAATCAATTAACTGTGCCTGTTAAATCTGCAGTAGATATAAAAAGTTCAAATTAGTGTATCACATCAATGATAAAAATGTGCGGATTGATGCATAAGCTATGTTTTGAGTTACATGAATTTCGGGATCAGAGACGCCTCAGTCAGATATTCAGGTCATAAAATAGGACGTATTTTTTTAAGTATAACCCCACAGTGCCAATGCGGCATTTATAAAACTGCAAATGAATTTTATTAACTGCCGATTTTTCAAAATGCCTTCATACAATCAAGAAATTAACGTGGATCTGAATTCAAATGAAAATGGTACCTTGAAGACTGATGCCAAAGATGGCAAAATCGATGAGAGTCGGTATATGTCAGCCGAACAAGTCCCAAATAATGCGCCGATGGGGCTTAACGCTGATCAGAGACTAGCTTTCGCTCTGAGGGATTTTTTGACTCCAACGAGCACAGCTCTCAGTGATGGGGAACCATCCCCCTCAGCCTTATTGCAGACTCTGCCTTTCATAGATGAGCCGGTAGATGGAGAAGACGCTACACACTCTGAAGAGGAGCAGCCACAAAACCGTGATATGGAGGATGTTCTGAACAACGCCGCGTGCCGCCTCAGGCGGTGGCGTGCCGCGTCTAGGAAGCTGCGCCGACCGCGGATCATAAACAATCTGTGCTCCAAAGACGATAAAGATGGCAACATGAGCAAAGTGTGTAACGGTGGGCACACGGACCTGGCGGATCGGCTGCGCAGCCTGGCGGCGGCCGGCAGCATGTCAGCGTCGGCTGGCGAGCTGCTGTCGCTGGCGCCACCGCCGCCGGCCGCAACCGCGCCGCCGTCTCCTGGCTGTCTGCTCTCACCCTCGCTGGCAGACCAGAGCTCCCCGGACTATTTTGTAAGTCTTTAAATTTCCTTATCGTGTCGCAATTACTGACGGCTGAAAAAAATACTACCTGTAAACGTTCTTATCAAAAGTCATATATGTATGTACGACGCGGAGGCTGATTATTTACATAACACCTAAGTACGTACACAAGCAAGTATTTGCGTACCGAAGACGCACGCACCTCGTCGAAAACAAAGCATTTTTCTACATATATCAAAATTTTACGTTCGTGCCATGAATTGTTAAATAGACGTTTACATTAATTGAATTGCTTAGGATGCAGCATTTTTAAATAGGGCTATAAAAATAATTACATTTTGAAGTAGTAAACCTTGATGTTAAAACCTTCTGGGATCGAGATACAATCGTAATACGGTTCCGTTTTCGCGGTTTTTCTAAACCACAGCGCAGAGCCTGGTTCTAATGTAACACATTACACAGATATCTATTAATGGACATATTATTTACTGACATCTATGCTTCATATATTTTGTGGGCTTGTCTTAAGACGAAATCTGACGTAGCCACGTAGGTAGGAAAACATTTGAATTAGTAAACATTGATACCTTAAGAAATAAGGGGTTTATTTATAAGCGATGATTAAAATTAAGTGAAGTTCAAACGTCAAAAATGTATAGTTAAACAGTCGCTAATCATTACTTAACTTAAAGCAAGGTTTATGAATAAAGGGGTGGATGTTTATAATATTCAGTTCCGTAATTCGGTCAGTACCAGTAGGTTGTCTTTTCCGTTGGCAAGTAGGGTTTCACCTGCATGAAATAGTGAAAACAAATAAAACCATTTTTTATCAACTTTTTTAGCAACCTAAGAGAGAACTAGTTTTAATTTGTATATTTTTTTCATATTTATTGAACCAATGTTACAAACCAATGTTACAAGTATTACCTTATCATTAACTTAACGTCGTCGTCGTCTGTAGCTGTTAGCGATCATCATTTGGATCTTTACGGCGGTCCCCAAACTAGGCGGCGCCTGTATCTTGGGGACCAGGTATGACCTTCGAAAATAGATTAGTAGACAATGATGCCGATTCTCTTGTCACAAATGCCTCGCAAACTGGACTAAAAGTCACCATTTTGTTTATTCCTGTCAAACGACGATTTTCCATTATGAAATTGACTAAAGATTTAGTAGCACTAAGATGGCACTGAGTTATTAATCTGTTGAAAATGGCAGTTTCGCTATTCTGAATTTGACGTTTTTCACTTAAAATTTTGATTATTTATCTAACTAAATCTGACTATTTCTAATCGCGAATAAAAAGGTGTGGAATAAAATTTGTTGTCACGAACTAAAATTCACACCAACATCTCGACTTCACAGGTGCAAAAATAGTAGGTACTGTACCTTTTTTTTGTTTTCTTTTGGCTATATATCTCGAAAATGGTGTGTCCTATCGCATAAATTATGAAAACTACGACCCCCTTTATAAAACACATAAACCCCTAAAACTCAACATGTAGGTAATAATTTTTCATAATTTACATACAAAAAGTGGACAATTCCATATAAAACACGTCGAGGAAGGCACAGTGCGCGCGACCCGGCGCAAAAAAAAAATCACGGGGTAGGGCAAACAAGTACCACGTGGAGTCGTCATTGTCAAATTCGATTTTAGTTGTGTCCATCGAGATATAAGTAGTACTTATATCTCGATGGTTGTGTCACAATTATTTTTAAATTTAGAGATTTTTTTTTGCAGAATATGTTTAAGATTCTCATAGCCAAAAGTAAGGAATTTTAGTGATAGTTTAGTTCGGTGTACAAGAGAATCGGCACCATAAACGTTTATTTTATGCCTACGTTAAGAAATCGTTAGGTCAATCAAATCAAATCGTTAGATATTGATCTAACGATTTCTTAACGGAGGCCATCTCAATCAAATCATGATGATTTGATTGAGATGGCCTTCATTAAGAAATCATTATGGTATTTTGTAAAATATTTGAGTTCTAGGTACATACGTAATAAAATATCGGTGTCTTTTAAATACTTAGAGCGTAACTCAATCATTTTAATTCCTGAAGATTATTTCCAGGAATATACGACCCCCTAAGAAGACCCACTGACCCGAATCGCTTATACCTACATCACGACTGTTAATGTCATACATATATTGGTAGCTTTCGAACTTCATACCAATTTTCAATAGTAAAAAATAAACTTAAACTACTCACTCAAGTATCACAGCTCGTATACAAAGAAAACAAAAGACGCTTCAGTTCGTTAAACAGCAATAAAACTGTATCTCAAGCACATCTTACAGCCTTTCACCCATAAATGAACGTCATTAAAAGTCAGAACATTATTGTATATAAATCAAGTCTGACGTCATCGGTACGTCGTCAGTTATGGCTTTATTTATGTATCTATCAACAACACTGGTCGCACAGCTGTTCCGATATCCCGAACTTACGGCGCTTGCGGAGTTGCGGCAGTTTTTTTTTACGGTACCAACCAACAACGTGGACAAGTTATTTTGGCGGACACGCAACGAAAAGTAAAAGGCCGAGATAATATCACATTAGCTAAATAAACACTGATGATCCATCACACTGGTATTCAGGAAAGTTGACTAATTAGTGGCAATTTGGATGGTTCTTTGGACCTGCCAAATATCTTATCAGCGACAACAAAATGACATAGGTACCCGTTTTTATCTTGAGTTGATAAATTATAATAAACGCGATTTGTTGTTATTATGTACTTAATTTCTTTCTTGAATTCACAGTACTTACTTGAATGCACGTAGTGACGGATTGTCATTAAATATAAATGTGAATTGATTAATTAAAAACGTTATTCATAAGTGCAGTGTTGTTGTAGTGGTAAATCGTACTTTTAATAAAGGAGGAGCACCAAACAGCGGAGTGAAAATAGCTACCGGGTTGCATCATGCAGGTAGAACAAAAAGTAAATGTCATTACAACTACTACTTTCAGTGGAAATCTTTCACTTAACTATTTGATTTGAACGTAGAAAATCATAAAACACCAATTTTCTATTTGCACCTACCCAGATTAATCAAGCTTGAGTCGAATTCATATATGTACCTACCTACTTAGGTATTTTTCAGTAGGTTATCTTGTGTTTGTTTTACATCTCTAAATATTTAATACAGTTACCTGTTTCACGAAGTCGTATATTTATTGTGAATTACGTTATCAAAATGAGTGCTTAAACAAATTAAAAGCGATGCTCAAAGTATTAAGAGATCTTTTCAAAATGCTACGACTCGACTACGGCATATTATCTCTACGGGCAATAAAATCCTGAAACTACATGCGATAGAACGTGTTCAGCTGAAGATAACATTATGTGTATGTAGTGATAGCTGGCCAGCAACTACTATGTAACAAACCTTACTATGTGCGAAGGCAATTTTCGAAAAGCAATATTATAAAATGAGTGAGATTTTCCTTGAAAACATTTCTCATAGCAGGCGCATAAAGCGTGTTTTTTATAATACAAGTGTTCCGTTCAATTATGGCACAGTCTCCTTCACCCCTGGCTGAGTGGGACGACAGTTGGTTGGAACAGATGTATAATATAAGTGCTACAGACTGGAGCACGCGGTCACATCATGACCTGCACGCCGCGCCGGCCACTAGCGTGCTATATCGATTGGTTCGACCTAACGATTCACTTTAATCTTGACCAGTCACTTTACGTCACCAAATCTGTACAACAAAAGACCCAAGTCGACTGTTTTTATTAAACATTCAGTTAGTTTTTTCTTATTCTAATTTGCTTATGAAAAAATGTAGCGTGAACTCACCTATAATTTAGAGACCACTGAAGGTAGCTGGTACTGATACTATGGTATTATTACAAGCTGTGTTAGGTTACACAGTTTATATTAACTGGAACCCTGAGCATCCATTTAATTAAAATTGCTACTGACAAAAGCTCTTTATGTACTGATACTTAAAAAGAGCTGCACCTCGTAACACGGTGTTGAAACTTGAAACTTTAAGCGTGCAGGACAGAAAGTGGGAAAACGTCTTTATTTAAGGTATTTAGCGATACAGGCACAAAAAGAGGCTCTGTGCATAGTCCTTGAATTTCATAGGTTCATTGTTTTTAAATGCGTCCTCGAACAAAATATTAATATAGCTATGACAAAACGCCCCTTTAAACGCAAGGGAGGAACTCATAAACGCGGACAGGTATACTGAATCACCTAAGTACTTAGTTATTTTTGCATATATAACCACTAGTACTTAGGTACCTATCACAAAAAGTAGTAACAAAAATACGTCATTTATTTACAAGGTTACTCGTTCATATTGATTTTTTACAAGCTATTATTTCACCTACGTACGATATTATTATTTAAAGTAGGTATTCAGTTCCTCTCGCAACCGGAAAATAGGTGGTGTTTGAAAACCTTTGCGCCTGCACACAAATAATTGATTAGGAGGGTACTTATTCCATGTAATGAATAGGTACATGAACCTTGGCGCTTCCTGGTAAACGAGCACTACACCATTAAGCGATGACAACCACAGCACTTCATTAGAAACCCATTTTGACTATTCACTGTAGGTACTATGATGATTCATTTTGTTTACATGTTCCAATTTTCCTGCTTCGCTTCAACTCCTTAAAGACGTCATGGGGGCGTGGATACAATCAAAACACTATGATTTCAGTTCTAACGAGTAACGGTAACTATACCGGTATTAAATGAGTTCATGAACGTTCAAACAGTATCGTGTTAGCTCTTGTGGTGTCGTAACATATGACTAAGGGCGCTGACAAGTATGCATATGATTATGTAATAACCAACATGCGATGACAAAATATCAGCTTCCGGTTTAACAGTGAAAGCCATTTGCGAGAAACTAGTAAAGGCTCCTACAAACAGACGCGACACGCGATATAATCGCGCGCGACACAAAGGCACCGCTCGTTGCGCGACTTGCGGTGCCTTTGTGTCGCGTGTCGTGTCGCGCCTGTTTGAAGGAGCCTTAAGACGGGAAGATGTTTATGGTCTAAATACATTGAAACATATTAAAAAAAAAAACACAATTTTTTTAATGTCGCAGCGTCGTGCTTTATAGATAGGGCCTTTTGGCTTCTCACAGGACTTTCCGTTTTTATTTTAATTTTACTTTTGTTTTGTACTGCCTCAGATTTCGAAAATTGTCTTTTTCAACAGTACTGCAGTATTCATTTTGTAATGAATATACAATAAAGATGAGGACTACTGCTAAGTGTTGTATGTTGCGAAAACACGATTGCATACAATTTTCTTGATACAAAGAAACCTCTAAACCGTAAAATAAATAGAAAATATTTAATGAATATTTTCAAATTAGGTCATGAAACTGCAGGCTAATCAAACTATGCATAAAGCAGGTGTCATAGGCTATTTTTTGTTTTTTAATCGTTAGATTTAACGTAAATATATGAAATCGGAAATATCAAGCTTTATAAGCACTTACACCTTGAACCGCTCTGCCGCCCGGCCTCCGACAGGACCCCGATACAGTACTTGTCAGTAGGTACCGCTTCGGCTATCAGACGGGGAACCCGTGTCACTTCGCTTAGTTTAGTTAGTGCGAGCCCCAATAAATACATTTTCTTTATTTCTTTGTTTTCTTTATTAAAGCGCATAAAACAGTGGAACGGTAATCGGAAGTGAACGAATGAATATAGGAAATAAAAATCTATCGCAAAGTGACGTCTACATTTATTTACGACCACAACGATGTTTGGTGCACTTCAGTGTCACCGCCAGAATCTGTTTTAAATAAGATTATACGAAACCTCGAATTTTATTAACCTCACACTTTTCAACCTTCATGCAGAAGGTGACAGAATATATTAAAAATTCTAAGGACACTACTACTAAACAACAACAAAGTTACATTATCTTTACATTGTCGAGCTCGCCTCTAAGTCAAGTCAAACAAAGAGATGGGCTGTCCATCGAAATATTCTTATCTATACTAACTTCATCTAATGATTTCACCACGTTTACAGTACCTACCTACCTATTAGTATTAATTACGACCGTACCTTTATGAGGTACTTGGATGTAATTGACATAAGGTGATTGGGTATAAGTAGTAGCAGAGCGAAGGTAAAATCTGTTTAAAATCGCCATAATATTCATATCTCGTAAGAGACTCGTGCACTACTAAAAAGAGCGCAGAACTGAATACCTACCTATTACTTAGTTGTTATTTACTTCTTCAAAATGTATTAGCTACATGTCAATTAAGTTGATTCTTGGTTTGGAAAATCATGATGTTTGTATAAGATATTCGTTGGTTCTCTGTGTACATAGATAATGTGACAGCGCGGTGTGATGTACGCGGTGGAGCGGCGCTGCTCAGTATTCTCCGTTCGGGTCGATCTCCTCAAACGGAGGAGCGCGGTGGCGCTGCCTCGGTATCCGCGCCCTCATGACCCAAATTTTCGCAATGACGTCACTGAACACCGACCACGATGTGGGTCGTGTCATGCGCCAGCACCGACCCACTCTGCACTCCGATATTGCACCAGATAAGATAGCAACAATCAAATATATCATTTTAGGCCGCGTTACCTTCTTCAATACGCAGTTTGACTTATAAATGCCACTTATGGCTCAACATCTAATAAGCAGAATTGATTTAAACAAACCTATTGACGTAACGCCAGCGGCCTTGCTACGGGTTGCTACGTCAAAAATGTATATTTATTTAATAAAATAAACTTGAACTTAAAAAATAAATAAGAAAAGTTCAATTAACATTTATGCTAATTGACAATTTTTATTCCTTAGTAAGACGACTTGAATATTGTCTACCTTGATGTAGCTCATCTTAATATACCTATATAAATTACGTGTCACGATGTTTGTCCGCGATGGACTCCTAAACTACTTAACCGATTTTAATCAAATTTGTACACCGTGTGCAGTTTGATCCAACTTGAAAGATAGGATAGCTTACATCTCCATTTATAATTGCAATATTATTTTATTGCACAAAAACGTTAGCCACAGCAACGCGTGGCCGGGTCAGCTAGTTTGTGTATATTTTTTTTTTATTTTGCATATTTAAAATACTTTTCTGAATTTCAGCTTTATATTTAACCTACGTAGGTATATGTGAGTGTACTAGAAGTCGGTTCTTTACAATTATTCAGCTATTTAATGGCCCGTAAATACCTTAGTCGAAGAGTTATATTGTCGTTTCTACATTGCAATATGGAGACCACCCACATCGCGCTTATTTTCTCGTAGAGCTTTTAACGAAATGTACTTTATTTGAAAGTGCTTGGAAAAGCATAACTTCATGTGCACTTTGAAACGTGACCGTTTTATCGTCTTCATATTTTCACGGTTTTTGTTCCTTTTATTATGAACGCACGTGTTTAATGACCACTAATTTGCCGTTATTAATATGAGATAAAAGTAGATGCTATAAAATTTAATCGGATTAGTGAAGCTTCACGTATACACAAAAACTGTTGTTTTGGGCTATACGCTCCGAATAGTAGGCTAAAACCGTCGCGTAAACATCTGCATCAACAGATACAGATTTATGGCATTATAGATTAATGGGTCTGCATGGAATTACGAGCGTTGAGAACCTTGTGTCTGAGTAGCAACTGCGCGTTCATTTGATCCGCGCCCTCGCCAGCTTTTGAGTAGAGTGGCCATTTTTTTGTGCATAGAGAGGTCTGGTACACGCAATATAGGAATATTTTGGTCTGTAGTCTGGACCATAGTGCCAAAATAAAATCCTGAAAGTCTGCTAAACAGCCTAGTATATACGTACAATAACTTCTAATGTATTCTTCGGTAATTTTCAGTACAAGGTTGCTGACTGCAACCATTCGCAGTCAAAAATGTTATCCATACAAAAATGTTAACGTATTCAACATTTATTTAAATAATATCAATGATTATACTGCAGAGTGATATGTTTAAAAACAGTGTGTATCATATTCATAACAGAGCATTGAAAAATACACAAACGGTTACCAAGGTAAATTAATTACCTACGTCAATGCGTATATAATAATGGTTTGTTAGAAACTTACTTAAGGTCATAGCGCACGTATCAAACCGGAAAGGGATCGGCACCGTATCAACTCGAGCCGTTCAGTATTCTTTGTATGAAACTCCCTACTACAACGCACACTAATCGGAATCGTAACGTAATCGCCTCGCCTCGGGACAAGCTCACGAACCGCGGTGCGGTGCGTTACGGCTCGTCGTCCCGCGCTTTAGTCTCTCCGTACCCGAGCTTTTGTCTCTTCGTCCACCCTTGCCCCTCTCAACCCTCCGGCCTGTATGCATTTGTTTGTATTTGAAGGTATTCCTTGTAATTTTTATCCTCAATTCCCGTTAAAATCAAAAT
Source organism: Luperina testacea (assembly GCA_927399505.1). Taxonomy (NCBI): domain Eukaryota; kingdom Metazoa; phylum Arthropoda; class Insecta; order Lepidoptera; family Noctuidae; genus Luperina; species Luperina testacea. The sequence continues at coordinate 11,345,449 of OV656756.1, forward strand.
TAAATGAATCTCGAGCATGTATTCCAATTGTGCTCTGGAGTATCCTCATAGATTTTTCCTTGTCTAAACCATGTCTAAACCATGAATAAAATCAAAGGTTCCATTGAGATGTTAAATTGGAACAGATAAACTAATAAACAATGAAGGTGGTTTAACAATATCTAAGTAATTTTAGACCAGATAGATTTCGGCCGCATGAACGCTGTTATTCTATACAGCATTCTGTTTTATTCGATATTATTAAAATGTAGATACCCGAAGGTTGTATTTATAGCCAAAATATAAAAAAAATCAAATTAAAAATAACAATCTATTTTAAACAAACATTTATGTAGAACTTTGTTAATTAAGTATCATTTATAAAAATAATTTGCGAGGGGCCCGTGGCTAAATAATAACAGCCGCACAGGTCGATCGCTCAGGTCGACCCCTCCGTGCCTCGGAAAGCACGTTAAAGGCCCGTACACACAGGCGCGACGCGACACGCGACACAAAGGCACCACAAGTCGCGCGAAGAGCGGTGCCTTTGTGTCGCGCGCGATTCGCGTCGCGCGTCGCGCCTGTTTGCAGGAGCCATAAGTCGTTGGTCCCGGCTGTCATTCGTGGATCTTTAATAGTCGTTACGAGTAGTCAGAAGCCCGAAAGTCTGACAACCAGTCTTACCAAAGGGTATCGTATTACCCAGTAACTGGGTTGTGGAGGTCAGATAGGCAGTCGCTCCATGTAAAATACTGGTATTCAGCTGCATCCGGTTAGACTGGAAGCCGAGCCATAGTATGGAAAAGGCTAGGCAGATGATGATGAAATATAATTTGCATTTCAAATAAAGTACAAGGTCAGATTTGACGTCATTGTTGTTATATACATAAATATAATAATTAACATTATGTATATACGAACTTACGAAGTGCGGCAATCAGAAACTTTTCGTGGGACACAGTGTGTGCACATATGGATTATAAATACATGGTGTGAAGAGGATTATACAGTATGTTAACTAACAGAGGGCGTTCCCGTTAACCCGCAATAGTATAGCATCCATACATGCTAAAAAAAATATTACCATTCGAAAATAAAATGTTTTTATTTATTTTTTTATATTAAAATATTCACTAAAAGTCGTAAATTGATACTCTATTTATTTAATTAATTCTAATTTATTTAATTAAATAAATTCCGACATTGCTGTCCTTCAAGTACGCGTGTACAGAGTGTTTCTTTAAAGTATCAATTTACGATTTTTAGTGAATATTTTAATATAAAAAAAAAACATTTTATTTTCGAATGGTAATATTTTTTTTAGCATGTATGGATGCTATACTATTGCGGGTTAACGGGAACGCCCTCTGTTAGTTAACATACTGTATATTAAAATATGGGCACTGAAGTTAGTAACTATCTTTGACACTTATTAGGTACTTAAATAGACTTCGGTTTTGTTGCTATTAATACTGCCGGGAAAATATTAATTAAGCCATAACAAAGTCTGTAGGGTAGGTGCTAAAACTGTATTGAACTGAAAATTATCGATTATTATTTGTTACTTGAGTTTGGCGTGTCTTGGAAATATTGTTTGGTATTATTGTGTCTTTGACATATCTCGGGACTCAGGGGTTCAGACCTTTGGAAGGCGTAGAAGGGACCGAAGCTAATAAACAGAGGCTTGTTAGATATTGTTTGGTATTGATACCTACCTCCCATATATTCCAAACTAATATTTTTTAAAGAAATTAGTCAACTCCGCATCCTTGGACATTTAGAAACAACACCGTTATAAGTTTAAATGTAACGTTAAAGTTGTATTATTATGGTATAGCAGTTTCAAGAGCAATCTTAATAGCAAAGTTTCTGGTATACCTAAGTCATTTAAGAGTCTAAAATACGTTATTATCTCAAAAACTTCGCATAGATTTCCAGTTTACAAATAAGTGCCTACTATTTGAACTTTCACTTAATTTCAGTAAAGCGTAGCGTTTAGATACCTACCTTTGTAAGGTAGAGCACAAAATTTATTGCTAAAAGACCTCCAAATTGTCTCGTAAGCGATTTTTTGATAATGCAAGTCGAAAAATAATATTTTTTTGATTTATTGACGCTAAACTTAAAATAATTATGGTAACGATCGTAATAATCTATCCTAGACAGCGGCTTGTGAAGACCTTTTTTTGACCTTTCGTTTTTCATTTTGCCGACTTTTCAGAATAATTTGCATTATTTTCTACTTTAAACTGTCTGTATTTTTATGAAGCACCGTTTTTTCTGACTTAGTTTTTGCAACATTTGCGAAATTAAATTCCTAAGAAGGCTGTAAGAAAATATTTTTCCGGAATTTCCCAACATTTAATTAAGAGCGGTAGTTTAATGTAGCGTTACTTAAATACTTTACTAACGATAAAAATGTTGTTCTGCAGGGTTCAAGTCCGGAATGTTGTGCTGACAATGCAGGGGTGGACTCGGCCAATAATGCTGGATCCCCGGCGCCGCCCCCGGGGCCCCGGTACAAATTGGCCTCAGAGGGATCCCTCAGAGTGTGCTGCTTTCAGCACACTAGAACTGTGGTAGACAAGATACTCGCAGCGAAGTTCCTGAGGCGGTGGGAAACCCATGTGCTATGCCTAGATGAACAATACATTATTTCTAAAACGGTAAGTCTTCTGTTCACAAACACCCAAAATCTCATTGGAATGACCGCTTTCACACTATTCGACATTTGGGAAACTCATTCAAAATAATGGTTGCGTAACGACTACGTCATTCTGATGTCACAAAGTCGCTAGAACAGAACATATTATGTTCTGTGTATATTTTGATATTTTATTATAATCTATGTAAAGAGAATATATTTCTTATTATTTGATTAATACTTTTTGGTCAGTAACACCAAAGAGTTTATAAAATTTATGACAGTTTTACCTACGTGTGCAGAGAGAGATGTCAAGATGACATGGAAGATCGAAAAATAGATTTTTTGTTGTTAAATATTTTAATTAATTAATTTTATTATAACGAGAATCGACAGGTGTAATATAACGCTTAAATGTCGTTTCTTTAATTACAGCAACACATTTTGGTTTTATTGTTACACCTACGATACGAGAACAAATATCAGGGGCCTAAAAAGGCCACTTTGGCAGAATCATAAAAGGATAACATTATGAATCATAATGGACAGTTAACTGTTAAGATAATCGTATCAAATCCCATTGGTGAAGGATTTTTCAGTATATTTTTGTCTGTGCTAAAATACCAATCAACCAATTCAAATCTAATCCCAAGCTCTTTGATTATACCTACGTAGTGCAGCGACAAAAAGGAAAACACGGACTGTCTTCGCCATATTATGATTCATAATGTTATCCTTTTATGATTCTGCCAAAGTGGCCTTTTTAGGCCTCCTTATATCTATTTTAACATATTGTGCTGCCAGATTTCCAGACGATCATTTTTCAAGATTGTTCCAAAAGCTATAATATTTTCCGGAGTGTAAATAGTTCATAACAATTCACATAAAATTAATTTGTATACCGTCTCAAATGTCAATCTTATAAAAGTTTAACTCTTTATACGTGTCCATTGGGCATCAGAATAATTCCAACAAGGCTAACTGCGGACTCTATGATATCGTAGCGAGGTTTAATGACCAAAGTGTGTCTCAAATATTTACCTAATTGAGTACAATTTTTATGAGCGTATCGCTCGGCGATTACGTCTAATTGCTTTGACGTAAGGCTATTACTGATATTTGTACTGTCAACAGTTTTTGGCTTTTCTGGGTAGAGCAGGTATAGGCGTCCTTCAGTTATGCACAGTTTATAACAATGAATATCATGTTTAAATAGCTTGTAATCTCCTTAACATCTGTATAAACATAAATAATATACATACGTTAACGATTACTCATCAGACTCATTTATGCGTAATAATTAAGAATTTTGAATGTGTCATAGATATTTGTACCAAGTGTCTGACATCAAAATATTTATGTATCTGTACTCGTACATAAAATATTTTCGTAGCAATTGTCCATTTTGTATTTTGTTTTTCTATTTTCAGAACTTGTAGAAAATTCAGTTTAAATAAAAATTTGGGAACAATAGAAAATTGGAAACACCAAATAGGTACTAAGTTTTTTCAGTAGGTATTCTGATTGATCACTAGCTTCAAAATATCAAAACATCTTGCTACTATTGTTGTTGGCAATATGACCACACATCGGGGGGCCCGTGGCTAAATAATAACAGCCGCACAGGTCGATCGCTCAGGTTAAGCTACGCTTGCCGCGGTTGGTCTGTGGATGGGTGACCATCTTTACATACCGAGACCCCTTCGTGCCTCGGAAAGCACGGTAAGCCGTTGGTCCCGGCTGTCATTTGTGGATCCTTGACATTCGTTACCTACTTACTGGTAGTCAGAAGCCCGAAAGTCTGACGACCAGTCTTACCAAGGGGTATCGTAGGACCCAGTAACTGGGTTGTGGAGGTCAGATAGGCAGTCGCTCCATGTAAAATACTGGTATTCAGCTACATCCGGTTAGACTGTAGGCCGACCCCAACATATGTAGTTGAGAAAAAGGCTATATAGGCAGATATATGAACACACATCATCTTGTTATCTTACAAGAATCTCCTAATCTCAAACAAAAATTTCGTCTTCACGGAAATTTCATAGAGCAAAAACCAGAACGAAATAAAATTGATTATTTTTCTTACGAGTGCAATGCGAACAGAATTGCTTTGCGAAAATAAGATGTGAGTATTCGTGGCTTATCGTTATTTTTAGTGGAGCGGCTAGTTTTCCTAGCGAAATATTTTCTAATTCAAATTAAAAATCATTTATTAGCAAATATGGGTAAACATTCTTGTATTGGTAACTAATAACAGTATAAGTATTACAGTCTCGTTATCACCATATTTTACCTTTCGGCAAGTAAAGTATAGACGCCAGCACATCAAGCTACTACCATCTGTCAAATTTCTTTAATAGATTTTCAACTTTATCGCTAAAGCATAGGGCTCAAAGTTCATTGGGAAAATTTGACAGTTTCGGGTAGCTTGATGTGCTGGCGTCTGTACATAAAAAAACCGGCAAGTGCGAGTCGGACTCGCACACGAAGAGTTCCGTACCACAAGGCTTAAAACGCCGAAAAAAAAACATTTCTTTTATATCCCTTTAAATTTTAACTAAATTTTTTTTAAATTATTTGTTGTTATAGGGGTAACAGAAATACATCATCTGTAAAAAATTCAACTATCTAGCTATGTTCTGTTCATGAGATTACATCTCATGAACCATGATAGCTAGACTGTCACCAGGCTGTAGCCTAGTGACAGACAGACAGATAGACGGACAGTGGAGTCTTAGTGATAGGATCCCATTCTTACCCTTTGGGTACGGAACCCTAACTATGAAATTTTAACAGAACAAATACACAGATATACTGTAGTAAGCTTTATTTACTATAAACCTTTTTGCTTTTTTTGATTATTAGGCTTCTCAAAATAAATTAAATTAAAGTCTGGTAGATTTTGATTTATTTCGTTCGCGCCCCGCGGTTTCACCAGCAGAAGTTTCGATCCCGTGGGAATATCGGGATAAAACGTATTCTATGTGTTAAACCTGGTTATAAACTATCTGTGTGCCAAATTTCATCTAAATTCGTTCAGCCGTTTGTGCATGAAGAAGTAACAAACATATATAAACACACACACTCACAAACTTTCGCCTTTATAATATTAGTTGTGATAGTGTGACTGATTACTTACCTATAAGTTGCGTTATTTTATGACTGAAATGCCGAAAATGTATCGAATAACAATAAGTACCTATTTCAGGCACAGTATAACAATAGGTGTAAAACATTTCCACTATTCCTGGTTTTGCCCCGACACCAAAGGAAAATCCCTGCTAATTATTGATTTTGCTTTATGAATATAGAACATAAAATAACTAATACAAATTATAATTATACATCACAGCTATTATCATGGTTATGTACTTAAAAAAATACCAGCTCAAATAGGTACCTAACATTTCAGAAAACACCAGCGGTGCTATTCTGTAAAAATCTCACCATGAAAACTTAGGTGAAGTGAGCGTGGAGTGAGCTGTCAATAGTGTCAATTCCTAGCAAAATCAAACTCACATCACCTAAGTTTTCACGGTGAGATTTTTACAGAATCGACCGGCAACATCCTAATTACGTAACACTTTTAATAACAAACTGAATAGTTTTGAAGAATATCGCTAATCCATTGCTTCATATCTTTGAAAAATTTGTCTGCTCAACAACGCAATGAATGTTGTTGAACTGTCAAAGTTCAACAACATTCATACATTTGCAACTATTAGTGTTACGCAATTACCCCGCTAGTCGCTTTGACTTCCTTCACGATAAAATACAAGGTGTAACAGAATACACTTGAAAATAAATTGTAAAAATTGTAATTTTTTTATTGAAATAATTGATTTACATAATTACATAATAGAGCTTTATACTATATCTAATTAAAAATAATTGGACTACCTGAACTAGGAATAAACCTGTATCTCAGGTACCTATCTCACTCAAGTGCATACATAAGTATAATCTGAAATTCCTTAAACAAATAGTAAATATTTTATCTAGTATAAAGTATGGTTATATCCTTTTTTGCATCATCGTAAGACATTTTTGCAACCATGTTCTATTATGATTTTTGCAACCATGTTCTATTATGATTTTTGCAATGTTATATTTTTAATAAGGTAGCGTTTACTTTGTCATACTTGAAAAAATTACCGTGTCAATGTGATTTATTGTATAATACGAATTGTAAAAGCTAAAAAAGTAAGTAGTTTGTTCATAATTGACTGCTGAATCGATTTCAGTAACTTTCAATATAATATATTTTTTTTTAAATTATGTATTTTTCCATACTGACCGCCGATTGAGACAAAGAAAATTATCTTATTCTAACAAAATTTTTAATGCATAAAATAATGCTAGGGTCAAAACGGTTTTCTTTATAATAATATTTTAGTTAGCTTTAAAAAAATAGTTTTGGTCGTCAACTTCTAATTAGGGTGTATGATATCTTGCTGTAGGTAATTATGTTATATAATTGTATAAGTACGTAGGTACAATGTACAGTTCGTTACTCACTCACTAGACTTCCTAAGTATGTACATCTAATCTTTCATAACCCACCTACTTCTACTTCTATAATAGTACATTACGATATTAGTGCGTAAAGATGGTTATAACATGCGAGGCGGAATTTCAGCCCGAGCCGAAGGCGAGGGCGTAATTGAGCCGAGCATGTTATAACCATACGCACGTATATCGTACGACGTTTTTTAACACATTTGCGAGGAAACAGAAAAAACATTTTATATTTTGTTCATTTTTAATTATTGAAACAGTGAAATTACAATTGTTAAAATGATACGTAGTTGTAGTTGGTTTTTTAATTATGTTTTTATTATTATTATTACTATTCATAATGTCATTGTTTTGTGTTAGGGTAAATGTTGGAGACGACGAAACTTCTTGAAAGGCGGCAGAAGAGCATTGTAATTCGTCATTAGTTTGTAAATAAAAAAAGTATCATCAGTAGAAGAGGGGCGCGGCTCAGGGCAAAACTTCTTCGTTTGTGGCTCCAAATTTATTGTCTGAGTTATTTTGGCGCTTACATTTGCTTTGTTTTGGATGGAATCTTTAAATTACCGAATACTTAAACTGTTTTTTTTTTAATTTTAAATAAACTCAATCTGTGAATGCACACTGTTGCTTTCCCGCCATTTTAACAGCGCGCTAGCGCTGCCTACTGACTGGCGCCGCGCGGCGATTAGTTCGAAATTTGAATAGCAACAGCGCGCTGCTCACTAGCTGGAGTCACAGCTGGAGTCGTGCGGCGGCGATCAGTTCCAAATTTGAAATGGCAAATAATGCTGTTATGGAATTTGTATGGACTATAACTTAACTATTTGCTTTGGTAACACACGCGTTTTTTATGACCCTCTTTACATATTTAAAACCGGTGGAATTACATCAGCTTTACGAGCAAGGGTGTTAAAAATATCATTACATATATCATTTCATATCTATCGGATGATCCGCTATACAGACTAAAACACAAATAAAAATGTTTTTCCTTTTAACAAGCGACTAACTGTTTTGGTGTTATGATGATAAGAATTCTTTTATCAACAAATTATATGAGTACCCAATTGATTAGTCATTTCACTTCTAATGACGTCACTCTCTAAGTAATTAACATTAGAACTACGAAGAGTGTTTGATAATAATTAAAATTAACAAGTTCGTAGTAAAACTTTTTTTGTAACGACACGTGTTTGGTTCTTTGAACAATACGTAAATGGATAATTAATCATTTTCCTTAATGGCGACTAAAAATGAACACACCTTTCTTATCTTTGTTTGATAACCATCAGTGTTATCAGATAACTATCGAGTGTAGGTACCGCGACTCATCCACTTAGGTATACCTATATACCTATAAAATATTACGTCACGTATTTACTCTAGGCCGTAAGTGTTCATTGTTCTCTATATTTACGTATATACTGCCACATCTGATAGCATTGTTTACAATCAATATTAGAGTGCTATTTACAAATACGTTTTGCAAAGTAAACATTTAACTCGGCAGAATCTTAAACAACAACAACCGCTTGTATCAAGTCAAATCACTGAATCAGTCATGTTATTTTTAATGGGTGATCAATAAACCTAAATCCATGAAAATTCAGGATTCAATTTGAATAGGTACAGACGCCAGCACATCAACCTACCACAATTTGTCAGATTTTCCCAATCAACTTTGAACCTTATAATTTAGCGATAAAGTTGAAAATCTATTAAAGAAATCTGACAGATTGTGGTAGGTTGATGTGCTGGCGTCCGTACATTGATTGGAAAAAATATAATAATATGCATTTATCACATCTAGATCACGTTTTCGTTTAAAATTAATTGTTATGACGTGCCGTCGGATAAAGTACAAAAAAATACCCCATACCTCGTCAAGAGCATTAATAAAAATAATCGTAATTATGACGTTTGCTGTTTAAATTAGATTGCAGCTTCGGACCGAACCCTTCAATGAGGTCAATCGAAGATAAGAGAGCGTTCGTGCGTCACCACTTTTATATTAAACGTCCGGCTACCGATATGTGATTGTTCACAGCATTATGTAATGCACAGCGCTGCACTACAGCCCCACGGATGCCCCACGGTACATACGCACCTCTCGAATAACTTTATAGAATAGCAGGGAGCCAAACTTGCCCGAGAGAAAGAAAACATAAATGTTTACATTTACCTACATAAACGGCTTTTGGTGTTCAAAACAGTTCACCTTTGACGTCATGTGTACGCAGAACACATTTGCGTTTGGTATCCAAATTCGATGTTAATCGTTAGCCTTTTGGGTAACCACGAGTTAGTTATATGCTCCATAAATGTAGCTACACGTGTGCCGATCATATGTATAATTATTAATTACGCATAAAGGCGCGACACGACACGCGACACAAAGGCACCGCAAGTCGCGCAACGATCGGTTCCTTTGTGTCGCGCGCGATTCGCGTCGCGCGTCGCGCCTGTTTGCAGGAGCCTTAAGTCTCGATCCCGTGGGAATATTGAGATAAAAGGATATATCCTAACCTAGGTCATGGTCACCCATGTGCCAAATTTAATTCAAATCCGTTCAACCGTATTAAGGCTCGTACACACAGGCGCGACGCGACACGCGACACAAATGCACCGCAAGTCGCGCAATGAGCGGTGCCTTTGTGTCGCGCGCGATTCGCGTCGCGCGTCGCGTCTGTTTGCCTTTAGCGTGAAAGCGTAACAAACAAAAATACAAAAAATGAACTCTTTTCTCTTTATAATATTAGTTTAGATATACAGAGGAGTTTCAACCTATATTAAGTTCCCTATATTAAGGACATTGCATATTCAGACTAAAAATTAATTTAATTAAAAAATTAATTGGTAAGCAATGTGACGTAAACAACAAGGATTGAAGCAGATAACAAATCAGCGTTGCATTTATTGAATTAGGTATAGTTATCTACTCCATGCCTTATTTGTATGTGATGCGTTCGTGTCATTTTCTTTCATTGTTATCTGCATACAAACTCGCCGTGTCCCGTAGACGGTAGAAGCGCCCGCGCAACTGAAGTATGAGAGGCCACTAGACTAGTCTGCTTTGATGTACAAGAAAAATCACTTTGCCAAATGATAAATGTCGGCCACTCTTTTTTCTTATAGTATTTGTGACATTCGAGGACGTTGGCATGTTTTGGATCCGGGATAAGTTTTGTATAGTGTTTTTGTATATGCTTTATGTTTACGGATATCAGTTTAAAGTTATCAATAAGGAGAATAAAAGCCAGTTGAATTATGGTCCATGTGAATTAATTTGATGAAAATTATTAGAGAAAAACAGCAATTTTTCAGCAGAATTGTTAGCATAAGACAAACATCTGCATTCACCATTTGTCTGCAGTGAAGGCGGAACTGTCAGACGCGTGAGTTCTACGCTAATGTCAGGGGTCGGCCGCAATAGACTAAACATTTTGCTACAACGTCACTGTTCCAGGGCCCCATTCCATTAAGGCAATTGATAGTCAATAATTGTGTTAAACTTCACTAAGTGCATTTAGAAATTATGAATGGCTTTGACGTCTCAATACTTCGCAGTTGATTCGATTATAACCGTTCAAGGAACAATAGGCAATAACAGTTTTCTGACGTAGACTGTTTAATAAAACAAACAAACAAAACTACTTATGCTACGTCCTTGCAGTTTGCCATACTATAACAATCATCAATTCATCATAATTCTTAAATTTTTATAAGAAATACGTACAGGCTAGACTTTTAATAAAATCCCAGAAAGTAACTCTTTTACGATGTAGGTACATTTTTATTTTTTGCGCGTTTTCCCTACAATTGTCTATATCAGACAGAACAGCTTTTAAAAATGGAAGGTAATAGACCGCCATTACAATCCTATCGATAAAATGGTCGTCATTTGAAGTTAAAAGCGTAAACAAGGTTTACCTTACATTGTTAAACGACAAAGTTGGTACCACAGGTATGTACGTAGGTAGTTCTTTAACAATGTCAGGTCATTAGGGAACGTTGGCAACCGTTATTCGAAACATGGGAATTCTCTAATGAAAAACTGTATAATAATATTGTATCACTACGCAGCACGCACATGCGTACGTGTGCAACGTATTGTACGCGTATGGCCGATGAAATGAACTTCAGTATTTCGTGTTCATTTTGTACTTCGTATCGGGTGGAGCGGTCACGTGACCGTTTCTTATTATCACTAATACAGAATGCTTAGAAAAACGTGGCAGCGGTTTACGCACGTCATCCAGCTATCATAATGATTTATGTATCAGTAAGACGGACTGAGCCCGACGGTTATCGTACGTTTCGTAATAATTGTGACACGAGATGTCAAGACACAAAATCTTCATCTTTAAAAAATGTTTCTTCAAAAGTACTTATTCAAATTGTTTACGACGTCGTCATTTGTCTTATTTTTATTCTGCAACGTAGGTATTAGTCAATTAAAAAAAGTAATTAAATAAAATCGACTTCAAAAAGAAATTAACTGAAAATTACATTATATTCACATAATATGAAAAATATGTGAACATAATACAGCAGTGCGATTCTAAACTTAGGTGAAGTGAGCGTGGAATGAGCTGTCAGTGTCATCCAACCTGATACTAGGGATTGACCAAGCATACATTAAGAATCATAATCGAGATTTTAATAATATTTTTTATGCTAGTTCTATATTGATCATTTTATATAATTTCAAAGCTAGTATTTTAGTTGTCAAAACATTACCATTTTGTGGGGCTTTAAAATAGCAAAACAGAAACTTAGCCAGAACCACAATGTTGTTCTTTTTTCTTTTTTTTTTCCTAGACTAGTCCTTATACAGCCTGAGGCGCGAGCGCGTCACGCAGGCACAATAAATAATAAAATGATCAATAGAATTAGCATAAAAAATATTACTAAAATCTCGATTTTGGTTGTTAATGTTTGCTTGGCCAATCCCTAGCATCAGTGGGATGACACTGACAGCTCACTCCACGCAAGTTTTCACGGTGAGATTTTTACAGAATCGACATGCTGTTCCTCCTTTTTTTCTTCTTCCTCCTTTTTTTGAAGTCGGTAAAAACCAGTCGGTGATTTCTCCGCATTTTCAATTTATAATATTTATTTTGATATAAAATAAGCAAAAGAATATATACAATCTTTACAACAAAAATTAAATTTTCCTTAGTGGTGGTGGTGGTATTTTCCGGCTAAGAATAATTAACCCTATCTCGCGAAGAAAGTCTTTTCCAGAGGCGTTATTTTCTAAAATTTTATCCCTGTAGGTACAATAATCACGCATGCCTTGCGTCTTTCGTTGTCATAGGGGGAAAACCCACGGTCAGTTGTAAAGTAGGCGTTTTCAGTCTGATATTTTTTTTCCTAAATACGTCGTGTTGATCTATTCCATTTTATAAATATCCGTTTTCGTAGCTTTGTAGTAGGTGATGTTCCGTAGCATTTTTTTCATGCCTACTCGTAAACTATTATTATAAACAAAAAGATTTGGTTTTTTGTATGTTTCTTTGATACGCAAAAGAATTTCTTACAAATCCGTTCAGTCGTTTTAGCGTGAAAACGCTGAAACAACTGAACGGATTTGGAAGAAATTTGGCGCCTGGGTAAACCATGACCTGAGGCCGAGGGCCTATAAAGGCCACTTTGGCAGAATCATAAAAGGATAACATTATGAATTATAATGGACAGTTCTGTTTAGTTAAACGTATCAAATCATATTGGTGAAGGATATTTCAGTTTTTTTTTGTCTGTGCTAAAATACCAATCAATCCAATCCCAATCTCTTTGATTATACCTACGTAGTGCAACGAAAAAAAGAAAAACACGGACTGTCTTCACCATATTATGATTCGTAATGTTATCCATTTATAATTCTGCCAAAATGGCCTTTTTAGGCCCCCTGGATAAGGACATAGAATACTTTTTATCCCGATATTCCCACGGGATTGAGACTTATGCGGGTGAAACCGCGGGGAGCAGCTAGTTTATATTAATATTGGTGTAGCAGCATCTAGAATCTAGACATTAAAATACATTATAACATGTAAATAACAATGTTTTTCGCACGTTTATCATTCAGCGCTGTCTCGCACGTTTATCATTCAGCGCTGTCTCGCAGCATGTGCGGGCCACGAAAGTTGAGGTTACGCGTAAAAGAAAATTCCGAAAATCTTTCAACGTAGTAATTGTATTTCCTCATTCAGCATAGCATGTTACAGGATCCTCATTTCAGCATAGCATGTTACAGGATGGAATGATGAGATAGTGGCACAATAGAATAACCTGGGCAACGTTATTACTTGACCACCCCAAGGTAGCTATTAGGTAGTGACGAGGTCCACGGGTAGGTGCCACGTGTCCTAACTATTCGGGGAACACACCATTGAGGTATCAAAATAACAATCACGACTGTTATTTTACACTCGTACGTTCTGCTATTGCTATCGTAAAGTTACTCCACAAATGTCATTAATATGCTCTGACGTCAATCTGTAAAACAGAATACCTATTTTTTTTTGTTGCCAGTTCTCTATCGCAAGAGCTAATTTGTTTCACACTTAACAGCGCTAAACTCATTTGAATAATTTTTTCATAACCTATCAATTATTTTATAAAATAAATAATAACTCTGACGTCAAAGCGTTGTTCCTTTACATCATTATATTTAATTCGTAATTTTATTCTATTAATTACCTTTTAACATTGTTATTATCGACGCATCTCATCTCTTTGATGTACCTATTATTATGGTTGAATTAAAAATAGTCAATGTGGTTCTAAACAATGATAGGATATTTGTAGTTTCCCTGTCATATTATAATATGTAGAACGTTGCATAAACATCGTAATACATATTATTGTTAAGTACACTTATTGAAAAGCATTGTTATTCGAATCAGGTGAGCTCACAACATTACTTAAATTAGATTTGTATGGGATCATTACGTTAGATGCGGCTTGGTACGTGGTGATCAGTAGGCTTCTCTTAGTGTCATTACGTGGTCAGTGTACCTTGTATTGTGTACAGAGTGCCAATAAAGAGATATTTTGTAGAAAATTATACCAAATAATGAATGACTGGATTTCTACCTCGTTGATGGCAATAGGGACCATAGGATAATTACATGGGACTTAAACATAATTGGCGAAATGTGGGTTTACTATAGATACTCGTAGTTACACTTCTGCGTTGGAGAAAACAGGTGATATGATGTTTAATATGAGAACGACAACTATTCGAGCCTCTTGTATATGTATAGACAAATACATTTAATTTTTTGGTAAATAGCAGATTGAAATGAAACAGCTAAAACCATCCCAGCTATACACTGACGACCGCGAAAAATTCTAGAAAAAATCTCTTACCTTGACTGATTAACAAGTTCAACTAAAAACTCTATCAAGGTTGTTATTCTTAAATAAATATCCGGTTTTCAGTTCTGTTAATCCAAATACGAATAATGTAAACACCTACGTCGGAGTTTACACCCTGAAGAAACATTTTTCGGGCGATAAACCCAGGTCGATTGCAAGGTGACGAAACCAGCTGAGAGAAGACAATGTCGGCGCGTACGTCGGCAGGGCAAGGATGGGTCGCGAGTACTCGTGACGTCATAGCGGGCCCGTGCGCCTCGCGCAGGTGCATTGCTCCGAGACGTCATACATCGCCGTACACTGCCCCGCCTACCGAGCGTTCTCCACACAAAGCGATGGCTGCGCCCTTCTCTTGACCTAATTCCCCCATCGAATCTACGTGAGACACGAAAATAGGTTATAGTTATTTACAGCTGTAAAACGTATATCGACCTATAATGTTGAATATTTATGAACGCACAACAGGTGCATTGTAGTTATGCATGTCATGAAATGCAGATTTATTTTCGAAAAATAATCAGATGATCAGAGAGGTGATTCGTGACCCGACCGCAATGCTTTTGTAAATATAGGTTTTTTTTTCAATAAGGAAAAACGAAATGTTGTTTTACAAATAGGAAGGAAGCTTCAAATTTGATTTGCGTCATTTGTGGTGGCAGTAGTAGAATGTAGTAATTAGGTATCTGGAAATGATGTCAATGTTTTGTGTATAATTGTATATGTATATAGATACTTATACCATAAATATCGAAAACTGAAAACCTATAATGACCATTAGGTGCTTAAGTATTAATTAATTATTATTATTATTAATTAATTATTTATTAATTACCCCAGGGATGTGCCTTACAGGCGTTGCACGGGGGGGTTCCGGAATTGGTCTTTTAAGAGGAACCGGGACCACCCCTATGTGCTGATGGTGATCACCGGGGTGGTTTTAGTGAGGTAAAAATCCCACACTCCCCGACCTCCCTCCCCGGAGGTCGGGTGCCTTTTGAAGGTTTCCCCCCGACAACAAAAAAAAAAAAAAAAAAAAAAGGTGCTTAAGTAAGGTAACCTAATCAAACATTTTACAAACCGTGCTGCTTACCTATCCTAGAGATTTCCAAAATAAGGGCACTTGCGTAAAGTGTCAGTGTGTCGAAACAATAACAAGAGCGTGTCGGGCCACGCTCAGTGTAGGGTTCCGTAGTTTCCCGTCCGTCACAATAAGTGTTCCCACTTATGAGTTTAAAAGTGGGTATCCATTATGTTCGCGTAACAATCGTAGTCGATCATAGATCTTAAAATACGCTTGCATATACGATTATACTACAAACTTAGTCCAGAAATTATTTTGTACAACTTTTTGTCTTTTTTGTACAAAAACTGTTGTTTCCATCAAGTTCAAAATAATTTTCCTAGAAAGTCCTTATAAAGTTCTACTTTTCAGATTTTTTTCATATTTTCTAAACTTACGGTTCAAAAGTTAGAGGGGGGGGGACACATTGTTTTTTACTTTTGGAGCGATTATTTCCAAAATTATTGACATTATCAAAGAATGATTTTAGTAAACCCCTATTCATTTTTAAATACCTTTCCAACAATATATCACACGTTAGGGTTGAAATTAAAAAAAAAATCACTTCCCACTTTACATATAGGGGGGCTACCCTAATAAAACATTTTTTTCCAATTTTTATTTACCACTTTGTCGGCGTGATTGATATACATATTGGTACCAAATTTCAGCTTTCTAGTGCTAACGGTCACAGAGATTAAGCGAGGACGGACAGACGGACAGACAGACATGGCGAAACTATAAGGGTTCCTAGTTGACTACGGAACCCTAAAAACTAAAACAACATGAAGACATAATATAATTTAAAGAATAATAAAAATAATTATGAATTACAGGCATGAATACCATCAGTGACAGGTTTTAAAACAATCTTCGTAGTACAAGAAGCATTGAAAACACTAGTTTTGCAAATCCACTGTTTAGTATGTACATATACGTATATCAAAAATAAACCGATACAAATGTTAAGAGACAAAAAATAAATATTATCATGTCAATATTAGGTTAATAATTATAAATTTATAACAGTCTAGAATTATAGATATACCTACTAAAACTCGTCAATAGCATTTTTCTATCAGAAAAGACTATCTGGTCCTTAAACTGACTCAGAAAATAAAAATGGACTACAATTCTAAAGGTTGTTTATTGGTCTTTGACACTTCAGCAGAGGCTAAAGCTCGAGGTTTGCCAGCGAGCCATGGAGCGCAGTATCCTGGGGGTTTGAATGTCTGACCGTATAAGAAACACAATAGGTACTACGCGCCAAAACCAAGATAACAGACGTTACCCAGTAAGCCGTTCAACTTAAGTGGGACTGGGCCGGACATGTCTGTCGCGTGTCAGATGACAATTGGGTTATGAGAACTATCGATTAGGTCACACTAAACGCACGATTCCATCGCGGCAGGCCGAGACGAAGATGGCGGGACGAGCTTGACTCCTACCGTAAGGACAGGCCAGCACTCGCAAAAGACAGAATTGTGTGGAAAAGGGAGAGGGAGGCCTTTGCCCAGCAGTGGGACAATACAGGCAGGCAGGGGATTTAGCTTGCAGCATGACTTTCAAATTACTTTGAATTGCGGTTTGGTGCGGTTGTAAATGCGGTGATGATGCGGTTTGAATGTGGGTGTGCGGGGTGCGGTGTAATTCGAACCAACTCCGAATTCCATAAAAAGTTGAAAAAAGAATATCAAATGCGATTCTAAAAACACACCTGCTAAGTATAGTTGTATATGCCCGAGTAATATACATAACGAGTAGTGCTTGTGCGTCAAAGATGTAGATACCTGTTTGCCAAAAATCGTTATTTATTTTATTATTAATTTTATCTTAACGTAGCCAGTGAGGAAACGCGGCCAATGCCCGTTGCAAACTGTGGCAGGATACTCCTCCCCCTCCCACTTACTATCTACCACCAAAGGACAGGGGCAGGGTGTAACCTTCCGTGGTCCAGTTGGAAGTCCCTGCACCGTCTCCGGACACAAGTGGGGAGATTTAAGTCCAACCTGGTAAAGTAGGGCTACCATGACGGAGCGGCAGTGGAGTGTGATTGTGGAGCTATGGCGCAAACCATGCTCCACCTATCCTATCCTGCCCTCTGTATCTCGAAACATGCAGTCAAAGTGACTTCTACGCTACCACCGGCAATGCTGTGGACGTGGCAAAGTTTTGGGCCAACAGAATTTAAATTACAGTCGTGCCAGCGACCCGAAAAAGAAAAAGACATACACCCGCACACACAAACACATTCACATGCGCGTAGCAAACACATTCTGGAACTACCTATCGTTATAGTATTATGTTTTTCGCTAGACATTTTCATTTCCATCCTATATGTGCATATTTTGTCAAGATACCGACTAATATGCTCACAAAGCGCTGTTAGAATTTTATATGACTGCCAATCCACATACGATAACGGACTTGTTATTTTTGCTTGATACTTTGTGCTGAGGGTAGATACGGACTACAAACCAATAAACATGCCTCTACCCATCTAAACTAATATTTATAAAGAGAAAATATTTGATTTTTTGTATGTTTGATTGTTACGCTTTCATGCTAAAACGGCTGAACGGATTTAGATGAAATTTGGCACATGGGTAGACAATGACCCATACGAGTAGGATAGGCTTTTTATCCCGTTATTCCCAGGCAGCTAGATATACAGGGTGACAGGGACAAATTTTTCAGGAGTTGAAATTTTTCGAAGGTAATAAAAAAGAATAGCTGTTTCATGCATTTTGACCGCGTAGGTATTGTACTTTTCTATGATACAACAGATTTTTGATAACCGAATAGAAGAATTTCTACGCTAGTGGTTTCAGAAACAGCAGTGCGATTCTGTAACCATCTCACCGTGAAAACTTAGGTGAAGTGAGCGTGGAGTGAGCTGTCAATAGTGTCAATTCCTAGCAAAAACAAACTCACTTCCATTGATATATAAAAAACCCAAGATGCACACTCAACGTCTCAAAACCGTCCGCATAAAAAGAGTGCACAATTCTAAATTGTGCGCTCATTTCAAATAGTGTCGCGTCGCTCGCGTCTAGGTAAGCACGTCAAAAATGCCGAAGTGTTCTTTGAAAAATTGTAAAAATATTACGTCAAGAAGGCTAAAAAAGGATGGGATATCGTATTTTCGATAAGTAAAAGAGTTTATTGATTAGTTTTTGTTGTTCTTATGACTGAATATAGGAAGAATTAAGTGATTTTGATTTAATTTGTCTTAAAACTTCATTCAACGGTCAAAGTATAATACGGCAAATTTCAATCGCCGCTTTTTTAGTGTCGGAACAATATATTATAGCTACCTTTTTATTTTAGTCGCATAATAAAAATGACCCTGTTCTTATTTAATGGAGTCGATTTATTTTTATTATGTTTATTTTTTTTATTAATAAATTGTATGTAGTTTTGACCTTATTGTGTTTAGTTTTTTACAAATATGTATACGTTATATTATAATGTAATACAGGAGAAGAGGTAGTCAATCATACGATTTTTTTTAATGTTCGTAAATATTATATCTATATCGATTCATTATGGGATAATTTATGGGTTCGCGACATGCGGCCTGCTAGTGACAGAAGTGTCGCGTCTGTGAGTAATGCTTTGGCGCAATATGTCTCATTATAAAAACTTTTAATGTTTATATTTTAGTTTTCCTCGTGACCCAATACGATGCAGAGAATGGAGATCAATTGTCAGTCAACAAAGGTGTGAAGATTATTTAAAGCCGAATAAAAAAAGAGCTATAATCTATAAACTATAATATCTTTTTTAATAACAAATTATTAAAAAAGATATTATAGTTTATAGATTATAGTTTTTCGTCGAATCGAAATCGTTTATTGAAATTTTTGGCTCAAAAGGTATTCAAAAATACCTTTTGAACCAAAAATTTCAATAAACGATTTTAACAGTTAATGTTTGTTTCATTGATATACACAAATGTTCTAACCAAAAACATATTTACGCTCAGATAAGAGTATAATTATGTGTTTAGAACACAATTTAACAAACTTTTATAATACTAACACAATGTCTTAAGAAAAAAAAAAGTATTAAAATATTAAATATTCGTCTCCACTCAATGCTTTGTCCTACTGACCAACGTCGGTCGTAAAATTTTATTGCTTTTCGCACACTGCATTGTAAAAACAACTTTAAACAATTCGCGTAAGGTTGAATTTACAAAAACTTATGCTTATAGCATAACTATAAGTACATACTACGTAGGTATTAGTGTTCGGCGACAGTTTCGAGCGTTACTTTTCTTCGAGACTGTGCATCTAGGGTTTTTATATATCAATGCTCACTTCACCTAAATTTTCACGGTGAGATTTTTACAGAATCGACCGGCTGGGTCTGAATTCATAGTTACAGTTTGCATTGCACGTCGATGTCCCTGCCATAGCCTGTACCTATAAAGTAAGTCCGAGAGACTTGGTAATATTCTAGCTAGTATTTACCGAGAGTCATTAATGTCCATTAATGTACCTAAACTTGACTCATGAAACGCGTTCTTATGTTTACTTTTACTATGACCCATCGTCGCGTGCGCATGTAGATTTACCGAAACAGCAGAAATTCCCGAAAGCCGATCTTCTCCATGACTGCTCATGTGATGAACTGTCTTTCCTAACATATACATACTCAAACAAACATCAATGGACCTAAAGTGAATCGCAATATTGTCGGAATGTTCATGAATCAGCTGAATGTAGGCACCGGCGCAGGCCAGTGCCTACATTCAGCTGATTCATGGACCGTTAATGTTATAATACTTTAATTAGGTCATAATTATAAACAAGTTTATTTATTTACTGTCTACACATCCTAGTTTTATAAGGATAACTTTGTGTAGGAATTTTTATAGGAGGTTAGGAATTAAACAATCGTTTTTTTTAGTTAGGAATTAAACACACGTCTGTGAAGTGCAAAAATGGAGCAACAAAAAAATGGCTATCTAACTATTTTGAATCAGTATAAACGAAGTACCTAACTTTTTTGTAAGGTAAATGCACGCCACCAAATATTACATAAGTTGAAAACATGATTTTTTGTTTGTGTAGATATAGTGTTGTTTTTAGTGTCATTGGATAGGTTTAGGTCTAAAACGGATAGGGCAAAATAAATTGTATAAATAGGGTAATCCGTTTAGAAGTTATTAGGGATTTTCGATAGTGAAAATTGACAAATGTAAAATTTTGTGTTTTGGTTCTGTAAACTTTTTGTATTGTAATATTATGTTTATTGTTTTGTTTTAATATTGTAGAATAAGCTCAACAATAAATCAAACAACTAGATTCGACTTCCACTACCACGATAGTTTTTTGTGCATAATCCAAAGTTGACAACCCTAGCGCGACCGCCGAGCGTAGGTATGAAAAGTGAAATACATACATGTGATTGACTTTTGTACTGTCTGTATTTTGTGATGGGGTGATATAAGATTACAGAGTAAAAATACACATGATATCACGTTTCTTTTCCCCGAAAGGGTTAGGCAGCGGTGACTTAAAGTACACCCACTATATTTTCCAGTTATGTTTAGATATGTCCCATGTATCTAATAGGGGATGAGCCTATTGGCATATCTATCTACACTAGTATTAATTTAGATACTAATAATAAAGCTTTTTGTTTGTTTGAATACGCTAATCTCTGAAACTACCAGTCGGATTTGAAAAAATAATTTTGCATTTGATAGCTCAATCCTTGAGGAAAGCTATAACATCATGCTAGGTTCCTTGGGACCAGTAAAAAAAAAAAAAGTCTGAAAGGACGCTAAGCGAAAAAGAAGTAATAGCGCGGACTGGCGATGAGATGCGGCGGCCATCCCGTCAAGATTTTGGTGATATTTGGCACTTTGCAGGTGGCTTTTTATATTGCTCGTGAGTTAGTTTTAGTTAAGTTAGGAGTAACTTTTATAGTTATTTATGTATATTTAATTTTAATTCTGAATAAACCTATTTTATATTTTACACGTTGTAAAGGTACGATTCCACCAAAATAGTGTGCAGCACATTTGTTCACAAACATTTTGTGCAGAACTCCAACAGTGCACGTACTGAGCTGTAGATCCGATAGTCTCTGTTTCTACCAATGACGTATATACATCATTGGTTTCTACCGGCAAAGCTGTGCGTAACTTTTGTATGCGCACAGTGTAGCACACCTTCAGTTGTTAATATATAATGTCCAAAAACGAATAAAGGTAAATGAATAAACTTGCGCGCTAAATATGAAATATTTAATGGCGTTAACATTATGAGTTTTTTTATCTAACTCTCTTAATTAACGCACATTCATAAGGTTTGATGGGTAGCATAATAAATATTTACATAGTGTAGGGTGTCGCATATCGTCATTTTTGGGTCCGATAGGACCCAAAAAAAGCGGGCGGAGGTTCGTGTGTTCGGGTCTAATCGGGGCAATGTGCGCGGACAAATAAATGTTTTCAAAATAATATTAATTTAAATGTTAAATTGTTATTTGTTTATTTTGCGAGGCACTTCTGAAAATAATATTGATAAATTATTTAAATTAGGTACTTAGTGCTATTTAATAAATATTAGTGAAAAGGAATGGTTTGATAAATAGATTTAATTGTGATTGTTTCAGCCTTCAGGCTTGCTAGAGAACCCGCTGTCGTACAGTTGTATGCAGGAGGTGTACTGCATCTCACGCTGGGATCCTGCCAGAAAGTACTGCCTCAGAATAGTTATGCCTCACGGATCTCTGCTCTTGCAGGTTTGTTTTCTTAGTTATTTGTAGGTATCTAATGGATCATTCCTGTTACCTACTTAGGAATAATAATGTTCTCACTTGTCTCGTTTACCTCCCTAGATAATGCTAACCAAACAATGCAACTAACCATGACGTTCTATTTTATAGGCAAACGATGCTTATACACGGGACCAATGGTATCATTCCATTGTATGGAAGGTAAGATGACATTTAATTATTTCCTTCCTGTTGTGGTTGTCTAATTGTTTACTTAGTACATATTCTAACAAGTGCTTTTATTTTTCAGAGAAATATGATAAGGTACAGGAATTTTCTTACAAAGACTGTGAGAAGAGAAGTCGTTTTAAAAGAGTTGAAGGTACCTAAATATGAAAAAGTATTCATTTATAAATTCTTAGTATATTTAAAATTAAATAAAATGTAATATATATTAATGTTTTTCCCATTTCAGAATATGGTAGATTTCGTCATGACCACGCCTTTACAAGACGAAAGCGTGACGCGTGCGCCTCTTCAGATCCTCACGGATTTACTCTCCGAGGTAACATTACCTATAGAACAATAACTACTCAAATATTTTAGTAGCTAAGCAAAGGACGTGAATAAACTTTAATCTCATGAACACGGTTCGAAATAAGTAACACACCTACGAAAATCTTCCATTTTCATGTAAACAGAGTACGTGAATCCACTACATGAAATGTGATTCGTGATCTCCTCGTGTAATCGATTGACGTAGGTATTCGGGATATAACACACACCCACATGTGCTACTCAATCCTAGCCGTTATAACTGAGCTATTTCCACAAATCTATCTATATCTATAATATATAAAATTCAAAGTCCTGACTGATATATCAACGCACAGCCTAAACCGCTGGTCCTGGAGACAAGAAATTTGAAGGGTGTATTCTTTGTGAAGAGTAGGTATCCACTAAGAAACGGTTTTTGAAATGCCACCCTTAAGAGGGTGAATGGGGGGAGGGTGAAATTTTACGCGGACGAAATCGCGGGCAGAAGCTCGTATTTAATATAATCTTAGTAAAGAATGAACAATTTCACCATTCACGACGGAAGTAAGTAAGTAATTATTTATTTACTAAAAGATAAGCCTTAAAGTGAATTGTTTCTTGGTGTTATCACAAGTCATGCAGAGCACACGTGGTCAAATATTGACGTTCGAATTAGTCTTGTACATTTGATACGCGTATGAGATGGATAAATAACATTTGCTCAAAACATTCTTTGTATTTTTATTAACAATTAGTTACTAATGACGGATTCTGGGACCAGTGACACCCCAACACCATACCATACCATACCAACAACCACCCATACTAACAACAGGACAAACATTAGTCTTGACTAAATGAATTTTATTTTATTCTATTTATTATTTAGGTACCTACTAGTTTCTGCCCGCGGCTTCGGTTGCGTGGATGTGGATTTCGTGGGTTATATTTATTTTCCGCGGAACTTTAATTCTTTTTCTAAAATAATAGTAGCCTAAATTACTCCTTATAACATCAGGGGGCCTAAGAAAGTCATATTGGCAGAGTCATAAAAAGATAACATTATGAATCATAATAATTATGGCGAAGACAGTCCGTGTTTTTCTTTTTTTCGCTGCACTACGTAGGTACGTATACAATCAAAGAGATTCGGATTGGATTGATTGGTATTTTAGCACAAACAAAAAAAAAATAACTGAAAAATCCTTCACCGATGGGATTTGATACAACAGTTAACTGTCCATTATGATTCATAATTTTATCCTTTTATGATTCTGCTAAAGTGGCCTTGTTAGGCCCCCAGCTATCTGCCAGCAAAAGTCCCGTCGAAATCAGCCAAGCTGTTTCGGAGATTAACCGGAACAAACAGACAGACAAAACATTTAAAAAACGTTTAAATAAAAAAAAATAAAAGCTGTTATTTAGACATTACAAACAGACACTTCAATTTTATTGATTTGTATAGATAAGCAGCAGAGATTCAAAACTTATAAATAATAGATACCTACTTAGCTTCATTCAATCTGAAAACTACAGTTGAATAATGTGTAGCTTCACCAAGAAATTAGTCAGACATTATATAGGAGAACATAAAAAAATTGGAGCACCATTTATTTCCGACTGTAATCCATCAAGCGATTAGCCAGAATAAATCATGAAACTGAAAACTATGTCAGCGTACAAGCACTGCGGTACTAGGTAACATTAGTTTTAGATTTTCATTTACCCGTCTATTAAATTCATTGTATGGTGTTCGTACGTCATAGCTGTAACCCATTAAATTTTCAGCATGTAGTTACTATGTAATAAGTACCAACCTATAGGTACCTACCTACTTGTAGACTATTTGGCAAAGTTATGAGTTAACGTCACTGCGGCGCTTATTTACTGCAATTCTAAACAATTTCTATTACAGAACGAAGCAATAATTCGCTTTCGTAAAAGATTTACTTCTGGTTGATTCATCAGTCTTCTGTCTTTCAGTAGGTGTCTGTCTGCGAAGTGTTGATATTTGTGCCTTCACCTCAGGGATGTTCTTTGTAAGATCAGTTTTATGGGGCATATGCCTCTAAAGCGAACTAACTCAAAATAAAAGAACTAGCGGGGTAATTGCGTAACACACAATCAGTAACAAGGCATTCATTTTGACAGTTAAACAACATTCATTGCGTTATTTACTTTGTTGAGCAGACAAATTTTTCGAACATATCAAGCAATGTATTAGCAATAACCTTCAAAATGAATTAAGATTGAGATTGACGTGTTGGTCCTTGATACATGTTATTGTTAACCTTAACCTGCAGGTCGATTCTGTAAAAATCTCACCGTGAAAACTTAGGTGATGTGAATTTGTTTTTGCTAGGAATTGATACTATTGACAGCTCACTCCACGCTCACTTCACCTACGTTTTCACGGTGAGATTTTTACAGAATCGACCGGCAGTATCTATGAGTCAACGTCAGTCAGAAGGGTGGACAAAGCAATCTGGAGAATGTAACTCGTTAGAATCTCGATGTTTTCCTTGTAGGTTTCTCACGACAGCCATTGCACATTACTAACTACGTAGTTAAAATTTTTGGGTCAATTTCGATCCGCTTTCTTATGACGCACGCTGTAACGCAACACTCGAATATGTACACAAAAAAAACGAAATCAGAAATTGACTCATTCATGAGCGATAAGTGATAACCGTTAAAATTGACACCTTTTTCAGAATAAGGAAAGTGACGACTGGGAGGAGTGGGCAGAGAACGTCACGAGTGCTGCAGCGCCGTTGTTGGCGGAGCGGTGTGTGGCGGGCGAGCTGTGCGGGCTGCTGGCGCGGCTGTGTCGGCGGCGCCCGCGCGCGGCACCGCTACCTGCGCTGGCGCCACCTGTGCGCCGGGTGCTTACACGCAACGTCGACTTCGCTAGAGCCCCAAATGCAAGGCGGCTTGTTAGAGACTATATAAGGTAAAAACTTTTTTTTCAGAGTTCAGCGTGTATTTTGCATATATCTAAGTTAAATTTCAACAAAATATAACTTTTCAGAGCTACAGCTAAAAAGCACTAGACAACAGTGCTTTTTATACAATAGACATTGTGTGAGTTACCTAAGTCATTTTTAATCTCTGTATGATCTGATGAAAAGTGATTGCTACAGTAAGGAACCATTACTACTATTACCTTTCATCTATAGGTACTGTATTTATATACATATGTATATACATATATATATGTGTTTATATATTTTAGCATTATGCCTTTATTTAAAAGTATACTTACGAGTACCTATGTTAATTTTTTTGCATTATATGTGTAGGTATATTTAGATAATATTTTAGTTTTAGACTTCACACATTCATATTTTTCTCTTCTTGTACACTATTGTCTACATTTCTTTTCTATTTCTCCTTTCGTAGGTCTGCTGGAAGAAATTTCTTAAGAAATAAGCAGTACCTTTGTTAGTACTCAAATTATAATTGTGTAATTTTCCTATGTATTTTACTGTACCTATATAAATAAATAAACAATTAGTCTTCTACCGCAGCGCTTTGTGCAATGTCCATGAAGTCCCCTTTAATAAAAACTTACTCGCAGTAAAAAGTTCTTTAGGGAAAAACACATTTTATTCCCGTCATGTTAGTGACCTGCATAACATTGTACCAGCACTATAACCTCATTTGGTTACAATACACATTATTAATTGCTTTTAGCAAAGCCAATCAATTCGAGTACTTAAATGACGTCAATCGATTTTACGATAAAGTTTAGCTATAGATAGTTCCTCGAGCTCACTGGGTATAATATTCGATCTGAAACAGTCAATAACGAAGCGTAATATCTTCAAACTAAAGTAGTACCTATCAGAGGGGCAATTCTCGTAATTTTAAGAAAGTGATCTCAGTCTCAATCTGTCAAAAATACCTCTAATTTTCCTACATTTTTAACCGACGATAAAACGGAGCAGGTGCTCAAGTCGACGCGTATATTTTTGACATTGATTGCCGCTGAGATGAGATTGCAACTAGATTTTGAACGTTTTTATTTACGGGAATTGGACTTATGCTGTTTGTAAAATTGATCAGTTTAGTAGCGCTACCACTGCACACTGGCTGGTAAAACAATTCGTTATTGAGTTAAATATAGAAACTGGGCATAAGTTATTCATAATCGAGACGTATAAATAGCGCAATAGCCGACTAGACGCTCGAAGACTATTTTATTAATCGATTTGCATCTAGCATGAATATTTGAATGTAGTAGGCAACCATGAACATCTAACATTATGTCGTCTCATGGTTACGGATATGAAGCATGATTGGTACTATTTTGATCAACTGATCATTTGAAAAACAACATATTTACCAAACAATTTGATTACGCTTCCAAGAACCGGCCACCAGCCAGTTCCGTCAGCAAAAGTCACAGGTCGCACACTTTCCTTAACGAAGGTTTTACAGCCTTGCGAATTCTCGTTAAACATTCTACAGCTGTTTCATTTAGGTAGATCCTACCTAAATGAAACAGCTGTTATATATTTGGATCTTTCTTTCGTCTGCAGTGCCTTAAGCGCACACAACTCAGGCAGTGCCCTGGTTCGTCGGTTCGTGGAGGTGACCCACGGGAGTCGCGCGACGTGCCCGTACCCTCGCGCCGCCCCCAACCTGGCTGCCGTCGCGCTGGCCGCTTTAGACGACTACTACCGCGACTCCGCCAGCCCACACGTCTGCGATGATAATGAGGATGAAGTTCTGTGTTTTGCAGATATCTTGGAGCACATGTAAGTTTGACTAATCGCATTGTACTTATCTGTTCTTTACCACTTTCAAAATTATGCTTGGATAGTTACTAGTAGTTAATATCCACAGAATCGTATGTGCCTTTATAAAGAAAACTTACACTAAAGCTTTACCGGTCTTTTATCAGGACATTTCTAGAAATGGCGAAATGAACTAGCGTTGACTTTTCCTTTCATTTTCAGGTGCGAATATGAGGATTGGCTCGTCGTAGTAGGCGCTGTACTGCAACCAGTTCCATTATGTGCGGGCGCCATGAGCTGCCCGCGCGTGGCCAAGCAGCTGGGCAAGCTGCTGAACGCGCTGACGCATGATCAGCGCTGCGCGGCGCACGCATGCGTGGCCCCCGCACGGGCAGCGCGCCTGTGTCCGCCGTCGTGGCTGAGAGCAGCTGCACCTTCCGACCCACTACTCGCTCTTCCAAATGAAGATTTGTGCCAGATTTGGGGAGATATGGTAAATTGGTTTCGTTATGCAAACAGTAACTTGTTTTAACTTCGTTAACTTGAAACTATAAAGGATAATAATCTAAAATTTCATTTTCAGCTTGGAAGTCTATTAAACTGCTGCTGTAAACGGAAAAGTTTTCTGCAGAGTATGAGCAAGCAACTCCCCGATTTTGTTCTAGTCGCTTTAACTGCTCACGTGAGTACCGACCCTTCTTACTTTAAAAATCAATATAAATAAAACAAAAATAATTCAATTTCAAACTTATAAATCAAACTTCCAGAGTCATAGTATAAAATATGACGACAGTATCCTAGAACAAGTAGTAAACACAAAATTCTTGGGCATAATACTGGATCAAAATTGCAATTGGAAATCACACATCAATTACGTATGCGATAAGCTAGACAAATTCGTATACGCAATAAAACGTCTTCGATCAACAGTGTCCATAACCGCAGCAGTCACTGCATATTACGGATACGTAGCGTCTTGGCTGTCATATGGTCTGATACTATGTATGTGGCAATTCAGTTGAAGTTTTTAACAAATTCTATTCTATTCTACTTTCAATACCTAATATGATCTTTCGACCCTTGAGTTCACAACCCTAATATTTTATTTTTATTCTTACAGCCAGCTGCAATAGAGGCTCTATGTTTATTTTTGGAATGGGAAGTCACGACTGGAGAGCAAACTCAGTTGGAGATCATTGCTGCACTGCAAGGCACCGAACTTGGGCAGAAATATTACAAAGATTTGTGCGAAAGACAGCAAAACCTTCAACGACTGGTGAGTTCTACACATAACCGCTAAACAATGGACTAGTGTTTATTTTGCTAGAGTCTTAGTACAGCAGTCTTAGCACTAACTGTCAGGCACTACAATTTCGTGCAGAACTTTTATTGTAAAAAATAATAATAAGAGCTCTCTAACTAAAGGCTTGTTTGGTGAGTGCCAACTTCGCATAGTATCGAACAGTCATTAGTACAGCAGTCTTAGCACTAACTGTCAGGCACTACATATTCGTGCACAACTTTTATTGTAAAAAAAAATAAGAGCTCTTTAAAGGCTTGTTTGGTGAGTGCCAACTTCGCATAGTATCGAACAGTCATAACGTCGCAAGCATAATTATCATCTTTTAAAACTCATTGTCTACAATCATTATTATATTTCAGCAATCAGAAGGCGGTCCCCGTCGCTTGGCCCTGCCGGTGCGTGCGACCGACGCCGACGTGGCCGAGCTACTGGACGCTGGCGCTCTCGGCAACCTCGAGTGCCTCTCCCTCGCTTTCACCAGCGTCACCAGCGCCTGTGCACATCATCTGATTAAGGTATGTAATTAATATTGTGACGCATGAACAATACCTGTTTGCTCGGCAAAACATGTTTACTTAAAATACGCATAGGTAATCGTTACATTCAAATTGTTTTTATTTTTATGTAAAATAAACAAAGTCCTTGACACTTATCTGACCTACCATTTTTTAACTTTGTCTCGATCTTTATCAATTTAAACAATAACGATATTCGTGCAGTCACCGACACAAGTATATTACCTATAACAGGTTCAAACTGGCTTTAAATTTATACAAAACATTATTGCTACAGCTGCCATCTCTTCGCTACTTGAACCTGTGGGCTACAAAATTTGGCGACAGCGGTGTGCAACTGATTGCTGAGCATCTTCCGAAGCTTCAGGTGCTTAACCTCTGCGAGACGCCCGTCTCTGACAAAGGAATAGAGGCATTATCAGGTATAAATCATTTTTACCCAATATTACCTACTTTTGAACTCAAAATGAACATTAAAATACAAGGGGTGATACTTGATTGTACTCTCCGGCGTACCCCGGCACATTAAGACTCCTATCATTTTGCTGACTGACAGCCAAGACATAAGCTGTTCTCATATAGTTCGTGTTTTAACGACAGAAGAAAAAGAGAAGTACCTAATTACCTATAGCCTGGAATTTCGATCCAAAATTTAAGTAGGCTCTGTTTTCAGGTCTCTCAAACTTGCGGCGTCTTAATCTGAACAGTACCAAGTTATCGGCCGACGCTTTCGAAGTCCTGCGCCAGCGCCTGCCGCAGCTGCAGGAGTACGACATCCGGTACACGGAGGCTTGGTGACAGCGGGCTGCCGCTCGGACTCCATCCACTTCCACCATTTAGATTCACGTACGATCTCAAGCGCTTTATCCCAGTATTACGATGTTCAAATAAGTTAAATTTGGGAAGGATACCAATAATATCCAACATCTGAAGTTCCATTATTTCCTATATTGTCAATATTACCTATTATTTTTTATCAATTATTACATGTTAAGTTATTCGATAAGATTTAAAATACTAGATAGGTACAAATGTAGGCTCATGGAATCCTGACATTGATATTAACTTTACTGTGTTATCTATTATCATTGCATTTTATATCTTATTGCCAGGACTACATTGCCACATAGACCTAATTTTGTACAGAAACAACATTGTTAATTACCGACTGTTCCGTTCTTTATAATATAGGTAATCTATTCGAATTAAACTTGATTAGGTGAGTTATTTAAGATTAATTAATCTTAGTGCGTACTCGAACAGAAGGAGGCACGGTCCAGTTTTGTTCTTTCTTCTCATCTTTGAGCTACAAAATTAAACGAGCATTTGTTTTAGTTAATTTAATTACGTAAATTTAGTTTAAGAACCTAGTGTTATAAACATAAACAAAAATTTAGGTCTGCCATGTAAACCACGGAACAGATATTATTATCTGTTCCATGATGTAAACGCTTTAGGGTTACGACAGCCACTAGGTACGTGTTATTTAAGATTAGGTATTTATTTATTATAAACACCAGCATTTTAGGTAATAAGTATAGTTAGAAATAATGCTTTAAACTTTAGTATCATAGGATTTGTAAGGAGTCTTTGGGCTGTGAGAAAGAGAACCAACCGGTAGATGCGTAATTGTCGCGAGTTGAAATGTTTCATTTATTGTTTTTTTTTTTACTTGCATTATCTGTTTCTAGCATAATCCCTCTACACTAAATCAATGTTTCAAATTCACAGTTGACGATTTATTCGTAAAATATGTATCTATCTACTTAATCATAATTGATTACACTAAGTATACTAATGTTCCAGGATGATAAATATTGATATCCTACCCGTAATATTTGGTTATTTAAAACTCCCAGTAAACTATCCGTTAGAACGATAGGTATAATTAGAGATGGTATCATGATTTCCGGCCGAACCTACTTAAAAAAAATCTGTACTTAATTAAATAAAAATAAAACACTGTTCTAGCTATAAATCTACACATTTTAGTGACAATGGCACACCCATGTACACTATATCGTTCCAGTATTTTGTAAATTTGATCTTTTAGACTTATAAAACTAAAATTCACGTCATTAGAAAATAAGTAAAATGTTACTCAATTCTATAATAATAGATGTATTGGCAGTGTCGTGTCACCGGAACTTGTAGGCCGGAAACTGTTCGTTAGATAACACAAAATGATCCTATAAAACACCAATTATGTTGACATATTAGATACAACCCACATTGCTAGGTATATAATTGACTTGCGCTAATTCACAATTGTAATTTTGCTCTGACAATATCCCAACCAATTCGCAAGATCTTGCACACAAGTATATAATATAGTTTAACGAGATGTGAACTGAATTACTGTAATTGAAATTATGTCATATAAAGAGATACAAGACTTATCCACCGTGCGAAGGCAGAAGTGTGAGTTTTTAATAAAATATTAAAATATTTTTGTCTTCTTATTTTTTTTTAACCCCGTAAGAGAGGACAGTAGTTCTTCGGGAATACGGTAAGCCCACGTACCCACAAACGTAAAAATTTCGCGGCGGGATTTTCAACTGTCGATGTTGAGCCGAGCATTGAGAATGAAACAGAGCGCATCCCAGCGTGCTGTTGGATTGTCAACTCTCGACGCTAAGTAGAGCGTTGAAAATCCGGTTCGTGAAAAAAAACCGCCGCGGGAAAAATACGTCCATGCCAACCTGGGCCCTAATTCACGATTCCTTACTTCGAAACCAGGTCAATTCTTTAGCAAATCGCGCCAATTTTGCGTTCATTTCGCGCGGTTTCGTTCATTGCGTCATAGAGAATAGGGCCCTGGGTTAACATGTCATTGGTCGGTCCCGAAAACACGTCTACGGGGACGTGGCATCGGCGCGGCGGCGGCGTGGCACAGGTTGGTCGTCAGTAGATACTCGTCAGTGCTTTCTACCGGACATCTCGTAAGCCATCTACATTCACATGGTGTGAGTCTATCTGGCCGGCCCCAACGTGATTTATAAACAGGTGATAGCTTTTCATAAAGACATTATTTTGTACCTATAGAAAATAAATAAAATATATTTTGTACCTCGGCAGTTTTTGATTGAATGACGTTTTTATGAAGTGTCTAGCTTGCGGGCCCCTTATGATTATTGTTATTGTTATTATACTTTCAGATCGCCGAATATTGAGCTCGGCGCTAGAAATTATTATGTACCTTACAAACCCAAAATTTCGACTTTCTGTGAGCTGATACTTCAGAAGATATTCGTTATTTAAACAAACGTCCAGCCAGCGGGCCCTTTTTTAAATACTACTCTTTTATATCATAAAATAGTGTTAGGAGCTTGATACTTTGTGCACCTTACAAATCCAAAATTTCGACTTTCTGTGAGCTATACTTACTACGATAACTGACAAGCTAAAGCAAAGAAAAATTTTGTAGGTAACTTATAAAACATTTACGAGGGTACCTACTCGTGATTTTTTCTTATCCATTAGTATGAAATTTTGCGGGTAGTTCGTCACAGCGCGTGCTACGACCTACGCCGCTACGTGTTTCATTCGTATTCCAGCGTTCGACGAGTCAGCACCTCCCGAGAATACCTACACGTGGAAACGCGAAACACGTGACAAGTAGGTTTTCGGTTTGGACGGCATATTTTATTTTTGTAAGAAGGTATATATTGCCTGTACTATACCTAATATTTTTGGCGACGCTAACATGTGATTTTTTTTTGCGAGTGGCGAGCTGTTCTGTTTACTGCATCCAGTTTGATAAACTTACCTAAGGCAGGCGGCTTCATCAGTAAACATTTTAATTTCAACATACCATAGTAACCACTAGTGATGATCAAGCGCCAGGGTAGCCCGCGAAATTCACTTCGCATTGATGATTCTAATGGTTATAATTATTTTGTGAATACATAACATGGCAAAACATAAGATAATTTGAATTTCGAGGGCTACCCTAGCGCTTTATTCCCTGCCTCATTGGAGTAGTGGTTGCAAGCGCTACTGCTGCACATGAGGTCCTCAATTCCCGGGTCGGCCAAGTGTTATTGGGTTTTTCCATCTGGAATTTCTCAGTCCAGTGTCTGGATTTGTTCCCGGTTGATGCCAATAGGTTAGCCCCCTGTTTCATGGGACTTTAATATAACTAGCGAAATGTGGGTGTATTACCTATAGGTGGTACACGGGTATAAATAAGGGTACGTCTCATATCATATAAAATTATTTGGTATATTTTCATTTAAAAAAAAAAAAATAAAAAAAATAATAATAAATTTTATTCAAAAAACATAAGGTATGGTGTTAAATACAGTTTTCTTAAATCTATGTTAAATTCACACATAATTTTGAGCCTGAACTAGGAAAACCTGTGTTTCAGGTGTTTTGAGGTAACATTAATTTATAAAATAATCACATTATTGGCATATTAATCTTATCTATGTAAAAGGTGTATAAAATTATAGTACCTACTAACGAACGTAACGCAATAACGTTTACAAGATGTAATAACCATGAGATATCTATACCAACTGTTGATATAATTTCTTTACATAATAACATTTATATACCTACTCTAAAACTTATTTCGTATAAAGTTATTGTATATAGGTACCTACTTAACGTTTATTTAATCGAAAATCATTAGATCTATCGTTTTATATTGATATCATCATTTTGGTTAACACCCCGATTCAATCGGACCCGGATAGGTTCGTGGCTTCGTGGACAAGTCAATATGTTGCGCTACAAAAGTTAGTGACAGAAACGAATCGCTGCAAAACCGAGACTCCACATAGTCTGGTCTGATTTAAGCCCGCGTAGGCGCGGGGCGGCCCGCAAGCTGAGGAGCAGGTCGCCGCCGCGGCTAAGCCGGCCAGCAAGCCGAAGCTGCGGTGGTGAGAGTTAAAACCATCTGCGACGACAAGCAGCCGGAGCCCCGCAGAGCCGGAGCTGTGACAGAAACCATGCCTGCTGCATGTTGCATGCTGCCTGTTTGCTGCATACATGATTATGCTTGTTTTCATGTTTGCATGCTTGCTGCGTAGGTACCTAAGGGTAGAACCGTTTTTATCATAATAGACTAAATAGGATTTATGTCTTTTGAGTGGTAGGTATAGGTATCAAACGATTTTATATTCATTGTTTGTTATGATAAAATTCGTTATTTTAAAATTATATCAATATGCACCTAAGTATGTATATCTTTTGTTTATTTGTTATAATATTAACTGATCATTATATATCAAATAAAATTATAGATTCGTTTGTTACCTATATCTATCTTGTGAATAAGAGATTTTGTAATTATATCATATACCTATTACTTACCCTATAAACAAGACAGGCATTTTATGTTATTTTGTTAAAATTTGGTTTTGCAATACTTACCTACTAATAGATTTTTGATAAAGTTGGTTTCTATTTTATTTATTTAACATCAAGTACCTAATGAGATGTGAAAGCGTCGACCAAAGACCGCCAAAAGACAATCTCGCTCTACCCTGATCGAGGGCTAGGGTCGGTGCTGCGTCCGCTAGATGGTCTCGGTTACATCCCTAGTTAGGTACCTACTATGTCATGATGCACGTACAGACGGCAGCACATCAAGCTACTACAATCTGTCAAATTTCTTTCACAGATTTTCAACTTCATCGCTAAAGCATAAGGTTCAAAGTTGTTGTACCACAGTGGATGTATTTGTTGCCTGCTGGAGTCGGGATTACCCTTAGATTACCTACCACATACTATTATGTTTTCCCTTCGTTTAGCTATTTTGTTCAACGCTTTCCTTCCTCGATTTCACAGAGCATGCTACCGCTCCAATAAATTAACTACTTATTAGGTACATACCTACACGCTTTAAAATAACGCTTCGTTCGTATGTTTCCAATTACAAATTAGTAATACTTACATTTACCTACCTACTGTCACAACCACTTCCTGGCATCCGATCCGATTAAGCTTATGAGATCCGATTAAGCTTAAGCTTATATTGTTAAATTCTGAGTAGGTAAAGTAAATAATTCCCTGCCAACCGGTAGATATAATAAAGATTTTTACAAAGTGGATTAAATACGTATTATTAAAGCTAACCGGACCACCGCGCAAGCTTTCCGCTAACAAATGAAATATTAATTTTCAAAATCGGTCTAATATTGATGAACGTACCTACATGCCAAAATACATACAGAAGAACAATGGAACCTTCTCCTTTTATGAAGTCAATTAAAATTAGGTAGGTATATAAAAGCCAGGAATTGAGATAATTTTCAAGTTGTGTAACAACAAACTGAATGTCATAAACAGAGTTCAAATTCCATTGCAACAAACAACTTATTACTTACAACCTTTTTGTTACAAGTCACTCAAAAATCAACTTGGAATAAATTTGAATTTTCACTAAAATAGATAACTAAGCGGCTTAGAGCATTTAACCCTAAGCGGCGATGGAATGTAATAAGTATCCGAGATTATGAACACTGCTTTATTCTCGGTTGGCCCAGTTAGCAATATGGCCGCGGGTTCGACTTTCACATTATATTTTTGTCTATGCACTTGGCATCAGTCTATCAAAAAGTATTCTGTGGCATACCTATATTAGATTTGAGTCTGTCTCAAAAGGATGAAGTTAAATGAAGTTTTGCAAATTGACTTTTTTTAACAAACTAAATAATAACTTAACATCACGCTTGTTTTCCAAGGGTTAGGCAGAGTTGAACCATCTTATGTTTGATCTTATGTCTATGAACACCCAGTTATGTTTATGATTTACTTTTTTAAATGTTAGAAATATTATGTTAAATCAAAAGGAATCAAGTAGGTATCCTACATTTAATAAAAAAAATGTATCTAAATAAATAAATAGAGGGGCTCGTGGCTAAATAATAATAATCGCACAGGTCGATGAAGGTTAAGCTACTATAGCGGGGTCCGTGGATGAGTCACCACCAACCATTACAATATCGACTATCTAGGTTGGTCCTGGTCGTCATTTGTAGATATTTCACAGTCGTTACGGGTAGTCAGAAGCTTGTCCGACAACCAGTCTTACCAAGGGGTCTCGTATGTGTACCTACTCAGTAACTGGGTTGTGGAGGTCAAATAGGCTGTCGCCCCATATACATATGACTATACAGAAAGCCAATCTCGTAATTTAAAATGTTCAAAATCTAGTCGCAATCTCATCCAAGCGACAGTTAATGTCAAAAACTTGTCAAAAATGTAGGGAAATTAGATTTTTGACAGATTGAGACCGAGATTAAACTGTGAACGTTCTTAAAATTACGAGGATTGCCCCTCTGGTATGTATTCAGCTGCGTCCGCTCAGCGCTCAGACTGAAAGCCGACCCCAACACAGTTGGGAAAAGGTAGATAGGTAGGACGATACAGTGTGTTATGGTGCCCATGGTCCACACGCCTGTTTCACCTAGGTAGACTATGGGAAATTATTTTTCCCATAGTCCACCAGAAAGTCCATATCATATATCTGAGTCATAGATATAAGTAATATGGCAATGGAATTATAGGATAAGAGATATGATTCTAGATATGGTAGTGTACAATCTGCAAGACTTTACTTGAGACCAGAGGCCCTTCCGACTCCCGCGCTTTTACCGCTCTCGCCATCGACGCCTCAGCACCGCGTGCTTACGTCATCCGAGCTAAGAGTCAAGTTAAGGCCAGGATCTTCGAGCGTAGTAGGCATTTAGCGTTACCTCCGTCCTCGCGTGGCAAATGCCGCGAAAGCGCAGTTCGAATGAACTCGCTGAGCTTAATTATCATTATATATTACAACTATATTATAACAAACTAATATTTAGTTTAATTATTAATACTAGAACCTAAACAATATTTACAGACTGATTTTTGAAACTAATACACAAACACGGAAATTAACAATAATATAACGTATATTTCGATCGATTAGCGGGAACGCGGCGAGCCAGCAAAAGCGACACAGGTCCTACCTCGGTAACGCCCGGCGGGCTACTGAAGTGAAGCGCGCAGGCCGCCTTTTTAGATTATATTTTGTTAAGACAATAAAAATCAGTTTTGAAAAAAATTAACCGTAGAATGTTCTACTATACATCATTGCCTATTTTTTGATATATTTTTTGCGAGTAAAAGTTAAGTCTACTTCAAATACGACTTGAAAAACGATTAAAAAATTCGCTGTTTTCGATTTGTTTGCGATTTTTTATGATCGAGTGAAGTTGTAAATATCGTGTTTTGAACCATAGAATAATCAAGAATGTTAGTTAAACTATGCCATATATTTTTTTCAGATTAAAACAAAGAATATTTGATTGTTTAATGTTGAATCAAAAATAGGTCGATTCCGAGATTTCCGAGAGTCCTGGCCTTAACTCCTGCGGGTTGTAATATCACCCTAGTTCAGACTGATTTTTAAGCTTTATCGTAATGATGATATAGGACATAGGTAATTATTTGTACTTTATTTTAACAAATACTTTTATTTGCACCAATTTTTGGCATTGACTTTTCAAGTACAGATCAGTTAAAAAAAAGGATGACTGTATAGGGCGTCCTTTTCACCAATATCAAGTAAAAAACCTAATAATATTTACTAAGGAATATATTTGAGTAATTTTCTAAATACATACTATAATATGTGTATGATACATAGTTACCTTAATTTTATACGTCTCCATCACTTTTGAATTTATTATAAAGTTTTTATAGTTGCGGCTTTATGGTAATATACAAACCAAAATAATACCGTATTTATATACAAAACCAAATTTAACAGTAACTTAAGCACTAAAGTTGATTATAAGGATCTTATGTAAACCATTTATCATTTACGCATTAGAAATTAAATATAAACACTATGGAGTGATCAGTAATTTATTTCTAGGTACTTATAAATCACATTTCAAACGACAACACATTATAATATATTTATAGATTTTGTTATATTTTTTTATAAAACAGTGCCGTGTTGTTTTCACAAAAAATGGAATATAAGTTATAGTGTT
Source organism: Luperina testacea (assembly GCA_927399505.1). Classification (NCBI taxonomy): domain Eukaryota; kingdom Metazoa; phylum Arthropoda; class Insecta; order Lepidoptera; family Noctuidae; genus Luperina; species Luperina testacea. The sequence continues at coordinate 11,383,861 of OV656756.1, forward strand.
GTAAATAAACTGTTTTATGGCAAGCTAATTTAAAACAATGTAAACTTGTATATTTAATCATTTACAACTAAACTTGAATTCAAATAATGATAAAACAAACCAGCTATTATTACCTTAGAAGATATTGGGATATAAATCTCGTGCACTATTTAAAATTATTATATAAATTCTATGCGCCATAGTCAATGTTACTTAGTATTACCCAGTTGTAATTTTTTCGTATATTGAAACTATAAAATAATAACCACAGGGATGATAAGTGAATCGATTTCGAACAAACATACATTACTCTCCACATAAAAAAGTTACCCATCAAAACAGTTTTTAATCAAAAATTGACCGTAAGACTTGCACTCTTCTCATGCTAAAAGGCATTCGCATTCTTACTGCGAAAATAGCGCAGTTCAACTATAAAAACACTGCACACATAATTTGAATAATTAAACATGTACAACAAAACACTAAAAACAATCATAATAATATAACACCAATTATAGGATATAATAAATTCAGAACCTACAATAATTTACATACATAATAAACGGTAATCCAATTTATTTTTGAAAAGCAGATCAACATACAAAAACCTACTTATTAAAAATTTCAACAAACGTTTCATTACCGTACGCAAAATACGCGCATTGGCGTGGAGTTGCGGACACCAGCCCGAATTACATATTACCTAATTATATCATTACAAATAATACGTAAGTATGTGTAAACTAGCACAGTTGGTGTCAATAACCAGTAAATACACTATAACATAATTGCCTTACACAGTGTCATGGACAAATATGTAAGCAATAGGTATTTCAAAATGAAAAGTTTTTTTTTTATTATATCGTCTTGCAGCAGTATTATCACAATGAGTGGGAACACACCCTGGTAGCTCTCCATCGTGAAAATGCAGTAATCAAACTCTCCAACCTTCCCCAGCTACTGCCCTTCCGTAGTAAATGAAATTTTAGCTCCAGCGCTTTCAGATGTTTTTGTACCATTACAAAGAATGATTTTATAACGAAGTTCCTTAACGCGGCTTACGGTAGGAATTGACTGGTAAAAATCGTCACGTAAGGAAACAGCGATATGCCACCTTCATGCGTCTTTTTCTCTCTGTCTCTTTCTATTATATACGAGTGTGTTTGCGTGCGAGTATTGCGTAAGGAACTTCGTTCCTGACGACGCGACGGTCCCCCGACCGCACACGTTTTTATTTATGTAATTAGACAGCAATGTCAAATGCCGCATGTTCTTTTATCAACCAGCTGAACAAGCTTGAAACACAAAAAGTATTATACACCAAATAAGATAAAGCAAATTTTGTGCTATGATAAAAGATAAAATAAATTTAGAAACTACACTTATATGAAAGTAAAACCATTATTATATGACAATGTTTTATATGACTATGTATGTTATGTAGAAGCAGTTATTTGATATTCTTAAAAAAATACAATACTCCCCCATATCTTTGTTAAATGTTCAAATGAGTTCAATGAATTAATTTAATACTGGTTAAATAAAATGATATAAGTAGTTAACAACAATGTGTAATGAATTTTTTGTACAAGTTCATGTTATCTGTAACACACGCGATACACCTTCAAACCATTATTATAAAATTTATATTGCCGTGTCATTAATTTATTTCTATGTTTGATATAATTTAAAGGTGATCATGTTTATTTATATTCGTTTTAGATTTTACAAAATGGGCTAAAAAGTATTACTTTAATCCAACACAAATTTACCATTTTCTAGTTGCCAACAGTGATGACGACACATGTTACCGCTATTTAGTGAACGCTGCAAACACCGCCCACATAATTTCGCAGGCATCTGGTCGCATGGCTTCAGCCTCGAAATCTAGATCTAAAAGCGCGCGCACGCGTCTCGTCGCTAACTCATAATCTTCGTCGGAGAGGGGCGCGAACGCGTTTTCTAGTACATCAGCCGAGTGGGCAAGCATCAAGAGCGCCAGAGATCGCTTGTCGGCGTGAGCGACATCGGTGATCGAGCGCCTCAGAGCTGCTTCTTGAACCTGCAATTATAATATTAATATCAATTATCGAAACACATTTCCCTTTGTTCATTAACATTGCTTTAAAGTTGTGATTGATTAGCGAGTGTTTAACCATACATTTTGAAAGTTTGAATGTCACTCAACTTTAATTGGAACAAACCCCATTAACCTTTTGTATGGCCGGTATGTGGATCCAAGCAAGACACATGGCTTTTTAATTGTTTCTGTAATTACAGCATTCAACCGGTTAAACCATCTCTATTTTCTTCAATAATAAGAAATGTCTGTTTTTGTTTAAGTAATGCAATAATGTTTGTAATACATGTTATGGATAAGTACCTCTAACTCCAACACTTTGCTTTCATATTGAAATACAAGTTGTTTGGAAAGAAACACCTGTTTATGTTTTATGAAACTAATAGCACAAACAGTATTAAAAGGGCATGTTATTGGAAAGGAACAATGTAATTGTATTGCATATCAATTGTATACCTATATATGTAATTATGTATTGTACAGTACATGTTTGTTAGTATCAACATTTATTTATCTTATATCTACATTCAAAATCAATTATTTTAAAAGGATTGGTTATCATTTTATTTTACAAGCATTTTGTAGGAAGGACATAATTACTATCTTAAATTGACAACAGTTCTCAAATGGACCGCGCCGAATGTGTGTTTATAATTACCTTTTTGACCAAGCGACATTTTACAACATTGTCAGTCAGTGGATGAGTAGTCATATCAAACAGCAAGAAGTTCTGCTTCTCTGTTGTCAAAACTCCCTTTTCTACAAGATTTTTTGCCAGCCTTTCACGGACATTTTTCAATTGATATTTTAGTTTCATCGGATTCCATGTTTCACCTGAAATTATGTAATTTCATGTTATTTGACCCAATTATTATAAAATGGAAATCAAACCTAAACACCTAATAAAGAATAAGAAACCCTTCTTTAATTGCACAAGCAGTAACTTGTAAAATTTGATAAAAGGTACATTTTTTTAAAAGAACTTTACTTTTATAAGAAGATATTATATAGATATTAGAGCATATTTATAAGGTTATTAAGGTCTACTATATTGTGCTATTGATACAGACCACTTAGGTATTCTATCCAGCTTTGCACTGTTTCTGGCGGTTCAGTTTCTTTCATGTGTTTCAAGGCCTCATCCAGCAAAACATCACCAGTTGGTGTATCTGAAATTAAGTTTATATTTATACAAATAATTGAAAAATCATACAGGTTATAGGTATGATTGGTTTTACCAATGTCATCCATGTGGATGAACACAGGTATGTACTATGTTAAGGATAACAAACCTTTAAAAATAAGTATTTAAGTTACACAAAATTAAGAGGTATTAATTGTTGTGGTTTAAATTAAAGTAAACTTTCTACACTAAAAAAATACCTCTAAAATCACAATTAATGCTTTATGCAGTAACACAGGTCATCTGCCTCGCCTTTTCCCAACTAAGTTGGGGTCAGCTTCCAGTCTAACTGCATAGCAGCATTTTACAAGGAGCAACTGTAGGCAGTTGCTCCATGTAAAATGCTGGTATTCAGTGGGTTGTGGAGGTCAGGTAGGCCTGACTTCCACAACCCAGTTACTGAGAAATACGTTACCCCTTGCTAAGATTGGTTGTCAGACTTTCGGGCTTCTGACGACCCGTAACAACTGTCAAAGGTCCACAAATGACAGCCGGGACCAACTGGTTTTTTTTTTGAGGATGGGAAATCATCAAAAGACCCCTCCCGCTCTGGGTGGAGCGGACGGGAGTGTCAGACTCTTACTGACTAAAACCCACCCGTGTTCCTTCCTTAGCCCTTTACGTTCCGAGCCAGCGGTAACCCTTTCGGACAATCCCGCTGACCCGGGACCAACGGCTTAACATAACACTGAGGATTCTCGTTATGTAAAGATGGTCACCCACCTACAGACCAACCGCGGCAAGCGTAGCTTAACCTGATTTGATCAACCTGTGCGGCTGTTATTATTTAGCCATGGGCCTGCAAAAATGCAGGTAGAGCCATATAATTTGAATTAACACACACAACTCTTATGCAATTATGGCAGATTGTAGCATTACTAATTGAGAGGACATTAATAGCTGGAATCAATAGGTATTAATGTTATCAACTTTCATTGCCTTTTTTTTAACCACTAGAGGCCAGCTAACAGCAGTCATTGACCCTTTTCAAATTGGATGGTACTTAAGACACACAGTTGAAATGAAATTACTTAAAATAAATACTAAAAGCATTTATTACGTAAATTATGTGCGTTTTAAAGATTAATTAAACCATTCTCTTACCTGATTTAACTATTACTTTTCTAGATAACAATCCCTTTCTACGCATACCAGCTCTTTCTAATTCTACGCGGCCTCTCAAACCAAGTTCAATTAAAATACATCCTCTCAGGCCGCTGGATATGCAATCATTCCAAAATGATGTGTAACCCTGAAATAATCAGCAATTTAGGAGATGGAATGGTCACGACATCCTCATTAGAATAAATGTTTACTGCCGAAGAGAGCGTTCTCTTACCTCTTTGTCCTTTAGTCCTAAAAGTAATACTTCTTCCATTAGTGTCAATCGTGTTTCCTTTGAATCCCCGTCATCATAACTTTTATCATTTTTCTTATCATCGACGTCGTGGTTTTCCTTTAATTCTGCACTGTCCTTAATTACGTTGACGTTTCTTCGTTGCACCAACCCCTCAGCTCGATTCATTTTAACATTTAATTAAATTGCGAATTAAAAACAAATTGATTTATTTTAAGTGAATATTTGGATAGTTTTCTGAAATTCGTAAACGAATAGTTGACGTTTGCTATGCGACGTGATGTTGTTGTGCAAAACATGGCCGACAAAGAAGACATTCCGTTCGTTCAGAAATTGTCGACATTTACATAAAAAAAGTTTGTAATACCTAGCTTCTTTAATTACGATTTTAAAGGAATTAAATTTTTGAAGTATTTTGCTATTTACTTTTAACAATAATAAATTCTGAAATAAATTCTCAGAAATTATGTGCGCGTAGTGCAAATTGTGTTTTTGAACGTAAGTACTGTCAATATATATATATATATAATATATTTATTTCAGATTACAAAATCCATAAAAACAATAATAACAAAAATAATATAATATGCTGTTAGTAAAAAATCTTAACCTAATCTAAAAAAATCAATGCTTGAATTGAAACGTTTACGCTATCTCGGCACCTATATTTACATCTCGCCAGATTCGCGTAGAGAGTATGTAAATCTCCTATGTACATATACAATTTTGTATTAGAAAGGATAATTTTAGCCGACCTCCAGTATAAATAAATTTTCATAAAGCTGTCTATGTTTGTCTGTAACCATTTGGTTAGTGTGAAACATTGTATGGTCAGGAACAGAAGTAGATTTTCGATCTACATAAAAAGACCCAAAATTATTCAAAATACTACTGTTGAACATTTCATGTAATAACTGTTAGAGTTTGTATACTGTCTGAACAAAACATGTGTTCCATTTTTTTTTATATTATGCGCTACCTTCCGTACCGACCAGCGTAAGTAGGTACCTATTTACGTATGAAATTTTCAGCTTGGTTTTATTTGGCTAAGTAGTTGTTTATCTAATATCATTATTAAGAAGGGCGACCCAAAAAATATAGGGAACTTTAGAGTTTAGACCGACAAGTTTACTACCGAGTATAATATACAAGCTGTTCTCCGGCGCCATCATAAACGCAAACAAGAATCAGTACTGTAATCGAAGCTAGACTACATGTAGAACAGGCGGTTTTCAGAAACGGTTTTTCTACAATAGACCTTATTCACACCCTTTAGTTATTTATAGAGAAAATATCAAAAACAGCAAAGACCTCTTAAATATCTCGCATTTATTGATTACAAAAGGCTTTCGACACGGTTAGACAAACAAGCATTTGGGGAAGCTCGAAAGGACAAGGAGTCAACGAAATTATTATTATTAGAGGTCAATAGAAGCATATAATGTATCTATATAATAACAATATGGGGTAGAATAAAACTAGAAACCCTGGGCCCAAGCGGGGGTAAGAAAGGGCAACCCACTATGCTCAAAAATTTTTATAGCTGTCCTTGAAGTCATCTTCAACAAACTGGAATGGAGCTGTTACATAACAGGAGCAAACTAGGAATCTATAACACGAGGTGCTTTCTTAAGTCACCTAATATTCGCAGACGATATAGTGATATTATCTGAGACAAGGCTCACTGCTGCAGCTCATAATCGAATCCCTACAAGTACCTTGATAGATGACCCTTAATTGCCATCTTAATTGTGATGTGTATAGGCAAGCAGGGGAAACAATTTCCTAGATTGGCCCTGCGGCAGGGCAGCAGGGGTGCGAGACCGTCCATGGTCCCTAGATCGTCCCTGTCGCCCTGCTACGTTGCCGCGTGTGTAATAGCTCGATCGGGGCAATTTCTCACTCAGTTGGTTCTTTAGTACCTACTTATGGCATTCCGCATTCATGTATCTTTTTAGGGTTCCGTACCAAAATGGTAAAACGGAACCCTTATGGTGAGACTCAGTCTGTCTGTCTGTCTGTCACAGCTGGATATCTCAAAAACTACTAATGCTATCAATTTGAAATTTGGAATAGTTTTACATGACGTTTGCCCATTTTGCAAATAAGAATTAAAAAAAATTGTCTATTTTTTGCAACAGGGACTGACAAATTCGAAGTGGAGCTACTAGGGCATGTGGCGTACCTATCATATGAAAGAGCGCAGTTTGCACATTCTCAAACATTTTTTTAGGCCAATAGTTTTCGACTTTTGATGAACAATGTAAAAAAAATACCGTTTCCCCTTTATCTCCGAAGTTTGCAAAGAGAAAAATTTGAAATTATTCTATGTGCTAGAAGTTTATGTAACGATTACAGGAAAAATAAAACGAAGTCTCTAAATAGCACACTTTTTCAGAAATAATCAACGAAAGTTACATTAGTTCCACTATCGGTCAAGAGATGGCGCCTACGGCAGTTGTGTGAGTAGCCCGCTTAAAACTTCGACAATGACATGACAAATAGCCGTATAATCAAGGAACATATTTACTCCAGTAAGAGCTAACGGAAATCACTGGAATATACAGAAAAATACATGTACAGGCGCCAGGACATAAAGCTACTACAATCTGTCAAATTTCTTTAATAGAGTTTCAAGTATATCCCTAAAGCACAAGTTTCAAAGTTGATAGGGAAAATTTGACAGTTTCAGGGAGCTTGATGTGCTGGTGTCTGCATCGAAAAAACCAACGACATAGAAAGAATATTAGGTACAGCAAACATATATGTAACAAAAACTGGAGTCTAACCCCCCCCCCCTACTAATAAACGATGATACAGCGTCTGTATAGTTACACAACGCTTTATTTTCTTCTTTCGAAAGTCAAATTACCTACCACATTAACTACTGACGACTACTGAAAGAGAGAAATCGGTGTGTCATCTGTTAAAATACGTTTTTAAATAAGGGGGTAAAAGATTTTCTTCAAAGTATTATATCATCTTATTGTCATTATTTAGACTATTGATTTTCAGTCTATTAAAAAGTACTCTGTGCTATTCATCATGGTTCATGAACTCTAGCCGCTTACCGTGTTTGACATACGGAAAAGTAACTATCTCTTCTTAGTCTGGTGCATACGGATGTCAGACGTGGAACCACTGACCTTACTTTCCTCTATGCACTGACCTCTATAATACAAGTCAACGCCAAGCTGCAAAACTAGAGAAAATACGACCACAGAGTACAATAATATTTAATGATTACGACACACAAAAACAGCATCAACAAAAAAAACAAAAGCCACTAATGCCTTGAGCTATGCAAAACAATGGAAATGGGGCAGGCCACGTAGCGAGGCTTACAGACCCAGAGATGGAGCGTAAATGCAACCCTGTTGAGAGGCCCACAAGAAAAAAGAAACGGAGGAAGACCAATTACACATTGGTAAGATGAGATCAGCGGGCCTAAATAGGCCTCTTTGGCAGAATCATAAAAGGATAAAATTATGAATTATAATATGGCGAAGACAGTCCGTGTTTTTCTTTTTTTCGCTGCACTACGTAGGTATAATCAACGAGATTGGCATTGGATTTGGATTTGATTGATTGGTATTTTAGCACAGACAAAAAAAAAATAACTGAAAATCCTTCACCAATAGGATTTTATACGATTAACGTAACAGTTAAGAGCGCGTATACAGAAAGTGGGCAACGTCGCAAACAGCTGTCAAATATTTCCCTGTTTTGATTAATTTGTCAATATTACTGTATGGAAATAAGAAATATGGCTAACTAATGAACTAGAATATTAATAATGAATTGCAATTAACACTGAATTTGATGTTGTGACCCTTTTAGGTGTAAAAAAGGCATTTGTAAAGTTTCCAAATACTTTTTTTACATCTAAAACTAAATATTCGGTGTTACGATATTAATTATTGCATTTCATAATCAATATTCTAGTTCATTAGTTAGCCATATTTCTTATTTTCATACAGTAATATTAACAAATTAATCTAAGCAGCGAAATATTTGACAGCTATTTGCGACGTTGCCCACTTTCTGTATAAACGCTCTTAACTGTCCATTGTATTTCTTAATGTTTTCCCTTTTATGATTCTGCCAAAATGGCCTTTTTAGGTCCCCTGTAGAACCGCCGACTCGAACTGGAGCCAAATAGGACAAGACCAAGACAAGTGGGTATCTTTACCCAAACTGAGGTTCTTGCAGAAGAAGAAATAGAAAAAAAATAACAAAACAAAACGAAATTAATCTAAGGTAACAAAATAAAAGCTTTTATTTGTTTTATTTATTTATTTTAAGTAGATGTTCGGCCTTCATTTACAGGTAAAGTAACCTACAGCTTTCTTGAATTACCCCTCGATAAGTAAGAAAAATCTAAGCAGTTAATGTTAAACCCATCTTCCTCGATATACCTCAGCAAGGACTGTAGGTAGTGTAGGTATCTACAAACAGGGGAATATTTCCGGACTATCTTGGACATCGTTAGATCTAACTAATGCTGCACAATACCGGTTATGTAGACAAGCCTGGTTAGGTTTTTCATGTTGAATCTGAAAATACCCACATGTGTCCACAGCTATTACCCTAACGGGTTACCAGTGATGTGTGGTGTGGTGCCTGTTCCTACTTCCTGCCATTGATTAAACCTGAGGCGGTGCGCTCATTTCGCACGTGTCCTTACTGAACCCGGAATATAAAAAAATACCTTTCTTCTTATCGATAGATTAGAAAAGCTCACGATTCTGTAGGTACAACCTAACTTTTTATCTAATCTACGCATGATATTTGGTCAATTTTACTGAAACCATAGCGCCTAATAGTTAGGTTTAACAACAGCCGATTGCGATTGACATATTTATTTATCAGACAACAGTAGGCATGCAACTAATAATTAGGTACTTAGGGTCCTATTTAATTGACGATGCAATTTTTTGTCGCATAATAATGACAAAATTGACATATTTTCTCGACGTGCTGTTTAATAACGCAGAAAATGTAAGACAGAAGCTTGAAAAATTAGTGTCACCTGTTATTAAGGTGACAGGCGACCACTTACTTATTCGCGGTTTGTACTTCTGAATTGAAGAGAACTTAGTAGATAGGAATCGGTTGGTATGTCAACTGTTCTAACTATAGAACTCTAGAGAGAGTACGAGAGTAGCCAATCACGCTTTAAAATTGCGACAAGGCTGGGACGTCCGGTGCAATAAGTACTTAAAACAAGGAGGGACTCATGGCTAAAAGGGGGGCTGGCAATTCGATATCCGAGATCTGCTGTGATCACGTTCTGGATGGATGACCGCTTTTTAAACTATATCGAGATCTCTAATGATTATTTGAGATTAGTGGTGGCCCAAAGATAATTGCCCCGACTTACGAGATGTAGCTCGTGGGTTCGACCTCAGGCAGACGCTTTGCTTTGTGTAAATAATTTCATCACTGCTGCTCTCAAAACGGTGAAGGAAAACATCATGAGGAAACCATCGTGCCCTAGAACCAAAAATTCCACGATGTGTTACATTTACCAAACCGCACTGGGCCCGCATGGCAGATTACAGACCACTCCCTCTCGAAGAGAGGAGGCCTGTGAACCAGCAGTGGGAACATTATAGACTTATTGTGGAATGCTTATCGTTAACCATAATAATAACCGTTGCGAACAGTCCAATTCAGATCCAGCTCAACTTTACCACGGGTATATCACACCTCTTCGTCCTACGTTTTCCATATAAAAATGGTCCTGACCCACGTTAGTTGCCATATACTTAGACTACTGCCTGTCAATCTTGCTGAACCACCGCTACCTACAGCTTGAACATTGGGACGCCTTGAACTTTCTTCCACGGGTGTGATACTGTCAATGCTGTGCCTAGATATCTAGATATCATTACCTGTTGCAACATAAATATCACTCCTATAAGTATCAGGTCCTGGGTTCGATTCTCAGGTCTGGCAAATTGTTATTGGATTTTTCCATCAGGAATTTCTCAGTAGCAGCCCGGAGTCCGGATTTGCGCCCGGTTGATGGCAACAGACTCGCCTCCTGTTATTATAGGACTTAAAGATAACTGGTGTATTGTAAAAAGATACACATCTTCGAGGATTATACTGTCGTGATTTTTTGTTATGTGTTCCTTAGGCAAAGGTGATGATAGGTACACCTGCACCTTCACTCTCATTTCATAAGTTATGTCTAAGTACCATGTAATACCAACGACCGACCAGGTGGTAGTGCGGGATATATCTTCCATTTTATCATCCAGATGATGTCCTCATTCATTGCCTAATTCAAAAATATTTAGATTTTTTTAAAATTTAGATTTAGATTCATGTATAATTTCAAAAAGAGATCTACGAGTAGGTATCACAGGATTTTTCTTCCACTCTACAATCAAATAGAAGAAGAATATGTATAGGAGGTTTTATGCAGAATTTTCTCTATGACCTGATATAAACCACCAAAGAGGAATACACACAGGACCACAAGAAAAAAAAATTACAATTTCATCGTGACTGATGACAACACAGACAAAGAATAGTGATGACAATTTGATGGCATCTACGAAAACCTCAACTGCGAGTAAAAATATCGTTTATCCAATGCATTGAGCAATCCTATGCAAATATATTGTCCAACGTGGGGGTCCTTATATGTATAATATGATTACCAAGTAAATAATCCATTTATTTATTTATCTGAAGATAGGTCATAGTTTAAATTCATATATCCACATTATCCACGTTACGTCTGATTGCTTGATGACCTTAATTTGAACTTGGTGAGTAGTATGAAGTATTATAATGTACCTAGCTAATTATTACTCTATTATGAAGTGTGAGAACTTCCGTTTATCTATCTAATAAATAGCTATGATGAGAACTACTGTACAGGTACTGTAGGTAGATAGGTACTGAGCCAAACCAATACTTGACATAAACAGAAAACAATTACTACTACTACGCGGTCTAACTATTTCCCACGCGCAAGTTAGCAAGCGTAGTAGACCGAAAGTTTCATACGCATTTCTTTACACATTATGTAGAAATAGTAAATAGAATACCTACTCTTGATTACACATAAATAAATTACAGATATGAATGTAGAAATTAATCATTATTTTTTGTTAATTATTAATGATTAATTTCATACATCTGTATTCTGTATTCATCATATACATCTGTACATAATAAAAAGTATTCTATTCTATTTACTATGTACCATTTATACCATTTTACCATTTTACATTGCCCAAGCACTAAAAAGAATCAAAATCTGCCTAGTTATTTGAGGTAATTGCATATAAATGCTGAACAGGATATGATAGAGCGGAAATAGCCGTTCACGAAGAAAAATTCGCCGTACTGCACCATCATTTATTTTAAATTAAAAATTGATAAGATAGAGGTTTACTTTAATGTGGCAATCACCTCTGATTAGCCAAAGCTAGTGTTGTTTATCAGAGCCGGTTGAGAACTACAACCGCGTGTAAACGACGCGCACTTCAGTCATCTGCGCGGACGCCGTCGAGCACGTGCGCCGTGATACTAAAAGTGTGACCAACCAGTGTGAAAGAACATCGCGCCATGGACGTGGACCAACTAAACCATGATGGAGCCGTACGTACTTTTTTTATGTTCTCATAATATCCTCTCTCTTTCCGTGATCGAATCAACCAAACTCAGCATAAACACTTTTTGCATTATGTTTGAATGTTTTTAGCGCGCGAAAATTGAAGGTGTTTTAGGTAGCATGTCTTCGCGAACAGTGAAGTGAACTTTATACTCAAACTGTAACGTGGTCGCGCAGTAGGGCAAGTCGCCAGTTGGCTGCGGCACTCGCGTCACCTCTGTCGCCACAATCCATGTATTTTCCGTCTAAACGACGACCTACACAGGGTCAGCAGTCGATCGCGGTTATCTGTATATTTTTCCAGAGTTAAAGTCCATTTTGACCAAAGTTTTCATGTTGAGAACGTGCCATGACATTTCAGTGTAGTAGAGCTATTTATAAAGTGCAGTGAAGGATTGTTCAAATATTCTGATTTGATTTTATGATTCGGTCTTTGTTTAGGTAAGCTCTTAGCACATGATTTTTAAGTAATGCTACTTACTAGTTATATATTACGCACGCATTTCTTAATTATGCTAAACAGATAAAGAGACCTATTCAGTGACCAGCAGCTGTTGATAGGCATAATAATTATTATATACCTATCTCTCAAAGTCATGACTTTAGAATAACAATAAACGCATCCAGTTTCATCACCATATTCTCAATCTAACTTTATCTGCATCAAGAAACGTGCTATTTCATGATATTCTCTGATACAAGACGTCCAAGTTAACACACACTCGAAACTCCCGCGCCGGGCAAATGACCCGTTATATACATACACCGTTACTCCGTCGTCTGCCCAAATTTACATAGCCCATGAGATGTTTTGCATTTCTGATTTAGGTATCGTACTACAAATGAAAGACTGTATTCTAATCAATATCTCGCTGAACTTACTAGTTGTGGTTTTATATCTACATGTTTTCTGAAATTCCTGCAAACTCATAATAATAAATTGTTTGTCCATTCAGTAGATTCGTCTGCGTAACAAATTATGAGGTTATTTTCCTCGTTCTGTCTAATAAATAATGTGTTGCTTGATACATTTAAGTATGTAAGTGTAATCATAACGCGTTGTGTGAAATTTGAGTTAGCACAGTGTATTAAAATACACGTAACAAGCTAACAGGAAGGTTAAAAAGGCCACTTTGGCAGTATCATAAAAGGATAACATTATGTTTCATAATGGACAGTTAACTGTTAAGTTAATCGTATCAAATCCCATTGATGAAGGATTTTTCAGTTATTTTTTTTTGTCTGTGCTAAAATACCAATCAATCCAATCCAAATCCAATCCCAATCTTTTTGATCATACTTACGTAGTGCAGCGAAAAAAAAAAAGACACGGACTGTCTTCGCCATATTATGATTCATAATATGATCCTTTTATGATTGTGCCAAAGTGGCCTAGGCCTTTTAGGCCCCCAGAACATGAGTGGTACAACGACGTATAATGACACAATGTGAAATTAGTCTTCATTTTTCTTATTAATACCACACCACATCACGTAGGTAATTTCACGCACATAGTCCTCAGTAGGATTATAACTTTGCATTTCACATGTAGGTACGCACGCAGCCAAGCCTATGTCACGCCATTCGCTGATAAGTGATAACCGCTCTCATTATCAAGCTGTTATCAATTCCACATATCACCGAAAGGGTTATATTTATAATAGTGGATTAACAAACATTTCTTAACTATGCGAATCACGCTCAGCTTAAAAAATGCTTTATAATAGGTATTACCTATGTATAATGTAGAATGTCTATATTTATCTTGCCTAACTTCAAACACCTTATTTATTATGATTTAATTCATAATAATTCTTACAATTTTAAGATTTTTATAAACTTTATTCTTCTCTCGATATTGCATGCATTTCACATAAATATTCAGAAAAAGTAACAAAAATGGTTTGTTTCCTTAGCATTTAGCTTTTATATCATCTGTGATACTTATTTGTTACGTAATTTGTTTATGATAGGTACGGTCAGCAACAAAAGTCGATTAACACTTAATTTTTTTTAATCTCACTTATTGAGCAAAATATTTGTTCAAAATTGCAGCAGAAGTACAATGCAATTTAGAACAAATATTTTTTTAATAACTAAGATTAAAAAAAACTGAAGTGTTATATTTTGCTCAATAACTGAGATTAAAAAAACTGAAGTGTTAATCGATTTTTGTTGCTGACTGTACCTAGGTACTGATAATGTACGGTGGGAAGCGGTGACCCCGCGTTTACGACCACTTTAAACTTCATTTATATAAACATAATTTATTGTGTTTTACAGTCTCAAAACATTGCACTTAAACAGGACAAAATGTTTCGTTTATCATTGTAACAGTGATTACCTAAGTCGTAAATTGCTCTTACATCGTTGTAGATCATACCTACACCATCCATCTGCCTAGCCTTTTCCCAACTAAGTTGGAGTCGGCCGGATGCAGCCAATACATGGAGCGACTGCATAGCTGACCTCCACAACCCAGTTACTGGGTAATACGAAACACCTTGGTGATACTCCGAAACGACTATAAAAAATCCACGAATTACAGCCGGGACCAACGGCTTACGTATGCTTTCCGGGGCACGGAGGGATTTTGGTATGTGAAGATGGTCACCCATCCACGGACCAACCGCGGCAAGCGAAGCTAAACGATCGACCCGTGCGGCTGTTATTAAATCGATAGATGAGAGATTAGATCATACCAACCTTAATAAAACCTATTTTTGAATAATATGCCTAGTAGAACTTAGTAGTATAGTAGTATTGTTGAATTCCCTAGTAATTAGATAGTGGGATTTTTAGGAACACTTTTTTATAGTTGCTTTGTCATTTATTTCACATGATGTTTTCCGAAGGACAACTGAAAAACACAAGAAGTGCAAGTCTAACTCGCACAAGTCGCACACGAAGGTTCCTGTAGGTAGGTACCACAAGGCAAAAATAGCCGAAAGAAACATGTTCCTTATATGGAGATCCCCTTTTATTTTTAACTTTATTTGTATTATATTTTTTTATAGCGGCTATAGAAATACACACTCATTTCAACTGTCTAACCTATTATGGTTCATGAGATAGGTAATATAGCCTGCTGACTGACAGACGGACGGACAGTGGAGGTTTAGGGTCCCGTTGGCACTCTTGGTTACGGAATCCTAATTAGTAATAGGGTCCCATATGCATAATTTAGGTACGGCACCCTAAAATGTACTAGTCAGAAAAGAAAATTCGAGGGCTAAGCTGTTTATAATTAGATACAAAGCAGCCTTTTATTGTTTGTAAATGCCGTGGCGATTCGTTTAAGCAATCTCATACATATTGTCACTTGCATAACGCATAGCGATGTATTCTTAAAACCCCGGACACGTGTCAGCCAGCTATTATTTGTTAATGTCTGCATCAACGGAAACGAAATACTGAGCAGAATGACATGGACGCAACAAAATCATTTCCGCTTTCAAATAGGCACTAGTCACCTGGGAATGACGATGTTGATATCATCATCTGCCTAGCTTTTTCCCAACTATTTTGGGGTCGGCTTCCAGTCTAACCGGATGCAGCTGAATACCAGTATTTTACATGGAGCGACTGCCTATCTGACCTCCACAACCCAGTTACTAGGTAATACGATACTCCTTGGTAAGATGTTGATATAAGAATGAAATAAAGGATAATAACATTGAAAACTAAATTATTATTGCATTAGGTTACACATAATTTAATCTAATCTTCATTACGAATAACTTAAGTAGGTGTGTTTTAATCTAGAACATCTAATCACAATCTAATCTGTCTGCAACATACGTACCTAATATAGTATTTAAATTGTGTAATTTTTCTTGTGTGAACTGGACTCACTTGTGGCAAGTGTTATCCGAAATGCTGTCTTCTCATCTCATTGCACTCGTCAAGAACCTGCTTTTTTCGTGTTCAAGAAGAGTGTAAAGCAGGAAGGCAATGCATCATCTCTCCTATCCTTTTCAATATTAATGGCGAGTACATTATGCGCAAACCATTAGTAGAGGGATGATATATGGTATTATATAGGATGGTGGTTGTGGTCCTGAAAATCTCTAACTTTCGCTTCGCTGATGATGCCACTCTGTTGACCACCAACGATTCTAATAGTACAGCTTATGAGTCGGTTGGACATAGCGTCGGTCGAGAAATAGGATTCTCTTAACCAACCAGGCCAAAACCAAATTAATGGTCGTCGATAGAGCCAACGCTCTTCAACGCCTTGACATGCTCGGGCCCTATACCATCGTGCAGGATTTTGTTTGCCTGGGATCGAGAATACTGAACACAGGCAGAATAGAGGATGATGCATCGGAATGGTCAAATCGATGATGACCCAACTTGAAAAAAGTATGGAGGGACTGTAGCATACTTATGTCGCATTCCACCAAACTTATACCTAGAATAAGTCTTATCACACTAATATTATAAAGGCGAAAGTTTGTGAGTGTGTTTGTATGTTTGTTACTTCTTCACGCACAAACGGCTGGACGGATTAGGATGAAATTTGGCACACAGATAGTTTACAACCAGGATTAACACAGGATACTTTTTATCCCGATATTCCCACGGGACACTTATGCGGGTTAAACCGCGGGGCGCAGCTAGTCCTGAGAATAAATTTTGAATTTTTGACAGTTTTTCCATACTAGAACTGTCAGACGTCAATTTTATTCCACGAATAAGAGATATCTGACTTTGGTAAAAGCAGCCCTAAGCAGAAAGCCAAAAGTACACATCGTGAGGACTCTGACCTTGCCTATTTGTTTTATGGTGTGGAATACTGGATCATCAAAGCATTAGAGCGACGCATTTGAGATGTGAAGCACACCCAGGACGAATGCATCCATCATAAAAGAACTGCGAGAAGATCTACGAGTGTTTAGAGAGTGCTGCTGTACTTCGGCCATATCACCCGAAAGCCATTCGACAACCTGGCCAAAACTTATAGTTACCGGAAAGGTAGACAGAAAGAATCCCAGTGTACGTACGTAACCCTATACGATGGTCTGACCAAATGAAGGCTCCTACAAACAGGCGTGACATGCGATATAATTGCGCGCGACACTAAGGCACCACTTGTTGTGCGACTTGCGGTGCCTTTGTGTCAGACGCGATTTTATCACGTGTCGCGCCTGTTTAAAGGAGCCTTGAAGCAACACCTAGACACCAAGAACTCCGACGCACTGCAACAAACCAAAGATCGTCACAAATGGAAGGAGATCGTTAAAATGTTGTCGGCTCATCACGACGCAGTGAGCAAACAACTGAAGGAGGAGGGTTTGTTATTAAAAGAGACTGCATGTTTATTGAATTGAAAACAATCGAATGCATGACAAAGAATATGTGTTACGAAAAAATCAACATTAGGCTTATTTTAACATAGGGTTTTAATAAGTGCAGTCGCCTTCTCGAAGAGAAATTACTCTTACGATTTATTCGTGTGGCATCGTGATCTATCTGTGAATACCACAAATTATATGGTGGGACATCTGAAGCAGGCGATTATTCCGAGAATTGTAAATATTATTCTTGTACCTACTCTGTCTGCTTGTTTTTTTGTGGGAAACTTGTAAACAACTGCCCTGAAGTCTAAAACTTTACATATACCACCACATACCTACCATAACATCGTCAGGATTTGTATTATTTTTTTTTCCTTTACGGGATTGCTACTACGTACTTATTTATTATACAAACTTTATAAGTTGTTAACATTTCTTTTTTTTTCCGATCTGGTACTAACTAGATCTAGATTTTTCCTGTCTCATGTTGTCATGCGTCATTATATAGGTACACTAACACTAATAGAACTAAACACTTCAGCGAGAACCGGTATAAAAATAAATCAGAATCTACATGTTACACTAGCCTTACCATACGTTGTACGAAAAATAAATACGTTCTTTATAAGTGACTATGTATTTGTAATACTATGTGATAAAACATAACTGATGAAATGTAGCTGAACTATATCTATAGGTACACACTACACATGCTTATCCCTCTGTAGAAAAACAGGCGTGATGTTATCTTATGTGTATTTGACTTTTTTAAATCGTATCTCAACAAAAATAACTTTCCCTTTTGAACTTTTCACTGACATTAGTCTTCCACAAATAAAAATCGCAATCATCTCTTGCCACGAGTTTTCTCGACAATTTGAAACAAAGGCAAAGGTGGCGTGAGTTACTTTTGGCACCTGTTTTCATATTGTCGTTTAAATTTATATGTTGTTGTTTGGAATCGATTGTTGTAAATAGGTGGATAGGGAGCGCTTAGCGGTAACTGTTTGGTAATTGAAATAGAAAGAAAGAAAGAGAATACGTTTAGGTACCTATTCGCGGTAAACATAATGCAGAAAAAGAAGACAAAAACAAAAAAAAATGTATCAAGTTTGGGGAAAACATGCGTCACATCCACGCAAAACGGCGGTCGCTCAGCACAATGCTAAGACCCTATGCGAGGCAGAACCACTGGTTTTCAGCGATAGCTGGCGTTGACTTGAAATGAAATTAGCGTCGTCAATAATGTCTCATTAGATTAATTAGTTCATGATACATGTGTCATTATTCGGTGTCGTCAGCGTGTGGCTGGCGGGGTCAGTGTGCCAGGTGAAGTGTGAAATGTACCTATAATGTATGGGTTTCGAAGTTTTCACCGACAGTGCGACCATTTCTTCACAAAGTCGCGACGGCGCTAATGACTCACTAATCTACGTGTTTGTTGCTTCATGCCGAAGATTGCATGCCTGTGATTCACCTGCTGCTGATTTGATTTGATAAACCTATTTTTGCAATTAGTTCACGGTTTATAAATAGAGTCTGATAATCTATTTGGGCGTTTCTCTGTAAACTGGGCAACTCGTTCTAAGGAAACTGTCTAGGCAACTTTTTTGCTCATAATATAATAAATTTTATTTAGGGAACATGTATCCATCTATTTATTTATATAGGGCAGATGAACCACAAATATTCCCATTACTTTAGAAAATATTAAGCATTTTCTGAAAAATGTATACAGGGGACTGTTGTCAAAGCCAGGGGACTGTGAACTTAAATAAAAAAATACAATTTAAGTATCGAAATTAAATGTTTTTTTTTATTATTATAAACTTTGGAGATTAAGAATTAAGTAACGGAATAATAAAAAATTAAAGAATCAACTATCTTTATGTAATATTGTACTTAGCACTGTAATCATAATATTTACTTATTAATTAAAATCACGTATATTGAGAGGACTTTCAGTACTTTGAAACTTACACTACAGAATCAGTCTCGAAAAATAATTAGTTATTTCTAAAATATAGCATAAATCGGTTAAAAAAAACAGTATTTGAAGTCTTTTTTTTTTCTCGAAAACATCCACATGTGAATCAAACTTGTAAAACATTCTATTGCCTTTTAAAACTATATTGGGATTGGACAACTTCTGTACCACTTGGTCCATTGTAATGTCTGCCACATCATCATCGTATCTAAATAATTGGCCTTTATTATCACAGAGCTTTAAGAATGTAACCCGGATTTCGCCATCTTCTTCATCTATTTTGTCAATTATGCTCGCATATCTATATTCCATATTTGTTTTGCCAAGCAATTTCACAACAATATAATCTCTAGTTTTGAATGCTTGTACTATAGCAGAACTGGGTCCAGCCTCATTATCAGATTCTGAATCAGTGTACACATCTTCTACATTAAGTTTTGGCTTGTCTTCATAAATTATTTTTCCGATATTAAAGTGCAAACAACAGTCATTGCCGCAAAAACAGCTTAAATTGTTCATCACTATCTCAGTAAAATTTGATTTTATTCCCATTGGATTAAAGAATTTTCCAATGACTTGATGGACTTTGAATCATCTTTTCTTTATTTTTATTAATTATTTCAGCAACTTCAGGTGTTGACATTTGAATTAACAGACAGGTGTAAATACATCAGAATCTGGAGTATTGTCTTTAATAAATGAGTTACTTTTTTCTTATTGCGATACTTGGTGCAATACTCTTTCCACTTCTTGGCATTTTGGTGTTCTCGTGGAGTCATATTCTCAATAAGCTTTCTAGTTCCCTTTTCTTTTTTCTTAAGGTACTTAAGGCGTTCTTTTTCTTTAAGTTCTTCCCTTTTCTGAGGGTCGTTTTTAATCTTCTCATATCTCTTTCGCTCTGCTTCCTTTTTTTTGTAGAATCTCTTTTTTGTTTCTTTGGTGCCATTCTCAAAACAAATCTAAAACAATAACAAATATAATTTTGACAGTCCCCTGGATGCTGAAACAGTCCCCTGTCCTGTAGAGAGACAGGGGACTGTTGCCAGGGGACTGTTTAATTTGATTTCATTGATGAGTAGTACAAAATGTAATTGATCTATGCTACTTTGCTGCACATAGGAAGTATGTATCTATTGTAACAATTTAAATATTTGAAGGAATCATTAAAATACATAAATAGAAGTAAAATAATCCTTACCAGGGGACTGTTGGCTGTCAGGTTACAACGCGGCTTCCACGGAAGGACGCTCGAATTCTACTAAATAAGATGGCTTTCTGGTCGTCATGGCGGCAACCGCGCAAACTTCAAACTTATTGCGTTTCGTTACACGCATAAAAGCCGTTGTTTAACCTTTTGGCTACGCGACACGTAATTTAAAATATAGACAGGGGGACTGTTCACTAAATGCGAAGACAAAGTTTCATTGCCTTTCTTTAAATTGTAAAATAATATTTACGTAAAATAAATAGGTCTCATTGACAATCAAACAATATTGATTTAATAATACAACAATTCGATTAATTCCAATAGATACTATCTCGATTAATTTAGTCTGAAGTAACTATACTGCTTTGGTGACATGTCAGGGGACTGGTTTTTAAGAACTATAAAAACGTTTTTAATATAATAAAGTTTATTTTAGTGGATTTTTTATGTTGAGCAGAGGTAGATTGAGGTATTGATTTTTGGAATTATCTACGAAATATTTACGATCTTTTATTTTTTTTAACAAAATTAGCCTGAGACAATGAGTTGCCCAGTTTGTAGAGAAACGCCCATTTATGTCCGCTTAAAGTAAATTCAAACGAAAGTGTAAAAAAGACGCACTGTATTGAAAACTTACGTACGGTCGAGTTTAATGAAAAAATAAATAACTTGAATATCGGATATTGGTTTACGGTTTTGAAAAAATATTCCTATTAATAAAACAATGAATATTTCTTAGTGCAGAATACAACGCAACCTACGCTTGTAGGTGCAAACATTATTGTGTAATCAAATTACGGAGCAATTAATTACGATCATAATACTTATTTCTATTTCATTCTTATTTCCGTATGATACCTATTATTTTAATACTTACTAAGAATAAAAAGCACCTCTTAAAAAGACAACCTACAAAAATATATTGCAGTCAGGAATATATTTTTGTAGGTTGTCGTTTTATAGGAATCTTATAACAAACAAATAATAATTGTTTATTAAGGTAGCTTTGGCACCATAGATAGATACTACGAATAGCGTATGGAATTTGTATAAAAATATTATAATTAACGTGTACCAACATAGTTGTTGTAGGTGTGGGATTCGTTTTTAAACGTTAGTCGGATGTACACAGTTATACAACGCAGAAGCAGCGGGACATCCGCGGAGACGCAGTGTAGCAGGGGCTTTGTTATAGTACCGCAGCCGTAGCAGTTGCGCTAATCCGGCGTAGCAACCGCGTAGGCGCAGCGTAACGGTCGTAGCCACGTAGATGCCGCGTAGCAGGGGTATACGGCGTAGCAACCACGTACAAGCAGTATAGTAGTAGTCGCATAGATCCAGCGTAGCAAGAGCGTAGGGGCAGCGTAGCGGTCGAAGCCGCGTAGATACAGCGTAGCAGCAGCTTCGTTACGGTGTAGCAATCACGTAGAAGCAGCGTAGCCGTAGTAGCCGCGCGAGTAGCGTAGGGGTATCGTAGACGCGTAGATGCCTACACGCTGTGGTGTTAAAAATAAACTTAATGAAGACTGATTTTACCAAGGCAGATTTCTTTCATCCGTGGAATAAAATTGACGTCTAAGTTTTTATTGGGAAAAACTGTCTTAAAACAAAATTATTCCTCGGATTAGAAAATCAACCATAAAAACAAAAAAACATGCTATTTTAAATAATGCAATGTATGCTGCTAAACTACTTAAAATGCAGATTACATTAATACTGCAATTATTAATGCGGTTTATTTATTACATTATCGAATCCCATCAATGTGTCATCAATCAATCATTCGAAGAATTTACTTAAGTACAAATTATTATCATGCTATTATTAGCTTTGATGAAAACACACTTTGTTCCAACAATAACTTTTTCGGAACTTATACATATATTCATCTTGTAAGAGTATGAAAACAACAGTGAGATGTTGGAATGTTGAGCAAGATAAATAAAACAATGAGATTAGTTTGAAAAATTCTATTTGGCATTTGTAAGATACTCGTATTATCTGTGGTTACCGTTTTTTTCTAGCTTTGAAATTACTTAATATATAATATATTACTTATATAAAAAACCTATCTGCATATTATTATTTATTATGTAAAACCACGACCTTTCTTATCACTGTGCAGCAAGGTGAGCCGAGTACGACTGACAAGTTAAAGTAATAAATCAATCTTCTTCCATTAGATAAATGTATATGTTTTTGTGGTTATTAAGCGTCTGGGCTTAAAGATGTGCGATTATTTATCGCACGAACTAATCCAGGTAGGAATAAAACCACATTAAAAAGATTATGAAGGAATTTGATAATAAAATGTACCTCCAAACACCTGTCCATTAAAAAAATTGCAGCCAAAAGCAACAGACTTTTAGACTAAGTACTAAAAACTGCTACAACTTTCGTTGAATTTAGATCATTGTGGATTATATTTTAACGTTTAAATTAACTACAATAAGTATTCAGATAAGTACCCAATTACATTGACTAATTACTAAATAAGTGCTTTAATTTGATCAAGCTCCAAATACTAAATCCGTCTTAAATATGTAAAGAAACCAGCTTTAAGTACCTTGATTTAGATTGAGGTTTTATGTTTCGTGTTAGTAACTGCATTTTGTAACACGAACCCTAAAGCCTCAATCATGAAATTGTTAGTTGCTACTTATCTATGTTCTAATTTTATAACAACTTGCTTACCTAAATATTAAAATTATTCATAAATTCAAGCCGGTCACCTTTTAGATTTTTGGGGTTTTGATATAAGGATATTACCTACCTGTGTTTAGTGTTATTAACTTCAGAGCAGTCAAATTCGATAGTGCTAGGTTGTTTAATTTTGTGATATAAGATTATTGAGAGTTACTTTTATACGTACACATAGGTACCTACGTGTTGGCTGCCAACACATACCAATAATCATTAGCGATGCTGATCGGCTGATCAACACGCAACGAAGTTTTAGGATTTAGTTATTTAATTTTGCTTAGGATTTTTTTGTCCTCTAGTATCTAATCTCGGTATCTACATCTATTTTGTTATTAGTTTAATTAACCGTTTTTATTAACTTATTATTATAAACCAAAGTAATAATAGTGGTTTGCATATTATGAATGGGAATAACTGGTAGCGATTAATGTCAGTTGCCACGGTTATTGCGTTCTGGACTCTTGACTCGCTAAATGGGTATAATTTCGTTTACATACACCTTGAATAATGCATTCCACAACCCTATAATTACACTCACCTTGTAGGTAGTGGTGTAGCTATACGCGTTTCTTCTATACATACAAATAAATAAAATTGCAGTGTCTGTTTGTAATGTCAAAATAATAGCTTTTTACTAAATGCATATAAAAGTAACGGTACTTATAAGATTTTTTTTTTGTCCGTCTCTATTTAATTTTGTGCCGGCTAATCTCCGAAACGGCTGACCAATTTTGATGAAATTTGGTATGGGGATACTGTGAACCCCTTTGGGGGAGGACATAGGCTTTTTACTTTTTATCGACATACCACACGGACGAAGCAGGCGGAAGCCAGTAGAGTAATAAACCAATTAGATTTACTATACCTGCGCATCACAGATTATTTTCTAAAGACTTATTATAAACATCAAATATTCATTAACAACAAAGGAAGCAATTTAATTCCATACGTCCGAAAAATAAAGGCATTTCCTATAATGTATTCAATATGAAAATTAAAGAAGTACGTAGGTAATGAAAAACAGGTTTTTATTAAAGGCTCGGTATTCGGGTTAACAAACTTGGGTCAGACATATTAATCAAAGTGTAATGAACCCTACACTTAGCCGCCCCCTGTCGTGATTTAGTTCTCCATATCCTTACGTTGACCTCCTGGTTTATTAGGCCCTATCATGATCAGGGAGTTTATTCCCACTAGTTCTGCTTATGATAATATGACAGGTACTATGATAGATAAAGGTAACCAGTAAACAAAAGTTAGGCCTGAAACTGATTAGGCTACACGCGCGACTTTTTATTTTTCTTTGCGACTTTCAGAATAAAAGAACCTTTTATGGAAAGTTCTTCTCTTCCTCTTTTTCTTTATTGTACACATAATTTATAAAAACAATGTTACAACATTATAAAGAGTCTCGCTCCGCTTCTTTTAATATGTCTTACATAGAAAGAAGTCGAATTTATAGTTCTTTCTATAATTTTAAATAACTTCTAAAGACGAAGAACATCAATTCTAAAGGGCAGGAAGCGAAACTTCTAATGGAATAATCGGTAGTTACTATGGGAAATAGAATCAGGCCCCTAATTTACTAGACCATTCATTGATTTCTTATTTCGAAACCCACGTCAACTTCTTAGCTAATCACGCCAAACTCGCATTGATTTCGCGCGGCTTCGATCATTGTGTCATAGAGAATACGGCCCCTGGGGGCTTACTCTCCAAACTAATTTTAATTCCAATGAGATGCCATATGATTCCAATGTTAATTTTACAGTCACGTGATTCAGTACTCTTGAAAACAATATTGTCAACAATTACCCCACGCCAAACCCGAACCCATTTCCACTTAGTTCTCCAAAATGGACACCCAATCTAAAAATCATTTGGCGCTAGCATCGACCTCAAGAGTACGAAACGTCACAATTCCAATGACAATCTATCGGAATTAAATTGAAGAGTAAGCACCCAGGTCAGAGAAAAAATGTTTTAACTAATATAAGCAACATTTTCAGTTTAACAACTTGTTACCAGTTTTAAGACCGCTAACGAACGATACCTAAGTATATGGTGAGACGCCAAAATATCTTTGTATTTGTCTGTCAACAAGGGTACCATTGCACAGCGGGGTGATTGCGTAACACACTATCAGAAGGAATTGCTTTCATTTTGACAGTTCAACAACATTCATTGCGTTATTTACGTTGTTGAACAGAATTTTTTTTCGAATACTCGAAAAATTTGTCTTTTCAAATTTCAAACAAAATTCGAAATTCGAACATATAGCCGGAGAGCCGGCTGTATAAAAGTCCTATGGATCAGATACATGAATCATTTTTGGGAATTGGGGTATGAACAATAAAACCATAGGTCTAGAGGTCGACACTCCTGAAGTTGCTTAATTTTGCCCGCATGCAAAATTATGACTTCACTTCCGGTTTTTATTTTAGGTGTAATTGTAATTTATGAAATACATCAAGAAAATTTATGTCAAACGAAAGTTTTTGATGAGTAGAATAGAAATGTCAAGGGTCGACAAGCTCTACTTATTCGCTACCCTGAGTCGACCTCCGTAAAATATTATTTTTTTTAAATTTATCTTAAGCCATCGAATACACGGATTTGCTTACGATTTTCTGAAACTAGAACCTCTTAAATGACTAAATAAAATTGGTCGACATCTTTTATTTGCCCGGATCTGACTGTCGACTTAGTTTAAAGAATTAAATAGCGTATGCTTATACATTTCATCTCTATGTATGTTTAATTATTTAATTATCTACATATCTTTTCCAAATACATTAATAACTTTTTTTTTCATAGAATTTATTTTGTATTTCTACCTTAAGTCCAGGTACCCGTTAACGTTTTTTCTTTTGTACCTGTAACGTAAGCTAGGTTCGGAGTTACTCCGGCATTAACAAAAGAACACGAGTAGGTAGGGTGAGCCCGATATTTTTCAGCCCTAAGTTTGGGACAGTAGTGTTACGAGCTTGGGGTTCGTGACAATAAAAACTGCCGATTTAATAGCGCCAAAAAGTGACACTTTAATCAACACACTAAATAACACCAAAACTCACAATATATGTGGTAAAGAATGGAGAAATGTACAGTAAGTATTTCAAGAAAATTGTAGTTATGTTACAATTAATGAAAAAAAAAGTTATTAATGTATTTGGAAAAGATATGTAGATAAATAATTGAACATGTATAGACGTATGATGGAACGTATGAGTTAGAGCTCATTGATTTTTTAAACTAAGTCGACAGTTGGATGTGAGTAAATAAAAGGTGTCGAACAATTTTTTTTAGTAATGTTACAGTTACAGAATTAATTAAAAAAAATTATTAATGTATTTGGAAAAGATATACAGATAATTAAATAATTAAACATACATAGAGATGAAATGTATAAGCATAGCTCTTTAATTCTTTAAACTAAGTCGACAGTCAGATCCGGGCAAATAAAAGGGGTCGACCAATTTTTTTTGTAGTGTTAGAGTTACAAATTAATAAAAAAAAATTATCAATGTATTTGGAAAAGATATGCAGATAATTAAACATACATAGAG
This sequence comes from Luperina testacea, assembly GCA_927399505.1. Taxonomy (NCBI): domain Eukaryota; kingdom Metazoa; phylum Arthropoda; class Insecta; order Lepidoptera; family Noctuidae; genus Luperina; species Luperina testacea. The sequence continues at coordinate 11,410,859 of OV656756.1, forward strand.
ATGAAATGTATAAGCATAGGCTCTTTAATTCTTCAAACTAAGTCGACAGTCAGATCCGGGCAAATAAAAGGTGTCGACCAATTTTTTTCAGTCATTTAAGAGGTTCTGGTTTCAGAAAATCGTAAGCAAATCCATGTATTCGATGGCTTAAGATAAATTTTTAAAAAATAATTTTTAACGGAGGTCGACTTAGGGTAGCGAATAAATAGAGCTTGTCGACCCTTGACATTTCTATTCTACTCATCAAAAACTTTCGTTTGACATGAATTTTCTTGATGTATTTCATAAATTACAATTACACCTAAAATAAAAACCGGAAGTGACGTCATAATTTTGCATGCGGGCAAAATCAAGCAACTTCAGGGGTGTCGACCTCTAGACCTATGGTTTTATTGTTCATACCCCAAAAATGATTCATGTATCTGATCCATAGGACTTTTATACAGCCGGCTCTCGGACTAATACTCGTATGTAACTATGAAATATTAGCAAAGGTTTAGCAATATCCTTCAAAATGATTCAGATTGAGATTGATAGTGTATAATAGGTAACGAAATTAGAGTGCTGGTTCATGAGATTTCATCACGTATGCAACAAATTTTTATATCAAGCACACTGTAATCTTTCTCCCTTTTATTAACTTGTGATTACTGTTCTCCGGGAAATCGCTATCAAAAGACAGACGAGGAAAATGTACCGAATGAAGGTTGAAAAAATAAACTGACATGAGTATTCTACCGACCACAACTCGCGTTACCTACTAATTGTCTTATAATCTAAATTACTGCCTTACTAAAGTGATTCTAGATATAAAGCTTAACTAGCATTTTCAGGTCACGGAATACTTACTTATTAGGCTTGGTGTAGGTGTATATTTTTACTGTTTTACTCCGCACTGTTTTCGATGTATCATTGCTACCTCTCTATTTTTTTAGTAGGACTAATAAATGTTCCTATTTTCAGAATAACACGACAGTCATCGTGGAGAACGGCGAAGAAATTGTAAAAGTTAGTAAAATGCAAGTGCCCAATGGAATTAGTCAAGCCAAAGGTTTGAACGGTAAGTGATAAAGTTTGCCCTTTATTTTCACCATAGTTTCCATTTCATCGAGTATTGTGCCAGTTGTGAGATTAAGGTTTAGGAGCTTGTCAAAAGCTATGTTTCTTATTATTCTTATAAATAATTATTTACCTATTAATAAACTGTGAGTCGACAAACGAACACAACACAACGACAAGACGAAGAACCTTTACGCGAACTCACGAACTTACCTACCGAAAATCCGTATGCGCGCAAGGGCGCGCATACGGATTTTACGGAAAGTAATTACTTAATTACTTTTCTTTTTAAAAAAAATGCTCAAATAGGTATTTATTGTAACCGTACAATAAATACCTATTTGAGCATTTTTTTTAAATTTTGCACTAAAGCTACCGAGCTTTAGTGCAAAATTTTCCATTTGTTGATTTAAAATATCGTACAATTTATTATTTGGAGTGTCATAAATTGCTTTATGTGATAACCCCACTAGTCGTGTCAGTAACAGACTGTTTAATATAAATGAATCAGTGGGGGACCAGATCCCTCCAATACTTTATATACCTAGTAGCTCTACACATGCAGGCGATCTCGATTATTCGTGGGAATAAATGGTTAGTTGGTTACATAGGATTTGTTTAATTCTACTAACGGGGCGCTGTTGTGGCATCAATTTGTCTTTCCATTATTGCGCAAGTAGGTAACTATTGCTTTTTTATGTTGATACTACTTAATTGACGTCATGCTGAAGACTTTGCTCAGATATGATAAAATATTTTGTCGCAATTTAAAAACCGACACTAATTGTGCTACCCAAGACGAGGTCAACTTTAAAGTACGATGCTTACTTCGCCATCAGTAATAAATCAGAAATAATTGATTTTGTAATGATCATTTTATATACCTATAAATGCAAACGATAACAATGGCGCGATCACAACAATTACCTTTCAATAAGCGATTTCTTAACCAGGTTAATGTGTTTGATAACGTTTGCCATTGTACAACAAAAGTTACTAACACACGAGCTGCAGACAGAATTTATAACAAACATTCTGAAATGTTATTGGGCACGTGATGTTTACATAATATTGTAATGTCCAATTTTCAGGGCCGGACCAGGTCGTACCATCAGAAAATTTCACTAATTCAGTACCCGGGGGCCATGTGAAGTTACACGTGCAGGCCCGAGGGCTGGCTGCGGAGCCCCCTATCTCAGTGCCTGGCCTTCTCAAACGGACGGTAGCAAGGTACCCCGACTCCACAGCGCTAGCAACAAAAAAATCTGATGGCAAATGGCACAAAATCACTTACAAGTAAGTTTACAGATTATCTGCATGTCCTTCTCTTTTAAGTTCGTAAGCCCACTGAAATACAAAACACGTTTTTGTAATAGATAATTCATTTTCATTAAAGATAAATAATTTAAAAAATTAAGATTGAATGTTCAAAATCGGTTGTCAATTAAGCCGTTAATACCTCGATAAGAATACCTCGTGTAGAAAAAATGCATAACAATATTTATTTACCTACGTAATAGATATCTGACTTAGCCAAATCAAATTGATGGTAATAGCAAGTTTTATTAAAGAAGTAACTAAGCATTTTTATATTTTCTCACGTGCGCTAAAGTGAAGGCGCTAAGGTGATCCTAAAACAGGCACATTTTTTTTTGACTTGCTGACTATATTGGCAAAATTTTATGCAGGAAAGTGTTTGAATGTCCATGATGGCTATAAGAGTAGGGAAAGACCAAGGAAAGGTAAATGGACTGTGAGAATGATTATATGATTAGAAACCAGTGACTACCGTCTACAGAGATGACGTCGTCAGAAGTATGGAAGAAAAAGACATAATACCATTTACCTGTTAAAACAAAGTATGAATAAAAATAAACATTAAGCCCCTTAGATTAGTTAGATTAGTAGATATCGATAATGAAGATTATCAATGTCATCAGAATTTATGTTTCCTATAAATTATATAAATAATCCTACCAATGATTGTAAACTTGAAATGCCCCTTACTCTTGTACCCCTCACAATCCTCACATTGTTTTACGTATCTACTTTCATGTATTTTTCAGACAATACCAGGAACGCGTGCGAACAGTGGCGAGAGCTTTCATAAAGCTGGGCCTGGAGCGATACCACTCCGTCTGTATCCTCGGCTTCAATTCAGAACAATGGTTCGTCGCCGACCTAGCAGCCATTCACGCCGGGTTAGTACAATTTTATTATTAGTACTTTTCTTTTCTTTCGTGAGAAAGGATACTTCCCCAAGTATTTGTTGTCAATTATTAAAGTGTAGGTATTTTCGTGACGTAGGTAAATACTAAAGTTAAAAAACTGGCACTCCGGTAGTGCCGACAGAAGTGAAAACTTGAACAATTACGAGTGTATTTTGTGAATCGTCTTATAAACAAAACAGGCGTGTTAAGGTGTGTTCCTTATTTTATAGGGTTTTTTGCAAATCAGGTATGATGACCAAAGTGACTGGTTTATTCTTCTCGTGAAAGGAATTTATTCAGATTTACAAATAAGCACACAGGATAGACTTCAGTTCGTGGTGTTGGTCGCGGCAGTGGTAAGAGAAGCAAGCCGCTCGCATGGAGCTCGTCGTCAGTTATATATCCGTGGTTCAGCGCCATCTCGTCGTTGTTGGATGAACTACGTAGTTAGTACGCGAGGCCCTCGTAGTTCTTCCCGATGTGCATAGATGGCGCTGTCCTCAACAACGCGCGTCTTACGTTTTACGTCTTACGTTTTACGTCTTACGAATTTTCGATCAGGGTCACGTGACCTGACGCGAGTTTAGAAGTTTTTACCCATTCCAAAAAAAGTACACAGCGCCGCTAAAGAAGTTTTCACTTCAAAAAAAACATCTGCCTCGCCTGAATTCAAGCAATAGGTGATTATTTAGTTCCCATCAAAAATGTTGGCTACTTGAGTGATAATAATCTCTTCTTTTTTACGGAAATACATTTCCGACAATGCTTAAACAAGTCATAAAGTGACGTGTTGATGTCGTTCGGTAAAATGACTACCTACCTATGCAGTAATTTTTAATTTGCTAGAACAAAATGACGGCTAATATATATGTACAAAATAATGTCATGTTAACAAAAAAAGGTCGATCGCAGCTGACGTTTTAGTCTAGCAAATAAAAATCAGAGTATAGTTGCCTATTTAATTATGAAACTAAAAATACCATACCTACATACATCCATCATCTCACAGCTTTCTTAAATAGTTGGTTCAATTTACAAATGAACCTATTGTTTCACAAGTGTTTTACATTTCGGAAACATAGGTACGAACCTAGTACTAAGTACACATAATTATGTAGAACTCGGTCAAAAGATTTCAACAGTGCCATGTGTAAATTAGCTATATACCTCACATTTTTATACCTTTTACAAGAGCTTAAGATAAGGAATCACTATGCCAACTTATTTATTTATTATTTTATAATAATATAAAACCCATAATTTATTTATTACTGAAGGCCAATTGCGTCATTGTCGCGGTCTTAAAATGATAGGTAAGCTATCTATACAAATAAAACACAGTCGGGTTTGTTACACCATTTATAACTCAAGAACAGCTGGACTGATTTTTATGATCTTTGATTTGTTGAAGTAGTCTCCGCCACGAATAGCATAAAAACTATTAAAACATCGACAAAAAAATTATAAGTAATTCATTTTCTCATACTTTTTGTATGGGAAGGCTTTTTGGATGATATCTCGAGAACGGATTGACTGATTTCGATGGCGGTACGGAGTTCGCCGGGTTAGTTAGTAGGTATATAATTATGTATATTATTAGGGATACAAAAAAATAATGAATAATTTGCATGTCTCGGGCTTATATTTGTATGATGGTTGGGAAGAAAATTAATACCTAACCTACCTGACCTATGCACAAAAAAAATATTTTCATACCCAAAAACTAAAATTTCACTTATACTTTCATTTCACTGACGGTCCATATTATTATAACAACTATTGAAAGAGAAATTGTTGATTATTATTAGAGCTATATGTTTGTAACTACAAAGCGGAGATGACCTACACACCACATGTCATGAATGTAATGACAAATTCTACAACATTCAAATGTAATTCCCCAGTGGTTACGCGGCGGGTATCTACACTACAAACTCCGCGGATGCCTGCTACCACTGCCTGCTCTCATCTCGCGCCAACATCTGCGCCGTGCAAGACAAGAAGCAGCTGGATAAGATCCTCTCAGTCAGGCACAAGCTACCGCACCTGAAGGCCCTCATACAGTGGGAGGGCAACGTAGACACCTCGGTGCCCGGAGTCTATAGTGTAAGTAGTTTCCATAGAAAACACATAACAAGACCCTGTTGAAGTGAAACAAGCTGTACCTACTTGCAGGGCAGGTAGAAAATTTGTAGAGCTAAACGTTAAGAGCTCTAAGAGTACCTACATCGAGTCATGATAACGCGGTTTTTTCGTCACTTAAATATTGTCGCATTCTACATATTAATTTGGACCAAACTTCTTTGTTTTCAGTGGGAACAGGTTATGGAAATGGGAGCTAAGGAGCCCAACACGCAGCTCGACAGTGTCCTTAAAACTATTGCAGTCAACGAATGCTGCACATTAGTGTACACCGTAAGTACTTAATTTTTACCAGCTGGTGTATCTATCGGCTCCATATCACCCTACTTTCAGTAAGCAGAATGTAGGTATTAAACAGATGATGTGAATGTCAACAGTTCAATAATATAGTAATCCCTGGTTTCTCCATGTTATTTCATCATTTCCCCTTAAAGGCATAGATATAGGTTTATAACCGCAAACATAAACATGGCCCTTATTAGGTTATAACTGGAGGAAACTGAATCGTAGAGAAAACCTAATCACCGTTTCGTCTCCTATGCCGAACATATCTAGGTACTCATTTAATTTATATTTGTTGTATTTTGCTAATGATTCTTATTTCTCCGAAAGTCAGGGACGGTGGGTCCTCCGAAGGCTGTGATGTTGTCCCACGACAACCTAACATGGGACGCCTTCTCCATCGGTGAGCGAGTGGCTGACCTGCAGCCGACGCACGACCGCATCATCTCCTTCCTGCCACTCAGTCACGTCGCGGCACAGGTATGAGAGAAAATAGAAAATAAATTGGCCCTCATGTGGTCACTTGTGAACGTTAGCCTCTATAGCTGAGGTTCACTAGGTAGGTATAATAATAATTGAGAATAGGATTGTTGGATGCAGTGTGCTCAAAAGTACTTATACTGAGAAAACTGCTGGCTATCTAATGTCTGTTAGTCGCTTGCCCGTCATTAAATTACGTTAATAGCTGTTGCTATCCCGCATATGATGCACTGGATGCTACAGTTCTTTTAGTCAGCTATCTAGGGTCTAGGATCTGAACTACCGATTTGTGACGTATTCCTCTTGCCTCGATGGGGCTATACTACATCGGCATATTATTTCTCGCTAATCGAGGGGTAAAAGCAAAACATTTAATGGTTGCTTATCAATTATGCAAGTCAATAAGTTCGACTATAAATGTTATCACAGTACCTACAAATTAATTTACATAATGTCGTAGTACAAATTACATAAAGCAGTGCAATCTATTAACCTACCATAAAATATTTGTGATAAACATGGTTCCAGCAAGTGATTTGGGGACAAAATGCGTCAAGGTTATTGAGATCGCAGAAATCGTTCGCAAAATGTCATAGATCGATATTGAAACAAACGCAAAATAGCTGACTTTGATCGCAAGTTAATTGGCAATTCATTCAAGTTTGTGATTAAGATGTCAATATTCATGTGCTTTCTCAGGTGGTAGACATCTACACAACTCTATCAAACGCGATTCCCGTGTTCTTCGCACAACCTGACGCGCTCAAAGGCAGTCTAGTGGAGACGCTGAAGGAAGTACGCCCTACGAGGTAACGTCCACCGAATATTTAACGTGTTCTCACTCTTAAATAACGGGTGTAAAAAGACGCTTAACGAAGCCGAGAGTCACTTGTTCTCCCCGACATTGAACCATACGTGGGAACCTTCTGGTTACTGAGATATGGTCAAAGTTATAACTTTTATTCACTTTTTTCAAGAGATCAAGTTTTAAATGTAGGTATATATATAACACCTTAACTTTAAATATCACCACAACTCCAGTACCGTTGCATGCATCCATAAGCACAATTTTTTGACGACGTGAACAATATGTTTTCACAGCAAAAATAAAAGTCTTTTCCCAGCAATAACTTTTGCTCAATGTTACTTAGTTTACACCCTTAGGTATTTTACACCCTGTATAAAGGCTCCCCGCAGACAGGCACGACTTGACTCTGTAGTAGAACAATTTCAATTAAAACTTCATGGAAATTGTCCTGAGTCGCGTCAAGCTGTCGCGTCGCGCAAGTCTGCGGTAGCCTTAAGTAGGTACCTAAAACGACACATAAAAAAAAGTTGGGCTCCTTAGAATCGATGTGTCATGTGAAAGTCCGATTACTGTAGGTACCTACATAGGCATATATATTATTATGTGAAATAATTAGGTTAATTGATCGGCTACCTATCTATTTGAGTACTTCCAATGTTTCTGCTACAAATGACTCACCTGCTTATCTAGGTAGTCAGGCAATTATGTGTAAAATTTGTAAGTATGTAATTAGTGTAGCGTGGGTCATCGTTATCTGTGAGTGTGAGATATATATTATATATTCTATATATATTATAATTATATATACATATATTATCAGTATATCTGTAATGTCTGGTAAGTATACATTTTACTTAATAGATTTTAAAATTAGTAAAAAAGAAGATAATGTAATCTGTTTATCCAATAGCCTATTTTTCGCTATGTTAGTATGCCTGCCTACCTGGCACAAACAAAAAGGTTTTCAACCATAATCCTTTGTAATTTTTTAGTGTTTCATGTAGATTAACTATCATAATTCCGTACATACATAGTCAATAGTAGTAGTCATGTTCCAAGTCTACAAAATATTTATTCCATCAGATTCTTGGGCGTCCCTCGTGTATGGGAGAAGATGTACGAGAAGATCATGGCGGTGGGTGCATCCAGCGGCTACTTCAAGAAGCAAATCGCAATGTGTGCGAAGGACAAAGGTCTTAAGTACCATCTTGCCAGGATCAATGGGTAAGACAACCAAACTTCGGTCCCATAGCTTTCTGCTTTTACTTATACAGGGTGGCAGGGAAATCGCCGCACAACCTGTTACCATGGATTCTGTAGGTACAGACGCCAGCACATCAAGCTTACCTACTACAATCTCTCAAATTTCTGTAATAAATTTTCAACTTTATCACTACAGCATAAGGTTCAAGGTTGATTAGGAAAAATTTACAGTTTCGGGTAGCTTGATGTGCTGGCGTCTGTACATGATTCTGGACACCACAGTATTGAAATTTATCGTCGGTTATTAAATAAAAAAAAATATTTTCCATATATTTTGACCGCGCAGGTATTGCACTTTCCTATGACACAGCAGATTTTTTTTTTTGACAACTGACGAAAATTTTCTACACTAGGGGGTCATGTGTGAATTCATAATTTCAGTTTGCGCGTCGAAGTATCAGCCACCCTGTATTATATAAGTGACTTTTTAATACTTGGATACCTTTTTGGATCAGTGCATTGCAGCAATACGTGCATTGGCATTGTGGGGCAAAAACTTTTTTATGAGATGTTGCATCATTGCATACTGCGTAAACGCAGGCTAAGCTGTCTTTGCACCCAAAAAGTCAAAAGAAGCGTCGATAGTATTTATGCTTTAGGTATAGAATTTGTCCCCGTAACTTCAGATTTCCTACATAAATCTTACAATGCTGACCTTAGTGAACAGACTTCCGCACGTTACGTAACAGGTGTCTCAGCGCAGCTATCTTGCACTGATAACAATAAGTATTACCTACTACGATTAGCGATTAGGTATATTACACCATGTTTAACGAGTAGGTAATGAGTAAAAATACATGAAAAAGGAACGTAATCTTTGGACTGTGAAAACGTTTAGATACTTAACCGTTTTGACTAAAATGGTATAAATAAAAATTGGTAGATAGATAGATAAACCATTTATACAACACAGAATACAGATCTTATGGTGACGTTCGGTATCCAGGGGGATAGAAGACGTCTCTTAAAAAATGTATGCTGGGCAAAATAGTCATATTAATGCCAATGTTTTTCAATCAGTGCGCTATCGAGCAGCATGTACAGTCTGCCAATAGACTTCACCATTCCTGAACTGATCAAGTTTTGGTATGTACGGTCAATGAACCCCGTAGCCTTTGGAGCATGCATCCCAATGTATTTAGCATCTAATTACTAGAATGAAATGAGCTTGAGTATTTTATTTTATTAGTATGTGTACACATTTTATGCGATTTTTTTTAATAGTCGTATGACCTAAGTAGTTAGAATTGTTTAAGTATAAGTAGGTATGATCATTTCGCAGTTGGTTTTGTCTAATGCCCCTAAACAAAATTAACAGTATTTTCCCTATAAACTTGCGGTTTCAGAAAAATATACTTCGACGATGTTATTAACTTTGTTACACAATGCATGTGATTGCATATTCATTTAATTTAATTAAGAACACAATAAGTACCTAATTTCAGTTTAATCTTTGTTTACCAACAGACCGACTGTGAATATAGCACTTATACGTAGGTGATACCTATACTTGGCATTGTTTGCGAACAAAACAAAGTAAATGTTCAATCAATGATAAACATATGGTTCGTATTACACCCAGGTACCTACCTACTTATTAAAGTAAATATAGCGCAGACTACAATACACGCAAATAGCTAATTAGCTGCCTGCTTACATATTAATTTTCTGCGGCAAAGGTGACTCGAGCACGGGATGCATGAAGAAGCCTCCTCGTGTAGCGCAGTTGTTCCGCCAGTTACTCAACTGAACCGAGCGCTCAGCGCATCCTGAACAGTCACACCCTTATTTGACTGGCCAATTCTTCCCTTGCGGTGATAGGGCTAATGCCAGCCTGGTTTGCGACCACCCTCCCACCAGAGTCCGGCGTCAAGCAGCCTGCTGTGTTTCATCGATGCGTGGGAGTTCCAATGCCTTATTATAGGCATCTTCTGGGCACGCTCTCCATCAGGCGTGATCGAGGTCAAGAGAGATAAAAAAAACCGCCATTTATCATTGGTACCTCTACCTTAGCAGTATGAACAATGATTCCTACGACTTCAACGCGAGCACACCTCTAGTCTTCATGTAGTACCTGAACTTATTTTCCAGCATACATTTCACAACTACTCACGTGTTTTTTTTTCCCATTCTGTACCATAATTCCCATCCATAGTAACATGATGAGATGTGGAAAAGCGTTTGACTTAGTTGTTAATTTCGACGTACCTACTTTTTTACATGGACTTCATACACACAGGTACTGTTAATAAGGCCCATTACCACGAAACAATTTATTTGCACGATAAATGCAATAATTAGAAGAAGTACTTAATATTAAAAGTTGCACCATCTAATTTTCACACGCTACAACTTTTATGATTGCTTCGACTTATTGCATTCACGTGCAATTACTTGTAAATCAGCCTCTAGAATTAAACCTATCTCTAATTTTCCTCATATCTGCAGGGTTGACGGCTCATCGTTCGGCTACAAGTGTGCGAAGTCGATTGTGTTCGACAAGGTGCACAGTTCCCTGGGGCTAGACCACTGCAAGACGTTTGTGACGTCAGCGGCGCCACTGTCACCTGACATCAAGAAGTTCTTCTTGTCCCTCGATATCCCCATCGTTGACGCTTTCGGAATGAGCGAAGCTTCCGGAGCTCACACGCTCAGTATATACCCCAAGTGAGTGGTAACAATAACAGATGAACCATGTTATGCTTAGCCCGTATTTTTGCTTAAACATGAACTGTGAAGAATGCGGTACAAAACGGGTATAAATAAAAAAAGACTCTTAACGATGCCAAACTACAAATAATATGCTTTCCGTCATCACTGATTTTGACTTGGTGATGGGTCTTTTTGTACTATCTGTATACCTACCTACTGCTGTTTCGCATTACTCACCGCGCTAGGTAATGTATTCTTGTTAGTCACCATTGAGATAATGTTTAGTGCCGATGTAACAAGTGATTGTATAAGATTTAAAAGCGATAACACAGAGCCAACAATCAAATTATTGTTGGCTCTGTGTTATCGCTTTTTAATTTTTTTCCTGTTCAAATTAACAGGAAAAAAATATTGACGTCATTGAGAAGACTAATTATGTGATTGATTCCAAAGTTTGATAACCATCATAGCGGCGTGACCATGTTTCTTGTAATAAGTATGAATAACTGTAACTGTGCCAAGCGATAAATATTTTCCCTAAACACATGAATCATGTAATATGCCTAATGGCAAATAAAATCATTTTAGTTAATCATGAAGATTTTAACCAAATTGATTAAACGATTTCCTGAAAGAAATGCACAAATAACTTCCGAATTATATTATTAAGTACGTACGTACGTTTCGTACGTAGTTTGTGTTGTTTTTTGTACTCTTATGTCCTATAAAATCCCAATAAAAAATAAAGAACAATTAAAGATGAAATTCTTCCTTCACTTCCACAGATTTTCCTTGGACTCAGCCGGTGCACTTCTAGATGGCACAGAAACTATGTTTGGAGGTTCAATCAGTCCCAACGGGCCAGGAGAGATTATGATGCGCGGGCGCCACGTTTTCATGGGTTATCTCAATGACGACGCTAAGTCAAAGGAAGCTATTGACGACGAGGGCTGGTTACACTCGGGAGACATCGGCAGAGTCGATAGCAACGGCCTTCTGTATATTACTGGAAGAATAAAGGTAATTTTTCGATACCTACCTACCCTTGTTACGGAACAGATTTAAAATGAGCATTTACTGCGGGCATAACAATTTTATAGGAAAACCTTTTGTAGTACATATTGAATTCTGCATTGAGTTTTCCTCCTTTTGAGTTGATAATTAATGAAGTCGGCAATAGGGTAAAATTGCGATTGCCTCTGATTGTGTACTAAATTTTGAATTGTATAGGCAACCGTTGTTGCTAATATTGTTTGGGTGCTTTCGGCTCAAGTATTTCAATACTGAATTTATTTATTTCATTCCACAATATGAACTTAGGTGGTAGGTTACAAAGACATGAGCAAAGTAGGAGAGAGGAAGAGGGCTTGAATTTGACAAATTAGTTAGTCTCTATTACATTCTCCTGGGATATGCTCTGACTGCCCTCATAGCTCATAAAGGTCAGCAGATTGAGACTATCAAGTTGTTTACTCATTTTTCCAGTTTATTATTATTATTATTTTTTTAATCTGACAAGTTCAGATTCATTGCATACCTAACCTAATTGATTTATTCCTCAGGAGCTGATAATCACTGCGGGCGGTGAGAACGTGGCTCCGGTGTTGATCGAGCAGGCGGTGCAGGCAGAGTTACTGCAAATCGGCTATGCTGTGCTCATCGGCGACCGACGCAAGTTCCTCGCTGTACTTCTTACGCTTAAGGTGATTAAATTATTTCACACTATTCCATAAAACAGAGATACTAGGTGACTCTTCTACGGAACCAAGGATTTTAGCTATTACGTAAATCCTGGATTTACTGTCACGCTGTTGGTTACAATAATGATAACGAATGAATACAGACTAAATCGACTGTACTTGGGACCGAAAAATCTAAATTCTACGTGTATTTTAGAGAAATTCTCAAGAATACCCTCTGTTTGGGGTTTGGGACTATGGGTTCGTATCATCGGACTCCGATCGAATAATTTCACTTTATATATTTTTGCCACGGTAGGCATCTAAAACTAGTTATCTCATTATTTTTCAGGCTAAAGTGAACTCTGAGACAACTGAAGCGCTCGACGATCTGGACAACGAGACGAGGAAATGGGTGGCCAGCCTCGGAAGCTCGGCTACCAAGATCAGCGAAATTGTCAGCACCAAGGATCCTGCAGTAAGTCTGACAACAGATTTATTCAAGATCTTTTAAGAAAACTTTCGTATTTAAACAGAAGCGGTTACAAATAAATGACTGTTTATTTTCAGGTCTACAAAGCTATTGAAGCAGGTATAACCCGCGCCAACAAACACGCCATTTCCAATGCGCAGAAAATCCAGAAATTCGCGATCCTTCCTAAAGACTTCTCAGTACATTCTGGAGAATTAGGTGCGTAGATTTTCGTTATCTAAAACCTCTAACACAGCCAGACTATCACACGTGTAACAGCTAGAACTAAAAACCTTCTGGCTGCTGAAACCAAGTCAGACCAAAGTTAGCAAATAAAATTACACTCACAAGCATCTATTGTGTTGAAACAACCTTGGGCAAATGCCGCCCTCCACTCCTTCCTTCTTTCGCGAGTCCACGTGTCCTCCTTCCGGTTGTGATAGAACCCGGTTATTCAGTTTATCCATCTTAAGGTGGATACGCGGAAACGCATGTCGGAGAATTCGCCCCAAGCCTTTAAATTCCGTTTATCCGACTAGACCAAGGGTGGATTCTTGGACATGCGTTTCTGGATGGATTTTTTGGGCTGGATAAACGGAACAACCCATAGAACCTATCCAGCTCGTCCCGCCATCTCCTACGTTGCCTGCCCTGCACCACTGTCTCAGGGCACCATTTCCTTGCTATTTGGGCCCACAGTTAGTCATGTGGCAGCATTTAAGTTGGACAGCCTTTTGAGCCATGTCAGCTATCTTTGCTTTGGAGTGCAGTATTGTATTAGTTATTACCTTTTCATAATTTCATTATTTGCTTACAGGACCAACGTTGAAAATCAAAAGAAATGTAGTCTACGAAAAGTACAAAGACATCATAGAAGACTTTTATAAGGAGTAAAACATAAGCTTAGTGTTTAAGGCGAGGGACAACGTAATAATTATTGTTAACTTAATTTGTTATTGCTCAACTAGGGGCTAGTGCATCGGAATCAATGTGATTGATAGTACTTTACGCAATGGTGTAAATAGGTTATATTTTTGTTACAAAAAATATATTTTATAAAATCTAACGGTGGTTTTAATAAAACACAAAATCTGTAATTTGGTTTTATTTTATTCCTAAATTAAGTACACATATTTCAATAAAATTGGAATGGACAATAAATGTGTAAAGGAAATAAGTTAACAATAACGATTAAATACAAATAATTCAGGTAAATATTTTGTAATACTTTGAAACGATAAAGTTACGTTACAATACTATCAATAAAGTTTCATAAATTCAATACATTTATAATAATTGTCGATTTGACAACATTTATTCATAATTAATTCTTTCTTAAAAATTGACAAAAGCCTTTTGTTTGGACAGTTATGTATGTAAAGTATTTCGGAATGCATCACAGAAAGTTTAGATTCATTATCTAATTGTATTGATATGTGTCCTAAAAATGAACAATTTGAATCACATTTTACGAGTATTTCTTGTACGGAATACAAGATAATTCAGGTTACTCAATTCAATAATAATAATTAAGTACAAAAAAGTATATTTGCAAGCTGTTTTGATAAAAGCGAGCTACGCAGTATTTAGCATTACAGGACATTAGCAGCGCGACGCAACGAAACCAGACGAAGATAACTTTAATTTCGGAAGTCGGTGGCAAACAACGAAAATGCGAACCCAACGACACCGACTTCCGAAATTAAAGTTATTTTTTACTTTGCAGTGTCTTTTTTGGAAGTCGGTTGTTTTATTTTATAAAAAAGTTATTTTTTCTGTTGTTATTGTTAGGTTTTTATATGTGGTTGTTTGTAGTGAAGTTTCTTTCGCAGTCTGAATGCTATATACATCTTGAGTCGTCGCATCGAGTTGCCAATATTACTCTTAGCTTGTAACATATTTTTTTCCGCTCACTCAATAAAGGAAACACACCGTAACGTTAAGTACAAGTTCATTATCATAGAATATTGTCATAATTACATTAAAGTCATGATTTTTACCGTAATGGAATGCATAAAAATGAAACTAACATATTTAAGTACATACAACCTTTTGACCGCTATCCATACTTATATTTTAAATGCTAAAGTGTGTCTGTCTGTCTGTTACTTCTTCACGCTTAAACCGCTGAATCGATTTTGATGAAATTTGATATATAGTTTGAGTCCCGGGAAAGGACATAGGATAGTTTTTATCCCGATATTCCCACGGGATCGACACTTATGCGAGTGTAACCGCGGGGCGCTGCTAGTTACAAATATATAAGAAGGGATTGAAGATTTTATATGAAGCCTGGCTGGCATACGTGCCTGTCCACCATCTTGTTTTTTTTTCAAAATGGCAGCCACGCATCCACGATTCCTTTAAAAATCCATAGCTGACTGCAATGCAAACAGAGAACATCACAGAACCAAGCGTCGTAAAGCGTCACGTTTCCGACATATTAACGTTCAAAGTCTGTTAATCACGTGACATCCATATTATTTGAACTTGCGTACATCTTGTTGCATAGATGTTTGATTATTCAACATTTAGTGATTATTTCACGAAAATGTAGGTGTGCCACAGACCTTCAAAGCCCTTTCAATAGGGCGGAACTAGCTTACAAAAACATAAATGGAAAAAATACCCTATCTATACATTAACATAGGTGTATGAAAATCGGTAGGTGATGATCACGGTCAAAAGGTTTCGAAGAATGAAGCGTGAATAATGATTATACTAATACATTAATAGATGACTCCATTTTTATTTTTTCTTAACTAATAAAATCGTTACCTACTTTTTGAAACTTTGTTTATCATCAATACTTTTTATATTCTTAAGAGAATACTAGTCACAAAGATAAATTTTAGCACGTCAACAGTAAAACTTAATAATATATCGCAGTAAAATATAATACTACTAATATTAATCTTATCGTTAGGGAGAGATGGACTTATTTCAGGTAATAACTTGCTTAATCAATTAATTCAAACTGTTTCGATAACACTTTAAACCATAATAATTGGCTGCATGAGAATTCACGCAATGCAACCAAAAAAGTTGGAGCGAGATAGCGGACATACAGTTCTCCTTTCCACTTAGCAGCTTCGCGGCCAGACGAAAACCGACAGTAACGTCAAATTAAGTCTTTCTACTAATCGTTGATGACTGCCATGCATGCTTCTTTCATTTGTTTTATGATTACGTGGTGCATTACAGCACCGACTTACTGACACGAGTATAAAAGTAAAATTCACTTATAAAATAAAATAGCTATAGGGCAGTTTAATCTTTACCTACCGAAGTCTGGTTGAATATAGGTTTTTTAACAAGCAATACGTTGGGCACAAAAAAAAACAAATATATGCAGAAGTTCAACCTCATAAAGGCCGAAAAGACCACACACGTGTCATAGGCGCTAGAGAAAACACGCTGTTTCAGTTTTTCAGTGCTTCAGGACCCTACAACTGTAACTACTTACAACGCTACACTGTTATTGTGGTGCGTTGCCAAAATCGGCACTAACGCCGTCATCTTGTTTTATAGATATATTTCAAATGACATTTCATAAAAACAATTGCACAAATGTTTACCAACAGAAAGAAAATGTCAATGTCCTTCGAGCGCCAAAAGGTCCTTGTAGCACTCTCATTTATATGAAACTTCCTTACCGCCTCTTTCGGGATGACTTCTGCGCTTCCTCATATGATGTGTCTATGTCTAAGGCTGGCTAGGAGGCGCGGTGTGCGGTAGTGGCGGCGGTGCGTCTGCGAGAGGCAGTGGCTTGGCCACACCGATGCGTACTACACCACGAGGGGCGCCTTTTAGAGCTGCTACTGCTTGTTCTAGGCTCGCGTCTTCAAGGTTCTACAAAGAAACAAAGAATAATAGATTATTCTGCACAAATAAGACGCACATTATAACAACCATAAAATGTACACACCAAAGGCCTAATATGAATACGAAATACAACAGGAGTTTGTTACCAGAGATTAAATCTAAACCAGTCGCTATGAGAGACGTTTCTACGAGTGACTCAAAACTCCTGACTATGTTAAGGTTGTCAAAGTGCTGAATTTTATTTACTAGCCTTTTCCCGCAGCTTCACTCACGTGTATGTCGGAAATTATGTCACGATAACTTACCCCGGTAGAACGTTAAGTACGTTAATAAAATTAAAAATTATCCTATATTCTATCCCAGGTCATGGTCTATCTGTGTGACAAATTTCATTCAAATACGTTCAGCCATTGACAAACAGAGTTAATTTCGTGCGTACATGTCATTCCTGAATTTTCTGATGGAACTGTATAATAAACTTGTCTCACAAACCTGATCATTGACGAACAGCAGTCGGTCGCCTGGTATGAGGCGGCCATCTTGCTGCGCCACGCCACCCGGCACCAACGAGCGGATCACTACCAGCGTGTGAGACGGACGCAGCGGGTCTTGGTAGTCCAGGATCGAGAAGCCGAGACCTCGTTCGCCTTTTACTAATTCTGTACAATACAATATAAACATTTATTGTGTGAAATAACTGGCCATGTTTTTGGTAAAACTCCTTCTTCCACTCTTTACACGGTAAGCACACTATGACTACGTTTCGCTGTGAAATATTGGGAGCAGATTAAAAGTGTATCGAAAAGTAACGCGTTTCATGGCGGTGTCATGATGTGCAAACTGCAGAAAAAAAAAGCGAACTGAAACAAAACCATTGTTTTTTTTTGCTTCATTGAAACATTAAGCTGTTCACTAGATCATTAGCAGATTCTCCAGTATGCTAAATAGAAGTTAAGATGCATACAACTTACCAATAATTTGTGGTTCAGATGACCACATAGCAAGGCCTGTTAGCGGCTCTAGACTGCGCGAACGTACTTTGCCGCCCGCAGATAGAGACCCACCCTCCTCTGCGCCTGCGCCGGCCAGGCTTCCATCTGACTTCGCCTGCGACACGTTTGTTTGTAAATAAAGTTATCATCAATAAGAATTATTTGAGATTCACAAAAAGAGGCGCATTTTTTTATATAAGAGTGTTCATTAATATTTTTAGGAAAGCAAAATACCAATAATTGGTTGAGGTGGTTAGGAAAATGTCATGCCGCGTTGGGTAAGTCGGTCTACAAAGTTGATAGCAGGGCACACTGTCATACGTACACACTGGTCTAACATTTTTATTGACATTCGTAAACGCTATTTTTAGACAAATAGATAGAATAAATAATAGATTTAATAAAGATGATTAGAGAATAGATTTTAGACAATATGATTGATATGTGGCCTATCTGTACACATCATTAACTTAGAATTCACCGGATAAATAATGATCTACATACTTAACTTTGAAACTTATAAAATATATCAGGACATCAATCAAGTTTTTCGCATGGTATCTTTCATTCAATATCAATGTACTCGCTCTATGAGTTAAATTGTCATTAAACAGGTGATTTTCCACAATTCATCATGATTAGATAGTTTACACTTTACGTAATTATTATTATCTAACGTAAAAGAAATTAGTAATTCGCATTGATTAATGATATTTTGTTATTATAATCGCTGCTCAGCCGTATCAAAAGTGTATCGATCGGCCTGGTAAGTCGCATCGGCCTTGTTTTAGATATCACTTTTGTTTTATCACGATTTGATATTGATACTTGTAAAGTCTGTGAAGTTTCCCCAAATAATTATCCATGTATTGCACAATGTTACATTATCACTGTTACTAGCGACCCGCCGACACCAACATTACACGGGTGCTAATGTGGCGACGAGATTTTTATGATATCATCATTTGCCTAGCCCTTTCCCAACTATGTTGGGGTCGGCTTCCAGTTTAACCGAATGCAGCTGAATACCAGTATTTTACATGGAGCGACTGCCTATCTGACCTCCACAACCCAGTTACTGGGTAAAACGATACCCTTTGGCTTACCAAAGGGTATCGTTTACTGGTTGTTACGACTTTCGGGCTTCTGACAACCCGTAACGACTGTCAAAGATCCACGAATGACAGCCGGGGCCAACGGTTTAACGTGCTTTCCGAGGCACGGAGGGGTCTCCCATCTACAGACCAACCGCGGCAAGCGTAGCTTAACTTGATCGATCGATCTGTGCGGTTGTTGTTATTTAGCCACGGGCCCCTTCCCTCTCTCTTGCATTCTATGTCGACGGAGCCGGGGCTCCTATTTCTATGTAAACTGTAAAGGGTTTAAAGTAACCTAACGAAACCTAAGCTCGGGGTGCCCTTCGCTCGTTCATAAATATGTTTTCGGAAACTTAGTATTTTTTTCGGAAGTTTAGTATTTTTGTTTGGAAATTAATTTATTATTTGAAAGTACAGATTATTTTTCGTAGAATTTTAATTTGAATAAGATCATTTATGTTAGTTGAATTCAAATTTTCTTTTCGGTAATTTTGTGTTAATTTATCGGTAATTAATTTTAAGACAGCTTAGTTAGTATTACGTTCAACCACAGATCGCCATAAGTTAATTTCTTTTTCGGAAGCAATATTACTTCCCAAAAGTATTTACAAGGCATAATTGAGCGAAAACGCCGGGAGGTGACGCCCTAGAAACACATAAATAGTGACTTTATCGGTCATGTTCTTCAGATAGGTTAGGTGAGTAGTACTACTCGCAACCAGCGTGCGGTGAATGAACGTAAACGAAGCAAAACGAGGATGTAAGGAACGTAGCAGGTGGCGTTTTGCTTACCCCCATGGGAAGAAGGCGAGTTTATGTATGTGTTATAGTATTTGGAGATTCTAATGATTACCTTGACGAGCGTGGCAGCAGGCGGCGCGAGGTCGAGGGCCGGCGCGGGCCGCGGCCGCGCACACACCATGCACACCTCGCTGGACAGCTCCTTCAGTATGGACACCACCTCCAGGTGGTTCATGCCCAGCAGGCGGTGACCGTTCACCTCTGTGGACGACAAAGTACTGCTTTAGTTTTAGAATAGTTAAGTAGTTCCAAAAGGTTCAGTTTTGAACTTCTATTTAATTTGAATAATAGTCTTTGACATTTTATTTTCTCTTTGCACTTTAATTCTTCGGCTTACTATGACGACACAAGTTTCCATTGCACCAAACCACCGAACCGTGAGAACCAAAAATTCGAAGACAAGTGACATCTGCCAACCCGCACTGGACCCGCGTGGTGGATTACGGCCCACTCCCTCACCGAGAGGAGGCCTGTGTCCCAGCAGTGGGAACGTTATAGGCTGATTATGAACGACGCACATTTGGTCCGGCATTTGAGTTGCACTAGACTAGTCCCACATCAGTTATGTCTTAGTTAGTAAGACATAACTGATGTGGGGACTATAGCGGCAACACATGCCGCATAGCAACTCTTTGATTGCACTCCTGCACGTCACTTAAGCCCGTCTTTTACGTCCATAGTTTTCTGGGCTGATTCCAAGTCGTCCACAATTATTTTCGCGATGTTCTTACCTAGCAGTTCATCTCCAGGCCGGTGCACTCCCGCGCGGCCCACCGGTCCCTCGGGCAGCACAGAGCGCACGTAGTGGTGTGGCCGCACTTCCCTTCCTCCCTCTACGTCCACAGTGCCTTCCAGTGAGATGCCCAGGCCTCCACCGCCGCGGACTACCACGCCTACTACGATTTCTACTTCGTCACCTGTAGAGAAAAACAGATGAAGTCAGAGGAGCAATTCTCGTAATTTTAAGAACGTTCACAGTCTGATCGAAGTCTCAATTTGACAAAAATACCTCTAAATCCGCTACATTTTTGACATTCGATTGTCGCTGAGATGAGATTGCGACTGGATTGAACGTTTTTAATTACGGGAATTGATCTTCAGATATACTACGACGGATCTAGGAGGGTATGTATGCTCTTCCTCACTTGCTTTCCCTTTACCCAAACTGTATCCAAACTTTTTGTCCTGACAGAAAGCGAGTCTGAAATCGCCAACACGTCTTGAGTAAGTGTGGTGGTGGTGTTATTATTAACTAATCTGCTTAAAAACAAAGTGCTTGTTCACCGAGTATAGCCTGCCACTTCCTCTTGATGGCGTCCTTCTGCTCGTTGCTGCGCGGCATCTCGAAGGCCGGCTGCGCACGCGCCGCGCCGGACGCGGGCGGCGGCGACGCGCTCACTGCCTCCTCCACAGGGGCGTCCACTGTTATGCTTTTGGAACAAACACACATTCTTACAGATAAAGACGAAAGGAGCTTTCAAAATGTTAATTACTTAGTTCGTCTGCACCAGTCTAATAATGTACATACATATAATATTTAAAACAAAGCAATGGTAATGTTTTGACAGTTTATTATACAGATTGTAAAAAGACACATCACTAGCCGTCAACTACGCATTCTGTTTTTCTGTACATCAAACGAAGTACATTGCACAAAAATAATTGTTAGGAAACGACTTTTATTTTTGGTGCGTAAATCTTGTTTACGGGAGTGCGCAATGTAACAATAGTACACCGTATTTAAAGTTGTGTTATAACATTGAAAACTAGTTTTCATAAAAAAAAACATCAATAAAAGTTGGAATTTTGACCTCCAATATCCCCTTAACCAGAAGGTTCCCGGGTATGGTTCAGTATAAAAAAAATCGGTTGTCTGTAAAGTCGGTTTACTGACGATAGTTGAACGTGACAACGTCATAAGAAAATACTGATGGAATAGTTGCATTGCATTTGTTAATATTCGCTTGCACTTCAAGCCGCCATGGAACGCCTCCACGCTACAGAGCGAGGCCGCGAGGTAACGCTACATGAGTCATGTTTATTCGTGAGTGCAGCCAGCTTCATCGATTTATTAGACGTTGTCACGTCAAAAATGATTACAATGACGGGGAGTACAAGTGACTCTCGGCTTCATTAAGTGTCTTTTTACGCCTGTTGAATACTCACGAGTTGTGCAACTGCGCCATGGGTATGTCGTGGTCGGGCTCGGCGCGCGCGTCGGGCCGGTGCATGTGCAGGAAGGGGTTGTGCGGCGGCGCGGCCGCGGCGCTGGACTCGCCCGCCGCGATGGCTTGCTGCAGCTGCTCGAACTTCGGCCCGCGGAGGTATCTACAAACACAAATGAGTGATGCTAATACTTTGAAATCATGTAAATGGAGCACAATATGCACACTATCTCCTAAATAGTGGCCAGGAGTTAGGACACTTTAAAGGTCGCGATTCGATAAGCGTTTATCGGCCCGGCCTTCTTTCTCTCACTGGAATAATGATGTTTTAATTTTCTTAAGCAGCCCTAAGAAGTTACCGTTAACTGTTTTATTTGGATGACTGATATATTTTACGATACCACGTTTACCTCTCCAATTTACGTTGGAAAGTTTTTGGTCCTTGAAGCACCACTTGTTGCATATTTTCGCAACACTTCACACCGACCGTATTCCGTAGGTTTACCCGAAAGATGAGGTTTTCAACTATAATTATATATTTACCTAGGAGAAAATAAGCAAAAGGAGTAGGTATGTAAGGATTGTAGCAGATGGCGTTCTGTAGTTACTGCCTACTCCCATGGGAATATCGGGTTAAGAAGTATCGTATGTGTTAATCCTGGTTATAAACTATCTGTGTGCCAAATTTCATCCAAATCCGTTCAGCCGTTTGTGCATGAAGAAGTAACAAACATACATACACACTCACAAACTTTTGCCTTTATAATATTAGTGTGATAATATTGACCTCTCCAACTCCAGTGTAACAATATTCCCGCTCTGCTTGAGCGCGTCCACGGCCCGCTGGTTGGACTTGCCGGCGAGCGACGCGCCGTCCACGGCGACGATGCGGTCGTTGACGCGCACCTTGCCGCTCACCGCCGCCGCACTGCCCGGCGTTACCGACTTCACAAATATACCGGATAGCTCCTCTTTTTCACATACGTAGCCTGTACAAAAGAAATGATATGAAATTAAACATATTATAATTAAAGTCGCTTTTCGTAACCGCGATGTGCTTCTATACTACGCAACAATGGATTTCGATGCGGTTTTCACCATCATTTATTAATAAAGAAATATCGATGTTTTGTCAAGTCGTAAAAATCGTGAGAAGCAGGGGCGGGTCGCTAGTACTTAATCATTTCAGTTTGAGTGTGCGCATGTTGAGCCCATTTGAAAGAAGGGGCTATGGTCTTCTTTGTCTAAAGAAGATTAGCTTTTTCGGCTTTGTTAGTTGAGCTTATTTAGGAGAGAACAAAAAACCTGTTAGGTATTTAAAAAAAGTAAGGGTACAGAACGGATATACATTTCAAGAAAAACATGATTATAATTTGATTATTGAGATTGTAAATCATAAATGAATTACCTGCAATGGTGATTCCAAGACCATTTTCGTCCTTTTTGAGCTGTACTGTGAATCTATCCACTTCAGGTGACTCTGCATCTGTTGATTGTTATAAATATACAAATATAGTAACTAAGTTTACGTTTAGTTTTATAAGTATGGCTACTTCTTTAATGAACAAGCCATGTGAAAAAAACAAAAATAAACTTCCATACAAACTTTCATCCCCTATTAAACCCCTTTATTGAATGAATTTTCAAAACTCCTTCCGTAGTTGCTCACTTTCGTTACATAAGAAACTCTTGTGCAAAATTTCATGCCTCGTAGTCCCTGTTTTGACTGTGCTTTGTATGTCAGAGAATGAGTGAATTTAAGATTTTTATTAAGTAGATTAGTAGTAAGAGTATATTTATTGGAACGAAGTTCGGTATCGCGGCTTGCGGTAGGAGTTGACTGGTAGAAATCGTCACATAAGGAAAAAGGGCTATGCCCCTCCATGCGTCTGTCTGTCTCTTTCTATTATATATACCTACGAGTGTGTGTGTGAGTGCGAGTATCGCGTGGCGTAAGGAACTTCGTTTCTGACGGGAGTACCCCGAACGCACACGTTTTTTATTATTATTTTGAAAGTTAAAATTTATTAATATTATTGTTTTTATTTAAAAGTTACCTGTTTCAGGTGGTGGAGTGATAGATCGGTCAAATACAAATCTGGAGGCGGTGGAGTTGTGTGGGACGGGTGTAGGCTGCGTATGGAATACTTGTTCGAAGCCTGCATCTAGTAGGTAGCGGTCCAGAGCCTCCGGGTCCGACAGGAGTCTACGAATACAAAATATTTCTTATATTTCTGATAAGAGGTAAATAGGTAATACGCGCTCCGTAAGAGATACGTTAAAGCTGTTATAGCTAGCACACCTCAACTCAGCAACTAAGGGTCGCATCGGCGTCAACGGAAGCGACACAATATGCTTCTCTTTTCGCTCCCGACATGTCGTCATATTTTCACTTTTCATTTATAGTGTGACATTACAATATTACATTATTTAGGTATGTGTGCGATAGTGTGCCGTTTTTAAAGATCGAATGTTGTGTAGGTAATTTATCCAACTCTTTTAACTTATAATATCATTGCTAAGATTAAAATATCTTAAAAACGGTTCCACGCAATAGTGTACCCTACGAATTCTGTATCCACGCAGCGTCGTCTATTCGTCTCTTCATACGTGAGCAAAAGGGACCAAAATCTAAGGGGTAACTGTACGTTTCTTCACATATTATTCGTATCTGCACACACACTTGTGCAGTATCATATCTCCTGCGTCGTTGCCTTGTCTCCGCTGTCATTAGCCGCCATGGCCGAAATTCGGTCTGGAGGATTATACATTAAATTATTCGTAGGTAGTGTATCAACAAGTCGGAAGTCGTCAGTTCCAGCCGCACCTGGCGGGCACGAGCGGCACGAGCGCGGGCGCGCGCGGCGCGGCGGCGGCGGCGGCGCGCGCCACCACGAGGCGCACGCGCGAGCCCGACGCGCGCAGCACGCCCGCCACCTGCTCCGACCCCATCTCCATCAGGTGCGCCTGGGAAGACAATTCACATTATATTTAATTCATTCACTGACAGACAACGCACAGCGTAAATCGCTGGGTCTAAAAGCATTCAATTTTGCACAAGAGTTCCTTACATAAAGAGTGTAGGGATGATTTTTGGAAATTGAAAATTCAATATGGCATGAAAGTTTGTACGGAAGTTGGTCATTTTTGCCAATGATAATCCCATGGGGCATATGGCTTGTACTGAAATTAACTACCAACACAACGCTCAATAACTCGAGATCACACCAAAATAGAAGATTTAGCCATTTATTTTGATACTAAAAAGTAGTATGTTGGAGCCAGTCATTCTTATAAATACCCCTCCTAACTTCTAAGGTGATATATCCGTCCGCTTATACCAACATTAAGCCAGAATACCAAGTATCCACACTTACATCTCCAATTTGCAAGATATGGTCTCCAGACTTCAGACGGCCGTCTCTGTCAGCGACACCTCCCGCCAGAATTGTCTTGACGATAACGCCACTTGTTCTTGCGCCGATTATACCTAAAAGTTCACACAGCTCAAGGAAATTTCATTCTTATCGCTTATTTCCGCTTTTGCTCATTGTCGTATTGCAAGACCTTGACAGCGCATGGCAATGCAATGCGTTTTAGGAAGGTTTTTGAGGATTGCCAATAGGGAAAAGTTATGTAAAACATGCAGGTCAAATTGTAACCTTAAGTTTTGAAACAAAATGTAATAAAACAATGGACTTGATAAATAATCAATCAAAATGGAATTACCAAATCCTAGTCCTGTGCCATCATTTACCAGATTGATGATTTCAACTTGCGCCCAGTCACTGCCTACTATACTGTGGGACAAAGACCCTAGGGTTTCATCGGCCCTTGACAAATCTAGTAAGCCACGATTCTGCAAAAAAAAGAATTTACCCATTAATAGTACCCAGAAGTAACAGTATAGTAGTGTGTGGTAGTAGTATAGGTATCAGTTATGAACAGACACACATTTGTGTTGCTCGAACTATGATGTATTTTTGTACAAGCTTTTATTTAACTTGCCTTGTTAGTTATTCAGTTAATATGTATTGGTCAAATCTTGCAAGCTATATTAAAACCGCTTCGTTTTATCCTACGAAGTCGAAATTTTACATGTTGATTCTGTTTCAATGACAATGGATTTTTTATATAATCAGATAGCGGTCGCCCGCGGCTCCGCTCGCGTGGTCCCGCTTTTCTGTTGAAATTTTTCCTGAATTTTCTTTGCTATAAACCTCACGGAGCCCGAGACCTTTCCAACGAATGCAAAACCGTGGAAATCGGTTCGTGCGTTCTGGAGTTATAGCGTCAGGAAGAAAAACCCGACTTATTTTTATATAGTAGATAAGTAGTCATTTATAAATATGGCGTGAAAGACCAGAATAAACATTGGATCAGGCAGCTTAAATTGCATTGCACATACCTGTTTTGGGGACATGTTAGAGTCCACAGATCCACTGTCTAGCCCCAGAATTCGCTCATTGTCGGAGCCGGAGCCAAACTCCAAGCTATGTGGTGGTGACACCTGGGGCACACGCTGCTCTTCTTCTCCCTCATTGCTTCCATACAAGTTTCTTGCTTGAAGGGCAAGGTCTCCTAAAATAAAATATTGTGATACAATTAATATCCGCGAAAAAAAAATAATATCCGCGATGACGGTAAAACATTTTTCCATTTTTTTAATAATTTTTTTTTCACTTTGTTTCGGCAATAGGAATCCACGCATACCGAGCTTAATTTATTCCTATACTTATGTTCTATTTATTGAAATAATCTTTTTTGATTCCGCTATGACGGGACTTTCAGTGTAACCGGCTCCTGGACTATACGGCAGCAATTCAATAGAGCCAAAAACACCAGACTCCCGGAAGATTGGGAGCTATACAAAGAGACCCAATACACACACAAAAAGCAAATCAGAACCGCCAGAAGGACAGCATGGCGGAAATTCTGTTAATCCATCGAAACCAATAATGAAGCCGCAAGAGTAAGGAAGATCCTATCAACAGATCAGGACCGATCCCTTGGCGCGCTGTAAAAACCCGACAACTCATACACACTAACGGACCATGAAACCAGCAAGGTCCTTCTCGAGACTCACTTCCCAGACTGCAAACTCCTAGAGGACAGGACCTGGGAAGTTGTGCCAGATTGGACCCCAACGGAACAAGACTGGTCCAGTGCCCACAGTCTAGTAACAGAGGACCGAGTAAAGTGGGCTATCAACACCTTCCAGCCATATAAGTCCGCAGGACTTGATGGCATTTTCCCAGCCCTACTACAATGGAGGGTTGACCATAATACACCATGCCTGGTAGAAATCTATCGGGCCTGCATAGCACTCAGATACATACCCCTAGCCTGACGCGAAGTGAAAGTCATCTTTTTACCAAAACCGGGCATAGCCATGTGATCGACATATCCGAGATGGACCTCTTCGGGCAAAGCCACTCCACAAACAACAGCATGCATACTCCAAACAACGGACTACAGGCAAATCAACGGAATCTGCGCTGCACAGCGTGGTATCCAAAATTGAATGGACCTCAAATGCTCAGCACTGACTGCCTTCATTGACATCAAGGGCGCCTTTAACAAAACCAGTTTCAAAAGCATCAGCACGGCCCTAAACAAATACAATCTAGACCCTTCCCTGAGCGGCTGGACCACCAACATGCTCAAACAGAGGGCAGTACAAGTGACCGTAAAAGGCCATAGTGGCGAAGGGCTGCCCGCAAGGGGGCGTCCTGTCGCCACTTCTATGGAACCTGGTTGTAGACAGTGAAATAAAAGAACTCAACGACAAAGGTTAACTTTACCGTAGGGTACGCCGACGACATAACCATAATAATAAATGGCACCCACGAAAACACCCTGTGCAACCTAATACGCCAGGCCCTAAAAATAATAGAAAACTGGTGGTAAACACCAACTATCAGCGAACCCCACAAAAACCGAATTGGTTCTCTTCACAAAAAAGAGGAAACTAACAACACTACAACTACCATGTTTCTTTGGTACAACCCCACGCATATCAACTGAAACCAAATACCTGGGCACTTTTTTGGACAAACCTGAACTGGGCAAAACACACCAGCTACATTACTATGAAAGCCAGACGACAAACGTGATGTTCTCAACAGACCAGAAGACTTAATCAGCTTCTGGAGGGAGGTGGGCTGGTTGGAATAACCACCAATGGCCGCCACGGCCCACACACAATGGTCCATTTGAAGGACTAAGTGCAGAAACCAATCCCATAAAATAGAACATAGATAACAATCAACAATACAATGGACTCGGAACATAGGCACTCAAATCCTATCATGGTCACATTCCAACTTCCAAATACATAGTTTCAATGTAATGTGAGAGGATGGTCAATATTTGTTTGGTGTGCAACAGATTCTCGATTTGGCATTTTAGATTCTAGTATTTTATTAGTTTACTTACATAACTTTTACAATATTTAACACAACTAACTATTTACACTAGGTAAATATAAAAACAAGAGGACACTTACGAATTCGCGAAGTACTTGTCTGCATTTTAAATTGTGTATTTAATGTGTTACCTGCTGGGGTGATGTCAAAGTCCCCAGGAATGATGGAGGGATGATGTGCAACCTGAGTTGCAAGCATTCCCACTGAATCATGCAGTGTCGCTATACTTTTGAGTATAGGGCTCTCCAGCAAATTGATCAACATATTCAAGTCATCATTAGTTGCTGCCTGTATAGTAATTAAAAGTTGAACATTTTATCATTAATACCTAACAAATTGAAATAAATATGAGTCTATGAAACTATAATTTGTTTGGATTAAGGACAAGGTCTCATTTTACCATGTAAATAACATCAGGATTATTTCCTTTTCACAAATTGATGGTATGGAATAAAATAACACAAAAACTAATTTGGACAAGTACTAAAATAACATAACAAGTTGATAGGACCACTTGCAACTGATGAAGGAAACAAATCTCATTACAAGCAAGGACTTAACATTGATTGTTATCCATCATACCCTTGGATACAAGGGAGAACCATAGTTCAGTAGTATTGTAAAAAAGCTATGGGACATTAAATCCTACAAAACTATGCTTCGTTATCCTAAACATAACATTCTGGAAGTGTTAGCGTTGAAATGTAATTGTTGAACATCTAACCTTTAATTTGGGGTCATCACTTTGGTCTACAGCTGCTTTTACACTTTCCAATTGTTGCAAAGCGTTTGATATATTAACTCCGAGATGCATTCTGCAAATACAAATGCAGTTGTAGTACAAATCACCTGATTATAACTTTTCTTTATAATATGTGGAAGATTTCGTGGGTTACATAAATTTACTCACTCTAGCTCATATTTTATGTAATATTGTAATGTGTAACCGTTTATTTTTCCAAATAAATAAAATTATGAAGACCACTGAGACGACTTTCATAAAAACAAAAACTTACTTTGCAAATTGTTGTTGATTCAATAAGCACAAATAATTTGATTATTATGCCTTTATCAGATGAAACGAAAGTTTAAACGACATAGATTGTTACATTTAGACACAGAGGAGTTTTTAGCTACTGTAGCTATAAAGTCCCAATATTTATTTTAAAAAGATATAATAAAAAATATAATAAAAAGTCCCAATATTTATTTTATTATACTCGGCCACCTTGGCTAAAATAAAGATGTAAAACTTCATTTAGGACGGGAGACCACAGAGCACAGTTACCCTGCATTATATCACAGTCTAAAAATCATATGATTTTTATACTATGATTATATTGTAAGCTGTGGAGCACAGAGTAGACTAACTATAGAGCATCCACAGACTTACGATATAAAAAAGTACTCTATGGACTTACGTCAAAAAAAAAAAAAAAAAAAACTCAGTTTGACGGTTTGTTTGACACACTGACATAAAAGAAGGTCAGTGGTTTGTGTTGAAGAATGTATACTCCTTAGTTAGTACTCTATGGTTGTGTTGCCTAGCAATACGACTATTGATAAAAATGTTATCCGATTCATTCGTTTTTTCTAGTAAGATATAAAATATACTTTTCTCGTTTTTTCTCTTAACTGTTTTCCTATATCCTCGCCACCTAACTTTAACATGGTAGCAGAGCGTGGTTGTGAGAGAAGCTGCAAAAGTTTTTTCCTAGTAGGAAGGAATAATTAAGAAAAATAAAATTATTCTAGCAGAAAGTGTACCTAGACAAATCCATCGAAAATGGATAAGGCTATAGCTGAAGCCTCAAAGGTACAAATAGTGCACCTAAACGGAAACAACTACAAGCACTGGAGATATAGGATCGAAATGGTATGCAGAGCCATTCCCGGAGCTGAACAAATTTTGGAAGGAAAAATAATTAAGCCCGGAGAACTAGCAAAGACTGCTGATGCTGTTGCGAAAGTAAAATATGAGAACGATTTGCAACAATTTATAAAGATTGATTGTATAGTATTGACTCTGATGACAACGAATATGACAGACGAGTTACTGGAGCAAGTCATGCGTTACAAAAGCGCAAAAGAGGTATGGGACGAACTAGAACGCCTATACAGTGGAAGTAGCGAAGACAAAAGTTACGATCTCTGTCTGAAATTCTTTGATTATAAAAAGGATCCTGAACATGACATAAGGAAGCACATCTCTGCGTTGAAGAATATTTGGCACGAGCTAAATAGCCAAATCGAAGCAAATCTGCCTGAGATATTACTGATTTGTAAGATACTTGGAACTTTGCCACAAGAATATTTTGCTTTTAAGTCAAGTTGGCTTTTAATAACAAAAAAGGATCGGACAGTGGAGAATCTGACGTCGCAACTGAGCGCTTATGAAAAAGCATTGACTACTAAAGAAACTGAGAATACCGAGGAAGTATTAGCCGTGAAGACTCGGAAGAAGATGAAGAATACAGTTTTCAAATGTAATTATTGTGGAGAAGCAGGCCATGTTGTGCGAAAATGCCAAAAATGGATAAAAGATGGTAGACCGCCAAAGCCGTCAAACGCTAGACAAGACCCAAATGTGTCTCTAAATATGACTGTGTTAGCTATTGAGAATGGATTGCCAATAGATAAAGTTAACTGGTACGTTGATAACGGATCGACAAGCCATGTTACTAACAGAGGTGACTTCTTCGATAGCTTCGAGCACTTCAAAGGAACACATACGGTGACTGCGGCAAATGGAGAAACCATTGAAGCAATTGGTAAAGGCAACATTAGAGCTGAAGCCATCGTTAATGGAAAAGTTGAGCAAATACTTTTGAAAGACGTTTGGTATGTCCCAAAGATTAAAAGAAACTTATTCTCAATGCTGTCTGTGCATGATAATTTGGTCACAAGTACGTTCGAATCTAAACCTAAGCAATGTGTAGTAAAAGTAAATGGAGAAGCAAAAGTAATTGGAACTAGAACGATTAAAGGGGGACTATTCAAGCTGGAGTTGAAATGTGTCGCGCCTAAAAATCAGGAAGTCAATCAATTACTGACAAACCCTTTACAAGTATACCATGAAAGGCTGGTACATCAGAATAAAAGACATGTTTGTCAGGTCATCGAAAAAGAGCTAGGATTAAAAATGGAGAACAACCAATCCAACATTTGTGAAGGCTGTGTCTATGGAAAGGCGCACAGGCATTCATTTGGAACAAGGGTTAGAGCTACTAAATGTGGAGAACTAATCCATGCAGATTTATGCGGGCCATTTCCTTATTCGATTTCGAAGTTTCGATATTACATCCTGTTCAAAGACGACTTCACACGTTATCGTCATATCTACTTTCTTCGACAAAAGTCTGAAGCAGCTTCAAAGCTTAAGATATTCTTAAATGAAGCTAAAGCAGCAGGACATGTCATTAAAGAAATGTTAAGTGACAACGGAGGAGAATTTGTTGGTGCGGAATTCAAAAATATCCTAACTGAAAACGGAATTAAGCAAAGACTCATAATGCCCCACACCCCAGAGCAAGCAGGCTGCGTAGAGCGTGAAAATCGAACGGTTGTAGAAGCCGCACGCGCCATCATGCACGCACATGATAAAATTCCTGATGACTTGTGGGCAGAGATAGTAAATGCGACAGTCTACGTGTTGAATCGCACAGGGCCAACGAACGTGCCAAGCAAGTCTCCACATGAGTTGTGGTACGGACAGAAGCCAGCGATAAAACATCTTAGAATACTTGGTTGCACCTGCTATGCCCATGTTCCTAAAGCTAATCGGAAGAAGCTGCACAAAAAGGCACAAAAAGGGATACTTATTGGTTATGAAGGAGATGAAGGCTATAGGATCTGGGACAAAGAAGCATTTAAATTGATTAGATCCAGGGACGTCACTTTTGAAGAGGTACCTTTACTGGGAAAATCAAAAGAGGATGTACAGAAACCGAAACAGCCGACTCCTGTTCTTCAGAGAAACTTCAATCATAATTTCCCAAGTCTCGAGAGTGAACATGAAATGAATGTTAATAAAGAGATTGGAGAACGACATGCTTTAGAGGATGAAATCGAAATAATTTCAAGACCTTCTTCATCAAGGGCACATATCAACACCAATGAAGAAATGGTAGATGATATGAATGAATCAGATTTCGAGTCCTTGCCTTCTGAAGAAGAAAACGAAAACCTAGCTGAAGAAAACGAAAGCCACAATTCTGATGAAAACCGCATGGTTCTCAGAGATAGAGCAAACCTAAAGCCTCCTGTAAGGTTTAATGATCATATTATGGCTCTGGAAGCCAACAATCTATACGAGCCCCAAACCTATAAGCAGGCAATGTCATGTAAAGACAAAGAAAAGTGGACAAATGCTATCGAGAGCGAAACGAACTCGTTAAGAGAGAACGAAACATGGGAACTAGTCGAACTACCAAAAGGTAGAAAAGCCATCCCATGCAAGTGGATTTTCAAAATAAAGACCAATCCGGATGGCTCTATTGATAAATACAAGGCTCGGCTGGTGATAAAGGGATATTCGCAGAAGAAAGATATTGATTTCCACGAAACTTTTAGTCCTGTAGCTAGAAGCAGCACGATAAGAGCCGTCTTAAGCGTAGCTGCAAGGGAGAAACTCAAGCTATCACAATTCGATGTGTCTACAGCCTTCCTTTATGGCACGTTAGACGAGGAGATTTACATGAAACCGCCTGAAGGTTATGTTGACGAGAGGTATGTCTTCAAGTTAAAGAAGAGCTTGTATGGACTAAAGCAAGCCCCACTCTGCTGGAACAGATGCATCACAGACTACATTGTAAAGGCAGGATTCAAGCAGAGTAATTCTGACCCCTGTTTGTTTGTAAGACGACAAGGAAAGGAGAAAATTATTCTGGCCCTTTATGTTGACGACGGTCTATTGGCATATACTAGCGAGAAAATGGCTAACTGTTTCCTAAATGAATTGAAAGCACATTTTAAGATAACAGTAAAACCCGCAAGCTACTTTCTAGGAATAGAGATAAAAAGGTACTCTGATGGTTCCATTTTCCTGTATCAGAAAGCATACGTCACTAGGTTGTTGGAAAGATTTGGCATGGGCGAATGCAAGCCAGTGAAAACACCAATTTTAAAGGCAAACAATACTCAGGTTAAGGAACATACTTCGGAGACATTTCCATACCGTGAGGCTGTTGGTGCCTTGTCCTATTTGATGACAAACACAAGACCTGATATTGCCTATGCAGTAAGCGTTGTGTCGCGAAATTTGGAGAAACCAACAAAAGAGAACATCCTGAACGTAAAAAGAATTATGCGATACCTAAAAGGAACTATGGATGAAGGTATATGTTACAGGACAGATAACGTTTATAGTTTGGAATGTTATAGCGATGCAGATCATGGTGGTGATATGGAAACTGCGCGATCTACATCAGGCATTCTCTGTATTTACGCTGGAGGTGCTGTTTCCTGGTATAGCAAACGGCAGAGCACCGTTGCAATATCCTCGACATAGGCGGAAATTGTAGCAGCCAGCGAAACCGCCAAAGAAACTATATGGTTACAGAAGATATTTAAAGATCTTACTGGTACTAACTGCCCTGCGACCTTAGGTGTTGACAATGAAAGTGCAATAAAGCTGGCGAAGAACCCTACACAATTTCACCAGAAGACAAAACACATCAGGATAAGATCTTTCTTCGTCAGAGAGTGCTTACAAGATGGAAGCATGGCAATCAGCCATGTGCCAGCAACCAGACAGATAGCTGACATGTTAACAAAACCATTATATGGGCCCAGACTTGAAATGCTAAAGAAGATGGCTGGCATTATCATCAACAGGGGTGGATGTTGAAGAATGTATACTCCTTAGTTAGTACTCTATGGTTGTGTTGCCTAGCAATACGACTATTGATAAAAATGTTATCCGATTCATTCGTTTTTTCTAGTAAGATATAAAATATACTTTTCTCGTTTTTTCTCTTAACTGTTTTCCTATATCCTCGCCACCTAACTTTAACAGTTTGACCTTAGGGTTTGACCACAGAGTACTTGGTTTGACAATAGATCGAGACTAGTCCTGCGTTTCGAGTTGGGAAATAAAAGATTTGAGCGTGCTTAAACTCGTACCGAATTAGGGTGATCGCGATAACGATGTCCCGTGAATCGTCCTATATGACGTCATTACGTGCGCCATCTTGCGACAACGCCGACCATGCCTTTTAATAATATCACCGTAAGCGCTGTCAAAAATGTCAGTGTGTGTGTGGATGAGTCAGTGTGTGTGTGGATGAGTCAGTGTGTGTTTTGTTTTGAATTGCATCATATCTTTAAATTAAACTAACGTGGCATTTTCGAAATTGTGCTACAGTCGCTACCTAACCCAATAAAAAGAAGAAATGTGGAAGAAAGAAAGCAGCAACTCGAAAAAAAAACAGCACAACTGTCATTTTTGACAGCGCTCACAGTGATCTTATTTTATGGCATGGTTGGCGTTATCACAAGATGGCGCATATTATGACGCCATTTATGACGATTCATGTCGTTAATTTGGAACAGGGATAAGCACGATAGTAAGCATAATTACTTTTTTTATTATTATTTGAAATGGGCTTGCTTCAACTTCAACTCTTGATTAATGGCTTTTGTGGTATAAACACCACAATTTTGCCAATTTCACTTACCAAAATCCACTAAATGAAAAAATTAAATCTCTCTGACACGTGTGACAGCTATCGCAACTGCGAAGCCATCGTGTCCAACACAAAAACTCTTAATCCGAATGATCACTCTTCCTAAAATTTTTCATCCTAAAGTTTTCGTTCATACTATTTGGTGCTACCGGCGATGTTCATAACACTCATGTTTCCGAAAATTGTAATTAATAATACTGTAAATATATTTAAACTCCTACTGTTTTTTATCATAACCCTTTTATCCCTAAACATAATTACCATAATATTTTCACTCATAGGTACATACTCAGAAAGAAACATTTACCAAGTGATTTTTGTCTTAAATTAATGAAATTCAGGTCAGAGTGTTGTCTTGGGGGCACTATGAAAAAAAATAGGTACATACTTGGAAAAATTTCGCGACCAATTTCGAGGTTGCGCCGTTGCGCTCGCCGGCCGCTGCCGCGGCACCGCTCGCTTCGCTCGCTCGGCTCGCGCGTAGTTGGTCACAGTTCTAACCTAACCTAACCTATGGATCCCTTCCACATCGTTTTTACGACAAACAGCTGTTAGTCTGAGACAAAAAACACCAAGACACTTTTAGCCTTAGATATAATACTGATTATAATGAATAAAAAGAAATCTAAACAAAAAAGACTTTGAATACTAGTGTAAAATAAATATGACTTTGAATAATGGTGTAAAAGATGGTTAGGGTCATTTAGGGTAATTGTAAACTGGGGTGATTGGAAACAACTCCCAATAAACTTTTAATAATGTATTTAGGTTGACGGTTGTGATATGGAACGTTACTTTAATATGTTGTCTATGACTACAAATTTCAATTTATTCATCTGAAAGAAAAGTAACCTCAATTTCAGTGTGACGAAAAGTTGTCTGCAAAAAAATCGTTTTCAAGTTTTTGCACGAAGTTGATAGTTAAAGATTTTATAAGAAAAGTTGATAGATAAGTTGTTGATTGTTTTTTTCGCTTTGATTTAATGGAATTATCTTTGCATTTTTCAAACTTTCCATCAATAACATCAATCTAACAAGCAGCAAAGTAGTGTTTACATTTTCCCATACGATGTACTGGGTGGAGGTAATTGTAAACGGGTTAGGGGGTGATTGTAAACAGTGGGGTGATTGTAAACTCTTATCATTTCTGCTACTAACATGGTGATGGGTAAACGTAAACATTTCGTATCAGGTACTTTTTCAAAATGCCACGCGTTTACATCCGAAAAAGAGAGACATAATATACCTTCTATCTAATGAGATTCCTGTTGCTACGTATGCAGAGTATCAAGAAAATGATACAGTGCTCGTAAGATACGTTGGTAAAAAAAAGCAGTCTACTTTGTCTGGAAAGTAGTGTCAAAGACCAAAAAACGAGACAGTGTACATCCTGTGTGTACTGTCTCGTTTTTTAAAAAGTAGGTGGAAAGGATAATACGAGATTTCTTGCCACAACCGAAGATATTGACACTATACCAGCTACTATGATTGTGAAAAACGTAAATTTGCTTACTTTGAATGAAAAGACCGAGTTTATATTGATGGATGATGAAGACTATGTTTATTTTGATTACTAAGGCGTTATGTTTGAGATGGTTGCAGTTAATTTAAAAACAAATAATAGACAGCGCTTCTATATATTTTGTTTTGTATGCGTACGTACGCGTATGAACGGATATATACCTCTTGCGGATATCAGCTACACTAATATCGAATGAATGATGCCATCTAGCAATAAGTAGCAAGACATTGAAGATATCGACCTACCATAACGATTCCACATGGTACCGATAGAGAGAGCTTTATTAATTATAATATGACATTGAAATAATTTGACTTACAACATTTCACAATTTTAATAATAATACGACAATGGAAGGAGAAAATATAACATTTCGTCGACATAAAACTAATGTAAATGACTCACTAGACTTTTCCTTCGAGTCAACAACTACTGAAATTAGAAGATTTAGTTTGCCGGACTTGTCGACTGCATACGACAGTGACATACAAGACTTAAAAGAAGCGATAATAAAGATTAAAAGTGAATTAGAAAGTGCACATACAGAAATAGAAAAACTTAATGAAGAGAACATAACGTTAAAAATTGCTTTAAATAAAGAAAAAAGCAAATCGGAAAATTTACTAAAGATTTGCTCAGACACAAATAGTAAAGGAATAAATACAACAAACAGCAAAAGCAAAAGAAGGAAAAGGATTTCAAGAAAATTGGGTCTATCTTTGAATGAGCAATTAAATAATAGCTACGTAGATCTTGGAATCAGTGAGAGTAGTGAAGTGACAACAGATGGCACCACTAGCTCACAAACTACACAACCCAGATTACCAGATAAAATTAACGAGGTTACCGTGTACGTTACCCCAGCAAGAAAGTGTCTCCTAGAGTTATAGGAGTAGAACGTATAATATGTGCCCTATCTGCTGTAAATGTGCCCCCAAATAAAAAATGTGTGCCCCCTGTCGTTTTGGAAAAAAACGGAAAAAACGATTCCTGCTGGGGTAACGTTTTTCTAGCAGGAAAATTCTAAACGAATGATCGGAGAGAGAAAAATTGTGCATGGCCAGAGAGCTTATATGTGTGCCCTAATGTGCCCCCAAAAAAAAAAACTGTGCCCCTTCAGGTTTTCGAGATATTGCATTTCCTGCTGGAGTAACGTTTTGATGAATCGTATATCTCTACAACCATTGCATGTGCCCCTGTAGAGTAAACATACACGAGTAGCTCTTAATGTGTGCCCCTTAGTGCCCCAATTAGTTTTAAGAAAATATTTATAGTTTTCAAGTTATAGCGGTTTTATGAAAACCCGAAAAAACATCGCAGCGCCTAAATTAGACAAGAAACAAGTTCGCTGAAAACTGTATTCGGTCCTTCTTGACGCTAATAATAACCATACAAAGTTTCAAAACTATTCATGCATGCGTTTTTGCTAAAAGTCAAAACGATGGTGTCCTAACTTTGACGGCAAAATACAAGGAACCGGCTCAATCCGAAATGTGTAGGTGTAAACCAAAATCATGTGCCTTTAGTCAAAAATATATGGTGAAAATATTCAGCTTGGAATGTTTCGCATTAAGTAAATATTAACAAATAACCAAAATATGTAAGCAACGGCTGGTTATCCGACCAAATTTGAATGACTACTAAAAAGCGACGGATTCATACATATCGATGACCTTCTTTACTTTACTCACTAACCGGTTCACACGTGTTGTGCCTGAGTACACTGACTTACAAAAGTAATAAGTAATTAAATAAAGTTGTTATTGGATTATATTCTACTAGCTGTTTCTATGACGTTACACATGATTAAGTACATTATAAATAGTAGCCTAAGTGCTATTCCAAGGTGAGCTATCTTCTCGATTCTAAATTTCATTAAAATACATCCAGTAATTTATATACTACTAAATAGAGGTAGCTCTTTTTTGTATATAAATAAAAAGCCCGTATTTGTCTTTTTATATTAGGTACATATATATTTATTGAAAGAGATTAGATATCGCTAAAGATACCTAAAATCGTGTACTGCGCATGTCAAACCACGTGGTGTGTCAAGTCTCATCTTTCGTGGCACGCATTGTAAGTTTTTCATCATTAAGGGGAATGCTCCAACTAGCCCGCGGAATTCAAAATTTTTTGCGTTTTTTGCAATTTGCAGGCCAGTGCTAGGTTGTATGTTGATTAAAATATTATTCGCGGTTG
The DNA here is from genome assembly GCA_927399505.1 of Luperina testacea. Classification (NCBI taxonomy): domain Eukaryota; kingdom Metazoa; phylum Arthropoda; class Insecta; order Lepidoptera; family Noctuidae; genus Luperina; species Luperina testacea. Next base: position 11,449,624 of record OV656756.1, read on the forward strand.
TAAGACGTATGTAGTTACAGAATTATAATCATCAAAATCACCAATACAACCCTCCAAGTTCATAAAGGCGTAGGAACAAAAAAAATTGAATTTTGCGGGCTGGTTGGAGCATTCACCTTACTTAATCTAAGATTCCCTTTTTTCGCCTCCCCACACCGCTGCATATATCTCTGGCCCCGCGGCATCCGCTGACGTCGTGTCGCAAGGAGTCGCTTTGTCTAGCTTGGAGAAAGTGGGAGACTTAGATGAATAACTGATCTGTGATTTAAATAATAATGACTACACAACGTGCAAATAATTTCTTTGATCTGTGATTTGAAGCAATAATTACTTTAAGAATTAAAATTAAGGGAATAAAAATAATAATTTCCACATCAACAAGCGGTTTCATTTATTATAGTCACAAGGTGCATTTAATATATTTTTTAATTAGCCCCCAAAACTTTTGAACGCGACTGTACGGACAACAGCTTAGGTATAATACGTCCAATAAAGAAGGTCATCGATATGTATGAATCCGTCGCTTTTTAGTAGTCATTCAAATTTGGTCGGATAACCAGCCGTTGCTTACATATTTTGGTTATTTGTTAATATTTACTTAATGCGAAACATTCCAAGCTGAATATTTTCACCATATATTTTTGACTAAAGGCACATGATTTTGGTTTACACCTACACATTTCGGATTGAGCCGGTTCCTTGTATTTTGCCGTCAAAGTTAGGACACCATCGTTTTGACTTTTAGCAAAAACGCATGCATGAATAGTTTTGAAACTTTGTATGGTTATTATTAGCGTCAAGAAGGACCGAATACAGTTTTCAGCGAACTTGTTTCTTGTCTAATTTAGGCGCTGCGATGTTTTTTCGGGTTTTCATAAAACCGCTATAACTTGAAAACTATAAATATTTTCTTAAAACTAATTGGGGCACTAAGGGGCACACATTAAGAGCTACTCGTGTATGTTTACTCTACAGGGGCACATGCAATGGTTGTAGAGATATACGATTCATCAAAACGTTACTCCAGCAGGAAATGTCTCGAAAACCTGAAGGGGCACAGATTTTTTTTTGGGGGCACATTAGGGCACACATATAAGCTCTCTGGCCATGCACAATTTTTCTCTCTCCGATCATTCGTTTAGAATTTTCCTGCTAGAAAAACGTTACCCCAGCAGGAATCGTTTTTTCCGTTTTTTTCCAAAACGACAGGGGGCACACATTTTTTATTTGGGGGCACATTTACAGCAGATAGGGCACATATTATACGTTCTACTCCTATAACTCTAGGAGACACTTTCTTGCTGGGGTAACGTACACGAGGTTACCACTGCTTACAATTACACTGAAGATGACAACCAGCAACTAGATGTCGTTACCAGTAACTTATTAGAACCACATCAAGAACAACAACAGCAAAGAATTTGTTTAATAAGTAGTAACAATACAAATAAAGTAATATCTATAGCACAAAGTACATTCCCAGGTCATAATATATGTCACTACATTTCCACAAATTGTGGGATTATACAGCTGCTCGATAACTTAGACCAAAAATTGTTAAGCTACACAAAAAAAGACTACTGTCTTATTTTCATAGGCGAACAAGATTTCAAAAAAACTGACAATTATTTTAATTTAGTTATTAGTATAAGGAACGTATTAATGTCAATTCAACATACTAACTTGTTGCTCTGTTTACCTACATACAAATTTAATGGATACTGTTCTATGTTTAACTCCAGAATAGAAACATTCAGCAATTTACTCTACCGTGATAACTGTACTAATGATTATGCGATGATATTTGACTCCAATTTGAATCTGACGTATGATGAAACAATGTTTTATAGACGCCGTGGAGTACTCAATAACTATGGTATGAAGAATATTTTTGACAATCTAAAGTGCTATCTTGACATGTGTGTAAATCAAAATTGCCTCGAAAATGACAAGCTAACAGATTCAGAGAGCTGCAAAACTCTAAGAAAGGAACAGTTTTTTCGTCCATAGTACAGCTAATAAGAGGGAACAGAATACTAAATTTGAATCTCGTAACATACGACTATTGCACCAAAATATTGCAGGGTTATTGAATAAACTTCCTTTGGTAGAAATATGTTTATCGGAGTTTAATGACAGGCGTGAGGATATCCATATACTGTTTTTCAGAAACATTTGTTAAAACTAACAATGAAATAAATGTATGTATTAATGACTTTACACTGGCCACTTCATACTCTCGAAATAAGGAAAATAGGGGTGGGGTATGTATTTTAATAAAACATTTCTTAGATTACAAAATACTACAATTATGCAAAGAAATGGCAGTAGAGAAGGTGTTCGAATGCTGTGGAATAGAAATACCACTTTATAACTGTACTATTGTATGTGTTTATAGGACACCTAATTCGAACATTGCAATATTTTTTTAATAAACTACAATCTCTATTGCATAAACTAAGCGATGGAAAAAACAACAAAATAATACTAGCCGGAGATCTTAATATAAATACCCTCACCACAAATAAAAATGCCACCATACTGAATGATATACTAAAAAATTATAACTTATCTCTAAAAATAAACACTCCAACCCGGCATACCTCTTGCATAGACCACATTATTACCAATATACCAGACTCTTCTGGTGAAACATGTGAACTACATCTCTCGGACCATAATACTGCGCAGATTTTAACATTCCCATCAAATACATCAGCAAGTAAAGCTGCTCCGTCGCATTGTTTTATACAGCGTGGCGCTACAATGGTGACATTAATTTAACACACGTGTAGGGCTAGTGTCCTTTAATCATATTAATTTTAGTAGGTTAAAATAACTCGTAAATTGAAAAAAAAATTTTTTCAAACAAACTAAATGATAAAAATGTAACTAAAGTTGGGATCACCCTTGCAAAAAATCATTCATGAAATTACTTACCTACGTTACGCTGGCTTACGTTAACTCGGAGCGGCAACGCGTCGCTTCACGCGCTGCCACTTTTCGCGCTTTAATATCGTATGGACGGTACTGTGATGAACTTGAAAATACCTAGCGCTCTGGCGGAGGCTAGTTTTGGGTTGGTTTTGGAAATATTGTAGCACATTTTCAGTTAACTGGATTGGGTTTTGTCGTGTAGGTGGTCGATCAGGGCGTTGAGACCTAGGATCCACTGGCCGGTTTTCGCGGATGCGCTGAAGAGCTCCTACAATAGTGCGAGGATTAGTAGGGCATTGTCTTGAACCGCCATATCTCTCGCGATATGTCCTTATGGCAAGAGCGGCATTTTCACGACATTCTCCGTAAATTAGGATCATGTCCGCATATTCAGCTGCTGTGTAGTTCGGATGTGTATTTGCCATCACGATCACAAGTTTACACAAGCACTAATAACACAAATAAAAGCGCCCGTATCGCAAGAGATGTCAACGTACCTACTAAATTAGAAAACAAAACAAAGCGTCTTTATCGCAGTACCATAATCTAATTACTCATTAGTTCATTACACAAAAATAAATAAATAAAACAATAGGTAAGCGTCTTTTTCGCGGAAGCATTCACAAAATTAGTCGACGTAATTATGTGCACTACTGTGAAGAAGTGTGTCAAGGGCACGAGTTAGGCTAGCACTAGAAATGAAAAAAAAAGAATTGGATTTCGCTGCGACGCGACGGGGCGGGGGGGGGGGGGGGGGCACGCGTCGCCCGCTCGCCGACAAAGGGATATCACGTTACTTTAAAGTATTGTTTATTTATTTTAATTTCATTGATGCGATGTTATGATCCGTGACCGGCAAATGACCGCTGCGCGACAGTTCTTTAAGTACAGGTTGCTCCAAAATGCTATTTTAGAAAACTTTAAATAAATCCGCAAATAATAACGTTTAATGGAAACGTAATTTCTTCATGAAACGAAAATGTGAAAACGTATATGTGTGTTAAATTAATGTCACCATTGTACCGCCACGCTGTATACAGCGTGGCGGTACAATGGTGACATTAATTAACATCGCATCAATGAAATTAAAATAAATAAACAATACTTAAAGTAACGTGATATCCCTTTGTCGGCGAGCGGGCGGCGCAGGCGACGCGTGCCCCCCCCCCCCCCCCGCCCCGTCGCGTCGCAGCGAAATCCAATTCTTTTTTTTGCATTTCTAGTGCTAGCCTAACTCGTGCCCTTGACACACTTCTTCACAGTAGTGTAGTGCACATAATTATTACGTCGACTAATTTTGTGAATGTTTCCGCGAAAAAGACGCTTACCTATTGTTTTATTTATTTATTTTTGTGTAATGAACTAATGAGTAATTAGATTATGGTACTGCGATAAAGACGTTTTGTTTTCGTTTTCTAATTTAGTAGGTACGTTGACATCTCTTGCAATACGGGCGCTTTTATTTGTGTTATTAGTGCTTGTGTAAACTTGTGATCGTGATGGCAAATACACATCCAAACTACACAGCAGCTGAATATGCGGACATGATCCTAATTTACGGAGAATGTCGTGAAAATGCCGCTCTTGCCATAAGGACATATCGCGAGAGATATGGCGGTTCAAGACAATGCCCTACTAATCCTCGCACTATTGTAGGAGCTCTTCAGCGCATCCGCGAAAACCGGCCAGTGGATCCTAGGTCTCAACGCCCTGATCGACCACCTACACGACAAAACCCAATCCAGTTAACTGAAAATGTGCTACAATATTTCCAAAACCAACCCAAAACTAGCCTCCGCCAGAGCGCTAGGCATTTTCAAGTTCATCACAGTACCGTCCATACGATATTAAAGCGCGAAAAGTGGCAGCGCGTGAAGCGACGCGTTGCCGCTCCGAGTTAACGTAAGCCAGCGTAACGTAGGTAAGTAATTTCATGAATGATTTTTTGCAAGGGTGATCCCAATTTTAGTTACATTTTTATCATTTAGTTTGTTCGAAAAAAATTTTTTTTCAATTTACGAGTTATTTTAACCTACTAAAATTAATATGATTAAAGGGCACTAGCCCTACACGTGTGTTAAATTAATGTCACCATTGTAGCGACACGCTGTATAGGAGGAATTATAGCCAAGAATACATTGAAAAATTTAAAGAGTGTCTCTTGAGCCTAACGTTTCACGATATTTATGAAGAAATAGATCCTAATACAGCTTTTGATAATTTTCATGAAATTTTTAGTCTATTTTATATGCAAAATTTTCCTTTGCAAAAAATTAAAGTAAATAATCAAAAACCGACTTTAAAATGGTTAACTAAGGGTATAAGAAAATCGTGCATCTCTAAAAGATACCTAAAATTCAATTATCATAAAAATAAATCCCTGGAAAATAAATTAAAGTATAATAAATATGCTAAACTGTTAAAAAAATGCATTAATTTGTCCAGGAAACAAACGTCTGGCAACTTTATTATGAAAGCAAAAAACAAATGTAGCGCAACTTGGAAATTGATTAAAAATAAACCTAACTGTAGAGATTCACAATATATAGAAGCAATTAAACTAAACGACACTTTGATAGAAGATCCTGAAGAAATAGCAGAGGCTTTCAATAATCACTTTATTGATTCTACGAACATTGATATAACTAATAGTAGGAAAAATAGACCCACGATTAATGCTAATAATGAAGGTAATAGTATATACCTAGAACCCTGTACGCCAAATGAAATAAGCAAAATAATTGCTTCTTTAAATAATACCAACGCTGTGGGATATGATGAGATTTCGACACAAATTATAAAATCGTGTGCTAATATACTGTCACCTATTTTCGCTCATCTGATTAATTTAAGTTTCTTTGAAGAAAAGTATCCTGAAAAATTAAAGTTCTCAGTAGTAAAGCCTTTATACAAAAAAAACAATAAACATGACTTAAATAATTACCGTCCAATTACCTTAATTCCTATAATTTCAAAAATATATGAAAAGGCAATGTGTAATAGAATTGTCTCATTTATATATAAACACAGTATAATAAGTCCGGAACAAAATGGTTTTCAAAGAGGAAAGTCGACTACACTAGCTTGTTATAAACTTATTAAATCAATTACTGAGAATATAGATAAGAAAATACCGGTCAGTGCTATATTTTTTGATATGAGCAAAGCGTTTGACTCTGTAAAACATGACATACTGTTAAAAAAATGTGAGAGTTATGGAATAAGAGGGAAAGCGTTAAATTGGCTCAAAGATTACCTAAGTAATAGACAGCAACGCGTTGAAGTTTTAGGAATTAATATAGATAGAGAAGTGTCAAATTATAAATCTCAGTTCAGGAACAACACATATGGTGTGCCTCAAGGTAGCATTGTGGGGCCGTTGCTCTTTCTTCTATATATAAATGATTTGCCAACAGTAACCAAAAATGAGTGCGTGTTATTTGCAGATGACATTGCACTGGTAATAAATAACGAAACCAAAAATGAACAGCATGAGGACAAAATAAATACTGCCGTAGTAAGCATACTAGAATGGTTTGAACAAAATAATTTATGTGTAAACATCTCCAAAACAAAATATATTAATTTTTGTAATTACAAAATGACAAATAAAACAATGAAAATTATTGGGCGTGGTAATGAACTTGAAGAAGTTGACTATACAAAATTTTTAGGCATAGTAATTGATAAAAATTGCAATTGGAAGAAACATATAGATAATATATGCAACAGGCTAAACAGCTTTGCATTTGCACTAAGAAACCTTAGGAAAACTGTTGGAATAAATGCCGCTCTACTGGCTTATCATGGTTACGTCTCATCTGTGCTAAGATACGGCTTAATATTATGGGGCAATTCTACGGACAGTGACAGGGCTTTTATTGTGCAAAAAAAGTGCTTACGAGCTGTGTTTGGTGTAGGGCCATTAGAATCGTGCAGGCCCATATTAAAAAAGCATAAATTGTTATCACTGGCATGCTTATATATACTGGATATGGGAGTGTTCGTAAAAAAACACCCTAACCTATTTAATAAAGCCGATAGTGAAAATATGTACAAAATAGGTAAACAATCGAGGGATCCAACCAGATTAGCTATGCCTAGGTGTAGAACAGCATTTTGCCATAAAAACGCTAGTCGAATGGCAATAAAGATATTTAATAAGATACCAAAGATATTTAGAGAACTGCCTATGAATATATTTCAAAAAAGACTCCGAACATGGCTTATTGAAAATTGCTTCTATACTATTAATGATTTTTTGAATTATAATATAAATACGAATATTGCACAAACATGAATACTGTAATTTAATTAATTTTGACATTCTTGTAATTTAATTAATTTTGACGTTTCTGTAATTCAAATCATTTTGACATTTCTGTAATTTAATCAATTTTGACATTCCTGTAATTTAATTAATTTTGACTTGCCTGTATTCTTAATTTGACATTTGTAATTTCTTATCTTATTGACTTTTCTAAAATAATTTTAATGAATATAACTATGAATCATGGCACATCAAAAATTTGCATGCTGAATTTAGTAGGCGGAATATGAAGTGTTAGGACTTTGTAGTGAAAAAGCCGTTTCTTATTGTTATGAAGAGTTTATTAACTGTTTTGTGAAGACGCATTGAACAACACAGGAATTGCAATTGTAGCAGCCATGACACACACCACAGACGTACAAGTGTTATAGGGATGTGTAACAAGGGTTGCCAATTTACAAAAAAACTATTTTATTATTCCTCACACCTCCCCTCAATAAAATATTTAAACAAGTCTTACAATTGTTTTACTTCCAAAGGTTACCCAACGAACTAACCCTTAACACAATGACTTCCCCTTAATTAAGTATTAAACAATTTATTCCTTAATTTCTGAAACATTACACCACCCAATGCTTTGGTAAGTATGTCTGCAACTTGGTCACTGGTATTTACATATTCCAAAATTATAACTTTATTTTCCAACTTTTCTTTAATAAATGACTGTTTAATCTCCAAATGTTTGACTCTAGAGTTACCAGTGGCCATTTGCGCCATTTTGATAGTAGACTGGTTGTCTTCATACACAATTATGTTTACTTCAAACCCAAATGTTAACATAATGTCTTTTAACCAACAAGCCTCACTTGTGGCCAAGCACAAAGCAACATATTCAGCTTCGGTTGAAGACAATGCAACCGTTGATTGTTTCCTTGAATACCAAATAACTGAACATCCAAACACTTTAAAAATACATCCTGATGTCGATTTTCGATCATCAGAGCCACCCCAGTCACTATCAACATAACATAAAACATCCTCCTTACTTTCTTTGTAGTATAATAGACATAAATCAATAGTTCCATTTACATATCTCAAAACATTTAACAAAAGCTTATACAAAAGTTCAGATGCACAACTCTGATAGCGACTCAAGATATTAACCACTGCACAAATATCCGGTCTAGTACCCATAGCTGCATATATCAAGCTTCCTACTAGCTTTCTACATTTACTTTCTATTTCAGCACTCTCTGAACTATCTCTCTTTAAGATATGAAAATTAAAATTTTTATCAATAGGTAACTTTAATGTTTTACACTTTAACATATTGTACTGTAACAACAATTTTCTCAAGTAATCTTTTTGTGATATAACAGTAATTCCCTTATTTAGATCTTGTTTAACATCAATCCCCAGGAATTTACTAATCATTCCCATTTCTTTTACCTTAAATGCTTTACACAATTTATCTCTAAGTTTACACATATCTTCTTTGTTATTTCCAAAATACAATATGTCATCAACATATAATAACAGAAATGTTTTCTTTTCTCCTTCACATTTAGAGTATAAACAACAATCTTTATCAGATTGTTTATAACCTAAAGACAACATGACATTATTAAAAGTATTATTCCAACACTTTGGAGACCCCTTTAAACCATAAATAGATTTGTTAAGTTTTACATACTTAGAATCGGTTCCCTCTGGTAAGATTAAATACAACTCCTCATTAAGCTCTGCATTTAAAAAGGCACCACATACATCCATTTGACTTATCTCTAACCCTAACTTGGTAGCTATACATACAAAAACACGAAATGTATTAAGCTTTGCCACAGGGGCATACAAATAATCATCACAATTTTGTTCGAAACCTCTTGCTACCAATCTAGCCTTATAACTACCATCTTTCTTCTTCAAGACCCATTTTGAGGTAATCACTTCTTTTGCTTCAGGTATGGAATCTATCTCTGTCCATGTGTTATTTTCCTTCAGTTGATTAAGCTCTCTTTTTATAGCCTCCTTCCAGCTTTCAGCTTCTGCAGAGGTCATAGCTTCCTTGTAACTTCTTGGTTCAGCAAAATATAGGTAGTAATCTTCAAGATCTTTTGGCTTTACTCTTCTTCTGCTGCTTCTCTCTTGGACCTCATTTCCTTCCTTTTCTGCCTGTTCTTGACTAGTTTCTTGTGTTACTTCCGATATATTCTCTGGTGTAACATCTTGTTCTTCTCCATTTCCTTGATCTAGTACTGAATCCATGTCATAAAATTCGTCATCACTCTCATTATGTACCTCCTCCTCCATTTCACTCTCCGCAGGTACATCCAGTAGTATAACATTTTCCCTTTCCTGTATTTCCTTACTTTCTGGCTCTTGCTGCTTTTCTGGATCTAGAAATACAATGTCTCTCTTGGTATGAACTTCTTTCCTGTCTTCATAATATAATCTGAATCCTTTGGTATCATCATATCCAACAAACATTGCCCTTTCACCTTTGGCATCCCATTTTAACCTGTTTTCTTTCGGGATATGGACATACACATATTCACCAAATATTCCTCGTAGACTCAGCACATCAAATTTGCATTTGTGGTAGGTTTCATAAGGTGTCTGACCTTTCACTCTGCTCCTTGATGTTCGGTTCAGTACATACACTGCGGTGTTCACTGCTTCAGCCCATAACTCTTTTGGGAGATTTTTATTCTTCAGCATGGACCTTGCTGCTTCCACTATAGTGCGCATGTCCCTCTCAGCTTTCCCGTTCTGTTGGGGTGTAAATGGTACTGTTGTCTGATGTTGTATTCCCTTTTCCCTTACAAATTCTTCTAATTCTTTATTAACGAACTCTCCTCCGTTGTCAGTACGAATTGTTTTCACCCTTTTTTCTGTTTGTGTTTCTGCCCACTTAACGAACTGTTTCAGCTTCACAGCAGTCTCACTTTTATTCCTCAAAAAGTAGATTACTCTATAGTTGCTGTAATCATCTTTGATCAGTAAAAAGTATCTTGAGTTACCAAGAGATGGTACCTCCATTGGACCGCACAGATCTGCATGCACAAGCTCCAGGCATTCTGTTGTGTGCTGCTCACGTCTTCTAAATTGAAGTTTGTGCATTTTACCTTTTAAACATGAAACACACTTGAATTTGTCTCCGGTGTACTCAATATTGTTTTTACTGAGCACCTGCTTCACATACTCAACACTCTGGTGACAAAGTCGCCCATGCCACTCCGATAGCGTTGCCACAGCTGCAACACTCTCTTTCATGTAGACACTTGACACCTGTAGCACATAATAGTTCCCTTCACAGTTGCCTACTGCACATAGTTCATTGTTCTTATAGAACAAACACTGCTGATCAGTTAATGTGACCTGATAACCTCTCTTTGTAGCACTAGTTAAAGAGAACAAATTGATTTTCATTTGCGGAACATGTAACACATTGCTCAATGTAGATTTTACATAACAATCCCCGTTGAACACACTCAGTTCTACATCACCAACTCCTGCAACAGGTAACTGACGACCATCTCCAACAATAACATAACGATTTGACGTTGACAGTGACTGATAGTTTGTGAACATATATCTAAGACATGTCATGTGTTCACTTGCCCCGCTATCTATCAACCACCTCCTGTCACTTCCCGCGATGTCACCCCCAGTTGTCATTGCCATCTCACTTACTGTGATAAATGCATTAGACTTAGACTTGTCTTTGGACCTGTCACTTGGTTCTTGTTGTCCTTGTCCCTCACGTTTTGAACAATTTGTCTTCAAGTGTCCCACTTCTCCACATGAGAAACATTTACGCTTTTCCTTGTTTTTACACTCCTTTGTAATGTGTCCCAGTTTCCCACACTTATGACATTTCTTAACACTTTTGTTTTTGGCATATAGTGCAATACTCTCTTTCTCTTCATTTTTATGTTTTATTCTTTCTTCCTCTACAAGTAACCTGGAAACTAAGTCGTTGTAGTTCTGTTTACTGGCCTCTACCGACTCCCAAGCTGAGATGAAATGACTGTATGCCTCCGGCAAAGATAATAAGACTTTGGTCATAACCATTTGGTCAGAAATCTCTTCTCCAGCCTGCTTCAGTTGACAGATCATCTCTTCAAGTTTGGATAAGTGAACTGCCAAGTCTCCCCCTTCGAACTTGTATTGAAGAAACCTTTGTTGTAACATCATTGTACTTGTAGCACTCCTAGCCTCGTACACAGTGTGTAGTTTTTGCCACATTTCAGCTGCGCTTTCACATGTGAGGATGTGAACCATCGCTGCCTCACTTACTCTGCTTACTATAATAGTCTGCGCCTTTGCATCCTTTAACACCCAGGTTGCAACTTCCTTATTCTCCGTAGTTACCTTAGGCTTTGCCTCCGTCCCGCTCACAACCGAATACAATTCAGCTCCCTTCAGCGTGACTGCAATCTGGAATTTCCAAACGTTCCAGTTCTTTTGGCCTTCCAGCCTAATTGCCGAATTCGACGCCATTGTGTGTTGATCCATTGTTTTATGGTCCCCCGCGTAAGCCTGCAGCCTGATGTCGTATATTTATCCTCCACACGACCTCCTTCAGACGCCGCTACCAACAATAACCTCCAGCTCGAGTTATTGTTTGTTTCGCTGACCACGCCACGTTCGCTCTCAACAACGAAACGCCGGCATCGGTGACATTGATTTGCACCCAACAATACTTCCGCGATCTTCACCTAAAACAGATTAATAAGCACTGGGCCCATAACCTGTTAGGACTTTGTAGTGAAAAAGCCGTTTCTTATTGTTATGAAGAGTTTATTAACTGTTTTGTGAAGACGCATTGAACAACACAGGAATTGCAATTGTAGCAGCCATGACACACACCACAGACGTACAAGTGTTATAGGGATGTGTAACAAGGGTTGCCAATTTACAAAAAAACTATTTTATTATTCCTCACATGAAGTACTATGAATTGTATTATGACATCTGTAAGCACCATATTTCATGCAAATAAACGATTATTATTATTATTATTATTATTACCCCCTTTAAAAATGTATAGGTTTCCTTAATTAGTTTACAATTTCCCATAAAACAATTAAATGTTCCCAATCACCCCGTAATTTAGTCAATGCAAAATATCGAAGCTAGATGATTTGTTTACATTTACCCCTGTATATTGGTAGACACTCAGAACAAAATCTTTTGCATTTATGAGACTCAAAACAGTGAAAACGAGTTAGCGGAATTATAATGTATTATGTGGTTGTATTAGTGTAATTAATTGTTGGTGAACCTAATAAAATAAATAAATAAATAATGCTTATCACGTAGGCTTACTTTTGGTGTTCACATTTACCCCAAAATATCATTTTTTGTTTTAAAGTCAGGGTAAAATGTAAACACTTCATTTTCAAAACCGCTAATGACGCAGTTCAAATGGTTGATGTTGCAGTTTTTAGATAAATTACTATACAATCAAAGTAATTAACTCTTCTTTTCTAACTGCCAATATTTTTTTTTATAAAGCCAAAAGTTTATTAGTTCAAAAGGTATTTTTCAAAAACGTTTACAATTACCCTGATTGACCCTATGTTGAGAAAATATAGGAAAACAAAAGTATACCTAATAGATGTTTATTGCTACTGACATTATGAAGTTGAATGCTTCGGAATTATGAACATTAGAGACAGAGTAGTTAGGAATTGTGATTGTTAGGATAAAAAATGTTAGGAAGAACATTTTCGGATTTCCAATTATCGGATTTGAAAATTTAGGTTAACTTTGGCGCACCCAGCTAGTTGTCCCCCAATTTGTAATTTTGACTGAGCTGACAACACTGTTGCAGTTTGTCACATAGTTTAGTCCACAGATTAAATAATAAATATCTTCTCATAGTTCAGTTCATTTCAAAGAGTAAAGTAAGTTCATTTGTCTTTGCTTTGTTTGTAACGGATAAACGGACGGAAAAACACTATTCTCGCTCTCTAAATATTATTTGTTATTGGTGAATCTCAAAGAGTAGAGTAACTATGTGAATCTGCGTAACCACCAAGTTTAAAATGTCCAAATCAAATAATTCTGTTATCGATTTGACCGTTTCATTTACATCAGCTGATAATTGTGGTTTATCAAATGAAGTCATTGTCATTAATGATTCTTTATGTAGTAAGTGGTGCTTGTGCCTCTCTTATTTTATTTATTTATCTCTAATAGACAGACGGACTTCATTTTCACTCTGTATTTATAAATTAAATAGTCGTAACAAACTAAATGGTTAGTGGGTCGTATTAGGAATTAACAAGTGTGCTAAATTTAATAGAAATAGAATTATTCGTTTTTTTATAATTCAGACCTAACTTAGTGATATGAAAATTCATTTATTTGTACACCTATCTAAGTGTAATGTAGTGGTACATGATGGCTTAAAAATATGTCACTAAGTGCTGCCTTGCAAGACATACAATTTACTTTTACTTTATAAGTGGGTACTTACCTACGTACCCACATTAATAAATTTGTTGTTTAAGAAAAAACAAGCAGTTTTGAATATTAGGATAAGTAAAGAACTTCCAAAACAAAATAATGCTGCATAATAATATAATGTGTAACATGTATAATAATAATTATATTTTGTGAACTTACATTTTTGCAGATGAAACAGAAAGCCTATATGATTCAGTGCCTCGTTCCAGGGCAGGTTCAATGACAATTGTAAAACACACAATAAGGCCATCAGCTGCTGATATTGCTAAGAAAAAACTAAAAAAGCAGAAATTGTCCAGTCTTTCGGATCCGAGAAAGGTATATTTTTTTCTCATACATTCTTACTTGTATCAATAAAAAGAGAACTAGCAATGTTGGTACTGATTGCAAATTATCAGCATTCAGCATAAATCTTATTCCTTATAGTTTATTTGACAACAGAACATTAGGGAACACAGTTTGATTTGTTATGACTTCTCTGTATGCAGCAGTGGATAAATAGTTGAGGCATGGGCAAATAAGCTAATTTTTATGAAGTTAGTTTTGTTGAGCACACCATGCCATAATTACAATAATATTAAGTCTCCATAACCGGTTGAATGCTGTAATTATAGAAACAATTGAGAAGCTATTGTGTCTTGCATGGATCCACGTTCCAGCATACTAAGGTTTAATTTATATTTTTAATTATATTTCAGAGTGGTGCAGCATCTCCAATTTCTAAAAAAAAAAAACAAATTTGGTGGGTGTCCCATATGTTGGGATGAATTAGGTAAAAATCCTCTGGCATCTACTAAATGTGGACATGTATACTGCATTAAATGTATACAGGAGTATCTAAAAGTTAAGAAGAAATGTCCTACTTGTAGGCAGAGCTTAAAAGGATCTACTCCATATCATCCTCTTTATTTAAATGTAGAATAAGTTATACTTGTGATAAACATTAATAGTGAGAACCTTTACACATTCCATTCAGTAATTATTTATGAACAAAAATCAGAAACATTGTAGTCCATTTTTGTGAAAAAATACCACTGCTTTAAAATAAATTTAACATTTTAATTTAGTACCATGAAATTATTTTAGTAAAAGATCGGCAATAGTATTGAAATAAACAATACAATAAAGGACCTTGCAGCAAAAGGGAGGCAGTTCCAAATTTTTAACGACACGACATCGTAACCGTAAAAAAATCGTCGTCAAATTTATTTATTTCCCTTAAAAACTTTAGCAAAATATGTAGGTAAATATATTTATATTATACCATATAACTCTAGACATTAGAGTAACTAATCATTTTTAAAAATCTTTTTCTTGATACCTGACATTTACTTGCCTCCCTTTTGCTGCAAGGTCCTCAATTGCGTTGTGCCCCTGATTCAGAGCTTTACCATAATGAACTGAAATGTTTCATGTTGAACACGTAACTCCTCTTTTACTGAAAGAAAATAAAACCGGTCAAGAGCGAGTCGAACTCGCGCACCGACTGCTTCATACAAATTTGTAGGTATGTAAAGTTTTTTTTTTTTTTTTTTGTAAATTAACTACAAATTTACCGTTTTGAGATGGTTTCCTTTACATGTGCTACATGACATTGCTTCTTGTCAAATTTCATGATTCTAGGTCAACGGGAAGTACCCTAAAAGTTTTGATGCGCCTGTATCTTTTGTTTGAGTTGACTTAGAAGTCTGATTATTTCACTGCTTCAAGGAATAGTAGCCCTGAGTATTTAAATATAAAAGATAAAGATGCATTTATTTGTATAAAAAAAAGAAGAGAATTTTGTGGTTTTTTTTGTGTTTATTTGATATTAATTTCAACTTGATAACTCCTGATAGCATTCCTGAGAAAAAGGGTCTTGACTGACGGACAGACCGACAGGCAACGAAGTGATCTTATATGGGTTCCGTTGTCCCTTTTGAGGTACGGAACCCTAAAAAGGTACTATAGTCGACCAAGGACCAAACCTTTTATTTTTAAGATAGCTTTCACTGTTGGTTATAAAAATTGATGTGAAATTTCAATCCAAAACGAATTGTAACCTTTTGAAATTGACCATTCTAATGTTAAACAGTTGAAAATTAAAATTATCTTATTCTATTGTACAAATAGGCAATAGAATAAGATAATTGACATAAATACAATAGACTTGATGGCAGGACTGCCATTGTATACTGAGTTTTTAAATTACCTAATTGTATTAAGTAAATTTCCTACATGTAATTTTAAGGTTACCATCTATTTTAAATAATATTAATGTATGTTGTTGTATTATTAATGTACCTGTGTGTAATGTAATGATAGAAAACTAAGGGCGACAACACACAGGCCAACAATTTTCAGGTACCTACTCTGTCTAGAGTAGATTATACAAAATAGGATTAATTAATTGCGCGTCTGCCTATTTGGAAAATAATAAGTCTTTATTATTTTCCAAATAGGCAGGCGCGCAATTAATTAATCCTATTTTGCTTTAATTATCTTGATATCCCAGGAGACTACGTTTTAGAAGTTAAATGATTCGCAAATATGTATGAATTCCCTAAATTAAATGTTTTATTGTAATTATGGCGATTGGTAGCATTCCTTGAAATGGATGATACTAGAGCCCATTTGCAACATTGACAAACTGAGTTTTTGTGGAGTTATAGAACTAATAAGCTTTTTACAAAATTTCCACCTCTCGACCATGAACTGCTAATAATGAGAAATCGAAGTATATAAAAAAAACATCCTTAACATGAACTTTACGACGATTAAATTCTAAACGTAAGGGTATTTTTTTGTTAAATTTGTTCTCGACAGTTTCATTCGTTCATGAGCTATCAGAATTCAGAAACTATCAGGTCAACGTTCAAAGCCCAAAATAACTTGAAAAGTTTGATAACTTCACAAGAACCCAGTCTAAAACCAGTCAGTCCTGTTTCAGGAAAAAATGTTGCAAATTAGCTCAAGTAATCTCTCATTTCAAGGTATACCTATTGGAAATTGATTGACTTATATAAGTCTTGAGCTAATTTGCAACATTTTTCCTGAAACAGGACTGTAATATATTCCCGTCTGGCACGATATGTGTTAAGGCTCCTACAAACAGGCGCGACATGCAATCGCGCGCGACACAAAGGCACCGCTCATTGCGCGACTTGCGGTGCCTTTGTTTCGCGTGTCGTGTCGCGCCTGTTTGAAAGAGTCTTTAAACTCTTCAGTCTTCTTTTTAAGTGTTTTCTGTTAATGTCCTGTTTCACCATGTCCGGATAAAACCAATTTGATAAATATTTACAAAATTATTTGCCAGATAAGTTATGTGGAACTTACAAGAAGTGGTGAAGCAGGCCATACATTTAAATTTATTTAAATAAAGACTGACTTTAGCGAACTAGTTTTATTATTATTTTGTGTAACTTATGTTTTAAAAAAAATTACTTAAGTATATGTTTTATCAATAACTCAGTCACACACACACTCAGTAGGTACGCATTTCAGCTTATATGACTACACTTAAAGTAATAGGTGCAAATAGTCGACACTGATGAACATTTTTGCATCTGACAATCAAACTATAGTACTTACTTAATTAAAAAACACATGAATCTGCCTTAACATGACTAGCCTTGACTGTGTGTTACCTTACAAAGACTTCATATCTATCGTTCGTGGCTATCTCAATTTATCATGTGTTAAGGTTTAAGCTTGCATCTGGCTTCCTTAATTTATATCGGCAAAAAAACGATCGACATTGAATACCTCGAATGCACGGTAATATATTCCTAATTCGAACAAACCATGCGTTTCTTAACACAAAGAAAAAGTAAAATAACACACGTCTTTTGCCATCAGTTCCAGAGCACAAATTGTTTAGAAAAAAGTTCTAATAAGTATATCAATCATCTTAAAATGGTGAAACAGGCCCTTAGCTGATATGAAATATGTATACTTAGATTAAAATACAGTTTTACTTAAAGGACATTGCACAAAATGTTTGGGGCTTGGTCCAAATGTCCACCACTAACGAGACCATGTCACTGAATTAAATAGGATATACAGTATGTTAACACATTGACGGACACTGTACGAGACACAATTACCTATAGAAGTTTTATTGTTATTACGTCGAGGGGCGTTCAGTGTCCTTCAATGGGTTAACTAACAGAGGGCGTTCCCGTTAACCCGCAATAGTATAGCATCCATACATGCTAAAAAAAATATTACCATTCGAAAATAAAATGTTTTTTTTTTTTATATTAAAATATTCACTAAAAATCGTAAATTGATACGTTAAAGAAACACTCTGTACACGCGTACTTGAAGGACAGCAATGTCGGAATTTATTTAATAGCATGTATGGATGCTATACTATTGCGGGTTAACGGGAACGCCCTCTGTTAGTTAACATACTGTATATTAAATAGGAGTAATTTTTACTAAGACGGCAATAAAAAAATCTTGATGTTAAGATTATGGCAAAAAAAATGTTTTTCAATAATTTTAGCATATTAAACAGCTTGATTAATTTTAACAAATTCGATATCTTAGTTTTTGTCTTCAACCCATGAGTGACACTGGCTATAGAAATTTTGAAAAAAATAAACACATATTGCGGATAAATTAAATACGACTGCACTCAATGGTGTACCGTACCGTTGAGTGTGAGGGGGCCGTCGTATTTTATACCAAAACATTTTTTATTTTGCATTATTTTCAACCTTTTAGCGAGTTATAAATTTGGAATTGTCTCTTCGAGCCTTGGTTTGAATTCACACACGAAAATGTTATAAAAAATATACGCCTACTCTTATTGGTGGCTAAATACCGCCGTTCTGGTTTTTCTTTCTCAAAATAAATATCGCTAGCGTCACTCGCGGTGCCGGTGTCAAGACGAATGTAATGAAACCACATTTTTTTAATCCTGTTTATGCTAAAATAAATGAATTTAATAGTAATTTCATTTAGCTAATATTATTATCAGCCATTTCTGTCCCACTGCAGGACAAAGAAAAAAAAAATCAGCTATTTCATACATTCTGGTCAATTATGCATTGAACTTTCGTATTAAAGAGCAGATTTTTTTTTCGTATTTTGTTGATCCCACAGTGAAAGTTGTTCAGTTCGATGGTCTATAGCACCTCAAGTTTGTCGGGTAAACTTTTTAACACTTTATATACAGTATGTTAACTAACAGATGGCGTTCCCGTTAACCCGCAATAGTATAGCATCCATACATGCTAAAAAAAATATTACCATTCGAAAATAAAATGTTTTTATTTTTTTTTTATATTAAAATATTCACTAAAAATCGTAAATTGATACTCTATTTATTTAATTAATTCTAATTTATTTAATTAAATAAATTCCGACATTGCTGTCCTTCAAGTACGCGTGTACAGAGTGTTTCTTTAACGTATCAATTTACGATTTTTAGTGAATATTTTAATATAAAAAAAATAAAATCATTTTATTTTCGAATGGTAATATTTTTTTTAGCATGTATGGATGCTATACTATTGCGGGTTAACGGGAACGCCCTCTGTTAGTTAACATACTGTATACTTAGCTATAATTATATACATAATTTCAAATAGACTATTCAGTCACATATGTAGGTCTCGTTAGTGGTGGACATTGGACCACTTTTGTCCAGTCTCTTTTTTGACGAAGTTACCTCAACACAAATTAATTCAGCATGTCTTATTATAAAATAATAGAAGATATTTTCTCAAAGGAACTATGCTTAAATTAAAGATAAACTATAGGTACCTATAGTCAACAAGAGAATGGTTTATAGACATAACATTTACATCTGCTATAAGCATAAGATTAAAACTTGTATATTCAGCGCAGGCACAGCATCTGTTATATACATTTACTTGATGAAAGTTTGTATGGAAGTTCGTTGTTTTTGCCGATAGACACGGCTTGTCGTTTAAAAATTCCTATTTAGCTTCCTGCATACGTTTCTTATACTTATTTAGATATCAATATTTTTATTAGTAAGTAATTCAACTGTTCAATTAATAATAAATTATTTATTTTGGACCAAACACTTGTACCTACACATATCATAAACCTGCTAAACTACGTGACAGTTTGTCGGCAGGGTTTGTCACCTTGGTTATTCATTTTAAAACATCAAACATTTGTTTATCAAGCGTAATCAGAGGGGCAATTCTACTAATTTTAACAACGTTCACAGTCTGATCTCAGTCTCAATCTGTCAAAAAATACTTCAAATTTCCCTACATTTTGACAAGTTTTTGACATTTCTTTGTCGCCGAGATGAGACTGCGACTAGATTTTGAACGTTTTAAATTAGTAGAATTGGCCTACAGTTGTAATCCCCATTTCAATGCAATGCGTATCTTATGTACAATATGTACCGTATCTCCTTGGATGCTATGGGTGAATATTTCAGTCCCTTGCCCCTGGCTGCGCTACGAAACCTGGGAATTTGAGAACAAACACCAGATAAACGTACAGTAATAATACCACAGAGTAAGTGATTTTTATTCTATTACACCTCCATTACTTTACTATTATCGCCACGGATGGAACCAGCCACTGATCTGCTGAAAAGTGACTTCTCAGACCCTTCAGGTAAACTAAAGCTTAGTAGGTATTGGAAATAGTTTCGTAACGAGCTTTTATTCAATCTTATTCGGGTTATTTTTCAATAAGAATGCCATACCATGAACTCTGAAATGTTTCGCCAAATCTTCTGGACCTTCAAAGTCTTCCCGACATATTTTACATTGATTTTCACGAAGTGGCTCATTAGAAATAATATTACTTTGGTATTTAATGAGAGCATTTTCATTGTAGCATTGCTTTTCTTTAATATATTCTTCAATATCAGATATATTATGTTCCAACAACAAATGTTTTGAAAATGATGGTTTGACAACAAAACTCTGTCCACACTCCATACATTGATATGCCATGCAAGGATCCCTATGGGATATCATATGTCTTTCTAGTAATATTTTTTGTTCAAAGTTATCACCGCATATGTTGCAAACGTGTGCACTGTCGGGAACTTTAGATTTACTACCTTGTATAGACAGTGGAACACTATCAACGTCCATAGAGACTGTTGAAGCTTTATTTTGTTGGCGTCTTCTACCTCTTCTAGATATTTTCTTGTCAATCGTTCTTTTGGTGCCCGAAGTCTTGCGTTCAGATAAGTACTTCTTTACATCAATTCTAGTAAGGACTATTTTAGCATCTAAGCACTTATATGTTTTGTGCAGTGCAGCATAATGTTTTTTGATTTCATTCCAGTCTTGCGATATGTTTGTTTTACAAAGGTGACATGTAATATGGGTGTTGCTTTGCGTTCTATCAGGCACAACATCCAATTCTGTAGACCCAAAAGTGGAAGTACATTGAAATGGACATTCGTTAGGCAGATTATGAAAATCAGAATGTTGACATGTATATATAAAACTTCTGCAACATAGGTCACATCTTTTTACAACGCGATATACTCTTCTCGGCTTACTTGAATCTTTTGAATCCATACCATTTTCAGACAGCATACTAATCAATGTACTTTCTATTGTATTATTTGTATTGTGTTTTGCTAGGAAATGACTAAGTAGAACAGATATATCCTTGAAAATGGAACCGCAGGTCCAACATGGAAAAACGCAAGTGACCTTATGACTTTTTAAGTGCCACTCCATGCGACTTTGCAATACAAATTTCCCGGGACACATTTCACACTTATAAAAAACGAGTGGCTTTGTCTCTGTTTTATGACTCTTCAAATGGTCTTGCATACTTACTGCGTTGAAACAAGCAACGACGCAGTATGGACATTTATAAACTTTTTTCATATGCAACTCTTTCATGTGCTCTTTATAATCATTGGGATGGAAAAGGCGACAATCGGGCGCGGCACATCTTGATCTGGCTGTTGCTCTCATCATCTTAAATCCTTCACAATCGTGGTTGTATGGATACTGCAAATTTTTGTTGCTAAGGTGAAAACCACATTCTGGGCAATAATAAGGTGGACATTTCAAATGTAAACGCAAGTGTGCTTTAAATGCACATATACTCGGCAGTGCAAATAAACATATGGGACACGAATATATAACTTCGTTTGAAAACTGCATATAATGACTCGCTCTATCTTTATAAGGGGCCCCCGAGCTGGTTAAATTTTCTTTACATTCGAAACAATTTACTGTGGTATATGTATTTTTTTGTTGTGCGGTAATTTCAGTTGCTGTTGTAGTTTCACTTGCTGTCACATCTTTGCTTGGTGGGCTTAAAGGTTTAATTTTGTAGTTACTTAACGGTAATGGTTCTATTTTTAAGTCTGTAAGATTGATCGTAGCTGTTCTGAAACCATGTGATCTTATATGAAAAAGTAAATTACATCTGTTGAAAAAAGTTCTCAATTGGTTACAATTTCGGCACATGTAGGTAATGCTTACAGACTTGCGATTGATGTGATCATTAAAACTGGACTCAAAGATGAACCTGTAAAAGAAAGAAAAAACACGTAAATCGAACGGTATTTATAAATGACTTGCTGTTGCCCGCTACTTCATCTGCGTGTGTTTTGTATTTCATAATTATTTTTATAGAAATATCCAGTATGAAAAGTGTGCTTTTCCATCTCCCAAGCATAGAAAAAAAAAATTACTCTGTCCCAAGCTACCTATTTGTCAAACATAACGATCGGTCCATTGGTTGAGGAGTGAGAAGGTAACAGAGAGACATAGAGTTACTTTCGCATTTATATGATTAGTAGTCATGGATAGGTGAACCCGGTTAGTAAAGTCGAATAATACGATAACTTTTAACATGTACAGTTAAGTCTCAAGTCATATTTTGGCTGTGACTGTACAGGGGGCCTAAAAAGGCCACTTTGGCGAATCATAAAAGGATAACATTATGAATCATAATGGATAGTTAACTGTTAAGTCAATCGTATCAAATCCCATTGGTAAAGGATTTTTCTGTTATTATTTTCGTCTGTGCTAAAATACCAATCAATCCAATCCAAATCCAATCCTAATCTCTTTGAATATACCCACGTAATGCAGCGAAAAAAAGAAAAACACGGAATGTCTTCGCTATATTATGGTTCATAATGTTATCCTTTTATGATTCTGCCAAAGTGGCATTTTTAGGCCCACTGATAGGTAATCTAAATAGTGTCTAATTAGTTATGCGTTGTTCCCACAGGCGGTGACGGTCAGTTTGACAATATTTAAACTGTCTATACTTTACATATTAGGTATACTAATATTTTAAAGAGGTAAAATTTGCGAGTTTGTAGTTGTAGTAGTTGGGGTAATCTTCGGATCTAAAGCTCAGAAAAAATAAGAAAAGGTGAGCTTAGAGTAGTTAGGAATTGTGATTGTTAGGATGAAAAATGTTAGGATTAGGAATAACATTTTCGGATTTCCAATTATCACAATTATAACAAGCCCTGCGTTCCGAGTTGGGAAATAATCGATTTGAGCGTGCTTAAACCCATACCGAATTAGCGTGAGCGCGATATCGATGTTCCGTGAATCGTCAGATGGCGTCATGACATGCGCCATCTTGCGATAACGCCGACCAATCGACCATGTCATAGAATCATAGAATAATTAAACGAAGAGAAGAAGAAGAAGATATCACCCTGAGCGCTGTCAAAAATGACAGTATGTTTTGTTTTGAGTTGCATCATTTTTAAATTAAAATAACGTGGCATTTTTTAATTTGTGCTTCTGGCTGACAGTCGCCACCTAACCGAAGAAGAAGAAATGTAGTGTTTATACAAGGAAATACTGTAATAATATCGTTTTAACATTGAGTAAGCACTGTGAGCGCGTTCACGAGCGTTCCGAATTGTTGACAGCTCTCAGCTGTAATAATCGTGATATCTAAATCGGAACGCAAATTATTGCTATGAGCGCTGTGAGCGATATTGTCTTAATTCGGAATGCGGCCAAGATTAAGATAAATCGATTGAGGTAAGAATTATCAAAATTGGCTCACGCGTTTGATCTTTATAGCGCCACAAAGAAATGCATATATTTATAGCATTTCCTTACCATACCCTCCTTTGCGTCGCGCAAATGTTAGAATTTATTAGAATTTATTGACCCGGTTTTCTAAACAATTTTTTTTTTTTAAATTCAGCGGTGCTATTCTGTAAAAATATCACCGTGAAAACATAGGTGAAGTGAACGTGGAGTGAGCTGTCAATAGTGTCAATTCCTAGCAAAAACAAACTCACTTCACCTAGTTTTCACAGTGAGATTTTTACAGAATGGATCGGCTGGTCAGGATTTGATGCCAGTTTTCACAAGAGTATAAATGAGGTTTCCCTAGACAAATATGCATCAAAATCATATCGCCATTTGCCCATAATCCACTTTTGCCCAGTCTCCTTTACACATTGGATCAAAAATAACTTTTAAGTAGATAGGTAAAGTATTCATGTTCTGACTTTGGTGAAACTTATTGTATTTTTTTTTTCCTGAGACTAGAGACAAAGCTATTTAAGAATATATTATGCTGTGGCGGTTACATTAGCCAGTTAGCATGGATGCCTACCAATATAAATAGGATAATAATTTACTTAAATAGTCTCATACCTACAAGGTGTAAAGAAAAGTTACCAAGTGTTATATGAAATTACTTACTTGTCCCCGCAACCTATACATGCAAATAGTTTGTGACCATTGATTGGTACCGGTATCACATAGTTAGGGAAACTCTTATTAAACAGGAGATTTTTAACGCTGAGTTTGTCGTTTAAATTCTCCATGGCTTTATTTATCTGAAACAATGGTAAAATAATCACAATTAGAAAACTTTGATGACAATGAAACAATGCTGATTTTTGGATAATCAGATGAGTAGGTAGCATCTATTTTGTACAAATAAATTATATTTTATATCATTTGAAGATGTAAGCACAAATATTTTTGTCATATAAAATAAACGGCTTTTAACTGATCGGAGCATTCTGTTCACCCTTCTGAATCAATCATGGTACTGTGCAGATGTAATTAGATAGGTAAATATGTGGGTACCTTTTTATTTTTTAAAGAAAAGTACTAGACCTGTAGGCACCTCAATATAATTATAAGACAATTTTATTAGGCATCAACAGCAAAATCAAGAAAATATTCTGCATGCCTTTGCCAGCTGGGAAATAGCTTTCTGCTTTATCACTGTGAAACTACACTATGATAGCGTCGGACATACCCAGGTAAGTACAAACCTGCGCACAACATGGCAATACTTCCTGTGTGTTGGTAATAAATTGACTATTACTTTCGATAATGAGGCTCATGTAGGTACTACTATATCAAGTAAGCACAGAGCATCAAAATGATTACGCTCGCGCTATGTGACAACTCACAACTTACCTTTTAGATTCTTGTCTACAATATTAGGATTACGAAAGCGAAAGACATCCTAGAATTTACAAGAACTTGACAGAAAGCAACATGAAACGCCCTCTGTCGGAGCACAATCCCATGAAAGTATCGCCAGTATTGAAAAAGTTTTTGTGTTGCTAGTGCATTGAAAATATTCGCATATGACCACGGCCCGGACTCCACAAAAAGGTGCTTTGATTTTTAACAAATAACCTGAAGACTTCATTAATAACTATAACATATGTACCTATTCATTTTTATTTTACAAATCACTGGATCCAAGGCAGTCAAGCAAGCAATGTTTTATGGGTTGTTTCAAGGTATGTGTACTTATCGGCTTTGTGCAAAGTAAAAATTATTGAGAAGTGTTAAAAAAAGGTTTATTTTATTTTCTTAGGATTAAAATGTTATTTCATGATTTTTTTTTGATAATTAATTAAACTTTCTACAAAAGGTCATGTAGTACTATAATGTAATGGAACAGTGTTGCTATTTTCTCATTCCAGGATGTTCCATAAAAGAGATAATAAAACACGATAACAAAACAAAACGATAACTTGGGAACGGCCGCTACAGAAAAAAAAAAACATTCTGTAAATACTAGACTGGCACGGGATCGTGCGCTACACGAATCGGAGACGAGAAGAGTCTATGATGATTCCAATTTAGTAATGACACTTAAGCACCTATACCTACTTATCATTAGAGTTTCACGATCACAGATTACTTTTATAGAAATAACGTAACTTGTACTTTGTTTGCTTATGGCTGCAAATTCTGACTGGAGATGATGGGCACAGGGCATGTAGGATCACGTCTCATTGAGAAAATTTACAAAAGTATTCTGCTGCCAATGGACTGTTGCTACTGCAAATAAGTTCCTATAACCGTATTACTGTAGGTATAATATGTAACTATAGCATCAAATCTCAATCTCTTCTTGCTTGGGAAGCCAGTTTCAAAATAATAATTAATGAATTACATAGGAATAGTGTCAGTGATGTGTACTGATTGGTTGCGTTATGTATGCGTAGGATTCAATATGCGTGTTGTTTAGGTGTAGGTTATGTTAGGTTCGATCTCGCCCCCCTCCGGTGGATTCCCGCATTGTCGAGGCGGGGGGCTTAGTAGCCTTGGCTTGGTCACGCACGGTGAAGCGAAGAGGAACCCGAAGAGGGGCCGCTCGTCAGGGTTTTTGCCGGTAAGCCGACGACATAGCGCCCAACAAGTAGGTTGCGGTACCGCTTGAGCGACATCGCAATTGAGGCAGGCCGCGATGTCTTATGGGAGGCATCGTGGCTGCCCCCCCGGTGGCTTCCTGCATTGTCGAGGCGGGGGGGGGCTCAGTAGCCGTGGCTTGGACACCCACGGTGAAGCGAAGAGGAACCCGAGGAGGGGCCGCTCGTCAGGGCTTTTACAGATAAGCCAACGACGTAGCGGCCGCCAAAAGTAGGTTGCGGTGCCGCTTGGGCGACATCGCAACTGAGGCGGGCCGCGATGTCGTATGAGAGGCATCGCGGCTGAGGGTTGGAGGCCGCGGCGGGAGAGGAGTGCCGGCATTGCGGTGCGCCACTCTGCCTACCTTCCGTGGCCTTGACGGGGTCGCCACTGTCTGATGGCGGGTGCGGTAGGGCCACAGGGGAGGAGGAGTGTTGGTATGACGTTGGCCGCTCTTCCTATCCTCTGCGGCTGAAAATTGGCAGGCGGCGGGGCCAATGACCTGACCCATCGCAGGGGGACCAAGGGTGTCCAGACACGGGGTCGTCTAGCGCCCATGTGCTGGTTTGGTCCCTGGGGTGGTCACGGCGCGCTATGTGTTCTGATGCGCCGGTGACGGACAGTACTCCCAAGAGGAGGGTCCGGTGACGGACAGCCGCGGCGGGTTCACGGATGAGTGCAAGCGCGTGCCCGTGTTCCCGCCGTTAGCGGCAGAGGAGGACACCGTGGAGTTTTAGTGGGTTAGTGACCCACATAACTGCACTATCTCCCCGTGGTAGTGCAGAATGAATGAGCATTTCTTCAAGTAAAAAAAAAAGGTACTTCTTTGGCAGGGTTACTATAAGCTACCAATCCTGTGCGGATGCGAATACGGGCCAGGGCGGGAGGGTGTAGTTAGGGTATATAATATGTTCTGTGGAATATGTTGTGTGGAGGAATTAGAGCAGCAATAGGTACAGTTAGAGAATTTTCTAGCACCTAACTACAGTTCGCGTCAAATAACTTTGCCGCTCTGAAGTAGGCAACAAATCACTGAATCGTATGAATAAGACAGCAGCGCGCATGCGCGGCTAGCGAAAAGCCTAGCTTCAGAGCGGCAAAGTTGTTTGACGCGAACTATACCTAAACTTCTGCTTCCTGAAAGGCTGAATTTTCAAGTACCTACCTACCTAACCTACATAAGATGTGAAAGATGACTTGATACCTTTTAAAGAAGCGTGATCTCTGTGACGGTAACTGATAGAGATTAAAGGACCTAAAAATAGGTGTGAGGGTAATTTTCTATCTTGCGCTCGATAGATAAAATAATAAGGTTCATCTACCAACTACTAGTAGCGGGAATTTTAAGTACATACACTACCGCTCAAAAGTATTTGGCCACCTAGTAAAATACATTTTGTAAAAGTCTAATTGAGTGAAACTTTTACTAGCCATGATTACTGTTTATTAGCCATTTTTAGACATAGCAAGAGCTATGTCTAAAAATGGCTAATAAACATGTTAAAATAGTTATGAAGTAGTTTCACTCAATTAGACTTTTACAAAATGTATTTTACTAGGTGGCCAAATACTTTTGAGCGGTAGTGTACCTACCTAAGTATTTAGGTATGAGTTTTGATGGAACAGCAGTAAGACAAAGACAACCCAATCATTGCATGATTGGGTTGTCTTTGCGCAAAAGTACTGGCTCATTCAGATGAATGAAAAAATATCGATATTTCATCCCAAAATTCAATTAGCTTTTTCTATTTTTAGCGGATATTGGCGAAAGATTTAAAAGAATTTGCAATGAAGGCCTTACCAGGTCAAAAATATTGTATAACACTCGTAGGAAGTTTGGCTGCAAAGAATTTAGTTTAATTTACTGAATAGGTACAGTTATGTGAAGTTCAATGGAAGACAGTCTGTATATATGAAAGGATAATTGGATGGATCACTGTATATAGGAATGTTCACAAAAAAAAGATGGATAGTTATAAAAATGTAATCAAAATAGGTTAGGTATAAGGTAGGTCAGTATAAAATCTTTGGTTACACATAGTATTTGGTATAATGGCACTTCTGTATTGATTTTAGCTATTAGTAGTTCTCCTTATTCTTATTGTCTAGTGTTAGCTCATTAAAACCTTATAATTGTAGTATTTAAATATCTAATTAAGATTATAGTATGATAAAAGTATAAAAAGTATGACACATTTCAAAAATGCTTAAATTTTTTCAAAATTATTACTAAAAAGTAGGAACATCATATTAATATAGATCAGTTTTCAATCAATAGCACCAAATAAAGGTAAACTTAGGCAGGCTACTTCAAAAAATTATAAGATTTAAGAATGGTGTTAAAATCAATGTCACGTTTATGTCCTTGGTGAAAAAAATGCAGAATATTCTTTTCATATGTATCACGTTTCAAGTAATGAACTACTTCAGATCGTGGAACAAAGTCTTTCCCATCTACATGTTTGCTATAAAATTTAACATTGGCCAACATGTCTTCATCCTCCGGCATCAACACCAAATAACTTGCAACAGCTTCAGCAGCATCAACATATTTTTCCAGGTGATAATATGCTACTTGTATATAATTAAGCACATCTGCAATGAACTCCACTCCAGAATCATATTTAAGGAATTTAAGTTTATCTTGGCACTGTTGTCGGCAATGCAAAAGGGATGCTATGTTGTTTGACATAGTTATCACGAATTCTGAAGACCACTCCTGTCCAGGCAAGCGTTCACATTCTACGCGACAGTTGTTTTCTGCTGAAAAATAGTCCTTTATAACTTCTTCCATGCTTGTTACTGTTTCTGCCCAATTATTTTGTTTATATGACTTTTTACCTAAATTATACATAATCACATAGTCATCACTTTCCATATCAACTATTTCATTTGGGTCTACTTCTGGTTGTACAATGTAATATTCCATGTTGGCTTTCATTGTCTCATCATCCGGATTGGCCACCAGGTAAGTGTAGGCAGATGAAGCCGCTTTGTGAAACATATGCTGGTTAAAATAACACATGTGCAGATATTCATATGGTTTCTTAGCCTGCATGTCATGAAGCAGAGAGTCTTCAAGAGTTCTGTTCAGGTTCACATTGAGGAATTCTTTATCTTGACATTTATTAAGACAATCTCTTTTATTGATGTACTTTTCATATATTTTAAGGTCGTCGATGTCTTCTTTGATCTGAGATTCATAAATTTGCCTGTTACATTTTATCCTACAATTAATTAAAATGGATTTGTACAGTTTATATAGATGCAATGCTTCTTCAAATTTTTTAATGCACAATGACCATCGCTCATCTGAGTATGCGACTACTCCTTTATGGAAAGTTTTATCTAGTGAAGCCGGTGTGAGGCAGTCGTTAAATTTCATTTCACTTAAAGAAATTATTAAAATCACAAAATAAATCTTGTTTGATACCATTTTGCTTGTTTTGACAAAGATCTAATTGGTATATTTTGATTAACCAAATTAAACACACTGAATTTAAAATTAACAGTACAGTACGTCTGTACCAGGGATGTTAGGGAGCTCCGTAACCGTAACCGAAACTATCGGATATCCGATATAAAAAATTATCCGTAACCGTAACCGAATCCGAAATAAAAGTTTCGGATAATATCGGATAGGGGCGGAGCCTAATTGAGACACAAGATAAAGATAGCTATGATTGTTATGTTAAACTTAAATCATAGTAAATAAATATGTGCAATGTGCATTCTAAATTTAAATCTAATTTTAATATTTTCTTTGAATACGAAATTACTAAATAAGTATAAGTGATAATTTTATTATTACATTTTCATTTTAGGTAGATTAGATAACACTCAACATTTATTTATAATCATTTTTATTTAAATAGATGTAATAACTCACAGAGTGATTGTAATTCCTACCAAATAGTTATAATAAAACTATTTTAAATAAAACTATTTTATTAACTATTTATATTGTACTTTTGAAATTCCTAAAAAAATTAATAACCGTAACCGAAATTATCCGAAACTAACGGATAATCCGAAATAATTTCATATCCGTATCCGTATCCGTATCCGGTATAATAATCATTCCTATATCCGTAATTAATCCGTATCCGAAATTTCATATCCATAACATCCCTAGTCTGTACAGTAACAATATTTTTTCCAGAACCAAATTGATGAAATAATCTGGTCAAACTCTGTGGTCAAACTTCTGAACTCCAGTGAACTTTGACATCATTCTTCAGTCAAACTTTTAACTTTTTCTCCCCAGTTGTAATTTACGCATTTGAGTATGAGCATTTTAAGCAAGCGAGAGTAAACCACTACTTGTTTTCTAATAATTTGCGCGTGCCGAAAACCGTAAACGAAATCCGGTGGGACGGACTCTATTGGGAAATTATTTTCGCAATGTAAGTTTATTAATTGTTGATGAAAGATTTTACCTACTAAATGAAATTCCGTTATTATTACATAATTGAATTATTTGCTCGGTGGCAATGGCAAGATGGAAATCCATTTGTCTCAAGTTCAATTTTCGTAGGACTGTACAGTGACTTATTGCGGCAATAATTACATTAAATTACTAATGTAATGTCTAATGACATTCGACGTAGCGTTGGAAGGCCTCCCCACAAGGTGGTCCGACGACCTTGTGAAGGCCGCAGGAACCCGTTGGATGCGAGAAGCACAGAACCGGTAAAAGTGGAGGTGCTTGGGGGAGGCCTATGTCCAACAGTGGACGTCTTTCGGCTGAAATGATGATGGTTATGATGAGACACACATGGAAGATTTACAGCTGAATATGTGTTCACCCTGGTTGGATTTTGAAATTGCCAGCGAGTCGTCGGCCACAGAGCATCGTCGGCTACTAAAGTTACTGTGTGATAGGGTGATACCTAGCATAACACCAAGGATTTAGAAGCATTATGGACTGTGGTGGTTTAATAATGAATTCTACCCGGTTTTGAATTTATCCGCGAATTCCCGGGTAAATTCAAATTTGGGAAAGTCCCAGATTCGCTTTGCTACGCTACGCTATGTTAGGTTGCTTTTTTCACGATCACATGGTCGCCTCTTTTTGCAATTCCATGGTTGCTTCGTTTGGCGATTACAAAGTCGTTCGCGAAATAAAACATTCTATTGAATAAATAAGATGTTTGTCGTTTTGTTTGAGGTTAAAATACACTATGCATGCAGCATGCAGCACGCTAGCAAGCATGCAAGCGAGCATGCAACATGCAGCAGGCATGGTTTCTGTCACGGCTCCGGCCGGCGCTGTGGGGCTCCAGGCGGTCCCACGCAATCTTATCGTCGCAGATGGTTTTAACGCTCACCACCTTGCTCCTCAGCTCGCGGGCCGCCTCGCCCCTCCGCGCCTACGCGGGCTAAATTACACTCTAGTAGGGGCACGGCAGACAATACTACGTGGAGTCGGTTTTACAGCGATTCATTTTTTAAGACAATATTTTAATTTAAAGTTAAAAATGCTATTATAAAGAAATGACAATATGCCTAAATAAAATTATTCCAAATGAAATTCTGCCATCTATATTATGCCAAGTGAAATTGTATCAAATAATCGGTGACGATTCCGATTCCGATTTCGAAATTCCGCATATTACGTTTCCCAAAAACCCAATAACTAAGAAAATAAAATATTAAGGTTATTTATAACAAGGCTTAGACCATCTTTTTAGGTTTCTTGATAGTTAACATAATTAAAAAAATAAAATAAGTAGAAATAAAACAAGTATAGAAAAGTTTTTAAGTTTCATTCGACATGATCAATGTCTACAGAATAATTGTATCGTCTAAAAAACCCTGCAGTGCATCTATGCATCTATTTACGTTTATTTTGTTTATTTAACAGAATACTTCACTGAAATTGTTTTATCTACACATTTATAGATTAAAATGTTCACTGAATAAGTACTTATTTTTTTATTCATATTTTACATTTTATTCCCATGGTTTAAAAAGAAATAACCATATAAAATTAAGTGTGGGTTATACTTAACAATTTAAAACTAATTTGGTTTTTTGTAGGAAAACTTTCGTTAACTAGGTCAGATTTTGCCCAATGACCTTTCGGAGCATCAATATTCTGCCAGATAGAGGGAACCCAGCTGTGACACATAATGAAAAAAAAAAAACCGGACAAGTGCGAGTGGGACTCGCGTCCTGAAGGATGATGACCCCTTTTTAGGTTTAGGGGGGTGGGTATAAGGGTAAACATACTCTTGTGGTTCTGATTAATTTAGAATTAAATGTAATGAGGTAAATCAAGTAGGTAACTATCCTCTTTAGTAAATAACATTTTCTTGTGTCACAGTCTGCGCTCTTTGTTGACCTTGACAGTGGTTGACAGTCGTGGTCGTCATTCAAAATATTTTATAGTAGGTAGGTACATGTCGATATCTGTATATCTTTTGAAAAAAGTTTATTAACAAGATCAACATACTTACGACGTAAATTAATTTGTTTGAGAAATATTTGGTATTATGACTTATAATAATTCTGTTCTCGTTGGAAATTGGTCCGAAGAAAGACTTAAAAATGAGGTAGGTAACCTTTCAAAAGTTAATAGGTAACAGTCGGTAACCTAAGTACCTATCTAGTGTAATAAGTCTGATGTTCTTAAAGGCAATCATGAGAGTGCTGACAGATAGGTATATTATACCTACCAGCGGGCTAATTGCGTAGGTAACACACTATCAGTGGCAATCGCTTTCATTTTGGCAGTTCATCAACATTCATTGCGTTATTTCCGTTGATGAGCAGACTAATTTTTAGAACATATGAGGTATTAGCAATATCCTTCAAAATAATTTAGATTGTGATTGATAGGTAGTGCGGTACCTACTTACGCAATTAGGCTGCAGGGTATGTAACTCATTCCTGACTCCTGCTTTGTGCAGGTGGCAGAATTAATTTTTAACCGACTTCTACAAAGGAGGAGGTTCTCAATTCGGATGTTTTTTTTTATGTGTGTTCGGGTATAACCCCGTCAATAGACGTATTTGCAAAATTCTTGTTTTGTTCGAAAGAGGTTTATTCCGAAATGGTCCCATTTCAATTTCGTAAAGATCCGATGATGAGTTTCGGAGTCAGACAACGGAACTCTTCAATAAATGCCAGCAAATCAACCGCGATTGCTGCTATTGCATATGTATACATTGTTTACGCAATCACATCACGCCTGTACCCTCTAAAGGGGTACGCAGACAGATGTGTTCAAATAGCTTAAATTCCTGTCACTGATGTAGCCTACCTACCCCACACAAATTATAACGTTTTACTTACAACTAAAACGTAAAATAAAAACTTTTTTACAAAAAAAAAACCGGCTCCCAAAAAAAAAACTACAAAGTGAACAATAACTTTAATTTCGGAAGTCGGTGTTAAAAAACGAAAATGCAGAACCAACGACACTGACTTCCGAGATTAAAGTTATCTATTGTTCACTTTGTAGTGTTTTTTGAAGTGAAAACTTCTTTAGCGGCGCTGTGTACTTTTTTTGGAATGGGTAAAAACTTCTAAATTCGCGTCAGGTCACGTGACCCTGATCGTCAGATTCGTAAGACGTAAAACCGTAGACAGAGAATACTATAGACACAGTATAAAGACATACAGTACGAGGTCTTCATACAAACGGACGAAACGCGAGCTATACCTACGCGCCTCGACCACGGCATGAGCTCAGCATGCAGACAGTCGCGACTGTGCTGCAGTGACGAACGGACGGTGTGTTGTTTTTTTTAACAATAACCGCGCGATTTTTGCACTAAAAATAAGTTCAAGTACATATTTAATATGACGAGTAGGCTATATTGTGCTGTTTTTGGTTGCATGAATTCGTCAATAACGCATCCAGAGATAACTTTTTTTAGATTACCTGGAAACTCTGAAAGGTAAGACTATAAAATAATTTTACTTACTTGTAGGTAGGTACATAATGTGTGTATTTTTAATGGATAAGTATTTCATTTTATCTCCCGAAAAAAAGATGTCTGGATTAATAAATGAAGTGAATAGAGTAAAGGAAAGTGATAAACACGAGTGAGGTAGGTAGTTATAGGCGGTTCATGAATCATTAAACGGTAGGTACGCTTGTGTTAAAACCTCGGCGCATGTGTGTTTTGTTAGTTTGTATAATTCAAAGTAAAGACGTGGTTTTTATTATTAATAATAGTTGTTTATTGTACTGTGTGTATGAATAATACTACAAAAAAATTGGTTGTCTGTAAAGTCGATTTACGGACGATAGTTTAACGTGACAACATCATAACAAAACATTAATGAAATGATTGCATACTTTTATGAATAAAATTAATTATTTTTATTGAATAACTGTTACTGTAATAAGAATAACTGTTTCATGAAATCATCATTCTTTGGACTTACATGGTCTTAGAGAGTTGTGTTGATGACTTTAATGATTATAATTCTGTAATAGTACATTACGATATTAGTGCGTTAAGATGTTATAACCAATACGCACGTATATCGTACGACGTTTTTTAACACATTTGCGAGGAAACAGAAAAAAAAACATTTCACAATACAAGTACAAAGAAAAGAAAATTTGAGAAAAATGGCGCGAGGATTATTTTCTGCCGTGGCTGCGTGAAAATGTTGGCAAAGACACTAGAGCATGCAGCCAAGTTTTTAAATTACCGAATAAACTGTTTTTTTAATTTTAAATAAAATCAATCTGTGAATGCACACTTGCTTTCCCGCCATTTTAACAGCGCGCTAGCGCTGCCTACTGACTGGCGCCGCGCGGCGATTAGTTCGAAATTTGAATAGCAACAGCGCGCTGCTGCTCACTGGCTGGAGTCGTGCGGCGGCGATCAAAACAACACGCATTTTTATTAAACACTTCCTATTCAATTCACAAAGTATTTTATTTGTTTATATAAAATTATTTATGTACACACAGTAAAATACAATAACAAAACTAAATGGAAACACAAAGTAGGCAAATGTAATTAAAATACTGGAGGCGGGCAGCCCTATCGCATGTTTACGTACCGCGCGGCTGTAGGCATTTACATCAAGGTTACGGCCGAGTACGAGTACTGTATTTCTTTATTCTGTGCTATAGAGTATAGACGCCTGCAAAGCGTGTCGCAGAAAGAGACAAAACAAAAATACGTCACATATTTAGGGTTACCGTGTGAGGAAAAATTTACCCCACAATTTATGAAAGTGGAAGAGAAAGCTTGAAAGTGACTGATAAATCGATTATCATCGGTATAAGCATGTGATGTATGGAAGAAGACATGCTCCTGAACTCAAATAAATTGCGTTAAGAGCAGGAGAGAGTGACGACGTATGATGATGATGTGATTCTAAATACCTGCCATTCCTTAGATGATAGTAGTATCTGGCTTTGTGAGTAAATAATACAACAAATTTATTTTTAATTAGCTTTATTAATTAGATTGATTGCCCTTTAAATAAAACAAGCTTCGCATAAATGTTTCAATTATTTTTCTTCTTTTTATTTAACATTTTTTATGTCTGCTGCAAATTTTTGATGACGGTTTTGGTGTCCAATCTGTTCGTCCTGTAGCTATGATTCCGACGTAAATCACCACCTTCAGGAAAACTGTAACAAGCCATTAATCTTTCAGATATAATTAACTCGCTGCGCCCCGTGATTTCACGCGCATGTGTCTCGGTTCCGTGAGAATATTGCGATAAAAAATATCCTAAGTCCTAACCCAGGTCATAGTTCACCGATGTGCCAAATTTCATCCAAATCCGTTCAACCATTTTAGCGTGAAAGCGTAACAAACAAACCAACAAATAAACTCACTTTCGTATTTATAATATTAGATAGAATTAGGATACACACTGCAGAATACAGATTTCCCATAAAAGTGGGTAATAATTTATAGAAAAGTTGGCAACACCTAAATTCTTAAGTCAGAACTTAATAATTGTTAGTTTTGTGCTTTTTATCGATGAATTTACGTCTAGGGTACATTATACTTAATGTATGAACACAGTAAAAAGTTATTGATAGCCTAGTTACTGATAAAAAGTGCTACACTTACGAACGAAAGGACAAATCTGGCATTTTTGTTCCACTATCACTTTTACACCTTAAAACGCTACACCGCACCATGCTTTTTTTTTAAATGATTGAAATATTAAGTCTAAATTGTTCACAACATAAAATAACATAAATTAATAAACATAAAGCACATAAAAACTGAATTTTACAAGAAGACGATAACTATCTGCACGATAACTGTCAAACTTTGTTTACCAAAGTACTATGCTAACCTTCAAAATCGTGGCACGCGACGTGAAACAAAAAATCTCATCGTTCTGTCTCATTTCTTTACACGATATAGGCGTAATTTGCTCTTTTTCTTGTGTGAACGTGACAAAAGACATCAATTTGTCTATAGTATTCTCTGTCTACGCGTAAAACGAAAGACGCGCGTTGTTGAGGACAGCGCCATCTATGCACATCGGGAAGAACTACGAGAGCCTCGCGTACTAACTACGTAGTTCATCCAACAACGACGAGATGGCGCTGAACCACGGATATATAACTGACGACGAGCTCCATGGGCTTGCTTCTCTTACCACTGCCGCGACCAACACCACGAACTGAAGTCTATCCTGTGTGCTTATTTGTAAATCTGAATAAATTCCTTTCACGAGAAGAATAAACCAGTCACTTTGGTCATCATACCTGATTTGCAAAAAACCCTATAAAATAAGGAACACACCTTAACACGCGTGTTTTGTTTATAAGACGATTCACAAAATACACTCGTAATTGTTCAAGTTTTCACTTCTGTCGGCACTACCGGAGTGCCAGTTTTTTTTTTGGAAGTCGGTTGTTATTTGCCGACTTCAAAAAAGGGAGGTTATCAGTTCGACACGTATGTATGTAACTATTAATCGGATCGTGGCCTTTTTTTTATTGGCTTACATTTACTTCAACTTAGGGATCAGTGCAAGTTTCATCAAAATCGATGCAGTAATTTTCAAGATATGGACTAATACGTGTACGTGTGACGGCCTGGCTTATTATACGAGCTACGGGTGTAGCGTCAAAGGGAAAACATCTCAAAACCTTGGTCAAATTCTAGTGCAATATTTACAAGAAAACGATTACCTACTTATTACAAACAAATACTTATTCCAGTTTTGAGTTAAAACTAAGAATTACGAAATTAAAAGTAATTTAAAAAATTAAATCGATTTCAAAAAGAAATTACTCAAAATTATGAAATAGGTAACTTTAATTTCGGAAGTCGGTGGCAAAAAACTAAAACTAAAATAGACCCCAAGACACCGACTTGCGAAATTAAAGTTATGTATTTCATAATTTTGAGTTAATTTATTTTTGAAGTCGATTTAATTTTCAAACAGCTTTTTTTTAAAGTTTTTGTTACACAAAGAAACATTCTTACAGAATAATTATGAAGTAAACGTTTGTTGCAGTACGAGTTTAAAATATTTTTAAGGAAACGTGAAAGACGAGAACTGTTACTTCAGAAGTCCAGAACTTTATTCAGCAATCTACTGTGTGAGGTAATGCATGCCATATTATAAACTATAAGTATATAAGTAATTATATTACCCAAATATAAAGCTTTGAATATCAGAATGGTTAGGTACCTACTAGTTATTTAGTATGTGTAAAAGTAGGTACCTACCTGTGAATATGATATGTAGGGAAAGGTTTTTATGAAATAAAGCACAGAAAGATAAGGCTAGACATTTATTTCAATTTATGCTTGTCAGTAATTAATCGGAAAGCTAGTCGTCCGTTCCAAATCTTGGTCATAATGGAGAAGAAGGACAAGAAACTCCATGGAAACAATATTAAAGTATTCTATCAACTTTCTTATATTGCCATAGACAACCATTCCCGTAGTGCCGAACGAAATTTTTGGAAGGGTAGTTGAGTAATTGACTTCGGCAAAGCATTATAAAGGGTAGCAATGTAGATAATAATAATAATTGTTTATTTATCTAAAGTAATACCACAGTATAAATATTATTACCGTGGTAATACATAGACAAAGATTCAACATAGTAGTAGACATACCTACAATACATATTTATGAAAATTGCTGTTTATACATAAGTGTAAGGTTACAAAAGTCTTAAATGTATAGACAAAAAATGAAACCTTGCCTCTCAAACTAGGAGACCTGTAGGTATCTTGAAAGACAGTACAACTCTTTCCGAAGAGTTGCAGCTTAGGAACAGGTATCTCGAAATCTAAATGTGCAGCTTTCGTCTTATTTGTATTATCCCTTCGTTCGAATAATGCAAGATTGGATCTCAGAAACTTGGCAACTTCAAAAATAGGTATGATAGGTATATATGCAGGGTACAGTCAAAAGGTTTTGTGACTTAAATACCTATAGGACTACACGAATCAGACCATTCCATATTAAAAATTGTGCAGATACACTTTTTTTGAGCAATGAAAATTCGATCTATTTCCGAGGGGTATCCCCATACAACTATGCCGTAGCGAATGACTGCACAGACATAGGCAATTATGGATGTTTCTTTCGACGTTACATTTTTACCTTTCTTAGCGCAAAAACAATTTGGTTGGTTTTCTTGCAGAGTATTTTCAATATGATTTTGCCGTGTAAAGTGCTCATCAAGTGTTACGAATAGAAACATTGTGTTATGTAGGTACCTGCTTAACGCTATACGCAATATAAAGATGGACAGGTTTACTTTCCATGTTTTAAAGTGGAGTACGTTCGTTTTAGCAATATTTAACTTAAGTTTGTTAATATCTAACCATTTTATAAAATCACTCAATGTTTGATTAGTTTCATTGTCATAGTTTTGTTGATCTTTAGATTTAATAATAATTGTGGTGTCATCAGCAAACAGAATATTGAAGTTTTATTGATTAAGTCATTTATATAGAGAAGGAACAATAACGGCCCCAGAATGCTTCCCTGAGGGACACCGCGGTGATTAATTCTTGGTTCGGATTCGAAATTATCCATACTATTTGCCATATGGTTCAACTTTGCTATTCTTGTTATCTGTTTCCTGTCACGTAAATACGGCTAAAACCATTTTGTAGCCGGGTCCAGCTATAAAATGGTTTTAGTCGTATCTTATTCCGTGTCTTACCATTTTATCCATTAGCTTAACAATAATAAAAGATATTACATAAACTAATTTAAATAAATAAACATATATATATATAATAACTAGCTGACCCGGCGAACTTTGTTCCGCCTTAGGTACGATTCACACCAACCGGCTCGCATCGCGCCGGGCCGGGCGGCATTTTACAATGCGGTAAAGAACATTGAAATGTATCAACAGTAATTACAGTTCATATTTGCATGCAACTTACGCATATTTACCTCCGTCGGCATCCCGCGACGCGTCGCGACGTGTCGCAGAATGCATTCGGCTGTCGCGTCGGCCGACCGGCCCCGACCGGCTCCGAACGGCGCCGAACTGCGCCGTCGGCATCCAATCGGCTGCCGTCGTCGGGTCCGTTCGGAGCCGGTCGGCCGTGCGTCGTGGAATACGCGGCGCAATATGAGCAGCACTTCTGGGCGCTTGGAGTGCGTACGGATTTCAGCGGACGCTGTCGGCTGCCGCGGCACGCGTACGGCTATCACGGCAGCCGAACGTATGCCGCGGTAGCGGTACGGCTCCGACGGGCGCGTTCGGCTGCCGCGGCATACGTACGGCTCCGTTCCGATGCGGCGCGATGCGAGCCGGTTGGTGGGAATCGTACCTTAGACGCCATAAATGAGCAGATTTTTGATTTTATTAAGTTAGGTTCAACCTGATAAATGTCAATCGCTCAGTTTCAACTTTCACGTACATATCCACAGCATATTGGTGGAAGAGACGCCGACATTTTAATATATGATTGTCCTCATTTTCCCGAACCATCAGTCTGTATGAATAATAATTCATTGAACTAACTTTTTTGTTAGTTTCGGAACCTGTAACTGGATTTATCATCTTCATTGAAAAGTGATATCCATCTTCACCTTAATTGCCAAAATAAGATAGGATATTGTAACGCATCATATGATCGATGTGTTTCGGACACACGCTGCAGTTGATTGCTACGCCGATGTAAAACAATATCTCGGTTTTCTAAATTTTCACCCACGACAACAATACCGACTTCGTCAATTGTTGGCGCATTAAAACGTCTCGCGTGTTGTCCTGCAGGCGTCTTATCAGCTTTGATGACAATTTTGTGATTATCAGACGGCATGCGGTCCAAAGCGGTCGTAAATAATGCAACCAATTCGTTATGTCGATGAAAAAACGTTCGGAGTTGTTCCACAATTGATCTTTTCACCGAATTGTTGTGTGCACAACGCTGATTGACTTGGCTTGCTGAATTGCCCATAAAATAAATCTGCAAAAATTTGTAGTCATTATTCGGCGTTGGCAATAAGGAACCTGTTAGGTGATATATTTGACCCTGAATCTTAAAAGTTGGCATAAAGTTTTCTTGAATAACTTTTGTTGCACCAAATGATGTCATTTGAAAACAATTGTTATATTGCTGGATATGAGTCAAAAAATGTTTAGAATCTGGCCCATTTCCGGAAACCAGTGAATGTAGTGGCTCTGGTGGCGGTTCCAATGGCGTCAATTTGACTTGACCGCTCGCGCAACACAAACCAGGAGCTTCATTTTTAAATTTAAATGCCTTGTAATATTGACACACAACGTTCATTGTTCCAATAGTAACGATTTGCTGTGAACTGTAATCTATTTCCACGTTATAATTGAATGCAGCTCAATAGGGGTTAAACGCAACATTTCTATGTAGTTGATTTCGATTCCATCGATTCCTTTCTACTTCATTCCGCGCTTCACGTTGCTCGTCATTTTGACTCGAGTTCTGCGACTTAAGTTTGTACGGCTAGCTGCTGGCATTTTTATAAACGAAAATTCATCTGTAAATTAAAATAAAACTATTGTATTCTTCTTTATAACCAAGTAGGTATATACTACTTGTTATGTTAGTAACGTGTATGTTAGTCTATCCAAACTTACCAAAATTCCATATTAAATTGAACTTTTAATATTAGGCCTGCCCAAGTAGCACAAAATAGCTTTATAATCGATGGATAACAGAATTAGCATATTATTATAGCTTTATAAGAAGTTACATATAGGCACTATAAACCACTATACAGCTCTTGTAATGCTAATTTGGGCCCCAAATTATACAGCCTTAAGTGTAAGAATGGCATTTTAGCAGCATTATATTGGTTGTCTACCGGAATGATAAACGCATTATAATGGGCTGTGAAAACAGGTTAAAGCAGTGCGCATATGTTAAATGCGGCTCTTATACAGCTTGTACCATTACAAAGGCAAAATAAAAACATTTTCAAATATTATTTTTAATTTCTGTTATTATTAATAAATCTTGTGTAAAAAGAACATGGATACTTTCAACAAAAAAATATAAGTGCTACAAGGCAAGTAATTAAACTCTTGTTTTTGTTCTCTATGAGTGAATTAAGGTTGCGAGTATCAGTTTACTGTGAAAGTATGTATATATTTGAATCAAATATTTCATGCGCCTTCAAATTAAAGAGCTATTTATTACAAAAATATTATAAAAATATGTGGAATTGTAAAAAAAATTATGCTCTTACGAAGAAATCTTTAGTTTTAGTCATTATGATACCTGTATTGTACCGGCCGGTCAATACCATAGGTTGAAGTCCTTTCTAAAGGACTATTTACCATAAAATTAAATTTTAAATATTATCGATACAAAAAGCAAAATGGCGTAAGCATAATTAAAAACTTTAGGCATGCGGATGCCGGTATACGACTTATTGCTTGTTAAAATTCTTGTCATTATACGTTTGTATAGATAAAGGCTATATAATATTATGATGAAATGCTTTTAAAAAGCTGGCATTAAAACAGCACCAATGTACACCGTTAAACAGTTGTGACCCATGCGAAAGGTCGTTATAAAACATAGAGCAGTTTTAAAGAATTTTAAAATGCTTTTTAATAGCCTAAGCCGTAATTAATGCTTACATACGGCCTACACTTTTGTATAATGCTTACAGCTGTATTAGAAGCTGTATAGAGACATAAATTATGTCTAAAATAAAACCTTTAGCTGCACAAAAGATTGAAAAAGAGGATTATATAGCTTTAGGAACCACAAAGTTAATAAAATGCTGTTATACAGAAGCAAGACATTGCTAAAACCCTTCAAATTCTATAACGAAGCTAGAAGAAATTTTCTGGTCATCTCTTTTTCCATTATATCGATTTTGTGTTACTTGGGTGATGGCTCTAAAGTAACCTTCATTTGAACTAAGAAAATC
The DNA here is from genome assembly GCA_927399505.1 of Luperina testacea. NCBI lineage: Eukaryota > Metazoa > Arthropoda > Insecta > Lepidoptera > Noctuidae > Luperina > Luperina testacea. Next base: position 11,492,271 of record OV656756.1, read on the forward strand.
AGGTTTCTTAGATCCTTTAATTTAATTATTTTAAATGTATTGTTTATCAATAAAATAAGATTGACAGAAGAATCCGTTTTAAACGTCATTTTTTTTTTTTCGTATTTTTTTGTCAAATGTCTTAAGGTTACATTAAAAAGGTTACATTAAATAATTTTATATGGTGGTTAAGTAATTTTAAATTTCCTAATTTTCCGCGCAATTTCCTTAATTTTTTCTTTCATAAGAACCTTCTCCTGATAATAACGAACAGAACAAAAAAGAATTAGCGAAATCGGTCCAGCCGTTCAGGCGTGATGCCGTGACCAAGGGAAATAGGGATTCATTTTTATATATATAGATAAACACGAAACAGGAGCAAAGAAAATATAATGATGATGTTAAGGAGAGAGGAAGTGTTTTTTTATCATAATTTTAAAAGTGGACAAAGATTGAGCACGCCACGACCCGACACGGGCAAGTCATTCCATAACCGTACTGCTTGAACAGAAAAGATTTGTCATAGACTTGTAAAAAGCATCGGCATCTCTATTATAGTCTCAGGTTTTCCGATGACCTCAGATATCTATATTATGTGGGTCATGAAGGAACTTGAAACGTTCTTTAAGATGAGAGGGGGTTTTAGGATTAAATAAAATACTGTGGAGCTGAAACAAGATATGAGAATTCCGGCGAAGACTTATGGGTTCCCCCATAAGTTTTCGCCACTCAGTTTGTCAGTGTTAGGTCAAAGTCAAAAAGGTGTTTAGCCTAAACAACTAATAAACACTGTTTTGTAGTAGTAAGATAGGTAACAGTTTAATTTCTATTTTATGAAAGTTTTATTTTTTTCAGAGACCGCTGAAGTTAAGTGGAACTTACGTTCTATATGGATTTAATGCACAAGTAGTTGCGTCTGATATGCCAGGTAGATATTTTACCCATAGGTACTACTTAATTATTAAGATTTATCTAAACCTTCTTGCCCTAAACTTAAACGCTAAACTTTTTTCTAAGCCACATTCTGTCATTTCATTATGAAATTTCTTTTAAATGTCAAAAACGAAACGTCTATAGAAGCTGATCTTGTTCGTTGCTAGCAAAACCGAAGCTGGAGGGGGGGAAGCAGAAGTACGGCTTGGCTATGTCAATTCTTGTGCGGGAGCGGCAGGTGGACTATATGCAGAACATAAGTGACGGCTGTCTTATGACACTGTCACCCATCCTCACGCCATGCTGCCGAAACACATTCATTGTTGTCAGGTTTGCTTGACAAACTGCTTTTTGCTTTTACACCTTTACTTTATTAGACACTAAAGAATCAAGCGGAAGCGCTTAGCCACTGCAATAGCACAAGACTGTTGCCCTTCAGCAACAGTCTTGTGCTATTGCAGTGGCTATAATCTTTGTGTTTGATTTATTTTATTGCAGTAGGTAAATAAGCATAGATGTATAGCATAGATGTATATGTAGAATTTCCAAACCATACCTAGGTGTGGTTTGGAATATCTACATATTTTGTTCACATTTATGCCAAGATTTCTAGGTTGTTACAACTTTCGTTTTCGTAACACTTGATTTAGGAGTACCTAACCTTATCGTTAGCTAGCTCCGCTGTCGGGCACTGTTCGTGATTTGCGTGTTGTGGCAGAGGTGTAGACACTATCGGACCACCGATACCTACAAACGTTTCGATGTTTCCACCCATGCTACCGCGGGAAGTAGCAGCCAATAGGCCCCTCACATAAACGGTCCACGCTGGGCTCTAAACTGCATTGACAAGGAGGCTCTTGAGGACGCCGCTCTCGTCCAGGCCTGGGTCCGGGAGTCAGCAACAGTCAGTCCCATCGACGTCGAAGAGAAGGCGTAGTGGTTCAGCGAGGCGATGATGCAGATTTGCGATGCATCCATGCTACGCGTCCACAAACATTCCACAAGACGCCGACTGTACTGGTGGTCTACCGAGATCGAGCGGTTGCGCATCGGGTATGTGGATGCGAGACGCCCGTACACGCGGTACCGGAGGAGACTTCGGCGGGATCCCGATGAGGAAGCCGCGTTGTATGAGGTGTACAGCGCAGCGAAGGAGGCGCTGTAGCTGGCCGTCGGAGGTTCGAAAACGCGAGCCAGGGAACAACTGTTGGCGACCCTAGATGGCGATCCGTGGGGGTGTCCTTACCGTACGGTCCGACGGAAACTTCGGCACTTGGCCCCCCCCCACTGACGGGGGGTTCAGGACCCGAGCTGGCGGCGCGGTGCTCTCTAAGATGTAACGGGGGGAGTTTACCATCTCACTCCCCCCTACGGGACGTGACCAGTCCGGGGCAGCGGAAGTCGCATTCGCAGCCGCAGCCCCCGACGCAGGTGTGCGAGGAAACACTGGGGTAGTTTTAGCCAGTAAAAGTCTGACAGACCCCTCTGCCCACCCCAGGGCATCCATGAAGATTTCCACTACGAAAACAAAAAAAAATTGTACCAAACCTACCTACCTACCTAACCTACACTATAAACAAAACGGTGGACACAACATGTATTTTTTTTTGTAAACTTACATGTTTTATAGCTTTCTGAAAAAATCTCACTGTGGAAACTAAGGTGAAGTGAGCTGTCAATAGTGTCAACCGCTAGTATTAGGTGAAACGAAAGCTCATTTCACCTAAGTTTTCACGGCGACATTTTAATAGAATGGACCGGCTGTGCCTACTCAAATCTATTTGTATTTAATATAAAGTGTTGGCTACATCAGTTCATCTCGGAGCGTGTCTGTATCATCATATAGTTATGTTATGAGCACTTACGTAGTATTCGGTTTGTTTGCAGCGCTGAGGATGAAAGAATTAGTGGAAAGAAATTGAAATATGGAGACGAATTTCTATTAAAGGCGGAGAATTATGAAGATCCCACGGTGAATGTAATTTATATCAATTTGCCAAAGAGCAGCTGTAGTACCTATTATTAAGTTTGTTTTTGGTTATACGTCTGACAATACAGTCGGTATAAATAGGAACTGGGCATATGTGAGAGAGAATGTTCAGTTCGGTGTTGCATTAAACCTTACTATAACTTATATGATTAACATAGACAATGATGTTGCTGACTGGCTGTTACAGGTTATATACACCATGTCACTACATAACTGCGCCCATAATGAGTTTTGGGTTCTCATTAAGTGGAAAGCGCCAGGGTAGCCCGCGAAATTCAACTCGCTAACTTCAAATTACCCTATTGAATTACTATTTAATGAAATCACGACATTTGAGGTCAATTCTAACTTAGGGTGTTGTACCTACTGATGATTCTAATGATTCTTGCTGTGTAAATACATACATATTTGTTACAGTCGTGAATCATATACTAATCGACATACAACCTGACACTGACCCGCAAATTGCAAAAAACGTAAGAATATTTTGAATTTCGCGGGCTACCTCAGCGCAGCCCCGGATCTAAGGGGGGGCAAACCGGGGCACGTGCCCCGGGCGGCAGTTTCATGGGGGCGCCAAATCCTTGAGACAAGAATTCGAAATATCGAACAAATGAAGCCTCTTTTCCTACAATCTCATAGGTTTTTAACAAGTAATCGAATCTTAATATAATATGTTTGAAAAACAAACTTTTCTAGTTCCATACGCCCAGTTAGTTTTTGAACACATACTAAGTGATTTATGAACGCATCTTAACAGATCAAGTAAATTTTTGAACGCGTGCGTAGTGTCCGTGATCTTTCTGCCAAGGGGAATCCCCAGTCATATATCTATACGAGCCGAGCCGAACAAATTCAAACAGTTGAACGTCAAGTGACAACACTGTATGTTTATGTGGTTGATTGCATTTGCGAGTAGGTAATCAGCGTTAATATAATAAGTAATTTATTAGTGAAATCATATATTATCGTAGTGGAAATCAACAATTTGCAAGTTTTTCTCAAACACTGAAGAGAGGGGGCGCCACTATCAAGGTTTTGCCCCGGTTCGAAAAAATCGTAGATCCGGGGCTGCCTCAGCGCATCTCCCTTAACTGCTCTATAATTAAACTAAGTAAGTATCTAGTTCAGACAGGTATACATAGGTGTATCGCAGCATATTGTATAAATTAAGCTTGATTTCAAGTCATAGAAACTCTATTAACCACTAAAAAAAAATTATTATACTAATTACACTTATGTCATATCCCTATGTATTTTACTGTGTGTACCTACATAAATTATAAAATAAATAAAAAAGTCTCTGTAGAAAAATAACTTTGGATTGGAGACAAAGAACATAAAAGATGTCACAACTTGTAAGTTTGTACCTATGAACCATTTATTTGCGCTATTTTATATAAGCGTACTTGCTGATCCTGGAAAATTTAATTTAAGTTCTGAATGTACAGGCAGCGTCTCTCTACGTCCGCTACACCCCGGCTGGCGTGCCAGAGCCCGCGGACCGCATGCCTATGCGACTAAGTTCTGTCAAAGACACCAACTGTCGATTCACAACTATGCCACTGTTGCCGTGTGACAGACTTGAGGGATTGGGCAGCCCTGTAAAGGTAAGTACAACATCTTTCTTTTTTTTCGTGAACAAATTATTGAGCTCACGCTCGAAATTTCCCATAGTTTAGGTTTCTACTCTTTAATACCATTATAAGTTATTCTGCATTATGTGAATTTGAACTGTAATTTCCCAATATTATTTTATTGAGCGTGTTTCCAAACTATTTTCAGACTGGTGCCAAGCTAATCATAAAAAACCTGGTCGCAGACAAGAGTTTATGCGTCATGAATCAAAACTGGATGCAGACATTTTTTGGGCCTGTGAGTAATTATTAAATAGGTATATTCATTCTCTTCATGGAAATTAAACCATTACTTGGAAAATAAGTCATCGTGTATCCTGGTACCTACACACATGGCGTGTATCATTAAGACTATAATGGCGCTTGCGACGATCTCCAAACTATTGTGCCATCTGGAACTAGAGTCCGACCAAATTCGCACTTTTTTTCTACCGAACACGAAATTCGACCCGATAATTGTTATGATAGGTACCTATACCTTATTTTATTTTTTTTACGAGCCTAGGCTTTCCCACTCCTGAGCAAAGGCCTCCTTCAGATCTGAGAGTGGCGGTAGGAAGGCTGAAGGCCAAAAATACCGCCCCAGGACCCGACGGCTTGTCAGGTAAAGCCAGCCTTATTTCCTCGATGGCGAGAATCAAATCAGTTCATTTGTCTCAACCTTCGCAGGAGTGTGGAGTGACTTGCGGCAACTACATAGACACTCACGGAAGATTTACAGCTGAGAATGTGTTCACTCTGGTTAGCGACGTCGAGACTAAGTCCAAAGATTGATTGACATTAAGGACTGTGTGTGTGTGTGTGTGTGTGTGTGTGGATTCTGAAGGATGATTGCATATAATCATTTTTAATGTACTTAATTTAGTTTTTGATATTAAGGTTGTTATTTGATTAACTTGTGTTTTTTGTTATTAGAATTTACATTTTCAATAGGTATTTATAAATATTTTTTAATGTTATTTGTTTTTGCGATATGAAGATGTTGTTAAGTGATTAACCTGTATTATTTGAGGTTGGTATTAACTTTATTCTCATATACATTATTTTGTTAATTAGGTACGGTCAACAACAGAAGTCGATTAACACTACAGTTTTTTTAATCTCAGTTATTGAGCAAAATATTTGTTCGAAATTGCATTGTACTTCTACTGCAATTTTGAACAAATATGTTGCTCAATAACTGAGATTAAAAAAACTGAAGTGTTAATCAACTTTTGTTGCTGACTGTACATCTACTTATTATAATTTATATTTTTACTGTTGTCGCTCCAAAATAAAATTTTAATTTGTGAATATTTCGTTTGCCTGAGATGTATTCTAGTGCTGTAAGGTTTTTCGTAAACAATCGTAGAAAGAGAAAGAGCGGACTGTGACCCCCAACGGGCAATTTAAACAATCGGAATTCACTGCGACGCAGCCTTGCTTTGCTTTGCACATTCGAAAGACTTAAGGCCGCTCTCTCGAAAAAAGCTTGAAAAAAGCATGCAGATGAAGCCATTTTTTGTCGGCATTTACAGAGAAATTACATCTGAAAAAAATCCTTAGTAATCTTCATGATATAATACGTAATTTGGTTTAGCCATAATTTTTCTACCGGTATCACTTAATTTAAAAAAAAATCACCAAATCACCTCCAAATCATTGAGATGAAACCGTTTTACTCCTTCATTTTTTATCAAAAGAGTGTAAAAAAATATATCTACATCTTCGCAATACAAAGGAGAATAATTTGGTTTTGTTACTTTTTTTAAATATGTATTATTTTTATGATAATAAATTAAAAAGGCCTCTGATAAAGGACTGCGTCTACATCACCCCCGCACTCGTCCATAAATTTAGTGCGGGGCGCATCGTGTTGCTAGGTGGACGTATGTCGTGTTGCGAGAACTCCGCACTACGAAATAAAATCGTAAAATATTACTGCAAAAACAAAAAGTGTACCTACCCAAGCGGGGTTTTATGAAACTTATGCGCTGTCCATTACTCTGTGTACATAGGTTCTGTTTATAAAATACCTACCTCATTCAAACGAAAGTCGTAAGTACTAGTAGTGAATGATCACAGAAGGTCCACGTCCACGAAATGATTCAGCCTATATTATAAATTTTACTTTTCGGTGCCTAAGTAAAGTCTATTATTCTGATGCGTTGCGATTATTTGTGACATATTGTGACACAAAACTGAAAATGCTCCTAAAGTAGGTATTAATTATGATTATAGGTTACGTACTTGCTAATAATTTGTCAATTTATTGATTACCGGCGTAATTATTTTCAAATAAAAAAATCAAATCAAATCATTTATTTGCATAAAACAGGTTCAGTGGATGTTAAAAAAGGTCAAATGGTACACTGTTAATAACCATATAAGGTGTGCAAATATAAAACAAGAATGTTAACTGTTAATTTCACTATTCAATAAAGTACGGACGCCAAGCACATCAACCTATCCGAAACTGTCAAATTTTCGCAATCAACTTTGAACCTTATGCTTTAGTGATAAAGTTGAAAATCTATTAAAGAAATCTGACAGATTGTAGTAACTTGATGTGCTGGCGTCTGTACAATGTCATTGAAAATAAAATTATCGTAAATACAGATCAGTCAACAAAATAAAGAATTAAAAATAATAATGTCATACAATAGTAAAAAGTAGTAGTTCAATAATATATATGTATATACAGGCTGGATTTTTTTAACCTCACCTAGAGGGTAAGTACTCTAAACACTGGAGATAGCAAATTTTACTCAAAGGAAAATCCCTTCATTAAAAAAAAAACAAATCTGCAATCAAAGATGTTCGAAAATTCGCTTGCCGCTCTCGGGAATCGAACCGCCTAAAATCCGAAAAAATAATACCCTGTACTTTTATGGCATCAATCGATAGGGTCAATCATAAGGATCAAATCTCTCTATGGCAGATCGAAAGTCGAATACTTTTTACTCGACTTCTATCGTCGCGGGTGACATCAATCAATCAATTAAATCAGCCTATCGCAGACCGCGGGTGGCACAGACTACATAAAATTAGAAAATCAAATTGGTAGTCATGTTTTTTATTATAATTATCACTTATCATTACTATCCATGTGGGCTAAAGTGGGTCAATAATATTATTCAACTAATTAAATCAAATAAAAAAATCATTACCTATACGTAGTGAATCAATTAGTTCTACCAGAGAAGTTGAAGGTGATTCTGTTGATTTGGATGTGAATGTATTTTTTTTTACAAATTATGAACCTATATTTTTGTTTTACTTGTAAATATATGTATAACTGCATTCATTTTAGGAACAAGATGATTTGGGCATTCAAAAACTACGGTCTCTATTGGATGACATGGTGACTCACAAGCATCTTGTAAGGTCTGTCGAAGAACTTGAAGATTATTCAGCTGAATTTTAGTTATAATATATTTGTTTATAAAAAATATAACAAATAATATGACATACACTAGTGATAATTATACTACCTATACCTACCTACCTACCTACTTTACCTGCCTACCTATCTACCCTACCTTCCTATCTGCCTTACCCTAACTACCTACCTACCCTACCAACCTACCTACCCTACATACCTACCTACCTATCTACGTACATGCCTACCTACCCTTCTTCTCTTCATAGAAACCTTCCTAAGACTTCAACGAATATTTAAAAAAAACCGAATTGGTCCAGCCATTCTTGAGTTTTGCGCTTAGCAGCACATTTAGCCATTAATTTTAGTTAAAAAGATACATTAAGTTGTTTACCACATGGCAAGCCAGGCTGATTTATATTAAGGGTATAGCTTCTACTCACGGCCTCGAAAGCTTTTAACAATTTTATTCGTAACCATAGCCCGAAAAGTACATCCATATCAATAGATAATACCTAAATAAAACCAAAACTGGACCATTGTAAATACAGGGTGTCCCAGAACTCAACGTCAAGCCAAAACGGGGTGACAGGATTGATCATAACCATCACGAGAAAAATATAAAAAAAATCTATCCCATGCAGTTTGAAAATTATGGGCATTTTAAGAAAAACCTAGAATTTTGATCAAACTGTAACATTTTTCGGTTATTGTGGTTATTCTTTTTTATTTTTGTTCATTTGAACTTTGGAAACGTAATCCTAAATAACATTTCTAGAATCCCAATAAAAAATTATGACACAATTGCCTCAAGTTTCCGAGAATTGAGACTATTCGTTAAACTACGAATTTAAAATTTTCAAGATTCGTCGACTTTGATAGGCCCTCCTTTAAAAAAAATGTACTAGAGTGCCTTGGCAAGTGGCATTAAAAGTTGGTGCATTTAATCAGAATTCTAAAATGGTACAATACTTGTTAGTTCTATACAATAAAAAAGAGTAAAAAAATTAAAACCTCAAGTAACCCGATTTTTGCTATCTCAGTTAAAATGTTTTTGATTCGCACAAGCTCTAGGTAGGTTCATAATTTTAAGGCAAAATGATGAGAGAGATGGATAGTGGGTATGTTTGCCATGAGTGAGCGAGACAGATAGTGACGCCACTTTTATTAAAGTGAAAAAAGTGAAAAAAAAGTTAGTAAAATAATGAAAAATCTTGATCTAGTTTAATTTAGGTTTGTTGGAATAAAAGTCAGATAGAGAAATAACGTTTTTTATTACAATAAATAAGCCCATTGAGAACGTAGCCGACCTGCGTGAACGCATTTCTCAAGCAGCTGAGGAGATCAACTCTTGAAGATATGCCCGACTAATAAGTAGATCTTTTTTAAGAAGATGTAGGGCTTGTATTGAGGCTGATGGTAAACAATTTGAACATTTATTGTAATAAAAATGTTATTTCTCTATCTGACTTTTATTCCAACAAACCTAAATTAAACTAGATCAAGATTTTTCATTATTTTACTAACTTTTTTTCACTTTTTTCACTTTAATAAAAGTGGCGTCACTATCTGTCTCGCTCACTTATGGCAAACATACCCACTATCCATCTCTCTCATCATTTTGCCTTAAAATTAAGAACCTACCTAGAGCTTGTGCGAATCAAAAACATTTTAACTGAGATAGCAAAAATCGGGTTACTTGAGGTTTTAATTTTTTTACTCTTTTTTATTGTATGGAACTAACAAGTATTGTACCATTTTAGAATTCTGATTAAACGCGCCAACTTTTAATACCACTTGCCAAGGCACTCTAGTACATTTTTTTTTAAAGGAGGGCCAATCAAAGTCGACGAATCTTGAAAATTTTAAATTCGTAGTTTAACGAATAGTCTCAATTCTCGGAAACTTGAGGCAATCGTGTCATTATTTTTTATTGGGATTCTAGAAATGTTATTTAGGATTACGTTTCCAAAGTTTAATTGAACAAAAATAAAAAAGAATAACCACAATAACCGAAAAATGGTACAGTTTGATCAAATTTCTAGGTTTTTCTTAAAATGCCCATAATTTTCAAACTGCATGGGATAGATTTTTTTTATATTTTTCTCGTGATGGTTATGATCAATCCTGTCACCCCGTTTCGGCTTGACGTTGAGTTCTGAGACATCCTGTATATGTGGTACACATAATTATTTAACTTTCACGATGACTTGACCTTCTGTGATTTCGATACTCTGTGACGAGACTAGGCGAGGCAAACCGTGGTGGCGGCGCACACAACCGCACATTTTCTGTTACATGCGGGTAGCGGAGTGGCGCGGAGAAGGGGTCGTTAGCTCCGCCCAAATGCTCAAGGTTATCGGCATTAATACAGGCCATTTTTTTGTATTTAAGTTGATTGAGTTCTCGGTTCAATCAAGCGACTTTTAAAAAATGTGTGCACTGTGCAGTCAACTGCCCGCCGCCGCCGTCACCGCATCGGTCTGTACATGTACAACCCATTATGTGAACACAAATGTATGGCATATTAAAAAAAAAAAAACAACAAAACATATAAGCTGAAAGTTTGGTTGGAAAACTTTCCAAAGACGTGGAGTTCATTGCAATCGTAGCGGTGTCAGCTACGCCGTGCGTCAGTGCGTAGCATCCATTCATTCAGGATGCGCTACGGATTTTGACATGGTTTTCAGGTTTCATCATTTGAAGAATTTATTCCGGATCGTTTATGCGCATAATTCATTAAATTTACATAAGTTTATTAAAGAAATCTCAATGTTTTATTGAGTCGTACTTTCAACCCGCTAAGCAGGGGCGGGCCGCCACGCCAGTAGTTTTTCAATAGGATAATAGTGCTGCTTCTTTAGGCGAGCTGTGACAAGACCCGAGTGAAGATAAAACTGCGCCCTTTCTAGCGCCCCTTCAAAATATGTTTTTTTCGGTTATTCCGTTTATCCACCCCAAAAAATCCACCCGAAGGTGGATACGCGGAATCGCATTTGGTGGATTTTCGGACATGCGTTTCCGCGTATCCACCTTAGGGTGGATAAACAGAATAACCGGACTTTTTATATATACCTACTGTCATTTTTTATTTTCACATTGCCTTAGTAAAGCAAAGTAAGAAAAACTGTCATTGTGATTTTTTGTAAAAAGTGTCAATTTGCATTTTTATAGTTTCGTAGCACTTTCTAGGGTCTCTAAAAGAACAAGCGAGCTCGAAAATTGCAGTGTCTTGACCGGGACACTAGGCTGAACTGTCATTGTGATTTTATTTTATCGGCTTCGGCCGATAAAGTAAAACTGGAACTGGAAGTAAAACTGGTGATAGATAGGTTATTGGGTTTGCCCAATAACCTATCTATCACCAGTTTTGGCATACTGAAGGTAGAAAACCTATCTATCTCTGGTTTTAACGTCCCTTTAATTTAGGAATCTTACGCCCACGCTATCTATTGATGGTAGGGTATACCTTGTACATTTAGTATTTTATCTATGGGTATACCGCTTTCTACGGTAGGCTGTTTGTATGAAAAGGCCAAAATATTCGTCCCTATAGCATGTTGACAGCTATTTGTTTGACAGGACAGTTACTTCAGATGGCAAATAGGTCTGTTGGCCGAATTTCAGGGATAAACGTAACTACCTAAGCAATATTTACTTTAATCCAGTCAATTAAGAATTTAAATTGATACTAGTTTTTTTATTATAAAAATTCTGGAAACAGAACGCACGGGAGGAGAAAAGTAGGTATAGAACCTTTATAGAACCATATCCATTGTTGTCGCTAGACAGATAGCCTTTATCACTGACCTGTATTATACAAGTACATCTCAATATCGGCTACAATGCTGTCGCTCAATCGATTACTTGCTATCGATAAAACTGTCCACCACCTCTCCATAGAGGCGAATCACGAACGCTGTTCGACATCGATTTAGCGGTATTACATTCTTCACAATAAGACGATCTTTGGAGATAACAGCTGCTGTAAGTCAGATTTCAAACGCCTTTGAGCGATCGGGAGATTGTGACTTGTTTAATAGAGGTCAGTGGCCTTTATAGATGATTGTGAGACGACATTCAAGGACACACTCAGACACGGACCGATTATACTGGCTATCATCATTTAATTCTTTCTGTGGCCGCTGGGGACGCTGTATAATATTTCTTATATATTATTTACGGAGACGCTAGCGTGTTTTGGCTGTGCAAACTCATGGTAGAGCTACAGTAGCGGTCTGTCGTAAACTGAAAATGGGTTATTGGGTTCGGCCGTAAGAGAATGCAAGAGCGAGGGAAGTGAGCACGCAACTTTGAGCACCTTGACTTGGATAAGTTAGATTTTCTGTGTGGTTTTACTAAATGAATGTAAAAGCTTGAGAATTGGACCGTACACGTACCTGTAGATTTAACGCAATTTGATTCCGTTAATTGTCATTAGGTTTTCACTCTCTTTTCAAAAAGAATAAGTTCCTGCATTTGACTATCGTCAAGGTAAGTACAGTATGATCAAAATGATTTTGGCTTAGGCTGTCGGGGCGGCCTCCTCTTTCACCACCCCCTAAACATGGCTTTGGCTGACACATAATGAAAAAAAAATCCCCTGAGGGATAATGACCCGCTTTCAGGTGTAGGTCTGATTGATTTGAGCTAGTTTAAAAAAATTAAATGAAACTGGATAAAATGGGTAAATTAAGTAACTATCATATAAGGTAAATAAAATTTTCTTGTGAGCAGTCTGCGCTCTTTGTTGACAGTCGACTTAAGCACAGACTTAAATATAATATGGACCACAGACTACAATATAATATAGGCATGGACATAGGGTATCAGTGTTCTGTGGTCGACATCCAAAATATTATAAAACACATGTATCTATTCAAAAAATTTAATTGGAAATAATAATTATTTAAAAACACAACATCAAAGCTATATTCTTAGTACCTAAATAACAAGATCAATATAAATTAAAACGTAAATTAGGTTTGAAAATTAATTAAGGATATGACTTATAACAATTCTGTTCTTATTGGAAATTGGTCCGAGGAGAGACTTAAAAACGAGGTAACCTTTATTAAAGTTAATATGTGACAGCCTAAGGTAAATACTGGTATTCAGCTGCATCCGGTTAAACTGGAAGCTGACCCCAACATAGTTGGGAAAAGGTTAGGCAGATGATGAGGTGACAGTCTTAAGATACCAATACCTAACCTATCTGGTGCAATCAGTCTGATATCCTTATGGTCAATCGTAGAGAGCGCGGATAGTACGAAAGGCACCTATTCATTTTTCTCTTTAATGTTCCTTTGTGTAACAAGATGAATCCTGAAAATACCCTTGACCACCACCATTATCACCACATTCACAAAACTCACTCCTTAACGATGAGACGTTCCTGACTCATCAGAAACGTCGCATCATCTAGAAGTGAGTTGCGTAGATACCCAGGTATATCTATCAGGTAGATGATGCCTGGCTATCTATGCAACTCAAAAATATATACTTTCCTCACAGTTTAATTTTGAAATAACCGTTTGTTGCAGTATGAATTCAAAATATTTTTAAGGAAACGTGAAAGAAGAGAACTGTTACTTCAGAAGTCCAGAACTTTATTCAGTAATTTACTGAGGGAGGTAATGTATGCTTTTGATGTTTCGTTATTAATGTGCTTGACCTTCAAGTTATAATAAATTAGTGTGGAATAAATGGTATTCCAATCTTATCTGCAATCAAACTGATCATGATGAATAAAATATAATTTGGATAAAATTTTGAATGTGATTTATTGTGCTTGATAAGCACTTCGGTATCTAATTATCCTGAAACATCGAATTTGTTTTCACGAATATTGAAAAAAAAAGCCCCACGAGCAACTTTTGTCTCAGCAACAAGTCTCTCACATCAAAAGAATGAAAGTGCTGTCTTTGTCGTGTCGCTACATGTGCGCACTTTCATACAAACTCGTATACTTGATGTGAGAGACAAATTAGTTACCTAAACAAAAGTAGCTCGCTGGGCGATCGCTCGTGACTTCGCCCGTTTTTGCTTTGGCCGTGTTCTGGCCGAAGGGTGTTGTGTACCGCCGGTTTCGTGGCTGGCTACATGACACCAGTCAGCGAAACACGACGCAGACACTTCGTGTGCGTTAGTTTTTAGTGTAATCATAATGTTGTATGTATTTATAGGAAAAGGTAAAGTGTGTGTCATTATTATCAGGCATATCTTAATTACTGTGGGCGTACTAAGTGGGTAGTGTTGGTTAATGCGCAATAGAAACACGGTTTGCACTTCACATCAGATTATAATTTCATGAACAATTTAATCACATTAGCAAATCAAGCACTATAGGTACACGATACAACCAGATACGAACGCGATATAGTTTCTGAGCACATGATGTCCGTACGATGTCCAATGGTCAAGTTCCCTGCCGCTTCGTTGCTCGCTCTTTTATACTGGTGTCAAAACAAGTCGAGCAGTGGGGCGGTGGGAGAAGTCAGGTGACGTACTTGTCGGTGGCGTGACCGGTGCATGTGTTGTTTTGGACAACGCCGCCGACACGGCCATACTGACGTGCGGACGTCCTCGTGCGCTTACAATTCATACATCTGTAATAAGCATAAATCGTTCGATTATCCTGACCAAAAATCGTACTTTACAATCTGGACCGGTTTATCTAAACCCTACAGACAGGCTGGTAAGAATTAGTTCTGGACCGGTCTTCAATGACCCTTTAGATTGACAAGTTCTGGTCCGGCTACAAGCCCTACAAATTAACAAGTTCTGGTCCGGCTACAAGCCCTACAGATTAACAAGTTCTGGTCCGGCTACAAGCCCTTCAGAATTTATTCTATCTTATTTTGGCTAGTCCGGAATATTATTATTCCCTATAGCCGATTTATCATTGGACCGGCTTAACCCTACAATGATTATTGCAATTTAACTGTCATCATTAGTTTTATGGACATCAGCTCGCGTTACTATTGATCGGTTCCGAATAAACGGACATAAAGTGCAACTTGTGCCCCGTCATACACTTTCCGGGGTGGAAAATCCTCATGGATGTCCTCCGCCACGGGGCGGGCGGAGGGGTCTGTCAGACTCTTACTGACTAAAAACCACCCCGGTGTTCCATCACACCTACGCCAGGGGTCGCGGGAACGTACGATGCTTCCGTAACGTACGTTCACCGTGACACGCCAGAGCCAAGATTGTCTCGTTACACCACAGCGCGCTCTCTTCCACTCCACACGAACTCAGGCTAGACTCTGTCGAGCGCCGCCGGGTGACACTGGCGTTCAGAATAGTCAATGAATGTCGCCGACACGACCATCTTGCTCGCACACATTCTCGTGTATTAATCTGCAAAGAAACATACCCCGCAAAGTATCACATAGTTCGGTCACTTCTAACCGAATTTGGTACAGACTAAAACACAATGAAAATTCGCACAAACTAAAAAAAAAATTGAGTTCAGAGCATTAATCATTATTTGATTACTAATTACGATTATTACAATGTTACATCTAAAGCATGAAAAACTGATTAACTACCGTTTGGTCATTCTGCTATTGTTTCTGGTCCGGTCAAGTTAGACCCTTCAGATATTTAACCACTTGGTCCAGTCAGCCATGACTCTACAAGACTTGTTTCTTGGTCCGGTCAATTTCTGACCCTACAGGATTAGCTTCCTGGTCCGGTCAATTTCTGACCCTACAAGATTAGCTTCCTGGTCCGATCAGTTTTTGACCCTACAAGATTAGCTTCCTGGTCCGGTAATTGTTTTGCCTTTCAGGTGTGTCCCTACAGTTAAACTGGACCGGACGTAGCTAGGCCGAACAAGTATCGTTCCTTTAGCTTAATTAACAAATAGCTCAATATTTTGGTTGATGTACAAGTGCTTCTGTTATAATGGTAATTGACTCAGGACCAATTGATTCTACTGAAGTAGCACGTAAACCAGGGTTTCTACAATTTGCATTATTATGAGAACTGGTAGATATAGTGGGACTTTTAGCAGACATGGTATCACTATTGGCAGAGATAGTATCACTATTGGCAGAGATAGTATCACTATTGGCAGAGATAGTATCATTATTTGATTCCCAAATCTCAAGATCACAAACTAAATAATCAACTAAACATGATGGAGCAGCCAATAAAACATCCTTAGAGCATCACAAAACACAGCAGGAATCTTATTCATGAACTGTGGCTTTTCATTAAGCCCCTACAACAAACTTCATCTTTATTTCTTTGAATTCCTCCTGAGTTCCGAGTCCTACGGGCTCTATGGTCTCTACAAGACCCTGACCTCCGCCAGAGCTAAACACGCATCGCGCACCCACGGACTACTTGAGTTGCCTCAAGAGACACCGATTTCTACAGGGCTACGACTATGTAATAACTACTGGTATGGTCCCCGACCAGCCGAACTAAGATTCACCACTATCACTCGACTTAATTTCTACTCTGTTTCATCAACAAGACTTTTACTTAGCTTTCCTCAAATTCGTCATTAATACTCTGATCCCTTGGCCTGTGCCATGGCATATGCCTTAGCCTCATTAGCGTACTTGATTCAACCAGAGCCATGTAATCAAACTTTAATTAATCATAGCAAAAAAAATATCAACCAGAGCCATGTACCATAGTTATCCACATTAAACAATCTTTTTCACTAAGAGCCTTAGACACCTGGAAACCCACAGACGAGTAAACCACTCTAACGCCACGGCGCTCCGGCCGACCAGCAATCGCATTGCTCTCACCCATCCAGCGCATGGATCCATGTGCATCACCCTGTGACTACACACTTTTTACTACGGCCGATAGAGAACCCCTACTCGCGTGGTTCCCACTACTTAGGCTTGCTCATAGCTCATCACCACTGTGATTACCATCTATTTCGACTGGTACATGACCTACTGGCATCATTCATAACCTATCGTGAGCGTGTTTAAAAATTGCATCGTTAACTAGATTGGGCTATACCTAACAATGTAACAGTTTTTTTTTTGCTGTTGTTTAGCAGGGTAGCATTCGGTACCAGAGTCAAAACATAATGAAAACGACTCACCAAATCCAGTAGACAATAGATCTGTAGCTGGCTTAATGGCTGTAGTGGTTGCAATCCACCGTCTCCCCGGCAGAAGTCGCGAAACCCTCGCTCGAAAAGCACCGTCCTTGATCAGCGATTATTCGTACAGGAGATCCAAAGAGTGCAGCGCTGTCCACCACTGTCATTCTGCTTGCACACGTCCTTGTGTGTAAACCTGTAACCAAAAAAAATCAACAGCAGTGCATGTTCCACTCGGCCAATTCTGACCACATTTAATAAAAACAATAACAATCATTGATAATAAAAGATTCGGTCGGTGGTTCGTCTTAGGGGCGGTTCCTCTAAGCCTGGTAATAGATCACATACAACGCTCATGACCCGGCTGCCGCAGCATCTAGTGACACTCATGCCACCCATGTAGTCATCACCTCAAGTGATACGACCAACACACAACACATCCCATATAGTCTACGACTCCCAGGTCATTAGAAAACCAACACCACAATAGTCTCCTTTGAGAGCCCATCGCTCCCTGAACAACTCACAAGCGAGTTGCAGTTACGACTACAGACAAGTACGTACAGTGCGACCTAGCCATGGTATGTGCTCTACTACTCGGTGAAGGAACTATCCTCACCGCCTTCTACGTTTAACACGTTAGGAACACTACTTAGAGGCATCTTTCGTATGCGATCGTGAGCATACTAGTCAGTTCGGTTAGAATCTAAAGCTTATGACGTATAGCGATATGGACCTCTGAACTTCCGATCTAGATTAGTCTGATAATCTGATTTCACTCTTCGTTTTATAATAACACAAAATAGCCTACCCAAAATAATACTTTGCAAGTAAATGTCGTGTAGTAATGAAATAAAATCTCAAGTTGTGGCTCGCTATTCGCAACGCTTCTTATGATTTGTTTTGTGCTGAAAACACGCGTTTAACCAATACCAGTCAACGCAATAACATTATTAACTCGTTTGGCACTTAATTTGGCTGCACAACTCGCTTTTACTAACGAGCATTCAGCACCAGAATCGTAACAAAACAATGATACAGCTCACCTTTGTTCTAACTTGCCTGAGCGTAGTTGTACGACGCAAACATCCACTCGCCGTTGCTGCTTGCAGCGCGTGCTCCACCTCCATCATCTGCTTGGCTGCCACTTCTCGTGCACCGGGTCACGACATGTCCAGGATTCCCTCACTTGCAGCACACGAAGGGCTTCACCGAAGGCTGCGGGCTGCTTGGCTCGATTCTTGAAGTCACCCAACGTCACTGGTAGCTCCACGTTACGTCCTTCGTACTATTTACGATAGCCACGTTGATACTGCTTCCTTTGTGCGCCTTAATGACTGCCACAAGTTGACCTCCTTGCAGTGAATTTTCAGCAAATCACAAATCAGCTGTAGTATTGTGTGCGGTTACGTTTGCACACGCGTCCTATCGCGTTTTCTAATTACGGGAACACTTTTTTTCCTAACATGGCGGTAGGGCGCAACTGGCGCGTCACTGGGCAAAGGTATTTCGGCATACAGCCTATGCCCAAAACTATATTCACTATGATCGCGCATCCGTATCTGGCTTGTCTGGGTTCAACTCTAACAGGTCCACACGATTATTTAATAAGCGTTCGCAGTTTGCACTTTGTTTTTTTAAAATGTCAACGGTCACTTTCACTTTTAGCGTTTTCATTTTGCGCATGAACCAACACGAATCCCACTTCTGATATAGGAAAAGGTAAAGTGTGTGTCATTATTATCAGGCATATCTTAATTACTGTGGGCGTACTAAGTGGGTAGTGTTGGTTAATGCGCAATAGAAACACGGTTTGCACTTCACATCAGATTATAATTTCATGAACAATTTAATCACATTAGCAAATCAAGCACTATAGGTACACGATACAACCAGATACGAACGCGATATAGTTTCTGAGCACATGATGTCCGTACGATGTCCAATGGTCAAGTTCCCTGCCGCTTCGTTGCTCGCTCTTTTATACTGGTGTCAAAACAAGTCGAGCAGTGGGGCGGTGGGAGAAGTCAGGTGACGTACTTGTCGGTGGCGTGACCGGTGCATGTGTTGTTTTGGACAACGCCGCCGACATATTTATAGTATTTTTAAGTTATATTAATATTGTATTGTATGTGTTTATATGGGCCTTGATGCATGAAATAAATGCATAAATTTAGCTCAATAAAATGTTTCTACAATACGGTCATTGGTTTTTAAAATCAGGTTGTAACAAAAGATCGAGCGTCTCGTCCATACGGACGAAACGCTATAATATTTACGATAATACTATCGTGAATATTATAGGTAAGCATGATCGAGGTGAAAACAGATTTTGGTGTTATTTCAATTTAAATTTTATGAAAGTTAATTTTAATTTTAGAGAGCGCCGAAGTTAAGTGGAACTTACGTTCTATATGGATTTAATGCACAAATAGTTGCGTCTGATATGCCAGGTAGATATTTGACCCATACTACTTATTAAGATTTAGCTAAACCTTCTTCTGGTCACATTTTGTCATTTCATTTTGAAATTAATTTTAAATGCTTAAAAAGAAACGGCTGAACTAATATTGACCTGTTGTTAGCAACACCGAAAATTGCGGGTGCCAAGCAGAAGTACGGCTTGGCTATGTCAATTCTTGTGCGGGAGCGACAGGTGGATTATATGCAGAACATATGTGACGGCTGTCTTATGACATTGTCGCCCATCCTCACGCCATGCTGTCGGAACACATTCGTCGTCGTCAGGTTTGTCTGACAAACTTCCTTTACATAGTCTACCTCAGACCTGGTTTGGAAATTCCACTTACCTATTTATTATTTTGTTCACATTTTTGTCAAGTTTTCTAAAAGCTTTGCAGGTTACAACCTAGTCTTAACAGCTTGTTTGAAGTGTGCCTAAAAAATAAACGAAAACAATGGAAACAACAGGTATTATTTAAATACATGTTTTATACACCACTAAAAAGGCTAGGCAGGTAAAAAACTACCGCGACATTAGTCTTTTGACTATTGTCAGCAAATTTTATGCGAAGGTTTTAATAAATCAAGTGTTGAGTTACAGATGAGAAAATATAGGATGTGTAGGCAGGATATAGAGAGCGAATGGGCTGTATGGATCAGATCTTCTCCTTAAGGTGCATAGTGAAAAACATCTGGCAAAGCACAAGAAAGTCCTTATGGATGTCTGTGATGGATGGGTCTGTCAGACTCTTACTGACTAAAAGTAAAAACCACCCCGGTGTTCCATCTCACACCTACGCCGGGGGTCACGGGAACGTACGATCCTTCTGCAACCCCCGACTGGTGCCAGCCCGCCACTACGGGCCTCCTCTGGCCAGAGGGGGAGTGAGGTGTTTGACTCCCCCGGCAACGTTTAAGAGGGGCGCACGTGGAACATTACGCGCCGCCACGTCGGGTCCTGATGTGTGGGGGGCAACAGATATCCCCAAGTCCGTCGCCCCTGGACCCATTTAGGGGGGCTGGAAGAGGGCCTTGTCCGCCCTCCGCCGACGCTCGGTGCGCCTGCTGCGGCCAGTTGATGTCTAAAACGATACGCTTTCTTACTGTATCGAACTTCAATCAATGTTATCGTAGGATTCCTCTAAACGCTGTTCACAAGTCCAAAACCCTAAAATTTTGTTAGTTCCATCTGATGCTGATTTTTCCATCGGCAGAAACTTTTATTTGAAGAATAAAATTGACTTTTGACAGTTTTTGTATGAAATAACTGTCAAAATTTCAAAATTATTCCTCGAATAAAGTTATCAGATGATTGAATAATCAGCCCTAAATCAAATAGACAACCGCTATTCTTCCCACAGCTGTTTGCTGTCGCAGGCAAGGCAAATCAGGTTATCGAAATGTGTGATTTTCGATACGATAACCTGTCGAATGGTTGTGAATAGTTATGCAGAAGTCGATTTTTTTTTATAGCTACCTACATCGGAGCGCGTCTGTTTCATCATGATATGAGCACTTTATGTACAATATAGCATTCGGTTTGCTTGCAGCACTAAGGATGAAAGCATATATGGAAAGGAATTGAAATATGGTGACGAATTTCTACTAAAAGCTGAGAATTATGGAGATCCCAAGGTAATTTAAATTGTTTTGCTAAAGGGTAGCTGTGGTATTTTTAAGTGTGTTTTGGTTTTACGTCGGACTATAACAATACGGCATACAGTCAGTATTATAGGAATGGGGCTAAGTGAGAATGTTCGGTCTTGCATTTTAAAACACTATAACGTATATGATTAACATAGACAACGATGTTGCTGACTGGCTATGGCGGGTAACATTACACCATGTAACTACATAACTGCGCCCGTAATGAGTATTGGGTTCTCATTAACTGCCCTAATGATTAAGTGCGTAGTTGAGATAGGTATACATAGTTATATCGCACTACGTAGATATCTGGAGCTGTACTTGCTCTTGGTTTCAAGTCATAGGAATTCTAGCACTGTCAAAGGAACACTACCAGTCACTGAAAAAGTATCTGTAGGAAAATAACCTTGGATTGGAGAAAAGTATTTACAAGACGTCACAACTTGTTAGTTTGTACCTATAGACCGTTTCTTTTTGTTTTGTAGTAGGCCGGCTGTCGTGAGACTTCTGAGGCTAGCTGGTCAAGATTTTATACAACTGTTTCTTCGCTCGGATTAGGTGGATTCCTCAGTAGAGCCACTAAGCTTGGAGAGACCAGTTTTTTGTGACTTTAGGAGTCGTTAAGTCACTGTTTATCATCAGCTTCCCGTCTAACCGGATACAGCTGAATACCACTATTTTACCTTGAGCGGCCTATTTGACCTCCACAACCCAGTTACTGGTAACACGATACCCCTTGGTAAGACTGGTTGTCAGACTTTCGGGCTTCTGACCCCCGTAACGACTGTCAAAGATTATGATTACGAATTACAGCCAGGACTAACGGCTTAACGTACTTTCCGAGACACGGATGGGTCTCGGACTCGGTATACGTAGGTAAGGGATGCTCACCTGACCACTTACTGACCTCGGGAAAGTGTCGCTTCACCTGAAAAATCGAACCGTGCGGATGTTATTACGCAGCCACGAGCCCCTACAGTTACAGTTATCAGTAGATAATAAGTAATAAAAATTCCGAATCTACAGGCAGCGTCCCTCTACGTACGCTACACCCCGGCAAGCGTGCCAGAGCCCGCGGACCGCATGCCTCTGCGACTGAGTTCTGTCAAAGACACCAACTGTCGATTCACAACTATGCCATTGTTGCCGTGCGACAGACTTGAGGGATTGGGCAACCCTGTTAAGGTAAGGTACAGTTTTTAGTTAGGTAACGTTTAATAGAAATCAAAAATTATTAATTATCCAGGTAATAGAGTAAGCAGGTGGTACACAAGTTAAACACGGCATTACTACAGCTAGGGTACAAAGTATTCCTTGTCAGTGAGCCCCAAACTATAGTCTACGCGGAACTAATTGGCCGCGCCTTGGGTGGGGACGGGGGTGAGGGCAGCGGGGTTGCCTATTGTTCGCAACGCACGTAATGAGTCATGACAAAGCGCCCCGCCCCTCCGTCCCACCGCTCACATACCTAAGGCGCGGCCAACTAGTTCCGCGCGGACTATAGGTAGATGGTAGGTAATAGGTAATACGGGCTGGAGTCCGCAACTCCACTTCAATGCGCGTATTTTGCGTAGGTATTTTTTTAGGTAGATGGTAATTAAGGCTTGGGACGCGATTTCAGAGAGACTAGAGAGGAGTTTACGTGTCATGTGGTGTAGTGGTGGTCTAGTAGGTATATAGGCATGGCACTGTTGAGTGAACGAACAACTGTTCAGTAGGGTCGATATGATTTCTTCTTACATAAAACGTGGAGCGAGAATAATGTCCTCATGAAATATCGCTAATATTTGACTTCCCACTTTTCTCGCGTAACCTAAAAGGCGCTTTGTATGACTAAAATAACACAAGAAATGTATTAATTTTTATACAATGTGTCTTGATTAAGCAATGGATGGATATCGGTCCAGAGTCAAAATGACGGAAGTGTTACGATGAGTTTATGAGTATCAATATCAATTCACAACTGATTGAATTTTGTTTATTCATGTTTCTTTTCTGCAAATGTTGGTAATGTAATTTTTCATCAAATTGAGTTCATGCCGCCATTTATCTATTTTTATTTATTTTATTTCGGTTTCGGCCTTGTAACACAAACAAGTTATCTAAAGAAGAATTTTAACTGTAGTTTTATGTATTACTAGCTGCTCCCCGCGGTTTCACCCACATAAGTGTCGATCCCATGGGAATATCGAGATAAAAAGTAGACTATACCTATGTTAATCCAGGGTGTCAGCTACCTCCATACAAAATTTTATCAAAATTAGTCCAGCCGTTTGAGCGTGAAGAACTAACAAACATATAGGTAAATACACACACTCATAATCTTTCGCCTTTATAATATTAGTGTGATGTGATTTACTGAGCGTAATTCCAAACTATTTTCAGACTGGTGCCAAGCTAATCGTAAAAAATCTTGTCGCAGACAAGAGTTTATGCGTCATGAATCAAAACTGGATGCAGACTTTTTTTGGGCCTGTGAGTACCTATACCCTTAGGTATGTAAGTAAAAACCTTTCCATGAAGAAATGGAGTTGTATATGTATACATCTTCATTTCTTCATGGAAAGGTTTTTCTTTATGGAAACTTTAAAAAGAAAAAGAAGAAAGAAGTTAATAATAAAATTGTTATGAAGAAAGCTATACTATCCAATAGGTATACCTACTAGGCCTGCGTGGTGGATTACATCATAGGCTGATTTTGATTATGCTAGGTTATAGGTAATATCCAATACATAACCGAATTATTAGTTTGAGATTGATATCAGATTATATGTTTTAACTTTCGCAGGAGTGTGGAGTAACTTGCAGCAACTACATAGACATTCACGGAAGATATACAGCTGAGAATGTGTTCACTCTGATTAGTGACGTCGAAACAAAGTCCAGGGATTAACTGGCATTACGGACTGCGGCGTTGTCTAAATAAAAAATAAAAAAAATAATTATATTGTTTATGTTTTTGATATTTAAACAGGTAGGTAAGTGTTGGTTCGTGAAACCTGCAAGTTTTATCTTCGAACATTTCTTGTTATTTGATGTCTTAACGTATTTATTATGTTTTTCAAGTACCTAAGTATGTTTCCATATTTTCAATATTATTGTAACGAGAAAATAAAACAATATGAATTTGTGTTGGCTATTACCTTTTGTTTGTTTGAGATGTAGGGCCCTACCTACTTACGTATTCTAGTTCTGAGCGTGAGTTCTTTCCTGGGGGCCTAAAAGGCCACTTTGGCAGAATCATAAAAGGATAATATTATGAATCATAATGGACAGTTAACTGTTAAATTAATCGTATCAAATCCCATTGGTGCTGATTTATGCGTCATGTTCGTAAACGGGCGCCGTCAGTTGGGGCTGGTCATCACTTAGCCGCCTCGGCTTATTTTTAATTGTTGTACTCTGGATGCTTTTAACACGTACGTCTTTCTTAATTTTTTACATCGTTCTCACATTAATTTTAAAATCAAAAGTAATGATGTAACTAATATTTTTGCAAAATATCATTTAAAAAGAGTGTCCATGGAGTTTCTTGACCGTTCTTCTCCATAGGTACCTACGCTTTGGAAAGGGCAACTAGCTTCATATTTTCTGACTGACCGACTTCTTGACAATTCAAAAGTGCCTGTAAATGGTTTAATTGAAATAAATGCTTTGAGTTTGAGTTTGAGGTGAAGTATTTTTCAGTAATTTTATTTGTCTGTGCTAAAATACCAATCAATCCAATCCAAATCCAATCCCATTCTTTTTGATTATACCTACGTACCTAGTGCAGCGAAAAAAAGAAAAGCACGGACTGTCTTCATCATATTAAGATTCATAATGTTATACGTTTATGATTTTGCCAAAGTGAAGGCCACTTTGGCAAAATCATAAAAAAAAAATATAAGAAAAGGCAATAGTGGTAGATAGAGGTAAAATTATTTTCAAATACATATATTTAGACCGTAGGTACATCTACACTTACAGATGTGGTTATAATACAACCAAGACGTGTTGTATAAAATCGTCTCAATTAAGTTTGTTTCCAGCGGTGAATGTTGGTGAAGTCCTTTCTAAGTTTAGCAGCAATACCTTACCTATCTAGATAACCTCCGGTTTTCAATCTTCAGTCAATTTCTTTCTTCCCAACTTCCATTTTTTTATTTATATTTTCTACGCAGCGGTTCAATTGCGTTGCTCGTAAAAAGTTACGAAGCAATATCATTTGTGTGTAAAGGTTACAATTGCACCTAAATACGAATATTGGGTAGAACAATAACGGTAGATAATTATAATAAATTAACAGGCTGTTAGTTAACGCTCCGGTTCTGCCCGTTGTTGACATTCTCCCGTTTGAGTCCCAAATTCTTACGGCATCCTTTGCTTTTGGTAAAGGCTAGGCTATTTTAAATTGCTGTGTACTACTGACTAGTGATCGTTAGGGGTAAGTATTTGTCATTGTGGGTAAAAAATAGGAACGAAGTTGTATGTTATCTATAGAGCTATTAAGTATTTTAATGGATTTTACAACTTCTTTACTAACTTTTTAAACTGCGTAGGTATATAACCTTGACGAACAAAGCCTAGGCGCCGCACGCCATCGGTCTTGATTGTGTGTGTTACAAAGATTTTCAAATTTTCCAGATCTGAATTTATTGTGAAACTAGCTATTAACGCGTGAAAAAGTAACAGACAGACAGACAGATTATACTTATAACTATTTATTTTTAATATTAGTATAGTATTTCGTAAGTAGGTATTGCTTAAATAGTCGCATACCTATTTGAAAAATATTGTGGCAGTATCGTAAAAATCGGTCAACTACTGGATAATAAAACCTTATATGATATACATTCCTTTTCGTCTGTGTGTGTTTATTTATTTTATCTGTATAATCCCCAGTAGTCTGTCTTCACAGACTACAATATAATGCATATCTGTCGTATTATTTATGAATATGAATTTTGAAATAACGCTTGACGTTTGACGTTGTGTTTTCCGGTGGTTTTGCTGTTTTACTCGTGTTTTGAATTAATTACTTAATTGACCAAAAATGAACAAGGAAGAAGCTGATAGAGGTATTGTATATTGCAACAGAGTTCGTCTCGGGAATTGGTATGAAGCCACGACATTGGAGGAGGTGAACTTCAGCTTATCTATAATCTTATTAACTACCTTCAACCCTTCAACTGTGGCATTTATCCTTTACATGAGCAACTTACCCATGAGTACTGCCGGTCGATTCTGCAGAAATCTCACCGTGAAAATTTTGGTGAAGTGAGTTTGTTTTTGTTAGGAATTTACACTATTGACAGCTCACTCCACGCTCACTTCACCTAAGTTTTCACGGTGAGATTTTTTACAGAATAGCACCGCTGTACTTAAAATTTCTCTTGATTGCTAAAATTAAATATATAAGTACAGCACTCATGAGTAAAGTTTAACTTTACTCATGAGTGCTGCACGAGTAAAGTTGAGGGACTTGTGGCTAAGTAATAACAGCTGCACGGGTCGATCAATCAGGTAACGCTTACCGCGGTTGGTCCGTGGGTAGGTAACCATCTTTACTTACCAAGACCTCCGTGCCTCGTAAAGCACGTTAAGCCGTTAGTCCAGGCTGTCTTTCACGGATCTTTGACGGTCGTTACGGGCCGTCAGAAGCCCGAACGTCTGACAACCAGTCTTATCAAGGGGTATCGTATTACCCACTGGATTGTGGAGGTAAGATATGTAGTCGCTCTATGTAAAATGGTGGTATTTAGCTGCATCCAATTAAGCTGGAAGCCATCCCTAACATAGTTGGGAAAAGGCTAGGCAGATGATCGCTCAAGAGTAAAGTTTATCATGGGAAGTAAAGATGCCACAGTTTACCGTAGTTCTTCTTCACACTAACGTTTTCTTATTAAAATACAGTATAAGCTCAACGTGTTCCTCGAACAAATGAAAAAAGGTGATCTGATGTTGGCGCGGTTCCGCAAGATGACCGAGAATCTAAACACGCCGACGATTCTCACCCAGTCATCGGGTTCCATCGCCTTTGGCTCCAAAATATCTCTATACGCGCCACATGTACCAGGTAAACTCGTAGATCCATTTTATTTGCAAACCTAGATCCGGTTTTACCTAGTTAAGAGATTTGAGAGATAGGTACGTGTTTTTATGCTTTAAAACTTTAGTCACCTATTTTTCATATATTTAATTGATTCCCATTGTAGCCACCGATCCGCCCGTTGAAGGCAAGACGGGCCTCCTCTTGGGCGGCCGTATCTCGTCAGACGACATCCCGTATTCTCAAGACCTAGAAGATGGCTGTTCGATCGTGGGACTCCCGTACTCGGAACCGGCACATAGAAATGCATTCATACTCGCCAGCGCTGACTACTGCGATCGCACTGGCGAACTATTAAAATATAATCAAGAATTTCTTTTAAAGCTGGCATCATCTGTTGACAAACAGGTTGTGTTTTCTGTGCATGACAAAATATTTCTCTTAACCAAACAAAACATCTATCAGGTTTATTCATGAAGAACGCATTTTACCCAATCAAAATCAGCTTATCCAATAATACAGAGGACATAGGATAACAAAACACAAGGAAAACAAAATCGCTAGGATCTGGAAAAATTTAATCTTGAAAAGAGAACCATACATTTTGTAAGGGACGAAAATTCCATTCATGTCAATAAGCTCTGTCCCTTCTTATGTACCTGATACGAAGGTTTTTGTGAAAGGTGCGTTGTGTTTCAGCCCTTATACATAAGGTATGATCCGGATCCTGTCCCGGGGTTGTGCGGCGCGTTCTCACTATACCTGAGCAAGCACTTTGTGTCCAATACTCGCTGGAGAGTGCTGCCCGTGCGGAGCCCCAATATCACGAGGTTCGAACAGGAAGGGACTATCGTTAATGTAAGGTCTACTTATAACGTTTTTATAATAACAAATCATACAAATTTTTTAGAGTAAATTAATTATAATTATTTCCATTGAAATAAAATAGGTACGCCCCTCGGGAGTCGGAATTCAATTAACGTAACGTCTTTATTTTCAGGTCAACCAAGATGTTGTTATAAATCATTGTGCTACAAATCTTAATTTAGGCATTCGTTTGGGTTGTTGGGCCATGGGCTTCTATGGAAAAGTTAGTACAAACGTTCAAAAGGTTTGTGTTTGACATGAAAAGATTTATTCAAAAATAATTTCAATAACAGGTATGCGCCCCCTTGCTGAGGACATGCCTCGACGTTTATGGACGGGAGTTGCCGAATAATATTTGGCAGATCCACACACCGATACCCAGTGAAATCTAAATTATTGGTTTGAATTTTAATTGATTTCTAATTCTTATTCAATTATTATAAAACTAATAAATTTTTGTTTTGTACTTGTATCATGGTGATTTATTGGTTTTCTTATTCCTTGTTCGCAATACAGTTGTGTAGGCCTTTGTGAGATCAGCTGTAGCGTCGTCAGGACACTCTGCGTTCGTTATTGTCTCGTTTATTATACAGCTTGCCATCCGAAGTCTTCGAACTTATTGCGTCTACCTTCCAGAGCATGAATAAGTCATACCCTTCGTTATAAGAATTGCTCTAAAACACCACCATCATGAATATCGTTCGGAACAGGTTTTCAAGGAAATCTGGTGGATTCAGGATTATAATCCTTCGTTTTATTATGTACAAGAATAGAATAGAATAGAATACTATGTACAACTGTTACTTTTCATGGTCATATCCATACCTATATACTATATTATAAATTCGAAAGTAACTCTGTCTTTCTGTCTGTCTGTCTGTATGTTACCTTTTCACGCCTAAACCACTGAACAGATTTCGATAAAATTTGGCAGAGAGATAGATTGCATCCCGGGGAAGGACATAGGATAGTTTTTATCCCGATATTCCCACGGGATCGAAACATACGCGGGTAAAACCGCGGGGCGCTGGTAGTGTTTTATATTCCTTTTTATTTTTTATTTATTTGTTTAAATGCTAACGATCTAATTTAATGTGGTTCCATTTCTACAATAACATTTTCTCTTTAATTTCGTACTAATAAGAAAGTCTCATTCTAATGGTTTGCTTTTTAATTTGGAGAACAGTAGCGCTATTCTGTAAAAAAACTCACCGTGAAAAATAAGGTGAAGTGAGCGTGAAGTGAGCTGTCAACACTACTATTCCCTAGCATCAGGTAGCTCATTTCACCTAAGTTCACTTCACCTAAGTTTTCACAGTGAGATTTTTACAGAATAGATCGGCTGGTTTTAAACCAACGGGAGTAAACCGAGTCACTCGTTCGTAATAATACGATATTTTTTTGTACTGGACAATACTTAAGAATCTACAGGTTCTTGTTATTTTTAACTTTGACCTTCAATATCTCCATAACCAGTAGTTCAAAGGTCAAAGTTCAAATTTTTTATGTTTTTTACGAAAACAAGTTTTAAATGTTATCACTTACTTAACTTATCCACCACACGCACAATGTTTTTTCACACCAAAAATAAAAGTCGTTTCCTAGCAATTATATTTGCACAAAGTTACATGATATGTAGGTACAGAATGCTTAGATGGCGGCTTAGTGAAGGGTTTTGTTACACGTTGTATAATGGAATATTTTGTATTTGCAAATAGGCATTTAATTAGGTACTGAATAATTTGAAGCATAATTATATGTAGTTATTTGATCATGTTTCTGCGTTTTCAATGAGTTTTCAAAGCACACTCTTCCAATAATGAGCGTATTTAATTGAATTCCCAGATCAACTGAACTACGGGACATGTTTAAGTTTTGATAAAAAAGAACTTCGCCCATTGAGCCTTCGCCGTATTCCGTTTCATTATTTAGTCTCTGGTTGTGAGCTTTTTCCATTTGAGAATTGAGTTTGTTATTGATCCCAAATCTTTACTTTACCGAAAACGTTTTTCAGCATTTTGTTTTTGTGTGGAATATTCTTCTTCTATCTGCCTAAATGATGAATTTATACGTTGTAAATGCGTCTGCATTTGAGTGCCGAATAAGTAAACATGTAGGTATGTACCTCTACCGCTCTGTGCAAATGGTATTATTTATGATTCTTAAGAAAATCAGTTTGGTATTTCTCATCTCATATTTTTTTGTTAAGGATAAACACGTCTTCGCTAAGGATATAAAAATTGGAAGGGTATCTATAAAATAAGCTTATCGTAGAGCGACGAGCGATATTTTTGTACATCCCATCCACATGTCATTTGAATAAGTTACGAGTAGGTTTAGTCCGTCTTATTTATTTTGAAGTACTTTTGTATCCAAAACATTTTCACTAAGATTTATTAAATTGTTCGGGTCCAATAGTAAGCCCTTGGGTTGGTCCAGTCTGATGTTATAAAGTTTGCACATTGCTTATTTTGTTTTCTCTATGAAATCTTCGAAAACATTTTGTTTTCTCTCATAATTAAACTTCTCAACTTCAATAGGGTTCTGTATGCGGCGGAGGTGTCATGCACAAGATCATTTAGTTTACTCTAGCAGAATGTTTGAGGTATAATGAAAATTTAATTAGTCTTCCTTCACCCCGGTCCCCGTTGCTGTAAGTTTACGCATGTGGAATTCGTAATGAACATAATGCAATAATACACGACGTGTAACGCTATACCTATTAATAACGACTGATTTCAATAGATACCTACCTAATAAAATTTCATGTCGTCATCTGCCTAGCCTTTTCCCAACTATGTGGGGGTCGACTTCCAGTCTAAACGGATGCAGCTGAATACCAGTATTTAACACGGAGCGACTACCTATCTGACCTCCACAACCCAGTTACTGGGTAATACGATAACCCTTGGTAAGACTGGTTGTCAGACTTTTGGGCTTCTCTCTACCCGTAACGACTGTCAAAGATTCACGAATGACAGCTGGGACCAACGGCTTAACGTACTTTCCGAGGCACGGAGGGGTGTACGTAAAGATGGTCACCCATCCACAGACCAACCGTGGCAAGCGTAGCTTAACCTGATCGATCAACCTGTGCGGCTGTTATTATTTAGCCACATTAGGTACCTACTTGAAATCCTGACTAGCCACAAAGTTTCCTCGTCGCAGATACTTATCTAGCGCTGTGAAAAGGCAAAGGGGGAACTAATCTCCTTGAAGAGCGGCGCTGCGTCGTACGAGCACCGTCCGGACAGGTCACAGGTGGGATGCGAGGCACGTAGCTACCTACCCCGCGCGACTGTTGCGTTGCTTGCTAGTACACATGCCCTTTGTGACGCGCCGCGCTCTCGGGTGCCCCCTCGGGACGTACAATCGAGTCGTTTGAGTGGCCTGCCTCCTATTTCGTATCAGTGATAATGGTATTAGTTCGCCACAGAGCGAGAGGCTATCGGAGACGATGTTTTTGTCAACTTGATATCTTTTGAAGACGCACGTTATTATTATTAATAGGGTTTTAGGCGTGTTGTTATGTCTAGAGATTAACTGGATTCATATTTTTTTGTTACGTAGGTATGCGATATAATATTCAATTCTCTTTATTCACCCTTTGTATCATTTTTTTAGAAGTCTCGTTAGGAACATTTCGGATGAAGCTGTAGGTTTGTAGCTATTCTCAAGATGTACATTAAAGACATAACTATAAACGAAATACACCCGAATTTTATCAAAGATTATTTCATTTGTATCGCAGCAGCAGCGGTATCAGGCCCTCGAGTATATTTTCCGCTGGAAGTTATCTACCCTCCAACTGAATTATGGTTCACTACAATAACCAACCCCAAATGTAGCTGACTTTTCACTTTGTTTAGGTTCTGGGCGCTTTGTCTTATTTTATCGTGCGTTTTGTACACAATATTAAAGCCTTTGAAAAGGAAACCTTTTATTTTTATAAATTGTGACACCGTAATAAATATGTTTATCAGTTTTTTATACTGTGCGTGACAGTATTTACAGTAAAGAGGTTTCCTATTTTATTCCTAATATTATAATATCCTATACAAGTGGTTTCCTATGAAAACAATGTAGTTTATGAAGTAGTTGGTAAGACTTCATAGTAACGGGTAGATAAAGAAACAAGATCCGAACTTTAACTGAAACACTCGCTGTTGTTACACGAACGTCTCTCTTCACTGTCTTCTGGTATCAGTATTTAACAAGAATGAAAACTTACTAAAGTTATAATATCGTCAATATTCACCTCCGCGGTAGTCCACTTATCTTCGCTCACTGTTCAGGCATTTTCAGCGAAATGCCGTTCATTACCGCCCACAATAGACTCGATAACAATTCTAAAAACTCGTCACAGAGAACAAAGGTTTATCATTGCGACAGAGCACTTCATGCTCGGATCGGCAGTCAGCTTCGGGCGGATTACCTACATGTATACGTATTCCAAATCCTAAGTACCTCGCGAGCTTTTATTAAATATAAGCAGCAGGCATACGAAGACGCGTGTGGAGGATTTATGACGGAATAATAAAACTTTCGGCGTTAGTTTTCAGGGTCATGTGGGACAAGACTTTGGCGATTGAATAAGGTAAAAATCTAGACTGCTGACTGTCAGTCACGGTAGGTTTAATTTAAATAATACAACTTAAAACGTGGCAAATTCCCTGCTGAACGTACCTACCCTCTGAAAAAGTCAAAGATAAACTTAGACCAATATTCTAGCCATTTTTACTACTGAAGGTTTTAGATAGTAGATATATTTGCAACTTGGATGTGGTTATCTCAGAGCTCTGATAGCGTTTCGCTAGCCAATCGTGGCAATTTTTCGTCTTTAATAGTCTGTCGAAGCTGTTCGAATTCTGGAGGATTTTATGTACTTAATATGTTTTCATTATGAAATCTATTCATAATAAAGGAAGAAAAACTTCGCAAACATCTTATTGTTTTGGGTGCCAGGTTCGACTCATTGGACGATAATTTTTCCTTATTTCAGTTTGCTTGGTCTCCGCAAATCTTGTTACTTATTGAACTTCCTACAAGTTTGTGACATAAATAGTGAGTCAACCAAATTCAATCTAAGTTTTAAAAGCGGTGGCCAAAATATTAACCGAACGCCGAACTTTTAGTCGAAAATAAGCTTGAGAGTTACTGGTCTCTATAACTTCAGTGTTTGATATGCCGTTCATCAGTTAACTAAATATAAAATAATTGTTTCAGCACAAAACTGAAAAGTTTTTGTTAGGAATCGTTGGTTGTTACAGTTGTTCGTCGTCGGTAACCTTTCCCACGTGAATAATTCATAACATCCAATTTCACAATAACATTTGTTTATAGTGTGGGGGTCGCTGAAATCATTGGGAAAGTATATTTTTAAACGAAACGTGTCGAAGTTGAATGTTATTTAACTATAGATCGACGAATAATGTTTCTGTTTTTGTTACTTGGTAAATAAAACAGGTCGCATGATTTGAAAACAAATATCACAATTTTATTACGAATTCAAAACAGGCCGAATCCATTTTTTGTTTGCAAAATAAATTGATAAACGAGCGGCTCTACGAATTTAGTTTTAATTATCCTAACAGTAGTAGGGAGTAGAATAATTTCAGACTAATGCTACCTTAATTTAAGAAGAATCGGTAGAAAGCGACAAAACATTAAAGCGGATTTTAAGTAGACACTCCTACCTAAAAAAGACGGAGCATTAAAA
Organism: Luperina testacea; assembly: GCA_927399505.1. Lineage (NCBI taxonomy): Eukaryota > Metazoa > Arthropoda > Insecta > Lepidoptera > Noctuidae > Luperina > Luperina testacea. The sequence continues at coordinate 11,525,977 of OV656756.1, forward strand.
ACAGAAAATTAATTTATCTCCAAGCAAAGAGATATTTTAACTTTCTCTTTTCTCAACAGAAATTTGAGCACACCCCTCGAATGAGAATTTACGAAAAACCTTCGAAATAGCATTTTAAATTACTTTATAAAGGCGATCATAATTTGCATGCAGGTGATCATCTTTAGAATAATTTCAGCCATCATTAAAACTTATGAAGCGGAAGGATCTAGCCACGTGACACAAGGAGGCTCCAGCTTTTACAGTTACTTATTTGGGGAGAAAGTTACATTATCCATCTTTTGATGAAGTATAATTAACAAAGACAAAGAGAATAATAGAGTCGCGATATTCAACACGATTAAAGAGATTAAGGGAAGATATTCATTATGTGTATTGTTTTTAATTATTGAATGTTTTGTTTATGAAATCCCGCATCAAAGGACTTTGTAAATAAACAACACTTTGATTTTTAAGACCCTATTTTCCTGCTATAACTAAGATAAATTGTATTCTTATTTTCTTCCCTGAAAAACGTCACAGGTAATCTCGTTGGTCTCATCATGGGCGTGTTCACTCCACTCGGCAATATTTTTAGATGTTAATAAAAGCAGGGCATTACTCAAACAAGTAATTTTTGCTCTCAACGAAAGCTTAAATGCGGCATAATATTTCTGTAGGTACTTACCTACGCAGTCTAAGTGAAATCGCGTCTTCACAACTGAACTTGAAAAATGTTGCTATTAGAATACAATACACAACAACGGCTTTAAACAAAATGTAAATTGCGCTCTTAGCAAATGTTATTCATAGAACAAGGGAAACTTCATTTATATTCAGTAGAATTACTGTGGAGCGTTACGCAAAACAAAGTGAGCCGGAGCGAAATTAGACAAGTCTGCGAACATTAGCATGTAGGTACCTATACACACGGGATACACGAGCATGAGGAATGCCTTTCAACGTCACTATCAAGCTTCACAAAGTTGGCTGTAGCTTTAACATAATTCTGTTACACACTATGACGTGACACACCGACAGTTGAAGCGCTATTTGCGATCAAAAGGGCTTTACACATAAAGCTGATTACTTTTCAAATGTAGTTGGAATATTCTATTTGCAATTTGTTTACACGTAGTATCTGTTGGTATATTACAGGCATCAACCATTCAAACGATCTCATCCAATATTAATTTGGTGAAATTGTGAACTGTAGCTAAAGCGTCGACATTACAGCGGTAGGATTGAGCAAGATTGCCGACAGTTTTTCCGATCATTATTTCCCTTGAGTGCTGGCGTAAACATCGGGCGATTCTTTGGTGATATTGAATGCATGGGTTTTGTCTTATTCTCTTATTTGCGTAAATACAACGAACTTTGTTAAAACTAAATTGATAAGAACTATATTTATAGAGACCATTGTTTTTGTAACATACATTAAAAATACATTTGTGCATAAGTAATTAACGTTAAAATTGCTAGTTCGCAATTAGTTTGTTTACGGGAATGTCATTCAATGGTATGGCTCAGTTTCAAAATATTTGCATTAGGCTTTATAAGAGCCTCTGGCAAACAGCGGACTGCTACAATCTGACGTGGTAGGGCTGTATCGTGCATACTAAACACTTGGATAATTCTCACCTCTTTATTCCTTTGTATAATTATGTAGTAACGAATCTACCTAGAATAATAATTAGGACTTCCATGATAATGTAAGTAGAGTTAAAATATTTTTTTCAAAGGAAAGCTATGGTAATTATATATGAACTTTACCTATTATGTTTAATGTGTAGGTATTTATAGGTAACCTCTGTTGTGTTAAATCTGTTGGTTTAATTTCCTTGGAACTGGATGAAGGTGTCAGCCCTACTTCAACTGCAAATATCGAACGTCTTGTCGAATGTTATTAGCTGTGTACGTAGCTCAAAACATTGCCTCCAAGTTTCCCAATATCAACGATATTATTCGTTTCTGCGCCTTTTATGCAAATTGATTTTGAACTCGTGGGTACAAGTCAGGTCTTCATTATAAACAAGTAAACTTTTCAGACAGGTACATAATTATATTTGCGTAAATTTTCTTACATGTTGTAAAATGCCATCGCAATATTAATTCTAAGCATTTCGTGGTCACTTTTACAACTTTTTTCTCGTTTGTCTAGACATTTTGGGGCCAATTAAGTGTGACACATCACACAGCTCCTAGAAAAACTTATTTACTCGACCTTTCGTCTCTTGAATATACAAATAAGTGTCAAAGAAAATCTCGGACATGCCTACTAAGTAAGGAAAACAGATGAAAATACTTTAGTTGAGGTAAACTGTAATAAATATTTTCCACTCGACAAACAAGCTCGGGGGGTACGCTACATTAAATAATATCGACATATCCAAGCCAATTTCGTACTTTCCGCTAAGCTTATTTCAGACTTCCTCACGCAAACATTCCCCCATGCGAAAATAGATTCGATTTGCATTTTAGGGTTATAAGACGAGCAATAACACATTTTCAATTTTTGGATATTACCATAGGTTATTTAGCAAATGGGTTTTGATGGCAGTTCCTAATAGAATATTATTGTTAAGGGTTATATTCACGTTGCTTTAATTTTTCATTACGTTTTGCTTGCCATGTTCGTAAATGTAAAGGGTACCTAAAATGCAAAGCGTATAAATCCGTTTTACAACACAGCTTAACTTTCATGGAACATGGAGTAACAGCTGTAAAATTCGGAAAATTTAAATTGTGTACACGACCGTTTGGATCGATTGAATTTAAACAAATACGTGACGTCATTGCAACGATTTACGGCACGTTCGGGTGACGAGCACGGCGTGATGAATGTCAGCCAGCAGCCAGCTCCCTATACGTGTGTGACACTCGTAAATTATACATGTTGCTGCCAAACATTGCCGATACGTGTACATACAGAACAAAGGAAAGGGTTAGTAATTTATTGTAGGCTTCGAAAAGGAATTGTATGAAACCTCGGCTGGCTGTCAGCCGCTTTTTGACGCCCATTTGTTTATGTGAATGCTGTGCGGCTCTACGTCGGGACACTGCTGATTTACTGATCACGAAGTTCAATTCCTTTGATTAACTTAAGTTTCGTAATTACGAATTAATTTTTTTGCTTTACAAAATCGATTATCTCTCTATTTTTAAGAAGACTTTCCCAGTGCAGGACTTACCTCACTGCACGCGAAGAGTTTCGCAAAATATTTAACATCCTACAAATAGGCTAAATATTACAGCGTGCTGCGTCTATCTATCTAGGTACTCCTTCCTGTTCGTGAGTACCTGTTCACTAAAACGCTGTGCAGAGGATCACTTCATTGCTCCATCCTCCCCACTCAGTGGGGAGCTGTGTTAAAAATAATTAATAAGATCGCTGGCTGAGGGGAAATAGAGGAAAAAAGCGCGCCTAAATCTTATACAGAAACGCCAGTCTCAGCTTGCAAACACCCTTAGGCATCACTTAACATGGAAAATTACAATGATTAAATTAACAGTGTGCTTATTTAGGTACTTGGACTTGGTCATGTTGGGCGCAGATATAAAATTCTTTATATTAATATTACATGCAATGGGGTAATTTTGATGGAGCTCTGCCCTACGGTTAGTGGCCGTATATCATAACGGTTCTGTAATGTAGCATGTTGCGCGTTATGTAATAATGGTTCTGTAATGTAGCATGTTGTGCGTTATGTAATAAAACCGAAGGCTCGCCGCGGGTGGCATTGTAATATTGTTATAATAAGTAGTGGTTTGTTTCGCGAACAAGCTTCAAATATATCATCGTCTTTCACCCAAAAATGCAATTTATTTTGGAGATTTAACATTTCAGGGTGCTACTTACAGAAAGGACAAGTTTATAAAGTTTTCCAGAGTTTTTTCAGAAATGTGGACTAGAACTAATATCAGAAGGCCTAAAAAGGCCACTTTGGCAGATTCATGAAAGGATAACATTATGAATCATAATGGACAGTTAACTGTTAAGTGGGACCACCACCAATGGGATTTGATACGATTACGTATCAAATCCCATTGGTGAAGGATTATTCAGTTATTTTTTTTTGTCTGTGCTAAAATACCAATTTATCCAATCCAATCTAATCTCTATCTCTTTGATTGTACATACCTACGTAGTGCAGCGAAAAAAAGAAAAACGGACTGGCTTCTCCATATTATGATTCATAATGTTATCCTTTTATGATTCTGCCAAAGTGGCCTTTTTAGGGCCCCAGAAAACAAAACATGTTTTTTCCAAATTTTATTTGACTGTTTTTCTTTTCATGTTGTAAGGTGGTATTTAATTTCATTTCGGCCGAAGTGAAAACATGACTGATGCTATCAATTAAAGCAGCCTGTATAATAGGCAATTACGTTTAGTAAGCGTGATTAAAAAAATGTTTTAATGGTTGTTCCTCGGGGAGGGGAAAAGTAAAGCTAATATTTGGTTTCCCGTAATGTACGAGTATTACTGTGATAGTTTGGCACATTAAGGTGGTGGCAGCAGTTAAATTAATCAAGCAGCTTTGCCAAATGTCGCCGTTTTGGAGACACTATTGTAAATTAACTTTCACGTGAATTATGAGTATGTGCGTGTTTCGTTTGTCATTGTAATTCTATTTCAGTTTGGTTGTCGACGTGTTATGGTTTTAGTCCAACTAATTGTTCCTATTCGTAAATAAATAAAGTAAAAACTAGTGTTTCAATGCACTGAAAACCTGAAAAAATGAATAGACTCCACACACATCAGCTCATAGTTGTTCATCAATAAATAATCGGTGATTTTTTAGCCCATCGTATTCGCCGGAACGTGGATCCACGCGAGACACAATGGCTTTTAAATTGTTTCTGTAATTACTGCATTCAACTAGTTAAACTTTAGACCTAATTAAGTCCGAAATATATCATTGATACTAGGAAACCCGAATTTCTAAAAACAATGTGATATAGGCAAAATGCTGATTAGCAGTTTAAATAAGAATCTGAAAGTTCCCAAGTAAACAATTCCTTCCGTCCTTTAATAAAATGCTAATAATAGAACATCTCACTACTCGTAAACCCGAACTGCTTTTTATAGTCGGCTAAGTTCGGTATAATAGTGGGGATAGTGGGTCGTTGTGGTGCTCAGACGAGTTGGTAATGTGTAGGCACGACTGAATAGCTTTGTTTCTAGCGTGTCGTGTTGTGCTAAGTATAAACCACCTTGTTTTGTATAAACCACCTATTCTGTCGTTATGTGATTTTGTTCTGATTCACACCTTTCTTCCTAATTAACTTACTGTCGAAGCTTGTGCTCACAAGCTTTGAGAATATTTAAGGCGCGGTCAGAAGGATTTTTTTAGGTAATTCTAATTGACTTGAATAGCGCATCGTGGCAACAAATTAGGTTCAAAACAGAGCGATGCGTTTGATGTTAGTAGAAGGGTGAATTGCCCAAGCATAAAAAATACACGGCAAACCTGAGAACGGTAGTGCAATGTCGTGATTTTTAATTTTATATATTTTTTCTCAACAAAGTAAGTACTTCTCTACCTTGGCAAAAAAAATCATTGATTTCTACCCTCTAATATACCAAAAAAAAATTACAAAGTGTTATTTTATCATCACGGTGGCCTGTCCTGAACCCACTTCCGCTCATAAAATACCTTCCCCTGCAAATATATTCGTAATATGGTTTTAAATCGATTTTGTTATCATTAAATTATAATATATTCGATCAAATAAAACTATTTTTGTTTGTTTATCTTCTTTCTGGTGGATTTGACAGGCAGTCAACTTTTGTCCGGAAAAAAGTTATCATTTCAGAGGACAGTAAGTTTTAGTAGAATAGCCATGTCAACATTGCGTTGTTACGCCCATCTCACCTTTCCTCACTTCGGATCAGTCCGACTCAAGCTCTCGGCGCGAACGCATCGGTCCCAACGTCTTGCGGTTTACCGCCAAAAATGTAAGTATATCATTTCAGTGATATGGGGACAAAAATAGTTTCATTTCGGTGGCTGTTAAATCATAAAGTTTTAGAGATCCTTGTGTCAAATACAAAATCATAGTTTTGTAATGTACTTTTACCTAGAGTGTAGATTAGATTATTCGGGTGTATTTGTTGTGTAATATTTGTGTTTAAGATATATAATACATTAATAAACATTACATTAATATCATTCTTTGAGGTTATTGTAACCTCAAAGAATGATATATGTAATACTAACTGTAATATCTGTATATTAATGATGATATTAAAATAACTGTGTACTGTCCTATCTCAGTGTTTATCTAAAATTTGTGGAAATCAAACCTAACAAAGTACGGAACTCTGGCTGCCTGGCACGGTTGTTCTTAGCTGTCACAGTTTATCATTCCGGTGGTAATTTTTATCATTTCGGTAGATACTTTTCATTTCAGTGGACTCTTAAAAATTCATGCTTAAATATTTATGTAAGTTTTGGTGAAATTTGATGTCCACTCACGCACAATGTTATAAAATAGGCTAAAGTTTTATTTGTCACTAAAAATATGTACTATAGTATTGAAATAAAAAAATCCACCGAAATGACAAATAAAAATCTCTTGTTGAAATTCACCCAGAATCGAATACCTACCAAAAGAAAAACAATTTTGCAGTTTTGCAGTGGAATAATTTTTAGGTATTTCTTTGTTGATTGAATTCCCTCTATTATCATTACATTAAATATTAGATATAGTTTACACTGAAAATTTTAAGAAAGCGTTGAAAAATATTTTTTGGGCTCTGTTTTACGATGGTTTTATAATGATACTTTTTTATTTTTATGAAATATTTTTGAATAAGTCTTTTCTTAGAACATTTGACAATACACTTAATTTCTCTGGCTTGTAATATGTTCCAACTAGCTTCTGCCCGCGACTTCGTCGCGTGAATCACCCTCCCCCATTCACCCTCTTCGGGGTGGAATTTCGAAAAACCCTTTCTTAGTGGATACCTACTTTTCACAAAGAACACAACCTCCAAATTTCATGTCTCTAGGACCAGTGGTTTAGGTTGTGCGTTGAGATATCAGTCAGTCAGGACTTTGAATTTTATATGTACCAATTTAATACGCTTAACTCATTATCTGCCTAGCCTTTTCCCAACTATGTTGGAGGTCGGCTTCCAGTCTAACCGGATGCAGCTAAATACCAGTATTTTACATGGAGCGACTGCCTATCTGAACTCCACAACCCAGTTAGGTACTGGGTAATACTGGTAAGACTGACCCCCTTGGTAAGACTGGTTGTCAGACTTTCGGACTTCTGACTACCCGTAACGACTGTGAAAGATCCACGAATGACAGCCGGGACCAACAGCTTAACGTGCTTTCCGAGGCACGTAAGAATCTCGGTATGTAAAGATTGTCACCCATCCACAGACCAACCACGGCAAGCGTAGCTTAACCTGATCGATCCACCTGAGCGGCTGTTATTATTTAGCCACTTATCCCTCTATTATATATATATATTATTTAATACGTCTAACTGTGTGACAAAAAACTGGGTGTTTTTCGGTGCTACGTTTGGGCAGCACTAATTCATAATTGTCATCATAATTCTCCTGCCCATATCGCAATTTATTTGGGGTTGGCATAACGTCTTCTTCCATACTTCTCTAACTTGGAGTTGTAACTAATTAATACTATCAATTTGCTGATCTCTATATAAATATATAGTCTCTACATACAAGAAACGTACCCGGACATTGTTATAGGTACCTAAGTATAACGAAGAATCCTGCAAATGATTTCCGTAACAATCCAATAAATATGTATATTGAATTCCTAATCCCCCACATCTGGCTTTTCAGGGTTCAAGCTTAACGACCGTTATTAATCTCCGTTTAATGTATGCAAATACAGTCGGCACCAGGACTGGATTAGCAATCACCGTTCTTATCGGAATAATTGTTACTTAACTAATTAAAAGAATGACAGGGAAGTTATTGTAGATTGTGTTTTATGTTGGTAATACATAATTAACATAAAATAGGTATTAAATTAAAGCATAAGTACCAGTATTATTACTGGGGTACTCCTCGAACCTCACCAAGTTTGAAACGCACCAAATGAAATGTCTATCGATATCATTTATTACGAATCCTTCATGCTCTTGTCTATGTTTCATCGTTGATGCATTTCTAGAAATAAAATTATAATATTTTTATTAAGATTAAATTTTTTTTTTCGATGAATACTTTTGGTGCCTTTCAAAGTTGGTGCGTTTTAAGGAATACCCCTTATTACTTAGTGGATAACGAAATGTGGGTATACTATCTACTTATAGGTGCACCTCTACCTAACCCATCGGGGATTACGTGATGTTATGTGATAAATACAGTTTATGTTTATGTGATAAATACAGTTAACTTCATTACAATAAAAATTTTTTCAATATGAAAGAACTCCACGAAAGAAAATTGCTTAGATACCAGTCAGTTCTTTATTAAAGTCATTCACAAAATAACAATATTCATGGCCGTCATATATTTGCTTACTTATCGCTCCTGAAGGTTTTATAGGTATACTTTGTGATAAAGTATTCCAATTGCCACGAAAACTCGACACGTCCATTTGAATGAAAGCTACGGTACGTGGCCTGAATGAGCCCCATAGACGCGAAAGGGGAGTTGACTGATTTGAAGAAACTTTCACAATATTTCTGCGGTAGCAAATACACCTCATTATGCTTTTTCTTGGAATCTTTAATTTTCAGTTGAATATACTTTTACACCATCAATTGCAAAATTAGTTTGTTAACTATATTTCATACGTTTCGCTGCCTACATTGGTTCCTTCAATGAAGCTTCAATATAGTCTCGAGGTGCGCGGCACGGTATCACTGTCGCTATTTCACTACGTGTTATACTTACACTACTCGTGTACCGACTCGTTCATATTATGAGGCTAACGTGCGAGACGTTGAAACGAAGGCGAACAGACAGCACCGTCAATTTTAAACTCCATAGGTGCTCGTATTTCCTTTGAGACTCTTTCACGCCACACTATCTATCGGTTTGAATTATTCATATTGTCGGTAAATATCTATGAAATGGAACATGGTAGTTTAAAACGATAGATGCACGGGCAAACATTAAACACATTAAGTACATTTCGCAATGTTGTGCGACGGTGTTCCACTGACGTTTAAATTGACACAGTCGGACTCAATTTCATTAAGTGAACAGCACGCTTCTACGCAGACAAGGATCTTAATGATAATTGTAAAACTCACAACAATAGTACAAACAAAGGCTGAGTGCGGGAAGAATGGGTACCATGAACAACCAGTTGACTGAGGGAACCATCAATCTTGAGGAGGGACGACACAGGGGTCCACTCCGAAAACTCTTTCTACAAAAGTTTTGTAACAACCGCGTGATAAATAGCCCGAACGGTTAGAGGTGGGCGTGAGTAACTTTTATTGCGGGCTAATGAGTAAATAGTAACAGAACCTACATATTGGGTAGTTTAGACGTGTTCCCTAAAGTTTAATGACTTTGGTTTAATTTATGTAGGTGTACCTTTAGTTTATATATTTAATTACACTTCATAAATAGCCTGCTCTCGACTTGGTGCGGGATTACGTTTAGTTAAAAAATATGTTTGCAAAATTTGTTCACTTAATATCAAGTGGGAGACCAGCTTTTTCATCCATCGTGATCTTTGGCATACATCAGCTATATCACGTATTGCACGAGTATAATGTTCCCACTGCAGGGACACAAGCCTCCTTCTATGAGTGGGAGTGGGCTGTAATCCATCACGCGGGGCCAGTGCGGGTTGGTAGTATGTACATATGAGACGTTATTTCCAGCACTATACTTTTTGAATGTTCGTATAACACGGCTGTGATTAATTCAACGATTCCTCAAGACTCAATGTGAATGTAGCTCAACTTAGTTTTCCAAAGTAACTCTCAGCAGGAAATGAATTTCGAACACTCAGGTAAATTTTTTCATCCTTTGAAGCTGAAAATAAAATACTACACTGCTATCAATTTAGTTAAAAAGGGCTGAAAATGTCGTCACTTAATATCGGCTACCACAGGAGTCATTAGCACTTAGCTACTTTGTAATCCTGTTTATTATTCAATAGATCGGCTCCAGCACGTTTAAGGCGATATTGAGAGTAGTTACAAAGGATTATTATTCGAGGCTACACTCAAAGAAAATTCTAAACGTGGCGACTAAAATCCCTTAACAAATGGGAGCCGTCTAAAGGCCTCAGATCTCGCGTCAGAGGAAATTTGAACACTTAACCAAGTCACCGACAAAGGAACTTAGACGCAATATATTGTCACCTCGTATTAGCGCTGTAAACTTTGACATTGTTCACATGACAATGCAATATGATGGGTAAAGCATCGATAGGTAACTTTGTTCCTTCGTATAAGGGGTATTGTAATTTTGTTAAAGGTTTATTAGCGATGTGTTTTTACTGTATTGTCACATCGACAATGTACCTCTGTCGCTTCGTGTGGTGCAGTTGTGCCTTTGTCTCTACGTTTAAGGTAATATGTCCCTATCACAAAGATACATTGTCTCCATGTCTAAGGTGCGTCGTCACTTCGACAATGTACCTCTGACGCTTCGTTTGGTGCAGTTGTGCCTTTGTCCTTACGTCTAAGGTAATATGTCCCTATCACAAAGGTACTTTGTCTCCATATTTAAGGTGCGTCGTCACTTCGACAATGTACCTCTGACGCTTCGTTTGGTGCAGTTGTGCCTTTGTCCTTACGTCTAAGGTAATATGTCCCTATCACAAAGGTACTTTGTCTCCATATCTAAGGTGCGTCGTCACTTCGACAATGTACCTCTGACGCTTCGATTGGTGCAGTTGTGCCTTTGTCCTTACGTCTAAGGTGATATGTCCCTATCACAAAGGTACTTTGTCTCCATATCTAAGGTGCGTCGTCACTTCGACAATGTACCTCTGACGCTTCGTTTGGTGCAGTTGTGCCTTTGTCCTTACGTCTAAAGTAATATGTCCCTATCACAAAGGTACTTTGTCTCCATATCTAAGGTGCATCGTCACTTCGACAATGTACCTCTGACGCTTCGTTTGGTGCAGTTGAGCCTTTGTCCGTACGTATAAGGTAATTTGTCCCTATCACAAAGGTACATTGTCTCTCGACAATGTACCTTTGTCACTACGTATAAGGTATAATACATATTATACTGTCGCCACGACAAAGTTCGGGGAAACCCTGTGATAAAGCACCTTTGTGGTAGGAACATTATCACCTTAGACGTAGAAACAAAGGTACATTAGGATAGCATTAAAAGCATAATAATTTATACCGTTCTCGCTTGCATCCCGCTTTTGAAGTGCAAGCGAGAACGGTATAAATTATTATGCTTTTAATGCTATCCTAATGTGCCTTTATGCCTACGTCTAAGGTAATAATATTCCTACCACAAAGGTGACGTCACTGGGTTTTCCTGAACTTTTCGAGGCCACACCGTTAGGCATTGACTCGCTATCGTCGTGATAGCAGACCTGCAAAATAAATGAAAACCACTGTAGCAGTTTAAATACAATTATATTAATATTAAAGAAATGTCATAATTAACAAAAGAGAGACCAAGTGTACGCGTCTACCTTAACACTTAACATAAACAATTATTATAGTTATAGAATGAACAATAAAAACAGAAGGGTGTAATATTTTGTAAGGCCTTACATTACAATAAAGTTATTTGAAAACAGAAACAAACACTTTCCGAAGGTTGTGAGCTCTAGTAGCTCTTTCAGCTGCTTTTTGTCTTCCAAAGGGCCAATTTCTTGCACGAACTGCCACTCTTCTTGTACCCAATCCTGAAAGAGTATTACAGTTAAAACATGGTTTGGATAAGGGGAAAAATACACTATTTTGATTTCATTTACATGTATGGGACACTAGAAAAATACTATGTAAAAGAAATGTCGATGGATAGTTAGGACCACTATTTGCAGCTTCGATTGGGGGAAGCCTATGTTCAGCAGTGGCTGATAAATTATAATGAGTAGAGCTCTTTGTGTGTGGCTCATCCGGGGAAGTACTACCATGCCTCTCTGCAGCCAAGCAGCATCACTGTTTCGGTTTGAAGGTTGTGGGTGACTACAGGCACGTGAGGCTTAACATCTGTATGCCTCAAGTTGATGGATGCATCGTAGGGCATGTTCCTGATGTGCGACATAGAGAGCAAGAGCAAAATTATATTAAATTATTAATAATATATGGTACAGGTACTTACCAGTAAAAACTTGGTAAAGATGCTCCAATCCAGCTTTTCGTAAAAACATATGTAGTTCTGGAGAAGACATATTTACACTCACTGGTATTACTGTTTTAACTGTTCTATACCAACGTTTTAAGTGATAACATATTACTTTTTTAACTTTTTTTGAAGACATGCAGTGGGCTAAACATAAAATAAATACAAGTCCAGAACGCGTGACGCTCTGATGAGTACGACCGAATGAATGCGCTGATGGAAAGCCGTCCTGTCCTGACTCCTAGTCGGTCGTCTGTGTCCTGTGAACGATTTGACAATGTGCTATTGTCGTGTTGTTCAATGTTGCCAAGTAACTTAGACGAAGTCACAACAGCACTTTTAGGCGACGGTTACACGTAAGGTATTTACTGTGATGCATCAGTAAATACTGACGTATTGTGGTATTTAATTTAACGTGTAACCTAATGTATTGATGTATGTCATTATTTATTTATGGATTTCTAGATTTTTTGATTCTGTATTGATGATCCGTCGATTATGATAAATATTGATCGTATAGCCTCGCGTCAATATTTATCACGTCAGTACGGACGACTTTATGGATCTTGTAGAGGCGGATGCACCGTCGTTGTCGCCGCCCCGCACCCTCTCGAAACTTACTAAAGATCAGGAAGTTTAAAAAAAAAAAACCTATATTTAGAAGTATTGTCAGAGATATGGGATAGTTCTTCAAAAGATTACAAAAATTTAATAATTCAATATCTTTTGCCCATCGCTTTCGCTTAACCTTTTTATTTAATCTAAGTGCTAAAATAATAGCCACGCAACCTGTAATTTTCAGCTCAGTGGCCATTTTAGACGTTTATACAGCAGGAGACCAGACACAATACTGACGTAATAAATATTGAACGTGTAGGCTAGTGTATTAATCCATCAGTAAAAACTGAAATCCATCAACAAATAAATACTATATTGACGGATGGCAATAAATACCTTACGTGTAACCGTCGCCTAACGCTGCGTTGGCCCTGTTTAAAAATTTGACAAAGGCCTTTGTGAAATATTTTTAGGTAGGTATGGAATTATTAACAAAAAATAATAGAAACATAGTTTTGAAAACCGTAACGTTTTACGTCCTAATATTACTTAATCTGTCTGTCAGCGTAGCCGTTTTAGCCACTTTGTGGCTAGATCTAGCGGATTTTCAACGGTTTTAGCCAAAAATATAACCATTTTAGCCACCAAAATAAATCTAGCTTCTTCTGGCTGATTTTTAGATTGTTATTATATATATTATACAGTACCAATCTACCACCAAACTAAATTAATTGTGGGTAACACCACCAATTAGTAGTAGTAGTCCGCATTATGGCGGGGGATTCCCCAATTAATGTTTATTTTTAACGTAATTCAGATCCGATTGAATGAAAATGTAGGTTATTACTATTTGTTTTGCATCAAGTCAACAATACTATTCGTGTCAAATTTCAAAGGGAGAGGAATATTGACTCTAGAAATTGTTTTGTCGTCGGGGATTTTTGATTGGAAGGGTACTTCCCCCGAAAAGAGGCAAAAAGGGGGCTACTGGATGTCTCTACCGTATGAGATCCGATTTCGATTGTTCTTTTTTATTTAAACGGTAGTACCTTCAAATTGGTCTCACAAAAATTTGGCTAAGGTATTGGCTCAAGATAAAGGAACTCTTCAACGGTCAGCAGCACAGGCACAAGATTTTGTGTACTCATTCTGTTAATACACTCGGTTATAAGTTAGACCATGACATGGCTACTGCTTTCAAGATGGGCTCCTCATGAAGGAACTCTTCAACGGTCAGCAGCGAAGGCACGAAATTTTGTGTAAGTAGGTATGTAGGTACTCATTCTGTTAGGACACCCGGTTATAAGTTTGACCATGAAATGGCTACTGCTCTCAGAATTGGCTCCTTATAAGAGAACGTTACTCTTTAATGGTTAACAGAGCAGACACGATGATGACGACAATTTTCTGCAAGTACGCCTTTTATCATGATAGTCGATTTTTAGTTTTACTATATGGCTACTGCTGCACTTAAGAATGGCTTAAGGCCATTCTTATTTTGATCATTCAGGCTAATGAGCCTGTGTGTGACTCACCAAATTTCATGTGTGTGCTGTTCAACGAATGCGTTGAACAGCACACACATGAAATTTGGTGTACCTACGCATTTTATCATGATAGCCAGTAATAAGATTTACCATGTTATGGCTCAAAACTAGGTTAAAATTTCCATTACTAGACAACGATTTTACGGGCGGGGGTGAGAGGGTTGTGGAAGGGGGGGCTGTACTCCCTGTACAACCCCCGCCCCGCGGAGCCCCATAGTTATGGAGATATCCATGGCCAAAGTTTAGAGGTTAGAACAGCACTATTTGGTTATTAGAATGAAAAGAGGTAAAAAAATAGTACTTATCTCCTATTTCTGTCTGCAGAGTTTAAAGGATCCTAACTAACCTAACATCAGGGTGCCCTAAGTTCTGAGTTCGCTTCGCTCACTCTTGGATCCAAATTCTCCTAGTAGCAGTAGTAACATTGCCTATTTACATACACACTACACACGAGTACAATCAGTGACACGACATACACTTTTTTGTTTACTTTTTTTTACATAAATACGTACACTTCCACCGTCAACGGAACGTGAAATGTCAACTTTTATTATTTACCTACTACTTATTACAATAAAACCAACCAAAAAATGTGCAAATGTCGTGATATTTTCTAATCTGTATAGTAACTTTAAAGAATTAAATCTCGTAATCCGTGGGCGTCCGCGTATTGAAAATTTGTAAAACGGTTTCTTTTTATGTGTACTATCTCCAAAAAAAAAATATGAACTTCGAAATTTTTGTCCAGTAATGGAAATTTTATCCCAAAACGAAAAACTTGAAAATAAAATAGGTAGGAACCTAACAATTTTTCTTTCGTGGCACGCATTGTAGATAGGTATTATAATAAGTAGGTAGGCGTGTAGGTAGGTAGGTCTAGGTGTGTAGACCAGGTACCTACCTGCCTAAGTGTTTCAGTCCCCCAGACAATGATGGTTTCATTCCCACTTGAAACCGTCATTGCTCCCAGAGAAGTAATGTTACCTACCTAATACAATATCCACTTCAATAGGTATCCCTAAAACTAGGTAGGTAGGTAGTCACTCTGGACTGGTCGTGTCTCAAGACAAACAATACTTACTTAGGTAGGTACGTATACCTACTTACCTACTTGCATAACTTTTTGTAGTTGGTAGGCTGGTACGTATCCTATGTAACGAACCCGCTATGCTAACACAACATCTGCTTGTGATTCTAAGCCCTACCTAGGCAGATACCTATCTTACCTACTTGCTACAACAGACTAGGGATATAAGTAGGTAAGTATGAATAAAATAAGCTGGTCTAGGTCTGTCTATCTATGAATATTAAGAACTAGGTAGATATGTACCTATATACCTTAAAACAAAATATAAGTAGACGCTACATAAACAGGAAAATTAGCACGAGGACAAATTACTTTTTATTATAAAATACTCTGTGGCGGAGTCCATGTCTACTAAAACACACGGCATAAAAGCTATGTCATAGTCACAAAATAAAATTCATAAAATTCGACCAAGGAATCTCTTTAGTTGAATAATTTTTTTATCTAAGTAAATTGGGTTTTGCCGTAGACGCAATGGCAAGCTAAGCCAACACAGTAACAAAGCATTAGATTTACTCTGTTTCCCCGTTATAGTTTATCTAAATTACGCTTTTAACGGATTGTTTATCCTTATGGTCGTAGTAAAAAAAGAAAAGAAACTTGACGCTACGTGCGAAGTAGCATCAACGCAGTAACAAAAAGCCATTGCAAAGAAAAACGTTGTCGTCACGTAAATATTTACCTGAACGCACGGTTAAAAACTATGTCTGAAGCACAAACCGAAATTTGATAAAGTAATTTTGTCAGTTGAACAACAGTTCTTTTTAAAGTGTTTTGTCGTAGGCACAAATGGCAAATTAACGAAGTGACAAAATACTAAATATCATTTGTTTCTGCGTTAGTTTGCTTATGTGGCTGTGTCAAATCGCACAAAAAAATCAAAAAAATATTACGCTACGTTCAAAAGAACGTTTGCACAGTGACAAAAAGTCGTAAAAATGCGTTCGACAAAAAAAAGTTGATCGTCGCGTTAGATTTTCCACGAACGCATGGCCTAAAAGCTACGTCAGGAGCACAAAAAAAAATCGACAAAGGGATTTTGGACCTTTAACGGCCGTTTTTTTTTTTGAGTGTAGCCGTTAATAAATTCAACAGTTTAATTTCCTTTGCGGTTGATTGGATGCCGCAGGGGTTCGAGCTTGGTGCTGAATGCTCAAGAAAATTGATTCTCCATGCTACACTTTGACAACCGTTCCAGCCTTGTTTTACTACTTGGGTGACTGACCTTGGGTGTACCTGTTTGGTTAGCGGCGGTCATTGTTATTAAGGCAATGAGAAAATGATTTACCTGTAGAGTACTTAGTAGATTTAGTTAACCTACTAATATCTGTATACATAATTATGACTGTCTTAGAATCAAAAGAAAATGATTCTTGGTGTTCTACGAACCCTTTAATTATTAAAACGGCAATTTCCTTCTTTTACCAAGTGACAAAGTATTCACCGTTACAGTCTGGGCGTTGTCTAACCACATTACCATTTTAAAGCTATTTTCTTTTGCTTTTCAATGGCCTATTTGATTTTCTGCTGGGTAACTTGGTGGTGTTTCATCATGTTTTTTAATTACTATTAATTATTGCGTATTGAAGAAAACCTATGTCATTTTGTACGTGAGAAACGAATCTATTCAAGAATTTTGGGTCCAACTTTGGAACGTACCACATGTTGTAAATAAGAAAGCAGGGGAATTTATTGCTGACAATGAAAGGAAATCGATCCTCAAGGGGCATGAGTGTGTTGCCCCAAATCGAAAACCTTCAGTCACATGCTGCAAAGTCAGAGGGTTTGTGCGAATTGACAGCTGTGTAGGCTTTAGGACGCGGTTCGTTTTATCACCAAGGTCGGGAATTCAATTTGCAGGTATGTGTGGTAGGTGGGTTTACCTAGGTGGGTTTTAAATTAGAATAGAAGTTTATAAACAAAGTTTCAACAATTCAATGTTTGAAACAAAACAAATAGTCCTACCGATATAAATGAAAACTCTCGTATCCGTAATACGTATATACCTCTTTTATTATATCTATATAAGTGGGAAGACACGTCGCCAACTCTGCATCCCACATGTAGAATCCACATAACGACAAGGAACATGTAACAATTGTTAGTATAATAAGTAGTTAGCGTCGCATCTGCCTGCAGCGGATTCGGAGCCGACAATCACCGCGGAGCAACTCCAGCGCCGAGTTAGCGCCGCGTCGTCTGCCAAGCGTTTGTCTAAGCTTAGGTAATTTCTGCGTCAACCGCGCGACGAGAAATGGCGTCCTATGACGCTTCGTGACGCTTTGTGCAGACTTGGTGCAGACGTATCAAAGGACTAAAGTGAATTTATAATCCGATTAGATACTAACCTTTCTCAGGCATGACGTTCCTTAGTTTGCATCTGAATTTATCTTAGTAAAGTACGAATGTGTGTAGGTTAGATTTATGATTTGTATATTAACTCTGAAATGAAGGTAATTGTAAAATGCTCCAACATAATTATTACTGAAAACTTTCGAAACAAAAATTTCTAAATAGAAGTCTTCGTTAGAACTATCTAAGCATTAATTCCTAGAAAGTGTTGCTATGATACTCGTACCTAATCTATCTGGAAAACAATTTGGGTCTGCGATTCCAGTAATAACTGTGTTACATTAATATCTACAGAGAAGTAATAATCAAACAATTTTAAACTCGAACAATCTAGATTGTAAATTGCGATATAAGATCCGAGTTTAAATTACTTCGCTTTATAATTGGAAAACTAAGGAGCCATATCCACTTGGAATTTTGTAAACAGTAAACAGTATTTACGTAAACAGGATTACATAGAGATAGCCTCGAAAATATTTTTTATTTAAATCTGTTAATTGTTTGGCTTCGAGCGTTGAGCACATTTTCCGTGATTGTGATACTAATGTAATAATGTACGCACTATATTTTGTAGGTAACCTGTGGTTGTACAATAGTATTTATAGGTTACAATAACAACATTGTTAAGCGCACCGCTGTCGGGCTGCGGATTTGGCCGGCATATCCGAACATCCGTAATTAGCGAGTGCGCTAATGGTCGCAACCCGTCAGCTTTTACAATGCCTCCCGTTGCAAAAGTTCAGCATGAAAATCCGCGCAGGTTTGCACAGGTGGAAGGCGAAACGCTTCGTAAACAGTCAGCACTGTCGGTTTTGTTGGCCAGTTAAAATGTGGATATTGTCGATGTTAACGGAACGTTGTTTATGGGTGCTGCGCGCGGCTTAGTGGCCGGCGTTTCGGTGGAAAAAAAACAGAACAAGACATAATTAAATGTTTCTGATTTCGAACATAAATCCTTAGTTGTCTTATTTTTGGATAACATACATAACACTCACCTACGCTATGATATTTTGCGGTAATTGTTTTTATAAATAATTATATCCAGAACATTTTCCATCTAAAACAATTTCCAAGCGTTTGTACCTACAAAGAAGCCCGCGGGGGTCTTATCTAAGATTAGGACAAGTCTGGAAATTTATCAAATAAATATGTAAGCTTGGGAACATAAATAAGATAAAAGTGATGAGACTAGAATTATGAAGAGAGCGAGATCAAAGCGTAAGTAAAGCGAGCTAGAATTCCAAGGCCGACGGTTTGAATAATCTTTAACCGATATAGGGTGCCATACATATAATATAGTCGTTCATATTATCTTATACAATGGATAAATGCAAATATAGTTAACAAAGTCGGTTCACAATGAACGTAGCGTTCATGTTGTGTTGCATCTCCCAAACGGGCGACGGGCGCCTGCAGGTGCGGCGGGCGACGGTGGCAACCATTGTACTGGGATTTATTAGGGGCTACACAACTATTACCATGTAGCAAACAGATCGGGCGACCATGTCCTATTTGCAACCTTGTATACATGGCTTTAATATGAAATTGTATTAGTAAACTTCGTCGGCACACGTTTGCTGTAAACATTGGGCTCGGAGTACAGCGAAACTCAATTAGGTTATGGACAGGTCTATGAGTATTCTGGGGGTTTATGAGTAAATCTCTGCGGAAATGTTCCAAGTGCTTGGAAATATGGCGGGTTGTCATGACGTCACAGTCGTATTTCGGGGAGCAGTGTTTGTGTGTCACGTAGTGCGCAGCACGTGTGTCAGAGTGTACCTAGGTACTTTATCGCGCGTGCCACCGAACACAATTTGCGCGATGCAACGATGGTACGCCGGGACAATGCTCGCGTCCCGTGAGCGCTTCCTCTAATCAACGCATTTCACAAACCAATGTTTGTTTTTGACAGTGACTATCAGAATTAGGTATGTAGTACCTAAAATTATACCCTGGTTATTATCCAATTTCATAAAATGTAAAACGAATAAATATAGGTTTTGAACCAAATATGTTTGCTTGCAGTAGGTACCTAGTAGCACTCACATAACACTCTCGTTACATTAACTGTTAATGTTATCGTTGCCAAAAGTTCATATTTCATGATATGGAAATAGGTAATGTATGTTATTTATCTAGCAAATATTCAACAGCAATAAACAACCATAACCATTTCATTGCTACGACAAAAAATGTCTACAGGACCAATAACACGTAACAGTATGTGAAACGCTCGGGCCAGCAACTCGTAAATAACATGAAAACTCTTATAGGCAGGCGGTCACCGCAGACGGCTTTCAAATAACTTTCAATAAACGACGCGTTGTTAGACTCAGTCCGCTGCTAACTGCGGCCTCGCTGCCCTCATATTATTGAATTTTCTTAGCTTTAGCTCGGATTTTCCAATAAGTGAAGTGCTTTGTTGCTTGGTTTTACCCATACTTACTTGTGTACGATGCCGTACTTGTGTGCATGTTAATTAAATTTCATAAGGAACTCATTAGGAAACCTCGAACATATTTATAACTAGCTGCGCCCCGCGGTTTCACCCGCATAAGTCACGATCCCGTGGGAATATCGGGATAAAAAGTAGCCTATATGTTAATCCAGGGTGTCAGCTACCTTCATACAACATTTTATCAAAATTGGTTCAGCTGTTTGAGCGTGAAGAAGTAACAAACATATAAACACACACACAAACACACACACACACACACACTCATAAACTTTCACTTTTATACCGATTATTTTTATTTCGATTTTCCAATAAGTGAAGTGCTTTGTTGCTTGAAAACAGGTTTTACCCATACTTACTTGTGTACGATGCCGTACTTGTGTGCATGTTAATTAAATTTCATAAGGAACCCATTAGGAATCCTCGAACATATTTGTAATTACTTTCTTATTACGAGTCATTGTTCGCTAACCAAATATATGTACGTACGCAAAGTAGGTGGGTAACAATTTAAATCCTATTGAATACATAATAAACAAACACCTGAAGCAGCGGCTGTAAACAAAATAACCTTTCATGTGTCTTGACGTCTCGCAAAACAATTCATGAATTTGGAAACAGATAAGGCAATCCTTTGTGCCCAAACGAAGGGCTTATAAATTGTCAGGGGGCGGCGGAAACAAACAGCAATGCCTCAAACACCGATTGTCACCTGATCCTCCCGCACGCACACAGCCACACCCGCACCTCGACGGTACGAAGTTCAGACTGTACTTCCGGCTAACAGTAATTATTTACTAAGAGGAAACGTGTTACATAAGTACAGGCAACTAAATAGCTACCTAACTGAACCGTGCTCTGAAACATTTATGAGAACATCTAGACTGATATTATTGGCTAAATTATTCAGTCAGATGAAATGTGATGCATCGTTTCGCGAGGACTTCTTGACCTGAGTGTCAACAGTTAACCATTATTACTGAAATATCAAATTTTTTATTCTCTTCTCTCTTATTCTTCTTCTTTTAGATTTATTTTTACTTTTTTATTTATTTGTGATACACACACCAAAGCAGAAACAGGGGGCCTAAAAAGGCCACTTTGGCAGAATAATAAAAGGATAACATTATGAATTATAATATGGCGAAGACAGTCCGTGTTTTTCTTTTTTTCGCTGCACTACGTAGGTATAATCAAAGAGATACGGATTGGATTTGTATTCGATTGATTGGTATTTTAGCACAGACAAAAAATAATACATAACTGAAAATTAATTCACCAATGGGATTTTATACGATTAACTTAACAGTTAACTGTCCATTATGATTCATAATGTTATCCTTTTATGATTCTGACAAAGTGGCCTTTTTTGGCCTCCAGATATTACAATTAAATACTGAGAAGTGTTGTTTAGTGAATTGCCTTTTACCTACATACATATGAAACGTTACCTTTTGTAGATAATTGGTACTCATCTTTGTGAAGTGAATCATAAGTGAATGTCTTTTCAATAGTAACAATTAGAACGAAAAATAGGTTTATTCAATGATATTTTAGTCATCATCATAACCAGCCTATAATGTTCCCACTGCTGGGACACAGGCCTCCTCTCAGTGAGAGGGAGTGGGCCGTAATCCACCACGCGGGCCCAGTGCGGGTTGGTAGATGTCACATGTCTTCGAATTTTTGGTTCTAGGACATGCCGGTTTCCTCACGATGTTTTTCTTCACCGTTTTGAGAGCAGTGCTGATGAAATAATTATTATTTACACAAAGTAAAGCGCCTGTCTGGGTTCGAACCTACGACCTACAACTCGTAAGTCGCGGCCGTTACCACTTGGCCACCACTGCTCTATATTATATTATTCAATGATATTTTAGTAAATATCATTGAATATATCATTGGGTTTATTTGTCATAAGAGTGCAAACAAAAAGGTAATTAACTCGAAAAATAATAAAATAAGGACTTGGGGGAGGCCTTTGCCCAGCTGTGGGAGAGCTAAAAACAAAATAGATCTTAAATCATGAGCATGAGCAAACAGAAATAGTCGACAGCACTGAGCATGATACTGTGCTATACCCACAGTACAGCGCTGATTTTCAGTGATTACCCGACAAGGACGTACGGAAAACAAGTCAGGTTTAAAAAGTTGTTAGGAAAATAATTACTTAACTGAATGTTTACGCTTCTCTTGGCACCCGTGATGTCTTACACTACAGACTATGTAGTACAGACACACGACTCGCCGTCTGCCGACACCTGACGACTTCCAAACTTTATTGCGTGACATCTTCATTAACTTCAGTTTCTTTGAAGTTTGCATACTGCGCTCTCCCTACACACTTTGTCTGGGTTCCGCTGTAATTCTATTTTAAATAACTTCTATTCAACGTCTGTGAGGCGTTTTACTAGGTAATTATAAATCTAGTTAACTCGCAAATAACTTTACTGTAAGTTGAATTTGAGTGGGTCGCATTAGGCAAAAGACGAGAGACGTGATCAGAATTTTTAAGCTCCTAGGTATTTATTCTTGCCGAAAAATAAATTGAAATTACGACATTGAATGCCTCCAGTGACTGGCGTTGTCTGTAGTAATGTAGTTTAACAGAAAACGTACCTACACGTACTAATGTAGGCTCGTGTAGAGCTGTAATGTAGCGAACCTAAAGTAGTATCTGACGGCCCAGGGGAAATCATCCAAAAAGTCTCTGTGATTCCCGAATTCATGTGCGATTCATAACTAAACACTGGTACATGGGACCTAAAAAGGCCACTTGGGCAGAATCATAAAAGGATAACATTATGAATCATAATGGACAGTTAACTGTTAAGGTAATCGTATCAAATCCCATTGGTGAAGGATTTTTCAGTAATTTTTTTTTGTCTGTGCTAAAATACCAATCAATTTAATCCAAATCCAATCTCTTTGATTATACCTACATAGTGCAGCGAAAAAAAGTACGAGTGTTATGGAAACTGTAATACGGCTCATTACTGCAGTCTAGACACTAGCTAAGCACATTCTCATAACTGCGACACCATATTAATATAAAGCACCTAATTTCGCTTTAAAATGCGCTGCACAAAAGCTTCCAAACGATAATTTTGTTGTATTGATTTATTTAAGTCTCCATTAACTTTGCAAGACCATTCTGGCGTCTTATCCTACGCGTAAACCTATTCTCTGATCCGCTTACCGAGTACCCGTCACGACCTTAGCTAATGGACTAAAGTATACTTGTGAACATTAATATATATACCAATAAATACGCATACTACATTGTTTACTTTCTTCTTGATAAATATAATTTATCTGAAAACAGAAAACACCGGTGCGAGATGGATTTCAGATATTAATAGGAGCCTAGGCTGTGTACTGTACCTACAATAGATAGGTGATGAACTCAGGTATCTATTGTTTACGATTTCAATAGCTGAAACGTGATTTATGCTAATAGGATAGCGATTGATTGTACATTGTTTAATGTACCTAGATGGCGTCCCAATTGGTGATAAAGTCATTATTAAAAATTTCACGCCACGCTACCTCCGTATTGGCAAAACTGATTCAGTTCACAATCATTCCCTGTGAGTAATGTTCGCTCGATAAAGTGATGTACGCCACTGATACGAACAATTTTAATTAAGTTAAAATTTCAGTTTCGGTATCTGTGACGCACCCGCCATGAAACTTGTTTGAAATATGCATCAAAGGAAGCTGGCAAATTGAACGCATCACGAACAAGCCCGATTGCCGATGGACCGTGAATACACACACGTTATATTATAGCACAAGCAAAAGCACTAACCAATCAATCAATCAGCCGATCACTAAAATAGGAAGCAAAAACTGTAGTACTTCAAACACGTGTGTGGAGTGGAGTGAAGTGTGGAGTAATAAAAGTGTTTTTCGTGGGTATATTTTATGAGAGCATTTATTTATATAGCCTACGTAAAGCTCGTGGGGTACAAAAAGGTTAGCAAAAGGTTGTGTTTAATGTTCCCGTTATCATAATAACGATACAACAAGTATGGCACGGTACGGTTTTCGATCGGAGTCGGAGATGGAGTGCATCCGGTTCCGGGGGTGAAGCGACTATTTCTGCGCCACGATACAGAACGCCATACGACCTCCCCTCATTTCGTACTTTAACATCTCATTATTTTTACACTGAAAGATAACATTGAGTGACATGTACTTACTTCATATGATTATTACTGCATGTTTTCTTCTCACTGGTTTTACTTTTGAATTTTAAATATTGTGTTAGGTACTGCTGCATACAGGAATGGAGAAAGAAAAGGAGTCTGCATCGGGCAGTTTTTAATTAATTATAATAATTAAATAACATTACATTACAGCAACCTCATTTATTCACAAGGGAAATTAAAATTACAATTTATTGTACACCAACAAATATAAAAACAGACAATTATGGATAATGAAGTAAAACGTCACAAACAATAGAAGTTTCCCAGCACAGGTGCGACCTAATTTAATATATTATACACAATATACACGAGCGAATAATAATATTCAAATATTTCAAGACTTCCACACTTAGGAACATAACAAATATGTTTTGAAAGGAAGTTTCTGTAACAAAGTTATTATTACAATAACTATAGCAATGTGTGGGGTGTTCCGAGACGCGGGACATACGCAACCTCGCTCGAGGGTTCATTCCTGTTATAATAACAACGAAATTGAGTTCAATTATTATCAGATTAAGAACGAAACGACAAAGGCTTTGTACCTCTAGATCTATTATTGTGTACAGACTCCCCCTATTATCCGTATTTTCGCATTACAAAGTTTATTATTCTGTCGGTACCCGGCGATAGAGCGCTATTAAAAGATTTTTCAAAGGAGAGGAGTTCTTTGTCCCCGGCGGCAGATAGAATGCCCATAGTTTAGTAATAGGCGATTGTTATCTAGTACATTTTTCTTAACAAGCTCTAAATGAAATGCGGGATCACGCTCCGCTCGTCCAGTCGCGATTCATCGGCAGGATATCGACGCTATTCTAGCAAATAGGCCGGAATGAGCACATCGAGCACGCATTCTCGTTTGTGAGCGCCTGGCTGGCGGCAAACTTCTCTCTATTACGTATTTCCCAAATAGGATAGCTCCGGTTATGATTGTGCCGACTATCACCGGGATTTAGGAAAACTTGCTTCACCGCTCTACTACAACTTCTAAAAATATCAAATTTTATCTAAATCCAAAAGGACACGAAAAGAAAATTGGTCGTCCGCAGTACGGCAGCTTTAAGCTTATACATAGTTTCTCACTCAATTTTATATCCAAATTTCAACTCCAGGCCCGACTCGCTGATATGAACCTCACGTTCTCAGCTTATAAACTAAGAATTTTGCAATTCAAGCAAGTTTCATGTAGCTAACTTTATAAGTTACCTACCCAAGTTTTAATTAGAATTTATTAGACGTCCAGTACTTTATATATAAGCCAACGGGAAACTAATTTAAAACTTTCTTTGGTAAACAAAGAAACCTTTAGACAGGCTGTTGTGTGCATGTGGATACAATGCTACATATACGTACTGGAGTGCAACTTTAAAAGCGGCGAGTGTATAAATTGAAGAGTGTCGGCAGATAGACATCGTTCCCGACTTGACACAAAGATGTGGGTTTAGGGCGATCTTTTAGAGGCTCATAGAGATAGTGCGGCGAATTGAATGCTGCCCGTTTGCTGGCTTATCCCAGTGTAACAGATACTTTGTTATTTTTTATTTGCGTTCTCCAGGCACTTGCTCGGTGATAACACTATTTTCCTTAATACAACCTCCCATACTCCATAATACAGAACTTTATATATTACATAACTTTCCTTTTTTGCTAACGTAAGCAATTGTGGAATGGAAACGTCACAATGGGAATTATTACCCGGGTACTAGGTAAGCTCATTCGAGTTATCTGATATATTAACTCTCACACAAACAGGTATAATAAAGTTATGTCATAAGACGGTTACGTTGCCATATTTTTATGGGCTTATTTAGCGCCATCCAATAGGGATAAAATAGATATCTGCGCGTCAGCTTTATAACGCTAATCAATTATCGGCATTTCAGCGTCGATCCAACTGACAAAGGAGGAATGTTTTATTTAATTTTGTCTTTGAAAGGAACGATGTCTTTGATAGAGTAAACGTTGGATATAGTTCGTCATTACGTAGAGGGCTACGGAGCGTAGCACGGTAAAATAACAACGTGCGCCTCTGTGGAATAGAACACCGCCCGATGGCACTCTCGTAGCCCGTAGCACTCGCAAAAACGCAAGGTAATGCGACAATTTCCTCCAAGTGTTCACTGCTTTTGTATTTGTAGCAAGGATTACACATGTCGACGACACACTCGTACGTTTTTCTAATAGTTATATAATAGTTTTGTTTAAAGTAATACTGTCAACTGAGAATTCTCGTAGCAAGTTGCTACGAATTTCGTAGCTGTTTATTTACTTTGTGATTTCTTTGAATCATGACAAATATTAAAGGTAGGGTTTATTTTGATCGATGAATGTTTCTGCTTATGACCCGAAAACAGAGATAACTATATAATTAAAAAGATTTTCGTCTTGTACACAAACGATTTTGGAACAATGACATAAAAATTAATGAAGGTTCTCTACGTGACCGGGACTTGCTATGTTCTATTTATTGGACGGCCATCCAAACAAAATGACAATATAAAGTCATGAGCAGGCTATATCAAGACTGCTGAGTAATACTCGTCATATAATAAGAAAGGGTCTTACATAAAATGAATTTACTAGATATCAAGTGCGAAGGTGGGCCAGGCCGTAAATTCTTATGAAAAGCCGCGTCTATTTATAAAGTAGACGGGTCTAGCTTTATTACTCGCCTTGTAACAGCTTAAACTGCTTTTAGCGAGCTCAGTACATGGTCGTGGAGTCTCGGGGGAGATGTGAAGGCTGTACGGCGGGGCTGGCAGGTCTGCTGCTTATTTGTACAACAAACCGACAATGCCGCCGAGATCAAAGGTACAGGAATTAATTTGCGAACGCTATCTCTCGCTCCTCGGCATGCGAGTCCCCAGACCATGATAAACCATAAAAAAATATTATCCTTTTTTGTATTCCTTTTCGTGTACTACTGTGCTCCGGCGATCGCTGGTGGAAAGATTAACAAATATTTCGCAGAGCGCGGCACGACTGACTGACTCGTCTATATCACAAAGATGTATCTTTTTTCTACAACTCATATTCAGAAAACTAATAGGTAGGATATCTTTTACCTAAAACTCTGAATCATAAAACTAATGTTCCAAAAAATGTCCAAACTTGATTTCATTAATGAAGTTGGGGGTAATTGATAAGGATACTTAGTTACTAACATAAAAAAACTAGCTATAGCTACGCCCACAGAACTGTTAAAATACGCTATTATCACCTTTGTGAAAATTTTCAATTTATTTTGAGCTCTGGTGTCCAAAATAGTAAACAAACAAACAAAATATCAACTGATATTTACATTCACCAAGTGAACGGATTTCATAAATAAATAATATACATTGAGTGCATTTTGATGATAGCTAAACACAGCCAGAATACCGTGCATACCTGTTTCAATTAAAAGTTAAAAGTTATACAAACAAATGTTGAAATAAAAACGATGGCAAATGGACCTAATATATTTTGTTCATCAATATTATACACAGGCGTAGGTGCAGCATATATAAACAAGATGCATTTAATTACGCAAGTCAATATCAACATGTTTACCACTCCGCATCTAACTACCTATTTAGGTAGTTAGATGCGGAGTGGTAAACATAAAAGAAAATGCATATACTCATATTTTAAATCCTCCATGGCCTGTTTATACAGACTTTGAAAGTTCTCTTCATTTGAAGAGAACTTTCAAAGTCTGTTTTCATGCATGTTAATATACATAAACAGGCCATGGAGGATTTAAAATATGAGTATATGCATTTTCTTTTAGAATAAAGTTTTGTATTAAAATTGCTACATCTTTTGCATATTTGGCATGAAATCAACTGATCTTGGTATTCGTATCATATGATTTTGATCTTATAATTTCACTATTATTTCCTTTATATAACTAAATGCATACAAATTATATTTTTAAACATTAGTATAAAAAAATTATATAAAAACATATTATTATTATTATAAGAAGTAATTTACTAAACTATATGGGCTCACTGGCGGCACGGCACGGCAAGGGATTTTTATGCGACGAATATAAATATAACTTAATGGTATGACAATAAAATTTAAATTACAACGGCAATGATCCCGTAGTATCCTTAGGCTTGCCGCGATGTCATTATCATTGAAATTTGAATTTTACTATCATACTATTTAGTTATAATATATTTCTATTCGTCGCATAAAAATCCCTTGCCATGCGCTGGCGCCAGTGAGCGCAGTTCCTATTAGTTATGATTATGATACTTCTAAGCAATGCTCACTAGATCCAAAATACTCATTACATCGTTAGCCAACTGAACTGTTTATAATTAGCGTGAAATACGCTACGCTGAATAATTATGTCAAAATAGATACCCCTTATCAATTTTAGTAGCGAAAAGGTGCTTCTATTGTTCCTGATAATAAAATTGATGTTGAAAAGTTACTTCTGATCTTGTAGTTGACAAAAAAGAGTAACGGCAGTTTAAAAGTTCTTAAAGAATATTATCTTCAAGAAGAATAATCCTGTATTTTTGGTATAAACGATAAATAAAAAAATACTTTTATTCTCTTAACAACCGATAAAAAGAAGTTGAATACTACAAAAAATCAAAAGGTCGTATATTGTTTTAGGCTCTGAGTATAAAGCTCAGTAAACTTGACAGTGTTTCTAAGGGCGATCCCTTAATTACTAATCTAGTGGAGTAGATAAATAAGATAGGTAACAAATTACCTCTTACTTGGACGGAGAAAGGAGCTAGTTAGTTTAAGATGGTTTGCACACTACACTGATTAACTTAGAAATTAGATTTAAGACAAATAGATCTTGCGGAAATGTATGGTATACGACATGTTTATTGTGGCTGAGGTTATTTATAACGT
Source organism: Luperina testacea (assembly GCA_927399505.1). Classification (NCBI taxonomy): domain Eukaryota; kingdom Metazoa; phylum Arthropoda; class Insecta; order Lepidoptera; family Noctuidae; genus Luperina; species Luperina testacea. The sequence goes on from OV656756.1 coordinate 11,555,312, forward strand.
GAAGTGTTGTGTTACTAGCTTGCAAAAAATACCTTGTTTTATTTGACAATTTGTTATGAATTAGACGAAAAAATATACAGTGGCATTGAATGTTCATATTATTTAGGTCGAATACGTCACAAGAAAACTGAACAAAATTTTCAGGAATTTTAAAAGTGTTCTATCAACTTTTCACACTTTTATAAAACGCCCTCACTATTCACTTTAATCTTGACTTAAGCGTGTGTGCACATCCTAAGCTGCTGAGGTGGAGCAGAACGTCGCCCGATGGAGGCAATATGTTAAGGTAATGGACCGGCCCTCGGAGTGCACTTGATTAAGTCGATCCGTGATAGCGACGCGATGAGCCTATCAACTAGCCACTCAGCCGGACCGCTAACAAAAGTAACTATGTGCCCAAATACAGCACTACCTATCAGATATTAATTGGACATTTACATAATTATACGATCTTCAGCATTGCAGAATAGGACGATATCGATGGGAATTAATTAAGATTCCAAACTGGAGAGCACGACTAATTAAGAGTTGTTCAGATATATCTATATTAATCTATTGAAGTTTGTTAAGTAATAAGATCTTGTTATGAGAGGTTATAGCCGCTCTAATTAAGCACAAGAACATGAAACAAGTACCCTAGTTATAACCATTATTAGGCAAAGACAGTTTAACATGTACCTAATTAAACAGCTACTTATGAGCTTTAAAGCGTTACAAAACCTTGTTATTTCAGACATCATAGATCGGATTAAAAGTTTTTTGAAAAATGGACGTCGATTTTCGAATAAAGTTTCAGCCTTGATAGAGTTTTTAATGAAAAATGGCATCTTCCACTAGATCCCTTGGGTTAATCTGCGTAAATAGCCGACCATCCTGTTAAATAGCGGAGGCACATCGCGTGATGGCGCCGAGTGTTCTTCATTAAGTCGATATCCGCAGAGCACTCCGCCGCGAAATGTGCTTTGGCTAACGTTTATTTTTAGTGTTTTTACTTCTAACCCACTTTAATTTATAATCATTTTTACGGAATTGTTATCTTTGTTTTTATATCTGATAGAATTTACTTTTTCGCATTCTATAGCATGGTACTAAGTAATTGCAGCATGTGTATATTGCATGCGTTACAAATCCCCAGGTTTGCAGGGCACGGCCATTGTAAACACAAAGTAGGCCAGTTAGGGGACAGCGTCGCCAAGAGATGTGGCGATAGGGGCCGGCCGGAGATCCCTCGTGCTCAGTACGATTGATTTAGCTTTATTGCTGGTAATAAATTTACCCCTCACTAGCTATTTTATTATTTGACTTAGTCACATATATTTAGTGGAAACATGAAAGCTACTTCATTTTTATTTTTATTAGATTTCTTTGAACTCGTCTGTGATTAAATTTTCTTCGTAGCGTAGGTATTATACTCGGCTGGAGTAAAGCATTTGTAGTAAACTTTGATGGCAGCTTCTGTTGTCTGGGGTTATACTGTCCCCGGCGACATTGTTGCATGAAGAGACTTTTTACGATCATTCCGCTGCGCAGGCAAAATGTTCCTTTAGTGCCGATATCATTCCGTAAAAGTAAATAACGTTTCAGCTCGCCCGATAATACGTCGGAGCAGTTGAACGAGTCAGTGTGGAAGATTTACCTGTTCCAGTGCATTGTAATGGTTGTAACGTTCAACATTCTTCTGGCTGTGTGCCAGCTGCCTATTATTGTAGCTATTATTTCGTGCTAGCTTCCGAGAGTAATGAATGTAAATTGTATTTATAGGGAGTAACCGTCCGCGGGCGTCTGTGAAGTTGTAGCAGAACAAAGGGCGTCGAAGACGGCGAGTAAACAAGTTGCAATAAGTTTCACGGCGAGCCTGACATTTACTCACTCCCTACCTTGCTACAGTTGCTACAGCTCGCCGCCTCTCTAAATGCCATTATTGCAGTCTACTCCAACTGTTGAACACAAGACTTTATTCCTTCACTGCTTAAATATACTTTGTGAAGAAGAAGTCACTTCGTTGTCTTCTTTAGAAAGCACTGTCTTAAGCTCCGTTCATAAAGCTCTATTCAGAAATATGATATTGTAGTCTTAAACTTTGAAGCTGTACCTGCCTGCCTATAATATTTTACTGTATAAAATAACAATTTACGAAACCGTAATTAGGTATTTTTATATACATTGCACCTCATTTTCACTTTGATTTAAATCATGTCTATAACACAAACGAAATCGCTTGAAGCGAGGAAACCTTTTTAGTATTCCACGTTTCGGCACTTTATTTACTTCAACATTGACTGTGCTCCACATGGACTGGACCTTCTGTGTTTGATACAAATAAAGCAGGAAACATTTAAGGTACGTGACGGAAAATTCCATAGGTGTTAGGGCCGGGGGCGTGCGGGACGAGGGCGGCAAGTCGACGCGTGGAGATAAGGCCGGCCGGCGGAGGCTACAATTCAATTTTCCGGTGGAGCCGCGGCCGCCGCGAAAGGGTTCTCACTCTCGTTACGCTACGATAAGGAGTTGCAACCCTTGATTGTACCTACACCCTTATTTTATCCTGGCTCTGTAGTTTAGCGTATGTATGTAGATACCTATTGAAACCGTTCAGGCTACGTAAGTACATATCTGCAGCACATTGAATAGACTGTCTTATTCTGAGATAGTGTTAACTTTATTATAACACAAAAATTTTACAGTATTTTTAGAAAAAAAAAAGTTATTTTTTATAATGATGCAGCAAAAAGTAAGTCTATTGTAACATTTGCGATAAATAAGGCTACCCTACGGCAGTAACGTTTTCTTACCTAAGCATTAAAATTTAATGAAAGCAGACATAAAGGCCGTGTAAACACAGCTCTTAGTAAACATACTTTTGCTTACAAGATTATGTAGATATTTGGAATTGTTTTGCTCAGCAACCTGCGAAATGCGATTACAGTAAAACCGTCTGAATCTGTACGAAAACAGAATCTCTTTAATTCCACAACAACGTAATGTGGTGTCTTTAATCCGCGGAACGGTTCTAATGCAGACGATTTAGCTAGACCACAATATGGTTTTGTCTGCCTTATCAGGCATACCGTGCAGAATTGCAGATGCATGCTCACTAGCCCTTCAAATATTATTGTGTTTAGTACAACTTATATGGATATGACTGTCTTTACAAGTTGTGACTTAAATTGACACAAAATTTGTATTCTTCTTAGTAACTAAACATAAAACGGAATACTTTCTTTTAATGTTTAAAAAAAAACTACAGAAACTAGTTACAATGATTAATTCGTAGGTCCTTTTTGTCAGTAAATGTGATTACATAGATCGAGACTAGAACGCTACTAGAATTAAATCATTTTACGTTATATTGTCGACCGTACATAAACTCCCAATTTTGTACATATCACTAAAATCTGTTATTGACATATTGGATCTAACATCGAAAATTAAATTAAAGTTGTGTTCAGTAATAAATGAAACAATGCTAGCTGCGCACAATGTTGTAGAGTCGCTTCAATTTCCAATTTCGTGTTTCATTAACGAAGGCCTTATGTAATTCGAAGCCTTTTCTCCCCATTTTGTGTGTTTATAAGGATTGCTGGATAATTTGAAAATGTTATACATTTTAATTGGGCTGAGACGAAATAAGGCAAACAAGCAAGTCCTGTCTAGACATGACGAGAGGGCGCATCACTCGGTTATATTTTATTAATACTGTCTTCTTATAGTTAAGTTGGTACGACATCTTGTAAGCCACGAGCTACACACTTTTTACAACTAATAACACTATAAAGTTCATTTAATTAATTTGTTTTTCTTCCTCTAATGGCAATTATTCTGTTCAAACTGTCGGTGAGACCGGCGGGAAATCAATGAGGTCCATTCCGCAACCGCTGTTGACTTTCTCTAATTGAAATCAAACTGCAATGGACTAATGAATTGAAACTGAATTTAATTTACTTACCTATCCCTATGAGTTGTACTTTACCTATGTAATTAAACGTATTGTGTTCGTGTTACACACTTCCTAACATGTAATTACATTGTTTTCGACGTTGCGATAAACATCGCCGTTGTTAGCGGCCGGTTCATAAGTTCTTTATTATCAGTTTTATGGGTCTATCTGAGCGCAAATTGCCGATAACTACAAAAGTTAATAGATATTGTAACATTACATTAATATACGATATCATCACCGTCACACTGGGGCTATAAATTCGGGCTACTATCTGACAAATTGACGAACTTTGAATATAAACTCTCTCGCCAAAACATTATTCGGTCATTTAAGTAATATTATGTTTATAGAACAAAAACGGCAATGCGAGATCAAAAATAAGAGTAAATTGCTGAGGAGACATTTTAATTTTATGAATCATATCATTTTCAGCGAGGATATGACGTATGTATACATATATAATATATCAACCACGCAAGAATTTGATGCGCTTTCATCCTTTTCGGAGGTATAAAATTTCCACGCGATATAAAAGGTACAAACCAACCGCAGTTCAGAGATTTGCGTTTATATCGCAGAGCTTTATTTAATAATCGTACTCATGCTGCACGTTTCACGTTATATCGAGACAAGTATAATATGTGAAATATTACTCTTATGAATAAAGTTAGAGGTACTTCAGATTATGTAAATGGCCACATCAGTGGATATAATCGTCTTGATAACGTCCACTACCGACAATGTGCTTCTCATTAATCGGTTTCTTCGTTATTATAAGTAAGGTATTAGAGGAGATCGACTGCCCCGTTGGTCCCGTGGTCCTGAGCGCAACTCTGGGCGGTGGGGTCCTGGGTTCGATTAAATAAAAATAATTAATAATTAATTCAAAATCATTAATAAATAAATAATGTAAATAATTAATTCTGGACGGGCATAGTGTTATTGGGTTTTTCTGTTGGGAATTTCTCAGTAACAAAGTTTGGAAGTGAGTGGCGTGATACCCCCGTGCTTCGGAAGGTACAATAAGCCGTTGGTCCTGCACCTGATCTCTCTCCGGTCGTGGCGGATTGCGTGCCGTCCCGTGGGACTATGAGAGTGAGAGTGCACCTGTCTCTGTGCACACACATCTCCCGCACCGAAGGAAGTCTCCGTTGAGATTGGCCGCCATGGCCAAAAGACGGTCTAGAGGACTATTTTTAACGACCCCATTCTATTTCTACACAACACTTACACACACACACACACACACACACACTTACATTATAGATAGAATAAGATATACAGATACACATTATACATATAATTAAATCGTAGTCAAGTCAAAACTACGTAAACGATTGTAAAGCCGAAAATTTTTAAGAACTATTGTCTGTTTTTGTGTTTGTCTGAATCTATGTTCGAGTACCACGCAAATACTATCGGATAGATTTTGTTCAAATTCAGCATGGATATTTCCTATTAGTCTAGTCAGTCTATGTATAGGCTATAAATTATCACGCTATTTGCTATTGGGGATGAGTAATATTGCTTTGTGTTCGCATTCTTCAATAGTTCACCGCAAATTGTAAAAAGGCGAGCCAAAGATTAGAATATTGCAGTTAGTTACAGATTGAACCTTTTAAGTAATACACGCTATACTTTTATGAGCTAAGTAGTCAATCATGTATAATAAAAATAAATATCGATGGTTTGGTGACTGCTAATGAGGAATACCGTGTGTTTACAATCTACTGCTAGATTATTTTAATGATAGCTGTCCGTCACGAATATCTGTAAGAATGCAACAGTTAATGTATCCGTGTTGTGCCATTAGGTAGTATATGCAGGAAAGCAGGCGTTAATTAATTCGCTAAAAACGAAAAACTTCGCGAGCAATGGGAAATTTCCACTGAAGGACGACCTCAGGACGAGCTGCTTCTCACACAGACAACTTTACCTACATCGCTTGCTCCCGCGTCACTAGTCCTGATTCTCTTTATATTTTAGCTAGTGAGACCAAGAAAGATCTTCTAAAAGGAGATCTACCGCTATGTCTCAAAAGAAGAATTATGGACATGTGTTTTCTCGCCATTCTCACATATGGTGCTCAAACCTGGGGGTCAAAAAAGGCCACTTTGGCAGAATCATAAAAGAATAATATTATGAATCATAGTGGACGGTTAACTGTTAAGTCGTATCAAATCCCATTGGTGAAGAATTTTTCAGTATTTTTTTTTGTCTGTGCTAAAATACCAATGAATCCAATCCAATCCCAATCTCTTTGATTATACCTACGTAGTGCAGCGAAAAAAAGAAAAACACGGACTGTCTTCGCCATATTATGATTCATAAAGTTATCCTTTTATGATTCTGCCAAAGTGTCCTTTTTAGGCCCCCTGGTCTTTGACACTTCAGCAGAGGTCCAGATTCGAGGTTTGCCAGCGAACTGGAGCGCAGTATCCTGGGGGCTCGAATTTCTGACCGTATAAGGAACACTATACGGCGCGCCAAAACTAAGTTAACAGACGTTACCCAAGAAGCTGCTAAACTTAAGTGGGACTAGGCCGGACATGTTTGCCGCATGTCAGATGATAATTGGGCTAAGAGAACCACCGATCGGGTCACACTAAACGCACGACACCATCGCGGCAGGTCAAGACGAAGATGGCGGGACGAGCTTGACTCCTATACCGTAGGGACAGGCCAGCACTCGCAAAAGACAGAATTGTGTGGAAAGGGGAGAGGGAGGCCTTTGCCCTGCAAGTACAGGCTAGTTAGATTAGATAGAGACCAAAACAGGAAAGGTTTAAAAAAATCCGGCCATTATTTTAGTACATTATGATGCCTTACGACTTCCACGCGAACGAAATCGCGGGCAGAAGCTAGTCAATCAATAACTTCGTAGCCTACTTCATTTAATGCATAGTTACCCTGATATCGTGACGTTAATTTCCCTTTTTTTAATAATGAGTTCAAATATTATACTAACTATTATGGGTCCAATAATGTTTTCCTGGACCAAAATATCTTGTGAAAACTCGGAATTTCATTTTCATCAACCGAATTATTTTATAACAAAAAATGTGAGAAATGTTTGGTCAGGATACTGCCGGGGAGTTATTTATTGTTTTCAACACGTGGCGTTGCTAGTGGGTGTATTATGTTTTATATTGCAGACGTGGATTTATCGTAGCTGTGTGCTATGTAAAGTGAAAGCGGGTATGGCCACAATGCGCGGGGTGTACAGCTGTAGTGGGCACGGGGCTTCGGGCCACTAAATATGTAGGTGCAGAAGTTCCGGTCCTAATAGCGAGCGGACATGCAAACACACAACAACGGGTCCACGTACAACGTGTACTTAGTGCAAGCGCACTCTCGACTGTGGTTCGTTTTGGGAAAGAGAGCCAAATATCCCTAAATATTTTTTGTTGAATTTGTTTGTAGAAAACCACACTTGGCGCGTTATCTGCGCTTCGTAGAACGCGACGATGCGCGCTATGGCGCGTTGCACTGTATGATCCGCCTAAGATCGCCGTAGTCATGCTTTTACAGATGTGTGACTACTCCTGTTTTAACTCGTTGTATGGTGCGTGCCTTCTGTACTTATTCTCTTTGTGTCGGGGCGCACGGCAGACGGAGACGGGGCAATTACCACAATTTGCAATTAATTACAGCGCGGCAGTGACCGCCACCGGCCCCCGTCGCTCGCCTACCTTGTTTATCCCTTCACCGTACCTATATAACAGCTAAATGTTATTAAATTTGATCAAGTATTGCTCTTTGTCAGCGGAAAACTTTAAAGGTGTACCGTGGCTGTTTTCTAAGTATATGTAGCGTAACGTGTATTGGTAGCTGTAGTCTATAACTTGTTTGTATAGCGAGGTGCACACTACTTACTATGCTCAAGTAAACTACATAATAACGACGTCGTTATTCTACATAACCTAACAAGCAAACGGCTGGCTGTTAATTTGTAAGCTACTGTGTACTTACTCGATGAAGGTGTTGAGCAATTTGGCATAGAAATTTATGTAGCTCAGCTTGTGTTTAATACAACAAACAGGAAATTATTTTATAATTTACCTCTTAATCTGGCCAAAAGATTATTTTGTAATCCCGACAGCCCTAAGCTCTTGAAATTCGTATTCTATTCAAAAACTTAAGGTAAATCTGAAGTTGTTTGTCGTAACAAGAAAGCCCTATGTTCCCCTTAGTTACCTTCGTCTCAAAAGAATATTTGCGTGACCTTTATTTTATCTGGCAGTATGCCTAGTTTTATATAAGAGTCGATTTTGTAACTGCGGCTCAATCTCGAAGTATTTGCTTTAGGCTCAGACTAGTCGGTTTACGCGAATCGCAAATATCTCTATATTACCTACTCCCATTTCAATAAGTCAACCTTCTCTAAACGTAAAAGGCTACATATTAGGTTGACTATAAATTAAACATCGGTATAGTCTGAAAGACTGTTGACAGCGCAGACTGACTGAAACAATGTTGGGAATTATTGCTATGTTTAAACCCAATTAAGATGCTCAAGTAAACGTTTATAAAGGCTTTGATCGTATCTCTAGTTTAGACGGAGTGACGAATGGAATAGTGCTCAGTTATACTTTAAGTTGCCTGTGTAGTGTCGCTACACTAGTAGCACTAGTAGCACTGACGATCGAATAGATGGCGATGGCGGCTCACAAATAAAGGTCCTCGAGTTGGTGACACCAGAACAACTCGCGGCAATGTATCTAGTGTCTCCGAAACCAGTTAACGTGACTCGCCAAGTTATTCGACCGGGAAAGTCATTAGCAATTCAAATACCTAACCACCGCATGGCTACCCCGGCAGAGGAGGGGATCCTCTTTCACATGACCGCTTTTGTAAATTATTTATTACTGTTTGGCCAGTTCCAAAAACCGCTTTGTTTCATGGACTAATACGAACTTCGTAAATGGAAATAACTCTCTTAATATTTGGCTCAGTTCCGCAGTATACCGTTGTTCTATTTGCGAGAGTTTATACTACAGAACTAATTTAGCCTGGTGCTTGCCCGGTCTGTTGGCGGGTTCTAGTTTAAATAAAGGAAACATGGTGTGCTCTCTTGTGTAGGATCTGATAATATTATTTATGCCGTTATTAATTTGAGTGGCACTAAAGGAAAGAAATGAAATTGTTTGTTCTGTAAATAGGATATCTGAAGCACTTTTACATGTTATATTATATATATATATTTAAATAAGCTAGTTGGAGTCGAGATTTCCTATCTGACTACCTCTGAGAAGAAATGGCAAAATTAATTCAAGGGTCAAAGACTCTTTTAAATACTAGACATACCTAATCTTCGTCATAAAGGCTTGTGGCTAAGTAATATCAGCCGCACGGGTCGATTGATCAGGTTAAGCTACGCTTGCCGCGGTTAACCCGTGGATGGGTGACCATCGTTACATATCAAGACCTCTCCGTGCCTCAGAAAGCACGTTAAGCCGTTGGTCCCGGCTGTCATTCGTGGATCTTTGACGGTCATTACGGGTCGTCAAAAGCCCGAAAGTCTGACAACCAGTCTTACCAAGGGGTATCGTATTACCTAGTAATTGGGTTGTGGAGGTCAGATAGGCAGTCGCTCCATGTAAAATACTGGTATTCAGCTGCATCCGGTTAAACTGGAGACCCACCCCAACATAGTTGGGAAAAGGCTAGGAAGATGATGATTACCTAATCTTCGTCAGATCATGTGAGGATATTTTTTTTTCTTTCCTGCGCTGTCTCACTCCTGGGCAAAGGCCTCCCTCCACTCCTTCCATCTTTCGCGAGCCCGCGCGTCCTCCTTCCAGTTTTGATGGAACCTATCCAGTTCGTCCCGCCATCTCCTACGTGGTCTGCCGCGACCCCCGCCTCTGTCTCAGGGCACCAAATCCGCGCTATTTAGGCCCACAGTTTGTCCGGCATGCGGCAGACATGTCCCGCCCAGTCCCATTTAAGTTGAGCAGCCTTTTGAGCCACGTCAGCTATTTTTGTTTTCCAAAATTAAATATTAGTAGACTATAAAGATTAGTGTCTGGAATGGTCTTTTGAGGAAAGAAACACACAGATTTGATTGAACCAGTCCAGTCAGTGCAAGCATTTGTCAGTAATCGTATAGCTTAACTCAGAACTTCACCAACTGGGACTTCGATTTTTGGTCTATTGGGCAGGTGCAGCAGCTTTTATCCACTAAACCCCTAAATTTGAAACAAAATTAGCAATTTACCATTTAATCAGCCTGGCCTGCACAATACCATAGATCTTAGTATAAAGTTGATTCTGCTACCAATCCAATTCAACGAATTCTATTCCAGTTCCTCAACCATCAACATTTACACTTTGACTAATATTATTAATACTGGTCTTAATAATCTTAGTCAAAGACTGCTTATTATAATATAAATTAAATTAGATACCTACCTACGTATAAAATATATAGTATTCCGTTTGCAAGAGAATATGCTAATTTTAATTTGCTAATTACAACACTTCTATTTCTTAGGGTCCGGGCGGTTAATGCAAATCTCCGGAGTTCCAGTTAAAAAGCTTTTTAAGTATGTTACTGTGGCATGTGGGTTCAGAGTTGGTTCCGGTTTTTACTTTAATTTTAATTCATTTCTAGGTATATGTTGTAACTGTTAAAAATCAGGTTTGCATTTCTCTGGGTAGGTTGAAATGCACGTCGTTTGCCAATTTACATCGTAGAATTTCGAAGTACTTGATGTGACTCAATATAACGCAAAATCTCCAAAAATTTAGAATTTACCGTTCCACAGAAATATATGTTTTAATCTGTTACTCAAACAACGCGAGTCACTCGTCTCCCAGTCATATGACAGCTTTTGTTTGAAAGAACGATAAGAATTCCAATCATATCGCCGGAGGTTCCTCGAGACAAATTGCAGACGACTTTGTTACATACGAGTATGTACCGCGTGCCGATCCACACCGGGCGTGCTAAACTTAGACACAGTGTGGCAGCGACCATAGGATTTACGAAATCACTTCCTTTGTAATCTTTGAATGAAAGGTATATTTATTTGTGATACTTACTAGCTAATACCAAATATAATCATTATTGTTATTGTAGGATACAACACACAAACAAGAGTTTTGTTTTATGTTTAGTTTCTTCTGTTCATTACATATTAATTTAGCTCTGACTTCAATTAGTAAATATTTAAGTTGTAATCTGTGGAAAATGTAGCGGGCAGTGTATTTTTTAAGTTTATTGTTAAATTATTTCCATTTATTTTTATTATAGGTACCTACTACTGTTTGTTTTCCCTTACAAATAAAATACTAAATAATATAATAAAATACGATTGTTTATTCTGATAAAGGGTTTTTTCACGTTTGCCGGTAAACCCATGTCGTGTACCTACTAACTTTTAACTGAAATGTAAGCTGTTGTAAAATCTGACCCAATTTTAGGACTGACTGACTTCATGTTGATTATGCGGGATCGAAATCGAACCTCCGATATTTACCTAATGGTACACCTCAATAACAGAAGCGAGTTAATAAACAGAAAGGAAAAGTTTCAATATCTTTGAAAGCGCATAATATCGTAACGTTCGAAGTTCTCCGCCTTTTTATTTTACCAGAAAGGAAAGGTATGTATGAGACTAAACAACGGCAATACCGGGAGAATATTACCTATAGAATCTTTTAATATTTGCGGAACTCGATACGTAAGACTTTTTCTACTTACTGTTCTGTCGACTTTCAATGAAATTTTATGATCCCTCTCTAGCGCGTTGCGGACGTAGACTAGATGTGGGAGCACCTTACGGTTAACTTCAATGTTTTCATTTCGAAGCTTAGGAGTAATTCAACATGTTATGAAACATATTTTCTCTACTGACGTAGAAATTCTGTTCTACATGAACTTCAAAATATTACATTTGATACTACAGAAATACATACTTCAAGTTGAGGTTGCTTATTACTGTAATTTACGACCTCTTAAAAACTTTACACCGAATTTTGGAGAGGAACCTTCATTATAAGTTTTAAAGATATAGCTGCGTGCTTTTCCCTAAGGAAACAAATCAATTTAATGTATCCGTCGACGTTCAAGGTACCGTCGTTACATAACGTATCGGATTACAATGGACTTTGATCACGGGCGATGGTATGTAACTACAGGGTTGATAACACTTTTGGGAACTATTCACACAACGTGAACGGCGAGCGGAATATATTAGCTGGTTATCACGGCAGACGGATGTCTATCCGTCACACCATGATTAATTTACCTGAGAATGTAATCCAATCCCAGCCTTAAACTAGACACGCGGAGCACGGCTATGAATTAATTGTTATCACATATACACTCACGTATAGGCATTCCACTCGAGATTCCCACATACATACCTGAGCAGTGAATATTTAGATTCGCTGTGATATTAATTCGTATCAATTAAGTTAGTGTAATAGCAAATAGAAGGCCGAGTCGCTATTGAGCCGAGGGTGGGCTGACGATATAATTGGAGATCCGTATAAGGGCATTAATAACAAAACAGATAACGATTAAAGGCGGAGGTTCCGGACCCCTGCCACTCGTTATGTTGGAAACAAGGAAATTGTAATAAAGTTACAGGATACGCCCGTTGCCCGGTAATATTGTTAAGGAAAATCGTTACAGGTTGTGATTGAGACCCGTAGCGGAGCGTGTGACAAGTCGGCCATGGCACAAACCAATCTGATTATGCTCCTACAAATAGTTGTAGAAACAGGGCGAATCAAATTTTATAGTTATTGTAGGTTAGTGCTTCAACCGAAAGACACATATAAAGTTAAAGACATGAAACTAATTAATATAGCTCATCCCGTAAATGTATGCGGCTGACATTGGGGTTTCTAATAGATCAGTGGTTCCGAACCTGGGGTAATTACCCCCGCGGGGGTAATTCAGCTATTCTGTGGGGGTAATAAAGAACCTAATCTAATAAAATACCTAGCTTATAACCCTCCTTTTGGGCTACGCCGCAGTCGTTTAAAAAGAAAAAATGATAGATCGCCGCACAATAAGAACCGCACGTGGCATCTCTTTCAAGCTGTCGTCGCGGTCGCCTCGCCATGTCTGTTTTATCCTGTTATAGCTAACAGAGAGTAAAAAATGCTAATACCCTTTGCTGCCACATATAGATGTGAGTGGTTTTTTAATTTTGGTTACACTGAAAACAAAGGCCAGAAACCGTCTCAATGTGGAACACGACTGAAGATGCGGTTTAGCGAAACTAAACCTAACATACAAAAACTTGTGAATGCAAAACAATACCACATCACACAAACTATTTTTACTTAATTCATAGTTTATTGATAACATTTTAAGGTCGGGGTAAATCAGTTTTCTTAATAGACCCAGGGGTAACAATATTGAAAAGGTTAGGAACCACTGTAATAGATGAATGTGGAGAGCTTACGTTATCTGTGGTTGCCACAATCACGCGCCTAACTAATACGTTGGTGATTAAAGTGTAGATGGATTCTTCGCCATCCCTTCTGTTAATTTTTCAAATATAAAAGGCAATCATATATCATTTTGAGCACTTACATCTTGAATTATTGCCATGTTAATAGGTTTTATAGCAATCCACGGTTATTATTTTGTTGAGCGTTTATAACTGCGTACCTAGTTGGCACGAACAAAGGGCCAAGTATTTTTTTTTTAATCGTTGCCCCACACTTGGAATTTCTCCTGTATTGTAGGTGCGTTTACAAACATTTAAACTCACATACACAAACAGCCAGAACCACACACACACACAGTACAGTATTGTTTGTCGCAGAGTCCAGTCGGACTCTAGGGCCTTTTATTTTTTGAACATGTAATATCAAAAAAATGGGATTCTTTTTTCAGACTTTTTGTTGTGTCGGCACTTTTGTGTACCCGGTGTCTTATGTACGGGCTACGGGTTAGTTGGCACGCTTTTTTATGTATTTTTTTTTTTGGAAATATCCAAAAAAAAAAATACATAAAAAAGCGTGCCAACTAACAAAATACACGTTCATAACCTATCCAAACATGGATAAATATTCATAGTCCTTACTAAGACAGTAATTTAAAGAAGATTGTAGTTTCGCGCGTTTGGACTCTGTAGTGCAGAAACAGTTATTATCACATTTGATGAATATTTATCCATGTTTGGATAGGTTATGAACGTGTATTTTGTTTCTGAAATCAAACCCTCAGAACATGCTTCTTATGTTATCGTAGGTTAAAAAAAAAAACCAAAAAGAAACAACTAAAATATAACTAAAAGATAAATCAATAAAATAATAAATCTCTAAACGGCTGGTTCACACTTCCCGCTTTTACCTTGGCCAGAGGCTAAGCATAGCATTGCTATACAACATGGTAATGCCGCCAGTCTCTTGGATACATTAGCAGTCGACAGAGATGTGGAGAAATATTTCGACGCAATATTTAATTCTTTTAATATTATTTATAATTTTTCAATATATATTTTTAATAGTAAGCCCGTGGCTAAATAATAACAGCCGCACAGGTCGATCGATCAGGTTAAGCTACGCTTGCCGCGGTTGGTCTGTGTATTAGTGACCATCTTTACATACCGAGACCCCTTCGTGCCTCGGAAAGCACGTTAAGCCGTTGGTCCCGGCTGTCATTCGTGGATCTTTGACAGTCGTTACGGGTAGTCAGAAGCCCGAAAGTCTGACAACAAGTCTTACCAAGGGGTATCGTATTACTCAGTAACTGGGTTGTGGAGGTCAGATAGGCGGTCGCTCCATGTAAAATACAATAATAAATTCAGCTGCATCCGGTTAGACTGGAAGCCGACCCCAACATAGTTGGTTAGGCAGATGATGATGATAATGATTTAAATTTTTATTATAGTTTTAGGGCTGCTTTTTCCATCGACAGATAATTTTTATACGTGAAATAAAATTGACGTCTGACAGTTTTTTTATGGAAGAACTGTCAAAAATTCAAAATTATTATCTGGTGTTGGAAAAATAAGCCCTTAGTTAAATTAGGTTATTATATTTTATAGTAGTTTATTTAGTAGGTATTAGAAGTTTGTATATAATATTAGATAATAAAAAGTTTATACATAAATAAAATATCTTTTGCAAAACAACAATTTTAAATACACTGTACTAGTTGCTTACTTTGTATCTCTTCAGGGGGCCTAAAAAAGCCACTTTGGCAGAATCATAAAAGGATAACATTATGAATCATACTGTTAAGTTAATCGTATCAAATCCCATTGATGAAGGATTTTTCAGTTATTTTTTTTTTGTGTGTGCTAAAATACCAATCAATCCAATCCCAATCTCTTTGATTATACCTACGTAGTGCAGCGAAAAAAACGAAAAACACGGACTGTCTTCGCCATATTATGATTCATTATGTTATCCTTTTATGATTCTGCCAAAGTGGCCTTTTTAGGCCCCCAGTAAACAGTACCATAAGTAAGTAGTTTCATCAGTTACGAATGAATATACTGCTACCTATCTACCACGATTAAACGAAACACATTAATTCAAGAGTAATCCTTAACCGTTCGTATTGCAGATACAGGGCGACTAGTTTCGCGTTACGTTGCGTGTACGTTGCCACAAAGCTAAATCAAACGTCATTGCCACTGAAGCCCTTAATCACCCAACAAGCCTTTGATAAACCGAGCTAGTTGCTGAAGTGAACGCGTAAAGGACTCCCCTATACGAACGTATTAATATTATTCAATTTAATGGGATACTTCTAAGAAATATATTTAAAACCTTACCTGTGTACATGATACTTTGGTACTAAGAATCATATAATAAACAGATCTGCCCGCGACTTCGGCCGCGTAAAATTTCTTGTTCCCCGCCCCTTCCCTCGCATCCCATCACCTGCCCGCGCTATCACTTCGTTTTCACTTAGCGTTCTTTCTGACTTTTTTCTTTTTGATCGGCTCCTAAGGGTCATAGAGTAAAGTTAAATAGCATATAGCCTTCCTCCAGAATTGGGCTATCAAATACAAACATAATTTTTCAAATTGACTGATAGTTCCAGAGATTACTCCCTACATACAAACAAACACACAACCAAACAAACCTAGACTAGAGTCAAGAGCAAACCCATTACAAATAAAAAAACCTATTATACCTACCTTTTTATAATATTATTATTATAGTGTAGACAAATTCTGAGTGACTTGAATTGTAACTAGTATGTTTTGAAGTTACCTAGGAGTTGGTGGAAGTGTAGATGTAGATATTATTTCGTAGCGCTCTGCTACGGGAGTGCTACGAACATCATTTGTTGTAGCAACTTGACTAGTCCGCGAAATAAAGCAGCTGACCACACTCTTTGATTTCTTAGAACTCTCAGATCTTACTTCAAGATAACTAGAGATACAGAGCTTGAATTATTTTTGTATCCTTGTATTTTTAATTCTCCTAGTAAACAAACAATAACAAAATCACATTTATGAGGAAACTTTACATATATCAAACGAATTCACTCAAAGGACCCGCTGTTTAATGTTGAATTTGTTTTATTTACTTAAGTAACGAGTAATCGAGACTAATTGTTATAGAGTAAATAAACTTTTATATGTAATGGTCGTTACGTGGCTTCTGAAAATATAAAATTTTACTTTCAGCTTCGGCTCGCAGCTCCACAAGAATTTAATTAACTCAACGGAGCGGCCAGTTTCAACGTTTGTGAAAAGAAAATATTAATTGCATTTAATTTTAGCAACGATGGAGTGACCGATTGAATGATAAGAAATTCGTTTAGCAGAGTTTGTCGGCGTTCATTATTGTACAAATAAACGAAAATATATCACGATACAGACAGACTAGTTAAATTCAAATGAAGACATAAAATCTAAGTACATGAATATATGTTGCTCATTTAGTTGTTCAAAAGCAGTTAAGTTTCGTAGATGCTCATAAATGTACACATAACGACTGTTTCGAAGTTGATCCTCGATTATAAAGTTTCAATTGTGTAGCTTATTTGCGTGGAGGTAGTACTCGACATAATTTGCTGGCGTCGTCTAGCAGCCTCTGATGCCGACGATTGGAACAAGAGCTGTTGTGTCTGCCAACTTTATCTTCATCTACTTTCATAAGTATCTGCAGGCGTATTACGTACCCGGTCATACAAATTGTGATGGTTGGGTATCTTCTTGTTACTTTAGAACACCAGTGTACAGTGGTTTTAAACAGACAGGTTATTTAGCTGAAGCGTAATATTTTTTAATGTTTGGTGTAGTTTTTCAGTCATAAGTTTTCAGTAGACTATTTTAATTCTGACGGTACGCGAATACATGAACTTTTGAATGTACGAAATGAAAATTAAACAAAAAAAAAAGACAGAATCCTTGATTCGATTTTATTTAACTGGACAGAGAAGCAGCTGTACCTATATATATTGCGTTATGAAGGTACATAGGTTTCAGTTTGTATCACGTTATGATTGCTCCAATATTTTATTCTGTTTATTTTCTTTACAGCCTCACTCAAACCTACATGAAGTCAAAAGGGATTAATTTATTGTTAAATTAATTTTGACGGTGAAATATATTTTCTTAGGGGAAGCAGAGCGCGGCTAATTGGATTGAAATTTTAGCACTTCTTGCGGATCGCGTTATTGATTTTTGATGAACTTCTTCGCAAATAAACTCAACGAGAACACTCGGGCTTTGTTTAATATTCTAAATGAAACTCGAAACATGTTCATAATCAAATATGAGAAATGATACGATCACGTGTTCTTTAGGAAAATTAAATAATTTTACAAAATATATTTATGTTCGGGTATATAAATACCTACAAGGCACATAAACCGCATTCATACATACGCACATACAAAGGACAAAAAGAACATGAAATTGGATACAGTCAATGGATTATTTAAAAAATACATTTATAAAAAAATATAGGTATTCTGCAGGCAGAACGTTGTTAAAACATAAAGTACCATACGTAACGTTTGTCACGAAATCAGTGGGTACAAAGTTGAGGACTGCGTTACGTTTCATTGGGCATTTTCAATGGCTAGTGTTAGCAGCCGTGATTGGACAAGTTCGCTCGTGATGTTTGACCGCAGTTTGTATGTTTCATGGATTATTGCTTGTCACTGACTGTACTAAAGAAAAAAGGTTACTTTTGAGTGTGTTTACTTGTTAGAGTCCTAGTTCTTGTGACACAAAACAGCCGACCTATTCTGTAAAAACTAGGGCGAAGTGAGCTGTCAGTAGTGTCAACTCCTTGTCATCAGGTGGAATGACAGCTCACTTCAAGCTCACTTCAACTAAGTGAGACGGTGAGATTTTTACAGAATACGAGTAGACCGGCGGGCAACTTTCGCTATTACTGATATTCATCATCTGCATAACCTTTTCCCGATCAAGTTAGGGTCGGCTTCTAGTCTAACCGGATGCAGCTGAATACCATTATTTTACATGGGGCGACTGTCTATCTGACCTCCACAACCCAGTTACTGGATAATACGATACCCCTTGGTAAGACTGGTTGTCAGATTTTCGGACTTCTGACGAGTTGACGACCCGTAACGACTGTCAAAGATCCACGAATGACAGCCGGGGCTAACAGCTTAACGTGCTTTCTGAGGCACGGAGCCACGGTCTTGGTATGTAAAGATGGTCACCCATCCACGGACCAACCGCGGCAAGCAAAGCTTAACCTGATCGATCGATCCGAGCGGCTGTTATTTCTTAGCCACAAGCCCCTCGCTAGTACTGGTATGGGTATGGCAAGGTGTTTTAAAGCATCCGCGTGTTACGTGCATCGGGTCAGTAGACCAAGTTGGTACTGTGAGGACTGATGAGCCCTTCAAAGGAGTCAAACAACGACACGATTTCTTTACGTTTATATTAACTGAACGTCTATACATATTGCCGACTAAACTATTTCAGTCTATCAAAAAGTTCTCTCTGCTAAACTAGCACTGTCTTTTCCTAAACAAAAAAATCTAATAAGATATATTTTGACACCCCGTTTTAAACTTGCTTGAATGTTCGAACGGAACCCGCGCTAAATTATAGCCAGCCTGGTATAATAAGGTTTGACTTTGGTGGACAACCTTTACACTACCTACTGTCATAGGTAGGTACTACCTACAACGTTTTACGAGAAATTAAATTGACAATTGATTTATTACGAACTTAAATTCCTAGTCAGAAATAGTTGGCCTTTCCCTTCAATTAGTGTAGACTGTGAAAGTGATAGTAAACAACATTTCCTATTATCGTTAGTAGGTAAAAGCCGAAAATTGCGAGAGGCTGTCAATGATACAACATTCATTAGATCAAACCTACGTTTCTTAATATTATAAATCAACTAGATGTAGGTACACACAGCTTCATTAAGTGATTACCCCTCCAAAAGACATGTGCGTTCAAATCCGTGATAGGCCCATATTGGTTTTTGTATTTTGCAAAAACATTTTATTTTAATTAATTTATTGTTTTAGTGAATAAATAAGTTTAAGATAATATTTATTTTTTAAAATTCTGTTTTTATTATTGTTTTTTTCAATAAAACGTTAATACTTTTATTATTGCGAAAACGACAAGCAATAAATAGGGTTAACATTTACGAACGTTTCATTCATCGTCTAAATAGACTAGAGGTTTCAAGACCGCTTGCCGTGCCTATGAGTGGGAGTTCAAATCATAGGCACGAAATGTGCTTTTTGTTCATTATAATTATTATTTTAACATATTTTTCTATTTTGTTTTAGTAATTATGTATTTATAAAGAATTTTAAAATAAAGAAAAATAAAATACCTTAATAATCATATAATAATATTTATTATTGCTATTATTTAACAAAACTATGATCTTATTTTACAACAAAGATTTATTTTGATTTGATAATTTTATTTACAGTTATCATAATATACTATTTTACCAACTGACACAATTGGGTTCCTAGACAAGTAGCATCCTATTAACGTAAACGATAAAATAGTAAACGGTAAAAATATTTTAGATTGACATAACCTAACGAAATGTCACGTGACCTGTCATGCCGTCTCAGTATACAAATTTGACATTTGACAGTCTGACAAGTGACATCGAAAGAGACAAGTTTTGAAGCATTTGCAACTTGTCTAGGAACTAGAAGTTAGTTTGGCAGGATTACAATCATGAGCATAATAAGTGAATAAACATGTTATCAATAGATAATCAATTAACATCTCTTATTAGCTCATGATATCTACTTAGAATATTTTGCTATACAAAGTAAAATAGTGGAATCAAATGAGTTAAATGTCTTCGTTGTTTATTTTGTTGTCATACTTAATTAATATAACTGCTTTTTCTGGTTCTCTTCGATGTTCTTCTGTTAGACATATTTTGCAGGTCGATAACTGTGAATGTTCGCTGCGTGTAAATGTCTTCGAACTGTGGACAGAGATATTCCATGCCGTTGCGAACTGTAGCGAGTGGATGTAAACGGCGGTGTAGTGTGAACCTTAACAATATCCCGATTATGTTCAGATTGGTCCGTATAGATCCCAGTAGTTCTCCGACCCATGGACATTGTCTTAACATCGCCGGTTTCTTGAAATCTGCGCACCCATAAGCGCACCGTTTGTCTCTGTATAGAAAAACATGGTTTTAAATAAGTTATTAAATACCACACACAAGATACCGCAAATAGCTCAACAAGAAAAAAAATCGGAGAACACAATTAATATTATAATGAACTTACTGCTATGCCAAGCTGTCTCGCAATTCCTTTTATGCTCACATTTTGATCACACAGAACAACTACAATTTTAGTTCTCATAAAATCATAAATCATTTTAAAAATTAATGGATAAATCGTAGTCGTTTACTCTTCGCCGTTTTAAGTGAACGTATACATCAAACGTTGTAGTTATAACTTGAGGGTATGGATTAATTTTATAAAAACAACGTAAGTAAGTAAAATTAATGGATACCCTCAAATTATAACATCTATCGATTAGACATCCCCACCTAAAGATAAAATGACTCAGACCATAGTAGATAACAATTTCAACGCAATTCATATGGGCTCGCTGGCTAGTTCGTCAAACTGCCGGTATGAGTATGACGACGTTCGGTGATGCGATGGTTCGAATGAGTCGAAACAATGTGGGTTCTTTTTGAAGTATTCTTTAGATTATTTGTAAGGAATTTAATGTATAACATTTTAAAACTTGAGGGGTTAGCACATACTGACGCTGTCTGTACCTAGTAGTTCACAATTATGTAGGTAGACCTGGGCAAAAAACTAAATCATGTTAAAAAAATATATCAAAAACGAGCAGCACAACAAAAATCAGATCCAAACAGTCAGCCGAAGTCCGGACGTATGTTTCATTAAAATACAAAAAACCAATATTTCGCTAACAAATAAATTAAATCAAATGTTAGTTGTAATTTCGTCGGTCGGTGCAGCTGCCGTGAAAACCACGTATAGCAATAATGTCCGGATGTGAGGATTGCTACAAAGCATTTGTAGGTACCGGGTCACCGAGCATTCTGAATCGTACCAATTTCTATTGTCTGCTACAAATTAATTGATATTGTTGTTATCATCCACAACTGAATTTAATCACAGCTTAGAAGTAAATGCCTCTTTTCTAGATTTCGTTCTTTATTGTTTTATACCTACACTTTACAATGAAACAATAAGTTAACTTACAAAGTCGACAAAATACCTGAAAAGTATTTCAGAATGAAGTATCACAATGTTAAAAAGCTTTCTGCGATACCCGAGCACTATTACAAAGCCGTAAATGCCACAACAAGAACGTGCCTGAAATATGGAAGTAGTCGTAACAGTTTATTGTCACATGAACGTTCCCCCAGATTGTATTATTATACCGACAAATCAAGTTGTCAGAACGTATACAATGTAAGGCCGGTGTTGTGGGAAGAATGCTCTCGTATCCGCCGTCTGCTCTATTTGCACACGTTTTGAATGTCATTGTCACGGTGCTAATTGCCGGCGACTGCACGAGCTCGCGGCCTCGCCCACACCTCCCGCATCTACATACATTTACAATACCTCTCTATTTTCCCCTGAATATGCAATTTTGGCTTTTCATGCTACACCACCAGCTGTTCTCATTAAAACTTTAATGAGGTATAAGGTAATATTTATTCGTATTTCGGCGAGATTATTGCAGTAATATTACAACGCGGGAGGAGGTGCCCCACAGGCGAGGGATACGAGTATGATATTTTAAAGTCTGTTTATTTCGTTTATGAGAAGCGAAAATGATCGTGAAAAGCGAAGGCCGCACGCAGTCGGTTCGGGGAGAGGGCGCCCTCGTCGCCGCCGCAGCTTCGAATTAATTTTTCCAGGCAGTTGAGTTCGAATGCGCTTCCGGCTTGAGTTGCCTCAACTCGAAAGCAAACTTTTCGTGTTTACATTAGTTTAAATTCTTTTACCTCTTAGCTTTGCTTGCAATACTTTACATAGTATCATTCTTAGTATATTTATTTCATGTTACACAGGAAAGCAAAACGAGGAAGTTTCCTCGTTTTACTGCAGAATAAAATACTGTTAAGGCAAGTGTTTTTCTTTCGTTCTTAAAAAGTTTTTAATATTCAAGGTTTTACGCCAACACAGACTCACTAACGTCTGCTGGAGCAATAATAAATTTTACTGTGTCTACCTGATCTTAAGTCCAACAAATGTTTCAGAAGTATAACCTACTTAAATAAAATGCGTGAATGTTTAGCATAGTTCGAGTTACTAAATCACATTACTTATGTCTGACAACTTAAATTCACTGTGAATTTTTTTTAATAACTATGTGTCATTTTTGTCATCCAGCTTTATACAAAAACGTAACAAATTTACCTATCGTTTAAGTTCAACGCACCGATCGAAATACGTGCAAAGTAAATTTCATTCACGTTTTGATATTGCCTGACTATATTGCCTCCAGCAGAGGAAACGCCATTGCAAATATGATTTAGTGACGAGCTGTATCAAAGGCTAATTGTTTAATTCTACAATGTGTCCCATTTTAAACAATATGAATACGTAGGTACCTATAGCTTGTACTACACACATGAACTATTATAAACGTGATTTAATTAGTTTCACAATTGTGTGTGGGTGTAATGACACGGTACCTATTACTAATCCTTTCACGTCGGTAATAATGAAAATTATGGGTATACCTACTGCTTTACGTAGTAATTTTAGTTGTATTTTAACACTGATTTATTCTAGTATTATACAATCTCTTGCGTTATGATTTATAGAATCATTTACGTAAATGATTATTATTTCATGGTACCTAGACAATAGCTTTCAATGCCTCTGTTTAATTAATTGTTTAATTTAATTGTCTCTCTTTTTAATTGTCTGTTTAATTAGTTGTAATTTTACTGTTATGTAGGTAGGTACCTACTAAAGCCATCACATGCAGTTCCATATTTCGGCTTATAACGTAGTAATCCTCACTACTTATCGATAAATTCATCAACGCTATTAAGTACATACCTACCTTAAAAACCTCTAGGCATTATGAGATCGACAAACGGAATATTCAACTGAATATTAACTCGCATTAATACTGTTGTCAAAACTGCAGGCTGTAGTAATAACTACCCCTATGTAATGCTTTTCCTAGTAATAAAACAAATTTCTGTGTGAGAGCTTACTTCGAAACCCTGGCTGGAATGCTTTGAATGCGACCGGTAAACCCTCGCTCTGAACTTAATATATGGCGACAAGCACTCAGCGTGATTAGATACGGTAGCACTACTATTACGTATTTATGTGGGCACATTATACGAAAACAATCACATCTCTATTTTCACCGTGATCTGAAATTGGAAGAAAAACATGGAAACTGCTTCGTTCTGTATTTTATTTCTAGACTACACTTTCAATAAGGCTGTAGTTCTAGTCTTTGAAATGAAAGGAGCTAGAAAGCTACCGTTGTGTTGCTGAGCAGCCCGCCGAGATCTTACGGAATTTTAGGTTACAATTACATGATGCGATATGCAATTGAAATGAACAGACAGCTGTGCTATGTGGATTATTGGAATACCAGCGTCAGACAGCATTGGACGTTTTCGGCGCTCACTATTGTTCTATTGTTGTTAAAACATAATTTTCAGTTTTTATTTGTAAGTATTTTATGTTTCACGAACTGTGTCCACATAAATGTTATTATTTCTTTATTCTCTTTACATTACCAATATTTTGCTAATTTTATAATAATATTGTTGTGTGAGTCTTGACGATGCCATTAACACATCACTAACTAAGATTGTAAATGTTGCCAACTAATTCATTTAAACTGCCGTTGCGTTACCATCTATTTATTCAACTCCATACCTAGTCATTATTTTAATAAAAAATATGGTTATATATTTTAAACTAGCTGACCCGACAGACTTTGTCCGTCCAAATTTCAATAATTCATACAAAATACACTTTCAGTTTTTCACAATTTTCCAATTTTGCTGGCAGGTTTTCAAACATTTTCCTTCATACAAACCTAGTTCTGACAGTTACAAACACCACAAAAAAGAATTAGCCAAATAGGTGCAACCGTTCTGAAGTGATACACGTACATACATTCAGCAATTGATTTTTATTTATATAATAATATAATAGATCTACCTAGATGTTTTTATAATAATATACGGATTGAATCCTGGATTGAATATTTTGTGGTAGATAATAGTATGAATCCATTGTATTGGCGCCGACACGCTCCACGATAAAGCGTTTAATGAAGACGTCTTCAACTTAGATACGCCACATTATCCACAAGCAGACACTTTGTATGAATAAGGTAACTTTATCTGGTCGCCCTCTGATTTTCCGCCTTCCAATTAACTAGTAATCATACACGCCCCGGGAACCCTTTCATTACTGGTAATGAGTTTTCACCCTTCGCCGAATAGTGGACATCGGAGCTTTGATAGACTGCGCCACCTTATTTTGTCTTTCGCTTTCATGCAGGCAAATTGGGCCCGAGTGACGCGTGCGCTCAATTAGCCGGATTTTAAATGCGGGGATCGCAGTCAATGTGTTGGACGATATTTAATTTTACTCGTCGACGGAACAGAACCGACGTTGATAAAAGTTGGAGTAGTTTTGTTTTAGTTTTAGTGCTACGGCGCGCAGGGAAATAAAAAGGGCGACTTTTTACTGTAAAACTGTTAAGGTTTCGAATTTCAGTTCCGTAGATTTTTTGGGGACGACGTCCGATGGTCAATTATGAAGCTTTTAAAAACTTACCTAGGTAGGTACGTAACTGTTTACAAATACTTAACAGGTAAGTCAGGTACCTATATACTTAAAGCGCAGCATGTAAATTAAAAATTAACTAGCCCAATGATTCCAATGTGTGCATCTAAATCAGCGCGCAATTAAAACTTTTAAAATCAGAATTTTATCTGTTTAAACTGACGAAAATATGCAGGTTATTGTTTATGGAGTGGCTGACATATATTTTCATTTCCAAAACACTCCTCGGGTAGCGGTACCAAGTCATCCTCATTAGTGTTAATGGTGGTCCAACGCAGCCGATATCTGAGACAGAACGGCTTAATTAATGCCAGAGCCAGACTCTTTGTCAGATAATCGATAAATCATTTGTGATGCTGTATGGCGCTCATTAATAATAAGTAGATTAATAAACGGCCTTTATGACGTCACTTTATTGGTTTATTGTAACAAAGGAATGATTTAGTTATCGTTATGAGGTTGCGTGAACAAGAAAACACACCAATTGATATAGATCGTTTAATGTGAACAATCGAAACGATTTTGAAAAAATACATAGAAACTGTTATAATCGGTTACAAAAATTGTGTGAGTAGCATTAAAGTTGCAATCTTATCAGTCTTGACATTACACAATTTGACCGACTCATCGCATCGCTTGGGAATATCATTTACAAAGTGGTTTTCAGATTGACTGCAGTTACTGAATGAGTGGAGAATTAGCTGCAGATAACTACGAAGTCATGCCGAAATCTGAGCATATATATGCGTAAATTGCAATTTATTTACATCTTAATTGTCTAATGTTATGTACAACGGAGCCTTGCCTGTGTAGCGAAGCGCGCGACAGTGGCAGGTAACATGAAAGGCTTTTCAGCGAAACATTCAACTATTACGTTTTAGTTACTGTTTGTTGTAAAGTATGCTATGAGTTCTAGGACTATGGTCCTTCGAACCCTTCCCCCACATTGCCATACGCGCCCTGAAGTGGCACCCGATACCAGTCCCGTAATGTCTGCTCTACATGCGACATTTTATAAAGGGAAAAGTATCCTGTTCTGGGCGGAAAATGTTATATTTTCACGTGAAACTATTCTGAAAAAGCAAGATTCTAAAACTATGCTTTGCCTCTGCCGATAAAATAGGGAATAAAGTTATACACAGTCAGTTTGAAGTCAATATCATGTGATTCATCATCATATAAAGTGGTTATTACAGTTTGGCCCAGGAATTTATTTTTGTTGTTTCATGTTCTGGTATTAATAGGTAGACACTTTACCAACTAGAGCTAAATTATTTTGAATTAATTAACACTAAGCTACATAACAACTGTACAAGATTTTGTGTAGTACTTAGATTTGCTTACATTAATGAGAATGGTAAAAAACGTTAATTAATACCCGTCGTAAATAATTGAGTAAATAAATATCCAATTTATATATATTAATTTCAAATGTTGGTAATTTTCATTTTTAAGATTGGATTTTTATGTTGTTTTTTTTTTTCAGTGTTGAGGTAATAAAGATAGTCATAAACACACGCTGCATACATATTTCAAAGTAGGTCTCTATGTGAAATGGTAAACTTCCGTAAATTGTTTTCTTACACACAGAAATTTAACTTTTCGTAACTGATTTTTCTTCACAAAATCTTTGGCACGAGATTCTTTTGTTATTTAAATGTATGTTTCTTTTAAATTGAAATATTATGAGACACGAACTTTTCAGAGCTTTATTTACAAAAATATATTTACATTAAAATAAAATATGAAATAACATAACTGAAAACAATAATAAATCCGTAATTCCTACTGAATACAGCTTTTATCTTTAATACTAATTGTAACTACGCATTTCATAATATCAGAAAAATATTTGACTAAAAATGAGAATATTTGAATATACAGTAAGAATCTTTGAGGCCAGAATATTGGTTAACTTATTACATTATTATAAAACGTTTTATAAAAATACTGTAGAATTATAGCCTAAGTCATAGGTTTTTCAAAAACCATAGTATACCTACTATTTAACATCAACACAACTCAGTCAAATAATAAGTTAATATTACTGTGAGTATTTATCAAACATAATAAGATGATGATGAGGACCTATAGCCGTCTAACAAACTATAATGTTTGTAACGGGTTACGGTTCAAAGTTCAGTGCTCATCTCGGCGGCTCCAGCGGACTTGTTGCCGTTGCCAGATGTGGTACAAGCACCGCCCGCGAGACCAGATGTTGCTTCATTTGGCGTACTCAGTTGCTCTGCAGCCTGGGTTCATATACAATCGACTTTTAAGTTTTTTACAAATTAATATTAACACTTGATTTAATCATTCAACTTTATCAGCAAATGGTATTTTTTTTTTTTGGGTTTCGTATTAACAAACAACCTGTATATTCAGTTACGATAAAAACGGTTATCAACATTTTAATCACAACAAGGTGCAACACAAAAGTAACACAAATTAAAAACATAATTGGTTGGAGTAAACACAAAACATTAGCAGTTAGACATGTGTTAGTTAAGGGTTAGTCTACTTAACACTAGCACACCACTATCCGTCACCAGCATGCAAAGACAAACGAAACAATGAACAAACCAAGGGGTGCGTGCAGCTACTCATTCCGCTAGTGTTGCGACACAAACATGGTGGATCGTCTGTGCGTGCCTTACTTACTGCGTGCTTTCTATGAGAGGTTTAAGGATAATGTCGAGGGTGTTGTCGTGGCGGTGGTGCGCGAGGCGCGCGTGCGTGCGCGCGATGTTCGCGTTGTGGTCGCGCGACTCGCGCGTCGGCCGCGCGTACCGCCGCGCCAGCGACCCGCTCGAGCCCACCATTATGTTGTTGTTGCTAGCATGTCTCTGCATCCCAATAATCATACACGCTAGACAAACTACCTGTGCACACCATACAG
Source organism: Luperina testacea (assembly GCA_927399505.1). Classification (NCBI taxonomy): domain Eukaryota; kingdom Metazoa; phylum Arthropoda; class Insecta; order Lepidoptera; family Noctuidae; genus Luperina; species Luperina testacea. The sequence continues at coordinate 11,583,398 of OV656756.1, forward strand.
CTTGATACATGGATTAAACAGTGGATATATATGCGTATTTATAAAAGAAGACTTTCGTCAAGTTCCCGAATGATAGGCGCGTACAAAGTGCTAAAGTAGTGCCATTTGACCATCATTAAAAAACTAAGTACAAAAGTTTCCGATTGGCCATAAATGACGAACAATAGCACTCTGTGAAATTATAAGCCCCTTAAGCAAATAGAAGTCTTGAGAATATCTTTGAAATATAAGAAAATATATAAGTAGAACTACATATTTTCAAAGTTCGTCAGTGAAATTAGGCTAACCTACGCATGTCTGTTCTATGCTACGCTTATGTTGAATACTTGGTAAAATTATTTATTTATTCGTAATAAGATGTACATAACTCTGCACATAAAAATATTCTCGAATTACAGCTGCCTGTACACTGTTAGCTTTATCAGCGACCCAGAAACAGGAGCTGCGGATTATTCCGACGGCCCTTGTGAGCTTATTTAACTCCGGCTATATTTGTTACTTTCATCGTTTTTCTTTTTCTACTTTTTAAGTGAAGAACAAGCGGGGACGGGAAATAAAATCTGTGCATATGATTATAAATAAAACTCGGTTGCGAAATTGCATCACGGTTATTATGTCGTACAAAGTTCAGGGTTCTTTTTAGGGTTCCGTAGTCAACTAGGAACCCTTATAGTTTCGCCATGTCTGTCTGTCCGTCTGTCCGTCCTCGCTTAATCTCTGTGACCGTTAGCACTAGAAAGCTGAAATTTGGTACCAATATGTATATCAATCACGCCGACAAAGTGGTAAAATAAAAATTGGAAAAATATGTTTTATTAGGGTAGCTCCCCTATATGTAAAGTGGAAAGTGATTTTTTTTTTAATTTCAACCCTAACGTGTGATATATTGTTGGAAAGGTATTTAAAAATGAATAGGGGTTTACTAAAATCATTTTTTGATAATGTCAATAATTTCGGAAATAATCGCTCCAAAAGTAAAAAACAATGTGTCCCCCCCCTCTAACTTTTGAACCATTAGTTTAGAAAATATGAAAAAAATCTGAAAAGTAGAACTTTATAAGGACTTTCTAGGAAAATTATTTTGAACTTGATAGAAACAACAGTTTTTGTACAAAAAAGACAAAGTTTTACATAATAATTTCTGGACTAAGTTTGTAGTATAATCGTTTTTTAACTTCGTTTACATATTTTATTATCCTGAACGTATCTGTTTTCAAACAAAAACAAAAAAAGAATTATTAAAATCGAATCCCAATATTTTAAGATCTATGATCGACTACGATTATTACGCGAATATAATGGATACTCACTTTTAAACTCATAAGTGGGAACACTTATTGTGACGGACGGGAAACTACGGAACCCTACACTGAGCGTGGCCCGACACGCTCTTGGCCGGTTTTTTTTAATTCTCTAGCGACTCGTAACAAGGGCCATCGGCGAGCGGAAGACATGTTAGAAAGCAAAGCGCCCACTCACGAAGAGAGAAAAGCCGTCGGCAGGGTGAGGGTAGCGCGGCGCGGGGTCGCGGGGGCGGCGCGCGGTGGCGGAGTCGCTGGCCACCGACAGCAGCGAGCGCTGCGAGCCCGACGCGCGCCCCGGCGCCGCCGGCGGCCGCCGCGCAAGCGCGCCCCCGCCGCCCGCGCCCGCGCCGCGCGCCCCCAGCACCTCGCCCGCCGCCCACTGCCTACTCACAGGCGCCGTCCGCGACGAGCTCCCGGCGCCGCACTTGGCACTGTCGCTGGACCTGCACCCGACAGATTGCCTTACATCAGATTCCACTCGCCTGCTGCCAATAAAGTAATAATAGGATCACTGGTGACGTTATTTGTGGTGTCCGTTTACCTTCAACCGCTGATGATTTATTCCACCCAGATGTTATAGCGAAAGTTTGAGGCAGATCGGGGCTGCTGCACGACAGTTATTTGATTTTCCAGTAAGACCAGTTAGCTAATCTAACGATCTCCAATTGTCTCCAAGATAAGAAGTGATTGTCACAGAGTTCACTAAACCATCAACCTAGCATCCTACCTGCGACTTACGTTTCAAAGAGTAAAAAATAAAGACTACAAGGCTACTCCCATACGGCATAGAGCTTACAGGAGTCGCAATATAATCACCTCTCCGAAGAGTACGCGTAGTCCTGGTCGGCGCCGAGTCCCGAGTCAGTGTGTTCGTGCGAGACGCGCGCGCTTCCGATCAGCTCACCGCTCGAACTGTTACTGTTGCTGTTAGTGACAGGACTGTAGGGGTTATTGTTGTTCGACACCGGCGTTACGTTGCCTTTGTACCCATTATTTGTCAAGAAATCATCGCCCGTCCTCCCGACCGGCTCATCGTAGCTCGGATAAACACGTCTGAAAAAACATGGGAAAAACCCGCAACGTAAATCATCCATATTTGTGCAATAAATCATAGTTTATGGGTTGCGGGGCGTACCTTCCATGTTTCTCGTGACCGGTTCGGTGCGTGCTGAGGGTGCTAGAACTAGATCGAAGCGATCCTTGGTTGTGAGTATCGTGGGTGTTCTTGCCGTGAGTTGTGGAACTTTTATCTCGTCTTGCTAATGATCCATTTTCGGCTCTACAAGTAATTAATCATCGTAAATAAATTTTATAGAAACAAAATACCAAATATACCTACACCATTTTTATCGTATAAGGAAAAGTTATTCTTACTGCCTATGCTTTGACGAAGTTCGAAGCTTAGTCTGCCGCGCATGACTGGTCTGAACAACAGTGTACGGTATTTCCTTCAGCTGCTCCTCCGTCATACCAGTAGTATCCACTAATGAGAACTCCAGGTGCTGTTTCAACTCACTTGGCAACCATTTCTTGTCGTTGGGGGATCCTGACCGAGATCTAAGAACGATAGAAGATATGAAAATAATTCCAGTTGGAGAATGATTAGGTAACTAATAAAATAATAAGATAAAGGTACTTATTATACCGATGTTTCCGGTGCCTTCGGTGTCTGTGAGATGATCGATGTGTCCCAGTCTCGGGTTCCATTTGTGAACGACGAACGTTGGCTACCTACAAAACAATGTGGTTTTATATCATTCCCGCTAATTACTCATAATTTTATGTTGTATTTAGAACACTTACTTGGACTCCGCTTCCAACTGTAGTTTGTCGTAATACTTCCTTCCATTGTGACTCGGAATCAACCAGTTCATATTCTCTGTAAATTCAATGTTACGGACATAAACATCTAATTCTACATTTCTTGTAGGTGCATTTAGTCCTTTATAATATCGTTAAGATCTACTAACTTGGTATCTGGTTGTGAGTCATCCCTCTCCGAGCCGGACTCGTGCTTGTGCCGGGACCGATGTCTTCGATGACGCCGACCTGACCGACCTGAACCCCGGGACAGTTCACTCTCCGCATCAGACTGCTGTCTTCGTGAGCGATGCTTGTGTCTATATTACACAAAAACATCTTTAAATAGTCTATTAATTTACCTAACCTAATGCATTCCTACTAATCTCGAAAACTCACTTTTACGTAGCATGTATCAAAAAACTTTAGACAGCGAACACTGACGTAAAAAAATGGACACTGTAAAAGTTCCCGCGTGATAATAATGGATTTTGAATTTTGGCTGGAAAGTTAAAGAGAGGCCACCATTATTCACCGCGTAAGAACTTTTGAAGCGGCAAAGTCGCAAGAACGCAATGACTCCTACGTGCTTCGTGGAAAGCTACTGTGTGGAGCAAACATTTGGTCCAATAAACCTATAAAATTATAAGTGAAGATAGCTGCTCGAAATGGTACATAAGGGAGTATGAGGCTATATGGTACTAGCATCATAAACAGATGAGCATAACAATCATAACTCGCGGAACTTACTTGCGATTGGAACGTGAATCATTAGAGCTTTGGGAGTCAACTGATGCGGAGCGATGTCGTGGAGCTGGCGGGGGCCTGGTGGCCGTCGGCGATGCTGAGTACAGGCCTCGCCGTATTGGTGCTGACCGAGTCGACCGCGGCGAGCCACCCACCGTCGGGACTTCGCAACCCATCACTTCGCCACTGATTCTAAGCCTAAACATTGACATACAATTATAGAACATACGTCTCAAGTAATAAGTCCCACTCCTCAAGTAAAAGGTCACCAAATTCTTTTTTCGTAGAGCAGTATTGTGAACACATCTATTTATAATTAATTTAGTGAAGTTAGCTAATAAACTTACGAGTTTGGTCGATGTACTGAGGTAGGTTGTTTGATTTCTGGGGGACAGTCTTTTATTCTCAAGTCTTCTAGTTTCGGCACTGAAACAACATTTTAGTGAAATAAAAAAAATAAGCATGTGATGACGTCAACACATTCCATAATGTAGAAAGAATATAAATGTTGGGTTAAAGAAACCTTTCGTAAAGACAGCGTGTCATGTAAATCAATATTGTGAAAGTAGATATTTATGTGTTTGTCAGAAGAATTATCATATCAATACCGTCATTTAGCGATGCGTGTGAAGCGTGTGGCGGTCGCGCGTTGCGTCGGGACGGCGTCCGCGTGAACGCGGGCGGGGGCCGGGGTCTTGATCCTCTACCACTAGACAAACACAATAAATAAGAATTTAAAGGCTATGGCAGATTGGGGCGGGCCGCAATGAAACGCATTGCAAAAACCCTCTTTCATCACTTTTGTACATTTGCTACAGGCAGGATTTTGTGTACGTTGCGATGCGGCCGCTTGGTTTTAGAGCATAGAAGAATAAGGTAAATAAAGGATCACTTTTTTATTAATTGGGCTTTTTGATTAGGACGATGAACAACAGACAATGATTTCACAATGAATAACAGATGTCGACCGTGAATGGCTCATTCACGTTCGTGTTGATATCTAAATATGATAGAACAAAAAAAATTATATCATGAGTTTTTTTGGTGTCATCAACCGCCCCGCTCCGGTAATTTTGTCACTTGAGATATCAGTTTAAAAGATCTGTTGTTTTTTTTTATGTTAATTGCAATCGTGATGAGTGTCGATAACTAAACATGATAAAACAGAAAAAAAAATTCTTAACTCATACTTCAAGTACCTACTTACCTAACAACACTACCAACGGTCGCAGACCCCAAAAAATATAATCAAATCTTTTTTGTTTTCATTTTGTCGTGTTTACCCATCACGTAGTTTCGCTATCTACCTAATTCAATTTGAATCTATACGTATACTTGGGAAAAGGCTACGCCCTATACGCGCGAAAAATTTCTTGGGACATATACAGGCTTATTGGTAAAACATTAACAACCTCTTAAGAGGTCATAAGTACTCATCATCATGAACAACTTTTACTATGGGACCAAACCAAAAATCGCGAAAAAAAATCAGCTGTTCCCTACATTTTGAAGAGTTATACGAACATAAATGTATTCGTTAATGATAATACAATTGATCTAGAATCTGACATTAACCAAACAATAATATTAATTGTAAACTGGCTTAAAGTAAATAATTTAATGATTAACATTGACAAAACTAAAATAATGAAATTTAAATTACGAACTCGCTACGGTATCCGTATGCAGAGTTTAAAAATCCATTACCTAGACAGCGACATTGAAGACACTGAGGTAACAAAATTTCTAGGGTTACATGTTGACAACAAACTTAATTAGAAATTACATATTGACCATGTATGCAAAAAGCTGGGTCAGTTTTCATATGCGCTTCGCAGATTGGGGAAAATAGCGAATCAGACTACTTTAGTAACAGCTTACCACGGTTACGTTAGCTCTATCCTCAGATACGGTGTAATATTCTGGGGCAACAATACAGACAAAGAGCGTGCTTTCATTGCTCAAAAACGTTGCATCAGGGCTATATTAAAATTATGTGAAACTGACTCCTGTAAGCCAATTTTTAACCGACTTCTAAAAAGGAGGAGGTTCTCAATTCGGATGTATCTATTTTTTTTTGGAAGATGAACGTATTAACACTGTCATGTGTCTATATATATATTTGAGGCAGCAGTAATACACGCGTATACGGCGTAAGGGCAAATTGCGCACAGTAGCTAGCAAGACTCGTCTAATGCATGAAAGTATCTTTTGCACAGCTTCACGCATCTTTAATAATATTCCAGGGCCCATCAGAATATTAACGGAAATTAAAAAAATTAAAACGAATCTCCATGATCTGTTAATAGACAAGTGCTAATACTACTCTTAAAATACTTCCTATTAGACAAATCACTGCTCCAATACAGTGTCCCCCAGTTATGATGCGTTCAGTGGCCCACTGACTGTGTACCTACTCAAATTCGTTCCGTTTTATTTTTATATTTTTCTTATATATTTTAAGCGACATCTTAATAATTTGTTACAATAATGTAAGTAAATTTAATTTAATTTATTATGTACCTAACTATGTATTGTATGCCCTAAGGGCGGGACATGGCTGATCACAATTTAATTATTTATGACCTGTAGTATATAACTACCTATGATCCACAATAAAGATATTGATTGAGGGAACAGCTGATTTTTTTTTCGCGTTTTCAGTTTGGTCCCATAGTAAAAGTTGTTCATAATGATGAGTACAATGACCTCTTATGAGGTGGTTAATGTTTTACCAATAACCCTGTATATGTTTAGCAAAGCCACTTCTGCTCTTAATTTGTTATTAACTAACCTTGTCCAGATGGCACTGGGCATGGTGGAACAGCGATCATCGTCCATAAGAAAGTGAAACATCATTTAATGCCAGAATACAGAACTGAACACCTTCAAGCAATAACAATTGCTGTGGAGGATAGCACAGGCTACATTAACGTGTCGGCGTTATACTGCCCCCCTAAACATAAAGTAGATGAAAATATGTTCACACGATACTTCCACCAGCTCGGCAATCGCTTCATTGCGGGTGGTGACTGGAATGCTAAACATATTAGCTGGGGCTCTAGACTCACTACAACGCGAGGAAGACAACTTAAAACAAGCATAGACAAAGGCCACCTATTGGTATCCTCCACCTGTGAACCCACGTACTGGCCAACAGACTCTAACAAAATCCCGGACCTCCTTGACTTCTTTGTACTAAAAGGACTACCAAGGCATTACCTCAAGCCTGAATCCTGCTACGACAGCTCCTCGGACCACACCCCAGTTATATTAACAATAAGCACTATGCTGATAGAATCGGAAACAGTAAAAATGCTTACATCCAAGCACACGGACTGGGAATCCCTCAGAGATTACATTGACAATAAAATACAACTAAATATACCATTAAAAACTCCGGATGACATAGAAGAGGCGACAAAATATATAACAACACTTATTCAGGAAGCTTGTTGGATCAATACGCCGGAGAACAAAATAATAGATCGGCATAGTAACTATCCAGTAGACATTAAAAATGCTCTATTAGATAAACGCCGACTTCGAAGAATTTGGCATCAAAGTAGGCTACCAGCGGATAAAACTTTATTTAATAAAGCTTCTGGAGATCTGAAAGAAATCCTATACAATTGGAACAATGAGACGTTGGAACACCAACTGGAGTCTTTAACAGCCACTGCTTCAACGAACTATTCATTGTGGAAGTTCACTAAACACTATAACAGGCCTCATAATGCCAGGCCTCCTCTTAAGACCGCATCAGGATGGGCGCGAACATCCCAGGAAAAGGTAGACGCATTTGCATGGCACCTCGAGAAAGTCTTTACACCAAATCCAGCCATAGACTTGGCAAATGAGGAACTAGTTGATAGCGTCCTTCAACAAGATTTCCAAATGTCGCCACCCCCGCGCCCTATTACAGTACGCGAAGTCTGGCGGCTTATAACAAAGCTTCAAGATAAGAAAGCTCCCGGGTACGATCTTCTCACCAAAGAAATACTAAAACAGCTGCCCAGAAAAGCCATTGTGTTTCTTACATCACTCTTTAATGCCATTTTGAGAATCCAGTACTTTCCGCTGGCGTGAAAAAAAAAAAACAAAAAAAAAAAAAAAAAAATGAAAACATCAAAAAAAAAAAAAAAAACCTAAAAAAAAACCCAAAAAAAAAAAATCATAATGATACACAAGATAGGTAAACCTCCTAATGAAGTATCTTCATACAGACCCATAAGCCTTCTGCCAATTCTCTCCAAAGTCTTTGAGAAGCTATTGATGTACAGAATATCACCAATCCTAAATAACGAGAAAATTATTCCCGACCACCAATTTGGCTTCAGACAAGAGCATTCTACTACTGAACAAGTTCATCGAGTCTACGACAAGATTAGGATAAGCCTAGAAGAAAAGCTATACTGCTCCTCTGTGTTTCTGGACATCCAACAGGCCTTCGATAAGGTTTGGCATAAGGGTCTGTTATATAAGCTGAAAATCAACCTTCCCCACCAGTACTACTCACTAATGAAATCCTACTTGTCGGAAAGAATATTTCAAGTGAAAGAAGCAGATGTGACGTCACGATTCTGCAATATAACTGCTGGAGTACCGCAAGGGTCGGTTCTGGGACCCGTGCTGTACACTGTATACACTGCAGATCTCCCGCAGGCTGATGAAGTTACTACAGCAACATTTGCTGATGACACTGCAATACTGGCAAGCCACACAGATCCAACTATAGCCTCACACATGCTGCAAGGGAGTCTCGACAAAATAACCACATGGTTACAAAAGTGGCGGATAAAGACGAGCGCTAGCAAATCAGTCCACATCACATTTACACTGCGAAAAGGTAACTGTCCACCAGTACACCTCGAGAATGTCACACTATCTCATCACGAAAGCGTAAGATACCTAGGGTTACATCTTGACCGACGTCTAACGTGGAAGAAACATCTTAAGACCAAGAGACATGAAGTTAATATCCGTTACAAGAACCTACACTGGATCATGGGACGAAACAGTAAACTGAGTACCGACAACAAACTTTTAATATACAAAGTGATCTTGAAGCCAGTGTTACTTTATGGAATCCAACTTTGGGGCAGCGCCTGTAACTCAAGCATTAGCATCATACAGAGAATACAGAACTCTATTTTGAGGTCAATTAGTGGCGTTCCTTGGTTTGTAACGAACGCTGAAATACACAAGGAGTTATCTATGAATTATATCATGGACGAGATCAAGAACAGCAGAAAAAAGTATCAGGAAAAACTGCAAAGGCACCCCAATGATCTGGCTGCCGCACTGAAAATAAGAAGTTACAGGAAAAGACTTAAAAGGAAAGACAACGTGTAGTCCACCCACACCTGTGTGGACCTAAGCACGAATACGTACGAGTAGATGGCTCGCTGGAGTCACGCTCTTCCCGTCAATGTTTACCCTCAAGTCATCCGCTAAAAGTAAAACAGCTGATCGCGGATTATATATTAAAAAAAAAAAAACTAACCTTGTCCTCAATCTGGTTCCTATCGCGAAGATATCAGCAGAAGCTGGTGACGTCTGCTGCATCCTGAAGAAGGTGTGGTGGTCGGAGCAGCATCGCCACAAGTGACGGCAGGCTGACCTCGTCGGGGACTCGAACCCGTAGGTTGACGTGTCATTCTACATCAGAATAAAATGTTAAAGTACCTAAATAATTTATAGGAAGCCAGGAATAAATTAAGTTTGCCTTAAAGTAAAAACAACTCATATTCCAATTTTGGACACGAAGGCGAAAACAGAATAAACTTTTAAGTTGTCTCCCTAGTTATTTCCTGGATTACTATTTTTTATAACTTCTTCAATATAACTTTTCTTGGGATCCTATTAGGCGATTTTAGTAAACGAAGGTCAAAATTTGTATTTTTATAACGTTAGGCAGGCAATATTTTCCTTCCTAGCCGTAGGTACCCTTGTTCAAGATAAGCCAGATTATGTCTAGATTTTGTTTAACAAGCAGCAGTAAACTTCAGAGCTTATCACCTTCTTTCATGTTCGAGATTTCGTTTACGATTCTGTGAATCACGAAGTGCTCTATCTCGAAGACTATGAAAAGAATGTTCTTCAAATACGTTATCTCCAGCGATATTGAATGTTTAAGTATTGATCGTGTAATACCTTTAACTAACCGTTCAAGCGAGGGTAATATAAACATCTGCAAACTTCGACGGAGGTAGATTTTATTATCAAACTTGTTTCATTTTGGCTGATATCAGGAATCGTCACGAAAAGCCACTGTACAGATTCATACCGGTTATTATTAGCGTGTACTCGGTTAAGGCTGGAGAACCTATATTGTTACAGCCAAATAAGGAGTTACATTAGGTAGGTCCGCCTAAGCTTACAATGCGTAGGCATTACTGACAAGAGCTTTTAAACAAGTAAAATAATACTAATTGCGCAGCGTCGTCGGTTATTATGGCCGTATTAACCATATTTTACTACGACCCGGATGTTCAGAGCTTTGTGGATAAAGCACATTTCAGCAATAGAAATTTACAGGCTATTGTGTTCACTGGCTTTCTGTACAATCAACCATTTTTCAGATTAGCCAAGGTACATACATCTTTTATGAGGTACTGTGTTAAATGTTACAATAAAATACCTTTTGATATATTGCAATTAAATTAAAGAAAATTTAAAACTCACATTAAACGTACACTTTGTAAACCCACATACTATAAATTAGAAGATTATATCCAAGATAAGAACGATTGGAAAGATGCTGGTCCTGCTCCATAGGACAATCTACATAGAGTCTAGACAAAATCAAACTGGTTGCTAATTTAATTGTAAATGTATTCTTTTTTTGACATTGATTTACATTCTGTAACTACTCTAACTCACTCCCTGACTTATTACTTGTATTTTTTTTTTATTTAATTGAATAATGTTTATTTTTACCATATCTGTAAATATGTGAGCACCATGTATCTATCAGATAATTAATTTATATGTCATGGTTTTATTTTTAATTCTTTTACCTATTGTGTTATAGTAATTTTATTTTAGGTGCATCGTCTGCACATATTTATCATATAATTAATGTATGCAAAATATTGTAAAACATTTTAAAAGAGTAACGGTGGAGTTTCTTGCCCATTCTTGTCCATACGAAAACTACCTTTTGGAATGGGCGACTAGAATCAATTCTATTTTGTTGTAATTTTTGACATTCAAAAGTGCCTTTTATGTGTCTATTTGAAATAAATGCTTTGACTTTGACAATGTTTTATTTGACACTTTTTCATACCACAATATCGAGCTCCCAACCGAACCATTGACAATATGAAGCAATTGGTTTTTCTATCGTCTTCTGAATGCCTTATGTTTGGAGAAATCCTTAATGTACACAGCATAAACCATCGTCTTAAGGACTTAGTTAAAGAAAGGTCGGCGTTGGCCAGCTTGCCGGCGGTATATCAGCGGCATGCGGCAGGCCGAGCGCGAGCGCCGCGCCGCGCCGCGTTATCGCCCTGCCCACAGCGCTGTAAATACTGCGCTCAGTTCTACGCGACTTATCTGTAATTGCCTGCCTACGAATGTCTTTCAAGGAAGCAACGCAAGGTGGACTCTATCTTGCACCACTATTCAAAGTGCGCCCGTTATCACTCACTGCGATCCGAAACGAGAACTGGGTCAAGTGGAGCGCCCGATTTTAATGTTTACTTATTCGTCTAACTCACACTCTTTGTATTTTTTGTTACATTTTTCTTACATTTTTATCCGCTACACGGAGCATGAAGTAGCGTCCCTTGTAATAAAGTTTGGAGACGCGCGGCCAATAATAGTTTGCAACTGTGTGTTTTCCGCGTAACAGTAAAAGACCGCTTGGCGCCAGTCCGAGGAAATACTCAACACTGTCTTCACCCTGTCATACAAAAAGAAACATTTTGTTAACTCTTAAACAGGCAAGTCGATCTTTCTTCTATTGAGATGTGTTTATAAAAGACAAATATCTACCAAAACTGGATGCAGATCTACACCATACATGTCGAGCCATTTCACTTTATCCAAGTAGCTCAATTCAGCTTGTGCCGGCGAAATTCCCCTGTGAAAAAGGGCTGTTATTAATATTTTTTTTGAAAGAAAAGAGATTTAAAAGTCAATTAAAATTGTTATCCTTAATTAATAGGAGGCATTAAGGACAAAAGGACACAAAAGGCTAAGCAACAATGAATAATCCGGGCGGCGCGGGTGGCGCGGCGAGCCGGTGTCGCCGCCCTAAGCCACGGCTCACTTGGTGTTAAGTAGGTACGTACACATAATTTGCATGTAATTGCGGCTTTGTGACGCGCCAGCGGCCGCAGACTGCATCTTTGCGCAGTTAAAAATTCATTTAATTAGGCGAGAAAGGCGACGAAGTTTAATTTCCGGGCGGACGGCGACGCTTTCGGCGTGAAAGTGTGCCTCTGAAATCTTAATTTTTAGCAACTTGCCTTCATCTTGGTTAATTAAGACAATAGTACGTATAACAGGAAAGATTCGACTTCCTCGCGTCGGGTGCATAAGTTCTTAATTAATATGATGTCTATTCTCGGAGTTGATGGAAATATAAATAAATGGCTCTACGTGTCATCCACATTTTACAGGATATGAGTTATAATTAGATTAACAAGTCTTGATCGAGTTTTAAACTTTGAAGTGTGTGGTAATAAAAAGTGTTTAATAGTGTAATAAGATTGGTACTAACGAACAATGCTGGTACTTACGTGAGTGTACGGTGTATTTCAGCGGCGCGCGCCTCCAGCTCGGGCGTCTGGTGCGCCAGCAAGCGGAACTCAGATACGTAGCCGAGCCCGTGTCGCCTCGGGTCGTAGTCGCCCAGCTCCGCTGCACAAAACCAACCAATAACTACTATACACACAATGTATTACTCAGATAACTTTATTACAAAGCCTACGGCAACATAGACAGCTGTAAAGTGCATAAAATAACGTACGACAAACATTGTCACGGTGAACTCATTTAGCTGACAGGATACTTCAAACATTAGGTGGAAATAAACCGGGTGAGCGGAGCTTTTCCATTTTTGGAACAAACATCTCGTTTAGGCGCGTGCAGTTGACCAAAAATATCCTGAACAAACCCTCTATGCGCGGTTGTATCGCTATTATGATAGTCTCTAGCTCTTTTACAATCGCAATTAACTCTGTAAAGGCTGGGTTTGTGTTCTAATCAAATATACGACGCAAGGTAAACACAATAAATGTATCTCTTCGCGTTGATTACAAAATTGAGGTTAGCTTGCGGATAACGTCGCGTTGGGGAGGAAGTATAGGTACGTATACCATTGTGATTACCCTCACCGAGAGATTTAAACTTTCTTTTCCGGAGAGGATCGAGACAATATTTCCAAGAGGCACATAAAAGAAAATAGTTGTCCATTCCACGTAGTTTACTAGACACGTTATGCAGGGTGAGAAAGAAATATCCACACACGGAGCGGTCTTAGAAAAAACTATGACTAGTGAACGAGGCTGACAGTCATTTCCCGTCGTATATCTTTTTTTTTGGCCTCGGAAATCGCAACATCTGGTACGCTAGCGGAGTACACACATCGATGTTCAGACCTTTCATACATTAGTTTCACGCTTGTATGAAGAATAAAACGTTGCCATTACTAATATCACACGCTTAGTAATGTTTGAAGAACGTTGGTTTGTGTCATATGTACTATATACGGTGAAAATAAAACTAAAAACATAAAAAAGAACGTACCTACGCTGTTCGCATGTTACAGTCTATCCTGAAAATCTCCTAAATATGTATAAACAAATTAGTGTTGATAGTGTTTTCTTTATGTAGGTCCCACTGTTATTTTTAATTATTACTATTGAATATAGAAATATATATCAAGAGCCGAGTACCATAACCACCTGTGAATAAATAATATCGTGCTGACGTTTCGCCTGCCGAGAAGATGGATGTGGCAGGAACTCCCCAATTAAAGGGCCACACCCTGTATCTAACTGTAAACGTCTCTCGTCGGTCGTCAGTCAAGATGCTGATTACAACTCGGTGGCTGTTTATCTATGAAAGCTTATGTAAAATATGACCTAGCAAAATATTTAATGGTTTCATAATAGCCTGAATATCAGACATTACGTTGAAGCATCCATCTGTTGAAAGATGGCACTCTATTTTGTACATATTAACGCTTGTCGTTTAATTTCCGAGCAAGTAGCTAGGGTCGCCCATAAATCTGATTATTTTTAAACTCACTCGCTTCGGTTTATTTTATATGGGTACTTTGAAAATACTTTGAAAGAGAATTATACTATATCTCGTTTAAAATAAGTTTGTAAAAGATGCGTTTGCTTTGTGATAAATATTAGTCTATTATAGATATTAGTGGAATATAAATTAGACGGTAATAATTCTTTCTAAATTCAGCGATATTTATGAAATGGGTTTTCATAAGGCATTTGTATGCCACAAGGCATGTTCCCCAATGTGAATCACTGAGTTATTACAACAAACATTCGCGTATGTCCACCACCTGTACGTCACGTTTGTTATATGGACAAGTTCAAAGAATCTTATTGGCTATGGTTTCCATCAGATACCCGATCGGTATAAGTCAGAGTCGGAATCTGTTTTATGTTAGTAAGTGTGAGTGATGTGTAAGAGACCATCTATCATTTGGCAAAGAGGCGAGCCGCCCATACGTCGCTCACGGTAAATGAATGATACTCGCAAAACTTGCCACAGCCGCGTTTAGACACGCTAGTAAACTAACTATTGTACTGGAAAATTTAAATGAGCTTTAGAGAATTACAAAGTCGTTAAGTTTCTAGACATAATGACATTGAGAAAAGGCACTGTTTTAAAGGTTTTTGTAAACTTTTTATGTTCTCACGCAGTCATGTAATTAAAACATAGAACCAAACAGATGTTTACCATTTCACAAAATTAAGCTAGCAATCACTAATTGTATATGTTTTACTCGGAACACATGTGCTAATATATAGATGAATAACAGTTAAATAAAACGTCTGAAAAAAAACAATCTGGTGGGAAAGTTGAAAATGGATAAAATATATACAGTCGTAGCTTTAATGTGTCTACCTACATTCCAACTCAGTGATATCTACTCGTCAAGAATTAATAGAAGTTAAAGTTGTTATTAGTGCTACGTAACTTCACTTGAGTAGAGCAACATGCCACAGCTCCTGAAGCCTAAAATTAATTAACAGTACACATTGAGCGTACGTTCTGGAATGATAATTCAGCATTATAATCCTGCAGTGTGGTACTGTGGTTACATCTCAGTTGGCGCGGGCGCCAGTACGATTGTCCATCCATTTGATTAATGTGAACGCGTTACTCCAGTCCGTTAACTTGTTGCGAGGGATAGATTGTTTCGCTTCATTCGTCTCTCCCAAACCGAGACTACGGACTAAACGAAATAAGAATACAATATTGCTTGAAGGGTACGTATTGCAATATCTAAAATTAAAAGAACTAACGTAAAATAACCTACTTTTAAAATCTAAATACCTAAGCAACTAACACCTACCTACGAATTACCTAAGTTTAAAATACTGATTGGACTAAATATCAAATGTTTAAAATAGCAACAGTTATTACACCTAAGTTTGGCTACACCAACATTTGAAATACCAAATGGTCAAAATACCTAAAACGTTACGTATTATAATAACTACAGTTATTCTAACTATTTTCGATATAACTACGGTTGTATGTATGAAATACCTAATGAACGACTCGCCTACAGCTTATTAATACTGCGCGCTCGTTTTATTTCTAACGACGCGACGTCAGGTCGACGGAGCCCCTATGCGCGGGGCTCCTATTTCTGTCTGCAGGGTTTAAAGGAACCTAACCAAACAGAACCTAGGTGCCCCTGACGTCGACCCAAAAACCTGAGAAACAGACAAACTCAGGTTTTTGTTTAAAAACCAATTTCAATACGTACCCTACATAGGGTACGTATTGCAATATCTAAAATTAAATTGTGTTTTTATTTGGATTTTGAACTTTACATAGGTATTTAGATCGGTATTTTTCATTTTGGTCAATTAACGGTGAGGTAAACCAATTTAAGGAACTTTGTACATAGGAATTTCAAGTTTTAGCTTTATGAACATCAGTAACATATCCATTTGACATTTTAAGCTTTTGGTATTTTGAATTATAAGTGAAACAAACATTAGGTATATAGTATTTAGGGATTTTGAACGTAGGTTATTTTACGTTAGTTCTTTTAATTTTAGATGTTGCAATACGTACCCTGCTTGATTAATAGCATTTTAGCCTTGTTACTCAAATGTTTCTGAAGATAGGGATATTCTTTTGTGAAGAAAATTTTGTCAGAGCGTAGTGAGTTCGCTCTTTCTGAACAGTGAACGAAACTAAACCGTTACGCTCGGGTTGGTGACGTTGAATCGGGTATACTCGGCTCTAGTCGGTCGGTGACGCTGAATCGCGTATACTCGGCTCCAGTCGTAAGTTTTCACTTCTATCGTGTCATAAGCCACAAACCCTCTTTTTTTCTCTCATGGCGTGTCAAATTTCCTTAGTTTATTTTTCATTGGATCGAGAATGTTATTATAACAAATAGAAAAGTTGATAAAATATGGAAGATTCACACCCAGTCACTAAACTGAAAGTTATTATTTTGCATACTGACTTGTATTTCTCAGCTCAATGTGCGAAATATTTTAATCATGTTAAGTGCTGTAATAGACTTTCTGCGTTAACATCTGAACATAGGTATATGATGTAAATTTGATACCACGTGCACCGTACTGTTTATAAAAATACTCCACAATGTTGCCGCCATGACGGAGGCTCTCATTCCGAATAATAAAATGAAATTATTTGAAGAACGCTTTGAGAGCACGTAACAATACTTTATTCTTTCGTATGTATGAAGAATCAAGTATATAATATAAAAGGGATGATTTCACGTGCAATTTATTACGAGGCATGTAATAGGCATACCTTTAACATAACGATGGTAATGGGAGTGGATCATTTGGGTGTAAAGGGGCGGAAAAACGCAAATATTTTACATTCTTGTTTCATAAATATATGAACGAGCGTTTAGAACGCTATACCTATATGTAAATTTTGGTATCACAGGAAAGCAATCTTTATGATGTAACATTTCGTTTAATAACAGTAACACTTATACATATTTGTAGTATGTTCTTTGTTTAGTCAAATACTGAACAAACTCCTCACTCAAATGGATAATAATTAAGAATTTATATACATAATTGAATTTTTTACAGCAGTCTTCAGGGCCCATTAAAAATAATTACCGGTACAAAGTGACGCAATCGGCGATTACAAAGTTCGGTAAAACGCAAAAATGTTGTACCAGCGGTTGAGAACGGTTATAACGCCGGTATGTGTCCCCTGA
The DNA here is from genome assembly GCA_927399505.1 of Luperina testacea. Lineage (NCBI taxonomy): Eukaryota > Metazoa > Arthropoda > Insecta > Lepidoptera > Noctuidae > Luperina > Luperina testacea. The sequence continues at coordinate 11,600,681 of OV656756.1, forward strand.
GGTCGCACGAGGGTCGCTGATGCCGGCAGATTAGATGCAAACGATGCTGCGCCACTGATGGCTCTTTTACCTCTTGAATAACGCATCGATATTAGACCTTCGCCGCCCCTACTTACTGCGCTAGATTGCCCCACTAACATAAATGGTACTTTGATGGTTCTTTTTTTCTTTGATCTAAGGGTATAAGACCTCCTAAATAGCATAAAGAATATGCGTATAATACCACTGCTATCAATCTAAATCCTTACGCGGTACGCTTACAGTTTATGACTTAATAACTAAATTCCTAATTAAAATCGTTCATAAATATTTTAGAAAAACATTTCGTCGGTACGGAATCTTCCACTTTGAAGTTCCTCAATACAAAATATTTGTGTAAACGTCGGTATTCTAACGTATATTAACACATCTCATGTTTTAATAAAATTTTATTCAGGAATGGCGAGATCATAAGAAAATAGCAATAAAATTAATTACATTACAAAGTCAATTATAAATATTGAAGCGAATATCAAATTGAGGGAGTAATTAATTACATGAATCTTCAAAGGTAAGGTCGAGACGAGATGTAATTATCTCTTAATGTTTATAAAAATGAATTTGATTGCGTAAATTAGGCCATAAAGAGGAGTCTCTACACCTCTGACTTTTATAAGTAAGTAGTTGTTATTATACGAATCGCTTTTATCGAGTTGGATAGAACTTTACATTAAAACTTGTCGCTTACAAAATTTCTATAATCCGCGTAGTTATCGGGCGGGTGCAGTCTATTAGTCTGAGCCTGAAGTAGCGAAGCGGAATGCCTGATAAATTTTACTGCGTTTGCGGTAAGATAGCTTCTCGTCCCGCCGCTGCAGAATCTCAGAAGAATGGCACTAGCTATTACTGGAAGCGGAATTTAGTCCGACTCAATAGCATTCTTATATACTGCTGATGCGATAAAGATAGATTAAACAAACTTCTTGGACTTAGTTACAATTTAATAAGGTTTATCTTTTGACGCTAAACACTGTGAAGTGTCTTTTGCGTCATCACTTCTCGTTTCGAATTCTATTTAAATTCAGTGAGGTCAACTCACAAACCAGTACAAAAATGACTGCGTTATTGTGCCCGGTTACCACGACTCATTCGAAATCATTGTGCATTCTGGACCATACGCTACATTTTCCATTTTTAAGTAAATACGGATGGAATAATGATGAAATCTTAACATAGCCAACTTAACTTAAAAACTAGATGGTCTTTGTGCCCTGCTACCGAGTCATGTCATGACTCATGACAGAATAGTCACGTTTATACCCGTCTATTTGATCACCTATAATATTGTTCGATCTGAACCACAGAACAGACAGTGTGAAAAATTGATAACACGAGGCAATGTCGCGGAGGCGCGCCTAGTTTGGTGTGTTTTTTACTGAAAACACTTGGGATTTTGTGTGTAATCATTGAATTTTTTTTCGGTTTAGTCCTTTTAGTAGGATATATTTTTATTGCGTTATATATTTTGATTCATTCGCAGCAGTTTGTTTGTAAGTGTTCATGCGTACTGCGGCTATCATGTGCCCCTCTGGCGATGAGTCAACGTCCCCACATGATCGCACACGTTATTATTCCCTTGCGTGTACTAAACAATTTTATAGAACGACGATTACTACTTAAATTAGATGTGTAGTGTAGGTTAGGTACTGTAGAGATTGTATAGCTCTACCTTTAGAAATAAATACAGGCTGGTTATAATTACCGGCGTGTTCCATTCGAACGTTCAAGCAAGTGTAAAGTATTTTTATTGAGTAGTTCTTGTTTTAGTTTTAGTAGAAAAGTGCTAGAACTGACGTGTTGATGTGAAGTCATGATTATATTTAATTCAAAACTAAAGTTCTTTCAATTATATCAACACACACGCGTAGCACAATAGCTACGCACTACAGTACCAAGTTATTAAATCTTTTGGGAACTTTTTGTGTCCTGTCTTGGGAAATCTATACTACTGACTAACATTGTTTGAAATTATTGTTGATGTCTTCATGTAGGCGTCAACTTACAAAAAAGTTTATAAGTACAAAATGAAAGGAAGATACTGCCTAAGTAATTTCAAAATTGTGGCTATTTCACAGAATCATATTTCATAAAGTCAACCGTAAATAAAACAGTAGTTTTCCTGGAATCTCGGTTCGCAATCAAGTTAATAAAATAGGTGTGTTATTGCATGAAATAGTGAGCGTGTGTGAGGGGGTACGCATAGCGTGGCGACCGCAAGTGGTCAATACATTATGTACCTGCAATAAATGTGGGTTCTATAAATATGTGTGTGTACCTACTATACAAAACTGCCCATAAACGTCCAACCCTGAACATGGACCTCTGAGCGTTTGTCAGGAGAATTATTGCCGAAGTCAAATAACCATGCTTAGGGAACGGTCTGGTGCTCACATTATAATATGACAGTGAACAGTTAGGTGTTTTTCCATTGTTTTTTTCGCAAAAGTTCTTCTTTTCCGAAACTCATCGGTAGATACTAGATAGAATGATAATATGATTTACAATTTTCAGCCAGGATTTTTTAATTTAGTTGAATTGATCCATATTCGAATTACGAAACATAAATCCACATTTCAAATGTTATACGCATGCAACTTTAGCAAATAATTTCATTTTGCACTTACAAAACACATACAAGCGAATAGGTACTAAAAGAATATCGGATTACAGCGCAATCAACCGAAAGGTTCAACATGATCATTACGACTGTTTCATAAAATCGCCATTTAAACTGAAATTGAGCCGAGTTTCGCAAATGGTTTCATCTGCAGTCGATAATAATATGACCGGGGGTACAGATACAATCAGATCCCGGTCACAGACACAGTGGAAATTGTGACTACAGCTACAGGATTTGGTCACGAAAGTATTGATGTGAACTGTACCAGGGATGTGGAAACGCAAAGTAATCTACCATCTACGTTATTTTGGGAGCGTATTTAGATAAGGCATATAATATTGCTTTCGCTATCAGCTAACGGAGTGGTCTGTTGCGAAGGCTGTGATTATAAAGTACACTAGACGACTACGGGCTAATTTAACAGAAAGGTGTAGACCTTAGGAAAATCCTAGCATGTTATGTGACGTCAGCAACACGTCAGACGCCGCTACAGCTAAGCTAGCGAATCCTAGGCTAGTTACGCAATAAGCCGGGCGGGTTAGTGGCCCCGCAGCCACTTTGTAACCGGAGCACGGGACGCACTTGCGGATTTTCGCGACACTACTCGTACCACACCGAGAAACTCTAATTTGCCGCCGATGTTTACGCAAATATACTTCCTAAGTGCCATCGGATTAAGTCCATGATGTATTTCGTCATTGGTCTCAGTCAGAGTTTGGAGTCGTTTTCTTTAAGGGGACTACAGGACCTAAACGCAAAAAACGCAAGTCAATCAAAATCAGAAAAATATATGATACTCTTCAGGATATACCTATGCTAGTTAAATAGTGTGTTGAAAACATAATACAACTTATTTGACACGATAGAAAAAATTTTACAATAAAAACTATACTAATATACTCGTACATACAATCAGTCTGATTTTTTGTCAGATTATTCTACAAGCAACATACTTAAGCACTAGTGTTTTAATTTTTTAGTCCAAACAATTTTTTTTTTCAAGATAATTGCTTGATATTTTGCAATAAATTACCATGGCAGCGTTGTGCCATCGAGCTTCTCTTTTTTTCTATGCAGTCCGACAGTGACCGCGGTTTAGCCGACTTGTTTACTTGCTAAGTACCTACATTAGTTTGAATGGATTTTACGGTGACTTTTAAGTTAAGTTTATTTGGAATCCGTGGATAATACCTATTATCCACGGATATTTCCTATGTTTTTGACGTGTTTTTATGGACTATGAATTGGCCTATTACCGGCTAAGTTAAAAACCAACTTGAAACATAGGTTGGTATAATATTTAAATAAAACTTTTGACATTATCAGTAATCAGAATCACAGTACGATTAATAATAAAGGAAGGTATTTGTCAGTCGATGTCTCGAGAAATCCTTCCCTATTGTGTATTTCTACACGCAAGGTAAATATTAACGAATATTAATGTTAGACCAGTTCCAGGTGGTTAACACCCATAAGTAATTAAAATGTCGCACGTAGCCTTCATAACCATAGTATAAGACACAATATCCGACTTTAAATAAAATAAAAAAACCGGTCAAGAGCGAGTCGGACCGTAGGTACCATCGTGATTTTAATGTTTCATCGATGAGGCCTATATTCGGCAGAGAATTGGTATTATTATCTCAAGTTAGTTTAAGTAAGTTAGTTTAAGATGACGTTTGTCCAACTATTTAGCAAATAAGAAAGAAATAAAAATATATGTATATTTTTTGCAACAGGGACTGAAAGGGGGTCTGAAAAATTCAAAGTGGGGCTACTAGGGCATGTGGGGTATCATATAAAAGAGCGCAGTTTGCACATTCTCAAACATTTTTAATTTTTTCAAGCCGCATTGTTTTCGATTTTTGATGAAAAATGCAAAAAAATAACGTCCTCCACCTTATCTCCGAAGTTTGCAAAGAGAAAAATTTTAAATGATTCTATGTAATAGAAAGATGTGATTCTATGTATGTGTCTTATGTAAAGATTACAGGAAAAATAAAACGAAGTCTCTAAATGGCACATTTTTTCAAAAAACTTTAACAAAAGTTATATTAGTTCCACTATCGGTCACGTGTGACATAAAACTGTAATATTCTACATCGCAGTGCACACTGCACAGTGTTAAATTTCTCTGACGAATATATGCCTCGCCGATGAAAATTAAAAAAACATAATATGATGGTACGGAACCCTCGGTGCGCGAGTCCGACTCGCTCTTGCCCGGTTTTTTTAAACCTTTTCTTTGTTATATTATTGGAATCAAAGTCTAAGTCAAAGCATTTATTTCAAATAGGCACATAAAAGGCACTTTTGAACGTCAAAAATTACAACAAAATAAAATTTATTCTAGTCGCCCACAAGCCTTGCACAGCCACAATCATCTCCACAAGCCCTTTATTTGTATACCCCACGGTCATGGTGCTAAACTTTTTTATTTGAAGACATTAATATTGACATCTGAAATCCGCCATATTGATTTTATAAAATACTAGCTGTGCCCGCGACTTCGTTCGCGTGGATGTCGGGTATCAATATAAATGTGTCACTTAGAAAAGGTGTAAATACCACTCCTCCATTGAATTGAAAGAACCTTTTTTAGTTTTATTTTTGTTTGCGCGGAACCCTAATTACTTTTCTATAATATAGGTAACATTAGCTATCTGCCAGTGAGAGTCCTGTCATAATCGGTCCAGCCGTTTCGGAGAGTAGCCGGAACAAACAGCCAGACAAAAAATTTTTTTTGTTATAAGTAAGTACCGTATAGGCATTAGGCATACTTTCATATTCATCTCGTAAAAAGTTGATATTTTGTTTTGACATTACAAACAAACACTTTAATTTTATTTAAGTACCTAACTAGCTCCCCTGGCGAACTTCCTACCGCCTCAGAATCAATGTATGCAGAGAAAATGAATATCTTCATCATTTTTTTTTCGTGAATTTTTCTCATGTTTCAATAGTTATTTTGCTATTCGGGACGGAGACAAATCCAACAAATCAAAGATCATAAAAATCTGTCCAGCCGTTCTTGAGTTATAAATGGTGTAACTAGTCCGACTTTGTGTCATATATTATTATATGTATAGATTTGTATAGATAACTTAGCTTATCCCTACCCTAGCCTACCATCACGCGACCCAGACGAGTTGATATACTTCATGTATTAAAATCCATCCAGCCGTTAGGTTATTACGAAGATACAATATAATCTCACATATAAAGATACATAGATACCTACGCTTGAAAAACATTACCTTTACGGTCGCACTGTCGGGTTAAAAATGGTAGGTATTCGCACGACACATGGTTCACATTAAACTTACATAATTATATCATAAGTGTAATAACATTGAAACATAATTATAAGATAAGTCATAAAGTGTGACTCACATTGCAGCACATATGCGGCGAGCTCGGCCGCGAGGTCGAAGTTGACGGGCAGGCGCCCGCGCAGCACGTCTTGCTTTAGTTGCAAGAACAACTGGTACCTGATACAAGCAAACACATATTAGCTTACACTATAAAGCCTACAATATTAAATAATTGCTGAATATCTGCAAGAATGTTAGATTGCAAAAAAGACGAAATATATAATAAATGTACGAGTATTATATATTACATTGACATGACACCTCAAAAAAGATTGACATTGAAACAAACTTAACCTTCTAACTCCCAAATTGATTTTTTCCTAAAACATAAAATCTCTATTCACCCATTTCTTTTTTCTTTAACTGGGAGAAACTCGTCAAACTCGTTGCGAAAAGATTGCCCTTAGAGGGAAATTAAATATTAAAAGACCATCAAGGCAAAGGTTTTCAAAGAATTTACGAGTATTAAACTGCGGCCCTTACCTAAAGGAAGACGTTTCTCCGTGTTGTACGTAGTACGTACCTACTGATGTAGATGCGGATCGCGCCGCCGCCGGGTGCACCGTTAACACCGTAATAACGAAATTTTAATAAAACATCCCCGTACCCGCCCCAACATTCACAACGAATAAAATAAGGAATAAAATGGAAACTCTTCAAAATTCCACTTAACTGACTTCAATTGTAGCCATTGTTTTAAAATTTAAAGAAAATACGAGTAGACGAAAGTTTCTCCGCGGTTTCCAAAAGATGTTTTAGGCAGGAATTCAACTGTAGCTCTATAGAAAAAAAATTAGAGGACTCTTGTTTCAGTGTATAGCAGATATTACACCGAGGGGCCTATTTTATAAAAGGTGTCCAATTAAAATTGTCCATGAAATTAAATTCCTGTGTTTAAGTTTCACCATTGACAGTGGAGCGCAGCACGAAGCGCCACTGCACGCCTGGCCCCATTCATTTCATCAGTGCGACGTCAGTTTACGAGCTCACCGCGTTTATTGCTAGAGCACTACACCTTCTTTTGTATCCTTACTAGACTTTACTCTCTTTTATGATTATGAAATTTTAATAGTTTCAAGTAAAAAATACAGCATTAAGTAATTTGCTTCCAAGCGCTCATACATGAACACCGTATAGATTAAGGCTATTGTGTTTCAACGGTAATGTGTCCAGTTATGTCACTCTCGCCACAATAGAGCTCCTACTTGTAAAGTACATAACCGAGTAATGTTGTTATTATTACGGTTAATGTCGTTATTTACTTGCGCCCCATATACGGCACAAATGTACCTACTTACTACCTCCATAAAAGTCTGACTTCTGTCTTTGCAATGTTACACTAATTACGTCCCTCTATCTCTCAGCTTTATCATGTTATATGTAGGAATAATGGGCACTCTCGCAACTATATGTTCTTAATAACGTTCAAACTTTTTATATGGGACTCCTAGTTTAACGTGATACAACACCACTATAAAACTTAGCTATAGATCGAAGCACAAAGTAACAAGGATAACATAATGTTATTTGTAAAGCTCTGTAAAGCATTTGTCTATAAATAAGTCCGTGTCGTCATTTACGTCTTATGCTTCATTGAATATTAAAAAGGATATATCTGTGTCATTTTATAGCTTGTGTGTCGATGACAGAAATGTCGGCGGGCCGCGGTGGAGAACAGGAGAACGCTGACACGGCGCACGTTAAGAACACAGATGTGTTTTATTATCATTTCCTACTTTCATCCCTCGCGCTCCTGAATTAATGTGCTATATTATGAATAATGTTGTGAAAGCGTTACTTATATTAGTGCCTACGTGTCGGGCAGTGTTGGGACACGTGCGAGTTATACCTACACACACCGCACTCAACGCTTTGATGGAAAACCACATTAATAAATATCGCTCTGTATAATTTGTTAATGTTCAACCATTAATTTGATTTTCACATGCAGTTAGCGGTTTTGCTGGAACTCATTATAATAACAGATTTTGTTTGTAAAGCCGACGTATGTAAAGCTGTCTACGAACATATATGTGTATGACATGACAGTTTGTCTGATTTGGATGCAGGTCAACAATATACACAAATGTTCTTATTAAAACTTGAACATACGAGTTCCATAAAGAGCGGAATGCTGATAATAAAATCCACGTCATTGACGAAGTATTAACGAGCTTTATAAACTTTTAAATGAGGTAGCATCCGAGTTGTAATGATGTATTTCAAAACGCGTATAATTATGTTGTTGTATTAACGTAAAAAAGAACCTTTAATACAGGAAACTTTCCTACGTAATTATATTAGGTAGATTTATATTTGTGAACTTAAGTGATATTTTTTTAATTTATAAGTATCAGTTTTTTTTCAGTTTCTATTTGCGCCTCGGGCAAATTAGTCGTGTGTACGAATACGCTAATTACCGGTTTTGCGTTAAGAACTTTTTCGATCGTAACCGAGCCGCCGCGATCGGCCGGTCGGCGGTTCGATCTAATATAAGTAATCTATGTATAACTGCGGGAGTAATGACGTATTGTTAGATGAATGTAGTGATACACAAAGGGAAGACTCAGAGGATATAACACACTTGGATATGGAGGTGCCTACACAACTAGAGAAGGGAAATATAGAAGGGGATGATAACAATAATTTTGGGAGAAAGAGAGATAGGGAAGATGACTCATCCGGAAGTTGGACAACGGTAAATGGACTGGGGAAGAGAACCGCTAGAAGACAAACTCCAGTTCAGGAGATAAGCTGTAACTATGAAGAAGGAACAGTTGAGATATGCGTATACAACAACGAGAAGTTTCCGAAACAATTTGCATTAGCCAGACTATTTAAAACTAATGACATAGTCGGTATAACACGCGTGAAATATATTAATCCGTATAAATTAATAATCACTTTTGATAATGAATCTCATGCCGGAAAAATGATGAACTGCAAAGTATTTAAAGAAATGGGTTGGCGTTCACAAAAATCATGGGAAGTCGCAGTGTCATACGGGATTATCAGAGATATAGAATTGGATATTTCAATTGAAGAATTTGTCACCAATGTCTCGTGTGATGTGGAAATTCTGTCAGCAATACGTCTCAACCGTAGATTTAATGATACTGACGATAAAGGAGTTACCTCTAATGGATGGATTGCAAGCGAGTCTATACGCATTTGTTTTAAAGGCGCACATGTACCCTCCTATGTAAATATATACGGTATGAGAGCCAGAGTCGAGAGATACATTTTACCTGTAACTCAGTGTTCTAAATGTTGGAGATATGGACATATTGCAAAGATGTGTACGTCTAGTAAAGTTAAATGTCCTAAATGTGGAGGCAGTCACGACAATTGCGATAAAACTACATTTATATGTGTAAATTGTAAAGGTAATCACTTAGCCCTAGACAAGAAATGTCCTGTTTATTTGAAGGAAAAAAGGTTACGTGAGTTAATGAATGAATTTAATTGTACATACCGCAAAGCGCTGTTATTATATGTACCTGCATCTCCTCCCCCTACCTTTCTGATTGAAACTATTGATGTGAGAGAGAACAAGAATCTTACAAATACACTAGAAAGTAACCCAGTACAATTAAATGAGGATCAGACAACGTATGCCGATATAGTTAAAACACCTGTCATAATACCTGGGCAACAGCAGGCTATTAGTTCGCATTCGAAACGGGAATCAAAACAGAAAACAGCACATCATAAAAAACGGTTGCAGTGTCGTCCGTCCGCGACCGCGACCACTGGCGTTATGGATTGGGATTCGGAGGTGTCGTCTACTACTTGCGTGAGTGAAGAACTAGAAACATCGTCACACACAGATAAACCAAAGAAGAGAAATAAGTCAAGCGATCATAAGCCTAAAGATACGCTATCTGGTAATTTTATAAGTAATATTACAAATATACTTCTGAAGAAAGATTCACTTAAGAATAAAATAAACAATGTGGTAAAAATAATAGTAGAATGGTTGATAATACTTGTGGTTAATAATTTGCCAGAAAACTCTCTTGTAAGTAAACTTATTAATGGATTGTCATAATAATTCTCTCGCTTTTAATATTGTACAATGGAATGCACAAAGTCTGCGGCCGAAATCAACATTGTTCGAACAGTTTTTATATAAAGATAAGATTTATATTGCCGTTATCAGTGAAACGTGGTTTGAACCAGACAGCCACTTTAATTTGAATGAGTATAACCTTTTCAGATCGGACCGTTATGACGGTTATGGGGGGGTAGCGGTTATTGTACATAAATCAATTAAAGCGCAATTGCGTAATGTAGATAATTATAATCCAGGTATTGAATTCTTGTGCATTCAATTGTTGAATTGTCAGTATATTGAGAATATCGTTGCTGTTTACTGTCCTTCAACTGTTCGTACTTTACCAAGGGATTGGGATAATATATTTTCGATAGCAAATAACAAAACTTTAATTTTAGGTGACTTTAACGGTCATCATTCCAACTGGTCATATAAAACCGATCAGCGTGGATCTCAGATATTCGATTCTATGATAGATCATGACTTTATATCAGTTAATGACGGTAGTCCGACTCGTATAAAATTAGTAAATAATGTTTTGCAACAATCCTCTCCCGATGTTTCTTTTATTTCTGTGGGGTTGGCTTTAGATTTTAGCTGGAAAGTTACAAATGAATCGTTAGGGAGTGACCACCTTATTATTAAATTATCCACCAATTTCAATGTTATTAAGCAAAACATACGTAAAAGAAATTTTAAAAAATCTAACTGGGAGAAATATGCTTCGTCTGTAGAAAGCATGTTCCGTGATTCAACCGCCCCGATAGATCCACAGTTGTGTTATGACTTCTTTGAAAATACTTTACAGAAAGCAGCAGATGCCCACATCCCTCAAATTGTTATTCCTCAACATATCAGCTCTAAATTCAAGCCAAAACCGTATTGGAGCCCTGACCTATCCAGATTAGTGGCATTACGACGTTTAGCGTTAGCAAGATTTAGGCGTAACCCTTCGCCTCAAAATTACGAACTATTGCAGGAAAACATTCAGGAATCGCAAAGGCAGACGCGTAAGGCAAAAGGTGCTAACTTTAGAAGCTTTTGTTCAAGTATCGATGCAACAACTTCTGCTAGTGATATGTGGAGCAAAATGAGATGGGTAAAAGGCCGTAAATCTAAATATCAACACGTTGATTCAAGTTTAGCAGAAATGCTTCTTAATGACCTAACGCCTGATTACGTTTCTCCCCCTGAACCCTGCTTTCAGTCCTGCAACAATAAATTAGAAGCTGCTATCTCTATTCATGAATTAGAAAATTCCATAAAATCAAAAGATACGGCACCTGGTTGTGACGAAATTTCTTTTTCTATGGTCAAGAATCTTCCAGCCATCGGTAAACTATTATTACTTTCTCTGTACAATAAGTTTTACGATTCTAGTTGTGTTCCAAGACAATGGCGCAATATTCAAATAATTCCTATTCCTAAACCAGGACGAGTTTCTGGATTGTCATCTTCTCTCCGACCTATTTCTCTGATGTCATGCCTTTGCAAAATTTTCCACTCAATTTTGAACAAACGGTTGGAATGGTACCTCGAAAAAAGATGCATATTCTCCGAAAATACTGTAGGTTTTCGTAAGTCTAAGTCATGTTTAGATAGTCTTTTTACTTTGACGACAAAGATTCAACTTGGTTTTAGTTCAAATCTTGTCACAGTTGGCTGTTTTATTGACATCAATAATGCCTACAATAATGTCGATATTGTTAGTTTATTGAACATTCTCGATAAACTTTTAGTAGGTCGTAAGTTGTGTTCATATTTGTGGAGATTCTTGAATGAGAGAATACTTAAAATTTTAATTAATAATAAGGAATATATGCGGTCTACGGGACGAGGGTTGGCCCAGGGAGACCCACTTTCCCCTCTTTTATTTAACGTTGCAACTCACAATATTTGTAAGGATATTACGAACGCTGATATATCTCAATATGCTGACGATTTTGTTATATTTAAATCGGGTCCTAATGTCAATACAGTTGTTTCAGAGCTGCAGTCGGCTTTAAATACATTTAATTCCATAGTTATTAATCTAGGCTTAGAAATATCTCCTACTAAGACTAAGGTCTGTATTTTTAAGAGAGGTATGTGCAGACAACCCGTTAAGTTAGAAGTTAATAATAGTAATCTTTCTGTAGTGAACAACGTTAAGTACCTGGGAATGTGGTTGGATCAGTCGCTCAGATGGGGGAAACATATTAATGAATTGGTTCAAAGGGTTTTAAAATTTATAAATATTTTCAAAGTGTTAGCAGGTCCTGGTTGGGGTGTTCACCCTAAACACCTGCGTCGACTATATATCTCTATAATCCGCAGTAGGTTAGACTATGGTAGCTTCTTGTATGATTGTAGTTACAAGTGCCATTTATCTAAATTGGACAAAGCGCAAAACAAGGCTCTTCGTGTTATTGGTGGCTTTATTCGAAACACCCCCATCCACGTGATGGAGAGTGAATTAAATTTATCTCCATTACATATCCGTCGGAAATTTCTGGGAGGAAAATACTGTCTAAAATGTAGGTCTTTTAGGAAGAGCATTGCGATTAACTTAATTGAGTCGTTAACTTTAAACATTAATAATTCTCTATATTGGAGAGGTAGAAAGCAACCTATAATGGTCTCAATTTACAATGAGCTTAAATCTTCTGCTGTCCACTCAGTTGAGTTGATTGAAATGTTTTCTCTGGGGACATGGGTCAGCAACATCAATGTTCTTAAGACTATTAAATATAATATTCCAGCTATAACTAAGCCTAAACGACATTATGACTGCAACAGTCTGAGACAAATCTGCACAAATTTTATAGTAGAGGAGTATGTCGATTTCCATAAGATTTACACAGATGGTTCTAAGAGTAGTGCTGGCAATGGCGCGGCGGTTTGGGATCCACAATTTAATACAAATGTCAAACTTGCTATAGACTCCGATATCTCCATTATGCATGTCGAGTTAATTGCAATAGCAGAGGCTCTTTCGTATATTAACTCAATTAGTCATGATAAGTTTGTCATTCTAACAGACTCGAAGAGTTCGCTGCAACACTTGGCTCGGTGCACTTCGTCAGTGCGAGGAGTACCGATAGCCTACACGATTTTGGAGTCTATATTCAAACTAGACCAACAGTCAATTACGATAGTTTTACAGTGGATCCCGTCTCACGTACAGATTCAGGATAATGAAAGAGTAGATTTTTTGGCCAACCAAGCCGTGTCAGACGGAATTTCTATAAATGTTACTCCTTTATATACTGATTATATTAAATCAATAAAACAGCAGTGCACAGACATGTGGAGTGAATATTTTAACCAGAGGTCAATAGAAAAGGGAATTTGGTACAAGACCATCCAACCACAGCTTCCAGTGTATAATTGGACTGATCAAAATATGCTTAGCAGAAAGGATTTAGTTATGGCACTAAGACTTCGTTCCGGTCACATTCCATCAAAGAAGTTCGGTTTTCTGATGAAAAAGGTAACAACACCCAACTGTGAGGAATGTGGAGTAGTCGAAGACGTGCAACACGTGTTGATGGAGTGTGTCCGGAATGGGGCCTTGAGATTTAATTTACTTGGCCCTATAAATAAGTATGATATTGGAGAGTGTAATGCTATCCTGGCATGTCCTTTATCGGAACAAGCTAGGATACTGTACAAACTGGCATTCTTTGTTTTAAAGTAAGTGGTATCTGTATTTAGGTTTAGTTGATTGTGATGCTGATGTTACAGGGCGACGTTATCGCTCAGCGATAAAGCCCTTAAAATAAAGAAAAAAAAAAAAAAAAAAGTATCAGTTTTATCAAATATACCTACCTACTTGTAAGTTTTAATTGCAATTAAGATTATTTGTGCACGTTCATTCATCAATATCCTTTACGACCTACAAATTAGTTAACAATGACCTGACCGCGATTGTTTTGCGCTAAAGGCGTTTGAACGCAGCACAGCTGTACAACAATAGATGACGCATACATTCCGTACTTACCGGGTAATCTCTTCCAGGAGCTTGCATGGGTCTGCCGCGTAGAATTTCACTCCAAAGTAGAAAGTGTGGGGGTCGGAGCCGCGAAGTTGACGACGCAGCCGTTTCCCCGCGTCCAGCCAATGCTGCCCAAAAAAAACGACATATAAATATAAATGTGAACGATTCATAAAAGTAATGGATTTCCTCAATGCTGGGAAAGAAATACAGATACGGAATGTATTAATTTCTTATCTTTCGTAGCGGTCATAAATCGATTGAAGGAAATGATTTACTATATTGATATCTATTAATTTTGATAGTCTAATAAAAATAATATATATGTACAGTACCCGGCGATAAATATTGCACATCGACCTTTGGAAAGAGACAATCGGCTAATTTCGACTTCGTAGAGCGTTATCTCTGTCGCATGAAATACAAACAGTCCGGTATATATTAGGAGCTGTTAAAACAATTATGATTTGCTTCTTTTGATAATTATTTTTATTCTTTGTATAAAATGAAAAAAAAAGTAAAGGTCGATGTGCAATATTTATCGCCGGGTACTGTAATATATTGAATTGTTAGGTAGATTTATAAACGTCGGCAGTATCTTAATGCTGTGTTAAATGATGCCTATTATGTTCCCACTGCTGGGATACTGGCCTCCTCTCTGTGAGAGGGAGTGGGCCGTAATCCACCACGCGGGGCCAGTGCGGGTTGGTAAATGTCACATATCTTCGAATTTTTGGTTCTAGGACATGTCGGTTTCCTCACGATGTTTTCCTCCACCTTTTTGAGAGCTGTGGTAATGAAATAATTAACACAAAGTATAGCGCCTGTCGGGGTTCGAACCTACGACCTATGATTTTTTTATTAGTAAGAAAACACTCTTTATTCAAATCAGAAGAAAAGTCTTTAAAAGCATTTTCTACTCAATAGGTATGAAGCTAAGGTGAATAAAAAAAGTAGGTAGGTGCTGAGGACATAATTATGATACTGCATTAGGCGGTTAATAATATACAAACGCATGGTACCTACCTCTATTCATACATATAGAAACGATAAACCAGAGCAACTAAAATTAATTACTTTTCGAATCATTAATTGAAATAGAAACAGGGGGCCTTAAAAGGCCACTTTGGCAGAATCGTAAAAGGATAACGTTATGAATCAAAATATAGCGAAGACAGTCCGTGTTTTTTTTTCGCTGCACTACGTAGGTATAATCAAAGAGATTGGATTTGGATTGGACTGATTAGTATTTTAGCACAGACAAAAAAAATAACTGAAAAATCCTTCATCAATGGGATTTGATTCGATTAACTTATCAGTTAACTGTCCATTACGATTCATAATGTTATCCTTTCATGATTCGCCAAAGTGGCCTTTTTAGGCTCCCTGTTGATTTGAAACATGATTTTAAAAC
Source organism: Luperina testacea (assembly GCA_927399505.1). Classification (NCBI taxonomy): domain Eukaryota; kingdom Metazoa; phylum Arthropoda; class Insecta; order Lepidoptera; family Noctuidae; genus Luperina; species Luperina testacea. Next base: position 11,616,161 of record OV656756.1, read on the forward strand.
TATGAATTAATAATTTGCGACAATATGAGTGTGTCAATTTGTACAATTTTGATTTCATTTAAATGATTTTCAGCTTTTATCACTTTGTTGTTCATATTGTAAGAGTTGCTTTATTTTGAAGCCCTATCTTCCATATATTTCTAAAAACTGTTATTCATTCTTACAAATATTTTTATCAGTTTAAAGTCCTTCCTTACATTTCAAATCCGGACGCAGACAAGTAAAAAGACCTCGCAGATGGGATATAATCTCCTAATCCAATTCCACAACGTCATCGTTACAAAATAGCTCTACTTTGAAGAACTGAAAGTTTTAAAAATACATGTCTTAGTTTGTTGTTGTTTATATTTTGCTTTTTAGATATTGTGTATTTGTGATCCAGTTTGTACAGTCGTACCTAATATTGTAAGATACATTTTTCTTCCTTCAGAAAACTTTGTCAAGCTCATTTGTCTCCCAAATTGTATATCGCAAACGGAAACTACAAACAATAGGTACTTACAAAGTTTCAACCATGAGGCTACACTTTCTATGGTTTTGTATTATAACGGAAATAGATTGTTTTGTGAATACCTTAACCACCGGGGTAATTAATTGCGTAAAACACTTACAGTAGCAATGTGTTTCATTTTGACAGTACAAAAACTTTCATTGCGTTATTTACGCTGCTGAGCAGAAATTTTTTTCGAACTTATGAAGCATTGGATGCAATATGCTTCAAAGTTATTCAGATTGTAATTAAAAGTGCGTTACCCAATTAGGGTGCCGGATAAAGTTGAATATTTACTCACCGTTTGGCTATCTTGGTCTACGTAGCGAAGTCCGAAGTAAGCGGTTTCCAGGAGATCTAAATGACGGAACACCACGTCCAATAATGCTTGACCAGTATTATTATCCTGAAACAAATGAAATTTATTAATTTCCTCAAACCGAGCATTGTTTGCTTAACAGAGGATATGAAACTATGAAAGGGATAAGTGAGGTCGGCAAAATTTGCGAAACATTGGAATCTAATCGATTTTGCATATTTTGGTAGCTCATGCATAGCTAAACTTAGGCACTGAAGTTGTCTGAAATTAGCTTAAATACAGGGTGTAATGTAGGGGACACCAACACATTTAACAACCGACGAAAAATTTATTTGCTGAGTCGTATGACATGATTCTCATGTGCTGAATTCATGTTAACACATTGCGCATTGATGTCCCTTACTACGTGTAAGGTTTATTACCCAACTAGCGACCCGCCCCGGCTTCGCACGGAAACATTATTATTATTATACATATAAACCTTCCTCTTGAATCACTCTATCTATAAAAAAAAACCGCATCAAAATCCGTTGCGTAGTTTCAAAGATTTAAGCATACAAAGGGACAAAGGGACATAGGGACAGATAAAGCGACTTTGTTTTATACTATGTAGTGATGAAGTATTACCTTGTTTAAGATTGGTATTGTAATAGTATCCTCAAAAACCAATCACTGACCACCGCGGAACTAAACCTATTACAAAATCGTTTGAGCTCGATTACTACAAACCGCAAAGCGCAGGGTAACGTTAACCACAATGACAAAACTATCTTCTCTGCTTGTGTAGGTACTGTCGTACTACGTACCTACTAAATAAGCTACCGAAAGTATTGAATAAAAAACATTCATAATATTTTGAATGTCAAATAAATAAGTTGTCTGTCGATATTCCTGTGAAATATGACCACTTACTTATTCATTTACGAACATAAAGTATTTTTTTATTAGAAGTAAATTCGTGGCACATTTTAAATCAAGCTTTCCCATAAATGTCTATCGGACAAAATAAATCACAGTTGCGTCCAAAAAATCAATATTCAATGTTATTTTGTATTTGGGGTATCTTAATCATCATTAACCTGTCTGGGTATCTAAGTACCTACACAGCGCTAATCTAATTAATATAGAAACATTTATCTAAGGTCAAGTCTATGTTTCCATGTAGAAGAACCATTTGAATTTGGTATAACGGCGTAGTTACCTGAATTTATTGCCCGTCCTAATTTAATTTGGCGAAAATAAGCTCTCATTATTCGTTTATCGACAGAGGAATGCCTTCTTAGAAATTCTTGTCAGCTTGCAATTTAATTTTGCTTAGCCCCGCCTGAATGTTATGGGGTACTTTGTTTTTATGTGAGGCTTAAATCAGTTTTAAAACACAATCTAGAAATGAGATGAGTGTCTTCTTCGTCAATTTATTAGTCCGTCCAATTTTATACATAAACAATTGGATTGCAAAAATTGTTCTAAGATTTGCAATTTAAATGAACCAATCGATGCTGCGGAACCGCCTGGCTTCTGAGAAGAAACTAGATACAGATCGGGACGGGTAATATAAAGCAGTACTGTTAGAAATCAAATGCTATCGCTAGCAATAATGTAGTCAGACTATCTCTGATTAGCATTTCTTGATGCTCAGGTTTCCACAATTAGGCTAATGCGCACGCGATGAGCCTGGACCAGTAACACCAGTAGTCGGCTCGGTATATAACATAATGAGCGGGTTGGAGAGCAACAAGCGCACTGCGCAGCAGCTCTCACGCGCATCTCACAGACCTTGCGTGTGCGCCTGTGACGTCGTAACTACTCCCCAAGGTGCTAGTTTACATTTTTCCCAAACATCTCAAAATAATGTAAAGGTTCTTTTATTTAGGTATAATTTGCTTTTTGTTGAGGTTTTCGATGCAATTGGATGGGAAAACATATTTTTGGTTTTATTTTATTATCAGTATGATGAATGTGTGTTCAGTTAGTGTATTATGTCGAAATAATAACAAATAATGATACGATTGTGTATTGAATAACTAAGGTAGGTAACTAATTTGTTTATCTACCTATGTGATGTGGCCTTCCTACAAATTAAATACTATCCGTTGTTCAAACAAGTTGACAAATATCTGATGTTATTTACTATTTACCTACATGGTGCATGGGTCCAACAAAGCAGATTTGAATTGTGATTGTTCAGGGGATATTTATGACAGTTTAATATCGTTGAATTAATAATTTTCACGTGCATAGAATTAATTTGTTTGTATACAGTCGTATAGCAAAATCTGATAAACTAACAAAAGATCTTGAATCTGTCAAGAGTGATCAAACAGGCCAAATATTCAGGGCAAATAATGTACAAAGACTGCAAAATCCCACCTACCATCAAATAATTACTCAAAATCCAACTGGCAAAATAAGTTCCAATTAAGAGAGCTACGTGCGTTTGAAACAACATATCACTATAAGTGTATGGCTATAGGATCCTCCGCAAGCTTGTGGGAAAATTGCGAAACAGTTCGTTGGGCTGAATAATAAATGATTTAATAACAGAGCGCGTTTGCTCCCAGCGTACGTGAAGCTCGAAAAATAACAAACGATTTGAAAATCTGGCAGCACGGTGTAGATGTAGCGGCGACGAGCACGCGATCCGCCGCCGGCCCGCTACCGAGCCTCGTCGCTGTCGTGTTATCGTGTGTCGGCCTACCGCCGCCGCATACATCAAATTGACTTTTCACTTCGTTTTAATAAACATAGAGCCACTATTTCTGCTTTATAGCAGAGTTCAAAATACGCTTTGAGTTATTAGATTTCCATTGCCACGGATGGCCTTGAAAGCATATTTGGCTTTCAGTTCGGAAATTAAAAAAATGATAATTTAATTTAACGAAATTTTAATAGGAAATGAAATAGCGAAATTTTAATAGGGTTATGCTAATACCTATTTATCGTCAAATAAAAGAAAGTCGTTTCTCTCCATCATGTTTATTTAGATTAATTAGTATTCATGACAGCTTCCAATAAAATGGTGATTTTAAATTTATGTTTCTATAAAAACAGGTAAAATACTTTCTGCTTGGCGGTGAGCGAAATTGGTTATTAACATTGAACATGCTATGATATGCGAATCAAATGTATTCCTTACCGTCGCACATTGATCATTCATTCAAAGTTGAAAGCACAGCCAGCTAAATACGTTAATCAACACGACAGCCAAGAATGGACAGGTAATTCCTTGCTCCATTGTGCTGGCTGATTGTCAAGGGACAGGTAATGAAGACGTCATCAATAAAGCAGAACTAGGAACGAGGTGCATCAGCGCAGTAGACCGTGAAATGCCGTCGAGTCAATTTGCCGGCGCGACAATACACGTCGAAGCCCGCACAACTTGCCGCCGACACTAGGCCCGCTTCATAAATTGCTGTGCAATTCCTTGTCTTCCCCTTTACTATCTGAGCCAAATAAAACGGCGCGCCCGCGTCGCTCGACACTCAATTGTCTTGACAAAAGAAAAGCTGGTTGCTTTTAACAATTCAACACTCAATATTATTTTACGTTCTTTAAAGTAAGCTCTTGTATTTAGACTTTAATCATACCTACTCTTTTCTTCAGTTCCTTAGTTCTACATTTCTAAAAATAGCGTAAGTATATAGGTATACATATATATTTTATTTATAATAATATAATCTAACCAATACATATTTATGGGATTGCGGAAGTTTTCACAAGAGTAGTGTTGCAATGAGATCATCCCATGGAGTCGTCTACCTGTAATTTTCTATAATAAACTTAAGTATGAGTCTAACCAATTACGGGCTACAGACGGACGCGGACGCTTCGACATTCCTCAAACTTTAAAAGATCAATCTATTAGATTTTCTACCATTGGTCAGTTTCGAATCTCTAAAATGGTTGAGTTTATGACATCAATACAATTTAGTTGAATGAAATCTCATTGGTGACAGAAATCCAATTCTCAGCCACTGCGGCCATAAATCTGAATATTATTTTCATCTTTGGCAAGGAAAAATCCTCGCTAGATCCGTTAAAGACAAATGTTCCTTTGTAGATAGGGAAAACTTACGAAAGGACGGTGATTTATCTAAAATATCCATACAATTTAGCAAGAAACGTCGAACTCGTGTCGGTCCCACTTTACCCAAATTGGATGATTTTAGCCCAATATATCTTGAGAATTTGTTTGACGAACAAGTTGCGGGTCTTCATACAGACCGAACAAAAGCATTTCTGGCATAAATTCCTTGGTTGCTTACAGTAACGATGGAGATTTATACGAGTATTATCTCAGAATGAGAGGCTTTAGTGACTGCCACGATCTTATGTGCTTCCATGTTTAACATATGCTGTTCAAGTTAAGCATTTACATGGGAGATATTGTGATTAGATAAAAACGGTTATTGAAGATGGTTTGAGACTGATTCGTGCAGTTATAGTGGTAAAGGTAAACAGGAGGGACACGTTGATAGGGCCCGCGCCCGAGGTAGGCGCGGTCCGCTCGTCGCTCGCGAGCCACTCTCACATTCACCACGCGGCGACAATGCGAGTCAAATAGAATTTAATATTCATAGAGCCGACGTACGATTCAGTGAATTCATCGCCCGCACCTTGGACCCGAGCTTCGCATATAAAAGACCTTCCTTGAGCCCCTGGGTGTACTTCAAATAATTCGTCTCGGAATAGCTGCATTTCACGAGTGCGGGTTGAGAAATGGAGAAAAATCCACGCGTTGTTTCATGTACAAGGGAAAATTGAAAAATACTATCGGCGTCCGCCGGGACGCGGAAGTGTCGGTGAGTCTATCGCGGTTATGGTTGGGATTCTAAAAACTCTGTCGACGTCCGCTATAAGAATCGTATTATCACCATCACTATTGAATCGAAACAAAAAGTGTGTGGTTACGCACCACAGTGGTAATGGGTCGGATAAAAAGATCGAGGGTTCTTCCTGTGTATATTAGAGGCGCGTAAGTATATTTTAATCCACTGCAGTAAATAGTGTTGTACCTGTATTTCGTGCAACAGTTCCCGTTCGTCGAGCAGCACCACGCGACAGGCCAGTGTGCGCGGCGCGGGGCACAAGCAGTCCATCATCCCGCCGCCACAGCCGCCGCACCCGGCTGCCCAGCCGCTACGCGACTTCTGCAACAAATGACGTCACTTAAGAAACATACACATAGCATTACACAAGTGTTCATAATATAACAGCAAACCTACGTTAACATGACACGTAGGATAGTAAACTTTTAAGTAAATTAAAAGACAGATTCATCTGTAAGCAAGTTTGACACTGATTTCTATTTGAACGCGAGCTGAACAAATCTGAGTGACGGTAGAGCGAAAACAAATTGATACGTCAAAGTGGCATAATCCTTTTGATACGGGTGACATTTAAAACATTGATTGATATTTCCTAAAATGTCAATAAAAACGTTTTAAATGATTACCCAATCTACACACGTAATTTGTTACATTATACAGCCATTGTATTTGGTTACGCTCTCTAGCGATATTCAGGTAGACCATAAATTCTAATACAAAAGGTAGAGTAACCTCGGTATTCTATCCACAAAGCCAGAAGTTGTTTGAAGTCAATTAAGGAGTTATTTGCAGTCAGACTCAATAGTAAAATCACCAAAGGGTTGGTCGAAACCAAATATATCCTCGTTAAAAGTTAGTCTGGTGTGGGGAGAGAGCGCACCCGCTTCTGTTTTAACAATTTTATTTTAATTAGTAGCAGCACCCTCCCTAATAGGCGGATTTGATTCGGCTGGATTTTTTACGTACACAAAAAGAAAATACAGTTTTCGGTTATTCACTGTATATAGGAGGATTTTACCTATGTTCATTAGTTGCCAACTCTGAGGGAGCAAACTTGAAAGTTTCGACAGCTCTGCCAGTATTACTGTATGGTTACTTTATTACGACCTCATATTATTCAAGCATCAGTGTGTTACTTTAAAGTTTAATTCGAATTTAGTATAAAGTGTAATCGTACGTAAGTGCTATTTTGTTCATAAAAACAAAATATGCTTAACACAAAACTGTTTCCACGCAAATAAACAAGAGGTTTTAATTTCTGCTTTCACTTGTGTTAAATAAAATTCAGTTTGTCGTAGAATAAATTCTGGGTTCCTGCGTTGCGCTCTTTCCAAGTCGGTCAAGTGCTTGGACCCGCTCGATGGCTTTTCATTTTCATTGTTTTTCAATGTCGTAGTAAGTGTTCCAGGAACATCGTAAATTAAGTGTCCCATCCTCTTTGTGGCAGTGATTGTAGACAAGTCATTCATATTTTATAGGCCAAGGAGTGCGGGAAACTATTTAAGAACAGTCTTATGTTGGAATATTAATGTTTTAATGTTAAATTAGTGAGAATATTGGTCAGTGGGTCGTCTCAGATCGTCGTCGTCAGAGTCGTCGGATTTTATTTCTTGAAATAACATTTTGAGTTGAATTAAGATTATTTCTGAAGGTCGCCAACCTGCCCTCTCTGTCTTTAATAATTTATCAATCCTTTGGTAAAATTATATGCCATATGTTACAGTAGCTACATTTTTAAACTGTATATTTGAGTGAAATTTTTATTTTAATCAATAAAGCTATTTCAATTGCACTCAAGATAAATACGACACAATAAAATAAAACATAGTGATTTATATTGCTAAAGTAAATTCACTAACGCCTGAAAGTTACGAAGAAACTTGTAACAACTAAAAGGAAGAGGGACCAAGAATTGTGGAAACAAACAACAGACACGGCAATACGAGCCATTAATCCGAACGATCCCGACAGAGATTAGTGCTCCCGCTATTGACCCCACACCCCGTACCTCGTCCCCACACGTAGAAAACATTTTCCCGCCATTGTCTGACTGAGCAGGAAGTAAAAAGAGGAGTCGCGATTGACATCGTGGCTGCGCGCGGCGACCCCGGCACCCGGCGCGGCGCGGCGCCCGGCACCCAGCGTGCAGTGTGCACCCCGCTCTGCCGCGGTTGCACTCGATATTTGCGATTTTCCTTTGTTTTCTTGAGAAGATACACACGAGATAGACCGATAGCATCGGCAACGAACAGTAGATATCAGAAATAACATGAGTCTCCGGCAATATTCTCGCGCTCTTTGGTAATGTCTCTTCACAATAATCACGTTCTCACGTATTATATTTCCCATGTGCATCGAGGTAACGAGATTTAACAGTTCTTAACAAAAAATGTTCGAGAACAATTTTTCCAACATTTACAGTATAACACCAAGTCTGTTTAGAAATATGCCTTGTTGTTACGCATAACAAGCGATTTATAAAAAAACAGAATTTATAAGGCAGAGACAAAGGATTTATGAGACAAAGGAAGAGAGAATTTATTTATTCTAAGAAATTCCTCCCGGTGTTATGTTTTCTATTTTTTTTAGAACGATTTTATTTCTGTAATTCCTGTTATTACGGAAATAAATATAATCTAAAGGACTTCAAAGGGCGCTTTTTTATAAGTACCATGTAGCTTTTCATTCCACGGGGAGGACAAACGACAGGCGAGGCAATTAAGAAGTCGTTAGTGGCACTGCGGGATTATGTAATGCTAGTATTTAAATCCTTTTGAGCTGTAAAGGAAGTCTGTTATCGTATCCAAAGGGTCGGAGTACCTATGTGCTGAACAGCATAAGTAGATGCAATTAATTCCTGATTTGCAGTTAACGATAAAATAATGTGAGATTTCAAACCATACACTCACTACCTATGTCCTACATAGGTAGTGAGTGTATGGTTTGAAATCTCGTATCAAAATATTTCTTAGTTATTGGTGATATAAACAGAGTGTGCGAGCGGACGGCGTCGCATGCCGACACGCACTCGCCGCGCGCATACTGATGGCGACGCGTGAGGCTTGTGACGCCTGCTGTCCGCCGACACTATCTAAACTGCTTTATAATAGTAAATACTGCTTATCAATTCCTCACTTGAAAAGTTTGTCGAACCGGGCCTCTAATGTGTACACACAAGTCGATCTAATTGCTTTGTACACTTTAAAAGAGGAGACTTAAGTGGACAAAATGCAACAATGTACAGAATACGAGATAAAGACTTACTTGAATCCTTTTAGTTTTTTAGGAGGTAAGCCTTGCCCGGGCTTTCAATACGGGCTTACAATTAATTTTCCTTCAATACCTACTTAGAAATCCAGGGACTAGCACTGTCTTGGTTGAAATAATGGGTTCTCCTCTTGTGTGTCAAAAAATATTAAGAATCAAAATCTAATTGGAAACATTACAAACCTTCGGGGTTCCTCGAGGTAGTGAGTTGAGACCAAATCGTTTTCTAGTACGTATTCATGAACTAGGTACTTCAAATAACGCTTTCGCCGATGACATTCCATTATTTCCCGACCGCGAATGACATGTCTTAGTGGGAAATCTCTCGTTCTCACTGTGAATATACGTGAGGATAAACAGTTTAGAGAGTTTCTAGGGGTAAAAAAGCTTTCAAGATTTAACGACATTTACGTTTTGAACAAACGTGTTAATTTTTTCTCCAATGAGCTTATTGTTAGGCAAAAGTAATTATATTCATTTTTATGGTAATATGTTAATGTATAACGTTTAAGTTACCTTGAGTATTACTAATCCAACACAACTGCATACATTTTTGTAATATAATATCAAACCTAATACAACCTGCCTAAAACCAGTGACACTGAATTGACCACACACAAATAAGTATGTAAAATGATCGAAACAGGGGGTAATACACTTGTATCAATAAGTAATAAACAGGCACCTACTCGTATGTAGTAGTTCGTTTGACTAACGGAACGTGAATATTTCGTCCGGATTCACTGCATGAATGAGTGGCTTTGTACCAACTGCTACTAAATGACGCCGAAACTACCTACGTTTTATGAATTTCAATGGAATGCGTTTGTAGAGTGCCTAGGTATTGAATGAGGCCCTCGCAAAATTACATTGCTGTTCACCGATAAGGTTTAATTGGATTTAAATTGTCGATATTTTGGCTAGCGATTTTTCATTGCAATACTGAATTCCATATTTTTAAATGTTTGTTTTATATAAGGATATAATTACCTGATACCGAACGCATTGAAAGGTAGGCAAAGGTGGAAAACAAATGACTTCTACGTCATTATTTCCAACGAATTACGATATTCGGTGGGCTCATACGTATTCCTATTACTTAAGTTAAATGACCCAGCCCGATTTTATTCGGCAATAACTTGCACGCATTACTCGCGAGTTGCATGTACGGTACGCGGCTGATGTTGGAGCGTTAGGGAATAAATTGATCAGAGGCCGTATCTCAGCGGACGGACGTCGTAAACTTTGCACAACACCGGCCGCACTTTTCGCGCTTCGATACGATAAACCTACAGCGCACGCAGAATTACACCGATAAGACACGCTTTATGTACGGTATATTTGCTCTCCGCATTCAGGGAGATTACGGAAGTGATTATTATCAAAGATTTTATTTGTGCTCCTTTTTTTACTTCGTCCAGAGTTGGTTGGCGGTTAAAACTACAAAAGCCCATTATACATACACTCAGTATTATTCAATAGCCAGTTCTGAATATAAAATGTAATGCATTAAGCACTATATCCTTGAAATAAACTTAACAGATGACTTGGATCCGAGTAGTTAGCTGGAAACAAGCCAAACACAGGGTCACAAGGAGCGTATAAGTAGACACTTATACATACAAACCTAGAACATGTATGAATACACTTTGCTTGTGTAAAGATATCCAATAAAATGTTAACAACACTCTTGCAATACGAAATAATCATGTAGACCTCCAAACGGTCGGATTGGCGCTTAAAGTTATTCAAACCTGACTCATAGTGTAATACGTTCCAAGTAGCCTCTTCCAGCCTCTTCAACGAAAGGTTTTTTCTTTCTCTCGAAAATTAGTACGTACATTTATTATTATTATGAGTAATTTTCTGGAGTCTCAAATTAAGGCAGGTAGCCCGCGGCGCCGCGGGCCGCTCTCGGCAACAATCAGTGAGCGGCGGCGGCGCTCGGTAACGCATCCCATACGAAGGCTCACCTCGGTTTGCCTGCTCCGCCCACAGTTTAACATTTTTCAACTCGCCTGGGAATTAATACTAGTTCGTTGCATTGTTTATTATAGAGCACTCTAATTATACTGTCATTATTATTTTCGAGTTAAGCCGAAGCGCGATGCTGTGGTTTTATTTTTTCCACCAGAGTGATTACTATGAAAGGGTCAACGTCTTTAAATTGTTTTGTACAAAATTATCGGGTCACTTCTATTTTAACACAGCTCGTCAGTACAAAAACTAATAAAGCTAGCATGTGAGTGAAACGCTGTTATTTTTAGCGAAGCAGTTTAGAAAAGCTCCCAACTAGTATTCAATTTTGTTTGAAATATTGGGCGGATTATATTTTTGAAAAGCATACATAGGTTTTTTGATGAAGCAGCAGCTTGAAATACTGTTCCATTTGTTAGTTTTACGGTTGGATAAAATATCCGTGTCGTGTTCTCTACAATTTATAATTTTCCTTATGTAAATATAATTTAAATAACCGGCTATCACGCAGAAAAATGATTCCATCCAAATCGCTCACAATAAAAAACAGAAAAATGCATTGCAAACAAAACATTTGGCCTGTATAAACGTATATTATTCGCATGTGACGTCGAGCGAGTACATTAGCATTAAACACATAAAATTCGCACGCTCCTAACTGCGCCGCTCAATCCGCAAGCTCAGAAACCGTATGAACGAGGAAATTGTGAGATCGTTATTTTTTGTGACGTCATAATAGAAGCGTTAATTAAAAAGCTGCAGTTATCACATAAGGATTCTTAGAGCATTGCGCTCTCTGCCCCGAGCAGAGCGCCGACTTCGCAATTTTAATACATAAAACCTCTTTGAAGAATTATGAGCACGCATCCACGGTATCTTACAAGATCATTTATTTTAATTTTGTAAATGTTTATATTTGCAAAAACGTGTTTATGCTTGTAGATGTGAAGTAATAAATTGCATGTAGGTTAAGACATTTCCTGCAAATTGATAAAATCATAACTTATACTTTCTCCCACGGCCCATACAGCTACTTTTTCCAACTGAACCGGTAAATACTTACAATATCACATTTAAAACTCTGCTATAGCACCTTGAAGCAGCTTTTAGATGCAGAAAGAGTCATAAATATGTGGGAGATGACACCGCTAAGTAGAACATAAACGGCTTTCGTGGCCTCACCTGCCTCATAACGTTACGTCACGTATCTCCTCATCACTTCTTTCTAACTTTATCGTGCTATAAACATATAAGACTCCTTGAGCTTGTTAAAGTTCTTCCTTATTGACGGCAAGTGTAAATATTTACACACACAGACATTTATTTGAATGCCCTTGTCTTTAGGTACTTTGAATCGATCTAAATTGTTAAGGCAATCCTAGTTAGTTTAGTAAAAGATTTATTGCTAATCTTTAGTCTGGTATACCTTGAGCGAGACTTGAGGCTGCTCGCTGTTCGGGTACTAGGCAAAGTTTGAACTCATAACACACATAGGCGGTACATAGGAAGGAAGTTGAAACATGCTCGCGATTAACATACTCAGTGCGTTTCGACGTTGCGCGGTGCTTCTCCACCTTGTATGAGTGAGCAACTAACGAAGAACCCCTCTAAAACTTTGTTTTACGTTCGCACCGCACTCGCTTTGTGAATTAAAAGCGGTGCTCCTTTCGCACTAAAACGCCCCTTAATGAAACGCGATCGTCGCAAACTCGTCTAAATTTCCGCAACAATGAGTACGCCAGGCGTCGTTTCGCAGACTGCGCGTTACTCATCCGCCCGCATAACGAGAGGTTAAATTAAATAACAACGAAACTTTGAGAATCCCCGGAGTCGAGTGCTGTAACGATGGAGCTGTATCATTAGTTCGATTCCTATTGGAAGTTCCTGACCGCAAACAGCTCGTGACGGGTTCCACAGTTCCACTGTACGAACCAACTTACCTACTGCGCACCAGTTTGCCAAACATTAAAACTACTAAGCACTTGTGAACTCTGGCGCGGACTTAACATTTAATTCTGGTTTTTATTTGTGTCAATGAACTGCCGAACCCGAGAAAAGAGCAAAGTGTGAGTGAAACTTCCGCAGTGTCCCATATCTTGTACCTGATCAATATCTACGATTTTCTTCTACACGGCTGCTAACTGGAAAGTATATCTTAATTCAACCTGTGTTTGTTTGCGTTGTCAACTTTTTTATGTATCGAAAAACTATTACTTTCACTTTTGTAAGTTTTTATTTGATACTCATCGGAATGATTTTGCCTCCCCTAAACCAGCAACAAAACCCAACTTTTTCACTTTACGTTTGTCTCGACCTGTTCCGGCCGTTGTTGTTGTTGTACCAAAATAAGAATTCCCATTTACCAGTTTTAATGCCGAACTGAAAGTTTCTCCTTTTTAATAAACACGGTATTTTTGTGGGCGAGAGGTTCTCCACGAAAGGAGATCGGACATTTTTGTATGGACTTTGGTCCAAGTGGCGTCGGATGATGAGACCTGCTTTATTTATTTGATAATTTAATATTATAACTATAAACAAACCCGCAAATAAATCGGGACATGGAGATAAAAGTTATTGACACTTAGGTACCTATATCATTCATATTATTATACAAGGGGGTATTATATATTTTCGTTATTAATTATTTCAATGTTCATTATTACAAAGACAAAATATATTTATTGCAGGTATCTATCTTGAGCCAAATGTATAAGCCTCTCAAATTGTCTTCGGCTTATTCCATACAGTGTCGCTAGCCTATCGTCTGATTCTCTACTTCCGAGTTTTGATAGGTACATTCCTTATATTTTCTTTGGCTGGGGACACCTACGCAAAGATGGTGTTTCTGCTATAATTATGTTGAATTCTTCGTGAGTCCGCCCGGTCCAGTAATGCAATTCATCTGCTGTCATATTTTCAACATGTTCAAAATCCATGTGTGATGCATTTGTTATTGCATTTTTTTAAATGGATATGATGTCCATTATATGAACACTCGAAAAATCATGAGAACAGGTCTCACATACTTAACTTGGGGTATCAAATAACTCCTCCCAGTTATTGGATTGCATATGTTTGTCACAGACTCTAGCATTTGGTGGGACACAATAGTTTGCGTTAATTAAAAAATCGACCATTACTCTCTCAGGTATTCGGCGTCGCGATATCAAACGGCAACCATGAAAAATACATGCGGTGATGTCCTTGAATAATAGCGAATAACTCACTGACTAGTGAAAAATACGCGGGCTGACGCAGGTGCGGCGCGAGAGCATCACCGCCCGGGGCCCGCGCCAACTACGCCACGCCCCTCGTCCTGTTTGGCCGACGGATTTTGGCTAACAATCCTATCCATTATTGCATCTTAATAAACCCATTTTTCTGGATTGTGTAACTTTTTTCTCCATGAGCCAATTTTTATGTGCCCATAGAAAAAAAATATCCTACATTCATGAACTACTAAATAAACTAGATTTCATCAGCCGACGCCATTTGGACCAATTCCGCCCGTTCTCCTTTATGAACTGCAGTTCACTAGACTGAAAAGTGTGTAAAATGAAACATGAACACAGCTTATCGCTACAAAAATTGCGTTAATTCTGCCGCCGCTGCTGCTATTCGAACGGGAGCGCTTTGACAGACACGATTCAATCTGGTAATCGGAAATGGGCATTGTTGCAACAAAGGTCCCATTGTCCTCCGCCAGAATCGTCCTCCCGCGCCCGCGCTGCCTCCATCATCGCCATAGACGTGCGCTCGCCGCATGCCCGCGAATATTCATGCCGTACCCAATAATACAGCACCGCGCTTACAGATTCCGACATGTCCGTCACAATAAATAGAACCTATTCGAATCTGCTACACGTGAACTTATGTATAGGAAATTGAGTTACAAAAACAAATGAATGAACAATTTATTGGACTATACTTATGACCAGGCGGGCCTAAAAAGGCCACTTTGGCAGAATCATAAAAGGATAACATTATGAATCATAATATGGTGAAAACAGTCCGTGTTTTTCTTTTTTTTTTTGCTGCACTAAGTAGGTATAATCAAAGGGATTGGGATTGGATCTGGACTGGAATGATTGGTATTTTAGCACAGACAAAAAAAAATTACTGATAAATCCTTCACCGATATGATTTGATACGATTAACTTAACAGTTAACTGTCCATTATGATTCATAATGTTAACCTTTTATGATTCTGTCATAGTGGCCTTTTTAGGCCCCCAGTAATCAGGGGGTCTACTCTCTTAGTCTGTCAATGAAGATACGGGCCCGTCGGAAAGTATTTGATCGGTCAAAACAAGTGACAAATTAAATTATTTGAACGGGTAGAAACGCATCCCGAGTAGAGACAACTGTCAAATCGTGTTGTCATTCGTTCTTAAGTCTGACCCCAAACTAATCTTATAAGAAATATGATATAATAAATAGGAAACGCCCGTAACTTCAACTGACACTAGGAATTTCGTGCTTAGGTACCCCTGTATAGGCCCAAAACACTAATGCTGGGGGCCTAAAAAGGCCACTTTAGCGAATCATAAAAGGATAACATTATGAATCGTAATGGACAGTTTAAACTGTTAAGTTAATCGCATCAAATCCCATTGATGAAGGATTTTTAAGTTATTTTTTTTTGTCTGTGCTAAAATACTATTTAGTCCAATCAAAATCCAATCCCTATCTCTTTGATTATACCTACGTAGTGCAGCGAAAAAAAGAAAAACACGGACTGTCTTCGCAATCTTTGGATTCATAACGTCATCCTTTTACGATTCTGCCAAAGTGGCCTTTTTAGGCCCCCTGTTCCAAATTCAAAATCAGTCAATAGAGATCCCTAAATCAGCCTATATCATCATATTTTGATTTGATTTTGATTGAATAGATGTCAAAGCCCTGTTTGAGATATATAATTTTTTGCGTAGGCCGCAGGCTAGCGTTATTTAAATACGAATATTGTAACGACTTTATAAGTGGAATAATTTCTTTTACGTCCTTGCTATCCCAATATGTACCCTAAGTGCTTGTAGGATGCGAAATAATAACTGGGTAAGAATGATCTTTATAAAATGATCTGGAGATTCATCATTATAGTGACGAGCCATCCTCGATCCATAACTTTATCTTGAGGAGACTACCTCAATATATTTTGGAAAGATTGATGCATGTTGTAAAAATACGTTTATTTTTATTCAATTTTTAAGAATTACCTACATTCTTTTTTCATTTCTGTGTACGACCGCCTGAAAAGTTCATAGTTTTCCAGAATTAGATTGTATAGAGATGTGCTAGTACAGATAACCTAACCCAACATACACATATCATCACATTCACATATAATTATGTAATAAAATGTATACAAAATATTGTAAAACATTTTTAAAAGAGTAGAGGTGGAGTTTCTTGTCCATTCTTCTCCATACGAAACTAAAATTTGGAAGAGGCGAATTCTATTATTTTTTGTAAATTTTGACTTTCAAAATATTATGTATGAAAATGTCACGT
Organism: Luperina testacea; assembly: GCA_927399505.1. Taxonomy (NCBI): domain Eukaryota; kingdom Metazoa; phylum Arthropoda; class Insecta; order Lepidoptera; family Noctuidae; genus Luperina; species Luperina testacea. The sequence goes on from OV656756.1 coordinate 11,632,554, forward strand.
TGATATTTATGTAAGTACCTATTAAAGGTCACTTTATGAGTTTTACGTTAGTAAAATTTTATCCTGACTCATATTACGTTGCGGGATAGCAACCGCTACAAGAACAATTTGTAGGTAGGTACTCTCGAAATATCTTAACAACCCGAGGACAAAAGAGTGGTATAAGTCAAGGGTTCGATTTTCGATGGTTTTGAAGTGGGTGGTCCGTTGAGTGGACCGCGATTTACAAATCTGCCGAGGACAAGAACCCTCTTGACCCTCTCGTGAGGTGCCCGAATTGCTCCCGAATCTACTACAGACTCTCTATAATTTATACGAGCAATTTATTAAATATTAAGGTACCTATACATTACGTTTTATTTATGGACGTTGTACATAATTATTATGTACGCAAATTCAGATTTTAATGTTTATCTGCTAATGACAGTGTTATTAAATCGTCAATCTATTTTAATAGTTATCAAGTAATAATTGAAAGAGGATGTCGTTAAATTTTAGCTCTAATAATGTTCATTAACTCAGCAATATTTCAAACTAGCTTCCGCCCGCGGCTTCGCCTGCGAGGTAATGTCGATAAAAACTATTATATGTCCTTCCCCGGGATGCAATCTATCTATCTGCCAAATTTTATCGAAATCCGTTCAGTGGTTAAGGCGTGAAAAGGTAAAATAGATACAGATACAGATATACAGACAGTTACTTTCGAATTTATAACATTAGTATAGATAAGAAACTAGTTAGTTGGTTTAGTTACTCGCACATGTTAGAAAAACGATTTGAACACAAAGACATGGTTCCAAGCGAAAGCTATAAATGAGATCGACCTCGTTATCACTGACAGCCCAAGATAGAAAGGAAGAAAGATGGCAGTGTCCCTGGAGACCGCCTTCATCCGAAGATACCAATATGTTACATGTAGGGACACAGATGTAACACTACTTACGCCTAATACTAAATTTACCAGATTAGGGTCTCTTACCAGAAAATATCAAGCACGAATATAAAAAATAGGCAAGCGTGATAATTATTAACATATCTTCACTCTAGAATTAGTAGAATTACCTTCTTACAACTTCAAATGTAGGTAGGTACCCAATGAGGGCACCAAACACCGCGCAAATAGAACGTAACAACTCCAGAAGTGGTGTCATCTCAGGTTTGTAATTTAAAACTTTGTCGTAATAGGTTCCAAAAGTACATGAGGCTACTGCATAATCAGTTCCGCTACGAAACAAAATGAGATTATTGCCAAGGTGAGGTAAGTGCGGCCAGCGATGGATGCACGGCGCCGACGACCGCGGCCACGGCAGCGGCCATTCAACTCAACCATAGCCTCGCGCTCTGCCGGCCTTCATTGAAAACACTGCCGCTGGACTATTGTCCAACACCACCCAACCTAACCATAACATCATTTACTCAAAGAATGGATGTACTAACCTCAATGCTATGTGCGTTAAATTCGATAATTAACTTAAACGAAAGAGAATGGTCACGCATCATAAAGTAATTAAACAAATGAAATTCTAATACTCAGGTTGTCGTGCTACTATTCATACTAGCCGTAACGATTTGCGTTGATATACCACGGATACCACCTGCATTGTTTTTACATACTAAACTTGAATAAATAAACATCAAACAAAGTTGATAAAAAATATGCTTACCTACTTACAAGTAACTAAGTCCAAAGTAGTCCAGTAGACGGTTCAAGCTGAACAGTAACATACAGTATTGGTGAACATCGTAAGTTAAAAAGCAAGATAATTTTTGCACTTAAATCGTACTTGACGACATGACTGACGGAGCCGGTATTTCTCCGAACACTTCACGACACTTTTATAAAGTTCACATTTTACAATGTTATAACATAAACTTGTCTTAAACTTATCAGTTAATGAATTTTGCACCAAACGGGGGTAACAAGTGTTATGTACAAAAGGGATGATCGCGAGCGCAAGTTGGTGGTAGTGTGTGGCAGCGTGCCACCTGCCACTGTTAGCGAACACGAATCTACTGCCGCCGGCCGCTGCCTGCCGGTCCCGCGTTCACAACTCCAGCTCACCATGACACTACCGGCTATCACTCACGCACTATCATCTTGAATGAGCCATATTCATTGCTTCTTATAGTAAAACTCTTCAAATAACAAAGAAAATGCAGCGAGCAATGGACAGCACATACCGAAATTGTCGATCCCAGTTTTGTTGGTAGTGGCTTGAGCTTTGCGTGGGAGGAAAAAGCTCGCTCGGATCGCTTCCTACGTTGTCGAGGATAACAGCAGCGCCCTCTGTGACAGCTACCGTGAATGACGGCGCCGTTACCAGCGCCATCTACTGGATATACAGAATGTTATAAACTTAGTGTGATTGCACGTTGTTGCTCGTTCGAACCCGTAAACCAACTACGAAGCAAAACCAGTCTGCGCCAAGTAGCGATAGTTTTCGAAAGGTGGCACTGTTAAAGGTTACTTGAATTAGGGAATAAGTTTAGTTGAATTGGGTAGTGTGGTGTTCACTAAAATCACTTATTTAGGGGTTTGGGGTATAGAGTAAAACCACAGCATTATCAGTAAGTAGGTACACAACAACTCAAAGGGACCGTCAAGTCGCCACAGGGGATAGAGCGGGACTCGCTTGAGGCGCTACCATTGAGTTGTGCGCTACATTTAATAGTATATCACAGCTATAAGTATTAATTCTGTCGAAATAGTTTACATTTTTATAGCCTTGAAACATAGAATAAAAAACCATGCAACAAACGGGCAACAAACATTGCTACAAAGGGCTACTACTCGTAGGTACTACAAATAACGCCATTTCACGTAGCAGTAGATACCTACATAACCTAATTAGACATTGGTTTTTTTGCCAATGTCAGATGTTTCGAGTAAGAAAACTAAACTAAAATAATGGTTACTTACATAAAATTAACAAATTAATAATAATTACAAGGAAACAATTTCAAAACGATATATTTTTTGAAGCAAACACAAACGTCTGTTTTTTTTACAAATAAAAGTAGAATAGTACATTTTCAAACAGAAATATGCTGCCTCAATAACATTATTCCTATATTCCATTGCCATTTAGAAGAAAATTAAAAACATTAATTTCTTTTTAATTGTTTTACTTTGAACATATGACGTTTCTAAGCATGCTCTGCATGCTCTAAGTAGTTTGTCATACTAAATATTATGTAATAATTAAAAAAAAAATAAGAAATCATCAGAATTATAATGTAAAAAATGTTATAACTCATTTTTAGCTAAACTTTTAAGTTTTTCCTTGATTTTTTAAGGGACCCACACTTTACCAATCATTAGTTTACCTATTTTATGTATAAGACAATAAAGAACACTACCTAGTAGTAGTAAGTCGCAATTATTACTTGTGACATCATGTCTAAACAGCTTTTAAAAAAGATCGTTACAATAACGTGTCAAAAAAAAAACATGACCATGTTCGAGATGACGCAACGATAACTTTTAAATGTGTCAAATTAATAAGCGCTATTGGTTTGTCGTGTTAAAGTTTAAAAAATCAACTATTAAAATAATCAGGATTTATTTTGAACATTTAACTTCCTCCAATTTGTAATTTACAAAACTTTTGCTTTCAAGGTTCCAGGAACATATCTCTATAGAATCGAATAAAACCTCTTTTAATAAAGAACTTTTCACTGCAATTTTACAGCAGCTGGCTGCCATTCACATAGAATAAAAAATTAAGGAAATTAGAGAAGAACCGACTTATTTTTAACTGAATGCATAATAATTTATATAATAATTTATTCGTTTTGTGGTTTTGTGTCCGTTATTTAATTTTTTACTGTCATTTCGTACTAAAAGTACTAAGTACAATTCCCAATTTGCTGCTGGAAATCAAAACATTCCTGAAAAATCATTGAAAAGGTAAGTATTTCACTAAGTACCTACATTTGAAATCCTTTAATATTTTAGGTACATACTTATTTCATAAACCAATAGTAAATATTGCATCGTCAAAACAATGACAATACAAATTCTAATATAACGAAGAAGTTTTAAAAAATCAAACGTGAAAAACACCACAATGCCAGCCATTAAGGTCCCTTTGCATAATTTAAAAAATAAAGCAAATAATAACAAGCGCACATTTGAGCCACAGCATTGGTTACCTCAGACCACAACAGCCAGTCATAATGCTCAACGGTCTCATATCATTTATGTAAACGAATGAGTCATTTTAACGATTCGATCATTTAATATTCTATCAACGGTAAACACTTCTGACTCACTCAGGTTCTTATTAGCGAACGTCAAACGTGATAGTATTCTAAGGGCCTATGTATGTATTTTATAAAGGTAAGCTGAGCCATACTTTGTCGCCTTTTCCTCCAGAAAATGAGTGCAGTCACTTGCATAAAATAAAAAACGACGGGTTGCACTCCGGGAGTGCCGGCAGAAGTGAAAACATGAATATTAACGTTGTGCATTTTTAATATTTTGGAATGGTTAGAGAATAATTTTGTACGAATTGCTTTCATTATCAGTATAAAAAAAAGTACTATTATTTATGTGGTGGAATACAATATTCATTTATTGCGCTATCGTACACAAACATGACAATTTATATTACATTAAAAATTTAACACTTCAGAACTATTACAATTATTTTACATTAAAAAGTTTATCTCTTAGGAAAATCAACTTCCATCCATAATTTCAACGACTTTTTCATCATCATCATTACCAGAACCATCATCGCTAATCACATGGTACTGAGAATTGAGAAGAAAGAAAACTGAGAGTTTTATAGGTTTAAAATATATATTAAAGGTCTATCTTTAAGTATTATAAGGAATACAGTTAAACTATAACCAATATCATATTTAAAAGAGCTTATTTCATATTTCTTATTACATTTTAAGGCTGAATGACGATTCCTTTGCTCTATTCGTGCAACGCGACGCGACGATGAATTAAAAGTCAACATGACATAACAATAACAACCGATGACGCGACGCTAACAAAATCACTTGAATTTGTAGTTTTTAAACTTTTGGGTGCTTGATTATTTGTATCAGCGAGTGCTTTTAACATAGGTAGTTCTGTGTCTAAGAGGATAAATACAACTACCTAATGAAATGTGAGTATTATGATTTTTTCACTGATAGTATATGGCTATTATTACTATTGTCTCATCCACGAGTACGAGTATGATACACGAGATATTAATAAAATTTAAGTAAATTACATGATTAGCTATTGTTTTACTATAATATGTACGTATAACTTTAATGTTGTAACGTAACATTGTGTGTTTTAGCATGCCAAGAAGTGCTATACTTTCATTACATAATATGAAAACTGTTATAATTTTCATATTTAATTTTGTAGAGTCCTAAGCAACCTCTAAGACGACCTACTGACCAATTACTGCCTGTAGAACAATCTACTAGAGGCATGCTCCAGACCGAACAGTCCACACCTTCAATACCAGTAAGTTAATTCTAATAAAATATAATAATGTAATGTTATATTTGCAGGGCGAACGGACATACAACCAGGCCCATCTTTGTATAGGGACAATGTGCCAATGGAAAACCAGCCTAATACAGAACAAAAGGTGAAGTTTTAAATAAAAGTCTTACAATAATATGTTTTAACTTTATAATGGATATTTAGATAACTTTTTTTTGTATTACAGTTTGAGGCTAGATCACCACTTGCAGTCTTGCAATGCGTCATCATAGGAGTAATGCCCCAATTGCATCTTCATGTAAGGTTAACTTAATTATAATTTGGTTAATTATTGGTTTAGTGTAAAAAGCACTACATAGTAGTGGTCTCACTTTTGATTCCCGGGTTGGGCCAATTTGTTGGGATTTTCTGTAGGTTTTTTCAACAGCAGCCCTTATTCAATCAAGATCAAGATATAGACTACATCTAATAGAATCAAGATATAGACTACATCTAATATGTATACTACATTGTAATATCTATTCCTTTAGAGGGAGAGTGATGTGATGTTGATGATACTTACATATTTGTTTTACCTCTGTATAGTAATTTGTTGCATTTTTATGTTCATAGCATCTCGTAGGCATCGAACGGCACACCGCCGTCTGATCCAGCACTCACCACCTTCTCAAAGGCAATCCAAATGGCGAGCCTGACTGAATGTTTTGTCGCCATTAAAGAGAGGTGTTTGGAAAATGAGAGACTTCTTATTGACAACCAGCAGAGGATGTTCGACTTTTAAGGAAATAAGTGAGTCATGGTCAAGGCAGACCCAGGCACTGCAGGATTTATGAGCATCCATCAGTCGAGGAAGTTGAATCTCCGAAACATGGATCTACTACTATGTTTAGATAATTTTAAGTTTATTTAAGATGGATGTTAAGAAGTTTAAGTATAAGAACTGTTTTTTTGTAGTAAATGTCAATGTTTGTTAGCGGGCATGCTCTTTATGCCTGCAGGCTTTTATTTAGGTACTTATTTAATTTTGTTTTGCTTGGGTAGTTTTCATTGTATATACTAAATTATTTAATTAAATGTCCTGTTTCTTGTAATGTTAATTACTTTGCATACCTACTATTGTATAGAATCAAGTTTTTCTAACTGAATATCAAAAGTCATTTTGAATAAATGATTTTTGATTTGATTGATTGTTTTTAATAGTAAATAAAAAAGAAAATAATGCAGTTATCTGTTTAATTTCTCATACCCCTGTATACACTCTTACCCATTTAAAAATATAGTACAAATAGGGACTAAGGTATAAATAGGCACATATTATTATAGGCTATTGATATTATACTAATCATATACACCTTAAACACCACACTTTAAATACACACCTTAAATGTTATGACAATTGTTGATTATAATAATATTTTTATTAATAATTTAAATACCTATTTATTGTATCTAATCAATAATGGTGAGTATATTCTATCTAAACACGTTAACCACATCTGTAAAGGAACGCATAAATTGTAGATACAACATGCTCGCCATAATTGATTAACTAAATCTCGCCTACTTATCAGCCTACTCTCTAAGTCATCATGTGTTGGAGCCTGATGTGTCAGGATTCCAAGTAACCTAGATTCTTCATCTAAGTCACATTGGTCTCATCATCATAGGAGCTGGTAGCCCGGCTCTATTACATATGTCGTTTAAAACACAGGAAGCCATCACAATTTCTCCCACTTTTATAGGATCATAGTACAATACCCTATGTACTAATAAACATCTGAACCGTCCTTTCAGGATTCCAATAGTCCTCTACACTGTTTCTTGCACTGCTGTGCAAATTGTTGTAATGGCTCTGGAGTCTCAGTTTCTGAATTACTAAAGGGAGTCATTAAATAAGGCCTTTGAGGATATCCTGAGTCACCTGAAATCAATGAATGAAGCTAGAATTAAGTGCAATCTTGACTTGTGTTTAAGTTATCATTGTATTGTAAATAATAACTTCGTGGATTGCCCTAGAGGCAGAAGACTGAGATATGTAGGTATGTGTCTACATTCTTCCCAATGATTTTTTGGTAACTTCCATTAGCCAAAAATGATAGTGTGCATAATATCTGAAACATCAGGAATTCAATAGGCTTTTGTTGGTGTGTGGTGAGGTATACCCATCATATCTCAAGAAACCTAGATGTAAACAAACCTTTAGCCTCTTGGTTAAACCACTGGAACGAAGTCGCGGACGCATATATGGAGTTAAGTCATCTTCCAATATATTAATTAAATCCTCAGAAAGCCTGTAAATATGGATAAAATCTGTATCACGGAATATTGTTTTAAACTTTCGTATTTGTTTCGCCTGTCGAGCTTTCTTCAAATTATCACTTTTCTTAGCTTCTTCTAATAAATGTAGCTTCAATTGTGTAGTAAAAGAATAGAAATATTTAAAAAATTAAGTACAGTTTATTATTTTTGTCAGTCTACGCCCGAATATTTAGAGCTTTTTGATTTGACAGTTAGAATTAGGAGTGGGCGATACAAATCGTATATAGATACAATATCTATATATCGGTACAATATCCAATACCTATATATCGGACAGTACTGTATCTATATTTCAGGTATCCGCGTACCTAGAACGAGACACTATAACGATATCGTATCACATGATCTATGATATTCGGTTCAAACTGATTCCGGTACAGTAGTAGTTATACGGTTGTAGGTACCGTATCCTTGCGATGCGCGCGGGCGGGAGTGATGTAGCTAGAGATGAACGAGCGAGAAAGCGCGTTAAGCTAACGTCTAATACTAATTTTAAACATTATATACAGGAGCATAGAGTTTAATACCGAATACATTATTTTGTAAACACTTGTAAACAGGTAACCATCAATAAACGTCAAAGGGTTTTAAATCGTACCTATGGCATTCTCAACAAAAAAAGTGAGCCGTCACGGGACGCCTGGCAGATGTGAAACATTGCGCATGGCGACGCGTCGCCACACAGTACACAAGACTGTGACTGTATATATACTTACACCATCATAAAGCGTGGTGACGCGTCGCCACGGCATGCGTCGCCACGCCAGAAATTTGTTTTACGTGCGGCTATAGATGTTTCACATCAAAAATTGTTTTAAAATCACTTTACGTGACCCTTGACCTTGATTGCACTTTGCTGTTTTCGTCAGTCTTCAGTTATTAGCTTCACTCATGACTGATGAATAGATACTTGACCTATTTAAATAATTGATAAAAATATAAATCTAGAAAACCGAAACGGCTGTACTAGTTTCATTTCAGAGTGCCATATTATCAACAATACATTCACTGATTTCGAATATACAGTTACAAATAAAATACAATGATGTAATGAATCGAAAAAAACCGAAACCTAAATATCACAGTACCAATTTCGATTCCGAGTTCCACACTGATTCAGCCAATATATAGATATTGAAATATATAGATACGATATCCGATATTCTAAACCGATACATAGATACGATTTGATATAGTGTAAAAGCGATATTACCCATGCCTAGTTAGAATCGAGGCTGTGGGCGAGACGTCTGACGTTTTACGTCTTACGAATTTTCGATCAGGGTCACGTGACCTGACGCGAATTTAGAAGTTTTTACCCATTCCAAAAAAGTACATACACAGCGCCGCTAAAGAAGTTTTCACTTCAAAAATGCTGGAAATCCAATTATCTACGTTTATAATAAGAAGTCAACTACGATTTTCTTGGAGATTACCTGTTTCTATTTAGATTAACATACAATAAATAACTATGGAACCAAAAATATATACCTACCACTACCTACCTACCACCACCTACCTATACACTTTCTATAAAATTTCACAATGAAAGCTGAAAAAGTGAGCTTGAAGTGAGCTTTCATTAGTGTCAATACGTAGCATCAGCTGGATAATTCAAGCTTACTTCACATTGTTTGCGGGATTTCCTGTTCATATTTAGGTATACCAATAACACTGTTAAAACATAATGTTGCAATGTTTTCCTAGCGTAGAAAAAAGGTAAACAAAAACATAGAATAAGTTTGTAAAGCGTTCTTTACGATTATTTTTAAGTACCTTCAATATTAGCCGATCCTTTTATAACCTAACACATAACATTACATATAAATCTTTCCCAATGTCTACAGCTCGTTAAAACTGTTGAACGCTCGTACCGGGGCTCGCAGCGGTTTACTAAGGTAACATAAACGTTTCCCCCGATGCGCATTTCGTTCATGCTTCACTGTGTAACATTTACGCGATAGCTGCAGGGTTAAATTATTTGCTTCTTGACTCCCCCAAAGGGCAACGTTAACCGGAGTGATAAAGGCACTACAGTATGCAGTAAGCCTTAAACTCTGTTACACTTTAATAATCATGCACAACTTTGAAGATATATAATTTCACTACCCATGTATTTCAGGGCTGTATTTTGAATTAAAGGAATACTTGATTTACAAAACCATAAACAATTTAGATGAGATGTAGGTAATAAGATCTTTTAGTATTCAACACTTACTAAAAAATATTTTGGCTGCGTAGTTGTAGGTATTCAATATACTTTTTCATGTTTTTAGATCCAATTGCAAAAAAAATACAGGAAGACTGAAAAGTGTTGGTCTACAACTGCATGACGTCTCGTCTGTCCGTGCATCTGGTAGGTAAATTTCATATAATTATAATGATCTATGTAAGAGCAACAAAAGATTAACAAAAAAGGATTAATTTTAACTGAAAGAAAAAAATATGAACTATAATAGTGTGTCTGCTGGGTGTAAGACATCGCCGCCGTCGCATTTACAATGATTTCAGGAAACAGCGAGTCTATTCTTAGTTATAAAAGTAACAATATTGTTAATGTAATATAAAGTGTGCATACCGGAATTAATAAACTTTAAATAATTTTATTTACAGTTAATTAACTCCGGTATGTACATTTTATAATACAGCACCCGCATGGAATTACGTTATTATATACAGTATGTTAACTAACAGAGGGCGTTCCCGTTAACCCGCAATAGTATAGCATCCATACATGCTAAAAAACATATTACCATTCGAAAATAAAATGTTTTTATTTTTTTTATATTAAAATATTCACTAAAAACCGTAAATTGATACTCTATTTATTTAATTAATTCTAATTTATTTAATTAAATAAATTCCGACATTGCTGTCCTTCAAGTACGCGTGTACAGAGTGTTTCTTTAACGTATCAATATAATAAATAACCATTTTATAGAACAATGGCCGCTATACGATTTTATTCTTTCGCCGTAGAAACGTACATAATATGTGTTGATATCTTAAACATATCTTGTTCATGTCACAACGAAACGTTTTGCGTAACGTTTAACAACATGCAACACGAGGGCGAAAGTATGCATGAGAACAATGAATAGGCCATATCCTTTATGGTCCAGAAACTGCGTCCGGCCTAGATGTGCGTGGTACTTGGTCCAAGCCGTAGTGAAAGTCTGCCATTGTTGTGGTGACATACGTACTCGTACCTTGTAAGTGCAATACGCTGTAATTGCCCCGTTGCTATCCTAAGCGACTACTAATTTTTTGCTTGGTGGTTTGGTCGTGAGCTGTATGTACAGACACCAGCACATCAAGCTACCCGAAACTGTCAAATTTTCCCAATTAACTTTGAATCTTATGCTTTAGCGATAAAGTTGAAAATCTATTAAAGAAATTTGACAGATTGTAGTAACTTGATGTGCTGGCGTTTGTACCTACGATATAACCAACTTACGACCGAATGCTTAAATGCTAACTACTAGGTTTTACACTATCGAAAGTCTTCTTAGGAAGGGTTGTTGTAAGGTAGTTTACGTTATTATAGAGGTAACTGTTAGCCTACGTCATCCCACTGCAGCTGGGTAAACGCCTCTCCCCATGTCTTCCAGCTCTTTGGATCCAGGGCTTAAGTGAACCATGGGTCGTTTGTTTTCTCCACTTCTTCCAGCCATCTTCTATGGGGTCTGCCGCGAAGCCATCTGGCCGTCTTCACGTAGTGGTTATATTGGCCCACAGCCAAAGGTATTTCTTTTTCACACCGTAACCGGCTAAACGGATTTGTGGATATGTATACATAATCAGCCTATATTGTACCCACTGCTGGGACACAGGCCTCCTCTCTGTGATAGGGGATGGGCCGTAATCCACCACACCGGCCCAGTGCAGGTTGGTAGATGTCAATGATGCCTTCGAACTTTTTGGTTCTAGGACATGCCGTTTTCCTCACGATGTTTTCCTTCACCGTTTTTGAGAGCAATAATGATAAAATAAATTAACACAAAGTAAAGCGCCTGTCTGGGTCCGAACCTACGACCTACAACTCGAAAGTCGGGTCCGTTACCACTGGGCCACCACAGCTCTCTCAGGATCTGTGATCAGAACTGAAATTATTTCTATTTACTCCCACATGGTTGTTTATCGGCAAAGCGAAATATATCTTTGTGACTATGTATATTAATCTGTGTCAAATACATATATTGTATGAATATACTAATAGGTATAGGTACTATTAGTATATTCATACAATATATGTATAGCAAATCATTACCAAGGTTATTTAACAAACAGACAAATACGAATGCCAGTAATGGTACATGTTTGGCACTTAGCGTGCCCACGACACCTTGGTATTAGACGTGACGAACAAGTGAGGTTCTATCAATTGTCCTTACCATATTAGAATACATTTAGCGTTTAATGTGTAGGCTTCCCCAACTTATTATTATTATTCAACCTTAAAAAAATATTGCTATTCTACGTCTGGTACCAAATGTCTTTTATTTCCCAATGTACATGTCTCTAATTTTTAGCCCAAAATTAGTAGGTACATTACTCAGGATTTTATCATTTTCACCTTTCACGATTCGAGTGTTAAGTAATTGCACATTTATCGACGTGAATATCATTTTAACAAGTAACGGTGGTATTACAATTGTCGGCGGGTGATAGCTGGCTCGTTCGAGTGGAACAGCGGTCGGTTCCCATGATGAAATCGTATACGGTTGTCGAGACGCGACTTCTTCTTCACATGAGAACTTAAGAGGCGCTTATTAAAATTTTATTCACGAGGAACGTGATAAATACGCAAAAATTAATTTGGGATTTAAAAAGAAGTGTGTGATAATGATAAGGTTTTTAATTAATTATAATAGCTTCATTTTTTTATATCATATTTAAAAGGCATCCTTCGTATTTAGCTTTTTTGCGGGGTAGACGTTTTTAGAACGTATGCGCGGCGTCTACGCAGAATCTACGCGCCTCTGCGCCACCTCTACGCGCCTCTACGTGGCCTCTACGCCGCCTCTACGCCGCCCTTAAACGCCCTTAAACGTCGACTGTTTTGTATATTATTGACAAAACACTGAAGGTCAATTCCCGTAATTAAAAACGATCAAAATCAAGTCGCAATCTCATCTCAGCGACAATATGAGATCAAACGAACTTCTTGAAGTGAAGTTCGATCATTACAGTAACATCAGGTCTTCGGCCTGAAGGAACAAATAACCTCTTGCTAACTTACAAAAAACCTCATACGAGAGCATCATCACAATCCATAAGTAGATGGATCAAACAGACTCTAGCGGAGAGCGGCGTCGACGTCAAAGTGTTCAGTGCGCACAGCACGCGTCACGCCTCCACCTCGGCGGCGGCCTCTGCTGGAGTCTGCATTGACACCATTAGGAAGACCGCGGGTTGGTCTGCCTCGTCTATGACGTTTGCTAGATTCTATAACCGCCCAGTGACGGACGATGGAATCTTTGCTCGTTCTGTCTTTGAGATGATTTAAATTTTTAGATAACTAATATTTATCTAAGTACTCATTATCTAATTGTTACAAAAGAACCTACTTAGTTTTAGATATTTGTCTGTTTTTTGACATTTACATAACAAAAATTGGTTGATTTTGAAAACATCTTACGATGATTCCGGCGGCGGCCGCCGCCGCCGGCGCGCCGTCTGGCGCTGTATGTAACTGAGTATTGTCTCATAGTACTTTCCGAAATTGATGAAAGCATTAGATCTAGTGCTATGTCAGGGGTGTTTAGTCTTGCAAATGCTGCCCTGAGAGCATCGCGGCCCCCAGGGTAAGGCTGGCGTGGAGCCGGTGGCGCATCCTGAAACGAGAACGCAAAAGGCCCCTGTTAGGTTCGAAGAAGATAATATCTGAGATAAGCATTCTTTTAAGCAATGGGAACCACGCTTGACCAGGCCAATATGGGAATACTAGAATACCAATAGCTTTGTCATTAATAATTTTGCGCAAGCATTTGAGTATTAGAACGAATGGTGGAAATGCGTAGAAGAAATAACCACCGCCACGCGCCCGCGCACCAGCCAAATCCGGCGGCGGCGGCGGCGGCGTCGTTTTCTACATGGGGTTTGGGTGGGTGGGAACCCTGTATCTTCGAATGATGCGACTCATACAATAATGATCGAACTTCACTTCAAGAAGTTCGTTTGATCTCATATTGTATTTCGTCGCATCATTCTTCAGATACAGTTAACATAGGTAGATGTTTAGAGACTTTTTCCCTCATGAGCAAAGTGGGTTTGTGTCAAATAAACATTTTGATGAATCAAGTAGAAAACGTTTTATTTTATAACAAAAAATAAACATGTTATACTTCTAGTACCTACATACAAAATCATCGTAAGATGTTTTCAAAATCAACCAATTTGGCCGGCGGTTTGTTTTGTGGGCCGCGTCTCGATTTTTGATACGTAATCATTTTGTACGATTGCGAAATACCATTGTGTTAACCCACGGTTAACCTCCCGGCAATAAATTACCTTCGTGATGACACACGGTCAACCTCCAGGCGTAATAATCGAGACTTAGTTACAGTGGATACAACGGAATAAACACTTTACTAACCTGAATCTTTATCGGATTCTTCTGACGATGACGAATAAATAATTCGTCTGAATTTCCGCTGCTCCTGTTCCATTCGTCGAATTTTGCGTTGATAACGCTTGATTTTTTCTTCGTTCTTGCGTTTCGGCATAATGACGAAAAATAAACGAAGTATTTTTCACTTTTTACTTGTAAGGCACGTGCGAACGCTGCCTCGCACAAGAAAGGAATGATGGCCGCCGCCGGCTGTCGCCCCGTCATAGGGTCAGCCGAACGGGCGGGTAGAAAAAAAAAAAAAAAAAAGAACTGAATTTGATTGAAAATCAATTCTCTAAACGTGCGAGTACCTCGTGTAGGCTAAAGGCACTACCTATGTTAACTGTATCTGAAGAATGATGCGACGAAATACAATCAATATCAAAAATTTGTCATAAATGTAGGCAAATTAGATGTATTTTTGACAGATTAAGACTGAAATCAGACTGTAAACGTTCTTTAAAGAACGAGGCACCTCTGTTTTCTTGTAGAGATTGTTTTCTTGTAGTGAGCGCACTATCATTGTTTACATATGGCAATAGTATAATTTCAGATAATCTTGACTACGTCTGCGCACGGTCTAATGCCCAAGCAAGACAAACGACCAGAGTGCGAAGATGCTCTTAGTGCAACACTGGCTTGTGGCTGTTTAGTTTTTCCTCAAACAGAAAAGATCGTTAGGTACCCAATTGTTAATAATAATATACTATTTAGTTTTTGGTCTTGAACGGCGCGGCGCACAAAAAGCTGTTTTTCTTTATTGATGAGGTAGGTTAGACATACGCAGAGCTGCAATATTTAAATGAGCTAAACGCGTTTCAATCTTAAATCATTTCTATGTAAAATTAATGTAATAAATTGTAATAACAATTAATTTGACTCATGCTGTTTAGAACCAGCCAGATGAGTTTCGTTTCCTATAACCAGGTCTTCATTTCCCGTGGCCATAATATCCACAATGTATAAAAAACTAACATACATAATATGTTTATTATTCACTTCAATAGCTCCACACTGTAAAAGAAGAATGAGCTGCCAGGGTCACTTGCTGTCGCACAATGAAAGATTGGTCATTTACAAGCAGATTTATATTTGTTTGTAAATTACCAATCTTTTTGGTGACAGTTAATTTTTCAGACCGACCAGTATTCTATGCCTTTTTTCAGTATAGTGAAAACTGTTGCTTCGGCTATTTCACGCTAAAGTTTTCACCTTGAGGTCGTTAGTGACATTTTGGTTAAATTCATGAAAATACAACTGCTACTTCAAAGTTAACAGTTTGACGAACGATTACCATATTTAAAATATCGTTGCACAAAACGAAAAAGTTGTAATAAACTATGTGTACAAAAACCAAAAACGCATTATGTTGTCATAATTATGTTATTACTTTTTCATTCATTTTGTATGTGTAACAATTGCCAACAAAACCGTAAAATGTCTGCGGATAACTACCGGAATATGTACCGTTTGTTTTAATAATTTTCTACAAATGTTTCTCACGGAAGTGCAGACTTCTCAGTAAATGAGTTGTTGGCTTCTTCACACGAATCATTCAGCGTAACGTTGAGCCATCCAGCGGTAATGGAAAACTCTAGTTTACAGCTAGCAACACAAAGCGATGTCATTTTAAACGATGTTACGACCTACTAACTGCTTAGTACACACGACACTTAGATTGCGCAAAATGTATTCAAAAGTAAACACGAACGTCCTTTTTGCAATTGAGAAGCTTTTGACATATTAATCTTACATTTAGCTTGTTGACATTTAAATGGCAAAAACAATATCTAAGACGTTTGAAAACGTTTAACAGTCAAGGCGACCCGGATCAAAGAGGAATGATATCATCCAGATCTAGTGTACTGATTACAAACTGATTACAAATCTCACTTGTGGCCGTGGGACTCCGTTTTTCCCGCGCATAAATAGTTCTGATATTTCACATTGTTTCTTCAAACTTCAAGTAATTAGCGTTATTTTTAATATTCGCATTAATTAGGCTTGCCCAATATGCGTTGTAGCCGGTGATATAATAAATGGTTTACATCACATCTGTTCTCAACCGACAATTTTAAATCGATTTCGTTAACTATTTAAGACAAAGATGTTTAAGAAACTCCTTTGTTTTGCACTGCGAGTTGTCTATAATTTTGTTATCGGGTGTTACTTACAGCTACTGCCCTTTCCTTTGTTACCTTATTGGAGAACTCAAGTCATGAAATGATTTTCTCAGGTAGGTATGATTAGATCACTGGGAGAATCATCTATTATTATGTCACATTCTTCTCGTAAAGAAAACCAAATGAAAAGTTAGTGAAAGTAGTGCTAATGTCGAAATTCGTATGGTAATTTTACTCTTTCTCTTCCACCTACATACGTGAATGAAAATCAAAGAGTCGCAGGCTGTGTAGAAGTGATCGGTGAATGTAACGTGTCTTAACATCCTATGACAGATTGTTATCGATGCCATCATCCAATTCGTTTGGTTAGTTCATTATTCTATTATGAATTCGTTGTTTGTTTGCCAGATTGCCTAGACATGCTTTGCTTATATTCATATTGTCCTGTCGAAAACCTTGATCAGTGCAAAGTTCAAGTGACACAAATAGCATTATTGGACAATGTGTCTAACCTTCGCTACGCCGCTCCTAGTCTGGACGGCACATTGTGCATTTATTAGGTACCTACCAAATTACCAACACTGGAAACATTTGTACTTATATTATAAATACGTATTCTATTATTTCAAGAATAATTTGTTATATAGCTAATCTACAGACATTCCAAGGGAGTGGTACCTACGTATAGAAATTCCGAGAACTTCTTGAACTGAGCGGTGTTTGTTGATTTATCTTTCGTTGTTCAACTTACAACAGGAATGACGAGTGTGGGTGTCTGTCTGTGTGTATCAAAGACCGACCACCGAGCTTTTCCTGTTCGGTACAAAGAAACTTACATAAATCAATGCTGAAAGTATCTTTTGAATTTTCTTGACATTTTTCGTTTGGCGTGCTAGTCTGTTTGAACTTGTTTGTTTGTTTTTGGTTTTGAGAATACAAAAGAAAAGATGCTTGCTTGGTTTATAAATAAATGAAAAACTAATACAAAATTAAGTCGATTTCTAAAATCAAAACCTATTGACAGTATGAAATAGACGCAGAACGATGTTGAAATATCATAACCGCAGCAAATCTACATTTAAACAGTGTTTTCATGTTCAACACAATTGGAACTATAAACGATAGTTATTCGCTTAATCAAACAGGTATTACAGTACACGTTCAATCCAATAATAATAAGCTTAGCAATGTTAACATACGAATGTTTGAAGTTTAGAACGCGTAATATGCTCCCTGCCTGTAATCGTGATTACGACCAAACGGCTTCCGTGCAACGCACCCGCCCGGAACAATAACACGACCGGCAAGTTTGAATTAAAACAAAGCTGATTACTCACACATGCGACGTAGAAAATTATTTATCAGCCTGTGTACTGTGTTCAGACGCAACTTCAAGTTAAGTAGATATCTAAGTTTTGTATCCTTATCAATTCGCTACTCGTATAACGCAGCCCCGGATCTATGATTTTTTCGAACCGGGGCAAAACCTTGATAGTGGCGCCCCCTCCCTTCAGTGTTTGAGAAAAACTTGCAAATTGTTGATTTCCACTACTATAATTATGTGATTTCACTAATAAATTACTTATTTTATTAACGCTGATTACTCGCAAACGCAATCAACCACATAAACAGTGTTGTCACTTGACGTTCAACTGTTTGAATTTGTTCGGCTCGGCTCGTATATGTAGATATGTGACGGGGATTCCCCTTGGCAGAAAGATCACGGACACTACGCACGCATTCAAAAATTTACTTGATCCGAGGATTTGGCGCCCCCATGAAACTGCCGCCCGGGGCAGGTGCCCCGGTTTGCCCCCCCTTAAATCCGGGGCTGGTATAACGAAACAAAACCCACACTCTACAAAAACGAATGGCCAAAAATTCAACACAAACAAAAGTTTGTGTAGACTTTGTTACCATTCGTTTTTGTAGAGTTCAGTAGTTATCAATAACTTTAATATTATCAGAAAGTTTTCCGAATTAGGTACCTAATGTATTATAAACAGAAATTCGTCGGCGCCATTTAGACGCATTCGTCACTGTTCGTTGTGTTAAAAGGGTCTAAATAAAATAAACCATCCTACAGGCCCACACCATACAGCGTGTTCCTATCTGTCGATCTCACATGTGGGTCTACGTAATACATGATCGATTTCTATAAACTTTCCGTACTGGGCTTAGGGATCGATAATTGTCAAATTTCATTGGATGTGGATTGGAAATTGGCTTTTGTGTTCAGCTTCAATGTATCGAACGTGTTGTTTGGCATAACAGGACCTTTTGTTTATATAAAGTTGATATGTGTGTGTAATGTATGGAACATGCTATATTTGTGAGGTAACTAACATGGCTAGCAAACGCACGCATTCTGGCAGTCGTGCGCGTGCCCCCTCCGCCCGACGCGGCGCGCACGCAGGATACACGCGCCACCGCGACCGCTACGTTCCCCAGTCAACACACGCTCGTTAAGCCCCTTACCTTTATGGACTTGACAAATACCTTATAAAGGTCATTCAGGTCAAGGAGGCCTGCTAAATATTAAACGCTGTTAATTTTATGTTAAGCATTCAATAAATATTTATGCGTAGAGAATAGAGCTACCTATATAGTTATATTGACGGGTAATTGAAACAGTTTAAATTATTTATTTTAATTTCGCTTCGATTGATCGAAGTGATTTCGTTTTAACAATTGAAAACGGATGCACGTTTACTGTGTTCACGTTCTTTCTAAGTAAAATAAACATGACCACATCGATGACAACGTAGGTAAAAAATAAATAACTCTAATTTAAGTGACATAAATAAGTGTGTGTACTATTTGATAATGAAGTCCTATCCCATTCTTCGAAGCGCGCGTTTGTTTGCACTTAGATAAAATAATAACTTAATAAGTCAGCCTTGCGGACGCCGAATGTGAGGCGCGAGACGGTGTGCCGTGTGGGCTCTCCTCCCACGAACTTATTACAGACCTTGTCCTTATCTTTCACTCATCAATTTAAAACTAATTATTCAAAGAAAGGTACTCCGCAGTTTCCAGATTCAATGACGGCATTTTATTGCTAGAAATTACTGTATAAATTAATATCATTTTCAAATAACACGGTCAGCATATTTACTTTAATCCGAGTCCTAATAACTTCTTAGGAAAATATTAATTTAGGGTGACTTAATTTCAAATAAGGTAATAACAAAAACAATAGAACGTATAAAAAAGCCAATGCAGATTACACAGAGTGGGAAGAATTTAAAGCAGGTATACACGCTTCAATGGTTTCTATTCTATGGGCTGAGAATGGGACCCCAGGGAGACAGTACGTACTGCGCAGGTATACCACCGCAACGCAATAAAACATTTTTTGTCATCAACTTGTCTTGACGCTCAAGTGCCACTTGCCAAATATATTGACTGCACATGTTTTTATTTAAACTTTAAAGTTGTTACGCAAGAGTTCTATAGAAATATATTTCCTGTATAGTGGTATTCATTTAGCACGATATCGTATGGTATCAATATAGGTGTGTTCTTGTCGAGATATTGTGAATGTAGAACACGATGTCAGATTCGTGTTTATTAATTATAACTTTAATAACTTGATCGACATTCTATATTCCAAGTATGCTGTACATTTTAATTAAATGAATATCCATTCAGAAACACCTGCCATTTGTACTAAAAATTAAATGTACAAGTATTGTCTTTATTTTAAATAGTAAAGGACGCCGCCGTTAACGAGAAACGCTATCGTAGTATAGTCGGCTCCCCCATCATAATACACCTTTGTCGACATTCTCTCTTTGTCTCTCATGAGATTCGTCGTATTTCCTTCTTCTTCACAACTGAACCCCATTTATGGGTGTACAGACAGCATAAACAATTTCTCGAGCGGCGCGCGTAAATTTGAGGTTATGTTAGTATTAATTCGACATTCGCTTTAGACGAACGTGCGACAGTGCAGCGCGCCTACCGGTTTGTAATCGTGTGCATTTTCGTTACGTCACGATCGATATCTTGGTACAATCGAGTGCATTATTGCAGTGTCTGTGCAGACTGTGTATGTAAATTAATTTCAAGTTTGGTAACCGCCATGATATCGTTTTCAAAATTAACGTGCCCACCGGACGTACACAATTTGGACAAATTCAGCTATACTTTTTAAGGTAAGCGTTATTTTTATTCGTTTGATGCAAAATTGTTTATTATTTTACTTGAGGTTACATATTTAATTATTCTATTCAATTACTTATTAGCCAAATTGAACCTGTGTTCCTGAGCGAAACCAATAGGTACAGCAATTTGATTTCTGGGTCATGTGGTATTTTATTTCGAAATCGTTTTCTTACTGCTATTTTTTTTAAACTAATCTTCTTTTGGCTCTAAAATATAAAGTTATTGTGGACGATATACTTCTACAAAAAACAATTTTATTAGAACGTATTTTATTTCTTTTCATGTTAACAAATTCAGTTTCTGATGTTGTTATTTCTGATTCAATAATGAATATCTCCAGTTCAGTCACCTGGAAAAATATAAATAAATGCTTGAAAAATATTTGCACAAAAAATAACGTATCGTTCGTTGCTTTTCTACGCTCCCTCATAGTTTGAACCCTCGTCCGCCACACTCCAGCAGACAAACGTACCAAAAATTGTATACAGTTTTCAAAGCCCTTATTGCATGGAAATAAGATTTATTCTCTCTTGATTAAATGGTAATGTTAATTGTGCACCGTCAGCGCCGTGCATTCATCCCGCACCCTCTTTTATTACCTATACCGTATGCATGTTGCGGTTCTTATTGTGACTTGCATCAATCCATTAGAGCGATTAATCTCTAGGAGGTATTTAGATAATATTGTTGTGCCAATGATATACTTAGGAGATTATAGACAGTAGTTTGGCAGCCTGAATTGGACAACAGCTGGTCTGTCCTGCTATCCTGACCATGTCTAATAAAGTTTTGAACAATTGTTGTTATTTCATTGCTTTAAATATCATGAAAACCTGCGACGATGATAGTTGTTACCATCTTGCATGCATGTATTTTCTTGTATGTATGACACATGTTTAAGCAAATAAATATTATCTTATCTTATCTTATAGAATCTACAGACGAAATCTTGACAATGTATGATAGGAATATGTATTGAAAACCGTTACAACCGGATGTCACACGAAAATTATTTAAAAATTAATACGTTGCATCTTTAAAACGGCAGTTATTGAATCTGCATCACCTAAAATGGAAACCAGGTTATTTTTTATTACCGTGGACACAACAAGATTTACCAATTATAGCCAGTAAGTGTGGGCTAAAAGATTAGCAACAAATTCAAAAGGTGGCTACTTAATAAATTGTTCTTTAAGGCTCATTTCCGTTGAAACCCACTAAATCTATTACTGTAGGTAGAGCATATACATATAGCAATATCTGCGCATGCCGTGGGCGCAAAATCTGTATCAAGACAGCAACAAAAAAGAAAGTGCAATCTCTTAACTAACGTCAATTGAAATCGATTGTTATGCAGCTGAAACTCTGCATTTGTTTTTAATATTTTTAGATATCAGAAAGATAATTAATTATATTAGCAACAAAATAACTTAATAACAGATAATAGAGATCTTTTTGCATTCATTGGAATCCCAGCAATCAAATCATTGAACAGTTACTTCCATATTTCGAAAGTCCTTGATCTATACCAATCGCCAAGAGTGCAGTGTGCAACAACATTTGACGGGCTTTATTATTCTGACATGAATTTTAACGTTTCTAACCTTTCGAAGCATCTGTAGCACATTCAATAAACTAGTGATCAGTCTCTAACCGCAATAGCATCATGACTATTATTGTTTATGTCAGCTTTATGTTCACAATGACTGAAAATATAACTATGACTCGTTTCATTTGTGGTACCTAATGATTAGTCAAAATTATTTTTATTATACAAACAATATTGCCTAACTGCCTTTTGTAGGCTGACCCTAAACTATTATGGTCAATTCCGGCACAAAATAACCTTCAGTAAGGACTCTGGCCGACTCTGGCGTCAATACTTCTACGCATAAGTCGTCCAGGAAAATGTAAACAATAATAATATCTAACTAGGCAGTTCCGTACAAAACATGCATTTGTGATAAATAGGTAGGTGTCTACACAACAAAATCAAACACCTACGTCATTTTAAAATTTATCCAAAAACAATGTGTTTAAATTTTTAATGCGAGAATAATTTTTCGTCATTGTTTATATAGGAAGCACATGCATAATGCATTCGTTCCATAAAAATTGTCGAATCACATCGAATTTTCTAATACCAATGCCATTAAAAAGCTAGTATGAAAGAAGAAAATCATTGAAGTCAAAATTATAATGACCTATGGGCAAATGAAAACTTGAGTTACATTACACCAATGAAATCGAGTATTGTACAATCCCTAAGGTATTCAACTATATATTTTGCCAACCTTTAGATACTGAACAACAACAACAACAGGGAGCCTAAAAAGGTCACTTTGGCAGAATCATAAAAGGATAAAATTATGAATCGTTATGGACAACTAGCTGTTAAGTTAATCGAATCAAATCCGATTGATGAAGGATTTTTCAGTTATTTTTTTTTGTCTGTGCTACAATACTAATCAATCCAATCCAAATCCAATCCCTATCTCTTTGATTATACCTACGTAGCGCAGCGAAAAAAAGAAAAACACGGTCTTTGCTATATTTTGATTCATAACGTTTATCCTTTTACGATTCTGCCAAAGTGGCCTTTTTAGGCCCCCTGTTATGTCGTGAAAAACGGCAATATTATTATGAACTTTCCTGTTTTCTAAGCAAAAGAATACTGTAAACACACTTTTTGAAAACAAAAACAATATGTCCACGTAATATCCTGTAGGTAGGTACCTTATCTTAATAGGTATTAAATTATCTACATGAATTGTAAAGTCATTCATCTAAGATAATAGAGTAACAGCTTAATAGCCTGCTTAGCTTATAATTAATTATTAAAACTTTGCTTAACTGTTTTTATCTGATGGGTGGCCATATTATATGTAATAATCATATATTTCTGATATTTATGGCAAAATTGCTAACTAAAAATATGCATTACTAGAATTTCAGCAATACCTTAATAGATTGAACCAATAGCTTAAATTAATACCCAAAAGATTTGAGGAGTGTATAGCAAAATAATTCCTGAAATTCGCCCACGTGACTGTGCGTGCGTGCGTGTGTGTGTGTGTGATTGGCATTATAATTAAACTGCAATGTGAAGTCATATCCACTACCACTACTCAACCTCGGTTAATTTTGAAGATGTTCATAGTTGACATACTTTTATAGGTTTAGTAAAGAATGGCAAACCAATCCAATAATGTCTTGAGCATTATTATCTAACAAGCCGTGTGCCCGATAGGATTTCCCATCGGCAAAAACGACGAAATTTCGTTTTTCATTCTTCCAGAACCTAGCGGTTTAGGCTGTACGTTGTCAGTGGATTTTTATCAAGTAGATTGTGTTTTCCCTTTAAGTTACAACCTAAATTTCACACGAGATGATTGGCGGTTGATATGATTGTAATGTACCTACTGTATGGTAGGTATAGTCCAGTATGATAAACACATCGCCGTATATTCCGGGTCTCCCACGCCGATAATCTAGACAATGACGTCTTTGATTAACGAAGCTACATGAAAGTACGGCTCTCATGGACCAATTACAGCTTGAAGAGATAACAATTGTAGATATGGAAATAGTAATTATGTCTTCATTAAAACTTTACTGGCAACTGATTAGAAAGAAAGTTACCTAGATACACAAACACATACTTATTTATACATTGTGTTAGATACATAAAGCCTAATGAATAAGTAGATGACACAGTATACCGTACGTCTATGTTAAAAAATAGTAAAATCTATTTGGAGATTAAATATACCGTCGTTGGTTGTTTGTGGAAATGTCATGTAGCGAATGGTAACTATACACCAAAACATTTTCTACTCATGTTACCCTGTCATTATTTATACAGTCGTCAAAAAATTGTACTTTTATGCATAGAACATATAATATCGTATAATAAGTATTTCGAATGAACATTGCTCGTTAAAGCGTAACAAAATTGATTCATTTTAATAAAAAAAATTTTTTTCACTGGCTTTCTAAATGTATGCAAACTTACGCAAATATTATTGTCTAACTCTGGCTACCTATTAACTTATAATATAATAACAATTCGTGTTTCCATTAAAAAAATCCGCGATAAGACTCCATTTTATATTTCAAAATCTACAGTTTACAAACTCGAAATCAGGCGTGACAAATTATGTTCTCATAAAAAAATATTTCTGACTTAAAACAGCAGTGTTTTAAAAAATATAACATACATGATTTCACCTGTTTATATAAATTTACTGTTACTGTGCTTTTACTCTTGCGAAACCCTGTACGATGTCCTACATACGACATCGTTACTGGCGGCGAAAATTGCGGCCGTCAGTCATCCATCAATTGAAACTTGAAACGGACTGACATACTATATGAGCATAGTACTCACGTATTTATAAAACAGTTTCACATGTCAAATAAAAATATATCGATGTGTGATTTTTCATTCATGTTTATCTGGAAAAGCATAAAGTAAATGTAGGTAGGTACCTATGCTGGAAATTAGAAATTATTTTTTTTATTTTTACTTACCATAGTAAAACTTAAGCAACACCATTTAGGTAGTGGATCTCTGGGCAACATTTAGGAAAATGGTGGTGTAGATATTTCAGGGAAATCCTGTAGACGTCGCACAATTCGCACACATGTTATTCTTTTGTTCATATTGACCGATGCACTAAGTATTCTGTTAATTCTATGACTAAATCTACTAAACAAGCTCCATTTTTTTATCGATGCATTGCCCAATTTGCCCATACCGTAGTTTGTTTTCGACTCTCCATTTTAGATTTAGCATGTTTGTTATTTTAATGACGCGGTTTCCATTCAACGAGTGTGTCATATTAGGAAGTTTATACATTTCAGCTCATGCCCATTGTCATGTAGAATATGTGTGTACTTTATAACACTGTGAATACATTAAATGTGTGACAAATAACACAAAAATAAAGATACAAAGGCACACTTTTTCACTTGCAGCAAGGTAATTTTTTCTATGCTAATATTTCTATGAATGGAGAACATTACCTATATTGAAAGAAAAGAAAGAAAATACGTTATACGTATACTGGATGTACCTACACTATTAAACTATTACTATGTGTAGTCTTTGTGATAAGAGAGTAAACTGGGGGCCTGAAAAGGCCACTTTGGCAAAATCATGAAAGGATAACATTATGTATCATAATGGACAGTTAACTGTTAAGTTAATCGTATCAAATCCCATTGGTGAAGGATTTTTTTAAGGTATTATTAAGGTATTTGAGGGATTATTTTAAGGTAGAAACAAAAGACTCGTCGATATTTTTGTTTGATGCCTAATCAATTAACTTGGAAGTCAAAGAGTCAATGACCACACAGATTGAAAACATCATAGTACAATTTTCTAAAATTGTTAGCATAACTTCAAAGCATTAGCTACCGCAATAGCGCATGTAACTTGAGGTCATCATTAAAAGGATTTTTCAAATATTTTCACACGCTCTTTTATTGTTCTTTCTACTTCATGCACTCCACAAATGACTTCAGAATAATTATAAATATAAATCCTTATGAATACTTCGCATACCTATTCCACAAACAATGAATATTCACGATATTATAATTAGAGCCGGTTACGGTAAGTGTTTAATTTGTGTTCATTTGTTCTGTTTCTATTGTGCGGAACATGATTTGAAGGCTTACTTGTACAACAATGAATTCAGAGCAACCGATTTCTCCTGAGAAAAAAATATAATAGTAAATAACGATGAACATCATAATAGAAAGAGCGAGAAGCAATTTCCCAGATTCATTCGATGAGCTGAGATGTAGAGCGCGGGTAGATTCTTAATTCCACTGCAAACAATGTTACTGCGAACAACAGATCCACCGTATTGCAATACCGTAGCCGGCCTACTTGTTCATACAAATTATAAATAACGCTTTAAACTGCTTAAAAAGGTTATTATTTTCAAACTACGCAGTGATCACCAGCGTCGTTTTGTCTTATTGTTTTTCTGCTAGTTGAGTTTATGACATCAGTTTGATACCTACTCTTATTTTGAGAGCTCCTCGCGGTTATTTTGTGGCAAACCATATTTTTCCAGTAAAGATATTATTTTCATTAACTTTACCTATTATTGAGGAAAATATTGAGTTTTCCATTTCACATTTGATAGAAAAATATCTAATAACTTTATGTGTAGTTTTAATCATAGCTTATCGGAAAAGCGTGAATAATGAAAGCTACGGCTCAACGATTTTTGTTTATATTCGTTCTAGTATTCGTTGATCCTGAATCGAAATCACAAGTTTTAAACACAATATGCTTACTAACCATCTATAGTAAACCGTCTCCTTAGACGAAGCCAATATCTATAAGTACCAATAAAACAAAGTCGGGTTAGTTACATCATTTATAACTCAAGAACGGCTGGACCGTTTTTTATGATCTTTGATTTGTTGGATTTGTCTCCGCCCGAATAGCAGATATAACTATAAAAACATAGAAAATTTACGAAAAAAAAATTAAGGTTGATTCTGAGGCGGTAAAAGTCCCGGGCGGCGCGGCGGGTCAGTTAGTAATTTATAAAATAATCGTTAATTCACACCTTTTAAGTAGTGGATTTGATAAGTATTATTATTACATCATGGTCCTTCACACTATGAATTGATTATATGAAAGGGGCGACGCTGATGTAGGTAACGAACAAAACGCGGGTCACATTCCTTAGGGCCTATTGTGCCACTATCGCTCTCGTAGTTACGCATAAATCTTAGTTTGGTTAATAAGTGTGGGCGCAACATGCCCACCAAACAGTTACGTTATATTACCCATAAATTCCAACAACAATATTGTACAGCCGAGTGACTTGTCTCTGCCAATAAGTTGATAATCTAGGTCTAGAACAAACTACAGAACTATAAATCATAATAAAAATATAACGATAACAGGTTTGCGTTATGTTCTTAACCTTGATGGTCAACCGCGATGACCGCGATACTAATCTATTACATTTTAAATAATAATAGCATAACAAGAATGATGACTGCAATTTTCAGGCATTCTGGGCAAATGAAGAATATTGAATCTTAACTTTTAATTGATTAGAGAGCTGTCTAGGTTGAACCGATCTCCTGATAACGGATAGAGACTGTTTTTTTGCCGGTTCACATATCCCGTGGAATGAACAACTAATGGATTCAAGCTTTAATGGCGGTCCACTTGAGTTCAGAAGGGCCGCAAGGGAACAATTGAGGCGCCCGCGTCCCCAGCCTCACCCATCTGCTGATGCTACGAATTCTGCTTTTGATTTTGTCACGTAGTCATTTGGTGCAAGTGCTCTTTTTATTGCAGAAACTGAACGACTGTTCGAATCAATTGCTTGTTTATGTGTATGCAATTTGTCTTAAAGTTGCAATTCATGGAATTATTACAAATTCTGATTTCCTTCAGTCAAGAAATGTGCTGAGTAGAACAATTATTGTATTTTATTACAATAATTATTGAAAAGGATGACCACATTCACCACGTTGTTTAGTGTGTTGCAAATTTTATTTGTTGTTACTATTAGAATCTTACTAAATTATGTTTGTATAACAACTTTAATAGAACTCGTATTAAAAAAAAAAAGCATCACGCCGTCTACTAATAGCGCACAAACAATACAGGAAAGCTTAGATTTAATAGATCTATTGTCATCGAACGAGATCGTGGCTGGTTTTATAGTAAAAAGTATCCCAAACAGCTCGTAGCAAAAGCGTGGGAGTAACCTGTTACGATTTCAACGCGTCTCTATTGATGTCTCTTTAACTATGTCAGACACATTGAGGCGCCAGCGCCATTATTATCGCTTAAAACACGCTGTTTAACAAGAATATTGTTATTAATAAGGCTTATAAATGCTACCACTTCCGTAACTGGCAATGACAGTAAATCGAGTGACCGGAAGATCAGTGACCAGCGAAACGGCGCAATCGCCGCCAAATTCGGCTCGCAACGGTACTGCGCCGGCAAAATTAATGCCAATTTCCTCCACTGTAACTAACTAGATAAACTAGTCGCCTGAATGTTATGATTTTGTACAACAAAACTGTACTTTGATGTTTCTACTGTACAACGCTTTTAGTTCGGTATTGATAGTCACCAACAAGTTAGAAAGGCAAATTATGTTCTCCGGATCTGTTTATAAACACAATTTCAGTTTCGTGTGACGCATACAACAAATTGTAATTAAAATGAATTAGCTTTGTATTACGGAGAATATAATGAATCATCCTCTTAATTAAATAAATAATTACGTCACTCTCGAATTCGAGATTAATAGCGCAGTTTAATTAATTCATTATAACTGTATAGAGCTTGTATTAATCATTGAAATATAAAACAATATATGTTTTGTATTGTAATTCGAGATATCTAAAACTCGTGAATGGAACAACAGTTACGTACGCCATTATTCATTTGATATTTGAATTAGACTCCATTTCAAAGAGCTGGTCAAAGTCAATATAAATACCGTCCCCTTGTTTTTTGTCCGACCGCAGAGCCCTTTATCGGTCGTAAAGTTCACCCATGAGATCAGAATCCCGGAATATAATTACTTACTAGGCAGAGTCCTCACGGTGTCTACAAGTCTACTGATCCCCTGAGATTAATATTAGCCTGCTCTCCACAAAGGTGCCCTTAAGTTAAGTAAGTATATCCTTATATTATTATGTACTTGAAAGTAACTAAGCTGTACCGTTCTTGTTTAGTAGTGAGACTGAGGATAAAATGGCTTTCTGAAGTTTGCACGTTTTCTCAAAAGTAAATATTCCTGTGACATGACTGACAATATCGGCCAAATTGAGCTTGCATGTTCAAAAATAGAGACCCATCTAAAAGGGTTTATTGACATTGTTACACTAGAGGGCCTCGTTGTTCTGATATATCAATAAGGAATTCCTTTACTACGTGCCTTTAATACCACAGTCGGTGTAACAGGAATAGTCGGTACACCTACTGTTTTAGTGCAGAGTCCACACTCTGAACCCAACTCATAACTAGTCGTTAAACATCGTAGCGCACGCGAGCTCTGTTCAGCCAGCCATCAAATAAGCGGTTATAAATTATAATTACCTCATGGCCATAAAAAAATTGAACGATACACGGCATAAAGTGCATCAAGTGCGCCTCAACTATTTAGTATGAGTGGTGGGTGAGTCTGGCGGAGCGGATATCCGCAAGAGGTACCGCTCCGCAGCCCCTACTTAAGTCAAACGAAACGTTGTTTGGGTTTGATTCTAATTACAATAACATCTGTCTAAGATAGGAAACAGGTTAATGTGAGTCTATAATTAAGATGTGAAAGGTAATGAGTAATGTGTGTATTATTAGAACTGAAACTTAATAAGCAATTCACGTGTTTCTCACGACAATTTTATAAGACAAAAACGTCGTAGCTTGATTTACCAAGTGCGTACATTGTTCAACGTCTCTAGATGAATGGACGAAATATATTATTCTGAAGGATAGAAACTCGTGACATGGCCCTTGCTTTCGGTGTAGCCTAGTCGCGGATAACGCATATTTTACTAACTATGTAGGTCACGACTAGACATAATTGTTGAAGTTATGCGACAGGGCTCCGGTGACCGGACGTCGTTGTTTGTCGACCTAAACCCACGCCGTGTGGGAGGCCCCGTGGTCAATGTTTATGCCTCTATAATCCTCAACTGCTACCAGTTTTAGAACATATTTAAACTTTTAATTCATACGGGTACATGCCTGTTAAACTGAAAGTCCCTCTTAAGATGTAAGTGGACATAAAGTCACATCTAATTATATCGAGCTTCTAATAAGCACAAGTGGTTACTTACTATATTTAGCGGTGCGTGATGGCTCAAGTTTATTAAGCCCAACTACAGTAATCACGACTATGAGTACCCATCAACCTACTTTGTCCACAACTCCGCAATGGAATCTTATTGGGCTTCGCCTTTTAGAATTTGTCCTAATAAAATACTTTACACTTACCGTTTGGTAATGATAATGAAACTTTAATGAGCATTGAGAAAGGAAATCGATGGAAATTTAATAAACATTTTATAGGCATTTCAAAACATTAACATATCATTTAACATGAATGAAAAAAAAGATGTAGCTAAAAAGCATGAAAATATAATTATTTTAAACTTAGCTTAAAGTATGTCATGTATGAAAGTGTATATTTTTAGACTTTTTAGGCAGATTTATTAAACAATACCCTGTATCGTTTTTTTTTCAGGGGTTAGATGACTATGGGCGCCCCTGCGTGGGGTTCCCGTGGCGGTGGCGGCGACCGTCCCCGGCTGCTGCGAATGACGCCGCTGCGTCACAGCTTCGCTGCGCCCGCGTCGCCACCCGCGCCGCCCCCGCGCGCGCACGACTACGCCTCTGACGCTGACACCAACAAGAAAGGTAACTTCCTTATGTTTCATAACATAATTATATCTCGTTACTGTCATTTACATAAGCCATTCGCTCAGTTTATTTAGAACATTAACTGGAAGATGGTATATTGTATTGGACTTCCAACTACTTACATCCGCAAGAATACAGCTGTCATATTCTTTATTACTTTTAAAAACCTTTGAAACTGACAAAGAATTTTAATTATTCAGTTCAGTTTTTATATCGAATGTATTATTGACTTTTCAGAAGAAGGATGGAACGCTAACTTGTCTCAAAGATGGCGAAAACTTCGTCGTCGGTGTTCACGATTACGGCCTGGCTCCGGGAACCGAGAGCCAAGTCCTGTGCGCTGCTCACCTTCTCCACCAAGGCCGCCACCACATTGCTCCCCAGCACCGCCTTCCAAGTTATCATTCCGACATCGAGGGAAAGTTTACACTACAGCGTCACTTCGTGTCACAAGTGGTGCTCCAGATTTGCTTCGTGCTTTGGGAAAACTTGGCGGTGGGCTTCGGCGGCGAGCACTATCCGCACACGACGTCCTGGCACCACCACCACAACAGCCGTCCACTTTCTACGTTCCTAGTCCTACAGCAACACGGCATCCACCGTCACCATCACCAACGCGCCATTCGGCGCAGTCAGTACGCAGACGGTGTAGTTCACCAAACGTTTACAGAGCAGCTAAAGAAGCTGCAGCACAAAGAGACCGCACACACCTCATAAGTCAAGAAGACGAAAGTCGAGATGTGGTTGACTATACTTATGTGCCTGAAAGAAGGAAGAATACTTCAGAGGGAAGAAGTCGTCGACCCTACAGTGAAAATGTAGAATTAGATGTCCCGTATAGAAATGGATACAATCGGCTTCCGTGTGAAGTTTCCCAGAGATTATGGGAGGAGCCGTATAGATTGCCACGGGTTCAATCACGGCAGGAGCCGATGCAGCAGTTGAGGAATGGTGTGGCAGAGTTACGTGTGAGTGCCACTCCCAGATCTGCGCGGCCGCCTCCCGCGCCGCCTGCATCTACACAGACGGGAAAGCGGCCGCCAGCTCCTGAACCTCGAGATACACACACTTTTGAGGTATGAACTACATAATAGGTTGACATTCATTAGTATGAACCAAACTCTTAATATCCTTGTAATTTGTAAGTATCATGTTATCAAGCTAGCCTTTAATAATATTGCAGGTGCGGTTTACAAAGTCAGCCGGCGGGAAAGGTCTCGGGTTCAGCATCGTGGGTGGGCGGGACTCACCGCGCGGTGACATGGGCATTTTTGTCAAAACCATTTTCAATAATGGCCAGGCAGCTGAATCTGCACTCAGAGAAGGTACGTTTTATATTTAAAATCATATTATTATTTACTTGACACAGATTTCAACGTTTGCTATTATTTACCTTTCGTTATCAAACGTCTCATGACCCGATTTATGGGCAGTCGATTGCAATCAATCAACCTAAAGTAAAACGAAAGGTGCGTTAGCCTGAGTTACGTTGATAGTTTGTTTCGCGTCTGACTATTTTCTAATAATAAGCTTCTGAAGATGGAATCATCACTTAAATGTCACATTCATTAGTAAACCCATCAAGGTCCCATTTAAAAACAAACATTGGTTCGTCAAAACAAGCCGTAACCTTTAATGCCAACCATCCATCATTATTATACTTCATAGAAAGGTGCAGAAAATTCCTCGGCGACTGTTGCACGACAGCTGCATGTTGTATTACCTAACTGTTACTTACACCTGCTGTTTGTTCGCTATAAATAACAATTTAAGGTTATGTTTAGTTGAGCAAACGGCCCTGCTAATTAGCACTGGCACGTGGCAATTAGATCGCCCTTGTTGAATGCTAAGGTAGGTACTATGTAGTTACCTTCAAATAAAAAACACAAATTACGATGCAAGTGTTAAATGTTCGATTTCCTAGTTAATATGATCATTCTAAGAGGCTGTATTTTTTTCATTTAATAGGTTATATTTCTAAATAATTCGACGAATATACACTATAGCAGATATATGCCAGAAACTTAGGTAGGCACTAGCTAAAACAGTCATTGACATTAAGTACAATTTTAATACTCATGTCGTAAAGAAGAGGACAAACTTGTTTTTAATGTGTCTCGAGTCTTCATTTACACTTAAAAACATCAAAAACACGTTTGTCTTCAAACAGAAAATACAGATAAAATATTTATTTTATTTCCCGTTTCTTCAAAGGATATTTGGCTTTGGATGCTTTAATCTTTTCGTTTAAATATTAGCAGTTACATAGGTTGAATTGATATTTAGGTATAGGGTCATGGAAACCACAATTTTTAATTACTATGTTTTCATAAAATCTAAATCATTAATTTACTGGAAGGACTTTCAAAACCAAAGTCCAGTGACGGAGAATTAGTACATAGTATGAATATTAACAGTAATTTTGTTTTAAACAAAAACGGACCAAATTCAATTTCTTGTGGAACCCCAACATACTTTTTATACGCTATTAAAAGTAATTGACCGAGTATTAATACGTCCTAATTAAATAGATTTTAAACTGACGAAGATCTGGTATAATTATCTTGATTCATTTGCATTTATGGGGTCCGCGCTCAGATAAGTATGTACTGTGAAATTGGGGTAATAGCTTAGACATAATTAAAGCATTTTCTGCTCATAAAAAAGGTGTAGGAATGGCCAGTATCATACTTATCAGGAAAGTTAGCGCAGACTGCGATTTACTGAGTAACGAGATGTAATTTTTAAAATGAAACCGTTGCTCCTGTATGGTAATTTTTTGCAACAAGACTAAGATGGCAGAAGCGTTAAAGATCGCCTTTTAGATTACCCATTAAATTATATGACATTTTTAAAGTACTTATTTATTTATTATTTTATGTTGGTGTAGTACGCAAAATACGCGCATTGACGTGGAGTTGCGGACACCAGCCCGTATTACCTATTACCTATTACCTTGGTGTAATAGTTGCAAGTGCTACTGCTGAGCATGAGATCCTGGGTACGATTCCCAGGTCGGGATAAATTTTATTGGAATTTTCCATCTGGAATTTCTCAATGGCAGCCTGGCGTGTGTATTCGCGCCCGGTTGATAGCAATAACCTCCATAACATAACTGTTGAAATGTTGATATACAATTAGGTACACCTCTACATATAGATGACATACAGTACCCAGCGATAAATATTGCACATCGACCTTTGGAAAGAGACAATCGGCTAATTTCGGCTTCGTAGAGCGTTATCTCTGTCGCACGAAATACAAACAGTCCGGTAACTATTAGGAACTGTTAAAACAATTATGATTTGCTTCTTTTGATAATTATTTTAATTTGTATACAAAATTATACAAAAAAAGGTAAAGGTCGACGTGCAATATTTATCGCCGGGTACTGTATTACGTTATTCAGGACTTTTTCAAAAGTGGGTTTTTAATTTTATCAAGTGTTCATCTCCAGGTGACGAGATCCTGTCAGTGAACGGTCGCTGCACGGCTGGTCTGACCCACGGGGAGGCCATCCGCCTGTTCAAGGACGTGCGCGCCGGGCCCGTGCTGTTGCGGGTGACGCGCCGCCCGCCGCGCTGACTGCGCTGCGCCTGCTGCGACCTCGTGCACGACCAGCAGGCGCTTGCTTACACACCTGACATCTACTCCACCATGTAGCTGTACTGTACTACTATCATATATGTAGAGGTTTGACCGTGAAGATTGTATAACGGAATGTATAACGTATTCTAAAGGCATCCTCTATTAGTAGTAATCTACTTGGTATACGATGTTTGTTTTACGTTAACAATTGCCAGCTCGTGTTTAAAGGCGTTGAAAAATCTACTCCACCATATAACTGATACCACTAATCGTATAGAAGTTGGACTGTCTGTAAGAAGTTGTAAATCCTTCGAAAGTCTCCTCTCTTTGTAGCTACTTAGTGCAAGCAGATTACAATAGAGTTTGGTTTAAATGTTCAAAGACACCGAACGCCTATCGGTAGAAGTTTCATTGTCATTCCATAATGACAATGAAACTTTTATAACATGTCTCGTAAAGTATAAAGGGACGTAATACACTAACAATTGCTACCTCGTATCTAAACGCACCGTATGAGCAAACATCTACTCCACCATATAACTGCCACCACTAATTATATGGAGGTCTAACCGCAAGGATTGTATAAAGGAATGCAAAACGTGTTCTTAAGGTCTCCTCTATTAGTTGCTATTTGATACACGAATATTGTAATCGGGATCAATTAAGACCGTTTTACATTAACCATTTCCAGCTCGTGCTTAAAAGCGTTGCCAAATATGCTCCACAATGTGTCTCCTACCACTAATTGTATGCAGCCTTGACTTTAAAGTTGTAAAGAGTTGTAATTGTATCCTCGCAAGGTCTCCTCTATTAGTAGCTTCTTGGTACACGATGACTATAATAGAGTTCGCTTAAGGAACACTTACAATATTGCCAGCTCATGTTTTAAAGGTGCAGCCAAGGGCACACATCTAGGTACTTCACCATGTAGCTGCTACTACCAATTATAAGGAAGTCTGTAAGAATCTTATGGAGTTCTAAATGTATTACGTTCTCCCAAGTTTTCCTCTTTTCGAAGCTACTTAGTACAAGACTATGACGCATATTGTATGGGTCATTTTATGGAATCTCATACCAAGTTTAACCGCGCATTTGACGTCGCAGGTAGAAGCATATTAACGCTGGGCTAACAAATATCGAATCGCTGATGAAAGCACCACATACATGATATAAATCTACTGTTGTATGTACCCTGTAGCCAGGAGACTAACAAAGGAGTCGCCAGAAATAGCTTAACGTGAGGTGACGCGCAAATGTCTAGACAGTACCCGGCTTCCTTACTGTAGACAGCACCTCTCTCATTACGCATTACGTGGTTCGGACTTCGTATTCATTATCTACCTACTTTCTCCTATACTGAACTCAGAATTTTAATACGATGGATAGTGTCAGACATGACTTTAGATTAGTGCGTGTTTCTCGGCAGAAACAATTGAAAATCAGACAAACGAAGAAGTACCCGAAAATAAAGAGATATAGGGAGAAAATATTAGCACCATTAAAACAAAAATCATATAACTACCACGAAATCCATTTCCATCCTTGAATGATTGTCTATAAATAACCTTCTTCTTCTTCTCTTATAAATAACCTATCTAAGTAACAATGTGATAGGTATTATAAACTGCCATCATAAACCAATCTGCCAAAACTGATGAATCCCAAAATGGTCACTACACAGTTAGCGTTTTACAGCTTCAGAAAAAAAGGTCGTAAGGTAAAAAAAAATTAGGTACTCGAAACTTAAAGTAAGCACCTATTCCGAATAAAGCCTCACTGACTTTACACTGACTTTAATTAAAGCTGCCATTGATCTTCTTGATCTTACACCTCTGCGAAACAATTCGGCGAAAACAAACGTGCTGTTATATTGTTATCGTATCTTCTCCAGTATGTGTAATCAGTTTTCTATACTGTTTACACATATACTCAGTTTTTTATGGTACTCAATTTTCATAACAAACGAAAGGTATAAATAAAAAGTATGGATAGAAATTTAAAAATGTGTGATTAATTAATATTGCATAAACAAAAGTCATAAAAAGTATTTTGTAAAAATATTTTTGGATTGTATGTATATTGAAAATATGTAGGTACCTATTTTGGCAACTTGTCTTTCACGTTAAATGACGAAAGGTGTATGTAAAATTCGTTTTTAAATAATAAACTTTGTCAAAAAGTATTGTAACATTGCATTTACTAATTGCTGAAAGTGTATAGCCAAGTATAATTAGAATAGCCTACTAAATATTATATATTTTTAAATGATAAGAAAGTAGGTAACTCTGTGAATGGCTTTATCGAACAATTTATATGCAATTGGTGTAACCGGTCAAATATTTGGTTATAATTTGCATATAGATTGGTCAGTATGTAGATTAAGACTAACCAAATTAACGAAGGCAAACGAAAAGTATTAGATACACACAGTTTGATACAATTCGATAAAAATTGTCTGTGATATTGATATTCGAAGCTGAGTGCAACATGTAGGTAGTGTTTTGTAATTATCGTAATTATAAGGCAACTAACTTATTTTTATATCCTCGAACGTATTTGACATCTACTTAGTATTTATTGTAAAGATATAGTACATGTAATAATAATACATCTATTTTACTAAGAACTTAAATATTTTATAAGTAAAAAGGTAACTATTATGTCTACATTGATAAATCAGTCTATAATGTTCCCACTGCTGGGACACAGGCCTCCTCTCGGTGAGAGGCAGTGGGCCGTAATCCACCACGCGGGCCCAGTGCGGGTCGACAGATGTCACATGTCTTCGAATTTTTTATTCTAGTACATGCCGATTTCGTCGCGATGTTTTCCTTCACCGTTTTGAGAGCAGTGGTGATGAAATCATTTACATAAAGTAAAGCGCCTGTCTGCGTTCGAACCTACGACCTACAATTCGTAAGTCGCGGCCGTTACCACTTGGCCACCGATGCTCTAATAAATTAAGTCTACATAAGTGCTTTTCTTTGACTTAAAATCATTGCATTAATTCAGATTTATTTTGAGAGCTTAAAATCCCGAAATTTGAAAATAGGGACCATTCTTATGTCTTCGAAGATAATTTGATTGTATCAACGCACAAATATACGTCCATAACTCTCGTGTAGGTAATATCATTGTTCTTTCTTTGTTAGCTTCCCCTTTAATAACTGTTTGCAGTGTAGTTAATGTTTAACTTCACCTAAAATCAATATTTACATGAATCACTTTTAGTTCATCTGGATATCCACACTTGTGCACTGCAATATCTCCCGCGCCGAAGGCTATATTCTCCGCTGAGATTGACCGCCGTGGCCGAAATTCGGTCTGGACTTTATGTATGTATCTACGGTGTACGTTATGTTAATTTAATTTACAAGTATTCTTCAATATCAATACATATTATAAAACAAAGTCGCGTTTCATGTCTGTCTGTGACCACGTTGTTCATCTGATCTACTCACCGGATTTTGATGTGGTTTTCACTATCATTTAGGGATTTTATTCCGAAAAAATTGTGTGTATAATACGTTACAATTTGACATAAATGTAGCACAGAAATTTCGCGTTTGTCATGTCGCAACATCAGCACATAGTACCCGTGCAAAGTAGGGGCGGGTCACTAGTTGACTATATACTCGTAGTATGATATAAAATTATGTGATTAATACAATTAAGGATACAACAATGAAAGTAAAATTAAAATATTTATAAAACAAAAATTGACAATTATAGTCCTAACGCTATTTTTTACAAGACTGTTACATATTGTATGACAGCATTTTAATATTTTTATAATAGTAATGTGTCTACCTATAATACAAATAGAATTATGTATAATATCACAGTAAATAATTATTGTAACTTTACACTAAGATATATATATTCGACCAATGAACTAGAAAACATAACAATGGTAGATATGGTGGCTAACTGAGTATTTTTGCATTTTAATATAGCATTTTATTGTAGATACTTACGCAACAATATAAATATTTAAAACGGATACATTGTTTTATTTTATTAGCTACTTGATGGATGGCTACGGCGTAGACCCTCGTAGACCTTTCGTAGACCTACTTAAAAAAATATAGGGATCTGCAATATTTGAGGTGTCGTAACATTCACTCTGGAACCCTTTCCTTCTAAAGTGGATCAAGCCTGTCTTGAGAACATTTTAAATCACTTGAGAATGTTACGGTATCTTATCATTTTGTTATGGATAACCCCTGAATGTAGTAAGTACCGACGCTGTTCTAAGAAATTATGTTAAATACGATCTTCGGCTTTGATGTTTGATCCGTGAGCTTTGCAATATAGGTTTTTACTTAAACATTTACCTTCTTGGCCCATAGTCGTATAAAACAACGATGAAGATTCGCAGCATACATGATTACAACCACCTCAAAGTCTCAACTGCTAAACATAAGCAACCCACCGACTGCTGCATTGATCAACCATGAAAAATATTTCCATATTTTATTCATACGGGTTTTCACAGTTTGTTTGTTTTTAAAATACTAGAGGTCGCTGTCGACGTTTCTTTATATACAATTTCTCAACCCTTGTTGACGATATTCGATTCGTTCTCGATTGGGTTAGTAGATGTCGCCTAGATCTGTTATCCTGTTGTTCGGCCATCGATGTTTCAAGAGGTTCCATTAGTCATAATATTTCAAAGAAACAAAATTGATTTTTAACTCACATTACCCTAACAAAAGACCAGATTCCATCAAAAGGGACAACTTATCAAAACCGATAAAAATAATATTAGGTATTACAGTTATAATAAAAGTAATTTCTATACTTTGTGTTGAATAAGTACATAGTTAAATAAAAATTATTTAAAAATGTAACTGGTATAACAATGATTAAAGGCAAAAATAAATTAAAACTCTACAGAATAAGTATCTTCGTTGAACGAGCTCAACTAATGAAAAGCAAGTGAATTTAATCAAAAATATAATAGGACGGTGCTGAAACTAAATTATTCTGTAGAAAGCAGCGGGGTCCAATTCCACACAAATATTCTACTTACGTACTTTGGTAGGTACATCTTAAAATGTAGCCGAATGCATCGTCGTCGGTCCAAATAAAGGGAATTCATTTGCATCGCAGACAGATATGTAAGGACGACATTCCGTAAAAGCGTGAATTCGTTAAACAAAGTATATACAGCGTGGCGCTACAATGGTGACATTAATTTAACACACGTGTAGGGCTAGTGCCCTTTAATCATATTAATTTTAGTAGGTTAAAATAACTCGTAAATTGAAAAAAAAATTTTTTCAAACAAACTAAATGATAAAAATGTAACTAAAATTGGGATCACCCTTGCAAAAAATCATTCATGAAATTACTTACCTACGTTACGCTGGCTTACGTTAACTCGGAGCGGCAACGCGTCGCTTCACGCGCTGCCACTTTTCGCGCTTTAATATCGTATGGACGGTACTGTGATGAACTTGAAAATGCCTAGCGCTCTGGCGGAGGCTAGTTTTGGGTTGGTTTTGGAAATATTGTAGCACATTTTCAGTTAACTGGATTGGGTTTTGTCGTGTAGGTGGTCGATCAGGGCGTTGAGACCTAGGATCCACTGGCCGGTTTTCGCGGATGCGCTGAAGAGCTCCTACAATAGTGCGAGGATTAGTAGGGCATTGTCTTGAACCGCCATATCTCTCGCGATATGTCCTTATGGCAAGAGCGGCATTTTCACGACATTCTCCATAAATTAGGATCATGTCCGCATATTCAGCTGCTGTGTAGTTCGGATGTGTATTTGCCATCACGATCACAAGTTTACACAAGCACTAATAACACAAATAAAAGCGCCCGTATCGCAAGAGATGTCAACGTACCTACTAAATTAGAAAACGAAAACAAAACAAAGCGTCTTTATCGCAGTACCATAATCTAATTACTCATTAGTTCATTACACAAAAATAAATAAATAAAACAATAGGTAAGCGTCTTTTTCGCGGAAACATTCACAAAATTAGTCGACGTAATTATGTACACTACTGTGAAGAAGTGTGTCAAGGGCACGAGTTAGGCTAGCACTAGAAATGCAAAAAAAAGAATTGGATTTCGCTGCGACGCGACGGGGCGGGGGGGGGGGGGGGGCACGCGTCGCCTGCGCCGCCCGCTCGCCGACAAAGGGATATCACGTTACTTTAAAGTATTGTTTATTTATTTTAATTTCATTGATGCGATGTTATGATCCGTGACCCGGCAAATGACCGCTGCGCGACAGTTCTTTAAGTACAGGTTGCTCCAAAATGCTATTTTAGAAAACTTTAAATAAATCCGCAAATAATAACGTTTAATGGAAACATAATTTCTTCATGAAACGAAAATGTGAAAACGTATATGTGTGTTAAATTAATGTCACCATTGTACCGCCACGCTGTATACACATAATAGGTAGATAGGTACATGCATTTACGTTTCGGAATGAAGCGCTCGGTAGGTACTAGCAAACCTCATTACCTCTTGAATGTCGTCAACGCCATGACATTAATCGCCTGTGAACGCGAACGACGTGATTACCCGACGAAATTTATTTCGACTTAATTAACAATTGCAACCGTTCATATATGTAGAGGGTGCCAAATGGCAGAACTAGTTATGCTCGTGACTTGGGCCCTATTTCACAGTTAATGGGTAGAGGATAATGAAGAATATGTATATGTATTTAGCCATGAGCCCCTCTAATTACCTACCGTAATTAGAGGAGCTCATGGCTAAATGATAACAGCCACACGGGTCTACGCTTGCCGCGGTCATGTCGTAGATAACTGACCATACATTATTTAGAGTGTGAGTCATAATAATGTGCATTTATCGAAATGAGGGAAACTAAGCTTAATTTTATTGATGGATTTTTTTTTTAAATATACAAAAAAAGGAAAAAATAAATGATCACATCTATTCAAAAAGAGCTAGTGTATTCTTCGTAAACAGGGACTAAAATAGCTCTTTAATCCCTAGGGACTTAAGGTGATTTGAATTTGGAATGTGGATATTGTTAGTAGAAGTTCCAATCACAAAAGAGATCAAACACGAACATTGTATTAACAAGTAACAGGCTGTATGATAAACTAAAACGCGCGAGCCAAATTAAAAAAAAGTAAAAAACGCACGAAAAGCATTCTGCCTTCATTCGTAATTGTTTACTCAAGTTAGGATTTTACTTAGTTTTATAAAAATATTTGTATGTCTTCCTCAAGTAATTGTATGTAAATAAATAAACGTACTATTCTTATTCATAAGTTGCACTTAATTATTTTTTCATAGAGGGTGATAAAAAGTACAGTGTCCACCTCGGGAGCAACACTATTTTAAGCTCAAGTGACGTACTTTGATTCCCTCGCTGCGCTCTGGATTCAAAGAAACACTCTCGCCTTCAAAATACATAGTTGTTTGCTCCCTTGGCAAACAGTCTACTAATTTATAGCATTTTTAAAATTCTTGTTCGCTGCTGTGATTTGTGACCCCTGTGTAAACAAATCGGTATAACTATTAAACTAAACGAACTGTTATGTCACAATGAAACAAACTCAGTAATGACTAGAAATAACAGGGCATCCTCATAAATTAACAACTAAAGAAAAAAAAATCGCCCTCAATTGAGAAATAAGGTGTTTGTATAACAAAAATCAGGGGGCCTAAAAAGGCCACTTTGGCAGAATCACAAAGGGATAACATTATGAATCATAATACGGCGAAGACAGTCCGTGTTTTTTTTTTCGCTGCACTACTTGGGTATAATCAAAGAGATTGAGATTGGATTTGGATTGGAAAATTTCTCAATAAAAGCCCGATTACCTATACTTTTTTATTGCCTTATATTATTCTCCCTCTTTCAGCTTTCTAAAAGTAAAAATACCATGTTTATAACTCAATCACAACATTTACTATCAACTGTTAAAGAAAGGCCTTGCACTCGGCTATGTACCATACTTTAGCAGGTAGGGTAGACCCTTTTAATTTTTTTCCCTCGGTAAAATGAAGCTTAGTTTCCCTCCCTCATTTCAATATGTGCACATTATGAAGACTCACACTGTATATCGAGACCCCTCCGTGCCTCAGAAAGCACGTAAAGTTGTTGGTCCCGGCTATAATTCGTAGATCTTTGACAGTTACGGGTAGTCAAAAGCCCAAAGGCTGAAAACCAGTCTTACCAAGGGGTATCATGTTACCCAGTTACTGGGTTGTGTGAAGGTCAGATAGGCAGTTGTTCCATGTAAAATACTGGTATTCAGCTGCACTGATTAGACTGGAAGCCGACTCCAACATAGTTGGGAAAAAGCTACACAGATGATAAGGTAATTACGAGGGATACCAACCTTTAGAATATCTAGTGTTCGGAGAAAGTGCTCCAGGTATGGAAATTTTTACAAAGTGCGGTAACCAAAAAAGTATGTACTTATTTTCCACTGAATAAAGACTTTACTCCGACATCATCACGAACACGTTACAAAGCCAAATCCTCGACGAAGCTGTTCGGGTCCTTGACCGAGCGGTTCGGGCGCTACGGGTCTTCTTTTTGGACCGAGAGGTTCGGGTCAATAAAGAAAACAACAATATTTATTACGGTGATTATATAATATAATATAGTAACATAAAAGATTAATAGTAACTAAGATAACATATATCACCTAATAAGTAAACAAAGAATATTGTGTATATTCATCAAAGGGTACCTATATAATCAGATTTTAATGACGAGAAAAGTTACGTGTCGAATCCGCTCGTAAGTCATAATACCTATTGCAGCTTTTGCCACCTCGTTGAGTTCTAAGGTCCGTATTCTAAAACGATGCTCAAGCAGGAATCTCGATTCTAAACTCTCAAATTTTCTGCTAATGTCTGGGAAAGTCTAATGTCGTGTTTAATCTAGACTCATGTTTCACCACTTACCTAGAATACAGTCCCTAACAA
The DNA here is from genome assembly GCA_927399505.1 of Luperina testacea. NCBI lineage: Eukaryota > Metazoa > Arthropoda > Insecta > Lepidoptera > Noctuidae > Luperina > Luperina testacea. Next base: position 11,676,194 of record OV656756.1, read on the forward strand.
ATCAGTTTTCCTCAATGTTACTCGTAAGTACAAAAATAATATTCTATGTGTATCTAGTTAATTAAATGACATGCTGGCTCTTATTACAAAACTTTTAAATACAGATTTTTGTAGGTACATCACTAAACTCTATTGCTAGTACAATTAATTAGAGGTCAGTAAGATACGTCAATTTAATTAGATTAGGTACGTCGAATTTCATAAAATTATGTTCATGTACTTTCAGTTTGTCTCAAAAAGTAGTAAACGATGAGTGACAAGCGGCGACGGACTTAACATAACCCGCTAAGTAAAACAGTTATTAATAAATAACAAAATATTTACAAGTCCTTAACTAAATAGTTCGATGCATTATAACTACGCAATGGTATGATAGGTACCGCTATTGGCAATAAGTATCATGGCAAATAAAGGGTTGCATAAAAATACATTAAACAATCAGCTTTAAAAAATGTGAAAATGAATTTTTTGTTTAGGGTATTTGCTTGAGTAAAATTAAAAGTTTACATTATTACATTTAGAAATACATTGCTGATTTATGATTAGACACCATATAATGAAGCAAAATAGTGATAATAGTCGTACATTTGACATTATCTACTCTTTAAGTTACCATCTGTAGGGGTTATTGCATGTCAAAAAGATAGATCTCCACCGAAAACGCACGCGTCCTTATAATGTATTATGTTTACGTACTTACTCTGAAAGCTCAGCTTTATTAACGAAGCTTCACAAGCTTAGATAATAATTATTATGTCAATTATGTACATCACCGTGTGCGCATAATGATTCATGAAACTATAAATGGCACTAATGACATCAATTTTGATCTTCGTTTTTCGCACATGTACTTTAAGTACAATGCCTAAAATTCAATGCTGTCTTCAACATTTCTACAGTCCAGACTAGTTCATTAAACCGAATGAATAAATAAACGATTTTAACAAAAATGAGACACAGTCTTAATAAACCTATCTTTACGAGCATTCGTTACAGACAGATAACATAAATTACCTATTTACAATCTTATAGAAACAGTGACTAATGAATGAGGCAAATTGTAAATAAAAGAAGAAGGAATAACCAGTCCCGAAACCCTACACTTTCATCGCACTTTCCTAAATTGAATGGTGTCAGTTAGCACCGTTTTACTCTCAGACGCAAGCTCGCAGATAAATGAATCTGTAAATTGGAATGCTAACCGAGCTCTGAGACACGTCACCAAACTCAATTATTCAAGGAGATCTTTATAACCAATTTGGTATCACTGTTGTAGGCGTAGGCTTTACTGTATTCAAACTTATTTTATAATATTTGTATTCAAATATCCTTTAGGGTTCCTAAGTACAAGGGTAACCGGGCCAGCAGGCAGAGCCTTGAGAGCCGCCCAGGCTTGTGTGCGTGTGAATCCTTCCATCGACTGACCGCCAGCTGATAGAAGTTCTGCACCGACTAGAACACGACCGCTTTGTGCTGCTGCTCCTCCTGTAATTGAATTTCAAAATTTAAAAACTCACTTTAGGTACTCATTTCAGTAATTCAATGAGATTTTCTTAATTATGTAAATAGTTCAACTAAGAAGTTTTACAAGCTGACCTGCGAAAAGTTTCTTAATGGTGAGCGGACGATCGCCCCGCGGCGAGTCGCGGCCGCCATCCAAGCCGAAGCCGAGCCCGGCTCCACCGCCAGCCTTCTCCAGCAGCACTGATACAACAGCACCGGTAGTTTTACTCTCGTCTCCCAAATCTTTATTTTCCACCTCATTTCGGACCTTCGACTCCGCTGGGGAACAAAATGACAAGTCAGTATATGTTTGTATATCCCAATAAACCAAATCACAAGTCATGCGTTAGTTTTTAAGCTCGTTACAAACCTTTGTCAGAGCCGCATCCTACACCGTTTGCGTTTTGTCGATTTTCGATCTCTATTTCGATTATAACTTCTGAACGTTGCTCCTGAAAAACCAAATTAGTTTGATGTTAAATTAAATATATATTTCGTTAAGTATTACCTATAGGATCTCAGTGTCTGCCCGTCAGCAGTGCAAACAAAAATGAAGTTTCTCTTATGAAAAATCTTCTTTGCTTCGCTTTGTAAAAGTATTTCGAAGATTTTTTATTAGGATTTTTTCGATGTTTACTTCGAACTAACAAAAATGTAAATATTGGCTGGCTTGTAAACACCGAAGGAATATGTACCTACGTGAATACCATCACTCTATACACTTAGTCGATAATAACAATATTATAACGGTGCTTACCTTAAGTATAGTGACAGATTGTGCATGCGTTAACCCTGCCATAGCGCAGCCGTTTATGCTTCTGACTTTGGCTCCCCTCTTTAGTCCTGCTTTGGCCGCCACACTATCTGCTAAAACTCTATGAACCTGAAATGAAAATTATCACAATACTTAGTAAAAGGTATAAAATAATAATTTGATTAACAGGTTCACTGTTCACAAGCAAGCTGTTTGTAAGCAAACACAATGGTTAAACAATTGCCGTGAATCAGGTTTATGTAAAGGGAAATTATAAAATTAGAAGGATGTTAGTATTGCCATAATGCTTGGTAAATCAAAACATTTTTTTTTGTTATTACATCAAAAGCTTAAGATTAGATTCGACTAATACACATTTTAACTTTAAGTTGAAGACACACATGAAACAAACTGGCATAATTGTTTTAGTAAATCAATCAATTTATAAAATATACGCACCGTAACCTCTTTCGCTTCACAGTCGATCCCACCGGCCAAAATAACTCCTACGCCTGTACCAGCTCCTCGTCTTAGTCGAATGGTTTGAGTCGGTACTTTAACTTCCTCTGCAGAACTAATATCAGTTTTATCGCTCGTTGTGTCGATTTCGATTTTTTTACCAACTTCTAATGATTTTTCTTTTGCTTTCACGTTGTTGCAGTTTCCATCAATGCTATCAATAGTTTTGTGTTGTTCGATTACTTCAGGTTTGCTAGTCTTCTCTTGCTTGTGGGTCAGGCTACTATCAAGTTTTTTTACAACAAACTCATGTTTGTCTGTCAGACTTGGTGTTTTGTTATTGTTATTGTTATAGTTATCAAGTCCGGCTTTTTTAATTTCCTTTATTATCTTTTCAGATATAACTTTAGGGCCATCTTCAACTTTAGGAGTTTCTAAATTAATATCACTTTGTTTGTTTTTATTAGCAGAACTGGAGTTTCGTTTCAGACGTGTATTTTTGAAATCATTCTTTCTCTGCCAGACGTTAGCGTCGCTGTCACTATCAGAGTCAGTTTCGGCAATAACTTTGTTGCGTCGTCTGGTTTCGCCTTTATTCGACATAACACTCACTGATGGCGTGAGCGTAGAAAGGCGCTCAGACGTTTTGTGTACTGGACTCGGGGACCTGTCGCAAGACTCGTGTGAGAACTTAGCTTCCACAACAGGTGATTTAAGTTTAGCATCTCTGCCACTCCTGCATTTTGCTGACGCCAAAATGTTTCGTCTGTTGATCGTATCGATATTATACGATTTCGAAACTTTTCTCTTATCGGAGTCAGCGACAGAGCTTTCAAGTGAACTGCAACTCGCTTGTGATCCAGACGTAGCTGCCGAACCTGCCGACGAACTGAGTGATACGTTAGTATCAGAAGACATGGAACGACACACATTACGCTTCATGTAATCTTCTGGGTTCTTTTCTGCTGCATTTGCTTTATTCGATAACTCAGCCTTAAATACTGAATAAGTTGCATAGTGTGAAACTCGTGGTGATAGACGTGAGCTGTCAGATTCCATATTTTCTACATTATGCATTGGAGAAGAAGCTGAAGACCGGTAACTAGACTGCGTGGAACTCATTGCAGAATCGTTGTCGCTATCTACTACGTCGGTAGCAGTGCATATTTTTATATCCACGTTCTTATAGTCTCGGATGTAATTTAATATATTGTCTTTGTGGTCTCTTCTCGCTGAGTTTATATGATCTGATGATAAATTCTTGCTTGTTGTTAATGTTGCTGTGGGCACTCTGCCTGTAAACCCATTAGTATCTACGGTAAACCTAAGAGACTTAGTTATTTTGTAAGATGTTTTGTTCATCGGGTCTAATCTCTCATTGTAATTAGGTTCTGGAGTAGATTCTTTAGAAAGATTTGAAGGCGTGTACACTTGTAGCGATTTACGTTTAAAAGCTGGAGAATATTTTGGTAGATTATTGGGCAGTATGTCAGCTTTCCATTTTGTTTCATTTAAGTTGACGGGTTTTGAATTATTAGGTTTGTTAACTTTCGTATTTGAATGACTTTGATTGTTCTTCAAAAGGAATGATTTAGAAAGCGCATCTTGAACTTTAATTTCGGGAAGATCCACAATTGGAGTTTGTACTTCAGGTATAACTAAACATCTTAATTTGGACATTGATTTTTTCCTTTGTTCGATTAAATAGTCTAAATTCGATTTGTGTTTCGTTATATTTTTATTGCCGTTGTCATCACTAACACTACGCACATGATACACCGTCTTAGCAAATGAAGGGTCTGTAGTCGAAGGTAATGTGGTAGTACTTCCATAAAATAAGGGTTTAGCCTCTGCATATAGAGATGTGTTCTTTGCTGAGACGTATGTCGAAGCAGTTGAAGCACGTTCCATGCCTCCCAAAACTTCCGGCCTCTCTGTGTGCCTCTTGTACGAACGAGGTAGTTCATCAAGATTGTCTTGAGATTTCGTCAAACGTCTATCCAAAGAAGACACGTCGGTATAGCTGCTAGCATATGGGACCGTACTTTTTCTCATAGTTGAAGGGTTTCTAGCTGGCAATGTGCCACATTTATCCAAGCGATCTGAAGATGTCGCCCGATCATTTGAAAACATGGCAATTTTGTCTTTAACACTAGCCTCACTACGAGCATCTTGTGTCCTAGATGTATAAGAGAAGCGTGGCCGCGCGCCAGGCCAGCCTGCCGGCATGCGCAAGGGAAGGCGAGATGTCGGCTCCGGGGTCTTCTCCACAGCCTCGCAAGGAGTTTCTACTCCATCTGGAGGCTGTCGTGGGCATGATGGTAGAGGTGTCTCGTCATTAGACAAACTCTTGTCTTCCGCGTCGCTTTTGTTCACACGATCTGAAAAATTAAGGATAATCACATCACTTAACTATTTATCAATAACAAATCTTACCGGCAAATCCAGCTCTAAAAATATTTAAATCAGGTAAACCGTTTTACATAACATAGCTCCCTGTAGCCACTTAATTTTTCCTGCGCCATTATCAGCACGCAAACTCGTCTGAACGGTGTCTATAAGAACAGCTGATTCGATCGTGTTAAGATATTCACACCAACCTTTTGAAATAAACTAAGGCCGATACACGTTATTACAACATTATCAATTAATATATTCGCTAACGACATCGGTATGCGCGTGCAACACTTAAATGAAATATACCTAAGTGTGTAGTCAGCATCTTATACATAAGTGAACAAACTAAATATTTGTATCCAGGTCAACTCTCGCCGCTGGTGTTATCGTAAATACCTCAACTTATAGCAACCGCATGGTTATAACACTAAAATGTAAATATGCATTTATTTGATTTCACAAGCAAGGGAAATATTTCTAGTGATGTGATAAATTGTTAGCTATCGTTGAAGGAAGTTATTCAAATAAGTTAGCACTGTGAATCACTGGCAGTGTCCTATTACAATTGACCAACACTGTATTAGCTAAGATGATGCGTCACAGTACGTACCTACTTCATCACAAGTGATACTTAGTCAGATACTTGTGGTAATATGCAAATGATGTCAAGATAATAATATGGTACACAAAGAAAATGTATTAATTGTACTGATTTGTAATCGCCCTGGTGGCCTAAAAAGGCCACTTAGGCAGAATAATAAAAGGATACCCTTATGAATCACAATGGACAGTTAACTGTCAAATTAATAAGTTAATCGTATCAAATCCAATTGGTGAAGGATTTTTCAGTTATTTTTATTTGTCTGTGCTAAAATACCAATCAATCCAATCCAATCCCAATCTCTTTAATGAAACCCACATAGTGTAGCGAAAAAAGAAAAACACGGACTGTCTTCGCCATATTATGTTCATAATGATATCCTTGTATGATTCTGCCACAGTGGCCTTTTTAGGCCCCCAGAAGTCTTTCTTACAGACTTATACTGTACATTTATAAAATATGGACGACAACATTGTCAAATCACAATAAGGTGTTTACAGTAAAAGTACCTTCTTTCTCCTCTTCGATCCGGTGTAAACAACGAGAATGTCTGATTTGAACAACGCTATATGTTGTTGAGTCTAACACTATCACCTTTTGCGTATACATCGCATTAAGACTAGCAACTTGATACCTACTGATTCTATTTCGTGCATTTATTTTCGAACATTTTTGAACTTATCTAGTAGATCACCATGACATTTATACAAATTTAATTATTATTGAAAATTCTAAATGGGTTAACTTAAACAGATATGTGATACAACTGACGTTTATTCGTAGTAAAAATAATTGTACACCATTTTTGCCACGCTTCCACATAACGTATTTACACAACTGTTACTGAAATTCAGTCTTAGAATGGACAACCTCAAGGGTACTAACAGAATTATTAATTTCATATCGTCATTAAATTGAAACAAAGACATTCGAATTAATTTATTCACTTGCGTAAACTTATGAATTACGTCGATGGTCACGACTGAAAACAAAAAGTAGGTGCAGACATGAAGTATTGCTAATATATTCTTTGTGTAAAAATTGTGTTCATGATGTATTTGAAATGTTGGACCTATAATAAAGTTACTTCAGTATATGTACTTATAAGTATGGATATTATATTATGTCCTACCTAAGTAGTTTTAATATTAAACAGAACAGCCTGGCGGCAATATTTTTCAGTTTGTTCAGTTGGTTACGATGTCCTTTTGTACGGATATATTTAAAAACACACATTCCAACATACGTTGATAATAACGTTGATAAGATGTTATCAACGTTATTATCAATAAACATAATTGCTAGGGATATCGGTACCAACGTAATACCTACTCACTCATTCATAACGATTAAATTATTATGAATATTATCTATTTTCCAGTAGGTATATACATAGTTTCATATTATCATTTCTCAAAGTTTCCCGTGCATGTTTTCATAAGCGTAGGATATAATGTAACGTGCAACTTGAAGGAGCTTTTGTAGGGTAGTCAGAGAAAAGTCTCGCAAGCTGTGTTTTTCCTTCAGTCGGCCAGTATTACAGCCTACCTATGCAGAACAATGAAAAAATCGATACTAAGAAAAACAAAAAAAGTTTTTTGTAATTTATTTTAACAATAATGAATTCATCCATTTCCTTAACATGAGCCTTTCTGGTTTCTAAATTATATATATTACTATGATTGATTTATTACTATTTATTTCTAAACATAGAATTCCTCAATTTATTCCATCATAATCTTTCTTTTTAATTCCTCAGCCAATCTCTCAAAAATAATTACAGATACGTAACATGAATTTTCTTAAGCGTATTATAAAGTCGCGTTCATATTATAATACCAAAACTATTTGTAATTGAACCAGAAAACCTTGCCTCTGGATTAAAACACGTTGTCGAATAAAGGCTATGTATGTGTCCTAGGAAGCGGCCTGAAGAAGGTGACCGCTAGGTCAACTCTACATACACACACATACACAGGCTGCGGCTTAGCTCGGCGCGCCAGATACAGAACATAACTTGATGCTGTATAAGTAACGATAATTTATAAATGTTTTAATTAATTAATGTTAAGTCCGATAAGTCTATACAAAAAGCTTTATGAACAAATAAATCCTTCATACGAACCATGAAGCGACACCGATCGCCTCGGCAGTTTCCTCGTGTCCAACATTGTGAACAAAACAAAATATCACTTCCAAGGTGATCGTCATTTGAACCAATTCATAACACTACACTTTCATTCGTTAAACCAGTTTTTGAATCCTGTTCGTACTGAAAACTTACTTTCATTGTGCACTTCGGAAAATTAATCAGTAAAAAAAACTTCAAAACCGATACCGTAAACCCCTACCCACTTATTTGGCAATGGAATAATGTTACGGATCTCAAAAGCCCGAAGAAAGAGAATCGAGTTAAGAATGCGGAACGTGTCCATTAACGACCGAAATAACAGTTATTTTACATAGGGCGGTGCGTGCAGTGGCGTGCGCCCACGGCGGTGTGCGAGCGCGAGCGGCGAGCGCGGAGCCGCCGCGACATGGCGCGATGCACTGACTCGCGGTGGACTTGCAGAAATTTGCAGCGTCGCCGCCCTTGACGGGGGCGTTGCTCCGAGCCAGGGACGGACACCGAGCTGCGCACGCGACGCTCCCCCGCGGCCCACCGCACACCCGTCACCCGACAGGCCGACACACGGGCCCATCACCACCGACCGAAACTACCATTTATTAACAGCCGCCCCGGCAGCAGGCCTGACTAACACTGTGACCTAAAGACACGCGATTATTAACACGATCACATCACACAACATTGGCCTACTGAAACCTCAGGAACTCCCTGAAGGAACGCTAATTCTAGTGTTCTAACGTTCATCTGGATAAGCAATAAGCATCGATCGGTATCGTGTGCTATTTTTAGCCAGTAGGCGCTGGAGGGCGGCGACCGTGAGCTCTCGCGTACAGCAGACGGCGCCCGCGCACCACAGATGTCAGGGTCGAGGCGCCCCAACTCTAACTTGATCTTTTATTTCCGTCCACATGTAGGTAAGTCTTTCTAATATCGTTCCTAACTCTAATTTATTTTCCAATTTATATAAATATAGCCCTTTTAATGTTTAACTGGTCCATAATAGCCGCTTTCTTTTGCTTTCTTTTTCATATTTGCGGTGAAAGAACGAATGCCATCGTGGAATGCGCCTTGTAGGTATATAGGAGTGACGTCGCCGTGGCCACGGGAGGCTGGAATGCTGCCTGTGCCCTCCACCGCCGCCGCCCCTCGCAATCCGGACGCGGCCTTTAAACCGCTCCGACGTGTTTGCAGAGTTGTTTGCACATTTTTTTACATTCCCGTCCTTTTATTAAGCCCTCCAGTAATACCTACCTCAATATAGGAATAGATATCTGTAGGGTCGTTGCTGGAGTTGGGATTTTTTATATCTTTCATTTATAAATATTTTATAAGAAATTCTTTCAAAGTAAGCCAATTTTAACTTTAGAGAGTTACCAGAGCTTTATGTAATAACTTTGCGGTGGGTATATAGAACGATGACACGACGAACCTCACCGAATACAGTGTTATTGTGGAGCTAATTTACAGGGAACTGGGTTTCTTGTTCTTTGAATATAATCGACGGATCCAACAGCGAAACTATGAAATGGATAAGTGAAAGAAAGTGCAATCGATTTCACTTTCAAAACTAAATTAACTTTCTCTAGTGACATGTCTTACGTAATCTGAACAAAACAAGTCAGTAATAACAGCAACATTTATATCTGTAAAGGTCGTCGGGCATTTATTAACTAGACTTATCAAAGTTAGATCGGTTGTGTCGCGTTAAACAGTCCTTCTAGCGGCAATGGATTGTCACCCAACGCTTACGTTAGTTACGCTTACATGGCACATAATGTAAATTCATGTGATAAATAAGGTTAATTAAGCAATTAATATCTGAGCTGCAGACGTTTTTACAATGAAGAATAAGCTGAAACAATTTTTTCGCGCGTAGATGAAACTTAAAAGCTGCCGATTAAGGTACTATAGTTTTTGCGCCGAAACTTTCTTACAGTGAATGGCCAGCGAATACATTCAGACATCGCTACCAACGTACCTATAGCACAATGAATAAAATACTTTGTGTCGGTATGTGGCTGGTTGGTTACCTTTCTGTAGGTATAACAAGTCAAACAGGCCAAAGCATACCCTGGGACCCGTCAAATATACACAAATCCTGCCTTGTAAATACGGACCTTATGCCCCTCACTTTTAAACGTAAATCACTTTGATTTTAAATTATTTTTTGTTTGCTCCTCAGAGGAAATGCCGAGACTTCCAATTTAAATGGCAACCGGATAAATTAATGCGCCACCAAAATATTTGAGGCTAAATAACTGTAATTTGGATTTTTTCCCATCCCCAGAAAGTATTTGGTCGGACATAGTCTAAAGTTCTACGTAAGTGTACACCCGAACAAATACGGATCCCTTTCCCTATCCCGATCATAAAGGAGATGATATCTCACAAATTGACAATGACTTTCAATCATAAAATGATGTTGGTGAGACGATATGCAAAGCGGTGGCTAAACAATGAAAGCCGACGGGCAGGTCGTGGTCGTCACTTAATGATCGTGCGCGGGATTCCAGCCCACCTTACTTTCCTCGCGGGAATTTATTTGAAAGTACTTTTGTGTAGTGTTCAGGCTTGAAAAAATACAATTGTTCTTTGCTTCATCGAAAGTCGTGGTCATGCAGTTAAAATGTTTTCGAACATATTTCATGTACAGGTATGTGTTTCCAATGTGTGCGCACGCAACCGACACCTAAGGCTAAAGAAACTTCGTACAGACGAGAGGCATTAATGGCTCAATCATGATCAAAAACATGGTGTAGGTAATCAATATTTAAACGTATTGCAAAATCATGATTTGTAGAACTATAATGAAGAAGCTAAGTTGGCGCAATCAAAGTTAATAGGTATTTTACTAGTGGAAACGCTGACGGTGATGCCAGTGACGGTGAAGTCGTGAGGTTCGATTCCTAGTTCGAGCAATATATAGTGGGATTTTTATTCAGCAATTCTCAGTAGATTCATATAAATAATGCACGCCCCTTTCTTTTCGCAATACATGAATGATTATTTTGTTATAATAATTCTACGTGCGCCTAAGTGTGTTTTATAGCGAAGTCAACGGAACAAACGTGATATTAAGAATAACAGCTATCTATTTGATCTATGACTCAAACCTTTCTTATATTATAATAGTTTTGTGTTGTATGGCAGAATTTAACTAAAGCAATATCTTCATTGTGAAATGATGAACTCTGATATTCAAATAACTCATCATGTTTGGCCTTTCAAAAAATTATGTTCGCACACAAGTTTCCTTTATGTTTCATGTTTATGTAATATCGTGGAGATGAATGCAAAAACTAGTATCGCATATAACTGGAACACTTGAAAGGTTTGACTTTGTTGATATTCTATCTTGTAGCGCGCCAGCAATGCAGTCCAAGCCTTGCACCGAAACTGCATTACGCCATGTGCTGCGCCGGAGCAGGTGCGACAGCGGCCGCGCCTGCGCAAGGTGCACTTTCACGCCCCGGACAAGGATTCTGATATAACTATACTCAATACTTTGATAATTTTTTACCCATTAAGGATACGATAAATAACAAGTTTCTCTATGAGTTCAACAACACTAGTGTGAGAAATTTACATAGATATATTTTAGACGATTTTTCTAATATCGTTTAATTTAATAGAACAGGTTTCAGCACCGCCGTGAGTAGTTATAAAATGGTAATATGTGACCATGTTAACCTCTACATTATCTCTAAATATTATCATTAACAGTAATTGTAAGCTGTTTACAAAATAAAGTTATTAAATTCAACGAAATAGTCCATTAGCATATTCCTTAATTATTTAAACACAAGCAAAAAATAATGAAACTTACAACTTAATTATTAACGTTACCACGACGACCCATCACAACTTGAGAGGATTGCATGTCTACAAACAAGTTCGTTGAAATCACTTCAATTACAACTTTATTACTTATAATTTTCCGATTAATTGAGCAGCAACTCTGCGCACGGGCAGCCTCCCTCAAACCGCGACTATTTGATATGCGCCCGAGTAGCTCAAGCTAACGCGTGCTGCATTTACTTCTTTATCACGCAACTCTATCGGAATTCCTAATGCTAGTTTATTCTTGTAACATTTTTGCTGTCGATTAATCTTATTATGTAACACGGATTCTGAAAAATATACTGTAGCTATTCAGGTCCATTACTTTTCATGATTAAGAACCATAACTTGCATTTCTCATTAATATCATTGACGAGAATAAGTAGTGTTAATAATTTAAGTAAATGAATCGGCAACTGCTATTTTACTTTATAATTTGGGTCGATGGTTTTACAAAAAAACAATGCTTTTTACCGCTTTAAACGGCACTCTCATGTAAAAGATGCTGTTAGTCAAGTATTTATAATGCTGTTTTACTTATCCTTGTCCGGTTTCCTTTATAAGAATTGAAATAAATGAAGAAAGTGCGATGGAAAACATGAATATGATCACAACTCACACTATTTTCATTTACGTTGCAGTTGAAGAGGCATTCAAAACTACGACCGGTATCGTCATTACACCATTAGCATTTATTAAAGCAACAGAACTCAGTGAAACTGAACGTGACTTTTGTGACCCACTGGAGACGAAAAGTTGCATAAGCTGTGAGAGGTTGCTGATAGCCCATCACCAGATTGACTCACACGAGTCTTGCAACAACTGGTCTCGGTGTTTGTGCATGCATCCGGATTTAGTCACTGACCTATATAAGTGCATGGGGATACCAACCTAAAGGCGAAACAAGCTCCCAACTTGAGGAACAAAATTCCTCAGACTGGTTTAGGTTTCACCGGGTTCCCTCTATCTGGCAGAATTTTTTTTGGCAGAAATTTATTTGGCATAACCCACTTGGCATAATCTTTTTAAACGAATATTTTTAGGGCATTATTTGGCCGAACGTTTATATGTTCGAATTTACAATGGCATACTTTTAAGATGGCAGAATTTTATTTGGCGTAATTTCACTTGGCATACTATGAAGATGGCAGAATTTTATTTAGCATAATTTCACTTGGCTGGTCTACTATGAAGTTATCAGTAGTTTTATTTGTTAACGAATATTTGTATTTGAATAAACTATAAAAATAATGGTTTTTTATGAGAGATCTCGGGACTTGGGGCACCCCGACTTGGGTTAGGATAGGTTCCTTTAAACCCTGTAGACAGAAATAAGGGCCCGCGAAGCGGGGCTCCATCGACTACGTCTTATTTGTTATTGCTTGTAAACCAACTTAGACCCTAACTAATTATTAAAAAAAATGGTTAGTTTAGGTTAAAACTGTGACCCCTACTCACGAGCTCACGTATACCAAAAGACGATTCTGACTGTGAACTTTCTGCGATATGATGGTTCTACTTTTTAATTATTATGGATATGAAATTTATGCCTAAAGATGATTCTGACTTACAAAATTATGAGTTTTGAATGTATGATAAATGAGTGTATGCCAAACGATTTTCTGCGAAATGAAGTTTATGCTATACGCTGTTATGCAAAATAATATTATGACATAAAAAGTTCTGCTATAAAGGGTGTACCTGGTTTCACCATCGTACATCAAGGCGGATGACCATTCCTAGCTGCCATATAGTCGTAGGTAGAAGCATTTTATTTTATGAGACTCAGGGAGCATTACAGGGAGCTACGGTTTGTGATAAACTTGACAGACAAGTCAGAATAGAAAATTACTCACCTTCCCAAAAACTCCTCTCAAACGATGATTTTCGCTCTTTCTTTTTGATGACTTCAACTGGTTTTCTGCAATTTAAAAAAACAACATAGTGAGTAAGTATCGAAACTAGAATACGAATGCAACATTGATGTCGAGACGCTCTACCGCGGATTACATTATAAATTGTACTATTTCTCATAAAATATTAAATGATAGTGATAGTCAGTCGCATTAAAATCAGGGTAAGTTACAGTCACGCTACGAAAAGTATGTATGCGCACAATAATGAATAATAAAATGTTTTGCAACGAAATACGTGTGAATGCAGTTTATTTACAAAGCGGGCAAGTAATCGAATGAACGTCGGTTGTGCACGCTTTGAGCCCACTGCCTACACAGCGGGTAGTGATTTATCGCGATTCACTGTAAGTGACCAATTTCTGTAATAGTAACAATTAGCGGCGGCGGGTGGCGCCCGCTCCCGCCTTCTGCCCGACACACCGCCCCGCCATTACAGCCGCTCAACCGCTCAACCGACACTGTTTCAAACCTTTTATTAGTGGATAGTGGATACTTTACACCACATTTACTAGATAAATTTAATTTTCCAGAATAAACAGTAACAATGGAAAATCTTACATCTAACAGTTAATGAAAGCTGAAAATCGTCATGATTTATGTAGCTTTGGAGCTTTTTACCTATCTAAATGAAATAAGGTTTTCTTTAAAATACAGTATTTTTAAGATTATTTTGAGTACTATTTATTAGTGATGGAAGAACACTTTATAAACCATCTTACCACCTTAGTTCCGTTGCTTCATTAAGAAAGTGCAATTAATGGTTTTTAAATGTTTTGCGGAATGTGCCACAATCGAAAAGCGACAATATTTCACACCGCAGCAGTTTTTCGCCGGCAGCTATATTTTCCTCAAAGAATACTATGACACTATATCGCTAGTTTGATGCTACGAGATGCTGCGTTACGAAACGATGACTAATGTTCGCGCCTAAATCAACTTTAATTAGTTCGAACTAAATCAGTTTCAATCGAATGCAATCATATAATTTACAGCTCAGAATATTTCAACATTATTGGAATTCATTCTACAACATTTGACAACGAATAACATCGAAAACAGGTCATCGGCTGGCTGCCTTTATCGAAATGTCAGGGTCCGCGGCGGCGACGAATGGAACAGAATGCCAACAGATTGGCGATGTTGAATCATGAACGCGACCGATATCATAGGACAGGAATTTCTTCAATGAAAATAAATTTTAAATAGCTACAAAACATTCAGAATTCTTAAATGTTTATTGTCACGTGAAGGCTTCGCAAGTGCATACATACATTTTTTTATTAGGTAAGCTATTTACGACTATGTACACAAGGTCATTCTCAATACATATTTATTATATTCCAGCGGTCGCATAGGTATAAGACAAAATAAATCAAATTTATTAAATATTGTAGAGAATCTTTATCCAAGACTTATCCTACCCCGCTCCGCATTCCTCCATGGGCATTAAAAGTTCTTTTTACGATCAAACGATAACCTACACAGGAGAAATACAGAGCGATCGCGAAAGGCAAAATGGAATCAAGCCTTACCTAACGTAGGCTAGGCTAACCACGTCGTGACTCCCCCCGCGCTCCCGCCGCGAGCCTCTGTCGCCCGCAAAGGCGGCGCAAGCGCAACTAGCGTTCTCGTTCTCCGGAAAGCCTTCACGATATTATTCAGTTACAAACATCGAACTACTTGATCACCTAAACCTTCTTTAGTTAAACCGGTATCACTTTATAACAGCTTTTATCATATGCTCTCATATGTTCAGCTTATATGGCTTTAAGTGTTAAGGTCATGTCAAGAATGCATCTATACGGCATTGACTTTTTCAAGATCAAATTGATTGCTTTTAATTGATTTAGTACCGATTTTAAATGGTTCCACAAAACTGTATGAATATTTATTGCGGTTGTTATCTAAATCCTAGAATGATTCTAGATTAATCTTGACAGCACAATAATTGGTATAATCAATTAGGCATAACGAATTCTAAAATTAGAACCTACATTAGGTACGCTATAACTACTTTGTTACAAGTAGATAGCGTGCAACAAATTTTACTTTCGTTTTTTGTTTTTTTTTAACTGAACCTGAAACCAAAATTTCTATTTCTAAAACATTTTTTATCCTTTTTTTAAACAAACTTCAACTATGACGAGATTCTCAACACAACTTGAGTTATTATGTGCAACACTGTTTTTTTTCTTGTCTCCAAAAAAGATTTGCATGCAATTTGGTAATTTGAAATGCAATAAAAATTAAATTAAGTGTGTAGTGTAGTGTGTGTGTTGTGTGTGTAGTAGTTTTATTTGTCACGTTAACGTCATCCGGACATTCGGCGCCCGTGTTAAAAGTTGCACCTACGGAGTGCTCGGATTTGAGTTTTTGATAAAATAATATTTGTTAGTTCTCAACAAAGGTCTTGCAGAAACTTCAGAAATTAGGTAATAAGAAAGAATTGGTATTTTTATATTAGAAACCAACATATGCCGATCGATATGTCGGTATTTAGTTTTCTAGAATTCTGGCTTTCTGCGATCAAACTATAATGCAATTTATCGAAAATCAGTGTACCATATATTATTTATACGTGCCATTAGTACCGATATTTTTTAATGTTTGTCAATCATCTGTCAATGATACCTGCATCTATTTATTTAGAAGGTTAAGTTGCATTCACAATTCTGAATGACAACTCAGAACAACTAGCTGCCTTAGCTGTTTCTAAACTATCATAATGAATATCAATTCTTGACGGTAAACACCAAATCTACGAAATTCCTGAACAACTAAAAGCTGGTAAACGGGTATTCCTGAACGACTAAAACCAGTACTCGCTCAATACCAAAACAAACAACCACTTCAAAAGGAATTGTACAACTCTATGTTTGTTTAACATTTTTGTGTGCTTAGGTACCTACTACGTACCTAAGTAAAGTTTTTACGTACACTTATGGTAAGTGAATAGGTAGGTAATCAAAGTTGTCCAGATGCTTCTACAACAATCACAGTGGATGAAACGGTTAAGAAATGCATCGCAATTTAGGTATATAAATAGTTATTTGTTATACAAGAGTGCAAAGTTGCTTTTTAACCGCGTGCTCAATTTTGATGACCGAGCAAGCGAAGGATTCTAAAATTGAATCACGAGCGCAGCGAGTGATTCAAAAATTAGAATCCTGAGCGTTAGCGAGGGAATCAAAAGAGCACGAGGTGAAAAATCTTTGCACTCGAGTGCAACACGTAACTTTTCATCCCACCTCAGCGAGGAAATGAGTAAATGCAAAAAAAAAGAAACATTTACAATCACAAGATACTTTTATTTCAGTTTAGGTATTAATTACATTATGATAGGTAAGTTTTACAGAATAATCTTTAAATTACAACAAATAATACCTAAGTATAATTAAGAAAAATTGAAAGTAACGTTGCTACAGTTACTTATGTTGAGTGTAATATTTTTGTTAGGTACTGTAATGTTGGTGTTAGTGACTTGTGTACTGTTTTTCGGTAAACTATCTGTCATACTTAATAGTTGTACCGATTCTTCGGATTCCCTTGGTGTAAATGTTGGCGAGAGAGGGCGATTGATAGGTGTTTCGTAACGGCTCATTTTTGATGTAGAAGGACCAGTCCAAGGATCTGACTGAGGCTCTTTCAGTTTAATGGCTCCTACGATGCCTTTACATATTTTAGACTTATTTTGGATGGAATCCTCTATGTATCCCTCTACGACCGCATTGGACTTCCAGCCTCCATGGCGCTTAAGGGACAGGAGATCAGCTCCTGAATCGGCCAAAAGTGTGGCTGAAGTTCGTCGGAAACAATGACCCGTGTACAACAGGGGTTCTGGAAGTTCAAGAAATGTTGCTATTTCTCGTGGGATACTGCCAATTTTATTAGCACCCATAGGCTGTCTAACACACTTTCCGTTGCGATATTGTAGAAAAAATCGATTGATTGGAGTGTTAGGCGGGCGTAAGGCTTCATATTTCTCAACAATTGTTACGTATTCCTTGCGAATGACGAAGTTGCGGTCTCTTTTTGTCTTTGTATTGGGTAAATTAATTAATAGTAAGTCATCTGAATGTTTCTCAATGTTTTTGACATTAAGTTGTGTTAGTTCATTAGTTCGACAAGCTCCGTTTATACCAATAATAAGAACAACCTGTAACGTAAAGAGTATTGTAGTAGATAAATTAATAAAATTGATATGCATGCATAATTATGCCTATCAACATTAACTAAGTACGTATTGGATTATGTTAAGTACCTAGTTAATTAATAGTAGATACTGAATGTGCAACTGACTTACTTTTGCCGCCAAATATACGGAATCAGGTGCTTCGTTAAGAAACTTTTCAATTTCAGATGCTGTGAAAACCTTCGATTTTTTTGGTTGATGACCAGATGAGGCTCTTTTTAAAAATGCCACTAATTTAGGATAGGTGTCTATATGTATGTTTTTTTTCATCTTTATTGTTGCTTTTAGCATTGAATACGTACTCCATAGAGTGCTTGATTTCTTGGTCTCGGATAATTCAATAAAATATGCCAGCAAAACGTTTTCTGATAAAGTTTTGGCTCCTTTAGCTAGTCGCCACGTGTTAAACATATCGTACTGTTTCAAATACTTCTCGCGTGATTGTTGAGGGAGAAAGCTCATTTGCGCATTTTTTACAGTTTCAGTCAATTCTGTTGGCGTCAAATAAACTTCGTCGTCGCTAGATTCACTCATTTTAGATTTTTCACTTGTTTGCAAATAAAAAGTTTCTTGCCATGTTTTTATTTTTAACCTAAGGTTTTAACAATATGACGTGAAAAGAAAATTGCGCGCGCAAGGCAAATTAAAAAAAAAGTACACCAAGAAGGTTCCGAGTCTGAGTTTTTAAAAAATTAAAAAAAAGTTGTATGATAAATTCGGCACCATGGAGGTAGAAGTAAATAGGTTTAATGATGTTTTGAATTCACAAACTTAGTGCACACGATGTTCTAAATTCAATTTACTTTATCCTCTAGCGGATAAAAACAGCTTTTGCACTCAGATATCGAAGAGCAAAAATACTCTTTCCGAGATGGGGGGATGAAAAAGTTTATTAAAATATAGCAGTTCGTTAAGCAGGGTGGGCCCAGATCAGCCGACGCCGGCGGCGTCGACCGACGACGGTGCGGGTACCGTTAGCAGGCCCCGAGCTACACTTCGCAGAATCACTGCATCAGCCTTCACTTCATTATCCGCAGATACATTACTAAGGGTTACCGTAGCTGTATTTGATGGATTAGCCACGATGAAATAAAGTCACCTACATCCCGAACCCGTTTTGAAGCCAATATTTGCAATGAAAAGATTGATGAAGCTTCGTTATCTAACAGTCCTACCAGCCTCTATAAACTGGTTATATTTTCTACGGTGAATAACCCGTAATACTCAATAAATCAAAAATCTAAGTGTTGGATTGAGTGACATTATCACAAAAAAGCGTTTATTGAACTTGAGCTTCGGAACGCCAACCTGAATGCTATTTTGGTTTGACGAATTGAATCCCACCAAAATAAGAAGAAATGCGTGTCCAATCTCAAGGACGCATCGCGTTTTATTTATAATGGCATCCGTATCTATTCGCAGATTTGCATGTAATGCTACCGCAAAAAATTTAGCTTATAAAAGTCTTGCTATTTTACTAACACAATTTTTTTTTATATTCAACTAATAGTAGAATTCGTTTTAACACTGAAAGGTGTTCTGAAAAATCAGTTCTATGCACTTCTAATATTATCTAAATTCAAGTTATACATTACAAAAATTCATCATTACGTAACCAATCTTGCCTTTTCTTTGATTTTCTATCTACCCTGAATGAATTTCATAATATAAAATATTCAAATGTTTAAATTAACGCTAATTCACGTTCTATTTGTATTTGCAAGGCACTGAAGGCACAAGCACAAGACAAAAGTTTGACTTGGACGGGGAAATTCTAAAAGGTTCGGTACTTCGCCCTCCTTTGTCTCCAAACACTTAGCAACTGTTAGCTGAAGATACAATTGTTTGTACATGTAAATAACTAAATAGCCCCCTTATAAACGGGGCAGCGAACAAGTCGATAAATGGAAAGTGGGAGAAGCGTGCGAACAGGGTCGAACGTGCTATTGTCACCGCAACGTCACTTTGCGATATTTCCTACTCATGAACATAGTATACATACAGTGGCACACACATTATAGGTGAGTGTATATGAACAAGATCAAGGCGCCTCGTTCACCGCTTCCGCCTCTCCAGTTTGGAATTCCATACATTCGCCGCGTCGATACGGGTTAAATTAAATGACAAAGTTAGAATGCGGCGTCGTGCGCCGCGCCGGGCCGCGTTATTGCAAATATTTCGTTTATTAAAACCTACTTTGGAGAAAATAAGTTTTCTCTAATAAAATTATTTTGTTTATTACAGTTTTATACATTGTTTATTGTGTTGAGATTGCTTGAAATTGATGTCAGGCATCAACACTAATTGATAACTAATGACTTGCGGTTCTTTGGAGATAGGTACCTACATAAAATTCAGATTTATTTCCTTTATACAAATTACCAATCATGTTTTCTGATTTTGCAAAAGTAGTGAAGATTCGATAACAGACACAATTGTAAAAGCGCACCGATCAGCAAACCTACATGAGGTTTAGATAAAGCTTTACAATTGAGACGTTGACATGTTTATTATCAACCAGACACAGACCAATACAATAATCAGACGGTTT
Source organism: Luperina testacea (assembly GCA_927399505.1). Lineage (NCBI taxonomy): Eukaryota > Metazoa > Arthropoda > Insecta > Lepidoptera > Noctuidae > Luperina > Luperina testacea. Next base: position 11,696,535 of record OV656756.1, read on the forward strand.
ATCATACTCAATTGAACTGAAAGATATCTATAATTTGCAAATCATACTTAGCATTGTCTTAACGCTTACGTGGGCGTAAAAATGCAAAGCGGACAAAAACTGAGTGTCGATAACATCGCCGTGATCGATGCCTATGATTACCATCACACATGAGAGAAAGTATGTACAGATACAAACACAAATTTAATAACAGTATTAGATGTATTGGATTGCAGAGACGGCGTCTGAGAGTTGCAGGGCCAATCAGTGCGGCGGCGACGGAGACGCGGTACCGTTAGCGCGCCGGCCGCATGGTACCCACATCAGACCATTCAGCCTACTTAATAACAGATAATGGACCAGTCATGTGAGATAATGTTCCAATGACAAGATTTATAAATGCAACCTAACACGAAGCGATACGAGCAAAAAGAAAATCGTGTAAGTAGAACGCATTTTGCGTTACGCTAAATCTCAATGAGCACTAACTGCGCTATTTGGAATTCAATGACAACAAAACCTAGTTGAAGTCGACGGCCAACATTTGCGACCAATAAGTGTTACACGTACAGACGCTTACAGAATACGATTGTAAAACTGAGAAGATGGTCCGTTAGAGAGTATGACTGAATGACCTCGAACGTCGTCTCGTCGCGAGTCTAGCTGCGGTGACTTGCACATGGATGTAAAACAAAGTTGCTCTAATAATAGATTATAGGTATGCAGTGACCACGCCCAGTCGCATTCTGGGACAAGTCAATATTGTGTACCTACTGCGATCATTTACATTACACCTATCCATTATGAAGAGCGGTCGAAAGCTTTGTAAGTTCTCATTATTATGGTATTCGTTATTGAGCATGTTTTCTCTTTCAAGCTAGTATGTGGGTCATATCGTGATCGTTATTGCTTTGATTATCTATAAAAGAACATTGCCTTTACAAATATGTAGGACTGGGACCAATTCTGTCAGAGATGTTTATTGCTTAATAGTTTAAAATTCGATTCCAATTATTTATTGACATCGATAAAAGTTTACTAAATTACATTCTCTTCAGCGCGGATTTGTTTTATTAGCGAAATCTTTGACGAATTCACACAGTACCTACGACCGAAGGAATAATGAATGAATGTGTGAAACGTTATAAACTTGCACAGCAGGGTACCTACAGGAAAAAACAATTTAAATTTCTCCTTTCTCGTGCAGTGTCTTCCTTTTGGTATTACGTAAAGTATGTATTTACGACATCTTACACGGTTTGAAATTGTTCTCAAATTATTTGTACTGTGAATTTTTTATTATTTTTGTTATTCGGCGCTAACGCCAACTTATTTAATTGCCTCGCAATTAATTTAATAAGCTTTTAAACTTCTTTTATTTAAAATTACAGTCTTTTACTTACTAACTTAACATTCAGAAATTATAAGAACCTGTTTAACAGTTCTAAAAACTATTTCTTGTGTACCTACAAGGTATTAAACCTAAATACAATAGTCCATAATCAAGTACCTAATTATTTAAAATAATATGGAGAAATTACCATAGTTAGAAACGTTTAGATTAGACATCAGTAACAAATATATAAATACCCACAATTCAACAGTTTTCAGAACTTTAGAATGTACTCTAATAACAGTTATTTGTACTAAGTTCCAATAACTATATAAACTGGTAAAGTTCAGTTGTTATGAAGTAAGTTTGAGGGTGAAGTTACATCGCACGTAGCGTTTGTATGTACCGGGTTACATGGAGCTGGCACGTCTGTACGGCGCAGGGCAGGCGGCAGGCGCAATGCGGTAATTATTGCAGCCGTATTCCAACTAACCATCTTTAGCAATTAAGCAATCCATCAAAGAAGACGTTGATTTGACCTACCTTTCAAAGAAAATACCAGAAGAAAATGTTTTCTTTTTTCAAATCTGGAACATAAAGCACAGATCGGCACTTGATAACGGATTGATTGCTCATTCAATCAACTAATACGCAGTTTGCAGAGTTAATGAGCCTTATTAAACGACATATTGTTAGTGCACTTGCGAAAGCAATCAGCCCCGATTTGCATCTATTCTTTTAAATTTCGCCGCGACCCCAATTTGAGTCCATAAGCCCAACCTGACCCATATAACTTGACCGACATTATAAGGCACTAAAGTCCCGAAAATTTTAAAAAAATCTGTTTGAATTTTGCCGACAAAGTCGAACATAAATTCAGTACTGGATTATGATATTCGGCACACAACAGAATAAATATTTTTCTTTTGCAGGAACAAGTTAGAAGTTAAATTAGTTTAGTAACTATCTATAGGTAAAAATATAAAATAATTAGGTACGTAATATTAATGGAAAACTAATGTAGGCTTAAACATTTAGTAAAATGACAGCCAAATAATAATTCTTAACGGTAGCTTAAATAGGGATCTGTAATTCTGTATATCTCATGTAGGTAATCACTTTTAAGGGCCACTTTAAAATCTCCTACATTTCTGCCTATCTTTCGTCCGTTGGTACAGCCTAGGACGCTGCCTATCCGGTGATAGATAAAATCGTGAATAATGCATATAAATAGGGTGAGGTAGCGCAACCAATCAAATTCTATGAATATGTAGAGTGGCCATTTATGGTGTTTGAATTTATTTAGCTCTGGGCCTCTGCAGAGACATAAGGACGTAAGGGTTCCCTGGCTAGTTCCGCATAGAAAGCGTGAAGGTACTATAATATACATATGTTTACTATCTACTATTGAACACTTTTATGACTCAAGTAACAAAATGCCATTAAAATCCGTCGAGCTGTTTTAGGGACGTGCTTGTAGCAGAGCATAGACAAACGAGACGAAAGAATATGATCGATGGTTTAAATCCACGTCAGCGTTTACGTTTTGACTAATTTACATAAAAATATCAGTTCTTTCTTTGCTGTATCAGATCTCAGAAGTACCTACCTATGCACTTATGTAGGTATCTACTGCAAAAAAGTATGTTTACGAAAAGTAGACACAACACCTACTTACTAACTAACATACTTTTTATTAAAACCAATACACTATTCAAAAAGTATCAGTGTTTATAATAGGTGCTTATGAAAATCAAGTAGGTAAGTACTTATTCTTACGGTAAATTTATGGCCCTATAAATTACTAATCCTAACATTGCGTGGGAGGGCAACCGAATCTTTCTCATTCAAATTATAATAATAGGACGCCAATAAACATATCAATAATTAGCGAGGCCCGGAAATGGCTTTAATTTAAATAAATTAGCGGTTCTTTGTTAAAAATATTAAAGATACGAACATTACTTATCCTACGTGACATCAGGTGATATAGAGGTAGGTATCATATAATTATGATGTCACATCTTAAGTCTGCACATAGGAAACGACCGTCACATTACAGCAAATGACATGAGTCATTACCATCAAGACTTTATTAATGTTCACGCACGGACATTATTCTCAAAGTAAAAACGTAAATAATACTCTAGTACAAACTGACGAACCCAAGCCCACTTTTAAGTATGACTTCATTGATGATCAATATGTTAGAATCATCAGAAAACAAAGGAATCTTGTACTCACGTGTAAAATCAACGTTTTGCGAATGTGACAAGCAATTAGTCCTTGTTTGAGAACCTCTTGACAATAGATTACCTAATCTACATGCAGTTGAGAGTTTACACACACATCTAGATATAATAAGAATGTTGCACAGTGTATTCGTTGCACTTCAAAATGTAGACTCTAAACGTGAAATTCCAGTTAGAGATTACGCAATGTGAACTCACACGTATATTAAAACGCCGAACACACATTAAGATGTCTATTTAAATGTCATGATACCTTTCTGAACATAATACACATCAGACGTACTTCATATTTCCTGTTAATTTTGTTTTAATAGTAAAACACTTGTATAGAGCCCTCGCGTATAACATAATAAAGGTTTTTTTGAACAGCAAAATCTATAGCCTACTGATTTGTTGCAGTCAGCAATATTCCTGCAACAGTATCACATATCCGAATCACGTTCTTATACTGTTTATACGAATTGGATTTCATAACAGGCTAGGAGCAAAATTATCAATGATTAACTACTATTAAAGTAGATTTCCAATTCAAACGCGATATAAGAAAGTAATAAATAAAACAAGATAAATAAATATTCTGTGAATGTCCACAACAGTTTTTTGACCTCTTAACACTGCAGCGACAAAGGATCCATTTTCCTTATCTCTATTCTTAGCATGTAGATCGGTCTTTGTTTTTATTACCGTACAATCTACATTGAGCCTGTTATAGCTCATGCTTTAACACGAACCCTTGACCACCTTTAACGACACTTTAAAAAAAATGGAAAACCTCTCTTCGAAGAATTATTACATACCAAAGTACACCACCGAAGGATAGATTTTGTATCACACGTAAATCTTCTTAATTGATCATTTATCACTGAATGGATCTTAAACATTAATTTATTATGACTTGTATACAAACAGAACTGTCTCTTTAATTCGCAGTGCGTGACAGTCTTGCTAATGAGCCTCATTAACGATACAGCAATAGATATCTCGAAGATTAATCAAGCATAGACTCAAACTGCCTATATTGCTCGAGCTGGAGTACTACCTACATAATATATATACCTACAAGAGGTAAAGTCCTGCCTTAGGGCACTCTTAGGAGTCTCTCTACATGACATTATAAGTCTGTCGTCGACAAGGCTCTTAAAGGCTTAACAATCCGTATCAATACTCGTATGTTTTTGTGATGTTTATGATGCTAAGAGATAATCTCAGATGTATCAGATGAATGGTCAAACAATGATAGAGATCTACTTTCTATTTCATGTTCTGATGCCATGACGCTTTGATTAATATTCTTCAACGATACGTCATTCAGTTAGACAACGCGCAAAATTGATTTTAAAATATTTCAATTATCTCAAGCACTTTGTTTATAACATTTGCATTATTGTAATTATCTGATCACGCATCAATTATAATTTGAGTACCTTTTGTCGAGTAGGGCTTAACATTCTGTGTGTAAATTAAAACAGAAGTAATGAAAATTACCTACATCTATCTCATCATCTCAAACTATATGTGCAAGTTCAAGTAATAAGTCAACGCGGTATGAAATCTATGTGAAACTGCAATGTACTTTACATAGCAGTTTCAGCTGCTGTTTGTTAAGCGATTTGTACTAAACCTAAATCGAATTTGAAATTGTATGCGACATCTGGACTTGAACACCAGAAAAAGGCATTGTTATATTAACTCTTTGCTGTCTTTTCAAATATTTACGAGTAGGTATGTTACAAATATAAGTGTAGAACAAATATACAGGTACTTAATTGAAATAAGTATAACTATTTACAATTGACCTTAATATGAAATATTTCACTAAAGATTTTCAGAAAATACTCTTTGACCCTTCCATACTTTTCATAAATCTCAATCATTTTAGTATTTTACTCAATAAATATAAGGCATACTGTAGCTTAGAATATCCGTTATTAATTTTCGAGTAATTTGTACAGAAACTTGTAAAGAACAGTTTCAAATTGCAAGTAAGTTTCTAAGCAAAGCTATTAGTCTCTAGGTCAAAACTCTCCCAAGATGGTCTGAGTAAACTTATTTAACGATTAACCTGCAAAAATTCTGTAAACATCAAGAATTTGTGCAAATAACTGTATACATTTTGTGTACACATAGTCTTAATTGAAAAGTGTACCTAAATATACATAGATTTGTGTACCTAAGCACTCAAACATTGTTAGAAGTGGGTCACAAATATTTGACAGAGCTCTTCATTTCGCTAATTTTACCGTTGGCTCTGCCCTCTTATAGCAGTAGCGATCATTTTGAACGCAAATCGTAGCGGCGCCTAGTGGCCCAGGATAGGATGCAAGCAGGAGTATATGTTCGTGTAATATCGGCGTGGCTGTGTCGGGGCTGCGACCAGCTATATGCACAAGTAGCTGCTCGGTGCACTTGGAGCGCGGTGAGGGCGAGGGCGCAGCTGGTCGGTGGCGCCCCCTACCACCCCGCTATTGTTACCCGCTAGTTTGCATGAAAATAGAGAAAACTCTCCATGTGTGTCGCCGTTCCGAATAAAATATTCTTTTCTTTGTTTATAGCCGTTGTTCCTGTGCAACTAGTAAAAGTATTGTTTTCTGAGAATACAATGAACTTAGGTATTTTATCATTTAGCGGAATCTTTATGAAACAATTTCGCTGGTTACGTAAAAAAGTTCACGGGATTTTTTGTCTCTCTTAAAATATACATTAAAAGTGCATAATGTCTTCCTGTTTCAACTCTCTTGCTTTCTTTACATTTCTATAAAGTTAATGATGTTATTTAGCATATTTTTTCATTTTTTTTGGTTTTTTTTTTTCAACCGTGGTGTGTACAGTGTACACCACTAATAAATAAAAGCTAATTGACCGCTATCACAGTTTATGAAAGTTAATTAGATCAACAATAAAATAGATATTCAGAATTCCATGAAAAATAGACAGTAAATAAAGTATATGTGAATCGTACATGCACATAGAGTTAACCGACCGGAATACATTAGAAGGAATCTAGTTCGCGTTTATCTATCTATGTACTTACTTACATGAATCATTGTGTGCAAGCCAGTTTTCAGATATTCAGAGCACAAATGCGGTTCAACTAGGTACCTGTTTATTGTTACCTAATGCAAATATGGCGAACCCACGTGCATGCCTATGAAATAGACAAAGCATTAAATTAGTTGTGAGCGTCAGTATTGTCCGAATAATGTCAATAAAATGCAGCTAAACAGACGTGGACTAATTTATGACAAGAGTGTACAAGATATTGTGCGGAGTGTTCAATTGAATAACGCAAAAACAAAGAGGGGCCAAATACTGGTCGATCTGTACAGTATAAGATGAATACAAATTAGAATAATCCTATCCATGCATTTGATTATAATATCTCCAAAGCCTCCGAGCAATCATGGCCGGCCCTCCCAGGCACAGCTGTGCCCGAGCGCGCCAGCCCGCCTGCCCGCCTGCCCGCCTGCCGCCCATCACAAGAAACTAGAGAAAACATAAAACTCGCTTCCAGTTCTATTGGAAAACGTTAGCTTCATTACTAACCATTTGCTCGGCTCACTTGTAAATGGATATTTTCAATTGCAACCAGTGATTACTTCCCCTTAGGTGAAAATTTACTTTCTTTCATTGATGACCGAGTTTCTGTGGAAAGAGTTTTCCCTGCTCATGCGAAGTTCGTTGTACCTATGTTCGCACGTGCATCAGACTACATGATTTTAATTAATGCAAAAGAGCTGTTTTGTTTTTTTTTTAAACATGTTTGTTATTTGCGACTTTGTCATTTTAAATGCCGTTATGTGCAGGTGTCACAATAGTAACTTAAGTATTTACGGCCGAAACTTTCCATAAGAAAATTAATATTTTTTGTAAAGAATAAAACATGAAGCTTAAGAGACATTAAAATAAAATGGATATATGTATGTAAACTCTAATTCGCATTTTATATGTCCCACACTAAAACTTATAGGTACACGTTGAGTGTATTTTACGAGATAGACCATCAACTCTCGACGACGAATAGCCAGGTTTACGTCCAAATGGCTCGTATTTATTTTAACAAGCAAGCGAAGCCGGTGACGGATACGCGGAACAAATCTTTTGATGGTGCATTTGTCGCGCCACGAAAGGTTATTGTTCTCCGACAAAGAAATTTGCGGTACTTCATCTCTTCTAAGTAAATCTTAGATCTAATCCAGCGCCTATTATAGAATAACTTCACATTATCTACGCAAATCAAACCTTCAACCTGCGCTTTGTATATTTTAATATTCATAAATGGTTACTTAATCTGAATTTTCACCTTGATCTTATTGTTGCAAAAGTTAATTCTTCAAAACCACCTGGGTTTATTTCTACACTGTTAATTAAATTAAAAAACATGCATATTCATAACTTGTAATTGATAAATTAAGTTTTTCCGCTTGTTCGTATGAATGTCCGCGTGTCAAACTATGATTTGTTATGAAAATAACGCTTAACAAATTAATTTGTACAGAGTCGTGAAATTTTTTTTAAATGTTCGGAATTCAAAAAGATTTTGGATATATTCACACTTTGTGGGGGACACCTAGCTATTATAAAGTAACTGAGAGAAAATTCGTGGAAGGCAAAACTGAAAACCATGCCTACTACTCGTATAACATGATCCCCACATGACCTTTTCCTAATCTTTGTAACTTAATAGTTAATGTACATGTCCTGGTTTTTCGATGATTGGATATAAAGAAAACCTAAACGAACAAAACCGCAAGTCAAAAATCTTAGTAAAAGTACTTACACATTATCAGAGACATCTGCTGATTCATCCAGTTCGCCGATAGTGTCGAGGGATGCTCCGGAGCCATCTTCTCGCGTCTCGGTGGGCGGCGGCGGCGGCGGCGGCGCGGACGTCGGCCGCGTCAGCGGTGATTCGCTACTGCTCTCTTTAAACTGATGCTTGGGCACGAAATCTATCAAACGCGGTAACGCCTCAGGCAATGGGGCTTCCTCCACTTTCTCAACTGTTTTGTTATTCATTTCAGCTTCTGAACGCTGCAACCATGTTTCTATGCAGTTCTTCTTAGTTGCAGTCAGTAATGAGTCCGGCACTGGCGGTGGCGGAACTTCTGGCACGGGTGTCGGTCTTGGCTTTTTCTCACTAACAGAACGCTCGATTTTCGTATTTCTAGGCATAGGCTTAGGTTTCTCGGAAACATTTTCAGATTTATTATCAACTTTTTTTGTTAGAGATTGTTGATTCACTTCAACGTCATTCGTTACATTTGAAACTATCGTGTTGTTATTGTTTTTGTCGTTATGTAGTAGTTTTTGCGTTATGTTTTCCTGACTATTAAAACCGTTTGTAACGAAGTTTTTCTCTGTCAATTTTGAATCAGTGTTTATTTCCAATCGCTTTTCTAAAAATCTTTTACTAGTCATGTCTTTTAAAATATTTGTGTCGATATTTTCAATACAATTCAGAACTTTCTGTATATCGATAGTTTTAGGTTGCATAGTTGGAGTTGATGGAATGCTGTTCTCTACAGAGCTTGTCATGGATCCCAATCTATCTACAACTGTGGAAATAGAGCTGCTTGTGTCATCAGACTCAGCGTCAGCTAGTACAAGGCAACGTTCCCACTCCGATGACAGTAGGTCTATGTACACTTCAGCTTCAGGCGGCATCGCTTTTCCGTCTGATAGACGTCGCACTAGACGTCTAACTTCTTCAGGAGACCCTTTTCTCAAGTAAGCAATGCCACCTTCTTTACTTTGTCGAAGAATATGACTGTCAAATGAAGACTTTCTTGATAATTTTGTAATTGTAGAAATGCCGTTATGTTTTCCGTTCATTTGGCAATCAGATTGGCTCTCGTTATTAGAAAAGTTTTGCTCACCAACTGTTTGAAGAGTCTGTTTGTCTTTAAAAGAGTTTTTCTTTCCTAGTTTCCTAGGTGGCACAGGCGGTGGTAATGTTGTAGGTCGCACTATTTCAGAAGAATGTTTTGAGTTTATAAGAGACTCTATCACGTCCATGCCGTTACGCTCTGTATTGCTGTCTTGTTCAAAATGTCGCACAAGCAAAGTTAATGTTTCATCTGAGTCTTTGAGTCGCCGAACACAGTCTATTCTAGTCAAATTTGATACCGATTCACCATCTATTGATAATATTTCATCTCCAGGTATGAGTTTTCCCCAAGGGGCACTAGCATTTGCTGCAGGGCTGTCCTCTGCACATGATTGCACGAGAAGTCTCCGTACGTTTTCAGCGGCGGCAGATCCACCTTCGAATTTGAGTCCCAGACCGAGACGTTCCCCGCGTGGTCTGCGCACGATGACCTCCGCTGCGCCGGTCGCTGCGCCCACCGTCAGCACGGTGACGAAAGAAGGATCTCGAGCGGAAGGTCGGCCCTCGCCAACCGGGACGATGGTGACGAAGTCCTCCGCAGCCGCGTCCGTCGCCATTCCGCGAGAAACGCGCCCGCGTAGTTTCTATCACCACTTTCGGATTCGAACCTGCAGACAAAAAATATTAATGAGCTTACGTAATAAAAATGCAATAGTTAATGTTTGGAGTTGCGCGCGCGACGAACGGCACGCAAGAACTGCGCGCAGCCTCTCTCTTTCACCGTTGCGCTGCACTTGAACGCTCTGAGATGAGCCAAGATCGGAAATGTCGATCTCCGTTAAAGCTATTGATACAAACCACTCGACCAAATATGGAATAATGTACCAAAATAAAACTTAAACTCCTTAATCACAAATTGAATGTTTGAATCATCCATTATCGACTAATACCTAATTATGTCCATCTGTTCATCAATAGCTACCGTTTACTAAACAAATTCCTTCACACCGAGCAGGTATCTCTGATGATGTTGACCATTCTCGCTAGATAACTACGCACACCTACTTCCTACTCACGAGCGTCCGAAACTTTCGTTGATCGATATGAAAGTATAACGAGCGTGTTCGTGGCGAGCGAGGGAACGTGTTGACCACAAACAGTCGCATCATTGGAATGGGCGAGATGTGGGTTAGTAGCACCAGAGGCAGTGCAGGCGTCGTCGGCGGCATTCACGGAGAATCGATGCATTAGCATATCGCCCGGGGCTACGGCTGCGAAGGCCCGTTACTCCCGGGTCCCGTTCCGAAGGGCCACTCTTTCTCACGGCTCTCGACAATTTTCGTACCAAATTGCTGTCTGCTTCCCAACCGGCCACGCAATATTTACTACAGTTGGTTTGGTCCTTACCGGTTTAACTTCGTACGTATTTAGATACCGAGATAAGCTGATGTTTATTTAACTGTTTAGTTCAACATACTATAATTTATATATTATGTAGGAATGTAGGAACTGTACCTATTCGTAAATAGGAGATTAAGTAAACCATGAATGTAACAATCGTTTTCACTTTACTCGATTTTCACTAAAATAATAAAGTGAGTAATCTAAAGTGGTCTAACTAACAAATTCCTAATAAGCAACAACACGCTGTACTTACTACGATTTAAAGTAGTGGCGATAATACCTGGGAATTTACCTACTGGTTGAATATTTCCGTTTACGACAAATTCCTAAATTACTCATTCCTAAGTATCAACATTTTGCAACCTAAAAGGCAGTGAACGAAGGAACCGGTTTTTAATTCATAATATCTGATAAAAACATAAAATAACGTCTGTCGGCGGAGCCTAGTGCGTGACCTTGGCTAACGAGACTCCAGGAGAATGGGAGCAAACACAAACACATCGGCAGAATCAACTTCGTTTCACTTTGTTACCGCGTAAACAAAGAAAGGTTGCTGCATCGTATGTGGTATTGTTTAGCGATATCTCATAATTGAATCTTTACACCGTAACCTACAATACAAAAGAAGATTCTATTTAGACATGTTCGACGACCAGTTATAAAAAAGAATACACCTACGTATGGAAAGTAGGCAAATCTTGTTTAATAGTTTTACGAGTCGAGTTTGGAGAACGTATCTAAAAAACCGTTAGTCAGTCACTCATGAACTTGGGATATTATAACACATGCCTAATTCATTCATAATGCAGTAGTAATGGTGTTACCCATGAATATTCATTGTGTTCACGACTCGCCGGTAATCTGGTGTAAGCGTGTTGTTTTAGACGGAATTTGGAAGATCGCTAATTACACAGCTTATGAACAAGTGGGTGAAACGTTACGTTCTGCTATTGTTTCATCGTTTGTGTACATGCTAATGTCGATAAATGTACAACCGTGCACGATATTAGCCAAGATTACACATTTGTTTTTATTTCATTGAACTTTGCAGTATTTATGTTGAATGGTCATGCGTTTATTGCTCCACGAAGCGAAAAGAACTAAATTCATTGGTAGTGCAACAACAGAAGTGGGTCGTCGGTAAGTACTCAGCTACACGCCTACCAGCACCAAAGAAACTTGTGTTCCTTAGTTAACTTTTACAACTCGATCTCAAACCAATGTGCAATCTTAAATAGTTTTCACCAACACATCGTCCGTTCCTAATGTCTTCTCTCTTTAAGTTTGATTAAATGTTAAGAGCGATTGTCATTCTTTATTATGATAGGTACTTTTAGTTTCTTTGATAACTGTGTGATTTCAAAGTTGGTAGACACAAACTTCATATTTCTACAAATACAAACTGAGAACAAAGGATCTGAGAACAATTATCATCTCCACTTTACCAAAAGTACAATAGGACGCCCACGGAAACTCAAACACAATAACCGACTGAAAAATTTACATAGAATCAACAATATCACTAACGAACGACGAGATCCGGCAGGTTGAGCAACACTGATCTGCTAGACATAGCACAGTAGGGCTGGCAGCACTGGCAGGTCAGCGATAGCAGCATGTAAACAGACTGCGAGGCAGCACAGCAACCCCAGCGAAGTCGTCAGTGACAGTGACACAGTACAAACAAACACAGCAGTCACTGCACCCATGCGATTTACAGGTAAATGTACCACTTATCAGTTATCAGACGCGCAAACATTGCTATCAATTTGCATATTTGTGCTCTTTATCGCACAATCAAGCCAGCAGAATCTAATTAACCGTAGAGGCCGCAGACAAACCATGACGTAAGCATCACTTTTTACACATTGGACACACTCATAACTCTCGATCGATGGATACAATAGTCAATCTATAACCCACTGCTGTTAATTTTTTAATAACCGAATTGTATGAGGTACAGACGCCAGCACATCAAGCTACTACAATCTGTCAAATTTCTTTAATATATTTTGAACTTTATCTCTAAGGCATAAGGTTCAAAGTTGATTGGGAAAATTTGACAGTTTCGGGTAGCTTGATGTGCTGGCGTCTGTACATAGCTCACAAATAACATTATTTTTTGCGTATAAAACTTATATAACCAACGCCTGACTACGCTACCTCTTTCTGTTATTTTGTAACTGATGTTGGAGTCAATATCAGGGCTTCGAATCCGAGTCATGAAGCTTCTATATGACAATGAGACGAAGTTAGTCATTCGCTTATTTATTCCAAACTGCATTGATAGGTATACAGTAGCAGGTATTGTTCATATCATGTAATTGCAACTCTTATCCGATCGATACAATAATCAGCTATCAGCCCATACCTGTAACTACTAGCATACGACGAGTCTGCTTGTGACGAGTGTGCAACTGTGCACTCCTTTAAACTAAATTGCTTACCTTTAAAAACCACATTACTCAATCGCTCCACTTAAGGATGCCATCGCCTCCTTTTATTGCATAAAATTGCACCAAGAACCACATCAGGATTTGCAATCCTTATCAGAATATGAAATGACCGACCTCTTTATACTAATGCAACGAACCTACATCTACATTTATGTTAGTAGCACGTAGGAATAATAAATAATTGCCAGTAGATAAGTATTTATTCTAATCCGCATTCATAATTAAAGTTAAAGGTGCAGTTGTTGTGTATGTCGCAACAACTTTCAAAAACAACTACGTCTTAGCCGTGATCGATTAGTACGCAACACAGTTAGCCATGCATATTAAGACATGAAAAATAAAAGGAAAAGTGTAACGCAACGCAATATTCGTGGTCGTAGCGCCCGGCGACGGGCAATCGCACCAACTCATCTAATTAGAGGATCCCCGGGTTGTGCAAGCGCAGTGTGGTAGCATGCAATACCAACGTACACGATACCGACACAATGCTAGCCTTATTTATGACTCCGCTCCGTGTTAAGTACGTTGCAACGCCATTACATTCTGCTTATTTAAATGTAAGTAGAAGATTCTTGTGTGATACGTGACTAGAAAATAAATCGCTGGGGATTTCTCAACACAAATCCTTGATACCGTTTTAGGAACAAACGGATTGTTTTGAAAGCTTATCTACGTGTCAATTATAAACTGTTTCTGAAGAAAGATTCCAGTTGTGCCATTTTTTAGCAAGTTGGTTCATCAATAAACTATAATAGCAGGCTGCTACGCAACCTTCCTACATAATTATTACCTACTGAAAGCCTAATTAATGTGAAGCAAGGACAGTGTCCATAACTTTCGTAACCTGACATTACGGAAACATTATCACGTGGAACATTAGTACCTAGCATCTACACGTTTTACACAGTTAGAGAGTTCCAGAGGTCAAATTGACATCGGCATGTGTAAAATCACACAGAAACACGAAATATCATTGATTATATAGACACACATCACATAGCCAAAATGTGGTCAAGTTCATTGTAATTTAGTACTAATTAACATACCATTTTTTTAAACCAATCATCGTATTCAAATATAACGGGTCGAAAATTATCCACTCATAAACGATCAATATTCCGTTATCGGAGTTACGCACCTACATCATTAGGAAGATTACTTTTACCCATATTCATGTATATTCTTGTCTTGTATGTGTCACGTAACTTTTTTCTGTAATAATGTGTCCGGAACTTGATGAATAAGAGGTGATAATGGCTAGCATGATGTGTGGTATCACGTACTGAACAGTGTGAACGGCTAATAGGTAAAAGTTTCCCAGCCCACAGTGCTTTCTTTACTTAGTAGCTTATGGATAGATGTTTTCCTATTGACTTGTTCTATTGATGCTACGATAAAATAAAATATAAGTCCTACGCTTTTTCTAAACATAACGATCGACATATCACTATTGTGTAGGTATTTTCCCTTCCAAGTAACTCTTTAAAGCTTTTATTGTCAATTTCCAATATCCATTATTATGTAAAACACTGTTTTCTAAGCAATTTTGCAATAAATATATTGGTTTCTGAACCTATGACTCCATCGGCACGCGACATTTACATAGCTAGGCGGTGCGGCAAGCGGCGCGTCATAACAGTCAACAACTAGCGAACAACATAAGCATAAGTATGGAGGCCTACAATAGAGTACCACGCAGCGCCCTCCTTCGCTTATCTCACACGAAATTGAAATAAGATTGATAAAATCTCCGCTTATAAAGAAGAAGCGGGCCGCAAAAGGCGAGTGGTTTGGACATTATCTAGATATGTGTCGCCAAAAACAGCGGCCAGACAGGCGTAACAAACGAACACCGCGGATCACGAACTGTGATAGTCAAAATGAAATTCAAAAACATACATTCCACGAGCAGACTTCAGCGAACATAATAATTTATTTAAACTTAACCGCTTCATTGGAAAAACATTTCAACGAAGAATTACCCGATTCTAGAGATAACGCAAATAATACATTGAAATCCCGGTCTCTTGTATTTTAATGAACTTTCATGCGCTGCATCACTGCATAAAGCATATTATTTTAATTTCTGCAACTTACAACTGAATTGTATGTATATAAACATTTATTAATTGTGTCAACCCACCACTTTAATAATCTGACATTCCCGATTATTCTCGTCATCATCTGACGGACATAATTATGTTACATTGAAATACATCTAACAATGGCATTTATAACCATCGATAACCAAATTAGCATAACAAAAGCATAACAAATGTCATGTAATTGATAGATTGTTAGCACAATAACGTATATAAACACATAATAACGCCTAATACCATTTATTGGAGTAAATAAATCCTCTCTGCTGACTTGCGACGGCGTGCAAATGTCCAACAACTAAAAAGGTGAACGTTCCGTTTTGGTCGGGTACAAAACAAGAAACTTAATAAGTTGCTCCCCCACTGAGCAATATCGCCCACTAGATTAACAGTAATTTGTTATTAAAACCGATTTAGACTTGCTTGATGCAAAATTTTAGAAAAAGAAAATGTTAGCAAAACGCACGTAGATAAAATTACTTGGAAGAATTTTGAGGAACAGTCAAGACTCCACAAATTCAATTAAACTGTAGCTGTAAATAATGAAGGCCGTCAGATTCAATATCAAATGAAGTATGTTCGTGATAAATGGGAGGATAATGTCCGTTTCATCATGTAATTTTAACCTCGTTCATATTTGAAATTGCTATTTGACAAACTTTGAAATTAGTATGTAGGTACTTAAAGCAAATATTAATATTTGCATCTCTTTATTATAAAATATTGAATTTATTACTTTTTCTAGAAATAAAATACTCCATCAAGCCCAAATTGTTGTTTCAAACTTAATCTATTGAATTCCAGCCTATAACAATATATCTCTATTGTTTTAAACTGGAATTAAATCGATTAAGTTAAAAAATATGGTTTTATTGACATTCGACATGTATTACTTTTTAAAAAGACCTCAATATTGAAAGCTACTTTTGCCGATAAAATATTGAAAATTAATGCAAAACAGCATAAAATATTAAATAAAGTTAGAAAATCGTAGGCGTTGTCACCGCCGGCGAGCATGACATCAGACGTTAGCGGTGTCGCAGCCGCCATCATGGACCGGCGGATAGAGGTGAACATCCTATGAGCGTCCGAGTATAACCGATGGACCAATCAGCTTGCACACCCAAATACTATCAAAAATATGTCGAGGTATAACAGACCTCGACATAAGGATTTTTATAAGCATATTAAAATTAATCACCATTAATTATTTTTATGTTAAAACTAGTTGCAACTTATCTCAGCGTCTCAGTCACAAACACCGCTAATCGATATGAATGAATCTGTTAAAGCGATAGGTTTTTTGTACGCTATATTAAATGTGTCTCGTTTTTTTTATAGACGACGATTCCGACGTTTTTTATTATTATTTATAACTTCCCCTGTAGATAAATAAAATGTAAAGAGTAAGTATGTATATTATATACCTAATATGTAATATAATATTATGTAGGTAGGTAAGCATACATTTTCTACATAGTTATTATTCAAGAATAACTTAAACACATTATACTGTACATAATGTTTTATTTCTGTGAAATCGCGGAAATATGCAATTTTGTGCGGGAGCCCAACTTTACAAAACCTTTATATCCTTTATCCTCCTTAACTCTTCAATTCTTACATATTTTTTAAGGGAATATCTGTACCTCAGAGGTAACCAATAGTACATCCTATGATAGTGATTGTTAACCATTTAATCTGCAAGAATAAGCTCCTATAAGATGGTATAAACTTATAAATTATGAAATTCTATGACGTACGTATGACCGTTTGTAGGTACGTCATAGAATTAAAGTCAAGTTTATGTTAACCTGTATGTACAGGCTAACATAAACTTAAGCCTGTAATGTTGTATCTTCGTGTTTTTTTTCTAAATATATATCCTATAAAACAAAGTCCACCTGCCGCGTCGGTCTGTCTGAACTCAAAATTACCGAACGGATTTTCATACGGTTTTACCAATTGGCAGAGTGATACATGAGAAAGGTTAAGGTGTATATTTCATTAATGGTTTTGTTTAAATTTGCTGAAATATGACGATGATTGTTGAAGATGTCGATAAAAATTTATAGGTACCGACAGCTTTACTGGCGTGCGCCGCGTAAACCAATAGAGTTATATGAAAACAATATATAACGGAATTATTCCTCTTTAAAAGTTCTATTAAACGTAGTAGTACGTTTCCGTGGGATAATTTCCGACCTCCAGCGGGTAAAGCCGCGGGCAAAAGCTAGTAAATAAATAATACAGAGTAAAGTAAACCAATATACTTAATACGAAAGTATTCGATAATAGGTGTATTAAAATTTTGCACGCTTGATGTTGTTTACCTCTGAGTTTCTTTCAATAGCTGATATTATACCTACCTACAGTACAGTTACTTTAGTAACAAGAGAAAGCCCCTTCCGGAGGTGATCAGACGTGTGCTATCACACTTTGCGCCAAAGTTCACTAACCACCGGCTAACAGTTAGTTTGTGTCAGCATCACTGTCGAAACAATCTACTGACTTGATGTTATCTTAGTTAATTTAATTAACTTAGCACGTCGATTATTTTAAAGTAACTACTTCCCTGTTCTTTTAATATCAAACTTGTTTTTTAATAATAAATGCCAGTTTAAATAGGCTTTGTGCGTCATATTAAAAGTAACATATTATTTATTTGTTTCAAAATCGAAAAAAGATGTTAATGTTTCATATTAATGATTATCTAAATCGAGACTTTTTCCCAGCTGATCTCTTTCTAATTCTACAGTCTCAAAAGTGGAGTCAATTAGGTAACTGCAGTAAATTTAAAAACAAAACAAGTTAGTTTTGAAGTTGTTTTTATTCATTTCAAGATTTGAAGTTGTTTTTATTCATGTAAAAATAAACAAGTCGTTATGCAGCAATTCATTTATCCAACTAACTAAAATAATAACTATTCATGCCCACGACTACGACTAACAATATCAATAAAATGCCTATTCCGCTTTTAAAACATGAAAATCGCATTAAATAATTAAGTAATTGATAACTTAAGCTTAAATAAATGCCGTATCATTAGGGCGGGCGGGAAAATAGAACAAGGATTGCGGCGGGCGGCGCACGCGGTGTGTGCGGGGTGGCGCGTGGGCGAGGGGCGCGGGGGCGCTGCGCCGGGACGCGGGAGCGCGCGAGCCGCCCTCCCTAATCTCATTACCGCGCACACGGCCGCTCCGCTGACCTTAGCCCGCTACCCGACATGGGAACCCGCATAGTAATTGTGCTCCGCACACCATTGTTTATATTACCCACGTCAATCCATACAACACAAGCCCAAGGACTCCCCCGTGAACAAACTAAATCTATTAAATAATACTCACCCTAACAATGTTCCCTCCAATAGGCACCAATTTATTAAATAAATTTTCAGACACTTAATTCAGCAAAGAAACATTCACTGTACTGAAACGTCCCACGGCACATAACAACGTTCAAAACATCGTAACTTCTGTCGTGTGTGGGTAGTTGTGTGTTGGTTCGCGATATTCGGTATAAAATCCTTCGGATTGCAGCGATGCAGGGTCGGTGGAGCGCACACGGGCGCAGCGCGAGCGAGCGTCGCGACGTCGGCGGCGCAGAGCGGCGTGTGCGCGCGCGCACAGGCGGGGCCGACCGGTCGCAACCGGGCCGCGCTCTCACCACGCCGCGGCCGCCCTGCCACAATGTTCGCTATAATCGCACTTGACACCGTGCCGCGTTCGATCTACAAGAAAGTTTCACATTTCTATGCCACTATGCGAGGAAAGTCGTAGGAACATCAGTCCTACGCTCTTCTCCTAATCAAATCTGTCCCTTCGTGTCCATGGCTACGCAGTATCACCTCGACTGAAAAGACATCGTCGAAGCCGACTTAATACTGTTCTAATTGAATTAGGTAATTCTACGACATTCAGATATCGTGAGTGTACAGTAGGTATATTGAATGGGCTTCACTTATTGACTTAATGGGTGGGTCAATCTTACACAATGGACGTAACAAAAAACTTTTTCTTTGGCTCGATCAACATCACTCAGTTAGACTTTGACGAACTGAAAGACAGTGAAAGTAATTGCCAATTCCCTCTGCGAGATAACACGAGAGATAAGTTTGCAACCACTTTTCCTTCTTGTCATGCAGACAATCAACCGCTAATTCAATTATTCGGCGCTCTAAGTGCTAATTCCCGTGATGAAACAAAAACTATAATTTATCTTTAAATGGTATGCACATCAAAGTAAACCAAAACAATATGATGCTTTCGTGAATGGTAGATACAGTTGATACCTGCGCAATCAAAAATTTCTCAAGTTAAGATACCTACTGAGCAGTTGGTGAAACCAATATCAGTGTGACGAGGCAGTTATTGTATAATAACCATAATTATTTTTATATTCACCATTATTTTTATTAGTAAGTTCAATCAAGCATTTCTTTAGAACCGTTCGCTGTCTTACCAAATTTTGAATTATACCAATCAGGAGCTTCTAAATGAAATTAGGCGAGAAGGCCTGTCCTCTGCCTTAAAAAGGTTTTGCCCATCATCGTCAGAAATCGTCACATCTCGGAGAAAACGTTGTCACTCGCACCGAGATTGAGTTAAAGTCCTCAAACCCTTACGAATGTGACCTAAACTTTTACATGATTTTACCGAACATTTCACTAATGAACTTTCATAAATAATTAATTTTAAAATGTCACTGTAGAAAAAACCTTTCTAACGTCGTAGAGCGTTAAACCTTTCGTTGCAACATAAAAATTTCCTCTTCTCTCTCTTAGTTTATATTTTTTTAACCCCGATAGAAACAGAAGGGTGTTATTTTAACCCCCGACAGAAACAGAGGAGTGTTATAAGTTTAACGTGTGTATCTGTGTATCTGTCTGTGCCATCGGCATCGTAGCTTGCAAACGGCTGAACCGATTTTGACGATTTTTATTTTTTTTGAAAGTTGACTTGATTGAGAGTGTTGTAGCTATGATTCAACAAAATCGATTCAGCCGTTTGCAGATTAGCAGCTCTTTTCTAGTTGATGAATTGATGTGGGCATCTTCCACAGGTTAGATTGAGTTGAAATTTGGTATCTCGTTACTTCAATGATATTAAAACCTTGAACTGCTACTGCAGCATCACCTGGAGTTTGCAGAATATCCAGCTCCCTTAACATACAGCAGAGGTATCGTTTTTGGGCTCCTTAGAATGGTCTCAATGAGTAGGTTATAGATAGATGGTGATCAGGGGCTGATGCTGGAGTAGGAAAGAGAAATGGGAGGACCGGAAAAAATGGTCCCCACGGCCAATAACAACCAAACATATTTCATTAGATAGGCATTTGAATATAGAACAGTAACTACTATGGCGGCACATTTGAAATTGCTGTGTGAAAAAGTTATGGCCATGTTCCGAAGGATGTATCTGGACGATAGATAACGGAGTACTTGAATAGTAAATCACTTCAAGTGGTCTTAGTTTGAATATTCGCAAATGTATGCGTTCCGATGTTAACAAAATATTATGGTACCATCGAGCTGGTAGATAACGGAACTCTTGAATAACTGCTGGGTATGCGTTCCGAACCTAACAAAATATTATGGTACCATCGAGCTGGTCAGATGATAGACCTGGACGCTAGATAACGGAACTCTTAAATAACTGCTGGGTATGCGTTCCGAACCTAACAAAATATTATCGTACATCAAGCTGGTCAGATGATAGACCTGGGGGCCTAAAAAGGCCACTTTGGCAGAATCATAGAAGCATAACATTACAACAGTCGACATGGCGAAGGAAGTACGTATTTAATTGAGCTATGTAGTAAGAAAGGGTCTTAACTTATTTTTGACAAGTTTCAGCCCGCCAAATCTAATGAATGAAAATACGTCGTTGCCAATTCGGATAAAGAGGCATGCATGCATATCGGATGATTTACGTCAAGGTATTTAGTTTGTATAAAAATGAATAAAAAATAAGAATTCATATGTGTCCATAATGAAAAATGCTTATTTCCATTGTCTGAACATCTGGGGGCCTAAAAAGGCCACTTTGGCGAATCACAAAAGGATAACATTATGAATCATAATGGACAGTTAACTGTTAAGTTAATCGAATCAAATCCCATTGGTAAAGGATTTTTCAGTTATTTTTTTTTTTGTCTGTGCTAAAATACTAATCAGTCCAATCCAAATCCAATCCCTATCTCTTTGATTATACCTACGTAGTGCAGCGAAAAAAAAAAACACGGACCGTCATCGCCATATTCATAACGTTATCCTTTTATGATTCGCCAAAGTAGCCTATTTAGGCCCCCTGGTCGAAGTTTATGTATATCGTCCGGAACACGGTGTATAGATTCCAAATTCAAATTAATTTTATAATATAGCATGACATGTTGTTTTTCAAAATCAATTGTTCATGAATTTGTTTTCCCGCCGTTCGATTTTTTTTTTTAATATCGCTGTTTCTGTAAACATGGAAAAATCGAAATTGCGCGATATTTTCGAATACGCGTTCCATCGGGGCATCAACGCAGCACAGACAGCACGCAATATTAGCAACGTGTATGGACATGGTACCGCATGTGAACGCACGATCCGTTTTTTTAATCGCTTCCGTTATGGAAATTTTGATCTCAACAATGAGCTCCGTGGCCGACCGGAACAACGATGAATTGAAAGCCATAGTGGACGCAGATTCATCTCAAATCATGTTGGAACTTGCAGTAGCCTTCAACGTCGCGGCAAATCGCGGCGGAGCGGACGGACCTCCAGCGCGATCTCATGGCGGCATGGAAAGAGCGACTGTCGCAACCCAGCGCAGGGCACGCCACGATAGCGGCGATAAAACCCCTCTTTGAGGAGTGGCTAGAGAGGTGTCACGGCGCCCTCACCTACCGCCTGACGCAGGTCCTCACCGGACACGGAAATTTCGGGAGGTTCCTGCACATCACACACCTCTCGCGTCCGGCCCTGGTTCTAGCCATGGTCCGGGGCGAGAGGGAGTGGGGGGCAGTCGCCTCCTTCTGCAAAGCAGTCATGCTAGCGAAGGAGGCGGCGGGACGGTTGAGGGAGAGAGCCTTCCGTCCCAGCCGCCGCGGGAGACGCTCTGGGCGTCGGGAGCCACGCGACGACTCCCGGCCACCGTAGGCGCAGGCCTGCGGGCGGAGAGTAATGGGTAGCTCACCGTCCGATCAGGACCAGGCCCGTGCCAGACGGTGCGTACGTGTTCCACGCGCGCCTCAAAGAGATGTCAGCATCAATTGAAGGGGCCCGTCAGGGCCGTAGCCTGCCGGGTCAGCGGGATTGTCCAAAGGGTTACCGCTGGCCCGGAACATAAAGGGCTAAGGAAGGAACACGGGTGGGTTTTAATCAGTAAGAGCCTGAAACTCCCTTCCGCTCCACCCAGAGCGGGACCCCTCCCGCTCTGGGTGGAGCGGAAGGGAGTTGATGATTTCCCATCCGGAAAAAAAAAGTAGTCTTTGATGATTTCCCATCCGGAAAAAAAAAGTAGCCTTCAACGTAAGTGATAAATCGGTACTGATTCAGTTCCTTCAAATTGTAAAGATAAAAAGCTCGGAAAGTGGGTACCGTATGAACTCGCTGAACAAAAATAACATAATCGCGCCGAAGCACCGCACAACCGGCCGTCTCAAAACTACAGGATTTACGACTAGAAACTCTCCGTCACCCACCATACTCACCAGACCTTGGTCCAACTTAACCCTTATTTTTATTCGGAATTTGAATAACTTTTTACACGGGAAACATTTCAAATCAACAAGGCGGTGAAAAACATTATTTTAATTAGTATGACCCATACTTCGATAAACGAAACACAAAATTTACTTAAAAAAATATATATTTAAATTTTAGGGTTCCGTACCAAAATGGTAAAACGGAACCCTTATGGTGAGACTCAGTTTGTCTGTCTGTCACAGCTGAATATCTCAAGAACTAGTAACTACTAATGCTATCAACTTGAAATTTGAAATAGTTTGCCCAACTATTTTGCAAATTAGAAAGAAATAAAAATATATGTATATTTTTTGCAACAGGGACTGAAAGGGGGTCTGAAAAATTCGAAGTGAGGCTACTAGGGCATGTGGGGGGGTATCATATGAAAGAGCGATATTTGCACATTTTCAAACAATTTTCTTTTTTTAGGCCGCATAGTTTTCGACTTTTGATGAAAAATGTAAAAAAAATACCGTACCGGGGGGTACTGTATTTTTTTTATTAATTTTTCCTTATCTCCGAAGTTTGAAAAGAGAAAAATCTGAAATAATTCTATGTAAAGATTACAGGAAAAATAAAACGAATTCTCTAAATAGCACACTTTTCAGAAATCGTCAACAAAAGTAACATCAGTTCCACTATTGATCAAGAGATGGCCCTGACATAAAACTGCAATATTCTACACCGCAGTGCACAGTGTTAAAATTCTCTGACGAATATAGGCCGCGCCGATGAACATTTAAAAACATATGATGGTAAGGAACCCTCGGTGCGCGAGTCCGAGTCGCTCTTGTTTGTATGTAAAACGGCGATTTCATACATAAAGAATAAAATATTAGTTATTTTTTATTAATTATAATTAAACTACTTTGAATAAAAGAGCCATTTTCAATATGGTTCCTCAAATGGGTGAAACGAATCTATAAAAAAAAATTGATTCAATTAATTTTTTCGCGAGCTACAATGTTTTCAGGTTTCACACTTGATTGACGGGAATTGTTTTGGAAATATTTTGATGTATTTTTCTTTTATACTGCATTCAATAAATTGAAAAGTACAGAATTAATATCCATTAAACTATCTATAGAATGGTATATAAATTAAGTAGGTTCTGTGTACTAGCAGTATAACAATAGAAACAGTTGCAGAAAGGAGGGAAAAAAATCGATCGTAAAGCACTGTCTAATGCTTATGGGTCGTGCTAAATAGTTTATACAAATTATTAATTATTTCTTAATTAAACACAAAGTTGTCTCATCTTTACTAAGAAGTTTAAAGTTTAAATAACCCTAAAAGCTTCCGAGAGTAGAAAAAGTCACGAGCCAGCTGTTAAACAATTCCATCGTCCTCCTTGACTGTTGATTTGTAAGTAGAATCAAACATATCATACTATCAAAATGTTGTGTAACTTGTACTCAAATGTTTTATGTCGTTTCTCTAGATTTTTATTGTATTTGATTTTTGATTAATCAATATTTGATTTTATTTTAACCTTTTCTGGTATATTAAGAACATATAGGTACTTAATTTAATTTGGAGAAAACAAACCACCAATGGTCCACTTTAGTACTGGATCTAAAGAGCTGGAAGTCATGGGGAGAGGCTTTTGCCCAGCTGTGGGATGATGCAGGCTTATGATATAATATATCAATATCGTTTCCAAATAAAGTATAAGTATTTATTTGGAAAAGCTATGGGCGATACAATAACTCATTATAATACAAATCACTGTTTAATATCTAAGTAAATAAATTTACCGACTCAACTGTCAAGTTTGAAAATGACTGGTTTTTCCGGTAAAAAATAATAACAAGGAATTCTGAAGAGGGTCATCAGACTTACCCCCTTACATCACCGGCTAACTGACACCCCCTTATTAACGCCGACATGAAATGACAGATAACGACAGAATTAAATTGATAGGTAGGACTTTTCCAGAAAGTGACTTATTTTCTTTACCCTAAATGAGTGCCTTGCACAATCACATAGATTTAAAGACTATCTATTCTAATCTATACTAATAAATAAAACTGAAGAGTTTCTTTGTTTGTTTGAAAGCGCTAATATCTGGAACTACGGGTCGGAATTGAAAAAATATTTTTGCATATGATAGCCCAATTCTTGAGGAAGGCTACAGGTTTATTTAACATCAAGCTATGACTCTTAGGAGCCGAGCAAGAAGAAAAAGAGTCAGAAAGAATGCTAAGAGAAAACGAAGTAATAGCGCGGGCTGACGATGCGATGCGACAGGGTGGGTCGGGGGAACAAAAAATTTTACGTGGACGAAATCGCGGGCAGAAGTTAGTAGCTAATAAACTAATCAGATTCCAATGCTTATAGTCGTATCCGTCAGATACAGCTAATTTCATATTGCTGCCTAACGGCTGTCCTAAATTATTGCGGCTGCCTAACATATTCGCACATAGGTACATATCCACCGGAGTGTTAATTACCTAGACACTTTAGGCAAAATATAAATTATATGTATAGCCAATATTACGGTGGCCCGACCAATTACGTGCGTCGAAAATTTAGATACCCGCCTTTAAAAGATTTAATTAAAAAACCAGTCAAGCGTAAACCAAACTTACGTGTTAAATGATCCGTATAATAATTTCACAGCTTTGGATGCTCGATTTTATCCCAAAAGTTAGGAAATTCAGATCATATAGTTTCAGTGTTGCTACAGAGGATTCTGTGAAACAGTTGAAAACCAGAGTAATTTAGATGTCAAAATCGTGCGCGTGGTTTTTATTTCAAAAATTCATTTTATTAATAGAGTATTGATAATTACATGCCGTTGTCTTGATTATTTGAGAAGTATACAAGCTATGATCAACAGAATAATGAGAAAACACGTTCAAAGTAGGACTTCAAATTCAAAAGTTTCATCATGAAGAATATTCCGCAGTCGTTAAACACTCCTATCTGAGGAACAAACACGGCAACGGCATTTTTCTCATTTGAGGTTAATGAAAATCGCGCCGACTTTTTCCATAGGAGGCGTGAGACGCTCACCGGTAAGGCTCACAGCGACGTACTCTCTACACATGTGAGCTGCTACCTACGTACTTTGAGAATCACTAACTTAATTGTAATGTACCTGACTCTGCTCTTAAATTGAACTTTATCCGCAGTTCGCCTTTCCAAATCATATAATTCTATAATGGACGAAAATTCTTTTGCACTTTTTGTCGACGTTAGTTTAAATTTAAAACGGATGCAGAAAAATGCTTCAACTTTTAGGGCACTGACTACATGCATTTTAAATACTACGACCTAGAAATTTTAAAAATGTAGTATGTGTTTTATCTTCGTTCGCCGAAGTTGTAAAAGTCAAACGAGGAAAGCTGGTTTCCTTGCACGTAGCGGCAGGCCAGCAATCATCATTACTTGCGACCCCATAACTAACATATATCGGTGTACATGGCTCATAAGGTACCCAACATGACGTGTGGTTAAACATACCTCATATTTGTTCCGCTTTGTCTGCTTACCCCTTCAGAGAAAAATCAATAAGTAAGTCACATACCCATAGACATACATACATATACATACGAGTACCTACATGCATACAGCTACAAATCATAGCTACGACTATTTTCCCGTCACATAATGGAAGGCTCTCAAAATGAAAGACTTCTTGTGCTATAAAACCATATGTCACCATCAGACATATAACATTCCACAATTTGTCACGAGTTTCATATCCGGAACTCAGCGCTCCGAAGGCAAACATCCCAGTCACTTACCGTCGCTTCGATAAATCTGTCCTTAAGATATTCACTTGGCACGTTAAAATCTTATATTGTAGGAAATATATTAAGTCAGTCTTTCTAAATATTATGTTCGTGATAGTTCTACGTGGTTTCCGCGTAAAAGTGCACCGTGCACTTACAAAACTGTCGGTCGACCTAAGGATGTAGAAACGTAATAAATATCTGCGGTAACACCCCTTCCTCCATGTGCGGCTGAATCTATTCGCTTGTATATTACGTTTGCGAGACTCCTAGTCCTCACATAGCACATAGCTGGATACGGCCATAGTTTTGATATTAGGAAACTGTCACCAGCTACTTTCAGATCACGCTCAGCACAAGCTTTTAAGTCGATATTTTAAGTAGGTACCTTCCTACATTTCCACGTTTATTGTTTTACTTTGAAAATGACTTTTCTTACTCCGAGTTGCCAGAGAAAATTGGTATTCTTTTTCTGTTTGCTTACTGGCGATCAATGATACAATTTGTTCCGGAAAATATTTATCGGCGTTCGGAGCTTGGCAGGCCGTGGTCATTAATAAGTAATCAGTGCGACCAACCCGTCGCCCTCGCTCGTCCAATACAAACACATAAATATAATTTAGTACATTTCATAGTCCGTGCAATATTAACGACACCCTTTCCGCAGCCATAAATCAAATGAAGCAATCATGAAAATGAAATACAATTTTTCATCGACATGTTTCACAACATGAAAGTATTTCCACGAACCAGCTGCGCTGTGATTATTTTACAATCGTGCTTTACATCACTTTAAATATTAATTAAAGTGAACGCTTCGTTTGTTCACCGCAATTGCTTAACTGTAAATAAATAAGATAAACCCGTGTTGTAAATACCCAATCAAATTATTCCATAAATCGACACTCCTATTAAGCAATCCTGTAATTTAGTTTATTCATCTCATGCTGGGAAGTTATACTCACTAAATAATTCCTAACTTTTTAAAAGCTTTATTAATTACATATCCGACCGAATTTTTCAATTTCCCTTTCAAAGGCACGTTGTCTGACTTCAAAGGTTATAATGTCAACGAGTTGTGTCTACTTACTTTATAATAATATAGGTAGGTAGGTGGGTATAAATGTGGATCTAACAACATAATGTACCTATGAAATATTATGTTGGTATGTACAATACCAGAAATAAAGGTAGGTAAACTGTATTGTCGTCTAAAATTAAAGTTTCGGCAAATATTTAGTCATCTTTAGTGTCACTGACAGTGTCTTTCAAAACGAATTTCGCTTGTCTATAAAAAATGTTACCGTTTAACGTGGTCGGTTTCGCTATGAAGTAATCTGCGGGAATGCACTAATGGCCGGTTGCAGGCCGAACGCGGCGTGTAATGTGCAATTTGCAGGCAGCCATCGAGCGGTCACGCGACGCTGTGCCGCCGCGCCGCAACGCCGCCGCACCGCCATACGCCACACCAACGCCACACAAATTCAACTTACGATCCACACATAAAACAACGATGGCAATTTTATATCGACAAAAAATAACTGTAAACTTAGGCAGATAGTTTTCAAATAAACTGTTACCAGTTTTTATGAGTAACGGTACCTATTAGCCACATAAATAGATACTTACGTTTCGATCAATATTTTAGCATCGAACGAGGTTTCGTTCCGAATAAATGGCACGTGAAAACTACAAACTTGTTGTCAGAATAAGTAGGAAAAATTGCAAGAAATAAGTGACCTTATAAACTTTCAGACTTTGATAAATTAATAGTTAACTTTGTACCCGTTCTAAAATGAACAAAATACCCAATTATTTTTAGAAACTAAGTGAACACATGATAAGTTTAGATCATAGGCGCGTGAGAATACTAAACAATAGTTCTATCTTCTCTAGAAGTCTCACACTAATGTTATTTGGTCAGGAGCTGTGGTTTTCTGTTGAAACATCTAAAAAGAACAATCAAATGAGCACTATATTACAGGACTTAGAACGCAACGCACGGGTTTTAGTGTCACACTGTTATACATTTTGTGTGACTATAATAGCTACGACATCAACACATGCGACACACATCGAAAAGCTTCTAGTGTAAGTCCGTAGCGCGTAGGTATCTACTCTTCAAAAGAATTAATAGCACCTTGAGGGCTTGAAAGCCATAGGTATGTTTACCCACCAAGCGAGATGAAAGATTCCTTATCCAAAGCCATAGATAGGTTGGTAATCATTATAATCTATGAGCTTGAGATAATATTGTAAACATAAACAAGAAGTATCCGCTTTGATTTATGCATGTCGCAATGGCGAAGGCTTTTCTTGAGACTCGACATCTTTATTATCTCAATTTCGAGAAGAGAGATGCTAGAACGTTTTTGTGTATTTTGTGCAGAGAGGAATCAAATAAAAAAACCAATATATATATTCGTAGGTATTGGTAAGCGCCCAAAACGGTCACTCTGCGACCTATAGGTAGGTACATGTATTTTTATTATAATGAAAAGCTATGATTGTAGAATAAGTATAGGCGCCGCAAAGAATTGAAGCTTTTAAAGTATCGAAGTCAGTACAGTGATGTTGGCACAAAGCTTACATGTGGAAGCCTATGTGGGTGACGATGAGTGCCTAATGCAGGCGAACCAGCGCGGCAGCGCCATACACTCGCGCCTGTGCACTCGTAACTTTTAACCTTTACTTTTGACATTTCACTCAGGGAGTCTGGTATATGACGTTCATTATTTCGCCTAGTTTCTAGCAAATGAACTGCTTTTGTTCTTACTGCGCCATTCAACGGTACGTACCTACTCCTTGGTCGCTTTCTCCGAGTTTCGCAAACTTCCTAGCTTTCAACACATTTGCCATTTACAAAGCATATCCAAAGCCTAATAAAGACTTGGTACTGGATCGTGAACTCCAACTATAGCATTGTTCCCGTCCATACTTTGTTGTTGATAATTAATTGCCTGCACCACGGTACTAATTATCTCAAGGTACTAATTAATTCAAGGAGTGAATTAATGAGCCAGTCAATTATTTTATCTTGTTTGGAAAGTTCTGATCATTGGCGTTTACGTAATTTAAGAACCTTCCTTCACGATGTTTCTTTTGAGGATATAAGTTTGAGTGAAGGGTCGGAATAAGTGTAGCGTGGGTAATATGAGTTTCTAAATATCTGCAAAGTGTTAAGTGTCGCTGAGCGGTGAGCGGTGAGCGCAGCCGCGGGAGCGTAAAGTGGTTGCGGTAATGAGCAAACACCCTTCATTATCAGGTTGTGCGACATTAGGCGCAGGCATGCTCGCAGTTGCGCTCTCCCGACACGCGAGCCTCATTGCGTTCTATGTCTACTTACTACATACTTTATCACTAACATTCATGTAAATTTGCTTTATTTTTCAGTCTTTTTTTATTTGCAATAATATCGAAGGTTCGAGAACCAAGTTTATAATATTAAGTTTGTTGAATTAGTTCTTTCCGTATCTGCAAATCAGTTTTTTCTGTTAATCCTTTTTCTTTTATTTTGCATCAATCAGAATTACTTCTACTACAGCTACTTAATTATAAAGGTCTTACTATAATGAAAAGCTATGATTCAAGAGATCATTACCGTGATTCTCAGGCGATGTCAGAATTAGCGAGCAAAAGCTCCGAAAGTTACCCTCTATAAACATTTTGATAAACAATCCTCTTACGCCAGTAGAATACGCCAGTAGAATTATATTACGGCTGTGCAAACTGAAATAATAAAATGGGGTTTAATGGCCCTTGGTTATCAAGATTATCTTTTCAACATTATTTTATTCGACCCCGTGAAAAAAAAGTGTGTCAGCTAATATTTTTAAATTAATGTTCGAATTGGAAGTGCCATAGTCACGGGATGAATTCAGCATGGTAAGGGGAACGTGTGGGGTGCGCGGGGGTGCAGGGAGGCTGGAGCAGGGAAGAGAGCGGCCTCATTGATCGCACGCGGCCCGCGCCCGAGCCGCGCCGCATCCCCGCACTGTCGCCGACTCACACAACACTCATATTCGAGAAATCATGCAAAGACAAACATAGGCATAGGTACATAAAGCAATTACTAGATTCATATAGGTACCCTTTGGGAATAGCTTAGTAAGGCAAATAAGTTAAACAAGCTTTGTTTCCACTACGCTCGAGTCTCAGGTACATAGGTACTAGGTCCATAAATAAACACAATTAAACACATACAAAATTGAGAACATTCACAATTTCGAAAAATATTTCGAACATAACAAAGTAGGAATTCCATTAGTTATGTTCGTATAACTAGTACTATAACTTTAAATATAAAAACTTATATCTAATCGTACATGTAGAGACAGTTTAGATAGACAAATAATTGTGAGTGGTAATAAGCATCAATGAGGGGTGTGTGATGTAGCGGTGTGGTGTAGCGGTGGTGCGGCGCGCGGAGTGCGTGTGGTGTGCGTGGTGCGCGTGGTGGCGCGGAGCGAGGACCTCGTGCAGGCCGCGCGACAAGGTCGGCAGCGCGCAGCGGCGCGGCGGCGGCGGCTGGCGGTGAATGGGCGGCGGCGCGCGGCTGCGCGGCCGGCGCTCCGTCAGTCCGCACACCGGCGGCTCCGCTGCCCCACGGTCGGCCGCACTCCGCTGAACAACAATGCTCAAAAACACGCCGTGACAGAACACACACATCCCTCGGCGCAGCAGGCGATGTTTAAGGATCGGCCGGCACGCGTAGCCGTCGGCGAGCGGTCGTGAACAAGTTGCATACATATGAAAACCGTAAAAAGATTGAATTTTAAGCCGATCGTGTTCGATAGATCCTAATAGAGAAGCGGGAGTGCGGCGTTTGGGAGGCGGGGGTCGGGTCGCGCGCTCGGGGAGGGATGGCGCGGCGCGGGGCGGCGGCGGCGGCGGCGCGCGGCGCGGCGGCGTCGCGGCGCTGACATGGGCGGGCGGGCGCGCCGCTCGCTGTTGGCGGCGCCCGCGGGCCTGCTGCTGCTGCTGTGCCTGCTCTGGCCGAGGGGTAAGCGACCAGCCACCACTAGATCCTCACCATCCCGATCCATCTCACTAGACCGCCCGTTTGCCCACAACAGACGATTCTATCATAATTATTTCCAAATTACGTTTACAACAACACAATACAATTACAAAACATGTGTCATCCACATCATTACCAAATGAATGAAGTAAGAGTAGTCAATATTTTAGATATTAGAGTTTTATTCATCTTTACCGTGAGAATGAACTGATTGGAAGGAAAATGGCAGCCATGTCTGTATTTGTGTTACAAAATCGAAATCTTTTAACAGAGCACATGGCTAGATCTATTACAACAAATAAACATTAAGTACCTACACAAGAATGTTTACTTTTCATCGTTCTAAAAGATAAGTCATGTTTGCTTAATTCAAGTGACAACATTGTCTTCAAAGGCAACGAGATGAGATTTGATCACTAGCTCTCGAATAATCTCAAGAGTATCAAGTATAAGATAAAAAGCTCTCTTCAGTAGTGTCTGAAGAGAGCTTTTTCAATATAAAATGATCAAACACTTAAAAGTGTTTGATCAGTTTATATTGAAAAAGTATTATATTTATCTTCTAAGAATACTTTTCAACTCTTTATTAATCAAGGTTTCTAAGATAACCAATAATTTATACTAGCTGACCAGGCGAACTTCGTACCGCCTAAATGTATGAGAAAATGAATTATCTTCTTTTTTTCGTGAATCTTCCCCATGTTTTAATAGATATTCTGCTATTCGGGGCGGAGATAAATCCAACAAATCAAAGATCATAAAAATCGGTCCAGCCGTTCTTGAGTTATAAATGGCTTATCTAACCCGACTTTGTTTTATTTATATACATTTTACCATTAGAATATAAAATACATGTGTTGTACATTTCTAGCTTCTCCGGAACATAATAGACATAATTCCAACGCGAAACTATGGCGAATAATCATCCGAAATTGATCATCCAATATTCTGCGTAATGTGCAATTACCTACTTGATAATGGGCTATAAGGCTACAATAATGTTCAGAGATATATATCATAGCTGTACTAGAACAAATAACAGGCATTACTCACACGTGGAACAAAAAATGTTATCGAGATAAATTGCCCAGTAAAATAGCAATACTTAGGTACCTACAACTACTTACGAAACCGATTTGCTATGTCGCCACCAAACAGTACGAAATAACAGCATCGATAATAATGTTCACAAAAGATGAGGCAATCTAATAAATTGCAAGTAATTACTTTTCTTGAAACAATTTTCAATCTATAGTATCCCCTCGTTATACATAATTGACAATTTACAAATGGATACCTCCATAGTTCACTTAAAATAATTAAACAAACAGTAGAGGCATCTTTTAAGGATATATTAGCGTAGTTTATTTCATAAATTGCTGCAGTTTTATTCGTGACAGTTTAATTTATTGACTTCAGTAACTACGTGCATTCAAACGGGACGACCCTTGAGAGCAAATCAATAATAAAATCCAATGGGCTGTTTCATTTTGATTTTTTATTTCAACTTTATTTCCTTTGAATTTGTTACTTAATTCAGATGTTTGCTTTGTATGCGGAAGAATCCTTAGTACGGGGCTGTTTAGAAAAATCTGCAATAAGTGCTTCAATTTTAACAAAACCCTTTGGATCTGTATACAAATTACTTATTATGAATTAAAAGTATTAAATTCCAATATCCAAATAACGACGAGCTTACACAGTCACTTATTAGTAGTTATTAGTTAAATTATATTTTTGCCGCGTGATTGACGCACGCGAATTGTTATATTATTTAAAGCTTTTCTTTATAATTGTAGTAATAGTATCAATGTTTTTTGTTAAATTAGGTACTTTGAAATTGTGTATTTATATCTTTTAACAAACTATATTGTTTATAAAGATTCGCACTAGTATTCCTTGCGGCGGCCTTGGTCATAAAAGACTCATCTTAATACAATTCTCAAGCAAATCTCTTGCATTCTCGTAAAACAAACGTAATACAAAATGTAAATGAGTACCTACCACATAAATCTTCCTTGTT
The DNA here is from genome assembly GCA_927399505.1 of Luperina testacea. Taxonomy (NCBI): domain Eukaryota; kingdom Metazoa; phylum Arthropoda; class Insecta; order Lepidoptera; family Noctuidae; genus Luperina; species Luperina testacea. The sequence goes on from OV656756.1 coordinate 11,730,403, forward strand.
TTTCTCTTCACGATGCAAATCCGCCAGAAGGAACCCGGACTTTCGATAGTTTTACGAAACTTCAATGCATTTACGGGTTGTTGTTCTCGGCATATAGATGTATTAAGGATTACATAAAAGATGATCTAATTAATAAAACAATCATTTATTTTAGAGGAAGACCATTTGGTTAGTATACACGTGGGTATCAAGAAACAACTGCAATTCATGAAAAAAAAAACATATTTTGTACGCTACCTTTCCATTTGAATTAAAGGTTACAGAAAAAAAGATTCACTCAAGGTTTAAGAGCCTTTAAAAAAAATACTGCTTTGACTATGAAGTAAGTACATAATATCTTCAAAATTCGAATTTCCCTTATTCAAAGCACTGAGTAAAAAATCCCCTGTAGGTAATGTGAAATCACGGTCGATCCTTTAACTACGTGAGGGTTTCCAATCGTACGTGAGGGGCTCAAACATGCCGAGTACCTTTTTAAATCTTAAGATTGCACCATTTGCATACGGCTGCGGGTAGATACCGACAGATGTAGGTTTTACTATTAAAAATGTTTATATTTCCAGCCGAATAAAGATCAATGTTATTATTTTTAATTTTTTCTTGCATATCCAGCCTCTTGGGTATCGTAAGTACAAGGGACCTAAAAAGGCCACTTTGGCAGATTCATAAAAGGACAACATTATGAATCATAATATGGCGAAGACAGTCCTTGTTTTTTTTTTTCGTTGCCCTACGTAGGTATAATCAAAGAGATATGGATTGGATTTAGATTGGATTGATTGGTATTTTAGCACAGACAGAAAAAAAATAATTCACTAATGGGATTTGATACACTTAACTTAACAATTAACTGTCCATGTTTCATAATGTTATCCTTTTAAGATTCTGCCAAAGTGGCCTTATTAGACCCCCAGGAGTATAATGCGAGGGTGTTCTGTCCGCACAGGGGCACGCTGCGGGTTGCACGAGAAGCGGCTACTGCACCACCTACTGGACCACTACAACGTGCTCGAGAGGCCCGTCGTCAACGAGAGCGACCCGCTGCAGCTCTCCTTCGGCCTCACGCTCATGCAGATCATCGACGTGGTCAGCAACCACTTTTATACACAAACTAACGAACTTCTACATACATCAAGTACAAGATGGATAGTGTTCCCATGATTATCCAAATGTACCGTTCAATAAATAAACTATCACGATACGAGCCGCTTCGAAAACGGTTAAGCCAACTAACCAATCAAGTCTTCTAAATATGTCCTCACATTTTAAGTGCACACCAACACACAACTGTACTCGTGTGCATCAACACTCAAACATTATTGATAGTTTTTGTCTAAACGACGTCCTAAAACCAGTTTGGATACATGTTTTTTCTATAATCCTTGCTGACCGACTCTCGCAGTAGATATAATAATGATTAATTTGAGTTCAAACTATGAAGAAACGGGACAGAGTAGTAGCAATAAAATACAAATTAATGTTCGCAGGACGAGAAGAACCAGCTTTTAATAACAAACATCTGGCTAAAACTAGTGAGTATAAGTTTTTATGTGTTCATGCGTGTAGAGAAACAAGAAAGTAATTAATGATTTTAGCATAGTAATGAGATTTTATAAATGTGTTACTGTGTATGCATTGTATGCATTCCATGTCTATTTGTTACGTAAATGTGCAGTTCTTATACATTTGTTTGTTCAGGAATGGAATGATATGAACTTGAGGTGGAACACTTCGGATTTCGGCGGGGTCAAAGATTTACGAGTACCACCACACAGACTATGGAAACCAGACGTCCTTATGTACAACAGGTACGTATACAACACACATATGTATATGTACCTATATACAAACACAATCAATAAGTACTGTGAGAGGGATATATGAAAGTGTTGTTAACTTTGTATTTGATTTTTTATATAATCTTTTATGTGTATGTGTAAACCTTCTTTAATTTATGTTATTGGTTGTAAACCGTTTTAATTAAACAATAAATAAATAAACAATCGCCCACTCCTAATGAACCTTCCAAGAAACGCTAGAACCAAAGACGAAAGCGAAATTAAGAGCAATATCAATCAAGAACTATTAACTCCGAAAATGGCCTGTTGTGTTGCAACACTATTATAACTTTAAACGCCTTGAAGCGAAATATAATAAGAATCTGACTGAATATATCCACTGCAGCCAAGTCCATCACTAATAGGTAGGTATATGTACCAGACCTATGTTGATATTTTATCATAACACTGATTTTTTTAAACCAACTCTTTTGGTACCTTAATTTTTAGTAAGATTCTTTTAAACAATTGTTTACATAACTTCAACTATCAGCATCTGTTTCCTTGCTTTCAAAGAAGCGTGCTAAGAATTTATTAATTTTGCGTGAGCATAAAACTCAAGTAATTGCTGTTTATGCCGATATAACCCAAAATTTTTACTGGAGATTGGAAAGCGCCAATAAATTTAATTATTTCCAGACACTGATGAAAAATATAGATTCATATTATATCTATTTATAACTCACTAGTTTTATCAAAGAAAGATTAATATGTTTTTTATCGTTTTCAATCATTAAAATATAAAGGTACTGTTAATTAAATTGATTATCCATCAAAGTCGAATCGAAAGTGTAAATGTTTTTCCGTGATAATTGCTGTTTTAGTCATTTATACCAATGACCCAGTTCTAACGCTGAGTGAAACTATTGATTTGTTGCAACCATATATAAAACAAAATATATAATTGCGTAAACAAATTCTTTGGTTCATAAGTCACTACTAATTTTAGTTTCCAAATAAATGCACAAAGGTCCATCAGGCTATTAGCCTCCCACTTAGTCCGCCACGATGAGCCGTCATGAGCAGGCATGGTCATAATTAGGGACCACGCTTCTCTGGCAAATGATATATAATGGCCGAAGTTTGACGTTATTATTACATAGAAGCCACTTCTCTTGTTATAAATTATTAGCTTCATTTACTTGCAACCTAGACTTACAGACTCAGAATAAAAAGTCCATTAAAGACTTTTTATTCTGTAGACTCGTAGCATAGAGGCTCATTTCATTTGTTTTATATATAAAGCTTTACACAACACGTATTTTGTCACAGTCTCTGTCGTGATATACTACAGACTTTTAAGGACCTAAAGTACTGACGTCAACTTAAGCCCCAAACCTAATTTTAGATTTGAACTTATACACTTTGTAGACAGCGCTTTCCGAAACTTGTGAAACATCGGCAATTGTTTTATTTAGGGATAGCCTTTGAGGCTGCAAAACACCAAGTGTTATAACGATTCGATTGTTTTGGTTTAGCGTTTCTTAGATTGATCGTAGAACGCTGGGTGTTACGAATGCTACTAATAAGAACACCATGTGCTTCGAATGCTACTATTGTACAGTCGCAAATCAAGCTACTACAATCTGTCAAATTTCTTTAATAGATTTTCAACTTTATCGCTAAATCATAAGGTTGAAAGTTGATTGGAAAAATTTGAGAGTTTCGGGTAGCTTGATGTGCTAGCGTCTGTACAACGCCGCGTGCTACAGCAGAGGCTACGATCGTAGAACTAAGGCGGTCCGTAGTGCGTATCGTACGTGGCGACGACGCGACGAACGATACGCACTACGGACCGCCTTAGTTTGCTATGCGCTACGGATGCTACGGTCGTAGTATGCTACGCGCTACGAATGCTACAACCGTAGTACGCTATGCGCTATGAATGTTACGATCATAGAACGCCGCTGGCTACATATACTGTAATAAAGCACGCGTTTCCGAGGTATTGTCCACGAAGCAATACGTTTTTTGTACATCTTCCATACACTTGCATTGTCAAAATGTGTTTCAATTTTTGAACAGCGCGGACGAAGGGTTCGACAGCACATATCCGACGAACGTAGTGGTGCGCAACAACGGCTCATGCCTGTACGTGCCGCCTGGCATCTTCAAAAGCACCTGCAAGATCGACATCACCTGGTTTCCTTTCGACGACCAACGTTGCGAAATGAAGTTTGGCAGCTGGACTTATGATGGTTATCAGGTCCGCAATTTTAAAACTACTAACATTTTTATATTGATGTTTTCTGAATCATTGTCTAGTTTTATTCACGTTTTTCTCTTTACAGTTGGATCTACAACTACAAGATGAAGGAGGGGGAGATATAAGCAGTTTTGTCACGAATGGCGAATGGGAGCTAATAGGTCATAAATTTTTTAGTCTTTTATTTTTGCATTTACACTATCTAATCTCTTCATCTGTCTTATCTACGAAAGCCTTCTTGTATCTTATCTTTACGACTCCAACTTAATGTTGTTAGACCTGTAGATCGACTTCAACGGATTGGTCATTAATTCTTAAACTGAGGTTACTAACATTGAAATGTCCGCCTCTGTACATTTATGTGCTTGAAGTATTAAATAAATAATAAATGTGCGTGTGTGTGTGTGTGTGTGTGCTTTATTTTAGCAACTTTACATACGAAAACTTTGTTTAGTTACATATTTATAGAATAAATATGTAACTAAACAAGATTTGTCACTTACGCGAACCTATTGTGACTCTTTAGTTAATTGAGGTCAAATATTTTACTATTCTATCATTCTTGTCGTATAGGAGTCCCGGGCAAGCGAAACGAGATCTACTACAACTGTTGTCCGGAGCCGTACATCGACATCACGTTCGCGGTGGTGATCCGGCGCAAGACGCTCTACTACTTCTTCAACCTGATCGTGCCCTGCGTGCTTATTGCCTCTATGGCGCTATTGGGGTTCACCTTGCCTCCAGACTCCGGAGAGAAGTTGTCTTTAGGTAAAAACTTTAAATATTATACATAAATCGTCAATATCATCAGTCTACTAGCAGTAGATAAGCTCGCCTTCTCTGATTACACACTACTAAAGTTAAACATCGTGCAGGTCATTTCTGCCTGTTCGTAAACCGGTAGCTACTCAGAAATTATACTGTTGAGACTGGTCCGACTACCAGTGTTATGCTTTAAAAACGTTATTTACTAGAATATGTTAATTGGTCACGGCTGCGTCGTTATTCTGGCCCAAAACCATTTCCCCGACGTATGTATGAACCGTAATCTTCTTTTGTTGCGTAGCTTTTATCTGGTATATGTATGTAAATAGAGCTCATCGAACATTTTGTCTAATGCAGGTGTGACGATATTACTGTCGTTGACGGTGTTCCTCAATATGGTGGCGGAGACGATGCCAGCGACGTCGGACGCCGTGCCGCTGCTCGGCACCTACTTCAACTGCATCATGTTCATGGTGGCTTCCTCCGTCGTCTCCACCATCCTTATTCTTAACTACCACCATAGGCACGCAGATACACACGAAATGAGTGATTGGGTACGTATTTTTTTGTGGTGTTAGTTCGATAGTTATGCAAAAAATTTTTTTTTGAAAGAAGATATTTAACGTGGTATATTTTCCAGATTCGTTGCGTGTTCCTGTACTGGCTGCCGTGGGTGCTGCGCATGTCGCGGCCGGGCTCGGCGACCACGCCGCCGCCCGCGCGCGCGCCTCCGCCGCCCGACTTGGAGCTGCGCGAGCGCTCCTCTAAGTCGCTCCTCGCCAACGTGCTCGACATCGACGACGACTTCCGACACCCGCAAGCGCAGCAGCCGCAATGCTGCCGATACTACAGGTCCCTCGACGATCTACACGAACACTACTCGCCGTAAATAGCACGGTTACGATAATTCACCCCAGCCTCGAACGTTCCGCAGTACCCGACCCTAACAGCTAATTCACGAGTATTCAAACATTCAACATCAACATACTCTTTCACGGGCCATCACATAGCTTCACTTTTGATTGTATTTCTACTTCTGGGTCTGGTCTATAACATCTAATCGGCATAACTCCTGTAGTGCCCTCCGTTCCTCGGCTCCACCTGTAGAGTAGGGTGCAGATGTAGCTGCTATCTACAGAGCGTACTCGTTGCAGGTCGGGTGAGGAGAACGGCGCGGGCCTGGCCGCACACAGTTGCTTCGGTGTCGACTACGAGCTCTCCCTCATACTGAAGGAGATTCGAGTCATCACAGATCAGGTAACATGACCACACAGTATAGTATAGACCATTCAATAGTTGATTCGTATACATTGCAGGTAGTTTAACATGATGAATATACTTTCCAGATGCGCAAGGACGACGAGGATGCGGACGTCTCGCGCGACTGGAAGTTCGCCGCCATGGTCGTGGACAGACTGTGCCTTATTATCTTTACCCTGTTCACAATCATCGCCACGCTAGCCGTGCTGCTGTCCGCGCCGCACATCATGGTGTCGTAGCGACCCGCCCGCTTGCGGTTACGCATGCGAAAAGTTCTGTGATACCGCGAATATATGTTAAGTTGTGATGAGCGAAGTGGCGCGGACGATGACGCCGCGGCGCCGGAGTTGCCGCCGCCTGCCTCGCCGCCCGCGCCCCCCTGTAGACATAAGTTACCGCTGAACTGCCAACCCTGTACGTTACAAAAATCTGCCCATCCGACTAACGTTTTCTAATCCCTTGAAAACTTCAGCGATTGTGTACCTTTTCTTCCAAGAATACAATGATAAACGGTCGTCACGCTCAGTGGAATTAATTCCGTACTCTAGATCCGATCGTTCCCATGAGCGTATGGCATGAGTTTCAATGAGCGGTTCCGTACCAGACGTTCCGTCCCCGGAACAGTCTCCCACAGCGATACAGTGGCAGTACGTGCTACACAGGCACAGCCGCCACGCGCCGCGGTGCACACGCACGCGCAGACACCGCAGCATGTGGCCACCCACTAGACAAGACTGCGGCAGAAAATATTTGCACAAAAACGTCTTCCTTCTTACCGTTGAACGACCTGATTCGCATTTAAAAATTAAACTTTGTTAGAACTTCTTCGATTCTTGAAATCTATTGTACAGTTTAGAGTTTGGGCGGTGAAACAATGGCCCTTTGTTTCCTTCTTGTTCGATTCCATGAATCGTGGTTATAATCCCTAGTTTTATTTTCGGATATATTTGTGTCAGTAGCTAGTATAGAACTTTACAAACAATGTTGATTCAATTGGTACAGGTTGTGATATGCCTCGTTGTGAACGGGTCGATATTGTTATAAATGGTAATAAAATACCCATGGCTATAGCTTAATAAATCGTTCGTTAAAAGTTGTAGTTAAAACAAATATTATTTTAATAAAGTCATATCTGGGTCTTTCGGAACGACTTTTACAAATAATAATTAAATTACATATTAATATCACGTTTGTACTTCTTTCCATACAGTTACAGTTATTCGTATGCTGAAAATAATATTAGCTTATAAAATTTTCTTCTTCGAAAATTAATTCAAAAGATATGACCATCGTTTCAGACATGTACATGTAATATATAACTCATTTTATAAGATATACAACATTTTATAAGTACAAGAAGTTGTAACATGAACCGGTTTTTCGTTACATAGAGGGTTTAACACAAAGGTGCCTATTCATTGACAGATGCGACACACGATCAGTTGACAAGTACAGGTTCACTATATCCTGACATCTGACCAGTCCTGCCGCTCGTCTGCCACACTCCGAAACACTTCAACTCGTTCAGTTTACTACTCCGTCATGATCGATTGTTACGTTTGTTGTTCTTACTCATCGATGTTCATTTATTTCGGAAACATTGTAAACCTCTCAAAAAGAAAACGTAGTGTAAACAGCGAGAATGTGCGGGTACACCCGACAAGCGAATGTACCCTCGCAAAGCTCCTGTAATGTTTTCCTTTTCCGAGGCAGTGCTGTTAGTAATCTTAGACGGTCCGATGGAAGTTGCGGACCGGATGTGATTATAAGTCAATGTTTTTGGTCATTCATTTATTTACTGTTATTATATCTTCTTACCATTCGCTAGAGGTTGTGTGACGACCCGGACGGTGGAGGCCGCAAACCCGCACACGCGGGCTTCATCTTTGTATTGGATGGAACTCTGTGCGGCATCCTTCCGTCGGCAATGGGACAGCCCGTTGTCCCCAAGATTTGTTCAATTGTTAGGGTTAACTCTGAATTGCACTTTGTTTATTAAATATAAACGAATGAAAGAAACCCTTGTTTTATTTATTTGAGTATCTACTTTTTTTTAAGCTTACTATAGCTTAGCTCTCAAACTCAATAATTTACTAATAAGTACTGAAAAACCGTGTTTTTATTCCCCCAACCTAAGCTATCATCAATAAGCTCACATCAATTATCCTAGTCACATATATTTTTTGTCAAAATAACAATATTCCTGAGCCATAATCCCAATTTGGGCTCTAATCTTGCTTCTAGATGTTACCTCGGAACGAATTCCCGTGAGTTATGTAAATCATCCCTGACCTACATAATATTCCCGCGGAGGCGTTTGGCACGGAGCGGAGTCACGGAGCAATCGATGACATCCCATGGGATAACTGCACATGCGCACATCACTAGCTAATTTCCACAAAAGCCACCAACAGCATACCAACACACGTAAAATAGAGCCTTCCTAAAATGTATGAAACATTGACCAAAGATGGGTAGGTATGTGTAAGAATTGGGAAAATACTACCCATTTGAAAATTAGCCCCTTTAGTAAATGTGATAACGAGTCGGTCCACTTTCCAACTTTAGCACGGCTAAACTACTGAACCAATTTTGATTACATTCAACAGCGAGTTCTTGGCACTTATATGCACTTAATTATATGTATTTTCTTAAAATTATATATATGAAAAGTATCCCATGAAGATGCATCCAAAAAGGTGAAAATTACTATAAGGTCATCATCATCTGCCTAGCCTCTTCCCAACTATGTTGGGGTCGGCTTCCAGTCTAATCAGATGTAGCTGTATACCAGTATTTTACATGGAGCGATTGCCTATTCTATCTGACCTCCACAACCCCCACTTATTGGGTAATACGATACCCCTTGGTAAGACTGGTTGTCAGATTTCGGGCTTCTGAAGACCTGTAACGACTGTCAAAGATCTACGAATGACAGCCGGGACCAATGGCTTAACGTGCTTTCCGAGCCACGGAGGGTCTTGGTATGTAAAGATGGCACCCATCTACGGACTAACCGCGGCAACCTGAGCTTAACCGATCGATCGAACCGTGCGGCTGTTATTTCTTAGCTACAAGCTCCTAGCTTCCTACCTTCCCTCCTTCTAGGAGAAAATTACTATAAGGTACCGGTAAGGTATACCTGTTATCAAACAAACATATCAGTTTTCATTTCCACATTAACTAACTGAAATTCAGCTAATGGAATACGAGTAATATGCAGCATGCATTAGTGCATAGAGCGGTTTGGGCGGGCGGGCGCTACGGGAGGTCTCGGGAAGACGGTGGGGTGTGGCGCAGCGCGGCGGATTGCGCCCGATCGCGATTCGCGTCCGCACGGCAGTACGCGCCGCCATGTCGGGCGGGTCGCGCGCCTGTCTGCTCGTCGCCGCGATCCTCACACTCCTCTACTCAGGTACCACACACACCATAAACAAATCGTTAACAAACAAACCCCATAATACGCAATAATCCACAAAAAATATTGTTACATTCATTAATTTTTATTTTGTCTTCTCATCTCTCTCATAAAAGCGGCGCTACCGGCTAGCGATGTAAATAGTGGTGCATATAAACAAAATATGTATTGCATACAAGTTATACACTAATATTTCAAATATCTATAAAAGACACGCAGCTGAATTGATGTGTTATATTCAATTAAGTTTATTCGATTTTAACTCAGCTTTTGGTTATTATTATTTAATTAATCGAGTTTATTTAATTGTAAAACATTAGTTACATTACAACAATCACAATTTTAAATAAATTCTTACGACAAATCGTCATTTTATCTTCGAGAAGTGTGTTCCTAAACAACATTATCTCCGGTTGGCTCTTTATTGATCTGGCGCCGCAGCATCATCTCGGGTATGGCTACTAACGTACACGTTACTAAACTTACGGGAAAACCATTTTATAGGAAGATTTAACTGAACTTCGAAAGTTCGACGTCTAAAAGCGTGTATTAAATTGAAAGTCGTAATATAACATAACTGCCGTATTCCTGCATATCATAGCCATTTATATTATAGCGAGCTTATAAAATCACGATCATTTTTAAACTTGATAAAAATAATAATACTTTTCAGGTTTCATGAACCTATATATTGGAACAGAAAACGCTTATTTGTATGCGTGAGGTAAAGAGTAAAGTACAGACGTCCCTGTGCACATTATTAAATTTACTTTTATAGGTACGTAAGGAATCGAAGCTCGTAATTTTCGCCCATGTTATTGTTACTTGATAGGTACCAACTCAACATAAGATTCGAATTATAGACAAAATATGATCATAACTTATTGCTTACTAACTCGTCATAGGTAAGTTTTGTTGATTGGTCAAAAGTAAACTTGTAGTCACGTCAATGATCGCCACTTAATATGCGTTTACCAGAAGGTAATGAATTAACACTACCTTTTTGCCATTCATGTATTCAAATGAAATTAATGATGTTGATGTATTCGAATGCCAAATTGAGTTCAGGTAATTATACCTATCGGAAGTAATTGGTTGCTGATAAGTATCATATGTTCCAGGATGGTGTTCCGAAGACGAGGAGCGGTTAGTCCGCGACCTGTTCCGTGGTTACAACAAACTCATCCGCCCAGTACAAAACATGACACAAAAAGTGGACGTGCGGTTCGGACTAGCTTTCGTCCAGCTTATTAACGTTGTATGTACCTACTCGTGTTTATATAATTATTAATAAGTATAGACCGTACTTAGATCAAGCCTTACTGCAGGGTATCAAATTAAAGCCTCACAGAAACCATTGGTCACTGACTCACTGCGATTCCTGAACGCTATGTGTTGACGATTTCAGAACAAAGCGAATATTTCAGGCTAATTACAAGTTAGTGATTATTTCCTACAAGAAAAGAATACAAATAAACTTGTAAACAAACCTCTTGCAGAATGAAAAGAATCAAATCATGAAATCCAACGTGTGGCTCCGGTTAGTATGGATGGACTATCAGCTGATGTGGGATGAGGCTGATTATGGGGGCATAGGCGTGTTACGCCTACCGCCCGACAAGGTCTGGAAACCTGACATCGTACTTTTCAACAAGTTAGTAATTTTCCTTAGGCATTATTTTTTCTTAAATCTGCTAAGCTAATGGGTCTTCTGTTGTTTCAGCGCTGATGGTAACTATGAGGTGCGATACAAATCGAACGTCCTGATTTATCCAAACGGAGAAGTGCTGTGGGTACCTCCAGCTATATACCAGGTAACTGCAGTTCATTAGTAGAATGACTATGAATAACCTTCGCTATAGATGGTAGTTGCACACAGTCATGTTAATCTTTTGTTTTGTTTACCAGAGCTCCTGCACAATTGATGTAACATACTTCCCCTTCGACCAACAAACGTGCATCATGAAATTCGGATCGTGGACCTTCAATGGTGACCAAGTGTCCCTCGCCTTATACAACAACAAAAACTTTGTTGATCTGTCAGATTACTGGAAGTCGGGAACATGGGACATCATTGAAGTACCAGCATACCTGAATATTTATGAAGGGAACCATCCTACTGAAACTGACATTACATTCTACATAATAATTCGGAGAAAGACCTTGTTCTATACAGTCAACTTGATCCTGCCAACTGTATTGATTTCATTCCTTTGTGTATTGGTATTCTATTTGCCTGCCGAAGCTGGTGAAAAGGTGAGACAATATTACCTTTACCAATTTTCTTTTACAATTTTAATCTGTCTTCAAAGGTACTGTTTCATTTAAAAATAACGCTGTTATTTCTCGTAGGTAACATTGGGTATCAGCATTTTGCTGTCACTGGTTGTGTTCCTATTACTGGTGTCAAAGATTCTACCGCCGACCTCCCTCGTGTTACCGCTCATCGCTAAGTACCTGCTCTTCACATTCATCATGAACACCGTCAGTATTCTAGTCACGGTTATCATCATCAACTGGAACTTCAGAGGTCCAAGAACACACAGGTATGGTAATCTAGGCCCTACTTATACCACAAAACTTTACAATTACAATTTACAAGTTATAATTTAGTAAATCTTACAAGACACTATCTGTACCACAAAACTCATAAGCCACATAATATTGCAACGGGAATACTTTACAAATATTTAAATCGTAGACCGTAGTGACTTGTAGGTACCTAGTTTGTAAATTGTAGGTAACTCATAGGTAAGTACATTTATTTGTAATATGAAATATATTCTACAATTTAACAATTTTGTAGTGTAGGCTTGTAAATGTTGTGGTATAGGGCCCTGATTTAATAATGCACTTCTCCTCTTAGTTTGTCGATAGCAATCTAAATAATGTACGGTACTTAAAGATAGATACGATTAAAATTACACTTCTTGTTTAACAGAATGCCTCTCTGGATCCGAAGTGTCTTTCTCCACTACCTGCCTACAGGCCTGCTCATGCGTCGTCCGCGCAAGACGAGGCTACGTTGGATGATGGAAATGCCCGGCATGGGCGCCCCGCCGCATGCGGCCGCTCCGCACGACCTGCCTAAACACATCAGGTACGTTTCCTCACATAGCACACACTAGGTGCTAGTGAACCTCTCTAACCTGTGAACATTGGGAATATACTAACTTCTTAGTGCGATTGGTGTAATACAAAGCAAAATGGAAGCGATGGAGATGTCGGACCTGCATCATCCGAACTGCAAGATCAACCGAGCGGCCGGCGGCGGCGAGGTCGGCGCCCTGGGAGGACTCGGCGCGCTCGGCGGCCTGGGCCTCGGAGGAGAACGGAGGGAGTCGGAGAGCTCCGACTCGCTACTACTGTCGCCAGAAGCAGCGAAGGCCACAGAAGCAGTAGAGTTCATCGCAGAGCATTTACGTAACGAAGATCTTTATATTCAGGTGAATACACCTATCAATAGGTACCTACCTACCTACCTAGATAGATACTTCAAGCAATGTTCTACGCTATAGGCTATGTATCTTAACCAAAGTCCTTTGAGTCTTCCTCTTTTTACTGACGGTCGGTGCGATAACATCGATATAAAAAAAAATTCTCATCTCATAACGATGGAAAGACCTACGACAAACTCGATCACAATTTTGTAATCAAACCAAGCGACCCCTTTAGGTAACATTATCTAGCCCAATATATCTATTATGGTAGGTACAGTAAATTGTTGACTAGCAAACCCTTCAAAATCTTTTACAGGATAGATCTGTATCTATTAATTAATTTTTAAAACAACTTCTATTTCCGACCGTACTTTTACTATAGATGGTGTTAGTTTTTCCACAATTAATCAGCAATATCTGATATTTGCAATGAGCAATATTTGACGACACGGTTGTTGCAGTGGCTGAGCGATCGACTGCTGCGCTGCGTGTCGCGGGTTCGATTCCCGCACGAAACAAATATTTGTATTGCCTACAGGTAGTTGTTCCGGGTCTGGCTGTTTGTGTATGTGAATTTAAATGTTTGTAAACGCACCCACGATACAGGAGTAATTCCTAGTGTGAGGCAACGTTTAAAAAAATAAATAAAAATATCATTTGATTTTACAGACCCGTGAAGATTGGAAGTACGTAGCAATGGTGATCGACAGGCTGCAGCTGTACATATTCTTCATCGTGACCACAGCAGGCACGGTCGGCATCCTGATGGACGCGCCACACATCTTTGAGTACGTCGACCAGGATCGCATCATAGAAATATATCGAGGAAAATAAATCAACTTAGTAATAAGAACAGAATTGCTTCAAGACGGCTTCCATAATACTCATTAGTTACCTATTTGTATTTATTTTAATTAAGGTCATGTTTTATAATAAGTGTTGCTCATAGGTAGACAGATAAAGCACATTTTACATGATAGATTATCTAAAGTAAAAGTTGATTTATCGTATAGGTGTCTGTCGACAAACATACCGATAATAACTTATAAATAAATGATCTGGATTAGTTTGTAAGTAATATTAATAAAATATATAAAATGGCTGTGTTCGAGGTTTATAAAAGCACAATAGATAATGGTTTGTATTTTGTAATTTGTCCTAAGATATAATGGTACCTTTATTAATGTAGATAGTAGGTTTATAATCAATTATTTCTTATGTTCTCATAATATCGGTGGCTTTGAAAGTATCTAAATACTTGTTAATTTGTTGATCCTTTAAAACCTATTATTGAGATCTCGTAATAAACCCCAAATACATTTTCGATGCCCCAAGTGTATTTTATTGTTGCTTTTTTTTATATAACTGTAGTATGTATGGGTATTGATAAAACTGGGTCAGTTAATAAAATAAACGTTCGATATATAAATAGTGTAATTTTATTTTCCACCATCAATTGCTTATCAATGATTTATAACATAATCAATATTTCCATGTAGGCAGTACTTAATTCCTAACATCAGTTACGACTATTTTACTAATTTCATGTCAATAAAAATCAAATCAAGCTTTGTATAGAAATGGCGATGTATTAGCGCCAAACACTACAACGCCACAAAATATAAACGACAGTACCTACTAAATGTAAATGTTACACCCGACTATAGGCCGACCGCTTAACTGAGACGTTGCCTGAAGTAGCTGCGCGGGGCGGGAGGGGTGATAGTTGTCACAAGTTGACGAATCACTGAGCTCTCGCATCACGTCACCACACCCCTCTCGCACCGCGCTGCTACCTCTGGCAACGTCTCAGTTAACCGCCAACTGTCTCAGTTGGCCGCTCAACTGTTGTATCAAAATTTGATTTATAACAATAGAAACTCAATTGGACGTAGTTAAGCAGAAAGGACTCAATCCACAATATGTCACTTTTGAGTTATGAGCGTTTAAAGTTTTAGCTGTAATTTCTCTAACAAAAAGTTAATTTTTTTTAAATGTTTCCCTTATATTATTAAGAAGATAGTTTATATTTTATTTTTCCATCAAAATAATGATGTATTTCGTAATAGATTTCGAGATATTAAGTGAAATGTGGGTTGAGTCCTTACAATTAAACTCAAGTTTGTAAAGACAGGTATTTTTTATTACTTTCTCAGAATGGACTCAAAACTACCCATCGACTAGAAAATATGTTATTAAAAAAAAATTAGACAAGTATTATTATAAAAAACGTTATATAATTATTGACCTTAATCATAAAGTTAACAAAATCACGTAAAAACGCCATAATTCAAATTTAAAGAATAGAAAAAACAGCGCAAAGATCAATATCAATTTCCCTCATCTTCCAAATCAAAGTCGAGAGTTGGCCCGTATCCATCAACACCCTCGTTGATACAGCTGTTTCCTTTAAGGTTATTATAAAATGCGTGACAATCTTCGGGTATTAAAGTAAACATAGATCTAAGATCTTCGAGCTTTGCTTGAGGAATGGCTTTTCCCGGGGCCAAAGAACTTCAAAATCTTCTTCTGAAAATTGGATTGTAACCCCTTTGTTTCTTTTTGACAAATCTTCTTTTGAATATCTCCACTCTCTGACGTCATAGTATTTAAGTATGGATCTTCTTTTTTCAACAAAATTTGTTTAGTTGTTAGCCAGTTTACTTTTTCTTTATTTGTATATATTTTGCGTTTAACTTTTTTTTTTTCAATTTTATTTAGTACTTAAAAAATCTTCTTCATTCTAGTAACTTTAAGGGGTTTTTTCTTTTTACAGATTTCTTTGATTTTTATGATATTCATATATTCTTCTACGGTGTAAATACGCTCGTGATGCTTAAGCTCACATTCAATCTTGCTGAAATCAGTGTCGTTAGGCAAAAAGGAATGGCCGTTTTTTTTTTTCAAGTATAAGATTTATTAAGTACATATAGTTAACCGCAAAATATGTACAAATAAAGAAAAAGTAAACTGGCTAAAAACTAATCAAATTTTGTTGAAAAAAGAAGATCCTTACTTAATTACTATGACGTCAGATAGTGGAGATATTCAAAAGATAGGTTTGTCAAAAAAAAAAAAACAAAGGGGTTATAATCCAATTTTCAGAAGAAGATTTTGAAGTTCTTTGGCCCCAGGGAAAAGCCATTTCTCAAGCAAAGCTCGAAGAGAAGTTGATGGATACGGGCCAACTCTTCGACTTTGATTTGGAAGATGAGGGAAATTGATATGAGCACTTATCTTTGCGCTGTTTTTTTCTATTCTTTAAATTTGAATTATGGCGTTTTTACGTGATTTTGGTAACTTTATGATTAAGGTCAATTTATCATATATAACGTTTTTTATAATAATACTTGTTTTTTTTTAATACCTAACGTATTTTCTAGTCGATGGGTAGTTTTGAGTCCATTCTGAGAAAGTAATAAAAAATACCTGTCTTTACAAACTTAAGTTTAATTGTAAGGACTCAACCCACATTTCACTTAATATTTCAAAATCTATTGCAAAATTTATTGTTATTTTGATGGAAAAATAAAATATAAACTATCTTCTTAATAATATAGGGCAAACATTAAAAAAAATGTAACTTTTGGTCAGAAAAATTACTGCTAAAACTTCAAACGCCCATAAACCAAAAGTGACATAAGTATTGTGGATTGAGTCCTTTCTGATAAACAAAACGAAATATTTTATGTCAGTAAACCTATATCACAGAAACGACCCAACCTGTTTGAATCGATTCAGTTATTTGATAATATGATATGTCCAATCAAAACTAATTCTTAGAAAAGATCCAAACTGTTTGAGTTTATTCTGATTTATCAACCTTAAGAACATACTCATAGAAATGTCATTACTCAGAAACAATTCAAGCGGACTGAGTTCGTTCAGCAAATACATTTTGTATGCTCTTCATACTGTGGGTTGAGTCAGGGTAGTGAGAAAACTAGTTTTCGTGTTCATTTTCAAAATAGGGTTTTCACTACATGATAGATTCGACCCTCAGGAGTACGATGGCATACTTAACTCAATTTTGACCAAAGTGTGGATTGAGTCCTTTCTGCTTAACTACGTCCAATTGTGTCTCATTAGCCACAGTTGAGATCAATTGATGTTGTTAGGATAAAATAAGAGCTTTGTAATCTTGCTTGATATAAACTTATGAAATTATTATACATAGTAATCTTAAAGTATTTTTTTTGTTTTTTTGTATTTAGCCTCCCAATTGAACAGGGGAGTTGAGAATATTTACAAATAGTAATAATAACTAAGAAGTAATAGAATAGAAATAAAAAAATGAAGCTTATTAAAAGATTAATCGTCGCCGTCGTCATAGTTAGGTGAAGTAGGAGAGTATGTTGGTGAAGTTGGAGAGTATGTGGAGGGTCCTGCCGACGACGGGGAGTATGCGGGGGACGACGGAGAATAGTTGGGCGAGGTCGAGGTGTAGGTCGGAGACGTCGGCGAATACTTTGTCGAAGTTGGAGAATATCCCGGTGAGGAAGGAGAATAATTTGGAGATGGCGAATAATTTGGTGAGGATGGCGAGTATCGAGTGCTTCCCGGGTGTTGTGGGGACGAGGGCGAGTATGCCGGGCTGGTCGGCGAGTACTGCGGACTCGTAGGAGAGTATTGTGGACTCGTCGGTGAATAAGTAGGGCTCCTACCTGCCACAGACGGCGATGTAGGGGAATAGTTAGGAGATGGAGAATATTTAGGCGAGGATGGTGAGTAACTGGGAGAAGTCGGTGAATACGCCGGTGATGTCGGCGAATATGAAGGGCTTGTTGGTGAATAAGCGGGCGACGTCGGCGTATAGTTCGGCGACGACGGCGAGTAACTCGGTGAAGCAGGACTGTAGACAGGGCTAGTCGGAGAGTAACTCGGTGAAGACGGCGAATAGCCGGGCGACGTCGGTGAATAGGCTGGGCTTGTCGGTGAGTACGACGGACTCGTCGGGGAATAAGAGGGACTTGTTGGTGAGTAACTAGGTGACGTCGGCGAATAGCTAGGTGATGTTGGTGAATACGCTGGACTTGTCGGTGAATAACTCGGTGAAGTAGGAGAGTAGCTCGGTGACGTAGGTGAATAAGAGGGCGATGTGGGAGAATAGCCAGGGGATGTAGGAGAATAGCTCGGTGACGTTGGCGAATATATAGGAGAGGTCGGTGAATAGTTCGGTGAAGTCGGTGAATACGATGGGCTCGTGGGGGAGTAGTGTGGTGATGTCGGCGTGAGGCTTGGGGAGGCTGGCGCGTACACTGGGCTGGTGGGGGAGTACGAGGGCGAAGCGCCGGCCGGCGACGTGTAGGGGGACAGCGGGGGCCCGGGCGAGCCCGGCGAGCCTGGCTGCGGGGACCACGCGCTGTACGCCGGGGACAGGCCCGACGCGTCCGACGCTCCCGACGGCGAGAACGATGGACCACCCGGCGTCATGCTGCTGCCCACTGTAACAAAATAATACATAGCACACAAATTATTTATTATAGAATTGAAATTATAAAACTCACTAACTTCACAAGTTTCTTTAAATTTTTAAATATTTATATTAGAGTTGCAACGAATATTCAGTTACATACTAGTCGGTATTCAGTATTTTTTTGATATTCGGCCGAATAACGAATAAATACCTAAAAACAGAAGTACTTAAAAACACAGTAAATTCATGCAACTTCTATTATTGCTGAACATACATTGCTAGTTCGAGAAAGCGTAATTTCTCTGGTATCTAAAAGATCAATAAGAAGTAACATATGTGAAGAATTGTTCAAATTAAAGCCAAACTGAAGACCTTTTTACTTGTCATACTGTTCCAGGCACAAATCTTTAGAAAAGATCTATTGCAAAAACAACAACTAATAAAATATTTGTTTTCATCCCGTAACTAAGCATGTTAAACCTGCACAAAAATATGACACTATTAACAAGTATTAACGCGGTTGGCGAGCGGAATGACGTAATGATGACGAGCTAATCAGAGAATTTCTTGTCATAATGCGGTGTGCAAGCCAATTTTCGAAGGTGCATTAATCAAGCCGAATATTCGGCTATTCGGCAAAGCAACTGGTCGAATATTCGGTATTCGCCCTGATTTGTTGCAAAACTAATAATTTATATACTTGTTTCCTTTGCTTTTTTGTGTATGATCCTGGCTTATTGTAAATGTCTATTTTTTATTAAAATTTACTGTGCAATTACTTGGATTTATGTGTGTACATGTTTTTTTTTCGAATCCTTACATCATAGTATAAAACAAAGTCTTCGAAATGTCTGTACGCGCATAATTTCCGAATGACTGCACCAAATTGGATATTTTTTTGTTGTGTTCGGTATTGCCAGGACAAGGTTTGATGAAAGAAAATTTCGGAAATTCGAAAAAAAGAATTGCATCCGTGCGAAGCTGGGGCGGGCCGCTAGTAAATAATCAATTTTAAAGTAATCAGTTATTACCTTGGCCTGGAGACCATGCACTGCTGCCGTATCCAGGTGTGTTCTGTGTCGACCACGGCGTCATCAACGGCGTCATGGAAGGAGTGCCGACGCCGAAATACATGCCGCCGCCCACTCCTCCCACACCGAGACCACCCATTTCCATACCCAGCTTACATTTCTCGGCGTCAAGTAGTAAGTCGAAGCAGCCTAGTAAACAATTAAATTATTCGTCAGCAATAATTATATCAAGGTGTCAGTATGATCCGAGTTATAAGTCTATATTTTGTAAATATTCTGTTGTCATTTGTGGAAGAGAAATATTTTTATGTTTTTACAGTTCAGGTTATAAATGTAAATCTTACCAGTTCCCATGCGCGGCAATTGACCCATGATAATATTCTCAGACACGCCTCTCATAGGATCCACTTCAGCGTGACAGGCGGCGTCAAGCAAAACGTCGACTGTTTCTTCGAACGAGCATCTCATAAGTGCACCAGTGTCTTGCCTGTTAATACCGTGACGAGTGATGGCCATGAGATGACCCTTAGCAGTCATTACGTCACAAAGCAAGGCAAGGTGACGGTAGTTCACGTATAGACCGTAGAACTGCAACACGGCGTTCATTTCTTTCTCTACTGACTTACGCACAGCCTCAATACCCAGTACTTGGAATATCTCGCAAATGTCGTTACTGAATGTCCTTATGGGGTCTACATCTCTCTCAGAAAGTACTTTCATCAATGAAGTACCATCAGTTTCCAACAACCATTCAGCAATAGCCTTGAATTCACCCTGTTCAGTGATTATAATACGTTTCTTAGCTTCAGTCTGTGGTAAATGCATGTACACCTTTGCTATAGCCTCTATGCCTTGTAGAGTCATGTCTGAGAGCATGTTAGCTTCAATACATCTCAAGAACATGTCGTCTTCCATTTTGTCAACCGTTTCTTCGTCGTTATCTTGGAATTTACTTTCTTCATTGTTCATTATCCTAATACGTAGCACAAGCTTTTCGGCATTGTCATCGTTGAAGATACAATTCAAATCATCTCCGAATCCAGCGTTTATTTTTTCAGCAATCTGTTCCATAGTTAGTTTCTTATCTGTCATCCTCTTGCGATCTAATTCAATACGTAGCAACCACGGAGAGATCTTTGTCGGGTCAAAATCAGGCATCTCATAGTAAACATTGACGAATTCTTGATCTTCAGCAATAACTGTGTTTTGTGGGTCAGGATCGTAATAAATCGCAGTGTTCGCGGTCACCTTGCGCAATGTTGTATGTTCTAGTCTGCAGAGTACATTCTTAGCCTTTTCTGCATCTCTGGCAGCACCACCAGTCAAGAATACTGTTAGAGATGGAGCTTTAGGTTTCTTAGAAATATTGATGATTTCCTTAAGACGCGGCACTCCGAGAGTTACGTTTTTGGACGACACACCAGCGAAATGGAAAGTGTTCAGTGTCATCTGCGTGGCGGGCTCGCCGAGAGACTGCGCGGCCAGGGCGCCCACCATCTCGCCAGGGTTCACCTGCGCTTGCTGGAAACGGGTTTCGATTTCCCCAATCAACCACTCAAAAGCTACTAATGAAAGTCTGTATTCTTCAGATACAAACTTTGTACATAAAGTCGAACGCACCAAACATTGGAAGAGTAGAGTAGCGTTTTCATTAGCCTGCTTCGACAGGCGGTCCTCGCCCGCTACAATAACGCATTTTTTGAGTAATTCTTTGACACCCGATATTACTTTGATAGGACTGAGATCTGTCGGCATTCTTTTATTGATATGGAAAGTCTTCTGTGCATTCCAAATCATTCTCTTGAAATTGCAAGGCAGTACAACCTTAGATTCACCACTTGGGAAAATTTGACGCAACACATCTCTGTCTTTGTTGAGTTGTTCCCATTCGCTCTCAAGATCACTAATAACATATCCAGATTCTGTCAATTCCTTGATAATGTCTTCACTAAAGATCCTCTTCAAATACCTCTCGTTTGAGGGGTCAAATTTGAATTTCTTTTCAAATGCCTTGTTCGACAGTTTGACTGTCGGTAAATTCTGGAACTCTACTGTTTCTCCAGCCAGACCATCTTCACCATATCTCAACTGAATGAGTTGTCCGACTGAATTACGAACGGTACCGTCATAGTGAACCATTACAGACTCCATAGCCTTTATCAGACGACGTTGGATGTATCCAGTTTCAGCAGTCTTTACGGCAGTATCAATAAGACCCTCACGACCTCCCATAGCGTGGAAATAAAACTCAGATGGGGTCAGACCGGCAAGATATGAATTTTCTACGAAACCTCTCGACTCGGGACCGTAATCGTCTTTGATGAAATGCGGCAATGTTCTTTTACGGAATCCAAATGGAATACGTTTACCTTCAACGTTCTGTTGACCTACACAAGCAATAACCTGAGAAATATTAATGTTGGAACCTTTGGAACCAGCCACCACCATAGCCTTTAAGTTATTGTATTCAGTCAGGGATTTCTTAGCTGATCCACCAGTTTTGTCACGGGCGTCGTTCAGAATACGGTTCACTTGATTTTCGAACGTCTGTCTGAGGGTGTTACCAGGAGTTGGCTCCAACTCCATGTTGTGAGCTTTTTGAATGACTTCTATGACATCCTCTTTGGCTTTCACGATGGCACGCTGAATTTCTTGGTAGGTCTGAGGATCAGCAATAGTATCGCCGATACCGATAGAGTGACCTTCTAGCAGCAACCAGTTGTTGATCACGGTCTGAATGTTACCGTAGAAGCGACCGGCAGTTTCGTGACCTAACTCTAACATACAAATATGTAGCAAGGAACCTGCTGAAGCACCAAGTGATTTTTTACACAGGATACCCATGAGCAGTTCACCGTGTTCCACAACTACTTTCGTATCTCCGGGAGAGATCCACTTGTAAGGACCATCGTCTTCTTCATCAGGATGTGTGGAATGAGTTCGAATCATATTTACGGGACCAGGAATAATGAGAGTAAATATTTGTTTGCCAGTCCACAATGGTTGGGGTTTCAAAATGCAAGGCTGTGGGATTTTACCATCCCATGTAGGCAAAAACATGAGTAGATTCATTACTTGTTCTTTCGTGAGGAAAACGTCACGCTTAGTCATTTTCCTTACCGCTGTCAGTGTATCCTGCACAATACCCATGACGGGCTTGTTTGCTTGCGGAGTGATAATTTGTCGCGGCGTTATGTGAATATTCTCCACCTCGGCTCTCGTTTCCATTGACTGGGGTACATGTAAGTTCATTTCGTCGCCGTCGAAATCAGCGTTATAGGGAGATGTGCAACTTAAATTCATACGGAATGTTGACCATGGAAGTACTTTTACCCTGTGCCCCATCATACTCATCTTGTGAAGTGTAGGTTGTCGGTTGAAAATGACGAGATCGTCATCCCTCAGATGACGCTCTACTTTGTAGCCGTGTTGTAAATGCAAATCTGATGGTTTTGGGTGAAACCTTAAATCAATTCTTTCTCCATTGTCGCGAACTATATACTTGGCGCCGGGATATTGCGCATTACCCCTGCGGACAAGCTCCTGCATTCTATCAATATTGAATGGTGTTACAAGCTCAGGGAATGTCAAGTTTTGTGCAATAGATCTGGGAACTCCTACTTGGTCAATACGCAAGTTAGGATCGGGCGTGATGACAGTACGCGCAGAGAAATCGACTCGCTTTCCCATGAGGTTTCCTCTAATTCTTCCTTCCTTTCCTTTTAATCGAGCCTTGATTGCTTTGAGTGGTTTTCCTGATTTCTGCATAGCTCTGAAATAGAAAATTATCACATTAATAATAGCAAATAATGTTTGTTGTCAACAATAGATATTATCTTGAAAATCTTGAGTATTGTAGTAATATCAATACATGAGAAATGTTCTTACCCTATTACAATAATGCTAATAATAAGGAAACTTACAAACAACAAAAGACACTTACTTTGGCATGCCAGGCATGTCATTATCTACAAATGTGGCTACATGAAACTGTAGTAGTCTAATATTTTCGGCGAGCACGTGCGCCGCTGCACCAGACTGTTCATTTCTCATCAGTTCATTGTTTGATTTGATGATGTCAGCAAGTTTGTGTGTCAAATCATCCTGATTCTTGGCCGAGCCAAACATCACTACAGCGGGTCTCACGGACAATGGTGGCACCGGTAGCACTGTCACAATCATCCAATCAGGTCTCGCAAATTTAGGGTCCATACCCAGTATAAAGGATTCTTCATCTAAAAGAAAAATACATTTTCCAATTAAAATCATTGTTTTAATGTATGTTTGTCAATTATTATGTGAATATGAACTCCTCTAGATTAGTGAAAGCTAAAAGATCAGATTTGTGTATGTCTTCAAATAAGTATCGCAGACAGACATCACATAAAACCATTGTCTGCCTACTGGGGGGTTTGTGGTATCACTTCTGCCCAGCTAAAGCACTAGGAAATGGTGAAGGACTGGCATTTTGGAGCCCTGTCTTAAGTAATCTTGTCATTCAATTAATGCTGATTCTAGCCTAATTGGAATAAATTATTTTTGATTTTGCACACAGGTTTTAAAGACTGCACACAAAAAATATATTTTGAATAATATAGAATAATCATGAGTAGTTCATTTTAGCAAAGATAACTGAATAAAAGTTATTACAAAAAATTATCAAGAATTATCAGTTGATAATACTTGATGATTTCAGATCATTTTACACAGGCATAAACTTGACTGAGCTGAGAACATTCATATCAATGTATTCAAAATATGTATTATAATATATATTTTTTAATGTTTATGTTTTTATTTTTATGTTGTTACTATCACATTGATCATCTTAGAATGTAATGAGGTTTTTATGTTTGCAACCTAGCTCACAACATTCTATCATGGAATACTAAGACTAATGAGAAAGGTATAAATGGGAAATAATAGGATTATCCTTAACTACTGTCTAAATTATACCTGTGATATGTTTAAGTATTTCCCACACCCTCTCTGCTGTGATAATGATTTTCTTTTCTTGTGTATCTTCATTGGCATGTTTCCACTCAGCTGTCAGATCAAGACCTTGTCTTCTTATGGAGGGCTGGTAATGACCACAACCACCATGACCTGAGCCTCTTTTCCCTTCTTCACCTTCCTTTCCTATATCCATATCCTCACCACCCTCACAAATATTCTTGCCTTTACACAAGTCATACACATATGTCAGTCTCTTACGAGGTTGTCCTTTTGATTTCATCACAACTTCTTTTATCTTTGGGTTAGTCTAAAACACAAATGATTGACAATAAGCCTCAACTATAATGTGAATATCATGACAATAAAATACTATAGAAACAACAAAACTTACTGGGCTGACAAGTAGCTTTGAGCAGTAAAAACAGACACATCTCAGTATCTTTATTGTTTTTGTTATAAAACCAATGTGAAAAACTGGTTTTGCCAAATCAATGTGTCCAAAATGTCCGGGACACTCAGTCATATTTCCAGCACAAGTTTGACATCTAGAACTTCTGTCGATCACCCCTTGTCGCGGATCCATAAGTCCGCCGAGCTTGGGTCTGCCACCCTCCATTGTTTCCGGGAACCGAATCCCACCTTCGGTGACTGACATCCGTCGCTAAAAGTTTTATTTATCATTACATTGTTGACATATCTTTAAAAACAAGCATTTTTTTTTTGTAAACATCTTTGTCTTCCAGTCAATCCTATAGCTACATAAAATGCCTATAGTAGGTTTAGCTCTACATGTAAATACCAAACAACAATCTATAAACAGCCTTTATTAAATTCTGTAGGACCATTTGGACATTTACTCAGCAAACCCTTGCTGGTCATACAAGTTGCAACAGCCTTGATGCTAAATAACATGAAGTTTTGTTTACAAGAAGTCAGATTGAACAATTACATTTCAAGTTTATAGTTTTTGGTTTTATAGATCCTTGATTATCGGGTCCATGAAATTAGAAGGTGAAGAAGCTTGTGGAGTCTCAAAGCTATGTTTATTTTGTTGTGCAACAGTCACTGCAAATTTAGTCATAGATTGTTAGGTCAAAACAATTCTTTTGTACCTATATACCCAAGCCCATCGCAACGAGTTAGGACTAAATGCATATGCAAGCAGATATTTGAATGTTCAGAATAAGGAAACACGGCAAATATTTGTAGGTATATGCCAAGCACAACCACAAACTGCGTGCCACTTTATCAATTGACAAGAATCACGTTCTTACGCACTCAAAATTGTGGAATTTATGTAACATTCCAAACACTACCTAAATAAGAGTTTGAAAACATTACTTACGATTTCATCTGGAGATAATATACCAAATTGTACTCTTTTTACTTGGCGCACAGGCGCCTTCGAATCATTCGTGGTAGCCATTTTGTTGGCTACTAGAGGTGCACATTTCGAAAACACTAATTTATACCATGAACCTGGGATTTCCCATCATTGTTGTCTATGACACTCTATGGGAGCTAACTTTTTTTTTTTTGAGGATGGGAAATCATCAACCCCGCTTTCCGAATTAAAATTTTAGCTATAATCGCTCACAGCGCTCACATCATCTCACATGCGTTCCGAGTTAGATATTACGATTATGACAGCTGAGACCTGTCAACAATTCGGAACACTCGTGAACGCGCTCACAGTGCTTACTCAATGTAAAAACGATATTATTACAGTATTTCTCTGTATAGACACCACATTTCTTCAGTTCTTCTTCTTTGGTTAGGTGGCGACTCTCAGATAGAAGCACAATTTCGAAAATACCACGTTAGTTTAATTTAAAGATATTATGATGCAATTCAAAACAAAACACACACTGACACATCCAGACACATCCACACACACACACACTGTAATTTTTGACAGCGCTCACGGTTACCTATATTATTAGAAGGCATGGTCGGCGTTATCGCAAGATGGCGCATGCCATGACGTCATCTATGACGATTCACGGAACATCGTTATCGCGCTCACGCTAATTCGGTACGGGTTTTAGCACGCTCACATCGATTATTTCCCAACTCGGAACGCAGGGCAAATGACTCCTCCCGCTGGTGGAGCGGGAGTGTCAGACTTTTACTGACTAAAACCCACCCGTGTTCCTTCCTTCTACCTTAATGTTCCGGGCCAGCGGTAACCCTTTCGGACAATCCCGCTGACCCGGCAGGCTTCGGCCCTTACGGGCCCCTTCGTTTGATGCTGACATCTCTTTTAGGCGAGCGTGGAACACGTACGCACCGTCCGGCACGAGCCTGGTCCTGATCGGACGATGAGCTACCCATTACTTTTATGGGAGCTAACTTCATTTATCGATATTTTTCATCCGTAGGATAGACATCGGTTTTTAAATTAGGGACAAAGAGATCATATTTTGTTTCTTACAAAGCCTTTCTATTTAAACGTAATAAAAAGTAAGTAAGTAATAATTGTTATTTTAATTATTAATGTAACTGAATTTCCGGGGGAACAAAACAATAAAAGATGCTGCCTCTGAAAGTAAGTAAAAGTACTCTGTGCCTAGCACCACTGACCTCTATCTTTGTATTATACAAGTCAGTGGTTCCTAGCCACGATCAGTTTTAACCATGGAATTAGTATGTATACATACAAGCACCTAAAAGTCGATCTTGGAAGAGAAAAAAAGTTACAAACTTAGACCCATTCTACAATAAATGCGAACGCGAAAAACGCCTACCAAAAAGGTTGAAGGACACGATAATTCAAATCTATGCATTGAAACGACCCGCTCCCCTCGCTGACGGCGCTGCCGCCCCGCGTTCGCTGACTTCGTGTCCGTAGCCTTCTAGCCTTACGTGCCTTAGGGTTGGCACTGACAGTCAGGAGAGGAGTCTGAATTTGTGCCCAATTATTGGGAATAGAAGGTAACTGCTCTTCTTAGTCCGTGGGGAATAGGCTCGCCCCCTTCATGTGAAAAATGATTTATTTTTCTGTATGTTTGTACAGACGGCAGCACATCGATGTAAACTCTATACATATCTATAACTACGACGCGCCGTATAGTGTTAGAAAGAAAGTACTCTTGGTTTGATTGGTGGAGTTTTCAACGTTTCTAATATTGCCCAATGGTTGCACATACTAATAATTGGCAGCCAATTATCATGTCTCACTAGGAATAAGCCACACCCCCGCTAATGTCACTCATGACATTGACAATTTGACATCGTTCGTTTGACGTTTATTCATTACGTCAGGTGGAGTCGTGTTTGTGTCGGTTCAGTCGGTTGTGTTTTAATTATTTTACAAGTTTGTCTTATTATCGAATGCATATGCTTATCGACGCAAATTGAAAGGCATCATAGCCCTTCGATTGAGTGGATGACGAGATTGATATTTGTCGGTAGACGGGCATATCGGTGAGTAATATTTTTTGTAATTATCATTTTATAAAGGTTAGTAAGTATTGAAAAATAGTGTCAATGGTGTTTTTCTATAGAA
This sequence comes from Luperina testacea, assembly GCA_927399505.1. Taxonomy (NCBI): domain Eukaryota; kingdom Metazoa; phylum Arthropoda; class Insecta; order Lepidoptera; family Noctuidae; genus Luperina; species Luperina testacea. Next base: position 11,758,241 of record OV656756.1, read on the forward strand.
TTTTAAAATTAACAGAAGGGATAGGTAGATAAGTAGGTATCTTCTTTGTGTTCTTTCCTAATGAGTGCCCGCTGTTCCAAGCGTCATCAAAATGTAGGATAAGTAACAGAAAGTTTATATTCAGATTTATACCTACGTAAACAAAATTCGATGATCTATTGTTTTTGATTGCATTGTCATGGGACATTCTAAACAAAAGTTATTCCAGTAGGTAGTGATGGGATTTTAAAGTAAATACTCAATACTTTTATTGCATTACACATGTAGGCATTCTTAGGTGGTAAACTTATAGTTAGATCATATGGACCCTGTCGGGCACAGCAAAATAAGTGAGTTAGGAGAGAGGAAGCATTTGTTAATTTTATAACATTACATAACAAACTACTATATTATAGGTAATAATGATGTAGGTATTTTTAGAGATAAACTAATAGCTTCTATATAAAATATAAACAATAAATATAAATATTAAGAGATGTAATAATCCATACTAATATTATAAATGCGAAAGTGTGTCTGTCTGTTGGCGCTGCTAGTAATAAATAAATAAAATTTAAAGTATCAAGTTCTTCTTAAGTTCTGACTTAAGTCTATCACTTAGATATTTGTTTACCGAGTAGTAGCTTTTATTCAGCAAGAATTGTCTAAGTTTTTTTAAAAATGTGTTAATTTTCTCTTCTTTTTTTTATTAGTGCGGGTAGTTCATTATATAATTTAATGGACATTACATAGGGACTTGTAGAGTGCATTTTTAGTTGAGAACTTGTCTGAATAGATAGCGTGTCTGAATGTCTTCACGTTTTGAATATAACTCTTGATGTTTCCGGACAAATTCGCATGTTTCTAAAATATACAGGGAAGGGTTAAAATATTATGTTTTTGAAAGAAAGGTTTGCAACTATCTGTTTGCTCAATGTTAACCAGGATTCTATCATCTAAGCATCAGGTGGTGAGAGCTGTTTGTAAATTGGTGGTCTTTTTTATGTCACGAAGGGCTTAAGAGAATTTAGAAATTTTTGAGTGAGTTTTCTGTATGTGTGATTTCCAGTTTATATGTGTGTCTATAACTGTGTGTCTGTGTGTGTGTGTGTTTATTGTATTGTATTTGTTTTATATGGGCCTTGACACCTGAAATAAATGGATAACTAGTAGAGTAAATTCATTAATGGTTTCTAATTTAGAGTCATTGAAAGTAAAATCTAAAGTTATAGGTGTTTTTTGGTAAGGGTGGAAAGTTATTAATTTGGTTTTGGAGTAGTTTATCTCGAGGTTATGATTGATCATACAGTTGCATGTTTTAGTAAGTATGGAATTGAGAGTTTCTCCTATATTTTCATTGTTTTGGGAAGAGACCAATATGGATATATCGTCCGCAAATAAGACACGTGGCCCTTCTATGGTCTTAGGTAGGTCATTAATATAAAGTAAAAATAAGAGGCATCCTATGACACTTCCTTGAGGAATTGAGCCATTAATTGCTTTACTATATGATCGGATTTTTTCGATTTCATTATTTTTATGGTTAAAATATTCTATTTCAACTAATTGTTCCCTACCTACCTACCCTAAATACCTACGCAATTAAGCACTGTAACGAACACCGGGCGTGCGAATAGTGAATGATTATATAGTATAAAAGTGATAGTATAGGAATATAATACGATAGTTATATAGGACCCTATCCGCGCTCCAGGGCACAAGTTGATACCGACTATTAACCATCGACTTATTATAAACTACTAGCGTAACTACATATTACCTACTGTTTTACTGTACTCAGTAAAACATTAGGTAATATGTAGTTACGCTAAAATATTTAAATCGAATTAGAAATTCAAATCTTACTAGATTTGAATTTCTAATTCGATTTAAATATTTTGTATTGTTCTAATTAGCTTTCCAACTTGTTTTTATTATTAGTATGTATCGTGTACGTTACCCCAGCAAGAAAGTGTCTCCTAGAGTTATAGGAGTAGAACGTATAATATGTGCCCTATCTGCTGTAAATGTGCCCCCAAATAAAAAATGTGTGCCCCCTGTCGTTTTGGAAAAAAACGGAAAAAACGATTCCTGCTGGGGTAACGTTTTTCTAGCAGGAAAATTCTAAACGAATGATCGGAGAGAGAAAAATTGTGCATGGCCAGAGAGCTTATATGTGTGCCCTAATGTGCCCCCAAAAAAAAAATCTGTGCCCCTTCAGGTTTTCGAGATATTGCATTTCCTGCTGGAGTAACGTTTTGATGAATCGTATATCTCTACAACCATTGCATGTGCCCCTGTAGAGTAAACATACACGAGTAGCTCTTAATGTGTGCCCCTTAGTGCCCCAATTAGTTTTAAGAAAATATTTATAGTTTTCAAGTTATAGCGGTTTTATGAAAACCCGAAAAAACATCGCAGCGCCTAAATTAGACAAGAAACAAGTTCGCTGAAAACTGTATTCGGTCCTTCTTGACGCTAATAATAACCATACAAAGTTTCAAAACTATTCATGCATGCGTTTTTGCTAAAAGTCAAAACGATGGTGTCCTAACTTTGACGGCAAAATACAAGGAACCGGCTCAATCCGAAATGTGTAGGTGTAAACCAAAATCATGTGCCTTTAGTCAAAAATATATGGTGAAAATATTCAGCTTGGAATGTTTCGCATTAAGTAAATATTAACAAATAACCAAAATATGTAAGCAACGGCTGGTTATCCGACCAAATTTGAATGACTACTAAAAAGCGACGGATTCATACATATCGATGACCTTCTTTACTTTACTCACTAACCGGTTCACACGTGTTGTGCCTGAGTACACTGACTTACAAAAGTAATAAGTAATTAAATAAAGTTGTTATTGGATTATATTCTACTAGCTGTTTCTATGACGTTACACATGATTAAGTACATTATAAATAGTAGCCTAAGTGCTATTCCAAGGTAAGCTATCTTCTCGATTCTAAATTTCATTAAAATACATCCAGTAATTTATATACTACTAAAAAGAGGTAGCTCTTTTTTGTATATAAATAAAAAGCCCGTATTTGTCTTTTTATATTAGGTACATATATATTTATTGAAAGAGATTAGATATCGCTAAAGATACCTAAAATCGTGTACTGCGCATGTCAAACCACGTGGTGTGTCAAGTCTCATCTTTCGTGGCACGCATTGTAAGTTTTTCATCATTAAGGGGAATGCTCCAACTAGCCCGCGGAATTCAAAATTTCTTGCGTTTTTTGCAATTTCCAAGCCAGTGCTAGGTTGTATGATGATTAGAATATTATTCGCGGCTGTAAGACGTATGTAGTTACAGAATTATAATCATCAATACAACCTTCCAAGTTCATAAAGGTGTAGGAACCAAAAAAAAGAGAAAAATTCAGCCCTACTACACCTTTATGAACTTGGAGGGTTGTATTGATGAATTTGATGATTATACTTCTTAATAATATTTTAATCAACATACTACCTAGCACTGGCGTGCAAATTGCAAAAAACGTAAGAAAATTTGAATTTCGCGGGTTGGTTGGAGCATTCACCTTAACCAAATAAATTTTGGTACCTACAGTTTTGAGAGTTTTATTTAGTGTATATGTCGCAGGTTTTTCATAAAATTGGGTTTTTGATGAAAAACCGGAAGACGACACATATCTATGAGGAATTTATAATTATTAACGATTATATTAAAGCTGATTATGTAGTGTCACATAATTTTGATTTGATGGCGTTTTAGATATATAAGTGTCATTCCACAGTCAGGTGATAATGTTGTTACGTAGGTATATGGGATAAATATGTTTATTTATAGCCAAATACCATCAGATAATTTGTGCATATTCGATGTTTACAGTTATATCTTTATGCGGTTTACTATACTAACACACTTTATCTGAATCTATGTATAAGCAAATTACTCGTAAGAAAATTATTTATCTGCGATTTAAAATTTAATATTTTTTTACACAATATTATACTTAATACTGATCTGTGATTTTTTGTGATGCGAATTTACTAATTATATGTTAGACTTAGATGAATAACTGATCTGTGATTTAAATAATAATGACTACACAACGTGCAAATAATTTCTTTGATCTGTGATTTGAAGCAATAATTACTTTAAGAATTAAAATTAAGGGAATAAAAATAATAATTTCCACATCAACAAGCGGTTTCATTTATTATAGTCACAAGGTGCATTTAATATATTTTTTAATTAGCCCCCAAAACTTTTGAACGCGACTGTACGGACAACAGCTTAGGTATAATACGTCCAATAAAGAAGGTCATCGATATGTATGAATCCGTCGCTTTTTAGTAGTCATTCAAATTTGGTCGGATAACCAGCCGTTGCTTACATATTTTGGTTATTTGTTAATATTTAGGTACTTAATGCGAAACATTCCAAGCTGAATATTTTCACCATATATTTTTGACTAAAGGCACATGATTTTGGTTTACACCTACACATTTCGGATTGAGCCGGTTCCTTGTATTTTGCCGTCAAAGTTAGGACACCATCGTTTTGACTTTTAGCAAAAACGCATGCATGAATAGTTTTGAAACTTTGTATGGTTATTATTAGCGTCAAGAAGGACCGAATACAGTTTTCAGCGAACTTGTTTCTTGTCTAATTTAGGCGCTGCGATGTTTTTTCGGGTTTTCATAAAACCGCTATAACTTGAAAACTATAAATATTTTCTTAAAACTAATTGGGGCACTAAGGGGCACACATTAAGAGCTACTCGTGTATGTTTACTCTACAGGGGCACATGCAATGGTTGTAGAGATATACGATTCATCAAAACGTTACTCCAGCAGGAAATGCAATATCTCGAAAACCTGAAGGGGCACAGATTTTTTTTTTGGGGGCACATTAGGGCACACATATAAGCTCTCTGGCCATGCACAATTTTTCTCTCTCCGATCATTCGTTTAGAATTTTCCTGCTAGAAAAACGTTACCCCAGCAGAAATCGTTTTTTCCGTTTTTTTCCAAAACGACAAGGGGCACACATTTTTTATTTGGGGGCACATTTACAGCAGATAGGGCACATATTATACGTTCTACTCCTATAACTCTAGGAGACACTTTCTTGCTGGGGTAACGTACACGTATGTATCTGACAGGAATTTTTGAGAATTTTAATGCGAAGAAAAATTATAGGTAGAATAATTACGTAACTTGAAAACGTGGCTTTTCGTTTATAGGAATGTTTGCGTGATTTTAGTGTCAAATGAGAGGATTATGTTTAAAACTGATATTCCCGTTTGAATTATGTAAATCGGTCCACGGGTTTTAGAGATAGAAAGAATTTTGTATATTGAAAACATGCCAGTTTGATTTCAGTAAGTTAATGTAAAGTTAATAATAATATTTTAGAAAGTTTTTATTGTATAGAGATAGGATACTTAAATGTTGTTACGTAATACGAAAGAAGATTACATAGGCTACACATAACACAATACAAAGAAATTGTAACGAACAGGCATAAAGAAATAAAAAAAGGGCTTTAAAGTGTCAGTGTGTGTGTGTGTGTGTGTGTGTGTGTGTGTGAAAATTACATGTAAAAATGGCTTAAAATCAAGGTTCTCTCTGCCTATAGTGATTGAGTAATAATAATGGGCAAATAAACTACAGCTATTTGTTTCGTTCCAGAAAAAAACAGTTTACTTCTGGCTTCGGCGGTGGGAAGAAAGCGGAAGCATAGCTCATCACCGCCGATCCACTCTGCCGATCCTTTTTTAAGCACACGAGTAACCTCAACTTCGTACAGCGTGAGTCCATGTGTAGATTGTAATAATCACACTTACCTATCACCTTAACTTATTCATCACTAACATAAAACCTAGTTTCCTTTAAAAGTGAATAACAAAATTGATTAAAATAATACCTACCTACTAGCTAAGTGTGCGTCCTGAGTAAAGGCTCCTACAAACAGGCGCGACACGCGATATAATCGCGCGCGACACAAAGGCACCGCTCGTTGCGGTTCAGTTCTTTACAACCTACCTCAACAAAGGTGGAAGTTGTCAATTCGGCAGATTGTTTATTTGTGTATGTTTATATTTTGTAGAATATTTTTTTAACCGTCTCATACTAATTTAAAGTTTATTCAAACTTGTTTCAAATTAATATTATTTGAAGTTAAACAAATATCAACTTTATATTAATGGCAATTAAGTTGATTTCAGATTGACTAGCACTATTGAAAAAGTTACAGTTTTAGCGTAAACTAAACTTTATTATGTAGGATTTAAAGTTATTTTTCCCTAAAGTCATTTTTTGTTTACGATTTTTGGCAAATAAATCGCGAATGTAGATAAGTTAAGCTCTTATCAAAGAATCCTATGTATGTATTGAAATTGACAAAAATTTCTTTGTTTTAGATATCAACGGACACAGTCAGAAGGCGCCTGAAAGACGGTGTCCCCAGGTTTCAAACTATCTCCATATTTTTCATCACAATTGCCCAGCGGTTTAGCCGCGAAGGCATAACACACAAAGTTCTTTTGCATTTATAATTAGTGTGGATTTTCTAATATAGTGATAAAGATATGTAATTGATAATAATATTATAAATTGAAATTTTATATTTCTTTTCACACCATTGTTTTTGTTATATTTTTGAGAATTTTTCTTTACTATTGTTGGTGATAATTTGAGTTAGGGCCGTCATTCACTGGCGGCATGGCACGTGATTTTAGTAAGCGCAAATGATTTGAGATCTTATTTTATCATGGTTAGCGTTCACAATTCGTCATGCCAGAACGTGCCGAAGGATACCAAAGCAGGCATTTCAATGCAATGTGAGTGTTAATAGTGTTAAATTAGATTCGAAATCATCTGTAAGTATTACAAAAATCCCTTGTCGTGCCGTGCCACCAGTGGGTGCTGAACCTTATACATATAGCCCAGTCAAATTATACTAATCTGGTTAAAAGCTTAATTATTTTTGTTAGGCAATCAAATGCTACCGCATTTGATTTTGCTTGGCAGCCATTGTTGGATGTAACTGTATAATTAATCTGTTACAAATAAAAAGAAAAGCTTGTAACAAATAAATATTATCTACTTGTTTTTAATATATCTATTAATAATAATAATAACGCCTTCCAAAGGTCTCCGAGATGTGTCAAAGACATTTTAAAAATAATAGAAATAATTCTTTATTGACGTAATAGGTTATCGAAACTTTTATGTATGAAGCATGTATACCTATTATAAATTACCTAATGTATTAAAAATATTAAATTGTAGGTTATTCAGAATTAAACTATATAAATGGTTGAATGAACATAATTTCTATAATATTAAGGAGTTTTTTTGAACATAAATTATGTTTATGAATTCAAAATGTGTTTATTTGTGAAGTTTGCATGCTTTAATTTTTAAGCAAAACATATAATCTCATATGCTTTAATAAAACCTGTGTATACCATGTTTTACGCAAACAAATTATCTTTTTGGTTTTATAACGTTTGTTGTAAGCCCATTCATTTATTACGTAAGACGATTTAGGGGGGAGTGGCGTCGACCATGTCTTATTTTTTCTTCCAAGGGGTTGGGAGGGAGTCTTGATAGTTCTTACGTAAGATCACAAAAATGTGCAAAGTTAAAATACAATACTTTTGTCTATGCATAGCATGCCTACGATTGGAGGCGCGCGATGGCGTCACGAGGGTCGCGGATCTGAAGACGAAGAGAGGGACAATTCGGCGCGGCTTTAACAACATTAATTGTCCACTCCCTCTTTGAAGTCCACATCAACCCTGGGAGCATGTCTATGCATGGCATGCCTACGATTGGAGGCGCGCGGTGGCTGAGGGGGCGCGCGGGCTGCGGCATCAGCATCGGGCGACGGCGGCGACTGACCCCTCAGCCGCCGCCGTTCAGGGAGCTCCCCGCTTGTGAACTAGTTGTCACTTTTTGCGTAAACAATACTCATTAATGATTTTAATATTGTAGATAGTTAAAAATTGTTACTTTGAAAATAAACATTACAATAAACCAAACGTGTATTCATTTTTTCCTTTAGATTCTCACGTATTAAATATTATAAGTACAGGGGGGGTGGGGGTCAGCCGATTCTTATTTTTTATATGGGGGTGGGAGTCAAAACTAGCAAAAATAGTCTTACGTAATAAATGAGTGGCCGCTATATGTATTTTAATTTCAAGTAGGTATTTGTTTTTTATTTATGTTTCCAATTATATTAATGTTTAAGAATAAAAAGATTATTGATTGTTATTGTGCATTTTATTATGATATTTTTCCCGCTGTTTCAAACGCGTTCCTGTAGGAACCTATCCTATATCCTTTTCTGATTGGTAGGTGTGCAAAATTCCATGATGATCGGTTGTGTAGTTAATATGGCACCAAAAGCAGGGGGTAGCTCCGCCGTATCTGGGATAATAATAGATTAGAATTTGATTTGAAAATTCATAACTAGCGCAATAATGTTGAACTTCCTGTAAAAGCAAACATCGGTAGGTATAGGTAATTTACAAAGTTCAACCTTATCGTTTTAGTAATAAGATCGTGTTGCGACGAAACGTTAATCTTAAACACGGTGGACTGACAAAAGGCTGTTTGTAGGTATAATTAATTGCCTAAACTTCACACACGTGACACGTTCGTGATGGGGTAAGTAGGTATCCATATTTTTTTCAAAATTTCAAGCAGATTGTATTATGGGTTTTTACATTTTAGCATTTAATTTCATGAAAATAAAATAAAATAAAAATCGTTTATTTCGGAACAATAACGGATACCTACAATAGGTATTATAAAAATAGTTAATCGATGATAACTACAGAAGTTTATAACAGTGGCGCAACTATCAATAATAGAATAGAAGAGCAAGGAACGCGTTAAAACAGGTGACCTCCAGCCCGTCAGTAAGTAGGTAACAAAAGTCGGAAAAGGTCTATTTAAAAAAAAAGAAATGTTTTTCTGACATCAGATTATACATACCTGTCTGTCTACTTAACAATATTCATCGAGAGCGTGAAGTTTCGCTAATTAATTGTGTAATGTGCACCGTACTTACCTACCTGTTTAAATGTTTAGGTAAGTAATTTTCCAATAATACCCATGTAAAAATGAAGGATTAAGTAAAAGATCATTGAAATAAAAAACATCGATTATAAGCTTTCATAGGTATTTTAGGCATTGCGCGGGCCGCCGCTTTTATTACTATGAAATTATTTCGATTCGATTCAAGTGTTCAACCTGCTACGCTACTTTTTATCGCACAGTATTTTATTCTACACAACGAATGACCTTACGCACACACCCTCACGTACGCGCTGCAGCACGAAACATTACAAGTAAGAACAGACAAAAAGCTATATATCTCTTTCGCACGATTCTCGCTGTTGTTGCTCATAGCGCGTTCAAGGTCAATGTGTAGTAACCTGATGTGCTGGCGTCTGTACAAACACTTTTATACGTCAATAATATTTTGGACTACAAGGGACTTACAACATTACTGGCGAAATGTCATAAATTTCATAAGGTGATGAGCGAAGCTTTAGTAAAATAAAAAAACAACTAAGTTTATTATTACTATTTTATTGCAAAGTCATGTTAATAAATATACTTTGGCAGAACAAAAAGATTCTAGCTTTCACAAATATTATACAAATGTGTTGACATACAGTACTTATTTATTTAAGACATAATCTTGAAGATCGTGATATTATTATACTTTACTGCTTGAGGCGCTAGTAGTATGGAATTCCAGAAAATCTTTCAGTAATGTAGTTCGTCTTTTTTCTGCAATATCCATTTGGTTTTCTAAGTCTCCTCTATCAGTCGTTTCTGCCCTCTCTACCTTCCATGATAAATTTTCAATTTCAGCTTCTAACTGCGCCTGGAATAAAAATAGTACGTAACAATTATATTGTAAGTAAAAAGAGGTAAATAGGTTATACACGCTGTGCAAGTACACGTCAAAACTTGGCTAATTAGCCTATTTAGTTACGTATCGTCTTTTCTCTTTTTCGCCCCCGATAATTACGACAAGCCATTCTACTTCCACGTATCATCTAATAGAATGTTGTAAATAAAGTTTCTTTTACAGTGGCACAATCCGTTTTTGAAGATAGAATGTTGGGTAGGTAACCTATCAACTTACCTCTTTTTAATTACAATATCATTGGTAGGTAAAATTAAAATAGTAATTTAAGTACCTAAGTACTTATTTTTAGTATTTATATTATGTTTATACTAACCTGCTGATACTCAAATAGCTCTTTTCGAGGGCCATTATCCATGTAGTAGGCATAGGGATATGTATACTGCAAAGTGTATCGACACCTCTTCAATAACTTTGCTGAATCCCAAAGATATTGCCAATCTATCCAAGTGCCTTCACCAGCCATAACCTAAAAAAAAAATTAAAATTACGCCTTTTAAACACAGTATAAAACAAAGTCACTTTTCGTGTCTGCGTTTATATCTTCTTAATTTTTAAAGGTAATTTCATTATTTAAAAAAAAGGATATAAATTAATATTTTACTAAAGTGTGCACAAAAACGAGCGACACGCGTCGACGACGGGGGCAGCTGCAACCATCAACTCGTGTCGGCGACAGCCGTCACAAATGTCGCCACATTAGTAGATTGCACCTATGCGAAGCAAGGGCGGTTCACTAGTACAATGCGTGCCACGAAAGATGAGACTTTACGCACCACGTGGTTTGACTTGCGCAGAACACGATTTTAGGTATCTTTAGCGGTATGAGGTCTGAGTGCGGGACGGGACCGGACGTCATAGGGGCAGCAGAAAGAGCGGGGGAGGCGGGGTCAAGTCTCATCTTTCGTGGCACACATTGTACTTGTATATTTTAAACATCCATTACCGTAACAGAACCATGTATAGTTACAATATAAATAGTACCTACTGATACTAAAATAATAATGAGCCCGAATGGAGACTGCAGACAGTCCAAGGAAACCTTGCCATCATTAGATGGCAAGCTAACCAGACGTTTATTACGCCTGGATAGGAAAGGCCTGCGCCTGGTGACAGGGGCCATCACAGGACATTGCTTGCTAAACAAACACTTCCACACAATAGGCAAATGGACAGTCCCCTGTGCAGGGCTTGCATGGAGGCTGATAAAACTGCGCATGTGCTATTTGAGTGCACAGGCGTCACCCAGATTAGGTAAGAAACAGTAATCTTTTAAATACCATTCGATTATCTTTTGCTTTACTGTCTTTTCTTGGAGCATCATAGTACCTTAAACATAATCATCCTATAACATTCCCACTGCTGGGACACAGGCCTCTCTATGAGAATGAGGGTTTCTAATACCTTACCTTTTGATTAATTCGCCTTTTCAAACTAGCTAAAGTTTGTTCTTCCAATTTAAGAGATCGAGCGTGATTTTCCCACCTTTCATAGTAATGTAAATACTTTTTTAAAGCTTCTCTTGCCTGAAAAAAGGTAAAATGACATTAGTGTATTGTGCTAGCACCCAAAATAAATAGAATAAAGTAAAATAGTATAATAATTACATGAGTGCTTACTTGAGCATGTTGGCTATCAGAGGTCAAATTAGGATCCTCTTTGTAGCGACTACATTCATAATATTCAGAGCCATGTGATTTCCAGTCTCCCAGGCAAACCCAACAAAAATCATGTCTACATGCACCACACTGCATATGATTGCAGCCTCCATTTTTCTCTATGCAGATCTGGCACTTAGGACAGTCCTGTAACCATGAATAACAGTTCACATAAATTATTTTTATTCAAATCTTTACCAAAGATTTTCAACAGCAGATATTCAAGAACCCCATTTTTTGTCTATCACCACAGTGTGACACATAAAAAAAGAGAGATATAAAGCTGTACATTAAATATCTAAACTAAATTCTTTACTATACCTTTATTTTATCATAACAATATAAATATACATTACTATTATTGTATTACAGATAAATAAATACTGTATGAAAAACATGATAACTTTTCCTTTACCTTAGTATGGGCACTAATGTAGTTGGCAGTTTCAGAATCATCAGCACATTTTGTGAGCCAGCGGCGAATAGTGGGACAGTCTGTTGGTGCATGGTGTGGAGCTCCACATGAAAAGCATGTCAATAGCTCACAACCCTGGCATTCCACGCGACGGGCACCCTCACGAACCCATGCCCGAAAAATCCACTAAAATAATAATAATTCATGTATAAATTTACAACAACAACAACAAGATTACAACAACAAAAACTATTGTAGCACTATAAATATTGAAGAAATGTCAATTGCTTGTAACAGGAATGTGCTAACCTGACAGTTGGGACCTGGGCAGAATCTAAGCTCTGGGTGTGATTTCACATGATCCTTGAACATAAACTGCTGGTATCTTTCCCGCAGCATAGGCTTGGTCACATGTGATAGCACAAAGTCTTCAGGGGCTCTCAGTTCACAGTCTTGTGCCATACATAGAATGGTGTTAGATACTCCTGGAACACAATAGATAATTTGGATTTTTTATCCATTTTATATACAGGTTAACCACCTTGCACCAGTTTCAGGGACCACTTTCTTATGTTATAAAGATATTTTTTCACCCTACAAGCCTCAAAACAATGAAGAAGAAGATCATGGAACTATTCACTAAGCTGCCAGTGCTTTAGTGTGACAGCATAATATAGCAAACATAGGTCAAATGACACACAACAAGTTTGATAAAAAAAATCCATATATCTGCAAAGAAAGATAATGATTACATAATACAAAAAACTGAGATAAACATCAAATACCCTGATCTCTTGCAAACAATGAAAATGTTTATGTCTCTGTTTCCTAAACAAGCCAATCCTTTTTTGTGATGATTCTGACTATAAAGCATAAAAAAATTATTATGTGTGTTTGATAGCTTGTATTTTCTATCAATGACAACACCAGCCTATGATAAAATAGCTGATACATAAATTAATATAATCTAGGATTTGAGATAATTATGTCCAAATTGAAATTGTAATAAGGAATCAATATTTTAATTTGCATATTTCAGAGAGTAGGTAGGTTTTAGTCACAAGCATGTAACATCTAAGCAAGACTTTGTAGTATCATTTTATAGTTGATGTCTGCTGTTTCATGTCCCACAACTTGTCAAGGTATTGACTGAATATCCTTAGCCCTTTCTCTAATAAAGAGTATCAAAGTAACAATAAATGATGCAGACAATAACAGAATCAGTGTAAACTAACATGTCATGAACTAAAATTGATATTATTGGTGTAATTATTTACCTTGCATAATTTGTACTTCAAAATGCATCGCCCAGCAGTCATTGCAGAAGTAATGTCCACAAGCAAGTGCACTGTATTTGTGTATAGGTGGAGTGTTGGCACACACCGCACAGCTGGACCGACTGGAGCCTCCCTGCGTCACCGGCGCGCGCGACTTCACGCGACTGTACACCAACACCTCATTTGCATTCTCCTTATACTTATTTATAATCTCTTGAGCATTCCATTCATATGCATGGAGTGTTACCTGCAAACATCAATTTATTACACTGATCTAGGCCTGTTAACAACATTCACAATCAATATGATAGAAGACAAACCTTGGCCAGTGAAGGCGTTATCTGAAGGCTATTGCTGAGCAATTCTATCGATTCATTCAACAACTTTTCTACTTCTTCCACCTTTAGGCAGGTATATAAAAAATATTCCGGGTCCGATTTAGTTCGATCCACAGCTTCCATGTCACAGTCATCCTGCTCTCCATAGTAATCATAGTCGTCCCCATCGTTATCAGAATATTCCATATCAGATTCCGCAGACATTTTGTTGGTGGATAGATGGTTGCTGGATTTCAAGATGAAACGAGGATGACGGAAAACACTGTAAAATTGATTTCAATTTAAAAAATGTTTCAAAAAATTTACACATTAAATATCATGGAAGAATATTCCCGTACTTGTTAAGTTAGAAATCAAGGTAAGTTATAATAACAACAACAACTTAGATTAGGTATGTACTTTTTAATACAACACTGTTTCGTTCCCTTGTCTTTTTTTTCTTTTCTTTCTGTTCTTGTTCTCGCAGGCTCTGTGGGAGATTAAAATAGAGTACGACAAAGTTCGATAAATATCTATCGATATTATTTGCAACTTAGGCGATTTATCACAGGCTAACTATGAGACACCTTACGGCTCCATTCAACTTAAGAGGCCGACAAAACGCCGACCGCGCAGTGGCGCTCTCATCGTTTGTTTTGGTTATTTATTTTATTTTAGAATGAAAATTGCAGAAAATAAGCGGAAAATAGTAGCCACTTTTATGCGTTTTAGTGATTGTAATAAAACTAAACAATGTAAAACTACAGTTTATAATAATATTAACGTATAAACTTGTGGAGCACAATTTAACGTGCTTATTTTCTGCATTTTCATTCTATAATAAAAGACATAACCAAACAAACGATGAGGGCGCCACTAGGTGGTCGGCGTAGCCTTAATGCCGGCTCCTCACACTTACCAAACTTCTACAAGCACCTTACTGTCAATCTGCTGTACTTCATGGCCGGATTTGATCGAGTGAAATAAAGTGACGGTTTTTGTACACAAATAAAATGATTTTGATTTTGTAAATTGGTTAAAAATAACATAAATAAGTGTTTTTTTTTATTTGGGGCTAATTTTTCAATCGACGGGTAATTTAAATTATTCGTATAATAAAATTGACGTCTGACAGATTTTATAAGAAAGAACTGTCAAAAATTCAAAATTATTCCTCGGATAAAATTATCTGGGGTTGGAATAATCAGCCGATAAACTATGTGAGGTCATCAGCAAGTCTATTCTGTAAAAATCTCACCTTGAAAACTAAGGAGAAGTGATTTTGAAGTAAGCTGTGTAAAGGTGTGTGTGTGTGTTTATATTATCATATTAGATCAATGCTAGAACTAACATCTCTGAAGTTTTTTCAGTTAGGTAGATCATTCGCGAGTTGGTTATCTACTCCGATCAGGTTATTCCTGTGCCTCCAGTCTTCAACAAAAAAGAACTTAAACTTAACAAAATAATTAGCGGCTTGTAGACTAGACGGTGAACAGTGCTGTCACCTATGACGAGCTTTAAATTTTTAATCCTATTATGTAGTTTAGTAGAGTCCCTGATCTACGGTTTAGAGAGTTGCGACAAAAATATGGGTCTCTACTGTCTCTATCTCCTTAGATATAATGACACTTGTCATGTCATGTATTATAGTGTACTCTGTGCATGTCATTCACCAAAGGTCACCTTGGTGAAGTTCACGATTTTGAATTTGGTGATTTTATTAATATTTTTCGGTACGTAGATATTAATTTTGCTACCGGTAAAAAACATTATATAACAAGTGCAGTGATAAGTTATGAACAGTGATGAAATACATGTGTTGCGTTATGTAATATCAGTATAAATGGCATTATTATTATTTGTAGGTGTTGGGATAAATTAAAAGTTTAAACGATGGAGACGACTCAAAGGTTTATCGGGCGCGGTTCCCACAAGGGCAAGGGCCTGGCAGTGTTCACCAGTGGTGGTGACTCCCAGGGTATGAATGCCGCCGTGCGCTCAGTGGTGCGAATGGGTATTTACCTTGGCTGCAAGGTATACTTCATCCGTGAAGGATATCAAGGCATGGTCGACGGAGGTGATAATATTGAAGAGGCAAACTGGTCTTCTGTCAGCTCGATCATTCATAAAGGTGGCACTATTATTGGATCAGCT
Organism: Luperina testacea; assembly: GCA_927399505.1. Lineage (NCBI taxonomy): Eukaryota > Metazoa > Arthropoda > Insecta > Lepidoptera > Noctuidae > Luperina > Luperina testacea. The sequence continues at coordinate 11,773,973 of OV656756.1, forward strand.
CGTTGCATGGAGTTCATGTAGGTTTTATTTATTTACTATTTAATATGCATAGATATACAAAAAAAAGAGAACACTCCTACAAATAAACAAATGTTTCTGTAAATATGTAAAAAAAATGTTCTAATAAACATTCAACAAAGTTTCATTCATCAATATTCAAATATTGTAACTTCACTTTTATTAATTGGTTTTAAATAATTTGTCATTGTTTGGTACAGACAGCGAGAAGGTCGCCTTAAGGCAGCCTACAACTTGGTAAATCGCGGTATCACCAATTTAGTAGTAATTGGTGGAGATGGTTCTCTAACTGGTGCCAATTTATTCCGTGAAGAATGGTCAAGCTTGCTTGATGAATTGCTTGCAAACAATAGGATCACTAAAGACCAGAGAGAGAAATATAAGTTCCTGCACATTGCTGGCATGGTAACTATTCATTTTTACTACTTTGCTCATGTTCTTAATAGTGACTTAGTAAATACCAAAACAATCATAATAATTATGCTTCTCTTGTAGGTGGGCTCCATTGACAATGATTTCTGTGGTACAGACATGACAATAGGTACAGACTCTGCATTGCACCGCATCATTGAAGCTATTGATGCTATCGTGAGCACCGCATACTCCCATCAAAGAACATTTATTATGGAGGTCATGGGCAGGCACTGCGGGTAAGATGTTCTTCTGACTCTTCCATATGTTAAAACTGTTTTTTACTGTGCCATGTACAAATAAACTTTCTATATTTACGTATCATTGGATCACAGGTACATGCTTATTGTCTCTACAGTTATACCAGTTATAATGGATGTGTGCCAATTCAGTATCACTTTGTAATATTCTTATGATTCTTTATTCATTTAGATACCTTGCCGTGGTCACTTCTTTGGCATCTGAAGCGGATTTTGTGTTTGTCCCTGAAGCTCCACCAGCTACTGACTGGAGGGATAAACTTTGTGATAAATTAGAACAGGCAAGCTCTGGCTCCTTCTTTGTGTCCTTTCCGCACATCAAATAAGAAAGTCTTCGACAACATTGCATTACCTTTATTCCTATAATTCAAACATCCCTTTAGTTTTCTTGCAGTTTACACGACTCTCTGTTGCGACGCTACTTATAGTTTTATTTGCGAAGACCCAGCGCCTCACAATTGGGAACAAAAAATGTGTGCAAAAATAGCTGAGGCAAGGACTTAATTTTTATATTCAATGGGAGTAGGACCACTTGAATTTTAAGATTTTCTCATTCATCAATATGAATTGGCAGATCCATTGGCAAGATAATGTTTTTGAAATTCAAAATGTTTTTCATTATATCCATCATTTTTTGAGTATAACTTGGGAGCATTTGCATGAACCATTTCGGGCACTGGTTGTTGCAGTTATCTGGCATTAGTGGCCGCTCTGGCGAGCGAGGCAGATCAAGTATTCATTCCTGAGGACCCTGTTCCCAATAATTGGGTCGAAAAGCTTTGCAAAAGATTGGCTCAGGTACGCAGGCTTACTTGAGAGGCAGTGTATATTGATAACACACGGTGCTCATAATAAGCTTTTTTGAATGATTTTTTGCAAATTAAAATGTTAAATGATGACATTCAATGTATTAGATGAAAATATTCTAAGTGTCTTGGTGTCGTCACTGTAAAGCTGAGAAATTATGATGTAACAATGTTCACAATAGTGAATGTACAAGATCAGTCAGAGGTCAAACTAATTTGACTGAATTCTTTATACTCATCAATATTATGTTTCAGCAAATTAGGTTTAGCAAATTAATGAGGTATAAGGTACCTAATACTATATCTAAACAAAAAAACGGGTTATTTTCATTTAATTCATTGCAACAGTAAATATTTATGCAGCATATTCTTCTAAAACTTTAATTTTATGTATACCTACTCAATTTTAATTGCCTAATAGAACTTGATTTCAGCCATTTGCGCGTACTGGCTGAAAAGTAATTTCTTTCAATTAAGTAACTTTTATAATGGAAATGCTTCGGTTATGTGTTATTTATTTATGTAATCTAATCTATATGCTTATAAATTGTTTCATATAAGGCACACTTTCTCTTCACATTATTCTATACAGATTTCATATTCACATTCATAATATTCCTATGTAATAATCATAGTAATTATGCACGCTTACCTCTCTCTAATTTCTCTACTTTTATGTGTGTTCGTATATAGGACATGTATGTTTTTGTAATAATAGACAAACTTTTTCTAACAATTTTTTTTTTATGACGTAGGAAAGGAAATCAGGGCAGCGTTTGAACATTATCATAGTAGCGGAAGGTGCTATTGATCGCGAAGGTAAGCCCATCACGGCTGAGCTGGTGAAGAATGTGGTGGTAGAGAACCTGCAGCAGGACACGCGTATCACCGTGCTGGGTCACGTGCAGCGAGGAGGATCGCCCTCGGCGTTCGACAGGATCCTGGTGAGAACTTGCAACTACTTGGTGCTACACTACTCCTTTAACTGATTTAATTAGAGTGGTTTAAAAAAATTGGAAATGAATTCGCGATTATTAGTTAAAAACTTTTTTAGCAGAAAATAACGCCAATCATTTAAATTGCATTACTTATTATCTTTAGCATTGCTCAACCATTGAGCCTTGTACTTGATACAATAATGTAATGACATTGTAAGCAACGATGCATAGAAAAAGCAATAGTCAATGTAATTTTATATGCGAGGCCTCTATTCCTTAAATGGCACTCTTATCTAGGGTTGCCGTATGGGTGCGGAGGCAGTTATGGCTTTGATGGAAGCGTCTCCAGACACAGAGCCGTGTGTGGTGACCCTGGACGGTAACCAAGCTGTGCGTCTGCCTCTCATGGAGTGTGTGAGACGTACTAAGGCTGTCGCTCAGGTAATCAATTCTAATCATACCTACTCAAATTGTGGTCAATTTATTTGACGTTCCTTTGTTTTGGCTGTGAGACTTGCGTTTACAAGGACATATGTAATAGCCGGAACAGTACCTATGCATCTAAGCATTGCAGTGTTTGGAATGATATTGGGTAAAAAAAAAGATTTGTTTATAGGTACATGTCACTCACCTATGACGCCGCGCAAATGTATCATGTTGCGTAAACGTAGCCAAAGTTTGGCGAAATAGAATTAAAACATTTTTAGCATTCAGTCAAACTGTTAATTGAAACATTTTTGGCTATGGCATCTAGTCAATCAATAAATTTAAACATTTTAGGCTATGGCCGACAAAAACTGGGAATTGGCCGTGCAACTACGCGGGCGTAGCTTTGCACGCAACTTGGAAACTTACAAAATGTTGACCCGCTTGAAGCCGCCCAAGGAGGCTTTCGATGCATCTGGCAAACCTGCTGTAAGTATAAACCTTCGTAGATAGTATTACTATCAGATAAACTTATTATTACAATTCACTAAAGGTAGGCACAGGGTTTTTCACAATAGTCGACAAAAAATCCCCAATATCCTGTCTTAACATTATCATAACACAACAGTAAGTATACCTTTATTACCAGTATACCAGTGTAAAACACAGCCACATTACGCCAGTTATTATATAGCATATATTGAAGCATAAGATCTGGAATCAAATTATTCGGAAAAAATCAGGCGCTATTGACATAGCTCGCAGAGTTAGCAATTAAGTGGGAGTGGACCGGCCAATTCTGCCAAAGAGGCCGGTTGAACAGACGAGTTTTCGAATTGAAACCGCGAATAAGTAATCGTCTGCTACGTTTACTGGATACTGAATGCGGAAGACGAAAACGCGATGAAGTGCGCAAATTAGGAGAGGCGTCTATCCAGCTGTGAGTTGCGATAGGCTAAGTAATACCCACGATTGCTTTTAAATTATTAACAGCCGGTTCCTAAAAGGCTAGTGAAAATAAAAATTTTGCTCACCGATTGTCAAACTCATTGTCCAGTGATTTGACTGGAAGCTGTTTTTTCAGCCAGCCAATGTAAACAGTCAACATAAGGGTAATTACGTGCCGAAGAAGCCTCACTTCTAACACCTCGTGATCGCAGTTTAGCTCGCTAGGTTGATAAATGATGTGTAAAACAAATTCACACGTGCCGATTCGTAGGCGATACATTGCGGGTTGCTTGGCGGTTTACCTCGACGTCTGGCGGTATCTTCGGCATGTAATTAGCCCAAGTTTGACAATCTGTCAACTTATTATTGACTTGATTGGGCTTTCAGAAATCGGTTATAAATGTCTTGTATATACTGAAAAAAAAAAATACATATTCTTTTGTTTTTATTTGTAATCTGTAGGAAGGTTTAACCCTGGCAGTGATGCACGTAGGTGCGCCCGCATGCGGTATGAACGCGGCCGTGCGTTCGTTCGTACGTAACTGTATCTACCGCGGAGACACCGTGCTCGGCATTCACGACGGCATGGAGGGCTTCATCAGCGGGAATATCGTTAATATGGAATGGTTCGTGTGGTTCCTTTAGTATTTATTGTATCTATGTGCTAGCAGAAGTGCAGTATCAAGGCGTTAAAAACAACCGATTTAGGAAGTCGGTGTCGTAGGGTTCGCATTTTCGTTGTTTGCTACCGACTCGAATCTGAATCTGACTTCCGAAATCAAAGTTAATTTTACCAACATTAAAAAAAACGAGGTTATCAATTCGACACGTATGTATGTAATATTATTGGAACTGCATTATATTCACATATGACAATCTATTACTTAGGGCTTCCAAACAAATATATAAAATTTTATAGATGTATGTCCTATGTTTGTCCACGCATTTCTCCGCAACTATTAATCGGATCGCGACCATTTTTATTGGATTACATTTGCTTCAACTTAGGGAACAGTACAAGTTTCATCATAATCGATTCAGTAATTTTCAAGATATGGACTAATTACGTGTCAGTGTGACGGCCTGGCTTATTGATACGAGCTACGGGTGTAGTGTCAAAGGGAAAACATCTCAAAACCTTGGTCAAATTCTAGTGTAATATTTACAAAAAAACTATTACCTACTTATTACAAACAAATATTTCATTTTTTACTTAAAACTAAAAATTACGAAATAAAAAAGTAATTTAAAAAAATTAAATCTACTACAAAAAGAATTAACTCAAAATTATGAAATAACTTTAATTTCGGAAGTCGGTGGCAAATAACTAAAACTAAAATACAGATCCCAACCCCAAGACACCGAAGTCGATTTAATTTTTTTAAATTACCTTTTTATTCACTTTGTACATTTTTTTTTTTGTAAAAATATTTTATTTTTCACTTTTAAGTTTTTATTTTTCACTTTTAAATTGTACCTACCCCACACAAATTCGTATTTAAACACTACTTGCTATATAAATATCAGTGACAGGAAGTTATTATAACATCATCAATATAAACTAAGTGGCAAAAATACGTTTTTTTGAAGCTAACTCAAAAACCACCCAAGCAAAGTTAATAAAATTTATATGGGACCACCTCTGAGGCATACTACATCCATTAAAAAAACAATATTTGAAATCGATTTACCATTACCGGAGATATCTCGTAACAATACACACTGTCGAATTGAGAACCTCCTCCTTTTTTGAAGTCTGTTAAAAAAAAGAAAAAAAATGGATAATTGCAAGTAATTGTAACGACTCTTCGAAAGCATAGACAATGAAAATATGGAAACTGTTATAAGCATGAATGTAAGCATTAATTTGGTTTGGTACTCTCTTTTCTGAGCCGTAAGGTACTCGATCAATCAAAACCATACAGATTAAATTTCATGTCAATTACCGTTCATTATTCGCTGTAATTACCTATCTTTAAATCACTAAAAAACAATTAATACAACCCTTGTGTACCGTACCTACAGTTACCTCAAACCGAAACCGAGTACCTGAAATAACGTTGAAATTATAATAACTCTTAAAAAATCAAAATCATATATTTTCGTAAATAGGGTACGAAAAGTTTTTAAAGATAATCACATAAGTACATAGATCTCTTATTCTGCCTTTAATTACGGCGTGCAAATTTGACATATCCATATAATCCATATCCATACTATTAATATTATAAATGCGAAAGTGTGTCTGTCTGTTACCTCTTCACGCTTAAACCACTGAATGGTATAGAGATAGATTGAGTCCCGGGAAAGGACATGGCATAGACTTTATCCCGATATTCCCACAGGATCGACACTTATGCGGGTGAAACCGCGGGGCACTGCTAGTTATTTAATATGTGTCTAAATAATCTATCGTAATTATCGTTATCTAGGTCTGATGTAACCGGATGGGTGGGTCAAGGAGGAGCCTTCCTGGGCACTAAGCGTACTCTCCCCGGCGACAAGAAGGCAGAAATAGCGGCTCGCATCAAGCAGTTCAACATTCAAGGCCTGCTCATCATTGGTGGATTCGAGGTACATATTTTTTTATAACCGTAAGTCACGAGCGCGCATCATGTGACCTTTATGAACTCACAAAATTTACGTTACAATGATTGGCGCGCTTTCGTGAAATAGAACAACTTACTATACCCACACAGCCACACTGTTCTAATAAGCATTGATTGAATTCTCTATTGTGGTAGGAACACAAAACATAATTAAATTGTACCAATAATATTCCTTCTTTAAAATCATACTGAAAACGGTGATAAGATTACAAGAGTAATTACCCACGTCTTTGTTTATACGTTGCTAATTAAGAGGACGTCAAACTAATCATTATTTAAATTTGAGCAACGTTTATGAATACTTACACCTCTTTATGTTTTAACTGATTTTATTGAACACTGTCAATTTTAAGTTAATGCGAATGCTGTATAGTGGTCTTTCCCACCACTAATCAGCTGAGAACCAGTTGTATATAACTTTGTGGTCAGCGAGTGTACTCCACATCTTCCGTCTTCAGATGTTGGATCTATAGAATAAGGGCTGGTTAACACCACCTGGCATCGGCCGCCCTTATAACCCCTGAGAGTGAATTACATCAATGAAATTGAATGCGATCAAGACACCTTAACCGCGTTCACGAGCTGTCAGCGTCAATATTTCGCAATAATAACGATACTGACACCTCTCTAAACGTGGTTTAGGTGACATTGTGTTGATCTCGTTTAGTTTCATTGGTAAAATTCGCCTTGAATGTAAAATTAGGGCTTCAGTCTACAAGCCTGTAGGTATTATTTGCATCGATATTAAAACTTTTTAACACTTCCATAGGCTTACCAAGCCGGCCTGGAGATCTACGAGGGTCGCACGCAGTTCCCGGAATTCTGCATCCCGTTGGTGGTGATTCCGTCCACCATCAGTAACAACGTGCCCGGTACCGACTTCTCGCTTGGCTCCGATACCGCACTCAATGAGATCACTGAGATCTGCGACCGTATCCGGCAGTCGGCTCAGGTTTGTGGATATATTATTTTACTTGCATTTTTGTTGAAATACTTAAGAGTATGTTAGACTTGCCAAGCTATTCAGAAGGAACTGTATAACCGGAGCTGTAACAAGGGTATACCTGGATGCATGATATAATTATATTATACCCTTGTGACCCTGTTTGGCCTATTGTAATGTTCAATACTGACACAATTAGCATTAATCTTTTCTCCTTGTCTTTTTTCTCTCAGGGAACTAAACGCCGTGTGTTCGTTATTGAGACCATGGGTGGCTACTGCGGTTACTTAGCTACTTTAGCAGGTATGACTACCTAAAATATATATTATGACTTTCTCTCGCATAAAAGTACATACCTATGTTTAAAGAGTGATTCAAGTATTACGTTAGCAGATTTTTTGCAATTATTAACCCCCCTCCCCCTCGTTAGCAAAAGTAAGCAAAGCGCGTACCCCCACTCTCATGCTTACGTAAACATTGGTAAGTACATGCATTTTTCAATGTGTTCTATATGTACATATAACCAAAATCGATAAAATTTTGTAGAAAATCCGAAAAGTAAAAAAGTAAATACTGCTGACGTAATCACCATCCAGACCCCCACATACCCACCTCATGTCAACAAAAATAAGCAAAGCAAAGACCCCCGCCCCCCTGTAGTGCTTATGTAATACTTGAATGGCCTCATAAATACAGTACGGTCAGACATAAACGCCATCCAGTTCGTTATAGTGCTTATCATAATGTCTTTATTTCATTAGGATTGGCCGGCGGCGCCGACGCAGCCTACATCTACGAAGAAAAGTTCTCTATCAAGGACTTACAGCAAGACGTATACCACATGGCGTCCAAGATGACCGGCGGTATCCAGCGCGGTCTCATCCTACGTAACGAGAAGGCGAATGATAACTATAACACAGACTTCATCTACCGCTTGTACTCAGAAGAGGGGAAAGGACTGTTCACTGCTAGGATGAATGTGCTTGGTATGTATTTCCAATGGTTTTTTTTACGGTAATTTGGTCATTATAAGCCGACCAAGACAACAAGGGGTTTACTCTGTAGGTCCATCAACGAATGTACAGGCCCGTCCGAGAGTAGTTGAACCGCTAAAACAACTGACGATAAATAATATTTGGACTAACAAAAACATCGGAATTAGGACAACTGTCAAATTGTGTTGTCGTTCATTTTTAGTTCGAGCCCCGAACTAATCTTATGGCTGTAAGTGATGCGACGTAACTACCTATACGGTATAATAAAAAACCGTGTACCTCTGGCAAAGCCTAAAAACCCTAATTTCCCTATTTGGTTTTCTAAAGCTCTCATTCGTATCTTCAATTGTAAAAAGAGAGCCTGGTGTAAGTGGAAAAAGTATGACAACCTTTCAGACTACGAAGTATTTTCTTCTTATAGAGCTCGCTTCAAGGTAGAATGTAACAAATGCTATCTCACTTACATGAAGAGTGTCGAGGACAGTATTCCCCTTAATGTTAAACATTTTTGGACTTACATAGCTAACCGTCGTGGCAAGTCGGGTGTCCCAGCTCGTATGTTTTACAAAAATGATACGTCTAGTAACCCTTATAAAATATGTAACCTTTTTTCAAATTTTTTTCAGTCCGTCTATGAACCAACTTGTCTTAGTCCTGATTGGTGCCCGAAACCCGATCAATCTGACGCTAGCCACACCTCTCTCCATAGCTTATATTTCAGCCTCCCTCTAGTTCGCAAACAGTTACAGCTGTTGGACATAACTAAAGGCCAAGGACCTGATGGAATACCACCTTGCTTTCTAAAATGGTCTGCAGATACTATTTGTAAACCTGTAACATTAATATTCAATAAATGCATTCAGGATGGCATATTTCCTTCTGTCTGGAAAAATGCAAACTTAGTTCCTGTCTACAAAAGTGGCTCGAGACAAAATGTCGAGAATTATCGACCTATTTCTCTACTTTGTGCTTTAGCTAAGCTATTGGAAAAACTAGTCCATTTAAAATTATTTCCTTTTATTCGTCGAAACTTAATTCCTGAGCAACATGGCTTTGTCAAAAATAAATCGACTGCTACTAACTTACTGATATTTACGAATCACTTGTTTAATAATATGGATGTGAGAGTGCAAACAGACGCCGTCTATACAGACTTCAAAAAAGCATTCGATAGAGTTGACCACAAAATATTACTTAACAAGATTGCATTCAACGGCATCAGAGGCAACTTGCTGCGCTGGTTTCAGTCTTATATCTATAACCGCAATCAAACTGTAGTGAGCAATGGGTACCATTCTGATACCTTCATTGCTACCTCCGGTGGCCCTCAGGGATCAATTCTCGGTCCTTTGTTGTTTTTAATTTACATCAATGACATCGGAAACTGCTTTCATAATAGTGATTTTCTATTGTATGCTGATGACCTCAAAGTTTATAGGAAAATTGCAACGATTGATGATTGTTATCTTCTACAACATGATTTAAATAGATTATCTGCCTATTGTGAAATAAATAAATTGAAATTAAGTGTAGCTAAGTGTAGGTATTTGAATTTCACGAAAAATAAAAACATTGTTCGTTTTAACTATTCTTTGTGCAATGAATTACTTCTAAGGGAAACTCAGATTAGTGACTTGGGTGTCCTATTGGACTGCAAACTGCACCTAAATCTACACATTGATAAGATTATTGCTAAGGCATTCCAAATGTACCACCTTGTAATGAGATCATCCGTAGATTTTAAACGACCAGCCACTTTCCTGCATCTCTTTAATTCTTTGATACGACCACAAATTGAGTACGCCTGCATGATATGGGATCCATACTATGCTAAATACAATCGTGCTATAGAAAAAGTCCAGCGCAAATTCTTAAGATCAATGCAGTTTAAATGTCATTTGGAACGTATTTCATACACTCAGTCCCTGCAGAAGTTTAACCTTCTAACCTTGGAATCAAGGCGTCTGTTGCTTCAAACCATGATGCTTCATGATCTGTTGCACAACAAGATTGACTGCTCAGACCTAGTTAGTAACATATTTTATGTAGTGCCCAGAACAGTTACTCGACGGGAGGCGCGCGTTTACCCACTTTTTGCCACGACACCTTGTCGTACCAACGCGGGTGAACGGGCGCCTCTCCACAGACTGGCTAAAATTTACAATGAACATTTTGTTGATTTGGATATATTTGCTTTAGATCGCCAAAAATTTAAGAAATATTTGGTGAATAGTCTACATTTGCATGATGTTTAGTGTATTTTTTTTTTTTTTGTTTTGTTTGTTTTCATAGTTATTGTATTTAGTACTATTTGTTTTAGTTTAAAATAAGTAAGCCTCTTTATTTTGTTACTGTCCTCTTCTTTGTGTCTCTATAACTTGAATATTGTGTCTTCACTGTATTATTAACCTTAGTAATCTGTGGAAACGTTGTGGATTGTACATTTACTCACTTCTAATGTAATCTTAGATGTAATATATAATGTACAATTGTTTGTTTTCCCTAACGAAATAAATAAATAAATAGACGTAGGAAACGCCCGTAACTTCGCTTGAAACTACGGATTCTGAACTCAGGGTGTAGACCCCCTGGTAGGAAGGTGGTTACTTTGCCAACTTACCATCTCAAGTCTTATGTTATCCGTACCCGACATATTTGCAGATGGTGTCAAGTCCATGTGGTTTACCTTGCCTTTATTAGTATCGCTAAAATAAGACCCTAAGGCGAAATCCTTACCCAGTTATCTTTCTGACTAATACGCAGGCGCCTTTCGGCTGCGAAAGCCCACCTTTATTAAGATAATATGAAGTGAGATTGGTCCACGAATTATTTCTTATATTATGTGGCAGCACTCTTATCATAACAGGGCGAACTTTAAATCGAAATGAAAACCCAGAAGTCATAACATGTCATTATTCAGACACTCACACACTGAACTGGAACACAAGTTCTCCCTTCAAACCGTGCCTTGTTTGTATATTTGATTATTATTAATTAATTATGACTGAAATTTTTATTCATTCCCCAAATCTATGTACCAGTGTTTAAGTTGTTTATGTAATTACTAACAAAATGGATTGTACTTTCCGGGAAATAAAATTATTATTATTATTTAACAGGTCACATGCAACAAGGCGGTTGCCCCACTCCGTTCGACCGCAACATGGGCACCAAGATGGCCGCCAAGTGCCTGCACTGGCTGGTGGAGACCATTCAGAAAGGGCCCGCCAACTTGCCCGACTCTGCCTGTCTGCTCGGCATCGTCAAGAGACAGTACAAGTTCTCGCCTCTTGAAGACTTGAAAGCGCATCAGACTAACTTTGCGTAAGTAAAATTAAGATACGACCTGGAATCGATACGCCTTCTATCTTCTATTGCAGCGTTGCTAGATCGGATCTGGCTACACTGTTCTTCTGGTACCGTTTAGGTAAAGGACTATTGCATGAAATACTGTCGTGATAAGATTGCAGATGCGATCTCGAATTCTTCGAACGTCCTATGACCCCAAGTAGGTCCCTATGGATACGCGTCATTTTCGATAGTTCGTTCGATAATTCCCTTTCTGCTATTAGTTACAATAGTTACTAATATTGAAAACTATGGTCTGGCAGTGCATCCAACAATATATCATTATTTTTTTATCAATTTTCAAAGCTTTCAATCAAATAAATAAACAAACATAAAAATATTAGCATAACTTCTAACCCCAAAAGGTGGACCGACGATGTAGTTAGGGTCGAAAAATCCGGTTGCTATAAAAGACCGGTCGTTGTGGCAATCTTGGGGGAAGTCGTATGTCAAGCAGTGAACGTCTTTTAGCTGAATAAGAATGGTGATAACTTCTAATGGGAATATAATGTTAACTTCATTGTTACAGTCAGAGAATAGCAAAGCACCAATGGTGGATGAAATTGCGTCCATTGCTCCGTATCCTGGCCAAGCACGAGTCGACTTACGAGGAAGAAGGCATGTACATGACCGTGGAACAGGGAGAAATTGATTCTGAAAACATTATATAAAATGCGTATGTAGCATGCGTCTATCAAAAGTTGATAATTTAGTATAATTACATTAAATAATTTGAGAATTAGATCTAGGTACTATCTATCTTACATTGTTTGAGGGGAGCGCTTTATTTACTTAGACCCGTTCATTTGGTCTATGTGCTTTTGGATATAATCAAACTTATATTTTATTTTTAATCAAATGTTACAAAGGTGCATAATATCATATATGTAATTTTGATTTATGTCGTTATTATTGTAATCTCTGGTAGTCAAGTGTTTTATTTAGCGAATGGCACAGAATTTACGCTCGAAATTAATTTTAAATTATAATGATGTCAAAAAAGTATTAGGAACAATTATAGACTTTATATAAAAGACGAAATTATTAATAGTCTGCCAGTTTAGTTTTTAGGGTAACAATCCATACTATATTATAAAATTATATATAATATTATAAATGCGAAAGTATGTCCGTCTGTTACCTCTTCACGCTTAAACCGCTGAACCGATTTAGATGAAATTTGAGTCCCGGGAAAGAACATAGGATAGTTTTTATCCCGATATTCCCACGGGCTCGACACTTATGCGGATGAAACCGCGGGGCGCTGCTAGTAATTTATAATTTTCATGACACTCATTTAATGTAGGTAATCTAACTTATAGGATGACTGTGTTAACTGTGGCTTATTTCCACCGTCGTTGTGTTATTCATTGCTTTATGTATCAGTTACCATAGGCAAATGTAGAATGTAGATCAGACAACAATGTGTGCTATCACAAGTATAACTAATAATCTATTTTAAAAACAGAAGTAGAGCATACAATATAACACTGAGTGGCTGTGGAATGACTGTTAATTTTTTTGCAAATACCTAATGGTGTTAATTTATTTTATTAAGATCACTTTTATTATTTATTTAGAGGAGATGTTAATGATATTTTATTTTAAGAATATTTGTTTTGGAAATTTTATAAGTATTCTTTTTGTTTGACATTCAAGAATTCTATATCCGAGATTATGTTTATTAGAAAATAAGCGGAAATTGGTAAAAAATACTATTCTCGACAATATTAAATGAGAAAACTTTTATATGTATATGTCGGCGGCGTTGTCCAAAACAACACATGCACCGGTCACGCCACCGACAAGTACCTCACCTGACTTCTCCCACCGCCCCACTGCTCGACTTGTTTTGACACCAGTATAAAAGAGCGAGCAACGAAGCGGCAGGGGACTTGACCATTGGACATCGTACGGACATCATGTGCTCAGAAACTATATCGCGTTCGTATCTGGTTGTATCGTGTACCTATAGTGCTTGATTTGCTAATGTGATTAAGTTGTTCATGAAATTATAATCTGATTTGAAGTGCAAACCGTGTTTCTATTGCGCATTAACCAACACTACCCACTTAGTACGCCCACAGTAATTAAGATATGCCTGATAATAATGACACACACTTTACCTTTTCCTATATCAGAAGTGGGATTCGTGTTGGTTCATGCGCAAAATGAAAACGCTAAAAGTGAAAGTGACCGTTGACATTTTAAAAAACAAAGTGCAAACTGCGAACGCTTATTAAATAATCGTGTGGACCTGTTAGAGTTGAACCCAGACAAGCCAGATACGGATGCGCGATCATAGTGAATATAGTTTTGGGCATAGGCTGTATGCCGAAATACCTTTGCCCAGTGACGCGCCAGTTGCGTCCTACCGCCATGTTAGGAAAAAAAGTGTTCCCGTAATTAGAAAACGCGATAGGACGCGTGTGCAAACGTAACCGCACACAATACTACAGCTGATTTGTGATTTGCTGAAAATTCACTGCAAGGAGGTCAACTTGTGGCCGTCATTAAGGCGCACAAAGGAAGCAGTATCAACGTGGCTATCGTAAATAGTACGAAGGACGTAACGTGGAGCTACCAGTGACGTTGGGTGACTTCAAGAATCGAGCCAAGCAGCCCGCAGCCTTCGGTGAAGCCCTTCGTGTGCTGCAAGTGAGGGAATCCTGGACATGTCGTGACCCGGTGCACGAGAAGTGGCAGCCAAGCAGATGATGGAGGTGGAGCACGCGCTGCAAGCAGCAACGGCGAGTGGATGTTTGCGTCGTACAACTACGCTCAGGCACGTTAGAACAAAGGTGAGCCGTATCATTGTTTTTTTACGATTCTGGTGCTGAATGCTCGTTAGTAAAAGCGAGTTGTGCAGCCAAATTAAGTGCCAAACGAGTTAATAATGTTATTGCGTTGACTGGTATTGGTTAAACGCGTGTTTTCAGCATAAAACAAATCATAAGAAGCGTTGCGAATAGCGAGCCACAACTTGAGATTTTATTTCATTACTACACGACATTTACTTGCAAAGTATTATTTTGGGTAGGCTATTTTGTGTTATTATAAAACGAAGAGTGAAATCAGATTATCAGACTAATCTAGATCGGAAGTTCAGAGGTCCATTTAAGGTTGTGGAAGTTTTGACAAGTGATCGCTATACGTCATAAGCTTTAGATTCTAACCGAACTTACTAGTATGCTCACGACCGCATACGAAAGATGCCTCTAAGTAGTGTTCCTAACGTGTTAAACGTAGAAGGCGGTGAGGATAGTTCCTTCACCGAGTAGTAGAGCACATACCATGGCTAGGTCGCACTGTACGTACTTGTCTGTAGTCGTAACTGCAACTCGCTTGTGAGTTGTTCAGGGAGCGATGGGCTCTCAAAGGAGACTATTGTGGTGTTGGTTTTCTAATGACCTGGGAGTCGTAGAATATATGGGATGTGATGTGTGTTGGTCGTATCACTTGAGGTGATGACTACATGGGTGGCATGAGTGTCACTAGATGCTGCGGCAGCCGGGTCATGAGCGTTGTATGTGATCTATTACCAAGGCTTAGAGGAACCGCCCCTAAGACGAACCACCGACCGAATCTTTTATTATCAATGATTGTTATTGTTTTTATTAAATGTGGTCAGAATTGGCCGAGTGGAACATGCACTGCTGTTGATCTTTTTTGGTTACAGGTTTACACACAAGGACGTGTGCAAGCAGAATGACAGTGGTGGACAGCGCTGCCCTCTTTGGATCTCCTGTACGAATAATCGCTGATCAAGGACGGTGCTTTTCGAGCGAGGAGTTTCACGACTTCTGCCAAGGAAACAGTGGATTGCAACCACTACAGCCATTAAGCCAACTACAGATCTATTGTGTACCGAATTTGGTGAGTCGTTTTCATTATGTTTTGACTCTGGTACCGAATGCTACCCTGCTAAACAAGTGCAAAAAAAAAAAAACTCTTACATTGTTAGGTATAGCCCATATCTAGTTAACGATGCAATTTTTAAATACGCTCACGATAGGTTATGAATGATGCCAGTAGGTCATGTACCAGTCGAAATAGATGGTAATCATAGTGGTGATGAGCTATGAGCAAGCCTAAGTAGTGGGAACCACGCGAGTAGGGGTTCTCTATCGGCCGTAGTAAAAAGTGTGTAGTCACAGGGTGATGCACATGGATCCATGCGCTGGATGGGTGAGAGCAATGCGATTGCTGGTCGGCCGGAGGGAGCGCCGTGGCGTTAGAGTGGTTTACTCGTCTGTGGGTTTCCAGGTGTCTAAGGCTCTTAGTGAAAAAGATCGTTGTAATGTGGATAACGATGGTACATGGCTCTGGTTGATATTTTTTTTGCTATGATTAATTAAAGTTTGATTACATGGCTCTGGTTGAATCAAGTATGCTAATGAGGCTAAGGCATATGCCATGGCACAGGCCAAGGGATCAGAGTATTAATGACGAATTTGAGGAAAGCTAAGTAAAAGTCTTGTTGATGAAACAGAGTAGAAATTAAGTCGAGTGATAGTGGTGAATCTTAGTTCGGCTGGTCGGGGACCATACCAGTAGTTATTACATAGTCGTAGCCCTGTAGAAATCGGTGTCTCTTGAGGCAACTCAAGTAGTCCGTGGTTGCGCGATGAGTGTTTAACTCTGGCGGAGGTCGGGGTCTTGTAGAGACCATAGAGCCCGTAGGACTCGGAATTCAGGAGAAATTCAAAGAAACAAACATGAAGTTTGTTGTAGGGGCTTAATGAAAAGCCACAGTCCATGAATAAGATTCCTGCTGTGTTTTGTGATGCTCTAAGGATGTTTTATTGGCTGCTCCATCATGTTTAGTTGATTATTTAGTTTATGATCTTGAGATTTGGGAATCAAATAATGATACTATCTCTGCCAATAGTGATACTAATGTCTGCCAATAGTGATACCATATCTGCTAAAAGTCCCACTATATCTACCAGTTCTCATAATAATGCAAATTGTAGAAACCCTGGTTTACGTGCTACTTCAGTAGAATCAATTGGTCCTGAGTCAATTACCATTATAACAGAAGCACTTGTACATCAACCAAAATATTGAGCTATTTGTTAATTAAGCTAAAGGAACGATACTTGTTCGGCCTAGCTACGTCCGGTCCAGTTTAACTGTAGGGACACACCTGAAAGGCAAAACAATTACCGGACCAGGAAGCTAATCTTGTAGGGTCAAAAACTGATCGGACCAGGAAGCTAATCTTGTAGGGTCAGAAATTGACCGGACCAGGAAGCTAATCCTGTAGGGTCAGAAATTGACCGGACCAAGAAACAAGTCTTGTAGAGTCATGGCTGACTGGACCAAGTGGTTAAATATCTGAAGGGTCTAACTTGACCGGACCAGAAACAATAGCAGAATGACCAAACGGTAGTTAATCAGTTTTTCATGCTTTAGATGTAACATTGTAATAATCGTAAGTAGTAATCAAATAATGATTAATGCTCTGAACTCAATTTTTTTTAGTTTGTGCGAATTTTCATTGTGTTTTAGTCTGTACCAAATTCGGTTAGAAATGACCGAACTATGTGATACTTTGCGGGGTATGTTTCTTTGCAGATTAATACACGAGAATGTGTGCGAGCAAGATGGTCGTGTCGGCGACATTCATTGACTATTCTGAACGCCAGTGTCAACCGGCGGCGCTCGACAGAGTCTAGCCTGAGTTCGTGTGGAGTGGAAGAGAGCGCGCAGTGGTGTAACGAGACAGTCTTGGCTCTGGCGTGTCACGGTGAACGTACGTTACGGAAGCATCGTACGTTCCCGCGACCCCTGGCGTAGGTGTGATGGAACACCGGGGTGGTTTTTAGTCAGTAAGAGTCTGACAGACCCCTCCGCCCGCCCCGTGGCGGAGGACATCCATGAGGATTTTCCACCCCGGAAAGTGTATGACGGGGCACAAGTTGCACTTTATGTCCGTTTATTCGGAACCGATCAATAGTAACGCGAGCTGATGTCCATAAAACTAATGATGACAGTTAAATTGCAATAATCATTGTAGGGTTAAACCGGTCCAATGATAAATCGGCTATAGGGAATAATAATATTCCGGACTAGCCAAAATAAGATAAAATAAATTCTGAAGGGCTTGTAGCCGGACCAGAACTTGTTAATCTGTAGGGCTTGTAGCCGGACCAGAACTTGTTAATTTGTAGGGCTTGTAGCCGGACCAGAACTTGTCAATCTGAAGGGTCATTGAAGACCGGTCCAGAACTAATTCTTACCAGCCTGTCTGTAGGGTTTAGATAAACCGGTCCAGATTGTAAAGTACGATTTTTGGTCAGGATAATCGAACGATTTATGCTTATTACAGATGTATGAATTGTAAGCGCACGAGGACGTCCGCACGTCAGTATGGCCGTGTCGGCGGCGTTGTCCAAAACAACACATGCACCGGTCACGCCACCGACAAGTACCTCACCTGACTTCTCCCACCGCCCCACTGCTCGACTTGTTTTGACACCAGTATAAAAGAGCGAGCAACGAAGCGGCAGGGGACTTGACCATTGGACATCGTACGGACATCATGTGCTCAGAAACTATATCGCGTTCGTATCTGGTTGTATCGTGTACCTATAGTGCTTGATTTGCTAATGTGATTAAGTTGTTCATGAAATTATAATCTGATTTGAAGTGCAAACCGTGTTTCTATTGCGCATTAACCAACACTACCCACTTAGTACGCCCACAGTAATTAAGATATGCCTGATAATAATGACACACACTTTACCTTTTCCTATATATATCTGTTCAAATAATCAAATATATCAACATAAATAATTATGTATATTGTTGAATACATAATTTTGAAATTATTAAATAAAATTTTATCGTAGTTTTGATTGTTTTAATAGTTTTGACATCTCAGTTCTCACAAAAACAGCCCTACAAAACAAATATGACCCATTTTGAGCTTATATTTTCTCGCGACTACAGCTAAGCCAAAGGAGGGTTATGATTTTAACAGGCTATGTGTGTAGGTATGTTAATCTGTGCCCTCATAACTCTTCAACTACTCGACGTATTGTGGCAAACGAGGTATCGTTGGAAGTGTTAGGTTGTTCAGTAGGCAGCAGCAAACCTATACCTAATATAAAAAAAGTGAAGTCGAGAGACAAATTACAAACTTTTATTGGTTTTCATATAGCTGAGGTTTACTTGGTGCTTACTCACAAGGTGTACCTAAATAGAGAAGACTACAAGAAAGCGAACCCAGGTGACAGATTCTCACCAACAAAATTACTTATTTTCTGACGGTAAATTATATTTTAGGAGAAGAATGCAGATGACTCCGCCCTGGAGTGTAAATGTGGTGCTGTTCCACAAACAATGGGACACTTAATATTTTGTCCTGTTGTCTGCAAGCTACAAGAGTTGATGGACGCTACTGCAGGTGCAAAGCTCGTAGCCAAATACTAGGCTGACTGTATACAGGGTGGCAGGGATCTTTGGACGGTTATTTAAAAAAAAATACTGTTCCATACATTTTGGCCATGAAACAGCAGATTTTTTTATAACTTACGAAAGAATTCTGCTCTAGGGGATCTAGAATCATGTACTGAAGTCATGGTTTCGGTTTGCGCGCGCCGAAGATAAACAAGCAGTTTATGCAACAATGGTTACTTATGCGGCAAGTTAATTTATTTAATTTTATTGTATTTTGAAGTAGGCACCACATTAGGCAAATTCACCATGTTCCCAAGACACTCGTCACTAAGAATATCGAGAATATAAAACCAAAAAGCTTAAAAACATTATGGAAATAGTTTACTTTATGGTTGAGGTTTTCCGGTTCAAAATAGTAAAAGAGAAAATCTACCAAAAATATATGTTTTGTGACTAATTAGAACCTGTTTATTACATTTGCGCATATTTTTAGTTGTTTATGGTGAGATTTAATTGAAATTAATAAATAATAATTATGTAAGACCTGTAGTTGATACCTCCCAGTGCCAACACAACAATCGTCGTGTTTCCGTAATCAACAAACGACGTTGACGTTTCACCGCGTAGCAAGTGAAAGTGTCACGTCGATTGGATTCCTGTCAGAAATATTATTATTCTGGTTTATTTCACTCCGCCTGCCTAGAGGTAGGTTATATTTAACGTTTTCTATTACTAATCAATCATGATATCCATTTTTAATTTATGAATGACATGTTACATTTAAATTTGTTTTAATAAATATTGTAGTACATTTTCAGACAGGTTATCGCCGGGAAAAATGGGTGTTAAGCCTGCAATTGGAAGAAAATCTAACAAAAACCCACCTATTTTTAGTCATGAATTTGTGATCCAGAATCATGCGGACATTGTTTCGTGTGTGGTGATGGTGTTTTTGGTCGGGCTGATGGTACAGGTGAGTAACAAGTCTGCCACGTAAGCTAGGTACCTCCACAAATATGTTTTCTATAGAATTGTATTCGTGTAACTCTATTTATGAAACAGCTGTTGTATTAATCTTGCAGTCGACAACTCCCATAGCGAGTTTATTCATCAGTCTGCACCACAATGTCAGTGGAGTTGAGCCCACCAGAGAATTACCAAAAGGAGAACCATTCTTCTACGAAGCAGGATGGAAAGACGCCTGTGCAGTATTCTTTTACTCATTGGTGTGCATTGTAATGCATGCCATTCTCCAGGAGTATTTCTTGGATGTAAGTATGACATGGTTCAAACATATGTTTAAGTCAGCAAACATTTATAAAACCTGCTGTTGTTTTAACTGTGATTTTCATTTGTAGAAAATATCAAAAAAGTTTCATCTGTCCAAATCAAGACTGAGTGCCCTGAATGAGTCTGGCCAGCTGGTTGTGTTCCACCTCGTGACTCTTGTGTGGGGTGGGGATGCCATCATCCGTGAAGGATTTGTCTTCAATATTTCGCAGCTGTGGGATGGTAAATATTTTATATTAAATACTACTTAATAACTTTTTGGTGGCGCTTATTATACTTAGTAATTGCTTATAACACAATGTCATGTTATAGATAATTTGAATAATGGCACCGTTATTTAGAGTAGTTCTAAAAACAATGAGAACATAGAATATTCAATACATGTTTTTTTTATTCAAATTAACATTATTAAAGAAAATTTGTATAAAATTTACTAATTATAAATAATTTTGAAAAAATTAAACATTGGAATTTTATCAAACAACATTCATTATCTGATGATATTTCTTATGAAATTAATATTTATGTAATGAATGAGATAATAAAATTATGTTATCAATTACAGTAATGAACTACCTCATTATTCCCACAGAACTGTACCTATCTTGTTATCATTGCAGTTTTATATTATTAATCTATTAAATTAGATGCTTAAATGAAAAAAAATCAGGAACTATAAATATGTACCTGTTTCATCTAATTATCTTTTTAATCCATACTAATATTATAAATTCGAAAGTAACACTGTCTGTCTCTATGTATGTTACCTTTTCACTCCTAAATTACTGAACAGATTTCAATAAAATTTGGCAGAGAGAAAGATTGCATCCTGGGGAAGAACATAGGATAGTTTTATCGACATACATCGCGGGCGAAGCCGCGGGCGGAAGCTAGTGTTTTATGCAATTGTCAAGTTAAGATATTAATTTTGCTTACAATGTTAGAAAAAAATTGTTTGTTCATGCCTGGAAATGAACTTAACCAAGTCCAATCATTTTGGTGAAATGTTGACACTGATAATGTGGTTGTATTTATTTAGCATACTTGGAGCCAAACTTTCTCCAACATGAGTGATTCAGCATCAAAGCATTTATGGCCCATATTCTAGTTTGACATAAAATTTCCATCTCTTTACGCAGGTTACCCCAACCATCCAATGAGTTTCCTGCTCAAGCTTTGGTGGATTGTGCAAGCAGCGTACTGGATCCACACCGTCCCCGAGTTGTACTTCCAACGCATCAAGAAAGATGAATGGATTGCCCGTATCAGACACGCTTCCGCTGCATTTGCATTTGTTGCATTGGCTTATGGATTCAAGTAAGTGTATTTTTATTTTGTAGTTATAAATTGAATAAAGACAAAAAAGCAAATTGGGCAAACAATAGGCCCTATAGAATAAAAATGCGTTGTTGTTTGATTATAAAAAATATTATTATCAACTACTTGTCTTATTGATAACAAAATTATTGATGAAACCAAACACTTTTACAATTGAAATTATCATTTTTTAACAAAGTAATTCTACTATTTATCTGGTAGTTTGATGTTATCGTTTTCAGTTTATAAAACCATTCATAATCAGAACTTATTTTTATTATGTAAGTTAATTAAATGCTACTGGTCATGCTGAGTAGGTGGCTTGTATTATTTTTGTCAGCAATTAATGCTCATGACTTTTATTATGGCTTAGATAAGCAGTTGTATAATTATACCTACCACCAAATGAATGTTTTCATTGTAGGTAACTATAATTGAGCTTCATTTTTTTTTTCAACATCACTGGTATATCTGAAGATATCTGAGGTAGAACCGTAGAGGCAGAACTGTAACTGACATTTTCTTTCATCATAAGTATTATATAATTCACTAACAGATGAAGTCAGGTATAGTTAGCCCTATGTAGGCTGTACCAAAATGGCAATTTTTTAAAGGTGACATAGGTACGTTCCTTTAGGTAGAAGGATGGTTCAACATATCCACTTGACATCATCAACATTATTTTTCATAAAGTCCTAGTTTCTCCAGGTACTTATTGTAACACAGAACTCATTGTGATAAAAGTTTCATTTGTTAAACAGGTTCCAACGTGTGGGTGTCTGCTTGGTTGTGCTGCACTCTCTGGCCGAGTTTGTGGCTCACAGCTACCGACTGAACACCATCCTCAGGGGAGAACGTGAAGACTGGTTAGACAAATGTAAGTGCAAAATCACATTATTAATTTTCAAGGTTGGGTATCTTCATGATCACAACGATCCTGATGTGTATTTTTTACTAGTATTTACAGAACATGCATAGACAGGAATACTATATAGCAAATCTTTAATTTTAATAATCTGTTTGGATAATATTGTAGGACATCCTGATTTATACTTGGCAGCTTGATTTTTTTTTTGCCATTTGTATTTACTTGTACTTAATGATTTAAAGGTTATATTGCTTCATTTACGATGCTTGATAAATTGATTATTGTTATGCATACAAAATTATTCTGCTATCTCTTTATTTTTCACGAGACCCAGACGAGAGCCAGAGACGAAAATTCTAAAACATTCTAGTGTTGATGTGGTTTATTTGCACCTGTTCTAACGTGCACTTTTCTGCAGTCTTGGGCCTGATCAACGGCTCCGTGTTCGTGGCAGTGCGCCTCTGCTCGCTGGTGCTCGGCGTGCTCACCTTCTACTTCGGCCTGGCGGGCGCCGCTCAACTGGTGCTCCGCGTCGCTGCCTTGTCCTTGCTTGTCTCCTTCCAGGTAAGATACACTTGTCTTTGGCTTATAGTAGCCTCACCCGCCCGCTAAACACCTCGTTCCTACGTTTAGATGATGTCACAGCTGTTTCCTAATTAACTTGGTCAGAAAAAAATTTATTTCACATGCAAATAATTTTTTTACGTACATAATACGATTTTAAACGATGTTTTATTATTTGCTAACCTTGATAAATTGTGTTTTACACTTATTGAAACTGTTTAACTTGTCATGTATAATACTTTAATGTTTGTGCAGTTTACTAGTTGTTGTACTGGGAAGTAGTTACAATACAATAGTCAAATTTATTGTCAGTGTTTATGAGGTGTAGGCACATAATTCTTTTTTGTTTTTGAACAGGTTTACCTGATGTTCAACTTCATCTCTGAAGCCATCAAGCAGAGACAGGAGATCCGTCAACAGGCGCAAGCCAAGCCCAAGAAAGAGAAAAAGGAAAAGCCTAAGAAGGAGAAAGGTAAATAAACTTCCAAAATCGCTTGCCGTTTCTGACATATTTCTGCAAGAGTTGTGAATTTTATTGCGTCTTCGAAAAGTACATGTTATTTTCAGATCGATGTTAATATTACGTTGTTGTTTTTGTGAACAGTAAAGAAAGCCCCGGTCGAAGAGTCAGACCTGCCCGAGGTGGACCAGAACACGAACAAGACGCTGCGACAGCGACAGAGCGCCGTCAAGGCGAAGTGAACCGCACTCACTCACACAATACTTTGACATTAACTGTAATGTTAGGTTGTCGTCATCCCGTTGTAACTGAGTCTTTCCACTACTATACTTTAGTTACATTCTCTTCCCCTTTAGGTATCAATGTTCTAGCACAAAACTGTACTTTTGTATTGTGAGATTCGTAACGAACTCTGG
Source organism: Luperina testacea (assembly GCA_927399505.1). Taxonomy (NCBI): domain Eukaryota; kingdom Metazoa; phylum Arthropoda; class Insecta; order Lepidoptera; family Noctuidae; genus Luperina; species Luperina testacea. The sequence goes on from OV656756.1 coordinate 11,797,997, forward strand.
TACATGTAATCGATGTCGATGTTAATTGATGTTAATTAAATAAGTATCAAGCACGTACGTGACAAGACTTACTTTATCGTAGTTAATCATATTGTATTTTCATTTTACGAAACATTAATTTAGACTGTGGAACATATTATCGTCATTAAAAGTATAGTGGATACAGGGTTGTAAAAATATCTCCTAAAGTGTAAAAAAATGAAGTCTAGGTTAAACTGTTGTTTATATGAATATATTGATAAGAATATTGAAGTATTGTGTGTTCATACACATTAAATGATGAAAATTCCATTTTTATTTTGCATTTCAATATTTAAAGAAATTATTTTTTGTTGTAATATGATGAATTCCAATACGAGTTTACATTTTAAATTATATTTTTATATTTACAGTATACTTTTACTATATCTAACAGTTTCTATATTTTTAACGAGATGGATGTTTTTCTTCAGTTGCTGTAAGATTGTAATCAGGTGCTGTTCAGTTAATATTATTCTTTCTACATATTCATTGCATTTGGTATGAACGTTTTGCCTCGTTTGCGTTACACTTTGAGATTGAATCCGTGATTGTTGTTATACTTTAATATGAAGTAAAGAAATAATGAAATTATTCTTCCTAATGTGAAATTGTGCTCATAAATTATTATATAATTTTCATGAGAATTGTCAATTTTAAAAGCTTGATGTTATTTTTATTTCAAATAAATTTTTGTAAGAAATCATGTCATGTGTTTGTGTTGTCTTTGGTTTTGCTATCTTTACACACAAGATCAAATTAAAAATTCATAATGAGAAAGTGTTCCTACTTTGATGACCTGCGGAACCGGGCAGACGAAACAATTAAAGAATTTTAAAACCTTTGTAAACAAGAAGTGAAAACCGTACAGATCCACTCCACCTTGTGATGAAATTTTTAATAGCCATTAATTCCAAGTGTATTCTATTTTTACCGACTTCAGAAAAGAATTGGAAAAAGTTATGTTCCGTATCTTTCTCCAAATGAATAAGTTAGAGCCTAAAGATGGGTAGGTACCTATAGCAGTAGGTATAGGTATCCATACCTTGAGAGCCTGCCAATTGCCATCTAGACAACTAGAAGACCTGAAATACACGCGTACGGCGCGGCGGCGTACCGACACGTCGCGTCGGTCAAATTCTAAGAGCCCAATATTGTGCAATAAGTGTATGTATTAATATTACACAGGTGCTTCGTTAGCACCTCTACCGCGCACCGTACGTGCGTATTTCGTGCCATATTGATAAGGTCTTAAAAGTAGGTTTTCGCCGTATCGTACGTAGTGGTATCTCATGTAGGTACTTATTCTTCTAAGTCTCGCTTGTGTACGTTGGAATAAAAATCTGTTAAAAAGCGGTCCAGACAAACATTTTTAAATTGTTTTTAGTGGTCCATACCTCAAAAGGAAAAAAAAACGAAACCCTTATAGGATCACTTTGTTGTCCGTCTCTCTGTCTGTCTGTCAAGAACTTTTATCTCGGGAATGCGTGGAGGTATCGAGTTGAAATTAAAACCATTACTCAGGTCTGCAGTCCCTTGAAGCTGTGAAAAAACCAAATTTCTAAGTTAACGTAAAAAAAAGATCGGCCGTTTATGCCGCAAAAACGTATATTTCGACACTCAATGGAATCAAAATCTATGGGGTACTTTCCGTTGTCCTAGAATCATGAAATTTGGCAAGAAGCAATTTCATGTAGCACAAGTAAAGGAAAAAAATCCGTAAAACCGTAAATTTGTAGTTACATATCTACCCACAAATTTGTACGGAACCCTCGGTGCGCAAGTCCGACTCGCATTGACCGTTTTTTTTTATAAGTACCGTATATTCTTTCATAGGCATTTACTACTTAAAAAGGGTTTATTTTCATATTGCAAACAGACACTTCAATTTTATTTATTTGTATAGATAGATTTTTATGGATAATAAAGAGTATCCTATCTACCTTACTTATACATACATAAAAATTCTAGTCTATACCACAATATTTTATGTTATGGTATAGACTGGAATTTCTATTATGATGTTCCAACTGGATTACCCACTCGAGACTTGTACCTAGTTTGTTTTGTACACTAGTGCTCATACACAACACGCGTCAGCGGCAGAGACAACTGCAGTCGTCGACGACGCGTGTCGACGGCAGCCGTCAACAACATACCGCTCGTGTATTTGAGCACCGCAGGGCCGTCTTTACCCGGGGGTGCAAGGGGTGCGTGGCACCCGGGCGCAGGGTCTTAGGGGGTGCAAGCCAATCCTTAAATCTACACGTACCATGCGTAAACCTTCTCGAAATTGAAATGAATAAAAAACTACTTACGATTAACTATGATTCAAGTCAAGATAGATTGACTAATTTGGCTATAGTAGCCAAAGTAGTAGTAGTAGTAGTGTAGTAGTAGTTTGGCTATCGAATTGAAAGTTGATTAAAAAACAGACTATATCATAATAAAGATTGTCGATTTTAAAGCCGGAAATATCAAATTTGTTGTTTGAAAATGTACCTAATTTTATTGTAGACTAGGTAACTAAATAAAACAAAAATTGGGGCGCAGGCTGATTTTCGCACCCCGGCTCCCAATATGGTTAAGACGGCCCTGGAGCACCGTACTCAAATACACGACCGGCACGTTGCCTCCATGCGTGTCGCTCGTGTGTATGCACACTAACCTCTCGCGGAGACTAAGTTCTTTATATTACAATTCTTATATTGCGTCACTAGGTTATCCATGGATACAGGAAACACCTAAATGGGTTTTAATTACAGTGACAAACGTTAAAACAAACTGCTAAAGTAAATTAACAATTTTGTTGTGAATAAAGCTAATGCTTAATAAAAAATAGCAATAAATTGTAATACTTATTTATAGTAATCAAAGTTAATTACTTAACTTTGACTATGGATTATTCCTAGAGAACACATACACTGATAATACCTATATTAATAGATCTGAAATAAATGATAAAATAATACATATCATTACCTATTATGGCACCTAACGTTATTTCAGTAAATTGGTACGGTCAGCATCAGTAGGTAGGTATCTAAATCATCATTTAGATACCTACCTACTCACATCACATCATCAGCATCACTTAGGTACTACGAAGTAAATACATCTATTTTCTTCGTAGTAAGTGATGCACTCATGCAAGTTTATCACTTTCTGGTCAAACATTTTAACAAACGTTTCGAAAACCAGAAGTAACAAGATGAAAATTCGGGAATTTTAAAATTAACTTGATGGTTCAGGAATTAGGCTGTTTTCGCCGTTATCATAACTTGTAACTGAAATATTGCAAGTGGTTAAAAATAACATTATTTTGTAACTTTTTATACCCTTTCTGTGATGCTGACTTTACTAGAACTAATTGTTTCCTACAATGTAAACAATGGGTAAGGTTAATGACGCTGTACCTTCCTACTTATTTAGAACTGACCATTTTACGTTTATTTTATCACTTAAGTAATTATCTCGTCAAAATCATAAACATTACTTCGAGTAAACTAATTAGGTAGGGCCCCTAAGCAGTATTAGCCCAAGGCCCCACAAATTCAAGATCCGCCCCTGTAAGTAGGTACCTATCTACTTACAATGCACAATGCACATTAGTACGCAAACACTCTGGATAGTCAGCTAGAATGCATAGAAATTTAATTTATACATTCTAGCACCATTCATTAGCAACGCTTGACCTTATCAGTGAACGCTATATTGTATTGGATATATGTGATACCTATGTGCATAGAATCTACATAATAAAAAATAATTCATTCACTGACAGTAAACGCTCAGCCTAAGCCGCTGGGTAACATGAAATTTTGCCTAAGAGTTTCCTAAATAGGTACCACCGATACCGAAAGTGGAGTTCTAGGGGTGGATTTTTTTTAAATTCGTCTTCTCTCTAGTGGGTTAGATAGGGAATGAAACTTTGGATGTTTGTAATTTTGCATTTCTTGTTACCTTAGTCATCGCTTAGGACACCTATAAGGAGGAGAGTCCATCTGCCCCACATGTTCTACCTGATACACACCCCCCAGAGTCGTAAGACTTGTGGTTTCATTTCAAAAGTCCAATCACAGCTAATACACTGTAGGTAAGTTGGTTAATAATTTAGTAATAGGTAACCTACGTAGCAAACACTACTCAAGAAAACCGAAGTGCAGTGCTTAATTCCAAACCAAAAAAAGGTATAAAGACATTAATGATCGAAAGTTTGTGGTGGCGCATGTAGGCTACCTACCTTTAAATTGTAGAGATAGCCTGTTTCAGTATTTGATTGAATTTTGCCTCAGTATTCTGCCTCAGTATTTGATTGAAGGTAAGTTGTAACTGTAGGTAAGTTGGTTAATAATTTAGTAATAGGTAACCTACGTAGCAAACACTACTCAAGAAAACCGAAGTGCAGTGCTTAATTCCAAACCAAAAAAGGTATAAAGACATTAATGATCGAAAGTTTGTGGTGGCGCATGTAGGCTACCTACCTTTAAATTGTAGAGATAGCCTGTTTCAGTATTTGATTGAATTTTGCCTCAGTATTCTGCCTCAGTATTTGATTGAATTTTGTTACTTATTCAGTCTGGTAGTTATCCAATTTCAGGCTTTTGATAATAAATCAAGACAGACATTTAAAATAAACTCAGTCGAGGTTTGTTTTACTCAAAATGAAGCTCGGTAAAGTAAAGTGTCGATTGCGTCAAGCCATAACAAAAAGTTAGATCGATAGATCATTGATCTGGCTCCAGATTGATAAAAAATACAGGCTTATTCTACGAAATCTAAATATTTTAAAAAGCTTTGTCGTTTTTCAAGGCCTTAGGTACTTATTTTATTTTTTGTGTTAAACTCTTAAGTGTGGCGGAGACTAACTCTACCGCTTCAGTACGTAAGAAAAGTGAGAAGCTGGGATCCGTATACCTATATTCATTAGAACTCATGAGCTAACGTATTTGGGGAGCCTCTCGCTTCTCAGACTGGAAGCCGCATTTCGTCAGAAAGTTGTCTGGTCTATCCTCCCACGCTACTTTAATCAATCTTTTTGTTATCTGATTAACTTCCTGACACACATAAGCAGGTATACCTACATATTGAAGATCCGCGGAGAGTCGGAGACATAATATGTTTGTCTATATTTTTATGCAAAATATCTGGGTTACACGGTTTAGATTTTGGATGGGTGTAACAAAATAAGGACTTACATTACACCGGCTTGAGAACACACTTGCGTGGTCCGTTGATCCCTTCATGAGCATACGGAAAAAGTCTCTTAAAATGTCTGTTACTAATAATTACACAAATCAATATTTAAAACTTTTATTTTATGGGTTTAAGGCTCTAAACATATAGTTGCTAGAGTACCCTAAAACTAATTGGCTACTTACTTTCATTTCAGAACTGAGGTTTTTATCAAAGCAAATTGGCATTTTTTGGTATCCATTCAATTTGATGATAGGTTTTTGTCGGCGACGACCGTTATTGCGGCCCGTGTATCTAGATGCGCGTGAGTTTCCGCCGAGACGCTGCCAATGTCGCGATATATAAGGTTTATAAAGTGTGTGAGCGAGTGCGGAGAAGCCAGTTGTTGTTCGACATCAGTGGAGTCTACACGTTGAAAATGCATAAGATTACTCTGTTCATCTTGGCGGCAGTGTTTGCCGTAGCGTTCGCAGGTTAGTGTCCCCCGGTTTTTACCGCCATAGCGTCCGAGCTGACTCGTAATTTACTTTTCTAAGTGTCATTTTATGTTATTTCCGATTGGATTCAGACAAAGATCAGTGATCTTGCATGTAATTGGGTTTACTTTGGTGATTCACTGTGTGGTTTGATGAATCAGGAAGGTCAATCATCCCTGGGATTCAATTACCCACGTCAGAGGCTAGAGACAACTTACTACAAAGTGTGCAAAATTTAATATTTGAATAACAGTGGGAATTGCTTCTACCAGGGGGGGTCTATAACTGGACCTAGAGCCTAAGCTTAGCGGTTTCCTACTTGTTGAACCTAACCAAGAAACTTAGCTCGAAGCTATTAATATTGACATGGTTAACATCACATCGTTGCTTTTTTTTATCTAAAATTGTAATCGATATCTGTAATGCAGGAGCTTTAACCAGCACAGTTAACCAATAAGCTCATGTGTTTCAAATCGAAGTTTTGTTATTAATTAAACTTATACAGTTTAGACTTATATACTTTACTGATAAAGGCTTAGGTCCTTAAGTAGGAACCTATAAGGGTTATTTTGAACCTTCAAAAAATCATACATTGTTAAAAGCTTTGTAGAGACCTTTCCAGTGCTGAAATATTACTTATTCTCACTCGTTTTCACTATCTATTGTTTTGTATGGTTCTTACAAATATGTTGATATCATTACTCATACATTCCAGCGTATGATGTAGCTTAAAACAGTTAGAAATCAAAGCCTTCGTAGCTGCATAGCTTTTACCAAAAGTTCTTTGTCAGAGTTCTAAAAGTAGGTACCCATTCGTAAGTTTATAGATGGTACCATGTTACTCAGTAGGTTCTTTCGTGTTATGAGAACATCATATTTTTTGTTATTTTCCCGTTTAGATGATAATGTTTGGTCGAATCCTGTCGGTCACGATTTGCTGAGGTCATGGATAAAAGCAAACGCCTCGTGCGTTTAACTACAGCGATTAGCGATGATCTCAGTTTATAATGGTGAATAGCTTCCTGATTCATTGATATCTGCTTACATTCTTCCTTTAATTGTTACTTTAGGTTCTTGGTTTTCTAGTCTGGCTAGAATTTTAGACAGTCATATAACGTCTGTTTTTTATGACGGGCCACTGATTAGTTTTAAAGGAATGGAGGAGTCATCAGATATGAGTAGGTAGGTACCTACATAACTGAGGTGACATTTTGGGAAAAGCTTTCTCCAAAGATCATAATTCTTTTACCATTAGAATTCTGATGCCTATATATCTCGTAACTAGCTAGGGACCGAACATGATCCATCAAAGTTCAGTAATACCCCTGAGCTGTGAAATCTACTTGGCTACTTGATATGTATAAAGGACTCACTAGTATGAGCACGAATGACATATATGTGCATTGTGCACATTCCAGAAGGACAGTACTATGTTCCCCGCGCCTACTACACTATAGACGCGGAGGGCCACGAGTCTGCGCATGTGCCGCTGCGCCGCCTGCGCCGCTCCCTGCAGCCCTACCCCTACGCGTCCGGCGGCGCCGGCGCTAATGCCAACGCCAACGCCAATGCTGAAGCATGTAAGTTATTTTCATTATAAACCTACTAATATTATCGATGCGAAAATGTGTTTGTTGTTTTGTCATTCTTTTAGATCGACAAAATGTTTTGCATAGAGATGGGTAGTTTATGGGCCCAATGATAGCATAGTTCTCTATCCCGGAAAAATCCCCCGATCGGGACCAAAACCGCTGACGAAAACTACTTAGTTCAGTTATAAAATATAAAGATCTACTGGTGCGGGCGTAGCGATCATGCCGCGTACGTCTCGTATAAGAAAGCCAGCATATTGTGAGCGTATAACTGGCTAATCGCGATTTTTGATTACCTACTCGCCTTGTCCTACGTTACTAATCAATTCGCTTCGTGTAAACACTTCTTTGTTTCTTCAAACTGGAAAATCCTTATCTTTCAGAGGTTTTCAGGCTAGTGTGAAACATGTAGGCGTAGTAGGCACGCATAACGTCTGTTTCTAGTGTGGTACAGTGTCACTGATATTATGTGCAGTGCAAAAACTCGTGTAACTAAATTAATGGCCTCGGCCACGATCTAAACGCTCCCTAATGTGTTATGTCTTAAATGTAAGTACAGTAATGTGCATCTTTTACTCTTCAATAGAAGCCGCAATATGTTAATGGCACTGAAAGTCTCACGCAACAGTAAAGCTTCTATAACGACCGTGCGCATAGTTTGTGACAAGAAAAGCGCTCAGCTTTATATGCAACACAATAACCCATAACAAAATAACCTAGTGTTGGAACGTGCGGAATGTCTTATGTCAAGCTACTGAGAGTCTGAGACTCTGAGACATTCTCGTTTGCATAATATTCAAAGCAAATGGAAATTTTTATCTAGGCTCTATAGACAGCCTGCATAGTTAAAATATAATAGGTAAGTAGCTAAGTTAATTAGTATAGGCCCTGGAAAAAAGGCTTTGTTTTGTATTGCCTTTGAAAATGTACATTTTTGTACTAAAAAGGGCCAATTGCAAGATTCGAATGTTTTGGGACGACACTAACAGTATCAACCGTTGCTACTAAAACTGACTGCAAGTCCTCATATCTAAAAGCTATATTTAATTATTTTTTAAGTACATTAATTTCAGTTATTATGAATAAAACGGTCACGCGGTTTACCACTAAGAATTGTGATTAACCCAAACCACTTTCTTAGCTGGAAACATTTTACAATGATGATCCAGAAAAGAATAAATTGGTACATAAGTTCTACACATCCGAGCAGGTAGGAACTCTTCAGAATCAGAAGTATTTGTGAAAAGTAGTAAGTACTTACTTAGCTCTTGACAGCCAGAAAGAGCTTCGTAAATCCATTAGCTTATTTGCAAAAAGACATATTATATTCAATGAGGCTCAACGTGTTTTATTAACTTGCCTGCATATTGAAACAGCAATTGAAAATCGACTTGACAAGAGTGTAAAATATACTAGAGGCAATTTTAATAAAATACAGTTAAGTACGTCGATATGATGTTCAGACTTCAGACACTATGTACATCAAGGCTGTGTGTAGTCACACGAATAATTAGCAATAGAGTTTTTGATGGATGTGACACTGTGTTGTTTATGGTACTAACAATGATTCATTAGTGATGTTAGGTGCCGTTCCGTCATTACGTCATTAATGATTAATTAAGCGTTTGTTCTTGAACAAGTGAAGATTATTACGAAAAGTTATAGGTACCTTATAATTTACTTGAAGTGAAGGTTTTTCTCGAACAAATAAATATTTTTAATGCCAAGGTTGCAATCTTTTTGAGAAGTATCTTCCTATTATATTGCTTACTATGCAGTCTCAATAAAAATAAGCGTATCCAAAATAAAGCTTTATTTAGCATTTGAACTTGAGTATCAATTCATTCCGGTCCTTGAATTTTGCACAGAATTTATTTCTTAGTCACGAATTTCTAAAGATTTGTTATTTAATATTAAATGTAATCGCGCGTAATCGAACATCATTGTAAGCGTATCCTTAGTTGTGTTTAAATCACTTTAATTTTTAAATGATTCCATACATTTTCCGTCCCATCAAGGAGTGCAATTAAAAAAACCTTTTCAATTCATAATCAGATGTACTTATAATTTTCAATCAAAGATTCTACAACAGCCTCTAACTAACCGAATCGAATGGCCGACGCGGGTCAATCGTAAATTCAAGTCATTCAAGTCCATTGTTATGCACTAACTGCATTTCCCGACTTGGTATGCACAACCACAGTACATGGTCACAGATAATATAATACTCTACGTGACTTGGTGTAGATACGCGCTACATATAATTGTCATCGAATGTAGAACCCCTGACGTGTCGAGTAAGCTTAAAAGTGTTGCGGCTGCGACGCCGTCCGTTCATCTAACGGTTTCGGAATTCTCCGGGCATCGGGCAAGTGGACTATACGCACAAAAAGTGATCGATAAACATCACTCGGTGGCCGAAGAATAAGTGGAGTAGTTACCGTTTGGTCATAAATTTATTTTTAATGTCTATTATTGCGACCCACATCATTTTATTTGATTGATAGTAGGTCGGCTTATTAACAGGTTTACGCATGTGCTCCTTTCTATGACCGCTGTTCTGTATCTTAATTTGAGATAGAATTGGATTTGTTATTTTAAAGTTAGTTAGTTTTGTTCTTTTGTTTTTTACAAATTAGGCCTTTCAAACTTTCTCATACTAGCTGACCCGGCCACGCGTTGCTGTGGCTAACGTTTTTGTGCAATAAAATAATATTGCGATTATAAATGGAGATGTGAGCTATGTATGATAATGATGTAACAACTATAATGGAGTCGAAACGCACCATGCCCCATATAAACCTTATCACAAGTCGATCACGAGTCGATCATGGGGTTATCACCTTTATTACATAGGCTACCCTAACATTTAACTGCTGATTTTAGATAATTATACTAGCTACTACCTACCTACCTAAAATGTAAGATCCTAAGAGAATGCTGAACACAATCACCAGATTGGTGATCGTGGTGTATACCTGCGTACTACCTGGTGCCCACATCTAGTAGGTACTTGTTAGGAGGCCTACACTGTCCTCCCATACCTATTATTATCGTATTATCAGTGTAATTTGAACATATTGTGAAAACCATTTATTTTTAAAAGAGTAAAGGTTTCGTCACACTGGATGCGTTCTGCGGTCTGCGGTCTCGGTCAAAGTGAAGTTTGTTCATACATGATGCGGGCTGTGTTCATTTTGACCTGACCGCAGACCGCAGAACGCATCCAGTGTGACAAATCCTTAACCGTGGAGTTTCTTTCCGGCTCTTCTCCAATGGAAATGACCAATAGTGGAACTGTGCTCCTAACTTTTATAAGTGTCTATGTAGGTTTATCTATACTAATATTATAAAGAGGTAAAGTTTGTGAAGTTGTAGGGGGAATCTCTGAATCTACTGAACCGATTTTGAAAATTCTTTTACCAATAGAAAGCCACATATTTGTGAGTGTCACAGGGTGTATATTTTACTAGCTTCTGCCCGCGACTTCGTCGGCGTGAAATTTCGGTCGGGGGAACAATCCCCCGACCCACCCCGTCGCATCGCATCGCCTGCCCGCGCTATTACTTCGTTTTTGCTTAGCGTTCTTTCTGACTATTCTTTTTTTGCTCGGCTCCTTAAGGTCATAGCGTGATGTTAAATAGCCTATAGCCTTCCTCAAGAATTGGGCTATCAAATGCAAAAAGAATTTTTCAAATCCGACTGGTAGTTCCAGAGATTAGCGCGTTCAACCAAACAAACAAACTCTTCAGCTTTATAATATTAGTATAGATGTTAAAACAAGAAATTTTACGGGGACGAAGTCGCGGACAGAAGCTAGTGTGAAATAAAATATTTCAATTTGAATTTAATATACTCGTATGTCGCAAGTCTGAAGACGAAGCTTTTAACGATAGGTAGTTCTTGAAAATACAGTGGTAGGGTATAGTGCTCGCGTCTGGAATACCTAGGTTGATCTACCTACGTCTTTTTAGGTAAAATAGGATGCTAATTTTTGCACGAGTCCTTTGTATAAAAAGCCTTTTTGATTTCAATTTTAATCCTACTGTTTTAGAACATCATCTAATGTTCTTACCTGTGTTTTCAGACGGTGGTGGTACCGCGAACGCGAACGCGAACGCTCGCGCATCCTCCGGCGGTTGGGGTGGCGGCCGCGGTGGTGGCTATGGCGGCAACGGTGGCTGGGAACTCCCCTCCGGTGGATATGGCTCGTCCAACCCTGCGCTCAGGTAATAATTATTAAATGAGGACCCAGTTAGAACGTACTTGATAATTAAAATCTAGTCTAGGATATATGACAGTCAGAGGTTGATAGCCTGATTACCGGATCCGGACGTATACTTAAGTATTAACCAGTCGTGGAAGATGTTTTTATTGTGAATATTCGTGGAGAGGCATGCGGAAGCTCATGTCTAACCACGAACATGAACGTCCACACATTGCGAATCATGCGATGAACGCCGTGCGCTGCGCATGACTCGCAATGTCTGTATCCGCCTTTAGAATGAGTGATCCGTGCGGTTGGTTGACCTCACACTGGCCTTCATTTTTCTAAGAAGAATGAAAGATATTGGCTTCATTTGACACTTATTTTGGCCAAGCCACGTTTACAAACGATGCCAAGTCTATTCACACGGTCATTCAGTCTTTATTTTCGTAGATCAAATTCAGTTCACAAACATGAATGAGTTCTCATGTAAATTAAAGTTGCATATGAACATCGAATGCGTTCAACTTTTTACTTACCTGCATTTCATGACCACAATCAATTTTACGTACTGTTCTAATATATTTTAATTAAATTAATTATTTAATCTGAATTAACCAATAACATGTACAATCTTGTGTGTTCCTAGGCACTAGTTCGGCGGCAGTGAATAACTAGACTAACTCTATGGTGTCGGCCCATCCATCCTGAACGCGTATTTTCCACCAGTTGCACGCCCGCCGCGCTCTGCGCACGCACAACGCTGTGCAACTGCCGGAAGATTATTTCCTATTTATTGTAATTAATTATTAATACATTAGCCTAATAAATGTTTTATGCAATGCCATTTGATTAATATTTTAATACCACTTACCTCATCCTGTGAGAGAAAAGTCTTACATTACCGACTGATTTGGTAAAAACATTTTCATTTCGTAACTGAAAGGTACTATATTATATACTATTTAATAATATTGTACAAGATCCTACAAAGATAATATGTGCCAGTAGAATCACTTTAGGAACCAATCTCAATATTTACTTTAATCAAACACCCTTGTCGTAGCTGTTTGCGCAGTTGCATTCAAAAGACATCAACGCGTTTAATTTCTCAGCACCTTTGTAACTCGCAACGAGAGTATTTTAAATTATTCCAAAAACAATATGCAGTATTGTCCGAGTATCTTATTGTATTATTGGAAATATTTATTATTTTTATTTAAGTAATATTAATACAAAACAGTAACGTACTGTTAACATTTTAAGTTAATTTGATTAATAGGTAGGTATTTAGAAGCGATGAAGTACATTTTTTAATTGTTAAACTACTGCCCTAATTTTATGCCCACATTATGTTATTGACGATACTAATTGAGATACAAACACAATAACGGTTCCGCTCACGATAAAGATGGTGGAATATTTCAAATTTGCTAAAATTGTAGACTATTTTTATTAATCGAGTAGGTTTTACAATTTTGAAAATATGAAATGTGGCAAAGCCCGTAGACAAAACAAACGTCCGGTGGTCCATATTTGCCCCTGGATCGCAAAAGCTGGAAGTCATGGGGAGAGGCCTTTGCCCAGCGGTGGGATGATATACACTAACAGTAACATAATATGTCAAGGCCGATTGACGTTTAAAATACCTTCATTGCACGTGGTCATGATCTTATGATGTTAGACCTGGCTCCGGGCTCGATCATGTAATGGAAGGATCAAGTTCTAATCGTAAGTATCACCCATCCATAACATTTATGTACCGACCCTTCTTCAGTAACAGTAGGCATCGTCATTTTTAAGGATATTACTAATCCATTGCTTCATATGCTCGACAACAACAAACAACGCAATGAATGTTGTTGAGCTATCAAAACAGCTACTGTTAGTGTGTTACGCAATTACCCCGTTGTTCGGTAAGCCGTAAGGAACACATAGATTGTGCGGTCGATCGATGTCATCGACCGTTAAGATCGATCAGTGTGGTGCAGGCAGTTAGATTACGTTCGTCGATCGATCATTGCGGTGTTTCTCAGCTCTTGATATGAGAGTGGTTTTAGGTTGACACTATACCCTAATATAGAACCATATTTATAGTTCTTAATTGGCTCTAGTTTTTTTAAATGCTGGTTTCTAATTTCAATGAAGTACAACAAATAGCTATTACGAGTGTAATTAAAATATTTTTTGTATACCTTAAAGCGATAAATATCGACTGATCAACGTCGATCTACCACAATCTTGTTCCACTTAACCGCATTGTTATCTGTTGACTATCATCATCATCTGAAGCTGCAGCCAAATACCAGTATTTTACATAGAGCGACTGCCCCCACAACCCAGTTACTGGGTAACACGATACCTCTTGGTATGACTAGTTGTCAGGCTTTGGGGCTAACTACTCGTAATAACCGTCAAGGATCTACAAACGAAGGCGTAACTAACTTATTTAGGTGCTTTCCCTGGCTCGGAGGGGTCTCAGTAATGTAATGGATAGTCATCTATCTACTGGTCGATCTCGGCAAGCGTTGCTTAACCGACCCGTTCGGCTTTTAATATTTAACCCCGAGCCCTGCTGCGTTGTCTGTTAACTATCATATTAATATCACAATGTATTACTTCCACAGTTCTGGAATGACTCGTCGTCAGTTCGGGCCGGTGCAAGGGCGTTCGGTGTCAGCCAGCACCTCCGTAGGTGTGGACGAGTCCGGAGCTGGATACTACGACCAGTCTTCATCTGTTAACTAATGACTATTCTCTCCTCTTGTTCAACCGCTGCATAGGCATTGTAGATTTATAGGTACACCTTCAGTTCCTGGAATACTGATCAAGAATTCACTCTATCTTATATCTAGAATATGATGCACGTAAACTCTCATGTTTCGTTTTGACTACAGGTCAAATTCTGTTGGTATGTATACACCGATGAACAGCATTTATGCCCGTTCTCACTAACACTAGGTGCCACTTAAATGAACACCTAAATAAAAGTGCATTGTTGGATTTATAACTTTAGGCATTAAGCCGAGCGTTGGAATTCCAGCAGCGCGCTTTCATGTCGCTGTCGTTTAGTGTTAGGGTGCTTACATAAAGAAGCGGGTTTTCGGTCCCGTCTCTCGGTACAAGTCTCTGCTGGTTGATCTTCGGGAGGAAACGGTTACATGTTTAACCTGTTTCTTTACAAGTGAGCGCATAAGATAACAAGGGAATATTATACCCGCACCGATCGGTATCGACTCGCACAGACTCGTCTGCACCGGAAATCTGTTTCTTTATGTAAGCACCCTTAGGCAGTTGTCCCACCGCTGGCGAGGAAGCGACTAAATCGGTTATTTTCTCGCTCAATAAACGTACAATAGGTATTACATTCCGTGTAAACAAAAGAGATGCAAATATTAATAGTTGATCGCTGACTCTTCACACTGCCGGCGAGGACTCGCTCCACTGGTTTGTCGCTGAGCGACAAGAGCTATCAAAAATAATACTCGCTCAGCGATGTTCGCTTGGCGGTCAGAGCTCACGCCGAGAGATCAACCAGACAAACCCCTGTGGGACAAACCGCCCTGCGCGAGTGGTGCGAGTAATCGCCCGTCGCACTCGGACACTCGCTGATAGCCCAGCAATAAAAATATCGGAACTCGCTGATCGCCAACTCGTTTTCAGTTGCTAGTTCTACTCGCTACTCGTTCATAGTCGGCGGTGGGACTACTGCCTTAGTGTAAACAGGCATGAGACGTGTGTTAGGTAACGCCTTCTACTTTGATTCCTAGACTATTACTACTTACTACGTGATATAATTTCATGAGACATGTTCTGTTTTAGAGTCTCGATACAAAGGTGTATGTATTAAATGCCGTGATATACATAACATAATTATAGCTCATGCAGTTGTTGCTGATAGCAAAATGAATAATGAAATAGAATCTATGTAAGTACCTACTCGTCTTCCATAGTTTGGAAAATTCTGACATTAATTAAGGTTAACTATATGAATTTACAGGAATATAATTAGATATATTTTTTATATGTACAATAAATAGGAATATTTAGGTGAAAACGTTTCAGGATGGTAAAAATTAAAAATTAAACTTTGAACATAATTTATTTTATTTTATTAACTTTACTAACATTTGTGGTGCCATTTTGCTAAGAGAGCGTGAAGTGTTCTATATAATAAAATAACATTATTTTATCCTCAAACCCGTACTCGATGTATTAAATAATCTCGCTCATAAGTGCTAATTTAAAGAAAATAAATCTCAGCACCACCTTGATTTTGAAGAGAACTGCTTTAAATTAACCAGTCCTAAAAAGGGCAGGTTACAAACGCAGATGCAGCGTATAATTCATGCAGTGACCCAGGTGCAGTGCTCGTACGTACGATGTAGCCCGGACTGAAGGTTCATTTCCTGTTTATGAAGTGAACTAGTGTTGTACGTGGGTATCAAGATATGATTTTTACTAAAACTGTTTCTTAAAAACTGAACTGAACCGATTATGGTTTAAATTGTCCTAACTTATAATATTTGGCAAGCACAAGTTGTTCTTCACACATCATAAACAATGTCAATATTTGCCAAAAGAAAACAAAGTGCAATTACTTAAATACCTAATATTATTACGGTCAGTCAGTTGCTAAAATGACATACTTTCGGCTTATTTCTGGGGCAGTTCCAACCTGTACTGTGGCCTGTTGTACGTGTATCCTTGGTCCTGGGTGGGCTCAGGCGCGGGTACTGGGACCGGCGCTGGCGCAGGCACGGGGGATGGGAATGGTGCGGGCTGCACTGGAGGCACGAAAGGTGGAGTCACTATCACTGCGTCGTCAGTTAACCCCACGTCCCGACTCGACGGGACGAAACGCTGACCGAACTGTTGAGGGAACTGCTGTTGGAACTGTTGAGGGAACTGCTGTTGGAACTGTTGAGGGAACTGCTGCGGAAACTGCTGACCAAATTGCTGGGGACTCTGCTGAGGCACCTGTTGGTAAACCTGCTGCTGACCCGGATAGAAGTTTCCAGGAGCTCCGTACAGAGGAGACACATCGTACTGATTGGGCACTCCGTATTGCGAAGGCAATTCCATACGACCAAACATGGATCCCAGGAACGGGAACTTGTTAGTCAAAGTTGCCCATAGTCCAGTGCCGCCAACTTGGTTGCTGCCCTGGTTGCCCCAGAAGAGTCTTTGCGACGGCTCCTGGATGGAGCTCGGGACCTGGTTGACGCCAGTTGTATATGGGTCATTTGGACCGGAGTTGTAGGGTGCTTCTCTTTGAGGGTAGTACGCTATACTACTCCCTATAAACAGAAAACACACCGTTAGATTTCTTTCAAATAAAATAAAAGTATCGATTGTTCATTAATTTCACTGCACGTACCGACTAAAAAGCACATTACAAAACCGATGTACGTATACATTTTCGAACGAGTTGCTGAACTCTAACTGTGAGCTATTGTTGCTCGTCTTTCCATTTATACCTCCTCTATTTGCTTCTAAACGAGGACCTTGAAGAAAAATTCTCGTAACCCAGTATTGAAAGTGTGAGGTAATGGCGGCTCACCCAGCAGTGGACGCGGCGTGGACAATAGGTGGGACATCTAGGTGACTCGTGCGCCGCCGCCCGCCAGCCGCACGCACAGGTTGTATCTAAATCATTCCACACTTGTCCACTATAAACAACAATGGACATTTCACAATATGTAAATGAACTTTACTTAAAGTTTTATCAAATGTTGCGGGTTACGCAATCTTATAAGCACGGAAAGAAAATCGATTTGGATTAAATCGCGCTGCAGTGTTATACGTATAACCCAACTCCCAACCCGAAAAAGCAAGATCCAGCTCGTAGGTTCTCTCCGCTTACTTTTAGAAACGCCTGTTTAGGTAAATTACATGTGTAATTCTTTCTTAAAGTATACTTAGACATCACTAGAGAATATGTCATTGTTATGTTTAGTAACTTGTTACAATATGGTTGTCTCAAATTTGTGAATAAATATTATTATTATTATTATTATTATTATTAATATTAAATACGCCTCCTTAAAATATTATCCTACCTTCTTAGATAATGTATGGTATTACAGCAATAACTTGTATGTTTTCTGTGAAAGCTCAATTCAATCTCTGATCAGTCAATGTGCAGTCACGTCTAATGTTTGCTTGACACATGATGCTGAAAAGGATAAAGTTAGTTAACGAAAAACGACATAACTGACTTGAACCCGTAACTAAAACCGTTCAAAATCTAGTCGCAATCTGGGGGCCTAAAAGTTCACTTTGGCAGAATCATAAAAGGATAATATTATGAATCGTAATGGACAGTTAACTGTTAAGTTAATCGAATCAAATCCCATTAATGAAGGATTCTTCAGTTATTTTTTTTTGTCTGTGCTGAAATACTAATCAATCCAATCCAAATCCAATCCCTATCTCTTTGATTATACCTGTAGGTATAATCAAAGAGATTGGAGTCCGTGTTTTTCTTTTTTTCGCTGCACTACGTATAGTGCAGCGAAAAAAAGAAAAACACGGACTGTCATCGCCATATTTTGATTCATAACGTTATCCTTTTACGATTCTGCTAAAGTGGCCTTTTTAGGACCCCTCATCTCAGCGACAATCAATGTCAAACACTTGTCAAATATGTAGGGATTTACAGATATTTTTGACACACTGAGATCAGATTATGAATGTTCTTAAAATTACGAGAATTGCCCCTCTAGTTAATTATATTTGTTCACATCTGAACTGGTTCAGGTTTTCATAAAATAGTGGCAAAAGAAATTCATTAACTCTTGAGCTAAGCAAAAATAATATTGAAAAGGTTATCCAAAATTAACACACACTGTATACGATAAAGATTCGTGAAAAATGCATTGAGTCGCGTGTGCGTGTGTTTACTCAACATAATCGGCATTATTCATAAGATAACAAGGTAGGTGTTTGTCTTCGCTTGTCATGGTATTGTCGCCCGCAGAAGCGTTTTGCGAAACGTTGCTCAACACCTCACCCGAAGAAACAGACTTCATACGAAATAGATAAGGATGTTTACATGGTCGCACCTCACGATTGTCCGCGGTCGTGATGACTTATTCATAGTTTCCGGTGTTTTGTTGGCTTGACATACTCTAATTATTATAATTGTCACTTCGTAGCAAGGAGCTACGTTAGTCTTAAATGTGTCCATCAGATATGCAATCTGTTTGCTCTCAGTCAGCGCCTGCCGTAAATGATTGCTTAAGGTTATCCACTTCATACGATTGTAAGTACTCTGAATATTAAGCACTTGCCAGGCGCTTCGATTTACACATCTAAGTAGATTAAATAATATACCTATACCTACGTTGAAATAAGTAAAAAAAAATTAGCTACCTAAACTGAAAGCGTTTTATATCTACCATGCAGCTTTGAACTCTTGCACAATTT
The DNA here is from genome assembly GCA_927399505.1 of Luperina testacea. Taxonomy (NCBI): domain Eukaryota; kingdom Metazoa; phylum Arthropoda; class Insecta; order Lepidoptera; family Noctuidae; genus Luperina; species Luperina testacea. The sequence goes on from OV656756.1 coordinate 11,816,917, forward strand.
TTTTTTCCCACATTATGACAGTTTCATAAAATATTCTTCTGTTAACAAAACATATTCGATTCATTAATCTTATCTTAGAATCTAACTAGTTTAAAGTTCAAGCATTGTGCAGGGAAAGCGAAGCGGTCATCAGTTGACCCGCGCCGAGTTTCGCGACACCGCGACGGTGTGTGCGGTCAGAGGTCATGTTATTGTTGACATGGATTAAGCTACTGGACATTACGATGACTTCTTTTGTAATTTCTAATATTAAAAGCATAAACTAATATTTGCCTCCTACTTATATTATGTTAGCTGTTTCGTCATATATTTCGGTTTAAACTTCAATGAGATGTCATTTCAATTCATCTTTCATTTAATTTTGACCTATCGTCGTCGTTCTACACGTTTTAATATATTATTCCACCTTGTTTTCGACAGCTTTTAGTTTGTTGGTTTGCTGCTTTCATACATTAAGTAACCCGTGCCGTGCCGTGACTTTGGCCCGGTGCCTGATCTCTCTCCGGTCATATCGGATTGCCGTCCCATCGGACTATGAGAGTGAGGGAAGAGAGAGTGCACCTGTGTCTGCGCACACACGTGTGCATTATAATATCTCCCGCGCCAAAGGCTGGTCTCCGCTGAAATTGGTCGCCATGGCCAATTCGGTCTGGAGGACTACATTTATGTAGTAGGCATCTAAGAGAGTCTAGGAGAGTTAGTACCTTTTAGGATGAAAAGGTACTAACTCTCCTCCGTCCGTTCTCTTAATCACAGTACTACAGTATATATCTACCTAATATATTATGCACCTTGACTCCAGTAAAAACTGTTGTTTAATTCAGAAAAGCATTTTACATAGTGAGGAATTTCACTATCCAGTTTTAAGTTTATAGGTACTCTGGTTCGTTTTACTTAATATCTTTTTCTGCAAGAATATAAATAGAATACTTAAACTTGTTTATAATAATCGTGACTGCATTATACCACGTATGCTTGATAAATAAGTTACGAGCAGTGTTGAATGAGGAAGTCCAACTAGGTTTAGACTCCTCTAGAGTTAGAATTGATATACAGTTTATGTATTCCGTGTGTGGGTAACGAAACCAGGAAAGCAACTAAAAAGATGAATGACGTTTTTGATTAACACGGCGTGCGACGATGTAGAAATGAACGTAAACGAAGCAAAAGGAACACCTACTACTTGGACTGTGGAAGTACTCGTATGTAAGGATCGTAGCAGGTGCGTTCTGTAGTTTCTGAATTCCCCCATGGGAAGAAGGCTTGAGTTTATGTGTGTGTAAGCAGGTTACTTAATATTTCAAGTAGGTACCTAAGTTGAATTACTGAAAATAAGAATACCACGCAGCTACAAAGTACTCATTTTTGCAATACGTAAATAAGGCTTGGCGCCTTTATTATAAAGTGACTGTTTTAAAACCCCATATACCCACCTACAAAGTGTAATTAAAGTAACGTTGAGAAAGACGTTAAGAAAGTTCTTCATAATGATGAGTACAATGCGACAACATTTCAGGTTTTCAGCTATTTTATTACACTTTGTAGGTTCTGTAGGTAGGTATATAAGTTTGTAAGTCGAAAAACATTCTGAATCACGACTAACAATAATATAATAGTCAATAATGGTAAGACTTGTCATTTTTTTGTGGCAGGCACTACGCAATATAATATATTCGACTGATGTTATCTACTTCACTTGTGTGGATAGTGGGATACAAATTTAAGATGTTGGGGTACATCCTCCTCTGCCGAATAAACGTTTTAAATCGAACTTTATAATTTATTAGTTATCTAAACTGTGACACAATAACTTTGTTAGGGTTGTCACTTGCGAATTAATTTAGATATTCACTTTTTTTTTGGTTGACACTATTTTAAACACCGCCGGGTGTTTAAAATATATATACCATAAATACTTATGACTGGTAGGGGAAAGGAAGGTAAGACAGACCCTGCAGGTACGAAGGTCTACCTTAATCATTTTGTACGGAATTGTCAGCGTACTCAACCCCTCCTTCCACGAGAGCACTGTATTAGCAAGGAAAGTTTGTTTTTCCATATTCTCATGTAAAATTGACGATTTTCAATTAGCCTACAGTACTTGGCGTTTGCATTGGCTTAAGATAATTATGATCTGGCGGTCGCTGTACCCAAAGTGACTTATGTATGATTGAAATAATATTAAAGTATGTGGACGATAGCGATACGTACTAACCAGAAATTAAGAGTTAATGTGGTATATACTAAAAGGCAAAACGGACACAGTCAAAACGGTCCGGAGAAATAAGGAGAGATTTAATAAAAAACTTGGTTCATTAGATGACATCAGTGGCCCAAAAACATCTAAGAATAGTGGTGAAAGAGACCTAAAAAGGAAAAACAATAGATACTTATACTTTATCTGACGATGAAATTTTTAGAATCAAGTGGAGATAAGTCCAATGACCAGCTTTTCGCTTGGCTGTATCGAAGATGTGAACAAAATGTTATGACGACTTTTTTTTTTGAGAGTTAATTTTGCTTTCCCATGTGATCCGTTGTGCCTAGGTTATGAATGTAAAACGGATCAGTTTAAGCTTTTAGATATCATCTACTAACTTAATTACCTATGAATATATTGAAGTCTAATTAATAAGTAGCGGAGAGTAAAATGTTGTTAATAAGTTGTGCTCTCGAAAATGTTAGTGAAACGTATAGTTTTTTTTTACCTTCTTCGTTCTCTCCTGTACAGTATTTAGAAGAAAAGTATCAAGAATAATGTACCTACTGAGTGATTTAAACAGTATTAAAATAGCGCCAAGTTAATCCCATGGCCAACTTGACATGAATAACAAGCAGTTGGTATAACTACTTAAAATACCTATTAGTATGTATACTACTAAGACTTATAGCTTTGATTTTGACTTTGTGGTGGAAATAGTACCTATCTGGGTGGGTTACCAAAAACAGTTTTCAAACAAAGAAAAAGCAAGAAGACTTGGGTACTAACCCATCCCACTGAGATTCATAGTACTCGCCAATCAGGCTTTAGTCCCTAAGGCTAAGTCAGCCTACATAGGCTGACAAGGCTTAAATCCGAGCATATGCTCGGATTCCGGAAAAAGGAAACCACCTTCACAAGAGGAGAACAGTGGTGGCCCAGTGGGAACGGCCCCAATTTAGAAAGAAAGAAATTTACGAATTGTATGTCGTGAGTTCGAACCCAGGCAGGCACTTTACTTTGTGTAATTTATTTCATCACCACTGCTCTTAAAACGGTTAAGGAAAACAACGTCAGAAAACCGGCATGTCCTTGAACTAAAAATTCAAAGACACGTGACATCTACCAATCCGCACTGGGCCTGCATGCATGCAGGCCTATTATGCATGCAGCTTTCTACGCTTCACAAGATGAACAATGAAATTCTTACAAGGCTTAGATACTAAAGCTTTTTTATAAACATAACTACTATATCATACTTTTTCCATAGTGACATCCTTAGGTACAAAGATTATGAACAAAAAGCTAGCGGTCATAGCTCGGTGACACAAGGTGACTGGCTAAGATGATGAGCCTGATATTATTATTTTTTTAACTAAATATGTACAGCATAAAGCACTCCATGACGTGGCTACCAGCAAAAAAGTCGTTAGTTATTCTATCCGTGAAAATGCCATGCAACACAATGGCCAGTTGAATTTTCTAAACGTTATGTCTTTAATGTATTTCGGTTATTCAATAAGAGATCATTCATCTACTATCTCTGTTTCCTGAGGAGATCAAACAATCTTTGTGTCATTCTTTAATGAAGACCACTGCAACAGCATCAACAAATATACGCTGATGGAATCTTCCGAACGTTATGTTGAATTTTCCATAAAAGTTTACCGTAGGTATTTTTATCCAAAAATAAACCTTAAAAGAAATTTGATTAGTAGGTATCTCTATCTACTTGGTACTTACATGGCTAACGTATCCCTATGTTTTGTGGTTTAAAACGCGAAAATTAGTGAGACAATTCTCATCATAAAATACTTACCAGCAACAGGTAATAAGTATACTCCTGCATAATAATAAAGAACAACTGCTATTATGTCAGTTTAGTTAAGTTATGTCTATGTAGTGTAGGTATGTACAATGATATTATAAGTGTAAATTGGGTAGGCACCTATAATAGAAAATCGTTAACATTTTGTGTAAATAACCTATTCTGCTTTATGATAATTATGTAAATAAGTAATACTAATAACATACCTACATAAATGCTAAACATGTTTGTAATAATTTACAGCAAGAAATGTAGCAGGTCCGCATTTTTTAGACTTGGCTGGCATCGCAAGGGAATTGAATGTAAAAAATGCGTAAGAAATACTGTGAAAAATAATTCAAGTAATGGATGCGTAATGTTTATTTACTGATACATACAGTACCTTTTACGGATGTAATGTTGTATGACAGGATACGGCCCTGACCAACCTTAGTCGATATCGAGTGGGTGTGGAGCGACGAACTATATGAACTCAACGTTGCAGTGAAGGTATTCGCTTAAGAGTCCCTAACAGTTTCGGCGCACTATTAGATTAGGTAATTATAGGAGCGCAGTGTGTCTGTGTGCGTTCGAACTATAAACTGATAATCGTAGTGTGCGTTGAAGCGGGAACAAATAATCTTGGTCCGTAACCGCTATTATTAGCACTCCATAGTTTTACTTACTAGATTGCGTAATACTGGATGGATTTTATTGTGATTATGACATGTTATGTTCAGGTACCCTATAAAAATATCGTAACCTATTACGGCATTCACTATAGTACTCGTAAAACCAAATTATAAAGTGTGACCAGCGTATTATAAGGTACGTCTGAAACGAATTGCACGTGTTATTGTTTACGTAATACAGAACGACGGGGAGGTCTGTAGTATTCCCTCGCCATAAGACCGCAGACCATGAGAGTATAGTATAGCAAGTCATTTTGTCCTATTTTATAAAGCTTATCACTTTATTTGTATAGAACAAGGAGAAAACGAGCGGGGAGGAAATTTACTTTAATATTGAAGATAGCTTTATTCAAACGAAACATTAATATGTATGAATAACATTAACAAATCACAAAGTGTCACACTATTGACATAAAAAAATAAATATTCATACAGTCTCAAAACTGGTTAGGCGTAGTACAAAATCACTCGCGATTCAAGAATTACGACGGGAGCGGCGAACGTCACAGGCGACACAGGTCCGTCGTCTAGAAGCCTTTGGGCGCGACTGAATGCATCGAGCGAGCGCATCGGTTTATAAGGCATTATTTAGATATTTTACTACAATTAAATTAGTAGTCAAAATAAAAATATAAAAATTGAGTTTGGTAGATAAACATCTCAAATTTTAAAATATTTAACACTTTTTGTTATTTTCAATAAATTCTTACGCGTAGACGACGGTTTTGCACATGACTTTATTGGGATTTTTCAGCGTAGTTATCATTTTTTTACAGGTACTAATACATTAAACTTAAAAAAAATAAATCGTAGACTTACTAATATATTATATGCCTAGTATTTAGGATTTTTTTTCAGATCGTTATTTGCTACCAGTAAGCTAAAAAAGCAATCGAAAAACTTGGTGTTTCGTGATTACGTAAAAACGTGTGTTTGTTTTTTATTTTTTGGAATTTATATTAAGTAGTTATCAAAATTTAAATTCGTAGACTTACTAGATAGATAGGTGATAAATACTTGTGTATTTTTTAAAAAACTAGATAACTTAAGGATATTGAGAAATTTGCGCTGAAAAAAACTGATTTTTCTGTTTTTAGTCCGCGAAATTGTTAGGGGCTCTTAAATCGGTTTACTCTAGGAATGTTGCAGGTGGCCTGTGGGCTCTAGTGTATAGTCCCTTTTATATCTAGGTATACTAATATTATAAAGAGGTAAAATGTGTTTGTTTGTAAGTTTGCATGCAGGGGGTAATCTTTGGACTACCAGTCGGATTTGAAAAAATATTTTTCATTTGGTAGCCCAATTCTAATGGTTATTAGGCTATATAAAAAAAAAGGAAAAAAAAAGAAGAAATAACGCTAAGCGAAAACGAAATGATAGCGCGGGTATAAGGTGATGCAATGCGACGGGGTGGGTCGGGGGAATGTGAAACTTCACGCGGACGAAGTCGCGGGCAGAAGCTAGTAAAAAAACTACCTTTTTATCAGTGGGTGCATATCAACCTCGTTTCCGACAATTCACTTTTAGATGACGACGAGCTGAAATACCGCAGTGACTCACGCATCAAATAACTGAGTACATTAAAACATTAGTTGTTACTTTTCGAAGCCGGATATTGTGATCACGTTTTGTGGAACTCTCTTATGCTGACGTAGCACTTAGTTATGGTAATCAATAATAAAGCTACAACAACATTGAACCATGGGATTTACGAGATGTAGCGGCCGTCAATAGTTTCGAAGAAATACAAAATATCCAATCATATTGCACGATTAGCATTAAATTAATTACGTCATCAAAACAAACTTGGATTTATATTTATGAATGGAATTATTAATTAAGTAAGCAACTAGAATAACACATTCATTAGAGGTCAGATAGGGGTCGGAGGAAACATGTAGGTATTAGAGTTGATTTCTAAGGATTTAAAAAAAATATTGTTCCTTTTTTATGGTTCCGTAACCGTAACCAAAGGGTGCCAACGGAACCCTATTACTAATCCTCCGCTGTCCGTCCGTCTGTCTGTCAGCGGGCTATAGGTACATTGTATATCTCATGAACCGAAATAGCTAGACTGTTGACATTGGTGTCGATTCCCTTGTTCACAAACTAAACTAAATTTTAGTTCAGCGCATCTTTTTCTTTCAAATAGAAAGAAAAAGATGCGCTGATTACTTTGACAGGACTAAACTAAATTTTTTCTTCTGTCCTTTTCTTAATGAAATAGAAAGAAAAATATGTACTGAACTTAATGTAGTTTAGTTTGTGACAACAGAATCGGCACCATTTTCATAGAGTGTGTATTTCTATTGCCGTATATCATCATTTAAAAATAAAATAAAGTTAAAAATTAAATGGAGACCATACAAGAAACGTGTTTTTTCGACGTTTTTTGTCTTGTGGTACAGCCTTTGTGTGCAAGTCCGACTCGCACTTGGCCAGTTTTCTTGTAAATTATGGCAACAAACCTGCGCCCGATAAAATTTCCCATAGAAAAAACCAACACCCATAGAAACTTTCATCCCTTATCTAACTCCTTTAGGAGATAATTTTTCAAAAATCCTTTCTTACTCCTCACCTTCATTATGAAAGGAACTCGTGTGCAAAATTTCATGCTTCTAGGGCCAGCGGTTTAGGCTGTGCGTTGCTATAAGACAAGTGAATTAATTTAAGATTTTTATTAAGGAGACAAACCACGCCCGATGGGATTTTCCATCGTCAAAATGACGAAATAAGTAGATTTGCCTTATACTTCATTCTATTTTCGTTTATCCTATACCTACCTGGTTTTTTTTTTATTGCTGAATGGGCCCGCTCTTGACCTCGATCATGCTCTTGACCTGTTTCTCAGTCTTGAAGCAAAGTTCACACATACATACCAAATTAATTTATCGCTTCTCTCGACACTGACTCTACCATAATATCGTAGAATCAAATACTCGGTAGGTGCTTATAGGTTTTAAAAACTGTATTTTACGACCATTGAAAGTCATTCAAGTTTGTAAAAATGTATGGAAAGGAAAATGTAAAAAGCCGTATATAACATTATAACTATGGTATTGCATGAGCATTTTAAAAGGTTGGCAGATCATAATGCGGCCAGTAAGTACAATGCGTGCCGAGAAAAGATGAGACTTGACCCCGCCTCCCCCGCTCTTTTCGACGCCCCTATGACGTCCGGTCCCGTCCCGCACTCAGACCTCATACCGCTAAAGATACCTAAAATCGTGTTCTGCGCAAGTCAAACCACGTGGTGTGTCAAGTCTCATCTTTCGTGGCACGCATTGTAGCTAGTAGACTATTGACCTAAGTACTATATAAATCCATTTACATAATGACATGGACGAATATGGTATATGACCGCCACTTTGTTGTAGTCGCAAGTACTGCTGAGCAAGAGGTTCCTGGGATCGATTCAGGCTGGGCAAATGGTTTTTCTATCAAGAATTTTTCAATAGCAGCCCAGAGTCTGGGTGTGTGCCCGGGTGATGGCTTGACGGCAATAGGGTCACCCCTTATTATTAACAAACTGGCGCAATTTATTTATTATTTATTTATATATACTTTATTGTAGGTACACTAGAAAATACATAACAAAAAAATACGATTATGAATACAAAACATACAATGGGTATGGATGTGGGTGTAGGTACTATAGGAATGGCTCTTCCTAACCCTTCGGGGATTACTAGCGTCAAGTTGGTTGGTAGGTCATCATCTGCCTAGCTTTTTACCAAATATGTTGGGGTCGGCTTAAAGTCTAACCGGATGCAGCTGAATACCAGGATTTTACATAGAGCGACTGCTTATCTGACCTCCACAACCCAATTACTCGGTAATACGATACCCCTTGGTAAGACTGGTTGTCAGACTTTCAGGCTTCTGACGACCCGTAACGACTGTCAAAGATCCACGAATGACAGCCGGGACCAACGGCTTAACGTGCTTTCCGAGGCACGGAGGGGTCTCTGTATGTAGAGATGGTTACAAATCCACAGACGAACCGTGGCAAGCATAACTTAACCTGATCGATCGACCTGTGCGGCTGTTATTATTTAGCCCCAGGCCCCTCCGTCAAGTTATGTAGGTAGGTATGTATGGTATTGTAGCATTTTTGCAAATATAGATTCGCGTGTTGTTGGTACAGGTTTTACTTTTAATTACACTTAACTGAGATGACCGTGACCATAACACGTGTTTGTTAAGGTAAATAATTAACCGATTAGAGTAATTTGGCAATTTTCCTAAAACCGGATTTCTTTAGACGAACCATGGAATATAAATTAGTTCCGCGGCTTGGAGCGGGACGAAACTAACACTGATAGCTTTTACTCGGCCAACATATATAGCAATCTACACCGAGCGATGATATGTACTAGGATCTTGGTTCAACCGCGGTTGAACACTTTTCACCCTTATGCCTTACCCTTACTATAAGGTTGAATAGTGGTCTACCGCCAGTGTCCACGTTGGGATCTACTCGTATGCCTTATTTATTACCGATGATCGTTCGAGCAGGCGAAGTCTTGAGTGGTGACCGCGAACGGGCAGCAATGTGGCAAAGGATCAACCACACCCAACTACCTAAATGGACCTACTGTACCCATAGTACCTACCACTTAGGAGAGACCTAATTCTCACAGTAGGCTCTTTAATTTTATATGCACTTCAACATCCCCTTAGCTTGATTAAGACACACGGATATATGTCCGTTTTCACTAACACTAAAAACGCGCTGTTGAATTTTCAACTTTCGACGCTGAGCCGAGCCATTAAAACCCAACATCTTTTATTTGGGCATTAGTGGCGTCTAGTGCGATTTAAAACGGGCATTAGTTTAATGCAAGATGATGATACCCACAAAGTATGTGCTGACATGTTGGAATTGTTTATGCTGATCAGGGTCAGCACGTCACGCATGTCGCTCACGTTAGTAGGTGTGTTCTCAGTACAGACTACTTACCTGAGACAACAGTACCTAAATATATTAAAATGCGTGATATTATATGTATTTAAGTACCTACCTATTTAGGTAGGTAACTGCTTCTTAAGGCCATATACCTAATGGCTAATTTGGTGGTTTAATTTTAAGTAAAAGTTACCTTTCACCTATGTTAATGCCACATTTTGAATTTTCATTTTGCTTGACGTAGCCAAAACGTTGATACCTACGAATAGTATGGTACATTGCAGGTACAGCGGTGGCGTAGCGTAGTAGGGGCGGCAGAGGCGGTCCGCCCCAGGCGGCAAAATTTCCCAATAAATAATAATAATTACCTGTAAATATTTGAACAATTCATATTTTTGTCACACCTACATCTGAAAATTGAAATTGATCAAACATTATTAACCTACTTTAAGGATAAACAATCTGGCTATGTTGTCTATTGAGCAAGAGGTGTGTGATGCTATACTCGTAGACATTGATAGTGCAATAATAGTAGATTGTTGCCATAGAGAGCAAAGTGAGTAATTGCAACTCCAGAAAGTATAAAAACAGCTGCAAATGAAATTGTTAATAACCTCTTGCCGCAAAAGTCGCGGGATAAATATTTAAAAGCTTAGGAAAAAATTGTTTTCATAAACTTGATTTTTTATTTTGAGTAGGTATATTTTATCACGGTAGGTAGATTGGTAGTTGAAAGAAAAGTAGATTACCTTTACCTTGCTAAAGTGAGTAATTAATGCACTCGTGTTAATTTAGTACCCTCGCATACTATTTTTTTTTTACTTTTTATTTGTAACCTGTACAATCCACAATAATGATGCCTGTTTTTGATGAAAAGTTCTTAAGAATTACTGTATATAGTCTTTTATATTGAAATACCTAAATACGAGGGCGGCAAAATGTTTTTCCGCCCCGGGCGGCTGACACCCACGCCACGCTACGCCACTGAGTCCGGACTCCGGGCGGTGTGGTTGGATCAATGATTAGTCACAATTTTAAATCATGTTTTGTTCTTGTAGGTAAGACCACAGAATAGCCAATAGTAAGTTTCGTACATTTTGAAAATTAAACGTTGCTACCTTAACCCATGTCTAATAGCTCCTTTAGTATGGTATGAGTTGTTACATGTATATATATATATATTATATATGTGTGTATATGTATGTATGTATGTAGTTGTAAACAATTTTACCGCATAGGTATTCGTATAGATAAATAGTAGGTATACCTACCTGCAGATTGTGAGCTAACAGTTAAATTATATCTAACGGTATTTGTAGTAATAGCACGTGGTTCATTTTCATTAACAAAGTAGGCAAAAGTGGAAACTATATACATAGTAGGTAGGTAAGTAATGGTAATCATGCCTACATAGTAACTAGAGTAGGTATCTATGGAAAAGATTGTAAGTACCTAATAATAATTATAAAACCTTTATTTTCAGGATACTTTGGCCCATAGAGACTAAATAGATAGATAGACCCCCACCCCCCTAGATTATAATAGTACAATGTGTGTTAGTGTATAAACTTAAAACTATGTTAGTAAAACTCACTTCACTCGAGCACTGTCTACCTACGTCTATTTATAGCAAGTGCCTAATAGATACGTCTAATGACATTCCTAATGAATTCGTAATCATTAAAAGAATTCCAATCAGAACGGCGACAAAGCTTATTAGGTAGCTACCAACTCGCATCATAGTTGAAATGACAGGGATTATAGTTATGAATACTGTTTTAGATATATTATATTCTCAATTAGAATGAATAGAAAAATATAATAATATGTCATTAGTATTTAATTTATGCCATTCTTAAGCACCGATTATATTCACCAATATGTATATCCACCGAATATATTCACCAATATTGATAACATAACTTTTAGATATAGGTAATTGTAATAAATTTAACGGTGTTTTCACACACACACATTCCGTAGACTAATATCCTATAAAACTACATTATTCATAATAAGCCTATAATGTTCCCACTGGTGGAACACAAGCCTTCTCTCGGTGATAGAGTGGGCCGTAATCACGCGGGCCCAGTGAGGGTTGGTAGATGTCACATGTCTTAGAATTTTTAGTTCTAGGACATGCGTAACTACATAATTATTGAGACTTGACAACGAGGTGCTGACGGCAGATGCACCTACGTCGAACGTTTATGAATAATTTATTTGCACAGCATCCGTGAACTAGTCGTGAACAATGGATAAGAGATGTGGATGATTATATCAGCAAACATATGACACGGATCGAGTGATTTACGATTAGAACAAGATGAGCCCTCCGTTTACCTCCTTAGAAGGTTACACGTAGGTACATAATTATTGCAATACTTGTTATTCTCTAGTGTTAAAGTACATAATGATAGGGTATAAAATAATTTTACATTTATCGTACTAATGTTTCATTATTTTGTTTACCTACAGCTGGATATGGAACTCATTCTGATGTAGCGAGAGACTTAAGGCTCCTACAAACAGGCGCGACGCGACACGCGACACAAAGGCACCGCAAGTCGCGTAACGAGCGGTGCCTTTGTGTCGTGCGCGATTCGTGTCGCGCGTCGCGCCTGTTTGCAGAAGCCTTTAGGTGTGTGTGTGACTGAGTAGGTAAATAGTGGTAGGCATGATATTTTAAGAACTTGATGTGGTCAGGGTCACCGTACCGAATGTTTATGTAGTGGATTTCCTCCTGGTCCTGCTAGCCTAAACTACTACTTCTACTATTTTAGCTAGATTAACACACGGTGCCATCTTCAGCATATTTTGATGGGGTGTCCTTGATGTTGAATACTGGTGTTCAGCTGCACCCGGCTAGGCTGGAAGCCGACCCCAACATAGTTGGGAAAGATGATGATGATTATCTGGGGGCCTAAAAATCCACTTTGGCGAATCATAAAAGGATAGCATTATGAATCATAATGGACAGTTAACTGTTAAGTTAATCGTATCAAATCCCATTGGTGAAGGATTATTCAGTTATTTTTTTTGTCTGTGCTAAAATACCAATCAATCCAATCCAAATCAAATCCCAATCTCTTTGCTTATACCTACATAGTGCAGCGAAAAAAAAAAACACGGACTATCTTCACCATATTATGGTTCATAATGTTATCCTTATAAGATTCTGCCAAAGTGGCCTTTTTAGGCCCCCTGGTTCTTGTGTTACGCCGTAACACGTAGGCTTTACGTACCTCACAGGGGACAAATTCTTTAGGTACTCCTAATCATTCACAGTGATAAACCAGCACGTGACCACTACAGGCTGTCACGGTCAGAGTACCTAACGTAGCCAATTCCTAAAAAGTAGATTTACATATTGTATACCCACAGGCAAACAACGTAAAAAGTAATCTTTAGGAGTAGGTACAGTTAGGTAGGTATACTTGTAGCCGCAAAAAGTAGGTGGTACCTATACCTCGTTAGCGATTCACGTAGCGTGTTAAATGTTTAGGTGGTCATAGAGTCTTTTAAAAAATTCCTAAACATTGTCGTAGTCTTGTAAAAAGACATTTCTAACATTTTCGTGGGAAGACAAGAAACACAGAATCACGTATTTCGTTCCCAACCAAACATTGGATTGATTAGATCTTCAATAAGTTTGTTATTCAATTATAAATAACAGAAGAAAAAATAACTAAATGTGATTTACCTTGTATGTTTAAAAAATGAGGAGTGGCTGAACACGATGCTTTTATGTTATTTAGAATTATTTGCTAGGTATATCTTCATTGTAACTAAATAACTAATAAGCAAATAAATTATTCTTGGTTTTTCGATAAAAGTATAAATGATTGCCGTATGGCGGATGGGTGCAACATTCCTAAAAAAATCCTGTCTTCGATCGAATTAATGTCCCACTGGTCAGGCAAGTCATATTAATTCGATCATATCGATAGGTAAATGTTTTTTCAGATATAACAATATTACTTGCAAGAATTTGGTTTATTAAAACGATTTTAAATAGGTTTAATTATTTTTATTTGCTTTTAACATAATGCTTTAACAATAATCGTTGTTTTTCTCTCAGCATGTGAGTTTTATTCGTGCATACTGGGATCACTATTTGTAATAGTCTTTAGATACAAAGGTAGGTAATTTATTACAATTGAGTTGTGAGTCAAGGACTTGAAAAAACCTCGAGTGGCACTACAACTTAATGTGAATCCTTTATTCTTTTATTTTAACGAGTGTCCGTTAGTTTTATCACATTGTTATCACAATATCTATCGACTATCGTACTTACAAAGTAAAAGTTACATTAAATAAGTCTTCGTTTTCATAACAATACTAAGTACGTTTTTAATACAATTCGGCATTTTATCGTTTTCCGTAACCTGAAACAAATGAATGAAAATGTAAGAAAATAACAGGTGTGAAATCCCGGATCGAACCGTGGAAAAAGACTACCTACTCTTGTTAGGTATTATTTACAATAGGAATTATGTTCATAATCGACACATATAATTAGTTAGGTAGGAAACTATACGAATTTAGAGTAGGTAGATACCTATTTAAAGGTATTTTGAATTAATAGTCTAATATTAAGACAAAAAATCATGATGTCAATGAAAAGGTTTTGGTAGGTAGTAAATACATCCTTTTATTAGCAAGAATAGGTCCCCACTATTGCACGAAAGGATTTATTTACATTAAATCACAGTAAACCTTTTTATACGTAGATAACAGATTCAAAATTCTTACCTCCTTTGGTGTAGGCTCCGGCGGAAGCGTGTGCGCTTGCTGAGCTGCTGGCATAACTGCCTCCCACTCCAAACGCATTGGCGCCTGAGAGACTCTTTGCTGTTGCGCCCGATGTGCTTCCAGCTCCGTTTAGCCCGCCTGAGAACACAAGCTTTGGAAAGCCGTGCCCTCCACTAACTTCATAGGTGGAACCGCCATTATAAGCGCCACCGCCGGACCCACCACATCCGCCGCTACAAGGACTGCCACCTTTTATATTTCCTGCATGATTGTAATTTGATCCATGTGCACCAGCGGAAGCGCCGGCCGCGGCTCCAGCATTTGCTGTAGTACCCGCGTTACTGCTGGCTTGAGCACCTGTGATTCCATGGGCTCCTGCAGGACCTGTTGGGCCACCATTAGGCCCGGGAATCGTGCCATGTTGCGAATGAATGTTAGCATTATGAGAACCATGAGCAACGCCTATTTGTGACCCATGAGGTTGTCCTCCGTTCGATGATAAAATTCCAATTTTGCCATCATCATAGGGTGCGAGGACACCAGGTGGTCCTCCAAATCCACCAGTGTATGCAACTGCATTAGCTTCAGCGGTCGCTGCTGCGGTAGCGTGAGCTCCGCTCAATGCACCATTTTGCGAGTGTGGCGCAGAGCCGTGGGGCGTTTGAGTATTGCAATTTCCAGAAGTGCAAGCGGCAGGTGTAGAAGTTCCTGTTGGCTTATTATTATGTGAAGGGCTAACAGCTGAAACAGTGTATTCATTAGGTTTCAACAAACCGGTAGCACCTCCAAAACCACCGGTATAAATTGGTTTTTCGTTGGAAGGATTGTTCCCGGCACTAGGTTTAGCGATACCGTACGATCCTGATTGAGCATTAGCTCCAGATGTCGCATCAGCACTAGCTGTAGGAGAACCAACGCAGTTTGGCGTTTTACAATTTGTAGGAGCACTGCCAATAGAAGGTGTAACATACGTATGTTCGTTAGGTTTAAATATTTCAGAAGGTCCAGCGGATCCGCCCGTATATTGTGGTTGAGTCGGAGTCGCGGGGTTTACATCTGAATTAGGCTTGATAACAACATGTGATCCAAGTTGCGCATTAGCACCAGCTGATGCCCCGCTTATGGGGTGACTGGCACAGTTTCCTGTTTTACAACCAGGTGAGTTATGTTGGTTGGGGTTGACGGTACCAGAAGGTCCACCAAAACCACCCGTATATTGTGGATTAGCCGGAGCCGCGGGGTTTACGTCTGTATTAGGCTTAGTAACACCGTATGATCCGGGTTGCGCATTGGCACCAGCTGATGCCCCGCTTGTGGGGTAATTGGCACAGTTTCCTGTTTTACATCCAAGTGAGTTATGTTCGTTGGGGTTGAAGGTACCAGAAGGTCCACCAAAACCACCCGTATATTGTGGATTAGCCGGAGCCGCGGGGTTTACGTCTGTATTAGGCTTGGTAATACCGTATGATCCAGGTTGCGCATTGGCACCAGCTGATGCCCCGCTTGTGGGGTAATTGGCACAGTTTCCTGTTTTACAACCAGGTGAGTTATGTTCATTGGGGTTGAAGGTACCAGAAGGTCCACCAAAGCCGCCCGTATGTTGTGAATGAATCGGAGCCGCGGGGTTTATATTTGTATTAGGCTTAGTAACACCATATGATCCGGCTTGCGCATTGGCACCAGCTAATTGGCCACTTGTGGGGTGATTGGCGCAGTTTCCTGTTTTACAACCAGATGAGCTATGGTCGTTAGGGTTGAAGGTACCAGATGGTCCACCAAAACCACCCGTATATTGTGCATTAGCCGGAACCGCGGGGTTTACGTCTGTATTAGGCTTGGTAACACCGTATGATCCAGATTGCGCATTGGCACCAGCTGATGCCCCGCTTGTGGGGTAATTAGCACAGTTTCCTGTTTTACAACCAGGTGAGTTATGTTCGTTGGGGTTGAAGGTACCAGAAGGCCCACCAAAGCCGCCCGTATATTGTGGATGAGTCGGAGCCGCGGGGTTTATATGTGTATTAGGCTTAGTAACACCGTATGATCCAGGTTGCGCATTGGCACTAGCTGATGCCTCGCTTGAGGGGTAATTGGCACAGTTTCCTGTTTTACAACCAGGTGAGTTATGTTCGTTAGGGTTGAAGGTACCAGAAGGTCCGCCAAACCCGCCCGTATATTGTGGATGAGTCGGAGCCGCGGGGTTTATATATGTATTAGGCTTAGTAACACCATATGATCCAGGTTGCGCATTGGCACCAGCTGATGCCCCGCTTGTGGGGTAATGGGCACAGTTTCCTGTTTTACAAACAGGTGAGTTATGTTCGTTGGGGTTGAAGGTACCAGAAGGTCCACCAAAGCCGCCCGTATATTGTGGATGAGTCGGAGCCGCGGGGTTTATATGTGTATTAGGCTTAGTAACACCGTATGATCCAGGTTGCGCATTGGCACCAGCTGATGCCCCGCTTGTGGGGTAATTGGCACAGTTTCCTGTTTTACAACCAGGTGAGTTATGTTCGTTAGGGTTGAAGGTACCAGAAGGTCCACCAAAGCCGCCCGTATATTGTGGATGAGTCGGAGCCGCGGGGTTTATATTTGTATTAGGCTTAGTAACACCATATGATCCAGGTTGCGCATTGGCACCAGCTGATGCCCCGCTTGTGGGGTAATTGGCACAGTTTCCTGTTTTACAACCAGATGAGAAACTGCCTGGAGAAGAGAGTGTTTGAGTATGGGCAAAGCTCGGTGTAGATGCGGGACCGCTAATAATTTCATTAGGTCTGTGAACTCCGGATGGACTATTACCACTTGGATAAGCAGGCAATGTTACGCTTGAGAGATGGGGGCCTGAACTAGGTTTAGCGATACCAAATGATTCGGCTTGTGCATTAGCTGCAGCTGTACTACCCAAAGAAGGATAGCAGTTTGGTGTTTTGCAGCCTTCAGGATGACCACTTGAGGCAGGGGAGTTGTATGTTCCAGAGGAGGCATACCCTAGGCTACTACGGCTGGTTGAGTGAATATCATGTTTATCAGGGTTTAAAACTCCTGCTGGCCCACCAAAACCACCAGTATACGATGGCTGCTTATCATTAGGAGAATGTATGCCAATGTTAGGTTTCTTAGTTCCGTAATATGAAGACGGCGCTGACGCCCCAGACGTAGCACCCGCAGTAGGTGAGTACCCACCGCAGTTCCCTCCTGCTTGACAACCCGGAGCTCCAATGTTATGAACTGGTGACTGTGTATTGTATGATGGACTTCCGGGATGTGCATAGGTTGGTTTATTCGTAACTGTGGCATGAACATCAAATTCATTTGGTTTAAGCATCCCAGTGGGTCCTCCGAAGCCGCCTGTATACGGTGGCAATTTTCCAATAGGAATAGCAGCTGGTACATGAACATCATATTCATTGGGTTTCAATACACCGGCGGGGCCGCCAAAACCTCCTGTATATGGTGGAAGTTTGTCATTTGGCAGTTTGTTGTTCACATCATTCGGTTTGCCATTATGCCCAATGTGTCCAGGCGCTAAGTTTGATCCAGCTGACAAAGTAGGTACGTGAGATAGTGAGTTTCCAAAATTAACGTTACCTGGTCTTACGGTAAGAGACGGTCCACCCGTAACCGTATTTGTTGGCGTACCAAAATTAACGCTTCCCGGGCTTGCGGTAAAAGACGATCCGCCCGTTACTTGATTACCAGGTTTTCCAAAACAGCTTGAACCTGCGCAATTTGTAGAACTTGGATAATCAAAAGACGATGGTCCCTTTGTTACGGAGTTGTCTGTAGGGGAATATGGCCCTTTTGGTTGGTTTTCACATTTGAGGCCATTACACGAAGGCTGTGGTTCACCTTTATCATATGTTCCATGAATAGGTACGTTGTAACTTGAGGGTAAAGTTTCATGACCAGGCTCAAGGGGTCCGGCATTACAGTTTCCGGAATTGCATTTTGAACCCAATTTAGGGGATTCCAAAAGTTGAGAAGGTTTCTGGTAATGAGAAGTTATTCCTGCGTCCGAGTTAGATGCTTGTTGATTTTTCGAAGCACTGGATCCCTGATCAGAATTTCCTGAATCATGACCATAGTAATTGGGTTTTAAGCTGGAAGACCCTGAAGGACCACATTTTCCATGAGAACAATCAGAACCTTCGCCGTTATATGCTGATGACGTTTTGTCAATACCCGAAGATTGATGATTGGCATTGTGAGCAGAGTCCGATGATGCAGTGACAGCACGAATGTCATTAGATTCATAGTCTGTTGGAGAAGCGCCATTTTCTAAAGCCGATCCACACTGACCCGATGTGCACTTGTTGGATTCAATTGATGGGGTTTTGGCAGTTTGGAGATTTGGTATGCACTGTCCAGATGTACATTTTTCAGAATTACCGGCACAGCTTAATCCTTGACATCCCGATCCTGATACAGCTTCGGCTCCTGCTGCAGCTGCAGCATTAGCAGAATTATATCCTTGAGCAGAAGAGCCATGAGGCGCTGGTATTCCATGACCTCCAGCAGTCTGACAGTTTCCAGATGAGCACCCTCCATGGCCTGGTGCTCCACCGTTCAGTCCAAACCCACCAGCTCCGGAGCCACTATAGCTTAATGCACTAGAGCTAGAACTCGAGCTAGCACTTGAAGAAGCCGAACTAGATAAAGATTTGGAAAAACTTCCTGAGTAGCTAGCTCCTAGTGGCACAGCAACTGGTACGCCACCAAAGGCCCCTGCAGAGGCACTAGATTCCGCTGGAATAAATAAAAAAGAAAGCGTTAATAACTATCTATACCCAATAATTAGGGATTACTTATTAGGTAACAATCCTAAACAACAATCGTTTAACAGATATCACTTCAAAACTAATAAGTACCTTATTACTTACTATACACTCATATCAACACATTTCCCAGTCCACATATAGAACAATAGAATAGAATTCTGCTATTAATGTCAAATTTAAGAAATGGTCGAAATTGCCCATCCACCACTCTTAATAAAATATTCTCTACTCGACACCATACTCAAGCTACATTGGTACGGTCAACATCATAATTTTGAGAGCTTTATAAATAATAAAATAATGTTGTATGAATAAAAACTTACTTATTTGTATTTTTTCGTAACATTCAAGGTTTACAATCACAATTTACCATATTGATTAGCAACAAAAACAATATCTTTAAGTTTATAAATTAAAAAGGTACTTAAAGATTCTTTAAATTGACTTAATATGCTGACTTTACTTAAATAAAAGTAATAAACAGTAGGTGATACAAAGAACCTATGTGAAAAGATGTCCAAAAACAAAGTTACGATCCATACCGCACTCCTATAACAAACCATCGTACTAACATCTTCATAATAAACAAGCTACAATTCAATAAGTACCTAAGTTGGTACTCGATAGGTAAAGACAAATTGGCAACAATTATTTTATCACTTCATTGCTACGATAGATTGCTAAGCTTTAAGCCATTGTAAGATCTATAAACATTACCGAATGCAGCTAGAGATAAAAATATAACATGTAGAATGCCAAATAAAATGAAATAACATTACATTACGAAATAATAATTTAAACACTAGTTAATTACATAACAATTATCTAATTGGTTACTAGTCTATGGTAATTCAGCCATAATGGTTTATACACTGCTATTATTATTTTCCTACGTCTAGTAAACACCAAATAATGAAAAGAAACACTTACCTCTTGCGGATGCTCCACCCTTGACACCATATCCCCCATATCCGTGTGGGGTAGCGAGCACTAAGCTCGCTGATATCAGTATGAAGGCACAGGTGAGCTCCATCATTGTGAAGGTTCTCACTCACAATGTTTTTGTTCTGCAGCCGCTTGCTTTTATAAAGCGATACAGAAATAGACTCTAGTGTATTATAGCAAAAAACCTGTTGGTGTTACCGCGAATCGGAGGCTGTATTAGCGTAGGCAGTGAGTATTGTTTCCCATGTTCTTAAAGCGCTGTTCAGCGCATTGTAATGTGGTTCATAGCATTCATATCAAGTAAACTATCTAACAATAAGTATTACTCACTCAATCATATGTCATCCGAAAACGAAACATAGCCGGGAAAACACGCTGACATAACCATAAATTGTATGTTCTCCGGCTAGGTATTTTTGTTGTTGTATGCAGCTTTAGGTATGTCTGCGATAAGATGTGAGCGAGATACTAATTGGTAAACGAATAGCTTTTGTTGGGTGAGTAATAATGTGAGCTTCTGTCACCGGTATCGTATCTATGTTCAAAATATGTAGATTCTGACCCGTTCAAATTCAAACACCTGACCCATCTATTTATGTAGACTGTTTCCATAAATAATCCCAAAAAAACAGTAAAAGCTCTAAAATTCTAAAATAGGTAGGAGGAACCTTATAATGTACCTAACGAAAAATAGAGAAATAGAAATGTATTTACCTACATTATGGTGCCTACAACCTACCCAAGCACAAATTAATAAAACAAAAACATTTATAAATCAGCTGTTGGTGTCCCACTGCAGACTAAAAAAATAAGCGTTTAAAAATTAATTGGTGTAGATGTTGAAGCAAAACAAGTCATTTATAAAATAATTTTTTATCAAATATGCCAGCCGGTTCTTTTTGGTTCAGGAAAAATATCTCATTTTTCAACAGTTCAAGAGCACTATGCACAGAATAAATAATAAAATTCGCTCTAAAATACAATGAAAATGTAGCTTTCTTATGAGACGACATTCTCGCAAGAGATATAGTGGGATTTAAGATTAGGAACTTGAAGAGTGCATTTCTTACAGCCCTTCTGAATCTGTTTATGAAATATCTTTTAAATTGGTCCTGTAGGTATTGGCGGAGAAAATAGACGAGAGCCAAACCTTGAATTATGACTTTTTACTTAGGCTTTTTCAAAAAGTCTCTCTGACCGCATTTCCTCTTAAGCTCTCAAGTCTCTAGTTATATCCTGGAAGAATAATGCATAAATAATAAAAAAAAAACAACCGAATTCCAAAAATAAACACTACAAAGTGAAAAATAACGTTAATCTCGGAAGTTGGTGTCGGTTCCGCATTTTCGTTTTTTGACACCGACTTCCGAAATTAAAGTTATTTTTCACTTTGTAGTATTTTTTTTTTGAAGTCGGTTGTTTTTTTTTTGTAAAAAATGTTTATTTTTCACTTTTTAGTTGTACCCACAAAAAACAAATTAAAATACCAAACAACAAAAATTATTATTATTATTATTACCCAACACAAATTCATGGTATAACACTACTTGCTATGTGAATATCAGTGAGAGGAAGCCATTGAACACATCTGCGTACCCCTTTAGAGGGTACAGGTATGATATTATGTTGTGTGATTGCGTATACAACGCATATATGCGATAGCAGCAATCGCGGAAGTGTTCCGTTGTCTGTCTCCGAAACTCATCATCAGATTTTTACGAAATTTAAATGGGACCATTTCGGAAAAAACCTCTTTCGAACAAAAAATAATTTTGCAAATCCGTCTATATATTATGACGGAGTTATGCCCGAACATACATAAAAAAAACAGTAATCATCCGAATTGAGAACCTCCTTCTTTTTAGTATTCGGTTAAAAAAGCGCCGTTAATGTCACATTGACCACTGATGTGAGGTTGATTGTACAAATCTACAACTGCCTGTAATGATTCTACTTTTATGGAAAATGGATCTAAGCTACTAGTAATGGGAGAAGGCTAGGTAGATGATGATGACTAGTAAAGGGAGTTATACTCTAGAAGTCGACTTTTTAATTGTAGCAAATATTGCATACTTGCTTACCTTTCCATACATAATCAGCCTATAATATTCCTGCTGGGACACAGGGCTCCTTTCGGTGAGAGGGAGTGCGCCACCAAGCCCCAGTGCGGGTTGGTAGATGTCACTGTCTTCGAATTTTTGGGTCTAGGACATTCCGGTTTTCTCACGATGTTTTCCTTCACCGTTTTGAGAGCAGTGATGATGAATAATTTACACAAAGTGCTTGTCTGAGTTCGAACCTACGACCTACAACTCGTAAGTCGCGGCCGTTACTACTGGGCCACGAGTCCTCCCTCTCACCTTTCCATACCTGCATAAAATTTACAAAAATATTACCTAGTCCCGTTTTATGGAGTTGCATACTTGATAGGTAAGTACTACAATTTCTATTCATGGATGACGACGATGCGGTACCCCCTAGCGGTGGCCTTAAGAGCTACGAGCGGTAAGTACCTAGTTACCGCAGTTGGGTCTATCAAAGCTCTTGTAGAGGCTGCTGACCTCTACCTGGGATTGCTGAAATGCTGAGAGTAAGTTGTATATGTAGGTGCCTATATTTATAGGTCGCGTGTTGTCAAAACTTCTTTAGTTATTTTGTTTACTAAAGGGCTAGAATATGCTACGGGTAATGTGGTAAGTAGCTGATAGTATTCGAAACTGGCTGACGTGCTACATTCGTTCATCAGCAAGTTCTGTTTCATGAAAACAGCTCTTACAGAATCCATGGCATACGAGAATGGCGACGTTCGACCTAAGAAGGTAAGTGGTCATGATTAAAAAGCTTTGATGTATCTGTTGATAGAGTATCTAAAGTGTAATCTCCAGAACCTATACATAAATTATCTAAATGACGTAAGCGAGGGCTGACTAGCAAGCAGCAGTGAAGGTAGCGAGTCGCGTCGCTTCTGTCGTGTGACCGTAAGCGTGCATCCCGCACACATCCGGGTGACGCGTCGCATGGATGGTCTCACCACAAATTCTCCACACTTACCTACTATATTTGTACCAATCATACATACAGTACCCGGCGATAAATATTGCACATCGACCTTTGGAAAGAGACAATCGGCTAATTTCGGCTTCGTAGAGCGTTATCTCTGTCGCACGAAATACAAACAGTCCGGTATCTATTAGGAGCTGTTAAAACAATTATGATTTGCCTCTTTTGATAATTATTTTTACTCTTTATATAAAATGAAAAAAAAAATGGTAAAGGTCGATGTGCAATATTTATCGCCGGGTACTATACATACAGAGTAAGTCGTGCACTCGACACTGACTTATGTACACGGAATATAAAAATACCAATCACGTAATGGACTATCCTCTTATGGCTTAATTTATTTATTTATCCCTAAGATGTAATGGAAATAATTATTTATTTATTATTATTATTTATTTATTTAAACCACAATTATTATGATACATTACCAATGTAGTTATGTGATCACTTGTAGAAATATCAGTATGTGACAACAACGTTCCTGCCTAATGTACGACCCAAGGTAAACAGAGGTCAAGGTTTATAATATAAGCTTACCTTGTAGAGGACACAGTATTATTTATGTGTCGATGTAACTTGGCAACATTTTAAAAGGTTTATTCATAGTACTCATCTTATGTAAAATTATAAAAAACTTTATAATATTAGTGTGATTTTCCGGTTCGATCCTAATTTCTAAGAACAGCACTAAAAGGTTATAGGTACAACAACGAATGATTCTCAATGCTATTAGAAAGAACTCCATGATGTTGATTCCGTGTCCGCCACGTATGACATCACAATTCCATTCCAATCCGTAATGTTAAATAGGCAATGCTAACATTTCAGCACTGCTTTTGTTGTTTATGAATAAGAACTTTACAATGTGGCTTTATACGGGTAGTCAGAACACCTAGTCAGATGACTAGTCTTACCAAGGGGTATTGTATTACCCAGTATAGTGGAGGTCATCGATCCATTGTTATTTGTATATTCCCCTAAATACACTCGGATATTTGACTCAATACTTACCACGAAAAAGCCCCTTTCCGTTACCAAGGAAAGGAATGCCTTTGCCCCGCAATAGATGATATTTTGTTTTCAATACTTGCCAAGATTTTGAAAGTAGCTAATTTATTGCATATTACAATTTTACTTAGTACCCCAAATTAAATTGTTCGAATGCAATCGGATATCATCGGTCCACATCATCTCGGTCATAAAACGGACTTTTATAATCCTCGAAAAGACTTAGCCAAATGTAAGCAGAAAAGATATTAATTCTGCATTTTAATTTGGCTGTATTGTGACCAAACATAAATTTTATATCGAATGTTGACCTTGAACTACAGCTGAACGTAGCAAATAATACACGAAAAAAAAAAACATTAAGAACTTATAGAGTAAGAATTTATATCTACTGCTTGATGCAAATAAAATATCATTTATAGAAAATAATTTATGTATTCGTAAAATACACAACATGTGAAATATTTTTCACAGAATTAGCTTATATTCTAAGACAAGTAACCGCACGATGCATTTAGCTTTACTGGTAAGTACATAAAACTATTTACAGCGATTATTTAAAATGTGTAGTTAGTTTCAACAAGGTGATAAAGTCTAAGTGCTTAAGTGTGGCTTGTATCCTTTTGGCTAGTCGCTGTTGAGAGGCTCCACGTTAAATAAACTCGTCGGGTTCGCGTGGGGCGTCCAAGTCGCGGTAGTGTATCACCGGACGGAATTCGGCGCCGCCGCCCCTTTAACAATCAACCAAATTTTACTACGTTAGAAGAAACTCATCCAGCACACAATAAAGAATTGCACTCTCAAACACTAATACTTTTTTCCAATTAAAACCACACTGCATGAACTATTAAAATATAATTTAAAATCTCAGCTTCCCGGGAGGTTATCTTTGGTAATACAGTAAATAAGGAAGTTTACATGTAAAGGAATTAGAATAAAAAGATGGTATGTTAGAATTTCGGACAGTTTATTCAAAATCGTACAATAAATACTATGGTAGAAGACAAAATTGCAAATATAACTAGTCAACCCTTTTGAAGAACATTGTTAAGATGCCTACATAATATAATTTTAGAATTTTCGGTAATTTAATTAAAATGGGAAACAAAAGTTCAATATTAATATATGTACAAAGAACATTTTAATATTGAACGTTTGTTTTGTATTTACAAAGGACATCGGTAAAAAATGTATGGGGGCTTGGATTAAATGGCCACTACTAACGAGACCTATGTCTAACTGAATGGTCTACTAGTATATAAAAAAGTATTTTTTACTAAGATAGATTTACAAAAATCTGTCAGTAAAAAGTTATATCAAAATGAAAATTATTATGTAATACACTATTCAGTGACAGTTCCCGTCAGTGGTAATTGAACCGCTTCTGTCCATTGTCCTTTAAAGAGTTTACAGTTTTAAAAGTTTGGAATTGCATGCAATACCTACGAGTACATTGAAAAAATGATTTCCACGATAGTCGGATAAAGTAAAATGCCATATTTGGCGAAATTGCTTAAACTTGTTATTTGAAAGTAGAAAATCTGTTGTGTTCCAAATAAAATGGTTGACTAAAAATTATAATACAAACTTGTATACAATGTACATATACTTATAGAGATTTTTAATTTGTATTCTTTACATATAATTATGATCAGCTTATCTATATAAAACAAAGTCGCTTTTTGGGTCTGTCTGTGTGACCGCTTAGTTCTTCGAGACCACACAATGGATTTTGATGCGGTTTTCACCGTGATTTCGATAAAATTTATTCCAGAAGGTTTATTTACTTATAATATAATATTTAACTTGTATATAGCACAGAAATCCCACGACTAACTACATCAGTACATTGCACACGTGCGAAGCCTGACAGGTCGGCAGTCAACTAATAAAATGAAACGGAATGCTTATTTTAACAATAAAAAACTATGAACATGATATATTTTGTCATTTACACACACGTTTAGAATATGTCACCACTGTCCGGGAAGTCAAGATCGTTGTACGCAATAATAGGCCGGGACCGGTCCACATTTTCCCTGGAAATTATTTCTCATAACTTATGAAAATTATCATTTCAAATTGCCAGATACTATTTTAAAGGATGCACAACAATGAATAGTAATGAGCTACAAAAACCCAGATCAACCCATAGCCAAATGAATAATGAAGCAGTAAATATTATAATGTAAGTACGTAGATAGGCAACATTATAAATCAAAATGTTAAGGTCATGCAAAAAATATGAATGAACTAGTAATATTCACGTAGATATTAAGTTATGTTTGTATTAGTTTTATACTCTTAGATTTCCTATTCCTAGTCGTCGCAGTAAGTAGGTATTTTAATTATTCAAGAATTTTAGAATAGAGTCGTAAAATAAACTGGTTAATTTTTGGATTCGGGTAAATTAGTTAAAAATGCATTATTTTGCTTGTAAACCAAACCACAGCACAATTTGAGGTTTAACTAAATCCTTTGTTTTATTTGCCTTCGATAATGTTAGCACCGTTTCGAATGTATTAATTGCCGTTTTGTGAATAACACAATAAACTTTTTGTATATCTATGTAGGTCACGCGAGGATGGTGTGAAAAGCATGCCATATAAAATCGACTCATAAATAAGGTACCTTATTTATGCGTTTTTAAAAGACTTTTGGTGATATTTTACATCAATTTTGAAGAATATTATTAGTGTCCCATAAAGTGTTCCAGCTTTGCGCACATGCAGCTCTATTGGTTTTTTTTTTACTTTTTCTATTTACAAAGTAATAATAATAGAAAGTAGGCTCTTTGTTCCTTTTTAGCAAACACTCTTTGGCCAATCCCATCAAAATTGGCTACGTGATTATGTCACAGAAACGTAAAAAACGAGAGAGGATGTTCTTTTCCCGCGGTTATTTTGAATAATAACGGCCTGCGCCCACTGGGCCCTATTTCTCGAAACTATTAGTTTACTAGTGTAAAAATTACAAGTCCTAATTTTTCCTGTTTCTCAAAAACAGGTACTGGACTAATAACTAATAGTAGCAGACTAATGAACAATATTAGGCTGGCTTGGCTGAATACACATATGACATAATATATGTAACCCATGCCTCTTTACTTCTTAAAAAAAATAAAGAAAATGTTCCCGCCACTTTTGGATTCGTTTGATTTTGTCTTTTGCACACCGCGGCGGTAAAAGCGGATTGTTTTATTTAAAGTAAATTATTTTATTAAATTCAATTTACCACGGATTTAAAGCTAATGGTTTTAAGAAGTGTATTAGGATCAAAATACATTAGGTTTGGGGGTTTCTCAAATGTTTTATCAATATTTCGTGTTTCTGGTTAAAAAAACTCGACGACGGCGAATTATTATTGTATCTCCTTTAATGAAACCAAATTGAATTTACTCAGGTAATTTTAGCTAATATTTATTAGTTGACAACTAGTAACTAATATTATTTTTACTACCGTAGCTTCGAGAAACGCACACTAGCAAACTTGTAAAAAATATTCGTTTTTGACTCATATTTATTAGTCTAATAAGTTTCGAGAAATAGGGCCCTAAATAACTAATTAACCGTACGACAATAAAGTTTAAATTTCAATGACACCGGCATGCCTAAGCATACCGCAGCTTTGTTTATGTCTAAAAATCCCTTGCCGTGGTTTGTCGCCAGTGGGTGCTGGCTCAAAATCAAACTTTAAAAGTGAAAAAAATCCTCGAAGTATTTGGAAGATTGAAAAAGACATTGATATATGTAGTTAAATCGTGTCTACCAATGATTCAATATACTTATATGCTATTATCATTCAATGTTGCGACTCGTTACACTGCATATATGCAGCATGAATATAAATCTCCATTTTTTTACTTTTTAACGACCGGCGTACCCAGGGCTTAAGAAAAGAACGGGTAGGAACTCTTGTCATTCTTAGTTTGTATTTTATTGACATAGGTTTGTTGTCCTAGAAGGTTAATATTTATGTATTAGTAAAGTCTCTCCTCATAAACATAATAAAACAAAGTCTGTATAAAAAGATAATGGTTTGTTTATATCATCAAATACTGACAAAATATGTATAAATTTTATTTTTAATTCAATAAGTATTTATAATAAAATAATATAAATATTTTTAAATAAAGTATAATATGCTGTGATGAAAATCGTGCTCACAGCTAAAAAATAAGCAGGATACAGTGATTATTGCAAAGGTAAACACATTTCGTTTCATGAACTTAAGGGGGATTACATTTCTTTGTAATTTGTAGCTTAGTATCAAGTTGTTACTATGGTAATAAAAAGTTATACGCGCTCGCAACAAATATTTATTTACTTACAGAATAGGCTATCGGGCATCACTTGTCCTGAGGTGATACTTTGTTTCGTTTGCGCGGCTTTCTATAGAAAGTAAAGTAATAATTTTCGTTCTTCTACTGATGGAATCTTTTTTGTTGCTATTGACGATATGATCCATCAATTACCATAAGTCGCATCTGTATGCATCATGTTTGAACCACGCTTCTATGGGAAAACTTGCATTTTGTGGCATTTTCGCCTTGATAATGATAATATTTAAAGTTCTGGGTAATTCCTAGTGATTGTTGAATTGCAGTTGAGTATATGAACACAAAGAGCACAAAACAGTAAGATAATATTTATTGGCTATATATCAAGTTTTTTTCCTTCAATGAATGTTTATTTTGAAGCAAATTACACTAAAATTGCAACTCTTTTTATTACCTTAATCATAGTATTTTTACTTGTTCCGATTTGAGGATAGAGTTTCATAATAAGTTCACGAAATGGAATGTAGTTGTAATAGGGCTTTAGCGGGGAGGGTCTGTTTTGTTCACAACGACATGCTTTGCTTTGTAATATACATGCAGGCCTACCCTGCCGCCTCCTTCTGAGGTGGTAGGGTGGCGGGGTCCTGAGGGAGAGCGCCACGGTCGTGTAGATCCTCAAGGCAAGTCTGGCAGATGTACCTTCCCGAGGTTGCCACCCCGTTTCTTGGTCCAATTCCTTACGAAACAGACGCAACAAACAGTGCATTCTTAGCCCAGTCCCCTTTACCCCATGAATTCCCGTCTTTCAACTTCCTGCCCCAAATTTCACAATTCTACTATCCATATCACTCATTCCCATTCCTTCCACCTCCATCGTCCCATGCTCCTACTCCTAACCGCGACCCCCTGTGACTGGGTGGTGGCGGGCTCGCCTATCACTAAATTCAGCTGATGGCGAGTAGGAGTAAGCAGTCGCCTGCGCTAGGACCTGCGCAGTTGAGCGCCGTAAGCGGGGATGAAGGAGTCCTGGGCGTGGGCTGGGTGTTGAGCCGAGCGGCTCTGGTTGTAATGTTGTTGTAATCTGTTGCGTGTTGCCCGTAAGGCAACACGCCCCCTTTGATCTGGATTTCAAGCGGAACGTTGGTCCTACCCGGTGATCAGGGGTAGGGAAATGGTCATGGTGTCCCGTCAGAGGGCCACAGGCGAGGTTCGTGAGGTCCGCTGAGGTCGTTCTTGGGCGGCCAAAGCGGTAGGTAAAGGTCACGCTGAAGGTGTAAGTGAGGGTTGGACAGTTCGTAGGGGGTTTGGCCCTTTGAACCTTCCACGCCAACCCGATCGAGCACCCGATGTCGCACTGTAAACCAGCCTTGCGCACCTATATCTCTCTGGTAGTCCTAACGTTCGAGCTTTTTCTTAGTGAGACGTTCCCAGGTGCTGGCTCCATGGAGCCAGCACCACCCTCCATTCTTCTGGAGCCAGAGAGATGAATTTTAAACAAACTTTTAACATGGATAATTTAAGGTCAGTTAATAAACAACCAACCGGAGTGGAGGCGAAAGCTAATGAGACTCGCAAGGGAGGTGCTTGCACTTCCCTTGCCCCTGGTGACCTTTCAGCTAACGCTGCAGGTACTAGCGCGGGGGTTGGTCCGGCTGTAGCGAGAACCGCAGCCAAGACCAAACACAAAAATTCCCAAAACCAACAAAGGCCGTCGGCGCTGACTGGGACCAGTACCGACCCTTCTAAAACTCAGGCGAAGACCAAGGCGACGATTAATACCACTGCCGGTCTGACCCTCTCTACACAGATCCCGGAGTCGGTTAACACCGGCGCCGGGCGTTCTGACAAACACCCTCCTTCTCGGTTAACTCCTCAACACGACACACACGGCTTCGACGACGGCGACCTGTTTGCCGGGCTCAGACTGGAGGGGGACGAGGAGGGGTTGGCCAGCGATGGCGTCCCTTTCGTCGGCCTGTAAAATCCTCCAGGCAAACCTCCACCACAGTCACACCGCGATGGCTCAGCTTTGCAAGTGGCTGGAGGTTCAACACACGGCCATTGCCTTGATCCAGGAGCCGTGGATAAGGGCAGGCCGCATACAAGGACTCTCCAATCTTGGTGGTAAGCTCCTGGTCACCATAGATCACGACCATCCCAGATCGTGCATCTATATCACAGGTAACCTTAAAACACAAGCTCATCGATTTCTGTTGCAGAGATGTCTCTGCAGCAAAGCTGCTATTACAGCGTGACAACGCCATGGAGATAGTGATCGTCCTCGCCTCGGTCTACCTGCCCGAGGTAGAGACGTCGCCCCCGCACGACTTCGCCTGCCTTGTGAGCCACTGCGAGAGGTGCGGGTTTGACGTCGTCGTTGGGGCCGATGCCAACGCTCACCATCAACTGTAGGGTATGGACATGCAAAACGAAAGGGGTACGGACTTGGTAGACTACTTATTCTCCACTAACCTAACCCTACTAAGCACGGGTTCCGAACCAACGTTCGTAATCAGGCGAAGTCACACAATCATCGACCTCACTCTG
The DNA here is from genome assembly GCA_927399505.1 of Luperina testacea. Lineage (NCBI taxonomy): Eukaryota > Metazoa > Arthropoda > Insecta > Lepidoptera > Noctuidae > Luperina > Luperina testacea. The sequence continues at coordinate 11,847,903 of OV656756.1, forward strand.
GCAACACAGGGAGCGGCGGAAGCTATCACTAGGTGGCATGTCTCCAAGGAGGCCTCCTGCTCTGATAATCTCTCTGGCGTAATCCGCGCAACACGGATCGGGCCACCTATACACGCAGCCTTGAATCAACGCTGGCGACATCAAACGATCCGACATTTCCGGATCCGACACAGATTGAAGCACAAGTAAGTCACCTTACTAAATCAATGATAGACAGCTACCAAACTGTCTGCCCAGAGACCACCCCGCGCAACACACACGGCAAACAACCCTGGGGGGCGCTGAGCTGGTGCGCAAGCGCGGTAAGGTAAGAAAAGCTCTGAATAGAGCCATGAATACATGTGCGGATGAGGACTGGGATGACTATTACGCAGCCAAATCCAGCTACAAAAATGCATCAGGTTCAGAAGTACCACGGGATGGCGCAAATTCTGTGGTAGTATTGAATCTTGCCAGCAAGCTAACAGGGTGAGAAAAGTACTAGCGCAACAGCATACACCAGGGCCCACTACCCTCCGGAAACCTGACAATACATTAACATCCTCACCAGAAGAAACGAGACACGTCCTCATTGAAACTCACTTCCCGGGATGTATCTTCGCACAGGTAATCAACTGGCAGGATGTAACTCAGACACCATCAGACAATGATTGGCTCTACGCTAGCAGGGACTGACAGTCACGTGAGAAACTCCAATGGGCCATCCGGAGCTTCCATCCTTTTAAATCAGCTGGTCCTGATGGAGTGTTCCCCGCCTTACTGCAGTGGGGAGGCACCTCTGTCGCCTTAAAACTGCTGCCTTTACTGAGAGCGTGCCTGGCTTTTAGATACGTTCCTAATGGTTGGAGGGAAGTGAAAGTAATATTCATCCCTAAGCCAGGTAAGGGTGACTACACAAACGCAAAATCCCACCGACCAATCAGCCTGACCTCTTTTCTACTAAACACTCTGGAAAGGCTGTGTGATAGGGAACTGAGAGATTGCGCTCTGAAGACTATACCGCTACACGGTAACCAACACGCATACAGCTCAGGTAAGTCGACTGAATCCGCCCTTCACCTGGTAGTCAGCCAGATAGAGGAAGCGATTCACCAAAAAGGCACATGTTTGGGCACTTTTATAGACATCGAAGGAGCCTTCGACGAAACTAACTTCCCCAGTACCAATAGCGCCCTCTCCAGACATGGAGTAGAATAGGTACTAACGGACTGGATCACAACCATGCTAAGTAAACGAGTAGTCCGCCTTGAAGGTGAGCAGCAGCTGGCCATGATAGCCAGAGGCTGCCCCCAGGGAGGGGTTCTATGGAATCTGGTGACTAATGACCTCACCAAACTCAACGCCAACCGCTATCACACAGTAGGTTATGCCGACGATTTCGCAATCCTAGTTTCGGGGAAGGTGACGGGCACGATATGCAACCTCACTCAGCAAGCGCTACGTATCGTAGAGAGATGGTGCAGGGATTTTGACCAATCAGTGAACCCCACTAAGACTGAATTAGTCATGTTCACCCACAAACGCGATTTAGGCCCTTTTCGCCTACCTAAACTGTTCGATATTGAACTCCAGTTGGCCAACGAGGTCAAGTACCTCGGAGTCACACTAGACAGTAAATTAAACTGGAGCAGTCATCTGGACAACAAACTGAACAGGGCTTGCATAACCTTTTGGCAGTGCAGGAGAATGATAGGTAAGAAGTGGGGCCTATCCCCTAAAATTACACTTTGGCTGTACACCGCAGTGATCCGCCCCATGATCACCTACGGGGCTGTGGTCTGGTGGCCCCGCACCAAGCTAGTTACAGCCGCCAACAAACTACAACGCATGCAAAGACTAGCCTGCATGGCGACTACAGGCTGTATGAGGACTACTCCGGACTGGAGCAGTTGAAGCCATCCTGGGAATCCCACCGCTCCACCTGTTCATACAGCAGGAAGCGACGATGGCGGCAGTATGTCTTGATACATTAAATCTCTGGGGTAAGAGTATTACACCACACACCATGCTGCTTGAGGGACTTCACAAGGAGCTCCCCATTACGAAAGCCATTAACGACAGGGTACCCAAACAATTTATCTTCGATAAAAAATACATGATCCAACTTCACGAGGATCGTCGATACGAGGGGCTACGCCCTGCAGAGCTGTGTATCTTTACGGATGGATCCAAAACGGGTAGTGGAACAGGTGCATCTTCTCGGAGGATTTCAATATACATATAGCCACACCATTGGGGGTCCACAACATAGTGTTTCAAGCCGAATGTATGGGTATTTCTCTGGCCGCTTCAGCCATTATGACCAGGGAAGTAAAGGACTACTCAATCCGTATAGTCTCAGATAGTATGGCTGTTCTGCAAGCGGAACAGTTATACAGTTGACTCTGGGCTAATATACGAGTGTCACCAGCGCCTTAACCAGGTGGGTAACCTCAATAAAATAACCATTCAATGGATCAAAGGACATAGCGGTTCGCTAGGCAACGATGCAGCCGACGAGCTTGCCAGGAGGTGGCGCCACTCCCCTTCGGGTTTTTACGCACTCTGGTAAGGAAACGCACCAAAGACCAACACTACAAACTTTGGACGGATCAAGGCGAATGCAGGCACCCTAGAGAAGCGCTTTCCACATTGGATGCCCGCCTCACGAAACAAGTTCTCCGTCTAACTACTGCAGCTTTAACTGGCCACGGGTCATTTAATAAACACCTCTTTGTAATATGAGTAACAGACAGTCGGACGACGAGACAGCGGCACATGTGCTTCTAAACTGCCCGGTGGTCGCCTCGTACAGGGCAAAGTATTTCGGTAACCCTACGTGAGACGGTCAGCAACATCAAGGCGTTGCTGGCCTTCCTTGAGGAGCTGGGGTGGATCGAATAACCGATTTTCCACCCGTACGCAAAATACGCGCATTGAGTTGGAGTTGCAGACACCAGCCCGTATTACCTATTACCTAGGGCTTTAGCGAACATCTAATTGTCCAAAAAATATTTCTCGTGAAGTGATTTGGATGGAGTCACTTTATTTAGTTGAGTTGGTACACATGACGACATACCAAGCTATACATTTCTAGTTTTAGCGACCTCGCATTGTATAGGCTTTTCGTACAATGAGAAGTCAGCTTATACTGAAAATGTATAGCTTGATAAGTCGTGCGTACCATAGCAAGCGACATATTTTGTGAGACAAATTCAGAAGTGCTCGTTAAAACCCTATGAATTAATGTAGTGAAGCACAAGCTAGAATAGATTGGCAGTGCAGTTACCTGGGTCTTGAGAAGCGCGGATGTCTTGGAACGTATGCGGCGGGTGGAGCCCACGCACCCCAACCCCAGCCGCGTGCGCCCCCGGGGCCTCCGCCCGGTCCCCCTGGGCCCCCCGGTCCGCCTCCGTACCTGCTGAGGGAGAAAAATATCTAATACAGCAAAACTGTACGTTTTTATTTTCCAACACTCCTTCATTGCGCTCTTTTCTTGACTAACAAGGTGCTAATGACTTATGTTATTCTGTCATCTATGCTCGGATAAACGTAGCTAGTATTCAGTAATAGCCTAAACACATTTAACCAGTGCCATATTTGCAATGCAGTTGCAATTCAGACTACAGGCCACCGGCTGTGTCTTTAGAACGACACCATTAGCTACAACCGACAAATTAAAAAGTGCCTGGTATACCGACTACGGCAATAGCGGACGAAAGTCTATTTAAAATAGGGTTTTTGACTACTATCAATGTGGCTTCATATTTTTGTAGGTTTCGATAAAACAAATTAAAAAAACCCAGACAAATATCCTATTCTGTGATTCTGCACAAAAAGCAGAGGTATTTATTTTTTTTGTGGTCAAACGTTCCCAGCGGGGCTGAGACCGATACTGAATGACTGTCCGGATCAGTTGGCCATACGGTACCCGCGTTGCCACATTCACCATCTGGGATAGATCTAGTTTTAAAGCAAACTTGCGCGCCTCTAACCCAGCATGGTCAGTGCTTTGGAACGGTAACAACCACGCTTTATGATGGGCGTTAAAGTCCCCTAGAAAAATGAGCTTCGCTGTTGGGAAACCGTTGCTGGGCTACGTCAGTCGACTCCACGAGGAAATTAAAGAGCGTCGTTGTCTCCTGGTCACCGCTGTGCGATCGGTAGACGCCGATGTAGAGAGATTTCTCCACGCCTGTGTCCACAAGTAGTCATATGGTAGAAAAACCCGATTTCTCAAAGCAACCGAGACGACGACAACAAAAATGTCATCGCAGACGTACACAGACCCCAGCTTGCTTCTTGAACTCGTGTTCAAGAAAGTAGCTCGGGTAGTTGAGGTACGCCACATCCGACGGGGTTGCTATTTTCGTCTCCGTCAGGAAAAACAGGTGCGGCTTCTCGGTCTCAAGGTGGTGATGGACCGGATCGAGATTGGAGTGCAACCCCCCCTGGATATGACCCCACCAAAGGCACCTGCGGAGTGCAGGTGCCTTTGGGGTGGTCACACACCGACGGAACACAGCAAGCTGCTTGGCGCCGGACTCCGGTGGGATGGTGGTCGCGAGCCAGGCGGCTCCAAGCGGAGCCTACCACTGCTAAGTGGGATCGTTCAGCCGTACCACAGGCAAGCCTGTAGTGCCGTTGCCCAAGGTGGTATGGGATCTACCTCCTATTGGTCCACTAGGAGGTAGATCCCATACCACCCCAAAAAAGGTATAAATAATAGTAATAATATGCTGTAGTACTAACGGTGCGGGCGGCGGCGCGTGCGCGGGCTGAGCCTGCGCGCGGCCGGCCGGCTCCGCCTGCTGCGGCCGCCGCACATCGCGCACGTAGGCGTTAAAGTACGCCACCTCGCGACGCACCTCGTCCACCTGGTGGGAAAAAAATCTTAAATTCATTCATTCACTGACAGACAAAACAGCAAAACTACCTGAACAGCTGAGTCTAGGAGCGTAAAATTTTGCATAAAAGTTTCTTATACGAGGTAAAGACGACAATGCGACAATAAACTAAGTATAAAGTAAGTAAGGACTAAAGGATTTTTTAATAACTTTCTTTAGGGGTCAAAGGGGTTAAATAGAGGATGAAACTTTGTATCGTAATTCGTCGTTTTTTCCGGTGGGAAAACCCCTCGGGCGCAGGGCCATAAACGAACTGATTGTAATTTTAAAAAAAGAAGTCCGTTAAAAAGGAGCTCTAGGTATGTCTATTATGTTGGTTTGTTCCTGTCAACATAATGCAGTGTTTACTTTTTGTATGGAAATTTGCGCTGTGGCCCGTGGCGGTTGTAATGTGCGCTTGGCTTTAAATCTCATTTTCGAGACTATAGTTTCCGATTTTTATAAAACTATTCATTACCTTTTCACCATGCTTGTTGAATATGTGTTTTCTGATGAAGTCGGGACCTTTGAACTTCTTACCGCTCAGAGGACACAACCATTTGTCTTTCGCAAGTTCTTGAGTATTGGCCAGAATAAACTTTTCAACTTCGGCGTCCGTATCCTGTGAGAATAAAAATGTTGAATTTATAGTATTACGTAAAATTGATTTCTGTCTTATAGTGGGAAATATGAAATAAGTCTTTACCTTTATTCCAAGCTTTTGCAACTCTTCGTCGGAAAGTGGTTTTACGTCTTGTAAGAATGCAGACATTTTGCGTTCAAACACTTTGACGTAGTCCTGTATTTCTTGCTGGGTTGGCTGCAACGAAACGAATAAAATGTATGATCTACGCAACTTCTTGACAAAAATATGTAGTTTGTAAGAGGCTTACCTTATTAGCAGGAGCCCCAGACCGCGCATGCATGATGCCACAGCGGTTGGGCATTTCGTCTTCGTAAGGATACTCGCAATGGTTGTAATAATCCACTGAGTGCACAATACGCAGGTACAGCACGAGACGGTCCAATACTATCGTAAGCTCTGGGTCTGGTTGGTCATTAACCACAGATTCTGTTGACGCTTCGAGACCTAGTAACTCATCCTCTTCAGTTGATGCTTCTTCTATTAAATGCTCCGTTATCTTGTGGAGCACCGGGTTCTTTGAATTCAAGCTGAAGCTCTGTAGGGAAGTATAAATACAATGTAACATAACCAACCAACTGCTAAATATTGTTGCAAAAGTTGTGGAGTAAAATTAAATTAGTACCTCAGGCCGGTTCGCTTGATCACCGTCTTTTTCTTGTTCCTCAGAGCTGTCGTGCCACAGTTTCGTGCGCGTATCGAGTAGATGTGCGAGTCGGGCGGCTAACCGAGCGTCAGCACGTAAGACTGGCCGCTCTAAAGTGATGCCCGAAACTGGACGGATGCGACGTTGCAGGTCACGGTTCACTATAGCACCCAATTCACACTCGCGGAGCTAAAAAGAAACAGGAAAAATAAGCTAAACTCTCACATACCTATTGGAAACCATAATGTTATGTATCATGCTTTAACATTAAAAGTTGTTAATAAAACTTACCACTAAGGACCCGTACACACACACACACGTAGATAATCAGTACAAAATCCATACTAAAATATTATTATAAATGCGAAAGTGTGTCTGTCTGTCTGTTTCCTCTTCACGCTTAAGCCGCTGAACTGATTTAGATGAAATTTGATATATTTTTTCCCGATATTTATACGGGATCGAAACTTTGCGGGTGAAACCGCGAGGCCTCGGGGGCTGCTAGTTATTGTATAATTTTGGGATCAAATGGCAGATTCATATTGCATTTTGTTAACCATTATGAACAGTGGGACGTTGATGTGTGGTCCCAACTTTTTACAGTAAAATATCGTACAGGACATCGCCATGTAAACGGCAGTCAAAGCACATGTAAGTAAATGCAAATTAATTACCCTTATATTATTAAGGTTCCAACAGATATCTTTGATGTTGACGTCACGTCGGAAGGTGACCCATCCACGACGAAACCAGCGACGCTCCGGCAGCGGGTCGGCTAACGCTACGCGTAGAAAGCCGCCGTAACGTTTGCACATCTAAAAACCAGTACACTTCATTACCTATTTTGATTCAAACTTTATCAATAACCACAATTTCATTGCATACGTAGCACAACAAATTTAGAAAAGCCATAATATTACTGAAACACTTTTTTTGGGTTTGGTAACTCCCGTCTATTAAAAACCAAAACATGTATTCTACATGTAGTGTGTCTGCTATTATCGTTTACACATACAAGTTGTAAAGACTAGTGGATACAAAACTTGTCAAAAAGATGAACAAAATATTCTTATAATATAATATCTTCAAATATAATTGAAAAATCTTAAATAGATGAATGCTACTTTATAGGCAAGTGTCTTGTACTCACAGCTTCAACTTCAGCTTTGGTGATGGTAGGTGCTAAATTTCTTAAAAATATGGAAGTAGTTTTGTGTAAGGCGCGGCATTCTTTCTTCTCGATAACGACGTCACTGACTGACTCGGCTTTCTCATCGCCACTGTTTTCCTTTTCCTTGTCATTTTCAGTGTTGTTCTCAACAACTTTCTCCACACTTGGAGACTTTGATTTGGGCTTTTCCTTAAGTTTAGGGGATTTGTCGGGTGTTTTCGACTTGGACTTTGATTTCCGGCGGCTGGTAACTTCACCTTCGTCTTCTGAACTGGATGACGAAGAACTTGAAGATGACGAACTGGATGATGACCCTGGTGGTGCTGTTAATACAAAAGATAGAACTTTCTTTACTAAATTGGCTCTCGTCATTATTCTGTACGACAAATCGCAAGCAATAAGTGAGACTTATACAAAGATCTTATGTTAAACAAAAAAGAAAAAGAATCAAACTATGTGCAGATATTATATCTGTAGGACAACAAAGTATCTATTGTCCTTGTAGTGGACACTGAAACATCACAGAAGTAAATTGTGCTTGCATGACTAGGCAGAGTGGAATAGGCAATGTTTAGTGCAGACGTCTAACTACAAATTATCACACCACCTATCTATATAAATAAAAATCAATGTTTGTTCTCAATGCATTCTGAAACCATTGGTCAGATATTGTGATAAAAATTTGGTTGGGTGTTCTGGGGACGACTGTGAGGGTTCCTAATTTTATTATTAACCTTTTGACCGCCACAGTCATGTATAGATGACAAACCAAAATGTGCCTAGCACGCTATGTGTCGACTACATGACAGACTTTGACGCCGAGGGCACGTTTTTGGATTTTTTGACCTGTGGTGGTCAAAAGGTTAAAACATGGAAAAAAATTAAAAAAAAAACTATAATAACAATATATCTATATATACATGGCTTGATTCAGAAGGTGGTACTTCTGGACACGGCCCGCATTGTTAGGAGGTACCTCTCTCTGGAGCCCTGACCGCCGGTAGCTTGGACCCTGTTCCCGATCCCGATACCGGTGGGCTATTATTTTTTATTTTTTTAAAGGTTTTTATATTTAAATATAAATTTATATGTATTTAATGACATAAAGGATAAAAATATCTATATACTAATAATAAAGCTAAAGAGTTTGTTTTCTTGTTTGAAAGCACTTACCTCTCGAACTGCCAAACGAATTTGAAAAAAATCTTTTTGCATTTGATAGCCCAATTTCTGAGGAAGGTTATATATTAACATCACGCTAGAACCCTTAGCAGGAGCCGAGTAAAAAGAAAGAACGTTAAGCGAAAACTAAGTAATGGGGCGGGGGCAGGCGACGCAATGCGACGGGGTGGGTCGGGGGCAGGCGACGCGATGCGACGAGATGGATCGGAGGCAGGTGACGTGATGCGACGGCATGGGTCGGGGGCAGGCGACGCGATGCGATGAGATAGATCGGAGGCAGGTGAAGTGATGCGACGGGATGGGTCGGGGGCAGGCGACGCGATGCGACGGGGTCGGTCAGGGGCAGGCGACGCGATGCGACGGGGTGGGTCAGGGGCAGGCGACGCGATGCGACGGGGTGGGTCGGGGGCAGGCGACGCGATGCGACGAGGTGGATCGGAGGCAGGTGACGTGATGCGACGGGATGGGTCGGGGGCAGGCGACGCGATGCGACGGGGTGGATCGGAGGCAGGTGACGCGATGCGACGGGGTGGATCGGAGGCAGGTGACGCAATGCGACGGGGTGGGTCGGGGGCAGGTGACGCGATGCAACGGGGTGGGTCGGGGGCAGGCGACGCGATGCGACGAGGTGGATCGGAGGCAGGTGACGCGATGCGACGGGGTGGGGCGGGGAAACAAAAAAACACGCGGACAAAGTCGCGGGCAGAAGCTAGTCATTAATAAAAAGTGAAACTCACGCGGTTCCTTCTCCTTTTCTTTTTTCTCTTCTGTTTCTGGTTCAGTTCCTGTCGAGTTGAAGCGAGAGAACAACTTGGCCTGCTCCTGAAGATGACGCAAATGGGGATCAATCTCCATAGTAAGGGGCGCCGTAGGTTTCGGAGACTCTGACTTTTTGCTCTCCTCTTTCTGTATTTCAGAAAATGTAATATGTAGTTATTCATTATTATATAAATGCTAGCTAATAGAAAAATTTCTGTTTGGCTGCCTAAATAATTGGAAATAAAAAGCTGTTCTTGAATTAGGGAGTTGTACACTCACTTGTTTCACCTTTAACATTTAATTTTATTAAGACTAGAATTTTATGCAAACCTTTTCGTTTTCTTCTTTTTCTTCCTTAACTTTTACATCATCAACGTCGATAACAACGGGCTTAGCAGTGTCAATTTTATCTGGAAAGATCATTCAAAAAAGTAAATTTGCAGAAGACAGTCCCATGTAATGATAAAAAATACGAAGTTTACAGAAGATTTGCAGTACCTGCATGTTCACTTGTGTTAATAACTTCCTGTGGTGGGGGTTCATCAAGCTCCTTTAAATCTTCTTCAGTGCCACCTTCGAGTTTAATTACCACGGTATCTAGCAACCTAATCAATTTCTCAGATTTATCAACATCTACAGAGACCTTGTCCAGTTCCCCTTTCTCCAATAATTCGAGGAACACATTGAGCCGATTCTGCAATATTTTCGATTTTATAATACAATAATTGTATAATATTAAGAATTTTTCTAATATCAATCAGGAAAACGTTTTTTCTATACCTTCAAAGCACCTAGCTGCTCCTCTTTGCGTTTTACGGATTCTTCAGGGTGGTACTTGATCTTGAACCTAAGAAACAAAATATTTATATTAGTTTGTGTTTGATTTAAAGTCAACAAGTCCATAAAACACTAATGAAACAACTTGGATAGACCACTTTTAAACAGAAAAGAATTTTAACCCAGTTTACAGCAAATTATAAATCTACATTTTTTATGCAGTAGGTAGTTTAGTTCTGTAAACTAAACAATTAGATATGTGAAAACGTACCAAATATAACAACAATAGATTTAAGCTAAATCCAAAACATGTTTTAGCCCTTACACATACTTCATTAATAAGTTTAGATGCATACAATACAAATAGAAGATTGCATTAAAAACTCAATCCTCCAGTTAACTACATACGCAAAGAAATAAACGACCTTTTGTGACAAATCCAGAATGGTTGAACTTTAGTTTTCTATGACTTGAAGTCACAGAAAACTAAAATTTCTTAGTATACATTTCTTAGTATATATTTAAAAAATCTCATAATCTCACCTGTACCACACATGTGGAATATATTACCCTACCCCTAACAGAAACGAAACCTGTAGCATTGCGCGCTACAGGTCAACGCGAAATAAACTAGCTACACACAGCATTTAATCATTTGCAAAAGTTTGATTAAATTTTTCTTAATGATGTCCAGCAATCCACACGAATACACTGTAGACTGTAGGAAAAAAGGTAACTGTTAACATTTGCGTAGCATCTTTGAAAAATTCTAAGCATAACTGGGTCTTATAGCATTCTATACATTTATTGATAATGTTTGATTGTCAATTTATTTTCTTGTATGCTTAGAATTTCTCGATAACCAGCAAATAATACAAATAGCAAATTATTGATTCTTTAAGTTGTACAGTAGTCCAATTCCCCATTTAAATTTTATTCATGCAAAACTTAATTTTGTTTCCCCATAATTTTTGAAGATTTTAGGTTGCATCTAGATGAGTACAATACAAAGTAGAATTATAAGTACCATTCTTCATCTTTATGAGCAACAAAAAACTCATTAAGTTGTTGCCTCCTAAACTCGAGCTTGTATTCATTGTACTTCTGAATGGCATCATCTACAGAGATGGAGTCATCTTGGGCTGCAAGGAACGCCTTGAACGACATCATAGTGGGGGGGCCATCTGTTGCTCCCAATGGTAATACTGTGTCCCTGCAAAATCAGTGATGACAGAATAAGAATTTAAAAAAAATACATTTCATTATCTAATATACAAAAATAGTATCATATCTAACCTTGCAGGCACTGGTGCCATAGGCTGTCCATAACCTTGATGTGCAGGATGTGGGCCAAAGTGATCATGGGCCCAGCCATAACCATAGGAATCATGAGGCATACCCCCATATCTTCTCTCATCTATAGGCCAGTCAGGTCTTATGCGCTTGCTTGGTGGACCGTCCCCTCTGACTGGAGAGTATCCTCGGCTAGCACTGGCTCCACCACGGTAGTCCCTGTAGTCAGGACCAGAACGACCTCCACGAGATCTGCCAGTCAAAGAATATATTTTATAAATTATGTTCAATAACTTCTGACTTGATCTTTTAATATTATATCTGGCAAAATTATTTCTGTTTCGAAATAATTTACATTAAACTCTAACTCAACGCATTTATTTCAATTTAACCATTTACAGGCAATTTTGATTTATTAAAGGGACAGAAAGAAAGATGAAGCTCGTTGTAGTAAATAATCTCTCAGATATTTACAAAGATGAATTTTTTAATATTTTGGTAGGTATATAGATAACAAGTCAAATTGGTTCAGGGTTCTAAATAAAAGATGATCATTGCAGGCTGGACTCAATTAGGCTGGTAATTGGTAGGTGACTGTGCCAGTCAAGAGGAGAAACCAAAGAGTAATATACCTTTTTTCAGAATTTATGGATCTATGAGTGTGGTGGTGTGGTGTGTTGAGTAAAGTTATTTTTACAAAAAATGAGGCTAACTACAAAAATGTTTACCGAACATTTGTTTCGGGAAGGTACAACTTTTTATTGTATGCTAGGATATAATATATAATGGGAGTCAAATCCTGGCTAGTAAATCACTACGTAAAACTTTTAGATGACCTACATCTCACTATAATAATACCTTATAATAACAGCTACGGAACGCTTTATAGGTTTAACTCGGGTAGGAAGTTTTGGAAGTTCAAAGGTTTGAGGTTGGGATCTGCAAGGAATTCAGAACACTTAGATTGTTGGTATCCAAACACAGGTCTCATGATCTCATCACCCTATAATAATATTAATTTTACCTCTCAGACCAGTCTTCGCGACCACGACTCCTTTCCTCGCGTCGGTCACTACTACGGTAACTGCTGCCTTCGGCAGTTCCTCTTTCGCCCCGGAATTTATCGCGTCTTTTACGATCATACTCGTCATCACTGTCGGCCATTTATAATAAGTTGACTGACCTTTTTTATAAAAACTTAAGGTTAGTTTATTATTTTTTTGAGTTAGCGGACTAACTCTGTACTAAAATAGAAAGCGAAAGAAAAGAAACTAAATTCATCGAGTAGACAGATTGTAGACTAAACCACAGAGCATGTAACCGCATGGTGTTATAACTTCGAACAACTTGATAGAATCTTCAAAAAGTTTTTTGGCCATAACACTAGATGGTGCTATTCAAAAGTTTACAAACAAATATTTTTATTACACTGGTATTACTGTTTTTTTTTTTTGTTGTGGCTACATCACAACATAGTTGTCATGTGTTTATTTCATTTCACGCAGACACTGGCATTTACATTCTCTTCAACAGAAAAAAAAACTTATAAAAAAAAGCAGACAACAAATAATCATTTAATATTTGGTAGTTTATTTACTAAAAATAATAATAATTACTAATAATTGAGCAGAAAATGTTAATTATTTATTTTAACAAATATAAATTACAGTGATTCATTCGGAAATGGAACGTGTTACTAACATTGACTGTTTACAAATATTGAAATATCACAATCCGTTTATTTTCTTCTGAGGTGAATGGATGCTTTTATTGTATTTTGTAAATTTTTAATGACGACCCGGCTTATAACACTGTTTCTTTTCCCGACTGACCTGGCTTTTACTTGGATTCCGATATTACCGCTATCATCGACTGACCTGTGGCTGAGAATTTGGACTTTACTGTTTTGTATTGTGAATTGGATTTTGTCGACCATGCCTATGAAAAGATGTTGTGCCTGCTGCAAAACACGTAAGTGCATTTAAAATTACAACCAATCTCAGTAATATTAGTTCATTTTGGTCCTATATGTACATACAAGACTTAACTAAATGGCAAAAGTGATGTGGATAACACATCACATTTTTGGGAGTACATACTAACACAATTAATGAATGTGGATGTGATCTATACTTGCATTATTTCTACGATTTACAGGAAAATAATATTGTAAAATGTTTCCTTGTTGCTTAGATGTGCAACTTGTAGTGTACATTTTACATTTGATTTTATTCTATGTTAATAGCTATGTGGCTCGTTTCGCCACTAGTTTGTTTAGGCTTAGTTGTTAGCGAAGCAATGTTTGGGCCTATGTTTAAGTTGAGTGTGTTATATTTAGTATAATACAACTTGTAGTCTGGCTATTATACTAACTGACAATTCTTTTCTCTTTACAGGGGCAGATAATGTTATCCTGCATTTATTTCCTAACCCAAACAAGGAACCAAACCGATTTAAATTATGGGTTGATGCTATTGGTGGTGATCTTTTTTTATTAAAAGATCAAACTATTTTTGATTCTAATCGAGTGTGTCATGTACACTTTGATGAAAAGGACCGCACCTGGAGACTCAGCCCAAATGCAGTACCTACATTAAACTTGCGAGGTAATAATAATATTTGTGTATAACTGGTGCAAAAACACAAACAAGTTATTATCAGGGTCCCAGAACTGATTACGATGAAAATGATGAAATTCAAAAATTAGCACATGTGTACTGTACGAAAAGGTTAAAGAAATAAAAACAGATTTTTGTATTATCTATTTCGTTTTATTTAATTTCCAATCGAAATATTTATTTAAAATCTTAAAAGTCTAGGTAGCCTATTGCGAAAGTACTTTGCACAAAGCACCAGATGGCGCCATACGCCATACATTCGGCAAAATGACGCGAGTGACGACTCTATACCCTATTATAAAAATGTACTCTGTGTGTAACCGTAAAGCTCAGAACAATAACTAAAGCATAGAAGGCGCTTTACGACATTTGAAGTGTACGCTGTCATAGACAAAAGAGTATTAGCTAGTGATGTGACTATGCATAAAATAAATATCGATATCGACTTCTTAGTTTGTGGTATCGCTCCATGGCAATAAATCTAAATAATTATGCTAAGGTGAAATGGAAAAACTCACTTCTGTCTGATCAACTTTTTTATTTATAAACACAGGATAAATTATTAACAAATTGAAATTACCAAGAAAATGCTGAAATAACTTTAAAAGAGCGATTGGCCTCGGAAAGAGTATCAAAAAATTTAAATCACTGTGTAAAAATTATAGTTTTACTTGGGAATGTCCTTACTTTTTCAACAGGAGAAGATAATTCTTTTGCGATATAATGAATTGTGACATCGTGTCTTCAGTGGACATAAATTCCTCCTTGCGCAGATGTAAGGAAGGCACTGCAGCTATTTTTAACCTGCGCCATTTATGACCAATGTTAATAAAGCAGTCATCGCTGAAATATTTGGAACAAATACGATGTTGTTTTTTCCATTCCCAGTTGTTACGTGCAATAGCGTTGATCCATTTTTGCCTCATATCAACATCGGAGGGAAATCTGAAAATGACAAAAAAAATCATAGCCACACACGAGTTTAAATTATTATACCATGAGCCACACGCATTTTTGGCAACTGTCATTTCATTACTCACAAGTACGATTCGCTCGCAAGACCGTAGGTATTTAGGTATTTATTTCACTGTTAAATATTTAATCGTTCCCAAAACTACGTGTGAAGAAAAGAAAACTAATGCAATAATTTAGATGACGCTAGTTCTATCGATATTCTATCGATAGTTTATTTTTGCATGCACTATTGCAAAAATGTATATGCCGATTTAAAATTTATGATTTCCATATAATCGAACTATTAAATTGCATAAAATATTGATTTCAAAACACTACCGTGTACACTTAGTTCAAATAATTAGAAAAAATGCCAAAATAACCTACAATGAGAATGCAAAACTGACAAAAACGTCATTGAAAATGACCATATTTGATTACTTACCGATGGAAGCTTATGATTTCCGCATCATTTTCTTTGCGGGATGAATGTGATTTACATTCCACTATAATGCAGGACATTATTTAATCTTTAAGCTTTGTGATTTACACTAAATCACTGTTAATTTTGTACTATTTTTACAAAAACACGTAAAATCAACGAAGCACTTCAACTCGCAAGCGCCCTTATGCATTATACGAAAAATTGCGATGAACAAAGTCATAGACAAAAACCTGAGACGTTAAGTACCTTTTAAACTTAGTATCATAAAGGTAGCCAAGGTAACCAAATTGACGTTTGCTTTGTGACGATTTGCATTTTGAGCAACCTACATCTGTCTCTTTCTAATGCTGTTATAAGTGTATAAGAAAACAGAGACGACTATATTACTTAAATTTAGCTTCCTTCTATGCTTTAGTTATTGTTCTGAGCCGTAAAGACTAGACAGCTCATAGACTAGAAGCGTAACGAATAGAGATGTGATGTGACCAAAAGCAATTCTCGGGACTACGTAAATGCCGAGATATAATGAAGTAAAATTGTCCTAAATGACTGAAATTTGCGTCGTTTTGTTTTTTCGCGGCCATCAACCAAATCTTGTTTTTCTAGTACAGAATAGTGTAACAAAGGAAACTTACCTATTTGACATGCGTTTCTCTAAACTCAGTCCGAAATGAGTTATTAACCCTTCGACCGCCACGTCAATATCGAAAATCTGTGTTCTCTACGCCAAGCGACAAATTCCTTCTTTCATGTAACCTACAAAATAATAGTCACGGCAAAAGTATATAATATCGATAAAATATCGATACATTTTTCTTGTGCATGGTTTACGAATAAAGTTGCTTATTAGCACCATTGAATTGTATTATTTAAATTATGTTTCACCTTTTTACTCAACTTAGTAATGATTATCCAGAAGATACAGTGATAAATAAGAGCAGATTTTATAAATATTTTAAATAACAAAGTCACAGCACTAATCTCGTTTGTGACGACATCTGTTGACTTTAAAAGCCGTCACTGGCGTGACCTCTATCATACAAGTACGCGTAGTAGTCCAGTCACTTTAGACAAAAAAAGGGGTCAACCTCGGAATTCGAGATAATAAGCTGGAAACTCGTTTACAGCTTCATTTTGGCATTCTGAGAGTTGTCTCAAAAGTCTCATAGTATCTCGTGTCTGCGTCGTAAGTTATTGGAGGTCAAAGGTCACGAAAATCGGTTTTTCGCGATTATCTTTGTTTCTATGGCTCCAATGACCTCAAGACCTATTATGAAAATTAAAGATACAAAAATTTTCCACAACTTTTGTCTTAACTTTTTTTCTGTACGCTCAACCCTTTTCGAGATAGAGGGCGGAGAGCACCGAGGTGAAACCCTAAAGTGACTGGACTATAGGTACTTGTATAATACAGGTCAGTGACTCTAAAGGATTCCGGTGACAGGGATGCGCGAGTTGCCACAAAATTATCGATTTGCACTTATTTACTCATGAGTTCGTCACTACGTACGGTAGTTTTATTTTATATTTTGCTTTTTATTTATTCTGATGTAAAATGTAGTAGACGAGAAATAATTTTCGTCTTAAAGTAGTGAAGTATTTTAATTTTTTTTCGTAAAATATTTCATAGCTTTTATCGTAGTAATTGTTTTCCTTACCCATCACTAGCTGACGAATCATCACGTCCGTGGCGTGGATTTGCACGCCAAATGATACATTTTGCATGATGTTCCTGACGTGTCAGTGCTGCCACTTAGCGAACGTCATTTCAGAAAACCCTCATTTGACGTCCCTATGTGGTCCCTATATACATCCGTGGCGGTCAAAGGGAGAAGTGTCATTTTACTGCAGCTAATTAAAAGTCGGACTATAGTTCCAGGCGATGAGTCGAATATGCGTTGTTCATTCAGTTCGTGGAATGCTACAAAATAGTCACATAATGGTAGAAAATGTAAAAGTTGTAAATCAATTATTATTATTAGGTGTTTCGTAACATAACTTAAGTGCTACTATAAAGTCAGCGGGATTGTCCAAAAGGGTCACCGCTGGCCCGGAACATAAAGGACTAAGGAAGGAACACTGGTGGATTTTAGTCAGTAAGAGTCTGACACTCCCTTCCGCTCCACCCAGAGCGGGAGGGGTCATTTGATGATTTCCCATACTGAAAAAAAAAGTGCTACTATAAAATGTCAATATCTATGTGTGCAGTGCACCCACAGCACATGCGACATACATTTGTATAGCAAATGGTGTAATTTAATATACGAAAACATCATAATCATATATTCGTTAACAATCATTTGTATCTGAATTTACAAAAAAATGTTGAATAACACCGTGGGGTGTGAACCTAGGACGTCGATTACGTCGGTAATTTTAATATGCATTTTCTTTGTGATTCCTGACTTGATCAAAAGACTAATAGCTAAACTGATTTAAAAAAAGAGTGTGTGTCTATGAACACTGACTTTCAATAAAGTTCCGCGCGGTAAATTGAAGCGCTAAGGTAGCCCGCGAAATTCACATTATCTTACGTTTTTTATAATTTGCTGGTCAGTATGAAGTTGTCATCATCATCATTTCAGCTGAAAGACGTCCACTGTTGGACATAGACCTCCCCCAAGCACCTCCACTTCGACCGGTTCTGTGCTTCTCGCATCCAAAGGGTTCCTGCGGCCTTCTCAAGGTCGTCGGACCACCTTGTGGGAGGCCTTCCAACACTAAGTCTTCCGGTACGCGGTCGCCACTCCAGAAACTCGGCCCCATCGGCCATCTGTTCTGCGAGCAACGTGCCCTGCCCACTGCCACTTAGGTTTGGCAATTCTTCGGGCTATGTCAGTTACCTTGGTTCTCCTGCGGATCTCCTCATTCCTGATTCGATCACGCAGGGAAACTCCAAGCATAGCCCTCTCCATTGCCCTTTGGGTGGGCCCATTGTGAGTGACCACGTTTCGGTGCCATAAGTCATCACTGGCAACACGCACTGGTCAAAGACTTTCGTCTTGAGACAACGCGGTATGTGGGACGAGAAGATATTGCGCAGTTTCCCGAACGCTGACCAGTCGAGTTGGATTCGACGATTGACCTCTTTCTCGAAGTTAGACCTACCTAACTGGACAGTTTGTCCTAGGTAAACATACTCGTCCACGACTTCGAGTGTATCGTCTCCGATCTTTATGAGAGTGGGTGTTACATGGGCATTTGACATGACCTTCGTTTTGTCCATGTTCATTTTAAGACCCACTCTTTCGGAGGCTCTGCTGTGGTTATCGAGCATTGTACTGAGGTCCTCCATAGTCTCAGCCATGACTACGATATCGTCGGCAAACCGAAGGTGAGTTATGTACTCGCCATTGATGTTAATGCCAGCCCCTTTCCAGTCCAGAACCTTGAAGACGTCCTCCACTGCAGCAGTGAATAGTTTCGGAGAGATAACGTCTCCCTGTCTCACATCTCGCTGCAGAAGGATAGGTTTGGAGGTCTGATCCTGGAGTCGGACTGACATACCTAGTGGCGTTTTTGTACAGATACTTCAACACCTCGATGTACCGATTGTTGATCTGGCACCGTGGGAAGAGACTGCAGCACAGCCCATATCTCGATCGAATCAAGTTGGTCGCAGTTACTTTGCTATTTAGTATTCCGTCGCATGCAAGTTCGATACCAATTCACAATTTGTCGGTTTGCCATGGACAGATTATAAACTATCGAAAAATAATGCTTTCAATTGTAAATCGTTTGTTGCAGTTCACAATTTTTAGATAGTTCGTAATGTCGCAAGATATTTATAAACACATAAGATATTAAATTGTTTGATTTTTGGTAGCCTATTTTGTGTCCCACTACTGGGCGAAGGCCTCCCCTTTTTAGGGTTCCGTACCAAAATGGTAAAACGGAACCCTTATGGTGAGACTCAGTCTGTCTGTCTGTCTGTCACAGTTGAATATCTCAAGAACTATAACTAATGCTATCAACTTGAAATTTGGAATAGTTTTAGATGACGTTTGCCCAACTATTTCGCAAATAAGAAATAATAAGTAAGAGTGAACAGGCTTCTTCTGGGTAAGCTCACTCCATCGTAGACTTTGTCTGTGTCATCTCTGACCTAGATTAGAGTCAAGAGCAAACACAAATAATTTTTTTTTTTTGTAGCATGTGCTGAAAGGGCTCTGAATTCTGAAAAAAATTCGAAGTGGGGCTACTAGGGCATATTAGTGGTGGTGATAGAAGTTTATGTAATAAAAGTTACATTCGTTCCACTATCGCACAAGAGATGGTGCTGACATAAAATTGCAATATTCTACAACGCAGTGTTAAAATTTTCTGACGAATATAGGTCTCGCCGATGAAAATTAAAAACATGATGGTACGGAACCCTCGGTGCGCGAGTCCGACTCGCTCTTGACCGGTTTTTAATGATATAGGAAGATTTCTATATCAGTTCTTAGTGTGAGCAAAAATTCAATCGAAAAGCATTATTAAAATCCGTTTATTCAAAAAACCTTTATTGTTCTGATGAATTGTATTAAATCAGCTATGTAGTTACAGTCAACTGCACATCTGAAGGCCAATTCTCCTAATTTAAAACATTCAAAATCTAGTCGCAGTCTCATCTCGGCGACAAACAAATGTCGAAAACTAGTCAAAATGTAGAAAATCAGAGGTAATTTTGACAGATTGAGACTGAGATTAGGTGTTACCTTTGTGCCGTTGACTGTACTTACACTTTATAATTACTGATCCACCTGAAATAGTGGATTAAACTATTTAGAACATTGCAACTCGTCAGTGAGGTCGCCACAGTTGTCATGACCATCGCATTGCACAGCGCGCGGCACGCAACGTTGATTCTTGCAACGTGTTTCATGCGCACCGCAGCTACCGCCACAGCCGTCGGGTTCGTCACTACTGTCAGCACAATCTGCCAGCCCGTCACAGAATCTTGACCTCAAAATGCACTGGCCGTCAGTACACGTAAATTGGTCGGCAGGACATTCTATAATCAAAACATAATCCGTGATCAAGATATCTAGAGGCTTCTTTCTTTAGTAAGTATCTACATACTTCAAAGCTTAGCAGTCAGCGTGCTTCAAAGTCATAAAAAAACTAAAAAAATATTGCACCCAGCTATTATAAAACCACTTGACGTCTCAAATTGATTCTTTTGTGTTGTAGTTTTCTATGAACAGGAAGTGCTTATATTAGGTTAGGCCCCGTTAGGTTCGAATAAGCACATTCATAATACCTAACCCATTTAAAAAGTTGCGATACATTTTTCAATTCGGTTATTGGAGCAGTTGCAAATAGAAAAAAAAATGAAAAATATTAGAAACGTCCTTACCAGTAGTGCAATTGACTTCATCATGTCCATCCCAGCAATCAATAACTCCGTCACATAATTTTGTGTGTGCGAAACAAGATATAGAGTGTCCGCAGCGAAACTGCTTCGTTAAATCGCATTCTGTTGAGGTATAGTAAACGTTAAATTATTTTATAAGTTACATACAATGCACAAGAAGTCTAGGCGCCGCCGGCCGCATTAAGCAGCTCTATTAGGTCAAATTAAATTAGCTGGCGAAACATGAGTGACGGGATGAGTGTCGATATGTAGATACGATAAAACTATTTTCTAAACTCATTTATATCCAGTGACTACAGCTAATTAAGGCATTAATGGTGCGGGTAGTGTAGTTACTTGAAATTATGAGTTTAGAAAACCCTTTTTTGTTTTACCGTGTTTAGATATTACCCTTTACGTCTCTGTAGTTACGCCAGACAATTTCATTGTACCCTGTATATGTATGTAGGTATACATAAGACTTCTTACCACAATATATTTCATCAGATCGGTCGTAGCATTGAATAGAACCATCGCATCGGGCTTCCGCTGGCACACAGAGACCGTTACGACATCGCCATTCATCTGCTGAGCACGTCACTAGCGTCAATAGACGGCACACGCGCACTCCTCGCGCTTTATCCACTAGTTGGCAAGCTTCCGTCTCTAGGGCGCACAATCCTCCACAACCTGGGGTACAAATATAAAATTCATCTTAAACAAATATATCCTCGGAACACCTATGATTGAAAATGGTTGAAAAAACTTGCTGTCTGTGAAATAAGAATAGCCTGTAAAAAAACTGATCAGAGATTTAAGAACGCTCGCACTGTCTGGAAATATTGTTAAAATCACTGTTCCAAGTGCAAGTCGAATGTGAATTATAAGGTGGGTGATTAAAGTTAACGTACCTGTTGGGTCATCATTATCTATTGGTTCTCTACACACGGATGTGCCACTGTTTTCATCTAACATACAGATTTCGTCTTTTTGGCACGAGCAAAATCTTTGAGATAAATCTCGGTTATTGACATCTTTAGGTTTTGCACTTTCATCTGCCTGCTTACTTGAATGTTTTGGATATGTTCTTATATTCTTACGTATTTTTGATATAACGTTTATTAATGTAGAGTTCTCAGTGCTAAAAATGCTGGCAGACTCTGTAGTAGCAAAATATTCTTCCGTAGAATTGATCTCTGTCACTGACGGCAGGTCCAAATAAACATTAGTAATAGCTGCCGCTGTTTCATTGATATCTATAGTTTTTGTTGGCACTACGGTTGTACTAATTTTGTTGGTCATACCTTTAAAATTAGGGTTAGTAAAATTGACCAAAATAAAACTTATTATCACGATAGCTACAATCATCACACTTATTGAGCAGGCTTGAATTTGAGTTCTCTTTTTTACAGGGCTATCAGCCGAAGCAAAATTAACTATACATCCAAAACCTCTCAGGCTTTTTCTCAGTCTCTGTCGCCTTGAATTATTTGAATCCATTTCGTAAGAAGTGTATTTTTGTCTAAAGCTGGAATCAATCTGTTGTGATATGGAAGGAATGCGTAGTTTATTTTCCACATTTGTGGGCTCTGAGTCTCTTGAAAAGCTTTTGTTATATGAACAAACTGCTTGACTTATGTTTATATCAATAGGGCGTTCTTGTCGCTCATTTACAAACGTTTCATCTTTTTCTATTGTTATTATGTCTTTGTTGGGAGTGGAATGATTATGTGGCGTGAAGTTTCTTGGTGGCTTCAGTTCATATTTTCTTATTTTGCCTTTACATGTATAACAGTATGTTATAACATTTCTATCTTTAGGCGGTGCTGTAATAATTGCGCTACGTAAATAACTATTCGTCCAAAGATGGGAACAGTACAGGGAGTTTAAATTAATCGATCTCTCGACGTTACTAGAAGTTGTTAGGGAGTCATCAAAACTCCCTGATAATATCATTATGTCTTATATAAAAATCTTGTTTGTCATTACTTTTATAAATAAACATTGTTTAAATCCTGAAACAAAAGAAAAGTATCATGAACTCATTTCTAACTACCATGTGTGTTACTAAAGGGACCTCCTACATTTTTATGTAGGTATATCATGGGTTTTATTAGTAGCGTTACCTATTTCTTTTATCGTAAAGAACGCAAGTAAAGTAAACTCCTATCTACCAAGACATTCTATTCTGTCTGAAGAAATATAGGCTCAGACATATTTTTGTAATTTTATATATCATGCAAAGTGGCGTGCGGAAAGGCGTTATTGCTATCGCTTACAAAAAAATATATAAAACAGCAATTCTGTTTCGGCTGGCTACGCTCGCTTAATAGTAACGTAAGCTCATGACAGCAAGGAAGACCTAACTTAGGGGTTAACTAAAAGAAGGGTTCGTTCAATTAGATCGAAGTAACATAATCCGCGGTAATGAAGTGTGTAAATGATATCGTTTACAGTCAACTGAACTCTATATATTCCATTGTGTAATACAATAATGATTGAGTTTTTCAATTTAACAAGTCATTCATTCATCACGCTTGTAACCCAAAAGGCTAGGCAGTTTCCCAACTAAGTTCACTTTTATATTTACTGTGTCCGACGCAATTTTAGTGATCAGTACCCAACGTAACCCCATAATTGAGATTCGTCTAAACTGTAAATAGAACCTAGGACGCCAAGATCCTGGTGGGCACTTGTTACCGCTGGATCGATCCGGTGGTTTATTATCTTATGTAAGTAAGTACGTTTTTGGTAGATACACGTAAAATTGCTAAGCAGCTCTGATTAAAGGCTTTGCAGTCACAAACACGATGGACTGTATAGCTCCTTTGATCGAAAGACCTGTCTAGCTGAGTGTAGATTAAAAACTACACCAGTAGCGAGTCTTTTATAAAGCGATTCTTTTCACCTTTCCTTAGAATGGAAATTTCAATTATTATGTTTAACTTCCCTTATTCCCTAGGAAAAACTTTCACCCTTGACCGCTGTACATGTGAACCACAGACAGGTGTTACATAATTTGTGTTAGTGTGGTGCAGTTCGCTCTCATTCAAATAGGCACATTGTTCTTGCTAGAGAGCTTTGCGGTATCGTATTTGATTTATTAATTAAGTATATTTATACGGTCGGTTAGTATTATGGAAAATTCATAAATTCTAGTAGGAAATTCGAACGGTTTAGTATGGAGTCTGAAATGACAGATTTAATTAACAATAAAAAAAAAATGTAAGTAAATTACCTACTATTCATAAATCTAGTAAATTGTATATATTTGATCAAACGGCCACGGCATGTTTTTTTAACAAATAGTTTGTAGTTAATGTATCCTACTATAAGTCTTGCTCAAAAACATTTACAAGGTTCACCTTAATTGGTTTGTTTTAGCCTACATTATATACATTTTAAAAAGGACATACGTATTATACTACTATAATATTTGTTTAAATTATGTTTTATATCTAACAAACATTTAGTGGGTAGGTACACAAACAAGCTGGGTAAATGGAGCACAGTTCTAAACATAAATCTAAATATGTAAATACGTAAAAAAGATAAATGGTAGGTCAAGAACAATTTGTAGGTCAAACTAACATTTCAACATAGATACTACTTCAACTAGCCCAGCTGATTTTTGTAAACACTAAGTTTAAAACAATTTCATTGTCAAGTAACACTTACATGAAGTGATGAAGCTCATGTTCTTTTAAAACACTTTTCAACAGTTAACTATGAATTTAAAATATTGTCAAGTGGAAGTTATTGAACACGTCAGGTCGCTATGCAGCCGCGTGCCGTGTATCGGACTACCGTTGCCGGTGACAACGTCTAACAACTTTACACCAACACCAGCACCCCGTACGTCGTACCAGTGTGCGAAAGGGATTAATAATACAGCTGCAAGGCTGGTAGAAAGGGATGAAATAATAGGGTTGGTGTACCAGCGGCCAAGGTCCGTGCTCGTTCAAGAGTGACACGTGCCACGTGCAACTGAACGAACATCTGTTCTCTCATGCTACCAATATAATTTAACGGTAAAGGCATTGTTAGGTAATTTTGCTCAAAGTGTAAAGCATTTTCTTGACTTAATCTTGTTGAGCCGATGAAATTCTCATTTTCACAAGAAACTACCTATTTTGTACCAATTATTATCATAAACCTTTAATAAGGTGCTTTGCAAATACCTTGCGTGTTTTCATTGATACATAAATTATAAGCACGACAATGCGAACGACGAACTTGAAGCTTTTAAATATTAACTTACCTAAATATATACAGGGAGATCCATGAGAGTTTTTAAAACTAAGTAGGTAATGAGAAGTCTTTGCCACAATTCCTTTACCTATATAATATTTTAGGGACTGAAAACCTCGAAAGTATTATGTAGTAGAACATTTTTTTTCTCTCTTAGAAAACCTTTGGAGAGAGGACTTACAAAATCGTTTTTTGAACTATTGTAAATGGGCCGCCCTATGTATGCAATAATGAAAATGACCTTAAGTAGGTAGATAAGATACTCCAATAAAACTCAGAAGGTAGGATTAAGAAGAACTATCGAATAGATATTCTCTATTCTCTACTTCATAGCGTTCGATACTTCTATTCCATGTTACGGAATTGTATCGTATTAAAGTAGGTACCTAAGTACAGACTGGTGTATTTACTGTTGTTGTTGATATTATCAATTTATCACATTTTATTCTGTATGAACTAATTATAAAAATAAACGATAACATTCACTCGTTGCAATCGAGAAATGGCCGCGGGATGTTATACATCATGCACCTAAGTAGGTAGGTAGTTTAAATTCAGAATGATTGACACGGAAAGTTTTGTGCGGATATTGGTTGTTGGCCGTTTGCTAAAATGCTTGTGTATACGCTCGGTTGTCCCGTGACTAATGTTGTGAGTCCCGTAACCGAGACGCGAGCCCAGATGTGCGGTGCTGCTGGGTCACGGGTGCATATGCAGCATCTCGCGGATGCAGCCGCGGCCTTCGACGCTCTGCGTGGTGCCTGCGACACGCAACTGTGGGAGAAGGCACAACTCTCACTGCGCGCGCCGCGTGCGGTTGTGGTCACTTGCCCACCTCCTCGCCTCGTTCGCTCGGACGTGCTGCGGCTCCGACACACACCTCAGTGTTCTGTCACACAGCTATCCGTATGCGCGTTATACAGTACGTCGCGCAGTTTCTCTCGAAAATTAATTAGTATGTGAATGCAACGTTTTTATTTGTTCAACACGAAAACGAGTGAAATGTTGTTCGCTAACTGATCAGCACGCATTTGCTTCGCCTTTGGACAGACTTCATGTGAGGGACTGACCACTTCTTTTCAGTTACGGTGAGTTTGATACAAAACATTTTATCATTGCAAATTATTCACCAAGTTACTGCAAACTTTCACAATGCACAGGAAAAAGTATTGCTACTAGCCACCTCATACCTTCTTTTTTATTTAATATATTTAATACATCAAAACACTCAAAATTGCCCGGTAACTTGAAGATCCAAGAATACCGTGTGTAGGTCAGAAAGTCAGATGTGCCACTTCTCACCGAAACGACATCGAGTTACTAAGAGGCGGACTGTTATTTTGTTCGCTTATTGGATACGATTTTCGCTACTGATCTGATTTACTTGAACAAGTTGAGATGACAGCCGTTTTTGTTTATTTGCTTGTTTGGTTAATTAGGACAACATAACTAAGCATAACCAATGCCAACAATTAAGTAGCATTTTCCTTCCACAAACCTTGTTAATAAAATAATAAATCCCTTAACCGAAATAAGCCACAGAACTACTAAAAATATGCTCAAGGAACTTTATAAGGAATGCTATATCTTTACTGGGGGTAGAAGTACCTAGCATAAACAATAACAACTGATTTCAAATTATCAATGAAGACAGTTTGTTTCGTTTCAGACCAAACTTATTATAAAGAAGACATACAAAGACAATAATAGGGTAGGCAGGTAACATACCTACCTACCTATTCTAATACAAGAGTGAAAGCATTATAGATTGGATTAATTTATAACTTTTCGATTAATTAATTAAGCCCCGATTAGGTTGCTGCTCACTGATAAGTCATGAGTCAAAGTCAAATAATGTGGTATTATATAAAAATAATGACATACATTTTATTGATACCAATCACACCTTTGCACGCTTGAAAATGCTCTATAACTAGACATATTTGGGATACACAGTAGCTACATGAAATAGCACTATAGATTATGAAGTAACTATTTAGTAATCTGTGCTATAGAGTATAGACACATAACTATAGTAAAGCGGAAACAGTTTTTAAACATATTGAATTATCTTTGGAGAGAGCCTAACTAGGTAATAGTAAAGCTGAATCCTGCTGTTTTATCCGTAACCGTTTATCTTTGTTAAGTATCGAAAAAAGTGAAATCCATTTGTTTACAGATTCCCAACGTTTCTTATGGAGTCAAGTTTGTACTCATTTTTGCGTATTTGTTTGCAAATGATGATACTGTAATGAATCCAGTTATTTTTCCGTAACTGAATGCAGCTCTACTGGTGATGTGATTGGTTACAGTGTGACTTTCTCGAGTAAACAGTCTCTTTAACAGCCTTATGTAAGCGTAAAAAGCAATAAGATGAATAACAAAACATAACTTAGGCATACTCAATCTTAAAACATTTTTGTCTCTTCCAAAATAATATTTTTACTCGACAAAAATATTTAGAAACTCTCAGTACTGCTCAAAGCTCGGGCGCGCTAACTTAATTAGGTACAGGGGGCCTAAAAATGCCACTTTGGCAAATCATAAAAGGATAACGTTATGAATCAAAATATGGCGAAGACAGTCCGTGGTTTTCTTTTTTTCGCTGCACTACGTAGGTATAGGTAATCAAAGAGATAGAGATTGGATTTGGATTGGACTGATTAGTATTTTAGCACAGACAAAAAAAAAAATAACTGAAAAATCCTTCATCAATGGGATTTGATTCGATTAACTTAACAGTTAATTGTTCATTACGATTCATAATGTTATCCTTTTGTGATTCGCCAAAGTGGCCTTTTTAGGCCCCCCGTACAGCTGTACAGCTGTATGAATCAAACAGCTACCTACTTATAATTATAAATAAGTAATTCGTTCATAAGTTTACTTTTGCAATATTTATGATGTTTTTACAAACTTTATTTAATTTAATATACTTACTTAGGTACCTAGCCGATAAATGATATTGATAACTTAGGTACTTACCCTAGTATTTTGTATCTTTCATGTGCTAGTTCACCTATGATAAAAGATACAAAATAGGTACATGTTACGCCAAAACACATGCCATAATTTATACAAATTATGATATTTATTATTAATTTTGAAGCAAGCTCACTTAAAATTTTGGCGAATCATATCATCGAAACCAAAGTGATTGCAATGCCACTACTTTCTTTCTGGCAAGCCAAAGGAGGTTAACGGCGATTCTCAATGTGTTCAGAATTAATAAGTATAATGGAACGTTTTGTGTGTACCCCTATAGAATATAAATAGCCGTAACAATTTCCACAATGTTTTTATTGTAATTCAATGGTACACAACTAAGTGCCGCGCGCCGCGCCGCGCGCCGTTTGAAACTTAGATAAACGTGCTTGAAGCATCACTGTCCCGGATTTGACTTTAAATCGAGCCAATCTACTACTTATTACTTAATTAGTACTTAATTCCATTACCATTACTAAGCACTTGCTTAATTACATATATTGTGCCCATTATTAAGCAAGATATTTATTGCAATAAAGTAATTAATAAAAAGACGTCAATTAAAACGGGTTTCCCATCGTTTCCTACATGGAAAGGGTCTGCTTGTATCTGCTATGATTAGCAAAACATGGTAACGACCAGGGGGCATAAAAAGGCCACTTTGGCAGAATCATAAAAGGATAACATTATGAATCATAATGGACAGTTAACTGTTAAGTTAATCGTATCAAATCCATTGGTGAAGAATTTTTCAGTTATTGTTTTGTGTGTGCTAAAATACCAATAAATCCAATCCCAATCTCTTTGATTATACCTACCTACGTAGTGCAGCGAAAAAAAGAAAAGCACGAACTGTCTTCGCCATATTATGATTCATAATGTTTTTCTTTTATGGTTCTTTCAAAGTGGCCTTTTTAGGCTCCCAGGGTAGGCAAATTGTAGTTTGACACATAGCGGTCCTCGAGACTACCGTTATATTAATCATCATGGAAATTGTATTACATTATTGCATAATAGGGAACTATCAAGATTAGCTGAGAAGTAGGTATCGGTAGAACATCGCCTATTGATAATTTTGAGATCGACGACTATTGAAGGCGGCTCATGTGGAAATATTGTACTAACAAACAATCAAGCCTTGCCCTAAAAGATAAGTAATTAGGTCTATATTTCATACTCTTCAAGAGAAAGACCAAGTTTTTCAGGAATTGACAAACGAGCTATGCTTAAGTATATCGTCACAATACTTGAGGTCCAAATAAGTACTGCAATTTGTGTCCGATTTTTCGTGTTCATAGAATTTGCAAAGTGGCAATCGTAAATCATTGGAGCAGATTACAAAGTCCAATACTAGCGGAGTTCTGGGCCAACAAAATTTGAGTAGACCTAGACGAGTAAATTCTAAATTCAGTAGATTAAGGGGTGCTCCTAAGTTAGAAAGGATGACGGATAGGGGGTGAATGTTGAGAATTGCGGCGATACTTGAGAAAATCCTATATCCAGCAATGTTGATCGGTCCAAATAGTGTCACCAAACATAATTTTTAAAAGAAACACGCCTTCGGATAGTTTTTTTTATATAAGGATGCGTTTAAGTTTTTGCGTCATACTTGGAAAGTAAGCTCGCTGTTCGCCTTGGTCAAGCTATAATAAAAACACTTGTATGCATCGGATCAGGGTGCTGCGACATAATGTTGAAATGCCAACATTCGTTGTGACCAGTCGTCGCCAAAACATCAAGAATGCAGGCTTGTTTTCCTGATAAATCTTATCCTAGATAGCTTGCTGGGATATATTATTTTATCGGAATTGTAAAGAAACTTTCGTATATTAATTTTGGCCCAGCAAATGATATTAGATCATCACACTACCTTCGCCTTGGTCTACCTTGACGGTGATGTCCTGCCTCAGGCGTCCAGTGTGCATTCGTGAGACGTGTCCAGCCCACTTCCAGTTCAGCCTGGCTGTTTTTTCTCCATAATTGCTAAATGCTAATTGAGTTATGGAGCGCAGCATGGTGATTCTAACTAGATCTGTTGCTCCATTGCCCGTTGGCAAATCTTGAGTTCTGTTGTTTAGTAAGTGACCAACTTTGTGCACCGCAGGTTAGGACGGGCAAGATGCACATGTCGATGAGTTTCCTTTGTAGGGTTCCGTACCAAAATAGTAAAACGGAACCCTTATGGTAAGACTCAGTCTGTCTGTCACAGCTGGATATCTCAAGAACTACTAATGCTATCAACTTGAAATTTGGAATAGTTTTAGATGACGTTTACCCAACTATTTTGCAAATAAGAAATAATAAGTAAGAGCTTCTGAAAAAAGCTGAGCTGAGCTTCTGAAAGCGCTTCTGAAAAATTCGAAGTGGAGCTACTAGGGCATGTGGGGTATCATATGAAAGAGCGCAGTTTGCACATTCTCAAACATTTTTTCTTTTTTTTTTGGCCGCATAGTTTTCGAGTTTTGATGAAAAATAAAAAAAAAAATACCGTCCCCTTATCTCCGAAGTTTGCAAAGAGAATAATCTGAAATAATTCTATGTGATAGAAGTCTATGTAAAGATTACAGGAAAAATAAAACGATATCTCTAAATAGTACACTTTTTAGAAATCATTAACAAAAGTTACACTAGTTCCACTATCGGTCAAGAGATGGCGCTGACCTAAAACTGCAATATTCTACACCGCAGTGCGCAGTGTTAAAACTCTCTAACCAATATAGGCCTCGCCGATAAAAAATTAAAAACTTGTGATGGTACGGAACCCTCGATGCGCGAGTCCGACTAGCTCTTGCCCGGTTTTTAATGATATAGGAAGACTATCTTTCATGTGTTCTTTAAGGGCTCAGCAAGTTTCTAAGCATTTTGGACTTGTCTTTCGACTTCCTTATTTTGAAAGACACTATCTGGCCCAAGTAGGTATCTTCATCGACATATTGCAACCCATGTCCGTCTGTCTACCTCGACCCTACGTTTCGTGCTGTTGGTCATGACCTGTGTCTTGGATCTGTTCTTTGAAAGTCCAACCTCAAGACTTGCCGTGCTCAAATCTTGGAGCATTTCCTCAAGTTCTGAAGGTGATGTGGAGAATAACACTATGTAATCTGCAAAGCGGAGGTTTGTTAGCTGGTGGTCGCTAACATGTATGCCTCGTGACTTCCACAAATCAGGCAACTTGTTAAAAACCTCCTGCAATGCACTTGTGAACAGCTTAGTTAAGAGTAGATGGCCTTGTTTGACCCCTTTTTCTATTTTAAAATTTGGATCAGAAACATATAGCTTGATGTTCGCAGAGCTACTGCTTCTTTGTATAGATGGTGTCAATGAGGTCAATGTAGGTGTGCGAAACATTTTGGGACTTCATATATTAAATTATTAAAAATATATGTATAAGTGGGATATGTCCTGCCAAGTTGCCACGAGTAAATATGGAGTTCTATGTTCAATAAGACAAAAACAATCTAGGTATTCCATAAGTAGGATAGGAACTCATACGTACCTATAATCTACAAAATCTCCTGTATCAATTCAAACATGCCTAATAAACTGCCCAAATTGTAATTTTAGCACAATTTCGGAATAGCACAATTTCAAAAAATAGATTTAGGTCTTTTATGCTAGAAGAACTATTAAACTATGCTAGAATAACTAGAGAGTAGTGGTGCCTAATGGAAACTGCCAAGTCGGGGCCTTAGGTCGTAGATTTGAACCTAGATAGACACTTTACTTTGTGTAAATTATTTCATTATCACTTCTCTCAAAATGGTGAATGAAACATCGTGAGGAAACTGATATGACTTGAAAGTAAATTTTCGAAGACTTGTGACCCACTAATCCGCACTCACTGGGCCCATGTGGTGGATTACGGCCACTCCCTCTCTCGGAGAGAAGGCCTGTGTCCCAGCAGTGGGAACATTATGGGCTGTTTATGCTATGCTTATATTAAACTTACTGCAGATGTACCAACTTATTTTACACTGCCTATTACAAAGGCTATTTGTAAGTAGTTCGTGTTAAGAATAATTAAATAGGTACGATGTGAGACCCACACAGGGCGGCCTTGTTACAAAACAAAGGTGTGGATCGAACCGTCCACGTGCACCACAATACAAGGAATTTATTGTTTATTTCAGTTCATCATTTATATTTCCGCTATCTTGTACATACCTACATATTATCTCTGAGGTACCTATCTACATACTGTTCTGTGTCTGAGGCAAGGGAGAGGAACCTAGCTATTGATTGCGTGACTTCAACTACTTATTTCAGCCAGGTATCATGTTTTACAAGTTTGTAGGTTTTATACCAAAGTTTACGCCTGCAAATATTGTATTATGGATATTCAAGTAGGTACATGCATGTAGGTGCATGTACGTGTATTTTTATTGTGAAGGATGTATTAAGTTATGAACTGAGTTCATAACTTAATGTATGTACCTACTTGAATATCCATAATACAATATTTGCAGGCGTAAACTTTGGTATAAAACCTACAAACTTGTAAAACATGATACCTGGCTGAAATAAGTAGTTGAAGTCACGCAATCAATAGCTAGGTTCCTCTTTGATAATCTTTTAGTCGAATTTCCGATTTATATAATATTACTAGCGCCTCTGCCTAACTCTTCGGGAAATACAGGCGTAATGTGTGTGTTACTAGCGTTTTGATTCTTCCGGAATAAATTCTCTAAGTTATGATAAAAACCGCATCAAAATCTGTTTCGCAGTTTAGAAGAACAACGCGTTCACAACTTCACACAGAGACACGAAAAGCGACTTTTTAATTTATATTTTGTAAATAGATTATCGATTAAGGTCGTTACAACTACATCAAGTTTCTTATTTAGGTACATACCTACGTACTATTCACAATCATTACTTATTTATGATAGAGTAGTATCTACCGAGTTATAGCTAAATTAGATTGCAAGAATCACCACGCGTGGCAATTAGAGATCGTCATAAAGAATGTTATTTTACTTCTTATTGGCCTATATAAAATTAAATAAAAAATGAAACTTAGAAATATTACTTAGATTTACCGAAACCCTTAGTCGATCGCGCCTTTACACAAAATTCGAGAAAAGAGTGGACTAGAACTAAAACTGGCTCTAAATAAATAGCTCTAATGTTTTGTCAATTTTATTGTTTTTTTTCAGACTCGGAAACTGGGTTCTGGAGCTTCCGTACTGGTATTAAACTGCATCCAACTAGACCAGAAACTGACCCCAACATGCCCAACTATGTTAGGCAATTTTGTTGTCTGGCAATTTTGGTTTAGTAGCTTTAGTAGTGCGTAATTATGATCTGCAATCTCTATCAGAAATTACTTACAACGTTGTGTTTATTTTTTTTTATTACTGATTTGACTCGGCTGCTGTTATTACGTTTTGTGATTTATATTATTACATAGATTAGGTATACAAATACCTAGTAGGTAGGTACCTATTTGTCATAAAGGAAAACAACATCATATTTATTAAATTACGCTTTCAACTAAATTTTCCTTGTGTAACAAGTAACTAACTTGTAACAAATAAGTGGACACTATTATTTTATTAAACACGACTATACTAAATATGTGTTTGAAAAACTTATTGTTTTTCTCAGTACCTAAATATTGTAAGTTATTCTACCGAAAAGTCATCTGCGACAACATTGCATCGTAGAAAAGTAATAAAATTATTCTTTTTAAACAATAGGGTCTGTGTTTAATTAAAAGAACGACTTGAACAAAAATATGCATGAACGGACCATCGGAACATCCGCCTTTTAAAACCCTACCGGCTAGTAGAGTTTCGTACGCTAATCCTAGATTCAAGGGCAGGGGAGGTTGATGATGATCTTAACTGGGTAATTACAAACGGTAAAACTCTAATGAGATTATGTTGGCACCAACTTAAATATATAAAATGTATGCGTCCTACTGAATAAAGGCTCCTACAAACAGGCGCGACGCGGGACCCGAATCTATCGCGATTTTATCGCGTGTCGCGCCTGTTTGAAGGAGCCTTAAATATATAAATTGGATAGGTACTGATTGTGCCGACTTTTAGAAATGTTTTGCACCACCACGACAAAGTCAACGTTCACCTACTGAACTAGAACTACTCTGTTACATGAATATATAATATTCGTTCTTTTAAACTATAGCCTGCGATGACCTGCAGACTTATTACAAAACCGGGTCGAACTATTGATGATTTTGAAAAAGTGACGTAACATACCTATGTTACGTCACTTTTTGACAATCTTGACAATCTTTTATTAACGGTGAACTAAAACTTGACTTTCTTAGACATACATAGTACATAAACTCACGCCTTTTTCTCATGGGGGTAGGCACTAGGCAAAAACTACTTAACACCACCTGGTGAACAACGATTTTACATAGCCTCGTATAGTTCGCTATAGACATCTATAAAAATAAAATAGAGCCACAAAATAAAAGATCGAATATTCAAATTAATGAAAGCGTTTTCCTGTAATTTTTGACATTAGTCTTGTAATTTTGACATCTATCTTGTAAATTTGACATAAATCTTTTAATAACAGACATGTAGTTACTTTGACATTATTCTTGTATTTGATTGACATTAAAGTTTTTTGCCTTAAATTTAATTTTGACATTATAACATAAAAAATAATTTCTAATTTGTAAAGTTTCTAAATCAAAACTTTTTAATTGCATTTTTCGATTTTTAGTATTGTTAATTCTTTTCAATGTTATGGAAATATTTGTACGCCGATACTTACGGCTAAACATGATTGGACTCAAACTGTATAATATCTTGCATGCTCTTGTATGTATACAATGTTTAACAAATAAAGAAATCTTATCTTATCTTATCTTATCTTTGCGACAATGGGCGCCTAGCAAATAAACTGCAGAATTCTGAATATAAAATAATTGCACGCATTAAAGTTTATTATTGTAACTTTCATTCAACTTTGTTTACTTAGGATTTACGTCTCTATCATTATTGATTTACGCTTAAGTATGTACGCATTATAGTCTCCAGTGCGAATAATCAGGGTCACAAGTTCACGACTCTATGACATGCTAAGTGCTAACTTGTGACTTGCTACAAGTATTTAACTTTTAAAAAACCTAAAAAACTCGACTGCAACTGAAAAGTCGAAAACAACTTACTTTTCAAGCAATCTGATGCAGTTCATGGCAATTATTTAAGTTCAATCTCAGATTTGATGCCTACCCATCAGATTGCTTGAAAAGTGTACTTGTTTTGAACATTTTAGTTACAGTCGTGTGTTTTTTTTTCAACTGTTAGTGTGTTATATTTTTGGCATCGTCTCCTCAAGCCCTTTATTTTGACAGCCTAAATAGTCAGGTTACAAAAAAAATATTTTATCAACACATTACTTATTAACGTTCAAAAAGCGCCATATTAATTTTATAAAATAAAACAGCCTATAAGCTATAAGTAACCATCGCGCGTCCCAGACGAGTCGATAGAAACCGTAGTCATTATAATATTTCGGTATAAAGAATCCCATATTACAAAAAAGACGGAAGGGAGTGTCAGACTGTAGCGGTATCCCTTTCGGACAATCCCGCTGCCCTATTGGTGGTACTTACATGATATTTGAATAAATAATGTAAATGTAGGTATGTACCTACAAAATTTTTATCATTAAGTATGGATCTACCTACATAACATGCTTAGATGCATTACTTATACAATGCAGTACTTATGGTATAAAAACATTAACTACTGATTTCTATTGATATCAAACAAATCAATCTTTGATAAACAAAGCATATTATGTGTCTACAACAAAACTACTTATTGTTTTTACGGAATGAAGCTTATAGATTAACTTCTGTTTTCTATAATCAAATCTCACTAAAATCAAACTGTATTTTAATTAAAATTTTGCTAATGACATAAGTGGCGAAATGTGGGTGTAGCACCTCTGCCTAACCCTTCGGGGATTAAAGACGTGATGTGCTAATGGATGGAGCTAATGATAATTAAAACGTGTCGTATGCAAAACACGTGAGCATCGTGCAACTGGCATCGTATCAAGCGTAACACTAGCCTGGTTAGGAGCGCGGAGCGCCTTCTCAGGTGCTAAAGTCTGCTTCGTCTTTGTGTCTGTCGCTCGCCTGGAACACGTCCCACCTTCGTAAGGTTTCCCTTGCCTCTGTTCATCAACATATAAAAGACAAACAGCTGTTTGACTTCGACTTTCTCAAAAAAGAACTGGCTGGTTATCAGTTAATTTATGACTGTGAGAAATGAGAAAAAATCGCTTTAGTGCGCCGTGAAATATTAGATCAAAGAAATTACGGTACATTATTTGACTTAGATAAGATATTATACAAACTATGTCCAATTGTACTTCTTTCAGTAGTTAGATTCCTATTTTTGCCTACCTAATACATCGACGTTGCGAATGCGTGTAATCAGTTATTTTCAAAAAGATTTGAATAACGGTTTTCATGTTTTACGATTATTACGAGCATATTGTGTCTCGTTTTTAGGGTTATGCACTTCAAAATTAAAAAATCGAACCCTTATAGGATCACTTTGTTGTCCGTCTGTCAAGAAAGAGTCTTGCTTGTGTTAGAATTAAAGGTAATCATATATTTGTACACCATTGCTATTCGGAACTATATTCACTTAGGCCTATTAATTTATTTATGTCTAATTTAGAAACGTTTATTCGAATACATTGAAAGTATGTAATTTGACTACAATCAAAAGCGAAGTAAAAATATGTTTAAAAAATGGAGGAATAGTCTAAAATTGTAAGAATCATATTTGGATAATAATTTTTTTATTTATTTATCTTGTTTATGATTAAGAGGTACTGATAACGGATTGTATAAATAAGAACAATTGACAGAGGGGAGCATTGGGGGGTAGACCGTTGAATCGGACGGACGTAACTGAAAAAGTGTATCCAGTGTGCTAAAAATATAAGCAACTATCGACTTGCATAACATTTTGTTTGATTTGCCACCCTGATTCCAATATCAGAAGTGGAACGTTAACCAAAATGGGTAGCGACGACAGCGAGCATTACGATCGACGCTCACGAAACGTTGCAAGACGCTCTCACCGTTATAAGCGTCGCCGTCGGCGCAGTACCACTCCAGAAAGTGCAACATCAACGTCACGGTCAGAACACGATCGTAGTCGTCAGAGGACCAACCATGCGAAGAGGAAACGTCGCCATGGACGGCACCATCGACGCAGTTCAAGGGCACGGAGCGGTGTTTCTAAGTCTGGCGATAAGCAATCCCTGGAGCGCGACAGTGAACGTTTTAACTCGAAGGAAAAACAATTATCACAGGCAAGTAGAACTACCGACATATTTTTTTTTTCTTCTTTCTTTTTTTTTTCCTCTTCCGTTACAATATGTTCTGCGTGCAAATATTTCGCTTGAATTTATCAATCCAAGTTTAGGTACTGCCGATGTAACCTCTATGATATAATCTTAACTACACGTGTATTCATGCATTGTTGCGGTTAACTCGGAGTTAAAAATAAGTTCGTTTACTTAGTATAATATAAAGTTATAGGTACATTAAAGAAGTTCATGGTTTGTTATGTATGTTTGGGTATCATAAATATGTACTAATAATTATTTGAATGCTACCAAAATAACGTTTGGCGAAAGAATCTTATGAGTACAGAATTAGTTTAAAAATAGTAATCTCAATATCTCGTTAGGTATTGTTTATTTTAAACTGCTAGTTATTGTTAATTGTAGCCCCTTTACATTCCTTTGAATATTGTATTATTTCACGCATATGTATCGCACCGATAAAACATTACAGGAGATCACGCAATCACGGACTGGACAGTTGATGACTCCACCTGTGCAGCAAGGACCTGACAGTGCTGATGTGCTCGGGCAGCCACCAGCGGGGATGCAGTTGGACTCCACAACAAGTAAATCTGGTTTATTATTAAGTATTAGTGATATATCACAACTTATTGAAAGCGTTACTCATAAAACTAAGATTACATACGATAAAAATATTATACCTACATTTGACCCATCGCAAAAGAATCAACGCATTGAGGGATGGATAGCCAAGGTTAACGAATGCTCAAAGATATACAAATGGACTGACGAACAGACCGCTCATTACGCTTTGCCTAAGTTAGACGGTCACGCTAAAAAGTGGTATGAAGGACTACAATCCATACTTTTGACATGGACTGAATGGCAGGATAGGTTGATGAAAGCATTCCCTTCTGAAAGTAATTACGCAGCTTTATTAACTGAAATGTTAGACAGGCGAATGAAATTTGGCGAATCAGTAGATGAATATTATTACGATAAAATGCTATTGCTAAACGCGTGTGGAATAGCAGAAAAACGGGCCGTCGACTGTCTCGTACATGGGATAGAGGATAGAACTATTAGGGCTAGTGCGTCGTCAATCAGATGCCAAGATCCAGAGGATTTACTAAAATTTCTTAAAGATTTATGTAGGGAATCTAATTTCTCTCGCTTCACCAAAAGATCTGCTTCTAATTCTACATCAAACGATATCAAATGTTTTAAATGCCAAAAAACCGGTCATCGAGCAATTCAATGTCGCAGTAAAGGTACAAATGAAGTAATCTGTTATAATTGCAAAGAACCTGGCCACACGATTAATAAATGTCCAAAACCAATAATTCGGTGTGATAATTGTCAACGGGTCGGGCATAATACAAACGATTGTTATAAGTCTAAAGACAATAACAAACAATTAAATAACGGCTCCAAATCGGATAAGAAAACCCTATTTACACAAAAATTTGGTTCAGACTCTAAATATTACAAAACTGCACGCATAAATAGTAATATTAGTTTAAAATGTTATCTGGACTTTGGCAGCGATTGCACTCTGATTCGTCAGGATATTGTTAATAAATACTCGTTACCTGTGGAACAAAATGATGTTCCACGTATTCGTGGATTCGGCAACGGGACAACCATTCCGCTGGGTAAAACGAAGATAAACTTGCATATCGGTGAAGTTTTAGCAGATATTGAGGCGTACGTTATTGACTCTTCATTGCTTAGTGAACCATTGTTAGTAGGCCAGGATTTTACTGAACGCGCAGATGTGATGGTTCTAAAAACGCACGATAGGCTAGATATTCTGAAAATATCGTTCTCAAACGAATTATCAAATATAAACTTAGACGATCATAGTGATCATAAAATCGTTTTAAGAATACAAACTGACACTGTTGTCGTGGACCAAATCGACTATATCAAATGCGTGGATAATAACAGATCTAGTTGTGATGTTTATGTAGAAAATAGTGTCAGAATGGTAGACAATGCAAACTATTGCATTATGGGAGGTGTTTACAAGGTTAATGAGGGAGAGTGTCAAGTTGTACTCTGTAAATTGACAAAAGAACCTATTTTTTTCCGTAATAATTCTGTGTTATCGCGAGGGGAACCGATACTTACATCCAATCCCGCCACTAATGGTGTAAATCTGACCTGTCGGCAGATTAACAGTCACCTTCTGACACCATTTACTATGGAAGAAACGAGAATTAATCCTAATTTAACACCACAGCAGAAACAGAGTGTCTTAAACCTAATTAATGCATATAGAGAGTGTTTTGCACAAACCTTGTCCGAGTTAGGATGCACCGATGTAACCGAAATGAATATTGAACTAGACGATACTTCTCCTGTCGTTTATAGACCGTACCGCCTAAGTTACTCTGAGCGAGAAAAAGTGCGTGAAATGGTACAAGACCTTATTGATAATGATATCGTAGAAGAGTCAAATTCTCCTTACTCAAGTCCAATTATACTTGTCAAAAAGAAGACAGGAGGGTACCGTCTATGTGTCGATTTCAGAGCGTTAAATCGGAAAACTAAGAAAGATCATTTTCCAATGCCGAGAATAGACGATCAGTTAGATATGCTTAATGGTAACAAGTACTTTTCTTCCCTTGACTTAGCTAGTGGCTACTATCAGATTCGGTTAAGCGATGAATGTAGGCACCTCACGGCTTTCATAACACCGGATGGACTTTATCAGTTTAAGAAAATGCCCTTTGGCTTAGTCAATTCTCCAGCGGTATTTCAGAGGACAATTAACCAAGTGCTAGGTAATTCCAGGTTTAATTCCGCTCTGGCTTATATGGATGACATTCTTATACCCGGGAAAGATTTTGACGAGGAATTTGTCAGATTAGAAAATACCTTCAAACTATTACAAAAAGCGAAATTAACTTTGAACATACAAAAATGTAATTTTTTTCAAGAAGAGCTAGAATATCTTGGTTACGAGATAGGCAAACACGGAATTAGACCTGGAAAAGAGAAAGTTGGCGCAGTTGAACGATTCCCGGCTCCATGTAATGTACATGAGGTGAGGCAGTTCATTGGGCTAGCTAGCTATTTTAGAAAATTCATACAGAATTTTGCGAGTATCGCTAGACCACTGACTGACTTGACCAGAAAGGGTGCGTCGTGGTGTTGGGGTCTCGAACAGCAGAATTCGTTCACAAAACTAAAAGAAGCATTGATACAAAGACCAGTGTTAGGTATATATGATCCTAAAAATGAAACCTTCTTGCACACAGATGCTAGTAAATACGGTTTAGGTGGAATTCTATTACAGAAAATTAATGACGCAGAAATGAAACCAATTGCCTATTTCAGTAGGAAAACTTCAATAGATGAACAAAATTATCACGCCTATGAACTCGAAACATTAGCCTTTGTAGCCTCTCTCCAACGATTTCGAGTTTATTTGATAGGTATTAGGTTTACTTTGGTAACTGACTGCTCCGCGTTGAGAGCCACGTTCAGTAAGCGTGACCTTATACCACGAATAGCACGTTGGTGGATAGCTGTACAGGAATTTGACTTCGACATACAATACAAACCAGGGCATACGATGTCACATGTCGATGCCTTAAGCAGAAATTCATTGCCTTGCAAACCGGATGCGGGACACGAAGCGATGTTAGGTATATTTAGAATAACTCCAGAAGACTGGCTATTGACGTTACAAATACAAGATACAGAGTTGCTACGAATTAGAAAGGTTTTAGAAGATAATGAGTATTCCGATATTAAGAAAAACTATGTTCTTAAAAACAATAAACTATTTCGGAAAGTTGGAGATGATCTCAAATGGGTTGTACCCAAAATGGCTCGATTCCACTTATGTAAACTCAACCATGATGAGATTGGTCACTTTAGCGTTGACAAAACTATTGACAAGATTTGTAAGGACTTTTGGTTCCCAAAGATGAAACGTTTTATAAGTAAATATGTACGTTCTTGTCTGGAATGTGCATACAGTAAAGAACCAGCTGGACCGAAGGAAGGCCTCCTGCATCCGATCCATAAGGTTGACAAGCCCTTTGACACGGTTCATATAGATCATTTGGGGCCTTTCGTCAAAAGTGCTAACGGTAATTCTTATCTCCTTGTCTTAGTTGACGGCTTCACCAAATTTTGCATATTGACACCACTGAAAAATCTAAAGTCCGCACCTACTATCCGTGCTTTGGAAAACACTTTCTGCCTATTTGGTTACCCTAATAGATTAATATCGGATCAGGGCTCGTCTTTTACCTCACGTGAGTTCAAGGATTATTGTAAGGACGCTAAGATTAACCATATTCTCAATGCGGTAGCCTCTCCCCGTGCCAATGGGCAGGTGGAGAGGTACAACAGGACTGTGTTAGATGCACTTACAGCTTATACTAACAAACTGGGCGAAAAATATTGGGACCGGTCGATAGGTAAATTACAATGGGGCTTAAATAACACAAACAACAAAGGGATAGGAAAAACACCGGCTGAGGCACTCTTTGCTATCACTATGGTAAGCAGAGGTGATAACATATTTAACTCTATTCTAAATCAGACGCGGCATCTAGGTAACGTGGAAGAAATAAGGGGACAGATAAGCGAGCATATAATTAAAAACCAAGAGGCCCAGAAAAGTAGATACGATAAGACAAAAATTAAAGCTAAACAGTACAAACTAGGTGATTTAGTAAAGATATTAAAACCAACCCCTCATAACGACGGCAATAGTAAAAAATTACTACCAAAGTTCACGGGACCCTTTCGAATTACGAAGATCCTCGAAAACGATAGGTACGAAGTGTCGAGCATACCCGGTACGAAAATAACGCAAAAGAGCTATTGTAATGTTTGGGCGGCTGACCGCATCAAACCTTGGATATCCATCTGTAATGACGAACTGAATGATAAAGATGATACTAGTGGTACTAGCGAATCTGAGTCACAGTAATTCAGTAGGTTGTACAATGATATAATAAAAGTAGGTGACAATCGTAAATGTAGGAATCATCAAGTAGTTATAACTAACTTAGTTTATGATTATATGTAATGTGTTCATAATAATATCTACCGCATGAATTTTGTACATAGGTAATAAGATTATGTATGTCCAATAGGGACTACTATTGTAATGATATTGTTATTGAAACAATCGAGACTAGTTTATTGAAATAGTGTTAATGTAATAATTGGTTATGTTAATTAATTGTTGAGGAATTATAGATACGTGATACTGAATATCATTTATTGCAATATGTAATGGACATGGAATTTGTCTATGCGTCTTATAATGAGATTTAGAGCTAAATGTATTGCTAAATACTTATGTAATAAAATCTGATTCAATTATAGCAGAATTGGTTTCTTTATACTAAGAATTTTTATTAATAATTGGGTTCTATTAACTGAAAGACAGAATATTGATTACCGTGTTGATAGATCCATGGGTGTTCTGTCTTTGAGAAAATTCAAAAGAAAGTCAGGTACGTGGGCTTAATGTGTGATATTGTAGAAGTGAATATGGTGGCATTTAAAATGTTTGATTTTGACGGATCAATCGACATTTTTCTGGCCAATAATTGGAGATTAAAAATATTGGTTGCCATGTTGACAGATCCATGGGTATTTTTAATCTCTTCATGGACACATAAGCATGAAAAGTTACGAGGGTGCGGTTGAAATGTTTGATTTTGATAGATCAATCAGCATTTTGATGGCCAAGGTTGAAAATATTGAGTGACCATGTTGACAGATCCATGGGTATTTTCAACCGGAAATATGTAGAGAGGTAGCAAAACACTTGAGACCATGTTGACAGATCCATGGGTGTTTTTGATATTTTATTGATTTTAAGATATTATGAAATAAAGTAGATATAAGTAGGATTATATATTTATCTGTTATTAAGTTTGAGGACAAACTTATTGTCAGGAAAGGCCGAATGTTAGAATTAAAGGTAATCATATATTTGTACACCATTGCTATTCGGAACTATATTCACTTAGGCCTATTAATTTATTTATGTCTAATTTAGAAACGTTTATTCGAATACATTGAAAGTATGTAATTTGACTACAATCAAAAGCGAAGTAAAAATATGTTTAAAAAATGGAGGAATAGTCTAAAATTGTAAGAATCATATTTGGATAATAATTTTTTTATTTATTTATCTTGTTTATGATTAAGAGGTACTGATAACGGATTGTATAAATAAGAACAATTGACAGAGGGGAGCATTGGGGGGTAGACCGTTGAATCGGACGGACGTAACTGAAAAAGTGTATCCAGTGTGCTAAAAATATAAGCAACTATCGACTTGCATAACATTTTGTTTGATTTGCCACCCTGATTCCAATACTTGGAAAACGGTATCAAGATCTAACGACTGCGGTTCCATTATGGTTTGAGATATGATGTGTTAAAAATTCAAGCGTCAATGCAATCAAAAGACAAGACCACACTTATGTCACAAATTTTGCTACTCACTAAACTTACAGGTATTACTCGTATGTGGCTTACTTCCCGTTGACCTACAATCTTGAAATCAGGAAGAAACAAGGTCTCACAGCACAAATAAAGAGAAAAAATCGAAAACTGTTAGATACCTACTTTATAGAATATTAAATGAAAATATATTTTCCAGCTAAAACATCGACCTTGCTCTAGACTAGACTTGTATGGGAGAATACTTTTTTCAACTGCAAAGTTAAGTTTGTTCTTCAATTCGACTTTCCTTTTTACTAGTAGAGCAATGTTCGGTGCTTAGGCTTCCTCTAGAATATCATCATCTTCCTAGCCTTTTCCCAAATATGTTGGGGTCGGCTTCCAGTCTAACCGGATGCGGATACCTTAGCCATAATACCTAATAT
Organism: Luperina testacea; assembly: GCA_927399505.1. Taxonomy (NCBI): domain Eukaryota; kingdom Metazoa; phylum Arthropoda; class Insecta; order Lepidoptera; family Noctuidae; genus Luperina; species Luperina testacea. The sequence goes on from OV656756.1 coordinate 11,892,023, forward strand.
GAATTTCAGTACAAGTTACTTTGTTTCTGCATGCTATAGTTTGGTACGGAAACGGAATCCTAAGGCTCGTCGACCACGACGCGTTGTGCATACACAATAGCGACAGGCGTCAACTGCAAACGCTACTGCAGCCGTCGACGCGTCTGCAGCTGCAGTTGCCTCTGCCGTTTTGTTGCTCGTGGGTACGAGCACTAACACGTTAGTAACAGATTACTGTTTTGTGAAAATTATGATTGGTTGCGTCGTGTAAGGTTCGCCTTTGAACTACCAGTGCTGTGACATTCTGGCTATTCATTGGCGATTTGAGTTTGTAACACATTACTTTTGATTAGGGTCGTGAACGATGGGCCTAATCGAGCGACACCGACTCTGTCACGGTCAGTTTTTAATGCAAAATACGTCATAATATAATACTCCTTTAAATATACATAATAATAATTACGATACATCATAAAGCTGTAGGTATAAATAAAATGTATGTCAATGAACTGTTGATAAGTGATCGTAAAAATAAAATAAGTTACCTATTAACAATTAACACACGATAATTGTGCCATTATAAGTTCTTTTATTAAGTTTATAAAATTCGTGCAGAATGATTTTTCAGATAATACCTATAGTTTGCTTGTCTTTCGTATAGCTACCCAAAGTTATGATTGGATACTAGCTTTTGCCCGCGACTTCGCCGGGGGGCTTTGTTTTAAAATATGTAGTGATTTATAATTAATTACCTACTTACTAAACCAATCATAATTTACCAGAGCTCTCCAATAAATCTATTTACATAGGTACTTAATACAATTAGTGGGATCCCGTATCCCTTTATGCAAACATTAGGTAGGTAGTTTTTGTTTTGGGTTCGAAAGAAGTTTGTAGTTCATTTAGGTCATTCGCCAAGAATGCCTCCTTATCATAAATAAATTGTTCTATTTATGAAGGTTAGTTGATCAACAACAATAAATCTTTATTTTGGAACGGGCATAACATTATCTGTATTAGCGTAAGACAGCGTCTGCGTAATCGCACGGGTCGAAGCGACACAAGAGGTCAGTCTATTTATCGGAATCGTCATAGAGCTCTGGCAGTGAGGTCAATTGTCGTCTGATTTTCACAAGTGCTTTAATAACACAATCGTCTTATAACGGTAGTTTCTATTTATTCATCAATAGTAGGTACTGTGCGTGCAAGTTCGAGAAAGTCAAATATTTACCACTTCCGTAAAACTAAAGAAAAACAAGATAACGGTTTTCAGGGATACAACTCGGCGTTATTTGTTTCTACAGCGGAAGAGTTTTTTCACTTCCCAGCAAACAAACAAACTAGTACCTATTTGATAACGACTAACTTGAAGGTACGTAATTTTCCAAGCATTTCATGGTTATGGTGAACAGAATGTATTGAGCGATACCTTGCGTTTTTATTCATCTGTTTTCCACATTGACATAGAAAATATGAAAACCGAGTTACCGGTTAGCTACCGCGTTCATGTTTTTGGCTCTCATTATCGTTTTTCCGGTTATATAAAATACACTTTTATGAGCGTTCCAGAGAAAAATACACTTACTACTCACCCCAAAACCAAAATTGATTTGGCACAAGATATCAAGTAGTTTTTTTTTAAACACCAAGTCGTTAATATTAATCTAATTGTTTAGATATGCGTGCACGTTTTCCGGCGTCCAGGCCGGCTACTCGCACTATTTATACTTCACTGTAGATAGCTGGAGCAGCGCGACACGTACACTGAATAGCAAATGAGAAAAATCTGAGCGATGACCACGTCGCGCCCTCAACCTCGACCAGCAGACGCTCAACTCTGTTTAATTTACATTAAATATTGTCTACGTTATATCTTACCTATTGTCTCACGTTAATGAATTTAAGAATGAAAGTAAAATAACATCACTTCACTCAATCACGAGAGATGTGTACCAAGAATTAAGAGAATTTTGCCAATGAAAGCAGTTTCGGTTATTTGTTATAAGTACTTTACCATTAAATGTTCGGGGTATCCCGCTATCTAAGTACATAAACTTCTGAATAAATTCCAATATACCTACGTGAGTCATCGTAGATTTTTATAGATGTGTGATGTGAAGCGCTCAGATCTTTATGAAATGACAGCTAATTTCCATTTCAAGCGAGAAGCACTATATAATATCTAATACATAACATACAATAGTAGGTATTATATCTAATACGTGGGACGTGCTAACAAATATAATTGAAGTGCATTCCGATGAGAGCATGTGCTTACAATAGGTGAAAGTAAGTTCGATGAACCAAACGAAAGTTTTTACAAAGGGATTCTGGATGCCAGCCGGGACAGTGCGTGTGAACGCACTCTCCAGAAAGTAAAATGTGCAATTGTTCTTACGACAACAATGTTAGATACTTAGTCATTTTTTTCAGCAATAGAGCTAATATTCTGTAAACTCAATTTAGCGCAACATCTAAGGTCTAACTTGGTTAAGAAATCTGTAAATTACTGAAGATAAAATCGTATCGCTACTCATTTAATATACCTGTTACTTAATTGGCAATAATATTTATACGCCCAAAAATCCTAATCTTTAGTTGCCAAAAAATACTTATTGTAAACTCGACAGCCCAGGGCAAATATTCTTTCGCTGGCAAAGCGATTTATGATAACGTACTCTAACCATGAAATCAGATCGTAAAGTCGAATAATAAAATAATAGTGTGAAGTGACTAAGAATAAGTATCCAAATAAAATACGCACCTAAATAGAGTCATATTTTCAGTTCACCCATGAAACGTTGAAATAAAAACGCAAGGTACAATAAAGCCCTGTGCACATGACGGCTATTTGGAGCGACAAAAGTGTGTATTCAAAAACGCACGTGCTTCGACATATTTGACGCGTCAGTAACAGCTGAGGCTGATGCATTGATGTTGCCAGTGAGTCTCGCGACATTGTCGACATCGCGCGTTTGGGAATGCGAGACATTGGCGATGTTTTATTTGATGGATATCGTAAGTGCACCTGTACGGTGTCCACATAGCAAGACCAATTTGTTGTGTAAGTTGTGTTGAGCTTGTGATCAAATTGCTGCAAATACCCGGCTAACCCAAAGTCAAGTCAAGGCTCAACGGGTGCAACTTTTTAACGAAACGATAAAAACAGTGTTGTATAGGTATTGCAGACAATAAGTAAAAAGTACACAGTAAATAAAATGATGAGTCATAATTAAATAACATCACAGTACACGTAAACCACAAGATGCAGGAGCAATTTAGAGAAAGCTTATCGAGAAAGCTTGGCACTAGTCCAGAACACGTACCTAAGCCGAGCTATACAAGAAAAAGATGTCGCTGTGTTGAAGTATTATCATAAAGCCTACCTACATTGTGCTTAATAGACTTACTACTAATAGATTTACTTTTATGATGCGGGTTAGAATGCAGTTGCATAATAATAAACCCGCATGTTATTATCGTAATGGATAACAATTTTATCCGGTATTTGGTCTATTAACCTGGAATTGGTCTTTATATCGTCAATGTGTACGCACGACGACATAATATCAAGCTATACATTTCCAGTATTTAAGTCGACTTCTCATTGTAGGTACAAAAAGCCATATATACATGCGAGGTGGGCTAAAACTGGAAATGTATAGTTTGATATGTTGTGTGTACTAGACAATAAAGGTTTAAGGGGATTACGTGACCTAAAGCGCGGTCACTGACTGCATAGAAAAGAAAGAGAAGCGAAACACAACGCTGGTACTTTATTGCAAAATATGAAGTCATTATCTATTTACAAAAAATCTATTGTTTGGACTACAAAATTAAAACACTAGTGCTTTAGTATGTTGCTTGTAGAATAATCTGACAAAAAATGTATGTATATTAGTATGGTTTTTATCGAAAAAAGAATAGTAGATTGTTGCATCGAGCGCAAAGTGCATTAATTACTCACTTTAGCAAGGTGCGTAATCTACTTTTCTTTCAACTACCAATCTACCTACCGTGATAAAATATACATACTCAAAATAAAAACTCAAGTTAATGAAAACAAAGTTTTCCTAAGCTTTTAAATATTTATCCCGCGACTTTTGCGGCAAAAGGTTATTAACAATTTCATTTGCATCTGTTTTTATACTTTCTGGAGTTGAATTCATATCGCTATCGCGATTTACATTTTTTTAAATCTTAAATAAGTACAAAAACACTTGCTAAATATGAAGTATCAAAGTTTTACAATGGCACAAAATGCGCGCCATTTGTTTTTTCACCATGTCGGTTTTATTCAGCAGATTTTTATTTTCAGCCAGTATCTTTTTGATCAAATGCATGCATTTTATAATTAAACTTAATAGGAGACATTAAACCTCTGTGATAAATTTATATCTAAATAAAAACAGTGCATTAATGAAAAACTGTGCAACCATGAGAATTCATAAAACATTTCTGCACTGTTTTGGTTCTAAGCAAAAAATACGTCCTTTGTGATCGGTTTTGTAGTGATTAATGATAACATTAACTACGTATGTAGTTGAAAGAAAAGTTTTTAGAGGTATCTTCACGTTTTTTTTCTATCGTATCAAATTAGTTCCTGAAGAATATCATATATTTTTTTGATTTTGTTTACTGTAGTCGATCGTATACTTTATTGCTTCTAAAAATTGCGTTTTTTGAGTTTAGGTCCTGTAATCCCCTTAATAGTTAGGCGTAGGTAAGTCAATCAGATCAAATCAGATGATTAGAACAACAAATGATCTCAGTAATGCCACCGACTACCTAATAGTTAATTCGGTATCGATTCAGCAAGCATATTGACCGAGTCTGTTTGCGGCCTCATTCGCATGGCCTTCTTGCTTAGGCAAAGATTGGCAACGCTGCATGCCGTCCAAAAACTAACGCACTTCGTTGAAATATGTTAAAGCATTTAGAAACATAAACAGGTACTTAAACAGGAATACTACTGTACTTTGCAGGCAGGTACACTCTGCTCTCACTTTTCATTTGTGTATGTTACGAACTAAAATTATGAAATAACTGATCGCTTCCAATGAATGAGGACCTATTAGCAAATATCCAACAAACTTTTTAATGCGAAACTATAGTTACTTAGCAATTTAATGGGCTAGATTGCAATGTGAATAAAGAATCACCCAATGTGATTCTTTATACGAACCTGATCTGATGATATAGCCTTCATCTTTAAATACAGGGATCTGGCGCGTAAACATCTCAGGAGAAAACGGTTCTTTTTCTGCCATATGCTTGAAGTTAACGCCTGTATCTTTGTTAACTGCTACTCGAAACAGGTTCATAAGGAGACATGTTTATAAGGTTCTACGGCCTTGGGTCTTGTATTGCATAATAGCTGCAGGTTCGTGTATATTCTTGGTTGGGCCTATGGCTTTAGTAACGTAATTAGCCTCCCTTTGCGGTATTCATTTCTTCAAACTTTATGTGTATTGCATTCGAAACTATACCTGCTCAATCATTCCAAGTTTTTTCTGGCAGTTATCGTACATGCTGCGTTAATCGATTCTATGCCTCTATCTGCTATCTTATTCTAGGAATCGTCTACAGACAGTACCTACAACACTTCCGAAATGTTTAACGGATCCTCCCGTTTTCAAATCAAACCGGCGGTAATTGTGTAACACACTATCAGTAGGCCAGTAGCAATGGTTGTCATTTTGACACCTCGAAAACATTCGTTGCGTTATTTAAGTTGTTGAGCAGAAAAATTTTTCGAACATGTGAAGCAATGGATTAGTTACAGGTTTCCTTCAAAATGATTTAGATTGAGATTGATAGAGTGTTACGCAGTTAGGGTGCTGCATTCAAATAAACGGTGCACAGAACAGCGCGTAGAGCTTAGCAATAAAATTAAGTCACCTATTTAACAAACGAGGAAAGAGGACCATTGTAATAGACACCCACGGTATGCATAAGACATGAGATTGTAATACATCCGTAGACGGCTAATGAATGAGTGTTTCGTAACAAATAGGTATTAGGTATAATTAAAACCCTACTAAGGCAATCGTTATGCAAGCAAGTGCAATGTTCCGTTCGCGACAGTAACGGTGTGGCAGAGTGAGACAGCGTCTGTGTCCCTGCTCCGTACCACCTCCCATAGCATCACTGGAAAAATTACAGGTTCCACTCAAAAGCCTAAACAAGAAATCTAGACTCGTTTAAGAATCTAGAATAAAATAGAAAATTACAGCACATTGCTAAACGGTCATAGAAATAGCATTATCTACAATTCTACATCTTGTATGTTTTAAAATCATGTTAGAGATCTATCTTTACCGATAAAAGTTAAATAATAATTTAACTTTCTCAACGCTATGAACGTTTTATGAATAGAATAGGTTCTCTGGTTCAAATACACTCACATCACACGTGAATGTTATGATTACCTATTCCTATTATACCTCAATATTTTCTCTATTCTCTGATGATATAATTTTACGCATTAAAATATTTGTAATTTGGTTTGTAACCCGGATTATTGTGGCTTCTATAACAAAGTTTTTTATGATCAACATTATATTCATTGACATTGACATCATTTATTAAACTTGTAGGTATTTTACTACTTATGCATATAGCTCTTGATATAGCGAATATTATTGGATAGGTATATGAACGATCAGTAAGTTTTAGGTAAAATATGTAATAACCTGAAAAAGCCTAAATATGCTAATGCATATACAAAAATGCATTCGCATAAAATCGAGTAGGTACCTAATGGGGGTTTTCGTGAAAATTTACGATACCAGTTGGCACCACTTTGACAAGAGGTCTTCCATTTCGACAAGAATATAAAATATATGATGACGTTCATCATTCGATTCATTCATTCGTTCATCATTCCGTCATTTGGTCATGAGTTCATGACTAAAGAAAATATAGGCTCTTTGACAGATGCCTGGACCTTACATGTCAGTGCTGCCACCTAGCGAACGTCATTTCAGAATACCCTCATTCATCAACTCGTCCTTACATGCCGCGGCCCAATAAGACGCATTGCAGAAAATCAATGTAAATTATATTTTCATTCGGCATGTCATCCCACGTTACTAACAAAATGAGAAAAGGTACAATAAGTAGCAAAAGTGTTAGTGTGGAAATAATAAAAAAAAAAAGAATTTGTTATAAAATATTTAATCATCACAACATTGTCACATATAAACAGAAAAGATTAAACCATCACTTTGACACCAATTAATACACGAGGTAATAATGAACATTCATACATGTAGGTTTCATAATAATAGGTAAACCTAAAATTATAAAACAATAAACAATCGTCATAAAGATAACCAACAGTTACAAATATAATAATTAACAATTAGAAAGCTAAATCGATAATTATAAATAAAATAATCAACAATTTTAAAAGATTTAAAATTGTTAGTAACCGCCATAACCATTGTTTACATACAGATAATAACCGGAGAAACATTACTGCTCAAAACAAAAGATTTTATTGTATCTTCATTATTTTCATAGGTCTGTCCTACTTCAAAAGTAATCACCGTCTACCAATCTTATTAATTTGGGATAACACTTGAACTTGTGCGTTTGCTTGTAAAATGAAACAATAAACTGCCGGTCGATTCTGTAAAAATCTCACCGTGAAAACTTAGGTGAAGTGAGTTTATTTTTGCTAGGAATTGACACTATTGACAGCTCACTCCACGCGCACATCACCTAAGTTTTCACGGTGAGATGGTTACAGAATCGCACTGCTGTTGTTCTAGAAAAAATTAATTGATTAGGTAGGTACTGACTTTTTAAAATATTAAATACCTATTGTTATAGTCTTGCTAACTGTACCAAACGTTGATAAAGTCTAAAGGTCCATACACAAAAAAAAAACGTGTGACGACTTGCAGAACGAAAATATAATTTATTTTGATTTTCTGCAAGTCGTCCTAAATGGACCGTAGGCATGTAGGACGAGTTGATGAATTACCTACTCATAAAATCCGGTCTCTAGTTTAAACCGTTTAAGTTAGATTCGGAGCCGGAACTGGACAAGTAATTCAGAATACTAAAAAAAAATGACGATGGCCCGGTTATGTTGGTTAGGTAATCTCACGAATATCCAAATTATAGCCGTAAAGGGAGATGACGCAGTGTGGGCAGTGAAAGTGGACGCACATTTGTACCAAGCTGCTGGCAGTCGAAAGAAAGCGGCCTGGATGAATAATCCTGCCATTCGCGGAGAGGAAACTTACGCAACAATTTTGTTAAATGCAGTTACGAACCGAAACGAATTCTTTTATTTTATTAACAAAAACGTTCATATTATTGTAGAGATGTGTGTAGAAATTAACATAAGTAGGTATTTACATAATTTAAGCATACAGTCTTCAAATAATAATAATATGTACAAGTATATAAAAAGGGAGGGGAAAGAATAATAGGGCATCAAAAATTTCGTCCGCATCGCTGTCGACAGGAAAAGTGCCCAAGAGGCTGGCAGCATTCCCACGTTTTATGGCAATGCTGATTCTTTGGGCCAAAGATAGGTCAACCCTCTGATCATTCGTACACGACTTGCCGCGATTCATCATTTTACCTCAAATGGGTGCCTAAAAATTGCCACCACGAGGGCGATGATTGTACCTAAGTAGGTAGGTACTCTACGTCTGGCATAGCTTGGAGTTAGTTAGGCAATAAGCCCTAGTACCGCCTTGCTGACTCGATAATATTTTACCTCCGCACGAGGAACTGTTCTCATTATTATTGTTTGTGCTAATACGAGAGACGAATCCTTAGTCATATTTAGGGCACAGTATGGCATGGCATACTAAATATTCCTAATACGCTAACTTTCCCTGTTTTGGTTGAAACTTCTCTGTATATCTTGCAAAGGAAGGTCACGTATGTATATCAAAATGTACCTCTACTTTAACGTGCCAATTAAATGTTTAGCATGGATGCAGGAAGTGATAGGTCTGTACATTTTTTCATCTAACTGTCTCCGTTCAAGTCTCAACCTCATTTCTAAACTAGGCGGATGAATTGATTTGAAGGAATGTCAATTCATAAAGTATTAACATAATTATGTACATACATGAACTTACGCCTTTTATCCAATGGGGGTAGCCAGAAACTACAGAACGTCACCTGCTACGCACAATATCTGGGGGTACGTTAGTGCCCCCGCCAAGACGAGCCAATAACAAAAAACCGGTCAAGAGCGAGTCGTACTCGTGCACCGAGGGTTCCGTACCATCATAATAATATGTTTTTAAATTTTCATCGGCGAGGCCTATATTCGTCAAGAGAATTTTGACACTGAGCACTGCGGTGTAGAAAATTGCAGTTTTAGGTTTGCGCCATCTCTTGACCGATAGTGGAACTAATGTAACTTTTGTTAATGATTTCTGAAAAAATGTGCTATTTAGAGACATCGTTTTATTTTTTCTGTAATCTTTACATAAACTTCTATCACATAGATCAGACACCGGAATAACTCGAATAATTTCAGATTTTTCTCTATGTAAACTTCGGAGATAAGAGGGAGGGGGGGGGTATTTTTTTTTAATTTTTTATCAAAAGTTGAAAACTATGCGGCCTAAAAATAGAAAGTGTTTTTGAATGTGCAAACTGCGCTCTTTCATATGATACCCCACATGCCCTAGTAGCACCACTTCGAATTTTTCAGATTCCCTTTCAAACATTTTTTTATCAACAGAGACTGTGTTGGATAAAAATAATGTGTATTTCTTTCTTATTTGCAAAATAGTTGGGCAAACGTCGACTAAAACTTTTCTAAATTTCAAGTTGATAGCATTAGTAGTCTTTGAGATATCCAGCTGTGGTATTTTGGTACGGAACTCTAAAAGCAGGAGGGTACCACCTATCTTTTCGTCGTATTTTCAAACCCTCATAGCTTCGGCCTGGATAATGCTAGACTAGAGACCTTAACTTCTCAGAATAAGATAATGTATGGCTTGGCGGTTCCATTGAACTATTGCTTGACACAAAAATAAAGACCAGTGACTTAATTTCTTACCATAAGCCCGTAGGAGTGTCTGTGCGACGGCCGCGAAACAGCCAAGCCATACATTTTGACCAAGATGAGAGAGAGAAAGAGAGAGAGAGGAGAGAGAGAGAGAGAGTAGAGAGAGAGAGGGGGTTGTAGAGTTAGGGTCTTGGCTCTACATTAGATCTGATAACTTTTTAACAGAGAAAGCGTAATGTGAGGTGTTTTTTTGGTGGGTATTACTTACTAACTTCTTTCTGACTATTGACATTTAGGTACCTAATCTAAAAATGTATTGCAGTGCACCTCGATACTAGCTAGCAATCAGCAATGCATTATATTTGACCAAGAAAAAGGATTTGATTAATTTAATCACTTCGATTAAATTTTCCTGTTTATTTTATGAATAGGTGTTATTTACTTTAAATTAGGTACATAATTTATCAACAATTTGTTGTAACAAATTGAACAAGTGGGTAAGTACCTACGAATTTTTAAGCTGTTTGCAATCCGATTTTTATGTATTTCTTTTATTGTCGCGGTAGGTAGAGTACACGATACCTAATTACAGTAATTACCTACCATAAAGTGATCTGCCCAGCCGAGTGTCGACAGCCTTTCATCATAATACCGTTTTATAGTTATCATGTAAGTCATATACACCTTTATCTTACCAATATTTTAAATCAGTAAGATTTGTGGGTGTTAGTTTTTGTAATAATAAATGTTTTTTTGGCGAATAGGGTACCGCCGTACAACTGCAGCAGGCACATAGGTATATAATTATATAAGTTTAGAATATGCTCAAAACATATCACAAAACGAAAAAAATTATAATCAACATTCTGCAGTAGGTATTACATTGCATGCCAACAAGTGCTTTTGTACAAGTAGTTCGCATAGCGTGTGCAAACATGATAGTGATCATCATGATATCCTCCGGTTCACACAAATTACTGTTCCAATGTGAAATATAATTCTTTGTTACAACTGCAATAAAAGTAAACCAGAAAAGGGATTTAGAGAAAGGCGTCAGACCATGCAATTCTCCAAAAAAATCCATCTTCAATTTAGTTCCTAAGGTGCTCTGTAGGGCGGTGCATTCTACTAGAATTACGGCAAATAGCTTGCTTATGCCAAATATAACCTTATTTTTCAAGATATAGTGGCCCATATCAGTCAGACATAAATAACGATAGGATTAATAGAATCCAACAATAATTAAGTATCTACTAAGAAATTGAACAGGATTAATGACCACACATCAATTCTTACACTGTTTACGAAGCTCTTACGTATTGCGATCATAATACGTAACAATGACATGTGTTAAGATGTATGAAGCTGATTACTATAACATTAAAGTATTGAGCAATTGCATTGTTGTCAAGGAGTTATGATAGGTGAGCAAACGCATCGTGCGATACGACCGTCACTTTCCAACAAAGTCAATGAAGCGCGGAGAAAGTGGCGACCTCCACGTCCGTATACAACTGCCTACTGCCGTCTGTAGAATCCGCTGACTCATAAAACATTCACACGTCACGCGTGAACACGACAGGATTAGCAGAACTACGTTTAAGTACGTACGTACGTATTAAGTAGGTACTAGGTGCCTATTCCATAATAAAATTATGATCATATTACACAGCTTTTTTCCATTCATAGAGTGACTCTACAGCATCTTTGTTAGAAACATCATGTCCTCGTCAATCATTCATGAACATTAACACGGTTTTATGTAAATTAAATACCATAACATAAGTAATATTAAAGCTTAAGTATTTTTATAACTTTAACCTCCGAAGTTAGTGTTAATGACCAACTAAAACAAAAACAAAACGTAGGTAAATTACCTATGTATATATTGTATGTCAAAAGTGTACGAATTAATTCAATGGCATTAAAACCGCCTTTAGTTACAGTCTTTATATAATTGTATCCATAGGAGAAATTTACAAGTTTGCGATAGTTTTTGAGAAATCTTTAAAAAGTGAAACTTTTGTGTAAACTTGAAATGTTGCAATTGCAAACAAAGTTACTTCACTTATGTAAAGTATGATTCGTTATACAGCTTCACTTTGCTACCTGAGTTGATTTAACTATTTTATGACAACAAAAATTAATAGATTGAACAGGATACATAAATGCATGTAGTCACGGTTTCATGAGAAATGGAGCTCAATAGAAAGAAGTCATTCCTATAAATAGTGGTAGATGGGGCGACAGTAATGGACCACCATTCCTTATGATTTTTTCACATATTTATGGCTAAAGAAAGGTGTTAGTATTTTGATTCGAAAGTTTCGAAAAAGAATTTTAATTTGTTTACAAGTTATTCACTACATAATGGCTAGAATAACTTTATAAACGACTATACAGAGGATATCGTATACTAAGAAAGAGAGAGCGCTTTTATGACTTTCACGATTTAAGCGAGGAACGCTTTGTCATAATATTCTATGTCTAGCTTAGCTACCAGTACCTATTTACATAGATATCGTTGGAGCGTTGAGTTTGTCAATCTAGTTATTTTCTAGAGGTGCCTACCAGTTTGCTCGATTTTTGGCGATAAACACGTGTTTTCTTTAGTCCTTCTCCGACATGATGGGCAGAAATACTAAAGCAGAACAGGTGTCGATCGACAAAAATCGAGCACATCTGTAGGCACCTCTAATTACCTACATGTTAATAGTAGCTATAGATATCAACTGCAGGTAGGTACACTGGATTTCTCGTTAACGAGTCCACAAGTTCTAACCAAATTAATAAAATCGTGCCTAAATCCAATTTATCAATGAAATATACATTTTTATTAGCTAATTGTAAAGGTGATGTTTTATTACAGTACCTAATTAACATAAAACAATTTTAAGACGTTGCAACTCTACCGGTGCTGGAGTGTGGCGTATAACTGGCGCCAGAGCATCGTTTATCCAATGTTAATTTATGTCCGTAAAGGTATCATAATAATACGTGCGAATGTGTATTAAGGTACTTAGTAGTTACATAAATGGAAAACTGCGAGCTGCGGCGTGATCTAGTTCGTTCTCAATTACATCACTGACATAATTGATGCCGTACAGGACTCAGCTGTCGCAATGAGTAGGGTAAACTGGGTACTGTTGAAATAATTTTGCTTTGAACGTCCGTAGCACAGCCGGTTTGAAAAATAACAAAAAAGAACAACAACTGCTCAAATGTATTAAAAATATACTATATAGATTGCAGTGCGATCTAGAAAAAATAAATAAAAAAATTATCTATGTACCTAATTGCACCGAGTTGCTAAGTCTGGCCATACCGCTGCGCGCTAAACCCGCGATGGTTTGTGTGGTAGGTATGTTTAATAAATTTGTTCAACATTTATTATGTTATGTTTTGATTAATAAATTAAAAAAAAAAACTTAAAATGAGAGAATAGACTTTTGTCTTCAAATACATCTCAGAATTAGAGGCTCAACTACCATCTAATTACTAGATAGGAAAATAATGTGCCACAGTTTCAACCGTACCCATACCAGGGGCGGTTGAAACATAAACAAATAAGTACTACAAAATCAGTTTCTTTATTCACAATCAACATGAAATATTTCAATTCTGGTATGGTATCATTTCTATCAATCTTAATAATTGTATCCTGCCTGAATGAACACAAATGAACATAAAAAGAGTTCTTCTGCTCTGGCTTAAACTAACAATACTCCAGAGTGGAACCAAGGCGAAGGGTAAGTGTAGGTATACCTAGGTAAGGTACTGTACTGACATCCAGTATTTGAAAAAATTATTTTCTGTGCAATAACATTGCTAACATCAAAAGCACCAAACAAACGTGAAAAAGTGTCAGTAGTTAGTGTAGGTACCGATCTTATTTACAGACAAATATGTACCAAGGTAATAAAAAACTTGGTTAGATCGATCACCTCGACCTAAACCTTACCAAGGTCGACGAAGGAGCTATTTTTGGAGCTCATAAAAATGCAGACATAATGCAGAGATGGTTCAAAAAGGAAGGTACCGCCATCACCCTAACTAAGCACATATAGACCTAAAATCTTGGGTTAGTTTGTTGAACTCTAAAGAGCGACTTTTGACGTCAATCATTATTTTTCTCCGTTTTATTATTTTTACATTGTTCTGCGCAAGATCTGCGATAGCACAACTTGATAATGAACTCGTGCTCATTTGAAATGGTTGATAACTTATTAACCTCATTTGTTTGTTTTGTTTCAGACACTTCCTTCTTCTACGACTCTTAGTTATGATTATAAGGATACGATGGCTCGTGCAATGGATCGCAACTCTTTCTCTAAGTGTGATGATGACTTCAGGTAAGAACTTGGGTAACTACCTAATCGTGGTTCATTAGGTATTGACTCGGCAATCACTTTAACAATGCAAGTTCAACCTTAACCAAGCAATTTCTTATCATCGCAGGTAACCCTATATTTCTGCAACAATCAGGAAGAAGTAATCGACCGGTGATAAAATGGATGCCACCTAACGACGATTGGAATTGGAGACTGACCCCACGCAACGAGGAACCATTCTTCCTTCCTTCTAATTATAATCATACCCTACCGCCATCTGCTAACGAGACTGAACTAATAGCCCACATGATAGCTTTAAAACGAAATTACGCTCGTCTCCTATGGGATAGCGATAAGAGCAGTAACCTTCCAGTATTTGTGGAAAAGGCCCTCAAACTTCTCAATTTGAAACAAGTTTATTACGAAGTAGAGCACTCTGTTATGTCTAAGGTGTCATGCACAGCCTGCAAAGCTGGCGCCGGTTTACTACAACATTACATAAGACTGGGCAAAAGCAAAGACGAAATCAATAAGATGATTTATCAATTTTGTGTTTCGTTAAAAATTCAATCAGCTCGCGTTTGCGAGGGCATCACGAGATTGTTCGGGGTAAGAAACCGTGGTCGCATCGACACAAAAATATGACCTGCTTTTCTGTGATATCGTTATTTACCTTACGTTTCTCATATTTCAGAGTGAAGTAGTTTACGTATTGAAACGTATTACGATAGGTCCTGACGAGATCTGCAGTTTTGTCATAGGAGACGCGTGTGGCGACGTCTACAACCCTTACCACGAGTGGGAAGTGGCGTTCCCTCCTGTACCGAAGCCTACCCTGCGGGAACTTGACGCTCCTGTCGAAAAAGCTCCAACATTTAAAGTTCTGCAGATTTCTGATACACATTTCGACCCCTACTATGCTGAAGGTGAGCGTTTACGTCGTAAGATACAAAACCTATCAAAACGCTCAAAACTCAACAGAGCACCATCTTTTCTTCAACAGCGTTTTCTATTGTTGTGGTGTACTGACAATACTGACATCAGTATTCTTTTCGCCTATAAACCACATTATTATTCTCAGAGACAGCGCTTAGCACGCTGACGGTACACTGTAATGCTTGAAATCAAATTCCAGGTGCTAATGCGGAATGTAACGAGCCTCTTTGCTGTCGAGCGTCTAATGGCCCAGCGTTGACGCCGGGTGGAGGAGCCGGCCGCTGGGGAGACTACCGGAAGTGCGACACACCCAAACGAACCATAGACCACATGTTAAAACACATAGCAGACACTCACACTGTACGTATGTCCATTAGATACTATTCGTTTGGTAGAGGTGAACCGGACAAATAAACGTACATAATGTAGGGAAAGAGGGGACGGTATATCCAGCGTAAAGATCAATTGCTCTACGAGCCATTTCAATTTCCTGATTGGATAACAACCGTTTAATGGTCCAGACCCGAGATGCTCGTCAAATTCTTTTTAAAAAAGTAGTCCGATAGTTATGAGATATAAGCAATCCAGCATATGATTATATCTTTTAAGATCCCAACTTTTATGACTATTATTATAACAATCTAGAAATGTACTGTTGCACTGTTCCAGGACATAGACTACATTTTATGGACGGGAGATCTACCACCGCATGATGTATGGAACCAAACCAAAGAGGAGAATTTGAAAGTGCTACAAGAGACGGTAGCTCAGATGTCGGATATGTTCCCCGGTGTTCCGATATTCCCTGCTCTTGGGAACCATGAGTCATCTCCAGTCAATAGGTACGGATGAATCGTGTAGCTACGTATGTCGCAATTATCAGCATCCGTCGGGGTCATTTTAATTACAGACACAATCCCTTTCAAGATCGTTTATTCTTGGAATGTAGGTTCTGTGCGACATTCGATGGATCAGTGCATGCGGATGTATTACCACAGATCAATTACCTACTCATGAATTGCTTATTGGACGGAAATACCTATCGTTGGGCACAAACCTTTAGTTGTATTTTCTAATACCAATAAGGGTAATTGCGGTTTGTATGATATGTAACTGTTACGTTTGCAAAAGATATGTTACTGTTCCGCGGAATGGAACTAAAACCATTGAACTATTAGCTCATTTATAATTAAATAACAGTGAGTAATCTCCACAGCTGTGCGACGGAATGTTGTTAGCTGTATATAGTGAAGGTACTACTACTACCTAAACTGTGTAGACAATTCCGTAAAATGTCAGGATAATCAAAACAACTGAATGCTGGCGAAAATTACGCTTTCCCAATTATAAGTTAAGACCATCGTTTTCGAATTTTGATCTATAAAACATTGATTACTGACTTCTATTCTTATGCCTTACCTACTTTCAGTTTCCCGCCGCCGTACATAGCGTCCTCGGAGCTCAACATCGCTTGGCTGTACGACGAGCTGGACGCACAATGGCGCCGCTGGCTGCCGGCCGGCGTGTCGCACACGGTGCGTCGCGGCGCCTTCTACTCCGTGCTCGTGAGGCCGGGCTTCCGCATCATATCGCTCAATATGAACTACTGCAATAATAAGAACTGGTGAGAAATATTCATTTATTTATATATTTTGGATAGGTAATTCATACAGAGGTATCTGTTACCCAGAAACTACGTTATGGAGGTCAGAGAGGCAGTCGCTCCATGTATAATATACTGGTATTCAGCTAGAACATAGGATAAGGCTAGACCGATTGATTTTGAATAGCTAGAAAATTTTCCAACTACCTAAGTATTTAAGTTTTTCATTCTAGGGTCCTATTTAAACTACCCTCATATATATCAGACATGTGCATTCTATCTTAAAGAAGTTATTGTCCTAACATTTCAGGTGGCTGTTAATGAACAGCACAGATCCAGCAACGGAACTTCAGTGGTTGATTTATGAACTGCAATCCGCGGAGTTCAGCGGCGAAAAGGTCCACATCATTGGCCACATTCCGCCGGGTCATTCCGATTGTTTGAAAGTGTGGAGCCGCAATTACTACGCCATAGTTAACCGATATGAATCAACTATAACGGCACAATTTTTCGGACATACTCATTTCGATGAATTTGAAGTTTTTTATGATCCGAACGACCTTGGTAGGTGCACCTTGTCAACTTGATTGAGCTACATAAAACCGTATTAAAATTTCAGGTTGGGTTTAATAAGTTACCGTCATTTGTTATATTTTTCGCAGGTAGAGCCACAAGTATTGCGTACGTTGGGCCCTCAGTTACTCCGTACTACGATTTGAATTTAGGTTATCGAATATATTATGTAGATGGTGACCATGAAGCCACTACTCGGGTAATTATTAATTGATTTATTTCATAAACAAGCAAATTAACTTGAATATAGGCAGACAAATACTAATTAAAAATAACTTACCCGAATACATTTTTCAGCAAGTGGTCGACCATGAGACTTGGATCATGAACTTGAAAGAGGCAAATCTGTTTGGGTACCCCATCTGGTACAAGTTGTATTCAGCTCGGTCTTCATACATGATGCCGGCGCTCCGGCCGCAGGACTGGGACAAGTTCATCGACGATATGACTACCAAAGAAGACGTTTTTAACTTATACTACAAGTAATCATTTGATTTGTTTATATTTACTCATTCAGCATGTCTGATGCATTGCTGCCATATAAGGCACCAACAGCGTGGTATTGCATGATTTGCACGAGAAGACAATATTGCTAACACTTCCTCACACATTTTCAAACTCGTCATTAACATGCTTATACAAAACGCTTTCATCAGAACTACCGTCATTTTTCAGACATTATTGGAAGAACAGTCCTCGGCGCGGCACGTGCGACGGAGAGTGCCGCAAACGCCTGGTCTGCGATGCGCGCTCGGGTCGCTCGCACGACCGGCGCGCGCTGTGCGGGCACATCGAGGCCCGCATCGATGGCGCACAGCCCACGCCGCAGACGTGGCGCGCTTGGCTCTACAATGGCCTGTCAGCCTCGTGAGTTATATTATGCAACTTAACCACTGCTTTGTACTTACGCCTTGTATATATCGATGTTGATAGCGGTATATTCGGGATAAAACCTTGCAATTACTATGGTCATCGTTAAGAAAAATGAGTTTCACTTCATCTTGCCATATGTGCTCCCCGCACGTAATGCGCTTTCTTGGTTTCACATAATATTTCCAGGTACCTGAAGTATTGGACAGACAATCAGACATCCCTAAAAATCTACCATACTAAAATAATTCGATCGCAAATTTTATATAGGTACCAATCGGCTGGTTAAAAAGAACTAGGCTTAAAAGCAAAATGATTATATTTTCTTCAAATTCCTACCTGACCATTCACGGTAATGGCTAGCACCTGCAGGAGTGCTTCCAATATGAAAGTATTATTAGTATTATTACCTATGGTGTTCCAAAACAATGGTGCCATGCGTGGGACCAATTGCGAACTAGACCAATTGCGAACTGGACCAATTACGAACTGGACCAATTGAGAATTGGACAGTTGAACATAATGCGCCCAAAGGGTTTTTATAATGGCCAAACATGACGCCCGTATTGTCAAAATATGCAAATATTGGCAAGCTTGAGAAACTACAATTTGAGCCGGGTCATCGATGTCGACCATTTCTTCACTACTTTCTTTAAAGTAGAACATAGCGGTATCTATAGAAGAACGCCAATACCTACTGTTAGTCTACAAACCATTTGTTTTAGCGCAGTACTCCATAAATAATGTATAAACTCTTGTTTTTTTTTCTGACTTTTTTACGCGAAAAGTTTAGCCAGGTCAAGTCTTCTCGATGCCTCCAATTTACCTCGACATGATTGATCGAGAAGTGGGTTAACGTCTATTGTGCAACAGTTGGGGTTCGAACCCACGACCTCAGGTACGGCAGTCGGATGCCTAAACCGTTCAGCTCCATTAAATATAGCTTATTCGACATTGTTACATTGTTGTTGTTGTGTGTTGTGTTGTTGTTGTTGTACAATGTCAAAGGATTAACATATCCAAGGAACATCTGTGAATGAATGATTATGTAAATATATTCTTATTCTTATACCTATGCAGAGAGCCTCCTTCTGTACAGCAAGTATAACTGGTGGTGGAATTAGCCTTAAATATCCTACACAACAATACTAAGGTCAGTATAGTCTATAATTACCTACTGTAAATATTTCTAGCATGATAACTTTTTTCCTAGTAAGGTAAGTAGGTACTACTTAGTGCTTTTGAGGACGAATGCACAGCAACGTAACGCTAAACCCAGCATTGATTTAAATAAAAGGGACATGGGCTGCCCATACCTCTTTTATCTACATCAATGCTTTTATCATATTTTAGGCTGTAAGGGTAAGTAGGTAATGGTGATAGTACATAATTATGAAAGAAAGAAAATACATTTATTTAGCACATACTAAAAAACACAAAATACACCAGAATACCAGATACATACCTACATCAGATAGTAACAAGTTATATCAAATAGAAAGTGTAAAGTCCGATGTAAGAAATTAGCAGAAAAGTGTGTCTCACGGCTGCACCAAAAAGGCGTAGTTCAGCAAAAATGCCAGACAATAAGTGCCTGACGCCCGTTCATATAATCCAGCTATACAGGGTTATTGGAAAAACACCAACTTCTTTTAAAAAAAACAGCGGTTCCCTACATTTATGTTCGTATAACTCATCAAAATGAAGGGAACAGCTGATTTTTTTTCGCGATGTCGGGTTTGGTCTCATAGTAAAAGTTGTTCATAATGATGAGCACAATGTAGAGTACAATGACTTCTTAAGGGGAAGCGCTAAGGTAGCCCGCGAAATTCAAATTTTCTTACGTTTTTTGCAATTTGCTGGTCAGTATTAAGTTGTACGTCAATCAAAATATGATTCGCGGCCGTACCAAATATGTATTTACATAATTGTAATCATTAAAGTCATCACCACAACTCTCTAAGACCACGTAAGTCCAAAGAATGATGATTTCATGAAACAGTTATTCTTTGGACTTACGTGGTCTTAGAGAGTTGTGTTTATGACTTTAATGATTATAATTCTGTAAATACATATTTGTTACGGCCGCGAATTATATAATAATCAACGCTAATCAACGTACAACTTAATACTGACAAGCAAATTGCAAAAACCCTAAAAAAATTGAATTTCGTGGGCTACCCTGGCGCTTTCGTCTTAAGAGGTTGTTGGCGTTTTTCCAATAAGACTGTATAACCCAGTACTACTCAAAATTAAATTGTAAAACAATTTCTTATATTATAATAAGCTTTTGCCCGCAACTTCGCCCGCGTGGATATCGGAAAATATCCCACGGAAACGTACTACGGGATTAAAAGTACCATATGTGGTAATCCAGGTTATAATCTATTTGTGTGACAAATTTCATTCAAATCTGTTTAGCCTTTGCTGTGCCAATCCGAAACGGAAAAAAATCTGAAAACTTTCAAGCATCAGACTCAGAAGTTCTTACACTTGTCAAAAAATATTTATTGTACAGTATTGACTTCGTTACTATTTTATTTATGTATATGGAAGTGTAAATATTTTTATTGAACTTAATATTTTGCAAACGAACCATATATTTTATCCCATTTACAATACCTGACATATAATATTCCAACCCTTTTGTGTTTAATCCAAATACCCAAAAAATCTTTCAATGTTTTATTTTATGTTCATGATTATTCATTATTTTTATTACAGAGTATCCATGATAATGCAAATACCTCAAGTGGCGTATCAAATACCAAAGTTCGTGATGGGACTCGGCTGAAAGAATCTGTAATAATGAATGTGAAAAAGCTAGCATACCACCGGGCTTAGTCATGACGACATTAACATTTCTACAACGATCGTCGAACTCCACCCATTACCATAGACAGCTATTTATTTCATTATATCAATATTAAACGATGTGCCTTAATCAGTTTTAATTTCGAATTTTAAACAAGGTTTAATCTATCAAGAATACTTTAACCGAACAGCATCATTCGGTGGTTTTTAATAACGACCACTAACTTACTTCTAGTACTAAGTGTATTTGTAAATATTAATTTAATTGTATAATAAAATAGTTTGGTTATAATTGTTGTTTTATTTAAATAATGCAGTGATGTCACATAAACTTGGGTCATTCCATAATTTATAGGGTGATTTATGAGCTTAACTTGTATTAGTTTAATTTGCGGTACAATGATATAATTATGTACCTAATTAAATCATTGTACCGCATGTAAAAGGGCCAGTAACTTAGCTTAGTATTTTACGAGAAATGTAAGATTTTCCCAATTTAGGCGTGTAGGGACTGATGAGTATGCCTAGGGACTGACGAAGAAGCTAACTACAGTACAATTTAGAGAGCCTAGGGATTGACTAGTACCTATGACTAGGGACTGATGAGGACGCTAATTACTGTAAGGAAACGAACATACGTAAAGTTTCTCGTTTTTTTGTTATCACTTTATGTTATAGTAATCATAATTATTTGGAATAATCAGGTATTAAAATCAGAATAAATGCATGAATTCTGATTTTAATACGGAAAAAATATTTTATTGGGACTTTACTTGTAGACTTAGGGAAAAATAGTAAAAAAATCATTGATTTATTTATTTATTTCAATAAACTACATTGTGCCTTTTCGGCACCACATGCACTTTATTAAATACATAAATACTAATAATATATCGTCGCCTGAGTGCTAGATTGTCCAATTGACCATTGACCAAATTTTTCACTAGACAGGTTTTTAAGTTTATTTTTGTGATGCATGCGTAAGGCGACCAATTACTTAATAATGACTGTTTATAATGATAAGTGGAATCAAAAACTACTTCTTCAAAATCGAAATATGATGCCGTTTCGTTTATTTTTAAGTTTAAAAATGGAGGTTGAACAAAATACCACCAACAAAATTACGAATGTGGACTTAGAACAAAACTGCATTGCACTTAGCACAAATTGCAAAATAATCCGTCAGTGCTTCTTTGTTCAAGCTACCACTTCAAGGTACAGGATGTTTAAAAATAATTATTTATTTTTATTTATTATTTATTAAAACTTTATGCACATAATGTACAAAGGCGGACTTAATGCCTTGGGCATATTTTATTTTCTGTCTTCTGTTTAGCTTCATTTGTTTTAGTAGATGTGCTTGCTGTGAATTTACGGTGTTTAAATATAACAACAGTGGGATCAACAGGGCTAACTAAAAAGAAAAAAAATATATAACAACAAGTAAACTAACGTAATCTCAACATCCTGTAGAAGAAACACGAGCTACATGAGAGATAGCTTAAAAGTGCTTACCGTTCAATTTCGGCAGGTTCTCGGGTGGTATTTCTTTTATAATATGTTCGGGACATATTAGCAGATTATACTCAGATGCTTATTTGTAAATCAAACACTATACAACAATATTTTTACGTTATTTTTGTGCAATAAACGAAGTGTTCTTCTCAAGACGCCGAGCCACACTGAATCGCGAAACAAAATGGCGGGCGCTTACGTCACGCCTATAGCGAGCTGTGATTGGCTATATAGCTGGAGGTTGACCAAACAAGCACGCAATAAACCAAATCGTGGAGGTTGGATTATTAAGCAGGGAATTAATATTTTTTCGCTGTGAACAAAAAAACTTTAAACTTAAAAAACAGCCCTTTTGTTTGGGAAATAAACCTTTTCGTTAGTGTAATAAAATTGATTTTTATCCGTTGATCATCCTGCATTTATAACTCATTTTTGGTCAAAATGGTCGGTTGAACAATCTAGCACTCGGGCGACGATATGCTACTTCCTATGCAACTCATTGAGACAATCTTTTGATTTCTAATGCACTTTACATTTACTGCACATTGTGACTGTTTTTAAATTACCTACAAGATGAAAACATGCATCTCATCATTTCTGGAGTTCTGATTTGTTCATGCCCCACTCTATCAAGTATCTCTCTTGGAGGTAAAACTTTGGCAAGGCTTTCCTTTCCGCATTTTTGGTGGTGGTCCCTCTAAAATCGCACTGGAACTTGGGCGACCTCTAGGAGTGTGTGGAGTACCTGCTTGCACAATGATGCCGCTAGGACCGATCGAAAATTTGCAAGATTTATAATATCTTTGTTAGATAATCCAGATATTACCTAAATCCGCTCTGGCAGGAGAAGGGTATTGTCATTTGTCATCAGGGAAAGGAGAATGACCAATCTACGTTTCGCCGACGACATGAATATAATATGAATATGATATTGTCCTCTTTTCTTCCTAAGCAGCTGAGCTAGGCCAAATAAATGCTCGAACAACTGAGCCACGCCAGTCTTCAAGTCGGACTTACAATGAATATGTCGAAAACAAAGCTGAAGACGAACAGCACCGAACGCAACGTAGAAATTGAGGATGTGCGGGATGAACATGTCCATGAATACATTTACCTCAGCCAAATAGTATCCTCCCAGGCGAGACAGGACAAAGAAGTCGCTCGCCGCACAGAAAACGCCTGGAAGAACTATTGGTCGATTTAAACATCTCATGAAAGGACCTCTCCCGCTTTCACTAAAACAATACTCATTGACATGTGCATTCTTCTTACCCTCACCTACGGAGCGCAAACATGGTCTGTCAACGGGCAATGGAACGAAGTATACTAGGTGTCAAACTCACAGACCACATTAAGAAATCTATACTTCGTTCCAAAAAACAAATAGCGGGCGGTGGCCGCACAGCTGCTGGACTAAAGTGTAACTGAGCTGGCCATGTCTGTCGCATGTCGGAACAGCAATATGCAAAAGCCACCACTCAGTGGATCCCTAATGGCAGGAAACGACAGCGCGGCAGGACCAGAAAGAGATGGCACGATGAGCTGGACTCTTTCTTAAAGGATTGGCCCACAATCGCAGTAGACCGGGAAAAGTGGAAAGAGGGAAGGGAGGCCTTTGCCCTGTAGTGAGACAACACAGGCTTATATTAAAAATTGCGATTCGAAAGGGATTTTCGGTACAGAATCCAAGTATTTATTATACTGAGATCCAGAAGATGGTAGAAAATTCACATGTACCACTTTCTGCTTTTTATGCGGATTCTGTACCTGCCAAGGTGGGAATCCATGAGGTCAACGCCTCCCACGTGGGAGTTATATTCCTTCACCAACTTTGGGCAAAGTATCCCAATCCTTCGCTTCGCCCTTTTATCGTAGCGTTCTATGGTTTCGGCTGGTTCAGCGCCCACATAAGTCGAAGTCAAAATGATTTGTTTATTATCTTTCCAGGACACCGAAGCTATCTCCACGTCATCGATATTTGTAACGTACTCCTCCTATATGCTCCTCTCGGCACTGAGCTCATCATTACACTTTTATTCAGCTATATTAGCATTATTAATAATAAAATTGGTTTAATTATATGGGCGAGAAGTTGTAAAGACATAGAGTTGCCCAACATTTATGGAATCACCCACTTAGGTACTTATAATTAAAGAGATTTTGTTTTTAAAACGTTTTTATTACCAATCAAAGACATAAATTCAAATAAAACTATTTACAAGACGAAAAGAACACTTATTATAATACATGTCATGAATTTTGAAATTAAAAATTAATTATTGAAAAAAATCAGTATCTATTGACATACAGATCAAGTCAAATTTAAAAATTAAATATTGAGTATTACAAATTGTTGATAAAATTTAATTGTGCATACTTGGTCCCTTCATACCACCAACCTTCAGGTATTTAGGTATAAATAGCTAAACTTAAAACACTGGTTTTTTTCTCAAACAAACATTAATATTTTATGAAATATCAACGTTATCTTTTAGCAGGTGTACTTTCTTGAATAGTACTCAACATACATATTTACAAAGCATAATAATAAGCTACACGCTCTTCTTAAATAAGTAACTTATAAATTAAAAGTTTGTCCATGAATTATTCAAATAACACCACTAACACTAGTAGAAATAAGGCGCCACAGCAAGGAAACAACAAGGGCCACTTGCCACAGCCAGAAGTGGCGTAGCCTTTATTATTGATTTTAGATTCGCTTGGTGACCTGTCCAGCCTTCGTCACACAATATGACCTGCGAATCCCTATACTCCGTACAAAACGTTTATTTTCCGGAAACCGTAGAATGTAGCTGGTCACTTTTGGCTATTTCTAGTGGCCCGTGAGAAGATAGCATAGTTATCAGTTGAGAAGTAGACAACAGCTATTAGATGTGGTAGGCGGGTCTCTCACTTCACAGGCATAAGGCACTGGCAAGGCGGTAAGTGGATATTAAAATACAAATGGGCTATCCCATGAGTAGATTGGTAAGGTTAAAACATAACCATCGATGTTTTACATTGATATGCGAATGAATCTTAATATTAAAGAGACTAGGGAATGTTCACAGAAAAAACCTTATAAGGGGATAGCTATTCGGGCGTAATAATGAGTCACATCACACTCCATACTACCCAAAACCAAAAGCCCAAATCACTGAACCCCTAAAGAATACTATGCCAAATAACTCCAACCTGAAACCATAAATTTAAGGCACCCCGAGACGGGCTAGGTTAGGTTAAAAGTTTAATTTTGAATGCAGAAAATATTTAGACATAACAGGCGAAACGTGGGTGTGTTTACTAGGTACAATCCTGCCTAACTTTTCCTGGTGTTATGTTATATAGACGTGGAAATCTATATAAATGTTTTTTTTTCGATCATCTTGGCACAGATTTTATAAAATATTTTATGTAGCAATTATCCAATGATTCGGAATAACGTAGTTTCGAGTATTTTTTTTAGGAATGTAATTTGACGTCGGGTCGTTGCTAAGTAACAGCCGCACAGGACGATCGATCAAGGATTTTTGCCATGACCGGTCCATTTCATACCGAGATTCCTCCATGCCTTGAAAAGCTTAAACACCCACTGGTTTTCAGCTACATCCGGTTTGACTGGTAGCCGACCCCAAGAAAAGGCTAGGTAGATGACGAAGATGTGCATTATGAACAGTTTCAAATGATTTGTTTGCTCTTTAGCACCGTTCTTACAAGAGCCACATACAAAATCACACATCGTTTCTTTAGGCTTATCAGAAGCTTGCGACCTAGTATTACATTAGTTGTGCGCCCACTATCTCTGCATCCTACTTTTTCTTACCTTCCGTGATTATTGATTTCATAGGTTTTGAGTGTATTTTAAGAGTTATTTCGGGCTGGAGTCATTCGGGATAGAGAATGGTGGCTTTAATTTTTGGATATGGCATGCATATAAAAGTCAAAAATGTATGTATTCTCTAAAATTTACAAAAAAATTAAAACTATACCTATTTGCTTAAAATTTGGGCTGCTATTTTAACTTCAGCCAAGATGTTTTTACATTCTACATATTTTTTCTATTTGTTGATTGAAACAGTTCTTCATGATGACTCAGTCTTGATGACTGACCAAATTAAATACACAGAAAAAGGTCACAATGAGATTAAAAACCATGGGGTTTCTCCGGATATCAACCCAGAGGCATTTACAGATAAAAAAATACTAAAAAGATAACTAATTAATAGTAGTGATGTATTAAAAACCAGTCTTACTTTTGAGTAATTACTATTCGAATGTTAGTAGATTTTATTCATTTAATAAAGGGCAAAATATGTAGAATACTTAGTACAGGCAGTCTTAGTCTAGTTGTTGATTAATTATGGAATAGGCGTAAATTTTTTGGCCTAAACCATTTGATGTAAACTAAAACACATTAAAGTTAAATTATGTAAAATATAACAAAAAATTACATAATTAAAGTTAATCAGGAAGAGGAAAAATCTGACTATTCGAAAATTGTACGAACTGGTACGGACCTGTCGTCTGTAAGTTTAATATCCTCGAGCGAGTGTGATCTAAACTAAGTTCTTTTTTTTCATTATGTAGAGGTATACGGCTTTCTCTTTAGGATTGCAGAAACTACGCAACGCCACATACTACGATCGTTTCATACCCTTGTGCTTATTACACATTTAGGAATATTATAGTCACAACTGCGTTTTCAAGACCAAATAACGATGCGGCCTCTCCTTACGATGAAAGTACGTAGTCAGGGAAATGAATTAGTGATGAAACGGCAAATTGGCGTGGTGTGTCAATTTCATAAGCAAATTAATTTCCCTGAGTGTTTATCACAAATTAAGTCAGTGTATAATAGGATATGGGCAGAAGCGGTCCAGCCGGATGTCGCCGATATGATACAACATTAGTCGTCATTGCCTATTTATCGAGGAGTGGAGAGAGCCGTAATAAAAGGATTGCTGAGCTAAAAATAACGAATTTACTTGTCATGATAAAAAAAAATATGATGACAACTGCATGGATATAGAATTATCTAAAGTGAGAAATAACAACTTCATTAACGACGCTGACGTATGGTATGGTTCATAGCAGAAGATCGATTTTAGTGCAATTTAGTTTGTTCATTATGAAGAATGAAAAAGTGTACCACTCATAGCCTGGCGTCTGTTTTTCACTTTTTAAAACATGGACTGCCTGTTAACTGTATTTAAATACCCAGCAATGAATAAAATCCGATAACCACAAATCAATTGTGGATTTAAAAATAAGAAAACCCGTACAGATGCTTAATTTATAATTAATGGAAACTAATTTAAAACTGCCAAACAGACTTCCTACTGACTTTGTGGTCAACTATAAATTCATAAATTGATAAAAAAATGGCACAAAATCAGACATGGGTCAGATAGACCCCCTTAATCTCAAATATCATTAAATACAATATTATTTCACTGGATTCACAATCAAATTAATAATTCTAATCTAGCTACATCAGTAACAATTTTCAGATAATGGAATGTAATTGACAAATAATAAAAAACACTGGTATGAAATTTAATTGTTGAAAACAGATCACAGAAGTCTACGCAAGTTTTTTCTGCTTTTCCTTGTTCCAACAGCATAATCACATTTCTTTCTTTTAGAAGGACTCGGAGCATTTAGGTCATATTGATTACAACTCTTACCTGGGTGCCTACTGCAATTGCAACATCTGCAAAATTGATATGAGCAAGTAGCATTTGTGCACTCCACCCATTCCTCTCCAGTAGGTTCTTCTGTTACCTTAGCCGGCTGTGAACACCTTACACATGCTAGCTGCATCCGAGAATCCAGTGATGCAGTCTGAAATATTAATAGATAATAGTTTTAATTTGCACACATGCAACATAGTTTGAATAAAAATGTTGTGATTATCTATACAAATAAATAAAATTAAATAGTTTGTAATATCAATATAACAGCTTTTTACTAAATGCTTATGAAAGTATATACACTACTTATACCAAAAACACTTTTTTTAAATTTTGTCTTTCTGTCTGTTTGTTCCGGCTAATCTCCGAAACAGCTGAACCGATTTTGACGGGATTTTCACTGACAGATAGCTGATGTCACAAGGAACAACATTTTTTTTTTAATTAAGAGTTTCGCGCAAAAAATTAAAACCCACGAATTTCCGATATCCACGCGGGCGAAGCCGCGAGCAGAAGCTAGTTAGTACATATTGTAGTGGAACCATGAGCTCCTCTTGTTTTCCTATTTTTATGTCGAATGTGTTTACACTAACACTGTACGACACCAAATTGAATGCCTAAATAAAAGCTTATTGTTGGATTTTCAATTCCCAGCTTAGCATCGAAAGTTGTAAATCCAACAGCACACTTTTATTTGGGGCTAAATTTAGGTGTTGAAATGTTCATGAATGTTAGTTTTTTTATTGTTGTAAACATAATGATAAAGTAAGTACGTATGTTACAGCTCAACTGTTTTTGTTGAATTTCATTAGAGAGGTGGTAGCTTGGTATGATTTAGTGTAGCAATTTCCATAATATAAAAAAAAATTACACATAATAAAAATGAAACTGTGATACCTAAATTTAGATTAACTAAAACTAGAAAGTAATTTCTTGTAAACAGCATCTGCTTTTATAATATATGTTGCCTAAGTCGGTTACAGAACTTGTGTGGGAAAGTTCAAAATCCACATCAAACATGTCCTTATCATAAGCATAAGCATAATAAAGCATAATTATTATAAGATTAAAGACTAAGTTGAAGACAAGTTAGTTTTGCAATATTCCTTCTGCACATGTGGTTTCCATGGCACCTCATTAACAGCCTATCTATGTAAATGTCTATTAACTGTTCCCAAATTACATTTATTTTTTATTTATATTTTACATACTTCTTTGACATAATCTTTTTATTATTTGACATTATCTTTTTATTATTTGTCATTATATACCAACAATTCTAATTTCAACTCTTTACTAGTGGTTGTAATAGCAATCATATTATCATTTGGGTTTAATAGGTTTTATTTATCTTTTTGAGATTCTTTTATATTTTGTAAATGTATGTTGTAGGCCTTGTAGACTGTAGACCATTTTTTATTTTTGTTAAGTACCTAGTACTTATCGCCTCTTTGCTTCAATAATGTGTTATCTTGAAAATTGGAATTGTCGGACTTATCACATTATTGAAGCAAAGAGGCGTTATTATTAAGCCTCTACTGTCCTCCCATACCTGTATACTACTGTAATGTATAATACTGTAATTTGAAAAAAATTTAAGAAACAAATATTTTTAAAAGAGTAACCATGGACTTTTTTGACGGCTCTCCTCCCTTTGAAACCAATTAGAACTGTGCAACTAGCTTCTGACGTTTCATAAGTGCCCATGTGGGTTTATGTGTAAAACAATATTCAGATGTTTTGGGTAAATACAAAGTACTATTTCCATGGCTATCTCTATGTGTAACCTTTTAAAAATAATAAAAATATGTCCAAAAACATACCTTTATGAATTTCCTGAATCGATTTGTCTTCGGTGAATACTGAGGACTGATAGGAGTACTGCTCACAGGGTTGTCACTGATCACATTGTGAATTTCGCTGAGACAACCATCATATAACTTGGTAGTTCTGGTCTTAGTCCTACTCTCTTTTGCACAATTCTCTTGATTTTCTTTAACTGACTTCAGATGTTTTCTCAGTCCCTCTTTCTTTTCATTGCTTTTATGAAATTTCCAAATATCTTTCCAAGTACTGCTTACAGAAACAAAGTTGCAAATATCTTCATAACTTAAATACTGAAAAATTTTTTTTAAAGGTGGTATGGCACTGTTCTGGTTTAGCAATCCTAATATATCTATTTTTTGGTCAGGTCGGGCTAGAATAGGTGGTGTAAGTCCTATCTTAGTTTGTGATACTGGCTGTAGCTCATGCTGGTCGCATGATAGAGAATGTATGACAAAATCTAGCTTTCTGCCAGATTTCCTACAGGGACTTAATCTACAGTTTCTCTTTATAGGTGTTATTGGATATGAAAATTTCTGCTCGCATATGTTTAATCTGTAAATGTATCTTTTATTCTTTCCTGTGCTGTGAGAGCTGACTGATGGTAAGGATATAGTGGAATTTTCTTTATCTTCATTGACTTCCAGACTTTGTATTTTGCCTGCAATCCATGTAGTAGGAGTTGGGATAGTTGTTGTTTGCTTCGTCGACTCGACGCTCGAATAAGGACGCTTGACAGCCCGCCTTGGCGGTGGCGTGTCGTTACAATTGTCATTGCGTGGTTTTAACTGGCTGTATCTATATGTAGCTTCAGGCGTAACATAATCTACTTGAATTTGATCAATAAAAGCTTTTGTTGCCACCACTGACTGATCGAGAAATTCACTCGATAGTTCTGAATGTTCTAACGAACCTGGGGTAAATGATGTGTGGTATCCACTGTCCTCGGCTTTGAAGTAATTTATATTGTCGAAAGATAGGATAGACTTAGCAGTGTCAACATAATCTGAATGCACATCCATTGTAATAACTGTCATTTATCTCATGTCTCAACTGTTTCATGGTAGATGCCGAGAGATACGTCTTCATCATAGCGAGTAAACACTTTCGAATTATTTCCGTACATAATAAAACTTATAACTATTTGTATCGTTTTTCTTTTAATGCATATTTCGAAACCCAAACACGAAAAAAACGTCCGGAGTCGTTTGCACACAACACAACGAGCGAGCACCTCCCGTATTATTATTATACTCTTTGGTTCTCTTCTTAGTCTGTGGAACGAACGAATGGAATGAAGAATAGAATGATTGAAAGTGAAACTGAAATTCAAAATTGTTTGAAGTTGAATGAAAATACATCAGAATAAAGCTATGGTTACACCATGGAATTAGTATGTACTATATAGTACATACAATGCTGCAGGTTTAGTGGTCGCAAGGGAGCAGTATTTTTTTGTGATTATGAAACAATTTCGAGATGAAAGTACTGTAGATATTTGTACTAATGTAAGAAACCGGTTTTAAAATGTAACACTACAACCACTTAGACCGATCGTCTCTAGTACCCCTTATGCATAAACTCTCCTTGTGGCTGTATGAGTTCAAAGCCTTTGCTGGTTTTCATTTGGCGTTAGAGTAAAATAAAATAAAAATCTCTATTGTCGATG
This sequence comes from Luperina testacea, assembly GCA_927399505.1. NCBI lineage: Eukaryota > Metazoa > Arthropoda > Insecta > Lepidoptera > Noctuidae > Luperina > Luperina testacea. Next base: position 11,923,824 of record OV656756.1, read on the forward strand.
GGGGGTTTCTTTGATGGCTATGAAAAAATAAATATTATTTTTTGTTTATCTGATTGTATTGTAAAGGGAAATAAAACAAGCCAATGTTTAAAAAGCATTGATAATAATATTTACTAGTTCTTTGCCAAAATGGCTATGAGCGTGAAAGACTTGTGTAGATTATGTGCAAAAAAAGACGAGTTTTCAAAAGATCTATTGGATGAAAGTAATAGAAATGTTCTAAAACTACTACAAGATTTCATACAAATTATCGTAAGTATTACTTTAAATATGTGTTACTTAATATAAGTCATAAATTCATGACAAGCTAGACAAGCAAACACAATACATAGCAGGCATTGACTGTAAATTTAACATATTCTTGTTTTAATTATTCTTTTAATTCATTATCGTGCCTAGAGCAAGCTGTGATTGTTTTTTGTTTCAAGCTTTTTGTTGAATTATGAAAGTACAATCTGCATACAATTTTCATTTATGTCAGCTGATAGGCTATCTTACCAATTTTATTAAGTTTCATGCATTTTAGTTATTTTAAACTCTTTATCTTTGTGTTTTAGATCTTTGAGAACGACACTTTACCGACGAAGATTTGTTTGAATTGTGAAGAAAAAATGGTGTCATTCCAACTATTTGTACTAGAATGTTATAAAGCCCAAGATACACTGAAAAAGATGTATGATGATAATTATGATTCTCTTGAAATTAAACTTGAACGAACGCAGGCAGCTGTAGATTTTGGTGTTCCAATCAAATCTGAGGTATGGTTCTACTCAATAAAAATCTTATATTCACTGACAGATAATGCACAGCCTAAGCGGTGGGGTCTAGAAGCTTGAAATTCCAACAAGAGTTCCTTTTATAACAAAGGTGAGTAATAAGGAAAGAATTTTGATAAATCTTCCCCTAACGAGAGGTTTAATGATGATAAAATTTTGTATGGCAGTTTCTCATTTTTTAAGTTAGAAACATGGAAGAATTAAGACTTCTTTTTATTAGTAAAAGTTAGTAGTATCAATGGTTTTTTGGAATTTCATCCCTTAAGACCCATAGAAATAAGTATTAAAAAGTTTACATTTTCCATGCCAACACAATTAAATTAATACATTACAATCACATAAAAGTACATGCAGCATTTACAACACAGAAATGTTCACAATAGATATACATTTTAATTAAGTTAAGATTTTTTATTATGTAGTAAGTGATCTGTGTGTGGTTAATAATATTTAAATTAATTACAGGTTAAAGATGAAGTAACTGCAGATGACATAGTTTGTAAGTTGTTTTAAAAATATATTCTCTTTACTGGATAGATGAATTTATTTTGTTCTGATTTTGGCTTGTTGTTATGAATAATTTAACTTGAAATGAAGTGGTTGGGAGCAGTTATTTATTACAATAATTAGTAAAACTCCTACATTATTTGATGGAACTAATTTGTTTAAGGTCCAAGGACCAATTACAAACTGAATTAAAATACAAAAAAAGTAGTAATACAGAACAGAAGCTAAACTACACATTCCATTTATAGGTGCATTGAATAGTGAGGCAGCTTTATCAGTAATAGACGTTTTCCCGGATAGTCATAGTGATCATGACGACGCTGATATTCACAACGGTGTAGATGATAATGACGAAGATGATGATTATCTTGATGACATAGCAATAGCAGAACTGAAACCTAAACGTAAACGCATCAGAAGAAAGGAAATAACGGAACAGGAGGCCGAAGCTTTTAACCAAATTCTCAAAAAGCCGAATTTGAAAGTGAAAGATTTTGTCAAGTAAGTGAAATCATAATTAGTTATGCGTCATGAAATAGAATGGATAAATTATGTTTAATTTTAGGTTTGAAAATAAATTCCAATTAGTGTAATAATGTATTTTATTATGTTAGATTGCAGTGTGATTTCTGTGGAGAGAAACTGAAGACATGGAGTGGCTTACGAGTACATTATGCTAAAGAGCACAAGAGTGAACCATTTGTTTACTGCTTGTGTGGCTTTGCCGTAAGATCGAAAAGTGTTCTTTACAAACATGTATCAGACCATAAAATAGAAAGTAGAAAATTAAGGAAGAACTCGGAGGAATCTGAGAATGAAGAAAAGCAAAATTTTAATTATGCAAGTTTGAATGTGAAAGATTTTATAAGGTATTGTTTAAATTAATTCTATTGCGCACTACTAGTCTGTTGTAAAATTTGGTTGCATAAGCCTGTGATTAAGTTACATGTAAAGTTTTTAATAAGAATTTAATTTATTTTTCCAGGTTTCTATGTCCCCATTGTGACAAGGAGTGTTCCAGTTGGTATAGACTGAAGGCGCATTCTGAGTATACTCACAAAGTACCGCCCGTGGTGACTTGTATCTGCGGCATTACTCTTAAATCCAAGTCAGTCATGTACAAGCATGTGCACGACCATAGGAATCCTAATGTTTTGACGTAAGTATCAGTTTAGCAAAAGTATTTTTTTTTACATTGCCTATTCTGTCCCACAGCTGAGCAAAGTCCTCTTCCAAATCCTTCCAGGCATCGTTTTCTCGATCCAATCCTTGGACAAGTACCTTGTCTAGATCAAACAACCTCGACAAGTACCGCTGAGCTCGGCTAGACAGCCACCTCTCATGGGCCGAGCTCAGCAGTGCCATCCATACTCTGATACCCACCGTGTGTAGACTGTTGCGCCCCGATGGATCTTTCTATAAATAAATTAAAATATTACAAAAAATCTTTGATTTAAATATTATATTTGTTTCCTGCTTCAGAAGTTTAAGTTAAGTTTCATCCGCAAAAGTCTCGATTCCGTAGGAATATCGATATAAAAATCCTATGTCTTATTCCAGGTCATGTTCTACTCATGTGCCAAATTTCATCGACATCCGTTCAGCCGTTTGAGCGTGAAAGTGTAACAAACAAATATACAAAAATCAAATATTTTCTCTTTTTATTATTAATGAGATAAATTGCGGATCCTATTCGAAATATTAACTTGTTTTTCTTTCTACAGATGTGACAAGTGTCCCCGAATAACGAAAACACTATCTGCCTTAAATAAACACAAGATGCGACATATACCAAAATCAGAGAGAAAATTCTGTTGCGCTTCATGCGACAAAATATTTACTTCTAAAGATGCATTAAAATCTCACGAAAGGTCGCATATACCGATAGAGGAGCGTAAAATATATCGCTGTGACATGTGCAACATGAAGTAAGTTCAACATCAGGAAATTATAGCTATTGAAGTTTTATCGTACGAAGACAATACAATGCTAATACATATCAACGTGTATTTACATAAAACGCGAAATTTAAGCATTTCCTTATTTTTCAAGTTTTGCAGGCTCATCAATTTTATCTCGCGTTTTGCGGGTTCTTTAGCGAATGCAATTTTTTAGTTTAGTTTTAAGCTTGCGGCGTGGTAAAGAATTCTGCGTAACCAGGTATATAAAGGATAAAACATACTGTAATTGGAAATGTTTTCTCCAGATTCACGACTCGTTCGTCGGCGGCGTCGCACAAGCGCGTGGTGCACGACAAGATCAAGGGCTACGTGTGCGACCTGTGCGGGTACGCGTGCGGCACCAACGGCGAGCTGCGCCAGCACCGCGCCATACACAGCGACGACAAGCCCTTCGTCTGCAGGAACTGCTCCAAACCGTTCGTTCAAACTTAAGCTGTTCTTACTTAAAACTGTATGTTTTGTACATGCAGGGTTATACTTGCCTATACAAACATGCAGTTTTAAATACATTTACAATATATTGTATTGTTTAGCACTACGATTTGATTGACACTACGTAAAGCTATTAATAATATAGCTAATTCATACGACTGATAAAGAAAGACTGCTGTGATTTAAATATGGACAAATTAAGTTGATAATCAAGGTGCTAAATAATCTGTTTCCCTCACTTTGCATGATACTTAATAGATAAAACTACAGTTTTACTTACGACTCAGGTTTCGCATTACCCAACTAGAAAGTTTCAAACTCGACCTGAGCTTTTATTCATGAGCTTTTAACGCCGCGATGTCGCGAGCCGAATTGTACTAGTCTAGCATGAATACTGCATGAATTCTGAACGGATACTCCACTAAGTAAACCTGTTGAAAGGAATAACTCTTTCATACGCGATAAAATAGTTTTTTTTTTGTAGGAATGGCCGGGAACATTTTCATAATAAATTACTTGTTTTATAAGTTAACTTTAGTAATACCATTAAATATTTTCATTTTATTACAGTTTCAAGACTTATTCGAACCTGAAGACCCACATGGACACTCACGAGGACACGTCGTACGAATGCTACATCTGTCGACGGGTGCTGAACAGTCGCCGTACGCTGCGCAAACATCTGCTGGTACATGAAGACAAATGCAGGCACGTTTGCTCCTACTGCAACAAGGCGTTCAAGAGGAGACAGACTTTGAAGGTAGTCATTCGCACAAAGCATAATTTATTATAGCGATCGGTATTTACTTTTTGGGATTAAATAAATGAAGAGCGTAGGAACTACAGAGAAGGGAGTACATAGCCGAACTTAAACCATGGGGAATAGAGAAACATCTCATGGCTATGACAATTTTCTATATTCTCCATGTTCCTATTGTCTTTTACCTAAAATTCTGTTTAAATTTACTCCAGATCCTAGTTTATGATTTTCTAAATCTTGTTTTTCCATGTTTCCATGGTTACCATTAAACAAAAAAGGTTTTTAACCGACTTCAAAAAAGGAGTTTCTTTAAAACTTTACTCTGTACACAAAATTAATTAAGTCGGTTCTATTACTAAACTAAATAAGTACGACTTTTCAGACAAATATTGCACTTTTTAGATATAAAACAAATATGGTATTATGGTGTCTAAAACTTGTAAATGTACCTGTTAAGGCATGTAATGAACTGTGTCGTCCCTCATCAGGTGCACATGTACACGCACACGGGCGACAAGCCGCTGACGTGCAAGTGGTGCGACGAGCGCTTCTCGTACGCGTCCACGCTGCGTTCGCACCGCCTGCGCTGCCACCCCGACAAGATGGCCGCGCAAGCGCACGACTCCTACCCCAACTACGACATGCAAGGGGTGAGCTGATCAATTACTACAACGTGGAAACGACAATAAATGGAAACACTGCAAAAATATAAAACTAATGCTTTGTGCATAGGTGTATTTTGGACCTGTCAAGTAAATCAAGTAAAGTGGATATAAAAAAATATTTATTCATATTACTTGGAAGTGATAGGCTGACTAGCATAGTGACTAAACTGATGGAATATATTTGATTGAACACATTTGATTGTACAGCTATACTCATGCAGTATAATTATCTGATGATTTGCTTGAGATGAGGCAAAGTAAAACCACTATAAAATGTCCAGAGATGTTAAATTTAAATAAGATTGTTTTTTAATTTTCAGAATTACATCAAGAATGACGTGCCGCCTGTAAATGTTCCAGTAGCAAAGAACGAAGTTGAGGCTATGTAATAAAATTGTAATGTGCTAACCTAAGATAAGTGTTATCTATTCTAATGGCAACTGTTTGTAACTTGTGAACAAGTTTCTAGAAGAGAACATTAGTTATGTTGAGAATAACGTGTAGCTATTTTATTAGGCGTAGAAAAATAAAATACAATATTTGTATTAAATTATATAGTTTCAATGTTTTTGTTGAACTCACAATACTTATGTTATTTTTATAGATTTGTATGTATGTATGCATAGTTGTATCAAATAGTAATTTTAAAGGTATATATTTCTTATTCTAAACCCATTATATTGTTAACCCAAATTAAAATTATTACAGAGTCTACAGATTTTAAAGTAGACTAAGTTTTTCACACAAAAGTAGCTAAATTTCGTGTATGATTTGTTGTTCAAAATAAAGTGAATTTGAGAACTGAGAATTTGATAGCTATTCAAGAAGATAACTGGCGCGAAGAAAATTGTGCCTCGAAAATAAATAATAATAATCTTATTGTTATTGTCGTTATTTTAAGTTGAAAAGTATTGGATATCCTACAATAAAACATGTAAGATAGCAGCTAATAAATGAATCTAAGACCAATCCTAAGTATTTTAATTTTATTCATAATTTCCTTTGAACCTTTGAAATCCTATTAGATATTTAGATAGCTTTAGTTTCAGCGTAAAGTTAATAGTACAATTCCGAGAGGGACGGCAGACTGTAGACGGCAGCGGCGGTTGACAATAAAAGCCAGTCCGCTGCGATTTTAATTCCAAACGTGATCCCAAATATACGACGGCAATGGGACTTCTTCAGTTTCGTGAAACACTGGTCAAAATACGTCTTGCACTCTTGTCGCTTTGACGTCCACAGTCAGCACTACTGTTATGCCGTCTGTAATTGCAACTGGACCGCAGCAGCAGGCGGCACTGACTGCTGCTGGGTCACGGGGTCGGGCAAATTGCTGCTCCCATTCAAACTAAAACCAACTCGAAAGCATTTATTTCAATTAAACCATTTACAGGCACTTTGAACTGTCAAGTAGAAACATGAAGCTAGCCCATTCCAAAGCCTAGTAGGTTCATATGGAGAAGAACGGGCAAGAAACTCCATGGACACTCTTAAATCAGAATATTTTCCAAGGAGTGTTCGATTTCGAGGTGCTACCTGTAAGTTCACCTCGACATGAGGCATCAGGTGCACGCGCAGCTCGCCCTGCTCATATTACCTATAATTAAATTAGACCCTTTAGTGACACTAGGATTATACGCCCCTAGTTATAGGTAGCCCACAGAATAAGCAAGTTAATTAAAGTGGATGGATTAGCGTTATTAGCTATAGAACCGGTGTGTGGGGGTAGATATGTTATTGAGTGGAGACCACGAATCGAAATACGTAAAGTAGGACGCCCTCGGGCTAGGTCAAGCGATTATCTTTCTAGGCTGAAAGCAGCTGGATAAGTGTACTCGAGGCCCGAGGATCGAGCTAAAATGGCTGCGATTTCAGGGGCAATTGTCTAGGTAGGCTGATCATGAGAAGTGTATTGTTTACTTATTTATACACACATCAAAAGTGTCTAGGGATCAACATATATTTTTGCAATAACTTTTCTCCTGATTGATATTAATTAAAATTTTCTTTAAGGATTCATCAAATAAAGTGTTTTCGTTTGTCACAGTAACGATAAACCAAGTCACCTTTGCATTAATAAAGAAATTTGCCATTTTCCTAATAAAGGGATTTTTGACATTTGAACCACTAACATTAAGTTCGAAAAAAAGACTGAAATAACAGTTTTCTTTAAAATTTTATTGGGTAACTTAAACAATTAATAATCCGTGTTTCTACCGCGAACACTAACAACACAAGAACATCGGTTTGGCATACTCAAAATGAGTTCATCCAAATCACGCTGTGGAATGGCCGCCCATGTTCGCTGCAACAACAAAAAAAGGTCTTCTTGCGACTGGATACCCTCCATATTCGGCAGAGCTCTTCTCTGTAGCATATCCCATGCATGCTCAATCGGGTTCAAGTCTGGCGACTGAGCAGGCCAGAGCAGGACATTGATGTTAGCTGCGGCGAGAGTCTGTCTTACAACTCTTGCGGTGTGCGGTCGTGCATTATCATGCATTAACTGAAATAAGGGACCGATTTGCACTTGTAGAGGAACGATGACGTCAGATACAATCGTCTCAGCATAAATTTGAGCGTTGAGGTTGCCTCTGATCCAAATCAACTCAGTTCTTCCGCCGATCCAAATACCCGCCCATACCATGATGGTTCCACCACTATAAGGATGGACTTCCTGGCAGGATTTTAATCGCTGTTGGCGTCCAGGGGTTCTCCAGTGTCGTATACGTCTTGTATCCGGTCTCATACCAAAACGAGACTCATCAGAAAAGCACACGAAACGCCATTGTTCTTCTGCCCAATTTCTGTGTTCAAGAGCCCATTGATATCGAATCCTACGATTGTGCATTGCTATAGGTGGTACCCGTAGCGGTCTTCGGGAATGAAGGTTCACTTCATGCAAGCGGTTTCCGACTGTTTGGTCGCTAATTAAGTTCCCTGAAGAGTGATGAAGCCTCACGGCTAACATCATGGCGGTTATTGTTGGAGCTCTTCGAGTTAAGATTTGAATGTATCGGTCTTGTCTCCGTGTGGTGCAGCGATACCGTCCTCCATGGCGCTCAGCCACGGTACCAGTGCTTCGGTAACGTGTCCAAAGTCGACTGATAACACTCTGACTTGTATTCAGAGCTAAAGCCACAGTACGTTGCCGGGAACCAGCTTCTATCATTCCCACGGCTCTGAGCATTTCTTCCCTGCTTAAATGACGTCGCCGCTCCATAATAACGTTGGTTTTAATCAGTAGTAGGGAAACAGTAGCACTAATAATGTCTTCAATGCATTGTATGTTTTTATAGGGAAAATATTGACAGCTGATTTTCATCTTTTACTCGAATTTGATTAACAGTTCCTGTTTCAAATTATGAAATGCACCAAAAAGGATCCATATAAATTTATAAAATCATTATTACAAAGCCACATCTCAATCTCAAGAAATCCGCATAAAAATGCTTGATCCCTAGACTAGACACTTTTGATGTGTGTATTTTATTAATAAAAGTTACAGCGAGCATTAGGCTAGCTAGCTAGCAGTTAGCTACTTACAACGTTCGTAAAAAATACAAATACCTAGGTATGATTAGGTAAGTAACTGATCGACTTTTTGACAATTCAAAACTGCCTGTAAATGGTTTTATTGAAATAAATGCTTTGAGATTGAGTTTGAGTAGGTACCTGCATTATTTCAGCAAATCAGTAACATTAAGAAAATTTGTTCCGATCCGATGCAGGAATCGAATCCGCCTAGTTGCACAAAATGTGGCACACTCCACCACTGAGGTCCACTGCGCCAGTTGGCTCGTTGTTTCATTGTCAAGTCTCTATAAGTACCTACATACCTACTTACCAAGAAAATCGTATCGGTAAATAAATTTCTCGATTCCAATCAGTAGGTACAGTGACCTCGATTTCGCTGGACATGTAGGACACGTCTCCTTATGCACACGCGCAACGCCACGCACACTAGTGTCGCCTCTACAGACTACAGAGAAACCTACCTACCTACGTAGGTACCTTCTTCTTTATGATAAGTACTGGTCATCATGATAACCCTTTTCTATTGAAGAACATTAGTCAGCTATTACGTGGGGATTACGAGTCATAGGTCGTGGGATGTGTTTATATGACCATTATATTCCTTTACACTAAAATATAATATATGTATGTTTGACAGGGGATTAATGTCGTTACTACAAAGCTTTTACTGCTTATTATTTATGTCCCTGACCGCTTCTGCCGGACTTTAATAAGGAAAAAGTGTTATAAAATAGTATGGAATGGAATGGTAGAATCAATCTATGGGTAGAATAGTAAGGTAGGTTACAGGTAGAATTTTAATATTAAGGGGCTTACATGACCTAAAGCTCGGTCACTGTCGGACTGCATAGAAAAGAAAGAGAAGCGCGATGATACAACGCTGGTTATATATTTATTGCAAAATATGAAGCAATTATTTAATTACAAAAAATCTATTGTTTGGACTAAAAAATTAAAAGACTAGTATTTTAGTATGTTGCTTAATAAAAATAAAACTGTACAATAATCTGACAAAAAGTCAGAATGATTGTATACAGTATATTAGTATGGTTTTTATTGTAAAAATAAAGTTTTTAGAGGTATCTTCATGATTTTTTTCTATCGTATCATATTAGTTGTATTATGTTTTCAACACACTATCTACCTAGCATATATCTTGAAGAATATCATATATTTTTTTGATTTTGTTTACTGTAGTCGATCATATACTTTTATGGTTTCTAAAACTTGCGTTTTTTGTGTTTAGGTTAGGTTAGGTTAGGTTTTCTCGAAAATCAACTTCTCTAGTCGTAGGTAGTAGTATAGCTAATCAACTCTTCAAAAGCATAGAAAATGGGTAAATATATCAACCTCATAAGGATGCCTAATTGTCAATCGTGTGTCTTAACTATGGTGTGCCTTTGGGGCAGCGGAACAATAGCTATCGTCCTCACGATTGTCATAATGATTTGGGGAATTTGTTGCGCCACTTCTTCCCCTAAAGCACTGGAGAGTGGTGAAGGGCGGCCGTTTTGGAGGAATGTCTTATGTAATTTTGATTTTAAAAACTGCTGATTCTCAGTCTAGTTTGAGTTAAAATCAGGCACGACTTGGGTAAGTACATATACAGTATGTTAACTAACAGAGGGCGTTCCCGTTAACCCGCAATAGTATAGCATCCATACATGCTAAAAAAAATATTACCATTCGAAAATAAAATGTTTTTATTTTTTTTTATATTAAAATATTCACTAAAAATCGTAAATTGATACTCAAATGTAATTAATTCTAATTTATTTAATTAAATAAATTCCGACATTGCTGTCCTTCAAGTACGCGTGTACAGAGTGTTTCTTTAACGTATCAATTTACGATTTTTAGTGAATATTTTAATATAACAAAAAAAAAAAAAAACATTTTATTTTCGAATGGTAATATTTTTTTTTAGCATGTATGGATGCTATACTATTGCGGGTTAACGGGAACGCCCTCTGTTAGTTAACATACTGTAGATCTCTCTCTATCTAGAAAGGTAATTTATTTAAACAAAGCAAAATTTGAATGATGTAGGTAGGTACCCTTCAGGAACAACACCCTAGTACGTATTACATAATTATTTGTCTTCAATAGTTACGAGTACCTACCTACCTACGCAACCTTCTCTATTCATAGATTTGCGGGAGTTTCACTAATTATTTTGCCAGAGTCAGTGATTAATAGCAGTCGTATTTATTAAATACATAGATGACTATTACGTTAAATAGTGTCACGTTCTGCGTCGCTCGCTGAAAGTGAAGCGAGGGCCGAGGCATGTCGGAGGTGGATCCGAGTGTAGATAAGGGTAGTCAGTCACACACGTCAGAGCGTTGGCGCCCCGCCAGCCGCCCGAGGCCGCCGCGTCACGGCTTTCGGGCCCCCGGGCCCCCGCGCTCTCGCTTCACTACATCTTACGTAACACTGCAAAAACTAAACACTTAGTGGGTACGTCTAGCTTTCAATAATTTTGGACAGGCACATATATTACAATCGCACGGTTGTCAGAGCAAAAGTGGGCCAACATATTTATTATATTTTTTTATGCTAGGTGCTACTTACAATAAGTAGTACCTAGGTACCTATACAATTTTTAACTAGGTACGTTAACCTAACGTCACCATTATAATAAAATAAGCATAATTTCAAACCCGGGAAAACGTGAAAGGTAAGAGTTTCCTCTCAGGAAAATCCAATGACGCAATGTTTCCGTCGCGGATGTCGATGATAGAGTGAAGTGGAGGAGAAAAACGAAATCGTGCAACCTTATCATCACGTGGAAATTAATGGCCAGAAGAGAGAAAAAATAAACTAAACCATGTCACTGGAAATGGACAAAGATCTTTTATAAACCAGTTGACCATGGACCTAAACATAGACTTCTTTCATAAGAAATTTGGTTTCAGTTGTGGGTATCTGGTATATCATCGTAGTTTACTCACCAATCGAGTTCTTGCGATAAAGAACTTCAATAAGTTTCTGGAAAAACTTCGACAGGTTGAAACTGGCTGAATGCCGAAAATGAGATTTAAAATCCATTGCAAGTTCAACTTCATATTGAGAAGTTGCCGTCGCAGTTTTTATTCTATATATACATACATTTATTAATCCTTCTTGGCCCATGGGGGTAGGCATAAACTACAAAACCTTTTACGATGGTTACATACACCCTTTGTTTCGTTGGCTTTCATACGTCTAGTCATAAACGCACGCTGGTTACGAGCAGACCTTTCTAAAGAACATCACCAATTATTAAAGTTATAAGTCGCAACCTTTGACTATCCAATAATGCGATTACGGAATAAACACTAGAGCGTAATAAAACCAATAACAGTACAAGTAGTCCATTGTTCTGCAACAATAACCCTTCGATCTCCCTCTATAATAATTAATTGAATCCCGCTAACTCGTGCAGAATGATAAGCCAGCAACTACGTATATAGGGTCGTATAGACTGCTTGCACTCTTAATTACCCTTCAATATCAGGCCAACAAGAATAGATTTAGATGTCAGCATTTCAGCTATAGTTTCCTTGCCGCCACTTTGCAAGAGTTAAATAGAAAAGTTAATGGAAAATGGCTGTTATTAGGTAGTTAGTTAATACTAACTACCCCGAACCCCAATAAACCCGAAAAAACATCCATTAGACCTAATGGTCTAATGGATGTTTTTCCGGGTATATATTTTATTAACAGGATACCATCATTATGCTCTCAATTTGTGTAGGTAGTTAGTTTAAAGTTTTATTTATGGTGTACCTACTCGTGCAGTAGATATAGTTACCATATCAATATTCTGCTCTTTTATCTATACCTTCCGTATACCAGGCTATATTTACCGTCAATACATACATTTTATTATTAATCAGAAGCACTTAAGTACACCGGTTCCGGGTACTTATTGCGAAAACGTTGGAAAATACGAACGCTCTTTATATCGGATAACCTGCGCGTTTTTCCATTAAAAAGAACCTTGTTCAGCAAAACTCGCTTATACACATAAATTAGGCAAGATTTACCATTATGGAGCAGGTAAATAATATATTGTGCGATTTTCCAGTTGACAGTTAATTAGCGAGCGGATTTAGACAAGATTTGGGTATAGGATAGGTAGGTACCTACATGAAATCCGTTACATCACGCCTAATTACCCACCGTAAGCCGTAACGTGAATACACAGTACCTCTAGGAGGTAAGAAAGTAGGTATCTGACGTATAAAAAATAAAAATAAATAAAATTGAAATGTCTGTTTGTAATGTCAAAATAACAGCTTTTTAACAAAAAATCAATTTTTTTCTCTCTGTCTGTCTGTCGGTGTGTTCAGACTAATCTCCGAAACGGCTGGATTGATTGACGGTACTTTCGCTGGCAGATAGCTGATAAGAATGAAGGAGTAACTTAGCTTACTTTTATTTTAGGTATGTACTTCAATTTGTTTTTCGACTTTCATGCGAACGAAGTCGCAGGCACTGCTAGTAATGTATATCACAATTCACAAAAATACTACAAATTAAACAAAAGCTGTACCTAAGCAATTAGGCGATTACCACTAGATTTATAACGAGTAATTACAACGTGATTATATCATTAGCAGCTAATAACGACTGTTATATATTCAGTACAATTTAATACTCATGATGACTAATTTATTATTATCTCCGCACGGAGTAAGTACGTGAAGATAAAATACTACTTGAATTTTAATCAAGTTTGCTCAGCGAGATGTACACCTACCTAATTGAAAGTATACGTAGATGTTATTAAAGCTGGCACTACAGTTCGTTTTATTAGCTCCCGCCGGATATCAGAAATGGACGCAATTTCCTGTTTTGATTAGCATACCAATCTATTTAATGACTAATTAACTTATACGATACGGACTGCTCTGGGATGTAGACATTTACATTAGGTACTGAAAGGCCTCCCCATCGTTGTGATAGATACGGTAGATTGATGCTTTAAGTAATCGGTACCAACTGCGTAGTTATAAGAGAAAATGGAATACCCTCGGCGTTTCAAAATTCTTTTTCTTTTAAATCTTATTGACCATTAAATCACCGTGGCAGTTTTATGAGTTCTCTTTCATCGTATCCTTCTTCGTGTTCAGCGTGAATTTAGGTAGGTGCTTTTATATATTTTTCAGAAATGAGGCTTTTGGGATTTTATACTAACCTATTACTTTTACAGCTTCAGGCTTTGTTATGATGCCGGTCGAAAATAAAATATTTTCTTCGTGTTCTATGATATTGGATCGCGTTATTGAACATTCCAATGAAATGTAACGCAATAAATATTGAAAGCAGGTAGCATGGGATCGTGGGCGGCTTCTGACTTGATGTTTACCGTGGCGTGGGTCTGGTGTGCCGCCTCGAAACCGCAACGCCGCCGCCGCCGCTCCATCCGCCGCACTACGACGCCTCTGGCGCCGAACATTCTTAGAAAGAAGATGATAACAAAAAAAATACTATTTTGAACAATCATCACAAAACATTTTCGAACCCGTATCCCAAAAGTAAAATGCAAATTCGAAGAAAACAGAATGGTTCGCAACTTTGAGTCTTCTAACGTTAAGGAAATCGTTGGTAATACAGGCGCGAGGCGTGGAGTAAAATGAAGCAAAGATACAGGCGTGTGAGGGTGCGCGTGAGGGGTGCAGGGGTGCGGGCACGGGTGTCCGCGGGTTGGGGGGTGAGGGGTGTGAGGGGGTGCCCGGCCGCCCTCAGTGTCGCGGAGGCTGCGGCCGGTTGCGTCGTCCGCCCTGTGCTACGCCGCCGCCCTGCCAAAACATTGCTTCAATCTATATAAATTAATCTGAGCTTGATTTGTTTTTATATTTGCTCAACTAAATATATGCGAATTTATCAGGTTTTGGATAAAACTCTATTCAAGAATTGTTACTGAATTAACCGGGACATAATTTAAGTCGAAAATATTATTTTAATTTAGTGGTAACGTTAGATGAGATGAAACTATTTATCTTTCTTGTGAATTAAGTGTGAAAGCATTTGTTTTCACCCCTCATGATATTATTATCATTCCTGTATTCTTACGTAAGTATAAATGGTTCATGACCACTGAAAGAATTTATTTATTTCAGAAATGAAATATTTATGTTCATCGCCGGAGTTCAGCTCATTTTTTATTTATATAATGGACGGGGTAATAATTCAATATCTAAATGTAGTAATAGACGTTCTGGAAGGAATAATTTTCTGTATCTGCCTTAGACTAATTGTTTACTACTGGACAAGCTGTAGACTGTAGTTATTTTTAACTTCTATTTATTTTCTAAGCAGATCTACGACACAACCTTGACGATACGTCCCTGTGGGGGTTATAACAATTTATTTATATTCGTAGCTAAAGATAGAGTACCCTTTGTGTTTCTAAATGAAAATGAGCTTTCTTAAGTTCATCAGAGGGCTGCACTCGTTTCTGAAGAGGGTCGCCACTCCACGTGAGGGCTTTACGGCTTGTCCAATTATAGATGTTCGCATCAAGAGGTGTCTGAAGAAGAATCTAAGACATTCATGTTTATTTTTAAACGTAGACAGTGGAAAGGAATATTGTGTTTTTTTTTGTCGACTACAGTAGGTAATATTAAGTAATATAAATACCTATGGCATGCAATAGTTACATTACAGTTAAACATGTACATATATTAAAACTGCAATGGTATTGAAACACCGTGCGTCATTTTCTTCGTAGCTTGAGCTTAGATTTTTAGGTTTGTATGAGCTATGAGTAAGAACATTTAGTATTATAGTACCTACATACGCATAATAAGTACACACCTCTATGAAATGGTTATGTACCAAAACTTAGACTGAATAACTTAAGGTTATACAATACTTACCTCTACATGCTGGAATCGAACCCCTACTAGCCGCATATATCGTCTAGCATACCTACATCTCATTGACATTCATTCTCATTTTTTTATTTTACCAGGTCTCCTGACTTTTCACAAGCTACAAATAAAGCGGTTGTGCCAAATACCTTTTAAAATAGAAAATAAGAACTAACTGTAAACAACAAATACGAACAAGCATGAAGCAGAACACCATGGGCGGTCACAGAGCGCCACACTCTTTGTTAACGGCCACCGCGCTAATTTTGTCATTAGCCAGCGCCTGTTACTGTGAGCTGACTTTATCTTCTAAAGACGAGATTAAAACAGTATCAAGTTCTCAAGCCCCACCGACTTTACCACTTAAAAAGCTTTACGCTAAACCATTAGAGACTACCGTGGCCTCAACGACTGCATCTTCAACTACAAAGAATAGCTTAAAAACAACAAAAGCGTACGCGGCGACGGAGAGCCCGGCCACCGCGCGCCATTCAACTGCTAAAGTGTACACAAGCACAAAGGGGGTAGTGAAAAGTGCAAGAAGGCAAAAGTTAAACACTAGTTCTAGTGCCATCGCGGCGCACTCGCCGGCGCGCCTGCACGAGCGGCTGGCGGCGATAGATTGCGACCTGCCAGTGCTGCCGCGCGAGTCTCGCCTCTGGCGCGGCAACGAGACTCATGAACTCAATCTGCCGGTCACTGTAAGTATACTTCTCATGAATAATGTAATTCTGGTTGCAATTTCACTTCACAATACTTTATTTTTCAGGTGATATTTAATATACCTATACCCACAATGTACATAATGATAATTTCAATTCAACCAAATAATTAAAACATAACATCGCCTTGTTTCGTAGACAACAACCCCTTTGGATAATGTGGTCAATATTCGTCGTTAGTTTACATTAATAGACCGTTGTCATGGCAGATGCTGTTCATTTTCTTGATATGTTACCCCTAGAGAACTGGCCTCGTTGTGTATTCGCATCAGCCTGAAGCTGATCATTGTTATATGGCTGTCCCCACAGACCGCTGCGCTGGTTACTAAGTCCAAAACACTTTGCGGGAATTATTCCTGAGTTACGTACTTGATTCACTGGCTCTGTTAGGTAACTACGTGACATATAATTAAGTAAAAATTTATAACACTTTGCTTAAGTAGTAATTTGTAATGTTTGTGAACCGTTAGCGTTAGGTATATAAACTCAAACTCAAAGCATTTATTTCAATCAAACCATTTACTCCATTTACCATTTACATTTAAGTCAATGAAAGACATATTACCCGGTAAATGGTACATGGTACATAAGTACATACATAAAACTCACATCTGTGCTATGCAATCATACAATACAAAGGAAATTGAGTTTATACAATGCAAAGATAGTCTTATCTTCAGCAGCTCCAATAGTATTTTCAAGTGTTAATCAATTTGTTGTGATGTAATCCCCTAACTTATCATTATTATACCTGACTGTTACAGTTCACTGAGTTAAATTGTATTAAACTAAAGGTTTAGTTCGCATTGAGCCAAGGATAGACGAAGCATCAATTACGTCTGAGAATTTAAACCACCCTCTACAGTAGGTATGTGTATTATTGTGTATAGTGTATGAATACTTATTTCTAAACCTTTTCTCAACATCGATGACTATATAATCCAAACGTCGTCAACAAATCCTACAAACGTCGTACTCTTGAAAAAAATTTTACCAAGAAAATTATACTAAGCCTCCAGGATCAGACCTCCAAACCTATCCTTTTGCAGCGAGGTGTGAGACAGGGAGACGTTATCTCTCCGAAACTGTTCACCGCTGCAGTGGAGGACTTCTTCAAGGTTCTGGACTGGAAAGGGGCTGGCATTAACATCAGTGACCTCAGTACAATGCTCGCTGACCTCAGTAGAGCCTCCGAAAGAGTGGGTCTTAAAATGAACATGGACAAAACGAAGGTCATGTCAAATATGCCCATGTAACATCCACTCTCATAAAGATCGGAGACACTACACTCGAAGTCGTGGACGAGTATGTTTACCTAGGACAAACTATCCAGTAGGTAGGTCTAACTTCGAGAAATAGGTCAGTCGTCGAATCCGACTCGGCTGGGCAGCGTTCGGGAAGCTGCGCAATATCTTCTCGTCCCACATACCACAGTGTCTCAAGACGAAAGTCTTTGACCAGTGCGTGTTGCCAGTGATGACTTATGGCAATGAAACGTGGTCGCTCACAATGGGCCTTATGAGAAGGCTAAAAGCCACCCAAAGGGCAATGGAGAGGGCTATGCTTGGAGTTTCCCTGCGTGATCGAATCAGGAATGAGGAGATCCGCAGGAGAACCAAGGTAACTGACATAGCCCGAAGAATTGCCAAACCTAAGTGGCAGTGGGCAGGGCACGTTGCTCGCAGAAAAGATGGCCGATGGGGCCCAAAGGTTCTGGAGTGGCGACCGCGTACCGGAAGACATAGTGTTGGAAGGCCTCCCACAAGGTGGTCCGACGACCTTGCGAAGGCCGCAGGAACCCGTTGGATGCGAGAAGCACAGAACCGGTCGAAGTGGAGGTGCTTGGGGGAGGCCTATGTCCAGCAGTGGACGTCTTTCGGTTGAAATGATGATGTTGATGATACTAAGCCTAAAATATTTACTTACAAGTAGTTTCCCTCTTCTTTGTAAGGGGACACCTATTGGGGTCCATATTAATTGAGTGTCATCCTGGTTAATGGTTAATGCTCGGTACTTGAATTATCAGAAGCGGCTATACCTTACTAATCCACCGGAAAATGAAGTATGTATGTATGTACTTAAAGTGTCGTAATTCTCAGGACGACCCGTAGTATTATTTTTATAGGAAAAGGTGTTTTTATGTCTTTGTTTACGGGTTTGGAATAAACATCTTGGAGGATTGTATCTATCATGATTAGAACGAATGCGGTAATAATTGCCTCTTAGAAAATTTCAAGTGAAGTTTGGTAGGCAAATAGTAATTGATTGTGCTTTCTGCATCATGACATTCACTCTTCTCATTCAGTTGCATCCAGATGTAAGCCGAGTCGAAGTACTTACGAGTTGTAAATCGTAGGTTCGAACCCAGACAGGCGCTTTACTTTGTTTAAATTATTTCATCAGCACTGCTCTCAAAACAGTGAAGGAAAACATCGTGAGGAAACCAATATGTCCTAGAACCAAAGTTCGAAGACACGTGATGTCTACCAACCCGCACTGACGGGACGTGGATTGCGGCCCACTCCCTCTCACCGAGAGGAGGCCTGTTTCCCAGCAGTGGGAACGTGGTTGATTATGCAGATATAAGCCGGCGTATGAAGTCTTCATTTGATATATTTCACAATCATCATTAGATAAAGATTTTGAAATAAATAATAACATCAATAACTAGAAACAGTCGGGAAAAATGCACAAAATGAAAAATGTTGACTTTTTCTTATTATTTGTGTTACTAGTTTGTTTTACTGCCATGTGAAAGTTAAGAAAACGTTCGTGCGTTTAGAAACTGATGTTACAACAAAAGATAATAAGTACATGTAATTAATTGGTTCCTATAATTCATTGTTCGTTATCTAAAGCTACGGCACGTTCAACGGAGGTTCATAGACAAAAATAATTTGTTATTTAGGTGGTCTACGGTACTCTTATTAATATTCAATGTAGTAAGTTTTAAAATTGTATTTATCGGATTACGACTTGGCGGGTTGATATAGTACAGTCAAGTAAAGCATAAATATTACGCGTTTTGCCTTACAGCTTTACGTTTTATTTTATTTTATTAAGCAAGGCACACCAACAACATTATTTACAAGGAAAATCACGACAATGACAATGGACAGTGGGTAATCACGAGGTGGTGGTGGAATGGGTATCGGTGGGTTTTATTTTAAAACATTTCTCTCATTTTACTGATCTTTTCGTACCATCGTTATTCATCTTTTGTCGGTATCTGACTACTGGCACTCGCAGTTCCGTTGACTCTACATATTTTTATATTGCAATGAGCATAGCAAAAGTCTACCATACCATGTTGCATATCGATCACCAGCAAGGTTAAACATTTGTCAGGGTCAAGTTGTCTTTTCTTTGCAATCGATTTTACCTATCGTGAAATCTTTGTGAATGATTGCGAACAATATAGACCGTAGGTAACAAATATTATGTATTACACCACCTACCATCTTCAAATGAAATGCTGTTCTGTAAGCGCATCTCTTGAGAACTGCTGGTCTCATTTGGCTAATTTTTTGTTTTAAAATGTTTGTAATAGTCCGGTCTGGTTGATACGGAAAGAGACATTTTAAAAGTTTCCCGGAAAATATTTAAATTCGGGAAAACTCAACGTCCTTTTTTGTATGAATTATTGAAATTTGGACAGGACGTCTGTCGGGTCAGCTAGTTTACCCATATATTTCTGTTTTTTAACCTTTCACTTATGCCTATTCCAGTGTTTTGTTTTTGTATTGAAACGCACATTATACGGGTGTAATGGCATTATCAAGCTTGTAGCAAAGACGCAAGACATAAATGTACTAAACTTAATCTCCATAGGCAATTTATACAATGTCTTTTCTTCCGCTCTTATTTCAGAGCATAATATTCTTGTGCGCACAACTTTGATCGTGACAGAAGCGAGCATGCCGAGGTCAAATACATAAACCATAAATCGTCTTACTGGAGGAGAAATAAGGAAAAAGCTTTTTTGCTCCAGTGGTTGAACTTTATTCATTACCTACTTCTGTTAAGGAAAACGTCTAATCCATTATTTATGTACGATTGGACTGTTGCAGGGTCTCCGTGACGATGCACGATGGAACAAGACTTTTTGTTTTTATTTAGACAAGGCTATCATATATTATTTTAATTGAAGACTAACATAATAAGCTCAGAGATCAGGACCTAAAAATGCCACTTTGGCAGAATCACAAAAGGATAATATTATGAATCATAACGGACAGTTAACTGTTAAGTTAATCGTATCAAATCCCATTGGCGAAGGATTTTTCAGTTATTTTTTTTTTGTCTGTGCTAAAATACCAATCAATCCGATCCAATCCCAATCTCTTTGATTATACCTACGTAGTGCAGTGAAAAAAAGAAAAACACGGACTGTCTTCGCCATATTACGATTCATAATCTTATCTTTTTATGATTCCGCCAAAGTGGCCTTTTTAGACCTCCAGATTATACTTCCTAGTGTCGTTGCACATAATCGCACGTATAACAGTTTAATGTCAACGTTGCTGACCTTTGCTATTTACGAGCATATCGTCGGTCGTTGTAATATTTTGTAGCGGTACATGTCTGATGCTCACCTCTTAGTTTAAAATTAATTCTTTCTAAGCTGTTACTAAAAGCTTGCAGTCAAGGACCCCTTTGATGCATATTGAATGATGCAGTAAATATGACAGAGTTTCAATTAGTATTCACAGAGGTTGACTTGATAATTAATTAATGTGTGTGTGACTTTGTGCTGCGGATGGCGGAGGAATGTGGGAGCAGCGGGGGAGCGGGGGGCGCGGCGTCAGGAGCGGCCGAGGAGGAGTGCCCCCCGGTCATCGTGTCGTGGGAGGGCTCCGCCGACATTCAGAGCGGAGACATCCTCATCGTGCGCATCGCAGACTCCTTGCTACTCGACACCTTTGGCCAGCTCGACGTGAAGAACGGCACTCCTGAGGCGAACGTTTCACACGCCGATGGGGAAAGGTCAGCTATATTAACAGAAGTGTAAAGCTGTGACCTATATCGCCGCCGGCAGCTTTAGGCAGTGACCTGTACCAGCTCGGCGAATCGTTATAGCGATTGATTTTCCAGGGTACATCGCACGCTGCTGCAGCCGGCTGTGTACCAGGTTACGCGCCAGGGCCACGAGCACTGCGATGTGTCTGACGGCATGTTGCTGGACATCACTCCACTCGACGAGCGTGGTGCCAAGCTCTTCACGCTTTACGATAAGGATCTGACTGAAGGCATCAATTTACTTATAGGTATTCAAAATAGAAAACATCGCTTTATAATGTAATGTATCACTTTAATGGAAAATTTACAATAAACTTTGTTCAGCATAGATATTGCGTGAAAAGTAAGTGCTATTAAAACGTGGAGCGATGAAACGGTTCAGATATGTATATTATAGACCGGAAAACGGAAGGAAGTGCGAGGCAAAAAACGTCAACGACAACGGACGGTTTTATTCTACGATCGCACAATAGATATGTGCGGAATTCCCACCGTATAATGCACTGCGTGCCAAAGTAACCAGTGTGAAAACTTATCGACGCGTTCTATTTGATATCTTTTCGAGTTTTATTGCTAGAGAAAGTTTTATGGAAATATCGTAAAACATACAACGAGGTTTCTATAAGTCGTTTCTGTTTCAGTTGTTTCTGAAAACTGGAGAACTCAATGTGTGCGACTAAAAGTAACCGTGAAATCGGACAACTGTGGCGAGTCTCAAGACTGTTCAGGAAAGGGTGTGTGTTACACTAACGTTTCAATGGTACGTGATAGATAGATGTAGTTTTTGATAAGGGTAATGTGGGTGACAGGGTAATCGATGTGGTGTGTTCGTAGGAAGGGTACGAGTGCCAGTGCTGCCCGGGCTACGTGGGCCCGCACTGCGAGGAGCGCGACGCATGCACTCCGTCACCTTGCCTCAACAACGGCATATGTGTCGACCTGACGCAACCTCTGAACGGCGCCAACTACCGCTGTCTCTGCCCTTATGGTACACATCAACATTTACTATGCTCTAAAATGTATATTTCATGTCACACTCCGCATCATTTTTGTTTTATTTTATGGATACTTCCCTGAAAGTTCAGTATATTTATTTCGATACAAGGCATTGATATTTGACAAGAATATTATGAGGTACCTAACAAAAATCAAACATAATCATCATCTTATATAACGGCACTGAAACTGGTCGATAATATTATGATCGCTTAAATCTTAGTGAGCGAGATTTTGTAACGATAAATCTTTTTAATGGAGAGTCTCCTATCCAGTAAATCCTGCTATCCACCAGACAGTAACGGACGGAACAGTAAGCTTTTCCCTCAGTCGATTTCATTCATTCATCGGTCATCCGCTTCGATTCCATTTCGATTTCGTATTACATAATGCGAAAATCGAATAAGGAGTAACCGACTAGGTATATCTAGATGACCCGTAAATTGAGTCGTCCAGAGCTAGCGTGTTTGTGTGGAGAGACGTAAGAAAGTAGCGGACGCGAGTGATTGTATTCTGATTGCAGAGTCGATGCCCGCAAGGGACTCAATAGGATTTGTTATACGGTATAACTGGTAGTGTATGTTTTTAGAGATATATATGCTTAGATATCTGATAACTTCTATCCATCTAGACTGAATACAAAGTCACGGTTTGACCTCAATAATGTATCTGTGCAAGGAGAGGCTTTAGACTGATAGCGCTGGAGGGCAAACGTATGACATCTACCCATTCGGTACTTATGCAGATAAAAACGATTTTATAAGCGCTCCGAAAATAATTTTTGTTTTTGGTGAACTGAGCATTGATGTGACGCAATCGCTGGTGTCCGCATGGCGCGCTGTGTTACGTTTATGTAACTATGCAACCGTTTTGCACGTCCATAAATAATATGTATTATGTATTGTAGGTATATCCATATACACTTTACATATTCCTATTATAACACAACGGTATTAATAAAGGCAAAGGCCACGACAAGGCTATTAATTTGAATAATAAGAATGAAATTTTTTATTCTTTGTTGAACATTTTAACTTAAACAGGAGCTTTGCAAAACTTCTGCAAAGTAATTTGATATTAAGAATTTGGATTTGGAGTTTAACAAACAATTTTGGCATTTTATACATTACATTTATTGTCATTTCATTTTTAAATGTTATGTGATTAATATTAATATGATTTAATAAGTTTATCTAAAAAGTTATAACGTACTCAACGTTCAATCATTTTCATCGATTTTCTATATAGGTTTTACGGGCAGAAAGTGTGAGCAGGACCCATGCTTCTCATCGCCATGTTTGAACGGTGGCTCCTGCATGAGTATGGCAATGAATGGCTCGACTACTTTCCACTGCGCGTGCGCAGATGGCTGGACAGGCGCGCACTGCGAGCTTTCTATAACCGGAGGCGCCTGCGCGTCCAATCCTTGCGTCAAGGGTATCTGTATCGAACAGACTGATAACGACGCTGAAGGACAAGATTATCGCTGTTTTTGTCAACCGGGTGAGGATATTTAAATATTTATTTCTGTTATCTTCATTTGATAGGTTAATTACATTATACTAAATACTTACATACAGGTTAAAACATTCCCCTTCTTACATTACCGCCGCAATCGGGTAAACAGAGCTTTACTTAAAACTAAGTCTGGAGTCATTTTATTATTCTGGTAGAAGAAACTTAAATACATATAATATAGGTACATTGCTTATATTATGAACTACAACTAAGAAATCGATACTCGAAGCAATTACATACATATCTACCACAAACATCAGTGCATACATAAAAATGAACTTACATTGCATATTTACCAATAAGTTGCAGTACACTATAATATCAACTAGTGTTACTATAAGTGTACGACAATGATGTTGAAAGAGCGGAGCCTTCTAATACAGGCATTGTTTGCCTAAATGGGGGCTCCAAACACATTAACATGTAATGTAATATCTAATTGACACAGTAAACTATTTTGTATTTGTATCTAAATTGGCCAGTGAGCAATAAGAGTCGACTAACAATGTTTACTGTTAAACTTGGTCTACCTAAAATACCGGGGAAATAAACGACAGTCAGAAAGTCAGAAGTCAGAGTCCAATGCGCTTAGCAAGCTGCATATTTGTTATTAGTGCACAGAAGCAAGCCATCATTTCCATTATAGATCACATCCATTACACAGGGTGGTAGGAACATCGATGCACAACGTTATCATGGATACAGTAGGTACATAAGGTGCATGATTCTGAACCTGCGTTAAAAACTTTCGTCGCTTATAATAAAAAAAATTGCTGTTCCATACATTTTGACCGCGTAGGTATTGCACTTTTCTATGAAACACTATCTAGAATCATGTGCTGAATCATGGTTTCAGTTTACGCGTCGAGTTCCCTTCTATATGACAAAGAGTGAAACTGAAACCATTGCAATAGGTATTAACCACTGAAACAAGTACTTATTTTTACACTAGTAAAAATAGTAGTAATATAATATCTAAATATAATTTCTATAATATCTCACACTGCAAGTTCCCAAGTGAGACAAATTGGCTATTATCGTTCGCCCCATATCATGGGACTACACTCCGTAACAATACGGTCCTAATGACAGACTATTTCCCCGAATCAGCCGCGCCATTTATACTGCAAAACGCAAACGCATACACATATGTATAGCTATTTGGTGGTGATATGGCTATACGTATTAATCAGATATAAATGTTCGAAATAGATAATACAAGGCCAAATTAAATGAGAAAGAAAGAAAAAGAAAGAAAATTAGTTTATTCTGCACAAACAAAAACGCACATTACTAATAAAAATTAAAAAAATATTAAAAAAAAGAACATAAAATACACACACATAACGTAGTCAAAAGCCTCGTACTCAATCTTAGAAAATATTGACAATTTTGTCCATTGTTTGATGTCAGGGCCAGGCACCAAAGACAACACACATTATCATTTGACAACTGACATTGACAATGACAATACATATCACAACAAAACGTGAAAACAATCAAACAAAAACAAAAATGCCAATTTCAGAGTGGAATAATAACTACTTTCGTAACAAACAACATTAATAAGAACAATAATTAAGCTGTGCGTCGCATCTGTGCAAGAATAGGTCGTTGCTCAGCATAATGCTGTGACTTCGGACGAACCTATCGTAAACAGCGCTGATTTTCAGCAACTACCTCTCAAATGACGCAATGACGTCCCACCGTAAATCGGGAAGTCTAGTTTTCCGAAATAAGTGTGTTTATAGAGGGATTCTAGCATTTCTAGCTGAACATAGTGTGTACTTATAACTAAAATAAAGAAAAATATACAAGTAAGTATCTGTTTATAATCTTATAATTAATAAAATACATAAACTAAAGATATATAACCATATTACAATTTTGTTACAACAAAAATGCTGAAGTAATAACTCTGTACAGTGTGGTGTGTTTTCCTATTTATATATATATTTATACTATTTTTTTTTATGCTATTTGAGTAATCATAACTTCGATACAAGTAAAAAAAAAAATAAATAAATTATATCTGGTTTGAATCTATTGTTTGAATGCACCATGGATGGAAAATTGGAATCGCGATGGCGGCCATTTGCATAGATAAGTATAAGTATGTACAATCATGTGGATTGCTGCATCTGCAAGAAATTTTTTCTTAATACACTCAAAAAGTGCTTTTTTGTTCTCAGGACTCTTACTGGTGGAGGAAGATTATTCCAACAGTGTGTTGCAGCATACCTGAAACTCCCCCTGAATGCTGCGGTCCTATGTGCTGGTGTACAAAGAGGTTCGGTAGAAAAACGTGGTTCGTATTTGCTCTGCCTCCAACTTAACTTCTCAAACAGATAGTGAGGTTTTTGTGTAGTGACTACTCCAAAAAGTAAACCGGCCATATGTAACCTTCTCCTAGCAGCCATTTTCAATATATTATTTTCATTTATAAAAGGTGTGACATGACTTCTACGAGGTATCTTTACACAGAACCGTGTACATGCATTTTGTATGCGTTGTATCAGCTTCTCTGTTCTTGCTAACAGGCATGGGCCATACACAGTATCACAATAGTTAAGCCTTGATAAAATTAGGCTATCCACTAATTGTTTACGAAGATCAACACTCAGGTAGTCTCTAATTGAATATAGGAGTTTCAATCTATAAAAACAATTCCTCATACAGTTACTAATGTGCTTTTCAAAACGTAGTTCTGGATCCATGGTTAACCCAAGGTTGCATGCTATCTCTACTCTATCTACCTTTTCCCCCCCGATAACAACTTCTGGCTTGGCTGACAGTATATGACTGATAATTTTTCTGCTTCCTAATACCATAAATTTAGATTTCAGCGGGTTTAATACCAGTGAGTTATCATCAGACCATACTAACACTCTTTCAAGATCGTCATTAACTTTCTCCACTGCCTCCAATGTATCGGCCGGTTTAAAAGTTATATATAACTGGATGTCATCTGCGTACATGTGATACATGCAATGCTGGAATGACTTTATAATGTCTGCGCTGTAAAGGATATACAAAAGAGGCCCTAAAATTGATCCCTGAGGCACACCACGTGGCACCTGGCGAGGAGGGGATGACAGCTTTGATCCATCCTCCTTCTGGATTTCAACGAGCTGTGACCTATTTTGCAAGTAGCTAGCGAACCACTCTATTGTTTCTGTTGTAAAACCATAATAGGCAAGCTTCGAAAGTAACAGAGTGGTGTTTATTGCATCGAAGGCCCGCGAAAAATCAAGAAGTGCAAGGATTGTTCCCTCTCCCCTGTCCCGTGCCTCTAGAATATTCCCTACTACGTCAGAAAGGGCCGTGGCCGTCCCCCGGCCCTTCCTAAAGCCAGACTGAAGATCGGGGAGCATATTGTTATTTTCTAAATACTCCAGCATTTGGTTATAGACCACCCTCTCTAATACCTTAGATAAACAAGGCAAAATGCTAACAGGACGTAGATCTTTGAATGTACCTGGGTTACTGGTTTTGGGTAGAGGACGCACAATAGCGCACTTCCATAAGTCAGGGAAAGTATGGGTCTCTATCGACTTATTTACTATTGTGGTGATAGCCTGAAGGGTGGTAGGTAATGTTAGCATTATCATATCCAGACTTACTCCATCTATCCCTTTAGCATTTGACCCCAAACTTTTAATAATTTTTAAAATTTCTTCCTCATTAACATTCCGTAATTCAAATTGAGTTTCACCAAATCTATTTGTATCAAAATATGTAAGCTGCGATGTGGGCAGTATACTCTTTCCAGGTACATTTAGAAATGCCTTATTGATTTCATCTGGGTCATTAAATTGTCCGGGAAGCATACCTTCACTATGTTCGGCAAATACATCCGTTTTAAGATTTTTCCAAAGCTTTTTTGGGTTGTTTAGCTGACTATTAATGTTCCCATCAAAGTATACCTTCTTTTCCTGCGTTAGTGCTGTAATAGCTTGTTTTTTTAAGTCCAAATAATATTTTTTTGTAGTATCTAGCTTGTCTTTATGATAATTATTTTTTGCCTCGTCTCTTAGCCTAATCATTAATTTTATATTTTCTGTTATCCATGGCGTGGGCCGGTCTCTAAAAAACTTACTCTTTATGGGGGCATGTAAGTCAAACAATTGAGTGATACAGACATTAAAATGTTGAGTCATGCTATTAACATCCGGCATTGAGCGTATATCAAACCATGGCATTAATTTCAAATCGACTATAAAGTAATCCATCAATATATCCCTTAAAGGCCGATATACAACCAGCCTAGGTTTGCTTTTTACCTTCTTAATGACTGTATCACATACAATAAACGAATGATGACCAAGTTCGCTGATATGACTGACTAGTACATTACGAACCCCTACATCGGTACAGATCACGTCTATGAGAGTACTGCTATCCCCTACAAAATGAGTGGGTGACTGTACTACCTGATTTAGACTAGTATAATTTAAGAATTCCATCATATCTTTAGTTTTTGTGTTGCCTGTATCCAGTAGATTAACATTGAAATCCCCCAACAATACCAAGTGATCATAAGGTGCCAACGCGCTAATACTGTCAGTCATTCCATCCAGAAATGTTGCCAATTCAAACCAGGGCGGCCTGTATGCAGTGCCAATCAACAACTTTCTACCATTGATAGTTAGGTTTAACCACATTTGTTCTACATCAGACCTCTCTGAGTGCGGCCGTACGCGCGCCCTTACCCCCGTTTTGATGTAAAACGCTACTCCTCCGCCTCGCCCCCTACGTATAGTCGCAGGGCGCGGCACATGCTTCAACCTGTATCCGGGAACCTTAGGCGCGCGTCCCTCCTCCCCAGGTCTAAGCCACGTTTCGTTAATTGCCATTATATCCACTGAGTGTTGTGCCATGGCAATTAGAAACTCGTCCTGGTTAGTTGCCAGAGAGCCCGCATTAAATAAACCAAACTTTAATAATTTTGACTTAGTCATGATATGTTAGGAGTAATGGCTGTATAGGTGTATTTATATAGTAATGATTGTATTGTATTCATGTACGAGTATGTATTATTGTAATTTTGTTTACTTCTTTTGAATAAGTAATTTTGGTACATAAGTTTTAATTCTGGTAGTATAGTAATAAGTGTGTTACTCTCCTTACGAGTTGAAAATAATATATTATATTTATTGTTTGTAAATAATCCTGTTGTTAGTGTGTAAATGATAATATGTGTAAATATGTATAAATATATGTTCTTCATGCCATTGTAGTACTCACTTTCATACTCCGACCTCCCCAGATCGCAACAGATACGACACACAGATACAATGTATGCCAACTGATTATTATCTAAAAAACTATCAACTAGAGAGAAAAAGTATGCAACACAAAACACTAGCTTATTTGTTATTGTCTGTGTATGGGCCAATAAACTGCTGTATATCTTCCTCAGATGCAATCCTTTGTGTGGAGTCGCCAGGCTTCTGCCGAACCAAGATACGACCCCGCTTCGTCCATACGAATCGCCATCCATGAATACCCGCAGCGGCCCTGGTTTGACGAAACAACTGCTGGTTCAATTTAGTCAGCCTCTCGTTTACAAAGAAGCGCACAGGTTTCCCAGAGACTCCGAGACTCTCTGTTG
The DNA here is from genome assembly GCA_927399505.1 of Luperina testacea. Classification (NCBI taxonomy): domain Eukaryota; kingdom Metazoa; phylum Arthropoda; class Insecta; order Lepidoptera; family Noctuidae; genus Luperina; species Luperina testacea. The sequence goes on from OV656756.1 coordinate 11,953,194, forward strand.
TAGCATTACGTCTCGTGCGGGCTCCGCTCAATACGGCGTCACGCTGGTCACGTCGAGCGAGGCGCACCATGATAGCACGAGGGCGAGGCTCTGTTGTAGCTGTGGGGCTGGTAGCTTTTATATGTCTGCCCCCGACTCGCTCCGCGCTCACGATGTCGCGGACCTCCAATGCGACTCCAAGCTTCGTGGCAATTAGCTGTACCAGGTGTGCTGGGTTTTCTGCTTGCGACTCAGGCACATTCGCTATAACAAGATCATTAGCCATGAGTTCTTGATCCCTGTCATTGAGGTCCCTCTTGAGCTGCTGAACCACACTCTCCACCGCACTTAAATTTGTTGTCGGACCGGCATCATGACATAGTTCAAGCGCCTGCAGTCTGGACTCGATTCCCTCCATGCGGCTGTGACACGAGTCGTTGCAAGCCTTTAGCTCCGCTACGTCTTTCCGAAGCTCCATTACCTCCAACCGCAAGGTGCGCAACTCCTCCACCACCAGCTTCAAAGCTGAACCTACGTCAGGCGGAAACTCAGGCATGGCCTTCAGAGTGGTGTTGTCCCCCGCCACAGTCCCGAGCGGAGGAGGAGTTAACACCTGCATAAGCGCCTCCACTACCACAGGCGACGGCGGTGCAGCGATTGACTGGGGAGTCAACGGTGCAGCAGTTGACAGAGACGTCGGCGACGCGGCAATTGACTGCGGCGTCGTCGGATGCACCAACATTGTTGCCGCCGTAGGCGTCGCGGGCGAGAGCGTCGCCACAGTTGGTGGCGTTGGGATTAGCACCCGCTCCTCACTCTGTACTTCTGCCGCACAACCTCGTACCGGCGTTTCGGCCTTATTGTCCCTACGGACATTTTTTCTGCACTCAGGGCAATGCCAGGCGGATACTAAGGGGCCTTTCGCAGGGAGGCCAACGCACACTCGGTGATAAGCGACGGCACATTTTGTGCACCTCGCTGTGTCAATTGCTGACAAAAATTTGCCGCATCCACCACACTTCACCGGCATTATTACAACAGGATAAAAAAAAACAACAAAAGGATCACAAAATCAAATTTTCAAAAAAATGACAGTTCGTCGCAGTTAAATCGGCTGGCGAAACTCCGCAGACGTGATAGGTATCGATATCTAAACAAAATATAGATTTGATGTCCTTTTTTTGGGGGCCAGCAATAACTGGTAGTGTAGTGCGTTTGATAGTTTACCGTGTAGTTTCTGCAGTGTTATTCTGTAAAAATCTCACCGTGAAAACTTAGGTGAAGTGAGCGTGGAGTGAGATGTCAATAGTGTCATTTCCTAGCAAAAACAAACTCACTTCACCTAAGTTTTCACGGTGAGATTTTTACAGAACCGGCAGGTTATCAAATCATTATAATCGCTATCACTGCTTTTCAAGCGAATTCTCAGTTGCTCATAATCGAGAGGTTTTTGTGAAGGTAATCGATCTCAACTCGTGATAAAGTGAAATAAATATTCGAAGCTGCGTGGCCGTGAAAACTGAGGTGGCTGCGACTTGGCTCTGTGGCGCTGGAGATATCCCAAAATATCCATGCTTGGTAGGTGGATTAGTGATTGGAGTATGTTGTTATTAGCAACTATGTATATAGGATACTGCATTTCTAGTAACTATGATGATCTAGAAAGGGAGGTCTGTATTTAGTTGGTAGTAACATATAAGTGATTATTGGGCTAAGGCTAAAGCTAAGTTGGAGGTCAAATAAAGCTGTGGAGCTAGGTCAATTTAATAATGGTAGAAACTTGTATGTGGGTACCGTAGAGCAAATTTGCGCAGTGATTTATTGGAGTTAAGTTGGAAGGCTGCCCACGGCCGCTATCCGTCGTGCGGTTTCATGCGGTTTCATCCGCTCGTTGTTAACTCCGGGGGCTTCACTTGAAACTGGGTTTAGCGGAAATTCATAACAATAGAAAATAATAGAATCTGTAGGATCATGTTATTGTCTCTCTTAGGGGTCACTCTAACATTATAATGTATGGAGATATTTAGGTCCTTTAATATTCTTACAGATGTGAAATCTATTGCGAAGTGGGTCGTGTTTATATTTGCTAAAGATTTTGCACTAAAGTTACAAATAAGATTTGTTTATTGTTAGTTACCTAATTAAATATAATATGTTTGTTATTAAATAAAAATATTAATACTAATTATCAAAAATTTTTTTTCGTGAATTTTTTCTCATGTTTTTAATAGTTATTCTGCTATTCGTGGCAGAGACAAATCCAACAAATCAAAGATCATAAAAATCAGCCCAGCCGTCCTTGAGTTATAAATGGTGTATTTAACCCGACTTTCTTTTAAATACAAAAATACATTTATACTTAATACATTTTTTTTCCAGCCAGCTACTTCTAACAAGCCTTTTGATTAGTCAATGTAAAAAATATATTTGATTATATTTTAAATAACTAAGTGGCTGTAAATGAGGTAATAAGTAATAAGAAGATAAGCAGCGAAGCCAAATTACAATGGTTATCATGAAGTCAGTAGTGTTGTTCAGTATGTTTTGAAAACAGTTAGTACCTAATCGCCTGGTTTATGTCAATAGGCTTGCCTTCTATAACTTGGGGCTTAAACGTAATTGGTGAAATGTGGGTGCACTGTCAATAGGTACCTACACCTCTGCCTAACCCTTCCAGGAATACAGGCGTGACGTTATGTTATGTTACCTAATCGAATAGACAGGTCTAAGATTATACGTAATCAGCCTATAATGTTCCCACTGCTGGGACGCAGGCCTCCTCTCTGTGAGAGGGAGTGGGCCATAATCCACCACGCGGGCCCAGTGCGGGTTGGTAGATATCACATATCTTCGAATTTTTGGTTGTAGGACATGCCGGTTTCCTCACGATTTTTTCCTTCACCGTTTTGAGAGCAGTGGTGATGAAATAATTTATACAAAGTAAAGCGCCTGTCTGGGTTCGAACCTACGACCTACAACTCGTAAGTCACGGCCTTTACCACTGGGCCACCACTGCTTCAGGTCTCTGATTATACTAGGTCGTAAATGTAGCTTTTACGAGCTGATATTATTAAATATTAGTGCACCGTCGAAGGTGTATAAAATATCGTGTTCCTGTAGCTTGTAACAGGTTCATAAAACTCAAATTATAACTATCACGTTGTTCGCGTCCACACCACTAAAACACGTTAAGGGGCTTACAGGACCTAAACGCAAAAAGTTTTCGAAACAATAAAAGTATATGATCGAATACAGTAAACAAAATCAGAAAAATATTAATATTCTTCAGGATATATGCTAGGTTGATGGACGATGGTGTTGAAAACATAATACAACTAATTTGATACGATAGAAAAAAATCATGAAGATACATCTAAAAACTTTCTTTTTACAATAAAAACCATACTAATATACGTATGTAACCGCGGTCACTGTCGGACTGCATAGTAGAAAGAGAAGCGTGATAACACAACGCTGGTAATTTATTGCAAAATATGAAGCAATTATTTAATTTTTACAAATCTATATATTTATAATATTATATACATAAAATACTAGTGTTTTATTTTTTTAGTCCAAACAGGACTAAAAAAATAAAACACTAGTATTTTAGTAGGTATGTTGCTTGTAGAATAATCTGCCAAAAAACAGAATGATTCAACAATCATTCTGTTTTTTGTAATATAACACAATATATATATATATAAAACAATAGATTTTTTGTAATTAAATAATTGCTTCATATTTTGCAATAAATTACCAGCGTTGTGTCATCGCGCTTCTCTTTCTTTTCTATGCAGTCCGACAGTGACCATGCTTTAGGTCATGTAAGCCCCTTAAGGTCGTGTTTAATGTTGTACAACATGAAATGTATTGGAATAATAATAATTTATGTATCAACCATTATGCACCTAGGGCTAATAGGATGTTACTGTGATAATTAATTAAAGATACAAATGTGATGTCATTAGGAATGAATTTACATACTTAATGTAAAAACATTTACAATAAACAATCATAATAAACACAACCATAACATAATAAATTAAATCTTAATCAAGCCCCAAAAGGAATATAAAGATTGATAATATGTAATTCAAATATATTCTGTTCTGACTATTAATTTGATGAGAAAAATATGTATTAACTTCTGGAATGCACAAATAAGCTTTTTACGACGCCAAATAAATCGGAGTGAATTAATCAAGAGTATTTTTCTACTCAAGGAACGTTTCTTTGCGGGTTGAAAGTAAACAGCCCTTGGGACAGATTGCGTCTTCTCATAAAGAAGGTGTGACTTTATTTTTCCTCTGTACATTTACTCTTCCCTCTTAGTATATTTATCTCCTTATATGATTACCATTTGCTTGACACACTTATTTTTGCTCACAGTTAGATTGAACTGAAAATTATCCTAAACTGTACAATCATGCGACTTAAGAATTCAGTTATTTAAATTAAATGGTAAAAAGCGAATACCCGTATATTGATGGGATGTTACATTTTCGTACTTATGTTTGTACTAGTAAGAAAATGTTTATATTTAATAGATGCGCTCTCTGGCTGGGGATAGGTATATAATACTAACTACCTACTTCCAATTATTCAAAAAGCCTGTCAGTTTGTTGTATTGTATGGTGTAACCCTTCTTACATAATAATTCCTTGATCCAGGTTATACTGGTGAGCGCTGTGAGCTAGAGTACAACGAGTGCGAGTCGTCGCCGTGTGCCAACGGCGGCACATGCACCGACCGCGTCGGCGGCTTCTCTTGCTCCTGCGGCCGCGGGTACACCGGCAACACGTGCCAACTCAAGGTCAGCGAGCACTCCTTACATACTAATGAGATAATGATAACGAACATCAACTCTAGTTGGTTTCTGACCAATGTAGTGATCAATATTGATTTACATTATTCGGAATTTTAGGTCTCATTGCCCTTGGCCTTGCTTGTCTTGCATCTATTCATGTCAATCGCGATTAAAGAGCCATGCTATTTTATCAAGATGAGCCATTTTCCCAAATTAGTGGGGAAGTAGACCTCTCGATTAGTGAAGCTTGGTGCAGCTAATTAACCCTCTTGGGAGTTGTTCGAATTAGTGTTTCCTCTTGTTATCTCTTAGTAAGCTCTTCAGGAAATTGAGAGGCTTTTGTCATGTTAATTCAAGTAGGTATCCCTTGTTACGGAAAATGACAAAAAGTAGCGAAATACTGGCAAAAAGTATTCAATGAATACCGTCGAAAGTTTTTTCTACAAAATATTAAAATTCACGTTGCATCGTTTTTGTCATTATTATTCGTAATTTCGTGTCTGGTGGTGACTGACCTACGCACGCTCAAATCATATTAATAAGATATCACTGCGTACAATCCGCGACAAATAGCAAAGACGAGATCGTGGAAGCGTAATTTAAAGTATAAACAAGCTTTGTGATTATTAATATTCTTTGACTTGCTCAAATCATTCAGAGTATCTTGTAAACATTACTTTCAAAACTCCGCTGAAACGGAAAGCTTTTAGTTTCAGCTGAGTTTTGAACGTTTTATAGAAATTATGTCGATGTAATGGTACCCAACAACGCAATGTGACATTTCATATTTATTAGTGTGTACTATTTCTGTAGTATCATAACCGTAGGTATGAAACACTACTTAAAAAATCTATTTTACAAGCTTTTATTTAACTTCTGTGTTAGTTCGTTAGTATGTATTGGTCAAACCTTGTATGCTGAATTAAAACTAATTCCTCTTATCCTACGGAGTTGTTTTACATGCAGCTTCCAATGCGTTTTTTTTTAAACAGAGTAGTTTACATTGATCGAACGAGAGAGTGATCAACAATATGTTTTCGTATCGATTTATTGTGTAAATATTACCCAAGTAACATTTTAGGTCATTTTAGGTTTTAGAAAGGTTTTGAAAAGGTTCTAGAACCTTTCAAAACCTTTTCAAAACCTTTCTAGAACCTAAAATGTTACTTGGGTATGGATCAAAACTTATGGACTTTGTAACATTGCATATTATGGTTCAATTATAGAATCTTATAATAAATCTGTCAGCTTGAATCGAGGTTCATGCTTAAGCATCGTTCTAGAATGCGGGTTCAAGAATATATTTTATGCCAGCAATATTTTGAAATCCAAGGAACGGTGTACAGAAGCTTTGTTCATTTCTATGCATAAATCTTATTCTATATTGTAGATGACATTACATACACTATAGATCTGACAATGCAAATATATATAGATGTACATTGTTCATTTCTATGCATAAATCTTATTTTATATTAAAGATTAGGTACATTATAGACACGACAATGCAAAGTTGTCTTCTCAAAACTGATGCAAAACGGATATCAGTGATTTAGTAAAGTTTCATAGCTTTAAAAATGGACTCCATCTTGAGACGCTCATGACCACCGTTTAGTTATATTGTTTCTCATTCTTTTCTAATACTTATACCTACTATACTTTAACCCTTTTCTTGTTCCATGACTACATGATTACGATTATATAGACAAGTTTTATTCATTTTCATCAACAGCACTTGTAACGTCACATAACTTCAATATGTTCAAAATAACTTCGAACAATGAATGATATTATAATGTATTATGTTTATTTAGGTGGATTTATGTTCCCCAAGTCCGTGCCCTTCGCACCGGATCTGCCTGGACCGCGGCAACAGCTACGCGTGCGAGTGTCCTCTCGGTTTCGTGGGTGATGAATGCCACATACCCACCAGATCTGTAAGTACTTTCTTTGCTACAGTATAGCTTTGCTTGCAAATGCGAGGTATATGAGACTTGAGTCCGCTAGCGCTAAGCTGGAAATATACCTACGAGAACTTACTAGTTTGTTTAAATAAAAATAAATTGTTGCCACTTAGGTATTTAGTGTTCCCTGAGTTTAAAAACAGAACGCAGTCAGAATGGATCGTTGCCAAACCCTACGCAAGAACGTAAACAGTACTACACAAAAACATCTTCACAAAAGTGAAAAAAATGATTATCATAATGGTAACAATTAGAGATAATCGTGACATGGTTCTTATGGTGTTTCATAAAAACAATACTCTGTTCCCAATTATATAAAGTTAATCAGTTTGAAGGTCGACTTTTTATTATACATACTTGGTAAAAAACATAGAATTATTCTTCCGCTAAGTTAAATAAATTTGTACTTATAAGTATACGTTTTAATGTTTTTGTTTAACATTGTTTTCAACTTTATACACTGATTATAATCAGAGCTAGGTACGTCTCTTGTTTACGAATAATCTGGACTTTCCTGGTATAATTACAGGCTTGCGACAACAATCCCTGCGCGCACGGCGGCACCTGCTGGAGTGGCATCGAGTCTTTCTACTGCTCTTGCCGACCTGGGTATACCGGCAAACTTTGCGAAGGTATTTCTACAATTGTTACACAGATACCAGAAGGCTAATTTTCGTACTTAAAAAACTTTCAAATTCAAATTGCAATCTCGCAGTAGCGGTTAAATATTGCTAAACCAAAAAAAATTAAGTATCACTAAGTATGTATCATAATTATAGTCTGTATATGTATTCATTGAACCAACCTGAAAACTTGTTAATTTTTACACAAACTTTAAACAAAGTTGACCGTCATGAGTCAAGGCTGCAATGAGATTGCGACCCCAAAGTAAAAAAGCCCAATTTCAAGAACATTTGAATACTATTTTTGGTCTATTCACAATATCATCGCATTTCGGTCAGTTATCATTCACTTTTTACGTTAATAAGTAGAATTGACTTCAATTTATTTATTTCAGGCGACGCAGGCCCATACATAAATTTCTTAACCTAAACATACATTATCCTTATTATAAAATAGTACTTAACTAGCAAACTCTTGAGCAGTTCTGTGGTACTTGTCCGCGGAAGCGACGGAACACCACGTCCTGCGACCAGAAGTCTTCTTTCATGACGACGGGCAGATACGAGCTCGAACTCCACGATGTCCTCCGCTTTTGTGGTGTAGTGTAGGCGGGAGATGTACACCGGAGTGTTCGGCTTTGCGGCACGCAAGCTGACTTCAGGCTCCGTAGGAGCTTTGCCGCAGCGGTTCTTGTTCGTTCGCGACCGGCCTCTTTTGCACCGTCACGAAACCTTCATCATCAGCCCTATTCGGTGCCTTTTTTGGCATAGGCATCCTACTTGGAGCTCCTGGGGTACTCGCGGTGACGCTAGCAGATTCTTTATCTATGGGCTTCGTCAGGGCTGCAGACACTGGCAGCGGGACGGGGCGAGGGGCTCGAGCGGCGTTGCGTCAATAAGCTAGCTAGCCTAAAATACTGCTACGGTCATTGCATCACGGTACCTGGACTGACATATTCATTGAGTTGTCCACGAACTACAAAATATCACGCGGTTCGATCGTGGGCTATTTGAATTTTCAGCAACTGATTATTCCCCACATAGATAAATGTACTCTTGTCATATATGTATTTTTTAACTTTAAGTACATTTATTTCTTTGATTAATCGATATAGCATCTATTAAATCTCATCAAAAATGGATAGTGACGAAAGGAATACTTTTTGGTTATTAAACGGGAGCAAAGTTCATTTTCTTTAGTGTCGTAGCACTTGCGTAGGCACCCCGTAGCAAATTTAAACCTCATAGAAAAGGGCATAGACAAGTAAACATGAGTGTCCTTCCAAACCGCTATTTGGCAGAGTCGATCGTAGCAGAATTCTGAAAACAGTACGCATCACACAGTGTACAGTTCTCTCAGTGACATGGGGCTGGATCAAAACGGCTTTACTTCTAACTATAAAAATTCATACTATCGTTTTTGTCCACAGAGGACTTCATACTAGAATCAGTCGTGGGCAGCGACGGTGGCATGGACGTGGAGCCTCGCAGAGACAGGCTGGAAAACAGCGGCGGCGGGTCGGTGCGCGAGGTGCGCATGCCGCTCGGTCTGTACCACGACCGACTGCACAACGTTTACATCGCGGCTGGCACGCTCGGCGCGGCCATTGCGATCGTCGGAGTTGTGGTAACTACCCAAGATCTACAATAGATAATCAACGTTTATTCCTGTTAGAGGATTTTTTACTAGGCTATAATGAATTATGATTGCAAAACATTACCTACGCTTGGAAACGCGGAATCGTGGTTTTGTTAAGTTCATGGGATGATACTACTGCCCATTCAGCTGACGAACGTGCCCATTAAAATTATTAATTAAATATGTAAATAAATAAGGGACACACTAAAATAAAAATGTATGATCCTCATAAAACTTTAAGGGTGCTACGGGCTACGCTGCTACGAGCTCCCGGTTTCGTAGCATTTTGCTACGACTTCAATTTAAAGATCTACGAATTACGTCAATTGCACAGATGGATACAAAACTATTGTAGGCTGCATTAACACTCATAAGAGAGATTATGCGAATCTATTGTTTTGGGCTGCTGCGGGTTACGCTGCTACGAGATCCCAGTTACGTAGCACTATGCTACGACATGAAAGTAAATATCGATTTATGTAAACTGCACAAGTGCATACAACTCTTTAGTGCGTTACATTTACACTCATAAGAGCTGAAGAAAAGGAATATATTTTATAAATTTCAATCCCGGTTGTGGCCTTAACATCGATTTGCATAGCAATCTCGTAGCAGGTTCGTAGCACTAGAAAAATAACTACAGAATCAACTGTTAGGCTTCGGATTTTCATAACATTTTGTGTTGTTAGGAAAATGGTAACTCTACTTGAAATGGTAGATTGTTATACAAGGGTCGAAAGGAATTGATGACTTCACCCGTGTTAAACACTCTACTTTTCATTTCGAATACAAAGAAAGTAAAAAAAGTAATTCTTCTAAAATATTTGTTGAAAATAATAACATGAATAATACCTATTTATAGTCTTATTTAAATTTTAAATATGAAACATACTGCGTCACCAGTGCGGGCCGTTTCGCAAAATAGGTATTTTTTTAAATTCACACTGGCTGTTTATACACTCACAAGACCGCAGCATTTCTCCTAATTATGTAAAAAATTTCGTAGCTCTGACTACCTAATCAAATTTAGTTCTATTTTTTAAATTTATTCCCGCCCTAGAGAGGGAAGCAATAATTACTATGAGTCTTTCCCGCCCAAAGATGGGAAGCAGTGTCTTCCAGCCGCTATTCGGATCAAACAAACACTACTTTTCGAGTATAAGAAATGAAAATTAATTTCCAGCTTTATGTGGAAATTGGAAAATGCACAAAATGATAGGGAACTCGACATTTACCTATAGTCAGTATGTTAGTCAAGATGAAATTTTTATTTTTTTATTGTAGTATAGTTCAATTTTTCGGTATTAAGTTGTTGCTTGCGATGCCAATCTTAGCAATGCAACGTAATGTGCATGCGTAACCGTTATGCCTGCCTGATATTATGAAATTATTACACAAGATTATTCATTGTAGCGTTAACAACAGAGGCATGCACGATGCACTTCTAGAAGCTGTTATGCACTTGAATGTATAAAAGGAGTCATATATCCGGCAGTGGGTGACTCCGAGCTGACATGACTGTGATGTATACCGAGGGCAAAATTAGATAATTATGCTGATCGCGTTCAGTTTCATTGGTGAAATTCGCCCTGAGTATCTTATCTATATTTTGATCTTACCAGGTGACGGCGTGCCACTGCCGCGTGAACAAGACGTACTCGCGCGTGCTGTCACGCCTGTCCCGCGCGGCGGCGCCCGGCCCGCCGCACCACTGGCTGCAGGACAAGCGCGCTCCCCCGGCCGCCGCGCCCTTCCCGCCGCCCTCCAGCGCCCTCGACACCACCGACATGTACTACACGCTCGACTTCAGCGACAGTCAGAGCTCGCCTCTTATTCAATAGCAATCATTCCAGAACTGCTCCGAGGGGGAACGGTTCAAGATACAGATCTAAAAAGAAGCGTCCCCTGTCCAACGTCATGCGCTTCAGTAACAGTCCAGCGTGTTACTTCCATATTTCAAAATCCATTCGGACAATTAAGTAAAATGCATTGCATTTAATGTGCCATTATAGAAAGTAAAATATTTATCTTGTTTTGGAATGTGAAAGTGTTGTTAGCAATTACCGATCAATTTCAATAAACAAAGTTTTACGCTAAAGTATAATAATCGCGTGGGAGAAATGGAATAACTATCAATAACGTGAAGCCATTAACTCGTGGCCTCGTGACGCAAAAATACGTACGAATAATTTATGATAATAGCCGTAGTAAATTATGTAGTGTCCCGCTGCTAGTAGGAAATTAAAATATAAATAATTTAGTTGGTTTTACTAACAGTGTTGTGTACCCATTATTTATACACTTTAGATCATCACCTCAATATTTTTTAATCAAATTCTACTTATTTTTTAAGATACCTTATTAGATTGAAAGTAATTAGGTAGTACAAAATGCAATCTAGGCTTTGCCGTATAAGGTGTAACGTATGGCTCATAGCACTATATCCATAATTCTATACTAAGTGGACGTGATTTTATTAAGATGATTAAGAATTTATTGCACTAACGTTCTAGTCTTTTGTAAGCAGGCTTCTGCAGTTATTAGAATAAACGGCTTTTGTTTGAATTATTATTTTTAAGACAGTTTGTTCGATCTATTATTAATTAAATGTGTGGTATATTACAAGCAATAGTTTATGCAGCGACTTAGATAGATTACGTCATTGTTGTTTATTTGTTGAGCATATCGCACACTTGTGTTTATTCGTATTCACACTAAGTGCCTGTTGGAACGTTGGGAGACGCTTTACATTTTTATTATTATTTGAGATTTCAGCCCTTAACTCATTACTGAATTAGAAAAGTGCTCGAACTAAGTCGATCTCGAATGTTTTATAGTTTTGGATGTCGAAGTTATGAATATTTGACTGATCTTCAGATTAGATGTTTCTCAAAACTTTACTCTAGCTTGCTTTTCATGTCTGTGCAGTATGTTTTGTACCTAAGAGGTGTTTCTTGACTTCAAGCTATACACCTTTGGAAGGGCAACAAAACTGCCCTCATTCTTTTGAGAATAAAAAAATTCAGCTTAGTTAAAAAAGGAAAGTTAGAAACGCTATTTTAATAGTAACTTTTGCTATAATTATCTACTTGTAAGATATGGTTCTTAACTAAACTGATAAGTATAGGCGAGTCTCTAGTCTTACTTCAAGTCTTTGTCTCGACGCTTTCGTGAACTTTGAAGCTTCTAAATGTACAGTATATAAAAAATACCAATTGTTAACGTAAAATAATAAGATTCATTAAAAGTAACTATTGAAGTTGCAATGCTGTTTCATTTATCTACTTCATGTTTTTATGTACTGTTTGTTCCAGGTGTGTTGATATTCGTCTGTTATTTCCAGATTAATGATCGATAGGAATTGGGATTAATGATGATAGTACTGGGTTAGTGTATTTTATTGTAGTTTCCTTTGAATAAACACTTGAATCGTCTAGGATACGGACAGTTCCAGGAATGAACAATCATTCAATCTTTCTTGATAAAAGTGCGACTGATACCACTCCTACGGTTTAGGGGTCTACAGATCCTTAATGCGGTTCTGATGCATGCTTTGTTTAAATAATATAACGTACAATCATAAGGTATGTATTTATAATTAACATTGAAACTATAGTGATGTTTTCAAGAAAAACATTTATATTTAGATTATAAACTTTGATAAAAATAATTATATTAATAATATTTTTATGACAACTTACAAATATTCATATAAAAGAATAACGTAACATCTATTCAATTAGACCTTAAGTACAGTACAATTTAATAACGAAAATGTGCTACCACTTTCGGGTTGTGTTTTAACTAGTGTGACTAATATCTCCGCGAGCCTTGCGCCCGCGCCGCGTCGCCACCACAACACTCTCCCTACATTTATATTATATATAATTATCAATCCAATTGATGCCACCATTTTCATATAATTATACAACTTTTATAGTAAAACTCTGATTATACATTGCACAACCTTGCTGGGCGGAGGCTGCGCGTGGCGACCCGCCGCGGACGCTAACATTTTAACTACTACACTGTATTATTGCTACTGACGTTTGTGACTTATGACGAGATTCTGAATCACGAGCTAACATCATTGTAAGTAAACATTAAAGCTGCACAATTTATAATAATAAGTATATAAATAAATATAATTACTTGCATACGTATGAGTATAAAAACAATGCTGTTAGAATCCGGCCGGCAAGCGCGGCAACGGACATTGAGCAACGGATTCATAACCAAAACATAACATTTAAAGGAAATTAAAACTCCAGTTGTGAAGATATAACAAGTGTAAGAAAGCGAAAAGAATGGAAGATAAGATAAATGCGAAGGACGGAACAAGTCACAACGCAATCGCAGCTAGTGCTGAATGAAACAAAAATAACACGTTACATAATATATAATATATGAACTATATCTTAATTAAAATTCGATGCCTACCTGCAAGTCACATGAGACACAGTAAAAAGAACTAACATTATGTTAAAGAATCTACGCCTAAGAACATTAAGTACTCTAAATTATGTCATAATATGGCAGTTATTCGAACCGTCCGCGCTACTCCGCGGCCCGCTCTGGGGCGCTCGCGTCACTCGCGACACGCGACACGTGCGGCGACGCGCGACCACGCATACACTGATACAGAACCTTGTTCTGGATTTTGAATAATCGGTGGAAATAACTTAACAATATTTTTATGCTTTATTCTTGAGAAATGATTAATTATGATTATTCAATTTTTGATATCGAATTACTACAGGTTTTTCTAAGTATTCATTATGGAGAGCTTTTAAAAACAAATAAAACTTAAGTTGCTACAGAAAGTTATGGTCCTATCCGGCACGAAATCTTATAATATAAATAAGTCTTGGACATAAAATACTTCATAAACTAATTGTTGTCATGGCCCGATAACCTACGTATCGAAATTCGTTTATTATAACAAATGTATTATTAATAAAAATCTTAAAATTATACACAAACCACTCCCATCGATGATAATGTAAATGTTGTTCAGATGGACGATTTTGTGACTATGTTTATATGACTATTATACATCCAACATTATGCGGAACCTCGGCTCTATCTCATAAAATTGTAATTCACGTCATTGCTTCCGTTTCTAATAATTCATTGATTGATTCGTGGCATCGCTCGAAACTAATTAAGATACAAACATCCGGTTACTTTATTACAATTCAAGTAGTTTTACATTGTCTATAAATAGTAATAATTAAACGGAACTAGTCACTTGGAGGAAGCAATGTACGCATGCTTGAACCTAAAACTAATATCAACTTTACTAATTGTAAGAATTGAGCGAGCTTATAAAGCAAACTTAGGCTTACAAAACTTAACAAAGTGGATGGCATTTAATTTGACTTAACTCACTTACATTATGCTATTATAACATTAATTATTATGACGAAGGCACTTCATGCTTTTCTCAGTGTAGATATATTATTATACCTACGTATAAGTTTGTGACAAGAATTTATTACTTTATCATCATGGCAAGAATAAAAGGTACCTGTTGAAATGTTAACTACATACCTATGATAACCGAGTGAATGGCACACGCGTTTATATTCAGCAACAGTTCATCGTCATTTACAATTAAATTACATTAAATTAACGAAACATTACGTTTTTCTGATAACCAAACATCTAAATTTTTTGTTCGCCATCACCGGGCAATCGAATCACGATGTAATTTCATAAGGCACTAAAATAGATATTTACACAACGATTTCGACTCGATCGCTTAGTTCACAACGATAACTGAAAGTTTCTGTAACATTTCGTTTCAGACAAAATAGAGAGGGTGAATCGCTTACGAGTAAATTTCAACCTGAGATCGACACTTTTGATACAACCTTATCCCATAAAGATTTTTCACGTAACGAGTGTAAATCGGGAACGCTTATAGTTAAAACTGCCGTCCGGAGGGCTCCGGAGGCCGGCCAGACACGTCGCTGGAAGGGAGCGCGCGCTACGGGTCGAGCGGCAGCTCCACGAACGTGATGTCGTACAGCCGCTCGTCCTCGCTGGCGCCCGCCGGCCGCACCTCCAGCAGGAACAGATCTTCATTGCAGTAATATGCCAGCATTTCATCGTCAATTTTGGCCGTAATCCTGAAATACAACACTCATCAGTAAATGCACTCGTGGTCTTCAGCTGGTGGGGTACTGACTAATCGACCAAAAACATGTGCAAATGAATCGGATGATTCTTCAAAAGAGCTACAGTATGACACACAAAATAATATTTTAGTTGCAAATTATTAAGGTAATTATGTGCTCATTAACATAAATTAGGTGCGAGTGTTTGCCAGCAATGCAGCTTAGGTTTGGATCCAGATTAAGGTGTCGTTTCGGACCAGGGGAGGCGATTAAGTGACTGACACCTACATATTATGAAGCTCATTAGATAGTTATAGGGGAGTGTTCGTTGTAAAGCTTTGCGTAGTTATCAGTTAGTGGCGCGCCCTCGGGACAAGCGATGCTGCATTAACGCGAGGCGGCCGGTGCGTTTACGCTGTCAGATTTGTCTAAGGCCAATGAAAACCACTTACCCTTTCTTGTTCTTTCGATAAAGATTATTAATTGCCGAACTTGAAATTTTGTACTTATTCTCAATCTGAAAATAAGCAAAAAACAAAAGAGTTACAAATGGGCCTTTCGCCATTTTGAACCGAGACGTCTCGTCTAACGGAACCGAAAGTTCAGTAACCGGTCTAGTGGTTTCGTACTCTGAGGGACAATACGCGCGAGGACCGCCGGAGGTCCGGTGCGGCGCGCGGCGGCCGGCCGTGCGGATGTTAATTACAACATGCGGTTATGATGATTTTGTGTTTATTAGACGGGGTTATAAAGCGTCCAATCGGTTACAGCGGCGGGCGGCGGCCCGGCCGGCAAGCGGACCGGCGCCCGCGCGCCGACGAAGCGTCTCGATTTCTTGCGTTTACTTCACATACAAGTATACAATGAATTCATTGACGAACGACGAGAAACCGAGAAAGCGACGGAGTCCGTCTCGCTCACTCGTGTTCTATGGTTAGCTGACATCACCAAGGTTATTGAAGGTGCACCCAGAGACGTCACACACAAGCACAGTGCGTGACATATCGAGGTGCACGGCAGCAGATAAATAACATAATAAGTGTGAGATAAGGTGTGGTACTCACCGCGTGCAGCAGGCCCTGCGTGGTGGGCGGCACGACGTGCAGCGCCGTGTACACGTCCTCGGTGTCCTGGCGCACGTACAGCATGACGCGCTCGCTGAGCGGTGGCGTGCTCACGCGCGGCCGCTTGCCCAGCACGCCCTCCAGCTCCAGCGAGTCCTTGCGGTCGCTGTACGGCGAGAGGCCTCCCACCTCCCGGTAACTACACGGATGTTAAACTTTATATTAAACTTCTTGATCATTCTCTTTTTTATCGTAGGTATGGTGGAGGGGGATACTACGTAGAGGTGTAATATATTGATACCTAGTGATAATAGACAGACATGACCATAATTACAGATATTACAACCCCATGATACATACAAGAAGCTATTGACGGATATTATACTAAATTAGGTATACCTACATTGATGACAGTTCGAAGGTGGCCTAGTGGTTTTTACATACTTATTAATTATAAGTGTTATTAATTATAAGCCATTAGACAACTCTATAAAATAGCCAACAATCAATAAAACATTCAATATAAAACCAATAGAAAAAAATTACTGCTGGCAACTAAGTTGCCAATGCAGCTCGTTAAAACAATTAAATAGCCAAATATTAATTTTAGGAGTACGGGTAATTTTAAAGAGCTCGTAATCGTTAGGTCTCTGTCATATGTAGGTATGACATTCATTAATGTTCATCTATATTCCTATTAACTATTCCACGACCTATTCTGTCCATATATTATCATAACACAATCTACATATGAATAAATAAGATAATAACAATAAATTGCTTTAGAATATTGAGACGTGATTTGTTCAAGAATCGCATAATGTTCTGAAAGTATTGTTTGCAGACTGCTTATAACTACCGGGTGACTTAATTCTATTGAAAAGCTTCGGTGTCATTATCTGTGAGCTAATTATTTGTTACAACTTTGAATTTAGTAAAATTATGTTGTTCTCTGAAGATGTCGACGGTAAAATCATAAGTGATACAGAAAACAGAAGTAACATAAAAAGTTAATAAAGTACATACCCTGGCGCGTCGGGTGGGAAGTGGTTGTGGAACTTGAGAGCGGGCGCTTGCGGCTTGGCGGCGTGCAGCAGGAAGGGCGACGCGCCCTTGAGGTGCGCCTCGGCCAGCGCCGAGTCGTCGTGTCCGTAGAAGCCTTGGATGTCCATCCCTGCCAGCTTGTCGATGTCCTCGGCCGGACTGAAGAGCACGGGCGGCTTGCCCAGGTCCGCCATCGTGTAGAACTCGCTGCGCTCCGTCACCGGGTGGTAGATCTCGTCCAACTTCTTTCTATTCGTCGCCGACATTTTCCGCTTTGCTGCTCTCCTCTCCTCGTCTCTTGTTTTCCTTTCCGCACCCTTCAATTTAAAAGTAATGCAATTACATTATTGTATGCTGATTATTTGGTTAATATTTAATAATGAGGGTACTAGTCAGTTGTTTTGCTTTGCATCTTACCTTATCACAGAACACTTTGATTTGACAGTAGCCTCTGTGATAAACTTGCTGGTCCCGGGGGTCTTCAAACGTGTCAATCTGTATGTGTAGTGGTAAACCCTGTAACGAAAAAATAATAGAAATAAAGTTTGATAGTCTAAGACAATCATATACCTATCGGCTTACTTTCGAATATTTATTTCTAATTGCAAAATGATGGTAATCTATTTGTGTCAATTTTAGCCAAATGGGGAGTTAGAAAGAAGGTGAGGACTAATTGACCCATTACTCGAAGACACATCTCTCACGCTATTTGGTATCCACATGATCTCATACATAGTCATATAAACAAATCGACTATAATATTTTGAGTCAAGCAATTTCACACTTGAAGTCTACACTTATCTTAGAATGATAACAAAAAACAGTTTTAATAAACGTTCAAAAGGGATAATTGCGATAAAACGAATAAGGAAAAAATATGCACGTGTCTGAATCGAATCGCGTTAAAATGTCTTAATTGCATTCGTTCGAGGTCGATGTTGCGGCGGCGTCACTGCGCATCGGATAGGTAATTGAGAGGCTGATAGTGGACTGGTTTCATATCAGGCGATGGACAAGTGCGGCTCGAGAGCGACGCTTACAGCGGATCACATCCAGGGGTGATCAGTCGCACACGACTAATTTGTAGTGTGCAGTGCCACACGGTCGTTGGCTAGACACAAATAAGATGCTATCAGCTCTGTTTGATACTGAGAATAGGAAGCATTTCAGTGACGCCGCCGCGAAGCGACTGTGCCTTGCGCCCGCGCCGTGCGCCCGCCGGCCGCGTCGTCCATGCCCATGCGTCGCTTCCATGGTTATCGAGGCGTCTCTGGCGACAACGCGGTTACCGACCTCATGCCTTGACGTCGACGTATCGTAACTTTAATTTACATACTTTCAATGTGGTAAGCTTAATTAACATTTTGCAATACAATATAAATTAAATAACATTTGTAGAAGGGTACCTACTGCCTACTAGTCTTCGATTCCCACGCCTGTTAAGATGCTACCTAACGACATATTTAGCCCATATGGACACAACATACAACGTATTCAATAAACACAGTGATGAAATAAAATGTAAAATTATTTACGATTGATATAGAAGTAAATTACAGTTTTCCTCAACAAGACTCAAGAGCAATATGTAAACAGCTTTATTTATTTTCATCGACGTGCTTTTACATACATTAAAATAATCTACCATTGTAACAATAGTGATTGATCTGTTAATTAAGCTTACAGATTTATATCTACAATCCGTTTAGAGTACGAGTACTTTGGTAGATGACTAACCTTTACTCCTTTCTGACTGCTAAAATCTGTACTAAGGCACTGAACTGCAATGTTGATCTGTAAATAAATTAAGTATTTTTCAAAAATAAGTCAAAAATAAGAACTAAATCGAGATATTGTTATGTATAAATATTACGAGTATGTTTGCATATAAATATCTCGAGTACAAAGACAGGCGCCACGGTAGTCGTGTCGTGAGCAATGCACAACAAGATAAAATTAGAAAATAATATGCGTAGAGAACTGTATGAATAAAAAGTGGATATTGCCAGAGAGACGTTTTAATGAAACCCATTGAGTTTGTGGTGTGTACAGTTACAGTGTCCACTGTAGAGTGTACACTGGTACGTAGGGCGTGTTTAGCTTAGCGAGTGGTCGCGGAGGGCGGTATACGCTGCCCGTTCATTACTGCGGTCTATGCAAATGACTCTCTCGCGTTTTTACTCGCCGCCGACATCCTCACGATGGCTGTCTGTACGCATATTAACTGTCGCAAACAACTCGCATCCTACCATTTACTGACCAACAATAAATAATTACGGATATTGATAACCGACCAGTAGCCGCAACTCCGTCCCAACTCATTATCAGCAATAACATAAATCAATGAAAAAACAACTTTAATCCCATTCGAAACGCTTTTAAAAGAGTAGCGTTAATTTTTAGCAGCAGCCATCAACTTTATGATTAAAATCGAAATTGTGATTCGATGTAGAAGTCGTTAAACGTTAATTGCCCCCTCGACTAACATTAACATACTGTCATAGAATTGAGGCTATTTCACGCGGACTTTTAATTGTTTGATGAATATTTAAAAGGCTACGTACATACATAACATTATCAATGAAGTATACGTTTTTGTGCCGCTAGTAGTAGATACTGTATAATTTTATGTAAGCAATTAAAAACACAGAGTGTTGTTTATTATTCAACAATATAATGAGTGTTCACGGTGGAGCGCTGAAGCCCTGCGCATGCGCTCCCGGCCGCTCGCCGCCGCCGCGCGCCCCACGCGCTTTTTGTTTCATTTGGTAAAGCCACTCGACCAAATATAGTTGCAGGACTCTATTTAATTACACTTTAATAAGTGTAATATCATGATCTACGTTTTAATTTTGTACGTTTATAATGATCACGAAGCTTGGCTTGGCTTGGCATATATAATGCATTTTAAATATGCACATATTTTTGCATCAGTGAGCTGAGTCGTCATTCGGCGCAGTCAGACTGACAGGAAGACACATTAGCCCATTAGTGTTTGTACATGAACAAAGTAAGTTCCATTTTTATGCGTTATGGTAACATGTTGAGAAGGAATAAGATATGCGGCTCGAGTGGTAGTGTTGTGACAGTTCGGTACTGGGTAGGAAGGATGGTTCTAACGCTCGGACGTACCTTGGCGGCGCTCTCGAGCGGGTTCCAGTAGACGGCGATGGCGTTGTGCGCCACCTCCTCGATGCAGCCCGCCAGGCCAATGCTGTTCTTCGTGTCTGTAACAAAACAACAAATTGTCATTAATCTTGTCTTCGGGTAACTGTGCAGTAATGGCGGCGGAGATTTCGATTAAGATATCAACGCACAATACGTCATCGAGGACGGAAATTTATTTGCTGGGCGTGAATAATCACGTGATAGGATCAATTTATTGACGACTGCAATGTTTCCTTTTCTGCCCTTCCTAGATTGAGGTTTATAGGCAGTAATTAGCAGATTTGCATTCTGCACTAATTGCACATGGACTAGATAAATTCCAGTTGATATTCCGGAAATCTTTTCTCACACGCGTCTAGGTAAGTATCTTATTTTATTATTTACTGAAATTCTGCTGTATTTATTTAGCTTTTATTTTATTATTAAAGGTATGGCATCATTCATGCCACGACGTCCTGTCATGTTACCCGAGGTAGTCGGGCTATTAATAATATAAATATTATGTCTCTTTTAATTGGTAATTTCGTATTCTCAATTGCAAGAATTTAATGGTAAATTATAGTGATAGTTAATAGTTCAATCGTGGTTAGTTAAATGTCTACCTACTACTTAATTATTTTACGGTCATTGGCGATGTGGGATACCCATTTATGACTTATCCGAATACAATTATGAGTTCTGTCAGTGTTGTAGTATTTGGAGCAGTGTGTTAGGTTTGCGCGGGTGTTAGTCGGTCGGCGCGTGAGTGTCTGTCTGCTGCGCGTGGGCGGGGGCTATCAGTCGGGCGCTGGCGCGGCGATCTGTGCGGGCGCAGGCGACGTCGCCGCTGACGTGTTTATGAGCCGCCGGGGGACGCCGCCCTCCGACAACCTTATTGTTTTAACAGCCTCTTACAAATTTACGAGTCCACGCAACATCCTGCTATGTGCTAATAAATCCGCCTACACAAAAACTTCCTATGTACAGAGATTTGTTTGCAAGTATCCATTTTTCTTGTAAAAAGACATGCCATAGAAAAAGGACGGCAGAATAGAACTTCTGACAAGGTATTCAATGTGTATTCCCTATAGATTCTACCTACACGATGATAGTTAAACATAGCATTTAAAAATTAAATTAACGATTAAAAACTCTATAATTGACTTTTAATATTAAATTTATACTTTACGGTTCTCATAAATAGGCAGGAGAATAATCGAGGACGATATAAAATGTAAATAAGAAAATAAATTTTCTGTTATGATTATGACCATCGATGTATTACAAACGGATATTCCTTAATATCGTCAAAACAACGACTTACTGAAGAGTAATCTGTCGAATCAGTGAGGTGTGGTATATAAGAAAACTGTCAAAAGAAATAAGTGTGGAGGCAAAGAAGCTGCGCTGAACGTGGACACGCGATATACGAAGACATGTAGGTAATCGGAGAAGGCATTGTGCGGGCGCGCAGTGCGTTGCGATCCACCCGCACTCCCCCGCGCGCACCCCTCCCCCCCGCGCTTTCACACGCCTGCGCACAGGTGTCCGGTGTCGCCCTTGACGCTGCTCCCAAGTTCGTCGCATGCATTCATGGTGCACTACCTCTCTGCCTACCCTCGCCACTTCTTATCTTAGTACTTCCGTCATAAATATACGACTATAGTAGGTAATCAGATTTTTCTGAGAAACATATCTACTATGTTAAATTATGGTCTGAACGTCCTAACAAAATGCAAATAACAAATGAGCCCATGAAATCGGAGCCACAACGCTTACGGATATAATAAAACTAAAAACAAATACATTACCCTGTCTTTTGAGATATAAAATACAAAATTCCTTTGTGTTTAGACATTAATTCATTCTATGTAATAACGTCAACAAATGAAAAAATAAAACTTAACTAACATCGAGATAAGCTAAAAAACCTTGACATTAAACTTGGCTCGACCGCGCGAATTAATGGCTTCCATGTTTTTATTTTCCTTGAGATTTAATTTATAGGCAGTGCTTGTGGCCGCGGCGTCACTCATTACAAATGCTACAGGCCTCACTTAAGTAATGTTAGAATGTGTAAAGTGTCATATATCAGCGCTGTTTACTTCGAGGCATAAGCGTTTTGTTGATGACGTAACTCCCTAACTAATCGGTTCAACAAAGCGAGTAATAATACATGACTCTTATTTAATAGAAAATAAGAGTCATGTATTATTTAACTCGCTTTGCAATGGTTAAAAAAAGCACTATAATTGATTTCCATTACTAATTCTAAGCAATAGCAAAGCCTCGCTTCAACTTGCTTGTAAAGTTTATTGATATTGCGAAGATAGGAAAATCGCGACTTTGTAAAATTATCAAAACAATAATTTTCTAAGGCAGAGCGCTTGCGCTGGCGCAGGCCGAGGCCCATCGCGCAATTAACATGCTAATGAGCGCGCTCCCCGATATCATCGCTGTAATTATGTCCGCGCGCGACTATATTGTAAGATTGCTTATATGTCTTATCCTTTTTGTAGACATTCGACACGCGTAGTCTAAGGTAGCCGAGCTACGTCTATGAAACCTCCACTTTATGCCCATCAAAACGAACAGCGACAAAACAGGCAGGTGTTTCTACAGTGTTGAAGAGATTTCTCACGAATTTTAACGATTTCCTGTTACTTGGTCTCATAGAGCTCATCGTGTCAGATATCTTTATTACATAGTTTCATTTGCCTGCGTCGGGGAAAACTTCACATTTAGTTTTATATCTATAATCTGGTTAATGTCGGAATGTGTCATTACAGGTAGCGTAATATAAAGCTGCGAGCAGAGCACGGCGCGTCCGGCGCAGGCGATGGGTCCAGCTAGGCGGTGCGGTGGTGCGGCGCCAGAGGTGTTTATTTTTAGTCGCTGCGATTGATAGGTTCACCGGTCGGTGTGGGCCGCGGCCGTCGTGCGCGTTATTTATGCAAATGTCCTAACGAGATATAATGGTGGCGCGGGGTGCGCGGGTGCGTCTCCGCGGTATCTGCCCGCAGCTCGGTAATTAGGTCCTGCGTGCCGAGCGCCCGCCACCGCACGCAACCTCTGCGCCATGTTTCTGTGTCGCCTCGAGCACGACTCTGTTTTTGCACGGGTATCGTGACTTAAACCCTTGTATGCGCTACTATACAACTTATACTTAGAAAAACTGAACAGTCATTGTTCTTCAAATTATCTTATTTGATAATTACATAAATACTCACTTATCATCACTCACGCAAGATTGAACGCGTTGATTAGTATAATATAAATGTTGGTAGCAATAAAACAATACTCACCGGCATCTAGTATCCTCTGTTTGACCGAGTGTTGTCTGCCGTGCCAGAACTGCCACGCTTTGATTTCGTCTTCAGGAGATTTTTCTTCTCTGAACATCAACATTACTACACTCTGAAACAAATCAAAGATACAATGTTTACTACAAATTAGTTTTCAAGCTATGCTATAAATCTATTGCGTAGTACTGTTTAAATAAGTAATATCCTCTGTAAATAAGACGGTATATAAATTAACAGACAGGGTGGCCATTAGAAACACCTGACATCGGGCAGCTATGTCTCTACTTTATTTATTGCCAACTTTTAATGGCGAAAGTACAGACGAAGCGCCGTGAGCATTTCGCGAATACGCAAAACGCGATTACCGGCGTGCGTTTCTCAGCTATTACGTTAAACGAGCGCGATTACGTCGTTACGGCGGGCATCTTAATATCATACGCATTTAAATGCTCTTAAAAAGTAACGTGAAACCTTTGGCCGTTTCTGTTCAGATGAAAAAGTGAAATATGCTGTTAAGACGATTTCTATCGACGCGTTAGAAAATGAAGTGAAAAAGAAGTAGCTTGCGCGAGGCGTGGTACCGACCGTGCCTTATAGGGCTAACGACGAGAAAGCACCTCCGATCGTCGCCTCGGATTGATGGATCGCCGCGACGAGACATCATGCGCAGCCGCGCCTGCTCCCTCCTTCCTCCTTGTGCCGTTGTCTCCAAATTGAACCGTTCATTAGCATTTGTATTTTAAGTATTTGATTACGGCAGTGATAAAATAAAGTTATTCAGTATTATTTAACAAAATCTATGCACAAAATCTAAAGATCATTTTGTTCCAATCCATATCAATATTTATTCCCACATTCATCATCAGCCTATAATGTTCCCACTGCTGGGACACAGGCCTCCTCTCAGTGAGAGGGAGTGGGCCGTAATCCACCACGCGGGCCCAGTGCGGGTTGGTAGATGTCACATGTCTTCGAATTTTTGGTTCTAGGACATGCCGGTTTCCCCACGATGTTTTCCTTCACCGTTTTGTGAGCAGTGGTGATGAAATAATTTACACAAAGTAAAGCGCCTGTCTGGGTTCGAACCTACGACCTACAACTCGTAAGTCGCGGCCGTTACCACTTGGCCACCACTGCTCTCCCACTCATTCCCACATTAACATAACCTATTAAACTGTTTCTATACATCTTCATTCACGAATGTCAGTTATCGAGATGCACGTTGGCGAATACATTGAAATATCCGAATATTATGGATAAGTTACAGGCGTTTGTTCAACTACATATTATCTTATCATCGATTGAATATCGGATGTTGGCATTCCTTTGCAGACCTAATTGGATGCTTCATTTCTTTTCCCCTGGAATCAAGGTAACGAAACGTCTACTAAGTTCGTAGATCTGCCCATGCAAGGGCTATTTATTTGCTCATGAGATTGAGTGCCGAGTGCAGACGTATGTAGATTGACGCACCCTTCCTCCCGGTTAACTGCAGCACATAGAGAAGTGACTCTATAACAGTCCCTGGCTCCAATGCCTATTTACAACTTAACTGTGACTGAGACGTCATTATCGAATCATGAATATGCAAAGGAAAAGATAAGCTAAATAAGATGAAGTATTCGGCGTCTGCACACGGCAATTACGCTCGCATTGCAATTAAATACAGCAAGGACCCGCGGTTACAGTGTTGGCTCGGGGCTATAAAAACACTATTTTACTGTAAATCAATGAATTTACGAGTAATTTGTGTCGGCGAATAGTTCAGCGAGTCTATAAGCGGGACACGGGCTTTCTCCGGAGATCGGTCGCGACGCGTAAAGCCAACGGAACCGTGCATACTAATAGATAGCCCATGTATAAAATTGTAACGGTTCACACCGCCTCTACCAACCGTCTCATCGCTTATAATAAATAAATATAAACATTTACTACTTTATTAGAATTCCGCGCGCCAGTAAGCATTTGACGAAATACATAATGCTAACTGTAAACTTGAATTAGTTAATAAATATGGCGTCTGTGGTATTCAAATTGAAGCCAAATTAAATGTGGTCTTTTCACAACTGTTCTGTTTTTAATATTCGATAAGCTCACTGTTTATTTATCTGTTGCAGCTAATCGCTGACTGAACTGGCCACTTTTGTTTATTGTATTGGAACTAATGATTCATAAACACTTGCTAACTAATTTAGAGTCCAACTGGTAACGGTTTACGTAATTTAGTGGCTATTTTCTGGTTGCAATTGGTACTGAACAATGTTGGCTATTGTTGCATGACAGAGATACATTGTAATAACTGGCAATCATAATTGTTTGACTTACCGCACAATTTATCAGAGACAGGCTTTATTTTGATTTCATTAACGACTTTAATTTGACATTATGTAGTTACAAGTTTGTGGAGCTTGTTGCGAAAACCATAAGACCGGCAACAATTGCATTCAGATTTAACTAATCGCTGCTTGTATGTTAATTCACATCATTTAAGAAGTTCCGTGGGATTGGAATGTCATGTAGATGTATGTTATTCAATTCAAGATTAGATAGCGTTAATTTATTTATTTCACATTTATGTGTTTAAGCAAAAAATTAAGATAAAAGCTACGATATTGACGATTGTTATTAATCATCAATACTTATCTTAAATAAAAAACTACTTGTATTTTTTACAGTTTTGCGGAGTTAAAGGTATCTGAATATGACTACTATTTAAATAATTACTGATAGACTGGTCTGAATGGTCTTAACTTGTAACCTAACTGAGAAACTGTCTAAACAAGCGAAGCATGCAGTTTGAACACCGTCAATTATGTTTTGATTGTCATACCGAGGCATGGTTTTCACAATTAAATATAACTATATCCATACATGATAAATGTATAAACTAATCAATATCCAGCTAAGGATTTAAATCTATTTTTTATAATTTTTTCCTCGAAACTTAATTTGTATGTATATTTTCGTATATTTTACGACGCTAATGAATTTCAAAAGTTATTTATTATACTTAATGTAAAAAATGTATTATCATTTGGCGCAAAGTTGTGATTCGGATGTAAGTATTAGGACAGGTATCGGGTGATCGGGTGGCTCCGTCATGTTGGTGCCTATTGGCCGTGTGAGCGGCGAGCTGCGTGGGCGCCGCGCTTGTTCCGCGCGTTAATTGGATTTTTAATCCGAAATGACAGAATTATGTGTTCTTGTAGCACAAACTTATATCACGTTCAACTCATAACCGTAAATAATGTTTTATTATAATTTAGATAACAATTTAAGCACATTCTTAATGTAATAAAACAGAATATTTTGAAATTGTAGAGCCATACATTATTTTCGATGAATGAGTATTTTTTGTTAAAATCAATTAAAGATGACTATACTTTATCTTGAGCACATGTGTTTAATCATATGGATTTATTTAGTAATTTACATCAATCGGAAGCAAAATCGGTCCTGAATATCGCCCTAAAATAATGATGTAGTATTACCGTTTTATTGGTATGAATGCAACGCGCAAGTTTCTCCAGACGTCTACGGTTTTGGCTTCGTGGACCAGTTACTTCCAACTTTTCGGACCGTCAATTAATTAATCGAGTGTATCGACATTCGACCCGATTTCAGGAGCTCGGTTGACAATTTGAGTTATCTGATTAAGCACGCTTTCTCTTGCCGCGTGTCACACACGCCGGGGACTGTTGTGCCCAAGTGTCGGCCGCCGATGCGATTACGTTCCGACAACCACTCTGCCTTAATTTCGTCACTCTATTTGAATAAATAACCCATTGCATATTTATATCACATACACGCAATCAGATTTACTGTTCATGTGACAGCTAGCGAGCAAATAAATCTTATCGAGAATAGCCACTACATAAAGAATTTGAATTTGAAAGTATTTTTATAAACAACAGAATTCAATTCTGGACCATAGCATTCATTTGAACTGCAACTTAATCAAATAAATGCATTCCATTCTAGAAAATAGATTCAATATTTCCTTCTAAGAAGTCACGTGGAGGCTGAAAAGGGAATTATTTTTGCTTTTTATTAAAATCCTTATACGAATAGTCGTATTTGGGGTGACTAAAACTCACGCATGTACACACAAGAGAAAATATGTTGGTGAAAACAGCTCTTTTAGATTAGGTATCCATCGAATTAGTTCAGTATTGAATTTCAGCACAGTTATTTTTAGTCGCCTACAACTGCGACTAGACAAGACAAAATTCTATAAAATGTATTCAATGTTTATTGAATATGGAAGTTAAACTCATAATATCGAGCGACAAGGTTCACTCGCGTGTTGGAGATAAATGGTCTAATTAAGTATAGCGCCCGAACATGTTTTCACTTTATTTCTATATCGATGTCTATTTCTCATTGATGCTGTTGTTATGTCGGCAAGTCCACAAGGGCCTCTCTCCGAGTCTACACACCTGTCTTATTGTTACCTATACATCGTGAGTTAATAGCATCGTTAATGAAACAATTACTTCAGATTTAATCTTGAATTACGTTATGTACATAAACGCACAAGTAGTGCATAGCGTTAACCAGCGGAACGTAGTCAGGCGCACTCGTCAGCGCATCATTTGTTCAGTGATGTAAACGCTTCAGATACGTAAATCCGCGAGTGGGTGCGTGCTCACGCAGCAGGCACGGGTCTGGCAGTCGGTGGGTTCCTGCTCGTCATGAACGCTTCCTCGTTAGGCGGCGGCCGGGCGCGGCGCCCATCCATCAGCTCCTATCTATTTTATGACAATTATTTATGTTCACTGCGTGGCAAAACTATTTCGCTCACCGTTGAGCTTTATCGATAGCGCAGAAGTAATGTCCTGCCGTCTCGATAGGCTATATCTGATACGGATACGTCTGTTTGTTAAGTGCGCTAGTTGTCTGTGCTAGTTGTTTTAACGCCTAGGTTATTTGCTGTGAATGTTCTCAGCAGTGAATGTCGGTTTCGACATAAATTCTGAGCGAAACTGTGGGTGTAACTGCCGCGCAGTTGCCTACGTGTCGGTATTTATTTCACATCAGGTGAAATATATCAATGACCATTTTTGCCCCGTAAACAAAGCGATAACAGTATACGTATTTCCTTTCCTCGGACTTTTATTCAAACGGGCTTTCGTAGGCGCTAACTAGCATAATATTCATGTAGGACATTATGCCTTGCTTTCTAATCTCAATCTGAGATGAGAAGATAGCCTTCGCAATTACTTATAGATAGACATTGTAGAAAAGCTCAAGAATATTCAAATTAAGTGTGGTACCATGTAGTGAAAACGCTTTAAGTATTGGAGGGGCATATTAAAGAGCGCATTATGTTGTGCGTGCGTCTATCGGTAGGGCGCGGGGTGGTGCCTACGCGCGCCGCGAGCTACGGGAGATTGCTAGAGATGTGCAGCTTCCGCCGCCGGACAAATTGCCCAGTGTTCTCACACATCCGCCGCAGCTACAGCCATCTAAGTATAATTGAATATTAACCACGTAAGATTGTATTAGCTGCAATATGTCTTCGTAAACGTGATATTATCAGGATCGCGTGAGAAGAGCTTATCCGTAAACCAATACCTCTGTAATGACAGATTCATGCCTGTATACTTTTTCAAATTAAAGCGACCATTTGAATTTGCAGCGTAATAGAAGTAGCTGTTGCAAATAGATGGTTACAGAGCGTATTGATAGCTCTAATGGTGGCGTTGCGGAGTGCGCGCTGACCGCTAAATCTCGATTAAATCGGAGCAATTCCCGCGACACGTCGAGCGTCGGATTAACATCCGAAGCCGCGTTGTAACACTAATCTGCTTAAATGTCGAAAGGAAATGTCAGATTGTAATGTGCAGGGCTCAAGACGAGGCGTGATGCGGCTTAAGATGTGGTACCTACCGCTGAGGGCACAGCTTTCAATCACGGAGGTGCACTTCTCGCACTAACGGCAGAACTAATCAAATCATTCAGTGATTCCGTGTGAGAACATTTCGAATGTAATCCATGTCAATATTGCTTTAATCAGTTAAACTCTTACTTAATCAAATATAGGAAAGGTTTACTCATATTTCAGTAGTAACTTCAGCTTTCTCTATGTTTCAATATGAACAGTTCACGCCAGGGAAATGGGGGGAAAACTAACTAAGTGGGTGATGTTTTATACGTTGTTTTAGTCTCAAATCCATAAAACTGAATAAGCTTCGTTGACAACAGCTGGGTTAAGCTTTGAGTCACTCTGGTGTTGCATAATCGTATCTTATATCATCCTAATATCGCTGATTACGGGCGGTTGTCAGCCGGAGATGGTATCAAGGATTGACGCTAAATACGCCCGCGCCGTGACACCACCAATATCGAAACAATGACGGACCGGTTTACGTAACGCTACTTACGACTAGCTCTACTGTCACACGACTATCAGCTTGTGAAAGTCGCACTGAATGAAAATGCCCTTAAATACCAGAGAGGCAATCTCCGTGTATTGATGACTTGATTTCTTCTTCAGCAACTAGGCAAGCTGAGGTTCGTTAGTAAACTATCGGATCACAGCTTGATAATTGTAATAAGATCAATTCATATTCTGAATTCTCATTATACATCGGTGTTTAACTAAAAACAAAGAGGTACATTATATGCCTGATCTAAAAACGTTGTAATTAACGTTATTCTATAAATCAATTACCAACATGCATATTAATTTGCACTTCGAAAAAATTGCTCTATTATAAATGCAAAAAAATGTTACAGGGCTAATTACGACTAGTTATGCAGTTTCAGCAGTTACGTATAAACATATTACCGAATAATACGTAATATTTCGAAAGTGTAATAGTTATCGAGTGGCGTTATGCGAACCTGAAACCGAACGTGGAAAATTCACGCTCGGTCGAGCGGCGCGCGCGCACTAGCCGCGCCGCGCCGCGCTTTGCCGTGCTGAGTGCACAAGTGTACACGGCGGGTTTTTATTGTTTGCTCGGATACAAAATACGTGTGATTATATATCTACATGTGCACTTGATTAAAATTAATGTCACAAGTTATTACACACCCATGTTTAACCACGTGTGTGCAGCGGACCGACAGAAGCCGCTCGGAGATATTCAATAAAATAAAGATAGCCAAAGCATATTAATTGCATTGTATTTATAATGTTCGCTTGCTGAATAAATGAATGGAAGAATTCCATAATGGATGTAATATACTCATACATTGTAGATACTAATTGAATTTCTGCCGTTAACGGGACAGTTCATTTGCAGAAAACGCAATTATCCGTTTTTTATCTTAAAATGGAATTACCGAAATTTTTATTAGTATGAGAAACAAAAAAGGCGAAAAAAGCAATTAGGTACATTAAAATCCCATAAATTATTCTTTAAAAAATAAGGAACGGCAGAAAAAGTACATTAACTTGAGAGGAGACCGCTCCGCTGATAAATAACCATATTGATATATCCCATAAAGTTAGGTACCTATAAATTATTGAGTACACTTTCGCCTTACGCAAGAATAATATAGATTTATAATAATCAAAGTTGCAAATAACTAATCCTTACAAAATAATACAAATCATGTAAATATGAGTAGACACTTTGGGATAAATAACCCATCATAACATTATTTCTGATGATAAAAATTTGATAAATTTAATTTGATAAAGAATGTCTATCGCAAGTAATTTAAAGATTTAAAGAAATGCCGTTATCAAGAGCTTTCTGTTGTATAATTCTGCAATTTATAATCATTAACGTTTTTCTGATTCGACAGGGCTAAGAGCAGGCGCGGGGTGCTCCTCGCCGCGCCGAACTTGAGACGAGGGTGCAAGCTAAATTGAGACATCTCAACACGTGATTGATTGCGGCCGTGATTGGCAACTTGCAACTCTCAACGGAGCGCATGCAAATTTTTGCATTCATTTTTTGTAGGTAAAACATTATGAAACCTTTCTCGCGAATTCGAGTACGAAAATTTCATTACAGCCGAGTGCCTCCTGTGAGAACATTGAGTCGGTCTCGTATGACAGCCCTTCACTCGTCTGTATCGATGCAGTCGGCCGAAAGGTGCGCGGCTGTAGGAACCGCGCGCTCAGAATGTAAACCGTTATAATCCCTCATCAAGCGTAATATGTTCAGTGTAAAAGGCATCATTAACGATTGCCTTAAAAAGGCAAACGGGAGCAATCATTAAAGTCGCAAAATATTATAAAAAGAAAATAAACAACGACGTGTCTCGTTACGCGAGTTTCCGTTGCTACGAAAGTGAACACAATGATGTCAGTGCGCCGATAAAAAGCCGAGTAAAAAATGCTCTGAATGAGTAGAAGCGCTTTGGACACGCCACACATGGCTTCATCTTAGTTCACAATAAACAGATCGAACGGAACTTTATTAGTAGCGATTAACGTGCATAATGTCAGCATGTAAATTACACATTTATTGAACTTTAATTGTAGTGTTGTTTTAACACAACCGTCTATTCCACATACCTACATGACTATAAAAAAACCGGGCAAGAGCGAGTCGGACTCGCGCACCCAGAGTTCCGTACCATCATATGTTTTTAAATTTTCATCGGCGAGGCCTATCTTCGTTAGAGAATTTTAACACTGCGCATTGCGGTGTAGAATATTGCAGTTTTAGGTCAGCGCCATCTCTTGACCGACAGTGGAACTAGTGTAACTTTTATTGATGATTTCTGAAAAAGTGTGCTATTTAGAGACATCGTTTTATTTTTCCTGTAATTTTTACATAAACTTCTATCACAGAATTATTTTAGATTTTTCTTTTAGCAAACTTCTGAGATAAGGGGGAAACGGTATTTTTTTTACATTTTTCATCAAAAGTCGAAAAATATGCGGCAAAAAGAAAAAAAAATCTTTGAGAATGTGCAAACTGCGCTCTTTCATATGATACCCCACATGCCCTAGTAACTCCACTTCGAATTTTTTAGACCCCCTCCTCCCTGTTGCAAAAATCCAAAAACTATTCCAAATTTCAAGTTGATAGCATTAGTAGGTAGTTCTTGAGATATCCAGCTGTGACAGACAGACAGTCTAACCATAAGGGTTCCGTTTTACCATTTTGGTACGGAACCCTAATTATAACCTAGACTCATTAGTATTCAAAAACATTACAAAAAATCTCTCGAGGTAATTTTTTAATTAGATTTATCATATTACCATGAGACGGTTGAACTTAAAGACGAGTCATCTCTATTATTTCTACTCTAGTATGAGGTATGATTAATGACAACGGATATCATTAAAATACACCTTAACATATTTGCTCCGAGTACGTAGGGCGACTGCGCGACGCAACCCTTGCAATGATGCAGAATAACAAACAACGTCTCCGTGTTACTAGCGGGATGATTAATTGCCACTATGCGCTGTGATTGATTGAGCTCTTTTCATAATGTTTTTTGCACGTAAACTATTTTTGCGGAACGACATTTCAATCTATTCAACTCGGCTAACGTCTTAAAATAACATTTTAAAATGATATTTGTCATTAAATATTTATGTAAATGTTACGGCCGTGGCGTGTGAACGCTTCCAATATTAAGAGAAGATTAAGACAATCGTGTATTTTGTACGGTGTTTAATTAGGTGCAGAATCTGGAATTCGTGTTGTGTCGTGTGTTCGTCGGTGGAAAGCCACGGGGCGATGGTATCGCAGACGAAGGCAAAGCTCTGCCGAAACAGGGGCGTACCAGCGGTAATTACAATCCCGCCACGCACACCGGCCACTCGCAGGCCACTCGCAGGCCAAATCTCTCTGTTTACTAAAATTTCTTACAATTTCTTAACCGCTTTTTGGCACGCAAAACGTATCTATTCAATTTGCATCGCGTGTGGATTAAACTTTTTTAGTTACGGTTGATAACTCGATAAAATTGTTTCGTAGATATAGTGTAGGCATGGTTATCAATTTGTGTTCGTTTGGATTTAAATGTAGTCATTATCAATTATTTATTTGTATTCGCCATGAAACTCAAAAAAAATAGAAAAATACTGTAGGTTAAAGGAATATTTCACATGGGTTTCTCTCTAAATGGTTAAGCTAATTCGTCTGCACATGCCATAGTTTCACCGGTAGGGAGGCGTACAACATGAGATTCTTCAACCTTCATTTTCGTTTTGGAAACATGAAAGAATTCTCGTTAAGAAAACACGATGTTTGCCGCATTGAAATTGTTTTATCATAATGCAGTATGGTTATTGTTTAAAGGGAGCGATATTATCCGAGCGGAGGCACGGACTCCCGGGGCGGTCATTGTATTCCTATATGGCGAATGTCAAAAGCGTCGTCTTAATTATCGGGCGCGGCTATACAATGCGGACTCGATTGCGGCGAGATAAGCTCGGTACACCTATCTGAGTCCGTATTGAATGCGATACGCCGGCCGGACTCGCGGCCCACTTACTGCCTTAATAATAACTTCAAACGTATGTCGCATTGTATCTCTGATTATTCCGATCTAAGCCCATTGAATAGAGATAAAACTTGTTTGAATATGTTAGGCGCTGTCAAAAAACGGAAAATTCAACATCGAATAAAAACGAAATTGATAAGCATACCTGTCTATGACGCCTCTTACTGTAGTATGAGTAACGTTCCGTTTTATAACCAGTACAAACAATAACATTAAAATCAAAACAATACAAAAAAACCTACTTCAATTATCTAAACCAGATTAACCAGATTACCAAATGTGGAATTTCTGGTTTATCATGATTACATAGTTAATGTGTATTATGGTGCAATTTTATTGTGTCAACCTTCTCTCGGTAAGTACTATTCATCATCACGTTTTTCAGGGAAGTGTCAGGAAACAATAATGATGGGATTTCCGATTTCCACGACGCGCCGACACGATACCACGTGGGTATAATCGTTGCGGTTAATCTTTTGTCTAAACAAAGTTTCTCACGAGTTAAATGCTTAATTTAGTCACGTCATTGTATCATTAGATATTGAATTGTTCGTATTTATGCTACAGCAATTATGTGTTACGCAGGCATATCAAGATGATCGCAAATGATACTTATCTGTACTGTCAGAAAGGGAGGATATCGATGTGTTTAAGATAACTAAACAGTAAAGTTACTGACATTTTGTTTTACGTCGGAAATTGTATTGCTACTGAAAATCAATTACAGTAAAAAAAAAACTATTGAAAATATAGAAAATCAAGTCATCAGGGTTAAACACTGTTTTTTCAGTGCGTAAATGTGAAAACATATTCTAAGCGGAACGATTGTTATTAACTTATTCGTTTTGCACTTCACCGCAAGTACTCAATATAAATAAATACGAGATATTTTGCATGTTTGGTAATTCAAGTAGCTGGAGAAAGAAATATGATGAAAGTGAACACTTGAAGGTGAACTGGGTGCTAGGGAGCAGGGTGAACCTGAGCCGCTCGCCTGCGGTCTCCCGGCGAACCGCTCCCACTTATCTACTTACCACCACTTACTTACATACTACTTACAGTAGCCCTTGTTACAATTATCTCGCAACATATTACTCGCTATTACGTAAATCTACTTGTCAATTAAGTTACATAAAACACATTATTCGTTTTAATTTTAATGTTATCGTAATGAACGGAATATTCAGAAGGCACATCGTAAGTTGAAATGGATAAACGTAAGTATTTGGTTCTGGCTTTTCGAAATAGTCTGAGAAATCGATTCAGGATTTTCAAATAAAAAGAAAAGAAGTTTCTACTGAAAAAAGATATTGATCTTTTTTCAGTAGAAACTTCTTTTTTATAGGTACCTGATGTTACAATCATGGTAGTTTGAGTAACTATAAACAATAATTTCTGTGTGAACCCTCACACAGAAATTATTGTTTAGAGGCTATCTGATAAAAAGAAGCATGCCTATATGCTACCTAAATTCTGCTCGTAAATATTGTACATAGTACATTGATTACGTTTGCGTACAGGAGCAATAATTTTGTTCATTTTATTTCAGCAGTAGCGCAGTGAAGTTATAAATTGAGATGTTCACGGAGCGCGTTCGCGCGGCAGTGCGACGCCGAGACGCGGCGTGTTTTACGATTCCCTATGCGAGTACGTTTAGTGACCACTGCTGCAGCTTTCTAAGGTCCACTACAAGTAAACATCCGGCCACTTAACCGTTAACGTCGATAATTTCATTGACATTTTAAACTAAGAATGTCTAGCATTCCTTCAAATCTATTAAAAGACTCACCTTGACTGTTTGGTTCTTGAGTGGTTTATCAGGATCGTGGATGTACTCGAGCGTGATGCCGTAGAACTGGCCCTTGTTGATGTATGTGATCCGGTCATCCTCGCGCCTCTGCGAACTGCTGCTCGCGGTCTCCAGGTGGTACTTGAAGCCGTACGGGGAAAACCTGCCACAAACAAGAATAAGTGTTTATATCGCCACCGAGAAACGACGAGTCGCTATGACATGTACGACACCTGCGACTTCAAGATTTAAGATAAACACACAAAAACTTGCGTATTACGGAGTAGCGCAGTAGGCGACTTGTCGTTAATGTTTGTAGGAACATAAAATGCACAATAAGAGCTGGTTTCTGTAACATTTAGAAAAAGTGCGATTTCTTCTTTGAGATACTTATCTACGGATACACGTTCTCGACAATAAAGTTTCCATGAAGTAAAGCAATAAAAGTGTGCAAAAAGTGGAAATCTTAATTGCACCGGCGGTACAGCTTGTCAGCGGTGTCGTTACATAAAGGCGCGGAGATCCAGTTCGTAGTGCGCAATGAAAAACTGTGTTTTCTCGCGATTTCCTGAGTGCTGGACCGACGACGGAAGGAAAACCCCGCTAATTTAGCGGTGATCGCGTGCCGTGGCTCGTTAGCGACACCGCGCGACGCGCACGCCGCCCGCGCACCCCGCGCTCTCGCCGCGCGCTGCTTGTCACTGCGCTGATCTCGACGCCCACGCGCGCCACTCTCGCGCTTACAAACTGCACCACCAAACTAACTAGTCATTATCGGAGCAGCCTATTGTGGCACAGACTTAACTTATGTAACATGATAAAAAGTAATAAATCGTTATGGAATGTTTAATCCTTTAAATCTGTCCGAGGAATGCGGATAAAGCAGTTTGCGTCGATTTAGTTCTACGGTTACACCATTACTTAAGCTTATTGAAAACAATTTGGTAAACAGCCCCGCTGATGTTTGCGATTTGAACCGAGCTTGTGAAGATAAAAGCCGTGTAATGCAAACGCAGGCCGACAGTGACGGATCGGTCGCGGCGGCGCGGGCGCTCGCCTATCTGATGCTCTCTAAGTGATTCCGAACACAATTTACATTTGCAATGTTGCTTTGTATTGTCATTTCAACTACCCTTATCCTTTGTTTACTTACACTTGATAGACTGTTCGTACTACTAGCAAGATTATAGTTTTGCAATACTTCCTTATCAATAAATACAAAAGCAATGGCTAAAAAGATAAAGAGCACCATAGATATTTATGTAGGTATAACGTGCAGGCTGTGCTTACATGAATTCTTTGTATTCAGTAATAAATAACACATTGTTTTCGAATGAGCTTCATTACAAATTTCAGTAGCGAAGCAGCCAAAAAAAGACACTTCCTGAGTGGAGACAAGAGCCTTGCCTTTCATGAATAAATCAATCGGCGAGGCGCGGAAATTGATGAGTGCACAAAAAGTCTTGGAACGTAGCGACAACAAAGTGCTCGCAATAAAAACGCATGCCGCGATAAGAGACGGAGAGGCTCGCGTCCCGCAGAGCCTCCGAGCGCTGCGGCCCAAATTAGATGCGCATAAATACGAACCCTCTATAACCATATACACTTGTGGCAAAAACACCACTTATTGGACAGTACAATCATTTCTTGCAGTTTTTCCGCATCAGTCTAGGTACAGCTCAACAACACTTATAATACACCATATCTCTATCATGGTTGACAAGCAATTTCAAAGGAAAGCTACGATCCCAGAAATAACATAATCTAAAGGGCCAAGTGCCACTAACTCGTAAGTACAACAACAATGTAAGTATGTGCAGAAAAACAAGTCTACTTCTTAGAATTGTTGGAAAAGCTTCGACTCTTTTGGAATCAACTGTGAAATTCCTGACTACATACGTCACATGAAACCAAGCGAATTCGCAGCAGGGTGACACTGTTGGTATTAAAAACCCGTAAAAATGACTCGTTAGTGGCCATTAACATTTTTACTCTTTTTTCCTTGTCATCAGGCCCAGGGATAAAATATGCAAGTGTCTATGTATCTACTTATACGGATATTTCTTAATTATTGTCGACAGACTACTGGTTTTGTTTCCCATATAAATAACGATAAAAACTGTGTTTATATCTGAAACGTCACATTGCAAGGTCTTGAGCAAATTATAGAATGTAAATGTAGTTCACCCACAAGTATATAATATATATACGAGAAAGAGGCGCGCCACATCGCTCAGTATCATGCTTTGATGGAAATTGATCACCATTGTGCGCTGAGACGAGTACTACTGTGAAGGACACGAAGCTTTAAAAGATTGCAAATTGCACAAATTCTTGCAGCAAAGGCACTTGCGAATATTTTTTCAAGAATAGTGCTACTCAAGCTTTAAAAATATTTTTGCTGGTTTTGATAAAATCTACGGCAATCTTCAAGCCAAGCAAAAAACTAGCAGGTCTATTTGTAAAGGAGGATGATGAAGGTTTGTTCGAAACATCCTTGGAATTAAAAGATATTATCTTTTAATACTAGGGGCGGTGTGCGGTGTACAGGAGATAGCACGTTACACGCTACGGGAGCGGTGGCACGGAGCTGGTGCACCATGCACGCGGCTGCTTAATGAGAACGCTTAGGCAGCGTAATGGCGCCGCGCTGATTGCCGGGTGCGGCTGACGACCGACACACGCAGCGACGCAACCCTATCATCATAGCCAAACTATTATTATTTGCTGCTACTATTCCCGCAAACGATTCATGGAACCTTTCCTACCAACCACACTCGCAAGAATTGCAACAAACACGCGCTTGTAACTGTCCCGACACCAAACGTTTTAATCGCTACTCAATATGAACATTATAAAGGCAAATAAGGTTTGCCTGTAAAATACTGTTCATGAGACAATAAAACAGATAAGTCGATTGCAACTCTCCAAGTGATCGAGCAAACGGAATGAAAACGTCGTTTCAATACTTAACAGAGGCAGAGGAATGCCGTTTAAAGTGTACATTAATTTGGCTTAAAGCGGACAGATGTTAGGATCGCGTGTATACCGCAATCCTGAAGCATTGCTGGGATATTGCTCTCTACATTTATAAGCTCCGGTAATGAACTTGTAATATTAAGAAACATTAAAAAAACGGTGTTTTTCATTAAATATTAACTTTACAACATTATGCGCATTAACATTATCAAATGTAAAATGGAAATACATATTTATAGAAATAAATTAAAGACAAAAAGTCGTTATGTTATTATTTATCAGTTAATTAATTAATTCTGTGATACAGATAAGTACGTGTGCTGGTGCGTTTTGAAGTGATAATCAAATACTCACACATTACTTGATTAAGTTACTATACATTTAAAAGCTCATTCCTGTGTTGAGAATTCGAGAGGTAAATAAAGTGTGTTTGATACATCGAAAGGCATTGGTGTACTTAACTGACCGGTAAGTAATAGACCAAACATTTGTGAGGGCGTTAGAATTACTGGCGCTGGCGAGGGCTGGTAATCGGACAGAGCGAGCGACGAGCGGACTCGTATCGACGACGAAGGTAATTTAAGACGGTAGAAGCGACCGCGCTATTTGGGCCAAATGCAAGCAAGTAATTATCGAGATAATAATGCTAATGCACTTATCATGTCGACGAGTGCTTCCGCCGGCGACGCGATGTTTTTTCCAACGATTTCATTTGAAGGGTATTTTGATGTTTGTACTTTAAGTTAAATAGTACAATTTATTTACAAATCTATTGTAATTAAAGTTTAGAAAGCTCATGTACTTACTTTGGAAAAGATTTTATGAATAACTTAGGAGTTTATTGTTCTATTTAAATCCTAATTTGCTAAAGAGGATTGTTATTCACGTCCCAGTTGGATAATTCAAAAACGGGAATTATATCTTGAGTCAACGACTCATTTACTTATTTGTAATAAACAAAAAGCTTATACAATGGTGGGTTTTCAAAATACTTACTAGATTACTTATAAAGGTACATTTAAACATACCTAGTAAGCACTTATCATTGCTAAGTTTACTTACATCCGTTCCTTTTCTTCAATCCAATTAGGTAGCGTGTAAATAAAGGCATTTTAGTATTCAATAGAAGCATTAAACGCCGTAACAAGACCAGTTCACAAAGAAACATGCACATGAAAAAGACGTATCTACTAAGTATGAGCAGGTACTTCGCGGCACCTGGGAGTCGGGCAAAACCGCTAACTCCTACGATCATTTGTTTCATGTGGGAACACATCTTGATCTAGAAATGGAAGAAAACCATTCAGTATCAGCAGTTTGTCATCCCGCGCAAATTTTACCAACTGGGGAAACAAGTTGCTGGCTCGTAGGCGAGGAGCTTACTGCTAATGCCCAGTGCACTGTTGCGCAATGTTACACCAAAATATTACAGTAAAATACAGCTTTCAGTACTCATAAATAAGGTGCTGGGCATAATTCATCCACAGTGTCGATCATAGCGCGATTATTGAAATAATTTAGAAACCGCTGCTCTTGGAATTTTCCCTAGCACTTTAAATGGACTATGGTAGTATGATATGACGGTAAATTGTATAATTTAACGAAATCTTATGTTAACAACTTTTTCATATTATTGTTTGTCAAATTTAAATTATGTTAGTGTTTACTTAGGATATCACAATTTTAAGATATATGAATATTATAATAATTGAAATAAGTTGATTCTAAGGAAAATTTATTTAAATGAAATAATCTTAATTAAATGTATCAACTTTTACTCATTGAGTCATTGTATAAATGACAATTTTATACGACTACGTACTCGTGCGAATAACACTTGCTGATAGGTACTTCCTTTGATAACTTTGTGGCACATCCACACTAATTTAAAACGTAGGTACAAGATATCTATTTTCATTTGGCAAGTACGAATTTGAGTCCCTTTATACCATACGTATGTACGAGTATTATGTAAGGCTTGGGATGTCCTGGAATCGCGAGTATTCGCAGCAAATCGACAAGAAGTTTTTCTTTTTAATGTATTTAAATGCATTTTTACTAAAAACCCGTCTGTGTGCTTCTAATTACACACACAAACAGGGCAGGACACAGGGCCACAAAAAAAAGTCCTCCAGACCGTATTTCGGCCACGGCGGTCAATCTCAACGGATGCTTAGCCTTTGGCGCGGGAGATATTATATTGCACAAGTGTGCGTGCAGGTACAGGTGCACTCCCTCTTCCCTCACTCTCGTAGTACGATGGGAAGGCAATCTGACACGACCGGAGAGAGATCAGGCGCAGGACCAACGGCTTAATGTGCTTTCCGAGGCACGGGGGCATCACACCGCCAACTTCCAAACCAAAGGGCTGTTATTAAGAAATTCCTAATGAAAAAACTCAATAACACTTTGCCCGACCCGGGAATCGAACCCAGGACCCCACGAGACCAACGGGACACTTCACACAAACAACGTATTCAAAATTAATACAAAAACAAGACATTTGTTTACTTCAAGTCCAGTACAAGAACAAGTAACATAACAAACCCTCAAACAAATCACGTCCTAACATAGGCACGGTACGTTTTCGAGGAAAATAATTAAGACGAACCCTTCGAGTAAATTAACTTGTCAGTTAGGAAATTACTAATTCACACCTGCTTTTACTGGTTGTATTCAAAGATCACGAAATGTGAGTTAGCACCTCTTAAAGAACTATCCCGGTAACAACTTAACAACGGAACGGAAGAAACAGTCGGGGCCGGCGCGCGGCGCTCATTGTACACGTGATTCAATATGTCTGAATACTTTTCAGTGCCACTTTTACGAGTACAACTAAAATCAGCAGAATCGCTTGTAGAAATTGTTTGGATGAATCATTTTTGGTAAACTGTTTAATTTACAGTTTCAACGTGAAATTTCGTAGCAAAATTTAGTTAGGCGTAGCACGCGTATAGAATCGTCACATAAGTGAAATCCTTAAAAATAACTAGGGCATAGGATAAATATAATAGTATTGGACATATAATAGGTTCCCACAGTAGCACACATGTTTGCCCCTTAGCTGTGTCAGTCCG
The DNA here is from genome assembly GCA_927399505.1 of Luperina testacea. Lineage (NCBI taxonomy): Eukaryota > Metazoa > Arthropoda > Insecta > Lepidoptera > Noctuidae > Luperina > Luperina testacea. The sequence continues at coordinate 11,995,164 of OV656756.1, forward strand.
CTACGCACCGCGTGTGGTCTGCGCAGTTTTAGATAGACATCAAACAGTTAATTATATGAATACTGGTTAGGTAAATTATTAACTGGTGAATAATAGAAATCAAATAAATACCTGTTCTATTATTATATTAATAAAATGTCACAAAATTCGAATAAAATAATGTAACTTTATAATGTGCAAAGTAATACGTGTCACTGAATTTTAAAACTCTAACGCATGTAAACCACAAAATGTTGAAAACTTTTTTGTTATTAAATTATATCACATTTTGTTTAGTGATTTTCAACACTTAAATCATTAAAATCTAGACAGATATGTGTCGGTAGCCTGAGAACCGCAAACCGCAAGTTTTTTTTTATTACGGTGGACAGGTTAAAAGGAAAACTAAGAGTACCTATGTGAAAGAAAATACGCATAAAAAGGAAAAAGACAAGGCAAAACTTAATACTGTAAATTAAATAATTCCAGTAGCTTTATAAAGTATTTAGCTTCCTAGTATATGTTCGTATAAGGGTTAGCTCTTGTTGCTCTAGAATTTTATTTAACTAATTGGTCAATTTGATGCCAGAAAATTAATGAAAAACTTAGTAATGAAATATATTAAAAAATTAAGATGTCGTTGATGTCTTTTGTTCGAATGGATTAAGCATTATTTTGATATTGATGGTTATCGGTTCCAAACCAAAAGTATGTTTATTATTGTGATTTTCAGACTTTTTGGTATATTCCAATTTCAATTTGAGTTCTATTCTGCCAAAACGTAATGCATCACCAGTATTTACTAAGGTAATATCAATTTCACTTGAAACGGTAATAAATGCGAACAATGTAGGAGTTGAACATATTAAACCTTTTGTGTAGTTTTAGAAGCAGTAACATTGTCTCGCTCAATGTGTGTGTCCGCAGTGACCACAAAATGCATACGTTTCCTAGAAAGGGCCACATCATAACCGTCATGCGGGGAGGTGCAAAGTGCTCGGTCAATATTTTCGTTCGGACCACTCACACCAGCAAATTACTTAAATATTACAAAAAAGGTTTGATCAAAACGAATTGACTGTTTACGTTACGTGTTTATACCGACCGCGTGTTGTTTGGTTTTTGTCCAAAACTATACGGGGGCAATTTGTATGTAGGTAAGTAACCAACCACTGAAGAAAATTTACACCGAAATTAACATTGTGTCTTTGAAAACATGAAAAGTAGTTTCGCAGTTTAGTTCAAATTGTAGTTTACTTTGTTTTTTTATTGTTTAATGGCCTCCATTAATATAATTTTATGTATATTAAATAAACTTGTTCATTCCTTTTCAAGAATACGATGTACTTAATTAACTGTGAGAATTTTCATTAATAAATTGTTTCATGTTTGTCAATGTTACTATGACTAAGGACTTACTAAACTGTCTAAATTAGATACAAGTATCTTATAAATATTTAATTTTGAATGATTTAACATAATAAGTAATTTACCAGAATCTTTGAGCATTTTAGGTAAAAATAATAAAATGCTAATTCGGCGAACTCGTATCAAACGGCAGCCTGTTTTCGATACTGTGCATAAAAAATGACATTGCTACGCTTGGGTATGAATGAATGCTGTATTACTTTAAACGTGACTTGGTCTAACATTCCTGTGCCTTTCGATCACATTAGCACATTCTGAGACCAACACCACCGATGCTAGTGCGGGATCCAGAGTGCCAAACATGGAGGGTTAAGTTAGTACTTACAGTTTGGCGATTTGTATCTTGTCGGCATCGTTTTGCCTGCCGAAGTCGTGCCAGGGCCTGGTGCGCGGTGCCTGCGCAGGTGAGTGGTGCGCCGACGGCGTCCCTCGTCCATCTTCGCCGACGCCCGGCTGCTGGCATATCACCGTGTAGTCGAACGACTGCGCGGACAATAACAAACATTGTAATCAACGGCGCTAACAAAAACATCCAATATAGCTGCACCGGTAGTTAGGTTGGGACCTAACTAAATATTTTCTAAGCAAAAGTTCGTTAGAGTTAGGACTCTAGCGAACTTTTGCTTAGAAAATATTTCCAACGTAACATGAAACCCAACATCTTTTATGACATTTCACACATTCTTATTTGCATATCTTATTAGATTGACACTGTAGTACTAAATTTTAAGACGTGCTTATTATATTTTTTTTTAACAATTCAATATTGTTTAACATTGTTAATTCTGCCTTTATGTCATTTGTTTTTTTTAATTTCGATAGGTTGGTACGATCTCTGGATTTTAGTAAAAACAAAACTTGTAAAGAGATATTTAATGTCGCAATCTCCCATAAATTAAATCTAATTGGCAACTAATTTATGATAATGGTTACACATTAAAATATCATTAAAATTACGTCATCATCACTACCTGTGCTCACAACATTGAAACCAATTACAGTTATGTCGTGAAAATGTTGGGCTCGGGATATTGATAACAAATAAGGAATTAAGTATTTGACCAAGATAATGTATTCAGCTCTATAGGAATGTAACTTTCATGTCTGAAGTCTATGGACAAGTTCGGAACAATGTTCAGTAGCTAGGTGTCAAGTTTAATTTATTTAGTGTCAGTCCAGTCGTTCTTTTGCGTCGAGTTAACAAAAGGCAAAATAATAAATGTGCAATCTAGATCACTTGGGTGGTAAGTAAGTAGTTTCAATGCTCGTGATCGCCACGCCCTAGGAACTGCTAAGTCCTTCAAAACCACTTAGCGCAACCAGCTTACCGGTCATGTCAATTTGTTATTTTAATATGTAAACTCATAAATTTCAAGTCAAACGCGAGGTGTTCGCAATTGTGTTGGTTGAATGTCTCGACTCTATTGTCTATACATCGACGCACAGCAATTAGTGGACATACCTATTATACTTATGTTATCAATTTGCTAATTATTCGCTGTTGGTATTCTAATAAGGCTTGTTCATACTAATATGTATTGGTTAAGGAGTCTGGTTAGATTGGTACCTATATCTACCGACTTCTTCAAACCTAAAATCTCCATGAACCTAGGCAAACACGTAGGTTTAAGTAATTGATATTTTTACATACGTGTATTTTTGTAGTCTTTGAAAGATGAACTTTCCCACCAGTACAAACTACTTTCACAATTTTCAGAAGATATCAGGAAGACTGTTCTAAAGAAGTTTTTGCCTTAGCGATTACATTCTCTACTGTAAGTTTGTCTACCCGCTGAAAACGTGTACAAAAGGTACATTGTACAAGTACCTAGTCACCTTTAAAAAGATGTGATTAGCTCATTATTTTCGTAATGGAATATGATCTTATAACAATGCAGCTTCATGCAAGCAGCTCGGCAGAGCTTTCTGTTCTCACTGCTCTGATACATTTGAGTCTTAACTGATAGTTGAGTAATGCAAGAGAGCTAGTTTACTTATTATAAATTAGTACTACATACAAAATGACAATAGTATAGAGCGCGGGTGGGCTTTGGCGATTGTGCAATCTACCACTTCAAAGAAATGGGTCAGTTTGCAACTTTAACGTTACATGGGTTACAGTCTCGATATTTACATGCAAATGTATAAATGTACCTAGACATATTTTCAAAGTGAAAAATAGAGATGAAGTCTCCTTTATGGTATTCAATAAATGTTCTATGTGAAGCCAGAAAGAGACATGGTGTGATTCCTCACAGCATGTATCTTAAGGATGTGACTGAATGCATGAATGGGTCCTACGATAGTATGGAAACGATCTGTAAATACATCGATACATTAGTGTGCAGTGTCATTGTCGTGTGTGTGTGTGAAGCCCGCCCGCCCGCGCCTTTGGCGTGCACCGACCTGCTGAACGGCTGATGCGTGGTCTCGGGGAGTCACCGCGTCGGCTCCGATGCCGCTATCTGGTGATGGCAGGTCCACTGTGAGCCCAGCAGCCGCGATTACACTCTTGCTGTGATAGCGAGGGGTCGCGTATCGATCGCTAAAGGCGGAAGCGGATGCAGACTCCGCATCAGCATAAGGAGGTGCAGCCCTTTGCTGGTAACCATCGCCAACGAAGTACTCTCTGTAGTAGGGCTCGCCGGCGAAGGTCGCCGGCTGGCGCGAGTACTGGTCGCCGTATGGGGTAGGGCTGGGGGTGCCTGGCGGCGCGAACATCTGGGCTGCGTACATGGCGGCGTCCGGCAGCAGCGAGCCGGCCGAGGAGGCACGCGACGGCGCTGGCGACGGCGAAGCCGCTTCACCGGGCTCGCCCACCGCCACCTGCGGACACACGCGCCGGTTACACGCGCTCTCCCACGACAATTGTCCGCTCCGCAACGTCGACGCGTACATGCCGCGTCAAAGCACAGTTCACAGCTTCACGTACACTAATGTTGATCGATCGTATCACGTTCACGATTATCAATGTGTGTAATCCCGAAAAAGTGTAATAGTCCTTGGTAGTCGCCGAGGTCGGCGATGCACTGGGCGGGCAGCACTGCCGGCCGGACTGGGCGCGGGCGGGCGCGGCTAGTGCGTCGCGAGCGCGGTGCTCGGCGCATCGTACGACAAGCGCGATAAATAATACATGAGTGACCGGTACAGTAAGTGTGTGAGTGCGTGCGCGCGCGGCGGCGGCGTGCGGACGTGTGACGCACCTTGTGTCGCGGCGGCTTGAGCGCGTGCTCGGGCTCGTCGACCACCTTGCGGCTGAGGTCCTCGGGCTCGCGCTTCACGAGCCCCGCGTGCAGCAGCCCCGACAGCTCCGCCAGCTCCGCCCCATGCGCGCCATTGGCCGCCTTCAGCGCCGCGCCGGCCCTGCGGAGGGGAGACAGGCGTGATTGGCGACGTGCGCGCGCGCCGCTACGAGTCCGCCCGACCTCGCAATGCGCGCGCTAACTCGTCATACTATCATTCTCGCTCTAGGTGTTACACACTGTCAAATTGTCACATGGTATTTTCCTAGCAATCAAAATACAAATAAAATTATCATACTTGTTGCAGTTTGCAATATTATTTGCATGATTGCAAGGTTTATTTTATATTTCTTAGTAAATATCTAATCCTAGATAAAGTTATTTTACAGATATTTGGCCTGCACGCTCTACTCAATCCTAAAAAGGTAATTTAAGATAGAAGCCCACTTTCAAACCGTATAATTTAAAATTGTTAACATTTCTTGACACTATATCACTACAACTATTTATTTAAGCTTAATTCATAGTCAATAAAGGTCGCATTAAGTTTATGTTAACTAACTAATTTAAATAAATAATGTTGAAATATTTGTTTTTGTTCGTTTTATTTAGAAGCAAGTAATCAGTGTGGTGAGTAATTTTTGGTGCACGTTACAATTTTTAAATAAGTAACTAACTCATTTTATTACTTAATTCGGAATTTCTTATAAATAATTAAAAAAAAATCAAAGTATTCATTTGACTACAATACTCGTATATATTTTAAGTTTATATGTGCCCATTATAAGTAATTATATATTCGTTTCTAGTATTTTTACCGTATCTTATCGATCACTATTCTGTACCTGAACTCATCACTGTGCTGCCATCTATTAGTAAAACAAGGAACTTTTTCATAACAACGATTACAATAAGTGAGAATAAAAATTACCTCATGTACACGTTTCAGATATATATTACAGATTCAAAAGTCAGGAGACAGAACAGAGCATTATCACACTAATATTATAAAGGCGAAAGTTTGTGTGTGTGTGTGTGTGTTCATATGTTTGTTACTTCTTCACGCTCAAACGGCTGGACCAATTTTGATAAAATTTTGTATGGAGGTAGGTGCACCTTGGGGTAGCACCCTGAATTAACATATAGGCTACTTTTTATCCCGATATTCTCACGGGATTGACATTTACGCGGGTAAAACCGCGGGGCGCAGCTAGTAAGTACTTTCAATAAAACGGAAAGCATTTTTTTTTTGTTCAAAATTACATTGGACTTTTAGCGTCACCTAAAAACCGCAACATGTAATCAAAATTTTCTCTTTTAGCATACACATTTAAATGTTATCTATATTGTTATAGTTTGTAATCTAGAGAAAACGCTACGCAGCCAAAATTCCACAACAATTGCAGATGGGCCGAGTGCTACACCTAGCAATGTTAAGTCCTAAGTTATGTCGCAAGTCACCATCTGCCTTATTAATCATTGCAATTTGTTCTTTAAATTAGGCGTTAATTGCTAATGGGTAAAAAAAAAACGATTAATTAAAGTGCCCTTAGTAAGTTCTACGAACTGCTACGAAGTTCTACGAAATTCGTAGCAGTTCGTAGACCGTAATTACTAATGATTTCCGTGAAAGTCGATAACTACAACATGGCATCTTTGTTGGGGCATGGTCGTGGTTTTATGTTAGAGTATAATTTATGGTTCAGTCTAATATGTTTTTTTCTTTTTATGGTACGCAGTCTTAATTGCCACAAGAATAAAAATGAACAACGGTAGCCGATTAGATCCAATTCGTAACGAATACATCCGTGGCAGCACAATAGTATTTTTACACAAAAAACAAGGTGGAATGTCATTATTTAGTGAAACGATCTTAGGTTCCACTAAATTGCACAAATAAAAAGAATAGGTACCTACGTTTAGACGGTTAATTCGAATATTTTTAGAGAGTAAGTTTCATACGAAGTGTTACTGTTATTGTAATCGACAATTAAATAACGGACAGTCTAACAATATGATCATCGTGATTTTACAAAAAAAAACGGTTTGTAGTAGATTCCTTCGGAGAAGGGCTATTGAAAACGGAAGGTTTCTATTTGTGACGTGTAGATAAGAGTACCTATGTATGAAGGAGTGTTTTGATTTGTTTGCATGTAAGCGCACACCTCGCGAGCAGCGCGGCGGCGCGGGGCGCGGCTTTCGTCGGCCGTTGTCAGTGCGCGCCGATTTATGATAATTGAAGACATGTTTCACCGGCGCTCAGATGTTTATTTTAGATAAGAGACTCTCGCGGCACTATTTCATGCGTCCGAATTGGTCGGGACGCGCGACCTCCCGCGAGCCGAGCCGCGGACGTTCCTCGCCCGTGTCCGATTGCAATTCTCGCTTTGCTCATTCTTAACGATTTATGCACGCGATTTGTAAGAGAAACGCGACGAGTGTGAAATCGCTCATTCGATAAGATAAAGCTCAGCCGTATAAAATATTTCTGTATGTATGTATCGCCAAATTTCCGCAGTGCGGGTAACTAACAACGCGACATGCGAAAAGTGAAACGAATTTGTAATTTCACGAGAAACAAAATGAGTTGTATTATAATTGTGATATTTTGATGCTGTGAAGGTTTATACCACCAACTTTTTTGCGACGCATGCAAATTGAATTATTGGTATTAATCCGAGGTCGGTATGCCAGCGGCATCGCGGAGATATCGTTATTCATATTCGTGGAGCACAATACGGTGTTTGCTTGTCGCTCATTGTTGACGCTTGTACGTACAAACGGGACAAAGCGCGCCTCGTTGACAGCTGACGCTTCGAGCCCTGTGGGTGCTGCCACTATTCAGTAGATACCGAGCTGCTTACGAAAGTCTCTCTTATCTGATACGTTTACATTCAAATTTAAAAACTTCAACAAATTCAAAATTGCAAAACATAACACTTTGAGCTAATTAAATAAATCACCGAGATTGCAATTTTTTAATTAATTTGTTTTTAGTGTTTTCAAATTATTACAGAGTACGTACCTACTCATCGATTTCAAAGAAAAGGGGCCTTACTACTGCAGAGAAACTACATTTTCCTAAAAATATAAATAATCTCTGGACTATATACATTATGTTTTAACGAGATTAAATTTCTAATTTTAAAGAACTAATACTGATAAGTTAACCCACCAACTTTCTATCGAGTGATTTTGATTTTGTTAGCTTCTAAAATAAATGCCAAATTTTTACCAGGAATTTGTAAGTAATCGAAAAATGTTCAATGATACGATGCATCGTGGTTAATCAATGCAAATTATTATTGCTACGTTAAGTTGCTATGACTTTCTTTCTTACATTACAATGTTTTTCACATTTTCATGACTAAGTGAAAACTCTTGTCATATCACAAACCGAACCCAGTTCTAAAAAATATTGATTTGTTAAAGTTCACCCTCATAAGTTCCCCTAACGTTGCCGGTGTGTAGTACGTATTTCTCAAAGTCGATCAGGTAGCGGAATAGATTTCCCAAACTGTTAATCTGATATCAGTGTCATGTTGCTTGCGATTAGCATAACAGTAACTGTAATAAAAGGTAAGAATGATCACCATCTCTAGCTGTGAGCTACATTTTACATGCAAATATAAATTTTCTTATCAAAGCGGGATCGGTTCGTCGCTCGGATGCAATTGCCATTATAATTATTTGCAATGTTTACTTAACACCCTTTCACACATGATGAGATCTCGACAATACGATGCTAAGGGTGCAGGGGTCGCGCCGCTCATACATGTATTCAATGCGTTTATCGAAATACCTCTTACGACATACAAAGGACACCATTCATAATATTTTTTTTTATTTTTGATCTGTATAATTTTTTTGGAAAAATCTTGGTAGGTATCATCATATCAAAACTCAATCATAACTTTTCTATGGTTTTAGCTTCACACTTTAGAGGTAGACAGGTACCTATTTATTATTATTGATATGTTTCAGATAGTGCCTATATTTACGGCTCTACAATATTCTTGCTCCATAGCTTATTCCAAATATGGTACAGTCGTTATCTCAGACATTACTCGGCTGAAAACTTTCATGTAATTCCACGGGACCTTTGATAATAACTTAATAAGCTAACATATGCGCAGCGGGCTCTATCTATATCAAAATCTGAAGCGGTGACAGTTTATCCATCGTTTGACGAATAGATTACAATCTACCGAACGATAAACGAGACGAAGGAGGCGCTTGCAGCGGATGCGACCAATGTAATTTAATTCTATTTGAATATATCATTCGACTAAATGTAGGTTTATTGCTACTTTTCTCACGGAACTAATACATTATCAAAAACTTTAATTGAAAACGATTTCGCCATTTGTCTAAGTCATTAAATCTGGCGTTAGAGTACACATAACTGTCTCAGGTCATTATTTTCCTTATAAGATATTCCCTTAGTCGTAATTAATTAAGTAGAATAGGTTCTATAAAAACAAAGTTTTATAATAATATTCTAGGGCTGGACTTTTGGCAGACCACTCTTTAACGATTTCTTTGCGCAGCTGTTGTTAATATATTCGCATGATAAAGAATGGTCAAGGAAGAATGGTCAATCCCCATTTTAAATTTTTGCTACGTGATGACCGAGACTGTCAGGGACATAACGATGTTACCATCTTTTTATGTATTATCCTCATAAGAGGGTCCGTTATATCCAAGGGAATTGAATGGTATTAACTACTGTGTCTTTAACAATAACGACGTATCTTCAAGAGGAAACCGGTTCTAGTCCTAAATGGGTCACACGGTTCCAACTCCCTGAGTTTTTGTTAAACCACCGCGACATTGACGACACATGCGCTCAGCCTGCTCGCTAAATAACACTATTCTCTTCTTACTTTTAGCATATAGATAGGTTTATTATTTCTGCACTTACTTAAGTATCAAAATTTTATACAAATTAACGTTAGATATACCTAAAGTAGCATACGACGAGTATTTAAATTGTATTTAATAAAAATTACCTGCTTACTTACCTATATAGTAATTAAATACGTAGATAATTTCTGTCCTCAGCTCGTAAAATAAGTTAGGTACATTAGTGTGGAGAAACCGACTTCCCGTTAGTACAGCAAGTGCGAACAGTGACAGGGTCAAGAGGGCGAGGCCCTCCCCAGAGGCATCCCGCCGCGCGTTTCTATGCTAATCTTAGCGTTAGCATTCGACAGCCTCCGACAACTATTAATGGTTATAGCCGCCGTTTCCATTTAATACCCGTAACATCCGCGTAGTCCTGTGCTTAGAGCGCGGTTAGCTGCGCCCGCGCACTACGCAATGCGTTTACGAAACGCTTTCACGCCTACGTCAACGAATCTCGAAGGAATACAGACGGAACTAGTTCATTTCTACATCTATCGAGCATTCAATTCAAATAATACGAGCGATTTAGACAACAAATAGTGGTGCTTCAAACTTGACGATGCACTGGCGCTGAACTATTAGCATACAAACGCATTCGGAGACACAGAACGCGCGTATGTATGGGTGCGGGCGACTGAGAGCATTCGTTATAATTTTGAATGTTTGAATGAGCAATAGCGGCGCGCGCGTTGAACCGAGCGCGTGGGACGCGTGCCGACAATGACTCGCGACAAGTCCTGGGCGTCCTTGTCAATGTGAGCCGCTTCCAGCCACATCCGTCTATTGTCATTATTTGTATTTATGCACTCCCGTAAACAGTGACAAGCATGACTGGCGGAATGGAGCCGACCAAGTGTCACATTCTGGAGCGCAGCCCGCGGCCCCGGCAGCAGGCGCGCGGCCCCGACGTGTGTGGTGATTCGTGGGAGGCTTTTACCACTTCGACAGTTCTCTATTCTTATGTGAACAACTTACATAACACAACGCCAACTTCCACACATACCAGTTATTCACATTATTCAATATTAAATGTAGTTTTTTGTTAACAGCAAAATTAAATTCAGAAATTAACATTTTCATGGATTCAAACACGGATTCAAAACTAGTTTCCTTTATAACTAGTGTTTATGGCACATAATAAAACATTCATAAAAGTTTAAATGGTCTGTATGGGGTCAAGTTAACACTATGCACTCCTTGTATTAAGAATGTGACACGGCGTTTGCTCATTTTTGCGTCGCTATTCAAAGGATGCTGTTAACAACCGCTTTCAAAGAGCGAGTATAATTTGATCGGGGTCGCGTTTCTATGGGAATTCGTTGAATGCACCGACTGTATTTATAATTATTTAGAAGAATTCAAAAAATGTGTCTGTTTAGTTCCATTCTTTTGGGGATTTACATTTTATAAAGAATAAAATTTTTGTTTCTTAAAATTGCGATGCAAATAGAAAAAAAGGCTTGATTTATTCATTTTAAAGAGTTATTCTAGTTATTAATAAATTAATAATTAAACGATGACACAAGTCATAATTTTCAGCTAATCCCAAAATATTTATTCTAAAAACACATGTTTCTTTTGCACAAGCATTCAAATAGCAAAAATATATTAATTTCGGAATGGTATACACAGGCCGGTCGAGGGGCGCGGGGGGTGCGGGGTGTTCGCGGGTTGCGAACTGCCATTTCGTTAATCCCGCCATAGGTATTCAAATGAGCGCTCATGATTTATTGAGTGGAACATTAACATTTTTATTATTTGTTATTCTTACACCTTTCGGTGGGGCCGGAAGCCACGCGGCGTCTTGTCTCAGTGTACTCGTCCGTGAGACTTGGCAACACACACAACCCCCGACCCCGCCTGCCTATCAACGTGCACAAAAACTACTACACAAAGATTGCATATTATCATAGTTTACATATAAATTTTACGCGAATTCATTCCGTATTCACTGCGCCACGAAATTCGGCGATTATAATGATAATTGCTCCGATACACGAACGTTCAATTTGATGTACGGCCGTGAGAATCGACGATTGATTTTCCGCGATCATTTTCTGATTCCACTTAATTGTTAGGTATCGATATTTGTGATTGGATTTGCATATTCGATTATTTTTCTGTGTATTCTTCATATATAAGTTCGTATAAATTTATGAGTAATTAATTACGCCTGTATGTGTTTAGAGGAATACTTATTTTAAGCATCTGTATTTATAAAAAAATATTAATGTTTTGTAAAGTCATATTTCAGATATAATGTGACATGTCTCACTGCTACACCGATCATATATTTCCAAATAACAGTTAGCTAAATGATAATGTGTAAACACTCTAAGGCCATTTAGTAAAAATATGACTAATAAGTTGTGCGGTTCATGCAAGATTCACAATAAGGAAGACATAGTAGGGGACTCACGGCCAGACATCGACAAGTTTGGCATCTTTGTGCAGGTTGAGATGCGTGTCCTGGCCGAGGGGCGGCAGCTTGTAGTACTCGATGGGCTGGCCCTGGCCATCGTCCGCCACGGCGCCCAGCACCGACGTAGCCGCGCTCAGCGGGTGCTCCGCGCTCGAGTAGTAGGCGCGCCACGACTCCCCGCTCACCTCCATCACCTCTTTGCGTCTTCTGCAACAATACAACATACTTTATACAAATGCCCAACAAAAACACTTATCAACTTCAATAGATTATTCATCGCTAAACTTATCGCTCCACTATTTGTAATGCTTCATTCAGTCCGTAGTTTAGTGTAAATCGAGTAAACATAGCGTAAAATACTGGTATACAAAACCACTGTAGTTTTACGAATGAGTCGACTACAACTTACGAACCAGTTATTAGGCGTGACCATTTTGGTACGGATACTGACCTTTGATGGTACCCACCGCGGTCATCGCATAATGTGACGCTACGTTTGCTAATTGTTGCGCACACAGAACATGAGTCAGCACTGCTTGTGTCTGGTGCGAGATTCAAATGACTATTTATCGGAACGGCTTCGACACACGCCGTGGCGTTGTCTAATTCGTAGTTCGGGTGATTTTATGCAAGTTCGCCGTAGTACTCATACGTCACGCGGCCGTGGCTGGGTCGCCTGCTGGCGCAACCTGATGTAGAACAGGTCTGAACCACTCGCAGAACCGGAAGGATACGAGGCAAATCCCTGCTCCCTCGCTAACCAGTTTAGGTCGTCTGACGTCACGCCCAGCGGTATCCGACGATGCAGACAAATAAATAAAAAATGTTGGAAGCACGCGTCGGACGGGTTTGACCGGATCGTAGTTCTACCTGATTCCTGTTCCTGGTGTGTTAATACATCTTGGCATTTGTTGTGTGAAATGTGACATACTTATACGCTCCAACTTTCCTGTGACTGTAGCTATTGTACGGTACGGCAGGACTGGTAGGTAGATGTAGCGTCGCTGGGGACAGCTACGACACGAAAGATTTTCCTGATTCTCCCCATAGACTAAAACAAGTTGCCTGTTTAATCCGGATCAAAAGGAAAATATATTTAAGATTCCAACAAAAGTTACATAAACCCAGTGCTAATTTTGTACCTATGAAATGAGGTTATTCAGGGTATTCTAATTACAGATTCCAAGATCTTTTAAACAAGTCATTATCGTTATCTAATCAATGAATTAACCCCGGCTACAGAATGTCGCCTTAGTGTAAAGTAAGAATAGAATGTGCGAATTGGATCAGAGAACTGGAAAAGCCAGCTTCTGGCATTTAACCAGCCAAAGCGTGAGTCATTTGACGAGTTAACTGGCAGGCGGAGGCGCAGGGGGCCGGGCGGGCGGCGCGGCTGCACCACGTGAATGAGATTCCGGTAGGTGCGCACGTAAAAATCGTGCAACGAATCTAACAGGTTTGCTGGGGTCCTTGCGAGGCCACCGGGACTGGTCTAACCTGCCCTGTGCAGCCGAACCTCGAATTTCCGATCGTTTCCTATCACGTTTGCCTCGAATCGATACATGTAAACACACGAGCTTGTTTACATTATTAACTCATTCGATTACCTACATTCTGGATCTACTCGAAGCATGGCGTTGTGCAATCACTTTGACAAAGCTTCGCTTGAGTGGCACCTCTATAAATAATTAATTGATTACTCTTTTCTGGCTGTCAATTGTTCGAGCCATTTAATGTTTCGCAAGTTGCCTACTCCTTGTGTATTTGTTTGGTGTTGACTATTGAATGGAGCGATTAGAAAGTATCGCGCACAGCTGTCACGACGAGACGTGACGTATGCTAGAGCGGAACGGATGACTTTGGTAAAGGGTTGGAGATGGAGAAGCCTTGGTAACACAAACAATGCATTCGACATGGACGTAGCGCGCACGACTTTTCTCAGACATCTTACAAAATCCATGTTGGTAAAGGTATAATCTTGCTGTTGTTTTGTTTGCAATTAGAATGAAAACACCTCCTAGCAACTAAACCTTGGAATGTTTATTCACTCCAAAAAACATGACATATTTCCGAAGATACGCCTGAGTGAAAGCTCGGCTATGAAGTTGTCTCAAAGAATATGAATTTTATGCTCGGTCGAGTCGGAGACATTGCGGGATGGATTTATCGGAGGTGTACAGCGTACCTACAGCGAAACGATCAGTCGACGGCGGCGAGTTTCGAAAGGCGGCGCTCGTCCACGTCCACGTCCGGTGACGCGTCCAACTATCGATCATTCGGTTCGTTAATAAATAACACGTTGGCGTCGCTCGCCGCTTATCTGCTGCTCGGGCATGTGGAAAAATTTGGTGTAGGTGTCGTAACAGAGCGGCACGCATGTCTGGCAGGGTTGCGTGCGCCCGCGCGCCTGCCGCCCGCCTGCCGAGCTTATCCTCTCCGGTCGTTGGCACTGCAGCACTCGCTGCTTCATTATTAACCTCTTAATTAAAATCCGAGAAACTATGATAAAGGAACTACTCGATAGGTCCGTAATAGCTATGAGCAGTAAGATCTATTTGTAGACTAGTTAAATTTATCTTTTAATTTAATGCCAGTATAATCATGTAGTCCTTTCGTGGTGTAACGATGCAAACTTTCACGTAGGTCTACTTAACCTGTCTCATATGCAATAACCTCACGTAGGTACATATCCATAAACGTTGTTGTCGCACTGCAGATATATTGAATCATGCGTGGCGGTGGAACAGGCCGCGCGGCTTCACCTCGCTCACCCGGCAGGTGCAGTACCTACCTTCAAGGGAAAGTGCAGGGCGCGGCTCAAATCTACGCATGTTTTATCATCGATGATAAGAGAAACTAGTCCCTATCGCAACTAACGACTCATTACCAGCGCTGAGCGAGACGTGATAGAAACTGATGATTTAAACGATTATTTTTCATTAGATCATAAATTACTTCGTAAGTAGTGCCTACCTATATATTATGTATGCACATACCTACTTACATTGAAGCCAGCTCTTCAATGCTATTTTAATTAAAACTTGCTTTTTGAAAACTTATAGGAAGCTCAACGAATTCAATCAATATTGAGTGGTGAATTGATATGGTATTAATATTTACCTATATAAATACGTGCTTATTAAACATTAAAAATATTAAATGTACACAAAATACGCGCATTGACGTGGAGTTGCGGACTGGTGTCCGCAACTCCCGCCCATATTACCTATTACCTAAACATTAAAAAGTTTATGTTGCGAATAGGTATATGTAGGAATACTATACTTCTAAAAACTAAGAAGAATATAACAAAGTAGGTAAAACCGGGATAGATGCCGCAGTGGGATAGATGCCTCATTCTTAAAAAATCTAACTTCCCAAACTCGCAACTAAGAATTAATAGTACAAGTAGGAGCCGCAATCACCCTGCACCTCAATTGTCCCCGGACTGTCGTATGGTGAGTATGCGTTTCGCTCGTATATCTAATCATCTCCGCGGCGAACTTCACAAACACGTCAAAGATTTAAAAGTTAGTATTTGCTGTTGTATAACTTTATAAGTAGTTATAAATTTCATTAATTTTTTTATTCCATCAATGTACTGGTTCATTAAGTGTTCATCTGGGTGTTAATAGTAGCTCTTTTGTTTTTAATTTATTTAAAAAATATTTGGGCATCTATCCCTATCGTAAAGGATAGTTGCCCTGATTTTTCGAGGTATAGGTGCCCCAAGGGGCATCTATCCGATTGGATTCAGTGTGTCAAAACTGGCTACATGAAACCTGTACACTTTTCAGAAATTATTGCTCAAGATGTGGAAAACTGAACGCATTGTCCGGATCAACCTCATTTGAGTAGTATTAAGAGATGATCTCTATATTATGTTGTTTTAATTTTTTTTTAAAGTTCGATTATGCATGTTAACAATTAATAATTAATTAATAATCAAATCAATCAATTATTAATTAATTAATAATCAAATCAATCAATTATTAATTAATTTTGTTCTTAATAATTATATTTTATAATAACAATTAAGAATTAATAATTTTGTTGAACAAAGACTTTTAAAATTTTATTATGTTTTTTGTGTCATATTACAATTACCTTATAACGATAACAAATAAAAGATTAAAAAAAATAAAAAACGTTTTTCATAATACGACCCATGTCTTTTGGAGACGATTGCTGTTTCAAGAGTAGAACGACCTCATATTTGGTGGGATTTTTCGTTTACACATTATAAAAGGCATCTATCCTGCACTGCAGGCATCTATCCTTCTTAGTATTTTCATGGTGGGGCAACTATCCATACAGGTAGGCAACTATCCTCAAAAAAAGGGTTCCACAAAAAGCTAAATTCTGCAAAATTTGTAATTGATAGGTAAATAAAAAATAACCGTGATTCAACATAAATGATTAAGCTAACTACATTCATAGAAATTATTCATATAAAATTAATATTTTTTAAATAAGGAGGCTATTTCAAAAAGTGGTGCATCTATCCCGGTTTTACCCTACATCATTATTATTAAGTTTTTTGCACGGCTATTAAGCAAGAAATTTATATTTATATAAATTTACAGAAAACTGGAATTCCAGTTAGTTTCAAAAATATATATTAGATATGCTAATTGTAAATTTAAACCTAATAACCTTAAAAAAAGGATTGTTCCTATTACTCGTAGTGCAAAAGTAAAACTGTCATTAATAATCCATTTTGTATTCCCACATTAAAGCTAACGATTCGAGGCGGAATGTAACTTCGCTGCATTTCGTCAATTAAAGAATTCGCTGGCTTGGATTGTCGCAGCGCTGGACGCACACTGTTATGGCAGTACAAAAAATGTACATTCTTCATACCAGTATAAATAAATAAGGGATGAGTATAGAGAGCAGTGAGCGCGAACGCAGCCACGCCGAGCTAAACTAAACGAGAAGCATTTTCGACAAACCTCTTTTTGCGTTCTGACGAGGAACGCATATGCGATGATTCATTTACGGAGTTCTTCACCGTACAAGTATGGCCAACATTATTACTTCTGTTTTCTTGGCAGCATTATGTACGGTCAACAAGAAATGTTTTCTCAGAAATATGCGCCCACGCAGATTAAAGATGGAAACGCAACATGGGCACTAAATAAGTCATGTCTCCTGTCTGCGTAACTAGTAGCATTCAACTCTGAAAGTTTAACGTCGCTCTATAATTACGCGCTGAAGCTTACAATTACTGGTACTAAACAAGCGACAATAGGCTATACATCTACATACATTTAGAATTTCGATATCTATGAATTATTATTAGGTGTGCTCACTGCTCGTATTCAATTTCCGATTTAAATTAACGAAAGACTATAAATAAAAGGGGTGATATTGACACATCGATACCGTTTTGTTGGGGTTCTCTCTTTATTAGCGAAAGCCATAAATATACATTGTATTGTCAAGTTTAAGTCATTGTTTATATTCTATTCAAAAACTAAGACCGTTATTTATCCAATCGTTACTAACAATAAGAATTCGAAATTCCTATTAAATATGGTTGACCGTATTCAAGTATCTTTATACAGTCACTCATAGCATTTTATTTAAAATCTGACATTTGGCAGGAAATAAAATTTAATTCAGAGCGCATAAAATTGTTATTCACAATTCTTTTTAAAACCGTTGAGTGACCGTTGAGTGACAACGCTCAGTAGGTTGACGCGGCGGTTGAATGCGACGTTAACTCGCGATTATAAGAAGTGTTCTTTGTATTGTGCGTGCTCGGTCGCGCAGTCGCCGGTCGCGTGAAACCGTCACTGACATCACCATCAATACATATTTTATTTACAAAGGAAAGTAATTGTTGTAATTCAAAATATAGATCACTTTTCAAAGTTGTCTTTTTATACATCACTTATATATACGGAGCTGAATTTTCATAAAATTATGTATACCTATCTTAGAATATTTTATACAAAATTTTATGTAAAGCCAAGGTATATTAATTTAAAGGCCTTCTTTAACAACAGGCTCACATTAACATAAGCTTCGCGCTTAACCTAAATTACAGACCCTGAACTCATGCCATTAGCAAAACAAAAACAAAACAATGAACATTACATACGACATGCATGTAAAAGACAATTCGTGCCATTTAGCAGTGAGGGGAAGTGCGGAAATAGAGACGGTATTGAAGGCCGCCTGCGCCTGTCTGCGACGAATAAGAATATGCTCGCAATTATTTCACCGCGTGAACACGACAAAAAACTGAACAAGCACTTATCATCGGCGTTCATTTTAAAACGAATTATCTTTAACTACCATTTAACAATAAATAAACATCCCGTTTTAAAAAGCGTACGAGGTAAATATTGTTATGTCATCTGGAAATTATAAAGAAGAAAATTGAGAATGTTTCTAACCACGAACGGCCACATAAAAATATTACACAAATCGTCTTAACGGTCGAGACGCGGGACGTACAAATGTTTCGGTTTCACTACAAATCAAAATGATATATACAATCGAAGTTGCACGCATTAAGCTCTAGTTAAGCTCGCGTAAAGTGTCTTATTAGAAGAGTTACGAGCGTAGAAAGAAGGAACGCCCGCGGCGCCCGCTCCTCTCTAAACCCAAAATAAATGCGTCGTTTCCGTTTTGTCTGACTTTTCTAATTTAAATGCTGTGTGTGGTCCATGTTCATCGAGAAGGCGTTATTTAATAGCTTGTAGAGCCTTTATTATAAATCAGACCGACGAGCAGTATAAATCTGTAAACAATATAAATGTGTAAATGAATAATAACTTAAATGGTTTCGTGAAGTAATAAGTTGGGATGGCTGTGTAGATGTCGTTATCTCGACAAACAAATGAAGAACAATATCCTCAAGGGAAGCTGCGTCCGCGGCGCAGTTGTGTTAGTTAGTCATGTTTGGGCTGAGCGAGTGAGCGCCTGAGCGACTCGCATCGGCTGATTAAAGTCTGCACGTTTCAATGGAAATGTTAATGCTCTCGATTGTGTGCTAAACGTGATATTCACCGAACGACCAACTGAACAAAGAGACCATATCTATAAATTTCATGATGCGAACTATACGAATAAAAAACCTATAAATGACACTACAAATGAATTTTATTCTATAAAGCAGCAATAGTAAAAACTTTGATACGTATTCTTGGATAGATTCGGCTGCTGTCGTTAAATCACCATGAAGGTATAAATTAGGAGCGCCGCGGTCCGCGCAGGCGCACAATACGGCGCGCGCATTGTGCCGTGCCAATTGAAACAGGTTGTGGTTGGCAGGTATCTATATAACGTGATTTATGCCCGATTATGTTATACTCCTGCGACTATAATTAAACCGCAAAGCCATTATTCCTAAAGATCTACAAGTTCTGCGACACTGCCCACGGAAATATGGCAACGCTGATTTAATGCATTCAGATTTGTTATCGCATTGTTTTACTTAGATGAACTGGCAAGGCTATTAAGGTCCTGAAGAATTGAGCAACTATTAGTCAGCTGTAACAGATTAAACACGATCTTAATTGATGTCTTACTATATGCTAGGTACCTATCAGCTAGACACTTAAAGTTATTTACAAATTCCATTCTTAGCTCGGATCCATCATCCGGACCGCTAAGTAAACACCGTCATTTAGCACTTCATACATAAAACCGTTCTAACCACGCACTGTCTAAAAAATCTTCTTCAAAACGATTAAAAAATACCTGTACCTACAGATAGACAAGTCAATAAGTTTTGTAAAACGAATGTAAATATTTGTCGTATTAAGATAATTTATCGGGAATTCTGTACGAAAAAAGTGACACAAATAATAAAAAGTAGTGTAGTCATAGTAAGTGGCGGTGCGTGGACACTGGTCGGCTGCGGCGGCGGCGCAGGCGCCTCGCGGCTACGCAACTTTAAAAAAATCGCAAACAACTCGTCAGCAGTCTGACAATTGTGAGAACGCGATCAATTATCCTGTGCAAATAGTAATTGTCAACAATAAATAAAGTATGAATTAAACTGCGCAGGAACGTTTTCATTATCGGTACACTGTTAAAATAGCATGTCAATCATTTTACGAAGCAATCAGCGAGGCCGCGATGGCCGCGACGGCAGGGCGCGAGATAAGCTTTTAATTACCTCCACCGCCTATTTACATATTGTAGGAGATACTCGGGGATATATCGCAATTAGGGGCGTGTGCTTCTTCCTTTTACTCCTCAGAGTGGTTGGGTTTGTTGCAATGGATAACATCTGTTTGACGGAAAGATTAAATGCTCTCACGAAGAAAATTTGCAATAAGCTGCGCGCCACACATGCGAGCCGTCTGAATTGCGATTTCCATTTTGTAAAACATTTAGCAACGTTCACTGACACCATATTTTATACTCCGAGTTTCGATTAATACGTAGGTACGTCTGTATAGAATACGATTTGCATTTTATAAAGTAGCGTGCAATCTGAAATAAGCTTGCGCATATTAGTATGTTTAGCGTTTCATTGCTAACTGTCTTGTTTACACAAGTTTTGTTAGATATTGTAATTGAATTCGGGGTTCACCAAAATAACTTTATTTACTTACAATAATTTGAATAAAGCGATCATTATACCATTCCATGAACATAAGATATAAATTGATCAGAATCTTTTACATTGGATGAAAGCTCTAACTTCCAATTGTTGTAATTTTTTCATATTTTATAATGTTGTTGATAACTTAGAAAATATAGGTACCTACCTATATTATAAAATGCTTTAACATCCTGCATATTTTGTTCATTTTCTAAGAGCACAAGCGAGATAATACCATATTTGAGCTAGATGCTATATTATATAAAGATATTTACTTAGGTACCAATTCTAGTTTATGTAGATAAAGACAGATTATGTATATTAAGTAAACTATTAAGTGAAAATTCGGTGACTGGTCAATATAGTCGATATTTGCTTGTTGGTGAAGGAAATGTATAATGCGCCAAATCGGTGCCTACTAATTGCGGAGGTAGATAATTTACGAGCAATCTGAATAACCTAGCGCCGTCATCGTCAGCCTTCCGCCACCACTACGTAACGGCTCTCGAGGAATGTGCCAGCTAAATGTAATGTGTAATTACACTCCAGGATAATAGTCACAAACAAAAACCATGAATCAAAATAATATTTGGCTATCAATTAACTCTAAGTCATGTTTTGGTGTCGTATACCTACCTAGGTGTCACTTTACTAAGTCTAGATAACGGGAAGACTTCCCTTTCCCATGTGGCAAAACGAACTGTTCTCAACTTTCTAAGGAAATTTTAACATCATTAACTGTGCTATTAAAAGTACGAAGCTTAATGATAGAGTATCGACGAGAACGTTTAATTCTTATTAGTGGGATGAATAGCCGTTGTCGTTTTTTTTTGCAGAAATATAATTTTATAGTTAATTTACGTGCAATAGAGTAAATCGGCGTGTTCGGTCGCCGCGCGCCGGCCCCGCCCGTCGCCCGCGCCGCAGCGCTATCTAAATGCAAATCGGATAGGTTCGGTGGATGTCCACGATAAATCAGCCTCACGGGCCGCGCTCCGTTATCCGTCCGAGTCGCCCTCGGGCGCGACCGTGCGACGCACCACTATACTATTATACCATTTCACAATGCAATTATGCCAACACAAATTACATGGAGTATAATTAGGTTCAGAAGAATTACATGTGCTCCAAAGACAGATAAATATAGGTCATCAAATAACGAGAACTACTGCAAAAAGAAACTTCAAAGTATGTTACTATCAATAACAAGAACCTGCGCAAAACTGAGGACCATTAGTGAAGTCTATTTACAAGTATGTTTGGTTATATTTGTAACAGTTAAACTAATAGCGACAAGAGAATTACGTCTGTTCTCAAAAGCCTTGAAGTGAACCTAAATGCAAAAGGTGCTTAAGGAAACGTAATCCCCAGAATCATTTATCATTAGTGTAGTACAAGCGCAAACGGACATTGGTGCTGGTATCCAGTGACTGTATCCATTACCGTAGCTGCGTAAACATTTAACAAATACCTTGTTGCAATGCATCTTAACAATCTCGGACGTCACACCAAATGCACGTGCAGCAAACATTTTGTACTAACTAGTCTCTGTTGTTGTGATACGTTTAGACACCATTTTCTTTTCTTTTATACTGTGATACGCTTACGTATATAAAAACATTACAAAATTAATGCTGAATACATTATGTATAGGTACCACAACATATCGTACACTCATGTTGCTTTTATTAAGTGTACAAATCAACAATTGCCTTTAACTAGACGTAATAAGCGGTATTTCTATGTACTTGTTTTAGTATCGAATCATAAAAGCTGTGTTCACTTGCAATCAGATATCCACACATAATTGTCGCTCGGTAGCGGCGTCCATTCCAACTTCATAACCGTTTTTATCGACTAGTTCCACTAGTTGGAATCTAATTAGATTAGCTGTGTTCAAGTCTCAAGATTAAAAATTATCTCCGATCGAGCCGAACGGAAATGTCTCTGTAATAAAATTGTTTTCTGTTATACTTTTTTCTATCTTCCGTTCTCGTTTACCGCATGTCGTGTCATGATGTCATTGAACATATAATCTATTACTAATAATGCCGCATAATTATGTGTTGCACTTTATATTAAGTCTTAAACTTTAGCTTTTCTCGAGACTTTGAATAACGGTTTTAAGTCTAAATACTTACATTAATAATTTTTTCAAAAATATTCGCACTAATCAAACAGTTGCAATCGAACAGTTTGTTAATATGCCTTTACCCTAATTAATACCTCAATTCAGGCCATTATAAATTGATAAAATATTCATTCGCACCCTGCTTACATCAACAACGACATAGTCAACAGATATGCGTGTGGAATGAAAACACGAAACATAATATTAGCATAAAAGTTTAAACCCTTTAACTTTATACCAATGTTCTAGTTTATTATTGGTATTAATAACGATTTAAGGTTATTACCGACTTCCGACAGTCTAATTAGTTCGTCATTCACAGTTCAATGGAACCAATAAGAACAGTTATTAGTAAAGCCAGCGCCGCTCGCAGAGTCAAATGGAAGTACGTAATCATTCATTAGATTCCTATCTGCTATTTGATATTCACAGAAATACTTCATAAACTTAAAGTTTTATGATCCTACATGTTAAACAAAATATATATAATGACTAATGATATTATCAAAATCATTACGCTGTTATAAAATGATCGTCGTCGAAATTTATTCAAAATAAATATTAATTAAGAGGCTTGAGGTTCAGAGGAAATATTTTGATCGAAGCGATTTTCATCATGGATAAATATAGAGGAGTCATGAAAAAGACGCAATTTTATGTAGATGCAGACACTTAGCGGGCACAATTATGCAAATATGCAACGTCGATTATTGGCTAGTAACCACCGACTAGTTGCGGGAATTTATCGCCAGAGCCGCTAGCTGCTACCTACAGCTACTGTTACTGATCAGGGATGTTAGGGAGCTCCGTAACCGTAACCGAAACTATCGGATATCCGATATAAAAAATTATCCGTAACCGTAACCGAATCCGAAATAAAAGTTTCGGATATTATCGGATAGGGGCGGAGCCTAATTGAGACACAAGATAAAGATAGCTGTGATTGTTATGTTAAACTTAAATCATAGTAAATAAATATGTGCAATGTGCATTCTAAATTTAAATCTAATTTTAATATTTTCTTTGAATACGAAATTACTGAATAAGTACCTATAAGTAATAATTTTATTATTACACATCGAGATATAAGTACTAATAGTACTTATATCTCGATGTTATTACATGTTCATTTTAGGTAGATTAGATAACACTCAACATTTATTTATAATCATTTTTAATTTAAATAGATGTAATAATTCACAGACTGATTGTAATTCCTACCAAATAGTTACATATAAATAAAACTATTTTATTAACTATTTGTATTGTAGGTACTTTTGAAATTCCTAAAAAAATTAATATCCGTAACCGAAATTATCCGAAACTAACGGATAATCCGAAATAATTTCATATCCGTATCCGTATCCATATCCGGTATAATAATCATTCCTATATCCGTAATTAATCCGTATCCGAAATTTCATATCCATAACATCCCTATTACTGATGTATGTCCACGGCTAAGAGCTGCTAATTGCTTATGCAATGTTTCAAACATAAAATATCCCTGCGACATTATATAATTGCAAAATTTTTAGTCTTGTTTATCGACACCTGTATCTGTAGCTGTCAGCATTCTAATTCTTCACATAATTAATTACAGTTATTCGTCGAAGTTAGTTGTTGCTTATTAGAAAATTGTGTTTTGAACGAACTTGTGAATATTTTGCTATTAATCTGGTAGGCTATTAACACTCCAAATTAACGTACTTAATCTCATATTGAAATTTGTAGAGCAAATCTACTTTCTTAATACTGTATAGGCTAATTGGTTGACGGGTATTTTACTAGCTTAAATTCAAATAGGTATTATACCTTTCGTATAAGGTTGCATAAAAGCTAAAGAGCTCCGTTACAATTAGCCAAAAACTAACCCTGAAAGAGTTTAATTATATCCAAGTGAATTGTTTTATTTTAATGCGCAATCTCTATAAAGCTGATCTCTTGTAACCAAGTAACCTAATGCAAATCCTTATTTCTTACAAGAGACTTCTAATAATTTGTGATCTAATAAAATATATTTATTATACAGTAGTTAACTATAATCACAAATATAATTAATTTGTAGAAGTAACGCATGTTTTAAGATCCATTAAATTTTCTAATCGATATTTCTCGTGACTACAAATCTAGTGAGTATACAGGCCGAGTGTCACATTGGTATTTAATGGGGCAAAACAGACGGCGCCCTTGGCTCACAATAGATATATATGTTTATTTATTAATGCAGTGTAAATTAATTAATTAATATTACTACTTGTGCACGGTTGGAATCTGTAAATCCGATACATTATTTCAACACAAATGTACGAGTAGCTCGAGGTATGCCTCGCCTCAGCCTAATCCCATACAATATTAATTACATTGTAATACTCGTATACTAGCTATGCCTACCGTGCGTAGGAGAAACAAAGCGCTTCCTCTCCATCCCGTGGGAGAACCGCGTCGTAATACCATATACATGATAATTTTTCACCAAAACTCTTTGTAAAAGCAATTATAAGTGCATTTTGTCGGTGTGTCTGTCATTAACTTAAACGTACGATGTTATTTTAAGGGCCGTAATCGCCGTTCCAGCGAGCCTCTGCGCTTTTTTTGCGTTCGCTCACGAAAAGCTATGCATTTAAACGCTTGAATTATGAAATTACAGTATTGAGTGTAAACAGGAATTGTTGAGAGGCAAAACTTTACGTACACACGCAATAAATTGCATCTATACATTTTACTGTAACCCTATCTATCTATACTTATAATAAATCTGTAGAAGTGAAAATTCTGTACATTGAAAATATCAAAAAAATAAATGGCAGGGGGTGTTACTATACCGACACCGAACCCAAAAATGTGATTAAAAAAATTTTGTCTGTCTGTCTGTCTGTTTGTTCAGGCATCACGCAAAAACTACCGGTTAGATTACGATGAAACTTGGTATAATTATTCTTTAATATCCTGGGCACCACACTGGGTACTTTTTATCCCGGAAAAGTATATACAACAAAAAACAAACTTAATTTTGCGGTTCGATCCCTAGACCCGATTACTGTACCAACCGCAAATAATAAGTTTGTCGTAGGTTACGTCACCCGCAGTAGAGCACGGCTAAGATACTACATATAATATTTTATCAAGATACAATATCGCTCGCCATACAATTCAATGGACTATCACACACGACGAAGATAATAAATAATATTTCATATTTTCGTATCTTAAGATGAATTTGTAAATATGCACTAATAATAAAGCAGAAGAGTTTGTTTGTCTGAACGCGCTAATCGGTCGGATTTTTCTCGGAGTCGATTTTAAAAAATATTTTTACATTTGCTAGCCTAATTCTTGAGGAAGGCTATGTAACATCACGCTATAACCCTTAGGAGCCGAGCAAAAAGAATAAAAGTCAGAAAGATCGCTCAGTGAAAACGAAGTGACAGCGCGGGCATGCGATGCGATGCGATGGCGTGGGTCGGAAACAAGAAATTTCACGCGGACGAAGTCGCGGGCAGAAGCTAGTGTCCAATAAATTACATACAATTTATTCACCGAAAATATTGAGTTGGACTGCGATCAAATCTACTTGTACCTGTGTAGTTGTATACCTACAATCTGGGAATTATCGTAATAAATTCAAATATAGCCCAATTAATAATAATCAGTTATGGACATGTTGCAAAAAAACGAATCCATCGTTTTTTTGTAACATGTCCATAACTGATTTCTGAATTTGTCTGTATTTTATCATCATCTAATAGAATTTAAATGTTTTGTTTTACGGATCGCGGACTTTTGTAGGTTCGGTCAGCACAGCAACAAAAGTCGATCAACAAAATTGCAATCTACTGCTGCAATTTTGAACTAATATTTTGCTGAATAACTGAGATTAAAAAACTGAAGTGTTAATCGACTTTTGTTGCTGACTGTACTTATGGTTTTTAATATATTGCAGACTTAGTTCATAAGATTTAAATTTAAAACTTCATGATACTGTTATAACACTACAAATGCATTATTAATATGTTTTATTTTTAGACAATTCAATAATACTAACTTGACTTCTGCAGATACAAATACCTTTTCACTCTGCATAGTCGTCGCGACCGACGTCGAGCTTTTATAGCTGACCGGATTTTTTATCATAAATATCGGCACAATATAAATGAGTAGCCATTGTCTCATTTAAAAGTATCCACTTACACATTACTGTTTGCTGACATATCCTAATACATTACGTAAGCTCGACACCCAGAAACAAAGGCTGTCTATTGATGAAATCACTGTATTGATTCACAATGCGTAAATTCATTCTGTTATGACAGGCGAGCATAAATTCTCTGCGGGACCCTCGGATGCTGCGAAACAATGAGTGTCTCCCCATCGGGCGATTGTCAAATCTGTGAGATATTACCTGGAGCCGCCGTGACGCTCATGGACACAGGGCAAAGAAAGGGTTGAAGATACAACAATGGCGCGGTTCGCAATTTTCTTTTTAATGATAGGGGAGACAATGGTCAGTGCACCGCTCACCGTGTGAAATCACCGAACACTATTAATATGCGAGATGGCCGTAGAAAGTAACGGAATAAATTAATTCGCTTTTTGCTACCAGATAAGCTGATGCGAGCTTTGTCACGATCGCGTATAATAAACTTGATGAATTGTTGAAATTATACAACTCTGCGATGTTATTATTTAATTAAAGTTCATATCATCGTTCGTATCATCGTTCATATGGATGTTGGAAATTATCTCACTGGATCATACTACCGATTTAAAAAGTATCCTATGTCCTAACCCAGATCATCGTCTATCCGTGTGCCTCCTTTCAGCCGTTAAGGCGTGAAAAGATAACAGACAGACAGACAGGCAGATTTATTTACGCATCTATAATCATCATCTGCCTAGCCTTTTCCCAACTATGTTGGAGTCGGCTTCCAGTCTAACCAGATGCAGCTATTTACCAGTATTTTACATGGAGGGACTGCCTATCTGACCTCCACAACCCAGTTACTGGGTAATACGATACCCCTTGGTTAGACTGGTTGTCAGACTTTCGGGCTTCTGACTACCCGTAACGACTGTCAAAGATCCACGAATGACAGCCGGGACCAACGGTTTTACGCGCTGATCGAGGCACGGAGGGGTATGAAAAGATGGTCACCCATCCACAGATCAACCGTGGCAACCGTAGCTTAACCTGATCGATCGACCTGTGCGGCTGTTATTATTTAGCCACGGGCCTCTCTACGTTTACGCATCTATAATATTAGTATGCAAACATTATACATTGTCTAAAATTTTATTACTTAATTCGACTATAAAATAAGCAGGAAGTTCTTAATTCCATTTTGTTTTTGCTTATATTACCTCAATGTCCGGCATTAGATTGAATTAGATTTTTTATTTGCAAGAGTAGGTATAGGTACTTTCAGTGAGACCTGCCCTAAAGTCTAACAACCATTCTTACCAAAGAGTATTTTGTTACTCGGTAACTGGGTTGTGGAGGTCAGATAGGCTGTAAAATACTGATATCTGGTTAGACTGGAAGCCGACCCCATATAGTTGGGAAAAGGCTAGGCAGATTGACTGACTTTCAGTGTGATCTCATATTATATTTAGTGAGGATCTGATGAAGAACTTTAGATACAGAGTATAGAACTCCTCAATGTACACAAAAACACTTCCATACAAAATTTTATCCCCTATTTAACTTGTGTAATTTCCAATAACCTATCCTCAATTGGCACCAAAACTGGACATATTCCACCAAAACTGGATACTAGCTAAATTTCAAGAATGTAGGATTAAAATAGCTAGAATAGAATTTGTGATTAATCAGTCAGGGAGTGAGTTGTATTTCGCAAAAGAAGAAGAAATAGTACCTACATTACTGCAGCATTCAACAAAAGAGGCATTGATGGACGAACGTGTAAATGTGGGCCGAGCCAAAGCTGAGGTAAGCGATACGTAAGTCGATCAATGCCTAGTTGTGGTCAAGGCTCTTAGTACTTTTCTCAAATAATGCACGGAAATTAAAACGTAAGTAGTACCTAGGCAGAACTTTTTATTTGAAAATATTTTTCTTTCGATTTTGGCGGTAACAAGTTTTCTATTACGGCTCTTGCCGCCTCTTGAATTTCAGGTGGCGGTAAAGTAAGTTCATCACACTCATTATCTTCACTTGTACCTACTTATTTTGTCAAATACAATTTACTTTTCAAAATTTAATGACGAACAACAATAATTTTTCCCGCGATAAACTGTCCATTTGTTTTTTTTTTTTTTTCAATAAACAGCTTTTTATTTGCAAGCCAGTTCGAAATTTAAACAAAACCTTTGACACTTTGATAAGTTACCTCCTTGGTTTCGGATGTTTCGGAGTAAAAGATCGTTCCATTTTTAAATTACACGACAGGTATGAGTTTACTATGTAATTTATTTGGCCGCTGAACCACGACAGATATGGATTTTCATACAACTTTTGCCGGCCGCTGCTTGCATGTATTTGGCCAGTACAGCAATTTCTATTTATCTCGAAGAAGGTTGTCAAAATAATGCTCAAATTTCCAAGCATGTTTGAGAAATATAAAATACTAAAATAATACCAGCCTATTACTCTCCCACTGCAAGGCAAAGGCCTCTTCTCATACAGAGAAGGCATGAGCATTGATCACCACGCTTGCTCAAGGTGGGCTGGCGATTTCAGACTTAGGTATATGTTTTCCTTCACCGATGTCAGTGATGTCCAAGGCAAATTAAAACGAATATTTATTAAAAAAAAAATATTATGAATAAATATTCGCCCGGTAGGTAGGTACAGTCAACAAAAGAGATAAGTATGCAGGATCGTCGGATATAGTTGAAGTTTAGTAAGAAACCGATGGATGTTGTCGACTGTAATTTAATTTGATAAATGAGCAGTTTGTTTTCTATTAATAAAATTAAATTTTATTTATATGTTTTTATCTCTTTTGTTGAATGTACATTTGTGGTTAATTTGAAGGAAGTAGGTATGACATTCGGAAAGCCTAACCGACGTGTCCTGTGCAGTTTATCGTTTCACTTAGTCTCACGTCACAGCTATAATGTAATAAACACCTGCAAGTAACCGCAAATTACAGGCTCCTGATGTCAGCGTGGCGCTGCGCACAATAGCTCGGTGCGCACTGCGCAGCCAGTGGGCACACCACTGATTGCCAAATTACAGGGTAAAGTGTCATAAGTACCGGTTGTGGACCGACGGGACACTGTTTAATTCATTATTGTTGTTTACCGCATTTGAACTTTATCTAACGCCAGGAATTAATTACGAGCTAAACTTAAAGACCGCAAACAGCGATAATTAATCAGTGTGGATATAATCATCCAACATATGTATTTGTTTAACTGAAAAAACTTTTTATCGTTATTACTAACTCGGTGTTATGGCTGGCATTTTGCCATTTTTGTCCACATGAGTTTTTATCATTTATTACTTATACGATTTCTACATATGTACTTACTTTAAAAGTAAGTTTTAGAAGAATTCAACAAAAGTGTAGCGTTAATTCAACATTTTGAACCGATTCAAATGTTCACCTTAAAGATATTTAAACGGTGCGAGTAAATAATTAATTATTTTCGCTTTAATGACAACATTCGTCGGTTGCACAAAAACCCTAAAGCGTTGCGAGCCCTAATAAAGGGTCACGTATAAGAAAGCGACAAAAAATTAAGAATCGCCCCGATGAGCCATTATCTTCGCATGTTAAAAATAATATGGTCATAGGGTAATGCACATTCATGCGAGCCACGTCCAGGAGCGCATTTGAATATTCCTTTGTGGCGTGCACCCCCTGCCTGCGCCGGACTTCACACGCTCTCGGCAGGTACCAGGCACCGCGCCGCAGCCCGGGGCCCGCCCTGCGACCACGGAGCGCTACTCTACCGCGACCTACATGTTTAGACGCTTCACATACATTTTGGCAGCCATTTGTCTTAAATTTATTGGAGATAATTCTAAATTACATATTCTTTGATATTTAAAGTAAGTGCAATAAATTGATTAAAGATACTTTGTTCAGTTATGCTCAATCACAAACACACACACATACACCTTAATATTTTTATTGATTGATGTTACTCATTTAGTAGAAGACAAGGAAAACATAAACAATTTTTTAAGCTAAGTCTTATCTTGTATATTATCAAATGTGCTTTTTAGCTTATAACCTAGATAGTTATCGATTACTTGAACAATAATTAAAAGAAAAAGACATTGTTCAAACCTAAATAATATAGGTATATTCTTGAGAGCAAGAGTTAATTAATGTAGGTTTTTATAAAACTTTAAAAACAAAACAAAAAATCAACTTGACACATTTGGCGCTTACAGTACAGCCGATATGTCACTTTGAATAATATCGAGGGATATTCAAAACTCAAGTGTCAAGATTGGTTAGGCGCAGTATTTTGATGGACTCGCAATAACGTTGTTCATACACCGTGATTGCTAATAATACGATTATTATTAGTTGCGTACTAATGTTAAAAAGTTGAATACAAATTGGCGAAGATTTGTTTAATTTAATCGTGGCTTGGACTTTTAGCAATTGTTGACAATATTATGTGTTACTCGGTGTGTACCGAATTAAGTCTTAGAAGTTAATAACATACGTGTCAGAAATAAGACGCAAGCGTGACATTTCATACTTCACTAATGCAATAAATATCTACCTACTTCACTAATGAGTTTTTAATTGAGTTGTTTTCTCTCGACTCCGAATCAATAATATTAATTATGTCGGTGATGTGATGTTCGTGCTAATAAAATCGTCTCAGTATAAAATAATTTAGTATAGACTCTGATGACTGCTCTGTACAATGTAATTCATTTAGTCAATAATTCGCCTTTTTGCTGTCATGACTATTTAAATTGTTTAAGTAAATTAAAAATATAAAACATGTATATTTTAGTTCTTAAATCATTTTTGTGAATCCCTCTCAGGTAACGGGTACCAATGTTTATTTATTTACAATGTTTAGATATCTCGCATTTAAAGTCAACATGTCGAATCTTAAGAGATTGAAACTCGTTAAGTACCTATAAGAAAGCAATAAATTTAAAGTTCCGTTATAAGAGCCGCATCATACCTACCTGTACAACATTAAAATTATCTATTACTTTAAAATTAATTGTTACAAATGACTTCTTGTGTGAATAACTACAGCTATCACCGTGGCAATGATAGCTATTCAAAAGCTTATACCAGCACGACCTTTTGAAAGGTTCTTATTTAGCTTTAAAGTTACTCAATAAGAAATAATAAAATTCACTCGGACTGCAACCCATGGTAGCCGATTATTTTTAATTACGTTCAATAAATGAGTAATGTCCAACAATAACTGCCATCGAACGTTTTACTAAAAAGGAAGTTCGTAATAAATCCAAACGTACACCTGCCACTCAGGCTTATTCACATTTAGACGCCGATAATGTTGACGACCCGAAGTTGCAATAAAATACATTGGATGTAATATCGCGTGTCACTTGACATTCGTGAGTATTCAGCTTTACAGTCGCGGGATGGCGCAGGGCTTTAGAAAGCGCGCACCAATAAATACTCGTCCGATTATGATCTACGGCGCGTAGCCCGTAGCCACGCCGCCGCCGCCGCGCCCGCGCCGCGCTCCGCACGTACTCCTATGTATCAGCGTGCGAGGCGTTGCGTGAACCATCGGATCCATGAAACCATGAAAATTGATCGATATTTAAATATTATAATAGAACAGTTATATTTTCACAACTTTCTCAACTTTTTTTCTTAAACTTATAAGTAATTGTAACAGTGCTTTAAAAGCTACGGTTCTTTATTGCTATATGTGTAAACATCAGTCCAATTAATATACGGTTTCTAAAGACCAATGAGGCCACATTTCGAGCCTTGCCTATCCTTGAATGCGTCCGAGAGAGTGCAGTCTTGTGGGCCGCATTCCGCGCTGCACTCACGCATCATACCTAGAAAAACTTACACAGCGCGCGTGGGATTCTCGGGAACACGCTAAATAAACACAAAAACACCACGCTACGTTAGGATACAATGAACACCCACGTAATTACATATCCCTGCTTTAGAAACCTTTAAATATGACGTTTACACGACACTTAGGTATTGAACTAGAATTGAGGAAGTTGTAACGTAGCAAGCATCTATGACGGTAGACAAGATATTATTATGTTTTCATAAAATTGATTTTACTAACGGAGACCTTCGATAATATTAAAAATACCTAATTACTTGCATATACCATATGAAGCAATTACTTAACTGTTCTTAAAAAAGCTCAATTAAGTGTTTATCTTCTTCAAAACCGACAATAAAATTAACCATTTTTAAAGTTAGCTACATGCTACATCATATTCTCCCAGCGATTCACCGTAGTTTGGTACACCTACATATTTTGTGAAATTCCGTCAAGTGTAGTGAAGTCAGCTAACCATCTAATGAAATGGTAATTGCATAGCATGTGTACACTGTTACATACATAGTGCGACGCCGCGACGCGCCCTGCCGCGCTCGCCCGCGGCACATATTAGCATACACTCGGTGCCTCGGCCGGGGCTCCACGTTGCCATATTGAAATCACCGACACGCCAATATCGACATGTCGCTCATATGCGTAGGAGGCACTATCGCAAAATGTTAAAATGTGGGTCAACCGAATATCAGTTCAACAAAGTAATTGGATGTGGAAGTAATTGTACACCTATGCGCCGTTTATGTTTTACTGCACCATAGTCTGTTATTATGATACCAGTTCATGATTTATTCTTTATTAGTCGCAATTTAGAAAGATAAATGCTTTCAATGTGTACACCGGGTACTTATACTTCCATCTTCGGCTTCTACTATACTTCGGTGCGTAGTTAGCTTCTATATAAACTAATAGATTGGGCTTTTGTTGAGCAGAAAGCTATCAGCTTCTTATCTATCCGCAGAACTTCACTGCAGTTTGTGTAGCTAAATGTTCGTACCAGTATTCTTTATGAATCTCACTTTTTAGGTGGCTTTATTAGGTACATAAATTGCTTTCTTTTAAGATATAGTGACTAATTGGATATTATGTGTGTATTTGATTGAATTTTTCTTCGTAGAATGACGATTAGTTAGATATACGAAGTTTACTTTTTTGTCTTATTGACGTCCCAACTGTGATATCGGTCGTTCCTAATAATTGTATGGTGGTGGGTATTTAGTGTTATTTCGCAAATAAACCAGTCTGTCGTTGACCCACGTATTTCATTGACGTTACATTGGCGACGAGAACGGGATTTTAAGTAATTTCTTTTAAATTATCGGGTTTCGCGTGTATCAAGATGCCTATAGGTAAAATTGAGTCGTTTAATTTGAGTTCGAAACAGTGGCCAGCCTACATACGTCGAATAAATCAGTATGTACGGCTAAACGGAATCGACGAAGAATTAAAAGTGCCTATGTTAATAACGGTCGTGGGTGAAGAAACGTATGCGCTCATGTGCGATCTGTGTTCACCAAGCTATCCGGAGAACAAAACATATGACGAACTAGTGAGGTTGGTGACGGAACACCTGGAACCGCAACGATCAGAGATCGCGGAGCGCCACGTGTTCAGGTTGCGTCGACAGCGACCGGGCGAATCGCTCACAGAATACCTGCAGGCATTGAAACACCTGGCATCTACGTGCAGCTTCGGAAAGTGCAAGTCATGCTCGACACTAGAAGAGAATTTGCGCGACCAGTTCGTGTCAGGGCTGGCAAGTGACGTAATGCGTTCGAGAATCTTCGCAGAAAAAAAAGTCCAGTACAAAGACGCAGTGGAGCTGGCACTGGCACTAGAGGCAGCGGAGAAGCATGCCGAGGTGAGCGGAACTACGACGGAGGCGGCGACGGACTCAGCAAAACCGGCAGGTGGCGAGGCGGGCGAAGGCCTGCATTACGCACGCGGACGGACGCGCCCGCGCGGGTCGCAGCGCGCCCTCGGTGGCGGAGGCGACGGAGCAGCGGCAGCAGCGAGCGCGGCAGGCGCTGGCGCCGCGCGGTCCGACGCGCCGGACGGCGGCACGCGCGCTTGCTGGCGCTGCGGCAAGGCGCACGCGCCCGAGAGGTGTCGTTTTAAAAGTTATAGTTGTGATGAGTGCGGAAAAAAAGGTCACTTAAAAGTAATGTGCAAACAAGTGCGCGGTAGTGGCGGTCGGCATAATTATGTGAGTGATCAATCAGATGAGGATATGTTCAACATGAACGTGACGGCTCGAGGTAACAAACCATATTTTATTAAACTGACTGTAGATGACATTAATATTGAATGTGAAGTGGACACAGGTAGTCGTATATCGGCAATAAGTGAGGTGATGTACCAAAGTATGTTTTCGCATAAAAAGATCGAACCAGATAACTTAGTTTTACGTAGTTATTCGGGTTCAAGAATTGAATCACTAGGTTACATTGAGGTGGACGTTTGCCTAGGCGTATTTAAAGCTAAAGCATTACGATTTTATATTATTAAGGGTGGGGCGCGGCCTTTGTTAGGACGAGAGTGGATGCGCGCATTAAAAATAACGCAAATAAACCTCAATGAAATCGTAGATGATGAATTGATAAATAAATTATGTAAAGAATTCCCAGAAGTTTTTAGCGATAAGCTAGGTACATGTAAACAGCCCATACGACTACAGCTGTCCGATAGGGAACCGGTTTACGTGCGAGCGAGACCCATGCCACTTGCGCTGCGCGCACGTGTCGAGCGGGAGTTGGAACGTCTGGAGGCGGACGGTTCCATCTACCGCGTTGATTACTCAGACTATGGAACTCCAATAGTACCCGTCGTTAAACAAAACGGAGACATACGCATTTGTGGTGATTATAAGATCACCATTAATCCCAAATTAAAAAGAGATTTTTACCCATTGCCGCGTATCGAAGAGTTATTCGCAAATCTTAGTGGGGGAGATAAATTCACAAAGATAGATTTGAAACATGCTTATGAACAGTGTTTGTTGTCGGACGACTCGCAACCATATACAGCTATAACTACGCATATGGGTACCTTTGTTTATAGACGTACGCCTTATGGGTTATCGGTTATACCGGAAAAATTCCAAAAAATTATGGAGGAGACGTTGCGCGGGGTGCCGGGGTGTGTAGTATTCTTAGACGACATTTGTGTAACGGGGTCTAACACACTTAGTCACATGCAGAATCTGAGAGCTGTACTAGAAAGGTTACGTAACATGGGACTTACCGTTAAACTAAATAAATGTAAATTTTTACAAGATAGTGTGAAATATCTCGGTTTTATTATTAATAAGGAAGGATTGCGACCGGATAGTGAGAAACTGGAGGCCATTTCCAGCGCGCCTACACCGGAAAACGTTACACAACTGAAAAGTTTCTTAGGAATGGTTAATTATTACGGGCGATTTATTCCAAATTTAAGCACCATGTTACAACCACTACACAACTTATTAAAAAAGGATAGCAGCTGGGAATGGGACCCCAAGTGTAATAAGGCTTTCGTGGAGGCAAAGCGATCTCTCCTGAGTGAACGGGTATTAGCACACTATGAGGAGGGGCGCGACCTGGTGCTGTCGGTGGACAGCAGCGCGTACGGACTGGGCGCCGTGCTGGCGCACCGGTACACGGACGGTAGTGAACGGCCCGTCAGCTGTGTGTCGCGCACGCTTAGCGCGCCCGAGCGCAATTACAGCCAGTTAGATAAAGAGGCGCTGGCTATTCTGTTCGGGGTCACAAAACATCACCAATATTTGTTCGGAAGGCGTTTCATGCTACGCACTGACCATCAGCCTCTGACTTATATTTTTGGTGCCAAAGGGGGAATCCCACAGACGGCTGCCAGTCGCCTACAAAGATGGGCGGCACGCCTGGCTGCTTATGATTTCGACATAGAATTTGTGCGATCGGTGGACAATGGTCCGGCTGATGCGTTGTCACGGTTACCATTACCTCGGGAGGATCGCTACGTCGACACGGTAGATTATTTAAATCTAGTAGAGGAGTCATTGCCTATATACTTTAAAAATATAGCAAAGGAGACAGAGCGCGATACGTTGTTGTGTAAAATAAAAGGTTATGTACTATTCGGTTGGCCGACAGTTCCGAGCTGCGACGCGGAAAAACCTTTCTTTGCTAGAAAAAACGATTTAATAGTAGATCAAGGATGTGTTATTTATAAATATAGGATTGTGGTCCCTTACATTCTGCAAAGTAAAATATTACAGGAAGTACATGAGGGTCATCTAGGCATGACCAAAATGAAAACGATATCGCGGAGCTACATATATTGGGCGAGTTTAGATCAGGACATTGAGGAAGTGTGTAGGTCATGTGCTGCGTGCCGCACCGTGCAGGATGCGCCGCCACGGGCGCAGTTGCATCCCTGGGAGTTCCCACTGCACCCGTGGCAACGAATACACGCTGATTTCGCAGACTGCGGCGGTGTGCGATATCTTATCATAGTAGACGCGCATTCTAAATGGATAGAGGCCCTGTCAATGCGTGGCACGAACGCAGCTGCTACTATTAAAGCTTTTAGATGTACATTCGCGCGTTTCGGTTTACCATCGCAGCTCGTGACTGACAACGGCCCGCCATTCTCTTCACAAGAGTTCAAAACGTATTGCGAAAAGAATTGTATCAAACATACAACTACGGCACCGTATAGGCCCCAGGGAAATGGCGCGGCTGAGAACGCAGTTAAAACCGTAAAAAAGGCAATAAAGAGAGCTATGTATGAAGGCGAGGACGTCAATGTCGCCATAAGCAAGTTTCTTTTACAGTACCGAAATTGCGAACATGCAACGACAGGGGTCTCGCCTGCAGTGGCGCTCCAGGGGCGGCGCTTACGCACCCGACTTGACGCGTTACGGCCGGACGTAGCCGCAACGGTACGCGCGAAGCAAGAGCGTCAGGTCGCTCGCGCTTCGGGCGCCGAAAGGGAATTCCACGTTGGGGATGCAGTAATTGCTCGCGATTACACGGCGAGGGGGGACAAGTGGGCCGAAGCCACAGTTGTTAAAAAGACAGGGCCAATTTCATACAAAGTTGGGTTAGCTAATGGGGTTGAATGGCGTAGACATGCCGACCAAATAATACCGGCAAGTAGCAAACATAGATTCTCATTATCACGTGTGAGTGACGGGGCCGTAGCCGAGGCCACGGGCTCTGGGATAGTCAAACCGGGGGTCGATAACGGTGCCGAAGGTGAGGTGTTTGAGGATGCGTCCGGCGGTGACAGTGATACTAAAGACACGCCGCTGGAAGGGTCAAACTCAGCGCAAGTGAGAGCCGAACAGCTTTCGTCATCGGTATCACCGCCACCGCAGGGCGCGTCAGATCGCGCATTGCGTGCGTACAACCGAGCGAAGAAACAGTTATCGTAGTTATTTACCTTTGTTAGTTATATGCCAATGTTAGTTGTTTACCCTTGTTAGTTATATTCTATTGTTAGTTATATACATATGTTAATTATATACCATGTTAGTTATTTACCCTTGTTAGTAATATAAGTACTATTGTTAGTTATATACCGTGGTTAGTTTTAAGATGTACTTGTTGTAATTAGAAGACTTGATGGGGAGAGATGTGATATCGGTCGTTCCTAATAATTGTATGGTGGTGGGTATTTAGTGTTATTTCGCAAATAAACCAGTCTGTCGTTGACCCACGTATTTCATTGACGTTACACCAACCCTGTATGTTCCTTTAATTTGTTCTTTTGAATATCCAATAAAGATGAGCGCGATACATCACGATTTTCACTTGTCTCGCATGAACATTCTCGCCTCTCGACTGTCGAGAAAATCTCCTCGTGTAAACGTGACTTTAAGCTCACTCCGGCGCAGCTTAAGATATGACAAGGAAATGTCACAATAACAATAATACAATCTCCCCAACAAATAATTATACTATTTGCACTGGACCACTATCCGTATTTGGAAAACATTACGACTTTACCTTATAAACTTATAAAATATGTACCTATTTATTTCTCAAATGCTAGAAGTGTAACACCTCCACAATATGTGCTGTACAATGTATTCTGTCAGTGGATTAACATATTATAACAAATATGATATATCTCGCGATGCAATTGAGCTTCACCTACACGTACGAATGTGTCGTGTACCTATACTATTGACAGTATACACAGCACACGTCTGCGCAGGCGCGGGCGTCTCGTCCACGGTCCACACATGTGGTCCGCGTCTGCTACTTTCACGCGGGTCGGGCGCGCCCATATTAATTGCTCCCGTTCTTCGGCGAAGCTTTATTTATTGCCCTCACCGGTGATTGTGAAAAGCTTTGAGTAGAGTGTACATTAGTTTTAGTTTTATCTCGTGTATTTGATCTGACGTGTGACACACGAGCGCGCTCGGACCCGGCGTGTGCGCCCCGCACGCCGCGCGCCGCACGCAATATTCACCGCGAGAGTTTTTCGCAAGAAAAGTATAACGGACTCGGACAGTGATACTGCTTATCCGCGTTCCGTGAGAAAATGTGCCCGACGCTATTTGCCGTTGTCTTCGTGCGGCAACACTCAAGGAGTAAATAAAAAATCAATTATTATCTAAACAAAAACGTGAGCGGTCGCGCGCCGATGTTTTTAGAGAAATAAACATTAATTGTTTGTACAACGACCGCCGCCAAAACCAATATTTAATATTCGAAAATACTATTCTAATGTATGTCGTGGTACATGGCACCACTCGAGGCATCAAGCTCTTTAGCGGCTCTTTTGGTCTTTGTAATAATATTACGTGACATTTTAACGTTTAAACATCAATCGCATAGCAACACTAATGCTGCGTTACACGAACCTAGTTAAAATATAGACAGATATATTATATTATATTCTTATTATTATTATCTTATTATATTCGTCGAAATTGTCTTCCCATGTGAATTGAGGAATTTCACCAAAAAGTCGTAATTAATTTTACTGCCGGCATAAAAACTTCACAGTCAAAACTATGAGCCTAGATGCTGGCAATTACATTTATGAACAACCTTCATCCTTATTCACATCTGATATCGTAATTAGCTAAATGAGGTCTCTTGTTATGAATAAACAAATATATTAACATTGCACATACATATTCATTAAGCACCCAATAGTTGACTATATTAATGTATTATATTCTATGATTTGACACGAGTCCAACTTATAGAATTAACTTCGGTTGTTTTATAATCAAATTTTAATAAATATCGCATTAGGTAAAAAACGGCTACGCTTGAGGTCTCACGGTCAAACTCGCTATAAATCTGTTGACGAGCGCTGCGCGGCGCGATGCGGAAGTGGTGCCGCGATATTACCACCTAATTATCTGCTATAACCGAGAATCGGAATATATTTCGAATTATGCGTCACTACTAAATGGATACGCGTGTTTTTGTTACTTCCAACACGCGGCAATCTTGCTAATCACATGGAATCGTTAGAAGCTTAAGGGAAAAAATGTTCTCCCACAATTTAATTGAATGCAAGTCATAGGTACAATGCAAACAATAAGTGCACATAAACACATGATTTTATATTGCTGTGGCTACTCAAATGGTGCATGGGTCAAGGGTCTCATATTGTCGCTTTTCTTTATTATTATTACATAGTTTTTAAGGTTCCGTACCTCAAAAGGAAAAAACGAAACCCTTAAAGGAACACTTCGATGTCCATCTGTCTGTCAGTCTGTCAAGGCCCTTTTTCTCAGGAACGCGTACAGGTATCAAGATGAAAATAATATCAAGTACGTCTCTTGGAGTCTACGGTTTCTTGACCTTCAAAAAATTCAATCTACTAAGATTTAGAAGATTGAATGGCCGTATTTTTTTATTCTAAGTCAACCTAATAAAAAAATACGGCCATTATGCGACATATTTAGACACTCGCAAATAAATTAAAACATAAAGGGTACTTCTCGCTGACCTAGAATCATAAAATTTGGCAAGAAGCAAGGTCTCACAGCACAAGTAAAGGAAAAATCCGAAAGTGTAGTTTTCCTAAGTGTTCCAAAGATCAAAACAGATGTCACAAAAAAAAACTTAAGTTAAAAAAAAATATACATATTATGTAATAATTGGAATAAAATGAAATCGATAACCAATATTGTGACAAACATGTTTTCGCACCAGTTATTAATTATTAAATGTGTGAAATATAATCGTCCTTTGCAATAAATACTAGGCATATCTAAGATTTATACTCAAAAAGGACAAAATGTGTAAAGGACTAAGTACTTCGTAAAAGTTGTTTCAGATTTCCATGCATCATCATGAGTCTTGGTCACTTTAAAATAAAGAAAATTCTAATTCTAAAAAAATTCTAATTATAATTTCCTCGGGAAAACGTTGGCAGCAGAATATAAATCACAGACTCCTGCCAAACCCTACGTTCAAAGAGGCTTGTGAATCTTCTAAGGGATAATTACTATACCCGTTATAATAAACTATGTAGGTATCTTCGATACACTTTTGATAAAGCCACCATCACATTCAGAGTTTCTTCTCAGCCCGAGTAGATTGAATGATTTCACTGAATCACAAAAGTTACTGAAATAAATTGTTTGTCGTTACGTAAAATATAAAGCACCCCCCGTTAAGTTTTCTCAGGCTTGGCAGTACCCACGTGTAAAGTATTTCTAAGTCTATCAAAATCATTGAAAGTTCGTACATAGTTAATAAGTGCAAAGTAGGTACTGATGGATAAATTAATTTTAATTAATTAATTAATTATTGTCATTAGGGTTACACAATTAGATATACATTGCATTAAAGCCGGTTTTAACATATATGTAGATTAATGATCGAGATTTAATCACAAATACATATATATATTTAATGCCACTTTATTTTAGATTAAATCTCGATCATTAACACAACAACTTCAATTGAATCTGATTAATACGATTATTTCTTTCACTCATGAAATAAATAATCGTATTAATCAGATTCAATTTTTTGAATTGAGTAGTAGTACATATAATTGTTCATTGTTTTTATACAAAGACTCGTCAGCTTTTTAGTATAACGTTACACTAGATAACAAATAGCCAGTAGGTACACGTTACACATTCAGTGACAGGTTGCGGGAAATAAAGTGTCAAATAAGTAGCAATTATATACATCTGATATCACACATCACATCGGTACGTTACGGCTCACGATGTTATCATAATGATTCAATACGTAGCTTGAGCAATGGTCAAGAAGAACAGGTCACGACAATAATCGAAAATACCTGTGGAACAAGTTGAGAACTGGTCGCCAAGGGGGCAGCTGGGCAACCCCGCATCAACGTCCGAAGGCGTTTTGCATGACGCGGTCAGGTACCGGTCAGTTGTCACGCTCGTCCAATAGGGGTCACTTGTGCACAATACAGTGTCCGGTCCACCCTGCCCCACGGCCTGCGTCGGTTGGGGTTCGATTTTGGAACAGGTTCGCGGCGGACAGTGATCGGATGGTTCAGTGCGCGGTCGGCGGTGGTGCGGTCCGGGTGCGGCGTCGCTCGCTACTGCTGCGTCGCCGGCCGCTCGCCCCACACGACCGCCGAACGCTCACTCGACCCGCTCGGAGAAGGGTGACATCGCAGCTCTTCCTCTTTGTTCGGTGATAAAGGGTTACCGATTGTTTGAACAGGAGCTTTTGTATGGAGCTTTATTTGTAATGTCTTAGTCGCCGAAACCGTTAATGAAAAAAAATAAGAAGACCTTCCGTATACCTATATATGCTTTATGCGTTTATTTCTAATATATGCATTTAAATAATTTATTAATATTTTTCTAATCTACGAAATATCAGAATCAAAATCTCAAGCTGAGTCCAAATCTCCATACATTAGAGTTCAACGAGCCACACGATATGTATGTATATGTACATTGATCGAGGTCGATCAGTTAAATGACAGTCGATAGTATAATCGTAACTCATTTAAGTGACACAAGAGCTTTCTTTTTTATAGAGCTGCTAGCTGGTATATATACAGAAAGGAAGTCAACAAAAATACCACTCATTTCCATTACTATACATAAATCTTGTTTCGTAGCTGGCTACGAAGCAAGAACTTGGCATAAACCATCCCAGTGAATAGGTGCTGGCACCTATTTGCTTTGTTTGCTTGCTACGAGTCTACAAGAGTGCGTAGTCGCAAATTTCGCCATTTTTTCGCTGCGTAGCGTAGTCGTAGCACGGGTATGATTGCCTAAAGGACAGCCACAAATTATAAACTTGATCACCTACAGGTTTATACGCTAAACTAGCATGATGCAAGTGTCATATAGTATGACATATAACATAATTAATGAATGTACAATGTTTTAATACATTTTTTTTATTGCATGGTTTAACCTACCAAATCAATTTATAATATTTTGTAGATAGGTTAAATTGAATGGAATAAGGAACCTTAACACTACAATTTAATTACTATAATACAGCGTGAGAAAAGCTCGGACGATGTAAGAATTAATTAAAGTTATGGCCTAAGGAAACATAAAATGTCGGCAGTGGTCGAGTAATTAGAAGTCAAATTTGAGTGAAGTCGAGAGGCGTGGAGGGTCCGCGACACGGAAGTCACCGGCGTTACTTTAATTATTATGCTATAGCGCCATTGTACAACAAACCTCCAACATCTGGAAATGCAAATACCTAAATCACTTCGCCGTCATACCATTCGTACTTAGCATTATCATTACAAAACAATAAAAGATCTACACTTATCGTCCGGAGCTTACAAAACTACAAGTCCTTGGAAGTTTGGAATGTCTCCTTCCGGATT
Source organism: Luperina testacea (assembly GCA_927399505.1). NCBI lineage: Eukaryota > Metazoa > Arthropoda > Insecta > Lepidoptera > Noctuidae > Luperina > Luperina testacea. Next base: position 12,038,645 of record OV656756.1, read on the forward strand.
TACTCGTGCATATATTATATTTTTCGCGATTTATAAAACCTCGGATTTAATGGATCATTAATATAACTGGGTGAATGTAGTTAAATAAAATTAAAAATAATCTTATTATCATAATAAATTATCAGATTATTGACAACTAGATTGTATTTTAATATTCCATATAAAATATGATGAGTGATTGTATCTCATTAGATACTGTTTATATTCTTGGCTGCTTAGCGACTAATTTAACGTGATTAGTGTGTAAAACAGTAATACTGCAACTATACTATCACGAATTATAATTACGTTTAATGAGTCAAATATATATATCGTCTTATTTTAATAAAATGATTAAAGTAGAACACTTACATCAATTTATTGGAACCGAAAATGCTTCAAACATTTGCCGTCTACGAATTTTATTATAACGGCCATTAATTTATATTGCGTTACAGATAGCAAACGATTTAGACTTGTTTTTTTTTACCGTTTTACATAATTACAAAATTATGCCTTATATTTATGAGTACGTGTGTGTACCGGCCAGCCGGCGCGCCCACTCGAAGCGGCGAATAAGAGAATTAGAAGAGCACGCTTGATCGAGACGGATGGCCACAGATAATGTGTCATGTTCGTTTTTTAAGTAGCCAAATAACACTAACTAGTGAAGCAGATCGCTAATGGCCCGTCCGATATGATTCTTAATAGATTTGGTATCGTGTACCATACCATTATAGGTATAATGGACTTTTGTTTGAATAAGTAAACGTACTAAAATCTTTGCTTATCGCATACTAAAATCTTTGCTTATCGCTTTAATTGAATCGAATGATTTGATATTATTCTGATTCAAATTAAAATGTAATTACTGCTTTTATTAAGATTTGCTTCTTAGTCATTGAACGTCTACAATTTTACATCATTGCACATCTCAACGAAACATAAAAGCCCTACAATTAGCCCTAATATTATATTTTTGTAGAGGCTCGTGATTCTAATCGGTGTAGATAATAATCACAATATAAGAAATAGATATATGTGTATAGTAACGACGGCATAATTAACCACTAATTTAGTTTGAGATAAGTTTTGGTTGCCATGTACGCACTAGATAACTACCCTGTAATATTACAAGTAGTCATATGAAAACGCTCCGTACATATCAAGTATGTGATTGGCGTAACGAGAACAAGTACCGATTTGGTCAATAATCGCCATAAGTATAGTGAGTACTTTCGCGTACCGAATGCAATAATAATTGGAGGGTCTGATTTATCACATTGCTGTTCTCCGAAACGCCTGAACAGTTATTGTGCAAGCACTTCACGTCGTGCGCACGAAAATATCTCGAGGAGTCCATGCGGAGTTCACGTAATTATAGGTGGAAAACTTCATGCATGGGAAGTTCTGACGAGATTTTTTTATCTCTCTTATTAATTCACTTAACCGTTTTAAGTCGTGCAAAAAATAAACAATCACAGTAGGTACCGAGTATTCTTTCTTTGAACTGACCCTCTGCTTTTGCACTATGAAACTTCAGCTATAACGGGTGACACAAAGGAAGGGTCAAGCTTTCACAGAGAAATAAACGTTGCTTCCCACACTGGTCATTCACGGGTACCGGTCATCGGTGGTCATCGAATGTTTTGTTTACACATTGTCTCCTCAGTAAAAAAACAACCCTTTTCATTTTGAATGGATTATATCTTTTGAAATACTGCTAGACGGACTTGGCAGTGCGACTCCCCCTTTAAATTGTGCAAGCGGCCGCCATTCATCTTCTAATATGCAGGTAGATACTTGGTGTAGCATTACAAAATTATTTTTCAAATTGTACCCGATCGTACCGGTTGATCGTAACAGTGCTTCGTAATACCATATAAGTAAGAATGGTTTCTTATTTAGTTAGACTTTTTAAATAAAAATTACTGATACAGAATTATCTTATTAGGTTTTTTTCACGTTTTATGTATAAGTATCAGGTAGTTTAAGGAATCCAATCAAGAATATATAATTAAAGAAAAATGAAAAAATGTCACTGAAACACTTTTGACCGGAAAAATTGGCAAACAAAATTAATATAAGTTGATATTATCCAACAAGAATCTAAATACTTTGGATTCTTCTTATTGATAAACAATGTATCTTCCTACATACTTGGGCAGGCACCAAGTGATAAAGGGAAATCGTCGCAATACCTACGCATATAAGCTAGACTTTTAGAATACGACCGCCAATCTGCCTTGATTATTAAAGGTTGGGATTAAAGGTACAAGTTCAAGCAACTGCCAGTTACATGGTGTGGTAGTTTAGGTACCCTGTGATCGATGTAGCTTTCTGAGAGTCGAGGCAGGGCGCGGGCGCAGGCGGCGGGGGCAGGCGGGGCGCCGTGTGTGATGCTGCTATACACTGCGCGCTGTATCGACACTCGGAGAAAGTCGACGTGATCATGATAAGCCACCAGCCGACGATAAATTTATGCGCCCTTTGTTTCTTTTCAGCGATTTATCAAAAAAGACCCCCTTTGTGTACACGTGACGTTCTATGTTCTCCCGAGAAACACTACAAGCGGGTCAAACGGTCACGGTTTGTGTATTGTTCAGCTGTATTTATAGTGAAATTATTCGAGAACTCACCAACTGGATAGGTACCTATGATTAGTCTGACTAACTCAGCACATGAAGCGCTACTTAGCGTTCCAGCAGGCATACTAATATAAGCAGTCAGTGCTCAACGCGCACTGTTATTACCGGGAGGAACCCGCTGTAACAAGATAAGCAACAGAGTAGAATAATAATAAAAACCGTAATGTATCGAGTGCCGTAAATTGCTTGTTTTGTTCACATAGGCCGCGGGCGGATCAATTTGACCCTTATCGAGAAAATAACCGACGAAAGCGCAGTCCTATTAACTGCGTCGAGAAAAAATTAATTGTTCGTGATTATGGATTGTGGATAATTGATTGTCGGCGAGGACGGGATGTGTCGCGGCCATCCTCCCTCGGTGTTAAATTGAGGCGAGTGTCTTCTTATAACCACGAGTAAGCGTTTACTAATAAATAGACTATGTCAACGTAATACGTTAGTACCTACTATTAATGTTTGCCTGTTCAGCGCCATTCGAATTTGTAAAATACTAAATAAATTGCGTTTACCATAAAAGGGAACGCTGTAGTGACTCAGACATAGATGATAAACAGACTTAGCATAATTGTTGCAGCGTCATATGAATGCGCAAAGTACGAGCGCCTACGAGCTTCTACGATAGAAATGTTTACGGACAAACTTTTCTGGAAGCTCGTATAGGCAATAATTTCTTTACTATCAGGGCTCTGACTCTGATCATTGACAAATAAAAAGAATTGACGTAACGGCAAGTTTAAATAAATCCTATGGACTAGCCTACATGTATCTACCTACTTTTCACATCAGCATTTATCTACCAATAGTTTCTAGAACTTGTTATATTTACAATTAGTAAGGTTAATCAGAAGCAAATTCTTGTAAGAAAATAGAAAGAATATAAATAAATAAGTTGATCGCCCCGACTGGCTGGCTGACCTCTAAGAAAGTCACTGTAACACTGGACAAGCTCAATAAAGACTAACTTTCAAATAGTAGGTACGCACTTATTGTCACAACCTAGAACTACAGTGGTGGCATTAACGTTACTTAACCCATTATTTATTATCCTGGGATCACTTACTTAGATTAGTTAAAAGATGAAAAATAACAAAAAACTCGTGTCTTTATCTTTTAATGAAATTTTAAGAAAATTGTCGTCGTTAGACATTAATTTTACTTAACAGGTGCCTTCGTTGAAATTGTTTAAAATCAATAAGTAGATGTGGCTTGAAATAGTATTAAGGTGTTTTAAATACCTGGAGCTTGACTTATTCAAGCCGTAAGGGTTAAAAACATCCACGATACAGTTAGGTTTGTATCCGAGACGAGTTTTATTTATACATTGAAGCAACGTTAAAGATGTAGATTATTGCATCATTGCGAGGTGAATTGACTTCCAGACTCTTAGCATCTCAGTTTATTCTAGGAATTCGCTCCGTGTAGGTAAAACTCAGTTTACTTAGTCAACTATGTAGATATACACACGTGTACTAGGAGTGAACAACCCACATTATACGATTATTATCAACTAGCACACGGTCGGTGTGCATACGAACAATATCATTAATTGCCACAATAGTTAACAATACAGACTATTGATACTGTTTGGTACACAAACATGGAAGGTTCAGATAAAATACGATTTCGTGACCAGAACCGTGAAGTATTCGTTCAGCATGTTCGTATTTCAAAACTTATAACAATATCAGCCAGCATTTACTTTAATACAGACACTTGTACAAGCTCTAAATCACACGTAATAATCATAATTAACGGGAGTTCAACTCATATACTATGCACCACGATTAATAAAGTGTAAAGCAAAATTATTTGTAGGCGAGTACTCAACTCAACATAAATGTTAAATTGATCCTATTTTATGGAACTCGCCCGTGGTTGTACGTAAGTACACTAGTTATGCAGGCTTTGCTATGCACAAAGAATGCAAGAGTATAATATTTTTCTCGTAAACTTTGTTGCTAACGTTTTCGATATTCACAGAAATCATAAAGGTAATTTCCACACTAATAGTGTCATGAATTCAGAAACAGCTTCCTAACGGGCGACGCGCCGTCGATAAACACGCGCACGTTTATGACAAAGTAATCGAAGTCGAATTGTTAATTGCGTACGTCGAATGAATTTAAAAATGCATGGCATTTAAATGCCAACCCGGTCGCCATTTTAGTTCGACGCGAGAGAGACTATCACCTTGAACACGACTTAAATCTGACAGCCTCGAATGTCACTCTCGCCCGAACCAATTAAAATAAAATTAAAGTATCGCTAGTTTTTGTCGCGTTGTTCGTTGTTTGTGTTCGAAATATTTGTTTCACGTAGGTACTGTATTATTTTTTTATTTGACATTCCCGCACAAAGATAGGTATTCAAGTATGTAGACTTGGCTCGATATAATACTACAATTATTGTAAGGGAGTAATAATACCAATAATTATATAAAAAAGCTAATATGCATAAAATGAATAGCCAATGTCAAAAAATAAATCTAAGTTTAGGTTGGTTACTAATTTAAGCTCTGTTTTGAACTCGTTTTTTTATACCTACGGACCAGGCAAAAAAGAAGGACATTAGTAAATAACGTTACAAGCATGTCACATAACGAACAAACAGGCAATAATAATAAATGTATATATACAGCTAGTAGAGGCATGCGCGTTGCGCATTGCGTATGAGTCGTATGTGTTACAAGTTGCGAAAGTTTTATGGAGCGAGAACAAGGCGGGCAGATCTGAAAAATAAGTTTATAACATACAGTTACGGCAAGTGATTGAGAGATAAGTTTCCAGAACACCTTAAGCAGTAAAAAAAGTGTGACGATGCACTAACACTGCTTCATTCATCTGAAGATAGCCATCGTTTCTTTCTCAGTACCGCTAAATTACATTTCTAGTAGCCGTGTAGCGCGTTTACGAGGCACTTTGAAGATGCTACGGTGTGTCCGTAATGGCTATTGCAATATTATACGGTCAGATGCCCGACTGATATCAACGTATTTTCTACTGTATAATTTTTGTCCTCAGAAGATACCATACACAGGGTCAAAGAAAATTGTAGGGGGTACATCGTATGATGCCTAACATTTGCCGCTTATCAAACATCTAAGTTTTCGTAGAAAACGAGGACATTATGTTACACTGACGAGACCCGCCGTTCTTACAACTTTTTAGTGTTTATCGTTAAACATAAAAATTCTGTGATAGTGATAGGTGCCGTTAGCGTGCTGCTTAGCTATAAACTTTTGTTATAATTTCATTTTGTGAATATTTTACACATTTATATCCGTTTCGGTCATCCTCGGTCAACAACTGGAATTTCATCTAGCAGATAAGACTGGAACTATGCTAACAGAGATGAGTTGAGCTTTGTTATCTACTCTGCACATATTCTTCGGCGGCTGTCACTCATTCGAGAGCAGGCGCAGAGTACGAGTATTAATATCTACTCGAACCTTTATTCTATGGACCAGATACTTATCTCGGAAGCTATGTTTGAACTCAATTATTTATGACTTACCTCCACGTATGACAGTTGCATTACGAAAGCCAGTATCGTAAAATATATAAGCTCAAACAGTCTAGATGAATCAGACTAGTTACCTACTGAATGTAAATGATTCAAAAGTAGAACAAAGTTGAGTTATAAGTAAATTTTCGTCTAACAAATGTAATGTAAATACGAGCCATTAATCTTACGTAACGAAAACTCGATTTGCCGTTTATGAGACACAATAGCAGAACAATAGCGCTTGGCCTTATTTGAAGTAACGAGTATCAACACATAGCTCCCGCCTCCCTTTATATATGATACTGTTGACTAGACGATTTCATATGAAACTAAGTACTGAACAATAATCTGATCAAACAACAGTTTTAATTTTACGATGTCAATATCCTCTGGCAGTAATTTTAAGATCATGCTCGTAAACAGACAAATTACAGTCACTCTAGACGTAGACGAAATAAAATGTTTTGCAATCAGAAGAATAAGTGCGGAAGCGATCAACTTTGGGATCACTGATTAATCAATCATAAATGCTATCGTAAAACTGTGATACCCAAATGAACGCCGGCGGCGACGCGGGCTCACGCAGCGGGCATAGCCCGACGCTACATTACACCTCTGTATTGCTATAAAATTTATGAGGGCTCTATTTTGGAAGCTAATTAAAAAATTTGTGATAGCCGTTAGAAAAGTCCGATCGTGAGAGAGTGATAAAACTTCTGGGTAAGCAATTTGAGGTGTAGGTATATACTGCACCATAATTAGCATCGATATTACTTTACCACACAATTATATTTTATTTCAGTTAGTCTTTGACAAGATGACATCCGTTTGGAAGAAGACGAATACCTATTAGTACGAAAATTATAGGTGCCAAAGTATTAATGAGGCGCATGTCCAATCAATAGAGAATTTAAACGGGACTCAACACAGAAATATTTATAGTGACCCGGCGCCGCACGGTCAGGCCGCTTATCATGGACACCACGACTCACGGAAACCTCCGCGGTAGTTAGTGATCACTGTAAAATATGATCTATGATGGCTGTTGCTTATTTAAAATAACAAATACAGTAAAAGTATTGTATAAAGCTCATATTGGTTTTTTTTTTCACAAAAAGCTTCATGTACAATTAATTGTGTTTGGAGCCTCCTTTTAGGCAAACAATACCTGTGTTAGGAGACTCCGCTCTTCCATATCTTAGATTTAGTGTTACAATTAAATATCATAGTAATTCTCATCATCAATACACTAACATCTTGAGCATGTATCATGTGATAAGAAGCGTGGTGTGCATTAGTTTGGTGTTGTGTGTAGGGTGCGTGTAAGATATAGTGTAGTTTGATGAGATCTATGTGATGTGGTGAGATGTGTGGTGTGGTGTGATGTGGTGTGGTGTGGTGTGATGTGGTGTGGTGTGGTGTGGTGTAGCGAGTCGTGGTGTACAGTAGTGTAGTATGTGGAGTAGATTGAGGTGTGTAACGTTATGCAGAGTGATTATATTACTCATGATAATACCAAAAGAGCTTCTGTATCCTCATAAGTAAGACACTTAATCCAGTTAGTTATCATTTTTTTACATTAATATTGGAGGTTTAGTAAGAGCCTAGTAATCAAAGTATTTTCCTTTTTACATAGGTATGAAACTACTTTATTAAAGAAAGGTAGCATAATCAATGAGGAACGTTGTCATAAAATAAGTTTTTATAATTGGATGATTTTTATGAGTTCGTGCTTGCTATAGCTCAAATTCTCAGATAATTAACATATCAGATTAGCAGGATCGAGTAGACATCAAGCAAATAATGACATAACTGTCAATAAGATGACGAACTATGTACACATCTTTTATTGATTTGATTTGAAATTTCTTTATTTTAACATAAACAAAACAGAAAAAGAAGTTACATTCAGATCTGATTCAGAAGCATTCAACCTTATGATTGGGTGTTTTGTGCAGACTATGATGCCTTTATAAAATATTTACGTATACATACTTATATAAATTATGTAATGTAAAAAAACTTCTTGTTATGAATCGAAGGTATCATATTACTTACGTTAATTAAATATTGTACTGTTCAGCGCGATGATTAGACACAAACGCACTTTAGAACACATAATTAAACATTTTTTTTAAGATAGTAACAAAGTACAATATTGATAGAATTACTTATTTTTACCTTGACAGATAATACCTATAATTTAACTAAAATGCAAATGAACTTCGTGTACTGAGTGAGATTCGTTGTAAATCTACCTACATTTAGAGCAAACGTAAAAAAAAAGTTCGGTCATGGAGTCGCATCGCTTTTGTTAAGGCTCCTACAAACAGGCGCGACACGCGATATAATCGCGCGTGACACAAAGGCACCGCTCGTTGCGCAACTTGAGATGCCTTCGTGTCGCGCGCGATTTTATCGCCTGTCGCGCCTGTTTGAAGGAGCCTTTAGTCGTATAGCAGCAAGTGGTGTGGGAGACGATATCGATGATATGTGTCGACATATTTTAAGTATGTAGATCGGGTTCGACCAGTGGAAGAAATAAGTGGGTTTAATTTAATATAATGTTTAGGGTTAGTTACCAGATATTTTTTTTTTTTGTGATTTGTAATTAATTGTTTTAATGTTGGGAAATTTAACTGACTGTGTAAAGTTTTAAGATTTGTCCGTAAGGGTGTATTGAATGAGGTTTTTATTGCTTTGATTTGCACTACTTGTAGTTTGGTGTAATTATTTTCGCATGTGCTACTCCAGCCTGGTGCCGCGTAAGTAATGCAGGGTCTTACAACGGTTGTGTAGATTTTTAGTTTGGTCATTGAGCTGACTTTAGATCGCCGTTTTAAGATTGGATGTAGGCAGTTTAGAGCTTTTATCCTTTAATGCGGAAGTATTCATCCACACACACACATGTCCATGTCGCACAGTTGTCCGTGCTAAGTCCCCAATACCACGTACTCTGGCCGCACTTAATGATCTCTTTGACTCTAATCCAACAAACGATCAGGGGCCCAATTCTGTAAAATAACCAACTTCTCAATAGTGTGTCGGTAGTGTGTCAGTGGTGTCTCAATAGAATAGTCATTGACATTCGGTATTCTACAAAATATTTATGGTCATTGACTTGCCACTGTAGTGCCATTGAAACGCCATAGTAAGACTATTGTAATAATTGGTAGTCTGGTCCACTATAATGTGTCAATGGCTTCGTGATGACCAAAGTTACGGTAGTCTGTAATATTTTTAAGTGTATTTGACAGTTGTGTCTATCGTGTTTGAATAGTGTTTTGGCCATCGAATCGCCATTATGAAGCCATTGAACAACGACACCTCTTTTCGCTATTGTCTTGTTTCAATTTGTTTATTTTTTTTATTTAAAATAATTGTGTGCGTGTGTGTGTGCGTCTTACGTAGTCAATTAATAAAGTGGACGTATTTCGCCACAATGAGGACTTTTGGCTTATAGTGCCGGCCGACCGCCGACGTTTGCTTTTGCGGCAGCGCCGCAAATGAGATAGGAAGCATTATACAGTGTTTTTGTTTTTTATTATTAGTTTACAAATGACATGGATGGATGGATGGACGGATGGACGGACGGACGGACAGGCGGCCGGACGGATGGACGGACGGACGGACAGACGGACGGCCGGAAGGATGCCGACGGGCGCACGGACAGATGGACGGACGGGCGGACAGACGGACGGACGGACGGAAGGACGGGCGGACGGACGTACAGACGGACGAACCGCGGACAGACGGACGTACGGGCGGACAGACGGACGGACGGACGGGCGGGCGGACGGACAGACAGACAGACAGACAGATAGATACACATCTATAACGGTTGATCACTACTTGGCGGTGTGTCTCATGGTTGCACCAAATGGGAGTCCAGCTCAGCATATGCCAGGTACAATACATGACGTGATTCTGCTGCATCCCGTTAGTGACACACGGATGTCGAGAAGACACATCTGAGTTTCAACAAAATGGTACCTACATAGTGCGGCGCGTAATTATAAAGGTGGTAAGTACCCACAGTCGACTGTCATACGCAAGTGTGAAGTTGGTTGGATGCTAAAGAACGTGCATCCAGCACGTTCTTTAGCATCGTTGTGATTTGAAAGTTTATGAAACGAAAAAGCGACAATAAAAAGAGACATGTAAAATTCATAAGATTTAACGTGGGAGAAAATGAGATAGGAAGCATTGTACAGTGTTTTTGAAGGTTTCACTTCTACCACGTGTGAATTGCACACATGCTGTTTTTTTTTTTCAGAAAGGCATAGACAAAAAATTATCGTGATAAAAATCTTATTTTTTTAACAACATACGCCATCTTTTTAGTGAAATTTGATGTTTTCGATAATAAAACGTTTTTAGATTATTAAAAAAACCTTTATTATAAAGTTTTAATTGATAAAAATAGGATTTCAAAAAGTGGTAGGTTTGGTGATTTTTGTTAGCAACACTGAAAACACTATTGTACTGCCACACTATCGACATACAATCGACACACTACTGAGACACCACTGAAACGCCATTGAAGTTTTTGCAGAATGCCAAATGTGCAACAGTGGCAACATAATGTCTGTAGTGTGTCGATAGAGTGTCAATGGCGTGTTGGTTAACTTAAAGTTACAGAATTGGGCCCCAGTTTGCGGACGAGTGGACGAAGATTTTGTCGGCATGTCAGAAGTATTGTGAGAGGGATGTATGAAAGTGTTGTTAACTTTTTATTTGATTTTATATTTAATGTTTTATGTGTGTCTTTAACTTCTGTAATTGGTTGTAAACCGTTTTAGTTAAAGAATAAATAAATAAATAAATGATTCAGTATTTTAGTTCCAGTTCATTTTGTTGTCTAGCAATAGTCCAAGGTACGTAGGTACTTGGTCGATACTCGCCATGGCAAAGTATAATCACCGACTTTTATGCTTTTTTTAGGGAATGATCGCTTTCGTGTGAACATTATGACTTCAGTTTTTGTTGAATTTAATTTTAATTTCCATTGAGTAAAATAGAAAAAATATGAAACTAGAAGCTGTGATGATAACTGAAGCCGTTCAACAATCAAATCTGTATCTTTACTTGAAGTAAATGGTGCTGTGTCATCCGCAAAACAAGCAAGATGAATGTGAGCCTGCTTGGGCAAGCCGTTTATAAACAAAATGAATAAATTCGGCCCGAGCAAGGAGCCATGTGGCATCCCAGCAGGAATAGATCTTGGTTTAGACACAATATCGCCAATATGAACACTGAAAGACCTATCCGTTAAATACTCCTAGATGATTTTACAAGTCCAATCGGTACATCACACATAATTTGCTTATGTAAAAGGCCTGAATGCCAGACGGCATCAAAAGCCTTTTCTACGTCTAGCAACATCATGCCCGTAGATTCACCTATATTAAAGTGATGCATGACATGCTCTGCGACCTTGGCCAGTTGCTGAGTGGTAGAATGAGCCTTTCTGAATCTGAACTAGTCGGGTAATAGCAGGTGGTTTGTAGCTATTGTTAAGCGTGATGAAATTACTCCTTCAAGTAATTTTCCTAAGGATGGCAGAAGACTTATATAGGCCGATAACTAGTTGGTGTACTTTCGTCTTTTCCTGGTTTATTGAAGGTTATAATTTTGGCTCTTTTCCAAGCAGAGGGAAAGTAGCCAATTCCCAGGCAACCATTAAACATTTCAAACAGTTATAAATACTATGCATTTACGTGATAGATTCTTTAGTAATCAGTTGTGTATATCATCGACGCCCGGAGACTTACGACATTTAAGATTTCTAATTAATTTTCACACTTCTCTAGGATGCACGAGATTAGGTGGAATAAAATCATCAGCGTTTTCGAGTTTATTTAATGATTCTTTGAGCCAGCATTCTCTATAAAGCTATCACTAGTCCAGTTCCTAGTCAAACCCATGTTTTCATAAAAAGTATCAGCAAGCACTTCGGACTGTTCGGCAGGGGACGTAGTTAATAGACCATTTTTACACTTCAACGGTGGAATTTCTGCAACCTTATAAGTCAGAGATTTAACAACCCTCCAGATATCGTTAAATGGATATCAATTTGAGCCCGATTGTAGTTCCATTTTTTGTCATTATAAATTTGGATAAACTATCTTTTGTTATTTATCGATAAACCCAATCAAAATTCAAACATGATGGCACGATGATGGTTACTCCTAGCGAACACGTTCTTTTATTTATAAACATTTAGTTCTAGCTGCACAACGTAGCTTCATTATTCAAATTGTTCTGAAAAGTTGTCAGGTAATAACTTACAGTGTCGTTTAATTCACTCATTGCATACAATCTTTAGAAAACTTAAAGATATATTTTAAGATTAGTTATCGATCCAAAACGAATTCATTTCTAATATATTGTCTCATTAATTACAGAGCCGCGTCGACATGAATGAATTGCGAGCCTGATACAGAACCTACGTCTTGGAACTTAGTCACGCATTTATTCCGGGTGGACTCAAAGGTGCGCCGATCATCGAAACTTAAGATTTCTATTACACATGAAACAATTTGCATAAAATCAGCAAAGGTTAAGACAAGAACTGAATAGTGGTATAACCTACGTAGAAATGCTTACACCTTTTTATGTTATAGGTACCTACATATTCGTTTACTCGAAAAACTATCGCTGCCACGAACCGTATTAATCAAACATCGTACAACAGCTAACTTGCAATCGTATCGAATCACTATCGAATGGAATAAATTTATTTAATGAGCCGTCTAAGTGGTTTGTTTATAGCTTTGTAATAACCGAATCACGTTCGTTTTTCAGTCCATCGAACTTACAACGGTGACGAATGGCGACAACATGCAGCACTCGATCTTCCGAGATTTATGCTCGGAGTAAATTAGCGCGAAGGGCGGAACGGGGCCCGAGCATAGCGCCATAGACGAGCGACAGTCGCGGTCGCGTGCTTGCGGTGACCTATCACTACAGCGATCTGCTTGATACGCGACATGCGCCCGCGCTTGCACTTTGCTCGACATTACAAATGGCACCTCCCACAATGTCATACAATTGGAGCCAAAGTTGTGTGTAGGACTGATAGTCATCAACTGACATGCCTACAAGTTAATGCCTCCTTCGAGTTGTTTTAAACACAAAGAAGGTTCAAATATTTAATAACAGCCTTGTTAATGGTCTACCTATACATATTTTACAGAACAAAACAATGAGCTTGCATTCAAATATCCTAGCATAATGTAATAAGATAGGGAATGTAATAAACGGGATTATTCAATAAATTGTTGTTAAAAACAACAATTTATGATCATGAATACATGATCGTAACGAATCCAATTCCAGACGATGACATTTTGTGGTTAAAATACGAGAAGGTCACACGGTCAAACCGGAAAGGGATCGGCACCGTATCATCTCGAGCCATTCAGTATTCTTTCATCTTTGTATGAAACTCCCTACTACAACGCACACTAATCGGAATCGTAACGTAATCGCCTCGCCTCGGGACAAGCTCACGAACGGCGCGGTGCGGTGCATTACGGCTCGTCGTCCCCGCGCTTACGGCTCGTAGTGCCCGCGCTTACGTATCTCCGTACCCCAGCTTACGTCTCTCCGTCCACCCTTGACCCTCTCATCCCTCCGGCCTGCCTGCTGCACCATCAACCAGCGGTCGGCGAGCCGTAAGCGCGGCGTCGCCTTGCCGTAGCCGAGTCGACGTATCAGAGCTTCTGATCCGCTTTGGTTACGTGCTTACGTTAGGTTGACGCCTGTTTGACGGCGAGGTGAAAAGCGATACAATGTCGAACCCTTTCCGATTTGCTACGTGTGCTATATGACCTTAAGCATCAGACTACTTAGTTCGTAGACTTTGCGTAAATTTTTCGTAGACCCCCATTAAAATCCTAAATTGTGAAGATACTGAAGACGAGTGCGTAGCAAGGCAATAATTATTGGTATTCGGAGTGGATTATGAAATTAGCTACCTACCTAATAAATAGGATTTTGAGAAAAAATATTAATCTACCGGATTGCAATTTACTACGAAACCATAATTACTTTTATAATTCACAAGTACTTAATGGTTATTTTTTTTAACTTCATAATCTGCCTAGCTTTTACCCAATTATGTTGGGGTCGGCTTCCAGTCTAACCGGATGCAGCTGAATATCAATATTTTACATGGAACGACTGACCTCCACAACCCAGTTACTGGGTAATATGATACTCTTGGTAACACTGGTTGTCAGATTTTCGGGCTTCTGACGACCCGTAAAACTGTCCGAGATCCGACTGTCAAAGATCCACGAATGACAGCCGGGACCAACGGCTTCATGCTTTCCGAGCCACGGAGGGGTCTTGGTATGTAAAGATCGTGACCCATCCACGGACCAACAGCGGCAATCGTAGCTTAACCTGATCGATCGACCCGTGTGGCTGTTATTACTTAGCCACAAGCCCCTCTTTTTTTTAACTTATCTACTGGTAATACGATGACAGCACTAGGAAGTGGTGAAGGGCGGGCGGTTTGGGAGACAGTATTTTGTAATTTTGACGTTCGAAAAGTGCTGATTCTCAACCTAGTTTGAATGAATGACTTTTGATTTGATTTTGAAAGGATCGTTTATTATTCATTGATACATTATACTCAATTATAACAGACCTATGTTACTATTTATTGATTTTATTATGTACCTGCAGAAAACACTAAAAAGTAATAATTATTAAGATATAGTAGGTAAAGCACAGGGAAGCTTTAAAAATTAAAATATATTAAAATGTATTTCGACAGCCAGACAGGTAGGGTTCATGTACATAAATAAACAAATAATTTACCACGTTTCATTGGTATGGCAAGTGAATATTATTTTACGATTTCCTTTTTATTTGTCATCCCATACTGTTCCCCTGCTGGGCAAAAGCTGATATCTCTCTTGTACACCAAACATTGAAGCGATTGTCAACTTATGACTTAAAATTTCTTATTTGTTTAATTGTATAGCCCTAATGGGTTGTTTTTTGAGAAACATAACATTTCTGTAAGACCACACTTGTATAACCGAAAAACATACAAATAAATACTTTGACTTTGACTTTGACTCGACATAATAAATTAACTGGTAAAATGTTCTATCCTACCACAGACCAAATAAAAAGTCCAGATATAGCGCTGCGAACAATACAGTGAAGCATGCAAAAACTACACCTCTGCTCTGTGCATACACGCTCACACGCACACATTTACAACCATTTACAATCAAACTACACCTCACTATGTGCACACATGTTTACGAAACCGGCTTCACTTTACTGTTGACAGCCCTCTGTCTTGGTTTTTTATTTGGTCTGAGTATCCTACATGGAACATTCAGGTGGTCTATTCGTAACAGACCGCAAGGCATAATTTTGAATTAATTTATACCGACTGTTGCGTAGGTTCCGATTGTTCCCAAATTACAGTTCTATTGGTCACCGGTGCGTGGTTACTTAGGAGCAGCCCTGTATTATTGGCCCTGCCCTTGCGAGTTATTTTATGAGTGCTAATTAAGCTTCTTGTTTCTCGAGCTCACTCTCGATCCTGAAACTAATTATTAGTTATCTGTGAACTTTTTATCTGCCGCCCACGAACAATGGAAACGTGACTGTACTGGCGATCTCGCCGATGTATTATTACTGCTACGTCCTCTGCGTTGACCAGTACGTACCTGTGGGATTCAGATGGAGGTACATAGCATCCATTTATTACATTGACTGTACAGCGTGCGTACAGAATAAGACCCGTATGTAATGTCATTCTCTTCATTCGATAAGGAAATACCACAAACCTATAAATATATAGCTATTAAAAACAACTCTTGAAACATGATATTCTCCTTCGGAACTTAAAATATTGGCAATATTGCAAAAGGCACTAAAACAACCGTCGCATTGACTCTTTACAGCGTTCACTTTGGAGTCGATCGCCGAAATATCGAGAAATACTTCGTTATGTGCGAAAAGTATATCAACAAATCTTTTGCAATAAGTTTCATTGTATTGAATCGTAACAGATTGGTAATTTTGTCCTTTGTTTGTATTGATTTTACCTAAAGCCTGTTTTCACATTTTTGTTTTCGACTCTTGCAGAAACGTGCACTGGCCTTTTTTTATAACTTACGTCAATAAGAATTGCAATCTTAACCGTGCATAAATTAAGTTTGGATGTTATGTAATTTAATTGGTTTCAAGTGCTTTCGTGAACATTTTTGCGGACGCCCGACACATTTGGAGCGAACTGAATATGCAAGCACTAAAGGGACTGCGCCGCTGCCACTGGCGTTAATAAAATATGAACAGCGAATCGCTATAAAACCGTCTTAGCCACGGGTTCAAATAACGACTGTCAATAAAACGTTTATGGTAGTGTGTACTGAATGACCATAAATTGTAAAGATTAAGGTCAATAACGCGATGGATATGATAACTGCTAAGAAAACGTAAAGCACGGTTTAGTTCGGTACGCACCTTTGTGCACTCTGTGCCTGGCTCAGGTCTGCTCAGGTGTCAGCGCGGTATGCGCTATGTAGGCACTTACGATGACGATAAAATATCGTAGCTACTAAACTTATAAAGTTATAATAGACACCAATTATAGAGTTTCCGGTGCAATTTAATAGTCTAATAATATCTCGAACTATTACATGCGAATTAAGCATGCTTAATAGGTTTCTGTAGATACTGATTTTATAAATAATTCAAAGGGTAAAATAGAACCCGGTAAAATCTATCTTATTGTGTTCTTCTACGGCTATGGACTACGGCGGCGCGGCGTGCCTAAACCATACCTGTGTACTAGATGCAACTTCAGTAGGTAGCTAAGGAACTTATAATAAATTCGACCAATTTTTGTATACGCAGGTACCTAGGTGTCAAGAGGAATAGGCCTGTTTTAACGAGATGCAATTGCACCTGACCTAATTGTTGCTGAAAGATATTATTCTACTTGCCTTTTATTATGTCGCCTAGATAATAACTAATTTCTGAAGTATATTTTTGATATCAGAGAAAGACCTCAATCTTAAACAAGACCATCATTAGGTAAAATTATGTAATTAAAAGAAATACATAGTAGTATAGTAGTAGTAAGTAGGTATCTCTACTTGAATCAATAATATATTTAAGGTTGATTTTTCAATCTTCAGAAAACTTTCTGAGAAACAAAAGTTGTGGCTAGCTTTTGTTTAGAAAATATCAAACCGCAATAATTATTATTTACATAAAAGTTTTCTGACTATTGAAAACTCGGCCCATATTGATCTTAATTAATATCCAAGTTACTTCTTAAAGTTTAGATGAGTAGATATCATTTATGTGAACAACGATGACTTTAATAATAAATCAAACTATATCACGTAACTCGTTAGTAATACATTTTACCAAAAAAAATATGGTAACATAGACTATGAACAGTATACTATGTTCCATAAATTGAAATCGACGTTGTCTTGTTTTCTCAAATCAATGTTTAAAATGCTACACGTAGCGCCACCTGTTGCCAAATAAGAGAACTACAACGATGTCCATGCACGCGAGAGACATCTATGATGGCTATGGTGAAACTTTCACTTGTATCTAAACCACTCTATCAACTTAAAGTGGTACTTTAGAAGCTTTTGACTATATGCACGACTTTTAAGCTTCACCTATGTAGCCTGTTTGATTTTTGTTCCTATAGATTTAGGTGCAAAAAGAAAACATGGTATTTACGCTTCAAAGTATCTGGGGATGCGAAAGACTGAATTGTGACTTGAAAGGCGCGAAATTAAATTGGGTAGGCAGGTATTATTATCCATAGAAGACCTTGATTGAGTTCGTAATTGGATTCCAATTACACTAATATAGATACTAGAGCGAAGACAGTAACATCCACAATTACTGTAAGTAGCTTACATACCTGGGTATTCTCTTTAACAACCCCACAAAAAGTCACGGCCTAATGAGGAAAATGCCTTTACTTTTTACCTAATGACTGTATCAATCAATCAGCGGCTCAATTTCACCGCTTCTTGGGTAAATGCCTAGGTACTATATTATGCTGGTGCGTATATCCTCTTAGTACCTATATAAAAATAAATCGCACAAGGATTGTTAAGCCAGCCATTGATTGGCGGAGTAAGACAAGTCTGTCGCGGTCGCCGCCGTAAATATGCTGACCACGTCCACTATTGTTTTAAATAAAATGCTATCTGTGGGTACAAAAACGAATGCACTGACGGACCGCACCATCTCGTTAAACCCCTTTGGTTGCACGCGTCCTCATTCAGCATTTGAGTTTGTGTTTTTGAGTTTGAGTTCATAAACTTACTAGGTACATATAAAAACACGGACATTAATATTCATAGTAAACAAGAAATAATGTGGCCATTCAAAAGTTTACCAGTGATATCCAATAGCGAATGGAAGAATATATCGTTATTTTACAATCACACCAGACACCACTCTACAAGATATCCAATCGATTCTCGGTTGTAAGCACTTCGACATTCAGTTTTTTTCTGCTTACCTTATACCTAGTGTCCGTAATAGGAAGGGCGATGCTACTGAGCCACTATGAATATTTCGAGGAATACACGTACCTATTAATTCTAAAGTCACATAGTTCGATTTGTGTTACTGGAACTTAACGAAATGTATGAAATACTGACGTAGTTCTTCGTAATTGTGTCCCGATTAGTACTGGCCTCGATACAATATGCGAGCAAAAACAATGATCCGAAAAAGGCGACAAAATTAATTATCGCGAGAGCAGAGCCTTCGGAACCGGTGTCTTCATTCTTGATGGAGCTGCGCTTTTTTGCCAAACTGGCAATCAGTCAATAGCACATCTACCTACAGCATGCACAAATACTTTCCTACAAGCAGTATAATGACTGGTAGATACCATAAAACTCTAGTAGTTCATTATATATGGTTGGAAAGAGAAATCTTTTTAGAACTTATGATAGTACACTACCCTATCACCGTCCAAGATATTCAACAAGTTTAATCAAACTAAATAGCATGTTGAAACAAATTCATATTTAATCAACGGGTACTCTTATTAATAGTCGTAAAGTAAGTATTGTTGGTAGGTAGTTAACATCTTTAAATTATCTCTATACAGCGAAGAGAGTGATAATTATAGCATTCAAGTGTCGAATAAATTCCGCGTCAACGGAGCTTGTCTGGTATAGAGATGCATTACGCTATAATTATTTATCACAGAAATAACTCTTAGCTATGGTGTTAAAATGTTTTTTTTACATTCAATAAGCGATACGTTGCAAAAGTATACGGCCTCACATATATCTATCAACTGCTGCCTATCGGTATTACTGATACGATTAACGTTGTGATAACACTGATTGATAACAACATTAGCAACCTCATAAACTTGACTACGTGTGAGACCTATGGCCCAATAAAAAATAGAACAGCCTGCCTGAAACTAAAGACAAACATATTTTGTGCACATTGAAAACTACTTGAGTGATAATTAATTTAATCAATTACAATAATATAACCTTTTAAATAGCCCATTTTTCAATACTTGAATGGTTTAATTAGTATGGTACCTACCTCGCGTTAGTAACAAAGTATTTAATGTGGTCGTTGTTTGTTTATCATAAAGGAACCTTTAATTTTTGTAAAAGGTATCAATTTGGTTTTATATAAGTGTAAAACTCTGTGGGTTTATGATCTTGCTTATTTGGAGTCCGATACATCACTGATGTCACTTCAGGGTAAACTTAAGCTGAGCATGACAAGGTTATAAGCTGCTTACACCCTTTAACCTTGAGCTATTAGAGCAGCCCTGAAGTTTTGCCAAGAAAAGAGATGTATTGTTTTGAGTCGAGTGGAACATATAAGGCTCAGGGGACCTAAAAAGGTCACTTTGGCAGAATCATAAAAGGATAATATTATGAATCATAATGAACAGTTAACTGTTAAGTAAATCGTATCAAATCCCATTTTTCAGTTTTTTTTTTTGTCTTTGCTAAAATGCCAATCAATCCAATCCAAATCCAATCTTTGATTATACCTACATAGTGCAGCGAAAAAAAAAAAAAGAAAAACACGGACTGTCTTCGCCATATTATGATTCATAATGTTATTCTTTTATGATTCTGCCAAAGTGGCCTTTTTAGGCCCCCTAGTTTACCCCCAAATGCCCCCAATTCATCTATAAGTCGCGCAAGGAGAGCCTTTTATCAGGAACTGTTTATCGTTTATTTTAGTAACCGGAAAATCCATGAATATAGGTAATTTGTATATGTTATGTTTTTGTTTTTATCAAAATCTTTCCGAGATCTCAATTAAAAAGATACCAAGTAATTCAGTCGGCCACACACACATCCACTTGGTAAACTAACACTTGGTAACTACGTTGCGGTCGAAATCCGAATTACCAATCGTTATGAAGTTGTAGGGATACCAAAAATAAACGGTCTTCTCAAAAACTACAATCGATTAAATATTTTTTTAACCGAACCGGTAAATACAAAGGCAACATTTAAGTAAATCGCATAATATTCACCTTATAACTTATAATTAGCCAGTGTTTCAAAACTTCTGTCTCAGGGGAGTTAAACATTCTGAATGCGCGTGCGTTGCAAAAGTCGCCTATTATACGTAATTATGCGGCCGCATAAACCGAGCACTTTGCTGCTCAAGCCCCAATTACACTTAGCGGGCCTCTTAATATTGTTCATTATGCTAAGGAAATGACAAGATTTTGCTAGAATCCATTATCCTTATAAAGACGTTGCGTACATATATATACGCTTCTTGCGATCGATCAGATAAAAACGCATTCAATCAATATAGCTGCTCCTATTATGGTAATTCGTAGATCAAATCTAAACTTCTAAGCTTGGACTGAGACTATAATAAAAGGCTTAGAGAAACTATTTCCAACAGTTTGTATTAATTATAGAAAACTGTTTTTAATATTTGTTACATTACACAGCCAATTTTCTAAATTTTTATTTTTTTTTCAACTAATACGAGATAATCTGCTTTACGCCTCTTCTCATTAAGTCGCAAGCTATTAAAACTTATTAAAGAAAAGCTATGTTTGTGTCTTAAGACAAAAGTAGCTTCAAGTTCAATCAATCAATTAATTAATTTTTAAGAGAAAAATCCCTTACAAATCGATTACGTTAAAAGTTCGATCATTTCGAATCTAACTAGCCTGTATTGTCCCACAGCAGTCCAAAGGCCTCCTTCTCCCTTTTCCAGACAATTCTGTCTTTTGCCAGTCCTTAGATTTCGAATAACCTACATAATTGGTTTGATGTTACAGATATTTTTGTCATTCTTAACCTCGTAAAATATACAGTTTTGCACCAATTTGTAAGAAGTTTTGGAAGTCTTTTATGTGTAAACCGCCAAAAATGCATAAATAGAAATTACAAAAAAAACATAAGTGCACCCCTTCATGTCATGTTGAATAAGTATAAATAATGATACGATGGTTTCAAAGTGACTTTTTAACAAGATAGGTACGTACGTTAGTAGGTTTATGGAATAAGTACTTTTAGATATGTAGGTACCTACCTATTACTGAGATCGGAATCCTATTCTATGTGTGTTTTTCTTTATAGTGCGTGGCTAGGGTCCTTGAAATAAACCTACTGTCTAACGTAATCTTCTAAAAAAGTCGCAACTTGGCAAAAACTTCCTGCATGAGGAAAGTCTAGACAAAAATGTTTTCCTGGTAGATCCGCCAAATAAACTTCTGTATCATGTAGGTACGAGTATATATGTAGCACATGCGTAAAAGGTAATATTTTATCATAAAATAAAAAGATAATCATTTGTAATTCCTTCAAAATACTTTACACATGTAGGTATTACAAATGTTTATCTTATCTTGTTGGTGTTGATTGTACTCAAGCTATCTTTATAGAATCTCTATCTCTAAAGAAAGCTTATTTTTTTCTTTCTTTGACAAGAAAGTCTAACAAAAGTAGAATATTAATTAGATAGGTACCTACTTATCAATGATCATGTTTAGTTCACTAATTTAATAGAGCTGCTTGCACCGACAACCATGTGATATGAGACTATTTCGCTGAAACATTTCAAGGTTCATCGACACTAACATAAACGTTCAAACTTTAATAATATAACTTCCGGTAGATTATTGCGCATGTTAAGTGATTTATAGCTCTTCCTAAATAGAAAACTTGGCTGTTAATTAAGACTGTGATTTTTTGAACCGTTTAACTGTAAGAGAAACTTAGTACGACAGTCACAGCGGCGTACAGTCATGTAGTTTTCATGATCTACCGCACACATTAACAGTAAAGCTCTTTTTGTTCAAGCTATCACCAATGAGTTTAATATATTCATGGATTCAGTCAAAGTTTGTATAAAAATATTATCGAGCCCTCCAACCATTATTTGTTATCGCGTCACCTTTTCGCAGCAGATACACCTACATAACCATAACCTTTCGACGACTAAAAATTACGACATTTTTAAAATTTATTTTCACAAAACGTCTTACGAAAAGAACAAGACATTTGATCAGGTATCAAAATTAATTATTTAGAAACAAGGACGAGGTAAGTTAACAAGATAACCTACGTTTTTTACTCTCAATACGAAGCCTTCAGATTATCAACACGACGTGATCGATCAAACTTAGGTCAGACAAGATATATTCATATACTTAGGTACTAGATCGTCGCTAGATTTCGGACTTTACCCTTGGGACTTCAACGCGGTGAGGGCGTTGAAGTTCGTAGAGAACACCCTTTTAAAGGTGAGTTTTGGAAAATGTATTATTTAATTGAACATTAATGATCTTTATTATTTACCTATATAATTATTTGTACTACAACTTACAAGTTCATAAACACAAGAAAAAGATTTTTCGTACAAACCTAAATCCCGGATTATCCGAAATCCGAGGGGATTTAGTTTGTACGAAATATATTTTTTTAGGGGGTACAATTTTCAAAAATGCTTTCTTAGTGGGTCATAATAATAACTAGATTCTAATCAAATTTTAAAATACTCTAAGAAGTGGTTTGGGCTGCTGGGTGATGATGTCTCATTGCCTTTTTAATATAAAAACTGATATAATAAGATGATCATTTAGTAGTTAAAATGAACCATCTTTTATACACAAATTTATTGCATTTTATACAAGTTGCTTTGACTTGTATATTAGTTTTATTTAACGCATTTATAATCAAATTCATTACGAATCTAACATTGCAGATTGCATATATGTTGGATCAGGTATAAATAAAGAACCTGTTGGCTTTACATCTATGCAGTTTAAAAATAAATTTTATCTGCTTACTTGGAGTGAGTTCAGCTTAAAAGGGTGTAGTTAAATGACGCAGGACGTCATTCGTGGCGACTACTGCGACTCTAATCTCTATCAGCTACTGCCATTGCCCTCCGTTAAGCTAAAATTCCCACAGAGCGTCGGAAATAACAAATAATTTTATTTGTTTAACACGTAAATAAACAGACACTTGGTTGCAAAACACGTCAATAAACAGACACTTGGCATAAGTCATATTCGTAAAAACTTCCACAAGCTACAATTTAATGCATACGTAAGGATGCTAACCAATAATTAGGATAAACCTACTTATATAGTAATGCCTAATAGGGTTACGTGCATTCCGATTGTTTATGAAAAGTTATGGTTTTTTTAATAATGGTCTAGCCATTGTGTCTTGACCCGTAGGTATTAAAAAAACCTTTACCTAACAGTAAATAATGTCATCATCTATTAGTCAAAATATATCTTAAGTTTCCAAAAAAAACTGCGAAGACATAAATTATGGAATCTTAGAACATGTTCAATGATTAAATAATTAATGTTTACGTGTACGATCCACGGTCAAAACAAGAGGCAAAAACTTCATATACAATACGTCATGATATGTAATTTTCGAAAAAAGAATCTGAATCGTTTTTTCACACGAAGGTCAGTTAAGAGCATTATTAAAAATGTAAATTATAGCTTTAAACACAGAGTCGTAAACATTTCCCGAATTCAATATATTATTGACATAAAGCTTAAGCTAGCATCCATAATATTGAGGCAGTGTGAACATAAAAACACCTCCTGCGGCGCCAGCTTAATTAGCTATTTTGTGTTGTGCTAAATTATTGTAATGGGAATTAACTACAAAACCTAACAAAACTAATAAATATGCTTCAGCTAACCATTATTCATAATTAACAGCAGCAAGAGAATACAGCATCGTTACCTCTACACTTCATTTTCGCATTCGGTCTCGCATTGTTGCAAAACAAAAAAAATCAATCTGCCTAGCCTTTTTCCAACTATGTTGGGGTCAGCTTCCAGTCTAACCGGATGCAGCTGGATATCAGTATTTTACATGGAGCGACAGCCTATCATAGCAGCTCCAAAACAACAAGACGCCGGGTGAAAACGGAATTACGGCCGAGCTCCTGAAGGCCGGCGGAAAACCCGTTCTTAAGGCCCTTCAGTAGGTGTTTGGTTCCGTCATACTCGAGGGTACAACACCACAGGCATGGAATAGAGGTGTGGTGATACTTTTCTTTAAGAAGGGCGACAATTTCTTAAGAATTAAAGGCCCATCTCACTTCTCACTTCTCACACCCATGTTTTGGAGAGTCATCACGAACCGTCTCGCGCGCAGGTTTGATGACTTCCAGCCTCCCTAACAAGCCGAATTCAGTAAAGGCTTTAGTATCTTGGTCCACACACATACATACGCTGCTTAGCGTTTGTGGACTACGTGAAAGCCTTTGATTCGATCGAAAGATCGACTATCGGTATATGAGGAACAGGGTGTAAAAGTTCACTCATACTCTATAGAAAAGGGATGATCCTCCGACCAGACGGGTGTTGTGTCTGGCGGGCAACTGCCCAATGATTTATGTAGGGCGGTTGTATCTATGCTAGTTGCGCGGCAAACTCTGCTTGCGAGATGCAGGATTTTGCGTGACGTCAGTATGACGCGTTGTTCGCATGTGGCGCTGTAGATACCGCTACAGGTATATCGAGGTACTGAAGTGTCTGTACGAAAACGCTAGTATGTCAGTCCAACTCCAGGATCAAACCTCAAAACCTATCCTTCTGCAGCGAGATGTGAGACAGGGAGACGTTATCTTTCCGAAACTGTTCACCGCTGCACTGGAGGATATCTTCAAGGTTCTGGACTGGAAAGGAGCTGGCATTAACATCAATGGCGAGTATATAACTCACCTTCAAAGTCAAAGCATTTATTTCAAATAGGCACATAAAAGGCACTTTTGAACGTCAGAACGTCGTCTTTGGTTTGCCGACGATATTGTAGTAATGGCTGAGACTATGGAGAACTTCAGTACAATGTGCGATGACCTCAGTAGAGTCTCTGAAAGAGTGGGACTTAAAATGAACATGGACAAAACGAAGGTCATGACAAAAGCCCATGTAACACCCACTTTCATAAAGACCGGAGACTCTACACTCGAAGTCGTGGACGAGTATGTTTACCTAGGACAAACTGTGCAGTTAGGTAGGTCCAACTTTGAGTAAGAGGTCAATCGTCGAATCCGACTCGGCTGGGCAGCGTTCGGAAAGCTACGCAATATCTTCTCGTCCCACATACCGCAATGTCTCAAGACGAAAGTCTTTGACCAGTGCGTGTTGCCAGTGATCACATATGGCACTGAAACGTGGTCGCTCACAATAGGCTTTATTAGAAGGCTAAAAGTCACCCAAAGGGCAATGGAGAGGGCTATGCTTGGAGTTTCCCTGTGTGATCGAATCAGAAATGAGGAGATCCGCAGGAGAACCAAGGTAACCGACATAGCTTGAAGAATTGCCAAACTTAAGTGGCAGTGGGCAGAGCACATTGCTCGCAAAAGAGATGGCCGATGGGGCCGAAAGGTTCTGGAGTGGCAACCGCGTACCGGAAGACGTAGCGTTGGAAGGCCTCCCACAAGGTGGACCGACGATCTTGTGAAGGCCGCAGGAACTCATTAGATGCGAGAAGCACAGAACCGGTCGAAGTGGTGGTGCTTGGGGGAGGCCTATGTCCAGCAGTGGACATTTTTCGGCTTAGATGATGACTGCCTATCTGACCTCCACAACCCAGTTACTGGGTAACACGATACCCCTTGGTTAGACTGGTTGTCAGACTTTCGGGCTTCTGACGACCCGTAACGACTGCCAAAGATCCACGATTGACAGCCGGGAACAACGGCTTAACTTGCTTACCGAGGCACGGAGGGATCCTGTCTCCCATCCACGGACCAACCGCGGTAGGCGTAGCTTAACCTGATCGATCGCCCCACGCGGCTGTTATTACTTAGCCACAAGCCCCTCTATTTCTGGACAGCATTATCTAGTAATCCAAAACTATTAATCCGTTATATCTCTTGGATTTTATATGTGATTGCAGCTTCACAACAACTTTGTGCAAGCTTGAGCTTAAGGGTGAAACATACATTTTATATGAGCGTAAAGTAATAAGTGGACATTCCACTTTAGTTGAAGACTTAACGGAACTAACCGGAATACTCGCATCTCGTGGGGTGCATCAGAAAAATTATCGAGTTTATTATCGTATCGAAACCTGTTGCTTGTTAGAATACATCCAATCGAGTCAACTTACATTCATGCATCAAACATCACGGATATTATTTTAATTATATAAAATTAAACTTTTTTTAAGCCTCAGCTAGCAGTGACTAGAAAACATAATACCTACACCCATTTGTTTTAACAGCCTCTCCGAAGTATATTCATGATGCTGATGCCCTTGAACTCTTGATAATTTGCAGAAGTCATGGAGTTAATCATTTATCAAGAATAATAATGAACGGATTTGCATAAAATACGTTTATATATGAAATAACATCAGATAAGAGATGATATTCTTTTAAATCGGCGTCTGCAAATGTCCCGATGGAACAGCGCAATAAAAATGGATGGCATCAGTGCTCTTCTACGTGGTGCAGATACAAATTGATGTTCCAGTATTTAATGAGGAACATTAGCGTGTGCAAGCTGTGGACGTGCCTCGGACCGATACCATGTGTGGCACTCATTACAACTTTTGACCAAGTACGGCATGGCGGCAGTAACAGTGAGCGCTTTTCTTTCATGATTTACAAAACTCATTTGCAAAAGTATTTCGACATGTATTTATGTTTCGCTCTGTTTTTGCTTTTACTTTATCTTTGTCTGTAAAGTATGATAGTATATTTTTTATATTTTATCCATAACTTACAATGCAAGAAACTGAGAAACTTTGGAGTTGTGCTTGAAGGCATGGAAGTTGTATTTTTTTAAATTTTATTTGTGCTTACATGCCCTTAACACCTAACCCTTATTTTGTCATAGCAACTGTTTCTGCCTTATATTGCTTTCCTGATATACTTTTTAGGGTTCCGTAGTCAACAAGAAACCCTTATAGTTTCGCCATGTCCGTCTGTCTGTCCGCAGCTTAGCTCAGAGACTCTTAGTACTAGAAAGCTATATTTTGGCATGGATATACATATTAATCACGCCGACAAAGTGTAAAATAAAATCTTGAAAAAAAATTTGTTTAGGGTATTTTCTCTACACGTAAAGTAGGGATGTTTTTTTTTTCGCATCTACCCCGTGGTGTGGGATATCGTTGGATAGGTCTTTCAAATATAACAACAACTTAAAAATATTGCGGGTTTGTGAAAATCATTTTTCGATTCAGGGATCCGTTTGTGAAATAAACGGAATTACGTTTGTATTTTAAAGTGCTAATTTTTGTCAAGTGTGGGGCCCCTGCCAGCTAAGTGGTTGCTTTTGGATATGTGATAATTTTACAGCAGTAGTATATATAATATAACGAAATTAAAAGAAAAATTATCACAGCTAAGTAGGCTTTACAAGTAATAGTCGACTAACTTAAATTTGCAGTTGCAATGTATGGAAGAACATGATTTTCAACTACAAGTTAAGTTTGTTCTTGGGATAAAATCATTCCTACTACGGAATCCTTCATTGTGCGTGGTCCGACACACTTGGCCGGTTTTTTTTTCATAAGAATTTTTACGTTTGAAATTGCATATCTGGTGTGTGTAAAAATATAACAATAAATATCACAAATAGTTTTATCTGCTCGCCACTCGATTTTGCATTTGCAAAGTTCAAGGACGGCTACATTTTTCTATTCGTGATTCTTTACACTTTTCACTAACCGTCGTACCTCTATGTTATTTGGATCTCAAAATATAACCATTTTGAAAGGCAACAAAAGAATCGTGAATGGAAGAATGTAGTTGTCATGACTCAAATCGGCTAAAAAATGAGATAGGACTTTTAGTCATGCGAGCGACGATATTACGTATACGGAAAATGAACGTCTAACTCTAAGTATATCCAAAATAGTAAGTACGAAAACTTGTATACCACAGCTATAATAATTATTAAGTTTGGAGCAGATAGGCATGAATGCGGTGCGACTTCCTCTTAAGAATGTCACATAACGTAACAGGTAATACCTTCATGTACATGAGTAGAAACGTAACTTCCTTCCACTTAATTCGTTTCGCACCGTACTTAGTCATTGCGAAATTCTTAAAAGCAGTTTATTTAGCGAAAGATGACAGCCACCGCTAACGAGACATTTCCGCAAACAATTAAGTAATAATGTGATATAAAAAATATTAAGCCGCTGTTTATTATTTCATTTATTTTATATTTAGATCTGACGTGAGTCCTCAGAAAATATTACTTATCCCTATGATGAGTAATATTTTCTATTTTACCAACTACGATACGTTCAGATCCATGTTAACTAATCGACTATATGATTCATTCAGTTCACAAGAAAATTCTTATTTAAATAAATCTTAATTTGTTTTGCAAACGTAAATAATTTGAAACCTCTTCCTTTCGCTGTCTATTTTGTTCTTGGTGGTGATGATCTTAAGCCGGATGGGCCATGTTATCAAAATCCACACAACAAGCTAATAAATGATACAACCAATTTAATTAATTGATTATTATTGTACATACAGCCCTCACGCTAACTGTACTCTTTAAAGGGTGCATCGACTCACGGAGTGAGAGCCTCGACTGGAGAAAGTGCGCAAAGCCCTGTTATGGCGGCATTTCTCATTCCTCCGCCAGTGCCTTTTCTCCTATTATTCGCGTAAATATGTCACTTCGGTATTGCAAGTACAGCTATAATTTCTTATAATACAAGTTAAATATCAGTAGCACCATTCTTTAGATATTGATACTAAAGATATCAACCTAACAATGTACGGTAGGTAATCGACCCGGAACTGTTGTAAACAAAATTAATTGAAACCACTTAAGTGCAAATAAGGTACGGTAATTACGATGGTGTTCAGACACCAGAATAATAAAGTTATCATATAATAAATCTTTACTTATTCAGTTTTTATTTTGTAAATAATGATGCAGTGATAGACATACATTTCAATATAATTAATTTAGTTCTAATACCAAGAAAATCTTGTCCTAAAGATTACTTGCGGTGGTTACAAGATGCGCTTGAAACTATGGAAAGCGTGGTGAGCATCAACACAAGAGTGTGACCTCTGCGAGGCGCGCGCGGCAAGGTCACGAACGCGCGTGCGCGTCAGTCGTGACCCGCTCGCGCGCCTTGCCTAACACAACACTCTGCAATTTTCGTATCAATGAAAATGACAATAGAGTACATAATCATTTGTACTTAAATCTTAATACAATGTCTTGGCTGTATCTAATGCGACACCGGCGGTATTCTGGCCCGCTCCTAGGGCATATCGCATCTTAATTCTAGACAAGCCAGATGCTTTTCTAAGGGCAACTGCATGCGTCATATAATCAATTGAATTCATATCGAACCGTTTACTATATATACCTTTTCTTTAATATTCATGACCAGATCGCGATTAAGGAATGTTCTACATTCCTTAATCGCGAATCGTGACGAGGTATGCATCTTATAAACGACTGAATTTTGAACACGTAGGTACCTACCGTTTTTTGTATTAGAACAATTAGTAATTCTAAGTAAGAAGTTGCAATTAACTTATGATACCTTATTTGTATAATTTGATTGCTACATACGGTTCTTCCTATCATTAACATAATAGGTTCTATCGTGCTTGTTCACTATAGTAAAATAACGAATTCGTTTTCCGCAACCAAAAATGACTCAGTGCGAACCTACACCAAATAGCGACTCGCTGAGATCATAGACGGTTTTATTTGCTAAGTTTCATAATAACCTATATTGCTGTTAGAATATTTATAAGATATAAACATTCTAGCCTCTTAAAAAACAACATTTTAGATATATCATCATTACAGTACTGGCTAAACAAATTTTTTTACCCACGACATCTTTCAGTATCTTATAAAGTAATAAGCATTGTGGTCTTTGAAATGTATTTAGATTTGTGTATTATATTTCCAAAAAGGGGTATTTACATCGATACATCCAGAATATAGACTATGAAGACAGCTGTGCAGTGTGCTACAACCATACATTAATGAACATCTAGAGGAGAAACAGGGTGGAGTTTCTCATTCTCGATAGAAAAAGGGAGAATGCTAAAGAGTGTTGTCTGATGATGACTCTCGTAAATAGGTACATGGTCATATACTCACTTCGCGGATAACATTGCTTGCGCGATGTAGCTTTTGAGTGACGTCAGATGTAGTTCGTATGTGGCAATATAGATGTCGCCACAAACCTAATCATACATACCCAGCATCTCAGTATTTTTCATTGAGTCGTAAACCAGAACAAAGTTAAACCAAAAACATAAATACGTAATTTCAACAGATGTGTATTATGTGTAATGCATTTTAATTCCTCCGAAGGCCATGAACTCGGGACCGAAAACAACGTAACGCGAAATTATTGCACCTATGTCACCTATGTGTATACACTTTGCACTTAGCTCATAAACAATCGAAGTGTTGACTTGCGATGTGACTTGTGTTAGGTATATGAATCCATTACGTTTATATCATATTTTCATTTCATTTTTGGGGTTCCATACCTCAAAAGGAAAAACGGAACCCTTATAAGATCACTTCATTGCCCGTCTGTCTGTCCGTCTGTCAAGACCCCTTTTCTCAGGAACGCGTGGAGTTATCAAGTTGAAAGTAATACCAAATACTAAGGGATGCAATCCCTTGAAGCAGTGAAAAAATCAAACTTCTAATAAAACGCAATAAAGAGATACGGGCGTTTATGTTCCATTTATGCCGCATATTTTGACATTCGCAAGGGAATTAAAACCTATAAGGTACTTCCCGTTGACCTAGAATCGTGAAATTTGGCAAGAAGCAATATTATGTAGTAAGTACAAGTAAAGGAAAAAATCCGAAAAGCAACTATATAGGGCCCAACTAGATGTAACTTACAAAAAATACTTATAAACGAATACATAATAAAAGCTTGTCAAAACATAAAACCTAACAATAAACTATTACCCACCCCTCATTTATGGGTAGATGACTTTATCTACACACAGGATGAAACATGACGTACTAATACACAAAATCCAAAAGTGGTTATTGTAATCACTGCGACAATTTGCTTATTTCATTATAAGCTGACATAGAAGGAGAGCAGTTAGAAGTAACGGTTGACTGTCGTGTGCCTTATACGTTGGTGGTAGAAGAGAGATGGCCGGGAAAGGGATACATTATTCAAGGGGATCATTTACATCGCGACGCAGCGGACGTGGTGGATCGCAACTCCTTGTATGTGCGTTGGTGGCGCGTACGGAACCCACTGCGCCACACAAAAAACCTTCCATATTGCTCCTTGAGGCTTTTTTTTTAATGTACTCCAAGTATTCGCTTAATGATCCAACACAACGTCCATCCATAGATTGCATTCAATTTAAAAGATAAACTTTATCTTTACCAAGTAGGTAGCCGATAAAAACTTTAAAAATTCTTTCGTAGTGACCGTTCATAAAAAACGTTGTAATTTATTTTACTATTAACGGTAAAAGATATACATGGTGTTTGATTTGTACAAAAAAGTAAATAACTAACAAAATGAAAATCTTTTATACAGTAGCAGGTACATAAAAGATTAAATAATACGCTATCTAAGTAATGGACAAACTAACTAACGATGGCTATGTGGCTAGCATACAATCCCTAATTTATGGTTAGATAGACTACTAACATTACAATAAATGTACTGCGTACTTTATGCCGTAGTTAGTGGTTCTCCTAACAAAACACATTTAATTTATAATTTTCTAGGCAACTGAGAAATGATAACGTCTTTTCTTAGTCCGTTACTCATAAAGATTAAACCTGTAATGGACGACGTATGGGTTACTAAGTTTTAATGAGTAGGTACTTAATACTTTTATTAATGAAAAAATACATTTTATACTTTATTTACTAATTCGGAAAGATGTGGCATTACAAGAAATGTATTCATTATGTACTGATATTCTGTCTAAAGGTGACATTTAACCAACACGCGTTTTCGTCATTAACGGAAAAACTTCGCAGTTCCACATACCGTAACAAGT
Organism: Luperina testacea; assembly: GCA_927399505.1. Classification (NCBI taxonomy): domain Eukaryota; kingdom Metazoa; phylum Arthropoda; class Insecta; order Lepidoptera; family Noctuidae; genus Luperina; species Luperina testacea. Next base: position 12,071,308 of record OV656756.1, read on the forward strand.
TTGCCAATTTATCATAACAGTTTGATTTAAAACTTCAACGAATTACTAGGTATTAAAAAGGAAGGTAATATAAAAACTGTCAACGCTACTTTCAATGCGTTATCACAGTTCAGATCTTTATAAATAAAGAAATGAGGCGACTGTCTAGTGGCAGCCCTAGCGCTGCGTGACAGATTGTGATTAACTAGGTATACTTACTTATACGAAAATGGAACTCAACTTTTCTGAATAAAAAACATGCTTAAAAGTCATTAATTCTTTGCAACTCCAGCAACATCGATTACTTTAATACTTACATTGGCATCCGAAAAACATTCGTGTGACGTATGTAGACGAGTGAGAGGCGCGCCCTTGCCTCCGCGGTCCTTGCCACAATGTCGTCGTAAGTTCGGACCCCGGCCATACACCCTGCTCTCGAGGTCGAGCTATCTGAGAGAATGTATAACCTTAAGTCTTGCCCCACACCCGACATCAAAACTATAAAATGAATCTGAGACTTTTATGTTCTATATTTAGCGGATTCGTCTTTATAAGATATAAGCTTTTCATATTATATCGATCGAGTCGAGTATCAATTGTCGTTATTTTGACCGCGAGTACCGCGATCGTGTTTAAAATACCTATACTAATATTTCTTTCATAGCTGCTTGCTACCTAACTTTACTGATGGCGGCCAGGGTTCCATTAGCCTGAAAACAAATCAACTTTCCGAGACTAACCCCGCATTAAATTGAATCATCAGTGGTTCAGAAGTTAAGACAGAACAAGATGAGCGACAGCCTAACAGACTAACTTGGTACTTTCACACTTAAAAATAACAGAAAGTAGGGATCATCATATCTCTGATATCTAGAGCTAACTATTCCTCGTAGCTTTTTAACACCTGAGACGTATTATCATCTATCATCACAAAATAATAATCTAAGCATCCAGTGTTTACTAGAAGGTATTATAAAAATATTCCTACTGTATATAATTAGCAGACATCGATCAACAATTAAATTGACCACGGCACGACCACGGTATCCATTAGTTCATATTTAGATATAATTACATATACAATCGCCTACGCTTACGTTAGATAAGGTTCATTGCTATACCTTGGAACGTTCAACAATCTCAACGAACAATCTAAACATTTTTGTTTCCCTCGCAAATCAAATATTCTTACATGAATGTTTTACAAGACATGAGAAATTGATTACATTATTTCCAAAATTTATTTAACGTTAACTTATAAAAATCATAACGACCTCAGGGCTTCCAAGAAAGCGATCATATCTCAAACGATGCTTGACATACAAATTATTGTTATTAGTCATTTATTTAAGACGCGGTTTACGGCACTATTAAAGAAACCGTATCCTGAATGTTTCCTTACCATTATTAGAATAGGAATACTGACATATAGGGATAAGGAACGTTGTTACTAACAATTGTCATATGTTACTTGTTTAATAAATATATTATTACCGACTATTTTTATTATTTCAAGTGGAATCCTAAACGTAAAAGCTCAGTTGAAGTATAAAGTCATTTATCCCTACATTTTACCTGCGCCAACAATTTACATATATTTTTGCCGCCTTTATCGAGTTCCAATTACACAGATAACGAATAGTTTATGTTAGCTGTCCACGGGAATTGTAAAATAGATACAAACGCAATAATTATGAATCGATATCAGAAATGCATTACATTAACATCAATTTACAGCTTAAATTTAGCATAACACGTGCTACAGGAAATGGAAATACCTACTTAGTTTAGTGTATCCCAGCATACGGCACATTATCATTCTACCTGCATTAATTTCAGGTGTTTTAATGAAATCAAAGTTAAGTCATTTCTGTAAACATTTGGCAAACGTATGATGGTTTAATAGAACATATCAACCTAATTTGACGTAATACGTTATGTGATTAAAAGAGAAAAGAAGAGTGATCAAAACATTTTCAAATCAGAGACAAAGACTATCGGAACAAAACTTTTTCTCTTCGCCTACACCGGAAATTAAACAGAATAATAAAGATATCTGGGGGCCTAAAAAGGCCACTTTGGCAGAATCATAACAGTGTATATATGGCGAAGACAGTCCGTGTTTTTCTTTTTTTCGCTGCACTACGTAGGTATAATCAAAGAGATTGGGATTGGATTTGGATTGGATTGATTGGTATTTTAGCACAGACAAAAAAAAACTGAAAAATCCTTCACCAATGGGATTTGATACGATTAACTTAACAGTTAACTCTCTATTATGATTCATAATGTTATCGCCAATTTATTTATGAAAATATTATGTATGTAAGAAAAAATCAACATCTTTTTAACAAAATAAGTGATAGACATAATTTTAATACTAGAAATAAAGATAAATTAGATCAACCTTTTTTCAGATTATCTAAAGTACATACATCTTTTAAGGGGTTACTGTGTTAAATGCTACAACAAAACACCTTGTGACATATTGCAATTAAATGAAAGAAAAATTAAAACCCATATTAAAAATACAGTAGGTATGTAAACAAGGATATTACAAATTAGACAATTATATCCAAGATAAGAATGCTTGGAAACATGCTGGTCCTGCTCCATAGGACAATCTAGACGAGTCTAGACAAAATCAAACTGGTTCCTAATTTAATTTATATTTTTTAAATTTTTAGGACATTGATTTTTACAATCTGTGACTACAGTAACTCTCACACACTTGTTAAAATTATAGGAAAATCATCTACTTTTACAATATTTGTAAATATGTGAGCACCATGTATCTATCGTGTAATTGATTTACCTGTAATTGCTTCATTTTTAATTATTTTTACTTTTTTCGGTAGACTATTTTTATTCTACGCGTATCGTCTTCACATATAATTATATTATGTATACAAAACCTTGTAAAATATTTTAAAAGAGTAACGGTGGAGTGTCTTGCCCATTCTTCTCCATACGAACACTACCTTTTGGAAGGGGCGACTAGAATCAATTCAATTTTACTGTAAGTTTTGACTTTCAAAAGTGCCTTTAATGTGCCTATTTGAAATAAATGATTTGACTTTGATTTTATCCTTTTATGATTCTGCAAAAGTGGCCTTTTTAGGCCCCCAGAAACCATTCTCAAAATTTGTCTAATCATACTAAAAATTAAATAAAAAAGCCTTTAGGTAAGCTAACCTAACCTGTCAGGGGCAAGGGCACGAAAAGATATGAAGTCTAAAAAAGGTTTTCTTTCGTGTCAATATACTCAGTTTTTAAGGTTGTAAGTGCGTCTTAAACTTAAAACATCTATTGATTTTTTATATTTAAAAGTTTGTTAAGGTGCATAATATTGAATGTATAACATGATATTATAGACCTACAGATATACATTTAATACTCGTGCATTATTCTCGCAACTTAGTTCCACGATATATACGTACAAAATGTATTTTACAACTTATACAGTTTTATAGCGCACTATATTTTGTGCAACAGTAACTGACGACTTATCATTGATGCACGTTTATATATTTTTCAAGTTTATACTGCACGAGTAACGTTCCCAAACATTTCTCAGTCTGATATTTACATGCAATGACAAAAGAAGCCCTTACTGTTTCTGTATAGTACCTACATAAAGTATGAGAAAGGATGAAACCGTTGATACAATGCATTTTACGATGCGGATGTACAAATTGGGAATGTATGTACATGTTTAAATCATTGAATAGTTTTATACTGCACTTTCCTAATTAACAGTTATTACGTACTGCTATCTTCGTCAGATAAGCACAATTTACGTTTATAGGCGTTTTCATTCGAGACGCTGGTTCGGGTGTTTTATGTTATTTTTATTACATTGGTATGGTGAAACAATGTTTTCTAGTGACTTTGTCGTTAAACTGATCTATGATAGGTAGATCTACATAAAGTGAAGTGATTAAGGATAGATGCATTTTCTACTAAACTTGAAAGTATGTGTAATTTTGACATGATTTTTTCCATTTATATTTCCATCTTGCCTTTTTCTGTTCTAACATAGGACAAGATTTACAGATACAGGAGAATTGTAAAACAAAAGAAAATGTCTATATCTAAGTACTTACATAAAGAAGCTAGATGAACATAGTTCTCAAGAAGAAGCTGATGTCGTTATTTAAAAAATATACATACTTATTTCTAAGGCATCAAAAGTATTTTCCAAATAGTCATGAAAAAAAAACAAGGTATATACCTTGCCTTACCTTGCCTTGCCTTGCCTTACCTTGTTTTTTTTTTGCTGATTAATAATTTTAATGAACCAAAGTCGCCGTCTGATTCCTTTTTAATCGAGCTCAGTTAAACTAAATTATTTATGGCAACAATAAGTCATAGCAAGCTATTATTTTCTTCAAGTTACGTTAAAATTATGAAGTTTCAAAAGGCAATTTACAGTCACCCCGCTCGAAATACAATGTTGTACCTATTTATTGTTTTAAGAATTAAATAGTTTTTACAAATGGTGATTTACATCAATATTAAATTAACAGCGACGAAATGCGATGCGAAATATAACTTAATTACTTTATAAATGCACCAACCATTTGTGGCATGTTGTGTGACTCATCTATATCATGTTGTCCAAAACAAAGTTCCAAGGTGCTTAAAGTTACGAAATATAATAAATCTGTAAGCAATACTTCAATGTCACATTAAACCAAATAAATTCTAGCTATTCCTTTAAATTTCCTAGCAAGAAATCTTAATTTCTCAATATATTCTTAGTAATTAATACTAAAAGAGCAATTTTCAAGAATTTTTCATTCCAGAGATTTCGTGATGAGTAAGTGAATGGTATTCAGCGTTTATAATTAACTAAGTTCTAGAATCTAGATAGTTTTACACTACATAATATATGTATAAGGTATCTAATACTGTTGCGTGATGTCATATCGGGCCATAAACGTCCACTATAGAACATTGGCCTCATAACAGACCGCGTCATTTAAATGTCTCAAGAGTTTGAAAGCTGATGACGATATTCCATAACCAATATCATTCGTGATCGCAGTTTAAAATTGTAGGGTACAGAAGGATACAATGACAGAATCTTTAAGTCGTTTATTATAACGTGACATCCACGGAAAATAACGGCTTTTATTGGTCACTACACCTTGTACCCTAATGTGTCCAAAATTAATAAAATTTAGAATTGTTTATATAAATACAAAGCAATGAGATGCACATTCCTTTCAATGAAAACTTCGGCTTTGTGTGAGACTCGGTGAGATGACGTCATGAAATCTTTTCCAATGGACCAACTTTTTTATGAAGACGCATAAAAATACTGATAGTTCGTGTTGGAGAACGGACAGTAGGTGTTATTAGTACTTGATGTTTATTGAGCAAAGTCAAAAGAATTTCAAGATTTGCTTTACTTCAAAGAATCTTATCCAATCTGTTCAATTATATTATTGAATAAAAAATGAGATTTTTCCTTATAACTTGTTTATGTTTTATTAAAAACGTCAACCAAAAAATAATATGCATTTATTTTTTATAAGACGGTAATCTTAAAATTGGACTGAATTGTGATTATATGTTCCCATATATTATTATAATGGCAAGCCGTATAACGAATCAAGTTAATAAAAACGTACATTCATATACTTATAAGGTAAAGCTAGCCTTGTTGACGTACGTTTCTCTCTGTCACACAGATCAATAGCATGCTCTTTCCTTGTCACACTAATAAGCTACAACACACGCGCAGCCTCCACGCACTCGTCTACAATGTTTCATTGTGTGTGTACATCGATGTCAATGTGATGAATAAACAGTTTCTCCAATTTTACGACTCAATGATTATAGATACCTATCTATGCAAAGTTGGTTAATGATTTTGAAATAGTTAAGTGGTCTTGGGAAAGAATTTAAAAAATAAAACAGTCTATAAATTGACGCAACAATTAGACAATTACATTATTATTGTCAGTGGCTATTATTGTTATCTTATAATTGTAACTCAACACTAAAGGTTCCACAGGTTAACTGTGAAGACAGTAACATTAGTTTATACTTGAACAAAGCCTGCAGCCTGCTATTAACTCTTACATCAACTCGCGAAAGAATGATATCGGTGATCTTACATGACATTGTTAATTTACAAATGCAATCGGACAGAAAAAGTCGCGCGGCAATTTACAGAAACATTCTAATTAACGGTCAACCGTTCCTCGTAATTTCTGAGAATGTTGATGTAAAATAAAATTGTAATACATTGATCGATCGATCTCAAAGCCAAATACGTATTTCGTTGGCGCTACAGGAGGCCTACAGCCTTAGCGTACCTAAATCATGACTGAGCAAGATAATACCGACCGTCACGTTATGAATATGCCATATGAGGTGGCTGAAATAATAGAAGAGTTCCTTTAGAAAATTAATTCAAGCACGATCCATTATGTAACTGACTATCAGACGGTTTTTGCTTTTGTGTTGGAGCTTTCATAATCATACGAGTTCACGTATGATTATGAAAGCTCCAACACAAAAGCAAAAACCGTCTGATAGTCAGTTTTGATTCTTGTCTTATCACAAGCAAAGAAAACAGTATCACCAAATCTCTTCAGATGTTAAAGTAAGATTGTCACAAACAAACTGGTTTTAAATTAGTTACGATAAAAATAAACAACGGCCTTTAAATGGAATGTATTTAAAAACAACTTTAGTATTAATTGGTCAGTCTTGAATAAGACCACGTTTAATATCGGCACAATCACTATGTACAAAGGGTAAACAACGGGACTCAATGTGGCCACGACCAAATAAGAGGCTAACCACAAAGGAACCCCCTAACTCACAAAAAAAGTTGCGTATCTATATGAATATTTAATTCCCCTTCCCGGCCGAAGGTTTATTTTCAGTCGTAAGCCCTGCAGACATAGAAGCTGTTTTCATTCGCCGCTGTGACCCTACACTCCGTTGATGTTCGATTCCAAACCTTGATGTAAGATAATAAAATCCTATAATGGATTTTCTGTTGTGTAGTTGTGGTTACAAAAAAAAGAATGAAATATTTATCTACTTCTGGGTGTGGATGTGATACTTTCTATTCGAAATTCATTGACATCATAAAAAAAATTGTGATTATACGCTTCCATTAAAAATTTACTCGTAAACATTATTTTTATCCGATATTGTTTGTGCTCTAAGTATTATATATATATTATAAACCTTCATAAAAAACTCAACAAAAGGTCAAATTTTAAATTGATCCAAACAAAATGCGTCATCAACGAAAAGTTGAGGAAATATACTCCATATAAATTAACTTATTCCGGTCTACGTCATTATTCTATACCTAATAGAATCTCAATAAACAGAACATAGCTAAAAATAAAAGTAATATATTTTTGATCAATCGATCCACAATGTTCTTTAGTTCTGAAGAAATTTTATCCCCCGTTGAGATTTCTGTCGGACGCTGGCTTGTCGGTGCCTAAAGTTACATAGCAACCTGTGAATGTGTGTGTCTGTGTGTGTGTGCGGGTACCTTCAACCTCCATGTGATGGGAAGTGAACCCTTTACGCGGGGAAACCGTTTTTTATTTGCACTCGGACAGCGGCATCAGGTAGAAAGGATGATCGTTAATTTTTAAAGGACACACTGATCTTTGAGTTTAAAAACAGTGACTATTCAATATGAGGTAGGTAAACTGAGAGTGTTATTTCTGTGTTTTTGTAACAGACATACTAGGCTACATTAGATTAATTTATTTAAAAAAACTTATGGAAAAAGTTGTAACTATGCTTTACATCAACAGAACTAAAATAAATTTAAAAACTCATATTTCGAAAACATGTTTTTGAAATAACAACATTAAACAAAATATTAATACAAAAACATGCAGAAATAAAAAATGCACAGTTTTCAGCAAGTGCTACGAATCGCCCCATTGCGCTACGGAAGTGTGCCGGAGCGCCCGTTGATGTCTTTTGCTAAGAGCTTTTAATATCTCGCGCTTTCACGAGTTTATTGACTTCTCGTCGTAGCCGACATAGTCCAACGTTCGATTCTTTGTCAGACGAATATTGATACACAGATTATGTATTACAAACATACGTATATTGTGTATTTAATACTTATCAGCATTACAGGTACATATAGAGGGTGCCGTACTGAACTACGAGTATGCTACGACTGATATTATTCGGCTACGAGAAACTTACGAGAAGCTTTAGTGAGATGAATTGAAATTATTTTATTTTATACTAGCGATCCGTCCCTGCTTCGGGTGCAATGTACTGATGTGGTGATATGTCAGACATTGAGATTTCTGTACTTTTATCTTCTTTTGATGCCTGTAAAGTTACTGAAGGTTGGCTATTAACTTTGAATATTTTTCCTCATTCCTTACGAGGTGAAACAGCTCAGCAGCACTCGTGCTATATCTAAATTAAATATTATATATGTACATAAACCTTCCGGAATAGATTACTTGAGTGATGGTGAAAACCGCATCGGTATCGTGAGTTCCCTATAATGTACTTAGTTGTAAAGTACCTATGTATATGCTTTTCTACAATAACATACTTTATTATTTCATCTTTAATTTCTGTCTTTCAGGTCAATCACTACTAGAAAGCTTTTTTGCAGGTGTGGAACGTCATCAGATATTGTAAACAGAAACGAATACAGACGCAATCTTTTAAGAATTAAAATACCTACTATACCCTTAACAGACTATTAAAAAACTTTAAAACAAATTACATTTATAATTTAAGCCGCTGTGATGCTCACGATATGGCAACTTGCGTGAAATCAACTAAAGCCGAAGCCGCTCGATAAAAAGTGTACGTAACTGTTATGATTTCCAAAAAAGCAGTTTACCGGCCAAATAATTACATTAAATAATGATTGGGGCGAGAACCCGAGCGATGGTAAGCTCATCTCGAGGGCTCGCCGCAACGAGCGCGAGCGAGGTAATAAAATAAGGCTGTGGCGGGACGCGGGGCACGGGGGCGCGGGGGGGTGAGGTCTGTCGCCTTGCAGGAGTCCAAGCCATAAGATGACGCGTTTCTGAAAAACACAGAAGCTGGACGACTTACCTTACGACGATTTTTGGGAAAATTACACAAAGGAGTTAAAATATAAGAACCACATCTTATTAACATTAAGTGTTAAATGTAATACTAATAGATTGTTTTCAATAATCTTCTGAATTACTCTAGACGTGACGTTTTTTATCTGAAAAATTAATTTTCTAGTCTTGGAACATTTTTTTTTTAATCTAAAATTTTTAATCGGAAATAAGTGCTGATGAGAACCCAGAAAAATGTTAATTTTTTAAAATGTATTTTTAGTACCGCGCACCGCCTTTGGTACGTACCGTGATGCAACAAAAAGTCATCATTAAAGTCTTGGAGGCGCGGCGGGTGAGACTCGCAGCCTCTCGCTCCGTCCTAAACGATTCAGCCGAGTTTTTATCACTTACCAATCCATATCGAGCTTATTTATTCATTTTTACTAAGAGCTCTCCCGTTTTAAATTCCCTTATCAACATTAATACTCTCGAAACTATACAATCATGATATATATAGATGGACATCCTATGTTTTTCAGAAATCCGATGCAGAACATACCGGATAAGTATTTTTTAAACATAATAATCTGAAGAACGCCCATTAAAACACACTTTTATTATACATACGAATATCATATCATTTTATCAGCCAATAACAATGACGTCATTAAGTTTTTTTTTTTATAAAACTTCTTCGAAATCTATCAACGTTGATTCAAAAACAAAAATAAAAATAATTTCTGGTCATTCCATTCGCTATTCTTACACACGATATCTCATGAACATGAAATAGATTCCCTCCTATTTTTAAGTCCATTTTCTTAATATATTCCGTAAACTGGTTGTAGAAAGAGATAACATATCTATAATTTATAGATTAGCTAGTGGAAGACGTGATTATGGTAAGTGATTTTAGTTGGGGGACAGTTACGGACAGCCATTCGAATGCCTCACGGTGTTGAAATAGTGACGTAGTACAGCTCGCAGCAGTATCAAGATTTACTTACGTATAATATATTAATCTAGAAGTTTAGATGGTTTGGATTGAACTCTGATATATGTTAATTTGCCACATGATTACGAGTATTATCATTATATTTATTGTTATTGAAATTAAGTCTTATTAGTTAGACTAACACTATTGATTAATTGTACGCGTTCATAATTTTACCGTTACCGTTTTACATCGTTGCGGCGTGACCGCGTATTATTTCTACATTAGAATAAACTAATACACAGGTGCCGGTTATGAAACTCGTCTGGGCAGCAAACAGACGCAACTAATTTTACTACAAGCGCCGCGAGATGTAGACGAACGTCATGCGATATGAATGACATGCAAGCACATGGCACTGGCGGAGGCTTTTTGCGACGGTTACGTTCAACTCGGTAACCGCCGTATTTAATGACGCCTCCGTGAGGTACGTTTCAGTAACTCACTAGACAAGAAACAACTGAGTTAAGGTCACGATATGTCCCACGGAAATTTAAATCTGATTTAGCCTTTTTCAAGTCGAATTGATTATAAATTCAGTTCATTGTAAGTATAGCATTGTTACAAACTTAAAGCGGGCTCATAATTTCTGTTAGTTGGTAACAAACAAGAATATGTCGAACTGGGCTGAATAGACTTTGTATGAAAATTAATGTTTATTATCTCCAATATAATAAACCTGAGAATAATAAAGTTCCGATTGGAAATATAAAGTAGTGAAAATTTTACCCAGTAACAAAGGAATTTGTGAACTTCTCACTTGCATTTGTATGGTTTGTACATAATTGCGGAACTCCTAACCCTTTCATTAATTTCCTTTGCCGGCTTTGCCCTAATAGTCGCGAAAAATTATAATATTTCTGAAGCAAAGTTGGGACTACTAAGGTTGTCTTGTAAGGTAAGATCGTTTGGGATTACCATTATAATGGCAAGCTGGTGTCGATACAATTGGCAAGATCGCAGCATCGCAGTGGCGCGGGCGCGGACGCGGTTCTCGCGGCAAGTTCAAGGTGAGCGCGTCGCTCCGCCCACACGCGCCGCTCCTAACGCGCACAACCGTTACACCCGAGACTGGACCTCCGACACAAACACCTCATTCTTCTAAGCTAACCAAACACCACTCACTTGCACACACAATCAATTGTTTCTAACTATCCAAATCTTCACGATCACGTGTTAACACGTTAATGAATTAATTAGACGAACTCGTTGTGACTTGTGACCCGTAAGCTCTTGACACCCATCAAATTATGGGACGTAAAATATAAATTAATTTTTCTAAGCTATTATTCAACATAATTTAGATATCTATTATGCATAAATTACCAAAAGTATTGTAAAAAATTGTTTAGACGATGTTTATTAGAAATATATTTTACTAACACAAAAAAATTATAAAGATTGTATTTTACACATTGAAGGAATTTCTGTATTCGACAATAGTGGAATTTCCCACTATTAAAGACACCTGGCAACAGTGGCACCGCGATATTTCCATATCATCTTATACATTCGAAGCTATAAAATACGATATGATGCATCGATGTTTATGGAAATAACCATTTAGACCAAGTTCGATAAAATGTAGGTATATACATACATATTATTATCTATAAGATGTTATATATTAGTAGGTAAGAATAGAAACACAAAAAGGTGTGTGGAGTTGCACAATGACAACGATGTGCTACAGATTGGAAGAGCTGCATTACCTGGGAATAGTGATGACCTGCCCGAGCTCGTCGACAACGTGATCGGCCAGCACCAGCACCGTGGGCTGGCCGGGCGCTCCCACCACCACGGACACGCCGCCGTCCACCAGCTGCCCGCCGCTGCTCACCAGATGGCCGTCGTCCAGCTGCCCGCTGATCATCTCAACGCGCTTTTGATCCGGAGTCGTTGTATATATGACGGTCTGCTTTTCATCTTCGTATATTAAATCTATTGGAGTCTTCTCGTCCATAGACTCCATGCCCTGATCGTAGACATCGGGATGTACGGATACTTTGCTATCAGGGGCGTATGCTGCCATTTCGTGCGGAGAGTGACGGTAGGAGTGCGCTTCTGGGGGATAGCCGTCATCGGAGTCCATCTCGACCTTGTGCGGGTAGTACTCGTGTGCGGGTTGCACGGGGGTCATGGTGGCCAGCACGGCGTGCGCGGGCGCTGGCGAGCGCGGCGCGGATGAGGGCGATGCGCCGGCGCGGGGCGAGCGCGCGCGCTCCTCGCACGGCGACGCCGACGCGGACATACCGCCGTACCGAGACACGGTCGGCGACGTCTTCGTGAGGGCGGAGGCTCCGAACTGGAGCACCCCGCTCAACACTCGACTCCCCTGATTTCAATTTCTGAAAAATAAGCTCTTGTGAATACTGTGGCAATATGAACGATCGTATAGAATCGTAACAACCAGTGAAGTACGACACTCGCTTGTCTCAAATATCAGTTTTCACAAACCAAGGAACATTCATGTTATATGAAAAATAATACAAATAGACCAATCGAACAGAAGACCACTATTGGTAAGAATCGTAATTCATTCTTAATAGGTTCTTAGCAAAGAGTACGTGTCTAAGACGCCAAGGGCAAGCAGTAAGCAACAGCTGATTCAAATCCAGTTAGAAAAGAACGAGTATCAAGTGGCACCTGATCGCCGAGAAGCGCCCGAACTTGTTCAGCAGCCCCCTGCTCCGGTCGGCGCCGTACGAAACGAGACGCACCACCGAACGGTACAAACTGGTAACTATTGTATCCACGTGGTTGTCAAACTTGTCAGTAAACAATTATTTACAAACAAATCAGTTACGCTAAGGATAACGCTAACAGTGACTGTTTCGCAAAACAGTCTTTGTTATAGTCATGCAAGGGATACAAATGAAACAATTTAATATTGTACCTATTGATAAATGAAATAACGAAAATACCAAAAGTGCCAAAACACAGACAGGCATAAAAACATACCCACAACTCCTGGATACACTAAACCTGGCTTTCGTTCTCATTTTGTAAAAAGACAAAAAGAATCGTATTGGTTCAGAAGCTGTACTGAGAGGGATACTGAGTTCTCGGTGCATTGCTACGGAGGCTGCGGCTCGAGCGCGCGAGCGAGATGGCGATACGGCCGACTCGTGAGCTTGAAAGTGACCAACATCAGACTGCTATAGGTATAACACGTATGGGCGAGTATGCATTAAGGAATTTTTCACGATATAAAACTTTGCTCTTTGTCTCTTTAAGTTTGGTGACTTTATTTACAACTAAATTTAAATTACATTTACATATAATACAGATCAAGTTAACAAACACTATCTTTAATTTGTTGACATTCGTCACCCATTTAAATCATCGTAAACATCCTTTAATTTGAAAAATAGTTCTTAATGTGAAGCTATACTGGTTATGTTTGAAAATATAACTATAGGTGCCTACAAGCCATTAGAAATATAAGCGATGTTGTAGTGTAAATAAAAATTTGTCAACAAAACTTTTGAACTACCCTCAAACAACAGTAATGTCCTACTATTAAATCCCAGTCACAATTTTCCATCATAATATTTTCTTTAATATAGAATTAGCGAATGTATGTAGAGTGTAGACAGTATCTTACTACTTACTACTATTTATTTATACAGATATTTATAACGATGCTTAAGCTTTACGCATAAAATAAAGACACCATCTTTGTCCAATCGAAAAATTTGCTTGCGAGGAGCATTACATCGCTGAACTGAAGGAGGAAAAATAAAATTACAAAAAGGCTCTGCCGCTGAGCGCAGTCGTCAAAGTGTGCGCGCACACATAGACAGATGAAGCTCGCCGAACACGTCGTTACAAGACATAAGCGCACATAATTTACTCACACGCAGAAGTGAATTGGTCATGACTGTACGCTAGCGTATAGTATACGAACAGCACACAAGTTTACGTTATAGACACAAGTATCTGGAAAACATTTTAATTAAGTATCTACATAATTTGAGAGAGACTTTTAAATTTAACGAAATATCATTTGATAATCTCGAATTAAGTCGCACATGCAAAACATCAAAACAAACGGAAATTGAAAAGTGAGGACATCTCGACAAACCATTGATGCAAGTCGTATTGAATACAGATGCACTATTGTTATCACTAGCAACTCTAGCCGAGGAGACAAGCGGGCACGTTATTGCACTGGTGCTAAGGTCGGGGGCGGCAGCGGCGCGGGCGTCCTGGCGCAGGCCGTCACGCACGCGCCTCAAACTAGTCTCGTGACGTCACGGCCCGCCAGGCGAAATTACAAAACCGGCCGGCCGGGCGGCGCAACCGACTGCGCCAGCAAGCGGCGCAGCGCAGTGGCGGACGCGCTGCCGCCCGACCCCGACGCGCCACCGGCGTTTCACATACCGTGGGCGGCGTCACGACGCTGAGCACGGCGCGGGCCGGTGCGCGAACGCGGGTACACGAGCACGCGGCGAGCGGCGCTACGGAGCGCGGGCGCAGGTGCTCTGAGCGCAGCAGCCTCCGCACGCCAGCGCCGCCGCCCCCGCGCCTCCCCGCACCGCCCGCGCCGCGCTCTCGCACGCACCAAAACGACGAATTTATCTTCCGTGCCTGCTGGCCCTCCTACTTGAGGACGTTGCCCAGGGTGGCTCCTTAACAGAAATTCATGTTGATATTTTATGTCGGTTCATTAGTATAATTTAAATTTGATTGAGAAGACGAAGTTATAAGATACGTTCTTTGTTTACATGGAATTATATTTTATACCTGTTGTAACCGACTATGACATCGTAGCTGTAGAGCCGACGCAGCGACGGGGCGGCGCGGTGGCGGCATCAGCGCCCGGGGCAAGAAACGCCGCCGCGTCTCGATGGCTCGCGAGCCGACGCGGCCGCAGCGACGTCGGTTACAGCCGTTACAAAATCTGCGACCTGCAACGTTGTAATTGCCCAACTTTACGCAACTTCCCATATTGAACTTTCATACAACGATATATCGGATAAATGTGGGCTTACTCACTGTTTTGTGTGATATCGAGAAGTTTGTAACCATTGATAATTATGACTCCAGATTGCATATGTACAAGGACCTCCGATTTTTCAAAACAAGGGGTGGCTTATGCCACCCCTTGTTTTGAAAAATCGGAGACTTATGTCTTTAACACACGGGTGACACAGGTCGACTTTACAATATGTGCACTGTACGAGAAGAAAACTTTGCATATTGTTACTGCCGCTGATCAACGGCTTTTAAATGATTGTGATAAATGATATTTATTTTGTAAATTTTATAAAAGCAACACCTCATTTTTCTAAATAAAACTAGAAGAGGTCGGTGTTTTCTAGTGGACTACTCTGAGAAGAGACACAAATAAACCCTTTTTTAAACTCTATAGCATTTACATTATGATGGTCAGATCGCATGAGAACCATGTAGATTAATGTCTTAGGTGGTCTTTTGAGGAAAGCACCACACAAGTTTGAGTGGATCTGTCCAGACAGTGCACGTATGTGTCAGTTATTATGTAGCTCAACTCAGAACTTAAGAAGCCCAACGATCCGACAAACATACCAAAGAAGGACATTTGGATAGGCCAAATTAATTACATAGGTACTCAAACTGACTGGCAATCATGAAATCTACCCGTAATATAATGACCTACGTATAGACCTCACATTCCCAATTCATTATAATAATAATATAGACTAACTACTTAGTAAATATCAATGTCAATGTGTAAAAATAACAAATTATTAAAATGTCACGTAAGCCCAAACATTTTAGTCCTCAAAATAATGTTTAACCATGTAAAAGCTTTCTGTGCCCTGTTTATCAAAACTTACAAGCCTTGCATTACAAGCATTGCTCCTGTAAAAATTAATACAAATAGGTATGTGTTTATCAAAACTACACGTGTAAATTACGGGTTACAACTGTCGTTATTTATTTCACACGTAGGTATATTTTTACACTTGTATTCGTGATTTTGTGCAAAGAATCTCTGGTAAGTTACAATGTATAGAGTAAAATCATTTCAAATTCTGAGTGTCGGCAACTCTCCATTCCGTCTTACAAGTTTACGAGTGTCGTGCTTGATACTAGATTTTCTTTTTTTTATTAATTTATTCAACTGATTCAAACGATGAAGAAAATATTAGAATAACGGCACCGAGAACATATAAAAGAAGAATTGACAACGGTCCTATATGGAGATGACCTGTGAGTTTAACGAAAGGTTTCGACTTAAAGTTGAAAAATTTGAATATTTAATTAACATTTTAGCCATTTAAAAAGAAATTCAAATATAAACAACGCCCTGTCAACCAAATTAATTGTACAAATTGCTCTACATTGGTTGGGAACCGGACTTCAATACCATACTTTTTCTGAAATGCATGGTGTAACAAAAGGCTGTATACAACTGTAGCAGCATAATGTTTGAAGACTAAGTTAAAAACTTTGTTGCTACTATTTTTTTATTGTTCAAGTAGAGCGTATTCAATTTAAAAATATTTTAAAAAATTGGCGGGATAAGATTATAATATAAGCCCCTTACTCTTCTAGAATCTAAAGCGCTCAATTTTACAAACCCTGTAGATTTTATTTGATAAACGTAATTTACACGAACTTGTAAAAACTGCCTTGTAAAATGTAACTTATTAACGTGTAGACTTGTAAGTTTTGATAAACAGGGCTGTATAGTCTTCGCTTTGCAAATGATTTGTTTTCTTTAATATGGCTAGGAAGTATATTAGCATCGGCATCAACGAGACAGGCACATAACCATCTGGGTAGTTTAAAAACTCATTAATGTTACAGCTTAGTACTGGTTAGTTACTCACTACCCCTAGATGCTCTCAGAATGCCTTTGACGCCAGGGGTGGTTAACATCATCATCTTTCGGTCCTTGTTACTGAGGGTCAGCGCGATACATATTCTTCTTCCATTCTCCACTGTCAACCTTCATGTTATCAATTACTCCCTTTTCTTTCAGATCATTCCTTACACAATCCATCCATCTATTCTATGGCCTTCCTCTCCTGTCCATCCGCAGCTATTTAGATCACTCTTTTAGTCACTCATCCGTTTCATCCCTCCTCATCACATCCCCCTAACGCGCCAAACTATTTCCTTGGCTGGTAAACATATTATATGCCACCAAATTCATGCAAAAACGGGCGGTTGCGAGCACGTTGCGAGATAGAAAAGCAATATAGTTTTCTGTGTCCCATCCGTCCAGATAGTAACCCTAATAAACTTTATAACGACAGCCTTAAACAAAAAATCACAGTTTAAATATTCAACAATGTTCTGTTTTATCCAAGTAGGTATAGCTACACAGTAGGTATAGAAATATATAACCATAATAACGATTCTTAAATACATAGATAATCGAATTATTACCTGGGGGCCTAAAAAGGCCACTTTGGCAGTATCATAAAAGGATAACACTATGAATCATAATGCAGCGAAAAAAAGAAAAACATTGACTGTTTTTCTTTTTTTCGCTGCACTACATAGGTATAATCAAAGAGATTGGGATTGGATTTGGATTGGATTGATTGGTATTTATAGCACAGACTAAAAACATAACTGAAAAATCCTTCACCAATGGGATTTGATACGATTAGTTAAATGAGTTAACTGTCCATCATGATTGATTGATTGATTGTTAGCTGATTCTTTTCATTTTTGATTGTTGATTTGACGTTCAAAAGTGCATTTTATGTGCCTATTTGAAATAAATGCTTTGACTTTGACTTTGATTCATAATGTTATCTTTTTATGATTCTGCCAAGTGGCCTTTTTAGACCCCAAGGTCTAGTGAAAGCGGCTCACACCCTTACAAACACACTTTCAATCACAATCTGAATGATTTTAAAGGAAATTGCTAATCCATTGCTTCATATTTTCTAAAAATGTGTCTGCTCAACAAAGTGAATAGCAATAAATGTTGTTGAACTGCCATTGCCACTGTTAGTGTGTCACGCAAGTCTGGGAATTGAACCCAAGACGACGATCAGCAGTCGCAATTTTAACATCCACATCATCTGCCTAGCCTTTTCCCTACTGTTGGGGTCAGCTTCCAGCCTAACCGGACGCAGCTGGATACCAGTATTTTACATGAGCGACTGCCTATCTGCCCTCCACAATCCAGTAATTGGGTAATACGATTCCCTTTGTAACACTGGTTGTCACACTTTCGGACTTCTGTCGACCCGTAACGACTGTCAAAGATCCACGAATGATGACGAATAACAGCCGGGACCGACGGTTTATCGATGCTTTCCGAAACACGGAGGGGTCTTCGTCTTTAAAGTAAGTTGACACCCATCCACGGACCATCGTGGCAAGCGCTTGTAACACCCACAAAAATTCTAAATTATTGTGCGACCGAAACCGGTGCGACGACGCAGGGGTACTGCCCTTGCGTCGCACGGTTTTAACGATTTGACAAAAATTGAGATTTCTTTACTAAATGTAAGTTTCATAACACAGTTATACACACATAAACCATCTGGATTTTATTCTAAATGATGGAGAAAACCACATCAGAATCCGTTGCATAGTTTGGAAAACCAACGCGGTCACACAGACAGACACGAAAAGCGATTTTAATTAATAATATGTATAGAGATATAAATGTTTTATACCTAAGCAGTTCTATTGCAGCTATATCATATAATAAATCTAGATTTTTAAATTTTATATAATGTAGGTAAGATTCTGAGGACCCTGCGGTTAAATGGCGATCGCGCAGATCACCCTAATCGGCCAGACTACAATAATTATTGCATCTTTAATAGCATTTCCTGGACTGCTGTCTTTTTATTACAATAATATTCTTCTAGATCTAATAGACGTGGACAGTTGGTCCGGATTGTCACAAGAACATCATCATTGATATTATCGGCTCGGCACTACTGAAGTAAGAGCTTTTTAAGGGCGCGGAGGGCGCGACAGCAGCGTCTGCTGAAACATTGGCTATGTAGCTCTCACAATTTTACTCATTCTTTTGGTTTATTTAACAATGGCCTAAACATTTAGGGTATTTTTAATTTTATACTTTTACATCATACACATATTTCGTTCTATACCTATAGCGGTAAATTAGCACTAACTACAAAACAAATAATCTGTTTGTAACAGACAACTGTGTGACTGATATGATGAATCGGTGTATTTAACAAAATCATTAGTGTTTATTTTCGTATCATATCTCTCTTTGATCTTTGCGATAAATTAAACCGTTGCTGATAGCGTCATTATTAATTTGTATTTTGATCGACCCTCTCGCGTGCACTGAGCGTGATTCTGATGCATTCCCACAACCGTATGTAGAACGGAAATTATCAAAGAAATCTTTTGGATCCGTATATCTGAATGAACGTCCTCAAAATTATTTAATAGGGTTCCGTACCAAAATGGTAAAACGGAACCCTTATGGTGACTGCAGTCTGTCTGTCTGTCCGCCTGTCACAGCTGGATATCTCAAGAACTACTAATGCTATAATCAACTTGAAATTTGGAATAGTTTTAGATGTCGTTTGCCCAACTATTTGTAAATAAAAAAGTTTTTTTGCAACAGGTTCTGAAAGGGTGTCTGAAAAATTCGAAATAGTGCTACTAGGACACGTGGGGTATCATATTATGAAAGAGCGCAATTTGCATTTTCTCAAACATTTTTTGTTTTTTTTTGTTTTGCCGCATAGTTTTCGTCTTTTAATGAAGAATGTAAAAAAACATACCGTTCCCCTATCTCCGACAAGAGAAAAATCGCATTTGCAAAGAGAAAAATCTGAAATAATTCTATGTCATAGAAGTTTATGTAAAGTTTAGAGGAAAAATAAAACGATGTCTCTACAAAATCATCAACGAAAGTTACATTAGTTCCACTATCGGCCAAGAGATGGCGCTGGCCTAAAACTGCAATATTCTACACCGCAGTGCGCAGTGTTAAAATTCTCTGTCGAATATAGGCCTCGCCGATGAAAATTTAAAAACATGTTATTATGATGGTACGGAATCCTCGGTGCGCGACTCCGACTCGCTCTTGGGCGGTTTTTTCTATTCGGATATATTTATTTATTTATTTATATATACTTTATTGTACACCAGAAAATACATAACAAAAAAATACAATAGATATAGTTACTTATCCGAATACTAGTAGGTACAGTTATATTTAATACAGTTTCTATATTTATGTCTGTAATTTATATGGTGTACATAATAAAGAGTATTCTATTCTATTCTACTATTGCTAATGGGCCTTATTAAGAAAGAAAACAGTTTTGATTTTATCTGTTCGTTCTTAATCAAACACACCAACAATGACTTTAAATCAAAACATGTATTTCCAAAAGGGTTAGGTGGAAATATACCCATCGTTCACCCACATTTTATCTGTTATGTTTAAGTCCTCATTTAGATACAGTAAAGTCTTAAAAGACTTTAAACAAAGACAGACTAGACTAGACTAGACTAGACTTTTGAACTTTTTAACTGACAAAGGCATAAGGCATTTATGCCTTTGTCAGTTAAAGTTGTAAGTTTGTCAGTTTTTTAAATCTGTCCTATATCAAGTTGTAGAGCATCCACTACGAATGTATATAGCCAACTATATAGGAAGCTTAAAATGGGGAGAAATGGAAGGCAGACGAGTAATGTATTACTGTACTTGAACTTTGCGCAGAAGAAATGTTGCTGACCTTTAAAACTAAAGCTAACAGTAATTTCCATTCAACTTAAATCGCCATTCTCAACCGAACCCTGCAAGTGTTTTTGAGTATCGGAAACATTTCGCACGATTGTGAACAACACAAAACAATCGTTAATTAATCGCTCCTTAGACTGCCTGAAAAAAGTATTTTGATGGTTTCCTTTTGTCAGAAGAAAACTGGACGGTCCGTCTTGATGAGTAGCTTCGACATGCTTGTTAAATATATTCAGACTCACAACTTCATGCGCTGGATACGAGCGTTGGGCAGGATCACACTAAGGACAACATATCGGATGCATCATCCACGAACAACGGCAATAAGGCAGCACCTAACCTACACACCGATTTTTAATTAGACCCCCAACCGGGAAGTGTGCTGCTAAATGAAAAAACTCTTCTCTCTGATATCTGACACTCAGTAGCTTGGACGTCGTTCCCAAAGCTGTCAGACTATTTTTATACCAGTAAATGCTATTTAAAATAAAAATGTAAATACAAAGAAGGCATATATATATATGTATACATAGTCTTCTTCTTTTCGTGTCCATTTACTCATTCGTACTACTCATGTCCAACCTGTAGGTACCTGGAAAGCTCAGCCATTTGGATGACGAGCAGGAAATATTGTGAGGCATATCCTGTGAGGGGGTTTACTGGCACTGCTATGTTTGGGAAGAGTCATAGATACCCAATTTAGCCAGATTGCTTCTACCGCAATCGGTTAAGAGATTTCCAGATTGGCTACTACTGCAGTGCGTGTCTAGGGTGAGATGTGCTGTCTGTCGAAGTGGTGAAGTGTGAAGGGCTCGGGTACCTATTATTTAATGTATAGGTATACGGGTAAAGTGTATAGCGTGTTTGTACTCTTGAATAAAGCGACTACATACTAGTAGTAGTATGTAGTCGCTTTATTCAAGAGTACAAACACGCTGTACACTTTACCCGTATACCTATACATTAAATAAATAAACTAGCGTAGGCTAGTTAGTAGCTAATAAGTATACTACCATATTATATTAACCCAAAAAATCACATATTGTGTACAATGTATATATAAAGGCTTACGTAATAGGTAATAAGATTTTTTAATGAATACTAGAGCTCATTTTAAAACCTGAGTGTTTTGAGTAGCTCTCTAAGTCTCTACCGAAGTTATCGGGGGTGGATACTTATAGAATGATAGGTACCTACCTACTACTATAAATCTGTAATTAATTAACAGAGTTTCTTCCCTTTTGTATTTACTTAGAGACAATCTTAATATGAATCTCGAAACAGTGTAGCGACCAACACAAGACCGCGGATACTTATTTAACTTCCAAGAATTGTTTAAATGAGCGGTGAAAGCTACACAAAACAGGTGTGTAACACATTACGGCCGTCGGACAGGGTAGATGCAGTACCATTTCACGAAAGTTCGATATAATGACATGCCGTTATAAATAGCATTTAGCATTTTAAGACAATAATTTATTATAATATATTCAGGAATACTTGCTCACCCTGAAAGATCTAGTATACTATACCTAAAGAGAAATACTGATCCATTCATAAACCACACACGATGGAATAACTTTGTGGAATCCAATAATTGGGAATAGGTTCCGTTTTTGACGTAGGCATTTTGGACACATGTCCCAGCACCCTAATTGCGTATCACACCATATCTGAATAATTTTGAAGGATATTGCTAATTGTTTATTAGGTTCGAAAAATTTGTCTGTTCAGGAACACGTAAATAACGCAATGTATATTGTAGAACTGTCATATGAAAGCTATTGCTACTGATAGTGTGTTACGCAATTACCCCGCAGTACAAGCGAGCCACTGAAGCCTTCTGCCTTTCTGAAGTTCTCAGAAAACTAATTAATAGAAATGCTCTTGAAAGAGCCCGTCACTGTAAGGCTGCAAATGGCGGTCATTTAATTTACAAGACGTAAAATTTAAAAACCTACTGTAAAATTTCTCCATGACATTTATTTTATTACGTGATACTTAACAATTAATATTAATAAATAAAATAATTCAAAGTTCTAAGTACTTACTACTTAGTAACCCTTGATGACTTATAATATACCACTCTGTACTTTCTAATTTAGAGCGCATGATTACTGCACGAAAAACTGCAGTCTGATTTGTAATTGATTTACTTTATATTAGCTGTTGCCTGCCACCTCTTCTGTGTGGATTTTGAAATTCGATAGATAAATACTTTTATGAACTTTATCGATCCTTATAACTGCTGAGAGTAATTTATTACTTAAGAGAAAAATAGCGAATCACTCCCAGTTATTTTTACGCTTCATTTTTAGGATTCCGTACCCAAAGGGTGTCAACGGGACACTATTACTAAGCCTCCGCTGTCCGTCCGTCCGTCTGACTGTCGGTGGGCTGTATCTCGAGAGACGTAATACTTAGGGCATTCTGTAAGTCTCTGGATTCTGATAAATAAGACTAACGATACCACTTACGATACATTTATTGTTTTTCAAAGAATATTCCCTCACAATTAATGCATTTACGCATTCGCTGAAACCACTGTACAAAGCAGTTGGACCAGTCTTTCTAAGGGACCTCTTCATTGGCTTCATGGAACGCATTCACCGCCGATTCAGGGCTCGTAAAACGTGTGCCTCTAAGTTTGTCTTTAATATTTGGAAACAACAGGGTTCGTGGTCCGGGCTGTAAGGCAGATGCGTCATCAGTTTCACATTTGAAGCCTTCAAATAGGCTTCTGTTTCCTTAGCGGAATGTGAGGATGTATTATAGTGGTGAACGAGGACACTGCTTCGAGGACGCTTGTCGCGAACTTTTTTTAAGACTCTGGGCAAGCAAGTGTTGACGTACCAATCTGCAGTCACTCTCCTTTGATCTTCAAGCGATACTGTAGTGTAATGTCTTGATTTGCCGAAAAAAGAAGCAACCATTTTTTACCAATGCTTCGACTTTTTTTAACTTTCGTCGGCAAATCTTCAAAAGGAAAAACCCACAGAACCACTCTGCCTACTGGCTTTTTGTTTTGGGTTCAAAGCAGGAAAAAAAGCTTCTGCCCACAACTTCTCCCGCGTAGATGTCGGAAAATATCTCACGGGAACGTACTACGTGATTTCGGTACCCTATGTGCAGATTACACTATCTGTGTGCAAAATTTCATCAAATGTTACCGCGGGGCACGCTATAGTAAAGCTCCCAGTCAGCATGATTTTTTTCGACATCTTCAACAATCATCGTCATATTTCAGCCAATTTACACAAAACCTTAATCAATTTTACACCTAAACCTTCCTCATGAATCACCCCGTCCATTGGTGAAAACTGTGTAAATCCGTTCGGTAGTTTAGAGAGACACAGACGCAGCGGGGGACTTTGTTTTATAATAAGCATGTAGTGATAGTGATAACTAGCTATTCCTAGGCAATAGGTAATGCGGGCTGGTGTCCGCAACTCCACGTCAATGCGCGTATTTTGCTAATTATAATGATAATAATAAGACGTCGTGGTGGGGCTTGCGTGCCCCGAACTCTAGGCCTATGCCGGAAGAGTTTACTTTGCCGGAACAGGTCTAGGGTAAGGAGTCAAATCAAGAGAGATACAGAAACCAGCAGGGCAGCATGTGGCGATCTGTTGAGCATTAATGACCCCACGGACCCTATCTCCAGGGAGAAGTCTTGTTCCTCACCTCTGGCTTGCCTTTATTGGCCGGCTGGAGTGAACAACGACGAGGATCAGAGCTCTCACCTCATTCTTCCCTTTATTGGCCGGCTTGAGTGGAGATTCGCAAGAGCTATTTAAATTTTGACAATTCAAAAGTGCCTGTACAAGGTTTAATTGAAATAAATGGTTTGAGGAGTTTAAGTTTGAGCAAACGTGCTCGGTGGAAGGAAGTATTCCAGTAAGATGCTGGTAGGGATCTTGACCGTACTTCCAGGATTGTCCTGATAGCCGTGGAATACCTCTCCACTCCTCATAAACACCTCAGGACATGTTGCCCCCTTGTCACTACTTCACTATGTGCTAGCGACCGTTTCCGGGGGCCCATTATTGAGTGTGCAAGTCACCCCCTGCCATTTTATCCGTGTATATATTAAACATTGATCAAGCAGGGGTCAGAGTTCTTCCATATTTCTTGGTGACCAGTCCACTTTAGCCACCCAAACCCATAGTCCAACTTTTTATTTTTCCATATCCTGCAATAGTCCTATACCAACCGCGGGTTATCCTTGGGTGCTCTTGCATAGTGCATACAGGGATAATCGTTGGTTAATGCCGCATTTCATTAAAATTTCCTCAGGGGCCTCTGCAAGTTGGTTTCGGCCCCTCGTAGGCGTACGAGGGGCCGAAACCAACTTGCACAGGCCCCTGAGGCGTCCAAAGGACTGGGACCCCATGTCCCGAATGTAAAATCATAAAAATAAATAATAATATTTTGATAAATTAAATTGAGCAATTATTCCTAGCTAAATGCTCAATTGAAATCATCCCACGGGAACGTACTACCGGGATTAATAGTATCCTATGTTCTGACGAGTTAACGGCCTTAGAAGGTGACGAGCAGACCAACCGCCCAGGGCCTCGCTCTTACAGTAGCCGCTAAGACGTGAAAATGTAATAGACTACCAGACAGACAGTTCTTTACCTACATACCTACGTATTTTATGAGTTTTTTTTACCATCGACGCAATAAGAAGTAGGTAGTCATGGAACTGACCTGAAAGAGTATTAGGCCCATGACTCATGATAACCCTAATGCATGGTGCTCTTAGTACCCCCCGTACTAAAAACTTATATTACTCGTACCTTAAGGAACGACCTTACTCATTGCGAGCATTCGCTTTATGAATGTTTACAAAGATTCGCGAACGATTGTTACGCAACGAATAATTCATTCGTGAAATGTTTGTGCGATGAGATGAAAGTGTTTTTCTACGTTTAGTTTTGTTACTGCTTGTGTTGCATATAAAAATACAATTTTGTCTGTGTTTCACTAATAAACTAAGTTGATTGTTACAACACAGCACATTATCACAGACAGATAAAATCTCAATACATTTAGTACGTATTTGTTTTGCGTGTCCTAATGTTTATCGGTCACGAATCATATTTAAATCAACTTACAACCTGACACTGACCTGCAAATTGCAAAAAAACGAAAGCAATTTTGAATTCCGCGGGCTACTTTAGTTTTTATGCCGAAGTCGGTAACTTCAAAGATAACGAAGCATATTCAGTTTTTTTTTCCTTTGGCTTCGCACGGTTTGTGCATTCAGCCAATGTCACGTTATGTCAGTCAGTTTAAAAATATGCCTCACAATAATACTGTGTTCCACGGACGCAGTTGTAAATAGTGCTACTCACAGACTATATAGAGATTATGGTTCTACTATTAAAAAACTTTAGTCTTGCGCCATGAAGAGTAAGAGGTAAAAACCTAGAGTTAAACTTTTAAATATTAAACCCACCGATGTGGTCATGTGGGGATAGTTAAATCGTTAACTCGGGTTAGTGTGTTACTTACCAATAAATTATTATATAATTTTTTACCATAGAATTAGCATACTTACACTCGACGAGGCAATGAACGACATTGAAAGGGTAGCGTATCAATGCGTATCATGTTTGTAAACCGCTGTGAAATAATTTTATTGTCATAAAATTGTATTGAAAACTGGTAACACCACAAAAAGAGCAATGTGGTAGCGGTAGTTACGAATGTTACGATTTTAGCTACGCGCCAAAAGATCCTTTTATTGTTACATACCAACATTCAATACGTATTTATCCCAAAAGTTACAATCTTCAAAAATAAAAGTTACCAAAAATAAAAAAAAAAACTACGAGTTACCAACGAATAAATTTATAATAAACGTCAACGTCATAAAATTAGTTTTTAACTTTTTACTCTGTGCAAAGTTCAATCGTGAATCGTGGTTCAATCGTTCAATTCAATATTTCAATCTACAAAATCTACGAGTCAATGTGTGCGGCCGGTGTTCGAAGTGTCGTCGTGGAACTTACTGCTCCACTATGATTGGTTGAAATATTCAGACTGTGTATCGCTTTCATTAATTTTGTCTGTCTCTTTCTTTCGCGCCCACCAAATAACCGACGAGTACGGTTTTCATTCCTGTTGTAAACTTCCGATTTGAATTCAATAATTTTGTGATACATTTAATTTAAAAACTCTTTAATTTCTTAAAGAATATAATAAGTAAGTTTTGTATCGTTAATTATCTAAATTACAAAAAGAATTATAATTTTCAATGAGATTATAACCTATAAAGGTTGTCGAAATTTGAAAGTTTTATCTGCCGCCGTCAATCTGCCGATTTATATAATCCAAACTGTTACTTATCGTGTTTTGTGTATTTGAAAGTAATTTATAAATTTGTTCTTATGTGCTCGGAAAACACACTTTATCGTCATTATCATAACCTTTAAGTCGCTGCTTAGTGAAGACAACAATAATACTTTTGTAATAGAAAATTTGAAACCTAACTAAACTGATACCTTTTACCATTTAATAATATACCTCCAAGTATTGTAAACATTGTTTTATTCATTATTTTCAGAATGTCTGCCTTAATACATGAAAAGATTTGGTTGGACAAAAACATCTATGGTGATGCTGAACGAAATTACTATGAATCATTATCAAAGGTTTGTATAATTATAAGCCTTTAATACCTTTCTTTCTCAGAAAATTTTCTATTTTGAAATGACATTAATTACATTTTCGAAGTTGATAAAACATTAATAGGTTAAAACTTTGTAGGTCCAAGCTACTCCACTTTCAGTAGCTCGCACTTCTTTGGCCAGTGAAGTTGCTAAGGCTAGACAACATATCAAAGATTCTTTAGAATGTGTGAGTAAACTTATTTGATTAATATTCACACATGATTGTCTTTCACTTTTTATTATTTAAATAAAATTATTTTGGTTCATAGATCTTTATAAGTAGATAAAAGTTTTTGCTTTCTATACAAAAAAGAAATTTACTATTTGAAAAACTAATTGATTTTTACTAAATATTTCCAGATGGACAGTGTTGCTACCTTGGCAGGAGTTCCTAACCCAGAACTCACTAACAAAGTCAACACGCTGGAGAAAGAAAATGGTGATCTGAAGAAAGCTATAAATGACTTGCGTAATTTGGTCATTAGCCTTCAAGCCAGAGTAGAGACTTTGGAATCAACAGGTGGTGGTGCCAAGACTACACCTTCCAAAGTGAGTTACAGTTCCATATTTAACAAAAACAATATTGGCATAACTAAATAATCACTCTACTTAATAAATAATAAATCTATTAGGCCCCAGCACCCAAGGCACCAGCTGCTAAAGCTCAAGATGATGATGATGATGATGGTGTTGACCTCTTTGGCTCTGATGATGAAGAAGAGAGTGCAGAAGCTGCAAGAATAAGAGAAGAGCGCCTAGCAGCGTATAACGCCAAGAAAGCCAAAAGTATGTAGAATAATTATGTATTTGTCATGCAATTTTAAAGAAACTAGCAATTTATCATATTATTTGTTTTTAATTCTTTGTTATAGAGCCAGTTCTCATTGCAAAATCTAACATTATTTTGGATGTTAAGCCATGGGATGATGAAACAGACATGGCAGCTTTGGAAAAGGCAGTAAGAGAAATTACAACCGATGGGCTATTGTGGGGTGCAGCTAAACTTGTGCCGCTAGCCTATGGAATTCACAAGCTACAGATATCTTGTGTTGTGGAAGATGACAAAGTGTCTGTTGATTGGTTAACTGAAGAAATTGAAAAAGTTGAAGACTTTGTAAGTTGAATAGCCAATTTTCCTAGCATACATTTTTTTATCAACTCCTAATTATTTAATAATATAATTTATATTCATTACATCAACAGTTTGATTTTCTTAAAATATCCAAAAAAAATGGAAAATAAAACACCAACGGCAATAGGAATCTAATGCCCAGTTTCTGAAACGAAAATTCGAGTCAAATTATTGGTTTGGCTGTTGATTTATTCAACCAATCGCAGCAAGTTATGCGCACTTGACAATTTGTCAGAAAAATTTTATCTTGATTTTCGTCTTTAAATTCAATCTTCTAGAGATACATAAATTCAAGAACTTAATATTTAAAAAAAAAAGTAATTATTGCATTTCATTAAAATGTTGTACAAACAGACATTAATATAAGTGGTGAATGGTTACTATTTCCCTTAAAAAATTTACCTGAACAGAGTTGGTTTATCATCAAAAAGTTTTGGAACCTAAAATCTCAAAGTTCAAAGTCAAAGTCAAATCATTTATTTCAAATAGGCACATTAAAGGCACTTTTGAACGTCAAAACTTACAGTAAAATTGAATGGATTCTAGTCGTCCCTTCCAAAAGGTAGTTTTCGTATGGAGAAGAATGGGCAAGAAACTCCACCATTACTCTTTTAAAATGTTTTACAAGGTTTTGTATACATAATATAATTATATGTGAAGACAATGCACCTAGAATAAAAGAAGTCTACCCAAAAAAAAAATTAAAAATGAAGCAATTACAGGTAAATCAATTATGTGATAGATACATGGTGCTCACATATTTACAAATATTGGAAAAGTAGATGATTTTTCTAGAATTTTAACAAGTGTGTGAGTTACTGTAGTCACAGATTGTAAAAATCAATGTCATAAAATTTAAAAATATATAAATTAAATTAGGAACCACTTTGATTTTGTCTAGATCTGTTCCTCCCTCATCTTTTTGAAACTAAACTTTACCATAAATATAATTTTGACCCTAATGATTTTAATACTTTGTCTAAGTTGTGTATCCTATGTTGATGCTATTTGTATGTTTTTTATTGTTACAGGTTCAAAGTGTTGACATCGCTGCCTTTAACAAAGTATAACAAGACCTTGTTAGGTTCAGTTACTTACAGAACTGATAATAAATGTGCCTTTTTTTCAATGTATGCTGTTTTAATTCCATGCATGACAAAATAATGTTTCCTAGCTTGAAAGTAAAGTCAAGCACACAGCAGCGCGCAGCGGTAAGTTACCGCTGCTGTGTGCTGTGTGGTCGACTTTCGGTAACACTTAGGTTACGAAAATCTATTGCTACGACACGAGTACACGACATATCGAGCCTTTTCAGGAAGAACATCGTAAGCGCCAAAAATCAGTTGATCTGGCGGTTAATATTAAAACAGTCTGTTTTAATATTAACCGCCAGATCAACTGATTTTACACCTTATTTGAATTAATAAGGAGGTGCCCATATAACATCAAGTAAAAATTTCAAATTGATGCTATAAATATTTTGAGAAATATTTAACAAAAACCTTCTCCTGTAAAATATACAAAATGGCGGTTACGATCTTCTTCCTGAAAAGGCTCCATATTGTTACCCCCTGATGTGTAGTTGATTGTACAGATGCCAGCACATCAAGCTACTACAATATGTCAAACTTCTTTAACCTTTTGAGCGCCACGGTCTTTTATAGAAGACAATAGTTTCCGTGCCCCCCACGCCACGTAAAGAGAAGACATATCTAATCATAACGTTTATTAGGTACATTAAAATACATGAACAAATGCTTTTGTGCGTATTCTTACTATTGCCTAAAACCCTAAACTTAAATGTTTATTTCAATAGGGGTCTTTGTTTATATTAAAAACAGAAAAATTATAATAGCCAAAATTTTTTTAATGTCCCAGGCGCCGTAGTCTTCATTTATTATGAAGATGTCTAGTGTTGTAGTTACTTGATCAAGTTTCTAAATTCTAAAGTGTCGATAGACACGAAAGTTTAAAAAACCACTTATTTCGAATCGAAATGTTGAGTTTTGAAAAAAATGCGACTCATAAAAGGTATGTAATTAATTTTGCTAGCCCTTACACATGTATTTACACGAATCTTTTAATACACACTAAGTGCCGTACTTTGGTTAATAAAGATATCGATATTGAAAGATCTCGTCACTACGAAACTAAAAGTAGATATCGGTGCCTCGTGCGCCATAGACATTTGGTTTTTTTTTTAAAGGCTAAGGTCTGAGACTATGCTGCCTAGTCATCAGTTACTATTTTTTTTTAGTCTAACATGACATTAGAATATGGGTGTACAACTGTACACATTCTAATGTATTAGGAGTATTTGGCAGCAAATGTATCGAATCAAGTTTCCCGGTAAACTTCGCTGAGTTAGCCAAAACTACAAAAAAATTCTCAGCTCCATTTTACCGGGATCGCGTCTGTTTCAATGATTCCACATATTGTCCAGTTGCGCAGACACTTGAGATACAAAACTACACCAATTTTACATCACAATATCCACTAGGAATCAATTTGCGAATAATTAAAACAGCCAACTAGACTTCACTCGAAGAAATCCCGCCAAAAACTCCGCGCCATAGACATGAATAGAAGACATCCTGTGACGTCATAGACGTAAGCGCATCAAGGTCAGTGTGAGATAGTGCAGACTGTAGCTCTCTATTTAATTGTTGTTGTTTATATTGTTATTGTTGTATAAAAAATGAGTGAAGTTAGTGAATTAAGTTTTGAAGAACTTCTAAACATCTTACAAGATTTGGAGTCGGAAGATGAATGCGAGAGTACATCAGACGAAGATTTTGAGGTAAGTGTAAATTATTGAACGGTAAGAAAAATTAAAATATATGTATAAATATTTTCGTTCAATAACCTAATTATATCAGCGTAATTAGGTAAGTACTCATGCGAAATTAGTATGTTATCTCAGAATGCAGAACATACCAAAATACCGCGTTCTTACTTTGACTGATGCGCCGTATCAATAAACTCTTAATTATTATAATTCCCTACGAACATTAAGAAGGAAATGTGTGTGTAGTAATACTAATAACGTGTGTTTAGCATAAACATGGAATAGACAAAAAAATGTAAGAAAAGAGACCATAGACATCCCTAATAATAATTGAACTTTTACGTGCTAGTACGCTAGTAGCAAAAATACGGTATTATTTTTATTTATCTGGTACATTTATATGAAATGCAAGTAATATTAACATGTTAGTAACATTTATCGATAATACAGTTACCCTCATCACTACTGTTTACTATACATTCGTTATACATTTATAGCTTGGCGCTGGGGGACACATCGCGTTCGGTACCGCTTGGCGCTCAAAAGGTTAATAGATTTTCAACTTTATCGCTGAAGCATAAGGTTCAAAGTCGATTGGGAAAATTTTACAGTTTCGGGTAGCTTGATGTGCTTTCGTCTGTACCTGAGAAACGAAAAAACACTAACAAAATGCTTTGATTTGGTAGAATTATAGTAAAAAAATATAATTTGTCGTATGATTTGCAGTTCAATTAAAAAGTTAGCAAAAAACGGTGTCGTTGGTTCTGTATGTTGTCGTTGTTTGACACCGACTTCAGAAATTAAAATTATTTTTCACTTTGTAGTATTTTTTTAGAAGTCGGTTGTTTTTTTGTTAAAGTTTTTTGTTAACTTTATCCGTAACTTTTAGTCAAAAACAAAATCATTAAATTGATAATGATATCAGACTTAAAAATATTTACAACATTAACCTGTAGATACAAAATGCATGCATTTCTGTAATGATAGAATTACTGATAAGATTTTTTGAGAAATTGCGATAAGGCTTAAAAGGGAAATAGGCAGGTGTGGTGGTTTTATTGCAGTCATGATTTTATAAATTAAAAGACGTTCGTAAAGCAGGCTGGAGTAATAATACAGCGTGTGTATAACAATAATACACGCATTACATTTTGATAGTAGTAACAATATAATAAGTCCACAAATAATAGCGTATTAGTAATTTACCAACTAAGAACTTACTAATTCCATGTTTCAAGACCAAAAATGATTTATTATTTAGGCCGCTTTCCGAATTAGCTATAATCGCTGACAGCGCTCACATCATCTCACATGCGTTCCGATTTAGATATTACGATTATGACAGCTGAGAGCTGTCAACAATTCGGAACACTCGTGAACGCGCTCACAGTGCTTACTCAATGTAAAAACAATATTATTACAGTATTTTTTTGTATAGACACCACATTTCTTCTTCAGTTCTTCTTTGGTTAGGTGGCGACTGTCAGCCAGAAGCACAATTTCGAAAATGTCACGTTAGTTTAATTTAAAGATATGATGCAACTCAAAACAAAACACACACTTGCACATCCACACACACACACACACACTGTCATTTTTGACAGCGCTCACGGTGATATTATTAAAAGGCATGGTCGGCGTTATCGCAAGATGGCGCATGTCATGACGTTATCTATGACGATTCACGGGACATCGTTATCACGCTCACGCTAATTCGGTACGGGCTTAAGGCGAAAGTGCCAGGGTAGCCCGCGAAATTAAATTTCTTTTAGGTTTTTGCAATTTGCTGGTCAATATTAAGTTGTACGTTGATTAATATATGATTCGCGGCCGAAACAAATATGTATTTACAGAATTATAATCATTAAAGTCATCAACACAACTCTCTAAGACCACGTAACTCCAAAGAATGATGATTTCATGAAACAGTTATTACGTACAACTTAATACTGACCAGCAAATTGCAAAAAACGTAATAAAACTTGAATTTCGCGGGCTACCTTAGCGCTTCCCCTTAAGCACGCTCACATCGATCGATTATTTCCGAACTCGGAACGCAGAGTTGATAATTTGTGATAATGTCAAACTGTCAAGTGCAGTGTTTCCACATTGAGGGGAAGTTCCCCTTTTAAGGGGAAATTAGGGTCCAGAGGGGAAGGAAAAGGGGAAAGACTATATGAGGGGAAATTGCGGGAAATCATAGATAAACCCTAGCCAGATGAGAAAAGATGGCTCTAACTGCTACGTGATTGGTGAATTTTGACATTATCTATCAATGTTAGTTCCATTATGTGGCTTAAAATAAAACTTATGCAAGTATTTTTACTTTCAACAGGGCTTTTGAATACGCGATTGTATTTCTTATTTGTATGAAGTCATGGATAAATTTTCGATGCAGATAGAAAATACTAGATAATATCTCGAAGGTGGACGTACTTGGTAGCTCTGGTACTCGATTTTACAAGTACGACCCATGCCTAAACGCGATTGTGCTCCATAAATTCTTGAATTCAGAGTTCAATTTCCTATGCAAGTTTTTTTTCTTCCAACAGGGCTCTTGGTTTGAATAGTAGTAGAAACTTTAATCGTCTATACTCTATAAGTACGTATTTATTTGTAAAAGCGATTTTGCTCCTTATTTGTATACAGTTAAGGTTCAATTTCCTATCCAGATAGAAAATACTTGAACGTACCCGAGACCTAGTTTTAGGACGTGGTTTCTTAAAGAAGTCGTACTTGTAAGCCCTAGTACGCGATTTTGCAAGTACGACCCATGTCTAATTTTTATGATACCATTGTTTTGTGAAGAGATAATAAATTATTTGAATTTGACTTTTAAACAGGAAAAAAACTTTAAAAAATGTTTAATAATAGACAAAGTTAATTTTATGAAATTATAAATTATATTGTGTAACATTGTTACAGCAGAATATTTTTTGAGGGGAAAAATGTCCTGAGAAGGGGAAATCTCAATTGAGGCGTGGGGAAACGAAATCCTTAAAGTGGAAACACTGGTCATGGTCAAGTGTCAATAGAAAATCAAAATAACTTCACTGCAAAACTTAACCAAACTTGTTTATTGTATCTAAAATAGAAGCACAGATATCCACTCAACTGGAATTGAGTTGTGGTTTTAAATAAATAAACATGACCTGCAAAAAGTGTGAATGTCCTAAAACAGTTGTACTGAGAAAAAAGGACTATTATTGTGACGACTGTTTTATGGTTAGCACTAACCACAAATTTCGTGCATGTATTGGCAAGAATAAGGTTCTGTCACCACATGAAAATGTTTTAATCGGTCTCTCAGGAGGTGTGGGCTCTGCAGTGTTATTAGACTTGGTCCACCATGGCATATCGTTAGAAAATACCAAGATACTACGTATAGTCCCATTCTTTATACATTTATTTGGTAAGTTTATTACTAGCTTTTCATCAAATATTTTTTTGTTAATTTCATGAAAACATAAAATAATAAATTGAAGTTTGATAGATATTCATAGTCTCCATAAACTATTCTAATTTTATTAAATGCCAAGCAAAGCCGATGTCGAAAAGTTGGAAAATCTTACTACAAAATTATAATAATTCGAGTCTATTTTTCTCAAGGATGATACAGCATTACATGGCTGTGTTTGTATGCATTGAGATGAGGTGGTAAGCATA
Organism: Luperina testacea; assembly: GCA_927399505.1. Classification (NCBI taxonomy): domain Eukaryota; kingdom Metazoa; phylum Arthropoda; class Insecta; order Lepidoptera; family Noctuidae; genus Luperina; species Luperina testacea. Next base: position 12,106,311 of record OV656756.1, read on the forward strand.
AGACAGTAGTTCCCTAAAAATATACAAGTTTCTTTGACTTATCAACTACTTGTCAAAGTAATTAAGTAATTTCCATGTCAATGTAGAGTTTAAGATATTTAAATGTTTAAAAATAAAACTACTAATGCAAGGGCATTAGCAGTTTTTATTTTTATTAATAAACCTTGAATAGCCTCTGTATAGTTACACAGTGCTTTCTCTTCTTCTTTCAAAAGTCAAATTACTGATGACTGACTCCTGCAGTTTGAACCATACTTACTTAAGGATATAAACTAATTTAGTTTTGTTAAATTCCAGATGACAACAGCAAAGATTTAGCTGAATCAGTAATTAAACAATGTCAAAAGTATAATTTTAATGTTTATATAGTCCACCTTGCAGTATATATGAACACAAATTATCAATTACCTGAAGAAAACTGTATACCAGATGTTGAAGAAAATGAAACAATAGCATTTCATGACATGTTAAACAGCATGCCTCCATCAGCAGCTACAGATTTTCTGCTGAAAATTAAACGAAATTTGCTGGTTGAATATGCAAAGCAATTGAAATGTAATGCTGTTTTCACTGCAGAAACAACAAATACTTTGGCAATTAACTTATTATCCAACCTTGCTATTGGTAGGGGATCACAGGTTCAAAATGATATTGTAAGTACCAATATTCTACTTTTTATAGGTAGCATGAAGTTGTAATTACATGGATACATCTACAAAATAAATAAAATTGAAGTGTCTGTTTGTAATGTAAAAATAACAACTTTTTTACTAAATGTAATTATGAAAGTATATTTTTACTTTTTTTTTTGTCTTTAATGGCTGGACCGATTTTCATGGGACTTTCACTGATAGATAGGTGATGTTATAAGGAGTAACTTAGGCTACTTTTATTTTAGGAAAAGAATTAGGGTACAATGCAAAAAATTAAAACCTATGAAATACAATTAGTTTGTCCGACATGCTCGCAAACAAAGTCGTGGGCCATAACTAGTTATAAATACAATCCAGAAGTTAATACACATGTAGGTGGTCAGCGGGATTGTCCAAAAGGGTTACTGCTGGCCCGGAACATAAAGGACTAAGGAAGGAACACGGGTGGGTTTTAATCAGTAAGAGTCTGACACTCCCTTCTGCTCCACCCAGAGCGGGAGGGATCGTTTGATGATTTCCCATTCTGAAAAAAAAAATACACATGTAGGTATAATTTGTATTTAGATTAGAATAAGCAATAACTTGAATTTTTTCTTAAAAAATCGAATATAGAACACAGACATGTAAATAAAATTGCTAATTTTAAATTATTTCCAGGGATTCTGTGATGTTCGTGATGAAAATGTGAAAATAATAAAACCAATAAAAGATATCAGTAATGAAGAATTGAACTACTATGTTCAAATAAGGCACTTGGCTCCTGTATACACCAGCAATATAAAGAACAACAGCCTGCAGTCAGTAATCTCTTCATTTGTATCAGATCTTCAAGAGAATTTCCAGTCTACTGTATCAACTGTTTGTAAAACAGCAGACAAAATTGGTGACCATAATAATGAATTCAAAACACATGAGAGATGCATTATCTGTGAGGTACCTATATATTTCAATGTCTTTACTTATATTTTTTTATTTTCATATTCATTTATTGTGTTCCTACAAAGTGGCTTTAAGTTAAGACGAACTACGGTACTTTTATCTCACGGAGCGACGCGCGTGTTATAGCCTCATTACTGTGAGTGCGAAGTGTATCTAGGTATGTGTGCCGTGTCGTAGGGACGTGCAGAGACAGACACTCACTCTCGTTCAAACCTTAAGAGCGCTATTACAAAATCGAAGTATTCAGTTTTAGGTGCAGCGCAGACGGCACACTTTTTGTGCGATCGAGTCTGCGGCGCACAAAAAGTCTGCATGGCGCGCAAAAAGTCCGTCGCGGATTTTTCACAGACTCAACGCACACGACGCACATCTTTGATCATTCTGTCGGTTTCTTTTTAAATGTCTATCATGATATTCTGCCTTAGAAGTATCATAAATTGCTGGTCTGTTTTGTATTTCTTGAATTAACATCCTTACATGGACCTCTGGCGCCATGATAATAGATCGCGTGCATTACGTCCACCCCTAGCAAATGCAGATTACCGACTAAAGTGTGCGCCGTCTGCGTTAGCGCGCGTTGAAGCAAACATTCAATTTTTTTCACACACTTTTTGTGCGGAGCGGCGCGGCCCGGCGCGGTGCGGTCTGCCCGAATTACACGGATTTTTTGTGCGCCGGACTTTTTGCGCGTCGTGTGCGTTACTGCATAATATAATTGCATAGGTTCTATTTTCACAGACTAAAAAGTGCGTCACGGATAGTCTGTCGTCTGCGCTGCACCTTAGGTAAATTCGACGGCGCGCGGCAGCGGATACGCACGTGTGCGTCTAATGAGGTACGTTACACACACGTGCAAACCGCTATGCGTTGGATGCCAGGAACAAACCAACAAGAGCCTTTGCTACTTTGTTTTCGAAATAAATTAAATTACTGTTATTATACATAGTTCATGAAATATTATTTGTACCAATGAATGTTACCTAGAACCAGGGATTGAAAAGGTTCCTAAAATACCGGTAAAGTACCGGTATTTAGTGGTTCCGGTTGCTAGAACCCGAACCGGAACCGGAACCTAAATTAGAACCTTTATTTTACCGGTTCTTTAGCGGTACGAGTACGAGACCGAACGAGTTCATACGATGCCGCTCAGCGCAGGACAATAGCGGCAAGATAGGAGATTTTGTAAGAGGAGAGAGGGGTACATTGCATTTGTAGATCATTCGCATCATTCGCTGCATGAACAACGCGTGCGCCCTATATTTGTTTCATTGTTTGATTTATATTATACATTCGTGTACTTGTCTGTTGTACAATGACCTCTTAAGAGGTTGTTGGTGTTTTTCCATTAACCCTGTATATTCAATAAATAAAAGAGATGATAATATCTAAGTGAATACAATACGATTAAACTTACCTTTGTCCATTTTATATTAATTTATTAACAGTAACTGTAGATTATATAAACAACTAATAATAATTACTGTCAATATTTGCTGACACTGTACAGTACAGACTTCTACTCACCAATAATTCGAAGGCTAACTGAAAGAAAAGATACGCTAGCCACGCGTCAAACATTATCCCTTCTTTCTTAGAGAACCTTTAAATCGGATGATACGGAACCGGTATATTGGAACCTTTATTTGGAACCGGTACTATGGAACCAGAACCAAACCGGAACCTGAACCGGAACCGTACCGAAAAGAACCTTTTTAAGAACCGAAATGAAGAACCGGAACCCAAATTCGTACCGGTTTTCAATCCCTGCCTAGAACAGCAGTTTAAAATATACTAAAACTGAAATATACTTAAGTGGTCAAAAAGAAGTTAGGCTACTATACTCAATACTTGCCTCATTAAAATTTCTTATAATATATTGGTGTAGTCTTGGCCACTAATAAGGCAAACCATAAAGACTGCGAAAATAGTGCCGGGCGCCTTTTTAGACGCGCAACGGAACTATAAGAATAAAGAAGCGTCATGTATCGGCCGTCCCGAGAGAGCTTTTTTGACACCGTAAAGTCAATCACCCAGCGTCATTTTAAGGCCATTAAAATAACGGCACCACTAAATTTATTTCATTCATATTCCTGTACAGACCGTGATTGCAGTACTTACTGATAAAATTCGTGGCATCGCAAGTGCGTTGAGCGTACAACTTCTGTCACGGACCAATTTTGGAACCGTCAGTTTCTATAGTAGTAGAATAGAAAGTGATGACAATGGGTGCCTCTAGCTGCGGCCACCCGGGCGTCACCGTGCTCTAGGTGTAACTATATGTTAGTTCATTATCTGCAATCACTAGGGTCCGATTTTATTTATACGATATTTTTTTTATGAAAATTCATTTAAATTCTGCGTTTGGTTCCTAGATAAGTAAACACGTCTTGCGAATTTGCTATGTATGTCAAAGCGAAATTATTGCCATGGACTGATATAGACATACCTACGACTCTACCTAAACACTCAAAACTTGATGACTGATGCAAGTATTCAGATAATGTTCATTTATTTGCATTTTTTTTCAGAGCGACCTGCACACAAAGGATATGAAACTATCAGCTCTTGAAGCAACTAACTTATCAAGAACAGTTTCATTTAGGAATACTCAGTTAAAGCAAGATTTAGTAAATAATCCAGATCTTCTCAACAATCTTCATGACGTCAATCCCTCCATGTTTCCGCTAATTCATAAATATCTTTGTTATGGCTGCAGCAGAAATCATTTAGAAATGAATCAATCTAAATTACCACTACATATACAAAGAGTTTTGAAGTCTTAAAAAATGTGTTATTCAGCTGAATAACTTATTTTTTAAGACTTTAAACTATTAATTGATGCATTATTGATAGATATATATATTGTCAAAACTAGATAAATGTACCTACTTATTTTGCAGATTCAAAGTTTACCCTAACAATCCTTGACAAAAAACTACAGTATCTTGTTATTTATGTTGTACATATTGATTAAGTAATTATTCATCAGACTATATTTTTATTACTTTCTAATAATAACATCAAATTAGCAAAAACAAACTTTTATTCTACAACTAGAACACATCTACCTAAACCACTTATGTAATATTATTTGTTGTTATAGCGGCAATAGAAGTACACACTCTGTAAAAGTTTCAACTGTTTATCTATTGTGGTTCATGAGATATCTACAGCCCACTGACAGACGGACGGACAGCGGAGGAATATGATTTCGTTGGCACCCTATGAGTACGGGACCCCAAAACAAGAAATGCTGTTCGTTTGTAAGAGCATCACTTAAGAACGGCTGAATGAACTTAGGTTTTTTTTATTGTTGGTACTTACGTAATTTTAAAACAGAAATACCCTATATAATAATTGGATAAGTTTTCCGGAAAGGAGAGTGGCAAACAAATGTCCCACCCTTCAATAGTAACATTTGATATAGGTACCGTTGGATAGGGCTGAACATTAGTTACTAATAACTATGGTCAAATGTTAGTACTTTCGGAGATACGATGTCTTAAAGTCTTCTCAATCTAACATATTCTTTAAGGATATTTATAAGGTAGAATAAAATAATAATAATAATAAATTGACAAACATAAACACAAACTCCATGATGTCTTCCTCTCAAAATGGATAGAAGGTCCTGTGGTACACACGGCTTCATTAAGTGATTACCCCTCCAAAAGACATGTGCGTTCAAATCCGTGATAGGCCCAAGTTGGTTTTTGTATTTTGCAAAAACATTTTATTTTAATTAATTTATTGTTTTAGTGAATAAATAAGTTTAAGATAATATTTATTTTTTAAAATTCTGTTTTTATTATTGTTTTTTTCAATAAAACGTTAATACTTTTATTATTGCGAAAACGACAAGCAATAAATAGGGTTAACATTAATTACGAACGTTTCATTCATCGTCTAAATAGACTAGAGGTTTCAAGACCGCTTGCCGTGCCTATGAGTGGGAGTTCAAATCATAGGCACGAAATGTGCTTTTTGTTCATTATAATTATTATTTTAATATATTTTTCTATTTTGTTTTAGTAATTATATTATTTATAAAGAATTTTAAAATAAAGAAAAATAAAATACCTTAATAATCATATAATAATATTTATTATTGCTATTATTTAACAAAACTATGATCTTATTTTACAACAAAGATTTATTTTGATTTGATAATTTTATTTACAGTTATCATAATATACTATTTTACCAACTGACACAATTGGGTTCCTAGACAAGTAGCATCCTATTCTATTAACGTAAACGATAAAATAGTAAGCGGTAGAAATATTTTAGATTGACATAACCTAACGAAATGTCACGTGACCTGTCATGCCGTCTCAGTATACAAATTTGACATTTGACAGTCTGACAAGTGACATCGCAAGAGACAAGTTTTGAAGCATTTGCAACTTGTCTAGGAACTAGAAGTTAGTTTGGCAGGATTACAATCATGAGCATAATAAGTGAATAAACATGTTATCAATAGATAATCAATTAACATCTCTTATTAGCTCATGATATCTACTTAGAATATTTTGCTATACAAAGTAAAATAGTGGAATCAAATGAGTTAAATGTCTTCGTTGTTTATTTTGTTGTCATACTTAATTAATATAACTGCTTTTTCTGGTTCTCTTCGATGTTCTTCTGTTAGACATATTTTGCAGGTCGATAACTGTGAATGTTCGCTGCGTGTAAATGTCTTCGAACCGTGGACAGAGATATTCCATGCCGTTGCGAACTGTAACGAGTGGATGTAAACGGCGGTGTAGTGTGAACCTTAACAATATCCCGATTATGTTCAGATTGGTCCGTATAGATCCCAGTAGTTCTCCGACCCATGGACATTGTCTTAACATCGCCGGTTTCTTGAAATCTGCGCACCCATAAGCGCACCGTTTGTCTCTGTATAGAAAAACATGGTTTTAAATAAGTTATTAAATACCACACACAAGATACCACAAATAGCTCAACAAGAAAAAAAATCGGAGAACACAATTAATATTATAATGAACTTACTGCTATGCCAAGCTGTCTCGCAATTCCTTTTATGCTCACATTTTGTTCACACAGAACAACTACAATTTTAGTTCTCATAAAATCATAAATCATTTTAAAAATTAATGGATAAATCGTAGTCGTTTACTCTTCGCCGTTTTAAGTGAACGTATACATCAAACGTTGTAGTTATAACTTGAGGGTATGGATTAATTTTATAAAAACAATGTAAGTAAGTAAAATTAATGGATACCCTCAAATTATAACATCTATCGATTAAACATCCCCACCTAAAGATAAAATGACTCAGACCATAGTAGATAACAATTTCAACGCAATTCATATGGGCTCGCTGGCTAGTTCGTCAAACTGCCGGTATGAATATGACGACGTTCGGTGATGCGATGGTTCGAATCTGAGTCGAAACAATGTGGGTTCTTTTTGAAGTATTCTTTAGATTATTTGTAAGGAATTTAATGTATAACATTTTAAAACTTGAGGGGTTAGCACATACTGACGCTGTCTGTACTAAGCAGCTACTCATTGATATGACCATTAATTAGCCAACAGTGTCATCGTTCCCGAAAGGATCTGTTGACATTTTGGATAGATTATAAGAAGGCTTATGACTCGGTGCCACATTGGCTCATGAGGGTGTTGGAATTGTAAGTATAAAGTAGATGCAACTCTGCGCACCTTCCTGATGTCGTATATAGGACAATGGAAGACGGTCCTTCGCTATCCAGGATGTCGAAATATTCAGAGGAATAGCGAACCGATAAGGATCGAGTGGGGCATATTTCAGGGTGACAGTTTGAGTCCGCTTTGGTTCTGCTTAGCCTTGAATCCTCTAAGCACACTGCTAAAGGATTAAGGTCTAGGCTATCGGCTGAGGAGAGGTTGTCAGGTTATATCGCACCTCCTCTACACTGATGACGTTAAACTCTTTGCACCCAACAATTTTCAACGATGGAGCTACTGATAGTAACTGAAAACTTTCAGTAGCGCCATCAGGATGGAATTTGGTGTGGACAAATGTGCGGTCATGCAAGTAAAGCGAGGGGATATTGTTGAATCCTTAGGAACCCTACTCTCGGATGCCACAAATCTTAGAACCCTCTCCGCATCAAAACCTATAAGTATTTGGGTATGTCGGAAGCGTTAGGCATCAATGTTACTGACATGAACCAATCGTTAAAGGAGCGCTTCTTTGAAAAAAGTAGCCCAAGAAACAAGATGCGCGCCTTAACGATTGGGTCATGCCGGTTTTGATGTAGGTACTCAATATAATGATGATATATTATATAATATAGATATTTAATTTACTATGGCGAATTTGAAAAGATATAGTCTAGAAATGAAACATTATAGGTCGAATTAATTTTAAATAATGCCCTTAACTAAAAAAAACACTTGCTTAAAACAATTTGAAGTTTTTTTCCAACCCTGCCCGTTAGTCATTCTGTCAATGTTATGGTCTCTCCCCAAAGCACTGGTATGGTTCTCCTCTTACCTTCAGGAACGTCAGCACTCCGTTCGTGTTGGTGATTCGTCTACATGCTGGGTTCGATTTGGAAACTGGCGTTCCTCATGGCGGTATACTTTCTCCTCTTCTGTTTTTATTAATATTATTACTTTCGAGCTTCAGTGCGCGCATCTTCTGTATGCAGCTGTACTGTCAAGGGAAGGTTGCTGTTGGTTACCTGATGCTATCGATATATTTAATAGGGACTTGATAGTTGATAGCCATAAGCCAGTTGATAGATTTGGTGTAGCTTTAAACTTGATTAATTCAGGCGACAATCATTGCGAGTCTTCGTTGTATTAGCAAGGTATGGTGTACAACCTTGCCACTAATTCTCTTCAATAGTACGACCGTTCCATTTAGCACTGATGTGAAAGACCTAGGCTTGCACATTGATAGTACCCTGAACTGGCGTACTCAAGTCGCTAGGGTAAGCCAGAAGATTACTGGAAAGCTACGGGCTCTGTACCAACTGATAAAACTTATTACCATCGAATACGAAGACTATGCTTGTACAGTATATTTTCCTTATCATCGATGCTGATGTGGTACAATTCAATTATGCAGTGCAGTACATACAGGCGTTATATTGAATAATTTTATGATAATATAAATACTTAACATGAAAAAAAAAAAGAAATAATGGTGTTTAACAAGTAAACCACACCAGCTATTATGCGTTACCTAATACAGGGTTGCAGGGACAGCTACGCGCAACCTGTTACCATGGACTCAGTACTTACATGGTCCCCCACTGCCTTTAAATTTTTAGTAGATTGCATTGTTAAAAAAAAAGAACTTCCATGCATTTTGACCGCGTAGGTATTGCACTTTTCTATGAAAAATCTGTTATTTTTTTTATAACTGACGAAAAATGTATACGCTAGATGGTCTAGAATCATGTACTGAACTGAAGGTTTCAGATTGCGCGATGTCCCTGCCACCCTGTATTATAAATGATGCCTGGTCTTCCACCTTTTCACTCCTTATGATTACTCTTTGATAAGGCTTGCTTATGCCTATAATAGCCTCATAACATAACTCACAACCGGTAATGATTGATACCAAAAAAGGTTAAACTTTGTGCTGTGGAATGAAAACGTATCTATGTCAACCATTTATTAAGGATCCGACCTTTTGCAAAACTAATTTTAACACCAACATAATTATCAAACAATCAATATTATAAGGATGCGAAGTTTTTGATCTTCGAACGTAAATAATCCAAAACATTTCCAGGCAAAGTTAGTATTGTTTATTCAGAAAATTTTATGCAACAACTTGAAGTTATCACACTAAAAATAAATTATACTCCATGAGGCTCACCTTCCAATTGAAGATAGGATTTGATTTTCGCTATGTATAATATTTATGAGGACAGCTAACGTAACTTATTAAAAATATACTAATAGAAAACAATGTTTAAATCCGACAATATCTAATAATGTTAGAAGTAGCTGGTTTCTTTTATAAAATACGTAATAAAAGAAAACGATTAATTAATCATCTTAAAATTTTGTATTTATATCACACATATCTACATTTTACTTCTATTACATAAATACAAAATTTTAATAAGTAGAGTACCAACGAAAAGCTGCTAACCAGTATTTGCAAATGGTATGCAGGTGTTACCAATATATTATACAAGTAATTACAATATCAATACCATAGGTTAATAAATGCAAAAGATCAAGTGCAATGAAACTCGATGCATTTTCCTTTATCTCAATAATTAATTATTATCGAATTTCATATAAAAATGGATGTTTCAGAATTTACTTTGACAATTTGAACCCCTCCCCACCACAAGATATCTACTCAGCTTGAGTACACGAGCACTTTCACAAATGTATGACAGCAGTTTATACCAGAGATAAAAACACTTTTAAAACAATGAATAAACCAGATTTACTAATATTAAACACTAAATTATATTGTCTTTCCAAATTATTCCATTTATATCAAGCATTGGAATTATATTATCAGTGTTTGTTAAACAGAATTGGAGTCCTTCACTGTCCCTGTGTATGTATTTACACCATCAGTGGCCTCTTTTTGGTGTTATTTTTACAGTGTTTTTCTCTTGGAATCTTGTACAAGTATATCATATCAATACATTATAAAGAGCATTTAACACCTCTTTGTAACAATTATTCTGTAGTACTTATTGGTCCTTGCAATGCATTGGGAGTTGGAGAATTGGAAGAAACCATTCGCCCCTGCTCCTTAACAATCGGATCTGTAACAAATTATTAAAATAAATGCTTTTTCAATGTTGACGGAAGCTGTAATTGTTTGGTGGCTTATCTTAAATGGTCATTGGTAGTTCAACTCCCTCCCATAAAAAGTATTATAGCTCACAAGGATCAAATAAATCCCGGTGTTAAAATATAACTTTTTCTATTAATCAACGTCCAGCCGTATGACTTAGCATGTAATAAAGGTGGCTTCCCACATTGTGTGATTGTAGACACTCCTCCCATATACAAAGAAATTTACACATGATTTCTAATGTCATAAAAATCGAAATAGCAGAACGAGTGCAGTCTGCAGACACACTGTACTTTCGATTTTGATTATTATGTGATTATTAATAATGTGGTAGATGTGAAAATAATTTTTAATATCTGGAGCAATGTGACCTTATTATACACTAAACAACTTCAGGTAAGACAGAGGTCACATGAAAGAAAAAGGTACTTAATAACTTAGCAATTAGCGATTTAGAACTTCAGACACTGGTCTGAAGTTCGAATGGTAGTTGTCACACCTTCCGAATAATATAATTTAGGCCTTCTGCAACGTAACGTGACCATGCAGTGGCAGGAGTGCAACGCGAGTTGTTGTAACAGGCAATAGAGGGTTTAGTTTGGGAGTGTTTTATTTACGATTGTTAGCAAGATCTGTCACTGTGGCTGGAAGGAACAGATAAGATAGATGTGTAAAACTATCACACACTCGTTGTTCTTTGCTAGACCCCGAGCTGCAGTCTCCGCCTTAGTCACTTCATTGTAGATGCACGCGGCGGATTAGTGTGATAGTCATGCTCGACTTAGCACTCTAGCAAGGCCCTCACTTTGGACGTGCATAATATAGGCTCAATAAAATAATAACTCCAGGGGTATGCCACTATAGCAGCGTCTACAATAATGAAATAGGTTATTTGTTTCTCCACAGTACGCAAACCATAGTCACAGACCTTCATGAAAAAACGACATTGCCACATGCTATCTTAGTAAAATTATGGATAATTCCTCCCATTATAGGAACAATTACCTAAAGCAAACTTTTTCTACAAGAGGTTTTATGATTTAAGAAAAATCAATAATTGCAATAACATAAACAATTATAAGCTTGAGTTAATAAAACAAAAAACTTAGTACTTTTTTTTAATAAGTATTCTTATCGTACTCTATTGTTGTTGTACTTATGTCTATAGTTCATCAAAACCATCAAGTTTTACTTACAGAAGTACGGATGCTCCATTGCCTCACGAGCAGTATATCTCTCATAGTGATCATAACGTAGAAGACGATCTAGGAAATCTAATGCTTCAGGAGACACCAAGTGTTGATTTTCAGAGTGCACAAACCGCTCCCATCGCTTACGAGAATGCCTTTAAAAAAATATACAATAAGAACATGTATAAACTCTATCCTTTTTTTTTTAATTCCTTCAATATAATAACCAGCTAACATACCTGCCAAGTATATCATTAAAACGAGGATCCAATTCTATATGATATTTATCCAAATATTCAAATAGCTCTTCAGTGCCCAGCACTTTAGCAATACGCACAAGTTGATCATAATTGTCATGGCCATGGAAAAATGGCTCTTTGCGGAAGATCATTGATGCTAACATGCATCCTAATGACCACATGTCCAAAGAATAATCATACATTTGATAATCCACCAAGAGCTCTGGACCCTAAAACAAGTTTAAATTTATGTTAACTATAACATGAATTTTATTTTTACTTCACAACAGATTAACAAGTATATTTTAAAAGCACATTTATGATGCAGGGAAATTATTTTAGCTAAAACAAGATCATTATTAAGTTACATACCTTAAAATATCTAGAAGCAACACGAACATTATAGTCTTGCCCAGGGTGGTAGAACTCGGCTAACCCCCAGTCAATGAGACGCAACTTTCTGTGGTCATGATCAATCATCACATTATGGGGCTTCACATCTCTATGCATAATGCCCATACTGTGGCAATAATCTAATGCCTTCAGCAGTTCATACAAATAATATCTGTAATGAAGTAAACATTGATTGTACAATTAAATGTATAACTGATAGCATTATTTAATTATGTTGAGATTCACTCTGCTATCTTAGCAAGTCCTCCAACACTACTTTAATATAATTTATTAAGATAGTTTTACCTTATATCATAATCTGACAGAGTTTGATACAGCTGTTTAAAATCAGTATTGTTCACATGTTCAAAAATGAGTGCTGGAGTACGAGAAACAGGATCTTTGACTACAGCTTGTAAAGTAATTATATTTGTGCCTCCTCTTAAGTTTTCTAATATTTTTATTTCTCTTTTTATCTTCTTCTTTTTAACAGGCTGGAATAAAATTCTGTAATTAGGGCATATAAAACAGTGATTTTTATGCTTTGTCAAAGCATAGTAGGACATAGTCGTTAAATTATGCATACAATGTAAACAATGAAGAACTTCTAGGTGTATAATAATATATAATAATGTGACTCACCTTCAATATTTTAACTACACACTTCTCATTATTTGTGATATTTATTGCCTCGAATACTTCACTGTACTTTCCACGCCCAAGCTTACGCACCAACTGGTAGTCTTCCTGGTTGCCCCAGTCCACCACATAGCTTTCATAGTCCCAGTATTCTCTTGGACGTTGTGAGTTGACATCGGCATATACCCGCGCTCTACTCGGCACTGCCATCGTGCTATGCCTCCGCCAATTTAAGTTTTTATCAGCGATAGTCTTTCCGGAAATCGCGTATGTCTTGAGTAACGATACTGCGAATAAATATTTTCTACGTCACTTTCATATATTCATGTTGGTGAAGAACTCCACTTAATAGCAATGTGTTCATGCATAATGATTCGACCAGACGAATCGAATCATAGGCGGTTATGATTACAAGTCACTATTCAATTAAAGTATTGTGATGTATAACCTAAAAACGACATCCAGCTACGATTACTGTCCAACTAACATAATTATTGAAACATATTTATTTATAATGAAGACATTTACACAATTATTGATCACATGCGTTAAATGTTACTATTCGTAGGATCTGACGACACGAAATAAAATATGAAAGTGTCTTCAAAGAGAAAAACGCACGCCATTACTCGTCAAACGATTAAATGTTTTAGCAGACGTTCATACCTAAAGCATAACTGTAGTTAATCCTATTTTAAACGATAAATAGTTTCGGCATACATAAAACTTCTTGAAAACTAACGATTAATATGAACTCCAAGCTACAAAATACACTTTTATTAGAACTAAACCGGCTCAAACCCAGTAAAATTTCAAGATGGACGCCCACCTATCCACTACTTTACTAAATTACTACCTACCCTACCAGTACTACCAGCATCATTATTCCCATCAATGTTGCCATTTTTTATATAAACCTAATTTACACTGTGCGATTTATTTGTCTGTGGCATACCATAAGTAGAAACAACAACCAACAACATTTATGTTTTTTTAATGATTGTATGCCTATGGAATTAGTATATATGCCAGATGGCCAGAAACGTGCATCGTGTAAAAGGTGTAAAGATTCATGGATTGGAAAAATTTAATCCTTGCAATAATCCTAGGGTTTTCACAAATATTTAGTGTTTCTAATTATCCAGTGATTAATATGATGAAACAAAACAGTTTAGCTATAAGATTTGAACATCTATTTATTTTATAAAATAACACCATAAACAAGGTTATTTTGATTACCTATATTTTACATAATTTTGTTTGGTCCAATGATATTATAAAGGAAAGATACGCTACGTTCATACTGAGCGACGCGAACGTTCTGTATTGTTGCGTTGTTATTACAAAGTACTTAAGAGGGCGCCCTCATCGTTTGTTTGGTTATTTCTTTTATTTTATCACTAATCACTAAAACGGCTAATAGTGGCCACTATGTTCCGATTTAGTGATTATATTAAAATTAAACAATTTAAAACTCCCGTTTATAATAATATTAACGTATAATCTTGTGGAGCACAACTAACGTGCTGATTTCCTGCATTTTCAGGCGGTCGGCGTAGCTTTAAAGGTGTATAGTAGTTTTCAACTACGACTATGATAGACAATACGGAACGTATGACACAGAAAGAGATAGCTATCTGTAGTGTGTTGCGCTTGAAATAGTATGTATGTACATATACTGATAAAATAATCATAGAGTATGCGGATTTGCTAACAGAAGAGACATTGAATATAACAATAGGTATGATGTATTAAATGAAACAACAAATCAAATTGTCACCTATTTATTCACAAACAAATTCTAAATAAATTACAGTAGTTGTATTTGAGTTCTGCCGACCGGATTTTCGATAAACTATGTACAGACGCCAGCACATCAAGTTACTACAATCTGTCAGATTTCTTCAGATTTTCAACTTTATCACTAAAGCATAAGGTTCAAAGTTGATTGCGAAAATTTGACAGTTTCGGGTAGCTTGATGTGCTGGCGTCCGTACCTACTCAGCGAGTAAGTACATAAGTTATCGTTTACTTTTTTTTTACTGATGGTCGCACCATAAGTTATCGTTTACTTTTTTTTTACTTTCCTTAGTCTGAGGATAGGATCCCCTTAAGGGGGAAGCGCTAAGGTAGCCCGCGAAATTCAAATTTTCTGACGTTTTTTGCAATTTGCTGGTCAGTATTAAGTTGTACGTTGATAAATATATGAATCGCGGCCGTAACTAACATGTATTTACAGAATTATAATCATTAAAGTCATCAACACAACTCTCTAAGACCACGTAAGTCCGAAGAATGATAATTTCATGAAACAGTTATTCTTTGGACTTACGTGGTCTTAGAGAGTTGTGTTGATGTGACAAGGAAAAAACCCCCAAAAAGATCTAATCATTCAATCAAAATTGGTATTAACTTATAAATATGTAATATTAAAGCTAGAAGGCACATAATAAACATCGATCAAACCTTATGCTTCTGTATTATAGTTTTGTGTATGTACGTACTTTCTACTACGAGCTGTAATACTGAAGTTATGATACGTTATTATATTCTATCTTTGATATAACGTATCATAACTTCAGTATCATCAACACCATACGAGAAAATATCGAGTTAATATAAATTAGTATAATCCAAAGAAACTTACCACATAATAAAATAAGAAAATAATACTTTTTACGGTAAAAATAATATGTTACCATGGTTATCTTAAAGATTTATAAGAGTTCCAGTCGTTGGAAAAAACAATAAAATTGTGTTTAGTTATTAACATTTGTTACCAATAAAATATACTCCATTTGGCGAACACATTGCGTTATATACTTATAGCTTACATAGAAGTAAGTTGTGTCTGTGGATGTGGTAAGAAAAATAAGTTTTAAATGGCATTTTTATAATTATTGCAATTTAAAAACAAGAATATTGTATGTACATACATAACTTAAAACATAAACGCGTAACACTTAGCAATAAAATTAAACCTACAAGCCTAAGATTACATAGGTAATACCACGAGGTAAATATACAGTTTACTTCGTGCTCTTCAACAATTATTTTCGAGGTGAAGTTAACAAAAATATTATACAATTAATATAATAAAAACTGCTACAAGTATAAGTACTATCATCGTCGCCACACACGGCAAAAATCTCGGGTTTATTTGAAATTTCACGAAGTGATGGTACCTAAATTTTTCTATTTAGTACCTCCATTGAAAATAATTGTACGTCTTGGGATTTGTTTAAAAAAATATGACAATGCAGACTGAACAAATAATGTGACGATTTATGATGAACAGAATAAAAACTGCTACAAGTATAAGTACTATCATCGTCGCCACACACGGTAAAAATCTCGGGTTTATTTGAAATTTCACGAAGGGATGGTACTTACCTAAATTTTTCTATTTAGTACCTCCATTGAAAATAATTGTACGTCTTGGGATTTGTTTAAAAAAAATATGACAATGCAGACTGAACAAATAATGTGACGATTTATGATGAACAGAATGTTTAAACTGTTTATTTGACTTTTGTAGGCTGTCCTTGTGATATTTGTTTTTATGATGTATTAAAATTCTTTAATTATTTCATTTCAATATGTATAATAGGCTATTATTGCAATTAATATACCTACGTACAGACATCTGACTTGCAAACATGTTTATTTATTTATTTATTAAGGTACACAAACATGCCACAAAAATGCAGCACCCAGAAAAAATACCTTTTTTTCCGGGTGCTGCATTTTTAGGTTAATTTATTACCGTTTTCAATTTAATATTGTGAACGTTTCATGCACGCTATTAATATATAATATTCGTAGGGTTTTATTTAGGTACAATGCTATTATGTATATTGTACATCAGTAATTACAATTACCTAAAAAAATGGGCCGTCCGTAGCGTATATGCCACATAGCCTTATTGTTTATCAATTTTTAACGAAACCCAAGATGTACAATTATTTTCAATGGAGGTATTAAATAGAAAAATTTGGGTACCATCCGCTCGCGGTCTCAACAAAATCGGATATTTTTGCCGTCTGTGGCGTGTGACGCTATCATCGTGGCAAAGTAGTATAATTTATAGAGACCTTCCTATGCTCTCCTTTAGCATAGGCCACAAACATTTTTGTATTAAAACGGATCCATGCTTAGAAACTTTAGCCAGCGATCATGATCAACTGAATGGGAAGTTCGGGCCAAAACAAAACCTCGTTGGTTCAAAATAAAATTTTACAGTCTTAGCGGTTGCGAACATAAATCGTGCTATTGTTTCTTAGCTTTGGGATCGAGTAGTGTGTCAGCAAACTACCAAATGCGAGCCCAGTGGGTTGTAAATATATAATAAAATACAATTTACAATGTATAATAGTTATGGCTTTTCTAAATCTACAGATTGAATGCGTAGTGGACTACTACCATCTAAGTTACGATGTAAAGAATGATGGGCGTTTTGGCCGGTATGTCCAATAAAAACCACATAAACATCAAATGAAAGTTTATATGATAAGCATCAATTTTCATTATGAGCAGAAGGCTGTGAAATACCGGGCTAAAGAGATATCAGACCTGCAAGTACCATTAAACGTAATAATTTATGACGCTAATGTTCACTGCAGTTCTTATTAATATTAGTTATTGAGTCATAACATTGAGGGGGCTTATGACTAAGTAATCACAGCCGCACGGGTCGATCGATCAGGTTAAGCTGCACTTGCCGCGGTTGGTCCCTGGATGGGTGACCATTTTTACAAACCAAGACCTCTCCGTGCCTCGGAAAGCACGTTAAGTCGTTAGTCCCGGCTGTCATTCGTGGATCTCATTAGAACTCTCATTGATCATCAGGTCAGGCTCCATACAAAAATGCCTATCATTCTTTCTTTTGTAATCTTCCCAAGTTAGTCAAATCGCGTTGTAGTTGTTGTACCAATTGCGACGTGCATGGACACCACAATAAAATTAGTTTCAATATTGTTTTCGATACATGAGCTTGTTCGTGCTTAATATAGAAAAAAAAGTAGATAGATCATGTTAATTATAGCCATAATAAAACATCAGGTACAAGTAACCAGCCCAGAGGTATCCATATGTTGGCCAGTTTGGAAATCTTTGCAAAATCAGTTTTCTGCAAAATTATAGGTACCTGAAGAACTTAAAGAACCACTAGCACCTATACTTAATCGTATTTAGTAACTTGACAGTTGGTGGGATACCAGTTTAGGACAAAAAAAAAGGTAAAAAAAGAATGAGCGAAATTAAATTAACTACTTGTAAAATAAATTAACTGTAATGTACTTAGATGCTTAATTTTAATTAAATTAAATTACTTAAACTTGAAAACACACCATATTCGTTTATAACATAGCTTAAAGAATGAGTAATGACTGATTTCATGGTTAAAAGAAGTTGATGAACTAAACAAAGGTTTTAACATCATTTTGTAGTATTATCAGGATAGAAGACTGGTAAATAATAATTTACAATATTCCAATAACACAAACGCATTTTTTGGGATTTAATCAGATTCAACTATTTTTACCATTAATTCTATTCGTAAATTTCTTCACTACCCCAACACTACAGTTTTAGTATCGTAATATTATTTTGTTTCGAACTGTCAAGTGGCTGAATACGATTAAAGCTTCGTATCCACTAGGCAACATTTGGCACGCGACATGTTGCTCAACATGTTGAAAGTTAGCGCGGAACATTTGTTTAGCACCGTTGTCTGTCTACGCATGGTCAGTCGTCGACAACATGCCGCCAGAGGAAGTAGTATTGATTTCAGCGGCGGTGGTTATAATTTTATCGAAAAATGCATCAAAAAGAAAAAAAAAAAAACACGTTGGTGGGTTAGAAATTACTTACATAATAAAGAAAATGTATTCAGTGATCTCTGTGTGGTTGATGGATCTTTTACGAATTTTACGCGAATGAGCACTCGTTCGTTACACCACACGGACATTTGTGCGCGTCACGTCTCCACTCGACAACATTTGATACTCAACTGCATGTTGCACGGAAACAAACAACAAGCGGCGCGTCATATTGCGCGCCTGCTGGCAATGTCGCGGGCTGTTCTGCAACGCTGTCGAACATGTTGAGCGTCACATGTTGCGTGTCAATTGTTGCCTAGTGGTTTTAAAGTTCAAGTTTAATTAAATTTAATGTCTATGCGGTTTGCTCTACTACCAATAAAGAAGTATTGTTGGAAACATTTGAAACATTGAGATTTGCATCTTCTCCGGTAGTAGACACTAAGAATGCAGAGCCAACGAGATAAGTGCCGGGTGCAGCACAAACGCCTCGCACTTGTACCCGCTTGGACTCAAACTTGTCTAGATTCACACCAACGCCCAGCTCTTTAGCTTCCACGTCGCATCCGTAATTGAGTGCACCGGCCCAACCAAGCTCTCCGGACAACTCTCTGAAACAACAACAAAATTTTATTACAAGTTATTGTATATTGTGTCAGTACTTAATGGACGGAAGAGACAAAGAGCTTCTTTAAAAAATCAATATCTGCTATTACGTGTCTGCCTCACTCGTGTCGTTCAATCTGCTTGTCTTGTTTCTTGAGGATTTGAGCTCTAGTTATGACACTATCAAATATTAAAAACAAGCATAAAATGTCAATTACCTGTTTTTCTGCTTTGACATGTCTATAAACACTTTAACAGGAACTCCATAACAGTTGACAATATTCAAAGTAATTGGAATCAAGCAAAGCTTCATTTCATTAAAATTATGGTTAATGTGATTGGAATGTTCCAGTCTAAATATCACAACATTGTCTTTTTTACTTTTAGTGTTAGAGTCACGTAAATCTGATTTGCTTTCAAATTCGTCAAGTTGTATGGGTGCCACTTCTCCAGGCACATATTCCTTTTCTCGGGATACAGCTTTTGTGAAACAATCCAGCCATAAACAATGCTGTCCGACTGCAGCCTTTCCTTTGGGTTTTTCATGCACTTTCCAACGAAGTACAAACATGGACTGTATAAGTCCTGTTCTTATACTAGATATTTCTTGTGCCATGGCTGCGTCGGGGGCATCAATGAATGAATGTTGACCGTCCACCACGAATTTAGAATAGGGAGGCACGTTAATATCGGCCACAGCGTCGGGGTGGTTCTCGTTGATTTTGACGCGCGTATATTGCACTTGTCCTTCCGGTAGCTCTGCAAGTATTCGCCGCGCCCGGAGCACGAAGTGTAACTTCTCGCGCGCGCCGAGCTGGTCGGCCGCGCCGCGCGCCGCCACCAGCCCCGTCAGGCTCCACTGGCGACTCAACAGTGATGCCTCCAACACCTCCACGTGCAGCTCCTCGCCCTTCTCCGCGAAAATATTTTTAACTTCAACCGCTAAACTCATATTTTCGACGACTTCCCCATCGATACGCCGAAGACTTCGACGAGGGGTCACAGCCAACTCGACGGCCTCCTGGAAACAATATTTCTAAATGAGGCAAAATGTAATTATAATATAATGTAATTAATGTAATTATTATGTGTGTGTATAATTGTTTGGTTTAAATTTTAGTTTCACCCACTCCGTACTTGAAAGTTTGAGACGGATTCGCGACACGGTCGTCGTTTCCGACTGGGCACCGAATAGTATCCTTAAAAGTTAGTCATATGATACTCACAGCGACTTTGAAGCGGAAAACGTGCCTCAGCAGGCGGTAGGGGCGCGCGCGCAGGCCGGTGCTGTAGTAGGCCAGCAGCAGCAGCTCGGCGCGCGGGCGCAGCAGCAGGCGCGCGCGCACGGCCGCGCCGCGCGCGAGGCGCACGCGCACGTCGCGCACGTGCCGCGCCGCCGCCGCGCGCCAGCTCGCCGCGCGCGCCGCCCGCTCGTCTGCCACACACGTCTCTTACATAACCTCTCATGTCGAGGACGATCTTTCGATATTGATAGGTACTATAAAGCCAACTATCCACGGTGCGTGATATCATGAGTCGTCGTGGAGCAGGTCGCACGAGGTACGTGATCGCTCTTACAAATAAAGGACAATGCCAGAAACTATATAGAGCTTTGACCCATCAAATAAAAGTTGATGTACAAGCATGCCAAATGTAGCATTCTATTGCTGCTATATTAGTGTTATCTAAAAACATGTATAAATGCCTTTAGAACTTGCGGTTTCTGTTAAATCTAAGAAAAATTATTACATTTAGGTTAGGTACCTCAAGTTTAGGTTAATTGCAGTTATAATTGTAGAAATAATTAAATAAGTGCTGTATATTATTAAAATGCTATCCTAGGGTGTTTGGCTATGAAAGGAAGGAATGACATAGTAATACACAACCATAGTAATAGTAATACTTTTGACTTAGGTCATAACATCCTGACTATTGATCGGTAATAAAATAAAACAAGTTATAAAAGTGATTGATTTATTAATCTTCAAAAGTTATTAAAACATTATCAAGAAAACCTGCGGGCTGATCAATATTGTCTTGATGACGTGCATAACCAAGGTACCATATAATAGTCATAACACGGCAACAACAACCAACCGTTCTATTACCCACAATACAATTGCAGCAATATCCTAATATAGAGTCGATTGCACAGCTACTGTTAGGCTCTCTATCAACTAGGATATATGTGAAATAGTGTCTTTGGCCAATGTGCCTAGACTTTATTCTGCCTCTTATTAAAAATGGGTAGTTTCCTCCAATATGTGACACCATTTCATGAGAGTGCTCCACTTCTGGACACACCTCTATTAAATACAGTCTATATTTGCTGCACGTTTATAATGTGGTAAAATAATATAAGCTCGACTTTCAGCAGGTTCCATTGGAACCTGTTGTTCTTGAGTTGGAGGCAGGGGTGGTGGCACTGGTATTTCTTGATGAGGCACCGGCAATTGCTCTGGATAAACTTGTTGATTTGCAGCATGTGCATCTGTGGCTGGTTGTCCTCTTACAACATCTTGTGATTGTTGGCGATTAGCACGCATCCAACACAGATGGCATACAAATGCATATCTTGATATCACCTACAAGTAAATAAAACATTTGAATATGTTACAAATAACTTATTTAAAGTTATTTTTCAACAATTTTTAAAAAGGTAGCCTAGTGTTTCTAAGTTAATATAGACTATATTATATGAGGGCCAGTTGTGATGAAAAATGATATCGGTCACCATTTTGCGTTGCAGGGCCGCGGTGTTCTGTTAAGACAATCCTGCGACCCTTGGTAGTGAGATTAACAGTTTACAGACACATTAGTTCGGTGATTGATGTGAATCATATTGTGTCACGGGACAGGGAAAGTGGTTAATACATTACTACTGACCTCATTGTGAATATCCCATGAAAGTATAGTAGCTATTAATGGATCACTGGCTTCTACTGTATGATATCTCACACGTCTTCTTGTTTCTGAAACAGATCGTCCACATCCAAGACAAACGTGTGTGACCTAGATCTCTTTCAGCATTCAGATTCCCATTTCTACAATGCTGGTCTAGCCGCAAAAAGCCTTCTTGACAGATTACAGCTTCTGGTGGAAGCTGTAAGGTAAGAAACATATATTAGTATATAGTTGAGATAAACAAGTTCATAATTATATCCACACAATCCCCAAAAGATAAACTTGACTATTTTGCCTATTATACCAGTTATTTAAGATACTTTTAGGTAGGTAGGTTTACTATTTTATTCATATTTTGTTGCATTAGTTACAAGCCAAGCAAAACCGCATGTGGTACAATCATTACTAGTAAGGATTTTTCACTACGGTCAAATACGATCAATAAATAACGTAGTATCTACATACCTGTTCCAACGATTTCCATCTAGCGAGAAGAGTTTGCAGTGCAGATTGTATTGTAGACACAACATGTCTTAGCATCCTGTCGACGCACAAGTGACAATTTATGCACCTCAACATCGTTAACCAAGTCGCAAGCAGTGATCAGAATCCGTCGCAAGTAGCACAAAGTCGGCGAGTAGGCGAGATCGAATCCGTGTACAAAAGCAAAATCGTCGTGAAAATATAATAGTAGATTACAGAGAGAGATTAGGGAGCGTAAAAAACAAACAACACACTACACAGCGAATGTCAATGAATGTCATTTTGACATTTACGCATTGGCGCGCCAAGGACGTTTCGTTACAGGTAATCACTAACGCTCAAATGCCAAAAAATTATTAGAATATACATTCATAATATATTAAAAACATTTATTTTCATTAACTGTGTGTATTTGAACCGAATATATAATAAAATCTGTACATAATACATTAATAGATGTCATTTTTTTTTTAATTAAATTACTCGTTTTATTCTCGTGTATGCGTACTAAGTAACGCTGGTGGTCGCGATAAAAACAGGAAATAGGAGTTGGGTTTTTGAATTCCTTTTATCACTAACTTTTTATCCGCAAGTGTAACAGATTAACAGTTAAGTAACCAAGTGTCCTATTTTCATTGGATAATTTTCATTAATTTACATTTCTTGTAAATTACTGAAAGGATGGGGCAGGATCTGGCATTGTCCTTTGCCGTTACGCAACTTGAGATATCATGCGCCGTAAGCTTAATAATTATTAAATTCTACAACAAAAAATACAAGTAAAATAGATTTTACTGAAAATAAAACTTCAGACATGTTTAAGATTCAACATAACATTATTACCTGAGTAAACGGGCGGTTTACGATACTTCTCGTCATATAAAACTTTAAAATCATCCTCTTCGTCTCCGGTGATGAGGTTGACGCAATCGGGATGGGAGACAGCAACAAAGAGGTTGTTCATATCGACAGGTCCTACGTTTGTGAACTCAACGTCGACAGTTCTCATTTCCCCGCTTATGATATCCGGACTGGTTTCCGAAAAGGTCATCTGTAATTGTAAAATTAATAGGTAAGTACAAGTTTATGACGGAGCATTGAAAACATTAAATAATAGCGAGTTCTGAGTCTCTTTAACTGTTTATCACTATGTCCTACCCAGTGTTGATTTTATCTTTCGAGTTCATTGAACGAAACGAATTTTCTATGAAAATGACTTACTTGTAAACAAGGAGCTTCTGGAATGACAGTAATTTGTAGTCGTTTATCGGGGCTCCTGCCACTTGGGGTTAGGTTCACTTTTCCTGATATTACCACATTGTTTACGTTTTCGGTACCACCTTCGCCAGTATTGATAAGCCTATAAAAATCAAATCTGTATTTTGGGAAAGGGGGAATTTGCACTTTGAGCTGTCCTCAACGTTATCATTAAACACTACACATGTAGCTGGAAGCTTTGGCAACCAGTAGCAACGGGTTTGTTAAGCCAGAAGTGGGTTATCCTACTAGCCAACTATCAAACACCCACTTGCTTGGCACTGTAATCTTGGCTCTCTAGTAATTTAGCTTCTTTCGAACTACCACCTTTATACTGATGATTTGCAATACACAAGCTGTGCATACGGATTTGACTGACGCTATTAACATCGTCAACAGGGATTTGGCTACAATTTGCGAATGCAGCACATGGATTGACGATCAATCCGTCGAAGACCCAGTTTATTGTTATTGGCAGCTCTGGGTTGACCCCTAAGATAAACGTCGCAGCTTCCTCAGGTACAATTTAATGGTGAGAAGGTTTACAAGCTTGGGGTTTGGTTTGACAAACATCTTTATATTTGCCTCTTAGTTTATAGTATTCTGTTCAATCCTACAACCCCGATTATATTAAAGAACGTTTCAAGTTCCTTCATGGCATACATAATGGATATCTAAGGTCATTGGAAAACGTAAGGCTAGAGATGCCAATGCATTATGACTTTGCACTTATTATTTTTATCTGATGTACGACTATTATCTGACTATCTGGTGTATTGTGTGTCTTTTAGTCTGTGCTAAATAAATGTATTTTCTATCTTTCTTTCCACCAGTTCCTATGATAAATCTTTTACAGTTAAAGCATTACGGCTATGCAATGCTTTCCCAGTGCCGGTAAGACGTGGACATATATCTTCTTTTAAAAATACGGTTAAGAATCACTATCTCAATTCTTAAACGTCATTATATTCGCAGCCGTCATTAGTTCTTTGCCTTTTAATTATAATCAAGTGTGTGCAGGGTGGCAGGGATATCGACGCGCAACCAGTTGCCATGGATTCATTCAGTACATGATTCTGAACCCACTTGAACCCACTGCGTTGAAACTTTCTGGCGGTTATTAAAAAAAAAAATTCTATAAATTTTGATCGCGTAGGTATTGCACACTATTCTATGAAACAGTAGATTTGTTTTTTATAATCGACGAATAATTTTTATGCTACATGTCTAGAACCATGTGCTGAATTAATGGTTTAAAAAAAAAACCCTGTATATATTACACATATAATATTCGAACAGTTATGTTTTGTATATACATAGGAAAATAGTACACACCACGGCCTACATGCTTTTCTTTTTCTATCAAGTCCATCCAAAGGTTTTCTCAGTATTTTAACTATTTATCTCTACCCTTGAGTTTTCAATAACATTAGTTAACATCGAAATGTAAGATTTTGCACGGTTACCTAGGGCAAAAAACAAATTACCAACCACAGACTCTACACCGTTTAGGCCGATGCGTAATGTTTAGACAACTCTTACAGGTTTATCAATTACCTAAAGCTTTGTTTTCATAAGAAAGCAGTGAACGGCCTCACAATTAAGCTACGGTTTCCTAAAGGGGCGTTTTATTTTCTCCAGTATTTGACATTAAGGTGGAACTAGTCGCGAGCCCGAACTCTCTGCCAAAAAGCACGCTGTCTCACCAGGCATCGTCTTAGAGTTAGTATCAGCAGTGATGAGCAGTTAGACGCTAGTTTACACGCACAACGTCTAGTTCGCACGCACACATACAACGATCCGAAATAAAACGCGCGTAAAAATACGAGAAGTCCTTTGGAAAATCGAGTTTTATGCAAAAACCACTGTATAAATCAGTTAAAAGTAAAGATTATTGAACACTTTGATAATTGAGCTTTGTCGGTACCGACTTTGTTTTGAAGATTTTTCACATCTTTTATTAATTATTTACATCCAAAGTTACGTTAAGAAAACGAAACGACAAGAAAAATGAATCTTTGTTGGCTCATAAGCATAACTTTTTAATGGCTTTTTATTTTACTATTCTGTTTCCGTACAGACACAATTAATAATAAGAAAAAACGATATCATGTTTAACTTAGGATGTACAATGTCAAACAGTGGAGTAATACTCTCCCGAAATTTGTATGGAAAAAATATCGACTACTGCCACCTTAATGTAAAACACGTGTGAATAAAAACACTCCGTATTTGGACAGCCATCAAATTACGGTTTCCTAGAAGAGTGGTGACCCCAAATGCGGCTGTCATATGAAAATGACAGATTTTCATGACGGCCATTATTAGCAATGGAACCGCTTTCCTAGGAAACCCAAGCTTTACTCTGAGCTGCACTGCTTGGCGTTAGTGAAACCGGGCATAAATAGAAAATACTTCGAGAAAGACATACTGCATACTGATTACTGAAGAATAATAATAAAAAATATACTTACTTGTACGCCAATCCATGAATATTTAGTCGTCCAACCCTAAGGGGTGTCAAGGTGAAAATTAATACTTTTCTACAATCGCCTTCCAGGAGGACGGATTTGATTTTCTGACTAAATATAATGTCGCTCTCCAACGCTTGTCCCGCAGACACCGCCTGCTCATTGCTCAGTACTTCTTCATCTCCCAGCGCATCATCGTCAGCGGCCAGTACAAATCGCCACAATAGTTCCACATCTTTCAAAACTAATGAAATCTTCAGGGGATTCCATAAAGTGACCGAGATTTGAATTGGTTCTGAAATTGAATAAACAATACCTATTACATATAAATGTGATTGATAATAATATAATAATAATAATATCGTTTATTTATAAAAATGGTGCAGTTTACAGTAACATAACTTAAAAATTATAGTGGACATAATCAAATGAACATAAAGAACTATTTTTAGGTTATCTTTTATTGTTTAATTCAATTTAAAACCGAATATTATAAATACTCTTCATTTTTATATATACTTTACTGTACACCAAAAAATACATAACGTAAAAAAAATACATCAAACACTACAAAATATATCGCAACCTTGGAATGGATCAATGGACAGTGATTTTCCTGGACATAAAATGGGGCTGCTATTGGTGCAAATATTATGTATACAATACACTAAAATAGATACATACTTATCCAAAATAATACATACATAAATACTAACCCCCTTACTAATAAACGTATTAAATCAGATCAATAATTTACACATCGATTTTTCTCTTTTAGTCGTCAGTCATTTGACTTTCGAAAGAAGAAGACAAAGCGTCGTTTTACTATACAGACGCTATACAACGTTAGTAGTAAGGGGCTAAAAATATAAGCAACGAAAATAAATGAAGACTGTAGATGATTGCCGTTACGACAGGCTAGATCACAACGTCAAGTAGTGTTTTATTTACGAATTAAGAGTCTTTCTTTTCGTTCTCGTAATTTAAAGAATGTTCACAATCTGATCTCAGTCTCAATCTGTCAAAAATACCTCTAATTTCCCTACATTTTGACAAGATTTTGGCATTTTGTTTTGTCGCTGAGATCAGACTACGACTAGATTTTGAACGTTTTAAATTACGAGAATTGGCCTTCAGATGTAACGACTGCGCGCGTTTTATTTCAACTGGCAATGCATTTCACAAACGAATGGCCTCTACAGTAAAGGATTTATCAAGGAAAGTAGTGGAATGCATAGGCATTTTGAGCTTCAAGTTATCTGATGACTTTAAAAATTTCATGAGGGAGTCGCAAACAAACTTGAAAAGATTCTTGAGATAGAGAGGAGTGGATGGGCACATTGTACAGTCGCCAGCACATCAAGCTACTACAATCTGTCAAATTTCTTTGATAGATTTTCAGCTTTATCGCTAACGGCTAAAGTATAAGGTTCAAAGTTGATTGGGAAAATTTGACTGTTTGGGGTAGCTCAATGTGCTGGCGTCTGTACAAAAGGGAAAGAATAGGTATGAGCATTCCACCGAAGGCGAATTGGTAACCACTTGAGTTTCACACGAAATTGTGAAACATGTTCATATTTGCGCAGACCGAATATAAACTTTATACAAAAATGAACATTTAATAAAAATAACAAATTATTATTTCGTCACGCATGCAAATACTAATATTTTCCTGGCCTGTAGGCCCTAAATGCTGCAAATACCTCCTTGCGGCACAAGCGGTTCGCAGTCGGTGGCGTCGGTGTAGAGATCGACGGTGGGCTTGAATATCATGGGCACCGCGCCCTGCGCCACCTGCACGAGCATCTCCTCGAGCGCGCGCCACGCGCCGGCCGAGCCCGCGCCCGCGCCCGCGCCGCCAGCGCCCGCGCCCGCGCCGCCCGCCGTCTCGCCAGCTAGCGACAGCGACGAGGCGGCGCGGCGGCGCGGCGAGCCCAGCGGCGCCGGGCCCACGCACAGCACGCTCGTGTCGCGCTCCACTACCAGCGGCAGTGGCAGTACCTCCAGCTGCTCCCGAGGCTCCTCGCTACTTTCCACCCATTGCTATTGATATAATCGCCGCATTATTTCACGTTACGTATCCTTCTTGACGATGAGCGACAAATCTATTACAATTTACACTACATTTTCATAAGTTTTTAAGGGCCTGTTTCTGCTTGTTAACTACAGGGCAGACAATTTCATGAGAATGCTGTAAGTTTTTTATATATGTATAGTGGGTGGTGGTTACTAGGATCGTTCATTGTAAAACAGTCCTTTAGAGTTACTATTTAGACAGTTACTGCACTTATGCCGCGTATTTATTGGGAAACAAATTTGTGCAAAATTGTATCGGCAACATGTTTTTGTATTACGGGTGACAATGTTGCTGGTAAGTGTCAACGTGGAATATTGCAGTGATGATGACTAAAAAAGAACATCTAGTAACATCAAATGTTGCGAAACATTTTTCCAATGAATAAGGGGCTTTATTACAAGCTGCTTTTCTAGTGTGTGGCAGTGAGTGTCACCTGGTGCGCCAGCATGTACTCGCGCAGGAAGGCGTCCTGCTGCTGCGGCGGCTGCGGGCCGGCTGGCGCGAGCGGCGCGCGCAGCCAGCGTAGAGCGTCACGCGGCAGACGCAGCGCGCCCGCCAAGCGGCCCAGCGCGAATTGCACGTGGTCTGTTGCTAGCCGCCAACCGCTGCTCTCGTACACCTGCCATGTTTCAAACTTACTATTTCACCCGCATAAGTGTCGATCAAACTATTCTATGTCCTTTCCCGGGACTCAAACTATCTCTATACCAAATTTCATCTAAATCAGTTCAGTGGTTTAAGCGTGAAGAGATAACAGACAGACAGACACATTTTCGCATTTATAATACTAGCAGCGCCCCGCGGTTTCACCCGCATAAGTGTCGATCCCGTGGGACAATCGTCAAATCAAAAACTATCGTATGTAAAAGACATAGGATAGTTTTTATCCCGGGGACTCATAGTTAGTTTTAATCATGATCTGGCAGTTTGAGTAATTTACGCGGCCTACCCAAATGTCCTTTCTTTGGTATTGTTCGTCGAATCGTTGAGCTCCTCAAGTTCTGAATTGAGCTGCACGATTTTTGACAAATGCGTGCACTGACTGGACAGGTCCGCTCAATCTGTGTGGTTCTTTCCTCAAAAGTCCATTTCAGACACCAATCTACATGGTCTTCACGTGATCTGACCAAGATTTTGTCTGGACTTTAAGAGACTGTGACCTCTGTGTTGAGTTTGTTTCGACCTTTCTTCTCAGAATAGTCAGAAAGGAAACGCCGACCTCACCTAGTTTAAAAAAAATATGATTGACGTGTAAAAGTGTTTGTACAAACTACAAACCTACTTACAGAAAATAAATAATTTATAAAAGTTTGGTGGGATGCGCCCTAGGCATAATTTTCGCGGTTCTTGTGGTCCCCTTGAATTTGGACTTATTAAATTGATATTATTAATGAGGGTTTTCTGAAATGACGTTCACTAGGTGGCAGCACTGGCACGTCAGGTCCAGGCATCTGTCAAAGAGCCTATATTTTCTTTAGTCATGACGGAATGATGAACGTCATCATATATTTTGTATTAGGAGACCTCTTGTCACAGTGGTGCCAACTGGTGTCGTAAATTTTCACGAAAACCCTCAATGCGACAGATATACATATATTCTGTGAACATTTCAACGGGCCGTGTACGAGCTACACTGTACTCAATAATGTTATTACGGTTTTAAAAGATACAGAGGGCGTAGGTTTAGTAAGTGCCTGAAGTAAAAGAATGCCATTAATCTCTAAATTTTACTATGTCGCTAAACATACAGATTTTAATTTAATAAAAACATTCTCATTTAACCAGCTATCCAACGAGCCATGAAAGTCCAAAAAATATTTAGATGGTACTCGCTAAATGTTTGGAAGTTGTTTGTCAGATTATTGTTAAATTACCTGTACGACATTTTGTCATTAATAAATTGTAACACTTTTTAAGGGCAACCAAATTCAGATATTTGTATTTTTTTATGTTTTTGATAGGATTATTATTTACTTCACTCGCTCTCAATAAATAAAGTTCTCCAGACCGTATTCGGGCCAAGGCGGCGGGCGCGGCCAATCTCAACGGAGACTAGCCTTTGGCGCGGGAGATATTAAAGTGCACAAGTGTGCGCGCAGACACAGGTGCACTCCCTCTTCCCTCACTCTCATAGTCCGGTGGGACGGCAATCCGACACGACCGGAGAGAGATCAGGCGCAGGACCAACGACTTAACGTGCTTACTTACTCTTACTCGTTCTAATACGTATACATAAAATACAGAAAAAAAAATCACCTGGTAAGCCTGTTTGTAACATCTGTATGCATGTTTCTTTTGGCCTGCTTTTGAGAATCTGTGGCCCGCCAGTACCATGTGGAATGCGTATTTTCTGCACATGCCTTTAGATGCGGGGCCAGATAAGAAACACAGCGCCGCTTGTTCAAGGAGCATAGCACTACGCAAGTCGCTGTCCTCTGACGTCATACGGATCAGTTGTTTAGCTGCCTCACCATGCAAACCTGAGCCACTTAAGCAAAGCACTGACAATAAAGTGGCTCTTACAGCATACTGAACCATCCTGTAACATAATGGTATCGCGTTACATATTGTTAGACTTGCACTGTCTCTATGAGGGATCTCTAGGTAGTGAAAATAAGTTTGTGTTTTATTTATTTCCTCGCAAGTGGTGAAAAGTCGTTTGATACTCGTGTACGTTTATCATTGCACTCAAGGCGGAATTGCAGCCTGAACCCCCCAGCAAAGGCGCAATGGGGCCGAAAACTTTCCACATTTGCATCAAAATGTACTATCACTGTGATTTAAAATTCGGGGTTTAGTTATTCAAATAATCAAGTCAAAGCACTCAATTTGTTATTGACACAAATTGGCATCCACAGGTACGTTTTCTGATCCATTTGTGTATATATTCATCAGATACTTCCGGAACATCTCTGTACATATGGTCTGCCATATGTACAGAGATGAATTTAAGAAAATGCAGAAGAACATTAGCTACTAACCTACAGGTGTTCAGATAAGTTACAATGCTCTCTTCCATGTAGCCGTGAGTTTTCCGATTAGAGTCTCCAGCCATGAACGCACTTATTGCCGCCATTTCAAGCGCGCCTGCGTAGCAAAGCCAAGCACTGTCGGCGTAAAACTCTCTCTTCGCGGTATGATATGCATCGAACGCACGCTGCCATTGCCGACACATAAACCAGAGGTCGCCTAACCGACGTAATTGTAACTCAGGACAGTCTGTAGTATATCTGAAATAAATTAAATA
The DNA here is from genome assembly GCA_927399505.1 of Luperina testacea. Taxonomy (NCBI): domain Eukaryota; kingdom Metazoa; phylum Arthropoda; class Insecta; order Lepidoptera; family Noctuidae; genus Luperina; species Luperina testacea. The sequence continues at coordinate 12,138,022 of OV656756.1, forward strand.
GTAGGTATATGTATTATGTGTGTAAAGTGCTGCTTGTGGATTTAATTTAATGAACACATACATGACAGCGCTGTTGCCTGTTGTATTGCCGGCCTTTCCAGTGCCAAACCACCGTTTTGTGGCTGATAGTAACGATCTACTCACACCCTTTCTATTTGCAACCTGTAATTTTTTTATTTGAATATTGTTATATTTGTTATAAGTGTGAAATGTTCCATGTAGAATCTATACAAAAAAATCAAAACAAAAACCTTATTGCACTTAGCTGAATTACTACTCTTTTGATTTTCTTTGAGATTTTAAAAGCAGAATGGGTATTATTAGGTCCTTACATATGAAATTAGCGTTTCGTCGTACTGACCATTTTGATCTGAAATATCTCCTCTTTGGTTAAGAATTCCAAATTCAAATTTATACATTCATTTAGATTTGGGTTTTGAAAACAGTCATTCATTTGTTTTTTCCTCATTATTTTTTCTTTGGCGTCGCTTATTACCGCACAACGGAAAACATGAAATATCGGTATTTTACGAGTACGAGTTCTACCGTGGCACCAGTGCTACAGAAACAGCTCGAAGGATTAATGATGTGTAGGGCGCTGGTGTCGCAAAATAAAGCACGGTACGTTTTTGGTTTCAACGTTTTCGTTCTGGAAATTTCGACCTTCAGAACCAACCCCGTGGACGGCCGGAGACCAAAGTAGAAAATGAAGAATTAAAGGCTATTGTGGAAGCGGATCCATCACAAAGCACTTCAGAGATAGCTGCAGGCTTCGAGGTAAGTGATAAAACTGTATTAATCCCTTTGAAGCAAATCGGGAAAACAAAAAAACTTGAACGATGGGTACCTCATGAATTGAGTGAATCGAACTTGCAAACACGCATCGACTGCTGTGTTACTTTGCTCAACCGACACAATAATGAAGGGATTTTAAATCGAATCATTACTTGTGATGAAAAGTGGATACGGTACCATAATCGGAAGCGCTCGTCGCAATGGCTGAACCCTGGAGAACCAGCCGAATCCTGCCCTAAACGAAAATTGACTCAGAAAAAGTTACTTGTGAGTGTTTGGTGGACTAGCGCCGGTGTCGTTCACTACAGCTTTCTAAAATCTGGTCAAACGATTACGACAGATATCTATTGTCAGCAACTGCAAACTATGAAGGAAGAACTAGCTGCTAAACAACCGAGATTGGTCAATCGCTCTAGGCCACTGCTGCTTTACGACAACGCAAGACTGCACTGCACAACAAACAACCACTAAGTTAGATGAGCTACAATTGGAATGTCTGCGACATCCACCGTACGGGGAGTACGATGGATGTCGCAGACCTTGCTCCAACATATCACCATTTTTTCCGGAATTTGGACAACTTCTTACAAGGAAAAGAATTCAACTCCGATGCGGCAGTCCAAACCGCCTTCAAAGAGTTCATTGATTCTCGCCCCCATGGTTTTTTTAGTAAAGGGATCAATGAACTACCTATGAGATGGCAAAAGTGCATAGATAACAACGCGAACGGTGCATACTTTGATTAAATATAATTTACAAAAAAAAATTGACTTTATATTCCTCCCGTACAAAACGCCAATTTCATATGTAAGGACCTAATATGTGTATTTTAATTCTTACAATAAAGTTAATTTGTGACAATAATTGTAATATATGAAATAGCATCCACTATATAAAAATGTATAACTCACAACTTCGGATAACTGTGATATTTGTTTCTCCATGTAGGGTAACAATGCCTTAGAGGCATACTCTTGCAAAAATTTCTTGATACCTTCAATATCACTTGCATTCAGAGCCGTCCCATGAACTTCTGTAGAACAATCTAGGCCTTTGCTAGCTACATTCATGCTTTCGGAACTTCCCGAGAATGAATGAGTCTGAAAATTATTTTATTTATTCAACATTATTATGCATTAATCTTTTAAAATAATGTGTTTGTAATTGTATTACCTGTAAACTATTTGCATTATCATAAACATCTGTTTCAGTAGCTGTTAGTGGATGAGCAGTTTCTGAGTTAGTTGTAGAAATAACTGTGTTCTCATCTGTAATTAAATTAAAAGAGTAATGCAAAATAATGGATATGACCCAAGACTTCAAGCATTTATTTCAAATAAACCATTGACAGACACTTGAATTGTCAAGGAGTTGTTCCGTCAGAAAGTTAAGCTAGTTGCACATTGCAAAGGGTAGGTCCTATGGAGTAGATCAGGCAAGAAACGGACACTCTTAAAATCAAACTATTATGTTACAAAATCTGAGCTACATCATGCGTGAATGAAATCGGCGGAATCGGCTTGAGCCGGTCAGTAAGATTTTTTTTTTAATCCATTAATGTCCCACTGCTGGGCAAAGGCCTCCCTACTCTCTTTCCAACTCTCTCTGTCCAGAGCAAATCAAGTCATGTATTGAAACCAGGCTGAGAATCAGCACTTTTCGAACGTCAAAATTACAAAAGACAGTCCCCCAAAACGCCCGCCCTTCACTACTTTCTAGTGCTCTCGCTGGGGAGAAGTGGCGCAACAAACTCCCCAGCAGCACAGCTGTCTGTTTAGTTAGAAAATACTTGATTGTATACAATACTAGGTATGCAAAGTTATTAACATTACAGGACACAGAACATTAAATTAAATTATTTGCCATTATGTTAGCTAGCCACGCCAATATAATCTCCAGGTATAAGGCCGCTATCCCACTGGCGTTTTACGAGCGTTGACGTCAACGTCACGTCTGCGCAGCGTCGACGCCGCGCAGACGCGACGTTGACGTTGCGTCGTCGCGTGGCAAGCATTGAACGCGACGTTAACCTCGCGCACATGTACCTGTTGCCAACAAACGCGACGTCGACGTCGCGTTCAGCGGACGTTAATGCTTGTCACGCGACGACGCGACGTCGACGTCGCGTCTGCGCAACGTTGACGCTGCGCAGACGTTCGAGAGATGCCGACGCTCGTAAAACGCCAGTGGGATAGCGGCCATTCATGGCCAATGACGCCCCAGGCGCGTCATGAGCAAATATCACGGGAGGCCATTGACGCACCTGGCGCGTCAAATCGAACTTACTTAAATACAGATTTTAAAAAATTGAGATAAAGAGAACTACCACTTTTTATCCTAAATTAAACATTGAAGTTGACAATACCCTTGGCCATTGATTTCGACTTGGCAAGTTCGATTTGACGCGCCTGGGGCGTCATTGGCCATGAATCGGTTAAGGGTGTGACAGCTTAAATATTTCTGCAATGCTGGGTTCTGTTAACATAGCTGTCACTTGAAGTCACAACTGATAAACTAGGACCATCGAAGTTAAATAAATAAACAAGTTATTACTAATAACAACAATAAAACCATGGTCAGTAAGACAACCAGTTACCACAACCAGCACCCGTTCAAGAGCATAAGGCAAAGATCAGCCATTAGCCCCTCGCCATATTTGAGGGAAGGAGGCACCCCGACCCCCATGCTACCGCAAGCAGTAACATCTAAGCAGGGACTTGAAACGTTACTCAAAATAACGTAGTTCCAGTACCGATAATTTGTACCGTTCCACCAGGATCGTAACAAAATTAATTCCTTAAACTGTTCAATAACAATATGATCAATATATCGTTATTAGTATAACGATATAATAACGTTATTCATTTCGATACTCAACTTTGCCAACTTCATGACATAAAAGATGACGAAAAAGTATGAAGAAGAATAACGATACAAATGAATCAGTAACATTTCACCTGTAACATTATTACAAGCGGATAAGCTTAATGTTACTGATACTTATAACGTTACTTATAATATTATTGTCCTACGAAAATTATATTCTATAATAATATTTTTTGTAATGTTATTGATATTTTTAAGTTTTAGTATTGTTACAAATTTTGGAACGTTATACAATAACATTAGTGGTAAAAGAACGATATTAATTTTATTTTCAAGTCCCTGCACCTAAGGGAGCATGACGAACTTGCTGCCGGTTGCTCAGGCAAGAATAATATGATCAATCTTAGAGGTTGCTAGCTAACCACATATTGCAATCAACTCCTTAGAAAACATTGAAATGAGTAAGTAGATTATGTTACTCATTTCAAAAATTATTATTATTTATTTTATTAATACTGCTCAGCTGTCTTCCTTGATATACAGCAGGCCTTTGACCGCGTGTGGCACAAGGGCCTGTTGTATAAGCTAAAGCTCCATTTACCAAATACTGCGTACATGTTATTGAAGTCCTATCTGCAAAACCGATTATTCCAGGTCAAATGCGAGAACTCTCTGTCATCAATCTGTAAAATAGAAGCAGGAGTACCCCAAGGTTCGGTGCTGGGTCCCATCCTATACACAATATACACCGCTGATCTACCCACCACAGATAATGTTGTGACTGCAACCTATGCAGATGACACTGCAGTCCTCGCCTGTAGTAGGGATGCAAACACAGCATCCGCAAAACTGCAAGAATGCCTGGATGAAATTGGACAATGGCAACAAAAGTGGAGAATCCGAGCAAGCCCCGCAAAATCGGTCCACATAACGTTCACACTAAAGAGAGGGGACTGTTCACCAGTTACACTAGACGGTGCTGTCTTACCAACAGGCACGACAGTAAAATACTTAGGCATGCACCTGGATAGGAGACTCACTTGGCGAGCCCATATAAAGGCCAAAAGAGAACAGGCAAATAGAAAGTTTGGAGATATGTGCTGGCTGATAGGCAGACAGTCAACGCTAAGCTTGGAAAATAAAGTCCTTATTTACAAGTGTATCCTGAAACCGATTTGGACATATGGTATACAACTCTGGGGATCAGCGATCCACTCAAATGTTGAAATTCTGCAGCGTTACCAGAACAAAGTGTTAAAGATCCTCACCAATGCGCCATGGTTCACGCGGAACACGGATGTGCATGATTATCTGGAAATTCCGACAGTCAGGGAGGAAATAGAGAGTTCCTCTGTAACCTACAAACAACGCCTTGAGCGACACAGCAACCATCTGGCTACACAGCTCATAAACACCAACAACTACCTATATCGGCTGAAAAGAATGCGATTAGCTTCCATATAAAATTCATTGAAAAACAGAAAGAGATGACACATCACAGGATGTGCATTTTCTTAAAGTCGAAGAAACAACATCCCATCTGATTAAAGCTACTGGGCTGATTGCAGATTAAATGAAAAAAAAAAAAATATTTTATTATTATTAGACTAAGTCTAAAAAAAATAACAATTATATGAACTCATATAACCTGTCAGTAAGCTAATTCTAGGGAAAGAACATAAACACTGTATTAAGTTAGTTAGCTGCCAAGTAAGAGGTTTATGTCCATGCAATACAAGCAAATAGTTCGAGGTATAGTGTCGTCATCCGAACCGAAACAAGACGAATTAAGTCTGTATTGCTTCTATTGCATGGACATAAAGCTCTTACTGACTGGCTCAAGCTAATTCCGCCTCGATAAGTAAGGTCGGAGTGACCTTGAACCTTATGCTTTAGCGATAAAGTTGAAAATCTATTAAAGAAATTTGACAGATTGTAGTAACTTGATGTGCTGGCGTCTGTACATAGTACTCTCACATGTGCTATTTATGATGATATTGTTAGTTATAACACAATGTATGGATATTAACCTGACATATTATTTGCTGCACCTGGTGGAAATGCTGGTTGAGGTTCAGCTGGAGTGGTGGGTAGGTTAGTGAGTGAAGAAGACATTTCATTCTGGAAAAAATAGAACTTTTGTTACTAGCTACTCCAAATAAAAACCATAAATATGAGGATAAAAACAATTACAATTGCTTGTGATGATCGTTTAACAAACTGAGCCCACAAATCTATTGATACATTTTGATCCAAGGTACTTTTTGAGTTTATTGATAGCATAAAGCAGTTGTTTGCTCCAAAGGTCTGTTTCAGTGTTTCAAATGTTGCATCTGCTCTGTAAGAAATTGTACAAATTAATATTAATTTCCACCAAATTCAAAAGTTGTTTATAGTAATAACAATAGACTTACTTTTCTTTAGGGACTGCAGAAACATCATGAAGAAGAAGATAAGACTTCAATACACCACTGTTGAACCACTTAGGTAGTTTAGGTGGAGCAACATTTTGTAACAGAGCATACTGTTGATTTAAATTGTTGAAACTATCTATCACATTTTCATCCAATGTTGTGCCTACTATAATACAAGATAGAAAATGTTTTGTAAATTCATGATCTGAGGGAAACTGGACTTCTAAGTAAGTCTCCCTCCAGGCATCAAACCAATATGTTGATTGAGGAACATCAAATTTTCGGCTGTCTGCAAACAATGATTAAGAGTTATATATGTACCATACTAACATTAAATTCATTAAGTATTGGATGAAAAAAAAAACATCAGGCACAATGACTATCTACCTATTTCTAGAGATACAGTTTTGTCATGATAATTGTGTAATACAGCATTGTTTAACTGTCTTCTTGCTTCTGTAGGTTGTAATGGCTTCCAATTTACATCTCTTATAATTAACTTCCAATTCTTAATAGAACATGTGTTTCCACTTGAGTCTCGAAATTGACCTGAAATTAAAAAAAAACAATAAATTAATGAACATTGTTGAAACTATAAAAGCACACCTATGATTATATATTTATTTTGATAAAGTTTTAGATCATCACCTAGCCATTTGCCCCAGCTGCATCTACTCAACAGTTACCTATGAAATGCTGAAGACCTTACTTTAATGGCAGAGTTACTGTTTTTGGTTTTGTTATACCTAATAGTTTTTAGGCCACCTACACACATAATTTATTTAACTGGCATGCAATTCACAAAATGAAGCAGGCTTGTAAATTTGAAATATACCTATGGCATGTAATAAAATAATAATTTAAGGCGAAAGCGCCAGGGTAGCCCGCGAAATTCAATTTTTTTTAGGTTTTTTGGAATTTGCTGGTCAGTATTAAGTTGTACGTTGATTAATATATGAATCGCGGCCGTAAGAAATATGTGTTTACAGAATTATAATCATTAAAGTCATCAACACAACTCTCTAAGACCACGTAAGTCCAAAGAATAACTGTTTCATGAAATCATCATTCTTTGGACTTACGTGGTCTTAGAGAGTTGTGTTGATGACTTTAATGATTATAATTCTGTAAACACATATTTCTTACGGCCGCGAATCATTTATTAATCAACATACAACTTAATGCTGACCAGCAAATTGCAAAAAACGTAAGAAAATTTGAATTTCGCGGGCTACCTTAGCGCTTCCCCCTTAAGGCCAACTAACTACACTATGGCCAATGGTTGATTTTAAGAAGGATTTCATCCATAATAAAAACAGTAAACAATTCCTGGGCAGATAGTCATCTAAGAGGCAGGTTCAATTCCCCAAGATGACATCAAAGATCAAAGAATAGTTAAAAAGCAAAATATTTTTATCAGCCTGTGAACTGTACGAACACTCAGCATAAGAACAACACCCCCAATAGAACTACAATAAAACAAGAAACATTAGGCATACCTTCCCAATCCATTGTTGTGAAGGGTAGTAACATTTCAGTGAAAGACAAATTATTCTTAGACACGACATTTTCTACTTTTGGACTGCACAGAACTGCGATTATGGGTGAAAATGAGTCCTGAATAAATTCCTGTGCTGTTTTTCCCAATCTAGCCATATTTACTATGGGTCCTTTCACACTTAAACTCTTTTAACACCAGAAGAACACTAAACGATTACAGAATCAACAATCTTTAAAAATTATTGAATTGATTTTCACCAAAAATACTCGGAATTTCGAATCTGTGACTGCTGTCTGATTCGGACATATTTGACAGGACAGGACCGGGTGACACTGTTGACAGTGACACAAAGTTATATTTTGTATATTTTTGCCATGGAATTAGTACGTACTTTAAAGTATAACTATTGTCTAGTTGCAATCAATTAAGGCTACGCCGACCGCCGCGCCGTAGTTTTATTATAATCACTAAAACAGATAATAATGGCCACTATTTTCCGTTTTAGTGATTATAATAAAACTAAACAATGTAAAACTGCCGTTTATAATACCATTAACTTGCTTATTTTCTTCATTTTCATTCTAAAATAAAAGAAATAACCAAACAAATGACGAGGGCGCTACTAGGCAGTCGGCGTTTGGTCGGCGCCCTCTTAAATGAAACTCCGCAGACGTGAAGGGTATCGATATCTCAAAACGAATAAACAAAAACGATTTTTTCCAACTCATATACATATATGTATTATTTCTAGTGAATATTTAATTAAAGAACACTATCCTAAATCCGCGAAGTCACGTATGTTCATACATACGAATTTTACCGTATTCTGAAACACAAGCAGCCTGTTGTTAACGGATTTCTTTGATATGACAAAAAATGTGGTCAGGTTTGGTTTTTGTAATGTTTTGAATCTCATGATGTATGATATACCTACCTGTCATGTGTTGTACAGACGCCAGCACATCAAGCTACCCGAAACTGTTAAATTCTCCCAATCAATCTTGAACCTTATGCTTTAGTGATAAAGTTGAAAATCTATTAAAGAAATTTCGACAGATTGTAGTAACTTGATGTGCTGGCGTCTGTACCTAATACAAAGTCGTGAGTTGTGTAGCATGTTATTTGTCAATAGTAAACACTAAATAGTTGTTGTTCCGAAGGGATGCCGGTAGTTGTAGTCATTCAAGATAGCTCACGCGAGTGTCTGCGAGACTGCTCAAGCTAGCGAGCGCGAGTCGTCGCCGCGCCGGCGCCCAGGACTACGCGGCGGATTTTGCTCAAGCAGTTGCCGTTCTGACCTATACTCTTTGGTTCTGACTGCGCTGACCCTTAGATGAAACAGACAATCAGCTATTGTCCTTTAACTCTTCATATGCAGCACGCACTGGAACATGTTGCATGCCAAATGCAGCTAGGTCTACGGATCGTGGTTATCTTGCTAGACAATTGTCTGAACATGGCGACTCTTAGGCCTCTGCCTCGAATTTTGCGGGCAGCGGGGCGGCAGCGGCGGCGGCGCGGGCGGTCACCGTTTGACTGGAGTGCGCCGCTCGCTCGTTGCCCGCGCCCGCGCCGCTGTTTTCGAGAACCGGTCCATTTGATTTTACGCATAAGATCCTGCCGCTCCCGCGCCGCCGCCGCCGCCGCCCCGCTGCCCGCAAAATTCGAGGCAGAGGCCTTAGGGTGGTCGCACATCTGACGGAAGATGCGTCGCGTACCGTCGTCGGTCGCGTAACAAAAACGGCCTTGTTGCCTTAATCAGCGTGGGACGAAACGCGACGAAGTGCGGAATTGTTTTTTGCGCGACGAGACCAACTTTTTGTAGAAGAAGTCGAAGATATCTGACTTCAGAGAGGGTAAATAAAGAGTACAGATTTATACATATACATAAATACAAAAGAGTACCATTTATCCAATTTATTAAAATGTATTTTTAGCACTTTTTGCAGTATGTAACATTTTTTTATTGTTAATTATTAATACATAAATACAAAAAAGTATCATTTATCCAATTTATTTTTTAGCACTTTTTGCGGTACATAACATTTTTTATTGTTTTTTAACAGAAATGTAGGACTCGCAAACATCCTAATTCGAAGTTTAAATAGATCAGAAGCTCATTTTTTATCAATTTGAATGAAGCCCTGTTCCTCTCTTCTTGCCACTTCACATTCATGACCGAAAACACTCTCTTGGTGAATGCTGAAGTGGCGGTGGTGGTGGGCTAAGTAAGTATACATGCTGTACATGCACATGGTTAAAACAATAATGAACTGAGATTGCAGAGTTTGTCGCTCAGCTCACGATGACTACAAAATAGGACACATGTCGCGTGAATTATTGCATTACGTCGTGTCGTTACGTGTCCCGTCCCGTCGCTCACCTAGGACAACGGGTTAGTTTGCTGCATTAATAATAAAAACCAAATTAATGTCCATATCGTTAATATTTAATGAAAAATTCATTTTACAAAATTCAGGTATACCTATTCAACCAATTAAAAGTAATAAAAAATAATTTACGATGAAAATACGAGCTCGTAAATGCATTACTTACATAAAAATATAATCCAATAAAATCTTAAATTAGGTATAATTTTAACTGATAAAATAAAACTACCGGGAAACAAACTATAAAGCAATAATTGCTCGTATAACAATTGTTGAGCTGGCTGTGGTTTTTGTTAACCAACTTTTGTATTTAATTGAAATACTTTTTACAACTATTACGCCCAGTTTCGCGAGCTTGACAATTTGTTACTTACATTAATTTTGCGACCATTTTCGTTCGAGAAATTGTTTTTAGACCATTATTGCTTTATACGTATATATATATATTTTAATATTGAAATTAAAATTGCCTGGCTAGGAGTGTGCATAATTTTAACCAAACAGAAACAAGTCTGCTGGTGTAATTTCTTACCGATTAAAATAAGCATTGTCTACATCTTCTAGCCTGGCTGTAGTAATTTATGTAAATACAAAATGACACATCTGCCCAATCATGAAACTAGCAAAACCATTGCGACGTAATGCTGGGTCCTACCCCTTCCCCTACTGCGTCTATCGTACTGAAACTTTGTGCTACATGATACACGTAGATGTGACCAACCACTTTTGGCTATCGAAGTAAAAGAACTGTTTGCGCCCCAGTTATCCCACGAGTGACACGAGTGAGCGAGTTCATCACAGAATTCAGTTATTAATTTTTGTAACAAAAATCGTTTCTATTATTATTAATATTATGCAAATTTGTTATGTTGCAAATAAAAATAACTTTTACGTTACTTTAATTACGATGCCGCTAATGTGGCCACCGCGTTGGCACGATAACTTTTTAGCAAGCAAAACAGGCGCACCTTCGGCACGCATTGATTTGTGACGATAGACGCAGGTGCTGTCCCGATAATGTACACAATTCGCATGTCTTTGGTTTCGTATCGGAAACTGTTTGAATTTCAAAAAGATAATGGAATAAATATGGAAAATACAATGAGTATTACGTCACAAATATTTAAATTTTTCAAATCTGTGTAGTCTGCCGTCAGTGCTCAACAACAAGCAGACATTTGGTTTTCTTAAAGTGACGATATAGTGGAATGGTGAATACAGTGCTTACAACCGAAGAAAGCATTTGATTTGTTTTATCTAAAAAAATAATACTTATTTATATTCCTATATTCTAAATGAGTCTTAATCAAAACTTAAAAGACAACCTATAACATTAATACAAAACAATTTTAATTAACTTAATTTAGCTAGTTGCACCATTTGAACGGAAATCGCGTAGACGTTTGAATATGGTAATAACGCGTGATTTCACGGAAACTAACAAGATCGATGTACCAGTAAAGCTAACTCTGCATAGTCAAATGTTGTTTAAAAATCTCCACACACATTCTGTTCAAGTAAAGGTAGCTGCCAAATAATACTATTTACACAGTAAAAATTTTAAGCATTCAACTGTAGCCTAACTAAATGTAATATTCAAATAGAAAAGACTATTCAGAATCACCTTTACTCTGCTACGGATTTAATATTTCGATTAGGGTCAGAAGAATAAAATTGAGATAAAGTACTTGCTTTATTTTGTTTACGGATAATTTAAAAATTAATAAATTTTAATTAATATTTTTTAAATTTCATTTTCTTTTATGGATAATTTTAAATAAAATTATGAATTCTCACTCTCACTGTCACTGAATTTATTTTTACTAGAACATTATTTATGTACTTACATATTTTAACTACATATCATAATGAACATTTTTACGGTATAAATAAAATCATATTATTTAAGCATTGCTTATACTTAAGTTATAACGTATCAACAGACCTGTTAATATTATTGTATCAAAAGTATGTTATACTTTATTACTATTAAAAATAAGTAGCTTTAGTCAACTATCCTGAACCTGACTCTACAATCGAAATATTAAAGTTTAATCCAAATCTCGTGACAGTCTGTACTTTCTCGCTGAAGTGAGAAATGCAGCAACTTATAACGCCAGGGCGTCGGTAACGTTATTAACATCATTGTTGGAACCGCAGCCTATTCTCAGTTCTTAAATTCACGAGTCAAATTAGGTACATACTTTATACAACTAACATTACTCAAAGTTCGAGTTGAACATATTTATGTTTAGATCTTCAAAGGTGGCAGTCCCACTCTGGTCCAGTATCTGCAGCATATCGGACAGCTCGTGCGGCGCATGCGCCCCCTCCGCGCCGCCCGCGCCCGCCGCGCCGCCCGCGCCTCCCTGCCACGACCACATGCCTGCAACACAGCGCCCGAGGGGATAAAACAGTGTCATGTCACAGACGCTTTATTGAATCCTGAGTGCAGCCCAACATGAAGACACCATTACCCCTTAGGAGATACTTTTCACACCTTCTGCGAGGTAATAAAAAGCAGTTCGATTTTTTTTTTATGAACCATTTCAAATGAAACTTGATTCGGATTTTTAATTGGTGTTACAAATTAAAATCACATTATTGACCAGCGGGTTATAATGAAATTCAGTTCATTATTATTGCCCGGCTAGACCACTACCACGGTTATAATGACTTACTGTAGGGAGTTTAGATTAGGTTTCCATGACATACATATAATTTGACATTAACAAGAAGGTGGTGTGAAAATAAACAACATAACGATGCTCCAGGACACACAAGTGAATGTCTCGACGACCCAGTAGACATGTCTTGCGAAAAATGACGAGGAGAGCTGACCCCCAAATGAGATTGTAATGAGGTTGTCTTTAGAAGATCGCTTTTAGCGATAAGACCGCCCATTGTGTCACCTTTTGTACAGTTTCTATATTTATGTCTGTAATTTATATGATGTACATAATAAAGAGTATTCTATTGTATTGTATAACGCCCGCAGCCTCGCCTTATATGTGTGTCTGGTGTGTGCTAGTGAAGTAGGTACTTACCGTGCGAGGGGTGCGGGTGGTGGTTGTGGTGGTAGTGCGCGGCGGGCGGCAGGTAGGCAGGCGCGGGCGGCGAGCGCGCCGGCGACGCGTCCGCCGCGCCAGTCGCGCCGCCTGCCGCCTCGCCGCTATACGCGTAGCTCTCACCGCCCCCACCGCCGCTCTGCCAAAGAAAAAAATATATCCATGTAACACAGTCGAGTCGTTACAATTCAAATGTTAATGCATGGAATACTTACGGTGCGCAGGGTGGTCCAGGTGGTGTGCGGCGGGGTGTTGGTGGGGCGGTGCGGCGAGTACTCGGGCGCGTAGTGCGGCGCGTAGGGCGGTGCGGGCGCGGCCGGCGCCACGCCTGCCTCGCCCGGAGACCGCGTACTCACTCCGCCGCCGCCGCTCACTGCCACAAACACATTTAACATAATGATCCGCCCTAACAAATATTGGTTGCTGTCTGATCGTCTAAAGAAGTCTCCCCAGACTTCTTTAGACGATCAATCTAAGACAAATCTTGCGTCAAACTAGCATTGCACGATCAATCTTACATTTATCTTACCAAAATCACGAATTTAACTAATGCCAGCAAAAGTAGATGTTTATGCCACTGTTATCATTCAAAGGTAGATAGATAGATTATGATAGATGGATTGACGGAGTTAGTGACATGAAATATATTTTTTGTTTTGTCGTGTTTAGATATAACACGACTGTGAAGTAAACAAAAACAAAATTACAAACAGATTTTTAAATGTAGTATTTCGAGTAACTATACTAAGAACGTTGAGCCGAAAAACAAACATATTTTTTTTTGTGTTTGTAGGCTACTTTCATATGTATTACATATATTTAATAGTATTTATGTCTACAAGATATTTATTTATAACTTACACTAAAACATTTACACACGTACTTATTTACATAACAAATATCGAAATGATATTTGTTGGTTGGTCAATGTCGAAATCGATAGTCGATGGTTACGCGTTCATCGACACGCTGGACATCACTAGCGTACGTAAAGATAACGGGATTCACCGGCCGCGCGGGGCGGTGCGCGCGGGGGCATGGAACATTCCACGCGCCGGCTGCGCAGGCGCACTCGAGTAACCAGTGGTAACACCTACGCGACGCGGAGCGCACGCTTCTTTGCTCGCCGATTTTGCCGCCGCGATATTTTACGCTTGCTTATATTTTATGTTCTCATCTTCATCTCTCATTCTGAACTCTTTCTATCATCCTATTTCTACTTCTACGAACTCTTGGTCTGTGCTATTGTGCTACTGTGCTTTGTGCTTACGCCTACCCCCATTGTGCCTTCTGTATTGCTTTGTGTTGGGGAATTGTGAACTTTGGACAATATACCAAGTTGATTGTAAGTCTGGACGTTTGATTTATTACACCATACACACCCAACCATACTGGTGACCCCGCTAAGGACATGGAAGGGGATTTGTTTAGAGATGCACAAGAAAAGGCCACGTTGCCCGGCACTGGTGTTGAGCCCGGCATGTCGATAGAAAACGGAGTACTCAAGGTGAGCGCCCGTATTCCAGGCTTCTGGCCCGAAGAACCCGAAATTTGGTTTGCTCAAATTGAAGGCCAGTTTGCCTTAGCCGGAATTACAAGCGATACGACCAAATTTAATTACGTCATCGGGCAAATAGAGAACCGGCACGCCAAGGAGGTCAAAGATTTGATCATTAAGCCACCGGCCACAAATAAATACGAGAAGCTGAAGACGGAACTGATCAGGAGGCTCAGTACTTCGAACGAGAAGAAGATTCAGCAGTTGCTAATGCACGAGGAGCTCGGGGATCGAAGGCCATCCCAGTTCCTCCGCCATCTTCAAGGACTCGCCAACTCCGAGGTTCCAGATGACTTCCTGAAGACCCTATGGACAGGCCGACTTCCCGTCTCCATCCAGACGGTGCTAGCAGGCCAACCCAGTTCCAGGTCATTGGAGGACCTGGCTGATCTAGCTGATCGGGTGCACGACATAGTTCCGGCAGCCCCGGCGGTTGCCGCAGTCAACGCTGCAGCCCCTGCGCCCAACTCAGCCAACGCCGATCTGGCTAAGGAAGTCGCCGAGCTACGCAAGCAGTTCCAGAGGATGATATCTGGACGGAACAGCAGGTCACGTTCCCGCGTTTCGAGAAACACTCGAAATCCTTCGAGGCAGCGCTCTCAATCCAATTACCGTAAGCACCCGCTTTGCTGGTACCACGGGAAGTTTGGAGACAAGGCTACCAAGTGTGTCCGGCCATGTGACTACAAGGCGGAAAACCCCCAGGGCAGTCGCTAATGGCGGCTGACGATTGCCCTTCATCAGCTTCTGGTCGCCTCTACGTCACTGACCGATCATCGAAGACGCAGTTCCTGGTCGACACAGGGAGCGATCTCTGCGTTTTCCCACGGTCAACGCTTCGTGATCGTCGTGCGAAGACTAAATATAGTTTGTGTGCTGCTAACGGTACTAATATAACTACATATGGTTGTATAAATTTAGATTTAGATTTTGGGTTGCGTAGAACTTTTAAATGGCGTTTCACCGTGGCGGATGTAACGAAGCCTATCATAGGTGTAGATTTTTTAAATTATTTCTGCCTTGCCGTAGATTGTCGCCATAAGCGCCTAATAGATACTTCAACTACTGTAACAGCTGTAGCTTCATTAGCAAATTGTAATGATGTTTTTTCAGTTAAGGTCGTGACCGGTGACACCCGTTATCATAAAATACTTGCCGAGTTCCCCGAAATCACGCGACCATCTGGCAAATATCATACAACACCACACAACACTTTACACCACATACGCACGACACCAGGCCCCCCAGTAAGCTCCACCCCTCGTCGTCTGGCCCCCGATAAGCTCAAGATTGCGCAAAAGGAATTCGAGTCAATGCTGGCCAATGGCACAGCTAGACCCTCCGAGAGCCCGTGGTCGTCACCCTTGCATCTGGCGCCGAAGAAAAACAACGGCTGGCGCCCCTGTGGTGACTACCGTAAGCTGAACGCCCGCACCGTGCCTGACAGGTATCCTATTAGACATATTCACGACTTTGCCCATAGTATAGCTGGGTGTAAGGTCTTTAGTACTCTAGACCTTGAAAAAGCCTATAATCAGGTACCTGTCAGCCCGGAGGACATTCCTAAGACCGCCATAACAACACCATTTGGCTTATTTGAATTTCCGTTTATGACTTTTGGTCTTAGGAATGCAGGCCAGACATTTCAGCGGTTCGTGGACGAGATGACGAGAGGCCTAGATTTCGTTTACTGTTATTTAGATGACTATTTAGTTTTTTCGAGGAGCGAAGCAGAGCACGAACATCACCTGCGTGAGATTTTTAAACGGCTCAAAGAGTATGGCATGTTGGTGAACACCTCGAAGTGCGTTTTCGGTGTCAGTGAGGTAACCTTCTTAGGCTACAGCATTTCTGAAAGCGGTACTAGGCCACTTGAGTCCAAGGTGCAGGCGGTTAGGGACTTTCCTCCTCCTACAAACGTCCGGCAACTAAGAGGTTTTCTGGGAATGCTTAATTTTTATAGGAGATTCCTGCCCCAAGCAGCTGAGATCCAGGCCCCATTGCATGCCCTGTTAACAGGATCTGTTAAAGGAACGCAGCCGATTACCCTTACAGGAGAGACTCTAGCAGCGTTCGAGGCATGCAAGGATAGCCTCTCTAATGCCGCCTTGTTAGCCCATCCTGACTGTTCCGCGAAGCTTGCAGTGGTTACTGATGCTTCAGATAAAGCTCTCGGAGCAGTACTACAGCAATTTAAGGATGATGCTTGGCAACCGTTGGCGTTTTTCTCCAGGAAATTAAGTACTTCCCAGAGTAAGTACTCGCCATATGACCGGGAGCTGCTGGCCATTTATGAGGCCATAAAATATTTTCGGCATATGCTGGAAGCAAGGCATTTTATAATCTATACTGACCATAAGCCGATCAGTTTTGCCTTCCATGAACGGAAGAAAAACTGCTCGCCCAGGCAGTATAGATACCTTGACTTCATTTCCCAGTTCACCACAGACATACAACACATATCTGGGAAGGATAATGTGGTTGCTGACACCTTGTCACGCATCGAGGAACTGGGAGACCCAGTGAGCCTTGAAAATATGGCCCAAGGTCAGTCTTCTGACCCCGAACTACAGAAGATTCTTGCTGAAGGTTCTTCTTTGAAGTTGCAGGAACTTCATGTCCCTGGAAGCCGAACTCCATTATACTGCGACGTCAGTACGTCGACTTCCAGGCCTTATGAACCCAAGGGTTTACGGAGGCAGGTCTTTGAAAGCCTGTATTCCCTAAGTCACCCTGGCGCAAACGCGTCGGCCAGATTGGTTGCCGAGCGATTCGTTTGGCCAGGTGTGCGTAAAGATTGTAGGGACTGGACGCGCGCATGTGTACCATGCCAGAGGTCTAAAGTCAACCGTCACGTGACTTCCCCTCTTGGCACTTACACTTTACCACGTGCGCGCTTCACTCAGATCCATATCGACCTAGTAGGCCCACTTACGCATTCTCAAGGCTATCGGTATTGTCTAACAGCTGTGGATAGATTTACCCGCTGGCCAGAAGCAATACCGATACCTGACATCACGGCAGAAACGGTCGCGAAAGCCCTTTTATCCACATGGATTTCTCGGTTCGGCTGTCCGACGGATATAATAACGGACCGCGGCCGGCAATTTGAGTCGGCCCTCTTCCAATATCTATCAAAAATAGCCGGATTCCAACACAAGCGGACAACAGCCTATCATCCGGCATGTAACGGCTTAGTTGAGCGGTTCCACCGCCAACTAAAAGCCGCAATCATTTGCCATGCGTGGACAGGTGGACCGAGTCGTTGCCGTGGGTCTTGCTGGGTGTGAGATCTGCCTTCAAAGAGGACCTTCAAGCCTCTTCAGCAGAACTGGTGTATGGCGAGTCCCTCAGGTTGCCCGGAGAGTTCTTCGAGCCCATTTCCAGCGGTACTACGGATATTTCCGAATTTACCGCAAGACTCAGAAATTTTGCCGAGAAGTTAAGACCCGTACCCGCTTCCCGCCATTGCAGGACTAAAGTTTTTATTTATAAGGAGCTCGACACTTGCGATCACGTTTATCTCCGCGAGGACGCACTGCGGGGTTCTCTCCAGCCTGCCTACTCTGGGCCCCATAAGGTCATTTCTAGGGGAGACAAGGTATTTAAAATTCTTGTCAAAAATAAAGAAATGACAGTTTCGATCGACCGACTTAAGCCCGCATTCATATTGTCTGTCCAAGACAATGAACCTCCACCAGGTGAATTACCAGGTTATGTTACACGTTCTGGCCGTCGCGTAAAATTTACAGATTTTTATCGCCCTTGACGGTCTCTGGAGGGGGGTGGTGTAGGCTACTTTCATATGTATTACATATATTTAATAGTATTTATGTCTACAAGATATTTATTTATAACTTACACTAAAACATTTACACACGTACTTATTTACATAACAAATATCGAAATGATATTTGTTGGTTGGTCAATGTCGAAATCGATAGTCGATGGTTACGCGTTCATCGACACGCTGGACATCACTAGCGTACGTAAAGATAACGGGATTCACCGGCCGCGCGGGGCGGTGCGCGCGGGGGCATGGAACATTCCACGCGCCGGCTGCGCAGGCGCCAGGGTTGCCAACCGTACGAGGTTCCTCGTACAAATACGAGATTTGTGGTCTTCCGTACGAGGTACGAGGACACTATCAACCTCGTACAATTATGTACGAGATTTTGATAATATGGCCATACGAACATTTTGCATCACCATTATATAATAGTAAAAACTAGTGTCATCTATCAGAACTTGATGGAACTTCTTACACCAAAAATTTCGTTGCCGCATTTACGCGATGATGGTCTACGGTAGCTATCCCGCCATCCGGGAAGTCCCCAGCTAATAAAACATTTCTTTCTTCGCATTAATAGTCTCTGTCACACATAGCGCAAATTTCTACTTTCTCTGGTCCTTACTTTTCTTACGGTCCCTACCCCATGCGAATGCTGACTGCGAGCGGGTTTTTAGTTAAGTCAATTTAATAAAGACAGAAATAAGAAACCGGCTAACAGTGGAAACAGTGAACGGCACACTTCTTGCTGCAGAGAGCGCAAAATGTTCAACTCGTACTGGAAACTGCGTCAATTTTGAACCCACAAAAGAAATGTATAGCCGCATGAAAACATCTATAATACACGGCAGAAAAAACGATGGTAGTGAAGATGTTTCCGACATAATATTTGGAGAATTAATGTAAACTAAGTTACTTACCTTGCAAAGTTAAGTACTTAATAATATAGACACATTTAATTTTTTTAATTTAACTTTAGTATTAATATTTTTTTTAGGGTTCCGTACCTCAAAAGGAAAAAACGGAACCCTTATAGGATCACTTTGTTGTCCGTCTGTCCGTCCGTCCGTCTGTCAAGACCCTTTTTCTCAGGAACGCGTGGAGGTATGAAGCTGAAATTTATATCAATTACTCAGGTCTACTGTCCCTGGAAGCTGTGAAAAAATCAAACTTCTAAGCCAACGCAATCAAAAGATACAGCCGTTTATGCCGCAAATTTTCGACACTTGCAAGGGAATCAAAACCTACAGGGTGCTTCCCGTGAACTCAGAATCTTGAAATTTGGTACGAAGCAACGTCTTATAGCATAGATAAAGGAAAAATTACGAAAACCATAAATTTTTAGTTACATCACATAATATATTTTTTTTTAATAATTTTAAACTTACTACCCATTTCCTCATAAACGCGTAGAGGTATTAAATTGAAATTCATACCAAATACTCAGGTCTATAATACCTTTAAGCTGTAACAAAATCAAACTTCTATGTCAACGCAATCAAAAGAAACAGCAATTTAAGCTGCATATTTTGAAACTCGCAAGTACTCGCAAGGGAATCAAAACCTAAAGGGTACTTCCAGTCGACCTAGAATCTTGAAATTTGGCATGAAGCAACGTTTTATAGCACACATAAAGGAAAAATTCCGAAAACCTTAAATTCCCAATCAACTTTGAACCTTATGCGTTGGCGATAAAGTTGAAAATCTATTAAAGAAATTTGGCATATTGTAGTATGTTGATGTGCTGGCATCTGTACTTGAAATTTTCACATAGTTATGACTCGATTGTCGTAATGAACGAACTTTGTAAACCTTGCAGGTTTGTACGGAACCCTCGGTGCGCGAGTCCGACTCGCACTTGGCCGGTTTTTTTTTAAATACAGAACAAAATGATGTTTTATTTAGTAGGAAACTTGCAATAGAAAGAAAGAAAGAAAGAAAATACATTTATTTAGCACAGAGTAAGAGACACACAATACACCAGGTAGTTAGATAATAGTTGTACATCAGATAAAAAATAAGATAAAAATAAAAAGTCCGATGTAAGCAATTAGCAGGAAAGTGTGCCCCACGGCTGCGCCAAAAAGGCCCAGTTCAGCAAAAATGCCAGACAACTGGTGCCTGACGCTGGTTTTCAACTGGACCTGATGTGTGAGGTGACGGATGTAAATCAGTTTTATACTGTATCGTGAAGTGTGTAATGTGTATGCATAATTTAGTAAATAAATAAAATAAATTTGTGTCACATAAAAACAGTAACGAATAGGTACCTATGTATAAAAAGCGTGATATTGAGTAACATTGCAAAACTAAACAATAAATAAATAAATACTGATAAATAGATAAGTGACATGACCGCATGATAGACCTTCTTATGCAAATAAAGAAATTCTCCGAAACGAGTC
This sequence comes from Luperina testacea, assembly GCA_927399505.1. Classification (NCBI taxonomy): domain Eukaryota; kingdom Metazoa; phylum Arthropoda; class Insecta; order Lepidoptera; family Noctuidae; genus Luperina; species Luperina testacea. Next base: position 12,158,769 of record OV656756.1, read on the forward strand.
AGAACAGAAACCTGTTTTAAATTAAAACGATGCCTCACTTCCATCTTCCGTGCTCCAACACATTGTCATAATAATTTATTAATCCGTGCACTGTAATGTCATCGCACAACCGCACAATACGCTGCAAGCAGCCGAGCGCGGCGGACTATTTTCGGACAGTTTGCATTTTGTGTGTGCTTTGAAACTTGTCTTAGCTGTTGTTTGCATTTGGATTAACCAAATACGAAGGATATAACGTCTTTAAATAATTCAGTTAAAACGCTATTTGCGATAGTGGAAAAGAAATTAAGAAAAAAATATGCACAAACAAACGAAACATAAAAGGATAAAAGGTAAGCGCTAGTCGATAATAGAAATATTTGATGTACTTAATTAGCAAATAATGAATCTGGCATAATGTGAGATATGAAAACTACCCACTTTTAATTTTCCATCTCCCTTTCACAGCCTCATGGATGTCATATCACAAACTGCACAGAGGTTCACCCAGTGCCAGTTGTTGGTGAAGGATGGGTAAAAAAATGGCGCCATCCCGACATTGTACGTCTCATTCGTGTGCAAATAGGCCAGGCAACATTTGGTACGTTGACAAGCGAACATGCGACCATAATAACAGCGATGCATAATACCACTTGTGCATAGGTATAACATTTATTTTAATTGTTTGTCTTGCATTTAACAGGTCTCGCATCTGCGAATGGGACGCAGCAGCGCCGCGGATGACGCAACCACAACCACCGGGCCGAGGATACAGAGGACACCAGCCAGCCAACCAACCCGAGCGCGAGCATGAGCCAGAGCAATTCCCAGCAATGAAACTGTATAGTATTATAAATTTATAACAAGTTATTTACATTTCTGTGCAACATTCACCGACCGAAACACTAACACATACGCAAGTGGGTAGGTACATACATCATATAATAGTTTATTATACAATAGTTTATTTAATTGAGTAAAAAGTCCTAAATCCAGTAGTTAAATATGCCTTAATCTTGGTTTTAGCACGTTTTCGATGTATAATAAATGTACGAGGTGTGAAAGTCAAAGTACGAGATTTTTAGCTGCGTATGTACGAGGGGTTTTGTTTTACGGTTGGCAACCCTGGCAGGCGCACTCGAGTAACCAGTGGTAACACCTACGCGACGCGGAGCGCACGCTTCTTTGCTCGCCGATTTTGCCGCCGCGATATTTTACGCTTGCTTATATTTTATGTTCTCATCTTCATCTCTCATTCTGAACTCTTTCTATCATCCTATTTCTACTTCTACGAACTCTTGGTCTGTGCTATTGTGCTACTGTGCTTTGTGCTTACGCCTACCCCCATTGTGCCTTCTGTATTGCTTTGTGTTGGGGAATGGGTCATGTATGAAAATATTAAATTGTCTCGATTTTTTTTCTGCACTTATGAATAAGCTAATACTATCTACAAAAAAAGTATCAGATTTATCTGATTAGTATTTCCAGAGAAATAAATTAAATTCTGTTAGAGGCGGCCATCGACAGTAACCTACGGATTTTTATTCAATTTCCTTAGCCTACTCAATTAAAAAGTCATCCATCATAACTTGTCAATTTCTCATAACATAACCTCACTTTTCACCTCTTGCTTTGTGTTTGTTTGCGATTTTATGGATATATCTTTACGACGACCCTCACGCTTTGAATAAAATAAAGATAAATCGTATCGTAATCCATGACAATCAAGTCAAGTCACGGTGTGTATCAGAGCTGTCAAATCAACAGAAACGCGACTATCTTTTGACGCGGTAGGGCGAATCTAGCGATTTAAATATTTTCCGTTGCCATCATTTTCATGACAACCGTCACTGCGGCTGTTATGTAGCCACCGCTCTTCTAAGAAATCGTAGCTTACGGGTTGTTAACTCCAGGATTCACATCACGGATCGTTGTGTTTCTACCTAGCTGGGCCCCGCGAGTTAGGCTCCCAAAACTAGTGGCAATGCTTTGTTTGTTCGTTCAATGTGAGGCACATTGAACATTCTATCCAGCGGGGCCCTCGGCTGTATTGCGCTCGTAATACATAAAAAAAATATAGATCGCAATGTACCTCTCGATTCATGTATTAAATTCAAGGAATTTTTGATAGAACAGAAGAAATTCAGCATGAAAGTTTTGTCTTTCCAGCAAGGCCCTTTGTAATTATATATAATGAAAACGAACCGAAAAAGCGTATAATTAATTATGTATTACCAATGTACCTCAAAGTTCTTCACGTTTTACCAAGTTTTGACACAAAATTATGATAATAGTAAATAGTAGTAGGTATTCGCTTGGTTAAGGTAAGGTCAACAAAATAACAACTAATTAACATAAAGATATCGATTTTATGAGTATAATCACAAAATGTTAAGACATGGAGGTGAGATTGAAATAAATAGAAATAGCTCGGACTAGTATCTGTATACTTTAAGGAAGCAACATAAAAACGGCGAAAAATTTATTTTTTATCACATCATTTATATAAATGATTTATTTTCTGTAAGTAGGTTTTGTACAAACACTTTTACACGTCAAAAAGAGCTACTGTATTCTTCGTAAACGAACTAAAATAGCTCTTTAATCCCAAGGGACTAAAAGTGATTTGAATTTGGAATGTGGATATTGTTAATAAAGGTTCCAATCACCAGAGATCAATCACGAACATTGTATGAACAAGTAACAGGCCGTATGATAAACAAAATCACGCGCGAGCCAAATTAAAAAAAAGTTTGTGAAAAAATAAAAAAACGCGCGAAAAGCATTCTGCCTTCGTTTGGAATTGTTTACTCAAAATTATATGTAAATAATAAATATTCTTATTCATAAGTTGCACTTATTTATTTTTTCAGAGGGTGATAAAAAGTAGTGTCTACCTCGGGAGCAACACTATTTTAACCTCGCTGCGCTCAGGATTCTACTTTAGAACCTCTTGCTGCGCTCGGGATTCTACTCTAGAATCCTTCGCTCTGCTCTGGATTCAAAGAAACAGTCTCGCCTTCAAAATAGTTGTTTGCTCCCTTGGCATACAATATACTAATTTGTTATTAAATGGAAGTTAAAACCTTCATTATCTTCTACTACTTAGACAGCTGCTATATGTGCGGGTATTGTCCCTCATTCAGACGACCCAAGTTCTCGAAATGATTTCCGTCTGACTATAATTACCTGGGGGTGCGTGGTGCTGTTGATGAAGATTAGGCGCTTGCGCTTGATACACGTCACGGTGACGTAGATGGTAATCGTAATTTTCTTCTGGAGCCGGTTCACCGGTAGTAGTTCCTAACGACCGGCTAGTAACAAAAACATAACAACAAAGTCAGAAATCTTAATGAAAAAGAAAAACATAAAACGTAATAACCTAAATACATACTTAGCCAGTGTGTTAGTGCAAACGATGTACTCCACATCATCATTGTAAGGGTTTAAAAAGGCGAAGGCCGAAGTCCTTAACCAAACCCACTCTCTACTTTTGGTGCGAAACCGGTACATCAGTGAGATGATTTGACCTTTCAATTTCAACACTGTAACAAGTAATTCACCTGGTTATTGCCTGTCTTAGACAATATCATTCAAATAATAATGCAACTTGAAAGTAAAAGTTACCTTGGTCAAAGTTATCTCTCATATGCTGTTGGTCCTCCGGGTGATAGAACTCGTAACAAAGCTTCCCCAGTAGATCGGCAGGCGCATACCCGACTACTTGTGTTGCACGTTGGTCGGCAAACGTAAAACGACCGTCCACTGAATGACGCGAAACAAACTCTACTCCACCGCTACACAAACTGTTTTCTGAAGAGTTTGGTGTTGATGTGACCTAGTAACATTAAAAACGACTCATGTATTTGAACTATTAAAATAATTATATTAATAATTTCAAGCCAGTAAAATATCTACCTGTAGTCTTCCAATCGCAACTAGACAACAATGAGATGTGTCAAGATCTTCCTGAATGGGACGATCCATCTGCATACCTGGAAAAAGATCTGATATGCCAACATACATAAAACTATGTTCCTTCATGTTTTTAGACAGAATTCATAGCAAATGTTATGTGTAACAAATAATTTTATGCTTTATTTTGGAATTTTAACATGGTAATTATATGTACAGTCAGAGGAATTAATTGCTAAGCAAATATACCCTACGTCAGTTTGCCGTATTATGGCAATTTCATACACCTGTCAAGAAATACTGTAGTGACTTCAATATATGGACAATTTTAGTTGGTAGTAAATTTGCTTAACAATTCATAACATAGGTAAAGTCAGGGTATATACGTCATATTTCGCCGTACCCTAACCAAACTAATTTCATCGAAACAACTCAATTAGAAGCAGCGTGACACATACTATAAGTATAAAAATTAACCCACGGTAGTTTTTTTTTAATCTGTTTTAGTTAGGTAGGATACCTGGAAATATGAAAAAAAAAAACACTTTCGCCGATGTACAATGTTACCTGTAGGAGGCCAATTTTTTATATAGCCAGTGCAATGCACCACGGCGTAATTATGACCATCATGTGAGGGCCCTAGTGAGTTGCGAGCACGCAGTCTTCCTAGATGAGCACCTTCCGCAGATCCACCAACGCGCATACGACATATGAAACCACGACGAGAACCCATAACTTGACGCATGGACGCTGTAATTGATATTAAAATATTTTTAATTATGTAGATACTTGAATAGTATTTTTAGGTACCTAATAAAAAAAATAGGTTACTAACATTGGTGACCTTCTTTCTTCACTGTTCCAGTCTTAAGATCCAAAATACGACCCGTGTTTTGAGGTTCTTGAGTGCTTAACTGTTCCCTAACCTTTTCTACATCATCTGGGTGTACTTGGTCAAATAAGCAAGAAGAGTACCACTCACCCTAAAATAAAATAATAATTATATGAAATAATTTATGTAAACCGGGTGTTTGCACTTTAATAAAAACATATAGGTACTACTATTCATTTTGACGTTTGCACTTTTCATGCAAACGTTAGAATGGCCATCACAGGGCGTCGCAATAGTACTCGTAGTCCAAACACAAGTGTCTTCCTTGTCGGCCACATTAAGGAAGCATTTCTGTCTCTATTAGGTTCCGAAATTGTATCTTATACTTAAACAAAATTCATTTAATGAAAATAATGGCACGGTTGGCGCAGTGGCTGAGCGATTGATTGCTGCGCTGCGTGTCGCGGGTTCGATTCCCGCACGGAAAAAATATTTGTATTGCCTACAGATAGTTGTTCCGGGTCTGGCTGTTTGTGTATGTGAATTTAAATGTTTGTAAACGCACCCACGATACAGGAGTAATTCCTAGTGCGGGGCAACGTTTTTTTAAAAAAAGAAAAGAAAGTGGCAGTCTTTTTTTTGTCATTTTTAGGGATCCGACTTTATAAGACCACTTTTTGTCCGTCTGTCACAGAGGTTTTTGTGAGACCTATGCCATATAGGAATTTCTTTTGGAATAATGTTGACGCGCACACAGACAGATCGCACGTAAAAGACCAGTCCAAGTCTTTGAAGCGCCGGTAATTTTTACCCACCATGGCTAGCAATGTGTTAACAACAATAAAATCGCCGTCAGCTAAATATTCCTACAAAGATCAACAGTTCGTTTATCAAAGAGATTTGCAATGCTCAGATGCTCTGATCGTATAACATGTTTATGACGCTAGAGGACAGTCTTTCCCCAGTTGGACAGTTTTCCAAAATTGTCCACCGTATATTTGTAAAGTACGGGGAGTGCTACCCAGTGGCGTGCATTGGTTTTCAGAATAGGTAGGCAGGAACAGGTAGGGGGGGGGTTTGTGTTTGCAAATTTATGGTTTGGCTTCCACAACACGCTTTGCTGCTTACTTGCTTGGCTTGGTTTTGTAGACGCAAACCTACCTTGCCTTCTCCTTCAGAGGAGGCAGGGTGGCGTGGTCTTGAGGGAGAGCGCAGCGGTCGTGTAGATCCTCAAGGCAAGTCTGGTGATGTTCCTTCTCGAGGTTGCTCCCCGTTATTGGTCTAATTCCATATGAATTAGACGTAACAGAAATCACTGGGCGAATTACCTCAGGGGTGGCGAGGTCATGCCCCTGGGTGTCCATCATCAAACAAGAGCTGATGATGGACAGCAATGACCTCCCGCGTGTTTGTGCCGTGCGCGGGGACCCGTACGGAGGGATGAAGGAATCCTGGTGGTTGAGTGGAGCAGGTTGCACACAACACACCACTTTGGCCCGGATTTCCTCTTACACGGGAGGTAGTGGGGTAGCTACCCACTATCAACCGGCTGAGGCATCCCGTAAGAGGGATGTCAAGCGAGGAGCGGCCTAGTGGGGGAGGGCAGCCGGCGTGACGTGGGGTCTCGGGATGAGTTGCGGCATAGTCTCGTGTCGTATACAGTCCTGTGATCTTCCGTCGCGTGCGGGCTCGTCAATTTCTTACTAGGCTGGTCCTATACCGTAGGAGTAGCTCTGGCGATCGCTCGTTGAACGGGCGACGTCCCCGACTGAGGGCTCCGTGGCGGGTGGAGAGCTCCAACGGTGAATCATAAACGTCCAAAGTTATGGATAAAGAGACCAAACCAACATTTAAACCACAAGCTGCGTCCCGCTCGTCGGATGCGCTTACAAAAACAATTGTACCAAGGGCTGCGTCTTCAGATGCGCCATCAACGTCCAAAACAGGGGTCGCGTCTCAAAATGCGCCTAAGCGGCAACTGCCTAAGGTTGCACCCAAAAAACATAAACGCTCGGCTGCGTCCAAGGATGCGATGAGGAAGGCAACCGCAAAGGATGCGCCACAACTGGCTGCGTCCCGAGCGATCCCAACCTCATCTGCGTCCACGGATGCGCCCCCTAACCTAACCCTGACACAAAGGCCAAGGACAGCACTCGCTCATGGCGACTCGAGGAGTACTGTGGAAGTGGATGCGCCCACAACACGGGCTGCGTCAACGACTGCGGACTCTGAGAGAGACCTGGCGAGTCTGGCCGAAGCCCCATGTGCAGGAGCTTCAAACGACAACAAATGGCAAACAGTCATTAACAAGAAAACGCCCCTCAAGGCGGTGTCGGCTACGGCTGAGAGGCCAAAAGGCGAGGCTGCCACCGGCGCTAAGCGCAAGCGCAGCGAGAGGCCAAGAGGGCGAAAAAATGTAAACAAAACCAACATCATACCACCGACCAGGGCGCAGAAGCGTTCGCGTCCCGAGGATTCCGTCACACCAACCGGGGTTAGCAAGAAGAGCAAACCTGCTCGCTCCCGGATGGTTGACGGAACCTTGGTGAGCTACGCTGAAGCGGCTGCGTCATACAAGAACAACGAGCTTTGCGTTGCCGTCATGACCGAGCCCTTTCAGGAAATGACGCAGGAGCAAGCGGAGGGGATCCGCCAGGTAATAGAAAACCAGCTCCGAGCTCTGCTAAAGGCTCCTGAACCAACAGAACCAACAGACACAGATCAAAGCACCGCGATCCACTTTAGAGGCCGGGCCCACTTTGCTGAGGGCGTCCTCAAGACTTGGTGTGAGGACGACTTCACAATGGCCTGGCTCAAAGGGGTCATAAACAACATATCGTCCCCGTTACCGGGGACCAAGCTCACCGTTCGGCCTCAAGCTGACATACCTAAGAAGGTAATGTGCATGCTGTTTGTCCCCGAGAACAGCGAGGACACAGCTGAACTTCTTGGGATGCTGGCGAGGCAGAACCCTAATCTTAAAATGAACACCTGGACCCTGACACACGAAAGGGCTAGACAGGAGCCCCCGGGTACCTGTCTCTTCTTTCGTGTGCCGGAGTCCATGGTTAAAACAATAAAAGACCAGCAACGGCGGGTATACTACCTCATGGGCTGTATTTACATCCGCTTCCTGGAGGAGGGTGGTACCAGGGAGGATGCCGCCGCAAAAATATCAGGAACAGCCTCGGGTGCGCCTGAGAGGGAGCCTGGTTCGCCGCCTCCTGGACGTTCCCCGTCGCCTCCCGCGATAGGGACCGTTGAGGGGGCGGTGGATTTGGCGACTTCCATGGCCGCGCTGGAGGTTCTCTCAGCAGCGGGTTCAACGAGGGATCCACCCTCGTCCGGTCTGACTTCGGACGAGGATTGCTTTCCGCCAGGGGAGAGTAGTGAGGGCGAGGACAGCAGCCTCTGCTCCTCTCCTTTGCGGGACTAGGATCCTTCAGACCAACCTCCAGCACAGCCAATCTGCGTCGGCTACCTTGCGCAGAGTGCTGGAAAAACAGCAAGGAAAGACCATCGCCCTCATCCAAGAGCCGTGGATCAGGGGTGGCAGAATATGCGGTCTTGGCAACATCGGGGGTAAGTTGCTACTAGACACCTCCGTTAGTAACCCGCGCACCTGCATCTTTATTCCAAAACATGTACCTAACCTTTTAATTAACGAATTCTGTACAAGGGACCTGACAGCAGTCAGGCTTTTCAGAACTGAACAAGAACTCCCGGACATCGTACTAGCCTCGGCATACCTGCCAGGCGATGAGGACGTGCCTCTGCCAGAGCTCGCCTCACTGGTTGAGTACTGTGAAAAGGAGAAACTGGAACTAATCATCGCGACAGACTCCAACGCGCATCACACGCTATGGGGTAATGATAAAACCAACAACCGAGGTGAGGAAATGCTTGATTTTATTCTTAGCAATAACCTTGTTTTACTCAACAAGGGCTCCGAACCTACCTTCATAAATGCGAGATCTCAAACAATAATTGACTTAACTGTAGCAACCATAGGCATATCAAACTCCATACAGGACTGGCATGTGTCCACCGAGATATCATGCTCAGACCACAGATGGATCCGTTATACCATTAACTTCAACCTAACCAAACCACAGCCAAGAAGGGTTCCGCGCAATACGGACCAAGTCAGATTCACTAAACTCGTCGAAGCTGAACTTGGTAGATTACCCGCCCTTCCGGCTGAAATACCAGTAACCAACTTAGACGAACATGTAAACAACATCACACACATACTTCTATCTAGCTATGAACAGTCTTGTCCCCTCACGGTACCTAGACAGGGAGCTCGCCATTCCTGGTGGAGTCCTGAACTGGAAAGACACCGGCACACGCTGAGAAGACTGTTCAACAGAGCTAGGAACACACGGTCGCCAGTAGATTGGGACCGATATATAACAGCTCGTAAAATATATAAAAAACTGATACGCCTCAGAGGTAGGAATAGTTGGAGGCGTTTCTGTACCAACATTGAAAGTAACAACCAGGCAATGAGGGTCAAAACCTGTCTTGCCCAAGAGACTAACCACTCAATAGGATGCCTAAAAAAACCAGATAACACATACACAACAAACGACGCTGAAACAAGTGAACTACTCCTAACCACCCACTTCCCAGGATGCCAGATTGCCGCCCAGCAAAGCTGGGAACTACATAGGGATAGGGCCACAAACAGCCTAGATTGGGAAGTGGCGTTGGAAGTAATTGATAAAGACAAATTAACATGGGCAATCAACACCTTCCTACCTTTCAAGGCAGCAGGACTGGACGGTATTTTCCCGGCTCTGCTCAGGTGGAGTCAAGATGCACTGGCCGACTACCTCGTTAGGGTGTTCCGAGCCTGCCTGGCCCACCGCTACATTCCCTTGAAATGGCGGGAAGTAAAAATAATATTTATACCGAAACCAGGTAGGGGCGACTACACCCAGCCCAAATCTTTTAGACCTATAAGCCTTTCTTCGTTCTTCTTGAAGACACTGGAGAGGCTGGGGGATAGGAAGATCAGATCCCAGGTTTCGGTACAAAGACCTCTACATCCTAATCAACACGCCTACTGTGCAGGCAAATCAACTGAATCAGCACTTCATAGCGTAGTCTCACGCATAGGTAATGCTCTAAAAGCCAAAAACCCAACCCTAGGCGCCTTCATTGATATAGAAGGTGCTTTCGACAAAACTAACTTCGTCAGTATCGAACAGGCACTTGCCACACACGGTGTTGCACGAACACTCATAGAATGGATTAATAACATGTTAAAATACCGAGCTATTCAATTCACCGTGAACACCACCACACGAGGTATCGTGAGTAGAGGCTGCCCACAAGGTGGGGTGCTGTCACCACTGCTGTGGAATTTAGTCGTTAATGAGCTTATCTCAGAGCTCAACGCCAGCAGTCTGTACTCAGTGGGATACGCGGATGACATAGCAATTCTGATTTCGGGTAAATTTGAGGGCATCTTATGTGATCTCATGAGAAAGGCCTTCAAAATAGTCGAGAGTTGGTGCACGAAGCACGAGCTATCGGTTAACCCCTCGAAGTCAGAACTAATAATGTTCACCAACAAGAGAACTCTTGGACCTCATAGGCTCCCAAAACTTTTCAACACAGAACTAACATTGAAAGACGAAGTCAAGTACTTGGGGGTGATTCTAGATAGCAAACTGCTCTGGAACAAGCATCTTGACTACAAACTTAATAAAAGCACAATTGCACTCTACCAATGCAAAAAAATGTTAGGGAAATCATGGGGGCTCTCTCCGAAGATTACTCTGTGGATTTACAAAGCGCTGATCAGGCCAATGTTGGCTTATGGCGCTCTGGTTTGGTGGACGAGGACAGAACTCTCGACCACCATTACCAGACTACAACGCTTCCAACGACTGGCCTGCTCAGCTACCACTGGCTGCATGAAAACCACCCCAACAGCAGCCATGGAGATAGCCCTCCAATTAACTCCCCTTGACCTGTACATACAGCAGGAAGCGGCGCTAGCCGCCATCAGGCTGATGCATCTGGGCATATGGGGCAAAAACATTACCAGTCCACACGCTAAAATCCTGGACCGGGCGATTGAGTACCAGCCTCTCATCGCTGCCCCGTGTGACAGAACACCAAACCAACCGATGTTCAACAAAAACTATATTATACAAACAATTCAGGAAGAAAGGGATCAGTCAGGAGTCAATGAAGTGCGCATCTATACAGACGGCTCTAAAACACAAAACGGTTCAGGTGCTGGCGTACACTCCCTTGACCTCAATATTAACTTTCACATACCACTAGGCACACATAGTTCGATCTTTCAATGCGAATGTGTTGCCTTAACACAAGCTGCAACAGCAGTAAAGCGCTTAGGCATCCGGAACTATGGCATTAAATTCCTATCCGACAGCCTATCTGTGCTCAAAGCTTTAGCAAGCAAACAAACTAACAATAAGCTAATTTTTGAGTGCCATCTAGCTCTGGAGAGTTTATCGACGTCTAATCGTATTACTCTCCAGTGGATCAAGGGGCACAGTGAATCTCTGGGCAATGATGCTGCAGATGAACTTGCGAAGAGAGGCTCTGACATGAGGGTGCTAGGCCCGTACCCACTTCTCCCTTTGCCTTTCTCACAATTTCGTGCGTGGATTCGCCAAAGATCGACCGAACTCCATAACAACAGATGGTCACGGGCAACAGACTGTAGACAGTCAAAATTGGCTCTACCAATAATAAACCCGCGATTAACCAAAAAACTTCTCAACCTGAGTAGGAATAACCTCAGAATAATAATAGGTACAATTACGGGCCACAACCTCCTTAACAAACATCTTTTCAACATAGGCGTCACGGACAGCCCCCTCTGCAGGGGCTGCCTTGATGCCGAGGAATCAGCCGCCCACGTCATCCTGGATTGCGAGGCCGTGGCTTCTCAACGTGAAGAAATCCTCGGAACAATGAGGTCGCTCCGCGAAGCCTGTGAAGCTCCCAGGAAGCTTCTGTGCTTCTGGGCGGAGCTAGGCTGGCTCTGTTAGCCAGAATCCCCACGCACAACGGACCGAATGAGAGTCTAAGTGCGGAAAAGGGAGTCCTATCATCATCATCATCATCATAGGTAGGCAGGCACTAGGCCGGGACTAGTCTAAGCAGACGCGGTCACTAATCAGAAACATAAAACAAAAAGTATCTATTTAAAAAAAAAAAAGTTTTACAGCCGCCATTTTGGATTTTCATTTTGACCTTATTTTCGGCTCTAGCAACTTCGAAAACTATGAAAACGACACCATAATGAAACATCTGAAAATGTTCGCAGCCGCCATCTTGGATTTTCATATTTACCTCACTATCGGCGACCCCAATATCCTTCCCTTTCTTTCTTCGCACGACGAAATTACGAACGAATTACAAATTACGATTTTAACATTCATACTCAGTTGGTTATTTGAGTAGGCATGCCTACTTTAGGGTGATAAATTGCGAAGGTCGAACGTCATGGTATTACGCGTGAGACGTATGTATTTTTAATTTCGTCGTATTAACTTGAACGAATGAGAGACGAGACAACATCAATGACAATGTGCAAATAGTACGGGAGCCGAGTAGGCCGTCTGGCGACTGCCTACTACCGCGCGTTTGTATGAAGATTTTGTTTTTTGTTAAGTATGATAATTTATTGCTAAAATGCAATTGACAGGCTTATGGTGATTTATCGAGGTAGGCACTGCTTATATGCCTTTATGCATATATGTAGCACTGCTACATATAATTTAATTTTTCGTAATTTCAATACATGGTGTATTGAAATTACGAAAAATGGTTAGCGGATCATAGAATACACCGTCCTTCCAAATTTCATTGATATAGGTAGTACCAATAGTCTCAGAGTAAAATTGCTGGGCGACGGACGGATAGACAAGATGAAATTTACGGAATTCCGGTTTTGCCATTCGGCTATGGAATCCTAAAAATTATGAAATACAAAATACACGCAGACAAAGTCGCGGGCAACAGTTAGTGATTTATAAATGTAACGTACCTGAGAGTAGTTCAGTACTGGAGCTATACTATCACTGACGTAAATAATACGTCCAGTGTCGCAACTTACAACGAACAAAAATCCATCAGCTGCTTCAAGAATTAAATGTTTTAGTTCTTGATCAGTTAAGAAGGATGGTTTGTAAGTACCGTCCGTTGAAGTGTTGCCAGTGCCTATAAAGAGAAAAAATTTACAAGAAACTTGTGCATAATTTATCATACCTTACTCTGCTGTTTACAATACTAATAAACTTGATATACCTCTTAAGGCTTTCATATGCGCTACTGCCATACGCAATATAGTAAGTTTGTCCGGCTTCCGCGCGAGGGCGGAGCATGTTGGAACCATATCAGACAGTTCCGTAATGTATGCTGTCATCTTGTTTCTTCGGCGACGTTCAATTTCGCAGTGGTTCTCGCGGCTGTAAATAAAAAGATTAATATTAAAAAATGTTATCGAGGAAATTACTTTTGTAGATGTAAGAATAACAACTTACATATTATAAATTTGCCAGAAATTTATGGATTTGGTATCTACATACTTAGTAAAACCTTTAACAAAATCGATTCAATAGGAAATTCCTGGGTAGGAAATAACATTAAGAAGTAGGTGTAATTTGTGTTTGTATGTATGGGGGTAATCTTTGGAAGTACTTTCCGAAAATACTTACACTAATGAGAAGCTACAGTATTTCCGAGTATCATAGATTTATTTTTTCCTAAAACAAGAAATTTCACGCGGACGAAATCGTGGGAAGGAGCTAGTAGGTATTAACTATAATTCATATTTTTAGGTAATCAATCATTGATTCTCTAACATAAGTTAAAACTACTGTCAAATATCAGGTCAACTTATTTATAAACTCAGCGGCACGGACTCTGCACGGAAACTGTAGCCCGATACATCGAGGAGGTCCTCCAGGGACATGTTTTGGTATATTCGGGATACATTGGGCACGACCAATTCCTCCTAATGCACGCCCAGTGCCCACACGTTGCGCATTGCGTTGAAGAATACCTTCAGGAAGTTGGTATTCAAAAATTGCAGTGGCCAGCTCGTAGTCCGGACGTAAACCCGATTGAGCATATTTGGTACATGCTCAAAAGAAAGATAAAGTCCACCTCCGACCCGCCAGAAACTGCTTGGGAAAGCATACCGCAAGTTGATGTCAGAAACATCATTCAAAGCATGCCAGATCAAATGCAGACCGTTATTAGGACTAGAAGAGCAAACACCCGATACTAAAACGTAGAGACAATAAACCAATTTAGGTTTTTTTTCTAGTGTTTTAAAATTGATAGAGTAAAATTCTTTATTTCTGCAAAAGTGCAAATAAATAAACTTATTGGTGTAGTGACGTTTTCAATTTCAAGTTCTAAAAGCATAATAAACACTGAGTGCATCTACCATTATTTCAGTGTCAAAAATACATTTAAGTGCGAAATATTGTTAAATTTACATGTGGCCAAGTTTACGTGCCGGTGATTGTTCTTGATGGTCACCAATAACCATTATCCAAATAATACACCGTTAAATTATTTTTATCACACTATTATTATAAAGGCGAAAGTTTGTGAGTGAGCGTGTGTGTGTTTATGTTTGTTAGTTCTTCACGTTCAAACGGCTGGACCAATTTTGAGAAAATTTTGTCAGAAGGTAGCTGACACCCTGGATTAACATATAGGCTACTTTTTATCCCGATATTCCTACGGGATCGACACTTATGCGGGTGAAACCGCGGGGCGCAGTTAGTTCTTCATATTTGATAAGGATAAGAGCAAGAGAATGATGATGATCATTGGCTTAGCTAAGACTTTGTTGAGGGGGGGGGGGCAGCCGTCCAGCTGAACTAACCAGTCATTTAATGAGATCATAAATAATTCCAGCCCCTAACTCTACAAACCTTACATGTTGGTCAATATGTACGGTTCTAATGAAAAGCGATTAAACAGTAAGTAGGTAATCCTTCAATAGCAACGATTTTTCTAGGGTGGGCAAAGAAGTTTCTAAAATAGGCATTGCTCACCCTTGCCCCCCCATTAAAAGGATTTCACATCAGGGGGCCTACTCCCCAGTCACGACGTCCGTAGTTTCGGCCAAAGTTACTGGCGTTTCGTACTCCGTATCACTTACGGATATAGGATTAGGTTAGGGTCCGACCTAAGAATGAATGACACCACGATTTGACAGTTGGCCCTACCGATGTGTTTTTACCGGGCTCCAATAAAGTTAATTAATCGGGTGTAGGATTCACTTCAAGTTTCTAACTATTTTTGGACGGGCCCATAATCCCGTATCTTAGTTGATGGAATTAGAGTAGGCCCCCTGAGGTGTAAGCAAAATTGGATAAATTTAAAACATGAGTTTTGAGAGAAAAAGCGCGCGCTTGTTGCGTGTGCGTGATAAGACACGTTTTCAATCATCACACAGTAACCTAGTGAGAAGTGTCGTGTTTATGGGAAAATCACAGGCCTCGATGCTAATAAGATTTGTATTCAATTACCTGTTAACTGCTCAAGCAATAAGCTATTCATTGTAATGTACACTGTTTCTAAGAAAAAAAAAGACCGTTCAAGTGCGAGTTGGACTCGCGCTCCGAGGGTTCCGTACAAATTTGTAGGTATGTATGTAACTTACGGTAAATTTATGGTTTTCGGATTTTTCCCTTGTGCTAAATGAAATTGCTTCTTGCTAAATTTCATTATTAAAAAAATAATAATAATTATTATTATTAAATTAATTAATTATTATAATTAGTAAATTTTTCATTCTTATCTTTTATTTTCCTGTTTTTATTAATTTCCCGTTTTTATTGATATCTTATAAAACCTTTTGGAATAATACATATTAAATCTACAAACAAAATCAAAAATACAATGAAAAAGCTTTACAAACACAGAAAAATTAAAATGACGCCTGTCAAATTTGACCTCCGAACAAAATACTCGTAAATATGTGAAGATAATGAAGATAATAATATAGAATGTTGACGAGATCAGCAGCACGCCGTGCACAACTAACACCTCCGGACTCGTCGCTCAGCTCCGCCCCGCCGCCGCCGGAACCCAGCCCCATCGAGAGTGCTGTAACACCGGCCGTGGCAGTTGCGTCGAGCTCGAGCGACGAATATTTTTCCCCGCCGACGTCGCCAACACCCGTACGTCGGCAGGGGAGAGGCCGGCCACCGAAGAGCTTGGGGCTTAGGGGCCATCCGACCCCGAGCCGGGTCCCCGCTACCGGTGGTTGTGTGCAGCGCATGAGATGGACTCAGTCTATGAATGAGAACGTCATGCGCGCATATTACGGGTCTACAGAGGGGGGAATTAACCTCACTGCGTACCGCGTTAGGATGCTGTCTCTGTTCCAGGAACTGGAACCAACCGTCAACGTTTCGGCCCAACGACTGTCGGATCAGGTGCGGGTCATCCAACGCAATCACAGGTTGGATGATATCGCACTTGATAGGCTGCGCTCAGAGGTACTGAGCAATCACATCGTCTCGACTTCGGCACAAACTGCGGCACAAGCGTCAACTGTTGATGCCATCCCGCCGCAGTCCAATCATGTTGAAGAAGAAGATGATAGGGTTGCCACAGTAAGTAGCCAGTACAACGTCCGACTGAGGAGCGCACTGGAGGATGCATTACGCGAGTATAGATCCACTCCAACCGAACTTAGACCCCGATTACCACGGTTACCTATGCACAAGAAAAATAGGGCGCTGGTGTGTGCCTTGGACTCGCAGCTCAAGAATTTCTTTGAGAGCAGCGAGGATCTTGTTGATACACACTCGATCCTGTATTGCGCAGCTGTTGCGGCATGTCGTTTAGCTAATGTCAAGTTCCCAACTTATGACGAAGCTACTCGACCAAAACCAACCGTACCAGTCTGGCAACGTAGGATCGAGGGTCGTATCGATGGGGCCAGGGTACTCATCGGCAAACTATACTGCTTCAGGGAGGGCAATACACGACCACGAGTGATGCGCTTTGTAAGGCGGGCATTCTCGGGGACTGGAATCAATCCTCGAGAATACATGTCCCGTGTCACAGAGCGCATCGACTTCCTGAAGCAGAAAGTTTGTGCATGGGCGAACCGAATTCGGCGGTATAAGCGGCGGGTTGATCGATACACGCAGAATCGCATGTTCCAGAGCGATGAAAGGTGGGTATATAGAGCTTGGGAGCGACCTGAACAAAATGTGATAGATGTATGCCGCCCGGTTGATGCCGCCACAAGTGCATTCTGGCGCAGCATCTGGTCGGTACCCGTCTGTCACACTGAGGCTGGCTGGATGCAGGATATCGAGCGAGTGTGTGAGACTATACCAGTAATGGATGCAGTCATAATTATGCCATCAGACGTTACCAGAGCGGTCCGTCCTTTACCGAATTGGAAATCGCCAGGACCGGACGGACTGCACAACTTCTGGTTGAAATGGCTAATCAGTTCACACACTTGCTTGGCATCTCAGTTCCAGTCATCCTTAGAGTCTGGGTCGCTACCGCAGTTTCTAACAACAGGCGTTACCCACCTGCTCCATAAGTCAGGTAGTCCCGCGGAACCCAAGAATTATAGACCGATCACGTGTTTGTCGACGGTTTATAAACTTCTTACATCAATTTTGAGAGTGAAAATTAATACGCACATTGAGAATAACTCGATTATGTCTGCCTCTCAAAATGGATGTAGGAATGGGTCCCGCGGTACTAAGGAGCTACTCCTCATAGACATGGCCATTAGCCAACAGGTTCAGCGATCCCGCAAGGATCTGTCAACATGTTGGATAGATTACAAGAAGGCCTACGACTCGGTGCCACATACATGGCTCATGAGGGTGCTGGAGTTGTACAAAATAGATGCAACTCTACGCACCTTCCTTGAGTCGTGTATGGGGCAATGGAAGACGGTCCTTCGTTATCCAGGATGTCGACGGATCCAGGGGAATGATGAGCCTGTATGGATTAAACGGGGAATATTTCAGGGCGACAGTTTGAGTCCACTTTGGTTCTGCTTAGCCCTGAATCCTCTAAGTACACTACTGGAGGATTCAGGTCTAGGTTATCGATTGAGGAGAGGTGGTCAGGTTATATCTCACCTCCTTTACATGGATGATTTGAAACTCTTTGCCCCCAACAAATTGCGTCTGATGGAGCTACTGAAGGTAACTGAAACTTTCAGTAGCGCCATCAGGATGGAATTTGGTGTGGACAAATGTGCAGTCATGCATGTAAAGCGAGGGGAGATTATGGAATCCGAGGGAATTCAACTCTCGGATTCCATAAACCTCAGATCCCTCTCCTCATCCGAAAACTATAAGTATTTGGGTATGTCGGAAGCGTTAGGCATCAATGATGCTGACATGAAGCAATCATTGAAGGAGCGCTTCTTTTGTCGCCTGAAGAAGGTATTAAATAGTCTTCTTTCGGGCGGAAATAAGGTGCGCGCCTTCAACGGTTGGGTCATGCCGGTTTTGATGTACTCTTTCGGCATACTCAAATGGACTCAGACCGAACTTGACGCCCTGGATAGAAGAGTCCGTACACTACTGACCGCAAACCGGATGCATCACCCACGATCATCGGTGATGAGACTGTATATCCCGCGGAAGTGTGGGGGTCGAGGCTTTTTAAATGCGAAGACCCTCCACAACCGCGAGGTGTGCAGTCTCAGGGAATATTTTTTAAAAGTCGAAGTGGGTATGCACCGTGATGTGGTCGCAGTGGACAAGGGGCTCACCCCGCTCTCCATGGCTAAAGAGAACTGGCGCAAACCTGTAGTACTTTCTACTGATGACCGCAAGAAGGTATGGCAAAGCAAGGAGCTTCACGGACGCTTCTATCGGGCTCTTCATGAGCCCGGTGTAGATTTCTTAGCGTCCGTATCCTGGCTACGTTTTGGTGACCTTTTCGGGGAAACTGAAGGTTTCGTCTGTGCAATTATGGACGAAGTTATTTTAACGAATAACTACCGGAGACATATTATGAAGGACGGGACGGTTGACGTGTGTCGGGCATGCCACCGTCCGGGTGAGTCTATCAGACATATTGTCTCTGGTTGTTCTCGTCTGGCTAACGGCGAGTACTTGCACAGGCATAACCAAGTGGCCAGGATTATTCACCAGCAACTTGCTTTGAAATATAAGCTTGTGGATTCTGAGGTACCGTATTACAAGTATGTGCCCGACCCAGTTCTTGAAAATGACCATGTCACGTTGTACTGGGATCGATCTATCATTACTGACAGGACTATTGTTGCCAATAAGCCTGATATAGTGGTGATAGATCGATTAGCGCGCCGCACAATGATTGTCGATGTTACCATTCCATATGACGGTAACCTCGTGAAAGCTGAGAAAGAGAAACAAATTAAATATCTCGACTTAGCACACGAGGTTGTTGACATGTGGAATGTGAGCTCGGCTATCATTGTGCCGATTGTCGTGTCGGCCAATGGTCTTATAGCCGAAAGCCTCGATCAACATCTATCGAGGCTCTCGTTAGGCGGTTGGATCAAGGGCCTGATTCAGAAGGCAGTACTCCTCGATACGGCTCGCATTGTGAGGAGGTTCCTGTCTCTGGAGCCCTAACCACCGGTAGCTTGGACCCTGGTCCCGACACCGGCGGAAAACTATTTTTTTATATTTTTAAATGTTTTTTTTACTTATTTTTATATTTTAAGAAATATTTAAAAATGTAATTAAATAAGTAAAGTAAATAAATAAACGAAATAATAATTAAAAAACAAAAATAATATTAAATAATTTATAGGTAATATTTATTAATTATTTAAATTTATTAATTTGAATTAATAAATTTTTCTTTAGATAATTAATAAATAATTATATATTATGTAAAATAATAATAATAATTAATAATAATAATAATTTATAATATTTATTATTTAATTTATTAATTTGAATTAATAAATTTTTCTTTAGATAATAAATAAATAATGATTTATTATGTAAAGAAAAATTTATTAATTTGAATTTGTGCATGCATTAAATAAATTTAAGTAAGTAAATTGTAATAAATTCATTCTAATTTGGTAACAATTCATTATTCATATCACCACCTAAAAAGAGACAACGCACTGCTATATCTGTGTCTGAAAAGGTCATGATAATGAATGCCTACAAGCATGTTGTCTACACGAACTGGTCTAAAGATCAATATTGCTCTTTAGGTGATTGCGCCAAGAAGGCCGCCGAGATTTTGGGCATATCTGCAGCAAAGACTTTTAGAAATCACTTGACTGCGCATACATTGCCCCGACGCTCGAAAACTAGTGGCTTTTGGTCGCCTATGTATAGATAGGCTACCGGTACTAGTAACAATGGGTCATGTATGAAAATATTAAATTGTCTCGATTTTTTTTCTGCACTTATGTATAAGCTAATACTATCTACGAAAAAAGTATCAGATTTATCTGATTAGTATTTCCAGAGAAATAAATTAAATTCTGTTAGAGGCGGCCATCGACAGTAACCCACGGATTTTTATTCAATTTCCTTAGCCTACTCAATTAAAAAGTAAAAACTGTAGATAATCTGTACCGTCTGACATCCATCCATCATAACTTGTCAATTTGTCATAACATAACCTCACTTTTCACCTCTTGCTTTGTGTTTGTTTGCGATTTTATGGATATATCTTTACGATTACGACACGATTTATCTTTATTTTATTCAAAGCGTGAGGGTCGTCGTAAAGATATATCCATAAAATCGCAAACAAACACAAAGCAAGAGGTGAAAAGTGAGGTTATGTTATGACAAATTGACAAGTTATGATGGATGGATGTCAGACGGTACAGATTATCTACAGTTTTTACTTTTTAATTGAGTAGGCTAAGGAAATTGAATAAAAATCCGTGGGTTACTGTCGATGGCCGCCTCTAACAGAATTTAATTTATTTCTCTGGAAATACTAATCAGATAAATCTGACACTTTTTTTGTAGATAGTATTAGCTTATTCATAAGTGCAGAAAAAAAATCGAGACAATTAAATATTTTCATACATGACCCATTTTAGTTGTGTCTAGAGAATACAATCCCGAGCATGTTTTTCAATCCCGGGCTTACGGGATTTTTGAAGCCTTTTCCCGGGATCCCGGGCCTATCCCGGGATTAGACTATGTGGTTTCTAATTGGGCTAAAACTAAAAAAAAACCAGTAATTAAAAAAAAAAATGTCTAATGTCTTTGCACAACACAAATCAGAATAATAATAAGAAAAGAAAAAACACAAACGAAAAAATACTATACTTTTGCAAGAAATTAAAAAACAGCACATAATAACTATTTAGAATTTCGAAAATATAATCGCAGAAATATCAAAGCATCCAATGTTTGACTTCCGAGCCTGCTTCGTAGTTTATTGCCAACATAAGCAGCAGCTGAAAACGCTCGTTCAGGTTCTCGGGATTTTCGGGGCCAGAAAACGGTTGGGATTCCGGGACCACGAGATAAAGGATCCCGGGATTGTATTCTCTAACTGTACCTGTTTAGTAAATAGTGGGTACCTACGTATTATACGAGTTGCTTTTTGTCGTAATGTATTAAAATAATCTAGGCAAGGTTATTTTCAAGGCGCAACGGACTACGGAATACAAACTAGACTTGTTTGTGGCAATCCCGAAAATCCCGAGATTAGCCAAGTACAGTCCCGGGATTTTCGGGGCCAGAAAACGGTCGGGATCCCGAGATAAGGTATCCCGGGATTGTATTCTCTAGTTGTGTCCAAATGTAAGACCTCTGTGCACGCTAAATTAATACAATTTTTATAACTTTTATGCAATTATAACGCATCAAAATGCCTTCATGCGCGGTGAAGTGGTGTGGGAAACATTCCAAGACATCTAGTTACAATAGTATAACTTTTCACCGGTAAGTAAACAGTACGAAAAATTATTTTTAAATTATTTGTAAATAAGCATATTTTTTAGTCCCGCGTTGATGTCTTTTGGAAAAGTCTCGTACTCTCGTTCTTGTATTAGACAATTCTAATGCTTCTATGCCTTTCTTTCCCTTTGTATGTTTATCGTAAAAAATAGTGGTTATACCTTTAATAGCTGAAAGTTGATATCGAAAATAATAAAATTAATACAATTTTAATACAATTTTTATTCAATTCACTTACTGTAATAAAATACCTAACTACTTTTAACCGACTCGTCGTTCGTCGGTTTTTTTTTATGTATGTTCCGGGATTTTTTTGTTCTCTCTCTCCCCGACCGGAACCGATCGGTCCAGGATAATTTTTATGTCGTCAGGCACCGCTAGGACCCACATGCTCTGTGCTGGGACTGATCGGTCCAAGTGCGGTCGGGCGATTTTACTCCCAATTATTACGAAGCCAAAAATAACAACAAATTAGTACAACTTTCACTTGGATTCTCTACAATTTCGTGGAAGACGGTCATACAATCATACATCATAGTGAATTTGATAATGTTCTATTTGTTGTTTTGTAAGTATAGTAAATATTTTTCACTTTGTAGTTTTTGAAGGCGGTGGTCTTTAATGTAAAAAAGTTGTTTTCATCTGCTTGTTTGACATACATGTTTTTGTGTTTTGAAATATAATACCGATTATTTTATAAGGTCGATTTTAAAATCTCTGATTGGGTATAATTTATTCCCGGATATTAATTTTCATCAATTTGAAATAGAATCAACAAATCATTAATTGAATTAGCAAGATGCATAATTCAAAAATATGTAGACGCTCGTTTATATATTTTTACAAAGAACTGGACCCTAAAACTTTAATTCGTAAAACATAATTGTACCAAATTAATTCATTTTAAAAATCAATAATAACAGGATACATGTGTTTATTTTGTAATTGATTGATTTTGATTAAATATTATTTCTATGATTTTAATTGAGTATTTTTCATAATGATAAAATCCATTTTATCGATATCGACAATTTTCCCTTAAAGAAGTAGTGCAGCCCTAACGATAGGCATACCTACAAGAACTGACCAATTGCAGCCGCGCGTTCTTCCTCGTCCCCCGGCCCGTGGTAGTGAGTCGTGCCACAGTATAAAGACATACAGTATTGTATCTCGGCCGTAACCTTGATGTAAATGCCTACAGCCGCGCGGTACGTAAACATGCGATAGGGCTGCCCGCCTCCAGTATTTTAATTACATTTGCCTACTTTGTGTTTCCATTTAGTTTTGTTATTGTATTTTACTGTGTGTACATAAATAATAAAATAAATAAATATACCTACTTCTTTTTATATAAACAAATAAAATACTTTGTGAATTGAATAGGAAGTGTTTAAAAAAAATGCGTGTTGTTTTGATCGCCGCCGCACGACTCCAGCTAGTGAGCAGCGCGCTGTTGCTATTCAAATTTCGAACTAATCGCCGCGCGGCGCCAGTCAGTAGGCAGCGCTAGCGCGCTGTTAAAATGGCGGGAAAGCAAGTGTGCATTCACAGATTGATTTTATTTAAAATAAAAAAAAAAACAGTTTATTCGGTAATTTAAAAACTTGGCTGCATGCTCTAGTGTCTTTGCCAACATTTTCACGCAGCCACGGCAGAAAATAATCCTCGCGCCATTTTTCTCAAATTTTCTTTTCTTTGTACTTGTATTGTGAAATGTTTTTTTTTCTGTTTCCTCGCAAATGTGTTAAAAAACGTCGTACGATATACGTGCGTATTGGTTATAACATCTTAACGCACTAATATCGTAATGTACTATTACATAATTATAATCATTAAAGTCATTAACACAACTCTCTAAGACCATGTAAGTCCAAAGAATGATGATTTCATGAAACAGTTATTCTTATTACAGTAACAGTTATTCAATAAAAATAATTAATTTTATTCATAAAAGTATGCAATAATTTCATTAATGTTTTGTTATGATGTTGTCACGTTAAACTATCGTCCGTAAATCGACTTTACAGACAACCAATTTTTTTCTAGTATTATTCATACACACAGTACAATAAACAACTATTATTAATAATAAAAACCACGTCTTTACTTTGAATTATACAAAACACACATGCCCCGAGGTTTTAACACAAGCGTACCTACCGTATAATGATTCATGAACCGCCTATAACTACCTATTTCACTCGTGTCTATCACTTTCCTTTACTTTAATCACTTTATTTATTAATCCAGACATCTTTTTTTCCGGAGGTAATAGGAAATACTTATCCATTAAAAAGACACACATTATGTACCTACCCACTCGTAAGTAAAATAGTCTTACCTTTCCGAGTTTCCAGGTAATGTAAAAAAAGCTATCTCTGGATGCGTTATTGACGAATTCATGCAACCAAAAACAGCACAATATCGCCTACTCGTCATATTAAATATGTACTTGAACTTATTTTTAGTGAAAAAATCGCGCGGTTATTGTTATAAAAAACAACACACCGTCCGTTCGTCACTGTTGCACAGTCGCGACTCCGAGCCGCCTGAGCGCACACGGTGATCGAAGCGCGTAGGTATAGCCCGCGTTTCGTCCGTTTGTATGAAGACGATCTACTGTATATATTATTACCGTGGTCGTGCGCTTCAAAGAAATCGGCCTATACGCTCTCTAGTGGTTATTTCTCTTTGATCTGCAGTGACAGTTCGCAGAACGATAAAGGAAAATAAAAGTGTAAAACACCCGTCTCCCTTGAATTTGTATATAATGTATATGTATATTATAGTATATTACAGTATTATTTTAGTTGTATTTATGTATAACCTATTTATGTATTTGTGTACCTAGTTTTAATAGATTTTTTTTATCATTGTTCCTCTCAATCAAAGCACCTGCCATCCAATCTCTTCACCACCCTTGGTTGACTGGTAGAGAATGCCTAAGGCAATAAGTCCGCCTTTGTATGAGTATGGGTCACGAAACAATAGAAAAAACTCGTACAGAATTAGCGTGAGCGCGATAACGATGTACAGTGAATCGTCATAGATGACGTCATGATATGCGCCATCTTGCGAATTGCGATAACGCCGACCACCTTAAAATAATATCACCGCGAGCGCTGTCAAAAATGATAGTGAGTGTGTGTGTATGTGTGTCCAGGGCCGTCTTTACCCGAGGGTGCAAGGGGTGCGTGGCACCCGGGCGAAGGGTCTTAAGAGGCGCCAGGGTAGCCCGTGAAATTCAAATTTACAGTACCCGGCGATAAATATGCACATCAACCTTTGGAAAGAGACAATTGGCTAATTTCGGCTTCGTAGAGCGTTATCTCTGTCGCACGAAATACAAACAGTCCGGTATCTATTAGCTGTTAAAACAATTATGATTTGCTTCTTTTGATAATTATTTTAATTCTTTGTATAAAATCGATAGGATCGAATAGGTCGATGTGAAATATTTATCGCCGGGTACTGTACTATTTCATGAAATGTCAATCAATAGGGTTATTATATGAACATAGAGGGTTAAATATCAATACAACCCTCTAAGCCATTTGCAAGACAAAATATACATCCTGACACTGACCTGCAAAATGCAAAAAACGTAAGATATAACACGTAAAATTGAATTTTGCGGGCTACCTTGGTGTTTCTCCTTAAAAATTGAACTCTTTTGGAGTTCAATTTTAAGGAGAGGAGTAAAAATTGAACTCCAAAAGCAAGTTTTTTTTTGTTATAGGCGTTATCAAGTCGCGTTTTGCGATAAGCTGAGGTACCACCGCCATCCCATCACCCCCATTTACCACTTATAAATACAGTACATTCCTTACCTTGCAAATCTTTCCTTATCCTGAATATTGTCCTCCTCCATCCTTGTATATTTCCCACCACTTGCGTCGTCTTCATCTGACCTATGATGAGAAAATTATGTTTTAGGAAAATGCTCTATATAATATGATTATTACTTGATTTATTTAGTAACTAACATAATAGTACATTATTTATGAATATGATACATGTGTGCTATGTTGATCATTATACTCGAGACGATAAGGAAGCCGAGCGTATAATGATCAATGCACACGCGTTTCTTACGACGTTTTTCAACACACTTGCAAGGGAACAAACAGACTTGTATTGTTAAATATTAACTTGTATGGAAAATGACGCGCTGGGTTTGTTTTTCCGCGCGCCGCGTGCAGGTGTAAATAAAAGCACAAGACAAAACCGCTAAACAGCATAGAAAAAATATAATAAACACAAAATAATGTTTAGATTGATCGTATTCTTGTCGTATGTCAAATTGTAGTTTAGTTAGTATGGAATTAAAAAGTACTATTGGCATAGAGAAATATACATTAGTTCAGTGAGAATCCGCAATAATAGAACACCAGTCAGGGTCTTTTCCGTTTGGTTTCGGAAGTGACCACGGACAATGGTGAATGCGCTGGGGTAGACCGCGAAATTCAAATTTACGTTTTTTGTAATTTGCAGGTCAGTATCAGCTTGTATCTTGATCAAAATATGTATGATTAGCGACTTTTAAAAAAAGTGAAATATGGCCCGCGGATTTCTTTTGGCATGAAGTCTCTTTGATGAGATTAAAAAAAGCGTGCATCTCCGACTAGTAAATAGTTATCTGTGGCGTTATCGCACTAGTGGAATAACATATAATAAAAAGCACGCGTTTTTAATACACTGAATTATGGACCTAAAAGCGGTTCAATAATAACCATTTTACGAGCAAGTGTGTTAAAAACCTTTTAAAGGGTCATTGTATTCATTATTATAAATAACTTTTACTTTGGGACTAGAAATAATTGAAGGTAGTGATTTTACTGGGACTAATAGTCTCATATACAGTGCGGTACGTACTCAGGAATCGCAGTTTCGTGCTAGCGACAGCATCTAAAGATTGATCATCTAAATGTACTATTCTAAACCACTGAACCGATCATCCTGAAATTTTGCATATACGTTGTCAGATGTACTGAAACGGACATAGGGTAAGTACTTTACATCCCGAAAAAAGTGTTGTTCCCGAGGAAAACAACAATAACGTTATTATGATAATAGATGGCGCCACGTGTCTTTCGAACGGGATCGACACTTATGCAGGTGAAACCGCGGGGCGCTGCTAGTATATAACTCAAAACTCAAACTCTCAAACTCAAAACATTTATTTCAATTAAACCATTACAGGCACTTTTGAATTGTCAAAAAGTCGGTCAGTCAGAAAATATGAAGCTAGTTGCCCATTCCAAAGCGTAGGTACCTATGGAGAAGAACGGGCAAGAAACTCCATGGACACTCTTTTAAATTATAGTTTTACAAAAATATTAGTTACATCAATAATGTGAATTTATAATTATATGTGAGAACGATGTAAAAAAGACGTACGCGTTAAAAGTGTCCAGAGTACAGCAAATGGTAAGAAAACAACAATTCAATATTAAAATAATTAAAAATAAGCCGAGGCAGCTAAGTGATGACCAGCCCCAACTGACGGCGCCCGTTCACGAACATGACGCATAGATCGGCACCATTCAGCTCAACCATTTTGAAGGGAGCTAAATGATCCAACACACACGCCACCGTCAGCGAGACATTTGTGTGAGCATGACATACTATCAGCCGCCAGGGCACATTCAAGTCAATGAAAGACACATTACCCGGTAAATGGTACATAGTGTATAGTATATACATAGAACTCACATCTGTGCTATGCAATTATACAATACAAAGGAAATTGAGTTTATACAATGCAAAGATAGTCTTACAATCTTCAGCAGCTCCAACAGAATCTTCAAGTGTTAA
Source organism: Luperina testacea (assembly GCA_927399505.1). Classification (NCBI taxonomy): domain Eukaryota; kingdom Metazoa; phylum Arthropoda; class Insecta; order Lepidoptera; family Noctuidae; genus Luperina; species Luperina testacea. The sequence goes on from OV656756.1 coordinate 12,186,255, forward strand.
TCAATTAGTTGTGGTTGTGGAGCAGGACCAGCCTTGAGCCAGGCATTTTTATCAGCGATGTAATCCCCTAACTTATAATATGCCTGACTGCATAGTGTGCGTTTTATAGAAGACTTGAATTTTGTCTCATTCATTTCAAGAATGTGGGGAGGTATTTTATTATAACATTTTAAACAGTACCCCATAAAAGATGAGTCTACTTTAGCCAGTCTGAAACCTGGTTGAACTAATATGTCCCTATTTCTAGTACTATAATTATGTCTTTCACCTCTTTTACTAAAAAGATGTAAGTTTTTTCTTACATACTAGGGTGTCCCAAGCTATAAGGGCGAAATTTTTTTTTGTGAATTTGGGTACGCATACCCGCTATATTTTTTCGATTTGACCCTTAAGGCTTAAATATGAAATATTATTGCAATCGGATGATGATAACCCGTGCCGACTTAGCACCAAAGTTTGAACCTGAAAGCTAGTATGGAGAAATATAGGAGAATTTAAGAACTTAATTTTAATTCAGTTAATAAAACAAATTTTTATCAGTAACTTGTATTATTCTCATAATAAACATAAAAAGGGCTTTATTTTTCATATTTTCTTTTCAATGTTTGCTTTTTACAGTCCGGATACATTTGCCTGTGTTCTTGTACGCAACGTAGTAGAAATTGCTTTTGTTCCTCTTCGACAGTGACCAAGCCATGAAAGTCTTGCATTAACTTGACTGCTCTTTCGGCGGTATCGTTTACTGCTCTTAAGGTCTGTACTTTCATTTTAGCCTGTTGAAACGAAGAATTATTTGACCACAAAGAGGGAGACTCGTTAAGAAAGCTGTCATCAAGTTTTAGGCGAATAAACAAAGATTTGCTCTTGACAGAAATAAAGTCTTCGAGGCTTTTCTCGTAAAGTGGGCCACAGAGTTCTTGTTTTGATGGCATGTAGCGCTTACCATGAGCTGATGGAATTGTGTTGGATAAGTTAGCAACCATTTTAGTTTTAGTTTCTTGGTCTACATCATCATCAAAAAGAGACAAAATAGTCACCTCATCGGTCAAATACCACAGGTGCTGACAGAACTTCTGTAAAGCTGCCTTTGAGATGCTTTTGTCAACTGCTTCGTAGGCCTTCATGGCTTTTAAAAAGCAGAGGTCTTGGTAAGGAGCTTTCACTGCCAAAATACATTGCAACCAAGGTTTGACATAAGATGTGACGATGAATAGACAGACGTCGAGGAGGGCTTCTTTTTCCTTTTTTGCTATTCTGCATTGCGAGCTTAGAAATGATATTTTGAGAGAGTAAATAGCTCTTGCTATCCACCTAGCTTGGTGCATAGCGCCTGGAGGCCGGATTTTAAATTTATTTTCTGTATCACCGTCAAGAAATTTTATTGAAAGCTCTATTAATTCGCGATAGTCATCTCTAACAATATCTTTAGTTAATTCTCTCCGGTAAAACTCTAACAGTTCCTTAATCTTTGCATCACTCAGGCATGATAGCTTTTCCTTGTGACTCTCTATTCTCTCAGAATTTATGTTTTTCCAGTTTTCTCGGAATTTTTTGAACAATGGGATGTCAGGGCTCGTCGTAACTTGGTTGATTTTAGCTTCAAATACGCCTTTCAATACTAATTCATAAACATGATGCCGACAAGCAAATATGAGCATTTCTCTGTTTAATTTCTGTTCCAGGAGCACACAGGCGCCATTAATTCGACCTGTGTTTGAAGCAGTAGTATCACAACAGAGCATCTGCACTTTGTCCTCAAGATTCCAGTCCAACAGAGCATTCCAAACCGCTTCTGCTTGTTCACGACCTGAAGAGTTGTCCAATTTAGGCACAGCAAGAGGTTGTTCTTTATCATCATATGAAATAAGTATTGGAAGTCGTTCTTCTTTACATTTTCGTGAATCTAAAGCGGGTAAAAGCTTTCCGTCCCAATGAACAGTTACAGTATCTGGTACTTTGTTCTGGAAATCAGCTTTAATTGCTTCTGCGCGCTCCGTTCGCTTTTCCGTACGAATTCTTTGAATGGTCGACTTACTAATTGGAAATTCGTCAATGTTATGCCCAAGAGCTTCAATAGTTGCTTCTATAATGTAAACAGAATTCCTCATACTTATCTGACACCGATCTAATGCAGCAACCAGTTTTGGAGTTATGAAACTTTTCCTTACAGAAATATTAGACTCGGATCGTGAGCTCTCAACGGGTGCATGAAAAATTTCTTGTGAACTGTTTTTTTCAGAATCAGAGATGATGAATCTTCTTGAGGAATATAAGATGAAGTTGAAGGCGCCAGAATTGAATAGTGTTTAGCACGCCGTTTTTGCTCTTCGATGCTTCTAACGCGCGCCTTTTCTTCCTTTTCAGCCAGTTTTTTGTCTACTCCAGCTAAGTGACCAGGCCGACCTGGTTCTCTCTGTCGTTGTAAGAAGATCCTATTTTCGTCAATCTTAATTAATTGCAGCGCATCGGCATGTGCAATATCAAATAAGTTGTCTAAATTTGTAACAAACTCCTGTCTACGCTGCTGAAATTCATTTTGCGTCTTATTAGCATTCTTTTGCAAATCCCTCCAAACTTGGTACAAATTCACTAGTTTCTTAACGCAGTTAGGAAAAGATTTAGTTGGAATTCGTGCCTTTTCCCAATAAATAATGCACTCGCGAATAGCCAGATTCGCACTTTCACTTACACTTAAATTTACTTCACGAATATTGTAGAATAGAACTGCGAGTATTTGTCCATTTGAGGGAAGTTTTGAACCAGTAATTTGGTGTTTTACGTTCCCTATTAAAAAAATATCCTTTTTTGAACTGCGTAACTCGACCGACATCTTGATTGTACGAAAATAATGCGTTCACTGATTAAACAAACAAGTAATAACATGAATATCGGTACGATCGCTGCCGCGCGCCTAGTAAACAAGTACCCACATGTTTCGATGTAAGTCGGCACGGGTTGCCATGTTTCAAATGACATGAAATTTTATATACGGTAGTTTTGACATTATTCGAACAAAATAAGAGGGTATGCGTTATAAAAAAACAACTTTATTTTTTTTGGGACACCCTAACATACATGATATTTTCGTAGATATATTGACAAGGCACCGTCATGATGTTAATTTCCTTAAACAGTTCCCTTAGAGAATCGCGCCTGCGGAGAATATAAATGGCTCTGATAGCTCTTTTCTGCAGAATAAAAATAGAATCGATGTCTGCAGCCCGTCCCCAAAGTAAAATACCGTAAGACATGATACTATGAAAGTAACTAAAGTAGACTAGTCTCGCGGTATCTACATCAGTAAATTGACGGATTTTTCTGACAGCATAAGCTGCTGAACTTAGCCGTCCTGCAAGAGATGTTAAATGAGGACCCCATTGTAGCCTTGAGTCGAGCGTGATCCCTAGGAAAACAGTTTCATCGACGAATTCTAGTTTCTCTTGATTCAATATTATCTCACAATCACTACTCTTGACATTTGGTAAAGAAAATCTTATGCACTTAGTTTTTTTTCCATTTAATACTAAATTATTAGCAGTGAACCAATTTTGGACCTGCAGTAGGGCGTTATTTACGTCGTCAAAATTTGTAGCACGTCTATTTACCTTAAAAATTAAGGAAGTGTCATCAGCAAATAACACCATTTGTGGTTGATTTTTTAATAAATGGAGTAGATCATTAACATACACTAAAAAGAGGAAAGGACCCAATATCCAGCCTTGTGGCACACCCATTTTTACTGTTAAACCATTCGAATTGACACCATTTATTTGAACTTGCTGTTGTCTATCATTTAAATAAGAACTAACTAAACTGAGCGCAAGTTTTCCAAGTCCGTAATGCTCAAGTTTCAAAAGCAAGTTTTCGTGATCGACGCAATCAAATGCCTTGGAGAGGTCACAAAAGATTCCTATGGCGTCTTGGGCCTCTTCCCACGCGTTAAAAATGTGTTTTAATAAAGTTACACCAGCGTCGGTCGTACAACGTCCTTTGGTGAAACCATACTGTTGATCGTGTAAGATTTTATTCGTGTTAAAATGATTGAGCATTTGATTAAGCATTATCTTTTCAAACACCTTGCTGAAAACTGGCAAAACGGATACGGGTCTATAATTATTAGTGTCCTTACTGTCCCCGGATTTGTAAAGTGGTATTACCTTACTGTATTTCATTAAATCGGGAAAGACTCCTTGATCAACACACGAATTAAATACTAAGGCTAAGTAAGGTGAAATAGTCTCAATTATAGAGGTACAGATTTTAATGGACATTCCCCAAAGATCTTCGGTCAATTTGATTTTAATTTGCTTAAAAGCTTTTATTACTACTATGGGGTTAATATGTTTAAATTGAAATTCAACCGGGCAGGCTGGAAAGTTCACTCTTAATAAATCAATTGATACGTCTGATGAGGAATCTAAGGCTTCCGTCGTTTTTGATGGAATAGTAGTGAAGAAATTTACAAATTCCTGAGCTATTTCTAAGTTAGAGCACCACGTGAAGTCTCCAATGAGTAATCAGTGTTTCGTTTTTTATTCCTACTAGTTTCGTTATTTATAATTTTCCAAACAGTTTTTATTTTATTTTCTGCTGATTTGATTTTATTGCTAATGTACAGGGATTTGGCTATTTTACAAGTATTTCTAAAAATTTTGGAGTATGTAGCAACATACTTGCTGAAAGTTTCAGTATTGATGTAAGGCTTAAGGCCATACAGCTCGAACAGTCTTTCCCTACTTTTCCTAATACCTCTAGTTGCCCAGTCACTAAATAAAAAATTAGGGCAAATGTTTTTTGTTTTCTTTTCAAAAGTTATATTGAATTGAGTGTGCACTATTGAAAAGAAATCCTCGTACAATTTATTTGCATCATCCATATCATAGCCCAGATCATTCAACTTATTATTTAGGGTGCTATTGAATCTATTTAGTTTACCAGTCGTTATTGGTCTATATTTGCACTTTTTGCAAAGGTGTTTTAAACTTAAATGATACCGTTTGTCCACTATGATCAGACGGCAGACAATTAACGATGGTTTTATCTAAATAATCACAATCGCAAAAGACATTATCAATACAAGTAGCAGAAGTTGGAGTTATTCTAGTCGGTTCTGTAAAAACATTAAATAGATTGAACGATTTAAAAAGGCTTAATAATCTACTGCTATTTGAATTATTTTCCAAAATATTAATATTAAAATCACCACAAATAATTGCGGCTTTGTTATTGGATGCAAGTTTCGCTAGGACATCTTCCATTATTGACTCAAATACAGAAAAGTTCTGATAATTAGGGGGTCTGTAAACGCACACTATAACATGCTTATCTAGCTCAACACAGGACAGTTCGATGCAATGTTCAATTGATAAACCCACTATGTCATTTCGTTGCTTGGATTTTAAACAATTTTTTTTCAAGATTAGAGAACCACCACGCAACATAGATTTACGGTTAAAACAACTGCCCACACTATAGTTCTCAAAATTAATTAACATTTGGTAATCCTTTAACCAATGTTCAGTACAACAAACAATGTCAAACTTTGTTTTTTCTAAAAACATTTCAATTTCTAATAATTTGGAAGACATGCCTTGAATATTTTGATGAAATAATGTCAAGGCATTCTGCTGATCTCCTTTTTGATATTTAAGTATTTTAGAGCAAGAAGATACCTTGTTGTTGTTAGGTATAAGAATATTATTACTGGTACCTTCTGTTGTCTTACAAACTAGTTTAAATGATTATCCGGAGTTAATCCCAAGACTTCAATGTCATCACCAGGCAGTGAGCTCATAGTGCGTGAGGGAAATGGAACCTCCTTCGTACAATTTGTAAAAATATTTATAGCATTCGAGCTACATTCATTCAGGCAAACCACCTTATTATTAGTATTATTACTAACTGTTGTGGTGTTAATAATACAAGACTTCGACATAATACTTATGTCTGAGTTTATATAAAAAGCTAATAGCCTTGCTATTATGTGTCTAAAACTAACAGGCAGATACACAGTATCCCTAGTCGACTTTAAAGTTTCTACAAAACTGTTGGTATCAAAATATACCAGCTTGTCACTGTAATGACTAACTAAAAAGTGCATATGCTTATTAAGCGTATGAATATATAATATAAAGCTGAAGTTTGTTTGTTTTTAAGCACTAAAATCAGGAAGTACCAGTCGATTATGAAAAAAATTCAACAATTGATAGCCCAATTCTTGAGGAAGGTTAAAATATAGTCATTTAACATCACGCTATGACCCTTCTTGGCTTGGGAGCCGACCAAAAAGAAAAAGTAAAAAGAACTCTAAGCGAAAGCGAAGTTATGGCGCGAGCGGGGTAAGTGGTAGCAGTTTTATCAAAATGTGGCTGTTATTTTAGTATATTGCATATCTTACCGACTTCCACGCGAATGAAGTCGCGCACATAAGCTAGTAATGTATATGGGTGGACAGCTAATTAGGGACACTAGCACCAATTAATAATTATGTAAGATGGTCGTCTAGGTCACATTTCTTCTATATTATTGTTTTTTATTAGTAGTCCTCATCTCTAATACACGAACAGTTAACAAATTAGTGCAAAACTAAATGCGTAGGTACAGTATTTTTATATCACGAAGCGACAACTGTATAACATATAGCCATGTGATAATGTACCTTTCAAATGGTGAAAGAATTTTTAAAACAGGGGCAGTGGTTCCAGAGGTTACCCTCTACATACACAAACTTACAAAATTCGTTCTCTCTCTTTATAATGTTAGTATAGGATGATGGTTTGACATCCCATTTATAACTCAAGAACGACTGGACCAATTTATATGGTATGGATTTGTTGGATTTGTCTCCACCCCAAATAGCACAACTATTAAAACATGGGAAAAATTCACAAAGAAAAAATATAATGATTATAATTAATTTTCTCATATATTTTGTATTTATTGATTCTGAGGTGGTATGAAGTTCGCCGGGTTAGCTACTAATTTATTAAACAGCCTGCCTTAGATCATTTTGAAAATATGAATGTTACCCCGCCGTATAGGCCTCGCCGTAGTTGGGTATAAACAACCATTTACCCTTTTCACAAAGCACTTTTGATTATTCCAATGTCATGTCATGATAAGATCTTTGAATTTGAAAAAATAATGATGACTTGTGTTGAATTTCAGTAGTAAATTAAATTAATGCAAAACTAAGTTAAGGATCTGAGACCAGGCAAGCATGAATGTGTATTTTTAAATATAGGTATTCAGTACCTTAATCCAAATTACCAAGAATACAAAAAAAATGTGACAAATTAATTGTTAATAAATTAAAGTGACCATCAGCATCTAGGGTAATTTAGGATGATCTTAACACTAAAATAAACATAAAGAGGAAACACGAAAATTTTATCAGCTTACGAAAAGTCAGAACAGTGACTGAGCTTACTTAGGAATAGTCAGATGATATTTTATTATTTTCTTAAATGGAATTAAAGAAGACAGGGTGACATTGTGTTCAGTGATTTTTGAGATGGGACTTCCAAAGTTATGTGTGGTAGAGCAAAGTGGTCACAGGATCCATGACCTTGATTTTGGAGGAAAGACACTTAGATTTTTTTTTTATAAAGCTTCTTCTTGGGCCAGGTGAGCCAGAGTTTCCAATTAAAATTGAAAGAAATAGCCATACAACAGTTATACACATGTTTGTTTACAGCATTTGATCTAAGTGCAATAATATTATTTCCTTTATTTAATTAAATACATATAAATGATATTTTTAAATATTAGAATATAAAAAATAGTAGCCCACCAGGTAAAATAAAAAATAGTAGCCAGTCAGGGCTCCAGAGAGAAAGAGGAACCTCCTAACAAAGCGGGCCGTGTCAAGAACTACAGCTTTCTGGATCAATCCTCCTCAGGTGTTGGTCGAGGCTCTTGGTTACTAACCCATTAGCTGTCACAACTATCGGCACAATGATCGCTAAACCCACATCCCACATGTCGACAACCTCGCGAACCAAGTCAAGATACTTACTTGATTTGTTTTATTTTTTTGCAATAATATTATTAAGAACAGTAAAACTTACATTTCTTTAATTTTGTATATTAGGTGATTGTAGAAAAATAAATGATGCACCAACCCCAAATAATTTGGGAAAGGGCATGATGATGGGGGGGGGGGGGGGCTTTAATAGGCACGCAACATGATAGGTTTTTACAGAGTATAGGATTAACAATGTACATGAAATGAAATGACATTTTGATTTTCATGTTATTAGTCCAATGATGATGATAAAATGATAAATGACTAAATAGCTTACTCTAATATAATAATCAATAGTGCCACTATCATTACCAATGTATTTTATAAGCAATGGATTTTATTTTAGAATTCATTTTTATTTTAGAAATGAAGTTTATTATATTTATTATTCCTTAGAAACTCACCCAACACTGCCAGCACGGCGTTTTTGTATATCCTTTGATGGGTCAGCCCCTATAAAAATTGCATTCAATTTATTTTAAGATTTCTATGAAATTTTACATTACTAGTCAAGATGCTTACATTTAAAAAATCAATTATTCCACCACTAGTTTGGCTACCACTGGGGGACAGCGAAACAACTTTTGAAAATTATTCTCATAGTCTACCAGTTCACGTAGCCTTTTGGCTGCTACCCCTGGGTGTATATAAAAACCGGATGCGCGAAGGGAGAGCAACCCCCACCCGCTGTAACAAAGCATAGGCACCCGTGCGAGCCTTAGCACCTAAGGCTGCAGCAAGCCGAAGCTGCAGAGGTGAGCATGGGTGCCCATGCTTTGTTACGTAAGGGTGGCAGGTTTGCACTTCCCGCAGCGGCAGAGATGATGCAGAAGCAACTTTAAAGTGTTTTGAGGTTAGGCTACAATAATTTGTCCCTTATTGGTGGGCAATGAGAATAATTTTTAAAAGTTGTTTCGGTGTCCCCAGTGGTGGCTAAACAAGTGGTGGACATCTGGAATAATCGTTAAAAAATTGGTGAAGGATAAAGTAATAATATATTTAATAAAAACATGTTTTTTCGTGTAAGTCCATAGTTTCTCATAACCAGTTATCCAGATGAACATATAAAATGCATTGTATAATTATTGTTTATAGGGTCGCTGAAAAACCCACAACAAGATGAATAAAGCTTGCTGGGAAGGTTTTGTTGCTGACAAACCAAGACCTATACCCTAATCAGCTGACAAACCGTATATTAAAAAAGTCAAATTGATGAATTTTACTTATTTAGATCAAGGTCACCGATAAAGAAAATTGATTTAAAAACGAAAAGTAAAATTTTAAATACAGAAAGTCTTAATTTACACAAATTATTGAATTCAGGGCTCTGCTGTGTACACAATCTATTGATACATATTATTATAAAAATGACCTTATAAGAAAATTAAATACTAAAGTTAGCTTTGGTTTCTGCCAATGACCAAAATTGATACATAAAAATATTAGTCTGCTGTGCTGTGGTTAAAATTTCTTGTTATGAATATTTTGAGAATCATAATCAGAGGTGCTTTGTGAATGATATATTTTTTGCCCGTGGAATGCGTTAATTGTAATTCTTAGCTATAATTAAATTTCCATTTCTAACTTGCTGAGTTACTAACACAACGCGTCACGCGGTGCACTGCAATGTCAAATTATTGAAAAAATAGGTCGATAACTTTTAAGACGTTTAGTACCCATGCGAAAATCATAATAAAAAAATTAATTATCCTAACTAATTACAATATAACTAATAATTTGTATTGCATTATTTTCTAATATGTATCAGTGTGCTTGGATTTCATATAAAAGCAACAAAATTATCACCAACCGGGGATAGTGGGAGCCACGGCAGACATCGGTCAGTAAACTCATTAGTCCACGTTATAGTTATCACTAGCAAATATTAAAATAATAAGCTGTTCAATTCCACAACAAATACGTTAATTTACGCACAAAGTAATACGTATGTTTACAGCTCTTCAATACAACACAAACGCCATTTTCCATTTGCAACAATCCACACATAAAAACGTCACATGTAAATGTTGCCATATCATATTAATATTTAATTATTTTCTACTATTTAAATTGAAACTTCGAAAGTATGTGGAACCTTGTACTATTAAGGATTCTGTGGTGGAACGCAGTCGCAGCTGGTTACCCAACACGTTGTACTACATACAACAACCAAACCATGGAGAAAAAATTAACCAAACTGTGCGGTGTAGACAAGGTGGCCACTGACGATAGGCTCAGCTGTTTTATGCACTGACCTCTATCTTGTATATAATAAAGGCACTGACCTGTATTAAACAAGTACGCTGGACTTCATACCATCGATGACAAGATGAAGAGATTTGATTTTTGCCATTTTGGCGTTGATAGCAATGTGAGATTCCGTGGAACTAATATTAGAAATAGGACATATCCTTCGATAAAAAAAAAATACTTTTAAAAACTTTATCGATCGTTATAGCCACCGAGAGTAATAATATTACATAAGAGAAAAATATCGAATTACTCCCAGTTATTTTTATTGCCAGTTATTTTGCTTCATTTTTAAATACCGTAAAATGCTCTAATTTGGCCTACCTAGCCTTACTTTACCTAAACGGTTTACTTACATTTCTTTAATAAACCATTCTAGCTAGAGGATATCGTCAATGGTACGAATATTTACGCGTGCCAACACTTACTTTTAGTTATGGCAAGAAAGTTGAGAAATGTCAGTGAACGTCAGAATTTTTCAAATGGTGGACGGTCAATTTTTGGCAGCACTTCAAAATTTAATTGTGTTAGTATTTTAAGTTATTTTTACGGGTTTTATTAAATTAAATTAAAAATATTCCTCTATCTTTTTTATATGTTTTGCACTTGTAATAACGTAGAATAACTAAAACTTTATGTTTTATGTCGTCGGTTAATGTAGGTATAAAGATAATACCAGTTATATTATACCATTCTAGAACTCAAGTACTAAAAAGTCTAAAACGTAACTCTGATTTTTACAGAGGTAGAAGATGCCCCGAAACAAGAAAAGCACCAGTTCTCAAAACAAAAATAATCGCGGGCATTTGTTATTTTGAATATTGATTGCCTGTCTGCCTAATCGTGTTGATTTATAAAAAGTTTAAAATCATGCCAAATATGCATAATTATTGTAATCTAGTTAATATATATAGGTAGGTATCATCGCGGACATTTGCGTTGGACTACCTTTTGACCTCATCCCATTAGTGATAAGGTTGAAAAGTGGTTCAACCGCGATGGTACCCACCCATTTGCAATAGATTACATTTATTTTCTTAATTAATATTATTTTGTAAGCGTAATTTCTTTAGGTATTGCATAACCTGCAAATTGTTACCAAGGTGTGTACTAAAAACAAGACTGCTGATTTTTGAATTTTTAAAATATAAGTTGTTTTATTTGCTTTGGTGACAGCCCTGAAGGATTCCCTTTATAGGTACTTATTGCTCAAAAGGTCTGCCGTGGTAATTATATAGGTCAGTGGGTCTGCCTAACTTTGCCTACCTTCAAAAAAAAAAAGGAAAATGTTTTAGATTTTATGACATGGTTGAGTATGAATACTAATCTAATACTTAATGGGTACGAAATCTGTTTATATGGAAATATTTAAATAAACTGCAATATTTTTGCCTAGGATAACTTTGCCTAACATTGCCTGGCTTTTGCAATGCCTATTTCTCGAAAAAATTAGGGTGTAAGCCATAATGAGTTGTTTTGCTAGGTGCACAAAGTTCTTATTTCCATTTCCGCTTTACAAGTCAAATGAATTACCTACTCATGTCGAATTAATTTGAAAAAACCTTTTTTTTTTTTTTTTTTTTTTTTTCTCTTTATTTAAGGGGACTCGGTCAACAATGACGATGTCGCCCCGTAATTCTAATTATAATATAACTCTTATGGCTAAATACATCTTATCTCTCTAAAATCTTATCAATATTACAAAAAATGGAGTGGGAGCAGAGCCCAGCTATTGCTGGGTGGTGCTTCCGCTCCGTAAATTGCACATGTATAATGCACACAACTTCCTGGCCCCTTCCGAAAAGGGGAAGGCCAAGAAGCTGCTACATAACCCTATGTTGTACTGCGAATCCCCAAGTACCTGTCGCCGCTGATCCTCATTCCGGATACACTCGAGCAAAACATGGTGAACATCCTCGATCGCGTTACACTCTGTGCAATTAGGTGAATCCGATTTACCCATTAAATGTGCAAATTTATTTGATGGAATGTGCCCGGACCGAAGTCTCAGCAGTGTCACAATATATTGTCTAGGGGCTTCCATCTCCTGGAACCATGGGCACCGAAAAGGTCCTGCCTGTATAGTCCTGTACCATATGCCTTTGGTTAGCGACCTCTCATCAAAGTATTCCTGCCACAAGTCTTTACAAATCTTTTTGACTGCCTGAACCTGGTCTGTGTGAAGCGGTAAACAAGTGTATGTGATCCCTTCCGATGAAGCTAATTTTGCTGCCTGATCTGCTTTTTCATTGCCCATGATACCAATATGAGATGGAATCCACTGTAGAATTATAATTTTATTACTCATACGGAGCTCTAAAATGGTTTGGAGGATAACAAAGGCTATCGGGGAACCTCGAGAATTCGAGGGTAGCCGAGCCAGATGCAATAAAGCACTTTTAGAGTCAGTTAAGACCACAATATGCTGAGTATCAAGAGTTAGCGCGTAAGACAGGGCTTCGGAAATAGCTATTAGTTCGCAGTACATTACAGCAATATTAACCTTAATTTTAAATTTTAGCGTAGTATTTAATTGGGGGTCGAATACAGCTGTCGCGACGTGTAGCTCGCGAAGTAAATAGGTAACAGAGTCAAATTAATATTGTTAAAGCGAAACGTGTAACAAACTAGTCATTTAAGACAGCTTGAGGTAATCTGCTGGCAACACCGAACCCATAGAGGGATCACCATTAGTCTATGGTTATGAAGTTTAAGTAGTCTGTGACTCTGTGGCGTTTGCCGCTTCTTTTGGACTACACACACCAAATGTGAAGTATTTAATTCAATAAGTATTTACTATTTTGTGCAAAGTAAAGTGATTGGTGTTATGATGGAGGCGTCCAGTATGGTGGCGACTCATCTGAGAGATATATAAGCTAAGTGGTAGCACTAAGACAATAGTGCAGTGGTTCCCCACCTAAATGCCTAGATTCTAAATTTCCTATTTTTCTAAAGGTTTCTAAAGGTTTCTGATGCTCTTGGAAGTCGGTTACATCGGGAGGTTAATTGGCGGACTTGGGCCGTGCGATTCCTCCTCAATACCCAAGCGTATTGTAAAGGGTTGATATGTACCGAGAGCGTAGTACATACAACCGAGTTAAAATAATATATTCGTATAAGATATATTATGGCAATCTGTGAAAGAGACGGATGTGGCCGTGGGGAAAGGCAAGCTTGGTTGTGCTTTCCTCTTTAAATCTAACTACGGTGACTAGGATCACGTAGAGCATGTAACTGAATTAATCCTAGCAAGACGGTGTACGTGTATAACATCTCTGTGCTACGGACTTATCCTGAGACACCAGAAACGTCTATGTATAATATCACAATCACAATGTATAGAATGGTGGGAATCAATTTAATTTTAACTACAGATGGCGAGCTGAATCGAGATGCGAGCTAGTAAGAACTACAGGCTGATTAATGCGAAGCAAACTTCCCAACATATTGAAGATTCCTCTCGGACCAAGCCCCAGGTACATACAATAACCCCCAAATAATTTCTCGCCGCCGCGTCGCCGCGTTGCGCCGCCCGTACCTATGGGAACGGGACGGCGAGCCTGGCCAGCTCGTTCGTCCCGGGCTCAGCGGAAGAGGATGGCGCGCGCGACGTGGCGACTCGGCGACATGGTGGAGATGCTGGGATCCGAGAGGAAAAATCAATATCAAAATGTCAAAATATCTGAACCAGATAAAACTGGTTATAATAAAATTCTGAGTTCTTACTGGTGCTGCCATCTGTGAAAGCTCTGTGAAACTTATTTCATCAAAGGTTGATGAAAATATGTTAAAATGTTGAATAGGTTTGCTACACGTCTCGCTAATATTGACTCTGATAATATTGAATATTTCTCAATGTAATTATCTTAAGATTAACTATCAAAATGTAAATAAGTAAGTGTCGTGGACATCTGAGGTGATGGATCGATGCGCTAAATAACCTAGATGGCGTTACTTGTTGTTGAAATGAAACACAAGTTTTAAGTTTATTTCTTTGTTTTGTGAAATAAACTATGTGATGTTGTTTATTTATTCGTTTTATGATTTATCTAAGTGATTCGATCATTTGTATTTATTAACTTGCAAGGATACGACTCCACAAATCTTAATACGTATTTATTATAAAGCGGAAGTTGAAAACGATTTGTCAAAGTTTGCAGCACAAACCGGAAGCGGAGCAAATTTCACAGAGACAATAAATTCTCGTCGCCATGTTTGCACGAAACTTAAAACTTTCATTCCTGCGTTTTCAAAGTTTTGTACCTTGTCAGTGTTTGTGAGAACGAAATATCTACGACTTATTGTTTTACTCCACGTCGGGAATAAAACAAGCGTGCTTGAACGAACAAAAGGGTCAGCACAATTCAGATATGTGTGGATTACATTTTCGAATTTGTGTTCACAGTTCATAAGATTCTTTATGTGAAATTGGTAAATATTCTGTTAACTACCTGCAGCTAAAGAAATCATTAATAAGGTCAAGTTATTACTGAAGACAAAGTGAGTAATAGTTTATTAAATAATCTTATATCTTGATATTGGATGAATATCCTTATGTGTCCTTATGTGTCTGTATACCTTATTCACATTATATAAATGCTTGAGTAGACATCTCTTGCATAGTATTTGGTACCAAACTGATTAAGCTGGTTGGTACTAAGGAGTTCGGTAGACAATACATACTGTGATAAGTACTTCAGGTACACATTACAAACATAAACATTTGCATTGGATGGGGCTCCGGGCTCGACTCCACGTACCAGTTATGAGAGTAGAGGCACTGCTGACTAGGCAGCAGTGTCATTAATATATACAAATAAATGATTGAATAGAGATTATAAGGTTTTGTACTCTGTAAGTACATAGTATTGTCTGTCAGCTGAAGGCTCACTGTATGAGAAGAGTGATGTTTCCTTACCGTGCCTATTATCTATTCTATGCTTTATTATGTGCACTTGGTGATTGAGTATTTATGTTATGAGCGTTCTAAAGTATTAAGTGGTATTTACTTACCTGTACTGGGTGATCCAAAACACCTAAATAAATCTGAAAGGAGATGATTATTTCCATGATGGTAAATAAGTTTTCCTGAGAGGGAAGTTGAATTTCTGAAATTCTGTTTTCAGGAAAGTGATGAAAATTTTTAAATGCCTACCCTGTATGTATGATGTTTGATTGCAATTAAATTATTGGTTTTTGCAATCTATTAAGCCATCAGAATTTTCAGTAAATAATACAAACATCAATTTGTTATTCCTTATTTAAAAAACAAGTGGTTTTAATTAAAACATATTACATTATGATTAAATTTGTATAACAAATCAAAGCTGTACTTAGATAGTGTAACATTACATTACAGGATATAAATATGGAGGAAGCCATGCTCCTTATTCTTCATGGCCTGTGCGATAAAATAAAAACTCTGTCCGAATGTGCCCAAAATACAACCAGCAAACTCGCTACTGAACCAAATGACTCAACCTTGCAAGAAGGAAGAGTGGTATCCTCTAAACTTCATACCTGTCTCCAACGATTGGAGAGGGAACTAAACAATTATTTTCGACTCGTTAGCAAACCGCAAGTGGACGAGATCTCTGTCATCTCTACAATACAGCTGGAAGCTGAAGAAAACTGCTGCGAACTCAAAGTGAAAATTGAAGAATGTGAAAATTCAACGATAAATAGCAACAAGAAAGAAGAATGTTTCTTATCAGGAAAACTACCAAAATTGGAGTTACCACAGTTTGAAGGTAACATTCTCGAATGGCACCAATTTTGGGACCAATTTAGTTCAAATATTCACAATCGAAATTTGACAGACGTTGACAAGTTATTATATCTAAAGAATTCTTTAAAGGGAGAAGCCAAGGGAGTGATAGACGGGTTGGATATTACAAATAAAAACTATTCCATAGCCATACAATCTTTGAAAGATAGGTATGGGAAACAAACTCAAGTGGTTGATGCACACTATTCCTCACTCTACAGAATAAAACCAGCAGACAAAACTGTATCAGATTGTCGAAGAGTTTTAACTGAAATTGAAAAACATTTAAGAGTTTTGGATTCAATGGGTGAAAATATTAACCATAACCACTTGAGGTTTATGGTAATGGAAAAATTTCCAGAAGATATACTATATGAAATGAAAATGAAAATAAAGCAAGAATCAATTGAAGAAATAAGGAAATATTTGGAAATTATCATTTCAGCGCGTGAAGATGCAAATAGGTTAACGCAAGAGAAAAATCTAAATGAGAAAGAATATTACACTGTAAAGACACTTCACTCTACTGGAAATGGTGATCATACAAATCAGAAGAGAAAGGAGGATCAAAGGAGCCAACAGAAAAATAACTATGAAAACAAACAGGAAAAGGCTCGATACCACCCAAAACAGAATAAGAGAAATGCTTCCCCGAGGAACAACGGGAACAAGCAAAATTATGCAAGTTATCCTGGAAAGGAAGGACCACCTAGGAAGAAGTCTAAACTTCAGTGTATCTTCTGTAAAGAGTCACACTACAACGAGGAATGTACTAAATTCAAGGAAATAAAGGAAAGAAAATTCCTATTAAAAAATAAATGCTACAGTTGTCTTGGAATAGGACATTCTCGTGTAGAATGTAGAAATAAAAGGAAATGCTTTCATTGCAATAAATTAGGTCATAATCGTGCTTTATGTCCTGTTAAGTTTTCAAGTGTACAACAGGATAAGTTAACAACCACCAATGTCATGTACACAAGAGATAAGGGACTCACCGTTCTACAAACAGCAGTAGTTATTGCCAGTAAAGTAGGAGATTTTTCTAAGGAGCTTCCATGCAGAGTTCTATTAGACTCTGGAAGCCAAAGAACATACATCACACAGAAATCTGCAAGAGATCTTAATCTAAAATTTGAGGAAGAAAGTACACTAACTGTATTTACATTTGGATCAAAGACTCCTCAAGAAATAGACAGTCCCGTGGTTGAAGTGCAGTTGAGGACAAGAGCCGGTAAGACAATCACTCTGTTTGCTAATGTGGTACCAGTGATATCACATAGTGTCCCATATCCTCATCAGGACCTCAGCCACTGGAAGGATAAATCAGAACTAGCTGATGATGGTTCTCTACAAGACCAAGTGGACATTCTGATTGGTAATGATTATTACTTTTCACTTATCTCAGAACATAAAATTAAACTAAAGGAGAACTTGTATATGGTACAGTCTGACTTCGGATGGATACTAAGCGGGAAAATGGATTCCAGTCCTATACAGGAACTATCGGTGGTGACATACTTCCAGTCTAATGTGGACATGTTATTCAACGAACCTGACCTGCCACTGATTGAGACTAACATGAAGAGCCCTTGGCATAACCGATTCTCCGAGGGAAAATCGAGAAGATGAGGCTGTAAAGAGGTTCAATGAAACTACTGAATATGTAGACAACAGGTACTCCGTATCCTGGCCCTGGATTGAGTACCCTCCTGCTCTGAATATGAATTTTGGATTGGCTTATGGTCGTCTCGTCAACTTATTGAAGCGGCTAGATACCTCTACATTATTGGCATATGAAGACACATTGAAAGATCAAATGATGAAAGGAATAATTGAAGTTGCACCTGACCTGAGAGATCAAACAGTAGAACATCCAGTTCATTACCTTCCACACCATGGGGTAAAAGTGCAAGCCTATGAGAATTGTCTATGACGCGTCATCTAAAACAAAAGACAATAAAAGTTTAAATCAATGCTTGTATTGCGGACCCATGACCCATAATCTGCTTCACTTAAGATTTACAAGAGTTCCATTTGGCGTTATATCAAGCCCATTTTTGCTTAATGCAACAATCAGATTACACTTACAAAGTTCAGATGATGAACAGGTTAAGAAATTAACTAAAGACATATATGTTGATAACGTCGTTACCGGAACAAAAACAGTGAAGGAAGCACTTCAACTTTATAAGAATTCTAAAGAAATATTCAACCAACTATCCATGAATCTTAGAGATTGGAGTTCCAACTCTGAAGAACTTATAAAACAAGTACCTGAATCTTGCAAAGAGGATAAGATCAAGGTTCTTGGACTGAACTGGAAAATGAAGGAAGACACACTTCAACTAAAAGATAAGGTTATTAGTGAACCAAAATTCACAAAAAGAGGTGTATTAAGGGTCATAGCGTCAATCTATGATCCGTGTGGATTTGCTGTACCGTCACTGTTGTCTAGCAAACTGTTCATACAAAATCTATGGAAGGAAAAGGTAAAATGGGATACACCATTTTCTGAGACACTGAAAACCGATTGGTCAAGGATATGTGACGAATTAGATGATGTTCGAAACATATCATTGCCCAGATGTTACTTCAGGGACGCTACTACAAGTACTTGTCAAATTCACTGCTTCACAGACTCTTCTTCGAAGGCCTATGCAGCTGTAATCTACATAGTTAACGGCAAGGAGGTAAAGTTTGTCCTAGGGAAATCAAGGCTAGTTCCTTTGAAGGATCAAGACAATCTGAAAATACCACGGTTGGAGTTACTAGGCGTATTAATTGGAACTAGGCTGATCAAATATGTATCCCAATCTTTACAATTTAACATCACAAGTCAAACGTTATGGACTGATAGTCAAATCGTTATCGACTGGTGCAAGTCGGACAAACTTCTCACACCGTTCGTAGCCAGAAGAGTCGAAGAAATTAAAAGGAATAAAAACCTAATAATACGACATGTTCCATCAGATCTAAATCCAGCGGATGTTGCCACCAGACCATTCAGCTCTAAAGAAGAAAGAGTAAGATGGCTGACTGGCCCTCAGTTTATATTACAACATCCGGATTCCTGGCCGTCAGGAATCAAAGAAGTTTCTTCTCTTTGTGCGGGGGAGGGTCTCCCGAAAGAGTCACAAGAATATAAAATGTTTACAGAAAATACACTTGGTGTAGAAAATCAAGAAGACAGTACAAGTAACCAAACTAAGATGGATGTAAACATATATGTCAGAAACACGGAGGAGGACCGTTCAAGCTACCAACAACCCCTGCATTACCCACTGAAAGAGTAAATTACAGTTCACCGTTTACATTTACAGGCCTGGACTACATGGGCCCTGTACTAATTAAACATAGAAATGAAACAAGTAAACGTTGGATAGCACTTTTCACTTGCCTAGCAGTTAGGGCGGTGCATTTAGAGGTTGTTCAAGATCTCACAGCAGAAGAAGGACTCTTAATGCTTTGAGAAGGATGATATCGACAAGAGGTGTGCCACAAATAATCACATCAGATAATGCTACAAATTTAAGCTTATGTCAGAAATACTATCAAATTCTTATTGTATTAAAAACGAAATTCGTTGGAGGTTCATACCTCAACTAGCTCCCTGGTTCGGGGGATTTTATGAACGATTAATTGGAATAGTGAAGAATTGTATGAGAAGAACATTGGAGAAGCACATGCTGATGGATAGTCAATTGGTTACATTAGTAAAAGAAATTGAAGCAACTGTTAATACAAGACCATTAACTTGTGTCGATTCTGAATTGATACATATTTTAAAACCGTCTGATTTCTTAACTATGGGAAAATGCATAACGATGGAAGGTTCAACTGAAGACTTTCTAGTACAAGGCACTACGACAAAATCCGATCTTATCAAGGCTTGGAAAAGAGGTTTAGTTATCCTAAATGAATTTAAGGACATGTTCGCTAATCGATATTTACAAAGTTTGCGTGAACGATATGGACATTCTGTCAAAGAACCTAGAGTCACGGCAAAATTAATCCCGAAGGTAGGACAAATTGTTCAGATAAAGGGAGATAGTAAAAATCGACAAGAATGGAAAGTTGGAAAAATTACTTCATTGGTCAAAAGTTCTGACGGACTTTGCAGAGTTGCGAAGGTCGAAGTTGGAAATAAGGAGTTTGTAAGATCTTTAACTCATTTATATCCATTGGAAATGGAGGACAATGAAGAGATAGAATATGATGCGAACGCATCAGAAAGAGAAAGTGAGATACCACAGAATATAACGGTACACGAATTGATACCATTGGAAGTGAAAGTCTTAAATTCAAAAGATACATCCGATAGTTCAGAATACGAGAAAGAAAATAGATAGTCTATAACACCAGCGGAAAAGAGTATGTTGGAAGACTTTGATAAAGTATCAGAGAGCACGGACAGAGAGAAATTATTGAGTCAGAAAGAAATTATTGAGGATGAACCTGAGAAGATAGTTCAAGTAAACAATGAGGTTAAACAAAGAAGAGGCGCGGCCACCAGAGCTCTGGAGAAAATTGCTGAGTGGACGCGTAACTTACTAACCCTGCTCTAAGACTATTCGGGCGGGAGTGTCGCGACGTGTAGCTCGCGAAGTAAATAGGTAACAGAGTCAAATTAATATTGTTAAAGCGAAACGTGTAACAAACTAGTCATTTAAGACAGCTTGAGGTAATCTGCTGGCAACACCGAACCCATAGAGGGATCACCATTAGTCTATGGTTATGAAGTTTAAGTAGTCTGTGACTCTGTGGCGTTTGCCGCTTCTTTTGGACTACACACACCAAATGTGAAGTATTTAATTCAATAAGTATTTACTATTTTGTGCAAAGTAAAGTGATTGGTGTTATGATGGAGGCGTCCAGTATGGTGGCGACTCATCTGAGAGATATATAAGCTAAGTGGTAGCACTAAGACAATAGTGCAGTGGTTCCCCACCTAAATGCCTAGATTCTAAATTTCCTATTTTTCTAAAGGTTTCTAAAGGTTTCTGATGCTCTTGGAAGTCGGTTACATCGGGAGGTTAATTGGCGGACTTGGGCCGTGCGATTCCTCCTCAATACCCAAGCGTATTGTAAAGGGTTGATATGTACCGAGAGCGTAGTACATACAACCGAGTTAAAATAATATATTCGTATAAGATATATTATGGCAATCTGTGAAAGAGACGGATGTGGCCGTGGGGAAAGGCAAGCTTGGTTGTGCTTTCCTCTTTAAATCTAACTACGGTGACTAGGATCACGTAGAGCATGTAACTGAATTAATCCTAGCAAGACGGTGTACGTGTATAACATCTCTGTGCTACGGACTTATCCTGAGACACCAGAAACGTCTATGTATAATATCACAATCACAATGTATAGAATGGTGGGAATCAATTTAATTTTAACTACAGATGGCGAGCTGAATCGAGATGCGAGCTAGTAAGAACTACAGGCTGATTAATGCGAAGCAAACTTCCCAACATATTGAAGATTCCTCTCGGACCAAGCCCCAGGTACATACAATAACCCCCAAATAATTTCTCGCCGCCGCGTCGCCGCGTTGCGCCGCCCGTACCTATGGGAACGGGACGGCGAGCCTGGCCAGCTCGTTCGTCCCGGGCTCAGCGGAAGAGGATGGCGCGCGCGACGTGGCGACTCGGCGACAACAGCCGCTCCCGCATACTGCGCCTCTTTACATCCGTCTGTGTAAAGTTGATAGAATGAACCGAAGTTCTCATTCAAGTATTTGGCACACTTTTGTCTTAAATCTAATATATCCATTGATCTCTTTGGAGTGCGTATATACGGGATATCGTAAGAGATGTTCTTTGATAAGTCAATACTAGACAGTCATTTATCCAACGAGAACACACCCAATATGTAACTAGAATAAATAGGTAAATCTTGGATTTGTCTATGTGTGTCTACTAACAATGGAATCTTTTTATTTCTCCAGTATTGGCCCTTACATAGCTTTGACAATTCATCAATAATATTTATAGTAACATTATCCTTTACCGACCTAGATTTTAGCCAGAACTTTCCCGCTAAGTATCTTCTTCGAATTGGTAGCGGCTGTAAGCACAGTTCGTTCTCCATGACATGAATTGGAGTGCTCCTAATGAAACCCCCAATAATCCTCATACATAAATTTTGGATTCCGTCAAGTTTATTCAATTGACTTTTAGCGTAATTACCAAATAAGAAACTACAGTAGTCAAGTCTACTTCGTATCATTGAAATATACAGACGTCGCAAATGTTTCGGGTGGACACCCCATTTGGATCCAGCTAGCACTTTAAATATGTTTAATAATCTTGAGCACTTTTCCCGTAATTCGTTAATATGCCTTTTCCACTTCAACGATCTGTCCAGCCACATACCTAGATATTTAACATTATCCACCTGTTGTATATTATGATTGTTAATATTTACCGAAAATGTTTTCCTATTTCTACCCCTGCTAAATAAAATTATTTTTGTTTTATTAAAAGAGATCTGTAATCCTACTTCTTCTATTAAACACTGAAATACCTTTAACGAATTTTGGATATTGATAACGGAGTCCGAAATTTGTTTGCTAGTTATATATAATACGAAGTCGTCTGCATATTGCGACACAAACACATCAACTATATTATGACAAATCTTTGAAGTGGCTGCATTAAATAAAAGTGGGGACAGTGGATCGCCCTGTGCAATGCCTGTCCCAGTGGTCCTTACCGCTGTGCTACCATCATTAGTTTGAACTGATAGATGTCTGTCATGTAAGAATTCCCATAAATATCTGCACAACACCGCTCCCACTCCCAACCCATCCAGTATTTTTAACAGGGCCACTAAGTTTATATTGTTATAAGCGCTATCAATGTCAACAAAACATCCCAAAGTACTAACACCCCTCGAAAACCCTTCCTGAATGCGCGATACCAATCTAGCCAAATTGTCAGCACAAGACCGTGTCCTTCTAAATCCGGTTGTTTCATGTGAGAAACAGTTATTTCTTTCAAGAAACCATTCAAGTCTACGGTTTAGGATTGTGTGTAGAACTTTACAAGGACATGACAATAAAGCAATTGGTCTGATACCTGATACGGAGCTAGCAACCCGCCCTGGTTTTGGTATGGGCACTATTATGACCTCTCTCCACTGCTTCGGGACAAAGCCCGAAAGTAGAAATCTATTGTAAAGTGACACTAGAACTATCTTTCCTACTTCTGGTAAGTGCTTGATCATGGAGTAGGATATATTATCTCCACCGGGAGCGGTATCACTCTGTTTTATACAGTTATTAAGCTCTTGGATCGAAATTGGGCTACTCAATTGTTCATTTTCTGATGCAAAATTAGGTAAAGGGGGGCTTACGTAATCTGGTGTTAAACTATGTAGTAGATGTTCCGTTTGTTCCTGGTCCACAGCACTTCTTGCTGTGTTATAGCCTTTAAGCCACTTCATTCGTCTATACACTTCAGCTGCTGACATTGTGTTATCTATGCTATCACAGAATTTTCTAAACGAGCTAAACTTGCTATTCCGAATCAATCTCTGGGCATTACTGGTTCTTCTTTGAATTTTGTCTAAATTCTGTGGCGTAGGGTTCTTCCTGAATTCGGCTAAGGCCTGGCGTCGCTCAGCAACTATGCGTGATAATTCCTGTCCCCAATATGGTTTAGGTTTGAACATCTGTTGTCGAATTGGGTTATCACAGCTTTTTATTTTAGGTATGCTTTGATCCGCTGCGGCGTTGATGGCTTCAATAAAATTATCGTATGCTTTTTGGTTATCTATATTTATGTCTAAAACATTTAATTTTTCATTCATAATCTGTCCATATTTTGTCCATTCTGCCTTTTTATAATTTCTTTTTATTTTGTACGTATTTATATTATTAATTTCTGTTTTAATTTTTAGAACTAAGTGATCGCTCCCTAAGTTCTCATTCATAACTTGCCAACTAAACTTCATTGCCAAATCCAGGGATGCCACGGTCAAATCAGGAGAGGTACTTTGTAGCACACCATTAACCAGCTTAACACGTGTAGAGGTGCCATTATTAAGAGCAATGTAATTGTTTTCGTATATGGAATCGAAAAGCTGCATACCTCTTGCATCCGTCTTAGATGACCAGTTTGTATGGTGTCCATTGAAGTCTCCGGCTATTAGTGTTCTTTCCTGCTTCAGAGAAAAGATATGGTCCCAGTCTCTTTTACTAGAGTATGCTGAAGAAGGACAATAAATAGTAATCACATTTTCTAGATGTTCGCAGTTAGATAACTTTACATGTAATAGTTGTATACCCGGATTGCTAATACTGGTGCTACAGCGACTTGCTCTTAGGGACCAATGAGTTAATATTGCGACGCCGCCATATCCGTCACAACGGTCTTCTCTGAATAAATTATAACCACTTATACGAAAATTACTTTCAGGATCAAACCACGTTTCATTTATTATTGCGATATGCGCTTTCTCTTGATTTAACAACGCTTCGAACTCAATAGCTTTAGGCCGAAGGCTTTGAGCATTCCATTGCAGGATATTGATTATTGAGGGTCTGTTATTCCGTTGATCCATTGTTTAAAGTTAATAAGGATGAGTCCCTATAATGCACGTCACTGTAATGCACGTACCAGCAATGCACGACACTGGATTGTACAACACAGGAATGTACAACACAAGAATTGGCGACATCGCGATGTCTCCAATTCCTGGGGTGTACCTTGATGGTCCGACCCGAGAGTGTACAACACATGAATTGGCGACATCGCGTGATTGGCCGATTGGTTGGCCAATCAGGTGACTCGAAATTTTGGGACTTGGATACTAGGTAATTGAGCTAGATAGTGCTGTTCCGAAAGACGATTGATTGCGCGATTGATAAGTTTTTAAGCAGAGAAGTCTTTATAAAAAGAGCAATCTTTTTTCTCGCTCAACACTCGTGTCTGAATTTAGCTAGCTAAAAGCCAAATGTAAAGCGGCCATAAGACGTAATCCTGAAAAAGTTCAGTCAGGCCAAAAGCCGAAAAGTTCGTCTATTTTAATTTATATTTGTGTAATTTTTGTCATCATTTGATTAGCAATAAAACTCGTTTACTCATACGTTAGTTTCACTATAGTTCGGCTCATGTAATCTAACGTTTTCTTTTTGACTGGGAAATAAAAAAGGCCTCGCGGACCTAATTTCGCCGACGTCCAAGTGTGGTCTAGCGCCGCCACTGACAAACACAATAAAATAAATAACACTCCTTTTTTTGGGCAGTCGTGTAAAAACAAAATGACTCGATTCACAAAGAGAAAATCCATAAGTTACGCTGGCGAATTTACTTGCCCAGTGCGGCATCATGCCCGAGCGGTGGATGTATCTTGGTGACCCAGACAAAACACAAGTTAAAACAAATTACAATGTTCTGCTAGCGCAAGAAAAATAGCTTGGAATAATTATCATTTGATTAAAAAATAAAAACAAAAAAATTAAAATTATAGGTAACTAATAACATTAAAAATAACTTAAAATAATAAGCAAAATGTGATTATTTACAAAATTTCTGAATTAAGGCAAGAACAAAGAAATTAAGAGTAATTAAAAACAAAAACTTGGTAACAATGTTCCTAAATAAGATTCTTGTAAGATTCAATTTGAATGCGTGTGTGCCTGCGTGTCTGATTATCTCTGCGTCGTAGTCTGGTCTGGATTTTAATTTTTTGTGTTTGTAGTACTACATCTAGGTTAAAAAGCTGTCGGACACGGAGGACCGGGAAATCCTTAGAGAGTAGCTTAGCTTTTATACAATTATTTTCTAGCATCTCATACATATTCGTTAGTTTTTAATTTAAAAAAGGATTTCTTTTGTCTGAGATTTTTAAAAGCAATTATTTTAGCGGAATTTGGTGGTTTTTTCTTAATCCACATTCCTGAAATCTGGCGACATTTTACTCTTGACCTAGCGCCTTAAAAAAATGAAAATCCAAGGTGGCAACCCTGGTAGATTCTGTCTGACGCGTGACGCTTCTGTGTGAATTGAATTTGAAAAAAACGAATCTTCTGGTTTAGTTTGTTTATTCAAATAAAAGTCTTGTTTGTTTTTTTCAGTGTCATCTTGCTTGCTCACCTAGGTATGGACAACTTCGAGGAAATACCCGGCTTCCGTGGCGCTACGCGCTGGTATCAACGAGGGGGACACTTCTTCGTTGTCTTTCGGTCGTCAGGGCTCAGCACCTATCTTAGGTGCCACACCCATAGATGCCCCGTCGCATGGGTCCTGAGAGCTGGTCAGCCAGGACCCATACAAGGAGAACATGACCATGAGCCTACTCCTTGGGTTAGAAACAGGTTAGTAAAATCAATTAAAGTTGTCGTAGATGGTTGCCGATGCCGGGATAAATCCATCCATATCGCCTTGTGTGTGCTTTATGAGAAGACTGAGAAACTAGGTACCTAGCACTACAGATTTTACATATTTACCTATCTGTATCGGCGAGTATAAACAGACTGATAGTATATCGCATTACGCTACGTATCTTAACACTATCACTTCACTACATAATATAAAACAAAGTCGCTTTTTCTGTCCCTATATCCCTATGTATGCATAGATCTTTAAAACTACGCAACGGATTTTGATGCGGTGTTTTTTAATAGATCTAGGGTGATTCAAGAGGAAGGTTTTAGTATAAAATATGCGGGCGGGCGAAGCCGCGGGCATCAGCTAGTAGTTAATAAATCATTTATTATTAATTATAGGATATGTATTGTTTACCAATACCTATTTAATGGATGTTATTCGGTTTTACAGGAACAATCTGTTTCAAGCCCTAAAAAGGAGAGCTTCATCAGAAGCAACACCACTTAGTGGTATATATGAAGAGGAGGCAGCTAGGTGAGTATCTAACTTAAACCCTTGTTAGGAAGACTCCAGGAGTCTTATGACAATTGATTAACTATTGTGTTGTTGATAACAGTTAAAAGGTATTATTGTTTATGTATATGAGATGTAGCTTAAATTTGCATCACAAAGCAGTACATTGTCTAATGACCTAAATAAAAGTTGACACCCTCGAGACCCTCCACCCGATGGAACCATAAAATGGGGGGGTCAGATTTTTGATAGAAATGTTTATAGGTCCCTGGGACTTTAGTGGGCCATAACTTCTTTTGGGACTTTGAAAAAAAAATTGATTTGTTTTCTTTGCGTTTCATAGTGCCCAAAAGGCTATACTCAAACTCCTAAATCCCACCCCAAATTTGACTCTCTGACCTGTTTGTGTCTTTTTGCACGTTTTATTAAAATTAGTGAATGTCTTATTTATAGGTATCCTGATGCTGTGCCATATCTGCTCTACGAGTCAGTGGTGTCGTCGATGCGTATCTGGCGGCGATCAGTCGTCCCTCCAGTACCCAGGACCCTTGAGGCATACGGGGTGGCGCTCGCGGAGCATAACACTTATAGCAATTTGCTATTAGGGACTGTTTCCGCGGGCGGCGCCTCGGCTATCATTTTTATAATGCCTAATTTTATTGCGTGCCTCCAAGCCTCTGAAACAGTGGTTGTGGATGGCACATTTTTAACAGTGCCGGCTGGGTTACCTGCAGCCCAAATTTTGACCCTGCATGTGGTGATCGCTGGTCACTCATTTCATCCAGTCATCGTCTTGATGCAGAATCGTCGCAGGCTGCTTTACGAAGCGGTCCTTTTGCGCGTTTGGCAGGCTGCCGGAAACCCAAGGCCTGTCCACATAGTAACAGACTATGAGCAGGCTCTTCAGAGAGCGCTTCAGTCTGTTACAAATGTGCCAGTGTCAGGGTGCCTTTTTCATTTATTTCAGGCGCTTCTTCGACAAGCGAGACGACAGGACATCCCGGCGGCCCACCGCAACACTGCTGGGTACAAGCTGGTGCAGCTGTACGCCGCGCTGGCATATCTGCCAGCTGATCGCATTGCGCTCGGGCTGGCAGAAGTGCCAGCTATCGCGGCAGAAAGAGGTCTGCCATACAATGAAGAATTTCATAATTACTTTATTGCACAATGGATGGTCAGGGTGAGCTAAACATAATTTTTTTTATTATGTTTCAAACCTGCCGCTAACAACTTTGTGTCTTTGTTTCTAGTTTAGGTAATTAAGACATTGTAGGACATAGAAAACGTAATTTCTATTTTACAGGAGGGACCCGAGAGGATCTCGGTCTATCAAAGGCCCCACCGGACCTCCAATGTGGCGGAGAGTTTTCACGCTTCTTTGCGCAGATCTCTCTCCGGAAACCCGAATGTGTGGAGGTTCACAGGTAGAACAAATATGCAATTATTTAGTAGAAAGTATATTGTAGTTCAGCAAAATAGTATTATTTAGAAAGTAGTAAATTGAATATTTTTAATGAAGAAGTTTCGTCACACGCCTGGCGCGAAAGTATTTTGCAAGCGCAATTTTAAGGCCCTATAACTTCTCTATTTGTAGAGATATTTTCATGAATCTTTTACACCTATGTTTAATTTTACTTATATTTTCAAATTTATGAAAAAAAAAATTGTAATCTTCTCCATTATATAAAAAGGGATGTTGACTCATTTTAAGTGTTAAATTCATAGATTTATAATAGCACTGTTCCATTTTCGTTCCTATCCCTCAGTCACAGGCCTGTTTCTTTTGCACCATAATAGGTAGACTCAGTCTTATTTATTACTACGGCCACTGCCAATAACGAAAATAAGTGTTTTTTTTTCAGTTTGTACGGGGGTCCCGACCCTTTCGTGTCAGTCTCGCTTACTATTAGTATATCAGTCAAGTCATTAAATACCCTTCTTGTAACTAAAGTAACTTCTCTTCTTCCTAAATATTTTATTCACTTCTAATGTAACTTTCAAATGAATCAAATTTCAGATATTCTTGTTATATTATTGTTTATTATTATATATGTAGAGTATATTCTGTACGTATTTGTGTTGTAAAATTACGATTGATAAAATGAATGTTTCAGATGTATTTACGTACGTAGCGTAGCTAGATTTACTCTACCAATACCCCATTACTGAAGGTAAGTTTAATGTTTATTTTTTTCCCCAATTAGTAATATTACCCAATTTAAAAAATCACAATTGCATGAGTGTTCAAAGGTATTTGCTCGTATTTAAGACTGATTCGATAGTTGAAATGGTTGGCTTGGGCTCCAAAAAGTCGTGGGTTATATTTTTGCCTTGAGCAAAATATTTGAGTGATGAACAAAGATGTCTGTGAAATGTAATGTTTTGCATACCTATGAATCTTTCTCTGGTACCTTGATTATTTTTGAAATTAATTATCACTGTCCACTTCAATTTTTTTTTCATGAAGTTTTATCTTAATTTCATGATAGGTACGTAATGACCAATTTTTGTCTGTTTAGAGATCATTCAGCAGAAGATGGCAGTGACTGCGGCACGATTCGAGGCTCAGCGCTTAGGTCGGCTGGTAAGACGTAACCGCGAAAGGTCTTACATCAATAATAATATTTTAAATGGCAACAACAGATCCCTTGATAGGGGTCTTGTTTCTTTGCGTCAATTTTTGACGGCAACGTCCCAACTATTGGACGTAAACGTAGAGGTTGTGGCTGCAGAGGATGTACCCGAAGTAGCTGTTGAAGTCATCCTGGGCGAAGACCATCTTTTCGCCCCAGCAGCCGCCCCTCCGTCACCCCCGCCTGTAGAGCCTTTGGTTCCCCCACCCCCGCCTGTAGAGCCTTTGGTTCCCCCACCCCCGCCTGTAGAGCCTTTGGTTCCCCCACCCCCGCCTGTAGAGCCTTTAGTTCCCCCACCCCGGGCTGTAGAGCCTTTAGTTCCCCCACCCCCGGCTGTAGAGGACGTACCCGAAGTAGCCAATGAAGTCGTCTTGGGCGAAGACCATCATTTCGCCCCAGCAGTCGCCCCTCCCCCACCCCCTCCTGTAGAGCCTGCTGTTGAACCTGCCGTTATAGCAGTATGTCGCATTTGTTGGGAGTCTGCCCCAAATACCGCATTAATTCCGTGTGGTCATTTAATTTGTACAGGTTGTTTAAATTCATTACAGCAGGCACAACACCAGGAATTTAACGAGCATATTTGTCCATTTTGCAGAACTCCAATAGTTAGAACCTTGCGTATTTTCATGTAAATATTTTTTTCCAAATTTATTAGGCGCGTTCACTTTTCTTGTTAAAATTTGTTAAGACCTTGTTGCGTTTGCGTCGTAATCGGGACAGGTTTTTGTTTCTTTTTTAGTTGAATAGTCATAAGATAGAGTTAGGGAAGAATAAATACTGCATGCCATCGTTTATGTAGTAGGGAAACCAGTGCATGCGTATGAACAGTGTGCCTTTTTTATTGTTTGTAGGTATAATATTATATTACTACCTACATATGGTGTAATAATATTATACCTACTTACGGACCAATTGCGAGAATGGTATGGCTGTGTAACTCCGCCGCATTATTGTGTAAAAATATGTTATATTCTGAGGCACAAACACTTCACGTAGGTATTATAAAATAATTATGGAAAGCAGAGTATAAAAAGTTGATTTGTAATCATTTTTACTAATGATAATACATAAATACTCAATATGTGTGTCGGGTTTGTCAGGAATTATTTCTGTAGGCTCGGACTAATGTGGGCAGAAGACTGTTCTTTCAGGTGCACGGTTCGGGTTGGTTATTTCCATGGAGAAGAACCGTCAAGAAACTCCATGGTCACTCTTTGAAGCAAAACAATAAACTTTTTTTTTTTCATTTTTTTTTTCTTTTCTAACATACACTGAGTAAACTAACAAATTACTTGAGATTACACTTTAACCCATTTCCTGTCCCATGAACCACATATGGTTCAGGTTGATTGTTTATCTATTGTGTCTACTTTATGGACAGATTGCTTCAACCAGCCCGCGAAATTCAAATTTTCTTTCATTTTTTACATTTTGCAGGCCAGTGCTAGGTTGTATGTTGATGTTATTTTGATTCGCGGCTGTAAGACGTATGTAGTTACAGAATTATAATTATACTATATAAAGCTCGATCTATATATATAAAACTCAAAGGTGATTGACTGACTGACAGTGATCTATCAACGCACAGCCCAAACCACTGGACGGATCAGGCGCTAAGAAAGGATTTTGATCAATTCTACCCCCAAGGGGATGAGTTTGTATGAAACTTTGTCAATTTTAAACCGATCGGGCTGAGACTGCATGCATAAAGCTACTATGATGTAGGCATCCCCTAAGAAAGGATTTTGATAAATTCCACGCCTAACGGGATAAAATAGGGGATGAAAGAATTATACCGTGGGACAATTATCGACCTCCACGCGGGCGAAGCCGCGGGCAAAAGCTAGTCATCAATACAACCCTCCAAGTTCATAATGGTGCATAAACGATTTTTTCTGTTTTTTTTTTTGTTCCTACACCATTATTACGTTGGAGGATTTTATTGATGATTTTAATTCTGTAACTATACATACGTCTTACAGCCGCGAATCAAAATAACATCAACATACAACCTAGCACTGGCCTGCAAATAGCAAAAACCAAAAGAAAATTTGAATTTCGCGGGCTGGTTGAAGCATAACACGATACAACACTGTATAGCTACGTAGGTACCTACGTACAGTCTCACAAACTTATCTGGCCCGGTGAGGGAGTCGCTGATATCGCATTTGGTGTCGCCAGGAAAAATAAATTTTACAATAAAGTGGGAAAGCAAGTCGATGTAACAAAAACATTTTGGTCCAAATCTTGAAAACTACTGAACCGATTTTTCAATCCGATTAATAGTTTCGGAGAAATACGTGGACTAACATATACATACATACCTATAAAAATATGCATATTTGTTTGGAAGCCGTAGACTATTATAATTATGTAAATATATTGCACTTCCAATAATATTACATAAGTAGGTACATAATACGTGTCAAATTGATAACCTCCTTTTTTGAAGATGGTTAAAAGTTAAAACTATGAAATTATGCACATACTACCTACGTAACACCTGGCGATTTGAAAGAATGTAGGTAATATGTTAATTAGGTACCTAAAAAACAAAAACAAGCATATTCCTCGAAAATATCTATATTTTAACACAATAATTATGATCATCTACATAAAATGTCTGGCGAGTGTTCTCTAACGGGAATACTCCAGGTATTCCCGAGCCACCTGATTCATCAGTCACTTCATCATCAGAGTCACTACTTTCACTTTCACTGTCACTGGCCAAATTAATGATGAAAGGCTCGTCTAAGTATGCATCCCTACTTCTATACTCGTTTTCAATTTTTTTTACATGATTGCAGTGCTTTTGCCATTCTTGCACTGTTATCTTATTGAAGGCTTCTGCAATCAAAGTAGGCATTTCAGAATTTGATTTATTAATGTTCTGATTAGCTACGTTTCGTTTCATAGAGCTCCAAATCATTTCGATTGCATTTAGGTCGCAATGGTATGGCGGTAATCTTAACACGCTATGTCCACTGTTTTTCAACAGTTCGTCTATTTCGTATATAGGTTTTGGTTTATGTCTCTTAATGAGTTCGTAGAGTTGCGGTTTTGTATACTGTTCGTTAAATTCTACATTATTTTCCGTCAGCCACTTTTGCATCTCAGCTTTTTTATGACTTCCATTAGGAGTTCTGTTTATGCAAATGCTATGATATGGGGCGTTATCCAATATAATCAGTGTTGGCTGATGTAAATTGGGCAGAAGTTTATCGGTCACCCATTTTTTAAAATTCTTACTGTTCATTTCGTCGTGATAATCGCCACTTTTTGTGTTCGATTGGAACACTAATAAAGCATTCTCCACAAACCCTGCTTGTCCTCCCGCATGAACAATTATCGATCGATTTCCTTTGGAGACTGGGTTTAGCACACCGTCAATTTCATCACTCTGCCAGCAGCGCCCAGCTGTATGAGATGCGTGAATATAGGTCTCGTCCAAAAATATGACTGGTTTTTGTTCACCTCGTTCATTGTCTTTAATTTTTTGAAGATAATTGGCTCTCCATGCTGAAATATCATTTCGTTCTATTAGAATTTTTCTGTTCGATTTTGTCTTCTTGTAACGAAATCCAATTTTATGGAGTATTTTCCGAAGAGTTTCTCGACTCCCTTTAAAATCAATGTCTTCTTGGAGCACATTTAATAAGTTTGGTATTGTGGGAATTTCTTTCCGCATAGTGTAAAATTCATGAATTTTTCTTCTTATGACACCAAGATCGAAATCATCCACTTCAATTTTACCTTTCGTCCTTTTCCTTTTTTTTCCTGGCGTGGAAACTTTTGTTCCAGTTTCATCTGCCTGTTCTTTTTCCTTGACAAGTTTTCTAACAAATCGCTCCCCAACACCTACAACAAAAATAACGAAATTTTTTGAAAATCATACGTCTATTCTACTAGCACGTGCGAAATGGTGTTTTCGTGGAATTTATTTTCAAAAGCTGACAACACTAACCTGTGGCGGCAGCTACGCGTTCATACAATTTTTCGAACGGTATTATCGGTGCCTGAAGGCGCTTTTCTTCCTTCATAAAATCTAAGACTTGTAATATAATGTTCCTCGCGTCACTTTTTAAAGCTTTCGGCATTTTTCACTAGCTATAACCACTAAACGAAAAATAAACACACAGAGCAAACAACCAATGGCGGATATGTCAACGGATGGCTGGCAGATTGACATTTCAAAATGGCGTCGTTAGTTTCTCTTTTTGCCACCGGGCCAGATAAGTTTGTGGCACTATATCGCAAAACGCGCGATGACCGCTTGCCAAACGAGAATTAACTGAAGCGCGCCCCACCAACTCCATCAAGCGCCACCGGCGCACCCATAGATATCAGAACGAGTCTTGCGACATGTGTAATGACTCTGGCAGGGCCACCATCAGGGTAATGAAATGATTTAGAAAGTACGATCTGTGGCAAGGCCACGGTACCATGCAAGTACTGAACCTTAAATTTTCATACTCCGCTGATAAGTAAATACCATCTACGTATTACTTTTTTTATGTAAAATGTTTCTGCGCCCCAGAGAATAGCATGCACAAATGTGACGGTCCTAAGCCCGTAAAAGGAGGAAGGCACCGCCCTAATACCATTCACAATTTTTTTTAAATATAGGTATTAGTTTATTTTTGAGTTGGCATTTATAATTACCTACTAAGTATAGCTCTTTTAGTTACGAGAATAATACGAACCTCACGAATTGGCCATTTTAAGAATTAGCCTTTTAGAGATTTAAGAATTTACGAAGCTACGGTAGTCTTTTTCATAGTCGGTCACAGATTAATAATAGATTCGGTCCTTTTTTACCCGTGGTCCCGGTCCCTTAGTCCCTGGAAAGGGACCGCGAGTATTTTTTTTGCCCGTGGTTCCTCCAAGAAATACAAATTGTAGGTACTCCATCCATCTTCTGTCCCCGAAGTGCCGGGCTTCCGCCGGCCTCCTACGTCGGCCTACGGCCCGGTGCTCATGCCGCCCATAGGATAAATACGGTCGTAATATAGGAACACGAAGAAAAAAAGAAGGAACCACGGAATTTTCCAGTATTTTATGGACCACGAAGAAAAAAAGCTCCTAGTTTTATTATTGCAATCACGCCGATTACCCGATAAGGTGATTGGCTTCAACCAGCCCGCGAAATTTAAATTTTCTTTCGTTTTTTGCAATTTGCAGGCCAGTGCTAGGTTGTATGTTGATTGAAATAACTCGACCGCACAAAGCTAATGTTTTTGGAATACAATTTGTGGTTTGTGCATTACAGAATTCTGAATACCATGGTTCCCAATCCTGGAAGCAGCAGTACCTACCTACGTAGCACGGACGGCCTACCAGCCATAAAGCCAGAAGTACCTACCTGCCGACATTTATAATAATCAATTCCTAATCAATTTACATAAAATGTAACAATGTAAAGTACCTATTTAGTAAATTATAACATGATACCTAATTTATAGTTTTTATTTATCTTTTATTTATTTATGGACAACGATCTAATATAAAGCGATAGATAAAGCTACACACTTGGGGGAGGCCTATGTCCAGCAGTGGACGTCTTTCGGCTGAAATGATGATGAGTTAAAGCTATCATTTACCCTTAAGGTGAAAGCGTCAGGGTAGCCCGCGAAATTCAAATTTTCTTACGTTTTTTTTGCTATTTGCAGGTGTAAGACGTATGTAGTTACAGAATTATAATCATCAAAATCAATACCCTAAGTTCATATAACTCGAGGAACGACTTTTTCGAGGTCAAAGTCATTCCTCGAATTATATGAACTTGGAGGGACATCCGCGAACAACATTTCCATCAACATACAACCTAGCCTGCAAATTGCAAAAAACGTAATCAAAATAGCTACCCTGAAGCATTCACATTGTGTAATGTTGGTAGGCCTCCTGCCCAGATCAAGGCCCTCTAAGGCCTGAGCCTAGAGGCGCCGCCAAAGAGCATCTCCCACACGAGTAGAATACGTTATGTCGACGCACAAAATATCGATAAATGCTAATACGATGCTACAAAATTGCGACACAACTAACACCCCGACCATAAAAAGGCACAATTTGTCGGTAATAGTTCAATCTGGCAATATAGTACAAATTAATGGAGCCTGTGCTATCCGACAATGTTTAAAAGATGGGTGTTCCTTAAATTTTTGCTTAGTAGTGACACTTAATTCGGTTGCTTGGATCACCGGACGAGTGAGCCGAGCGGTGCGTGCACGCTGACCTCTACTATAGTGTAGGTAACTGTGTAAGTGCTAGTTATGGTCGTGCTATCGGTCATTGACCCACCTACTTAGTTATATTAAAGTTCTTAACTTTGAAATCCAAAAATAAGACAAACAGGTCTTGATTGGTCATCTATCGTGATCTTCAACATTGTTTCTAATGAAAATCGGGCTGGAAACCGCATTTAGTACATACCATTCAACCATTCTATATCCAGTAGGTACTACTGGACAGATTTGAACAGGGGCGTAGCTACCGCCGTATCTGCCGTATCAATTTATATGGGGCCCCCGGGCCACGGGGAGCCCCAACGTGCGTAAGCCAAAATTAATAAATACAAAAATTAATAAATTTGGAATAAGTGACAGATAGATAATTATGATGAATATAATTACATATTTCTTTTAATTATATGCAAACATTTTTTTTTTCTTTTGTGCGAAATCTTTACCCTTCCTAAGGGCCCCCAAACAAATTTTTATACGGGGCCCCGCCAAGGCACGCTACGCCACTGGATTTGAATGAAGTTTTTCATACAGAATTAACATTAGGGCTTTCCTTAGTGACTTAAACTTCGGCGAGATTATAACATGCATTAAAACTAGGAAACATTGTGGCTCTGTTTCGTCTACATCGCGTAGAAAATAACCAGGACCGACAGTAACGTGCACTCCGAATCCGAAGCACGGAATCATCTTACTTTCTAAACAATCAGGTGATTTTAACCTGCAATGCCCTAACTAAACTTGGAACAGTCCCTTAAAGATATTTTTATGAGACAGTGTCCCCATCCCCACCGGTAATCGAATCCAGAACCTCGGATCGCATGGAGGCTGTTAATTTGTTGATGATCTAATAAAAATAGCTAATGGTTCATCATCATCATAATTGCAGTCCACTGCTTGACATAGGCCTCCGCCAAGGTGCACCACAAGGTCTAGAGGTTAAATTGGTCTTTCTTACTTAGGTAATTAATAAGTATAGACTACTAGCTGACCCGCGCAACTTCGTCTGCGGATCATAAATAGAGATGCAAGCTATCCTATCTTTCAAGTTGAATCTAACTGAACACTGTGTACAAATTTGATTAAAATCGGTTAAGTGAGACGGCCGCCCCGCCCCGCCCGCACCCGCGCCCGTCATTCATAAATAAATTCCGACATTGCTGTCCTTCAAGTACGCGTGTACAGAGTGTTTCTTTAACGTATCAATTTACGATTTTTAGTGAATATTTTAATATAAAAAAAAATAAAAACATTTTATTTTCGAATGGTAATATTTTTTTTAGCATGTATGGATGCTATACTATTGCGGGTTAACGGGAACGCCCTCTGTTAGTTAACATACTGTATATTAAGATTATATTGAGGAGGCCCATGTTCAATAGTGGACTTCCTATGGCTGATATGATGATGATAATATTTATACTGCATTTTTGTTTATTTAATTTTACTTTTATGTATCATGGAAAGAAGCAATCTACAAATAGAGAAGAGATGATTTATGTGGTCGCGGGATGTGTGTGGAGAACAAGGGAAAGGACTATCCTGCAGGACGTACCTACTACAGACGAGGAAGAGTGAAAAAAAGACAATGAAATTAAATATATAATTAATTTAATTACAAATAAAATTATATAATAAACAATTAGTAGGTGGTACCTACTATTTTAAAGGCTATTCTATTATTATCCGTCAAGGATCAAAAATATAAGTATTACCTAGTTGGTTTTTTTGATTATTTTAGATAGAGAGATAAGCTTTAGCATTCATAGAGCAGTAACTATAATGCTATCCCGATAATAATTTACTTTGCCACTTTCATAATAACTGTCTCCACACTTAATCTTCATAACTCTGGTTGCGCCCATAATTTAGTTTATCCAATTTATTATGGTCCTGGTTGCTGATGTTATTCTTGAATTTGTTTCATAGTAGGTATTTCTTTTGCCTTAGCAGTTAGGTATGTAATTCAGGGCAGCTTTGACTAGATATAACCAATTAACTTTTTACTAAAGTGTTCATTTCTTCTGCGATGAAACCATATAATATATATAATGTAATGGAATTCTATGTCAGGCTTGCGGTCCTCTTGAGCAGCAAGCAGCAACACAATAGTGGTATGGACTATGTTTGGGGCAAATATTTCATTCCTTTTTTAATTATCTCCATCAAGTGTGAGTCGCACACATCTTATGATTGCAGTGAAAATCTAAAAATAAATATGATTAATTAGAAAGTTATTAAGATGGCAGCTAAAGGCACCTTCTACAAAATTACTAGTTTTAATAAAATAAACACTGATGAAATTTTTTCATAGCTACACTTTGCTAGCACGTAGGTATAGATATAGTATGTACCTACTTATGTATTACTATTTTTAATAAGTATGTATGTATTAAAGCTAGGTATGTCTTATGTTGTAGATCTTTTGTCAGATAGTAAGGACCTACATACATAATATAGAGTACCTACAAGGATTGACTAATTACATCACAAAGCCAAAGGGACCAAACTGACAGCCCCCAGTTTTATGAGCTCTAATAATTTACACACTGATAATCTAAGGTATCATAATTGAGACCATTTGTAAGTTACGGAAAGAATCATAGAGAATAATGCTATTGAGATGGGTTAGTAAACAGCTCTTAATAACGAGGGCCGGCAGTCTCGACAGAGATAACGACAAAATCGTTAACTTTCGATTGCAAAATTATCAATGAAAACATTCAGTTGCAATAATGATGCTTGCGAGAATCGCATCTTGGATGTGGAGACTTACGTTTTCCGTAAGCACCGATAATGCAACCGCATTTATTCGTTAGTAATAATCAGCGATCAAAAGTTAACGATTTTGTCGTTATCTCTGTCGAGACTGCCGGCACTGTTGCTCATGGAGAAATTGTTGTGATACTGTTATTAAAACTTCCGTATTACTTACGTACGTACTTACACCAATGATGTTGTAATTTGTAATAGCATAGGCACTTACCTACTTGCCAAACATTTTGCAACATCTCAAGATCACAAATGAAATATAATTTCTTGTTGAAAACGCTTGCACGTTGCTGATGTTATTATTAAGTATTTCATTAACTTTTGTTTTCTTCCATCTCATATCAGGACCATTTTCTCTTCCTAATTTAGCTGCAGGAGGGTGCCTTACAACCAGAACTCAACAAGTAAACCCAAACTGCGTTTTTAAAGTTCCAAACAAAAATTCTAAACGAATAGTTCACAGATTTACTTCAATAATAATTGATTGAACGTCAACCACACGTCAAATGAAACAAAATCAATCAAAATCAATCCTTAATCAATCAAAATCTCATCCCTAGTTTCACATGGCTTTTTACTTTTTTATTGTGACGTCACTGTTTGTTTTGATTCCAATTCCCGTGCTGTACATTATCAAGCCGGACACTCTTGGTCCGGGCCGAGAATGCGCGACATGACAATGTACGTCATTGGAATTCAAAACACGTTCATTCCAATGTCGTACGTTCTCGTGCCGTGCATTGCTGTGTTGTGCATTGCTGGTTCCCATAAGGATTGGCACTTCTAAAATGTACTTCATGATAATAGATTTGATCCATTCAAACAGTATACATGCACAGCTCTTTATTTTATTCTCCCACGATGACTCTGTATCCAACATTTTTTCTTTTAATTGCCTCCATATCCCTCCAATATTTGATCTTCTGCTCTTTGATCGATTCTCTCTATAATTGTCTTCTGAATTTTTACTTTCCCTATCGCTTTCTGACTCTTGAGAGCTTCCTATTGCTATATCTTCTGAGCTATATTTTTGAGAGGGGGGTAGGGGGGTGCTTCTTCTTCCTACATTTTTCTTCTTTTTCTTTGGGTTTTTGTTACCTTGATTCCTTTTTACCATATCTGAATAGGAATTCTTACTTTCAGAGAAAAGACCTAAGGTGTGATCTTCACTTGACTTCTGTTTCTCTTCAGTTGATATATATTGATTCTCTTTTCTAGAGGCAGGTTCCTTTGTAGGATGCTCTGGCGGGACATACATGGTAAGGGCCCGCTTATAGGTACAATTGAATTCTGCCATCAGGTCTCTGATCTTTTTCTCTTTAATATATACAGGACACTGCTTTGCTAAGGTCATGTGAGGGCCGGAACAATTATTACACTTGTAATCCACTGTATCGCAATTAGGATGATTCTTGCTACATTTTGGACATATCATCTTATTGGATGGGCATAATTTCATTGTGTGTCCAAATCGCCAACACCGCGCACATTGCGTTACTGGATATTTATAGGGGGTAACTTCTGCTCTTGTGTTAAATATATATATGTAGGAGGGCAACGACGACCCTATGAAACATATACGAACTGCCTCCGATGGCTCCCATCGAGCATCTAAACTATTTCTGCGTTTTAACCTTTTCACTCCTATTATCTGAATATCACTCTTCAAACCTTCCACTATTTCTTCTTCAGATAAATCCAGGTCAATATATTTCACCACCCCGAAAGACTGAATTGTTTCCAAAGTTCTTTGACATTTATAACCCTCATTCTTAAAATATTGGGAGTTAATCAATCGATCACAACTATCTTCATTACTAAATACTATCAGTACTTTGTAAGGGTTAACGTATTTTATTCGTGTGATATCATCTATATTCTCAGATTTAAAAATCTTTGCCAATTTAAATTGCTTCGGAAGTATACTTATCGATGAAACGCAAACTTCGATTCTGTCCTCTGCTATTCTGATTGTATCATCTATCTCACTCCCTCTAGCATATCTTTTACCTTTTCTGTTGACTGTTGTCCAAATCTCGTCCTGACTTACTTCTCGGCTCCTCTTATTATTTGATACATCTGTTGTCCAATGTTGTTGAGACCCAACACTCGACATGTCTATCTCACGATTATCTCTCTCTTGATGTAATTCTTCCATACTACTTGTCATCTCACGGTTTTCTCTAGTCATTCTTCTCATATCATCACAATTGTTAAAAGCTGTATCATCTAACTCATCACTAGCCATTTTTAAATAACATCGTAATGAGCTTAATAAACAAAAACGATAACAC
The DNA here is from genome assembly GCA_927399505.1 of Luperina testacea. NCBI lineage: Eukaryota > Metazoa > Arthropoda > Insecta > Lepidoptera > Noctuidae > Luperina > Luperina testacea. Next base: position 12,227,086 of record OV656756.1, read on the forward strand.
TCGGGCCGTGGTCGAGTGATTCAAACCGGTTTGGCGTCGAGCAAACAGCGCGTTCAACGAGACGTACTAATAATTATGGCAACTATTAAAATATCTCCGATAACAGTGCGCGCTCGTTCGCGTAATGACCGAGACTGGAAAAAACCTTTAAATCCGTGCGAAGTTAGGGCATTTTAAGGTAATATAATAATTGCTCTGCAAAGGTTAACTGAAAATTCATTAGGGCGCGGTCAGATCGCAAGCTATAAACTAGTGGATAGTGTCCTAGTAAAGTTATAGCGCATGACTGTCAGATCAGTGAGCTTTAATTATTTGAGAATAGGCTTTAAACTTGGCCTAAAAACTACTTTGGTTGAGCTAATATCTCCTTTTTTTTTTTTTTTTTTTTTTTTTTTGATCTGGGGTGGAAAATCCTCATGGATGTCCGCCGCCCTGGGGCGGGCGGCGGGGTCTGTCAGACTCTTACTGACTAAAAACCACCCCGGGTGTTCCATCTCACACCTACGCCGGGGGTCGCGGGAACGTACGATCCTTCCGCAACCCCCGGCTGGTGCCGGCCCGCCGCAGCGGGCCCCGTCTGGTCGGGGGGGGGGAGTGAGGTGTTTGACTCCCCCCGCGACGTCTAAGAGGGGCGCGCGTGGAACACATCGCGCCGCCACCTCGGGTCCTGATGTGTGGGGGGCGACGGACGTCCCCGAGTCCGTCGCCCCTGGACCCGTTTAGGGGGGCCGGAAGAGGGCGTTGTCCGCCCTCCGCCGACGCCCGGTGCGCCTGCTGCGGGCAGGGTGAGTGGACGAGATCTCCCTCTCCCTTTCCGCAGCCTCCTTCTGCGAGACGACTGTTTCACAGAAGGAAACCACCGCGTCCCAGGACTCCTCGCTGTCGACCATGGACTCGACCACGGCCGGCAGCGAGAGGTCACTGCCTACTTCTGAGATGAGGGCACGGCGCGGCTCCTCCCAAGCGGCACACTCTGCCAGCGTATGCCACGCCGTGTCCTCCCGGCAGTCGACGCAGTGGTGACACCGGGCGTCCGGCTCCCTGTTTATGCGACACAGGTACTTCCCGAAGCAACCGTGCCCCGAGAGCACCTGCGTCACCCGAAACGACAGGGAGCCGTGCCTCCTCCCGAGCCAGCGCTCGAGCACTGGCCGGACCGCCTCGATGGTACCGAGGCCGGCGGTAGGGCGCGAAAGCCTGTCCCGCCATTCCGCCACCAGGACCTCGCGAAGCTGAGACCGACGCAGCTCCATATGGCGCTGCGTCAGCCCCTCGCCCCGCGCCCGCGCTTCCTCGCGCCACCGGTACAGTGACGCGAGTACTTTCGCCTCCAGGTCCCAGGGCGGGGATCCGGCCAGTACACAAGCCGCCTCGTAGGAGATCGTGCGATACCCCCGGACGACTCTGACGGCCATAGCTCTCTGCGGCTTTCGCAGGACTGCGATGCTACCGGCCGTCAGGTCAGTCGCCCAGATCGGGGCCCCATACAGGGCCATGGATCGCACGATCCCCACGTAGAGCCGCCTACAGGCGGCGCTCGGGCCCCCCAGATTGGGAAGCAACGTTGACAGCGCCCCAGCAGCGCCCAACAACTTGGGCGCCAGCCGCCGGAAGTGGGGGCCGAAATCCCACCGGCTGTCGAGCACCAATCCCAGGTACTTCATGGTGGACTCGACAGCGATCCGAGCCCCCCCGACCACCATGTGTGATCCGGGCGGCGGCGCCCGCCGGGGGCCATGAAACACCATGGCCTCCGACTTGTTGAGGGCCACCTCCAGGCCCAGGCGACGTATGCGGCTCACCACCTGTGACACCGCAGCCGTCGCCAGCAACGCTGCCTCCCTGTGCGAGCTCCCCCGGGCAGTGACCAGCGTGTCGTCAGCATAACACGTAAGGTCCACGCCCGGTTGGAGCTCGCCCCTCAACACCCAGTCGTAGCCGATGTTCCACAGGAGCGGGCCCAAGACCGAGCCCTGTGGAACACCGCACGACATGCGGTGCTGGTGTCCGCCATCACGTCCCACGTAGGTGACACACCTCTCCGACAGATAAGCCCCAACGACGTGGCGGAGGTAGGGAGGCACCCGATGGTACCGCAGTGCCTCCCGAATACAACTCCAGGGCAGGGTGTTGAAGGCGTTGGAGATGTCCAAGGACACCGCCAACATCACCCCGCCCCGGGCCACTGCTTCCTCCGCCAGGACTCTCACTCGCGACACAGCGTGAATGGTAGAGCGCCCGTGCCGAAAGCCGAACTGGCTGCCGTCCAGATCCGGCCCCTCTCCGCACAAGTGGCCGACGAGGCGGGCAGCGATTATCCGCTCGAACAGCTTACCCACCTCGTCTAGCAGCACTATGGGCCGGTACGCAGACGGCGAGTTCGCAGGGCGCCCCGCCTTCCTGAGCAGGACCAGACGACCAGATTTCCACAGAGTGGGAAACTGGCCCCGCTCAAGGCACGCTGTGTAGAGTCCTCTCAGTTGGGGCTCAAGCTCCTTCATAGCGAGGGCTAACACGCAGCCGTGGTTTCGTGGTTTTGGTGTTCAATTTGAATGATGTAAACAAAAAACAGTCTTGCTAGCGAAGGAGGCGGGCGGGACGGCTGAAGGAGAGAACCTCCCGTCCCAGCCGCCGCGGGAGACGCTCCGGGCGTCGGGAGCCGTGCGATGACTCCCGGCCAACGTAGGCGCGGGCCTGCGAGCGAAGAGTAATAGGTAGCTCACCGTCTGATCAGGACCAGGGCCCGTGCCGGGCGGCGCGTTACGTGTTCCACGCGCGCCTCAAAGAGATGTCAGAATCAAATGAAGGGGCCCGTCAGGACCGAAGCCTGCCAGGTTAGCGGGATTGTCCGAAAGGGTTACCGCTGGCCCGGAACATAAAGGGCTAAGGAAGGAACACGGGTGGGTTTTAGATAATAAGAGTCTGACACTCCCTTCTGCTCCACCCAGAGCGGGAGGGTTCATTTGATGATTTCCCATCTTGAAAAAAAAAGGTAAAAATTTGAATACAGAGTAGAGGAAGCGCCGATGCAGTAAGTGTCTCAGGTACGAGATCTAGGAGTACCTACTGCTTACCCCGGATCTAACTTTCTGGGATCATATAGTTAAGATTTGCAAGAAGGCGTACAGAAACGCTGGGTTTCGTGCTAAGACAGTCGCAGGGATTCACAAACGTTACCACGCTCAGGGTGCTGTGACGCTTTGGTAAGGAGTCACTTGGAACACAATGCGGTGATTTGGGTTCCTCATGAAGCGAAATAAATGTCATGCTGGAGCGAGTACAGAATAAATTTACAAGACACTTGTATTTTAAACTTTATGGGGTTTACCCATTTTACCCGCTGATGTATCCTACACTGTTTGTACTGGGTAGGGTATGGTGGGGTACAACGAACTCAGAGTGCGCCGGGAATTTACACTTGCATCGTATGCGCTAAAGCTCCTGTGTGGAGTAGCTCATAACCCGGGTGTGTTGCGTCACCTGAAGCTGTGCATGCCAGACGGTACGTATGGAGGCGGCGGCGACCGCTACTGCTGGCCGTGCCTGCTGCCAAAACCAACCTGCTGTCAAAAACACCCCACATCCGCGCAATATGTGTACTAAATGAAGTCCATGAGAGAATTGACATTTTCGTGCAATTTGAGTGAATTCGTAAGAGTTTTGTTGAATTATGTTAGTTATATTTAAATATTAATATTCTGTGTTAGATTGTGATGTGTGTAAAGTGTTTTGTTTAGATTTTTAAGTATCTATTAGCCGTAAGTTGATTTTTCATTTTATTTTTTGTAGGTATGTATTTGCAAACCACTATTGTATTGGGGTCTGTTGAGGAATGTATACTCCTTAGTTAGTACTCTATGGTTGTGTTGCCTAGCAATACTGACTATTGATAAATAATGTCATCCGATTCATTCGTTTTTTCTAGTAAGATATAATATATTACTTTTCTCGTTTCTCTTAACTGTTTTCCTATATCCTCGCCACCTAACTTTAACATGGTAGCAGAGCGTGGTTGTGAGGGAAGCTGTAAAAGTTTTTCCTAGTAGGAAAGAATAATTAAGAAAAATAAAATTATTCTAGCAGAAAGTGTACCTAGACAAATCCATCGAAAATGGATAAGGCTATAGCTGAAGCCTCAAAGGTACAAATAGTGCACCTAAACGGAAACAACTACAAGCACTGGAGATATAGGATCGAAATGGTATGCAGAGCCATTCCCGGAGCTGAACAAATTTTGGAAGGAAAAATAATTAAGCCCGGAGAACTAGCAAAGACTGCTGATGCTGTTGCGAAAGTAGTATATGAGAACGATTTGCAACAATTTATAAAGATTGATTGTATAGTATTGACTCTGATGACAACGAATATGACAGACGAGTTACTGGAGCAAGTCATGCGTTACAAAAGCGCAAAAGAGGTATGGGACGAACTAGAACGCCTATACAGTGGAAGTAGCGAAGACAAAAGTTACGATCTCTGTCTGAAATTCTTTGATTATAAAAAGGATCCTGAACATGACATAAGGAAGCACATCTCTGCGTTGAAGAATATTTGGCACGAGCTAAATAGCCAAATCGAAGCAAATCTGCCTGAGATATTACTGATTTGTAAGATACTTGGAACTTTGCCACAAGAATATTTTGCTTTTAAGTCAAGTTGGCTTTTAATAACAAAAAAGGATCGGACAGTGGAGAATCTGACGTCGCAACTGAGCGCTTATGAAAAAGCATTGACTACTAAAGAAACTGAGAATACCGAGGAAGTATTAGCCGTGAAGACTCGGAAGAAGATGAAGAATACAGTTTTCAAATGTAATTATTGTGGAGAAGCAGGCCATGTTGTGCGAAAATGCCAAAAATGGATAAAAGATGGTAGACCGCCAAAGCCGTCAAACGCTAGACAAGACCCAAATGTGTCTGTAAATATGACTGTGTTAGCTATTGAGAATGGATTGCCAATAGATAAAGTTAACTGGTACGTTGATAACGGAGCGACAAGTCATGTTACTAACAGAGGTGACTTCTTCGATAGCTTCGAGCACTTCAAAGGAACACATACGGTGACTGCGGCAAATGGAGAAACCATTGAAGCAATTGGTAAAGGCAACATTAGAGCTGAAGCCATCGTTAATGGAAAAGTTGAGCAAATACTTTTGAAAGACGTTTGGTATGTCCCAAAGATTAAAAGAAACTTATTCTCAATGCTCTCTGTGCATGATAATTTGGTCACAAGTACGTTCGAATCTAAACCTAAGCAATGTGTAGTTAAAGTAAATGGAGAAGCAAAAGTAATTGGAACTAGAACGATTAAAGGGGGACTATTCAAGCTGGAGTTGAAATGTGTCGCGCCTAAAAATCAGGAAGTCAATCAATTACTGACAAACCCTTTACAAGTATACCATGAAAGGCTGGTACATCAAAATAAAAGACATGTTTGTCAGGTCATCGAAAAAGAGCTAGGATTAAAAATGGAGAACAACCAATCCAACATTTGTGAAGGCTGTGTCTATGGAAAGGCGCACAGGCATTCATTTGGAACAAGGGTTAGAGCTACTAAATCTGGAGAACTAATCCATGCAGATTTATGCGCGCCATTTCCTTATTCGATTTCGAAGTTTCGATATTACATCCTGTTCAAAGACGACTTCACACGTTATCGTCATATCTACTTTCTTCGACAAAAGTCTGAAGCAGCTTCAAAGCTTAAGATATTCTTAGATGAAGCTAAAGCAGCAGGACATGTCATTAAAGAAATGTTAAGTGACAACGGAGGAGAATTTGTTAGTGCGGAATTCAAAAATATCCTAACTGAAAACGGAATTAAGCAAAGACTCACAATGCCCTACACCCCAGAGCAAGCAGGCTGCGTAGAGCGTGAAAATCGAACGGTTGTAGAAGCCGCACGCGCCATCATGCACGCACATGATAAAATTCCTGATGACTTCTGGGCAGAGATAGTAAATGCGACAGTCTACGTGTTGAATCGCACAGGGCCAACGAACGTGCCAAGCAAGTCTCCACATGAGTTGTGGTACGGACAGAAGCCAGCGATAAAACATCTTAGAATACTTGGTTGCACCTGCTATGCCCATGTTCCTAAAGCTAATCGGAAGAAGCTGCACAAAAAGGCACAAAAAGGGATACTTATTGGTTATGAAGGAGATGAAGGCTATAGGATCTGGGACAAAGAAGCATTTAAATTGATTAGATCTAGAGACGTCACTTTTGAAGAGGTACCTTTACTGGGAAAATCAAAAGAGGATGTACAGAAACCGAAACAGCCGACTCCTGTTCTTCAGAGAAACTTCAATCATAATTTCCCAAGTCTCGAGAGTGAACATGAAATGAATGTTAATAAAGAGATTGGAGAACGACATGCTTTAGAGGATGAAATCGAAATAATTTCAAGACCTTCTTCATCAAGGGCACATATCAAAACCAATGAAGAAATGGTAGATGATATGAATGAATCAGATTTCGAGTCCTTGCCTTCTGAAGAAGAAAACGAAAACCTAGCTGAAGAAAACGAAAGCCACAATTCTGATGAAAACCGCATGGTTCTCAGAGATAGAGCAAACCTAAAGCCTCCTGTAAGGTTTAATGATCATATTATGGCTCTGGAAGCCAACAATCTATACGAGCCCCAAACCTATAAGCAGGCAATGTCATGTAAAGACAAAGAAAAGTGGACAAATGCTATCGAGAGCGAAATAAACTCGTTAAGAGAGAACGAAACATGGGAACTAGTCGAACTACCAAAAGGTAGAAAAGCCATCCCAAGCAAGTGGATTTTCAAAATAAAGACCAATCCGGATGGCTCTATTGATAAATACAAGGCTCGGCTGGTGATAAAGGGATATTCGCAGAAGAAAGATATTGATTTCCACGAAACTTTTAGTCCTGTAGCTAGAAGCAGCACGATAAGAGCCGTCTTAAGCGTAGCTGCAAGGGAGAAACTCAAGCTATCACAATTCGATGTGTCTACAGCCTTCCTTTATGGCACGTTAGACGAGGAGATTTACATGAAACCGCCTGAAGGTTATGCTGACGAGAGGTATGTCTTCAAGTTAAAGAAGAGCTTGTATGGACTAAAGCAAGCCCCACTCTGCTGGAACAGATGCATCACAGACTACATTGTAAAGGCAGGATTCAAGCAGAGTAATTCTGACCCCTGTTTGTTTGTAAGACGACAAGGAAAGGAGAAAATTATTCTGGCCCTTTATGTTGACGACGGTCTATTGGCATATACTAGCGAGAAAATGGCTAACTGTTTCCTAAATGAATTGAAAGCATATTTTAAGATAACAGTAAAACCCGCAAGCTACTTTCCAGGAATAGAGATAAAAAGGTACTCTGATGGTTCCATTTTCCTGTATCAGAAAGCATACGTCACTAGGTTGTTGGAAAGATTTGGCATGGGCGAATGCAAGCCAGTGAAAACACCAATTTTAAAGGCAAACAATACTCAGGTTAAGGAACATACTTCGGAGACATTTCCATACCGTGAGGCTGTTGGTGCCTTGTCCTATTTGATGACAAACACAAGACCTGATATTGCCTATGCAGTAAGCGTTGTGTCGCGAAATTTGGAGAAACCAACAAAAGAGAACATCCTGAACGTAAAAAGAATTATGCGATACCTAAAAGGAACTATGGATGAAGGTATATGTTACAGGACAGATAACGTTTATAGTTTGGAATGTTATAGCGATGCAGATCATGGTGGTGATATGGAAACTGCGCGATCTACATCAGGCATTCTCTGTATTTACGCTGGAGGTGCTGTTTCCTGGTATAGCAAACGGCAGAGCACCGTTGCAATATCCTCGACAGAGGCGGAAATTGTAGCAGCCAGCGAAACCGCCAAAGAAACTATATGGTTACAGAAGATATTTAAAGATCTTACTGGTACTAACTGCCCTGCGACCTTAGGTGTTGACAATGAAAGTGCAATAAAGCTGGCGAAGAACCCTACACAATTTCACCAGAAGAAAAAACACATCAGGATAAGATCTTTCTTCGTCAGAGAATGCTTACAAGATGGAAGCATGGCAATCAGCCATGTGCCAGCAACCAGACAGATAGCTGACATGTTAACAAAACCATTATATGGGCCCAGACTTGAAATACTAAAGAAGATGGCTGGCATTATCATCAACAGGGGTGGATGTTGAGGAATGTATACTCCTTAGTTAGTACTCTATGGTTGTGTTGCCTAGCAATACTGACTATTGATAAATAATGTCATCCGATTCATTCGTTTTTTCTAGTAAGATATAATATATTACTTTTCTCGTTTCTCTTAACTGTTTTCCTATATCCTCGCCACCTAACTTTAACAGGGTCATCCTGTAAAGATAGTCGGTCTTATTCATAATAAGTTATGGAACATCTAAAGGCTTGCTAAAGTCTCGTTGTCAAAAATTGGTATTCATAAACGCATTTTAGCACTAAAACGTTCTTTAAACCTACTATAAAGTTATGAAACCCAGAACCCTACTTTAACAGTATTTTAAGGAAAAAATGGCCGACTTTACATCAGCTGATGACATTTGACGTACAGTGTAACATGTGCAAAAAGTCAGTTTCGTAAACAATCGTACTTCGAGGTTCGAGGAGCTGCAGTTGTATTTCATTTATTTTGCACTTCTGTTTAACCAATTTAGTTTATTTATTATTATATACTACAATGCAAAATAGCAGCGAGGAAAAATATAACGCAACAAGAAATACTGTGGGACGCTGCTGCTTTAGACTGTGGAAATTACGCTTTCAATGTTTTTTACATGGCATACATGCAAACTAGGAAATGTGAAAACGACCATAGTGGCTAGAGCAGTACTTTACACTATTGCAGTTGACCGTGGAGACATGCAGTTAGAAGGTAGCAATATCATGAATATCATACAAAGTCACCCAAAGAAGTTGCAAGGGGAAATGCAAATGCTATTTTACAAACTATCAAGGAAACATTCCGCCGAGGTAGCCCCACTTTACCAGGTTGGAGGTACACCTTCCCACTTGTGTCCGGAGACGGTTCAGGGATTTCCGTGAGGATCACGAAGTTTACACCCTGCAGGAAGATGTTCCAGTAGGATGCAGCAGTAGGGTGTGGTTGTGAAGCTGTGTCGCAAACCATACTCCACCCCCTATCCTACCCTGTGTCCCAAAACATGCAGTCAAAGTAACCTCTGCGCTACCACTGACGACGTTGTGGAAGTGGCAAAGTTTTGGGCCAAGATCTAAAATACAGTCGTCCCCGCGACACGAAGAATAATAAAGAGGAGACATTTTAGCGAGTAGTTCATTAATAAAAAGCTTATGTACAAATATCTGTTTAATTTATTTATTTTTATAATACTCTAAACTTTAATTCGGCTTCTAGAACTTGTGCTAGCAGAACAACATTTTTTAAATGTTTCTTTTCATTTGCCATCTATGCCATCTCTTCTGTAGGCCGTTTCAGTTTCTGCTACTTGTAGTGAAGCACCATCCTTACTAGTTCTACTGTCCTGAAACACAAAATTAATGTTATAATTCTTTCTCTTCATTATCTTCTAAATACTAAAATAATTAAAGAAGTGGTGGCATAAAAATAACTAATATTACTAATACTAGTAATTATTAGTTATTGTTATGGCGGCGGTTTTTTTTTTCTTACAAAATAATGAGTTTTGTACAGGTAAACGAAGTTCTTGACATGCTTACTTTGTAAGTTTTAGTAAATTGGATAGGCACCTAATTCGTAAATCATGCCAGGCCGCCCCTTTTTCGCGTTGGTTTCGGTCAGTATCAGTGTTTTTATTTTCTATCTTCTTCTTAGTGCGCCCAGAATTTGGCTACTTGTTTGGCGCCATCATCAGCGTCCACCTTCATTTTCCATTATGGAGACCCTCTCCCTGACCAATTCTTCCAAAAAGATCTAAGGAAAAGCAATGTTTAAAAAAATGAATGTTTACAAAACAAAACTTACTTTGAACACTTTTTAGCTGTAACAGTACACACCTCATCGTCCTTCAACCAATATTCACTTCTTTGCCCTTTATTGGAACTAGTCTCCGGTCTTAATTCCATTTCTTATAGATACAAAAAAAATATTCAAAAGTTTTCGTTCGCGCCTGTTGTATCAAATTCATTGACATAAAAAACCATGTTACGACATTAACGCGTCAAAACTGACGAAACTGTAGACAATAAATTAGTTTTCCATACGTCTTATTGTCTATGGTCACAATTATTCAGTGCGTAGACAGATATTCTCGTTTGATGATTCAATATATTGACCAATTTGTTGGACGATTTCATTATAATGGCAACATATTGAAGTTAAAGGACATTTTAGTTATAGAACGTTTATGAAGCGTTTATGAATACAAAATTTTATCGAACGTTTTAAAGGCTTAATGAGCATTTTAACTAAAGTATGTTTTAAACCTTCTATAAGCTTTTTTTATGAATAAGACCGAGTGTGTGTAAGTTTAATAAATAAATAATAAGTACTTATATCCACCTGCTAGCCTCATAAATATTTCAGATCGTTCAATAAGCTTGCAATATGCATTCCATCGAAAAAAAAGATTCATTTTTGTCCTGGAAATACACTGAAACTGTGTCCTTCACTTCTTCATTACTTGAAAATTTCTTGCAATGATGATTTTTTTCCATGTTTGGGAATAAGATAATATAACCGCAGGGGGCCAGGTCTGGACTATATGGTGGGTGGTTAATTATTTCGAAGCCTGACTTTGACTTCGCAGCTTGACATTTTGTGTAAGACAGCAGGGCAGGGCAACACGCCTCTTGTGAACAAGCGTATTGTCGTGCAAGAGCAAGACGCCTTTCGTCAATTTTCCTCGTCTTTTCTATGATTGCTTCCTTCAAACGCTCCAGAATTGACGCGTAGTATTCTCCAGTCATATTAACGCCCTTGTCCTTATAATCTATCAGCAGGATTCCTTCAGTATCCCAGAAAACAGTCGTCATGAGTTTTGCGACACCTTGAACTTCTTAGGCGTTGGTGTGCCTTTTATATGCCACTGCATAGTCTTGTTTAGACTCTGGTTCATAATGATGAACCCACGTTTAATCTCCAGTCACAATTCGATTCAAGATATCCTCTTGATCTTTGTTACAGAGGTCCAAAAACGCACATGCACTCTCTACACGCTGTTGCTTTTGCGGCGGCGCGCGGCGTGACCATTCTCGGCACCCATCTTGCACTGACCTTGGTCATACGGAGATGGTCATGAAAAATTAAAAAAATGGTTGTATGAGATACCTACTTCAACCATTTCTGCAAGCTGTTTTTTCTTAAGACGAACATCTTCCAATATAAATTTTTCGACTTTAGCGATGACTTCGGGTGTGGTCACCTCGATGGCCCGTCCAGGCCGAGGATCGTCTTCAAGTGATTCTCGTCCTTGCTTGAATAGACGAAGCCACTTGTAAACTATGGTTTTACAAGGGCAAGAGTCTCCGTAAACGGAGGACATCTCTTCCGTAATGGTTTGGACGTTTTTTTCCTTGTTTGGTAAGGAACTTTATAACGGCGCGGTGCTCGATTTTCTCCATTGTGAACACTGTCTTCGATTAAGTTGCTTGGTTGATGATACATAGTTCAGAGACTAATGAGCCGATTTTAATAAAACTTAGTAAGTATTTCTAATAGATAGTGAATCACTCAACACGTTGAGGTCACCCCGATATTCCGCGAACATGAAATCGCACCTTCATGGCATGCACAGCATAGCGTGAATAGCATAGCATGGCATACATAGCAATTAGCATAACAGTAATGTTAATAAAGTCATGATAATTCCAATCCACATCGAAGGGTTGTTTCTCGAAGTTGTGAACGAGTATCATGTCTACCTTGAGGAAATTCATCCAGCTCATTAGACACAACTGTGAGAAAGAAGCCGACAGAAGAATCCAGTTGGGTCGGGCAGCATTTGGAAAACTTCGTCAAGTCTTCTCATTTCAGAGGACAGCGTGTAGTGGCGCAGACTGGGAGAGGCCTAGTCTATCCAGCAGTGGACTGCGATAGGCTGAGTTGATAATAAAGCCTATTTAGATATTAGTGATAAGTTTTATAGAATATAATAGAATTTTATTTTGCAAATATGGGTAATACATAATAGTTCTTAAGATTACATTTAGCCCAGCCACATTTTACCAATCGGCATGCAAACATTTAAAATTATTTATATCACTATTATTACACTTATTTAGATCAATTTATAAATTACTTTTATACAATTCTTAAATCATCAGCTATTAAAAATATATATTTTGCAGATATCAAAAGAAAAATATAGATGTAGGTATCATAAGATTAAAATATATCATGTCATTACTATTACAAATGTCATACCGTTTATCATTACATCAATTAACATGTCATTACTATTACAAATATTATTATTATGTTTATATATTTTTTTTTCTCTCGGCCTAGCCGGATAGAACTGATGGCACGGGCCTAAGCCAAGTGTCCAACAGTGGGGTTAGATGTGGGAGTAATATTATTATTATAATATTCCAAAATCAAAGTGTCAGTACTTTAAATGTCAAAAATCAAAAATGTCATACATTAAAATTTCAAAAATCAAGATGTCACTATTAACAAATATTTTTCTCCGATAGGAACTCAGTTAGAGTTACACTGTAGTAAGTTTTATCTACCAAAAATTTCCGCAATCTACTCTTAAATTGTGCTTAAATTGTATTTAAAGCTTTCCAACTACTCGGTAATCTATTGTAAATAATGGGGGCCATGCAAGAAACGCTCTTACGCATCAAAGTAGTTCGACATGATACCTGACATAATTTGCTGTTGTCACGTATAATCAGTAAACCCTGATAAAACCCATTGACAAAATGTCGAACTTCCATACAAACTTTCATCCCCTATATGTACCTACTTTATAACACTTTTAGAGGATTAATTTTCAAAAATCTTCGTTAGCGCTCTTTTTTGTTAAATAAAGTACATACCTACTCTTGAGCAAGCTTCCATGCGGGCAAATCAAGTAATTTGGCTATGCTGTGCTGTGTCAGAAACTTAAGATTTTAATTATGTGGACAAAAATGTTCTTGATGGTGATGGGATCTGCCATCGGCTTCCATACAAACTTTCATTCCCTATTCAACCTCTCAGGATGATTTTTCAAAAATTCTTCTCTATAGTCGGGATAAAAAGTAGCCTAGAGTGTCAGCTACCTCCATACAAAATTTTATCAAAATTGGCCCAGCCGTTTGAGCGTGAAGAAGTAACAAACATATAAACACACACACTCACAAACTTTCGCCTTTATAATATCAGTGTGATTTTACTAGCAGCGCACCGCGGTTTCACCCGCATCCGCATAAGTGTCGATCCCGTGGTAATATCAGGATAAAAACTATCATCCTATGTCCTTTCCCGGGACTCAAACCACAGTATAAAGACATACAGTACGACTTACGAGGTCTTCATATGTAAACGGACGAAACGCGAGCTATACCTACGCGCCTCGACCACGGCATGAGCTCAGCATGCAGACAGTCGCGACCATAGATTAACGTCGCGACTGTGCTGCAGTGACGAACGGACGGTGTGTTGTTTTTTTTAACAATAACCGCGCGATTTTTGCACTAAAAATAAGTTCAAGTACATATTTAATATGACGAGTAGGCTATATTGTGCTGTTTTTGGTTGCATGAATTCGTCAATAACGCATCCAGAGATAACTTTTTTTAGATTACCTGGAAACTCTGAAAGGTAAGACTATAAAATAATTTTACTTACTTGTAGGTAGGTACATAATGTGTGTATTTTTAATGGATAAGTATTTCATTTTATCTCCCGAAAAAAAGATGTCTGGATTAATAAATGAAGTGAATAGAGTAAAGGAAAGTGATAAACACGAGTGAGGTAGGTAGTTATAGGCGGTTCATGAATCATTAAACGGTAGGTACGCTTGTGTTAAAACCTCGGCGCATGTGTGTTTTGTTAGTTTGTATAATTCAAAGTAAAGACGTGGTTTTTATTATTAATAATAGTTGTTTATTGTACTGTGTGTATGAATAATACTACAAAAAAATTGGTTGTCTGTAAAGTCGATTTACGGACGATAGTTTAACGTGACAACATCATAACAAAACATTAATGAAATGATTGCATACTTTTATGAATAAAATTAATTATTTTTATTGAATAACTGTTACTGTAATAAGAATAACTGTTTCATGAAATCATCATTCTTTGGACTTACATGGTCTTAGGGAGTTGTGTTGATGACTTTAATGATTATAATTCTGTAATAGTACATTACGATATTAGTGCGTTAAGATGTTATAACCAATACGCACGTATATCGTACGACGTTTTTTAACACATTTGCGAGGAAACAGAAAAAAAAAAACATTTCACAATACAAGTACAAAGAAAAGAAAATTTGAGAAAAATGGCGCGAGGATTATTTTCTGCCGTGGCTGCGTGAAAATGTTGGCAAAGACACTAGAGCATGCAGCCAAGTTTTTAAATTACCGAATAAACTGTTTTTTTAATTTTAAATAAAATCAATCTGTGAATGCACACTTGCTTTCCCGCCATTTTAACAGCGCGCTAGCGCTGCCTACTGACTGGCGCCGCGCGGCGATTAGTTCGAAATTTGAATAGCAACAGCGCGCTGCTGCTCACTAGCTGGAGTCGTGCGGCGGCGATCAAAACAACACGCATTTTTATTAAACACTTCCTATTCAATTCACAAAGTATTTTATTTGTTTATATAAAATAATTTATGTACACACAGTAAAATACAATAACAAAACTAAATGGAAACACAAAGTAGGCAAATGTAATTAAAATACTGGAGGCGGGCAGCCCTATCGCATGTTTACGTACCGCGCGGCTGTAGGCATTTACATCAAGGTTACGGCCGAGTAACAATACTGTATTTCTTTATTCTGTGCTCAAACTATCTCTATAGGTACACAGTCAAGTGCAGAGAAAAGGTACCCCACCAAGACTTAAAGATTATCGCCCGAGCAAGCTCGGGCCCGCGTGTCACGTGAGCCTTGAGCAGCTCCCTCCCCCGCCGCCGCACCCATCTCTGCCCGCGTGCATCCACCGATCCGCCTCAAATAATATTTGCAAGTATTTAATAATTTTATATGGTATTTTATCGGCTTCCTTCTGGCCGAACTGTATAGATACCAAGAATAACTTACAAAAAGACACTGCGTGCGATTAAGATACGAACCTGCTTCACCAGGCGCCAGCCGATCAACTAGACCGTGCCTTATACCACTAGGCTATTGGCTCAGTTATCAACCTCAACGAAAATTTGAATAGCATTACTCCTTTTATCGAACAAGGTTATTAACGGTCTAATCTTCTAGATATTAAGGTTTAAATTTCAACTTCCGTGTTATATTATTTTAATACTAGCACCTTACCGTCTTGTTTTACAAAATGCAATACGCAACTCCTCAATTAACTAAAACATAAGGTTGAAATTAGCATTGATTTCTTGTTTGGTTGAATAGAATGTGTTGATTCCGATTGTTGCACTACCCTCATTTTACTTCAGAAACTTAACTGACGTATGAACTGCGAGTTAAGGTTGAATTTAGTATACTTCTTCGCCTTATTTACTAAACTGTGATTGAGGGTATTTTTACTTTTCAAATGGTTTCATTTTCGTGCCGATTCGCTTGTGTGTCTAATTATCTTCATCGTAATATTATCCAATTTATTATGTTTTTAACCAGTTGATTTTATTAATCGATGGTATGGTTCGATTAACAACTTTATTGAAGGCTAAAATTGTTGTTCTGTGGGAAAAGGAACAAAACAAAGTAAATATCACGAGATATGATCATAACGGTAAGATTTACGTTATTCTTACACATATACCTATTTATTGTTGCAATCATGTTGTATTATTACTTACAAGTTGGATTTTTTTTTTAATGTATTTCTAATATTATTATTTTCATTACAGAGAAAAACAGTTCGTAGATGGATACAAAGGTATCAAGCGACGGGTGATGTGAAATGTGATCACCAAGGTCCTCGCCAGATTGCTTACACTAAAGAATCGAAGCGACAACGTAATATGTATTGTGAAAGTTCACTCAGTGGCACCCTTCAAAACTACGCTTTCAAATGCTGACTTCAAGAAGTGTTAGACAGTGACGGCCATCCTATCCGTTATGAATAGGCAACTCGGCAGATTGACTGTGTAACTTATTTGATAAAATTGCATTGGAACATTTATATGAGCAAGTGTTAATAATTCCCAATATCATTCCATAATCAGTGGGATCATTATCTCGTAGTTAATCAAAAATAAACAACCTTTATTATTATCAATCCAGTTACTCTTGTTTACAAGTAGTCTGTTAACGATTCATATCTGACCTCACATATTTTTCTAATATTGTGTTAAATAAGGCTAATAAGAAAATGTGATAAAAGAGAAAGATGTATATTGCTATACTGTTATAGTTTAGCATGTTGGTTCTTCCTCTGTAATTCACAGGCACAAATGACAACATTTCATTTTCAACCAAGCTATTTTTCCGATAAGATCATACAGAGTATAAAAAATGTATGTTTTCACAACTTTAAATAAATAAATATTACTGTAGTTATGTTTCTAGAAATATCTATAAACGAACCGTTATCTGTTAAACGTTCTAAGACAAAATAAGGTATCTATTTTGTGTTTAGTTAATATTCTAAGTAAACAACCCCAATTTAACATAGACAGGAATCTGTATATTCAACCAGGAAGTGGATTCCATAAAGTCCTAGAAATGTAATTAGAAAAATAAATGAATATTGTTTATGCAAAATGCCTAACTTTTATTACAAACCTCCATTTGATTTCTTAATAATAATAAACAAAAATCACCTACTAAAGAAACTAAAAATAAATAATAAAGGTAAATAAATAAAATAAAAAAAACCCTTCTCATGCGCGGATTTGAACTCGAGACCATCACATTGCTAAGCCGCAGTGTATACCACTAGACCAACACGCCATTTGCGTTACATTCCAAAAAACTTAAATAGGTTCGATGTCATTACCAAGGGGGTAACCATCACTGTGAAGCGCACTGTACCAAATTTCATCTAAATCGGTTTAAACGTGAAGGGGTAACAGACAGACACACTTTCGCATTTATAATGATAAGTATGGATTTTGCACAAGATTGCGTTATTAAATAAAACGAACTAAATGGGAATTCACTTGGATATTTTCCGTTCGGGTATTACTCAACGCCCAACATTTGTGCTACACTCCAAAGTAACATAATATATTTTTGTCTAGTTTTTGTTTTATTTGTGACCGACAGAACAGTAAACTCATACACAGCAATAGCGGTTTCTGGACTAAGATCAGTGCTGCCACCTATGACAAGCTTTCAGTTTTTAATCCCATTCCACTTTGTGTATGTTGATGATGTTATTGTTTACATAGCAAATAGTGGTATAATATTATTATCTCACGAGGCGACACAGCGAAGGGCGTGTCGCCGCGGCGACACGCCCTTTACTTGTGTTAACCAAGTGCACAAACATGCTATGAATGTGTACGTGAAGACGAGTAGCTTAAGCACATAACGCACACACACACTTCCGACTTTGCTATTGACTCGGGAAGGTACCTAGAACTCCTGCGCACACACACACATTCACAGCATGTTTGTAGGTACACTAGATAACCACAAGTCGTGAAATCATGAGAAAAAATACTGTAAGTATACGTATTTGTGTAGGGTAGGTACAACAACTTAAACGTGAAAAATAGAAAAAGTATTTTTTTTATACATGAAACTTTAACTTTGACTTGGACGACCTAACTGCATAGACCTCATTTCGTTTCGTTACTGGCCGCTTCTCCGTCTATTGTTTTATGATTTTGACAAGTATGGACTTACGTAATGAAATAAAATGATGTGCAAATATATTTGAAAGAATTCAAAATTATGCCTTTAATTTAGTACTTTTATATACATATTCTGGAAGACCAAATAAATCATGGACGGCGAGCATGAAGCGTTATCTGATACAGCGACTAACTGTAACTTGGCATCCGCGTCTGAAACGTTGTCGGAAAATAATCAGGCCAAACTAGATTCCTTAGAGAAGAAAGCTGTTCATTTAAGGTAAATTCACTTGTGTAATAATAGTAAAAGTCTTATTTGATATTTAACCGTACCTACCTACTTAGTGAAAGTATTAAATAAAGTGGACACAAATAGATCGGATAGAAAATAAGCTTTATTGTGCACAAACACAAACAACAAAGCTTAGGTACTTAATTGTACAAATAATTTTATTTTACATGAACGCTTAGAAGGTAATTATATATTTATATCTAATTATTATAAATTTTTAATTTACTAGCACCGCCCCGCGGTTTCACCCGCATTAGTGTCGATCCCGTGCGAAAATCGGGATAAAAACTATCCTATGTCCTTCCCCGGGATGCAATCCATCTCTGCCAAATTTTATCGAAATTCGTTCAGTGGTTTAGGCGTGAAAAGGTAACATACAGACAGACAGTAATGTGGTCGTCCAAATCAAAAGGGACCTTATGGCGGAAATGAGTTATCTACAAAGCTGAAAACTACATGAATGTACCGAACTATAGACCCAAGAACCAACCTTCTAACCACTACCGTTATTTTTTTACGAATTTTTTAAGTTCACTGATCGAAATTATAAGTTTCGAGAAAATCGCAATTTAAGTATGCCGTACAAAAAAGTTATGTTTTAGTGTGAAGTTATGTAACTGATGGTATACTTTGATTGACTATGATTATTACTAATGGAATTTCTTACAATCCTTGCATAAATTTGTTTGTTTTGGGAACTAGACCCGCCAACATAATGCATTATCAATGAGATGCAAAGTATCGATAATAGTATTAAAAATAAGTAAACCGCCTGTTTCTCACTAAAATTTTATCGTTTTTATATTGCTACTAATTACATAGATTTGCGAAAGGCCTTAGATGTAAATAAAAACAACACATAATTTAAAAAAAATTGTTTTTATTTACTAGCAAGAATTCTTATTTTTTATAAACTTTGAGATCTGACAGTAACAAAATCAACACTTAATCACTAAATAGGTTATACATAATTGGTTTAGATGCTAATAAAGCTAAGAGATCAATGATAACTGTTAGTTATGATCTTGTAAAGTTACATAGAGAACTGAACAATTTCTTCAAACAAATTAAAAAAGGGACCTAATGGTAGGCACTAAACAATATTTTTTATTTTTAGCATGCATAATCAATATTTTAGTGCAACATTCAAGATAACTTAAATTTTCTTTTTTATTATCACAAGGTATGAAAATGTTACTTATTTAACAATTTTTTTTTTATTATCACAAGGTATAAAAATGTTACTTATTTAACAAAATGTTCGTAACAAGTATATACGTAAAAAAGGGCCCTTAAGGCGGTCCGTTGCAGTCTGCTGACACTTATCTCTTAGTATAGTTAATTAGTTTAAGTATTTAAATAAAGGTAAACAATCTTGATACGTTTTTGTCGAAAAATACATTTATGAAATAATTTATAGCCATTACAAGATAAAACAAAATGAAATAACAGATGTTATAATGAATTAATTTTTCCAATTAGCCAAAGCCTATTTTAAAAATATCTTTTATGATAAAAAACATAACAAGATTGTTTACCTCTATTAAAAGTACCTAAACAAAATATGGACTACAATAGTGGGACCTTAGACCTAAGACGCATATACAAAGAATGCCGCATGCGGCGGCGTGCGACACTATCTAATGGCGGCTATACGCTACGCTGACGACACGCTAGTCCTGGCGCAGCGGAGGTCGCATCAGGCGGCGGCCGACGCGATGACACGCGGGGTTGCGATAGTCGTGGAGAGGATCCGGCAGTTGGGTCTCTAGGTGGCATTGCACAAGTCCGAGGCCATGTCGTTTCATGGGCCCCGGAATACGCCACCATCGGGATCCCAACTAACGGTAGGAGAGGTTCACATCGGCGTCGAGACGACGATGAAATACCTGGGTCTCGTCCTCGACAGCCGGTGGAACTTCGTCGAGCATTTCCGACGTTTGGCTCCCAAACTGGAACGGGCCGGGGCCGCCTTCAAGCGGCTCCTGCCCAACCTGAGGGGGCCAAACGCCTCCTGCCGGAGGCTTTACGCGGGGGTCATGCGGTCCATGGCCCTATACGGGGTCCCGGTGTGGGCGCGTTCACTGCGGCGGCGAGCCGCCCATTATTTGAACGCGCCCCAGAAGGTGGTAGCCGTTAGGCTGATCCGGGGGTACCGCACGATCTCGGGCAAGGCGGCAAGCCTCCTTGCCGGACTGCCGCCATGGGATCTGGAGGCGATAGTCCTCGCGCGCCTGTATGAGTGGCGCGCGGAGGCACTACGCCGGGGGGAAACTTCGCTTCCGCAGCAAATTGCGGCGGAGCGGACGGACCTCCGGCGCGATCTCATGGCGGCATGGAAAGAGCGACTGTCACAACCCAGCGCAGGGCACGCCACGATAGCGGTGGTAAGACCCCTCTTTGAGGAGTGGCTAGAGAGGCGTCATGGCGCCCTCACCTACCGCCTGACGCAGGTCCTCACTGGACACGGAAGTTTCGGGAGGTTCCTGCACATAATCAGGCGGGAGGAAACGCCCGGGTGTCACCATTGCCAGGATCGCCCAGAGGACACGGTGGAGCACACGATGGAGGTCTGCCCCGCTTGGGCGGAGCACCGCCGTGTCCTCGTAGAGGCGATCGGCAGCGGCGGCGACCTCTCGCGTCCGGGCCTGGTTCAAGCCATGGTCCGGGGCGAGAGGGAGTGGGGAGCAGTCGCCTCCTTCTGCGAAGCAGTCATGCTAGCGAAGGAGGCGGCGGGACGGCTAAGGGAGAGAGCCTCCCGTCCCAGCCGCCGCGGGAGACGCTCCGGGCGTCGGGAGCCGCGCGACGACTCCCGGCCACCGTAGGCGCGGGCCTGCGGGCGGAGAGCAATGGGTAGCTCACCGTCCGATCAGGACCAGGCCCGTGCCGGACGGCGCGTATGTGTTCCACGCGCGCCTCAAAGAGATGTCAGCACTAAACGAAGGGGCCCGTAAGGGCCGAAGCCTGCCGGGTCAGCGGGATTGTCCGAAAGGGTTACCGCTGGCCCGGAACATAAAGAGCGAAGGAAGGAACACGGGTGGGTTTTAGTCAGAGTCTGACACTCCCTTCCGCTCCACCCAGAGCGGGAGGAGTCATTTGATGATTTCCCATACTGGAAAAAAAAATGGCGGCTATACGATATACGATGAATAGTTTAGTTTATACCTACCTTGCAATATTAAAATGTCGATATAATATATGGTTTGAATTACAAGAAAAACGATTTGTTAGGTCTTGCCGCGATAAGGTACCTTTTTTACTAAACTTTAGATGAATACAAAACTTTTTTAAATTGACTTTTCGAAAAGTTGAACACATCTACATGTAGTAAATACAATCATCTTTTTAAAAATACAGTTAATAAAAAAACGATTTTTTTGAGGTATTTTACAAATTTATTAATATCTCGGAAACTAGTTACCGCCATAAGGTCCCTTTTGATTTGGACGACCACAGTTACTTTCGAATTTATAATAAATTATTAAGTACTAACAACGCCCCGCGGTTTCACCCGCGTATGTTTTGATCTATCGGGATAAAAACTGTCCTATGTCCTTCCCCGGGAAGCAATCTATCCCTGTGCCAAATTTTATCGAAATTCGTTCAGTGGTTTAGGCGTGAAAAGGTAGCATACAGACAGACAGACAGATAGACAGACAGAGTTACTTTCGAATTTATAATATTAGTATGGATGGATGTAATAAGGTACCTACACACTACCTATACGTTGAGGGATGTCTTCGTATACACTACGGTCCCTAGATACTTGTACTTCTTTTGTTTACTTTATTTCAGATTAGTATTGGAGAAGGATTTTAAAGCTGCAGATATAAAATGGAGTCTATTTGTAGCAGCAGCTTTTAGTTTTAGATATGAGAGCTGTTTGAGACCGTTTCCACCAGCTTTCTTGAAAAATGGAATCAAGGATATGGATGAATTGGTATGCTTATCTTCAAACAGATATCTTTGGTGTTATTGTTCTCAAAAATAGAAACGTCATTATCAGGAATATTAGGCGTCTCATTAATATAATAATAATAAAAATTTATTTGTAAACTTTGAAAAACATACATAAGTAAGTACACACAGGATTTAATGTATATATGTATATTGTACAATAGAGTCACATTAAAGAGCGAACTGGGGGCCTAAAAAGGCCACTTTGGCGAATCATAAAAGGACATTATGAATCGTAATGGACAGTTAACTGTTAAGTTAATCGAATCAAATCCCTTTGATGAAGGATTTTTAAGTTATTTTTTTTTATCTGTGCTAATACTATTCAGTCCAATCCAAATCCAATCCCTGTCTCTTTAATTATACCTACGTAGTGCAGCGAAAAAAAGAAAAACACGGACTGTTTTCGCCATATTTTAATTCAAACGTTATCCTTTTACGATTCTGCCAAAGTGGCCTTTTTAGGCCCTCTGATGCCTCCTAAACTAGGCCAAAAGCCTGAGTTTTAGGAGCCAAAGTTCCTCTAGGTATGACATACAACTGGTATTAAGTGTCGTGCAAGTACTTAAAAAATTAAACTATCAATGTCTTAATTTAAGGCGAAAGCGCCAGGGTAGCCCGCGAAATTCAATTTTTTTTAGGTTTTTTGCAATTTGCTGGTCAGTATTAAGTTGTACGTTGATTAATATATGATTCGCGGCCGTAACAAATATGTATTTATAAAATTATAATCATTAGAATCAGTAATACAACTTGTTAGGTTAGTATAATCCCAAAATGTCAAGATTTCATGAAATACTCATTCTACGGGATTACTTCGTCTTAGAGAGTTGTGTTGATGACTTTAATGATTATAATTTTGTAAATACATAAAATTGCGAGAAGCTTAAAAAAAAAATTGAATTTCTCGGGCTAACCTGGCGCTTTTGCCTTAAGGGGCTTACATGACCTGAACCGCGGTCACTGTCAGACTGCATAGACAATAAAGAGAAACGCGATGACACAACCCTGGTAATTTATTGCAAAATATGAAGCAATTATTTAATTGCAAAAAATCTATTGTTTGGACGAAAAAATTAAAACACTAGTATTTTATATGTTGCTCGTAATCTGGCAAAAAATCAGAATGATTGTATGTATATATATTCGATCATATACTTTTATTGTTTCTAAAACTTGATTTTTTGTGTTTAGGTCCTGTAAGCACCTTAAGATGCTCTAAGTGACTAACAGCCAGAGCCACCATTGACAGAACCTCTACCTTACCTAGTACGTACACGTAGCATTAATAACTTATTAAATTTCAGCTTTGCGTGATAACCGACGTGCCTGCTTTGGATTTGGTCTTACAGCAGCTGGATAACTTAGATAATTTGTCAAATATCAGCGATATTATTGATTTGTTGTTTTACGTGCTCGTAAGATTAAAGGAACCCTCATTGAAAACAGTACCCTTGGAAGCGGTATGTTAATATTGAATTAAGTATATACTTACTCAGTACCAACTCCTTAAATATGTTTTTCGTACCACTTGCTCAAAAAAGTGACATTCTATGCCACAAAAAGCGAACATAACAATAGTCATTTTTAATCTGTTAAAAACAGGGAAAGAAAATTGTACTGAATTTCATTCATCCTCTAGGGGGAGAATGTGATTTAAAGGACATGTTAGGAAATGGGCTTAAAATAATAATTTTTTTGAACAGCTGTCATTTATGGTTTTTCTGATAGGGAAACTTATTCAGGATGGCCTGACAAAAACAGAAAAAATATTAAAAGCACCATTATTGAATAAATACATATTTTTCGTACCACTTGCTCAAAAAAGTGACATTCTATGCCACAAAAAGCGAACATAACAATAGTCATTTTTAATCTGTTAAAAACAGGGAAAGAAAATTGTACTGAATTTCATTCATCCTCTAGGGGGAGAATGTGATTTAAATTTGGAATACTTACCGAAATTTATACTGAACTACATCTGTGTTTACATCATTGAGTTTGTATATAAAGCATTATACATCTTTTTGAAAAAGGAATACGCATTTATTATGCAGTTATGATTATTAAATAAAATTACGAAAACCGACGAGGCCGTATGAGCTTGATGCCTTTACTTTTCCGACAAAAAAATATTAGTCTAGGAATTTGCCGCGTTTTTGTTTTCTTCAAATACATAAACGTTAGGTTTATTTTATTTTTATAAATAAGTTAATGTTCTAAAAATACGTTACGATGTTAAATCAAAGCGCCAGTGACAGTGAATTGTCGGATTCCATCAGTGCAAATGCTGCCGCAATTATAAATAATTTGCTTCCAACAAAATCCAAGGAAAATTATTTAAAAACTTATGAAGAATTTTCAACGTGGAGAAGTGCGAAAGGCCTATCAATTTCAGAATCAGTACTTCTTGTCTTTTACTTTTAATTGTCATTATTTTTAATAAATGCTTATCTCATATTATTATTGTGTTAATTTTTTCGCAAATGGTACGAAAAGTAGAGTATTTTCCTCGGTGATAAAGCTGTCTCAGTCTTGGGTGAACTTAAATCCCTCGCTACACTCAGGACTCGTCTTAAATCCCTCGCTTCGCTCGTGATTTAAGTTTTTAACACCCTCGCTACGCTCGGGAGTAAACCTCGAGTCCTTCGTTACGCTCGCGATTTAAATCGTCACCCGCGACAGAAGACACTGCTTTATCCCCTTGGTTAATAATCTACTATTAAATCCAGATATTTTTGGTGTCATAATATTATTTTTGCACATTGAAACAAATAAAAAATGGTTAAATATCATTTTTAAAGCAAATTATACACCTTATTGTTATTTAAAATATTCTGAAATAATATTAGATGGTTTAAAATAAAACCAACTCCATGATTTGTATGTATGGCATTAATTCCTTTGCCTCCTAATGGAATCTATGAAAATATTACCTGTGCCAGTAAGGTTGTCATACTTGTCAGCTGTCAGTACACAGGTCAAAATTGAATTGAATTTGACACTTGATTGACGTTTACGGTTCACAATGACAATAATGACATCCAACTGAAAGGTGTTGCCAAAATCAATAATTACTGTGGGTTGCAATTTATTTTTTAAATAATGATTATTAAAATGTATAATAATTAAGGAAAGGTCAGCTGTCAGTACACAGGTCAAAATTGAATTGAATTTGACACTTGATTGACGTTTACGGTTCACAATGACAATAATGACATCCAACTGAAAGGTGTTGCCAAAATCAATAATTACTGTGGGTTGCAATTTATTTTTTAAATAATGATTATTAAAATGTATAATAATTAAGGAAAGGGTGCTTTAAAAAAAAATAAAAAAAATATACAAAGTCTCCTTAATTTATTTACTTTCATAAAAATATGATCTCTTCCCTGTTCACAGTAGCTTCGAATAAAAGCCCAGCCTCCATACAAAAACCTAACATGTCCTTTGGAATACTTACCGAAATTTATACTGAACTACATCTGTGTTTACACCATTGAGTATGTATATAAAGCATTGTACATCTTTTTGAAAAAGGAATACGCATTTATTATGCAGTTATGATTATTAAATAAAATTACGAAAACCGACGAGGCCGTATGAGCTTGATGCCTTTGCTTTTCCGACAAAAAAATATTAGTCTAGGAATTTGCCGCGTTTTTGTTTTCTTCAAATACATAATCGTTAAGTTTATTTTAATTTATTTTAATAAATGCTTATCTCATATTATTATTGTGTTAATTTTTTCGCAAATGGTACGAAAAGTAGAGTATTTTCCTCTGTGATAATTTGATAAAGCTGTCTTAGTCTTGGGTGAACTTAAATCCCTCGCTACACTCAGGACTCGTCTTAAATCCCTCGCTTCGCTCGTGATTTAAGTTTTTAACACCCTCGCTACGCTCGGGAGTAAACCTCGGATCCTTCGTCACGCTCGCGATTTAAATCGTCACCCGCGACAGAAGACACTGCTTTATCCCCTTGGTTAATAATCTACTATTTTGTACCGAGAGAGTAGGCAAAAAAAATCCCTTGTCGTAAGTTAGGTACAACGAAAGCATGATGTTGGTGATTTAGTGACCCCACCACCGAATAACAGCCAAAACAGAAATTATCTACCTTAGATATATTATTATTCGACTGACCCAGAAGGAGGGTAATGTCTTACCTTTCTTCGGTGGTTGGTATGTAGAGCGCGTTATAGTCACTTGGGGTAATACTAATCGGATTTTCTACTAGATGAAAGAATGTTGCAAAAGCATTATTATCTCGTCATCAACTTTGAAACTTGAATAGTTTCAAATGACTGAAATTGCACAAGATTAATGGTTAAACATAGTTTAGCTTTGCTTTGAATATAGTTTGTTTTTGTTAGCTGAACTTTGTCTGCTTTGTATGTGTGAATAAGAGACCTTTTATTTATGAACATGATGAAAAATTTACCATCAAGGGGTAAGTCCGCCCACGCTGCGGCGCATGCGGGTCGTGGGGGGGAGGGGCAGTCGACTCCTGCGAAGCAGTCATGCTAGCGAAGGAGGTGGCGGGATGACTGAGGGGAGAGCCTCCCGTCCCAGCCGCCGCAGGAGACGGTCCTGGCGTCGCGCGTCGGGAGCCGCGCGACGACTCCCGGCCACCGTAGGCGCGGGCCTGCGGACGGAGAGTAATGGGTAGCTCACCGTCCGACCGGACCGATCAGAAGCTCTGATACGTCGACTCGGCTACGGCTAGGCCACGCCGCGCTGACGGCTCGCCGACCGCTGGCTGATATTGCAGCAGGCAGGCCGGAGGGGTGAGAGGGGCAAGGGTGGACGAAGATTGGGAGGGGTCATTTGATGATTTCCCATTCAGAAAAAAAGGGGTAAATCCGGACATTGATTTTAAGCCGATTATTCTAATGTTTGGAGCATAAGAAAAGGGTGAATTTCAACAAGTGATTTTTACTTGTCATTTCGGTGGATTTTTTTATTTCAATGCTATAGTAACTACATATTTTTTGTGACAAATAAAACTTTAGCCTATTTTATAACATTGTGCGTGAGTGGACATCAAATTTCATCAAAACTTAGGTAACATAAATATTTAAGGATGAATTTTTAGTCCAGTCAAATTAGTCCTTAAAATAGAGGTAAGGTTACAATAATTCCCATAGAGCTAAAAATTGGTATGAATGTTCAGAATACTATTATAAATGAATTGTGAAAAGTCCCCATCAATCCCCCTTGTGCAAATTTTTTTATTGATGGTGAAAGTTTGCAAAAATAGGTTTTTCGCGTTTTTCAGCTAAACGGTGAGTTTTACAGCAAAAATAGTTCAGACAAAAATTGTAGATCATCCGATTCTCTACAAAAAATGTATCCACACTTTTTTTCATAATTATTGCCATTTCCGTGATATAGCGGTTGAAAGAATTGAAAAAAATATTTTATTCGTAATATGCACGTTAATGTACATACTTTTGTAGGGACTGTGTCTTACGTACCCATCCCTTGCATAGTTTTAAGAATGTAATATTTTTATAAAGGAACTTATTGTAATTATTTTTAGAAAGTTTCATTTTTGTGTTTTTCCCACGAATCACATCTGCAAGCGATTTAAGTTATAGGTACTATTATTGTCTTTCATGATTCTTTACTTTTAAGGTTCATTGTTCTATTATGGTTACTTATTTTGTATTGTACCCATTTGCTATTTATAGTTAAGGTTCATTGTTCTGTTATTTTTAGTTGTCTTGTATTGTACCCATCTGCATTTCTCGTGTTTTATTATTATACTTTTAAAAGGCAAACATTTTGCCGCTTCCTTTGTTTAGGAACTGCAGATGTGGATTTGCCGCGTCCTTTGTTTAGTGAACGGCAGATTTGGGAGTTTTGGTTCGGAGCTTCAGGCTGTGCTGAACTACGATCGTGCGAGGTCCTCTCTGACCCCCGATCATATTTGACTCGCCGAAGCTCGCCGTACTTTTATATACATTTTTGAACCGTTATACGAGTAAACATAATTATGAGTCCCTGTCTTTTTTTTTTTTGTTTAGCCTGCGCTGTCCCACTCATGGGCAAAGGCTTCCCTCCACTCCTTCCATCTTCCGCGAGCCCTCCTTCCAGTTTTGATGGAACCTATCCAGCTCGTCCCGCCATCTCCTACGTGGTCTGCCGCGACCCCGCCTCACTGTCTTATACATACAAAATACCAGACATCTGTAAAAATTCATGTGCACGGTATCAATGCTACTTTTTCGAGTATAATTTTTTCGACACTGCACATGAATTTTTACAGATGTCTGGTATTTTGTATGTATAAGACAGTGAGGCGGGGTCGCGGCAGACCACGTAGGAGATGGCGGGACGAGCTGGATAGGTTCCATCAAAACTGGAAGGAGGACGCGCGGGCTCGCGAAAGATGGAAGGAGTGGAGGGAGGCCTTTGCCCATGAGTGGGACAACGCAGGCTAAACAAAAAAAAAAGACAGGGACTCATATGTTTACTCGTATAACGGTTCAAAAATGTATATAAAAGTATGTACATTAACATGCATATTACGAATGAAATATTTTTTTCAGTTCTTACAACCGCTATATCACGGAAATGGCAATAATTATGAAAAAAAGTGTGGATACATTTTTTGTAGAGAATCGGATGATCTACAATTTTTGTCTGAACTATTTTTGCTGTAAAACTCACCGTTTAGCTGAAAAACGCGAAAAACCTATTTTTGCAAACTTTCACCATCAATAAAAAAATTTGCACAAGGGGGATTGATGGGGACTTTTCACAATTCATTTATAATAGTATTCTGAACATTCATACCAATTTTTAGCTCTATGGGAATTATTGTAACCTTCAAAGTCTTATTTGACTGGACTATTTTAAGAGTCCACTGAAATGAAAAGTATCTACCGAAATGATAAAAAACACCACCGAAATGATAAACTGTACACCGGAATGAAATAAATCCACCGAAATGTTACAGCTAAGAACAACCGTGCCGGGCAGCCAGGGTTCCGTACTTTGTTAGGTTTGATTTCCACAAATTTTAGATAAACACTGAGACAGGAAAGTACACAGTTATTTTAATATCATCATTAATATACATATTACAGTTAGTATTACATATTATATCATTCTTTGAAGTTACAATAACCTCAAAGAATGATATTAATGAAAGGTTTATTTATGTATTATATATCTTAAACGCAAATATTCCACAACAAATGCACCCGAATAATTTAATCTACACTCTAGGTAATAGTACATTACGATATTAGTGCGTAAAGATGGTTATAACATGCGAGGCGGAATTTCAGCCCGAGCCGAAGGCGAGGGCGTAATTGAGCCGAGCATGTGTGGTCGTCCAAATCAAAAGGGACCTTATGGCGGAAATGAGTTATCTACAGGGCTGAAAACTACATAAATGTACCGAACTATAGACCCAAGAACCAACCTTCTAACCACTACCGTTATTTTTTTACGAATTTTTGAAGTTCACTGATCGAAATTATAAGTTTCGAGAAAATCGCAATTTAAGTATGCCGTACAAAAAAGTTATGTTTTAGTGTGAAGTTATGTAACTGATGGTATACTTTGATTGACTATGATTATTACTAATGGAAATTCTTACAATCCTTGCATAAACATGTTTGTTGTGGGAACTAGACCCGCCAACATAATGCATTATCAATGAGATGCAAAGTATCGATAATAGTATTAAAAATAAGTAAACCGCCTGTTTCTCACTAAACTTTTATTGTTTTTATATTGCTACTAATTACATAGATTTGCGAAAGGCCTTAGATGTAAATAAAAACAACACATAATTGAAAAAAAAATAGTTTTTATTTACTAGCAAGAATTCTTATTTTTTATAAACTTTGAGATCTGACAGTAACAAAATCAACACTTAATCACTAAATAGGTTATACATAATTGGTTTAGATGCTAATAAAGCTAAGAGATCAATGATAACTATTAGTTATGATCTTGTAAAGTTACATAGAGAACTGAACAATTTCTTCAAACAAATTAAAAAAGGGCCCTAATGGTAGGCACTAAACAATTTTTTTTATTTTTAGCATGCATAATCAATATTTTAGTGCAACATTCTAGATAACTTAAATTTTCTTTTTTTATTATCACAAGGTATGAAAATGTTACTTATTTAACAATTTTTTTTTTATTATCACAAGGTATGAAAATGTTACTTATTTAACAAAATGTTCGTAACAAGTATATACGTAAAAAAGGGCCCTTAAGGCGGTCCGTTGCAGTCTGCTGACACTTATCTCTTAGTATAGTTAATTAGTTTAAGTATTTAAATAAAGGTAAACAATCTTGATACGTTTTTGTCGAAAAATACATTTATGAAATAATTTATAGCCATTACAAGATCAAAAAACAAAATGAAATAACAGATGTTATAATGAATTACTTTTGCTATTAGCCTTAGCCTATTTTAAAAATATATTTTATGATAAAAAACATAACAAGATTGTTTACCTCTATTAAAAGTACCTAAACAAAATATGGACTACAATAGTGGGACCTTACTTAGACCTAAGACGCATATACAAAGAATGCCGCATGCGGCGGCGTGCGACACTAGTCTAATGGCGGCTATACGCTACGCTGACGACACGCTAGTCCTGGCGCAGCGGAGTTCGCATCAGGCGGCGGCCGATGCGATGGCACGCGGGGTTGCGATAGTCGTGGAGGGGATCCGGCAGTTGGGTCTCTAGGGTGGCATTGCACAAGTCCGAGGCCATGTCGTTTCATGGGCCCCGGAATACGCCACCATCGGGATCCCAACTAACGGTAGGAGGGGTTCACATCGGCGTCGAGACGACGATGAAATACCTGGTCTCGTCCTCGACAGCCGGTGGAACTTCGTCGAGCATTTCCGACGTTTGGCTCCCAAACTGGAACGGGCCGGGGCCGCCTTCAAGCGGCTCCTGCCCAACCTGAGGGGGCCAAACGCCTCCTGCCGGAGGCTTTACGCGGGGGTCGTGCGGTCCATGGCCCTATACGGGGTCCCGGTGTGGGCGCGTTCACTGCGGCGGCGAGCCGCCCATTATTTGAACGCGCCCCAGAAGGTGGTAGCCGTTAGGCTGATCCGGGGGTACCGCACGATCTCGGGCGAGGCGGCAAGCCTCCTTGCCTGCCGCCATGGGATCTGGAGGCGATAGTCCTCGCGCGCCTGTATGAGTGGCGCGCGGAGGCACTACGCCGGGGGGAAACTCCGCTTCCGCAGCAAATTGCGGCGGAGCGGACGGACCTCCGGCGCGATCTCATGGCGGCATGGAAAGAGCGACTGTCACAACCCAGCGCAGGGCACGCCTCGATAGCGGCGGTAAGACCCCTCTTTGAGGAGTGGCTAGAGAGGCGTCATGGCGCCCTCACCTACCGCCTGACGTAGGTCCTCACCGGACACGGAAGTTTCGGGAGGTTCCTGCACATAATCAGTCGGGAGGAAACGCCCGGGTGTCACCATTGCTAGGATCGCCCTGAGGACACGGTGGAGCACACGGTGGAGGTCTGCCTCGCTTGGGCGGAGCACCGCCGTGTCCTCGTAGAGGCGATCGGCAGCGGCGGCGACCTCTCGCGTCCGGGCCTGGTTCAAGCCATGGTCCGGGGCGAGAGGGAGTGGGGGGCAGTCGCCTCCTTTTGCGAAGCAGTCATGCTAGCGAAGGAGGCGGCGGGACGGCTGAGGGAGAGAGCCTCCCGTCCCAGCCGCCGCGGGAGACGCTCCGGGCGTCGGGAGCCGCGCGACGACTCCCGGCCACCGTAGGCGCGGGCCTGCGGGCGGAGAGTAATGGGTAGCTCACCGTCCGATCAGGACCAGGCCCGTGCCGGACGGCGCGTACGTGTTCCACGCGCGCCTCAGATGTCAGCACTAAACGAAGGGGCCCGTAAGGGCCGAAGCCTGCCGGGTCAGCGGGATTGTCCGAAAGGGTTACCGCTGGCCCGGAACATAAAGGGCGAAGGAAGGAACACGGGTGGGTTTTAGTCAGTAAGAGTCTGACACTCCCTTCCGCTCCACCCAGAGCGGGAGGAGTCATTTGATGATTTCCCATCCAGAAAAAAAAAAAAAAAATGGCGGCTATACGTTATTATAAATACCTTGCAATATTAAAATGTCGATATAATATATGGTTTGAATTACAAGAAAAACGATTTGTTAGGTCTTGCCGCGATAAGGTTCCTTTTTTACTAAACTTTAGATGAATACAAAACTTTTTTAAATTGACTTTTCGAAAAGTTGAACACACACACATGTAGTAAATACAATCATCTTTTTAAAAATACAGTTAATAAAAAAATGATTTTTTTGAGGTATTTTACGAATTTATTAATATCTCGGAAACTAGTTACCGCCATAAGGTCCCTTTTGATTTGGACGACCACATGTTATAACCATACGCACGTATATCGTACGACGTTTTTTAACACATTTGCGAGGAAACAGAAAAAAAACATTTTATATTTTGTTCATTTTTAATTATTGAAACAGTGAAATTACAATTGTTAAAATGATACGTAGTTGTAGTTGGTTTTTTAATTATGTTTTTATTATTATTATTACTATTCATAATGTCATTGTTTTGTGTTAGGGTAAATGTTGGAGACGACGAAACTTCTTGAAAGGCGGCAGAAGAGCATTGTAATTCGTCATTAGTTTGTAAATAAAAAAGTATCATCAGTAGAAGAGGGGCGCGGCTCAGGGCAAAACTTCTTCGTTTGTGGCTCCAAATTTATTGTCTGAGTTATTTTGGCACTTATATTTGTTTTGGATGGAATCTTTAAATTACCGAATAAACAGTTTTTTTTTTTTTTTAAATAAACTCAATCTGTGAATGCACACTGTTGCTTTCCCGCCATTTTAACAGCGCGCTAGCGCTGCCTACTGACTGGCGCCGCGCGGCGATTAGTTCGAAATTTGAATAGCAACAGCGCGCTGCTCACTAGCAGCTGGAGTCGTGCGGCGGCGATCAGTTCCAAATTTGAAATGGCAAATAATGCTGTTATGGAATTTGTATGGACTATAACTTAACTATTTGCTTTGGTATAACACACGCGTTTTTTATGACCCTCTTTACATATTTAAAACCGGTGGAATTACATCAGCTTTACGAGCAAGGGTGTTAAAATAGTACATTACGATATTAGTGCGTAAAGATGGTTATAACATGCGAGGCGGAATTTCAGCCCGAGCCGAAGGCGAGGGCGTAATTGAGCCGAGCATGTTATAACCATACGCACGTATATCGTACGACGTTTTTTAACACATTTGCGAGGAAACAGAAAAAAAAAACATTTTATATTTTGTTCATTTTTAATTATTGAAACAGTTAGTGAAATTACAATTGTTAAAATGATACGTAGTTGTAGTTGGTTTTTTAATTATGTTTTTATTATTATTATTACTATTCATAATGTCATTGTTTTGTGTTAGGGTAAATGTTGGAGACGACGAAACTTCTTGAAAGGCGGCAGAAGAGCATTGTAATTCGTCATTAGTTTGTAAATAAAAAAGTATCATCAGTAGAA
This sequence comes from Luperina testacea, assembly GCA_927399505.1. Taxonomy (NCBI): domain Eukaryota; kingdom Metazoa; phylum Arthropoda; class Insecta; order Lepidoptera; family Noctuidae; genus Luperina; species Luperina testacea. The sequence goes on from OV656756.1 coordinate 12,260,753, forward strand.
GAGGGGCGCGGCTCAGGGCAAAACTTCTTCGTTTGTGGCTCCAAATTTATTGTCTGAGTTATTTTGGCACTTATATTTGCTTTGTTTTGGATGGAATCTTTAAATTACCGAATAAACTGTTTTTTTTTTTAATTTTAAATAAACTCAATCTGTGAATGCACATTGTTGCTTTCCCGCCATTTTAACAGCGCGCTAGCGCTGCCTACTGACTGGCGCCGCGCGGCGATTAGTTCGAAATTTGAATAGCAACAGCGCGCTGCTCACTAGCTGGAGTCGTGCGGCGGCGATCAGTTCCAAATTTGAAATGGCAAATAATGCTGTTATGGAATTTGTATGGACTATAACTCAACTATTTGCTTTGGTAACACACGCGTTTTTTATGACCCTCTTTACATATTTAAAACCGGTGGAATTACATCAGCTTTACGAGCAAGGGTGTTAAAAAGGTACATTACAAAACTATGATTTTGTATTTGACACAAGGATGTCTAAAACTTTATTGTTTTATCATTTCAGAGATACATTTCATTCCGGTGGACTGTAATTGGTATTTACAGTCCACCGAATCCACTGAAATGATAACACTGAGATGATAAAATAGAGGCTAGTTCTACATTTAACATAGAAATAAAATTATTCAAAAAATATGAACACTACTCAAACAAAACAGTACTTACGGCGAATTGAATACACAATTTTGAAACAAATTAAACGAATGTAGCACGAGTTATAACAGCCACCGAAATGAAACTATTTTTTTCCCCATATTACTGAAATGATAAACTTACTTTTTTGATGGCGGGATACCGCAAGAGTGCAAGACGTTAGGACCGGTGCATTCGCGCCGAGAGCTTGAGCTGATCCGAAGCGAGGAAAGGTGAGAGGGGCGTAACAACGCAATGTTGACATGGCTATTCTACTAAAACTTACTGTCCTCTGAAATGATAACTTTTTCCGGACAAAAGTTGACTGCCGGTCAAATCCACCAGAAAGAAGATAAACAAACAAAAATAGTTTTATTTGATCGAATATATTATAATTTAATGATAACAAAATCGATTTAAAACCATACGAATGTATTTGCAGGGGAAGGTATTTTATGAGCGGAATTGGGTTCAGGACAGGCCACTGTGATGATAAAATAACACTTTGTAATTTTTTTTTTGGTATATTAGAGGGTAGAAATCAATGATTTTTTTTTGCCAAGGTAGAGAAGTACTTACTTTGCTGAGAAAAAATATATAAAATTAAAAATCACCACATTGCACTACCGTTCTCAGGTTTGCCGTGTAATTTTTATGCTTGGGCAATTCACCCAAAATTAAAAATCTGAATAAAAATATAGTATTTCACATAATTAATATATAATAAACCTACATGGGCACTTATGAAACGTCAGAAACAAGGTGCATGGTTCCAATTGGTCATTTCCTATGGAGTCTTCCGGCAAGAAACTCCACGGTTACTCTTTTAAAAATAATTGGCTTTACAATGTTTTCAAATTACAGTAGGTATGGGAGGACAGCGTAGGCCTGTCAAAAAGTACCAGGTACTTGACAAAATAGAAAATTGTCTACAAATCTAAAGTCTACAAGGCCTACAAAGTCCTCACATTTACAAAATAAGAATCTACCAAAAGGATAAATAAAAAATAAAATATAATAAAAACTTGCCATTACAACCACTAATACAGTTAATAAATTAGAATTGTCTGTAGTATATAATGTTAAATAATAAAAAGATTATGTCAAAAAAGTATGTGAAAATAAATAAAAAATAAACATCGTAATTTGAGAGCAGTTAAAGACATATGTACGTAGTATGCCGTTAATGAGGAGTTTTGAACTTTCCATCACAAAGTTCTGTAACCGGCTTTGGCAACTTGTTATAAAAACGGATCTGTGGACGTGTCAGTACTTTAAAAGAGACTGTTACCTCTGAGTTTGTTTTGGCCTTTCTTTTCAGAGTAGTCAGTTATGAAACGCCGACCTCACCTAGTTTAAAAAAAATATGATTGACGTGTAAAAGTGTTTGTGTAAACCTACTTACAAAAATAAAAACCTTATCATTACCACTATTCATCATCACTTTTAACTTTACCACTGCAGTGTTCTTATGTCTTGGTTTTGTCCATAAATTAATTATTTAGTAGATTATAAGAACTGAAAGAAAACATATTAAAATCGTTCCAGTTTTCATTAAGAAAACGGGGAATTGATGTGATATTATGATTTCGTTTATTTTGCATAGGAATAATCAGTCCGAGCTGCAGTTAACTCTTTCGCAGTCAATAACCGGGTGGTTTGCGGGAGGAGACAGCAATAGATCAGCTAAAAACCTACTTTTAAAATGTTACGCCACACGCGTTTCTTCTTAACTAAAATGAATATTTACTTTCAGCATGAGACCGTCTTAGCAAACGCACATTCTACAATATCTGCACCGAAGCCACAATATATATTTCAAGTTGCAAGCTCCTGTAAGTCCACTGCAGAAACTAAATGGAAAGAGCTGGCTAAGAACCATCACGTATTCTACGCCTATCATGGCAACCGTTTGGAAAATTTTTACACCATTCTCAATTTTGGCTTGCAACAACACTTAAATAAGGTACGTCAATATAAATTTTTATATACAGTATGTTAACTAACAGAGGGCGTTCCCGTTAACCCGCAATAGTATAGCATCCATACATGCTAAAAAAAATATTACCATTCGAAAATAAAATGTTTTTATTTTTTTTTATATTAAAATATTCACTAAAAATCGTAAATTGATACGTTAAAGAAACACTCTGTACACGCGTACTTGAAGGACAGCAATGTCGGAATTTATTTATGAATGACGGGCGCGGGTGCGGGCGGGGCGGGGCGGCCGTCTCACTCGGCTTCGTGAACTCTCGGAAACGCTCGGCCAGCATCGTGCGCATTGCGTTTGGGCATTACTACTACGAATACTATTCCGCGCTATTTTGATTTTAAACAGGAGGTTTCGAATTTATTGACAATTAATTATTTTTTTTAATTCGGATTATTTTATGCTTATTTTTCTATGCTGATATTTTTATTTTAATCTATTAATGATATAGATTAACGAGTTTAAGGGAACGCCCTCTGTTATTTAACATACTGTATTTTATTTTCAGTTCGACAAGAGAGTTTCAAGGTACAATTTTGAAGCCGACCGCAATCGCAAACCACGGCGACATGACTGGCAGCTTTGCTGTTGGGGTTTGCGGCTGCGGTCGGTTTCGGAATTGTACCTTTAATTAAGTAGATAAAACAGTTGGTCAAGATCAACTAGGTAACCAATGAATCTTTTTAAAAGGACATGTCCAGAAATGGTTTTTTATTATTTAATAATTCTAACCAGAGTAAGTTAAATATATTTGGATAGACATCCCTAAAACTAGTAGTTCTAGTTATATCATACATTTTTAAAGACCTCCAATTTTGAGAAAAATCGTTTTTTGTTTTCGTGAGAATTTACATCTAAAACGAACAAACCTTCTAATTATCTAGAATAATAAAATGAACACACCTAAAAAAAAAGTAAACTTGTCAAAATTGACACAGGAGAACTGTCATTACTGGCAGTGAGCGTCAACGTCAATCAATTTTTGATGTAGGAGCATGACGTCGGAATGTCGAATGACGCATGGAGCCGGTAGGGATGGCGATCTGACCTCAATTAATCGTTTTATCGGGCGAAACCAATCGATTTTTTAAATCAATTTTTAGCATAGAAAATCAACATTTGTGTTTTCTATTGAGACTATAAGATATATTATTTTATTTTCTAAACTTTTTAATGTAAAATCATTAAGAAAATAAATGTCTTGTGTGTGTGCTATTTCTAGCTATAATATAGGATTAAGGGTGACTTCTTTATTTCAATAAAAAATGCGGATATATTAAATTGATCTATTCTTGGATAGAGCTTAAAGTGAAGTAGTTCAAAAAATGGTAGTTGAAACTTAAAAGCTAAACATGGAGTATCAGGATTGGTTACACAAAAAGCAACGCGATTGGTTGATGAAGATGACGTGGTTTAGCTGCGTTCATAAGCTTGAACATCCTCCCCGGCCTTGGAAGTGGTAACTTTCAAGCGACTCGAACCAGGCGATCCCGCTGCAGCTACTCATCTCGAATTGGCAAAGGGCAGATCTTGGAAAAAGCTCGTCGTGCGATGCCAGAAGCGGTTTGGATATCGGCAACCCTGGCCACTCCATCCTTGCCTGGAAAAACGTCAACAATACGTCCTAAACCCCATTTTAGTGGAGGCTGATTGTCATCCTTCATAAGGACAAGCGTGTTCTTCTTCAGACAATCTTGGTTTTCTCTCCATTTGCCTCTGGTCTGCAGTTCAGAAACGTACTCCTTAGACCAGCGGCTCCAGAAGTGCTGACGGATTTGTTCGACCCTCTGGTAGCGTGTCAGGCGGTGCGTAGGCACGGCGGTGACGTCAGCGCAGACAGGTGCAGTCATCGGACGGCCAACCAGAAAATGAGCAGGGCTAAGAGGGAGATAGTCATGCGGATCTGTGGACATAGGAGTCAGTGGGCGGGAGTTCAGTATGGCCTCGACTTGTGTCAACACCGTGCTGAGCTCCTCGAACGTTAAGTGCGCATTGCCTACTACACGTCGCAAGTGATGTTTACAACTCTTAACCCCGGCCTCCCACAGGCCTCCAAAATGACTGGCGTAAGGAGGAATCATTTTAAATTTAATATTTTGAGCTGTGGCGTACTCTTTTATATCGTCAGAACAACTGGTAAGAAATTTGTTGAAATCATTCATTAAGCCAACAAAGTTCCTGCCATTATCAGAAAATATTTCAGCCGGTTTACCTCGGCGTGAAATGAAACGTTTTAATGCTAATAAATATGCTTCTGAAGTGAGATCGCTGACCAATTCTAAATGTACCGCGCGCGTCGTAAAACATATAAATAAACAAACGTATGCTTTTACGGTTCTAGCATCTCTGCCCTTTCGGTTCAATACAAGCAATGGCCCAGCGTAATCTACGCCGCAATGTATAAACGGGAACCCATAATCTAATCTTTCCTTTGGTAAATCAGCCATTTTTGGTGTAACTATTTTGCCTCGCATACGTACGCACTTTACGCACTTATGACAGGTCTGACGTGCGAGATTTCTACCACCTAATGGCCACCACGCTTCCCTGATAGTAAACAATAACATCTGTGGACCTGCGTGCATCAACCGGTTATGCTCATATCGGAATAACAACAATGAAAGTTGATGTTTACCAGAGATTAATATGGGGTGTTTTTTATCAAAATCAAAGTTGGGACTATTTTTTAGACGACCTCCAACTCGAATCAATTTATTTTTATCGATAAATAAGTCTAACTTTGCTAAGTGAGTCTGTGTTTTGTTTACTTGTCCCTTTCTAAGAAGTGAATCGCGCGCATCGGGGAATGACTCACGCTGCGACAAGCTAGCGAGCATTGTCGTAGACTTGTTTAGTTCAGATGTACTCAACGGCCCCTTCCACCGATCGTCTTTACAACGCGTGTTATGTATAAAGCGGAGTACATAAGCGGCAGCACGCTGCATGCGGTTATACTGAGAAAACCTGGAAAATGGAAATAAGTTTTCTTCAGTTGTTTGACGGGTAAGAAGTGTGTGTGCGTCGTGACTTTTGAGCTCAGGTAAATTTTCTGTCGATATTTTTATGCGTGTTTCTTCACTTAAACTATCAAATTTAGGGTCATGCAAAAAATGTGGCCCTGACCACCATAAATTGTTGACGTTCAGTGCATCTACACTTTGACCTCGCGACACTAAGTCGGCGGGGTTATCTATACCACTAACATGTCGCCACGAATGGCCTTTTGTCAGTTCGTGTATCTCCCCGGCCCTATTCTGGACGTAGGTTTTTAACATGTTAGGTGGAGTTTGTAACCAACTTAATACAATAGTCGAATCCGTCCAGAATACGACTTTATCAAAACTAGATCGCAGCGAACCCCTGATTTTTTCATATAATCTTGCGCCCACCAGCGCCCCACACAGCTCGAGCCTAGGTATAGTCATAACAGGCTTTATAGAAGCGACCCTACCCTTTGAGCATAACAATCTTACTGTGACGGTGGATGCGTTATCAACCGTACGAACGTAGGCGCAGGTGCCATAGGCTGCTTGTGACGCGTCGGTAAATATGTGCAGTTCAGTGTTTACAGGGTGTTCGCACATCACAAACCGAGGTACTCGAATTTTATTGAGCATAAACAAATTATTAATGAACCGTTTCCAGACTTGCGTGACGTCATCCGGTAACGGTTGATCCCAATCGAGTTTAAGCAACCAACACTTTTGCAACAATATCTTTGCTTGTGTAATAACTGGACTCAATAAACCGAGCGGGTCGTAAATTTGTGATGCACCTGATAATATTGTGCGTTTAGTGATCGGTTTTGTGTTAAAATCAAACTGTGTGTGGAAATATAATTCGTCACAATGTGGGTACCATCCCAACCCTAACGTTTTGCTGTGTACATGCTCACCTAATGAGAAATCTTTTGCGTCATTGGGCATGTCTACACAACTGGAATCCGCATTGAAATTATACACCCACTTGCGTAGCGGAAAACACCCGGTATGTAAAACTTTTGCGGTATCATTACAGATCTGAATTAATGTACTTTTATCGTTGTTTCCACAAATTAAGTCATCAACGTAAAAGTCTTCGCGAATAGTCCGTGCCACATCAGGATCGTCACATTCCTGTGCTAATTGTTTCAGACACCTGCAACTAAGAAACGGCGCAGACGCGGTACCATATGTTACCGTGTTTAACTGATAAATACCTAAGGGATCTGACTTGTTTTCGCGCCATAAAATCAACTGAAGGTCACGTTGTTCTTTATCAATCAACACCTGCCTATACATTTTTTCTATGTCTGCGCAAGCTACATACTTGTTCTCTCGGAATCGCAGTAAAATAGAAATTAAATCACCTTGTATAGGTGGTCCGACGTACTGTAAATCATTTAACGACCTTCCCGATCTTGAAGCTGCGCTTGCATTATATACAACACGCAGTTTTGTTGATGTGGCATAAGGACGAAAGACGCCGTGATGGGGCATGAAATAATGCGGGGTTCCGTATGTGGTGATACGACTCATATAGGGTTGCCAACTTTTTTTAGAAGAAATAGAGTATATCTGATTTTAAAGGAGGCAAATAAAGAGTACGGACTTACAAAAAAGAGTATCATTTATTTTCTACTTTTAAAAAGGTATTTTTTTGTACTTTTTGCAGCACATAACAATTTTTCATTGTTCTTAAAGGAATTGTATGAGTCCAAACATTCCAACTCTAAATTTATATATATCAAGAGCTCAAAAGCTCTCCGTACGCAAAATACGCGCATTGACGTGGAGTTGCGGACACCAGCCCGTATTACCTATTACCTATATCAAGAGCTCATTTTTGATCGATTTCAATGAAGCTGTTTCTCTCTTCTCGCCACGTCACATTCATGACCGAAAAGACTTTTTCAGTAATGCTGAAGTGGCTTGAACAGAGAGTATAGGTATAGCTAATCATTTTTTTTAACAATCAAATTCTTCAGGACATTTTTTAAAAATAAATTGCCATTTTTTTTGCAGTGGATTTTGGCATAAAATCTGTGTTATTAAACAATTCGGCTTGGAGTTCTTTTAAAATTATTACTTCTGAATATAAACTGTCCATGTGGATGTTTAGTCTTTGTAAATTAAGTTTTCCTTCTATAATTTGTTATAAATGATTAAATTAAACAGTAAATAGAAGAGTTTTTTATTCTGATTATGGGTTTTTGCATATTATTACAGACTGGCACTAGTTAAGTAAACATTGTGTAAAAAAGAGTATTTTAGCGTACTCTATTAGTGTTATAGATTATAGAGTACGCCTACGTGATATAGAGGACAATACTCTATTTTAGAGTACGGTTGGCAACCCTAGACTCATATGACCTAAAGTTTCGTACTCGTTCATAAATTCCGTGTACAACTTTTTATATTCTGGATAACGTTCCAGCCGTTTTTCCAAAGCATAAAAACGTCGTTCAACTTGTGCGAATGTATCACCTAACGTATCAGGTTCATATTTGAATGGTATGCGTACGATAAATCTACCATCAGCTGTGCGCTTCATGGTATTATGGAAATGATCCTCGCACGCACGCTCATCGTCGCTGCGTGAGTCAGCTGATTTGGTGCTAATGGGTAACTCTTCGAGCTCCCAGAAGCTGCGGACTTGTTTATCTAAAGATTGAATATCTATAGATTGCGTGAAATTACAATTTACACGATTAGATTTTTGCGGGTAATCTAAAACAGAACCTGAAATAATCCACCCTAACTTTGTGTTAATAATGTAAGGGCCATTATTTAGTTTTATTTTCCCTTCAGTCAGCAGGTCCCAAAATAGATTCGCACCTATTAAAATATCAATCTTTTGGCTTTCATTGAAAGTGGGATCGGCTAACACAATATTGTCGGGTAGACTGAACTTTTTCCGTGGCAAAGTAAAGTTTGGCAAATTGGAAGTAATTCCGGGTAAAACTAAACATTGTACATGTGTGGCAAATGTTTTATCCAAAGAACGCAGTTCTATATTGCAATACTTTGTGCACTGCGTCACGGAATAAGCTACTCCTTGAACATTTTGAGTGGATTTTATTAATTGCACGTTTAATTTGTCACATAACGATTGTGTAATGAAACATCTATCGCTGCCGTTGTCTAAAATTGCGCGTACTTGGTGTAAATTACCTAATTTATCAGGTATTTCGACTAGAGCAGTAGATAACAACACAGATTCATATTGCTCGGGCGACGATTGCGCGTTTATGTCTGGGTGAGCATTATTTACCTGGATTGAATAGCTTTGTGACTGTGCGTGTGTATGTGACGTATTGGAACTAGAGGCGGGGAGATCCACAGCGGTCGGCACCTCAGCTACCGAGTGCAGGGCGACCGAGCGGTTGTGTTCTTGGCTCCCGACCACAATATCACATATTAATGAATTATGTTTTTTCTCACATCTTCTGCACGGACCGTACCTACACTCGGCAGCTGTGTGGCCGATACGGAAACAGTTCTCGCAAATTTCGTGCCTGCGTACCAGCTGTTTTCTGTCTTGCAAACCAAGATCGAGGAACTTTTGGCATGAATATAAAGGATGCGATGCATTACACATACAACACGTTCGTTTGCGAGATTGTTTGGTTTTAGTGTTAGTGTTGGTGTCCGGTTTTTGTGTAACTATGTTACAGTTAACCTTCTGTGTGGAAGAATTGTTTGAAGGTTTGTTTTGTGTTGAATTGACTTTGGGTGAACTGTGTGAGACGGAGTGTGAAAGTGTTTCTAACATATCTGCTTTCTGCCTAAGAAATTTCATTAAATTATCCAGTTTAATGCGTTTAGAATCATCCGTCACTGATAAAGAATTCTTATATTGTTCCCACTCGCGTTCAGTAGTTTGGTCGAGCTTGGAAACAACCATATGTATAATTAATATGTCCCAATGCTCGATACTTTCGCCGAGTAACTTCAAAGCGCGTAAATTTTTTAGGGTTATGTCAATAAGTTTCCTTATCTGCGGCGATGATTCTTTTGTGACTGACGGCATGGAAAATAAAGATTTGACGTGCTTCTGAGCAAGAAGTGTAGAATTATCGTAACGGTTGAGAAGTAATTCCCATGCCACAATGTAGTTATCTGCAGAAAACTCAACTGAATCGATCACTAAGCGAGCAGAGCCTTTTAATGATGATTTAAGGTAGTGAAATTTCTGTATTGTAGGAATAGATCGGCAATTGTGAACTAGGGATAAAAATATATCGCGATATTCTAGCCAGTGCTCGTATGAACCGTCATATTCAGGCAGAGATATAGTAGGTAGTTTAACAGACGACGTTTGAATTGAGTGGTTATCGGCTGATACATTTGAATTATCAGCTTCCTCATCTTCATTGTTAATTAAACATTGCGCTTTAGCTAATATTGAATAATATTCAGAATCAAAACTATCTCGTTCTTCTAATGCTTTTGGAATGTCTGTTTCGGACGTGGTTAATGTTTCAATTTTGTATTGAACGTCATCGAATAACGAGTATAGTTCTTGAATGCCAGAAACACGCAATTGCAACTCCGTACGCTGCCTAACAGTTAAAACGTTACCGTCTAGAGCTTCTACATGCTTTTTAAAATTAGTGAGAGTCCTTTTGATGTGACCTCTTTTATTATTAAGCTCTTTAATTTTCTCCTTAGCGTCAGTCATTCTGGAATGGTGTGGAAGTACTCACGATTAAACAGGTGCGCGACATTCACAGCAGCTGAAGCGGTGATTGAAGCTTCGGTATCAGCTTGAACGTGAAGTACGCAACCGACACGTAGCGGTCACGCCGTGGTCACGCAGAGGTGGCTCAACACTGGAATTTAGCACAAAAACCGAGATCACACAGGGGAATGGACAGGTTTTGGATATTCTGGTTGGCTCGTCTCACCAAATGCGCTGCGATGCTGCTGATGATGATTGACGAGGATCTTGCGTTGATCAATGCCCAACCGTCGTCGTCGTATATCCAAATTCTTGATCGCTGATGTCCGACTCGAAGGACCAAATTATGTGTGTGCTATTTCTAGCTATAATATAGGATTAAGGGTGACTTCTTTATTTCAATAAAAAATGCGGATATATTAAATTGATCTATTCTTGGATAGAGCTTAAAGTGAAGTAGTTCAAAAAATGGTAGTTGAAACTTAAAAGCTAAACATGGAGTATCAGGATTGGTTACACAAAAAGCAACGCGATTGGTTGATGAAGATGACGTGGTTTAGCTGCGTTCATAAGCTTGAACATCTTGTTTTATACCGAATACTCTTTATATGGTACTTAATTTGTTATTAACGAATTCCCTGAACTAAAAAAATCCCTGATTTTACTGATGAGAAATCGTTTATTAAGGTATCTTTCTTGATTTTCATAAAATGGACTGAACATATTTACATCTAATCTTCTAAGGATCTTTTTCGGCAAGAATCCATAACACTTTGAGCTGGTGACGCCAGCTATGTATGGCTAACTCGATTATTCGAGTTGCGCTCAGATTGAGATGCCGCGATCGAGTTGAATTAGATTGCCACGGTAAATGAAGAAGCGAGTACGTGATTGACGTCTCTGGTTTGGCATGTATTTGAACCTTATTTTATATTTAAATTCTACTGAAATTGTATTTTAAATAATTAAAATAGTCTCAATATACGTTTCCTTGCGAATCTATAAAAAAAAATCGTCGCGAAACAGAGGTGAAAAAACAATAATTCGTTCAATTTCATCCATTTACCAGAGTTCCGTAACTCGAGTTCAACTCGAGTCACATTAATTTCAATCCGAGTAACCTTATCCTGAGTTGGCACATCTCTAACGCCAGTGACAGCTGAAAAATCATGTCAAATATGACATTGTCACAGAGTGACGGAGTATTTATTAGGGTTGCCAACTACAAATAACATCAATTATTATTTTATGATTTTTCGCTTAAATGGAGGGGTTTAAAAATATTATTTCAGTAGTTCTGAGTTCCATATTTTTGTCGTATTTATTTGAACCGAGTTTGATGCTGGTTAGATTTTTCTTGGAATAAAAAACCAACGTCCATACAAAAAGCGGACATCTCCTTTTACTTTTTTACTGATACAGAGGTTAGCTTAACTGTGTACAGTCACGAGCATAAGTATGTATACACTTGGCTTTATTCAAAGAAGATTTTCTCACAAAGTATTTTCGAACCCGTAGTTTTGTGTAATAAGTGTCGTAAGTATTTCAACGTTGCATTCGTTATTACACGAAAAAATCGCAATCGAAAGTTGCCAAGTGTTGACATATTTATTAGTGCTCGTGACTGTACAAGTCAAAAAAAATATTTATCGACGAAACCCTGATCATAAAGTTTGTGAAAAGGGCTCTTAAGTCGAAGTAGGTATACAAAAATGAAGTAGTAAAAACAGAAATCTCTTGGGTTCGTTGATTTAGAGGTAAATGCAAAATTATTAGGTACCTACCACTTTTGAGTAGGTATAACTTTCCTAAATCAATGAAATTTCATTATATTTCCCAAAAAGCTCCATCAATCCGTCAGATATATTTATATCACTATCAGGACATGTTACGCTATTTCACAAAATAACTTCTATTCGACCTGGATATCCTGTTAAAATTGTCCCAGTCTGAGTTTTCAAAGTTGATGATTTAAGGAGAGCCCACAAATTCTTCATCAGATTTGACTTTTATGTCATTATGCAACAGGCCGTACACGATACGAAAATCAAGGCTCTGAAGATCACGTTATTTTTTGGCCATTTTGGAAATCTGAAGTGGATCTGGCAGAAATTAATACCTGCCAAGCCATTTTTTTAAAAATCAATACGTAATTATTTTACTACACTATTTGCGCTGTAGCATGGTGCGGGTGACAGTTGCCCGTATGACGTTGACATTTGTCAGTACCACGTAGGGATGTGAGGTTATGCAATTCATTTTTATCGCTAACGATACTCGCAGCGTGAATCTAGTTCTCTTTAATATTGTTATGAAAATTAGTGTATTATTCAGTTGTGCAGTGTAACTACGTGTGTGCTACGTGTATAAACTTGTCAATATAAATGTTTTATGGCTACATAATTATCTTTGTACTTATATAAAATAATCAAAATCGGGTTTATGTTTTTTTTTTCGTGACAACATTTTTGCTCTATGGTGCATCGGCGCGGCGGCCATGTTGTTTACCCGTGCGATGCTGTGAGTGCGAGTACGAGTGCAAGCGCGTTATATTGTGACTTAATGTGACACGTATTACGATTTCATTGTTTGTTTTCATTTTTGTTAAATTGTTATTTGTTATAAGTTTGTTGTTATTACCATGCCTAAGCATACAAAAAAAACTGTTTTGGGTATTCAGGCCAGGGAGCTTGTTGTTCGCCTCCGAGACTACTTTGAAAGAGAACAACAAAATAATGGACCGTTGTTACCATTGAATCATATTGTAGAACGAGTAGCCGAAGCTCTTGATATTGGCCGCAATACTGTTTCGCGTATAACACGTGAGAAAATTGGCCAAGATGGGATGTTTGAAAATAAATTATCGACACCCAACAAAAAGCGGACCAAGGTGAAGCCAATCACAGATTTGGATGATTTTGCTAAGGTTGCTATTAGAAATCATATTTATGATTATTATAGAAGAATGGAGCTACCCACATTGCTCAAGCTTCTAAAATCATTAAAAGAAGCTGACTTGTTCAAAGGAGGTATTACTTCGCTACGGCAAGTTATAAAAGATATTGGCTTTGTTTACAAAAAAGTTAACAAAAGAAAGATTATTATGGATAGGACTGACATTGCCCTAGCAAGATGTAGATTTTTAAGGAAGGCCAAAAACATAAGTGATTGGAGCAAAGTTGTCTTTTTGGATGAAACGTGGCTAAACGCCAACCACACAGTGGGTAAAAGTTGGACCGACGATACGGCACAATCGTGTACCAAAGTGCCGGAAGGCAAAGGCGAACGCCTTATTATTTGTCACGCAGGTACAGCAAGTGGATTCGTCCCTGATTGTTTGCTGGCTTTTAAGTAAAAAAAAACTACGGAGTATCATGAGGAGATGAATTACGAAAAATTTAAAGATTGGTTCATAGGTCTATTAAACAATTTAAAAGAGCCTATGACCATAATAATGGACAACGCACCCTACCATTCGGTGCAAGTTAATAAACCCCCAAACCAATCCAACCGCAAAAGCGAGTTGGTGAAGTGGCTGAGTGAAAACGGAGTTACAGCAGATATAAAAATGTTAAAGACGGAGCTTATTGCCTTAGTCCGACGCCATAAGCCACCAACTCCTACCTATGCTCTGGACGAGATGGCAAAAGAAAAAGGCCACCAGGTCCTTCGACTACCACCCTACCATTGCCAGTATAACGCTATTGAGCTGATTTGGGCCCAAATAAAAGGTATGCTTTTAATTTCAATTCCCATTTTGAAGCTTTATAAAAAAATCAGCTTTCCGATCGTAGCATGTACCTAGTTTAAAAACATTACCAGATACTAGATTAGGCTGATTGATGATTATTTGAATACTTTTTTTTATAAGTTCGTTTATTTTTAGGTTACGCCGCAAGAAATAATACTTCGCCGCCATTTACGGCAAATAAGATGTTGGCCCTATTACAAGAGGCCATCAACAATGTTCAACCTGAAGACTGGTCGAAGGTCGTGAATAAAACAAAAAGGGACATTATGTCTGATTGGGATCGTGACATACATATTGACAACATAATTGAGTCATCGTTAATAATATCCGTCACAGATTCAGATGATGAATTGAGTGACAATTCAGATGTTCCTGACTCTGATATGAGTTTAGACGAATAACATGTATTTTTTTTTAGCAACCTTTTAAGCAACCTTACCCTATAAATGTTCTGTTGTATAATTAGACCTTTTAAAAATAAAAATTGACCTACGCACAATATACGTTTTTTATTATAAAAAATATCGACTATCCATCGTAGCAGTACATCCCATCACTAAATACGTCTATGGCGTTACGTTATACGCATAACACTTTGCTTAATTTTTCATTCAATTTGATTTTATTTCTTGATTAGAACATTCTGGTTGGGTTTAATTTAATTTACTACAGTTATTAATTATTTAATATATTACGAATGTGGTACAACTGAAATATTAAGTCATAAATTGTAAATCGCGGCAACTTTCAAGAGTGAAACGAAATGTTACTGAAACTGTCACCCGCACCATGCTACAGCGCAAATAGTGTAAATAGATTCCGTTTCATTAAAAGTATTCTGTTCGAGATTAATTCGTCAATATAACTTAATGAAATTATGAAATATCGCTCTGAAATATTGATTATAAATTGCAATTATCTAAACAGGAATTGCGACGTTGTTGCCAACTTTCAGAATAGATACGAGTAGGTACATGTTGCAAATAACTAGGATAATAATTTAACAGTGCCATAGTACCATTGCCAAATAATCTCTGAATAAGGAAACTAATGGAACTGCCATACCTACGAAAAAAACGTGCATACCTACGCAGCTAAACATGGCGGCTTAGTGTTGTGCCATCTGCCATGACGGTGTTTAACAGTTATCGATTGCGCTATAACTATCGATTAAACTTAATGAAGCTTATTGATTTTACACAAAAGTTCACTTTGAATGTAGTCGCAACGGGTTTCATGACTTTATTTATTAAAAAATAAAAAAAATATATCTTGAACGAAAGAAGTCGTTGATGTTTTCCATCACAATGAAAAAGGAAACTATAACAGTGATTTAAAAATTGACATGAGGTTCCTTTAACAATGACATCAATCAAATCAGTTGAAAATCGTTTGGAGAAATTTGAGAGATTTGTCTAGCCTCATGTGCTGTTGCCTGTACTAGTTTGTTTAAATTTTTACTTGAACTAAGAACAAATCCATACATTTTAAAAGCCATATAAATGATATTTTAAATGTGTTTGTTTGTCAAGATGTAGTTTACCATCTATTAGATCTTTAATACAGTCCACTTTCTGTAATGTAGTTCCACACAATATTGATATTTACTATTATTTTTTTCTTTTTTGTACATATGATTAATTTACACTTATTCAGATATAAAGTGAGATATTTATTAAAATCACGCTGAAATTAAGTGATCTTCATTATTAGGTACTCATAGAATGATAATATAATCACACATGCAATGTAAATGATGATTCATAATTTTAGTGCTTCTAAAATTATAAATCATTACAATTTGGGGTACTTCTAAAATAAAAAGAATATTCTTACATTCTGTATTTATTTATTCATAATAAAATGGTAACCGTAAAAACTAAATTTTACAGGAAAAATTAAGAACAGTTTTTCGTGATTCTTATCTCAATAACTAACATACGGTACATAGCGGGATTGTTCAAATACCAAAACGTTAGGTTACTTTTAACAAAATAATTGTATAAATAACTTAGAAATGGAGTTATTAATTAAATATCATGAATTAAAGGCACAAACCTAAACTGTAAAACAACATTACGATATTATTCGCGTAAAATCTCGTGTAATACGTTACCGTAATAATGCATTCCTGTTATTGTTTTGGTAAATTGTGATAAGATCCCATATCGTAATGTAATTTTACCATTTTATTCGCTGACAAACAATCAATTACAGATTACAGTAATAGCAATCTGTGTGATTATTTTTTATTTATACTAAATATTTAGAAGCGAATATAATGGGAAATGTAACGTATCGAAAGTATTGTAATAGTCTTTTACAAATTTTATTCGTTGCCATAAGTCTAATACGCATACATAAATTCTATCGTTAAATTAATTACGATACACATGAAAATCGTGTTTTTTGTAGGAAATGTTTGAAAAAAATTGACAAAGTGTAATCGGACCTCTAAATATCGAATATGCAATAAAGTTATAACAATCGTAATACCACATTACCACTTTGTTCGCCAGGGACGGCGAATTTCACATTATTCATTTCTAAAAAGAACAATTTTGTTTAGGTAATTTCTAAACGATATTTTTTCCGTACATTTCTTCCCAAAATATTTAAACCTTATATCAATATATGTTTTAATTACACTTTTCATTAACAAATATTTATGACTGGCATCATGATCGCTGGAATCCGTCTCGAAACCTTGATTATTTTCACCATAATTTTCGATAAGAAAAGAAAAAATATACAAATAATATTTCTCAAAATTGTTTTTCTTAAAATTACATTTTAGAATTTTTTCTGTCTTTTTACAAAGATCCTCAATGTCTTTAGATGGATAAACGAGGCCACCTCGCGTTTTACATGCTATCAATGATTTTTCTTGCTTATAGCCAAATAACATTGACGCACAAATTACACATTTTACAGTGCGGGATAATTTTCTGGCTACAAAGCCTGCGATGTACGTCACAACACTTTCTGCATATTTTGTGACATTATTATTAAGGCAGTCTAGGTATTCCTCGAATAAACTGCTGTCATCCTCCGGTACCTCTATAAGAGACTTTTTATTTGTCAAATCATTGATACTTTGAACAGGATCAGTTCTGCTTGAACACGTTAAAATATTTACCTGTTCAAGAGGAATGCAATTGCCTACGCCACCATCGCGAATCTCGGCTCTTATCAAGAGACGTTTGAATGCAGCTCTGAACTGAACAGCGTTTGGATTATTATTGAATCCACCACGGGCTCTAATTGCAGAAAAGAATAACTCTAGATGATCCTGGCTTACTTTATATACAGGAAAATACATCAGCATTTTTGTTTCTGAGACTAAGTACTGAAAAACATTTAAAGCACTTTTCATATTTATTATAAGTCCAATGAAACCAGTTTTTCGTTTCGACTCCACAACTAGAAGTCCTGATGGAAACTTTAATTCGTTAATGTAATTGATGGCCCCTTCAAAAAGAGCCTGAATTAATCCAATATTTTCGGGGTACATAGCTTTTTTCCAACCTGGTGGTCTAATGGAGCAGCTATTCAAAACGTCGAACACGTCGTTTATAAGACGTAAGAAGTGTATGGTTCCATCACAGTCTTCAAAACCATCAAGTTTTAATTCCGTGCTGCAAAATTCTAACGCATCTGCTACAGATCTACTGAGCATTTGCGTTGCCAAACGAACTTTCATTTTTTGCTTAGCAAAATATACATGAGCTTTTGTGATTTTAGTACCCATGTGCAAACCCTCGCTTTCCTGTAATTTTAACAGCCGTTCTAATAAACCAAAATCGATTTTACGCCCAAACATATCGTAAAACAATTTAAGTTCTCCGAAGGTGTTTCGAATAAGTTTAACTGCATGACATGGATCGATGAAACAATAAACACGATCATCATCGATTTCAAAGTACGTGCTACCACTGGCTTGCATTAGGTTACATCCGAGGCTGCTAAACATGCTGAAGTTAGCAGCAGGTCCATCACAAGTAACAGTAATTATTTTCACACCAACTTCTTTACATTTTTGCAAGCATATTTGCAGAAGTACCGCTTTTTGATCCCCGCTCAAGCTGGTTATTAAAAAATATGCGACAGGTAATTTCCACTTTCCGTTAATACAATTTATTAAAAAGACCAGACTTTGACTAGCCACTTCGACAGAATCACTTTCGATGTCAACCCCCGTATTAACGCGACCATAATATTTTTGTGATCGAGGATCCCAACAAAGAGATTTTCTTATGGTCATTTCATCGAGAATCAGTGCGCAAATGACGGGGCCCTTATTAGAATTTACTTTGGCTTTAAGAGTATCAAAAGCCTCTTTGCAAAATCCGGGCTCGGCATTAACGTGTTCGTACCATTTACATAACGTGCGTGGATGGGGTAAACACAAATCGTATGAAGTACGCACAAAATCATATGCTTTGGGAGACAAAAAATTCAATGTCAACGCGAATTTCCTTACTTCTTCAGAATATTGCCTTTCTACATGTAAGCCTTTGGCCTTACTAATTTGTCTTAGAATGAAGTCTTTTGGCCCGGCACATTGTTCTAAAAGTATGCAGTTTTCATGAGTAACCAGATTACTTTCTTTCAGCTCTTTAATCACTTCTTTAAATGTTGCTATTTTAATATTTTGCCGACGGACAGTTTCATTCAAACATTTTATTTTTTTCTTCTGGCTATTAATTTTCTCATGCAATCGTCTCAATTCCTTAAGCGCTTGAACCTAAAAAAAAAAATCTGGTTTATTTTTTATTGTAAAAGTCCTGAGTACATTAAATATCAATGAGAAAAGGAAAACAGTTCAATTTATTCAGTAGATTTCAATTATTAAAATTATTTATTGATAAAAACTGGCATTTTGTTTAAAAATAATAAAAGTTTACAAACTTAGCATAAAAATGAATCAATCATTCATTAAGAGGCTTTGTTAAACCAACATAAATTAACAAGCACTAACTAGAACTGAGAAGTGAATATGCACTACAATTACTCACTAATTCAAGGTTTTGTTGGCTGTCTGCATCTGTGGCTGTAGGAGCCAATCGGTGTAACGTAGAAGGTTGCTGGAAACAGACATATTGTACATAAATAATAATTATTGAAACAGTGTTTGCCGAGTTGGTATAATACAATCTGAACAGAACTTTTTAATTACTTATTAACATTAAAAAAATATATGCTGCGCAAACTAGGCACAATCTCTAGTATAAAAGGCTTTGTTGCTACTGACTAATACTAATAGGGTATTCAAGCACAGAAGTAAAAATGTATAACCAAAAGTAACCTCCCGCAAAACTAAATTATTAATAAATAAGCGGGTTTACTCACAAATTCAAGATTCTGTTGGCTGGCCGCAGTCACATTGTCATCTCTGGCTGTAAGAGCCGATTGTTGTAGGGTTGAAGGTTGCTGAAAAGAAAGAGACCAATAATTAATAAAGACTGAAATATCAATAAAATTATATACATATGTTCCGCCTAAGGGGAACATATGTATATAATTTATAAGGGTCAAACAAAAGAATAGTCAAGTAATGTTATTCTCACCTGTATAAACAGCGATGGTACTGCATCTTCTTTTAATCTTATAACATCCAATGTTCTGTTAAATGAGTTTTGATCAAAATGCAAAGAACATATGTAAATGTTTTTTAAATCTGTTCTTAAATTTTCTTTTCCAATGGCCTCTAACCAAATTCTTTTTTTGTATTTACTTTGTGGCAGTCTGAAAAAAGAGTATTTACAAAAAATTGACAATTAAGATAATTTTTCATTGTAATAAAATGTCTATTTGGTATCGGAAGTGAATAATTTGATTTTTTATATGCAATCCCCGTCTGTACACTAAATTATTATTGCTTCTTTTGAGGAGTGTGAATTGAATGTAAATAAATCAAGAGGAAGAAGCGATGTTTCGTGCATTTCCAATAAAAATAAATATAATAATGTAGCATACAACAAAAAATATCGATAAATCGTTCGTTTTATCAAGGACATCACTACAATCAAAACAAATACAATGTAATAAACAAAACAAAATTCAACATTTTTAACAAAATACATAGTACACAAATACACACAATAGTATACTTTTAATAATTTTAAGTGTCTGACCACTACCTACTAGAATTACAAGCCTCAAAACAATAGATAAGTCTAAATAAATAGCTTACCGGTGAAATGTTATATTTGGCCGATCTCTGCATAATTTTGCACCACAATTTATTATGCTGCACTTATTTGGCATTATACACTATTGTTTTTCACAATATTTCACTACAATCTTAAAAATATCTTCAAAAACAATTCAAGAACTAATTCGTAACAGCGAAATCAATGTTTACACCGTAAGTACACAGCGTCACAATATGGCGGACAGGGCACACGTTTCACGTCACGAAAAATGTTGCCAATATAGCGAAACTGTTTTGTATAGTGTTGGACTGCTTTTATTGCATATGTTAGATAAAGAAGACATTATGTTTATTTTTTTGTCTTCTATAATTTTACATAACTAAGTATCTATATGACATTGTGACAGTTCCATTAGTTTCCTTATTCAGAGCAAATAATGAGTAATTAGATTTTATCTGTGGTCACTTACTCTATGATAAAAATTGTGTGTGTCTGTGACACCCAAAAATAAAATTACCACGTAAAAACTTGTAACAGGAAAAAAAAAAGCGCGGGAAACTTCGTCGAAGGCGGGAGTCTTTTCAGCTAATTTTCAAAATTATTTTTATATTTGTGTAAATTTGATCAGTTGAGTCTAATAGTTGTATATATTTGTTGTAGTTAGTTTAATTTAGTATTTTTGTGTAAATATTTTGGTGTGATTCGGTAAGTTTTGTACATTTTTATTACAATCGGTGTATGAGTGGATGAGCGATCCCCCTGATATTGCGCTGGGGGATCCGGGCCCCAATCCGGGTCCCCCTGTGGCTTGCAATGTAACGATTTCGGATTTAAGTGGCATGGAAACTGATTCTTCCATTCTATCAGGCCTTGATGGAAAGGAAGCATCACGAAAACGCGTTCGAGCCTGTAAAGTATGCAAACGCTGCAACAAACGTAGGAAGAAGAGGTCCAGTCCAGATGATTTAATTGACTCTGATTGCCAGTGTAATTCCACCAATGAGATGGTTGTGGAATCTCATGAGCCTACATCTAAACCTGCATCAGCACCTCATTCATTTGCAGTGCCAAACCTTCCCTTACAACATGTACATCAACCCATACTCAAACAGACAGTAACAACTGAATCTGGTCAGTCTACCATAGGTCGTAAGGAGTACCTTCCAACTGATGCACAACCATATGTCGTTCATGTGCAAAAAATTGAATCTTCTCCTGACAGCGGCACAATTTTACATCCCATGACATTTGGTAATTTCTTAAAGAAAAATGAATTCAAGTGTATAATTCCTGGTAGTGTAAAAAGAATTGGTAGGAATAAATGTTCAGTGGCTTTTACTAGCTTCTCAGCGGCAAATGATTTTTTGAATAATGAAAATGTTCTAGTAAACAAACTGAAAACATTTATTCCAACCTTTAATGTAACAAGAATGGGAATTATTCGTGGTATCCCTACTGAGTGGACAGATGAGGAAATTTGTGATAATATTTCCACCCCTATAGGCTGCGGCAAGGTTTTAAAAGTTAGGAGACTTAATTACAAAATGATGGTAGGTGGTTCTCCCACTTGGAAGCCATCTCAATCAATTGTATTGACATTTGATGGTCAAGTACTTCCAAAGAGGATATTTATGTGCTATAATGCATTCTCTGTAGAAACATACACATTCCCGACCATACAGTGTTATAAATGTTGTAGATATGGCCATACAAAGGTGATGTGCCGTTCTTCACCTAGATGCTTTAAATGTGCTCAAGAAGGCCATACAGGTGATTCTTGTCACATTGAGGAAGGTTCTGTAGAAGCTTCATGTATTATGTGTTCTGGTTTCCATTTTGCCATTAGTAAGGCTTGTCCTGAATTAGACCGACAGAAGCAAATTAAACATGCCATGTCACATAGCTGTATTTCCTATATTGAAGCATCACAATTGTTCCCAGTTTCTAAAAAATCATATGCGGATGTTATTGCTCATGCCCCTACTAATGATGGCCATCAACATCATACTAATGCTAGATTAAGTTTTGCCAATGAAAAACCAGTCCATACATCGTACAAAAAGACCTTTTTTTCCAAACCTCGTTCTCCACCTAAACCTACTAAAGGCTATGATGTTGTTGCTCACAATAAAATATTAAATGAATACCAGTTTCCCTCCCCACAGAATGGTTCTGCTTTTAAGTTGAGCGATCAGGAAAAAAAGCATAATTCTGAGGACTCTGATAGTGTGGGAATGTTAGAAATGCTTTTAAATTTGCTTTCAAAATTAATATTGCCACAGAATAATGTCTTGAAACCGTACCACGTTGCCATGTTGAATGATATACTTAACAAAACTCATAGTGATGGATTCCAAGATTATACAGTGGAATTGCAGAAGTGTAGTTCCTAAAAAATGTGATTTGATATATCTTATAAACAAATATAATCCAGCAGTTGTATGTCTAACAGAAACTTGGCTAAAGCCAGGTTTTATTTTTGGTATTTCGGGATTTACATGTCTTCGAGATGACAGATTTGATGTACATGGTGGTGTTGCCATATTAGTAAAAAATTCTATTCCTTTTTCTCGATTAGTTTTCCCTATCAGAAATTCTGATATTAATGTCATTGGTGTATGTATTGATAATATTTCCATTTTATCTATTTATATACCACGGCCCTGTCCTTCATCTTTTGCTGATCTAAATAATATTTTTACACAACTCCACAGACCTTGTTTAATTTTAGGCGATTTTAACTCTCATCACCGAGCTTGGGGTTCCAGTATCACCAATAACCATGGTGTAGACCTGGCAGAAATTTTGGATTCACATAACCTCTGTGTACTCAATACAGGTACCCCTACTCGACGCACATGTCCAACACAAAATTTAAGTGCTGTAGACTTATCTATATGTTCCCCCTCTCTTGCCTCTCGTATGTCCTGGAATCTATATCCACATTCTTTTGGTAGTGACCACTATCCAATTATTATCTCTTCTCCTTTGAAAAATAGCTCTAACAAAAAACGATCTTCTAATTTAAAACACAAATTACATGATGCTGATTGGTCAATATTTAAAGCCATGGTTGAGTCCAGAATTTCTAAGTTTCCTGTTGCTGTCATTGGTGAAGAATCTGATAGGGCAGAGGCTTTTGCAAAATGCCTTATAGAAGTTGCAAATCAACTCTTTCCCATTAAAAATAACAACCCATCTGATAAAATTCCATTCCCACCCTGGTGGGATAATGAATGTATAGACGCTGTGCGTAGAAGAAAGACTACAGAGAGAGAATATGCTCTGGACATGTCTAATGAAAATTTACAAAATTTGCAGAATGTTATTATGGACACCCAGGAATTACTTAGAAATAAAAAACAGGCAGGATGGAGATCTTTCTGCTCCTCTCTTTGTCCTGACACACCACCTTCTTTAGTTTGGCGCAATATTAAACGTTTCAGATCTGCTTTTAAAGAACAATCTTCTTTCATCTCTCCTAATTTAGTCAATAGCTTCCTTGACCGCTTAGCACCACCTTTTGTTCCAGAGGCCAATGTCATATTTTCTCCTCCTAGTTTAGCAATTCCTACAAATTTTTCTTTATCTTTGGATTCGCCATTCTCTCTGACTGAATTAAAGGGTGTTCTCTCATCAGTGAAAAATTCTTCTCCAGGAGAAGATGGTATTCCATATTCCTTCTTATCCAATTTGAGTGATGGTTCTTTGGAATACTATTTAAGTTTAATCAATGATGTTATGATGTCGGGTAATGTTCCTGCTTCATGGAGGTCACAAGAAATTCTACCAATTTTAAAACCAAACAAACCAACAGATGATTCGTCATCGTATAGACCCATAGCTCTATCATCAGTGCTAGCTAAAACTGCAGAGCACCTTGTAAAGAATCGATTAGAGTGGTTCATTGAGAGAAATACAAAATTATCTGACAGCCAATTCGGTTTTCGTAAAGGCAAAAGTACTATAGATAGTATAAGCATTCTAACTACAGATATTAAAATTGCATTTTCCCGTAAGGAATTTGTGGTGGCTGCTTTGCTGGACATCTCGGGAGCTTATGATAACGTTATAATTTCAATTCTTAAACAGAAACTCATAACACTAAATGTTCCACTTATTTTAATACATTTTATAATTAATATGTTATCTGAAAGATTTATATCAGTTGTTTCTGATGACTCCAAAGTGTCTCGTTGTGTTTATAAGGGTTTACCTCAAGGTTCTGTATTAAGTCCACTGCTCTATAACATATATGCGTATGATTTAGAGTCGTCTCTCAATGGCTCAGTTTCTGTCCTCCAGTATGCAGATGACTTGTTGTTATACACTACTGATAAAAACCTTAACAAAGCTTGTAATACTCTATCATTATCTCTTAATTTGCTAAAGAAATGGTTAGATAATAATGGCCTTGAATTATCAATACCTAAAAGTGAAGTGATAATTTTCTCCAGGAAAAGATCTATTCCCCTTGTCACTGTTAACTACAACAACTGTCCACTAACTATACAAAATAAAGCTAAATTTCTCGGAATCGTGTTAGATAGTAAGCTCACAGGTTTACCGCATTATGAATACATAGATACTAAATGTGAACGTACTTTAAACATGATGAGATGCTTATCAGGAGTATGGTGGGGTGCACACCCTTTCTGTATGAAACTTTTGTATAATGCCCTTGTAAGAAGTGTGTTGGATTATGGTACTTTTCTGCTAGAAGGGGGTAGTGCTGCAGGTATTAAAAAACTAGACATGATTCAGTCTAAAGCTATGAGATTGGTTTGTGGTGCTATGAAATCCAGCCCAATTAATGCTCTACAAGTTGAGTGCGTAGAACCTCCGCTTGTCCTTCGAAGACAATTCTTATCCGACAGGTTTCTTACGAGAGCTATGCAATTTTCCAACCACCCGCTTATTTTAAAGTTACACACTCTCAATGAATTAGTTCAAACATCTCAGTATTGGCGTCACAAACCTATTCCTAATCTTATTATTAGCTATCGTAAAATTATCTCTATTCAGGCTAGTATAGACCGATCTCCTTCTCTACCACTGTTTATGTACGATTTTGACCCTCTTATTATTTCTCCAACTATCTGCTATGATGTAGGTGTTCACAAAAGAGATTTAGGTTCAAATGTTCTCTTTAACTTCAACGTTAATGAGAATTGGAATGATTGTCATCACATTTTCACAGATGCATCTAAAAATTCTGCTGGTGATTGTGTGGGAGTTGGTGTATTTCATAAACAATATAAAATTATTCAACAGGTCAAATTGCCACCGGAAGCCTCGGTATTTACGGGTGAATGTTTTGGATTATTTAAAGCCCTAGAATATATTATTTTAGCAAAACTTAGTAAAACCGTAATATTTTCAGATTCAAAATCAGCTCTTCAAGCTTTAGAAAAGTTTCCATTTAAATTAAAACCATACTACCCTATTATTTTTGAAATTCGTAATAAACTGTTTATATGCAAGTGTAAAGGGTTGTCGGTTATGTTTGCTTGGATCCCTAGTCATTGTGGAATTGTAGGTAATGAAAAAGCTGACCAGTTGGCTAAAGCTGCATCAACTTGTGGTGATGTGTTTCCCTATAAAAATTATTGTCATGACCTGATATCTCTCCCTAAAGTTTATCTTCGGGATTCTTGGGATAGGCTTTGGAGAGAGAGTGCTAGATTTAAAGGAAAACATTACTTTAATATTCAACCCAACATCCCTATAAAACCTTGGTTTTTTAAACTTAACTTTGACAAACGTTCTACTTCCATTATCTGCCGTATGCGTCTTGGACACATGTGTACTCCTTCCCACCTTGCTAGATTTAAAATTGTAGATAGTGATATATGTGAATGTGGTGTTGATGTTGGAGATTTGGACCATTTAATTTTCTCGTGTTCCCGTTTTGACCACTCCTCCCTTCTGCAACAATTGCTTAGTGCTCGTGTTCCTTTTCCTACCCGAATGTCATGCCTACTTATGAATCCCAAACTCTATCCTATAATTACATCTTTTATTTTGCATAATGATATTAAGATTTAATAATATAATATAATATAATATATATATATATATAAATTCCTATTATTCCTTCCTTCCTCATAAGTATTTTGTGTAAGTTTAATTTTGTAATACATATAATTAGATCCTAATAACTCACCTGATCTTGTCAATAATTCCTTTTCGAATTTACCTCTCCCGTCCGTTTCCTAACCTTTTTACTTGACATTGGCACAAAGCCTGCTAGTGCCATAATTAAAAAAAAAAAAAAAAAACTTGTAACAGAAATAAAAACAAATTAAGATAAAAACAGTGGTTTAATATTCTCAACAATAACAAAGTGTAACATGGTAGCATAGCGTGGTTGTCGTATACACAGAAAATAATACATTCCGTAAAAATGTCGTCGAACAACTCATACCATAACCTACAACAAATCGAGCGTCTAATTGACGAAAAAACGTTCCCCATATGGAAGTTTCAAGTGAATATACTGTTCAAAAGTGAAGGCTTACACGATATAATTGTCAATGGAATCCCGGATGACGAGAAAAGCGATTCAAAACTTCAACAACAAGATGCACAAGCACAACGTATCATTACATGCACCATTGATAAAAAACTACTCTCAACGTTGTTGTCTTGTCCTGATGCCAAAAGTATGTACACTAAGCTAAGTTCTATATTTGAAAGGCAATCAGAACAGAAGAAATGTCAACTGTTACAACAATTTTTTCAATACAAATTTGATAATAATAAAGATATTACATGCAACATAAGTGTGTTAGAGAACCTTGCACACCAGCTAAACAGCTTAGGAGAGAAGATAAATGACAAAATGCTTATATCAAAAATACTCTCTATGTTGCCAGACAACTTCAGAAATTTCTTAACGGCTTGGGAATCAACGCCTACCTCAGAACAAACTTTAACAAATCTTACAGCTCGATTATTGATTGAGAATCAAAGAAATAATACACAACAAGAAACAGAAGATACAGTGGCATTTAAAGCATCACACAAAAAATTCAATAAGAAGAAATACTGCTCAGTATGTAAAAGGAATAACCACGAAGAAAAGGATTGTTATTTTAAAGGAAAGCAACAGTGTCCAATATGTAAAAAGTACAATCATAAAGAAAAAGACTGTTTTTGGAATAAAAATAAAAACAAAAAGGATGGGAAGGCAGTATCTTTTTTCACACAAACAGAAAATTTCATTGTTGACTCTGGGTGCTCATCCCATATGACTAAAAATGAAGATATCCTAAAACAACAGAAAAACTGCTCTGTAAGTATTCAAACAGCAAAAAAGGATCATACTCTCGACTCAAATAAAATGGGCTCAATACAAACTGAGTATGTGAACTTTGAAAACGTACTATTTGTACCAAACCTAAAGAAAAACCTCCTGTCTGTGAAAGCCATTACAGAAAAAGATGGAGAAGTTATTTTCACCAAAAAAGAAGTGTTAATAAAGAAAAACGATGATATAATACTAAAAGGAACAAAAGATGAAACTGGACTCTACAGTGTGAACCTAAATACAAACATTGAAGATGCTTTGATCTCGTCTAAAGTTGAAACAGCTGAAAATTGGCACATAAAATATGGTCACCCTGGAAAAGAAACATTAAAAAATATAATAAAATCTGTTGATGGCATTAATATATCAAAAGAAGAAATTGACTCACTTACCTCCACTTGTGATGTCTGCATGAAAGCCAAACAAACCAGGTTGCCGTTCTACACACGCCATAGAGCTGAAAGAAAACTACATACTATACACACTGATGTTTGTGGTCCAGTCACACCATCGACATGGAATGAAAAAAAGTATGTATTAACATTCATTGATGACTTCACCGACTATACCCAGACATACCTTATTGCAAATAAAAGTGAAGTATTTACCTGCTTAATAGAATATATACAAGAGGCTGAACGTCACACTAACCAGAAGGTCAGCATAGTCCGCTGTGATAATGGAGGCGAATATACGAGTACACAAGTCAAAGACTGGTGCAGAAGCCGTGGAATTCGGTTGAACTACACTGTCGCTTATACACCTCAACAAAATGGCAAGGCTGAACGCTTTAACCGCACTTTAATGGAGAAGGTTCGAGCCATGTTGTTTCAGTCAAACCTAGAAAAAGAAATGTGGGGTGAAGCAGTGTTATCAGCTACATATTTGCTGAATAGAACACCTAAACAAGGACAAACTGAAACACCTATAGAGAAGTGGACAGAAAAAAAACCAAATGTTCAAAATATACAAACATTTGGCTCCGAAGTATATACAAAAAATCTCACTCAAATGAAAAAACTTGATGAAAGGTGTCAAAAACTAATAATGGTGGGATATGCTACATCTGGATACCGGCTCTGGATACCTGAAAAAAGAAAAATCACAATTAGAAGAGATGTTGTATTCAAAAGAAATAATTACAAGGAAGAAAATAAAGACAAAACAGAAAATACAAGCGAGAATAATCATCAAGACAATAAGGAAGAAAATATAAATAATAAAATAGAAGAGGACTATGATCTACAAATATTGAGAAACACTATAGAAGAAGATACAATTTCTAATTCAAATTTGATGGAAGAAACAGAAAATGAAGTAGAAGAGAACATCCAATCTGAAAATGAAACAGAAAACACAGCATTACCCATAGTAACAACAAGATCAGGGCGAACAATAAGTAAACCACACTACTTAAAAGATTATGAAACCAATATAGCAAATGAAATATCTGAAATACCAAATACATACAATGAAGCAGTAAAAGAAGAAAATTGGAAAGAAGCAATAGATAAAGAACTTAAAGCATTAATAAAATTGGAAACATGGACTGAGGAAGATTTACCTCCAAACAGAAAAGCTATTGATACAAAATGGATATTTAAAGAAAAAGAAGATGGAACAAAGAAGGCTAGATTAGTCGCAAGAGGCTTCCAATTAAAAAAGAAAGACCAACCTGAGAATATGTACTCCCCTGTAGCCAGAATGCCTAGCATTAGACTAATAATATCAAAGGCAATAAATGAAGACTTACCAATTAGACAACTGGACATTCCGACTGCATTCCTAAACGGAATAGTTAAATCAGAAATATACATTAAACCACCAGAAGGGTACCAACCTGTAAGCAAAAATAAGGTATTAAAACTGAAAAGAGCATTATACGGATTAACAGAATCACCCCGATGCTGGAATGAAACAATAAATAATTTTGCAATTGAGAAAGGCTTTAAAAGATCAGAATATGATTCATGCTTGTACTACAAAGAAGACTGTTGGATGATAATCTATGTTGATGATATCTTGATGATAGGCAAAAACTGTGAAGAGTTTATAAATGATTTAAAAAGAGAATACAATGCTAAAGATCTAGGAGAAGCAAAGTTATTTCTAGGTACAGAAATTGAGAGGACCAAAGATACTATAATAATGAAGCAAACTAAGCTAATAGAAAAGATACTCACAAAATTTAACATGCAAGAAAGTAACGAAATAAAAACACCAATGGAAGTAAATTTTAAAACCAACTCACAAGAAGAAAAGAAAGCAGAAAAAGAAGATCTATACCGAGAAATGATAGGAAGTTTACTTTATCTGACAATGATATCAAGGCCAGATTTAACATACTCAGTATCGTATTTAAGTAGATACCTTGACAAAGTAAATGAATCTACATGGAAGGCTGGAAAGAGAATACTAAGATACTTAAAAGGTACAAAAGACAAAGGACTGATATTTAGAAAATCCGAAGATAACAATATATATGCCTATTCAGATGCCGACTGGGCAAGTAATGATACTGATAGAAAAAGTGTTAGTGGAACAATGATTTTTCATGGCAAAAACCCCATAGCATGGTTATCTAAAAAACAACCATGTGTGGCCCTATCAACAGCTGAGGCAGAATATGTTGCTGCTGCAATTACTGCACAAGAACTATTAAACATTAAAGGAGTTGCTAAACACTTGGGCTGCCTAGGACAAAGAAATACTCTACTGGTTGATAACAGAAGTGCCATTGCCATGTCAAAAAGTTTTGAAAACTCGAAGAGAACAAAACATATTGATATAAAATTTCATTTTCTTAAAGATTTGATTGACAAAAAGATTATCTCTATTGAACATGTTAGCACTAACGATAATAAAGCAGATGTAATGACGAAAAGCCTATGTTCAGAAAAATTCTATAAATTTTTGAATGTTGTCTTATATTAAAATTTGAAATGTATACTTGTCTGCATAAAATTATAATGTTAAGTTTCAAAATTTAATTTTAAATACATAAATTAAAAATGTATTATTGTAACAGTACTATGGTTGTTAAATTAAGGGGGTGTGTTGCAAATAACTAGGATAATAATTTAACAGTGCCATAGTACCATTGCCAAATAATGAGTAATTAGATTTTATCTGTGGTCACTTACTCTATGATAAAAATTGTGTGTGTCTGTGACACCCAAAAATAAAATTACCACGTAAAAACTTGTAACAGAAATAAAAACAAATTAAGATAAAAACAGTGGTTTAATATTCTCAACAATAACAAAGAATAACAGTACATCCTCTTCACATTTATTTTTTAATGAATTACCTTTCATCATCGCATTCTTTACCGTGTAGAACACATTGCTGGGTAATGGCGTATACTTGTCACCTGAATTGAACATAAGCTTGCCGTACAGTCATGGAGGATTTGGATGGGGCGCGAGCTGCATTGGTGGTCACTTGTCCTGCATAGCCATGTGCGAAGTCATAGACGCTCCGGAAGGAATAAATTACCAAAAGCCTGTTTCTAATGAAGGTGAGTTGAACTGAGTTGGTATTTCATCTTTCGCCATCCCAAATGGGTACCTACTAAACTACCTACTTACTAGGTATTCTGTCCCTGCGCTGGGTTCGTTCTTCTCGCAAGTGCATTATTGTCTAAACTTCAATGTTATTAATTATGAAATGGTTTCGAATCTTAGGTGATGGTTTATATGAAGATGAGAAAAGCAAGTTATTAACAGAGCAAGGCTGCGACGGACAAATGACACAATACATCGTTACTAACTGTGATCTAGTCAGAGTGCGATATATGCTTGTGTATGCAAAACAGCCCGCATCGATGAGGTTCCCCACAGCCAGCGTTAATAGAAATGGTATGTGTAAACGTACGTTCTACAAACTAACGTTTCATTTCACGCTGTTTTACATAACCGCTAATCGTTGACCCGCTGCATTGATAAACGCAAAATATGTAGCACAATAAAATTCTGCGTGTATCGCAAATGAATTCGCCCCTAGAGGCGTTAATGTAGCGTGAGGTGTCTGAAAATGTTAAATGTCACTGTTTGTGGGTGGGCTACGCTACGCGGGTTTATTTCTATTTATTCTCGGAAATGGAATTCGAGATCACAATTAATGTAAACAAAGAAATGTCATTATCAAGATGACGTTTCTGGGGTAGTCAACATTTCCCAAGTCATTATAATTATTTGATTTTTTTATATTTCGTGCTTTTAAAAGCACGCTGAAGAGGCGTCTCTATATGAAATATATTATAGCCTAAGGTCTCGTCATAACTTTCGACTTAGTTTACTCACCGCATTGGCAATATCGGGCCTAGTTGCGTTGCTCAGGTAATTTATGCAACCTATCAGGGGGCCTAAAAAATGTGAGTGAACTTAGCAGAATATTGTCCAGCAGATCAAAAATAAATATGAGTTCTTTTCGCATGCAGCTGAGTTCTACAGTTCCTGATACTTCTCAGAAATAGTTCTGGCGTTTTTGCCTTAATAAAGTCAATTGGAATAATGATCTGCCAACTTCCCGTAGCAGATCATTTTGCAGCAGATCAAAAACATCCGCCGCATGCGAGAAGAACCCACATTGGGTTCTTCTCGCATGCGACTGAGTTCTACAGTTCCTGGTACTTTTCAGGAATAGTTCTGAACTATAAAGAAAGAAAATACATTTATTTAGCACAGACTAAGAGACACACAATACACCAGGTAGTTAGATATTAGTTGTACATCAGATAAAAAATAAGATAAAAATAAAAAGTGCAAAGTCCGATGTAAGAAATTAGCAGGAAAGTGTGCCTCACGGCTGCGCCAAAAAGTCACATCCACGTGCCAGCGAATCATGTCAGAACGTTTAAGAAGTCGAAAAATACAATTTTATCTTTTCAAACAATTCTTGAAAGCTAGAACTCATTCGTTTTTCACAGGTTAATAGTAGAACTGCAATCTAGAACTCGATTCGAGTCCAGAACTCACGTTCTAGTGCCAGCAGATCATGTCAAAACGTTAAAAAAACGGAAATTAAATTTTTTTTTGTTTCAAACTTGAAAGCTAGAACTCTTTCATTTTTCACAGGTTAATATCAGAACTGCAATCTAGAACTCGATTCGAGTCCAGAACTGGCGTCCAAGTGCCAGCAGATCATGGCAGAACGTTTATAAAGCCGACAAATACTAAGCCTGTGAGAAACGAAAGAGTTCTAGTTGTACTCGAACGTGAGTTCTAGGTATACCTGAATCGAGATTTAGATTGTTCTAGCTTTCAAGAATTGTTTGAAACGATAAAAATAGTTTTTTTTCGACTTTTTGAACGTTCTGACATGATCTGCTGGCACTTGGACGTGAGTTCTGGACTCGAATCGAGTTTTAGATTGCAGTTCTGATGTTAACCTGTGAAAAACGAAAGAGTTCTAGCTTTCAAGAATTGTTTGAAAGGATAAAAATTGTATTTTTCGACTTCTTAAACGTTCTGAGATGATTCGCTGGCACGTGGACGTGAGTTCAGAACTATTCCTGAAAAGTACCAGGAACTGTAGAACTCAGCCGCATGCTAGAAGAACCCACATTTGTTTTTGATCTGCTGCAAAATGATCTGCTACGGGAAATTGTCATTTTGCCGATTGACTTTTTTAATGTAAAAACACCAGAACTACATATTTCTAAAAAGTATCAGGAACTGTAGAACTCAGCCGCATGCGAAAAGCCTGAGAATAATTTTGGCAATAATAAATGAGTTACGGTCTCAATGGTCAATGAATGACAGTGCTTTAAAAGCGGAGCTAAGAAAAAATGGTGCAGAATTAAGCGGGCTGAAAAAACAGCTAATTCAGTAAGAGGTTAGTTTGCTTACTGTTTAGAAACACTTTTTGTTTGTTTAAATAATGATTTAAATGGCTGTAAATTTTGTTTTCACATAATAACAAACTTTCAGAACTATACTTAAGGATCTTATTCGACTGTGGCGCCGACTGGTGAGCACAAAAACGGCAGCCCCCATTAAGGAAAATCGCTAAACTTCTTTCAGCTGTTTTACAAAACGGAGCTGTTTTGTAAAACGGCTAGCGGTTATGTAAAACAGCGGATTCGACAATCCATAATGTGACATTCAGCTTGCAAGTTGCGTCAGTCGTGATTGCGTCTCACTAAGTAAATACCTTAGCCGCAGGCATGGTTTCATGTTCGATTCCCGGTAAAGCCTGATAGACATTGGAAAGATAGTTAAGCAACACAACAGTTGTTCAAAATTGTCCCGTAACATCAAACTGGCAATAATGTTTCGCAAATATTCTATCGGTACATAATTGTATACAATGTTGCGTAAACATTGTTTATATAGGTACCTCATTGTTTACAATATTTGCGGAACATTGTTGCCATACAAAACATTAGCATTTTGCCAGCAACACTGCAACATTATAAAATGTTGGCCGCAACCATAAAAACATGCTGCTAAAACAATGTTGCGCACTTTTATTCTCTAATATAGATTGTAAGCTTACCCTCTCTTTATAATTTCAGTTGGAGGTCTGCGTCAATGGCTTGCGAGACACAAGCTTTTTTCCATTCTTCTTGGCTACGGATTAATGTTGGCAACCATAGGCTTCGCAAACAATCAACCGATCCACTATTACTACAAAATACTATTAAAAAAGCTCGATATTGCATACAGTTCTGTAAAAGTGTGATGTACGAGTCTTTAAGGCCCTCGCGCACTTCACGACCACGACCACCACGACTGGCTGTCGCAACCTTGATCGCAGAAGAAAAAAACCCTCCAAGACCAAGGTCGATCAAGATACGGATATTCATACTAAAGTACAACACAAAGTTTGGTCGTTCCCCTTAGCTACATTTTTTTGGTCCTCGCGCTGCTCCTCACTCGATTCATCGCGGTGCCGCGATGTTGCGTGACGTACCCATACTACGCTACGTTTCTGCTTCCTTTCCTCACTACTTCACACGCCTCTCATCGAGTGTACATAACTGGAACTATGTGGTCGGTTACTCACGTGCATATTGCCGGTCCTTTGAGTCACACAAAAAAAAAATACAAAAAGGGATAAACTGATAGCGGAAGATACGTTACTTGATCACATCGCGCAGTCCTCTCTGAACCAAGTCCAATGGACACAGTTGCACTCGGCCACAAACTGACCATCGTCTTCTAAACAGCGCATGTCGATACAGCGCAATAATTTATGTTTTTGTATGTAAATACGCATTAAAATGCATTCTTATGTACTTAATAAGTGTTCTAATCACTCAAGAAAGAAAAATAAAACACATGGGATTACTGTTCAAGCGTAAGTACAGCCAAAAATGTTAATTTGTTGAAAATTATAATTATTTTATTTGTATAGGGTCCTATCTCTGCCCTTGTCTATCAGTAACTGTAAGTATGCAACTGTGATTAGTGATTACAGATGTGTGAGTTTCGCTACATGTAGTTGTGCACCGAGTCTAGGTTTAGTGATTGCGATGTTAGAGTACCGTATCTTCCATTTTTTTTTTAAGTTTATCTGAGGAGTGGTAGGATGACGAGTAGCATGACGCGGCATGAAGAGAAACGTAGCAAAATTACGTCTCTGCCTCCGTCAGTGTGTGGCTGCTTACCTTGGTCACACACACACGGCCACAGTGCGGTGCGGTCGTGGCCGCTAGTGCGTGAGGTCCCTTACTGTCAGCAATTTTTAGATTTATAAAGTAAAATTTTAAGTACTTAACTACGGTAGGTACCTGCTATATTTTTTTTTTTTTTAGAAAACGAATTTTTCATATAAATATATATCTAATATTAAAGTTTGTTCAAACTGTACCTACCTACATACATATTTATTTTATTACAAACCATGTGGGCATGATAATTCCTCTGTTCGCAAGAGTCCAACTTTCTCAGGAGTCCAACTTTTATAACATCCATTCAAGTCTTCGCATGAGTCCAACTTTTATTTTTTATGTCAGTTCGTCTGTTTTGAACTGTGAAACATGGAAGTTGACAGGTACTTATTTTTTTGTTAATAAGTATAAGTTGGTTGTACCTACTTATCTATTTATCATCATTTTTTTGGAAACGCATTGAATCCCAAAGGCTCCAGAGAAGTTGCTGATGGGAAATCCCATCGGGCATCTTGCGAACAGTGGATTAAAACATTCATCCCCATTTTACGGAATTAATTAAAAAAAATCCTTCCCTAATGCCCATCGTTATTATTGTTATAGAATCGTTTGAGCTCCTTAAGTCTTGAGTTGACCCACGACTTCTGACAACTGCGTGCACTGACTGGACAGCAGTGCGATTCTGTAACCATCTCACCGTGAAAACTTAGGTGAAGTGAGCGTGGAGTCAGCTGTCAATAGTGTCAATTCCTAGCAAAAACAAACTCGCATCACCTAAGTTTTCACGGTGAGATTTTTACAGAATCGACCGAGTGGTCCTCTCAATATGTGTTGTTCTTTCCTCAAAAGACCATCTCAGACGTCGATCTACATATACATTGTCTTCATATAACCTGACCAAGATTATATCTGCACTTTAAAAGAGACTGTGACCTCTGACTTTGTTTCGGCCTTTTTTCTCAGAGTAGTGAGATAGGAAACGCCGACATCATCTAGTTTAAAAAAAAACATGATTGACGTTTGACGTGTAAAAGTGTTTGTACAAACCTACTTACAAAAATAAAATTATTTATCATTAATTTATCATTAAGAGCTCGAAAATTTTAGCACCCCTCCTCGGATAGGGTATATTTTCTTTTGTGGCCATTCATTCAGTAACATACTTAGTCAAAATAATCAGAACAGTATGAAAACGGAGAGAACCTAGGCTGCATGAGCGAGCGAAGCGAGCTCGAAAATAGCAGTAATCTATTAGGTATATAATATTATTATATATTATCTATAACGTATGACGGAGAAGGTATTCGTTATCATCAGCCATATTTTAATTACCGTGGGCGTACTATGGGTAATGTCCAGTCACTTTAGGGTTTCACCTCGGAATTCGAGATAATAAGCTGGAAACTCGTTTACAGCTTCATTTTGGCATTCTGAGAGTTGTCTCAAAAGTCTCATTATCTCGTGTCTGCTTCGTAAGTTACTGGAGGTCAAAGGTCACAAAAATCGGTTTTTCGCGATTATCTTTGTTTCTATGGCTCCAATGACCTCAAGATCTATTATAAAAATTAAAGATACGAAAATTTGCCACAACTTTTGTCTTAACAGTGGGTATGTGTTGGTTATTGCGCAATAGAAAAACCTTTGCAGTTCAAATAAGATTATAATTTCACATCGAGATATAAGTACTAACGTACTAGAGAAGACACCGTAAATTCCTACTTTGTCTCGTTCAACTGCGGCGATCGCGCCGCACCTCACTCAGTCGCTCTCTAGCTCTTTCGCGCCTAGTACTTCCGACAATAATAAATTAATTCATAGAAAAAATCGACGAAAAATGCCTTGGTGTGTGTTGAGATATTGTACTAATAATTCAAGGAACACGGCAAAGTGCAAAGGAATTAAGTTTCATCGGTAAGTAAACTAATTTCCTTGTTTTACAAATTAAATAATTACCACGCGCCATATTGTATTGTTTGTCATAGACTAATCAAACAGAGTGCAATGTAGGTAGATTAGACTGACATTACGGTGAACATATCGTATGTTGTGTTTTTAATGTTGATATTAATATTTAGTTTTTTAAACTATCGCACTTTAAACAGATAATGTGAGTATCAATATAATTTTTTTCAGCTATTCGTTTAAAACATGAAGCAAAAACAGATCAAAGCGTTGATTATTCCACAAAAAGGCAAAAGATGACTAAACTCATATTATTTAAGGGTAACTAAATAAAATACTTATATCAAAAAAATAAATTGTCTATTATTTATGAAATAAACCCTGTAGGCAAAATACCTACGTTGTCCATTCTGTAGTACTCCTGTTATAGTCTATAGGGAAGACATGTTGTTGCACTTTGTCGAAGAAAACGCGTAAGTGCCGTGATTTACATGGCGCTTAAGACCTTTTTGCCGAGAATAAATACACTTCTGCAGCAAATCTAGCGCTGTGGTAAATTAGTTACGGTTTAGACGAATTGTTATTATTTTAGCGCTGCAGCGAACTAAAGATTCAAATTACGAAGAATAGGACAATTCAGTTATTTGACGTAGCTTCTCTAGTACGTTAGTACTTATATCTCGATGGGCCCCTCATTTTGTTTGCGACAATGGCTAGTGGTCTATTGGGCGCGCGTGAGTTACGCGCACCCATGTGAGTGGTTCACGTTGTATTTCTGTAGGCGCGCCAAGATGATTCACAGAGCCGCTTTCTTCACGACACCTTGGCGGTCTGTCACCAGCCAGGTAGCCGCACCACGACGCTGTTGTAGCTGTTATGTAGCTCTCCTCGACTTCCACGAACTAAGGCGAGGAACGCTTGTCGCTGGCGTTCCGAATAGTCAAACGAACGACTGACATATTTCCGACACAATGACACAATAATACAGGATCAAATAAAATAAAATAAATAGTAAAACTCCGCAGACCTGGTATCCATATCTAAACATGATGTAACAAAAAAAATCATAAAGATGTTTTTTTGTGGGGTCATCGATCGCAGTTTGTGTAGCAGGGTTGCCAACCGTACGAGGTTCCTCGTACAAATACGAGATTTGTGGTCTTCCGTACGAGGTACGAGGACACTATCAACCTCGTACAATTATGTACGAGATTTTGATAATATGGCCATACGAACATTTTGTCAGTTTTGAACCCACAAAAGAAATGTATAGCCGCATGAAAACAGCTATAATATACGGCAAAAAAAACGATGACTGTGAAGATGTTTCTGACATAATATTTGGAGAGATGTAAACTAAGTTACCTTGCAAAGTTAAGTAATAATATAGACACATTTAATTTTTTTTTTATTTAACTTGAGTATTAATAATTATTTTTAATAATACAACACAAAATTATGTTTTATTCAGTAGGAAACTTGCAATAGTTTATTTAATTGAGTAAAAAGTCCTAAATCCAGCAGTTAAATATGCCTTAATATTGGTTTTAGCACGTTTTCTATATATAATAAAATGTACGAGGTTTGAAAGTCAAAATACGAGATTTTTAGCTGCATATGTACGAGGGATTTTTCTTTACGGTTGGCAACCCTGTTGTGTAGTCACTTGCTACCAGTTCCATAAGCAAATTAAGCAATGGGCCATGTATGAAAATATTAAATTGTCTCGATTTTTTTTCTGCGCTTATGAATAAGCTAATACTATCTACAAAAAAAGTATCAGATTTATCTGATTAGTATTTCCAGAGAAATAAATTAAATTCTGTTAGAGGCGGCCATCGACAGTAACCCACGGATTTTTATTCAATTTCCTTAGCCTACTCAATTAAAAAGTAAAAACTTGTCAATTTGTCATAACATAACCTCACTTTTCACCTCTTGCTTTGTGTTTGTTTGCGATTTTATGGATATATCTTTACGACGACCCTCACGCTTTGAATAAAATAAAGATAAATCGTATCGTAATCGTAAAGATATATCCATAAAATCGCAAACAAACACAAAGCAAGAGGTGAAAAGTGAGGTTATGTTATGACAAATTGACAAGTTTTTACTTTTTAATTGAGTAGGCTAAGGAAATTGAATAAAAATCCGTGGGTTACTGTCGATGGCCGCCTCTAACAGAATTTAATTTATTTCTCTGGAAATACTAATCAGATAAATCTGATACTTTTTTTGTAGATAGTATTAGCTTATTCATAAGCGCAGAAAAAAAATCGAGACAATTTAATATTTTCATACATGGCCCATTGCTTAGGGCATCACGTCTCGGGGGGCACCATAAGGCAGAAACAGCACCGAAACAGTATTTGATAGCAAATGAATGGCAAGGCTGTTTATGCTACTGCTCCACCACGACAACGCGCCTTCGCACACCGCGCTCAAAACGAGGGACTTCCTGGACAGCAAGCAGCATAGCATGCATGCATAGCAGCTATACGGAACCCTAAAAAGTAAAACTTTTTACTTATAATCATTTCTTGGCACTATAGATGCATAGTTTAGGAGCAAGTAAGTACAGCTTTATTAATAAAGTAATTAGGTACATAACTACATCAGGCTATCGACCGTTTCACAGACTGCCAGCTGTGCTGCCAGTGTATCTACTTTTGTTCGGAACCTTCATTGAGTGACCCCGATTCATTCTTGGCAGGTCTTTTTGTTTTGTTTTGTCACAAACTAAAATATGAATTCCAGGTGAAATTAGAACAATAGTGACCAGTCATCGTTACAATTCTCTCGTCATGGACTGGAGCACAATCATTGTACGATCAAATTTGTTGTGTCGATAACACAGACATACATACATACAGACACAGCTCGAATACAGAGTGGCACATCATCAGTGTCAAATGGTCTCTACACGCAATGCAACATATTATATTGAGCCCGTCTGCGATATTACTTAGGTATTTTAGTACGAAAACAAAAAGAGTAGGCAATAAGTTTCTGCAGTACAGTACCTGTTTCGGATATTAATTTTACCATTTTTAGTGGCACAATGTGCGATTTAATAGCGTTAATAGGTATCTGGTATACGTTAGGTTTAACTACTGTTTTAGCTCAAGATCCGGTGGCAAATTTACCACAAGGACGAATTGTAGGGGTAAGTGTTTGCAATACATTCATTTAATTTTATAGAAGTATCTAGTTGTAAGTTCGGCAGGCCGAAGCCGTCACCGGGACGTCAACGAGAAACTAGATTAAATTCGAACCGAACGTGACGTCCTGGTGACGGCGGGCGGTGGACATGCGGCCATAGTAAAAATGTATGTAGGTATTTCTACTTGTTTCGGCGACGCGCCTGTCATCTCGTTGACGTCCTGTTGACGATATCGGTGGACAACCATCCTAAGGCCTTCTTAAAGGCTCCTGCAAACAGGCGCGACCCGCGACGCGAATCGCGCGCGACACAAAGGCACCGCTCGTTGCGCGACTTGCGGTGCCTGTGTGTCGCGTGTCGCGTCGCGCCTATGTGTACGAGCCTTAACGTGTGGTTTTTATGAATATGACATAGCGCACGATCAATGAAGTCGCGTTTTCATACTTAAACGACAGTGTCGATCGCGTACTTGCGCGACGATCGCTTTTGGTTAGGACGCGGTTGGGTTGGCTATTGAAAATTCGTACCTAGACCTACTACGCTAGACCACGGTTATTACGCTACGCCCCGTGGACAGCTCAAGGTTGAAGTTGAAGTGCGGCCTTCTGTACCTATAAAATAAATAATTTTTAAAGAACCAACTTCAAAAGCAGAAGGTTCTCACTTGTAAATAGGTATACTTACCTATCTATAATACAGCCGTCAGCGGTAATTCTTGACAATGCGGACCAATTTCGATCACTTATGCTTATTCTACTATATAAAAATAAGTCGGGTTTTCCTTCCTGACACTATAACTCCAGAACGCACGAACCGATTTCCACGGTTTTGCATTCGTTGGAAAGGTCTCGGGCTCCGTGAGGTTTATAGCAAAGAAA
Organism: Luperina testacea; assembly: GCA_927399505.1. Taxonomy (NCBI): domain Eukaryota; kingdom Metazoa; phylum Arthropoda; class Insecta; order Lepidoptera; family Noctuidae; genus Luperina; species Luperina testacea. Next base: position 12,301,834 of record OV656756.1, read on the forward strand.
ATTCAGGAAAAATTTCAACAGAAAAGCGGTACCACGCGAGCGGAGCCGCGGGCGACCGCTAGTTTTATTATATATTCACATTCTACTGGCAGCCCTTCCTTTGGTATCGGGGCTGCCAGTAGAGCCAACCTATTTTAGGTATATCGCTGTGTTCTAGAAATTATACCTATAAATCAAATCTGATGAAACAAAAATAAATGGATAAACTAAAAAAGAAATACTGTTTATAAACGATAGTTTTTAAAAAAATGTACCTTCCACATTTTTTTAGTAGGTACTCACCAATAATTTTAAGATTATAATATCATAATAAGTATAATTGAATCGATTATTTTGGGAAGGGCACATGTCCATCAGACTAAATTTTACAGGAGACACAAAAAACCTTCTGTTGAAAAAAGTCTATTGAAGGTGCTAAACAGTTTATGGAAATTTATAGGTCTATCTAACATAATAATAGTACCTGGGCTTTTTGTTTGAGTTTTTATTTATTAGAAGTGAGAGAAAATGTCAAAAAAAGGTGCTGGACTCGATTTCGAAAAAATGTGGACTAGTGCCCTTCCCAAAATAAACGATTCAATTATATATATAGGCATAGGTACATACCTAGTCTTGCCATAAAAGTTGTCACGAAGAAAAAAATTTTTTTTATTGCAAATAATACCTATTTATTACTTTTACAATGTGTTAGTGTAATACATAAATATATAACGGAGAAGGTATAGTGTGTCTCGTTATTATCAGCCATATTCAACTATTGTGGGCGTACAGTGGGTATGTGTTGGTTATTGCGCAATAGAAAAACCTTTGCAGTTCAAATAAGATTATAATTTCACATCGAGATATAAGTACTAACGTACTAGAGAAGACACCGTAAATTCCTACTTTGTCTCGTTCAACTGCGGCGATCGCGCCGCACCTCACTCAGTCGCTCTCTAGCTCTTTCGCGCCTAGTACTTCCGACAATAATAAATTAATTCATAGAAAAAATCGACGAAAAATGCCTTGGTGTGTGTTGAGATATTGTACTAATAATTCAAGGAACACGGCAAAGTGCAAAGGAATTACGTTTTATCGGTAAGTAAACTAATTTCCTTGTTTTACAAATTAAATAATTACCACGCGCCATATTGTATTGTTTGTCATAGACTAATCAAACTGAGTGCAATGTAGGTAGATTAGACTGACATTACGGTGAAAATATCGTATGTTGTGTTTTTAATGTTGATATTAATATTTAGTTTTTTAAACTATCGCACTTTAAACAGATAATTATTAGTCTTAACGGGACTTAGCACGAACCTTTCATTTATATATTTTTTTCTAGTCTTGCGCAACCACAGTGGATGTACCTAACTACATCGAAACGTCAGCAGATATAAATAAATGAAAGGTTCGTGCTAAGTCCTGTTAAAACTAATAATTATATAATTATATTTAGGTAGAAAAAGATTTAATAAATTTTCCTATAGTATATATCATAATTAACCAGACAGTTTTTACATTAATGTTTAATTAGTTTTGGATGTAATTAATTATTTTAAATTCTTATCCAGATTTCTATGTCCAAGTCATAAAAATAGAGAAAAATGGATCCGATTTGTTCAAAACAATCGCTGTGAAGAGACCTGGCTACCATCCGATCATAGTTACATATGTTCGTTGCATTTTCGTGAGGATGATAAGTATGTTACGAAAGGGGGAAGGCATTTTCTAAAGAAGTCTGCTGTGCCCTATGATGATGTGAGTATCAATATAATTTTTTTTGCTATTCGTTTAAAACATGAAGCAAAAACAGATCAAAGCGTTGATTATTCCACAAAAAGGCAAAAGATGACTAAACTCATATTATTTAAGGGTAACTAAATAAAATATATCAAAAAAATAAATTGTCTATTATTTATGAAATAAACCCTGTAGGCAAAATACCTACGTTGTCCATTCTGTAGTACTCCTGTCATAGTCTATAGGGAAGACATGTTGTTGCACTTTGTCGAAGAAAACGCGTAAGTGCCGTGATTTACATGGCGCTTAAGACCTTTTTGCCGAGAATAAATACACTTCTGCAGCAAATCTAGCGCTGTGGTGAATTAGTTACGGTTTAGACGAATTGTTATTATTTTAGCGCTGCAGCGAACTAAATATTCAAATTACGAAGAATAGGACAATTCAGTTATTTGACGTAGCTTCTCTAGTACGTTAGTACTTATATCTCGATGTAATTTCACGAACAATTTAGTCACACTAGCAAATTACACACTGTACACGACACAACCAGATACGGAATGCTGGACAGTTTCTAAGCACATGTTGTCCGTACGATGTCCAAAGTGAGCCCCACATCGTTCTGTCGAGCTGTTTTCTAACCCCCACGGACTCAAGCTAGACTCTGTCAAGCGCCGCCGGGTGGCGCTAGCGTTCCGAATAGTCAAATGCATGACCGGATGCGACATATAAAACAATTTAAAATATAAAAAGCTTATTCGAAGTGGTCTCCATTGACTGCAATACAGTCCTTTAAACGTTGAGGCCAGTTATCAATAGAAGCAGGGCCGTCTTAACCATATTGGGCGCCGGGGTGCGAAAATCAGCCTGCGCCCCAATTTTTGTGTTTATTTTTTTTTTAATACTTTCTCTACAATAAAATTAGGTCCATTTTAAACATCAAATTAAATTTTTCCGGCTTTAAAATCGACAATCTTTTTAGGGTTCCGTAGTCAACTAGGAACCCTTATAGTTTCGCCATGTCTGTCTGTCCGTCTGTCCGTCCTCGCTTAATCTCTGTGACCGTTAGCACTAGAAAGCTGAAATTTGGTACCAATATGTATATCAATCACGCCGACAAAGTGGTAAAATAAAAATTGGAAAAAAATGTTTTATTAGGGTAGCCCCCCTATATGTAAAGTGGGAAGTGATTTTTTTTTTTATTTCAACCTTAACGTGTGATATATTGTTGGAAAGGTATTTAAAAATGAATAGGGGTTTACTAAAATCATTTTTTGATAAAATCAATAATTTTGGAAATAATCGCTCCAAAAGTAAAAAACAATGTGTGTCCCCCCCTCTAACTTTTGAACCATAAGTTTAGAAAATATGAAAAAAATCTGAAAAGTAGAACTTTATAAGGACTTTCTAGGAAAATTATTTTGAACTTGATGGAAACAACAGTTTTTGTACAAAAAAGACAAAAATTTGTACAAAATAATTTCAGGACTAAGTTTGTAGTATAATCGTATATGCAAGCATTTTTTTAACTTCGTTTACATATTTTATTATCCTGAGCGTATATTTTTCAAACAAAAACAAAAAAAAGAATTATTAAAATCGAATCCCAATATTTTAAGATACGATCGACCGATCGATCCGGTCGATCGATCGATCGACTACGATTATTACGCGAACATAATGGATACCCACTTTTAAACTCATAAGTGGGAACACTTATTGTGACGGCGGGAAACTATGGAACCCTACACTGAGCGTGGCCCGACACGCTCTTGTTTATGATATCGTCTGTTCAAATCAACTTTCAATTCGATTGGTATAGCCAAATTTATCAATCTATCTTGACTTGAGTCATAGTTAATCGTAAGTAATTTTTTATTCATTTCAATTTCGAAAAGGTTTACGCATGGTACGTGTAGGTTTAAGGATTGGCTTGCGCCCCCTAAGACCATGCGCCCGGGTGCCACGCACCCCTTGCACCCCCGGGTAAAGACGGCCCCGAATAGAAGCACGGACTCTTTCCATGGGAAAATTCTTCACTGCCAATCAATCGTATTCGGATCGTTTTAGGGACTCCAAATTATCATGGCGTTTAGAGCAAGCCGTACTTTCTAAAACTGACCATAAATCATAACCCAGGGGATTAAGATCGGGACTAGACGACGGCCAGTCTTCAGCTCTGATGAAGTCCGAAACGTTCACTTCCAACCAAGACTGCGTGGACCGAACTTTATGACCCGACGCCGAGTCTTGTTGGAAGGACCATACTAATTGGTTATTGATCATGGTGTTGTTCAGGGGCTTAACTACCTACATTCTCAAGAATGGCATCTTGATACACTTGTGCCGATGTTTTGATACCTTTTTCACAAAAATATGGCTCAGTCACTCCTTCATAGCTAACACCCCACCAAACCATCACTGAAGTCGGATAATGCCCACGTTGCACTCTGTCGACTAATAGTTGGGAAGCTTCCTTAGAGCTTTGAGCATAAATACGGTCATTTTATTTTTTAAAATAAATAAATAAATAAATAATAAATAAATGTTTTATTCAGTATTAAAATTGGTAAAATTATGCTCAATGGGTCATGTATGAAAATATTAAATTGTCTCGATTTTTTTTCTGCGCTTATGAATAAGCTAATACTATCTACAAAAAAAGTATCAGATTTATCTGATTAGTATTTCCAGAGAAATAAATTAAATTCTGTTAGAGGCGGCCATCGACAGTAACCCACGGATTTTTATTCAATTTCCTTAGCCTACTCAATTAAAAAGTAAAAACTTGTCAATTTGTCATAACATAACCTCACTTTTCACCTCTTGCTTTGTGTTTGTTTGCGATTTTATGGATATATCTTTACGATTACGATACGATTTATCTTTATTTTATTCAAAGCGTGAGGGTCGTCGTAAAGATATATCCATAAAATCGCAAACAAACACAAAGCAAGAGGTGAAAAGTGAGGTTATGTTATGACAAATTGACAAGTTTTTACTTTTTAATTGAGTAGGCTAAGGAAATTGAATAAAAATCCGTGGGTTACTGTCGATGGCCGCCTCTAACAGAATTTAATTTATTTCTCTGGAAATACTAATCAGATAAATCTGATACTTTTTTTGTAGATAGTATTAGCTTATTCATAAGCGCAGAAAAAAAATCGAGACAATTTAATATTTTCATACATGACCAAGATTTTCTCATCCGTAAACCAAATTTTTATGTGACCTCCCTTTGCGTACCGCTTCAGCAGTTGTTTCGATTTTACCACCCTATTCTTTTTTTTTATTTATCAGTTAAAAAATGACAAGTGCGTCTCTTATAGGCTGCAAGTCCTAGGTCATCTTTTAAAATACGCGACATGGTTCTGGGTGCTATCTTCATCTCCCGAGATAAAATCTTTTGCTTTCGGACAGGATTTCTTCGAATTCTTTCCCTTACTGCTTTGACCACCTTTTTCGAACGAACAGTACTTGGACGGCCAGATCTTTTTCAAAAAAAAAAAAAAATATATATAACCATACCAACTTTGTGTAATGCAATGGGAACCAGCAATGCACAACACAGCAATGCACGGCACGAGAACGCACGACATTGGAATGAACGTGTTTTGAATTCCAATGACGTACATTGTCATGTCGCGCATTCTCGGCCCGGACCAAGAGTGTCCGGCTTGATAATGTACAGCACGGGAATTGGAATCAAAACAAACAGTGACGTCACAATAAAAAAGTAAAAAGCCATGTGAAACTAGGGATGAGATTTTGATTGATTAAGGATTGATTTTGATTGATTTTGTTTCATTTGACGTGTGGTTGACGTTCAATCAATTATTATTGAAGTAAATCTGTGAACTATTCGTTAAGAGGAAATACGGGCGGAACGACTTTTGAAAATTAGGTATTTGAAGAAACTATCGCTGTCGCTCTGCGAGCCCCCGCCCTCTAATGCGTGCGATAAGGACAACTGCAGATCCGACTGAATAGCCTAAGTAAAAAGTCACATTTTCGAGGTTTGGCTCTCGCCTATTTTCTTCACCAATATTGAACCAATTTAAAAGATATTTCATAAACTGGATAAGAAGGATATGTACTGTGCCGCTACATTATGGTTAACACCCCGACTCAGAGTACCCCGACTCGGATAGGTTAGGTTAGAAGGCTAAGGCGGGAGCGAAGCGTAGCGGAGCTCCCGCCTTAGCCTTCGTGGTTATTTTTTTTTAAACCACCCAGAAGTAGGAGCCCCGCGAAGCGGGGCTCCGTCGACCTATCTTACACTCTGAGTGCTTACCAAAATTTTATTAAACATGAGCAGCTGATTGCAGCTTATATAATTAATATGCTGTACAAAACTCTTTTTATAAAGACTTCTCTGCTTAAAAACTTATCAATCGCGCAATCAATCGTTTTTCGGAACAGCACTATCTAGCTCAATTACCTAGTATCCAAGTCCCAAAATTTCGAGTCACCTGATTGGCCAACCAATCGGCCAATCACGCGATGTCGCCAATTCATGTGTTGTACACTCTCGGGTCGGACCATCAAGGTACACCCCAGGAATTGGAGACATCGCGATGTCGCCAATTCTTGTGTTGTACATTCCTGTGTTGTACAATCCAGTGTCGTGCATTGCTGGTACGTGCATTACAGTGACGTGCATTATAGGGACTCAATGCAATCACAGCGATTCGGTTCTCTTTATCACCCCACTCCATTTTAGTATCTCAAAATATTGTACAGACGCCAGCACATCAAGCTACTACAATCTGTCAAATTTCTTTAATAGATTTTCAACTTTATCGCTACAGCATAAGGTTCAAGGTTGATTGGGAAAATTTGACAGTTTCGGGTAGCTTGATGTGCTGGCGTCTACATCTGTACAGTACAATGTATTGGCGCCAAAATTAGTAAACTCAATGAACAATCGTATAAAAACAACAGATTCCAAATTCAAATGTAATATCTTTCTTATTTTTAATTGTAACAGTATTTATGGCCAGACTGTGTATACTATGGCTCTTTGCTGTGATTGAAAAAAATCGCACGTCATGTGTCTGTGACTACTATAAAGGGACAGGGTGGGTTTTAGAGACGTGGCAATAAGATCCATTGATACTGGGCGGACAGGGCCCTATACCAACAAACTTTACAATTACAGCCAACAATTTACCTATTTACAAAATATGTTACAAGTGCGTGCAGCGTGTACCTACACCTACCTACCACAAAACTTTAAGCCACACAATCGTAAAGGAAAAACCTTACAAAAATGTAAATTGTAGTGACAAGACGATATGTGGTCGTCCAAATCAAAAGGGACCTTATGGCGGAAATGAGTTATCTACAGGGCTGAAAACTACATAAATGTACCGAACTATAGACCCAAGAACCAACCTTCTAACCACTACCGTTATTTTTTTACGAATTTTTGAAGTTCACTGATCGAAATTATAAGTTTCGAGAAAATCGCAATTTAAGTATGCCGTACAAAAAAGTTATGTTTTAGTGTGAAGTTATGTAACTGATGGTATACTTTGATTGACTATGATTATTACTAATGGAAATTCTTACAATCCTTGCATAAACATGTTTGTTGTGGGAACTAGACCCGCCAACATAATGCATTATCAATGAGATGCAAAGTATCGATAATAGTATTAAAAATAAGTAAACCGCCTGTTTCTCACTAAACTTTTATTGTTTTTATATTGCTACTAATTACATAGATTTGCGAAAGGCCTTAGATGTAAATAAAAACAACACATAATTGAAAAAAAAATAGTTTTTATTTACTAGCAAGAATTCTTATTTTTTATAAACTTTGAGATCTGACAGTAACAAAATCAACACTTAATCACTAAATAGGTTATACATAATTGGTTTAGATGCTAATAAAGCTAAGAGATCAATGATAACTATTAGTTATGATCTTGTAAAGTTACATAGAGAACTGAACAATTTCTTCAAACAAATTAAAAAAGGGCCCTAATGGTAGGCACTAAACAATTTTTTTTATTTTTAGCATGCATAATCAATATTTTAGTGCAACATTCTAGATAACTTAAATTTTCTTTTTTTATTATCACAAGGTATGAAAATGTTACTTATTTAACAATTTTTTTTTTATTATCACAAGGTATGAAAATGTTACTTATTTAACAAAATGTTCGTAACAAGTATATACGTAAAAAAGGGCCCTTAAGGCGGTCCGTTGCAGTCTGCTGACACTTATCTCTTAGTATAGTTAATTAGTTTAAGTATTTTTTAACACCCTTGCTCGTAAAGCTGATGTAATTCCACCGGTTTTAAATATGTAAAGAGGGTCATAAAAAACGCGTGTGTTATACCAAAGCAAATAGTTAAGTTATAGTCCATACAAATTCCATAACAGCATTATTTGCCATTTCAAATTTGGAACTGATCGCCGCCGCACGACTCCAGCTGCTAGTGAGCAGCGCGCTGTTGCTATTCAAATTTCGAACTAATCGCCGCGCGGCGCCAGTCAGTAGGCAGCGCTAGCGCGCTGTTAAAATGGCGGGAAAGCAACAGTGTGCATTCACAGATTGAGTTTATTTAAAATAAAAAAAAAACAGTTTATTCGGTAATTTAAAGATTCCATCCAAAACAAATATAAGTGCCAAAATAACTCAGACAATAAATTTGGAGCCACAAACGAAGAAGTTTTGCCCTGAGCCGCGCCCCTCTTCTACTGATGATACTTTTTTATTTACAAACTAATGACGAATTACAATGCTCTTCTGCCGCCTTTCAAGAAGTTTCGTCGTCTCCAACATTTACCCTAACACAAAACAATGACATTATGAATAGTAATAATAATAATAAAAACATAATTAAAAAACCAACTACAACTACGTATCATTTTAACAATTGTAATTTCACTGTTTCAATAATTAAAAAGGAACAAAATATAAAATGTTTTTTTTCTGTTTCCTCGCAAATGTGTTAAAAAACGTCGTACGATATACGTGCGTATGGTTATAACATGCTCGGCTCAATTACGCCCTCGCCTTCGGCTCGGGCTGAAATTCCGCCTCGCATGTTATAACCATCTTTACGCACTAATATCGTAATGTACTATAAATAAAGGTAAACAATCTTGATACGTTTTTGTCGAAAAATACATTTATGAAATAATTTATAGCCATTACAAGATCAAAAAACAAAATGAAATAACAGATGTTATAATGAATTACTTTTGCTATTAGCCTTAGCCTATTTTAAAAATATATTTTATGATAAAAAACATAACAAGATTGTTTACCTCTATTAAAAGTACCTAAACAAAATATGGACTACAATAGTGGGACCTTAGACCTAAGACGCATATACAAAGAATGCCGCATGCGGCGGCGTGCGACACTATCTAATGGCGGCTATACGCTACGCTGACGACACGCTAGTCCTGGCGCAGCGGAGTTCGCATCAGGCGGCGGCCGATGCGATGGCACGCGGGGTTGCGATAGTCGTGGAGGGGATCCGGCAGTTGGGTCTCTAGGTGGCATTGCACAAGTCCGAGGCCATGTCGTTTCATGGGCCCCGGAATACGCCACCATCGGGATCCCAACTAACGGTAGGAGGGGTTCACATCGGCGTCGAGACGACGATGAAATACCTGGTCTCGTCCTCGACAGCCGGTGGAACTTCGTCGAGCATTTCCGACGTTTGGCTCCCAAACTGGAACGGGCCGGGGCCGCCTTCAAGCGGCTCCTGCCCAACCTGAGGGGGCCAAACGCCTCCTGCCGGAGGCTTTACGCGGGGGTCGTGCGGTCCATGGCCCTATACGGGGTCCCGGTGTGGGCGCGTTCACTGCGGCGGCGAGCCGCCCATTATTTGAACGCGCCCCAGAAGGTGGTAGCCGTTAGGCTGATCCGGGGGTACCGCACGATCTCGGGCGAGGCGGCAAGCCTCCTTGCCTGCCGCCATGGGATCTGGAGGCGATAGTCCTCGCGCGCCTGTATGAGTGGCGCGCGGAGGCACTACGCCGGGGGGAAACTCCGCTTCCGCAGCAAATTGCGGCGGAGCGGACGGACCTCCGGCGCGATCTCATGGCGGCATGGAAAGAGCGACTGTCACAACCCAGCGCAGGGCACGCCACGATAGCGGCGGTAAGACCCCTCTTTGAGGAGTGGCTAGAGAGGCGTCATGGCGCCCTCACCTACCGCCTGACGTAGGTCCTCACCGGACACGGAAGTTTCGGGAGGTTCCTGCACATAATCAGGCGGGAGGAAACACCCGGGTGTCACCATTGCTAGGATCGCCCTGAGGACACGGTGGAGCACACGGTGGAGGTCTGCCTCGCTTGGGCGGAGCACCGCCGTGTCCTCGTAGAGGCGATCGGCAGCGGCGGCGACCTCTCGCGTCCGGGCCTGGTTCAAGCCATGGTCCGGGGCGAGAGGGAGTGGGGGGCAGTCGCCTCCTTTTGCGAAGCAGTCATGCTAGCGAAGGAGGCGGCGGGACGGCTGAGGGAGAGAGCCTCCCGTCCCAGCCGCCGCGGGAGACGCTCCGGGCGTCGGGAGCCGCGCGACGACTCCCGGCCACCGTAGGCGCGGGCCTGCGGGCGGAGAGTAATGGGTAGCTCACCGTCCGATCAGGACCAGGCCCGTGCCGGACGGCGCGTACGTGTTCCACGCGCGCCTCAGATGTCAGCACTAAACGAAGGGGCCCGTAAGGGCCGAAGCCTGCCGGGTCAGCGGGATTGTCCGAAAGGGTTACCGCTGGCCCGGAACATAAAGGGCGAAGGAAGGAACACGGGTGGGTTTTAGTCAGTAAGAGTCTGACACTCCCTTCCGCTCCACCCAGAGCGGGAGGAGTCATTTGATGATTTCCCATCCAGAAAAAAAAAAAAAAAAATGGCGGCTATACGTTATTATAAATACCTTGCAATATTAAAATGTCGATATAATATATGGTTTGAATTACAAGAAAAACGATTTGTTAGGTCTTGCCGCGATAAGGTTCCTTTTTTACTAAACTTTAGATGAATACAAAACTTTTTTAAATTGACTTTTCGAAAAGTTGAACACACACACATGTAGTAAATACAATCATCTTTTTAAAAATACAGTTAATAAAAAAATGATTTTTTTGAGGTATTTTACGAATTTATTAATATCTCGGAAACTAGTTACCGCCATAAGGTCCCTTTTGATTTGGACGACCACATATTGTAACTTATAGGCAATACTTATAGGTATGTACCTACTCGTATTTGTAATTTGTGTTACGCATATTTTTCTACTCACAATTTTGTAAAAGACTCTTGTATTAAAAGTTTTGTTGGTTATAGGGGCCGAGTTTGTCATAATATTAACATGTTGTTTTAAATGTTCCAAGATACGGATGAAACTATAGGTTTTAATTACAGATAAAAGCTTATACAGAAAATTCTGCCACCCCGGTGGAAATTTACTACGGTGTACCATATGCGACGCCCCCAAAAGGCCGATACAGATTTTCGGTATGTTTTTTATTTTTTTTTACTATTTTTAGGGTTCCGAAATCCGAACCCAAAACAAAGATCCGGATTACTCGGCTCGAGAGGGTCCGACTCGACTGGTTGCGGCTTTTTAAGGTTCCGTACTAACCTCAAACGTAAAAAGGGAACCCTTTATAGGTACTTACAGGAAGAATTTTTCAAGTGGGCGTGGATGGCCATATGCGAAACTATGAGGAATAGGGAAAAGTACTCATAGGAGTCTCGGCTCGATTTTGATGAAAACTAAAACTGCCTCATTGAATTTTTGAAAAATAAATATTTCTACACAGGAATCGAACACGTTGATTTTGATAAAAAAACTCAAATTTTTATTACGAGACGCTTCCAACGATATCTCAGTTGTCAAATTATGACAAGTAGTTTAGAAGTTATGAGGGGACAGATGAACATACATACATTATAGGTACCGGTCAAAATCATAACCCTCCTTATTGCTTCGCCGCAGTCGGGTAAAAAATACTGGCATTTATGCAGCATATTTTGACACTCGCAATTAATAAATAAAAACCTTTAAGATACTTCCCGTTGACCTGCAATCATAAAATTAGGCAAGAAGCAAAGTCTCACAGCAAAGGAAAAATTCAGTAAGATCTGCATTTATTAGTAATATATGTAATTATATACCTACATATAAGTCAATGCATTAGTATGGATTTTTGTTATAGGCTCCAGAACGACACACGGGTTGGAGGCGAACATTTTTTGCCCATAGAATACCTCCACATTGTCCTCACGTCGGAGATGGTGGTAACGACAATTACAGTGAAGATTGTTTATATCTAAATATATGGACACCTCGGGTAAGGTTTTTCTTTTGGTTTAGCTTCACATTGAAAATAATATTGTGTTAAAGTTACGTTTTCCTTTTACCCGACTACGGTGAGGCCAAAGGCTTATGATTTGTTTTCATGAACCTGTGGGGTATTTGCGTAAGTCCAAGTTCGCACGGGCATTTTGCCACGGCGATTTTTTTCGGGCACTAGATTTTCAACGCTCTGCTAAGCGCCGAGAGTTGAAATTCCAACAGTGTTTTTTGATGCGCTGGGATTCGCTCTGTTGGATTATATCAATGTTCGACTCAACACCGAGAAATGAAAATACAGTACGCAAAAAAATCCCGCTGCGATATTTTTACGTTCGTGCGAACGTGGGCTAACACACTTACGACCCGATCACACGTATGTACCACAACCACACCACAACGACAATACAGGCGCTAATTTGTATGACCTAGTTTATTCCCACGGACCACATTGTGTTGTCAAAATCAACCGTGTGGGCAATACCGACCACATCAAGGCCACGTCGCAGGCACAATGCAACCACCAGCGAGACCGCGCACTAGCAGGCGGTCACATCGCAAACAAAACGATCTCTCATTTTTGTTTGATAACGTAACAGACGAGAAATTTCAACGCAGTATTTCAGAATCATGCGCTGAATCCATGGTAACAGATTGCGCGTCAATGTCCCTGCCATGCCACCCTGTATTATTGTCATCAAAGTTTACGACGTACGACATTTCATACAAACTTTCAAGCCCTTGTGTTTCGAAATGAATGAACCGATTTTAATGAAACTTCATACGCATAAGCAGGATACAAAGGTCTAAAAAGTTACTTAAGAACATTTTCGAAATATTTAAAAAAGGAAAGTGGAAATCTCTGTTTCTATGGAAAATTTAAAATCGGTCTAATTTGGCTGTAACACTATTTTTCGAAAATGTTCTTACAACTTTGTATTCTGCTTATGCGTATGAAGTTTCATTAAAATCGGTTCATTCATTTCGATAAACAAGGGCTTGAAAGTTTGTATGAAATGCCGTACGTCGTAAACGATCATAAGCATACCAATTTGTAACGTTGTTCTAGGTAGCGTTCCGATGGTAAAACTGTACCTGTGGTTGTTATATTATACAGCGAATCTTGGATAAGGGGTGGTGTATCTTTGCCATGCCAAGAGTTAGCGGCTGAAGGAGTAGTGGTAGTCACAGTGATGTATCGCTTACACTTGCTTGCCTTTTTCACACTTCGTTCTTTATCCGCTCGCGGTAATCTTGCACTGTTGGATCAGTACCTCGCACTCCTGTGGGTGCGTGACAATATTGCCGCATTTGGTGGGGACCCTACTGCAATCACGTTGCTTGGTCATTCTGCTGGTGCTGACAGTGTACTGCATCATATTACATCGCCTCGATCTATCGGTAAGTTACCATAGCGCCATATGCCATAATTCTGATTTCCCTGACACTATCACGAGCTACTCGATAGGTACCACATATGATATACATACTTTTTTCATCGACAGGTTTATTTCAAAGGGCACTTATAATGTCTCCTATTGACATCTGGAAAGCAATAGATGAACAAAAGGTTGTTGAAACCTCTGAAGTTGAACGAATATCTCGTGAAATTGCAAGTTTGCTTGGCTGTAACAGTGACACAGATCATGAAATACTACATTGTATGCGAGAACGCCCTTTGTCGGAAATCACGTCATTATATTCGGTAATAGTAATACTCAAGGTTATGTGGAATTTATAGATGTAACAATTAAAACTTGACAAGTAATGAAACCTACTTTTGCAGAACAACACTTGGAGCGGAGTTATGCAACCGATATCTGATGTTTTTTTACCAGATTCTGAACAGTTCTTACCAAATTCATTGCTGGTAGCTTTATCCACATCTACACAACCTAATAATATGCAAATCGACATAATCCTAGGAGCTACCGACCTTGAAGCTCTAAATGACAACGGTAGGTACTGAATAAAATTAACTTTTATAATAAAAATCCTTGTCCTACTGCTTGTGGGTACGGTAGCAACATAAGTCGATTGCGGCGAAAGCGCCAGGGTAGCCCGCGAAATTTGTTTTTTTTTAGGTTTTTTGCAATTTGCTAGTCAGTATTATGTTGTACGTTGATTAATATATGAATCGCGGCCGTAACTAACATGTATTTACAGAAATATAATCATTAAAGTCATCAACACAACTCTCTAAGACCACGTAAGTCCAAAGAATAACTGTTTCATGAAATTATCATTCTTCGGACTTACGTGGTCTTAGAGAGTTGTGTCAAGATGACTTTAATGATTATAATTCTGTAAATACATGTTAGTTACGGCCGCGATTCATATATTAATCAACGTACAACTTAATATTGACCAGCAAATTGCAAAAAACGTAAGAAAATTTGAATTTCGCGGGCTACCTTAGCGCTTCCTCCTTAACTTACACAATTTACAGTTTCAGACCTAGATATGTCATAATATAAATATTAAGTAAGTAGGTAAGTACATGAATTATAAAAAACCGGACAAGTCCGAACTTATCGGCTGTTCGCGGCTCCGCACAAGTGACACTACGGTACACGGCCTATGAATTTACAATAGGTACCTACCGGGTTGAGGGACAAACTTAACTTTACAGTTGAAAAAATAACCGGCCAAGTGCGTGTCGGACCACGCACAATGAAGAGTTCCGTAGTTTGAATGAATTTATCCCAAGAACAAACTTAACATTGTAGTTGAAAAACCATGTTCTCCCATACATTCCAACTGAAAATGTAAGTTGGTACGCACAATCTTGAGAGATTTACCGTGTTGTTTTAAGACCACAGAATTCTTATAGGTTTTCCTGTAATCTATAGGTATAGAACTATTGTCTGTATTTTCAATGATCTGATCATTCTGTATTGAATGGTCAATTTTCGTCTATTTTCACTGATTGATGTTCGATTCGACACGGAAACGTATCGAATGGTTGTGAATACCTATGCAGGCCAGGGTCTATCAATTGTTCCGAATTGATTCTTATTGATAAGTAGCACTTTTCGGGTTTTCAGTTTTTCTGTAGACCTGTACTACAAACATACTTAATGTACAAAAATAATAATAACGCTGCGTGAAGAACTCTGTTGTTGAGTTAAACAATAATTTAATGTAGGTATTAACGAGGTCAATTTTATATTTCAGGTGTCAAATTCGAAGAATTAATTAAACAAGGCAAACTGTACGCCTCTGAGATCGCGAATCATAAGATCATACCCCAAAGCCTTCAGCTATTTACTTTGGACCGATCGGAAACTTTACCCATGGTAAAAATTTATATTTGTTTTAATAATGAAGACAATAAGTAAAACTACTTAATGTTCCTAATGATGGAGACTGCTAATTGCAACATGATTTACAGTTGACGGAAGCAGTACGTTGGGAATATTGGAAAGATAAAACAAGAAATTTAAATGACATTCTTGATAATGTAGAAGCACTTGGCCGAGTGGAATCGAGTGCAAAATGGAACGCGGGAATCGCACTGATGGCAGCACGCTTGGCAAGGAGGGTGGCCCGCTTGTATGTCTATAGATACTCACAACCTGCAGGAGTTGACCTAGAGGGACGGCAGTATAATTTTACAGGTTTATAATAAAATTAGCAAGGAGAATCCTATGTTATAGGAATTTCAGGGGATCTTCTGTACCTACCAACACAAGATTCTCCTCTAGCATAAGTCTTTATTTTTTTGCACTTTAATTATTAGGTATATTAGTAGTTTGCACCACCAGATAAATGTTGCACAAAATGTATGTACTAAATTATTTGTACTTATCGAAACCACCTCATTCTGGGCCTGGGCCGGCCTCGGCGGCGCCGTCCATCTTCAGGCACCCTTTGATTCGAAGTGGCGCGGCGCGGGAAAAGAGTTCGTGAAAGGACTTGGGGAGACCTTTGCCCAGCAGTGGGACAGTACAGGCAAAACAAAAATATAACTAAAACTCTCCAAACTCCCCTATTATTAACACGCTTTTTGACGTGACAACGTCTAATAAATCGATGAAGCTGATTGCACTCACGAAAAAACATGACTCATGTAGCGTTACCTCGCGGCCTCGCTCTGTAGCGTTCCATGGCGGCTTGAAGTGCAAGCGAATATTAACAAATGCAATGCAACTATTCCATCAGTATTTTCTTATGACGTTGTCACGTTCAACTATCGTCAGTAAACCGACTTTACAGAAAACCGATTTTTTCATAGTATTTAACTTGTTTTATTTCGGCAGGGGCTGTCCACGGATCCGATTTAGTATCTCTGTTGGGAGATGCTTTAATGCTCCAAGTAGCTCGTCGACCCGCCACTCAAGACGAGAAACGAGTATCGTTGCTTTTAAGAAGGCATATAATCAACTTCATTAAATTTGGGTTTGTTACAAGTTCTGAAATACAAACATAGGTTCAATAAAATAGTTTAGTAGGTAGGTACTCAATACTCTTATACTTAGCATCACAAAAATAGATGAAGTGCAGCATATTTGGAATACCAGTTTGTTTTTTGGGAATAAGTACAAGAGGAAACGAGTTAGCCCTATAAAACGCATTAATTGGAAAATTATTTAACTTTAATAATAGATAGGTATAAACAAATTATAAAATAATTCAGTCGAAAATGGTGATTTGAATGTAATTTGTAATACTTACCTACTGCTTTTAGTAGATACTACTAAAAGCAGCAGGTATTCCAAATAATCTTTTTTTATTTGAATATCTAGAATACCGAATTGAATGACTCTAATTTCTATTTTTAATGGTAGCTGACACTTTTTTGATGATATACCTAGGTTTCCAAATATATAAAGTTTTGTTAAAAGCCGACGAATCAAAACTGGCCAAGTGCGAGTCGGACTCGCACACGAAGGGTCCGTACCCCAAAGCAAAAAAGCCGAAAAAGACATGTTTGTTGTATGGGAGCCCTCAAATATTTATTTTATTCTGTTCTTAGTATTTTTTGTTATAGCAGCAACAGAAATACATCATCAGAAAGACATGTGAAAATTTCAACTGTCTAGCTATCACGGTTCATGAGATACAGCCTGGTGACAGACAGACAGACAGACGGACAGTGCAGTCTTAGTAATAGGATCCCGATTTTACCCTTTGGGTACGGAACCCTAAAAAAGGCACAAATTGGTATCACAGTCGATCACACGTCAGTGGTAACATTTTTACCTTGAGCTGGCCTAGCTTAGTAGTTATAATCTACTGAGTTTCAATAGAGGACAGCTTATTATCCTATTTTTAATACCTACTACTTTTGTTACCAGTCGTGCAGTCGACTATCCTTGCAGAAGTTACTTTTTTACCTGTATGAGGCCCAGTCTTACTATGATTGAAATAGTAGTAAGACTACAGGTATAGCTCTAGCTATACCTGCAATGCTAACATAGTTGCATTAAAATAGATCACCTGGTGATGAAGATGTATGGCAACGATACAAGACTGGTGATGCCAACATATATGACATCCGCGATGCAAGAAGTGCCAACGCTAACTACCACAGCGCTGAGAGAGACGTCAAATTTTGGCTTCAATATTTGCCACAACTTTACAATCTTCTCAATTCTGCAGAAAAAACAGGAAAACTAACAGATAACAAAGGTAGGTTTGGTAAATTGCTCTCAAAGACACACCTAATTTTGGCAAAACTATGATGAGCAAGGACTTCTAGGGTGCGTGATGCAAGTTTACGAGTAAGTGCGAGAGCGAGAAAAGAGCTCTCGCACTTACTCGTAAAATTCCTTTTTTTGAAGAAAATGTGAAGAAAGAGTCAGCGTATCTAGTAGGTATCTACGCTGCGCAGCGTGTCACGCCCCACCTATCAAGTTTTCCTGCTGATTATACTTCCTGAAAATCTTTCTCTACCACTAGGTACCTACTGATGCATCACGATAATCTATCACGACTCACGATGGGACACGATTTCGTAGCTCACTTACAGTGACTTCCGTTTTGGCAGTTCAAAAACATTTATTGTGTTATTTATGTTGCTGAGACGAGTTTTTCAACTTGTACTAAGAGTAATTTTTAGAGTAAAACTTGTAGAACCTTTATTCATAAACGTTACTTAAAGGTGATTAACGCTTGTTTAACTTTACATTTTTAAACTACACCTAACTATTAACTATTAAAGTGTCGTCATCGTTTGTAATGTGTGTTTAAATGTAATTATTTGTTGACGTATTTTATTAATAATTGCCGCAAAACTTGTTTTAGGTGAAAATCGACTTCGGGGTGGTGTGTTTGCGATGTGTGGAATCACAATAGTACTCCTGTTACTCCTGTTCGTATGTGCTATGATATTGCACAGGCAAAAGTCGCGGCGATATACTGTTGATGATGAAAATCATCACTAGTACCTACTTCATCTTCTTAATGTGTATTAAAATAAACTTTAAACCGATTAAGGCGTATTTTATTATTTTTGTTAAATAAATCTGCATAAAAACAATGTATTTATTATAGGCGACTTGGTGACACTGGGTACTGGGTATATCAAAATTGAAAAAAATGATGGTGGCAAACGACTATTTCCGATTTCGGCCGCGCGCTGACGCACAGTGGGTCGAAACGATGATTTTAGTGACTTATGCCCGGTTCCTATATCCTAAAAACGATTCGTTTTGCTTACGGTTCGTAGCATTTTCTACGAGGCGTATTTATTTACCGTTCCTATAACAAACGCGGCGTAGGCTCGTTTACCGATGGCCGCCATCTACCGATGGGAGGCATCTGGAGGGATAACGTGTAACGGGTCGTAGTAATAATGTACGGCTAGGGACAGTCAAGGCGTTCCTATAAATTTTTTGAAACATTAAAGAGCTGTCAAATTTACGAGGCGTATTTGGTTTTGTTACCGCCAATATTCTGTCGGTTGCTGTTTAAAAATGGTGATTGCTTGAAAAATGTCTAACTCTAGTGATTCTGAATTAAGCGACTTACAAATGTTATCTGACTGGGATTCAGATGAAGAATACAGTGGTCGCAGGTATCAAACAAGGGTTGACCATATGACGACTCTGGATTGTAGTGAATTTATTATCAGATTTCGACTGGATAAATCCTCTGTAGAACGGCTACTTATGGAAATACATCCTCATTTGAGAGTGAAAGGAGCCAGGTATGTAGGATTCCTTACCAATTCAAATTAAATATGCTAGTAAAACAGTACTTACTTTACTAACGTATGACATGGCAAATTTTAAAGTTAGTTAAAATTAATTTTTGTTTTAAAAACTACTTCCTCGCATTCGCGTTTTGTTACTTTCTATACAAATGGCAAATGAATGATATTTTTTTGTGAAAGTGAATATTTAACATGAAGATATAATAATATATTAATGATTAATATTTTATTAATACATATCTACAAAACACAAAACGACAAATAATAAAAAATTACATCATTTTTTACTTTAACACTTTGCGGGACACTTAACGCTCGACGTAATAACAATAAAACTTCTATTGTGTCTCGTTCAGTGTCCTTCAATGTGTTAAACAAAAACAAGCTTCTTTGTATTAACAAAAGGCAGAACGACGACGGCAGGGAGGGCTTCGGTAACAAACAAACGGATGACGGCTCGTAGCTCGTTTATGATGCAAAAAAATATAGGAACGCCAATTACGGCTCGTTATTGGTAACTAGAAAACGGGTGGTAAATTTTACGTATGACGAGTCGTTTGTTATAGGAACCGGGCATTAGGGATCAACTTTGTTTTTTTACTTTTTTCTTTATGCGGATCGATAGAGCTCATTAACCTCAATAATAATTGTTCTGATGCTTTTTTTCCTAAACTAGCTCCTTTGGGTAGAAAAATGGATTTTGTATTTTTTTTGTATGGAGCGGATCAAATTTAATTAAATTCCTGCTAAGTGGCGAGTGATCCCGCTTTGAAACTATATTTTTCTTAAAGCTTGCCCAGTCTACTATCATTTGATGCTATGAACATTTGCATAAAGTTGCAACATTGCCAAATAAATGGATTGAAAAAAATGAAAAAATACATTGAATAATTTTTATTTTCTTAAGTTCTTATAAGTTAAAATTGATGTGGAATAGTAAGTAAAAGCACTTAATAATTCACATAATTACTTAACAACTAACGGCAATATATTAAGGTTCGTTATTAGCTTAAATTTACTAATTACGTATTACTTAAAAATGTGGTTATCATTTTTTTATCTATAAATTTCTATTCGTGCTTAATGACTGTAATTAGCTTAACTTTTTACTTTATAAAAAAAAATCACTTTTAGTCATTACTTTAATGTTAATGAGGGTAATTCGTTAATGAGGGTAGTAGAAAAATGAGTAAACATTTGATTGTCACTGGAAGTATAAAATGATCATATTGTTACGAGCTTGGGGTTCGTGACAATTAAAAACTACCGATTTAATAACCAAAAAACTGACACTTTACTCACCAACACTAATTACAGCTCAAACACACAAATTAAGAAACACAATGTCACTTACTGATCACTTCTAGTCGCACTCGAATATCGCTTTCGATGTTATCGCATGTATAGCTTATCCAAAACTATGTGTCTCGCGTCGCGCGCCCGCCTTATATAGTTCCACAGAGGTACTCTGTAAACATCTAGTATGTTCGAGTACATAGCGGCCCCGACTGACTCGACGTCGATAGTTCTCGGAACTACTAGTACCTACAGGAAGGGTCAATGTCCTAGTACCAAGGCCAAGGTATTAGTTCTGCTACCCGATACAAGATGGCGCTAGTGGTAACTAATGGCGATACATGGCGATGTATCAAGCATTATTTTTGGCGCGCAACACTGCCCCCTCCTAAGACATGCTCGTCCCGAGCATTATTGTCTCCATAATAACGCGCCAGTCGATCCACATGGACGATCTTAGGAGTACCTCTTGCACCTTTCTGTATCCGGTAGGTTACATCATTGATCTTTGTCACAATCCGGTACGGTCCGTCCCATTTAGCTTGAAGCTTAGGAGATTTCCCTTTGCTGCGGACTGGATTGTGCAACCACACTAGTGAACCTTCGTCGAACCCTTTATTATTCATTTTGCGGTCATAACGGGTTTTCATCCTTTCAGACATTTGCTGGCCCGATTGTCGGACGTGCTCATAAATGTCATTCATCTTGTTCCGCAAATCATTTGCATAATCAGTTACACTGCGTGGGGCATCAGGTGGTATTCCGGTGATCAGGTCTGCAGGCAGCCGTAGTTCTCTTCCGAAGTTTGCGAAAGCTGGCGTCACCGATGTACTTTCGTGGACAGCGCTTCGATATGACAACAAAAACGGTTGTATGTGCTTGTCCCAATCTCGTTGGCGATTTTCCACAACTTTTGCTAGATACCTCTCCAGTGTCTGGTTAAATCGTTCCACCATTCCATCCGATTGTGGGTGGTAAGAAGTCGTTCTTGTTTTATGAGTACCCATAACTCGACAAGTTTCCTGGAATATTTGTGACTCAAAATTCCTTCCTTGATCACTGTGAATCTCCAAAGGTACTCCAAAACGACAGAAGACTTCATGAACTAATTTATCCGCAACTGTCGAAGCTTCTTGATTTGGAATGGCGAAGACTTCCGGCCACTTAGTGAAATAATCCATCACAACCATGAAATACTTGTTACCACTTTCACTTTCCGGAAACGGCCCCGCAACGTCAAGGGCTATCCTCTCCCATGGTGCACCAACATTATACAATTTCAATGCACCCCTACTACGAGTCTGAGGTCCCTTTACAGCTGCACAACTTGTACATTTGCGACACCAATCCTCGACATCGTCCCGACAGTGGACCCAGTAAAACCGTTCTCGTATCTTCAGTAGAGTCCGTTTTACACCCAAGTGACCTCCTGAACAACCATTATGGTAAAGCTGTAGAACATCCGGTACTTGAGCTTTAGGGACAACCATTTGCAAATGACAGCTGTCTCCCCGAGCATTTTCCCATTTACGGCACAGGACTCCATCCTGAACCACCAAGCTGTCCCATTGGGCCCAATAGCTTTTTGTGACCGAACTCATCGCTGAGACGTCACTCCACCTGGGCTTAGGAGCACTGGCCTTCATCCACTCCAGAATCGGCTTGATGTCTGAATCTTCCTGCTGTGCACGTTGTAGGCTTTCCTTCCACTCGTTGTTGAGGTCTGTCTTAAGCATCCTCACAGGTACCACTTCCTTACTCTCCTGTCTAGTACAATGCTTGCAGTCTTCAGGACAAGGTCTTCTTGACAATGCATCTGCGTTGCCATGAGATTTTCCGTTGCGATGTTCGACCACGAAGTCGTATTCCTGCAGTAGTTCAATCCATCTCG
The DNA here is from genome assembly GCA_927399505.1 of Luperina testacea. Classification (NCBI taxonomy): domain Eukaryota; kingdom Metazoa; phylum Arthropoda; class Insecta; order Lepidoptera; family Noctuidae; genus Luperina; species Luperina testacea. The sequence goes on from OV656756.1 coordinate 12,324,227, forward strand.
CAACTTGACCTTCTGGATTTTTGAACTGCAATAGCCATTTCAGTGCAGCATGGTCAGTACGTAGGTGGAATTTCCGACCCAGAAGATATTTGCTAAAATACTGCAATGACTTTACCACCGCAAGCAGTTCCCGTCTCGTAACACAATAGTTCCTTTCCGGCTTTGACAATGACTTGCTGAAGTACGCTATCACAACTTCTTGATCACCATTCCGTTGAGACAACACACCGCCAAGTCCTATGTCACTTGCGTCTGTGTCAACTATAAATTCCTTGTCCACATCAGGGTATCCCAAAATAGGTGTATTGCACAGACGGTCCTTTAGCTCCTGGAATGCGATGTCGCAACTATTATCCCAGCAGAAATGTCGCTTCTCCTCGGTTAGCTTATGCAGAGGTTTGGCTATGTCTGCAAAGTTCTTGACAAATCGCCGATAATAGGAGCACAAACCCAGAAACGCTCTAACCTGCGTCTTGTCTTTTGGAACTGGCCAGTCCTTGACAGCTGCAATTTTCTCTGGATCCGTGCGGATACCTTCTTCAGACACGACATATCCCAAAAAGCTAACTTGTCGTTTGAATAGTGAACACTTCTTCGGGCTTAACTTGAGGTTGGCACTCTGGATCTTCATGAGCACGCGTTCCAGGTTTTGAAGATGTTCTTCAAACGTGCGGCCTACGATGATGATGTCATCCAAGTAGACCAGGCAGGCATCGCCAATTAGCCCGGTAAGTACAAGTTCCATCAACCTTTCAAACGTTGCCGGAGCATTGCACAATCCAAACGGCATAACTTTAAATTGCCACAGACCCTTTCCTGTTGAGAATGCAGTTTTCTCTTTGTCTTTGGGATCAATTTCAACTTGCCAGTAGCCACTTTTCAGGTCCAGTGTGCTAAACCACTTTACGCCAGTAAGCATGTCCAGCGTGTCATCGATTCTTGGCAAAGGATAGCTGTCCTTCTTCGTAACGTCGTTCAGACGACGATAGTCAACACAAAACCGCATGCTGCCGTCCTTCTTTCTTACCAGCACTACGGGTGAACACCATGGACTAGATGAAGGTTCAATAACACCATCCTTCATCATTCCCTCTATCATGGTTTCCACTTCCTTTTCACGTGCTACCGGCAATCTCCTTGGCCGCTGACGGATAGGCAATTCTTCTCCTGTATTTATTTTGTGTTGAACTAAGCCAGTCCTCCCGATGTCAGCATCGTTTGACGAGAAAATATCGGCGTACTTGAGTAGCATTTTCTTTGCCTTGACCATTTCATTTTGGGTCAGAGCGCTGCGGCAGTCTTCTAAAAGTGTGGTCACTCTCGTTTGTGCATCTTTGCTGAGGGTCCCAGTCGATAGATATTGGCATCGACGCAACCAATCCACTTCCTCGCAAGTACCAAGTAGTGTGCCTTTTTCTATAATGTGTTCCTGATCACAAAGGTTCAGCACACGTACCCCTGAGATGTCGGTGGCTCTGACCAGAGTTCGTGCCACTTTCCATGGAAGGTCATTGTCTACCCTTTCCACGAGTACACAACGAGGAGTTCGCCCAGGATTCCGTGGAAGACTAACCGGTACAATCGTTTCCGATCTCGGCGGAAGAACAATCTTCTTAAGGCTGTATACATTTCCTGGTAACGCCCCTTCCACGAAAAGTTCCTCTTGCCCACATTTCAAAACACCTTGCTTGACGTCAATTTCGCAACAATTCTTCCTCATAAAGTCAAGGCCCAGGATGCAATCGTCCATTATATCAGCCACGATGACATTATGCAGGTAGATTCTGTTGCCTAGCTTCAACTCCATTTTCTTCTCTCCACGGACGGGTATGCGCTGACCGGTGGCTGTTACCAAATTAATGTGTTCTCGGTTGTGTGCGGAGCCCCCAAGGAACCGACTTATAAGTTGGGAACTGACGACCGTGCGAGAGGCTCCTGTATCTATGGTCAGCTTACAAGGTGTTCCGTCGACCTCGCCCTTGATAATTAGGCTGTTCCCGTCATGGGTTTGTGTGATCGCAATCCTTGGGGCTCTTTGAACATCAGCCAGCACCCGCCCCGCAGTCCTGGCTATTACTCGTTTCCCTGCTGCTGGTGTTGGGCGGTGCTGTTAGCCGCACTGCCCTCTGGAGATCGGCCGTCTTCTCTTTCTGCAGTTCGCTTAGGGCAACTGGATCGAAGGTGGCCCCTTTCCCCACAGCCGTAGCACCTAGGGCTGTATCCTTTACTGCGCTCGCGAACTGTAGCCGCTGCAACCTCCCTGACGCGATGGGAACGATGATCTTGCCGCACAGCTTCCACCTCCAGTGCATGGGCCAAGGCGTCCTTCAGCGTCCCGTGGTGACCGAGCCTCACAGCAACTCTAACTTCAAGGTCGCGGATGCCGTCGATGAATGCCTGCACCAGGTTCCCATCAATAAGTGCAGGTACGGACTGGTACGCTTTGCGAACCAGCTTCTCCACTTCCAGGGCCCACTGCTGCAGGTTTTCATTGCTGCGTTGCACGCGATCCTTGAGCTGCGCACGGAACACGTGTTCCAGGTGAGCGTCGCCATACCGAGCCTCCAATGCGTCAAGGAGCTGCTCGTAAGTCACTTCCTTACCGAGAGCTTCCAGAACAGTTAAGGCCTGGTCGCGCAGGCCTAGGGTGAGGGCAGTCATGGCCTGACTTTTATTCCACCCGTTCGCCTTCATGACAGCCTCAAACTGGATTTTGTAGGCCGACCAGGAAGAAGTTCCGTCGAACGGTGGCACTTTGAATCCACGTAGCGAAGGTGTTGTAGCTACGGGAGCTGCGATTCCATCACACAGTTTAAGGTTGTCCAGCGTTTTCTTCATGTCAGCCATCACGTTGTCAACCCGATTATTCACGTGGTCGATTCGGGTTTCGGCTTCCGACAGACGGTTGTCATGTTGAGCAACCTTTTCCTTCACCTCCTTCATGTCTTTACCGAAGGTAGCGTGAAGGTCCTTTATAAGGAGCATCTGCTCTTCCTGGCGGCGCGCCTGCTCCTCCTTATCCCGCTGGAGCTGTTCCTCCAACCGACGAGCCTGTTCCTCCTGACGGCGGGCCTGCTCCTCCTGTCGGCGGGTCTGCTCCTCCTTGTCCCGCTGGAGCTGTTCCTCCAACCGACGAGCCTGTTCCTCCTGTCGGCGGGCCTGCTCCTGCAGCATCATCATCAGAGCAGCAAAATCTGGTGCTGATGATGCCGGAGCAGCTGTGGACGAGCCGGCCTCCGTGGTCGGTAGCTGGCCTTCCGACCTCTGTGGCGTTGTTCCACCGAATCGCCTCTGGTCCGTCTCTTGCTGGCGTTGACTCCGGGTACGGATACCCTCCATGTCGTCTTTGGGTAAAATCGGCATTTTAAACCTCGCTTCTGACACCAATTGTTACGAGCTTGGGGTTCGTGACAATTAAAAACTACCGATTTAATAACCAAAAAACTGACACTTTACTCACCAACACTAATTACAGCTCAAACACACAAATTAAGAAACACAATGTCACTTACTGATCACTTCTAGTCGCACTCGAATATCGCTTTCGATGTTATCGCATGTATAGCTTATCCAAAACTATGTGTCTCGCGTCGCGCGCCCGCCTTATATAGTTCCACAGAGGTACTCTGTAAACATCTAGTATGTTCGAGTACATAGCGGCCCCGACTGACTCGACGTCGATAGTTCTCGGAACTACTAGTACCTACAGGAAGGGTCAATGTCCTAGTACCAAGGCCAAGGTATTAGTTCTGCTACCCGATACAAGATGGCGCTAGTGGTAACTAATGGCGATACATGGCGATGTATCAAGCATTATTTTTGGCGCGCAACAATATTTATTATATATTTACTAGTATTCGTTTATTCGTACTACTATTAACATCTAGTGATTGTGATCGTCCCTTTTCGTTATAATGGAGAATTTAGTTAACAATTTAGATTTATTTATAAAATAAATAAATAAATAAAATCAATTTAATTCAAGTATCACTGACTCATATAAGAGCATTTCTCTTTTTTTTTGCCATTACACATTTGTTGAATGTCCCATGATTTTGTAGACGAATAACTTTGGTATAATCTATAAATTACTGATACTGTTTCACTTAGAAGCAGTACTATTATTAAAATTTACAGGAAATATTTTAGCAAATAATAAATACATAGTACTAAAATAATAAATCAACTAAATATAAACTGTCGAAAATTGCAATGTATGAAAATTCGTATGTCCCAGTCTACCATTCGCAATTTCAAACTTAATTATTTTGATATAGTTCAAAGAAACTATACTGAAATTTTGATTATAAATCGTATTACAAGGCAAAAGGGTTCACGTAGTATTTCTTTTTTGGTAATTTGGTTAAAATTTTACGGTTATTAATGAATTTTAAACATGTCCCAGAGAAAATTCCAAAAATGGATTTCCATTTTTGTTACCCATTTTAGACGTGTAAAATACTAAAAAACATCAATTTAGTTATATTTTTTTGAACTAGCAACAACGTGATGTCATTAAATGCCGCCATATTCATTTATCGCGTCAGTTGTTGTTCAGAAGTTTGAAGTATGTACACGTACTAGTTTTAGAGCGAATCTCATTCCGGTTTTTGTTATCGTTTTTTCAAGCTAAGTTGACAATATTTACTTACTGTTTTTTTATAGTGCAATAGTTATTAGCTTCAGATAAAATTTAGTGTATAACAATAGACGTAACTGCAATTTTAACTATCACAACAATATTTTGATAAAATCAAACCCTTGTTTCGTTACTTCCTTTTTTGTTACTTTGGGGTAGAAACGTATAAGCGGAAAAATGAAGTAACAAAAACGGAATTATAAAGCTATGTTTACAATTTAACAGCACAAAAAATGCCACTAACTCCGGCAGAAAAAATGAAGCGATATAGAGATACCTAAATTAAAACAGAACCCGGATAAGTTGGAAGAAATAAGAAAGAAAATTTAGAAAGAATAAAACTAAAATATAAAAAATATCGCAGTGTATTGTTTCTTTTTTACAGGAACCTGTTACCTGAACCTATCCAAGTAATTTTTTGATGAATGGCGTGTGTAGGCACACGCCATTCAAAATTGTACAAATTTGGTACAAAATTGTCACTTAAATATTCTTAATGGTTATACTATTAAGCTACTAATATTTCCATTTTGTTAATGTGTCCTAAAATAACAAAATGACATAAGGTTGTCAAGTTTATCTGGAATTAATGTTAAAATAAAAAAGGTGTCAAAAAATACGTAACAACGAGTCTGCTTAGATTTATATTTTATTAAACGTTGATTATGATTAAGCACTAATCCATATTTTTATTTATTCATATCTTTAATCCTTAAAACTAAAACCCGAATAATACTGAAAAATGAGTACATGTACGTGTACCTACATGTTGTACATGTTCTTAGAAGTATGAAAAAATAAAATATTCTTGTCACAATAGGAAAGCCGTGTTCGTACGAGTATTATGCCACTTTGCCCTAAAGTTAATGATCCTATAATACTGTTAGGTGGGTTCTTAAACCCTTTCGTGTGATACCTAACACGCTTTGACTAAAAAATTTTTTTTTGGTTCGTGACTTCTCGCCGTAGTTGGGTAAAAATAACCATTGTAGACCCAACCTTATGTTTTTTATTTTGTTACTAATTACTCCTTTTTTGTTACTGTCCCAAAAATCTCCCGTCTTTAAACTCACTTTTTGTATTTATTTATTCAATATAAATTAACATTACTAGTACAAAATATCAATTTTGGTAAACATTTTTACATAACATAAGCAAAATCTGTCAATTTTGTATATTTTTCATATAATCAAAACTTTAAATTGACTTTAGGTTAAAAGTAACAAAAAAAATGTTAAAGCACCAATTGTAAATATTTTGTCACTATTCTCAGTAGCTCTTTGCGATGATTTTATTAAACTTATCATGAATTTTATGAAACATAACATTTTAGCCACAGAATTTGCGACTTTGAAGTGTTTTTTACCAATTAAGGAGTAACAAAATAAGAACGCTTAGCCTACCTTGATTTGGTTTTTTATAATTTTATCACAAAAATCTTAAATCAAATAGAATTCCCGTAGAAAAGTTAAAATACTCATAAAATAACCTATCTGATTTCATGACCAAAAAAGCGATTTACTGATATTTTTTTTATTAGCGATTTTTTGAAAATGTGGCAAAAAATAAAAGAAACGCTCATAAACAATACATTCACACAGTCACATTACATACACAACATTGAATTCGATCCAATTTATAACAATTTCATTTACTTAATTCAATCATTCCATTATAATAAGTCAAAAACAATAAAATAAATAAATCACTCAAATAACATTAACAGTTTACATAACAAATTTAATCAGGTCAGTTAGTTGCATCAACCTGCCACATGTCGCATGCAACAGTGGGAGATGATGGAACAATCAAGCCTACTTAGTGCCTAGTTTATGATTTTAAGAGAGCAGCTTAAGTCGCTGTCAGATAGTAAAAAACTCTTCCAATACCTACAACATAAAATAAACGTGACGCAAGAGAACAGTGTTGAGCTCCAAAAGTTCTGTACGCGCTTTTGTTCAAATATAAGTGCAAGATGGGAACGAAGTAGTCGCACGTTAGCAAGAAGAAATGGTGATTGGTTAGAAAGTGCGATTAACTGGCCCGAAGAAGTAATACCTGAAACTGTGAACACTGAACAGGAAAGATTCGAGATTTGTGATATTGAAGATGTAGAAAATCTACCACCATCTACTACAGAAGCTTCAACGTCTACATTTACACCCCGAAAACCTTTCCAAGAATTGGGCTTCAGGCAAAAACGAAGACGCGTTGATCAAATAAACCAATCGCTTTCGTTATCCCCGGATGAACTGCAAGCTACTACAATTGCTAGTTTAAGAAACACTGGAAATGAAGATGTTGGAAAAATAATGATCCATTTGCTAAATCACCCCGAAGATCTAGAAAAAGTTAAGCAGTGTTTAAGTGCAAATAAAGTAAACAGTAGTACATATTCACCCGATAAGGCACTGGCTTTATTAGTTTCACTTAAATTAAGTAAGTGGCAATATATAAGCCTAAGAGAAGCAGCAAGTGAAAATGGGTCTGATTTATACCCTTCTTATTATAAAATTAAGCAAGCAAAGTCAAAATGTTATCCAGAGAAAGAAGACATAACCATAACTGAAGAAGGAGCTGCTATTAAACTGCAAGCATTACTCAACTTGACGGTTTCTAGGCTTTTAGATGTAATTGCTTTGGATTTGGACTCGGCAACAGAGTTACTGCTTATAAGCAAATGGGGCTTTGATGGAGCCTCAGGTCAAAGCAATTACAAACAAAAGACTGAGACAGAGTTTGATGACTCTACTATTTTGATGGCCAGTCTAGTTCCTATAAGGCTTCAACAATCTGATGGAACGATTGTTTGGGAAAACGACCGACCATCATCGACTTTCTATTGTCGTCCGATAATGTTTAAATTTACCAAAGAAACCCAGACAACAGTGGCAACTATAAAGGGTAACATAACAGAAGAAATAGAAAGACGTCAGCTAACAAGAATCCACCAAGTAGAAGTTAAGCATGAATTGTACCTGACGATGATAGACGGCAAAATAACATCATATTTGTCGGATACATCTGCAGCTGTCTGTGATATTTGCAAGGCAAAACCGTCAGAGATGAACAATTTAGAGGCACTTTCTCAAAGAGAAAAAAACGAGGAAATGTACCAGTATGGTATGTCATCCTTACATGCCTGGATAAGATGCATGGAGTGCTTACTTCATATCGGTAAATATAATTTTATTACTTCATATTTTTTCATGTTTGTAGTTTCCTGTGAGATTATTTTTAAGTGACATTTCTTTTTGTTTGCAGCTTATCGTTTGGACTTCAAAAAATGGAGTTGCAGAGGCGACGACAAAGAAAAACTGTCCCTCAGAAAGAGTGCTATACAGCAAGCATTTAAGAGTGAATGCGGTTTACTCATCGATATAGTCAAACAAGGAGTAGGCACAACCAATGATGGCAATACTGCCAGAAGATTTTTCAGGAATGCAGCAACAACAGCCCGCATAACAGGGATTCGTGAAGATTTGATAGAAAGGTTTCACGTGATTCTTCAAACCGTTGCATCTGGAGAGCGCGTGGACCTTTCTAAATTTTCCGAATTTTGTAAAGACACGGCAGAATTGTATGTTACCTTGTATCCCTGGTATTATATGCCTTCCAGTGTACATAAATTGTTGGTACATGGGAGTGATATAATAAAGAACTTTGGTGTCATACCTATAAGAGAGAGTCATTCTAGAAAGGTAAGTAGAACGGCGACAAATGAGGATATTTTACACAATCTTCTTTTGTCGTCTGATCCAAAGATCACAAGTCTGCGGCCTCGATTGGCGAAACAAAATAGAATGGTTCTCTCTCCAAAGGTCAAAGAGATAATAGATCCACATTTTTAAATAATACGTACTTAGTAAATTCAAGCAAATTAGGGACCTTTAAATGTATTGTCGTTAGTCTTTAAGTAATTATGTGAATTATTAAGTGCTTTTACTTACTATTCCACATCAATTTTAACTTATAAGAACTTAAGAAAATAAAAATTATTCAATGTATTTTTTCATTTTTTTCAATCCATTTATTTGGCAATGTTGCAACTTTATGCAAATGTTCATAGCATCAAATGATAGTAGACTGGGCAAGCTTTAAGAAAAATATAGTTTCAAAGCGGGATCACTCGCCACTTAGCAGGAATTTAATTAAATTTGATCCGCTCCAAACAAAAAAAATACAAAATCCATTTTTCTACCCAAAGGAGCTAGTTTAGGAAAAAAAGCATCAGAACAATTATTATTGAAGTTAATGAGCTCTATCGATCCGCATAAAGAAAAAAGTAAATAAACAAAGTTGATCCCTAAGTCACTAAAATCATCGTTTCGACCCACTGTGTGACGCTGACTAATTTTGCGCGCACTCTAGTGACAGGACAGACTGCCTCGAATTTTGCGGGCAGCGGGGCGGCGGCGGCGGCGCGGCGGCGCGGGAGCGGCAGGATCATGCGTAAAATCAAATGGACCGGTTCTCGAAAACAGCGGCGTGGCAGCGGCGCGGGGGCGGGCAACGAGCGGTGCACTCCAATCAAGCGGTGACCGCCCGCGTTGCGCGTCTGCATTGTAGTATTAGTGTTGTACATTTTTTTTGTGACGTATCAAAATGTCCTCGGACGTGCAAGAGCAAATTATTTCGGCAATCTTTGAGAGGACACCCATATGGAACGGCAAAGATGTGAACCATAAAAATAGAATTAACCAATATAGTGCCGCGCGATCTGCCCGCTGGTTTGGAGAACAGGTATGCGCGTTGCCTGCCCCGCTGCCGCGCCGCCGCCGCCGCTGCCCCGCTGCCCGCAAAATTCGAGGCAGAGGCCTTACTTTTTATTTTCTGATTTTCATGAGCTATGTCGTATCATAATGCATACTATTTACTATGCATTAGGATGACAGAATCGTAGAAAAATTGACAAATCGTTGTAGGGTATTTAGTCTGTGATCTATACCACTGACCTGTATTATACAAGTTCTGTATGATAGAGGTCAGTGACCCATACTAATATTATAAATTCGAAAATAACTGTCTGTCTGTCTGTATGTTACCTTTTCACGCATAAGCCACTGAACGGATTTCGATAAAATTTGGCAGAGAGATAGATTGCATCCCGGGGAAGGACATAGGATAGTTTTTATCTCGATATTCCCACGGTATCGACATTTATGCCGGTGAAACCGCGGGGCGCAGCTAGTAATCTACGAGGGCGGTCCTATAATGAGTTGGCCTAATTATGAACTAATGAAGGAAATGAAACGAAACCAATTTTATTTTTCAATATAATCACCATGAATACTAACACACTTCTGACATACCGACGGCTCCTAAGTATACTGAGTCAACTAACAAATTTTGAGAATTGCACTTTTATTTACTCGAATAATTAATTCTGAAAATGTACTGAAATTAGGGTGGTAGATCTACCAATTTTTCATTTAAAATTCTACCTATTTTTGACATGCCATCTACCGATTTTCTAAAATCAGGTCTGGCAACACTGGCGCTGGGAGCGATTATAGCAGCCTTTGAGCCTTTGTATGATAGAGGTCATAGGCATGGGTAATATCGCTTTTACACTATATCAAATCGTATCTATGTTTCGGTTTAGAATATCGGATATCGTATCTATATATTTCAATATCTATATATTGGCTGAATCAGTGTGGAACTCGGAATCGAAATTGGTACTCTGATATTTAGGTTTCGGTTTTGTTCGATTCATGTACATCATTGTATTTTATTTGTAACTGTATATTCGAAATCAGTGAATGTATTGTTGATAATATGGCACTCTGAAATGAAACTAGTACAGCCGTTTCGGTTTTCTAGATTTATATTTTTGATGTGAAACATCTATAGCCGCGCGTAAAACAAATTTCTGGCGTGGCGACGCATGCCGTGGCGACGCATGCCGTGGCGACGCGTCGCCACGCTATATTATGGTGTATAATTATATACAGTCACAGTCTTGTGTAGGTACTGTGTGGCGACGCGTCGCCATACGCAATCGACTGCGATTCAAAAAAAAATCGCGAAATCGTAATATTTTATTTTATCATTATGCCATATTTTGTTTATATCGCAATCTGTTCTTTTCAATCATATTACTCTTACAAAATAATGTTGATGTTTCACATCTGCCAGGCGTCCCGTGACGGCTCACTTTTTTTTTATCAATTATTTAAATAGGTCAAGTACCTATTCATCAGTCATGAGTGAATTGAACTTTCCTAATAACTGAAGACTGACCGCATTACTAATAATAACTGAAACAAATAAAGTTTACTGTTAATCAATAAAGGTAATGCAGGCGTATTTAAAGGCGTATTTAATAGAACACGAAAAGTATCTACGAAAACAGCAAAGTGCAATCAAGGTCAAGCGTCACGTAGGTAAAATGATTTTAAAACAATTTTTGTTGAGAATGCCATAGGTACGATTTAAAACCCTGTGACGTTGTGTTTACAAAATAATGTATTCGGTATTAAACTCTATGCTCCTGTAAATAATGTTTAAAATTAGTATTAGACGTTAGCTTAACGCGCTTTCTCGCTCGTTCATCTCTAGCTACATCACTCCCGCCCGCGCGCATCGCAAGGATACGGTACCTACAACCGTATAACTACTACAGCCGGTCGATTCTGTAAAAATCACACCGTGAAAACTTAGGTGAAGTGATTTTGTTTTGCTAGGAATTAACACTATTGACAGCTCACTCCACGCTCACTTCACCTAAGTTTTCACGGTGAGATGGTTACAGAATCGCACTGCTGTACCGGAATCAGTTTGAACCGAATATCATAGATCATGTGATACGATATCGTTATAGTGTCTCGTTCTAGGTACGCGGATACCTGATATATAGATACAGTGCCGTCCGATATATAGGTATTGGATATTGTACCGATATATAGATATTGTATGTATATACGATTTGTATCGCCCACTCCTAGTGGGCTGGTGCTGGTGGGCTGTGGCATTAGACATGGGTCGTACTTGCAAAATCGCGTACTAGGGCTTACAAGTACGACTTCTTTAAGAAACCACGTCCTAAAACTAGGTCTCGGGTACGTTTAAGTATTTTCTATCGGGATAGGAAATTGAACCTTAACTGCATACATATAAGGAGCAAAATCGCTTTTACAAATAAATACGTACTTATAGAGTATAGACGATTAAAGTTTCTACTACTATTCAAACCAAAAAAAAAAAAAAAAAAACGAGCCCTGTTGGAAGAAAAAAAACTTGCATAGGAAATTGAACTCTGAATTCAAGAATTTATGGAGCACAATCGCGTTTAGGCATGGGTCGTACTTGCAAAATCGAGTACCAGAGCTACCAAGTACGTCCGTCCACCTTCGAGATACTATCTAGTATTTTCTATCTGCATCGAAAATTGATCTATGACTTCATACAAATAAGAAATACAATCGCGTATTCAAAAGCCCTGTTGTAAGTAAAAATACTTGCATAGGAAATTGACCCGATACCTTCTATGAATAAGGAGCATAATCGCGTTTACAATTAATATTTTCACAAACCATTAAAGTAAAAATACTTTCATACGAAATTGTTCCGTAGACTCTAATTGATAAGGAGCATGATCGCATTTGCGAAAACTGACGCGTTTGGGTACCTATGTAGTTGAGTGAGCGAGTAGCCGTATAAAATACTTTGAAGTCTTGCAAGTATTTCGGGTCGGTACCTGGTGTACGTACTTGGAAGCAAAAACCTAGTGCAAAAACCTGGTCGCGTAAATACGTATCTTCCCTATGTGGCATCATAATTCATAATATTAGTAATCTGTGGGCTGTGGTGTTGTTGCTTGTCATTGTCACTGTCACTGGTGTTGTGCGTCCGCTTTTTTATTTTATATAAAAAAAACCGCATTTTAGTTTTCACTTTTCAGCAAATTGTGATCGCAGATATTAATATTGTTATTCAAAACAGTAGAAAGATAAATGCTGGTACTATATTGTATGTGGCTTCTATAAATTGAGTTAAATTGAGCTGCTGTAAAATATGGCTTTAGCCCTTCAAAGAAGAGCCAATGTAAGTATTAAAAAAATGTTAATAATCTTCGTGAACTGTATACCAATAACATGGAAATCATCGTGATTTAGATAGAAATTATAGAAAATAAACTGCCACTATAATTTGTCAAAGGCAAATAAATATTTTTTTAGTCTTTTGCTTGAACATAAACTTTTGTACATGCATGGTACATCGTACTTCTGTACCTATGTGTTTACGAAATTAATGTGTTAAATATATAGCCCTACATATACTGTGCAGCGATGGTGCTGTACATATAGCTTAATATATATGATGATAACAAGGCGGCAGACCAAAATGAAACTTGAAAATAACTTCTACCTTTGTTAAATGGTTAGGCAGAGGAGTTCAGTCTCAGTCAAATCCTTTCTAATTTCGGGATCACTCTACCCTTATGTTTTTTATATACATACAGATTATAACCACACATAGTTGCATTTCCGATAACATGCTATCAGCAAGTCATAAATTATTAAAATTTCCATATTTAATTTTATTGTTTACTGTTCCAGGTTCGATTACCACCTGAAGTAAACAGAATACTGTATGTGAGAAATTTACCATACAAAATATCTGCTGAAGAAATGTATGATATTTTTGGAAAATATGGTGCAATCCGACAGATACGTGTGTAAGTACTCCAGCTATATTATTTGATTCAAAAAGTTACCTAGTGTGGCTACAATATGCTAGGACCGGTGATTCATCCAATTGTGATGAATGGTATGTAGTTGTGCCACAGCCATGAAGTTTTCCAAGCTGGTAAAACCATTGTTAATGTAAGCCAAGCCACAGCCAAAATCCTACTAACATTATAAATGCGAAAGCTTGTGAGGATAGATCGATGAAATTTGGTACACAGATAGTTTATAACCAGGATTAAGAAATAGGATACTTTTATCCTAATATTCCCACGGGATCAACACTGATGTGGGTGAAACTGCAGTGCGTTGCTAATATAATAATATGTGTTTATTTCCAAAATTTGCCAATTTTAATATTATCATTTTTATCTTTTGAACACTTGACTCTCAATAATTAATGAATTTTATTTTTTTTGCAGAGGAAATACTCCAGAGACAAGAGGAACTGCTTTTATAGTATATGAAGATATTTTTGATGCCAAAAATGCATGTGATCACCTGTCAGGCTTTAATGTCTGCAATAGGTACCTAGTAGTATTGTACTACAGGTCAAACAAAGCCTTTAAAGGTATGGATATTGAGAAGAAACAGGAAGAGATAGATGCATTGAAAAAGAAGTATGGAATTTCAAGCGAGGATCTTCGAAAATAAATTTTATCCTGCAAATATTATTGTTTGATTTTATGACCGCTGATTGCCTAAAAATATCCATGTATGTTTTATATCTAATTTGTTAGTAATCTTGGCTACAAAAAATACACCCGGCAAGCTGTTGTCAATAAGAAAATCAAATAAATAAGTTGTGCTATCAATTGTTTTATAACTTTACTGGTTCACTTTGTTGTTGTACTTGTTGGCTCAAGGGGCCAGCTAGATAGGAACACGTTGTTTTAGTCTCATCGTGCCATGTAATAGGCTGAACCTGTTGTGGAGTGGTGTAAGGGGGCACACCATCTCAGTACCCCAAGTCAACCTCACCTGCTCATGGTGGATGCACCATGAGCCTCGTTTGTTGTTCAGCAGGATGCTGCTGAACAACAAACGAGGCTCTGCTAACCGACAAATGGTGGTGTAACTTTGTGATTTCGCAGCTAAATGGCGCAGATTAGTGCCGGGCAGCAGCGTCACTAGTACGAGAAGCTGCGACCTGCGATCGCTAACCCGCATGCTCAGGGTGGCGATTATGGGCAAACCCTCCAATGGCAAGTCAGAATCAACCACGGCCCTCAGTTTCCAGCCGCCTTGCTATTCCTGATTTTGGTGGCGGTCAACGGCTAGGTAGGGGGTGCGAAGAATCACCGGGTTACGAATGGCCGCCAAACCCAACTGGCCTTGGCAACGTATAATGGACACACGTTACGGCGCGACGAACACCTAGTGCAGCTCAAAGAATAACTCGGGAAAATAAGATGGCACCTTCTTGTGTTGAGTCAAGTCCGAAGGGGGGGGGGGGGACAATAACCTTCACCTTATGTATTTTCGAGAGGGAGACCAGCTATCCCAAGGTGAAGTCGGGTTCTTGGTAAATAAATCCCTTTGTGACAACGTTGTAGAAGTCTTCAGTGTGTCGAACAGGGTAGCGTACCTCGTAGTGAAGATAACCGAGAGGTATAGCCTCAAGGTTGTTCAGGTTTACGCACCGACCTCGGCACACTCGGATGACGAAGTGGAGGAAATGTTCGAGGACATCTCCAAGGCCTTGTATTCCACCACGAAAGAAAGCCCTCTACAACGTTCTCGTGGGTGATTTTAACGCTAAAGTGGGAGTACAGAATTGCAACGAATCGGTAGTAGGATCCTACGGGTTTGGCAGCAGATATCATAGAGGCAAATGCTTGAGAAGGTGAGGGGGCTTTTCTTGATGAATTCCTTATTTAAGAAACAGCACCAAAGGAAGTGGACGTGTCGAAGTCCCGACACTATGACGACAAATGAGATAGATTTCATCATAACTGATAAAAAGCATCTATTCAGGGATGTCTCGGTGATCAACAGGTTTAATACAGACTTGGTCGAGGCTCAAGGCTCTCTGAATATCAACTTTAAGCTCGAGCGAACTCGTTTGATGAAGTCAAGGCTGCTTCCAAACTATGCTAGGTCAGCTGGGCTGGGCAGCGTTTGGGAAGCTTCGTTCAGTCTTCTCGTTGCGTTCCACAGAACCTAAAGGTCTTCAATCAGTGCGTCGCCGTAGCCGAAACGTGGACACTCACAGTACGGCTGGTCTATAAATTCAAGGTCGCTCAGCGAGATAGCGAACGGGTTATGCTTATGGAGCTTCTCTGACGGATCGAATCCGCAACCGGCAGACAACCAAAGTTGTCGACATAGCTCACAGAATAAGCAAGCTGAAGTGGCAATAGGCCGGCCATATTATCCGTAGAACCGATGACCATTGGGGTAGACGCTGTTCTTGAGTGGAAACCGTGAATCGGTAAACGTAAGGTAAGGCGCCTTCGCAGGATGGCTGGTAGCTGCTGGATGAGAGTTGCCGAAATGCGAAGCTTTGCACCCATCTTCCAATCACCCTGAACAACTACACCAATATTTGGTTCTAGAACATGTTTCCTTACGATGTTTTCCTTCACCATTTTTAGAGCAGTGGTGATGAAATTATTTAAACAAAGTAAATCGCGTCTTGGACCTACGACCCTATAAAAATTCGATGACATGTGACATCTACCAACCCGCACTGGCCCCGCGTGATGGATTACGGCTCATCACCCCCTATCAACGAGAGGAGGCCTGTGTCCCAGCTGTTCGCAGATGACACTGCCTTTTTCTACATTGGCCGCAGCCTAGTCCAGATGTCTCTCACCCTCCAAACCGCAGTCAATAAGCTCGCTGCTTGGTTTAGGAAGTGGAGAATAGAAGTAAACCCGGATAAAAGTCAAGCGGTTCTCTATTCGAAACCACGACACCGACCCATCCCCCCCCGACCTATCTCCATGTTCGGCAAGCCGAATCTATTGGGAAAAGCAAGCCAAATACCTAGGTGTAATACTAGGCAGGCACCTCTCCTTCGCAGAGCACATAAAGACGGTCTGTTCGCGCGCCGCCTACGCTCTCGGCAGACTCCACTCCGTTCTCAATGCACGCAACAAATTATCACTAAGGTGCAAATTGCGCATTTACACAGCGTGCATTCGTCCAATAATGACATATGCCTGTGTAGTCTTTGCTCACGCCAAAAGCCCCATATCACATCCATAGGATGCAGGCCCTTCAAAACCGTTTCCTCCGAAAGATCCCTGATGACCCTATAACCCTCCTCCAGAAGAGCAGTAGGGCAACCAGCACATTATGCAAAAACAAAAAACCGTCATTCCGACCTCACCGACGAGGTCCCTCGCGACGTCCCCAAGTAAATGCGGCCCTTGCTCGATGTAGTGCCAGCCCGCGCCGCAGCTGAGCCAGTAGATTTAAATTCCCGACTGTGACCTCTGAGTTTGTTACAGCCTGTCTTATCTCGAGAGTAGTCAGATAGGAAAAGCCGATCTCATCAAGGTTAAATAATAATAAACTGATCCAGCCTGTCCCAACTTGCTGCCCTCTCCCCAGCGACGCCCTAACCCGAGGTTCGTACCCCGCAGGGGGTGCCCTTAGCGTGTAGTCCGCTTAGGATACAGATAATTAGTGTGTTGTTGATAAAAATGTCATTTTTGGTTATTAAATCGGCAGTTTTTATTGTTACGAACCCCCCAGCTCGTAACAATACTATAAAGCTTCCATTTACTGGGTACGCCTTTCATTGACTTGAATGTGCCCTGTCGGCTAAGAGTATATCATGCTCACTCAAATGACTCGCTGATGGTGGCGCGTGTGTTGGATCATTTAGTTCCTTTCAAAATGGTTGAGCTGAATGGTGCTAATACATGCGTCATGTTCGTGAACGGTCGCCCAACGTTCTGCATCGTTCCTCAAATGTATAATTTTTAATATGAATGATGTAAACAAGACTTTGTAACCATATTATTTTGATTTAAAAGTGTCCATGGAGTTTCTTGCCCTTCTTCCTCATAGGTACCTACGCTTTGGAATGGTCAACTCTAGCTTCTTTTTCTGACTGACCGACCCCTTGCCCTTGACAATTCAAAAGTGCCTGTAATTGGTTTAATTTGAAATAAATGCTTTGTGTTTGAGTTTGTGGTGAAGGACACCAATTGCCATGCTAAAACGCGACAATGTATTTGCTATTTTGTCACGCGATAGCGCGTGCACACCCGTGCTCTGCGCTGCACCGATGTTCGCCGGCCGATTATATTAGGTATAATTCTATCATGCATGGGACGGAAATAATAAACACAGACTGAGATTACATATTTATTTTGCATGCTCAATGGTTGAATGTTGTTAAGCTGGAATTGATTACAATGTAATTAATACAGACACTACAGTATTCATACTATTGATTATATCCCAAGAAGTAGCAGTTGTTCGAAGTATTAATAAAACTACTTCATAGGTAGTAAGATACAACAATTATTATGTTGATACATTTCTTTAAAGAATAATTAGGTATTTAAAACTACTTCACAGAGATAAATAAAATAAATATCACACAGGAAATATCGTGGCTACATTGGATGCCTACCTACTATAAATAATATTCAAAATTGTCAAGTTGTGTCTGCTGCTATCGAACTTACACATAATACGAATCGTGCATGAGTTACCTACATACAGTGGCTTAACTGATCAATCAAAGTTAAGCTAATTTGGAAAATTCTCACTTAAATATACTTTTCTCATAACTACTATACTTACTGTCACTGTAGTTAAAAGAATTTCGCTGTCTTTTTGATTTTTATGAGTATTTTTAGATGCACTAATTACAATATGATTTCGATAAGATCATCTCTTGCTAACAAATTACCTAGGTACATTACAAATGAGTATGTTTCAAGGTATAACAAAATATTCTTAGTTTTAATCAACCATTTTAACAACAAAACAAATCTTATGGAGAAACCGAACTTCTGGTTTAGGTCTAATGTCTTGAGTAGAACGGTGTGAATACCCTTAACTATTTATTTTCTAACAGCTGACCTTAGTACTTAGTACCGCCTCAGAATGAATAAATGTTTTGTTTCTACATTTTTTTTCGTGAAATTATCTCAATTTTAGGTAATAGTTATTTTGCTATTCGGGGCGGAGACATCCAACAAATCAAAGATCATAAAAATCGGTCCAATCATTCTTGAGTTACAAATGGTGTAACTAACCCGACTTTGTTTTATTTAAATATAATATAGATAGATTCATGGACTGGTTTTAATAACAAACTTCAGTTAAGTAGTTTATTCGGCTACTTATTAACAGCTAGTTTTTGAAATGTCATAAAATTTTAGGGCTGCAGGCCCATTTCTTTCGCGTAAATAATAATATAAACTTATACGCGAGTCACGAACGATCAAAACGTTATACGGTCACATAACTTGTCCAGTCGCTATAAATTCATAAAATCAACATCAAAAGATCTTGTGTCTCACTCAACGCAAGATCTTTTGATTGTACCTCGTCCTAAGACATATCCCGGCCCGTGCACGGTGTACTGTGAATCATCCTGAAGATATATCGCGAGGATATATTGAAGATTATGACGTTGAGATATGTACCTACTATTCGGGTTGCTACATTAGCATTAAATAATATTCTGTTCCTATTTGGTAGTAAAATTCTATTAATCTCTTAAATAAATTACAAACTATAGTGTTGTATAATTTAGAAGCATTTTTAAATTTTGTAAATGTTAGAACCATGTTTCCGTTTAATATGATTTTCTTGATGTTGACTTGAAAGCGCATGGCAGTTGAGAACATGTCATGTTCACTTAAATGTCTCTTCGATGGTGGCGCGTGTGTTGGATCATTCGGTTCCCTACAAAATGGTTGAGCTAGATGGTGCTGATCCACGCGTCATGTTCGTGAACGGGCGCCGTCGGTTGAGACTGGTCATCTCTTAACTGCCAAGGCTTATTTTTAATCTTGTATTTTGAAATGTTTCTTCATTTGTGTTTTTTTTTTACATTGTTCTCACATATAGAAGCAACAATAATAATGTACCCACGATTTGTAATATCTTGATTTAAAAGAGTGTCCATGGAGTTTCTTGCCCGTTCTTCTCCATAGAGATCTACGTTTTGGAATGGGCAACTAGCTTCAACTTTGTGACTAACTGACGGACTATTTTAATTTTGACAATTCAAAAGTGCCTGTACAAGGTTTAATTGAAATAAATGCTTTGAGTTTGAGTTTGAGCAATAATGGTGCCAGTACTTTTTTCAACTTTTGTGACCAGCTCATTTTTGTTCAAAGCTATAATTAACAATCACTTATTTGATTACAATACAGAATTCAACTTGTACTAATTAATTACACATTGAAAATGATCTTCGGTGGTACTCACACCACTGTAAATTAAATGTGACTGAAAAGATCGCTTCTAACACAAATCATTTAGATAACTCATAACACCTACAAAATTAGAAAGAGAACTCTTATAAAAATCCGAGTTTTAAGTATGGTGTAATTGCAACAAATAGTGCAATGTGAAACCTTGTCTGTTTTCAAGAGAAGTTGGAACTATTTTATTCAAACACTGAAGCGTTACCTATATTATAATTAGTGAACAGATTACGCAACGCTACGTCATCCCACATTTAGCTTTTGATTTTCTAGTGAATTTATGATTTTAACATGCATTGTAGGTCTAATTATATAGTGTTGGACCAGAAAAGAGGCCATTGCACTCATCATTATGAGCAACTATTACTATGAGACCAACCCTCAAATCGCGAAAATCAAATATACAGTATGTTAACTAACAGAGGGCGTTCCCGTTAACCCGCAATAGTATAGCATCCATACATGCTAAAAAAAATATTACCATTCGAAAATAAAATGTTTTTATATTAAAATATTCACTAAAAATCGTAAATTGATACTCTATTTATTTAATTAATTCTAATTTATTTAATTAAATAAATTCCGACATTGCTGTCCTTCAAGTACGCGTGTACAGAGTGTTTCTTTAACGTATCAATTTACGATTTTTTGTGAATATTTTAATATAAAAAAAAATAAAAACATTTTATTTTCGAATGGTAATATTTTTTTTAGCATGTATGGATGCTATACTATTGCGGGTTTACGGGAACGTCCTCTGTTAGTTAACATACTGTATAATAAATATATTAATGTGTGGAGCAGCTTATTTTGTTTTCACTATTTCAGGTTTGGTCCAATAGTAAGAGTACATAATGATGAGTACAATGACCCCATTTCAGGTCCACCGCCATTTAAGTGAGCCCACACAAGATGGGTTTGCTAGTTACCATTCAAGGCTTCTGTTATCTAGCATCCGGGTCTGTCAACCGATCAGCTTGATGGTTCCATAATATATATTATTATCTTCGGAATTTGAAAGAAATTGCAAATATTAAAACTAAGACCACTAGAAGTGATTAACTATTCCTTTATCTACCGTCCAGACCAGCCATACGAAACGAAACATCGCTATAACTTTTTCTAACAGCAATTTGAAAGGAGCCGACATAGCAGTTATTGCATTATAATAAAACACTTATCTAATGAGCAGTAATGACATATCAGAAAATATCAGAGCAGAAGCTCCATGTAAAATACTGGTATTCAGCTGCATCTGGTTAGGCTGGAAGCCGACCCCGACATAGTTGGGAAAATGCTAGGCAGATGATGATGACCTATCTAATGACTTATATGTTGTTGTTTTTGATTTGAGGACCAGCTTCCTTCCATACATTTTTGCCGATTACCCATAAAGCACACGGGTAGACTCATAGTCTGGATTAACATTTAGGATACTTTTTAACCGTGTCGCCAGGACGTGAATAAAACCGCGGATAACAGCCGTTACGAAATTAGATAAACCAGCGTTGCTATTCTGTAAAAATCTCACCGTGAAAAAGGTGGAGTGAGCTGTCAATAGTGTCAATTCCTAGCAGAAACAAACTCACTTCACCCAACTTTTCACGGTGAGATTTTTACAGAATCGACTGGCTGTTCTGTTTACGTTTTCACTAACATTATACAATTTTTTTTAGATTATTTTGTAAAAGGTAATTTTATAACTAATTCGCTTAATAACTAAAGTTAAATCCGTTGCAGCCGACGTGCATGAAACTTAAATCATTTAAACACCTTTTGCTTGATAAAGGTGAGAGTGATCACCTACGTTTGGGCGCTGATGCATGTACTAAAGGCTAGCACTTGCAGCATATACTGTACATCGTGTGCAACGGGCTTTATTTGATCCTAAGACATACCTAGACATGAATTATGCTGGACTCTTAACGGAGACGAATTCCTTGCGGGATTATAATGCAAACGTGTTTTGTGAAGTCTGTCACAAAATAATTCTAATAGTCATTATATTATTTTCAATATCCTAAAGTTAACCCCGGCTATTAACCCTAATTGATTCAATGTGTGACATCATATTACGAGCCCCGATGCAAAATAGTTCGTTTAGTGTGAAATTTTCTCTGTGAGATTTTTTCTAGCTTCATTATTTTTGTATATCTATATAAAATATTAAGTTGTTCTACTATCACATGTCGCGTTACTTATGCCATTTTTTAATTACTAGCTGACCCGGCCACGCGTTGCTGTGGCTAACGTTTTTGTGCAATAAAATAATATTGCGATTATAAATGGAGATGTGAGCTATCCTATCTTTCAAGTTGGATCAAACTGCACACGGTGTACAAATTTAATTAAAATCGGTTAAGTAGTTTAGGAGTCCATCGCGGACAAACATCGTGACACGTAATTTATATATACATATTAAGAAGATGAACCAATAAACTATTTTAGCTTTTTAAATTTATACATATCCTGTTTTAAATTCGAAGAAGTTATAAGCAAAATAGTTCGTCTAATTGTTAATCGATGCAAAAGAGTTCGTCTATCGGTGAGTTAAATAAGATTATTCCTTCTTTGTACATATTTTTATTTATGTTACATAATTTAAATTTGTAAAAGTAATTATGTGTCATATGTCAAGTGAGACAGTATAAATCTGAAATTTTCAGTTTTTTTCATTAGTTTTCAAATACTGGGTCGTGGCAAACCAGTGTGTGAAGAGCTTCGAAAGCGAATAGTTTGTGGGGTTGATGCTGGCAAATCAAGTTACCAAATATCTAAAGACTTGATACTTCCCAGGTCTACAGTCCAATCTATCATTCAGCACTATAAAAAGAATTGAACGACTTCTTGTTTGAAGAAAACTGGTCGAACACGCATCACAACTCCAGTAGAAAACAGAATCCTGAAGAAAATTATCAAAAATAATCGTCGTGCTCGAGCTGGAGAACACACGGTGCAATGGAAGGACATGATTCACAAAGACGTCTCAGTTGATACTTGCACTGTACAAAAGAAAAAGAGGTTGAAGTTTGCTCGTGATCATTTAAATTGGACTTCCGATCAGTGGCGTAGTATCATTTGGAGTGATAAGCCCAAATTTGAAGTGACAGTCGGCGATGAAAGGAAAAAAGTGATTCGGAACAAAAATTTCATACTGATTGTCTCAAACGCAAAGTGAAGTTTCCGGCGTGTCTTATGATATGGGGCTGCATGTCTGCACAAGGTGTTGGTGGTATGCAGTTTGTGGATGGTTCTATAAATGCTGCAAGGTATCAAAACCTTTTGGAAGAGAATTTACTACCCTCTATTCCGTCACTTAAGCATCAAGATCAAGCATAAAGCATCGAAAAAAAAAATAATAATACTCCTGAGTATTTCTTTTTTTTTCCGGAGGAGTGGTAGACGAACTATTTTGCGTGAGTGACAAGGGTAGACGAATACTTTTGCGTTGTTTTTTAGAATATTAAAAAAAAAAAAATTTATGAAGAATTTCAGTTAATGTTAAAATAAACTTTAAAATGTTCCTCAAATTGTGGTTTACTTTTTATTAAACGTACCAATATTTACTTTCTATATTTTACGCTTTGCACTACTTTCCATACTGGACGAACTATTTTACATCAGGGCTCGTATATGTTATGGACCAGGTGATTAATGCGGGCCTTATACATAATGTACGAGCATTATGAATAATGTCTAGCTCTATCGGACTAAGTGACTAATACTATCTTAACTTCATTATTTATCACATTGCACGGTCATTATTGTATTGCTACATGATAATTGGGCAATTTGATAATAAAGCTAAATATGACGCGGTGTGAGGGCGGGGGGAGGGAGGCACACATGACGTGGCACGCTTTTACCAATCAGAGACCGCCATTCAGCGTGCGGCTCGTGCGGCGGACTTAAGCGCTATTGTTTTTGTTTAGTTTTGCATTATAAGCGAATAAGGACGGACGCGGATAGGTTTTACTTTCGTAACTCAGTGTTAGCGAACTATAGTGAAACAGCTGTTAGTGTGTATTTTAATAAATTAATCATGGATATTTCGAAATTAAACGAAATGAATCGTCAATTTGACGAAAGATTGAGTGAATTAATGTCACTTAAAGGACAAAATACTCAAGTTTTTCACCAACGAAAGCTATACCGAGATGATTGAAAAAGTTAAATCTGTAAAATCAAAGAAGTCGCATAAAAAACCTGAAGATTATCAGCGTTTGCGAAGATTTAACGTCATGGCTGTTGGAGAAACAGAGAAATTGATTGTTCCAGTCATAAGTTCCAGTTTTAAATCAACTATATTCAAGAAACCAATTTACTGTCTGCAAGGAAAGATTTATTTCGCCTGAAGATGTTCCAGAGACAGAGATTTCGCTGAGAGAGTAATGTAGAATGTCCTCTAAATGCGGAGGGCAAGGTTATAGTAGATGTGGTTGTAAAAGTGGTTGCAAGTCTGATAAATGTAGTTGTCGCAAAGCCAAAAAGTTGAGTACCTCAACATGCCATCACAGTGGCAGTTGTTCTAATAAAGAAATCTGTTACTTGCTACATATTGTGTTTTCAATTTTATGTTCTATTTTACCTAGATTTTCATTTGACTTTTATTAAGAGAAGATGCTAATTATGCCAAATAATGAGTCTGATTGCCTTAACTTTAGTTTATTTTATGTTTTATAATAATAAGTCATTTCCATAAAACAATATTAGACATGTTGTGTTTTTGTTTTTTTTTTAATATGTTTTATGTTATATTTTTAATATGATTTTCCTTAAGTTTTACATGCAAAAACTAGTGGATTCTTAATGTAGAAGTCCTTGATAATTAATCCAAATAATGAGTCTGATTATTTAAATGGTTTAATATTTAGTTTATTTTAAGTTAAATGACAATAACAATAAAAAAATAGTAATTAAATATGTTTGTTTTACCTACTCTGCCCAAAAAGTGATGGACAATATAATATAATGCCCGGTCAATTTGATTATTTGAATAATTCTTATCAAATCGCACTCTCATATTGGGCATTTTTATATAAGATTTTTCATAATGCCCAATTTCTCACTTGGTCCATAACATATATATAGCTGTGTAATAGTAATTCAGTGTCAGTTCTGGCCACAAAATCCATTAGCGTAGATGAGTAAATTTCTATAGGTAGTTTCTCTCTCTCTCTCTCTTGTCACCTTAAGTTAGGGTATTCACAACCAACCGATTGAGTCGAATCACGCGCTACTATTTAAAAATATTGATCTTAGTATGAGAGAACTTCGTACATTTTTTTCTCCTTGTCTATGTACAGACGTCAGCACATCAACCTACACGAAACTGTAAAATTTTCCCAATCAACTTTGAACCTTATATTTTAGCAATACGGTTGAAAATCTATTTAAAAAAATTGACAGATTGTAGTAGCATGATGTGCTGGCGTCTGTACAATAGGACGCACGTCAGTGGTAAGATTTTGACCATGAGCTGGCCTAGCGCAGTACGGAGTGTCAATAGAATAAGCGGACAGCTTACACTGGTTTCGTTACCACTGCCGTGAGACTTACCGTACAAAACAACAGTACAAGGAATATTATTATGTATATAGTCAAACTTTGAAATAATTTTGCTTTAAACTTTGGGTGGTTTTAGTATTTATTAGGGCATTAGAAAGACCAATACGTTTGTAGTGAAAGCGATGTTTGTCCCGTTTGTCAAGTAATATACCTAGTAAAAAGTAAACTTATAACGCAATCATTTTCTTTAGTTACTCAACAATGAAATAGGACAGTCAGAGAATGAAAAGGTTAAGCATATTTAGGTAAATTTTTACTGGGACGTGCACGTGCCTTAGGCCCTGTTGCAACACAAATCGCTAAATACGTTTTGAAACATCGCTGTTTCTGTCAATCAATGGTGATAAAATATTTCTTGCACTAAACGTATTGTGATTTGTGGTGCAAGCGAGCCTTATTCTTCTGACTACAAACTGCAACATTTTGCATGAAAATGAGTTTGAAAAGACGACATGCCCTGCTCTAAGCAAACGGAATGTTTTTGAAAATTGCCTAACCTCTTCGTTCTGCTACTGTACCTACATTTATAAATAATAATCAATACATAGGGAGTAGGTATGGATCGCCGTGTTTAAAATTGCGCACACGTCTACTATAATATTTATATTCTTTACAATCCATTTAAATATGTAGGTATGAAACAAGCGGTGAAGGGGTGCGCAATTTTAAAAATAGATTTGCTATACCTATAATCCAGGATCCCAGGACCATTTATTACTATCAAGCAAATTTTTTGTACGTAGCTTCATGTTGATGAGACTTCCAACTTTGTCTCTTACATTAATTCTCCATTGTGGTAGCTAACAAATATAGCGACGATAGAATATGCCGGTTTGACGATTCTCAAAAATGTATTAATAACTGTGGGTTTTTTATTAAATCTTAAGAAAATAATTTACACAGCTACATTGTCCTACAAATTGCGTGGTACGTTATCCCGATCCTACGCTCAAAAGTTGTAGTACAGATCCCTGATGTAAAAATAATTACTATCAAGACCAGACCGCCCATTGTGTCACCCTTTGTACAGTTTCTATATTTATGTCTGTAATTTATATGGTTTTTTGTATATCAATGGGTGTACATAATAAAGAGTATTCTATTCTACTATCAAGCTGAATCTTCGTAAATAGCTTCGCTTTGATGAGACGCCCAACAATTTCCAATACGAAAATTTTCAATTAAGGTAGCTAACAGAGGTAGCAGGTATAAAGTAGGTCAATTCGACGATTCTTAAAAATGTATTAATAACTGTGGGTTTTTTTTTATTAAATCTGAAGAAAATAATTTATATTATTGAAAAAAATATTTGTCCTACAAAATGTTTGGTTTGATCAACGAACGAGTCCCTCTTCCATCATTTTGAGAATCGTCCAATCGACCTATTCTATCCCTGCTATCTCTGTTAACTACCACAATGGAGAATTGATGTAAGAGATAAAGTTGGGCGTCTCGTCAAAATGAAGCTACTTACAAAAACATAGCTTGAGAGTAATAAATGGTAAAAATGGTTCCTGGACTATTATATGTTTCAGAAGGTATCTCTCGTCTATGTTATGTAGGGACTGTCTTGTTGATTTCGTAACTCAGTCTGCTATCCTCTCTCATAATAACGAAATTAACACTGAATAGTATCTTAAAGAGTAGTCTGTTACACCTTGTATTTTAGCAAACTTAACATTGTTTAAATTAAGAAGCAGATGAGAGACGAGCTCTACCTTCAGCAACCAATTGTTTGTTTAAATATATATCTTCATCCGTAGTTGTATCAATGAGGTCAAGTGTTAGTAAAGGTTCGTTTGGATTTAATGGATCCTTCCCAACATCTTTACAAATGCCAACAAACTGCTGCTCTACACATAATTCTTG
The DNA here is from genome assembly GCA_927399505.1 of Luperina testacea. Classification (NCBI taxonomy): domain Eukaryota; kingdom Metazoa; phylum Arthropoda; class Insecta; order Lepidoptera; family Noctuidae; genus Luperina; species Luperina testacea. The sequence continues at coordinate 12,351,403 of OV656756.1, forward strand.
AAACCTAATGCAGTCTTCTACAGTCCAGTCCTGGTGTAAAGGCCAAACATCTGAAATAAATATAAACAATAATTTAACAACTAAAATAGGTACATTATATGTGACGGGATGGAATTAGACAACAAACGTGAGATTTTCCGCTTCGGCGCCGTTGTCGAAAGTACAAGGTGTAAGGGTAATAATAAGCTGTTGGGCAGTAGCGACCCCACGGACCCGATCTCCCGAGAGTCGTCTTGTTCCTCATCTCAGGCTTGTGTTGTGTTTATTGACTAGTCGGAGTGAACACTGACGAGGAACAGAGCTCCCAACTCTTTCTGTCTTAATTGAGTGGAGCTTCGCAAGACCAAACATGCTCAGATAAAGGAAGTATTCCAGTATAAATCTGGTAGGGACCTTGACCATACTTCCGGGATTGTCTTGATAACCGTAGAATATCTCTCCACTCCTCGAGCAACTGGGAATGCATTAGATTTAAATTACCTAATGTTAGAAGTGGCGAATGTGACATCATACTAAATGGAGAAAAACTGGAATTTGTTGATCAAACTGCTTTTTCTGGGAATCAAGCTAGACGAGAAATTACAATGGGGACCTCACATAACATCTCTTGCGGGGCGGCTTAGCTCGTTCGCTAATGCTGGTAGAAAAATAGGACAGTTAACTGATGTAGAAACCGCGCGTTTAATCTATTTTAGCTACTTTCACAGCATTATGTCGTACGGCATTTTACTATGGGGTCGAGCTGCTGACATTGAAGCCATCTTTATTTTGCAAAAAAGAGCTGTCAGAGCCATTCATAATCTACGTCGGCGTCGCCGCGAATCTCTCAGGGAACTTTTTAAAAGGATTAATATTATGACGGTACCTTGCCAATTCATTTATGAAAATATTATGTATGTAAGAAAAAATCTACAGCTTTTTAATAAAATAAGCAATAAACATAATTTTAATACTAGAAATAAAGATAAAATACATCAAACATTTTTCAGATTAGCCAAGGTGCATACGAGCCCCGATGCAAAATACTTAGTTCGTCTAGTGTGAAATTTTCTCTGTGAGATTTTTTCTAACTTCATTATTTTTGTATATCTACGTAGGTATATATAAAATATTAAGCTGTTCTACTATCACATGTCGCGTTACTTATGCCATTTTTTTATTATGAACCAATAAACTATTTTAGCTTTTTAAATTTATACATAATCCTGTTTTAAATTCGAAGAAGTTATAAGCAAAATAGTTCGTCTAATTGTTAATCGATGCAAAAGAGTTCGTCTATCGGTGAGTTAAATAAGATTATTCTTTCTTTGTACAATTATGTTGCATAATTTAAATTTGTAAAAGTAATTCTATGTCATTTGTCAAGTGAGACAGTATAAATTCTGAAAATTTCAGTTTTTTTTCATTAGGTCGTGGCAAACCCGTGTGTGAAGAGCTTCGAAAGCGAATAGTTTGTGGGGACGATGCTGGCAAATCAAGTTACCAAATATCTAAAGACTTGATACTTCCCAGGTCTACAGTCCAATCTATCATTCAGCACTATAAAAAGAAAAGAACTTCTTCTTTGAAGAAAACTGGTCGACCACGCATCACAAGTGCAGTAGAAAACAGAATCCTGAAGAAAATTATCAAAAATAATCGTTTTGCTCGAGCTGGAGAACTCACGGTGCAATGGAAGGACATGATTCACAAAGACGTCTCAGTTGATACTTGTAAAAGAATCCTAAAAAGAATGGGTTACGGATTTTACACCGCTAAGGAGAAACCACTGTTGACTGCTGTACAAAAGAAAAAGAAGGTTGAAGGTTGTCCGTGATCATTTAAATTGGACTTCCGATCAGTGGCGTAGTATCATTTGGAGAGACGAGTCCAAATTTTAAGTGACAGTCGGCGATGAAAGGAAAAAAGTGATTCGGAACAAAAATGAGGCATTTCATACTGATTGTCTCAAGCGCAAAGTGAAGTTTCCGGCGTCTCTTATGATATCGGGCTGCATGTCTGCACAAGGTGTTGGTGATAATTATGCAGTTTGTGGATGGTTCTATCAATGCTGCAAGGTATCAAAACCTTTTGGAAGAGAATTTACTGCCCTCTATTCCGTCACTTAAGCATCAAGATTCCTTCATTTTTCAACAGGATGGTGCTTCCTGCCACACTGCAAGGACACCAAAGACGTGGCTACTGGCGAAAAGCATCCCTACAATCGAATGGTCATCTAACAGCCCGGACTTGTCGCCGATCGAAACCCTATGGTGGAAAATGAAAAATGTTCTCCGTAAAAATCCATCAAGATCGAAGAGCGACTTAAAGGCTAAACTCTTGGCTGTCTGGGAGTCAATTACGCCTGAGGAGTGTGCAGCGTTGGTTGCAACCATGCCTCTTCGCATTAAAGCTGTCTTTGAGAGCAAAGGCGACACAACTAAGTGGTAGACGAACTATTTTGCGTGAGTGACAAGGGTAGACGAATACTTTTGCGTTATGTTTTTAGAATATATTTTTTTATTTTTTATGTTATGTAAAGTCATGAAAGAATTTCAGTTATGTTAAAATAAACTTTAAAATGTTCCTCAAATTGTGGTTTACTTTTTATTAGACATTCTTAATTATTTTACCAATATTTACTTTCTTATTTTACGCTTTGCACTACTTTCCATACTAGACGAACTATTTTGCATCGGGGCTCGTACATCTTTTATACCGTGTTAAATGTTACAATAAAATACCTTGTGATATATTGCAATTAAATGAAAGAAAATTTAAAACTCACATTAAACGTACACTTTGTAAACAAGCATACTATAAATTAGAAGATTATATCAAAGATAAGAACGCTTGGAAACATGCTGGTCCAGCTCCATAGGACAATCTAGAGTCTAGCTAGACAAAATCAAACTGGTTGCTAATTTAGTTGTAATTTTTTTTTTGACATTGATTTACATTCATACTTAAATGAAAATAGTTTACTTTTACCATGTTTGTAAATATGTGAGCACCATGTATCTATCAGATAATTAATTTATATGTCATGGTTTCATTTTTAATTCTTTTACCTATTGTGGGATAATAATTTTATTTTAGGTGCATCATCTTCACATATTATTATTATATAATTAATGTATGCAAAATATTGTAAAACATTTTAAGAGTAACGGTTGAGTTTCTTGCCCATTCTTCTCCATACGAAAACTACATTTTGGAATGGGCGACTAGAGTAAATTCTACTTTGTTGTAATTTTTGACGTTCAAAAGTGCCTTTTATGTGCCTATTTGAAATAAATGCTTTGACTTTGACAACTCAGGATATAACGCCCCCGCGACGCTGCGTCACCATGTGTTAGCGACCGTTTTCACGGACCCATTGTTGAGCGTGCAAGTCACCCTATGTCGTTTTATTCGTGTATTATAATCAGAGATCGGAATTGGGTGTGTGAAAATACCTAAAGTTTGCAGCGGGACATAATATGGAGCTGTTACAACCACTTAAATTAAACCGGTTTGATTTTACCCGTTTAGTTTCGTTTTTTTTGTTGTACATATTCGTTACCATTGAAATACCGAACTATAAACATTTACAAGCTGCTAATACAGTTCTAAATTAATTTTTGTTTTGTACTTTTCCCGTTAAAATTCGGTTTTTTCTACAAGCGGAAAAATATTCTACAAGCGGAAATAAGGACTGATAGATATTCGAGTTGTACAGTGCATGCGTGCGTGGCACGGGTTCAAAGTAAGTTCAAAGTCAAGTAAAATTATTTTGTACTTACCATATAATCGAGCTTTTATAGCTTGAGGTGGTAGCGAGCGTGCTAAAGGGGCGGCCAGAGGAATAGGCCGCAAGTCTTTAGTGGCGAATAAGGCCAAATCTCCATAGTCGCAAAAATAAACAGAAACCATCTCTGATGAAACAGTCCCAGCAACTGTCACTCTAAAAAAAATCTGATCTTTTAACAATGCAAAATATAAGAAAAAGTAAGCGCTTCGGCAATCTCTATATTCAGAAATATGAACGCGCGCAGTCCGATATAGCTGCTACAATCATGGAAGTACTTATGTATTTAATATTACCATAATTCTAAAATTAGAGATTAACAACTCTATGTAATTCCAAAGACTTGTCAAAACTTCTTAGTGGCAGATGAAACCTTTGCCAGTGGCGCGACGTTTGTACTAAATCAAACACGTAGATTAACGAAGGCTATAACCTTTTCTGTTTTAACTGTACGCTATTACAGCAAATTATTAATTAATTTGATTCGTTTGGTAAGCACGTACCTGTACCATGATGAATCTTTTTCGTAGTACACTGTGTATAGTTCTCCACTAGCTGGATTGATGGGTGCATCCAAATCGGACAATTTCGGACATTCTGTTTGTAACGTCGCCATCATCGTTTGGAGAGTGTGCCTAGTACTATTTGGCTGTACCTGTAAGTAAAAACGTGAAGGTCTTCTATGGGCCGACAATTTCGTTGAGGGACAGTCCCTTGGTCCTAGACCGCACAAGGTTTTGCGTTGTCAAGAATGATTGATATATACTATCCAAAGATGAAATGTGCGTTTTGAGATGCGCAGCCATATCTGAGAGCACAGGTTGCCGCCTGGGAGGACGGCGTGCGACTGATGCTCCCGCCGTCCGCAGCCTTGTTACGACCCCCGCAGTACGTCTGTTGTCGCCTGCGTGAACCATGCGACTGTCACCAACGAAAGAGTCAGCCTATAGTAACAGCGCAGCGACTATTAAAAAGACGCCAACTTTCAATGATTTTGTTCGACTAGCTAGAGCATGACCATACTTTAGATCAACAGTGCATCGCTGCATGTTTCATAATATAACGTAGGCATACGTCAGTTCCGCTGCATTTGTTTATACAGTTCATGACATGTATTATTAGTGGCCTGTATTATTGCACAATCCGATTGTGTACTCTTTTGCCTGTAACGTCCCGGGCATCGAGCTAAGGCTCATACACAGAAGGAATGAGCTTGATGACCACGCTGGCTCAGTGCGGGTTGGTGATTTCAGACCGAAGTCCAGGGTTCCCTAACGATGTTTCTCTTTACCGTCATTCCGTAGTGTCTAAGAAAATTAACCAACTTAAAAAGTATATATAACTTTGATAAAGTCACATTGGAACTTGCTGGGTTCGAACTCGCAACTTGGGGCGTAAGATGCGGATCAGATAGGATATTGGCCACGACGACATTAGACATTACATGACAAGGCTGTCGTTGTAATATTTAAAAAATGTTCAAGATGTTATTTTCCAGAAGAAAACAGTTTTGTTATCACATCTATTCAAAAAGAGCTTGTGTATTCTTCGTAAACAAGGACTAAAATAGCTCTTTAATCCCTAAGGAATAAAAGTGATTAGAATTTGGAATGTGGATATTGTTAGTAAAAGGTCCAATCACCAAAGATATCAATCACGAACATTGTATGAACAAGTAACAGGCTGTATGATAAAAGTAAAACGCGCGAGCCAAAATAAGTTTGTGAAAAATAAAAAACGCGCGAAAAGCAAGTCTGCCTTCGTTCGTAATTCTTTACTCGAATTAGGATTTTACTTATTTTTATAAAAAAAACCGGCCAAGTGCGAGTCGGACTCGCGCACCGAGGGTTCCGTACAAACCTGCAAGGTTTACAAAGTTCGTTCATTACGACAATCGAGTCATAACTATGTAAAAATTTCAAGTACAGACGCCAGCACATCAACATACTACAATATGCCAAATTTCTTTAATAGATTTTCAACTTTATCGCCAACGCATAAGGTTCAAAGTTGATTGGGAATTTAAGGTTTTCGGAATTTTTCCTTTATGTGTGCTATAAAACGTTGCTTCATGCCAAATTTCAAGATTCTAGGTCGACTGGAAGTACCCTTTAGGTTTTGATTCCCTTGCGAGTACTTGCGAGTTTCAAAATATGCAGCTTAAATTGCTGTTTCTTTTGATTGCGTTGACATAGAAGTTTGATTTTGTTACAGCTTAAAGGTATTATAGACCTGAGTATTTGGTATGAATTTCAATTTAATACCTCTACGCGTTTATGAGGAAATGGGTAGTAAGTTTAAAATTATTAAAAAAAAATATATTATGTGATGTAACTAAAAATTTATGGTTTTCGTAATTTTTCCTTTATCTATGCTATAAGACGTTGCTTCGTACCAAATTTCAAGATTCTGAGTTCACGGGAAGCACCCTGTAGGTTTTGATTCCCTTGCAAGTGTCAAAAATTTGCGGCATAAACGGCTGTATCTTTTGATTGCGTTGGCTTAGAAGTTTGATTTTTTCACAGCTTCAAGGGACAGTAGACCTGAGTAATTGATATAAATTTCAGCTTCATACCTCCACGCGTTCCTGAGAAAAAGGGTCTTGACAGACGGACGGACGGACAGACGGACAACAAAGTGATCCTATAAGGGTTCCGTTTTTTCCTTTTGAGGTACGGAACCCTAAAAATGAGTATGCCTCAAGTAATTGTATGTAAATATATACTACTCAAAACAAAATAAGGGCCACCATGTATTTTCTGTATTCTAATAAATGTATTGGGTTTGAGGATAGATAAATAATTAAATTGAATTAGCTAGGTAGCTAATTTTTAATGCAAAAACCTTAAAATTAAATTTATTGATAGATAACAGAACATCTGATTAGGTTTTTTGTAAAAAAAGCAATTTAAAAAAAAAATAATAATACACTTCATAAAAAAAGAGATTAAAACAAAAAAATTTATAAACAAGATTTTTATCTTTTTTGCACTTCTTTAGTATCGTGTGTGTCCTCTTCTTTTTCGAACACATTCTTGAAGCCTGGATGGCACACTCTCCACCACATGTCGCACTGTCTCTTCTGAAATTTGTTCCCAGCTTGACATGAACATGTTAATGAGCTGTCATTCATTATGTACGGGTTGATTTGTGTCCCGGACACTTCTTTTTAACAAATCCTACATGTGTTCCATGGGGTTAAGGTCCGGATTGTTGGCAGGCCACGGCAAGACACGTATACCAGCGTCGTCTAGGGCTTCCCTAGTGGCTCTAGCTATATGAGCGCTGGCATTGTCGTGCATTAATGTGAATCTTGCACCTATTCTTTGTGAAAATGGCACCACATGAGGTCTTCGGATCTCCTCAATGTATCGCACAGCCGTTACCGTGCCTCCGCTGAGTATTGCGAGTTCGGTTTGACCTGATAAAGAGATTCCTCCCCATACCATGACATTGGGACCCCCAAATCTGTCATTTTCATGGGTACAAGCATCCGAAAATCGCTCACCTTCTCGTCTCCATACTCTAATGCGACAATCATCACTAAAAAAATTCACTTTACACTCATCAGTGAACAATACTGTGCTCCATTCACTTATGTCCCAGTCCAGGTGCAGCCATGCGAATGATAATCGGTTTGCACGGTGTACACTAGTCAATGGAATCCGCACTACGCGTCTCCTAGAAAACTGCTGGTCTTCATGTAACCGATTTCTAATCGTTTGGTCACTCACGCAGGTACCGGTCGCCTGGCGCAAGCGATTTTGTAAGGTGCGGGCGGTGACGACGCGCTCTCTTCGCGCAGTCAAACGAATGTAGCGGTCTTCCTGTAAGGTGGTTGCTCGATTCCTGCCAGATCCCCGTCTTCTGGTTACACTCTCAGTCTCTTGAAATCGATTCCAAGCATTCTGGATCTCTCGGCTTGAAAAGCCAAGCTGTAAAGCTACAGAACGCTGCGAATGTCCCTCTTGGATCAATGTGATGGCTCTAGTTGCGGTTTGCTGGTCCATGTCTTCGAATCTTCGGCATAACGCTTTCAAAATATATATCCACGTTCTAACTTAGCAAATGTAAGACTTTTCACAAAAGAATCCACAATTTAAATGACTTAAGAATTCGTCTTAAAATAAGGTAAATTTAAGTGGTTACAAAAAAAAAGTATCAAAGTACCCACTTTAAAAATTACGCAAGTGGTATATTCACATTATGTTTGTTAACACTTCAGGAAATACCGCACAACAGATTATGTCGTTTAAGAACGCTTTAAAATAATTAAAACAGTTTGGTTATTAAAATTCACAAGCGGCCCTTATTTTGTTTTGACTAGTATATAAATAAACGTACTATTCTTATTCATGAGTTGCACTTACTTATTTTTTCATAGGGTGATAATAAGTAAAGTGTCCACTTCGTGAGCACTATTTTAAGCTCGAGTGACGTACTTTGAATCCCAAAAATCTACTATTTTTTTATCTCTGGAACTTTATTTTTTGGGTATGAAATGGATGATGTCCTTTCGTTATATTTCCCTAAAGGCTACATCGATCCGTCAGATATTTATATATTCATACTCAGGACATCTTACACTATTATATACACAAAATAAATTTTATTCGTCCTGAAAATATGTCTAAATCTGAGTTTTCGAAGTCGTCAGATTAAGAGAAAGCCCACAATTTTCTTATAAAATTTGACTATTTAAGTCATTATACGCCTGGCCGCACACGATCTTACAAAATCAAAGCCTCTGAAGATCAAGTAATTTTTTATCATTTTGCAAATCTGAAAGTGAATCTGAACCGGTGAGTCGACAAATCTATTTTCGGTGTTCTCTCATCATGCCGCACTTACTCAGTTATCACCTTTTCGTCCTGCATATGCTTGCTCAAAAACCTGGGCGGGCCCTACGATAACCTTAAGTTTGGCGACGGGAATTTTACACAAAGTCGACGCTGTCCTTACGTGGCTGGCAGGTAACTTTAAAACATTAAAGTTACCTTACATTAAAAGTGTTATCACTTTTTAGGCACGTGTTTATGGAGTGCAAATATTATGTAGTAGGTACTAAGAATGTATAAGCATTTAAAAGGCTGCCCACCACAAAGTTCCACGGGTTGGCCGCCATCGCGATGTACACGTCGAAGCATTTGCCTGGCGCCGGCAGCGGCGGCGCCGGTAGCGCGGCTCCGGGCGCATTGCGCTCGTCGCTCAACATCGACAGACTGCGGAAAATGCGTTCCTTCTTCTTGTGCAGCGCCTCCACATGGTCCGTGGTGTCCTTTTCGTCCTCTTTTAGTCTGCCACTTAAAGAGAAAATAAAAACGAATCATGTCAAAGTCCACACTTACACTGATACCACGAATCGTCATCAGAGCGACATGAAGGCACATGCGCACGGAATAGGGAATATTCAAAGAATTCAAAACTTTTTCATTGTTTCAAATAATATACCTACTTTGTATTGGAAGGAGTCAAGAAACACATTGCTATTTTTAATGCATTTAACTTATATTACAGTTCCTTATTTTATGTTGCGTTTTTTATTGGTGTAATGGAACGCAAACATATAACGCCTCGTCTTCGACAATGCCGATGATGACGTAAAAAGTCATGTAAACAATCTATTCTTTAAATATATCCTTAGCAAACTGCTTGAAATGTCACACACATTTATACGAGAGGTGTCTATTCTTCCCATCATCACGAATGGTTCTCAAACAGGGTCTTTGAAAATTCAGGAGAGGTCCAGACTCAAGGTTTGACACAGCTATGGAATGGAGTATTCTGGGTATTAAACTTGTGGACCAGGTTAAGAATACAACAATCCTTTCCATTACTAAAATAACTCATGTCACTCGGAAAGCTGCCACACTTAAATGGAATTGGGCTTGACACATCTGCCGCATGTCAGACGATCAATAAGCCAAATTGCGACCCAGTGGGTCCCGCTTAATGGCAAACGACATTGCGGCAGGCCTAGACGGGGATGGCAGGATGAACTTTGGCCCTTGGAAACTCTGGACAGAGAGAGATGTTAAGAGGGTAGAGGCCTTTGCCCAGTAGTGGGGCATTAACCGCTAATAAAAAAAATTGAGGGCCTAAAAATGAGATGTAATCAAAACAGTGTCATGGATAATGACGTCACATAATGGTTTTTTTTTGAGACACTACCATTATTTTGATCTTTAAACCTTTTCTATGGTTTGTTTATATTAGCGCATTTTAAGAATTAAGTGAAAAAATAAATTATATGCATTTTCCCTATTCTCGCGCTAGCAGCAACTAGAGACGACAATACTAATAATTTTCGTGCCCGTGCAATTCACGCTTAAAACGAAATTTGGGCTGTCACAGGCATTGTCAGAATTGTCACGGGCTGTCAGTTTATATGAGTAAACGGTGACGTCCACTGACAACACAGAGTACAGAATTACCGCGCCGGCAGTGACTAAAGACGCCTTTGAGAATAATATTTGTGTCCGCGCAAGTAGCGCTGAGCGCAAGATCGCCTGTCACAAGCATTGTCATAATTGTCATGGGCGGTTAATTTCTATGAGTAAATGGATATGTGTGAAGTGTTGACAATACAGTCTTTACTAGCAGCCGCCGAGGCGTCTCCGTGATCTGAGACTGGCACGTTTGGTTTGCCTTTGTATGGAAAGTGTTGTTATTATCGTCTCTAGCAGCGGCCGCCGGCGCCGAGGGCGAATCCGTGCGCACAAATCCAAATTATTCAAATTAAAAAAAAATACATAGAGAAATCATTAGGAAGTAAGTTCATAAATAAAGCTTGTATAATTTAAATATTGTTCGAGTGGTATGCAGAATACGCTCGCGCTCGCAGACGGGAAGCGTACGTCGGCAACGATCTCGATCGAACGAATCGCGAATACTCGTAGAGATCGGAACGATGCGACACGCACTGCTGCAGGAAATCGTACTCCATGAGGATGGCGTTGTTGACAGAGGCGAGGATGTTCTGCGGGCCGGTGCGCACGAACAGCTCCACGCTGGGCACGGCGCCCGGCGACTGCGGCGCGGGCGCGGCCAGCGCGCGGCACAGCACGCGCGCGCCCAGCAGCAGCTCGCGCAGGCGCGCCGCCATGCCGCCCGCCGCGCGCTCGGCCGGGCCCAGGCGCACCGACAGCGTCTGGCGGGAGGACATACGTCACTGTCTCGAGGCATACTCGTCCGATCTGCGGCGATGTGTGGTTGCAATACTTCGAGTATTGCAACCACATATAGCCGCAATACTTCCCAGAATTCGATCCTTATTAGCGACACTATCAAATGGTGTAATAATAATCGTGTTTTCGTCTAACATAGTACTTAACATTAATCCTCGAATTTACCATATATTTATTTCAAAATTGATGCTGCGGTATTTTCGACATAACGAAGGATCATGCTAAGCCATTTGAGGAACATCTCCATCCATTTGGAACCAAAATTAGGCTGCAATTTTTCTCCATGTGGTTCTATAATGTTTCTATAAGGGTTCTCTGCACCTTTATAAAACTTAAGCATGGTTGAATTGTCACTCAAGTTTACAAATAAATATGATATAGAGCAATTTTACCACCCAGTTGTGCTACTTGGGATATGTTACCGGCCAAACCCGATTTTAGGATGAACTAGTTTCGCCTAGGCCAAACCAATTGTCCCTCGCTCTTGCATCCTTTATCGACGGAGCCCCGCTTCGCGGGGCGCCTATTTCTGGGTAAAGGGTTTAAAGTAACCTCGTAACCTCGAGGTGCCCTTCGCCTATCGACCGACCGCAACCATGCAACCCGTGTAGGGAGAACTGGTTTGGCCTATGCGAAACTAGTTCATCCTAAACTCGGGTTTGGCCGGTAACATATCCCAAGTAGCACAACTGGATAGTAAAATAGCTCTATATCATATTTATTTGTAAACTTGGGTGACAATTCAGCCATGGTTAAGTTTTATAAAGGCGCAGAGAACCCTTAGGCGAAACTAGTTCATCCTAAAATCGGGTTTCGCTGGTAACATATATACCTCTGCCTAAACCTCCTAATCTAGATCAATGTTGACTGATTTCACTCATTTTCCTCATTCTGATGACCGTATCTTTTTGTTGCCGGGATAAACTTTTTGGTCGCGATAGTAGTTGCTATTGACGATAAGATCTATCGATCCTTAGTGGTTGCATCTCTGGGCAGAGCATTTAAAAATTTTAAGCTAGTAAGTTCCATCATTTAAAAAATATATAATATATTTCATAAAACGGACAGACCATTAAAATGGTAATAGATTTATGTTAACTCGACAAAATTGTATGCCATTTTGATTGATGTTAAAAAGTAAATATTGACGACACGGTTGGCGCAGTGGCTGAGCGATGGACTGCCGCGCAGCGTGACGCGGATTCGATTCCCGCACGGAACAAATAGTAATATACAATATTAGTTTTCTATGCATTGCAACAGTCTGATCAGTGCCGTTGCCTCAAAAGGTAATGTGTACTGATTTGATAAAGGAAATATATAATTTGAAAACTGATGAAGGTACAAAATTTTTTACCATACTTGAAAATGTTGCAGTGTTGCACCACATATAGCAGCAAAAGTATTGCAAGTTTAGAAGGTTCTTTAGTGTGGAAGTGACGGTTGAACGCCAGTTTTGCTTATAGACGTTAGATCCACAACAAACAGTTTTATCATTTGATTTTGACGTGTTAAATTAAATAATATAGACAATTCTAACGAGAATTGTGGCGGGCTACGTATGTTAACTCTGTCGGGTAGTGGTTGCTCCGAATCGTTACAATCTGATCTACATTAGGTATGTAGTGTACTAACCTGATATGGGAATGCATTAAGAGCTGGTGAAAAAGTTTGTAGTGGCACGAGTGACGACAAAGGTGCTCTCAAAATGAGACCGCTGTCCACAAGTTGCGTCCTCACAGTACCTTCACCGTCGAGCCCGCTTATAATGGTGCAGCGAACCCTATGGGAGAAAAAAGGCATGTTAAGATCGTGCTCGTCGATTTTTTTTCATCCTAATGGCGTTGTGTTACATCCAAAGTTTAACATAATATTATATATGTATCGTTGTTTTCACCTAGGCTTGTGCGACAACAGAATAGTAAAAACAATTTTTCATCTACATTCATATTGTAAATTATGAACTAAAAAATAGTACTACAGTGAAAGACAGATGTTATGCACGAACAACTTACTGTAATAAAATAAATAAATATTATAAACACACTTTCCTGAACAAAATATGTATTTCTTTAGGTAAGTATGGCAGAAGAAAGGGGAGGCCTATACTCAGCAATGGGTGATTACGGGATGAAATGACGATGTCGTATTTTCAAGAGTCTTATTTCCATCAAAATGTCTGTCAGCTGTGAAGTTCGTCATCTTCTACCTATCCTTTTCCCAATATGTTGAGGTCGGCTTCCAGTCTAACCGGATGCTAAAGTATTAATCTAAAATAAAATGCGTCGTGTAGGGCGCGTACCAGTCTCCGGCGAGTGTGCGCACGATGTAGAGCGTGCCGGCGTTGGGCGCGGGAGCCTGCGGCGCGGCGGGCAGCGGGCGGCGGTAGGCGCCGGCCGTGAGCAGCGCCAGCGCGTTGCGCACCAGCGCCGCGCCGCCCGCGCGCGACACCCACACGCGGCCCTCCTCCGTCACGCAACCCACCTCCACCTCGCAAGGTTTCTGCACAATAGTCACGCACGTGGTTGAGCTACGGAATGGTTTCCGGTACTACCGAACCGGGGTTTAATTCCACCTGATTCTAGGGATTGACACAATTGCCAGCTTCCTTCAGCAAGTCATTCGATCGATCAAAATTTTGAGCGAGCGTTTCCTCATAATTTAAAAGAAGACGGTATTCAAATAACAACTGATTTGCATTTGCGCAGCATTTTTCAATGATGTTTGACCAAAACCGTTTTTATTATACTGTCAGTTTTATACGCTGCCAAAGTGGTGTCAGATATTTGTGATCATAACGAAGTACTTATCACACTCTTTTAACTGAACTGAGTGGGCAGATATTTAAAACGCAAGACATGTCTGTTATTTATCCATTCTGAGAGGTACCTACACACATTTTTGAAGCCGATGCCGTTTCCTATATTTTGGCGTTGTCTCGTCAGATAGTTTTGGTGTTTCTTCGATGTCACATATTTGTGCCACTGCTTGTACATACATGGCTCCCACAGATGATTAAGTACATATATTTGCTGTCTTCTTGAGAACAGAATATTTATGAATGAATTATGAAATCAGTATAAGTATTATAAGTAATTGTCGAACTGTTCATAGTAATATATTTATGCTCGTGACAGTACCTACCTTGTTGATGCGAAACCCTACATATATTATTTTAGGAGTACCTGCGTAATCGTAAAGGCTCCAGCAATGCAGAAGTCGTGCACGATTTCCTTGTTGAGGTTGAGGTCACGCTGCGTGGAGGTGTCGTACAGCACGACGGCCACGGAAGGGTCGGCGGGATCATGGCGCGGGCCCGGCGCCGCCACCAGCACCTCGCCGGGCAGGCGGCGCCGCACCAGCTCCGCGCCCAGCGCGCTGGCCGCCAGCTCCTCCGCGCCCTCTAGCCGGCACAGGATCGCCTGCCAAAGCCACGCCGTTAGTGCTGGCACAGGGCTTGCATTCGAATAATAAATCTATTTCGAATACAAAAATTGCAATATTCGACCAATTTCCATCAACCAGACCGAGGACACTGATGTGCACAAAATACAATTTTAAAGTTTGCGCGAGACGTTCATTCAGCGTACACAGGGATATGTGACAAAACTCGGAAGCGTTCGGGAACACTCGGAGGATAAGTGTAACACTCGTAGTCGAGTCGCACCTTCGGCGTGTGCGTTACCCCAGCCAGAAAATGTCGAAAAACGTCATCTAAGTGCAATAGATAATTAGATATATAGCTTCTGTAATTGGTAAGCTGATAGTTTTTTGATTATTTGATAAAAAACTGTTCCGGCTAGAGTAACGTTACTGCAGCCAGATATTTTGTTTTCTAACGGGTATGTTATGTAATGAAACTTCAGTACCATTTATAAGCAGTAATTACTTATATAATAACGTTTCAAGTTAGTCTTTGGAGCGCTTATTGGAAGTGCTAGGGCATATGAAAGCATATTTCTATTTACTAAAATAACTTCAAAACTGTGCATTATTGTAGATTCTTTTATTGTATAACTCAATTCCGAGATGCAGCAATCGTGCAAACGTTACCGCAGCAGGATTTTAAATATCTTCGCAACCATAGCAAATACAAATACGAATAAAGTCGTAACATTTATTCCAAATTGATATCGAATTATTTAGATAACATTTATTTCAACATACCCGTTAGAAAACAAAAAATCTGGCTGTGGTAACGTTACTCCAGCCGGAACTGTTTTTTATCAAATAATTAAAAAACTATCAGCTTACCAATTACAGAAGCTGTATATCTAATTATCTATTGCACTTAGATGACGATTTTCAACATTTTCTGGCTGGGGTAACGCACACACCTTCGCGGATTTGTGTATTATCTGCTCGCGGTTGTGGTCATATTTTGCGTTGCTTGGAATGAGGATTTAGGATTCCGTACCACAATGGTAAAACGGAACCCTTATGGTGAGATTCAGACTGTCTGTCTGTCCGTCTGTCACAGCTGGATATCTCAAGACTACTAATGCTATACATACTTGAAATTTGGGATAGTTTTAGATGAAGTTTGCCCAACTATTTTGCAAATAATCAGGAGCCGGTAAACACTGAAAGTCCCGTCATAGCGGAATCAAAAATTTTTTATTTAAATAAATATAACATAAGTATAGGAATAAATTAAGCTCGGTATGCGTGGATTCCTATTGCCGAAACAATGTGAATAAAAAAAATGGAAAAATATTTTACCGTCATCGCGGTTATTAATTTTTTTTATGTATTCGACAATAAATTTTATTGGCTTTTAGAAAAAATCACGCAAACCACTTTTTCTTGCCGGAAGGGTCCGGCATACCTATTTGAATTGTGTGATGAGGGCTAAAATTTCTCCATCATGCCGGAAACTTTTTGTTTTTTTTTTATTTTATTCATTTTTATGTCATTTTTAAAAATAGCTTGGTATGCGCGCTCAAAAGCTGCCGGAAAAATCCAGCATACCATCTTGAAGTGCATAAACTATATTAGTATCTACTCCAAAATGTACGATGTTCACATTTATTTTTCAGTAAATGCTTTTTGTCGAAACTGGTACAGCATAATTTCAATCGATCATTTAAT
The DNA here is from genome assembly GCA_927399505.1 of Luperina testacea. NCBI lineage: Eukaryota > Metazoa > Arthropoda > Insecta > Lepidoptera > Noctuidae > Luperina > Luperina testacea. The sequence continues at coordinate 12,367,450 of OV656756.1, forward strand.
TTTTACCAACCTTGCAGTATTAAATTTCGCAAAACATTTAACTTTCCGTAAAGGTAGAGTTTCGTCAACATTTCCTACTTGATAAAATTATGAAATAACTCTTAGTTTTTTTTTTTTTTATAAAACCAAATTACATGCCATTAGAAAGCTCACACACTAGGGATGTTTTGCTAGAATTGGAACTCCTCAATCATTTTTTTTTTAATGCAAGTTGAAATTAAGATTTAAGTATTTTTTACATCTTTCTGTAAGTTAGAGGACTCATAACTTTTTTTCTAGCTAACATCTGAATAAAGCAATAGTTTTATAAGAATCTGCCAACATAAAAGATTAAAAAACAAAACAAAATATTGCCTGTTTTACCCATTTTAAATAAAAATTACACTTTTAAGTTAAGAAAGTGGTGAAACAAGAAGAAAGAAAAAAAATTTTTTTTTAATATCCAGTGGGCCAGGGCCAAATAAATTAGGGCTGAGTAAGTAGCAGATGACCTCACCTATCCACCATTTTCGTATGTTCAACGTTCTGCCAAACACCCTGTATATTTTAACTCCTACTGTTTTTTATCATAACGCTGTTATCCCTAAACATAATTAGTAATTACCATAATATTTTCACTCATACTCAGAAAGAAACATTTACCAAGTAATTTTTGTCTTAAATTAATGAAATTCAGGTCAGTGTCGTCTTGGGGGCACTATGAAAAAAATACTTAGAAAAATTTCGCGACCAATTTCGAGGAAGCGCTCGCCGGTCGCTGCCGCGGCACCGGTCGCTGCCGCGGCACCGCTCGCTTCGCTCGCTCGGCTCGCGCACAGTAGTTAGTCACAGTTCTAACCTAACCAATGGATCCCTTACACGTCGTTTTTACGACAAACGGTTAGTCGGAGACAAAAAACACCAAGACACTTTTAGCCTTAGATATTATAATACTGATTATTATGAATAAAAAGAAATCTAAACAAAAAAGATATGACTTTGCATAATAGTGTAAAAGATGGTTATGTTGAGAAAATATAGGAAAACAAATAAAAGTATAATAGATGTTTATTGCTACTGACATTATGAAGTTGAATGCTTCGGAATTTATGAACATTAGATACAGAGTAGTTAGGAATTGTGATTATTAGGATGAAAAATGTTAGGAAGAACATTTTCGCATTTCCAATTATCGGAGTTGAAAATTTAGGTGAACTTTGGCGCACCCATACTTTACGCATACTATAAACCCATTAATTATTATGTTGAAAATAACTTCCCAAAAAGCATAGGGTCGAGATCGCGCGTAGATTGCGCCACCTAAACATAACGTAATACAAAGCATGATGTCAAAGGGCAAACAAAAAACAGTTTAAAAAATTTTTGGAAAACACGAACGGAAGTGTTTTAAACAGATTTGTTTTTGTGATATTGAACTGTGCAGTGCTTATTAAACGTGCGCGTTGCTCTATAACCGCAATCTTGTTATCAGTTGTTCAAAAGTGAAGATGAATCTCTGATGATGATGAATGTATTTAATGCATTTGCACATTAAAGTGAGTCGGAAGCGCTATTGATCCTCACCTGTGCTGGGAGCTTCCGGAACTGCGGCTCTAATATCTTTATTTTGTTAATATACACGACGTCATCGTCGCCGTGATCACCGAGGAAGACTGTCGCCGTATCTTCTTCAATCTCCAATATTTTAGCACGTTGCCAGCCTCCATCATCTAGATTTACAGCATACCTATAGAAAAATGATATAGCTATGATCTTTAAAATAATTTTTATCTTATAATATTTTTTACGTCTATTAGATGACGTTTGCCCAACTATTTTACAAAAATAAGAAAGGATTTTTGTTTTTGCAACAGTTAAGTAGGTAGGTACTGTAAAAATTCAAAGTGGGGCTACTAGGGCATGTGAGGTATCATTTGAAAGAGCGCTGTTTGCACATTCTCAAACATTTTTTCTTTTTTTTGAGGCCGCATAGTTTTCGACATTTAGTGAAAAATGTAAAAAAAACCGTTCCCCCCTTATCTCCGAAGTTTGCAAAGAGAAAAATCTGAAATAATACTATGTGATAGAAGTCTATGTAAAGATTACAGAAAAAATAAAACGATGTCTCTAAATAGCACGCTTTTTCAGAAATCATCAACAAAAATTACATTAGTTCCACTATCGGTCAAGATATGGCGTTGACCTGAAGCTGCAATATTCTACATCGCAGTGTTAAAATTCTCTGACGAATATAGGCCTCGCCGATGAAAATTTAAAATCGCTCTAGACTGGTTTTTTTTAATGAAGAATGCCATAAATATTTGGTTGGACAATGACCTCTATTACCATGCTAAAACACAAATATTATAGGCTAACTTTATCTAAAAGAAACTTAGCGGTCTTACCAAGCGTTTTTGATAATCATTGATTTGTCCACAGGTGAACCAGAATGGTCATAATATTTAGACATGTCAGCTAAAAGGCTTTCGAAGGTATCCTGAAACATAAATAGATTGAATTTACAATTATTTATAGTAGTTGATTTTTTTTTATGGGTTTGTAATGGTGATTTTTGCTTAAATTTTCCCTCCGTGATAGGTTTTGTCAAGAAGAATGCTCTGAGTAGGGTTTTACAGGAATCTTAAAGTGTCCAAGAGCTCAATCTCGCCACTCCCTCCGTATACAACTACGCGAATTTATGATTGACAATCAGACTTACAGGGTCCGTCACTTGGAAGTGTTATCACCTCAACACTGCTGCAACAGTCAAATTATTTATTAAAGGCAGCGCGATGTAATTTGGCAGAACGCAAGATTGCTTTCTTGTTTGCATATGGTCAAAAAATATTAGAAAATTTAACTAGCTCAAAAGACAGTTAATCTTCAAAGAGCTGGGACATGAAATTGTTACCGTGGGCACGATATCAATTTAACACAAGCCACTGGACATTCCAACAGGACCCGGGACCATCTCATAAAGCTCACCTGGCGCAAAATTTCTTACAATCTCTTTTCGAAGTTTATTTCTGTAGAAGAGTACTCTCCATACTTACCGGACCGAATCCATTGGATTTCTCCATATTGAACATTTGGAATCTACCTCAAGAAAAAATTGTGACCAGTACCTATCCTGAAGTTTTTTTTTTAAGTTGATATAGTTGGCTTGTTCCCTAGATTTTGTTGAGTAGTGTACTTTCTACGTTATAGCTTAGTAATACTACTTTTTACAACACTCACACTATATTGAACTCCAATTATTCGAAGCCAAATTTCAAGAGTCGAATTAGCGACGGTCACGAAGACATTCCAGAAGTCATCATCAGGAAATTGTAATGGTGGCAAGTCACTGTCCATGGAATCGTCTAATACAGTTGTTTCGATATGTGGCGTAAACACTTCCTGCTGGCAACGTTTATAAATTAAAAATAATTGGATTAATTTATTCGTTTTGAGGTGAGAAAGTCCATGCAAATCTCGTAGAAGATACTTGCCAGACGATTATCGCACCTTAGTGCTTACATTCAAGCAAAGCTAGTCAGCCAGTTATTGTGAACTGGTGATTGTTCAGTTGACGCGACGATTCGCAAGTTGCGAGGTGAAAGGGGATTGGAACTTTTATGTATGGAGACTGGCCTCGTCCCGGTTCGCCATTTTGATTATTTTTAAAATGGTATCGCTCGGTAATATATATATATAGAGGAAAAAAAATGTCATATAACATGACCCCTTAAAGTTTCATATTACCGAGATAAATAGAGTTAAAGATAGCTGTAATGAGTCCAAATATTTTCATATCATTATATTAAAAACATTAATTAACGCTGAACACAAGCGGTGTTCAGCGTTAATTAATGACAGATAACAGATAACTTCATATGGAAGTCGGGGGACCGTTCTGTGGAACACCTTCTATTCTAAGAGGTCCTCCGACTGCCATATGAATTTATCTGTTTTAGTCTCGTTACATAAATTCTTTAAGTAGGGGGTTTTTAAATTATTTTATCCTTTTCCAATTACAAAAATTAAAAAAATTGAAAAAACCCACGGCGGTTAAATCCGCCGTGGGTTTTTTCAACTTTTTTAATTTTGTTTTTTATTTCAAACTTTTTAAAGAGCATAAATGTTCATTATACATATAAAGAGAAGGAAAGATATGAAAACCGCATCAAAATCGGTCTAGCAGTTTTGGAGATAAATGGCAACATTGGTTTGTACAAGCAAATGTTACTGCAGCGCCCCCTTGTGAGTTGTCACCGTAACACCTATCTAAGAATATGCACCAATCAAATCCAAACCCATTACTGAAAACCGCATCAAAATCGGACTAGTAGTTTTGGAGACAAATGGCAACATTAGTTTGCACACACATCCTCTCACCCCAAACGCATATACCGTCTCCGTACCGTCGCGGGTAAAAAACATATAAAATTTTACATTTGTCAATATTCACCATCGAAAATTCCTATTAAGTTCTAAGCGGATTACCCTATTTACACAATTTATTTTTTCCTATCCGTTTTAGACTTAACCCTGTCAAATGACACTAAAAACAACACATTATCGACACAAACAAAATTGTGAATTTATCTTGCAAAAATATTTCTTCGTTTATACTGATTCAAAATAGGAAACTAGCTCGAGCTTAGATAGCCATTTTTTTGTTGCTCCATTTTGCACTTCACAGTCGCGTGTCTCAAGCGAATGGCACTCGCGCTCGCACTAGTCCCAACCAATCCGAGATATCGTGTCCGTGAGCGCTTTCTATGTGTGCGTTGCTCGAGCGCACTTTTTATGTAGATTGACTTCTGTACTCTCTGTATTTTGTGGTAGAGGTATCTACAACGCCACATGCGAACTACGCGTCATATGACAGCATCCACGACTTCAACGGGTATCCTGACCACCAGCATGCTCCGACCGCGCATATCTGGTCATCACCCTTAGCCTCATCAGCAACCTCGGCACAGCACACTGCACTTTCGGCCGGTCCACAAGCAGGGCCCTTAAAAAAACCCTCTCCTGGTCGACGCCAGCAGTCAGCCTCAACCCAGCGCTGTAGGTACCACATCCGACGCACTGGAGCATAACGCAGCGCCAACCCGACTCACTAGGGCATCTTCGCAGACAGTTCCGACTCACCGTGAACTAAGCGGCAACCGGTTCGAGACTCACTGGAACCTCAGCTGGCCTGGCAAGCATCGTAAGATGCAAGACTCAGCCCACTATCGACCTCCTCTCCGGAGGGGAGTGAAGTAGCGGTATGATCTACAACACCACATGCGAACTACGCTTCATACTAACGTCACGCAAAATCCTGCATCTCGCAAGTAGAGTTTACCGCGTAACTAGCATTTAAACAACGGCCCGACATGAATCATCGGGCAGATACAACAAATACAACACCCGTCTGATCAGAGGATCCTCCCTTTTCTTTGGAGGATGAGTGAACTTTACACCCTGTTCCTCATACCTCTATAGTAGACTTAAAAAGGGGGAATATATGGAATAAAACATTTTGACTTTGCCTTTGCAACACCTTCCTTTTTACCTTTAACCTTTAGCGAAGCAATGCCATTCGCAAACAAAGCAACCAAAGGTAGAGATGATATTATAATTATCTGACTCACACTTAGCTGATGAGTCTATTACTTTCTTTATCTATCATCGGCTGATATTGAACAACAGACTTCATTGTTCTTTTTCGGGTAGCGTTACAATTGTAGTAAGTTTTAAATTATAATTCCACAACTCTCAGTCAAACAAAAGTCATCGTATCATGGTGTTTTACGAAGAAGTCAAAAATGACGGTGTTGCAAAGACAAAGGTAAAATGTTTTTATTCGATAGATTCTGCCTTCCAAGTCCTTAAATACCTACTTAATAATAATATTTCGATGTGATTACATAACTGAAGTAATAATCATAATTGTAACACATCTTTCATCATCTGACGAAGCGGTGTTCAACGTTAATTAATGTTTAGGTGAAAATATTTGCACTCATTATAGCTATCCTTAACTCTATTTATCTCGGGAATGTGACACTTTAAGATATTATGTTACATGACATTTTTTGTTCCTCTATATGTCCTCGATCTATAAATATAGGTATTATCGTGCGACGCAATTTTGAAAAATAATCAAAATGGTGGATCCAGGCGAGGCCAATAGATTTAAAGCCCTTTACATATTATGATTTCTCGACCCATGTAAATATCGTCGCCACATTGTATGATTCGACATTATACAAACGGCACCATCCGTTTGCAAACTGCCAAAGGCAAATTGATGATGCTTCTAATCGTATTCATTTTGCCAGGAGTCAGTGTTTGGGAAACCAAAAAAAAAAAAAAACATAGATGTTATCACGTCTGTTTATTAACTTCAATGGAAAAAAAACCGGCCACGAGCGAGTCGGGCTCACACAACTAAGGTTCCGAACCAAACTGGACTAAGTAGTCTGTGCGATGGTCACTGGCATAATAACTTTATTGCTTGTTATTATCATGATTTGGGATACAAAATGACGCATGTTCAATTTCACTTTGGCTTTTTACAATTTGCCTTCGACATTTCATAAACTGCGTTTGCAAAAGGACGATGCCGTTTGTATAATGGCGAATCATACAATATGCCGACGACATAAACACGATCTCATTATGATTTTAGGTTATGAACTCATATGATACGTACCTCTTTATTGGGAAGAAGCACTAAAAGTCCATTCACAACTCTATCTTTTATTATCTTCGGACAGTTTTCAACTAATTCTTGCCAGTTACTTGGTAAATTTTCTCTGTATTTTTCTCTAAACGGACAAACAATATAGAATAAAAACATGTACGGACGCCAGCACATCAACCTACCACAATCTGTCAGATTTCTTTAATAGATTTTCAACTTTATCGCTAAAGCTTAAGGTTCAAAGTTGATTGGGAAAATCTGACAGATTGTGGTAGGTTGATGTGCTGGCGTCTGTACATATACAGTAGTAAACACAAAGACAAGAATAAAAGAAAGAAAAGATAATGCACGTTTGCACTAAAGTAGCTAATGTCTGGTTTCTGACTTGAGGTCCTCAATAACCTCTTAATAGTTATTCATTTATCATCAAGCTGTGTCATATAAGGCATCGTCCTAATAGAACGCGAATGCGCGATCATTGCGCGAGTAAGTGCAGCGACCGTAGCGTGTTCGCGCGGTAGTAAAAACTGGGTGTCCTAATAGAACGCGAATACGTGATTATAGCGCGAATTTACGACGCGAGCGACTGTGGACTACCTAGTTTGGCACTGGCACGGTCGGTACCAACAACCATGGACGTCAGAGACGCTCAATTTTTGCTGTCGGGAAATATTTGGATGACCTATTTTGCGGGTTTAGATGGAAATGAAAAAAAAACAACGTGGGCCGCAAAATTCTTTGTTAAATACAGAACCTTCTTTTTTGAAGTCGGTTAAAAATGAGACCAATTCGTGGTGAATTTCACAATCAATATTTTGACGTACGAGAAGCTGAGTCTGCATCTTTAACTTACGAAAAAACGGAGGAGGTTCTCAAGTCGACGCGTATATATTATTATATGTCGCATCCGGTCATTTATTTGATTATTCGGAACGCTAGCGCCATCTGGTGGCGCTTGACAGAGTCTAGCCTGAGTTCGTGGGGGTTAGAAAACAGCTCGACAGAACGATGTGGAGGTCTCTTGAACACTAGCTCTTGGACATTGGACAACATGCGCTCAGAAACTGTCCCGCGTTCCCGGCGTTCCGTATCTGGTTGTGTCGTGTACCTACAGTGTGTAATTTGCTAGTGTGATTAATTTGTTCGTGAAATTATAATCTGATTTGAACTGCAAACCGTTTTCCTATTGCGCAATAACCAACACTACCCACATACTACGCCCACAATAGTTAAAATATGGCTGATAATAACGACACACACTATACCTTCTCCGTTATACTTATATATTTTTTTTAATGTATGACCACGCATAACTTTTTACAGAGTAGCCCGATTTTGATAATTCTTTTTTCGTTTGAAAGGGTATACTCTCGAGGTGGTCCTATTGTCATCAAGTTGGGATCTGATGAGAGGATCCCATGGAAATTTTATAGGCAAACCTATAGCTAGTTGGGTATTTTTAAAGTAACTTGAGCATTTGCTCTCGGAAATCATCATTTGGTAAAATGGAGCTGATGATGAAAACAGATGGCCATCGGAACTACTGAATGATAAATATTTCACGGGTTGCGATTCGATTACTTTAATACGGTTGCTATGAAATTTATGCTCGTCACAATGCGAATGGTGAAATAGAGCTGATGGTGGAATACCAGGAGAACTTTCTCAACAATTAACATCCCTGCATCGGGAAAAGCAATATTTTGTAAAAGGTGATGCGCAAGTTGACACTATGCCATTGTTACTTAGATAAATTATAAGCAGATCCACTACACAAGCGAGAAATAAAAACTTTTTAACAAAAAAATCAAAGCGCCGAAAAAACTGAAAAGAAAAAAATAATAAACCTTTTTTATTTAACCTTAATAACTAAGTTCTTAAACTAATGAAAGTATACCTAAGTAATTTTGAGTCTGCGCCAAACAATCAATGAACAAAGATCACTAAATTACCTTAAATTTAAAGAAATTCGGTTCGGTTTTACAAAGGGTCGTTCAACTACTGATGCCGCCGCCGGTGTTGAACTTTTAGGACATATTTATAATGCATGGGAAGATAAATGCGATGCCTTGGGCATCTTTTGTGATTTGTCCAAGGCATTCGATTGCGTTTTTCACGAAACTTTAATCAGGAAACTCCACCACTACGGGATCCGGAATACTGCTCTGGGTCTTCTTACTTCATACTTGAGTAAAAGCATTCAGAGCGTTGACGTTAATGGAGAAAGATCACCCGGATAGTAACGATGGGAGTCCCACAGGGCTCAATTCTTGGTCCTTTCTTGTTTCTTATTTATATTAACGACTTGCCGTACCTCATAAAGGATAATCATGAATCATGATATAGTGTTGTTTGCAGATGACACTTCACTTTTGTTTAAACTTAAACGTCAGCAGTTGGTTACCGACGATGTAAATAGCGCGATCTCGAAAGTAGTCCACTGGTTCAATGTTAATAATTTGCTTCTAAACGAAAAGAAAACCAAATGCATTAAGTTTACGCTACCCCACGTTAGGCAGGTGAAAACTAATGTGTTGATAAAGGGCGAGGAATTGAATCCTGAAGACAGCACAGTATTCTTGGGCATAACATTGGATGCTAAGCTTCAGTGGGGTCCACATATAGATAAATTGTCAAAAAAGCTAAGTTCCGCAGCACACGCTGTTAGAAAAATTCGTAATTTAACTGATATAGAGACTGCCCGTTTAGTGTACTTTAGTTATTTTCATAGTGTAATGTCGTACGGTATTCTATTGTGGGGAAATGCCGCCGATATTCAGAATATCTTTATTTTGCAGAAGCGTGCTGTTCGAGCAATTTATAAATTAAGTCCGAGACACTCTCTCAGAGACAAATTTAAAGAGATTAATGTAATGACTGTGCCTTCTCAGTATATTTATGAAAATCTTTTATATGCCCATAAAAATATAAAATTGTTCAAAAAATACAGTGATATCCATAATATAAATACTAGAAATAAACACAAATTTGTTGTACCTACAACAAGGCTCAAGAAAATAGGTGGCTCGTTCAGATGCCAATGTATACGCATTTATAATAAACTACCAAGCCACGTTCAAGATCTAAGCCTTAATAAATTTAAATCATTAATTAAACGTAAGTTGTGCAAGAAAGCATTTTATACTGTTAATGATTATATTGAGGACAAACAGGCTTGGGATTGAGCTGCTTCCAATTTCTGCATTTTGAGTGTTTTTGATGTTTTTTTTTTATACACATTGACATTTGCTTACTTTGTAAAGTATTAGATTATTTTAATTATTGTGAATGTGAAGACGATGTGGGTCACTTATTTTATTCATTTTATATTTTTTTATTATTCTCTCCATGGTCTGACAGTTTGAGTAATTTATGTGGCCTACCCAAATGTCCTTTCTTTGGTATTGTTCGTCGAATCGTTGAGCTCCTTAAGTCTTGAGTTGAGCTGCATGATTTCTGACAAATGCGTGCACTGACTGGACAGGTCCTCTCAATCTGTGTGGTTCTTTCCTCAAAAGACCATCTCAGACATCGACCTACATGGTCTTCATATAACCTGACCAAGATTATGTCTGGACTTTAAAAGAGACTATGACCTCTGAGTTTGTTTCGGCCTTTCTTCTCAGAGTAGTCAGATAGGAAACGCCGACCTCATCTAGTTTAAAAAATGATTGACGTGTAAAAGTGTTTTGTGTAAACCTACTTACAAAATAAAATCATTTATCATTTAAATAACCTATCAAATTAACAATGCAACGTGAAATCTCCAGCAATAAACATTAACATTCCAAAGTCAAGGTCAATCCGGCCAAGTGCGAGTCGATGGTGATAGGGTAGGTAGGGGTAGGGTAGGGATAGGGTAGGTAGGGGTAGGGTAGGGGTAGGGTAGGGGTAGGGTAGGGATAGGGTAGGTAGGGGTAGGGTAGGGATAGGGTCGCTGCACACGTTGGAGGAGTGCCCAGCTTGGGCAGTACAGCGCCGTGACCTGGTCGCGGCAGTCGATGCTGGGGGCGACCTCTCGCTTCCGGCCGTTATTTCATACATGGTCGGGAGCGAGAGCGGCTGGACGGCCGTCGCCTCCTTTTGTGAGGACGTAATGTCGGTAAAGGAGGCGGCGGAAAGGGAGAGAGAAGCTGTTACCTCTCTCCCGGCCCGCAGCAGACGCACCGGGCGTCGCAGGGTGGCGGACGATCTCCGGCCACCATAGGGCGCGGCCTGCGGGCGACAGACTAGGGGCGTCTGTTGCCCGATCAGAAACAGGCCTCGAGGCGGCGGCGTAGTGTTCCGCGCGCGCCTCTTAATGTGAGTTCCTGCGGCCACTGGGTGGCATCCGCAGAGGGTGACGGGGCCCGCCTACGAACATCTGGCGGGCCAATACCTGCCGGGGGCGCGGATGAATGCGCAAGCGATACCCGTACCCCCGACAATAGGTACAGGAAGGGAACACCGGGGTGGTTTTTAGCCGGTAAGAGTCCGGCACGCCCCTCCGCCTTCCCCAGGGCGGAGGATGTCCATGAGGATTTTCCCCCAGAGGAAAAAAAAAATTAAAAAAAAAAAGGGTAGGATTAGGGCCCCTACCTGCCCTATCTAGGGATAGCCCTAGATAGGGCAGGTAGGGGTAGGGAAGGAGTATGTTATGGTAGGGGTAGGGTACGAGTATGTAAGGGTAGAAGTAGGGCAGGAGTAGAGTAGGGGTAGGGTAGGAGTTTGGTAGGGGTAGGGTAGAAGTTTGGCAGGGTTAGGGTAGGGTAAGGGGTAGGTCCCCCCCGGTGGGTTCCCGCATTGTCGAGGCGGGGGGGCTCAGTAGCCGTGGCTTGGACACCCACGGTGAAGCTAAGAGGAACCCGAGGAGGGGCCGCTCGTCAGGGCTTTTGCCGACAAGCCCACGACGTAGCGGCCAAAAGTAGGTTGCGGTGTCGCTTGGGCGACATCGCAACTGAGGCGGGCCGCGATGTCGTACCAGAGGCATCGCGGCTGAGGGTTGGAGGCCGCGGCGGGAGAGGAGTGCCGGTATTACGGTGCGCCGCTCTCCCTACCTTCCGCGGCCTTGACGGGGTCGCCACCGTACGATGGCGGACGCGGTGGGGCTGCAGGGGAAGAGGAGTGTCGGTATTACGTTGGCTGCTCTCCCTATCCTCTGCAGCCGAAAATTGGCAGGCGGCGGGGCCAATGTCCTGACCCGTCGCAGGGGGGACCAAGGGTGCCCAGACACGGGGTCATCTGGCGCCCATGTGCTGGTTTGGTCCCTGGGGTGGTCACGGCGTGCTATGTGTTCTGGTGCGCCGGTGATGGGGAGTACTCCCCAGAGGAGGGTCCGGTAACGGACGGCCGCGGCGGGTTCGCGGATGAGTGCTAACGCGTGCCCGTGTTCCCGCCGTAAGCGGCAGAGGAGGACACCGTGGAGTTTTAGTGGGTTAGAGTCCCACATAACTGCACTATCTCCCCGTGGTAGTGCAGTATGCATGAGCATTTCTCCAGGATAAAAAAAAAAAAAGGGTAAGGGGTAGGACAACACGCGAACGAAGTCGCGCCGGGCAGCTAGTCTATCTATAAAAGTAAGAGCACTCACCTGTACAGATGTGGTACTGTACTAGCCCAAAGTCCAGCTTCATGTTCCGACACCAGTTCTGTGAGACATGCTATAGCATTGCTGCTTGAAGAAGTAGGCATCCCGCCAGCTTCGGAACTTTCTATGACCGCAAGTAACTTGACAGCACCTACTTCTTTCGTTAATTCTTCGGATGGTGATGAGTCAGGATACGAGCAAATACAATACGATGCTCCGACCTATGGATTAAAAATTAACTTGCTCAAAAGCTATCTTTTAAAGGTTGTATGGGAAGAGGGCTTTGCACCAACAAAGATGCGTTTAATGTACCATAGTTATTATGGAGAACGTTCTAAAATAGTAGCCAGAGATATTCAAATTGTTTTACTATTTTTGGAATTTGAAGTATCTAGTTGTATGTTGATCAAAATATGATTCGCGACAGTACCTAACGAATATAAAATAATTATCATTAAAATCATCAATACAACTCTCCTAAGTTCTAACTAAATTAGGTATGACTGTTTCATGAAAATATCACGTAAATTAGACTTGTGCAATATTTTTTGGAAATATTTCCTTCCCCATACTTTGGGTGAGAAAGGAAAATTCTAGACGCGGCTGGTGATGTCCAAAACGATAACAATATTTACTTGCTTCAAATTGACATACTTCCTTGACACCTGCCTCAACCAAAGGTTCAAAACGCAATTAAAAAGTTATGGGCGTACAACTATTCAGTACAGGTACTTTATTTAGATAGGCAGTCAATTTTTCATTCCGTGCCTACATATCTTCGAAACCGGGTAAAAGTGAACAGAACATGTAATGTCGTAAGTACGTTAAATGTTCTATTCCCACAGCTCGCACATTTATGAAAATGAAATACTTACTTTCACTGTGCAGTCGTAGCTTACAGGCCCCCTTTTAGGCCGTATCTCATGAACCTTATACACAGGTTCTGGAAGCCCAAGTTTTTTACAAGTCCATTCCAATTTGTCAACGGATGATGTAGAATCAGGTGGAGGTTCTAAGTTATGAGCCGGCACCACATTTGTTACAGGACCACTGCTTTCCTGAACCAAAACAGATTTTCAAGGGGGGGTGGACTCGGCTCTTTAGATACTGAGTCTGAGTAGTTTCCTTTTAAAATAAGGTTTTGACTCAATGGGGTTTATTTATAAACGTTGCCTAAAGTTATGAGACGTTTAAACGTCAAAAATGTATGGTTAAAGGCCTGCGTAGACGAGGGAGTTTTGTCCGAAGAGGACAAAAACCCTGAATCGTGAATAAAATGTTCGCCGCGAACTTGCCACGGACTCAACTCACACGGTGTGCAATCACTTGTTGTTCGGAAATTTTGTGAAGCGCAGACTATGGAAGCAAATATTGTCAGATTACGTTATGTTGTTATTTACATGAAGTTTAAGAAAAAGAGAAGATTTCACGTCATCGTTATCGTCGCGAATACACGGTACGTCACTCTCGAGCGCTCAACGCGGACTAAAGTTCGCTGTAGCTGCTTACTGCGCCTAACGCCCATTCACGTTAGTTCTAGATTTTTCAGGTACTCCCTTATACTCCCCCGTGCTTTGCGTCTAGTCCGATCTATCGATGTCCTCGGTTGGCCGGGGAACTTTTGGAACGCGGTACTTTTAACCCATTGTGTGCGTTATTCAATACAGTTGTAATGGATCTATTTTGAAGAGCGAAAGAGTACGCCGGGGAGTGTCCCTCGTTTTGCGCAGGCCTTAAACCGACGTTGTTATTGATACGGCAATTGCCGTATTATACGACAATCCACGATTTTTTTCCAAAAAACATACGACAGTACTCCGCTCCCATTGCCGTATCACAAAATACGGCAATTGACTATTTTAGGTGAAACGAAACGTTTTTCACTAGCGTAATGAATGAAACGAAACGTACACAGGTAATTTTATGAGCACAGGCGGAAAAATCCTTGCTGGGTCAGTGGGATTGTCCGAAAGGGTTACCGCTGGCCCGGAACATAAAGGGCTAAGGAAGGAACACGGTTGGGTTTTAGTCAGTAAGAGTCTGACACTCCCTTCCGCTCCACCCAGAGCGGGAGGGGTCATTTGATGATTTCCCATCCTCAAAAAAAAAGGCGGAAAAATCCCGACTACAACAAACATGAAGTTGTCATTGTACCGCCAAAGTGGCATCTCTTTCGCCTTGGTTAAAAATGAATGAAAAGGTTGCAAATGACACCACGTACTCGTATGTACTAACCAGCCCCGGATCTACGATTTTTTCGAACCGGGGCAAAACCTTGATAGAGGCGCCCCCTCCCTTCAGTGTTTGAGAGAAACTGTTAATACTGCCAATGAGTAGCATTTTTGTGACCATTTGATAAACTAATAATCCTTTAATAAACATATTTAAAAAGGCGTGGCCACTGAGGAAGGCGAATTTTTCATGTAGACTCTTTGCACTCTCTACTCTTATCTGAATTTCTGTTAAAATTTTGTCAAACACTAGATACTTTTAAATCTTTGGAAAATAGCCTAATCGTATGGAAATAGAAAAGTTTGTGTTTCAAACATACATATTATATTAAGATTCGATTACTTGATAAAAACCTATGAGATTGTAGGAAAAGAGGCTTCATTTGTTCGATATTTCGAATTCTTGTCTCAAGGATTTGGCGCCCCCCATGAAACTGCCGCCCGGGGCAAGTACCCCGGTTTGTCCCCCCTTAGATCCGGGGCTGGTACTAACGTAACTGTTTCACCTACGAGTACCATACCACCTACATATCAGTACCTAATCTGTGCCTACAAGTGTGACAAAATGAGAAGCAAGGACAAGTATGCTCTAGTTAGATAAACATGAATCTGAGGTACTTAATAGAAATGATAAGAAACCTTTATGGAGAAAAACAAATGAGGAATAGACATTTTTTTATTAAATACGGCAACTCAAATTTTTGCGATAGCAACACTGCCTTAAACAGTCGCTCATCATTACTTAACTTTAAGCAACGTTTATAAATAAACCCGTTTATAAGTAACACTAGATACTTAAGCCAGATTCACATTATTGTGTGGTGTTTGTGCTGTGTCGTGACGACTTCTGAGACAGTGTTAGTCATGGAAAACTCGTTGTGATATGACGAACTCCTGAACAAATTCGTTTGATTGGATTATCCTTGTCACGACACAACTCAACTCCACTAATATAGATACCTAAATATAAACGCCTCAGAGCGAAAGAATGGTAAAATCGACTTAAATTAAATGGATTTGCATTCTTGATCAATTCAATAAATAATCAGTTACAAGATTAATTACTTCAAGAAAAATAGCTCGATGGCTCCTTATTTTAACCGGCTTAAAAAAGGACGAGGTTCTCAATTTGACTGTTAGTTTTTTTTTTTTGTATGTTTGTTACGCGATATCTCCGGCAATTGTATATGGATTTCAAAAATTCTTTTTTTAATGAATAGAGTATCTCCTTAGGGTGGTGGTCCTCAGGGGTGGTCCCATACAAATTTTATTAACTTTGCTTGGGTAGTTTTTGAGCTAGCTTCAATAATACGTTGTTTTGCCAATTAGTTTATATTGATGATGATAACATGATTTCCTGTCACTGATATTTACAAAGCAAGTAGTATTATACGAATTTGTGTAGGGTAAGTACAATTTAAAAGTGAAAAATAAAAACTTTTTTATAAAAAAAAAACAATTAAAAAAGACACTACAGCAAAGTGAAAAATAACTTCTATTTCGGAAGTCGGTGGCAAACAACGAAAATGCGAACCCAACGACACTGACTTCCGAAATTAAAGTCCGCCGTATCTCTACGTTGACGATCTGGTGGGGCTTGTGAGCTCCAATGAACCCTAGGTCTGTGCCGGTAGTTTACTAAGAGAGATCAGTAGCGACGGAGAGACCCCACGGACCCGGAAAAAGTTTTGCTCGTCATCTCTGGCTTGCGTTTATTGCCCGGTCGGAGAGAAAACCGACGAGGAACAGAGCTCCCTCCTCTTTCTTTATTGACCGGCTTGAGTGGCGATTCGCAAAAGCAAACGTGATTGGAAGAATGAAGCTCCCGAGTCCAGATACCCAGATAATTGACCTTACTTCCAGGACTGTCCTGATAGCCGTAGAATACCCCTCCACTCATCAAGTACCTCAGGATCTCCTTGTCGCTACGTCACTATGTGCTAGATACCGTTTTCGGAGGCCCATTAAAGTATGCAAATCACCCCCTGCCATTTTACCCGTGTATTATAATTATAACATTGGTCAAACAGCAGACAAGGTCATACCATAGTTCTAGATAACAGTATAATCAGTACAACGTAAATTTATCTTAGGTTTCTTAACTATAAATTATTTAAGAGGTGGTCATCATATCACACTCTTCTAGATAAATTTTCCCTGTCAACTCTTAAAGAAAGGAGACTGTATCGATCAATCATTCCAATACAAGATTTGTCACCATAAATTTGATTGTAATAACCTATTAAACCAAATATACCTTCGCATACCTAGTCGCTCCCAACGTATTCGTGGTACTTACACACACAGTCTATTCGCGCCGAAGCGGTGCAGAACCAACGCAGGAGAACGAGCTCCTTTACGTCGACTAATGGTAAGTTACAACGACAATTTTGCTGATATTGACATATTTGCATTGTCACTCGCACAATTTAAAAATAGTATTTATAAAAAATCCTTTCAAATAGGTACCACATAGTTTTAGTTGTTATATTCACGCATCTAGTTTGTCACAATGACATGTTATTTCACCAAACCTAGTTAATCTATGATAGACAATAATTGTTTGCTGTTTGCTTGAATCTTGTCAAACTATTTATACAGTTGGATTAATTTGTGGATAACGATGCTGGTTGCGTGATTACTTAAGTGTTTTATAAAATATCTGTACCTAAATATTAAGCATTGCGCAATTGTTTGTTATCCTGAACAAATAAAAATAACCAGTTCACTTTGGGCGTCCAAACCCAAAGTCAAAAATCTTTATTTCCTAGCCTGCAAATTACGTACCAAAGGACAACCCCCGGTTGGTGCATGATTACATGATTACAGATAATCCGGTCAAACGATCTTTCGAATGAACGTTTTTCGGTCAACCGTTCTTTCGACCGACAAGTCATCCGTCCAAAATCATTCGGGCGAACGTTCTAAATCAATATTGTGCATGCGCATAAATTAATCCCGACTACGGAACCCTTGACTGAGCGTGGTCAGTCATGCGCTTGGCCGGGTTTTAATTTTTCTACTTACCAAACATTCGTTACTAACAGCTGGCAACTGCAAAGGAATAAGATCCACCGTACTAAGACGATCTCTTAAATTTGAAAGTCTTTGCGACGCTGAAACTTTGCCACTGTGCTTAACATCCATATCATGGTTCGTGCGTGCTGATTGCTTTAGCTGAAGATAAAAAACAGATTATGACTATCCAATGTCGTTACCATAAAAATATAATAATATTCTAATAAATAAATTTTGTTACAGAAATATTTGTGGTAGATAAAAATATTTAGGACCTATGAAGCCGCCGATTTTTATTGAAACTCCGATCAAGTTTAATAACCAATTTTTTTGTTATTATGGTTGATGCACCTTTACCAGTATAATGTAAGTACAGACGCCAGCACATCAATCTACTACAATCTGTCAAATTTCTTTAACAGGGTTTCAACTTTATCGCTAAAGCATAAGGTTCAAAGTTGATTGGGAAAATTTGACAGTTTCGGGTAGCTTGATGTGCTGGCGTCTGTACATTTATGGCGTCTGTACATTTAGGCTGCGCTAAATAAATCTTGGGGACGGGAATTGATGAACTCATGAAAGATGTTTTTCACAGACTCATTGCGAATTTTGTGTTTTTCTAATTGCCATTAACCAAAAAAATTATGTATTAACAGAATGTTCGGCCAATCGAGGTAGGGAGGAGCTGGCTGCTACTCCAGTTTTTAGTGACGATATTGTGACGCATAAAGATGCCAGCCAAATAATTTGTGACAGATCAGTTCAAAAGTTAAGAAGCATTTATTTATGGCCGAACGGCCTGATATCAGACCGTTCGGTCAATCTGAATATCCATAACTGAGGACCTTAGAGATACTGTTAATGAATAGAGAATTAGTGACCCTTATGTAACAAACAACCACTGCTTTACGTTTACTCGTAATGCCACCGGTTAAAAGTAAAATGAATTTTGCCATGGCCTGGGTTTGGACATGAATGACAACAAATTAAGAATAACGTGTTTACTTGTTCTCGGAAATAAAACCCTCCTAACAGGGTGAAAAGGAGTAAATAAGTTTTTAGGGAAAGATGTTACTGCTTGCTTTGATTAACTCGAAAATTGGTACAAATAAGCTATATGGGTCAAATAATGGATACGTATCAAACGATATTTCAATTAATCAATTCCCGTTGGTGTGAAAAGGCGGAACACAGTTTGCATGAAAAAACTCATTCTTTGCGTATGTTTGCTTTTTTATCGCTGTCAAATAATCTCTTGAATTTGCTGACAAAACGTTTTGCACTAGGGTCGTTTCATTTTGGCAGTGATATTTCTTTGTTTACATAAATTATCTAAGATTAAGTTTTTTAGTTGTACATACCTCTTCAGTGTGTATATTATTAGCTTCTCTCAAGCTTTGTGATGATAAATTGGAACTTTTCGATACCCTTTCTACATGGTCGTTCAACGGCTTTGTAGTTTGTTTCACATTCGACACTAATTTCGTTTCGTTCGACTTTGAACTGTATTTATTAATCTGTAAAAAAAAATTGTTTTGCAGAAATTAAAGTTATCTGTCAACATTGCACTATTGAATTTTTAACTCTCGGCTAATCCCCGAGGGAAGAAAATCAAACAGTGCAATAATATTTAGATGTTTCTAATAATATTTAGATGTTTAAAGTTATCTGTCAACATTGCACTATTGAATTTTCAACTCTCGGCTAAGCCCCGAGGGAAACGCGGGGTTGCGATAGTCGTGGAGAGGATCCGGCAGTTGGGTCTCGAGGTGGCATTGCACAAGTCCGAGGCCATGTCGTTTCATGGGCCCCGGAACACGCCACCATCGGGATCCCAACTAACGGTAGGAGGGGTTCACATCGGCGTTGAGACGACGATGAAATACCTGGGTCTCGTCCTCGACAGCCGGTGGAACTTCGTCGAGCATTTCCGACGTTTGGCTCCCAAACTGGAACGGGCCGGGGCCGCCTTCAAGCGGCTCCTGCCCAACCTGAGGGGGCCAAACGCCTCCTGCCGGAGGCTTTACGCGGGGGTCGTGCGGTCCATGGCCCTATACGGGGCCCCGGTGTGGGCGCGTTCACTGCGGCGGCTAGCCGCCCATTATTTGAACGCGCCCCAGAAGGTGGTAGCCGATAGGCTGATCCGGGGGTACCGCACGATCTCGGGCGAGGCGGCAAGCCTCCTTGCCGGACTGCCGCCATGGGATCTGGAGGCGATAGTCCTCGCGCGCCTGTATGAGTGGCGCGCGGAGGCACTACGCCGGGGGGAAACTCCGCTTCCGCAGCAAATTGCGGCGGAGCGGACGGACCTCCGGCGCGATCTCATGGCGGCATGGAAAGAGCGACTGTCGCAACCCAGCGCAGGGCACGCCACGATAGCGGCGGTAAGACCCCTCTTTGAGGAGTGGCTAGAGAGGCGTCATGGCGCCCTCACCTACCGCCTGACGCAGGTCCTCACCGGACACGGAAGTTTCGGGAGGTTCCTGCACATAATCAGGCGGGAGGAAACGCCCGGGTGTCACCATTGCCAGGATCGCCCAGAGGACACGGTGGAGCACACGGTGGAGGTCTGCCCCGCTTGGGCGGAGCACCGCCGTGTCCTCGTAGAGGTGATCGGCGGCGGCGGCGACCTCTCGCGTCTGGGCCTGGTTCAAGCTATGGTCCGGGGCGAGAGGGAGTGGGGAGCAGTCGCCTCCTTCTGCGAAGCAGTCATGCTAGCGAAGGAGGCGGCGGGACGGCTGAGGGAGAGAGCCTCCCGTCCCAGCCGCCGCGGGAGACGCTCCGGGCGTCGGGAGCCGCGCGACGACTCCCGGCCACCGTAGGCGCGGGCCTGCGGGCGGAGAGTAATGGGTAGCTCACCGTCCGATCAGGACCAGGCCCGTGCCGGACGGCGCGTACGTGTTCCACGCGCGCCTCAAAGAGATGTCAGCATTAAAAGAAGGGGCCCGTAAGGGCCGAAGCCTGCCGGGTCAGCGGGATTGTCCGAAAGGGTTACCGCTGGCCCGGAACATAAAGGGCGAAGGAAGGAACACGGGTGGGTTTTAGTCAGTAAGAGTCTGACACTCCCTTCCGCTCCACCCAGAGCGGGAGGAGTCATTTGATGACTTCCCATCCTGAGAAAAAAAAAAAAAAAAAGCCCGAGGGAAGAAAATCAAACAGTGCAATAATATTTAGATGTTTCTAATAATATTTAGATGTTTCTAAGTGTTAGTAAAAAAGGTTTAATTTTTTAAACTACACTGGTTACAATAGCGGTATAAAAGGGAGAATTATCAAAAACCTGTCAAAAAAAATTAAAAACATGTATAATTACCTTATAATATTGTGTGTTATTATTATATGGAGCATTGCCCTTTGCTCTGTAATATTGATTGGAGTACTGGTTGTTATAGTTAGGTGTGTAGCCAGAAGCTGGTTTTCGCCAGGATCCTTGTTTTTTTGGGAATCGATTCTGTAAAAAGATATATTATTATGCTGGCAGCATAATTTCATCACGACTAATCTTTTGATTATAATTATATTAATTGTCTTTCAGAAAAGTATAACGTTTCGTGTGAGTTTGAGTTTAACCGGCTAAGTATATCAAAAGATTTACAAATTACAATATGTTTTAAGCTCCAACCACCCTATGGCGTATCCCGCGACTGCACGCGTTCATGGTTTAATGCTTAAGAAGTCACGTGACTAATCGTGCCAGTTTGAACACCTGCATACAAGTTAGTTGACACAATCTGCGCGGGGAAAATTCGTACCGAATAATGCGCGGGATTCACTTCAGTTTGGTCAGAAATCAAGGCACCACAAAAAAAAAAACCTAATTATAGCTGGGACTTTTAATCGAGTTCAGTAACTTTTCAGTTTAAAATATAATGTAATAAGTAGTAGTAACCAATGGTGTTGGGGTAGTGAATGTTTTTGCAAAAGAATGAATATTAGAAAATATGCTTAATGAATAGCAAATACAGTCCACAACTCCACGCTTAATGAGACTTGTATATAACTGAATATTTGATTAAATATAGAGTATTTTTTCATAAGTCAGTCATTCTGTCAGCAAATAACCCTCCTTCTAACGCAGTCGGGTAAAAATAAGTTTTTACTGCTAAACGTAAATTCCTATTGATTCAATTATTTAAGCAAAAACAGCTCAATTCGTTTTAAAATCTTTGGATTTTTCTTGACACCACGAGTAATGCTGCACGTATATTTTGAAAAAAAAAAATTTGGCAGATTCTAGCCACCATTAAAGTGTAGTTGTATCTATTTTTTAATAACTTGGTATCAAAAGAAAGGAAGAGATGATTCCAAAAATATTACTCACTAAAAGATTAAAAGTAAAGCAAAATTTAATAAGTTTTAGTTATATTCGCCAAAAATTCGACTAAACTGGTGGTTCATATTCACCATCAGCATCAGCCTAAAGCAGTCCACTGCTGGACATAGGCCTCTCCAATTGCACTGCATTCAGGTCAATTCTCGGCAACTCTCATCCAGCTGCTACCAGTCACCCTGCGAAGATCACCGCTCCATCTAGCCTGAAGGCTAACCTACCTTAGGTTTGCATTCGCGGTCTCCACTGAAAAACACGTCTGCCCTAACGGTGGTATGGTATGGTCAAATAAGTCTCTGTGAAAACAGAGGAGAGCGCGGAGTCACGCCGGAAAAATTCGCGCTCAAGTGAACGCGCCCTAACTGTCAAGACGTTACTGAATGCAAAAAGTCCAACTATATACTAGTTAAAATTATCATACTCACTAGATAGCTCAACTTCGGCGTCGCCTTTTTGCTTGGTTTCTGTCGTGAGACCATAGTGGCAATATGTTGTGTTTCTTGACTAGCTATTGCATCAACATACCATTCACCATTTACTTGGGTCACTTTAAAACCGGGAACATCAATAAATAATTTATCCAACGAAGGATAGCCAAGTTTTTTGAATGGTATCCACTCTCCTTGTAGCTCTCGATAATCTCCTGTATAACAACATGCGATTTTAATGTATAAAGTTAACTTAGTTCTATACCTAGTCTTGCTATAAATGTTGTCACGAAAAAAAAAAATTTTTTAATGCAAATAATATTTATTACTTTTACAGTGTGTTAGTTTAATACATAAATATAAAACAATTTAAAATATAAAAAGCTTATTCGAAGTGGTCTCCATTAGCTGCAATACAGTCCTTTAAACGATGAGACCAGTTATCAATAGAAGCACGCACTCTTTCCATGGGAAAATTCTTCACTGCCAATCGTCTGGATTGTTTTAGGGACTCCAAATTATCATGGCGTTTAGAGCAAGCCGTACTCTCTAAAACTGACCATAAATCATAATCCAGCGGATTAAGAACGGGACTAGACGACGGCCAGTCTTCAGCTCTGATGAAGTTCGAAACGTTCACTTCCAACCAAGACTGCGTGAACCGAGCTTTATGACCCGGCGCGGAATCCTGTTGGAAGGACCATACTTGGTTATTGAACATGGTGTTGTTAAGGGGCTTAACTACCTTCTCAAGAATGGTATCTTGATACACTTGTGCCGATGTTTTGATACCCTTTTCACAAAAATATGGCTCAGTCACTCCTTCATAGCTAACACCCCACCAAACCATCACTGAAGTCGGATAATGCCCACGTGCACTCTGTCGACTAATTGGGAAGCTTCCTTAGAGCTTTGAGCATAAATACGGTCATTTTGTTTGTTAAAATGTTGCTCAATTGTAAAGATTTTCTCATCCGTAAACAAAATTTTT
This sequence comes from Luperina testacea, assembly GCA_927399505.1. NCBI lineage: Eukaryota > Metazoa > Arthropoda > Insecta > Lepidoptera > Noctuidae > Luperina > Luperina testacea. The sequence continues at coordinate 12,390,675 of OV656756.1, forward strand.
CTGTGACCTCCCTTTGCGTACCGCTTCAGTAGTTGTTTCGATTTTACCACCCTATTCTTTTTTAATTTATCAGTTAAAAAATAACCAGTGCGTCTTAAGAGACGCACTGGTCATTTTTTAACTGATAAATTATTACTGATAGGCTGCAAGTTAAGGCTAAGTCATCTTTTAAAATACGCGACATGGTTCTGGCTTCTGGGTGCTATCTTCATCTCCCGAGATAAAATCTTTTGCTTTCGGACAGGATTACTTCGAATTCTTTCCCTTACTGCTTTGACCACCTTTTTCGTACGAACACTACGTGGACGGCCAGATCTTTTTCTGTCACAAACAGAGGAGGTCTCATTGGACCTATTAATAGCCCGATACACAAACATTTGACTAATACCAAGCGTATAGAGTTTTAAAAATTGCATTTGGCTCCACATACCAACTTTGTGTAATGCAATCACAGCGATTCGGTTCTCTTTATCACCCCACTCCATTTTAATATCGCAAAATATTGTACAATGTATTGGCGCCAAAATTAGAAATCTCAATGAAAAATCGTATAAAAATGACAGATTCCAAATTCAAATGTAATATATTTCTTATTTTTAATTGTAACAGTATTTATGGCCAGATTATGTATATTTGGAGGCTGACCGAAAGATAAGATCGTTGTATATCTTGGTCTCAAATTCATTACAGAGCGTTGTCACCATACAAATAAATGTTTCTACTACTGCCACCATTCAAATAAAATGTAATTCATTCCGGGCCGCCGATTTTTTATCCCAAGTCTTGGAACAGATTGGGTGATCTCTTTTCAATTCGATAAGACAATTTAGAAGTATGTTAAAATTGACTTCTAAGATTTTGTCAGGTCAGACAGTGTACATTTTTTTTTTTGGGTGTGAAATTATCAAATAACTTCTCCCGCTCTGGGCGGAGCGGGAAGGCGTGTCAGACTTTTATTGACTAAAACCCACCCGTGTTGATCAGTTGCCTGTGCCAGGGGCCACGGTATCTCTTTCGAACAACCCGCGACCCTGAAACTTAGTTCTATGTTACTGTGCGATTTTTACATTTTTTTTCTTTACTTCTCAAAAGAAAACTTGTCCTGAAATCTACACGATTTTATTATTATTCAACAGCGAAACCATTGTCTCTCATAATCACGATAAGTCTCCTGTACTCCTGTTCGGAATATAATGTAGACAAAAAGCTAAAACGGCATTCGCTTAAGCTGAGGTTGAAGTAGCTAGCGATATTATTTTTGTTTTACCATCGTCACTCGGAAAAGGGGCATTATATTCATCGATAACAGTGAATAAAACTCTCGTTTAATCACTGAGTGAATAAAAACATTTGACCCACATTTAACCCGGGTCGTCCGTATTATAGGGTAAGGATGCCTATTATGAGATAGGCGCTTAATATGAGATAGCAAGGTATTGGTCAAACTATTCACGTCAGCCATTTGGCGCTAGTGTCGCTTGAATCGACGCGGCAACAGCGCTAAACGTCTGCTAGTGCTCGCCCAGGGGGGAGACAGTTAGAACAAGCACTACTTTCGTAAAGAAAGAGGCGCCATCTACTTTACTTAACAGAGAAACTATTAGTTTCATAATTATCGATAGATGTCTCTGTAATCCCAACTTAACGAAAATAAGAAAATCAAATAACCAAGTTCTCTAATTTAGTTTATAGTATTTTTCTAGAGAATAATTGTAATATATTTCATTAAAATTATCACATTATTATATTTCATACATGTCCAGCATTATCAATTATGGAACCTTGTCACGTAAATCCATATTGTGTGACATATTCTGGTCTGGCAACATCACACATTATGGCCTCTATGATGGCCGCCGCAACTTGCGTCTGCGCTTGTTTGTGTTTCGTGTCTCCATTTTGTGTTTAAATGCCAATTATTATTCTATTCAAGTAAATGTGGCGGGCGAAATTCAAATTTTCTTATGTTTTTGCAAATAGAAGCTGTGTCTACATCGATCAAAATGCGATTCGCTAATAATGACTCGTTTACTTACTGAATCACGATCAATAAAATATCAATAATAGTTCCTTCAGACAGTAAATTTTAATGATTGTAATTTAGTAAATGTATCGTCATTATATTCACAAATCGCATTTTAATCGACATATGACGTAAACAGCTGATATTTGCAAAAAACAAGAAAGATCACCAATACATACAAGCAGAGTACCTATAGTAACCTACCTATACGTATGTAGGTATATATACATTCCTGTCATAGAGCCTTAGTTCCTGTTAAGATATGTAGATGGCGTTTCGAATCTGGCTGCTTCGAAATGACGCAAGAGGGCTCTCTTCTCCCGTATTATTATTATACTCTTTGTGCTCGCCGGCCAACGGCGATCTAAGAACGTGTGCATGCAGGTTATAACATTCTCATAAAACCAAATATTTTTGATCAAATGTTTACAAGGTATGTAACAACTTCATTATTACGTTAAAAGCTCTTAATATATATTTTATTTGTAACTTATATGATCAATTTTAAGATGTAAATGCAGTTTTATTGAGTTTTCTTTTTTAAACAAAAAAATTGGCATCCATTTTGTAAAACTATTATTTTCCTAATATGAGATATGCTGGGGTTCCTAAAATGAGATATCCCATATTGGGGTACACAAAAAGAGCAATTATTCTAGGTGTTGTATTAAATCCTATATTTTTTTATTTTAGATGCCTCCTATCAAAAGGAAGACCTGGGACCACACTGCCATGATACAGGCTGTGAATGCAGTACGAAGAAATGAAATGGGTTACTTAAGAGCTGCAAAACGATTTGGTGTTCCTAAGGGGGGTCCTTAGGAACACCAAATCGTTTTGTGTTACTAAAGTACAAACAATAATTATTGTTAACCTATTTTGAAGACTGATGCTAGTCTATAATTAATAATTAAAGTACCAAAATATTAAGACTGATGTTTGTCTATAATATTTAATTAATAAGTTACAATAAAAATGTGATTATGACATTGATATTATTTTATTTGTTTGTTTCGGAACATGGTTTGTGTACTTGACATTTATATTGTAAAACACCTGTAATCACCTATGTTCACAAAACAAAATAAATGAAATTTATCCCTAAAATTTTAAGGAACCTAATATGAGATACTATCTTATATTAGCAAACCCTAATATCTCATAATAGGAGACCATTTGCCTTGGACATTTTTTCTGGTATTTTTGACTTTTTACAGCATGGCTAGAAAAAGATTGTATTTAGCACTGAATAGCTATTACACATTTAAAGTCAATAAAATTTCCTATCTAAAACTATATCTCAGAAAGTTTCAAATGTAACACTTTTGGTTTTATAGTCAAAAATAGAAATGGTATCTCATAATAGGCATCCTTACCCTACCCTTGTAGGGAGGTGCAATTAGTGGCCGTTGTAATGCGTATTTTGACAAATTTTTTAACGTTACGTGCTAATGAGATCTGTTGTGTTTAGGAATTCTAACTGTTGTTAATTTAAAGGTCGTTAAACATACTTTCAATTGATACCAATATTAATCGGGATGTGTTATATTAAGTGATCTTTCAGTTTGGCAGAACTCGCGACAGCTGTGCTGTCACTTTCAAGTGTCATTCATAGCGTTAAAAAATTTTGCCGCCAACGTACGCAAAAAATTTTCTCTCGTTAATTTTCATAGAAAATTTGTAAATTTTCAAGTAAAACTCTATAGAAAGTGAATAATAGTGATTGTGGTAAGTGATATATAGTGTTGCGCTGATCGTTAGCGAAATGACGAAGGGAGATCGGAAGTTCAAATTAGATACGTGGTCACCGGTTACTTCGAGGTACCGGGTTTAGCGACCCTGAGCGCCGCGATTCTTCTAAGCGCAATAGTGGGGAAAAATTCTTCATCCTCGGAGGATTGAGGCACCCCTTTTTCCACCGCCGAACGACAGGGCAAAGAGATCGAAACGATTTCCTGTAAGTCGGACCTACGCATTTATAATTTAATGAGTAGCCAATAAGCCAAATAAGTGCGGAATATCTGTTATTATTACACATTATATCATTACCCTTACTCAAAAATACTATCAACAAATTTCTAATCTGTTTCTTGCTAGTATCTAGGTACTTCAGACAGAAGTACAGTGTTGTTTTATAAACAACCCTTTCATGTGTAAAGAATATTACAACTTACGGAAATCGATTTTTTAAAATTTTCTATCTGCAGTATTAAGAGTACTTTCCCTCCAGGTGGCATTACAAAATTCCACCCTGTATAGTGCCACAGAGCTAGTATATAAACATCTAGAACGTTCGAGTACATACCGGTCCCGACTGACTCGATGTCGATAGTTCTCGGAATTTCTAGGACCTTGACCCTACTAGTTCTGCTACCCGATACTAGATGGCGCTAGTGGTAACTAATGTCACCATGTACCAGGCATCAATTGTGGCGCACAACAATACTATTAAAATTCATAAATAATTCTACTTCAAAATATTTGTTCATAAATCCTTGAATATTTTGATGCAATAGGTTGATGGGGTACTGTTTAAAATGTTATAATAAAATACCTCCCCACTGAGACAAAATTCAAGTCTTGTATCAAACTCACACTATATTCTTGGTCCTTTCTTGTTTCTTATTTATATCAATGACTTGCCGTACCTCATAAAGGATAATCATGATATAGTGTTGTTTGCAGATGACACTTCACTTTTGTTTAAACTTAAACGTCAGCAGTTGGTTACTGACGATGTAAATAGCGCGATTTCGAAAGTAGTCCACTGGTTCAATGTTAATAATTTGCTTCTAAACGAGAAAAAAACCAAATGCATTAAGTTTACGCTACCCCACGTTAGGCAGGTGAAAACTAATGTGTTGATAAAGGGCGAGGAATTGAATCCTGAAGACAGCACAGTATTCTTGGGCATAACTTTGGATGCTAAGCTTCAGTGGGGTCCACATATAATTGTCAAAAAAGCTAAGTTCCGCAGCATACGCTGTTAGAAAAATTCGTAATTTAGCTGATATAGAGACTGCCCGTTTAGTGTACTTTAGTTATTTTCATAGTGTAATGTCGTACGGTATTCTATTGTGGGGAAATGCCGCCGATATTCAGACTATCTTTGTTTTGCAGAAACGAGCTGTTCGATCAATTTATAAATTAAGTACGAGAAACTCTCTGAGACAAATTTAAAGAGATTAATGTTAAACGGAAGTACTTATGTATTAATGAAGGGTAGCTGTTCATGCCATAGTTTACACTAACGACTAAGAAGAGTCTTTTAGAACCAAGAAAAATAGAGGAATTGACAGCCTTTTGGCTTTCAAAAGTGCTTTTCGACGTTCAAAAGTGCCTTTTATGTGCCTATTTGAAATAAATGCTTTGACTTTGCTTTTCTTTGCACAATCGCAGCATTAGCAAACTAAGTGGCAGAGAATTTGCAAGCATGTGGTATTTGTATGTAATAATTTAAACTGCAATATCTATTTTATTTAGTTTAGATAATTTTTGCTGGCCCACTAGCAAAAGCTGTCTCGGAGACTGTGGGTCTTAACAAAGCTTGGGTGACAAATGAGTTTCCAAAGTCAATTCTAAATCTCAATTAGTAGTTAGAATATGTAGGCCTTTTTTGGAACACTGATACCAATCACAAAGCCCTGCCTGCAGCCTGCAGGCAAGGTATAAAAGAAAATAATATTATCAATGCTTGTAATAAAGAGATTTTGTTCTCTGACACAAGTTCAAAAACCTAAATTTTGCTATCCTTATAAAGGAATGATGAATGAAACTATGTACTATACGTGACATGCTGATGCACAATATACGTGCCTTCACACCACAGCTTGTCGTCAAAAAATATTTAAGAAAAGCAGACCAAGACAAATGAAAAAAAGTTGCTCCACAGTGCACAGGTTTGCCAAGAGTTAATGTGGTGGCCAGTGGCTGTTGATAGACCACAGCTCAGCTCCTTTATATATGGATAACCCACTTCCTGTCCACACATGCCGTGGAGGAAGGGTAATGAGCCCACATGAAAGGGCTACTATATCCATCCAAAGGAGGTCTTTAAAATATCGCTTTTAGTGATAAGACCGTCCATTGTCATCCTATGCAAAATATTCTACACTTATATCTGTAGTTCGTATGGTGTACATAATAAAGAATATTCTGTTCTATCCTACTCTTACCAGGAACCTGACCAAACCAGAAAAAATGGCACTCTAACTTGAGAGATGTTTGCCATATACGCAGTAATAATCAGCCAAAGAGCCAGTCTGCAGAGTGCACATATTCCAGCTCAATCCGACAACAGACAATTTGTCGCAAACTTAGGATGAACAAGGGTACATACATGCCTAGTGATCCTGAACCTAGTTCGTCATTTTGTAAGTTTACAAAATGACGATTTGACGAAGAAGTTAGCAGATTAGCTGAACACTAGAATCACTCTGTCAGCGGTTTATCTCTCGTGGAGGTTAAAGGTATTATAACGGTTTAGCCGACCGCTTATCTAGGAACAGACCAGCCGGATTGGCTCCTGTTGCTCCAACTTTGAAACATGACCTCCGAAGCCAGGGCCTGACCTCGGAGGTCATGTTTCAAAGTGGGGCGTCCCCGATGTAGACCTTTTCGCGTCAGATAAGTCGGCCGCTGTGCGACATCACATCACAGAAGAATCAAATGCTGACTTGGCAAGTTTCTGCGATGCATTCAATTAAGAAGTGACAGCATCGACCAGCTGGGTGTTTCTCTTCACCCAATTTAAAACCGAGTGCTCAGTTATTTGAACTCGGAAATGGGGCAGGGACGTACTATGTATAAATCCCCCCGTACTGGATTCAGTGTGCCTGGCTCCCGTACTTGGAGACAAGAGGTCTCGGAGAGCCAGTACCTATACAAGAACTAAGTAAGAACCTCTTAGACCAGACAAACTGCAACTCCTAGCTTGAAAAGTTTGGGGGGGAGGGCAGTCAGGTTGGAAGGACTTGCTAAAATGTAGTTGAAGATCCACAATAATTATTTATAAAGCTCATATTCAGAGGTGAATGTCATAGTGTAGATTGCATGACATCTAGACAGTTTCTTGTCCATTAAGTCATCCATATGCAATAGAAAATTAACTCTTGATTTACATACCCTAATATTTAAGACATCCCACAACTTTAAAATGAAGATAAGACAATCATTTATTTGCTCAGACATGAGTACAAAAAAATTTACTTGCAACACAAATTGTCAGTAAGCAAGAGATGTTAAAAGTAGGGTAAATAAGCACAGTGCGCCCAAGATTTGGCTTGAAGACACTGACAATCCAAGAATTAACTTAAAAGCTACCATAATCATTGTTGATTTTGGTTTACAATAACAGGTATCTAAACTTGCTCAAAAGATTTTTAAACAAATCATGATAGAGCCTCCATGAAGTCAGCAGAGGCCTGTGGTAGCCTACGGGAAGCTGACTGGTGTTTAGTTCATCAGATAATTAAAGTGGAAGAGCCACTGGGCTTACAGAATGATTACTTCTGTAAAGTAGTTAATGAGAGGGCTATCCCTCAAGAGTATTTAGAATGGTCTCCTCTCTGTGAAGGAGGACGAAGATTTATCATGACAATTTTCAATTCTCAATGAAAATATTTAAATATGTTTGTGTAAATTATTTTACGTCAATTTAATTGATAAATGAAGAGACTTATACTTCATTTACATGCGAGGTTTAATCTATTAACCATAGTAATAAAAAAGGTCCTAAATAAATTTGAGTTTCAATGGGATTTTAACTTTGTTGTGTAAGACATTGGGTTTGTTTTCCCACATCTTTATAAAGTTTGAGGTTCAAAAATATATGTACTTTAAATTAATAATTGGATCACTCATATTAATATGAGTGATCTAATTATCCTTTAGTAATGAGATGATTGTTTTAATTCGGCTTAAATTTCATTGATTTTAAATTATCATTATATGTAGTCTTATAATATTTCATGTTCACCCTATATAAGTGTGTTATTCATTTGTTAATAATCTATAACATTTTATGGAAGATTTGTTAATTTTTGAATTTTTAAGAATAATAGATTGAAAACTGTTAATTTTTGGTTTGAACATTTAATGAATACAGACAGAAATATTCATTAATTTCATTTAATATACGATTCAAATAGCGTCTACATCCTTCGGGTGTTCTTTCACCAACAGATATCAAACTTCAGGTCTTCAACCAATGCTATGTGTTTTGAAGGAAACATAATAGAGATGTTTCACATTATAATAAAACAGTTATTATGTTATGAAAAATAGGTACATATCATTTGAGCAATGTGCTTGCTGTTGAGTTTTGAAGACTTCTATGAATGACAATGGAAAGTGACAGCTGTGCTGTCAGCTGTCACGAGTTCTGCCAAACTGAAAGATCACACAGGTAACTTAGAGAAAGGTATGTGGGGTATTCGAAATGTGCGACACAGGTGTTTTACATACAAATAAAATGTGTCTCTTTGCGCCGCCTAATGTTACAAAATGATCTCGCTTAAAAAATCATATAGAATCCTTTAATATAAAATTAATTATTTATTAACTTCTGAAATATTATCATTAAATTTATTAGAATATAATAAACGTAAGGGTTCACATTATTAAACAAAAAAAATATTTTATCGTTGGGTCCGGCTATGTATGTTTTTTCTTGCTATCTTCCGTCACGCATTTCGCAAAACAAAAAACGCTTCTTAGCTGTTTGACCTTCAACACTAAGCAACAGTACGGTTTCCTATTCCCCCTTGGCCTCACGCCTTGAGGCCCCACCCAGGAGCGAGCCGAGTTGTTAGCCTGCAGGAAGTGAACAGAGGTGCGTGTATTTATTCGGCGACCGCTCTGTCACGTAAGTTACTACTTTAAAATTTTATTGTAATTAATATTTATATATGTAATATTATTATTTCCCAGCAAATCTGTCATATTCACCCACTTTTACGAACAATTTGTAATTTTTGAACGCTAAAATCCTCGAACACTATTATTTTACACTTCTGTCACAAGGCACCTCTGTCACAAATAAACTGTGACAGAGTGGTATTAAATGTCATTTTTGTATACACTCAGCGGCACGGAATGTGGCCCAAACTTAAACAAACCGATAACAGGCGATTTTGACATCGCGTATAAGAATTTCGAGTGACAGTTTGACAGGACATTTGTTTTTTGTTAATTTAAGAGGGAAAGTACAAAAAAAAATCGTTTGTTTAATTTCTGTGACACTTAACGTTAAATCGTTACTGGAACGCACAAGACATGGGTGAGTTAAAACTCGATATTCAAATGGTCGTGTATTTAATCTTTATTGTTTATTAATCTGTAGTAATTTATGCTTCCAGAATTGGAACACAATGCCTCTAACTTCAGCTCAATTTGCTCAAGCTGTGTTGCTTCGGAGTCAGGGGCAAACACAGCGAGCGATTGCTGAAACTTTAAATGTACCGCGTACAACTCTCAGGTATGCTTTAACAAGGTACGACCAGACCGGCCTTTACACAAGGAGACCAGATAGTGGCGGTATTAGGTGTACATCAGCGCGAGATGACCGATTTATCGCTCTCGCAATTTTGAGAAATCGGTTCCTTACTGAGGTCGAAATACGGCAGCGGCTACAAACGGCAAGAGGGGTCAATGTAAGTGAGCAGACAATAAGAAGGAGAATGGAGGAACGGGATCTGCGTGCTCGAAGACCAGCTCGAGGTCCAGAACTGCTCCGGCACCATCGTGTAGCTAGACTTCAGTTTGCTCGCGAATACGCCAATTGGATTCACGAGCAGTGGAGTAAAGTTCTGTGGACTGACGAATGCAGAGTGGCCTTAAGAGCTCCAGATGGTCGCGAACGTGTATGGAGAAGGCATGGGGAGCGGTTTCTCCCAATAAACACCAGGCAAACCGTCAGTTTCCATGATGGATCAGTTATGGTTTGGGGAGGGATCTGTTCCGACGCACGCACATCATTGGCAGTAGTTGCAGGTCGTCTAACGACAGTGCGATACATTGAAGAGATCCTTCAGGAACACGTTTTACCATTCATGGGATTCATCGGTAGCGAAGATTTCATCTTAATGCCCGACCTCACACAGCACGTTGCGTGGATGATTCCTGTCGGAGGTGAGAATTACCAAATTGGAGTGGCCAGCACGAAACCCAGACATGAATCCCATAGAACATGTCTGGGATATGCTTAAAAGACGCATCCGAGCCAGTACCAACCCTCCAAAGACTATCAGTCAATTGAAAACCGCTTTGGTGGCCGCCTGGTAAGAAATACCCCATGTTGACATTAAAAACATAATCCACAGCATGCCTGATCACATGCAGGCGGTCATCAGGGCCAGAGGTGGAAATACCCGCTATTCATTTTAAGTACCATAGCTTTATTTTGTAAATTTCATTGTAAAACATTTTTTTTAAACTTAGAGCTTAATGTCTTTTTTGTAATTTTGTAATTTTTTAATAAAGTTAACTCACTTTTTTGTTAATTAATGATTCGCATTTAAGATTCAATTAAACATTTAAGTTTTACAAAAAAAAAAACCCTGTTTAGCATTTCATTTGGATAATAAACCACATAGCGCGTTTGGGCCACATTCCGTGCCGCTGAGTGTATTTGTAATAAAAATTATTCTAGTTAAGCAAAGTTAAAGAAAAACTGAAAATTTGATTTTACATATTACATAACTAATGAATATATTTTTTTTTGTGACTGAGGTGTTTATTTTTTCTTTCGATAAACTTAAAATAAATAAAAGATATAAAATTAAACTTCGATGCATTATACATTTCTGAAATCTTCGATAACTGGACAATGATTTAAAAATACATCTTATAAAAGAAATACACTTTTATTTTATTTTTTTATCAAAAATTTATCACTCAGATTGTCGGTAGAAAAGTAGAACGCCCCGTGTACATATAATATTCTGTTGTTGTGCATTTGAAACGCAAAATTATTAGACTGCTTCTTCAACCAATGCAACTTTACCAATGCTTTTTTGTTTTAATGCAAAACAGCTCTATTATAAATATGATGAATGTTTGTATATTTGGAAGTTTGTTACCTACCTAATCATGCAAAAACGGCTGAACAGATTTGGTTGAAATTTGGTATACAGATAGTTAACCTAGATAAACTTCGTTTTATCCCAGTAATCCGTTCCCGTTGGACCATTTCCGGACTCCACACGGGCGAAGCCGCGGGCTAAAGCTACTAAATAACAAATAAAACTTACTGTTACATTGTTTTATTGTCAGTGCTCCTTTAACAGATAGCAGAGTAGCTCTCAATGCTTGGATAACTTGCTCTTTGTCAGCCATAGCTAAATACCTGCAACAAAAGGACTGCTAAAGATACTTCATAATAGCTTAACTAAACAATAGCTTCGCAGCCACATTACCCACAGTGTCAGCAATATTAGTATGGATACACTCGATTTTAATATAAACTGCATAATTTTTATGGTTTATAATATCCCAAAACATTGCTATACTATAAAAACAATACTTTTGAAAATAAGCAAAAATGTTTTTATATTTATAAAATTGAGTTTCTAGGAAGTTCTTCAATTTTAGCGGTATTTTGCCTCATTTAATTATACATAATTAATAATTATGTAGGATAGTTATTAATTATTATTAACGCAGTTAGTATGGAGTTACACCCCTAAAAACCTAAAAAAAATGTACATACAATACAACCACAATTTTTTTTTGCAAAATATATGTAGGTACTGGGAGTACTTAGTTATTAATACTTATGCAATGACTCTATAATTCTATAAACAATTGAAATAATATGGATGGATTTTAGGTATTTTTAATATAAAGAATGAATAGTTGAGTAAAAACGAAATAAACGGTTTAAAAAATCAATACGTATTTATTATTAACTAGCTTCTGCCCGCGACTTCGTCCGCGTGAAATTTCTTGTTTCCGACCCACGCCATCGCATCGCATCGCATCGCCTGCCCGCGCTGTCACTTCGTTTTCGCTTAGCGATCTTTCTGACTTTTATTCTTTTTGCTCGGCTCCTAAGGGTTATAGCGTGATGTTACATAGCCTTCCTCAAGAATTAGGCTAGCAAATGTAAAAATATTTTTTTCGAACGAATCCGACCGATTAGCGCGTTCAGACAAACAAACTCTTCTGCTTTATTATTAGTACATATTTACAAATTCATCTTAAGATACGAAAATATGAAATATTATTTATTATCTTCGTCGTGTGTGATAGTCCATTGAATTGTATGGCGAGCGATATTGTATCTTAAGATAAAATATTATAGTATCTTAGCCGTGTGCAGCGCCCCTTAGTGAACTCCACTGCGGGAGCGGGTGACGTAACCTACGACAAACTTATTATTAGCGGTTGGTACAGTAATCGGTCTAGGGATCGAACCGCAAAATGAAGTTTGTTTTTTGTTGTATATTACTTTTCCGGGATAAAAAGTACCCAGTGTGGTGCCCAGGATATTAATGAATAATTATACCAAGTTTCATCGTAATCTAACCGGTAGTTTTTGCGTGATGCATTTTTTTTTTGGGTGGGCAATCTATATATTGAAAAGAAAGTCGTGTTAGTTACACTATTTATAACTCAAGAACGGCTGAACCGATTTGGCTGAAAATTGCTAGAGAGGTAGCTAAGAACCAGGAGAAGGACATAGGATATCCCGTTCCCGTCGTTCTTGTGGGACGCGACATAAAACGTGGTATAACAAAACGCAACTCAGTCAAAATATCAGTCTAGCATTCAATTGTTCGGTCTTTCCTTTACTCTTTTATTTTATCTCTACGAGGATTTTATGTTTAATAACAAGACAGATTTGATACATCTTTTCATGATGACAGTTTGATACATCTTTTCATGATATTTTTTCTTTTTTTCTTTTCGTGTAGGGTAGGGCTAGGGTAGGAGTAAGGTAGAGGTTGGGTAGGGGTAAGGGTAGGGTTGGGTAGGGGTAGGGTAGGGTAAGAGTAGGGTAGGGGTAGGGTAGGAGTAAGATAGGGGTAGGGTAAGGGGTAGGACACCACGCGAACGAAGTCGATGCCGGACAGCTAGTTATCAAATAACTTCAGAGAGGGAGGGCGAGTCAGACTTTTACTGACCAACTGAGAAAACCCACCCGTGTCCCTTCAGTTGCCTATGCCAACTCTTTCAAACAACCCGCAACCCTGGCAGGCATCAGCCCTAGCTTACCCCGTCAGTTAGTGCTGGCATCCCTTTGAGGCGCGCGTGGAACACAACGTTGACCCGGGCCTGGTCCCTACCGGACAGCGAGCTGCCCATTGCTCGCCATCCGCGAGCCCGCGCCTATGATGCGGTGGCCATATATTTGAATCACAAATGGTAAGCAAGTTGGGCCCTGGATATCATAATATTTTATGCACTATTTTATAATTATGTCAGTTTTTCAGATTTTTAATGGAAAATCTTATTATTTTTTCCCATGTATAATTTTTGTTATTTAATATTCTAAGATGAAAATATTAATTAATAGAATTGATTCTAGTCGCCCCTTCCAAAAGGTAGTTTCGTATGGAGAGGAAAAAGGAAGATGGAGAAAAGAAGATTTACTAGTAGCCACTGAACAGTTCGACTATCCACCTCCTGGCTCTATCATCACTCCAAGATACCAAATTATGGTTTTGTCTTCCGAACTACATATGTATATACATACAAAGAACATCACCCATTCTGGGATATACATACATATATGTTTTTTGGCGGCCATCAATAATGATTACAAAATTTTAAAGTACTTACACATAGAACGCATAATTTTTTAGTAAAGCGTCAGAGTCGAGAACAATTTGGGTTCGAAGATGTGAGATGACTTATGTACCTAGTTTTGCCATAAATGTTGTCACGAAGAAAAAAAAATTTTTTTATTGCAAATAATATTTCTTACTTTTACAGTGTGTTAGTGTAATACATAGATATAAAACAATTTGAAATATAAAAAAAGCTTATTCGAAGTGGTCTCCATTGGCTGCAATACAGTCCTTTAAACGTTGAGGCCAGTAAAGTTATCAATAGAAGCACGCACTCTTTCCATGGGAAAATTCTTCACTGCCAATCGTATGGATTGTTTTAGGGACTCCAAATTATCATGGCGTTTAGAGCAAGCCGTACTCTCTAAAACTGACCATAAATCATAATGCAGCGGATTAAGATCGGGACTAGACGACGACCAGTCTTCAGCTCTAATGAAGTCCGAAACGTTCACTTCCAACCAAGACGGCGTGGACCGAGCTTTATGACCCGGCGCCAAGTCATGTTGGAAGGACCATACTTGCTTATTGAACATGGTGTTGTTAAGGGGCTTAACTACCTTCTCAAGAATGGTATCTTGATACACTTGTGCCGATGTTTTGATACCCTTTTCACAAAAATATGACTCAGTCACTCCTTCATAGCTAACACTCCACCAAACCATCACTGAAGTCGGATAATGCCCATGTTGCACTCTGTCGACTAATTGTGAAGCTTCCTTAGAGCTTTGAGCATAAATACGGGCTTTTTGTTTGTTAAAATGTTGCTCAATGTAAAGATTTTCTCATCCGTAAACAAATTTTTTCTGTGACCTCCCTTTGCGTACCGCTTCAGAAGTTGTTTCGATTTTACCACCCTATTCTTTTTGATGTGAAACATCTATAGCCGCACGTAAAACAAATTTCTGGCGTGGCGACGCATGCCGTGGCGACGCGTCGCCACGCTATATGATGGTGTATATATACAGTCACAGTCTTGTGTACTGTGTGGCGACGCGTCGCCATGCGCAATGTTTCACATCTGCCAGGCGTCCCGTGACGGCTCACTTTTTTTGTTTAATTTATCAGTTAAAATGACCAGTGCGTCTCTTATAGGCTGCAAGTCCTAGGTCATCTTTTAAAATACGCGTCATGGTTCTGGGTGCTATCTTCATCTCCCGAGATAAAATCTTTTGCTTTCGGACAGGATTACTTCGAATTCTTTCCCTTACTGCTTTGACCACCTTTTTCGTACGAACACTACGTGGACGGCCAGATCTTTTTCTGCCACAAACAGAGGAGGTCTCATTGTACCTATTAATAGCCCGGTACACAAACATTTGACTAATACCAAGCGTATGGACTTTTAAAAATTGCATTTGGCTCCATACCAACTTTGTGTAATGCAATCACAGCGATTCGGTTCTCTTTATCACCCCACTCCATTTTAATATCGCAAAATATTGTACAATGTATTGGCGCCAAAATTAGAAAACTCAATGAAAAATCGTATAAAAATGACAGATTCCAAATTCAAATGTAATATCTTTCTTATTTTTAATTGTAACAGTATTTATGGCCAGACTGTGTATATTTGGAGGTGGATCGAAAGATAAGATCGTTGTATACCTTTGTTCTCAAATTCATTACAATGCGTTGTCACCATACAAATAAATGTTTCTACTACTGCCATCATTCAAATAAAATGTAATTCATTCCTGGCCGCCGATTTTTTATCCCAAGTCTTGGAACAGATTGGGTGATCTCTTTTCATTTCGATAAGACAATTTAGAAGTATGTTAAAATTGAATTCTAAGATTTTGTTACATTGTTAGTTAGTTACAAGTGAAGCTAATAAACTCGTGTTAAAAATGGTAAATTACGCAATAAAATAAGCAACCTGTTTGATTTTGTATAGACTCTAGATTGTCCTATGGAGCAGGAGTAGCAGCACCAAGCAGGACAAATAGCCATTTCCGTTGATGACAAGGTTGGAATCTTCAATGAAGTTGTGGTCACCATTAACTACACCCATACTCCCGTCAAAAAAGTGAAGGTGAAACGCCCAGACGCCAGCAGATCAAGCTACTACAATCTGTCAAATTTCTTTAATTGATTTTCAACTTTATCGCTACAGCATAAGGTTCAAACTTGATCGGGAAAATTTGACAGTTTCGGGTAGCTTGATGTGCTGGCGTCTGTACCATGGATGACAAGAAAAACACAGATGGAAATGCGACGTAGGGACCGCGCGTTCTGTAAATTTAAAAGGGATCGTATATATAGGATCTGACTATCTGGTGTATTGTCTTTTAGTCTGTGCTAAATAAATGTATTTTCTTTCTTACTGATGAGAACTGGACACTATGTAAAGCCGCAAGGAATAGATGTAATCAGACGATGGGCAATGCTAAGCGCCGCCACATTCTTGATACTATCAATTCTTTCTCTTACGCCGATATTTGGATACTTCTTGGAACTCTTGGCAAACCGCGACATTTAGACCTTCCTGATTCAATTGACTTGCGATGATCTCAATCGTCATTTCTCCACTGTTTCTACCATGGTTCGTCTAACCAAGCAACAAACTGTCGCTAATTTCTGGTTTAGCGTGACCATATATTAATCCTTTCAGTTTCGTCCCAGTTGAAACGGTAAAGATCGAAAATATAATTACATCTATTAAATCAAAAGCCATGGGATGTGACATTACACCTATGATATGATCATAACTATTCTAGATCATCTCCTACCCTCGATGACCCATTGTAAGAAAATCCCTATACGCCGGAATCTTCCCTTCCCTGTGCAAAGTCTATGTTCGTACACTACCCAAGGTTTCTTATCCCTCTCTTCCTACCCACTTTCACCCCATTTCTATCCTTTCCTTCCAATACAAAGTGCTCGAGGCCTCCACAAACAATTCTCCAATTTTCTTCATTGTTACTCATTCAGTAGCCCTCTTCAATCTGGGTTCAGACCCGGGCATACTACTGTTTCCGCCCTCCTTAAAGTTTTGGCGATATTAGGGCAGGACTGAAAGTCCCCAAAGGTACTGCAAGACTGATCTAATCGATAGTATACACTGTTTTGAATGCTAGAGTAGAACTCCCAGAAACCAATTCAGCTTAGGACTAGAGCTATATTTTTTTCAACATTAGGGTTCCGTACCAAACTGGTAAAACGGAACCCTTATGGTGAGACTCGTCTGTCGATCACAGCTGGATATCACAAGAACTACTAATGCTATCAACTTGTGGAATAGTTTTAGATGACGTTTACCCAACTATTTTGCAAATAAGAAAGAAATAAAAATATTTATATTTTTATTGCAACAGGGTCTGAAAAAATCGAAGTGGAGCTACTAGGGCATGTGGGGTATCACATGAAAGAGCGCAGTTTGCACATTCTCAAACATGTTTTATTTTATTTTTTTAGGCCGCATAGTTTTCGACTTGATGAAAAATGTAAAAAAAATACCGTTCCCCCGAAGGTACAATTAATAGTACAGTTCTGAAGAATGATGGGCGCGAACATCCCAGGAAAAAGTAGACGCATTTGCATGGCACCTCGTAAAAATCTTTACACCAAATCCAGCATAGACTTTGCAAATGAGGAACTAGTTGATAGCATCCTACAACAAGATTTCCAAATGTCGCCACCCCGTGCCCTATTACAGTACGCGAAGTCTGGCGACTTATAACAAAGCTTCAGGACAAGCAAGCTCCTGGGTACGATCTCCTCACCAAAGAAATACTGAAACAGCTGCCCAGAAAAGCCATTGTGTTTCTTACATCACTCTTTAATGCCATTTTGAGAATCCAGTACTTCTCGCTGGCGTGGAAGGTGTCCCAAATCATAATGATACACAAGATAGGTAAACCTCCTAATGAAGTATCTTCATATAGACCCATAAGCCTTCTGCCAATTCTCTCCAAAGTCTTTGAGAAGCTATTGATGTACAGGATATCACCAATCCTAAATAACAAAAAAATTATTCCCGACCACCAATTTGGCTTCAGACAAGAGCATTCTACTACTGAACAAGTTCATCGAGTCTACGACAAGATAAGGATAAGCCTAGAAGAAAAGCTATACTGCTCCTCTGTTTCTGGACATCCAACAGGCCTTCGATAAGGTTTGGCATAAGGTTCTGTTATATAAGCTGAAAATCAACCTTCCCCACCAGTACCACTAATGAAATCCTACTTGTCGGAAAGAATATTTCAAGTGAAAGAAGCAGATGTGACGTCACGATTCTGCAATATAACTGCTGGAGTACCGCAAGGGTCGGTTCTGGGACCGGTGCTGTACACTGTATACACGGCAGATCTCCCGCAGACTGATGATGTTACTAAAGCAACATTTGCTGATGACAGTGCAATACACATGCTGCAAGGGAGTCTCGACAAAATAACCACATGGTTACAAAAGTGGCGGATAAAGACGAGCGCTAGCAAATCAGTCCACGTCACATTTACACTGCGAAAAGGTAACTGTCCACCAGTACACCTCGAGAATGTCACACTATCTCATCACGAAAGCGTAAGATACCTAGGGTTACATCTTGACCGACGTCTAATGTGGAAGAAACATCTTAAGACCAAGAGACATGAAGTTAATATCCGTTACAAGAACCTCCACTGCAGCATGGGACGAAACAGTAAACTGAGTACCGACAACAAGCTTTTAATATATAAAGTGTTCTTGAAGCCAGTGTTACTTTATAGAATTCAACTTTGGGGCAGCGCCTGTAACTCAAGCATTAGCTTCATACAGAGAATGCAGAACTTCTTTTTTGAGGTCAATTAGTGGCGTTCCTTGTCTTGTCACGAACGCTGAAATACACAAGGAGTTATCTATGAATTATGTCATGGACGAGATCAAGAACAGCTGAAAAAGGTACCAGGAAAAACTTCAATGGCACCCCAACAATCTGGCTGCCGCACTGAAAACAAGAAGTTACAGGAAAAGACTTAAAAGGATAGACATCGTCCACCCACACCTGTGTGGACCTAAGCATGAATACGTATGAGTAGATGGCTCACCGGAGTCACACTCTTCCCGTCAATGTTTACCCCCAACTCATCCACTAAAAGTAAAACTGATCAGGGATTACTAAATTTAAAAAAATAGTTGTAAAGAATATTTTAAGATAAAAAATATTAGGTGCTACTGACAAATGATGTCCAAGGAAAAAATAAAAAGGAATAAAGATAAAATCTGAAATCAGAATTCTATTAGGTGCAGCGCAGACGGCACACTTTTTGTGCGATCGAGTCTGCGGCGCACAAAAAGACTGCATGGCGCGCAAAAAGTCTGTCGCGGATTTTTCACAGACTCAACGCACACGACGCACATCTTCGATCATTCTGTCGGTTTATTTTTAAATGTCTATCATGATATTCTGCTTTAGAAGTATCATAAATTGCTGGTCTGTTATGTATTTCTTGAATTAACATCGCTACATCGACCTCTGGCGCCATGAAAATAGATTGCGTGCGTTACGCCCACCCCTAGCAAATGCAGATTACCGACTAAAGTGTGCGCCGGTCTGCGTTAGGGCGCGTTGAATCAAACGTTCAATTTTTTTCACACACTTTTTGTGCGGAGAGGCGCTGCCCGGCGCGGTGCGATCTGCCCGAATTACACGGATTTTTTGTGCGCCGGACTTTTTGCGCGTCGTGTGCATACTGCATATAATTGCATAGGTTCTATTTTCACAGACTAAAAAGTGCGTCACGGATAGTCTGTCGTCTGCGCTGCACCTTATAGTGAAATCTTTTCTATTTCGCCAATATAATACCTTGCATATAATGTCAATAAACTTCAAATACAAATGTTCAAATATTTTCATCACAACATACATTTTTGCGTCTTTCTGGAAATCCAAAAAAAAAGCGAATTATAACTCTCGTTTTAAAGTGTATTTAAGATCCGGGAATTCTACTCTCGCATTCAAAATAGTTAATACTTTCGATTAATAGAATAAAATAGTGATGTCCGTTTTTTGAGACATTTATCTATCATACTGTGCGTCAGTCATGTTAGCAGACATCCTGTTAGCCATTATGTCCTATGTTATGATCTCTCTCGAGGAACTGTAATAGTTGTCCTCTTACCTTCAGAAATGTCAGCAGTCCGTTTATATTGGGGATTCTTCATCATGCTGTTGTGATTTGGAAACTGACGTTCCTCAAGGTGGTATTCTTTCTCCTCTTCTGTTTTCAATTTTGATTAATTTTCTAACTTTCTAACTTCAGTGTGCATATCATCACTTGTTATTGTACTGTCAAGGGACGGTTGAAGTAATACCTGAAGCTATCGACAAATTGGGTAGGGACTCGATAGTCATAAAAACCAGGTGTAATAGACTTGGGGTAGTAGCGGTTACCCTAATAAGTGTCAGGCGGTCACCATCAGTAATTCTCAGAGTATGTGTAAGGTGGGTGGTACAACCTTGCCACCAGTTCTCTTCAATACTATGATCGTTCCATTTAGTACTGATGTGAAGTATCTAAGTAGACTTGCACATTTATAGTACCTTGAACTGACAACTGAAAAATTTATTACCAATGAGTATGAAGACAATTCTTGTGCAGTCCTTAATTGTCCCTATTATCTATTATGGTGATGTGTGCTACTATGACCTGAATGCAGATTTCCTCAACAAACTTGGCAGTCTTCTCAATTACTGCATATGATTTGTTTTCAGTCTGCATAACTATGATCACTCTGTGCATCGTTCGCTTCTAAAGTAACCATACACCAATGCAGAGAGCAAAGGGCGTTGACCACCTAGTTTTCATTTCTTGACCTGCTGCATTCCTTGATCTTCCATTTATCTAGCCCAATAATTTCAATACGTTTGTGCATACCACATTAAAAATCTCCATTAACAAAATAATCGCCTTCTTCCATGTCACACTAACCACATGGACTTTATTCACTCTTCCTTCTTCGTTAAGTCTATCTCACTGTGGATTGCACTCCCCCTGGAAATCAGGATGGTAACTAATCCATCATTCTTCAAAGTAAAAGTTTGCGAGCACATGCTCAGCAGTAGCGCTTGCGACCACTAGACCAATGAAGCAGTCAGGTGTTAAATTTGGCAGTAGGAAATACGAAATCTGCGCGGACGAAGACGTGCGCGAAATGCTAGTAAAAACGAAACTATAACGTTGGTTGAGCTTCTTTACGCTGAGGGAGGGCGATCCTAGGAATTTGCCACGGGCCCCAAACGGTAGAATTACGCCACTGGTTTATAGAACCATTTATAATTTACGAGGTACGAAATATTTAAAGTGAATCGTTAGAAAATAGATTAAATAAATCTATTATTTTTATATACCTGCCGCAAAGAAAATGCCGCTGATAGATACTTTAAATAGTGGCAGTATCGTCAGTTGGCAAACTGCAGTTTGAAGCGCACTGTAAAACTAAATGGAATATCACAAAGCGATAATATATCCTGAAAATTTTGCCTGAAACAATTCGTGACGCGTAAGCAAGAGAAATCAGAACTTATTATCAAATATTGTAAACAGTACACTTACCTACTTTCACTACGACAAAAAGGCATTGAAATACTTTATCGAAAAGATAATTTCCAATTCATCGTAATACATGTTATGATTCTTACCTCACTGCAACAAAATTTCAAAGAAGTAGAAAAACTTCACCAAATTTTTCAATACAACTATCTTGTAATAATTTTTTTCCGGGTATTGTCGAATTTGCCAACCAAACCAATCACACCAGGTGTTGCCAGCAAGGAACATAATTCATAGCATAGACTAATAATTTATCTATGGGCGGGAGGTTGCCAGTGCCAGCCAGCGGCTTTATGGGTAACGTGTGTTATCTTAGTTTTGGCGCGCAGTATTGTGTTCCGTATACGGTCAGAAATTCGAACCCCCAGGATTTTAAAATACAATGTGTAATTATTTCTTACTTTGACATTTTTTAATTGTAATTTTTGTAATGTTATGTAATTTGCTTCCTTGACTATATTGTAATCATAAATCATAATAATTTGTTTAAATCTGAATTAATTTTGACACATTTACTTAACAAATAATTTTGAAACTACTTGACTTAATCGTACTTACAATAATAATAACAAATAATTTTGAAACTACTTGACTTAATCGTACTTATAATAACTTATCTTTATTTGCATGTAAAAATTTGTTATATTTCTTTGACATTATTTTTTAAATTATTTTTATTGACATTATTCTTATATTCTTTTCTTTTGACATGTTTTATTTTAATTTTTGTCTGCAATGTTTATTTTTTATGGAATCTATGGACATTTGTACACCTTTTTGGTATAACATAGAGCACTTGTATATTTTGTTTTTCATAACATCTGTAATTTGTACCTACCTATGTTAACCTCATGTTCAAATGAATAAATGACTTATAAATAATAATTGATGTTATCTGTAGTTGGCAACCCTAATAAATACTCCGTCACTCTGTGACAATTTCATATTTGACAGGTAATTTTTCAGCTGTCACTGGCGTGGCGTTAGAGATGTGCCAACTCAGGATAAGACACGCCTTAAGGTTACTCAGATTGAAATTCATGTGACTCGAGTTGAACTCGAGTTACGGAACTCTGGTAAATGGATGAAATTGAACGAATTATTGTTTTTTCCCCTCTGTTTCGCGAAGATTTTTTTTATAGATTCGCAAGGAAACGTATATTGAGACTATTTTAATTATATAAAATACAATTTCAGTAGAATTTAAATATAAAATAAGGTTAAAATACATGCCAAACCAGAGACGTCAATCACGTACTCGCTTCTTCATTTACCGTGGCAATCTAATTCAACTCGATCGCGGCATCTCAATCTGAGCGCAACTCGAATAATCGAGTTAGCCATACATAGCTGGCGTCACCAGCTCAAAGTGTTATCGATTCTTGCCGAAAAAGATCCTTAGAAAATTAGATGTAAATATGTTTAGTTCATTTTATGAAAATCAAGAGAGATACCTTAATAAACGATTTCTCATCAGTAAAATCAGGGATTTTTTTAGTTCAGGGAATTCGTTAATAACAAATTACCATATAAAGAGTATTCGGTAAAAAACAAGACATTTATTTTCTTAATGATTTTACATTAAAAAGTTTAGAAAATAAATAATATATCTTATAGTCTCAATAGAAAACACATATGTGGTCGTCCAAATCAAAAGGGACCTTATGGCGGTAACTAGTTTCCGAGATATTAATAAATTCGTAAAATGCCTCAAAAAAATCGTTTTTTTATTAACTGTATTTTTAAAAAGATGATTGTATTTACTACATGTAGATGTGTTCAACTTTTCGAAAAGTCAATTTAAAAAAGTTTTGTATTCATCTAAAGTTTAGTAAAAAAGGAACCTTATCGCGGCAAGACCTAACAAATCGTTTTTCTTGTAATTCAAACCATATATTATATCGACATTTTAATATTGCAAGGTATATAATAACGTATAGCCGCCATTTTTTTTTTTTTTTTTCAGGATGGGAAATCATCATATGACTCCTCCCGCTCTGGGTGGAGCGGAAGGGAGTGTCAGACTCTTACTGACTAAAACCCACCCGTGTTCCTTCCTTCGCCCTTTATGTTCCGGGCCAGCGGTAACCCTTTCGGACAATCCCGCTGACCCGGCAGGCTTCGGCCCTTACGGGCCCCTTCGTTTAGTGCTGACATCTCTTTGAGGCGCGCGTGGAACACGTATGCGCCGTCCGGCACGGGCCTGGTCCTGATCGGACTGTGAGCTACCCATTGCTCTCCGCCCGCAGGCCCGCGCCTACGGTGGCCGAGAGTCGTCGCGCGGCTCCCGACGCCCGGAACGTCTCCCGCGGTGGCTGGGACGGGAGGCTCTCTCCCTCAGCCGTCCCGCCGCCTCCTTCGCTAGCGTGACTGCTTCGCAGAAGGAGGCGACTGCTCCCCACTCCCTCTCGCCCCGGACCATGGCTTGAACCAGGCCCGGACGCGAGAGGTCGCCGCCGCTGCCGATCGCCTCTACGAGGACACGGCGGTGCTCCGCCCAAGCGGGGCAGACCTCCATCGTGTGCTCCACCGTGTCCTCTGGGCGATCCTGGCAATGGTGACACCCGGGCGTTTCCTCCCGCCTGATTATGTGCAGGAACCTCCCGAAACTTCCGTGTCCAGTGAGGACCTGCGTCAGGCGGAGGTGAGGGCGCCATGACGCCTCTCTAGCCACTCCTCAAAGAGGGGTCTTACCGCCGCTATCGTGGCGTGCCCTGCGCTGGGTTGTGACAGTCGCTCTTTCCATGCCGCCATGAGATCGCGCCGGAGGTCCGTCCGCTCCGCCGCAATTTGCTGCGGAACCGGAGTTTCCCCCCGGCGTAGTGCCTCCGCGCGTCACTCATACAGGCGCGCGAGAACTATCGCCTCCAGATCCCATGGCGGCAGTCTGGCAAGGAGGCTTGCCGCCTCGCCCGAGATCGTGCGGTACCCCCGGATCAGCCTAACGGCTACCACCTTCTGGGGCGCGTTCAAATAATGGGCGGCTCGCCGCCGCAGTGAACGAGCCCACACCGGGACCCCGTATAGGGCCATGGACCGCACGACCCCCGCGTAAAGCCTCCGGCAGGAGGCGTTTGGCCTCCTCAGGTTGGGCAGGAGCCGTTTGAAGGCGGCCCCGGCCCGTTCCAGTTTGGGAGCCAAACGTCGGAAATGCTCGACGAAGTTCCACCGGCTGTCGAGGACGAGACCAGGTATTTCATCGTCGTCGTCTCGACGCCGATGTGAACCCCTCCTACCGTTAGTTGGGATCCCGATGGTGGCGTATTCCGGGGCCCATGAAACGACATGGCCTCGGACTTGTGCAATGCCACCTAGAGACCCAACTGCCGGATCCTCTCCACGACTATCGCAACCCCGCGTGCCATCGCGTCGGCCGCCGCCTGATGCGACCTCCGCGCCAGGACTAGCGTGTCGTCAGCGTAGCGTATAGCCGCCATTAGATAGTGTCGCACGCCGCCGCATGCGGCATTCTTTGTATATGCGTCTTAGGTCTAAGGTCCCACTATTGTAGTCCATATTTTGTTTAGGTAATTTTAATAGAGGTAATCTTGTTATGTTTTTTATCATAAAATATATTTTTAAAATAGGCTAAGGCTAATAGCAAAAGTAATTCATTATAACATCTGTTATTTCATTTTGTTTTATCTTGTAATGGCTAAAAATTATTTCATAAATGTATTTTTCGACAAAAACGTATCAAGATTGTTTACCTTTATTTAAATACTTAAACTAATTAACTATACTAAGAGATAAGTGTCAGCAGACTGCAACGGACCGCCTTAAGGGCCCTTTTTTACGTATATACTTGTTACGAACATTTTGTTAAATAAGTAACATTTTCATACCTTGTGATAATAAAAAAAAATTGTTAAATAAGTAACATTTTCATACCTTGTGATAATAAAAAAAGAAAATTTAAGTTATCTTGAATGTTGCACTAAAATATTGATTATGCATGCTAAAAATAAAAAAATATTGTTTAGTGCCTACCATTAGGGCCCTTTTTTAATTTGTTTGAAGAAATTGTTCAGTTCTCTATGTAACTTTACAAGATCATAACTAATAGTTATCATTGATCTCTTAGCTTTATTAGCATCTAAACCAATTATGTATAACCTATTTAGTGATTAAGTGTTGATTTTGTTACTGTCAGATCTCAAAGTTTATAAAAAATAAGAATTCTTGCTAGTAAATAAAAACTATTTTTTTTTTAATTATGTTTTGCTTTTATTTACATCTAAGGCCTTTCGCAAATCTATGTAATTAGTAGCAATATAAAAACAATAAAAGTTTAGTGAGAAACAGGCGGTTTACTTATTTTTAATACTATTATCGATACTTTGCATCTCATTGATAATGCATTATGTTGGCGGGTCTAGTTCCCACAACAAACAAGTTTATGCAAGGATTGTAAGAATTTCCATTAGTAATAATCATAGTCAATCAAAGTATACCATCAGTTACATAACTTCACACTAAAACATAACTTTTTTGTACGGCATACTTAAATTGCGATTTTCTCGAAACTTATAATTTCGATCAGTGAACTTCAAAAATTCGTAAAAAAATAACGGTAGTGGTTAGAAGGTTGGTTCTTGGGTCTATAGTTCGGTACATTTATGTAGTTTTCAGCCCTGTAGATAACTCATTTCCGCCATAAGGTCCCTTTTGATTTGGACGACCACATATGTTGATTTTCTATGCTAAAAATTGATTTAAAAAATCGATTGTTTTCGCCCGATAAAACGATTAATTGAGGTCAGATCGCCATCCCTACCGGCTCCATGCGTCATTCGTCCGACGTCATACTTCTTCTTCTTCTCTTCATTAAATGGCTTTTGCGGAAAAACCACCACAATTTAGCCAATGTCAAGTGTACTCGGGTTAGCCACCAAACAATTATGTTTTCATTTATCCTCCGACGTCATACTCCTACATCAAAAATTGATTGACGTTGACGCTCACTGCCAGTAATGACAGTTCTCATGTGTCAATTTTGACAAGTTTACATTTTTTTTTTTTTAAAGGCTAAGGTCTGAGACCATGCTGCCTAGTCATCAGTTACTATTTTTTTTTTTAGTCTAACGTGACATTAGAATATGGGTGTACACATTCTAATGTATTAGGAGTATTTGGCAGCAAATGTATCGAATCAAGTTTCCCGGTAAACTTCGCTGAGGTAGCCAAAACTACAAAAAAAATCTCAGCTCCATTTTACCGGGATCGCGTCTGTTTCAATGATTCCACATATTGTCCAGTTGCGCAGACACTTGAGATACAAAACTACACCAATTTTACATCACAATATCCACTAGGAATCAATTTGCGAATAATTAAAACAGCCAACTAGACTTCACTCGAATAAATCCCGCCAAAAACTCTGACAAGTTTACATTTTTTTAGGTGTGTTCATTTTATTATTCTAGATAATTAGAAAGGTATGTTCGTTTTAGATGTAAATTCTCACGAAAACAAAAAACGATTTTTCTCAAAATTGGAGGTCTTTAAAAATGTATGATATAACTAGAACGACTAGTTTTAGGGATGTCTATCCAAATATATTTAACTTACTCTGGTTGGAATTATTACATAATAAAAAACCATTTCTGGACATGTCCTTTCTTTAATAGATATTCAACTTTATTGCTAAAGCATAAGGTTCAAAGTTGATTGGGAAAATTTTACAGTTTCGGGTAGCTTGATGTGCTGCCGCCTGTACATATTGAGTCCGTATAGGATTTTTTCGAACTGCAGACAATTTTTCAAACAACTGATTGGTTTTTACAAATAGAGCTGTTTCCAGAATGTATAAACAAGGAAAAGTTAAAATTTTTAAAGATTTAAAATATGGTAAACAGCTATCTGTTGTTTTAAGACCACACATTGACCTTATACATCGCTTCTGCACCCTAAATACCAGTTCCTTATCGGTAGACCGCCCCCAGAAAATAATGCCGTACCGCAAAATCGAAGCAACCAGTCCATGGTATGCTGATACACAACTGTCTATTGTCAACTGTATAGCTATCACGGTTCTTGAGATAGTCTGGTGATAGACAGACAGACAAACAAAGTGGAGTAAAGTTGAGGGGGGGGGGTTACTTCTTAGTAATAGTGTTCCGTTTTTACCCATTGGGTACGGAACACTAAAAATGAAGCGTAAAATAACTGGGAGTGATTCGCTATTTTTCTCTTAAGTAATAAATTACTCTCAGCAGTTATAAGGATCGATAAAGTTCATAAAAGTATTTATCTATCGAAGTATATGTCCCATCTCTAATATTAGTTCCACGGAATCTCACGTTGCTATCAGCGCCAAAATAGCGAAAATCAAATGTCTTCATTTTGTCATCGATAGTATGAAGTCCAGTGTACTTGTGTATTCCTATCGTACGTCTCCAGTCTTTATCAAAAAAGAGCTTAGAGTCAACAAACACAAAATAACCTATTAATTATAAAACGTTCATAATTTATTAACTTTTCCACTAAAGCTGCTCTTTTACAGTGGTAGACGCTTCCCCTTTTCTTAGCTCGTCTTTTCACTGTGCAAGTGAAAAGACAAGACTGTGTTCAAGTCGCAAAAATTTTATCCTGTTTTCGTTTATTTTGTGATCGACAAAATAGCAACAACGGTGGGTTGTAGACGGATAACAGTGCTGCCACCTGTGACGAGCTTTCAGTTTGTAACCCCATTCGCGTGTTTCAATAAAGTTGTAGATATGAAGTCCGCACATTAACTGTGCACAGTACCAGTTTTAGCGCTACCGGCCGGCGCTCCGACCAAGATTTCTGTGGCGCCCCTCCCCTCACTGCCTCACTACTCATAAAGAGGAGAGGCATATATTATAGCTTTCATTCTTGTGCATTTAAATACAGATTATAAAATATGAGATTCAACTCATGCACAAAAGGGAGAATGCAGGATGCAAGAGTGAGCGCAGCGAGCTTGAAAGTTTTCGAACCATCCTCGGATACGTTAATTCGTTCATGCAGAAATAGAAGTTACTTTGTCGACTCATGTAATTCAGAGAACGTAGGCTGCAAGAGCTTTGCAAG
This sequence comes from Luperina testacea, assembly GCA_927399505.1. NCBI lineage: Eukaryota > Metazoa > Arthropoda > Insecta > Lepidoptera > Noctuidae > Luperina > Luperina testacea. Next base: position 12,419,078 of record OV656756.1, read on the forward strand.
AGTGATTTCCACTATTTTCCGTTTTAGTGATTATAAAACTAAACAATGTAAAACTACAGTTTTTATTAATTTTAACGTATAATCTCGTGGAGCACAACGTAACGTGCTTATTTCCTGGATTTTAATTCTAAAATAAAAGAAATAACCAAACAAATGATGAGGGCGCTACTGCGCGGTTGGCGTTTGGTCGGCGCCCTCGCAGTCAGCGGAGAACCTATTATGCCGCGACCACACCAACGGGAAACGCTGTTGATTATCGTCAAGGACTTGAAAACGAAATGAATTTCGTTCCGTTACCACTAATGTTATCGTATAACGTTCCAAAAATTTGTAACGATACTAAAACTGAGACTAAAATCTAAAAATATTAATAACGTTATAAAAGAAAATGTTATAGAATATAATTTTCGTAGAACAATAATTATAAGTATTACGTACACTCAATGAAATAACTGAAAGGATTGACATTTTTTTCCTGTTCATTGAATGAATTTGCAAGAGTAACTGAATACCATGTGTCTTACAATTTATAAAATAAGTATAAGTAAGCAAAGTACCACCCTATCGCTTTGGGATATCCTGTAATGATAGAAGTGGGGAAGCGCTAAGGTAGCCCGCAAAATTCAAATTTTCTTACGTTTTTTTGAATTTGCTGGTCAGTATTAAGTTGTACGTTGATTAATATATGAATCGCGGCCGTAAGAAATATGTGTTTACAGAATTCTAATCATTAAAGTCATCAACACAACTCTCTAAGACCACGTAAGTCCAAAGAATGATGATTTCATGAAACAGTTATTCTTGGGACTTACGTGGTCTTAGAGAGTTGTGTTGATGACTTTAATGATTATAATTCTGTAAACACATATTTCTTACGGCCGCGATTCATATATTAATCAACGTACAACTTAATACTGACCAGCAAATTCCAAAAAACCTAAAAAAAATTGTATTTCGCGGACTACCCTGGCGCTTTCGCCTTAAATAAAAATAAAATAAAAGTAACGTTATAGGTATCAGTAATATTAAGCTTATCCGCTTATTATAACGTTACAGGAGAAACGTTATAGGTTCATTTGTAACGTTATTCTTCATACTTTTCGTCATCTTATAAGTCATGAAGCTGGCAAGTTGAGTATCGAAATGAATAACGCTATTATATCGTTATACTAATAACAATATATTGATAATATTGTTACTGAACAGTTTAAGATTTCGTTCCGTTTGTCAGTATCGTTATAGCCAAGGAATTAATTTTGCTACGATCCTGGTGGAGCGGTACAAATTTTTGGTTACCGGAACTACGCGTAACATTATTTTCAGTAACGTTTCAAGTCCCTGATTATCGCGATGTTGCGCGTTAACCGTGGGTGTACCCACAACTTATCGTGATAATTTTACAACGGCATTCACATTGCCGATTGACCTTAGGCCATAACTCGGGTGGCGGAGTTTTTTGAGATCAAAGAGATTTACCGCGAAAATTATTGCGAACGTTGAAGGCTTGAAGCGGCCACAATTACGTTTGTCATTGCGCACCGTGAGGGCGTGTAATACTGTGCATCAGCGTCAACGTCCATCTTCAAATTTAAGGGGAATATTAGCGCCAAATTTATTGTCAATTGACGTTGACCGTTCAAGTGTGGCCACTCAATTTATTACATTTATTAATTATCGGCATAATTACCGCTGTGTTTTCGGCGATGATGGGCATTGCCGTTTCCCGTTGGTGTGGGCCGGCATTAGAGTATATCCGTTGGTTTTAAATGTTGGCATCACTGCTTTCAATAAAGGCTGGCTAGACTAGACTTGACCGAGTGTCGCCATCTTGAATTTCATCAAACGTCACCCTTTCCTTTGGTGAGCAAGGTGTGTTCACGTGAGGTTGTGTGTTCCCTTCATTAATAGGTCACACAATCCTCAGAATTTCGTGAAATATTCTTGTAAAATAAAAAAAAAAAACAAAAAAATACATAAAACCCAAAAAAATAGTAAAATAACAAAATTTAACGGGAATCACTTGATTTTAAGTTAGTGTACGTAAGCGTGCAACGTGGTCTGAGGAATGCGATAGTCGTTATAAAGAGAAAGTGAAGTTGATCTTTGCCTACGTTTAAGTTAATGTCGACGTGAACCGCTGCAGTGAAATTTAAAAATGAATCCTGGTCCACCTAATTACCCGATGGCATCTTTGTATGTCGGGGATTTACACTCCGATATTACTGAGGCCATGTTGTTTGAAAAATTTTCTACCGCTGGTCCGGTTCTTTCTATACGCGTATGTCGCGATATGATTACTCGTAGATCCCTTGGCTATGCTTATGTTAACTTCCAGCAGCCCGCAGATGGTGAGTAAATTTTTTTTTTCGTTCTCTATTTTTCTTAATATTACACTTCATTTTACCAGGTAGGTACCTAACCTACCCTCATGATGACCCTTTGACCATCATTTCATCATTTATCGTGTATTTTTTTTTAATAATTATGTTTTTTTTTTTGTATTTTCGAAATAAAATAATCAAACCTGTATCTGTATACTTACCATTATTGATATTATAATGGAATAGGTATAGATTTGATTTTTTTTCTATACCTTAACCTTTTTTCGTAATCATATTTATCATGTCCACTTTAATTTTATTTAAAGTAGGTATTGTCATTTAATCCTTGAATTATGTCTTCTGCCTATGTAAACCCCTGACACATGACTTTAATGGCTGATATTTTAGTCTTCTAAGCCCTGCTACAACACTCATTATAAGTGTAAACTTGGCATGGTACTTTACTTCTAAATTGTCCAATAGGGATCAGAATTTGCCTAGCATCATAGGGATCAGAATTTTCCCCAATCCATGTTGAGCTAGCCGTGCTGAAAGATTTGACCATGAAAATATCATCTATTATTTTTTTAAATATTGATTTTGTGCAGTTTTATTATAAGTTACTTTTGACATAAACATCACAAACTTTCATACCTTTTTTTTTTTTAAAAGGATGAAAACATTGTAACTTTGGTACTAAGTTATACAAAGTCACACTAAATAATAGCTTGGTATCTTATTTTAAACTTCAAATACTTGTCTGTGGGGGTTTTGAATAGGTTAGGAATGTGGTAACTAGTTCTGGTAAATTTAAAGATAAATATTGAATGATTATAAAAAAATGTTACTTCTAATATTAAACCTAATTTTATGTAATTAACTATTCACTGGTCAAGTGTCTGAACTTGTAACATGTTTGCCAAAGAAACTTCCAATATGTGAAAGACAAGTAAGGACATAATTATGAAAATTCAAAATATACCACAGCTATCTTTTCTGAAATCTTAGAGAAAATTGCAATGTTATGCTGAGCATATTTATTTACAATGCTGAAACTCTACCCCGACACTATGCAACTTGGTTGCAAAAGATCAATACTCATGTATGGACAAATGCCCGACTCATCTATATATAAAATGGTAAACTGACTGACCAACTGGGTGATATATCAACGCACAGCCGAAACTAATGGGACTAGGAATGTGAAATTTTGCACACTCACACGGCTTCCTTTTATAATGTAGGGGGGCACTAAGAAGGGTTTTTGGAAATTCAACCTTTAAGGGGGGTGAAAAGGGGTGATTTTGTTTGTATGAAAAATCTTATTCTTTGAGTTAATAAACTTGAAACTTGGCATGAATACTTATCTAGGTAAATTATGGCATTATTATGAAGTTTGGCATTTTTGTTTTTCTAAACTACCCCCTAAAGGAGGATTGGGGGATGTCTAAAATTGTATGGAAGAATTTTAAAGTGCGGTCCGATTTACTCCAAACACTGTATTTATACTTAAAACCAACAAAAATAAAGAATAACATTTATCAGGGTTTTTCGAAAATGTAAGTACCCCTAACGGGGTGAAAAGAGATTGTGGGTCCATATTTTTTTCACAGATAGGTCATATTATTACCTTAACCATATTTTTACCAATCATAGTTACCATAACATAAGTTTTAAACAATTAATGATAAAAATAATTGCTAATGCAAACCTAGATAATTATTGTACTATGGTTTTGCTATTAGGTAATAGCACTGCACAGTGTTATTATTGCCCCGAAAAACGGACATCCCCTTTTTATTAACTAATCCGATAGCACAGATTATTTAGAAAGTAAGAGTAAAATACCCGTGTGCCAATTTTACACCAAACACGAGTAAAAAAAATTTTGTTTTTTTTTTTACTTTTTCTAAATTAATTAATTACAAAAAAAATACGCATTATTTTACCCCTTTCTTTATTATGTGTAATAATACTATATTAAAGATATGTGAAAAAAAATACAAAAGGGTACTAACTAGTATAGATGTAAAGGAATATGGTTTTTTTGTGTTTTTAGATTTTGATTTATCATGGCTGTATCTTTGCTTAGTTGGATTCAATATTTATTGTAAATCATGTTTAGACCCCAACCAATCACTTAAAAAAAACCGCATCCAAATCTCGCGGTGTTTAAGAGTTATTCACTTCTAAATTTTATTCTGATAATTTTGATTTTAGGGTCATCACTTCACAAAAAACATTATTTTTGTTTATAGATTTTAATTTTATGTTGAATTTTATTTATATCATAGAATAATACACATATACATATTAACGCCCACTCCCACAAAATTTTACAAATAATATTCTTAAATCTTTTTATTATTTTTACATCGGACAAAAATACAAATAATAGTACATTTTGATACAAGTGGAGAAAGTTTGTTATTGTATTCGAGGCGGAATTATAATGAATGTTTTTGAGCCGAGAACTGCAATAACAAATGTCCACGTGTATCAAACGACGTTTTTCAATACACTTTTGAAGAAATAAAATAACGAAAAATATTTTTGTCATGAATTAAGAAACTATGATTTTAATTTTCTTTTTTTTTTTTGAGCTTTGCATTCGCCAGGTTGAAGGAGAGGCAAAGGTATGAAGCCGTTAAACAGCCTAATATAAAAAAATAGATTAATTTTATGTTTTTGAATTCAGTACACAAATAAATATTAATTTGTTAAACACAACTAAAGTAACTAATAGTTTCTAATAATCATGTTTATCTATGATATTCTATTTATAAACACAATTTGAATTTGCACAAAATATTTATGCCGGAAAGACTCGTAGCGCTTTGCCGAAATTAGAAAAAAAAACAATCACCTGAGATTAAGCATTGAACCAATTTGAACTAAGTATACCTATACTTAGTTCAAATTGGTTCAATGCTTAACTCACACACTTGTTTGTTAATGCTAGTTATCTGTGGCAATTTTCATTCCCGCACACGTGCGGGAAAATGGAAAAAAACGCACACGTGTGAAATACATTGCATGTTATACCTAATCGTAGTGCGTTATGGACCAGTTTTCGAGGAAGTGTATTGAAAAGCTAATTAGGGTCATTTAGGGTAATTGTAAACTGGGGTGATTGGAAACAACTCCCAATAAACTTTTAATAATGTATTTAGGTTGACGGTTGTGATATGGAACGTTATTTAATTTGTTGTCTATGACTACAAATTTCAATTTATTCATCTGAAAGAAAAGTAACCTCAATTTCAGTGTGACGAAAAGTTGTCTGCAAAAAAATCGTTTTCAAGTTTTTGCACGAAGTTGATAGTTAAAGATTTTATAAGAAAAGTTGATAGATAAGTTGTTGATTGTTTTTTTCGCTTTGATTTAATGGAATTATCTTTGCATTTTTCAAACTTTCCATCAATAACATCAATCTAACAAGCAGCAAAGTAGTGTTTACATTTTCCCATACGATGTACTGGGTGGAGGTAATTGTAAACGGGTTAGGGGGTGATTGTAAACAGTGGGGTGATTGTAAACTCTTATCATTTCTGCTACTAACATGGTGATGGGTAAACGTAAACATTTCGTATCAGGTACTTTTTCAAAATGCCACGCGTTTACATCCGAAAAAGAGAGACATAATATACCTTCTATCTAATGAGATTCCTGTTGCTGCGTATGCAGAGTATCAAGAAAATGATACAGTGCTCGTAAGATACGTTGGTAAAAAAAGCAGTCTACTTTGTCTGGAAAGTAGTGTCAAATACCAAAAAACGAGACAGTGTACATCCTGTGTATACTGTCTCGTTTTTTAAAAAAGTTGGTGGAAAGGATAATACGAGATTTCTTGCCACAACCGAAGATATTGACACTATACCAGCTACTATGATTGTGAAAAACGTAAATTTGCTTACTTTGAATGAAAAGGAAAACGAGTTTATATTGATGGATGATGAAGACTATATTTATTTTGATTACTAAGGCATTATGTTTGAGATGGTTGCAGTTAATTTAAAAACAAATAATAGACAGCGCTTCTATATATTTTGTTTTCTTTTACCCCCTTTAAAAATGTATAGGTTTCCTTAATTAGTTTACAATTTCCCATAAAACAATTAAATGTTCCCAATCACCCCGTAATTTAGTCAATGCAAAATATCGAAGCTAGATGATTTGTTTACATTTACCCCTGTATATTGGTAGACACTCAGAACAAAATCTTTTGCATTTATGAGACTCAAAACAGTGAAAACGAGTTATCGGAATTATAATGCTTATCACGTAGGCTTACTTTTGGTGTTCACATTTACCCCAAAATATCATTTTTTGTTTTAAAGTCAGGGTAAAATGTAAACACTTCATTTTCAAAACCGCTAATGACGCAGTTCAAATGGTTGATGTTGCAGTTTTTAGATAAATTACTATACAATCAAAGTAATTAACTCTTCTTTTCTAACTGCCAATATTTTTTTTTATAAAGCCAAAAGTTTATTAGTTCAAAAGGTATTTTTCAAAAACGTTTACAATTACCCTGATTGACCCTACTTATACTATAATTTGTTCATGCTTTATTGCATGTCAAGCCAAGTTCAGAGATAAACAGGGTGAAGTACACCTTACACGAACCATTTCGAGCTACTTTAGACCACCTAAAAATATTAAACCTACAGTGGAGTCATTTTAATAGGTAACATTTGACGTCTGTCAGTTTTATCCTCATAGTGAGGTGACCTGCTTATGAACATCGATTAAAGTGAATGAATCGATACGGACTTGAAACATATGCGAATTTAAAAAATCATCAGGCGAATCCCTGTCCCATTATTATTATTTTTTTCGTAAATTTAAGGAGCAAAATAAGACAAGTACACAATTTAACAAAAAAATTGCATTTATTCAGTTGAACTATCAGAACTGTTAAAAGTATTGTCATCTTCATCACTGCTGTCAGCACTCAGAGATATTATTAATTCATTTTCAATAATATTGTCTATTCTCACATCTCGTTCAAAATCTTGTAAAATTATTTTCTTTGTTTTCTCTACGACTTTTTTCCAGTCTTCTGTAGTGACTTCTGCACACGCAGTTTGTAGCAGAGACATCATTTTAGCAGTACTGAAGGGTGGTTCAGTATTGTTCCGCGCTGCATAACCGTTTATTTGTGCCCAAATAAGCTCGATGGCGTTATACTGGCAATGGTAGGGAGGCAATCGAATAACTTCGTGTCCATGCTCTAGGGCTAGTTCATCGATTACATAGCGGAGCTTGGACGGCTTAGTTGCTTTTACTAGATTTAACAACTCAACTTTTAATAAAGATGGACTTGCATCCACACCATTTCTTACCAGCCACGAGACAATTTCTTGCTTTTTATATGCTTGAGTTGGTGGTTTATCAACTTGTACAGAATGATACGGTGCATTGTCCATTACAATTTTCGATGGGTTTTCTAAGCTGACTAGCAGCTTCTCAAATCACTCTTTAAAAACCTCAAAGTTTATTTCCTCATGGTAATCACTTGTAGTTTTAGAGGCGAATGCGAGGAGGCAGTTTTTCTATTTCATTATTTTTTGTATTTTTATAACTAGTTAGTTAAAAGAATAATAAATAATTTTTTTATTATAATCACAACGTGGTTATTAATTTATGGTGATATTTCTTCACAAGTCATCATTGCATTCGATTCTACTTATCAGCTTTTGATTTTTAGAGTAACATCCCTAGTGTTTAAAAAGAAAAATGGTTAACTGACGTAACCTTGTAACGACGTTCAGTTCTTTAGATCAGAATTAATTGTTTATTATGTTTAGAATGGTTTATTAATGAAAGCAAATCGTAAAATTACTCGTATCGGTCATTATTACAATAAATATGTAATCGTAATTGAAAAAAGGTAAGCAATTGTGCAGTTCTAACAAAACGAAAAAATATGTTATTTTATGCCCGCCGTTACAAGGTTACGTTGTTGAATATTTTATGAATTGTCAAATGTTACCTATTAAAATGACTCCACATTACCTTCGTTAAAGCAAAACTCTCAATAAACAAATACTTTGAATACTTGCCAAATTGCATCATCAGTAGCAAGGAACTTAATAAACTCTCTTTTACCTCCTTAGAACTTGGTACTCACATGATTTGCTAAGATCATACCTGAAAGATAGAAAGGTTAAAGTTCAAGTAAACGGCATAAACTCATAGGGTCTGAAATGACAATGGGCGTTCCTCAAGGTTCGATATTGGGTCCATTCCTCTTTTTAGTTTACATTAATGATTTACCCCAATTACTTCAAAATCAACCGATGATGGTGTTATTTGCAGATGACACCTCATTGATCTTTAAAATAGACTGATGGTCACAAAATCTTGACTATGTGGATAACTCTATTCTTCAGGTCCAAGATTGGTTTACGGTAAATAATTTAGTATTTAATGGAAAAAAAAACCAAATGCATTAGATTTAAATTACCGAATGTTAGAAGTAGCGAATGTGAAATCATATTGAATGGCCAAAAACTAGAATTTATTAATCAGACAGTTTTCCTAGGAATCACGCTAGACGAGAAATTACAATGGGGACCTCATAATTATAACATCTATTGCGGGCTATTAGAAAGATAAGACAGTTAACAGATGTAAAAACCGCGCGTTTGGTCTATTTTAGTTACTTCCACAGTATTATGTCATATGGCATTTTACTATGGATTTTACTATGGGGTCGGGCTGCTGACATTGAATCCACTTTTATTTTACAAAAGAGAGCTGTTAGAGCCATATATAATCTACGTCACCTCGAATCTCTTGGGGAACTATTTAAAAAGGTTAATATAATGACGGTACCTTGACAATTCATTTATGAAAATATTATGTATGTAAGAAAAAAATCAACATCTCTTTATTAAAATAAGTGATAGACATCATTTTAATACTAGAAATAAAGATAAATTAGATCAACCTTTTTCAGATTATATAAAGTACGTACATCTTTTATGGGGTACTGTGTTAAATGCTACAACAAAATACCTTGTGTCATATTGCAATTAAGTGAAAGAAAATTTAAAACTCGCATGAAAAGTACACTATGTAAACAAGGATATTACAAATTAGAGGATTATATCCAAGATAGAATGCTTGGAAACATGCTGGTCCTGCTCCATAGGACAATCTAGAGAAAACAAACTGGTTTCTAATATATATTTTATTTTAAAAAAATTATGACATTGATTTTTACCATTTGTGACTCCAGTAACTCACACACTTGTTTGTTAAAATTCTAGGAAAATCATCTACTTTTACAATATTTGTAAATATGTGAGCACCATGTATCTATCACATAATTGATTTACCTGTCATTGCTTCATTTTTAATTCTTTTTACCTGTTGTGGTAGACTACTCGTAATTTTATTCTAGGTGCATCGTCTTCACATATAATTATAATTATTATGTATACAAAACCTTGGACTTAAAACATTTTAAAAGAGTAACGGTGGAGTTTCTTGCCCATTCTTCTCCATTCGAACACTACCTTTTGGAAAGTGCGACTAGAATCAATTCAAATTCACTGTAAATTTTGACATTCAAAAGTGCCTTAATGTGCCTATTTGATATAAATTATTTGACTTTATTCTATTCTATATTTTTGAGGTTCTGGCTCCATTGGTAACGTTCGCTGATTGTTCTATGTTATGGGTTTGGTTTCCGCACTTAGTCCTACAATGGACCATTGTGCGTATCGTTCGATGATTTTGCCAATGTCAAGGTATGAGAAGATAATGATCGTAAACTGTTACACAACTATTGATCAATGTTTGTACCGGTGGCATCCATGGATCCCCATTCCCCATGCTAAAAAGGACAAAACATTTTTTGATTGGTAGATGTAAAACGTCACAAAATAGATGTTTAGAACATTCAGTAAATCTATAATAAGTAAATAGAAATATCAACTATAACTGGATTTTATTAATGCTAATGAATTTTTAAAGGATTTTAACTGCAGGGGTATGGGCTAAAGACAATAGGAAAGGAATGTTAATTGGGCGGAGAACATCAGAAGGGAGTATGTCGTAAAGGGTAGTGGTTAAACGAGGACAGGAAAAAAGATCTTATTATTAGAAGCCTCCACGCAAAGTTTTAACCTGCGGAGATAAATGGTTTACGAGAAAAAGAAATCAATATCGTAGAAATTAAGGAATGTTTTGTTACTTTTGAAATTAAAATTTGGTCTCACCATTGAACGTTTCGTTTTACGTAAGGTCAACGCGCTAAAAGGTTTAACTTCATAATAATGATGAAATAAATAATTGTATATTTAGTGAGTTATGAGTTTTTAGGCATATTTCATTATATTTCGCTGATTTAAATCAGTGCTATCTAGTGTAGTGTATTTACAGACTATTGCCGATATGTGAAACTAAACGTAAAACGACGCCATTTTGTGCTGTCACTGTTACTTTACATAATTATGATAATTTACATAGTCTGTCAGTCATCGTTTGTCAACTTAGGATGCAAGAGCGAGCGAAGCGAGCTCGGTACTTGGGACACCCTGACTCTGACAGGTTAGGTTAGAAGGGGATGGCGGTATCGCATTATTTTTTTTAAACCACCCAGAAGTTGCTCCGTTGACTACGCCTAACCACAATGAATCTCAAGCTGGCAGCTCCGTAGGGCTGGCGCGCACGATCGGGCCAGGGCCGAATCGATGGCCCCGGGCGCAGTTGCTTCTCAGTAAATTTAGAGTTTTCATGTAGAACATATTGGAGAGATCATCTGTGATTTTTTTCATAATTTTTTGAGTCTTTTTTCCATAGTCTAGATGTCCAAAACTGTGGAAAGTGAGCCTTTTCTTGCTTTCTTTTGTTTATAAAAATTCTTCCAATTGTTGCTTCTCAGTAAATTCAGAGTTTTCATGTAGAACATATTGGAGAGATCATCTGTGATTTTTTTCATAATTTTCTGAGTCTTTTTTCCATAGTCTAGATGTCCAGAACTGTGGAAAGTGAGCCTTTTCTTGCTTTCTTTTGTTTATAAAAAATCTTCCAATTGTTGCTTCTCAGTAAATTCAGAGTTTTCGAGTAGAACATATTGGAGAGATCATCTGTGATTTTTTTCATAATTTTCTGAGTCTTTTTTCCATAGTCTAGATGTCCAAAACTGTGGAAAGTAAGCCCTTTCTTGCTTTCTTTTGTTTATAAAAAATCTTCCAATTGTTGCTTCTCAGTAAATTTAGAGTTTTCATGTGGGGCTGGCGCGCACGATCGGGCCAGGGCCGAATTGATGGCCCCGGGCGCAGTTGCTTCTCAGTAAATTTAGTTTTCATGTAGAACATATTGAAGAGATCATCTGTGATTTTTTTCATAATTTTTTGAGTCTTTTTTCCATAGTCTAGATGTCGAGAACTGTGGAAAGTAAGCCTTTTCTTGCTTTCTTTTGTTTATAAAAAATCTTCCAATTGTTGCGTCTCACTAAATTCAGAGTTTTCGAGTAGGACATATTGGAGAGATCATCTGTGATTTTTTTTCATAATTTTTTGAGTCTTTTTTCCATAGTCTAGATGTCGAGAACTGTGGAAAGTAAGCCTTTTCTTGCTTTCTTTTGTTTATAAAAAATCTTCCAATTGTTGCGTCTCACTAAATTCAGAGTTTTCGAGTAGGACATATTGGAGAGATCATGTGATTTTTTTCATAATTTTCCGAGTCTTTTTTCCATAGTCTAGATGTCCAGAACTGTGGAAAGTGAGCCTTTTCTTGCTTTCTTTTGTTTATAAAAAATCTTCCAATTGTTGCTTCTCACTAAATTCAGAGTTTTCGAGTAGGACATATTGGAGAGATCATCTGTGATTTTTTTCATAATTTTCCGAGTCTTTTTTCCATAGTCTAGATGTCCAGAACTGTGGAAAGTGAGCCTTTTCTTGCATTCTTTTGTTTATAAAAAATCTTCCAATTGTTGCTTCTCAGTAAATTCAGAGTTTTCGAGTAGAACATATTGGAGAGATCATCTGTGATTTTTTTCATAATTTTCTGAGTCTTTTTTCCATAGTCTAGATGTCCAAAACTGTGGAAAGTAAGCCCTTTCTTGCTTTCTTTTGTTTATAAAAAATCTTCCAATTGTTGCTTCTCAGTAAATTAGTTTTCATGTAGAACATATTGGAGAGATCATCTGTGATTTTTTTCATAATTTTCCGAGTCTTTTTTCCATAGTTTAGATGTCCAGAACTATGGAAAGTGAGCCTTTTCTTGCTTTCTTTTGTTTATAAAAAATCTTCCAATTGTTGCTTCTCAGTAAATTCAGAGTTTTCGAGTAGAACATATTGGAGAGATCATCTGTGATTTTTTCATAATTTTCTGAGTCTTTTTTCCATAGTCTAGATGTCGAGAACTGTGGAAAGTAAGCCTTTTCTTGCTTTCTTTTGTTTATAAAAAATCTTGTAATTGTTGCTTCTCAGTAAATTTAGATTTTTTATGCAGAACATATTGGAGAGATCATCTGTGATTTTTTTTTCATAATTTTTTGAGTCTTTTTTTCTATAGTTTAGAGGCAGAGAACTGTGGAAAGTAAGCCTTTTCTTGCTTTCTATTGTTTATAAAAAATCTACCAATTGTTGCTTCTCAGTAAATTTAGAGTTTTTATGTAGAACATATTGGGTCTTGCTTAAAATCTCTATTTCTAGTAAAGCGCCCGGGGCCATCGATTCGGCCCTGGCCCGATCGTGCGCGCCAGCCCTACGGAGCTGCCAGCTTGAGATTCATCTAACCACATACATTTTTGTATGAAAGTACCTTGTAGTAAGAAGTAATGTATCTTGTAATAAATAACTGTGGTTATAGCTCTACCACCTACGATGGTATCAAAGAGTGGAATAAGATGAACCAATGATAAATTAGAAATATTTTGTCTAATGAGGTCTTAAAGTCATTGTTCTTGGATACTATCAAGTTTAATCAAAACTAATAATAAATTTTGGAAAAAAGGGGGGAAGGGGGCTGCTACTTCCCCCTTCATTTTATTCGACACTCCCCACCTCTTCTGACCTTTAAATAGGTGTCTATACATGAAAAGGGGATTGTCCATTTTCTATAGGACTTTGGCCACTCATAAACAAACAGTTCAGCTAATAGTATGTGATTGATTTAATAGCTCATATCAGTAAGAATGAGTCTATAAACCTAGTTTTGTATCAAGATGTATATTTAGATATTTTTTTTTACATTTAATTGATCCGTATCCGAATCCGTAGGTGTGCCAGGTTCAACGTAAATACAAGGTTCGGGGTCCATAGAAGTGCCAGGGTCGTCAACAAGGGAAGAATCGGAATGCATTTTAACAAAAAAAACCAAAGTAGTCGTTACAAAACTCACAAAAAAAAAACAATACTATATCGATCCATTCGAAATCGATTAAAATGTTATAAGTTCTCCAGAAATAATGTATAAAACGTCAGTTTATAATTTTTTATGTCCTAAATCGTTTATTAGCATTTTTACTTATGTGATTTAACGAAAACTATGTTAAATACAGTGGAGAGATTGCACTGTATTTTAATTCGATTTGAATTTGTTGTTTTAACGAGTTTTAGTTTGGCAACACCGAACCAAATCCAAAGTCGGAACCTGTGTAGACCAAATAAGATACTAAAAAAAATAGATTTTTACAGTGCTGATTGATACAAAGTTATTTGCATCAGATAATTACTAAAATATAATTTCAAATAATGGTAAATTACTTTTTTGCATAGCATCGTGTTTAAAAATGGCCAAGTCTGGACAATGCCCTTTGAAAGTTAGGTTAGAATATTAATAAGATCATATCTCAATAAGGAGGGGATTCCGCAAGTTTTCCTTCAAAGTCTTACCGGATTTTACTGCGTGGCTTGATTAACTCGAAAATCTGTATAAATAATCTTTGAGTCAAGTAATGAACACAATATCCCAAACGATTTTTCGAAATTCCAACCCCGCGGGGATAGTTTATTTGAAAAATCTGATCCCTTTGATCTATATAGATAGATACTTAAAAATTGGCCCCGAATACTATTTATCTAAATAAATGATAAATATCATAAACATAACATTTTCGAAATTTTTTGAGGAAAGTACGACATACACGCGGACGAAGTCGCGGGCGAAGTGCTAGTAGTCCATATAACGTGCGGTAAATGGTGATAAATTGTAGATTACAGATGAAATCATTTTCTTTAAATACAAAAAAAAAACGGCTCCGTTTTATTATTTGAAAGTGTTTACTTTCAGTATGGTCCCATATTAATTTGGTGAATATCTGATGAAGACTTGAGTTTGGCAATGGAACTACTTTCCTAATCAAACACAAACTTGTGCATGAAATGTCACTCTTTATAATTGACTGTGTTTCAAGTTGTAAATAGAAACAAATTTTATGCATTAGACATAGTTTCTGTTGCATTACCAAAAGACATTCAAGAATAATGGTCTTGAAATGAACAGCACTGATTGGTAGGGTAGCATCTCCCTCTCACTGAATATGGCTGAATATGGATATATTCATTAATCTACTAAATTAGTAGTATTCAGTCTCATTCTCATGTGGATATTGTCTAACATAGAACTGTCAAAGTAAACATTAATACAAAATAATATTATTTGTATATTTTTTAATATGTAATAACCTTGCTAATTAAAACTGCCGAATATTATAATATTCTAAAAGAAGTAATAAATTAAGATTTTATGCAGTTAGCACTGAAAAAACCCTGGCCAAGGGTGTGTCGAACCACGCACAGTGAATGGTTGAATTTTTACACTTGCACAGTATTGATTTTACCAACTTCATAGGTTCCGTACGTAAAATACACGCTTTGACGTGGAGTTGCGGATACAGGCCCGTATTAGACAACTTTTTTTTTTCGTAATTTGACAACAGCATTGTTTCAGCAGTGCACAGAAAACACCTTTCCAATTTTCATTGATTTAGTACACATAGTCTCTAAATAAAATGACTGTTTGATTTCCGTACAGACGTGACATGACGAAATAATAAATTTCCGGTTTTATCTATTTGGCTACGAAACCCTAGAAAAGCAGATTTGACGGGGAAAAAAGTATGACGACTTGAGTGAAATGTTCATAATTTCAGGTTCATGTTTGTTCCCATAGTAAAAGTTCATAATGATGAGTACAACGACCTCTTAAGAGGTTCAGTTTTACCAATAACCCTGTATACTGTATGTACAAGTAATATGAACCTAAGAAGTAATGATCAAATCAAACTATATTTTCTTATAATATTGTTTACAGGCTACATTATTATTTTTTTTATTTTTATAACACACTACCTTTTACAATCTATAAAACTGTTATTGATAATGTTACTTACGGAGGAAGCGTCAGAGGAGCCCGCTAAATCATCAATCCAACCTAAGTTCATATTGATTGATATTTCATAAAATAGTCATTCAATAGGATTATATGAACTTAGGGTTGTATTGATGATTTTAAATATTATAATTCTGTAAATACATTTTACGATCGCGAATCATATTTTGTTCAACATACAACCTGACACTGACCTGTAAATTGCAAAAAATGTAAGATTATTTGAATTTCGCGGGCAACTCTGGCGCTTCCCCCTTACAATAGTCAACCCACCAAAGCTTGTCTGTTTTACATTATCTACTATTGGACACATTCAGCTATTTGAATTGCTTTGCATTCATTCAGTGGTAATGTATGTGTATATAATGCAGATATGCTAAGTTGATTAGTTTCGTTCTTGATTACAACAGCAATTTATTTTTTGTTTCAGCTGAACGGGCTTTGGACACTATGAATTTTGATATGATCAAAGGAAGACCTATTAGAATCATGTGGTCCCAACGAGATCCATCTCTTCGCAAATCTGGCGTTGGGAATGTTTTTATTAAAAATCTTGACAAAACCATTGACAACAAAGCCATGTATGACACTTTTTCTGCGTTTGGAAACATTTTAAGTTGCAAAGTTGCTCAAGATGAAAATAGTGCCTCCAAAGGATATGGATTCGTTCATTTTGAAACTGAGGAGGCAGCTAATAAGTCCATTGAAAAAGTGAATGGAATGCTGTTGAATGGAAAAAAAGTTTACGTGGGCAGATTTATCCCACGTAAAGAGCGTGAAAAGGAACTTGGTGAGAAGGCAAAGCTGTTCACAAATGTGTATGTTAAGAACTTTGGAGAAGACTTCAGCGATGAAGGCCTTAAAGACATGTTTGAAAAGTATGGCCGCATTACCAGCCATAAAGTAATGTATAAAGATGACGGATCCTCCAGAGGCTTCGGATTTGTAGCATTTGAAGACCCAGATGCAGCAGAGAGAGCTTGCATGGAATTAAATGGAAAAGAACTTGTTGAAGGAAAGCCTCTTTATGTAGGACGGGCTCAAAAGAAAGCTGAACGTCAAAAGGAGCTAAAGCGCAAATTCGAGCAGTTGAAATCTGAGCGACTGACACGTTATCAAGGTGTTAACTTGTATGTCAAAAACTTAGATGACACAATTGATGATGAACGTCTTCGTAAAGAATTTGCTCCCTTTGGAACTATTACTTCCGCTAAGGTAAGTGGTTATTGGATTCAGAATCACACAATGATTTATTTGTTGTTTCATGCCCTTTTTAAACAAAATAGATAAATAAATGAATCTCTAAATATAAAAGGAGGAACTGACTGACATACGCGCAGCCGAAACTACTGGGACTAGGAATGTGAAATTTTGCACACGCCTTCCTTTTATAATATAGGGGAGCATTAGGAAGGGGTTTTTGGAAATTCAACCTTTAAGGAGTGAAAAGGGGGGATTTTCTTTGTATGTAAAATATTATTATTATTATTTATTTAATATTATTATTATTATTTATGTCTGTAATTTATTTGGTGTACATAATAAAGAGTATTCTATTCCTAGAGTTAATAAATTTGAAACTTGTCAGGAATATTTATCTAAGTAAATTACGAAGTTTGTCGTATTTTGTTTTCGTAAACTTTCCCCTACAGGGGGGTTGAGGTGTGTCAAAAGAACAATGCCCACTTCCTATACATTAAAAAACCTGATGATGAAAGTTAATGTATAGTTATAGGGTATAGTATAAAGACTACCTGTAAGTGTATACAATAATGTCATATAGTTATGTAAACGATTTAAACGCTACGAAGACCAAAAAATATGAATGTTACTTTTGAGGTTAGGATTTTCCGTTACCAAATAGGTAATAAAGAAATAAATGTCCTAGAACCTAATTATTAACGCTCGGAGTTTCGTCTAAAATAGAAACACGTAACTAGCTATGGTAAAACATCTTTTTTACTTTGTTAATTCCTCGAAACCAACACATATGCACTTACTAACTACATTTATGCAAAGTATACGTTGACTTTTTGTTGATGGCGGCATTGTCAAGAGGACAGTTTTACAACGGTATGGTAAGCAAAGGTCGTCAGATGAGGAAGATATCGAGGTCCAGGGGCGGTAAATAGGGTCGTAAAAAGTAGTAACACATACAAAATAGCAACGAGACGCAAGCGCAACAAGGAAGGACTGCGCCGTTTGCCAATCGCAGACCTGTCAAATGTCTAAAAAAATCCGTTTCATTCGTGCGAACACAAATTCATACTGCATGATTAATTAATTTATTTTATTATTTTTAATTAATCTGTATTAAGTATACACAGACTAATAAAAAAAGTACTTACTGATAAAATAAAACGTTAAATAATGTATAAAAATCAGAAACGGAGTTGAATAAAGTCAAGTGTGTAAAATGGAACATCGTAAAAAATGGGAAGTTGAGGTGCGTTCAGGGTAATTGAGATGCGTTCAAAACATGGTAAAAGTTTACCCTTGACGTAGATTATGCTTATAGAATTTTGTTTTTCCTGCGTTTCTTTTAACATTTTGATTAGCGAAATTAATATACAATTAAACTAGCGACCCGCCCCGGCTTCGCACGGGTGCAATGCTGATACTAAATACACTACAGAAAATTAAATTAACCTTTAAAAATTAACGATTAAAAAATTAACCTTAGAATAGAATATAATTTATATTTTAAAACTACTATCATACAATTATTTATCGTAACTTACTTATAATTACTGATACGTTGTCGCGCTGAAAAGCACGTTTTTATAATAAACGCGTCCGATCGCTGCTAAATTCAAAGTGCTATAGGGAAAACCGCGGCCTCAGACGCGATAGGCACGCTCTTGCCGCACCGGGCGGCCGGCCGGTACCGCCGCAAACGCTACGTCCCGCAATTTTTAAATCTGTAATATCTTCGAAAATATTCACTTAAATCATACGGTGTAAAGGGCCATATAGATCTATATTAAATGAACAATGTATTCAAGGTATTTAATTGGTTAAAGATTAATGCTGTATTGGTTAAAATCGCTTCGAAAATTAGCCATTATTTGTCGTAAAAAGTAAATGACAAAAAGAAGTTATTGTGGGTTATCCATAAGAGATAGACATATACCATCACGGACTTTTCTGTAGACCTTTTCAATGTGTACAATACTTAGTACATTATTTTGATAAAACTCGTAGGGTTCAGCCTGCGTTTGCAATGTAAGCGGAAAAAATGTAATTATTTACGACATCACATGTCATTAGAAACCTCAAAAATAACAGTACTTCTCCACTATTTAATGGATGTTATTATACATATAAACCTTCCTCTTGAATCACTCTATCTATTAAAAAAAAAAACCGCATCAAAATCTGTTGCGTAGTTTCAAAGATTTAAGCATACAAAGGGACATAGGGACAGAGAAAGCGACTTTGTTTTATACTATGTAGTGATTAGCAGAATTTTAAGATTTATTTCATTTCTATACATAGTCAGGTGAAGAATGATCATTCTTCTTTGTATGGAAGAATTTTAACGCAGTCCAATTAACTCGAAACTTAGTGTTTATACTTAAGGCGAAAGCGCCAGGGTAGCCCGCGAAATTCAATTTTTTTAGGTTTTTTGGAATTTGCTGGTCAGTATTAAGTTGTACGTTGATTAATATATGAATCGCGGCCGTAAGAAATATGTGTTTACAGAATTATAATCATTAAAGTCATCAACACAACTCTCTAAGACCACGTAAGTCCCAAGAATAACTGTTTCATGAAATCATCATTCTTTGGACTTACGTGGTCTTAGAGAGTTGTGTTGATGACTTTAATGATTATAATTCTGTAAACACATATTTCTTACGGCCGCGATTCATATATTAATCAACGTACAACTTAATGCTGACCAGCAAATTGCAAAAAACGTAAGAAAATTTGAATTTCGCGGGCTACCTTAGCGCTTCCCCCTTAAGAACAAAAATAAAGGATAACATGCATCAGGGTTTTTGGAAATTCTATCCCTAACGGGGTGAAAAAGGGTAGGTAATTTTCCAGAAGCGGATTTTACTGCGTGGCTTAACTCGAAAATTGGTATAAATAATATCAGAGTCAAGTTATGAACACTCGTTTTTTAAAATTCTTCCTCTGTTGGGTTGAAAAGTGGGGATACACTTTATTGAAAAAATTTTATTCATTTGGTTGAAACTTGGCAAAAATACTTGCCTAAGTAATAAAGTTTATCATTTATGTTTTTCAAAACTACCCCTCAAAAAATATTTTCCACACAAACTTTAACACCCCTAAACCCAGGGGGGGTTTAGGGGTGTTAAAGTTTGTGTGGAAAATTTTTTACGCGAGGTCGGATTAACTCGAAACTTGGTAGTTACTAATACATAAAATAAAAAAAGAATGTGTTTTAGGGTTTTTCAAAAATCTCCTACCGGGGTGGAAAAGGGTAATAAAGTTTAAAGGGTTGATTTTACTGCTTGCTTCCATATACTCGAAAATGGGTATAAATAAATCTTTAAGCCATAAAAACGGAAAAGTACCAGACACTTTTTTTTTTAAACAAGCTAAGAAAAGGGAAGGACAGTTTATTTGAAAATTAGTAGTTTAACTTAAAATTTGGCCCAAGTACTTGTTTCTCAAAATAAAGTAGGTATGTAAAAAGATCGTAAACATTAATTTTAGAAAACTACCTTTCAATGGGAGGTGAAGAGGGTGTTCATTTTTTTTAAGAAAGTAAGAAAACCACGGGGCCTAACGCGCTTATTACACTATCGAATATTTAGGAAATCGCCAGATGTAATCGCAGTTCGAACAGAATGGATCCGATTTAGTGTAAATTGGAGGTCCAACCGCTCTACTTTCTAAATTTTTCCTAAGTTGTCTACGATCTAGGACAGTGTAATCACGGCGCTACTATTTAGAACGACTAGTCGGACTAATCTTAACTAAATTAATAAAAATTATTATTAAAACGACAAAAATTATTTTAATATGGCATTACGCGATGAAGGCTTTTGGTCTGATTGGAAATTTACAAAAATTATGACAAAAACGCGACTTTAAAGACGCCATCGATAGAAAATTCGAAACGTGCAACCCAGTACGATCCTTCTTCACGAATGCGTCGTCTGTCCGATTTAGAATCCAATTTAGGGTACCTAATGTGATCACTAGCTTCCGACTTCCTAGTTAGTGTTCCTAACTAGATTTCCTAAAAATTGGATAGTGTAATAAGCGCTTAAGTCGCAGGCAAAGTGCTAGTAGTTAATATGTCGAAATGTCGTACTTCAATTATTTTTAGTATCTCAAGTTCTCAGGTTCTTCAAAGTTATGTATTTAATCAAAGTTCTTCTGTAAGACAAAATTTATTATACTGTGCAATATCACGTATTGCTCAATGTTATTGTTTGTTAAGGTAATAATTTCTTCAATGTAGTCCGCGAATTCAGATAGTTACCTGATTTAAAATACATTTCGCGGCTATGATAATAAAAATAATAATTACTAAACACCCGCTTCTAGATCACTTCACTTTGGTAGGCGTTGATTCGTTTTGGAACACCCAGATCGTCGACTGGCGCTTCGTTTCTGGATCTTATTGATAAAACCAAGACTCTTCACCTGTAATAATGTAGTAAACACGCCGAGACGAACCTGCTTCAAATTTGTTTATCATATCACAGCACCATTCCACCCGGGCCTGCTTCTGAGCATCGGTGAGGTTGTGCGGCACCCAGCGTGAAACTATCCTCCTCACGAGAAGATGCACATGTACAATTTCGTGAAGGCTTCCCGATCCAACCTGCAGAATGTGCTGAATCTCTTGATACGTAATTCGCCTATTGTCTTGGATTAATTTTTCACTGCTAGCACGTTTTCTTCCGTAATAGCCGTCAAAGGGCGACCACTTCTGTCTTCATCCCCCCATAGTTGTCGACCGCGCTTGAATTAGTTATACCAACGATACACGGTTGCCTAAGAAGGGCCTTCATCCATGAATGCCATTTGAAGTCTATCGTACGATTCGTCCGGTTTCAGGTGACACTTAAAATCGTAAAAAATCATAGCGCGAAAATGTTCCTGGCAGTTCATTTTTAATGAGACACGATAATTATATTAAATTAGTTCGCAAACAATGTGGAGGGAAATTTTGAAATTGGAACGTACCTATGTATTTTTACCGTCTCCAAAAAAGGAGGTTATCAATTCGACACGTATATGTAAGTACTTACAAATATAATCATACTATCAAAATAGATTATAACTGGCCAGTCACTCATACATAAAAACTTCACTTCGCAATACTTTCTGAGTGGCCTGGTACATTGTTCATTGATACGTATAATGAACTGAATATTTTTTGCAAATAGTAAATTTTTCGCAATCTATAGGCGGGAAACATCGAGTATATCGACGCGTCACGCAAGCGCCGAGAAGTTTCGGAGCGCGACGACCGTGCTTTCACGATGATTTAGGGGCCCTTCTTTTAAATGACTGAGCGCGCGCGTATTTGTAGGAATTTATCGTGAAATCGCCGAACGAGCTCTCTTATCGATTAGACTTTTATTTTGATTATTTATAAGTATAGAAAAGGTAAAAGTAAAAACTTTTAACTTTTCTAATGTTTTTTCGTTTACGATGAGCTCAAAGCCGGAATATACATGCCTATAACTTGCACAACAGTATGCAAGTAGCTTGCATGCCGTGTGCCATAACAAATTCTGATTGGTGAATCGCATGCCAGGTACTTGCATAGTTTTGTGCAAGTTACAGGCGTGTGTATTTCTGGATTAATAGGAAATACGGGTGGTCGTTTCTCCAAAGAAAAGCTCTCGCCTGTTTTATTTCTGGTTAATGACCATAAAGCAATGATTTTTTACAGAGCAATAAATATTAACTACTTGTATGTCCCTATGTTTTCCTTTTTGATGATACATTATTTTTATAAGCTACTAGAACCCTCAAAAAATGTCATTTAAACCGCTGTCAACAGAGGCCTATTGTACAAATTTGACAACTATTAATGAAAAACATAGGGACACAGTATTATATGCTTCTTATTCTGTTTATGAAATATCTTTTAAATTGGTCCAACATTGGAGGAGGAAATAGGCGAGACCCAAATATTGAATTATGACTTTTGACTTTGCTTTTTCAAGTCTCTCTGACTGCATTTCCTATTAATATGTTATTCTAAAACCCTTTTGCTGACAGGCCCTAGGCCGGTGCCTTGTTGACTTAGCCGACCTCCCGGCACGGACAGTGAGGACGAGGAGGCCCCCAAACGCCTCGGGGCCCTGGTCTCGCACTACTTTGCACCTTAGTAGTTACGCCCCTGTGTAAAAAGACTCCTGTTTATTCATATATCATCTTAATTTCAGGTGATGTTGGAGGATGGTCGCAGTAAAGGTTTTGGATTCGTGTGCTTCTCGTCTCCAGAGGAAGCTACAAAAGCTGTAACAGAAATGAATGGTCGTATTGTTGGTACTAAACCTTTGTATGTAGCCTTGGCACAGCGCAAAGAAGATCGTAAAGCCCATTTGACTTCTCAATATATGCAAAGAATGGCCAGCATGCGTATGCAGCAAATGGGTCAAATTTTCCAACCAGGCGGCGCTGGGGGATATTTTGTGCCAACCATACCTCCCGCTCAAAGGTTCTATGGTCCTGCTCAGATGACACAAATCAGACCATCACCCCGTTGGACCGCACAGCCACCAGTTAGGCCCAGCACTCAGACTGCCGCATCAGGATACCCTAATATGCAGGCGCCATTCCGTCCAGCACCTAGGGCTCCTACTCAAGCTGCACTTCGAACATCTCTTGGAGCTAGACCTATTACAGGTCAGCAAGGCGTTGCTAATGCAGCCTCTATTCGTGCACCACTTGTAACTCAGGGTGGGCGCCCGGCAGGTTATAAGTACACCGCCAACATGCGTAACCCACCAGCGCCTCAACCAGCCGTGCACATACAGGGTCAAGAACCGTTAACATCGACTATGTTGGCAGCTGCTCCACTTCAAGAACAAAAGCAAATGCTTGGAGAGCGTTTGTTCCCATTAATTCAAAGAATGCATCCAGATTTGGCTGGAAAAATTACTGGAATGCTTTTGGAAATTGACAACTCAGAACTTCTTCATATGCTGGAACATGGAGAATCACTCAAAGCGAAAGTGGATGAAGCCGTTGCTGTATTGCAAGCCCATCAGGCCAAGCAGCAAGCTACTAAAAAGGATTAAGATATCCACAATAATAGTGGCCAAAATAAAATATAGTTGACCAGATTTTACAGGAACCCATAAATGTTCTTGTTAATTTTAATGCTTTGAACATCTTACATTGTTAATCCCGCTCATAAAAAATACATAAATAAAAATTGAAAAAAAATACAAAAAGTGGATTGCACTCTTTCCAAATAATTATATAATAACATTATTATACATAATACTTGAGTGCAAATCTGCAAACAAAAATAAGAAACTGTCAACATTTCTATATTTGAGAGAGTATTCTGAACTCTTAGACTTTTTACAATAATGGAAGTTTTGGTTTTAGTTTTTTCATTAGCTTTTTATTTCAATCGTACCTCAAGAAGAGGAGTTATTGGCTTATGTTCTTTCAATTTCATTCTTTTATCTTTAAAATCGGTTTTACATTTGTATGATACCATGAATTGTAAACTTGGTCTCTTCGTGTAGCTGATTCAATATTCCTTTATGATTTGTTATATATATTCTGTGAAAGCACATTAACCAGTTGTTTTTATTTCATATTCTTCAATACCCATACAGATCCAGGGTTCGGAGAAGAGGTCCAAATAAAAAAAAATGTTCCGAGTTCGAGAGAAAAAGATGGGATTCCAAAACAGGAACAAAACAGTTTGTTTTGTGCCCTCCGCGGTCTGCCAATAATTGCCGAACTCTGCCCTGCCCTACTTGCGACTTCGTCTATGTTTTTGATCGTTTAGGGTTAATATTGAAATAACTGATCAAAAGTTTGAGCTAGTTAAGGTCCATTCATTTGTGAACAGTGAACCGGGCATCAGTCCGAAAATTGTCAATCTGCTTTAAGGTGGATCCGCTGATGGGCCGTCCATACATTTTTCTTGGAAGCTTTACGCTAAACATAGACACCCTTTGTTGAAAACGAATCATTTTATCACTTTTCTATAATGAAATGTCCCCGCGACCGACCATTTTAGGAAATAACTTGCATTATTTACTGAGGAAAACGATAGTGAAATCCAGACCAAATTTGACACTTGCTTTAGTAGTGTGCGTGAATATTGACAACTAAACTCAAGCGCCATGATTGCGATAGTTTAGAGATGAGAAAGCTAGATGGCATGAGGCGTTATTATAATTCTGTTAAATCAATATAATACGTACACAATAATTGATTTATTTCCGTTCCTACCTTTCATGAACAGGTTCACCAAATAAAACTTTATAAATAAACTGACCTGATCAGGAAGAAAACTGCTTTTTTATCCCGTCAGGTGGCGTTTTGGCAACTGTACTTATTGAACTGTCAATCCACAACGAAACACGAAAACGAAACAAAGATAAAACGTAAACAAAGATAGTTTTTTGCTTGAAATGACTCAATGTTCAGCATTTGGTTGCAAAAACAAAGGTATTCATGTATTTCCTAAGCGTCGAAAATTGTGGGAACGAGCCCTTAGAAGAAAAGATTGGAAAGCGACTAATAAATACGTCGCTTTTACAACAGCTCGATTGGTCTAGTGGTCTCGTGCATCAGTAAAGTTTCACTAACGCCCGGGTTCAAATCTCAACTTATCCATATTCTTTTTGTTGATTTTCTTATTTGATATAAATGTTTTTTTAATTATTATTTTACTTTTTACCGATTTTCTTGTTTGAATATTTTCAGTAATTATTACTTTTGTTGATTTTCTTATTTTTGTAACAATTATAATGCAATTTTATTGTTTTTTCTTTATACCTAGTAAAAAGAAATGGTTGGCGAGCAATCCGTCAGCAGATAAACCATCGGAGAAAACTTTATTAGCTTTGCGTTTCCTCTCGCCGCCCGTAATGTTGGCACGATTGCTTTTCATTGAAGAATTGTTTTACATTCAATGAAAACCATTGGTGCCAACATTACGACGAAAGGAATTCTGTCGTGAAACGCACATAGGATTTATGCGACGTTGCCGTCCCACCCAACCTGTGTTCGCAACCTTGAACTACATTGAAAGAATTACGAAGAAAACGTTGCCACTCTTCTTTCACTCAATCGACATAATATTATTGTAATAATAAAATATAATTTTGAAGCTCGCTTGTATGCAATAGTATTGGCACGCGGAATTTCTCGCGTGTTATTTTTATTTTGTATGCTTTGCATTTTCATTGATTCTAATTGCAATATTTCTAGTATGTTATTGCAATTTATTGTAGGTATAGTGATAATGATTCGAGATACGCAATTTTATTTAAAAATAAAAGTAAGTAGGTAAGTACCTATCTTTAGGCGGTTTTAGAAACAGCAAGTTGGCCCGTGAGTTAGGTTTTAGACGCTGAAATAACGTCACAATACTTACTAAATACTTACCTATGTCTCAAGTACAAAGTTAGTGGTTATTATAATTTTATGTATTTTTGGTCAACAATAAATTAAATAAGTAAGTCCATATTACTATAATTCGGTAATCCAACGAGTTTGCAAATAGAAGAACCTACAAAATAGAATACCTTTTACGCATGTTGTAAACAGTTTCAAACAAACAAACATTATTTTAGTTTGGTACTTTGGTAGGTAAGTCGCTTCGGCGCGGCGGCGCGGCGGCGCCCGGCGGTGCCCAGTGCGCACAGAAAAACAAGGTTACCTTTCATAAAATTTTTGAAAAATAAAATGTTTATTTGATAGTTTCCAGTATACAGTTTTGTCGAGTACATTAAAAAATTGAATAAATTAGTAAGTACGGGTTTTCTTTTTAATCTATATACTAAAAAATTACTTTTCACGTCATATTGTTGAAACCTGAGAGCGGGGGCACACGATGCGTTGCGGCACCGCAACGCAAAGATTTCACCGTATCTGCGGGCACACGAGCGGTGCGGCGCCGCAACGTTGTTATGTCGCAGCGGCGCCGTAGCAGCATTGGACAGAGTACACTAACTGTTTATGCGTGAACAACTGAGCGGTGCCGCTCCGACGTCGCAACGCATTCACCCCTCCCCGCCTCGTCTCGGTGGTTGCAAGTCCGGTGCGGCGCCGGAGCGCATCGTGTGACATGCCACAGATATTTAGCTATGTAAGACTACGCAGCGACACCGCTGCGGCGCCGCACCGCTGCCGCAACGCATCGTGTGCCCCCAGCCTTAGGTTAAAAATAAAAACAAGAAACTTGTAAACAAGTGAAAAATCTAAAATGAGTGAATCTAGCGACGACGAAGTTTATTTGACGCCAACAGAATTGACTGAAACTATAAAAATATCTATTACGTTACAGGTTGTTCTTATATTGGTATAAACGGAGCTTGTCGAACTAATGAACTAACACAACTTAATGTCAAAAACATTGAGAAACATTCAGATGACTTACTATTAATTCATTTACCCAATACAAAGACAAAAAAAAAAAACCGCAACTTCGTCATTCGCAAGGAATACGTAACAATTGTTGAGAAATATGAAGCCTACGCCCTACTTACACTCCAATCAATCGATTTTTATACCGCCTATTATATTTTTAGACAGCCTATGGGTGCTAATAAAATTGGCAGTATCCCACGAGAAATAGCAACATTTCTTGAACTTCCAGAACCCCTGTTGTACACAGATCATTGTTTCCGACGAACTTCAGCCACACTTTTGGCCGATTCAGGAGCTGATCTCCTGTCCCTTAAGCGCCATGGAGGCTGGAAGTCCAATGCAGTCGTAGAGGGATACATAGAGGATTCCATTCAAAATAAGTCTAAAATATGTAAAGGCATCGTAGGAGCCATTACACTGAAAGAGCCTCAGTCAGATCCTTGGACTGGCCCTTCTACATCAAAAATGAGCCGTTACGAAACACCTATCAATCGCCCTCTCTCGCCAACATTTACGCCAAGGGAATCCGAAGAATCGGTACAACTATTAGGTATGACAGATAGTTTACTGAAAAACAGTACACAAGTCACTAACACCAACATTACAGTACCTAACAAAAATATTACACTCAACATAAGTAACTGTAGCAACGTTACTTTAAATTTTTCTTAATTATACTTAGGTATTATTTGTTGTAATTTAAAGATTATTCTGTAATACTTACCTATCATAATGTCGGTATAGTTAATACCTAAACTGAAATAAAAGTACATATCTTGTGATTGTAAATGTTTTTTTTTTGCATTTACTCATTTCCTCGCTGAGGTGGGATGAAAAGTTACGTGTTGCACTCGAGTGAAAAGATTTTTCACCTCGTGCTCTTTTGATTCCCTCTCGCTAACGCTCAGGATTCTAATTTTAGAATCCTTCGCTTGCTCTGTCATCAAAATTGAGCACGCGGTTAAAAAAGCAACTTTGCACTCTTGTGTAACAAATAACTATTATATATTTCAAAATTCAAATGTATGAAAATGGAATTTGTTTTCCTCATAACTTTTTTTTGTCTTGCATTGTAAAGCTGAAACTTGTAGGTATTGTTGCCGAGCCTATACCAACGCCACCTGATCTTTGATCTTTTGAATGAATTAAAAATGCATATTTGGACGATGTTGTAAGAGGCGGTAAAAATAAAAAAAAACAGTTTGTTATTATTATTTTACCCAGTATGATACCTGAAAGACAACAAACCTATATGACTATAGATCTTGACGAAAATCGTGCTTATTCATAACGTATAACGAATAAATTAATAATTTGTATAATACATATTTTGTAAACCTATGTAAGGCAAGCTTGTTTTTCCGACCACTGTGCGGTGTAGGTACCCAGTTAGCTGCCTATGCCCCAGTGATGGACCTACGTTGTGGGTGCGTTCAGAACTTCGACTTTTGAAATCTCTGGTTCAGAAAAACAAATGATTGAGTTACTTACATCAATTTAATAAACGTGATTTATTGTTTTTGTTTATAAAACTTATTCTAATCTGTTTATTTTTTTCATATTCGTCGACCAATATATTACCACGAATTAATAGATAAGTAAAATTTTACTTTTATTTTTATTGTTCTATTTTCTGTAATGATTTCAGAACGTAACCCTTCCATAAAATATCTGAAATAATAATCTTCTTCTGGTTGTCTATCCACTAAGGGTAGAGGTCATGATTTATTTAATATCATTGATGACTTGGATTTATGTATTTTAAATGATGGTAATTTTACAACTGTTAACAACCCGAGACGGAATCCATCTGCAATTGATGTTAGCTTTACTAGTGCTAACCTCGCATCAATATGCGAGTGGTCTGTACATGACGATGCCATGGGCAGCTATCACTACCCAACAATAACAGAGATTTCACTACATATAGATAAATATCATATTAATCCCCCTGTTGATAGGTTTATATATAAAAAAGCAGATTGGGAAAAGTATAAAACTATTTCTAAAACAATATTCAATGATTTAGTCTTAAAACTGTATGATCCTATTTTAACCTATAATGATTTTTGTTCTCGATTGGGTACTTTAAAAGATATGACAATTCCTAAACTTAATAAACCAAATAATTTTAAAAGCAGACCTCCAGCTCCATGGTGGAATGACATTTGTGAAAAAAGTGTAATTGCCTCTTACAATGCATTGAAACTATATAGAAGTGAACCTAGTATGGAGAACTATTTAGATTATAAAAGAAAAGATGCACTTAAAAAAAGAACCATATCAGAACAAAAAAAAATAGGTTGGGGTAACTTATGTAACACATTTAATAGAACTACTCCTATAAGTAAGATTTGGAATATGCTAAAAATGTTTAAAGGTATAAGAGCTGGCAATAAATCACATAAAGATGAGTTCATTTCCCAATTTCTAGATAAATTATCTGACAACAGCAATCTAAATAATGTTAATAGTTTAGGCAATATTTTCGAATTAAATAATGATAATCTAAATTCAAAATTTTTGCTAGATCCTTTTACATGGTCTGAATTTAAAATGAGTTTGTTATCTCGGAAAGACACTACACCTGGTTTAGATGATCTCCCCTATTGTACTATTAAAAATTTAGATGAATCAGCACAAAAAATGTTTCTTAATATTCTTAATTTACTTTGGCATTGTAAATGTATTCCACAATCATGGAAAACACAATGTGTCATTCCGATACTCAAACCAGATAAACCTTCAGAGCTTGCCAGCTCTTACAGACCAATATCACTGTCTTCATGTCTAGGTAAATTATTTGAAAACATGATTAAAAATCGTTTGGATTGGTATATGGAATCTAACGGCTTCATTCCACACGTACAATATGGATTTCGTCGAGGGCGAAGTTGTGCTGACAGCTTCACTTCCTTAATTTCAGACCTGAAACATGCAAAGGATAGAAAGTCACACACTGTTTGTGTATTCCTAGATGTTCAAGGTGCTTTTGACAGTCTGGATCCAGCTATACTTGTACAAGTTATGTCTAGGTTAGGTGTGCCTGGCCAACTATGTAAATGGATATATAATTTTTTGAATGATAGAACACTCTATGTAAGACATAATAATACATTGCATGGTCCAAAATGTGCATCTAGGGGTACAATGCAGGGTGCTACACTATCTCCTTTGTTATACAATATTTACACAAGTGAAATCTGTAAATTTGTTAATAGTAATGTAGATATTCTGCAGTTTGCTGATGATATTGTTATGTACAGTAGTAATTATAATTTAGAAATTGCAATTGACAATATTAACAGAGCCTTGTCCCAACTATTTCACTATTACAATGATGTGCTACATTTAAAAATTAATCCCTCCAAAAGCAGTGTTATGATATTTGGAAATGAGAACACAAATTCAAAAGTAGTTTATAACAGAGAAACTATAAATCCAGTAAATTCAAATAAATTTTTAGGCATAGTAATAGATAGGAAATTAACCTTTGAGGAACATATTAAATACATATCAAAGAATGCTCTAAAAGGTTTCAATGTAATTAAATGTCTTGCAGGTGTCTCATGGGGAGCAGACCCGAAAATATTATCAATTTTGTATAAAAGTATAGTTAGAAGTCATTTTGATTATAGTTCACTAGTGTATATAAATAGTACTCATGTAAATAAACTAGATCTATTGCAGAACAGGGCTTTGAGAACAATTTCTGGTGCAATGTGCTCTACTCCCATAAGGGCCATGGAAGTGGAGACTAAAACTATGCCATTAATTTTGAGACGCATTCTACTTGCAGAGAGATTCTGTCTTAAATTAATTGCTGCAAATAACAGGAAAATAATAAACAAAATTGTACCTTCTGTAAGTAGAACTTTTGGGCCTCTAACAACAGGAGAGGATCTCTTGAATGGTAAATCCCCAACATTGTCCAAAATATTGCTGGAAACAGAAAACAGTTTTACTGGTATTAGAAAACAATGCCCATGGCCATGTTACTCCTTCTCTTATCAGTGTATTTCACATCCCGTTAAAGAATTACAAAATCCCATTAATAATAATTCAGATATGATACAGTTTTTGGCAGATAATAAGAATTATCATGTTATTTACACTGATGGTAGTAAGGGGAGTGATTATGTTCGTGCTGCTATATATGATCCACATACTAAATTCTCTCAAAGCTTTGTTCTATACAATACATGTACTATATTCACTGCTGAGGCATATGCGGTTTATCAGGCATTAATACATATTCGCCAAATTAACAATTGTAAATACTTTTTGATTGTTTCTGATTCACTCAGTTTGATAAAAGCCCTAACTAACCTTACAGTTTCGTTTAAGTCAAATTATATTCTGTATTACATCAAAGAAATAATTTATCAATATTATCATAAGCACATAAAAATTGTATTCCTGTGGGTACCTTCTCACCGAGGTATCTCTGGCAATGAAGTAGTTGATAAAACCGCATATGAAGGTAATAATGCTATTGATGTTACAAATGCAATGGGCATTCCTATGACTGACTTCTTGCAATGCATTAGTGAAAATATATGTAAGTTATGGTTAGAAATGTGGAAGAAAGACCAAGTCATCAAAGGAAAGTGGTATGGAAGTATTCAAGAAAGTTTACCTGTTAGACCCTGGTACAATAGATTGAAGGAAGCCAGCCGAGACTTTATCACTACGATAAATAGATTGCGCTTTGGCCATAATACTGCTCCGTCACACCTTGCTAGACTTGGCATTATTACAAGCAATACATGCCCACATTGTGAATCCCAAGAAGGAACCATGGAACATCTTATTTTTGGCTGTCAAAACTTCTTGCTTGACAGATTAGTGTTGGCTAGTGAACTTAGTGATGTGAACATTAAGTGCGATTCTTTATCCCGCCCGCCGCCACTTGAAGAGATATTAAAAGACAAAAATACATACAAACCGATATATAAATACATTAAAAATACTATTAAATCAATTTAAAAATGAAGTGATAGTGCAGTGCTCTTTAATAAAATAAGATTTGACCTAAAGGTCCAGTTACCAGGTCATAAAATTCAAAAAAAAAAAAAAAAAAAAAAAAAAATAATCTTCTTCTAGCAATTCTAGCTAGACTGCTTGAATGCGATTACGAAATTCTGCGATCTTATTACATACGGTTGTGAAATTCGATACTATTCAATTTTATTCAAATACTGAGTGTATATGTAACATATTCTTTTGTTTTTCATTTGTTTTTCTATATTTCAGATTTAGATTACATCTATAATGTATGCTCTGAAAACAAAGAAGAAGGCGTATCAACGACACGAATATTCGGGGCCGCAAAAATCTTTAAAACGTGTTCGAGGTGGATTAAGAAAATATCACGATGATGAGAGGTAAGTAAACATGCATAATATATTCATTATTTGTCCGGCTTCTTCGTAAAACAGCCAAGTTTGGATGTAGCATTTCAAAAAAATATGTTGTGTGTTGACAAAAGTTTACATTCGTAAATCGTATTACACTTACAGCCGTTTGAAAGTTTGGCGTTCTGAAGATACCAAGATGCCAGTGAATGAAGGAATCCTCCTAGATAATTTAGTGTATGTATCAAATAAGCATGATATAATGTACTTGCTGAATGCTGCTCGTAAAAGTGACACTACATGTGGTGTCACTAGGTATGGTCATTACATTTTGATTTGTTTCTTTCAGTAGACAGAGTACACAACCAAGAACATATGCCCGTGTAAAACCAAAATTCCGCTTAGAGGCCACTTACAGTACTCCTAGTACTAGCACAATGACAGCTGAACCTGTGCTCGAACCTTTAGAGATTAATTGGCCGGAAGCTGATCCTGAAACTGATTCATTTCAATTGACTGTGGAAACGATTCCAAATAAATGTTTATCTGCGATATCTGGGTATTGCATTGTGGACCTGAAGCATGTTATTGAGTGGGCATTCCAATTGGAAAGACACCGAAATATGTGTGAATCTTCACAAATTGAATTTGTTAGTGAGAGACTTGATGGATTTCGAAGTGAATTTATTTTCAAGTGCAGTATGTGTGGTAAAGCGTGGAAGCACTGTACGGAGAGCAGAAATAAAATAAATACTGCATTTGTGTGGGCAACTGTGACTGCTGGTAGCTTCTACACTCAATCAGCACACATAACAAGTCTCATGGATATCCCAACAATGTCAGCTAATAAATTTCGTCGTGTTGAAAACAAATTAGGCAATGTGTGGTTTGAACATTTGACAGAGGAAATTAAAACTGCTGGTGAACAAGAAAGGTCAATAGCTATTTAAAAAGGCCATGTCTCTTCAGATGGTGTTCCATTTGTTACTGTATATGTAGATGGAGGATGGCTGAAAAGGTCATATGGGCATAACTTTGATTCACCTTCTGGTATGGTAAGTTAATATATTACTAAACACATACATACATACACTCACGCCTTCTTCCCATGGCGGTAGGCAGAAACTACAGAACGCCACCTGCTGCAATACTTTACATACTCCTTTACTAAACACATATTTGGTTATGTATGAACTTTTTATTATGTGCAATATTTACAAGTGTTGCTTTTCATTTCTAGGCCTGCATTATTGGTAAAGAAACTAAGAAATGTCTATTTCTTGGTGTTCGTAACAAATATTGTTATACATGTCAATATTATGAAAAAAGAAACATGGACATGAAAGTACATAATTGTTGCAAAAATTTTACTGGACCATCTACAGCAATGGAATCACAAATTATTGTGGAAGGTTTTCAAAAGAGTGAAGAAATGCATCAACTTCGCTATTTGAGTTTTATTGGAGACGGAGACTCCTCTGTGTATGCAAACTTGAAAGAGAAAGTGTCATATGGGAACATAATAAAAAAAATTGAATGCAAGAATCATGTAATCAAAAACTATACCAGTGCACTATACAAGGTAAATAAATAAATCAAATTTGTATAGACATCTCAAGATCTGTGAAGCATATTCTGTATTCATATTTGTACTTTTTTTAGATCTTGGCCAACACTAAGCTCCCACTTTATGGGCGAAATATTTTGAAGCCAAAGGTGATGAAGCTTACACTAGTGGCACGGAAAATTATAATGTGTAGCAGTGAGAGTGCTGCTATGGCAGCAGATTTGAGAAATGGCCCGCTTCATGTATTCGGAGTACATAAAAACTGCAAGGATTATTACTGCAATGTCAATAAAACAGCTGCAAATGGAAGTGAAAACAAGGAAGAAAATCTTGTAGAAAGTCTGAAAAATACTGCTCCAGAAGTGTGGGCTCTAATTTATGCAGCCAATGAAAAAACGGCTTTGAAAGCAGGTCGTTTGTCAAATGAGACAACAAATGTGGCAGAAAACTTTATGAGTGTAATAAACAAATTCAACTGTGGAAAACGAATCAGTTTAGGAAGAGGGGGTTCTTACCAGCGACGTGTTCATGTGGCAGGTAAATATAGTCAGAAATTATCAGTACCAGTAAGAAATGCATTGATTATCACCATAATCTGTGTATAATGTTCCCACTGCTAGGACACAAGCCTCCTCTCTGTGAGAGGGAGTAGGCCGTAATCCACCACGCGGGTCCAGTGCAGGTTGGTAGATGTCACATGTCTTCAAACTTTTGGTTCTAGGACATGCCGGTTTCCTCAAGATGTTTTCCTTCACCGTTTTGAGAGCAATGGTGATGAAATAATTTACACAAAGTAAAGCGCCTGTCTGGGTTCGAACCTACGACCTACAACTCGTAAGTCGCGGCCGATGCCACGGGGCCACCACTGCTGCTTTGATTATCATGGTACAGTATTGTTTCTTTGTATGTTACATGATCATCTATTTATATTTTATTGATATTTTCTAGTAAAAAATATTTTTATTTTTTATTTTTTTTGCAATGTTACTCAATATCACGCTATTCATACATACCTATTCGTTACTGTTTTTATGTGATTGTAATTTATTTTTATTTATTTATGTATACACATTACACACATCACGATGCAGTATAAAACTGATTTACATCCGTCACCTCACACATCAGGTCCAGTTGAAAACCAGCGTCAGGCACCAGTTGTCTGGCATTTTTGCTGAATTGGACCTTTTTGGCGCAGCCAGCTTTAGCACAGCTGCTAATTTCTTACATCGCACTTTGCACTTTTTATTTTTATCTTAGTTTTTATCTGATGAACGAGTATTATCTAACTATCTGGTGTTTTGTGTGTCTCTTAGTCTGTGCTAAATAAATGTATTTTCTTTCTTTCTATTTTCAGGATTATCGCTTGCTACTGGACACAAATGGCATGAAACTGCATGGAAAAAGCAGACCACACAGAGCCCAGGGACACATTTAAAAAAATATATAAATCGAAAGGAACAAAGCAGAATACGACGGAAGTCGTCGACACGCAAACGGTTGTTTGCTCCAAGAGAGAAAACCCAGCCGGACAAGCACTATGGACCTGAAGCTTGTGACCCAATTGATATTGACGAAGCACAATTGAGAATACAGTGTGAAGAGCGGTTAGCAGAATTCCAAAAGTCACCAGAAAACATAGCTTTGATTGAAATGTCTACTGTAGGACAGCATGAAAATGATTTATATACTACACATAGGAGTAACCGTTTGACTGCTAGTCAATTTGGAATGGTTAGTGGTCTGGTAAAATTTTGTTAGCTGAAATGTAATATACACACATATATACATTTCTGGTAACATTGCGGTATTTTATTGAATACCTACATACAATGCTGAATGTAAAAATTACCGATTTATATTTATTTTATCTGGACTTATGGTTTTCAGGTTTGCAAACGCCGTATTACCACTCCATGTCACAATCATGTAAAGGATATTCTATATAAAAAGAATATTTGTACAAAAGACATGTTATATGGACAGCAAAATGAGAATGTGGCAAAAAGTATGTTCATGCAACAATATAATAAAATTGTTAGGCCTTCCGGTCTTTTTATTGATGAAGAATTTGGATGTTTAGCTGGCAGTCCAGATGGTAAGTTTTTCTTTATCAACCTTCAGTTTTATCTATGTATTTATTTGACAAATGTGTAAAATTATAATGCTAGCTTAAAATCGCGAGAGAGCAAGGATTACAAGCACGATAGGCGATTGAATTTCTTGTATCAAATCTTATAAAGAGCTCCATTGTTTTATATTTTGTGTCAATTTGTTTCAGGTATAATTGAAACTGAGAGAGCTGTTATTGAGATCAAGTGCTTTCCATCATTGGCGAGGAAAAATCAAAGCCTAGAGGCAGCTGCACTAGAAAAGAAAAACTTTGCTCTAAAATTGGATAATAATGTTTTAGTTATGAATATAACGGAGAAGGTATAGTGTGTCTCGTTATTATCAGCCATATTTAACCATTGTGGGCGTACAGTGGGTTATGTGTTGGTTATTGCGCAATAGAAAAACCGTTTGCAGTTCAAATAAGATTATAATTTCACGAACAATTTAGTCACACTAGCAAATTACACACTGTAGGTACACGACACAACCAGATACGGAACGCTGGACAGTTTCTGAGCACATGTTGTCCGTACGATGTCCAATCTCCAAGTCCAACTCCAAAAGTGAGCCCCACATCGTTCTGTCGAGCTGTTTTCTAACCCCCACGGACTCAGGCTAGACTCTGTCAAGCGCCACCAGGTGGCGCTAGCGTTCCGAGTAGTCCGGATGCGACACGGCCAAACTGACTAGCGACCGTCCTCGGGCGTACCTGGATGCAATCCTGAAACAACGTTACGCAACTTCAAATATACGCTCGTCCAACCTGACAAGCAGAATAAGTTTTGGCTTTGACATTGCTATCACCATTCAATTGCATATAGACTTGGACCGGACGGGTGTGTCCTTACGACTAACCGTGATGTAACGGGTAGCCCGGACTACACTGTCCCTTCGACCAATCATTCAAATACAACTCTTGGACCGGACGGGTGTGTCCTTTCGACCATCGCGGATGGACCGGACGACACTGTCCTTTCGACCAATCCCTCAAATACAGGGTCTAGACAAGTGTGTCCCTTCGACCAGCCCCAATGGCATGGACCGGACGGCACCGTCTTTCGACCAATCACTCAAATACAGGGTCTAGACAAGTGTGTCCCTTCGACCAGCCCCAATGGCATGGACCGGACGGCACCGTCTTTCGACCAATCACTCAAATACAGGGTCTAGACAAGTGTGTCCCTTCGACCAGCCCCAATGGCATGGACCGGACGGCACTGTCCTATTTCGTCATTAATACTCTGATCCCTTGGCCTGTGCCATGACATGTGCCTTAGCCTCATGAGCGTACTTGATTCAACTAGAGCCATGTAATCAAACTTTAATCAATCATAACAAAAAAACATCAACCAGAGCCATGTACCATCGTTATCCACATTACAACGACAATCTTTTTCACTAAGAGCCTTAGACACCTGGGAACCCACAGACGAGTAAACCACTCTAACGCCACGGCACTCCGGCCGACCAGCAATCGCATTGCTCTCACACATCCAGCGCATGGATCCATGTGTATCACCCCTGTGACTACACACTTTTTACTACGGCCGATAGAGCACCCCTACTCGCGTGGTTCCCACTACTTAGGCTTGCTCATAGCTCATTACCACTGTGATCACAATCTACTTCGACTGGTACATAACCTACTGGCATCATTCATAACCTATCGTGAGCGTATTTAAAAATTGCATCGTTAACTAGATTGGGCTATACCTAACAATGTAACCGTTCTTTGCCGTTGTTTACCAGGGAAGCACTCTGTACCAGAGTCAAAACAAAATGAAAACGACTCACCAAATTCAAATTCAGTAGACAATAGATCTGTAGCTGGCTTAATGGCTGTAGTGGTTGCAATCCACAGCCTCCTTGGCAGAAGTCTTGAAACTCCTCGCTCGAAAAGCACCGTCCCTGATCAGCGACCACTCGTACAGGAGATCCAAAGAGCGCAGCGCTGTCCACCACTGTCATTCTGCTTGCACGTGTCCTTGTATGTTAACCTGTAACCAAAAAAATCAACAGCAGTGCATGTTCCCCTCGGCCAATTCTGACCACATTTAATGAAAACAATAACAATCATTGATAACAAAAGATTCCTCTAAGCCCTGGCAATAATTGTTCAGGAACTGCATCAACTCAAGAGTAGATCACATACAACGCTCATGGCCCGGCTGCCGCAGCAGCTAGTGACACTCATGCCACCCATATCGTCATCACCTCAAGTGATACGACCAACACACATCACTTCTCATAGAGTCTACGACTCCCAGGTCAATACATGACCAACACAACAATAGTCTCCCTTGAGACCCAGGTCCCCGCCACACCACTAACTGCCCATCGCGCCCTGAACAACTCCTAAATGAGTTGCAGTTACGACTACAGACTAGTGCGTGCAGTGCGACCAAATAGCCATGGTATGTGCTCTACTACTCGGTGAAGGAACTATCCTCACCGCCTTCTACGTTTAACACGTTAGGAACACTACTTAGAGGCATCTTTCGTATGCGATCGTGAGCATACTAGTAAGTTCGGTTAGAATCTAAAGCTTATGACGTATAGCGATCACTTGTCAAAACTTCCACAACCTTAAATGGACCTCTGAACTTCCGATCTAGATTAGTCTGATAATCTGATTTCACTCTTCGTTTTATAATAACACAAAATAGCCTACCCAAAATAATACTTTGCAAGTAAATGTCGTGTAGAAACGTAATAGAATCTCAAGTTGTGACTCGCTATTCGCAACGCTTCTTATGATTTGTTTTGTGCTGAATACACGCGTTTAACCAATACCAGTCAACGCAACAACATTATTAACTCGTTTGCCACTTAATTTGGCTGCACAACTCGCTTTTACTAACGAGCATTCAGCACCAGAATAGTAACAAAACAATACAGCTGACCTTTATGTTCCAACGTGCCTGCGGGTAGCTGTACGACGCAAACATCCACTCGCCGCTGCTGCTTGCAGCGCGTGCTCCACCTCCATCTCTGCTTGGCTGCCACTTCTCGTGCACCGGGCCGCAACATGTCCTGGATTCCCTCACTTGCAGCACACGAAGGGCTTCACCGACGGCTGCGGGCTGCTTGGCTCGATTCTTGAAGTCACCCCACGTCACTGGTAGCTCCACGCTACGTCCATCGTATTATTTACGATAGCCACGTTGATACTGCTTCATTTGTGCGCCTTAATGACGGCCACAAGTTGACCTCCTTGCAGTGAATTTTCAGCAAATCACAAATCAGCTTTCGTATTGTGTGCTGATACGTTTGCACACGCGTCCTATCGCATTTTCTAATTACGGAACACTTTTTTTTCCTAACATGGCGGTAGGGCGCAACTGGCGCGTCACTGGGCAAAGGTATTTTTGCATACAGCCTATGCTCAAAACAACATTCACTATGATCGCGCATCCGTATCTGGCTTGTCTGGGTTCAACTCTAACAGGTCCACACGATTATTTAATAAGCGTTCGCAGTTTGCACTTTGTTTTTAAAATGTCAACGTTCACTTTCACTTTTAGCGTTTTCATTTTGCGCATGAACCAACACGAATCCCACTTCTGATAACGGAGAAGGTATAGTGTGTCTCGTTATTATCAGCCATATTTAACCATTGTGGGCGTACAGTGGGTTATGTGTTGGTTATTGCGCAATAGAAAAACCGTTTGCAGTTCAAATAAGATTATAATTTCACGAACAATTTAGTCACACTAGCAAATTACACACTGTAGGTACACGACACAACCAGATACGGAACGCTGGACAGTTTCTGAGCACATGTTGTCCGTACGATGTCCAATCTCCAAGTCCAACTCCAAAAGTGAGCCCCACATCGTTCTGTCGAGCTGTTTTCTAACCCCCACGGACTCAGGCTAGACTCTGTCAAGCGCCACCAGGTGGCGCTAGCGTTCCGAGTAGTCCGGATGCGACAAATAAAAAGCACGATTATTACCATCAAGTAAATTGATAATTGTATTGCATGTCCACTTTATAATTTTTCAGTATCTTGTTTTCTCTTTATGAAATTAAAATCTACTATTTCAGGTTCAAGGACAAATGCGTGTTAGCAAAATGGAAAAGTGCTACTTCGTATGTTTTATTTCAGTCACTGAACCTTTGACTGTGATAGAAGTTTGTCGAGATGATGAATTTATCAGCAATATGATACCGAAGCTATTAAACTTTCTTAAAAACTGTATCCTGCCAGAAATCATATTGAGACGTGTTCAAAAAAATGCTAAATGCATAGATTTGCATGGTACGTATACACGGCTAGGTATCAAGTTATATATTTCCAGTATAAGCTGACCTCTCATTGTACGGAAATCCTATACAATGCGAGTTCAACTTATACCAGTGAATACTGGTACACAAGGCTACATAATTATCCAGCTATACATTTTGCACACCAGTGAATACTGGTACACACGAATTTTTTTTTACTTCATAAATTGTATCAATAACTCATATATACTAAGTAAAGTTATTTTTCTTTGCAGCAGCCTTATAGCAGTGGACAAGAAGACTCACGGCAGATGGTGAAATCAACAAGTCAAACGATTTTTGTTATAATTGTATTTTTTTAGTAGTTTGTTTAGAATCAACATTATCATTGTATATTACTTTTTTTTGTATTTACTATAAATCAAAAGGCTTATTTTTGTAGCAGTTTGTTTAGAATCAACATTACCATTGTATATTATTTTTTATTTGTATTCACTATAAAATCAAAAGGCCCATTTTTGTAGTAGTTTGTTTAGAATCAATATTATTATTGTATATTACTTTTTATTTGTATTCACTATAAAACAAAAGGCCCATTTTTGTAGTACTTAGTTTGTTTAAAATCAACATTATCATTGTATATTACTTTTTTATTTGTATTTATTATAAAACGAAAAGGTGAAATAATAAGCTGGTCTTCAGATTTTTATTTTTCTAAAAACATTGATAAGAGTGTTTTGACATTATAAAATATTTTTTCACCTACCTGGTTATAATCGCATACTAAATTGTATTTTTTTTATTTGTTGTTATCTTTCGTTTTATTATTGTGTCTGTTTTGTGTAATGTCTGTAATTATTGTAATAATTGGTTATGCTATAAATTTAATCAGGCATCATTTGTGTTACTTCAAATACTTGTATTTGATAATTAATTAGTGTAAGTAATAAAATAAAACTATCTTTATAAACTGTATAGACTCAAGTTTTTGTAACTGAACAGACAGCTGTGCTGCTGGGGAGTTTGTTGCGCCACTTCTTCTTTCCAGCTAGAGCACTAGGAAGTGGTGAAGGGCGGGCGTTTTGGGGGACTGTCTTATTGTAATTTTGACATTCGAAAAGTGCTGATTCTCAGCCTAGCTTTAATAAATTACATGATTTTTAATATGAATTTTATTATC
Source organism: Luperina testacea (assembly GCA_927399505.1). Taxonomy (NCBI): domain Eukaryota; kingdom Metazoa; phylum Arthropoda; class Insecta; order Lepidoptera; family Noctuidae; genus Luperina; species Luperina testacea. The sequence goes on from OV656756.1 coordinate 12,460,769, forward strand.
CTATCATCATATTCATGCCTTCTTCCCATGGCGGTAGGTAGAAACTACAGAACGCCACCTGCTGCTATGCCTGACATACTCCTTTTGTCTTGTTTACGTTCATAAATCTGGTCATACACGCACGCCGGTTGCGAGTACTACGCAGTACGCACAGTATTCACACCATACATGCTTCGCCAGGAACGCATTATTCATTTTTTTCTGTCCTATCGTAGCAGGCGGCTCATTTTTTTAAATACACGCCACCTAGTGGTCTATTCTTGTAAACGTATGGAAATACTCTCTTACCTCTGTGTGTGTAAACGACCTGTATTCAATGGTAGATTTTATTTCACCCCTTTGTGTCGAATTGTGTGGATTTTGAGGCAATTCTATGACCAAATTCAATAAAGTGTAATGTCCAATTACCGCGACTACTACTTCTACGACTTACTGATGTGCCAATTACACATAAAACAAAAAAAACTAAAAATGTTGACTTCAGCGCCATCTAACAGGAAAATGGCCAAGAGCAGATCAGATGATCCTCCTTAAGCAAATGTGGTGAACTTGAGAAGAATCTTTGGCCCTGCGGTGGGTCAGTTAGTAGGCATAGGCTGGTTCTATATTGCTCCATTCCCAATAATAACTTATGCTCAAAATCACTAAATTATTAACTCTCGTTTATCAGAACGTCACGATCAATACTCAAGGTAGGTACATACTTAATTAAAACTCATTTCAACCAATCAAATGTCTTGAATCTAGTTTTAAAAGTAATACTTGATGAGTTACGTTCTGTAGATAATACGGGCCTAATTGTTCCAGTTTGAACTAACTCTAACGAAAATCAATTACTGATCCGTGTACGTTACCCCAGCAAGAAAGTGTCTCCTAGAGTTATAGGAGTAGAACGTATAATATGTGCCCTATCTGCTGTAAATGTGCCCCCAAATAAAAAATGTGTGCCCCCTGTCGTTTTGAAAAAAAAACGGAAAAAACGATTCCTGCTGGGGTAACGTTTTTCTAGCAGGAAAATTCTAAACGAATGATCGGAGAGAGAAAAATTGTGCATGGCCAGAGAGCTTATATGTGTGCCAAAATGTGCCCCCAAAAAAAAAATCTGTGCCCCTTCAGGTTTTCGAGATATTTCATTTCCTGCTGGAGTAACGTTTTGATAAATCGTATATCTCTACAACCATTGCATGTGCCCCTGTAGAGTAAACATACACGAGTAGCTCTTAATGTGTGCCCCTTAGTGCCCCAATTAGATTTAAGAAAATATTTATAGTTTTCAAGTTATAGCGGTTTTATGAAAACCCGAAAAAACATCGCAGCGCCTAAATTGGACAAGAAACAAGTTCGCTGAAAACTGTATTCGGTCCTTCTTGACGCTAGTAATAACCATACAAAGTTTCAAAACTATTCATGCATGCGTTTTTGCTAAAAGTCAAAACGATGGTGTCCTAACTTTGACGGCAAAATACAAGGAACCGGCTCAATCCGAGATGTGTAGGTGTAAACCAAAATCATGTGCCTTTAGTCAAAAATATATGGTGAAAATATTCAGCTTGGAATGTTTCGCATTAAGTAAATATTAACAAAAAACCAAAATATGTAAACAACGGCTGGTTATCCGACCAAATTTGAATGACTACTAAAAAGCGACGGATTCATACATATCGATGACCTTCTTTATTGGACGTATTATACCTAAGCTGTTGTCCGTACAGTCGCGTTCAAAAGTTTTGGGGGCTAATTAAAAAATATATTAAATGCACCTTGTGACTATAATAAATGAAACCGCTTGTTGATGTGGAAATTATTATTTTTATTCCCTTAATTTTAATTCTTAAAGTAATTATTACTTCAAATCACAGATCAAAGAAATTATTTGCACGTGTAGTCATTATTATTTAAATCACAGATCAGTTATTCATCTAAGTCTAACATATAATTAGTAAATTCGCATCACAAAAAATCACAGATCAGTATTAAGTATTAAGTATTATATATATATTGTGTAAAAAAATATTAAATTTTAAATGTGATTTAAAATTTAAAAAGATAAATAATTTTCTTACGAGTAATTTGCTTATACATAGATTCAGATAAAGTGTGTTAGTATAGTAAACCGCATAAAGATATAACTGTAAACATCGAATTTGCACAAATTATCTGATGGTATTTGGCTATAAATAAACATATTTATCCCATATACGTAACAACATTATCACCTGACTGTGGAATGACACTTATATATCTAAAACGCCATCAAATCAAAATTATGTGACACTACATAATCAGCTTTAATATAATCGTTGGTAGAATAGACAACATTGTACACGGTTATGATGAATGCTCCAGGGTAGCCCGCGAAATACAAATTTTCTTACGTTTTTTGCAATTTGCAAGCCAGTGCTAGGTTGTATGATGATTAGAATATTATTTTGATGAGAATATTATTTGATTCTGTGATTTTTGTGATGCGAATTTACTGATTATATGTTAGACTTAGATGAAAAACTGATCTGTGATTTAAATAATAATGACTACACAACGTGCAAATAATTTCTAATATTTATAGGTAGGAACTTTGATCTGTGATTTGATGCAATAATTACATTAAGAATTAAAATTAAGGGAATAATAATTTCCACATCAACAAGCTGTTTAATTTATTATAGTCACAAGGTGCATTTAATATATTTTTTAATTAGCCCCCAAAACTTTTGAACGCGACTGTACGGACCGCTTAGGTATAATACGTCCAATAAAGAAGGTCATCGATATGTATGAATCAGTCGCTTTTTAGTAGTCATTGGAATTTGGTCGGACAACCAGCCGTTGTTTACATATTTTGGTTTTTTGTTTATATTTACTTAATGCGAAACATTCCAAGCTGAATATTTTCACCATATATTTTTGACTAAAGGCACATGATTTTGGTTTACATCTACACATCTCGGATTGAGCCGGTTCCTTGTATTTTGCCGTCAAAGTTAGGACACCATCGTTTTGACTTTTAGCAAAAACGCATGCATGAATAGTTTTGAAACTTTGTATGGTTATTACTAGCGTCAAGAAGGACCGAATACAGTTTTCAGCGAACTTGTTTCTTGTCCAATTTAGGCGCTGCGACAGTGGCGTAGCGTGCCATCTCGGCGCCCGGGGCGGGAAACCCATTTTGCCGCCCCCATTCTATAGGTGCTTTATTAAAATTAAATTTCACAGGCAATGAGGTATCTTTTATTGATATATTGTAATAATAATCGATTGTACAGACGCCAGCACATCAAGCTACCCGAAACTGTCAAATTTTCCCAATCAACTTTGAATCTTATGATTTAGCGATAAAGTTGAAAATCGATTAAAGATATTTGACTGATTGTATTAGCTTGATGTGCTGGCGTCTGTACATCGATTAACTTACCTATATGATATGGCAACATTGTTTTAATATGAAAATAAGGGAAGACAGTATTAATTTGATTAAATAATGAATTTCTTATCCCATGATAAAACTACTTAATATTTTATAATTGACCACAAAAAAACTGAAACAAAATATTGATAAATATTTCATTTCTGTAACGTTAGGCCCAGATTCGCCCGTCTCCTTTACGTCATTGTTGTTTTTTGACTTGTCAGACGTTCTGACACATGAAATGAATAAATCATAGATCTCAACCCGCTTCACCGGCGACATTTTGCCGCCCCCGCGGGCTGTCGCCTGGGGCGGGCCGCCCCCTCCGCCCCACCCACGCTACGCCACTGGCTGCGATGTTTTTTCGGGTTTTCATAAAACCGCTATAACTTGAAAACTATAAATATTTTCTTAAAACTAATTGGGGCACTAAGGGGCACACATTAAGAGCTACTCGTGTATGTTTACTCTACAGGGGCACATGCAATGGTTGTAGAGATATACGATTCATCAAAACGTTACTCCAGCAGGAAATGCAATATCTCGAAAACCTGAAGGGGCACAGATTTTTTTTTTGGGGGCACATTTTGGCACACATATAAGCTCTCTGGCCATGCACAATTTTTCTCTCTCCGATCATTCGTTTAGAATTTTCCTGCTAGAAAAACGTTACCCCAGCAGGAATCGTTTTTTCCGTTTTTTCCCAAAACGACAGGGGGCACACATTTTTTATTTGGGGGCACATTTACAGCAGATAGGGCACATATTATACGTTCTACTCCTATAACTCTAGGAGACACTTTCTTGCTGGGGTAACGTACACTGAAGAACTGCCGCTAGAGGATTCGGAAAAAAAAAGTTGGCAACACTGGTACTATAAAGTAATGGACCAAAATAACCAGCCGAGGGAATGACCTAAAGTCGGGCTTGCAATCATGTTCCTCAATGACAGCTATCCTATTTCAGGAGCCCTGACAACCGGTAGCTTGGTCCCTGTTCCCAATACTGGTGGGGTAAACTACCTGTGATGGGGTGCAGTTTTCGATCTCATCTAATGCCACTGAAGATGCACCCCCCAGAACATTATCCTGCCAGGGCCCATGAACGTCTCCATTGGGATCTATACAGCAGGCCCTTAATTTCAGCCTAGAGCATATTTAAATCATAGTCTGTAGTTACTTGGAAAAGGCTGTATATTTAGTTTTTAAACTCTGCTTACAATTTTGCAATATGTAAATATTATAATTATTTCAATGTTTAAAAACAATTACTAATAACAACCACTTTATTATGAACTAAAGCTATATTTCCAACCAATAAAACACTTTACACACAAAGTGAAAAATACCAAAATAAACCAGTTAATGTTATCACCAGTGATCGGACTAGGTAGATTGATTTTTGGTACTTGTATCACAAATGCACACAGAAAGAATAACATGGATAAGCCATTTTTCCGGAAAGTAATTCCGGTATTTCCGGATTCAATTAAATATTGTTAATGTTGGTAGTGATATTATTACTACTCAATTCAAAATTTAAAGGAAGGTATCAAAACTAAATTAATTCATTATTTATCTGTTGAATAATAAAAACAATCGAATTCCGATCGAAGCTTTAATATTTATTTTTAGCGTTTTATGGCTAGATCTTTTATAGATAGATATACATTTCGGCTAACTAATGAAATTCTGACTACCACCAATTCCGGAGGAATGTCCATAGTAATATATACGTTTCGGATCAATGACCCCAGTTCAATCTACCTACTCCGATCAATGGTTATCACTGAATACATGTTTAGTTAGTATTATTGCAGAACTAGTCCAATTTTATTAGGTGTCATACTTGGACATCTCCAATTGTACAAATAGTATTGCAAATTCCCATCTCCAATTCCAAATTTCAAAGGCTCCAAAAATTCTTTATTTTCCATCAGATCCAATGCATTAAAAACATCAAAACCAGAATTTTTCGCAGTAATCAATCCATCAAGCATTAAGTCTGTCCATGGAGTTTTAGTAGATACATTATAAAATGAATAAGCCGCTTTTAAAGTTTTGTGTACAGGGTGATACACAACTGTGGAGGGCAGAGTATAGTAACTAACAAAATCTGTTATACTGCCATCAGAAGCTTCAACAACAAAGCTGTCAATTATGCCAGACTGAGGCATAAACCAATGCTTGAAATCCTCTTCTGAAAATATTGGAGCTAAATCAAATTTTCCCAAATAATCATTCAATAATTTAACCACCTTTTCACTATCCTGAACTTCCATTTTGCGAAATCCAGCAGTCTTAGGTAAATCTGGGAGCTTAAATAGCTTAAGTGTTCTTTGCATTGTCATGTTTCTGGACAAATGACTGAATTTAATATCAATCAGCTTCTTTGGATTGAGAGACCTGTGCCAGTAACGACAAGTAGCTATTGGTTTTGGCAATACAATGCCAGCAGTATAAACTCCTTGGAATATACCTGTTAGATTTACTCTACGTGTTATTTCCCTAATTAAAACAGGTGCAACTCTCTTGGCACGAAGTTTTTTATGCACACATAAAAAGTTGATCTCAACAACTGTTTGCATATGGTCATATATTCTTAACTGTGCTGGAATTGCAGATATGAAGCCAACCAATCTGCCAGACTTCACTACACGAACTCCACAATGCCATTCCATTCTCCAGCCAGGTGGCTGTAGGGCCCACTTGAGAAAGTCGGTTTGATAGTCAAATCGAAACATAGAGTCATCATCCTCAACATAGTTTTCATTAAGCAGTGTATACAATTCCTTTAATACCAAAGGTTCATTCAAATTCAAGGTGTCCCATTGAAATCCATCTGGCAAGGTGTAAGGTTCAGACCTTATATCTTCAACAGATTTTGGAGGCTCTATAGGTTCATTGGCCATAATTTTTTCATCCATTTTTGGAACAGGTTGGGTGGACCAAAATTGATAGGACTTGTGCAGTGCTTCTTCGGTAGTTTTAGCTGGTTTTTGTTGGAGATTTAAAACTTCCATTGCCATTTTCAAATCTTTTAAAGATATGTTCTGATGAACATCACTAGAATTAGGCACAGTGACTAGACCATCGGGCAAGGTTGGAACGCCGTGGTCGCCATCCCCGCCGCTACGCTTTTTCTTATTTTTACTTTTCTTCTTCTGATGCTTTTCCTCATTTTCTCTATGATAATCACTAGACTGAGTAGCTTTGGCGTCTTCCATAATTACACACAACTTTAATTAGAAGATAATTTACCTACCTAAAATTTCTGAGAATTTCAATTTCTTGAATGAAATATATAGTTACTTTACTCTTTGATTTTTTTTTTTTTAAAGGCTAAGGTCTGAGACCATGCTGCCTAGTCATCAGTTACTATTTTTTTTTAGTCTAAAATGCATGACATTAGAATATGGGTGTACACATTCTAATGTATTAGGAGTATTTGGCAGCAAATGTATCGAATCAAGTTTCCCGGTAAACTTCGCTGAGGTAGCCAAAACTACAAAAAAATTCTCAGCTCCATTTTACCGGGATCGCGTCTGTTTCAATGATTCCACATATTGTCCAGTTGCGCAGACACTTGAGATACAAAACTACACCAATTTTACATCACAATATCCACTAGGAATCAATTTGCGAATAATTAAAACAGCCAACTAGACTTCACTCGAAGAAATCCCGCCAAAAACTCCTTTACTTTTTTTTTTTTTTTAGTTCCTAACGGAACAGGCTAAGGTCTGAGACCATGCTGCCTAGTCTTCAGTTTACTCCTTTACTCTTTGAATGAAATGTATGACTATTTTTTTTTAAATTGGGTGAGACTAACACTCTGTCTTTTAGCAGGCTGCAATGCGGCTTTTTGTCGCGTGTGATAAAGTATAACCGTAAGTGTCTAACACACTATGCCGAAGGTCCGCGACCGAAGTTCGGCATGATTACGCCTGAAATGCTATTTGAATTACTGACGACACATTATGTCGAAATTACGTTGCGATAAATACCATTGCAGACGTAATCATGCCGAACTTCGATCGCGTACCTTCGGCATAGTGTGTTTAGACGCTAAGGGTCCAAACACACTATGCCGAAGTTCCGCGGCTGATTTTACGTTCGTTTCGTTTTGGCTGATATGACACACCATAAGTGCCGAACTTACGCGGCAGAAATTCAGTTGTGCACACACGGGGCGCGGGCATACCTGCCTCCCGCTGCTCCCCGCCACGGATCTTCTTTGGCATTCGAACGGAACTTCGGTCGCGTATAATGTGTGCTCTACAGAATACGTCGCCGCTAAATTGCCGCTGAACTTACGCCTGACCGAAGTTCGGCTGTACGCTATAACGCAACGTAATTTCGGCATATGTGTCGTCAATAATTCAAATAGCATTGCAGGCGTAATCATGCCGAACTTCGGTCGCGTACCTTCGGCTAATGTGGTTAGACACTTAGGGTGCACGCACTACGGAAAAATCCGCGACTGTTTGCAAGACCTCCCCTAAATTTAATTATGATGCTTTGTTTATTTTGAGAAATTAGAGTTGGTTGAAATCCAGGTTCAGAAAAGCGACCTCTCTAAATCTTTGAATGCAGTTTTATCGCATGTTTCCTCCTATTATTTTTATTTTATTTATAGCCCTAAGCTAGAACCACACGCAGCAACTTTAGTCGCCGGCGACCAATATAAAGATTTTATTCGTAAGATATGGTAATTGGTAACATACAAGGTTGGTAGATAAAAGTGTGTTCGAATATTTACAATTCACGTAACTAATATGAACATTTTTCAAATAATTTTTTTTGCTAGAATGTAGTTTTATAATGTATGATCATAAAACTTAAATGGACCCTTTACATTTTATTACCTATTACATGCTGTACAAATATTTAATCTTTTTAATTAAGCCATTGACTGCCACCGTGGTCCGCGGTCACACGGTGTCTGCAATCAATAGATTTTCTATTGTGTCTGTAAGTCTGTTGTCTGGCAGTCAACGTGATAAAAAAACATAGATTAGAATCTAAAGCTCAAGCAAACAATACAAAACACAACAACATTAGACTTAAAGATACGTACATAAACAAACTTAACATATACATAGGAAAATTAACGAAATATAATATTTATACTTACTACCCACACCCACCCTTAGCATGAAGAAATTATAGAATTCTTGACTCGCTGCAGGTTACAAATCTAATATCCACACACAGATTTTGACATCAGATTCGCTGCGTGTACCTACCTTAGGGTTTCCTTAGTCTAAAAATGTATCTAACTAAAACGTCTCTGATCGATTTCCTGTTGGCGTTGTTTCCGTGTACGGATACCCTCCGTGTCGTCTTTAAGTAAAATCGGCATGATTTAAATGCTCGCTTCTGACACCAATTGTTACGAGATTGGGGTTCGTGACAATAAAAACTTCCGATTTATTAACCAAAAAATGCCACTTTAATCAATAACAGTAATAACAGCTCAAACACACTAATTATAAAACACAATTGCACTACTGATCGCTCTAAGTCGCACTTGAAGATCGCTTTCGCTTTAATAGCTTGTAGCGCTATATCCAATCTGACCTGGTCGTGGCGCACATCGGCCTTATATAGTGCCTCAGATAGTTCTCGAACCTTCTACTGTAGAAACATCTAGATTGTTCGAGTACATACCGGCCCCGACTGACCAGATGTTCCAGAAAGTTCTAGCATCGAAATTTCTAGAAGGATCTTGACTCTACTAGTTTTGCTACTCGGTACTAGATGGCGCTAGTGGTAACTAATGTCACCATGTACTAGGCATTAAATGTGGCTCGCAACAGTAACATACAGACAGACAGACGGGAGTTACTTTCGAATTTATAATATTAGTATTTATAGTATATCGCCGGGTTAATTAAAAAACCAACTATGGTGTGTATATTTAACTTAATATCCCAAAATCACCGAGTTAGTTGGTTTTTGAATTAACCCGGCGATATATAGTATGGATGTATGTACTACCCCTTTTTTGGGCAGCTTTAAATTCCATTTTGTATACAAAGTTGATACGACAGAGGGGCTTTCCTTTAAACTGCCTATACTAGATACCATTTTCAAGCTCTGTACCAAAAATCAATTAAATAGGAGCAGTAGTTTAGTCACAAATGATTTTTGAAGTTTTTGCTACGTTTGAACACGATGTATATTTCCTAACAGCTGATTATCTCATACGCATAGGTCATGCACCTTAAAACGATAATCTGAGTATAAGATACATTGTTGCCGCACAAGTACAACCAAATATTTCACGAAGCAATAAATACACACACACTTGCACTTTCACTATGAGAGTGACAATCATAGCAAAACCCCCGCGCCTTTTTCCCGCGCGTAAAAGGAATAGAAATAGGTCAGTGTGTTGCTATTGCATCCTAGATCCTTGCGAATTTGCTAAAAAACTTTCTTTCAGTGGACACTAGTGGACAGTGCGCACGCGTCATCCATTCGGGACGTACGTTACGTAACACGGGAGCCCCGCCGCCGCGCCGTTATGTTTTGTCGTACTCGCTGTCAATAATTGTGATTTTGTTTTCTTATTGTGATAGACACTAAATAAGTTTAATACAGTATTTATAGTCGGGGTACTTTTGGTAAAAGAAACTCCAACTATTTGTGCATGTAAACTGTATTTGTATAAAACGTATGTATAGTGAACTGTTACATTTAACTTATAACTAACATAATTATCGGTAATGGACGGCTCGCGAGGCGCACGAGTCTGTTAGCGCCGAGCGCGTGCGCAGTTACCGGGCGCTTGTGACTTACTATTGGTGACATGGGGCGACATTTCTAGGGTTGTACCGAACCGTAACTAGTCACGTAACCTGGCCGGTACACGACGAACTCTAGAAGTGCGGGGAGTTGATAGGGGTCGCGCTATATATTTCTTTTTTTTATTGTGACAGGATACGTAACTTAGGAATATTGTTGGATACAAAGGTTTGATTCGGTTGGGCGATCACAATGAAAGAACGAATTGGTATATTTAGAGGTTTATTGAGGAAATTACTTTTATTTCTAACACACAACAGAAGGAAAAAGGGAACATTTTACAGCTATCAAAATCAACGACAATACTAGAGAGTGAATAGACAATACAGACAATATAGGGATGTTCCGAAATCTTACTAAGATAGTGAAGGGGTTGTGGCGTTCCAACACTCCTCCTCACAAGTTCTTCACTCATGAGAGACCAAGGCAACTTCGCAGCATCTGGAGCCTCGGTCCAGGGACACCCTTTGTCAGAATGTCAGCCTCCATATCCTGGGTCGGTTTATAGAGGATGCTGACCACTCCTTGTTGAACACACTCCCTTATGAAGTGCTGTTTTATTTCAATATGTTTCGACTTCCCACTGATGATAGGGCTGTTGGAAAGTCGTTGGGCAGCTTGATTGTCACTGTAAATAACAATATTATTTATAGTAGTGCCTAAATCATTTAACAACCTTTTTAAATGGATAGCCTCCTTTGCAGCTTCAGTTAGGGCTATGTATTCAGCCTCTGCTGTTGATAGAGCAACACATCTTTGCTTCTTTGATTCCCAGCTGATGCAACCATTTGCATATTTGAAACAATAGCCCGAGTAGGACCTTCTGTCCATCTTACAACCGGCCCAATCTGCATCGGCCATTCCATATAAATTTTCATTTGAATTGGTATAGCAGATACCAACGTCTATAGTACCCTTGAGGTACCTCAATATGCGTTTTGCATATTTAAAATGCTCTTTGCTGTATGCATTGTTAAATTGTGACAGATAGCTCACAGCATATGATATGTCTGGTCTACTTGCCACAGACAGATACATCAAGGTTCCAATAAGGTTTTGATATGGAATATTTTTATCACAATCTTCAGACTTTTCAAGATTTATACAGTATGTTAACTAACAGAGGGCGTTCCCGTTAACCCACAATAGTATAGCATCCATACATGCTAAAAAAAATATTACCATTCGAAAATAAAATGTTTTTATTTTTTTTTATATTAAATTATTCACTAAAAATCGTAAATTGATACTCTATTTATTTAATTAATTCTAATTTATTTAATTAAATAAATTCCGACATTGCTGTCCTTCAAGTACGCGTGTACAGAGTGTTTCTTTAACGTATCAATTTACGATTTTTAGTGAATATTTTAATATAAAAAAATATAAAAACATTTTATTTTCGAATGGTAATATTTTTTTTAGCATGTATGGATGCTATACTATTGCGGGTTAACGGGAACGCCCTCTGTTAGTTAACATACTGTATATGGTTCTATTGGAGTACTTATTGGTTTGCAATTTTCCATGTTATAGCTTTTCAACGCTTTTTCTATATATTTTCTTTGAGTGATTTTTAATTTATTTTCTTCATAATGAATTTCCATGCCAAGGAGATATTTTAATTTTCCAATATCTTTCATTTCAAAAGTTTGACTTAGATGTTTTTTAAACTTTTCTAGTGAGCTTACGTTTGAATATCAGGGACTTCACTTTCGTTCTCATATTCACTGAATGAGTGCATAGTTTCATCACCGTCGTCATCATCACTACTTTCCACATTTGGCTGAAAAGCAGAAGGCTGAAAAGAATAAAGCTGAAAAGGTAAAGTATTTGTCTTTCTTTCTTGTTTTTTGTCTTTATTATTATTTGTTTTTTCTGTTTCAGATGGTTCCGGTTCAGGCAGAATCTGATCATTTTGGACTTCATTATTTTGATAGTACATTTCTCCATCCAACACTTTCACATCACGACGTACAATGACATCATCTTTATTTGGTAAGTATATTCTGTAAGCTTTGCTATATTTAGCATATCCAACAAAAACACCTTCACACGCTTTTGGTGAAAATTTGCTGTGCTTCTTTTGTTTATGGAGTGTGAATACTTTTGATCCAAATATGTGCAAATGTTTTACAGATGGTGTGCGACCAACCCATTTCATGTATGGTGTCTCTCCATTCAAAGTTTTAGTTGGACATCTGTTCACAATATAATTTGCTGTTACTATCGCTTCTGCCCACAACCTTTCAGGAACTTTTGATTCAATCAGCATGCATCTGGCTCTCTCTACTAGAGTTCTATTTTTTCTTTCTGCCAATCCATTTTGCTGTGGTGTATATATAACTGATAATCTTCTCTGGATACCATTCCTTTTCAAGTACGTCTCAAAATCACTATTGCAATACTCTGTACCATTATCTGACTGTAAGTATTTTATTTTATGTTCTGTGAATTTTTCTACTTCTTCTTTATATTCTTTGAATTTTTCCAATGTTTCAGATTTGTTCTGCAAGAAGTACACATGGCAATATCGGCTGTAATCATCAATAAAAGTTAACATGTATCTGGAACCACCAATGGTTTCATGTGGCATGGGTCCACACAGATCTGTGTGTACAACCTCTAAAACTTGTTTTGTTTTTATACTATCATTTTTGGGAAAAGGCAACCTTGTCATTTTTCCTCGAATACAACTTTCACAATTTTCAAAAGTGTCATCTTTATTCAAGTCTAACCCAGACACAAGATTGTTATATGATAACTTTTTCAAATCCTTTTCATTTAGATGAGCTAATTTCTTATGCCATTTCATTATATTATTATCTGAAATATTATTTGCTTTTTCTATTTTTTGCAAACTTGGAAAATGAGTCAGATAGAGGCCATCTCTTTTATCGGCTGTCATTACAGTTTTTCCATCTAAATCTTTAATATAGGCTTTATCTTTTGTGAATAAGACTGTATGGTCATGTTCTGTTATACGAGCGACTGACAGCAAGTTTGTTGTTAACTCTGGTACATAAAGAGTATTATTTAAATTAATTTCAGTGTTATTGCAATTTACTGAGACTATTCCCGTACCTTTTATTTCAGTGCTATGATTTGATGCCAACTTCAATTTCCCTTGCTCAGATTCAATGTTTTGGAATTTTTCAGACTGTCCAGTCATGTGCGACGTGCAGCCACTATCCAGACACCAAAAGTCACCTGCATCAGTATGGATTGCATTTGCTGTCTCTGTAATAAAAAAGTTTTTAGCATTTTTCTTTTTATTACTATCACTCGATGAGCTTGAACTTTGGTTCTTGTTTCGAGACCAGCACTTGGACGCTTGATGTCCAATTTTGTTGCATACCGTGCATTTGAGCTTCTTTTTGTTGGAATAATAAGCACTTTCACTCTGTGTGTTATTTTTGTTCCTTTTCCTCGCTTGGCTTTCCTCAATTATTTTTATTTTTAATTCCTCGGGCAAAGGCAATTTGTCCCGCGTCTCAATGGCAATACGGAAGTTTTCGAATGACGGTGGCAGGCTATATAGAATAATAATACTCAGCAAATCATTGTTCACTTTTACGTCCATGTTTTCGAGCCTGTCGACACAGAAAAAAATGGCTGCCAAATGATCCTGTATGTCATTCGAATCGGTCATTTTCTTAAGGATCAGTTCCTTTAGTAATGTAGCCTTTTTTGCGGGGCCTTCACTTTGGTAAATCGATTTTAATTTTGCCCATATTTCTGATGCGGATTGACAATTTTTCACTTGCCTTAGTTCTTTTGGTGAGATCATAAGAAAGAGCTCGCAACGTGCGAGCTGATCCTTTTCGGCATCTGGTTTCTCTTCGGAGATTGTGGCCCATAAATTATTTTTCACGAGGATTGCCTGGGCTTGTATTGCCCATGTGTCGTAGTTATCGCGACCGAGTTGCTCGATGTGATGATAATGCGTATTCACTATTCGTAGACATTGTGCCCAAAACCGAAAATCCAACCACGCTCTGCTACCAATTTGTTGGATACAAAGGTTTGATTCGGTTGGGCGATCACAATGAAAGAACGAATTGGTATATTTAGACACTTAAGTTTATTGAGGAAATTACTTTTATTTCTAACACACAACAGAAGGAAAAAGGGAACATTTTACAGCTATCAAAATCAACGACAATACTAGAGAGTGAATAGACAATACAGACAATATAGGGATGTTCCGACATCTTACTAAGATAGTGAAGGGGTTGTGGCGTTCCAACAAATATTATTATTTAGAGTTAGTGTTTTTTTTTGTGATTGACTGTTTTTATTGTGATAGGATACGTAATTAAACGTTGGTTGTGTGTGTGTGTAATAATTAAAGTGTTCAGCAATGCCTCGTGTAACTTACACGGCGTCAGAATACACTTACATGATTTTAATTTACGGTGAATGCCGTGGAAACGCAGATTTAGCTCTGCGAACCATACCGAGAAAGGTATGGTGACCGGCGCAATAGCCCTAGGAACGCCGGCACCATACAATTGGCAGTACAAAGATTACGGGAATTAAAGTGCTTAGCGACGGACAGTGATTTAATTAGAAAAATAAATAACAATATTCTCCGTCGGTATAATTTGTGCATTAATATGAATCGAGGACACATCGAGAATTTAAAAATTTTGTGTTTTTGTGTGTGCGCGTACTTTACAACCTTACCTAACATAAAAGCCGGCGCGAGCGGTCTAAACCGCCCGCCCCCCGCGCCCCCCCCAAGAGAGATAACACACACGCACACACGCACACGCGCTCCTGCGCGACTTTGTTAGGCATCTAGGTCAGTCAAATTTATTTATAAAGGGTGGTTGCGTTTCACTCTGACTTTAAGCTATTTAGTTTGTTTGAAAAAAAAAAAATCTCATTTTTGGCGCTTTCTATTTTTGTACTGTATCGAATTAATACTATACACGTATAGTATACGTAGTGTAATTTAATGCCCCTCTGTCATATCAACTCTGTATATACAAGGTGGTGTGTGACATACTGACTGCGAATAATAGCTTAGATGGATCAGTGCCCACCAAAAGTATAAAAATAAATATGTCAAGTCGCTGGGTGTGTATGTAGCATTACGTTTCGCGAAAAGTTACGGTTTTTAAGTTCGAACAAAGGTAGCTTTCGAAAATATACCTAATAAATAATTACTGACCTGTATTATACAAGTAAACTGTATAATACAGGCCAGTTATACACACGCAGCGTCTTTTATTTGTCTTGTCATGGACACCATGTGTGTATCTAGAAAAAATATTTTTTAATTTTTAAAACATTCGAAATTCTGATGTGGCAACAATGCTGTCATCTGCCATCAATGTAGGGATGCCCAAAAAAGACTGTTGTATCGATATATCGCATCGTAACCGTATCGATTGCACTTGTATCGATACGCGATATTATCGTATCCCTTTGTATCGATATATCGCATCGTAACCGTATCGCTTTGGTATATCGATTGGGTAGGTTATTTCGTAGGTAAAATATTATTATAAACCTAAATATATCTTAAACATTAAAGAAAGATATACCTTTTTTTAATTTTTACAATATATTGTAAGTTATAAAAGAAAAGTATTTATAGTATGTATGAAAGGTTAGTGTAGTACATAAATAACTCTAAGTAATCCCGACCTCTGCTTATTACGAATATCAATATTATGTCTAAAGGTAGGTAGGTTTAATATAAACAAAAAGAAATACATTTTGATCAGTCATAGTTTGATACGATAAGTTAATTCGATTTTTTTTTGGAATACGATATATCGAGGCGCATCGTATGGCCAAAATATCGTATTAAATATCGATATATCGTATAGCACTGTATCGATATTTCGATATATCGCATCGTATTGGGCATCCCTACATCAATGTGTCAAACGAATTTGATATTCTTTTACCACTTCTTCTGCTTGAAACCGGTCAGTGTTTTTATTAATCAAAGTATTTTGCTGAAATCCTCCAAGATATCGCAAATCTATTATTTGTTCAT
This sequence comes from Luperina testacea, assembly GCA_927399505.1. Lineage (NCBI taxonomy): Eukaryota > Metazoa > Arthropoda > Insecta > Lepidoptera > Noctuidae > Luperina > Luperina testacea. The sequence goes on from OV656756.1 coordinate 12,477,003, forward strand.
AAAATTGTTATTCATATGCTAGATTCTTACTTCTCTATTTCGTGTTTCTGTGTTCTAGGTGTGAAGTTGTGATTAACCAAACATGGGGAAGGGAAATAATATGATCCCTAATGGGCATTTCCATAAGGATTGGCAACGTTTTGTGAAGACCTGGTTCAACCAACCAGCAAGACGTTACCGCAGAAAACAAAACAGGATCAAGAAAGCTAAGGCCATTGCGCCACGTCCTGCTGCAGGCCCATTGAGACCTGTTGTCCGATGCCCAACTATTCGGTATCACACGAAGGTCCGTGCGGGTCGTGGATTTACTCTTCGTGAAATTAGAGTAAGTATTATTGTTTTTGAGTTAATCAACATATAAAATGCTGATAAATTAAAAACCTAGTAAGTGGCTGCAACTGCTCCGTAGAAACTAGCCTGCTACTTTCTACAGCAGTTGTCCATTAACTTGTAGACCTTGTAGTGCATGTGTTGTGTTGTGTGTGTGTTTGGAAACTTGTCTCAATAAACAAATATCAAGTTCAAAATTTGTTGTTCACTGGGTTCACACTATTCAGAAACTTATTCACACAACACATTCTATGTAGAGATTTGTCTTGTTTGATTGTCACAACTTGTCTTTAGCTTGTAGGGCAAGGTTTAGTGTTTTCCAAATAACACTGTAAACATTGAAGCATGTAAAACATGATGTGCCATTCATACTGAAACACTTTGTTATGAAATGGTTATTAAAACACATCAAAAGCAAATGGTGTGATAATGCAAATGCAATTATGTGTATGTGTCGCCAGTTCAAACAAACAGTGAAGAAAGAAGAATAACAATTTTCTTAATCATTCTTTTCTAGTGTTGTGAAACCTTATCACATTTGAAATTATTTATATTGTAGCACCATGGTTTAATAAATTGCCAATAGGTAGCCTTGAATGGATTGATCATTTCATATCTCACTCATACCTCTGTGGCAGTATACACCCTTACATTTTGATTGTTTTAATCCTTAAGGCGAAAGCGCCAGGGTAGCCCGCGAAATTTGTTTTTTTTTAGGTTTTTTGCAATTTGCTGGTCAGTATTAAGTTGTACGATGATTAATATGTGAATCGCGGCCGTAACTAACATGTATTTACAGAATTATAATCATTAAAGTCATCAACACAACTCTCTAAGACCACGTAAGTCCAAAGAATAAGTGTTTCATGAAATTATCATTCTTCGGACTTACGTGGTCTTAGAGAGTTGTGTTGATGACTTTAATGATTATAATTCTGTAAATACATCTTAGTTACGGCCGCGATTCATATATTAATCAACGTACAACTTAATACTGACCAGCAAATTGCAAAAACGTAAGAAAATTTGAATTTCGCGGGCTACCTTAGTGCTTCCCCCTTAAAGTGTAAAAATTCTGCTGATCCATACATACATGATATATGTTTGTATAACTCAACATAATGTATGGAGCAACATTAATTTTTTCATGATTTCTGGTTTGGTCCCATAGTAAAAGTTGTACTTAATGATGAGTATAATGACCCCTTTTAAGGATTAAAACGATCAAAATTTTAGGGTGTAAATGTACACTATATTAAACCAGGTACTTCATCACTTTAATCTTATGGCTAATTACCCAATTGGACAATCATTACATTATCATAATCAGCACCTTAAACAAGTCATACCAGTCACTTTTAGTATAATCAGCGGGAACACCCAAATACTCCGTAATATTTTATTCCGAATTTTGATGTTCCAATTTACAAAAGTCCGAATTTCATAATACCTAAGAATTATAATGTCTGTCTAAAATTACGAAATTTAATTTACCGAAAGTCGTAAATGCGATTTGTTTGTTTTCCGATGTTCATAAGTTCGAAGAATCAAATGCTTAATGGGTTCTCGGTCCGGAAAACGACATTCCGATTTTCAATACTCCTAATAAACGGCTTAAATTAGAATTCTGTTTAATTAGTAGTGCGATACTATGTACTTGACTTCGATGCATGTTACCACACCCGAACGCAGTAGACGACGTAGGATGCAAGAGCGAGCTGCGAAGGGCACCCCGAGGTTAGGTTTGGTTAGGTTACTTTAAACCCTTTACACAGAAATAGGGGGCCCCGCGAAGCGGGGCTCCGTCGACATAGGATGCAAGAGTGAGCGAATGAGAATACAAATACCTTTACAGTGCATCAAAGTTAAGTAGTATCGCAGTGAAAATCTTTCGCGGTAACGTGCATCGAAGTGTAGTGGCTTCGCAGAGACGGTCGTTCGCAGTAACGTGTATCGCAATTTCGTAGCATCGTATTAGCATTTAAGTATCGATATTTTTGCGTCGAAATTCCGTATTCTACTCGTATATTTGTCTGCCAATTCAGTTTTTACAAGGCGTTTTTATTTCGGAATTCTAATTAATCGGAATTCATATTTTTGATGTTTCGAATTAAGTAGCATTAAGTCAGACTTTTTGTTATTCGATATATTGAAACTCGGTATTTTGGGAATGGTAATATGTAATTATAAACGCTAGGAATATTAAAATTTCGGAATTACAAAAATAGGATGAATGATAGATCGGAGTTTTATTATATTAGGAATTTTGAACCATTTGGAATTATTAAAATCGGTATTTTGAAATTCGTATTTGTGACTGTCAGAATAAAGTTATTTATATTTATGTAGTGTACCCATAATCAGCCTACCCTCTGCTGGGACACAGGCCTCCTCTCTGAGTAGGACAGTTACATGTAAGTTGCTGATTATAACAATGTAAAAGTTGTTGTGTCTGACAGTATGGTTAGAATAAAACAATCTGTCAATTTAAATCATCACAATAACTTTAATCAGTCGTAGTTATATTTTTAACACCAACAGAAACAGACGGGTGTTTTAAGTTTAATTCCTAAGGTTCTATACTATTTTCCTTTGCAATTTTGGTACTGACACAGTGAAAGCATTCCAATTTCCAAGTACAACTTCAATAGGGGTATTAAAAATTTAAATAATAACAAAGTTTGATGATTTTTATATTAATGTTTCAGGCATCTGGTCTTAACCCTGCGTTTGCCAGAACTATTGGCATTGCTGTGGATCCTCGCAGGCGTAACAAATCTGTGGAGTCATTGCAAGTCAATGTTCAAAGGCTAAAGGAATACCGTGCACGACTGATCCTGTTCCCGAAGGGCAAGAAGGTATGTTATAAAACTGCCACCTATATTGCATTGCAGGTAGGCACGAGGTAACACTTATTGCAGTTATCCAATGGCTGGTCCCGATCAATGGTCAAACAGAAGACAATAAATACTTTCACTGTCTGATAAAAATACACCTGATGGAGAGATCTTACCTGATCTGATTGTCCAAGACCTGTTACATTAAATCAGATAGCCAACATCACATCTACCCAATTACTAACCATCATGTAAAATGCCATTTTAATTTTTGTATTCTGTAAAACTTAATTTTATGTATTTGTTATCCTCTAGGTATTGAAGGGAGAAGCAAATGAAGAAGAACGCAAACTGGCCACTCAGCTCCGCGGACCACTGATGCCGGTACAGCAGCCAGCACCTAAGTCTATTGCTCGTGCTATTACAGAAGAAGAAAAGGACTTCAAGGCATACCAATACTTGAGAGGAGTAAGTTTATTTTTCAATCTTGCTTTTAAATTTGACTGTAAATTGGTTCTTATATTAACAAACTATACTATTTTCACAGGCTCGTTCCATTGCTAAACTTGTTGGTATTCGTGCTAAGCGTCTGAAGGACGCAGCGGAAAATCCTGATGACGTCACTAAAGCTCCAACTGTAGTGAAAGAAACTAAAGCTAAGAAGTGATGATAAAAAAATAAATGCATAAGTATATAATTCTCTTTATTTCTACCTTTTCTTATTGAAGTGAAAACTTCTTTAGCGGCGCTGTGTATGTACTTTTTTGGAATGGGTAAAAACTTCTAAATTCGCGTCAGGTCACGTGACCCTGATCGAAAATTCGTAAGACGTAAAACGTCAGACGTCTCGCCCACAGCCTCGATTCTAACTAACTGTCAAATCAAAAAGCTCTAAATATTCGGGCGTAGACTGACAAAAATAATAAACTGTACTTAATTTTTTAAATATTTCTATTCTTTTACTACACAATTGAAGCTACATTTATTAGAAGAAGCTAAGAAAAGTGATAATTTGAAGAAAGCTCGACAGGCGAAACAAATACGAAAGTTTAAAACAATATTCCGTGATACAGATTTTATCCATATTTACAGGCTTTCTGAGGATTTAATTAATATATTGGAAGATGACTTAACTCCATATATGCGTCCGCGACTTCGTTCCAGTGGTTTAACCAAGAGGCTAAAGGTTTGTTTACATCTAGGTTTCTTGAGATATGATGGGTATACCTCACCACACACCAACAAAAGCCTATTGAATTCCTGATGTTTCAGATATTATGCACACTATCATTTTTGGCTAATGGAAGTTACCAAAAAATCATTGGGAAGAATGTAGACACATACATATCTCAGTCTTCTGCCTCTAGGGCAATCCACGAAGTTATTATTTACAATACAATGATAACTTAAACACAAGTCAAGATTGCACTTAATTCTAGCTTCATTCATTGATTTCAGGTGACTCAGGATATCCTCAAAGGCCTTATTTAATGACTCCCTTTAGTAATTCAGAAACTGAGACTCCAGAGCCATTACAACAATTTGCACAGCAGTGCAAGAAACAGTGTAGAGGACTATTGGAATCCTGAAAGGACGGTTCAGATGTTTATTAGTACATAGGGTATTGTACTATGATCCTATAAAAGTGGGAGAAATTGTGATGGCTTCCTGTGTTTTAAACGACATATGTAATAGAGCCGGGCTACCAGCTCCTATGATGATGAGACCAATGTGACTTAGATGAAGAATCTAGGTTACTTGGAATCCTGACACATCAGGCTCCAACACATGATGACTTAGAGAGTAGGCTGATAAGTAGGCGAGATTTAGTTAATCAATTATGGCGAGCATGTTGTATCTACAATTTATGCGTTCCTTTACAGATGTGGTTAACGTGTTTAGATAGAATATACTCACCATTATTGATTAGATACAATAAATAGGTATTTAAATTATTAATAAAAATATTATTATAATCAACAATTGTCATAACATTTAAGGTGTGTATTTAAAGTGTGGTGTTTAAGGTGTATATGATTAGTATAATATCAATAGCCTATAATAATATGTGCCTATTTATACCTTAGTCCCTATTTGTACTATATTTTTAAATGGGTAAGAGTGTATACAGGGGTATGAGAAATTAAACAGATAACTGCATTATTTTCTTTTTTATTTACTATTAAAAACAATCAATCAAATCAAAAATCATTTATTCAAAATGACTTTTGATATTCAGTTAGAAAAACTTGATTCTATACAATAGTAGGTATGCAAAGTAATTAACATTACAAGAAACAGGACATTTAATTAAATAATTTAGTATATACAATGAAAACTACCCAAGCAAAACAAAATTAAATAAGTACCTAAATAAAAGCCTGCAGGCATAAAGAGCATGCCCGCTAACAAACATTGACATTTACTACAAAAAAACAGTTCTTATACTTAAACTTCTTAACATCCATCTTAAATAAACTTAAAATTATCTAAACATAGTAGTAGATCCATGTTTCGGAGATTCAACTTCCTCGACTGATGGATGCTCATAAATCCTGCAGTGCCTGGGTCTGCCTTGACCATGACTCACTTATTTCCTTAAAAGTCGAACATCCTCTGCTGGTTGTCAATAAGAAGTCTCTCATTTTCCAAACACCTCTCTTTAATGGCGACAAAACATTCAGTCAGGCTCGCCATTTGGATTGCCTTTGAGAAGGTGGTGAGTGCTGGATCAGACGGCGGTGTGCCGTTCGATGCCTACGAGATGCTATGAACATAAAAATGCAACAAATAGTACAGAGGTAAAACAAATATGTAAGTATCATCAACATCACATCACTCTCCCTCTAAAGGAATAGATATTACAATGTAGTATACATATTAGATGTAGTCTATATCTTGATTCTATTAGATGTAGTCTATATCTTGATCTTGATTGAATAAGGGCTGCTGTTGAAAAAACCTACAGAAAATCCCAACAAATTGGCCCAACCCGGGAATCAAAAGTGAGACCACTACTATGTAGTGCTTTTTACACTAAACCAATAATTAACCAAATTATAATTAAGTTAACCTTACATGAAGATGCAATTGACGCATTGCAAGACTGCAAGTGGTGATCTAGCCTCAAACTGTAATACAAAAAAAAGTTATCTAAATATCCATTATAAAGTTAAAACATATTATTGTAAGACTTTTATTTAAAACTTCGCCTTTTGTTCTGTATTAGGCTGGTTTTCCATTGGCACATTGTCCCTATACAAAGATGGGCCTGCTTGTATGTCCGTTCGCCCTGCAAATATAACATTACATTATTATATTTTATTAGAATTAACTTACTGGTATTGAAGGTGTGGACTGTTCGGTCTGGAGCATGCCTCTAGTAGATTGTTCTACAGGCAGTAATTGGTCAGTAGGTCGTCTTAGGGGTTGCTTAGGACTCTACAAAATTAAATATGAAAATTATAATTTCCAAGTACCTATACAGTTTTCATATTATGTAATGAAAGTATAGCACTTCTTGGCATGCTAAAACACACAATGTTACGTTACAACAATAAAGTTATACGTACATATTATAGTAAAACAATAGCTAATCATGTAATTTACTTAAATTTTATTAATATCTCGTGTATCATACAATACTCGTGGATGAGACAATAGTAATAATAGCCATATACTATCAGTGAAAAAATCATAATACTCACATTTCATTAGGTAGTTGTATTTATCCTCTTAGTCACAGAACTACCTATGTTAAAAGCACTCGCTGATACAAATAATCAAGCACCCAAAAGTTTAAAAACTACAAATTCAAGTGATTTTGTTAGCGTCGCGTCCGTATTATTATTATACTCTTTGGTCGCGTCATCGGTTGTTATTGTTATGTCATGTTGACTTTTAATTCATCGTCGCGTCGCGTTGCACGAATAGAGCAAAGGAATCGTCATTCAGCCTTAAAATGTAATAAGAAATATGAAATAAGCTCTTTTAAATATGATATTGGTTATAGTTTAACTGTATTCCTTATAATACTTAAAGATAGACCTTTAATATATATTTTAAACCTATAAAACTCTCAGTTTTCTTTCTTCTCAATTCTCAGTACCATGTGATGAGCGATGATGGTTCTGGTAATGATGATGATGAAAAAGTCGTTGAAATTATGGATGGAAGTTGATTTTCCTAAGAGATAAACTTTTTAATGTAAAATAATTGTAATAGTTCTGAAGTGTTAAATTTTTAATGTAATATAAATTGTCATGTTTGTGTACGATAGCGCAATAAATGAATATTGTATTCCACCACATAAATAATAGTACTTTTATACTGATAATGAAAGCAATTCGTACAAAATTATTCTCTAACCATTCCAAAATATTAAAAATGCACAACGTTAATATTCAAGTTTTCACTTCTGCCGGCACTCCCGGAGTGCAACCCGTCGTTTTTTTCCTTAGTTTAATTTTTAAATATTTTTTAATCAATCACAAATAAAATGAATTTTTGCATTACAAACCGTATCCCCGATGAGATATCCCATCGGCAACTTCTCAGGAGGCTTAGGGGACGAGTTTCCAAACACAGTTAACACAAGTTCTATATACCTACCTTTTGACCGCCACGTCAAAAAAGAAAAAGCGTGCCCTCGGCACTGTCCTGAATGACATAAATGTAATAATCTGTGTCACAGTTACGGCCTTTATTACTATTTAAATCCATAAATAGAATCGGCAATCGACAAAACCATCACAGCACTATTGTCCATCATGACGTAATTTTTTGTCACTATGACGACTGGCGCAGCTGGCACGAATTTCTTGAAATTGCTCGCTTCTGCTCTAGAGGTGCGACACCGATACTTATTAATAATATCGAAATATTTTATTCTTATTGTTTTGTACTTTCAACAGTGTCAAGTAATAAAATGTAAGTTTCTCTGAAAGAACAACCAATATTAATACTTTTACAACACACTTACTCGTTAAGTGGCTTTTAATGAACCGCTATTAATTAGGTCCATAATGCAGTGTATTAGAAACGCGTGCTTTTTACTTTACATTACTGCACTAGTGTTATAACGCCACAGGTAACTATTTCCTAGTCGGAGATGTGCGTTTTTTTTTAAATCTCATCAAAAAACATCGACTCATAGACTTCATATTTTCCATACAAGTTAATATTTAACATTACAAGTCTGTTTCTTCCTCGCAAAAGTGTTGAAAAACGTCGTATGGAACGCGTGTGCAATGATCAACATAGCAAACATCATGAAAAACGTCGTATGGAACGCGTGTGCAATGATCAACATAGCACACATCATGAAAAAAAAAAGCTGTTCCCTACATTTATGTTCGTCTAACAGTTAGGCTCAACTCACACCAAAAGAGCGTCGAAGCGGAGCGCAGTTTCAGTGTCATATGAATTTTAATTTTATTTTCATTACTATAATACTTATTATCGCATGAGAAACTCGAACGAGTCGCGCGAATGCGCGAAATTCATAAACTCATGTCCGTGACTACCGCAGGACCACTAACGCCAATCGCTTCCATATTTGATAAATAATTAGTGCTCAATTGGTACTAATTAGTACTCGAACAACAGAATTGGTACCTTAGTAGTTTTCGAGAAAATCGACTTTGAAGGTGGTCCTGCGGTAGTCACGCTCCTTTCAGCAGGACCACCATGAGCGCCGAAAAAAGGCCCACGCTACAGCTATTCTAAGTATACAATACCCATAAATGTGATATATTTCGTAAAAAAAAACAGAACTGTAATATTTGTATTTACCGAGAAATCAACGATGTTAACTTTCTCGCAATTGTTCAGCAGGACCACGATTTTGAATGTTGATTCCAAGTTCGAGAAGCTTGTCGCTTTCCTCAAACCTACATAGAAAATTAGTACCCTGTAAGATAAAATTAGTACCCAAAATTAAAACTCCAGTAGTTTACGAGATATACCATGCCAATGGTGGGGTGGCGGTAGTCACGGTGCCAAATTTTCATTTCAAGATTTCCCTATTAAAAACTCTGTGATTTCTTCCCAAATTTATACAAAAATTAGTACTCCTAAAGAAGTTAAAGCGACTAAAAATCCAGATTCCTAAGTGTTGTATTTTAAGAGAAATTAGCTTTCATTACTTTTCCATACTAAATCTCCGCGTATATCCCGACCAAATTAAGTTGTCAATTGTGCCATTTCCATTGTTCACAAACTAAACTAAATTTGAGTTCAGTGCATCTTTATCTTTCTGTTTCATTATGAAAAGGACAGACAATAAATTTTAGTTTAGTCCTATCAAATTAATCAGCGTCTGACGTAAATAGACGTAACTTTTAGTGGGAACCAGCAATGCACAACACAGCAATGCACGGCACGAGAACGCACGACATTGGAATGAACGTGTTTTGAATTCCAATGACGTACATTGTCATGTCGCGCATTCTCGGCCCGGACCAAGAGTGTCCGGCTTGATAATGTACAGCACGGGAATTGGAATCAAAACAAACAGTGACGTCACAATAAAAAAGTAAAAAGCCATGTGAAACTAGGGATGAGATTTTGATTGATTAAGGATTGATTTTGTTTCATTTGACGTGTGGTTGACGTTCAATCAATTATTATTGAAGTAAATCTGTGAACTATTCGTTAAGAGGAAATACGGGCGGAACGACTTTTGAAAATTAGGTATTTGAAGAAACTATCGCTGTCGCTCTGCGAGCCCCCGCCCTCTAATGCGTGCGATAAGGACAACTGCAGATCCGACTGAATAGCCTAAGTAAAAAGTCACATTTTCGAGGTTTGGCTCTCGCCTATTTTCTTCACCAATATTGAACCAATTTAAAAGATATTTCATAAACTGGATAAGAAGGATATGTACTGTGCCGCTACATTATGGTTAACACCCCGACTCAGAGTACCCCGACTCGGATAGGTTAGGTTAGAAGGCTAAGGCGGGAGCGAAGCTCCCGCCTTAGCCTTCGTGGTTATTTTTTTTTAAACCACCCAGAAGTAGGAGCCCCGCGAAGCGGGGCTCCGTCGACCTATCTTACACTCTGAGTGCTTACCAAAATTTTATTAAACATGAGCAGCTGATTGCAGCTTATATAATTAATATGCTGTACAAAACTCTTTTTATAAAGACTTCTCTGCTTAAAAACTTATCAATCGCGCAATCAATCGTTTTTCGGAACAGCACTATCTAGCTCAATTACCTAGTATCCAAGTCCCAAAATTTCGAGTCACCTGATTGGCCAACCAATCGGCCAATCACGCGATGTCGCCAATTCATGTGTTGTACATTCCTGTGTTGTACAATCCAGTGTCGTGCATTGCTGGTACGTGCATTACAGTGACGTGCATTATAGGGACTCCTTTTAGTAGGCATGTAATGCAAATAATAACCTGCGCGCCATGCCACAAAAAAAGTTTTGGACCATATAGGTACAAGATACATTTGAATCTCATTTATCTTGTCTATGGTCCAAAACTTTTTTTGTGGCATGGCGCGCTGGTTATTATTTTATTACCGAAGTAAAGCAAGCGAAGCGTGTCGTGGTACAGATGCCAGCACATCAAGCTACCCGAAACTGTCAAATTTCCCCAATCAACTTTGAACCTTATGCTTTAGCGATACAGTTGAAAATCTACCCCAGGAACCCCAGGAATTGGAGACATCGCGATGTCGCCAATTCTTGTGTTGTACATTCCTGTGTTGTACAATCCAGTGTCGTGCATTGCTGGTACGTGCATTACAGTGACGTGCATTATAGGGACTCCTTTTAGTAGGCATGTAATGCAAATAATAACCTGCGCGCCATGCCACCAGTGTTGCCATATATACAGATTTATCTGTATCTATACAGATTTTTCATCACCAATACAGATTACAGATTTAGCATAACTTTTATACAGATTTTCGTCATTTTCGCTTCCTCACATAATCTATGATGAAATGATTGAAAATGTATCTCTTTTTAGTGTATTTAGTGTTTATTTATTGCCTTCAACATTTTTTCCCTGTATTCTGTGTAAACTATGTTTGAAATGAAACATAAGTTTTGGGGAATCCCTTCAGTACGCTATAAATGTTGCCAGGGACAAATGAATGAACGGAATGAGCAGTATGAAACGATTTGTTTGGTTGGAGTTTCAACTTCTAGTTCTAGTCGAGCATCGCGAGTCGTATTTGCGCTAAGATTTCTTGACTTTCTTGTCGATTTTGTATTGTGACTATTGTTTTCTTGAACAGATTTTGTACAGATTTTATTACAGTTTTACAGATTTTAGCGTTTTGTGTTCATACAGATTTTGTACAGATTTTTCGACCGTTCTATCCAGATTTCTCGATCTGGCGTGTGGCAACACTGCATGCCACAAAAAAAGTTTTGGACCATTAGTCCAGTCAAATAAGACTTTGAAGGTTACAATAATTCCCATAGAGCTAAAAATTGGTATGAATGTTCAGAATACTATTATAAATGAATTGTGAAAAGTCCCCATCAATCCCCCTTGTGCAAAATTTTTTATTGATGGTGAAAGTTTGCAAAAATAGGTTTTTCGCGGTTTTTCAGCTAAACGGTGAGTTTTACAGCAAAAATAGTTCAGACAAAAATTGTAGATCATCCGATTCTCTACAAAAAATGTATCCACACTTTTTTTCATAATTATTGCCATTTCCGTGATATAGCGGTTGAAATTGAAAAAAATATTTTATTCGTAATATGCACGTTAATGTACTTTTATATACATTTTTGAACCGTTATACGAGTAAACATATGAGTCCCTGTCTTTTTTTTTTTTCTTAGCCTGCGCTGTCCCACTCATGGGCAAAGGCCTCCCTCCACTCCTTCCATCTTTCGCGAGCCCGCGCGTCCTCCTTCCAGTTTTGATGGAACCTATCCAGCTCGTCCCGCCATCTCCTACGTGGTCTGCCGCGACCCCGCCTCACTGTCTTATACATACAAAATACTAGACATCTGTAAAAATTCATGTGCAGTGTTTTCTTTCAAATTCTCGAAAAAGTAGCATTGATACCGTGAAAAGACGGCGCCAAGAAGAAGAAGCTGGTTCATCAAAAATAAGTCCTCCTCGTACTAGAGCACGATACATTTTGCTTCAATCAGTGTTGTTTATTTTGCGACAATGAATTAAATGAAGAGTTGGAGAAGAAAAAAGCACTGCAGTACCGATGTAAGATTTATGTAGTTTCACTTACTTGTGCTCTAGTACGAGGAGGACTTATTTTTGATGAACCAGCTTCTTCTTGGCGCAGTCTTTTCACGGTATCAATGCTACTTTTTCGAGTATAATTTTTTCGACACTGCACATGAATTTTTACAGATGTCTGGTATTTTGTATGTATAAGACAGTGAGGCGGGGTCGCGGCAGACCACGTAGGAGATGGCGGGACGAGCTGGATAGGTTCCATCAAAACTGGAAGGAGGACGCGCGGGCTCGCGAAAGATGAAAGGAGTGGAGGGAGGCCTTTGCCCATGATTGGGACAGCGCAGGCTAAGAAAAAAAAAAGACAGTGACTCATATCTTTACTCGTATAATGGTTCAAAAATGTATATAAAAGTACATTAACGTGCATATTACGAATAAAATATTTTTTTCAATTTCAACCGCTATATCACGGAAATGGCAATAATTATGAAAAAAAGTGTGGATACATTTTTTGTAGAGAATCGGATGATCTACAATTTTTGTCTGAACTATTTTTGCTGTAAAACTCACCGTTTAGCTGAAAAACGCGAAAAACCTATTTTTGCAAACTTTCACCATCAATAAAAAATTTTGCACAAGGGGGATTGATGGGGACTTTTCACAATTCATTTATAATAGTATTCTGAACATTCATACCAATTTTTAGCTCTATGGGAATTATTGTAACCTTACCTCTATTTTAAGGACTAATTTGACTGGACTACATATAGGTACAAGATACATTTGAATCTCATTTATCTTGTCTATGGTCCAAAACTTTTTTTGTGGCATGGCGCGCTGGTTATTATTTTATTACCGAAGTAAAGCAAGCGAAGCGTGTCGTGGTACAGATGCCAGCACATCAAGCTACCCGAAACTGTCAAATTTCCCCAATCAACTTTGAACCTTATGCTTTAGCGATACAGTTGAAAATCTATTAAAGAAATTTGACAGATTGTAGTAACTTGACGTGCTGGCGTCTGTACATTGAGTTCTTTTTTTTTTATTCGTTTATGGTTTCAAAATTGTATTTAGAGAAATAAATGTATACAATTTCAAAAAGGTCACGCGTCTCAATATTGAAAGGTTTCAGAAAATGATATAATTAATAATGATTTCCTGAGGAACTATAATATTTTTTTTTTTAAGTTTCTTTTTAGGGCACTGACCTATATAATATATAGGTCAGTGTTTTAGGGCCAATTAGATCGAAATTTACAGAAATATTTCGATGTTAACGATATTAAAAATTCGTTTATGGTTTCAAAATTGTATTTAGTTAGAGAAATAAATGTATACAATTTCAAAAAGGTCACGCGTCTCAATATTGAAAGGTTTCAGAAAATGATATAATTAATAATGATTTCCTGAGGAACTATAATGTTTTTTTTTTTTTTTTTAATTTCTTTTTAGGGCCAATTAGCTCGAAATTTACAGAAATATTTCGATGTTAACGATATTAAAAGTTGATTTAGTAGATATTTTAAATATAATTATGTGCTTGTCGGACGTAATAGGTATGTACATAATTAGTATACTTTTCATATCAATATGAAAACACAAAAATACACGTGATGTGCCCTTTGCAATGCATATTATTCAAATATAAAGGTACAGACGCCAGCAAATCAAGTTACTACAATCTGTCAGATTTCTTTAATAGATTTTCAACTTTATCTCTAAAGCATAAGGTTCAAAGTTGATTGCGAAAATTTGACAGTTTCGGGTAGGTTGATGTGCTGGCGTCCGTACCTATTAAAGTGGAGTCATTTTAATAGGTAACATTTGACAATTCATAAAATATTCAACAACGTAACCTTGTAACGGCGGGCATAAAATAACATATTTTTTCGTTTTGTTAGAACTGCACAATTACTTACCTTTTTTCAATTACGATTACATATTTATTGTAATAATGACCGATACGAGTAATTTTACGATTTGCTTTCATTAATAAACCATTCTAAACATAATAAACAATTAATTCTGATCTAAAGAACTGAACGTCGTTACAAGGTTACGTCAGTTAACCATTTTTCTTTTTAAACACTAGGGATGTTACTCTAAAAATCGAAAGCTGATAAGTAGAATCGAATGCAATGATGACTTGTGAAGAAATATCACCATAAATTAATAACCACGTTGTGATTATAATAAAAAAATTATTTATTATTCTTTTAACTAACTAGTTATAAAAATACAAAAAATAATGAAATAGAAAAACTGCCTCCTCGCATTCGCCTCTAAAACTACAAGTGATTACCATGAGGAAATAAACTTTGAGGTTTTTAAAGAGTGATTTGAGAAGCTGCTAGTCAGCTTAGAAAACCCATCGAAAATTGTAATGGACAATGCACCGTATCATTCTGTACAAGTTGATAAACCACCAACTCAAGCATATAAAAAGCAAGAAATTGTCTCGTGGCTGGTAAGAAATGGTGTGGATGCAAGTCCATCTTTATTAAAAGTTGAGTTGTTAAATCTAGTAAAAGCAACTAAGCCGTCCAAGCTCCGCTATGTAATCGATGAACTAGCCCTAGAGCATGGACACGAAGTTATTCGATTGCCTCCCTACCATTGCCAGTATAACGCCATCGAGCTTATTTGGGCACAAATAAACGGTTATGCAGCGCGGAACAATACTGAACCACCCTTCAGTACTGCTAAAATGATGTCTCTGCTACAAACTGCGTGTGCAGAAGTCACTACAGAAGACTGGAAAAAAGTCGTAGAGAAAACAAAGAAAATAATTTTACAAGATTTTGAACGAGATGTGAGAATAGACAATATTATTGAAAATGAATTAATAATATCTCTGAGTGCTGACAGCAGTGATGAAGATGACAATACTTTTAACAGTTCTGATAGTTCAACTGAATAAATGCAATTTTTTTGTTAAATTGTGTACTTGTCTTATTTTGCTCCTTAAATTTACGAAAAAAATAATAATAATGGGACAGGGATTCGCCTGATGATTTTTTAAATTCGCATATGTTTCAAGTCCGTATCGATTCATTCACTTTAATCGATGTTCATAAGCAGGTCACCTCACTATGAGGATAAAACTGACAGACGTCAAATGTTACCTATTAAAATGACTCCACTGTACTTACTTTTAGGTTTGTAATCCTTTTATACTTACGTTATTAGCAACATGGTAAATTAGGTTTTTAATACTGAGGTAGGTACTTACTGCTTGCAGCAATGGTAAATTAGTAGGAAAGATATACTTCATTTACAAAAATACAGAAGGTAGGTACGGACGCCAGCACATCAAGCTACCCGAAACTGTCAAATTTTCTCAATCAACTTTGAACCTTATGCTTTAGTGATAAAGTTGAAAATCTATTAAAGAAATCTGACAGATGGTAGTGACTTGATGTGCTGGCGTCTGTACCTACTTACAAAACCTACAGAAAAATAATTATTCGAGTAGGTACTTACCTACCTGCCCACGTCAATAACAAAGGTATGACAGGCCATGGGTAGCGATAGGTTATTTTTTTTTAATATGTACCTAAATACACAGTTTGTATAAAAATTTAGATATTGAACTGTTGTTAATACTATTCCGACATCGATAAATTTATGTGCACGAGTGGACATCTCTTAAACAGCTCAATACCACCATTGTTGCCGATTCCCTTGTTCACAAACTAAACTAAATTTAAGTTCAGTGCATCTTTTTCTTTTTATTTCATTAAGAAAAGGACAAAAGATAAGTTTTAGTTTAGTCCTATCGAAGTAATCAGCGTCTGACGTAAATATACGTTACTTTAGTAGGCATGTTTTTAATCACGTCTAAACTTGTATTGAGTAGTGTCAGGCGCTGATTACTTTGACAGGACTAAACTAAAATTTATTGTCTGTCCTTTTCATAATGAAACAGAAAGATAAAGATGCACTGAACTCAAATTTAGTTTAGTTTGTGAATAAGGGATTGACACCATTGACAACTTAATTTGGTCGGGTTATACGCGGAGATTTAGTATGGAAAAGTAATGAAAGCTAATTTCTCTTAAAATACAACACTTAGGAATCTAGATTTTTAGTCGCTTTAACTTCTTGACATGATGACATGTATTGTCAAGTAAAGTAATTTTTTTTTTTAAAGGCTCAGGTCTGAGACCATGCTGCCTAGTCATCAGTTACTATTTTTTAGTCTAACATGACATTAGAATATGGGTGCACACATTCTAATGTATTAGGAGTATTTGGCAGCAAATGTATCGAATCAAGTTTCCCGGTAAACTTTGCTGAGGTAGCCAAAACTACAAAAAAATTCTCAGCTCCATTTTACCGGGATCGCGTCTGTTTCAATGATTCCACATATTGTCCAGTTGCGCAGACACTTGAGATACAAAACTACACCAATTTTACATCACAATATCCACTAGGAATCAATTTGCGAATAATTAAAACAGACAACTAGACTTCACTCGAAGAAATCCCGCCAAAAACTCTCAAGTAAAGTAATAAATAATGTGTGTTGTCTTTGGTGCCTGCCCCTGACATCAAGCAATGGACAAAATTGTCAATATTTTTCTAAGCTTGAATACGAGGCTTTTGACTGCGTTGTGTGTGTGTGTATGTTATGTCCTTTTAATTTTTATTTGCAATGTGCGTTTTTGTTTGTGCAGAATAAACAAATTTTCTTTCTTTCTTTAGGAGTACTAATTTTTGTATAAATTTGGGAAGAAATCACAGTTTTTAATAGGGAAATCTTGAAATGAAAATTTGGCACCGTGACTACCGCCACCCCACCATTGGCATGGTATATCTCGTAAACTACTGGAGTTTTAATTTTGAATTTTGGGTACTAATTTTATCTTGCAGGGTACTAATTTTCTATGTAGGTTTGAGGAAAGCGACAAGCTTCTCTTCTCTAACTTGGAATCAACATTCAAAATTGTGGTCCTGCTGAACAATTGGACGTGACATAAATGTCCGTGACTACCGCAGGACCACCAACGCCAATCGCTTCCATATTTGGTACCTAAATAATTAGTGCTCAATTGGTACTAATTAGTACTCGAACAACAAAATTGGTACCTTAGTAGTTTTCGAGAAAATCAACTTTGAAGGTGGTCCTGCGGTAGTTACGCTCCCTTCAGCAGGCCCACCATGAGCGCCGAAAAAGGGCCCACGCTACAGCTATTCTAAGTATGTATACAAATAATTAGTACCCATAAATGTGATTTATTTCGTAAAAAAGAAAACAGAACTGTAATATTTGTATTTACCGAGAAATCAACGATGATAACTTTCTCGCAATTGTTCAGCAGGACCACGATTTTGAATGTTGATTCCAAGTTAGAGAAGCTTGTCGCTTTCCTCAAACCTAAACTCTGGCGAGGGAATTTTATGCACGGACTCTTTGGTTGAATTTATATTAACGTATTTCAACTAGAATTAGGTAAATACA
Source organism: Luperina testacea (assembly GCA_927399505.1). NCBI lineage: Eukaryota > Metazoa > Arthropoda > Insecta > Lepidoptera > Noctuidae > Luperina > Luperina testacea. The sequence continues at coordinate 12,494,808 of OV656756.1, forward strand.
ATTGGCGACCGTTTTGCGAGTGATTTTTATTAGTGATCCATGAATGCAATTAATAAATAGATACATAAAGAAAAAACATCTTGGTACCAAGTATTTAATTCATTTAGGTTAGCTGACTAACATACAGGGGTGTTGCAATTATTAATACATCGTTAATCATAAGGACAATAAAGTTACTAATTAATTCTTAAAATTACGTATTTTTTTTAGGCATTTGCATTAACTTCGATATTGCTTTTCTCACTAACAGCATCTGTAGCATCAACGGGATTTTCTCCATTTTCACCAGCTTTGGTTTTCTTGTCACTCTTCCTAAACTTATCGTACCTAAAAACAGAAACAAAAGTTATTGATCGGACTAATTTGAATATGGAATACTAGCAGCGCCCCGCGGTTTCGCCCGCGTAAGTTTTGATCCCGTGGGAATATCGGGATAAAAAATATCCTATGTCCTTTCCCGGGACTCAAACTATCTCTGTACCAAATTTTATCTAAATCTGTTTAGCGGTTTAAGCGTGAAGAGGTAACAAACAGACCGACAGACTCACTTTCGCATTTATAATATTATTATTAGTATGGATTTTATAGAAGAGACCCTTAATGGAATAAGTATACCGACATGTGATGAAATTAAATACCTAGGTACCGTAAAATGGGGGGAATAGGGTCTAGGGGGTGAATTGGGACAAACCTCAAGTTTTATTTGCGACCTTATTCACACATTTATGTTACGTGTTACACTTTGTGGTAGGATTTAAATTTGAAGCTTGCAATATTTTTTCTATAATCTGGCCACACTCAGTCATCCTGTCATAAGTATTTTAAAAAAAAACGTACTTCAAAACATTGGGTCAAAGTTGTGTGAAATTTGCTTCGTAAAACATTTTAATTTTCTCTGGTTTTTACTAGATTTGTACTAGAAGTGACGTTTTTACCATTATTTCCAGTTGTTTGGGAACTGATTAAGCTACAATTTAAGTGATATAATCTTATTGTTTTTCCTTTAGCTTAACAAATTCTTACTAAAGTAGATTTGAACAATAATTGGGGGGATAAGGGTCGAACTATGGGGTGTATAGGGTCGTAGATGAGGGGAATCGGGTCAGGAATGGGTTTAATAGGTACCCGATTAGGGTTAATTGGGACGGCTATGGGTGAATTGGGTTTTTGTTTCTAGGGTTGTCGCAATCTCTAAATTACATAAAACGTAATTTAATAAAAATGTTGATAGGTACCTAATACATACTTAACTGGCTGAGTATCTTTACTTACCTACACATTTATTTAAATTAGTTTCCTAGTATTTATTTATTTATATAATAATGATTAATTAGTTGATTAATATTAATTGAAAATTGATACCTACGTAATTTAGGCGATATTAAATTTAAATTGTTTTTATATTAGCAGGTGGCGTTCTGTAGTTTCTGCTTATCCCCAAGGGGAACACGCGTGAATTTATTTATACATATAAGTATACTTACATACATAATTTTTTTTTTTTTTACCTCATATTATTTTGTTTACGATTTTTAGTGAATATTTTAATATAAAAAAAAAATTAAAAAAAAATATTTTCGAATGGTAATATTTTTTTTAGCATGTATGGATGCTATACTATTGTGGGTTAACGGGAACGCCCTCTGTTAGTTAACATACTGTATAGCAGAAAAATATAGTATTAGCAGATCAGTTTTACAGAGGCATAGCAATAATTGACAAGTAAAGTAATGTCAAGTACGTAACCTAAAAAGACAGTACCTACCAGGTAGGTATTGTAAGTACCTACCTATAGTAGGAAAGTGTCAGCCCTAGCGAAAAACTCTATTAACCCCTTAAGCGACCCGATTCGCCCCAACGCCTGGGTGAATAGGGACAAGTGAATTTTTGTAACTTTTTATGATTATTCTTTAATAAACTATATCTTAATGCATTATAAATGAAAATTTAAACTACCGGAACCATTATGATCTCCGTTTTATTACTATAACTACAAAAAAAAACTATAAAAATCAATGTCGAACTTAAAAAGTGTTCCGATTCCCCCCATTTTACGGTACTGTAGAGGTTATCTATGTAGCCCTACATTTATCAGTACAGGCTGGTTATAATTACCGGTGTGTTCCATTCGAATGTTCAAGCAAGTGTCAAATATTGGAAAAGTATTTTTGTTTAGTAGAGTCAGAGTGCTAGAAATAACGTAAAGTCGTTAATATATTTTATCCATGTCAAAGCTTTTTAATTATATTGTGAAGCTCCCATCTGGACCTCCACAGTACGTACATAACATCTACATTAAGCAGAAAAAAACACTATTAAAAAACGTTGCGAACAGGCCATGAAACGGTTTTTTGACAGCTGCCTTAGTGTCCAAACACACTATGCCGATCGAAGGTACGCGACCGAAGTTCCGCGGCTGATTTTACGTTCGTTTCGTATTCGGCTGATATGACACACCATAAGTGCCGAATTTACGCGGCAGAAATTCAGTTGCGCACACGCGGGGCGCGGGCATACCTGCCTCCCGCTGCTCCCCCGCCCCGGATCTTCTTTGGCAATCGAACCGAACTTCGGTCGCGTATAATGTGTGCTCTACAGAATACATCGCCGCCAAATTGCCGCTGAACTTACGCCCGACCGAATTTCGGCTGTACGCAACGTAATTTCGGCATAATGTGTCGTCAGTAATTTAAACAGCATTGCAGGCGTAATCATTCATCAAACAACTTCGGTCGCGTACCTTCGGTATAGTATGTTTAGACACTTAGAACGTAACTATTCCAGATTACGTCAAAGTTAACTTTTAAATGCGTAATAAAATACATATGTATATAAATTGCGTTATCAAACTCAAAGCACTTATTTCGATTAAACCTTGTACAGGCACTTTTGAATTGTCAAAATTAAATAGTCTGTCAGTTAGTCAGAAAATTTTAGTTGTCCATTCCAAAACGTAGATGTCTATGGAGAAGAACAGGCAAGAAACTCTATGGACACTCTTTTAAATCAAGATATTACAAAATGCTGGGTACATTATTCTTATTGCTTTCGTCTGATTTTGTTACTAAACTTGTGAACTAACAGAAGACGTCACTTGCATATTAATTAACGCGCAGAAAGGCAGAAACAGGTGCAGAGACTTATGCAAAGCGCAGCAACGTGAGCCGCTGGCTACGAGTACGATTATAAGTGTTTACGAAAATTATAAAATGTTGAAGTTACCTTCCAAGGTCCTCATCGTCGTCACTGCCTTCATTGCCTTGGGGGTCTACTTCTCGGAGCAACTCTCCAATGTCTTTGTCAACATCTGCCCATAATTTATCCTCACTCCCTGAAACACATAATATAATAATTATATTAGGCGCTTACCTATAAAATTGTCGCTTTATCTATATATAAATCCCTGACTGAATGAGATACCAATGCACAGCCTAAGCCGCTGGTCCCAGACACATGAAAATTGGAGGGTGTGTTCTATGTGAAGAGTAGGTATCGGTAGAATAGGCATCCACTAAAAAAGGGTTTTTCGAAATTCCACCCGTAAGAGGGTGAAAGGGGGAGGTTGAAATTTCACGTGGACGAAGTCGCGGGCAGAAGCTAGTACTGGATGATTTTTTTTACAGTCTTGGTAATAATATGGTTTGTTGTGTAAGTGGAACAAAGGCCATACACGAGAATATTTGCAATTAAAGTATAGGATTCCGCTACAAATTCATTGATAAATTCCGCGCATTTAGTACGGTGCGTATTGAAATTCGATCATTTTTAATCGATTTTTTATTACTTTCTTTTTAAATTTGTTTTCATTATTCTAGTACGAGAAGTTTACGTCAAATATGTAGTATTTATTGCTAGATCAATTACATTGTATGTTATAGAAAAATAAAAAAAATACTTATAAAATTCTATGCCATAGACTTTTTTTTACTCTGTTCACTTAGTGTATACCCTTTTTTTTTTTTCAAGTCGGTAAATATTGTCATCCTCTCTATAGAGGATGTCAATTTTCACAGAGAAAAAAAATGTTTGATCTTTTCTATAAAAGATCAAACATTTTTTTCTCTGTCTTCTGTGGGGTTTTCTGTCTTTTTCTGAGTATGTGACTATACCCTTGGCGAAGACACGGCGCGTGTATAGCGGGCCTACGTGCCTTTACCCGCCCGGTAAAGGGCACGGCCATGGGCCCCCGTCAAGGCTTACCCACTGTACTGGCAGTTTCTACCTAAAGTGCCGAAGTGCCGAGTGCTCCATCTGTATTATTATGTGCTCTGGAAATTTACTAACCGGATGCAGTGGAATTATCAGCACCATTGTCGAGTTTCTTTTTGTTTTCCTCAGGAACAGCCTCAACATTTTCTGATTTAATTACGACCCCAGCCTCAGCAGTAGCTTCTTTCTCTTCTTCTAAAAACAAAGATTTCATGAAAAAAAAAAAAATATATTTTTGGAATAGTCTTTTGTTCAAGCTTCAGCCACATAACGGCCACAGCATAAAAAAGGCTGTCATGAAAATGATGGCAACGTGGTTTGACTTTACGGTGTCAATAAATACTCTCTAGGTCAATTCAGAAGCTTTGTGGGCGGCCACCGCTCTTCTAGGACACCGTAGCTTTCCTCATCAATAACACCACTGGACTGTGATTGATGTTTCGTTCGAGGCACAGACTAAAAATGTTAAGTACATACTACTATTTGATTTAATTATATCATACTAGCTGATAAGCTGACCCGGCGAAACTTCGTACCGCCTCAGAATTAAATAATGTGACAAAGTTCAAATAACTAAATATTGCAGAAAAAAAACCAATACGGCTATTATCATTATCTGTGTCTCGCTGCTCAGTCATCAGTGCGGTTAGCACGTGACGTTTTTACCTCCGTATTATTTAATTTCTGAATGCACCCTTGTTTGACAGGTATGAATGAACAGTGTGTATGGGATAATAAAATTGTTGTTTTTTATTATGTCCCTTACAATTTATTCATATATTTTCACCTTTTAAAACGTTCCTTGGACTTCTACAAATATTTCAAAACCAAAATTAGCCTAATCGGTCCAGCTGTTCTCGAGTTTTAAGGAGACTAACAAATGTCATTTCATTTTTATATACAACGTTATTTTTAGTATATGCGAAACCTGAATATAGTTTTTTCAGAATAAGTAACTGAATCGATTCCAATAATTTTTACTCCATGTTATATTTTGTCCAAAAATATTTGAAAAAAGGTTAAAAGATGAACACCGAGCGACACTAAGTAGGTACCTATCTTACGTGCACACTGCGCACAATAGGCGCGGGCGCACAGCGGGGCGACCGGGGCGGCGGTGAAGCAAAGCAACCTCTTCCTTCAGTCGCCCGGATACTACAGGTTGGCGCGTACGTGTCGCGCTCCCGTTCAATTGCATTACCCGATCGCAAGCGCGCGGCCGCCGCGGGCCTTAGTTGTTTCGGTTGACCGTGTACGGTCTATCGTATGTAAAAAGCGTGTAACCATGTCTTTCTCATACACAAACGTCCAGTACACAAAAATGGTACGTACACTAGCGGTTTGTGGTGATAACGTGTCCCTGGCAGTGCGGGCGGTACGAGGAGCAATTCGGCATCAAGCATCATGGAACAGTGATTATGCCAATGAGGGATTTTCTTTTTATTTATTTTTTTAACTCTTCCCTAGTCGCTGGATAGATGGCGCTGAACTTGGTAAGTTACTGCAAGGAACGGAACTTCACATCATTTTTTGATTATTTCACTTGGATGTAATTTTTAGATCGTAAAACGAAACGTACAGTCGAACCAACTAATTAGTTTACATTCGAAACGTACAGTCGAACCAACTAATTAGTTTACATTTTACATGTGTGGGTGAAGTCATAGTTATGCTCACAAACACTAAATAATACGAGCGAGCTGTTTTTATTAGTGTGCGTATGGCATACCAATTACCATATACCAATATATAGTAAACATTCATATGTTATTAAATGAGATATACCTAATATTTCTCATGGTAGTACTATAGCAACCTTGGTACAATGGCTATAGTCTTGGTCAGGGAACGAGAAGTCGTAAGTTCAAACCTTGGGTGAAGCAAATATTATATCCTTTTTGTATTCATTATTTTGTTGAAACATTGCTTAATGTTGAATTTATAACGATTCGGTCCCGTTCACGGATGAGTAATGAAGTTTGCAACATTTGAGACAACCACGGAACTCTCGTCGTCGACGACGTCTGCGTATAATAAGCTTGCCACACCCGTTTTGCACAGAGATCTTTCAACATCTTAGGTGGCTATTTGTACAGCAAAATAAATCATATCCTAAAAATATATCCTTTAACTAAACAACATTGTAAAATAGTGGTCACCAAATGGCTTTTAAGCCTTGATTATATCAATACGGATAAAACACTGGATATTTTAAAATAGAATTAACATACAGAAAACACACCTACACGTTTCGAGTACACACTCACACCCTTTACCTACACTACACTCACAAAACGCATTCATACCCTACGCGTTCAAGTACACACACACCCTTTACCTGCACTACACTCACTACACACATTCACACCCTACATCCACACTACACACACTCACTGACATACACAACTCACCCGTCAAGTTTTAGACTTAAGTACCTCCTAAGTCAATTAATTTTGGGATTGCCATTGTGTGATTTGTAAGTTTGTACACGTAATTTACCACGGAAGAGCACTGATTTCCAAGATACAGGTTTTTACCTAGTTTGGAATTCAGGCGTTCATATAGTTTTAGTCTACGTACTTACATTAATTGTATCCTAGTTCTTAGGAATATAACCGTATTTAGACTATATTTTATTGAGTCCAACATTATTATTATTACCTACACTTGACCATTACGACAGTCCAAAGCTTGGAAGTGTGATGGAAAATGTTATCACCAGATAATTACAACACAATCCCCGCGCCGTACGGTTAGGTACCTACTATCATCAATGAGCGCAAGACCGCGCGAGCGCCACGGGTGAACATGTTTTTGTACGGACAAACAGGTAACATAACAAGCTTATAACTTTGTGATTTTTCATGAGTTTTGAAATCACTACATAGTGTAAAACAAAGTCGCTTTCTCTGTCCCTATGTCCCTTTGTATGCTTAAATCTTTGAAACTACGCAACGGATTTTGATGCGGTTTTTTTTTAATAGATAGAGTGATTCAAGAGGAAGGTTTATATGTATAATAGCATCCATTAAATAGAGGAGAAGTACTGTTATTTTTGAGGTTTCTAATGTGATGTCGTAAATAATTACATTTTTTCCGCTTACATTGCAAACGCAGGCTGAACCCTACGAGTTTTATCAAAATAATGTACTAAGTATTGTACACATTGAAAAGGTCTACAGAAAAGTCCGTGATGGTATATGTCTATCTCTTATGGATAACCCACAATAACTTTTTTTTGTCATTTACTTTTTACGACAAATAATGGCTAATTTTCGAAGCGATTTTAACCAATACAGCATTAATCCTTAACCAATTAAATACCTTGAATACATTGTTCATTTAATATAGATCTATATGGCCCTTTACACCGTATGATTTAAGTGAATATTTTAGAAGATATTACAGATTTAAAAATTGCGGGACGTAGCGTTTGCGGCGGTACCGGCCGGCCGCCCGGTGCGGCAAGAGCGTGCCTTTAAATGTGTGCGTTCGCGCAGCGGAATGTTGTTGAATTTAAAGATATTAATTATGCAGATATTTAGTGTATGACGTCGTATAATTGTGTATGGTAAAAAAAAAATTGTGTACGCAGCCATTGTGGAGAAATTCACCAAAAACTGATTCCGCTGGGCGAACGTTGTCCTGGCGGAACTTATTTTAATCCATAGACTTTAGAAGAAAAGAGGTGTGTCCAAAAATTAGTGTGTATTTGTGTGTAATTGTGTATGTATGAATAAAATGAGTGCATGCATAAACTTCGGAGAAATTCAAGTTTCCGCTACGCGAACGTTTGGCCATTAGCTAGTTTTCATATAAAGCGCTTACATAGAGAGCTGTAGATTTTTACATACGTTGTTTTGAATTTGTTTATATTTGTTTAAAAAACAGATTTAGAAAAAATCGTAGGGCTTAAAAGATAAAAATATAAACGTAAAATACACTTAATAGGTCTTAGTTCTTAAAGTATGCACTTTGGGGTCTAGATTTTCACGTTTATACAAACCTTGTAAGTATCTGAAACATGTTGCCAAGTATCAATGATGTTCCGTTAGTAATTAAAGAGTTAAAGGACAATTTTACCATGAATAGATCACTGTTTACAAAACAGTCAAATATCACGACGTTCTAAAGGAATTGCATGGTAAAATGTATGCCAAAAATTAGTTTATTCATTCAACTATTCACATGCAAAATTTCATGTCATTAAATTTAGTAATTAAAGAAATCAATTAAAATACTGACGAAGCATCGAAAACCTACATAACCCGACCAAGTTCGGATAGCTACAAAAAAGCGTCCATGCAATATATTTAGGTAACATCCCAAAATTTACCGTATAATACCGGTATTGAATTGGTATAGGTGATAACACAATTGTTGTTTCGATATAATTTAAAGGTCATTTATTTTTGTACACCAAATTTTTGTTCAATTGTTCTGATTTTTCAGCTCCAGAATTGACTGGAATAATTCCGGAGTTCCGATAGGTATTCACATTTTTTAAAAGTTAATATTTTGATTTAATTATATTCTTGTGAACGCACGTAATTTAACGTCTGTGGAATATTCCACAAACTGCTAGTCGAACAGGACGCGCGCGGCTTCCCGCTTGAAACGGTACTTCCATCCTTGAAGAAAAGAGAGGGTACCTAATAATATGTTTTCATTGGCCGCGGCCCGCGCGTATTCGTTTTTGCTGTTGAACTTGAACCTGATTTTGTTTTTTATCCCCGGTCACAAACAAATGTGCAGTCAAGGACAATGTGCGTATGCGCTGTTGTTTTGCTATGCATCGCCAATTCTCGATAATAATAATATTGACAAATTGTGTTATTAATGTTATAGTGTAACAGTGAAGCTTAACATAGGTAATTATGTAGTAGGAATATTGAGTCAGTGATAGTGAGAAGCTGATCACAGATATAAGGTAAGATTTTATAATAAATTAATAACTATACACTTATTCATTTACGTAGTTTATGAGGCATATAAATTATAATAATTGTGTTACGTTAACATTGGACAGACACCATAAACCCAAGTTAATATCTACAGATTGATCTAATTCTATTTAGAATTTAAATTCATAATAATAAATTATACTAGACATATTATAATGGCTTTTTTTAAAAGTACTTGTTAATTGAAGATTTGTTTTTATCGTAGATAGTTGGGTTATTATTAAAAAAATATTTTTAATTCAAGAAATGCAATTGTTTTATTTTTTCCTAACGCTTGTGTACGGAACTGTACCATATTAGTAAATACTATATTGGAAGGTTAAGAACGTCTCTTAGATATATGGCTGGGCCGCTTTTTTGTAGCTATCCGAACTTGGTCGGGTTATGTAGGTTTTCGATGCTTCGTCAGTATTTTAATTGATTTCTTTAATTACTAAATTTAATGACATGAAATTTTGCATGTGAATAGTTGAATGAATAAACTAATTTTTGGCATACATTTTACCATGCAATTCCTTTAGAACGTCGTGATATTTGACTGTTTTGTAAACAGTGATCTATTCATGGTAAAATTGTCCTTTAACTCTTTAATTACTAACGGAACATCATTGATACTTGGCAACATGTTTCAGATACTTACAAGGTTTGTATAAACGTGAAAATCTAGACCCCAAAGTGCATACTTTAAGAACTAAGACCTATTAAGTGTATTTTACGTTTATATTTTTATCTTTTAAGCCCTACGATTTTTTCTAAATCTGTTTTTTAAACAAATATAAACAAATTCAAAACAACGTATGTAAAAATCTACAGCTCTCTATGTAAGCGCTTTATATGAAAACTAGCTAATGGCCAAACGTTCGCGTAGCGGAAACTTGAATTTCTCCGAAGTTTATGCATGCACTCATTTTATTCATACATACACAATTACACACAAATACACACTAATTTTTGGACACACCTCTTTTCTTCTAAAGTCTATGGATTAAAATAAGTTCCGCCAGGACAACGTTCGCCCAGCGGAATCAGTTTTTGGTGAATTTCTCCACAATGGCTGCGTACACAATTTTTTTTTTACCATACACAATTATACGACGTCATACACTAAATATCTGCATAATTAATATCTTTAAATTCAACAACATTCCGCTGCGCGAACGCACACCCTTTAAATCGCGCGTCTGAGGCCGCGGTTTTCCCTATAGCACTTTGAATTTAGCAGCGATCGGACGCGTTTATTATAAAAACTAAATGGTGTTGAAAGTAGGTTGTCCTGTTATTTTATTAAGAAACCTGACTCCACCTAAACTTTGCAATGGCACGCGTTTGCTGGTAAAATCATTGAAAACTTTCATAATAGAGTGCACAATACTCACAGGATTCCCCGAATCCCTCTGATACCATCGGATTTACCCTTCCAATTTAAACGTTTACAGTTTCCGGTAAAGACATCTTTTGCAATGACAATTAATAAATCGCAGAGTCAAACCTTCAACGTTGCAGGCTTAGATTTGAGCGTTGACTGTTTTTCACATGGACAACTGTATGTCGCTCTTTCAAGAGTGACCTCCAGAGAAAACATGTTTGTATTGTCTAATGACAAGAAAGCTGTGAACGTTGTTTATAAAGACATTCTGTAATATGTTGTAAAAATAAAATAAATAGTTAAAAATGTAAAAAGTAAAAATGTAGTGTATGAATTTAGATATTCCAAAGATAGCAGGAAATCTTCATGGTATAGGGAAAGGGGGATTGTTTTACTCCAAATTTAACGCGTGCGGGCCACGGGCAGTAATGAATAAATCAAAACTACTGAATCGATTTTAATCACATAGGCTATATATTTTATACCCGTGCGAAGCCGGAGCGGGCCGCTATGTTTTTATATACAACGTTCTTATTCGTAATTATTTAGTATCAGCATTGCACCCGTGCGAAGCCGGGGCGGGTCGCTAGTTTATTACATAAAAATACTCTTTGACTCTTTGCATAAAAATACTAGACACGTGTTTCAGGTTTCGTATATACTAAACATGTTGTATATCATAAATCATCATTATTTTGGCAAATAAACTAAGTGAAGTTAATGACATGTGAAACATGGTTTTATTTTTACAAAGATTCTTTCTTTTCCAGTGGCCCCTTGCGTGTCTTATGAAGTTTTGAGTTGTTGTGTAGCAAACATTACTATGCATGATTAGTTGTCTTTTTAGGGTTCAGTGGACAAATAATATTGTCGTTTTATCTGTCGTGCGTCTGTACGGATTGGATGTTACACAGTCATTATATTTTGATACTATTTGCACTATATCAATGAAAATTGGGGAGAAGGCTTAGTGGACAGCCTGTATAATCAATCATTAGGTAGGTACAGGTATCGATTCTGAACAAACTACTATCAGTTATTGAGTTATTTCAATAACGCCTTGTATAACAATATAAGAACGCACACATAAATTTCACCTACCTTTTTGTTGATGTAACTGGCGATGAATTCTCTCAGCGTGTTTACGAAGAGTACGAGTGTCGCGATGTTGTACGTAGCGGCCCAGATGAATACGTAGGCGACAGTGACGGCGCAGGGCCTCGGTTTCCTCCGTGCCGCCTGCTTCCACCCGGGGTAAGTATACGCGGCATAACTCACACCACCAAACCTAGATTACAAAATATTCTGTGCATGAGAAAAATAGTTACGTCTCCGCTGGCGAAATCCCAAAGTATGTAGACTAATGAAAACAAGGGGATTTTGATTTAAGAGAAAACAAAAACTACATTATAATTTCTAACTGCTACGTTGATTTCTGCTGCTGTTCCGTTTCGCGAATTTGTTTTACAATCATTCACAGCACGAGTAGAGCAGAAATCGTTCAGATTCATCAGGATTTTTTATTGAGCAACCTTTGAGCCAATGTGGCTCATATATTATACATTCGGTTTTCCCCCTGTATTAGCTTGTAGGTTTATTCGTACCTCCATCTTTTTAATATGTTCACTGCCAATGTTAATTTCAACTTTAGGTTTTTTTGGAGAAGACTCGTCCTTTTTTTCGCCTCCGGAGTCGTCGTCTTCAACTTCTGTAAAAGATATATAAATAAATGATAGGCACTGCCAAGCCATGACTATTGTCGTAACGTATGATTGATCCTATTTTGACTTACCATCTACATCGCCCACTGAGTCAAGAGTCATGAAGTTGTCCAAATCCACATCCATACCTTCGTCGCCGCTAGCTTCAGCCTTGGGGCTTACACGGCGCGCTGATTGGCTAGCCTTCCTCTGGATCATAAAAATGTTAATATAAGGAATTTAAATGATAAAAATATGTTTAACGTGGTTGAACATATACACTGTGCACCTGAAATTTGTTTATAATGATAAGTACAATGACCCCAATTCAGGTATTCAGTTACTCAACTTGTACATTCGAAAATCGAAGCTAACCTTAAGATGTTCCAGAGAACATATATGGTGTTCATAAATCATGGGCGAACGGAAGGTAAGTCGACAAATCTGACAGAAAGGCATCAGGAAGCGCTTCATGGCCCGGTGCGTGTCGGTGAGGTTGTGCGCGTGGCGCGTGGTGCGGTGGTTGAGGCGGCACACGGGGCAGAACGTCGTGCGCGCCGCCAGCTGCGCGCCCGCCGCCGCCTCCAGCTCGCGCTGCGCACCGCGCTGCGCCACGCGCATGCGCAGCAGCTGCGCCTTGTGGCGCCGCGCCACGGCGCTCATGGCGGCGCGATGCTTGCTGGACACCAGGTGCTTCACGTACGCCTGGGTCAGTAACGTCACATAGTTATCCTACTTTCTCCTTACGGTTGGAAGAGCTTTCGTGCCGAACGGGGCATACTGCAGATGACATAATGCTTTTGCTTTCGGATTTCATATATTATTTAAATATGTAGTTCCATTTTTTTAACTAGTCTAATTTGTATTAATAAAATATGTATAATACGAGAGAAAATTTTCCACGGACACACTTTAGATCAAGGCTGCCCCTTCTCAATTAGCCAATATCAAGCTTGGAATTACAAATCCAAAAACACATTTCTTAAATATACTCAGCTTCTCCTTGTTAAAGAAGTCGTTTGAGAACTTACCGCGAATGTGGCACATTTTTCCTTGCAGTGCACGCAGGCTAGATGCACATAGGGGCGTGGGCGTGGCGGCGCAGTGTCCGAAGCGGCATCGGGTTCTTTGTCCGTATCTTCACCGCCCTCCACTTGCTCGCCGTCTGACACTTCAGGTTCCTCGATCTATGGATTAAATATTCTAAGTGTACTTGAAGTTGCAAAACAAAAAAAAACCGGAAGCTTTCGAATTTGTACACAGAAGTTATTAGTAATTGTACAGCTTGAAGTAAACAATAACTTTAATACAGCTCTGGCATCATTTCTACTAACTCAATTTTAAATTAACCTAACGTAAAATTATTTACTTAAACCACCTACTTGGCACCTAAACTTAATAAAAAAATCCCCAAAGAACAGGTTTAGTTTGCTCACAAATTTGTGTTTACGGCTTAGGTCAGATTTACTGTCGCCGATTGGATATTCATAGATAGATTCCGTAAGAATTAAATGAACTTAATATGAAATAAGCATTACCTTTGTACCTATTTTTCTAGTCTTTTTTTTCATGTTTTTCTATGTGTGTACATAAATGGTAAAATAAATAATAAAATAAAATAACTTCCGTTTCACATATTAATTAAACTGGATGTTGCCCGCGTTATCACTGACGTCGTAAAATATCCCATCAACGTACTACGCGAATTAAAAGTACCCTATGCGTTAATCCAGATAAACGATGTATAAATTCCGTAATACATTGTTTTCATAATAACTCTATTGGATTACGCGACGCACACCATTAAAACTCCCAGTCAGTGTATTATTAAATAATACACTGACTGGGAACTTATTACTAACTACATATTAGTAACTTATTAAAAAATAAAACTGGCATGTCCGCAACTAAGGCAAAATTTTTGCCTTAGTTGCGGACATGCCAGTTTTATTTTTTGTCTTTTTCGATTAAACCTTAATGAAGCATTAAAAATAATACGGGTTTTGATATTTCACTTCATTTAGGAGATGTACAAATATTTTAGTGAAAGGTCACTGACCTCCTTGAAAAAGCTTTTCGTATGTATTTCTTGAATAAAGCAAAAATGTCAGTTTCTTGTAAAATACAAATTAATTGTTGGTTTGAAATATACACAGTGTTAAATTGCAAGTCCCTAATAACGTCACACAGGAACGAGAATAAATAATTATTTTGTTAATAAAGAAAAAAAAAATTTGCTATTTATGAGTCTCGCATTTTTTTGTTTGTTTGCATAATAGGCATACTTATATATCTTCAACTTGAGAAAATTCTAATTATCTAACGAGATGTCGGAGAATCGGAGATATTGCGTTACTAAGTTTTTTGAAGTGAAAACTTCTTTAGCGGCGTTGTACACTTTTTTTGTAATGGGTAAAAAATGTTAAACTCGCGTCAGGACACGTGACCTGATCGAAAATTCGTAAGATGGATGGAGAGTAGACAGCCAGCGCGGCGTAGGAGAGGAAGTATCCCCCTCTCTTTCTACAGCGCGGCGAAAATGTATGCCTGCGCATGGATGGAAGTTGATTTTTCTGAGAGATAAACTTCTTAATGTAATATAAATTGTCATGTTTGTGTACGATAGCGCAATAAATAAATATTGTATTCTACCACATAAATGATAGTACTTTTATACTGAATTAAAGCAATTCGTGCAAAATTATTCCCTAACCATTCCAAACTATCAAAAATGCACATCGTAAATATTTAAGTTTTCACTTCTGCCGGCACTCCCGGAGTGCAACCCGTCGTTTTTTAGGGTTCCGTAGTCAACTAGGAACCCTTATAGTTTCGCCATATCTGTCTGTCCGTCTGTCCGTCCTCGCTTAATCTCTGTGACCGTTAGCACTAGAAAGCTGAAATTTGGTACCAATATGTATATCAATCACGCCGACAAAGTGGTAAAATAAAAATTGGAAAAAAATGTTTTATTAGGGTAGCCCCCCTATATGTAAAGTGGGAAGTGATTTTTTTTTTTTATTTCAACCCTAACGTGTGATATATTGTTGGAAAGGTATTTAAAAATGAATAGGGGTTTACTGAAATCATTTTTTGATAATGTCAATAATTTCGGAAATAATCGCTCCAAAAGTAAAAAACAATGTGTCCCCCCCCCTCTAACTTTTGAACCATGAGTTTAGAAAATATGAAAAAAATCTGAAAAGTAGAACTTTATGAGGACTTTCTAGGAAAATTATTTTGAACTTGATGGAAACAACAGTTTTTGTACAAAAAAGACAAAAGTTGTACAAAATAATTTCTGGACTAAGTTTGTAGTATAATCGTATATGCAAGCATTTTTTACTTTTAATCTCATAAGTGGGAACACTTATTGTGACGGACGGGAAACTACGGAACCCTACACTGAGCGTGGCCCGACACGCTCTTGTTTTTAATTTCTATGGGATTAGGGCTCTCGCAATTTCACAAAGTAGTAAATATTTAAGTTGATTAGTTCAAACGATTAAATCAATTATGTTAGCCAATGCTAAATTACCATTTCGTCAGTCGTCAGCGTGATATCATTTGCTTCAAGCCCTTCGGATTCTAATTGGCTGTAGTGAACATCGTAGTTGTGTTATAGAAATTGGATTTTAGCATTTGCTTAATCCCACATAATATCCTTCATCGAAGATAGATCATAAACAAAAATAGTGATCCAATACAACCGTAAATATTTTTTAAATTTGACTTTAACTTTTGCACTATTTTTCCATATAAACTTAAACTATGTAAACTATGCACGTGACACGTCACAATTTAAGCAGCATAGCAATGGGGATTGTCCAAAATTTCTAACCATTATAAAGTATATAATATATATAGTATAATAGTTACATAAAAAAAAATATTTAAGTATATATTTTAAGTTTTTAAGGCAGGTGACGTCATCAGTGGCATAAAGATTAAGTGCCGTTGCCTTACTAGTACATAATTAAAAATTTTAATCTGTCAACACAACGCCAACAATGTCACATCCTAGCTTAGCGTATTTATTTACAAATGGTTTTTTTTATGTGTAAGTGTCCTCCAAGGAATATACTACTCTCTATCGTCACTAGAACAATCGACGCGGCGACTTAGAAAAAGAATAATAACGCACGCGGCGACTTACGAAATAGAATAATAACGCACGCGGCGACATTATTACTATTATTGCTGCAAGTTGGAACAAAGCACTTCCTGTATTCCATAACTCTTCCAGTATATTAAATATTGTTGAGTGTTGAAATAATGTATGTAATGTAATAATGAGATATAAACAAGAATGTTTATATTTTTGACATATTTACAATAATTTGACATTTGACAGATTGTAGACAATACTAGCCTCTTACTTTTTATTTTCTGAGGCAACGATACAAAACTGTACGGCCAAAGTCGACGTAATTTGAAGGGCAAAGAAGGTCAATCGTATTTTATCAAAAATATCAATAACATATGAATATTTTTCAAAATTAATTAGTCCGTAATGATCAGTAACGCTATTCCTCAAAATGGTTTTTCAATTACAACATTTAAAAAAATATGAACAATGCCCATTGCCGATTTAAATAAATAAATACCAGAGTCAAAAATAATGAATCATAATGAGTAATGTTTGCATGAAGTAAGTATTATATGTTGCATACAGATTTGATTGACACCCTAACCCACAATTTTAAAATTCAATATATCCGAAATCCTGGGTTTGTTGAATCTGTTTCTTTTTGCGTGCATTGGTGAAAACCGTATGAAAGTCCGTTCGGTATTATTCGAGTTTATCGCGTTAAGACAGACAGACAAACGCGGCGAGGAAACTTTGCTTTATAATAAACTAGCTTCTGCCCGCGGCTTTGCCCGCTTGGTATATATATACCAAGCGGGCAAAGCCGTTACAGGTACATTCCTATTTTAAAGAGATTTATATTTTGTTTACTACTTATTATTTAATTATCCCAATACCTTTGGAGATTTGATTTTGGTCTCTTTTTTTTCTTCAGTAGCTTCTTCCTTCTCTTCAGCATCCCAATCCTCTTCTGTTGAGGAAGCGTCCTCTTCCTTAGACTTGACAGAGCTGCTTGTTGATAATTCAAAATATATTAGTGTACACA
Organism: Luperina testacea; assembly: GCA_927399505.1. Classification (NCBI taxonomy): domain Eukaryota; kingdom Metazoa; phylum Arthropoda; class Insecta; order Lepidoptera; family Noctuidae; genus Luperina; species Luperina testacea. The sequence goes on from OV656756.1 coordinate 12,512,182, forward strand.
GTTATACGTTAAAAAAAAAAACGTAACTTAAACTCAAATTTAAGATGTTATATAATTATCGCAATACATACACATTCTTCATTATAAAATTCAATATCCAATAAATTATTCTACTTTTATTACAACAGCCGCTGTACCATCTTAGTAGCTCTCATTTCTACATTTCTTAGAGCATCTCCTTTTACATGGACGGGTGTTAATTTCAATATCGGTTCACCGTCAGCGATTTTACCATCTTAATATTTCAATCGTGGTGTCGATTTCGGCCTCACTCATTTCTGGTACTCTCGTTGTTTTGTGAAAAAAAAAAACTAAATGTAAGCAATGGGTACATACTCAGTGTATCGAATTACCTTCGGCCCTTGAGAGATCGGAACGCACGGGTGTAACCGAGCGATCTTTCGGTGTATCGCCTAGAGGTAAATGTACCGCGAGAGCGCGGTGCGCCTCGGAAGGAGGCCCGCGAGCGCATGGTGCGGCCGCGGAAGGATCGGCGCACAGCGCGCGGGCGCGTCGCGGGCCTGGCCACCTCTCGCGGCGGGCCCATTCCGCTCGGCTTGCGGTAGCTTTCTCGGTTTGGCGAGCGTCTCCGATCTTCGCCACCGAACGATCTCCTTTCGCTGCTGTAACTCTCTTGTCGAGCGCCATATGATCCGTAATGGCCGCCTCCATCATGGCTACGTCTATCGCTCGAGGAGCCCTGTACATAACTCTCTTTGGTTCTTTCGACACGCTTTACATATAAAATAGAATAAAGTGTTTAATGAGGATGGAAATTGTATTATTCTTCTTTTCTAGCCCTCGCCAAAGTGTAAACACACTAGTCTTAGGCACCAATAAACTCCTTTTACAAGTTACTGCCAAAGTCCAATGCGATTGAATCTTTTTTTTCTCTAGATTCATTATCTCAGTTTTACAATTTTTTAAATATTTCTTTCCTTTGTGATTGTTATCGCCTAGCAGTAAATGACGCTCAGGCACATGAATAAAAAAAATAGTCTTACATCACACATGCTCACATTCATATTGTATTAGAGGAATAGGGTGGTCCATATCTAAATTAGGTAAAGTCTGGAAGGTTAATAATTCTAACTATTCATTAGTCCTTGTGATATAGCATTATCATACTCAGTTGTTTCAGCTTGAATAGTTCTAAATTATTGGTATCCTTGTCAAATTCTTGAAGTAATAGTTCATGCCTGTATGCATCTCTATATTATCTGCTTATGTAAATCATGGCTTACCCAAAGATCTGCATATCAAATCCAACAAGTGAATATACCATAATTTTTCTCACTTTCTCTATATTCAAGATAACCCATACATAGCTATATAAATCACTAACTTCGCCAAATATTTCTTATTTTATAGCCTGTCAGGAATGTATCAGTGAACATCTTGTAATTTTCCTCTAAATTTGATTTCCTTAAGGAAGGTATTATATTATATAGCTATATTTTATTTTTCAAAATTCTGTGATAATTCTATGAGCATGTCGTTTATTAACTGTATGTTTTAGCAAGTCTTACTGTATATACAGTTTTTGTGACGGCCATTACTTTCATTTAAATTTTCATGTTTCGTAGATTTTGTCGAAATATACAGTAATATATAGTGTTTGTAGAACTTATAAGCCAAAATAACCTGTAATCACAATATACTGACCTCCATCCTCATCCTCTTTCGGTCTGGAGACCCAGAGCGACCACCGTAATCACGGTTGGAATAACTAGCAGAACTTTCCTAAAAAAAAAATATGATCTATTTAAAGTACATCCGTTTTGTTGGTTGGCCTAAGATCTTCAATTTATTAAGATTTAACTTTAATAATGCATGAGTATAATACCAGAGAGCATCACTAGTAAAAGCATGAACAACTTTTAAGAGGTTTGTTAAATTACATTAGTATTTGAGAAAATTGCAGACATGCAAACATATACAGGTCGAATTCAGAATCTCCTTTTTTGAAGTTGGTTAAAAAAAATTCCATCATTAGCAAAAAATTAGGTTTTTAGAGGATAAATTTAATATTTCCCATTATTAAATCATCTTACTTTCTCATTATTGCCTAGTGAATTCAGAGATGCTTTCTGTCTTCATCATCATAGAGCATTATATCAATGTTACCCTTTTTAAATTAGGAAACTCATGAACATCAGGATAAAGAGTGTATGTTAAAAAACAGTGATTCTATACACATGAAAGCAATGTTCTAGTAATGTGAGAAATGTGCGTCAAATTTAAAGCAATGTGCTTTTATAAAACTACAGTTATTTAAAAAAGTTAGTCAGCTGTCAGCCTGATATCAGAACGATGGGTGTATTTTTAATCTGAACAAATTACTTACTATATAAGTATGCAAACATTAGCGTAGCAATGTTCTGGCAATGTGCTCAACCAAACCAAAAACAGAATCAGATGCGGCAAAAGGTTTAAAAGTAGTTTTGGAATTAAAAATTTGAATGCCTGCTTATTTTATACTGGCAATCACGATAATTTGTATAGAGGGGCATTTATACCATGGGGTTTCCTGCTGTACAATGCTAATGAGATAACTATATCCTCATTATACTATATAAAGCTTTTTCCTTATAATATTAAAGAACATGTATAATAAGGTTATTCATAAAAACCATTTAATGTATCATAGATCCAATATAAAAAGCATACCTACTACATAGTTTGGATGTGATTTTACAATTTCTCTTTTGTGAAATGTGGGTACTTGTATAATACTTTACAACATTTGTTTCTTTTAATACTGTTCTTATAAGTACACCATGTTAAATAAATTAAAATGAAGAGAAGAGGTGGTAAACAGAGTGTAACTCAACAGTATAGGTTGCTACAGACAAAACAAATGTGTATGTTTTGATGACTTAAGCAATAGAACAAGAAAATTCAGAAAAATATGATACCGCATTGCCTTGTGTATGGACAAAAATATTTTTTGTATTCAGATTTCAGTAATGTAGATCAATCATGATTAAACATATTTTTTTTAATGACCGACCGAAAGTTCGGTTTCGGTTTCGGCCAGGAAATGGCCGAAACTTTCGGCCGCGCCGAAACTAGAGTGTTCATGAATAATCGTATATCGTTCGGCGAACTTCGCGGCTAGCTCGTGCTCGCTCGTCGCGTCGGCCCAGTTCGCCGCCGTTCATCGTTAATCGCATGGAGTTGAGGTTGTGTTTTGCACATAAATGATTAGGTAAGTATTCAACTGTCTGTATGTATAATATACATTGTATATTCAAATAAATGTGTAAAACACACCAGATTTCTGTATACGATAGAAATTTTAAATATGTTTAAGTGAGTTTCGGTTTCGGCCGAAACTAAGAGCAAGGCCGAAAGTTCGGCTTCGGTTTCGGCTGAAAAACCTGTTTCGGTCGGACACTAATTTTTTTACTTTTTATTTACTATAACATTACCATACATTAATTATTACAATAACTCTGATTTTGGCAATTGAGGACGCCCTTCACCATTTGCTAGTGCTTTCGCTGGGAAGCAGAAGTGGCACAACACATCTGCTCTCTGGTCATTGGACTGATTGCATGATAATGAAAACAAGAAGTACTATTTTTTTGCCCACTTATTTGCTGAAATGATTGAGAATTTGATGTTATTGGCATACTTACAGATCTATATGCTTTTTTATAGGAGTCCTCCATCCTGTCACGACTGGAATTGTATCGACTTGCACTGCCACTAGTGTATCGCGAGTCATTGTTGTATGAGGAGTAACCTCCACCACGTCCCCCTCGACTCTCATAAGAGCCTCGACTGCTACTTCCTCTGTATGATCCTCTATAGCCACTTCCTCTGCCACCACTGTAGCTGCCCCTACCTCCATAGCCTCTTCCTCGAGATGACATCTAAGAAATGAACAATTGTCTTAAACAAAATGTAGTGTACTTAAAGGTGCACTGAGGACAAAAGACAAATTGTTAGCAAAAAAATTATTATTTTCGCAAATAGTTTATTTTCTCGAATATAACGTATACATATAACACCTAAATATAAGGCTAAAAGCGTCTTGGTGTTTTTGTCTTCAACTAGCCGTTTGTCGTAAAAATGATGTCGCAGAAATCCTTAAACAAACGCGTTTGGGACTTTTTTTTCGCAAAACTTTGCTTTGTCGATTCTATCATTTAAAATATGTACCTAAATAAAAAGCTAAAAGCATCTTGGTGTTTTTTGTCTCCGATCAGCAGTTTGTCGTAAAAATTATGTCGAAGGGATGGGTACAAAACAATATGCAAATGACAGTACGGTAGATACCCGATAATGATGTAAATAGAGATGAGAAATTCAAGTACTGTTAGGTACATTGAAAGAGTACTACAGAGGAATTCGATTCTTTGAGCGTTGGAACAGTATGAAGTTGCGGGTGACCGTTTATTTCAGCATGTTCTGAACTAGTACCTATGACTCTATGAGCCAATAGGATGTAATGAGTCCTGTGTAAGAACTTAGAAAAAGTTAAAATATTTACATGGAATGGGAAATGTATTCGAGGGGTCTCGATTATTGCTTTCTTCTAGATGCACGTTAACCTTTTTACATGATTAAATAAATTGAACACATTAAATAAAGAAGGTACGGCCACGTACAACGGCGTCGCGTCGGGTCGGTTAGTTAGGTAGGTTATTTCCAACATTACGACCTAAAATTACTCAACTATTTTCAAAAATCTGTATGTTCTCTAATTCGTGATCCCCCAATTATGATTAACGTTCATAAGAACGACACTGCGCAACGCAACGCCAATATTACCACCGGCACCGGGCAGTCACTTCAATTGTTACAGAAAATGGCGTCGCTCTGCACGGATTTGATTTCGCCAAGTGCCAAGACTTGATACCGATTCATCAATAAAAGAGTATTTTTTAAAAACTTATCTAACAACTCACCGTATACTATTAAAATAAGATAATATCTCTAAATAACTGCTGCACAATAGTTTTTGTGAATTATGACTCGTACAACGGTATACAACCACAAGCAGAAGCAGAAGCACGCTATCTATTCCGGATCAGTGTTGCCAAGTCCGAAATCTAGCGTACGGTAGAATTCTTCTAAAAATACGGTAGATTTTCCGAAATTATGTTGTACAGTGCGTGCCACGTGCCACGTAAGAAGAGACTTGACGAGTGTCAGTAGTGGGGAGCTTGCGCAGGTACAGTCATGTACGAAATAGTTATTCATAATATTTTGTGTGGCTACCTATACAGGGACTTTTCGATGACATTTAGATTAAAATTCTACAGAATAATATTATAATATTCAATGATATTATAAAGAAAGATACGCCATGTTCATACTGAATGGCGTTCAGATATCGTTGCGTTGTTATTATAAGTACTAACTTAAAGGTACGACAGCGATAGATAATACGGAACGTATAAGATAGAAAGAGATAGTTTGTATGCATAGCATGCCCGTGCCGTGCCTCCCGCGCTCTTACCGCCGCGCCGCGCCACCCAGATGACGCCCGGTCCCTTCCCGCCTCGACTGAGGCGCTCATACCGCTAAAGAGACCTATAAATCGTCTACTGCGCATATCAAACCACGCGGTTTGTCAAGTCTCTTCTTACGTGGCACGCATTGTAATATATATTTGAGATACGGTAGAATTGCCTTGTTTATTTAGTTAGCATGTTAAGGCGAAAGCGCCAGGGTAGCCCGCGAAATTCAATTTTTTTTAGGTTTTTAATTTAATAATTAATAATTAAAGTCATCAACACAACTCTCTAAAACCACGTAACCCCAAAGAATAACTGTTTCAAGAAATCGTCATTCTTTGTGGTTACGTGGTCTAAGAGAGTTGTGTTGATGACTTTAATGATTATAATTCTGTAAATACATATTTGTTACAGCCGCGAATCATATTTTGTTCGACGTAGAACTTAATACTGACCATCAAATTGCAAAAAACGTAAGAAAATTTTAATTTCGCGGACTACCTTAGCGCATCCCCCTTAAGATACAAATAAACAGTAACTATAAGTTCTAAGTATTCATCAAAATTCAAATACATACAGCACCACCGAATTGTTTCGCATCTCCAAGCCACGCTATTGGGGGATTTCTCGACGCATAAAACAGTGTTGTCCGTAGAATAAAAGATAAATGCCCTAAAATATAGAAAACAAACATTCAAACTTGCTAAAATTATTTTAGTTTCTATAAACTAAAATAATTTTAGCAAGTTTGAATGTTTACAATTGTATCTATATAATCATATAAACATATCTACAAGATTTAAAAAAAAATAAGATCTTCATTGGTATGTGTATGTGGTGTATTTTGCTACAGTAATTACAATCCTACGGTAGGTGGTAGATCTATGCTGATTACGGTGTTTTTACCGTAATTACAGTGCAATTGGCAACAGTGTTCCGGATGTACCACCACAGACTTTTTTTTTGTTCATTTCGTCGCTTTCTGGGACAGGCAAAGGGAACTGAGCCCATACAGCCATGACCACCACCACAGACTATAGTCTACAATATAATGTAATGCTAAGCTAATGCCTACTACCCGACCGACGTTAGACGTAGACAGAGAATAGAGGCTACTATTTTTATTTTGCCACTTTTCTCCATGCCTACCACAGGGTGGCAAAGAGAATGTAAACAACAGAATACATAATTTACTCCTAACGGAGAAGAATGTCAACACAATAAAAAATTTTTGTTGGTCTGAAACAAATGTACCATTTTTCCTTAATTGATCAAGGAGTTCAGCAGCACTAGTATCGGATGCTTTATTGATAGTGAGATTATTAATAGTTCAAGTTATGCAGATGATATGGTGCTGCTGAGTCCCTCGATTGATGGACTCAGACGGATGCTGGAGATATGTGAGAGATACCTCCTCGCCTCATGGTTTGTTGAATGTACGGAAGAGTGAGCTTGTGGTGTTTATGGTAGGTACTAAGAAGCCTAAGATAGTTCGGAGTTCCTCCGGTATTTCTGTTTGGTGAACGACTAAATAGATAGTGTCGCATGGTAGATACTACCTTGGCCACATAGTAAACGAGGACTTGAATGATGACAGTGATATTGAAAGGGAGCAAAGAGCGTTGTCGATCCGATATAATATTGTCGCGACGTGTAGTTCGCGAAGTAAACCGAAGTAAAATGTGGGCCGCGGGTCGGGCGCGGCGCGGCGAACTCAAACATATGGACTTCCATTGAAGTGTCCATAGGGGGCACGCGGGTGCGGTGAGCGGCGTGGGCTGCTTGGCACGGGCAGCGCGCGGGCAAACACTGGACCAGTGAGACCAGATTCAGTATTTTATTACTTTTTCGGAATATTTATCGACTTTTCCGAGCATCAGTAATTTAGTATTTTTGTAGGTATATTGGCGGAAGTATAGTATATTTTGGATAAAAAGCTATGGTAACACCGTGGCGATCATCCCCGCGAACATTGATGTTTAGGGAATTACCCGGATTTAGTCTATTATATTTCATTTGTTAAAATATTCAGTATTTTTTTATTTGTTTCGGTTTTTTCGTAAAATTTAATCTGGTCACACTGCACTGGACACGGCCACACGCAGAACGCAGCCGCGCTCCAGTGCGGATAGTAGAGGTGGGCAAAGTGTATCATTTTTGCGATTGGAACATTTGCATCTCGATCACTGAAATGATCCGAAACACTGATATGTTTCATTTGGATCATCGTCGGTGCAAAGGATATAAAATACAGAATCAAAATCTGTGAAAGTAGAGTAATACACATCTCATTTGGTATCTCTTTCTGACTTGTATAGATTGTAATTATGTCGCCCGCTCACTCGCGAATCGCGAGTCTATAGTTAAGTAACTCAGTGAGTCGGATCCATAAAAAGTTACACACGCGACACACCTAGCGTACAGGCCGTACAGGCTACCCGCGCGCGTTCCCGCACTGCGCCCGCGCCCGCCCTCAACGCCCTGCACCCCAGTCCCCAGTCTGGACGGACGCTTTGAGATTACGCCAGGGTAGCCCGCGAAATTCAATTTTTTTTTAGATTTTTTGCAATTTGCTGGTCAGTATTAAGTTGTACGTTGATTAATATATAATTCGCGGCCGTAACAAATATGTATTTACAGAATTATAATCATTAAGGTCATTAACACGACTCTCTAAGACCACGTAACTCTAAAGAATGATGATTTCATGAAACAGTTATTCTTTGGAGTTACGTGGTCTTAGAGAGTTGTGTTGATGACTTTAATGATTATAATTCTGTAAATACATATTTCTTACGGCCGCGATTCATATATTAATCAACGTACAAATTAATACTGACCAGCTTTGCAAAAAACCTAAAAAAAATTGAATTTCGCGGGCTACCCTGGCGCTTTCGCCTTAAGATTGCGTGGCGAAATTTTTTACCCCTAGTGATGGGTAAAAAGCAATCAAAACCAACTTCATGATAAGTGTATAAAAAATTTTGTTTACTTTAATTTGAAATTATATTTTGAAAATAAATATACTAAATACTGTTGTCCTAAAGTAAATCATACTTTTTTTATTAACAGTAATTACTATGAAGGAGAAAACGTCAGGGCTCGTGTAGACGACAGCAGCAGTCGGGCCTTTGTAGCCATATCATATCACAGTCCGTGATCGATCACAGTACATACAAAAAATCTTATCTATCTAAGGATGTCTACATACCTAAATAATATTATCACCGTAAACCTACGGAATTTAAAAAATCGGATGGGGCAACAATGTCGTGCTGTGTCAGGTCAGGTGTCAGTGTGTCACTGTCAAGCACTGTCAAGTGTCAAGTGTTATGAAATGTTTATATTATAATATTACTATATATATATATATGTCGGTTGGTTGGTGTCAATGGTGTCACAGTGTTCAGTGTTGGTTTACGAGTGATAGAAATAATACAGAACAAACGGGCGTTGTATCGCAACGAATAAGTTTTCAGTTTAACTAACAGCTATGATCTGAGGAAACCAATTTTTAACCGACTTCTTTAGAAAGGAGGAGGTTCTCCATTCTATTAATATTTTTAATAGCAAGTGTTAAATATGCAAGCTAAAAAACGTTTTGTTCTTCTCTCTTTTACCTGTGGAGTTTTGGTATATTGTTACTTCGGTACGTATCATTTGAAGTCAGAACGGACTCAAAACAGCCGACTGAGTCAATTGCCCACTTTTGCCTCTTTAGAAGAGCTGTCCGAATTGCCTTCTCAACGGCATAGAAAGTTGACAACAGGAACGATTCCTTGTAGAATGGAGACATGTTTCGACTTCTCCAAATGTGGTAAGGATTCAAAAATTTACGTTTACCCTAGTGATGGCCCAGTCAGTGCGTCATATCGTAAAGTACTATCAGTCATAAGAGAGTCGCGGTATGCCACTAGAGATCCAAATGAAGCTTGCCTCTTTGTGCCTGCTATAGATACATTAGATGCCGATCCACTGTCTCCTGAGCACGCCCCAGATGTGGCATCACGCCTATCTCGTTTACCTTATTGGAACAATGGTCGAAATCATCTCATATTTAATTTGTATGCTGGGACATGGCCTGATTATGCTGAAAGTGCACTAGGATTTAGCCCAGGAGAGGCAATTTTAGCTAGAGCTAGTGCCTCCGAAGCATTCTTTAGGGATGAATTTGATATTTCATTGCCATTGTTTCACAAGGAACATCCAGAGCGTGGTGGAGTCCCACCTGCTGCCACTAGCAATCCCTTCCCAGCCCCAAGGCGACACTTGTTGGCATTTAAAGGCAAGAGATATGTTCATGGAATTGGTAGTGAAACAAGGAATTCTTTGTGGCATTTACATGATGGTAATCATTTAATTCTGGTTACCACATGCCGTCATGGAAAATCTTGGAAGGATTTACGTGATGAGAGGTGTGATGAAGACAACAGAGAATATGATAAGTATGTATATCGTTCCTAATTTATAATCTTAATGTTTGTTCTGACCTGCTTTGTCAAGAAAAACTTATTGGCCAAAAACCACCAACATCAAAATATTCTTTTATCTGCACTCCTATCGTAAAGTTCTTTTATGATATCAAAAGAAAAAAATTTTTTTGGAATAATGACTTTCTCTGTGCAAAATTAAAATAGTTGTTTATAAAACTGTTGTTTATCAAGTGTTATTAAATGTTACTATATACCTACATACATATTATGAAACAATATTCTGAACATATTTTTTAAATTCTGTTACAAGCGGCTAATTATTCGGCAAAATGAAAAAAGTACAGTTGAATCAAAAGCTCTATGCACAATGGTCCACTTGAAGGACTATGTGCGTAAACCAAACCAATAACATAGAACATAGAAACCAAAGGCTCTTTTGTTGTCCCCTAAAGGTAGTCGTGTACATCAGCTCTGCACCAGATAGTAACATAAATAGAGGATACGCACTTGTGGTCTCAGCGAGACTGCACATCGTCTTACTAATTTTTGTAGACGTCTTATATCTTACTAATATTATAAATGTGAAAGTTTGGTTGTTTGTTACTCAATCAAGCAAAAACAGCTGAACGGCAGCGGATTAATACATATACTTAAGTGGCTTAATGACTGTTATCAATTTATGTTAAAACTAGCTTCTGCCCGCGATTTGATTGATAATAATGATGAAATACAAAATACACGCACACGAAGTCGCGGCCAACAGCTAGTTACATAATAATTATTTTCGCAGATTTGATTATGAGCAGTTATTAGCCAACTCTACATTTTGCCTTGTGGCACGAGGACGGCGTTTGGGCTCATATCGCTTTCTTGAGGCATTAGCAGCAGGATGCATACCTGTGCTATTAAGCAATGGTTGGCGGTTACCTTTTGACGAACGCATCGATTGGCGCCGTGCTGTCATTTGGGCAGATGAACGTCTCCTATTGCAGGTAAATGCAATATGACGCCACGGTTGGTACAGTGCTGAAACGATTGGCTGCGTAGCGTGTTGCGGGTTCGATATCCGCACGGAACATATATTTGTTCCTATAACCTAAAGACGACCAACAATATTCGTAGCCTACAGCTAGTTGCTTTGTGTAAGTCTATCTGGCAGGCCCCAACGAGATTTATCAACAGGTGATAGCTTTTCATAAAGACATTATTTTTTACCTAAAGAAAATAAATAAATAAGGAAGAAGGAAATAAATAATATTTTGTACATACGCCAGCCCAACAAGCTACTACAATCTGTCAAATTTCATTAATAGATTTTCAACTTTATCGCTAAAGCATAAGGTTCAAAGTTGATTGAGAAAATTTGACAGTTTCGGGTAGCTTGATGTGCTGGCTGGCATCTGTACCTACCTCAACAGTTTTTGATTGAATGACGTTTTAATGAAGTGTCTAGCTAGCGGGCCTTTTATGATTATTTTTATTGTTATTATACTTTCAGATCTCCCAATAGTGCTCGGAGTTAGAAACTATTATGTACAGACATAATTATATTATGCACATCAAGTTACTACAATCTGTCAGATTTCTTTAATAGATTTTCAACTTTATCACTAAAGCATAAGGTTCAAAGTTGATTGCGAAAATTTGACAGTTTCGGGTAGGTTGATGTGCTGGCGTCCGTACCTTACAAATCCAAAATTTCGACTTTGTGTGAGCTATACTTTAGAAGATATTGGTTATTTAAACAAACATCCAGCCAGCGGGCCCTTTTTAAAATATTACTCTTTTATATCATACTAGCGACCCGCCCCGGCTTCGCACGGAAACATTATTATTATTATACATATAAACCTTCCTCTTGAATCACTCTATCTATTAAAAAAAACCGCATCAAAATCCGTTGCGTAGTTTCAAAGATTTAAGCATACAAAGGGACAAAGGGACAAAGGGACATAGGGACAGATAAAGCGACTTTGTTTTATACTATGTAGTGATAGTGTATAGATAGTGTTAGGAGTTTGAAACTATTATGTACCTTACAAATCCAAAATTTCGACTTTCTGTGAGCTATACTTCAGAAGATATTCGTTAATTAAATAAGTGTTGCGCGCCACAATTAATGCCTGTTACATAGTGACATTAGTTACCACTAGCGCCATCTAGTATCGAGTAGCGGAACTAGTAGAGTCAAAATCCTTCTTGAAATTTCGATGCTAGAACTATCGACATCGGGTCAGCCGGGGCCGGTATGTACTCGAACATTCTAGATGTTTCTACAGTAGAAGGTTCTAGAACTATCTGAGGCACTACACATTTATAAGGCCGGTATGGGCCGCGAGCCGGGTCAGTGACAGATAAGCGATACAAGCGAATACATCCGAAGCGATCTTCAAGTGCGACGGCCTGTGCACACCACGTTTTTTAAACGTGCCGTTGACGCGCGTTTTAGAAACTTGCATCGACGGCGAGCTTTTATCCTACAGAAGGTCTACAGGCTGCCAAGGCTGCGTCTGACTCGCGTGCGTATCGCGTCTGTATCGCAACAAACGCGCGTCAACGGGGTGTTTAAAAAACGTGGTGTGCACAGGCCCTTAGAGCAATCAGTAGTGCAATTTGTGTTTTATAATTAGTGTGTTTGAGTTGTTCTTAATGTTGTTTAATTAAAGTGTCATTTTTTGGTTATTAAATCGGCAGTTTTTATTGTCACGAACCCCAAGCTTGTAACATAAGTATTCAACCAACGAGCCTAGTTAAATTTGCGTTTGCACAATACAATTACGTCTTTGCTCGTTATGCACATTTGCATTACTAAATAATTTTTATCTTTGCAGATTGTTTTACAGGAAAAGGACAAATAAGTATTTATTTGCTGTGAAATATTTATATACTTAGAATAATAAATACTTAATAGTAACATAGATGTGTCTAGTTTGTGTTAATTTTGTAGGCAACTTGTAAACAAATTACGAGTACTAACTTGTGAATTTTTCTTTGCTTCAGCTCGTCAGTTATCGTAATTTCTTCTGAAGTATAGCTCACATTTCACAGAAAGTCGAAATTTTGGATTTGTAAGGTACATAATAGTATCAAGCTGCTAATACTATTGTATGATATAAAAGAGTAATATTTTAAAAAGTGCCCGTTGGCTGGACGATTGTTTAAATAACGAATATCTTCTGAAGTATAGCTCACAGAAAGTCTGCATTTTGGATTTGTAAGGTACATAATAGTTTCAAACTCCTAACACTATCTATTGTATGATATAAAAGAGTAATATTTTAAAAAGGGCCCGCTGGCTGGATGTTTGTTTAAATAACCAATATCTTCTGCTCACACAAAGTCGAAATTTTGGATTTGTAAGGTACGGACGCCAGCACATCAACCTACCACAATCTGTCAGATTTCTTTAATAGATTTTCAACTTTATCGCTAAAGCATAAGGTTCAAAGTTGATTGGGAAAATTTGACAGTTTCGGGTAGCTTGATGTGCTGGCGTCTGTACATAATAGTATCAAGCCCGAGAAGCTCCTAACACTATTGTATGATATAAAAGAGTAGTATTTAAAAAAGGGCCCGCTGGCTGACCGTTTAATATCTTCTGAAGTATTATAGCTCACAGAAAGTCGAAATTTTGGATTTGTAAGGTACATACTTAATAGTTTCTCTAACTCCGAGCACTATTGGGCGATCTGAAAGTATGATAATAACAAAAATAATCATAAGGGGCCCGCTAGCTAGACACTTCATAAAAACGTACTTAATTCAATCAAAAACTGTCGGGGTACAAAATATATCTTATTTATTTTGATTAGGTAAAACAATGTCTTTATGAAAAGCTATCACCAGTTGATAAATCTCGTTGGGGCCTGCTGGCTGTTTATGGCTGTTATATTCATTCCGAGATTGGGGCAAGTTTTTTTTTTGTATTATAAAATATAGTTAGCCTATATTTCTGAACTAAGATCGTTTTTTGACGGGGATGCGATTTCGTCATTTTTTTACTTTAGATTTTAATCTTCTGGTTGAACGGTGAAATGTCAAATTTTGCTTATTCCAACCAGCGCATATATCACAGGGTTTATACATATACCAATCAAACCGTGATTCAAATCACAACACATAATATTTCCGCCCGGAGAAGTCCCCCCAACGACTTGTTGACTAGTTCTGACCGAGCTCCTTCACAAACAAATAATAGTAGGTACATTATGATACATGATGATGATGTGTTCATGTGTGCTATGTTGAAAGGAAGCCTCGAGTATTATGATCAATGCACACGCATTTCATACGACGATTTTCAACACACTTGCGAGGAAAAAAACGACTTGTATTGTCACAGAGCATATCCTTTTTTGTATTGTTAAATATAAACTTGTATGGAAAATGGCGCGCTGGTTTTGTTTTTCTGCGCTCCGCGCTAGCCAGCAGTAGCGATGCCCGCGCAAGTGTAAATAAAAGGAAAGGATTGACAAAACCGTTAAACAGCCTATAGAAAAAAGAAAATAATGTTAAAGATTAATCGTAGTGTTCTAGTGTTTCAAATTGTAGTTTAGTTAGTATGGAATTAGAAAGTACTATTAGCATAAAGGAATATACATTAGTTCAGTTAGAATCCGCAATAATAGAACGCCAGTCAGGGTCTTTTCCGTTTGGTTTCCGAAGGGACCACGGACAATTTAAGGTGAATGCGCAGTGGAAATTAAATTTTTCTTACGTTTTTTGTAATTTGCAGGTCGGTATCAGGTTGTATCTTGATCAAAATATGATTCGCGACTATAATATGTATGTATAATATTTACAGAATTATAGTCGCTCATTAGAATAAATAATCTTTAAGTTAGATTTGTTCCCTAAGAACTTTTCCATAAAAAATTTTGTTCTTATGGAACAAATCTAACTTAACGATGTATTAATGATTCTAATGAATATAATTCTGTAAAGAATTACCTGTTATAGTCGCAAACCATATTTTGATCAAGATACAACCTGACACTGACCTGAAAATTGCAAAAAACCTAAGAAAAATTGTATTTCGCGGTCTACCACTGCGCATATCTTAAATTGTCCATGGTCCCCGCGAGGTAGCCCGCGAAATTCAAATTTTCTTACGTTTTTTGCAATTTGCTGGTCAGTATTAAGTTGTACGTCGATCAAATTATGGTCGTAGAAAGTTGTGTTGATGACTTTAATGATTATAATTCTGTAAACACATATTTCTTACGGCCGCGATTCATAATATGAATTTGAAAATATAATAAAAATGGTATGGGTCCCGCCTGCTTCCAACTTTAATTTAATTTAAAATGGGCTTGTTTTTAGCTTTTCTGTTTTTTTTTAATTAACTTAAGTTTTTTACGCAGTCGGGTTTTTTTAATTTTTTAAATTACTTTTTTTTTTATTTCCAGCTTTTTCGTTTACAAAATAAAGTGATTGTAATAAATATTGTAATAATAAAATAAAGATTGTAATAAATATCGCAGACGATTTAGTTCTTGGTACGTGTTTTTTTAAGATTTGTCACTTTGAATTACTTTTAATCATATAAGTTGTATATATTTTTGTAATCGCTTTTTAAAACCCTTTATTTTGATACCCCAATCGATAGGTTTTGAGAAAAAATAAAAAATTTGAAGACATAATATGGCGCCAAAAATCGGCCATTTTATTTTTTTTTCAAATTTGATATACCCAGTGTCACTCTCACAGTAAATACGAATCTAATGACACCTCTCAAGCTAAAATCCATCTAGCCGTTCAGGCTGCAGAGCGTGCCAAACAATTATACATACATACATACTCTCGAAAAACATAACCCTCCTTCTGGCGCAGTCGGGTAAAAAGCACGCGTTTTTATTTTATTTAATTTGAATTTTATCAGATTTTATACGTGTGCTAATAATGGGTGTTATTTACCTGAAATAAATAAATTTATTATTATTTAATACACTGCATTATGGATCTAAAAGCGGTTCAATAAGAGCCACTTTACGAGCAAGTGTGTTGAAAATATACTAAAATAAATAAATAAATTTTCTCAGTACTGTTAGTTATTGTGTCAGTACTAAGATATGTAGTAACATATCTTAGTACTGACACAATAACTAACAGTACTGAGAAAATTAAATATAAAACATTTTGTTTTGGTGTAGTAGGCCACTCCTAACTTTTAAAATTTTTATAATCTAGGTGCCGGAGCTGGTGCGCTCTGTTCCTCCTGAGCGTATTCTCGCTCTGCGGCAACAAACTCAATTTCTCTGGGAGCAGTATTTCTCTTCAATCGAAAAAATTGTGTTCACAACAATAGAGGTAAATGTATACGTAACTAAAGTGTAAGCCCGCGAAATTCAATTTTTTTACCCTTTTTGGAATTTGCTGGTCAGCTGTACGTTGATTGAAATATGATTCGCGGCCGTAACAAATACGTATTTACACAATTATAATCATTGAAGTCATCAACACAACTCTCAAGATCATGTAATCCCGCAGAATGACTATTTTATGAAATCTCGACATATTGGGATTATACTAACCTAACAAGTTGTATTACTGATTCTAATGATTACACATAGTTACAAAGATTTTTTTCCAGACGGTTAATTAGCTTTTATTATGTAGACATATGGCATCCTGACTCTGAAAATAAAAATCGTTTTCATCTATCAGCTTTAGTTTTTGAGATATGGCATATGTGTGATTTTTTAGAAAAACACAAAAAATGAATACCATAAAAGATATTTAATTTTTGGAAGCCGCCCTAAATGTTAATGATTTTCTTGCATGTGATACTTGTGGTAGGTCTCGTTTCAAACTCTAGCAATAATCTGCCATCATATGCACATCTCACCTGCCCTTATATCGTTCCTCCATGGTGCGAATTTCTTGATGGAATCTTTCACCTTGTTCATCACTAAAGTGGCCAAGATTTTCAGGAAAGTGGTCCAGGTGGGAGTGTAAATAATAGAGTTTTACGCTAATGTTGCAACCAAGATCCTTCAGACATAGTAACATATGTTTGACCAAGTCTTGGTAGTTTGGTGCTTTAGAACGAAAAGACACGAATGATTTCGGTTCTCGCCAGATCCTCACAAACCCCATGTTTGTGAGCTTCAGGGAACTTCTTTTTCCACTTGACCATTGTCGTAAACTAACAACAAAATTTTGGCACCCACGGCTTGCCCAAATTATACTCTTGTACTTTAAAATAGTCGGTATACGCGATTTTTACGGAATCTGTCACCGATTTTCTATGATTTTTGAAAACATATTCACCCCAAATAAAGCAAAAACACTCCGGATCGTTAAAACAACGTCTCCTTGATGTAGACATCGCTAAAATTTTATCTTAACTGATATCAACACTGTTAAATTCGTAAATTTGCGCCTATCCTCACATAATATACCAAAAAGCTGTGTACAAAAAATAAAAGCTGATGGATAGAAACGGCTGGTAGATTTAAAACTGTATCAAAAAATGAAGGAAAAGGGGAAAAAACTTACGGAAAATTTTAATAAGTAAAATTTTGTAACTATGTATTATGATTCTGTAAAAACATATTTGTTACGGCCGCGAATCATATTTTGATCGACGTAAAACTTAATACTGACCAGCAAATTGCAAAAAACGTAAGAAAATATGAATTTCGCGGACTACCTTGGCGCTTCCCCCTTAAGTTGTCCTATTTGGTAAAGAAAAAACGTTTTACAAAAAAAAAAAATAACTGACTTCCAAAAAAAAAACACTACAAAGTGAAAAAAATAATTTTAATTTCAGAAGTCGGTGTCGTTGTTTCCGCATCTTCATTTTTTGGCACCGACTGTAAATTCGTTTTTATTTTTCACTTTTTGGTTGTACCTACCCACACAAATCCAATTAACTACAGACTAGAAGAAATATCAAAATTCGCATAGAAATGCCGGAGATGCAGTACATTTATGCATATAACTTCATACATAAGAATAATTACCTAATGTATTATATACTAAAACCTTCCTGAAATAGATGTAGATCACATAATGAAAGAATTATCAAAATGCTTCATTAGTTTTTGAGAAAATCGCGGACATACAAATATACATACATGCGGGTCGAATACAGAACCTCCTTTTTTGAAGCCGGTTAAAAAATTTTGCAAATCCGTCACATATACTTAACGGAGTTATGCCCGAACGAACATACATAAAAAAAATATACTTAAACCAAATTGAGAACTTCCTTCTTTTTTTGGAGTCGGTTAAGTACCTAATTAACTCAAATCTTAAACAAAAAAAGTTATGCACTAATTTACTTGCAAGATTAGAGGTACCTCCAATAACAACTTGTGGGGGCGTTCAAGTATTACGTAACGCAATTTTTGAAGATTTTTGACCGTCGCTCCTTCCATGTAACGCGCCGTATTGTTTTTCTTTACCCCTCCTCCCCCTCCCTAAACGTTACGTAACAAGGACCATTTTTACCTAAAAGTCACAATTATAACATAAACGAAAAGGGTTGCCAACTTGGGAGAACAAAATAAAAAAAAACGGTCAAGAGCGACTCGGGCTCGCGCACCAACTGTTCCGTATTGTGAAACGTTTTTAAATTTTCATCGGCGAAGCCTATATTCGTCAGAGAATTTTATCCCTACGGTATAGAATATTATAGTTTTAGGTCAGCGCCATCTCTTGAATGATAGTGGAGTTAATGTAATTTTTGTTGTATTCTGAAAAAGTGTGCTATTTAGAGACATCGTGTTATTTTTCCGGTAAACTTTACATAAACTTCTATTACATAGAATAATTTCAGATTTTTCTCTATGCAAACTTCGGAGATAAGGGGGGAACGGTATTTTTTTTACATTTGTCATCATAAGTTGAAAACAATGCGGCCTGTTTTTAGGTACTTCATCTAGCTTTACTTTTAGGTGTCTACTGTTCAGCTCGTGCTCCTTTCGTGCAAATGAAAATTCACATTTATAGCCGTTTTCCACAAATGCCTTTCGTGCAATTGATAATCCCATAATTTGCAGGTATTTTTAGAACTGGCTAGAACTACGTTTATTTTATTTACAGATTTTATTGGAGCGTGTGTTAGAACACAGATTGTCGAATCAACGAGAAGCTTTAATTTGGAATGCATCTCCTGGCGCCTTGGGAACTTTAGCAACATATGGTGATTCCAGAGTTCATTTCCCTATTGCGGCCCCCATTCTCCAAGCCCCGGTCTGTCCATCTGCCCCGCTGTCACCTCTTCCTGCGCCGTCGGTACCTCTGGCAGCGCCGCCGCCTACTCCGGGAAATATGTATACAGCCTTATTATACGTCCAAGCTACATCAGCAGCATTACATAAGCTACTCGCTAACATAGCGAGCAGTGAATATTGTGAGAAGGTAATAATTGTGGAAATTAGTACCAAATAGCCATATTTGTATAATATTAAAGTAATGAAATGTGGGTGTTCCTACTATAGGTACCCTCTGCATAACCCTTCGGTAACAAGCCTGACATTATCACACTCAACTCAAAACATTTATTTCAATCAAACCATTTACAGGCACTTTTGAATTCTCATGCAATCGGTCAGTCAGATAGATCAAGTTATTTGCCCAATCCAAAGCGTAGTAGGTTCCCATGGAGAAAAATAATTGAATGTATTATGTTATTTGTAATATTAAAGTTTTATCTGACACATTTTTAAATGTTGTAGGTTGTTTTAGTGTGGGATAGCGAGCGCGCAGCGCCTTCGCTAAAGTCATTATCGCGCTTAGCTGGTGACACGCGCGACCCGTTACCCGTGCTCGTCGTTGACGCCACCACTCACTACCCTGGGTAATTTGAAAATCCTTCCGAATTCCTTCCGATTTTTTTTAAGGCACTTAAACTACTTAGAATTTAATTTTAGGGAAGGAGTTTCGGCTAGGTGGCAACCACTGTGGGCAGTTCCAACGGCTGGCGTGTTTTCTCTAGACGGCGATGCTCCTCTACTGGCCGAAGAGCTTGACTTTGCCTTTCGCGTGTGGCAACATTTTCCCGAGCGGATAGTTGGCTATCCGGCTCGAACTCACTTCTGGGACGAGGCAAAGGTTGGCATTAACTTTATTTTTAGTTATTTATTAGAATTTATTTTCCTTGATAGCCGTTACTAAATTGTTATTTTTCCGACACAGGGGGCATGGGGTTACAGCAGTAAGTGGGGCGACTCGTACTCCATGGTCCTGCCGGGCGCGGCACTGGTACATCGCGCGGTTCTGGCGCAGTACGCGGCCGCGGCGCCGGCGCTGCGCCAGGCCGTGCGGCGCACGCGCAATTGCGAGGATATTTTACTCAATTGTCTCGCTTCACATCTCACCCGACGCCCACCACTCAAACTAGCACAGCGTCGACGCTACAAAGCTACGCACCACCGATACAAGTAAATCTTTATCTGTCTAAAATACGGCTGCCTCATGACAAAAATCCAGTAAGGGACATTTAATAAAATAAAAACCGGTCAAGAGCGAGTCGGAATCGCCCACTGAGGGTTCCGTACCATCATGTTTTTAATGTTTCATCGGCGGGGCCTATATTCGTCAGAGAATTTTAACACTGTGCACTGCGGTGTAGAATATTGCAGTTTTATGTCAGCGCCATCTCTTGACCGATAGTGGAACTAATGTAACTTTAGTTGATGATTTCTGAAAAAGTGTGCTACGAGGGAGGATTGAAAAGTATTCGGCGTAACTAAGAAAATAGACACGCACAAAATCAATAATATTTTTATTTTTCTACGTAATCACCATCAAGTTGAATGCACTTCTGCCACCTCTCCTTCAGAGCGTTTATACAATTGAAAAAAAAAATCGTCCTGAAAGTCAAAATACGCATCTACTGCTGCTTTGACCTCATTGTTTGTCGAAAGTTTTTGACCTCCTAAGTGTTTTTTTTTAGGTTAGGGAATCGAAAGAAGTCTGATGGTGCCAGGTCAGGTGTGTAAGGCGGATGCGGTAACAGTTCAAAGCCACAGTTATGAATTTCAGCCATTGATTACACAGATGTGTGAACACGGGCATTGTCCTGATGAAAGAGGACTTTTTTTCTGATCATTCTTGGGCGTTTTTCTTTTATTTCCTCACGCAAACTACGTAAGGTGCAGTAGTAATCAGAGTTTATATTCTGACCATTTCAAGAAAATCAACCATAATCACGCCCTTCGAGTCCCAGAATACTGAAACCATCACTTTATTTGCCGACAACATCGACTTAGCCTTTTTAGGGGGTGGTGAACAGGTCTTCTCCACTGTTTTGATTGTTGTTTTGTTTCCGGTGTACTGTTATGAACCCAGGTTTCGTTCATAGTAACAAATCGACTTAAAAAAATCATCTGGATCGACTTCAAAAAACTCCAAACAGTCGCGTGAAATTGTCAATCGCGTTCTTTTTGTTCGACTGAAAGCAGAGGACCCACCTCGCTGATACCTTGTGGATGCCCAATTCGTTGACTATCATGTTTTGTGTTCGTTCATAAGAGTTGCCTATAATCTCGGCTATCTCTCTTATTTTTAGTCTGCGGTCTTGCATAACTAAATCAAGTACCTTTTCTCTATTTTCGTCAGAAGTCGACGTTGAAGGCCTGCCAGTGCGGGGTTCGTCTTTCACGCTCTCACTACCACGCTTGAATTCTGCTACCCATTGTTTGACGGTTGAATATGACAGAGCAGAATTCCCTAATGTACTGACCATATCATCATGGTTGGCCTTTGGTGGTAACCCCTTCTTATGGATGTACTTAATCACAGCACGCTGCTCAATTTAAGGATTGCTTGATTAATAAATTCATAAAATCACAACCAATTATCGCACACGTTTCGAACTTCGCACAGTTAACTAGACTGAACTGAAGTAAATAATGTGGGTAGTTTTGATTTGAAGAATTGAATAATTCAGTATCAGGCCGAGTACTTTTCAATCCACCCTCGTATTTAGAGACTTCGTTTTATTTTTCCTGAAATCTTTACATAAATTTCTATCACAGAATAGTTTAAGATTTTTCTCTTTGCAAACATTGGAGATAAGGGGGGAACGGTATTTTTTTTTAATTTTTCATCAAAAGTCGAAAACTATGCGTTCTAAAAGAAAAGAAAAGATGTTTGAGAATGTGCAAACTGCGCTCTTTTATATGATACCCCGCATAGTAGCCCGCCCCACTTCGAATTTTTCAGACCCCCTTTTAGTCCCTGTTGCAAAAATGTGCATATATTTTTAATTTATTTCTTTCTTATTTGCAAAATAGTTGGACAAACGTCATCTAAAACTTTTCCAAATTTCAATTTGATAGCATCAGTAGTTCTTGAAATATCCAGCTGTGACAGACAGACAGACTGAGTCTCACCATAAGGGTTCCGTTTTACCATTTTGGTACGGAACCCTAAAAATGTTCTTTCGAATAATCGTCACTTTTATATTAAATCCCATAAAATTGACCTGTGCACTATGTTAAAATCTTAGTAAATAAGGCCTCTGCATCGAATTTTGCGGGCAGCGGGGCGGCGGCGGCGGCGGCGCGGGAGCGGCAGGATCTTATGCGTAAAATCAAATGGACCGGTTCTTGAAAATAGCGGCGCGGGGGCGGGCAACGAGCGGCGCACTCCAGTCAAACGGTGACCGCCCGCGCCGCCACCGCTGCCGCCCCGCTGCCCGCAAAATTCGAGGCAGAGGCCTTACGGAGAATTGGTATTAATACCGCTAAAAATGGTAAGTTTTCCACAACTCTCAAAACTATTGATAATGATGATGATGGGACTCCCTTTTCCGCACTTATTGTTAGACTCCCATTCGGTCCGTTGTGCGTCCTCAAAACTATTAAAAAAAGCTAGTAGGTTTAGGCACTTTGACCATTACAAAACCTAGTAACTGTTCGTAGTCCACTCAACGAATAACCCACAAGGAGGTGTAGAGTGCGTGAAGTTGTTCAGGGTGCTTAGGGAGTAAACATACTAAAAATCCCCGCGTCTAGGAGGTGAGCCGGAGTTGGGATAAAAGTTCACACTAAGTTTTTCGCTAATATCTCTAAAACGGTGCGTCGCGGTCGTAGAGAAAAAATATCTTCTACGTAATGAAAGCTTATAAAATTTTCTACAAGTTTTATCTTATACACTTTCGAATTCCTACCCATTTTCGAACTACACGTTTCGGAAAAGTGAAAATTTCGGGGTGCTGCTAGTGCATAGATAAAAGTTTCCATAACTCAACGGCTAAACAGATTTGGATGAAATTTTGTAGGTAGATAGATTAGGACCTGGATTGACATATAGGCTACTTTTTATCCCGAAATAACGCGAACGAAGTAGCAGGCAACAGCTAGTGTTTGTTAAAAGTCGTTTTTTCGAAAATTCTCACTTTTCCAGAACGTGTAGTTCGAAAATGGGTACGAATTCGAAAAAAGTGTATAAGCAAAACTTGTAGAAAATTTTATTAGCTTTCATTCCGTAGGAGATATTTTTTCTCTACGATTCACCGTTTTAAAGTGCGAAAAACTCAAAAGTGGGAACTTTTCTCCCCCCCCCCCACTCCGGGTCACCTCCAAGACGCGGGGACTTTTAGTATGTGTACCCTAAGCACCCGAACAACTTTCTGAAGAAATCGCTTAGGGCCCAACTCACGGACTCTACAACTCCTTTGTTAAGTGGACTATCTGAACTTACTAGGATTTAAAATGGTTAATTGTGTCGTTATGTTATTGAAAACCGCATCTCACAACAACTAGACTCCTGTCAACCACCTAAACAGACTGGATTCAGACGAGGCTTCTCCACAACCGACCACCTGCATGCTCTAAACCAAATTATTGAAAACTGCACAGAATTTAAAACACCGTTCTATCTGGCATTCGTCGATTACGCAAAGGCCTTCGACAGCATCAACCGCGATTCACTTTTCAACGCTCTAACTAACCAAAATATAGAACCCACCCACATCAATTTACTTAAGACAATATACAGTAATAGCACAGCATCAATTAAAATTAACACCACTGGGCCGTACTTTCCGATTAATAGAGGAGTCAAGCAAGGAGGCCCGCTGTCCCCTAAGCTTTTTACAGGATTTATTCCGGTCTGATCACCTGAACACTAGTTATTCTTCTGTTTTAATCTCTGTCTTAACCACTTCATCTAGGTTTGCTTGAGGAAGCCTTTTTAACTTTGGCACAAAACTGGGCTGACAAGGGAATAGTCATCGTTCAAAAGAGATTATCAAACCTCCGCTTCGCTGATGACATCGTACTTTTTTCCTCATCAACGGCTGAGTTGGGTAACATGCTCGCAGACGTAAACAAGGCAAGCCTCGAGATTGGGCTTAAGATGAACGTGTCAAAGACCAAACTCATGACTAACAGCATCAAAAGGAGACTAGATATTGGGGGTGAGGAGATTACATATTTCAAAGACTATATCTATCTGGGCCAAATAGTCTCCTTCCAGGCGCGACAAGACAAAGAAGTTGCTCGATGCACCGAGAGCGCCTGGAGAAGCTATTGATCAATGAAAGATCTTCTAAAAGGAGATCTACCACTGTGTCTCAAACGGAGAATTATGGACATTTGTATTCTCCCCATTCTCACAATTATGGTGCTCAAACCTGGTCTTTGACAATGCAGCAGAGATTCAAGCTCAAGGTTTGCCAGCGACCCATGGAGCGCAGTATCCTGGGGGTTCGAATTTCTGACCGTATAAGGAATAGGCGGGGAGCCGGTAACACTGAAAGTCCCGTCATAGCGGAATAAAAAAAAAAATTAAATAAATAGAACATAAGTATGGGAATAAATTAAGCTCGGTATGCGTGGATTCCTATTGCCGAAACAATGTGAAAAAAAAATGGAAAAATGTTTTACCGTCATCGCGGATATTTTTTTTTAATGTATTCGACAGTAAATTTTATTGGCTTTTAGAAAAAAAACACGCAAACCACTTTTTATTGCCGGAAGGGTCTCCTATTTGAAGTGTGTGATGAGGGCTAAAATTTCTCCATCATGCCGGAAACTTTTTTTATTTTATTCATTTTTATGTCCTTTTTAAAAATAGCTTGCTATGCGCGCTCAAAAACTGCCGGAAAAATCCCGCATACCATCTTGAAGTGCATAAACTATATTAGCATCTACTCCAAAATGTACGATGCATTTATTTTGGAGTAAATGCTTTTTGTCGAATAAGATGTCTTTTTCTCTGCTTAGATTTAAAAGAATATGAGGATTAATATGATTTAAGGAATAATAAGAGAATTTTTATTTTAGATAATTGAAACAATAAAATAATATTGAAATAATTGACAGGAATTTATTCTCAAACTTAGTATATTTATTGATAATCATCGAAATCAATTTCATCTATATCATAACGGTTTTCATTTTCTGATTCTTCACTTTCTTCTTCATTTAATTGACCACTAAGAATTTCTTCAACTTTTGAAGGTGCTGCTGGGTCTTTATACCACAATGGTTCCAACTTATTTTCTTGATTCAGTTGCCATCCACATTCTGTTGGTTCAAATGAAATACAAATTGGCTCAGTGGCATTTTGCTACATTGTATTTATAAATACGGTGCGTAAAACTTTTTGTGACAGAGTTTTCCAGCATGGAGGAATATTGCTAGAATTGAAATTTATAAAATGGGTCACTGAAAAATTAATCCCCAACCTAAGAGAACCTACTACAATTGTAATGGATAATGCTCCTTACCATTCGGTGGTCTTGAACAAGGCACTAACTAGCGCTTCAAAAGTTGCTGAGATAAAGATATGGTTGGTGGAAAACAGAACTTAAAAATAAAACGTGTTCTTTCATTATCCCTGTACCCAAACTATTATCATCAATTTCTAACAATCCCACAGTTAGACTGCCCTCGGGGCCTGATTATCTGTCTGTGGGTACCTACTGCGCCGCTTTCATGCAAGGCTTCAGCGCCCACTATTAACATTGTTAATATTGAACATTGAAGCCTTCCGTAGTGTTTACCTAGCGTCCGAGGGACTGAACCACCCACTTGGAATTGGGATCATATCCCCAAAAATAACAAGTATCAAAAACTGTTAAGTCGTACTATTTCGGGTTGCCACAGGTGCGATACTGGCGACCTCGTTTATTCCACACTCTTTTTTGCCAAGCTGTAGAAACCATGGAGACTATATAGTCTATTCTCCTGTACTAAACTTTATTATGTATGTAAAAAAACATTCATCAACAAGAATAATTTTACAAGAAACATAATTATTATTGTTGTAATATACGAGATCATAATAATTATGTAACAACGGTAATTCGACAAAAAGCATTTACTCCAAAATAAATGTATTGAACATCGTACATTTTGGAGTAGATGCTAATATAGTTTATGCACTTCAAGATGGTATGCGGGATTTTTCCGGAAGTTTTTGAGCGCGCATACCAAGCTATTTTTAAAAATGAATAAAATAAAAAAGTTTCCGGCATGATGGAGACATTTTAGCCCTCATCACACACTTCAAATAGGAGACCCTTCCGGCAAGAAAAAGTGGTTTGCGTGATTTTTTTCTAAAAGCCAATAAAAACTGTCGAATACATAAAAAAAAACTAATATCCGCGATGACGGTAAAACATTTTTCCAGTTTTTTAATATTTTTTTTCACATTGTTTCGGCAGTAGGAATCCACGCATACCGAGCTTAATTTATTCCTATACTTATGTTCTATTTATTTAAATAAAAAATTTTTGATTCCGCTATGACGGGACTTTCAGTGTTACCGGCTCCTGGACTAGAACACAATACCGCGCGCCAAAACCCAGATAACGGACGTTACCAAGAAAGTCGCTAAACTTAAGTGGGACTGGGCCAGACATATATGCCGCATGTCAGATGACAATTGGGCTAAGAGAACCACCATTTGGGTCCCACTAAACGCACGACGCCATCGCGGCAGGCCGAGACAAAGATGGCGGGATGAGCTTGATTCCTACCGTAAGGACTGGCGGCGGCACTCGCAAAAGATAGAATTGTGTGGAAGAGGGAGAGGGAGGCCTTTGCCCTACAGTGGGTCAATACAGGCTAGTAACTAATTAGATAGATTACTTAAGTAATTGTATTGTTAACGTGGGTTACGTCAATTATTTATCCTTTTGTGATCTTTCGGATTTTCAAATGGGGCAGCCGATTAATACCTATAAATAAAATGGGTTTTAAATATAATATAAAAAATACTATTTATATTACAGATCATCTTGGAGCGATCCTGAGCACTTTGTTCAAAGACAATCCTGCCTCAACACATTCGCTACTGCTTGGGGCTATATGCCGCTTATGCGAACCGTGTTAAGATTAGATCCAATATTATTCAAAGATCCTGTATCAACACTCAGAAAAAAATATAGAAAAATGGAGTTAGTAACTTCTTGAATCTTTGTAAATTAATTGTATAAGCATAATACGCTAATAAATGAGACTTTATAAACTGATAATGCAATTTTATTAACAGTTCACGTGGGATTTCTTGTGTAGACCTAAAGACAGGTAGGTACGCACGAACGATCACGAGTGTTTGGACGGACACACTGTTGAATATATATACGTTAGTGCGTACGCACATGCAAACAGTTGTTCCGTATCATGCAACCATAGACTCAAGTAGCATGCAACGCAAACAAAATGTTCTAAATAAGGTATAGTGCTAGGTAGTAGTGGTAGGTGCTTAATGGTGCGGCTCTGCAAGTGGTGAGCAGCTTCAAGTATCTGGGGCACATTGTGACAGAAGAGTTGCAAGATGACGCAGACATAGAGAGGGAGCGCAGAGCATTGGCAGTCAGGGGGAATATGTTTGCACGCAGGTTTGCTCGCTGCTCGAGGGCAGTGAAAATTACTCTTTTGAAGGCGTACTGCCAATCGTTATACTCGAGCAGTCTGTGGGTAGCCTTTACTCGCCGGACTGCTAGTGCTCTGCGTGACCAATACAACAATGTCTTCAGGATGCTGATGCGGCTGCCTCGCTATTGTAGTGCGTCCGGAATGTTCGCGGAGGCGCGAACGGACGGCTTTCATGCGGCTATACGGAAGAAAGTAGCCCCCTTGTTGCAGCGCGTACGAGGCAGTAGCAACAGTATCCTGCAGATGGTTGTATCTCATGCGGATTGCCTTATCCAGAACAAATGGATGCATATTGTGATGGGTCTTGACTACATACGATTTTACTAACAAAATAGGTATCTATGTATAATTGTAATAATTTATTTCTCTGTATTTATAATTTGTAACTGTATGGATTGATTTTATCTGAAATAAATTGATTAATAATAGTCCAGGATCCTAGGAACCATTTTTACCATTTATTACTAACAAGCTAATTTTTTGTAAGTAGCTTCATTTTGATGAGACGCCCAACTTTGTCTCTTCCATAGGTTAGGTTTAAAGAATCTTTATTTCTTTATATGAGATTTAACTTTTAACACAAATAATCGTCGTCTAATGACGAAGCATTCATCCGAGTGTTGTCATTATGTCTTTCCCTGGTTTCGTTACTTACCTCGAATGAGAAGGATAATTATTGGGTCCCCCACCTATGAAATTGGCGTTTTTTTCTCACAAATGAACCTTGTCACTTCTATTATTTAAAATATTCATCAATTGCTTGATATTCTATCGGATTATGAGCATCATAGACAACTACCAATAGTAAAAAAAACCTTAGTAGGTACATATAGTTTTTTAAACATAAAAATACCTTAAAAATGACTCCTCTTTTGTTAGTAGCAATGATCACTGTATTTGTTTTAACTTAGCCAAAACTTATTTTTGTATGCCACTTATGGCATACGTTATCTTAGTTTTTAAACATTAGTGCATAAAAGTTTTAAAATATTAGTGTTCATGGTTGTTAAATAAATTAAGAAAATGTTAGTATGAAAAATGCAACTTCTTTAAAATTCTCCATACAAAACGCTGATTTCATAGGTGGGGACCTAATATAACAAAAGTATAATTATCAATTAGTTATTGATCGATTCTTTGAAAATGATGGTTATGTTCGACATTAAAGAAACACCTTTTAGAGAGATTAGCTAGTGATAAGAATTACAACGAAAAGGTGAGGTAATCAGTAATTATAAGGGGGTCTCAGGTAATGGCCTCATTAGGTGCACCTAATAAAAATCGATTTACAGAATATCGATGGTTAAGTGGTCAACAACACAATCGTTTCCAGAGATTGGGTGCAATAAAACGTTTTCTGGTAATCTATTATCAGTGCACCGATGATTTTTGACCTGACCAATTTATCAGTAAGTCACCAGTGAAGTGAGATTTGGAGATAAAATATTTCGAAATAATTATGTACTTATGAATCAATTTGTAATATGTAATAAGGAAAAAATCGGTCAACGCTTGTACCTCATAAGGGGTGCGAGTGGCGCGAGTAAGATTCCGATAAGAAAATGCTTCATAGGTTTTTTACAGCTTATATATAATTAGGCCTATACGATGGAATGATTTGTTTTTCAAAATCTGTCGCATATATTTTTGAGTTGCCTATGTCCCTTTGCTTGTATGGCGTCGATCCACTGTGCGTCGGGGAGATTTATTTTCATGAATTCTCGTAAGATCTTCCAGCAATATTCAGCCAAAAAAATTTAAGGTGAATTTACTGTTGGCCATCTTTAAAAAAAAACCCGACTTCGACTAAAAAGTTTAAAAAAGTACCGTAAAACAGGGCTACTTTGCACATTATTTCGATAGTTTTTTGAGAATAACTTTTTTAAGGGCCTTACTCTCGTTTAGTACCGTAAAACGGTCACTTTATGAAGCTTATAACTTATTAACGGTTTGGTTAGAAGGTCTGTAAAAAATATATGTTTGCTATAGATTCATGTACAACATTTTTGAAACAGGGTTTTTTCATAAGGCTAATACTTTTGCCTTAAAAAAATATTTACCAAAACGCTATTTTCGCTAACATTTGCTTATAACTTCTAAACGGCTTTGATGTTTGGAAATATTTTTACACTGAAAAATTGATGGTTAGAGGTACTACATATTTGAAATAGCGTTTTTAAATCAATCAACAGTTGCAAAGACAATGCCCCATTTTGAGATATAGGTTCAGAGGTGCTCTGCGCGGGCGCGGGCGGCAGTCGTGCGTTAGCACTGAGACGGGGTGGCTGTGTCGCTCGCTGCTCCGCCCGGCTATCGATCGACTACGCGCGTTTGGCTGTGTTAGTGCAAATATTTATGAACGAATTGTATCAGTATGCGTTTATAGATTAGCTCGCTGCAGAGGGCCCATTTCTATTGTCCGCGTGGACGCTTTATTAGTGGTGCCATTTCTAAATACTGTTTTTTTTATATTGTTTATTTTGTAAATATGAGATAATTTGTAAATAAATAAAAATGCCAAAGCAAAGCAAGTCAAGAAAAATACGTTTTCTCTACGACGACGCACCGTTTTATAGATATTAGCGAAAAACTCAAAAGTGGGAATTTTTATACCCCCCACTCCGGCTCACCTCCTAGACGCGGGGACTTTTAGTATGTTTACTCCCTAAGCACTCTGAGCAACTTTCTGAAGAAATCGCTCAGGGCCCAGCTCACGCACTCTACACCTCTTTTTGGTTATTCGTTGAGTGGACTAATAAGTATCTATCTATCTATAGAAATAAATAAAATTGGAGTGTCTGTTTGTAATATTAAAACAACCATTTCAGGCCATTTTATTTTGACTATTTAGAAAATAACTACTTACCCACAATAAAAAAAAAAATGTTTTCAAACACCTTAATTTATAAAAAATGAGCGTTCTTACTTTGTCAATCTACGAGTATTTGCATTACTGAGTTTATGATTACTACCTTCTCATATTCTTGTGCGGATTTATTTCTGTGACTGGGACTTTCACTAGCAGATAGGTGACTAAGGAGTAACTTAGGCTACTTTTATTAAAAAAAAAAAAAGAAAATAGGTTCCCACGAAAAAAAATTAAAACCTATGAAATGAAATATTGAATAATATCCGATTCAAATAGGGAGGTTGTATACTGCGTTTATTTAGGTACTTAACCAAATGTAAATAAATCATAATAAAGAAACGGAGTACAGTTTTTTTTTTTTATAAGTGGATCCTATACGTGAAGATTCCTTAATCTCCAATGAAATTGATTGAAAAAATAATATACCTAGTGTTTTTGTTTTAGCCCAAGGAAATCGTTCACCAAATATTGTATATAAAAAGGCTAATACGAAAAACTAAAAATAAATAATAATTAAACTAAAAATGCAAAAACGATCAAAAAGAACTAAATGAAGTACTAAATGAAATATATGAGGGGGTGAAGCAGATGAAGTGGGATACGAATAGTCCTCGCCTACGGCGGGGTGCACCACGCGAATTTCGTCGAAGAGCGACTTCCATTATAGATATATTTAGAAGCGTAATTTCGCGACTCGAATAAGATGCACGATTGGCTCCGCACTCTACTGTCCGGATTCTCACTGCGTAATCACCAGGTTCGAATCTCAGTGGACGGCATATCTTTTGTTTTGTTATTTTTTAATTATAATGTGCATATTTTTATTTTCTTATTTTTAAAATAATTCAATAAGTAATTGTTATTTTAATAAAAACAATCATTTTTATTCCTATAGTTATTTTTCTTCAGAATCTAGAGTAATATAATAAAAATAAAATAAAAACGACAACCATTTCTTTTTACTATAAAGAAAAAACAATAAAATTGCATTATAACTGTTACAAAAATAAGAAAATCAACAAAAGTAATAATTACTGAAAATTTTCAAACATGAAAATCGGAAAAAGTATAATAATAATTAAAAAAACATTTATATCAAATAAGAAAATCAACAAAAAGAATTATGGAAAAGTTTGAATTTGAAGTCGGGCGTTGGTGATTGATGCAGAGAACTTTAGTGATGCACGAGACCACTAGACCAATCGAGCTGTTATAATGTGTGTCGAAATTACGCGTCTATAGATAATCTATACAAACAAAATATGGTGTGTACAAAAAAGTAGGTACCTACTAACTTTACAATTTGTTTCGTCGAATAAGATCTCTTTATTGCCTTCCGTTTATTTATACACTGATTGTTTATTTATACAACTTATGAGTAGAACCGAAACAGTACAAACATTTACACCAACAACATAACTTAGAAAAAACTAATCATAAAATAAAATATAATAAACAGCTTTCATCAACAAACAGATACCAAAGTACGTACACTAGGTACCGACCCGAAATAATTGCAAGACTTCAAAGTATTTTATACGGCTACTCGCTCAACTATATAGGTACGGACGGGACGCCAGCACATCAACCTACCACAATCTGTCAGATTTCTTTAATAGATTTTCAACTTTATTGCTAAAGCATAAGGTTCAAAGTTGTTTGGGAAAATCTGACAGATTGTGATCGGTTGATGAGCTGGCGTCTGTACTGTACCCAACCGCGTCATTTTTCGCAAATGCGATCAGGCTCCTTATCAATTAGAGTCTACGGAACAATTTCGTCTGACAGTATTTTTACTTTAATGGTTTGTGAAAATATTAATTGTAAACGCGATTATGCTCCTTATTCATAGAAGGTAACGGGTCAATTTCCTATGCAAGTACTTTTGAATACGCGATTGTATTTCTTATTTGTATGAAGTCATGGATCAATTTTCGATGCAGATAGAAAATACTTGAAAGTATCTCGAGCTATGTTTTTTTAAGGTGGACGTACTTTGTAGCTCTGGTACTCAATTTTGCAAGTACGACCCATGCCTAAACGCGATTGTGCTCCATAAGTAAGAATTCAGAGTTCCTTCCTATGCAAGTTTTTTTTTCTTCCAACAGGGCTCTTGGTTGGAATAGTAGTAGAAACTTTAATCGTCTATACTCTATAAGTACGTATTTATTTGTAAAAGCGATTTTGGTCCTTATTTGTATACAGTTAAGGTTCAATTTCCTATGCAGATAGAAAATACTTGAAAGTATCCCGAGATCTAGTTTTAGGACGTGGTTTCTTAAAGAAGTCGTACTTGTAAGCCCTGGTACGCGATTTTGCAAGTACGACCCATGTCTAGTCACTGCATTTTTTAGTTACTTATACTCTATGTATGGGTCACTGACTCACTGTCGCTCCGCGTAGAAATGAAGAAAAGCTAAAAAGACGCCGCGATGGCGCAACGTTTCGTTCGACTCGTTCGAGTTATTTATCAAATCCTTACAAATATCTTATTTCAATCGATAAATAAAAACAACAGTTCCCTTTATAGGTACATTACATCACTGTTATTAATTTTATCAAGATTTGTTTATAAATAACACAGTTACAATTGCAACGATTTCAATTTTAATGGTTATTTTATGATTTTTTCTATCGAGAAAATTTACCGAAAACGTGTTTTGAACACAATGGTCCACTCATAAATATGATCAAGATTAACATATTTTTTTTGCTGTTCTAAAATGTATACATTTGGCTAAAATATTGTTTTGCGAAGCCTATTTTGATTAAGTACAGCGCCTTATAAAGTTATCGTAAACTCTGCGAACTCAACAATAACTTTTTTGTTAAATTCCACACGGACGATTAACAGCTAGTACAAAATATATCAGCCTTGCATCCGCCATTCCCTTCTGGAATCGTAGGCAAAAATGGCGACCTACGTGCGGCATGTCTGCGCCTCTCCATATTCTTTGATTGTAGTTTTAGTGTCGCGCGCCACCGCACACATTTTTACGTATTCGGGAGTAGGGCGTTTAGCTCCGCCCACATGCACAAGGTCAGTGAGCCATCTATACACCTTAACAACCAAAATTAATGATGTTTTTGTTCCAACAGAACAATGTGTCCTTTAACTATCAATCTCATACCAATATCAAGCCCTACAGGCCCCCCACAAATATATATATTTTTATTTTTCATGAGCCAAAGTAACCCCGAAGGGGGTTTCTTTGACAAGGCTTTAAAATGCAATCAACGGCAAAAATCTAAAGTGTAAGGATTACTTTGACATCATTTTGATAAAAAAATATTAATATTTTATACATTTTAGGGGAAATAGAAATAAAAGCAAAGAAGAAGTTGAAGGTATAGGTTCGAAGATCGGGACGCTACTAGCCACAGTAGCCACCAATCAACGTCACTAGCGTTCGTTTCACACACGTTTAAATCATTATTTGGCGCGCTGTTAAAGTAGCCCCATAAACTGTTAAAGTTACCCTTACTGTTAAAGTAACCCCGTTTGACCGGTACCGTGTCCTACCTATATATTATGAGAATACCAAAACAATAAGTTCAACCTTAAATAGCAGTAGGTACCTACGCCTAATATTGCAAGAAGAATCATCGGGCCATCGAACTGCACCGTAATGGTAGTAAGCATTGCATAAGTAGAACACAAGCTGACATAACGAATAACTACTTCGCAATCAGCGCCAGCGATGGCCTTGGCACCGATGGTGCTTGTGCTTGCGCGGGCTTCGCACGCTTAGTGTGAATACCGTGCTATACAGTGCACTCGTCTATTTAGTCCGCGGAGCCGGGGTGCAATCGCTTCGATTAACACCTTGTACATCATATTGGTAAAAAAAATGTGTTAAATGCTTCAGTGATAAGTAGATTCTTAAAACGTATCTACTTTACAAAGTTATTGTTGTGAATGATTGTGGCACCTACCCACATTGTGAATTTATCTACCTGTTTGTGTGTGTTTTTTTATCTACTTATTTAGGATGATTTTTTTAATACATTCCCATTATTTTTTTGATGGGTGCCTAGATAACGAGTTGGTAGGTACCTATCTAATTAGTAAATTTGTTACGGCCGACGTCCACATAGTCTTCAGGGGGTAGGTAGACTCTCAGCGTGGCCGTGCTATGTGTTTACTTTGCATGCACATAAACTAATCGAAAAACGTAGTTCAGCTAATCACCTAGTTTGGTACAAAAAATCGATACACAGCTTTCAGTAGGTAGGTAGGTTCCTATGTAGGCTTTTCATTAGGTACCTATTTATGTTGTAGGTAGGTACCTAGTGCATTTTGATGCAAGTGTGCAAGAGTGTCATGAATTTCAAATGCTCGCACATATCACATATCAAACGACGTTTTTCAACATACCTAGCGAGAAAAAAAAATTATACACATACCTAATAAATATTTTGTAACAAATATTGTAAGAAATGGATTTTTTTTTTATCGCTGTGCCTTAACTTTTGAGGGAGAGACTAAAAAAGAGAGCGACTCGAAGACGCCAATCAGCATATCATTAAAAATATAAAAACTGAATATAAATGTAAGGTCGTTACTTAATTTGAAATATTAGGCTGATTGGCAAATAATTTAGGAGATATTTTTATCACACTCGCTTCTCTCTCGGCTCCATTGGACCCTCGCTCGCCTTGGCTCGGTTTACAGTCCCGCCTCGAGTTTACTGTGCCCACTTGGATCAAAATTTACCTACACTACCCCTACCTACGTATTCTAAATTCTTAATAATTATTGACTCACCGAAATATATTCCGTTTAAAAATAAAAATAATCATTTAAAAACTGACGTTTTCGATTAGACTTTCGTTGCTGGCTATGTACTATGTACAAGAATGTATGTAGAAGTTGTGTACTCTGTACACAACTTCTGACCTTAGGTTAAATGAAATGTGGAAACGCCCAAATAAAAAAAAACACATTCTTATTGTATCCTTGCTTGCCTGAGCTGTGAGTGTCGAGACTTCGTCGACCTTGTACGCAACGCGATTGCGCTATCTCATAATTATTTGAGCTGTAAAAAAAAACAAGAATCAAGATAAAAAATCTGCCCTAAATGGTTAAAGGGATGTGATAAGGTAGCCCGCGAAATTCAAATTTTCTTAAGTTTTTTGCAATTAGCAGATAACTCAGATTTTAAAAGCGGTGGGCACTGTCATGCAATTATTACCTAGTGGGAAATATTTCAATGAACAGTTGAATTATTAATAATGGATGACAATTGAATGTTGTGTGAACAGCTTTACGGATTACAATAACTCACTTATGTTTGATTAAAGAGCTGTTAGCTATACAACAGAACTCAATTGATCTTTAAAAATTCAAGCATTACATTGATTCACGTTTATGCTGTCCAGCAGTACTAGGCTTTTACTTACCACTTAAAAGTGCTATTACACAACAAAGGGCACTAAAAACAGCTCAAAGCCTTATAACAGATTTACGGTGCATTACGCATTACATGGTACAAGTTTATGCTATTAAGCAGTATTAGGCATTATCTTACTACTTAAAAATGCAATTATAGACCCTAAGGCACTAAAACCAGCAGAAAGCTGTATAGCGGATTTACGTGGCATTATAATGGTTCATGTTTATGCCATTAAACGGCATTAAACATTTATTTACTACTTAAAAATGCAACTGTAGATTCAAATGCACTAAAAACATCTGAAAGCTGCGTTGTGGTTTACTGCAATAAAACTAAAGGCTTTACAAAAGCATTTTGATATGCCACAAGTGGCGGGGCAAGACCTAAATTTGATGTGGGCAAGATATATTTTGCGAGGACCCCTGATGGATGACGCAAGACGACGGATTTTGTTGAAAGAAAAAAAAATTGATTCTCAAATTTTTATTCATAATAATGCAAACTTCTTCGTTGTCATTATTTTACATTATTAAGTATACCTCAACTAACAGTAAAGTAAACTATCAAAG
The DNA here is from genome assembly GCA_927399505.1 of Luperina testacea. NCBI lineage: Eukaryota > Metazoa > Arthropoda > Insecta > Lepidoptera > Noctuidae > Luperina > Luperina testacea. Next base: position 12,548,766 of record OV656756.1, read on the forward strand.
AAAGATAAATTTTCTGCTTTTAGCTTTACTGAACTCCCTAATAACTGTGTCGTAATCCAAATTAGATGCTATAGGTATTTGCCTCGATAGATAAAACTGCCAACGCTGAAAGTCTTTCCTGACCCATTGTACATCTTAAATTCATTTTTATTAATTTAATTTTGATAAACTCCTTTCAACTGAGGCTGTACTTATTTAATTATATTAAAATATAACGTCAAAAAGAGCGAGCTTATGGTTTTCAATGCGGGTTCTAAATGTCCGGCGGAGGTTCCACCAGTGAGGCTGTGTGGGGTGCCCTTGGAGCGGGTACATACTTTTAAGTATCTGGGCCATATTGTGACGTCCGACCTGAAGGACGATGCTGATATTGAGCGAGAAAGGAGGGCGCTGTCGGTGAGGGCGAATATGATTGCTCGCAGGTTTGCTCGTAGCTCCAAGGACGTGAAGATCACCTTGTTTCGAGCCTACTGCACATCTTTTTATACGAGTAGTCTGTGGGTGTCATATTTGCAGAAATCCTACAGCGCTCTCCGCGTTCAATATAATAACGCGTTGAGGGGTCTGCTGCGGCTGCCTCGGTTCTGCAGCGCGTCGAGAATGTTCGCGAGTGTCCGCATTGACTGTTTTTATGCCACCATGCGCAAGAGAGCAACCTCGATAGCGAGTAGAGTGCGGGGCAGCGGCAACAGTCTTCTTGCCGTTATTGCCAACAGGTTGGACGGGCCTTTCATGCGGCACTGGCAGGGCTTACACGCACCCGTATATCGGGCGTGGGGCAGGTAATAAATTGTATTTGACATTTTATTTATTTATTATATTAAATTCTGACATTTTTATAATCTTATTTATGTATTTTTTCTTTTTGACAAATTTAATTATGTATTATTATTATTATTTTTAATTTGATCACAATTTTATTCTGAGTTTTTTACTGTTTTAATATCATATTTTATAAGTAATTTTAATGTATGTTTTGAATCTATGGACGAGAATTATGTCTGAAATAAATAAATAAATTAAAATTATTGGTACTGTTAACAAAATTCGAATGACAATATAAATACGGTATTCGGGTAAATTTCTATTAAATTATTTTCAGTTATGTATTGAAGCAACTGTTTCACATCTCTTATGAAGTCGGTTAAATTTGGACCATTGTTTGTAATTCTTCATAGCTCTCACCCACTCGCAGGACTGTGTGTAAATCTTGAAAATGTTTTAATTTATATAGGTACTCTTTTGAAACAATTTTCAACTTTCTTTATATCGTAGAGAAAACCATAATTCTCAAAATGTTGATTCAAAGATTTAAATCTTAAATCCATATTACTCACTATGGAATCAATCACGGTGTTAAAAAAAAATCTATTTCGTACCTGCTTTTGGGAGACTGTATAGGTTTTTCGCTTTTTCATAATCGAATATTCTTTTCTTTTGGCGACTCTTTTGTTTTTAAAGTCTTTTGGCAGATCATAACTGCTTTTGTCAATAAATTGATGATGAGCATCAGACAAGCATTGCAAACCCAAACCCGGCAAACCCGGTTTGTCGATATTCTTTAATCCAGTCACAAAAAGTACGCAGTGTTCAAGAGCAAGGCTTAATTGGACTTGTACAGATAGCCATAATTTGCTTATAATATTAGGACACACGATAATATCTCATACCATAATTATTATAAAACGATAAGATGAATTCTAAACTGAATATTTCATTAAAAACTGAATTACAATCACTGAGAGTTTCAGAGTCTTCCGTGTTCTTTTTTAAGGTCTCAATGCATTCAACAACATTATCAAATTCCAAGAATATGGCATTTACTGCCTCGATTCTGCTTTCCCACCTTGTGTCTGATAAAGGCTTTATGGTAATTTGTGAAATAGAAAATAAATTTTCTGAATAAAACCAAAAAATGTTTTTGCTGTCAAAGCTGTCTACCTTCCAACAGCAGATTCCAACATCTGCACGGTGTAAAAAATGCCCTAAGATTAATATTTAATATTCACTCCACTGTTTATGCCTATCATATTTGCACCATTGTCGTATCCTTGCCCACGACAATTTTGAATATCTAGTCAATTTTTTTCTAATTCCTCCTATTGCATTAGTTAGATATTCTCCAGTCGTCTCAGTGACAGCAAGAAATTCAACAAAGTTTTCTTCTATTGTGCTGGTTGACGTATCACAAAATCTTAAGATTACTGACATTTGTTCAACTCGACTAGAATCTCTGGTGCACTCAAGTAAAATGGAATAATATTTTGCCTCTTTTACTCTACGTATCACTTCATCAGTAACTGTTTGTGACATCAATGTGAATTCATTTTGAATATCGTGGGTTAGATAATGGTGTGCAAGTTGTTTGTCGTTAATGCGCTTCATATGTTCCCGTAATGTAGGATCATATTTAGATATCAATTTAAATAAGTCTATAAAGTTACCAGAATTCCTACCAGAACTTTCGTCTCCTGTCTTAAGAGATTCTCAGTGACCCCTAAATGCCAGATTATGAGAAGATAAGAAATTAATTATATCAATTAATCTCTCAAACAAATTCTGCCAATGTTTATGAGATTCTTGAATCAGCCTTTCGTTTTCTTGGTCTATTGTTTTTCCATGTTTTATTCCTTTCTCTAATGACATCCATTGGAACATATATGCCATATGTTCTTTGGTAGGTATTCTCATGTCTTTGTAAAATACTACTTAAGTGTTTCCAGTCACAGCACCCTTTCTCAACCATCTGAGTTTGTGAATTGCCAAATAATCTGCATGGAAAAAAGAAAACTTTATTTTGGGAATTAGAATAAACCATCTAGCGACGATGTTGAATTTCACCATTATTTAATTTTCTTGTGAAATAAAAATTGGAAAAGTGCCTATGATCTTCATCTTTGGGATATTCTTCATCACTGTTTTTTAACTGCTATGTAGGGCCGCTTTAAACTACATATATCATTACTCTGAGAATCCGTTATGGGAAACTTCCACAGTGCCGGATCCGAACACACAAATGCTTCTTTGACTCCAGCACTGGTATCGCTGCTAACTGGCGGAGAAACTACTTGTTCTTCGTGAATTGTACTGCTTAACAGGAGAGTTTCAGAATTTTCAGAGTCTGATAGGCTAGAGTTTGATTCTACCTGTATTTCTAACTTTAGTTCGGTACTCAAGCGTCTGGAGTGCTTTCCAAAGTTGGCGGAGTCTTGAAATCGGAAGTGTCTATATCTTTTGTGGAAGTCGAAGCAATTGATTCAGATGATTCTGAAGGAGTATTTTTGAGAAACTTCATCATCATACTTGAACTTGAAAACTGATTTGCTACAGCTCGTTCAGCTTTTCTTTTTGGTTTTGCTGAACCAGATTCCCATTTTCTCTCGATATCTCTATCTCTACTGGGGCCTGGGCCTGACATGTTAAGTAGACCGGAAATAATATAATCTGTAAATAATATTTAAAAAATTATTAGGTAGTTTGCGTAGGTACACATAACAAATCGAAGGCATGATACAACAAGTTCTAAAAACTACAAAATTTATCAATATTTTCTTACCTTGCTTTTAATAAATAAGTGGATAGGACGTGTTGTTCTTTAAAAACACACTTTTCACGCTCAACAGTTCAAATAAATATAATACAGTTCTTTATTTATTTCTAATTTTTCAAACAATGAAACGCAACACATTAAAATATTAGGTACAGACGCCAGCACATCAAGCTACTACAATCTGTCAAATTTCTTTAATAGATTTTCAACTTTATCGCTAAAGCATAAGGTTCAAAGTTGATTGGGAAAATTTGACAGTTTCGGGTAGCTTGATGTGCTGGCGTCTGTACATGCGTGAACGCATGATTGCATGTGTTTAGAAGCGCGAACATAGACGGAGCAAACAGAATGGGAAATCCCCAGCGGGCGAAGCGAGGATTCCCCGCGTCAATCACCGCCCGCAACGCCAGCAAATGTTGCCAGACTAGATCTTTAAAAAACGAATGTGGTTGCCAGATACTTGCTAGCCGGTTTTTTTATTATTTATTGCTAGATGAGTAATTATATATCTATATTTGAGTTCGCGAGCCTTCGAGGCGCGAAGCCGTAGGCGGTGACCCATGTCGCCCACGCCTTACGCCGCCTCACTATCCAACCGTTATACAGTGTAAAGCGTCATAATGATTTTTAAATGCTAATATAAAGCATCAAGATGCTCGGTGAACTTATATAAGAGTTTAAACAGACCTTAAGTTCTACATAAGTTAAATTTACTATTCGTTTGTTAAAATGGACTTGGGACGTCAGCGCCGGGACCCTAGAGGAGGGCTCCTATAGTCGTACGTATACCTATCTGTTTGTGCCTACAACTTAAATAAGTGTTGTGTTGTGACTGTGAGGGTTCACCCTCTTATCCGCACAATCAATAGCACGTCCGCGTCAGTGGTACACTTGCTGAAGCCGCCAAACCCGTAGGGGAAGGTACGGCAGAATGGATTGAATAAATAATTATATATTATATTATTATTATTATTCCTTTATTTATTTTTTAACAAACTTGTTACATTTTTAAATATTTTCTTATAAAAAACATTTAAAAATATAAAAATTGTAGCCCACCGGTATCGGGAACAGGGTCCAAGCTACCGGCGGTCAGGGCTCCAGAGAGAGGAACCTCCTAACAATGCGGGCCGTGTCCAGAAGTACCGCTCTCTGAATCAAGCCCTTGATCCAGCTGCCCAACGAGAGCCTCCTTAGGTGTTGGTCGAGGCTCTTGGCTATTAAGCCATTGGCTGTCACGACTATCGGCACAATGATCGCTGAGTCCACATCCCACATATCGACAACCTCGCGAGCCAAGTCAAGATACTTGATTTGCTTATCTTTCTCGGCTTTCACGAGGTTCTCGTCATGCGGGACGGTTATGTCAACAATCATTGCGCGCCGCTCTGATCGATCCACCACCACTATATCAGGCTTATTAGCAATTATAATAGTCCTGTCAGTGATGATGGATTGATCCCAGTACAGTGTGATATGGCCATTTTCGAGAACTGGGTCGGGCGCATACTTGTAGTACGGCACCACCGATTCCACAAGGTTGTACTGCAGAGCAAGTTGCTGATGGATAATCCTGGCTACAAGGTTGTGTCTATGCAAATATTCTCCGTTAGCAAGACGAGAACATCCGGAAATAATGTGACGGATTGATTCGCCCGGACGGTGGCATGCCTGACATATGTCAACCGTACCATCCTTCACAATAAATCTCCGGTAGTTATTCGTCATCACAACTTCGTCCATAATTGCACAGACAAACCCTTCGGTTTCTCCGAAGAGTTCACCGGAACGCAGCCAGGCTACGGACGCTAGGAAGTCTACATCGGGCCCATGTAGGGCCCGGAAAAAGCGTCCGTGAAGCTCCTTACTCTGCCATACCTCCATGCGGTCGTTAGTGTCAAGCACTACAGGTTTGCGCCAGTTCTCTTATTATTATTATTATTATACTATTATAATCTAGTTTTTTTTAAAATGACGTTTAAAAGTGTGTACCTACCTACAACCTACTAACAGAAATAAAATGCTTTGCAAACTGTAGGTCAATTGAAAAGAGTCAATTTTACATCTGTACATGGAGAACATACATAAAAAAAAATACTTATAGGGTAAGGATGCCTATTATGAGATACCATTTCTATTTTTGACTATAAAACCAAAACTGTTACATTTGAAACTTTCTGAGATATAGTTTTAGATAGGAAATTTAATTGACTTTAAATGTGTAATAGCTATTCAGTGCTAAATACAATCTTTTTCTAGCCATGCTGTAAAAAGTCAAAAATACCAGAAAAAATGTCCAAGGCAAATGGTCTCCTATTATGAGATATTAGGGTTTGCTAATATAAGATAGTATCTCATATTAGGTTCCTTAAAATTTTAGGGATAAATTTCATTTATTTTGTTTTGTGAACATAGGTGATTACAGGTGTTTTACAATATAAATGTCAAGTACACAAACCATGTTCCGAAACAAACAAATAAAATAATATCAATGTCATAATCACATTTTTATTGTAACTTATTAATTAAATATTATTGACAAACATCAGTCTTAATATTTTGGTACTTTAATTATTAATTATAGACTAGCATCAGTCTTCAAAATAGGTTAACAATAATTATTGTTTGTACTTTAGTAACACAAAACGATTTGGTGTTCCTAAGGGGGGTACCCTTAGGAACACCAAATCGTTTTGCAGCTCTTAAGTAACCCATTTCATTTCTTCGTACTGCATTCACAGCCTGTATCATGGCAGTGTGGTCCCAGGTCTTCCTTTTGATAGGAGGCATCTAAAATAAAAAAATATAGGATTTAATACAACACCTAGAATAATTGCTCTTTTTGTGTACCTACCCCAATATGGGATATCTCATTTTAGGAACCCCAGCATATCTCATATTAGGAAAATAATAGTTTTACAAAATGGATGCCAATTTTTTTGTTTAAAAAAGAAAACACAATAAAACTGCATTTACATCTTAAAATTGATCATATAAGTTACAAATAAAATATATATTAAGAGCTTTTAACGTAATAATGAAGTTGTTACATACCTTGTAAACATTTGATCAAAAATATTTGGTTTTATGAGAATGTTATAACCTGCATGCACACGTTCTTAGATCGCCGTTGGCCGGCGAGCACTAGCAGACGTTTAGCGCTGTTGCCGCGTCGATTCAAGCGACACTAGCGCCAAATGGCTGACGTGAATAGTTTGACCAATACCTTGCTATCTCATATCTCATAATAGGCATCCTTACCCTATAAAAAAAATATTACCATTCGAAAATAAAATGTTTTTATTTTTTTTTTATATTAAAATATTCACTAAAAATCGTAAATTGATACGTTAAAGAAACACTCTGTACACGCGTACTTGAAGGACAGCAATGTCGGAATTTATTTAATTAAATAAATTAGAATTAATTAAATAAATAGAGTATCAATTTACGATTTTTAGTGAATATTTTAATATAAAAAAAAATAAAAACATTTTATTTTCGAATGGTAATATTTTTTTTAGCATGTATGGATGCTATACTATTGCGGGTTAACGGGAACGCCCTCTGTTAGTTAACATACTGTATAAAAACATCCGAATTGAGAAACTCCTCCTTTTTTGAAGTCGGTTAAAAAATAAACTTGATGAGGTATTATGACTTGACTAATAGGTAAATGTCAAATTGTTATAAGGATGTTACGGTTATTAAATACCGGTAGTAGCTACAGAATCTAATACCTAGGCTATCTTCTATCTTCTTCTAATTATTAGGAAAGTTTGTACCTGTATCTAAGTAGATATAGGTACAAATTTTCCTAATAAATAGAAGATAGAAGAAGAAATTCCTATTTAAAAATATTCAGGGTAACAATATTAATGAATCATGCCTATTCATGTTATTGAACATGACTTATCAATAACATTGGGAGATAGCCGCATACCCAGACGCTAAACTAAATTCCTACTTACCTACCAGCCTCAGACGGCTGTGGCTTTTGCGACAGCAGGTACTTGCGACATCGTAATGACGGAGGTAATTTTCGCAAGCAATAAGTAAATGTCACCTTATATGCGTAACTATACATTCTATCCATGATCGTGGAAGTGAATGGCTCTTAATAACAAAAACGTCTTATCATCACAATACGTAGGTTTTATTCAGGTAATAGATAGGTACAGACGCCAGCACATCAAGCTACCCGAAAGGGTGGAATGTTGAAGCGGTGCTGCGGTGTTGCGGCGGTGGCGGTGTAAAGTATTGAAGTGAACCTATTTTACTCAAAGGAACATTTGATTTTCTAAAGACGTTTTCCTCACACCCGGAACCGGCACGATTCCTTTTTTTGACACCGCCGTATCTTCTACGACGTTGACGTGGTGATGGGGCTTGCGCGCTTCGAACTCTAGATCTATGCCGGTAGAGTTTACTTTGCCGAAACAGGGGGCCTAAAAAGGCCGCTTTGGCAGAGTCATAAAGGATAACATTATGAATATGGCGAAGACAGTCCGTGTTTTTCTTTTTTCCGGTGCACTACGTAGGTTAGGTAGGTATAATCAAAGAGATTGGGATTGGATTTGGATTGGATTGATTGGTATTTTAGCACAGACAAAAAAAAAATTAAAAATCCTTCACCAATGGGATTTGATACAATTAACTGTCCATTATGATTCAAAATGTTATCCTTTTATGATTCTGCCAAAGTGGGCTTTTTAGGCCCGTCCGTGTTTTTTTTTCACTGCACTATCTACGTATAATCAAAGAGATTGGATTTGGATTGGATTGATTGGTATTTTGGCACAGACAAAAAAAATAACTGAAAAATCCTTCACCAATTGGCATACAACTAACTTAACAGTTAACTGTCCATTATGATTAATAATGTTTTCCTTTTATGATTCCGCCAAAGTGGCCCCCTGAGCTCCCATCTCTACTTTACTGGCCGGCTTCAGTGGAGATTCGCAAGAGCAAGCGTGCTCAGAGGAAGGAAGTATTCCAGTAAGATGCTGGTAGAGACCGTGACCGTACTTCTGGGATTGCCCTGATAGCCGTGGAATACCTCTATACTCCCCATAAACACCCCAGGATATGTTGCTCTTTGTCGCTACGAAGCTATGTGCTAATGACCGTTGGGGTGCATGAAAGGAGCCTCCCGAGCGGCATATCTATAGAACCACTATCCGTCCGGCGCACCCTGGGCAATCAGCGAGTTATCCACGCTGATTGGCTAATCCATTCACCACGATGGCAATCCAAAGGCCACTTATTCCATTTAGATTGCTATCGACACGCTAAGAAGAAGAAGATTGACCATTTTCGGGAGCCTATTCTTGAGTGTGCAAATCACCCCCTACTATTTTATCTGTGTAGGTAGGTACGTATTTCGTAGGTATAAAACATTGGTCATGCAGGGGCCAGTTTTGTATTTCCATAGTCCTAGATAACCAGTTCACTTTAGCCACCCTAACCCATAATCAAATGTATTTATGAATATCCTACAATAGTTCTACATCAACCGGGAGTTGTCCTTGGGTGCACTTGCAAAGTGCGAACAGGAGGCCTAAAAAGGCCTCATTGGCGAAATCATAAAAGGATAACATTATGAATCGTAATGGACAGTTAACTGTTAAGTTAATCGAATCAAATCCCATTGATGAAGGATTTTTCAGTTTTTTTTTGTCTGTGCCAAAATACGAATCAGTCCAATCCCTATCTCTTTGATTATACCTACGTAGTGCAGCGACAAAAAGAAAAACACGGACTGTCCTCGCCATATTTTGATTCATAACGTTATCCTTTTATGATTCGCCAAAGTGGCCTTTTTAGGCCCCCAGGGATAATCGTCGGTTAGTGCTTCATCTCATTAAAAATGTCTAACGGGCCTCATATGCCTTCCTAAGGTCCGGGACCCCAGGGTCCTGAGATATTTCAAATTCATTTATAAAAATAATAATGTTCATTTACTTTAGACAGCCCGTGGTTTTATTCGAATTTTCATTCGCCAACAACTGTTACTATTTGGTTCTTGTCCATATTTATCTTGATAAAAAGCTTATTCCAAAATTTCCGTAGTAAGATTTCAGATAAAATAGAGTATTTAAAGAAAAGATAATTTATCCAGGTAAGGCGACAGCACCACGGCGAGGATCAACAATGGCAACAGGACAGCAATATGTTCTAGTCACGGTCTTAATTGTCGGTATTATATCACCGTGCTTCAGTGCGCAGCCAGTAAGTACCTACCCTCATTGACCGTTTAGGTTTTAGGACCGTATTAGTTAACGAAAATAAATAATTTGATTACCTATATAAGTATAGTGTTACTTTATCATATTTTATTAAGTTAGGTACAGTTTCACAAATGTTTTTGGCTAAGATATTAAAAAATTGCATATTTCTGATTATATTTTTCTGATAACTGTCACGACTTTATCACCCCTTTCTGGCTTGAAGTTGATTTCTGGGACACTGTACCTATACAGTGAGTCTTCATAATGTTTACACTGTATAATATATCTAAGCTACATTGTTTAGCGTATAGAGCTACTTTCTCGTACAAGTGCGGGAATGCACTGATTGTGAACCCCAAAGCGGTGCAATAAGAGCCGCTTTTCGAGCAAGTGTGTTGAAAATATTATTTAACATTACTTGTCTAAGTAAATAAAGTATTGTTTTTAAAGTGATTTGAAACAATACGCCCGTTATGTGATTTTTTTCAGCCAACAGCAGATGATGTTATAGAAAAAGATCGAACTGCAAGGGCATCGGCTATTAGAACTGGTAGACATATAGCTGCAGCTCCAAAATGGGGATTTTTTGGAACAATTTTTCACGTGATATTAGAGGTATGTATTGTTTAATACCGAGGTACCAACTGTTATGACGACACGGTTGGCGCAGTGGCTGAGCGATCGACTGCAGCTGCGCTGCGTGTCGCGGGTTCGATTCCCGCACGGAACAAATATTTGTATTGCCTACAGGTACTTGTTCCGGGTCTGGCTGTTTGTGTAGGTATGTGAATTTAAATGTTTGTAAAACGCACCCACGATACAGGAGTAATTCCTAGTGTGAGGCAACGTTTTTAAAAAAAAAATGTGATTAAATGTGATATAAAGATACGCGAGTAATTACTCTGTGCATCGGTGTATGCTAGATACCTACCGTTGATCAGTGAATGGTGACTGTATAAAGTTCAAAGGTAAAGGAAACTATGAAGGTCATCGCAGTCTCGGTTCATATTCCTTTGAAAAGACAGAATACATTTTAAGAATTTAATTAATATTATGAAAACGCGTTTGTATTATAGTACATAAGTACTTTACTTCGGTAGCTGTAAGTACCTCTCGTAAGATTAGTTTTTCTTGTCTTATTTAAGTAATAAGGTAATTAATATATTAAGAACTGCAATTACCTACTAATCATGCTTCTTCTTTGCAGCAAATCAACGACACAAAAAGTGCATACAATCAAATATCTGATTTGGTAAACAATCAATTTGCCGATGACAATGTAAGTAATAGTTTCGCTCTTTATATCACCTACCACATGTCATGGTAGAACAGCCTGATTAGTTACCTAACATGAATGTTTGTGCTTGGAAATAAAAACAAAGAAAAAAATAGGGAGAAAGTCTGCCACCTGGTAGGACCCCAATTACCAGACGGACAAATCCCGAATTTTTAAAAATGTTCGCATTATAATATTTCTAATCTCGGTCTCAATCTGTTAAAAATTAACAACTTACCTACCTTTAATTTTCCAAAATGTTTGATATTGATCGTATAATATCGTTAGTGCGACGTGGCAGGACTTTTTAAATAATTTCCGTGCTTAATGACGGAACAGTGAAAACAAGTGGTATAGTTAACTGCTTGAACTATTTGTTAATAAGTCAGGTTCGGTTTTATTTAACTTAATTACTTAAATACAGTTAATGTTTTTAAATTAGGTAGTCATCTAATCATTGCATCATTGACTTTGAAATAAATAGATTATTAAACAGAGTTAGTCAATGACACAATGAGTCAACATTTCTGCAAGTAGGTACCGACTGGGTCAGGTACCTACCTAGACGGAAAGTTGAAGGTCACTTTCTCAGCACGGACGGGATGGATCATAAAAGCCGGAATCCTCGGGTAAGAACCATTCCCAGGGTCCGGCATTCTGTCTGGCTGCTCGTCAGGGACATGTGCCAGACTAGGTCAAGAACTAGTAATAAAGGTTCTGCATGGTGCCGGAAGACGACATCATCGTCGCCGAGGCAGGCCTATGATAGCGTGATGGATGACTAGTTTATTAGATTGAGAGATTTATCAGAAGTGTCGGCAACACAGGGAATATGTAAGGTAACAGCTGAGACCTTTGTCCAGCAGTTGGACAACAGGCTAATCAGAAAAAGGTATAGTCATATTGGTAAGCTCAATCCGATATCCATCAGTTAGCCGAAGTGCCCGGTAAAATTACAGTGACATCTACAGACATTATAGTTCACCTTTAGGTACTCAAAATTGAACATTTTTGTGAAGGAAAAGTGCATATAGGAGCCGAGCCCACTTTTTCGTTGGCAACAGTCCCATAGATCACGCGGGCGACTGGGGGCGTACAGCGGGGATGGTATGAAGCGTGCGAAATAATTTCAAAATAAGCTGACTTTCGGGACCTTTTAACGGGTGCAAAAGGACAGTAAACGAAGCCGAGTCACTCGTATCTACTCCCCGTCATTGTGGTTTTTAGGATTCCGTACCAAAATGGTAAAACGGAACCCTTATGGTGAGACTCAGTCTATCTGTCACGGCTGGCTATCTCAAGAACTATGTACTAATGCAAAAAAAACTAAACTTGAAATTTGGAATAGTTTTAGATGACATTTGCCTAACTATTTTGCAAAAAAGAAAGAAATAAAAATATATGTAAATTTTTTGCAACAGAGACTGAAAGGAGGTTTGAAAAATTCGAGGAGTTAAGGGGGGAGCCCCCTTATCTCCGAAGATTGCAAAGAGCAAAGTCTGAAATAATTCTATGTGATAGAAGTTTCTGTAAAGATTACAAGAAAAATAAAAGATGTCTCTAAATAGCACACTTTTTCAGAAATCATTAACAAAAGTTAAAATTCTCTAAAGAACATATGTATCATATAACTCCCGGTAAAAAACTGCCCGGTTTTTTATGTTTTGTTTTAGTAGTACCGAGTTTCGAGTTAATCCGACAGCGGGTTACTTATTTTTCTAACCTATAACTTTGTCACCCCCTGAATCCTCTGTCAGGGTTTTTTTTAACTAAAAGTGTCAATCTTTATTATTTACTGAGACAAATATTGCCAAGTTTCAAGTTTATTAACCAAATGAAGAAGATATTTATTTTAATATAAACTGTATCCCCTCTTTTTATCCCCATAGGTGTGGGATTTTGAAAAATCATCTGGGGTGTTTCTATTAGAGATGAAACGGATATCCGGTAACTATCCGGTATCCGGCCTATGCGGCCGCCATAATAATATCCGGCCGAATACCGGATAGCTACTATTCGGCCGGATATCTATCCGGCCGAATAGTATATCAAAGTATTCCCATAAAGGCGATTTTTTCTTCACCAATGCCATTTCTCGTTGCTAAATCTTTTAGAATTATGTATATATATGTAGGTACTTTAAAGAGAAAATAAGAGCACAAATAAAATTATAACCTAAAAACGATCACGCACGTGTCTGCACTGCATGCAATCGACACAATAATACAATGAATGATACAATTGTTAACTTCACTCATCAACGAAAAGACCCGAATCGAACCGAGTCCACCCGATCGTTCGCGCGCCGCCTAAGCAAACGGCTAAGTTTCGCCGGATATCCGGCGGCCGGATATTCGGCTATCCGGCCACATGGTCGGCCGAATATCCGGTATCCGGTATCCGGCCAAACTGCTATCCGTTTCATCTCTAGTTTCTATAACTTGACTTAAAGATTATTTAGGTGTACCAATATTCCAATTAATCAAGCCACGTAATAAAATACTCCCCTGCGAAATTGAATACCTCTTTTCACCCCGTTAGGGGTAGATTTTCGAAACCGGTCCGGGGCGTGTACCCCTGTACCACGGCTGTACGCAGTATTCTGTGCCACTAGCGGCACATTACAATAGAAAATCAATAATTGTGTTGCGCCTCATTAGCCGGCCGTAACTAGTTAACGCGGTGGACCGATTATAATTATAATCGGTGAGTAATCTGCGTAATCTGCTGAGCAGTGGTGGCCAAGTGGTAACGGCCGCGACTTACGAGTTGTAGGTCGTAGGTTCGAACCCAGACAGGCGCTTTAATTTGTGTAAATTATTTCATCACCACTGCTCACAAAACGGTGAAGGAAAACATCGTGAGGAAACCGGCATGTCCTAGAACCAAAAATTCGAAGACATGTGACATCTACCAACCCGCACTGGGCCCGCGTGGTGGATTACGGCCCACTCCCTCTCACTGAGAGGAGGCCTGTGTCCCAGCAGTGGGAACATTATAGGCTGATGATGATGATGAGTAATCTGCGTTAGCGCATACATTTCCGAAGGTTCCACCATTTTCCATCTGCAATATGTGGTCGGCCATAATGTACCGATGGCGATCCCTTGTATCTGTCCTACGTTTTGTAGGACGTGTGAATGATCTCACCGTTACATTTAGCTCCTACATAAAATCGGTTTGTATCACCGATTGTACCTATGCCGTCCGCGAACGCTCTGAAAACCGTATAAAAATCCGTTGGGCAGTTTAGAAGAACAACGCGCGGTGACAGACGGATACAAAAAGCGACTTTAATTTATAATATGTTAAGATACTATGTTTAGATAAGTATAGATTTATACTTGCTACACGGGCAGAGACATGGGCATAGGTCGAAGTAAAAGTAGATAACATTTTTATATGCAAATAAATGTAATAAGTACCTACTTTAAATATTTCATTAGGTAATCTGTAAACTCATCTTTGACAACGCAATAGACCTACCTTATGTGGTCAGGTGCGCTTGATTTGTTTTTAATTTTTACCCACGTCCCGCTGGACCAATGGTCATGGACCATTAGTTCTATGTTTAGACTCTAAACATTGATCTATGGTCCACGCAGTATTTATGTATGTACTTAGGTACTTATAGTAGGTATTAGCATACATATTTGGTGAACTTGATATGGCATATAAGTACTAAATGATATGTTAATGCTTTTAAATATAATACAGGCCGTGACGACGTCTCCAGACCCGTCAAACAATGGTACCACCGAGACACCGAAAATTACAAGAGCGGAGTTCCTTAAAATACTCGACCGTAATCTTAAAGGATTGAGTCGACTTCGCAATTTAGAGTGGCGAGAAGCGAAGAAGGTAACGGTTTTTATTAGTTCATTAATCGTTGTGATGGAGGCCTGGGGATTAAATTATCCGCTTCGATCGCGAGGACAAAGTTACAACATCGAAAATACGTAGGTATGTGATGTGGTAAACCTTGACAATTTTATACTTTCTAATGTAGAAAACGATGAAGGAAAACGTTTATCGTGAGAGAACCTAGACTGAAAATACTGAAATCTCCGACATTTGCATGCAGTAGTATGTAAACAGTTCTCGATTTTTCTATATAAGAGACCCATCTAATCGGATAATGAAGGGAAACAAACTACATAACGTTAACATAACAGTTAATAATTTATAACTTTTTATCACATCGATCTCTAATTCAATCAATTTGTACAAAAAATAATAAGCTCGTGCTCGATAATAATTTATAATAGTTAGCGATGGTGAAACTAATTTATTGTACTTACTTATTTAAGTATTTATCATTGTATTTTTAGGATTCGGCAGCAAACATGAGAATGTACAAGGACGAAATACTTCGAGGAAAGAAAGCGAGAAGCACAAGATAGCATAGCATATAAATTAATGAGAATATTCAGGAATTACTTTTTGTAAAGGTGTCTCTGTTTATTAAGACTTTATAATTTATTAATAAGTTGTACTTACGTAGTCGGTTTGGTACTAGAATTTATATAGATGTTTTGCCATGTCAACATTATTACTACTTAATACCTACATAGGTAACATATCGACGCTTGAAAGGCAAAATTGACTTAGCGACATAGGACTAACTTTACAGGAAGACAGTTTAAATTTAAAGTTTAACTTTTCTGAAAAAAAACCATATAAATTCTTGTAATCATTCTACAGGCGTAATTCTTGCTATTTTGGAAATCTATGTTTCTTTTTTTCCGAAAAGTTAAACTTTAAACTGTCTTCCTGTAAAGTTAGTCCTATGTCGCTTAATCAATTTTGCCTTTCAAGCGTCGATATATTATTGTTATTAGTGGGTGGATTATGTGTGTGCTGATTTCTGCAAATATAATTAAATATTTGGTCGCTTAGTGTAGACACCGAGGCACTGAACAACAATAACAGCGCATAAAATAATATGGTATGATTTGAATGAATTCGTAATTTGTAATATTCAACTACTCATTAGGTATTTTTTTGCTCACTGCAAATTATGTCTACAATATAATCCGATTTTGTCTACTCTGTTGTTAGTGACTTCAATCCAATAGATCAGCAATAGAACAATACTTTGTAAATAATAAACCGTACATATAGGTATAATAATTATATTATGTATGATTGATACAGATGTTTGTATAAGTTATTAATTTTATTCAACAGCAATCATTAAAACTAGGCATGTTGGAAAAACTAATTGTCTACAATAGTTTCCTCTACTTCAACTTGTTTAACCTTCTTTTTAGGGTATATATGTAATATTGCACGACAATACGGATACAGTTCAAATTTCGTCTTATGTATATCACTTTTAAGTCTCTTTTTGACATGTTCCTCGCTTAGCATAATTTGTAACGCCTTTTCGTGGCTAAGTTTTAGGAGATCGCTCGCCTTTATTTTAAGTTCACATCTGTCTGCCCCGTCAACCTGAAACAATCGAGTTTATTTAACATACCTATTGTTGTAAGTATATTAAAGATTGCTAGTCTATTATGCATGAGGCATCGTCCTAATAGAACGCAAATACGCGATCATCGTAGGTTCGCGCGAATTTTACTCGTACGAACGCGCGATTGAACTCGAATAAGTGTCCTAACTGACAATCGCACGACGCGGTCGCGCGACTCAAATGTTTGATAATCTATATGCGCGAACTTAGTTCCTACGAACGCGCGATCAAAGATATTGAATTTGAATAGGTGTCCCAATTTTGGCACCGACCAGCGACCGTGCCAGTGCCAAACTAGGTAGGTATTCCACGGTCGCTCGCGGTGTAAATTCGAGCGATGATCACGTATTCGCGTTCTATTAGGACACCCAGTTTTTGCTATCGCGCGAACACGCCATGGTCGCGTCGCTTACTCGTGCGATGATCGCGCATTCGCGTTCTATTAGGACGATGCCTAAGACAGACAGAAAATGTCCCGATATAAAAAGCAGAACTCGAAAAAATTTGATATATAGCGAAAGATGTTTCATTTTATGGCTGGATACTGTAGGTACTTAAAGTTACATTCCGAAAACCTTTATCAGTTTTCCATGTCCTTCTTTTATTGATTCAAGGTACATAGTCCCATTTGAAGCTAAGGTATGGAACTAATGGAACAGACTAATAAATAGAAAACTACAACCTTAGATTTTGTTTAAAACGCAAACCTTTTAAGAGGTAGTTGTACTCATCATTATGAACAACTTTTACTATGGGTCTAACCCAGAAATCACATACCTACACATCAGCTTGGGGAGTACTGTTGGATGACACAATTAAAAAGATTGTAATGTTTTTGAGTGACTGCTATCAAGGTCTATAGTTTTTGTGATATTTTTTAGTTAAGTACAGTGTTTTTTAGAGAAACACTAAAATAAAATTATGTATGCGACTAATAAAATGAATCTCCACTGCGGTCCACCTTTAACTCGCACTTGAGCGGTTTTTTTTCATATATTCAGGGGCGATCATACGTGGGATACTCAGAAAGTTTTGCAAAAAGAAATGTTTTATAGGTAAATATTTTTTTATTAAATCTTTTCAAAGTACTTTCCACTAGCCTATATAGGTATAAAGTTTCATGCTTCTGCAGTTTTCGAAGCACTTTTTCCAGTCCGCCGCAGACACCTCTGCTATACAGCCTGATCGAACGCTGACAGCGTATCTTCCGTTGACGAAAATTGTATCCCTTTGAGCTGATTTTTATTTTCGGGAATACAAAGGAGGCACACGGTGCTAGGTCAGGGCTGTAAGGAGGGTGACCCAGGAGTTTGACCGGCGTGCTGTCCAGGAAGTCCCTCGTTTTGAGCGCGGTGTGCGAAGGTGCGTTGTCGTGGTGGAGCATTAGCCCGCGGAGCCGTGTTTGTTCGCTTGTTGCTCACAACAGAGAAAACTTCTGCCAAGCATTTGGTAGTATACCATTCAGCGTTGATGCTTCTTTGGTTTCGTAAAGGAATGAACACCAAGTAACCAGTCTAATTGAAAATGCTCGCGATCAAAATCTTCCCCCGCTTCTAGATCGCTTCATGACTTTGGTAGGCGTTGATTCGTTTTGAAACACCCAAACCGTCGACTGGCGCGGGCGCTTTGTTTCTGGATCGTATTGATAGATCCAAGACTTATCACCTGTAATGATGTCGTAAACACGCCGAGACGACTCTGCTTCAAATTTGTCTATCATATCACGGCACCCTTCCACCCGGGCCTGCTACTGAGCATCGGTGAGGTTGTGCGGCACCCAGCGTAAAACTATCTACCTCACACGAAGATGCACGTGTAGAATTTCGTGAAGGCCTCCCGATCCAACCTGCAGTATGTGCTGAATCTCTTGATACGTAACTCGCCTATTGTCTTGGATTAAATTTTTCACTGCTAGCGCGATTTCTTCCGTAACAGCCGTCAAAGGGCGACCACTTCCTTTTTCATCCCCCAAAGTTAGTCGACCGCGCTTGAATTCGTTATACCAACAACGGTTGCCTTAGAAGGGCCTTCATCCATGAATGCCATTTGAAGTCTATCGTACGATTCGTCCGGCTTCAGGCAACACTTGAAATCGTAAAAAATTATAGCGCGAAAATGTTCCCGGCACAGATCCATTTTTAATGAGACACGATAATTTAAATTAGCTCGCAAACAATGTGGAGGGAAATTTTGAAATTGGAACATACCTATTTTTAATTACAAATAATCATATTTTCAAAATAGATTATAACTGGCCAGTCTCTCATACATAAAAACTTTTTCGCAATACTTTCTGAGTGGCCTGGTATATTAAAAGTTGTTCATTTTCATGTAGGTACACGCGACCCACACCAAGCTATACATTTCCAGTTTTAGCTGACCTCGCATTGTATAGGCTTTTCATACAATGAGAAGTCAAGTTTTACTGGAAATTTAAAGCATGATATGTTATCGAGCGTACTACACTGCTTTAAATTAAGTCCCTCGTTAAATTTTAATTTAATTCGGGTGACAAACGTTATTTTTACTATGACTGTACATTGATGTCGGTAGGTACTGGGTATTCGTTAATATTTTGAATAAATACATACTTTACATAAAAATGATAATTCAAATTGTTCATCTACTTTTGGCCATGTCTGTTCGAGGACACTTTTCTCCCAATCGACCAAATTAGATGAGTCACACATTCTATGTGGTGCAGACTGGATACCGGCCCAAAGCTCAGAACAAAAGTGTGGTGTCACTGGTGCCAGCATTATTATTAAAACTGCCAAGGCTTTTTCAAATTCCTTACTTTTGGCTATTACTTCTGGTGGAATCTTATTCTGAAATTAAAAAAGAATAATATGAAATTAATATCAATGTTTTAATAAAGCCAAATTTATAATAAATAATAATTATTATTATTAGGTATAGAATAAGCTTTTCCTTTGTAAATTGCCGCAATTGTAATGTAAATAAAACTTTGAAACAAAAATAGAAACTTTTTGCATTTTCTGTTAACTAGCTGCGCCCGCAGTTTCACCCGCATAAACTTCGATCCCGTGGGGATACCGGGATAAAATCCTATGTTAATCCAGGGTGTCAGCTACCTCCATACAAAATTTTATCAAAATTGGTCCAGCCGTTTGAGCGTGAAGAAGTAACAAACATATAAACACACACACACACACTCACAAACTTTCGCCTTTATAATATTAGTGTGATGTAACAAGTAGGATAAGAAACTTATTATTACCCTTAACACACTGGTTAGACTCTGTAGTCTTGAAATGCCAACACTTAGTTTTTGAGTGTATTTAAAATGGTATGTTGTGGTAGCAATTAAATAGTTTCTTGAGTTCCATATTTTATATTCATACTTATTAAATTCTTCAGGAGTCAAAGTATTTTTTGTGGGAATATTATTTCGGTGTTGCAAAAATTCTCTCATGGTCATCCACAATCGGTGTTGCCAATTTAACACGCCAGGTAATGCTTTAACAAAAGAGAGAGGCTAATTAATTTGTACATTTTAGAAAATTGGGTATGTTACAGCAGGTAAGTTTCAATGTGGAATATCAAGACCCACCGAAGGATCTTGGTCACCGATTTTATGAGAATTATTCTTAATTTGTAAAACCCAGCACTCATATTTAAATTGACAGCGGCAAGCGCAGCTTTACCCAGCAGATCATGCGGCTAAAGGCGGCTCCCAACAGTTCGTGATTTTACGGGTGCCTAATATTTGTATAAGCATACTTTACACAAAATTGTAACTCTGTAACGGTCTAAATAACAGGACGACGGTCGGAGACACTCCGGGCCGTATTAAACCACAGAACAGACGCCCACGGTCCTTCAACTTTTGAACTTTATTTTAATTAACATATTTTTGGTTAGTAATATGGTGTAAAGTAGCTTGTGGAATGTGCTTGCTCGCCCGTAAAGTTGCACACCGTGAAATTTTTAGGTACCAAACTCGTTAAATCTTACTTGCATCGGACCAGTGCCTGGGCGTTGCCGGCGGGACATCAGCGAGGATCAGCAGCCGAGTAGTGTCACATCCATATGTTGCAAGTAATCTTTCAGGATTTTCACCATTGTATTTAGACTTGCTCATTTTTTCCCACTGGGTCAACACAGTCTCTCCTGTGGCCTTGTCTTTATACTCTTTTCCGTCTTTTTCTACTTGTTCTGATGGTATATACTTTCCAGAACTCTTTAATTTATATGATTGCCCCATAACCATTCCTTGGACTACCAGTTTCTTAAATGGTTCTTTAGTTGGTGTCCATCCAAGTGAATGTAAGAAATAGCTCATAAATCTAGCATAATATAAATGCAATACGGCATGTTCCTTGCCCCCAACATATATGTCAACTGGCATGTGACCAAGAATGTTTTCTTTTGAAAAAGGTCTTTCTTGATTGGTTGGGTCCAAAAATCGATAATAATACCATGATGAATCAACAAATGTGTCCATAGTATCCGTCTCTCTTTTAGCTTTGGATTGACATTTAGGACATTTACATTTAATCCAGTCCTCTAATTTCTCTAATGTTTGTATACCTGACTGTAAAGAATGAATTTGCGGCAGCTCAACAGGAAGTTCTCCATAAGGAACAGGAACTGTACCACAATTGTCACAATGGATTATTGGTATAGGTGTTCCCCAGTACCTCTGCCTGGATATAAGCCAGTCCTTAAGTTTAGAGCTAACAAAATGTCCTCCCACATTTTTGCTAAGCGCCATATCAATTGCCTTACGATTATCGCATTCAATATTGATTTTATATTGATCACTGCTAATGGGTATATTTAATGATAACGCGATTTTTTTGTCATCCTTATTAATTTGAGGACATGCAATAAACACATCTCTACCCATAGGGTAATTAATGTTATCAGTTATATATACAGGTAATTCACGATCTGATATTGGATTATAACTTGTAAGAACAACATCTTCATGGCCTTTCAATTCCTGAACCAATGGATGACTAGAATTCATAGTTAAAAAATTTCCATGAATAAATTTATAGGGTTCGGAGGTCCAAACATCAAAAGTTTTAATTTCAGTTTTTACTTTCATTTTAAAAGTTACGACAACCCCATCACACTCGCCAATCCAATGCTTTTGTAAATTAATAATATCTTTCCAATTTTCCAAACCTCCATTGTCAAGTCCATCAAACAAGTCTTTGGCAAACTTCGTAGTTTTTATAAACCACTGAGTAAGATATTTCTTTTCAACTTTAGCACCAGATCTCCATGAACACCCAATATCATCAACTTGTTCATCGGCCAGAACAGTCTTATCTAATGGATCCCAGTTCACTTGTGCCTGAAAGTAAAACAGAGTGAAGCTTACCTAAACATTTATTTTAACATAATTAGGAAAAACGAAAATTTTATCAGCCTAGGGTAATTTAGGAAGTCACAAAATATGGCCGATCTGAGAGTTCTGCCTCAAATCTGAGTGACACAGCCTAAGAATTTCCGATTTCGCCATTTAAGGGCAAACTGAACTTTGCAATTGAAAAAAACAGCATGTGTGCAATTCACACGTGGTAGAAGTGAAACCTTCAAAAACACTGTATAATGCTTCCTATCTCATTTTTTTCCCACGTTAAGGCGAAAGCGCCAGGGTAGCCCGCGAAATTAAATTTTTTTAGGTTTTTTGCAATTTGCTGGTCAGTATTAAGTTGTACATTGATTAATATATGATTCTCGGCCGTAACAAATATGTATTTACAGAATTATAATCATTAAAGTCATCAACACAACTCTCTAAGACCACGTAAGTCCAAAGAATAACTGTTTCATGAAATCATCATTCTTTGGAGTTGCATGGTCTTAAATCTTATGAATTTACATGTTTCTTTTTACTGTCGCTTTTTCGTTTCATAAACTTTCAAATCACCACGATTCTAAAGAACATCCATCCATCCATCCATCACCATCACAATCACCATCACAATCACAATCACCATCACAATCACCATCACAATCACCATCAACATCACAATCACAATCACCATCACCATCATCACAAATTAGTAGCATACAATTAAATGTTATTTCATTTGTAATAATAAAAAACAAAACACTGTATATTATGCTTCCTATCTCATTTTCTCCCACGTTAAATCTTATATGTCTCTTTTTACTGTCGCTTTTTCGTTTCATAAAATTTCAAGTCACAACGATGCTAAAGAAGTTTTCACTTCAAACAAATTATTCTCCCAAACCTACATCACGGTTAACGCTCCAACTGCAAATGTAAGTTTGAAATTGCAAAAATTATATATGTTATGGACCAAGTAATAAATACGGGCATTTTTCATAATGCCCGCGCATTATGAATAATGACAAGCTACTTCGGGCGAAATAAATAATTATAATTTGAGCTGATGTAATCGTAACTAAAGATATTTGTATTCTCATTCGCTCGCTCTTGCATCCTATGTCAACAGCGCCTCTATTTCTGTGTAAAGGGTTTAAAGTAACCTAACCAAACCTAACCTCGGAGTGCCCTTCGCTCGCTCTTGCATCCTTAGTCGCCTATCGCCAGCAGAGTGTCTATGAATGGAAAAATGTTGTTTGATTTTAAATATTGATTCTACGTTTAAAATAAAAATTACAGTAATGAAACCTGGTTTTAATTGTTCTGCCCCATAGGTGACTAGCATTATAAAAAATGCCTGGTCGATTTGATTATTTCAATAGTTATTATCACACTACCCTCTCATATTGGGCATTTTTCATACTGCCCGGGCATTTTTTATAATGTCTTAATAATCACTTGGTTCATGACATATACCATAAATATCGGATTTTTTCCTTTACTTGGACTATGAGACCTTTCTTCCTGCAAAACTTCATACTAGGCCAACAGGAAGTACCCTAAAGGTTTTGGAAAGTGTGATAATTCCATCAAAGTATGTGATATAATTATTAACCCTATTACTTGATTACTTTGAGTGTTGACTTAGTAGCTAGAATTTTTCACCTGTCCAAGGGACTGCAGAGCTTCATACTTGATATTAATTTCATCTTGATACTTTTACCTATTCCTAAATGGTTTGTGACAGACAGACAACATAGTGATCCTATATGAATTCAGTTTTTCCCTTTTGAGGTATAGAAACCTAAAAATGAGTCAAGTTTGTTTTTTAGCCAGTGCACTTGAATTTTAGTTAGCTGCTTTAGTAGTCAACTCTAAGTAAAAATATTCATGACATGATCTCCTACCTTACTTTGATAAACTAAACCTTTTTCAAATAACTTTAAGAATATATATTGAGTCCATTTGTAATAGTTAGGGTCACATGTAGAGATTTCTCTATTCCAATCGAAATTGAAGCCCAATTGTTGCAGCTGAGTTTTCATTGAATTTATGTTTGATTTTGTCCAATTTTGAGGTGGGATATTCCGTTCTATAGCTGCATTTTCTGCTGGTAAACCAAAGGCATCCCATCCTATTGGGTGAATAGAATTCCTTCCATTCAGTTGTTCAAATCTTGCTATAGTATCTGATATAGAGTATACACGTACATGTCCCATATGTAAGTTTCCTGATGGGTATGGAAACATTGGCAGCACATAATATGGTTTTCTGTCACAACTGTTTACTGATCTTTTCACAACATCACTTGACCAATGTTTTTCTATATTTAGTTTGATTTCTGTGCTTATATCTTCTTCCTGTGTACAATTATTGAGCATAACATTACATTCAGAATGACCTCACATAGTAGTTATAATTTCAATGTTTTAATATAAACATAAAATAGAAGCAATATTTTGTTAATCATGCTGTATTTATTGCTGCACATGCATTCACTTGACAGATACAAAGGTGATCACATATTTATGTTGTTACTGGAAAACAGCAGGATGTTGCTAGTCTTTCAAGATTCCAAGAAAAGTGTAGGCAGAAGGTGGAGATAATAATTACTAGCATTCACAATGCGCTTATTCTATAAGCTACATATTTTTATTATTATCCATTAAACTTTTGACCGCCACACGTCTAAAAATCAAAAACGTGCCCTCGGCGTCAAAGTCTGTCATGTAGTCGAACCGTGGCGTGCTGGGTACATTTTGGTTTGTCATCTATACATGACTGTGGCAGTCAAAAGGTTAATTAATGTCCCACTGCTGAGCAAAGGACTCCCTACTCTCTTTCCACCTCTCTCTAACCAAGCTACATATAGGCTTGGTTTAAATTTGGTAATCATTCTTAAATATGATTAGACAGAAAGGCAAAATGTGTTATGTCTTAGTGTAATAAATTAACTCTTACCCATAACCTTAAACTACTTTTTTTTCTATAAATATTACATAGATAATTACGAAATATGCTTGTTCTCGGATAATTGTAAGAATTAATAATTTTCAATTGAAGAACTGACATAGTTTATATCGAAATATAATCGTCGTCAATAAATTATAAACCTTCACAAGAATGAGCAGTTTCTTTTTTTTATAAATGAAATTTGTTATTTATATTCTTTATAGGGAGCCGATGAGATAAAATATTATTTGCGCTCAATTTCCTACTTCGCTTCGTGCACTCTGTCTTATAGTGCAGAATTATATAAATTCGGCGACAATTATTTCAAACAATACAAACACTCAAACAGCAGTGTTGCCAACAGATAAACTAGCTCTCCACCAGATTCAACTTCGAAAACCACCAGAAAACCACTAACAAAAATCGACCCTACTCCAAAAATCGCTAAAATTTCCACTAAACTTATTTATTAGTAAAAAATGTTCTTTATTATTACGTAATAAAATATTTAAAATCAGTAAATCAATATACAATATTATTAGTAAATGAACAACTCAAAATGAGGAACATAAAAATCTTAATACTTAGATATAAATTACGTGTCACGATGTTTGTCCGCGATGGAATCCTAAACTACTTAACAGATTTTAATAAAATTCGTACACCGTGTGCAGTTTGATCCAACTTGAAAGATCCATTTATAATCTTTTACAACAATATCATATGACAAAAACGTTAGCCACAGCAACGCGTGGCCGGGTCAGCTAGTTATTTAATAAAAACAACAACTATAAAAAAGTGATATTCTAAAATTCGTCTTCTTCAGATGAATTTTTATCTGCATCATCGTCGGTTTCACATTTATATGATTCTTTGGTACTGATTTGTTTTATAATTTTTATTGGAATTTACCTACACAGTAAAAGAAAATACTCCTGAAAATTAAATGAAATAAAAATTATATATTTCGTAACATTTTAATAATTTAGTGGTTGAGTGATAGCATTTTCAGTAATTGAAACTGAATTCTACTAAACCACTAAGAAAAACCACCAGCCACTAAAAGCAATATTTCGCCACTAAAAGGGGGGTCGAAACCACCAGTTTTAGTGGAAAATCCACTAAGTTGGTAACACTGTCAAACAGTAGTCAGTACTAGCGATGGTAATTAATGCGATTTCGCATAAATTTCATTAGCATGCGAATTCTTGAGTCTTAGCATGTTAACTGCTATTGCTATGCTATTTGCTAATATAACGACAAATTGATATTAAATAATTACATATATTATATGAATTTTGTTTTTACGGCGAGACATGTTCACGTTCAAAAGTTTATTTACCTATACTTAGGTACCTACCTACTTACACTAAAATATTTACCTATAATTATAATACAAAACCTAAAATTATTATTTACACTTTTATACACAGCCACTTCTCACTACTTTTAGCTAGGTACTTACCTACTATTATTTACAGATAGGTAACTAATGAGTTCACACTATTATCAATTTAAGTAGGTACCTACAATAATAAGCGTAACGTAAGAATGTAATTTAAAAAAACTAAACTTTCACTATCACTTGCCAAAACGTACTGAACTTTGACACAATAAATTACAATACGACGCGAGCCACGCACGTGTCACACAAATTATTATTAAATAATCACACGCATTTATTCAATATACGACCTTAAATACGAACAAATCAAAGATAATAAGGTAAATTTCCTTAATCCCATTCTTCGCAATTCGCATCACCCTGCTAATAATTTTAACGAAAATTATCACACGCATTCATACAATATACGACCCTAAGTACGAACAAATCAAAGATAATAAGGTAATAATTTCCTTAATCCCATTCTTCGCAGTTCGCATCACCCTGCTAATAATTTTAACGAATTAAATTATCACACGCATTCATACAATATACGACCCTAAGTACGAGCAAATCAAAGATAATAAGATAATAATTGCTTAACCTTATTCTTAGCATCAAATGCACCTGCTAAAAGTCACGTGAAAAAGATAGATTTAGTATTCCCGTGGGTGCGACGGAGAGCGCACGCCGCCGCTGTCTCGCTGAGTACCGCGGCATTATCGTGCATCAATAGTTTGAATGAAATACGAAGCGAAATTAATTCACTTCGTACTTCACAGAATTTCGCAACTACATTTAATTTGCTAAATGCTAAATGAGCATTCGCATGCTAAAAATGAATGCTAATGCTAATTAATCCATCACTAAGTACTTGATATTTGACAGACTCACTTCACGACTTCACGTTCACACTTGACACTTTCAAATTTTTTTTTTTTTTAAAGGCTAATGTCTGAGACCATGCTGCCTAGTCATCAGTTACTATTTTTTTTTGAGTCTAACATGACATTAGAATATGGGTGTACACATTCTAATGTATTAGGAGTATTTGGCAGCAAATGTATCGAATCAAGTTTCCCGGTAAACTTCGCTGAGGTAGCCAAAACTACAAAAAAATTCTCAGCTCCATTTTACCGGGATCGCGTCTGTTTCAATGATTCCACATATTGTCCAGTTGCGCAGACACTTGAGATACAAAACTACACTAATTTTACATCACAATATCCACTAGGAATCAATTTGCGAATAATTAAAACAGCCAACTAGACTTCACTCGAAGAAATCCCGCCAAAAACTCTGACACTTTCACACTTGCTTGACATGTGATGGCACTCATGACAGCAAGCAGTGTTGTCACCTTACTTTTTGAAGCGGGGCTACTTACAAAGCTGAAACGGATTAGAATGAAGAATGTTACTAGGTATGCCAAATCGCTTGAAATTTTGTCACAGTAAAGCCTGTATGTATACAAATACACTAGTTTTTGTTGTAGTCAAAAATACCTAGTAGTTTTGATTTTATAGGCATTCAAAGTTTCGAAAAATATCGAGACCCGCTAACAGTCACGTGACCGCTTGTGATGTCATGTCACAACGCCCCGCGCGGGCTGCGGCCCGCTTAGTATCAAGTCGCCAGCGGTTATAATAGGTGTAATAGCTTGCGCAGTATTTTGTTGTGTTTTCGTCCGTTAATAGTCTAATAATAGTAAATATTATTCGATTAATAAAATGGATGAAGGATTCGAAAAAGGGCAATCGGATAATCTGCCTAAAATAGATGGATTAATGGTTGCGCATTATTTATCTACAATTAATACTTAGTGATTTCGTTGCCGTCGAAATGCGAGAAATGAAAATGCAAAGTAAGCTTTAATAGTTTATCTGTTCTAAATTGTTTTATCAAAACAAAATACCCAACTAATGTCGTAATGGAAGAATGCAACTCAAATAGTAGAAGTACCTACCTACCATTAAATTTTTAAAATGTATTATAGTTTTGTAGCTATAGGTAGGTACGTATGTATATATAGGTAGGTACTGCTCTTCTTAGTAAATTTAAATGAATACATACATTGATTTATTGCAAACTAGCTTCCGCCAGCAGCTTCGCCCCCGTATCCCTCGGGAACTGTACATTTTCCCAGGATTAAAAGTAGCCTATGTGTTATCCCAGAATTCGTCTAGATCCGTTATCCAGTAGTTTTTGCGTGAAAGATAACAAACACACACACACTCACAAACTTTCGCATTTATAATATTAGTAGGAAGTAGGATAGGTACTTAGGATGTAGATGTAGTGGGTTGAACGTTACAGATGTACTAAACCTTTTTTTATTTGTATTTTTTTACTAACAAAATACGTAAGGCCATTTTATTTAATTAAATTTTTATTGCAAATGTAGATGTTCGAACGGATGTACTAAACCTTTTTTATTTATTTGTATTTTTTTTACTAACAAAATACGTAAGGCCATTTATTTTTATTTGAAACTTATTTCAGATCGGCAAGATACTGCTATGGCGATGATGCTATTGGTTATGTTCAAGTAAAAAGAGTAGGTGATGTATGTACGGTTAAATGTAGAAGCACGCCAGAACACCGCTTCAATCGAACGAACAATCTTCATAGCTTTTATCCATTTTTTTCGCATTTTAACGTCCTTTGGAACTATAAAAAACAACTTTTCCGGTGAATTGGTAGTTGTATTTTTACATTTAGGCACAACGCATGATTTCCTAGTATTTGGATTGGACATTTTTTTAAGTATTTAGGTATAATTTCGACGGCACGGGCGCGCGACCACGAGCGGACTGAGTGAGCCAGACTGAGCGTGTTGTGCGATGACGTCACACCGTCACCGGCAGCCCGCGTCGTGCGGTTACAATTTGTTTTATTTCTAAATCGGAAACTAATTGACGTATCGAAGTAATTCTTTCACTAGTATTTTTTATTTTTGACAGAGAATATGGAGTGCTAATAATCAAAATTAGGTAACATTCTTCATTGCTTATCAGAATTATGTAAAACAGCTAAGAAAAAAAAAATACAAAAAAAATTAAATGAAAAATTATTTTGGTAACTTACTCGTACCTTCCATTAATAGATTACATGATTAAAAATCAAAATCATGCTCAGATAAATCTGTTTCTTCAATACTTATAGCTGTAGCTGTGAAACTTAAGGGTTGCGGTTGATCGCGATTGTAGTGCCTAATTTGAAGGAGTATTAATATTTATTGCATCCACTCTTTTTTATTACCTTATGGGTAATATTGATGAGAGCAACAGGATTGTTTTAATCCACATCTCATTATGTAATACCGTCGTCATTGTTTTTACTTGCATTTATAAAGCGACTTTTGTTATTTAATAAAAGTACTCTGTGACCTTAAGGCACCCAATACTCGGTAGGTTTTGCTGTCAGTTTTACCACAATCAAGGATTGTGAGTGATCGTCGATACAGCGATACAGTGAGTGATAGTTGCATTTTTTTTTTTTTTATTTGGAATGGGTTTGCTCTTGATTCTAGTCTAGGTCAGAGATGACAGAGACAAAGTCTACGATGGAGTGAGCTCACCCAGAAGAAGCCTGTTCTCTCTTACTCTTTGCATGATCGTGATTGACGAAAATCTGAATATTTTGATATTATTTGCATCATTCAACCATCAATCATGACTTTTGAGGGAACGTGTAATGGCATTTCGTCAATCACGGGTCAGTCAGCGCGCGGACAGCGATGGAGTCGGACACGGACACGGATGACGCTGAAGAGACGCTTGCGCACTCTCACAGCCAAACACTCACTCAACTCTCACTCCCGCGTATGTGCTACAGTCAGAGAAATATTTTGTTTCGTCATTTAAGACTCCTCAGTTGAGGATACCACGAATCCTCAATACAAAAATAATTACAAGAGATGTTTGATTTTTATAATTTGTTTATAGTTAGTAAGGGGCCCGTGGCCAAATAATAACAGCCGCACAGGTCGATCGATCAAGTTAAGCTACGCTTGCCACGGCTGATCTGTGGATGGGTGGCCATATTTACATACTGTGAGTACTGGCCACCGCACTGTGTCGGTTTAACCAAAGAGACCATGGTTAGAAAAAATATGTTGTATCAATTTTTGTCGTGTGAAAAGAATATTGTCAATCGCAATAATTCTAATAAAAGTAATTTATCTATAATACAATGTTATTATCAATATACCCCATCACATACCGAGTCCTCTCCGTGCCTCGGAAAACACGTTAAGTCGTTGGTCCAGGCTGTCATTCGTGGATATTTGACAGTCGTTACGGGTTATCAGAAGCCCGAAAGTCTGACAACTAGTCTTATCGTATTACCCAGTAAAGTGGCCTCTAACCTTTTTTTTTTCGTTGGGAAATCCTCATGGAAACCCTCCGTTTGGGATGAACGGAGGGTTATGTCGGACTCCTACCGACTAAAACCCCACTGTTCCTTCTACTACCATAAGTCGGGGGCCCGAGAGCCCCGAGAGATACTGGTACATTCGCCGCACCCTCGACTGATATCAGCTCGTCATGCCTAGCGGGCCCCATCCCCAAGTGCGGGCGATTCCACGACCGATCCTTTTCTTTAAATAAACATTCTGCTCCTAAAAGAGTCTCGTCAATTTGGAGAATACCCTTATACCCCACAAAATGCTTTCCACTTTCGAGATCTAAATTAAAAAATGCATCGATCGAAGCGTGAGCGCGCGGAACGACGCGGTGTTCCGACGTGTGCCTGCTTGTGTGAAATTTAAATATACACTACTCTAGCTTATTACGGTTCAATTATATTTGATATTTCAAAGTAATTAAATGGAATGTATTATGTAGGTAATAACAAGTTTGTGTAGGTCTTGGTTGTAGATTATTTAATTGATTGCTTTTGTGTGAAGTTATATTATGTAAGCTGCCCTGGATTAGCTTAGAATTTCGAATAGGTCCCCAAACATCATAAGGTGGACACCAGGGTCATTCTAGGGTGGGTCCAGAGAACCCCCTCCCCTTTTTACGCCTATGTTGTGGAGGTCAGATATGCACTCACTCCATGTAAAATACTGGTATTCAGCTGCATCCGGTTAGACTTGGGGAAGGCTAGGCAGATATGAGTTAGTTTTATAGTTTTTCAATACCAGCCGCTAATCCTATTTTATTATACAGGGTGTTTGATAGCTGAGTGCAAAGCTTTATGCGAGTGATAGATGACACCATTTACAGCCTTTTGAGCCATACATGTCTATGAAGTATGTTTTTTATTTTTTTGTCCCAATTATAGTTGGTATTGGTTGACTAAAGTTAACAGTTAAAAAAAAAAAAGTGAGCCGTCACGGGACGCCTGGCAGATGTGAAACATTGCGCATGGCGACGCGTCGCCACACAGTACACAAGACTGTGACTGTATATATACACCATCATATAGCGTGGCGACGCGTCGCCACGGCATGCGTCGCCACGTCAGAAATTTGTTTTACGTGCGGCTATAGATGTTTCACATCAAAAATGTTAAATATTTTATGGTATTCTCAACATTTATTTATAATAACAACATTGCTCTATGTCACTGATTGACTTCCTGTTGAATAAACGTCTGCTGATAGACGTACCCAATCTCTATCAATATAATAATCTACTCTAATTTATGTTTTGTGATCAATCTAAATTAATCTCAGTAATCTTAAGTCATAATTGTATTTGTGTGCCATATTATAAAAATATAGTGTCTCAAATCGTGCCAGTCGTATACTTTATCTTCCCTGATATAACCTTAGAGGCAGTACTCCGCTACAGGTTATGGGCCCAGGTCCTCACGGCGACCAGGATAAATCCTAGAAGTGGATTCAGAGAAAGGTGGCATTCGATTTTTGATTCGACAAATTGTAAGTACATAACCTCACTTTTGTGCACATGGCAAATAATGACTTGGCGCCGTCTACGGCGGGCACTGCAGCTGTCATGCCGGGCGGATCGCCGGGATATGGCTTACTTGGTGGATTTGAGAAACTGGAAGGCGTCTCGAATTTCCAAACCTGGAAGTTTGCTATGAAGAATTATTTGGTTTTAGAAAACTTGTGGAGTTCGGTAACCGGGGAGGACACCGATCCACATAGATCACAACGTGCATTAGCACGGATATCACTATGCGTGAAACCGACACTGTTTCAACTATTGTATGGTATTGAAACTGCAAAAGAAGCTTGGAAGAAGCTTACTACTGTTTACGAAGACAAGGGCTTGTTCAGACGGGTGAGTCTACTTCGTCAGCTGCATCGGGTTGAATTTGCGACGTTCGCGAATATGACAGCGTACATTGATTATGTGTTTACGCTGGTGCAGCAGTTGGCCAACATCGGTAAACTAGTAGAAGATGCTGAGATTGCGGAAATACTTTTAAGCGGCCTACCTCAAGAATTTGATACGTTAGTATCGGCTTTGGAGACGGCATCGATCACCAGTGGACTATCTTCAGAACTTGTTCGTGCCAGGCTTCTTCAGGAAGAGTACCGGAAAAACAATACTACTGAAAATGGTAATGGGAGCAGCTCGAACACTATTGCATTTGCAGCGAACAGTAAAAACAAGAAAGCGATTGTGTGTCACTTCTGTAAGAAACCGGGTCACATGAAGTCGAAGTGTTTCAAGTTGAAGCGGCTAAGAAAGGAGGAACATTCTAAGGAAGAGCAGACTATGACAGCCTCAACTTTTTATGCATCAACTAAAACAGACTTTATTGTAGATAGTGGTTCGACATCACACATGTGTAATTGTGAAAATTTGTTTGTGAATTTGAGAAATAACAAAGCAAAAGTAAACTGTGCTGACAAGAGGGCAAAATTGGAGAGTTCTGGGATTGGTTCTATGCAAGTATGGATGAATGGTGGTCTAAAGATTTTCAATGATGTTATGTATATTCCGCAACTATCAGAGAATTTGCTGTCGGTGAGTAGATTATGTGAGAGTGGTTTGGTTGTTGTTTTTAAAAAGGATGGTTGTTTCATTTATGATGAATGTGAAGTTAATGGTCGGTGCATTATGTCTGCTGATTTGAACAAGGGGGTGTATAGGTTGAAAGGTGTTTGCAATCAGGAGCAGTCGATGACTACCCTACATGAAGTGCAGGGAGCACAGACTGCAAAGTTGGCTGTGTCAAATTTGAGTGCTGTGTTATGGCACAGGCGGTTAGGACATCTTAGTATGAATGGGATGAATGCTCTAATGAACAATACTGCACGAAATGTTTCTTTTCAAGCTGACAAAGATGACCTTCAGCAGTGTTCCGCCTGCCTTGAGGGGAAGCCTGTGGCCAAGGCTTATCCCAAGGGGCAAGCTAGACGTGCTGGTCAGCTACTCGAGCTCATCCATTCAGATGTCCTTGGTCCGATGAGTGATGACAGCTGGGGAGGTGCAAGATACCTACTGACCTTCACTGATGATTTTTCGAGGAAGTCTTTTGGATACTTAATGAAGAAGAAGTCTGAGGTATTTTCCTATTTTATCATTTTTAAGGCCTTAGTTGAGAAGCAGACAGGTTTGCATATAAAGTGCCTGCGTTCTGACAACGGTGGTGAGTATTGTAGCAGGGAGTTTGTAACTTACCTACAAAAGGAAGGTATACTTCACCAATTGACAGTACCGTATAGTGCTCCGCAGAATGGCGTGGCCGAGCGCCTTAATAGGATTATTATGGAGAAGGCTAGGTGTATGCTTTTGCAAGCTGGTCTCTGCAAGCGTTTTTGGGGGGAGTCTATTATGACTGCTATTTATTTAAAGAATCGTAGCCCCACAGTTGCTTTAGCGGGACAGTTGCCTGAGGAGATGTGGTCTGGTCACAAAGTGAACCTGGATCATCTTCGTGTTTTTGGCTGCATAGCCTATTCTCTGGTGTCGGAGCCGACTCGTACAAGTAAGTTGAACGCTAGGGCAAAAATGTGTATTTTTGTTGGATACTCAGAAAGCACAAAAGGATACCGACTTGTTGAGCCATCCAATCCAAAAAGGGTAATTTATTCAAGGAATGTTAATTTTGTTGAAAGTAAATTTTACAAAGATTTTAAATGTATTGACATGAAAAGTAATAATAATGAATTAATTGTATGTCGTGAATATTTTAATGAATTGAATTCTGATAGTTTGGTTTCTAAATGTTCTAGTAATGAGAGCGGTCAAGTTGAAACAATGTGTAATGAGAAATCTATCTGTGATAATAATAATTCAATTCAGAGTGACATTACTAATAATAGTAATAATGAATCAATTAATGAAATGAATCATACTTATGAATTTTCAGATGCGGAATCTGGCGGCAGTGTGCCAGACAGAGAACTCTCTGTAGAGGAGCTGGAGACACAACCAGCGTCTTCCGGAGAGACGTTGGCGCGCGGAGGAGGCACGACTAGTACGGGGGAGGTCCCTGTGACTGTCGGCGGCCGTTCCTTGCGTAGTAATCGTGGTAAACCACCTATCAGGTATGGCGATTACGAAATGAGTATGTTTGCCAACTCAATATTTGATGAGCCGCAATCCTACGAACAGGCTATTTCATCTTCAAATAGTAATGAATGGGTAATTGCTATGAGGAATGAGTATGAATCATTATTGAAAAACAAAGTATGGAAGTTAGTAGAAAGGCCTGAAAAGTCCAATATTGTGAAATGTAAATGGGTGTACAAGGTGAAACATGATACATCGGGAAACTTTGATAAATTTAAAGCTCGCTTAGTTGCTCGCGGTTTTAGTCAGAAAGAGGGAATAGATTTTTCTGATACGTTTTCTCCTGTTGTACGTCATTCGACAATGCGTATTTTATTTTCCCTTGCACAACACTATAATATGTCGATAGAACATTTAGATGTAACTACCGCATTTTTACATGGAGACTTGAATGAAAGAATATATATGGAGCAACCTATGGGTTTTGTTTCTGACGAAAATAAGGTGTGTCTTTTATCTAAATGTATTTATGGTTTAAAGCAAGCCAGTCGGACGTGGAATTTGAAAGTGCACCAATTGTTAACTGAAAATGGATACATACAAAGTAAGTGTGAGCCATGTGTGTATGTGAATAGAAATAACAAGGAACTCACCATTATTGCCTTGTATGTGGATGACTTTTATATTTTAAGTACTTGTGATACTAAGAACTTATGTAAATTGTTAGAAAGTAATTTTTCAGTTAAGCACCTGGGTCCACTCAAATCTTGTTTAGGTATGCGACTGACTAAAGATGACAAAGTTTTAAAATTGGACCAAGCAGAATATATAAAACGCTTACTTAAGAGATTTAATATGCTTGATTGTAAAACTGTTTCCACACCTATGATAATGAATAATAAATTGTTAAAGTCAGAATCAGAACCATTAGATGATAACATTTATCAATACAGACAGTTAGTCGGCTGTTTAATGTACCTATCTGTATGTACCAGGCCTGACATAACATTTTGTATTAGTCAGCTGAGTCAATTTTTGACTAATTTTGATAACAGTCATTGGGTGGCTGCCAAACGTGTTCTAAGATATTTGGCAGGCACTATAGATCTTGGACTTAGTTTCTATAAAAGTAATTGTTTAAATATTGAAGCTTTTACTGATGCTGACTGGGCAAATGATGTGTCGGATAGGAAGTCTTACACAGGTTTTGTTGTAAAGCTGGGCAGGGATGTCGTTAGCTGGGAATCTAGGAAACAGCGTTGCGTAGCCTTGTCCAGTACAGAGGCAGAATATGTAGCCATATGTGATGTAGCGAAAGAATTGTGTTTTATTAAGAATTTCATGTGTGAAATTATCAATAAAAGCCCTAGTATAGTTATCTATAATGATAACCAAAGCGCTCAGAAATTGTTATTGGCTAAAGAATATTCTCACAGACGAACAAAACATATAGACCTTAGATACCATTTTGTTAAAGATCTAATACAAATGTACGATGTTAGTGTAAGATATGTTCCTACTAGTAATATGACAGCTGATATTTTCACAAAGGCACTTTGCTCTGTGAAACATAATAATTTTGTGAAAGATTTAAATTTAAGTTGATAAATTGTTGTCTGTTATTATTATAATATACCTAATGTTTTAACTGTTGACATTATGTATTGAATGTAAATGATTTTATATTGTATTATTGTACATAGTAGAGTCTCCTTGGATTGGGCATGTAAGGATTGCATGTAGAGTTAATGTTTAGTCTGCATGTAGTTAGAGTCACTTGTTCTTTGTTAGCTCTTTAGAAGTATTGTAGAGTATGAATGTTGAGAATAAGGGGAAGTGTTAAATATTTTATGGTATTCTCAACATTTATTTATAATAACAACATTGCTCTATGTCACTGATTGACTTCCTGTTGAATAAACGTCTGCTGATAGACGTACCCAATCTCTATCAATATAATAATCTACTCTAATTTATGTTTTGTGATCAATCTAAATTAATCTCAGTAATCTTAAGTCATAATTGTATTTGTGTGCCATATTATAAAAATATAGTGTCTCAAATCGTGCCAGTCGTATACTTTATCTTCCCTGATATAACCTTAGAGGCAGTACTCCGCTACAAAAAACACCACACTTGTCCAACTTCCAATCAACCTATATTTGGTATGACTGACGATCAGTCAGAATGAGCGTCTAATGTCGATTGAATTCCATCACTCATCATCATTCTTTCGTCATTCGTGACTTTACATCAGGGCTGCCAGGTGCAAAAATGATGTGATCGTACAACAACTCAAAAAAAATCGTATGCCAAGGAAATTTAGAAATGAAAAGATCGTACATCGTACACAACCTAAAAGTACAAAGTTTTTATTAAAAATAACAAATAATCGTTTATTTATTAGAAAAGAAATGCAATAGAAGAAATAAAGAAAGAAAACATATTTATTTGGCACATGCCTTACAAATACCTACACAACAAAACAAAAAAAAAACAAAACTACACAATTAAAAGAACTATTTAAGTATTAGAATTATACAAATTTGCTGTCGTCATATTGTTTAACATTTCTTGTGTTGGTTTAAACTTCGTACAATTTTTGTTTCTTCTTAATAATTGTTTGGCTAATAATGTTCCCTTTAGTGTTTCATTCGTTAAACTGTTTCTAAGTTTTGTTTTTATTAAGTTTACTTCGCTGAATGCTCTTTCACAATCTGCACTAGAATGGGGCAAACATAACAAATTTAAGGCAAATTGAGCCAGTGTTTTGTAATTCTCAAATTGTTTTTTGATGATGCCCCAAAACTCGTCGGTATTCATAGATAAATCAATTTTATCTGAAATGTTGGGAAAACTGCGCCATTCGTCATCTATTGCCTGCATCATTTGAATGTCGTTGGGTTTTACAATTCTTGGAACAAGTATCATAAGCGGCTGTAAGGTAGGTACTTTATTCCTGTAATTACTAGCAGCAGCATTGATAGGTTCAATACAGTCAATTTTTGATAGAATGGGATCATCTAGGTCATATCTTTTTTTAATTTCTTTAGCGCTTGTGACTAGAAAATGCCGACAGCGATGAAAAAACTCCTTAGTGGCAGGAATCTGACGACGAAATTCAGGCTGTGTAATTTTGTTCATCACTCGGATTCCCAAATAAATTTGATCATCTTTTAACCATTTTTCTTGTCGTTCAATATCAATGGTAGAAAGCTCAGTTTTGTTGACATAATCACGATCCAAAATACATAGCAAAATATCTTTATACATTTCGCGCACCTTTTCGTTTAAAGATGTAATCACTACTTTTTCAGATTGAAAAAGTTTATTGAAATTGGTAAATTTGGGCAATATCCAAGACAGGAACATGTAATAAAGCTGCATGAATGGATCATTTAAATTATTAAATATCAGTTCTGTTGAAACAAGACGTTCATTCAACCAACAGTCAGTAAAGAACAATTTTAATGCTTCCCATTGTTCTAATAATCGATCTACAACCGCCACCAATGACAACCAACGGGTTTGTGAAGGATGCAAAATCTTGTGAGGCGAAGCACTCACAAATTCTTGAAACTGTTGAAGGCGAAATTGCCTTTTTGAACTATTTTTGAAAAAACTATATATCTCTCTCGCTAAATCTTCGCAGCGCCTTGGTAATTGTTTGCACGATTCAGATGCGCAAAGATGTGCAGAGTGGCAAACACATTTCATTACAAATATACCTGGCAAATTTTTCTTGAGTCTGCTCGCCACAGAGTTATTCCCACCCATCATCACGTTGCAACCGTCTGCACCAAAACCAATCATATTTTTAGTCGATATATCCCGGTCAGAAAAAGACTTCATCAGTATGTTAAACAAATTTTCCCCAGTAGCACCTTCTTCTGCTGTTTTTCATCATCAGAGCTAAATATTTTGCAAAGATCCCAAAACTTACTCACAATTTTATTTTCCTCAACGTCATAATATCTAATAATTATACAACTGGCCTTGTGAGTGCTAACATCTGTTGACTCGTCAGACATAACGCTGAATTTCTCAGTTTTCAGTTTTTCGACTAGAGACGATTTTTCACTTTCACCAATTACTTCGGTGATTACAGCTGTAGCTTTTGTTCTTTTTATAGCAATTTTATGTTCCACTCCGAAATCTTCCAATATACCATTTATTAAATCTGACATATGATCTGCAGTTTGGAATGCAATATTATGCTCAGCTAGAAAACCCGCCAGCTTGATTTCAGTCGCTGTGACAACTTTATTTTTCGGCATAACTCCTTTCGTAACAAATGCGGACATGATATTACGCTGTTTTGTTTTGCTTGGTATTGCAGACATGGCTTTCATATGCTTTTGCCTTGAAGCATGTAATTTTAAAACTCCATATTCTGAAACCATTTCGACGTCACAAACAGTGCACCTGGCTTTAAATTGGGTTTTACCAGGCCCTAACCAGTCCTTAAAAAAGTCTAATTTTTCCCAATCAGGACGATACTTCTGTGCCCTGTGTTTATCCCTCTCTGCTACAGAAAGCTCTCCTCTTTTAGCCAATTTCTTTTTTGGAGTACCTGGCGCAGGTCGCTCGTCTTCACTTTTGTCACACATTCTTGCTTGACCAAAAACAACAAACACAAAAAAGCACTCAAGACAGTATACAGATTCAAAGAGGATATATAAACTACGTACAGATCGAGCGAGACTGACAAGAAAAAAGAGTTTTTAAGAAGTCGCAATTATTACCGAAAGAAAAAAATAATAAGTTTCGTAAAAATGCAAACAAATACAGCCTTTAAATGACTCTACAAAGTATCTTCATTCAAGTAAAAGATCTACGTACGCGTTAGGTTGTTGGGGAATTCCCCGAAACTCATACTTGCCAGTTGAGCACGTTCGTTTCATTATGAAATGTTGCCATATTTGCCAGGTATATAAAAATCGTACATTTTCCGTACGATCTTGGTCTAGCGATCGTACATGAGTAAAAATGCCAAAAAATCGTAGGAGTACGATTAAAATCGTACATCTGGCAGCCCTGCTTTACATCCTACCGTGTACTGGGCGCCTTGCTCTGATCCATAAATAATACACTCTATTATTCATTTATACTCTCTGCCATTGGAGGACATCTTTGACTTGTGGGGGGCTCAAGGGGGGGGCTTAGACCATAGAGGAAAGGCTTAGACTATGCTTAGACTACTTACTAAAATTATTATACTAGTCTGTGTGACAGACTGACAGTGTGTGTCTGTGTGATCTGCATTAGGTATTTTATTCTGCATCTGCGTCAGTCAGTCCATCAAAAAGTACTCTGTCTGTGATCTGCATTCTGCCCAATTTTGTCGTAATACTCGTGATATCTGCAGTAATTTATTAGTAAATTGTTGTTATAGATATTTTACAACAATGGCACGGCCAGGAAAAGAGGACGCTTCAGAAGATGCAAAGAAAATAGTAGACGATGCCAAGAATTTTATTGAAAAAGCGATATCAGATATTGGGAAAACATCGGCAACAAAGCAGTTAATTTTAGGAACTACGTCAGGATGGTAAGTGCATTCGTCTCTAGATCTATTTCGTTTCGTTTAATTGAACGTATACGAACGATGTTTCTTTTGTTTGCTTGTTTATTTGATAAAAAGAAACTCAGTTTTATTTCTCGGATAGGCTTGATAATATGGCCTTAGCTATGATTCATAATGTATGATCTAATCCTCATCTCGATTTTTCTATTTGATTGTTGACTTCATAGTTAATAATTAAAACATTTTCAGGATCACTGGTTTTATTTCTATGAAGATTGGAAAAGTTGCTGCAGTTGGATTGGGTGGCAGTGTTATATTATTACATATTGCCAGCCAGAAAGGATATATTGATATAAATTGGGATAAAATCAACAAGAAAGTTGATAAAATCAGTGACAAAATTGAGAAGGAAGCAACTGGAAAATCACCCGATTGGTTTGAGAAAGTAAGTTATCTTTGTTTATCTTCAACTTTGTTCTTTTTACGTTGGGTGCATAAACTAACCATTTATTTTTAATTTGTTCGAATATTCTCACTAATTGCATGAAATGGTACACATTAGTTTACTCATTAAAAATTCTTAACCTATTTTGGTATTTTTAAAATTCTCATCACTTCACATGCTTATTGGGGCACACCAATATCTTAAAGGCTTGAGTTTATTAGTATTCCCCTGGTACAAAACAAACATTTTATGAAAAGGAGAAAATCTCTTGGAGAGGTCCAGTTCTGAATTTGTAAATAAATAAAATAGGTGCGATTTTATCAAAACAAGCACACATTATGTACTGTTAACAAACAATCGTAAAAAGTGCATCTTCTCCTTGTTAAGTGGGTGCATTTTAAAAGTTGGCAACAACACATAACTCAAATAATTGTTTTGATTAATTATCAAGATTACTAAATGCATGTGTTGATTCCGTGGGAATATCGGGATAAAAACTATCCTATGTCCTTTCCCGGGACTCAAACTATCTCTATACCAAATTTCATATAAATCCATGTAGTGGTTTAAGTGTGAAGAGGTAACAGACAGATACACCTTCGCATTTATAATATTAGTATGGATGAATTGCAATATTATAATTAACATTGTAACATGGGACATTTAGTCTTAGGTGTAAACCTAAAAGAATTAAGTCCACACTTAATTAATGATTATTATTGTAATAATTACAATAATAGTAGAATATTATGTACTAGAACAACAACAATCAATATTCTAATGCACTACAGAGCAATATTTTATAACTCATTTTGTAATATTGACAAATTAATCAACACAGTGAAATATTTGACAGCTACTTGCAAGATTGCCAATTTTCAGAATGCACCCTCATTAATTTAACCTTATAAGTACCGGCCCTTATGTCTCTATTATTGATCAATCTAGATAGTGTTATTTCTTTCCTCATTTGCACATTGAGTTGCATCTGTATGTTTCTTATAATGCAAAAACATTACTCTCCGAAAGTTAATTCACTTCAGCTGTAATGCCACATTATTATTTATATTATGTTAGTAGTACACATACATTTTCATTTAATCATTTAGTATAACTTTTTATTGACTGTCTACAATCTATCCAAGTTGAGGGATTACCAGAACACCAATTCTCGTACTTAAAAAATATTCAAATTGGAGTCGCAATCTCATCTCAGCAACAATCAATGTCAAAAATGTAAGTAAATTGATTGTATTTTTGACAGATTTAGACTGAGCTTAGAATGCGAACATTCTTAAAAATAGATAGTTTTATTTTATTTGATACCTAATTGGTTTTTACTTGTCAATTATCCAAAGTCAAAATTCAATTCTAACCCCCAACAGTTGATTGTTGAAGTATATAAAAGTTTATATTTGCGTATTGACAATATTTACAGGGTTATAATATTATTTTTATTAGTTAAGTAATATCAATATTATTCAAATTAGATCGAGTCATTGCTAGGGCGAAAACAAAACAAATAACAAAATTGCGCGTGCAGCATCGTACACGTCATAGAAAAAAAACTTCATAAAAAATTAACATCATGAGACATTTAGTGTGAGAGACAGAGATAGTTATATCTTTCTCCTCTCTCATGTAACGAAATGTACAATGCATGCCACGAAAGATGAGACTTGACCCCGCCTCCCCCGCTCTTTCCGCCGCCCCTATGACGTCCGGTCCCGTCCCGCACTCAGACCTCATACCGCTAAAGATACCTAAATCGTGTACTGCGCATGTCAAACCACGTGGTGTGTCAAGTCTCATCTTTCGTGGCATGCATTGTATCATAACGTGGCGCGTCTTTTAAATTTCACTCAGCTCGCTGAGCGACTTTGAATATATGGAGTAGCCGTAGCGTGATTGTCCACGTTTCGGCTCCGTAAGTCATACATAACAGGGAGGACGCACTGACTGAAAGCTTTAGTCTCTAGTCTCTAAACTGCAGTTTGCCCGAAATAAACGTATTCTCGAACAACCTTGTTTTTAGTGCGGCTGGCGGCCTGTGTTTTTATTGATTTTTTCGTACGTGACGGTATCCGTTGTTAATTCCTTGTGAATTTAAGAGTTCATGAGTTCGTGACAAGCCAAGGAAAGTCACTAATTGAGCGGAAAATAACATTCTGCATTCTCTGTAGTTTGTGTTTGAGTCACCGGCGGCGACCTAGGCCACGGTTGAATTCCATAGAGCCACACTTGACTTCAAGTTAAAAGTTCATGTATAAATGTTTTTTCCATGTTGAAGTCGGTCGAGATGTAACCCTTGGGTGTCTATCGCTGTGATGGTGAGATAGTACATGTGGACAGTCAGGTTTTCGCAGCGTAAGGCCTAAAACGTGTACGTTACCCCAGCAAGAAAGTGTCTCCTAGAGTTATAGGAGTAGAACGTATAATTGGTGCCTTATCTGCTGTAAATGTGCCCCCACATAAAAAATGTGTGCCCCCTGTCGTTTTGGAAAAAAACGGAAAAAACGATTCCTGCTGGGGTAACGTTTTTCTAGCAGGAAAATTCTAAACGAATGATCGGAGAGAGAAAAATTGTGCATGGCCAGAGAGCTTATATGTGTGCCAAAATGTGCCCCAAAAATAAAATCTGTGCCCCTTCAGGTTTTCGAGATATTGCATTTCCTGCTGGAGTAACGTTTTGATGAATCGTATATCTCTACAACCATTGCATGTGCCCCTGTAGAATAAACATACACGAGTAGCTCTTAATGTGTGCCCCTTAGTGCCCCAATTAGATTTAAGAAAATATTTATAGTTTTCAAGTTATAGCGGTTTTATGAAAACCCGAAAAAACATCGCAGCGCCTAAATTAGACAAGAAACAAGTTCGCTGAAAACTGTATTCGGTCCTTCTTGACGCTAATAATAACCATACAAAGTTTCAAAACTGTTCATGCATGCGTTTTTGCTAAAAGTCAAAACGATGGTGTCATAACTTTGACGGCAAAATACAAGGAACCGGCTCAATCCAAGATGT
The DNA here is from genome assembly GCA_927399505.1 of Luperina testacea. Taxonomy (NCBI): domain Eukaryota; kingdom Metazoa; phylum Arthropoda; class Insecta; order Lepidoptera; family Noctuidae; genus Luperina; species Luperina testacea. The sequence goes on from OV656756.1 coordinate 12,592,406, forward strand.
GTAGGTATAAACCAAAATCATGTGCCTTTAGTCAAAAATATATGGTGAAAATATTCAGCTTGGAATGTTTCGCATTAAGTAAATATAAACAAAAAACCAAAATATGTAAACAACGGCTGGTTATCCGACCAAATTCCAATAAAGCGACTGATTCATACATATCGATGACCTTCTTTATTGGACGTAGTATACCTAAGCTGTTGTCCGTACAGCCGCGTTCAAAAGTTTTGGGGGCTAATTAAAAAATATATTAAATGCACATTGTGACTATAATAAATGAAACAGCTTGTTGATGTGGAAATTATTATTTTATTCCCTTAATTTTAATTCTTAAAGCAATTATTCAAATAAAAGTAAAAGTAATTAAAAGTAATTATCAAATCACAGATCAAAGTTTCTACCTATAAATATTAGAAATTATTTGCACGTTGTGTAGTCATTATTATTTAACTTATACATAGATTCAGATAAAGTGTGTTAGTATAGTAAACCGCATAAAGATATAACTTTAAACATCGAATTTGCACAAATTATCTGATGGTATTTGGCTATAAATAAACATATTTATCCCATATACGTAACAACATTTATCACCTGACTGTGGAATGACACTTATATATCTAAAACGCCATCAAATCAAAATTATGTGACACTACATAATCAGCTTTAATATAATCGTTGGTAGAATAGACAAAATTGTACAGGGTTATGATGAATGCTCCAGGGTAGCCCGCTAAATACAAATTTTCTTACGTTTTTTTCAATTTGCAAGCCAGTGCTAGGTTGTATGATGATTAGAATATTATTTTGATGAGAATATTATTTGATTCTGTGATTTTTGTGATGCGAATTTACTGATTATATGTTAGACTTAGATGAAAAACTGATCTGTGATTTAAATAATAATGACTACACAACGTGCAAATAATTTCTAATATTTATAGGTAGGAACTTTTATCTGTGATTTGATGCAATAATTACATTAAGAATTAAAATTAAGGGAATAAAAATAATAATTTCCACATCAACAAGCTGTTTCATTTATTATAGTCACAATGTGCATTTAATATATTTTTTAATTAGCCCCCAAAACTTTTGAACGCGGCTGTACGGACAACAGCTTAGGTATAATACGTCCAATAAAGAAGGTCATCGATATGTATGAATCAGCCGCTTTTTAGTAGTTATTGGAATTTGGTCGGATAACCAGCCGTTGTTTACATATTTTGGTTTTTTGTTTATATTTACTTAATGCGAAACATTCCAAGCTGAATATTTTCACCATATATTTTTGACTAAAGGCACATGATTTTGGTTTACACCTACACATCTCGGATTGAGCCGGTTCCTTGTATTTTGCCGTCAAAGTTATGACACCAACGTTTTGACTTTTAGCAAAAACGCATGCATGAACAGTTTTGAAACTTTGTATGGTTATTATTAGCGTCAAGAAGGACCGAATACAGTTTTCAGCGAACTTGTTTCTTGTCTAATTTAGGCGCTGCGATGTTTTTTCGGGTTTTCATAAAACCGCTATAACTTGAAAACTATACATATTTTCTTAAATCTAATTGGGGCACTAAGGGGCACACATTAAGAGCTACTCGTGTATGTTTATTCTACAGGGGCACATGCAATGGTTGTAGAGATATACGATTCATCAAAACGTTACTCCAGCAGGAAATGCAATATCTCGAAAACCTGAAGGGGCACAGATTTTATTTTTGGGGGCACATTTTGGCACACATATAAGCTCTCTGGCCATGCACAATTTTTCTCTCTCCGATCATTCGTTTAGAATTTTCCTGCTAGAAAAACGTTACCCCAGCAGGAATCGTTTTTTCCGTTTTTTTTCCAAAACGACAGGGGGCACACATTTTTTATGTGGGGGCACATTTACAGCAGATAAGGCACCAATTATACGTTCTACTCCTATAACTCTAGGAGACACTTTCTTGCTGGGGTAACGTCACGCCTAAAACATACACAAGCGACGTAAGGCAGCAGGCGTGGAACAGGCGTGGCGCAGGCGGGCGCCGCTTCAGAACGATTTCATACAAAATGTATGCAGGCGACGTTTTTGAATTATACTGAAGCGACGCGGCGCAGACACGCCGTTTCGTTGCCTGCGCCGCGTCGCTAGCAGTCGGTTCTCGTGAGTCACGCAAGGAGCACGTCGCTTGTGATACGGTATGCTCAGTATTTACCAATCTGAAGACGAAGACATCTTATCGCACCAAAGTCAGCCTATAAAATGCCGCATCTGAACGTTTCTTGCCTGTTCCACGCCTCTTCTGATATAATTCAAATCGTGTCTGCGCCGTATCTGTCCCACGCCTGCGCTGCGCCTGCCCCGTGCCTTCGCCTTACGTCGCTTGTGTGTTTTAGGCCTAAATGTGAAGTGGACCGATTTGCTTGACCTCGCCTTTATCCACCACTTGTCTTTTGTGCCCAGAATGCTGCGTGTACAGGACAGGATACACAATGTCGATGAGTTTGCGCTTCGGGAAGATCGGCAGATAGTCCTTCATGGACTTTTCTAGGCGGTTTTCGGGAAATCCATTGCCAAATTGACGATCGACTTCCCAAAAACCAGTATCAATAAAAATATACTTAACATAGCTGTTATTGACATTCATCAATACAAACCTTATAAACTTACCCTGCGCCGGTCCCAGCGAACGATATTGTGACATTAGGTACATCTAATGTGAATATACTTCAATTAACTTTTGGAGGGTACGTTAGGTACTTACATAAAAATTAAAAGAACTCAGCATTTATATATATATATATTTTTTAAATGCAGTTTATTTGTTACAGGTATTGTTATTTGTCAAAAATAATACCTATTATTCGGCAGGGTTTACTGGAGGATTCTTTTTTGGTATTGCTTCATCATGATTTTATTTTAAATAGAATGTGAGTTTGTAAAGTTATATATATACCTGTATTTCTTCTTTGTGATTATTTTGATTAAGTCGTAGTCATTGTATTCTTATTTAAATTCCAATATACTCAAGTGGACCATAAATCAAAGGACATGGAGTGTTAAGAGTAGGATGATGCTTTTTTATAAATACTTATTAACTTCAAATGATTTAATAAACGTAGGTGCAAAATAAACCCAGTTTTATTAACCAACTTCGAAAAGGAGAAGGTTATCATTCTTCTGGTCCGAAACGATTTTAAGGAGCCTCTCGCCAAGGTCTTTCCAGATTTTCAGTCCCCAAAAATTAAATAAAGGAAGTGTGGCAAAAATTTCCCAGTTTTAAAAACTTGACCGCTGGCTGCCTTTTTCAGTTTTTCTTTTCTTTCAATTACCAACACGAGATCATTGATATTGTCACTCACACACTACAGACCGAGTTTTTGAGAATTTCGAAACTATGTATACCAAACAGAGAAAAGTGCCGTACTGCCGAATCGAATGTGCCGACTCGAACGTGTAGCACACCCCGGGTTGTTGCATTCTAGGACTAAAGTAGCCAGCCAATAGTAGCAGTAAAAGTACTTACTTTCTTACTAATGAACGTACGTACTACGTACACAAAATAGTTTTAATTACCGAGTTTCGACTAAATGACCATCTACAGTTCTGTACGGGGAATGGAACCTAGGAAAAACCGAGAAGTGGCATAGGATTTGTGATAAGGGTAGTCTGCGGAGTGACGTCTATTTAATATCTAATTCTAAACTTCATTCAGTGTTGATCTTTTTTCGGCTCCGGGGTTCACAAGGTATCAAATTAAAAAAAAAAAAAAAAAACGCTTACGCTTATACATGTTCCCGTCTCTTCTTGCACTTGTAGTTCGATAGTTTTGCGACAGTGACAGTAATAACGTTTAGCCATGGCCAAAGTACGTAACTTTTATAGTTCTCTGCCTCAAGAGTACATTACAAAAAGTAGGTAACGTGGTTAAGCTTGAGCTAGGTCAGTTAAGTAAGTTTCATCAGTGGCTTATTGTCAACTTTAAGTACTGCCGAGGTGGTTAGGTAGAAAGAGACCTAGTAAATTTATATAGTAATTTGCATTTTTCTAGCACGCTACGCAACGGACTTTGATCCACCTTCGATTTTTATATGATCGATGATTTAGGTAAATTACAAAACCTTCAATCTTATTCAGATATGTTGTTAATATCATTGTAACAATGAAATTAATGCCAGGTTCTACACTAATCTATTCTATTATGGAAAAATATACGACCGTACTTGTTTAACTTAGTAGATATTATGTAAGAATTATGTAAGTTAATATGTAAAATTATGTTAATATGTATAAATGAAATTATTTCAATTAATCTATACCTACATACGAAAATGTTTTGTTAAAGGTTGAGAGATTTGTGGACCGTAAACTGGATAAAGCTGAAGACCTATTGAAGAAAAAGGAAGTTAAAGCTAAACGCTGGGTTAACAACATTGCAGGAGGAGAACACTATCGTGCTACCGAATCTCACGTCTTTATGGCATCGTTTGTTGCCGGGATGGCTATTGGACTCCTGTGTGGAAAATAGATCCGTCAATAATTAATTTCTGATGTCATTTCATCATTCAAATACGTAGGTATTATATGTATAGGTAGGCTGTAGCTACTTGGCAGTAATTACTTCCTACATGTTGACAAAGTTTTGTTATAATATTATATTATTAGACTTGTATACAGTTGGATTATACTTAAAACCATACTAAATAACCTACGCGTTCGCAGATTGTATCTCATTCAAAATTTAGTAATTAGGTACCTATTAATATTTTAAAATCGAACATAATTATTATACTTGTTAGTAGGTAATAAAGCTTGTAGTGATCTTTGTGATTAGGACTCCACGAATGTAAGATATAACCTTTATTAATAAAATCTAATTTATTTTTTACAGGCTTTTTACTTTGTCCCTAAGTATACCTTTAGAAGTTTACCTATAAAATATTACTACATATTTCCATTACACTACCTATTGGTAGTGTTCTTTTTATTGTGAGCGTTTTAATAACGCCTGATTTATACGGTGCGATATCGATATCATTGACTGGCATAGGTACCTATAGATGTTCTATGTCAAGCGTGCACATGCACTAAAACTTTTGAAAACCAAAATTTTATATCGATTATTAAATCTTGACTTGAATATTATATATCAGATTTCTTTGTTAACGTTACCCACTTTTACACATACAAGCGCGCTTGTCGGGATACGTCACTACTACAATCAAAGCCGAACGGACTACGTGAAATAGAATATCTGTACCTTAAATTTAAGCAACAATAAATGCGCAGCGTCTAAATAGACCACGGGTTATCAACCATTAGGGCGCGTCCCGCTTGGGGGGCGTAGAGTGACCCAATTGGGGGCGCGTCGCGGCGGCTCCAAACATAAACTAAAAACATAAAATTTTATGTTCTTGTACGTATGTACTATAGAAGAAAACAACAACTATACAGGGTCCCATTAAAATATATGGACCAATTTTAACACAACGCTCGGTTCGTCTAATCAATCTTTGATTAGACGAACAGCCAAAAAAAAATCCAAGCAAAAAAACAAAACACTGATTATAGTGATGTTATTTTGACCTAAAATAATAAATTCCCGGCACATTAGCGTATTTTCGTTAGCTGATTATTTTTTTTTTGTAAGTATTTATGCGATTTTCTTATTATATATATTTTTTATATCGTCCTTATTTTGGTGGTCTGAATGATTTCTAAAAATTTGTCCATCCACGGATATACTGCGGAGCCGATGCACCGGCTCCGCAGTTTCGGGCGTGATTTGATACTGTAAAGACGTTTGCACGATGGATCTCGACGTAGATAACGAGGCCGTCGTAATCTGCATCACCGCGCGGAGGAGCAGATTACACCGCTAAGTAAGGCAGATCTGCGCCTCTGTCGCCACGCGCGTTATCTGTCCGCGCACCGCGGCGGGATGCATCTTCAGTGGGTGAACCGCTTATTCTTGGCGAATTGGCGAGCCAGATCACGTGACGGCAACAGCGAGCGAGCGATACGTCCTCCCTCTGGAAGCGCTCGGCGCAGACTGAAATCTGAAACTAAGAAAGACCGCGCGTCCCGAGATTTATATTGTTAAATAGCATTGCATAAAACAATTACCTATTTAAAAATATTATTTTACTATTTTTAATTTTTTGTGACAAAGTAACCTTAGTTATTAAATACTTTTTGTTTGAATTTCTGTTGAATATTCATAGATATAAAATATAGTTTCAGGCGATAAATTATATATCATTAACTCTCAGTTTTACGGAATTATTTTTGGTGAAATTATTAAACTAGTATTATCTTCGATGTAACAGAGCATCGCACGATGCCCGAAAGTAAAATTTTATGAAATAGCCTTTGCAGAAACAAGTTTTTTACTGATTTATGTAAACAAACTGGAATATTTATTTAATGCGCTCCCAAAAGAAGTAACCAAACTTTCTCGGGCATGTATTTTTTTTACTATTGTGGCTTTAGTTAAACCATAATCACACATCAAAACTCGAGTCAAACACTCTAAACAAGAAAAAAATGTGGTAGCCCTCTTAAGTTAACAAACAGTGCAACCGCGTGACAACGCGACAGTGTCTTTTGCGTCATAACACTCATAACTGACTGTTTACCCCTATCTTGAGTTGAGTTGTTGAGAAGGACCGAATACAGTTTTCAGCGAGTTTACCTATATGTTTTCTCATTTAGGCGCTGCGATATTTTTTAGGGTTTTCAAAAAAGCGCAACTACTTGAAAATTTAAAAAAAAAATCTTGATTCTAATTCTGGCACAAATTAAGGGCTATCGTGTATGTTTATTCTACAGGCGCACATACAATGGTTTTCGAGATACACGATTCTGCAAAACGTAACTCCAGCAGGAAATGCAATATTATTATTTCCGAAACCGAAGACGCATAAATTATATTTTTAGCGCACATTTTTGCACAAATATAAGCTCTCTGCCCATGCACAATACTTCTCTCTACGATCATTCGTTTAAAATTTTCCTGTGGAAAAACGTTACTCTAGCAGGAACAGGCTTTTCGGTTTTTTTTTTTTTCAAAACGACAAGTCGCACAATTTTTTTATTTGGTGCACATTTGCAGCAGATTACGCACTAATTATACGTTCCACTCATATCACTCTAGGAGCTACTTTCCTGCTGGGGTAACGTACACGGCGGGTGACCCGTTGTTGGTGGCCTGTCGGCGCGGCTTAGGTGAGTGCCTACTGCCTACGCAGACATTTTATACGCTCTGGCATGATGAAAATAAACGTGGCAAAAAATACTTCAATTTTCAGTTAAAATAATATTTTATTGTAATAATCGAATAATTCTCTTGGAGACAAACTCTCTAAATATTCTTTATATTTGGTAATGTAGTCAGTTTTCAATAAAGTCACTGCACGTCTGTATTGGCTTTTTTCTGATGTTGGTAATGTTGTCCATGATACACTTTCGGCTCCGCCCGCTGGATTGAGCATATAAAATAAATCTTTGCTAGTCCTGAAATAATATTGATCTTTTAAATTTTCGGATGAAACGATTCCTTTTTGGAACAAAGTTTGCGGTAGGAATTGACAGGTAGAAACAGTCACGCTGATAAAACGTTATGCTCCATGCTACTTTCCCTCTTTCTTTCTATTATATACGAGTGTGTGTGTGTCTGCGTGCGAGTATCGCCTTCGGGATCGCAGAGACGACAATTCGAGTGAGAGTATGGTACGATTCACACCAACCGGCTCGCATCGCGCCGGGCCGGGCGGCATTTTACAATGCGGTAAAGAACATTGAAATGTATCAACAGTAATTACAGTTCATATTTGCATGCAACTTACGCATGCGACACGTCGCGACGCGTCGCGGGATGCCGACGGAGGTAAATATGAGTTGCATGCAAATATGAACTGTAATTACTGTTGATACATTTCAATGTTCTTTACCGCATTGTAAAATGCCGCCCGGCCCGGCGCGATGCGAGCCGGTTGGTGGGAATCGTACCTATCGCGTAAGAAACTTCGTTCCAGCCGGTCGATTCTGTAAAAATCTCACCGTGAAAACTTAGGTGAAGCGAGTTCGTTTTTGGTAGGAATTGACACTATTGACAGCTCACTCCACGCTCACTTCACCTAAGTTTTCACGGGTGAGATTTTTACAGAATAGCACCGCTGACGGGGTTACCCCGACCGCACACATTTTTTTTGTCACCCATCTAACGACTTGTAGACCGGTCCAAAGGATACGGACCTTTTCCGATTGCTCTTAAAATCTTTTACTGTAAGTAATCGGTTGTAAGAAAGAAGTCATAAGTTATAGCAATGACAGTTGCCTTACAACCGATTACAGTAGGTACACTAGACCTTAGAGTCTAGTGCAGTCTTTCTCAAAGTGGGCGATAACGCCTCCTTGTGGGCGCTGGAGGCCTAGAGGGGGGGCGGTAAGGAACCCAGAAAAAAACGGAGGGTGTTGAAGTGGTTTAGGGGGGCGATGGCTGATTTGTAATTTCATCTACTTTTATTTAGTTCATATTTCTGCCGTTTGATTGTATAAAAACTAAAAATTTCGTAGGATAGTCCGTGAGCAATCAAGATTTATGCAATCCTGTATCAATCGGCTGGTTCCGATGCCGATTGCCTATGAATTCGGATTTTATTCACTGCTTTGATGACATGTTGCATAAATATCTTGCAACGAAATGTCGATGAACGACGCAATGTACTGCGAGCACACCTGGAATTTTGCTTTTTAAGCACAATCTGTTTGACTCTGTGATAGAGTTCTTGGAATACAAAGATACAGAATTGCGCGACAACCTCATCACATCAATGAATGATATCGCGTACATGACAGACCTGTATAAATTGTAATGTTACTAGGTATGCCAAATCGCTTGAATTTTTTTTTGTCACAGTAAAGCCTGTATGTATACAAATACACTAGTTTTTGTTGTAGTCAAAAATACCTAGTAGTTTTGATTTTATAGGCATTCAAAGTATCGAAAAATATCGAGACCCGCTAACAGTCACGTGACCGCTTGTGATGTCATGTCACAACGCCCCGCGCGGGCCGCTGTCCGCTTTGTATCATGTCGCCAGCGGTTATAATAGGTGTAATAGCTTGCGCAGTATTTTGTTGTGTTTTCGTCCGCGTATAAGTTAATAGTCTAATAATAGTAAATATTATTCGATTAATAAAATGGATGAAGGATTCGAAAAAGGGCAATCGGATAATCTACCTAAAATAGATGGATTAATGGTTGCGCATTATTTATCTACAAATAGTGATTTCGTTGCCGCCGAAATGCGAGGAATAAAAATGCAAAGTAAACTTTCCTTGCTACTACTTAATCTACTTATGCTTAATAGTTTATCTGTTCTAAATTGTTTTATCAAAACAAAATACCCAACTAATGTCGTAATGGAAGAATGCAACTCAAATAGTAGAAGTACCTACCTACCATTAAATTACCTTAAAGACAAAATGTATTATAGTTTTTGAAATGTATTATAGTTTTGTAGCTATAGGTAGGTACGTATGTACCATATATACAGTGTGTTAGGTTAAACGAGGGACATATTTTAAGGGAGTGTAGTACTCATGAAAATGAACAACTTTTAATATGGGCCTGACTCAAAAATATGAAAAAAAAAACAGCTGTTCCCCACATTTTGTCCAGTTATGCGGACAGAAATGTATAGAGCGGCTGGTTTTTTTTTCTCGATTTCAATGTTGGTTTCTTAGTAAAAGTTCTTCATTTTTATGAGTACTACACTCCCTTAAAGTATGTCCCTCGTTTAACCTAACACACTGTATAGGTAGGTAGTGCTCTTAGTAAATTTAAATGAATACATACATTGATTTATTGCAAACTAGCTACCGTCAGCAGCTTCGCCCCCGTTTCCCTCGGGAACTATACATTTTCCCAGGATTAAAAGTAGCCTATGTGTGTATTTGTTATCCAGACTTCGTCCAGATCCGTTATCCAATAGTTTTTGCGTGAAAGATACCAAACACACACACACTCACAAACTTTCGCATTTATAATATTAGTAGGAAGTAGGATAGGTACTTAGGATGTAGATGTAGTGGGTTGAACGTTACAGATGTACTAAACCTTTTTTATTTGTATTTTTTTTACTAACAAAATACGTAAGGCCATTTTATTTAATTAAATTTTTATTGCAAATGTAGATGTTCAAACGGATGTACTAAACCTTTTTTATTTATTTGTATTTTTTTACTTACAAAATACGTAAGGCCATTTATTTTTATTTGAAACTTATTTCAGATCGGCAAGATACTGCTATGGCGATGATGCTATTGGTTATGTTAATGTACTCTGTGCGCGAGCGGACTGAGTGAGCCAGACTGAGCGTCATGAGCGTGTTGTGCGATGACATCACACCGTCACCGGCAGCCCGCGTCATGCGGTTACAACTTGTTTTATTTCTAAATCGGAAACTAATTGACGTATCGAAGTAATTCTTTCAGTAGTATTTTTTATTTTTGACAGAGAATATGGAGTGCTAATAATCAAAATTAGGTAACATTCTTCATTGTACCCTGGATTGTGGTCGATCAACGATTTTTGATAGCATTCCCATCGTCATATTTGTATGAACGTGGATTTAGTGCTGTGGCAACGTTGCTTATTAAATGAAAGTCATAGTAAGATGTGGTAAAGTAAAAAAAAATTGGGGTGCCCTGAAAAATAATTGATTTTCAAAGTGGGCGGCAGATGAAATAAGTTTGGGAACCTCTGGTCTAGTGTATCACTTTTCCTATAAAACACAGTAGGGTATATCATTGAATAAATTATAACACCTTTATTCCCCCAGCGGTTGAAAGGTGAAGTATTGCTTCTGTAAACTTATTGAATCTTGTTGGTGTAAAGAAATTCGATATAAATTTTTCGGGGTTAAACGGCGGGAAACCGTATGGACCCAACACAATAGGTACTTTAAATGGGATCTTTAAGGTTTTACTTTTTATGTTTTTTATTTTTGAAAAACATACCTACTTACATTGAACTTAGAACTTACTTTAAGGTGGGAGGTAATGGCTCTACCAGCATTATCCTAGGTGTCTCTTCATTGTTATGTTGTGTTGGCTCACTTATGGCTTCATTGTGTTCCTCCTGGTCATGCTCAGGCCCACTAAAAATCAAATCATATCAATAGTATTGGTTTACTAGCATATTGGTTCTTGCTCCACATTCGTTTTTTGTAAAAGAGTTATCTCAAGTAGAATTATAGGCAAGACAGCTTGCTTGGAGTATTATGAAAAGAAACAATCGAAACAACACCATTTATGAAACTAATATTTTTTTTTTGTATTGACAGAGTAGTAGGTACTTACGTATCAGTTACTAATTCCCCATCATAGCTTAAATTCATGTCTTCATCATTTACTATTTGGTTGGTATGGTTACAAACAGAGACAGACTCTGTTTGTAACCTTACTTCTTCAATATGCTCTTCAGGCTCCTGTATTACTGAACTGCTGGTGTTTAAGTCCCCATTTTCCGATCTGCAATCCTGACTAATATTTTAAATGCGAAAGTAAGTTTGTTTGTTACGCTTTCACGCTAAAACGGCTGAACAGATTTCAATGAAACTTGGCACATGGGTAGGCCATGACTTGGAGAAGAACACAGGCTTATTTTCATCCTAGATCACAGACGAAGTCGCGGGCAGCAGCTAGTCATTAATTATAGATGAAAATGAGATCATAAAATATTGTTGAAAGCAAGGTTACAGGGATTATGTGACTGAAAGGTTAATTGTTTTATAGGTATATCTACTAGACTAGTTTCTGCCCGCAACTTCGTTCGCAAGGAAGACATAAGACACAAGGTTAAGTATATTGAAGTAACAGCCACATTTCCCGCCGTGCTATGGGACTAAATTTCAAGAGTGGAATAATTAAGGAATGCTTTCGGCACGCACGATTTTTTTTTTCGCTAAATCCTAACTTGGGGAACTCTTTTGGGTTGCTTTAGTAGTATTTGAAGCCAGCCAGCCGATTAGATAAGAAATAACAAAAATAAAGGAATTTGAAAAAAAAACAGGAATACTGACTTTCGGAAAACTTGTTATTTAGGTGTTCGAGCCTACGCTCGACCCACAGTGAGATTACCCCCTTGAACTTTGCGCATTTGCAGTGTGTATCTACCCTCAATTTCCCTTACATTTACGCTGTGACAGGTACGTGCCTAGCTGCCATCGCCGGTTAGCTTGTCATGTCAGTACGTCTTTGAACTTTGCAGTGAGCAGTGTGTTAGGAAAATAATTACCTATATAATATTTCTAGTCTACTACAATTAAAATTAATGGCTCCTCACGAAGATAATGAGGTAAGAACACCTTTCTTATTAAGTGATTGTGATAAAAGTGATTAAAATAACATCTTAGGATGTGCACTTGTTGCGAATGCCCGCTCTCAGGACGGCAGACTCGCTATTATATGTGCAATGGGGTAAGCCCCCAAATACATCCACCCAATTTGAGGGATTAATTACCGCCGGATACCGGCCAAAACGTCGGCTGCGATTCAGCAAACATCCACGAGACTTAGATCGAGGCCGGCTGCGCAGCCTTCGAGATGTCGGCTGAGCAGCCGACATCTTAATTTGATACGACGGTCTCTCAGTGCCACAAAGTATGCTGCGAGCTGTCTTCTAAATCTATCCTATTGCTCACAGATCATGGAACGCACTACCATGGGCGAACTCGCCAACTGGGAACCCCCTCCTGATGAGGAGACAGTATACACCCAATTTGTCAACAAGATTGACGAGATATACCCAGAAGATTGGAGATCCTGGATTATAAACTGCGTCGACTACGAGGACCTCTTCGGTAGCAAGATATCGTCAGATGACGAGTGTCGACTACGTTTTGCAATGCCCACGGTTCAGCTTGCCTACGTTTTCTGTGATAATACCACAACGTCCCTAAGTGAGCGAAAGTATAAGACAATAAAGAGGAAGTTGATTAACTGGCCTATAGGTCGCGCTCTAATTTACGCGCCTTTCGCTACAATGAAAAAGATTCACCCAATAGACGCGTTTAACGGGTTTTACGAGTTCCTACCAACAATCAAGCCTCAGTTAATATCACAAACTGAAGCTTCTAGACTTCTTAAGTCCCGAGCTCAAAGGTCAGCTTCACCCTCATCATCTACACAGAGTTATGGCAAAAGGCCTCATAGTCCAAAGATGGACCAAAATCCTAGGATTGAGAGGCTGGAACGTCTTATGGAGCAGCAAACTGAAATTCTACAGCAGGTTCTGCATTCTACTAGTAAGACTCACCCTCATCAAAATTCAATGGTGAATGAGCCAGAGTCTTCAAACGATAGTGAAGACGGTAGTTGGGCTGCACCGCCACTAACATTAGAAGAAAGAGGCCCACACCAAAATCTCTCGTCTTGTGAGGGAACTACTGCAGCGCAAGCAAGTTCCTCTAATAGTGTAGAAGAACTCTTTAACAACTTCAACCCCGAAACCAAAGAATCAGAGGCAAAAGTTGGTGATGCAGATGCATCTCTCGCGAAGCAAGGAATTCAAATTCAGAGACTAAATAGCGAAAAGTGGAAAAATATCCGGTATGCAGATGTTCAAAAACACTTTACCGCAACCCCGGTTTTTACCTCCTTAAAGGTTAATAGCAGTCTTGCAAGCACAACGCCTCCTTGGCAAATGATTACGTTGTTAGAAAATATGGATCAATGTTTAGCTGCAGTCTCTCATGGCCTCCTTCAACAAAGGGAATGTTTCATGGAAACTTTTAAAAATGCTTCTCTGGAAGTGAAATCTCACATTAGCAAAAACTTTCTGGGATCAGAATGCCATTTCCGGAAAACATCTGATGCACTCCTTCAATACACATGCGGAAAAAGAGCTGAGATACTACAGCATAGGCGAAGTGTTTATAAGCCCACCAATAAGACGTTAAATGAACTATTACACTCAATTCCGCCTTCAGCAACTCACCTTTTTTCGGAACCTCAATTGTCAGATCTAATCAAGGAGCAAGGAGGCCCGAACAAGTTTTTTCCAGCAAAACAACGAAACCATACAAACTCTTATAAACCCAGGCCTTTTAAGACGCCGGTCACCCATCAGGAAACTAGGTCGAAGACACGAACCGGAGATGACGCTAGAAGATCTAACTATAGACAAGACAGATTCCCGGGTCGATTCTCAGGAAAGCGCCCTTCTACAACACCTACCGCGAAAGCGAAGAAAACTAAATTTGAAGGAAGAAAATACTAACTTCACGGCGGGACAGGTAAAGAATAAATTCCTTTTGGGAAGTGCTGGGTGCCTCAAAAAATCTCCTGTCAATAATTTCTGGCTACAGAATTCCTTTCGCATGCACCCCACCATTAAAAGTTTTCAATGCGGATATCTGTACTCGACTAGCGCCTAAGCCCTCTACGGTCATGACTCTAGAAGTCGAGAAAATGATAGAGTGTGGTGCAATTGAAATATGTAACAGTCCTTCCGGATTTTTATCTCCCATGTTTCTAAGAAAGAAATCGGACGGCTCGAACCGGCCAATATTGAATCTAAAGCTATTAAATGAATATCTCAGTCCCCCTAAATTTCACTTAATAAATCACCACAAAATCCCACTCTGCTTAGACGAATCTGATTATATGATCAAAATAGACCTTTCACAAGCCTATTTCCACATTCCGATTGTGGAATCTCATCGTAGGTTTTTAGCCTTCTATTATAATAGTACAATATTCCAAATGACCTGTCTGTCTTTTGGCCTTGCAACAGCCCCTTACATATTTGCAAAGATAACTAACTGGATTGCAAACATTTTCAGGGAAAGAGGAATCAGGGTGGTAGTCTACTTAGACGATTTCATGATAATGCATCACGATCCGGCCATCCTTCTGCAACAGAGCAAACTAGTTCAGGAATATCTCACAGAAATGGGCTGGTGCATAAATTTTCAGAAATCATTTCTCATCCCCTGTCAAAGCGTGGAATACCTCGGAATTTTGTGGAATACAAAGGCAAATATAAAAAGGCTACCGACCCCCAAAATTTTAAAAATTATACAATTGATTCGAGAAATCCTACAAAATCAAACGTGGTCTTGGTGGACCGCCAAAGTTTTATTAGGGAATCTAAACTTCGCGAATTTTGTCATCCCACTCGGGAGACTACATTCTCGTCGTATCCAAATAGAAGCCAACCGGCTTCCAAGAGAACACAAGCAGAAAAAATTTCCTCTCCCAAAAATTGTTGCCCAGAAGCTCCAATGGTGGCTCTGCAACATACGAAAATCATCACCGATTCATCAAAAGTCTGCCACAAGCTTCATCACGACCGACGCTGCCTGGACCGGTTGGGGTGCAACAATCAACAACCAAAAACTACAGGGCCGGTGGGACAACTCTCAGAAATCATGGCACAGCAACAGGAAAGAGCTCTGGGCTGTCTTGGAGGCACTCCGAAGATCCGGAGTCCGATTAAAAAATCAGACAGTGATGATTCAGTCAGACAACCGGTCAGTTGTTGCTTATATCACCAAGGAAGGCGGAACCAAGTCCCCAAAGCTCTTGGAAATCACCGAAGAAATTCTACAATTGGCCAGATGTCATCGGATAGATTTGGTAGCCCGGTATCTACCCGGACGGTACAATGCGATGTCCGACAGTCTATCAAGAGCAAAGACAATGCCGGAGTGGACGCTGAGCGAGCCAATTCTTCGGTCAGTATTCCGAAAGTGGGGTACCCCGACAGTCGACCTTTTTGCAAGCGCCCGTTCAGCAATCACGAACAACTATGTGAGCGAGGATGCAAGAGATCCCAATTGTCTATTTGTCGATGCATTCAGCCGGCCATGGAATTTCAAGCTGGGGTGGATATTTCCCCCTCCATGTCTCATACCACGCGTTCTACAGCATCTCAAGAAGTGCTCAGGAATCTACTATCTTGTGACGCCACAATGGGAGCGAACCTTTTGGAAAACAGAGGTCAAGAGACGAGCTCTGGGTCAGGCATTCAAGATTCCTTGCTTGTACAAGAACCTAGTAGACCTGAGAACGGGACGCCCCCCTCCCGAGATAAAGGACCTGTGTTTGCAGGTCTGGAGGGTACGGGCTGGTCTCGTTTAGTAGAATCATGGTCAAGCGAGAGCCAAGAACTTCTGGAAACGTCGTGGCGGAAGTCAACTTTAAAAACTTATCGTTCCGCTTGGGAGCGCTGGAAGTCATGGGCTTTGAATAATGATTACCAAATGGATAACCCAAAACCTCAAGAGGTAGCGAAATACATTCATTTCCTTCACAAAGAAGTAAAACTAGCAGCTAAAACCATCGCAGTCCACAAATCCGTAGTTACCACGTTCGCAAATCCTGAAATGAGCAGTAGACTTAGTGGTCATCCACTCGTACAACAGATGATGAAAGCGGTCTTCAATGCACGACCACCTGCACCAAAACCAAAAACGTGGAATGTCTCTCAACTAGTTGATTTCTTACGGACATATGAGATTGATAATAATAGTATTTTTCAAATATCGCGGCACCTAGCTGCATTGCTTCTACTATCGTCGGGTAGAAGAATTCATGACCTGACGCTTCTGGATATAGGACCAGAACTGTTAGAGTCCCATAATAGTTATATTGTATTTTGGCCACGATTCGGCTCGAAAACTGACTCGTCTAAGTATAGACAATCTGGTTGGCAGTTATATGATAAAGGTGCTGAAAGATTAAACATAGTACATTGGGTTAATAGACTGATTGCCATCAGCAAATCAAGAAGGGGTAACCAGACCAGCCTATTCATATCCACTCGGGGTAAAGTTAAAGAAGCCTCCAGAAGCGTTATAGCTGGTTGGATTCGAACGTTGTTCAAGGATGCACAAATCAACGCATCTCCTGGAAGCTGTAGGGCAGCAGTCAATTCAGATAATTGGATCAATAGAAATCTTAATCTTGATGAAGTATTGAAACGAGGGAACTGGAGATCAAGGGAGACTTTCTTTAAACATTACTTTAAAGAAATCCCAAATCAATCAAAAGGGAATTTAGATAGTATAAGTCAATCATTTTCCCCAATCTAAGCTAAGTAATATAATTAACAATGGAAGACTGATTTTCTTTTTCTTTTTGTTATTTTCTTTGATTAAACTATTTTCTTTATTAGTACAACTTGTCTTAATTACATATGAAGTAAAATATTTCCCTGTTACATCACAGTACGTCTAGCTAGCCATCGCCGGCAGATTATAAACACATCTCACTGTGGGTCGAGCGTAGGCTCGAACACCTAAATAGAACCGTTTTCCCCCCGAAGGGAAGAAAACGAATATTTAGGTTTCAGCCGTAGCTCGACCCACACTTGCCGTTCTTGCCGGCTTGTGATTGTGAGAGTACTGACATGACAAGCTAACCGGCGATGGCAGCTAGGCACGTACCTGTCACAGCGTAAATGTAAGGGAAATTGAGGGTAGATACACACTGCAAATGCGCAAAGTTCAAGGGGGTAATCTCACTGTGGGTCGAGCTACGGCTGAAACCTAAATATTCGTTTTCTTCCCTTCGGGGGGAAAACGGTTCTATTGTGTGACAAATATCTGAAACAGTACAGTAGCACTTTGTTGACCACAGTGTGAAGAGACAGTTGAGTACATGATCCCCCAAGTGGAATGACTGAATTTCTTCATCATACTTTGTACAATAGTTTTCACTAAAGTCACAATGGATCACTGCATCCTTTTCAGTCATGTTTTCTTTCAGTGCCTTCAGTGTCTTGTACTGGTGTATGATGTTGGTTTCGTGGTTCATAAACTTTGGTAACTCTTACATGAAGCGATAAATTCAGTATTCCACCAGCCGTCATCAGTATTCCGTAAGCCGTCAGTATTCCGCCAGTCGGAATAATGGAATACTGACGTGAAATACTGATGATCGAGGAGTTTTTGGCTAAAAATGGATCTTTAAAATATATTTTTTAAATCTCAACCTTATAAACCGATAAATTAAGCAAATATTTCATCGTTCTACATTAAAATAAAACAAATTATCTAAAAACTTACGATCGAAATCATTTACCGAAGTTTTTACAAATCGGCTGGCAACGACACTCCTCGTCGATTGATGCGACCGTACTAAAGGGCCGAGGGGACGTTAGTCGGGTTAGTCCTGCAAAGGGTGTGCGGGTGCGGGGCGGGGTGCATTTCTCTATCTTACTAAGCGGCAACGGTGTGAAGTTTTGATAATGTGTGTTTTTACTAGGAAATACACCTCGCCGGAATTTTATCTCAAAACCGAGTGGCAAAATGCAAAACGATTGAAGCCTATCTATTAGGTACCTATGTGAAATATTTATGTTTACAATATAAGTCTTAAACAGTCAGAAAACTATTCTAGTTTATAGTTTTAGTGACAATTATCACTTTATTCTACAAGTACCTATGTTATTTTAAAGGGCTTTGAGTAAAAAAAGATAGGCCAGTATCAACCGGAAAACTGACGAGTTTTGGTGTTTAGAGCCACTTTTCACGTATTCATTGTAGTTAGATTTTAACAAAATCGGGTGCAGACCTATAACTTAGTCTATATATTACTCTAGAACCTATAAATATTTATATTTTTTGTAAATACTAGTGCTGCATGACAGTACGCGCAAAATTCCTCTTTTAAAATTTAGTCCCCTATTACTTCGTTTTCGCTTACATTCTTCGACTTTTTTCTTGGCTCCGTAAGGTCGTAGCGTGATGTTAAATAGCATCTAACGTTCATCCAGAGTTAGGCTATCAAATGCAAAAAGTTTTTTTAAAATCTGATTGGAACTTGCAGAGTTTAGCGTGTTCAAACAAACAAACTCTTCATCATTGTAATATTATACATAGTAGATTATTACATGTGTGTAACATGTGATTGATGTTGCAGATAAAGTATGAGCAGCATTTATAATATTCGATCTATGGAAATAACAATTAATACCTAATTAATTAATAAATATAACAAAATTATATCCTAAGTTAACTATAACAATTCACAAACTAAAATATAGCGTCGAAAAATTCATCTGCATCGCTGTCGACTGGTAATGTACCCAAGAGACTGGCGGCACTATCTCGTTGTATGGCAATGCTTAGCCTCTCGCCAGGGTAGAAGTCAGCCCTTGGGTCACGGGAAGTCAACCAGCCATTTCAAATGAGCACTCGGACACCACGGCCCAAGGGTTTTAATCCCAAATGGCTCGAAAATATAATTACCAATAACGTTATTATACTTTACGTTGAGGTTTTCCGTAGCCGCAGCAGCAGCACCAGCGCAGCACGCCGAGCCAGGAAGATAAGATGGCGCAAGAGTATCGACACACGTTGCATCCCACACTAAAGACATGCCGTCCGGTCTCTAGCCATCGTTGCGTGCCAAGCCATTTGGTTCTAATACACTTCGTCACAGTGACAGCGATGAGGAGAACAGCAAGGAGCCCCTAGTCGTAGGGAAGTAGCGAGGCGGAAAGTATTGTCGTCAAACAAAGTGCCTATGTTCGACGTCGGTAGTGCATGAAGCCACAGATCAGACTCCCATTTACCCACAGCCAGCAGGCGCGCACGCACCGCAGTAGCAGACGTGTTAAGTAAATTGTCCTGTACTACTCAACCAACCGTCTCTGGGAAAATGGATTATCGGGTAGATCTGAGTTCGTGCAAGCGAGTCTCCAGGCAACCGTAGCCTTGGTGAAGCACGGTACATCAAAATTAATCAGTGTGAAGGCTAGGGTTTTCCGGATTAATTTCTCAGTGCCATGAACCTAGGATATGAAAGCCGGTAAACTAATACTAGAAAATTTGCAGAAGCATTGTTTTCTATGTAAGACTGTTGTCCAGGTTCAACTTTTAGTTAGTACAATTTATTGAATTGATGCTCTGATTATTGCCAAAAGTAATGTAAAGAATTTTGGTTTTAAACTACAGTGTAAACTCTTTATAACGTTGTCCTTTATAACAATAAACTTCCTGTAACGTTGAAGTGAGCCCAACTTGGTTGGTTTGCGTTAAAACCCACTTATTGAAACACTTTATAGCGATACGCCATTCTCTATTATGAAGAAATGTGTTCATATTTTTAGACAGTAAACATTTATGGGTATTATTGTTTATGTTATGTTATCAGGTAACAAAAGACTTTGAAGCTCCGAAACATCCGAGGTCGGTCTAGCTTTTCTCGGAAGTGATGGTCTTCGACCAAGCATACTGGGTACCTATCGTATTATCAGTCGTAAACCTACTTTGAAACTTAACATGGCTAGCAAAAACCGTCAGACAAAGTTATCAGACTATATGTGTAAACAATAATTTATAAGCATTTATTATCTAAGACATACATATTAAAAATTCTTGTTAATTTGGTTGTTTTTTTGTTCACTCCATATAACGATAACTCTCTATAACGACAAAAAATGCTCAGTCCCTTGAGTTTGGTTTTAAAGAGTTTACACTGTATTTTCATAATAATTATAAGTGAATGTTTTCTTTACCCAGTTTGCTCCTTAACTTTCATAAAAGGTTTTGCATTTTTCAACTGATCAAAACATTGTAGTTTAAATTTATGTTCTTTTTCCTTGTATGATTCATGAACTTGTTGTTTTTCTTCCTCAGTCAAAGACAGCCAAGATTTGGTTGCTTCAATTAGATTACTTTGATACTGGAATTACAAATTTAAATTGGAATTTAAACCATGTTTTAAATATATATGTCCTAAAAACACAGTTTGGAGGACTCAGATCATATTGTTACAGATTTTGAAGGCACTACGCTTTTTTCTTAAGATCAGCATTGGCTACAGGAACAATTTGCATCTGAAATGTTTTATCCTTTGAAGGACACAAAAAGGTTATATATTGTGTTGATTACCTTTCCATCTATACACAACACATGGCTGATCTAGATTAAAACTAGTCACAGAATTCAAATTAAATATTGTATGTTTTGCGCAAGCCCTTATCCCAGTGCTCTGGAAAACAAAGCTCCTCGACACAAAAACAGTAAACTAATCTACCCTTTCTGCTGCTCTGAAAACATTGAATAATTGTACTTACATACTTAAAAAGCTATACTTCCCAGTTTTAGCAAACCTTGCATTGTATATGTTTATTGTTCAGTGAGAAGTCTGCAATACTGAAAATGTATAGTTTGATATGTCGTCGTGCGTACTTCAGGGCGAAAACGGACACAATGACAAAAAGGAGAGTAGCTATGAGCTCGATTCCAGAGAAAATCAAAACAACTCTATTTTGCACACTTTAGAGGCAAGTACTAAATACCATTTGTACCTATTATTGTACCCGGCGATAGTGTTGCAGGTTGCCGAATCCTCAAGATAACCCCAGTTAGTCAGTACCAAAGAATGCTCCTGTACTGAGTCTAATTAAAGTATTGAAAATGAAAGATGTTAACCTTGGTTTCAGATGAGCCTTTTTGTTTACAATACAGTTTGATATAAAAAGCTAATGCAGTTTCGGGAAATTTATTAGCTTTTCGTTTATTCCTCTTCGATTCCATATCATCCAAATTCAACAAAACTAAAGGTAGTTTTTTAACTTCAAGTCTTCACTTCAACAGCTATTCATCGAGAATATTTTTTTTTTTTAAAGGCTAAGGTCTGAGACCATGTTGCCTAGTCATCAGTTACAATTTTTTTTTTTAGTCTAACATGACATTAGAATATGGGTGTACACATTCTAATGTATTAGGAGTATTTGGCAGCAAATGTATCGAATCAAGTTTCCCGGTAAACTTCGCTGAGGTAGCCAAAACTACAAAAAAAATCTCAGCTCCATTTTACCGGGATCGCGTCTGTTTCAATGATTCCACATATTGTCCAGTTGCGCAGACACTTGAGATACAAAACTACACCAATTTTACATCACAATATCCACTAGGAATCAATTTGCGAATAATTAAAACAGCCAACTACATAGATTTCACTCGAAGAAATCCCGCCAAAAACTCTCGAGAATAATATTTTAAAAATAAACATTTTTTTTTCCTTCGGGCTGGCTATGGCTAAGGTCTTATACCATACCGCCTGGTCTTCAGTGCTTATTGTCCTTCATGACTAAAAGTAAGACCAAAGCAAGCCTCGTCTTCAGTTTAAATAAACAATCACAGAACACGATGACAATCGGATCAAAACCAAAACAAGGATATAAACATAGAGGAAAGTAATATAGATATAAAAGTACTCTGTGAAAACAAGGTCTCTTCATATGCTGCGTTCCGAGTTGGGAAATAATCGATTTGAGCGAGCTTAAACCCGTACCGAATTAGCGTGAGCGCGATAATGATGTCTCGTGAATCGTCATAGATGACGTCATGACATGCGCCATCTTGCGATTATTTGAGCGCTGTGAGCGATTATAGCTAATTCGGAATGCAGCCATTGTCTGTGACTCTTTGCATCCGTCCAACTTTTTGAATGACATTATGAATTTATGACAATCACATGATGACACATCGTTGATGACCCATACCTTGTTGATGACTGACACTGACATTGACTTGACATTACAATTTCATTCGCATCATTCTATTTTTCATATGGCAAGCTAGTTGACAGTATTAAAAACATCAATTGCTCCAGCATAAAGGCGCGTCCCATCTAGGGCCGTAGGGCCTATTGGGGCCTCCAGGTAGGCCTCGAGGCCCCAATAGGCCTTACGGCACTCGCGAGACTTTTGCTGTTTTTTGCAGTGCGTCCATGAGGAAGCGCTGCAAAAAACAGCACATAAGATCACGATGAAAAGAATGTGCTTTTAACTTCAGCAGCATTTATAGTAATAAGCATGCAGCTATCTCCACTAGAGGCTAGGGCATCATTCCTTTTGTTTTTATTTTAATAAACAGAACTCCGAGAATCCCCTAACACCGGGCGTTCCCGATACAAATTAATAAAATTCGTTCGTCTGGATGGATCGTCAGTCCACTCCATTTTGGCGCGAATACAAACACAATTCGGTGTAGCGGCGGACACAAGCGCACCTAATTGTGACCGGTCGCGTAGCTCGTCCCCGCTACCCAGAGCCGTGCGGCTTCCTTTGAAGTAGACCGATAACCAGCGGGTTGAGCAAGGCCCTAGCGGGGACGCGCCTTAATTAAATTTCCGGCTATACGAATCTGAATACAATCTTTATCGATGTCTTGTCTTTACCTTTTTTTGTTGGCGTTTTTGTCGTAGTTGGGTTTCAGCAAGGAGTTTATTTTAGAAACGTAGGTACTTTAAGCGTTGGACATAAAGTGTAATGAGGTCTTTTTGTACTATAACGTACTAAATACCAATTCCATGGGTTTTAGTTTTTAACCTTCTTGTTTTTTCAGTAAGTGTTTACTGGTGTCTTTGATATACGTATCGATACGAACGGTGGTATCCACTGTTACGTTTTTTTTTTGTTTTTTTGTTTAGCCTGTGCTGTCCCACTCCTGGGCAAAGGCCTCCCTCCACTCCTTCCATCTTTCGCGAGCCCGCGCGTCCTCCTTCCAGTTTTGATGGAACCTATCCAGCTCGTCCCGCCATCTCCTACGTGGTCCTCTACTGTTACGTTAGGGCATATTATATTCTGCGGTCTGCAATCTGTGGATCTGTGGTTTCACTCTGTCTGCTCCATTAAAATACACTGACCTCTATCATACAGTACTTGTATAGTACAGTTCAGTGATGAAAATAATATACACGGTTATTGGTAAAACATTAAATAACTAATAACAAAAAGTTGTTCATAACGATGAGTACAATGACCTCTTCATTGTACTCATCGTTATGAACAACTTTTACTATGAGACCAATTTGCCAATAACCCCGTATAAAAAAAATAAACTGTCTGCTGTAAGAAGTGGTGCCAGATAAGAGCGACATTTCGCCATAGCTACTTGAAAGGGTGTCGGGACTGAAGGTGACCAATTTATCGATCGGTCGACTGGTTACTATTTCAACGTTAAAGTCCATTTTAAAGTTTCATCCCATTCACTCCTGCGTCCTTATTCACCCCGTTTGTAGGTACTAAAAATAAATCGAATTGAAAACTATTTCTTTTTTAAACGGTTTTATTTAGCTCACCCCGTTTTTTTAAATCGGTAAATCGGAAAATAAAACACGTATTAGTTTGTATGAAACTGACAGGTGTCAAGAACGCATTCTCTCGTCGACCAAACTTTAGTATCGGAGCATCTCAAGATGGATGGAAAGCAGCACATAAAGTATTTTTTGCTCCGTTGGTGTAATTACTGTATGGCGTTCCATTGAGAGTATAGAATAGAATACTCTTTGTGTACACCATATAAATTACAGACTTAAATATAAAAACTGTACAATGGGCGGTCTTATCGCTAAGAGACAATCATCAACACAATCGACAATCTTTTAAAGATATGGTATGGTATAAATAAATAAATAATAATAAGTCACCATTTTTAACGTATATCAGAGGGACAATAGACACCGTTTTACACTGAACGAAATAAGTTGACATTGGCTTATTAGATGGGGATAAAAACTGCCAGTTGCGCTGCTTCCTAGAATTTGACAGCTAACTGTCACTATCCATACATTTTTTAAACAAGCGACTTCTTTTAAGCCTATTTAAGGCGAAAGCGCCAGGGTAGCCCGCGAAATTCAATTTTTTTTAGGTTTTTTGGAATTTGCTGGTCAGTATAAAGTTGTACGTTGATTAATATATGAATCGCGGCCGTAAGAAATATGTGTTTACAGAATTATAATCATTAAAGTCGTCAACACAACTCTCTAAGACCACGTAAGTCCAAAGAATAACTGTTTCATGAAATCATCATTCTTTGGACTTACGTGGTCTTAGAAAGTTGTGTTAATGACTTTAATGATTATAATTCTGTCAACACATATTTCTTACGGCCGCGATTCATATATTAATCAACGTACAACTTAATGCTGACCAGCAAATTGCAAAAAACGTAAGAAAATTTGAATTTCGCAGGCTACCTTAGCGCTTCCCCCTTAACTGATATAGTAAAGGTGTGTGTTAAATGTTTCTGCAAATAAGAAGATTTTCTAGTGGTTTTAGTATATGGTTTTTAGATTGTAGTCTTACGACTACAAATAATACAGGGACGAATGGGAATGGGATAAATAGTTTTTTAAAATTAAGGAGGAAGCGCTAAGGTAGCCCGCGAAATTCAAATTTTCTTAGGTTTTTTGCAATTTGCTGGTCAGTATTAAGTTGTACGTTGATTAATATATGAATCGCGGCCGTAAGAAATATGTGTTTACAGAATTATAATCATTAAAATCATCAACACAACTCTCTAAGACCACGTAAGTCCAAAGAATGATGATTTCATGAAACAGTTATTCTTTGGACTTTCGTGGTCTAAGAGAGTTGTGTTGATGACTTTAATGATTATAATTCTGTAAACATATATTTCTTACGGCCGCGATTCATATATTAATCAACGTGCAACTTAACACTGACCAGCAAATTCCAAAAAACCAAAAAAAAAATTGAATTTCGCGGGCTACCCTGGCGCTTTCGCCTTAAGTGGATATATTCAAATGGTTCATTTACATTTTCAGGTATTTTTTTCTTAAAAAACTGTTATCGGCGTTTATTACACTTAACGCGTACATAATAATATCTAGCAACAAAAAAGATTTACATAAAACTTCCAGACATAAAAATGGCGTCGCGACTTAGAGAGTCGCGGAGGATTTGATAATGCGACCGTGCGCGTCTACGGTCGGGGCGCACCGGCGTACTCTTCTGCCCACAGAGTACACTATAATTCTGCCGCTCCCGGCATCTCGCTCCTCGCTTGCGCTAGCTAGCGCGAAGGAAGGGGCGCGCCGCGCGCGTACCAACAACAATAAAATTCCCCGCCATGGCCATAAAGTTGCCTACAATAAAATTGCCCGCGCTACAAATCTTATTTCGCAAAAAATTGTGGCATCAGAATTCGAATTTAGGCTCATTTAAAAAAAAAAAAAATGGGCGACTTTAGGCTTCTTGAGTCAAAGTCAATAGATTTTGATGACTTGGAGCGCGCCGCATCTGGCAACTCAGACTAGCTTTGCTGTCATAAGCTGTATCTGTCAATGTCATGTTGTAGTAGTACTTTGTGTCATGTTGTATGTACTGTGCACAAAACGTAGTGTATTATATATATCCTCTTTCTGAGCTCAGCATACTTTTTGATAGACTGAAAGTACTGTGCTGCCGTGTCCTACGGTTTTGAAAACGTATCAATCCATTATTTTAAACTAATATCTTTATGCCAAATTGCAAATATCAACAGCTTGTGGCCCTTTGTCGTTGAGTTTGGTCTAGCTTGAAGTGAAGTGTGAAGAAAAAACTTGGACGAAATGTCGAATAAAAAGTGTGTATAGATCAGTTTAATATAAACCTCTACTATAAATTATATATTATTCCATAGCTACACTATCATTGTAGTCTAGCTTGAAGGACTGCGAAGATACAATGAAGAATGTTACCTAATTTTGATTATTAGCACTCCATATTCTCTGTCAAAAATAAAAAATACTAGTGAAAGAATTACTTCGATACGTCAATTAGTTTCCGATTTAGAAATAAAACAAGTTGTAACCGCACGACGCGGGCTGCCGGTGACGGTGTGACGTCATCGCACAACACGCTCAGTCTGGCTCACTCAGTCCGCTCGTGGTCGCGCGCCCGTGCCGTCGAAATTATACCTAAATACTTAAAAAAATGTCCAATCCAAATACTAGGAAATCATGCGTTGTGCCTAAATGTAAAAATACAACTACCAATTCACCGGAAAAGTTGTTTTTTATAGTTCCAAAGGACGTTAAAATGCGAAAAAAATGGATAAAAGCTATGAAGATTGTTCGTTCGATTGAAGCGGTGTTCTGGCGTGCTTCTACATTTAACCGTACATACATCACCTACTCTTTTTACTTGAACATAACCAATAGCATCATCGCCATAGCAGTATCTTGCCGATCTGAAATAAGTTTCAAATAAAAATAAATGGCCTTACGTATTTTGTTAGTAAAAAAAATACAAATAAATAAAAAAGGTTTAGTACATCCGTTCGAACATCTACATTTGCAATAAAAATTTAATTAAATAAAATGGCCTTACGTATTTTGTTAGTAAAAAAATACAAATAAAAAAAGGTTTAGTACATCTGTAACGTTCAACCCACTACATCTACATCCTAAGTACCTATCCTACTTCCTACTAATATTATAAATGCGAAAGTTTGTGAGTGTGTGTGTGTTTGTTATCTTTCACGCAAAAACTACTGGATAACGGATCTAGACGAATTCTGGGATAACACATAGGCTACTTTTAATCCTGGGAAAATGTACAGTTCCCGAGGGATACGGGGGCGAAGCTGCTGGCGGAAGCTAGTTTGCAATAAATCAATGTATGTATTCATTTAAATTTACTAAGAAGAGCAGTACCTACCTATATATACATACGTACCTACCTATAGCTACAAAACTATAATACATTTTGTTGTCTTTAAGGTAAAAATTTAATGGTAGGTAGGTACTTCTACTATTTGAGTTGCATTCTTCCATTACGACATTAGTTGGGTATTTTGTTTTGATAAAACAATTTAGAACAGATAAACTATTAAAGCTTACTTTGCATTTTCATTTCTCGCATTTCGACGGCAACGAAATCACTAAGTATTAATTGTAGATAAATAATGCGCAACCATTAATCCATCTATTTTAGGCAGATTATCCGATTGCCCTTTTTCGAATCCTTCATCCATTTTATTAATCGAATAATATTTACTATTATTAGACTATTAACGGACGAAAACACAACAAAATACTGCGCAAGCTATTACACCTATTATAACCGCTGGCGACTTGATACTAAGCGGGCCGCAGCCCGCGCGGGGCGTTGTGACATGACATCACAAGCGGTCACGTGACTGTTAGCGGGTCTCGATATTTTTCGAAACTTTGAATGCCTATAAAATCAAAACTACTAGGTATTTTTGACTACAACAAAAACTAGTGTATTTGTATACATACAGGCTTTACTGTGACAAAATTTCAAGCGATTTGGCATACCTAGTAACATTCTTCATTTGGAAAAATGTTACATTCAAATTAAGATGTTAAAAACTTATTTATTTAACGAAATTAGTTTCTTTTTTTGGTGTGAGTTTAAGGATTTGTATGTGGTTTCTTTTTCATGTACTTATGTTCCATATGTGTGTTACAGGTATGGTCTTATATTATCTGATGTGGGTAAACCAAAACCAACATTCCAAGCATCAAGGAATGTTTTTGGAAATGATTCTGATTCAGAAGACGAATCCAAGAAAAAACCAGCTTTGCTTCGACCAAGTGATAATACGACTAGACAGGTATGTTAAACTCTACTACTTTATGCCAAACATAAGTATTAATATATTTAAAACACCAAACAATGTGCCTTAAACCTGAAGATTATAGACTGTGCATAGCTGTCTGGCAGGGGCAGACTAACAGAAGAGTGTTGGGCAGTATCAGACTAACAGAAGAGTGTTGGGCAGTATCAGGTTGTATGTTGAAAAAAAAAATATCATTGTTGTTTATATTATCTAGTTGTATTGATGATTTTAATTCTGTGAATACATATTTTGTTATGTTTGTGAATCATTATTTTCATCTACATAAAACCCAACACCTGCAGATTGCAAATATGCAAGAAAATTTCAATTTTGTGGGATACTCTGGTACTTTCACCTTAAAGGGAAACATTTTGTTTGACAAAATTTATTATATTATTTACAGTCTCCAAAAATTCAATAAAGTAATTATGGCACAGATTTCCCGAATCCCAGTACTTGTTCAAATGTTTCATTGATCTAAAATTTGAACCTTGCAGGCCAAAATAACACAGGAAAAAGCATTGACAGAAGATCCAACAGTTTATCAGTATGATGAAATATATGAAGAAATGGCGAGCAAAAAGGAAAAGATTAAAGTTAAGACTAAAGAAGAAAAAAAACCACAGTATATAGAAAATTTAATGAAGGCTGCCAACAAACGGAAAATTGAGAATGAGCGCCGCATTGAAAGACAAGTAAGCTACCTAATGTGTTTTTTTTGAAGTTGGTTGCTGATAGGGATGCAGCCGATACCGATATATCGGCGATACTTCAGGTTTGCCGATATATCGGTATCGGCGATATTTTTATGGCCGATTCAACGATACTTTTCAAATTTCGCGCTTTAAAAATGTAATGTAAACGCGCGTGTTGTCCCGTCCATTTCGTTGCAAACGAGGCACGAACTATGTTCGGGGAAACTCCGCGCTTTATTCAGTGTTTTGTTTCGCCCGCCCGCTTTAGCCTCGCACTCGGACATCTATCCCATTTCGTTAGTTTGAATGTTGTTGCGCGTAGTATTTTTCCATGCAAATAAGATTAAGAATTACATATCGTAATTGTTTGTGTATTGTATGTCATTTATAAGTTATAACTAGTCGTTTGAGTCAAATAAAATAAATAGTAGTCATATCAACTTCAAAACACAAAAGTGCTATATGGCATCACATTGAAATTTCGACAATTGATAATTCCATAAAAATCTTATAAATGTTAATTTTGATTCCTAAAACTATTAATTAATAGTGTTTTATTTAATCTACCTTCCTTTTTGAATTCAGTAAGCGTATCGGTAACGGTATCGCCGATATTTTTATAAGAGTATCGGTATCGTATCGGCAAAAAGGCGTATCGAGGCATCCCTAGTTGCTGATCTTGGATAGTTTCTTTTTTATCAGAATGTTATTTTTTTTATAGTTATCATAATCATTTTACAGGTGCAAAAGGAAAGAGAAAAGGAAGGTGATGAGTTCCAGGATAAAGAAGTATTTGTAACATCTGCTTATAAAAAGAAATTGGAAGAAATGCGCTTAGAAGAAGAGAAAGAAAAACATGAAGAGTATTTGGAAAATATCGGAGATGTTACGAAACAAAAGGATTTAGGTGACTATTGCAAAATAATAGTATTACACAAACCTGGTTATAATGTTCCCGTTGCTGGGGCACAGGAATCCTCTCTGTGGGAGGCCGTACAGGGGTCGTAATCTAACACACGGGTTCAGTGCAAGCAAACAATCTAAATTATTTGGGTTGTAAATACTAAGACTACATTCTTCTCCTTAACCCCCTTACTAATAAAAGTTTTATAGCGTCGGTATAGTTACACAATGCTTTGTCTTCTTCTTTCGAAAGTCAAATTACTGACGACTGAAAGAGAGAAATCGGTGTAACTTATACATCTATTAGTAAGGGGTTAAGTGTAAACATAATGGTGACACACGGTAAAAGATACGCGGGGTAGGTTCGTAGTAAATGCACGGTTCGTGCGCGTGACGCGTCCTATAAGATGCAAAGTACCATAAGATGTATTGAAATATTACGTTTCACCAGCCTATACGCCGCGTAAAGGGTGGTGAACAGTACGCGATAAATAATAATACATAATGCGTGTGCAAAGTTTATCGTTGCACTCGAGGGGGGATTGGAGCCCGAGCCTAATGGAGCCGAGAAAAATGCTTACGCGTTTCATACTCGTTTGTAAACAACTGTAATTTAAGATTTTCTTTATCCGCAGGTGGTTTCTACCGTCACCTGTATGAACAGAAGTTGGGAAAAGATAATGAGGTAGTAAAAGATGAATTGCCAGAAAACAATGAGACGGCGAATTCATCGAAAAAAACGACATCTGATTCTATTGATACATTAAAGAAGAGAAATTACAGAAAGAGAAAATCATCAGATAGGGCTCGTTTATCTGAAGGAGAAATAGAGGACTCTGATGAAGAAATTAATCGCGTAAATTTAGACGATATCAGAATGGCTAAAAAGCATAAACAAGAAAATATCGATGCTGACTCGGACTTCTCAATAGACGAGTCAAGTGACGAAGATAAGGATGGTAAAGATGAAGATATAAAACAATTGAAAAGTAAGAGCCATAATAGCGACACTGGTAGTCCATTAGAAAAGAACAGTAAGCTTGACCTCGATAAAAAAGAATCAAATGAAAATAATGATCATATTGAAGAACCTAAAGAAAAAATTGATATTTGGAAGAAGAGAACTGTTGGAACAGTTTTTGAAGAAGCTCTAAAGAGATATTATGAAAGGAAAGCTGCAAGGGGTTCTTAGCACGAATTAATAGAAAAAACCTTTCATTTAATTACTAAGTAAAATTTATTTCATAGATAATTAGTTACGGTCCAACATAATGCGCCTTGCAGTGAACTGAAAAAAAAAAAAACAGTTGTTTACAAATAAACAAAAACAATAAAGTTTTAAAATATTAGGCATGTGTTTTAATAAATGGTTGTTACCTATGAATTCAGAAACTGGATCATTTTCTCCTTCTGCTCTCATTGTTCCAGTAATTTCCTCATTCTCAACCATTGGTAACACTAACTGGACGAATTCTGGTGTATATGGTGGTGCTATCGCATCTAAAACCTGTTGTTAAAAATTTACAAATAAGTGGTAGGTAATCACTCTAAGAGTAGTTCCAGTATCGCACAGCATTTTTTTTTGTGTTACTTCGTGGCACTTCCTTGGATATTTTCTTATATTATTAGATGTTATAAAATAATTTTTTGAACATTTTTACAACTATTTTGCAACTTTGTAGGTACTCTTTAGTTCTTGGAGATTCATCATCATCATCTATCTGCCTAGCCTTTTCCCAACTATGTTGGGGTCGGCTTCCAGTCTAACTGGATGCAGCTGAATACCAGTATTTTACGTGGAGCGACTACCTATCTGACCTCGACAACACAACTTGGTAATGCGATACCCCTTGGTAAGACTGGTTGTCAGACTTTCGGGCTTCTGACTACCCCTACCCGTAACGACTGTCAAAGATCCACGAATGACAGCCGGGGCCAACGGGTTAACGCGCTTACGGAGTAGGGGTCTCTGTATATAAAGATGGTCACCCATCCACAGACCAACCGCGGCAAGCGCAGCTTGACCTGATCGATCGACCTGTGCGGCTGTTATTAAAGATAATGCTTTCTGGAACCTGAAAATACCAGAACCAGAAAAAACTAGTTTTATTAGGAGTAGGTGTATAGAGGTATGAGGAACATCAACAGAGTGTAAAGTTCACTCATACTCTATAGAAAGGGAGGACCCTCCGACCATACGGGTGTTGTGTCTGGCGGGCAACTGCCCGATGATACATGTCGGGCCGTTGTGTCTATGCTAGTTGCGCGGTAAACTCTGCTTGCGCGATGCAGGATTTTGCGTGACGTCAGTATGACGCGTTGTTTGCTTGTGGCGTTGTAGATACCGCTACAGGTGCTTCTTGAAATCATAGATTCGAGGAAAGCACGGTCTATGCGACTTCAGAGAATATTATTTTTACAATTATTATTATACTGTTTTTTTGGTTCCGTACCTAAAGGGTGCCAAGTGGCCCTATTACTAAGCCTCCGCTGTCCGTCCGTCTGTCTGTCAGTATCTCATGAATAGGCAGATAGTTGAAATTTTTAGAAAATGTGTATTTTCTATTCCCGATGTAAATTATACCACGCTGACGCCATCACCTGGTCGACCCGCAGCACCCAGTCGTAACCTATGTCCCACATTAGTGGCCCCAGAACCGATCCCTGTGGGACACCGCACGACATCTCTCGCCGGTTCCACTCCCCGTCGCGTCGCGACCGGGGTAGATGACGGCTCTGTCCGTCAAATACGCCCCGACTAATCGACGGAGGTAGGTCGGCACCCGGTGATACTGGAGTGCCTCCCCAATGCAGCTCCAGGGCAGGGTGTTGAACGCGTTGGCGATGTCGAGTGACACCGCCACGACGACCCCACCCCGGGACACCGCGTCCCCTGTCGTGAGGGCACTCACGCGCATGATGGCATCCGCCGTCGAGCTCTCCTTGCGGAAGCCAAACTGGCTATCCGCAAGATCCGGCCCCGTCGGCCTCACCAGGTGCCCCACGAGGCGGCTCGCAATTACTCTCTCAAAGAGCTTGCCGACCTCTTCGAGCAGCACGATGGGCCGGTATGTGGACGGAGAGTCCGCACGGTAATTAGCTAACCTAACAACATCTTATAGTGACCATATCAATACCGTATTAAAAATCTTATATGTTTTAAATATATAGATGGACTTGGCCATCGCATGAAAACACAATGTATCTCACAAGTAAAACATATTATACCAAATTAGATTGTTTAGTGCGATTGCCAAGCCAATTTATTTATTTAAAACATAAAAGATTTTTAATTTTGATATGGTCACCATAAGATGTTGTTAGGTTAGCTAATTACGTACCTAATAACTTAAGACAGAAGGTCCCTTAAGTCGGGACTGAATAAATTAACCGACTTGGTATTACATGGATCTCACAACTTTTTACGGTAAAAGAACTGAGTTGCGAGACTAGTTTTTTTACAAGTTACGTTTTTGATGGCATCTCACTTCTTTTTGTAGATAGTCCTATTTGTTTTCCTTTTAACGGATTATGCTAAAAAAAAAGGTAAAAGTTACCGGACTTTTACCTTTTTTTTTTAGCATAATCCGTTGACCATTTTACAAGTTACCTTTGAACATAATTATATCTAGGTACCTATCTACACCTATTATTCCATTATTATGTATTATACATACAGGTACACTGATTCATTCACTGCAAATGTAACTTTGTAATCCTATATTATTTATATATATATATTTATAAGGGATTACAAAGTTATTTATGCAGTTGGTGTATCTAGAAAAGTGGACCGAAATTGCAAAATATTTGTTTTTCCTTGATTTATACACTAAACACTAAAAATTGTATTCTAAATTTGACTATTTCTATGTCTGCTAGAAGTGCCTTAGAGTTTTGATGATCGGTCAGACACACAAGACAAAATTAAGAAACTGACTAGTTATAATTCTTACACTACTGGTTCAAATTGAATGAAAAGACATTGGGAACTTTATCATGGAAAACCTCCACACGGCGGGCAATGTTGATACATAACTTATTTTAAGGCTTTATACCTCTATCTATGTTGACCTAAAGCGCATTATTGTGGCACATGGGAATATTGAGATATGATGAGTCTAAGTTGGAAATATTTTTTGTAAGAATGACTTGATTTTTCAACGTTTTACGTTGTTTTGCATTACATGACACCTAGTAATAATTTTATTTGTATTATATATCAATACATACGTATATATGTAATTATATTATTTCTTCATTATTCTTTTTTATAATAATTTTTATTTACATTATGTAGTGTATATGGGTCAATCAACTTTTAAGTGTACATCAATGATAAATTTTATTTTTTTAATTTTGTTTGAATTTTTTTATATTTTAACATTTTTTCTTTAGATAATTATTTATATTTTAAGAATTCACATAGAGCAGAGCGATTTATTTAAATAAAATAGTAAATTTGACTCCGAAATCCACATGACTCTAGTTAAGATAGTCCCTTGGACAACTAACTAAATAGACTACTGAACCATTTGAAATTCAGTCAAATTGTGAACCGTCACTTTATTCTCACTTAATATAGGATGGATTTCAATTTGTCTTCCATAAATAAAAGACGTGACTTTTAATTGATAAGTTATTTCCAATTATATTGTCTCCTGGACAACGACAAACTTTAAATGTAACGAACTTTTCATTTAACTTGTAAAATAATAATTAATACGTGATATTTAAAACTCTTTGTTTCACTTTTAATTGTTACATTCATATTTGAAAATTTTGTAAACCTCACTGTTTTTTTTTAAAGTAAAATTGACGATAATGTGTCTTTAGGAGACAGGGACAAAATGGTTGTCCAGTGGACATATACGGTTGTCCATTGTTTTCGCAGCTTCCATATAATTCTGCAGCTTTCTTTATCTTCTGGCGGCATACTTGAAATTAGTTTTTTATTCTTATGGTAGCTTCCCTTTTCATTTCGCTCAGCTAATTTCTCCGATTGTTCATAACAAAGATGGTTCCGTGCTTCGGAGGCCATGTTAAGCCGTTGGTCCCGGTTGCTATGATTAATTAGATGGCAGTCGTTACACAATCATGTCAGAGGCCTACAGACTGCTAGTAGTAGGTGGTTTGAAAACTCTGACACCAGAGATCATCGGATCGTTCATCGACTCGGTGTTCCACACGTCAAGAAGTAAAAAGTTAAAATTGGTCAAAATATCAATCTAATTTATATTAAGCAATAATAAATGCTCTAGCCTTTGTAAGAGGCTCTTCAGTGATTAATTATTGAAAGAAAAAGTATTGCTTTATGCTGATTCTATCATTAATTGTCCTGTGGGCAACCAAAATGTCCCACGGACAACGGTTTTGGTTGTCCAAGTGACTGGTTGTCCCAGTGACATTTATCAGTCTTTGCGCTTCCTGATAATAAATAATGATATTTTGAATTAGGTCTTACGCGCAGTGAAAAATATAGATAAAATAGAATATATTTCAGTTTTATTTACTACGATATATCAAATACCTACGTTTTTGTGCTGGTTGTCCGGTAGACACACAAAAATGCCACGCACTTTTTCAAAACGCGCGCGACCGACTGACACCGCGGCAATGATGAAATCAAAATGGCGGTTGGATGAGTGTTGTCACCAAATCGACCGACTTATTGTCAAGGCACTGATCACTCCATCTATGTTTTGGTTACGGCACTTTTTTACGGTTGTCCGGTGGAAGTCGGAATAATAAAATATAATAGGGACCAAAACGAACATGCAAAAAATTCGGTAAAATTATGAAACAAACAAAAATCTATATGCTAGGATCTTATTGAACATTGTAATGAATAATTATGTACAAGCGTAATTAATTGCCATATAGAATTTTTTTGTATAAAGTAATGTTTCATTGTAATTAGCTACTGGGGGACAAATAAAAAACACTACATCCAGATGTTTTGTCACCTTGACAACTATTAAAATTCCAGTTTAATAGTGATTTATTTAAAATAATTTACTTGTATGTTTGCTTAATAATAAGATAAATGCGACATATGCCAAAAAACCACTTAATTTTCTTTAGAACTGGGATTATTGGTCAGGGACAAAACATAGTACTTACAGGACAAATAAAAGTTGATTGACCCATATATTCATGTCTACTGTAACCAAGTTTAGTAACAGGATTAATTAAGGAAAGAAGGTATGTAATAATGATAATTTTTTTATTAATTATCATAATCTATAATAATAATATCATCCAAAAAGGCAGCTGGCGTTAGGTTGACATCTTCATGTCTTGCTCATGAAAGATAGTAATATCATGCTCGCAGTGTGTGCACAACATCCCACTGTGCGGCGGCCATGAATACAGGAACAGTAATAGCGCTGTAGTCCTAGACGAAGGACTGCGAGTGCTGTATTGGGTTTTTTAATTGATGCGCACAGGCAGCGAAAATAGTTTATTTTTTACCTGACTCCACCTCGACAGCCGTGCTGCGTCCTATTATTAGGCGTAACTATAATGATTGATTAAATATTGTTGTAAAGTGTTAAAGTAAAAATGCTAACAAATAAAAACCTAATTTTCTCACATTGATAAAGTAGGTAATTGTATCTATAAAATTTGATTAGTTTCGTTTGTGTCTGCTACTTTTCGAAAAGCGGGGCATAAAGTTCCCAACGTCATTTGAAATATACCGTGTTTATACAATGCCTGCTTGGTTACTGAAAATTCAGACTTCTAGTTTTATCCGAAAATGGCCTGAACTGCTTCGAGAAAAGGATGGTACGGCCGTGCCGCTTTTTGTTCGACTTTTCGGGGGCACTGCCGCATGCCGTGCCCTCAGATGTGTTATGGTCAACCGAATGAGTTGAGAGAGAGAGTTGTGTTGATGAGTTGAGTTGGTGAACAAGTTGACAACTCCGTGAATAAGATGATAACCCGTTGATGAACGACTTGGAAAGTATTATTATGTAAACTATGGGGGATTTCGTTTATTTATTGTCATAATTTTAAAGACGGCACAAAATAACCTCTAAAACAACTAAAACACATAAGTTAAACTAATTTACCAGAAGAGGTTAAAACCTTAAAAATTTAGACATATTCACACCAGCCACGGAATATCACGATCGCACCAAAAAAATAAATGTGAAAAAGAGGCCATAATTAAGACGATTTTTCCATCTATTATCTTACCTCTGTAATGAAATATCTAATCAAAGATATGTCGGTGTCATCACGACGCCAGCACTCTTTTATATAACGCAGGACAGGCACAACACATCCTCGGCTTAGTAAGTTCACCATCCTATCAAGTAACATTTTCTTCAATTCCAACTGAAAATAAATAGTAGTATGTATAGTATGTTTATTAAGATCTTTTTTTTTGCGTGGGGATATCCTCATGGATGTGTTCTGCCCTGGGTCGGGCGGAGGGGGTCTGTCAGACTCCTGCTGGCTTAAAACGGCACGGCGTTCTTCAACCACCTTTAGCCGGGGTGCTGGAAGACATGCGCAGTTTGTCACTCGTCACGGCTAGGTATTGGCCCGCATGATTTCCATGCGGATCCCGTCACCCTCTGCGTACTATACGGCCGCAGTTACTTTTGTCCTTTTGAGAAGCACGCACGGAACACGCCTCGGGGCTGTCTCTGTTCAGGCGACGGACTACCCCTTATGGCAGCCGGAGATCATTGCGCGCCCTCCGCGCCCGGTGTGTCTGCCGCGGATAGGGAGGCAGGTTGTTTCCTCCCACCCCCTTTGCGTCCATCACGTCCCCGCAAAAGGAAGCGACAGCGACACACGCGCTCTCGCTCCCGACCATGGACTGAACCACGGCCGGAAGCGAGAGCTTATCCGCAGCGTTTTATTCATACATATAAGATATAGCACACTGATTGCATTATACACTGTTATACCTGAACTAAAATTTCTAATTCGTCTTGTGGAGATTCAAATAATTGCACAAGTAATCTCAGGAGTCGGTGATGCAGTAATTGGTGACAGGATGCAACTTCATCTAAGAGAGCCAAATGTACGGGACAGTGTTCTGTGCACAACTTGAAGTATGAAGGCTCCGTCACAACACATTCTACCCAAACTAGGACGCCCATTCCAACGACGGGAAACCTGAAAGTAGAAGATTTTAATGAAGATGTTACAGTGCATACCCACCATTTAATTCTACAAAAGCTGTTTGCTTCGAGACTTAATAATAATAATGTGTATGTAATTCAGCAATTACCTTATGCAATGATACAATGTAGGTAATTCCGCAATCAGTTCACTAGAACTAGCAGAACTGCAACATACGGCGTGTACTTTTTCAATAGCTTGAACCGTAGCCTTTAATTCATCCTTGACAGGCCTGCCGGGAGTGAGCCCCTCGCACACACTTGCAGCATACGCCAATAAATACATGTACTTTGATTTGTGTTCTGGATTTAGTTTGCTTCCTAATTTAAACAATGCATCGACCAGGAGCTCTGTGAAATTGAAAATGTGATAAGGTAAAACAGACACACAGGTACAAGCTTTTCTCTTAATATAATTATCTAGACAGGTCAGCTTTACACAGAATGGTTGTAATGAATTCAAATAACATACCTAAAAACTGAGGAATTCTTAATAAATGTACTGGTGGTGGTTCTGGTTGTGTGTAAGCTCTAAATAATACTGAAATATCAGCAGGGTTGAGCGCACCACGTGACAACATGGCTGCCAATGCCGTACGAGCATTGCGCCAGGATTCACCTGATGTAAGGGCCAATGTGATGGGAGTCACGTCGTGTCCACTGCAACAACAAACATAGTTACAACATAGAACGAGGAAGTGACTCTGCAAATCTAATTGGGTCTTTGTAGAATTTATTTGACTATTTTCAATACAGCTTTTATAGTTTTCCACGCGTACGTGTGTATCATGTGTGGATAATGGACTATAACAAATGAGGTAATCTCATGGAGTTAGTATGTACTTTATAGTGCAACTGGAATGCGTACAAACACCGAAAAGTCTACTGAAAGAAAAGTGAACTGTTGTGCGTCCTTTTCTAATAAGGTGGTTTTCGGTGGACACGGTGGAAAAGTTAAGAGCCCACACTACCTCAGCTAAAATTCTCTCTTTATCTCGTTCGCACGATACTGCTCGCGGACTGTGTGAGAGCGAGACAGTGCGGTGCTGGGCGGAAGGCAGCGCCAATAGTTTAGGTATTTGCTTTTTACGGTGAAAATAAAAGTAAATTAAAAAACATAAGACCTGCTTTATAGTTAGTTCAGTAGAAGAGTTCAGAAGTATTTTTTTAATACCAGCGGTTTATTGGAAAACGAAACGCATATAACTGCTGTTCATGAATCAATAAAGAAACCAAAACACATTTTTTTTCAATGTGTTCTGGTTTCTTTATTGATTGCATGCATGATGTTTACGTAAGCATGGGGGGGGGGGGTAAGAGCTTTGCTTACTTGTGCTGACGAGGGGGAGGGGGGGCTAATAATTGCAAAA
The DNA here is from genome assembly GCA_927399505.1 of Luperina testacea. NCBI lineage: Eukaryota > Metazoa > Arthropoda > Insecta > Lepidoptera > Noctuidae > Luperina > Luperina testacea. Next base: position 12,631,910 of record OV656756.1, read on the forward strand.
AATCTGCTTACGTAATACTTGAACGGTCCCTAGGCACTATTGACCATAACTTTAGAAAAGGTCTCTAAAACGCATTGTGGTTGTGGGGTGATTTTAAATGGTTGAGTTCTATAATGAGAAGAAGCCTTTGCTTTTTTAAGAGAGGCAACTGCAGGGTGATGTTGCAGTAAACATTTTTTAAAATTAAATAGGTACCTACCTTTGTTGTGCACAACGAGTTATTTCTTGGCCAAGTCTTTTCATGATGGCACCTCCTCTAGGTTCTTGAGATAGTATATGCACAATGACTTGACTGTACACATATGTATGGGCACCATGACAGACCATTTTCTGTAATGTTGTTAATCTTGTTACAGTGAAAAATTAAAATTAGTCTCCGTACGCAAAATACGCGCATTGACGTGGAGTTGCGGACACCAGCCCGTATTACCTATTACATAGTGAACTGCATTTTTAAAGTATGTATTATTCTTAGGTACATTGAGTAATTTTATCAACATATTCATTATTAGATGGCAGAAAGTTTATCAATTTTCAAATTGATCAAAAGAAAAACAGAGTGCTCTCAGTTCTTGTAACAAAGGAAAATAAAACAGTTTATACATACTGCACATTCATTAACACTATTTTGCCAATCATCAGAACTTTGCAAGAATCCAACAATAGCTGATTTGAGAACCCTTGAAAATACTTCAATTTGCTGTGCTGCTGTAGATATGCTTGTAATTTCTCCTTGAAACCCAGCATCTGATATCAACTGGAAATCATAGATATTGGTTAAAATTATTAATTCAACCAAATCTGATCCTAAAAAATATACTTTTTTCTTAAGTAATTCTTAAGAATAAAAAGTGATTTTATTTGCAAGATTAATTATTACTCAAGCTTAGTTACACTCATAAGAGTTTAAATTGAAGAAACATTATTTTGAATTTAGTTGTGTTAAGATAACTCACCTTTATAGTAAAGTTAAGCATGAGACAATCAGGATATTCTTCAGCCAATCTATAAATTAAAGACCGCCAAGTTGGATGCTCAATCATTTCTGTTAACCAAGCTGGTGTCTGAAAAAATATTGTTAATATTTGTAATTAAAAAAAACAGGTTCAAAATATTAGTGTTGACCAAACTTACTTCACCCTCCTCAGTGAATATAGTGTCAGCTTTTTTGGGATCAAATGTTTTCAAAATCATATCTTTTAAATGGTTTTCAACCATTGCTTGTACCTCTGTCACTTTGACCCCTGGAAATTAAGATATTTTCATTATTTAAAGCTAATATTTTAGTACTTGTCTTTTTTTAGTGATTCTTGATTTATTGTGATTACGCTATATAAGTTTAGAATGATATCAATAAAAGAAGATAGTTAAGACTGTTTATTTAAAAACAACAAATCCTTTAATTTATAGACCAACCTCCGAGTATTAGCCATTCTGCTAGTAAATTAGCCATTTGGGCCACTGCATTGTAGTTTATAGATAATTGCTCAATCACTTGTTCAGGATTGCCTCCAGCTTGAAAGTATCGCTTAAGTTGACCAAATATTCCCGGTTCCATAATATAATCTGGTGTTTTAAATTTTTCGAGGCATTCATGTAAGACTTCTTCAGGATTTTCAATGACGTCTTCATTCCCTTCTTCCTAAATTTATAGAAAAATTTATTAAGGAAAATATCAAAAGATTTTATCAGTGTGCCTGTTATTTTGAGAGGTCTGTGTGATATTCGCGTTATAATTAGGTGGCTTTGCTGTTCTTATTAAATAGATGGTTATACGATTGCTGTGAATTTGATCCTTTAAAATTAATTTCAACATACTTCATATTGGTTGTGATTTGGGGCTTCCCACGTACGCTCTTCTTCATATTGGCTGGGCATAATTCCACACGGTGTGTAAGATATAAATTATATAGAAGACTTTTATGATATTACCGAAGAAATACTCAATACTATAGACAAGACGCCAGCGGGCTCAAACAAAAATATACTTTGACAAGTTTGACATTTGATTTGTTTTTTTTTTTTTTTTAAAGGCTAAGGTCTGAGACCATGCTGCCTAGTCATCAGTTACTATTTTTTTTTTTAGTCTATCATGACATTAGAATATGGGTGTACACATTCTAATGTATTAGGAGTATTTGGCAGCAAATGTATCGAATCAGGTTTCCCGGTAAACTTCGCTGAGGTAGCCAAAACTACAAAAAAATTCTCAGCTCCATTTTACCGGGATCGCGTCTGTTTCAATGATTCCACATATTGTCCAGTTGCGCAGACACTTGAGATACAAAACTACACCAATTTTAAATCACAATATCCACTAGGAATCAATTTGCGAATAATTAAAACAGCCAACTAGACTTCACTCGAAGAAATCCCGCCAAAAACTCACATTTGATTTGTTTGAATTTGACTGACGTCACTATTCTCTTTCCTCTCCACAGACTACATAGAGATACTAAGTGTCGCTGGTAAAATGTTCCTTGAGATGCTACCAGTTACTCACAAAACAGTATGGAATTAGTATGAACTCGGTACTCGGACACTAGGTATCGACGCGAAAGAGCACAAGTGTAAGTGTCCGTCCAGACTAAGGCGCGGGGCGGGCGCGAGTGCGGGAACGCGCGTGGGCTACCTGTCTACACTTAAGCGTGGCAGAAAAAATTGACATGTTAGTACAACAAATAAGCACCCTTATGGGGCTTATGACAAAGCTTATAGAAAAACTTTTAAGATGACTAACCTACGTATAGGGACGTGGAACATTAACGGCCTTGCGCCCAATAAATCCGAAGTGGAATTACTCCTGAAATGCCACAACATCGACATCCTATTAATATCAGAAACCCACTTTACCAGCAGAAGTGCAGTCACAATACCTGGATATAATATCTATTCAACTGACCATCCTGATGGCACTGCTCACGGAGGTACTGCTGTTGTCATTAAGTCCTCAGTGAAACACTACCAGCTTGCGAGCTATCGAACAGAGCATATTCAAGCGACAACATTGAACATTGAGGACAAAAATGGAGGATTCAATGTCTCGTCAGTCTACTGCCCGCCAAAGCACAATATCAAAGAACACCAATTCTCACATTACATTGCTACGCTCGGAAAAAAATTTATAGCTGGAGGCGACTGGAATGCTAAGCACACATTTTGGGGCTCAAGATTGGTTACCACAAGAGGAAGAGAGCTCAAATTGTGCATTGACAAACACTCCCTTCGTACCTTGTCTACAGCCGAACCAACACATTGGCCAAGCGATCCGAATAGGCTTCCAGACCTAATAGACTTTTTTATAACTGGAGGACTCTCTAGTTTATATTTTAAGGTAGACTCCTGCCTAGATGGCTCCTCGAACCACGTGCCGGTACTACTAACTATAAGTACAACTATTGTGCATTATGAAACCAACCTGAAATTGTACAACAACTTAACTGATTGGGACTCTTTTGCGGAAATAATAGAAGAGAAATTAGATCTGAAAATAAGCTTTAAAACAAAAGATGACATTGAATCTGCAGCTAAATACCTGACAAATACTATACAGACTGCGTGCTGGCAATCAACTCCAGAGATCTTGAACATACATTCTCAACCTACTATCCCCGGGCAAATTAGAATGAAAATCAAAGAAAAGCGACGTCTGCGACGAGTTTGGCATACGTCCAGGGCCAGAGAAGACAAGACTGCTCTGAACAAAGCTATTGTAGACCTTAAAAACGCTATTGTCGAAGCTGAGAATGTAACCTTAAAAGCAAAATTAGAGTCCCTGACAGCTACAAAGACCACAAACTATTCCCTATGGAAGGCTACTAGTGGCATAAACCGACCACAATGTTCAAAACCGCCAATTAAATTGGATGATGGACTATGGGCGAGAACTAGCGAGCAGAAAGCAGATGCATTTGCAACGCACTTAGAGGACGTGTTCACACCAAACGAGGCAGAGCCTGGTTCTGACGACTCTGATATTGAAGCCATACTAAATCAGCCGTACCAACTCGATCTACCCATTCGACCTATAACTCCCAAGGAAGTACTTCGGCAGATAATAAAACTAGAAAATAAAAAAGCACCAGGTTTCGATCTTATTACTAAAGAAGTCCTAAAACAACTACCAAAGAAAGGAATTGTATTCTTGGCGGCACTCTATAATGGTATAATAAGAACAAAACACTTTCCAGCACTATGGAAAGTCTCCCAAATAGTGATGATTCATAAAGACGGCAAACCAGAGCATGAGGTAACCTCATATAGACCCATTAGTTTATTGCCTGTAATATCTAAATTATTCGAAAAACTATTACTGAAGAGAATGTTACCACAACTACTTCATAGGTCTATCATACCTGACCATCAATTTGGCTTTCGGCAAAAACACGCTACGATAGAACAAGTCCACAGGATCTATGACAAAATAAGAAAGTCTTTGGAAGATAAGGAATACTGCTCGTCTGCATTTTTGGATATTCAGCAGGCCTTCGATAAGGTATGGCACCGCGGGTTACTATGTAAAATCAAAACATCCTTACCCCACACTTACTACGAACTGCTTGAATCTTACCTCTCCGACAGAACTTTTCAAGTTAAGGAAAGAGATGTTACCTCATCTTTCCATAAAATAACTGCAGGAGTACCCCAGGGCTCTGTGCTGGGACCGGTGTTGTACACTATATACACAGCAGATCTGCCACATACTACGGATACTACGTCAGCAACATACGCAGATGACACAGCCGTTTTGGCTAGCCACAAAGATCCTGAAGTTGCATCTAAAATACTTCAGAGTAGTCTAGATGACATAAATAAATGGCTAAAGAGGCAATTTGCGAATAATTAAAACAGCCAACTAGACTTCACTCGAAGAAATCCCGCCAAAAACTCACATTTGATTTGTTTGAATTTGACTGACGTCACTATTCTCTTTCCTCTCCACAGACTACATAGAGATACTAAGTGTCGCTGGTAAAATGTTCCTTGAGATGCTACCAGTTACTCACAAAACAGTATGGAATTAGTATGAACTCGGTACTCGGACACTAGGTATCGACGCGAAAGAGCACAAGTGTAAGTGTCCGTCCAGACTAAGGCGCGGGGCGGGCGCGAGTGCGGGAACGCGCGTGGGCTACCTGTCTACACTTAAGCGTGGCTGCGTTCAGCGTGTTGTCGTGTCCAGTGTTTATCAAAATATAATATGAATGAAGAAGACTTAAATTTACTAGAAAAAAGCTCGAACTAGTTCGAGAACCCCAGTACTCACGCCCGCCCCGCGCCGTGCAGCCCGCGCCGCTCACCACGCCCGCGTATCCACTATGGACACTCAAAAGAAGTTCCGATGTTTGAGTTTGCCACGCCACGCCCGCCCCGTGCCCGCTCCCCAGTCTGGCCAAACACTTAGTGTGCAACACAGACAGTTATACTGTCTCCCTGTACTGTCATAGTCCGATGGGACAGGGGATTGCACTGAAATATTAGGTCGGGGAAAAAGTTTTTTCGTATTTTATAGGTATAAAGTTGTAGTGGCTGTGCTGTATGTATCTGGCAGGTTTATTAAATAGATGACAATAAAAAAAAAAAGAAAAATAAAAAGTGAAAACGATTTCCCGCTACTTTTCAACTGTTTTTCTTTCCGACAAAAGCCTAAGTAAAAAGTCATAATTCGAGGTTTGGCTCTCGCCTATTTCCTCCTCCAATATTGGACCAATTTAAAAGACATTTCATAAACTGAATAAGAAGGACATATACTGTGTCCCTCATCTGCCTAGCCTTTTCCCAACTATGTTGGGGTCGGCTTCCAGTCTAACCGGATGTAGCTGAATACCAGTATTTCACATGGAGCGACTGCCTATATGACCTCCACAACCCAGTTACTGGTTAATACGATACCCCTTGGTAAGACTGGTTGTCAGACTTCCGGGCTTCTGACTATCCGTAACGACTGTCATAAATCCACGAATGACAGCCGGGACCAACGTCTGAGGCACGGAGGGGTTTCGATAGGTATGTAAAGATGGTCACCCATCCACAGACTAACCGCGGCAAGCGTAGCTTAAGCTGATCGATCGACCTGTGCGGCTGTTATTATTCAGCCACGGGCCCCTCATACTGTGTGACCCTTATGTTTTTCTTTTTTCATTAATAGTTGTCAAATTTGTACACTAGGCCTCCGTTGACAGCGGTTTAAATCGGCAACTTTGAGCATTTTTTGAGGGTTCTAGTTCTAGACTCTAGTGTTTCTAAAAATAATGTACCTATCATCAGAAAGGAAAACATACAAGTAGTTAATATTTATTATTCTGTGAAAATCGTTACTTTAGGGTCGTTATTTGAAATTATTCAAACTTAGAACACTAGAAATGATAACTATGTAAGAGTTCCGTTATTTTACGAAACATCGCAAAACATTTTTCTCAGTTCAGTTATTGTATAATGCCGGCCGCATTACAGGGCCGGATTAACCAATGTGTCAATGATGTCAGGGCCCTTAGGCAATGCAATTCTCGGGGCCTCTTTTCAGCCGTTTGAAGATCATCAGCTCTTCTAAAGTTGATGATGGGATGCGAGTAATGGCATCAGCAGCATCACCGGACTCAGGAACAGGAAATTACAGTAAAAGATTTGTATTTGGGCTCATCGAAATAGACCAGTTCGATGAGTCCAGTCCAAATACAAATATTTTAACGAATAGTTTACAGATACATGATGAACTGATGATCCAGGTCTTATTAGGAATAGTTTATGAAGTGAGACCGTCTCACTGTCTCATGATGGAGCAGGAAAGAAAAATAAGACGCGGGTGTTTTAATTTTAACTTTATTCTTGTTAAATGCAATAAAATATAGCCTTTTTCGAGATGTTTTTTTTATAATTGCCCAGCGTAGAATTGACGCCGAAAAAAAGTTGTATAGTGGCTGTACAAATCCGAAGAACAAGATTACGCCAACGCAGCTCTCCGGAGCACGTACTCCAACCAAATTCAGTGAGTGTGCTGCACATGGAACGTAGTGTGCGGGATTATTTATTTTGATAATATCCCCTTCCCCCTTCTTTTGCCTGTAGACCATTGTAACAACCAGATATATTTGACGCATTATCGTAAGTCTGGCCTCTCGCATTTTTATATGAAAAAAAACTGTAGCGGCCAGTTCTTCCCCTTTGTGACTTACTATAGGAATAAATGTAAGAAACGTTTGTTAGTAATAATAAATTGTCTTTACATAAAAAAACATGTTTAATCTGTATTGTAATGAAATAAAGTTATTATTAAAAAAAATACACACTTAAAACCTTACTTCCCAATATTTCAATAAGTTCCTCGCAAATCGTTGAAGACAAATATGATTGTCTTCCTATCCCAACATTACCATATTTGGCTAAATGCGAACTAAGAAACGTACTGTACTTCGCAAGTAATTCTAAAATTCGCAAATACCTAGTTGCCATTATGTTGAGAACCAAGAATTTCATCATCACCACGAAATGCTAAATTACTTTTGTGCGCGCACGGGGCCCTTAGCCAATGCGGGGCCCCTAGGCTACTCTGCCTAATGGATGGGCCCTGGACCAATGATATTATAAACTATAGATTACGTTGCCCGCGCTCTGTAGTGGCAACATGAATGGTAGTTACCGAACCTCCATTTAGTCGCGTACCTACCAATGCCGCGGCTGTATCTGACAATGAAATAACTCATTTGTGTGAATAACTTCCTCAAATATAAAAAATAGTGCCGTCCTGTGTTTTTTGGAAATGTAAAAATTATACTGCAACTGAACCAACCTCAAAAACCCCGGACATTTGAGTGAAATAAAGATTTTTTTCAAAAATTTACAATAAAATAAAAACGGCGTTGAGTATCATATATTTTTTGTTATTTATAGAAAATCAACTTAAACCTCAACAACAAAAATGTAACGCTTAATTTACTAATCAATTATACACTCTTCTCTATGTGAGAGGTATTCTGTATAATTAGGAACGCTCTTCTTTTTGGCATCAATAAAAGTAAAAAATTGTAAATCAAAAGCAAATTATGAATTGATATGAGCGCACGGGTTACACGGGGTATACATATATGCCGCGGGCGCGGTGCTTCCATTTATAGGTAATATACCGAAGTTATTTTTCAACACTCTTGCTCGTAAAGTGGCTCTTATTGAACCGCTTTTAGGTCCTTTTATGCAGTGTATTAAAAATGCGTGCTTTTTACTTTATGTTATTCCACTAGTGCGATAACGCCAACCGGTCGATCGCGATCGACTGGTCGCGATCCCCCTTGATGATACATGGTGAGGTTTAAGACTACCCCCTCTATATCATGCATATTTTTTAGTAAGATTTTCTTTTTTAATATTTATAAAATACAGGTATAAGTATCATCTAATTTTTATTATAGAAATTATATAGGTTCGGTATCGCGCGTTTGCCGAAAAAATAAATACACGTGATATATTAATTACTACATTTCCCTTCCCCCTTGTGATATTTCGTGATTTTTTATGGACTCCTCCTCCCCCTTTCCAGCCTCACGTGATTAATAGACAGCCCCTTATGGGGCCCGAGGGAATTTTCTCGCCGGCTGATCGACACTTCACGTGACGAGGGCTGGGTCGTTCTTTGGCCAAAGAATTAGCATTGCCATTCAACGTGGCAATGCTGTCTTTTGTCTATTTATTTATACAGAGTTATTGGTAAAACATTAACAACCTCTTAAGAGGTCATTGTACTCATCATTATGAACAACTTTTACAATGGGATCAAACCTGAAATCGCTAAAAAAAAATCTGCTGTTCCCTACATTTATGTTCGTATAATTCGTCAAAATGTAGGGAACAGCTGATTTTTGTTTCACGTATAACAATATCCTACAGTTAAAAAAAAATTAATAAAAATATCTTAACGATGAATTATCTTCCCTACAAATAAATACACTTTCATTTCGCGGTACGTGCCATAACAGTTAAATTACAGATGAGGAAAATTGTTATGCGCCTGCCAGACTATGCTCCTTGCGCTGCTCATCGCTATGCTCCTCGCGCTGCCGTGATTTGCCGCGATGTTGCCCTCTCTGCCCACACACTGCTCTACTCGCGCAATTAATCGCGACGCTCCTCACTTGTCATTTGCCTTGGTGAGACAATGGACGTTGAAACGGTGGCAGCGTGCGCGCTATGCATTTTTAGTATAGCTAATTATATTAATGTAGTAAAAAGAAATATACATCGTCGTTGTCGTCCTCGCCAACGGAGATGGTGGATTATTAACACCTTTTCATTTGACCATTCCACGCTTGGCGACGACATAATTTCCAATTTTGCATACGCGTGCGTCTTGCGCGAGCGCTCCATGCAGACTGCGACCGCGCGATTATGTGGCCGGCCACTCGCACTCGTATTGCCGGTCCTTTGACTCGCGCGCAAAAACCGACAAAATAGGGAGCAGTGGGTAGGACGAGGAGCATGACGTGTGGCATGACGAGTAATGTTGCCACACTATGTCTCTGCCTCCTTTCCTCGTTACTTCCCATGCCACTCGTCGAGTGTGTGGCAGGCGCATTATAGGTATAGACGCAGGGGCGTAGCTACCGCCGTATCTGCCGTATCAATTATACGGGGCCCCCGGGCCACGGGGGCTCCGTATTTAATTTGAATTGTTTGTAAAAATTTTGGAAAAAGTGACATAGATAATTATGATGAATAAATATTTCTTTTAATTTATGCAAACATTTTTTTTTCTTTTGTGAGAAATCTTTACCCTTCCTAAGGAGGGCCCCCAAACAAATTTTTATACGGGTCCCCGCCAAGGCAGGCTACGCTTCTGTATAGACGCCAGCACATCAAGCTACCCGAAACTGTCAAATTTTCCCAATCAACTTTGAACCATATGCTTTAGCGATAAAGTTGAAAATCTATTTAAGAAATTTGACAGATTGTAGTAGCTTGATGTTTGTACCTACGAGGAAGCTAGGATTTTTCACCCAACTTCGTAGATCGGGCTCTGGGAGAAAATCGAGGGATTTCTAGGTAGGTACCTACACGCCGAAGCGAGGGATGCGAGTGGTCTCTCTGCGAGGTAGCGTAGCAAAGCTAAGTACCTACGTCGCGTAGCAATTAATTTAAGTGTCTATTGCCTCTTGAAACAGGGTGCAGACTCTATTTCAAGAGGTTGCACCATAATATCCTCTCACACATTATTATTGAGTCTTAATGGAAAAAGTAGGTATCTTCATCGGGTCTTATAGCTTAGATTTGCTGCCTTGATTTCGCATAAAACTAGTTACTAGTGAGTGGAGAATGAAGAGCCAGTCTAAAGGAATAATAAAAAAAGAGAAAACTCAAATGTTGTCTGTGATGAATTTATTTGTGCTGGCTTGTTCGAGTCGATTAAAACGATTCAATCGGTTTCGACTATTGTATTTGACAAGCGAAGGGTTAGTACGTGCTTTAAGTCTAGATATGCTCGGGATTTTAAGGTATGATTAGGCCATATCCCTGCAACAAGCTTTTCTGCTAGTCATTGACCTATGTATATAACTGTGAAAACTCAAACAAAGATTTATGAACGAAGGTCCTTGGCAATTTAGGAGTCATCGATTGGTAACTTCAGTTTTAATTACCTCTTTTTAGAGTTTTTGAGTTGGCGCTGCTGAGTCATTATTATTGAGTAATACAAAACCGAGAATGACTAGCATGTAAGTACCTATATCTAGTGATATAGACCTACAGGTTGGTCAAACGTCAACGTTATTTCGCAAGGTAGGTATACTGTCTATAAACAGCCTTCGGTTTCCGTCGGGGGTTAAAAATTGAAATGTGACATGCACTTTCGGACGGCCATGGTCTTATAGTCTAGACAGAAAGCAATTTGGTAATTGTAAAAATAACCATTAAGTGCTTGCGCTCCAACGTGATTTTGGTTTAAAAGCGAGTAGGAAATATCGTATGCTTAGAATCTGTTGATGCCTGAACGTTCACAGTGATATACAAATATATGTATATAGGTACAGTTTATTGCCAGTAGTAGTCATTATTTTGATTTATATACAGTGTAAATTGACTTAGGTAAGTAATTCATAAACATATCACAATTCATAGATCTAACAGTTAGGCAATAGTAGGTCCCATTGTATTTATTATTTTTTAACACCCTTGCTCGTAAAGCTGATGTAATTCCACCGGTTTTAAATATGTAAAGAGGGTCATAAAAAACGCGTGTGTTACCAAAGCAAATAGTTAAGTTATAGTCCATACAAATTCCATAACAGCATTATTTGCCATTTCAAATTTGGAACTGATCGCCGCCGCACGACTCCAGCTGTGACTCCAGCTAGTGAGCAGCGCGCTGTTGCTATTCAAATTTCGAACTAATCGCCGCGCGGCGCCAGTCAGTAGGCAGCGCTAGCGCGCTGTTAAAATGGCGGGAAAGCAAGAGTGTGCATTCACAGATTGAGTTTATTTAAAATAAAAAAAAACAGTTTATTCGGTAATTTAAAGATTCCATCCAAAACAAAGCAAATATAAGTGCCAAAATAACTCAGACAATAAATTTGGAGCCACAAACGAAGAAGTTTTGCCCTGAGCCACGCCCCTCTTCTACTGATGATACTTTTTTATTTACAAACTAATGACGAATTACAATGCTCTTCTGCCGCCTTTCAAGAAGTTTCGTCGTCTCCAACATTTACCCTAACACAAAACAATGACATTATGAATAGTAATAATAATAATAAAAACATAATTAAAAAACCAACTACAACTACGTATCATTTTAACAATTGTAATTTCACTAACTGTTTCAATAATTAAAAATGAACAAAATATAAAATGTTTTTTTTTTGTTTCCTCGCAAATGTGTTAAAAAACGTCGTACGATATACGTGCGTATGGTTATAACATGCTCGGCTCAATTACGCCCTCGCCTTCGGCTCGGGCTGAAATTCCGCCTCGCATGTTATAACCATCTTTACGCACTAATATCGTAATGTACTATTACTGAACTGATGAATTAATTGTCTTGCCTAGGTACAAATAAATGCGCTTTCGAATAGTTAATATTAAAATACTGATAAAGCCGCATATGATAAAAGTGGAAGCCTTCTTCATTAAGGCCAGGACTCTCGGAAATCTCGGAATCGACCTATTTTTGATTCAACATTAAACAATCAAATATTCTTTGTTTTAATCTGAAAAAAATATATGGCATAGTTTAACTAACATTCTTGATTATTCTATGGTTCAAAACACGATATTTACAACTTCACTCGATCATAAAAAATCGCAAACAAATCGAAAACAGCGAAGTTTTTAATCTTTTTTCAAGTCGTATTTGAAGTACACTTAACTTTTACTCGCAAAAAATATATCAAAAAATAGGTAATGATGTATAGTAGAACATTCTACGGTTAATTTTTCTCAAAACTGATTTTTATTGTCTTAACAAGATATAATCTAAAAAGGCGGCCTGCGCGCTTCACTTCAGTAGCCCGCCGGGCGTTACCGAGGTAGGACCTGTGTCGCTTTTGCTGGCTCCCCGCGTTCCCGCTAATCGATCGAAATATACGTTACATATATTATTGTTAATTTCCGTGTTTGTGTATTAGTTTCAAAAATCAGTCTGTAAATATTGTTTAGGTTCTAGTATTAAAAATTAAACTAAATATTAGTTTGTTATAATATAGTTGTAATATATAGTGATAATTAAGATTAAATTATGGGGAATAAAAACAGAAGAAAGAAAAAAAATGTTCAGCATTGAACTGCAAAGCTTAAAAAAAAATAAGGTAAGTTCGATTATTATTTTTCTACGTATTTATAACTACCCACTTATAAGACGACGCGACAGAATAATATTATAGTTGTGTAGGTTCTCTTGCTTTCGTCACAGTACTAGCAGTAGCAGGTCGGTACCATAAATTTACAATTATCGTAATATCTGTAATAGATTTTCAACTTTACTACAACGGAATAAGGTTTATATTCAATTGCAAAATTTGAGTTTTTTGAGTTTGAGTTTCTAGTTTTGTGATTGTATAGGTAAAATATTATATTTTTTTGAAGTGAAAACTTCTTTAGCATCATTGTGATTTGAAAATTTTATGAAACGAAAAAGCTACAGTAAAAAGAGACATAAGATTTAACGTGGGAGAAAATGAGATAGGAAGCATTATACAGTGTTTTTGTTTTTTATTATTACAAATGACATCACATTTAATCCTATGCTACTAATTTGTGATGATGATGGTGATGGTGTTGGCGATGGCGATGGCGATGGTGATGGCGATGGCGATGGTGATGGTGATGGCGATGGTGATGGCGATGGTGATGGCGATGGTGATGGCGATGGTAATGGTGATAGCGATGGTGATGGCGATGATGATGATGGTGATGGCGAAGGTGATGGCGATGGCGATGATGATGATGGTGATGGTGATGGCGATGGAGATGGTGATGGCGATGGTGATGGCGATGGTGATGGTGTTGGTGATGGCGATGGTGATGGTGATGGTGATAGCAATGGTGATGGCGATGGCGATGGCGATGGTGATGGCGATGGCGATGGCGATGATGGCGATGGCGATGGTGATGGCGATGGTGATGGTGATGGTGATGGCGATGATGATGGCGATGGCGATGATGATGATGGTGATGGCGATGTTGATGGCGATGGTGATGGCGATGGCGATGATGATGATGATGATGGTGATGGTGATGGCGATGGAGATGGTGATAGCGATGGTGATGCGATGGCGATGGTGATGGCGATGGCGATGGCGATGGCGATGGTGATGGTAATGGTGATGGATGGATGGATGGATGGATGGTTCTTTAGCATCGTTGTGATTTGAAAGTTTATGAAACGAAAAAGCGACAGTAAAAAGAGACATGTACATTCATAAGATTTAACGTGGGAGAAAATGAGATAGGAAGCATTATACAGTGTTTTTGAAGGTTTCACTACCACGTGTGAATTGCACACATGCTGTTTTTTTTTATTTAAAAATATGAAATTCGTTGTGAATGAAATCATGACAATACGTATTTTTATTGAACTCTTCCCGAGTTCAATAAAAATACGTATTGTGGTGTTTTTGATTAGTAGATTTAATTAAAAAAACTTATTGACGAATTCAAGCAACCAAAAAAACTGTTTTACAAAAAAAAACAACCGACTCAAAAAAAAACACTACAACGTGAAAAATATATTTTCATTTTTTGACACCGACTTTCGAAACTAAAGTTATTTTTCACTTTGTAGTGTTTTTTTTTTGGAAGTCGGTTTTATTTTTTTGTAAAAAAGTTTTTATTTTTCACTTTTTAGTTGTACTTACCTACCCCAAACAAATTCATATATCACTACATGCTTTGTGAATATCAGTAACAAAGCTATTGAACACATCTTCCTTACCCTTTGAAGGGTACAGGCGTGATGTTATGCTGTGTGATTGCGATTACATATGCTATAGCAGCAATCGCGGTTGATTTGCTGGCATTTATTGAAGAGTTCCGTTGTTTGTCTCCGAAAGTCATCATCAGAGCTTTACAAAAATAAAAAAACAGCATGTGTGCAATTCACACGTGGTAGAAGTGAAACCTTCAAAAACACTGTATAATGCTTCCTATCTCATTTTCCCACGTTAAATCTTATGAATTTACATGTCTCTTTTTACTGTCGCTTTTTCGTTTCATAAACTTTCAAATCACAACGATGCTAAAGAACATCCATCCATCCATCCATCCATCCATCCATCCATCCATCCATCCATCCATCCATCCATCCATCCATCACCATCACCATCGCCATCACCATCGCCATCGCCATCGGCATCACCATCGCCTTCGCCATCGCCATCACGATCGCTATCAACATCGCCATCACCATCGCCATCACCATCACCATCATCAACATCGCCATCACCATCGCCATCACCATCGCCATCACCATCGCATCACCATCATCATCATCGCTATCACCACCACCATCGCCATAACCATCGCCATCGCCATCACCATCGCCACACCATCGCCATCATCACCATCGCCATCACCATCACCATCACCATCGCCATCGCCATCACCATCACCATCATCCTCATCATCATCATCACCACAAATTAGTAGCATAGGATTAAATGTGACGTCATTTGTAATAATAAAAAACAAAAACACTGTATAATGCTTCCTAACTCATTTTCTCCCACGTTAAATCTCATGTATCTTTCTACTGTTGCTTTTTCGTTTCATAAAATTTTCAAATCACAACGATGCTAAAGATGTTTTCACTTTAAAAAAAAATTGCAAATCTGTCTATTTACGATGGAGTTATGCCCAACATACATAAAAAAAATAGAAATATCCGAATTGAGAACCTCCGCCTTTTTTGAAGTCGGTTAAAAATATAATATTTACAATCACAAAACTAGAAAGAACCTAAAGTAGGATGATGAAATTAAAATACTGTAGACGAGCAGCCCTATATTTCAAGAATAGGGCCGATTCACAATACTATTACTTATAAAAATAACCGTGACAGGGGTCAGCGAGTTCATTCGAACTGCGCGCGGCATTTGCCACGCGAGGACGGAGGTAACGCTAAATGCCTACTACGCTCGAAGATACTGGCCTTAATTGTAGAATAAGAAATAATTACGGAGGAGGTTCTACTAGGTTCTATTTGCGCCGATGATGATTCCTGCTGACGTTATTGTGCAGCATCATCACGAGTCACGAGTTTACGACACTTTATAGTCTGATACACAGTTCTTAACATGAATGTTTTTAAAAATATATATTTATATACTTATATGTGCCAATATTTATAATCTTATTAATTATTTATATTGTTTTTCAGGCAAAAGTTTACCCTGCTTTTATTAAGAAACATGTCCAAAATTTCAAAATTGGTTCAAGAATAGGACTTTAGTGAGAAATAAAATAATTAGACAGATATGGTATGTACCAGTAGTCAATCTAGATATTGTCTACCTAACTTACCTATTACTGGAATTTGATCTAAGTCTAGTGGATACTATCATCTTAGAGTCGGCTTTGTTCGGCGTGATGGGAAAACTGAATGTCTATCACAGTTTCTTTGTCAATTATGTTATCTTTAAATTTACTTATTCGTATAGAAACAATATAATTATACATAATACCTACATTATTTGCAAACGTCATACCTAATCCTGGATGTTCCACTTATAAAATGTCTAGGTAGTAGGTATAAATTGTTAGTTTTAGGCATTTTTATAATATCTAGCCTATCTATCTTTCAGGATTGTTGATTTATCTGGTTTTCGTTCACTGCTAATAACATTTCCTTACAATATAATAGATCTATAATAATTATTAAACAACTTATTACAAAAATATGTACACCTTAACAATTAGGTATGGTACATTTTTTATAGGTAAGTAAAGTAAAGATTTCTATTTATTTATTGGTAAATCTCATAATCTTTTAAAGCAATAAGTAATTAAACAATGTAAGCGTAATAATAATATTAGGTACGTACTACTCGCATCGAGTCCTTGGTCTTTATACATACCTACACGAGTGGAAGTGGTCATCACAACATCAGCTCGTTGTATAGGTAAGTACTTTATTTATTGGAGTTGCACAAGATACCTTATCGACTACCTATCTACTCGTTTTACCTAAACTATGATTGCTCATTTTCTCATTACAAGCACCTATCAATAAGGAAATTATGTGAATGGACAGCATTGTGTCACGTCAATAGGTTGTGCGAACACGTAGGTATTTACAATCATAAGTAAGTCATAACGGTGGTAATTAGGTATTTTCATGGAAAGCCTATTTCCTTCGGTCGATCTGAATATACTAAAAAGTATGTGTTAGACATCAGGTCGTAGCAGATGGAGGTCGACAGCGACGTCCCGGCGCGGGTTGCGCGCCGCGCGGGGCTGCGAGGCGTGCGCGGCGCCGCCGAGCAGCGCGGCGTCTTCAGCGAGCGAGTCCCCGGAGCCATAGCCGCGCTCTTCAGCCGCGTCGCCTTCGCACCACGACGTAGAGCCCGAGCTCATCGACCGGGGCTCTGTTTCCGCGCCCGCGGAACCGCTCCCGCAAACTTCTGCAATCATGTCTAAATTTAAGTATTTTCTGAAATCTTATTGTTTTAAATTTATGATTAAATTCTTGAGATATGAATTTCCAGCCTATTTACCTCGATTGACGGGTATTTTATAGTGTCCATGTTTAGTTGGATAATCTTATTTGAGAGATGGGTTTGTTGATATGGCCCGGGCGCCGGGCGCCGCGGTGCCACATGTGTGACGCAAGGGACAAACAGAACGTAAATCCTGAAATAAGCTGCTTAGCCTTATATCAATGACGAATAAGTCGCACAACGTGTCTGACAAACATGTGGATTGGATTGATTGTGTTAGGTATATTGTGTTGCAGTTTTCATAATAGTATACCAACACGGTGTATGGGACATCGACGCGCAAACTGTTAACATGAATTCAGCACATGATTCTAGACATTTTTAGTTTAAAAAATATGCCGTTTCATACAAAAGTACAATACCTACAGATTTTACTTACATTTTAATAACCGAGAAAGGTTTCAATACTGGTGGAATTAATCTAGAATCAGGTAGGCTCTAAATTCATGGTTACAGTTACGCGTCGTTGTCCCATACCCTGTAGAGAACCCTGTAAATGGTTCCACAATACTACATGTGTATTGTGGAGTAGGGCTGTATACCTACCTAGGTATCTAGCTCAATGAAACAGAAAATGTCTACTAGCAGTGGCGTAGCTCGTTCTAACGGGGCCTTTTTTTTTTTTGAAGCTGGGAAATCTTCATATGACCCATCCCGCTCTGGGTGGAGCGGAAGAGAGTGTCAGACTCTTACTGACTAAAACCCACCCGTGTTCCTTCCTTAGCACTTTATGTTTCGGGCCAGCGGTAACCCTTTCGGACAATCGGACGCTGATCCGGCAGTCTTCGGCCCTAGCGGGCCCCTTCGTTGATGCTGACATCTCTTTGAGGCGCGCGTGGAATACGTACGCGCCGTTCGGTACGGGCCTGGTCCTGATCGGACAGTGAGCTACCCATTACTCTCCGTCCGCAGGCCCGGGCGTACGGTGGCCGGTAGTCGTCACGCGGCTCTCGATGCCCGGAGCGTCTCCCGCGGCGGCTAGGACGTGAGGCTCTTTCCCTGAGCCATCCCGCCACCTCCTTCGCTAGCATGACTGCTTCGTAGAAGGAGGTGACTGCCTCCCACTCCCTCTCGCTCCGAACTATGGCTTGAACCAGGGCCGGACGCGAGAGGTCGCCGTCTACGAGGACACGGCGGTGCTCCGCCCAAGCGGGGCAGACCTCCACCGTATGCTCCACCGTGTCCTCTGGGCGATCCTCGCAATGGTGACACCCGGGGTTCTTCCCGTCTGATGAAGTGCAGGAACCTCCCGAAACATCTGTGTCCACTGGGGACCTGCATCAGGCGGAAGGTGAGGGCGCCGTGACGCCTCTCCAGCCACTCCTCAAAGAGGTGTCTTATGGTGCCGTTCCGGTACGACCCTTACCCTTAGTCTAACGGGGCCTTGTGTCAAAATTTGTACAGAGCCCTTTTTAAACGACCGCCGTGAAACTCAAAGGAGATTGTTTTTTTTTTACAAAACTTATGAAATGAGGGGCCCATGGCTAAATAATAACAGCCGCACAGGTCGATCGATCAGGTTAAGCTACGCTTGCCGCGGTTGGTCTGTGGATGGGTGACCATCTTTACGTAAGTACTGTGATTCCTCCGTGGAAAGCACGTTAAGCCAGCAGATATCAATTTTTTTCACTTTCGCTACGTGTAATGGTACGGCATTGCAGGATGTTGTAGAGCAACTCTCGATTAACAAAAGCACGTTTGAAAAATTGGTCTACGTTGGCCCAAAACTTTTTCAGGGCCACTTTTCGGAAGGGCCTTTTTTCGGTTTTTTCAAAGTTTCTCAAAAAGTATAACATCGATCTTGCTGAAATTTTGTATACATATTGAAGCTTATTAAACACATATTCTATCACAGTTTCAAGTCTTCATATTTAATAGAACGGAAGTTATGGAATTTCGATAAAATGAATAAAAAAAGCGGTTTTTTGGAATTTACTAAAAAACTACTGGACCGATCGGAGCTCAAAAAAACTCATTCGATTCGTCTTTTTATTGCGCATTTTTTATTTCTTTAGACTTTATTTTTCAAATGCATAGTTTTCCCGTAAATCACCAAAAAGTGATTTGGACTTTTGCCATTTTTTTTAACCATTCGGTGCGGTGCTCCGATTGGCCTTCAAACTTAATATGTTACTTGTATTCGTATTATCTAACAAAAAAAAATTAAAATCGACGTTCGCAATTGCGTGTTTTTTAGGACACGAATCAGCTAATTTCTACCCGACTACTATGGATCTAGCGCCGCGCCCGGTAGACTAGCATTCTCTGTCTACGGATAGCGCGGCGCGCGGAAAAACAAAACCAGCGCGCCATTTTCCGTACAAGTTAATATTTAACAATACAAGTCTGTATTTTTTCCTCGCAAGTGTGTTGAAAAACGTCGTATGAAACGCGTGTGCATTGATGATCAACATAGCACACATGTATCATAATGTACTATTACTAAA
Source organism: Luperina testacea (assembly GCA_927399505.1). NCBI lineage: Eukaryota > Metazoa > Arthropoda > Insecta > Lepidoptera > Noctuidae > Luperina > Luperina testacea. The sequence goes on from OV656756.1 coordinate 12,651,549, forward strand.
TGTATGCAACAGCTTGAGAATTGGTATTCATTAATTTGGTACGGGCATATTACGGGCCTCTTATCAATCAGAATTTGACGTATTAGAATAAGTCCAAATTCTTACGAATTTTTGCTTACACACGTCGGCGTCGGGGCCCCTGTATTTTGGGGCCACGGTTATATACGGTTAATACAGCGCCAGCTACACTCGTACTAAATACCGTTAAAAGTCAGGCAAAGATATATTAATAAGCTGTTGAAATAATAATATTTACCACATGTATTATTCGATACACTTGTATAATCAGTACCTAAATATAACAAATGTCTAAATAAATAAATAAGAAAACTACATTACAGACATGCTGACAATTGATGGAAGGTGTTGTAAATAAATAAAATGTAGAGGTATATTTGCATTAAAAAAAATAATTAAAGAGAGTAGGCTGAAATCTAGCGTGCGTTATAATATACCTGTTACTTAAGTTTAGTTACGTTTTTGACGATTTATTTCAATCTTGTCTGATAGTTTCCATTGTTGTGTTGTCTTTTGTTTTTTAAGCTTTAGGTACCCAAGTTCAACATGCACCAAATAAGACATAAAAATTTAAGTTAATTTCTAATAATAAGTAGGTATAGGTAGATAATAGACTAATAATATATTCATAGTAGCAACCTACTAAGAAATAGGTACCTATTGGCTTGGCTGTATTTTTAATTTAGAGTCATCTCTTTTATTGATTAATTATTTTCTTTTTATCTTTCTTTAATCAGTCGTAGTGTCCGCACCACCTTCGTAAATGGTTGATTTGCTCTAGACACTGATTAATATTTTCTGCGGACACCTTGTTACGGCACTTTACAGATTTCAGCCTAGTTATTTTTTTTCATACGAAGTCAAACATGCCACAAGTTTTACTAATTGGCTCATTTTTAACCGGCTGCGCGACAGCAACGACAGGGTTATGTTTTCACGCGTATGTTTGTATGTACGTGGGTTTTTTATACCCTCGAAGCATCCAAACAACTGGATGGGTTTCAGTATCTATATGAGATGTCTATCGGCTCGTCTAGGCCGTGCGATGGTAATATTGGTTGGTAATGGTTTTGTTCTATAATATCGAAATGACGGATTTTAACGTCAATAAGTAACGTCGTTTCTTTAAATATTATCCTGGCCTTGTGGGTAACAAAAATATATACCTACCACACCAAAAGTTAGAAAAAAAAACTAAGACTGCAACTAAAGAGACTAAAACATGATCTCTATTCCAGCAGTCGGATGCAGTTGGTGGCATCAAATTTGAGACTGAACTAAATAAGTGCCTCTTAGTTGCAGTCGAGTGTTTTTTTAACCTTTATGTAAGTCGTTGAATAATACTTGCTGTTGCTCGCGACTTCGTTTGCGTGTAGCTATTTTGTACTTCACAATTTTATTTTTTTATAAAAATATCCAGGTGATGTCCTTCTCCAAGGCCATCTGTCAAATTGTATAACGATAGTTTCAGTGCTTTTTAGGCGTGAAAAGTAACCGATAGACAGACAGAGTCAAGTACTTTCACATTTATAATATTAGCATGGAAAAGTAAGGAATTATGGATATAATATAAACGACTTACTTTGTCTTTTATATAGGTAAATTTTTTTTATGGTAGGTATGTATGTGAATTCTTAGTTACATAAATCACTCACTTGTCCCGTGAGACTATTTTTTCCTTATTTCTTTGCATTGTGCGTCAGTCGGCGTTGGTCAAAGCCACGTTCAGCAGTAACTTGTCGGACAAATAGATCGTAACAGTGGGTTCGTGTGTGATCATAGACAGCTCAGACAATCGTTGTTTTCATTCGTCTATATATAGGTACTTTATACTTAGGGGGTCGTTAGAGCTGATATAAAATTTGTTGCATGTTTTTTGGGTGCAGAAATATCTGATATCTACTTGAAACCGTCGGTTAGAGAAAATATATGTTTTTCATAAATATATATAGAGAGATATGTTATGTGTTTGAAAAAGGTAAATTAAATACTTACACAACTTTTGATAAAGTAGCAAATTAATTATTTATGTCCAGATAAAAAATAAAATCTGATAAACATTAGTCTAAATCTACGACACCTTCATTAGTACATTCATGTGGTAGGAGTAAGTTGTAGGAGGGTCTAGGAGGACACAGAGAGACACTATTAAATGATAAACATTCCACACATCGATAGGGGTAGGATGTAGGACTCACGGAGCCGGCGGCGGCCGTTTATGGGGCTCTCCCATGTCATCGGTCAGAGAGAAGTCGACGACGAATAATCTTCATAAGATGCTGCAATTTTGTAATATTCGCATATTTATACCTATGGCAACGATGTTTAATTGGTTAAGTTAGCATCACATTAACTACAGCAGTTTATTCACACGAGTGTGACTCTACGTGGCAACTAATGTGTCAGTGGTTCCATAAGGCGCAGTGGACAACGTAGACATTGATTAGAGCATCTGAAACAGTTCATTCAAATGACAGAATTTATTTAATACAATAAAACATTATTGGTTATAGGATGACTGGGAAGGAACCTACCATCTATGCGTCAAATACTCCAAACAATTTCTACCAATCTGCTAATTTGTGACTGTTTAGGAATCCTAATAGGTATGGTAAATGGTAAGGTAGTAAATATTATAAGTTTGTGTGGGCAGTTAGATGAGCTAATGTTCCAGTATATACATGTGTAGGTACGTGGGACAGATACCGACCTGAGCTGTCGGTGACGAGGCGGGGAGGTGTGACCTCGCAGTCCGGCACTACGATTACTACTTCATCGTCTCTTGGGGATTCACCGTTGCGACTTGTACTGGCTGTCCTGCTAACATTTGTTATTTAGCTATGCATTTACACTTTAGCAAAATTGACAAGATTGCAAGAAGCTCCTAAATATTCTTATGTAGGTAGGTACATTGTTATAATTACATAGGGTTGATCTTTCAATAGTCAGATAACTTTTGTCTGAAGAATAATAATTATGACAGTTTTACATATCTTCTATAGGTACATAAGCTGACAAACGGTAATATTTATTCCTCAGATGAAAGTTATCTACCTTTGGTAGGTACTTATTTAAGTCATGCTAGAATAATAAAAACTTGGGAATATGCTGCAAAATTATGAGGAAATAAACATAATCAGACATGGAAATTGTCGGTGTAGAACCTTGTATTGGGTTAATGGGTATAATAGTTTCGTACTTTACTAAAGCTTTTTTTTTCATGAATCTACTTCCGAGGTCGGAGTAGCCCCGGTTCATGGGCCGCTTCAAGTACGGCACGAGCGGCGCGGCGGCCGGCGGCGGGGGTGGCTCAAACGTGCGCGACACCGGCGAGTTGGGCTCCGAACACTGCTTGTCGGCTAGCGCCGGTCGGTGCCGCACAACCAACCCGCCCTCACCGGACGGGCCGCCCGATCCCTCCCCGCTGGAACCACCTCCTAGTAGTCTTCGTGGCACCCCCCCTCTGTCTTCCTTATACATTTCTAACAAATGATCCAACTTACTTTCTATATCATCTACCTGAAACAAATTATATTGACTGGGTATAAGAATAATAAATATGATGAGATGATTTCATAAAAATCTAATCAATCAATGACTTCCATTATTCCTTCTCATTTAATTTAACGATAATTTAATACATTTAATCCAAATAATGCATATGATCTAAGCAGAAAGCGATTTATTTCCAAAATTACATTACGAATATGTAATGTGTAAATTCTTAAAGGCTCCTACAAACAGACGCGACACGCGATATAATCGCGCGCGACGCAAAGGCACCGCTCGTTGCGCGACTTGCGGTTGCGGTGCCTTTGTGTCGCGTGTCGTGTCGGTGTCGCGCCTGTTTGAAGGAGCCTTTTGTTTTTTTTTTCTGGCTTCGCACTGTTTGTGCATTTAGCCAATGTCATGTTATTTAGTTTTAGGCTTGGTTTTAGGAGACAAAGGTAGGGAAACAGGAATTTATAAATATTATCTAAAACGGAATTCGGGATATAGGATCAGTAGTACCTATTCTATCTAAATACGGTAATAATGCATGAAGAGATATTTACTTAACTCGTAACTTACCCGATAACAGACACACTCACTTCACTTTTTGTTCATTTTTGACTTTCATTCGACTCCTTTCACTCGCCAACCGAATTATTGTAAAATTAAATGAAAGTAGCAGATAAACGTTCATTCCATTATTTTGTCGGTGCCATGTGAACGTAGAATGAAACAAAAATGAACCATCACTTGAGTGAATCATTCACTCGAGTGAAGCGTCTGATATCGGCTTTAGCCGAGCATAAGACCAAAGTATGGTAAAAGGTTAGGAGTTACAGAAGTACTTACTTGTCTTTCAATTTTAACTACTCTGGAAGCTAGGCTGATTTTTGATGCGTAGACATCTTTAGCTTTAGATCCTTGTTTTCCAAGTATTTGGTCTAACCTGTTGGCGTATTTAAAAAGTATATAAGTAAATATTCATTTCATATTTAAAAATAAACACCAATTTTGCTTCAATTTTTTCCGGTACATACATCCATAGGCACGAAAATACTTTTGTATATAAAGCACAATACAAGCATTTATCATAAAGCAGAGTTCAATTTATCGGAGGATGTTTTGTAGGTACCATGCCTTTCATTAATAGGCTAGATATAGAGGAAGTAGATACTGTTCCTCATAAGTAAAGGCTCCTACAAACATGCGCGACACGCGATACAATCGCGCGCGACACAAAGGCACCGCTTGTTGCGCGACTTGCGGTGTCTTTGTGTTGCGCGCAATTTTATCGCGTGTCGCGCCTGTTTGAAAGATCTTTAAGGCGAATAGGAAGAAAGACAAATGAAAATCATAAACATAAAATTAAACCTATATTAGCATGGAATTAGAAAACCAAATACTGAATTCAACGTTTAAGGGGGAAGCGCTAAGGTAGCCCGCGAAATTAAAATTTTCTTAAGTTTTTTGCAATTTGCTGGTCAGTATTAAGTTGTACGTCGATCAAAATATGATTAGCGGTCGTAACAAATATGTATTTTCCAGAATTATAATTATTAAAGTCATCAACACAACTCTCTAAATCCACGTAACTCCAAAGAATGATGATTTCATGAAACAGTTATTCTTTGGACTTACGTGGTCTTAGAGAGTTGTGTTGATGACTTTAATGATTATAATTTTGTAAATACATATTTGTTACGGCCGCGAAGCATATATTAATCAACCTACAACTTAATACTGACCAGCAAATTGCAAAAAACCTAAAAAAAATGAATTTCGCGGGCTACCCTGGCGCTTTCGTCTTAAGGACTCTAGCAAGCGTAGTATGACCAGCGGGGTAATTGCGTAACACACTAACAGTAGGAATGGCTTTCGGTTTGACAGTCAACAACATTCATATGGTGTAAATAATAAAGAATATTTTATTCATTGTGTTATTTTCAAATTTTTCGAACATATGAATAGGATTAGCAATATCCTTTAAAATGATTCAGATTGTGATTGATAGTGTGTTACGCAATGTGCAATATGCAGTTCTATCTCTACGACGGACGACGAATAATCGACGATAAATATTTCTATACAATGTCACATTCAGAGTACGCGCAGATGAATTTTACGACATATTTTTTATACTTTTTGCCATCCATACCTAAGCTAAGAAGAAGACAATGTCACATATTTTTTTGTTTTTATTTCTTAATTTTTTTCATCAATCTTTCTACAATATTTATTTGTCTTTTGTCTTTTATTTCTACCGTTTCAACGTGGTTTTTACGGTGGTCATGCTGCGCGTGCTGGCAATTTTTATAGTACGGTAAGTAATTAAAACTCATAATAAACAAAAGGGGTAGGTAAAATAATATTGCAGAGAACGTGTTCCATTGGAACGACAAAAACAAGGCAATTTAAAAAAATGAAACAAATAAATTCGATTCCAACATCTAAAAGTTCCAAAATTACCTATCTTCAAACAAATAGGTACACACACCGCGAGAGGAATAAAATAATATATCTATAGCACCTATGTTAATTAAAGCATGCGATTTCAACTAATTAAAAGAAGTTGCTTATTATTTTTTTACTCTCCTCGCGGAATAAAAGTAGCCGACAAAAACACAAATGTACTTCTTATATAAAATCTAAAATGTGTGTGAAGATACAAATGACATGATTGATAACAAAACTATTTCTAAGGAAAATAAATTGCTTGCATCCGAACTATGTTCAACTATTAGTAAATCACTTCGAAAGCTGGTTGAATTGGAATTGCAGGAATAAGAAAATGCTATACTTAAGCTTTTTATTATTGCTTACGTTCAGACACATTTTAAGCAAGAGTAAGCACATAAAGCGCTATGTACCTTCTACTCGTATGTTACTTACACAATGTTTCTGATTTGAGAATTTGAAGCTGATAACTTGTCAAATTCTACTTTAGCATTTCATAAAGTGTGCAAGGGCGCATTCAGAAAGTTGGCAACGTCGCAAATAGCTGTCAAATATTTCGCTGTTTTGGATAATTTTAGGGTCGTTGCTAGGGGCTGGCCAGGCGGGTGGCTGCTAGGGCTGCTACCTTTAGGGGGCCGTACTATGCAGACCCACAGCCAGTCCCTATTTCTATATGTATGGCCAAAAGATAACCGAACCTATCCGAGATGGTGCGATAATATAATTTTCGAGCTCGCTACGCTCGCACTTGTGCCCGCGTAACCCGACGAAACAACTACAATTTCTGTTTGAGTTATCAAAAGGTAATCTAAGCCATTCGAGAGTGTGCACAGATTTTCGAGCTCGCTTCGCACGCTGCTTTATTCTACTTTCTGATTATTCTTGAGCTTTTCTCCATAACTCGACAAATAACTCCTATTTCTGTATGAATGGTCAAAAAAAATTTCGAACCTTGTCAGAACGACTGATTTATTTATCAACTAGCTGCGCCCCGCGGTTTTACCCGCGTACGATTCGTGGTCGAGTCCATGGTCGACAGCGAGGAGTCCTGGGACGCGGTGGTTTCCTTCTGCGAAACGGTCGTCTCGCAGAAGGAGGCTGCGGAAAGGGAGAGGGAGATCTCGTCCACTCACCCTGCCCGCAGCAGGCGCACCGGGCGTCGGCGGAGGGCGGACAACGCCCTCTTCCGGCCCCCCTAAACGGGTCCAGGGGCGACGGACTCGGGGACGTCCGTCGCCCCCCACACATCAGGACCCGAGGTGGCGGCGCGATGTGTTCCACGCGCGCCCCTCTTAGACGTCGCGGGGGGAGTCAAACACCTCACTCCCCCCCCTGACCAGACGGGGCCCGCTGCGGCGGGCCGGCACTAGCCGGGGGTTGCGGAAGGATCGTACGTTCCCGCGACCCCCGGCGTAGGTGTGAGATGGAACACCGGGGTGGTTTTTAGTCAGTAAGAGTCTGACAGACCCCGCCGCCCGCCCCAGGGCGGCGGACATCCATGAGGATTTTCCACCCCGGAACAAAAAAAAAAAAAAAGGTGTCAGCTACCTCCATACAAAATTTTATCAAAATTGGTCGAACCGTTTGAGCGTGAAGAGGTAACAAACATATAAACACACACACACTCACAAACTTTCGCCTTTGTAATATTAGTGATAAGTGATAACTAAATGAAATTATATGAAATATCGCTCTATAATACTAAAATATTGATTAAGAATTGCAAAAATGACAGTGAATTAGGTGTTGTAGCAATTTTAGATGTAAAAATAGCATTAGGAAGGTTTTAAGTGATTTTTAAACCTCAAACTAAATATTATATTAAGCGTCATGATATTAGTTATTGCAATTCATGATATCTTAGTGCACTATAGTGCGATATTTCATAATTTAATTTAGTAATATTAATAAATTAATTTATTTAGCGAAGTTTTTGACTACCTATTTCTTTTCAGCTATTTGCGACGTTGCCAATTTTCAGAATGCATAATTTTAAGGTGACTCCTTCAACGTAGCCCGAGAAATTAAAAATGTCTGCAAAAACATTAAGTTTTCAATTAGAAGGGCTACATCGAAGGATTACCTTATATAGGTAATGCTAAAGTAGAGTTTGAACAGTTTTTAACTTAAAAATCTCAGTTCAGAAACCATGTGTTAGAAATGTAAATGTCACGTATAATGAAAAAAGAAGGTTTTTCGATCGTTAATCAAGTGTTGCTCAACTAAACTAACGGGTCTAATATACCTACTCTATTCCAAATGTCAACAAATGGTAACGTACCTGTTGATGCAGTGGCAGTGCCACTATTACAAATTGATTGAGTGATTCGATTTAATTATTGGAATTCATAACCTGAAATTCTAATTTTAGTGTTTTATTTGACATTACAATTAAGGTTATTTTTATTAAATCGTAATTGAAAAATCGTCGACGAAAATTGAGGTAATTTTCAATTACAAGTTCATAATGTTATTCAATCATTTGCAACCTTCTAAATATAGATAATAGTTTTACTAACTTCCTTCTTAAGTTTTCGGAGCCAAATGGCAATAACGGAATCCGTATAATTTCGTCATGTCTGTCTGTCTGTGGGTCCGTCCGGAAGTTACACAGCCATTTTACCGTTCAGACTACCTGTTTGTAATTTTGTACTATACCGATTAAAATTGGAAAGAACTGGTAAGACTGGCCCTCATAAAAATGTCAATACACCCTATTACCTCACCCTTGCAACTTAGTTATAGGTATGTTTTGATGCAGCGGCTGCAGAACACGACTTGAACCCTTTTCTGAAGTAAAACTTAGCATTATACTAATAATGAACAACGGGTGAGGTTGGGCGCATGCGGCTCCGCGGTCTGACCGAAGGGTGATTACCGCAACTTTATACCGAAAGATTAAAGTGGTGAAAGAATTTAGAAAATGTGCAAAATTGAACATAATAAGCAGAATATTTAGCAGTCATGCTTAATGTCGTTGCCTACAACATATGATAAATCTTTTCATGCATAATATTCGAATGAGTGATCTTTATCGCCCGGAAAACCTGTAGGTTCTACGAAGGGCAATTTTTTAAATTAAATTAAAATTTAGCATGCAAATGGTTGTTACATAATAAAGGTACACCCGGCTCAGTAGTCTTACAATAAACATGAAATTTTAAAATAGTTTTCATTTATATTTTAGTTAGGTAGGTATTATTTAGTAACAAAGAAAGTTGTATTGAACGTTGTGATCGTCTGCGCAATAGGCAACCGGACACCAATTAGAAATCTAAAATTTATTTTGAATAAAAAAAACAAATAATTCTAACTTTTAATCTGTACTTCGCCTCAAACTAAACACTACAGGGAAGTTATGTTATCTATTCATTCTATACAAACATACGTGAAAGGTGCTTTTTCTACGAATAATCCTTTTTTAAAGGGCAAGAATAGTTCGATCAAAAATACTACTAATAAGTGCACATCTTGTCTTTTTAACCTATAACCGAAATTGGTACCTACTTTGTAACAATACGTACGAACACACTGCTTAAATCTATTTTCACTGAATCATAATGGACAGTTAACTGTTAAGTTAATCGTATCAAATCCCATTGGTGAAGGAATTTTAAGTTATTTTTTTTGTCTGTGCTAAAATACTAATCAATCCAATCCAAATCTCTTCTCTGTCTTCGCCATATTATGATTCATAATGTTATCCTTTTATGATTTTGCCAAAGTGGCCTTTTTAGGCCCCCAGATGTCACCTGGTTCGGTGTGGTGCCGGACTTAAACCGGTATCGGTATGATACTATTCTTTAAGTTCCCTATGCATTTTACCACCATACGCCAACTCGCATGCCAAGCGTGGCTATTATAGCAAACTCCCCCCCCCACCCCCCCAAGAATGAAGTCCGAAGAGAGGGGGAGGCCTCGATAATCATCAAATCCGGAAACTTGCTCTATTTCCGGCAGGGCGACCACCAGTCCCAAGGTGGTGACGAGTTTATCGTCCATAAATCCCTTGTGAGCAACGTGGTGAAGATCGAGAGTGTGTCGATCAGGGTGGCGTACCTTATACTAAGAATCTCCTTGAGGTATTCGCTGCAGGTCGAACAGGTTTACGCCCCGACCTCGTCACACCCTGACGATGAGGTGGACACCACGTATAAGGATATTTCCAGAGCCATGCATGGCTCTAAAGCTCACTTCACCGTTGTCATGGGGGACTTTAACGCGAAACAGGGCAAACGAAGCAATGATGAGCTGCGAGCGGGGCAATTTGGAATTCGGAACCACAGAGGCCACATACTGGCTATTTTTATGGAGAAGGCAGGCATTCTTTATGATGATTTCCTTCTTTAGAAAACTTTAGCACAGAAAGTGAACCTGGCAGAGCCCGGATGATGCAACTAAAAATGAGATTGACTTAATTATGTCGACGATGAACCAAGTATTCAGTGATGTCTCTGTGATCAATGCGGTGAAAACCGGAAGTAATCACCGCATGGTAAGAGGCACATTGAACTTAAATATTCAGTTGGAAAGATCTCGACTGATAAAGTCTACGCTCCGCCCAGCACCGATCCAAGATCAAAACGCCGAGAGCGAGACGATTCTGAAGTTCGAACTTCAGAATCGTTTCAAGTGCTTAGGGGACTCCGTGGACGAATATTACGATAATTTCGTGGAAACGGTCGGGTTTAAGATCTTCAAGACCCGTCGTTCGAATACAAAAAAGAAGCTCTCTGATCCTACTTTGCGGCTCATGAAGGAGAAGCGCGAGATGATCCTGCAGTCTTCAGATGATGAGCTCAAGTACCGGAAGCTCAACAGACGGATCTCTAAGTAATTGAAAAGCGACCTTCGCAGCTTCAATACAGACCGTATTGAGGACGCGATAGAGCGGAATAAAGGCTCCAAGGTCTTTGCTAGAGATCTGTCTATTGGGCAAAGCCAGTTTACGAAACTGAAGACCGATGATGGCAGGATCGTATCCGAAAACCTGAGCTGTTGAGAGAGATCGAGAGGTTGATTCTATGGACAGTTATACACGTCAACAAGTAACCCCGTTACGAATCTGGCAAACGACCCAAGAGCTAGATTGCCCCGACACTATCCGGAGAGAGACATCCCGGACGTCAGCCTGTACGAGATTAGGATGGCTCTGAAGCAGCGAGAGATTACGGAATTACGGCCGAACTCCTGAAGGCCGGCAGAAAACCCGTTCTTAAGGCCCTTCAGAAGCTGTTTCGTTCCGTCATACTCGAGGGAAAACACCACAGGCATAAACAGAGGTATGGTGATACTTTTATTTAAGAAGGGCGACAATGCCCTTCTTAAATAAAAGTATTATAGGTCCATCTCACTTCTACAAGCTGTTTTCAATGTCATCACGAACCGCCTCACGCGCGGGTTTGCCGACTTCCATCCTCCCGAACAAGCCGGATTTTATAAAGGCTTTAGCACCGTAGACCACATACATACGCTGCGACAGGCTATACAGAAGATCGAAATGTATAACCAGCCTCTTTGCTTAGGGTTTGTGGACTACGAGAAAGCCTTTGATTCGATCGAGACATGGGCTGTACTGCAGCCTCTGCAACGGTGCCAGATCGATTATCGGTACTTTGAGGTGCTGAAGTGTCTGTACGAAAACGCCACTATGTCAGTCCGGCTCCAGGATCAGACCTCCAAACCCATCCTTCTGCAGCGAGGTGTGAGACAGGGAGACGTTATCTCTCTGAAACTGTTCACTGCTGCACTGGAGGACGTCTTCAAGATTCTGGACTGGAAAAGGGCTGGCATTAACATCAATGGCAAGTACATAGCTCACTTTCGGTTTGCCGACGATATCGTGGTCATGGCTGAGACTATGTAGGACCTCAGTATAATGCACGATGACCTCAGTAGAGCCTCCAAAATAATGGGTCTCAAAATGAACATGGACAAAATGAAGGTCATGTCAATTAAGCTCATGTAACACCCACTCTCATGAAGATCGGAGACGTTACATTCGAAGTTGTGGACGACTATGTTTACTTAGGACAAACTGTCCAGTTAGGTAGGTCCAACTTCGAGAAAGAGGTCAATCGTCGAATCCGACTCGGCTGGGCAGCGTTCGGGAAGCTACGCAATATCTTTTTGTCCCACATACCGCAGTGTCTCAAGAAGAACGTCTTTGACCAGTGCGTGTTGCCAGTGATGATCTATGGCACTGAAACGTGGTCACTCACAATGGGCCTTATTAAAAGGCTAAAAGTCACCCAAAAGACACTTTCCCTGTGTGATAGAATCAGAAATGAAGAGATCCGCAGGAGAACCAAAGTAACTGACATAGCTCAACGAATTGCCAAACTTAAGAGGCAGTGGAGAGGGCACATTGCTCGCAGAACAGATGGCCGATGGGGCCGAAAGATTCTGAAGTGCCGAAAGACATAGCGTTGGAAGGCCTCCACAAGGTGGACCGATGACCTTGTGAAGGCCGCAGGAACCCGTTGGATGCAAGAAGCACAAAACTGGTCGAAGTGGAGGTGCTTGGGGGAGGCCTATGTCCAGCAGTGTACGTATTTCGGCTGAAGAGATGATGATGATGCCACCTGACGTCACATGTTCTGAGCTGACATTTTGTTTCGTTTGAGCGGCAATTTTTAGAAAATAATTTTAGACACAGTTTTTCATATAAAAGCTTTATACAAAATCGTGGCTACATAATTTTGGGTTAACTTTAAACACTGTCTGAAAAATTGTCCGGTCCCCTAGGATTGTCCCTATAAGTAATTGTTGTACAAAGTGTAAAAGTGCATTACGCCACATGCCTCAAAATAACATTTATTCGAAAAATACTTGCTTGCTTTGTAAAATACTCATCTTTTATCCATGATGGAGCCAGGTTTCCCTACAACTGAGTACCTATTTGACTTTTTTTTAATCTGAACAAGCCCTCGAGCTGAATCTACGTCCAAGTGTCAACTTGTAAATCATCACTTACATAGATACTAGTATTTCTTATACATCAAAACCAATGAACGAATACGTCAGAATCTAACCGAATTTATAAAGTAACTACTTACAACACATAAACAAGGATGTGATTACACAATGCAGATACAGTAAAAATTATAATTATAAATTCAAACCACATAAAAAGTGTTAAAGGTCGCACTTCCTTATAAGGAGTGGTATACCTACCTACATGGATGGGCGGTCGTGTTAGATAGAGAGGAATGTCTTGGTTACTGGAGCATTACGGTCAGCATTCGGACAAGTTTGCTTAGCGAATGGCTGTACAAGGAGGCGGTCGAGCTGATGATGATCAGTGAATGAAGCGGCGGCGGTAACCGACGACAGTGCGTGTGCGCCAGGCGCATGGCTCTCTCATCTCACCTGTACTGCAGGTTCTTGGTCCTGTTTAGCAGGTCCGCGTGTCCCGACGAATATTGCTCTATCACATCTTTGACGTCGTACGGTTTCAATGCTTCTCTAAATCTCTTGCGTGCGACAAAATACTTGAGCTACACCAAAATAAAACATCCTGATAGCTAAAGTTGCAAATGTTAGGTTTGCATACATTAAAATACGGGAAGTTATGAGCGAACTGACTTGGGTATAACACCCACACATATGTACACAATTATATGAAAACCGTGTGTTTCCCTATTACCTGTAATACTTGAAATGTAGAGAGTTTAGCTCGTAGTAGTAGGTGATGAGTATAAGTGGTCACTGTTTCTTAGTAGGTACTATTATTATATGTACTCAGTAAATAACAGAGTTTATTTTGTCATAATTATATACTTAGTCGCTGGGTGGTACCTACTAGTTATATAAATAGAAGAGCATGTCGATTATTTTAGGATTATACATGTATCATGTACCTATCAATTAAGACTACCTTAAATCAAATAGGCGGTCATGCAGTAGGCTTTGGTACCGAGCAACTATTTGTTAATAAAGTCTAACTGTTGAATACAATAAATAGTTAAAATCTTTAGTTTTAACTTTACTTCTGTACTTTTTGTCAGATAAGGCACTGAAAAATTCCTTGAAGTTGGACAATTTGGCTTAAAGATGTAAGACTTGACATAAACTATCAGGCATCTAGACTAAGAGGCAGGGAGCAGATTTCATTTGAAGTTTTCAGTGTAGGGACCGCTTCAAAATCGCTACAATTTAAAACTGCCAGAACCATTTTGAATGTCGAAGTCGATCATGCTTCTGCATTACATTCAAACAACATTTGCAAATGTTTGAAAATTATTTGAAGAACGCTACCGACCTATACTTAAAAACCTTCTATTGGAATTTATATTAATTATTAGTACCTCATCTGGAATGAATTAAAATAAAACTGGCACCAAGGACTTTCATGAGCTTAATAATTCTGTAAGAAAATGTTATTATCACTCAAACGAATAACATACACTGGAAATACGTGTTCTTTGAAGTGGTAAGAAAAAAGATTTTAGCGATTTCGAGGCAGCCAGGTAATGTATTGTAGTTATGCATTATGTATAGCGTTGCACACACTAACTACGGAGGTAGTATAAAGGTATTAGGTTCAATGCCAACTTTGACTACGAAGATTACAAGACACAGTCGGTACACAGTCCAGACGAAAAGTACAGTAGGTAGGTATGTAGAAAGTAAATGGTAGTGCATGGTGTGGATGGTTGGCTGGTGGCTGCAGTACCTAGTCTGGACGTTTTTCACCCGGCCCAGCAGGTCCACGTGTCCCGCGGAATATTGTTCGATTACGTCCTTGACATCGTAAGGCTTTAGCGCTTCTTTAAACTTACGTCGGGCCACAAAATACTTCATCTGTTAGAATTTAACAAGTCAGTAAGTTACGAATTAATATTTATCACAAAACTTTCACTAACACAAAGTCCGGGTTTATTCTCAGATTTAAATTAAAGTTTCACGCCATCTTGATTGCTCAAATTAAATGTAAGATGTCGTCATTAAAAGCTCGTTATTCAGGTGCCGAAATAAAACTGACGCTGAAGAACTACTTAATCAAGTTTTGAAATACAATATTCTGTGGTACTTCCTCTTGTGAATTAAGTTAGTTGGTGCTTGGAATTTAATGAGGAACATATTTCTCAATTCTTTATTTTATGATTAATAATAATAATCATTTATGAAAGTTTAAATACGTTATGTACCTATACTTATTAGTTCTTTAACTGCAAAAGTATAAAACTGTACCTAATCAAACGTACCAACTTCCTATGCTGACTTTGTAATCACATACATTTTCAGCGAAATTAAGAGCATTATAAATATTATGTGATCTCCTTACTCTATAATGTGCCCTGTGCACTGACCTCTATCATACAAGTACGCTGGACTAACGATACTCTACGAAATGACAGTTGTATTTTGTGCCGATTCAAAGCGCCCCGCTCGAGGTCCTGAACTAAAATTGACACGTTCTTTCAAATGGACGTTGAGTTGTTTGGTTCGTCTCTGATGATTTAGGTCTAAATTGTGGAAAACTACTTTTTTGTGTATTTTGTGTTTAAAAACATTTTTATTATGAAAGCATGCGCATTTTGTAAAACACGCTATCAAAAAAGCAGCGGAATAACCTTTCACAAGTAAGTGAATTTCATGACTATAAATGTTTAGATTGCTTGTGTGAGCATTTTTAATACTGTTTAATATTTAGGACAAATGTTTTCATTAATATCTCATCATATTTAAGTGTAATTAGGGCTCAGTTTTCACATATACATATTTAATACAATAATTTGTATAGGGTTGTAAATGTTCCATGTCGATAATGTGTCGATAATTTTCTTCAGACAGTTAATAATTTTAAATTTACGTCTTTCAAATAGAAATTTCTGCAATTTGATTAGCTAAAACAAATTAGCAAATACTAGTTTCTAATTTCAAAAGATAAATCCATACTAATATTATAAATTCGAAAGTAACTCTATCTGTCTGTATGTTACCTTTTCACGCCTAAACCACTGAATGGATTTCCATAAAATTTGGCAGAGAGATTGCATCCCGGGGAAGGACATAGTATAGTTTTTATCGACCTACCATGCGGGAGAAGCCGCGGGCGGAAGCTAGTATTATATGTAATGTGTACTTGTTTCCGAAGTAAAGACCTAACATCGAAATAAAACTTGACATCTAAAATGTACTGTATACTTTAGTCAGTTTTGCTTTAATTAAATAATTTTCAGATTTCCCACCAACTCAACTAAGCAGTGCTGAAAAACATGAAAATGGAAAATTGGAGTCCTAAATCTAATTATCATCTTTGTAGCAAAAATTTCACTTCGGACTGTTTCGTTAAACACTCTACATGTACGCTCTTCTTCATACGAACACTACCTTTTGAAAGACTAGAATCAATTCTATTTTATTGTATTTTTTGACGTTCAAAAGTGCCTATGTACCTATTTGAAATAAATTATTTGACTGTGACTTTGGTATTTTTTGTGGTTTTTTTTTCCATTAGTATGCACGCTATCCAAATACCCAATAATGAAAATATAATCCCTCTCCTTTCCGCGAGTAATGACTACATGGTAAGGTTCACTTTTGGCATTCAATTTGAGTGAATTTGATTGAATTTGTATGGACGCTGTTTGTTGCTTTTTTGTTTACATGGGTCAATTCTTCCAAATTGAACACCAAAAGTATCTATCACGAAGTATACAACTGCCATTTGATTTACTAGGTTAGAGCGAAATCGCAACATAATAGCTCAATAGTTTTTAGTTCACATTGCGAACTAATGTGACCCCAGCTCAGCTTGTAAAACTAGTGTAGTTGAGCCAGGAGATATTAGCTCAACCGTAGTAGTTTTTAGGCTAAGTTTTAAGACTATCCTCATATTTAAAGCTCACTGATCTGACCGTCATGCGATATAACTTTACTAGATCACTATCCACTTTATATCTTGCGACCTGACCGCGCCCTAACGAATTTTCAGTTAAACTTTGCAGAGCAATTATTCTATTACTTAAAAATGAAGCATAAAATAAACTGGGAGTGATCCGATATTTTTCTTTTAAGTAATAAATTACTCTCAGTGGTTATAACGTTCGATAAAGTTCATAAGTATTTTTTTATCGTAGGATATATCCCATCTCTAATATTAGTTCCATGGTACCTTCACGTTGCTATCAGCGCCAAGATGGCGAAAATCAAATGTCTTCATTCTTTCATCGATAGTATGCAGTCCAGCGTACTTGTATGATAGAGGTCAGTGGCCCTGTGTCATTGAAAATGTTTATAAAATTTGTCAGACTGGATTGGGAGTATCAAATTGGCCATGAATTTATAATAGATGCCATTAGCCTCTTACAGACGATATGTCAAGAGGAAAAGTCTGGGGAAAGTATCGCTTTTTTGTTTTAAACATAAGAATAATTTTAGATTGTTGAGAGCATTATGTAGTTATTTTCTGCAGAGCCAGAAATCATGAACCTTGAACTAAAATTTTATTATAAATAGTCGACTTTTTGTACATGTCTCTATGTTAATTTGCGAACGTGGGTATTCGTGATTAACTGATCATAAACTTTGTGTTATTTCATGACAACACGCTGCTACTATTACCTAATAATTAACATTTTGAATGTACTATGTATTTACTAAGGCATAATATGCTCTATTACTATTATATAGATATTGAACATTTCAGCAGAACGTTACGTACCTTTCTTATAAATCGTATGGCAGCTTTGTGGCGCGGTGTCAACGTCACGCAGCGCGGCTCCTCGTCCTCGTCTGCACAAAAAGCTCGGTTTTAGATACATGTGTCGACTGAAACTATCAGCTGTGACTGCCATTCGAAGCGAGTATGGTGTTTACGGCGAAATTTTAACGTTAAAGCTTATTTAGACATGACCTTTTCATTCAAATACACTTTTTAATAAGGATGTAGCAGCTGTTTTGGTAAATATAATGATTGGATATGTACGGTTATAGATATTTTATTTTACTAATTCAAAAAGGCAGTTAACATGTTCTTTTCTCACTATATGTAACATCAAAAGGAAATTCCTAATTACAATTTGTAGAGAAACGGGTACCCAATTAATTGAGTAGGAACACTATGTTCCTCACGACATCACAGAGTAGTAAATTGTTGAACCGCATAATTGACCACACGACGTATACCACATACACACTACACATAATTATGTACGCGGCTCAGTCGATCGCAATGCGGTTTACAGTTTTTGCTGGGCTTTAGAGTTAACACTTGGATTGCAGCACAAAGTTATTACTTTAATTGACTACGCTCATGTTGAACGATGTGCGCCTTAATGAATTATTTTATTCAATTTAATAAAAATAACATATCAAATGTAGGTACTAACAGGATACAAGTGAAATAATTAGTGATGTGAACCGATTACAATTTTTAACACCGGTTTAAACCGATTAGTTATTTATTAAAAACGTTTTTTTAAGGTTTTTTTAAGTTTTTCCTAATAAGTCCGTGGTCAGTCGTCTGTACGTCCGTCCGATCATTATAGTCAAATATTTATCAATTTTCTTTTTGTTACTTGCTGTGGTCATTTTCAGAGTAGTACTTTACCTCGATCCACCTCCACTGTAGCCTGATGATGGTTTCTCTTAGTATGTGCCAACATATTCGAGGTTCCTCCTCCAACTTTGATCACTTTAGCGCATAGCTTACTCTTTGCAATAACATTAACAATCTTCCCAAATAATTTCTTGTAGTTGAATTACCTTTTACTTTAGGATTTTTTTCGCAAACCAATAATAATATGTCAACTCCAAAGAATTCGCAAGCAAAACTGCGGTGCTATTCTGTAAAAAGATCACCGTGATAACATAAGTGAAGTGAGCTTAAAGTGAGCTGTCATTCCACCTGATACTAGGGATTGACACTATTCACAGCTCACTTTAAGCTCAATTCACCTAAGTATTTTCACGGGGAGATTTTTACTGAATAGCATATCTGGAATATTTTAGTATAGTGAAGTTAGTCGCATATTAAAATGGGATATCGGAGATTCCCCTACCATAGACAACATTTTAAACGGAACAGACAAATGTTCGGATACATAATATCAAAAACTCGGATACATGTTTTGTGATTGTAATCGATTTTTCAATGAGAACCGGTGATTATCGGTTTTGACAAAAACCGTTTTTTTTTTTAGGTTTTTATGAAACCAGTTCACATCACTGAAGTGAATGGCGGTTTCAGCCCGGTTCCCATACAATTTCGACCCGAAGCCCGACGATTTGGATATAAATTGTAATAGAACCAGAGTTGAGTTTTATGCTCTGGGCCTTAATAGCAACCGGCGTTGACCATAACAATGGAGCTTCAAACAATAACGGTCAATGATGTCATAAAACAACACAGACACATAAATTCTTCGCAGAAAATAACATTCATTAATTATAATAATTAATTTCATTATTTACGGTAACAATGTTAGTTGTTTTATTACACGTTAACACAGTCCAAATTCTCGAGATTTGGAATCAGGAATCGATATATTTGAATATAAATTCTTAAAAATGTGGTGGAATTAGTTTGTTTTATTGTGCGCAATCTATGCGGCCCCGTTCACACGGCGGGCGATGAGCAGCACGATATTTTACGGTATAATTTTGGGAATCTGAGTGGGTAATATAAAATACATAAGTTTGGCATTACTGTAGCCTGTAAGTATATACATTTATGAAGGCAAATGGCGACGACTACACTAAATAGCAAGCTCATTTAGTTTGTTATCAGCTGTCATAAAAACGAAGCCGTTCGCAAGCCATTCCCTCCTATGATCACTAAGGAAATCATGTGTTCGAATGGAGAACAAGGCGTGCCGTAGTTGTGCGCTCTACTTCACTTTAAACTTGGTCTGAAGCTGCGAAGCGTTGTATGTACTGTATCTAATTGATAAGTAACACTATTTGTGTACCCTACATATACAATATCTATGTATTAGTTGTCAACTCGTCAGCAATGCCACATATTGACATGTGGTTATTATTGTAAACTAACGGGGCTAGTAGAGCTTGCCATGGCCCAAAAAGTAGTGGTTATAACAATAAATAAAACACTATAATCAATCTTCACTCTGATATTATCTTGGCCAATTGTCAAGAGTATATCGTATAGTGGTAAACATATACCGATCCTATGGCTGATGTGTTCTTTTTTGTGCATCTACAGGATAGCAAGGCTCCCAGCCTTGCTATTCTTATTATTTGGGTAGCTCAATAATACTAATAATAATCAGGTCAACAACAATGTGATTTCGATCAACCTCGAAAAAAGAGGATTGTGGTAGCTTCTTACTCCGCGCTTCATTTAAAGTTAGCCATGGGAAGTAAATTTATGAGTCTACTATAAGTTGGAATGCGCTACATGCCTGCCTGATAGACTGACATATATTATACTCTTTGTGTATTTAGGATTCGTATTGATTCAAGTTCCTTTCACTGTATAACGTCAAGACGGTATTAAAATTAGCAAATAAATAATGTATAAATAAGTAATTTATCCGCTTTTATACAATCATGTGCTCTGGTTCCTAAACTAGGGCAAATTGTCCGTAAAAGGAGCAAACAAACTTTTTAAACGTAAACACATTAATGAGCATCGTTGTGAACAAAATATATTGTATAAAGAAATGTTATGACACAAGGATTAGAAAATACTCCTTGCACGAAAATGTTACACGCAGCGGTCGCAAGGATTTAGCTTTGAAGAAAAACGAGGAACTCTCCCCTTGTCTCGAGAACGAAAGCCCTTGAGCATAGCTTATCCCACGTCCAGCTATGTATATAATATATGTAGGTATCTACGTGTAGCCAAATAATTCAGTCTTCGTGAAAGAGTTATGAGAAAAAATGGTTTAGAGACTACAATACGAGTTTATCCTACAAGAATTACGCGATACATACATGGACCATACTTTATGACTGATTTCGTAATCAAAAACAATGAGGGAGGGAACAAAAGTAAAAGATACACATGTATAAGAATAAATATATGTACTAGACTAAAATCTATTGTAAGTATCTCTTTCATACTATTTTAACAAACACAATGAGCTCAGCAGCTCAATAATGTATACAGAAAGGAAATAGCTTACCACTTTAATGTTAAATAAGGTTACTTCTTAAGGAATGTGTACCTACACACTATATTTTTGCTGTTTAGTAGATACTTGTTATCGCATAAATAATCAGAATTTTCGTCGGAAAATTATCATGGCGAGTACAATACGCCCCCTTATACATGTAGAGTGCGTTTGTCAGCAAAGTGCCTGTTCACGAACTTTGTTATCTACATAAATGTACCATATGTGCGCCATATGTAAATATTAAGCAATTTCTACCCATTCATATAATATTTACCCGTTCATTTTTCTTACACCAGAATTCGTTTTCTGAAAAAAGTTGCGTTGTTAAGAGTTATTTCCTAAGTTTTTAAAGTAGGTAATTTTTCGATAAATTATATGAGATTAACCTGAAAGATAATAATAATTTCTCGTTCAATAAAATAAATAGTGAAGATTTACAAGAAAATCTGTCTATTTTCACTTGCCGTCGTTTGTTGCTTAACAATTATACACGTGATTAAAGGTTGCAGTGTTAATAGGTTCGATGAAGCTTGGGATCACCTCTATTTCTCAGACTTTCAAACTACAAAGAGTAGGTATATGAGAGATAACTTATTTTTCTTCGGCTATCGTCGAGTTTTCATGGTTTATATGCTGTGTAGGCACAGAGGCCGTAGAGATGAATGTAATGCGGATAAGGGGATAATTTATTCGTTTGGCTATTCCATTCCAAGTAACGTACAACTATAACAAAAATGGGTTAATGTAATCAGCGACTGAAGGCTTTGCCGCGTGCACGAATTATTGTTTATTACAAGAAGGAAACTAAAGATTTTCATGTAAGATTAGTACAGTTTGGTTATTACAGAAATTAATGATTTTGAATGTTCACGTTCACAGTCCACACATTGCATTTCCATATTGTAGCATGCGTTATTGTGCCTAGGAAGATCATTTAATCATGCTATATATATATAGATGTTAATATCTAATATTTAAAGTTAACATATTAATATACATAAGTATACGTTTTCACAACAGTCAAACTATGTGACATTAATGTTTCAACATTGTACAAGAATAAATCAAATAAATAAAGTGTTTGCCAATTAAATTATAATATATAAGGTCTATCTGTTAATACTCGAAATATCTGAAGGGGTCATTGTACTTATCATTATGAACAACTTTTACTGCAGGACAAACCGTGAAATCGCAATAAGAATCTGCTGTTCCATACATTTTGACGAGTTATGCGATCATAAATGGGGTGATGACAATTTGGTTTCTTTTAACGCCACCAAAACACACGCGTGTGTTTTTACCGCCAAAAGGAGTCATTTCGACCAGACTCCTACTTTTCGGGGAACATCTGTTCCTGTAACAGATCGGCTCGAGCTCCTGGGCATGGAGTTGACATCTAGTCTCAACTTCGGCGCCACCATTGAGTACAAAGCCCAAACTGCGGCCAAGAAGCTGGGCATCCTTAATAGGGTGAAGCGATACTTTACGCCCGGACAGCTTTTAACCCTTTACAAAGCACAACTCCGATCCTGCATGGAGTATTGCAGCCACCTTTGGGATGGCTCAGCGAAATACCAACTTGCCGCGCTTGACTCGGTGGAACGCAGAGCTAAGAGGCTCATTGGCGACGTAAAACTGGTGGATGCCAAGCTTCACAGCTTGACTCATCGCCGCAAGGTTGCCTGCTTGTCGGTCTTCTACAGATTGTACTTCGGTGAGTGTGCCCAAGAACTCCACGACCTCATTCCACCGGCCCCGTTCTACCTTCGGACATCCAGACACACTGAAGGTTACCATCCCTACCTAGTTGCTATTCCACCAATTCGCACTAAGCGTTTTCAAATGTCCTTTATAATGCGCACAGCAAAAGAGTGGAACTCTCTACCTGCGTTTGTGTTTCCGAGTGCATACAACCCGAATCTCTTCAAAGTAAGAGTGAACAGGCTTCTTCTGGGTGAGCTCACTCCATCGTAGAGTTTGTCTCTGTCATCTCTGACCTAGACTAGAGTCAAGAGCAAACCCATTTCAAATAAAAAAAAAAAAAGAACAGCTGTTTTTTTTTGCGATTTCAGGTTTGGTCCCATAGTAAAAGTTATTCGTAATGATGAATACAATGACCCCTTAAGAGGAAATGCGGGTGGTCGTTTCTCCATAGAAACGCTCTCGCCTGTTATCTTTCTGGTTAATGACCATAAAGCAATGATTTTTTACAGAATAATAACTATTAGCTACTTGTATGTCCCTATGTTTTCCTTTTTGATGATACATTATTTTTGTAAGCACTAGAACCCTCAAAAAATGCCGATATAAACCGCTGTCAACAGAGGTCTAGTGTACAAATTTAACAACTACTAATGAAAAAAGAAAAACATAGGGACACAGTATATATCCTTCTTATTCAGTTTATGAAATAACTTTTAAATTGGTCCAATATTGGAGGAGGAAATAGGCGAGACCCAACCTCGAATTATGACTTATTACTTCGGCTTTTTCAAAAGTTTCTTCGTCCGAATTTCCTCTTAAGAGATTTCGTGTATGAATAGATAGACCTTATTAATGTTGTTTTAATGCAATGAGCTACAGAACTACATACGGCTAATACGAGTACATTCATAAAAATTGTTGTGGATGTTTTTATAATCTAACTGGAACAGGTGCATCCGATAGAGTTGACAGTACTTTTTATATACCAATACATAGTTTCCAATGGTGGCGTTATGTACATAAAGCGCGTGTCAAAATAGCGATTTAGTTAGTTTATATTTTTGTACACAATAACAGGTCTAAGTGGAAACTTTAGTGATAGGTACATTACTCAATAATCTAGGTGTTAGAATGTAGTGATATGTTTCAAATATACACAATCTCATCAAACCACATACACTACGTATGTACATACACCTAGTGAAGAAATGTTAATCTACTCGAAAGCGACAGGAAGAGCATCTCAACAGACAAACAGTCTTCTCTAATACGAAACACAGCTACTTGTAGATATTTGTTGCTTTCCACTTCTTACCATCAGAGTTTTTCTTGGAGAGCGGTGTCTCTGCGACCGAGTCCTCGCTGTGCGCCGCGGGCGCGGGCGGCGCGCGCGCAGTCCGGCCCGGCGTCCCGCCTGCCGACCCACACACGCTCACTTCAACACTGGACCCACACTCATCGACCCCGTCTAGCTGCCTGTGTGGCCTACCCCCGCAGCCCCGTGCCGATGATCCCCGAGCTTATTTTTTGTTATTAACATAACTCATGTAATATTTATAAGACACCGAGTGATTGATTGTAATTACTACGTATTTACGCCCTCTAACAACAGCCTTTTCCCCTGCCATAAACATCAAACTGCCTCATGCCAGCTGAGTGTTTTTGTAATGTAAATTTGTCTATTGGGACGATGTTGAACGATTCGTAGTTTGTGTATATATATGTCTTATTGTTTATATATGTCTTGAACTTAGTATCACGTTGGAAGTTTTTATATAAGGGTACGTGTCTTTAGGTTTACAACTGGTACAATATAACTAATAATATGCTACCTATAATTTCCTTATTATTTATATTCTGTTCTTAGGTCTGTAGAGGATTCTTCATACGGAAACTTGATAGCCGAGTAGGTCTGGCGTGGTGAGAGAACGCCGAAAATGTATTTGAAAAGCTTTAGATAGGAGCCCTGCGCGCAGAGGCTGCTTACAGATTTCAAAAAAGGACAAATGATATCGTGATGCTCAGCGCCGTTGATTTTCATCTCATCGTACGCAAAACGACTTAGATCGGCAAATAGAACGAAGAAGTATTTTCCTAGCTAGGAATCGAACTCTACTCTAATTTATGTTGCTGTGTGTACTACACAAAATTGTATCTTTTGTTAGTATTTTTTGTTAGTTAGTAATAGTTGGTATAACTAACTAACAAAGGATACAATTAGGAGGAAAAAACACAACAACACAACAACAAAAACTGTGCAACGGGTATTATAATAATGCATCAAGGAATATTCAACAAAATCTCTTTAGCACTGAAAAGCTGATAAGTGAAAGCTTAAACAAATACGCATATCTGGACACGTCACTACTACAACCAAGGCTGAGCGGGTTTCGTGAGATAGATCATCTGTACCTACAGACGAATTGATAACCTTCTTTTTTTTTCGAAGTTGGTTAAAAATAAATCCCATGAACTGTAATTTAACGTAGTTAACTCGCAGCTGTTTGCCTAAGCAGAAGTGTTGAAGCTAATTAAACAAAACTCGCAAAAACGAACCATCCCCAAGAATTAGGGGCGATATCAGTAACGATATCGAGCGCAAAGGTTCATAGTTACAGTTTTCATTGAATATAAAAGTGTCACGATGTAAACAAATGATCAGTAAAACGATTTCGTTCGTTTTAGGAATTAGGTGGTAACCCACTGTTTTTCATCTTTGCAAGCTTTTTCAAACAATTAATGGGCACCTCTAAATATTTTTTTCTATATTAATAGCTCGTTGGATTGCAATGTAAAGTAGAATAGAATTTGATTCCTAGCTAGGAAAATTCTTCTTCGTCAGATACCCGTACGATGAGATGAAAATCTGAAAAATGTGTTTATTTTTTTAATCTTAGAGAGAGACTTTTCAAATACATTTTCGGCGTTCTCTCACCACACCCCACCTATTTAGCTATCAAGTTTTTGAGCTGAATATGCTTGCTGTAAAACCCTCTGGGCTCCCCTACCATAAGTACTAAAACTTATGAATATTTATAGCAGATTTAGAAATGTAGTAGGTATAAAACTGACGCTTTCTAGCTAGAACATTCAAATTCCCCCATTTAGGTTAATTATGATAATACATACATTTTATAAAATTAGAACGCTTTGTTTTGCATTATCCTATTTCTTCTTTTTGAAATGTCAACTAATGCAAAATGGTCTTAAATAATAATATCTAATACCTTTTAAATTAAATTTTCTGCACCGTATAGCTTATGCTAAGCAGGATTCGCCTTTCATCTTGTTTTATATTACAGGGCTGTGTGAAACGTCTCGGATGGGGAATCCTTTTATACCTTCTTTGAAGAGGAGGCTTGTCATTAGTACTGAACATCAGTATAACGATACATTGACTGATATAAGAGATTTCGTATTTAGGATTCAATTAATAACAAATGTGAAAGTGTTCACATTAATCTTTTATTTCAGTAAGTTATGGGATTGTGCTTTTTTAATTAATTTCATATTTGTTAAAGCTGCATCAAAGAAACACCTAAATAATGAGGTCAATGCGGTTGCCATTTAATGTCTCGGGCAAACTATTGATCCGTTCTTCGTCTCTTTCTGACTAATATGCAAACGCTTTATGAATGTAGCTATTGTACCTTAATAATGTACAGCAATATTCCAAATTACACATAATACACAGTTACTGAGCCCAAAGTTGTGATTGACGGTTATGTGCAGGTCACTTCCTATTAGCTGCTATACTGCTTGTTACCTGTAGTAGCGAGTTGTACCTATTTTAATTATTTTATAGTCAAAGTCAAAAAACTTGCAGTACTGCTATTATTTTGAGACACGGGCTTGAGCGTTGATTAAATAAATAAGTGCTACAGACTCACTTTTCTATGTATAAGTTCATCAAACAAAACGTGCGGGAATGTGTAGGGGGAATGGAAATACAGAAACTGACTGTTTTTATGACAGCAAAAGTTGTTTAGACTTACACCAAAGGCGCTTTAAGTTTTTGTGATCACCGAATGGCCACTAGGGGTTGGTTATCTAAGTTTTACTACGTATTAACTTTACAAGTAACACAAACACGTCAGAATATTTTAGTTGTTGACACTGTTCATGTCTTACTAAATGCCCTTCGAATGAGAACAGTGATTAAGTGTTTTTATTTAACCTACTTAAAAAAAACAAAAATGTATACTGAATAACAGAAATATCAGACAAAATCTTATAGAGATGTTTTAATTTATTCAGGATTTACAAACGGAGCTACAATAAAAGTTTCCAAGACAGATTTGCTTTAGATCCCGCAGTCAGAAGCTAAGTAATTTTATCCACGTTTCGTTACTAACAGAATACGATTGTAAGTCCCCGCAAGATTAACTTTAATTGAATCCACTAGAGAGTACAGTATCTACGTATTGATAATATTGACATGCACGTTTGCCGATGAACTGAGTTCCCAAAAGACACAATTACAATTATTGTGTATTCATAGTATGGTGGAAAGGCTAATATGTAGGTAATTTAGTTATCTGCGTGGATGTATTTAAGATAAACTCTAGTTTGATCAATATTATCAAAAAGGCTATCGACACCGTAAGTGTTAAACGCCAGTCATGAATTTCATCATCGTTAATCGTAACATTTGTTTGTACATAAAATCCAAATAAAACGAAATATTTTTCACACTTTTTCCCTTAAAATCTAATTACATCTTAGTGCCCAGGATAATTATCATAATCTATGTTAAAAATAGAGTAAATAAACATGAAGAGAAATATTTGAAATCATGACAAGTGAAGGCGGATGTCGATACAATGGAGTCTGCAACATGCCTACAGTTGTTGCTCTGACAGGTAAAGATATATCCCACATTTTGAATCCTATTAAGAAAGTACGTACGTACGTACTTAAAATATTGTGATGATAAAATACCTATAAATATTTTACAGGATTCCTATGAACTATCTGGCATGCATAATAAAAAATGCAAAGCAGTGTAAATACTTAGTTATTATTTATTTAAGATACGTAACCGAACTTAAAATTACAAGCTCTTAAGGAAGCCATTCCAGTAACATGAGGTCGCTTGTATAATCTGGAAATTCATTGTGTGAACCGCGATCTATGATGCTAAATGAACGCAAGTCTTGCAGTCGGTAGAAATTAACGAAATTAAGATTTCATGTTTTCATCTCTCTAACTTTAGCAGTTAAAATACGCGGAAGCAAATGTTATTTAGAAGCCACTCCGTCAAATGTAGGTATATAAAGCTTCTGATAGCAATACAAGTACGAGTAAGTACTGTAAAGTTTTCGAAGCGATATTTTAATCTACGCGGGTGCATTCTGATTCCAAAAAAAGTGAAAAATAATAGAAAGAAGTAGAAGGTAAGTAGGATGTCAGCAATCGTGTCTGGAGCTAGGAGACGTAGCCATTGTCACCGGAAGGTTCACATTTAATCCGGGCTGAAAGCTACGTCAACATGTTCGCTTTTCGTGTATTCACATATTCTGGAAAGTATTTACTAATAAGAATCAACAAGAAACGCAGCGGAAGTTTATCGACTGTAATATTGTCATGCCATAGTGCCGTCTAAAATATTGATAACAGAACCTTTAAAGCAGCTTTTCCAACAATGTAGTAGACAACACGCACGGTCCCCTCCCGACGTATGATTATCTACGGAACAGGGCAATAAATGACATCACACTCCATTCCACGAAACTCTTCACATGTCACACACACTGCACATCACTGCGCTAATTAAAACGGCTCGACAATCTACAGTGTTGATGAATATTTGTCCTTTTTGTTGTGTTAGCAATTGAAAAAGTTGCGATTCGAGTGCACCACGTTAATGGCTTGTAGTATGTACATGATGGATGTGGCGGCGAACATTCTACTATGTATTCAATTGATTTTTATTCCCAACTTGTCTTATTTAGCGATCTCCTCGCTTTATTTATTATCCGATGCGTTGTCTTTTGTTGTTTGAATTTCCTCTTCTTTTGTTTTCTTTCGTGTTGTTTATTATTTCATAGTTACAGCCAATTGGATTCTTGTTGATAATATTAAATCTTGTTAATCTGAACATTGTCTGCATTAATAGTTATCATTTATTTTAGTGATTTACTTATATTCTTATGATCATCATCCATGCTGTGTGTTGATTCTAATGAAAATGAGTGAGATCGTCCGGTGCCTAGTAAGGGTTTCCCGTGTTGTTCATAAATTAAGTGAAAAAAAAGGTCTGTTTATCGTAATTATATCATGAATGTTTAAATGTACCTAGATAGAATAGTAAAAGATAATTTTAAGTTATATTGTAAAATTTGGAGTCATTGCTTAAAATGTAGGTATGTAAGATGAAGTTAAACTTTAGGGAAGAGAATGAGAATAATAAAATTATGCCACAAATAATCTTACCAAGATTTTCAGCGCTGGCATTGACATCGTATCTGTGCGCGGGCTTGGAGTGCGGCGCCGGGGAGTGCAGGGAGGTGCTCTTGTGGCGGCGGATCGTAGGCAGCCGCGACACAAAGGATGCATTGTTCTTGAACGACGCACTCATCACTCGGCTGTCAAATATACACACACTCGTCACTGTCGCTGTTAAGTTTTCCTCCAGCACGTTTTATGGCAAGTGGGAGCATGCACTTGAATGTCTGAATTTATTTTATGTTTACATCGAGAAAATGTAGAAGAAATCTTTGTTTTCACCGTTAACGTCGGCACTTACACATAAATACAGACGAAATCTTATGTCTGTGGAGTATATTATTGATAAGGAAAAAGTGAAAGTAATTAACTTCGTGGAAACGCGTTTGAGTTGCTGCTTGGAAAATCTATTAACGTTGACTACGGGTGAACAATTACCTAGCTTGTGGGCTGGGAAGTGGCACTTGGTGTATTTTCCAAGTGGCTATACTCAAGGAGTGCTCGTCGGCGGCGTAGCAGCGCCACAGCGCCTGGATGAGCGTGGCGGCCGGCTGCCGGCGACGGATCATGTGCTTCTGACGTTGTTGCTGCTGAACTTTGAGCGCAAAACCAGAGCCCAGTATACCCTGTTCACAACATATACCTATATCGATTATATCAAACGATTTCCAACACAATTGCTAAATATGGTATTGTCATATCTATATTTTATGTAAAAGGAATCCAATAAATTCTAAGGAAACTTTGCTTTAGCATCATTATATGGCAAGGCATATAGGAATTATTATAATTGAATGAATGAATTAGGGTAAGAGGTTCTCACGGCAGGCAGCGCGAAGAAGGAGATCCCCAGCAGTGCGCAGAAGGAGGCGATGAACTTCCCCTGCCAGGTCTGCGGCACCATGTCGCCGTACCCCACCGTGCACAGCGTGATCTACAGCGTGACAACATCTTGACGCATACGCTATAACATATACTTGTCTATGATTGTATCGAAACAACACATACCCAGCAATA
The DNA here is from genome assembly GCA_927399505.1 of Luperina testacea. Classification (NCBI taxonomy): domain Eukaryota; kingdom Metazoa; phylum Arthropoda; class Insecta; order Lepidoptera; family Noctuidae; genus Luperina; species Luperina testacea. The sequence goes on from OV656756.1 coordinate 12,681,773, forward strand.
TTGCTGAATCATGATAATACAATATTGATAAACAGAATGTATAAAAATAAAATTAATAACATGAAAGAACACCAAAGGTTCCGTTTTAAAATATCTAAAATATCTTAAAATATCTATCTTATATCTAATTTGGTAGTTCCTTTGATGAAAGTATAAAAGGAAACACTTACTACACCCCACCACAAAGCTTCGGCGAAATTTTTGAACTTTGTGTCCGCGACGTCTTTCTCAGCTAAGTACACCAAAAACGATGCGAATATCAAGCCGAGAAACCCAATGTATAAAGTAGTTATTAATTCCTGGAACAAAAATATGCTATTACAAGTGTTAGCAATTACTTCTTCTGTAGCCTGTAACCGTAATCAATTACAAGCTTAAATCATTTCGTACATTTCTAACAGGACGAAATTAAAGTTTAAATGAAGAAGCGTAGCGTGACGTAGCAGGGCGAGTCGTAGCGCAACGTAGCATCCTAGCTTCGTAGCGATGCCTGTCGGGTTCGTTCCTCGCAAAGGTCATGGGTCAAAGATCCCATTCCGTTTGCAAACTTCTCGATATCATTGAACTAATGGTTTCAACAACACAGTAGTCGAATTTATTTAAGCTTCCAAGTCTAAAATTAAATGTTCATTTAGCCGAAAGCAACCTTTCTCGATGGAGGGCTCTTGAACTGAGATAGGCTTCCATCAGATTTATCTTCATCTGATTTTTTATTGTAAAGTTTACACAAACCGAAGTTTATTTTTGAAGCGAATTGCAGACTCTAAGCACCTCTATAACTTAATGATTATTAAGTTAGAGTGTTAAGGCTAGTTAGTCGCTGTTATTTGACAACCAGCCTCTCAAGTTTGTAAGACTTCAACAGGCCTAAGGGTCATCAATGTTTCAGTATTAAGCTTCTAAAGTCCATCTGAAAGTGGCAATATATTGTACATTTTCGAGGATCCGAGGTTGTGAAAACATTTTCTTTAATATTACATGTAGTACAAAATCTTTGTTAAACTTTTCTGCCTCCATTCCAAACCATTACCTGCATAGTGTAGGAGTATTCTGATTAGATTTCTAGATCGTGCACACTCTTGTCTAGGAAGTGGCCGTTTTGGCAGAAACCAACACATAACACAAATATTTATCACTTGTTCTTCGGCGAAGGAAACATTACGAGTTTGCACGTCTTAGAAGAAATTCTGGAGCACGTAAAATATGTACCGGAGAATGTGGCATTGTGTCCGCCGATGTCGGGAGGGATACGAAATATGAGGACTTCTAAATACCAAGCATATCAACCTTTCTCTGTTATTTAATAGTTTACTTTCTTATTACTCTATTCCATTTATTTCTCTGCAAAATACTTTATTTATAATTTTCTGTTTTATAAACCCATACGCTTTATTTACAAAACAAGCACAAATTGCTGTTTGTGACAAGATGTTAGGTACAAAAGAGCGAGTAAAAATGTTAACCAACTTAGTCAATCTTAGTAACAAAAGCTTTTGTTCATTAATCTGACATGGCTGTTACAAATTTTCATGGCCGCCACGTTCGCTGACCAAGCAAGTTTGTGTTATAATATTATTTTCATCCCCCCATCTCGGAAAGAGTATTTTTGCTCTTCGATATCTGAGTGCAAAAGCTGTTTTTATCCGCTAGAGGATAAAGTAAATTGAATTTAGAACATCGTGTGCACTAAGTTTGTGAATTCAAAACGTCATTAAACCTATTTACTTCTACCTCCATGGTGCCGAATTTATCATACAACTTTTTTTTTATTTTTTAAAAACTCACCCTTCTTGGTGTACTTTTTTTTAATTTGCTTTGCGCTCGCAATTTTCTTTTCACGTCATATTGTTAAAACCTTAGGTTAAAAATAAAAACAAGAAACTTGTAAACAAGTAAAAAATCTAAAATGAGTGAATCTAGCGACGACGAAGTTTATTTGACGCCAACAGAATTGACTGAAACTGTAAAAAATGCGCAAATGAGCTTTCTCCCTCAACAATCACGCGAGAAGTATTTGAAACAGTACGATAAGTATGTTTAACACGTGGCGACTAGCTAAAGGAGCCAAAACTTTATCAGAAAACGTTTTGCTGGCATATTTTATTGAATTATCCGAGACCAAGAAATCAAGCACTCTATGGAGTACGTATTCAATGATAAAAGCAACAATAAAGATGAAAAAACATATATATAGACACCTATCCTAAATTAGTGGCATTTTTAAAAAGAGCCTCATCATTTCCTCGCTGAGGTGGGATGAAAAGTTACGTGTTGCACTCGAGTGCAAAGATTTTTCACCTCGTGCTCTTTTGATTCCCTCGCTAACGCTCAGGATTCTAATTTTTGAATCACTCGCTGCGCTCGTGATTCAATTTTAGAATCCTTCGCTTGCTCGGTCATCAAAATTGAGCACGCGGTTAAAAAGCAACTTTGCACTCTTGTATAACAAATAACTATTTCGGTAACTATATTTTCCGCAAAAGTAATGGATGAAGTCTTAAAGATTTTATAGAGATGTAGTAAGACAATTTTATGATGAAAACAAAATTGGAAATAAAACCAAGTATTTATATCTATTTCCTGACCACACACCTTTAGAGCTATAAAGTCTAAAAGGCGAAATTTTGTGGCAGAAATTGCTACACTAAAATATAGTTCGAGCAGAGACGCGCCGCTACCACAGCGGCGCGTCCCCTGCGGGTTCACTCCGCACAAGTATAAACTATGCATAACGTAAACAGGCGAATATAAGTCGTCCGTATTAAATCTGACATTAGAAATTAAATTAGCACCCGCCTGCATTGAAAGTATTGAAACGAGATGCCAGCGTTTGTGTTTACTTTAGAACGAAGCGTTCCAAAAGTCAATATTGTAGCAGCAGCGAGGAAGGCGCCACTTGCTCCGGCATTGTGATCATGCAACTTTAACCTGAAGTGATTGTGAGTAGATATTGAGCCCGCCACCTACCTACACACAACTTGGACGGAGGAAATTGCGACCTGGGTCGGCAATGCTTACTCAGCAAGGCTTTTTACATCACTTTAATTACTTACGCTGGGTAGGTCTGGGTGGCATAAGTTTTTATAACATTCATTCGAGAGGTGGGTTTTTATATAAGACGTTACTTACCCGACTTCGCGAAAGCAAGTTTATGTTTTTATAAAATATTCGAAATATTGAAAAACAACACCTATAAAGTATTTCCATAAAGATTACTATTAGCTTAATCAAACGTTAAAACTGGGGTGCTCATTATGAAAAACGTCATGTTCTACGGATCCTCTACGCCGCGGTTGCTACGACTGCTACGCGTGCTACGAGCGGGCGCTACGAACTCGGACCGCTACGTTTGCTACGCCTGCGACTACATAATAGGCGTGGAGTATGTTCTTATCTTAATAATTTAATAGTGTGTATATGCGTGTGTTTTTTGTATTTTATACGGTATAAGGTAAAGAGTATTATTATTTTACATTCCATTCTATATAGCTATTATTACCCATAAAGTAAGTACTCAATATAGGAAAAATTGGGTATTCATTTATATAAAGTTTTGAAAGTATGAAATGAATAAAGTTATGCGACTTATTATTTCGAATATGTTATTATCGGCAAAAATTTATGAAAAAGCAGAGAGAATTTTGCTAAAAAGTATTTACTAGTATTTAGGTATAATTAAAAAAAAAATGAAAATCCCTATTGCGTTTAACAAAATAAAATATTAAACTAGTTATTTTTGGAACCATTCTCATTTCCGTTCATAATATTTTTCTTTTGAGGATGTTGACATATTAAAAACCATCGTAATATCAAATGAGTAAAAGAGACTTTCGTGCAAAACATTTTGCTTTGACGTCGTCGTTGAAATATCACTTCGCAAGGAGATAATTTAGTGACGAAAAAAATACTCGTAACACGGAGATAAAAAAAAACAGTGGGGACCTAATTTACATCGTTCTTCTTTTTAGCGTTATCCCGGCTGAACGCTCAACTTTTCGGCTTTCTTTTTCACTTTGGTTTATTAACTCGAATGCATTCAATGTTGATGGATTCCATTACTTTGGAGTGGACTTTACCGACGGGGAGTGCACAGCAACGAACTGATGTGAAGCTTTTGTGACGGTACTCGTTCTACATGCACTTTCAGCAGTCATAAATGTATGTAAAGCGCTGCATATCTCCATATTTTACATTCAGTTATTGCATCTCTACTCAAAGTTGAGAAGTATAACGAAAAACTGTCCAAGTTTGAGTCACTAAGGGCCACCAAAAGTATGTATTTTTTTTTTGTTAGCACGCACTGTCCCACTTTTAGGTAAAGGCCTCCCTCAAAACCTTCTAGGATCTCTAAAACTATATAGATTCATTATTCACATGATAGAGAATATAGTTATACGTATTCGGTGAAAATTTCGACTACCTATTGCAGTGAACTGACTAATACAACCCTGAGGCAGACACACGGTGTAGGCTTAGTAATAGGGTTCCATCAGCAACACCCGTCAATATTAATGAAAACTTAACAACATAATCACTGCAAGTAAGCAATGAGAACGTAATATTGATGACCTTTCAAAGTGAGGTTAGAGGTGAGGTGCGCCGTATTTGCAAGCGTCGTTTGCTTATGAAATATGCACGAATGTAGAAGAAGCGAAAATAGTGTGTTTCTCATGAGAAAAGCGCGTGGCGCTATTTACGTACATATTTATTTTCATTATGTATGTTACCAGTGTAAAATAAATCGCTTAAAATGGAATCATGATTTAAACGTTTGGTTTTTTTTAAATATTCACTCATATGCCACTTTTGTAATGGTGTAGATTAATGAAATTTCCACGGCCCCACGAGTTTTAAGGTCGTCATGACGTCACAGCACATGCATCATACGTGTAGAATGTCGTCGAATGACGGTTTTAAGTCTGTGGCATTAAGGCTCCTACAAACAGGCGCGACACGCGATATAATCGCGCGCGACACAAAGGCACCGCAAGTCGCGCGACTTGCGGTGCCTTTGTGTCGCGCGCGATTTTATCGCGTGTCGCGTCTGTTTGAAGGAGCCTTTAAACTTTAATAATAGCAAAGTGATTCATATAATCGGACGTATCTAAAAGACATGGGCGGGGGAAAGCATGTCTATTATTAAAGACCAAGTTTTCGCCGCAAAATTACAAGGCGAGTTCTGTGACAGCTGACAAGATAGAACTCTTTATTTCTTTGTATAGTAGTTATAGTTCCAAGAATTATTATTAAAAATTAAATTTAAAATTTTCCTTTTGTACTTCGAAATATGGAAATGATTTTGTAAATGGTAATTTATATAATGGAACATGAAAGATAATCAAATAACTAAAACCTTAAACCGAATACTGCATGTATCTTAGCTGAGATGCACGAAGTGTATTACCCCGCTCTCGTAATGGAATCGCTGACGAAACATATTACATGTAGCAAAATTCATAAAGTAAATAAAATCACGTTGGCACTTTTATGCTCTTCCTAACATTATGTTTATTTATATTTAGAGTCAGGATCACTACAGCTCATTAGTATCTCGTTAAATATCCGTTACGTAAATTCATATAAAAGTGCTCCACTCTATTTACGATTACTCACCAATAGAAAAACAGTTTGTATGTGAGTATAAGAATATCGGGAATGGTGTTGGCATACTTATATTTTACGGCCTATAATCAATGTAATTACGTTCGGAAAGTCGTATATATCTTGTTAGAAGACTTTTGTTCGATGTTTTACGCGGATATTAATCTGCTTTTAATTAGTTAGTAAGTACAGACGCCAGCACATCAAGCTACTCGAAACTGTCAAATTTTCCCAATCAACTTTGAACCTTGTGTTTTAGCGATAAAGTTGAAAATCTATTAAAGAAATTTGACAGATTTGTAGTAACTTGATGTGCTGGCGTCTGTACCTACTTCGATAAATTCAGCAAACTTAATCTCTAATGATTAAGAGTTTTGTGATAAACGATCGCCGCGACAGCTAAGCTATTAGGACTGCTGAATTCTGATTATGTATATTTTTAGATGTCAATAATAATAAGCAGAAGTATATTGCATTGACGAAGTCGCGGGCACAGCTGGTAATTGAATAAGTAGATAGTGCTGTTAAACGTACGGAGCTGTGAGTAATAGCAAAATTAGAATATATGATATCGAGCGCTTATCATAATGGAACATGTCGTAAAATTCGGCTGAGGGGAAAGGCTGTCGCTGTAGGTAAGCGATAACTTGGGCTGCCTGTCACTCAATCATGCAAATTTTTCAACCGGATCAACACCGCGCAATATGTATATACAAGCATCTATTGTGAAATGTAATACGTTTTCTTGAATTATAATCTTTACGTAGTTTTAACTCTAAAGACGATTTTCATATTGAGAAACTACGAACTTGAGTATACAATATCAATTGAAAAATGTTAAAGTTCAAGCTAAGCAAAGATGAGTAAAAAAATCTGAATATTTTGTGTATAGCGTTTAAAGTAGGTAGTATATAATGGATTATATGCATAACAATCTAGTTTTATTTTAGTGTTGCAGGAGCGGACGAGCGAGACCGAGCTCAGCCGGATTCACTCAGTTCAAAGCGGTCCTCGGTTTTTGTCAGCTAGCGGTGCGAGGAAAATAAAGATTACCTAATTAAAAAAGAGACCCATTCGTAAATATACTAGTGTACCTACACAGTTGTTGGGGCAGATTATATGACTGGAAAATCATAATCCCAAGAACATTGGAACTAAAATACATCTACATCGCACCCAACCTAATCATTGTTCCGCATACCTAATTATTATTTGTTTTGAAAGCAAAACGGAGTATATCTTAACGCGTCCAACACACTCTGGACCCCAATACCAACCTTTCTTACTGAAGGTAAAACAAAAAGGGTTCCTGTTGGATACAGAAATGTCTATATAATCCGTTACATGTGTGTTAGAACCCGAAACCTGCGCACAACACGTGTCGAGGTTGTGTATCGTTGCTCGCTCTACCTTCGTCACGGCAAAACTTATAAATGTAACCTATTGTACGCCGAGCAGACTAGATTACGGTTCCGTTCGTTTTTCCGCAGTCGGTCGTGGCCTAGCTATGCAAATTTCTTGAAAAACGTTCCGCTTCCACAAAGAACTGCTGCCTACACACGTATAGCTGTAGTCACTTAATAGCTACACGTTTTGTGCTTTAGTGTACAGCTCTATAGATCCCCTCTATCGACTGACATTCTATTTTATGTTTTTGTTGTTGTTCGAAGCGACGGGGTTGATTACGACACTCGCTGTTTCGTGTCTTCGGAATGAAAAATATCTTCATTTAAAACGACCTTGATCAATTTCTCAATATTGTCTATCCTACGGAAAGGCTACATATGGACCTGATTTGCAGATACGTGTGTCCAAATCCGCTTGAATCAGTTCTATTAGATTACGAGTATTGATGGGTGGACTGTGTGCCCAGCGGGAGATTTCATCGAACCTAGGGGCCTGTAGCGCTTTGTGTAGCAGTATTTTGTGCAAAGATACGTTAACTGTTTTGTTTTTTTTATGATACTCAGGGTTGTCAATGTTTTAGCATCAGTATTCTCAGATATCTATGCAAACTTTTTCTTAGAGTGGCTCATTTTATATTCTGTAGCTCCAGAACACAATGCCTTCGCATTACCAAATGTGGCATAAAATCGAGACAAATAGTCGAGTCAGATAATGTCATCGCTTGTTCTCAAATTATGACATAAAAGAGCAAAGATCCGCGTTCCGGGGAGAACAATTGATAGAGAAAGTGGCTAATCCAATGTTATTATACCCACAGTGTTATTCGACAAAGCGATGTCATGTTTTCATTGTTACTCGTGACTCACTCCATTATCTCTTTGTGTGTGCTGTGACCTGTCATTATGGTAAGGGAATGAATTTAAGCTATTTGTTATCATGATCGTATCGGTTAATAAATTACCTGTCGATGTGCGTACACGACGGAGCCGAGTAGTTTCCAAGTGCCGCCGCGTCGGTCCATGCGCACCATGCGAAGGATTTGGAAGAACCGCAGTCCGCGCAGCGCAGACGCAGCGAACACCTGCCCCGACGAGCCCATGCCCAGCACCACCACAGATGCCAGTATTGTGGTCACATCTATGTGGGTACAATAGAAGTAGTTTAATTTTATTTTCTTTTATTGCTTTTTTTACTGAAAATGTGTTTATCTAACAACAATTTAACAATTACAACTGCGTTATTTAAACTGTGGAACCAAAGCCGTGAAATCGATATCAAATCCGATATCAACAAAAAAGTGTTACATTGGTAGGCCACTTGAAATGCCGCATACAATCTCTGCCAAAAGTAAAACCTACTACTACAATACAGTATGCTTTTGTACCTCACTAACCCTCTAGCTTCATTATTTTGCATATTATTTATATTCTAAATACTTTTGGCGGTCAATCTCAATTATTCTGCAAAAGCATGATTTAAACATTTTATAGCTTGGACCGTAAATAAATAAAAGAAAAAATCAAACAAAGAAAAGTCTGAACAGAGAACAGAGTGTTTTAATATTAAATTAGGGAGCCGGGAGGTATCCCACTTCGTATCTACCTACCTACTTGCATGCACGAAAAAGGAAGAAGGGGTAATTACGCAAGTAACAAATTGAATATGCTTGAAACAACAGAGCAATTTAACACCTTTCCCCTTTCAAGTAACAAATTGGTGGAATTCAGAAAAGATCTATCCCATCCAAAGTTTATTTGATATCGGCAGTGGTTACGTGTACCAAACCCTATCAAGTTTTTCAGTAGAGTGGGTTCGCCTTTTATAATATTAAGATTGACTATTAAGCCTCCATAAATTTATCAAAGGCCCACTCTCCGTTAATTGGCTTTGCAACAGAAATCAAGTTTTTAATTTTATATTTGGAACGAGCGGCAATGGTTCACCACGCGAATGTTGGTGCTGCACCATTAATATATAATTGGGGGACGATGGCAGCGTTCATTTTATTGTCCTCGGCTATGTATCGTGCGGTTATGTGTACGGTCTCGAGCGGCCGACTCCCCAGAGAGCGCAAAGCGGTCGCACGAAACTGGTGTCAAGGGAGCGCAGGCCGAAAATGCGAAGGTCATAGCGGATTGCTCGCACCTGAAATAGGGTCACTTCGTCACGGTTTATAGACAAAACGTGACTTTTACTTGGAAATGTTGAAGCTGAAAGTATGTACATAGAACGCAGAACTACGGCATTTTTTTCAACTCTCTTCTTTATGATATTTGTTTGGCATTCTTAAGACATTTTCTTTGACCATTCTTGGAGGTCGTTGAAAATTATGTTGCTTCTGTTTTGTTATTTGTGTGCCGTGTTTGTTTATTTCGTACCGTCACCTTAAGTTTTGACAATGGCATTGTTTGTCTTTTTACTCGCCACTGAAGCACTTTTGAGTACCTAGTGAAAACAAAATTAAAAAATGTTTTCTAAACTCAACGTTAATATGGCCTACGACGTAAATATTACTTCAAATATGTGAAGCAGCACAACGCAAGCTGTAGGCATATATTTTGTTATAAATTCCTCTAACTCGCTGAGTATCAGTGATCGAGAACTCCCGGAGGGCATCTAGTTACAATTACAATCAATGGTTCGACAGTCTACGTTACCGGCTGAAATGATACCTATACCTAGTTGTATTCATTTCAGCGCTTTGTTCACTTTTAATCAACTATAATATGTTTATTATTGTACAACAAACTATTTACAGAGGGTACTAAATTAAATAACTGATTATATTCATTTACTACACACAATCAAAATATAAGGCGAACTATTGTATGTGTTGTAGTTTTGTCATGTATTTTTGGTGTACAATAAAGTATATGTAAATATAAATAAATAAATGGACACTTAGTCGTCAAAGTACGAAGAGTACCTACACGAGTACACATAACTTAACATTGTAGCTATATTTTGGTTGGCTATGCCGATACTTTATTGGTCAAAAATATGGATATAAAAGGCTTATAATTTTATTTCACATACCTTAGTTCAGATTCTACCTTCGTAAGTAGGTACATAATTATAATTTTACTCACCTATAATACAAAAGGGTCGCCTCAAAAATTTGAGGCGACCTATTGAGCCTTGATACCGGGACCTGCATCCTGACGACCATAACCTACAGAAACAGACAAAATATCACAAATACAAGAATACAAGTCAGGTACAGGTAAATAAAAAGTTAATTACTCATTATAGCATTTGAATCATAAAAACATAAGTATGCCAATAAATTAACAATGGTAGGAAGCCAACGACTGAAATATGGAAAAAAATAAATTAGCACCAGCTTAAATTACTTTGTATTTCACATAATATTGAAATAATGTATTTTAATGAAGTAGCTGGTCACGCCTTGGTATATATAACACTATTCATTATCGTGCTAACATTATTTTACTTTTCTTTTCGTAGCAAATAGCTGATCGAAAAGAAAAACGACCGTAATAGGTATCGAGCACATTGGCATGTCACTGTCATTCTGCAGCTGACCCGTGTTACACTTGCGCTTGATAGATAGGTAAAATAAATAAAACAAAAGAAAATAATGGACTGGGAGTCCACTGTAGGCAGAGTAATCCGTCTACATTGAGTGACGAATTACCACGCGCGCAAAGCTCTCAGAACTTATCTATGAGAGTGTTGTTTGCGGTGTGTATCTCCTCAAACAACACACAGCCGCAGCCGCTGTAAAATGATAGCGGAATTGAAAGTAGAGATTGGCAGCTCTCTGTGCATCGTTTATAGTATTGAAAGAGAACTTGCCTACAGCGCGATTTGACTTGCTTAGTCATTTTCGTAGCCGACATTCGCAATCCACAATATTTATCACACTCAGACAATAGCAGGTCATTTTATTTAAAGTTTACTTACCTTAAAAAGAATTCGATGGCGAACCAAATTACAACTACTGTCTCCATATAGAAAAGGACAATTCCTGCTTTTGCTTCGTACTCTTCAATTGTTGAGAAAACTGACAGCGATAAACACATGAACACCATCAGAAACCTGAACAGAGAAAATATAACTTTAAAACGAATGTGAACTATGACCTTAGCACATACTCATACATATAGGAAGGTAGGTGCAGAACACTAGACTGCTGGTGAAGCTATCAGAATCTGACGTAATCGAATTTCGACACTGAATATGTTAGTTGATTGTCGAATAGGATTACGAATGTTCCTATTTAACTCGTACGATTTAATTCGCAGCTGTAGCGTGTAACTGCATGAATGTGATTACATGGAAAGATGCCGAATCTATTATTAATGTGTGGTTACCAGTTCTCATAACTTTATTTCTGGAAATCTACGCGAATAAAAAATACTAGGTAGACATATCTATATTAATTAAACGTGAGTTGATTTAAACTAAACGTTCTATAAAATAATTTCAGCTTTAAAATGATTTTAGTACCATCCATAACCGCCATGTTCGTATATTTTCTGATTTATATCAAAAGAATACGATTTTTCCTTTATATTTCCATTATTATTAAAGCCTGAATGCAAAACTGCTCACTAAAATGCTCTAATTATATTCATAACGTTCATCAAGCGTTTCCTGTTGATTGTCAATTATTAATTACTAGCTGACCCGGCGAACTTCGTGCCACCTCAGAATCAATTAGAACAAATGTATGAGAAAATGAATTACCTTCATTATTATTTTTTGCGAATTTGCCCCATAGTTAATAGTTAATCTGCTATTCGGGGTGATCATAAAAATCGGTCTAGCGGTTCTTATAAGCTATAAATGGTGTAACTAACCTGAGTTTGTTTTATTTTATTTATATAGCATTATATATTTTTAACACAATCTGTTACCCTGGCGGTTTTCAACATCACTTAGAGAATTTATTCCGGAAGGTTTATTGTGTATCACACATTAGTATGTAAGTACAGAAATCTTGTTTATTTGACACGTCGTCGTCGCCACAACAATAGATTGCACCCGTGCGAAGCAGGGGCGTGTCGTTAGTTACACTCGAGAACAATGAATTAGGGCCACATAAAGATACTTGAAAGTCTTGGAAACTAAGAACGCTAGCTTAATGAAATAAATTGTTTAATAGACAATCAAATGTTCCTTAAATGAAAGTAATAAAATGTACGTGTCACTTTGTATTTCATAAAAAAATTACATAAACAAAAAAATAACCAAGCTCATCTTATAACAAAAATAGAAAAGCAGACTTTCAGGTATCTTTATGTGACCCTATTTCATTGCTCTCGAGTGTAGTATAAAATAAAGTCGCTTTCCGTAAGTATCTGTCTGTGTGTCCGCGTTATTCTTTAAAACTACGCAACGGATTTTGATGCGGTCTTCACCACCATATAAATTATTTATTCTGTAAGATTTATGTGTATAATACATTAATATAAAACTTAAATATAACATAAATAGAATTCGATGTTCTGTCACGTTGTAAACACGCATTCGAAGCAGGGGCGGCTCGCTAGTAAACATAATAAAACAAGGTCACTTTTGTATCTGTCTGTGTAACCGCGTTGTTTTTCTAAACTACGCAACGGATTTTGATGAAATCATTTAGTTAGAGATGATTGAATTATCTAGTTAGAGAAAATTCTGAAGTATTACGATTACAAAATATTCACATTAAACTTACATGTAATAAATAAAACCGTTTAATAAAATAAATGGTGATATTTGTAATGTGTGAAATAGAAATGTGGTTTAGCATCGCCTCAACTCGAGCCGTCCGCGCTTTCAGGATTATTTCTATGAGACTCCATACCGTGCAGTGCTTGTACGTGTGCGTTGACCTTTACTGTATTTCGCTTGATTTAGGTATGATTGAAGCCAATAAAACATTGATATGAGCCGTTGAATTTCCGGCTCTCGACGAAACCAGGCTTAATTGTCTGTGACCGATCTGAACGTTATGATTTATTGCTTTTACCCTAAAAACGTAACACCTACTAAAGTACCTACTACTCAGCAGTATGGTTCAATGCATTGGTAATTTTAATCAAAATAATATGGCGTTATAGTGGCATTTTTAAACCATAACATTAATTTGAAAAACAGCTAAACAGCTAAATGTTTGGTCATGACACATGTTATATTGTTATCAAATCAGTTTAAAACATCTCACGCTTAAGTTAGTTAGGCAAAACATTTGGGATTTAGGTCGCTTTCGGAAAGTTGCTTGACAAGCTGATACGGTAGACTTACACGATCATGTGATAGAGAACAGCCTTTACTCCTCGAGGCCGTTCAAGAAAATTGTAGAACTTGGACTGAAGGCGGCGGTAACGCGCGTCGCGTCGCGTGGCGCGGTAGCTGAGCGGTTTGCCAAGCAGCGACATCCGCGGCGTCGCCAGCCGGTCGCCGCCACTCTTACACTCACTGCAACCAACCACACCGCAACTACGCTCAACCGAGCCACATCACACTTCATCTAAAATGTCAATTGTCATTAAATCAATTGCTGCCGGTGTTGCACCACTGCAACGATACCGCAGCCACACTGTACCGAGCCACATCACACTTTCACTAAAATGAAATTTGAATCAACTGCAGGTAATTACCTACTGGCAATTGATTCAAGTTCATATCACAGAGCACGAACAGATCGATTTCGCTGGCGACCTCAGACGGATTGCAACTATCGCAAGTTCTTTATAGTTTCTGTTTTCTATTGCACTGTGACTTGTTAACTGCAAACGCGCAGACCGTCGAATTGCGCGCAGTAGGTAAGGTCGGTCTGTCGGTATCCTTACCTTTTCACTACTCAAAGACTCAGGTATAAATATTTAAAAGGGCAACTGTGGGCTAAAATCGCGGCAGTTAAAATAATTTTAACATCGGTAATTTATTACAACCGTGTTCCCCCAGGATTATAAGCTATAGCGGTCTTTCGGAAAGGTCCTTATTCAGCAGTGGTGGATACGGGATGTACTGAAACACACTGTTGTGTCATATATTGCCAAGCAGGTACTATATTTAATTTTGGCCTACCTAATTTTTTTCGGTAAATGTGGGCTTTCTACTTATTTAACGTGTTGCTTATACATAATATACAAAATAAAAACACACACGATAGTAATAATTGTTTAGTACCTACTGAAATGCAAGCTTTTCCTATTGCAATTTAGCTCACCCTGTTCTAAGACCATTTTGTCAAAGTTGGTGATCTAAATAGGTAGTACCTATGGAAGAATATACCATGCGTTGGCGATCGCAATAATATGACAAAGGAGTATAGGTTAGCTTTAGTACCTATCTATATAACGGTACCTATATATCCTTCTTTGAAGGATAAAATCAGAAACGAAGTTATCCGCAAAAGAACCGGAGTTACTGACATACGAGTATCTTGCGGAGTCAGCAGCTGAAGTGGCGCTGGGTTGGCCACGTTCATCTAAAGACCGATGGTCGGTGGAGTAGACAAGTTCTGGAGTGGAACGCGTATCGGCAAGCGAGTGTGGGACAGCTAGATGGACCGACGAACTCAAAAAGGTGGCTGGAAAAACGGAAGACAGGGTGTTGTGTGTGGCGCAGCATGGGCGAGGCCTATGTCCAGCAGTGGACTGAGTGTACGATAGGCGGAGTTTATAATTGAAATGGTGCGCAGGAAGGCGGTTCTTTCGAAATTTTGTAATAGTACTAGGAGCCAGTTCCAGTATCTAGAATTGGACAGGATGCCGACAGCTGTTACGCCCGTATTTACGCACCCAGAGCAAAATCCTGACCAGCAGAAGCCTGACCTTAAGAGGAACTGTAGGTACAAATAACCGATCAGTTCATGTATAAAATCTAAAATAGCGTAACGGATAACGTTTAGGCTGCTCACGCAACTGAATATGCGGGACCGTCTTCTAGGACCAGGGGTACAGGCTGTGGAAAAGACATAATAGACATGTCTTCGCAGTCCACAGCACATGGTAAGATGATAGGATAAGGGTCAACAAAAAAGGATTCTAGAAAATCTGGTTCAGTATGATCTTGTGGACAATCTGGGCGGTACAAAGTGAGCTCTATGTAGTATTTAGCAGGAATAGTACATTTTGAGGCAAGTGTGCAATGACAAATGCTTACACGTATCAAATGATGTTTTTCAACAAACTTGCGAGGAAAGAATAATTAAAATTTCTTAAATATGTATAATATTTGGCGCATCTTTGACAACTTAGCTACTTACTAGTAGCGCTATCTACTATTGTGAACCTAAAATCGGTGCAATAAGAACCAGTTTTCGAGAAAGCGTTGGAAAATTCTTTTGAAAAATGAATTGAACACTTTTGCCTTTTGCTTTGCTCTAAAGCTGGAAAGTACGCCACAGATAACGATAAACTAGTTAAAGCTGTGGGTTTTTGTTAAATCTCAGCAAATAGCTTTAATATTTTTTTTGTTTTTACTTTAGGCTGTATAGCGGGTTCATTCATTTGCGTCTTCTTCGACTTACAACGAAAGCATGGTGTCACGCGAAAAAAGCATTCACAAATTATTTTCGAAAAACGGAGAGATCAAAAAATATAAAATTATTTATCATTTACCTATTCGACTTCGTCGGTATACTTACTGAGGCACAAGATTTAAGCGATAGTCTTTTACCATCAAATCAGAGAAAAAATACAACTAGCCTTCGAAAACTTCATCCAGTGGAAGAACAGCCCAGAAAAATGGCAAAACAGGCAGAAAAATGCGCAGTATTTTTGGGTTATTTCAATGAATTCGCAAAAATACCAGCCTAGCACGCTGTGACGTATCTACTTTAGGACCAACATGTGTGTTGGCATTAAACAAGTAACTGTTCCATGAACAAAAATTTTTTTTTAATTTTTTTAATATTTAATTTTCTAATACGTCGTTTGACACTCGTGTACGTACAGATGCATCAAAATGTATTATTATTTAATATCTAACTAAAACATTAATCATCTATTATTATCGTACGAGTAGAAATACAATTAATTGTATATTATGTATTTTGCTGAGTGATTTAGGTAGTACCCACAGTTTTTTTATCACAGTTCTACTTACTTTATATTTTTAACGATTGTCCCACATTACGACAAAAAGTTTGCATTTCATGCATAATTACTTATGATGTAATATGTATATCTGAGCTAAATTCCCTTGTCAAAAAAAAAACATTATTTAAAAGTTGCCTTTGCAGCAGAAACGGCTTTTTTGGGGAGTAAAATTCAATAAAATCGCGTGCCATGGAGTCCGAGTGCTTTGTTCAAAACAATTCCGCTGCCTTAGCGCGGCGTCCGATGTAGGACTCAAATACAAAACACAAAACTAAGCAAACCTCCCCTACAGTAATTTTATAGCTATAAAGATAATTACCACCACACCGACCCAAACTTAATGCTTTTCTAACATGTACTAAGAATACAACAATATTTACCACCACATTATGCATAGTTTAGAAGGAAAACTGACTGAAAGCGGTTGTTAAATGTTATCCAAAGCTTTAGGTTTATGTTTTACGTTAAAATATGAAATTTAATTTTGCTGTTTTAGCAAAAATTAATGTTGATTCGTTAATGCAGTGAGCCATACGTTAGCAAGTTGCTTGCGTTATGCTTAGTAAACGCTCGTTGCAGCGACTACAGTTCAGTTTATCAACATGACGGAAACGCGATGAAATCGCGACGATAAACTTGCCTTCTCGCCGTGGGAGACGGTCGTATCCACAAACATCGTATAACTTCTAGCTACCAAGTACCAACCGCTACGCGTCAGCTTTCATTTTATGAAATTGGATAGTTGCTACCCTTTACGAAGCGTAACGTAACATACGTTGATAAATACACAGCTGTACTAAAATACTTTTTCGTCTAAATATTGCAGAATACTTTTTCAGCAAAATTTGTTCTATATGTATTGGTTCCATAAAAGTTTTTTTTATAATTTAATTTGATTCACTTACGCTACGCTTCATAGAGGAATTATATCTATCTACACAGATATTAAGAACAAAAACTAGCACTAATATACAGCTTTACGATCACAATCAGGCCTATGAAGCAAGAACAAAGGAATCGTATACTCAACCCACATATTAATGAACTATTGGAGTGGGAGTTAGATACCGCACCTTAATAAAATTTTATTAAAATCTATTCTAATTACATTATATACTTATTACAAAACACATAAATCATTACAATGAGACCTCTTGCAAAGTTGCATTAATCACTACCAACGTGTTATGTGACCTTTGTATCAATCAGCTTTTCGTTCGATTTTGGATTCAATCTATTGTTATATATAAATGGATGTACATAAACAGCCTTTTTAGGGTTCCGTACCCAAAGGGTATAAACCCTATTACTAAGACTCTACTGTCCGTCTGTCACCAGGCTGTAATCTCATGAAGCGTGATAACTAGACAGTTGAAAATTTCATAGATGATGTATTTCTGTTGCCGCTATAACAACAAATACTAAAAACAGAATAAAATAAATATTTAAGGGGGGCTTCCATACAACAAACGTGTTTTTTTCGGCGTTTTTTCCTTGTAGTACAGAACCCTTCGTGTGCGAGTCCGACTCGCACTTGGCCAGTTTTTTATCTACTTCAAGTATAATAGGAGTTCTTTTTGTTTTCCTCCTCAAGTGATAGCTTATTGTGTAAATATTTAGTAGTGAAACTAGGTATTTATAACGTGGCCTCAATGTCAAATTAAGCATACAAAATTAGGAATAATTTTGAGTGTTTTAGTGACATTTTTTGGCAGGAATTTATTCAGAGGGTGCTTACGAAAGTTTAGGTACCTGCTGCTATGGCCCGTTTGTAGATATATGGGCTACTTGGCGATTTAATTACATAGTTGCTATATTTATGAAACGGGTATCTATTGAAACTTTCTGGTGACAGTTATAGGAGGCAAGCCCTTTTCGAGAATGCCACCCTAATACTTAAACAACACGATATAAGACGAAGACGGTAGGTATACTTACCTAAGCCGACATCAAAGTCCGTGTCAAAGTTTTGCCCTTAATTCAGCTCACGATGAATATAATATCGTGTATACCTATTACCCAGCGAGTTAATTACGTTGGCGTGAAAATTAGCCATGCTGCTAAATGAGTTTCGGCGATGGCGTGCATATGTTGTAGTTTATTGCAGATGTCGATAGTACGTGCGTGAGTGTTATTTATTGACATTTTTGTTATTGTTTATGAACGGCTATTAAGATTAGAGCAATCGTATACATTACTAGCATTTCATAGATTACCTCGACGGTCTTAATAGTTGAGTAAATATAGAATTCAAAATAAGTACAATGTTGTATGAGAGAAGAGAATTAATGTAATTTTAGTTAATTGATGTGAAATGTGCATTCTCTAGAGCTTGTTTGTAACTGATGGTAAATACTGTAGTCATATTCGCTTCCAATTAGCCCATTTAATGGTCTAGCAGTAACATTTTCATACTTTTTAAAACTACTTTTATTTACATAGATTCTGGTCTTGTGGCAGCGAGCAGGGCTGCAGTTTCTGATCCTGGGTTTGACTCCAAGGACTGGCAAAAGTATAATCGCATTTTTCTGTAAGAAAAAATCTTATTTATAGCCGGTGTATTGTAATGTTGGCTTATAAATGGCACTCGGTTTGCTAGCTAAAACTAGGGAGAATTACTGTGGACTTAGTACACTTCTGCCAAAATCTTCGGGACTCGCGTGCGTGCCTGTCGTGCTGTTTTTGTTACATCAAGATTATAAATTACATGCATCTCGCAGTGTTAATGTATTTTATTGGTAAAATTATCCGCTTTAATTGAGCGCGTTCGTTATTTCCGCTCTATGTGCTAACATTTATTTTGGAAAATACTTTATTGTATTACAACAAATTGATTTTGCCTATAACAACGTCTTCAATAAAATAAATCATTAGTCGAAACGAAACAACATACAGTGAGAGGTGAAATAATAGATTATTTCCCGATATACTTGAGGGAACAGAGTTAAAGCGTAGGTAGTGATAAAACAGACACGAATCAATGGTTGTAATGACCTCGTGCCGGTGCGAACTCCGGGGATCACGTTTTGATCCAATCTTATTTTTACTATCCATAAATTATATTGGATAGCACCTTGTGCTTACCGCAGTAATTGTGTGCAGACGGTCACGTTATTATGAGGTAATCTAGTCTAGGTCACCTGACAACACCTATTAAGCAGGCATGTACTGAGATTAGATCAATTCGTGACAATCGTAAGCCATTATTATGTGTTGTACGAGTAGTCAAAAATCGATTTGAATGGACACACAATCAATCAATCTGCTCGTATATGATAATAATTAGTTATTGAAATAGTGTGTGATGTTTTCTCAGTTGAGGCAGTCCAACCTAAAACATGTTACCTACCTAGTAGGATACTTACGCCAGTTCTCTTCTTCTTAACTATTTGCATGTTTCTATTTCTTAATCTAAATATGAAATTGTTAAAGAGCATTTAAAAGTATTGTTGTATAAAGAACGCTTGTTGTATCTCAACTGGCCCAAGCATCGATTGCTTGAGAAACGAGAAAGTTTTCACTGAAAGTGTAATTTTCCAATGGACGACTTGTCGAGTGCTGACGGGTCGCCATTCAACGGTTTCTACAATTCTAGAGCACCCCTTTTATGAATGAAAGATCGTCAGAAACAAACTTCGCTAGCCCCCCCTTGTGAAGTTGTGATTGGCCAGTGAGGATATTAATTCCAAGAACTCGTCATATTATTGCTCAAGGAAAATCAATTTGGTTTTACACTTCACTACATGAAGAAACAGATTTATCGGTAAAACGATCTTTTCGGTGGAACGAACGTCAACAAATTATACCTGTGACAAATCGTTCGTTGCCAAATTGAATTTCGATAAAGCGTTCACTTCTGCTAATTATTTACAAATAACATGGTGGTGTACTTGTTAACATGTCTAAAATACGCTATGTGTATTAAAGATGATTGTGTAAAGTATGTACAACAAGCAAAACAGTTAACTGTGATGATGTATGGCAAACGTTAAAGTTTTCTAATTGCTACAAACACTACGTCACGTCATAATTATTTATTGTGTTTAGTTTGTATGTATATTAGATTTAATATTTATTTTATTTTCTATATTAACACAGAATACCAAAATAACTTCTTACTCCATAAATAGCCCAAAGACCTCTTCTCAGTAATAACTTAGAGCACTCGTAACCAATATTTATGAGGTACATGTCATGTACAGCGCCGAGGTGCCCAGTTCCGAATAAGCCTGTTCCCATGGGAGCTCTAAGAAATTACCCACACGTACAATGTTAGTAGGATTGGCAGCTGCTATCACTGGCAATTAGGAACAAATTGTATCTAACAGCGATCACATCTAAGTCTGATAAGTAGCAGGAATAATCGTTACGGCAATATCCTATACTGTCGGAGAGCTTCCGACTGTTACGAGAGGGGACTTTGGAGATTATAAAAGTACGTATAGATGGGTATCATTTTTAACCGACTTCCAATAAATCCGAAGGAGGTTTTTTAAGCGTATGTTATTTTGTAGGGTTCCGAACCCAAAAGGTGCCAACAGAACCGTATTACAATAAGCCTCTGCTGTCCATCCGTCTGTCTAGCAGCGGGCTGTATCTCAGGAACCGTAATAGGTAGACAGTTGACATTTTCACAGAGTGTGTATTTCTATTGCCGCTCGCGTTATAACAAATAATAAAAATAGAATAAAGTAAAAAAATTAAAGGGGACCTTCATACAAGAAACGTGTTTTTTTTTTGCCTTGTGGTACGGAACCCTTCGTGTGCGAGTTCGACGCTCTAGGCGGTTTTTTAATTGTTGAAATCCAGACTCTATATGTAAAGGAATATAAATACATTTTTATTGCTGAATCTGATCGCTAAATTTTTTTAGTAAGCCTGTTTCATTTTCCTTAATTAAAACGCTGAAAATTACAATCGCAGCCTATAAACGTCCATTGCTAGATGTGGGTCTCGGCCATAAAACGCTACCACAACGATCTTAGGGGGATAGTGCCGTAATCACGGTGCTTGGCATGCAGATTGGTACTCGCAAAAAGATATAATCTGTGTGCTTTCGTTCGGCCATCTAATAAAGACAGTAAGTCGTTTTTGCGGCACCCATGGGCAGACACAGCTTGGACTGTTTTTTATAAATGGAAACCAGAGCACATGGAACGCAACATTGTACCTTGTAACAAACACAATCGTGTAATTTTTTTACAAAGAAACGCAGGAGTAACTTCGACGCAAAAAGAGTGATGCCTTCTCACTCCGTTTGTCATCGTAGTAAACATTGTATCTTCGTAGCAGCCATTGTACTTAGCTTTGTAGCACCCAAAATAATGGCTAAATCATTTTGGCAAGGATTTTAATCATTCGAAAGTTGAATCATCATTTAATCTAAGACCTGGGATCTGTTCTATCTTTCGTGTATGAAGTCCCTTAAGTATTTAGGTACCTGTTATAGGTACCTACTATAATAGCGCCAAAAATTGTTTCTATAAGCTATCTTTATATTTCGCGAATGGTGAAACATACCCTCATGGTAGATACCCATACATATTTATAAGGATAGTAGCCTCCCCGCCAATAAATTATGTACTATTATAGTGCTGTAAGTATAAGTCTACTATGTATACTTGACGGCCACGAATTTATGTAGTATTTGCGTTAATAAGTTAATTTGTGGAAAGTACCTACGTAATGGTTCCAGTATTAGAGACGTGTGCTGCAGTTTACGTGGGTAGGTACTATTAGGTTTCATATTTATGTGCTATGAGTGAAGTGAGTTTCATTGATATTGTTAAGAATTTATACAACAAGACATTTGTTTAGTTTCAGGTTACACTAGTTGTTTTTCGGGTTAAAGTATATTGCTGATTAATATTTTTTTATCAAGTATTATTCCTATTTATAAACTAGGAAGTGGAAACACACTGTGAAGGAAAGTCTTGGGTTAAGTGATTGACAGCTTTGGATAGTTATAGTTTTTATGTACAACAGTGATTAGATAAATAGTATATTGAACACAGAAGCTTTTTTAAACTAGTTTTGAAGAATAGTAAATTATATTAGTAATTTTCACACTTTGTTGTAGGTAATCTTTTCATGGGTGTTATAGTATAAAGTGATTCTAATCAGTAGTTTTATAACGGGCTTTACACTAACTACTACAGCAAATAAAAGTAGGTAGATGTTAAGTAAGAAGAATTATTTTCAAGTTAAAATGTTTCAGCTAAGGGCAAAAATAACTCAGGTGTGGTAAATAAAATGGTAGGAGGTATTATCTTGGCTACGCAAGGACTACTATTAGAAAATAATAAAATTAAGTTAATATATTACCTATGGCGTATAGCATCTTCATGTACCCGAACACGCCTTGTCGATTTCATTTTCACCTAAACATTTTATGCCAATAAATAGGTTATTTTAAATAATAACGAAGGTTTTTAGGATTTTATTACTTAGTTGGTTTTGCAATTGAAATAACTTTTAGTTTGATGTGACATAAAAGTACATGGGTTGTAGTAGTGTGTGTTTATGTATATAGAGTCACGTATGTATTGTTTGTCCCTGTCACTAACTCGTAAACTTGGCTATGCACGCAGTAACGTGAACGTAGCGATGTGACAACTGGCGGTGATACAACACTTGCAAAGCTAAATTTATTAAAATTACTTTAAGAAATCCAAAAATGAAGAAATCCAAAAAATTTGATAAAAGTTTTTATTTTATAATGTTGTGCATATAGCGTGAGAATATTGCTGAAGAAAGTTATGCAAAAGCTAGTAAATAATAAAAGATCAACTGGTGAGGCTAATAGATATTGATTGATTGATATTCATTAAAGTTTTCTTGGAAAGCTTTTCAATTGTTATGAATATCAACTTGGCATGTTCGCGGCGGCGCACTGTCGCTTGCCGTCGTCATATTTTAATCACGTAATGTAATGCGAAAAATCTGTTCGACTAATGCCACCAACGTTTAATGGTAAACTATCGATCCAAATATAGAAGGGTAGGTACTCCGAACGCCATTAATGTCGAAGTCATCGTCAGCAATTATGTACAAAGGCACAAAGCACAATGCAATATTGAACAGACATGCTATTTATTTAATTTTATAATCCACCCATTTAGTCTATTCAATCGACACAATCGCTGTCTAAATAATGTCGTGCAAAAATCGAAACACCAGACATTAGTTACGTACCTTAAAATTCACAGCCAATCTAAACAACTGAAAACTGACATCCATAAATATTTACATTCCGGTAGACGTGAGACGTGTAATAGCGTGCGTTATGTTGTCGGCGCTGCGGTCGCTGTAGACGGTGGTGGCGTGCACTGTGTGCGGGCGCGCGGCACACGCGGCGGCGGCCGGCGAGCGGGCGGAGCGGGGCTGCGGCGCCGGCATAGTACGCGGCGCTCATCTGACAGCGGCGCGCGCGGCCACCTAACGCGGGACGCGGACGCCGACTGCCGCGCGCCACCCGCACCCGCGCCACGCCACGCCGCCACCACCGTCACCGCCGCCCGCCCAAAGCACCCGCCCGCACTCCTCTAATTCTAATTGTTGGCCACCTCTGACGATCCAGGTAATCGTGCCTGCATGTGAATTCCTTCCTAAACGGAAAACCCAGTTCGTACCTGCATGTTTAATATTGTGATTCAATTCAAGTCGAGATACGTAATCTCGACTTGAATTGAATCACAATATTAAACATTCAAGGCACCTTCAGTTTCATAAAAAGTTACTAGCGAATAAGTTAAGCCGGCAGATTTTTTATTCAGAGGAGTAGCCGGGCTACCAAGAATTAAAAACCAACTGTAAGGTTTTTATATCGATCTAAGTACGTAAGTAGATATCTAACTAAATTATAAAACTGTGCACAAAAGTAAACAATCGTACGAACGTACGAATTTTGTGAGCTTCAAAAACGTGTTAATGGGGCAAGGGAAACCCCATGGGACGACCCCCGCTCTGATGTGTGGGTTGCGAGTTCAAATATTTTACTCTACTTTTCGTAAACTGTAACCGAATTTTTTGGTGTTTCGCTTTAGAGTTATAATTTAAAAAATGCTATGTTCCTATATATATATATATACCTTATACCTATATATAAAACATATATATTATAAAACCACGATTATAGCTATCGATCTATAACATCGTACAGTCAGGTCGGGTAAAGTTTGTTCAGTGTGTATTTAGTGGTTGTGGCGTTATTGTATTATACCGGGTTGAAGCCGCACGTGGGAGCTTTTCAAACCCCTTATGATTGAATGAGTCGTTTTAAAATTATAATTGGACTTTACCAAGTAACAGGCCACACGAAGTCTATAGATACAGATAGAGTAGGTACTTGTACCCAATGCTGGTTTTCCACGGACGAGGTAGTTATAAACTCATTTTTTATTGATCTACTAAACTTTCCATGCATGGTAATATGTGGCATTAGACGTGACTGTCATGACTGCGTTACAGGTTGCATGAGCGCCGTAGTTATTATCTACGAGTACCTACTACGGTCATAATGGTATTCAAATTTGTACATTATATTGATTTCTTTGTTACAAATGTTAGCAGTTCACTGAATATTTGCTGCTTTGTTTTATAAAATATTTGCAAATTCTTCTTTACAGTACAGTAAAAACTATCATGCTATCTCAACACTGACATTGCTATGCTAAGATAAACCATGTATTCACAGCTTTTATTGTATGTATGATTTTATTTACAAGCTACTGCTACATTTCCACCTGATACAGCACTTGCCTACTCAGTAATCTTATACACTTTCAGACGCCTCTTACAATAATATGGGAAAATAAGAAAAATCATGACTGAAATACAAAGTTTTACAGATGTGAGGCACACGTCAAGTGAATGCCTGGATCGATATTCGAAATTAAACAGTTTATTTAACTCTATTTGATTAATTACTGACTTTATGGAAATTGTTACGTTAACGACAGACCGTTTGGTGATGGTATTTCATAAATTAGGTATTAAATAGTGGCTTATAATCAGCTTGCCGCGTATCGGCAAGTGTTGTGTGGAACACCGCCAGTTAGATGAACCGATGACCTACAGAAGGCGGCTGGAACAGAATGGATGCGGAAGGCGGAGGACAGTGTTTTAGCGCAGCATGGAAGAGGTCTATGTCCAGCAGTGGACTGCGATAGGCTATTGATTGATTGAATCGGTTTGTTTTTAGTGGTTCATTCATACTTCTAGTACATCCCTGCCTGGCTATTTGACCGAGTGGCATAAATATGGTGCGTTAAAAGTTCATAAAACACACGATGTAGGTACCAGATTGCCATCCCCTCTATCTACAACACAACGGCCACCCTTCCTCCTAGTTTACGACTTGCGCCGAATGATAAGTTGCTGACACATCCTATTCTCCACTGGCTTCCAAGTAGGTAACTACCCTACTATCAGGGGCGGATCTACTTAAAGGCTTTTTGGGCTGCAGCCCAGGGCCCCGTGGATACAGAGGGCCCCCAACCGAACTGAAAACAATAGACGATATTGTCAATAATAATAATTATGTAGAATTTAAAAAAATCCGATCATAATAAAATGGCAATTGGTTGAGTAATTAGGTAGGGCCCCTAAGCAGTATTAGCCCAGGGCCCCACAAATTCAAGATCCGCCCCTGCCTACTATAATATTATAAACTAAACAAATTGCATAACATGGGTTTTCATTTTTTTGCGCGAACCCTACCTAATTCTTTTTCTAAATTATAAGTAGCCTAAGCCTTATAGTTATAACATCAGCTATCTGCAAGTGAAAGACAAATAATTTAAAAATGTTTTATTTTACACTAGCGACCCGCCCCGGCTTCGCACGAAAACATTATTATTATTATACATATAAACCTTCCTCTTGAATCACTCTATCTATTAAAAAAAACCGCATCAAAATCTGTTGCGTAGTTTCAAAGATTTAAGCATACAAAGGGACATAGGGACAGAGAAAGCGACTTTGTTTTATACTATGTAGTGAAGCTTTTATTTAACTTGCACCGTTCGTATGTAAGTATATATGTAAGTTGACCGTCAAAATTTATAAACCATTTTTCGACCATTTCTTGGTATCCGATTGAGTTGAAATTTTGCATACACCTTTAGTTCTAGTAACAATACATTGTACAATACTCAATCTTGTAATAATTTCAAGATGGCGGATTAAATGTTTTTTTTTCAATCCCCGTAATATGGGTATCAAATAAAAGGGCTTGAAGAGTAGAAAACGATAAATTTAGTAACATTACACTAAATTCAATATGGCCGCCGCTCCAAGATGGCGGATTATTGTTTTTTTTTTCAACCCCTTTAATATGGGTATCAAATGATGTCTGGTAGATCATTAGGAACTGCTGTGTAGGGGCCTGATGGTCTGTTTTCTCTAGGGTTGCATTGGGTTGGCTCCTGAAGGATGATGATTTGGAACCCTTATTTCCAAATCATCATCCTTAGGAGCCAAGCCAACCTTACCTGCTCGTGGTGTATCCTGCTGATTAACAAATAAGGGTCTGGCGAAATTATAAAGATTTAAGGGGACTACAGGACCTAAACGCAAAAAACGCAAGTTTTATAAAGGCTCGTACACACAGGCGCGACGCGACACGCGACACAAAGGCACCGCAAGTCGCGCGACGAGCGGTGCCTTTGTGTCGCGCGCGATTCGCGTCGCGCGTCGCGCCTGTTTGCAGGAGCCGATAATGCCTAAAAGTATATGATCGACTACAGTAAACAAAATCAGAAAAATATATGATATACCTCAAGATATATGTTCATATGCTAGTTAGATAGTGTCTTGAAAACATAGTACAACTAATTTGATACGATAGAAAAATATCGTGAAGATACCTCTAAAAACTTTCTTTGCACAATAAAAACATACCTACTAATTTACATACATTTTGAATTTTAGGGTTCCGTACCAAAGTGGTAAAACGGAACCCTTATTGTTAGACTCAGTCTGTCTGTCTGTCTGTGTGTCTGTCACAGCTGGATATCTCAAGAACTACTAATACTATCAGCTTGAAATTTGGAATAGTTTTAGAAGACGTTTGACCAACTATTTTGCAAATAAGAAAGAAATAAATATATATGTATTTTTTGCAACAGGGACTGAAAGGGGTTCTGAAAAATTCGAAGTGGAGTTACTAGGCCATGTGGGGTATCATATGAAAGAGCGCAGCTTGCACATTCTCAAACATTTTTTTTAGGCCGCATTGTTTTCGACTTATGATGAAAAATATAAAAAAAATACCGTTACCCTTATCTCCGAAGTTTGCAAAGAGAAAAATCTGAAATTATTCTATGTGATAGAAGTTTATGTAAAGATTACAGGAAAAATAAAACGAAGTCTCTAAATAGCACACTTTTTCAGAAATCATCATCAAAATTTACATTACTTCCACTGTCGGTAAAGAGATAGTGCTGACATAAAACTGCAATATTCTACACCGCGGTGCACAGTGTTAAAATTTTCTGACGGCTATACGCCTCGCCGATGAAAATTTAAAAACATTTATTTTGATGTTACGGAACCCTCGGTGCGCGAGTCCGACTCGCTCTTGCACGGTTTTTTTTATTATCAGGTTATTCCAAGCAACATACTAAAGCACTAGTGTTTTAATTTTTAATGCAAACAATAGATTTTTTGTAAATAGATAATTGCTTCATATTTTGTAATAAATTACCAGCGTTGTGTGCTATGCAGTCCGACAGTGATCGCGCTTTAGGTCATGTAAGTTCCCTTAGGTAATAGGTAATACGGGCTGGTGTCCGCAACTCCACGTCAATGTGCGTATTTTGCGTACGGATATAGTCCCCTAATGTAAGTAAATAAATAAAGCATGGTAAAAATAAATAATGAATACCTACATATACATTTTAAAAGCTTGAGGCACTGATGTACGGGATCCGTTATACAGGTGCAGTGTACCTACTACACAATATCAGTGCCTCAACGTTTTAAATTTTACATATTATATTTTAAAATGTCACTTAAATTTATTTATTTTTTCTTTTTAGTTTGCATTATTCTTTCTTTTTTAGGTCATGTTTTTATTTAAATAAAAGCTTGTTAAAGCTTGTTGTTTAATTTTTTTTTTATAAGTACCTAAGTAGCGTATATATGTACTTTCAAATGCATTTAGTAAAAAGCTGTTATTTTGACATTATAAACAGACACCGCAAATTTATTTATTTGTATATTTAGAAATTATAAACAGACACTTCAATTTTATCTAATTATATAGAGGTGAAATTTTGTATGTTTGTTTCTCAATCTTGCAAAACAGCATAACGGATTTGGATGGCCACACAGATAGTTTATAACCTGGATGAACATATTGGATACTTTTTATCCCGACATCGACACCCACCCGAGCGAGCAAAAGCTAGTGCTTCTATAAATATCTAAGTTAATATATATTCACTTGTACATTTAACATTACTAGGATTGCGCGTAAATAGGGTAGACTGGGTACGGTTGAAACAATTTTGGTTTGAACGCCCGTAGCACAGTCATTTTGAAAACTAACAAACAAAAAAACACTTAAAATGAGAGAATAGACTTTTGTCTTTAAATTCATCTCAGAATTAGAGGCTCAACTACCATATTTACTAGGTAAGAAGAGTTTAATAAAATAATGCGCCACTGTTTCAACCGTACCCATACCAGGGGCGGTTGAAACAGTGATGGGGGTCAGTTGAAACATAAACAAATAAGTACTACAAAATCAGTTTCTTTATTCACAATCAACAAGAAATAGGTTAAATTCTTGTATGGTACCATTTCTATCAGTCTTAATAATTTTATCCTGCCTGAATGAACACAAATGAACATAAAAAGAGCTCTTTTGCTCTGGTTTAAACTAACAAATTAACACGAATAAACAAAAATAACTAAAAAATGAAAAATTGGTCTTAATAATTAAATTAAATGATATTATATGATTTCCATATCTCAAATTATCTGTAGGAACAAAAACAAGCTGAACAGCATGTGAACTCCGTACATCTCTGCAGCTTTTGATAAAGAAGTCCCTTTTTTGACTTCTTCATACGCATTTTCGTAGTGAGTTATATCACACTCGCCTCTTGAAGTTTTTTTGACACGTTGTCTGGGCATCTACAACGAAAAAGCAACGATTATCATTGTTTCAATCGTACCCACAAAAATTGTTTCATTCGTCCCCATAACCCTCAACCGCTAATAAAACAAACATAGCGTCGAGACAAAACAACATAAACAAAAACAAATCACGGTTTTCGAACCTTCCAAATCTAACAATAAAGCATAAAATCACTCAAAATGCAAATGCTAATATCAACAAAGTAATTTGAAAAAGAAAACAGTAGAAAATACTTACTTTTTGTCGAAAAAATATAATAGGGTCCCCTGGAAACGTATACAGAGGGCGAAGTGCAACGCGTTACTGTGATTCATGTCCGGACTCGCGGGCTGCGTCTTTTTCCCCTTGTACCCCTCGACATATCGCTAATAGTTTACGAGTTATTAGCGTTGTTTCAACCGTACCCTGTTTCAAGCGTACCCAGTCTCCCCTACTGTTTTCATCTTCATCCAAGGAATGTTTATAAATAGTGAATGTTGTGCAAGAATTAATAACATAAGCTGACTATTAGCTATTTTTAACAAACCCCAGCAACCGTAATAATTACTATAAATAAGTATTATTTATTAAGTACCTACATGAATGAGTCTGGCGAGATTGTTAACGTTCCCTAACGCAGTTATTTAAGAATTTATTGTTTACCGACGAAATAATTAATAGTACCTAACATAAAGATACATTCATATGTTAATAACGAAGGTGTGTTACTCAGGTGCGGTTACACAACCATCTGAATATTTTCTTAGTTTGCTGTCGTTAAAAAATGATTTTCAGTTTATCCATAGAACACACATAAGTACTAAAATGTAATGCGCCTGCCACACACTCGACGAGTGGCATGGGAAGTAACGAGGAAAGGAGGCAGAGACATAGTGTGGCAACATTACTCGTCATGCCACACGTCATGCTCCTCGTCCTACCCACTGCTCCCTATTTTGTCGGTTTTTGCGCGCGAGTCAAAGGACCGGCAATACGAGTGCGAGTGGCCGGCCACATAATCGCGCGGTCGCAGTCTGCATGGAGCGCTCGCGCAAGACGCACGCGTATGCAAAATTGGAAATTATGTCGTCGCCAAGCGTGGAATGGTCAAATGAAAAGGTGTTAATAATCCACCATCTCCGTTGGCGAGGACGACGACGACGATGTATATTTCTTTTTACTACATTAATATAATTAGCTATACTAAAAATGCATAGCGCGCACGCTGCCACCGTTTCAACGTCCATTGTCTCACCAAGGCAAATGACAAGTGAGGAGCGTCGCGATTAATTGCGCGAGTAGAGCAGTGTGTGGGCAGAGAGGGCAACATCGCGGCAAATCACGGCAGCGCGAGGAGCATAGCGATGAGCAGCGCAAGGAGCATAGTCTGGCAGGCGCATAAGATGGTTTACTCAAAACGATAAAGGAAAACATCTTGAGAAAACCAGCATGTAAAAATTCAATCAAATCAATTGTGTAATTTGTATGTGTGCAAAAATTCGAAGACATGTAACAGTTACCAACCCACACTGGGCCCACCAGAGAAGGCCTGTGTCCCAGCAGTGGGAACATTATAGGTCGATTATGTATGATGACGTAGTTACAATTTGTATTGGAGTGGTACTCATTTACGCGTTGTATTTGTAAACAATGAGGCGCATATGACTGATTTGCTTACATTAACGCCTACGCGCGTGCCGTGTATTAGTTACCTACTTAATAGTTAAAGTTACGTGTAGTCTGTGTTGCACTCTGATTATAACTCTTGCCGATAATCAACTAACGATTAATTACGGTCTCTCCTGCGAAGCAATAATATTAATGAAGGAGGGTTAACGTTACCTTTTTACACGCTATCATGCGATCAGTGTTCGAGGTTAAGTGTAGAAATATTAAATCGTAGTTAGTGATGGGTAGCTACTCACTCGTACATTCGTGTGTGAACTTTTACTTGGTCGCACAGGTAGGTAGGTACACCTATAGATAACGTAAGTAGAAAGGTAGTTAGTCATTAGAGGGGTGGACAAGATTTGTTTTGCAGTTAGTAAAGACTGCGATTTGTTGAAGGTTATTCATCACTGTTATCGAGTAAGAGTTTCCGTTCGTTGTTGTACATATATGACGTAGGTAGGTCATACTTGTAGGTACAGACAACATAAATAGCTGGTAGGTACTTTACTCTGTTGAACATTTTGGATTTCCTTGAAAAATTTATCACTGGAGTGGAGCTCATTAGTATGAGTGAGAAGCGTGGCCTCTGTCCGCGGTTGAAATCCGAGAACAATAGGTAGGGGAAGGGGGGGCAAGATGGGGTAAAAAAAAATAGAAAAAAAGAAGCCCCTCTCGCTCTGGGTGGAGCGGAAGGGAGTGTCAGACTCTTACTGACTAAAACCCACCCGTGTTTTTTCCTTAGCCCTTAATGTTCCGGGCCAGCGGCAACCCTTTCGGACAATCCCGCTGACCCGGCAGGCTTCGGCCCTTACGGGCCCCTTCAATTGCTGCTGATATCTCTTTGAGGCGCGCGTGGAACACATACGCGCCGTCCGGCACTCGGACAGTGAGCTACCCATTACTCTCCGCCCGCAGGCCCGCGCCTACGGTGGCCGGGAGTCGTCTCGCGGTTCCCGGTCCCGGCCCGTTCCAGTTTGGGGGCGAAACGTCGAAAATGCTCAACGAAGTTCCACCGGCTGTCGAGGACGAGACCCAGTTTTGTCTCGACGCCGATGTGAACCCCTCCTACCGTTAGTTGGGATCTCGATGATGGCGTGTTCCGGGGCCCATGAAACGACATGGCCTCGAACTTGTGCAATGCCATCTCGAAACCCATTTGCCAGATCCTCTCCACGTCAATCACGATTATTTTTGCTCATAACACACCGCCGCCATGACAGTTGTTAGTCAAAAATGTCACAGGGCGACAGCACCATGTAAGTTATTGTAAAATTGAAAAAAAAAAATAACAGTTTTTGGTGATTTGCTTGCAGTTTTTTCACTTTGGTTGGAACGTGATTTATTGTTTAAAACAACATTTCAAAATTCAAACAAGGTTATTCACATGCGTCAACATACACACTTGTTTTTTGAGATCAATTTTGAAATTCATTTCGGCATGAGAGTGCAAGACGCGGTTTGAGGTACCCCATCTTGCCCACATTAAAATAGTATAAAAGTTTATTTTGCTACCTCTGTAAAATTACCTATAATTATTTACTTATTTAAATTTATTTTGGATAAATTAATTAATTGATTAATTGTGGCTATTCCCTAGCAAATCATGCCCTTTCCAGTACCACGAAAAGCTTCTCGCGTTGATAGAAAACGATGAAAAACTGCAATTAAAACTTCATGGCCATATAATAGAGAAATAGAAGATACGATAAAAAAAAATTGAAAACTGAAAGAAAATCTGTTAATATTCAAATCGTGCAATTTAGAGAAATCGTTTTATTTTTCCTGTAATCTTTACATAAACTTCTATCACATAGAATAATTTCAGATTTTTTCTATGCAAACTTCGGAGATCAGGGGGCCTAAAAAGGCCACTTTGGCAGAATCATAAAAGGATAACATTATGAATCATAATGGACAGTTAACTGTTAAGTTAATCGTATCAAATCCCATTGGTGAAGGATTTTTCAGTTATTTTTGTTTGTCTTTGCTAAAATACCAATCAATCCAATCCCAATCTCTTTGAAT
Source organism: Luperina testacea (assembly GCA_927399505.1). NCBI lineage: Eukaryota > Metazoa > Arthropoda > Insecta > Lepidoptera > Noctuidae > Luperina > Luperina testacea. The sequence continues at coordinate 12,714,662 of OV656756.1, forward strand.
ATACCTACGTAGTGCAGCGAAAAAAGAAAAACACGGACTGTCTTCGCCATATCATGATTCATAATGTTGTCCTTTTATGATTCTCCCAAAGTGGCCTTTTTAGGCCCCAAGGGGTGACCCCCTTGGGGCCTAAAAAGGCCACTTTATTTTTTCACGGTATTTTTTTTTAATTTTTCTTCATACGTTAAAAACTATGCGGCCTAAAAAAATGTTTGAGAATGTGCACATAGCGCTCTTTCATATTATGATAGCCCTAGTAGCCTCACTGCGTTTTTTTTATGAACCACTTTCAGTCCCTGCAGAAAATAAAAAAAAAATCTTTCTAATATGCAAAACGGGCTGCATGTGCTGAATGCGGCAAATAGGCTCACTGCACCTGTGCTGGTATAGATGATGAAGATGAAATACGACGTTTACTTGCGAATTCTGTCTGCAAAAATAAATTAATTTTTGCAAACCCCATCTTACCCGAGGGAGCGGGCAAGATGGGGAAATCTGACTTTTTCTATTTTTTTAAGGATTTTCTATTATCATGGAAGACTGATTACCAAAGATAAACTAAAGAAAAAATGAAAAACAAAAAAACTAAAAATGACAATATAAACACGAAAATATGATATTATCGTTTATATCTAAACAATAATATCATATTTGCCTCTGGGGCGTTGGCGACGTTACAGGGTAGATACATACCTACGAGTACATGTTTCTTAAGTTTTGCCTTAAATATGCTTATACTATCACACTTCTTTAAATCTTCCGGTAAATCATTAAATAGTTGTGCCCCCTCAACCAATATTAGTCTAAACTAATTAGTCCGTGCACGTGCAGTCATTAGTTGAAATTTGTTTTTACATATTGTTTTGTATGCTATTGCTTTTTTATGTAGGTAGGTACTTAGTTGTATGTTTGATTGTACGGAATTCGTGGTGATTGTTTTTATGAGAATTCAGGTGTAACATGTGTCTGAGATTTAGTAGTTTAGTTTCTTGGTATAGGTACTTATTTTTTTTGTTGCTTAAAGATAGTGAAATAATACTTCGATAATTTTGTTTTGTATTCATTGTAGTGAGTTTAGATTAGATTTAGCGGCTGATCCCCACACTTCAATTAGGTATTCAAGATTAGATTTTTTAGAAGAGTTGTATATAATTATATGTAGGGTAGACCGAGGCGAATCGGATCAATTTTTTTTTGAGAATATGTAAATCATGCTACAGAATATATATGAAACTTTTATTGACAAAATAGTAATCAGTAACAATCTAGCTACAAAATAAACATTTTAAAACTGAAATTGGTCATTTATTTTTCAAAATATTAACTAAAAACTTGACAAACAGAAATATCCGAATCGCCCCAATTCTCGGGGCGAATAGGATCGTACATTTTTTTTACAAAATTTCTTAACAATTAGCTTTGGAATCATTACTAACATTTAAATCATGAATAATGAGATCAATATTAATTTGTAGCACATAAATCACATATATACACGGGCCTTATTTCCCTCCCATGTCAGCACATTTTTCGTGGCACCATTCTTCGCATGCTTGACTTTAATTGTAGCTTCTTTCATTTTTTCTTGGGACCATCCTCCCGCATTACTCTTTCTTTTGTACGTGCGAACCATCTACAAGGAAATAATATCGCATTATTAACCTCAAATATAAAATAAATCATTTTAAAAAAGTGATCAAATTCGCCTCCGTTGACGCGATCCGAATAGCCCCATATTAAAGACTTTTGAAATAAATATTTTATATATTAACCTATAATATTATTCTTAAAATCTAAAATGTATTCTAAAATAGACCCCTTTCCAATCAATATAAGACATATAATTTAAAACTTTAACAACAATCCTTAGAAATACACAAAGAAATAGTAAATACCTACCTTAGATGAGCACCAAAATTGTAACACACACAAATACCCGACGTGCTGGCGCGCAGCGCTGACGGTGATGTACAAGTCAAATAGACCCAATGCCTACGGTGGGAGGTGCGGGGAGGGGGAGGGTCATAAGGCGCCAGTCGCTTGCGCTCCTTGTCAACGCGTTATTTAAAATATTGCCGAATTTATTATTTTGATCCGATTCACCCACTGATCCGATTCGCCTCGGTCTACCCTAGGTACTTTTTTCGGAATACATTTTGTTAGGTACTTTTCGTAACGCTACTAATAGTGATATTAATTTTGCTTTGACGTGATCGATGTGCAGTTTCCAAGTTTGTCATCTATCCACAGTTCGAAATATTTTTTGTGACTAGACCGTTTGATTATTTCTCCGTTGATCGTAAGAGGTAAAAACTCCGGTAACGGCTTATTTTTGGCGGAGAAAATTATAAATGATGTTTTTGATGTGTTAATGCCAGTACCTAAGTTATATTTTAACCATTCATTGAGTAGGTAAGTCAAGGTTCTTTTGGGCATCAGTTTTCTCCTTTCATCGAAGACAAAATCAAAAACAACGACATTTCGGACAGACTCTCCAAAATTAATTTACATTCGGCATTCACCCTTATTAGATACTGTTGTTTTGGCCCAAATTTTATGTATTTTCTACGCTCTTCCCCTTTATGGAAGCAGGTATGTAGCTGCTTTGTCCAACAGGTGTAGACCTCTTGGACAAAATTGACCAAATTATTCGCAGCACACTAACATCCATTCTAAATGTGGTCTAGGAGGACCGAGCGTGGCTGCAAGCCACACTACCATCCGCATTACCAGTATTAGAGCTTACCAGCGTTCCTGTCCTCTGTCCACACAACCGAAAAGTTGACCGGGAAGATTTTAGCCCCCTCCCTGGTTGGGGGTGTCCATAAATTACGTGAGGTGTATTTTAAATTTTCTGTCCCTCCCTCCCCCCCTGGTGAGATGTCGTGAAATTTTATTCAACTTTTTTTTGTTTCAATTAGAAAAAAAATTGCGTGATATTTTCCGAGACCCCTCTCTCCAACGTAAGATTAGATGAGATTTGACTCGACCCCCTCCCCCCTTTAAACATCTCACGTAATTTATGGACGTCCCCTTGACTCTAAAGTGCGGCTTGGTCGACGCGGTGAACGCCTGGAAAATGGCTTGCCCGGATACAGATCGGCCTGCGAACCCATCTTCCCAGAGGCTGTGGGATGAGCCGCTCTGCAAGTTGGTACGGAATAATCTTATTAATATGTCCACCAATACTGCTGAGCGTGCCCGCCTACTGGCTGTGGGTGAGTGGGAGTCGGGGCTTTGGCTTCAGGTGCTACCATCACCCAACATAGACACTTTGCTGGGTGACTCCACCTTCCGGCTCGCTACTTATCTGCGTCTGGGCGCCCCTTGTGTGGCTCCACATCGCTGCCAATGCGGTGAAGGTGTCGACTGCCTCGGGCACCATGACTTATCCTGCAGTAAAAGCGCAGGCCGGATAGCACGGCATGCCAGCATCAATGACATCATCCGTCGTGCTCTTGTCACCGCCGGGGTGCCAGCTGTTTTAGAACCCAATGGTTTGGCACGCGACGATGGGAAGAGAAAAGACGGAATGATCATAATGCCTTGGAAGGTTGGTAGACCTTTGGTGTGGGATGCAACGTGTGTCGACACCCTTGCGCCATCCCATCTTCCAAGCACGGTGAGCTCTGCTGGGGCGGCTGCTGCAGGTTCGGAAAACCTCAAACGGCGCAAATACTCCAATCTCTTTGGATCTTATATGTTTGAGCCGTTTGGGGTTGAAACACTAGGGCCATGGGGCCCGAGTGCCCACTTAGTATTTCGACACATCGCCAAGCGGTTGGTCGACTCTTCACGTGACCAGAGGGCTGGCCTATTTTTTGGCCAAGGAATCAGCATTGCCATACAACGTGGCAATGCTGCCAGTCTTTTGGGCACGTTTCCTGTTGACAGCGATGCGGGTGAAATTTTTGATGCCCTTTGATTATTTCCCCTCCTTTTTATTTATACTTGTACATATTATTATTAGTAGGCATGTAAATTAGAAATAGTAATGAGAATGAGATAATAATTGAGCCTTAGGTACAGACAGCCGTATGTTATTGTTTGCATAGTTTGTTTTTAGGGTTCCGCACCTAAAAGGAAAAAACGGAACCCTTATAGGATCACTTTGTTGTCCGTCCGTCCGCCTGTCTGTCACGACCCTTTATCTCGGGAACGCTTAGAGGTATCGAGTTGAAATTAAAACCATATACCTACTCAAGTCTGCGGTCTCATGAAGCTGTGAACAAAATCAAACTTCTATGTTAACGTAAAAAAGGTTATGAAAACAGTAAAGTTGTTAGCCCAGAAACCAGACTATACTTTTTCGAAGGATTTTGACGCGCTAAATTCGAATCTTTAAAATGACGTTGAGTTTACTCAAATAGGTATCTTTTTTTCGCTGAGATATCGCATTTTGAAATTTTAGTGGATTTCCAATTTGAACGTGGATTGTTCTACGTTTGAGAATTCATACACATACCGTCTATTGGAAAATTTCATGCAATTAAATGCAATTTCTCAGCGAAAAAAAAAAAGATATTTGAGTAAACTCAACGTCATTTTAAAGAGGAAGACTAGTCCTTTGAGATGCTATTAATAATTTTTAAAAGAAAATAGGATCGGCCGTGCTACATAACCTCAAAAATGAGAAAAAACTGTATTTTTTGCACTTTTAGGTTAGGATATCTCGAAACCCTGACGTGATAGAGCAATTTTGAGGAGGAGATTCGAATTCAGCGCTTCAAAATCCTTCGGAAAAGTATAGTCTGGTTTCTGGGAAAGAGTGTTCGTCAAATTTTGTCGGCCTGTTATTTACATACCTACTTTGTATGGAACCCTCGGTGCACGAGTCCGAGTCGCTCTTGACCGGTTTATTTTGCGTCTGTTACACTACAGTCTTTAGGAGTGGGCGATACAAATCGTATATAGATACAATATCTATATATCGGTACAATATCCAATACCTATATATCGGACGGCACTGTATCTATATATCAGGTATCCGCGTACCTAGAACGAGACACTATAACGATATCGTATCACATGATCTATGATATTCGGTTCAAACTGATTTCGGTACAGTAGAGTTATACGGTTGTAGTAGGTACCGTATCCTTGCGATGCGCGCGGGCGGGAGTGATGTAGCTAGAGATGAACGAGCGAGAAAGCGCGTTAAGCTAACGTCTAATACTAATTTTAAACATTATTTACAGGAGCATAGAGTTTAATACCGAATACATTATTTTGTAAACACTTGTAAACAGGTAACCATCAAATAAACGTCAAGGGTTTTAAATCGTACCTATGGCATTCTCAACAAAAATTGTTTTAAAATCATTTTACGTGACCCTTGACCTTGATTGCACTTTGCTGTTTTCGTCAGTCTTCAGTTATTAGCAAAGTTCAATTTACTCATGACTGATGAATATTGACCTATTTAAATAATTGATAAAAATATAAATCTAGAAAACCGAAACGGCTGTACTAGTTTCATTTCAGAGTTCCATAAATTATCAACAATACATTCACTGATTTCGAATATACAGTTACAAATAAAATACAATGATGTAATGAATCGTACAAAACCGAAACCTAAATATCACTGTACCAATTTCGATTCCGAGTTCCACACTGATTCAGCCAATATATAGATACGATATCCGATATTCTAAACCGATACATAGATACGATTTGATATAGTGTAAAAGCGATATTACCCATGCCTAAGTCTTCAGTTTTACAAGGTAGTGGGGGGGGGGGTGTTGGTAAGGGAGCCCGCTAAGCTATATCAACAAAACCTACTTGTGCAAGTTTCACTTTATTCCATTTGGTCATTCTGAAAATTCGGTGTATTGTCTATTCCGTGGGTACCCTTTGCTTTTACTGGTATATAAAAATAATGCATTATGAATTTATGATACATGTGTGCTATGTTGATCATTATAAGCCGAGCGTATAATGATCAATGCACACGCGTTTCATAATGTAATAAATATATAATATAATAATAGCGAGACCCCAACAGGCTCGTGCTAAGTGAGATTCCAAGGCTAACTAAATATAATAAAATCTGCCTTGCAATGTGCGTACGTTTATAATAATATAATAAGTTACCAAATGATCTCAAAAATTTAAATACTAAGGTTATTTAAAAATAAAATATACGAATGGTTATCTGTCAATAGTTTTTATAGTGTTAAGGATTTCATTGAGAAACAATGTTGTCAGTTACATACTGAAAGATTTGCATGCTTATATTATATTGGCAAAACATGTTTTGTTCTACATTGTACTTTTACCATCTTTTTATCCAAATAAATATATTATTATATTATAGATATGAATAGAAGAGCCTATATTATTATTTTTTAGAATCAGCATGGGAATTATCAGACGCTAGGGCGCTTTGAATTGACATGCCACGTGGTACAGACAGCAAAGAAAGTCGATTAACGTTTCAGTTTTATTTTGAAACCATTCTTGAGAATTATCTACTAAACCACTTGAAATGTTGCTAATTGGAATAATTTTGTGTCCACATTAAGACGGAAAAGTGTTAATCTCAACTACTGACATTCATTGCTGACCCTACAGTAGCAAAAGAAATAAAGGGAAAATATAAAGTTATAAATAGTTGTATGTTATTTATAATGCAAATTCATAAGCATAAATACAGTATCTTCACAATTTCAAATGTTTGTACAACTAACACCTCCACTTTTTGTACATTAAGTCACAAATTTTGATTTTATTTATATCTACGAATTACAGAAAGTTGTTTAGGATAAAATATGTCTAACTTATACTAAATCTGCAGAATGTATTATCCACCTTTCTTCCACTTTTCTCCTGGGGTATACTCTGTCATGGGTTTCCCTGATATTCCACAAGTCCCGATGCCAACTCTGCCAGTCAAATTGTCAGGTGACGCAAATATGCTCTTTGTTCTTACGCCAGGTTTTTTCGCAGCCTTCGTGTGGAAATTTAGCCATTTGTTCTTTTCACTTTCTCTTTCCTCTTCAATTTGTTTAAATCTTTGTTGTTTCTTTTGTTTTTTCTTTTTGAGGTATTCTCTGTTGTAACCCTTGCCATGTCTGTAACAGAATAAATAGTAAAAAAAGTTTTATTGATAAATGATTTTATTTTTGTAAGTAGGTTTGCACAAACACTTTTACACGTCAATCATAAATTTTTTAAACTAGATGAGGTCGGCGTTTCCTATCTGACTACTCTGAGAAGAAAGGCCGAAACAAACAAACAAAAAATTGAGATAAAAGTGTTACATTTTGAAATGAAACCTTGATTCATGAACTAGGTGGTAGGTACCTGTGTTACAGGTGTCAGTGTCTTCCCCCTATTGTGAAAAATGAACACTAAAATATACTAAAGGCCGCTGCATACGTGACGGGTTTTTTCACGGACGGGACGGAACGGGAAATTTTGGAAATATCGTTTCATACAAAATGTATATGGAAGCGCATATGTCACGGAGACTCTGACGGGACGGGAACGTATACATTTTGTATGAAACGATATTTCCAAAATTTCCCGTTCCGTCCCGTCCGTGAAAAAACCCGTCACGTATGCAGCGGCCTTTAGTTAAGTACCTTACCCAGTATTGGGATGATACAGGCTAAAAGTAACAGTAGTTAAACACATGAAATATGAGGCATGGTGTTACTCACTTGCTTTCATCACCACTGTGAGGTCTCTTCAGTGCTGAGCCAGGTATGATCTTCACATCATTAATAGATACCACTTCTGCAGTTGCATAGCCATCAAACTTTACCTTCAGATTATCCTCAGTAACATCTTCAATGAGACCTTCATAAAATCTGTAATAGAGGAATTTTGCTTAAGTTGATACAATAATAATTGCATAGTAGTTATTCTACAATTATTGTGCATAAAAATGCTAACCCTCCTTGGCAAATAATTCATAGGTTAAAAAAAATTATTTATTTTAACTGATAAAATCCATTCAATCACTCAATATTAAAAGGTTATGTGGAACTGTGTTTATTCCATGGTATATTTTATGTTTTCAGGGTATTTTTAATAAAAAGTATACTAGCAACACACAAAAAGCTTGAAATTCTACATTGGGAACTGAACAGTAGAAATGCTGTTACTCATAAATCACATGTGATGTGAAACTAAAACAGCACATATGAACGGATACTACTTACTATGTTATAATACATACATAATGAATGCTTGTGAATATTAACTTCAAAGCAGAAGACTAGGAGGCTTCTGTTTCAGACTGACCACATTTTTATTCCTTCAGCGGTCCATAGAGAGAAACCAGAAGAACAAAGATGTACTGGTACTAACCTATGGCTGCAACTTACCAACTCTTGAAGCTATTTGAATAGTGCAGGGAACATCATTTATAGTTGATTGTGTACTATGTAGCGGATAAGAGTTGTAAAAAAAATTCATTTACACTTCCAATTTTAAGATTATTGCAGTATGTTTTAGTAAACGTTTTTTGTAATGTAACAATTGGTGTGTCATTTGAATCCAAAGAAACAGCTGAGACATTGATAACAACACAAAGGAAACTCACTGTCCATCTGATCTCCATTTAGCCAGGCACCTCTCCCCAACTTGCCAATTTGAAAGGTATTTGCTTGCGTTTTCTTCTTCCTCGGCCGCCAACAGGGACGCTGTAACATCATGATCATTACTAGAACCATGAATATTGGGCACTTTGGAATCACCATCTTGAGTTTTTATAAGATCTTGTGTCAACTCTATTACTTCCTCCAAGTCGGCCTTTAGTTTCAGCAACTCCTCATTTTCACCATCGGTGAGCAACGCTGCTTCTACCTAAGAAAGAAAACACACCTCATGAATAATAGCAAAATAGCTCATGGCAAAACAATAATCGATAAAACTTCCAACTTACCTGTTGAAGTTGCAATTTATAATTTCTTAAATCATCGGCCATTGTAGAAATTATTACTACAACCACTTCAATTAGCTAAATCGAATTCATTCAGCGAATGTTTATTGCAATTTACAATAAATAGTATCGTTTTCATCAATCTGTCAAATCCAGGATGCCATTTTTTTTTTCTTTTGGCTTCGCACGGTTTGTGCATTCAGCCAATGTCCAGGATACCATTGTTTTTTAGATAATTATTATCTGTGGTAGTTACGCATAAGCAACAAGCACTACATTTCTTTCATAAAAGGAATTAGTACACATATAACATTGATTTCCCACGATTTACACAATGCAATTTTGTAGCCTGCAGTATACCATGAAAGCCCCGTATCTTTATATGTTACAACCGTACAATTTTTGAACGGAACATTTTCATGGCAATTATTGTTCTTGAACAGAAAATTGAATCGTGTAAATTAAGCTTTACTAAAGCCGCCCATGCACAGCTCGACATCATAGCTGGCTGACTAAAATATACAATACTGGTGGTGACAGCTACCGCTACGAGGTTATTTTGGGAAGTGGCCAAAATCGGAACTAAAGCCGCTATCTTTTTTTAATACATTTGAAGTTTTCTTTCAAGTGGCATTTCACCACCATGAAATTAGTTTGCATTGCATTGCACTTAGTGTTTACCATCAGCGCCACCCTGACAACGTCATTCGAAGACCCAAAAGATCCTAGTAGCAGTGTATGTACAAGGCACTAGCACTCTAGTAAGTATATTCTAGATATGGAACCATCCTGGATGCTTCATAATAATTATAGAAACCAGAGAAAGTAAATTACAAAAAAAAAAAACTTATTTATTTATTTAATACCATGGAAAAATACACCGAAAAAACAATATTCGTTAAAAATAATTCTACCGATAACTTCATAGTATGCCAAGTGAAATTATGCCAAATAAAATTCTTCCATTGTAAATTCGGACGTATAAACATTCGGCCAAACAATAATTATGACACTAATATTATAAAGGCGAAAGTTTGTGCGTGTGTGTTTATATGTTTGTTACTTCTTCACGCTCAAACGGCTGGACCAATTTTGATAAAATTTTGCATGGAGGTAGCTGACATCCTAGATTAACACGACTACTTTTTATCCCGATATTCCCATGGGATCGACATTTACGCGGGTGAAACAGCGGGGTGCAGTGAGTGTTAAATAATTTTTACGTCCTAAAATTATAGTGGGTTATGTCAAATAAACTGCCAAAAAAAATCTGCTATATAGAAGAAACCCCTCGCGAACCTTAACTTTTCCTTCCTTCAGTGAAAATAAATATTCACTGTCGGACACTAACACATAGGCCTATCTCAAGAGCTGTCCTGTTTTGCTCGCAACTATTGGAAAAAGTTAAAAGAAAGAAAGGAAGAAAGTTTATTAGGGCTGAACAGTGAACTAACCACATATTTACTGAATTAGTAATAAGGTAATAATGGAAATTAAAATGCTAATGTAATATAAAAATATTTTATTATTTATATCCAATTACTTTTTAATTTATCTTACAAAACAGTTATGAATGAATTATATAATTTTATTAATAATTTCTTAATGTTAAATCTTAATACATACTCTACCAAAGACAATAGTTATGTACATTAAATAAAAATCAGTCAAAAATGCTACAAAGTAGTAAATGATTCTCATTTTCAAATAGTCAGATTATTAATAAAGTTATTTTGTGTTATCAGAAAGTATCCAAGTGCAAAATTGTTTGTATTTTAGAAAACAATATCATTCGATTATTTAGAAATTAAAATTCGTAGCCGAATAATAAATGCAAGAATAAAAAGATCACAGAATTCCTATTCTGTTACAAAGATTCAATACCTTCAAAGCTAGCTGGGTATGTTATACCAGAAAAAAGCACAAAACTTTTGATGTTGGATTACTACATGTTGGTTAGATAAGCCTGGTGTGATGTATTTGATCAATCTTAAGAGTTATGTAGCCAACTTTAATTTGTCATTATTTAAATTCATTTTGTTATAAAATAATCTTGTCTCATAATTTCACAGGGCATAATTAACTGTCGACACTGACGAGATGGCTTTGCAGCGCGGTAGACTGGTGGTATCGCCGACGTGACGCGAAGTCTTCGTTGTCATCATTCAATCTTTCTTGTTCTACAGATATGTCCCCATGCACCGGTGTCACAACCAACTGTTCATATTCTAGGGGCCGTTTCCTAAGTATAAAAGAGAGAGAAATTAATTTTACACATACAATAAACAAATTGTTCAATAATGTGTCGCGATTGGCTGATTTGTTTAATCAATAATTATCAGTAGATAATGGAGGCCTTACCCAATTAACTGTAGGAAAGAAATCTTCAGCCAATGGAAGAAACGGAACTCCGAAGCGCGGCCGGGTTTGAGCGCAGGATTTGCTGCGCCAATGTACAGCCAGAACAGCCACAAGATACTGAGGCAGCCAAGAGCATACCCCCAGTGTACGAGGAACATGAGCAACAATTTTATTGCAACCTGAAACAAAACACAGACATTATTTTAAAAGTTTCTTATAGACCATTATTACATTTCTATTTTCGAGAGGCGTAATAATTATCCAAGATTCTCTAATAACGGTTTCTTGAGTAGCCTAAATCTAAATAAATAAATAAAATTGAAGTGTCTGTTTGTAATGCCTAAATAACAGTATTTTATTTAATCCGTATGAAATACATATTATATGGTACTTTTAGGTAACATTTTTTTTTTATATTTTTGTCTGGCTGTTTGTTCCGGGTAACCTTCGAAACAGCTTGACCGATTTTGACGGGACTTTCACTAGCTAATGTTATATTGCGAGTAACATAGGATAGCAGCACGTTCCTGTGGGATAATTTCCTACGTCCACGAGGGGCAAGCCGCGGGCAGAAGATAGTTAATAATAAAAATTCATTGAGTTAGGTAAATGTTGTTTAAATATTATAATACATCACACACATAACATCACACTGTATTCCACGAAGGGTTAGGTAGAGGTGTACCTACTATAATGTCGTATTTTATTTAGTACTCACCCCAACCAACGACAGCCATCTGTTACACAGATGCGAGTACCAGTTCTTGTTTTTAGAGTGAACGCTAATGCTAGGGCGCCGAACATCCCCGTTAGACGCCCGTCCGTTCATTATGGCAGAATCAGTCGGGGAGGGAGTGAAGTCCTGAAAAAAAAAGAGGTTTTATTTTAGTTTTACCTATTTTATTTTTGTTTTTTTTTTTTCCGTAGGAGTCGATAAGGACATCATAACGGGTATTAAAAGAGCCGAGTCACTTGTTCTTCCCGTTTTTACTGGACCATCCCTGGAAACCTGGTTACGGAAATATTGAAGGTCAACGTTTCTAGTTTATAACTTAAATACTTCCCGCGATCTCTATATCGTTGCATGCACCCATATGTTAAACATTGGTAACGATGTTTCGCGTGCGTTACATTGCGCACTACCGTAAACAGACAATTTTCACACCGAAAATAAAAGTCATTGTTTGCGTAAATGACGGCTTTGTGATGAGTTCTTTTACACCTTATATCTACAGGAAACAATTTGCTGAATTCATGGTTGCAGTTTGCGCAATGGTTATTTTTTTCCCTGTATATGGGCTAAATAGAAGCAGATATATTATAATAGATGTAACACTTACCCCAACATTTTTATGTCTGATCCGTTCCGGGAATAGTAAATCAAGGTCGCTACCAGTAGCGCCGTAAACTTGGGGATCACGTTGAGAATGACCTTGATATCTGATGACAATAATTTATTTAAACAAAGATTATAGCAATATTCATTAAGGCAAAACAATATCACGAGGGCCATTTTAATGTAGGGTTAATAGGAATTTAAAAAAAGAATAACTACATTAGTTAAAGACGACTTGGTTCGTAGCTGGAATTTCTTATTTGAACAATGCTGAAATACTCAAACACAAAACATAAACTGATATTAATAAAAAAGTATACAATTCTAATTCATTCTAATTATATATAAACGGGACAAATATGTAATTCCTGGCAGCATCAGGGAAATCACTACATAGTATAAAACAAAGTCGCTTTCTCTGTCCCTATGTCCCTTTGTATGCTTAAATCTTTGAAACTACGCAACGGATTTTGATGTGGTTTTTTTTAATAGATAGAGTGATTCAAGAGGAAGGTTTATATGTATAATAATAATAATGTTTCCGTGCGAAGCCGGGGCGGGTCGCTAGTTAATAATAAAAAAGTATTTCCACTTTCACAAAATGTGTTGTGTGTGTCGGATAATAAGAAATATAGTATATTCTTCAAAAATCATTAAGAATATCCAAGCTTTTATGTGAAAAATGATATTGTTGTGGCACTCTTCGAGATACTACATTAGCGAATGAGGCGACGTCCTTTCTATGCATTTTTGCTACGCTGCAGCATGCAGTGTACAATGCGTGCCACGAAAGATGAGACTTGACACACCACGTGGTTTGACTTGCGCAGTACACGATTTTAGGTATCTTCAGCGGTATGAGGTCTGAGTGCGGGACGGGACCGGACGTCATGGGGGCGGCGGAAAGAGCGGGGGAGGCGGGGTCAAGTCTCATCTTTCGTGGCACGCATTGTAACTAAATGAAAAAATAAAAATCATACCTCATTTCACGTCTATGTTGCAAATCAAAAGTTTGGGCGAGAGCAAAGTAGGAGTAATCAATGCAAGCATAAGTGATGAGGAACGGCATAGTGACAATGGGTGCAAGTTGATTGATGTCACCGATGATGATAAATGTGACGGTGACCACGGCTACTACCACCATCGAGTATATCGGTACCTTGTTTGGACCTCTCTGGAAATAATAACAGTATGTAATAAATAAAGGTATTATGGTCTAAATTGCTACTGAGGTAGTAAAAAATATGATAAAATCGAAACTGTGATTATAAGTCAAACATACAGCACGATTCAAACATTATGGCGGCGGCTCCAAACATGAGGAGAGTCGTTTACAAATTCATGTGTAACGGGGGGAGGGGCGAGGTATGTACTGTGCTGCGAGTAACGCACCAATTTTAGCACTTGATTTCTTCCTCGTAATTGTTTTGTTAAACACAATAAAAAAAAATTGTTAGTGGTAACTTAGCGCGTATGCATAGACAACTACAGTTATTTTTAAACATCATCAAACACTAACCCCATTTCCAAGAAACTCAAGTCCTGGTATAACTTTTTCATTTGCAATGCTTTGTAAAACCCTGGGTGTTCCATACATGGCGCCTAAACATGAACTCATTGAACTGACGTATAGACCAGCCAGTAATAGAATTGTCACAGCGGAGATGTCAGCTGTAATGGAGAGGTTTTGCAGCAGGCCTTCCCTGGTCACTGTCGCTGCTAATGTTATTATGAACATCAGGTACAAAAATGTTCTGGAAATAATAACTGAAGATAAATAAATTGTTGCTTATAATATGGACTTTATTGTTAAATTTCCTAATAATCAGGATTACCTTACCCAGTTCCAATAGCTGCTAATGAGCCATTAGGTATATTCACCGAGGGATTCTTCAAATCTCCGCTCATGTTAATTCCTGCTAGTATACCAGTGATGGTGGGGAAGAATATTCCAAAACATTTGAACCATGTGTAACCATCTTGGTAAGCAGGCCATGTATTATTTGCTGCTACTCCACTGAGCCATCCTTTAAATTCCAGCGCAACTGAAAAATGAGCAAGAGCAAGAAATTATTTACTAATCAGACAAGTGAGTGGCAAAGAATTAAAAAGTCTTATGTTGAAAGTAGATTATGGATTTATACTTATTCTTTTCATTTCACATTAATAATGAATAATACTCACGTTTTTCGTCAGTTGGTATAGTTGTGAATGACCCTACAAAGAAGTCCAGTGCTGCCAACATGATGATCATTAGCAGTAGAAATTGTAACTTCACTACCCACTTCACCCCAGCTACATTGATAGTGCCAAGTAGTAGTACTGCCGCTATAGCAAACCCTCTAGACGCCCACTTGTGGGTGTCACTAAGTGGGTCTTCAACTACAAACCCAGCCATTGATTCACCAAAACCAAAGACATTTAAGGCACAGCCCACAGCCTGTAAAATATTTTAAAGGAATTGTTATAGTTCATGTATAAATAATATAGTGTCCTGTCAGCTGCACGTTACAGGAACTGATGGACGCTAGTGATGGCGCCAAACACGTAGCCGAATTCTGGGCCGAGTCCATTTAGATTGCTATCGACACGCTAAGCAAAATAATACTGCAGTGCTATTCTGTAAAAATCTCTCTGTGAAAACTTAGGTGAAGCTAGCTGTCATTTCGGATGATGTTAGGAATTCACAATATTGACAACTCATTTCAAGCTAACTACACCTAAGTTTCCAAGGTGATATTTTTACAGAATTCATCGGCCGAATTTATACATGAGCATGATTTATACATAATATAGATGGAACAATTTCCAACTATAGGCTGACCGCTTAACTGAGACGTTTCCTGAGGTAGTTACGCGGTGCGGGAAGGGTGATATTTGTCACAAGTTGACGAATCACTGAGCTCTCGCATCACGTCAGCACACCCCTCCCGCACCGCGCTGCTACCTCAGGCAATGTCTCCGTTAAGCGGCCGGCCTATACTTGTAATTAATTTACATCTAGTTGGAATTGGCACTACATTGTGACGAAATACTTATACATTGTTGCAAAGAACTTAATTTTAAATTAGGATAAGATTTTTTTTAATTCATTATTCATAACTGGGGTCACTAGTATAGACTATAGCGGTATGAGGAACAGAGTGGAAAGTTCCTCATCCTTCATAGAAAAGAAAGGGTCCTCTGACCAGACAGGTATTGTATGTTGTGGGCTACTGCGCGACGGCGACGATTGATTTCGGGACGTTGTAAAACTGCTAGTCGCGCGTCGAAGTTAGCTTGCGCGATGCAGGATTATGCGTTACTATTTGTATATTCTGTGGCGTGACGTCAGTGTGATGCATAGTTCGCATGTGGGCCATGTGGCGTTCTTGATGCCGCCACAATATTAATCACAATGGAATGCAGGAAAGTTGATCAATAATAACTCATTTGTTCAGACATCCTATGTTTATACAATGAAATGTTATTTAGGTGTGATAGTTTACCTACTAGTATTTTCCTAATTATAATTGGTTTCATTTCATCAAAGTTTATTTACATAAACCACACTAACCACAATGGGTAAATGTTATGTCATTTGTATCACATTAGTCTAAAATAAACAATATGGTATAATTAACCAATTACGATAAATAAGGTCATTCAAGGGTCAGTGGGTCGTCTTAGGGTGTCTTAGGGGCGTCAAGTTAATTTTGATCACAATTTGATGTGTAGTGGTTTCAAATATGAATAATGAACTGTAACACACGCAATTGCACGTGCACGTGCACGTGCGCTGTCGCACGATTGTCTAGGCATCGGAAAAACGTCGCGCGTGCACCCGGAGCTTGGGCTCGCGAGCCTGACGCGCGTATGCTACAACACATGTTATGCATTTGTCTGGCGGCTCTCACTAGCTCCCATCAAAACTGTTCCAATTTCCGTAATCATTGTCTTACACGCTAAGGACCTATTTTACAAGTTGCTGTGTGTGCATAATATTTAGTAAAATAAACTGGTTTTGTACTGTAATAATAAAAAAATAAAAAAAATGTGAATTATAAATGTGTGTGGTGTACTCCAAATAAATAAACAATAAGTAGAAGTGATGATTCGGGCGCCAGGAGCACACAAAACTATGCCAAGGATAGACTAACCTGCGGGAACTGGAAACTTTTAATCTTCAAGCGGGGAGTATCAATAAAAATCGACATAAAAGTTATTGAACGATTTTATTGCCCGTAGGCTGCTGGTTTCAAATATACAAGAAAATTCCTTTCTATAATTAACGGTTCTAAGGTGTAAAACTAAGATTAAATTGATATTATTTTGTGTCCTGTCATTATTGCACTTTTGTCAATATAAGTTATGTATTATAAACCATACCACGTTCCGTCGAATAAACTAACAACCGAAAGAGCAAACCACGCTCATCTTGGTGATTTTGATCTTCGCGGAGACGTCAAAGGCGGTCCATGAAATATGCTGGTAGGGGCTAGCTTTCAAACTTTAAGTTGTAAAAGAAAAAGAAAGAAGAAAGAAGAAACGAAGCAAGAAGAAACGCCTCGCGGCTGAAACCAAACATGAACAATCGTTAGCTGATATCCAGCGTTGATAAAAATGGCGATCTAAATGGTTATGACCAAATACAAATTAACTCACCGTTTCTTTAAAAAAATGATGTCATCAGTAGATGAATTAATCCAAAATATATAAGGTTTAAAAGATCCTTTATAAAAAATATGGGCTATCCGATCAGGATGCCGGCAAGGGCAAATCGGCTACCACATAATGGAGACTAGATGCCGTCCATCTGAAGTTAATACTTCAGGATTTAATTCGGAGCCCTGAAATTACTCCATTCTATGCAAAGCTTGAGTCGGAAAGTGATCTGTCAAAATCAACTGACAGCATCAAAAAGAAAAAATCTGTGTGACCACTACACGATTCCGATTCAACCAAAAATGAATTTTTACATGGCAACACCACAATATTGCCTACAAATTAAAGCAAAAAATCCGCTATCATGTAACAGGCTTAAAAGACTCGTTACATTACATCCCCTCCCGAAAATAAAAGAAAGGAACTTTCTTTTATTAGAAAGAAATCTTCAACCAAATAAAACAGTCTTAACAACTTTCTAATTCAAAAAAAGAAAAAAAATCATATAAGATTCAAAGTGTAAGTGAATTCTGAAAATGTCAAACGACAAAATCGCAAGAATTTAATAAAAGTAAAAAATGTAAATGACAAAGAAATAAAAAACTAAATCTGTGAAAAACAGAAAAAAAATTATAAGTTATAAAAACTCATTAAATGAAACGAAGAGAGAAATCTCTTAGCGCTCCCAAACTCCAAAACAGTGCAGTTAGGCACTATAGCCACTGACTAAAAACTTCAAACTAATTCGGACAATGTACCAAAACAAACTACAATTTTTAGTGCAGTTAGGCACAATCGCCACTGGCAAAAAATTTCAAACTAATTCGGACAATTTACCAAAACAAACTACAATTTTTAGTGCAGTTAGGCACCATCGCCACTGGCTAAAAATTTCAAACCACTTGGAACAGTACAACTTTGAGTGCAGTTAGGCACTATCGCCACTGACTACTATGTCAACCGCTTCCAACTCAACCAGCTCTATGAGTGCAGTTAGGCCCTATTGCCACTGACTAACTCCGTATTCAACAATCCAAAAAATTTTGAAACTCCGAACAAAAGTTTTTAAATAAAGCTGAAAGACCTTATTTAAAATACTGTTACAGGCACAACCTGAAACAATACAAAAGAAAGCGTATTGTGATCGGCCCATCACCACCGAATTCCCGAGCACAATAGCTGTAAAAGAAAGTGAATGCTGTGACTGGCTCAACACTACCAATCTCCCAAACACAGACAAACAAAAACATTGAGGTCTCCAATGAGAAATCTCAATAACAAAAAAGCGAAAGCCAAAGCTTCACAATGCGATCGGCACACCACCACCGAACTTCCGAACGCAAAGAAAAAAAGATTGACGTAAGTCAAAACAAAATCCCACATCGTGATTGGAACAACAATGTCCAACACAATGGAAAAAGGAAAAAATATGGCCGGGGCCGAAATCCCACACTGTGACCGGCACAACACCACCGACTTTCCGAGCACAATGGAAATCGAAATCAAGGTCAGCTACACCAAGATCCAAAAAATAATAAGGCATTTTGTAACAAAGGTTACAGAATGACCCTAAAAAGTAAAGTCCAGGATGAACGCGTTACTAACAAAGTCAAATCCGATCATTAAAAAGAATGAAACTCTAGTAAAATTGAGAAACAATTCTGTCAACGAACAGCACAAAATAGATTTAAAAATCGATTACTATTTATGACGAAGAGGAAATAGAATGATTTTAAACTATGAAAAAAAAAGATTACAAAAACTTGAAATTGAATTTAAGTTTTTAATCTCAAGGTAGAAATTACCTGAACTGTAGGGTTGTATAAGATCTTAATAAAATATAAACAGGTAGAACCCTTAAAAAAGAAAAATAAGATCTTAGACAATCCAACAAAAACAAACAAAACATAAAATAAGATCCTTCGATGTGAGAAACATTTGGTGTGAACAAAAATTGTATTAAATTAACCAGAATGACCTAAGTTTTGTTTTTAGAATGTCTCAAATTCAACAAATTTATAAGAAGTTACCTAACATAAATATCTTTCAAATCGCCGATAACCTATCATCCATCCTCTCGTACATCACACTGTCAAAAGCGACCTTCAAACAAAATTATCAAAATCAAGACAAACACTTGGAAACCAAATTAAAATTTAATAATATCTTTAACATGATAACGTCCCACTGAACCTTTATTTAAATCTTTCAAAACATAAACGTTATCTGAAACCTTTTCAGTTATTTTACACTTTACAAACTTAGGTGCAAGTTTAGCTGAAAAATATGCTTGTGCATTTGATTGAACAAAACTTCTTCTCCACACCATATCACCCACATCAAAAGAAATGACTTTCCGACCCTTATTATAATAAGCGGCATTTCGCTTATACCCCTTTAACAAATAAGCTTGAACTTTAACAAAAATATCACTAAGTGAATTAAGAGAAACTGCATAAGCATTTCTATTTGAAATTTCTAGTTGAGATAAGTTATCAACAGAACTACTAAAGTGATGTAATGACGCATCAAGAACCAGCTCCCTACCAAACATCAGAAAGTTAGGAGTAAACTCAGTAGCAAGGTTTACACTATTATTTAAAGCTAATTGAACATTGGGCAATAAACTTGACCAAGTTCTATGATCATCTTTAACAAAACACGATATGCAGGTTTCGACCGTTTTATTATATCTCTCAACAGGATTATTTTGAGGTGTATACAAAGTATTATAAAATATTTTGGTTATATTAAAACCTTTCAAAAAATCTACAAAATGTTTTGAAGTAAATTGAGTTCCATTGTCACAAACTACTATTTTTGGACAACCAAATTTGAGAAATATTTCCTTTTCAAA
This sequence comes from Luperina testacea, assembly GCA_927399505.1. NCBI lineage: Eukaryota > Metazoa > Arthropoda > Insecta > Lepidoptera > Noctuidae > Luperina > Luperina testacea. The sequence goes on from OV656756.1 coordinate 12,734,756, forward strand.
ATGTTTACAAATTACTCTAGTGGTAGCATTGATCATTGGAAAAAACCAGCAATATTTAGTAAAAACATCTACGACCGAAAGTATGTATCTATGACCAGAATAAGTTTTAGGTAGAATTCCTATGATATCAACTGAGAGCATAAGCATGGGACGATCAACCTTTTTAGGATTAATCATAATACCAAAAGGTGGAGATGTAGTATGTTTATAAGCTTTACAGGTATTGCAAGACAAAATGTATTGATGAACATCATTAAACATTCCCTTCCAAAAATAATGTTGTTTTAATTTATTTAAAGTTTTATGTATTCCTAAGTGTCCAGAATTTACATCATCGTGATTTGATTTAATAGTATCTAAAATATGCTCTTTAGGTATAACAATTTTCCAGTCTAAAAGACTGTGAGGATTATATTTATTTCTACAAAATTTATACAAAGTATTATTTTCAACTCTAAAATTCTTATACTTTCTAGGAGATTTCTGACATTGGATAAATATTTTTCTATACCAAGGGTCAGTAATTTCATCATCAGGTAAGACTAAACTATCCTGAGCGTTTATAGCAGCGACTTCTATGCGAGATAAAGCATCTGGAACTAAATGTAATGAACCTTTTTTATGAATAATATCGAATGTAAATTGAGAAATTCTAGCAGCCCAACGAGCCAAACGTCCACTAGGATTACTGAGACCTAAAAGCCATTTCAAACAAGCGCATTCAAGGAATTAAATGAAGGCAAAGCTTGTGCTGTAAAAGCCGAAGAAGAGTGAGCGGTTCTTGAGTCAAAGGGATTGTTAACATCTGGGGCATTAACCATCTCATGAACTTTCTCAGCAACGTCAGCATCAACAGCAGTACAGGTATCAACATCACCCGAATCCTGAAGCGGCGGAAACTGAACTCCCTTGTCCATGATTAACAAACAGCAAGGCGAATAGCAAACGAAAAACAAACTAAATTTCAAAAAGTTAAATGTTTGAAAATAAATTCTCAAGTTTGAGGTTAAGTATAGAAGTCAATGTGGTATTCCAATGAAAAATTACTAAGTTAATTTTATCGTTTTAAAAGTGCAATAATCACTTACAAGCAGCTTAAATCTAGATAAATTAAATGTACAATATTGTACTTAACAATTAGATTAAATTATTTACTTAAAAAGGTAACTTTAAGTTTTCAAAATAACTTTACTGTTGAGAACAACAAAACGCAGTCTATGCTATACATTTATGTTGGTTTTGCTAAGGAAAAAACATGTTAATAAAACACAGGTCAATAAACAAAATCATCAATTGTAAACACCAAACATTGTTTACAAAGATTCACAAAATTAAGTTAAGTACTACTTATGAGTCAAAAATCAAAATAAATACTTACAAAGTTATTAAAGTAACAATGTAGAACAAACCAATGCAAACAATAGACTCATAAGTTAAGTAATTAATTGTGCAATAATGACAGTATATAGGTACCAGACAAACCTACTTCAAGTCCCTGTTCGCTGAGCGACAATTGTAATAATAAAAAAATAAAAAAAATGTGAATTATAAATGTGTGTGGTGTACTCCAAATAAATAAACAATAAGTAGAAGTGATGATTCGGGCGCCAGGAGCACACAAAACTATGCCAAGGATAGACTAACCTGCGGGAACTGGAAACTTTTAATCTTCAAGCGGGGAGTATCAATAAAAATCGACATAAAAGTTATTGAACGATTTTATTGCCCGTAGGCTGCTGGTTTCAAATATACAAGAAAATTCCTTTCTATAATTAACGGTTCTAAGGTGTAAAACTAAGATTAAATTGATATTATTTTGTGTCCTGTCATTATTGCACTTTTGTCAATATAAGTTATGTATTATAAACCATACCACGTTCCGTCGAATAAACTAACAACCGAAAGAGCAAACCACGCTCATCTTGGTGATTTTGATCTTCGCGGAGACGTCAAAGGCGGTCCATGAAATATGCTGGTAGGGGCTAGCTTTCAAACTTTAAGTTGTAAAAGAAAAAGAAAGAAGAAAGAAGAAACGAAGCAAGAAGAAACGCCTCGCGGCTGAAACCAAACATGAACAATCGTTAGCTGATATCCAGCGTTGATAAAAATGGCGATCTAAATGGTTATGACCAAATACAAATTAACTCACCGTTTCTTTAAAAAAATGATGTCATCAGTAGATGAATTAATCCAAAATATATAAGGTTTAAAAGATCCTTTATAAAAAATATGGGCTATCCGATCAGGATGCCGGCAAGGGCAAATCGGCTACCACATAATGGAGACTAGATGCCGTCCATCTGAAGTTAATACTTCAGGATTTAATTCGGAGCCCTGAAATTACTCCATTCTATGCAAAGCTTGAGTCGGAAAGTGATCTGTCAAAATCAACTGACAGCATCAAAAAGAAAAAATCTGTGTGACCACTACACGATTCCGATTCAACCAAAAATGAATTTTTACATGGCAACACCACAATATTGCCTACAAATTAAAGCAAAAAATCCGCTATCATGTAACAGGCTTAAAAGACTCGTTACAGTACTAAGAACATAAAGGAACTCTCTCACAAGGAGCATTCGCCTGTAATGTAACATTCCAAGATTCCACTGGGCTAGGGCTTTGCAAGTAGACTAGGCCCAGGCAGGATAGGTTAATATAATTAAATAGAAGTAACAAGGCTAGGATGCAAGTAAAGGTACAGGTGAATGCTCTTGGGGAGGGAGCGCCTTAACGTTTTTTCACTAAATCTAATCCACACCATTACAACTATCATTCAATTCATCATATGTGTCTTACCTGACCGAAACAATAGATCATGCCAAGTGCTCCTCCCATTCTGGATCCTAAAGTGTGTGCAAGCAAAAAGTACACTCCACCACTTTCTATTCTGCATCTTTCACATATTCCCACTGCAGACAACACTGAGATCAGGGCTACAAAAACTGAAAAAGAAATAAAGTAGTAAGTTGGCGCTAGATAATTTATTGATATCAACATCAAGGCATAAAAGAAACAGGGAATGCACATTTAATTAATTCCACTGTAATAGGTAATATATCTTTGGATTAGACTAACAGATAAAAATACCACCAACTGATATTATATGAAAATTATAATTTATACATATAGCTGATATAATGATAAGTTTAAAGACATTTGAAGAGTCAATAATGTTTAGTTTAGTTAAGTAAATTGTATCTTAATTAATTTAACTTACCTGTAAAAAGTACTATAAATATTGCATTAACTAATCCAGCTTGTCCAACAATCCATCCAGATCTTAGAAATACAATTACTCCAAAAATATTGATAAGGCATGATGTGAACACTCCGTCCCAAGTACCAAAAAGCACAGGTTGGGATATAAAAAAGTTTGATTTCCACCATGGTACATCACCCTGAAATTATATTTCAAAATCAATTACATAGCGGAGCTGCTGATGATTGTAAGACTATCTTTGCATTGTATAAATTCATTTTCCTTTGTATTGTATAATTGAAATAAATGCTTTGAGTTTGAGTTTGATAGACAATGGCTATTTATCAGTCAGTTAATCTTGAGATATTAGTTGGTGATTAGATAAATATGGTGCTACAGATATTATCTTGCATGAAAATACATACCAAACCCAATTATAGTTTTTTTAACAAATTATTCATTCAAAGGATCATAATAAGGACCCGGATAGGAAGCTACTTAATAATAATGAAAGCCTTGATAACTATATTTATGGGTTTGAAATGATTTGGGACGGTGACAAAAAAGAAACTGAATAAGTACAGTAAACTCAGTCTCAAATACAGTTGATTCATGAATTCAAATACAGAGTAATACAAATAGTTTTACACCTCTGAGTATAAACAATGAAAACATTGCTTGTGGTAGTAAACCGAATCTAGGACGCCTTTGCTTTAAAAAATGTAGAGCAGCTCTGCCACAATAGCTAGCTAAATATGAATATTACTTGAGAAAGTGTGCCAGTGTACTATACCTTGTAATCTTAGCTTTAAGACAATGTTTACCTGTATATCTGCAAATATTTCATTAGCCCCTGAAGCTTGGTGTCCACCTGATCCATATTGTGATTCATTGCCTAAATCCACGAAGCCACCTGATTGTCTTCGCATTCGAGCCCTGTCAAACCCTGGCTCTTCGCTCCGAAAACTGTCTATATCTAAATCATTTCTCCTTTGGCGATTACTTTGATCCATTTTTGATTGATTTGTAATAATTACGTATAAATATTAATAGAAAACATCGGAACACATATCGCTGACTGTTTACTTAACTCGGAAAGTGACCGCTGAAACGCGTTCTCAAATGAAAATAATGAAATGTTGTGAAACGTCACTGATGACTGCATACACAGAGCATGTAACATTGAATAATCTGAAGATTGGTTTTATCTACTTTTCTTTGTTTCACAAATGAATATGGCACGAGCAAGAAATGAAAGTACTGTTAAAAAAAACATGCTAGAAATGTTAAATTCGCTGTACCGGAATCTGCGAAATATTCTTCTGAGTCGTTTACGACAACTGAGTACTCTGACAGATGCCAAGTCAAATGTCATCAACTGATTGTCAATGTCAACAGATTTTTTAAAATAAAAATAATATTTGGTATAGAAGCTTTTGGCTTGCCTAATAGTTTAGTGAGAATGACACTTTAAGGTGAAAGCGCCAGGGTAGCCCGCGGAATTCAATTTTTTTAGGTTTTTTGCAATTTGCTGGTCAGTATTAAGTTGTACGTTGATTAATATATGATTTGCGGACGTAACAAACATGTATTTATATAATTATAATCATTAAAGTCATCAACACAACTCTCTAAGATCAAGTAATCCCAAAGAATAACTATTTCATGAAATCTTGACATTTTGGGATTATACTAACCTAACAAGTTGTATTACTGATTCTAATGACTATGATTTTGTAAATACATATTTGTTACGGCCGCGAATCATATATTTATCAACGTACAACTTAATACTGACCAGCAAATTGCATAAAACCTAAAAATAAATTGAATTTCACGGACTACCCTGGCGCTTTCGTCTTAATATGAAAAACTGCAAACGTACGTATCAAGTGTTACATAGTTTATACCTATAAACTAAGCAGTTAGTGTAGATACGTGTACTGAAACATGTGTGTCACAAAATAATAATAATTTCGTTATTTTTATTAAGGCGAAAGCGTCACGGTAGCCCGCGAAATTATTTTTTTTTTAGGTTTTTTGCAATTTGCTGGTCAGTATTAAGTTGTACGTCGATCAAAATATGATTCGCGGCCGTAACAAATATGTATTTACGAATTATAATTATTAAGGGGGAAGCGCTAAGGTAGCCCGCGAAATTCAAATTTTCTTACCTTTTTTGCAATTTGCTGGTCAGTATTAAGTTGTACGTCGATCAAAATATGATTCGCGGCCGTAACAAATATGTATTTACAGAATCATAATCATTACAATAAGTAATACAAGTTATTAGGTTAGTATAATCCCAAAATGTCAAGATTTCATGAAATAGTCATTCTTTGGGATTACTGGGTCTTAGAGAGTTGTGTTGATGACTTTAATGATTATAATTCTGTAAATACATATTTGTTACGGCCGCAAATCATATATTAATCAACGTACAACTTAATATTGACCAGCAAACGACACTAGTAAAATGACAGCTTATGTGTGAAATTGGCGTCTTTTTTGTTTTTTCGCGGCCATCAACCAAGTCTTGTTTTTCAGAATAGTGTAACTGTGTAACAAAACGAAACTTTTTGACATGCATATCTCTAAGCTCAGTCCGAAATGAGTTATTAAGAAGGCAAATATTTCAAATATTCCCAAGTTTGCTATAATGCACCTACCTACGCCTAAATTAATAATGGTTCCTCACGACTGCTGAACCTCAAGCAAGTTCAGAAAGTCTGGTCTTAGGCCTGTGCACACCACGTTTTATAAACGCGCCGTTGTCGCGCGTTTGTAGTAAGTAGGATAATGAACGCAAGTAGATATCTACCTATGATGACTTCTATGAAATCAAAGATAGCGCAGTGTTTTTCCGGGTTAACTTTCAAGAAGGTTATAAGGATGTCGATGAAAATCCTGTTGTGATTAATACATAAGGAGGGGTAAGTAGGTACCTAATTTAAATGAATTAAAATCTTTTGCATCCACCGAATCTTTGTTTATTAAGATTTAAAAGCTACCAACCAGGATTCATAAAAACACAAAAATATTCTAATCAATGTTTTTTAAGGTGTTACAAAAAAGTGCCTTTTATACCACGTACCTTGGTATAACCTAAATCGTACTTAGATTGAGGTCTCAGAAAAGAGACAGAAATCTAAAGAATAATAAAAATTCACGACGATATTACCTATAACAAATAAAAAACATCTTCAAAATAATTTCTTAGGGTATCCAGTTTAATTCTTCTCTTTTTGGAGTCATTATAATAGTACCTACATCATGTACTACCTAGGTACTCGGTAATTCTCTTTAGCTCTTAAGCAGTGATGTACAAGATACCTTAAATAAAGTATCTGAAATACAAAATGCAAAATACTTTTAAATTAAGTATTTCAGATACCAGATGCAAATACCTTTCTGTAATGGTATCTGAAATACAAGATATAAAATACGTATCTTTTAAATACTTTTTATAGATAAAATACTTTTGTAAAAAAAAAAAAATTTAATGAGAGTTTATTTTTTTACATGTAAATCGCGTTTTATTTTATTAAAATTTAATCGCGATTATCGCGTTAATATTTTTGGTTCTTTATGCAGTTTTAATCGTTATTTCAATACACACATACTGTATAAACAGCCGTCAAAATATTGTGTTATTTTTTTTTTAGATATCTAGTGTTATGAAAAAGTCAAGGCTTAAAGAAAAGACTCAATTTTCTCATAGCTGCGACCAATTGACCGAACTTTTATGTGGCTGTCTCCCTCAAACACAGACTATTATGCGAAATAATTAAAAATGACAAGGGGCATACATAGGCCATAGCCAATAACATTTTGTAGAAAGAAAGAATTGCCACGCCACCTATCAATTCGGCCCTAAAAGACTGAAGATTCAATAATGCGTTCAGTTTCATCTAAGACAACGTTAATATTTAAAATTATTGTCACCTAAGATGTCACAATAAAATCACCAATTACTAAAAGTATTTTAGCAAACATAGTATCTACAGAATACTAAGATACCAAACAACAGGTATTTAAATACAAGATACAAAATGCATTTCAAAAAAGTATCTGAAATACAGATACAAGATACGTATTTTGTATCTTGTATCTGTATTTCAGATACTTGTATCTTAGATAAGTCACATCTCTGCTCTTAAGGAAGCAGCTTCTAAGGAAGAAGGATCTGCAAAAGTTAGAAATGAACCAGACTCAAAATGAATAAAATGTAGTGTTAATATCTAAAAGTTATCGTCCATTTCTGCTGTAGGTATAACTATGACATATGGTTAGGTCTTCCAAATGCTGTTCTGATCTCAAGGTACTATTTAGGAATTCTCGTACCAGAGAATTCCAAAATTAAGCATAGAGGCCTTCAAAGTTTAAAATCGAAACCAGTGATATAATTTAATTAAATGAGAAGAGGCCTTTGCCCCGCAGTGGGACACTGACAGTAACAGGCTGGTTTTTCTTTTTAGGGTTCTGTACCAAAATGGTAAAAAGGAATGCTTATGGTGAGATGCGGTCTGTCTGTCTGTCCGTCTGTCACAGCTGGATATCTCAAGAACTACTAATACTATCAATTTAAAATTTAGAATTGTCTTAGATGGTGTTTGCCCAACTATTTTGCAAAAAAGAAAGAAATATATGTTTTTTTCATCAATCCGTCCATCCGTCAATGCTCAAGGTTAAGCAACGCTTGCCGAGGTTGATCCGTGGATGGGTGACCATCCATTACATATCAAGACCCCTCCGTGCCTCGGAAAACAAGTTATCCCGGTGGTTTTGGCTGTCATTTAGGTATAGATTGTTGATGGTTCCGCTAACGACTCATACAATCTATAACAGCCGACTGACCCACTATACTGTTGTCCAGATTATTTTCTTCCGATAAAATGAAATGATCCTTACATGAAATTGAGTGCATTAAAAAAGAACTTGTAAATTTTCCTCATTTGAATGGACAGCTTACCCTTGACTAAAAACTAAACGGGCCAAAGCAGAAACAAAAAAATATCGAATGCTTCCTAAGACAGTTTTTCCGTATCTCTCATACCTACCTGTCCCAGTAAAAAAAACTCTGTCTCTTGTGGAAAATGTCATGCTTCTAGATCCAGAGTTTAGGCTGTGCGTTGTCTGTCATGCTGGACTCGTGTGTACGCGAGGGCAGTGGATTACCGGACTGATGAGGAGCAACAATGCTCCATAATTGTCCCTTTGTCATACGCATAATCATTCTAAACTCTTTGAGATCTTCAATCCTTATTTCTTTTAAAACTTGAACTGAACCACCAAGCTCTGGTCTTCTTGCTACCCAGGGTCTGATCCAAGTTTTTCTTTCCTATTTATTTCACTCTTTACAATAAAATTTCAGTTAGCTCATCCAGAGCTATTTGAGCTGCAATTATGAGTAAGTGGCGTAAATGTTGCCGTTGTCGTCGTCGACGCTCCGCCGCTATCACTACCACTCGCGGACTGTCCTATTATTTGGCACTATATTTGAACGCCACTGTCCTTCCAAACTGTTCTGTCCTACTGTTCTGCCCCACTGTTCTGCCCTCGTGTGAAACCAGCATAGATGAATTAAAGAATTTAAGAGTAGAGAAGCCTTGTGCTTTGGGATTTAAGTACCCACGGCTACTTCTTAAGAGGCTTAGGTGGTGACTTTCGGAAAAACAATGATCAAGAAACTTTTACTTATTAGGTATCTTTCGGAAAAACAATAATCAAGAAACTTTTACTTACTATAAACTGGAGTTTACGTACCAACACTACCAACTTCCACGTTTTTATCATTTAAAATGGACGAACTTCCAGACTTTCATCTTCTATTTAAGACTTTTAGGGGTCGAATTTTCAAAAAACCTTTCCTTAGTGCTTACCTATGTTATTTATGGAACCCTTTTGCAAAATTTTATGTTTGGGCCAGTTTGGGCTATGTTGTCTGTCAATTAATGAATTTAAGATTTTGGTAATAAATAACCGTTCATTATATTATCTTTTTGATAGGAAAACGAACGGTTATTGTAGGTTAGTATAAGATTTATTTTTGTATTAATATTAACGTATTTATTAAGCACTTGGAAATATAATCGCACCGTTCCCACTACTAGGACACAGGCTTCTTCTTTGTGAGAGTGAGTGGGCTGTAATCAACCATGCAGGCTTAATTTTTTTGTTTTTTTTTTTCAGGATGGGAAATCATCAAGTGACCCTCCCGCTCTGGGTGGGGCGGAAGGGAGTGTCAGACTCTTACTGACTAAAACCCACCCGTGTTCCTTCCTTAGCCCTTTATGTTCCGGGCCAGCGGTAACCCTTTCGGACAATCCCGCTGACCATCATGCAGGCTTAGTGTGGGTTAAGCACAAGACCAAAAGCAAGCCAGGCTTTCGAGCACAGCGGTTTTACGAAAATTAAATGTCTTAAAATTATAGGTAAGTACCCCTTTATGTATAAATGTTGCTTGAACTTAAGAGACGTTTAAATGTCAAAGATGTGTGGTTCAACATTCACTTTAAGCAACTTTTATTAATAAACCGTATTATGTGAATCTTCTTACTGTAAGAACTATTTTCTTCTTTATAGTTTAATCCATTTTCCTACCATGTTCATACATTGACAGTCTGAAGCTTGTAAAACCCTCATTATGTTATCCACCTTCTCAGTAAATAATGTTCAACTGAAGTTTCTATGGAATGTGTAATGTTGAAATCTATTTAGCTCAAGTTAAGATTGATTTTGTTAAATTATCCTAATCTATCTCATTTTTAACATCTTTTTGGAGCTTTTGTTTTATGCTAGGAAGAATTACTACATAGGTAAGATAACGGGGTAATCATAGGTCAGCCTCTAGACTGCCTCGTTGGTCTAGCTGTCGCAAAGTGCTACTGCTGAGGATGAGGGCCTTCGGGGTGCGATTAACAGGTCGGTCAAAGTGGCGTTGGGTTTTTCCAATCAGGAATTTCTCAGTAGCAGCACGGAGTCTCGACTTGTGCCCGGTTGTGCCCGGTTTATGGCAATAGGCTCGCCCCTTAGTACAGACAACAGCACATCAAGCTACCCGAAACTGTCAAATTATCCCAATCAACTTTGAACCATAGGTATGCTTTAGCGATACAGTTGAAAATCTATTAAAGAAATTTGACAGATTATAGTAACTTGATGTGCTGGCGTCTGTACATGGGACTCCAACATAACTGGTGAAATTTGGGATACGTCCCTACACCTCTGCCTCACCCTTCTGGGATTACAGGAACAACTAGTAACGTACAATTTCGTTATCATCTATGTAGATATATTATTAAATGTTCGATGTATTATTAAAATCACTGAAAAAGTTCTACAACACGAGGAAAATTGCCTGTGAGCATATTTGTCACAGTTTTCCCAGGGAAATCATTTAAGTGCTTTAGTACGTAAGTAATTGTATCTATAGCGTTCTTGTCGCCTCCCACTAAAATATTCATAAGAATTCTTCCCAACCGTTGCTTAAGCTTTCGGTAGGCATTGCTGAAGGCTACAATGTAATTACCTAATGTAATTATTTACTGTGTAACGTACCAGAGGGACACTTAGACCTTCTAATACCTATTCTTATCTGTAGTTAGAAGAAGAGTGTTATAAATAACACTACCTAATAACATCAGTCCCATTTTAAGGTCAAGGATATTTATACCTTTATATTTAAATTCTAGCAGCGCCCCGCGGTTTCACCCGTGTAAGTTTCGACCCCATAGGAATAAAGGGATAAAAAGTATTCTATGTGTTAATCCAGAAAATGATCTATCTATGTGCCAGTTTTCATTAAAATCTGTTCGGTTTACGCGGGATTGAGTAACAAACATACAAACATCTTCACAAACTTTCACATTTATAATATTAGTAGGATAGTAGGATAAAAATATAAACTTTACCTTATACTTTTATTAGGCTAGGTGGAGCTTAAAATAAGACACGAGAAAATATTTCCATGGTAGGTAATTAAGCTTCTTTTTTCAGGGTTCTTTCTTTATAGTTAGGTAGGGGAGATTAGTCCAAAACCGGGTAAAGGGCTAAGGAAGGAACACGGATGGGTTTTAGTCAGTAAGAGTCTGACACTCCCTTCCGCTCCACCCAGAGCGGGAGGGGTCAATTGATGATTTCACATCTTGAAAAAAAAAGGGGGTAAAATAGGGACAATGCAGTTTAAGTCTCTTACTTATTTCAAAATTAAGCGCACGTTTGCACGCTGCAATTGTGGTCATTGTGATTAGTGTGTCAATGGCGTTGGTGCAGGGTCGTCGAAAATAGGTTTTTATGGTGAATTGATATAGTAGGACAAAGCAAGTCTTTCATTATAGTCATATTATAGGAAGCAAAAAAAGAGAAATCCAAAAAATCTGTTTTTTTAGATGCAATGCAGCTCATCATCCTACGATAAGTGGAGACGATAATCAACCAACTCAGCACATAGTAGTTGTGCAGGGAACCAGTGCATATTCAAATTTTAAAAAAATATTATGAATTATCATAATGATACTATTAAAGCCATCAACTACATATAAAGTAAGTATAGAATACATTTCAGACACATTTTACAAGATAAGCTAAGTCTTACAGCAGTATCTTAAAATGTATTCAAGAATATTACAATTTACCCTAAAAGTACATAACATTGAAGAAAGGTAAATTGGGAGGTAAAACAGCCGGGAGTAGGGTCGGTACTTCGACATGGTTGCGGGCGCTATCTTAATCGTCCAGCGTTTAAGCATATTTATGTAGCAATAAGTTATCAGAAGCCTAATTACGACCGCGAAACCACCTGTCCGCTATCATCTGTACATAGGCCTTCGCATATACTTCCGTGCGTCTTACGCGCGGTCCCACCCCCGCGGTGCTATTGGTTGGCGAGGTGGTTGCGCGCGCAGCGGCCCTCCTCGCGGTCGGGTGTGAGACGCCGCGACTCCGAAGGAGCCGGTCGCGACCGCGATGTGCCGCCGCGGACAGTTCTGCCGCGACCACGTCGCTACGCTGCCGTCGCACGCTCTGCAAGCTACGCCGCCGCCGCTGCCGATACGGCCGTGCGGCACTTATTTTTCACGAATCTGTCCTCATAATTCGAACTTTCCTTATGAATGCAATAGTTAAAAGTTACTTTTGAATGCCCAAACTAAAGTTAAATTAGTTTTGAAAACTTTAAAAACTTTGAAGATTAGTTTATTAGTGGTAGTAAGGATTTAAAAAGAGATTTATTTGGTGATGTGATATGGCTAGGCGGCGCCAGCACACTAGTTGCGCACGGCTGGTGATAGCAGGCTGCGCGTGGGCATGCGCGCTGCTCGCCTCGGTCGCAGCGGAAGCACATGCCGATGTCGATACGTCTACTGGACTTGGTGATAATACCCTCACTAATTCAGGTAACTTAATTTTCCTATAGAATAAATTACGTAAAAATGGTAAACATATTTAAACCAAAACTGATAAAAAAACTAAAGTTTTCTAAAAGAAAGGAAATTGAAAAATAAAAACAATAAGCACATCTCGTTTGGATAACTTTAAAAAAGTGCGTTCTTAATAACTGTCACGACTAGAAATATTTTAAAACTAGGTATGTCCTCAGAGTAACTACCAATACTGGTAAAAACATCTCATAGGTATACTTTTTCAAAAAATAAACTAGATTTAACACTCATGAATACTGGTTACAGTCAAAACAACCTAAGTACAATAAAACGAGGCTTATCAGTTTCATATTGTTGTTCAGTTATTTATAAATAACCTACTTCATTATCAGGGCAAAACTATAGTAAGTTCCTGCTGTTTATATTACTTAGATACGTAGGAAGTAAACCTCTGTTTGTACCTAATAAATTTTGTTTATAATCAACTAATTGAGCGGAATATTTTGCTCATTCAAGTTCATATTTTGAGTAGGTAGTTTATTTATTTGTATATTTTGATATTGAAACAAAGTTTGGAATACCTATGTACTGAAGATTCTACCCGTTTCAGGTTTCATTAGAAAAATAAAGGTACCTATATAAATACCCGCTTTTTAAAGTAAAAAGATTGTAACATTAAAAATGGTGAACTAGAACGAACATTCAAATATTTAAATTTGGATTAAATACATTTAGATACTTCATATATTAAGTATGAAGTAAAGTTAATTGATAGATACATGGCCAATAGCCAGGTTATGTAAAAAGAAAAAAGGTTAACTAATTAAAAAAAAAAGTTTTTATTAGCACTGGTATAATAGAATAAGAAATTATTATGATGCAAAAGAGTAATGATGGTGTCATTGTTTATTAACAGGTACGGTTGGTTCTTTAATTAAGTATTCTGCCCATATTCAAACTCCCTGAATTAAAAATGTTTCGAATTAAAATTTAAGATAACGCAACTCAGGCCCCCAAGATGCAGGTGCAGCCTGTGGTTTGGGAATCACTGTTGAAATATCCATGTTAATTAATTTAAAATATAACTTAAAAATATATGCTTACCGTAGCATTTATTATAATTATTTTTGAATTATATGTATTTTGAATAAATGGACCGTCCATTGAGTTTAAATTATTCTTATTCTTTAAATATTGATAGGCTTTTATGACATTTCACATTGCATTGGTTTGCCCCCTATTGCATGGGACTTAAACATAGACCCGACAAAATGTGTATGGGTAGGTAACTACTTAGACCTCTACCTAACCCTTCGGGATGAACAGTCGTGATTTTGATGTCATAAAACAATCGACCAATGAAATTATGCTACATACGAAATAAAAAGTGGTTTGGTTTCATAAGAAAGTGGTTTGGCTTCATAAGAAATAAAAAGTGGTTTGGTTTCATAAGTGGTTTAGTTCCATAAGAAAGTGGTTTGGTTTCATAAGAAAGTGCTTTGGCTTCATAAGAAATAAGAAGTGGTTTGTGGTATGAAAATACCATATTATTTTCTATATAAGTGATATTTCTACACCAACATTTTGAATAAAATTATTTTCCTATTTCTAGGTACCTTTATGCAATTAGTTTATTTGGTCTGTGAAAATTCAAAATATTTATCCGACAGGTATATTTTTTTAAAAGACACAAATGATAATATTTCATTGTACCTAATAATATATCACAGTCACGCTATACAAAAAATATTTTTGACGCATAAAATAAATCATCACTAGTTTATGAGGTAGGTAAACAAATAATATCTGGCAGGCGTAAATCAAATATTTCGTTATAATCTACTATATAAAAATAAGTCGGGTTTTCCTTCCTGACGCTATAACTCCAGAACGCACGAACCGATTTCCACGGTTTTGCATTCGTTGGAAAGGTCTCGGGCTCCGTGAGGTTTATAGCAAAGAAAATTCAGGAAAAATTTCAACAGAAAAGCGGGACCACGCGAGCGGAGCCGCGGGCGACCGCTAGTAATTTATAAAAAAAAACTGAAATGAGCATGATGTTAACGATTTTTAAAATTCAAGTCTTTACTTTAATCTTTTTTCCGTTTTGCTATTTCGTGTCTATGTTATTTGCTTATGCCTCTGGCATCGTCCGCGTGGAGGTCGGAAGATATCCCACGGGAACGTAATATTGGGATAAAAAAGTATCCTATATGATCCTATATCTTAACCGAGGTCATGATCTACTCTATTTTCATTTAATGTGTGCCGAATTTCATCGAAACCCGTTCGGCCGTTAAGGTAATAGACAAACGGACAGAAAGAAGAACCTACTTTCGCATTTATAATATACTAGCCGCGCCCCGTGGTTTCACTCGCAGAAGTCTCGATCCTTTGGGAATATCGGGATGAAAAGTATCCTATGTCTTACGTCACGATCAATCAAATTTCATCCAAATTCATTCAGCCGTTTTAGCGTGAAAGCGTAACACACAAACATACAACAAATCAAATTTTTACTCTTTATAATGTTAGTTATTTAGAAGTATGTACTTAAGTATAGATTGGGATATATGTATGTTGTGTTGTGTTTCATTTATATATACATATATGACACTGCAGTAAGCAAGGATGTTTTAGAAAAATCATTGTGTTCTTAGTTATGACACTCGTAGCAATAGTTAGAAAAGTTTAAATGACACAGTTCATTCATCAGACTTGCTTCTTCTATTTATTCACATATTTGACTAAATTACATATTCAATACATTAAACATACATGTTTGAGAGCGCCAGGCCTGTGTGGTGGATTACGGCCCCCTCTCATAGAGAGGAGACCTCTGTCCCAGTGGTGGAAACATTATTATAGGCTCATTATAATTAAATGAAAATGAAGATACCAGTCGGACGAAATGGACAAGTCTAAATAAATAAATTTAAAAATCACTGATTACTCCAGTATTAATCAACTCATTTACAATATTATAAGTGGTCTATATAGATAAATTATAAGTAGGCACACAAAGTTAATTAAAATTAGATTTAGTGGCTTTATTTCAGTTGCTTTCGGAATCTTCAATTACATGATTCCAATGTTGTAAGACTGTCGGTGGGCGGTGTCTAAATAGAACAACACCTATTATGTACTTCTCACTTATGTACATTTTTATCATCTAATCAATGTTGCTTGTAAGAAAATCCATATGATTATGTTTTTATTTTCACGAAAACATTTTTTGTTCGTTCTTTTAAGTTAGATACAGATTCAGTTTATTTTACTTACAAAAAAATAAATGTCAAGAGTAAGTATTAAATAAATGCTTTATTTAAAGACCAATAAAACAAGCGTATTGCTTTAAATTACACATTTTCCATCATATAAATAATAAATAATGAAAGAACTGTGAATGTTAGAAAGTTATAATTTATTACTTACTACAGTTTATGCTGTTGTGTCAAATATTTAATGAAGATATTACCTAATATTAAATTATTTTTCAATTCGTGTCTCTTAGGTAAGTCGAGTTTATATATCGAGTTTGTCGTTTGTTTGTTTTAGTCGAGTTTGTTCATTATATTATAAGATTAGAATTACAATTAAAAAAGAACATTTTGCCCCGGGAAAAAGTAACATATTGTTACATACATTTTGATATCAAAGAATACTTAGTTTTATTCTGGAATTTAAAGGCTGATTTTAATTTAAAATCCTATCTATATATATATATATATATATATATATATATATATATGTATATATATATATATAAAATTCAAAGTTCTGTCTGACTGATATATCAATACACAGCTTAAACCGCTGGTCCTGGAGACATGAAATTCGGTGGGTGTGTTCTTTGTGACGAGTAGGTATCCACTAAGAAATGAAATTTCACACGGACGAAGTCGCGGGCAGAAGCTAGTACGCTATATGGGACTTTAAATTTAAATTACGTGACACTTCCTAATGCAAAATTTACTCTTTTGGACTGACATTTGAACACAACATGCTCTACATCTAATGTACATGTAAATCAGCCATAGGTAGGCGACTAAGGTAAAAATGAGGGGCCGACGGTAACACGTATTTCAGGTAAAACCGAAATCGTAACCGAATGAATATACGGCTCCTCTTCTCCACTTTTTGGCCGAAACAGAAAATAGTTAAAATGAAATAAGTATAGCACTATTCTATATTTTTAACACATTTCAGAGTATTGTAATACAGAGCTTGCCTATCATAATAGAACCTGTAGCAGCAGTCGCAGCGTGCGCAGCAAAGCCACTTGACAATGTTTCATGAAGACCGGTAATGCTAACGGTTGCGGTCTTGAGACCATTTCTTGTCTTCGTAGCTCAGTGCTACGAGCCTCTACGAGTGCAGACATTACATAAAATCGCGTTAATAGTTGGGCTCCTGCGTCAGATAGTCGGACATAGTGATGCCAGTAATTTGGCCAGTCATAAATTACTCGTTTAACTGAATTACGCGAGTTGAAAGCATTCCGCCGCTGTCGAATGCGGACCGTTTCCATTCCCATGCTACTCGCACGGCCACTGATATGCAGGCATCCGACGCACTTCACAGATGAGCTTTGAATCAACGAAATTTCATTTGCGAGTCATTTGCCATCGATAACGTGTCAATCTTAATAACAATCCCGTCAGTTTGTTGGCACGAAATTCGGTTACTGATGATTCGGTGGGTAGACGACTGTCGGTGCATGCGTGGCGCAAGTTGTGCGGGGTAACTTGAGCATGTCGCCGTATTACTGCTAAAATAATCAAATGTGCAAACATTAACGAGATATAAGTCAAATTGAGATATGTGTTTTGACCTGAGACTGTCTTTTGACGAACTTTATAACTGACTTCTTCGATTGCTTGTTTGCATCTGTGTTCGGTGATGATATCATTGTTATTCAGGAAACGTTGCGCACGTATATGGTATGATTAATTAATTTAATAATCAAACTGAGTAAATCGGTAATTACGATTCACGTTGGGAAAGAACAGATTTTACAACACATCGCTCATTACGAAAACTTTGTAATTAAAGCGTTGTTGGGACATGCTTTAAATATTCATGTTTATTCGACCTTAGTTTCTGTACGTATTTCTAATGTGATACCTATATTTTGGTTTAATTTTTGTCATATTGGATACTGTGTATTAAAGGTTGGTTTAAATAATGTCTTCTCGTTGAATATAAATGCTGGTTGTTTGTCAAGGTTCCCCGGCATCAACTTACTTCAGTGTCACCCTATTCGTAACACATCGTATAACACTTACCAGCTCATGGAAATCAATTGCTGAACACATGCATGTTCAGTTCAGCTTTATGTGCATGTTCAATTATACAAACAACATTGCTGGGTTTGGAAAACATGTTGTTTATTGTAGACTAGCTTCCGCCCGCGGCTTCGCCCGCGTGGTATGTAGATAAAAACGATCCTATGTCCTTTCCCGGGATGCAATCTATCTGCCAAATTTTATCGAAATCCTGAGTGGTTTAGGCGTGAAAAGGTAACATACAGACAGACAGACAGAGTTACTTTCGAATTTATAATATTATAGTATCTAATTTATGAAAATATGGATTATTCGAAAAATGATAAGTAAGGATTAGTGAGGTTTCTAAATTCAACAGGCCAGTAGTGGTAAAAAAAAAACAAATTCGTGACACATTGATGTTTCCAAAGTTGAAGGAAATTTTAATTTTAAAGTCTGCTGATTTCCCCGCGGAAGAAAGATGTAGGTTACTATTACCAGAATTCCTTCCCCTCTCAAATATTGCTAGACTAATTTTTTCTTCAAAAACGTCAAACGTACAGACGCCAGCACATCAACCTACTACAATGTGTCAGATTTCTTTAATAGATTTTCAACTTTATTGCTGAAACATAAGGTTCAAAGTTGATTGGGAAAATTTGACAGTTTTGGGTAACTTGATGTGCTGGCGTCTGTACCTAAGTATTTTATTATTTACTAGCGACCCGCCCCGGCTTCGCACGGGTGCAATGCTGATACTAAATACACTACAGAAAAACTGTGAACGTTGTATATAAAAACATAGTGCCCACTCCGGCTTCGCACGGGTATAAAATACGCTCTTGCCGCACCGGGCGGCCGGCCGGTACCGCCGCAAACGCTACGTCCCGCAATTTTTAAATCTGTAATATCTTCGAAAATATTCACTTAAATCATACGGTGTAAAGGGCCATATAGATCTATATTAAATGAACAATGTATTCAAGGTATTTAATTGGTTAAGGATTAATGCTGTATTGGTTAAAATCGCTTCGAAAATTAGCCATTATTTGTCGTAAAAAGTAAATGACAAAAAAAGTTATTGTGGGTTATCCATAAGAGATAGACATATACCATCACGGACTTTTCTGTAGACCTTTTCAATGTGTACAATACTTAGTACATTATTTTGATAAAACTCGTAGGGTTCAGCCTGCGTTTGCAATGTAAGCGGAAAAAATGTAATTATTTACGACATCACATTAGAAACCTCAAAAATAACAGTACTTCTCCACTATTTAATGGATGTTATTATACATATAAACCTTCCTCTTGAATCACTCTATCTATTAAAAAAAACCGCATCAAAATCCGTTGCGTAGTTTCAAAGATTTAAGCGTACAAAGGGACATAGGGACAGAGAAAGCGACTTTGTTTTATACTATGTAGTGATGTACTTAGTTATAGCGCGCGGGCAAACCTTTCAGTCCATTTTTTCGTTCCGACGGCCGCATTTTACATTACTCACTCACAATTACTCACGATATGCGTACTGATGGCCTATGATGTTCCACGAGGTGTTTGTTATTGATATGAAACTCAACCAATGCCAAATCATCCCAAAAATATTACCCGCCTTCCAATCAAGACTATGAATACATCCCTCTATCTTATGTTGATAAAAATAATTCGTGACAATAATTAGTCAAGGTACAAGAAGTGCACTGTGTTCTTAGAATCTATATTGCAGTGGAATTATAGTCAATAGTTGGACATGTCGGAATACTCATCATTTGACCACTTTATCCAGCAAAATATTTGAAAGTCAAAGTCAAATCACTTCTTTCAAATAGGCACATAAAAAGGCACTTTTGAGCTTCAAAATGTACAAAAGAATAGAATTGATTCTAGTTGCCCCTTCCAAAAAGTACTTTCGTATGAAAAAGAATGGACAAGAAACACCACAGTTACTCTTTTAAATTGTTTTACAATATTTTGTATACATTAATAATGTACCACGATTTCTATTCATATTCTGTATTCGGTGCTGTTCCACTCGTGTTCTGTACCTACATTGCTGCTATGTTACAATAACCAGCATCTAATCTCCTAGTGTTCTCATAGCTGCTTGTCTGGAAACGTAATAACCAATATTGATAATTGAGAAAAGACAGAACTGGAGGATGTCAATGATAATATGTATTCCAAAATCCCCGAAGGTATTACATTGAGCCCATCATACAAATTCGCAGACTCTCACGTGCATGTAATTTCACCGCCATCCGTACCCTTGATACCGGAACACTGCAAACCTGTTTGGTGAATTGGTGATTGTGGTGGATACACGTACTCGTACCCTTTTGTAATAACTTTTACCATTAATATCCTATTCTTAAGCTAAGAATAGAATTTCGTAACAATTAGAATTAATTTTTGAGTACTGTGACAGTGGTTTAGGTGCTAAGCAGAAATAAACCTTTGTAGGTAACAGTGGATCTACATGTATTATCTTCCATGTCAAAAATTGTAGAAAATACTTATATATCTGGTAAGAGTTTCTTTGAATTTATTATGGTAACTGTTCTAGTAATTAGTTCTGGAAAGCTTTCCGAATAAAAACTTGAAGCGTGCACTAAATATCACGACGACATGCAGTAACGACGCGCGACGTTTCAAACTAACCAGATGCAATTATTCCCCAGCTCTGAGCGCCCATTCACTGAAGTTCCTCGGCCTGAACTACCGATAACGGAGAATAGTGTAACGAATTAATCAAAATTTCACCTCGGGGCCTAATATGAGTCATGATTTCTGGTGAACAATGGAGGTGGAGGCGCACTCGATCCGAAGTTGAATCACTACGTACATTCGGAGAGTTCCTTTGTTACGGAACCGAGTAATGAAAGCGCTAGCTGATAATAATTTACGAACAGCAGAAGTGTCGCTGTTTAATGGCGAAAATAGGGGTCCGAGGAGCATTCCAGCGCGGGGCGAGCGCCGGCGCCGACTGACAACCGCGCCGACAGCAAACTAAAATAATTATCATCATTGTCCCTGGCCACGGCGAGCGCTTTAATTGTTCATTTACATTTGCAACGATGATACCAGTTCCGAACTATTTCGCTCGGCGTTTATTTTACTCTCGCCCGTTCCGCTGCCGTGTTATTGTTCAGAGTTAATGGTCTGAAAAATAGAAATGATTCGCAATTTGTATGATGTTATTGTTGTACGTAACTTATAGCTTTATCTGGATTTCCCTCTATGAGTTGATTTAGGATTATTTATGTTATGAGTACCTAAATGAGCATGCCAGAGTTAAGATTCTACTTGAATAGTTATTTTGTTCTAACGTACATGCATGTGACTAATCGATAGCACATTGCCTACATAAAGTACAAGCTGACAGTAATATTCCTAAGTTTTCTATTGCTGTACAGATTGTAGATTCTGATGTAATAGGGCTGCCTGTAGGCATCCTAACTTTAATGTATGTAGGTACGGGTTCACATAACTTCCTGCTCTCGTGTTGTGTAAGTGTTTATTACAAAATGTAATATTCGTAAAGTCACAGACAAATCTTATCGTTGTTTTTATTGAAACAATATAATCAAGTCAAGACCTTGAGGCAACTCTTAAACTAGATAAAGCTACAACATCAACTAATAGGCACGTTGAACATCTCACATACTGAATGTTTTCACTGTGTCTAAGGGGCACATTTCTAATACGAAATGAAATTACAAGAGATGCTCGCGGAGTCCTCCCACGGCATTAATTTGTATCAAGAATTTGTAGAGATTTAGCTTGAGCCGGGACGGAGTGTTCATCGCAGCCGGCGAGCGTTAACACTTATTAAGGGGGTGCATCCCTGCGACAGATGTAGGGGAGGGCCCGCCATTTGCGTAATGTCAGGAATGGTTACACTCGATTTAATAAAACTCCGACAGCATTTCATTCTGAAGAATTTAAGAGTCAATTCGTTTTAAACGCCACAATAGCATAGCGAGAAAAAACCGTGAGCCGAAACGTGCCTCGAATACATTGCCAAGGCTTGGATTTCTTATCGGTAGCAATTGAGATGAGTACTTATGGCTTTTCGAGTGGCTCGGCTTCGTTTAATTTGTTGTTTCAGCGTGGAATTTTTATTAACGTCTCCCCTCACTTTACATTTTTAGGGACGTGTTCCTTATTGGCAAGTCAAGGTGAAGACAAAGTTTGGCTTCGTATTTTTTGTTTTCTCTTGAGCACCTCTGCGCAAAGGTTGTGAATAGTAAATAGATCGATGACCACAAGGTTGTAGTATGCAGTTTGCGGTTAACCTGTTGACTCGTTGTGGTTACATTGTGTATCCTATACGCAAGTGTATAGGTAGCGACCGATTAGTTACACCAGCTGTGGATAACTAGGCCCATTCATTAATCAAGTCAGTTAGTTTCTGGTGCGTAGTGTATCTCGAGATGCGTGATTCTGCTTAACATACAAACCGTAACGTTCAATCAGGCTCAGCTCAGACATAACGTTGTGGTTTTATATCTCGGCTATCTTGATCAGACGCGTTCATCAACTTTCACACAGGGATTTTTCCTCAGGCATGATAATACGACTGCATAAAATTATAGTGTTATACTCATTTTACTTGCTAATATAATCACATTATGTCCAAGCTTTGTGACTGGGTTCAGAAATTAATAGCAACACAGAGCGTGTGTCGATCGGAAAACACAAGGGGACCACTCAGCAGATGCTTATCTACACGCGCGCTCTGCTCGGAGGCCAAATACTGTTTCTACGTACCTATGTAAATATAATGTGCTTATTGCTTCACTTACTGTACTCTGTTTATACCACACAATAATATTAGTTCTTTCTATAGAGAAACATTATATCTGATCTCGAGGAGATTTCTGTCAATTAGAAGTCCGTTTATATTCCCTAAAGCTATAGGAAAATTCATAAAAAAAGTCCTTGAAGCAATTCTTGTCTAACCGAGTAGTAACAGCATGGAGTAGGCTCCCGGAAAATGTTGTGACGGCTCCCACTCTGAACTGCTTCAAGAATCGACTGGATAGACTAAATCTCCAAGCTATACGATTAGAGAATACAATCCCGGGATCCCTTATCTCGGGATCCCGGGATCCCGACCGTTTTCTGGCCCCGAAAATCCCGGGACTGTACTTGGCTAATCTCGGGATTTTCGGGATTGCCACAAACAAGTCTAGTTTGTATTCCGTAGTCCGTTGCGCCTTGAAAATAACCTTGCCTAGATTATTTTAATACATTACGACAAAAAGCAACTCGTATAATACGTAGGTACCCACTATTTACTACACAGGTACAGTTAGAGAATACAATCCCGGGATCCTTTTTCTCGGGGTCCCGGAATCCCGACCGTTTTCTGGCCCCGAAAATCCCGAGAACCTGAACGAGCGTTTTCAGCTGCTGCTTAGTCAAACATTGGATGCTTTGATATTTCTGCGATTATATTTTCGAAATTCTAAATAGTTATTATGTGCTGTTTTTTAATTTTTTGCAAAAGTATAGTATTTTTTGGTTTGTGTTTTTTCTTTTCTTATTATTATTCTGATTTGTGTTGTGCAAAGACATTAAAGACATTTTTTTTTTAAATTACTGGTTTTTTTTTTAATTTTAGCCCAATTAGAAACCACATAGTCTAATCCCGGGATAGGCCCGGAATCCCGGGAAAAGGCTTCAAAAATCCCGTAAGCCCGGGATTGAAAAACATGCTCGGGATTGTATTCTCTATATACGATACACACGCATCAGCTAATTAGCTGCTAGTGTCTACATAATAGGGGAGAGTCGGTTATATCGTACCAATTTTTACTTTCACTTAAATATTTGGACTATGACAAGACTTACAATAATTAATGGATATGCAAAATAAAGTTTCATATTTTACCTTGCTAATACAGAGAAATCAGTTCCATACGTTTACTCTAACATCCTTAAAAATGCTTTTTTTATAAAGGACTGCCATCGGTACAATTTAGCCGACTCGTCGTTTTAATCGTACCACCGAGTTTTTAAATCGTACCATAGATGTTTAAGTCGTACCACTCAATTAAAGACACTAAAATTTTCAACCAAATTATTTATTTTTAATTCTTAGGTAATATTGAAACATTATTAACTACCTGTTAGGTAATAGGAACATTATTTTTAACTCTTAGGTGATAAAGAAATGTTGTTAACACATCTATAAGCTTTCTTATTACAATAAAATGATTGGACTATAGTATTGAGATCAATCAACATTTAACAATAATAATAAAGAGAAAAAATACAGTATAAACTATATTAATAACGTAACTTAAAAATACAGTATGTTAACTAACAGAGGGCGTTCCCGTTAACCCGCAATAGTATAGCATCCATACATGCTAAAAAAAATATTACCATTCGAAAATAAAATGTTTTTATTTTTTTTATATTAAAATATTCACTAAAAATCGTAAATTGATACGTTAAAGAAACACTCTGTACACGCGTACTTGAAGGACAGCAATGTCGGAATTTATTTATGAATGACGGGCGCGGGTGCGGGCGGGGCGGGGCGGCCGTCTCACTCGGCTTCGTGAACTCTCGGAAACGCTCGGCCAGCATCGTGCGCATTGCGTTTGGGCATTACTACTACGAATACTATTCCGCGCTACTATTTTGATTTTAAACAGGAGGTTTCGAATTTATTGGCAATTAATTATTTTTTTTTATTCGGATTATTTTATGCTTATTTTTCTATGCTGATATTTTTATTTTAATCTATTAATGATATAGATTAACGAGTTTAAGGGAACGCCCTCTGTTATTTAACATACTGTATAATGATTGTGCATAGTTCTACAATTTACCCAACTACCAAGTGGTACGATTTAACGAACAAGGCCATTAAAAAAAAAAAGCAACAGTCATAATTGGCATAACCTCAAATCTTAGCCACGCAATAAAAACCACTAATAATCTAGTATAAAATTGTAATAGAATAAAGAAAACTGTGTATCTATATCTTACCTTATTTACGAGTTATACCCTTACGAATTTGCGACAATATTTGCATTAACATTGACAAAAAAATGCTTTTTTCACTCACGCGTACAGTTATCAACTCACATCAATTGCAACTAGCGGGTGGCGGGGGGTTCCGCAGGGCCACGATTTGGTGTTGCCAGTGTAGAAAAAAATACTCATTAAGTGGGAAATTTAGAAGTGGTACGATTAAAATGGCAGTACGATATAACCAACTCTACCCTAATAAAAAAAAAATTTTTTTTTCAAACGCCAGATCTAAAAACGATGCACTATTCGAAGCCTAACGTACGGGTCACTTTACAATATTCACTACTTGTTATAGTAGAGAATAGCTTATGATCGCACCTTCACCCGCGTGGATATCTGAATGGAATATGTCCCACGGGAACGTACTGCCTTGATTAAAAGTATGTTTTAATCCAGGTTATAAACTATCTGTGTGACAAATTTCATGCAAATCCGTTCAACCGTTTTTGCGCAATCCAGAGGAAAAGACGAAACGGATAAAAATTCCCTGTTATACTATTTAATTATATGTATATATCGTTTGTGACCGTCGAGCAAGTGCAAATATCCTGCAACAAAAAATGCAATTATTGCTAAATATGTATAAGTAGGGGTCTCAACAAGGACATTAGACGAAAGCTTACAGTAACATGTGGCGCGTAAATGTGACTAAACGTAATTAATGATCGATTGTACGTCCGACCATAGAGAATGGGACGCACCCTCCGCAAATCTTTACCGGTTCAAAATTGGTGTCCCTGGAGAGTACAGCGCCTTTTAATTTGCCGGTATTAGGGGTGTACCCTGTATTGCTACCGTTCTTATTAAAAAAAAATACATTCATGATTGACAGATCGATTTTTTTACTATCTTTTGTTCGAATCAGAAAGGTGAATACTTACTTATTTTATTTTGTTATTTTAGCAAAACATATTTTATGAATGAATTTGGGTCGAAGATTAGATCAGCGAAACTAACGTGCTGTAAAAATATAATTATCCTAAGTAGCACTTTTTTTTCTGGAATATTTGAAACTGCTAAATAAAGTTTCCTGCAAAATCTATGAATTATTTGACGAAAGACTCTTACGTTCATATCCCTTGTGGCTGAGTGGTATTATTTAATCGGGTCTCATGGTTCCACGACACCCTTGTATATTTAAGTTCGTGCGTACTGTAATAGATGGCACTGTGTGTCGCCGTTCTGTACAAATAGGGGGTCTCTTAATTTAATAAATGATTAGATGTTTTCCCAAATCTTTAACATTTACTAATTACGCACGGCAGTTTAATTAAGCAGTTTAGTTTTTATCGAAATTGAGTATCGGAGCACACGCCTAACCGGGAAAATCTGCGAAAATTTCAAACTAAGTCTGTGCAATTTGATCACCACTGCTCTCAAAACGGTGAAGTAAAATATCGCAAGGAAACCGGCTTATCTTAGAACCAAAAAATCGAAAGAATCTGACATCCGCCAACTAGCACTGGGCCCGCGTGATGGATTATGGCCTACTCCCTCTCACAGAGAAGACGCCTGTGCCCCAGCAGCCCCACGTTATAGGCTGATTATGCTATCAGTTAGCAAAAAAATGTAGGTACCTAAATACTTCCACAGTGGAAAAAAATACACTTTGTTGTAAGTACAGACGCCAGCACATCAAGCTACCCGAAACTGTCATATTTTCCCAATCAACTTTGAACCTTATGCTTTCGTAATAAAGTTGAAAATCTATTAAAGAAATTTGACAGATTATAGTAGTTTGATGTGCTGGCGTCTGTACATCTCATCATCACCAGTAGCGAAGGGTCAATTTTTGTAAGAGGTAAGCCGGAGTAGATATCTTTAATATGATTATTATTATTTGTCTATAGAATACTGACTGTGCCATTTTTCAAAGGGAAGCTGGTAGGAATCGAGTTGTATGGAATCTTCGCCACTGATACCTACATACATTGTCGACAAAAAAATCTTGGCTACATTTAGTTTTAAATATACGCGATTCACGCACACGCTGCGCACGGATGCGTTGTTTATGACATCACGGGGGTTGAACCCGGCCCATGGTGCATGCGACATTTGATCCACGACAGAACAAGTACCTATACAGCACGTGGGACGTATGGTTTTTCCAGGAGAAATGCAAGCTCCTGGGGCTACTTTTGAAATATGGGTGCTACACGCTTGTATGAGTCGGCATGATTCGGCACAGACGAGTGGCATAATTCAATATTATGTAGGTATATGTTCGGGAAAAGCTGCAGCTCAAATTTGTGCCGAACCGAGTCGGAAATAATTTAGCGAGGATCGAAGGCCGAACGGAGTTTGCCGATCGTCATGAGTCGAAGTAAAGTAAAACTAAGCCGAATTAAGATAAAGTAAAAGTTGTGTGGTGTGTTGTTGTAGTAATTGCTTCGGGTCGGCTTTGTTGTTAAACAGATGCTGTCGAAATAAACCCGAACAAGTCTGTACATAACCTCTTGTTCATGTGGGTCTAATTTTCGTAGGGTCGATGTGCTGCTTTTACAAATTATTCCTTTACATAGGTAATTAAAAAAAATATATAAATTTAAGTTTGAATGCCAAAACCTGAAAGTAATACGTAATAGCTAAGGGCTTTTACCCTCAAAAACCAAAATAAACCCACTTTGATTGAAAGCTTTCTTCGCCATATAAACAAATAGGTATAGGAAACGATCAATAAAATCTGAGCATATCTTACAAAGCAGACAGTACTTTCTAAATCTTGCTCTCAGTCCAGCCTCTGGGTTTAAAATGCTTTTGCTTCGATAACATCGCGCACACCCCCTGTCGAATTTTTAATCGGGGCCCGCTGATGTCGTTTGTCTGTCGCCACAGCCTTGGGGCTCCCGATGCCGACTAGCGGCTCCGCACTGCACCACACCGTCCAAACCCCTACGCTAATTTAAAATTCATACCATTCTACAACCGTAAATTAGTTTTCCCTTCACTATCACTGACGATTCTAAAAAAATTGTTTACCACACAGCCCGGTGTTCGTCATAACTTCGGCGTGCTTATCTGTACAAATAAAAACTAGTTCGTTTATCAAATCAGCGTGGAGTAGAGCACCTGTATGTAAATATCATCAGTGTCAAATCAAATTAGTGAAGTAAAACTCCGCAGACGTGATGGTTATCGATTGATGTCTAAACAATATAAAACAAAAAAAAACTCTATTCTCAACCCATACTTCAAGTAACCACAAACTAAAATATGTCGACCCAGCTTCCATGGAAATAAAGACATGCCGCCCGGTCTTTTTTGCCTTCGTCGTGTGCCAAGCCATTGGGTTCTAATACAGCTGGAACGCCGATGGTGACAAGAGCTGGGGGCCTAAAAAGGTCACTTTGCAGAATCATAAAAGGTTAACATTATGAATCATAATGGACAGTTAACTGTTAAGATGATCGTATCAAATCCCATTGGTGAAGGATTTTTCAGTTATTTTTTTTTATCTGTGCTAAAATACCAATTAATCCAATCCAAATCCAATCCCAATCTCTTTGATTATACCTATGTAGTGCAACAAAAAAAGAAAAACACGGACTGTCTTCGCCATATTATGATTCACACACATAATGTTATCCTTTTATGATTCTACCAAAGTGGCCTTTTTAGGCCCCCTGGTACTTGTTGACAGGCCTACGCTGTCCTCTCATACTTACTGTAATTTGAAAACATTGTAAAAGCCACCTACTTTTAAAAGAGCCACCGTGGAGTTTCTTGCCGGCTCTTCTCCATAGGAAACGATTAATTGGAACCGTGCACCTAGCTTCTGACGTTTCATAAGTGTCCATGTAGGTTTATGTGAAATAAAATATTTTGATTTTGAGAATGTTCGCGTGCCGGTAAGCGATCCGCACTTCAGCTGCAAGACAGGCCGCGGATTTCGAGGCTATAGACAACTTTGCCACGGTGACAGCGATGAGGAGAACAAGAAGGAGCTCCTAGTCGCAGGGAACCAGTGAGGCGGGAAGTAATGTCGTTGAACAAAGTACCTAAGTTCGAATAAGGTAGTGCGTGAAGCCAAAGACCCAACTCCCACTTACCCACAGTCAGCAGGCGCACATGTTCCGGATCAGAAGCAGACGAGTCAAGAAAATTGTTTTGTACCACTCTGCAGAGCGGCTCATCCCACCGTCTCTGGGAGCATGGATTGTCGGTCGGATCTGAATTCGGACAAGCGAGTCTCTACTCTCTAGGCATCTATAGCCTTGGTGAAGCACGGCACATCAGAATTAATCAGTATTTTCGTGATTAATTTCTCAGTGCCGTGGATCAAGAATATGAAAGCAGGTGAACTAATACTAGAAATTTTGCGGACGCCGAGGCCACCCATACAAATGGCAAGAGTTAGCTTGTGCCTATGTTCGGTCTTCCATGACTACATTTAAAATCGAAGTTAATGTATGGTAATAATTAATACATATAATTTGGCTCGTTTTGTCTAAAAGGTGAGTGTGCTTTCATAAATGGGAACCGCGAAGGAAATAATTATGTTAATTTAGAAACAGCGTAACGGATTATGGTTATGGCCTAATGCATGTTAATTCGGAACAATCTTTGCGAAACGTCATTAAAATTTTGTATTTTTTCCTCAAAAAACAACCACCCAAACCAAAGATTCGACCAAAGATTGGATGCCCAAGGACACGAAGACTTTTTTCAATCATTTTAATTTTTCACTTTTGAATTGTCAAAAAGTCGGTCAGTCAGAAAATATGAAGCTAGTTGCCCATTCCAAAGCGTAGGTACCTATGGAGAAGAACGGGCAAGAAACTCCATGTACACTCTTTTAAATTATATTCACGTCCAGCGTGTCATCAATTCTTGGCAAAGGATAGCTGTCCTTCTTCGTAACGTTGTTCAGACGACGATAGTCAACACAAAACCGCATGCTGCCGTCCTTCTTTCTTACCAGCACTACAGGTGAACACCATGGACGAGATGAATGTTCAATAACACCATCCTTTATCATTCCCTCAATCATGGTTTCCACTTCCTTTTCACGTGCTACCGGCAATCTCCTTGGCCGCTGACGGATAGGCAATTGTTCTCCTGTGTTTATTTTGGAATTTTCCACCACACCAGGTTCCCATCAATAAGCGCAGGTACGGACTGGTAAGCATTGCGAACCAGCTTCTCCACTTCAAGGGCCCACCGTTGTAGGTTTTCATGGATGCAGTCATGGCCTGACTTTTATTTCACCCGTTCGCTTTCATGACAGCCTCAAACTGGATTTTGTAGGCCGACCAGGAAGAAGTTCCGTCGAACGGTGGCACTTTGAATCCACGTAGCGAAGGTGTTGTAGCTACGGGACTGCGATTCCATCCCCAAGTTTAAGGTAATCCAGGGTTTTCTTCACGTCAGCCATTACGTTTTCAACCCGATTATTTACTTGGTCAATTTGGGTTTCAGCTTCCGACAGGCGGTTGTCATGATGAGCAACCTTATCCTTCATCCTTCATGTCTTTCCCGAAGGTAGCGTGAAGGTCTTTCATAAAGAGCATCTGCTCTTCCTGGCGGCGCGCCTGCTCCTCCTTATCACGTTTGAACTGTTCTTCCAAACGACGAGCCTGTTCCTCCTGTCGACGAGCCTGTTCCTCCCTGTCACGCAGCAGCTGTTCTTCCGACCGACGACGGGCCTGTTCCTCCTTGTCCCGCTGGAGCTGTTCTTCCAGTCGACGAGCCTGTTCCTCTCTGTCATGCAGCAGCTGTTCTTCCAAACCGACGGGCCTGTTCATCCTTGTCCCGCTGGAGCTGTTCTTCCAGTCGACGAGCCTGTTCCTCCTGGGGGCAAGCCTGTTCCTCCTGACTGCGGGCCTGTTCCTCCTGTCGGCAGGACTGCTCCTGCAGCATCATCATCAGGGCAGCAAAGTCTGTTGCTGCTGATGCTGGAGCTGCTGCGGACGGGCCGGCCTCCGACCTCTGTGGCGTTGCTCCACCGAATCGCCTCTGGTCCGTCTCCTGCTGGCGTTTACTCCGGGTACGGATACCCTCCGTGTCATCTTTAGGTAAAATCGGCATGATTTTAACCCTCGCTTTTGACACCAATTGTTACGAGCTCGGGGTTCGTGACAATAAAAACCGCCGATTTAATAACCAAAAAATGACACTTTGCCCATCCTTTGGCCCATCGCGGCCTTATATAGTGCCGCAGATAATTCTAGAACCTTCTATTGTAGAAACATCTAGAATGTTCGAGTACATACCGGCCCCGACTGACCAGATGTCGATAGTTCTTGAAAGTTCTAGCATCGAAATGTCTAGAAGGTTCTTGACTTTACTAGTTCCGCTACTCGATACTAGATGGCGCTAGTGGTAACTAATGTCACCATGTACCAGGCATTAAATGTGGCGCGCAACAGTATAAAAGTTTGGTGAAAGTCGCCCTCAGTATTAGAAGTTTATCCAGTTTTCCATAACGGAGCTGTTTTGTAAAACAAATAGCCATTTTGTAAAACGGCGGATGCTATAATCTATCTGCGACATTATTTTTGGTACCCACAGAACGTTGAATGAATAAAGTAACCACAACACCAGTAGAGGTTGACCAAAAAACACATCATATCTTTTTTTTCTGGTTTGCCGTGTTTAGTTTCGGTAGCTTATTTAATTTGATTTTGTATAACTAGTACTATAGTGTAGTGTAGTGAAACATGAGTGGGTAACTATGTAATGATTGGTAGATGAATGCAATCATAAATCTATTTGTTGCCGAAAAAGAAAGATATCGATATTGGTAAAGCGGCACGCGGCACTCTGGGAATATGAGAAGGCAAGTCCGGCGTAATGTTTATTTGATACAAGTAATCGCCACATGATGTATGGACGCGATCGGGCGCGGTCGCCGGCCGTGCCGCGCGCCGCTCACTCACCGACGACGTAAGGTTTATGATGATTATTCGATCTAAATGATGATTTATTACAGGATTAGGCAGGCACACGGTCCATTTTGTGGGGAGATTGGCTTTATTTATATTATAATGCCATCCCCACATTAAATCGGCAAGAAATCGGCTTTGTTGAATATTAATCACCGAGTTATTTGTAAAATGTTTGGAGGGATATATTACCCACGAAAAATGAATGGAATGGCTACATACTACCTATATGTAGTCAGGTAAGTACTAGAATTTACCAAGATCTCTATCATAGCAAGTACTTAGACACTACTACTACTACTACTTACTACTAGACTACGTACTTGGTACTTAGATTTTTACTCATTAGGTTCCTATACTCGTGAATGTGGTTCTTAAAACCTCCAATAGTTCTAAAGTTCCATTTTAGATCTATCTATTTATTCCGTAATGTCCCACTGCTGGGCAAAGGCGTCCCTTTCCTATTTTCACCAATAAAATATTCGGATGAAAAATGAAACGATCTCAGGTGCTTTCAGGTGCACTCTTAACTCGCTTAATTTATTTTTGTATAAAACAAAACTTTGCTATCTTGATATCGTTACTCGAAAAAGCAATTTAATATACCATCTTCCCAAGATTTAAGAATTTAATATTGGCAGCAGCTTGTTTAAATGGACGGATGCCTTTTTCGTTACCATAATTTTAAAGCCCGAGAGATAATCAAATTATGATTTCATAAAATGTGTTCTGAGGAAGTCTGTACAATATTGTCTGTAGCGACTACTGCAGTAAATAACAATTATTGCAAAGACTTCCTCTCTCTTGTATCCAGCACAAAGCTAATCAAATTATAATTTCAAATTAACCTTGGTTGCAGGCGGCTTTATGACACAAGACAACAATATAATTTAAGGTATTACTTTTAATTTGTCGACAAAACAGGTTCAGGGGGGCTAAAAAGGCCACCAGCAGAATCGTTTTCAATCCGTGTTTTTCTTTTTTTCGCTGCACTACGGGTATAATCAAAGAGATAGAGATTGGATTTGGATTGGACTGAATAGTATTTTAACACAGACAAAAAAAAAATAACTTAAAAATCCTTCATCAATGGGATTTGATTCGATTAGCTTAACAGTTAACTGTCCATTACGATTCATAATGTTATCCTTTTATGATTCGCCAAAGTGGCCTTTTTAGGCCCCCTGTTCGAACTAATGTTCTTTCTTGAAACTCTGAGGTTAACTGTTTATTTGGTGACATACATTTTTACGTAACCTAGGTACCTATTGATGGAGGAACCTAAAAAATGCGGTTTTGTGTTACTTATGAACACCTATCCGTGTGTTATATTTTTATCGATTGAAAGTACAACAATAATCATGTTTTCCATTTGCTTTCCGCAAAAATACAAAATGCATAACTTCTAACTTTGGACAAAGAACAACAAAGACGCCTTTAAATTACTTTAATATAAGTTTGTTTCTTTGAATCGCAATGCTGAGGGGAAATTTTCGGAATTCGCCTTAAAACATTTCTTGCAAAGAAGAAGCTTCCGACGTTGGCAGGAGTTAGACGGGCCTCAACATGTAGAAACTAAAATATGAGGCTATAAATAAACTTGCAACAAACCGCACTAAATGTTGTGACCGTAGGTATACTGTTCATTGAATGTTCTAGAAACAAATTGAAATAACTTCTAAAGTAGTATTGAACACGTGAGATATGTATACCTACATACGTTGTAAGGTTGTAACACTTGTAACCAATATGTACCTATGACACGAGAATAAATTAAGAACAATTTCTTAATTTTCATGTCATAGGTTATATATTCATGACGATTATATTATTATTATATTATATTTATTGTTACATTTTTGCACGCATTTTACATTGAAAATTCTTAAAAATAAAATAAGCTCAAATAAATTATGAAATGAAACAAACATAATAACATCACGCCTGTAATCTCCGATGGGTACTGGATGGTTGTTATTATTTAGCCACGGGCCCCTCTAACTAATATCATAAATGCGAAAGTAAGTTTGTTTGTTTGTTACCTTTTCACGCCTAAACCACTGAACCGATCATCCTGAAATTTTGCATATACGTTGTCAGGTGTACAGAAACGGACATAGGGTAACCTTTTACCCCGAAAAAAAGTGCTGTTCCCGAGGAAAACAACAATAACGTTATTATGATAATAGATGGCGCCACGTGTCTTTTGAACGGGATCGACACTTATTATTATTTATTTTATAAATTATAGTTACTTACTTATACTTAAACAAGGCACACAATTAGACCTCTGGGGTCTGTCCTAGCATGCCATGGCCTGAGATTTGACCAACGCGCTATTATCAGTTAAGTTAAAATCGAGTTGATGTAATGGAATGATGTTGAACTTATACGGGTGAAACGGCGAGGCGCTGCTAGTGTTTAAATAAAATTAAATAACTCACCATAACCTTATAAGGTAAGTATCCGAATCATAAAACTATTACTATAAACGTTCCAGACGTATTCATAAAGGATCAAAAGTGCAATCGCCGATAATATAGGTAACATGGCCCGTAGCGACCTTTGATTCAAAAGAAAGACAAGTAGAAAGTTTCCCGTCGAAGACATGAAATCATAGAACGATTTCTTTTACGACTTCGGTTTCAACTTCATACCGATGAATTATGCAGAAAGGAGAGAGATTTCCTGCGATAAAAGTCGTAACACCCAAGAGTGTTCTAAAAAGAACTCTTAGAATATGATAAGGGAACCAACATAAAATATTTAAATTCGGATTTTTTGTCAGAATTTCAGACCACCCTAAATATTGACATGGATTTGGGAAAACTAAATAAGCGGAACCAAGGTTTTTTTTTACTTTAATTTGGTCTTTCAAACATTACTTTTCATAGTAGCATACTTTGTAAATGTTTATAACTTAATGGGTCTTAATTTTGTTGAATCTTAAAATACTTATAAACATTATGAGAGAAATCTAAAGAAATTCTTCGACAGAACCAGCAGACGTTTGCAACATTAGCTAACATGGCTGAGTATTTTTTTAATTGGCATTGCAGTCTGGTATAGAAGCGAAAGCGAGCCACAGCTAGACGCAGGCGGCAGGAGCGAGCGGGGTGCGCTGCGCGCGTCCTGAATACCTAATTGACTAATATTAGTTGCTCCGAGGGGGAACTTCCTTAGAGGTGAGCACAAAACTTGAGACAAAGAACACGTACGAGTCTTGTAAGGGCTAGTTTTTAACTTTTAATACGCGAACTTGATCCATCACTATCGCCTCAATGTTAAAAAGCTACAGGGTTAAACATTTAAGTCGGGTCATTGTATTAACACTGTATATGACATAGTGGTCAAACATTACAACTTACTTATTTAATCTAATTGATTCATAAAAACATGTGTCAGAATGGACATTCCAATTCATGCGGCGTGATGCTTCCGAAAGTAGTTGACGACCAACAGCGAATAAAATCCACATCCCTAAAGATAACTTTCTCTACATGAACTTTCTATACTAAAATCTTTCATTCAGTATTGGTTAAACTAACTTGGCTGTACTAAAAGATTAAGAACATTATAAAGAAGTTCTACGTTCACGGCAACTAGTACGACTTAAACTAAGTTTACAAAAGGTATATTACAGTATCCGTTTGAAGTTGCAATAAAGCACCTAGAGTGCATAGTGCGGACTTCAGCGGCAACGTGGGTTTGAAATGAAATAAATTCCATTAACGTAATTGGTAGCGAAAACGAGTTATAGGCCTGTGTCTCGCGCCGTGCTGCGCGCTCAGCCTCGGCTTTTTTAGTCCTCGGATGCAGCTTTTTAATACAACAGTGACAATAGAATCATAAAAGTATTAATATTTACCTTAATTCTTCACAATATTGTCGTAACTTTAGAAATAAATACAGCACCAGATTCGTGAGTTGCAAAAGGCGAAGCATTCTCTGAGCAGTCTCAGGTTACTTTGTTATGCTAATCTTCATAATTCTTTAGGCGGAGGAAGTTTTGGGCAACTTACTTTTTTGAAAATAACTTGTAATTCAGTCGTAATTTGTTACGCCGTTGAATGTTTACTTACTCGAATAAAGTTAAAACCCACAGGTTTACCAGTATATAATTCCTTTTTACACGTGTGGCAAAAAGGAATTCGTGCAGAGAATACATAGTTTTGTTAAATCTAAAGCTAATAATACCGAGTACATATTATTGTTATCATGGTAATTATAAACTCGACAATCAGGGCACCTTGTTCCTGAAACTATCCTGACAGTTTTGTAAAGCTCCTCCTTGTTCAAATTAACGAAGAAAACTTCTCGATCAAGTCCGTCTACCTGAAAACACAAAGTAAACTCCGTGCCTTCGCAACTTATCCATTAACTTAAGTAGAATCTGTAGACAGAATGGAGAGAACAGTGGCTCCGCCCGCCTCCGTCGTGTTACAGATAGTTTGAGCGTTAAACGAAATTTATGATATTAGATTGATTGGTGGCAGGTATCTGTTTACTTAGGTACAAGTTATTTGTTCTCCTTTGTAAATGTTCCGCTATTTAATATAATAATTTTGCCATCTTGTAATTTATCATGCGAAAAAGTCGATGAGAAAAGAGTCGCTGTACGGTAGCGCAGAATCACGAGTCACCCTTTACATTATGGTGCTGTCACGCGGTGTCCGATCAAGCGTGAATGTTTCAAATTGTTAATGTATTCCTCGTTAAATTTTATATGCTAATTTTACAATAGGTTTCTTATTAAATCATTGTCAAAGAGTTTTCTTTTCGCGTGGTTAACCCGGCTTCGAAAGTCGCACCGTGCTCTCTATGAAATCTTCATTAATTTACGAAACTTCCGACAATTTCCTTTTGACTCGAGACCCGAAAATGAAAAATTATTTCTTGAATTTTTACTTCACTTAAAATCTGCACAACATTGTAGTCGACGACCGCTTTATTATTTATGACAAGGAACACGAAACTCATCTCGAGTTATAAACTTCTTGGAATTTCTCCTGAAGTAATACAGAGCTATTATTATGATGTCCCCACAAAAAATATTCGCTGTAGCGGGGCCAGGGTCGGGCACGGGGGTGACTCCGGCCGGGCGTCGGGCGTCGTGGTCTAGTCCCGCACAGGAGACCGAGGGGGACAGTCGTCTCCGACACGTTTTTATGATGACCGTCATCCCCATGAAATGTTATCGGAATCCTTGTTGGTATCTAATTAGGTAAATTGCTATCAAAAATATTTACATTTCAATATCCAGGTATTACGAAAAGGAAATTCCGATTGTTATTATTTCATGTTTAGATACTTACAATAAATTTATAATTTTGTGTCTTGGTTTAGTTCAGATTACTCTTTAAAATACGTACGTTCACAATAAAAATAAATAGAAAGAAAAAAATAAATAATTCAATAATAAAAACAATGGCTAACGTAAAATCGATTTGCTTAGATCACTCGAGAGTCGTGTGGTACCTAACCGAGGATTTGGGAAAGCGCTCTCTATGCGGTGATCTTTTTACGATCATTCGACAACCGTAAACTTTTATCGCATTCCTTATCCGAGAAACACTGCATTCTAAGTTACAACACTTCTTCGGGTTCCCCTAATTTTTAATGGCTTTTTGTAAGTTTGAGTAAAAATATGTGATTTGTGGTTTTAGTTTATAGCAATATGATTAATGTGGCATAATGCAGAATAATGTAGTTCAAATTATATTTCAACATTTTTATTCGTAAAGTGGCTTTTAATGGACTGCTTTCAGGTTTACTATGCCCATTATTTTTATGTCATGTGTTGTGTTACATATCTTTTGTTTGAGATCCTAAATAAATAATGAATTAATTCACTATCAGAGATGTGCGTTTTTTTAAATCTCAGCAAAAAGGCTCCATGCCTTTTTATGCCTACAATGTTTCTGAGTAGAAACTGAGTAAATAAATTAAATATGATAAATAAACATTACCTATATGTCATTCTTTTTTGTCTCCATTCATTTGTGTTCTCTTCTAAAACAATATTCAATTTTTGTATTTTGATTACTAGTTACTTGAATACTGTTTGGCGGCTTCAACTGGCTTCGAGTCTGCGCCTCTTCTTCAAAATGCTAAGGCAATTCACACGAAAAAAATCCGCAAGCCATTTTTCACAAATATTGGCCACAAAATATTATGTTTAGATTTTTTTCTCTCGTTAGTGTGTTGAGAAACGATGTTTGGTACGCGTAAGCATTTGCCATTTATTTCACTTTAGGTTACATTACGTCGCAATCCCGCCTCGAGTGCAACGACAAACTTAGCCCACTTGTATTAAAATGTGCTACTGTAGTTAAACAATTTGACCTAACAGACATTTCCTTACTGAGATAAAATCGTATATTGCACTTCTGCCCCTACTAGTAAAATTATTATCTATTCGGCAATACCCCTAATAAAACCATTTATACATCCTCAATTTGTCAGTATGCATCTGATGAGTCGGATTACGATTAGGAGGATACTTCCCTGCGCTGATAACACTAAGCTAAGGAGGTCGGGTGACAGTCTCGCCGTCTGGAACGAAGTCATGAGTTAAGGTCCGTGTTAATGAGGGCACGACCTAACCCTTTAAGGAAACGAAACTTACGGAATAAGCAAGCAACAATTAGGCCGGAATAAAGAAGAAACACGTTCAAATTAAACAGGGCAGATGTTATTATCCTCAAAATACTAAACTTACTTCAACTGATAAAAACATATTTTTATGTGTCTCAACTCTGTGTAGAACAGTTACCTATACAAAAAGAATACATACGGCTTAAATGGCTTACGACAATAAAAAAGTTTTTGGGATGTTTTTCTTCCAAACCACTTAACAAGCTTGGCGCACGTAGACATGTTTGTGTCTTGCTTGCATTATGACACCGTGGTGCTATAAGATTTAGAGGGGGCAAAAGTGAGGAGACGCGCCGGCGCCAGACACGTTGCCTTCTTTGTCATAACTACCGTACACAGTTAACTGTAAGTGTTCTAATGTCTAATGGAAGCCTATCGGATTCTTTTACAGATAAAAAATATGCCGCGACGAACTGGATTATTTTTCGATTGTCTCAAAAAATATATTGTACATCTTATTCCTTTTAGGTTATCCTATTAGCAGAATACCACTTACCATAAGACATTACAGGTGCGTACATACCTGTACGATATCTATTTCATTGGTCTCGTGGTCTTACAGCGTGAACGAAAACATTTTGTAAGTAACTTAATAGGTTTTCAACCAGAAACCCACTTGCAATCCAAAATTCGGGGTACTAAGTACTGTTATCATCGTTAAACACTTCCTATTCTTCTAACTCCTTCGGGAAATACACGCGTGTCGTGTATCTCCGTCATGTTTCGCGGCTCTATATGTTTGGCTTTAGGTGGTGTGGTGTCCTTACGTGACCCAGTGTACTCCTATATTAAAAATGTGTAGTGCAAAACATTTTTAACTTAGAATTTCGACGTTGAGTCTCTCACTATATTAAGTTTCCACATTTATCTAAGAATAAAAGAAAAACACGTAGTATGTGAGCTACTTGTAAGCTCACGGACACAGATATAATAAAACTAAGAGAAATGGCTTATAGGTATTGCACTGCTCGTTGTATTACAAAATGTATTGATGTTAGAACAATTTAATAGAAAGAATAGAATCAAGTTTCGAACACTAACTAACTACGTAACTATTAATTACAGCGATCCTATGTTTGTAAAGAAACATTATATCAATTGAATATAGTTTGAATAATAAAGTATCGGTGGATACGTCAACTCGGGGAAGTTGGTGCCGAACTTCGGCTATTCACTCATTACGGCGGGAGCTCTTGTTGCAGGTTGTTGTCATAAAGTTGACTTACGTACTTCCTCTATTTGAAAAATAAACTTTTAATAAGCTCCGACGACATAACATGCTTTGTTTAAGCTCTCCACAGAAACTGTAAGTACGTACTTATATTTTAAGTTAGTATGTAGTTGGTTGGCGTAATTATCATAAGAGCTTTAAAGTTTGTGATATTACAGAAGTTGGGTTTGTTACTGTAATAATTCTGGCTAATTTTTGTGTAACGATGAAAAACGCACAAGTTAACATAGTGAAACTGAGTTAAGAAGCACGCAGCAGGCGATGTCTCAGGCGGCGTAATATACGCTAACGGTCCGGGACAAGACAAATGTGTTTTCTCTCGCTTGCTATTAGAAGCTTTCCGCTGGCTCCGCTCTCATGCGCCCCCTGGATCTTGATTGAAAACGGTAGCTTATTATTGGATTTTTAGAGGATGTGACAACAACGTTTATGTCGAATTATTTGCTTATGTGGTGTTGTTTCGTTCGTTGTATAGGTACTAGGTTATTTAAAAATCTCTGAGAATTCTTATTATAAGTAACTGGGATTAACATAGGATGTGCCTACATACATTTTATGTCGATTAATGTTTGATTATAGGTATAGGTACACCTCTGGCTAACCCTTCGGGGAATATAGGCGTTATGTTATGTTTCGTTTAATGTTTGAATCTGTAGATTTTCTATAACGAAAAATATGCAATAATGTCTGATCACCTAGAAGTTCCTGTAGTAAAAACGCCAGGAGATCTAGCTGGACATTCATAGTGATTGTAAAAACTGGGTTAGTAACTTAATATAAAGTAGTTGTGATCAGCGAGCATGGTGAACAGGTACGCTAGTATTTCAGGAACCGGTAACTAAAATGGTTAGACAGATATAATATAAAGACAAGGGTGGCAGCATTCACGTCGCAGCTAGTTAGCAGCGCAAACTGGCTCGTCGTCGGCGTTCGCGCAAATTCAATTTGTCTCGAATGCTCTGTGAGTGTGGAGCCGAAGCGCGCCGTGCAACCGGCGACCGGCGACCGGCGACCAACTCAGTGTATACGCTCCCTTCCATTACTGTCACACTATTTGTCTATAGACGTAAGTTGGTAAATTACGACCATCTGACAAGATAAAACCTTAGGAAAATGTGAAAAAGTTTTCGCGTTCGAGATTGTGCTGCGCTGTTGGCGGACGCTGCCGGACGACGTTTACGTAAATATTAAAATTCTTTATTCTTCTTCTTGGTTTTTACGTAATTAGGGAAGGTAAATTAAATGTTGGGCTCTTCTCAATACGGTAGGGAAGCGGGTAAACATTGTTAGTTTGGTATTTTATTTATATTTTTTGCGAAGACAAATGCTTAAAGTTATACGACCTATGTCCTATAAATACTGATATAGAGGACATTCTAGGACACTAGCACTAGCTTAGTACCTAAAAAGTTTTCATTTCGTATTCATTCGTTACTTTAATACATTTAAGCAGCCATAGTGGCTGTACAATTTACAATAACATTACATAACAAAATGCTCGCTCGGGAGGGGTGTGACTATAACATTGTAGCATGACTTGTGCGTTTTATCGAGTGTTGGCGAGATTAATGGCAGCTCGTCGCACGCTCGCGGCAATTACACGCGCAATGTGGCAGCCCGGCTCGCATCATGGTTTTGTTGCGTTCATCAGCCGAATGAACGTCGCGTCGCCGAAATGACGCAGCCGCCACAATCGCGCCACATTTGCTTTACGGTACTCAATAACGCGACAAATTCTCTGCGGACGATGAGCAGATTGTCTCCCACCAAACTCAGAGTTATTTCGCGTTGCCGTGTCTGGTTTTTGCACTTTATTTATTCAACGAAATGCCTTCCTATTTGATATTTGGCTGCGACTCAAATATTTTGAATGTTAATACAAACACAATTTTATCTTCAACACCCTTTTTTTGTCTTACCAGCTTGTTCTAATATCTCGACAAAAACTGAACATGTCGGTATGACTTGATAAATGTATTCATTAGGAATGCAAATTTATATAATTTCCTTCTAGTAGCCACGCTCTCATACATATGAAATACTCATTCATAAAATATTCAAAATGGTTTCACGCTCCTTAATTATCTGTGTTTGTACGTCGGCGAAAAGTTTCGTATGTTTTATATTACATATGTTAGGCCATAGCGCATCTCTCTTTACATGACTTCACGCTATTTTGAATGAGCCATTACTTGTTTATATTCAAGTTATTAAAAATACAAACGCATGTCACATTATTAAAACTGTGTAAAGTAAACAAAAGTTAAAAAGCATGTGAACTGTTAAATTAAGCATGGCGACGTTAAGTAAATAATTGTTACACGTACCTATGTTTTTAGTACAAAATGAAATGTTAACACAATTAACACGTACTAAAAATACCAAGAGACAACAGACTACTATAACTTTTTTTACTGTTTGCTCAGCGCAACAGCAATTTTCCGTGGGCACAAGTACATAACGAATGTTTGCATAAGTTCCACCGTAATGTAGCGGCGGCGTGTTCCACGACAACGCTCTTTACCCGCACAGCGAAGCCACACAATGATCGTAGCCTTTACAACCCACTGCTAATACCCCGCGATTTCCAGGTACTATTAAAACCAGTTCACATAGCGTGCAGCTTTATAATAGCTAAAGTGAATATGAACAACTTTTGTGATGGTGGACAACATGTTTTTTATTCATTTTTTGCTGTTCTACTTAGTATACGTTTAATTTATTTTGCTTGAAAAAAAATATAATTTGATAACATATTACTTTTTAATGGTATAACGTCGTGTTTAAACGGTGGCTTAGAGCTACGAGTTATCTGCTACGTAGACACGTGATAATATGCGTGTGGTGTGGCGTAGCGGTCTGTAGCTCGTAGCCGCGTAGCCCGTAGCACGTGTTGGCCGGTCGCGTGAGTCGCGTCAGTTGTGTGTTGCAATTACGCGCTAAATGACGTACAACTAGTAATCTTGTGTGCTTGTACATTTTGTAACACTGTAAACGGTCTGGCAATGCGGGCTCTTGGGACCAGTTATTTGACTGTTTATTGGCGTTTACCAATGCGACAATGAATATATTTTTATAGGCCATTAACGAAATCACCGTAAATCAAATAAGAGACTTTTAATATGCATGAAACACAGGGTATGATTATTTTTAATTATTTTTATGGACCGCTTGTCTTTTATTTCTTGCAATAACCTACAGGGCTTAGGTACTGTCATCACACTCCGAAAATAATACTTTTACTACCTATTTAAAAAAATATACAAAATACGCATACCTACTTTCCTAACTTACCTTCTTACTACATATTTAATAAATAGACTCGTCAAATACAGCCTACAAAAAATAAGTACTCTATATTGCGTCAAGGGTTGCACAACATATTTTCAATCCCATTCAATAAACAATTCGGCGAAATCTAAACATACGTTTACGAAATCTGCTAAGAGGCCCATCTCGCCAATACGTGACTGAATGGAAACGAATTTGTCCCACTAAAGCCGCAGCCTTTTTCTCACATTCGATGGACAGATAGAGATAGTAGTCCCTTCCAACGAATGGCCACACTAAATCCTTAACACTCAACTTCACAGTGACTTGCAGCACTTTTCGTATCTTTCAATGTTTACAAAAGCGATCTGATAAAGTAAAACCTTATAATGTTTCGCTTTTCTGTTGATTTAGAAATGGTTTTCGCAACAAACTTATAACTGCGACTTATTGGAAACATGGAATTGTATTTTCAAAGAGAAAATAATACAAAGGTCCAAAATAAATTGTAACATAAAGATGAAATAAGAGAATCACTAATAAAATAACAAGACTAGTATATTTCCTTGCAGTTTTATAAAATCAGAGAAAGAATAATGGAAAAGATTCGTCAGTCAGCGAGCGAAGCAAACGCGCCTCGCGAGGCTTCCACCAGGTGCAAAGATGTTTCATGATTTAATTTGGGACCAAGGGATCTGCTCTATTGAATCTATTGAACCGAACAATCTTTTTATCTTAGTCACATCCCACAAGCGTTCACTTTACGTCTCCACTTTTATCGGGACTATTATTAAGTAAGCTTTGTATTGAATCATCAAACAACGTGTGATTATTTGCTACAGCAAAA
This sequence comes from Luperina testacea, assembly GCA_927399505.1. NCBI lineage: Eukaryota > Metazoa > Arthropoda > Insecta > Lepidoptera > Noctuidae > Luperina > Luperina testacea. The sequence goes on from OV656756.1 coordinate 12,778,547, forward strand.
AGACAATTTCAATACAATTCCGCGCAGTGATTGCAATCAGGTATATCGCAGTGTGACTCGATTCTATTGCTTTACTATACATTGTTAATCAAATATGAGACAGTTTTATTTCAGTACTAATGGTTTTGTAAATATTCAAATAACCGCAAGCTCACAGACACTGAACAAACGCACAAAAACAAAATCACGCATGGTTGGGCGCGCCGCGCGCCGCGAGCCTCCGGAAAAATGAATGGGCATTTTGCTATAATGGCGACCTCAGACAATACGTGTTTACTTTATGCGCATTTTATTGAAATTTGTAGCAACATTTTTGAATCATTGAATACTGGCATTTGGCAGTTGGCTGTTGTTAAACATGACGATAGCACCTACATGAAGCACTACATATCAGCTGCAAACTTTAATTCATCCAAACTTTATGTAGATATGACGATATCAAACTTTTATTTCTCAATTAGGTACTTTTCTTAACAGTGACACCTGAACACAGTTACAGAGTTGACGAAATAACTTTTAATTACATATTTTTGTGTGATATGCTCGCAGAATGTTATTGCAACGTAGATAGCTAAGGCCCGCGCCGGGCGGCGAGCGGGCGCGGGAGGAATACCAAGCAGTAGCCGCACTTCCCGGCAGGCCTCAGCTAATATTGTGCTGACTCACATACCTTCTACTAATGTACACCCTTTATCGTTTTATTTCCTTTTTACGTCAACGCTGTCGTGATGCGTCTTAATTACCTACAAAAGATGGTTACTACCTGTTCATCTTAACACACATTTAATTAATATAACTAGCAGTATCTATTTGAGATTTAATCACAGTAAAAGCGTGAATCAAATGCACAATAAAATACTTTGAACGCTGAAACCAATAAAATTAATGCAATTGGAAAATTTTCGCTAGTAGCTTACACTAGCATCCTTGGCCACAAAATGAGATTCGTTTAGAATGCACGACAAAATAGAGGCACCACTACATACAATTATTTAAATTGTAGAAAATATAATTGAAATAAGATGTCTACTCCAGTACTGCATCACAGCTCTTCAGTACAGATATTATTATAACAAAAAACCTTTATCTAGATAAATGTATTAACTTAAGGCTTTTCTTTTTTTCTTTTGAGGTTTGGAACACTAAAAATATGTTTATGATCATTTTTCTCGAGTGTGTTGAAAAACGTCGTTTGACTCGCATTGGGATTTAACGCTTGTATGAAAATGTGAGTACCTTGAAGTACCTTCTGTATTAGAAAGCCATGTCAGCATCCAGAATTACTTTTGAAATTCTCGTCTTGTTTTCAGCAAGAGGTGACTAAATGGCGATGCGACATGCGAATTCATATTAAAACTATTATTAACCGAATCAGATTCCTTTAATTCAAAAGTCATCACTAAATGAAAACTGTTATAGAGTTGCACAAAGCACAGTTCCACTAATCAATAGTAAATAGTTGTGCCTGGTTCAGTAACTTCAAATAGATGTTCGATCAAGTTTGCTATTAGAATTGAAATGGTATTCAAATAGGATGTGATTACGTATAAACAGCAGGTATGTGATGATATCCAAATTATGTGATTATAACTGAATGCATGAAGCGTGCAGTAATAACATTGTCTGTAGGTATTTAGACGGATGTGTGGCGTGACTTCGTTGTTATTGCATCTCTGCTACCGCAATGACATACGTAGCATGAATGAAAACAATGTCATATTAGACATTGTGTTTACGTTTGCATATTAATATTGTGCATATTTTTGTATGAGTTTGAAGAGTCAATTATACTTATTTTATGTCGGAAGGAAAAGATTGTGTTTGGGTTGGTGTATTGTATTTTGAGTTTATAGAGTTGATAATCTTTTCTCGACGTAAGCTCATATGCATTGGCTGCAAGTGCGTTGTGTAGTTAAGAGTGCTGAGGCAACTTTACATTTCACAGTATATTTATTATTATTGAAACTTTACCTCCTTGTCGATATTATAGTGTTGAATCAATATCGCCTTAAAGTAAGTATATAAAAGAAACGCGCCTAACCGTGCGTTAATCCCGGGGAGAATATAGCCAGTGTGTAGCTTCTCGCCCCTTTATCGTACCGTTGAAATCGTACTTCTTTGTGAGTAATCCCTCCACGTCCCAGCCATGTCGCCGACGAAGATAGAGCACGATCTTCACAAATAATGTCACATGCGATTCGTTTCAGACGACGTGACTCGCATCACCGTGGCTACCCGCCGTGCCGTGCATAATGGGATAAATATGCTGCGGTTATGTGCCCACACATGGCCCTCAAATTAAGTGAGCGCTATTTACTGCACGCGGCGGGACTTCCTTCCCCGCTTGATTAACTAGATATTATAGTGTTTACCTTTACATCTACCTTATTAAATGCAAGATGTTTGCCCGCGACGCGACCCGCGCTTAGCACGCGCGGCGCCGAGCACAGCCACGCGAGCGTACTCGCGCGTCGCCTGCATGCATTACTAACAACGTCAAAGTTCATGTTTTAGGAGGACCGAATTAAAGCTGCATTTAAGTAGAATATGTTATGAAGTTATGATAGTCACCTGGCGACATAAAACACCTTTGTAGGTAAAATAAAACACAAATAAAACAGTATGACAGGTTGTTTTATTTTATTATGTTGCTTTCTTCATTGCAAGAACGTAAAAGCATAATACTCACACTTTCTGTCTTCTACGTCAGATCACGCACAATCACGTTCACCGATAGTAAAATTATTCGTAGCCCGAGGCAGTAGCAGTAACTAATTTTCTTTTAAAATCGTACTAATACTTCGAAAAAAGTATGCAATTCCAGGAACGTCTCAAGTAAAATATGTAATTTGAGATAAAGCGGCATCCCATTCCAGATAAGACGCAGCACGACCCACGTCGAGAGCCATCCGACTCGTTACGAGCCGCCCGAAGCGAGGTGTGATACAAAATCATCAATCTTTCCCGAGATTGTACTATTAAATGCCTCTTCGCTCTTTTCCCTCGAACTCCAGACCAGAAACAAATGTAAAAAGTTGTGTGATAAGTTCAATTTGAATTTGTAAAGCCCCTTTCAGCGTTTCTCGCCTGTTTATCTCGGCGAGGAAAGAACGGAAAACACAAAAGTAAGAGATAGGAAATGAAGAGGCGGAAAAAAGTGTCGGGCGAGGAACAAACGCGGAAAAGTTGGCATTATCCGGGAGACAAGTTAAATCGCAATTTATTAGGGCGTACCAGTGGGCTTAGCACGGCCGGCGTGCAGCGATTCCTGGCCGGGGCGTCCTACCCGGACACATCGCGCATGGTGCGGGTCGCGGCCTATAGATACGAATTAACGGAAACAAGCAGCGCAAACTCGATACCTTGTACATAGGATATCAATCTATCGTATAGTATTTCTCTGACTTACGATAAAATATGTACCTCCAACTTGTAAAACTCGCACATGAGGCTAATACAAGCAAACCGGTGCAAGTGCAGCGGGCGGCGGGCCCGCGCGTGCTCATGTCGCGGTCGTACTATCGCGCGTCTCCAGCCTCATTCACAAATCTTTATTCATGCCCCATATTTACTTGCAGCGTGCGAGAGTGCGCCGCGGAATATTTTAGCATACTTTCAATCTGAATTATTGAGGCCGTATCAACATGTTGCTCTATAAAACAACGAGCTTAGAGATTTTCTTAGACTCGAGAATTTTCTATGAAATATCAATATTTCATAGAAAATTTTAAAATTTACCTACGCTAACTCTTTCAAGTATTATTTATTTATTATCTGCGAAAATAATTCTATTTTTTGTAAATAATATGATTGAGTTAATATAAAGCTTTTTTTTATAATAATTTACTTTTAGTTCCAATAAATAACAAGCGTTAATTGAAGTGAAGCATTACGCACTCATAGTGTAATTAAGTGGTGTGATAAATATCTACATGAATTGAAATGAAAGAGTAAAAAATACCTAATACCCTCGGTACTTACTTGTAACCGTAACGGCATCACATAGCATTGAATTAGCCTCCAACTAGGAAGGCTTATTCTTCACCATTTACGTCATGATAAACAGGTAAGTATTAAGATAACAAATAAAAAATAACAAATAGGCTCACCCCCTATTAAGTACATGGAACTTAAACATAACTGGTGAAATGTGAGTGTACCTACTATAGATATTTATTCATTTATTTAAACTTTTCACACAAAAAGGTACAAAGGCGGACTTAATGGCAGGCATTCTCTACCAGTCAACCAAGGGTGGTAAAAGAGATTAGATGGCAGGTGCTTTGGTTGAGAGGAACAATGATAAAAATAGTAGATTGTTTGCCAAGGGAGCAAACAACTATTTTGAAGACGAGAGTGTTTCTTTGAATCCAGAGCGCAGCGAGGGATTCAAAGCACGTTACTCGAGCTTAAAATAGTGTTGCTCCCGAGGTGGACACTCTACTTTTTATCACCCTCTATGAAAAATAAGTAAGTGCAACTTATGACTAAGAATAGTACGTTTATTTATTTACAATTTTATGTATACTATTACAAACGAAGGCAGAATGCTTTTCGCGGGGGGTTTTTTTAATTTTTCTTTTTTTTTTAATTTGGTCCTCGCGAGTTTTACTTTATCATACAGCCTGTTGTATATATTCCTTGTTCATACAATGTTCGTGAATGATCTCTTTGGTGATTGGAACTTTTACTAACAATATCCACATTCCAAATTCAAATCACCTTTAATCCCTCGGGATTAAAGAGCTATTTTAGTCCCTGTTCACGAACAATACGCTACGTCTTTTTGAATAGATGTGATAAAAAATTAACACTAGGTACATAAATACATAAATAGGATAGATATAGTATAATAGATATCTACACCTCTGCCTAACCTTGCAGGGAGTACATGCGTGATGTTTGTATTTAGTACTCGGACAGCAATTTAAACCATTTCCAAGAACACAAAAAACATAGCATAGCATAGCGTTGCATAGTCATGCAACTTTGTATTTTGTGAAATAAATCATGTGACCATAATTTAAATTCAATACAGTTGTATTGGATTTAATTATGGTCACATGATTTATTTCACAAAATTTAAGTTTTTTACAGCATTCCTGCTAATTGTGGTAGCAACTAATCGGATCCGCTTCCGTGTGCAGATTCCATTATCTGTAGGATCGTGTTCACCGGCCCATACATATTCATACCGGCCGGCGAGTCTCGCTCTTGCACGACTAAATCACCGTCGTTATGATCTCATTTTTATAATCGTATTCCCTTTTTATGTTCTCAACTTCAGGATTACTATTCTCGTATCAGTCTCTGAATCTATTTCTCCACTGAATCAACGCCTGCTCACTTCGACGCTACTTCCGTTCGGAAGTTGTAGAAACAAACTTTTTAATTAGTCTGCGAGGACAAACAAGCTGTCTCTTAGTTTCCTCGATACACTGCGACGTACATACCTACTTGTCTTTACAAATAGGATAGCTGCCTCCGTCCTCTCGATTATTTTAAGTGATTTATCGTACAATCAACCACGTGAATATTTGAAACAACTTATTTATAACATTAATTAACGAAGTTCAGATATATTTCACAGTGAAGTTGTAAATTAATTAACCACATAATTATGTGCCTGTATCTGAATCGCTCCAACTATGCAGGAAATCTAATAACATAACAGGATTGTTTGTCTAACGGCGAGATGCTTTAATGAATAGTCAACACACCGACTACGTCGCATTGTAGCAGGTCGTCATTGTTTTATTAGCGCTATCGTAGCATCATGAACAGCATGTCGAAGCGTATTGAAATAACAACTCCAGGAGCAACGTACAGCGTCGTACAGGGGCGAGAGGCCTTGAGTATGATGTGTTCGGGACGAGAAATTTTTAATAAAGCTACGCTAAGTGATAATTAATTGGTGTTGAAAGCACTGTAATTATAGTGTTAATTTGCGCGTGTCGGCGCGGGCGAGGAGAGCTCGAGCGGCGCAGTCGCGCGACGTCACGCGGCGGTGTGGCGGTGTGGCGGTGTGGACGCATGCCGCGACGTCACGCGGCCGTGTGGTGGTGTGGGCTCATGCCGCGACTGCCAGGCGCCACAATTACACAAGGCTCCGTAAATCATAAACATCAACCCTCCATTTAATCCAAATAGTCCGTCGTTAGTCGAGCAGGCTGCGTCTAATTTGTCTCCTGTAACTGTAGATTAATTTATTAACATTAATTACATGACAATACGTATTACATCATTTGTAATGAATTTTGCAAGTAAGATTACGGCTGAATAGGTTAAGTACATCATTTGGATTGCATACACATTATTACAACAAAAACTACTGAACGGATTTTGATGAAACTTTACAGTAATATAGCTTAGATCAGAATAACACAAAGTATAGTTTTTATCCCGATATTCCCACGGGATCAGAACTTATACGGGTGAAACCGCGGGGCGCTGCTGGTTCATCATAATAGCGAAAAACTGGAAAGATTTTTTAATTCATACAATCGTAAGTCAGAGAGTAGATTAGGGTCATCAAATGTTCTGCGGTCCGTCTCGCTACTTACCACCGATACGTCTTAGTGTGCCTAAACACGAGCGACACGCGTCGACGACATAGGCAAATGCAACCGTCGACAACATGCCGCTCGTGTATTTGAGCACTGTACTCAAATACACGAGCGATACGTCGTCGACGGCAGCCGCCGACGCGTCGTCGTCTGCCGCCGACACGCGTTGACGGCTGTCGCCGACGCGTGTCGACGGTTACCGTTGCCACTGTCGTCGACGCGTGTTGCTCGTGTCTATGCAAACTTATCGGACCAGTTTTAATTTAATGTCGATTTATGTCACGATATTAGGCTTTATTTTATTTGTAAATTCAGTGTTGTTATTACAAAAGCTCGCCATCCAATTTCCCCGTTTTATTAATTTTCTTTTGCAATATGTTGCATCAGTTTCCTAAACTATAACTGGCTTGCTTGATGAAACTAAATTGAGCATAACTTTTTATGGGGCTTTTTGTTGCGAACTCTTCTAATATATGTAGCTACTCAACTTTATCCAGTGAGACAGCGAGTAATGTCAGACTACTTGGAGCATATTGTACAACAATATTTTAAACGTGTGGTCCTTATTGTGTACGATGATAGTAAGGGGTTCTACACACTCGTCCTGGTTGGAATGACAGCTGGGCGGCAAAATCGAATATGTAAAAAAAACCGTGTCGGACCATGCACAATGAAGGGTTCCGTAGTTGAGATGAATTTATCCCATGAGTTTAGTTAACTTTGTTCTTGAAAAAATGTTTTCCCATAAATCGATAATAGGTAATACGGGCTGGAGTCCGTAACTCCACTCAATACGCGTATTTTGCGTACATAAATCGATAATATATCATAGTCAATTCTCCAACTGCAAATGTAAGTTTATAATCTTTTTTTTTTTTTTGTGATGTATTTACCCGCGACAAATTAACGATTTTCAGAGATCTAAGGGTCCGTAAATCTACGTTATTGATATTAATTTCAACATGATACCTTCGCCCATTCCTGAGAAAAAGCTTATTGACATAGAGACGGACGGACTGCGAAGTGATCCTAAGTATAAGGGTTTCGTTTTTTCCTGTGGAGCCTAACGGCTTTTTTTAGGGTTCCGTACCCTAGAAAAAGAGGGCACGAGCCGAATGAAATCCGAATATAAATATATAGTTATTGCTACGAATCGGGTTTGTTGTTTTGTACTGAATCGAATGTACCGATCCGAACAAGTGTGTAGCACCCGTAATTACCAGTGTGATATGAACAACAGAAAATAATAATTGCATTGGACAAATTCTGCCGATGAAAATGCAATTGGATTTATGGCTAGCGGATGATAGAGCTAATATCTAGATACATTCATATTTGTATATGTATGTATAGTTTATGAAATAAATAATGCAGTGACTATGAGCCATTTCGCTTTGAAACGAAAAATATTTTCAAAGTGCCATCAATACATTTCATTCAATTTGCATGAATTTTTGTCCACTGCAGAGTGCTTTAGCTTTTACCACTTTTGTTACTACCTTTCAAAACTGCCAGATTTATGATTCTTTTTCGGTATCTATATTTGATTGAAGTTTATAAAAACAGGACAGTTATATGTTATTAGGTAGGTAGGTAGTAGATAGAAATTATATGTATAATTATTTATAACACACATAACATAACTAACGAACTAAATTAATTTAAGCTTTTTATTTTGTATGTACTAACAATAGGCTAAGATTTTACTAACATCATATGGACTAATGGTCTGAAATAAATAAATAATTATTATTATAACATAACATAATTCAACATTAAATAAAAAAAAATATGTGTAGAAGTGTTATTTATAACCAATTTACTAAATAAATATCATTTATATTAACATCACGCCTTTTTTTCACGAAGGGGTTAGGTACGCCTAAGTGAAGTCGTATAGCATACACACTACGGACGGCTACTGAGAAATTCCTAATGGAACAATCCAATAAAACTTTGCCCGACCGGGAAATCGAGCCCAGAACCTTATTTATTTATTTATTTATCCATTTATTTCAGGCGTCAACATATAAAACACATACAATACAATATTAATATAACTCAAAAATACTATAAATACATACAACATTAAAATTACATTAAAAACGAACAGCTATAAAAACTAACGCACACGAAGTGTCTGCATCGTGTTTCGCTGACAACACGACGCGTGTGGCTTTTCGTGCTTATGCTCAGTAGCAGATATCTACAGTCACGAGCACTAATATGTCAACACTTGGCAACTTTCAATTGCGACTTTTTCGTGAAATAACGAATGTAGCGTTGAAATACGACACTTTACACAAACCTATGGGTTCGAAAATACGTTGTTCGTAATAACATAAAATTTCATTCAAAACTTAAGGAGAAAATCGTCTTTGAATAAAGCCAAGTGTATACATACTTATGCTCGTGACTGTACATGCTTTAATTTGTCAGTAGTACAAGCTATTTTATAGTATTTTTATTTGCATTTAATTACGTGACATAACTCATGATATTTTTAATGACATTTAAAGAGAATACTGACTATTAAAAAGTACTCTGTGATACTGACTGTGAATGTGAGTACCATGAAGGCTAGATTGAATACATGAATTTGGAACGAGGTATTCCACTCAGAGCACTGATTTCAACCGTGTCTGGCGGTTTTGAGTAATTTATATATGGTTTACGCAAATGTCCTGCAGATCTGGTAGTGTCGTGTGACGGGTCATTGAGCTCCCTCAAATAGGGTTAAGCTATACGATGACTGCTCTTTCTTCAAAAAGCCCTACCGGACATATTGTTAGACTCACATAAAATCCAAATAATATAATTTTTGGGTTTTAAAAGAGCATGACCTCTGAGTTTGTTTCGACATTTCTTCTCTGGGATCAGTCAGCTAGAAAATGACGGCGCCATCTGCATAGTTTTAAAATATTGACGGTTAAAAAGTGTTTTAAAGGTTAAAAATTAAAAACATTTAGCTTCTGACCGCGACTTCGTCCACGTAAAATTTTCTTGTTCCCCTGACACCCCCCGTCGCATCTCATCCCCTACCCGCGCTGTGACTTCGTTTTTGCTTAGCTTTCTTTCTGACTTTTTTCTTTTTGCTCGACTCCTAAGGGTCATAGCGTGATGTTAAATAGCCTATATAGGCTTTCTCAAGAATTAGGCTATCAAATACAAAAAGATTTTTTCAAATCTTACTGGTAAGTAGTTCCAGTGATTACCCCCTACATACAAACTTACAAACTTTACCTCTTTATAATATTAGTATAGATAATAAGATTTATCGCCAAGTATTACGAATTCATTCGATTATCAAATTCACGAGATTTTCTTTTCTGTATTATTCATCACGTCGTCGCCGCATGACAGTCCGCGTGTTTTGTACACACACAATCTGTGATACGTCCGTTTTGAAGGTTTGCATTTTGTCCAGTTTTAAATAAAGGGCGAGGGCAAAGCGGTGCTGATGGTTGTTTGGGAAATTGCGGAAAATTGCCCGCGGAAAAATTACGCAGAGAAGCGGACGCCGGCCACATGGCGCGCGACGATACGCCCTACATAACTGATGACTTTTCAATGGCCATTCATTCGCGGACACGCCGACAGCGGCCACCGGCTCGCCCTTAGCACCATACATATATTTATAGAACCGCTCGTGTGATCATGGCTGAAGCAATTACCTCTATTGCCGACTATGACACTCGTTTGTTATACATTTTTGCGTTTAAAGCCGCGTGTACCTATTCAGTTTGGATGGCTCCACTATTACTTTTAGAGAAACCAATTTATCAATAGGTACTTACTTATATTTAATAGGACGACCAGTGGTGGCCCAGCGGTAATGGCTGCGTCTAACGAGTTGTAGGTCGTGGGTTCAAACCCAAGCGGGTACTTTACTTTCTGTAAATTATTTTATCACCACTGCTCTCAAAACGGTGTAGGAAAACATCGTGAGGAAACCGGCATGACCTAGAACCAAAAATTCGAAAACATGTGACATCCACCAACCTGCAATGTGCCCGCGTCGTGGATTACGGCCCACTCCCTCTCTCAGAAAGAGAAAGCCTAGCAGTAGGAACATTATAGGGTGACTGTGATTTAATAGGAGAGAGGTAAGCTTGTTTGTTCTTATGATTGTAAAGCAGCTTAGTTAGAGATTTTGATCTCATAATGATTACCCTAGAGAAACATTGATAAAGCAGAAGAATTTAAAATCAAATACCGTTTCCTAGTACAGGTACCTACATATTCTACCCCGATCTAATCTACAATTTGTATTCTACCTAATGAATAATGATAGGCCGGCCCCTATCACAAGGGACTCAATCCCGATATTGACAAAATGTCTGTGTAGGACAATAAGTACTACCTCTTTCATTCCTGGCTTTCAAGAGCTTTCAAGAGCACAGACGTAGGTACCTGTTTTATTAAAAAAAAAATTATAATTAAAAACATATGTGAATAGAACAAATCAATCAAAGCAATGGCAGTCGTATCAAATAAATATATAATTTATGGAGTAGTGTAACTGCCGTTAAACTAATTAGAAAGTTCAGACTTGATTCTTGAACGGGAAGCATCAATCGGAAAAGTCCGAAATAAGGATTCGGACATAGTAGAGTAGGTAGTTATGTATTTTATAAGTTAGTAAACTGTTTTACACTATTCACTTACATGTTTATCGAGAACTAGCTGCACTCCGCGGTTTTACCCGCAAAGGTATTGATCCCGTAGGAATATCGGGATAAAAGTATACTATGTCCGAATTCTACTCCCCATGTGCCAAATTTCATCCAAATTCATTCCGCAGTTTTAGCGAGAAAGCGTAACAAACATACAAACAATCAAATCTAAGTATTTAAATATTAGTTTAGATAAGGACAATAAAAATAAAAAACGCTTTGGCAAATTAATTAACAAAATACCCAGCTTAATTCACATCCATATCGTTAACAATACTTACAAGACTGTGAAATTCTACCTTCAAATTCATACATATCGCACACTTTTGTAAACCAAATGATACATACCTAATTCATATTCGAATTACCAATACCTTGTTCTGCATTTAAATTAAAATGCCATATCCGTATTGATACAAATGTATTCATAGCTTCGCGGTCAGTCTAGGTGGATGGTATCGACATAACGATGCGATGCATACAGGGGGAGCGTGCATTTATTTCGGCTAATAGGATTATTTCCTTTTTAGTTGAGGTTAAAGAGAGTTTTCACAACATTTACATAGTCGTCTGACTATTCGGTTCTTATTGACGCTTATGTAAGTGTATACTGGCTTATTTGACAAATGTCTGATAAGCATGATCAGCCAATAATGTTTCCACTGTTCGGACACAGGCCTCCTCTCGGTGAGAGGGCCACCACGCAGGCCCAGTGTGGGTTGGTAAATGCTGCATGTCTTCGAATTTGGGTCGTTCTAGGACATGCCGGTTTCCTCACGAAGTTTTCCTTCACCGTTTTGAGAGCAGTGGTGATAAAATAATTTACATAAAGTAAAGTGCCTGTCAAGGTTCGAACCTATGACCTACAACTCGGAACTCGCGGACGTTACCACCGTGCCACCACTGCGCTCATGATAATACTAAATCTGCAGAGCTATTCTGTAAAAAAATCACCGCAAAACTGAGGTAAAGTGAGCGTGGAGTGAGCTTTCAATAGTGTCAATTCCTAGCGTCATGTATGTAGGTACAATACAAACTCACTTCACCTAAGTTTTCACGGTGAGATTTTTACAGAATAGACCGCCTGTAGTCAAGTATGCATGACTGGTAAAAATCATAGTCACAAGCTTGCTTGGTCATAATTTAAACCGAACATAAAAGACACAATTAAAACTTTGCAATAGTTCATTGATGGAAGAGCAGACAGAAAGCTTGCAGTTTCCGATTCCGTCGGGTTATTGTCGTAGCGCAACAATTGAAGACAGGAATAGAGCTTGAATAATTTATTTTAGGTACAGTTGTCACGTGTTTGAACAGGGTGAAACATGGGCGATTCACTCAGCCAAACAGTGGCGCACAAAGCAAGAGCACGGGCCGTCCACCCGCTCCGGTGCACCGTTTTTCCGCCTCTCAACCTTTAAATTGAAACAAAATCGTACACACCGTTTCAATTGCCTTTATACACGTGCCTAACTGATGCACACGGGAAACACGCGAAAATTATAAATGCTGCATACTGTACACCCATGAATGATTTTTTGAAACATATCGTTTAGTATTTTCACATTTGAAATCTTATCCCGAGGAGTGTTTGTAGCACTGCAACTGGGATTGTAGTAGGTATACACAGGCGTAGTTGGCGAAGATCGAGTTTCTAGATAAATCTAAAAGGAGAAGTTTGTTTCTTGGACATATAAAGAGCAGACGTCAAACGAGGTTGTTTGACTTTCTACGTTTTGTTTCATTTTCGTGGTTGGGGAACAAGTCGATAGGGCTTTTTCGTAGGAAGAGACTATTCGCAACATCAAGGGACTAGTTGATATGGTGACACGGACCAACAAGGACAGGATGAATTCCTTTTCCGGGAATTAAAAAAAAAACAAGCAGTATTTTTATTCAATTTCCCTTTTTAGGGTTCCGTGGCTAAATGACAAAATTGGAACCCTTATCATTCGTCCAGTTTGTCTGTCTGTCTGTCTGTCTTTCCGTTCGTACGTCACACAGCCATTTTACTCGGAGACCGTTGGCACTACATCGACATAATTGCTGTTGGCTGTTGTGAAATTAGAAGAAATTGTAAATTTTGATACAAGAGGGCAAAGTTAAGTCCGGAGTCCGGCATCAAGCAGCCTGCTGTATTTCTTCGATTCGTGGGAGTTTCAGTGCCTTAGGCATCTTCTGGACACGCTCGTTCCACCATAGACCTTATCCATCGCTTTCCATCAGGCGTGATCGACGTCAAGAGCGGGCCAAATTTGAAATAAAAAAAAAATTGTCATTATACTCAAGGCGGTAATGCAACCCGAGTAGAATAATGGAACCAAGAGTATACTTGACAAATGTAGAGGCACTGACGTGAAGCTGCCCAACAGCCTATTATAAAAACATAAAAACTGAATATTTTTAATTACATAACAATCTTAATTTCTATAATTATTTATTTAAAGTGTTTACATAATTTAAAAAGCTAATAGTCTTAAAATAATAATATGTACAAGTATATAAAAAGGAGGGGAAATAATCAAAGGGCACCAAAAAGTTCGTCCGCCAGGAAACGTGCCCAAAAGGCTGGCAGCATTACCACGTTGTATGGCAATGCTGATTCTTTGGCCAAAAAATAGGCCAGCCCTCTGGTCACGTGAAGAGTCGACCAACCGCTTGGCGATGTCCCAAAATACAAAGTGGGCCCTCGGGCCCCATGGCTCAGAGTTTCAACCCCAAACAGCTCAAACATATAAGTTCCAAAGAGATTGGAGTATTTGCGATGTTTGAGATTTTCCGCACCCGCAGCAGCCGCCCCAGCACAGCCCACCGTGCTTGGAAGATGGGATGGCGCAAGGGTGTCGACACACGTTGCATGTCACACCAAAGGCCTACCAACCTTCCAAGGCATTACGGTCATTCCGTCTGGTCTCTGCTAAGTCATTGGGTTCTTAAACGCTGGCACCCCGGCGGTGACAAGAGTACGACGGATGATGTCATTGATGCTGGCATGCCGTGCTATCCGGCCTAGCTTTTACTTATCTTAATTACTTAATGTTAATTTGTTAACAAAAATAAATAATTAATTGATAAAATACTTATATGTTTATTTATCATATTTTGTTTATTTACTCAGTATAAATATTCACATTAGAATTAAAAAAAAAGCCATGACATGAAGGATTCGCTAAAAAGCGCATCTCTGACTAGTATATTTCTCTGTGGCGCGCATTTAAGAGGGCGCCGACCAAACAAACGGTGAGGGCGCCACTAGGCGATCGGCGTAGCCTTAAAAAGCACGCGTTTTAAATACACTATACTCTGAATCTAAAAGTAAAGCAATAAGAGTCACTTTCCCAGCTAGTGTGTTGAAAAATAATTAGGTGTAGCACTCCCAATACATGCAAACGAGGGATGAAAAAAAAAATCTGTGCACATGCGGTGTTGTTAGATCCCATGATTTTTACAAGTGACTTTATTTGTTTAAGTAAATAATTAGTGATATATGCCTTTCTAAAGTCAAGTTCAAAATATGTGTCCAGAAACATTTTCAAGTACCTATATGAAATAACAAGGAAGTTTTTTGAATATAATTAAAAAACACTTTCAATAAAAATATTTTAAAGTAGTTAAGACGTGTAATATGTATTTAAGGTGATGGGATGTTCGGTTAATTCGGTAGCAACCGCAGAAATAACTTTGTTTTTCACAGTTTCACTGTACTCAAAATATTACGCGCTTTGACTTGGAGTTGCGGACTATTACTACTAGACTACCCGTATGAAATAAAAAAAATAAAATAAAATGTATTTAAATAGTCTGAATTAAATACATTATATTTTATTTTTTATTACCTCACCTTTTCACAATTTCTTTGAGAAATACAAACTTTTTTTTTGGCTGTCGATAAAATCAATATTGTGCAGGCGTAAAAATTTATTCCGACTACGGAATGTAACGGAACTCTTCACTTTGCGTGTTCCGACGCGCACTTACCCGGGTTTTCAGGACCATGTTAAAAGATTAAAGTTTGTTATAGCAACTAGCGGGGTTCTTAATAAAAATTACAGCGTTGCTTATTATGTTATTGCTTACGATGCCATATTTAAGTAAAAAACTATTTAAATCTTATTAGAAGTATAGGTAAAAGTAGTCAAAGAGGTCGAATAAAATACTGTAGTGAACTGATGGCTCATGTTTATTGTTCAATGCTATTGCGGTTTAAAAGTACTCCAGTGAAGTCACTCTTCTGACATCGTCTTTTAGAGGTTGCTTTTTAGGGTTCCGTAGTCAACTAGGAACCCTTATAGTTTCGCCATGTCTGTCTGTCCGTCTGTCCGTCCTCGCTTAATCTCTGTGACCGTTAGCACTAGAAAGCTGAAATTTGGTAGCAATATGTATATCAATCACGCCGACAAAGTGGTAAAATAAAAATTGGAAAAAAATGTTTTATTAGGGTAGCCCCCCTATATGTAAAGGGGGAAGTGATTTTTTTTTAATTTCAACCCTAACGTGTGATATATTGTTGGAAAGGTATTTAAAAATGAATAGGGGTTTACTAAAATCATTTTTTGATAATGTCAATAATTTCGGAAATAATCGCTCCAAAAGTAAAAAACAATGTGTCCCCCCCCCTCTAACTTTTGAACCATAAGCTTAGAAAATATGAAAAAAATCTGAAAAGTAGAACTTTATAAGGACTTTCTAGGAAAATTATTTTGAACTTGATGGAAACAACAGTTTTTGTACAAAAAAGACAAAAAGTTGTACAAAATAATTTCTGGACTAAGTTTGTAGTATAATCGTATATGCAAGCATTTTTTTAACTTTGTTTACATATTTTGTTATCCTGAACGTATCTTTTTTCAGACAAAATCAAAAAAATAATTATTAAAATCGAATCCCAATATTTTAAGATCTATGATCGACTACGATTATTACGCGAACATAATGGATAGGTACCTACTTTTATACTCATAAGTGGGAACACTTATTGTGACGGACGGGAAACTACGGAACCCTACACTGAGCGTGGCCCGACACGCTCTTGGCCGGTTTTTTATATAAATCTTCAGTAGAGTTATATAAGGATATAACTCTTGGTAAGGACCAAGAAGGTAGGTCATTTCCACTTTTAGACTGGCTTGTTTTGCTACTGTTCAATACTTTTTCTGTTTACGCATTTTAAAGCACATTTTCTATTGAGGACTGTTCCGTTAACACTTGTCATAAATGACAAGTGAGTAAATCGTTGTTCAAAGGTGTTAAGTAGTGGGGAGCATAGCATAGTCGTCGCGGTGTCTCCTGAGACCCAGCCACCCGAGCTACCCGAGCCACCCGAGCCACCCGAGCTACCCGAGCCACCCGAGCTACCCGGACTACCCGGGCTACCCAGCCAGTCGGAGCAGTCGAGACTCTTTTGATACATATTTTATGCTCTTCACTATCCTAAAACACATATCTCGCGATCTCTTTTTGCTTAGATTAAAATAGTTTATTTTACTTTCTTTTATATGTATGATTCTCATTGATATTCACTTCGGTCTTTCTTTTTGAATATCATCGCCAACATTTTGAACTTATTGGTAGCTGAAATATATCGACATCTTTTGATTGAAAAACCTCTGCAATCGTAGGTATAGACTGCCCATTATACGTGCTAAGTTCAATGTCTGTGCTAATCCGGGTTTTACAGTCTTGTAATTTTTGCGAACTTGTTTTGAAAGGGCAGGAAGATTACAAAAAGGAGAGGGTCCCGGTTGAAAGAAGACCGGATAAAAAAAACCTGCGGTCGGAATTTGTGGCGGAGAGGGTGGCTAGTAGTACTTCCTTGCTCAAAATTACACATTATCGACATTTTGGCATAAAGACTGGTAAAATAAACTTATTGAAAAATCCAATAGGCGAAAGAGATTACATTTTTGGAGTTGGAGGTACTTTTACTTGTGATTAGATTTGCAAAATATATCTACATCACTGTATGCGGATAAGCTTCCCTAGTGATGTTCCACAGGAAACTTGTTTTCGATGTGGCTCCGCTAACAGTTAAATAAATTAGATAAGACGGGATACACGCCGATGGAGGCACTTAGCAACTTTCTGTTTTGTCAAGGCTTTTATGTGAGTATCTACATATAGTTAACCATTAGGTTGATTCCAATAGTGTGGATATTTTCACACAACATAGACTAATTAATTTACGATAAAAAATTTGCAAAAATAAAAACTAGCAGCTATTATCATAAAATGTAAATTTATATTTAAAAATAAAAAAATTACATAAAATGTAAAGTTTACTTTAAAACAAATGAAAACCAAAAAACCACTCAATTAATTGCAGTACTTTCATTATGATATTGGTCCGTAAATATTCGTGGCTGCACCTCATCCCTCTCCGGGAGATTCAGCAGTCCGCTACGGTGAACAATCCTGGAGTGATATTGCCATAATCAACACGCTTGACAGGCAGATTGGTGATCGCACTACGCTGTTATTTGTTCACGGATCGATGCCACTGTCTATCATTCGTGGTGTTTACCAATACCATTTTACAACGGTTATGAACTTACGGACGGGCATTTACTGTTTACTGCGTATAATCAAGCAAAGCATTCCCTTAAAATACTTGCACAATTTATTCATGTCTGTACACACGGCACCACGTAGCCAACATTGGCACTGTTTTACATAAATCAGGAAATCAAAGTAGCATTTTTTCTTTTTATCGTTTCCTCTTGAAAAGTCCCACAAAGCTAAGCCACCGCAGCGCACTGGGAACAGACACGGAATATTGTCTGCCTGCCCGACTCGCATTTCTAAGCTCGGACGCTTCATTTAATCAAAACCTTGTCCTTTGAGTGTTTATTTGACAAAAGTATCTTCAACTAGCTTGGTATTTTTCTATTTGGTCTACGAATGCTAATCCATTAACATAAAATAAAGTAAACCCTCTGTGAGTCATCTGGTTCCGTATATACAGGTTCTACAAAGTTAGAGTTAAATAGTACCTAGAGCGTAAAAATAGCGGTGCAATAACAAGTAGTAAGCCAGGAACTGGTTCATGTAATTTCGGTAATATAATCGAAAGAACGAGTCACTTGTAAGGAAAGTTTTAATATCTATTCCGATTAGATTCAGTGTCAGGAAGGAACGCAGATAGCGTCGGCGGAGTTGGAAGGAAATATTAGATGGATCGGGCTTCGAATACAAATATGGGGAGATAGGGAAATCGGATTTGCCAGTAGTCCCAGACGTGTCGTATTATCGGACTCTTTTTGTGAAACATATCACATTTTAATAAGACAAGCTTCCAATACGACGTCTTTCATAACCGCTGTATCGCGTCCACTAAAAAAGGGTTCCAGAGATAAGTTATTACAAGACAGTGAATAGGAAAATGAGTTACAGTATCATTTTGTAGCAATGGTGGGTAGCTACTGTGAGATTACATACTTCATCTGTTTCACGTCTATAATAATTACTTTACTATATTAGGTAGATGCGAGTAATTAGAAGTACCTAAATTACAAAAATCCTGCCGCAAAGAGTCCGCTGCAATGTTGAGACTATCGGGTTTTCATAAATACGGGAATAGGAATCGTATTCGATCTTTATTTGAAAATCGAGACTTGGCAGAGCTATCCCTCAAGGGTTGACCTTTACACTGTCACCCTTTTCCAGACCGATTTGCCGCTAGATTCAACAGATTAAGGACTTCATTTTGTTCTTTTTCAACAATTTACGGATTGAAAACCAACATATCTATTTCTTGATTGTTCTTGCCATAGTTGAACAAGCTTTTTTTTTTTTTAAAGATCAAAGTCTTCTTGACTGAAAGCTTTTTATTTTATGAAATGTTTCGATAGGAAACACTATAGTCTTGTTTATTTATTTATTTAAATAACATGGGAGACTTACAGCTCAAATAAACAGATTAAGGACAGTACATTAGTTTGAAAGTTAATTACAGGTCTCCAAATAAGAACTAATTTTGTAATTGAATTTAATGAGGAAGAGAATCTGTTTAGGGTTTTATAAAACTTAAATGAGTATTTTGCTTACCTTTCGTATCTATACGTGGCCTCGCTGTTCGGCATGGTTCCGCACGGCTCCGTACGATGTGGCTCGGCTACGGCGTCCAAAAGTACAAGAGTCGGGTCGTGCCGCGCCGCCCGCGCCCGCGGTGGATTGTTCGCTCACTAATTAAATCTCGCCGACGACGACGCGGTCTCAAACCGACAGCCTCTTAATTATTGTTCTGGCTCTTAACATCTGTCTTAATGTCACTTTCTGTTTAATTCCGAAATTCTTTGACTTTAGATATGTTATAAATGTTAATTTCTTCGTGTAAAATCTTAATTATTATTAAAGTGAACCGCTTCAGTTTAGGGTATAATTTTAATTAAATAAATTTATCTACATTTATCGAAAAAGTATTTGGTGTAATGTAATGAAATCTCATTAAACTGACTTGTCCGCCGAAAACTGAAGAGCAAGCACGTACCTACGTCCGCGTCCAATTGCTAATACTTTTTTCATGTTGGTTAAAAAAGCTCTTATTGCGTTAAGAAGGTAACTGCGAAAACATCCGAAAGTTTTTAATTTTCTTACTGGTATACAAATTGGTTTCTGAAGTTACAAAAGGAGCACACGCCGCTCCCCGCGCGTGGCGTCCGACGGTCGAATACAAATTAAGAGGCAGACTTCGTTCGCGCAAAACTAGTTAATGTGTGCAACGTCTGGATTTGAGATAGTTCTAAAAGCAAAGCGACTATCTACGAAAGCTAATCATTCACTTTATAACTTATTTGTGTTTTCGCGAAAATGCTCGTTAGGAAGGAGAATTTATGTAAATTTTCCTTAGACAGATACATCTTACAGTTTTAGTTGGAAAATGCTTCATTTTTTTGTGGAGCTCCTTGTTACATATTTTTAAAGAAATCAAAAGTTACAAGTTCTTCCTTCGACAGTAGAAAAATTCATAATATAAACAAGTTTACCATTGCCATAGGCACTA
Organism: Luperina testacea; assembly: GCA_927399505.1. Taxonomy (NCBI): domain Eukaryota; kingdom Metazoa; phylum Arthropoda; class Insecta; order Lepidoptera; family Noctuidae; genus Luperina; species Luperina testacea. Next base: position 12,798,787 of record OV656756.1, read on the forward strand.
GAGAATCTTTACATATTTGAATTTAAGAAATGAATAAAAGTTCTAATTAGTACTCAGCAGGTAGGGGTCGAGGCGGGCTGCGTCGAACGCTTTCTTAATTATTTATGCGCTGCAGGCTGAATAAGGAACACATTTGCTTCACTGCGCCAAATTAAGACAGATACTAAAAAAAGCTTCTTATTTATTCCATTCTGAAAGATTTTTTTGGTAAACAAAAAAGTTTACAGTTTGAAACAACTGCACTTATAATTTTAATATGTAAACATTACAAAATAAAAACGTGGTCCGCAGGAAATATCGATAATGCCTTTTTACTTATTTATATAACTACATTTGGAAAGTCAAATTAGTTCAGTACATTTTTAAGAAGTAGAGGAGATCGGTCGGAGGCAAGTTGGACTCGCAGCGCTCTCCAGTACAAAGGGCCGGAGCACAGCGGGCGGAAAGTTTTAATATCCCTCCGACTGGATTCAGCCGCAGCCGGGGATGAAGGTACGGCCGTATTGAAAGGAAATTCGCATTCAACACTAATACGTATATCGAATGATAAGGAAATCGACCAAGTCGGTTTGGTTACCGAGATTTTTTTGTACGTTGTTAAAATTAACTTCTTTGAGAGTTGGATATTTTGTGGTCTAAATATTCTAATTTGATTTAAGATAAAATACGTACAGGACCTACCTACATTTGCAAAATGGCATGACATTCTCCCTAGATATTCCAGTTAATATTTTTGATATCCCATAAAACCAATAACGTTTCTTTCAAGTTGGCAAACTCGATAATAACATTAGCTTAAATTACGATTACCTACGAAATATTTCGAAATACCAATAACGAAATGTCAATAACATTCACAGTCCAACATTTGTCGCGGTTGTGTAAGACGTCGAAAGATTATTTTTCGGGTGTCCGACTGCGTCGGCAGGGCAGGAGGGTGCGTCGCTGAGCGGACGAAATGGGGACGACTCTAAATCCATATTCGATCAGTAGGATCTGCACTGAGCCGATCTGACAAGCTGCCGATCTGTTTTGCATTTATATAAACAGCTTTTTACCTCTAATATTGGCACTCCTCCGAGTTGTTCCGAAAACTTTGGACGGTAATATAAGCACCTACCTATATTTTGGGTAATGTCCTACTATTTAGAAATGTATCTCTACATATATACGAGTATGTATATGCGAAATATGTTGGCTATGTTCCAGACTGTAAGTAGAGAATAGAACTATGGACATTGGGGGAAATGTAGTTAGTTTTTAAACTTTTTCGTGATGCTAAAGCTTTCAGAAGCTTTCACAGGTTCCCTCAGTTGCAACCGTAGATGAACATTAATTTAATTACATACCAACGTAGGTGCCTATATTTTATGTTAATATTTTGTCAGGGGGTTTCATCACGTTACGTGCGATCTTTCCAAGAACACGTAGCTATGTTCCAGTTTGCGTATACGTTCGGCTGACAGGAAGTGGTGCGAGAGAGGTGCGATGGGGTCCGGGGGGCGGTGGCTGGACCTTCATCAAGCGGTTGACTGGTATTAGGGCGTGCAATTGTTCCAGTGCGCCGCATTCCACACTCTATACAACACATATTTCACTCTGTGATTTCACAAATTAGCACCCATGTCTGGCAAGGGTCCGAATCGTCCAAAAAAACTAATCATTCATCCGGACACAGAGTTCTTTACGTGAATATTTTGGACACTCAACCGCTGGTACAATTAAAATGTTGGAAATCCCATATTCTGTTTTCGTTACGTATCATGGAACAAAAACTGTTTGTTTAAAAGGTGTAATTACAAAATCCCTCGTGTACTGAATTTTCCGGTGTTTTCGCGCGGTGTACGAGTACGTGCCGTAAAAATAATTCGACGCTCCTCGGGGATCGTTTGTAAAACGTCACGCGTAAAACATATTATAAAGCCAATAAAACGTGTTTACAAGGGTGAGTAGAGCTCGCCGTCCTCGGGGCGTTTCGTTTCCGCGCGATATCCGTAAACATTTTAGCGCTGCAATAAATTTAACATTATCCAAGTCGCGAGACATTCTGTTTTCTTCCGTCCCGGGATCAGTTGGTTAACGGTTGTAATCTCGGCTGTCTCGGATTTTCTGCTCTCTGGTAACAGGAATTATACAATTATGTGGCTTTCGCATGTTTCTTCCGCTCAGCTTTATTTATGAGGAGTTTTTATTTCTTCCGTTTTTGCTGTCATCACTTTACGTGGATTATAAATGGGTAGCGTTTTTTTCGTCCTATTAATCGATTTCTATTCCTGGCCAATGTCTGCCAACACAAAATACATTTTTTTGAGCAGACATGTTAAAAATGCTTACTGTGCCTTGGGTTCTTTACCTTCTGCGTAATTGTTTTGTATAGTCGACGCTATTTTCAAAATATTATAATGATGTCCATTTTCTCAAAACGACTTCATGGAGAACATCCTTAACTTTTCTACAAACATTGACATTGAGTATTGAGTATTCTAGATTATAAGTACAATTATTAAAACAACATTCAACTGCGTAATACAATCTGAACTAAACGTGATTTTTCCTCGCTTATTAAGCTTCACTAGTATAAACGGTAGATTGGGCCGGGAAATCCGGTGAGGCCCGGGATCTCGAAAAGCAACCTCAAATTAGTCGGAGAAATTAAAAACCGCCCTGTTTTTCTCGGAGCGTCTGTCAGGGGTGCCTCGAGTGGCCACGGGGTACACTGTTTTGGTCAATGAACGCCCATCTGCTCTCATTATGTCGTGAAAACACTCGCTCTGAATTTTATGAGACTTATAAATGTTTAACAACGCATTTGAGCGGTGAATACCACAATTTTATGGATCAGTGGTCACATGCCTTTAGAGCACGAGCTCAATATAAAAACACTGATATAAATTTATGGCCTGAATAAAATGTGTTTCATCGAAAAAGTTTAAAAGCTGCATCGAGAGCACAAAACAAACGATACTAATAATAGCTTCCAATGCTGACCAATCCTATAAAAGAAATATTCTTCCACTTAATTAATTAAGAGAGTGAAACCAGCTAATACGTTCACAATAGATTAATCAGAGCATGTCTGCTGTCTGCATTGCAATGCCCTTTTGCAACGCTGATCCACTTTTCTACGGATGCCAGATTAAAGGGGAGAGTAACAAAATGAGAAATGGAACGATTTCAGGACGCATTGTTAGACGGCCGCCCGTTGTCGGATTTATGACAAAGAACAGCGGATGATTCAATCAAGCCGGTTCTTTAGTTTGTTATATTCATGTTACAGGAGCCCATCTACGAGCCTTATTGTTATCACAACGTAGCTTTTTTGCTCCATTTGCGCGTTTTCTCCTCTTAAAATCATTTTTCTAGGAATTCTGATGTGGATACTGGATATACCATAACTATACTATTTACCAACCCCTAAGTAATATTAGTTATTCTGTACCTATATGCACCCATTTTTATCTGCATGGTCGTAGATGTATTTGATAGACACCCACTTTTCCTTTCAGACGGATTTGAATTTGTTTCTTTCATTTATGTTCGTATAAAATCCTCTTTAATCAAATATTATCAGTGTATTTAATTGTGCAAATAAGCAGGTATATTGACGTGGAGTGCCCTTAAATGTTTTTCAAGGTAAGTTACCTATCAATCGAAAACACTGTGTCTTCTTGTAAACTACAATAATACATAAAATGACACTATATTCAAATTATTTTCAAATTGCACAGAGGAATTTCGAAAATGGTATGTTTGTAATAAGGGATACTCTAGCGGTGGAATGTTATGCATTCAACACTATACTAACGTGCATACGTGGAGGAGGTAGTATTTCTCGTATTTTCCTCTCCATACGGGAAGTCGCATAATCATGTAGATACTTAAATTCCTGTTTTGTTTACTTTACAAACAACTCGTGCGTTATGATATTGTTATTTGAATAAAATGTATGTTAACTGCGCTCACAAGTTTAAGAGGCGATTGTATAAAAGGGCAAACTTTTCGTAAATAGGTATTCAGTGCAGGGGAGCAATTTACAATTTAAATATTCTTAATGTCTCCAAGTTGTCGCAGCGGGAGGGGGCTGGGGGTCGCTCCGGGAGTGGGGGGGGGGCACAGGCACGGCAATAGCAGCGACTTCCACTACATCAATCACTCGCGGACGCTGCGTCTGAACATTTCTAATTATTCGCCGCGCTTTGAATAGCCCGAATTCTTATTACATGTCCACACCTACATCAGTGTTCAGTTCAGTCAGGTATGTACCGATAGCAGCTAGATGAACCTGTTTTTGGAAAGTGACGATACGAATAAATACCGACTCGCTCCACGGCAAACTTCATACAGTAAAATCGTGACAACAAGCCCGGAATTAACTCGTGTAATATTGTCGCGGAACTTTAGAATTTTCCTAATTAAAGTAGATAAAAACAACTAACTATATGCAGCAGATAGCAGGCGGTGTTTCCTGACTTTATTTTGAGTAACATTACAGACAGGAAGGTGAAACTTAATTTGAGGGCGCGTTCTGCATATTTTGTGAGAGGCGTGTTTGCTCACAAACGTCGCGAGGGTCGCTCGTCTCGAGAGGCCCTCCAGTTCAAGGGCTTGAGGTGACAGCGCCGTCTAATCTCCGAGCTTCGAGTTTATCTCATTGATACACGTGAACCACTTCCAGTGATAATTCACTGATCAATTACTGCCAGGCTTGTACAATTCTTATGTAGATTCATATTTTACAGGGCCAAAGGTCCTACCTTTTCTAGGTAGGATGTTACTATATATATAATTTAGTTAAGACTCACTTCAAGGAATGTTTTTAATCATATTACTTCCATCTTAATTTTAGGTAAGGAAAATATCATGCAGGAAGTAATTATACTTTATAGAAATCCTCGACCTATACATGAACTTTATCGACTTCACTGTGTTTCCCCAGTCCATTGACATGATACTAGAATCCGACCAAAAATGTTTTATTCGCCGATAACAAAAACGGAATACGTCCTAATTTTCATAATAGGTCGATGTTTTTTTTTGTTTTTGCTTGGTAAAATAAAGAGTTATATACAGGATTAATCTATTAATAATTAAATTTAACGGTTCACTGAACTGAATTCATACGAAAATATACGTTATACTTTTCTCAAGGGCATAATTATTATTAAACAATCTTAAAGTACTCATTATCAGGCTAGCCTTTTCTCAAATATGTTAGGGTCGGATTCGGGTCAAAGTCAGGTCAGATTCAATTGAATGACGACTGCCTATCGGTCACAAGTCAGTTATTGGGTAATACGACACTCCTGTGTAAGACTGGTTGTCAGATTTTCGGGCATCTGACATGTAACGGCTGTCAAAGAACCGCGTATGATAGCCGGGACCAACTGCTTAACGTGCTTTCCGAGCCACGGAGGGGTCTTGCACAGAGTACTTTTTAATAGACTTCAAGGGTCTTGGTATATGAAGATGGTCACCCATCCACGGACCAACCGCGGCATGCGTAGCTTAACCTGATCGATCGACCCGTGCGGCTGTTATTACTTAGCCACAAGTTCATCTAGTAGGTATATGTGAGAAAAGGATTTTTCTGCATTTTCTCAATTATTGTGCTATTCTTTGTTGAATCAATGGATTGTCGATGAAAAATGAATTATAATTCATTTTTAACTTTTACTTTTTTTTTTAACTTAACTTATAAGTTAAGTTATTTGTCGTTGTGTTTTCTTTTCGGCCTTTGAGATTAGCTTCTCGTTATTAATCATCACTATATTTCTAGAAAGCAAGTAGGCAATAGATGTGGTCTTATAAGGGCAATGTCACTCTGAAAGCGTGGCTGAGCGACACACGGCGCGTTTGAGTCAGTCATGTGACAACTTTTTTAAACTCTTGTTAAGCAAGCTCTTTCAGTTTTAGGTAATTTTGAGGTTTTCGATATTTATAACTAGTTTCTGCTCGCGAATCCGTCTGCGTGAAATTTTGGTTCCCTCGACCCACCCCGTCGCATCGCATCACCTGCCCGCGCTATTACTTCGTTGATTTTTCCTTTTTGCTCGGCTCCTATAACGTGATGTTAAATAAACCTTTCTCAAGAATTAGGTTACCAAAAGTAAATTTTTTTTTTTCAAATCCGACTGGTAGTTCCAGAGATTAGTGCCTTCAAACAAACGAAAAAACAAACTCTTCAGCTTTATTATAGTATAGAAATATAATAGATTAACGAGACGACAAAGTGAAGCCAAATTAAATCCAGCGAGGATTTAATTTGGCTTCACTTTGTCGTCTCTCTTTCAATCAACTCAGCCTATTGCAGTCCACTGCTGGACATAGGCCTCTCCCAGACTGCGCCAGAACACCCTGTCTTCCACATCCAGTCCGCCCCAGCCACTTTCTTTAGGTCGTTCGTCCATCTAGCTGGAGGGCGTCTCAAACTACGCTTGCCGATACGCGGTCTCTACTCAAAGACTCATCTGCTCCACCGGCCATCGGTCCTTCGACAAACATGGCCAGCCAACTGCCACTTCAGTTTTCTTACTCTGCAAGCTATGTCGGTAACTCCGGCTCTTTTCCGGACAATTTCATTTCTTATTTTATCCTTTAAAAAGACTCCGAGCATAGCTCGCTCCATAGCGCGCTGAGCGACCTTGAATTTGTGGACCAGCCCGACCGTCAGTGTCCACGTTTCGGCACCATATGTCATAACGGGCAGGAAGCACGTCTCTCTATATTGAATTATAAAATGTTATCAATAATTTCTACATCAATCATTAACGCCCGTACCAAGTGCGAGTAAATACTAGCAATAAATTATTACATTCCTATAGTTGACTGCTTATTTCCGCAATTTTATCTCACTCATTTAAATTAACTGCACCGGTTAATTAATACTCTCCTCATTACCTTAACCAACGCATAGCACGTAATTAATAATGTTATAATGATTGCCATTATTAATGCGAAATCATAGCTAGATGTTGACACTGCGAAAATATTGAATTTTGCCTTTAACACAAGTTCAATATTTAATTAAATACATACACTGGTCCGGTTCCTAGAACCAAAAATTCGAAAAATTCGTCTACCAACCCGCACAGAGCCCGCTTGGTTACGGCCTCTCACAGAGAGGAGGCCTGTGTCCCAGCAGTGGGAAAATTATAGGCTGATACACTGCACACTAGTTCTGGAACGTAAGGATTGTCAGTGCAGTCGGAATGAATACTTAAATCTACCCCGGCAACGGACTTGTTTACTCTTTCAAAATTATGAAATAATAATTAAGTATATTAAGCAGACAGTAAGAATTTGGAATTAGTAGTCAGTAGTACACTTTTATAATTTCTTGTACAACTAGTAAGTGAGTAAGTGTAATAAAGTTCGAATAGAATAAGCATTAAATAACCCCAGAGCATTAATAAAGCGTAATTTAACATTGACACTGTCGTCTTGTCTCGTCCATTGAATGGTTTAGCACGCATAAGAAAATGTAAAACAAATAATTATTTGCTACATTTTCCCTCATGAAGGGTGTGAGAGCAACATGTCGGCAGTCGGCGACACAATAGATGTGTTTACAGGAAATCAGCGTGAACTGTGAACGCCTTCTCGACCGGGGCGCGCACACGCAAACATCGCGCACAATAAACACTACAGCTACTACTGATCCTAATTTATCTACAGACTAGCAATATTGATTTCTTCACCCTTCATTCTCAGTAGATGTTGAATAACTTCTTTGTTAATTAATATTCCCACTTAAATTCTAGTAGTGATTTTAACGAGACCAACAAGTAGCGAGCCATTCACCCGGGATGTACCTAATTGAAGACGTTTGGCGCATCACCAATGGCGCACCGTCGAGAATGAAATGATTGCGAGCTCAAAGTGTTCCGATAACTCGGGGTTTCTTTGAATGCAGCGTGCATTCCTTTTAAAGTGAATAGTAAATAAGTTAATGTTTATTTCCTCCTGAATAGATCCTGGAATCATTAATTATTTACCGTTGTTATAATTCTGTTTAAATATGTTTTTAAATGGTTGGCAAAGAGCAGTTCTCGATAGAAATAGATGTGGTACAACGTTCGACTCCTACAAATGAACGCTGAAAAAAGTTGTGCTTAGAATAGCATTAGTTCAAATTTACATTATTTGAGGAATCTTTTGAGTATTAAGTTTGGCAAGGCTTCGTATTGACTTTCACAATTTCCTCTTTCAATAGTCTACGCATCTAATTTTTGCTCTATTAATTAATGTGATATCAAAATTTATACCCTGTGATCGCTCACCTAGTATAACGATCTCCATGGGCAGGTTCTAAACCCTCTCAATTACCAAATTTGAGCGGTAAATCCACTCGAGTTCTCTGTTCTGTCTATGGAGACAGAAGAGAGATGACGTATTTATATTCATTCACAGTTTGAGAAGGCGTTATGAATAAGTATGGCATGTTGGTGGCATTATCTGCGTGTTCGGTAATGTATTCAAATATGTATCAAGCCCATCCGCACCATGTTGTCGTTGTTATTTTATTTCGCACGCGTGACGCCGTACATACCAGCTTTATTTTTTTCGCGATACGAGAATATCATATTGTCCCAGTGTCGGCAGATATTTTTGTATAGACAGAAATGAGAACGACGATTAACGAAAATTATTTCGACAATGTCCAGAACATTGTCGACCTAAATGTTTCGTTATTATGATTTGGTAAACTAAAAATTGTAATTGTTATTTACTAATTTCGTATTTATTTACTAACTAGCTGCGCCCCGCGATTTCATCCGCGTAAGTGTCGATCCCGTGGGAATATCCGGATAAAAAGTAGCCTATATGTTAATCCAGGGTGTCAGCTACCTCCACACAAAATTTTACCAAAATGGGTCCAGCCGTTTGAGCGTGAAGAAGTAACAAATATATAAACACACACACACACACTCACAAACTTTCGCCTATGTAATATTAGTGTGATATCCTATTAATTAATTATTGTTTAAAATAATATATCCAGTTAATGATAACTTCACTCAAATAAGTATAAATAGGTATGTATATTGTATAAATATTGACCTTGTTCAAGTTCTGTGTGACAATAAACAGACTGGTTAGTTATTGAAAGAAAAATTGTTGAACATAGGACAGTTCTGTCCGTGCTCTCGCCGTTCAACGGATATTGATTACTTGTCTGTAAGGAATACAAATGTATCAAGGAGACTGTTCTAGCGCTGCTGAGCGCCATCCTTTGTACTGACATCTAACATTAAACTTCATAGCCGACCCTGCGTTTTGTGTTACAGTTACTACACTTTGTGCTCAAGCTCAGCACATACAATAATTTTATTTAGCTTTTGTCGTCTCATGCAAGAATATAAAGTGGTGTGTTCTTTTATTTTTTTTTCTCAAACGTTTAACATTAAGATACAATTTATATCTTCCTATGATCCCAGAAAGCGGGCAGCTAACATTGCAGGCGCAATGAGAGCCGCAGGCAGCTAACTAGCAGGTGCACGTTAGCAAAGAAAAATGAAATAACGCAAAAAGGAGAAGTCGAGTCGGGCGAAGGGGGACGCTGAAACCGTTGGGGTGGTTCTTTCGTGGAAAGCCAGTTTCCTTTAGTGGAAACAGATAACGATCCGCTGCCGACGACAGAATACGTAACTGCACTCACTAAGCATACATCTACATACTAACGGAACGTTTGCCTATCAAAGGTATCTCACACAACAGATTCCCTTTATTGAGCAGGGAAAAAGTGCTTAGTCAGTGTTGTCGTCGCGATCATATTCCGCTCCATTCAATGCGTAACACACAAGCGTACAACTTTCTACGCCAATTACCCTCCTTGCAGATAAGAACGTGTGACTCAGCGCGATGCTATAATGTGGCTAGCATTGGCGGTGATTTGTGATGACCGAAACAATAAAATCATTCGGCGCCTGTGTACGCGCTCCGTGGCCAAAATCAGGAGAATAGGTACACAAACATATGCGAGCAGGAAGGATCATTGATTCCTAAGAGACGCTACGTCATACTTCCGTGCACTGCATTGCAATGCAAAATTCACAATGTCCGCAGCGCAGGATCTTAGAGGAAAATATTATGGGAAAATTCTGTAGACATTTCTATGGTCGCGACTTATAAATTACTTGGTTTTTGGTACTATAAATAACTCTGCAAGCACAGTCGAGCAGTTAAAATTAAATTTTTAAATGGTTGCTAGTTTAAGATCACTTTCAGTAACCACTATTTATACGAATAAGTCTGCTATCACGGGCTATGCACACACAAAGTGTCTGCACAAGAAGTCCCTCTTCACGCTCTTATTTCTCTCAGGGGAAACCCTCACGTCAAGTAGGCAGGTAGACAGGACTCCAAGCAGTACTCGCAGTAAGTGCGTCAATATCACTCAAGTTCACGTTTATTAAGTGCAAGTATCAACGTCCTGGAGTGGAGACCGCGTCTCGACAAGCGTGCTATGGAACGGCCCCCAGTTAGATGGACGAACGTTCTAAAGAAGGTGGCTGGGGTAGACAGTATGCGGAAGGCGGCGGACAGGGTGTTGTGGCGCAGTCTGGGAGAAGCCTATGTCCAGCAGTGGACTGCGATATTTTGACTCAATAAAATATAGCATATTCCTAAGAACTAGGAGACAAATAATATACCTAAGTGAGTAGACAGCTAAAACTGAATGAACTCCTGAATTCCAAACTAGCTAAGAACCCGTATCTTGAAAATCACTGCTTTTCCGTGGTTAATTAGGTGTAAAAACTTACAAATCACATACAAGACAATTCCAAAATTAAATGACTTAGACTATGAAATAAGGTATCTTGCTGAAAAATATTGAATAACGAGCTACTCGTATAACATATCGGCAAATAACGTTCTGCTACACACGTACTAGACACGAAGTCAATAGACCGCAGACGTACAAAATGAAGTACTGCTCTAAAATCCGATACACACTAATTGGCTAATATTAATTTACTGGCAAGGTGCAATAGAAATATTTCATATTACATGTGCGTACATACAGTGTTGCGTGAACCGCGCGCGCCGGGACGCGGCCCACAGGCGCCGCTCGTGACCTGCATCCATTGCGTTACGATACGGCGACGTGCCCTCCATTCTGTTATATTGTATTGCCAATTTGTAAACATACGGCTTACTACTATCGAAACATACCAGACTCAGCTTAAAATACGGTACAAAATATACACGAATATTTCAAAACAGGGGTGTTTTTCAGATTTATACCTGGCTTTCCTTTGAATGTATTACACGAATGGGATTGCGATGGATTGTGCATAAATAGTGTATAACAATAAGCTTTACTGTAGAAAAAACTATAGATCACTGTCATAGTCATAAGCAGTAATTAGCTACATAACTTAATGTATTCTAACTCTAAGGTCAGAATTCATGAAGCTGAGTAGGGCTTATAGGAGGGTAGAAGGAGCGGAGAGGAGAGTAAAAATCTCTTTTCAGATTCCACTAATCAGAGACCTAACAATAACGTAACCGTAAGGTATCCGTTACCAATGATCAAATATTTGAATTCAAAAATGAAGTAATAAGTCGCAGAGAGTAGGGCGGGCGCACCGCACAGTGCGCTTAATGGGCGGCATTACCATTCCAAGTCGGTAGGTGAGCGGCGAGCGGTAACCCGGCGCCGACCGCCTTGTGAATATGCAAAGTGAAACACGTTAAATATTGAACTACCGTATTGTACCAAATTGTGCCTAAATGTGCGCTTTAATTCTAAACTCTTCTCACTGTCTACAACTTTTAATTTGTATATTATTAAAGCCAAACTGCGCAATTTACCATTACATTGGCAACATGCCAACTTTAAAACTTCCGAATTAGAACAAATTAGAGGTCTATTATAAAGTAAATGAACGAGAATGCGACTTCGAAGCTGGTATACGGTTAAAAGAACACCATGTTTTGGGAAATCCGCTTTTAACTTTATTTTTGTTAAGAGAGCTCGTTTCGTTTCTTAACAAAATTGTCATAGATAGAATGAACATTTTATTTCATAACATCAGCAACAGTTGAGTCTAACTTATAATTCTATTTTATAATAACTCGGTTGCTTCTGTACAGTTCGCGACAAACTGTTTCTCGGAACTTGGCCTTAATGAAGACCTCTCGCTGCTGTAATGAAATAGTTAATTATAGTTTCTGCGACAGGAATAAGCAACAATATTTAGTATGTACCTTATTTTACTTTTAACCGACTTTGAAAGAAGAGAAGAGTTTTTCAGCAATTCACCTGTTTTATGTAATGTGTTCACAGACCTGGGGGCCTAAAAAGGCCACTTTGGCAGAATTATAAAATGATAACATTATGAATCATAATATGGCGAAGATAATCCGTGTTTTTCTTTTTTTCGCCGCACTACGTAGGTATAATCAAAGAGATTCGGATTGGATTTGGATTGGATTGATTGGTATTTTAGCAGAGACAAAAAACTAACTGAAAAATCTATCACCAATGGGATTTGATACGATTAACTTAACAGTTAAGTGTCCATTATGATTCATAATGTTATCCTTTTATGACTCTGCCAAAGTGACCCTTTTAGGCCCCCTGCTACCCGTAACATAAAAACCTATTAAGTAACTAACGCAAAAATTTGTATTCTCTCAAAAGTGGAGGTCTCGTATTGGATTTGAACCATCAAGTGTGTATCAAGCAAAGGTACATCTGTGTTGAGATTTCTACATATTCGGGTTGTATATTAAGAAACGCGGAAGACATACAGACGACTGGATAGATAATACATAAAGGACGTGTAATCTCACAACCACAATAATTTATGTGTAAGCATGTATTATATAACCACAGCGCGCACCACACGCCGTAGATATGACACGTCATTTAAGTACGGAATACGAATCTAACGTGAGGAGAATATAATAACAGTGTATCCGCATAAAATATTTCTCGATAAACTGATAAAAAGCATACGCTGGCATGTCAGAGCAAAAATTGCCAAGCGTCGCGTCCCTCGCCGCGCGGCATTGTGCCCGAAATGACACGCGAAAGGCGTCAAGAGCGGCGCGCTCCCGCCTTCACAAAAGGCTTACAGATGCGCGCACCAGAAGATTTTAATGAGGCAACGACTCTGTGTGATTTTATCGCGTGTGCCGTAATGAGAAATAACCAAGCGCATCCTCTTTGACTGCGCTCGTACAGTGCTGCCAGCAAAAATGCTACAAGTGACATCTATGCCTTCTAATTTATTACGAGTGCAATAACTCTCGCACAAAGAGTAGGTACCAGTTAACTGACGACTTGTTAAACCTCAAATGCGCAGCTTTTCACTATATAACCATGCACCATGTTGTGTATCGTAGATACATATCTGTTTATGGTTGATTACCTCCGTGTACATTACCAAATGTAAACAAATCGCGTCGGCGATAAAATCGTCTCCGTTTTACAAACGTAATAAAACAAATTAGGCGACGAAGTAAGTTACGAGGGCCCGGTACACTGGCCAATTTTCATCAATGCAAATCACGTTGTCGACTCGTCAACCCAATTACCAAGAAGTGAATTTAAATAAAGATAAGTATCGCCCTCGAGGAGACAATGCTAATAGGAGGCGGAGGCGTGATAATAGGCTCCGACTGGGGTTGAGCGGCGCACCGCGGTAGGTGCTTTAATTAGATCTCGCGACTTACGCCGTCAGCCCGAAACACTTGTTCAATTAGTGATTAGCTTAAAGAAACTTTATTACACAAACCTTTAGTGCTCTTTGGTTTCAAACCGTGACATTATGATGAAGCTGTTTGTATGTAAACAACATCATGAATGTACGGCACGGATGTTCTAATAACCAGACTATTTCTCTTGTTTGTATTGCGTATGTGTACCAGTACCTAATAAAGCAATACAATGTTAAAGTCAATCGATTTGGTAAATGCTATCAATCAGTATAAGCGGGCCGAGTTTAATTAAAATGTTGAGAGGAAGGTAATTTCATTATAAAGCATTTCATGGACTCACTGGTCTTGCGCTGGAACGGTTTGTTTTCCTTCTGTAGACTTTCCAGTTTCACCATCGAACTTGAAACTTTGCTTTGCTTTTTTGAAATTTTATCAAAATCGGTCCAGCTGTTTCGAACATTAGCGGTTTTCCTTCAGAAAAATGCCCAGCGGGAAAGACTTACGAAAGACAATCGTATCTTTATAATAAAATTCGTGAATTGGTTAGTGAAGAATCTAATGATATTTTATGCCCGAAACCCATTCCAAATGTTAACGAACTAAGTTCCTCTAGCATTCCTGAAGATCACAACAACAACATCTGTTCAGAAACAAACAATTGAAAAGAGTACTCGACAAAAACCAACATGTTCGTACTGCAAACAAGTTGGTCATAGGAATCAGGTACCAGGAGGAATTTATTTTTGTCCAAAACGAAAGTTACCAGTAGATCTAAGTGAGATTCCCAGCTAGAACAATTTTTGTATTTAAATTTGGCTACTGGTTATGTAATTTCATAAAAGCTACGAGTAGCCAAAATAATCATTGTTCTGTACAAATGATAATAAAAATCTGGTATTGTTATTTTGTTAGTTCCTAAATAGAGTAAGAATACATAATTTTAGATTTTATTGCATTATGCTGTGGTATTTCACTAACTTTTTACTAAATACCGACAAGTGGACCTTTTTACTAAACAATGTATCAATCCATAATTTCAAACAACAACACTATATTTATTTTAAAAATATAAAACAACAACACTATATTTATTTATTCAATCAATTTCTATGGAGATTAAGAAATCTTCACGTATAAGATCCACTTATAAACATAACTATACTCCGTTTATTTATTATGATTTGTTTACATTTGGTTAAGTACGTAAATAAACGGAATATAATACAACTTCTCTTTCTGAATCGAATATTAATCAATATTTAATTTCATTTCATTGGTTTTAATTTTTTTTCGTGGGACCCTATTTTTTTTTCTAAAATAAATGTAGTCTAAGTTACTCCTTATTACATCACCTATCTGCTAGTGAAAGTTCCGTCAAAATCGGTCTTGCCGTTTCAGAGATTAGCCGGAACAAACAGACAGACAAAAATTGTAAAAAATGTTATTTTGGTATATGTACTGTGTATACGTCCATATGCATTTAGTAAAAAGCGGTTATTTTAATATTACAAACATATACTCCAAATTTATTTATTTATATAGATATAGATATCTATAGGTACTTACAATTTATGGCATTCGAAATCTTGAGTACCTAAGTATACGAGTATATATATGATTGGACAATAAGATTGAATGGGTGTTCTCAGCATCAGTAGTAAGCGCCGGTGACAGGAACGGGGCCGATAACGGGAGCGCGGCGGGGAGGGGCTGACTTCCCGCAACCTGTCAACATCTGCTTCCGTATTTCCGTTTAACTGACCGCTACATGACCCGACCCCCATGACCCTACAAATATGTATGCTTCGTCAATAACTCTCTTATGCTAGGTACACACGCAGTGTCTTTATAGTCGCCGGGGACTCCCTGTCAAAATGTCAAAATCTCCCGTCCACACAGATTTTGACAGCCCATTTGTTGCTAGCGATGTCAAAAGCCGCTGCATGTGTACCTAGCATTAAGTGTAACCGCACCTACTGCAACAAAGTCGGTAAAGTAACATTGGCTACTCGATACTGTATCTTTTCTTCTGATAGTAGTTTCACATAGGAAATAATATTTCAGTACCTAATCAATAAATTCACGGAAATGTGTTGCCTGATGTTGGAATATAACTACGTAAGCAAATAATCAATGCCGAAAAAGGATCATCACAGAATAATGCAAAGGATAACCAGCCTGATTGCTATATAAGTGAAATTCAAAGTTAGTAAAGACACACTCACACCAAACGTTGTTTTAGCAGGTGATTAACTTTCGACAGTCCTTGCAAACTGCTCTCGTACCCACCAGACTGTGAGTGTTACACACTTTACTTTACACACAGAATATGTGACACTGGAACGTTTATTTAATGCTGCTGATAGAATCTATTTTATGTCTCCCACTGGGCGCAACCCTTGGCTTTCTACTCCCCTAAATGCCCCATCTCAGACTGCTTTAAGCCATTTTAAATACTTACGTGGAAGCTGAACAAAGTATTGACTTCTTTTGCTAGATTTGCTAAAAGTAGGTATAGCACGTACTACAATTGTCTTTACCATATACCAAGCTACAATTTACTAAATACCGAATTTGACCTTGTATTTTATGCATGTATAGGAATACATGCATAAAATACAAGGTCAAATTAAATTACCTAGCGAAACTCCGCAGACGTGATAAGTGTCGATATCTAAACACGAAAAACAAAAATAATGAATTGTTTTTTTTTGTTTCTGGGTCATCCGGACCATACTCGTAGTTAGTGTAGTCAGCTAAAATATCAATGTAAAATCAGTTATTTTGTGCAAACTTCCCACACATGTTTAGGTATCGATACCCATAACGATACCCGTATTTTTAAAACCTATGCTTACTTTTATTATTATTATTATTTGGTTCGACACACTAGCAGTTAATTAGCTGATGCGTGTGTATCGCATAGCTTAGAGATATTTAGTCTATCCCACAGACTGCAATATAATGCAGTGGTCTGTCCAGACGATTCTTGAAGCAGTTCAGAGTGGGAGCCGTCACAACATTTTCCGGGAGCCTATTCCATGCTGTTACAACTCGGTTAGACAAAAATTGCTTCAAGATCTTTTGTTTTGATGAATTTTCCCATAGCTTGAAACGCCCACAAAAATTTGTGTTCGCGTTCAGTGTGTAAAAATCTTGAAGGCTGGGCACTTCGTAGTGTTCTGTAAGTATCTTGTACGTCTCAATAAGCCTACCCTTTTGATGAGTTTTTACTTCGATGAGTTACAGAATAGAATAATGGCAGACTGATTAATGAAAATATTTTAAATCACGAACCATTATGTTTTTTAACACAACAAATCGCTTGTAAAACTCCTAATAAAAAAGAAACGAGCTGAATAACAACAAAAGCAAATACTTTCAGTGGTACCGACATCATTTTTTCCACAATCCGTCTACTAAAACTAATATTATGTATGTTACTTTATTTCTATTTTCTGTATTCACTCAGGGTTTATGTATCTCGAATAGTCACGTCCGTGTCCCGGCGAAGGGTAAAGCATACAAATAAGTGAATGTCCGAAACCGCCCAAACACCCGACGCCACGTTCTTTATCTGTGGATCTCTTAAAAGAATTTCATCGTATATGAGAATATTACGAGCCACATCTGTGACAAGGGACGTATAAACTTAAATATTTGGCTACAGAACCGCACTTACCATAATAAAACTTTATATTGATTTCGTTCGAACTATGTCTAAAACACCACCAAAAACTCCTCCAAATCAATACCCGTCCCGGTCAGAATCAGACATCCAAAATTTATATTATGGTGACACCAGCATAGAAGGTAATATAACACAGCGAGCCAAACGCAGGTGTCTTTCAGGTGGGGATACAGGAGAAGAATTAGATTCATTTAAAACCGAGATCAAAAGGATGCTTGAAGAAATGATAAGTGCACAAAATTCCCGGCTTGATAAATTAGAGAACCATATCATTGAGATAAAGAATCACTACACTGAGATAAAGGCAACCAATAATGAACTCGAGAAAACAATGACCCTTATTTCAGATCAGTTGCAGTCTGTCGAGGTTAAAATAACGAGTCTTGAAAAAGAACGTAGCCATATGACGGTCAAGCTATCTACGTTAGAGGAAAAGATAGAATCTTTAGATCGTAACCTCGCTAAAACGTCCATAGAAATACGCAATGTTCCCAAAAGAAATCATGAGACAAAGATAATGTTGTTCGAGACTATGGTCCACTTGTCTAAACACTTAGAAGCTGACGTGGAGCTACCCAGTATACGTGATATAACCAGACAACCATCTAAAAAGGAAGCTCTGACATCAAATATATCAGTTGAGTTTTCAAACACACTCGAAAAAACTAAGTTCCTTAATGCCGTCAAAAACTATAACAAAGCGAATGCCAGTAATAAAGTAAACTCCACCCATCTTAACTTCAACGCCGGACAAAAAACACCTATCTACATTGCCGAGCAGCTGACCTCACTATCTAAACGGCTGTTTTACTTAACTAGATTATATGCTAAGTCACATCAATACACCTATTGCTGGACATCGAACGGACGTGTGTTTCTCAAGAAGGATTCGGATTGCCAATCCATAGTGGTTAAAAATGAAGAACAACTGAAGCAGCTGCCCTTGTCCAACAATGCATGACTGCGTAACTATAAGATCATTCACTATTTTTCTTGTCCAGTCTTACTATTTTTAAATTCCATTTTTTTTTACTTTGTTTTTTACTTTTATATTACTATCGGATGTATACTTCACATACCGATATTTAACACACAAACACACCATTACATCATTTTCACAACTCATTCACAATACTTTTCACACCTTACATTCACACAACCACTTAATCATTTCAATAATTGGTTTGATCAACCACTCTGTGGCCATACATGCTATTTATCTACTTACTTGGCTTACCGAGATAATATTCAGAATTATATTTTAATGCAGTCACAATCTAACTTATCACTTTATGGAGTACTAATTATCCTCGCTATCTCCCCAGTTTTGCCCGTATTTAACACATTTCAATGGCTTGTGACATTAACCGTGTAATTGACAATATCGACGAGCTGTCTGTGTCAACAACCCATACATGTATACCTGAAGATACTCATTCGATACTATTGCATCCGCACAAGTACACAAAAATTTTGTCACAAAATATTCGATCTATTACTCGTAACTTTTTAAGTCTTCAAACGCTATTACACCGTATTTCTTTTGACTGTGATTTGATCGTATTGACCGAATGCTGGCTACCTTGTGCTAGTAACTATAATATTCCAATCATGCAAAACTATAATATATTTAAGACTACTAAACATAAAAACCAAAGTGATGGTGTTGTGGTATATCTCAAGTCCAACTTGTTAGCTACCTGTGAAGAACCAGACCTCTACCAATCAGCGTCTGGTCTTATTATAAAGATTGGTTCTGAGGTAGCAATAGTGTGCATATATCGCTCACCATCTGCCGACTGTATACGTAGTTTTATAACCGCCCTTAATAATGTTCTCTCTCTGCTTAACGGATTTAAATCTGTAATAATAACTGGTGATATAAACTTAGATATAAAATTAGACACATCTGACATGCGTTCTCACGAATACTTGGATTGTCTTGTTTTTCATGGTTATCTTCCAGCACATGTTCTTCCAACCAGAGGTGAAAATTGTCTTGACCATACGATACTAAAAACAAAGTGTCCCACGCATACATTCGTCTATAGTTCCACAATTACCGATCATTTCTCTACTTTATTATGCATCCAAAACAAAGAATTGCCAATAGCAGCTTGCTCTACAATTACGAAAATAGATTATGAGGGGCTTGATGAAAGTATAAGGCAATTAGATCTTAAACCTCTTTACGACGATAGTGACGCTAATATTGTTACTGATAAATTTATAAAACTTATTAGTTCTGCCATTTCGGATAATACGATTATCAAAAAAGTTCCTTCTAAAAAAAGGATTATAAAACCCTGGATTACACCTGGCTTATTGCGGTGCATTAGGAATAGGGATGCGCTCCATAAAAAAGTAAAAAAATCTCCAGAGAATGAAATAATTAAAATTACGTATAGGAGATACAGAAACTTTTGTATTAGGATTCTAAAAAAAGCGAAAAGACTGTATGATACTCAAGAATTAGCTAAGGCAGGTAATAACCCAAAGTCCTTATGGGATACCATCAAACGAGTAACCAATACTACAAAAACTAAAACCACAGCTACACAATTACTTTCATTGTCACCCTCACCTACACAATCATGTAATACCGTTAATTCATATTTTGTTAATATCGGCGAAAAACTTGCCAATGACATTATAAAAGATAGAGGCAATCAAGCATTGGCTCCGCCACAAGATTTACAGAATACCTCATCGGCATCTTCTTTTGTTCTGGATCGTGTAGATCCCGATGAAATTGTTACTGTCATTAAATCGTTACGGTCTAATGCTGCTTCTGGTTGGGATGGCATTTCGCCTTACTTTCTAAAAAAATACGCAAGCACCCTGGCACCTTTCCTAAGCCATGTTTTTAATCTATGTTTCGATACTGGTATCTTCCCTACATCCCTTAAAAGGGCTATTATTCACCCAGTTTTTAAGGGAGGCGACGGGAGTGAGCCCTGTAATTATCGCCCAATAGCTGTTCTGAGTGCCATCTCAAAGGTTCTCGAACGCCTCATCAATAAAAGACTGGTTAAATACCTTGAACATTATTACCTATTATCCTCGCAGCAATTTGGGTTTCGCAAAGGTAAATCCACTACAGACGCAGTACACGATTTGCTTAACAATATAGTACATAACATAGACAAAAAAAAGAGGGTGTTAACTATTTTTATAGATCTTGCGAAAGCCTTTGACACTGTTCCAATTTCTTTGCTTTTACTAAAACTGGAGGGGATTGGTGTCAGGGGCTTGCAATTGGATCTCTTCAGAAACTATCTTTCGGATCGTGCTCAAATGGTTAGTATAGATACCCACAAAAGTGAAGAGCTTCCCATCTATTACGGAGTTCCCCAAGGAAGCATATTGGGACCGACGCTTTTTCTAGTTTTTATAAACGACCTATGTAACCTTAACATTACTAATGCCAAGATAGTAACTTTTGCAGATGATACTGCTATAACCTTTGTTGCTGACACCTGGTCAGAACTTGAGCACTTTGCACAGTCTGGTTTTAACAAAATCCTAAGTTGGCTCTATTCTCACTCACTTACACTCAACACCTCCAAAACTAACTTCATTACCTATTCAATCAGTCCCGCCACCCAGCCAAGATTCCCTGTATCTATTAAAGCCCACAAATACAGGTGTCTACAAGGAAATGCCTCTTGCCTCTGCCCATCCCTACATGTAGTCGATCATATCAAATACTTAGGAGTATATATAGACAAAAATCTTAAATTTAAAACTCAAATTAACCAACTTACCAGTAGAGTCCGTAAGTTAATTTATATATTTAAAACCCTGCGAAGTATTGCGAATCCAAATATTATACGTGTAGTCTACTTTTCCTTGTGCTTATCTATTGTTACATATTGTATCACATGCTGGGGTGGTGTCGGGAAAACTATACTAAAACCACTCGAGATCGCACACAGAGCGATACTGAAAGTGGCTACTTCGAGACCTATTATGTTCCCTACTGATTTATTGTATAGTAGTTGTAATGTTCTTAACGTTCGACAACACTTCATTCTGCAAACAGTTCTTCTACAGCACCGTAAAACCCCCTATAAAGTAGTAACAAGGCGTAGGAAAGACTTAGTTTGCACTATTCCACAAGTACGCACATCATTTGCGAGTAGATTTTGTAACTACTTAGGCCCGACTCTGTACAATAAATTTAATAAAAGCCTCTTGATTTACGGATTATCTAACTTTAAGTGTAAAAAGATTCTACGTTCATTTCTTCAAAATAAAAGCTATGATGAAACAGAAAATTATCTCAGTAAGTGACAATGTCAGTGAATGATTAAATATTACCTCACTCGACTTTAGTCAATACAAACACACACTCTTTTTCACTCTCTCTCTCTCACACACACACACACCCCCACACACACACACACACACCCCTACACATATACAATCACTCACACACACGCGCACATGTATTCAATTAAAACTTTGTTGTAGTATCAATAAAAAAAAAATGTATATACATAATTGTACTAGTTTATTGTAACTTATTGTAAGGGACAGGGACTGTTATTCCTTAACACAGGTTATTCTATAACCTAGCTAGGAAAGCAGAACTTCACCCACCAGATTGTGTTTGACATGGTACAAACTTATATGTATAACCTTATGTATGCCTCATGTACTACAATCTCCTTTTTTTTATGAAATATATTATTATATTATTATTATTATTATAACTATTAAGTAAGTATTAGGTACTGTTAATTTTAAAATACGACAAGTATTTATGCCTAGAGATTGATTGATTGATTTTGATTTATGCCTGTGCTGTTTTAAAATAACTAGAAAATACAATAATTCAAAGTTTCGGTTTTTGGATTTTAAATAAACCCGCCTATACATAATTAAATTTGGAAAACCATAAAAAAGGATTTTTTAATATTCACTATAAATGTGCAATGAAATGTTATGAACGCAAGACCACTTTAATTTACGGCAACTGTTCATTAGCTCAAATATTTTTGTTAAAGCTATATAATCAGCTAATAAAATAACATTAATTTTATTTACTGTAATTAGTGTAGATTATGCAAAATAATTTAGAAGTATGGATTGTAGAGTCAGCAAAGGTAAAAAACGAGTATCTAAAACTTCCCTGAACTTGCACGTACGGTAGCTCCACACGAGGCCTCACTCTCAATTTCACTTGCTGTTTTGAAAACACTTTCCCTTTCAGGTGTTCCATCGAAACTTTTTGATGTAAAAACAATAATTGGAGAAGTCTTTCAAAACAGATAAAACATAGAACGATAGGCTATTTGTCATGGTGGCGTGTCACGGGTATTATAACGAGGTGTCTGTGTAGTCGCAATCAATTTGGCGTGTGGGCCCTGTCAATTTGCGGCGGGCTGAGGCCGCGCCGTGCCCGCGCCATCGCCGGCCCATCCGCGCCTGATGACTTCCGACTGACCGCTTCTCATTTGCATAAGGGCCAGCTTTAATATGAGATTATTCTCGAGTTAGGAGCGACTGCGGTCCCATTCATTATTAGTTTTGGAATATTTAGTCGACCCAATCCCGGACGTAATTATTTGAATTGCCACTCGTATTTGGCACGCTTGTTGGCAAATTGCAATTTGATCGAGTAGTTTTATTAATAACGTACAGGTTAATATTTCTTTGTTTCATATAGTTTTTTAATCAATTTTGATTGTTTTTAATAGTACCTACCTAGGTATGCAGCTTTACATGAAACGAATTGAAATAAATATTGATGTGATTTCTTACAAAACCTACAATCCGTTTTATACTCAAAGAAGTATTATATTCACATTCATATTGTTTGTTACGTACCAACACGCAACTAAATACAGCAATAAGGTTTAACATCATGTAGAAATTTAATCGACAAGGTGTACACGTCGCTACATTGTAATCACAACAATAGTACTAACGTGTAGCCGTGGCGGAGGCAGCGTCTTGCCATCGGTGACAAAGGGATTACCCCCCTCCCCCGCGCCGCTGTCTGCGGTTTCTTAATTAACCCCTAAATACCCTTGCACGCGCCGCACTGCCTCATGCGGTATGTAAGATTATTGCCAACGTTACCCTTGTTAATTTTAATGTACGGTATTATTGAAACAAATAGAAGTCCTCGTCTCTACGAGCGCCTTATTAACTTAAACGTACGTACGTATGCTCTTACTGCGGCTTATTATTAGCATGTTACATAATATATATAAAGGCGGTATCTCGCGTTATATGGATGTTATTGTTTGTACTGTCTCATAGCCCATAATCTTAGTTTGGGTCGTCGACGCGACCGATACACTGAACTAATGTTATAGTGTTCTATAACATGTGAGTGTTGTTTGTCTTGAATAATCTCTGTTATTAATCTAGTAGACACGTCGATTTACGTAATTGCTCTGAAGGCATTCTATTACTGCTATATTTAGGCAATTTATTTTGAAGATTGATTTATTGTACTTACGTGTGTACTGAAAATCTAGCGGCATGACAATAATATTTAATTAGGATTGATTCCTCAATTATTGTGGCACTCTACTCGTGATTGACTAACGTAACGACCTCAAATTAACGACGTGTTTGGGATGTCGGCTGTAGAACTTTACAAATTACCGTCGTGTAGGTATTACGTAATGAAAACGCGTCATTGTTACGCTAGGTACCTCCAGCCAACAATGTTGTATTCATTGTTAGAAATGAACGTAGAGAAACGCATACACAGCTAATAGGGTGCGTTATAGATGTTAATGCGCGATTTACATCGGTTGAGTCAGGGGCACCCGGGCAGAAAATGGAGCATCGTGCTTAGAGCTAATACGATCAGGTGAGCAAACACGCAACAACCGGAGCTTTCATCTTCAGTCGGGTATCTCTTAGCCATGCTCACACAAACATACGTAAATCTAAATGTTAGCTCTGTGGCGAACTTCTGCGTACGCCGAAACGAATATAGACTCTATTGAGCGAGTATAATATTGACAATATTGCAGAGTAAACCATAGGTTTTCTTTGTTTAAAATAAAGAGAAATAGTATATTTCGGAAAGCTGAAAGTCAAGTATATCAATAAACAAATCATGAATCTTGGTGATAAATAACAATTTGTATTAGTTAGTATTTTATTAACTTAATCGATCATCTTGACCTTGCTTGTCAAGTAGTTAGCCAAGTTTATTTGTCACGGTCAACAAGATTTTCAAGGGTTGCGCTTGAGTAGTGACGATGAGTGAGGGGGATTCGGCAGTGAAAACGTTATTCCAAAACAAGTTAATTATATCATTCTTATTTATACACATACGAGTACAAGAAACATACACATCTCATAATGTTGTTCTTGAAATAATTTTGTTCTCTGACACGTTACGTGTACCTACGCTATAAAAACTTTATGGAACTACTATTTTTTCAATTTGTTCAAACCGGAATAAAATAAATCTATTGTCAGTCTGAATGCGGTGGTGATATGTAAACAACTTCCAACCAGACTAACTATCGCCACTGAGCAAGTTTATTCTCCAAATACAAACGTAGGTACAGACACGTCGAAGTGAAGGCATGTTCAATCGGACCGGCTCGTCGATTTGTGTTTATGTTCAAACAACACGGTTAGTCTTCGCGTCAGAGCTAAATAAAGCCCATTGACTCTCGTCTGTAAATTTTGTTTTCGCCACATTTAACATTGGAACCATTAATCAAACACAGCACGTTGAATGCGAACGTTTGACTGTTCCCTGACTCAATACTGTTGTCGTAGACGACATCGCTCCTTTCTTTACATAGACTCCCGCCTCGCTCACGGGATGACAAATGTTTACTTGCTTATTCAACCCCTGTATAACCCCTTCTCCTTGCACAGTTCAACACTTTCCGGTTTTTCCAAACAGTATTAACATTTTTACCGCAGCGATCAAATACTTAACCATTCCGCACCTCGTGTAGCGACATAAAAGTAAGAACTTAAGAAGAAAACAAAGAACGCCAATTTGGCAAGTCGAAGACAAACGCATTTAAAATGGGCAGAGCAGAGCAAGGGCCATCCATCTTGGAGCTTGATAAACGACGACATTATTCCTTATCGCCCACTCAATTTGTTTAAAAGCGTTCTGCTTTGATAATTTGAGAATTACAAATCGTATCTCTTGACACAAAAATGTCCTCATAACTGCAAAATCTTGCCAGCTTGATAAGGCTAAGGGGAGATCGGTCCAATTTATCTAAATTTATATCTTTGGAATATGCCGCGAGACTACGAAAGGCAAAAAATCGGTCGATAGTACTTCTTTTTTGTATAAGATGTATTTGTGTTAAAGTCACGCATGTATGAAGTTGAGTAAATAAATCGTTTTTGTTTCAGTCGTGGAGGAGCCGGAGTTTACGGACGTCATTCAGAACGTGACGGTGCCGGCCGGCCGCAGCGTGCGCCTCGCCTGCTCCGTCAAGAACCTCGGCTCTTATAAGGTAACGTTACTTGTTTCACCCAACCTTACAACAGACATAGAACAACAGGTTGACTTATACCTGTACAGCTTATGTCCCAGACTGCTTTCTTTCAAACCTTGTTTATCTCCGACCCAAATATAAAATCACATTTCTGAATGGGCTTCACTAGATAGGTCGGAGGCGACGGCACCGCGGTGAATAGACGACAATATGCGTGGAGCGGCGAAAGGAAACATAAAATAAGAAGCATTTTATCATTTGATTTAGAACGCGTCGTCGTAATAAAGTGTCCATATAAATGGAGGCAGATATGATTTACAACCCCTACGCCGAGTTTGCACCTCGCTCTTGTGGCTGAGACGGTTTAAAAACTAAAATATTTTCAGAGAGTATGTAAAGTGTGTGATTTTAGTTTATTTAAAGAAGGAATTTGCATGTACCTAATAATAGCAAAGATTTAAATAAACTAATCCGGAAAAGGTATGTTAACTTTTTATTAAAATAAATTATCTTTATCAGGAACGGTGCTACGCCAGCTACGGCGTAGCAGCTACGCCGTAGCAACTACGCAGCCGCTTATTTTATTCATTTGTGAATTTAACAGTTTGGAATTAGTACTAATACTCTGCGCATTAGATGAAAGATTAAACTTAACGACATCAATTTGGTGTTGCAATATATCTGTAACGAGTAATACAACTACCGGAGTAGCGAGTACTAGCGACGGACGAGCCCCGACAGCCGGCGCCCGGTGACCGGACGGCCGATAAGCCGCAAGGTGACGCCGCGCCGGCTAACTGCCGACACCGCACGCTCCCTCTCCCAGGGGGCGCCCGGTTCATTCGGTTCCCACTGAAACTCCCTGCACCCACTGTTAACCAGAAACGTAGATTAGTTAGTAATAGCCAATCCGTAGGTAAATGCTCCGATATCTACTACTTCGTTCGTGTAATTATTTTACATTGTGAGTTTCATACCCCTATTCTACAATATAACGTAAGAGACGGTAAACGTACAACCAGCTGAACATCAATACTGTCTATTGATTTCCGTTTGGCTGACTTTTTTATTTTTATTTTATTGCATTTACTTACTTGTGAAGCTGTCTACGGTGCGGGCGCAATAAAAGCCGAGATAGTGTTCTCGTACTTCTGAAGTAAAGGCTTAACTGGGGGAGCCATCACGGTTGCCCTGTATTGACAACAAGAAGCGGATTTCCCGAAAGCCTCGCCTGTGCCATTAGTTTCCCGCATCGGTTAAAAAGATTTGCCTTTTCGTCCGTATTTTTTTAGAATTATTGACTCATGCGAAATATTGCGATGAAAGACGGGGTATTACTTGTTAGTACTAATACTTATGCAAAACAAATAATAACTTGGTTTGTAAATATTAGCTTGAACCTAAATTGCGTTTTGTTTTGTGTTCAGGGCAGCGCGTTTGATTCACGCGTCACAACAAATATTTGTATCGCCTACGGATATTTGTTCGGAGTCTACAAGTATTTGTAGAACAATATCATTTAGGAGTAAGAATATGTACAATGTTGTAAGTACACATTTTTTATCATTTATAGTTAGTTTCATATTTCATCACAGAAATAATTAGGGCAAATTTATCAATAGAGTTTTTTAAAAGTAATTTTTCAATACGTTGATGCGTTTGTCGGTTTTAGTACGTATACATATAATTTCAAAGGTTAGACAGATGATGATGATGACATATAATTTCAATATAGGTTACGATAACATAAAATGAGAATGCACATACATACGTATTTTAATAACGCTGAACTAATATGTATGAGATTGTTGAACATTCAAATAAATGTTTCCTATGTTAAATTTTATTCACGAGGCAATTCGACGAAAAGATTTCCTATTTTATGCAAATGTCTGTAAGTATGCGCACGTAGCCGGTTCATCGGCATGAAATGTCAGATAGGTAGTCGGCAGTAGCACGTATGTGGGTTTGCAATAACATGCCACAACGAGTCGCAGCAATGTTACACTCGCGCCGCATGCGAGCGCCGCCTGTTCAAATTCTGGCATATTTCTCGTGCCTTAATACTGGGGCTGGCTGAGCAAACTGAGCCCAAGATGAGGGGAGCCGAGAGTACTTGTTCCGACGACCGCCCAGCTGCGCTACCGCCACTCTAATGTCTATAATGATCGTGTTCCCCATTACACAATCCTGAGGAATAACGATTCATGTTTTAATTAAAAATATACACCCCTTTTGTAAACAAACACGAAGTCAAATGAAAAGCTATCTGGCGAAACAAACTATAACGACAGAAGTTTTTGCTCGTAAAATGTTTTCGATCAGCACTACTTACATCAACCCCAAAATAACTTATTGGCCGAAGATTCCGTGAAAACTTGGAGAGCCCTCGGCACAAATCCGCAGCTGAAGAGATCTCTAAGTGGGCTTTTAGCAGAACTAAGCTAAGCCGTCTTGTGCAAGATGTTCGCTCATTTCTGTCTGCGCCATTGCATTAGTGTGTCAACCGTACTAACGTTTTGTGACGTGGAGAGTATTCCACGAACAACACATTGATAGAAACTGCGCGTAGTTCTTTTATTCTTTGGTAGTTTTTGACGTTTTATACATCGTGTCGTTTAACGTGTAAAACTATTACGTAACTACGACATACTCACTTTTATACTCCGCGCGAAAATGAGTTTCATCTTTGTGTACTATCGTATGTAAAATTTTCTTTTATGAATACGTAGCACATAGTTAGATATTTATCATAATTATGAAGGTTGTATCAAAAGCGGCTGCTGGGTGCTGGGCAAATCTTTCCAAAGACCAGCAAAAAGTATCTTAAGTAGTTTTGCGAGCTTTTATTTCTCTTCGCTTTGATAAGATTTTCACAAAATAATATCCTATTTATTGGATCAGCCGTGGGTATATTACAATGGGGATTATTGTTCTACTGTATTTTGTTGCATTGTTATAAGTTAGTAATCTATAGCAACATCATAAATAAGTGGCACGATATTAAGTGTCCCATCGTTTGTGGAACAGCACCACATTTACACTCCAAGGCAGAGTCGTCTATGAATCTCTACCTGAACAGGTTTTCCTTGCTTCGGCCAATCAGGGCCCGGAGGTTACCCAAGGTAACTCATGTCCCGGTAGGAGCTCTTCAGCGGGTGGAATGAATGGTTTGGGTAAGGAAACACTGTGTCGCCACAGCTTCAGTCTTTCTAGTGATCGATCGCCAGTGAGTGGGACAACACACTTCACCACTTTTCTCATCATGATGCATTTAATACATTTAAATGCATCATGATGAGAAAAGTATTTTGAACATAGTTAAACAGCTTCTTGCATTAGCTGTAAATCTTAACTGTAAACATCACGACTTGATGACGGGGTAGACGCAGCTCCCACAGCGTGACATATTTAACGAAATTGTTGGTGATTTACTGCACAGAGGACAGTGACCGTAGTCGTAAAAACGTTCTACACAATCCACAGCACAGAAACAGTACAATGGTCTTCAAAAGAATTCTTGACCGTGCAGAAATCTGAAGACTCAACTGGAAACGATATCAACGCAATGATAAGTTATTTTTTAGCACAACAAACTCAACATTTCAACAACTATCAATACATATGTAAAAACAAAGTTCACTGCGGAGTGCTGGTCGGCAGGGCAGCCGACATGAGATGCTTCAACTTCAACTTCAACTCTTGATTAATGGCTTCTGTGGAATAAACACCACAATTTTGCCAATTTCACGTACTTAGAATGATAGACCATCAAACGAAGGAGATTGTTCAGTGAAAAGAAATTTGGACGGTGAAAATGAAAAATGTAAAAATAGTATACTCGGCAACGTTGGACGGTTCAATAATATTCGTATAAAATCTTTTCTTCAACAATGTAAAGTTTTACAAAAATCCAAAAGCATTTAAAAAAAAAACCAACATGAGATGCTTTGTTTGACAAATAATTATTAACAGTGAGTGAGTGACACTTTTGACACTTTTGGCAGTTCAACTTTCACATTGCCCGTGATAGTGTTACCAACAGTTAATCTTAATCACCCTGACCAGAAGTGATTTGTCAACTAAAGAAAGATTTTTAATTAGCAAAGTAATGTAACTATACTAACAAGTATGGACAAATGATTGGTCTGAAATAAATGGAATTAATTTAATATTATTTGAAAGATATTAAAAATATATATATTATGTTGATTATGTTTATTAAAAATAAATAAGCAGAATAAATGATAAAAAAACACTTTTACACGTCAACTTCAATACCCACTCGACCCAAATATATAGGACGGCTGATTATTTTTTCGCGATTACGATGTTGATGCACGGAGAAAGTTGTTCAGTTTGATGGTCTGTACCACACCCTTAAAGGGCTAAGTCAAATAAATTATTGAAGAGCTTTGAAACGTGTAAAATGTTCACACAGTACTTAGACGTCGGGGAGTGAGCGTTACGCTAGTACTTGGGTGGGATGTTAAGCGGTGCAATCATAACCTTTCGCTTTTCACAAACACACCTACGAAATGTTTAAAATTAGGTTTGACTGCTTGCACTGACTCGACTGGCCCTCTCAAATCTGTGTAGTTCTTTCCTCAAAACACCATTTCAGTCAGTAATCTACATCGTCCTCACATGATCTGACCAAGATTATGTCTGGACTTTAAAAGAGACTTTGATACCTAAGCTTCTTTATCTTTTTTTTTTTCGTTAGCCTATATTGCTATCCACTGCTGGGCAAAGGCCTCGCCTTTTTCATTCCAAGCCTCCCCTGTCTTGAGCAATCTCTGGCCATGTTGGCCCTGCAAATCTCGTTAGATCGTCACACCACTTTCGCCGTGGTCTACCTCGACGGTGATGTCCTCCTTCAGGCGTCCAGTGAGTGATGATCTTTTTTATATGATTTCTAAAAGTGTTTCCGATATCCTATTTACAGAATAAACAATTCTATTTCGTAAATATTTTTGCCACAGGTTTTTAGGAGATACTCCATAAAGGCTCAAAGAAGAGAGACAGTCGTACGTTTGTGCCGTTGCTACATTACATACCAAAAAATTCATACCTCAAATTATGAAATTAATAAATCGTTCTTAATTTGTCAGAGTTAATAGTACTAGCCGAGAGAATATAAAGTTAAAAAATATGAACCATTCCACAACTTGAAACAAACAAAGTTAGGGTAATAGCGTAAGATGAAGCTCTTTAAACGTTCCATAATTAAATCTGTCGTAATATTATTAAACACGTCTACGAATCATCTCCTGCGGCGATAGGATCCGTCGTTAAAGAGGTTCGGTGCGATGCGCGGTGGAATGGGCAAAGTTTGCAACGAGTCCATTATAAATCAAACGATGCCTTCCAGGCATGTCCTGAGGGACGAGAACGTCTCCCGCCGTGCCACCGAACTTCAACTTTGCCTCCTTAATGCCTCAACAATTAAGATAAAAAGAAAAAAGGGCCTAAATTAAAGGTGGTTAAAAGATAACGAGTTAATAGGCCGCTCTAACTTTATAAGTAAAGCGTAGGACGAATTTTCACTGTTATCATAGTAAAATGTCCAATACGTATCATTTTGACAGTAGGTTAAAGTTATAGGAAGACAAAAATGATGAGTTCCGGTTACCGTAGGTATCATATTTTTTTTTAAATAAAATCTGTTTTTAAATAAACATAAACAGCTTTATTTAACACTAAACTCAAAAATGTAATAGTAACCTGTCCATAAAATTTGCGGTTAGGTAATTTTGCATATTTGAAGTAATGGGCCGAGTGCCGGCAGCGGCAGCGGTGCGGTGCGGGTGTGAGGCGGGGGGAGGGGAGGCAGGCAACAACTCGTAACGACGTCGTGACCTAACTCGTTTAGGATCCGCAGACGAATGAAATTAGTTAGCCGCTACCGTCATTACGAATATCATATTTTAATCTGCCACTTCCGCCAGCTTCATTAGCCACTTACGTAGTGGGAAACCATTTTACTTCACAGAAAAATCTCACTCTATAATTTACCATTACGTTGGTTTTTTCATAAAAATAAACCAATAATTTTTTGCGGGAATTTAAAACGCTGTTATATAAATCCCGGACCACTTGTGCACTTACTAAATGTTTGTAGCCCCTGAGTTCGCGGTACGATTGGAGAACTTCGTTAAGTTCAACACTCAACGCTTATCTTCCGACCGCTTATAAAATTTTGATTCCTATTTAATTTTATCTTAATTGTTAGAACAGTAAAAGAGAACTTTGGGCAATATCTCTTTGCGTTATAACGGATTCGAGATAACTGCTTTAATCTTTGGTTTGAAATGAATATACGTAGCTAAGCGTCTTATAATTCTGGGGTTTTATCATAATTTGCTCAAAATAATATCGATGTAGCCATATTAGTTGGCAGACTGTCCATCCAGCCGGCGTCGTGTTGGCGGCGGCAGCGGCTCGTAATTCAATCAGTGCGGTGCAGAGGGACACACCGTCGTGATTAGATTAGACGCCGGCCACAATTACGCAGATCAGATTTACATCTACCATCACCGACCGCGCCACACCGTCGTCGCGCCACGCCGCCGTGTCGCTCGCGCCGCGTTTCCCCACGCTCCACCTCACGCTACTTTCTCCCAACCAACTTCTGAGCACTTCTACAAGATTTCTTATATCAAAGTAACAAACTTCGAAGATTAGAAAATAAGTAGGTAGATCTTACTTAAAGAATTTTACATGAAATTATTTTCATGTAAATCGTTTGAAATATTACTAAGCCTGTTTAATATCCCTGAGCCCCAGGTTACGCCGACAAGTCAGGTCGCCGTCATTAGAGGGGTTACCGTCCCATTGCATAATAAAATGGGCGAAGTTTCCTCAAGTCCATTATAAATTAGACAGCGGCTGAGAGCCGCATCACTTAAGATAGGTAAGATGTGACCCGGCACGAGTTTTAGCTCCCAAACTTCCGCTATATTGCCTCCGCAATCTTGATAAAAAGAACTACCCATGATTCAAGCTCGAAGAAGGATTAAGAGATAAAGGATGCACGTCGAACTTTTAAAGCTCAGAAACCACCTACCCTAGTTAATTTTTCTTGCGATTACACGACTTTAATTAATTTTATAGGTGTAGTTTCTTTTAAAGTTTAAAATATGCCAAACCCTCGTTTAATCATGAAGAAATTGTAAAGTGTTCGAAAGTTTAAGCTCGCTGTCTCTCAGTAAAAATTTTGAGTTGTAGATTGCCTTTTACTGAAATTGTTTATTTCAAAATGGATGATAAGCGTTGAAAGTTTTCATAACAAATGTCATGTTTTATATTTCTGGCGCGGATCTAATGTACATCTACCGGAATAATTGAAAAATGAAGCTAGTCTAACGTAATTTGGTGGAGGTAGGTACCTACGGGGGAATTAAATCTTTTTTCTCCGAGGGGAGATTAAAAGTAGCGAGATTGTTCGTAGTGAGTATAACAATCTCGGTAAAATGCATTTTAAGCGCTTAATGCCGTGGAAATTGGTGTGAAGCGGGGACGCGATGGCAGCTCCGTGCAATTACACAGATGTCGTGGAGACGACTCGCGTACTAGACGCCGCGCCACCACGCTGTACAAGTGTACGGGGGCCACTCGCCACACTATAC
Organism: Luperina testacea; assembly: GCA_927399505.1. Classification (NCBI taxonomy): domain Eukaryota; kingdom Metazoa; phylum Arthropoda; class Insecta; order Lepidoptera; family Noctuidae; genus Luperina; species Luperina testacea. The sequence goes on from OV656756.1 coordinate 12,832,230, forward strand.
ATTTGTGAACTCCAATTTCTCTACACTAATTAATCAAAAAAGTACTGCGATTTTGTGTCTCGGTTGGATTTGGTCCAATCATCATTTATTTTGAAATGTTCACAGTTCACTTATCCTATCCAGTAGGTATCCTATTATTTTTAGTATCATTGTGAAGCTGTATATTTTTCAGTCAAAAATGTCCAAAGATTCCATATTGTAAGCCCAAGCCCGCTAGAAACCCTTGAACTCCTTTCGCTTCGTAACGAGGTGAGCGGACACTTCCTGTTGCTATACTAATTTATAGCCAATTTTTTGTAATTGAAACACCTCGCAGTCAAAGTGGATGTACTTCTGTCTTCTTCATTAGAATTTCTTGAGTTCATTTTCCTCATATCTGTTATTTTTAGTCTCGCGTTGTTGTTGTTGTAGTTTTCTGAGTAAGTAAATATAACATTACCAGTGACAGGACCCGCTCCGCCCCGCACGGTTATAACGACTTGACATTACTGATTCCGATTATCTTTTCCGAATTGAGATTACTGAGATTACTGATTCCGATTATCTTTTCTGAATAAATTCTCTAAGTGATAGTGAAAACCGCATCAAAATCCGTTGCGAAGTTTAGAAGACCAACTCTAGTCGGAGTTAACACAGACCAACATGAAAAAGTAACTTTAATCCATACTTAATATTATAAATGCGAAAGTGTCTGTCTATCTGTTACCTCTTCACGCTTAAACCGCTGAATCGATTTAGATGAAATTTGCTATAGAGATAGTTTGAGTCCCGGGAAAGGACATTGGATAGTTTTTCCCGATATTCTCACGGAATCGACACTTGCGGGAGAAATCGCGGGCGCTGTTAGTTTATAATATGTGTAAATAATAACAACATCACAACATAAAAAAACTCAACCTGAAATACGCACACCGTGACAGCTGAATTATATGCGAGATAGACACCTACATTTTATTTATAAAAAAATATGTCCTCGGAGAAGTCTTTAATTTCCGTTACGTCACTCGTCCAATTGGGAGACCGATTGGAAATCATTGAGGCATACTCCACACCCTAGTTTTCTCGTTTTACATTTTCTGAAAGTATTTATTTAGGGGAGTTTTTTTCGTTATTTTGCACAGCTTTTTCAAGAAACGTTGTATGTACCTGCAATAAGAATAGAAATGATAAAGCAATATATTTGGAACAATTTTTTCAAATTGATGACCTATTCACCAATTTAATTACGGGAAAAATTGTACAGATTTTTATTTAAATCTATATAAATAAAACAAAGTGGGATTAGTTACACCATTTATAATTCAAGAACGGTTGGATTGATTTTTATGATGTTTGATTTGTTGGATTTGTCTCCGCCCCGAATAGCAAAATAACTATTTAAACATGGGAAAGATTAAAAAAAAAAATGTAATTTATTTCTCATACATTTTGTATGGAACAGCTTTTTTGATAGTATCTCTAGAACGGATTGACTAATTTCGATGGCGGAAAGAAGTTCGCCGGGTCAGCTAGTAATAAATAAAAGGAACGAGATTAAGACTCAATTTGATTATTGTTGAGGCAAAATAATTGTGCAAAGGGACTCTCTATCTTAAAACTTTTGGAGTGCTTTTTCATTTAATCATTTCTTTGCTACCACCAGGTGGCGTGGATGCACTTCGAGCAGTCCGCAATCCTGACGGTCCACAACCACGTGATCACGCGCAACCCTCGCGTCAGCGTCACGCACGACAAGCACCGCACATGGTTCCTGCACATCAGTGACGTCAGAGAGGAGGACCGTGGACGCTACATGTGCCAGATCAACACCGTCACCGCCAAGACACAGTTTGGATACCTACATGTTGTTGGTACGATCAGTATTTAATCACGAACTTAGATGAAACAGTGTATCCAATGGGATTTCCTATTGAAGAATTTCCATGCTAACTTTCAATCTCTATTTAACTCCTATAGGGGTTATTTTTTTAAATCCTTCTTTAGAGCTCAGTTTCGTTATACATATAAAAAAATCTAGTGCAAAATTCCATGCTTCTAAACCTAGTGGTTTAGGCTGTGCCTAGTCAGGTTTTCCCGTTCGTAAAATAATGCGAAACGATTCACTGACATAGTGAATCGTTTCGTCTTATTTTACGAACGGGAAAACCTGACTGAAGCATTATTACAATATCATAACAGATTATGTAAGGTAAATAGGTCAACAAACTTTACACGTGCCGAGAGCTCTCATTTAAATTTTATCATCACTCTCGGTCATTCTATTCAGTACAGCTTCATATAAATAAACAACATACATACGTCAAACCGCACGTCTATTAAAGTGGTATTAATGTTTGTTTATAGTGCCGCCGACCATCGACGACTCGTTGAGCTCGAGCGACGTGATCGTGCGCGAGGGCGCCAACGTCACGCTGACGTGCCGCGCTAATGGCTCTCCTAAGCCCACCATCAAGTGGAAACGGGACGACAACTCAAAAATCTCCATCAGCAAGGGACATTCCGGTGACACATCGAATTTGTTCATGATCGAAATAGGTTTTTGCTTCGTTTTTTGCATCGACTTTATCTATCGTTAATTTCCAGTTTCCGAATGGGAAGGTGAAGTGTTGGAGATGGCAAGGATTTCAAGATTGGACATGGGTGCCTACCTGTGCATTGCTAGCAACGGTGTGCCACCGACCGTATCGAAACGTGTCAAAGTCAGCGTTGATTGTAAGTGAGCAAACTCATTTACGATTTCAATTACAAAACAGAACATCTTTCGATGATGAACTTATACATTGATATTATTTTCCAGTTCCTCCAATGCTATGGATCCCTCATCAGCTCGTCGGTGCTCCGCTTTATTACAATGTCACTCTAGAATGCTTTACTGAAGCTCACCCGACTTCTCTAAACTATTGGACGAGGGACGATGGCCATATGATTCATGAAAGTCTTAAGTATCACATGGATAACACTGTAGGCGTACCAGCTTACAAGACACACATGAGGCTTCTGATAAGGAATATAAACAATGAAGATTATGGGACTTACAAGTGCATAGCTAAGAATCCGAGGGGAGAGTCCGATGGCACAATTCGCTTATACAGTAAGTATGCTCCTATATCTAACTGAAAATACTGAACATCATCATTATTTCGCCGGGAAGACGGTTATATAGCTGGACATATTTTTTTTGGTCTAGATCAACCTATCTTGGATGTGTTAGTAGACGCGCGATTTGACACCGTGAAAGTAAATTGTTAAGTTGGCTTTTCTGACACTGGCTGGTTATTTTCTTAACATTGGAAAACTTACACTTTCTTTCAATACAGCGTCATCCCCCCCGACCACAACTCCGGACCCTCGCGCGCTGACCGTGCCTCCGCCCTCAAGGCCTCCGCGCCGCGATACTCCGCTTACAGACAAGGGTAAGTAAGAAAGCCATGGCCTTCTGGAACAGGTTCTGCTGTATATGTGTGGTGCTGGGTAATTGCGTAAGGCACTAATAGTATGAATGGTTTTCATTTTGACAGTTCAACAACATTAATTGCGTTATTTACGTTGTTGAGCAGACAAATTTTCGCAGACAATGGATTAGCAATATCCTTCATAAAGATTAAGATTATGATTGATAGCATTTTACGCAATAAGGATGCTGGTATATTTTGATACACACAAGCAATATGGAAGTCGGGAATATAATAAATAACTTTAATTTCGGAAGTCGGTGTCGTTGGGTGCGCATTTTCGTTGTTTGCCACCGACTTCCCAAATTAAAGGTATTTTTCACTTTGTAGTGTGTTTTTTGGAAATCGGTTGTCTTTTTTTGTAAAAAAGTTTTTATTTTTCACTTTTAAGTTACGTACCCCAAACAAATTCGTATAACACTAAGTAGTGTTATACGAATTTGTTTGGGGTACGTGGGCTATGTAAATATCAGTGACAGGAAATTATTATAACAAAATCAATATAAACTAAGTGGCAAAAATACGTATTATTTAAGCTAACTCAAAAACTACCCAAGGAAAGTTAATAAAATTTATATTTATATGAAATCGATTTACAATTGCTGGAGATATGGCATAACATACGTAGGTACAAAAAAAAAATACAGTCGAATTGAGAACCTCTTCCTTTTTGAAGTCGGTTAATTATGTAGAGATACGGCACTTATCTATAGCCACAATGCATCCCATGCTAATTCCACTAAGCCACCACTGAAAAGTCATAGGAAAGCAAATGGCGCAATTTCGTTTACTTGAATTTTTACCAGTAATTTTAGTTTAAAAACCAAACTACTGCACGGATTTTGATGAAATTTCTATGGAACCAATCTGAAAGTATATTCTTTCAAATAAAAAGAGTTTTGCAAATCGGCTTATAAATAACGGAGTTCTGAGGGAACAAACATAAAAACAACCGAATTGAGAACCTTCTCCTTTTTTTGAAGTCGGTTAAAAATGCAAATAAACATGCGCAAAATTCAAATGCTTAGTGATATGAAAGATGGGAAGATGCATTGGGCCAGCTAGTTTTGTCAGTGTTTATAGATGACGTACCGAAAACCACCCATCAATTCAATTTCCGTCCGATTACGTAGTATTGACGTTTAAATTAAATTACAAAAAGTAAAGAAGCGTGAAATGCAATAAAGTAATTTATAGATTCGAGCGCGGATGAATGTATCGCGCAGAGTATATATTTATATAACAGCAATTTATTTGTGTTCATGTGTGGGAATAGTAATTAATTACACTATAGCAAACGTCGCGGTCGAATGGGTTTATCAATATCTGATATCGATACCAATAAAATGCATTGAAACAACATTTTTATGTCGGCGGTTTCGTTTATTAAGAGATAACATTACCTTTACGAGTTGTATCCCCCATGAGACCGTTCAGTTTGTTTTCATTGTTTGTTGCTGTTTCAGTTATTAGTGGCCGTTATATTTGTTTATAGATCGTAAACTGTTACGACGATCTGCTTGTCGCCAGCCGGTAGTTTGTTAACTGGCTCCGAATATTATGAGCACTCGTAAAGCATGACCAAATTGTTTACAAACAAAACATTTTATGAGGTGCTGTTATTATAATCTCCACATCAAATTATTATAAAATTGCTTTGTGCAAAGTTAATAGGCGTAAAGTGTTTCACGATCTCTGATCGACGTTACCCTTTCTGAAACATCGTTATAATCCCGCCTGAACTAGATGACACTCTTGAAATGCTAATTCAATTAATGCACATTTAAGATACTTGGCACTTGAAAGATATTATAAACAGCTCGACCTTTGTAGAGGTGCTATTACAAAAAGAACACAAGATTAAAATTTGTCTAACTGAAAACCTTGAAAACACAAACACGAAATTTTATCTGGAGAACCACTTTATTCTAAAAACCTGTTTTCGGCTTGTTTTGCTTAGGTAACAAATTACTAAAACTCCATAACTGATTTCATTTACATATTTCCATAAACCATGCCTTCCGAATCGTGTAATATGAACTAGTATGTGAGAATCATTGATGTAGGAGCCAGCGTGTATTGTAATATCGTGGTGTCATAAGTTGTTGGGCTCGCGTCATTACTCGCCCGTTATTGGGAACTTGGACATTTCCCCGGCCACGCTGTCGGACAACATCTTGCGCCAACCTATTACGGACAAGTGTTCCCGTCCTCCTTGTTGCAAACTCTTAATAAGCTTTGTTAACACGATAAATTGAAAATGTAGTAGCCCACAGACAGTGTCATACTTATTGCAAAAAATACGTACTGAAGATCGTGAATAACCAATACAGACATCTATCAATAACTGTACATACTAATAATATCTGCCCAAGAGCCGAAGGATATCATTTTAACATGTTCGCGCGAACTTGGAAAACCCATTTAGGGGTTGCGCCAGCACGAGTGTAAGTTTTGCGGTTGGTTGTTTTTGCGGCGTGGTGTGGCGCGGCGGCGCGCCGTCCACATCGGACCCGCTACTGTTTTATTTTTTGCAACCATTACGAATTTACGGCTGGCCCCGGATACTCGACAATATTGCGCAACTTTTCAATAACTGTTAGCCGACCGCCTGCCGACAGCCCGTCCCTTGCTATATTGAATCCTTTGCCCAATCAGTTCACGTTGTCGTTTTTCCTCCACAAACTTTTTAGGGTGATCAAAACATTCTCATCTTTTAATAAATTTTGAACTCATCTATTTATCTGTTACGCAGGTACTAAGTATCAATCAAACCTCAACGAAATCGATAAGGGCAAACAGAAAACAGATGAAGGCGGTGGGAAGACGCACCTGAACTGGGTAGGAGGTGCATCGCAGGTTACAGGTACGTTAAGTCTCATATTTCTTTTTACCCATTCATGGAAGATATTTTCCGAGAAAAATAGGATTAAAATTTCTCTTGCCGCATTTTTCAATGGAAAACAAAAATTGAAAGTGGTAAACTTAGAGCTTTCAAGTGAGTTTAATACCACCAGGGTGACATCGTTTTCATTAAATATTTCATAGCTGATAAAAACTGTAGGGAAAACAGAATAAATTTACCTTTAAATGAAAAAAAATATCCTTAGTAAAAAACAAAATACAATATCAGATTTCAGAACTCACCAACAAATAATTGACATGAAAATATTTTTTTTGCAGGCGACGCTGACTGGAGGAGAAGCTCCATATGGGTTTTAGTTTCGCTAATCACTGTGCCATATTATTTAATGATGTAACTCAATTATCACTCATCCGAATCCGCTGTCCATTTGCATACACGTAGGTACATTTAGCCAAGCTTGGCTCGCCCGAGATACTGGAAATTAAAAGGAAATTGTTTTTATCGTTCACAATCCCTTTCACGTCATGGATATATTCTGCCTATTATCAGTTAATATTCGCATGTATGTAGGCGACATACATCCCAATTTTATTGTAACGATGTTCTATAATGATTGCTGAAGATTTTAAATGTAACAAACAACGAGCTTGTAGCCGTAACATGCTTTTGAACAATAGAGATTGGATTATTATGCAACATATTATTTAGATATATTTTAAAATAAAAAATCTACTTTAGACCCCAAAACAAAAAGCAAGGAAAACTTCTTATTTTGTTTATTTTTGCCCAAAAAGTATAAAACTACGAAATATGTTCTATTACTTAGTACTTACTGACTTTTTCTTATAATCCCTACATATTGCAAGAGCCTTTAGCACGGAATCAATTAATACGATACAGAGAGCAATGCAGATCCACTTTACTCCTTGTTCGGGCTGTTCATTTAAGCTTATATTGTGTTTTAATTGGTTTATTGTAAAATGTAATAATTTATGTGACTTACATCAGTGTGAATTCTTTTTGATAATACATCTACTAATAAAAATAACGAATCTGCAGACAATCCGGTCTCTACAATGTGCATTATGTAGATGCCCCTTAACGTGACATTATATAAAGCTTGTAAAAAGGACACGTGATATACAACATAAACAATTTGTATTTCAAACAGCAGCTGATAACGAATTTTGTAAATGAAATAACAAAATAACTGAGCTTAGAGCTTTGACCAATGAATTAACAGCTACCCGTTACATTAAAAATAACTCATATTTAAGTAACACTTATGAATTTATTGTCCTCGAAAACAGGTAAATTAGAATAAAAACGAATATTAAAACGTAGTCACATCGCCGTCGTTATGTACCTACAATATACTAAGAGGTTTAGGTTTCATAACCGAAATGATATTCGTAATTACTATAAGCGTTGTTGTTAATTATATAAACTAAAGGTATTGTATGTACAACAGTTCCTCGAACTTACTCACGGTTCAGCAGAATTTCATATAGATGTCTAAAAACATTTATTTTCACCGTTGACATAGTTCTAAAATCTGCTCGACCGTGAACATATGTATGTAATAGACAAATTCACTGCACACATATTATTATTAATATATAATACAAAGTGCACTATTATCATAGTTATTGATTTTAGTATAAGGGTATAAGAATTAGATAGAGTAAGACTGAATGAATTATAAAATTGTATCTTTAGAGGATATTTAAATTTTATTATTTTATTGTGCTTTTGTAAACCTCATGTTCGCTGTGATAAAAATATTAACTGAATTGACGAAATTTCCAAATTGAGCATATTGTATTGTTTCCTGTATCACCGTGCTGTAGTGTAGAGCCTGTCTGTATTCCTAATGCGACTCCTGCCTGCCTTTCTACTATATTTTCGAGGTAATGGAAAGTTTGTGATGCGTGAGTTATATTTCATATGAATGTATTTTGTGCTACCCCTGTATTTTACATTTTAATATCCCAGATATTTTAATGTTTGTAGTACCTACACATTTGGATTTGTAGCTTTATTCAATGATTATATATACATTGATTTAATTTTCAGTTTTTCTGTACTGATCCTTTACAAATCCAAATTTTCTTCTGTCAATTACACCTAGTTTATATATTGTAGTAACATACCTATATGTAAATGTTACCGTTATCATGTTGCCAAATTGCTAAGTATAAGATAACGCCACATAGATAGAAATGTTGTAAATATATTCATTAAGCAAAGCCACTGAGTGTGTTTTTAATAACAGAGTGTAATGAGTGTTGATAGCGGTCACTGCGGCGACGAATGTAACCTTACTACGTAATACACGTAAAGACTAAGAGTGAGTAGGTAACAAACTAAATAAAGCTTGTTTTAAACATCAATCTTTTAATATTCCATAAAGTCCATCACACTTACCCTTGGTGCGCACATAGTAATAAAAACGTTACAGGTAAATCTTAAATAATGTCGAAACAGACGGTCTGCTCGTGGCCTTTTATTATTTTAGCAAAACTTGTATCATCCGATTAAAATATTCAATTCTACGATATAAGCTCCCATATTTTAAATACATATATCCAATTAGATGTTTCGCTAGTACGGGTGTCGAAATAAAGTAGGTACGTAGACAAAGTTTCCCCCGTCATATTTTGATGGACTGAAATGCTTGCAAACAATCTGCGGCGAATCTTTGAAGATTAGGGCCGGCTTTGAGGCGCCGAAAAGGCTCCAACGACGTATGGCCGAACGCCAACTTGTGTAAGCCAATCTAACTTCTTTTAAATGTGTTTTTGATATAAAGAACACATTACCGTACGCATCGCTTTCGACTTCCAAATCCTGGAGCAAATTAGCTTTTGATTTATAAGGCTTTAAGTTTGTTGAGTTCGTAAATTGTGTACGCTCCGATATCTTCGTACACTTTAGGAATACTGATACATCGTAAATATAAACACAATGCCGTGTTTCACAAACAAGCGATACGCCTCAGTATAAATTGACTGTCTTGAAAATTCAAATCTCCTACCATCACTTATATTTTGAAAGAGTGGTAGGACAAAGCAACGAAAGTAGAAACATTTTACAGAGTCGAGATAGAGCTCAGTTTCTCAATATCAGTCCGGCAGCCAGCTCATCCTACAATAACAACCCAGAGGATAATAAATTATAATAAAACATCACAGAGGATTACACAGTTTGAAATTGGCGTTATAATCCTTCAGTACAAGTAAAGTATACTAGATACGTAGTATACTCTAACTAACACATATGTTCTTGTACAGGTTCTCACAGTTTATTTTACTCCACATACAACGCAGCGATTTTAATAGAATGACCTAAACAACGATTTAAAAAACGCAATGTAATGGAAAATGAAATTATAAGTTACGTCGCTACGAGTTTTCGTAGCCACTTCCTGTTTAGATCGCTGCGCAGTTATTTTAAATAACTCTTATTAAACATTTTAAAAGTGAAGCAATGTACTATTTTATAAATAAGAATTTATTAAGAGCCATAAAGGTACAGTTAAACTATTATTTAATTAAATGTCGGATATAAATCGATGGTCGCCTACAAATTAACTTATTGCTTCTTCAGACGAAGCGATCACAAAATGAATCTTGTCGATTTTCAATTATAAAATAGTCAGCTAATACTTGGACAGGGCAGTCATCGGAACAATAGATAAAAAACTTTACTTCGTTCACTTAAAGCTCAGAATGCAGTGTGCATCGTGTGATAATTTATAGCCTTTCATCTAGAGTGCAGTGTTTGTAACAGTAGCCTCATTACTTAGTGGCGGCGCAGTAGGCGTGTGCTTCCGTCGAAACCGGATATCGCAGGGCGTACAAATAAAATTAACGCTTATTGCCATTCACTAAAAGCACCCCAAATTAAGAGGTTCGCTTTTCATTGGCTTCTACTTGGAGGTTTTACGAATGAAGTAGTTGTGTTGTTTACTTTGTTAATTGTGTTGCAGAATCCTGAGAGTTTTGTTTCTTGTTGATACGAAGTATAAGACTGCTAATTGTATTCTTATTAGATTTGTATCTATTTGTTCCCCGGCTTTGTTTTCTTTGCTATTTTTATAGTCATCAATCAATGTCGCAAATGCTGGAGGTCGAAGTAACGGAATTATAAAAAGATCTGTTTTTGATAAAACTTTTAGCTTCCGAGTTGGATCGAAGTTTTTAGAAAATCTGTATAGGTAATTAAATATACACCATTTATAACTTAAGAACGGCTGGGCCGACTTTTATGATCTGTGATTTGTTGGATTTTTCTTCGCCCCGAATGGCAGAATAACTATTAAAACACGGCAAAAATTACGAAAATAAAATGAAGACAATTTATTTTCTCATACATTCGTTCTTATTGATTCTGAGGCGGTACGAAATTCGGCCGGATCAGCTTTTGCAGCAGACTTTTAAAAAATGGCAGGCGGTGAACTTTACATGGTTCGGTACGGACTTAAATCAGTAAGTATCAAATAAATTATGCTATATTGTGCAAGAATTTCGGAAGACCAGTGTCTCGTAATAACCTGCACAAACAACGATACGCCGAACCATTCAAAGTGGCACACCCTGATTGAAGACAAATTCAGCAGGCGTACAAGTGAAAACAAAGCAATATTCTCCGGGTCGGTGATCGTTTCGGTCCACATAGAGCCTCCATAATTTTCAGGAGGCAAATTAATCCGAGCACGGCTGGGCTGATCGGCGGTCAGTGCGTCCTCGCATACTAATGCTATTGTTTATCGAAGGGGCTAATCTGTGCGTACCAGCCGTCACTGTCCACCCTCCAAATTATAACGGATCACTTTCGGCCGCGTCTAATCCTGCGCCCCTCGCCCGTCTCGATCACCAACGTGGCTGGACTAGCAGACAAATATGTACATGTAACTACGTACCAAATATAAAATGTGGCCTACTTTTAAAATATTTATATTTTGCCTATTTGAAGAAAATATAACAAAAAGGCCAGCGTATAAGCACAAAGCATTGTGTTCTTACTGAATTTATGTTATCGTTCACCGATACTCAACATCAGCACGAAATTCGCCTTTTATCGAGTATAATTCCAATCTTAGGCGATAAATAGGAATTTCCAAATAACTTAACCAATTAGGTACACTATACACGACAGGAATCGAACAAATTGCTTACTACTTAGCATTGTAGCCTTAACCTATAAGGCCACATTTTTATAGTTTAACGTAAAAGGGGAACTAGAACCGTTGCAAGGGATGGGCGAAATATGTGAATGGTGATGTTACAGCGTAAACCAAGAGATACCCTATTTTGATTTTTTATATATGTGGGTAAATCCCCGCGACTCACTCATGCACAATCAAATAAAACACTCCTCTATAATACACTCGAAGTAGCACATATACTCACTTTCCCTACTTTATTATTTCTGTCACAACACACACGTACAGAATGTTTGTAACACAACCTTAAGAGCATAGCACAAAAGTGTGACATAAGAGTCAGCCATTTCAGCGTTACTAACATGTGTAAAGTTGTAAAAGAGTCGTCCCACACTGAGTGATAATAAAGGTAACCCTCTGCGGCACCTTTATCGTTATCGAATAAAAATAATCCCGGGATTTTTCGGGATGGTCGTAAATTATAACGGGATTCACAGGGGTGGTTAGAGTAGACAGTCGCGTCGCCTCGCCTCCGTCTTCGCTAACAGCTTTTACCTAGAGAATGTTGACTTTCTTTTCATAAAACACATTTAAATAAATCTTAAAATATAAATGTGGCATGAATACCTACAGTTATGCAGTGGTAGCTAAATAACACTTACATAATAAGCTTTATAGTGAGATCACTTTCATCATCATCTGCCTTTTCAACTATTTTAGGGTAGGTTTCCAGTCTAAACGGATGCAGCGGAACACCAGTACAGTGAGATCACTATATGAGAGGTAATTTAATAGGTAGGTCAGTACTAATAGTATGTGACTTATACACGTCAGTGGTACATAACTTAATAGCCACAGAAAAGCCGCAGCTGTAATCTGTACCCCAGACTACCAAAGCATGATTTTACGTAAATATAATTCATAAAACATCTCTCCGAGACACGACACATTTAAAATGAACGAGACGGTAAAGAGGAGAGTCTAACAATAACCAGACCCTCAACGCATATTTTTGACGGTGTGAAGCGCTGAAAATCCACCGATACCAACAAAAGTGGCAACTGAAACTAATGAATTATTCATACCGGCGGCGCGGTGCATGTTCTATCACTGTTTTATCTATTGCGGGGCTTACGGCGACCGCGACCCGCGCCCCTCGGTGCTCGCCGCCGCCGCCTCGCCGGCCCGCGCAAGGGTTAACTACCTTGCAACCAACAATTTTAGTGCCGTTTGAGAAGACTAGATAAGCTTCATGTTGGAAATAAACATTAGCGTAATGCGACCGCTAACGTAGTAAGTGTTAAACAAGGGCCCTTCGCTTATTTAGTTAGGCATCGATTGTTTTATGCTTTATTGATGCAATAATGACTGGGCTTGCTGGGATGCTAGGATTTTATTACGTATTTTTTAATTTACTTTGACAAAGTAGCTAAACAATCGTTATACAATAACAACGACAAAGTTAAACCTCTAAAGATATTGTAGTAAGAAAGGAATTTATAAAGCTCTTAAAGCATTTCGCAAAGCAATTCGCCGTTTCGCAATTCTTTCATTCTATGAAGCAGCCATACAGATAGTGTCGAATAAACAAGGATAACAAAGTGGCAAGTTTTCAACGTGCACAACATGTCGGCGCGATATTGGTTGCGGGCGACGCGACGACACGGCTGGCGGCGACCGCTCCCGTAAACAAGATAAACCCGGCCACGGGAAGCCGGAGGAGCTCTCCTGTAACTGCTAACCGGTAACGCACCACCTCACATAAATCTGCACAGATTTCATTGCCTTGAACCTCGGGCCCGCTGGTAATCTCGACTAGGATTACTTTTGTGGTTTTCTTATGTAATTTGTTTGTCTCTTTTTTCTAAGATAACGATTTCTATAATTTGTAAAATAGATATTTGTAGGAGTTTGTATAGCTATGTTTATACATTTTTATTTAACTAAACTACCAAATAAAAATCGTATCGTTTTAATATTACTTAAATCTACAAATAGTCATACTTCGTCAAAGAAAAAATCTAGGCGATTGAAACCATAAAGATATTTTTTCCAATCACAAATACCATCTAAATAAAGCCTCTCTAAAATTAAATTCATTCATACATTCACCAATGAATGCATGTTGCATGGGAAAAATAAAAATGAACATGAATAAACGGCAGAGGACACAATGCCCCAGGACTTGTTTGATGTTTAGGTATACCTAGTACGTACAAATAAAATATGGTAGGTAGGTACACATCATATTGAGCCGTGTTTCATTTTTGTAAACCATGGAGCAAGTGCAGCCTCAGGCTAAACACTATCGGGACTTATTCTTACTGAAAGGAATCGAAAGATTGATTTTAGTGCTGAAAGTACTAGTACATTGCCTACGGATACATAATACAATTAAATTTAGATAGAAATAACATCAAAACCATTCAGGTTTCTCACCTCTTTAGTAATGAGCAAGTTCAAAATTGAACGAGTATGACAAAATAGCAAAACAAATCCAAATAAAGCATTAAAATAAAGATCCTTGGAAAGTTGACAGCTGTTGTGTCGAAGAAGACGTATTTTACAAGATCCGTTCTTGGAGTCTACTTCAATTTAATCCATCATTTTCAAATCAGTATTACACTCTGTTTTCACAAACATTTAAATGGAGCAAGTTTGTAAACTTTGTACACGTCGGAATCGATAGTTATTGAATCGAAATTGAATAAGCAAGTTAAGGAACTGTTAGTAATTGTCTGTCGGAGCACAGAGCGCGCGCTCTCGGAGACCATCGTAGGAGTCGCCTAGCCGTCTGCGCACTATAAACAACTTTCGCAATTAAACTTTTATTCGGTAGATCGATATTACTCAACTCCCGTTTATATTTTGCTTATCAAGCAAGTACAACTTGGATAAAGTTGTAGAAGGACGAGCGAACTGCTTCTTAGTTATCTACTCGGAAGCGTGGTCCAAAAATACATGCTCTGATTCCGACTTGCATAAACTACCTGTTTGTTCGTAACATAATGCTGGTTCAATTTTTAACTATTTGTTTTTTCTTTAAAACTTACAAAAGCTATCGTGCCTCGACAGTAACTGTCGTGAACCCTTTTAATTATTGGCCAGTATTTTTTGTACATCGAACGCAATAACGACTTCAAAAAGCTGTAGTTTTCAATAATAGTTCCTGAGGCTATTGATAAAGTTTGCGTATTATGATTTTATGTGAATATGTTTGGAAAACCACAAACTTGTTTACATAGAATTCAAATTGAGTTTTAAGTTTGAATTATACAGTCGCGTTGGCTGCCAACTGAACACTGCAATAATATAATGTTTAGTGCTCATTTGTTAGAGTTCTTAGGTTACGGTTCTACAAATGAGTTTGCAACTGTTTTAGTTGAATCGAATTACAAGAAGCAGATGACACTCCAATAAAGTCACAATAACATAAGCCGCGCCTGCATGCGAGTAAACCAACATCAAAGAAAGTTGTTATATTGAAACCAGCCATTACAACAAACACAGATCAAACAAACGTAAGCCTCCACACGGTTTAAATTCTATATAAAATGTTCACAGCCGCTTATTAATACGGAATAAGGAAATTCGAATTTTCATGTATTAAACGTATACGGAAGGGTAGAGTAGAGGCGTCGTGTCGTGATCGTGGCCGCGGGACGGCGCCGCGACGCAGCCGAGCCGGCACGCGCTCGATGCCCGCACATAAATCTCGTCGGCAATATGAGACGCCGCAATATCACAATAACCCCTTCCTTCCAGCGCACGACGTCCTTACTACACGCCACCAGTCACGAGACCTGCTCAAATTGAAATTATTATAATATAACATACCCAGTCGCAATTTTATGAATACACGTAAGTATTATAATTTCGGAAATATGTGGTATACCTTGAGGTGTTTTATTTTAGGGATTATTTTATGGAGAAGCTTGCTGCTGTATTTTATGTCAAAATTTTGATATAAAAAAATATCAAAATAATATTTTCATATCCGCTGTCTTCGTTTAGTCGTCATTTTCAAATCGGAGTAACTGAAACGAAAAAACAGGGTGTTCAGTATTTAAATTCTTACTTTCGTACCTGAAAAAATATTTTAAGGGATGATTATGGACACTTAGAATCATATTTTCTACAATGAAGTCCATACAGTCGCAAACTATTTTGGCTTAACAATATTGAAAGTGCTGCGTTACATAGATATTGTTTCCGTGAACTAAGACCGTCCGTATCTCCTACGTCCATGTGCCTTTATGGCTTGAAGTGAGTGTCTACCACAGGTACGCCAAACAATCTTCAATTAATTTTGCTTGGGATTCAATTCATCTGTGGGACTATGTTTCGTCTTTAGTCTTTGTCCATGGTGATCGGTTAATACTATATGTGTTTAGGAGTGTGGAGGTGTGCATAGTTTACTTGTGTTTCAAATACCTACACTTTGCAAGTATGTTTTGTAATATGAAAGAATACAATGTTTTTCTAAGTAAGTAATAGCAGCTTATTATTGTGCCTGCAGGACAAAGGTATCTTCTCATACAGAGAAGGCATGCATGCTCAAGACGGGTGGGCGATATTAGACGTATATTGACGAAAACTTCAAGTGGCCTAAAAAGGTCACTTTGGCAAAATCATAAAAGGATAACATTATGAATCATAATGGACAGTTAATTGTTAAGTTAATCGTATGAAATCCCATCGGTGAGAGATTTTTCAGTAATTTTTTTTTGTCTGTGCTAAAATACCAATCAATCCAATCCAAATCCAATCCCAATCCCTTTGATTATACCTACGTAGTGCAGCGAAAAAAGAAAAACACGGACTGTCTTCGCCATATTATGATTCATAATGTTATCCTTTTATGATTCTGCCAAAGTGGTATTTTTAGGCACCCTGGTTTCCTCACGATGTTTGCCTTCTTCGATTTTTTTTTTTCATATTAATTGAAAAAGTGACATTGGCATTGGCCCGGATTTGAACCCATAACAGAGGCCATAACTACTGGACCATCCCGACATTCCGGACATTATTGCAAGTTAATTCGTCAGTGATTGTTATGAGACAATAACAAACGGGTACAAAGTATTTTGTTTCTGCGGTCCGCTCTTATCCAAAAAACTAATGAATTAAGTGAACATACCTACTCTCAGATCAACAAGCATTGATATTTGATAGATGTCTTTATATTACACTGTTCTGATGATGAGATGACAGAGTGTCCAATCTCAGACCTGACTTAACTTTCCAACCTGTCTATACATAAAAATCGATACTAATGCCATTATCCGATATTATATCAAGTGATAATACGTTTCACAATTGAATAACTTTGATAGATATACAAAGGCTGGGCGGAGAAACCGAGGGAACACGTTCTCATTATTCAAATGCATCGAAGCAAATTATGGTAATCTGGGAAACCTGTTCTGTTTCACTAATATTAATAGGTAGACAAACATCGACACCCGCTGTGCGTTCCGGTCCGTATTGCTGTGCTTATTCAGAATTTCATCTCGCCTGTCCACTGTAGTGCGATGCCTCTGCAAATACAGACACAAGATACATTTATTTATTTATTCATTTATTTCAGGCGACTCAGGCCCATAGATATCTTAACCTAAAAATAGATACCTTAACCTAAACATACATATTTTTATTATAAAATAGTACTTCACTTCACTAGCTTGTTCTTGTGCTGTTCTGTGGTACTTGTCCGCGTAAGCGACGGAACACCACGTCCTGCGGCCAGAAGTCTGTCTGTCATTTAGGAATGGAATTTAGTATAAGCAAAAGGGCCTACAGGCCACACAGCTGGTCTTGTAATCAAAGAAGATGGGCGGAGGCGCTTTTTAGTATAATCATATTTTAAATGTTTTGGTCAAACTGAACAAATAATTAATGAAAGTCGTAGCCAAAGGGCGTAGCGGCCGAGCTCGTAGCAGGAAAGCTACGTCGTAGCACACAAATAAACAAAACAGGCTTACCATTTCTTTAGCTATATAGGGTAAGAGTTGGGCTTGGTAGATAGCAAAGAAATGTATTATTTTATTAAATCATATTGAAGCCTAGACGTACAGTATCCTGTAAGCCCAGAACCAGAACACTGTTATTAGATTTGATCTACCAACAACATCAATGTCTGTAAAAGATGAACAAACAACAGTGGCTGATGGCAAAATTAAATAAAGCAATACTATTTCCACATGTCACGTTACATATATGACATGTTCATCGACAGGCGAGTGTGAGGCGCGAGGCGTGACGTCACGCCGCTGACGCCGCGCCACGACTGTGACACCGCTGCGCGCTGTCACGCCGCGTCCGCGTCGCGGCCGTCAACACTCACTTTTCACTGTGTTGATAATGATACTCATTAATATATTAAATTCTGTCAACGAGTCTGTATTTTTACAGCAGATTTAATTAAGATTATGACCAAAAGCTCTTTTAGTGATTTATTGTAAACACGTACGGCGATGATAAAATTAATTTCATCGTAAAAGTTAATGTGGTTTTAATAACAATCTTAAAGCTATACTTTTCTTTTCTTTAGCTCGAAGTGCTGCGATCCTTCACATACTGGCAAATTCACTTATTCGGCAAAGCTCTGCTTGTTATTGATAATCAACTAAATCCAGATTATGTTAGCTACCTATATGAAGAAAATAGTATTATCACAACACTCCATCGCCTTTAAAAATGTTTTGAAGGTTTTATCCAGAGTTTGCTATCTAATATTTTTAATGGTTTTATTTTATGCTATCGGAAATTTCATGCGGCTAAAGTAATTTTCCGCGAGCATAGAGCGGAAATTACCACATAGTGTAGTGACGTGTTCGACAAACGTCACGTAGCCGGATCCGAGCGCGCAGATCCTTATATCCAATTTCCGGCCGTTTTTGTTGGAAATGAGAATTAGCTGACGTGACGTGACGGAAAGTTAAATATCAATGTCGATCGTATCAATGCTGAAGCGGACACGCCGATGGCCGCTGCTGCCGATAAACTTGTTACGTAACATCGAGGGGACGGGGAGATAAAACCGCCATCCTGTCTAACAGCTGTCATAAATGTTGTACCACAAACATCTATATCTTTTATGATCAACCATCTACTGTTTCTTTTAACTCATAAAGGTAGACAAACACAAGAACTCAAATCCCGTAGATAATAAATACAGTCGTTTTGTTTTTATACAGCATTTAAACAAGAGTATATCCGAGCGTCCGTTTTTAGTAGGTACACGAAAAGTTGGTTATGCAAACAAATAAGTATCAAAATATAATAATTTTCTCGAAGGTGCGGTCTCGGAGCGGTGACATTGCAATTTTGTGTTCTCGCGAACTCGTTGAGAAGTTGAAAAGGTATGTTTTTTACTTAATACATTTTTTCGAATGATATTCGGCGGTGGAGAGGCTTGGGTGTCACTCGCGGAGTCAGTGGGGCGTGCGTAACGAACTCGTCAGTGCGCCTCGCTCCGCCCGCCTCGCCTCGACCGCGCCAAGGGTCGCTCTCACCTCGCAAATAAGTCGCGTATAATTTACCTCCATCTGTCAGCTAGGTGCATTGAGTGCACGAGTAGTTGGAATCTGCGGTGAGCTTGTAATTCCATTGAAATAATAATTGGATACCGCGCTTTGATTAGTTGAATATGTGAACAATTTCCACGTAAAAGAGACTTACCTAATCTATTTGAAGCGGATTTCTGGTTTTTAGGATTCCATACCCAAACGGTAAAAACCCTATTACTAAGGCTCCACTGTCCGTCTGTCCGTCTGTCACCAGGCTGTGTCTCATGAACCGTGATAACTAGACAGTTGAAATTTTCACAGATGATGTATTTTTGTTGTCGCTATAACAAAAAATACTAAAAACAGAATAAAATAAATATTTAAGGGGTCTCCCATACAACAAACGTGTTTTTTCCCGCGCTTTACCCTTGTGGTACGGAACCCTTCGTGTGCGAGTCCGACTCGCACTTGGCCAGTTTTTTGTTTAATACTAAGTAGGTACCTATTTTAACAGTTTCCCTGTCCCATGAGTCATATATGACTCATGTTGATTGTTTAACTATTGTGTAGACTTTATGGACAGTTAAGTTGTTAAAATTCTGCATGGACCATTTTTTGATTGGCCTCTTATTTCTTAAATATGTCATAACTTATCAAATAAACTTAATGATAATCATCATTAAGTTTATTTGATAAGTTATGACATATTTATGTTGCGATAAAATATATAGGTCATTTTTCTTTTTAAAAATCACATTTTATTACCCGAATACATTTACGTAAGCGTCGCCGTCGATGTGCGCTGAAGGGTAATTACTCGTATTATGGTTCTCATTCGTTTCGCTTTCATTTTTAGCGAAATGATTTCAATCCTTTGTGAGATTAATGGTATGGTGTGCTAGGTCATTATTTATTTCTTTATAAGGGCTGATGATACACAGTTATTTGCAAAAGATTTATTTTGAATTCTTTTAATCTCGATCTGCAGTGGTGGCCCAGTGGTAACGGCCGCGACTTAATGCTGCACCACTGCTCTCAAAACGGGGAATGAAAACATCGTGAGGAAACCGGCATGTCCTGGAACCAAAAATTCGAAGATATGTGACATGTATCAATCCGCACTAGGCCCGTGTAGTAGATTATAGGCCTGTGTCCTAGCAGTGGGACCATAATAGGCTGATTATGAGGATGACCTGGCGTGATATGGTTATGAAAAAAATCATATAGTTATGAAAAGACAAAAACAAAAACCAGTAGAACTAACAAAAAAATACGCAAACTAGATTAGAGTAATATTTGACGTTATAAAAGCTAATACGTAATCCATTAATATTATTGCTTGTACGCACAGAATCCTTACCTGCGTCAGCACTCAGTTAGCGTGTTATTGAAAACCAGACTCGATCCTTATGAAAAATTACTTTTTCGTCTCATGCGGTACGTTCTCGGGCTCCCTTTCGTTTCGTACGGTCGGATGCAAATACGAGATTCCTTTACTCGAACACAATAGACGTAATGTTGAGCTCCGCCACTGGAAAATGTTGAGATAAGTTATTTGTCTGTTAGCATTTTGTGCGAGTACATTATCATTTCGCTACGTAAATATAGAATGTAATCATTTGTCAACATGTTTCTTTTTATATTCGAGTTCCTTGTTGGGACGAGGAGTATCCGTCTTACAATTTGGGTTTATTGTTCGTTACCTGTCATATTAATCTGCTTACCATTCAGGAATAGCTAAGATGCCTGTCGTGATTTTGTTTTAAATGTGATAAGGAGGGCTAAGCATTACGAAATAAGACTAAAATATTGAATATCGGCGTATTAGATGAATTAGAATTATCATAGATGAAAAAACCATAAGTTGTCCAATGTCCAGTATCCCTATGACCAGTTAGAACTGTGTGCCATTAAAACGAAAGTCCTCTGATAGGTATTGTTGCGCCACGCAACAAATTTCAAATGTCATCACTATTTCATGTCTCCGTTTATGACCATAATTATACCTACGAATAAAAGCAATAACGAATTAACATCAGGTTGTAGTAGTACAAGGCCAGTTAAAGCTGAGCCTCGTCGGTTGGTTAATGTGCTAAGGGGTAGGAAAACTTTCAGGTAAGCGTCTTCTTTCGTGGAACGTGATCCGCCTACAGTATGCACAGGGCCTTACTTGTAGGTACACGCTTGTCCCGTTTACGCGACAGATAAAAAATACTGTCACCATGAGTTACAAACTTTAAGGGTGATGAGAGGGCATGACGGACGACTTCCAAAACAAAATACACTTTTTCAACACGTTCACAGAATCCAATAGAAACAGTTCCGCGAAACTTAGACAAGTGAAGGAGGAAGTGAGAGTGGGTGGGAAAGTAATATTATGTGGAGTTCACTTCAACTGGTTGACTTGCAGCCTACTTTAATACATAACTACAATTGACTTAAGTAAATATTGTATTGCCATGCAACGTTACTCTGATTTATCGATAGTTGATCTCATTACAAAGAAATGAGAGAATAATAGAGAGAAGTAAGTACTTCTTTTGAAATAAAGTTTTCACGTCACAATCACGTCTAAAAACTTACTTCATCATCATCATCATCAGCCCACATCATCAGCTATGTTCCCACTGCTGGGACACAGGCCTCCTCTCTGTGAGAGGGAGTGGGCCGTAATCCACCACGCGGGCCCAGTACGGGTTGGTAGATGTCACATGTCTTCGAATTTTTGGTTCTAGGACATGCCGGTTTCCTCACGATGTTTTCCTTCACCGTTTTGTGAGCAGTGGTGATGAAATAATTTACACAAAGTAAAGCGCCTGTCTGGGTTCGAACCTACGACCTACAACTCGTAAGTCGCGGCCGTTACCACTTGGCCACCACTGCTCTAAAACTTACTTACCAACGAAAAATTCCCATACAAATCAGATAAAAAAAAAAATTGTGTCAAAAGTAGGTTTTTATATTAGGTGCGCGCCGCAGCTCCCTGTCGTGGGACCCACTGAAGATGAAAATATAATAATAGAGGCGCATCAAACGTGATGTTATTAAGGGCTTCCGTGACCGGGGTTGAGATGGGAGGGGGCGGGCGCGGCGCGCACGCACCACGCGTGCACCGAATACCGACCCATTCACATGCAAAATCTACTCCTTACATAGAACGCGACATAGGTAAGTAAAGTAAAGTGTGCCATAAATCCGCCCATTCTTGCAACTATTGGATTTCTTTCTTGCAGGCTTGAATTATATATACGACCTACTTACTTAGAAATAGCGCCTATTCAAACATCTCAGAAAACTAAAATCTTAGAGCATAGAACTGATTCACCCCCATTCAATTATCACTGAAAATCGAACTTTTATCTTCGCATCCTTTTGTCTTACAGTCGATTCTTCAATTGGCGTGCAGGGGAAAAATCTTTTATTTGTTGTAGAAGAGAAGTAACGCCCGTCGGCGCCTAATCAAGGAGTTGGCCGGGACTTGCGGCGCTAACGAACAGGTGTACCTATAAATACTTTCCGGGGCGATTGCTCCAGGCTTTAATCAGCGCCGCAGCACCACTTTACCGCTTTTCATTGACTCTCGGCTGACCCGCCAGCGTCGATTGGAAACCTGCACCCCCGGGAAATACGGCCGAAAGAAAATTTATGCGCTATTTGGCCTCCTTCGGATTTTATGTAAGTTAAAGAATGAACTCTAATTAATACCCTTGGCACATTTAACAAATAAACTTGTTATGGGTAGTTCTTCAAAAAGTATTCTCCGCGTAACTTTCATGGCGAATATTTTTTTTTAATAATCTACATTTAAATGTACCCACATTTAAGACGCTGTAAAAATAATACGTATTTTTTTATTTTATGTAAATCGGTGCATAAACTACTGAGATATTTTATTTTGAAATTTCTGTGCCCATGAAAGTTACGAAAGACAACATAAACATAATTATTACTTACTAATTATTGCTGGCAGATAATGGCCCCGATTCTGTTGTTCACAAACTAAACTAAATTTAAGTTCAGGCATCTTTTTCTTTCTATTTCATTATGAAAAGGACAGAAGATAAATATTAGTTTATTCCTTTCAAATTAAGATAATCCATAGACAATTTAGACGTGATTAAAAAATTGGCTATTAAAGACACCTTTTTTGAGCTTCACGATAGCATCTGCAGCGTCACAAGTAATCTAAATTTATCATTCAATGGAGATATATAACTTTCGTGGTGCCCTAGCTAACTTTCGTGGACAAATTACCACGAAAGTTGTGCCACGAAAGTTATGAAAATTTCACATTTTTGAGAATTACGATTAAACTTATAGGTAAATAAACAAACAAAGTACTTGAGAATAATCTCGAAGATCTATCTTATTTCTTAATACAAAATGACTTGGAAAATTATAAGCATTATCCTTCAAAATATGCGCATGAAAGTTTCTAGACCAAGGCTACTTGAAAATATTCAAAGAATAACTCGCCTCGTATTTTTTTTGTTTAGAAGCGATGAACGTAAGTGTCTCGCCCACTGACGCCGGGATACTACTGAGCGTCCGCGCAGCTAAAATGTGTAGCGACACTAGCGACAAGTTGGCGCTCTTGGAAGATACGTGCAGTTTTGTTGCGCGCTCTCGAAACTAACAAAATCGTGTGACAGAGACATAAAGCTTATTAACTATTGTCACTTAAGAGATAAAATTAATATTCTTTGATAATTATGATGCATAGTTATAGCTATTTATTCACCAAGGGGAGTAAGGCACAGATTACTAATCGAGTGTGCATTTGAGGCCCGACGCGAAGCGGAGGGCCGTAAACCACACGAGTTTAGTAATCTGTACTTACCCTCGAGTGATATATACTGCTTTATACTACACTTGTTGTAACTACATTAATAAATTGCTATCATTGTCACTGGAATCACTCATTTTAACTTGTGATTTACACCGCCACACTTTAAACTTTACCAAGAAAATTGTTTCTACAAAATACGTCAACACTCAAAAACACTCAAAACACTCAAAAACACTCAAAACACTCAAAAACACTCAAAACACTCAAAAACACTCAAAAACACTCAATAACACTCAAAAACACTCAAAACACTAAAAAACACTCAAAACACTCAATAACACTCAAAAACACTCAATAACACTCAAAAACACTCAAAAACACTCAATAACACGCAAAAACATTCAAAGCACTCAAAAACACTCAATAAAACACAAAACACTCAAGAACACTCAAAACACTCAAAAACACTCAAAAACACTCAAAAACACGCAAAAACACTCAATGACACTCAATAACACTCAACAACACTCAAAAACACTCAAAACACTCAAAAAAACTCAATAAAACACAAAAACACTCAAGAACACTCAAAACACTCAAAAACACTCAATAACACTCAATAACACTCAATAACACTCAACAACACTCAAAAACACTCAAAACACTCAATAACACTCAATAACACGCAAAAACACTCAATAACACTCAACAACACTAAAAAACACTCAAAATACTCAAAACACTCAATAAAACACAAAAACACTCAAGAACACTCAAAACACTCAATAACACTCAAAAACACTCAAAAACACTCAAAACACTCAATAAAACTCAAAAACACTCAATAACACTCAATAACACTCAAAAACACTCAAAACACTCAAGAACACTCAAAAACACGCAAAAACACTCAATAACACTCAACAACACTCAAAAAAACTCAAAACACTCAAAAACACTCAATAAAACACAAAAACACTCAAGAACACTTAAAACACGCAAAAACACTCAAAAACACGCAAAAACACGCAATAACACTCAATAACACTCAATGACACTCAATAACACTCAAAAACACTCAATAACACTCAATACACTCAAAAACACTGTATAATGTCTTCTGTCTCATTTTCTCCCACGTTAAATCTTATAAATGTCTCTTTTTACTGTCGCTTTTTCGTTTCATAAAATTTCAAGCCGCAACAATGCCAAAGAAGTTTTCACTTCAAAAAAAAACAAAACGCGTTAGTAATGAACGCATTATTACTTATTAGCCTGATTTTCAGGGCAGTAATGAAATTCCATACAATATAACTGCCTAGATTTTTGAGAAGGTTTAATGAACAGCTTTCAAGCCTTTTAGTGGGGTAGTATTGGTACACTTACTAAGCAAGTGTAGTATAAAATACAATTAATTAGATTTATTACATTATATGCTTATGAATTGAAAACAAAAGTTATCAAAGTTTACCGTGAGCGCGAACAGAGTGTGACGCGCGAAGAACACCGATTTTGCTCCCGTTTTCGACATTAGTTATTTTTTTAAATAAACATTAGAAATAATTTTAGATGTTTAATGTTTAAATTATGTACACATATAAATAAAGATTAATCTGTATTTGGTCCTAAGACTGAATGTTTAATAGGTTACGAATTAAGACCGTGTGACTGCGTTTTGAGGGACCTCGAAGAACTACCCTTATGACATTGTGTTATCGTGATGTAAAATGTGATTTGTATTTTCATAAACTCCGTTTTCGGAGTCGTCTGACGGTTAATCGATCTTGCCCGGAGATTTACCTCGCCCCTGACTTCAGTGCTGAACCGGCGCCAACGCCAGCAGAGCAGCTGAAGTCGCCAGGCCCTTGGGGACATATTGTTGTTGTGCTTTCCATAATTATAGGGGGTTTGGACAATAACCCGCCGCATTGGTCCAGTGCGGGTTGGCGGGTTGCCAGAGCCTCGTTGGTTGAAAGCAGGGTGAACCACGAGCAGGTGAGGTTGATTTGAGTTCCTAGGCTGTTATTGGGAATCCCTTACACATAGGCATCTATTTTTTTTTTCAAAGAAAAATAACTCAATTGCTTGATGAAATATGCATTGCAGTGAATGGTTCCTTTTCCGACATAATCCTAATAAATTATCAACTTAATAATAAAGTTCATATAAAACAGAGATAACAATTCTCTCATTAAGTATCTAAATATAAATAAGAGATTGACGCGACTATTCACCGCACGTCGCGGGCGCACGCTTTGTGCCAAACTTCGGCTGTATCGAATTAAAAATGAATGCATGTGCGGTAGACGCAGCTAGGGCTGCGCGTGAGCGGAGACGGCTAAGTGCTTTCACAATATTTTTAATCTTCGCCGCGAGTTGGCCGTTTGTTTTTCTTATTTAGGAAACGAAACATCTTCATGGAGATTAAAAAGTATCAAGGCAAATAAATAAAACACGATTCTTAAAATTGAAATGCATAATTATTTGATAGCAATGTTTAATTGGTTGCATAATTGCTTGTTTTGCTTTTACAGTTATGGTTATATGATGCTCAGTTTTCATTTGGATGTTATAGTTATTCACTATATGTAGGTACTTGTTGTATAAAAGTTGACATAATAAATATGTCTAAATTCTTCCGCAATTAAAAATAAATAATTCTTGGATAACTGGCAAGTAGCTAAAGTAATGTGGGCCAGCCCTAAGCAACGAAGTCATCAGACTATTCCGCTAACGTTACGTGCTTCGTACGACCTTTCAATGAGAAGTAGACTCAGTTGCTTTTAATTGGATCCGCACCGCTTCTCACCAACTGTCCTACCACCACGCAGCAACTCAAAAATGAGCAAGTTTTATCAAGCTGTTGCAACTAATTAAAATGTTCAATTGCTGCTTTTATTAGCGAGCGTCGATTTAACGCTTGAAGAGGTTTTGTAACCACCCTCTGGCACTTAAAATCAATGAACGTGTGAACTAAAATGAAATTGTAGAAAACACGAACAGAGTTAGACTTTGGTTCGCTGCACCTCTCGCTTAGCTCTCAGGGCTGAGAAAAGTCTTGTGAAACACAATCCCATTTAGTTTTTAGCACACCTTCAAAAGTTTTTAACTGAAACTGAACGCACGAGAGTTTTATATGGTAAATGATTAAAATAACGTATTTTTAAAGACTGTTAACAGACTTAGACTATTTATGTTTGCAGTGTTGGACCAGTGGTACTTAACTGCCGTGACTTACAAGTTGTAGGTCGTAGGTTCGAACCCAGACAGGCGCTTTACTTTGTGTAAATCATTTCATCACCACTGTTCTCAAAACGGTGAAGGAAAACATCGTAAGGAAACCGGCATGTCCTAGAACTAAATTTTCGAAGACATGTGACATCTACCGTGGTGGATCACGGCCTACTCCCTCACACCGAGAGGAGGCCTGTGTCCCAGCAGTGGGAACATTATAGGCTGATTATGTATCCTAAAAGACTTATAGACAATTTTTAGGGTTACTTTCTTATTTGCCTTTCTGAACTCTTCCATTACTGCTCCACCCACACATCATATTGTATGATTGATCAAAGAACACTCCAAATAAAAACCACTACAAACGAAATCACCATCGGAAAGCGTTTCTGTTTTCTGGTTCCAGAAAGCAACCAGAAAACAGAAACATTTTTCTATCTGTATGATAAATAAGTCCCTTTGCAACTGACCGCAATCTTTATAATAACCGAGGGCATGCCTATCTTCGGTAATGAATACAAATAAATCAGAGAGAGAGCAACGCAAACTCTTCGAGTAAATTAATATAAAGTTGTGCAATCCTACGTGCATTAGTATTCAGAGTCTACGTTCATATAATACGGAAACGAAAGATTTTAATGAAAGCCTGCCATTGCAGTGATGTCTATAGAGATGATGATACACCGATAAAGTAAGTGTGGGTTGGTGGATGTAAAAAGAGAATAAGCCTTTAAAACCTAACAAATAAATAATTTGATTAAAAAATAATAATAAACAAAACTAAATACGAGTTACAAGTATGTCGTCATAGACGCTGCTTAGCACCTGCTAAGAAAACTGATATTGGCGTAGCAAACTTGCTGCATAGTGCGATTGCATACATTTTATTAACATCGTTAAATATTAAATATCTAATTCATCTTCAGACAATACAGTTAAAATTACATTTTATACTTTTAATAATTTAGGCGTCATATCACATATCATCATCACTAACTTACCCTTATATAAATACATTTATCACTACAGTTAATGTAAAAAAATAGTAAATCTAAGTTTTGGAATGGAGTTTCTTTGCAACATTTATTTACAACTAGCTGCGCCCCGCGGTTTCACCCGCATAAATTTCGAATGTGTTAATCCAGGGTGTCAGCTACCTCCATACCAAATTTTATCAAAAATGGTCCACCCGTTTGTGCGTGAAAATGTAACAAACATACAAACACACACATAAGCTTTCGCCTTTATAATGTTACTGTGATTATGCTAGCGACCCGCCC
Organism: Luperina testacea; assembly: GCA_927399505.1. NCBI lineage: Eukaryota > Metazoa > Arthropoda > Insecta > Lepidoptera > Noctuidae > Luperina > Luperina testacea. The sequence goes on from OV656756.1 coordinate 12,860,529, forward strand.
ATGCTGCTGCGCAGGGTTTTTACGACTTGAAAAAACATCGAGATTGCTGTATTATTTCTAAGTTTATTGTGAATGTTTTATACACATAAACCGTTCGGAATAAATTCTATAAATGATAGTGAAACACGTATCAAAATCGTTGCGAAGTTAAGAAGAACAACGCGGTCACAAAAAGCGATTTTAATTAATATGTATAGATGAAACATATGTCAATACTAGCTGTACCTGCGACTTCGTTTGCTTGAATGTCAGAAAACAATAATGTGTCGCTTAGGAAAGGTGTAATTGCCACTCCTTCATTAAAAAGGAAGAATCTTCCGTCCTTGCCTGATAAAGCTTCCATTACCTGGGGTTCTCTACCACAGCCCTTTCGACTGCAGGCACTGCGTCTTCATGGTTCATAATGACAATGTGACGCAGTGTCACTTTGATTTTTGAGAATAAATAAAAATGAAAGCGTCTGCTCGAAGCTGATTACCTGACCAAACATCCATAATTATGTCCATTTTATTTTGCGTCTGTTTTAGAACAACTACCACCATACCACCATTTTATCTAAAGTATATCTGAGATTAGTAGGTGAAGTTTGAGGTTAGTTTTTCAAAGTCTTGGTTTCTTCTCCGGGATAAATTTAGAAATTTCATAACTTGATATATTAGATATCTTACATACCAATATTATGCCTTATAAAACGTCGAGATATCTAGAAGATATAAGGAAGAATAAATAAATGGTGTTACTCTTATATGGTACTGAAGTTTATCTGAAAAGTAGTTTGAAGTCTTTCTTAACTTATTCTGTAAGTCTGTGCCCACATTTGCTTAATTCTCCCTTGGTGGATAGCCTTAAGATATCTTGAGGGTCGATATGGTTTTAACCAAGATGATGGCCAAGAATGTAGTTATTGTCTCGAAGACATAATTTACAATACCTTTTTATGACATGGCAACTGCCGTATCTAATCTACCTACTCAATAAATCAACTGCCCGTCTGGCGGAGTGTGCTGAAGAGTTATGGTAAATTAAGTAAGGTCGACAAAAAAGGCAAAAAACTTGAACATAGTCAATAGTCATGATTCAAACCATATATAACTAAAAAATTGCTTCTCTGTAAACGATGTTAGAAAGGTTGCTTGCCCCTCGAAAGAGCTTCTACATAAAGGTGCCCGTGTGAAAAGTAACCCATTTACTTTGGTTATATTTGACACCAGCCGCCCTTGAAAACTGCGAACATGACACCCATAACGAAAACTAGACATGATTTTGATTTAGACCAGAAAACCAGAAAAAAAATTGTAAAGCCCGTACACAGCCCGGACACCTTTAAACTGTATTATATCTAAAGCGGGGTCGCTTTAGATATAATACAGTTTAAAGGAGTCCATCGTTAAAAAAATCTCAATACAAAAAAATATAACGACTTCCATAAAAAACCCTACAAAGTGCAAAATAACCTTAGTTTGGGAAGTCGTTGGCAAGAAATTATAGACTTCTGAAACCAAAGGTCTGTTGCACTTTGAAGTGGTTTGTTTTTTTAATCGGTTGTATTTTATTTTATTTCACACAAACTCGTGTAAGTACTACTTTATATTGAAAACCATGAAAGCGATATACATGATAAAAAAAAAATTGCAGTCGCCATCTTTGTTTTTTATTTAGACGTCACTATCGGCTTCAGCACCCTCGAAAACCATGAGAACGAAACCCATGACAAAAAAAAACATAAAAAATTGCAACAGCCATCTTTGATTTTCTTTTTGACCTCACTATCGGCTTCAGCATCCTCGGAAACCATGAAAATTATCTCTCTCTCTCTGTCTCTTTCTATTACTTTGAAAAGTGAGGCATAACGTTTTTTCGTTACGTGACGATTTCTACCATTTACTCCTACCGCAAGATCCGTAAAAGAACTTCGTTCCATAACTTCACCGCGATTCAGAATACTTATGACGACATTTGCTCAACGTGTGATTAACTCGAAACTCGCTCTGCATTAATCAACTTTCATAAATCAATAATAATTATCTAACATTACATTCTTTATCACTCAGCTGAACACCACATCAATATTAATATCTTACATTATCCTCACTTTTTATTTGAAATTCTTTTAGCGCCACAGGCGTCACTAATAAACCGTCAATGGAAAGCGATTTTTATAATTTATTATAATCATTATCATAAGGTACTTTTTATAATAACACAGACATAGGTATCCGTGGTATTTCGTCATAAAGGTAAGCCTAATAGGACGTGATTATTTACATATTAATTTTATTTATATCACAATAATAATATGTTTCGTTAGTAGGTACTATATCGCGCCAATAGATGTCGTTACGTATTTCTAAAAAACGTAATAACAAGTTGTTCTAGAATACTTTAAATTGATTATTTTGACAGAGTTAAGCGATTGCGATGAAACAAAAACTAATTACTACTCCGAGTTTTACACTATATTTGAGTATAAAAATTAACCATATTGGTTTGTTACTTTTTACATTAAACCTGTTCAAATCAATAATCTGTCACACCCAAACAGACAAACCGACAAACACAAAAATTCCAAAAAAATATGAAATGACATCTGTTAGTTATCCTTTAATACTCCAACAATTTTTTTTGGAAATACTTTCAATGTACAGAAACGCCTCGTCTAAAGTTTCTTATATGTATAGATTTCAATAATGTATACAAAGACCAAATTAGTTTCATTGCGGTGGTATTATCCTCTCCTTATAAATGCCTGTTGATGTTCGGTGGGATCGCGCAGAGTCGGCGCCGCGCCACAGCTGTTTCTTTAAGTACTTCTCTTCTGCGGCCGACCACATACCACTGTACCGTCTTCACGCTCTCCTTCATTATTACTCTGCATTCTGTTTCATTGCATATATTCTGTGACGTCTTGACGCTATGCGCAAACAGGAGGTACAATTGGCAGTTAGCGTATCATAAAAGTAAATTGGAACTATGTAGTTATTCAGACAAAATTACTTTGGAATTTATAATATTAGTATGGATAGTAGGTATGGATTAGTATGGATAGTGTAGTTTAAATAATAAATACATATTCAATTATGAAAAAGTGGAAAAGTTGTGTTCTTTCACTCTTAAATAAGTTTTGCTTATTACGTCAATAAAAAATAGCACCAGCAGTATCTTTGTGCGCTTCTATCTATCGTTATGAATTTTTCTATAGTATGGGTTTTATGGGTGTATAAATAAAAAAATATAAAGGTACTTTAAAGCATTACCGAGTTTACGCTCCAAACAACCAATAAAAAATTAAAATGAAATGAAGAAGTAATAATTTATATAATATTTGATATTATAACACTTCAGAGACTTTATAAAAATTTAAAACACCAGTCCCAATGTATTTATAAGACCTGTTTGTATTTATCGTCCGAGAAAAAAAATAAAAGTCAACAACTTTACTTGATAGGAAAAGTTAATTAAATAAGCTTTTATTGCAAAACAAAGAAACGGTGCCAGCGTTGTTGGCCCAGTTTAAGGCGAAATCGTCAGGGTACCTCAAAAATTAAAATTTTGTTACGTTCTTTGCAATTTGCAGTCAGGTTGTATGTTGATCTAAATATGATTTGAGGCCGTAACAAATATTTCATAGTACCCTATTGAATGACTATTTCAGTTCATATTACCCTATTGAATGACTATTTCACGAAATCATGATATTTGAGGTCAATTCTAAGTTAAGGAGTTGTATTGCTGATTGTAATGATTATAATTCTGTAAAGCCATATTTGCAACGGTCGCGAATCATATTTTTAATCAACATATAACCTAACGGCCGAAAGTCACCCAAAGGGCAATGAATAGGGCTATGCTTGGAGTTTCCCTGCGTGATCGAATCAGAAATGAAGAGATCCGCAGGAGAACCGAGGTAACCGACATAGCCCGAAGAAATGCCCAACTTAATTGGCAGTGGGCAGGACTCATTGCTCGCAGAACAGATGGCCGATGGGGCTGAAAAGTTCTAGGGTGGCGACCGGAAGACGTAACGTTGGAAGGCCTCCCAAACGGTTGACCGACGACCTTGTGAAAACCGCAGGAACCCGTTGGATGCGAAAGCACAGAACCGGTCGAAGTGGAGGTGCTTGGGGGAGGCCTATGTCCAGCAGTGGACGTCTTTCGGCTGAAATGATGATGATGATGACGACAACCTAAAACCTAAAAGTGAATTTCGCGGGTTACCTTAGAGCATCCCCCTTAATAACCGGAGGGAACGCGATATAGTAAGGTGAAACAAGGACAGCTTTGAAATTACCTAAGACTGACATTAATTATTTCTTTATTTTTTCTAACACATGAAAATTGGCTCTTATTGCACCGCTTTAAGGTTCACAATGCATTGAACACGCGTTCTTTTTTACTTTTCATTCCCGCACTCATGCGTCAAAGTGCGTCACAGATATTTACAAGATAGAGATGTGAGACTTTTTTTTTTATCAGCAAAAAAGCTTCATGCCCTTTTGGGCCTATTTTTTTGTGCATAGATTAACAATGTATCTAAATAATTTAAATATGATAAATATTCATTATATTTCATTACATTATATATTTTATTGTTATCACTGACCAGGGGGCCTAAAAAGGCCACTTTGGCAGAATCATAAAAGGATAACATAATGGACAGTTAACTGTTAAGTTAATAATATCAAATCCCATTGGTTAAGGATTTTTCAGTTATTTTTTTTTTGTCTGTGCTAAAATACCAATCAATCCAATCCAAATCCAATCCCAATCTCCTTGATTATACCTAAGTAGTGCAGTGAAAAAAAGAAAAACACGGAATGTCTTCGCCATATTATGATTCATAATGTTATATTTTTATGATTCTGCCAAAGTGGCCTTTTTAGGCCCCCAGTATTACACAAGGTACTTGTTTAAGGGGCTTATATGACCTAAAGCGCGGTCACTGTCGGACTGCATAGAAAAAAAAGAGAAGCGCGAAGACACAACACTGGTAATTTATTGCAAAATATGAAGCAATTATTTAATTACAAAAAATCTATTGTTAGGACTAAAATTTAAAACACTAATGTTTTAGTATGTTGCTTGTAGAATAATCTGACAAAAAATCAGAATGATTGTATGTAGGTATATTAGTATGGTTTTTAGTGTAAAAAGAAAGTTTTTAGAGGTATCTTCATGATTTTTTTCTATCATATCAAATTAGTTGTATTATGTTTTCAACACACTAACTACCACTACAACTAGCATATATCCTGAAGAATATCACATATTTTTTTTTGATTTTGTTTACTGTAGTCGATCATATACTTTTATTGTTTCTAAAACTTGCGTTTTATGCGTTTAGGTCCTGTAAGCCCCTTAATAGAGGTTAGTGATTGTTATCAATAAATTAACTTTATTTAGTGTCGCCCATCCACAGACCAACCACGGCAAGCGTAGTTTAACCTGATCGATCGACCTGTGCGACTGTTATTATTTAGCCACGGGCCCCTAACTAACTATTTAAACAAATTATAAAAATCAAGCAACTTTTGTATTTATTTTTGTATTGTGGATTCGTGGTATCCCACAATTGAGGGGGCGTCTCAAATGTCAAAAAAAATCTATCTCTGGCTGTAGCACATTACGCGGGAATTATAGTGTTTAGCTGCGCGAGTGCGCTAGCATCTCTTCAGAGTCATCCGTGTCCGACTCCATCGCTGTCCGCGCGCTGACTGACCGGTGATTGACGAAATGCCATTACACGTTCACTCAAAGTCAAAAGTCATGATTGATGGTTGCATGATGCAAAAATCAAAATATTTAATTAACTAATATTTATTTAACTCTCTACCTGCGCTTGTGTTTCCGAGTGCATACAACCCGAATCTCTTCAAAGTAAGAGTGAACAGGCTTCTTCTGGGTAAGCTCACTCCATCGTAGACTTTGTCTCTGTCATCTCTGACCTAGACTCTAGTCAAGAGCAAACCCATTTCAAATAAAAAAATAAAAAAGAAAATATTCAGATTTTCGTCAATCACTATCATGCAACCATCAGTCACTGTATTAGACGGTCACTCACAATTCTTGATTGTGATAAAACTGACAGCAAAACCTATCGTGTAATGGGCGCCTTACAGCGATATATTTCAGAAGATTTTACGGAAGTTAACGGTAATCGTTAACTCGTGCTAAAAATTGAATTTTATATGTCGTTGCGTTAGTGATTCACTTATAAAAAAGATGTTAGTATGGGCTATGGAAGCTTAGGTAGGACATGAAAAATGAATAAAAGAAGTACTCTTCTTTTATTCATTGTTATTACAAACTCTAATGATGAAGTAGGTACTCTTCATCATTAGAGTTTGTAATAACAATTACTCTCAGAACGAATTTTGCGACCTGGCGCGGTCCGCGTGGTGTCCTTATGGCAAATAGTAGGTAAGAAAAGTCCGTTAACAAATTTTAACGTTAACTTAAACATCATTTAACGATTAACGGATTATAAGGTCTTGGGGTTAAGTAAAGTTATGGGGTGCGTCTCATAACGTATAAACTCATTTGGTCTAATTTCATTTTATTATCGTTCATAAGATATAATCAACGTGAGATATACCAACTGTTGATATAATTTCTTTACATATAACATTTATTTATTCTAAAACTTAATTAGTATAATGTTGTTTGATATAACGTTTATGTAATCGAAAATCATTTGGTCTAACGTTTAATATGTATATTGTTTATTTAATCGAAAATCATTTGGTCTAACGTTAAATATATATAAAAAACATCATTATGGTTAACACCCCGATTCAGATAGGTTAGGTTAGAAGGCTAAGGCGGGAGCGAAGCGGAGCGGAGCTCCCGCCTTAGCCTTCGTGGTTATTTTTTTTAAACCACCCAGAAATAGGAGCAAGGAAGGAAGGAAGGATAGGAGGTCGACATAGGATGCAAGAGCGAGCGAAGGGCACCCCGAGGTTCGGTTTTGTTAGGTTACTTTAAACCCTTTACGTAGAAATAGGAGCCCCGCGAAGCGGGGCTCCGTCGACATATAATGCAAGAGCGAGCGTATGAGACTACAAAAATACCTTTACCAAGGTATATATTAATTGATTAGAGACTCATAGTTTTATGAATGAACTTGTATGAATTCATCTTTAAAGAAATACTTTAATGATTATTATTTAACTAAGCAAGATTAGGCACACTGAGTGACAACTAACAACAACTTTTGTTGAGCTACCCACAGGCTACAACATAAAAATAATACTAAATAAACTAACCCGTGTTTATGCAATTTTGCTTTGTGTTTTAATTAGGCGTTTTCATCATATTAGACCAAATAAGTTTTATATCTTTTGAGTGGTATGTCAAACGATTTTATATTTAATGTATGTTATGTCAAACGATGTTATATTTAATGTATGTTATGCTTATAAAAATTAGTCATTTTAAAATTATATCAATCGTTCATTATATAAACTAATCGCTATATTAAATAAAATTATAGGTTCCGTTGTTATATGTTGTTAATATTAGAGATTTTGTTGTTATATCATCTATTACTTACCCAAAGTTATGTAATGATTAGCGACTGTTTAACCAAATTTTTTCGACGTTTCAACGTTTCTTAACTTTAAGCAACGTTTATAAATAAAACCCCTTGTGCCCAGCTTTGACTTTTTAGTAAAATTTCGACTTGACGGCCGCAGTGACAGCTGTCATAAAACTGATGGCTGTAGCGTTTACCTTAACGGTGTTAAAATACGCTAGTAGCGATATCTACAACGTCACATGTACACAACGCGTCATACTGATGTCACGTAAAATCCTGCATCTCGCAAGCAGAGTTTACCGCGCAACTAGCATGGATACAACGGCCCGACATGAATCATCGGGCAGCTGCCCGCCATACACAACACTCGTATTGTCGGAGGATCCTCCGTTTTCTATAGGGTATGAATGAACTTTACACCCGGTTCCTCATGCCTCTATACGGTCTCTAGGAAAACACACCACTTACTATCATAAAAAACGTGACATTATTCGCCAGTAAATTGCAGACGCTATGCAGCAGCCACCGTTGTTCTAGGAAACAGTAGCTTAAGTTTGATGTGTCATATTTACACCGGGGTACTGTATGTAAGTTTAAGCTAAGGAACCCGTCATGTGCGTGCCAAACGCGCTCGGCGTGGGTTTTAGCAATTGCTCGAGGATCCGTAGACAAACAACACGTAGATTACGTTAGACACTGACACTGTTATAACGTTATTATAGTACTTTACAATCGTTCTAGAATGTCTAGCCGTACACTTATACTAGATTCCTTTGAACAGTTTTTCTCAAGGGCGATTGTCATAAATTTTAACAAAAACACAAATGATTACAGGCCTACCGATTAATTTAAAAGGCTCTTGAGGTAGCTGCACGGGGCGGGAGGGGTGCAATGACGTGTCACGAGCATGGATCACAAAACCAGGCTCCGTGGTCACGAGAGATCAGTCATTAGTCCGCTGACGGCTATGATGGCCTATCATAATCTAAATTTTCATTACACTAAAACCATACAATTTCTTTTTCAGAATCAAAATAATTTATTTCTCATAAACCTACATGGGCACTTATAAAACGTCAGAAGCTAGATGCACGGTTCCAATTGGTCGTTTCCTATGGAGAAGAGCCGGCAAGAAACTCCACGTTTCGTTTTAAATAGGTAAGTAATTATTCCACAGCGTGGATACCCTATACTCTTCTTCGCATGATTGTTTTTATTATAAAAAACGAGTTGCACCCCGCCGTTTCACCCGCGTAAATGTCGATCCCGTGGGAATATCGGTATAAAAAGTAGCCTATGTGTTAATTCAGGGTGTCAGCTACCTCCATACAAAATTTTATCAAAATTGGTCCAGCCGTTTGACCGTAAAGAAATAAGAAACATGTATAAACACACACACAAACATTCGCCTTTATAATATTAGTGTGATTGGAAATCGTTCTCATTAATCGTTTGGTTAAGGTTGTAAACCAGACATAGTGGACGAGAGAGATAACTTAAATTAGCAGCTTTATTATTGTTGATGTCGTTATTTTGATGAAGAAGATGCTACAGATGGTATGTAGTTCTGTCCTGTTCATTTTGAACTAGACTAGGTATACAGATTCCTTACAGTAGCTATTTCCACGAACCTCACAGAAATCGACAACACTTAAAAAGAAGCTTCACAAACAACTCATCAACCATAGCGAAGAAGGTATCTACACGTAAATAAGTTATTCCGCAAAATAAGAACAAATATTATGTCATACCTATGATACGCTACTTGTAGGTACAAAAAACATCTTGTAACTATAAAATTATCAATAGCACCAAGAATGGGATCGCGACAAAAAACGCAAACACTGAGGTTTTGTTCCGAAAGTACGATACAATAACAAGTGGTAGGGTAGTTGGTGTGCCTTGCCGTCCCCTGCCCCTCCCACCCGCGGTACTCTGGCCTCATTAAACCCCGCTATTTGTTTAGGACCACAGCTCAAACACGCCGTCACTCCGCCAGGACTAACAGATTTTACGATTTAAAATATTTAGGTAGCAATTTTACCTTGGTGCGTTTATGACAACAAACATCCAGGTTTGTATTTGAAATTGAAGATAGGCGTAAATGAAAGCCTAGCAGCTGTTGTACGTTTTTGTAAACTGTTTGTGCCATCAGCTCCGTATATTTCTGTTATTATACTGGTTCTGGCAAAATGAACGCGGCTTGATGATTTAATGACTGGCAGGTAATTTTCATTTTAAACACTGAAAAGTCTAGAGAGAAATGCAAATAAGTAAGTACCTCTTGTTTGCGTTTTGTGCTTCAATTTAACTGCTTGACTTTCCAAAGTACCTAAAGACTAAGCATCGACTTTGCCATCCGTGAATTCGCGAACGCATTTGGATGACATTACGTACACAGATAGTTTATAACCTCGATTATTAGGTATTATATTATTTACATTACTTTTAATCCCGGTAGTACGTTCCCGTGGGATATTTTTTTTAATCCACCCGGGCAAACCCTAGTATCATAAAAGGCTCACTACTTTCGCTATCCCACGTCGAACCTGAACATACTATAACCCAACTATATTCCCACAACGTGACATCTATAACATAATCACAACAGTAACACGACATCCGCTACATAACCACGACATACCATACACATGTTCGTCGGAACGTACCGTTTCAAGCCAGATGTCACTTCACAATGCCAATGCACATTGACACAGTACCTACATTTTCATTGCAAATTCTGTCATCGTGCGACATACACGGAGGCTCCACAAACAGTTGACTTACAAATGCCAAACTTAAACGAACCGAAATGGACCCCGAGTCTCACGTTAAGCAGCGTTTCCCGAAAATATTCCGAGTTATGTGCCTGGTCGTACAATAGTTACGTAGATTTACATAATATCAAATTGGAGCGGAATAATTATTGAATAATTTGTTTCTAGACTAAAATAAAATTAGCTTAGTTTTAATCAATTTCCGTTCATATCTGAAGTGCCTGACACCTTACGTTGATTTTCTGCGCTATAGGTTACGATACCGATCTTCGATCACAATAATCTGTCAATGAAAACTCTTCTAGGTCTGATATTTGTGCCTATAAACCACTTACAGAAAAAATCCAAACAACATTGATCAGGAACAGAACAATATGGAATATTTTAGAAATAAAACCGGTTGCTTTTTAGGAATCAGTGCCTAGAACGCACAGAATGTGTATTCCAGTTGCGATTCGTGACGAGTAACGAACCACGCACGTCTCCGCAGCGTTCGATCGTTCAGTCATGCACAACAAAAAAATTGGATGGCAATAAAGGCGAGTTTCACTACTGAATCTCGATCGCAAAGTTGTAGTGGCATCAGACTTGTAGTAGACGGAAATAAGAAAAATGCTGTGCTATTACAGATACTTTGTATTAGATAACGGCAGCCTTTTCTCAGTTTCTTTTGATTGGTACTCCCTTTAACTAAAGGTATAGAATATTATAGAGAAAAATGAGCTAAAAGTTTTATAGGTAAACGTATAAAACATACTTCTTATGAGTTGCCACATAGGTACATAGTAAATGTACAAAAAAATATTGAAAGCAAGGGGTACGTCTCATAACGTATAAACTCATTTGGTCTAATTTCATTTTATTATCGTTCATAAGATATAATCAACGTGAGATATACCAACTGTTGATATAATTTCTTTATATATAACATTTATTTATTCTAAAACTTAATTAGTATAATGTTGTTTGATATAACGTTTATGTAATCGAAAATCATTTGGTCTAACGTTTAATATGTATATTGTTTATTTAATCGAAAATCATTTGGTCTAACGTTAAATATATATAAAAAACATCATTATGGTTAACACCCCGATTCAGATAGGTTAGGTTAGAAGGCTAAGGCGACATAGGATGCAAGAGCGAGCGAAGGGCACTCCGAGGTTCGGTTTTGTTAGGTTACTTTAAACCCTTTACGTAGAAATAGGAGCCCCGCGAAGCGGGGCTCCGTCGACATATAATGCAAGTGCGAGCGTATGAGAATACAAAAATACCTTTACCAAGTTATATATTAATTGATTAGAGACTCATAGTTTTATGAATGAACTTGTATGAATTCATTTTTAAAGAAATACTTTAATGATTATTATTAAACTGAGCACGATTAAGCACACTGAGTGACAACTAACAATAACTTTTGTTGAGCTACCCACAGGCTACAACATAAAAATAATACTAAATAAACTAACCCGTGTTTATGCAATTTTCATCATATTAGACCAAATATGTTTTATATCTTTTGAGTGGTATGTCAAACGATTTTATATTTAATGTATGTTATGTCAAACGATGTTATATTTAATGTATGTTATGCTTATAAAAATTAGTTATTTTAAAATTATATCAATCGTTCATTATATTAACTAATCGCTATATTAAATAAAATTATAGGTTCCGTTGTTATATGTTGTTAATATAAGAGATTTTGTTGTTATATCATCTATTACTTACCCGAAAGCAAGAATTAAACGTCGTAAACAGCCTGAAAAATATTAAACATGACATATTATTTATCAGGGGTAGGCGTATCAAAATACTGTCATTGTTTTGTCACATTTTGCCAGTTATATCATAGGCCCCATGTAATCTGCCAGGGTCGCGGGTTGTTCGAAAAAGTTAACGTGGCCTCTGGCACAAGCTACTGAAGGAACATGGGTGGGTTTTAGTCAGTAAAAGTCTGACACTCCACCCAGAGCGGGAGAAGTTATTTGATGATATTCCACACAACAAAAAAAAGGTCCATGTTATTGATGGCAAGTCCATTACCATTAACCGGGCCCAAATCTCAATTCTGAGCTGCTACTGATAAATACGTATTTTCAGCACACTTGCATGTGTGTGACTCTATTTAACAGAGAAGTCTGTGAATTCTTATAAATAAACTATGTCATCATCTGCCTAGCCTTTTCCTAACTATGTTGGGGTCGGCTTCCAGTCTAACCGGATGCAGCTGGATACCAGTATTTTACATGGAACGACTGCCTACTGACCTCCACAACCCAGTTACTGGGTAATACGATACCCCTTGATAAGACTGGTTGTCAGACTTTCGGGCTTTTGACTACCCGTAACGACTGTCAAAGATCCACGAATAACAGCCGGGACCAACGGCTTAACGTGCTTCACGGTATCTAAAGATAGTCACCCATCCACAGACCAACCGCGGCAAGCGTAGGTTAACCTGATCGATCTACCTGGGGGCCTAAAAAGGCCACTTTGGCAGAATCATAAAAGGATAACATTATGAATCATAATGGACATTTAACTGTTAAGTTAATTGTATCAAAACCCATTGGTTTTCAGTTATTTTTTTTTGTCTGTGCTAAAATACCAATCAATCCAATCCAAATCCAATCCCAATCTCTTTGATTATACCTAAGTAGTGCAGTGAAAAAAGAAAAACACGGACTATCTTCGCCATATTATGATTCATAATGTTATCCTTTTATGATTGTGCCAAAATGGCCTTTTCAGGCCCCTAGAAGACAGCCGCCGATGCGGCATTCTGCTAGAGTGACTGTCACCAGCCCGTGTCACTCTTATCCGATCTTTTAGGTGATTCCTATAACTTCGTAATAAACACGGCGCCACTTGCTGCACCGTCAAATATATTGAATTTTATACTAATAATTTAAATCTTTCTCATAATTTATAAAACGTAGGTAACAAACTGGTTTTACCACTATTATTTTACAGAGTTAGATACTTTGTATAAAATTATACACGATAAGTTCACGACAAACTACACCTGACGTAAAACCTTTTTAGATTAAATTGTAATTATAAAACAAATTTTAATTAGGTGGCTGAAATAATGATAGCAGTTAATTAAAAGTTAGGTACACACGTAGTAACGAGTAACACATCAGGAGGGCATCGGTACTGGCGTATTATGTTATATTCCGATCATGTATTCAATTACTGCCATATAATATCATTTTTCATTTGGTTGAGCCGCCTCGCGTGATATGTATTAACAATTTTCACTAGTTTATTGAAACATACTGACTTACCACACGTATTTATGTCATTCAGTAGGGTCGGTATTGTAGTGTAGGTAATGAATATTGTACAAGGATAATATCTCATTTCGGATCAGAAATAAGTAGATACGAATTGTAAGTGCACAGGTAAAGTATAAGGTATTTTTGCATAAAATTATACAGGACAAATTTTTAACCAGTGCGTAAACTATAAGCATGAATTCAGCATATGATTCTAATATCCTAGGGTAGAAATTCTTCACGGTTTAAAAAAATGTTACCTATTTCATTCATTTTGACCGCAGAGGTATTGCACTTTTCTATGAAATAGCAGATTTTTTTTTATAACCGCGAATATTTTCTACTCTGGGGCCCGGATCTAAAATCATACATATTATGCTGAATTCATGGTTACAATTTGTGCACTGATTAATTTATTTTCCTGCAGACTATTTTAAACTTGAACATTTTTAAAACATCATTCTATTTCAGTCATCTTCAAACGATTGGCAGAAACAGAACGATATTTTAAATATGTTTAACGCATTTAGTGATTTGTTGTGCAAGCGGGTCTTAGTCCCAGTAAGAACATACCATTTTATGTTCTTACCTACTTTGAGAGAGAATCTTCTATTTCCAATAAATAGCTTATTTTTCTAAAAAAAGATCACTGTACCTAAACTATCTAATTACAAAAGACATTTCTCAGGTAGAGAAATGCTAACGCTAACTACTATCAAATATCCCTTATTTGACAGTAGTTAGCGGTAGTCAGAAGCTTGAAAGTCTGCGTTTCAGTTACCAAGTGCTAGATATAGGTAACCGGTATAGGTTGGTGAGGTCAGATTCTGATGAGCTCGCTCGCTCGCGCCATGTAAAATAGTATTCAGCTACATCCGATTAGACTAGGAGCTGACCCTTACGTTATGAAAAGGGTTGACTTGAGAAGCAAAAAGCCGGTCAAGTGCAAGTCGGACTCGCTCACCGAGGGTTCCGTAGAATTTCGCAGGTTTGTAACTACAAATTTACAGTATCCGAATTTTTTCTTTACTTGTACTACATGACATTGCTTCTTGATAAATTTCATGATTATAGGTCACCACTATAGGTTTTGATTGCCTTGTGAGTGTCAAAATAAGCGGCATAAACGGAACATAAACACCCGTATCTTTTGATTGCGTTGACTTAGAAGTTTGATTTATTCACTGCTTCAAGGGATTGCAACCCTGAGTAATTGATATTAATTTTAACTTGATAACTCTACGTGTTCCTGAGAAAAAAGGTCTTGACAGATGGACAACGAAGAACAGAAGAAGACAGACGGATAACGAAGTGATCTTATATGGGTTCCATTTTTCGTTTTGAGGTACGGTGCGGTTTTTTGACAATTCAAAAGTGCCTGTACAAGATTTAATTGAAATAAATGCTTTAAGTTTGAGTTTGAACCCTAAAAATGGTTTTGAATTATGTATTGTTTGAAATTAATAATGAAATCAGTTTTTTTTTTAATTGTTTTATTTTCAAAACCAACAGTTTTCAGCTCTGTTGGTTTGCTTGTTTGCTTTTCAGTGCCTGGAAAATATCTGACGTTCCATAAATAATCCTTTCAGATCATTCCGATAGTATTTTGGGCAATACGACAAAACACCAGGAGTAGTCGAAGATAGATATGGCGTATTGATCGAGTCATTGATGCGACAACAATTTGCCGGTCCGCTCGGCTCGAGTGCCGCTATGCAAATGCCCGCGCTCCATTTTACGCTCGGCCCGGTGGCGGCTGCGGCGATGGCGGGCGCTGGCGGGGGCGGCCGGGGGCGAGGGGCGCGCTGCATGCCGGATGTTCCGCTGTCGTCGCAGGAAATTGAGAGCGTTGCATAAATCCTGATCCTACAAACCAAATTTGATTCGACCTAATCCGGATATTGATACGAAACAAACAATGCTGACATTTTCAAAAATTTGGTCTAAGTTTATTTTTATATTTACCGACTTCAAAAAAAGGAGGTTATCAATTCGACACGTAGGTATGTATGTAATATTATTGGAACTGCATTATATTCACATATGAAAAACATATGGCTTCCAAAAAAATATATAAAATTTTATACATGTAGGTATGTACGTATGTATGTATGTATGTAAGTATGTATGTATGTATGTCCACGCATTTCTCCGCAACTATTAATCAGATCGTGACCATTTTTTTTTATTGGCTTACGTTTACTTCAAATTAGGGAACAGTGCAGGTTTCATCAAAATCGATTCAATAATTTTCAAGATATGGACTAATACGTGTAAGTGTGACGGCCTGACTTATTGATACGAGCTACGGGTGTAGTGTCAAAGGGAAAACATCTTAAAACCTTGGTCAAATTCTAGTGCAATATTTACAACAAAACTATTACCTACTTATTACAAACAAATATTCCAGTTTTTACTTAAAACTAAAAATTACGAAATAAAAAAGTAATTTAAAAAATTTAATCGTCTTCAAAAAGAAATTAACTCAAAATGATGACTTTAATTATAACTTTAATTTCGAAAGTCGGTGGCAAAAACCAAAACTAAAATACAGATCCCAAGTCACCGACTTCCAAAATTAAAGTTATTTCATAAGTTTGAGTAAATTTCTTTTTTAATACTTATATTTGATTTTTTAAATTACTTATTTATTTTTATCATATTCGACATCTAGGTCTACGTAATTGAGTTTCCTTAAATAATATGTTTTGAGGCATTCTTGTGGAGACCTCGCAAAGTAACGAACAACCCCAGCAGAGTGAAATATTGTCGAGAAAATTGAATACGTGCAAGCATTCACAGAGTGTTCGATGCCCTGTCGGGCGGTATACACTGATCTTTAGATTATATCAACGAGTATGACCATTTACCGAAGGTAAGTAAAATCATTCAGAGAAGGGGAAAATTGAAGGAAATGAAACAGTATTTCGTACAGAATCATTATATGACATGATTTATCTGATCTTTTTAATTATTAATAACAATTTATTTCATAAGCCTAAGGTGCCGATTCTGTTGTTAAGAAAATAAACTAAATTTAAGTTCAGAAACTTGACATAAAACAACTGTTTAAATACCTAACCGGTGGTTTAAATGTTAGTGAGCTCAGGCCTTTTTTTTTTAAGGATGGGAAATCGTCAAATGCCCCCTCCGCTCTGGGTGGAGCGGAAGGGAGTGTCAGACTCTTACTGACTAAAACCCACCCATGATCCTTCCTTAGCCCTTTATATTCCGGGGCAGTGGTAACCCTTTCGGACAATCCCGCTGACCCAAACTCAGGCCTAAGACGTGATTAAAAACTTGCCTACTAAAATTACGTCAGGCGCTGATTAATTTAACAGGACTAAACTAAAATTTATCTTCTGTCCTTTTCTTAATGAAATAGAAAGAAAAAGATACACTGAACTTAAATTTAGTTTAATTTGTGAACAAGGGAAGCGGCACCTAAAGCGGATGTCACACTACAACGCGCCACGCGACGGGGCGCGGGAAACGGAGCCAAAAGCCCCGCGCGGCAACGCGTTTTTATTGAATTTGTATGTAAAAATCACGCGCCGCGCCGTGGTGCATTGTAGTGTGAGATCCGCCGATTACATAAGCAGAGAAGAAGGGTTAACAATTCAGTAAGAAACAACATAGATTCTTATATTAATTTGGCTAAGCACATGCCAATTTTGTGAAGCTCTAGACACCCAAACTATTGTCTTTTATCTCAGGTATCACAAATTGGAGCTACAGAACATTTATCTGAATGATTATGATTAAATATAACACCAGTTCAGTCAGATTCCGAACAGAATATCATAGAATAAGTAACAGTTACTTACTTAATTGAAGTATGACATAACTGAACCGACCTACCTAATTATAATTAACTTCCCAATGTTTCGACTTCTTTTTTCTTCTTTGGGAATGGACCCGCGGTCACAGCTAGTGCTAAATAATATAAATTAATTAGGTAGATACCTTCCTAAAATAAGCCTGATGACAATTCAAAAAACACGATTTCAATTTGTATCACGAATTATTTGTGACATATAAATTGCTAATTCTATAAACAAGCAGGATAAAGGAAGATTAATCTCGAATCCGTTTGATAAAAGTTCTCAAACGAATCCTCCGCGTAATTGCCCAAACGAAACAAATATTTTTGTACTATTTGCGGGAAAAAACAAGATTTGATAAGAAATTCCAATATTTAAAATTGCTCGGCGTCTCTTCCCACCTGTTCTCTGTGATTAAAGTGCGTCTCCGTTCCGAACATTCAAACCGAAGGCGACGCCAAATGCAAATGTTGGCTTAAAGAAACCTTTTGCGGTGAACCGAAGGAAAAAAAGTACACGCCGACTCGTCTAGTTCGTGTGTCATTTTATCATTTACGTGTATTTTGTAAACACGAGACATCAAAAGGAACTCTTTGGAATAAAGCAAACAGACTTTCTTTTCATTAGTTCGAACAACACTAATTCAAGGCACTTAGTTGGCAGACACACACCGGTACATGTACGGCAGTACAGCGGTACGGCATCAACACACACTGTAATGTCTAACAGGTCCAAGTGATTTTATCGACACTGAATAGAGCTAGGTACGGGGAGGGTACATTAAATTCAATAACACGAGTTAGGGAGTTCGACGCTCGCTCCGACCGTCCTCAAAATAAGTAAAGAAGGAAAGTTTCGAAAAACTCCGCTCAACTTGTACCATGTTGTATGTGTACATTTTTTGTGGGAAAACTAAAATAATATGTTTTTATCAGCCAGATGTTTTGCGCGTTTGTTGTGATATTGTCGTTTTATTTTTTTATTGTAAATGCTGTTTTCTGTAATAAGCGTTTCTTTTTAATTGACTGTTGAATTTTTTTTTAAGTTAACACGTATTAAATTCTCGAAGTTTTCAACGGAAAGCCGTAGGTACCTAATTTTCAGTTTTAGTTCCTTTTTATTCACAAGAGAAAATCAAAATCAAATTCACGAAAATTGTACAACTGCGTCATCTGAAATTGCGCAATTTGTACATCTCGTTACGCAATTTAGAAGTGAATTGAAAGTACTTTTGTCGTAGAAGTGTTTCGTTCAAATTCAAATGATTTTATTTCACATAAACCTACATGAACACAGCTAGGTGCACGGTTCCAATTAGTCGTTTCCTATGGAGAAGGTTACTCTTTTACAACAAATAGGATTTTGTAATGTTTTCATATTACAGTGTTAGGTAATATGCTTGAGAGGACAATGTACGACCCGGCAACATTACAAGTATCAGGTAAGTACATAAAAAAAAGAAAAAAAAATAGAAAACGGTCAACAAATTGTTCATCCATTGTTATTCGCTGCAGACTACTAAGTTCTAGGATAGTTCACTTGTTAGGACATTCCCATTTCCAGCCAGCCGTTGTGTGTCTATCACTGAACTAGTAAGTGTCCCGCAGTTTGCTCTCTAATTTCCACTCACAAACATGTTAACATGTAGTTTACTACAAGTACCTACAACTTCAGAATATGCTCTCGTGTCGCTCCCTAAGCAAACAGCCCCTCGTATAAAAGCTATTAATATGATTAAGTTGAAAATTGCTGCTAGCAGTTAGGTGCTACTTGAACGTTGGACTTGTTTTGATAATAGTCTAGGTAAAAAGCTCATTTCTTTGCTGGGAAACTTCTTTGCGGCGTTTTTCTTAATAATAATTTTCACTTCCAAACAAGGAGCATGGTTAGGAGATGGATTTCCAAAAATTATGATATAATTAACTTTTACTTATAATCAGAAGTTAATTCCACGTTCTTAACTTCAAAAATGATGATTTTAATACAAACTCTTAACCGCTATTTAACCCCTAGAGGGGATAAATTAAAAAAAAAAACCTTCCTCAATGCTCACCTTGGTTAGAAATGGAACTCTTGTGCAAAATTTCAAACTTCTAGACCCAGCTATTTAGGCTGTGCGTTGTCTGTGTTGAACTTATAAGATTTTTATTAGATAAACATTTCCAAAAAAATATTTGTTTATAAAAGTGTCATAACCATGTCAAACTGCTGAGATATTAAGTGAACCTTACAATGAACACATCGACATAATATTTCCAGATCTTTCGGGGCGTAGAAAATCGACATGACCTTTTCAGGCACCCAAAAGTTTTAGAACGAGTCTTTTCAGCATAAAAATCAACAAGGCTGTGTACAGGAAGGGCTTGGAGCCGGGAGTGGGAGGCCGGGAGTGCAGCACACTGACGCAGCTCTCATCAAGCCATAATTATGGACGCGCCATGTTTTTAAAATGGCTTTGGATTGCGCATAGCCGTGGTCCAAATTAATCCCCTACTACAATGTTGCTAAGTTAAATTGGGATAATCTGTTTTGAGGAAAATATGCTTCGTTATTATGAAAAAAACTTTACAAAGCTTCAATATTAATTATTCGCCGCTGAACCTTTCCGTCAAGCCGTGACTTCCGTCGTGATTTTGCATATAATTTTCTACTCAATGAACGTAACCCACTGTGTGCTAAACCACAGCAGGAATTATGAAAAAATGTTAAGTGCTATCTGTGGTAACTAGATAACGTAAAGGGGTTCTACGCTGAAATGTGATTGTGGATTTATTTATCTGTATTATCATCATAATGTTTTATTTATTAAAAGCTCCTGAGTTTTTTAGGAAACTGCTGTCTAGAAATGCATGCGGAACAGCAAGTTTTTTCCTTCCGTCTGTCTTCCTTATCATCCGCATAGAATATAAGATACCGTCGACAAGACACGCAATTTTATACAAACAAAATAACTCGAGCAACAACTCAGACTAAAAAATTAAATAAAATAGTATATTGAACTGTTATCGAGATACAATTTCGGGTTGTTCGAGGTTCCGTCGGGTTGTCTACGAGGTTCGTCGCGGGCGGCAATAACCGGCACAATGCGGCACAACTAACGACGAGGGGTGCACCTCGCCCCTAGCCTCACCCCGCCGGGAGGTAATAAAACCACGTATTCCACTTGCAAGTCACGGACTAGATTACCGAGAGCCGCGACATCCTTCGATGTGCCGATCGCCGAACTGGTTGGCACACATCCGATATGGCGATGATATTGAGCAGACACGTAAATAATCAGATGGAAATGAATGGAGTTGTAATTGAATGGATATTCTATTTTATTATCAAAGAAAATATATTTCAGAAATTATTTTAAAATTCAGTGGCTGCATTCTGGCCAACCATTGACTCTGTAGACGTAGAAGTAGATAAAGGTTAAGTTGTGGGAAAAAAACAGTTCTTAAACAAAAATACTTAACTATATACATTCATTGTATAGTCAACCTCGTAATTGATTTTGAGAAAACTTTTGACAAAACTCCCTGCTAATTCAAACTACACTAAGGTGAAACTATCTAACTGTTACCTTGGTTTAATATTAAAAATAGTCCGTGAAAGGTAAAGGAATTACAAGGTTAACTATACCTAAGTTTGACATAAAAAAGAGTTATCAATCTAAACAGCAACCCGTTCAAATCCAATTCGAAATGAACACAAATTCCAAGCCAAAAAACCGCTACAAAAATCCGAGATCAAAGCAAAATCACAATGGGTTAATATTTGACCATTGTTGCGCACGAAGCCAGTGCAAATTAACAGCGAACAAAGAAAAGTATGTCCTATCAATAAGTGGCGGTGGAACTAGCAAATTGAATAAAACACACAAGTCCTCTAACGAGCCGGTGTTTACCCAAGTGGACACTAATTGGCTTAGCCAGCGGTCGCCGACGCGCCTGCACGCCGGAATAAAGAAACTTGGACACAGTTTGGGCAGGAGGAGGCATTTGGTTACTTTGTAATATGATCGCCTGGATAGTTTTTGTGATGCTCTATAATTCAGTTAGGAATTTTTGCCCTGAAATTCGGAGCTTACCAGCTACGGAGCGCAGTAAATTGGATCTGAAACTCATTGATAAGATTGGGAACAAAGTAATTTACAGAGTATTTTAGTTTTTTTTTTTTTACTGCTAGACACAAACGGGTTTACTCGTTGTAGCCACTTGAGAAAGAGGCGAAAATGCAATGACTTTTTTTTACCTGAACTTTGTGACCAGAGGCATAATTCTCGTGATTTAAAGTCTAATCTGTCTCATTCTGTCAAAAATACCTCTAATGTCCTTAAATTTTTGAGAGTTTTTTGACATTGATTGTCGCTGAGATGAGATTGCGACTAGATTTTGAAAGTTTTTAATTACGAGAATTGGATTTTGGGAGATATGTAAGTTATACCTGTGTCGTTAAAAGGATATTACTGGCAAGTTCAAACGAGCCCCTAGAAACCTTTAAACCCAATCTAATATTAAGACTTGCGAATCGTTTTTATGCCATATCTGATTTAATTTACTAATTCGTTAATTTCGTCCAGCATTATTCGAGCAGGGTAGCTTTGGAATGAAGATGCAATCACTGTAACTGGAGGCTTAGGCCTGTCAACACCCACTTGACCTTCATTGTTTAACGATTAAGAAAAACAGAACCTAAAACAAAAGAAAAATAAACTATCTTTGCAAAGAATGTTTAAAGAAGCAATATACCTGCGAGGTTTTTAATTTGGTTCATACAACAGGCTCGCCCGCAAGGCAAATATAATTTACTGTTGCCTTTTTATTATATTTTCCTTTAGTCGTTGAAGAAAACAAATGGAGAATCCGTTTATAACAAACACTGCTGAAATGTAATCTGCGTGTAATCATTTTCTCATTTTAACAGTTCGAAACATAAGTATTGCTTAGGTAGCGATAAAGTCCCGAGCAATAAAAGGTCAAGTATTCGGCTTAAAATTGTCATTGAATAGCATATTAGAATCACGAAGCACCTTTCTATTTATCACGATTTAAAATGTGACTAGGTATTAATTTTTTTTTTTTTAACATCACGTTTAAAATGAAACCTCCGGGATCCGAACATAACAAAGTATTTCCCCGACCGCGACTATGTATATATATTATATTTTAATATCATGTGTATTACCAATACAACATGAATATTCTGTGTGCAAAAGTAATTTTAAAGGCTATCACAGAAGGCGACGGGCGTGGGGCGACAGTGGCGGCACCCACTGACATCAGTAGCTTGTATCTTGCGCTGAATTTGCATATAAATTGTATCTTCTGGTCATAGCGAGCAAGATGACACGCGTCTATGATGTGACCGCTACGGTAAACATAACTACATATTTATGTGCTCGCTAATCAACTTCTAAACATGTTAGCAGGACGATAAATAAGTCCGTAATTTTGTAGGTAATAAATTATTTGAGATTATCATTCGTATATTCTATGTAGATTTTTCTAATTATTGTAATCTGTCAAAATTACGCCGCATAAACGAAGAATAAACGAAGCCATCACAATCCACCATTTTAATGAACCTAAATAAATCTACCTGATCGTTGCTAAGCAAAATTAAAGGTTATATTAGTCTTCATCAGCGCGCTTCCGAACGATGCAGGGCAATAAAACGATGAAAAGAAGCTAATTTTTCAGCAAATCATCTCCGGCCACCATGAAGTCATCAATATTCATTTTGCGGCGCGCCTCCGAAACAAACACCTTTGCGAAGGAGCACAACGCGCTTCCTTTGAGCGAACTATGCCGGGGGCGCGACCAGCTAACTCAATTTATTTAGATAATTGGCTTGTTTCACTAACGGCCCCGACTCACATCAATTAATTCAGTGATATTATGCGATAGTTTTTTGATAACAACATGTAATAATTTGATTTCATACTTTGTAGTATTTTGGGTTCTGATTTTAAGGGACACAGGGACAATATTAATATGCAGATCATAACGTATTTTAATGAGTCCAAATAGAGCTATGTCTTCAATTTAGGGATATAATTGTTTACTATGTACTCATGCTCATTTACCTAAAACCACAGATGCCTCAGAAAATGCTCGCCATGCCCATGCTAATAATAATAAGTGACTTTAATCACACGAACACACACGGATAACGTTTCATACATCAAAACTTGAATGGCCCCAAAATCCAAACGGATATGTGCAATGAAATATCAAATAACACATTGAAACGGTCATCTATAGGGAATAAACCAAACATTATGTATTCGAATCTATTGTTTGTTTAGACGTCTCCACTGTTTGTGATTATCAAATCACTATGCCATTATGGTCGGAGCTATTAATATTCTGAATAGTGAGCGGAATAATTTGGGGGTAAGTCCAGTGACGTTCGGCACCGCTCGTATTAGTAGGAGTCTATCGGCTACGGCTACCTCTATCCGTGCTACGCCGCGCGCCGTCTACGTGTGCATTCGTCCGGCGTAGTATACTCGTAGCGCGTGCGTAGCACTTCGTAGCACAGCTGTAATTTCTTACTAACTCATTCAATTAATGTTTGTATTTCGATTCAATTTGAAAACTAGTTAGTAAAGTAAGTTTTCATTAGGTTAACTAATAAATTGAAACATTCTACAAACATTATTTTATTTTCAGAATGCTCTTTCTTGAAAAATTATGTAAACTCTAGTTTTATTATTCGTATGTTTGAAGATATTAACATGTTCATGCAAATGTGCATTTTATAAACTATTATTTTTATCAAACTATTACTTATAAAAAATATTATTCTTATTAAACGAATATTGTTATAAAGTACTATTGGCTTGTACCAAATAAACAATTTTAATATAAGTTGCTATTTTCAGATAGATTATAATTGACTATCTTATAATTGGGACCAAGTTTATTAATAATAATGTCAAGTCTGAAATTAAATAGTGCACGCACTAACTGAAAGTTTGTGAGCAACACATTTTATTAGACATTTGCTGAATGATTTCTTTAAATAAGTTGAACAGAATTTCAGTAGATTGTAGCTATTTGGTGTAGCCAGTGCACGTACACGACCGCAACGTCCAGCTAGGCCGTCATTACTGCGGCTCAGCGCCAAATTGCGATATCCGCTGCCTTCGCCGACTGGCCGCCTGCACCCACCTTGCAGGTAGTTGGCGCAATCAATTTTCTCATTTCAAATTAGTACTATTTTGTTTCACACAATTGTTAGAAGGAGTTCGAAACTCATAAGCTTGTAAACTCTTTAGAGCGCTCGTGGTTCAGACAGCACCTGCAGTAGTTGTAAAGTAAGATTGAAGGTGAAGAGTTCGTCTTTGTGCGGCGTTAAGTTGGCGTGGCGCGCTCCCTACGCTGTCCACAGTAACAAGCCACTCCTGTTTATTTTACCGCAATGAATTTCCTTGCAATATTTTCTTCATTTTTTAATTTTGAATACATTTGAGCACAATTCTCCGTGGCGGTTGTGCGCCCCCGGCAATCTCCAAATTGCCTCTTTATGTGCAGATGTTCCGACCCTCGTTTTTCCGTCTTTTGAATGTCGTTTTGCTGTTAAATAACCTGCTCTTCTATTGTAATTGGAGTTTGCAAGTTTACTTTCTACTTCAAACTCCGTTGTCACCATAATAGTACTAAGTGGAATTAAAAACATCGCGAAAGAATGCACTTAATTATTTGTTTTGTGAGATGAACAATTTCAAGATACGATTTAAATACATGTTGTTATCCTTGTAATAAAATGCCAAAGTAATTCGGTCTGTTTATCTGTAACCTGAACCGACCGTTATGAGATAGTTAGGCAGCCTGAGATCTAGAGAAGGACATGGGCATTAGCCTATCATCATATCTATATACAGGGTGTTTGGTAGAAGGACCGACACAATTTTCCTAGGGATAGGAAGTTTCGTATTATCCTAGTTTTCACCCATAACACCTGTGTCGCGGTAGGTAATTGAGACAATAATGTTCTTTTTTTCACCCGAAATATCGTCACAACTTTTTTATTTGTGGTGTAATAGAGCGTCATAATTTTTGGGGTACCTAATCTTCAATGGACATTTTTGTACAATCTGTTCTAAAATTAAAACTATTTTGTGCTAGCAAATGACATCCCCAATCCCTCAAATAATTGTGTCGGTCCTTCTACCAAACATCCTGTATTTATATTAAATAAAAAATACACGCAAGCGAAGTCGCAGGTAGCTAATAGATAATAAAATCACAATACTGAAGTACATACTTACAGGATAATTTCATAAGAGTGCAAAGCTACAATAACCAAATGAAATTCATAACCTTCAGGATCCATTTGTATTTTAACTTTATTACATCTGCCTTTGTATTCACAAAAACGCAATATTAATAACAAAAAGTTAAGTAGGCGGTAGCAAAAACTGCTATTTACGCGAGTTCTTCTAAATTTAATCTTGGGAGGGTAACTAAAGATCACAATTACACATTTTACAAGATTCCAACTCATTTATTTTTCCGCGAACAAATTATTTCTCGTGAAGCAAATTAATTCCTTAGCATTATACTTCTTTCAAGATCTGAATAAATTTGAACGAGATTTCATAAAAAAAATAGACGGGCTGAGCGCCCGCGGCTAGCG
This sequence comes from Luperina testacea, assembly GCA_927399505.1. Taxonomy (NCBI): domain Eukaryota; kingdom Metazoa; phylum Arthropoda; class Insecta; order Lepidoptera; family Noctuidae; genus Luperina; species Luperina testacea. The sequence continues at coordinate 12,886,579 of OV656756.1, forward strand.
GCAAATTACGTCTTTATTTACAGGTGCGTACCTAAATATTTTCATCCCATTGGAGAGTAGATATAAGTACAATTTTACCGTAAAGACAAATACTTGAAACAAACATACCTACACTTGAATGCCTGCATTAACGTGACCACCTACGGGGCTCAACTCATGCCATCGACTCGATAAGAAGAAGAAACGTACAAAAAACACTTGATTCATCATAGTCATCATCATCATTTCAGCCGAAAGACGTCACTGCTGGACATAGGCCTTCCCCACCTCCACTTCGACCGGTTCTGTGCTTCTCGCATCCAACGGGTTCCTGCGATCTCACCTGATTAATTATTTCGAAATCACAGGATGTAAAAACACACACCACATAGCCGTCAACTACGCATTCTGTACATAAAACTAAGTAATACTCGTATTGCAGAAAAATAATTGCTCGGAAACGGCTTTTATTTTTGGTGTGAAAATTTTCTGCAGTAGTGCGCAGTGTAAGGCACGCAACATTGTGCTTATGGGTGCAAGTAACGGTACAGGGGTCGTGGGGGTACTTCATGTTGTGTTATGACATTAAAAACTTGTTTTCGTAAAAAACGTCAGTAAAAGTTGGAATTTTGACCTTCAATATCTCCGTAACCAGAAGATACTCAGGTATGGTCCAGTACAAAACAAAATGTAATGACGTGAGTCTCGGCTTCGTTAAGTGTCTTTACACCCGTTATGTGTGTTTAAAAAACTGAAGTATTTTCATACGTCTGTACGGTGGAGGGATAAAAAAAACATACAAAACTGGTGGCCATCGGAATATGTCAACTTACTTAAGCTATACGGTTGCCTAGAACGGCGGTACTAGCCGCTACATAGCGTTTTTGGCACCGAAAAGTCAAATCGCGCTGCCACCATTTCCATGACAGCTGATCGTCACCGCGACCGTTATGTGGCGGCCACCGCTTTTCTAGAAACCGTAGCTTTACAGACTTCTGAATGCTTCACCTGCAGATTGGATGTGAAATTGAGATCTAGTATGTACCAATTACTATAATTTATGTACATACCAATGCTAAGATAAGTTAAATCATATACCATTATTACGTCTAAAACAAGAAGTAAGACATCATAATAAATTGTAGTAACAGCTAAGAGAGAAATATGAAATAAATAAAGCGACATGACAATAAAGTTAGTTTATTTCATTAGTGGAAACACAATCATCTCTGCTCGCCAGTTGCTCGCTCACGCCTCAGAATAAGAAGTATAACTGAAAATGAATTCGCGTTATAACACCTTATTATAGTGGAAACTAATTCACCTTCATAAACTATAGCTGTGGTAGACACGTCTTGAAATTGTTAACATGGATTTAACTGTGTGGTTCATTCCTCAAAAGACCATTTCAGACACCAATGTATATGGTTTTCACATGATCTAACCAAGATTGTGTCTGGATTTTAAAAGATACTGTGTCCTATGAGTTTGTTTCGGCCTATCTTCTCCGAGTAGTCAGATAGGAAACGCCGACCTCATCTAGCTTTAAAAATATGATTGACGTGGAAAAGTGTTTGTGCAAACCTACTTACAGTAATAAATCATTTAGCTATTCGTGATAAGTATTAAGTATATCTACATGAAGAATACTAGATTCTTTGTGTTTAGACGTGCCTATCAAGATCTTTCTTACTTTAAATTATATTATCATACATTACATTTTAATATAACCAAGCGCTCTAGAAAAAATATAATTTAATTCTAGATTTATACAATTCTAGGTCTTTGTTATTCATTGTTTTCGTTATTTAATACAACCTTGTCTGATGTCTGGAAAACACGTAACTAATTCAAAATACGTAGGTATACTTACGTCTGGATCCTTTCCATAAGAGCATTTGTGTACTTCAAAAGCTCTCTGGCATTTGTCTTTGTCCGGGGTATCTAAAACACAATTATCATACTGTAACCCAATTATAACATGATAATAAAGTGTTAAAACCGAACCGAACCGAATCTTGACCGAATTTCGACGAACTTCAACCATTGCTACTGATAGTGTATCAGTAGCAATGGTTACGCAATTACGCCGCTGCCGCTGGTTGAAGTTGCAATGGCAGTAGCAATGGTTTTCACTTTGACAGTTCAAAAACATTCATTGCGTTATTAACGTTGTTGAGCAGAAAAATATTTCGAACATATGAAGCGGTGGATTAGCAATTCGTTCAAGATTATTCAGATTGTGATAGTGGGTTACGCAGTTAGGGTGCAGAATCAATTGAGCGCTTACTTGTGTTATGATTGATTGACATTCTAACGTTTTAAATTTAAGCAGATATTATTATATCCTCTCATGCGCATTAAGAGAAAACAGTAATGCTGATATTGTTACTACAGTACCCGACGATAAATATTGCACATCGACCTTTGGAAAGAGACAATCGGCTAATTTCGGCTTCGTAGAGCGTTATCTCTGTCACACGAAATACAAACAGTCCGGTTTCTATTAGGAGCTGTTAAAACATCATGATTTGCTTCTTTTGATAATTATTTTTATTCTTTGTATAAAATCGATAGGATCGAATAGGTCGATGTGCAATATTTATCGCCGGGTACTGTACATGGTTTACTAATCATGAACAATTATTCATTATATGACTTAGACCCTTAACAAGTCACACCAAACATACTAACGAAATGTTCTATTATTGACTCCGAAGTAAGGATGAGTTCGAGAAATACTACAACGAAGATCTAGTGTGTATGAACATTTCATTCAGTTACTCATTCAATTAATGGTCGTACCGGTGGATTAATTACATTCAATCTTGCACTTTACTATTTACAAAATAAATTGGAAAGTAACTCACGTACTTAAAAAGTTAAAATTATACCTAAAAATATTTAGGTACCACTTACCGAGATGTTTGCACGAAAATATCATTTTGCTTGTCCTCTCGTAGTATTCGTCTGGTATCAGACTGACCAGCATGTCATAGTCCACAGTACCATCGTCGTCTACCTGCAATTTGACAAATAAACAATACAGCAATCAAAGCAATAATAGAAATGATTAGGTAATTAAAGTATAAAACACATTATCAAAGATTCCTAGTTGTTACGTAAGTCAAAAGTCAAGGTAGCATTGCGTATACGTTAAAAAAGACAAAGCAAACAAATTGAATTAAAAATAAATTAAATGTCTGTTTGTATCTAATTCCGTACACGACAGGGTGAAGAGAGAAATAAACAAAAGACGGATAACTCACGAGACTTGCTTCCTCCAGCAGGCAAAACATATAGCACTTCAATTTCGGATCCTCCTTAAATATGCCGTTTTCGCAATTCGTTATATCCTCTGGGGGCGAGTAAGAATAAAGACTCTTTAATGTACGCAAACATGAGACATTGTATTTGAAAACAATGCTAGTGGGGAGATCAACTCGACATATTGTCAGCAGAAAAAAGTTTCTACTAAACTTTGTAGGATCATTATTCAAATATTTTAAGAATTAGAATATTATTTTGTTTATTCGATAAATAGAGATGATGTCTTCTGTGATCGCTTGCTAGGGCTGTGGCTAGTAGCTTAGCCGCCGATTGCTTGGCGTCATTCGCATGCTAACATAGAACAAAGGAGGAAGAAAATTTTCTTTTGAACGCTCACCCTCTGCCACCCCTGTTTTACCGACACACTCGTCGTGAACTGTTTGTATTATTTCTTTGATTTCGTCACTGAAAACCTGAAATGAAAATAATGGAAATATAGTTAAGTTAGATGTTTTCAATATACATTGGAAGATGAATTTGACACATTTATAAAACAAAGTGGCGAATTCCAATTCACGCAATATACTCGTAATCAGCCTCTAATGTTCCCGCTACAGGCTCCTATCTGTGAGAGGGCCATTATCCACCACGCGGGCCCAGTGCGGGTTGGCGGATGTCACATGTCTTCGAGTTTTTGGTTCTTAGGACATGACATACACGTTTCCTGATGTTTTCCTTCACCGTTTTGAGAACAGTGGTGATGAAATAACTTACACAAAGTAAAGTGCCTGCTTGGGTTTGAAACTTCGAACCCACGACCTCGTAGATAAATCGCGGCCTGGGCCACCACTACTCTCAATATACTCATTTGGTTCCAATTCAATTGTTATTTCTAGTTGCCTAGTAAAGTTACTGTCTGCAACAAAAGAGCAAATCCGACCATCTTGCATCCCCCAAGCGATGCCTCAAACTACTTAAATAGGTACCTCCACAAACTTGCCACACATTAGAACCACAAAGTTCCCGAGATTTCCTTATTAAATCATTTTCTGTGTAGTGGGCGAACCACGGAGACACCCCGGTCTCTTGATCTACACGACTACCTTTGTGAACAAGGGGGGAAATAAGTCGTTTCAATATTAAAAATGAGATAACATTCTCAAAGAAAATATTAAGTCGCGGTTCCCCCGGGAGCAACCCAATGCGCATCAACTTGTATCATAATGTTAAATATTAATTTAAATGGTGAGGGACTGTCTCCATTGTGACCTTTCTGTGTTTTCTTAATTTAAATAGAGTATATTTTTGAGTTTGTTTTACTATGTCAAGTTGTGTGAAAGAAGTGAATAGTTTAAATATTAGTTCCTGAGATACTGTCACCATATTTTCAACTTTTCATAAAAACAACTATTTTTCTCTGAAAAATGCGGAAATATGCAAGTCCTTCTACAACCGGCGGTTAGAGACTCCTGAAAACGTCACATTTCATGGAGATGCGTTATTCGATTGTTTGCACTAGTCAAGTTAGTGCTCATTATTTATTCTTGGACACGTTTTCAGTTGTTTTTTAAACGTGTTTTCAGGAGTATGAAAACATCGTGTATCATTGGAGATGCTCGCCGGGCGGCTAGCGGCGCGGTGGCGCACACGATGCATTACGTATTCGCGCGGCGACGACGTTGAGCAATAGAGTCGCGCGCCGAGCCGTCACCCATCCATCACACCGACACACCACGCCTCCGCAAACACTACATAAACTTATATTTACAACTGACAAATGCACTACTTTTAAATAAGATAACTGATAACTATAATCGATGTGATTCTTGGTGTGTTTTGTAGACTATTTTAGAAGGCAAGATGCATTTCACTTCACGGGCGAGCGCGCACTACAATTACATATTTATCGTACGATTAATGAATCAGTAGAAATAACAAGTAGACCTAGGTACTTGTTTCATCCTAATGGGACAAATAATTCCAATCAACTAGCACACTGATACATTTTGTCTTTGAACAGATATTACAATAATTACAAACTTACCGGTTTTTCTTTACCGCTATAAACAACAGCAACCAGGCACAATACCACAGGCAGCGTCCCTGTGAACATGGCGCCGCTGCCTGTGCGCCAGTGGACGCCTCGCTCGCCAACTTCTCTTATATTAGGTACCGCCAACTCCACCCCAACTAAATCACACAGTTAAGGCACATAGTTAACGCGCAGTTATCCAAAGCCAGCAATTAACGAGTTAAAGGTGTTACGCTACTTGCAGCACAAGCGGTAATCATGAGGCTGAAACTTTTCGAACCATGAATGAGTAAGCAACTAGCTAAATACACGGTGCAACTCAGCCTTTAGATAACTTATTAAGTATTCTGTCTGACATGGTGGGAAATATCAGAAAGGTAAACGTGTAGTGGTTTCCTGAGAGATTTGTCCAGATTATTTGTGGAAAATTTATTCACATAAAAATCCCGGAAAAAGCAGTGTAGAAAAGAAGTACCTAGGTACTTGTACAATACAAACTGGTACGGATATTGGCTGAAGCCTTTACATTTCAAGAAATATTTTCCTTACACGGACTAAGAACGTGGCAGAGCGTCGAAAAGCAGTGGTGGCCCTGTGGTAACAGTCCCGACTTGGGAGTTGCAGGTCGTGGGCTCGAACCCAGACAGGCGCTTTATTTTGTGTAAATAATTCCATCACCACTGCTCTCAAAACGGTGACCTACGTGTCCTGTCAGCTGCACGATACAGGAACTGATGGAAACCAATGATAGCGCCAAATTCTTCTTCTTCTTCTGCCGGTTTCGTCACGATGTATTCCTTTACAACGGTGACGAAACCCGAATTGCCTAGAACCAAAAATTCGAAGAACCTGCACTGGGCCCGCGTGGTAAATTACAGCCCACTCCCTCTCTAAGAGAAGAGGCCTGTGTCCCAGCAGTGGGAACATTATAGGCTGATTATGATGGACTAGGCACTCAACTTACTCTTTATTTCGTAAACATACTAATAAGGTACTCTGATGCAGATGCAGCCTCAAATTCTAACACAATGTTAGGAAGTTAGGAATAAGCAACACCCTTCTTTTCTTGAATGGCTTCTAAATACCTACCTAGTTCTGAGGGGTCGTTTTTAGGGTTCCGTACCCAGAGGGTGCCAATGGAACCCTATTTAGTACGAGGTTCCCTTGGCACCCTCTAGGTACGGAACCTCCGCTGTCCGTCCGTACTGTCAGCGAGCTGTATCTCATGAACCGTAATAGTTAGACAGTAGAAATTTTCACAGCATGTGTCTTTTTATTGCTGCTATCACAATAAATAATAAAAATAAAATAAATTTAATAAAAATTAAAGGGGTCTCCCTTTAATTTTATTAACACGTTCAACGCCGTGTCGGACATTGCTGGGCGACACTTAACTTCCCACATTGCCACACAAAAAAAATTGAAATTGACAAAAAATCGAATTTTTGTTTTATTAACTTTATTTTATTTACCATACAAGAAACTTGATTTTCTCAGCGTTTTTTTGTCTTGTGGTACGGAACCCTTCGTGTGCGAGTCCGACTCGCACTTGGCCGGTTTATAATCTTCGTCCAGGGTCTAATATTAATTGAATTGGGGACTGATTTTCTTAATGACATTTTCAGGATTCTTTATAATTTTGGAATTTCAGTGAACAAGCAAATAAACTTTTACTTCTATATAAAACATGTAATTTACTTATCAGCACCAATCATTAAATCAGGTAACAAAAACAATTTACCATAGCTACAAGAAGGGCAGGAGGGCCAGTATATCCTGAGTCATTTTCTAACTTTGGAACGATCATTGTTTCCACCGTGAACAATGAAAGGGATCTTACGTGTTTTTGTGCGCCCCCCTCTATTATGTCCTACACAATAATAATTATAAAATGAATGTCATAATTTGCTATATTCGCTGACGTAGCGGCCACAATGCGCCCCGGCGATATCACACTTAATGATTATTAATGGTCCGAAGACAGCTTGGAAAATCACGCTTAACTTCTAGTTAGAGGCGTGAGCGAGCTTATTGAACATTGAACTTAAAACACAACCTTTTTAATGTATACATATTGATAGACTGTTGTTTGTTGATACGTACCTAATAGTAAATGTGGGTAAACTAACATTATCCCTAAGGTTCGTTAGCATTTGTCCTGCCAGATTGGAATCCATCGAATCTAAGACTAACGAGAATTTCAGTATTAAAAACAACAATAGACTCATCAAATATTAATGAAACATTAAATACAATCGCATAATATCAGATTAGAGATAGTCCGAGCACGGCATTGATGCATAAAAGTATTTCCTATTTGGCACCAATCATCTATACATCTATACAAATAAATATAACCCTCGCCGTAGTCGGGTAAAAATTGAAGTGTCTGAGCATTTTACTAAATGAAAAATTTACATATTAAAGCATATATATAACACAAAAACCATTTTTTTTATTTTTTGTTTGTCAGTTTGTTCTGGCTAATCTCCGAAACGGCTCGACGGATTTTGATGAAATTTGGTATGGGGATACTTTGAACCCCTAAACTACTACTGGGAAGGACATAAGCTTTGCTTTTATCGCGCACAACGCGCCCGAAGCCACCGATGGTAGTGAGTTTTTTTGAAGTATTACCTGTATTGTTCACTCATATTTTACAAAATAAATATATAGGTACATATCTATTTATAATTCCTATAACGGGAAGCTAATCCGTAGGTACTTCGAAGAGCAACATAGTATTTTTTCCAATATTCGATTATCTTCCACGCATTTATACCTATGCCGTGTTCAATCGACATGAAAAATCCATTAGACTTGTTTGCGTCGGCGACTGGGCCGATAGGCGCCGCCAGTGACCGTGCCTAAGGGGATTTGTTGCTTCCCTGTCGGTTGCATCATGCAGCTGTGCATTCGTTAGCTGCATGCGCAGTCCGACAACTCGATACAACGGGCATTCGATGCTGAAATGCGAATTGTGTTGTTACAATCAAGCGGTATTGTTTGTCTTTACGGCTACAGTATTGTCATCGGTATATTGGGTAATAATTTGGATATGATAGCTATATCAACGCGCCGTAGAGGTTTCGACTATCGTTCGTTCACTGGGTCCTATTAGCGCTGTTAAACCTGATTAATTTGGCCTTCCCTAGAGACTTAATTTATAAGCTGTGACTGAAGTGTTCCAGTCTTACTAAGGTGCCACTACCACATCAGTTAAATAACATCAAATAATTTAAGCTCTCTGTGTAATATTTCAAAGTTCACGTAGCAAACACGACAACTAAAAACGTTTGCTAGTGAAATTCAGATGTACGACGTCCTGGCAAAACTGTTGACTAGTTTTGGCAGGAAAGTTTTTACAATATTTCTATTGTATGTAAACTCGTCCGACTATTGCCGACGCGGGGTAACAAGTAAACTTTCGCATTCGTAGCTGTAGACGTGTGTTCACAACCACTAACTTTGAACGCCCGGCTGAGATAAGAGGACGTCTTATGGACGTGTCAACGTCTCTAATCATGCTGAAAAACTATTAGAATAGAATGTATGCAAATGTATGCACGTAGGTAAGTATACTCTATAATTGTTTTTCAGCAGTTTTGCAAGCAAGATACAGTTTCGTTTTAATTAGCTCTGAGTGCCATGAAAATAAGAAACTGTCTCTTAAGAGACAGTTTTTGAAACTTTGTTTATGTAGTTAACTACATAAAAAAAGTTTCACGCCTCAGATAATTTAATCTTTCAAATAATGAAAAATGCTTTATAGGTAACATAACCGGATATATAAATCCAACTGCCACAGTTCAGACAGTTAAAGGTGTTAACAACTGGGAGTTTAACAGTGAATCATAACACAATGGGCCCTACAAAACCAATAAATTCGTATTGTTTGACCACTATAGACGGGACAGACCAACCGAGAAAGAGCAATTGGATTGTCTTCCGACCCCCGCACCCACCGACAATAAATGTTGGCACTGGCAACTCTGTCAGGGACTAATAGTTGAATAAGTGTGATTGATATAGTACCTAACACGGAGACAGAAGAACTATTATATATTTTGGGTGTTAACTGGTAAGGTGCTAAATAAAATGGTTATGTATTTGATAGGCGTATTAAGTAACTGTGTACAATTACAGTATGTAGGTAGGTACCTACCGAATTAGTTGGTTATGATTATGGGTTGGTTGGTTATAAAGATGGTTATGTTTGTTAGTTAGAAATGTTTGTCGTAATATTCCCAAGATAGATACTCAGAAAATACCTGTTCAAATAATGTCAAACGACAATTAGTACATAGTTCCCCGTAGTTAATTCCAGGAATGAGTAATGAAAACGCTTTCAGCAACAGAAAACAACTTTGAAAGCTTCACTTTTGATTAAAAAAATTACATAACTACAACATGGACATCATGAATTTGTAAAGCAATAATCATTTGAAGATAGTGAGGAGACACAAGTGGCGAGGAAGTCGGAGAGACGTCATTACCGCAATCAAAGCCGAAAGCCGCAAGCCCCCGCACCCGCTAACGACGAGTGCTCTCGATAAAAATTAAAAACACGTGCAAGCCCAGCCTGAGGAAAGTTTTAATGAGAGTACACCAAGTACACGTTCGCGTACAGATATATCTAGATCCGTCTCGCCTACACACATGCTCCGTACGTATACCTGCATACCTATTTATCTTATTACGACGGCCCCTAAACATGGAAAACAGAATCGAGTTAGGTTAGTATGGATTTTCATGCGGAAATATCACGTCAACGTAAATGTAAAGTTGCATAACATACAATATTATTTATAGATAGAATATTATTATCTGTATTTAGACTGCTTAAGTATAGGTACTATTCTGAACAATCTGGCTGAAAATAAACTACAGACCTAAAGGCATTCTTTTCTAAATTGTAAAATTAATGGACGAAATTTTTCTTTACAATCCATCGTTTAAAAATACATCATTGAATGTCGGTACCTATAGAATTTTTTAAGTGAATCGATAGTTCAGGGTTAGGCAGACCCTAAGGGGTAATTAATTAAATTCAGGAAAGAGAAGCGACTCTTCGAAATGAGCAGTTAATTTATTCTTTAAATATGCATTTGCCTCGTGTTCATAATACGTCGAAATGCACAATAACCTTCTTGTGCCGTAATAATAGAGTCTTCGCCGTGAATGCGCCCATTAGGTGCGAAGTAAAGACGTCTGATATTACGGGTCGAGTGTAATTAAAAACCAGGGCATTCATTATGCGAGCAACAACAATTTTCAATTATACTGAGTCACTTACACAGAGACATACAATGTCCAGTCAGGGCTGTCTGAGCCATGAAATAATGGATGTCTCAAAATAGCTTCAAATGAAAAACCTATACTTTTATGTAAAAATATAAAGCTCCATAACAGGAACCAGAGTAGTTTTAACCATCAGACCAATTTATCTAAAAGTTCAATAGATGTGTTAAAATCTTCTATCTAAAACGGTCAGTTCGATATAAATAAAACTGATTTATAGCGCGCGGGTAAAATCTTTTTGGCAAGGTGCATTTTCCATTTTATGCATATCGGTACGTTTTCAGGCAACATAAAAAATCCATTAGATTTGTGCATTGGCTTAACGAGCGACGACGTGGGGTGGACGCGGAGAGGCCTGCCGGGCGGCGGCTACCCTCAGTTGACCGTGCGTAAGCGGCTTTATCGCGTTCCTGTCAGCATCACCGAGCTATAATAGACAGGTGAACAGTCTGATAGCTGTTCCGTGTATCCCTTCCGATCCAATTGCATGACAACGGAGGCTTTTATACGTTGCTCGTTACTCCTCTGTGAATTTGCGTTTATTACGATACCGAATGAGTATTGGATCTTTGCTGGACAGTAGGACAGTAGCAAGACACTTGCACGAACCCAGTTGCGCGAAAAGACATTTCCGCGAATAGAATTTGACGTAAATAGTCCAATACTCGTCAATAGTTATTGTAGTATTTTTATTATTTATTTTCGACATGGCTGTCATTTTCATGGTTTTCGAGGTTCCTGACAACGATAATGGGGTCAAAATCAATATTCAAGATAGCTTCGCCGAAAATTTGCAAAATTTTCGTCATGGGTGTCGTTTTCATGGCTTTCGAGGGCGGTGACAACGATTATTGGGTCAAAAACAAAATCTAAGATGGCAGCAACGAAAATTTTGCAAGTTTTTTGTCAGAGGTGTAATTTGATGACTTTTCAAGTGGCTGATAACGAAAATAGGGTTAAATCAAAATGAGCGTCCTCGAAAACTATTATTAAACTAAGTATAATTAATTTCTGTAATTTGATGCGTATTAGAAACAAATTTTAAACGACCAATATGAACTTTCTTTCACATTACCAATGCTCAAAAGAACACTGAAGGGCAATTCTCGTAATTTTAAGAAAGTTCGCAGTCTGGGGGCCTAAAATGGTCACTTTGGCAGAATCATAAAAGGATAACATTATGAATCATAATGGACAGTTAACTGTTAAGTCAATCGTATTAAATCCCATTGGTGAAGGATTTTTCAGTTATTCTTTTTTGTCTGTGCTAAAATACCAATCAATCCAATCCAAATCCAATCCCAATCTCTTTGATTATACCTACCTAACGTAGTGCAGCGAAAAAAAGAAAAACAGACTGTCTTCGCCATATTATGATTCATAATGTTATCCTTTTATGATTCTGCCAAAGTGGCCTTTTTTTTTTTTTATTTATCCATTTATTTCAGGCGTCAAGGCTCATACTTAGATTATAATTCTATGGGCTCATATAAAACACATAAAAATACAATATTATTATTTTTAGCCCCCTAATCTGGTTCATCTGGCTGGCACTGCTCATTAATCTATGCATAATTTCATAAGTCAAAAAGAAGGTTTTATTTTTAGGGTTCCGTACCAAAATAGTATTTGTGCAACTGGATCTCCTCGAACTTCTCGAGCTTGTAACTCCTCGAGCTGCGTTCTTACCTCAGCAGAAATGATGGTCCGGCTTCTAAGCAAGGTGGTAACGATGAATTGGTCATCTCTGGTTTTGCGTTTAATTAGATACTATTGATGCCTAATAGGAGTACTTATTTACATCCAGTCTGTCTATAACTAGAACATAACTGGCAAATAGTAGGTGTACTAACTATTCACAGTATACACCCTTGCCCAACCCTTTGAAAGAATACATGGGTGATGGCTATAAAGGAATCTCATTTCTACAAAATTTACGCGCAACTGTCGTTTCGCACAAGTGGATTCTCACAATTGTCCTTTCGCGCAAGTGGATTCTCGCAACTGTCCTTTCGCGCAAGTGGATTCTCGCAAATGCCTTTCGCGGAAATGTATTCACGCCAGTGTCGCAGATAGGACACGTTGGTAGATAACCTACTTACTTTGATTTGATTGACTGTCAGATTATTATGATTAGATATACTTAGCTACATACCTATTTGTTCATTGATAACACGAGATTAACAAAGACGATATACGAAGCACGTAGGCTTTACTTCCTAGCTAATGGCATAATCTTAGATAGGTACTTGAAAAGCTATGTGACAGTTGCAACATCAAATTAATACCTAGTAGGTAATTATAAGAGCAGGCCTTTAAAATTAAAAACAACGCGTCATATTGATAAGAATTTCCGATTTAGTTTGTTTGATTTCAAATTGGTCTGTTATGGGGTTAGCATATCCATGTGGATAAAAAAAACCCTTTTGATAAAAAAGAATAAAAAATAAAAATTTGGTGTTGCAGGTTACTCAATAAGTATTTTGAATATTTATTTAATTAATATGATGCCGCTTCAGGCAACTTTTACAAAACTGAGACGTAAGTATAGGTAACCTATACCTAGGTATACCTAATACCTGTAGGTGTTTTTTCTTTAAAATCTTACTAGTATTTCTAGATATTATGTCTATCTAGATAATATGAAGATAAATACCTAGGTACGGTCAGCAACAAAAGTCGATTAACACTTCATTTTTTTAAATCTCACTTATTGAGCAAAATATTTGTTCAAAATTGCAGCAGAAGTACAATGCAATTTAGAACAAATATTTTGCTTAATAACTAAGATTAAAAAAACTGAAGTGTTAATATGTATTTTGCTCAATAACTGAGATTTAAAAAAATGATGTGGTAATCGACTTTTGTTGCTGACTGTACCTATTAATCTTTTGGTTTTTTTTTTCAGCCCGATAAGATAAAATTCGTTTGTTAAGTACTTAAGTTCCATAAAGGCTCCTTCAAACAGGTGCGACACGCGATAAAATCGCGCGCGACACAAAGGCACCGCAAGTCGCGCAACGAGCGGTGCCTTTGTGTCGCGCGCGATTCGCGTCGCGCTTCGCGCCTGTTTGCAGGAGCCTTAATACGTAGGTACCTAAGTAGATATTAAACTATGAAAAACGTGCCATTTCATTACCAAAAGAGTAAAAGAGCTTTAATTTGAGTAGAGCAATAAAACAAGCTGTTTTACACTCGTTCACTCTGCGCAGTCGGGTAAAAACAGGAATAAATTGTGAGAATCTTTGCAAAACAATAGTTGGAAATGGTGTACGCGAGAAAAAGCCGGATGCAAATGCCATTCATATTAATTAGCAAAGCGAGACGGGGCTTTTACGAAATTAGACCGTGATTTCACTGAAGATTTATTGTTGTGTTTGAAATGGTTTTCGGAGCAAAGGTAGCCATTTAGACGCAAGCAAATTGGTGTTGTCAGAGCGGGTTTTAAATTGAATTGACTGAAGTCGCTTGTTTGCCTTCAACGGTGACTCACGGAAAAAGGTGGAAAGCTGCTAATTTATTGGCTTCGTACACGATATGGAAAAGTGGGAGCTTGATGCGAATGATTGATGACCGCGGGTTAGCTCACGGGGCTCGGCGACCGCGCGGAGCACGATGCAGGGCGATTAGGTAACACAGATACCTGCATAGGTACAGGCAGCGACAAGATTCACTTCAGTCTAAATTATTGACTAATTATTTAATTAAAATCGCAACAGAAATAAAGAATATTAACTCTCAGTCAGTAGGTATATAAAATGCTACAATGAATCGAATAATTTATTTATTTATTTATTAAACTTTATGCACAAGTAAAAAAAACTGTACAAAGGCGGACTATTTATGATATTATTACTTATGTAAAAGTAGCAGTGTTAATCGAATTTTTTCGCTGAACGTACCTACTAAGACACGTGATGCCTACCTACTTCAATAGACATAGCCCAACTTTCAGAGTAGATTTCAGTTACATAGTTTTAGGGAGGGGTTCATGGCTAAATGATAACAGCCGCACGGGTTGGTCTTCAAGGTTAAGCAACGCTTGCCGAGGTTGGTCCGTGGATGGATGACCATGCGTTACATACCGAGACCCGTGCCTCGGATAGCACGTTAAAAGCTGTTGGTCCTGGCTGTCATTCGTAGACCTTTGACAGTCGATGTGAGCCATTAAATTATAAGTTGCCACCGGTTACACTGGACGCCGACCTCAACATAGTTGGGAAAAGGCTAGGCAGCTAGATGACAACTCCTCCTACCTACCTATGGTAGTAGAAATAGTGGCCCGCAACATAAAGGGCGAAGGAACACGGGTGGGTTTTAGTCAGTAAGAGTCTAACACTCCCTTCCGCTCCACCTAGAGCTAGAGGGGTCATTTGATGATTTCCCATCCTGAAAAAAAAAAGGTAAGTAGGTTAGTAAGCTCTCACAGTTTGCAAGAGCTACCGGGAAACTGAGGCAATGGCGTAACTAGGGTGGGGCAAGTAGGGCACGAGCCCCGGGCGCCTATCGAAGGGGGGCGCAAAATCGCCAATTATTCAATTCAAAAATCATAATACACTACAATAAACCATTTCATAATCTTATATTTACTTTGTGATCCTGATCAGTCAAAATTCTGCTTACAATTGCAGTACCTACCGATCCATCGGAAATTGTGAGCGATCTTTTAGTAAGTTGAAATTAATACTTTCGTATTTGAGGGCTACATTGTTTCAAGAAAGGTTATAATATGCAACCTAGCTATGCTCAGTGTAGAGCTAAAAGTGACGAATAAAATTTAATTTCGGAAACTTCATCGATATGTTCGCGTCGCAAAAGGCCAGGAAGGTGCAATTGTAAATGTAAAGGTTTTACGGACTTAGGTACCTACTTTCGTTATAAAAAGAAAATAAATATTTATGTTTTGTTAGTAAAATTTATTATTGTTTTATTTGGTGTATATATCTGATTTTTCATATAATGATAATTTACAAAGGAGCGCAACTAATATGATGCGCAGGCATCATATTACGCCCCTGAACTGATTAGCGAAAAAAATCTAATATAGTCTAATGTAGGTAAAACTGCACGCCCCTACACTAAAATTACTATACACACATTATAAATGGGTATGCAACCAGCAGTGGAGAGGTGTGCAATTTTAAATTAGACGATCTCTACGCGTCGACTTGAAAACCTCCTCTTTTTATTCGTCGTTTAAAAACAAAAAAAGGCTAGTTTATTTTGATGCGACGCCAAGCACACAAACAACCGTAACATGATTGCAGCTTGATTAATCTTCGTTGATCCGCGGTTGATCGTATGTTTGTCACCACTTCAAGAGTCGGGATCGGAGAGTTGGGACGAACCCAAAATTAGTTACTTAAATAAATTTTAAATTTTAATATTTTTTTTTTTAAACCTTTTATTCTAACGAGCTCCTCGCTCGTTAGAATAAAAGGTTTTTATTTTATTTTTCGTTTTCCTTTTTTCTCCAGCTAGGTCTAAAGTTCTCATCAAGATGGCTTCTTTACATAAGTAGGTAATATAAAAAAAGTCGCCAAAATGTCTGTACTTACGCGCATAACTTCCGAAAGACTGCACCAAATTGGATAATTTTTTTTTTTGTTGTATTTGGTATTGCCAGGACAAGGTTTTTATGAAAGAAAATTTCGGTCATTCGAAAAAAAATTGCACCTGTGCGAATCTGGGGCAGGCTGCTAGTATTTCAATAAACCTAAACAAGATTTAGGTAGCGTAGCTGCTGAACACAGGGTGGCAGCCTAGGGACATCGATGCGCAAACTGTAGCCATGATGCTAGATACCCTAACTCACCATCCGATCAGGACCAGGCCCGTGCCGGACGGCACGTACGTGTTCCACGCGCGCCTCAAAGAGATGTCAGCATCATTCAAAGGGGCCCGTCAGGGCCGAAGCCTGCCGGGTCAGCGGGATTGTCGGAAAGGGTTACCGCTGGCCCGGAACATAAAGGGCTAAGGAAGGAACACGGTTGGGTTTTAGTCAGTACCTAAGAGTCTGACACCCCCTTCCGCTCCACCCAGAGCGGGTGGAAAAAAAAATGCTAAACACCCTAGGGCACAAATTTTTCGTCGGTTTAAAAAAAAACTGCTGTTTCATAGAAAAGTGCAATACCTACTTATGTGGTCAAAATGGATCAAATAGCAATTTGTTTTCTTTTAATAACCGACGAAAAATTTCAACGCAGAAGGGTCCAGAGATCTAATGTAGATCCAATTCCCTAACACCAAGGCCGAACTCTATAAACCTTGCCTTGCATTAGGTATATCTTGGTCAAAATGTACGTCTTGGCCGTTTCGCGGCTGTCGCACAGACACTCCTGTGGGTTTCTTTTCCCGTTAGCCTATAGGTATTGTCCCACTCCTCCCCATATTCTTCCACCTTTCCTTGTGCTGTCTTCGCCGTCCAATCGGTTACGAACGAGTCCAAATCAACACACCAGCTTAGGGGCTGCCTAGGTGCCTATGGGCTTATGGTAAGAAATTAAGTCACTGGTCTTTAATAGTTCAACGGAATGGCCATACATTTTGACCAAGATATAGTAGAGGTAGGCCTTGGAGAGTTAGGGGCTTAACTGTAGGTACAGCTAAGTCTTTACATTACATTAGATCTGATAACTTTTTAACAGTGAAAGGTTTATTGTAGGTAAGTCTTAGTAACCTACTTTCCTCGAAATGTTTTTAGTGGGATTTCATTTATTTTTGTAGGGTGCTTATATATTTTTAGGGTTCCGTACCTCAAAAGGAAAAAACGGAACCCTTATAGGATCAGTTTATTGTCCGTCCGTCTGTCTGTCAAGACCCTTTATTAAGGAACGCGTGAAGATATCAAGTTGAAATTAAAACCATATACTCAACTCTACAGTCCCTTGAAGCTGTGAAAAAATCAAACACCTAAATTAACGTGAAAAAAAAATACGGCCGTTTATGCCGCAAAAAACGTATATTTTGACACTCTCAAGAGAATCAAAATTTATAGGGTACGTCCCGTACATAAAAATAAAAACCCGTGATAAACTATTTAGGTACATACCAACAAAGTACGGAACCCTTGGTTCGCGAGTTCGACTCGCACTTGACCGGTTTTTTTTTTATTTTAGCGGTGATATGGTACCGATTTATTATCCGTAAGAAATACAGACATGCGCCTATCCTTTAAGTCTAAGGGGGTTTTGGAGGGTGAAAGTTATAAATTTCTTTTTTTTTTTGTGTATGTGTAAATCCTAGCCTGCATACCAAAATTCAGCTTTCTAGGACTTCAGGAAGTA
Source organism: Luperina testacea (assembly GCA_927399505.1). Taxonomy (NCBI): domain Eukaryota; kingdom Metazoa; phylum Arthropoda; class Insecta; order Lepidoptera; family Noctuidae; genus Luperina; species Luperina testacea. Next base: position 12,904,447 of record OV656756.1, read on the forward strand.
GGACCCAAGAGGTTTTATTTTATATACTGCACCCCCATTTACGGGGGTTGGAGGGTGATGTAATGTTCACTGGGTTAATAAAACACACTTTGACAGATCACGCAGGTGAAGTAGTATATGCGCCTCGCGCACGTCTGCCCTCGCTCACGGTTAGTGCTCGACTGCCCGCGCGCTGCCCCGGTGCATACACTACATCCCTTCTTTATTTTATAAATAATTAAGTTACAATAACTTAAACAACAATATTAACGATGAAAAAAGCACAATATAACAGAATAGATTTAGTAATATAAAATAGTGAATCAGGCATACAAACATTATATCACTAACTAAATAACAAACAGATAATCATTTTAATTGCATAAAGATATATATATTATATTGCAATAATTTAGTCCTCATTGTTCAATGACCCTGTGTCCTTAATATCATTGTCCACAATTTGCCAAGAATCATTAATTTTCTTTAAATGTACTATATTCCGACGATACTCTTTACCTGTTTCGTCGTTCCGTACATGAATGTCACCATCGGTAACTCCTGTCACTGTGTGAGAGGTAGGGTTATAGTTGGTTGTCAATTTGTTATCTTTAGTTATATTTTTTAGCATTACCTTTTCCCCTATTTCTAAATTAGAATCATTAGCTCTTCTTTTTCTATCCCCATATTCTTTCCCTTTTTCTTTCATTAGCATATCCCTATCTCTCACATCAGAATCTATGAGTTTATGTTCTACATCTAGAGCGAAAGGAACTTTATCTCGAAAGCGTCTTTTAAAAAATAACTCAGATGGCGATGTACCTGTAACAGAGTGGGGTGTACTATTATACATCATTAAATAATTTAAAATATCCTCTTTCCAGTCTTTATTTTCAGCTTGGCTAATTTTAAGTCTCTTTAGTATATCTCGATTTTGTCTTTCGACTTCCCCATTCATTTGGGGCCAATAGGGAATAGTATTATTGACAACGATACCGCATTCTTTGCAGAAGTTGCGGAACACATCGCTCGTAAATTGATTCCCGTTGTCACATGTTATAGTTGCGGGATAACCTAGCCTTGAAAACATTTCTTTTAGAACTTTAATAGTGTCATGTGCAGTGATACTTCTCATAACCTTAATTTCTTTATACCGGCTGTAATAGTCGATAAGAATTAGTATGTAGTCTCGACTCGGAAGTGGCCCTAGAAAGTCAACGGCCACATCTACCCATGGCTCTTTAGGTAATGATCGCCTTTTCATCGGGTGTGGTGGATTAGGAGCCGATACAAGAGTGCATCCGCGACAACCTTTCACTACACGCTCAGCATCCCCATCGATCCTAGGCCACCACACTTTTGACCTTAGGCGACCTTTCATTGCGACTATACCAGGGTGCCCTTCGTGAGCAGCTTCTAACACCCTCTGGCGTAGATCTTTTGGTATGACTATTCTAGTACCCCGCAGCAAAATATCTCCGCAAAAACAAAGCTCGTTTCTTATGATTTTGAAACAATTTACGGATTCGTGCCAATCTTCGCTGAAAATACCTCTTTTTACTTTTGAGACTTCATCATCTTTTGATGATGAGGCCTCTATTTCATTTAGGGACACAGCGACAGGTCGAGAATATGTCACAATTTGGTTTATGTAATTTTCGCTATCAAATGGCTTCGTTGGAGCTATTTGACATAGTCTAGAAATGGGGTCGGCAATATTTGACTTACCAGGGCGATAGATAACTTTGAATCTATATGCTTGAAGCCTGAGTACCCACCGTTCAATTCTCGCGCAAGGTTTGGAATGTCGTCCGAAAATCGTTTCTAACGGTTTGTGATCGCTTATGAGCTCAAAGTCCTTGCCAAACAGATATATTTTAAAATGCTCAACAGCCCAAACTAATGCTAATGCTTCCTTTTCTGTTTGGCAATACCTTTTTTCACAATTTGTCAGAGCTTTGTGTCCATAAGCGATAACTCTAGGACCTTCCGTATTTATTTGGACAAGGACAGCACCCAGCCCCACTGGTGATGCGTCAGCAATAACCTGCGTTTGGTCGCTGGGATCGTAGTAACCAAGACATTTTATATTGGTTAAGCTAAGCTTTAGAGCTTCAAATGCTTTATTTTGTTTGGAAGTCCAAAATTTGTCGATATTAGCCGATTTCCCAAGCCCTAACCTCAACAACTGTCTAAGGGGGTCGGTAAGTGTTGCCAAATTTGGAATCCATTTCCCCACAAAATTGACTAAACCGAGAAAACTTTGTATTTCTTCAATCGTGTTTGGGCGTCTACTAGTTTTAATAGAGGTTAAGTATTTTGCAAGGGGTTTTATTCCATCTTCTGTAAGTTCGTGACCGAGAAACTCGATTTTGTTTGTTTTATATATACATTTGCTTTCGTTTAAAAGAACATCATTTTCTTTTAAAACCCTTTGCACCTTACTCAACCGCTCATCGTGTTCTTTCTCTGTTGCCCCGTACACAATAATATCGTCAATAAAATTAAATGTACCTTCACAACCCAACAACATTTTTTCAAGAATTTTTTGGAACATTTCAGGAGCACAAGATATACCGAACATTAATCTTTTATAACGGAATAGTCCCCTGCTAGTACTAAAAGTAGTAATGTATCTACAATCCTCATTAATTTCAAGCTGATGGAATGCTTGTTTAATATCGAGCCTAGAGAACCATTTTGCCTGTCGAAAATTTGGAAGCATCTGGTTCATCGTTGGAAGTGGGTGATTTTCCCTTATAATAGCTTCGTTGGCTCTCCGCATGTCTATACAGATACGTACCTCATCATTTTCTTTTAGTACCGGTACCATGGGTGAAACCCACGGTGATGGCTCGTCCACTTCTTCTATGATGTCGGTTTCCTTGAGTTCGTTTAACTTCTTGGCAACCTTTTCTTCTAAGGGAATAGGCACCCTTCTATACGGTTGAACTACGGGCTTTATCGTTTTGTCGATTGGGATTTGGACAGTTACCCCTTTGAACTTGGGAAATACTACTGGAGTCTTGTTTTCAACTGTGTTAATATGGAGGCCTATCTGGAGCACTCCCAATTCAATCGCGGTAGCTTTACCCAATAGATCGCGCGAACCATTTCTGATGACGTAGACAGTGGACTCTTTACTTCTTCCACCCACTGATATAATCGCGTTGAAAGAACCTATGACGTCTAAAGGCTTTTTGTTGCCATAAGGAAGTAAAATTTTGTTTGGTTTCCGGATTTGGTTAGTGACATAAATCTTATTTTCTTTTAAAAACTGCCAGGTCTTATCTGTGATTACGTTGCATCTACTCCCAGAGTCTATCAACATGTCTAAGTCTACTCCGCCTATATTGCAATTAATTACGCTGTCTTCATCTAAATGGAAAATGTAGTCAATTTCAGTTTTTTGGTTTCGCGTCGGGTCTAATCTCTGTTTTTTATTTGCTGGTTCCGTGGTCTTATTATTTGTAAATCGTCTTTTCCGCCTAGTCCGGCAACATTCTCGGAAGTGACCAACAAAATCGCATTTTAAACATCTTTTGTCTTTAGCTGGGCACTTAGCATCATTCGATTGGTGATTAACGCTACCACAACGGCTACATCCGAGATCTTTGTTTAGTTTAAAATTTTTATTGAACAGTTTCTTGGAATCAATTTTATTTATTTCAATTTTTTTGCTGTCAGTTTGGTTGTTGGAATTACCAAACTGCTCAAGTTGTCTAGTAACAACTTCTAAGGCATTTGCCTTAGAAATAATTTCATCTAATGTAATTGAATCTCCAATTTCTAAAATCTTTTTCCTCAAATCAACAAGTCTACATTTTTCTGTGATTTGGTCTATTATATGTTCGTCTTTATTTGCAAAGTTACATTTTTCAGCCTGATTCCTTAACCTCAATAGAAATTTTTCGAATTTTTCACCTTCTTCCTGCTGCATGAGCCGGAAAAGGTATCTTTCATAAATATGGCTTTGCTTTGGGGCAAAATAATCGTTAAGTTTTCCAAGTGCAATTTTATACACATCTAAGTCTTTGCCATCATCATCTTTACCTTCCTCTGCATGGGCCCCAGGCAAATTGTAGTAAATCTCCTGTAGTGCTAATCCACCAACATGGAGAAGAGTAGCTCGCTTTTTATTAGGGGAATCAATATTAGCAGCTAAAAGATAAATTTCGAGGGCCCGTTTCCATTTCTCCCATCGGGTACAAACCGATGTCGTGTCACCCTCACAATCAAAGTGATCTAAAGTTGTCAGCATTGAAGTTGCGTGAGTCATTTTTTTTTTTTTTTTTGGGGCGACCTGTAACAGGATTTTGATACTCGTATGCGTGGCCTTTTATCTTTTATATAGATAACGGTAACACTACTGCATAGCCTTAGGGTACTTGTTAGTATTTGCGTGCCCATTAGAGCATTTCGGATTCAGCATGACCTTTGACGTAAGCGTAAGTATGACTAACTAAATATACTAAATAACTTTATTCAATAATGTTACTTTACCATTATTATGGAAATTGACTGATAATAAATAACCTTTATCTCTTAACAATAATTTGTTAATAGATAAAAAAAAATAGTTAATAAACCTAATGGTTTACTAACTGGTTAGCAATAAATATGCTAGTAATTAAGCCATTATTGATGCTTACACTAACGTTTTCCGGTCTTTTCTCACATTTATTCTTTAAGCATGGTCGTATGTGCGAATAGTATTTGCGTGACCTTGATATTTCTGTGTTGAAATGCAAACAATTAATCCTAGCAAAACCAGTGACCCGATTAAACTAGTATCTACTGATTTTGTTTTATATTTACAATGAGTGAGTATGTAGGTTATTTACAACAGAGAAGTTAATTATGTCTTAGATATAAGATAATAAATTGGTTGAAAATAAAGTATGCCATAAATTGGTTATTATTTTTATTTAAAATAAGAAGTGTGCAAATAACTCAATTACCTTGTTATTTAAATGAAAGCACTCAATAATAATTAACAATAATTTGCTGTTTGCATTACAGCACATTTAAAATAATTGCGTACTATTCAGGCATAGCCCTTTGTTTTGTTGTAAACAACACTCACTGCATGGCCTTTGTAACATTTACGCTTATCAGTTGTTTACATCAATCGAAGCCGAATTTATTTTCCGTTGCTTAATCATACGAAACTGAGGCAACAAAGTAATCATTAGCTGTAAACATCTACCTTGGTAACTATTTATTTACGTGTAGGTAGATACAGCGTGACTACGTTCTGTTTTTATTTTAGTATCCAAACTACTAACGATCTTTATCGAAATATAGTCGCTTAATTGATCGTAAACAACTTTCAACGTGCATTATTTTTCAGCGTGCATTCTTCCCCTTTTTGGTAAATGTTTTCAGTACTTACTTTTATCCTCGTCGCCACTTGTAATGTTCACTGGGTTAATAAAACACACTTTGACAGATCACGCAGGTGAAGTAGTATATGCGCCTCGCGCACGTCTGCCCTCGCTCACGGTTAGTGCTCGACTGCCCGCGCGCTGCCCCGGTGCATACACTACAGGTGATATGATATGTCATTTTTCTGAATTTTTGGGTTGTTTATGTTTAATCCTAGCCTGTATACGAAAAGCTTTCTAGGACTTCGGAAAGTGTCCTAGAGGGTTTGATGAGTGAGTGACTGACGAAATCGACGTATTTTAGGTATTAATTAAATCCAAAGCATAAAAGCTAAACAAATGAAACTTATGTTTTATAAATCTGCTTATCTGCTAACAACATATCTGTCTAGCCATTATCTAGGTTCTTTAAACTGGCATGGTCAGCCAGAAAGTTACTGGAACGCTGAGGGCTCTGTACCGACTGAAAAATTTATTACCAATGGGTACGAAAACTCGTACTTCTTTTTTAAAGATGTCAGTTCCAGAAAATACACATTTTGTGAAATATGATACTATTTATTACTAATGCGCCTGCCAGACTAGTATGCTCCTTGCGCTGCTCATCGCTATGCTCCTCGCGCTGCCGTGATTTGCCGCGATGTTGCCCTCTCTGCCCACACACTGCTCTACTCGCGCAATTAATCGCGACGCTCCTCACTTGTCATTTGCCTTGGTGAGACAATGGACGTTGAAACGGTGGCAGCGTGCGCGCTATGCATTTTTAGTATAGCTAATTATATTAATGTAGTAAAAAGAAATATACATCGTCGTTGTCGTCCTCGCCAACGGAGATGGTGGATTATTAACACCTTTTCATTTGACCATTCCACGCTTGGCGACGACATAATTTCCAATTTTGCATACGCGTGCGTCTTGCGCGAGCGCTCCATGCAGACTGCGACCGCGCGATTATGTGGCCGGCCACTCGCACTCGTATTGCCGGTCCTTTGACTCGCGCGCAAAAACCGACAAAATAGGGAGCAGTGGGTAGGACGAGGAGCATGACGTGTGGCATGACGAGTAATGTTGCCACACTATGTCTCTGCCTCTTTTCCTCGTTACTTCCCATGCCACTCGTCGAGTGTGTGGCAGGCGCATTAGATGTAAGCACTATGTATCTCATTTAAGTGTTGGTACTGTTATTTAAGTTCTTATCAGATATAAAATCTCTATAGACGTAAATCTAAAAAAAAACTGATGAAACAATATGGAGAAACATTTCAAGCGCTTATTCTTCTATCCTTTGTCACGCAAAACGATCATTGTACTAAATGGCGCGAAGTTACTATGATCTTGATCGAAGTACCTCTACTTCACACAACAACGAACAAACGAACTGTCCTCTTGATCCTCATCAAGAGGGCATTTCGTCAGTTCGTTTGTTCTCTCGGATTCGTTCTACATTGGGGGTGCAAAACCGATTGAATATAAGAAATAAGGTACCTAGCGTAAATAAATACACGAACTTGAAAATGTGCACTTTAATTTACAACATTATTCACATTACAACATCACACTGGTCTTGGTATTACATAAGTAGGTACCTACCTACTTTCCAAGTCACAAAAATGTAACATTATTACAAGATTGACGGCAAGAGAGGCAAAAAACCTACAACACATACATACAACCTACTATAAATTTCTTTGCCTGCATTCTACAATAAGAATGGTTTACGATAAGTCCTAAAGGTGAGCCCACACTATTTCTTATGGTATAATTTATTATTATAACATAACGCGTGGAGTTCTTATAGACTGACAAACGGCAGTACATACTTGGTGTTTTACTGCTATTCAAATATATAACTATAGTTATTACGTATATAATTGACTAAGTCCCGACCAAGTTTTAGTGCTGATTTGTAAGAAAATTGATTTTCTATGGTTGTAGAGAACCGTTATTATAGGTACTAGCCGTTTGTCAGACTATTAATTTTATATGGATCGTGCTTTGCTACTTTTTATTGGACAATATTTAATAAACTGTAGTGCCATCGACACGAAGAAGATTGGATAACCGTATCTTGACACAGATTCACCTGCAGTTTTAGTCCAAATTTCACTTTATAGAATGTAGTATAGGGACTGTTATACTATCTGTTAAATGCAAAGTTAAGTACAATGTAGATTACATTAGTGCGCTAAACTCGACAACAAACTACCTCAGCGCTACACTTTTCAGAAAGTTACTGTAAACAACGAAAAATTTGGCACATATCGGTACGATCAGTAACTTATGAAATAAATTATGTCATAGATGTTCGCCGAGAGGTTTCGTTTTGGACGAGTTAAGCCACTTTTGCAGCCCACCGTACTTATTAAGCCTTGGAAGCAGTTTCACCTATATAATCAAAAAATATTCGAAAGAATGGTAAAAATCCTACAAAGAGACAGTTTAGGTAATTCTACAATACCTACCATAACTATTTACTACTACTATAAACATTATTATCAAACATGAACGATTCCTAGATACGACGGGTCATGGTTTTATTCTATGAAGCATTATAAGTTTAGGTAAGGTTTCTTATAGACTGTTAGAGGCTCGTTTTTTTACATTATAATGTGGATTCGGCTTTGATAACTTGTTTTTATTTGCAAACGTTAACATGACAATTTTATTACATTTCCGATTTTTTTTCTACTTTAACACAGTACAACACAAATACTTATTTATTACCAACACCCCCATAAAATACATACTTCCATTCCAATTCCAATTCAAATTTTATAATTCATAATAACAATAATGTTTGTCATAGGTAATAAGTAGTACGTTTTAGATTTTAACCCAAGGAACTTTCCTTGGGCTAACATTAGCCTCACGATTGACTTATAAGTGTACATACACACGAGAAGCACGCGTCAACGGCAGAGGCAACTGCAGTCACCGACGCGTCGACGAGCGGCGGCTGCAGTTGCCCCTGCAATGAGGGTTTTCTGAAATGACGTTCGCTAGGTGGCAGCACTGACACGTCAGGTCCAGGCATCTGTCAAAGAGCCTATATTTTCTTTAGTCATGACTGAATGATGAACGAATGAATGAATCGAATGATGAACGTCGTCATATATTTTATATTGGAAGACCTCGTCACAGTGGTGCCAACTGGTGTCGTAAATTTTCACGAAAACCCTCATTGCCGCGTGCCGCTCGTGTGTCTGCACACTAACGGCCAGTTTCTTAACCAACAACTAATCAGTCAAAGTATTGACTTTTACTTGACCTTTACTGATGCTACGGCAAATGTGTTTCTTCATTCAAGTAACAGCTAAAATAGTGAAGAAACATTAACCGTTACTTTGGCTGTTACTATTGATAAAGAAAATGGCCATACTGGTGAAAACACAACTTGCTACTCATTTAGTAATACTTTCGTCAAGTCTTTTAAATAATTAAATTATTTATTTTACAAACATCTTTTTATTTCTTTATTTTCATATAATTTAAGAAGTTTAGACTTTTAGTTCAAAGTGTAGTATTTTTGACTTTTGGATAAATCATTATTATTTTAAATGTATCTGCACTTTTGTTTCTGATATAATATGAGTACCACAGTAATGTAAATCTTTCAGTGCATAAGTACAACTAGATAAGTTGTGCGCTTGTTCAGTAATTACTATAAATATGAATGACTCATGCTATGAAACATAATATGATTACTTTATATTATATTATATAATAATGTTTAAACACAATTGCGATTAAGTGAAATCTTTTATGAATTAATAAGCTTCTCATTACATTTACACTTAGGCAATTAATTAAAATAGTATGAATAAGTGTTATTAAACCAAGTTTTTGCAAGAAAAATCATTAAGATTAAGTTAAAGCAGTGTGGAAAATACTTATTATACTCAGACTTTAATCAATGCGTCTTTATATTATTAAATGTTACGTATACTAGGTAAATAATTATTAATATGGTTACTGGACTTCACATTATTACATATTGGTACAAGTCATTCGTTATTCATCATTCTACAGATTGACTGATAGTTTCAGTAAAAATATAGGTAAATAAAGAGGTACAAAAATACAACAGTTTTTAAAATAATAGAGTTATTAGTAAATGCAACAACAACCAGAAAGATGCAAATTGAAACAAATGCTAGAAACAATAGTTTGTTCATTAATTCACTAGATTCAGGAAACACAACCCATTAAAACTTACTTATAGTAATTAATACATAACAAACAAAATTAAACATATATCACCATGGAATTTAACCTTTTTTTAATTTAATACTTCAATAGCCTTTTCAGTGCCCAAAACACACTCCGAAATAATATTTTTTTTATATTTTAAGTGAGTACTTGTCAATTTCTTCTAGTTTATTCAGAAATAGCGTTATAACAGCATATTTTGTCAGTAAACATTTCATAGATAGAAATGTACAATTAATAAACTTCAAATTATACAATAGGTAGGTTTAGTAGGTTAATAAATTTCAAATTATATAGTAGGTTAGGTATATTCACACAGTATAATTAATTACGAATATGCTATGGTACTTGAAAATTGCATGGAAGTAATATTATGAGCAATTTGAATTTGAGCTTCAATTGACAAAACATTGGAATTGATGATTTTACTCAAAATGCTGAAGTATATTGTGCATATTTGGCTGAGAAAATTTGTTATGTCACAAGCAAGGTGGCGGGAGAGGCATGTCAATCAATTTGCATACTTCTAATAGGAAATTTTTCAATATGGCTGCTTGGTTATCTCTTGAACCATTGATTGTTATTGTCGGAATGAATGTTGGTTTTAATATGTGGGTATCATCGCCATGTTTCTTCAGGAGAGCTGATCCATGGTCCTCACGAGCACAATTACTTATTGGATCAGGATCAATTTTCATTTCCTTTGCACACTGAAATGAAACATTAGATTTTATTAGTTTATTATTGTACATGATATGGAGGAATGAGAAAAATATGGTGAGGAAAGTTTTGAGTATGAAATTGTGGATGGCTATAAGGAAGACCAAAGAAACGACAGATGGTCTTTGTGAAAGATGATGTGGCTAGAAAGGGAGTGACTAGGACTACCGAGATTACAACTAATAGAGAAGTATGAAGTGAGTGAGAGTGTGTGTGTATGAAGTGTGAAGTGTATGTAGTGTGTGTGTGTGAGTATGATGTATGAGTGTGTGTCGACCCTATATAAATTGGGATATGGTCAAGACAATGATAAAGATTATATTAGTACTAGCTTCTGCCGCGACTTCGTCCGTGTTAAATTTCTTTTTCCCAATCCCACCCATCTGCATCCATTGGCATCGCATCGGCGGCCCGCGCTATTAACGAGCGTTCCTTCTTAATTTTGTTCTATTTGTTCGGCACGTAAGAGTCCTACTGCGAAGTTAAAAGCCAAAGCCAAAGCCTTCCTCAACAAATGGGCTATCAAAAGCAAAAAGAATTTTTCAAATCCGACTGGTAGTTCTAGAGATTAGCGCATACAAACAAATAAGAAAACAGAAGCCCTTCAGCAATATTATTAGTACAGATATCATATTTAGGGAATATCATAAAAAAAACCAAGAATGATTTTGAATAACTTTTATATTTACCCTGGTGAGAGCACCATCAGCATCTATGTTATCTGAGATCATGCAATCTGTTATCTTGACAGCAGTAGTCATGTTTGCCACAGCCTCTATTGCACAAGCATGGACCTTGTTTGCGTAGCACTCTTCTTCACCATGCTGACATTGAAAAATATACTTCCCTTTCTCTTCTTTGGTCTATAAAAATATAAAGCATTTTATTATAATACTGGCTGTGCCCGTGACTTCACAAGCATGCATGTTGGAAAACAAATTAGATTTCAAGGGTTTTAATTTTTTATGCAGAACCCTAATATTTTTTCTAAAATAAAGGTAGCCTAAGTTACTCCTTATAATATCAGCTATCTGCCAGTGAAAGGCCCATCAAAAAGGTTTTTTTTTAAATTATTGTATGTAATATACTTTCATAGGCATTTAATAAAAAGCTGTTATTTTAACATTACAGACACCTCAATTTTATTAATTTGTATAGAAGCAATAAGCAGAAGAATTTTATGTAGATCATTCAAAGATACTTAGTCATCATATTTTTCCATACTATGACAATTTTCGAATGTATGTCACAACTAAAATGTTTATATAAGTATGCTACAGCAAATTAAAATGAGAACAACATACTTTGTATCATGCATATTCAATCAAACTTTGTTTATTTAATTTATTAGTACCCAAAAAGGTGCAAAAGCTGAGTCATGTTTATCAAATTCTATATTATTATTCTTTTGTTTTAGTATTTCGTGGAAGTTAAAATACTTTTATTTTTTTTTGTAATCCACGATCAGTTTTACTTTTAGCGGACGAGTTGGGGTAAACATTGACAAGTTAAAATACTGGCAACATTTAGTACATATATACTTACTGTAGCCTTCCCATAGGGTACTAAAGTTACATCTAGGAAATCTGAAAGCTTCTCTGTCACGGGTGCCAAATGCCTCACAAAGAAATGTTTGGAGTCAGGACAAAGAGCCTCATAGTACACCCTCACTTTCACTTTGTCTTGTTTATGCTTATTGTACTTGTCATCTTCTAATTCCACTATTCCAGACTATAAAACAGAAAAATAACTTTGATGAAATATTAATTCATAAAATGTTCAGGGGACTAAATACTTTCACAAAACACTTCTAAAGGATGTGCTACACCTAATAGCCTTGATCTAACTTTTAAAAAGAAAAAAATTTGAAATCTAAAACGAAAAGTTGTACACATTACATTCAATGATGTAGAAAAAACTATGTATGCGCATCGAGGAAGCAACAGGAGTTTGATATGTAAGGATTGTAGCATGTGGACTCTAATTTCTGCCTAACCCCATTACAAGGCATGATTTTATGTATGAACATAAGACATTTATGCTGAATAAAATAAACACCTGCCTCATCTGATTCGGCTGACTGCTTGGTTGCAAACATGACTGCTGAGTGTGGGATACTGAGTTCAATCCCCGGGTCAGAAGAATTGTTATCAGAATTTTCCATTTGAAAACTCTCAGTAGCAGCGTGGGGTCCGGATGTGTGCCCAGGGACTGGCAATAGGCTCTCCTTGCCCTAATACATGAGACTTATAACATAACTGGCAAAACACAGGTGTATTAGACACCTCTGGGTCAGTGGGTCGTCTTAGGGGCGGATTGCTTACCCTTTCGTGGGAATAAAGGCGTGATATTGTGAAAAATAATCATTAACATTGCTAAGATATTTATGCTCAAATTATGAATATTCACACAAATAAGGAAAATCAATATTATTTATACCTATTGCATACAATAACCTGAAACCGCCTATATTCCCATTTACGCTATAGATAATAGATTATATTATTGGTTAGTAAGGTTTAAGATAAAATATTGAAATTCAAGCAAAAGATAGATTACGTACCTCCGATATTAATGTTGCGTTTTTGTCGGGCAATAGCCGGAAGAACTGCCACATGATCAACATTAGCAAAAGCAAAACTATTAATCTATATCTGTTACATGTATAGAATGCCATCGTTATTGATGTTAATGATATTTATTTCCATCCAATATGTGTCGCTTCTCACTATCACCCGATTCACTAAAGGCAGCTGTTGAGATTGACACCAACGTTTTTATACCATGTCTGATTCCACTGGATTTTAATACCTATACTATAATTTAGAACGTTTATTGTCTAATTATCTTAAAAACATTGCATTTTTTTTATAAATTCTGTTTTTTATTAGATGTAACGCAAGATGTAGTAAACACTCAGTAAATGATGGAATCTTGTCATTTTTGACAATTTGTTTGACAGTCGTAACATTTCAAGAAATTAAACTATTGGCTGGATATTGGGACATTGAGCCCAGAGTTTTCATTGCGCCTAGAAGAAAAACGTGAAACCAAGTTTGTGTATGTTGTACAGATGCCAGCACATCAAGCTACTACAATCTGCCAAATTTCTTTAATAGATTTTCAATTTTATCGTTAAAGCATAAGGTTCAAAGTTGATTGGGAAAAGACAGTTTCGGGTAGTTTGATGTGCTGGCGTAGCATGCACAGTATATCGGTTTTACCGGTCGTAAAAAATAAGTTTGTATTTCATAGTAGGTATTTCTCTAGCTATGAAAAACAAAGTTATTCCTGTGGCTATAACCGAAAATAACCCATACCTTAAAAACTATTGAATTAACTAACAGTCACTCAGAAACAAGGATTCATCAATACCTACCCGTCACGCGTATGTACACACGGCTACACATCAAGCTAAATTTCCAATTTTAGCTGACCTCTCATTGTATTGGTTTTTCGTACAATCAGAAGTCAGCTTAAACTGCAGGGGTAATTGCGTAACACACTATCAGTAGGTAGCAATGGGTTTCATTTTGACAGTTCAACAACATTCAAAATGATTCAAATTGTGGTGTTTATTCCACAAAAGCCATTAATCAAGAGTTGAAGTTGAAGTTGAGAGCAATAGTGTGATACGCAATTAGGGTGCTGGTTTTGTATAGCTTGATGTGTAGCCGTGCGTACATCGTTTTTTTAATAGAATAGTATCACTGACCTCTATCCTCTATCAGACTATCATACATAATAATACAGGTCAGTGACCACCAGTCAGTGGTCACCTTTCCAATTTTCATTAATATAGTTCGATTCTCTCAATAGTCTCCGTGTAAATTGTCTCACATACGGACATACTGGCAAACGGTCATGTCGAAATTATAAGGGTTCCGTTTTTGCCATCTGGCTAGGGAACCCTAAAACACTTTTTTTTTAATTAGGACTATAATCATGGTGAAATCCCAATCCTTATGAGATTCGAGGAAAGGAAATTGACTTAGGAACCATTAGCTCCACTGACCTGCTCAGTGCTGCTCCAGTGATTAGCTCTTTTCATGAAAATAATTTTATCATACTTAATTTTTTGGTCAAGTACGAGTTGTCCATAGACAACCATACGGAGATAAATCAGAGTCAATACAATACTCTGTTATAATTTAGGATCATTCATTCAATGATGAATTAGCATTACACTCTAACGGAAGAAAAACAATCTGGACTGCAAAAGTAGGTCAAAGAATCATCATCATTCTCTTGCCTATATCCCAATTAATTTGGAGGCCTAGGCCTGTACCGGAAGGGGTCACTTTGCCGGAACAGTTGTAGGGTGAGGAGCCAGACCAAGAGAGATACAGAAACCCACAGGGCAACATGTTGGGCAGTAACGACCCCACGGACTCTATCTCCAGGGAGAAGTCTTGTTCCTCACCTCTGGCTTGCTTTATTGGCCAGCTGGAGTGAACAATGACGAAGAACAGAGCTCCCACCTCATTCTTGTCTTTATTGGCCGGCTGGAGTGAACAATGACGAGGAACAGAGCTCCTACCTCATTCTAGCCTTTATTGGCCGGCTTGAGTGGAGTTTCGCACGAGCAAACGTGCTCGAAGGAAGGAAGTATTTCAGTAAGATTCTGGTAGGGATCTTGACCGTACTTCCGGGATTGTCCTGATAGCCGTGGAATACCTCTCCACTCCTCATAAGCACCTCAGGACATGTTGCCCCCTTGTCGCTACGTCACTATGTGCTAGCGACCGTTTCCGGGGGCCCATTACTGAGTGCGCAATTAGGGCGACTTTTTTTTTCAGAATGGGGGATCGGGATTGTCATCAAATGACCCCTCCCGCTCTAGGTGGGGCGGAAGGGAGTGCTAAAACCCACCCGTGTTCCTTCCTTAGCCCTTTATGTTCCGGGCCAGCGGTAACCCTTTGGACAACCCCGCTGACCCGGCAAGCTTCTGCCCTAACGGGCCCCTTCAAATGATGCTGACATATCTTTGAAGCGCGCGTGGAACACGTACGCGCCGTCCGGCATGGGCCTGGTCCTGATCGGACGGTGAGCTACCCATTACTCTCCGTCCGCAGGCCTGCGCCTACGGTGGCCGGGAGTCGTCACGCGGCTCCCGACGCCCGGAGCGTCTCCCGCGGCGGCTGGGGCGGGAGGATCTCTCCCTTAGCCATCCCCACCACCTCCTTCGCTAGCATGACTGCTTCGCAGGAGGCGACTGCCTCCCACTCCCTCTCGCTTCGGGCCATGGCTTGAACCAGGACAAGTCACCCCGCTGCCATTTTATCCGTGTATATATAAAACATTGATCAGGCAGGGGTCATAGTTCTTCCATAGTTCTTGGTAACCAGTCCACTACAGCCACCCAAACCCATAGTCCAACTTTTTATTTTTCCATATCCTGCAGTCTTACACCAACCGGGGGTAATCCTTAGGTGCACTTGCATAGTATATACAGGCATAATCGTCGGTTGGTGCCGCATTTCAATGAAATTTCCTAAGGGGCCTCTGCAAGTTGGCTTCGGCCCCTCGTACGCCTTCCAAAGGACTGGGACCCCATGGTCCCGAGATATGTAAAATATTAATAAGAAGTTTATTCATCAAAAAGTAAAAATACAATGTGACGGATTTGGTGAGCCACAAACTAAGCATCGCTTGTACCTTGTGGCTCTATCTAAATAAAAGAGTAATTTACGTAAATAATGCTCTATTCAGTCAACAGTAGAGAAGCAAATCTTTCTACATCGTAGAATCCTGCTTTAACTTGTCTGCCTCCAAAAAATCTGCCATTTAAATCCACAACTGCTTTGATAGCACTTTCAATACGCTTAAATTCAACAAAAATTCTGACAGCTTCATCTGATGGCGCATTGGGCATTTCAAAGATTAATACTTTTATAACATCTCCGTATTTAGTATTACATTCGTCTTTCACTTCAGGTTCTAATTCCTCGTCTACATCCCCTGGTCCAACCATGTTCTGGAAAAAATATTATATTGTGAGCAATAGAATTGTGTGATTAAATATTTTAAAGTGTCTAAAATGCATTTCATTCATTCAGCTAAAAGACGTCCACTGCTGGACATCGAACTCCCCAAACACCGCCATTTCGATCGGCTTTGTGCTTCCCACATCCAGCTGATTAAGGCCAAGGACATCGGTCCAACTTGTGCGAAGCCTTCCAACGCTATGTCTTCCGGTACGCGGTCGCCACCCCAGAACTTTCGGCCCCATCGGCCATTTGTTTTGCGAGCAACATTCCCAATGCATGCAGTCAGTAATAAAATGAAATAATGATTGTAACTTCTTGAAGTTAATTTGTAAGTAAGTAAGTAAGTAGTTAATTTGTTTTAACAAATTAATTTATATTATTGCTTCTTGATATGGGATGTCCTTACTCTCAATAACACCACTTTACTGGGTGACTTCATTATCTCTGTAATAGATGGCTCCCGATTAAATGAATTTGGAGAATTAGATGCTTGCGGTGAATCTGGAAAATTGAAGAGATTAATTAAGGTTGATTGTATTTAATATGGTTTTTATTTTTAGGTCCTTATTCCTACTAAAATTAATTAAATATCAGCTGTAAGTACTTGTGAGTTAACATTAATATTATTATTAGTACCTATTAGTGATTTTATAATCTTGATTTAGCTTAGCCTTGTTAATATACTTTGCAATTTCCAGGGGTTTATTTCGTAAAGAAGCACATCAGCGGATCAGCATATTAAAACAATATTAATGACCGAGTTCCGAGAGATAGATAATTTTTTAAA
The DNA here is from genome assembly GCA_927399505.1 of Luperina testacea. NCBI lineage: Eukaryota > Metazoa > Arthropoda > Insecta > Lepidoptera > Noctuidae > Luperina > Luperina testacea. Next base: position 12,921,519 of record OV656756.1, read on the forward strand.
TAATGTTAACAAATACAGTATTAAATATGGATGCAGCCAGCCAGCAACTACAACTAGATAAAGTTGATCCAATCCAATCCAGAATTTTATGCCAAAAGTAATGATTTCTGTAATTTGTGCAATAATTTTAATTTCCAACGCAAATACCTGGCAGGGAAGGCATAGCAAATCCAGGAGGAGGCATTACAGTAGGAACTTCTTTCTCATGAATAATGCGACCACCACGTTTGGAAGTCTTTTCCACTTGCAGAGCCACTGACATTCCTTGTTCTTTTTTACCCAAACCTTGACCTTCCTATAGAAATAATAATAACAAAACAAAACTTATAGCATAATGAATGTGTTGAATAAAGAAATAAATGAGTTGGTACCACAGATATCGATACACCTAGATAACGCAAGAGCAACTACTTCGCGTGCCAAAAATCGCAGCATCTTACCTACAAAAATCGTAAGCCGCCACTTTCGCGCTCAGTCCTGCCTGTGTACTGCTGGCTGGGTGAGCATGAGCGCTGGCGCTAGGCCCCGGGGTTAGGGAGAGACGGGGGTGCCGCACGCGGCGGCGTCTTTAAATCGATTTGATTTTCCCATCACTAAATAGTGCTTGTGACGTCATAGTCATCATAAAGGCTACGCAGATGGCGTAGCCTTTTCCCAACTATGATGGAGTCGGCTTCCATGTTGGGGTCGGCTTCCAGTCTAACCGGATGCAGCTGAATAACAGTATTTTACATGGAGCGACTGCCTATCTGACCTCCACAACCCAGTTACTGGGTAATACGATACCCCTTGGTTAGACTGGTTGTCCGACTTTCGAGCTTCTGACTACCCGTAATGACTGTCAAAGATCCACGAATGACAGCCGGGATCAACGGCTTAACGTGCTTTCCGAGGCACGGAGGGGTCATGGTATGTAAAGATGGTCACCCATCCACAGACCAACCGCGGCAAGCGTAGCTTAACCTGATCGATCGACCTGTGCGGCTGTTATTATTTAGCCACGGGCCCCTCCTGTGACGTCATATTAAGTAGTCAAAAAATAGCATAAGTAGGTACTTGGTTTTCATACAGATCGTGATACTTGCGTTATCTAGGTTTATCTATATCTGTGGTTGGTACTAAAACAATAATGTTTCATTGCCAGTTTATAAAACCACATATAAAAACAACACTGATCGTTGTTTTCGCCTTTTAAGTTAAAGTTTATCACCTTGAAACCATATTTGGCCATGATTTTTGCAGCTATAGAGCTTGCGCCATATCCGCCAATAGAGAACCCAGATGGAGGAGGGGTATGTGTGGATGGGGGCCGCGGCGGGGGGGAAGGCGTCTCCGCTGTGAGAGATGGTGGCGGAGCTATGGCAGCACCAGCTGATCGTTTTGATATCTCCTCAGCTTCTTCTTCTTCAGGTTGCTTTACAAACAAAAAATATGGTCTAAAAAAATATTGCCTTTTCTTTCAATGACACATTTGTGTTAATGAGTTCATAATTATTCTTGGCACAAGGTTCTTACGTATTTATTTAATCTAATGAAATATTACACTGATTAAAGTATTTACCGGTTTGTAGAAGGTCATTTTGATAAAGAAAGTTATAGTAGTTGAGCAGACACATTTTGCGAACATATGAAGCAATGCATTAGCAATATCGTTCAAAATGATTCAGATTGAGATCAATAGTGTGTTACGCAATTAGGGTGCTCTACTGTGTACAGATACAGTATCTAAAAAATTTTATTAATTACCATAGCCACTAGAGTTTTTTCTGGTATTATTTCCTCATCATCCCCAAACCTGCTTTTACGTTTTCTTTCTAATCTGTCTCCTCTATCCATACCCCCATCAAGCTGCAATCTCTTTGCTTGTATCTCTGAAAAATAACAGCCATGGTTAGATTAATTAAGAAAAGAGAATAAGTGACAAATGTTGAAAAATGTATCTAGATGATGTTGCATATGTAGGTATTAGAGTTATCTAGAATACAGTAATATTTATCCAGAAGGCACTAAAGCTTTAAAAAATTACAAATAGAGAAAACAGAAGAGGTATCTCTCATTACTAGAAAAATAAATTATGGGTCAAATTCTAGCCTAAGTCAAATATGAGATCTATGTAGACATATGGCGTATGTCAGCACTAGCACTATCATAAATAACACGTTTTTGACCAGAATTTAGAGTCAGTAGTGTAATACAGGGTTGTTGCTATTTCCTTTTATTTAAACAGATGTAACTACACTGTAAACAGGAAGGCAACAAAAGCACAAGATGTAGTAATAAAAATAAGAAGACTAAAATGGAGATTGGCCGGCCACACTGTCAGGGGACAAGAGAAGTAGAACAAGGACAAGGAAAAGTGACCCTATGGTGCCCTAGGGAAGGGAAGAGAAAGAAGGAAAACCCTTGAAAAGATGGCAGGATAACTTGGTGAGAACAGACATGGACTAGGCAGGTAAGTAACAGGGAGAATTGGAAGGGGTTGGAGAAAGCTTTTGCCAAAGGGCGCACAGACACCCAGAACTGATATTGAATACAAAATAATATTCATTACAATTACTGTGAAAAAAGGCTATGAATAAGTACACTAAATAACAACCAGTGTTACCTAGTAACTGGCTTGTGTAGGTCAGATAGGCAGTTGCTCCATGTAAAATACTGGTAGCTACAACCATTTGGACTGGAATCCTTTATTTTTTTTGGTTCTTTATTTATTCTAGTTGACATTATATACAGACATAAAAACCAAAAATAACAAAATTAAATTCTAACTTAACTAAAACTATACAGAAACTAAAAAATGGCATCGAAAAACAAAAAAAATTGTTTCTAGGGTTTAAAATCCTCATGGATGTCCTTGCCCTAGGGCGGGCGGAGGGGTCTGTCAGACTCTTACTGACAAAAAACCACCCCAGTCTTCCAACTCACACCTATGCCAAGGGTCGTGGGAATGTACAATCCTTCCGCAAGCCCCCACTGCCCTCCGCAACCCCCAATTGTGGACTGAAAGCCTAACTCAACATTTGGAAAAAAGCTAAGCAAATGGTTATGACAAAGTACACTAAATAACATGGCTTATATCCCACAGTTGTAATATTGTCATAGAAAACTTTCAAAATCAATCATATTTTTTTTCACAGTGTGGATTTGGCTTACCTTTGGCAACTTTTTCATAATCATTCGGCCACATTGGGTCATATTCATTAGCAATATTCCAATCAAAATCATGAATATTCAGTGATGCTGCCAGTGTTTTCCCTTGACCCTTGGGACTGTCTGGATTAGATTCGTCATCGTCTTTTTGTTTACTCTTCAAGTCTATTACAGGAGTAAGAACCTGTAACTCGTAATATTATAATCAAAATCCTTTCAGAAAAAACATAGTTCCGCAATTGCTATTACTTACCTGAGTAGATCGTCTTAACGCCTCACGCTTGGGCTGGGTAACCGCTGCTTTTTTTAATTGCAGCTGAGACTGTAACAACTTAATACCTGAAGACCATCCTGCTACCTTTTCAGCGGTGCGAGCTTTGATTGTATCGAGATCGTCATATAAGGACATCTTTGTTTACGTTCATGCATACAAGAGTTTGGTAACGTAATATCTAAATTACCTAGCCCAATAATCTATATTATTCTACTATATAATTCACTATGTGTTTACTAATTTCTGCCTCAGCGAATTAATTGTTTGTTCACGGGCAATTCACAGGTTTACAACTTTACACAAGCAAGCAGTGTACTACTGCTATCCAGACCATTCAGAGTTATTTTACATCTGATTTTGCATCACAGTGGTCTTTACAGTTATTGTAATAAAGTTGATAGCAGAGGTAATTCTATTTTTCAGATATTTGTAGCGTAGCCGTAGCGTGGTTTAATGGTTTTCGTTTTAAATGTCATTTTGACACTGACATTTGTTTGACAATAATTTTTTTTCTTCAGGCTCGTCAGCATGAAGTTAGTAAGTACGTTATAGCAACTAGCTTCATCTTTGCATCTCTTTGCACGGTTTGGACGCAGGACGATATATCAAACTATACATATCCAGCGTAAGCATTGTACAAAAAGCCAATGGGAATCATTATACAATGCGAGATCAGCTAGAACTAGAAATGTATAGCTTCATTAAATATGACGTCGTTTCTATGCAAAAAGCCTATACTATGTGAGGTCAGCTAAAACTGAAAATGTATATATTGTTAGGTCGTCGTGTGTCATACATTATTTTAGCCAATGTCAAAATTACTTGATCCCGACATCCCATTCGACAAAAAAAGGCAGTAAACTCAAATATATCGAAATTAATGTAAATAATGAATAATTATAATGATAGACAAAAAACTCTTAGCTCAATTAAATGCATCTAAGGTACTCCAAATCCTTTTTTTACATACGAAAGGAGTTTGTTTTTCATTTTTAGGCCCTGAATGAAGATCGATTCTTTTGGCAAAATCACTTGTCAGATGAAAATCAGAAAAATATTGTCACTGTCATCATGAGAATAAAATAATAAGACAAAGTTTACAGAATAAATTGTATTAGGTATATATGCAGTATTAAATGTTTTAATAGAACTTAAATTTTAAAATGGGAACTCTTATTAGTAGAGATACCAGACGTATCAGTTTTGATAACAATTTTGCATTAAGCCCTCCTATAGCACTACAAAAATCTATAGAGGCAGAGAATGCCATAGCTTTTGATAATCTCCCACCGGTAAGTCTTATTCGTTATTCACTAGTAAGTTTTGAATAGTTTATCTGCATATATATCTATGACTGCCACACATGCTCTACACACTGAATCCGCTGACACACGATTTTTCAAGTTAAGCAAGGCAGATATAGCGCTATAGGGCGCGTTACAGAACGCGCGTGTAAAGCCCGTTTAATTTAGATTTTCCCAATCAACTTTGAACCTTATACTTTAGTAATAAAGTTGAAAATCTATTGAAGAAATCTGACAGATTGTGGTAGGTTGATGTGCTGGCGTCCGTACATACGTGCGGTTGGCTGCAGGTTGGCTGAACCTATAACTTCAAGCAATCGGTTGTAGATTGTTTTATTTACTTAAATATAATATCCAAGGTTTTGAAGATCTTTAAGAATGTAGTATTTCCAAACTTATTTTACGATGTGGTTACTAAAACTGTACCTCAAACCCCACGTTTACAAAGGTACAGACGCCAGCACATCAAGTTACTACATTCTGTCAGATTTCTTTAATAGATTTTCAACTTTATCACTAAAGCATAAGGTTCAAAGTTGATTGCGAAAATTTTACAGTTTCGGGTAGGTTGATGTGCTGGCGTCCGTACCTATTAAATATGTATTCGACATATTGTGTCTGCTCACTGTTTTCGTTTAATTTTTGTACCACAGCTTACCATCTAAAACAAGGCAAAGTTTTGTAAACTACTAGACTTGTTTGTCGAAAATGTGAACACATACACGTTTTATACACGACATGTTTTCGACAAGTCTTTTGCAATTCTTACTTGTTGAGACAACAAGTATCTCAACTTGGGCCTTGTGTAAAGGCGGTCTAATAGTTACAGATTTTCACATACTGGCCCATAGTATATTAATGGTTTAGGAATGACCATCTCAACATCACGAGTATCGCATGTCGCGGATTGTTGTCTGTATATATTATGTTCTGTGGTTGTCTCTAATCATCGTAATTTTTAGGAGTCAGCAGGAGAAATCATCTATAAAGAAAAGGGTACAGATTACCAAGAAGATGGTGAAATGGATTACTGGTCGCACAGAATAGATTATCTGAAGAAAGAACATCAAATTATCAACAAAATTATTGAAGCCGAATATGACAAAAGTATTGAGAATACAGATAAATCATTTGAAACACCTAAAATAACTCACGAAAAAATTCAAAAAATAAAACCTTGTATCGACTGGCGAGCAAAGGTATCGTTATACAAGCAACAAACTTTCGCAAATTAGTTTTTTTTTTAATAACAGCCCGTTCACAGTTTAATATACTTACCTGTGATTTTGCATCCCGATCAAAATCACAGTGTTCTTTATTTTAGTGGAAATAAGGTTGTTAACTTGTTAGTGTCTCAGCTCAAATATAAAATAACTGTGAAAGGGCTGTAGGAGGTAGCTGCTTCGCGGCTGTAAAATAAATATTTTACCAGCAATTTGATGACTTATAAATTCTCTGCTGCTTACAGGACGGTGCTACTGTTACTTTGTAAAAGAATATGGTCCTTAGACTTATCAGTTATATTATATTGTGCCACTATCGACCCGCTCCTGCTTCGCACGGGTTTTCGACTTGACAAATCGTCGAGATTTATTTTTTGTATCATATACCTTCCGGAATTCTCTAAGCGATGGTGAGAATCGTATCAAAATCCGTTGCGTCTTGCGTACCTAGTTTAGCAACGCGGTCACTCAGACAAGTCAGACATAATGGAATAAAGTAAAGATTTACAGATAGACTTTTTTTGACGTGACAACGTCTAATAAATCGATGAAGCTGGCTGCACTCACGAAAAAACATGACTCATGTAGCGTTACCTCGCGGCCTTGCTCTGTAGCGTTCCATGGCGGCTTGAAGTGCAAGCGAATATTAACAAATGCAATGCAACTATTCCATCAGTATTTTCTTATGACGTTGTCACGTTCAACTATCGTCAGTAAACCGACTTTACAGACAACTGAATTTTTTTTTGTTAGTAATCGATTGAACAAAGTAAACGATCAATGTTGCAATATGACCTTATTTTACCAACAAAGTGACAGTAGCACCTGTCTGTTTACTCCAGTGAATTAAGCAGCAGATATATATCTCTGCTGCTCCTGGAATACCGAGCTTTTGTAGAGTGGAATATACGAGCATTTGTTAAATATTGTAATAGTTGTACAGACAGTTTGCGCCATTCAAATAAATGGGGCATTTTGGTGCTACAAGGATGTTGTACAGGCAGTTTGCGCCATTCAGTTAGATGAGGCATTTTGTGCTACAAGGATCTTTTGGCACTTGATTAACATTGATAGGAGGCGCTGTTGGCAAACATTTGTGAAATGGCGTTTAGATTTTGGCCACGCCTCAAAAAGTACAGACGCCAGCACATCAAGTTACTACAATCTGTCAGATTTCTTTAATAGATTGTCAACTTTATCACTAAAGCATAAGGTTCAAAGTTGATTGCGAAAATTTGACAGTTTCGGGTAGGTTGATGTGCTGGCGTCCGTACAATTGTCAGTTGTTCTATCTGAGGGGTAATTCTCGTAATTTTAAGAACGTTCACAGTCTGATCTTAGTCTACATTTTGACAAGTTTTTGACATTTGTTTTTCGCCGAGATGAGACTGCGACTAGATTTTGAACGTTTTAAATTATAAGTTTTGGCCGTCTGATCATTTTAAGGTGAATGTGCAGTGGTAGACAGCGAGATTTAAATTTTATAACGTTTTTTGCAATTTGCATTTTAATCATATTTTGATCAAGCTACAACCTGACACTGACCTGAAAATTGCAAAAACGTAAGAAAATTGAATTTCGCGGGCTACAACTGCGCATTCACCGTCTGTTCATGTTCGTCCTTATATTTTTACACTGACTGTACAATATGTTCACAGATTATGAATTGTTATGAAGAAAATACTCATCAACCATTGGTGTGTGCAAAGTTAGTGCAAGCTTTTACCAAATGTGTCACAAATTGCAGATTGGAAGATTAATTGTATTAACAGTTTGTATATAATTTCTATATTATATTTATTGGTTCAAATACCATGCAAAATAAAAACATACTTAATAATAATTTGTTTTTTTTTTCTGAGAGCTTTGGAAACTGTCAGTTTTATTTGCGGTAATACCGACCAAACGCTACCAAAGTTGTTGGTTCCAAGTTCCTATCATATCTGTGAAATGAGTACTGGTATAAATATACGATTCTTCTTGCATTGGTACTCGTTTAAAAATGCTATGCTAGAAATCACGTGCACTTCGACAAGTTCGACAAGAACTTTCTCTTGCCGCTTCTCAATTTCTGATGATTGATCTGTATAATTATAATGGCGCATAGCCCAAATCTGAGCTAATGACGCCATCTTGGCTTGTCAATGGGGAAGGCCGGTCAAAGCTAATAATTGAAGTCATTGAAGATGGTGTGACCATAGTTAGGTCCCTACGGCCTGCAATATTTTTGAGAATTCGTCCATTCATTCCATTTCGTGTTCTTTCATGAGTTTGGTAAAACCAAACTTTTACTATTTCATTATATTCGGTGATATTAGACATGGAAAGTCTCAGAATTTTAAAACCTTAAATATCGATAATCACTTATTTCTTCAAAATATTTCTGTTTAATAAATATCTCTACAATAATGCCACTAATCTTCGAACTTTAGGCCGAAACATGGTGGAGTCCAATTTCGAACTATTTAGGAACATCACAGCGTGTCATTTTCGAAAAATAAAACCCCTTCGTGGCTTGTATTACCTTGTTTTGGGAACTAGCTATGACAGCGCCATTGTATTTTGTTCAACATACAACTTGACACTCAGTGTTTGGCCAGATTGGGGCGTGGGTGCGGGGCGGGCGCGGGGCGAGCTCGGGTGCGGAAACGCGCGTGGGCTGTCTGTCCGCACTGGAGCGCGAGTGCGTTCTGCGTGTTGTCGTGTCCAGTGTTTGTCAAAATGGATGAAGAAGACTTATTTTTTACTAGAAAAAAGCTCGAACTAGTTTTTCTCAAACTCCCAGACCCCGCGTGGGCCACCTGCGCCCGCGCCGCACACCCACTGCGGCCACTTGTATAAACGAGCTATGGCGTGAGTTGCCCGCACGCTCCCCGCCGCGCCGAGCAGCCTACGCCGCTCACCACAAGATTTGAATTTCGCGGGCAACCTATTGCGTCCTCCTGTCTATTACAATATTATCGTGGAATTTGTTCTATTCTATTTTTCTCTATGGCAATAGTGCCGATGTCGACAATGGGGCCGACAACTGTCAAAGTGGCGCTAGTAGCGCAAAGGCCAATAACAAAGCAGTTTTGTATGAAATTATTATTGATTTCATAGTTAGAGACCATTATTGAGGAAATGCCTAGATGTTGTGTACCAAATTGTAATGAAACTGGAGGCCACCAGTTTCCTCGAGATGAGAAACTTAAAAAATTGTGGCTCAAAGCAATAAGGCGAGTAAGGTTAGAGCCTAAAAGCGGGGCGAGAGTGTGTCATAAACATTTCAAGGAAAGTGATTATGAAAAGATCGGCAAATACTCAGGTATGTATTAAAAATGTTTATTTTCAGTTCGAATAGGTCGAAAAAGGATAAAAAAGGATACTTCTGCTATTTAAAATCATCCAGAATTATAATATAACCTCAAACTTTTTAACACGACAGAAAAAGTAAGTTCCGTTATTTAAAGGTACTATTAGAATGATACAATGTTATCATACACTAGACTGTCCTAAGTAAGCTTTCAATAAACCATGAAGCAAGTTTTAAAACCATAAAATTGTAAAACTTTAAGGAAATACAACTAACCTTTCAACTTGGTCTGCTTTCATTCCACGTAAAGAGGCGCCTCTTTTTCTTGACTCTTCTTTTAACTCACATATTTTCCAAGTGGAATACATGTTCCGTGCGTGTTTCTAATGTTTATAATTGTCAAGAAATCAAAAATCCGAAGTTGTCTCACTCAATGACAAGATTGACAAGGGTTCGTACAGTGGTGGCGCCATCTGAGATCAGCTTTCACTTGTCGGCCCCATTCTGCCCATTCTGCCATGTCAAATGTGTTATGAATGATGGAATTTGTATGTACTCGACTTTGTGATAGATCTACTCTGTGCTTTGACTGAAAATGTCAATGTCACACTGACACTGGTTACTGCATGTCACCTTTTCTTGTCATCACATCAGCACCTTGCTGTCGAACTCAGTCGAAGTTTTCGTTAGATTCGAATAATTTATTTATGTCATCAAGTGAATTATGTTGTTTTGTACTAAAATTTAATTCAGTGTATTGTAGTTTTTCCCTAAAATGGCTACAAATGATTCTAAAGTAGAAGATGTAGCTACATGCCGCACTATTTTAGATAAAATTAATTCAATAAACGACACTGTTGTCACCAAGGTACTTTGAATAATTACTAAACACGTAACTTTATTACAAGCAATAATTTGTAAACATTGTAATTAATTTAACGTGTACTTTTTCTTTTGTAGCCACCAGATATTAATGACTTCACAATCATAAAACCCATAAGTCGAGGCGCTTTCGGAAAAGTATTCCTCGCCCATAAAAAAAGTAATACGGATCAGTTGTATGCAATAAAAGTTATGAAAAAGTCGGAAATGATCAACAAAAATATGGTCACACAAGTTGTAACTGAGAGGAACGCTTTGGCACTGTCGAGAAGTCCTTTTTGTGTTCATTTATTTTACTCGTTGCAATCAACTTCTTCTATTTACTTGGTAAGAAAGCAAGGTTACTTTTGAACAAACGACCCTAAGACGACCCACTGACCAAAATACTAAATAGAAATAAAAAAACTCAATAGTGTCAGTAGCTATATAGTTTGATATTGTTGAATTAATTGACTGATTGTTGTATTTTGAATCCTTTTAGGTCATGGAGTACATGGTTGGTGGTGATTTAAAATCATTGCTTGGTGTTTATGGGTTTTTAGAAGAATCTATGGCAGTATTTTATGTAGCTGAAGTCACTCTTGCCTTGGACTATCTACATAGACACAACATTGTACATAGAGACTTGAAACCAGATAACATGCTTATATCTAGATCTGGGCATGTGAAGCTTACTGACTTTGGTTTATCTAAAATTGAAGTTAATAGAGGTAATCCTGTCATATTTGAATACCATAAATCTCTTTTAGTTTTCTTTAAGTAATAATACAAGCAAAGAGGGTTATGTCCAGCAGTAGGTGAAGTCTGGCTGTGGATAATGATGAATAAAACTTTAAATAAAAACTGCAGGAGTTTAGAAATCCATACTAATATTATAAATGCATGGTATAGAGATAGTTTGAGTCCCGGGAAAGGACATAGGACAATTTTCTTCCCGATATTCCCAGGGGATCTACACTTATCCGGGTGAAACTGCGAGGCGCTGCTATTAGACAATATTGTGGAATGTGGACAGTAAATACAATTTCAAATGATTTGAGCCACCATAAAGTTTGAATCAGGCTGTATTAGTACAGCCTGATTCAACCTTTATGGTGGCTCAACACTTGAGGCGATTTGCTGTTCTGTAACAAATTCATGTATCAATGGGGGTGAGGGGTAAGGTACTGCACAGTAAGTAGTGCATGTCAAAGCCGCCATCAAATTTGAATGGGGCTATAATCAAGTATGTACATTATACAATAGCACATTGGACAATGATCACCAAACTAGACGTTTTCCTGAATCTTGGGGATCAGAAAAGTTTTGTAATCAAAAACATATTCCACTTTCAGATTTAGAGATATCAGATTTTGTCAACTGCACACCCAGCCTGAACATGAGGACTCCGGGACAACTGCTCTCACTTACATCTCATTTGTCCTTCGGTCCAGGTGGTGGAGACAGTACACACACTTCTGTGATGTCTACAGATGCTTGTGAGAACCTTCTTGATGAGCTTAAAGAAACCAGTACGCCTTTATTATTTAAATAGAACATCTTGTATGTTATAAATCCCTAGTATAAATGTGAAATTTTTGCAGGTAAGTTAAAAAATCTGTTTGATGGAGTCAGTGGTTTTGAATGTTCACCATTATTGAATCAGTCAGACATGTCAGGGATACATCCGTTTATGAGTGCTGAAAGTATTAAGTTTGAAAATGTAAGTATTTACGTCTTTATAGCATGGACATCTAAATTTTTTCTAATACTACACAGTTAGTAGTCCAGAAACATAATCATAATCATTTATTTGCAATAGGTATTGGTACGGCGTTGGTCTTAAATTTAAAAAAAGTTTCCTAATATAGACATTTGACATGCAAAATTTTACAATATATGATTATCAGAGTAAATCTAATAATTTTTCACACTGGATTTATGCTAAAGGTAACATGCAAATATGTATAATGCAACATTGCAATAATCATATTATACAGACAAACTTCGCAAGTACATAGTAGCTGTACAGAAAAATAATAATAAATAAATAAATAATCTAGTTTTAAATTAAGTATCTAAAAGTCTAAATAATTAATGTAACAATAATAAATAAATAATCTAGTTTTAAATTAAGTATCTAAAAGTCTAAATAATTAATGTAACAATATAAAGTAGGTACTTATTACACAGGGTGGCAGGGACGTCGACGCGCAACCTGTTACCATGGATTCAGAATATGATTCTGAACCCCCCTAGGGGCATTTAAATTTTTCATTGGTTATAAAAAAAATAATTTGCTGTTCCATAAATTTTGATCGCATATAGGTATTGTAATGATTTGATTTATTCTACAAATAAACCATGTGTGTTATTTATATGTTACTTCTTATTTTCTAGTCTCAAGACTCAGGTTCATACCACACCTGTGAGAGTTCAAAGAACAGTTCCAACTCCAGAAGTAACAAATCTACAGATCCAAGTACCAACAGTTCTGTGGGGGAGTCCACTGTGCTGTCAGATTCCCAGCATGATCAGTCCACTTCTCCACTGTGCAGGGGACACTCTTTGAAGAGAATACCTAGGTAACTACAATAATTCACTACTTCATAAAATACTGCCGAATCTAAGATACTTATTATTATTTTTAGGGTTCCGTACCTCAAAAAGAAAAACGGAACCATTATGGGATCACTTGTGTGTCTGTCCGTCTGTCTGTCACAACCAACTTGCTCTGAATTTAATGGATATCAACAGATATGATTGATATTTTTGAATTGGGCTGCTTTAGTTTCTAGTATTGCCCCCAAAGGAGGACTCACGGCGAGCATTCGCTTTACGAATTTGTTTTGCAACCATTTATAGCGCGAGCTTTTGTTACGCGACGAACATTCATTCGTGAATCGAACATTCGTTCGCGAGCATAGCTATTGTGTAAACTGATGCCAATAGTCGCATGATTTCTTAGTCATTATAACAATCGACACGTGCAGGCACGTCCTACGTCGCACGCGGGATTCTCCAGTGTGGCCAGTGCTTTAAAATTTGTTTGAATTATTCGCCAAACTATTTCTTTCACAATTGAATGTTCGCTTCATAATAAAAATCCAGCAATATTATTGCAGCTTCAGAGCTAAGAAAAGAAAAAGGATTTTGGATTGTGATGGAGACACACCTACAGGTGTAACTAGCCTACTAGAGTCTAAAGAAAATCACAGTGGTCTGACGCAAGAGATCATGGCCTTGGAGTTAAGTCAGAACACGCCTAAACGCATGTCCATACACCCTACCCCTGATAAACGCAAGAATCCTATAAAGGGCGTGTTGAAAAAACGGTAAGTTAAACAAATACTTTCAATAGTACTTAGTTAAAGTACATAAATAAAGTTATAGTAGGTATTTACTGGTTTAAGGGCTAATTTTTTAATAGTCAGATTACTTTTATCTGAAGGATAATATGACTATTTAACATATTTTCTATACAAAAGCTGTCAAACCGCAATATTTAATCCTCAGATAAAAGTTATTTGTGATTATTGAAAAATTAGCCCTAAGAAAAATGAAGTTATTTTTTGAGATCGTTACCAAAAAATCGAAATCTATTAAGAGCGTTTATACAGAAAGTGGGCAAAGTCGCAAATAGCTGTCAAATATTTCGCTGTTTAGATTAATTTGTCAATATTACTGTATGAAAATAATAAATATGGCTATCTAAAGAACTAGAATATTGATTATGAAATGCAATAATTAATATCGTAACACCGAATATTTAGTTTTAGATGTAAAAAAAGTATTTGGAAACTTTACAAATGCCTTTTTTGCACCTAAAACGGTTACAACATCAAATTCAGTGTTTTAATTGCAATTCATTATTAATATTCTAGTTCATTAGTTAGCCATATTTCTTATTTTCATACAGTAATTGACAGCTGTTTGCGACGTTGCCCACTTTCTGTATACGCGCTCTTAAGTACTTCATTAAGAATAAATGAATTGTACTCTGAATTAAATCTAATTTAAATTTTTTCACAGTTGGGTCTCACAAAATGACAGCCATCATTTTAATGTTGGAGTAATATTCTCCACCCCAGTATCGAATAAATCGCCGGAAACAAAGAAGAAGGAGACTCGCTTCAATCTTCCTAAAGATGACCAACCGCCATCTGGGACTAAGGAGAAAACCTTCATGTTTGGCAAGCATGTCTCCACCAGTTTAGAAATATTTCCTACTAGAAGATTAAGTAAGGTAACTTAATCAAGTATTTATTACACTTTCAACTTATATCTTACAAGTTGACATTGGTTACTCAACATTTTGTTATTCATATTAATCAATTTGAATCAGTTATTTTTTATAAGACAAATGCTACAAAAGACTGCTCCCCCAAAACGCCTTTATCACTATTTCTAGTGTTGGAAGTTGGTAAATGGAAGGGGCACAAGAAAATCCACAGCCAGCCAGCGTCTGTCTGTTATTTTATGGCAACTTCTGATTCTTCTGCTTGTATTTCGAACTTTGTATCATCCTTTTCATAAATTCAGCTTTTAACTGAAATAAAATACTGTTCTACCTATACAATTGACCATTCACTCACTGAAAATGCATGCTGCCTCTGGTTAACACAGAAAACATGAGCACATTACTGACAGACTTATATGAAGAAGCTTGGGCAACAATAATTTAAACATTTACAACATGTTGCAGGGCGAAGGAAGTCGGTCGCCTACAGATTTGTGTAGGACTCCATTAGCTACTGCGCATACGCCTTACAGGACACCAAAAAGCGTGAGGCGAGGCAATTTAGTCTCAGACCAAAGGATTTTAGGAACGCCTGACTATCTGGCGCCTGAGTTACTTTTGAGGTATGATGTATTTGTATTTATTTTCTAATTACACTTGTATCATTTTTTCTCAAAACAAGTAATAGGTTTAAACTGCCAATCATCATAATGTGCCTAGCCTTTTCCCAACTATGTTGGGGTCGGCTTCCAGTCTAACCGGATGCAGCTGAATACCAGTATTTTACATGGAGCGACTGCCTATTTGACCTCCACAACCCAATTACTAGGTAATACGATACCCCTTGGTAAGACTGGTTGTCAGACTTTCGGGCTTCTGACGACCCGTAACGACTGTCAAAGATCCACGAATGACAGCTGGGACTAACGGCATGACGTGCTTTCCGAGGCACGGAGAGGTCTTGATATTTAAAGATGGTCACCCATCCACGGACCAACCGCGGCAAGCGTAGCTTAACCTGCTGTGCGGCTGTTATTACTTAGCCAATACGGTTGAAAAAAGGAAGTAGCAGTCTACCGTCTTACTTACTTAAATGTCTTTAGATGGCAGTCAATACCATGACTTACCATCGGATACCTAAGCTGCCTGCTCGATTGCCACCCAGAAACCAAACCAAAATTCTTCAATCCATGGCTAGATAAAGAAAGAAAGAAGAAAGAAAGAAAATACATTTATTTAGCACAGACTAAGAGACACACAATACCCCAGGGGGCTTACTCTCCAAACTAATTTTAATTCCAATGAGATGCCAATATGATTCTAATGTTAATTTTACAGTCACGTGATTCGATACTCTTGAAAACAATATTGTCAACAATTACCCCACGCCAAGCCCGAACCCAATCCCACTTAGTTCTCCAAAATGGACACCCAATCTAAAAATCATTTGGCGCTAGCATCGAACTCAAGAGTACGAAACGTCACAATTGCAATGTCGATCTATCGGAATTAAATTGAAGAGTAAGTACCCTGGTACTCAGGTAGATACTGAGGGAATGAATCGCGATGTTTTCAGACAAGGCCACGGCCCTGCAGTAGACTGGTGGGCGTTGGGAGTATGTCTGTACGAGTTCATGACAGGCGTTCCACCTTTCAACGACGAAACTCCGCAAGCAGTCTTCAAGAATATATTGTCGCGAAGTGAGTTTTTTTTATAAACTAGAAATTAGTCGAAAAGTTTACTTTACTAAGCAAAGGTCGGCGAGGGTTATCATCCTTTATTTAAGCTGTAAGAAATCCAGTGCCTTGTCGTAATTTTCGTTTTCTCTTTACGAATTAATATCATTATCATAACTATCGTATATTATTATTGTCGGTAACCGCTACGTGCTTTTGATTGAGCCCGCCGTGGTTGTGTAGTCAGTATGGCAGGTAGTGGGGCTTTAAACCCTGAAATTATGCCCCAAAATAAACCCTGTGTGTCATCACTAGAAAATGTTATGATAATGTTTCAGACATCGAATGGCCGGAAGACGACGAGGCTCTATCTCCGGAGGCAGTGAGCGCCATCGAGGCGCTACTGACGATGGAGCCGGCGGCGCGGCCCGCGGCACCAGCCGTGCGAGCCATGGCGATATTCAGGAACATTGACTGGGACAACCAACTCGATGTGGAACCACCCTTCGTACCCACCCTTGATGATGTGTACGACACGGGATACTTCCAAGGTACGATTTATACTTACTGAATCCAAATATCCCTAACTGGTCCTTTGAAAATATTCTGTTGACATATTTTTTAACCAATGCAAGCGTCCCCTTTGTAACTTCGCTTCGATATAGATTAACGGAGTTACGAAAGTTTTTAGCTTTAATTTTTTTTTTATCAGCAGCTAACTCTTCTTTAAATGATTCTACTGCGGTGAATACATTGGCCAGTCAATAAGAGGATAGTTGTGCTTTATGGCTAATAAACGATATCAATGAGTTATTTCATTTGGATAGGGAATATCTGAATTAGCTTTTGACTTTTGAGTTAGCAAAATCGAAATGGCATCAGGTATGTGTAAAAATATTTTTCAGTAATTTGAGATATATTGCGTCCATACAAGTAGCACATTATTTATTTTAATACTAAACTAAATATTCCTTGAAACCAGACTGGAAAGTTTCGAATACATAAAACAAAATCGGCGTACCTAACATTATTTTATTCTTTTCCTTTTGTTTCAGCTCGTAATATTCTACAACATTTACATGTCTCTAACTTCGACATTTAACATAGGAGGTTGGTATATCGTTCAATATGAAATTATGCCCCAAAATAATTTGGAATAAGGGCAGGAGAATAATGAGTCAATATAACGTGATAATGTAATGCGTATATATGTTGCAGTCAAAACTCTTAACCAGTCAAAAGTACTATTGACTAGCAAAATCAGTCAAAAGTACTTTTGACCGTATGCTTTAGTCAATAATACTTTTGACTAAAATAACAGTTAAAAGTACTTTTGCCCAATGGAGCTGGTTAAAAGTACTTTTGACTAAGTGATTCCGTCAAAAGTGGTTTTGACTGATTGTATCAGTCAAAACTCTTAAAAATTATTTAGCATATTATTTAGCATTTTTATTTCTTTGAAATAATGTCATTTGACCGAATTTTCAAATGCACGAATTTGCCTGTTTAATATGATATGAAATACCTACAGGTATTTGTATTCTCATTCACTCGCTCTTGCATCCAATGTCGACGGAGCCCCGCTTCGCGGGGCTCCTATTTCTGTGAAAAGGGTTTAAAGTAACCTAACAAAACCGAACCTCGGGGTGGGAACATTACATCAAATGAACATTATACCTTTTGATCAACAGCGCAAATGTTGTTATCGCAAATAAATATTCGATGAAATGAAAATTATGTTAATCGATATTATACAAATTGATTATTTTCCTAAACGTTGTTCGAATTAGTAACATTACATCAAAAGTTGTTATACCAAACATGGGTGAACCTCTTTTTTATTCACATCTAACGAGTTAATAGTGCTTTTGAGTTTTGACTGATGCTTTATTGCAGTTAAAACTACTTTTGACTAAGAGCGTCAGTCAAAAGTACTTTTAACCGCAAATTTGCAGTCAAAAGTACTAATAACCAATAATTTTCAGTCAAAACCACTTTTGACCAACCTATTCAGTCAAAAGTACTTTTGACTGATTTTGCTAGTCAATAGTACTTTTGACTGGTTAAGAGTTTTGACTGCAACATATACACCATTTTTTATATTGTGATTAAGGTACAGTTACACATGCTAGTTACCAGCATGCTTTTTAGTATGCTCATTAGCATACTAGTTTTGAGCATGCTCTGCACTTGTCTACATTTGCTAGATATAAGCATGCTAGTTTTAAGTATGCTCCTGAAAGAGCATGCTCAAAGCAAAAACTCCGGTACACGTGCCATTTTATAGCGTGCTCTCAGTCAGTTCAAACAAAACCATGGACAATCAAACAGCCATTCGTATGGAGTTGAATAGAATTATTCTTTTGGTGGCGTTGCAATGTGTCCAAAAACTTCTCTCAGATAGAAAGAAAAAAACAAGGAATAGGAAGATTTGGGTCCGCACCTGCTGCTAAACGACTGATCGATACTAGCATGCTCAATAAGCAAACCTGTTCACACACGCTATAAGCACGCCCCCTTCCACCCGCGCTGCAGGTAGCATGCCCAAAAATCGCACGACCGTCGATTTTTGAGCAAACTCGAAACTAGCATGCTCATTATTAGCAATGTTTCGACACACGTACCACTAAGTAGCAATTGCTCAATAGTAGCATGCTTTCGTGCTACTAACTAGCATGTGTAACTGTACCTTTATTATTCCTTTTTTTACTTACAATTATGTACTAACCAAATCATAATATAGGCTGATTTGAAAACTGTATGCCATTTCACTTAGTACCTTTAAGATATATTATTGTTTAAAATTAATGTACCTAATTGTGATAATCAGTGTTCATTCAAATAGTTAGATTTTTAAATAAATAACAGTACTTTCGAAATATGGTATATTTTTTAATTTAGAACCTTAAACTAAATTGGCACAATTTCCATAAATTTAAAAGTTAATATTGTTGCAACTAATTGAGAAAAGCAAGGTCGTTAGGTTGTTTTTCTCAAAATAATTGTCTTTAAACATTATTCATGGAATAATAATAGTCAAAGATAAAGTTAAATTTTGTTATTGGAATTGTACTCCACAAATCTACTGGGCGTTTTTCTGGATCCAAGGCAGGAAGTAGGTGACACGTGTGTACACTCCGGGGTATTGGCCTTTACCGCAACCGATGCCCCACGAGACGATGCCCACTTGCGTCCAGCGACCATTCTCGTTCACCATCAGGGGGCCACCGCTGTCACCCTGTTCAAATGTCAATAGAAAAATAAACAAATGCGAATCTTTCATATTTTTGACGTCGTCTTTTGTCTAAGAACTCACACTGCAGGAATCCATGCTAGCTCTGCCAGCACAAAGCATGTGTTCCACGATTCCGCCCGGGGCAGCTCCGCCATATTTCAACCTACAGTCCTGGTTTGACCAAACTGGAATGGTTACTTCTTGAAGGACGGAAGGCTGCGGTCCACCTGTACGAAACAAGGTGCAATGAATCATAAATACCAGAAAACAATACAAACAAAAACGACATAAATTAGTTACCATTTAAAGGATTTCAGAGGTATTGTTAAAAAAAAATGCTAATATCTTTTGTCATAACAGAATTCGCCTTTGTTTTATATGATTCACATTGTATCCTAAATTATTTTGCTCTGTCTGATACGTTCCAGTAATTTGTAAGTGTTGACACTTACTTTCACGCAGACTTCCCCAGCCGATGACCGTCGCAACTTTGCCCTGATATGTGGATCTACCACCCACTGGCATGCAGATAGGACGAATGTTCTTTGTGAAGGACACAGGCTGATCGATCGTTAAAACGGCGACATCGTTGTACTGAAATTAATGAAATAAAAAATTGCTAATTGATCCAGATAATTTTTAAATATAAAGTAGCAGAACAAAGCCTGGTCTACAAAATGTTCTTACCAAAGTACGCATGTCGAAGCCTCGATGCCTGACTACTCTCTTGATTTTCCGTTCTATGTGCTGAGTCTCTGAGTTTGTTCGGATGTTATAGTCTCCAAGTCGTGCTGTCAGGCGAGCTACATCCCATGAGGTCATACTGGAAATGCGGAAAGTGTTAAAAATTGACACGATTTTAACCGTAACTTAAGTAGTACTAAGATGCTTGAATATATTGCTCTATCCCTATCTTATCTTTATGGTTTACAGGAAAGTCAAAGCATTCGAAATTTCCCTTTTACTTAATCGTGTAACGTGGTTAGAATAGTTTTCCAATTCCAGTATAACTTACTGCGCCACGCAATGTGCTGCAGAAAGGACATGTCGGTCGTCCATGAGCGAGCCTCCACAGAACTGACGTCCAGCGTTGAACAGTGCCACGATCCATGGCCATTCGTTGAGCTCAGCATTATGGCCTCCTACGATACGTTCCTCGTCTTGGTACGTGCTTTCGTAAGTCTGCAATTTAATTGAGAGATAATGTAGTATCTATCAATGTTCAAACTTTGCAGTTTGTAAAGAAAAGAAAGAAAATACGTTTATTTGCGGTAAACATGACGTAGAAAAAGAACACAAACACACAAAAATAAACAAATTGGGGAAAAATATGAGCCACATCCACGCAAAATAATGCGAAGACCCTATGAGAGACAGAACACCAGCGCTGGTTTTCAATAAATAATATTTTATTTTGTTGAGATCAGACTACTTGCCTTTACTTGCAAATCTCTTTTTTTGTTTTCATAAGTACCTGTACCTGATGTTGTCTGGTTAAATATTCATGAGTCGGTGGTAATATATAAACATCAATGTTTGTTCGTATTTTATATTATACGCTGCCATATCGTTAACCCGATTGCGATAAATCTTTGTCAACTGAATTATTAATCAACTAGCTGCGCCCCGCGGTTTCACCCGCGTAATTTCACCAGCGTAAATTTCGATCCCGTGGGAATATCGGGATAAAAAGTAGCCTATACGTTAAAACAGGGTGTCAGCTACCTCCATACATAATTTTATCAAAATCGGCCCAGCCGTTTGAGCGTGAAGAAGTAACAAACATATAACACACACATTCACAAACTTTCGCCTTTACAATATTAGTGTGATTTCACGGACGAAGTCGCGGGTAGAAGTAAGTTAGATATAACTTTAGAAAACTAAGATACTATGAATTTGTTGTATCGTACCTGAGGTCCATTCTTGACTCCGCAGGACCCATCCACGGCAGGCTGGGAAGGTTTAACTGGTTGTGCAGGCACACTCGGCTTTGTAGGGTACGCTGGTGCCCATGTCTAATTCATTCAATCATTTGATCAGTATTTTATTTAAGTATAGTCGGACGTTATAAAGAAAAGGAAATACATTTTTACCTGCTTGGTTGTGCTAGGAGGTCTAGTAGCCCAAGTTGTTGATGAAGCAGGGAAGTTAGTTGGTGGCTTCGTTACGCCTGCAACTTTGGACAATATTTTTTTAGGTTGATATCAAAATCCTGGATTTTACATTTTCGGTAGCGTTTTATAAAAAACACTTGTTTTCTTACCCAAAGATGGCGGATGCGTGGGCGCAGCGTGATCAGGAGGATGGGTCGGTAGTGGGGGGATCGTAGGTGGCCACTGCGCAGGAATCTGCCGGAAACTGTTGTTGTCATCGTATGACCATCTCGTTAATGCTGATATAACACCGCCGGAAATTCTGTTGAGAGTAACGCTTGTTACGTTAGTAAGGTTTATTTTTATATTCAGTCTGTTCAAACGAAAGGCTTCCGGTAGTACGTCGTAGGTACACACAGTAGTGTCAACAACACCAAGTCGCTGCTGGCCTTCCTTGAGGAGCTGGGGTGGATCGAATAATCGATTTTCCCATACGCGCATTGACGTGGAGTTACGGACACCAACCCGTATTACCCATTACCAGCGGGATAATTCCGTAACACACTAATAGTAGCTTTGGCTTTTATGTTGACAGTTCAACAACATTCATTGCGTTATTTAAGTTATTGAGCAGACACATTTTTCGCACATATTATGAAGCAATGGGTTAGCAATAACGTTCAAAATGATTCAGATTGTGGTTGACAAAGTGTAACGCAATTAGGGTGCAGTACTTAGGTAAAGTCTTCAAATAAGGAACGATATTGTGTCCTTTTTGGAGCATACAACTCACCCCGCTAAAGCTGGTAGCTGAACTGGAACAGCAGGTTGCAGATAACCGAATCTTTGAACATCAGGTTCCTGTTGTGGTGGTGTGCCCACTGGCTCCGTGCAGCATACTCCAAATACCTAAGTTCCAATAAATGGGATTCCAATAAGTTCCAATGAACAATGGGATGGACGAGATGATGAGACGGATGTCAGGTTCTTATTGTTTTGGTCAACGTAAAGAGGTTCTGATGTTTTATAAAAATCAGTTTCTGTATTCCCATTTGTATTAATTTTGAAGGGCAGCTCGATTCTTTATTGTCAGATACTTGATCAGCTATACAAAGGCTACAATAAAGTTAGAAATAACGATGGTCGCACCTCCCCAGTTTCACCTAGATTCCCTAGCCATTGACTTACTTCACTTTGAAGATCTTATGAGACGCGGCTCTTAATTGATAGTGTTCTGTACCTCCATGTTCTCTGCGTTGACGTAGCTGCAAGTGTCGTAGTGCCCCATCACCCACCCATCCCAGCCTGAAAATTCTGCTACTTTGAACAACGGGTAGCAGTCGCGGAAACTCTTGCACGATCCTTTCTTGCCAAGAGTCGTTTCGCATTCCATTCCAAACGCTCCATCAGTCTGCTGAAATGAGAAATAAAGTTAAAAGGAACGACAAAATTTCAGAAAGTTGTGTGTTTAAGTATGATTTCTAAATTATTTTGAACCTGTCTAGGTCGCAGCAGCATCAATTGTTTTCCATCGCGAGTAGAGTTCGTTGCGTCGCGCTTCACACGTCCCACGTAAGCTGAATAATAATTAAATGTCATAATAAAAATCCTTAATTAAATTTTAATTAATTATTATTTTAAGTATTTCTATAATATAATTAAAATTGAAAATTAAAGTACAGGAGCACACATTTTTTTAATATTGCTAAATGCAAATGTACAGTCAGCGACAAATCATTTTGGTTGCGTCCAGCATGTTTCAAAACATGAATGTATACTTCAACCATTTAAAAAAGTTCTGAATTAATTAAGGGGTTGCTGGTCTTTATAAGGATTAACCATTTTGGTAATTTATTTAAATTAAAACAGTCGTTCATGCGTGCAAAAACAAAATCATAAACGCTACACAGCAATCTTTTAAATCGATCACTCATTAAAATATAAAATGTACGATCCATTTTTATGATGGCTAATCAACAGTATCTTTTATAAATTATTGCAATTTGACGGTTAAAATAAAAAAAGAACGTTAAAATAAGAACACGATGATTTTGGTTGGGTACATTGAACCTGTCACATAATGACAGCTCAATTTAGTTTTTGTTATTACCAACATCACAACGCACATGAGTAACGGTTGCTTTAATAAAATCCATTGAGCATGTACCGTATTAAGGTTTAAAAAGTATAACAGCTATCTTTTTTCAAACCTGTTTAGCGACGAGTTCCATCGATCATAAAGAGTAAGTTGCTAATTAACTCTTTGATTTTTAATTGATGAACTGAACTTTCCATGTCAAAGTTAGATAATTATGTATGTAGATTGTAGACGTGACAAAGAAAGAAATAAAAATTATGAAATGTACGTTTGTTTTTGTCAAATGTTTTTTCCAACAATATCGACAGCAGAGTAAACGAACTTTGCCAGCTATAATCGTAAACGTCGGGGATATTATTATTCTAAAGGCGATCTAAAAGCATAGCTGGAGTACAACAACGTACGAAACGTGTCGTAAACATGCATGTTATTTATTTCGGATCGCTGCATAACGGTTTCCGTTATATTCAAACCTCAGAAAGCTATGTGCAGCATGCCAATAACATAAATGACCTAAATAATATGCTACATAGTTGCAGAATTATGTCATTAGACGTTTCTGTATCTCTTTTGTCCAGACGTTAAATTTGATTGAAACAATGTACTATAACCAGAGATAGATGAGCAAATAGCCATTTAAAGGTTAACTGGTCGGGATAGTATGTGCATTTTTAAGAAGGCCTACAAGTTAAATTGTACGCGTAAATAACTGACCTTGAAGATGTTGGGAGTTGACGTTGAATCGCTCTCGAATTACGACCGAGGGTTCTAAATAATTAAACCTGATTTTCTGAGATGCCTTTAATGAAAATATACGACCTTTAAAGGTTCCTAGATTTAAAATGAAAATATCGTTTCTCTTCCATGTTATTAAACAAAATTAAGCTTTATAGTCTAGTTTTGAGAGAATATTTTACTCTGTGTTGGATACTGCATCGCGTAATAGCATACAGTGGTATGCCAACTGACGGGACACCTTGAACTTGATACCAATATCAAGTCATTTAATTTGCCTGTTGGGTGGGGGCCTAAAAATGAATAAACAACGGTGATGGTATCTTTTATGTACAGTGATGGTAACAAAATATTGTAAAACTATTTTTTAAAGAGTAACTGGAGTTTTTTTCGTTCTTTCCATACAAAACTATCGTTTCAAACGGACAACTAGATTCAATTATTCTATTATCTCTTAAATATTGACATTCAAAAGTGCCTTAATGGTATAATTGAAATAAACGATTTGACTTTGACTTTCAGGTTCCATTTGCTTAAGCATTTAGAAACAAAGTACTTATAAATAACACAATGACAATATTTTTTTCGATTCAGTTCTGTCACGACCATAACAAGTATGTTCGGTGACGCGCATAAATCTAATAACATTTGCTTCTGGATTCCGGGTTCAGCAATCTATGTGGAGGAAATGTCAGCGGCGTCATCCCGCTTCAATCGCCAGTCTTCGATCTAATTAATGTCCTCGAAGCGAGCCACAAAAAGTTGAATAACTTGAAGCCGTTCTATGGACAATGATGTGATTGATGTGATCGCCTTTGGATGTGTGGGCGTATGACAATTTGCATTGAATTGATCCCATAGGTATTTCCGAATAATAGCCCACGTGCTTTAGAAGTTCTGAGTACCAACTCAATTACGGGTTGATGACCAATAAGTCATCAAGTTCAGTACCTATAGACTGATGAAAACGTTTTAGTATAGAAATGTTGATACCTATTTTTATGTTTCGTTTTAAATAAAACGCCGTTACCTATTTTTTTATCTATTTTTGCCAGTTCATAAACTTTGTATTTATTAGCGATTGCATTTTTTACGATGGACATACTTACATCTTGCAAATTTTAACTTTCTCTAGCCTCAAAACCCCCATACCCACATGTGTCGTCCATTGTTTTGACTCCTCGAAAAACAAATACTGGTCGTTATACTCATTCTATGAATAAGCCGTACGTGAGTGAGTAAACCTTTATGTTACGGTTAAAGTAGGTACACCTCGGTACAAAAACGATCAGCGTTTTGTGGGGAAAAACAAGGTGGAGGACATAAATTGTCATTTTTATATCACAAACTGTTATGCGTAATAGGTATGGCCAAAATGTTTGGATCACAACTTTTGTTAAATGTTAAGAAATTTTTGACGCTGACTGTACCTTGTTCAGTTTGGAGGAAAATAAAAAATAAACGTAGAAAGAAGTCGCAGCAGTAAGCGACTGTACGCTTAATATAGATGTTATAAATTTTATCATTTCTTTTATGTAAAAAAAATATTGGATATCCGCTTACCATTTAAAATAACCGCATCGTCAGTGTAAAACGCACCATCAGCCGCCGAGAATCCATTTGTAACGACATCGCTGTCACTCCCGTAGCCCAACGCTAAAAGTCCAACCCAAACAATAGTTAATTTAGTCCCTATAAACATTTTATCGTTTCGATAATTAAGACATTCACTTAGATTATGATGTACAAAAAGGATAGTTTAATTTGAGTTGGTGCGCGTCGCGGGTGTGTGCAGCCCGCAAGGAGTCGCTTTGCAAAATGCTTCGGGCTCTTGACTCCGCGCCTTTATAATATTTTGCACTGACGACATTAGGTTAAAAAGATAAGAGAGCTTTTTCTCCTTTTGTAATGACATTTGCGTCCGATATAAGCGAGCTTTATAAAATATGACAACCGTTTCGTTCGGCATGCCCGAAAAGGAACATTCGATTGATGGTGTTTATTTTTAGTGCATTCACACGGCACCACGGCCTAACGTAAAAAAATATTTATGAGATCAATGAACCTTATACTTAAAAACAACATAATAATAGTCAAGTTTTATTTGGGTCTGGAACAAATACAGGGTTATTAAATACTTAGTTTAATGTGGGCAAGAATGTCTTATTAATAAAAAACAATTATTTTCATTTAATGGCTTTCTTGGCGCCATCATGTGCTGAACACCATACTCTTGTATGGTCCATTATCGTGCATTGCAAAACCACTAGAGATAAAAGAGTTGAGATAGTGGGAGTGTCAAAGCGTATTTATATGTAAAATTGAATTGAAAGCTTTGCCGCAAAAATTGCTGATCCACGCTTCAATTTACTAATTTATTTATTCTTTCAAAAGATTATTTTAAGTACCATTATATCTCTTACAAATAAAACCAATTAACTTAGTAGACATTTATCCTTTGACAAGGATCCGAAAAAGATAATGGGACTCTCCACCCTTAGCTTTTGGGATGGTTTTTCCTGTTTACAGTGTCACGATTTTGATGCATGTGATCCGATAATACCACCTATCTAAAAATGTATGTACCTAAGTGCTTAAAACCACAACAGGCATTCAGTTTAATGTCAGTGAACTTTTCGAAATAAAAGAGCTCCATCGTCAGTTTCAACAACTGGCTTACTTTACTACCCATGGTCGAGTTATGTTACATGCAGCACACTGACAGTCAGTCTGACAGGTGATTTGCATTAGATTCTAAACACAGTAAAAAATAAAGGTATTGAAAACTGTAGGTAGGTAATTTAATTTTTGCCAATTCCTTCCATGTGCGTTTTGGGTATTGATTACTCACAACAAGTACTCACACGGCATTCGTCACCTGAGCTTATTTGAATATAAGTTCATTACGCCCCTGATATTGTGAGAATATCCAGAGGTGTTCAAGTGTCAACTGTAAATAAATCTATCAAGTCTTCTAAATAATATTATAAATGGAAAATATTTGATTTTTTGTTTCTTTGTTACGCTTCATGCTAAAACGGCTGAACGGATTTGGATGAAATTTGGCACACCTCGACCTGGATTAGGACATAGGATACTTTTTATCCCGATATTCCCACGGGATCGAGACT
Source organism: Luperina testacea (assembly GCA_927399505.1). NCBI lineage: Eukaryota > Metazoa > Arthropoda > Insecta > Lepidoptera > Noctuidae > Luperina > Luperina testacea. The sequence goes on from OV656756.1 coordinate 12,948,838, forward strand.
TATGCGGGTGAAACCACGGGGCGCAGCTAGTGTGTTATAAAATAGCTTGAATTTATAAAGAAACTAAATGCTGCATGCTTTAAACGAAAATAAACTGAAAGTCTTTAGTAGACATATTTCACCTCTCGAGGTGAAATATGTATATGCTCCACTTAGAAATTGGTGTCCAGTCTTGACTGACCGCATTTAAAAACCAAAAGACGGTTTAATTAATTTTATACGTGGAATGTTATTAATTTGTCTAGACCACTTATGAACAAGATCAGAAAATCGATATGAACTGACGCGTCGTGCCCAGAACAAGCAGTGCGATTAGAATGAAAAGCGTCATTAAACTTTAAATGTCCCGTTATTCAATGTCGTAGATCAATATCTGTCGGTGCTCTGCAAAAATGTGATACGGTCTTACACTACTTTATAGTTAATCTCCTACTTACATTCACATTTTGTTCATTGCGTGGGCAATAACATTTAAGTTTTGTGGTGCTTCGTGAGGTCCGAAAACGATGAATTATACGGAATTATTATGTTCGTACAGAGTGCTGATGATAAGGGACGGCCAAGAAGTAACTAAATGAACTCTTTGTTTGCGTGAATTATTCTTAATGATCTTAGGGTCATCAACTTTTTCCCTCGAAATTGTTATCCAAATATCAACTATCTGGTTAACAATTTAGAATTGATACCAGTGTGATCTACTTGCCACATGCGAACTACCTACCTACGCATTATACCGACGTCACGCAAATCCTGCATCCCGCAAGCTAAGTTTACCGCGCGACTAGCTTATATACATAAGTCCCGACATCACTTTTGGAGAATTTTGCGGGCTACGACAGCGGGTCAACCATATCGCTTGTATTTCCCTCATAGAATTTCCGTAACGGGGGCCTTATATTAAAATCGATTCATAAAGAGTAAACTCCAATAAAATCTCACATCTTTAATTTTATTACATGTACTTAGTAAAAATGAAATCTATTAAATGTTACTATAATATTAACGTATAGAAACAGTAAAAAAGTCTCATCAAACAACATTAATCATACTTTAATAATAACAAATGGAACAGAATCAACGCACATAACCCGAACAATTTAAGTGGGCATGCAATAATATCATTAATACGTTTAGTAAGAGTCTTTACAATAATTGAGATGCTTAATAACTCCTGCTGTTTATTACGACTTAATTTGAAAAATGTTTTTATGATGATTTCTTGACAAAATATCAGTATTTAGTATTTACAATACAGTGATAACAGTATTATATAATGATAATATTAATACTTACCGAAAATATGAAACTCCACTCCTTTTTTAGCGTCCTGGATGTGTGATTTTTAGTGTTTAAACGAGCACTGAGGCGTGTTTACCGTCGGAGCGTTCAAATACTACTAGATTAAAAGTGCACCCAAATGTTGAATTGGGTGCACATTCGGTGAGGACATTTTTTGACGCTCATTGTGTTTCTAGTTCTATTAGTGATCGATATTTATAGCCTGTTTTCCATTACGAACTGGTTCCGTTTATAAATAAAAATTGAATGCCGTTAGTTGGTAACCGCCTCATTTGCGAAAGGCTGGACGAAACGTTTAATTCAATAAAAACCGGCCCGTTGAAAAGTTCCGTAGTTGGGGTGAATCTATCCCAAAAACAAACTTAACATTGTAGTTTAAAAACATGGTCTCATACGTCGCGGTCGATTCTCCAACTGCAAGTTAAACTAAGCTTGTAATTGCAAAAAAATATGTTTTTTATGTAAGTAATAAAACTACAAATTAACAATGTTCAGACTTTTTCTTTTAAGTGTGCTGTGAGACCTGGCTTCTTGCCAAATTTCATGATTCTAGGTCAACGGGACCCAAGGTTTTGATTATTTGCGCGTATCAAAATATGTCGCATAAAAGGCCGTATTTTTTAGCGTTGACTTCAAAGCTTAATTATTTTAGAGTTCCAAGGGACTGTAGACTTCGTATGTGACATTAATTTCGACGTAATACCTCTACGCGTTTCTGAGGAAAAGGGTCATGAATGACAGACTGACGAACGTGTGGACAACGAAATGATACCTACTTTAAAAGGTCCAGATTTTAGGGAAAGAAAAATGGGAAAAGTGCTCGGAAAATTCGGGAAAAACTGATAGTGCTTTTTCTCTGTAAGATTTGGATTCGAATATTTTTATGATAACTGAATATTCGAACGATGATTATGCGTAGGTAACAAGGTACGGACAGATCAACGTCTGAGTTAGCTGGTAGTAAATAGAAAAATACACAGCTTATAAACCACTATGTATCTTGTTGTTTTATTAAAGCACCATGATAGTGAAATCGGAAACAAGACTGACTATTTGACTATGTTAGCTCTCGTTCAAAACAGACAGAGAAACAGGTTTAATAATATTTAGTTCAAATCTTCTTATAAAACCAAAACGACTAAAATTACTATTCATCTTTTTGCTTTGTCATTGATATACACTAAGAACAAAAATGGACCCAGTATTGAGCCTTGAGGTACACCTAACCTAACTAAACTGGTAGCCTGGAAGATGTCACACACCATTAACAGCTACACATTGGAACCTATTCTGTAAATAAAAATTTATTATGTTGAGAGCTTTGATTTGGACACCGTAGTGACGTATTATGCGCTTGCAATTGTTAATTCCAAGAGATCGTCAACCTCAGTAAAAAGGTTAAACTAATCGACAACTATCAATCTAATGAACAAATTATAACAGCATGTATGTAGTGCGCATTTCGTATTAGTCACAACTGATGATGTTACATTAATTTTTATGCCAAGAATTAACCGTTATTTTAAATTAGAAACAGCTAAAGTTTTCTAATTTAAAATAACTAGACTAGTGGGTTCCATATGGACGAACTTAGATGTATTTATTAAACATACTTTTATTTTTTAACATTGACAAAGTAACTATATTGCTCATAAGTTTAAAAAAAAACTAAAACCCGACTACAGTTACTGAAAAGGATGAAACAAGAAAGTACCTTCCCGTGGTCGCATGCTCTCATAGCTTATGAGTACAGCTGCATGCGACCACGGGAAGGTACTTTCTTATTTCATCATTTTCAGTAGTCGGGTTTTAATTTTTAAACTTTTTTTTTCATACTTTTTAAGCGTGATTTTTCAGTAGTCGGGTTTTAGTTTTTGAGCTTATTTTTTATTTAAATTATTATTAATATTTACCTAGGTACATGTATCTAGGTGATATACTAATATTATACATAAATATGTTTGTCTCAAATCTGAGGCGTGATTTTATAGAAATTATTCCTAATTATCGGGTGCATGCAAGCAAAGCCGTGAGCAACAGCTGACATATATATATTTGGAATGTGCTAATTAAGCCCTTTGATTTGATACCCAACGCGGCATGAATAAAACAATTTTTTTAGGTCATGACTTTATGTCCCCTAGAAGGCGCCATATTCAATTTAATGTGACGTCAACGCTTCCAACGATACCTCATTTGTCAAATTATGACAAGTAGTTTAGAAGTTATGAGGGAACAGATGAACATACATACATTATAGGTACCGGTCAAAATCATAACTCCTTTTTGCTTCGCCGTAGTCGGGTAAAAAGAAGACTGGTTTATAATCGCCTCACTTTTTAGCTGTTTTGGAGGATTATTAATGTAGTTTATTTTAGTTGTTAGGGTTCCGTACCTCAAAAGCAAAAACGGAATGCTTATGAGATCACTTCGTTGTCCGTCTGTCTGTCCGTCGGTCAAGTCCCTTTTTTTTAGGAACGCGTGGAGTTATGTTGAAATTAATATCAAATACTCAGAGCTGCAATCCCTAGAAGCCGTGTAAAAATCAAACTTCTAAGTCAACGCAATCAATAGAAACGACGTTTATGTTCGAAAGGGCGTTTGTGTTTCGGAATCAAAACCTATAGGGTACTTCCCGTTGACCTAGAATCATGGAATTTGTCAAGAAGCAATGTCATGTAGCACAAGTAAAGGAAAAAATCCGAAAACAGTAAATTAGTAATTACATTACAAAAAAAACCCGCGATAAACTATTTACATACCTACAACTTTGTACGGAACCCTCGGTGCGCGAGTCCGACTGGCACTCGACCGGTTTTTTGTTCTAGATTGGAGCAAAATCTATCCACTTTATTGATTGTGATTTATTCGGTACAGCTGTGTGTCATTGGGGCTGATATAATATGTAAATCTCCTTCTTCTTCGTGTCGCTGGCACGTGTAGATAAATGATAAATACGAGCCCCGATGCATAATAGCTCGTCTAGTGTGAAATTTTCTCTATGAGATTTTTTCTAACTTCTTTATTTTTGAATATCTATATAAAATATTAAGCTGTTCTACTATCACATGTCGCGTTACTTATGCCATTTTTAATTATGAACCAATAAACTATTTTAGCTTTTTAAATTTATACATATCCTGTTTTAAATTCGAAGAAGTTATAAGCAAAATAGTTCGTCTAATTGTTAATCGATGCAAAAGAGTTCGTCTATCGGTGAGTTAAATAAGATTATTCCTTCTTTGTACAATTTTATTATGTTGCATAATTTAAATTTGTCAAAGTAATTCTGTAGCATTTGTCAAGTGAGACAGTCTAAATTCTAAATATTTCAGTGTTTTTCATTAGTTTTCAACTAACAATGGGTCGTGGCAAACCCGTGTGTGAAGAGCTTCGAAAGCGAATAGTTTGTGGGGTCGATGCTGGAAAATCAAGTTTCCAAATATCTAAAGACTTAATACTTACTTGCAAGGTCTACAGTCCAATCTATCATTCAGCACTATAAAAAGAATAGAACGACTTCTTCTTTGAAGAAAACTGGTCGACCATGCATCACAAGTGCAGTAGAAAATAGATTCCTGAAGAAAATTATCAATAATAATCGTCGTGCTCGAGCTGGAGAACTCACGGTGCAATGGAAGGACATGATTCACAAAGACGTCTCAGTTGATACTTGCAAAAGAGTCTTAAAGAATGGGTTCCGGATTTTACACCGCTAAGGAGAAACCACTGTTGACTGCTGTACAAAAGAAAAAGAGGTTGAAGTTTGGTCGTGATCATTTAAATTGGACTTCCGATCAGTGGCGTAGTATCATTTGGAGTGACGAGTCCAAATTTGAAGTGACAGTCGGCGATGAAAGGAAAAAACTGATTCGGAACAAAAATGAGGCATTTCATACTGATTGTCTCAAACGCAAAGTGAAGTTTCCGGCGTCTCGTATGATATGGGGCTGCATGTCTGCACAAGGTGTTGGTGGTATGCAGTTTGTGGATGGTTCTATCAATGCTGCAAGGCATCAAAACCTTTTGGAAGAGAATTTACTGCCCTCTGTTCCGTCACTTAAGCATCAAGATTCCTTCATTTTTCAACAGGATGGTGCTTCCTGCCATACTGCAAGGACAACAAAGACGGGCTACTGGCGAAAAGCATCCCTACAATCGAATGGCCATCTTAACAGCCCGGACTTGTCGCCGATCGAAACCCTATGGTTGAAAATGAAAAAAATTCTCCGTAAAAATCCATCAAGATTGAAGAGCGACTTAAAGGCTAAATTCTTGGCTGTCTTGGTTGGTCAATTACGCCTGAGGAGTGTGCAGCGTTGGTTGCAACCATGCCTCTTCGCATTAAAGCTGTCATTGAGAGCAAAGGCGACACAACTAAGTGGTAGACGAACTATATTTTGCGTGAGTGACAAGGGTAGACGAATACTTTTGCGTTATGTTTTTTAGAATATTTTTTTTAATTTTTTGTTATGTAAAGTCATGAAAGAATTTCAGTTATGTTAAAATAAACTTTAAAATGTTCCTCAAATTGTGGTTTACTTTTTATTAAACGTTCTTAATTATTTTACCAATATTTACTTTCTATATTTTAAGCTTTGCACTACTTTCCATACTAGACGAACTATTTTGCATCGGGGCTCGTATATGGATAGCAGGGATGTTAGGGAGCTCCGTAACCGTAACCGAAACTATCGGATATCCGATATAAAAAATTATCCGTAACCGTAACCGAATCCGAAATAAAAGTTTCGGATAATATCGGATAGGGGCGGAGCCTAATAAAATTGAGACACAAGATAAAGATAGCTATGATTGTTATGTTAAACTTAAATCATAGTAAATAAATATGTGCAATGTGCATTCTAAATTTAAATCTAATTTTAATATTTTCTTTGAATACGAAATTACTAAATAAGTATAAGTAATAATTTTATTATTACATTTTCATTTTAGGTAGATTAGATAACACTCAACATTTATTTATAATCATTTTTAATTTAAATAGATGTAATAACTCACAGACTGATTGTAATTCCTACCAAATAGTTACATATAAATAAAACTATTTTATTAACTATTTGTATTGTACTTTTGAAATTCCTAAAAAAATTAATAACCGTAACCGAAATTATCCGAAACTAACGGATAATCCGAAATAATTTCATATCCGTATCCGTATCCGTATCCGGTATAATAATCATTCCTATATCCGTAATTAATCCGTATCCGAAATTTCATATCCATAACATCCCTAATGGATAGGTAGATATTCATTATTGTTCAAAATAGCTCTAGAGAACCGTTTTCAAAGTTTTCATCATATGTATTTGCTAAACTAAGAAAATTAAAAAATTCAACCTAAATGCTGAAAAATTTAATGTTAAATCGGGCAATAGGACTGGAAAAATTCAATGGATAAAACAAATTAGAAACAGCAAACTTCTATTAAATAATATACGTAAGTATATTCTAATGATTGCAGAATAATGATTTTGCTTTCTGCTTTTCAGAAGGCGCCATAACGACCAATTTTCACGCTTGCGGATTGTCGTTGTCAATATTACAAATTGTTTAAATAATATGTTTTTATAGTTTGCCTTATTTTCTATACAAAAGCTGTCGAACCGGCAATATTTAGCCATCAGATAGAACTTTCCTGACTATTGAAAAATCTTTTTTTTGTTCATGGCACTTCATGTTTTCCTAAAAAAAAATAGGTAGTCGACTTACACGAGTAATAGTAACACGTCATTATACCGGTTTACTGCACCCTTTAATTGTCTTGTGAACATGAAAAAAGACAACCTAAATACTGAAAACGAAAATGTCAGATCTAGCAATGGCAAAATGAACAGCAAATGCCTATAAAATAATATTCGTAAGTATATTTAAATTATTGCAGAACCATGATTTTGCTTACTACTTTTCAGAAGGCGCCGCATCGACAAATATTCACGCTTGCGGATTGTTGTTGACAATATTGCAAACTGTTTCAAGGTAACTAACTCTATGAACCTACAATGTTATGCGGATTTGGAAGTTTGCGTTGGCATATTATATTGTTCCGTTTATCATACATAAGTGAGCTGCATTACTTTCTGTAAATAATTTTATTTATACAACTTTACTAGGTACTTACTTATTAGGCGGTGACTCATCGCCGTATAATGCATTATATGGTGATGGGTCAATCGGATCAACAGTTGCTTACTATACGTTCAGGTTGTAACTTAGGACCCCTCCCGATCTGGGTGGAGCGGAAGGGAGTGTCAGACTATTACTGACTAATAAAACCCACCCGTGTTCGTTCCTTAGACCTGTATGTTCCGGGCCAGTGGTAACCCTTTCGGACAATCCCACTGACCCGGCAGGCTTCGGTCCTGACGGGCCCCTTCATTTGATGCTGACATCTCTTTGAGGCGCGCGTGGAACACGTACGCGCCGTCCGGCACGGGCCTGGTCCTGATCGGACGGTGAGCTACCCATTACTCTCAGCCCGCAGGCCCGCGCCTACGGTGGCCGAGAGACGTCGCGCGGCTCCCGACCCCCGGAGCGTCTCCCGTGGCGGCTGTGACGGTAGGCTCTCTCCCTCAGCCATCCCGCCGCTTCCTTCGCTAGCATGACTGCTTCGCAGAAGGAGGCGACTGCCGCCCACTCCCTCTCGCCCCAGACCGTGGCTTGAACCAGGGCCGCACGCGAGTGGTCGCCGCCGCTGCCGATCGCCTCTACGAGGACACGGCGGTGCTCCGCCCAAGCGGGCCAGACCTCCACCGTATGCTCCACCGTGTCCTCTGGGCGATCCTGGCAATGGTGACAACCGGGCGTTTCCTCCCGCCTGATGATGTGCAGGGCCCTCCCGAAACATCCGTGTCCGGTGAGGACCTGCGTCAGGCGGTAGGTAAGGGCGCCGTGACGCCTCTCTAGCCACTCCTCAAAAAGGTGTCTTATCGCCATTTTCGTGGCGTGCCCTGCGCTGGGTTGCAAAAGTCGCTCTTTCCATGCCGCCATGAGATCGCGCCGGAGGTCCGTCCGCTCCGCCGCGATTTGCCGCGGAAGCGGAGTTTCCGCGGCGTAGTGCCTCCGCGCGCCAATCATACAGGCGCGCGAGGACTATCGCCTCCAGATCCCATGGCTTGCCACCTCGCCCGAGATCGTGCGGTAGCCCCGGATCAGCCTTAGGGCTACCACCTTCTGGGGCGCGTTCAAATAGTGGGCGGCTCGCCGCCGCAGTGAACGCGCCCACACCGGGGCCCCGTATAGGGCCATGGACAACACGATAACTTTGCACCCTTGCATCATAATATTCTATTTTTTATTAAATCACTTTATGATTTCGGAAAGTGTAAGTAAGTATAACATGATTCTTTTTGCAGCTGACTATACTTAATAAGAATATGCCAAAAGTTTATGGTAATCACTGATGAACTTGAGATGAAATTTGAATATGAATTGCTGCGTATTTTATTTACTGAAGGAACAGTTACATATTTTAAATATCAAATTTAAAATACCAACCTTTGTATGTAAGTTGGAAAAGTCAAGATCTTAGTTACGGATTTACATAATACCGATATTACTTAGGTACCTACGTCAAACCTGCATGTTACAGCATAAAGTTAAGGCCTGTATTAATGCCGATAACCTTGAGCATTTGGGCGGAGCTAACGACCCCTTCTCCGCGCCACTCCGCTACCCGCATGCAACAGAAAATGTGCGGTTGTGTGCGCCGCCACCACGGTTTGCCTCGCCTAGTCTCGTCACAGAGTATCGAAATCACAGAAGGTCAAGTCATCGTGAAAGTTAAATAATTATGTGTACCACATATACAGGGTGTCCCAGAACTCAACGTCAAGCCGAAACGGGGTGACAGGATTGATCATAACCATCACGAGAAAAATATAAAAAAAAATCTATCCCATGCAGTTTGAAAATTATGGGCATTTTAAGAAAAACCTAGAAATTTGATCAAACTGTACCATTTTTCGGTTATTGTGGTTATTCTTTTTTATTTTTGTTCAATTAAACTTTGGAAACGTAATCCTAAATAACATTTCTAGAGTCCCAATAAAAAATAATGACACGATTGCCTCAAGTTTCCGAGAATTAAAAGTTAAACTACGAATTTAAAATTTTCAAGATTCGTCGACTTTGATAGGCCCTCCTTTAAAAAAAATGTACTAGAGTGCCTTGGCAAGTGGCATTACAAGTTGGCGCATTTAATCAGAATTCTAAAATGGTACAATAGTTGTTAGTTCCATACAATAAAAAAGAGTAAAAAAATTAAAACCTCAAGTAACCCGATTTTTGCTATCTCAGTTAAGGGTAGTTCTTCGAGGTCCCTCAAAACGCAGTCACACGGTCTTAATTCGTAACCTATTAAACATTCAGTCTTAGGACCAAATACAGATTAATCTTTATTTATATGTGTATATAATTTAACCATTAAACATCTAAAATTATTTCTAATGTTTATTTAAAAAAATATCTAATGTCGAAAACGGGAGCAAAATCGGTGTTCTTCGCGCGTCACACTCTGTTCGCGCTCACGGCAAACTTTGATAACTTTTGTTTTCAATTCATAAGCATATAATGTAATAAATCTAATTAATTGTATTTAACTATGCATCATAATTATCAAAGAATATTAATTTTATCTCTTAAGTGACAATAGTTAATAAGCTTTATGTCTCTGTCACACGATTTTGTTAGTTTCGAGAGCGCGCAACAAAACTGCACGTATCTTCCAAGAGCGCCAACTTGTCGCTACACATTTTAGGTGCGCGGACGCTCAGTAGTACCCCGGAGTCAGTGGGCAAGACACGTACGTTCATCGCTTCTAAACAAAAAAAATACGAGGCGAGTTATTCTTTGAATATTTTCAAGTAGCCTTGGTCTAGAAACTTTCATGCGCATATTTTGAAGGATAATGCTTATAATTTTCCAAGTCATTTTGTATTAAGAAATAAGATCTTCGAGATTATTCTCAAGTACTTTGTTTGTTTATTTACCTATAAGTTTAATCGTAATTCTCAAAAATGTGAAATTTTCATAACTTTCGTGGCACAACTTTCGTGGTAATTTGTCCACGAAAGTTAGCTAGAGCACCACGAAGGTTATATATCTCCATTGAATGATAAATTTAGATTACTTGTGACGCTGCAGATGCTATCGTGAAGCTCAAAAAAGGTGTCTTTAATAGCCAATTTTTTAATCACGTCTAAATTGTCTATGAATTATCTTAATTTGACAGGACTAAATTAATATTTATCTTCTGTCCTTTTCATAATGAAATAGAAAGAAAAAGATGAACTGAACTTAAATTTAGTTTAGTTTGTGAACAACAGAATCGGGGCCATTATCTGCCAGCAATAATTAGTAAGTAATAATTATGTTTATGTTGTAAATTTTAAAGTTTAATTTCCGGGAGCAAAGCAATTGTTACACGTATTGTTACCAATCTAAGTTAATAAGGAGTGATGAGAACTAATAATATCTCAAAACACCATAATTGTTGATCTCAAATAGAAGTTGATTCATAAATAATAAGTCTTTTATTTATTATTTATATTTATATATACTTTATTGTCCACCACAAAAATACACAACAAAAAAAAATTATCGAACACTAAAAATATAAAATGACAATTTATAAATTGGAAATTTGAGAAAAAATAAGGATTTGAAACTATATTTTGCTTGTAGAAAATACGTCTGTAACTTTCATGGGCACAGAAATTTCAAAATAAAATATCTCAGTAGTTTATGCACCGATTTACATAAAATAAAAAAATACGTATTATTTTTACAGCGTCTTATATGTGGGTACATTTAAATGTAGATTATTAAAAAAAAAATATTCGCCATGAAAGTTACGCGGAGAATACTTTTTGAAGAACTACCCTTAAAATGTTTTTGATTCGCACAAGCTCTAGGTAGGTTCTTAATTTTAAGGCAAAATGATGAGAGAGATGGATAGTGGGTATGTTTGCCATGAGTGAGCGAGACAGATAGTGACGCCACTTTTATTAAAGTGAAAAAAGTGAAAAAAAGTTAGTAAAATAATGAAAAATCTTGATCTAGTTTAATTTAGGTTTGTTGGAATAAAAGTCAGATAGAGAAATAACGTTTTTTATTACAATAAATAAGCCCATTGAGAACGTAGCCGACCTGCGTGAACGCATTTCTCAAGCAGCTGAGGAGATCAACTCTTGAAGATATGCCCGACTAATAAGTAGATCTTTTTTAAGAAGATGTAGGGCTTGTATTGAGGCTGATGGTAAACAATTTGAACATTTATTGTAATAAAAATGTTATTTCTCTATCTGACTTTTATTCCAACAAACCTAGAAAATTAAACTAGATCAAGATTTTTCATTATTTTACTAACTTTTTTTTCACTTTTTTCACTTTAATAAAAGTGGCGTCACTATCAGCTGTCTCGCTCACTCATGGCAAACATACCCACGATCCATCTCTCTCATCATTTTGCCTTAAAATTAAGAACCTACCTAGAGCTTGTGCGAATCAAAAACATTTTAACTGAGATAGCAAAAATCGGGTTACTTGAGGTTTTAATTTTTTTACTCTTTTTTATTGTATGGAACTAACAAGTATTGTACCATTTTAGAATTTTGATTAAATGCGCCAACTTTTAATGCCACTTGCCAAGGCACTCTAGTACATTTTTTTTAAAGGAGGGCCTATCAAAGTCGACGAATCTTGAAAATTTTAAATTCGTAGTTTAACGAATAGTCTCAATTCTCGGAAACTTGAGGCAATAATTGTGTCATTATTTTTTATTGGGATTCTAGAAATGTTATTTAGGATTACGTTTCCAAAGTTCAAATGAACAAAAATAAAAAAGAATATCCACAATAACCGAAAAATGTTACAGTTTGATCAAAATTCTAGGTTTTTCTTAAAATGCCCATAATTTTCAAACTGCATGGGATAGATTTTTTTTCAGATTTTTCTCGTGATGGTTATGATCAATCCTGTCACCCCGTTTCGGCTTGACGTTGAGTTCTGGGACACCCTGTATACTATTGAACTACTACTTTTTACTATTGTATGACATTATTATTTTTAATTCCTTATTTTGTTGACTGATCTGTATTTACGATAATTTTATTTTCAATGACATTGTACAGACGCCAGCACATCAAGTTACTACAATCTGTCAGATTTCTTTAATAGATTTTCAACTTTATCACTAAAGCATAAGGTTCATAGTTGATTGCGAAAATTTGACAGTTTCGGGTAGGTTGATGTGCTTGGCGTCCGTACTTTATTGAATAGTGAAATTAACAGTTAACATTCTTGTTTTATATTTGCACACCTGGTTATTAACAGTGTACCATTTGACCTTTTTTAACATCCACTGAACCTGTTTTATGCAAATAAATGATTTGATTTTTTTATTTGAAAATAATTACCCCGGTAATCAATAAATTGACAAATTATTAGCAAGTACGTAACCTATTATCATAATTAATACCTACTTTAGGAGCATTTTCAGTTTTGTGTCACAATATGTCACAAATAATCGCAACGCATCAGAATAATAGACTTTACTTAGGCACCGAAAAGTAAAATTTATAATATTGGCTGAATCATTTCGTGGACGTGGACCTTCTGTGATCATTCACTACTAGTACTTACGACTTTCGTTTGAATGAGGTAGGTATTTTATAAACAGTACCTATGTACACAGAGTAATGGACAGCGCATAAGTTTCATAAAACCCCGCTTGGGTAGGTACACTTTTTGTTTTTGCAGTAATATTTTACGATTTTATTTCGTAGTGCGGAGTTCTCGCAACGCGACATACGTCCACCTAGCAACACGATGCGCCCCGCACTAAATTTATGGACGAGTGCGGGGGTGATGTAGACGCAGTCCTTTATCAGAGGCCTTTTTAATTTATTATCATAAAAATAATACATATTTTAAAAAAGTAACAAAACCAAATTATTCTCCTTTGTATTGCAAAGATGTAGATATATTTTTTTACACTCTTTTGATAAAAAATGAAGGAGTAAAACGGTTTCATCTCAATGATTTGGAGGTGATTTGGTGATTTTTTTTTAAATTATGTGATACCTGTAGAAAAATTATGGCTAAACCAAATTACGTATTATATCATGAAGATTACTAAGGATTTTTTTCAGATGTAATTTCTCTGTAAATGCCGACAAAAACTGGCTTCATCTGCATGCTTTTTTCAAGCGTTTTTCGAGAGAGCAGCCTTAATATCTTAGTAGTAAAATCTACAATAAATATATAGAGTTGAATTTGTGAGTTTGAATGTAGGGGGAAATCTTCGGAACTACTGATCCGAATACGAAAATTCTTTCACTTCTGGGCTACTAAGCAGTATCCCCGAGTGTCATAGGATTATAGGATATATTTTCACGCGGACGAAGTCGCGGGCTTAAGCTAATATAAAATAAATAAAATACACAAACATAACACATATTTAATCACGACGGTGTACCTACACCCAAATATAAATAAAATGATGCAAAAAAAAATTGAATAGGTAGTGATTGAGGCATTTATTAGCGTCTGTGAACTTAGTTCAGTGTGTAGGTATGCGATAATTAGCGTAACATTTGAATATATTTAATACTGTATAATTGTAATATCTACTCATATTATAACGTATTATTATATTTATACCTACTATTAAATAGAGCTACTCCCAGGGATTGAATACCGGTACGAATTTGGGTTCCGGTTCTTCATTTCGGTTCTTAAAAAGGTTCTTCATTTCGGTACGGTTCCGGTTCAGGTTCCGGTTTGGTTCTGGTTCCATAGTACCGGTTCCAAATAAAGGTTCCAATATACCGGTTCCGTATCATCCGATTTAAAGGTTCTCTAAGAAAGAAGGGATAATGTTTGACGCGTGGCTAGCGTATCTTTTCTTTCAGTTCGCCTTCGAATTATATTGGTGAGTAGAAGTCTGCAGTGTCAGCAAATATTGACAGTAATTATTATTAGTGGTTTATATAATCTACAGATACTGTTAATAAATTAATATAAAATGGACAAAGGTAAGTTTAATCGTATTGTATTCACTTAGATATTTTCATCTCCTTTATTTATTGAATATACAGGGTTAATGGAAAAACACCAACAACCTCTTAAGAGGTCATTGTACTCATCATAATGAACAACTTTTACTATGGGATCAAACTTGAAATCGCAAAGAAAAAAATCAGCTGTTCCCTACATTTTGACGAGTTAAGGCTCCTACAAACAGGCGCGACTCGCGATATAATCGCGCACGACACAAAGGCACCGCTTGTTGCGCGACTTGCGGAGCCTTTGTGTTGCGCTCGATTTTATCGCGTGTCGCGCTTGTTTGAAGGAGCCTTTATACGAACATAAATGTAGGGAACAGCTGATTTTTTTTCGCGATTCCAGGTTTGTTCCCATAGTAAAAGTTGTTCATTATGATGAGTACAATGACCTCTTAAGAGGTTGTTGGTGTTTTTCCAATAACCCCGTATATACAATATGTACTTATATTATTATTATTATTTTGTTTTAACATGTGTGGGCTTATATAGTGTCTTATGATTATATACAGTGTTTTATGATTATGTTTTATGGTTGTTTAGTTTCATGGGCTGAACTACCGCCGAGATATTACGTTATTCCTTGGATAACATTGGTATCTTACTTTCAGAAACAAAACGTGCCAGTATTGTGTCCGATACAGATACAGACACTCAATTTCCAGAGGAAGAGTTATCTCTAAATTTGAAGCAAATGCTTAAAAGAAAGTTTAACGAAAAATGTCAACCTAAGACTGCAAATATTGAAAAACGACAAAGAATGGAGTGTAAAGATTGTGCTTTGCACCACAAGGATGATGACGAGCATGCTGGCAGAAATCATATTTTTTCTCAACTGATTACAGAAGAATTAAAGAATATTAAACCATGTCTTAGAACTAGGTGTTATATCGACATACTTGAGTATTTACAGTCAGCAAAAGGAGTACATTATGAAGATTTAGAGAAATCTGGAGGTAAATAACAACAAAAAGTGAGGGGTGTTCTTTTTTAAATAACTAATTAACGAAAAGTGAGTTCAAATGTGATTATTAAGTAGGTAGGTATATTTGTATGGTTCAGACTGATTGTTCTTAAAATTAAAACAAATAAGTTAAAAAATCTTTTATTTAACTAATCATTTTGGTAATCAGCTCGTATACAAACAGGATTCAAAAGCGATCGTGGTCTTCAATCGTAATAAACTCTAATCCAACAACGGAAAGTATAGTATACAAATCAAACCAACTTCAACAATTGAACGTTTATGTTAGGAATTTATGATTAAAATTGTTAAAGTGTTTCCATACCTGAATTATTTCTTATGAACAAGATATCTTCAATCAAGTCACTTTTTAATTTCGTTCGAAGCTTGTTGAATACATAATTCAACGAGGAAAATAATCTCTCTACACTGACTTGTGTACTAGGTGCAGCTAGTACTATATTTGATAATATATATAGTTGAGGCAACAAATCTTTTTTGGTCTCCCAAAATATTAATATGTTTTCGCTCGCCGGAAGACGCACCTGCTTATTTAAAAATCATGTAAGTGTGTTTTTATGTCAATGTTGTCTATGGCGCAGCCATAGCTGGCATCTCCTTGCAGTCTGTCACCATATGATTGATTCAAGAAATCTTCGAGCATCCCACCTTCATTTCGTTGCTGCGTTGAACTGGAGGCGGCAGGCGGTTCAATGTTGAGGGATGTCACTGTGCTTTTATTGACATTTTTATTTAACTTACGCCACCTCATCCACGTATTAATCAACATGTTTTCTGCCATCTCCTGTTGATCTGTGGTCAGCAGGAAGTTAACCCTTGGGTCCATATATATAGCTGCTACAAAGGCTTTTGACTCGAACAGGTTTTTTTCTCTAATTTCCATGTTGCGATGTAATTCGCACGCGAGGGCGGTGTTTATCGTTTGTAGCTCTAATTTGCAACGTATCCAGTTAAGATAGAAATCACCCATAGTCAATTGCTCAATTTGTAGTTTTTGAGTCAATATTTTGGTGGGTTTTAAAGAGCCTACAGTGGCCTCGATAGAATTCCACGTAGACTCTGATAGATAGAGCTCGTAGTTCTCCGTGCATATCAGCCGAAGTTCTAGTAGCCGCTTAAGCATGTCGTAAGTCGAGCTCCAACGCGTGGGGCAATCCACTACAGGTTTTTTAGCCCCGGCGCTTTTTAGCACATGTTGAAACACTGTGGTGCGTAACTTTTTTACGACTTGACGTGCATTTATGAGCATTGTGGCAAGTGAAGATTCACTTCCTAAGGCGTCCTGTACTGCTAGCTGCAACGTATGTGCAGCACATCTAACTGCCGCAACCGTGTAATTTTCACTTTCTAAATAATCTTCTAGTATGAAATTTACTTCATCCCTCTCGATTATTTCATTTTCTTCATTATCCGAATCATCCCCATTTTCATTAATGCTGTTTTTTAAGACTTGGTCCACTAATTTGATCATTTTGAGCATGTTTGCTCCGTTATCCGTGGTTACAGAATAAATTTGTGGAATGGATATCCTGTAGCGGTACAATACATAAATTAATTGGTCTTTTAAAAATTCTGCTGTATGTCTTTGGGTGAGTTCAGTTACACTTAATGTTTTGATATTTATCTGGCCATTTTCAACAAATTGCAGATTAATTCCTAGAAAACTTCTTAAATGGCATGATGCGATGTCTAATTTCAGACTAAGGAGTTTGTCTTTCATGATTGAAGAAATAGCATCGCGCAAATGGTCAGCTTTATTTTGGGTGGCTTCGCGAATGTTGTGAGAGTTTATGGAACTGCGTGAGGTACCTGCCATTGCCATATCCAATATATTTTGAAAAGGTTTGTCGTCAATCAAAGTTAGCGGTCTCCCACATGTCGTTACTAAGTTTACACATTCTTCCATAAGCTTAATTTTAACATCTTGTTTTGATTTTTTCTCTTTATTTCCTTTATCATGTTCTTGATTTTCTTCACGATTCTCTTTGTCTTCAAGTATAAGCTTGTATTGCATAGGATGCTTTTTCATATGTTTTAATAAATTTGTTCCATGATTTCCCTATAAAAAGGAAGAAAAGTCAGAAGCAAAGCTAAGCGAAAACGAATTTCGAGCACTTTTGTATGGACTTAAGGCTCTTGCAAATAGGCGCGATGCGCGACACGAATCGCGCGCGATACAAAGGCACGTTGCGCGACTTGCGGTGCCTTTGTGTCGCGCGCGATTTTATCGCGTGTCGCGCCTGTTTGAAGGAGCCTTTATGCGATATCATGCGACACTCAAGAGGTTAAAGAACTTCGTTCCAAAATATTTGAATTATTTGTTCAAAACTTTCTCCAAATATCAGGGGACCTAAAAAGGCCACTTTAGCAGAATCATAAAAGGATAACATTATGAATCATAATGGACAGTTAACTGTTAAGTTAATCGTATCAAATCCCATTGGTGAAGGATGTTTCAATTATTTTTTTGTCTGTGCTAAAATACCAATCAATCCAAACCAAATCCAATCCCAATCTCTCTGATTATACCTACGTAGTGCAGCGAAAAAAAGAAAAACACGGACTGTCTACGTCATATTATGATTCATAATGTTATCCTTTTATAATTCCGCCAAAGTGGCCTTTTTAGATAGATAGATAGATAAACCATTTATTTGGCGCACACAAGAAGACAGCACAACACACAAAAGTACAATATTAGATGAGAACCAAATAGGCCCCTTGTACAGACGCCAGCACATCAAGCTACTACAATCTGTCAAATTTCTTTAATAGATTTTCAACTTTATCGGTAAAGCATTAGATTCAAATTTGATTGCAAAGTTTTGACAGTTTCGGGTAGCTTGATGTGCTGGCGTCTGTACATTACGTAATTATGAAGCCACCATAAAACCTTTAAAATAGCTTAATTTTTCTAAAGAGGGAACACTGCACTGACTGGTAGGGAAGTAATTAGCTTGTTTAGCCAATTTAACAAAATGTGAAATAATTAAATCATGATCATTATAATTACCTTTACAATTACACCACAGTCATCTACAGCACATGTGGATCTGTTCTGCTGTTCGTCGTAAATAAAATATTTGTGCACGAAATTTGTTTTCCTCCGACCCATTTTGTACAACAGACAAGTACAAACACGAATGTATAATATAAATCAGTGGCGCACGCGTTGTTCATGCAACGAATGAGCGGCATCGTATGAACTCGTTCTCGTACCGCTAAAGAACCGGTAAAATAAAGGTTCTAATTTAGGTTCCGGTTCCGGTTCGGGTTCTAGCAACCGGAACCACTAAATACCGGTATTTTACCGGTATTTTAGGAACCTTTTCAATCCCTGGCTACTCCACTGGTTTTCAAAATTGTGGCTTGTGGCCAAGTAATAACAGCCGCACGGGTCGATCGATAAGGTTAAGCTAATAAGCTTGCCGCAGTTGGTCAGTGGATGGGTGACCATCTTTACATATCAAGACCTCTCCGTGCCTCAGAAAGCACGTTAAGTCGTTGGTCCCGGCTGTCATTCGTGGATCTTTGACAGTCGATAAGGGTAGTCAGAAGCCCGAAAAAACTTGTATGTAAAATACGGGTATTCAGCTGCATCTGGTTAGACTGGAAGCCGACCCCAACATAGTTGGGAAAAGGCTAGGCAGATGATGATAATAACTATAGGTACTAAAATTATAAAGAGGTAAAAGGAGAGTGGGAAACAAATGTATGGGGTCTGGGCCCACCCTTCAATAGTAACATATGATATACCGTTGGATAGGGCTTTACGCGGAACATTAGTTACCAATAAAACTATGGTCAAATGATATTAGGTACTTTCGGAGATACGGCGTCTTAAAGTCGTTCGTCGGTCGTTACGGGTCGTCAGAAGTCCAAAAGTCTGACAACCAGTCTTACCAGGGGGTATCGTATTACCCGTAACTGGGTTGTGGAGGTCAGATAGGCAGTCGCTTCATGTAAGATACTGGTACCTACTCAGCTGCATCCGGTTAGACTGGAAGTCGTCCCCAACATAGTTGGGAACGTTCTAGGTAGATAATGAACAGCAGTACGATTCTGTAACCATCTCACCGTGAAAACTTAGGTGAAGTGACTGTAGAGTGAGCTGTCCAATAGTGTCAATTCCTAGCAAAAACAAACTCACATCACCTAAGTTTTCACGGTGAGATTTTTACAGAATCGACCGGCTGGTTTTAAAAGTTATTTATTCGTAAATTTTGAACACCTTGAAAGAGATGAAAAAAAAAGCGCTGAAATCTATTCTAAGTAGTTTGTGTGTATTGACTGCACCAAGGTTATGGTTAGCTACGGTGGAGTGGCTTTGTGTAGGTAAACTTAAGTGACCTCAATAAAGGCTCTTGCAAAAAGGCGCAACGCGACTCTAGTAGAACAATTTCCATGAAGTTTTCATATCTGCAAATTCTGCGCCTTGGTCAAAATATGTAGCTTGACCGTTCTCTACCATCACATGGGGGTAAGGTGAATTTATTTACTTATCATTACTTTCATATTATACAACGTGTAACAGAAACCCTATAGCTATCCTTAAGCACTAAAGATAACAGCTGGTATAGAGTCACTATACTTAGTTTCAACTCAAAATAAAATACTCTAAGAATTGATACCAAATTTTCGGTATCTTAGGTTTCTGAAATTCAAATCATAACAAACATGTCACCGCACTACGTAGGTCAATCACTTTACTTGCCAATATCACGATAAATCTCTTCCGTAATTCTGCGCGCCTAGTACTGTACTAGCCTACCAAACGCGGCGTCTTTGTCGGCGCGAACTGACGAGATCAAACATGCCGCCTACCGCTTTGGCGGTGCGGCGCGCCGTACCGCCAAAGCATAGGCGGCATGTGCGCGCGCGCAATACAATACCTACTTTACCGTGATGTAAAAATTAATGTGTAATTATTGATTTTCAGTTTACTCATTAATATTAAGCCAGAAATTGCACGAAAAAACCGAGATAACAAAACTTACGTAAAATATCGAAACAAAGTTTAGGTAGGTTAACTAGTTTCATCTCTTATTATTACCGAGAAAACAGTAAAATCTTAAAGTTTTGCTTAATTTAGTAAATTGACTTACATTTTTAAAGGTGGGGTTCGATGTGGTGGCCTTGGTACTGTATGCACAAGGCCGCTCGCTTGTTCATAGACTCCTGAACATTGCATAGCATGTCTGGTGTGATTGTCCTGAAAGCGGCCTCAATTCGTACTTTCATTTGGTCCACTGTATCACACTGCACTGCGTACACTGCATTTTTAATGTACCCCCACAAAAAAAAGTCTAACGGGGTTAGGTCTGGGGATCGTGGAGGCCAAGCCACGCTTGTGCTACCACGCCCAACCCACTGAGCAAAGCGCGCATCTAAATAATGGCGAACATCTCGAGCAAAATGTGCCGGTGCACCGTCATGTTGGAAAATTAAATTATTCCTCATCACGAGATTGACATAGCTTAACACTGGTACTGAACTGATGCGCGTGTCGCAGGGACTAGAAACGAGTGCACTAGACACGGAACAGACGTCGACTGGCGAGCAAAACAATAACAATGCTAAATAAATCTCCTATTCCCTGCTATCCTGGTACCTAAATATTATTTCGTTAAATTTAGATACCTACGAGTATAGGGTGACTGTCCCAATTAGTGTCCAGTACTATTAAAAAATATTGTTCAAGGATTCAAGATTATTTTACATCTTAATAATAATTTCAACTAAACTCCGTTAAACTTTCAAGTAAATCTAACACACCAGAGTTACGTACCTAATTCAAATTCAAAATTGAAAAATCATTCATTTTTTTTCACCACATCACGCAGCGGGACGCTGAACGTGCCCCCGCGCGTGATTTTTTACCAAATTCAATAAAAACGTGCTTCCGCGCGTGGAATTATCCGTTCCACGAACCCCGCTGCGTGACACGGTGCAGTGTGGGCCTCCCCTTAGATTCTTACCAGCTGACTAAAAACAACATTCCCGCAACCTCGGAAATTCCCGCAACTCCGGAAAATTATTAACTAATTTCAATCCATTAAAAATCATAATTTATGGGGCCGCGTTATCTCTTTAGAAGTTGTATTTACCAGGAGTAATTGAAACTACAGGACGGCAATTGGTGCACGTACCCTACTAACCCATTAGGTTTACACACACTAAGATGCTTACATTGTGTGTGTAACGACGTAATCAGGGTTCTGTGAGCAAACGATTTTCAATTCGGCAATAACAATTCCTAACTCATGCGGTCCTAGTACTTTTATTAATTTCTTTCCACAGTTAGATGCAGTTTTGCGACATTTTTTATTGACTTCGTTTGAATTATACTAAAGACTAAACGTGCTCAAACCAATAAAACCCATGTACTATTGATAAAGCACCGACAGACCGTGAACTTCCGATAATTCTTTCGGTTAGTCCTACAGACAAAAATTATGCGGGCGTGCTATTATTTTGTAATAAAAAAATAGTATTAACTTGTTGTTAATAGTTTTCGACATAATTATTAAAAAAAAAACCTTATTTTTAAAATTATGAACGGAACCGTGCAACCGAACTGTGATTTTATTTGTACTAGGAGAAGCATCAATACCGAAGAGGTGAATTGAAATGATGTTTTGGGTTCAGTTGGACAAAAATTCTTGTTCTAAATCCTTTTTCTATTCTAAGTTTTAATGGCAAATAATAATGTTTATTTAAGCAATTAATTCTTGGTAGGATACACGTAAGGATTCGATTTTTTATGATCAATTCAATGGTACGAGCTGACGATTTTTCGAAACAATTCGTTTTAATGCGATCTTCAAGCAAATCGATTCAATAGTAAGGTGAATCGAATCCCCTGGATCGTATGTGTAAACATTATTATGATAAGGGCTCATAATAGTTCAAGTTCATGTTTGCCCAAAGTATTATGCTGACAATCATAAACAGCGAATAGGTAGGTTTATTTATTTCAAACAAGATCAATTACATACATAATTATGCCGACACTTTTTAGCTTGTCCGCATTATTTATGTTAGCACTAAGCGAAGATTGAAACATTTTGATTTTAACCGACTACATCTGTACCATCTGAATGAAAGTCATTTAATTACGCTGGAAAGGTTATCAATATTAATATTATTGATTAAAAGTTTAGACGTACCTACCTGACTGGCAACTGTAAATATGTCACAAAATAAAGGTGTGTTAAAATGTTGTTTAAAATTTTTTTGATTACGATTTTTGTTGAATTTTTAGTAGATCGATTCAAGAGCACGGGATTCGTTCTGTGAATCGATTAAAAAATCGATTTAAAGCAAAACATCGTTTATCCTTATGGCCACCAAAATAAAAGGATAGGAATAACGTTGGGAAATTCAATACAGAAATATTGTTTTTTAATTAGGTATTTATTGTGTTGTAGGTACGATGGTAAGGTGGGGTGGGTGGAAGATTACTATTTACTATGTAGATAATAATTATCTACAAAGTAATCTTCTACAAAAGGACAACTACATAAAAACCAACAAGTGTGTAAATAATACGTGACAGTGCAAACAGGTACCTAAATATTATTTCGTAAAATTTTAATACCTAGACCAAAATCAAAGTTTAGGAAAAGTCAGTAATAATATTTTGTAAACAAAAAATAAACATGCGGAACCTTTTATTCATTTTATTCAGAAATACCAGGAGTAAGAGGTTTATTTTTACTCACAAATGGTTCACTGACACCGATCAGCTGATTTAGTGCTAGTGATGTGTTTATTTCAATTTGAAAAGTTCGGTTTCTGGTATCAATGTATTAAAATTTCTCATAAGTTCTGAACATGTAGATATAGGATTAAAAAACCCTTCCAATATCGTTTGATATCATCCAAAGAAGCCGTGCCTTTCGTATGTATATACCCTTTCCGTTACACGTTGTATATATAATAGTTCTTGTAGTAACGAAACGGCCAAATATTATCAGGTCATATTTTGACTAAGGTGTAGAGTTTGTGAAGTTAGGGCTTGTAGAGTTAGAAGCTTGGCTCTACATGAGATCTGATAACATTTTGACAGTGTGAGCCATTTATGGTCTCGTCTTGGCAATATTTTACATGAAAATGTTTTTGCTGGGTATATTCTTCTACTAGATTCCGGTCGTGCTGTAGCGTCGCGCTTGTCTGTGGAGGCCTTAACTTTCCATTTTTAACAAGTAGGTAAATCATTTTAACGCGCGAGATACGCAGTAACGCAGCTATTATAATCATATATGTAAACAGCAGTGTGTGAGAATGTTGTGAAGTTTAAAGCTGCCCACCCCACACCTACCTCCTTTGCACATACGATTTGCGACCGATGGCGCCTCTCTAGAGGTAGCCATTTCCACAATGAAAGCATTCTGTTATTTGTTTTGTAAAAATTATTTTGTCATATAAAATCACAGCATTCTTTAACTAAGTGTAAGTAAAGTAAAAAGTTGATACCTACTTATTTCAAATGCACCATATTATTTTAGACAACAAAATCATCTATGTATAGCGCTATTATCCACCTACCTCTAAATGAAAGACCTGCTCATTTTCAAAATGCAATTTTATTAAATAACTATTGATAAGTTATTGAAGACTTAACAATAAAATTTAACACTTTATCTCAAATGCCATCCTAACTTAATGTTTTTTATCTACACAGATTTTTCCAATGCCAGTTATAGTGTTAAATTTTATTGTTAAATCTTTAATAATTTTGAATTTTTGACAGTTCTTCCATACAAAAACTGCCCGACGTCAATTTTATTCCACGAATAAAAATTATCCGTCGATTGAAAAATCAGCGTTTAGTATCTCGGTAAGCATTTATCGGTTTAATTAAATGCATAATATTCTTCGAATATATAGGGTGGCGCAAAAGTTGTGTCATAATATGAATTGGCTGCCATTTTGTTAGTAATTATAAAAATTGGATTCTGTTTTCATAAAAAGTGTAAAATTGATGACATTAATTGGTATAAAAAAATATCGCTCAAATGGCTACCTCTCGAGTTGATGCACAATTATGCTCGTTTTAGGGCATTTTGGATTGTTGCTCGCAAAACATCTTCAGCTCCAAATTATTAGCCACTTCTTGCTAGATCTGTAGTGGACCCAGTTTGCACGAGGCGCTCGGCAAGCACATGGAACACGATGATGAAATTCACGCTGCGTTAAAACAACAGATTGAAAATTTGTCAAATAAGCAGCAACAATAATTCCACGTTCTTGAGGTGTGTATCGCTCCATGGCTTGTTGACAACTAATTTTCTATATGTCTACAACATATATGTAAAAGCATAGTGACTTTGGCGCCATCTGCAAAAATTAAGACACATTTACATTATGACATTAGGTTTTGCGATTTTGCGCCACTGCGTTATTACATTGCGTTATTACATAACTTTATTATAATTATATTCACCAAACCAGTAGTGACGAAGGCTGCGTTTTATGCAATCGGCGCTCGATGTACGGCGGGCGGCGCGGCGCAGGCTCACCGCTGGACCGAAACTTACAAACGATGCCACAACTTAGGCCGTAATACTCGTCTCTTATGTCTTGTTTTTTATGTGTCAATAAATAAATAAAAAAGTATTAGAAATTATTCAAAATGTTTGATTCAAAAACGGTTTTTTATTTGTTCACGGTGTTCAGTGCTTGTTATGGTGCAGTTGATATTAGTAAGTGATATATATTTTAATATACTAACCAACTAATCAATTTATGTAATATGTTAAAGTTATGTTTTTGTACAAATTCTTGTTGGCCTATTTGAAGGCAAAATATCTGAACAAATTGGTTAATAATTTTATCTCAACAGCAATTATAACAGTTTTGACATAATATATTTCTTCAATACCTAGCTGTCAAACTGCAATAAGTATTTATTGCTGACATAAAACTTTTCTGACTGTAAAAAACTGCCCTCAACCAATTTTTTTTTTGGTAGCCTATTTTGTGTCCCACTGCTGGGCAAAGGCCTCCCCTTTTTCCTTGCAAACCTAAGAATGTCTTGTGTGATGTCTGGCCATGTTGATCCTGTAAACCTTTTCACATCTTCACGCCACCTTCGCGTGGTCTACCTCGACGACGAAACCTATTAAGATGTTTTTTTTTTGTTTCATGGCTCTTCCTGTTTCCGATAAAAGAAAAATACATAGCTCCCCAACTTACACGAGTAATATTTACACGTCATGATAACGGTTTAATGCACACTTTAATTGTCCACCAACACAGTACTGTATAATTATTGTCCCTTCTCCATGATTAGCGTCATGATTAAGCCGCAAGTGACATACCTACTTATTATTGAAACTGCCAAATTATTTGAATTGTTTTATTTTGGATGACATGATTATATAATTATATAATGAAAAAAAAATTGCATTCTTGCACTAATTCACTGGAACCGCATCAAGGTTAATTTAAACTTTATTTATTTATTTTGTATTTCAGAAAAATACTTAAAAGTATGCGACAGAAACGCAATAGATGTGAACGAATGCATGGCGGACGCAGTGCAGAAGGGCATTGCAGTGATGGTCAATGGCATAAGCGAGCTGGGAGTGCCACCCATTGACCCTTACCTGCAAAAGGAGTTCCGAGTTGAGTACAAGAATAATCAGGTAAGAACAAAGTGCTTTGTTTATAAGGTTGCTTAAAGTTATGAAAAGTTTTTAACGTCATATAATGTATGGTTAAACAGTCGCAGCATTACAACTTCAAGCAAATTTTATAAATACGGTAGTTATATCCTACTAGCTGCGCTTCGCGGTTTCACCCGCATTAGTTTCGTTCTCGTGGGAATATAGGGATAAAAACTAGCTTGTCTTTTCCCGGGACTCAACTATCTCTATACCAAATTTCATCTAAATCGGTTCAGCGGTTTAAGCGTGAAGAGGTAACAGACAGTCAGACAGACAGACACACTTTCGCTTTTATAATATTCATAGATATTTTACATTTCTATCATAATATTAGTATGGATAGAGGACCTCCAACAACGCGAGCAAAACCAAAGTCAAAATACAGAAATCCGATTTGACCTCATAGTCACGGAAACCCTAAAATAAATATCAATTAGAGCAACGTATGAAAAACGCAATCAGCTTAAGGCCATGCACACATGAACTGATTGGTATAATTTATCAGATCAAGGTCCCTTTTTTAGACTGTTCTACTGGATTTTTTCTCGGCACACTTAACCAATCTTTAATATTTTTACTAGAAACTAGAAATCATTAAGATAACCAAGTCGTTTACATACCATACATATAAAATCGATTTAAAAAGTCTTATAGTGTTAGTCTTGCAGGTTTTATATTTCCTTCAACTGAATGTCACATACATTAAATATATTATAAGCATATCTTTATGTGTTTCATAAAACTATATTGTTTTAAACGATTTGCCAAGTCTCGAGAATAATAATTTGCATTTTGAGACGTGTTATTTCATTGGATTTAAAAAACCTTTTAACTTGAATATAAATCTTTAAAAACAAATGGCTTATGGCTTATGTACAATCTCAACAAATGTAATGTCGTTAACACTAATGTTTTTTTTTAAATAATTTCTGCGGTTGCCACCGCAAATATCGCAATATCTCAAAGACTATTGACTTTTATATACATATTTTGGGGACTCCAACGACACCCGACACGCACGTGAGAAAAAATTATTCAATGCACACAAGCATTAAATAACTTTTCCCCCCTCGGTTACATAAAGTGTCATCTCTAATTATTTTTTGCATATTAGGGGTGCACGGAATACACCTACCTTAAAATTTACACCGATATAGTGCTACGAGTAAAATGGCTGTCATGCGGACGAACGGACAGTCGGACATAACAAAATTATAAGGGTTCCGTTTTTGTCATTTGATTACAGAACCCTAAAAAAATCATTATCTATGGAAAACATGAAATACTTACCGAAAACTAGTTTATCAATTTGTATACTTATTATTTAAAACTAGACTTTCATTGCTGATTTTACCTATATCGAAGAAAACGTGTTGCGCTTGCGCCGACTTCAAGTAACATGGGACAAAGGCAGGCAGATGATGAATTATTTGTTTAGCGTTCGGGTCAACATGTTTGTTTGAATCTTTTCGTTGTTTTCTTTCTAATTATAAGAATAAGAACGGAAAGTGTAATTCCAACCGTGTAAAGTGGAGTTACGTCGACAGAATGTCAGTAGGGTGTGGTTGTGTCGCAAACCATGCTCCAGCTCCTATCCTGCCGTCTGTGTCCTAAAACAGGCAATCAAAGTGACCCTGCGCTGCCACCGACGACGCCGTGAAAGTGGCGAAGTTAAGAGCCAACCAGGGGGCCTAAAAAGGCCACTTTGGCAGAATCACAAAAGGATAACATTATGAATTATAATATGGCGAAGACAGTCCGTGTTTTTCTTTTTTTCGCTGCACCACGTAGGTATAATCAAAGAGATTGGGATTGGATTTTGATTGGATTGATTGGTATTTTAGCACAGACAAAAAAAAAATACTGAAAAATCCTTCATCAATGGGATTTGATACGATTAACTTAACAGTTAACTGTACATTATGATTCATAATGTTATCCTCTTATGATTCTGCCAAAGTGGTCTTTTCTAAAAAATACAGTCGTGCCAGCGACACGAAGAAGAATAAGAATAAATTTATTTCGCTAAGTTTACTTTCAAGTGGATTGAATTCCTAGACCTCACTAGGATTCCCTGTGAGATTAGATTCAGGGTCCTTCGTTCCGTTAACAATTTTATATGAAATACGAAATGGTACTTTTTTATTAAACTTACAATTGGTATAGAAATACTGTATGCATGCATGCAGGTGTGATTTGTGTCAGTTGTGTTGGTTTTGTAAGAGAGTGCTGTATGTTATACGTAAATTAGTGATTAACTTCGAGAGGGAGTGGGCTGTAATCTACCACGCGGGCCCAGTGTGGGCTGGTAGATGTAACAACGAATTTTTTGTTTTAGGATATGCCAGTTTCCTCACGATGTTTTCGTTCACCACTTTGGGAGCCGAAAACCTCTTAATTTTTCTCAATTATAAATTTGAACATTCCCATAAATGGTAATATACCTACTCTCTGAGACTATTATGAGCATTTCAAACAGCAAATGTTTGAACAATTTGGTAGGGGATTCCTGCCTCGTAGCCTCACGTAGCACGAAGGCAAATAACGTAGGTATTACGAAAGGTCCCTCTAAAGATTAAAAACATAGTAGGTACTGTCAGCCTTAAAAAGATGTATACAGTACAGGGACGAAAATCAATGTGATAGTCTACAATCTTCGTTCCACATTATTGTATCAATCTGTAGTTACAACACAGCATACTAATTGCGTAACACAATATCAATCTCAATCTATATCATTTTGAAGGATAGGTATTGCTAATCCATTGTTTCATAAATGTCCGATAAATTTATAACGCAATGAATGTTGTTCAACTGTCAAAATGAAACATATTGCTACTGATAGTGTGTTACGCAATTGCCCTGCAGATTACACATTACTATGACACATACACACACACACACACACACACAAACACACACGCACACACACTTCATTAATGTGGACTTAACTGAAGATAAACAATCTACCTTCCTAACCTTTTCCCAACTATGTTGGACTCGGCTTCCGGTCAATACCAGTTTTTTACATGGACTTTTTACTGGGTAACACGATACTCCTTGGTAAGACTGGGTTTCAGAATTTTGGGCTTCTGACTACCTGTAACCAGTGTCAAAGATCTACGTATGTTAGCTGGGTCCAACAGCGTAACGTGCCTTCCATGTAATTATCTCGATGTGTAATGGAGGGTCACCCATCTATAAAACGACTGCGGCAAGCGTAGCTTAGCCTTCGATCGAACCTTGCGGGTGATATCATTTAGCCACTAGCCCCTTTACCTTAATTAAAGCTATACATTAATACAATATGATAGAACCAAGTTGAAGACACTTAAATGAATTCTTATCCCTGTATAAGTTAGTACATCTTTTTAAGGCTGACTGTACGTCCTCGTTAACAACGCCGACATTTGCTTGCCGACCTTCAGTTCAGTCAGCTTTTTGTTTAAGTCTGGAAGTTGAAAAAAATAAACTTAAGTAATTGAAGTTGAAGGTTAGTCAGTGAAGGAATTTCAATAACCGGCTTTACCGAGCTTTAATGGATCCTATTTTAAATCCAAAATGTTAACGGGCTTTCGTTTCAATTCTACATTACTGTCACAACTAGGGTTGCCAACTTTTTTTAAATCAAATATAGTATTGCGTGTAAAAATATAGTAGACGGCGAAAAAATATACCTAGTATACCTACTGTTTCAAAAGTTCCAGTGGATTTCAGCGAATATATAATTATATACCGAGTGTATATAATATACAGTATGGAAACCAAACCACATATGTATATGCAATATATTATACCACATACTTGTTATCGCCTTTTCTGACGGAAAATTAAGGAAATCGGTCGCGAAAAAAATCAGCTGTTCCCTGCATTTATGTTCGCATAACTCGTCCAAATGTGGCATACCGTAGCCATTATAAAAATATTTTTTCAAATCTATTTAGAATTGCCGGAGATGTCACGTAACAAACATACAAAAAGAAAAACAGTCGAATTGAGAACCTCCTCCTTTTTTGAAGTCGGTTAAAAATAAAAGCCATTGCTACTGTTAGTATGTTACGCAATTACCCCGCAGTAGTGATGTCACTAGCTGTCACTAACCTGGCGAAAAGACGTATTTTTTATTACACACATGACAGAAACAGAAAAAGAGAAATACCGCTGCCGTCGAAGTTGTGACGCCGCGTTCGGAGTAAGGTGATATATTGAAAAAAAAATGTGGTTTTTCTATTTCGTGTAACTTGTTAAGTATGTGGAATAGGGATTTAACATTTTGGTATATGTTTTTGGACTCTTTGGTCTAGTATTATGTAAAGGGAATACACGATTCAATTAATTTTTCTTGATACAAAAAATTGCAAATTTCTATCTATTTTTTTACTTTTTTAGACATCACAGCGTAACGCTTAAGAGTTATTCAATGGAATTTACTTTAAAACATATAGAATTATCGTATCAAAGTTTACTCAAAGTAGTTTTAAATTTAATTCTTTTATTTTGTTCAAAAAGGAGTAAATTCGTTTTGGCACATACGTCGTTATATTCCGAGCGCACGCACACTATGGCCATCACTCTTCATTTGCGATCCATAAGTAATTGCATCACATTCGCTCGCTTAGAATAGAATAGAATACTCTTTATTATGTACACCATAATTACTACATACATACTTTACATACTTTATTATGCTCGCTTAGCAGGTTTTCGAGGATTTTAGATTTTCGAGGTAGAGTGTCGCGCGATTGAGTGACGTTGCCGCTTGCGGTTTCTGTCGCCTTCGGAAAGTTAGGTGTACCTAGAGTAAACTGCGATGATGACCCCAAAATGTTCCAACGCTACATTTTGCCATGTTTTCTGGTTGCTAAGCGTTGGTATCAACTTTCACTGCAACTGATACTGATATAATTTATCAATAAATTATACTTATTAAATTCCGCTACGGAATTGGCCCACTCAAACTTAATTTTTTGGTATTTCAATTAGGGAAAGTTTTTCATAAACAAAAAACGGTTTGGCGTTTCTTTCTAATTAAGTTATTCCACAAAAAATATATAAGTACGACTCAACATAATTTTATTAGACCCATCTTTAATATATTTTGTACATCTAGCTTATTTGTTATATTTTTAAACATTCTCGTTTGGTTGATCAAAAAAAAAGAAGGTCGTTTACTCTATTGATATTCTAAGCTCGTAAGTAGGTACACGTAACTCATAATAACTAGGTAGGTATAGGTACTAGGCTCAGCTCTGGTGACAAATTCTTCCAAATCCGATTTGACTCAATAGTCGACAGGCATAATATAGGTAGGTACGATGCGTGCCTTTAATTCTGATAGACCATGTGGCTCGTCCAGAATTAATTGAGTTAGGTAAGTACCTACATACCTACTAATTTTACCTAAAGATGCAGGTTAAGTTAGGTAAGGAGGTCACGCACGAGAAGAAACGAATCCCAAGGCTGGACAAATGCCATGCCATTGCGCCTGAGCACAGTATAACAAAGTCTACTGTGGATTGAGCAATATATTTGTAGCTCTAATAAGAATAAATAGGCTAATTAGTGCAGCCTTTTAAAGTAAGTATATTCTTTGAAACGTATATGATGTATCAGGTGTATGCTAATCTGATCAAATCTCATTAACACCACAGCAATTTTTCTCAGTCCTTTTCCAGTTTAGGTACACTAATTAAGCAGTAAAATCCAACAGTTAGGTAGGTAACTAGTCTAACAACTCTGTAATTATGTAAATCCTAAATGTCCTCAATAATATACTACGTTGAAACACGCCATAAATGAATAGTGGAACAAGATCACAGCCTTCGAACTTGATATACAGATGCAATAATAGACCTCTATGCCCATAATTACCGCCAAACGTGTTCATTAGTACAGTCAGCAACAAAAGTTGATTAACACTTCAGTTTTTTTAATCTCAGTTATTGAAGAAAATATAAACACTTTCGTTTTTTTAATCTCAGAAAATTAGTAAAATATTTGTTCAAAATTGCATTGTACTTCTGCTGCTATTTTGAACAAATACATATTTGCACAGTCTCTGTGATCTGTGGTTAGTATCGATATCGAGTAGTGCTACATCCTTCTTTTGGCGGCAAATGAAATATCGTAGCAGTAACAATATCCCCAAAATGGCGTTATCGTATGGATGTATTTTTAGGGTTCCGTATCAAAATGGTAAAAAGGAACCCTTATTATGTAACTGTTTGTCTGTCCGTCTGTCACAGCTGGATATCTCAAGAACTACTAATGCTATCAACTTGAAATTTAGAATAGTTTTAGATGACGTTTGCCTAACTAATTTGCAAACAAGAAAGCAATAAAAATATATAAGTATACTTTTTTTTGCAACAGGGAGGGACTGAAAGGGTTCTGAAAAATTTGAAGTGGGGCTACTAGGGCATGTGGGGTATCATATGATAGAGCGCAGCTTGCACATTCTCAATCACTTTTTTTTAAGGAAAAAGTATACAGTTCCCCTCCCTTATCTCCGAAGTTTGCACAGAGAAAAATCTGAAATGATTCTATGAGATAGAAGTTTATGTAAAGATTACAGGAAAAATAAGACGATGTCTCTAAATAGTTCCCCTATCGTTCAAGAGTTGGCGCGGACCTAAAACTGCAATATCCCACACCGCAGCGTGCAGTCTTATTTTCTAACGAATATAGGCCTCAACGATGAAAATTTAAAAACATGATGGTACGGAACCCTCGGTGCTTGAGTCCGACTCGCTCTTGGCCGGTATTTTTTTTTTGCAAAAGACATCAGGTTCTACTTCCAACAAAACAAAAACCCTTTCAAAAATATAGAAATGTACCACTTGCTGTAGCTACTACACAATACACATAGGTAGGTATTCATATTTTAGCCTTAAAACTCCCCTTTTTTTAAATTCTCCTACCTAAGTCTACGTTACCTCCACAACTTAGGTATTATTAGGTATTTAGATTATTATTAATCAAAAGAAACTAAAATAATTTGAAATTATGTTTAATATGTAGGTAGTTACCTACTTACCTACTTAAATAGTTCTTAATTAAAATGAAAGTTTGAAGGTGTCTGTTTTATTGCAAAGTTTACAAACAATGGAAGTAATATCATGAGAAAACTCACATACAATATAATGTCTGAGGTTTGTGTAACTTTGTAACAAAATCTAGATGTTTGAGAAGAATAACCGAGATTCCCATCCAGTAGACTTCCGTAACGTCGACATCGACCTACAGTACCTACCCCGCTACCCGGCAATAAATATTGCACATCGACCTATTCGATCCTATCGATTTTATACAAAGAATAAAAATAATTATCAAAAGAAGCAAATCTTAATTGTTTTAACAGCTCCTAATAGATACCGGACTGTTTGTATTTCGTGCGACAGAGATAACGCTCTACGAAGCCGAAATTAGCCGATTGTCTCTTTCCAAAGGTCTGGATGTGCAATATTTATCGCCGGGAACTGTACTGCAATTTTATTTTATTAATTATGCTTTTTTGTGTTATTTCTGTAAAATTGAGTATAAACAATTAAAAAATTATTCTCAAAAGCACGCGTCAAAGCAGAAGTGTGAAGGTACTCGACAAGTCGACACCACGATACGACCTACATGATATAAATATCAATATAGGTACTACAATGGCTACAATACGACATGCTAGTATTAACGTATTTTGCAGTCGCTGTTTTTATAAATTTCACCCGCATAAGTGTCGATCCCGTGGTAATATCGGGATAAAAACTATGCTATGTCCTTTCCCGGGACTCAAACTATCTCTATTACCAAATTCATCTAAATCGGTTCAGCGGTTTAAGCGTCAAGAGGTAACAGACAGACAGACGGACAGACACACTTTCGCATTTATAATATTATAGTATGGATTAGTGTGATTTTCCTGACATTGTTTTCTTTCTACATTCCAGATCTCGGCGAAAATGGTGCTAAAAAATATATACGTAGAAGGTTTGAAGTCGGCCATCGTTCACGATGCCAGGTTAGATGTTGCGGATGTTTGTTTTTTTATCCCCATTTATTTTTGTAACCTCAATACTAGAATAAAACGGAGTAATTAATATTTCGGATTGGAAAGAACACCTTCAATCATGGTGATGAAGGCATTCGTTCAGGAGTGTGGGATTTACTCCACGTTCAGCATTTAATTACGCAGAGGAGCTCCCCTGACCTGCTGCCCATAAATGACAGGCAGACCTTACAGATCAATGCAACATAAGGTAATAATGATAACCCAATGATTTAACTTAATTTCAGATTGCGAGCGGATGACGACAAGTTCCATTTAGAAATGGACCTGACTGGCCCGCGGGTGTCGGTTTCTGCTCAATACTATGGAGAGGGACAGTTCAATTCCCTGAAGATTGTAGCTTATGGCGAAGTTAATACCACAATGAGTAAGTATAACCATGAAACAAGGCCTTTTTTAATTTTATAGCCTTTTTCTCTGTCTTTCTTACTTGGGTACAACTTGGTAGGGTCAGTTTTCTTGGTATTCTCTGATGAGAATACCAAGAAAACTGACCCCACCAAGTTGATGAATAAATGAAAAAAAAAATAAAATAAATGATGAATAATGATCTTCGCGCTGTTTTTTTTCATTTATTCATCGAAGTCTTCATATTCTATGAGCACTATATTGTTAAAGCTTTATTTATACAATATCAAATCTAATTAGCTATCGAAACTCAACGACGTGATGAGTAGGTACTTATCGGTATCTAAACATGAAACAACAAAAAAAAACTGCACTCATACTTACTAAACTACCAGCGGATATTGACCCATTTTTGGTTCAGCATAATCAGCATGTTAAGAAATCGAACCCCATCACGACAGCTGCGTTTCGCTAACTAATTCCATTTGACCCTGTATGTCTTCGGAATCATGTAACTCATCAAGTCATCACTTAACTCATTCAGAAACAACGTATTTTTGCAGCTGACTTGGTTTATACCTGGAAGATCGACGGGGTTCCAGAGAAGAACGGCAGTGACACATACATCCGAATTAAAGAGTTCTACATGAGGCCTGATCTTAGTGGCATTGTGACTTCCTTCAGAAACGACAACCCAGAATCAAGAGAACTAAGTGAGTTGAATACCAGGGATGTTAGGGAGCTCCGTAACCGTAACCGAAACTATCGGATATCCGATATAAAAAATTATCCGTAACCGTAACCGAATCCGAAATAAAAGTTTCGGATAATATCGGATAGGGGCGGAGCCTAATTGAGACACAAGATAAAGATAGCTATGATTGTTATGTTAAACTTAAATCATAGTAAATAAATATGTGCAATGTGCATTCTAAATTTAAATCTAATTTTAATATTTTCTTTGAATACGAAATTACTAAATAAGTATTTATAAGTAATAATTTTATTATTACATTTTCATTTTAGGTAGATTAGATAACACTCAACATTTATTTATAATCATTTTTAATTTAAATAGATGTAATAACTCACAGACTGATTGTAATTCCTACCAAATAGTTACATATAAATAAAACGATTTTATTAACTACATATTTGTATTGTACTTTTGAAATTCCTAAAAAACTTAATAACCGTAACCGAAATTATCCGAAACTAACGGATAATCCGAAATAATTTCATATCCGTATCCGTATCCGTATCCGGTATAATAATCATTCCTATATCCGTAATTAATCCGTATCCGAAATTTCATATCCATAACATCCCTATTGAATACCATCATTATTGTAACAACATTTATATATCCTATCATGCCGATTTCGAGTACGGTGGCCATTTCTGTTTTCTGACGACTATGGGTTACGGGCGTATGCTCTTATGTGATGTAGCAAATCTTAGCTCAGAAGTTACGTGCACAGTGCGGACACTTCAAAATAACGTTTTGGTAATGGTATTGTATGATTGAGGGTAGGTTACTCTTGAGGTTAACAAAAAGTTTAGGTAGGTACTTAAGAAACATATAACTGTGGCGAACAGCTATAAATAGTTAATTTGCAAAAGCAACTACTACTTATGAGCAGTTAGGACTAAAGATCTTAACGACTAAATACATTAGAATGTTTCGTTTCAAAAATCTCAATTTATTCTGTGGCTGACGAAAACAGATATTATATGTAGGTACTTATTTTTTGTGAATTATTAAACAAAGTTTTATTTTTATTTTTCAGCTGACTTGGGCACGAGATTCGCGAACGAAAACTGGAGAACCTTGTACAAAGAATTTCTACCTTACGCACAAGCTAACTGGAATAGAATTGGCGTTAAAATTGCCAATAAGTTATTTTTGAAAGTTCCTTATGATCAACTGTTTCCTGCGTCTTCGTGATTTGCTCATCTTCATTTGAAGTTATACATCGGTGTTCTATGATACCTAATAAGTACTTATATCTAATAATGTGATATTATTATTTTAGGTTACAAAATATTACCATTTAATGTTAAAAATAAAGAAAAAATCATAAAGTTGCCACACCACCACCATGCCATATACAATAATCTTCCATAACTATAATCTATCTTACGTACAAACGCCATCAGCACATCAAGCTACTACAATCTGTCAAATTTCTTTACTAGATTTTCAACTTTATCGCAAAAGCATAAGGTTCAAAATTGATTGAGAAAATTTGACAGTTTCGGGTAGCTTGATGTGCTGGCGTCTGTACCTACTTATATTATTTTTAAGGTGCAATGGCATACCATTTTTAATCGACTTTAATGCCTTGAATTTTCTATGCTCAATTTGAATTATTGCGAGTACCTGTTTTTCCAGGCATAAAATAACTTGCAAGTTAAGTCGCTACAAAGACTTTTTTACTGTCAACGTCATTACGTCCGGCGCCGCGCGCCGATTGTCGCTGAAAACTAGCGCTGGGGCTCTGTCTTGCATAGGGTGGCAGCTGGCAGCACAATGCTGAGCAATAGCCGTTTTGCGTGGATGTGACGCATGTTTCCCCCAACCCTTTCTTATTTTTTTTTGTGTTTATGTTCTTTATTGCGTCATGTTTACCGCAAATAAACGTATTTTCGTTTTTCTATTGAAAAACAAAAAAAAAGATGCTACTAATGTTGAGACTATATTTACCTACATTGAGTTATATTATAGTAGGTTAAAAAAAATGCTGATAAAATTCAGAATAAAATACCTGTGTTTTACTTAATTCACGCATCCGGTCAGGCAGATCGGTGTAGGTTTTTGTGCTTTTCAGATAGATCTCTTCATGTTTATAATTAAAACAATCTCTACCGGCTGACTTTATTTACCGTCTGGACGAACAGAATAAAAGGTGAACGGAGTGCGCCTATGGCGCAGAAACCTTTTTTTTTACCATTTTATGCCATTTTATGTGCGAAAATTATCAAAAAATTTAAAATAAACATCGATCACTAATAAAGAGCTAGATACCCAATGCCATGCAAAAGTTCAGTTGGTTCAGTTCAACAGTCATTCGAGTTGAAATAAATATACGATTCAATATAAAGTTGTATTCACAAAGCTGTTACGACCGGTGCTCGCTGGTCGACATACATCAAAACAAATTCAACCTTACGTAAAACTTATTAAAGTCAGAATTACAATGTGCCAAAAAATAACAATGAATTTTACGACCGAGGTTCGGATCGGAACACAACAAGGGAAAGGGAGGACAAGGAGTGAGTGGATTCGAATTGTTCAATATTTTTTTGTTTTGTATATTGGTATGGAATTTTTTGTGTCTCTCTATTTTTCTTACAATCTGTCACTGTGTGTGTGTGTGTGTGTGATGTCTTGCTTGGTATGCGTCCTATGACACGTCCTAGTATTTATAAAGCATCAAGCTAAGTTTGTCCAATGAAGTCCTGTGGAATTTTGTGTTTTAGCCTTCGTATGCCTTTTTTATCCATTAGATTGTTTGCCAGGTTATTTGGGTGGCGAGTTATCCTTTCTTTATATGAGATGATATAGCGTTTTATTTCCTCTTTGACTATCGGTATTTTCAGATCATGGTGTAGTGCTTCATTTGGTACAAACCATGGGGCATTTGTAATTGATCTTAGAAGCTTGTTCTGAAATCGCTGTATGATCTCTATGTTAGAGTGTGATGCTGTTCCCCATAGTTGAATGCCATAGGTCCATATAGGCTTGATTATAGCTTTGTATACAACATTGAGTTATATGTACTACGTACTAGAGAAGCTATTTCAAACAAAAGATAGCGCACGCATTTGATGACAGCGGGGCATGCGCGGGGCAAGCGGGGGTTGTTAGGTTCTCATAGATGAAAATCAATGCGCGCAGATGCGACATAATTTTGTTATTCTGCCTACGTGGGTACTTACTCAGAGAATAAATAAAAAAAGTATTTAAACTGTAATAATATTTTAATTTCCTTTAAATAAAATAAGTTTAGTTAGTTTCTGCCGTTTGGTATAGTGCACGGAACATATGCGTGAATAATCTGAAGGTAACCACATTTCTTCGCTGCGATTCTTCTGAACAAATTTGATCCATGATTCTCTTGTTTCATGACACGGCCGAGGAAACCTTTAAATCCAAATAATAATAAAAAAAATATTATTACAACATTACTATCGTGATTAATAATTTTTTTGCTCATGATTATTAAAATTATACGTCGATAGTGTCATGTCTGCGCATACAAAGCTTTACTCTTTGACATTCACGTAAACATGGCCGCCGCCACGGTGACGCGTTGCAATTGAAAAATTATAATTAAATAAAACTAAATTAAACGATAATAGTTGAACTTACTGGTGAAAAGTCACTCCTTGACTTTTACTTATGTTTCTGGAGTTGTTTGAACAGTATCTCAATGCACACGAAGGCATATTCTAATAAACAAAACTTCACTCAAACGTGTCACGTTGCAGCAAGCGCTTGGCACAGACTAAGTGCGTTGGAGTCAGGGTTGCCAACCGTAAAGAAAAATCCCTCGTACATATACAGCTAAAAACTCGTATTTTGACTTTCAAACCTCGTACATTTTATTATATACAGAAAACGTGCTAAAACCAATATTAAGGCATATTTAACTGCTGGATTTAGGACTTTTTACTCAATTAAATAAACTATTGCAAGTTTCCTACTGAATAAAACATAATTTTGTGTTGTATTATTAAAAAATATTTATTAATACTCAAGTTAAATAAAAAAAAATTAAATGTGTCTATATTATTACTTAACTTTGCAAGGTAACTTAGTTTACATCTCTCCAAATATTATGTCAGAAACATCTTCACAGTCATCGTTTTTTTTTTTTTGCCCTATATTATAGCTGTTTTCATGCGGCTATACATTTCTTTTGTGGGTTCAAAACTGACAAAATGTTCGTATGGCCATATTATCAAAATCTCGTACATAATTGTACGAGGTTGATAGTGTCCTCGTACCTCGTACGGAAGACCACAAATCTCGTATTTGTACGAGGAACCTCGTACGGTTGGCAACCCTGGTTGGAGTGCGCGCGCTCTAACTCGTGTTACAAACAATCGAGTTGAGGCGTCTCCTCTAGTACGTAGTACATTATAACTCAATGGTATACAAGGGTTTTATTTTCTAGGTGTAATTGTGACTTTCGACCAATTATCCAGTAGAACTTTCTTAGTGTCAATCCAAGTTGCTTCCGTTTCATGAAAATGTGCTTTTGCCAAGTAAGACGTCTGTCGAGATATAAACCAAGGTATTTGACATGTTCAGCTTGAGGCACTTGTATCATATTTAACTGTACTGGAGGGCAGGTATCCTTCCTCTTAGTGAATGTGACATTTACCGATTTGGTCTCGTTGGCTTTTATCCTCCACTTTTTGAGCCAGAGGGCTATGTCATTCAAACAGGTCTGCAGTATAGCTGAAGCGACTTTATGATCAGTATGGGACACTAGTATAGCTGTATCATCCGCAAAGTTCCTGTAGTCGCTAAATTTGATATTGGGAGGTCGGCAGTATGAATCAAATATAAAATAGGTCCAAGCACACTGCCCTGAGGAACTCCAGCAGTAATAGGGCATAGTTTTGATACAGCTTCGCCACTCTGCACAAAGAAATACCTATCCCTCAAGTACGACTTCAAGATTAAGAAGATGTTGCTTGGGAAGCTGCATTTTACTTTATAGAGGAGACCTTCATGCCAAACTCTATCAAACGCTTGAGAGATGTCAAGGAATGCAGCAGCACAATATTCCTTATCTTCAAATGTATTGTGAATTTTACTAACGAGCCTGTGGACTTGATCTATTGTGCCATGTCTCTGTCGGAACCCAAATTGATGGTCGGGTATTAAATGTTTTCTTTGATTATAGGCAGTAAACGTAATAGAAGGAGCGATTCATAAACTTTTGAAGCTATTGGAAGCAAACTTATAGGCCGGTATGACTTCGGGTCTTCATGGAGTTTTCCTGGTTTAGGAATCATTAGAATTTTAGCTGTTTTCCATTGAGGAGGAAAAAAGCAGTCTTGACATGGCATTGTAAATAGACAGCAGGAAGGTTAGGCCAGAATCTGGAAGTTGTTGCAGAATCATGCCAGTTATCAAATCGTAGCCAGGGGCTTTTTTAGGTTTTACGTTATTTATAGCTCTAGTTAGTTCTTGCTTTGTAAACTTTATGTCAGGGCATGTAGTCGAATCACAATCCAGCACAACCTCTCTAAGAACTTCTTCTTTGTGCTCTGGGGGCCCCTCGTAGGAATGCGGCTGAAATACGCCTTTTAAGTGTTCGGCGAATGTTGTACATTTTTCTTCGTCACTTCGAGCCCAGCACCCGTTGGCTTGCCGAAGTGGGGGAGACAACGTTTTAGGGCGCTTTATTTTTTTGGTAGCTTTCCACAGTGAGTACTCGGTAGCAGCTGTAGCATCAAGGTTGCTCAGGGACGCCTGGACACTATTATTTCTGTCCTCGTCTAAAAACTTTTTGAGTTTCTTAACAGCGTAGTTTAATTTTCTTTTATCGTTGGGGCATCTAAATTGTTGCCATTGTTTTCTAATTAAGTCTTCGTTTTCCAGATATTTTATCCAGTATAATATGGGATATAGATTTCCTGTTCTTATTCAATTTGTTGGCAGGAGTAGATTGCCAAGCAGAAATTTGGACTGAATTATTAAAATATTCTATTGCTAGTGCTACTATATCATCTTCTGTTTTTAAACTGACTGTAGGCGTCAAAGCCTGATCGACCATTGATCTGAAGGTTTCCCAATTTGTCTTTTTGGTGTGAAGGACGCAGGTTTCTGAAGTTTCTTTGAAACAACTTAATAAGGTAACTAAAACTGGTGAGTGGTCCGAGGATAGCTCATAGCTGCTCTGGCACTGAAAGTAATTTTTCGAGATACCTTTGATTTAACAGCACAGAAGTCAATTAGGTCAGATACTTTTTTCCTGTCAGTGGGCCAATATGTGGGTTCACCTGTTGAAATAATTTCCATTTTTAGTTTTTCAACAGTCTTCAGTAACTCTCGGCCCCTGGGGAGGGTCAATCTTGAGCCCCAATAGCTATGCTTCGCATTGAAGTCTCCGCCAGCTATGAACCGATACCACGTAAGTCCAAAGAATAACTGTTTCATGAAATCATCATTCTTTGGACTTACGTGGTCTTAGAGAATTGTGTTGATGACTTTAATGATTATAATTCTGTAAACACATATTTCTTACGGCCGCGATTCATATATTAATCAACGTACAACTTAATGCTGACCAGCAAATTGCAAAAAACGTTAACGTAACGTAAAAACGCTAATGTAGCCCGCGAAATTCAAATTTTCTTACGTTTTTTGCAATTTGCTGGTCAGCATTAAGTTGCACGTTGATTAATATATGAATCGCGGCCGTAAGAAATATGTGCTTACAGAATTATAATCATTAAAGTCATCAACACAACTCTCTAAGACCACGTAAGTCCAAAGAATGATGATTTCATGAAACAGTTATTCTTGGGACTTACGTGGTCTTAGAGAGTTGTGTTGATGACTTTAATGATTATAATTCTGTAAACACATATTTCTTACGGCCGCGATTCATATATTAATCAACGTACAACTTAATACTGACCAGCAAATTCCAAAAAACCTAAAAAAAATTGAATTTCGCGGGCTACCCTGGCGCTTTCGCCTTAATAGATTTTCAACTTTATCCCTGAAGCATAAGGTTCAAAGTTGATTGAGAAAATTTGACAGGTGTAGCTTGATGTGCTGGCGTCTGTACAGTCGAAACTACTGGGTCTAGGAATGTGAAATTTTGCATACAGCTTCGTTTTATAATGGAGGGGAGCACTAAGAATAGGTTACCTACCCCACCTTACTATAATAATACAATAATGTGTCCTGCACTTAATATCTGTTAGACACTATCTGTTACTTACTATGTAGTTATGTTATGTTGTATTGAGTTTCTCAGTAGCAGGCCGGAGCCTGGATTTTTACCCGGTTGATGGCAATAGGCTCGCCCTCTATTTCATGGCACTTGAACATAACTGTTGAAATGGTGTGTACGTCTGTCTAACCCTTGGAGGATTACAGCTGTTACAGTGTTATGTGAATATTGGGTCAAACACTATATCGAATTAAGATTTATTTTGAAAACATATTTATTGCTTCGTCTGTAACTGTCTTAAAGATAGTGTTTCCATTATTTTGAAGAACCAAATAATCTATTGATTTTTAATCAATGAGATAAAATAAAATGTGTCTTTATTACTTTTACTTCCGTTATCTCGCATAAATATTTTTTTTTAGAAACATTTCGTTTCGAACGATGAAGATGTCGTTCGCTCGGTGGCAGCACTGACACGTTAGGTCCAGGCATCTGTCAAAGAGCCTATTGTATATTTTCTTTAAAGTCCGTTTCACGAAAGAAGTCCCGCGGCAATAAGTGGAACTAACTATCATTATCTAGTTAGCAACATTCCTACAACAACCCTTCTACCTCATACACCTTTCTTTATTTAGCGTTGTGCATTTTATTAAGCAGTACCGATGATATACAGTACCTGTAATCGAGATAAATAAATATTTATGATTCCGTCGCGCGACGGTGGCGCCGCGTCTGCGAGACTTCTTTCGTGAGACGGACTCTAGTCATAAACTCATGGTCACTCATGGTCATGACTGAATGATGAACGAATGAATGGATCGAATGATGAACGTCATCATATATGTATATTTATATTCATTGTCGAAATGGAAGACCTCTTGTCAAAGTGGTGCCAACTGGTGTCGTAAATTTTCACGAAAACCCCCATTGGAACATTTGAAACTCCGGATGGTAATCAAAATAAAACAAACAAAATAATACTCTTTTAAATTGATATGTTCTCACAAACATATGCTGAGAAATGAAAGTCATGATAGAAATTCAAGTATTATAAGTTTTTTTTTTTATATTATTAAGTCTGTCCGTGCAGGGCTACACTTTATCCATCTCCTTTGGAGGGTGTGTTCATGTTTTTGTAAATTCCACCCGTAAGAGGGTGAAATTTCACGCGGACGAAGTCGCGGGCAGAAGCTAATACAGTCGTAAAGACTCTTATTACAATTTGTTCTTTTTAAAACAGACATGACTACATAGAAAATAAGAGAGTAAGAAATTACTAATAAGATCTATGTTCTACGTTCTAGGAAGTAGCAACATATGTATTTCATGATTTCCTTGGCGGGTCATTTGTTAAAGAAGTAGTAATGTAATTTCCGTATTAGTACTTATTAGTTTTTAACATTGTTTTTAACGAATTTAATTTTGTTAGTGATCCTAGAATAATACCTTTTAAGCATAGCAATAAGGGTCTAAAGTTCTTGAGATTGTGAGTGAGAGTCAAATGAA
This sequence comes from Luperina testacea, assembly GCA_927399505.1. NCBI lineage: Eukaryota > Metazoa > Arthropoda > Insecta > Lepidoptera > Noctuidae > Luperina > Luperina testacea. Next base: position 12,992,718 of record OV656756.1, read on the forward strand.
ATGAATAAAACATGAACTGAAACGTAAAATTCTCTGTCCTTGTTTTACATTAACAAATTTGTATATAGCTGTCCTGTTGTCAATAATACCAATTGTGTTGTCAACATGTCTTGTCATTGTCAAACTCTTACGAATGTCACTTTAAATATTTTATATCTGAAAGTTCGAATTTTAGCAGATTTATCCATTGTATTTGTGTATGTATCATAAAAATGGGTGTAATTTTAAAATATATTGTAGCCGGTTTAGTGCGGTATTGGCTAATACATTTAGATTATTGGCAAACAATAGCTAATCGAGTGGAGATAGCGACTCCTTTGAACTCATGGAAGAGGTTAATGGAAGGCGTTTATTTATATGATCACAATATAAACCCTTACGAGGGAGACTCATTTCATGAATCACCTATAATGCTACTGGCTTTCCACTATATTATGAAGAAAGTGCCATTTATATTGCCAGTTCTATTTACTGTATTGGATCTCCTGACTGCTCATCTTCTGTATAAAACTTCAAAGGCTTTTATACGAATTTTCAAAGAATCCCAAGAGAAGAACTTGCTTGATGTTGCGGAGGAGTCAAAACCAATGCTTCTGGATGATACACAGTTGAAAGAGTCTGCTGAATATGTGTTATCAGTTTACTTATTCAACCCATACTCTGTTTTGAATTGTGCTGGTATGACTACAACTGTCATACAGAACTTGTTGGTGGCCACAGCTCTGTGGGGTGCTTCAAGTGGCCAGAGAATAGTAGCATGTGTATTCATAGCACTTGCCACACACCAGGCCCTCTATCCGGTGCTGCTGATTGTACCAATTGCTATCCTATTGGCTGATGTCAATAAAGGATGTACCAAATGCTCTTACATCAGAACATTACTCGCGTTTGTGCTGAGCTGGGGATTCCTTATTTATCTGTCAGCCTACATAATGGATGGGTCTTACAATTATGTCTACAATACCTATGGATTTATGTAAGTTTCAATAGAGTTTTTTTACACAACACAATACAAGATTACTTCTAATAAAAATGTTTCTCTTTACAAACAATAATATATATAAACTAATTAAGTTATTGACAGACATGAGAGATATTTGTTACTTAATCATCCAGTTACAACTAAATTGAAAACTTTTAGGACAATGGGGGAATATGAGAAGTATATTAATCCTTAATATAAAATGTTTCAGATTGACCGTGCCTGACTTGAAACCAAACATTGGCCTGTTCTGGTATTTCTTCACAGAAATGTTTGAACACTTCAGGGTGCTGTTTGTGTGTGCATTCCAAATCAACGCACTGGCCCTGTATGTAGTACCTCTCACTCTGCGGTTCAAGAGAGAGCCTGTGCTACTTGCTACAGTACTTATTGCTCTTTCAACCATCTTCAGATCTTACCCATGTGTGGGTGATGTTGGATTCTACCTCGCACTACTACCAATGTGGAAACATCTATTCACATGTAAGTATACTATACGAGAATACTAGCTTCTACCTGCAGCTTTACACGAGATGAAGTCGGAAAGTATCTCACAGGAACATGCTACCAGGACAAAAGTAGCCTATGTCTCTCCCTAGGGTGCCATCTATCTCCTTGCCAAATTTTATTCCGTACTGTAGTTTAGGCGTGAAAACGTAACATACAGACGAAAATTACTTTCGAATTTATAATATTAGTATGGAATTCATTATTGTTATAAGTAAAACAGCTAGAGCTATCGCCGTCCCCGGAGAATAAAATGATAACTACAAAAATGCAACTTTTCAGGAAAAATAAAAAACACGTTTTCGCTAAGTTTCGTAACTGCATTTATCATTATTTAGTCGAATATTTTTTCACGAGAATATAATTCTATGACTGTTTGTCATACTAACAAGTGGGAATACATTTTGATATTATTATATTACTTTATTCTCGTAATTTGTGACCTGTTTTAAATCTTTGAATACTATTGTAATATTTTTTTGTTTCGTAAATAATTGTTTAAAAACTACGAAAAAAATTGAGCAGATGTATTAACACCCACAGATCCCAAAAATTACATAACACTAAAACTAAGATAATGGCAGTTATCATTTTATTCTCCGGGGACGGCGCTATACTAATCATGCATTTCTAGGTAAGATTTGCATTAGAATGTAGGCAGTGCCTTCAGGATGTTATGATAATTTATGCTTATTTTTTATGTGCAATGTGATATTGACTCCACAATACAAAGGAATCGGAATATTTAAAGAAAGGGTTTGAAAATTATGGGTAATGACAATTAAAGTAATCACTGTACACACGCTGTTACACGAATGGATAGAATAAGAAATTAGTACATAAGAGAAAGTCTAAAAGTGCGGTGCCACTGTAACTGAAAGTTGAGTGGAAATCAGTTGTCATGGTATGGGCATATGATATAGAGGAAAGAGGAAATGGAAATGCATGTGATATGGAAGATGCAATAAAGATTGAATTGAATTGAAAATGTTGTAAGGAAAGTTTTGAGTATGAATATTGTTGGCTATAAAAGTAGGGCAAGTCCAAAGAAACAATGGATGGCCTGTGTGAATCATGATATGTTTGGAAAGGGGGTGACTACTGAGATGATGACTAATAGAGAAGTGTGGAAGAAAAAAATATTAGTTGCGCTGACCCCAAATAAATTTGGATAAGGGCACGAGAATGATAATGATGAATCAAAGTAACTGCTGCAAAAGTGTTATGAGAAAATTGAAGTAAAAACTATCTATGTCTATAGCAATATTAAAAGGGTCGGTACGCAAAATACGCGCATTGACGTGGAGTTGCGGACACCAGCCCGTATTACCTACCTAGCAATATTTGTGAATTTGTATGTAGGGGATAATCTTTGACACTACTGATCCTATTACAAAATTCTTTCACTAATGGGTAGCCACAATATCACTGAGTTCCGTAGGATATGTTTTATGTTGAAAAGGAGAAACTTCACGAAAACGAAGTCACGGGTGTTAGGGTTAATGGATGAACACCAAAGGAAAGATATGTTTATTAATCCTTATATTTATATATAGGTACTATAGGTAGATGTGTTTACTAATATTACGTGAGACGTGTGATCCCAAACAAGGTAACAGAGTAGTACAGTCACTATGCGAAAGTAAGGATTTCAGTCAAGTGATACAGGGCAGACACGGATACATAAATAACATTTATAAGTTAGAATGAGAAAGACGATAGTGTTGAAGTAGGATCGATTTATTATTGCTATACTCCAACAGCGGGCACGAGCTAGTTCTTCAATAAAGTTACTGTAAAGCTACAAAATATCAAAACTTTATATTTATAAAAATCATAAATTTCAATTATATTTTTAATGTATAATTATAAAAACCAAGTTTGTAATAATGGTGTGTATTTTGTTACAGTCATGCAACAAAAATTCGTAGTCGGCTGCACTTTTATCATCACATCAGCTCTTGGACCAACAGTTTGGCATCTCTGGATATATTCAGGATCGGCCAATGCCAACTTCTTCTTCGGAGTCACGCTCTCTTTCGCCACCGCACAAATATTCCTCATAACAGACTTACTGTTTGCCTACATAAAGAGAGAATTCACCTTAAAACATGGATCATCGCGACAAGTGGACGGAAAACCAGCCAAATTAGTTCTTCGATAATAGTTTTTAATGTTTTATACACTTTACAGTCAGTAATTAAACAGCGCTGTGAATAACAATTATTTCATTTCCATGAGACTTAATTTGCTAAAAATGTTTTATGTTATGAAGGGTACTTGTGCGTTTGTACATTAAAATCCTATTTGTTTTTAATCCATCCAAAGTAACATTATGTTTTAGTAAATATCTTAACATTCACAATTTATTATACTTACTTATTAATACTATTCTGTGTACATTTATCCAGTAATTACTGGTTTATAATAGAACAAACGTTTTCTATTCTAAGGTTAGTCTGTAAAGTTATTTTAGAGATTATATGACTGCATAGTATGATACTAACAAAGTTACAAGCCATAGGGGCATAGGGGGCATTATGGCAATACAGACTGTTGTTTAAATTGAACTAAGCTTATGGGTGTGAGAACGAGCACTCTGATGGTAAAGCTTGACCAGAATTTAATTTGACTACTACTCATTTCTCATGCTTTGAACAAACTAAACAAGAAAGTCTTGTTGTCACTTTGTATATTCAAATGAAATAGTTTTACGCCTGCTTGCACTAAAGTAATAAATTAAAACATTTATCTGTTTCTGACAATCGAAGACGATTTAAACATATTTAGTCCTAAACATATTTAGTGAGTTGTATTGCAAGTGGGCCTTAAAGTTATACTTTTAATGAATTTGAATAAAACAAATGTAATAATATTATTCTATATATTATATTATATTATCATTGGTCACGCAGGAGATATTAGTCCTTTCATAGTTCTAGGTAACCGATCCACTATAGCCACCCAAACCCATAGTCCAATAAATTTTGTTTCCATGTTCTGCAATAGTCCAGCACCAACCGGGGGTTGTCCTTGGGTGCACTTGCATAGTGCATACAGGCATAATCGCCGGTTGGTGCCTCCTCATCATTTAAAATTGTCTAAAGGGCCACTGCAAGTTGGCTTCGGCCCCTGGTACGCCTTCCAAAGTTCCGGGATCCCAGGGTCCCGAGATGTATCAAAGAAAATAATATTCTCCGTTTCATCTACCGTCAGTAAATATTGGTGACATGTTATTATGTATCTTTTTAATCCATACCTCATTAGTTTGCTTTTATTTAAATAGCAATTTTTTTAATAATAAACATATGATTTAGTTTGAGATGATGAGGGAACAAATTTTATTTTGCATTTAATGTATTTGTTATATATTTGATTGTGTTTACTAGTGAACTTTACTTCATTACAAATGTAATTCACGTCACAATTGCATTTAAAATTATCTTACAAGGTATTAATGTTTTACACAATCTTTGTTCTCAATGTCTGTATTTGAATACCAAATAATGTAGAATGAAATTAGTTTTTTTTAAACTAGGATAATAATATTGTACAGATGGATCCTGAATAAAAGGCAAATTGTTTTCATAATTATTTTATTAATCCAATCCCTTCATTTTGTTAATCTTTTGGAACAAAAAGGTGTCGTTACAAACTGGTTTCGTAATGAATCCTTATCACTATCTTATCATTTCGCTGTGATCTAAATAGTAGCACTCCTACGCGTGCTTCACCACGCATTGTGTTGTGTTGTTTTATTATTTTTACGAAAATAATGTGAGTTAATAAAATATGAGGAAAGTAATATTGTACTTAGCTGTACTATTGTTAATTAGCTGTAAGTATATTTCTGAAGTGGCATCGTAAAAAGCTGTAGCCGCGCCTTTATTTTGTAAAGTGATTAAAGCATTATCTTTGATATTATAATTTAGATAATGATATGACTTAAATATGTGTGTATTTTGTGTTGGTGTAGTTGCAAAATGTGCGCTAGTGCCAAGTATACCTGCCCACTTGCGGGACTGCTACCGCGCGGCAGTCCCCAGCCTGCAGGCCCCGCGGCGCCTTGATGTGTACCTGTCCCTATTGAGGAAGGTGGAGCAGTATTCTCAACTGGATATGAGGCTGCTTAGCTCTGCTTTACTTAGAAGGTATACATTTTTCAGAAATATCCTTTGTAAGTATAGGGTACCTGAAAAATACGTATAGGTACCGTACGCAAAATACGCGCATTGACGTGGAGTTGCGGACACCAGCCCGTATTACCTATTAAGGTACCTGAAAAAACCTTTGTGAAGTCTGTTAAAATTTTTAAAGAGTTAGGTTTACGTTAATGAGTTCTCTACATTCTACCACAACATTTGGTGTACAAAGTGTGAGTTTGCACTATGAAATGAATTAGAATCCGAATGATATGTTACAAAATCCGAATTTTGCTAAAAAGCATCGTGAGCAATGAATCCTGGGAAACAATCGCATTCATGGCAGGATAAAACTTTATATGAAGAACAACTATAAACAGCGCCATCTATTATGTTATCATAAAATGTATAAAGGTCTGGCGGATTTATTATAAATCAATCTTGTGTCTCTGCTTATCACATGAACAAAGCCCTCTATAAAGCTACATAATATATTAAGCTTACTTAGATGGAATACTTCATAGGAACGTCTTATTATTTCCCCAGCCTGCGTCTAGATGGCATTGAGCAATCTTCAGCAAACGCCGTGGAAACCGAATTCATACTACCGTACAGGGCATCCAGCTTCCAATTCCACAAGTACAAGATCCTCATGGACATATTCCTGCCGAGTCAAGATCTCATACAAGTCGACGAAATCCTGCCTGTAAGCGAGAAATGTCTCCTGCATAGAATGATCAGTTCGGCAGTGCGACAATGGGAGCGAGGCGATGAAAATTTAGTATGCCCCTTATCGGCACAGCTATCTCAGGGTAGTAATAATATGGAGACACAAAGTACCAGTAGGTGAGTATGTAAAAACATGAAATGCAAAACCAAAACAAAACATCCGGTCAAACTACGTGGTTTTAGGGTTCCGTACCAAAATGGTTAAAAGGAACCCTTATGGTGCGACTCACCTTGTCTATGTCTGTCACACCTGGATATCTCAAGAACTACTAATGCTATCAACTTGAAATTTAGAATAGTTTTAGATGACGTTTGCCCAACTATTTTGCAAATAAGAAAGAAGCAAAAATATTTTTGCAACAGGGACTGAAGGGATCTGAAAAATTCGAAGTGGGGCTACTAGGGCATGTGGGGTATCTATTATGAAAGAGCGCAGTTTGCACATTCTCAAACATTTTTTCTTTTTTTTTAGGCCGCATAGTTTTCGACTTTTGATGAAAAATGTAAAAAAAATACCGTTCCGAAGTTTGCATAGAGAAAAATCTGAAATTATTCTATGTGACAGAAGTTTATGTAAAGATTACAGGAAAAATAAAACGATGTCTCTAAATAGCATACTTTTTTTAGAAATCATCAACTAAAATTACATTAGTTCCACTATTGGTCAAGAGATGGCGCGGACCTAAAACTGCAATATTCTACACCAAAGCGTGTAGTGTTAAAATTTTCTGACTTTTTTTGTTTGTAATTTTTGCGATGTATTGATGTAAATGGACACTATTTCGAGAAGATATAATAAAACTTACTACATAGTTTGTTCAAAATTTTCATACAGTAATTTTTGCGATGTAAATGGACACTATTTCGAGAAGATATAATAAAACTTACAAGTTTGTTCATTTTTGATTCTCTAAGAACTTTTAGTGTCACCCTCGTAATAAATAGCTCCTCGCCGATGAAAAATTAAAAACATGATGGTACGCAACCCTCCGGTGCGCGAGTCCTACTCGTTTTTGACCGGTTTTTTTTTTCTTGTAGAAATCCTACAGCTCATAAAAATACTTTTACTATCGTAAGGTCAAAAACCACTTCATGCTTATAGATATACCTACCGTTTATAAACAAAGTAGGTACTTACAGCAAGTATGATAGTAGTATTCTGTAGCGGGTTTTATGGACTATATTAATTTATTGACGTCACAAGTTCATTGGGTTTTATCGCTGAAATTTTTGTGCATTTGCGTCAGCAAAGGTCGGCTTTCGATTTAGTTAGACGACCTTTTTTACTGTAGGTAAAATAACAATAGGTACCTATAAAAATATCTATATAAACATGTTAGGTTAGTAACATGTAGGTATAGGTAAATGCAAGTCTTTGATAACAGGAACATCGACATAGCATACTTTGTTAACTAGAACTAGAGAAAACAAGAGTTAGAACTGTCCCGTTGGTCTCGTGGTCGCAAGCGCGACTGCTGAGCTGGGTTCGACTCCCGGGTCGGGCAAAGTGTTATTGAGTTTTCCCATCAGGAATTTCTTAGTAACAGCCCGGAGTTTGGAAGTTGGCGGTGTGATACCCCAGTGCCTCGGAAAGCACGTTAAGCCGCTGGTCCTGTGCCTGATCTCTCTTCCGGTCGTGTCGGATTGCTGTCTCACCGGACTATGAGAATGAGGAAAGAGGGAGTGCACCTGTGTCAATTGAGATCGGCCGCCGTGCCGAAATAGGTCTGGAGGACTTTATTATTTATTTGTAGAGAGATGGAGTAGCTATTCTCAACCATGTCTCTGTCGAAGGTCCAACACCAAAGGCCGTTGGATCAAAGGAGTACCAAGGTGTCGTACGCAAAAAAACTAGAATGGGTCTACCGATTCATATACTATAAGTAGTATATGAATCGGTAGACGGATCCGGCATATAATTACAAGCTCCGTAACTTGGAGCTTGGAGATAAAAAGGACCTAAAGTGCACACTTTGAAAAATATCTTCATCATCCTACAAATAAACCGAGGCTAAAAACTCCTTAACCAAATTTTCAGAGTAATCAGCAGATGTCCGATAGAAGACGGCGTAATTCAAACGAATTGGGGAACCGTTTCTCCCGGAACATTAGTAGCCGCCATTGCCGCATCACTGGAATCTCAACGAGTAGCTGTCACAGAAATACTTAACGCAAACATTTTCAAAGAAGATATTGCTGAACCCCTCATGGTATCCGCTAAGCAAGAGTGGTTTGAAGATATAGAGACATTAGACCCTGGGCTTGGCACCCAAAGACAATCGGATGTCGCAGATATTGGCAACATTTGGGTCGCCACACTCGCTGGTAGGAAATTTTATTAATTAAATGTTGATATGGCTTATCACTACCACTTCCTTCCTTGGAATGGTTGTGAAGTTATTTCGTAATGTTGCTAATTAGTTAAGTACAGAGGACTGAGGAATCCGTACTAATATTATAAATTCGAAAGTAACTCTGTCTGTCTGTCTATATGTTACCTTTTCACGCTTAAACCACTGAACGGATTTCAATAAAATTGGGCAGAGATAGATTGCATCCCGGTGAAGGACATAGGATAGTTTTATCGACATACCTCGCGGGCGAAGCCGCGGGCGGAAGCTATAGTATCAAATAATGTTAATTAAATGTTGATTGACCCAATACGGTTGATAGAGAATGACCCGAATGACTTGATGTTAATTTCATACCAGCCTAGTTCAAACTGACCCCGTTCCATGCATATGTCTTCTAAATACCTTTAATAAGATTACCATGCATAGTGTGGTGATTATGGTGAAAAAAAAAGACAGGAAGAAAATACGTTTATTTGCGGTAAACATGACGCGATAACGCAGCGAAATAACACAAACACAAAAAAAGAACAAATTGGGGGTAAATATGTTCACATCCACGCAAAACGGCCATCGCTCAGCATAATTCCAAGACCCCATGCGAGACAGCCCCAGCGTTGGTTTTCAGCGACTTCAGCCGTTGTTGACGTGATGACGTCAACCGTGCGTTCGTAATCACTTCATACACTTTTGACTACTTATCCTTGAAATAAACAAGTGCATTGATTCTGAACAATAATGTAGGAACCGAAACAATTTTCCAGGTGATATAGCAGAAGTAGTAGTAAACCAGGGTCCACGAGTGGGCGCCGTGTCGCAGAACATGGCGATTGGCAGCAACAATCGGTGGAACGACACGTTGCTGCCTCGAGACCATTACATCTTCCCGCTAAACTTGACTGTCGCCGACTGGCAGCTCACGGATGCTGAGATTTTAGCTGGCATTGATGGTAAATGGAGTTTAATAGCTATTTTTGAAAATGTCTATACTAAAAATAAAGCTGAAGAGTGTTCGTTTTTTTGAACGCGCTAATCTCTGGAACTACCAGTCGGATTAGTAAGATAATTTTTGCATTTGACAGCCCAATTCTTGAGGAAGGTTATCACGCTATGACCTTTATGAGCCGAGCAAAAAAGCCAGATAGAACGCTAAGCGAAAATGAAATTATCTCGCGGTCGGGCGATGCGATGGGACCCGGTAGGTTGTAACTTGTAGGATATATTCTCGCGGGCGAAATCTCGGGCAGAAGCTAGTCGTAGATAATTTGCATGCTATATTACTGTAATTGTGAGCAGTGGTGGCCCAGCGGCATCGGCCGCGACTTACGAGTTGTAGGTCGTAGGTTCGAACCCAGACGGGCGCTTTACTTTGTGCAAATTATTTCATCACCACTGCTCTCATAAACGGTGAAGGAAAACATCGTGAGGAAACCGGCATGTCCTAGAACCAAAAATTCGAAGACATGTGACATCTACCAACCCGCACTGGGCCCGCGTGGTGGATTACGGCCCACTCCCTCTCACAGAGAGGAGGCCTGTGTCCCAGCAGTGGGAACATTATAGGCTGATAATGATGATGATGATGATTACTGTAATTTAGAAAACATAAATTTGTATTGGCATGGCGATTATCTGCATCAAGGCCATACCTTTCCCTGAGTGTTGTCAGTTATACCATTATATGTAAGTATGTAGCTATTTATGGCAAAACTAAAATATTTAAAAAGAAAACACTGTATATCGCCAGCACTCTCACTCAAACAAATTAACAATTTCAGGTCTCATATTAGCGCATCACGTACCAAAATGGATAGAACAGAGACGTTCCCTAAGGCTATCTCAAGTCTTGGACATGTACTACTCCGACGACGGAGTATCATTCGATCCGACAGTCAAAGCCTGCAACCGTCAGAATCTCTTCACAACCATAGTGAATAAGAATGATTTGCTCACGGAAACTTCTAGATTCGCTCATGTGTTGTCTCTGAGACAGATCACTGTGTATATACCAGTTGAAGAAATGGAGAGGATAACGAACGTTGCGGTCACTGGCTTCATGGATTATGCTCGTAAGTATTGAGGAGCAATTTTTGTTATTAATGTTCACAAAAGTCAGTTATTTAGTTGGTTGCTTATTTGGATGTTACTAATGTTGGGCTTACATTAAAAAAATCAAGTGAAGGGATAAGTACGTCCTCTGCACCCGGAGCAGTGGTGGCCCAGTGGTATCGGTCCCGATTTACGAATTGTAAGGTCGTTAGTTCGAACCCAGGTATGCACTTTACTTTGTGTATTTAATTTCGTAACAATTGCTCTCAAAACGGTGAAGGAAAACATCGTGAGCACAAACAAAAATTCGAAGACGTGTGACATTACCAACCCGTACTGGGCCCGCGTGGTGAATTATGGCCCATCCCCTCTCACAGAGAGGAGGCCTGTGTCCCAGTAGTCGGAACAGTACAGATTATGCTGCTGCTGCACCCGGACCAGTTAGCTCGGTTGTTACTACAGCATGAGCTATTTGAGTATAGCTTCGACCGGTAAAGAGAAAGAGACGATTGGGTAGCGCTTCATCGCTGCATTCGTTAAGTCACCATGGATTTCTTTGTGTTCCATAGTGTGTATAGACATTCCACTACAGCTTAGGGCAGCTAGGGCGAATGTGTAGACGCCTTACAGAGTTACGTTTTTTGTAGACCGTCTGCGTGCTAACTGCATTTAAACTGCATTTTTCAGCATGTTAGCTTTGGGAATGCAGTCCATCTGAACACGCTCAGTCCTGTTTTGTGGCGACAAGTCTTATAATGCATATAGGTACAATAAGTTGTTCTATTTTGTCCCACTGCAGGGCAAACGCCTCTTCTCATATACAGAAGGCATCATTTTTTATATGATTAGAATCACACTAATTATTATAAAGGCAAAAATTGTGAGTGTGTGTGTTTATATGTTTGTTACTTCTTCACGCTTAAACGGCTGGACCAATTTTGATAAAAGGAGGAGCTGACACCCTGGATTAACATATAGGCTACTTTTTAACCCGATATTCTCACGGGTTCGACATTTACGCGGATGACACCGCGGGGCGCAGCTAGTAATATTATAAATGCGAAAGTGTGTCTGTTTGTTACCTCTTTTTCACGCTTAAATCGCTAAACCGATTTAGATGGGGTATAGAGATAGTTTGAGTCCCGGGAAAGGACATAGGATAGTTTTATCCCGATATTCCCACTGGATCGACACTTTTGCGGGTGAAACCACGGGGCACTGCTAGTAAATATAATGCTTTCAATTTTAATTCCAGCAACTATAATGCGGAGAAAGCGTCGAGATTGCCAAGTGGTCGGGTGCACCGATCATAGACCTGATTTGAAATATAATAATAATAATACCGGCCTATTTTTTTCCTACCTGCTTGGCAAAATAATATTAACGTGGCAAAAGTATCTTCTTATACAGAGAAGGCATCATTTTTGAAATGATTAGAATAAATAAATTGAACTTTTAATTTTTATTTTTAGCAACCATAATGCGGAGAAATCATCGGGATTGCCAAGTGGTCGGCGGTGCACCGATCATAGACCTGATTGTCGCCACGGACAGCTCATGGAAAGGCTACGACGTTGAACAGTTCATGTCGTGAGTACAACACTAAGGCCCATTTGCACCACAAATCGCTAAACACTTTTATCTCAAAACGAATTTAAAACATTGTGTTTGTAATCTTAAAACGGTGAAGGAAAACATTGTGATGAAACCGGCATGTCCTAGAACCAAATATTCGAAGCCTTGTGAAATCCACCAACCCGAGTGGTGGATTATGGCCCTTTTCCTCTTACAGAGAGGAGACCTGTATATCAGCAATGGGAACATTATAAGATGATTATGGTGTGTTTCAGACAATCATTTCTTATTATATTAATGATTTGCCGTACCTCATAAAGGATGATCTTGTTATAGGTAGTATTATTTGCAGATGACAGTTCAGTTTTTTTTAAACTTACACGTCTCGCCGTTGACGCATAAAAGGCGATAACAGCAAGACGTTTAAGTTAATAAAAACCGTTAAAGATTATAATATTGAGGACAAAAGGTCTTGGGATTGAGGTCTTTTTTATTTATTTATATACCTAATAATTAATTAATTAATTTTATATAACTAAACGACATTTGCTTAGTAAAATATAGACTGACTGTGTCGGTCATTTTATTTTATTTTTTTATCTTTGTTCATTAATTTTTGTCATGGTCTGGCAGTTTGAGTAATCTATGTGGCCTCCCCAAATGTCCTTTCTTGGGTATTGTTCGTCGAATCGTTGAGGTCTTTAAGTTTTAAATTGAGCTGCACGATTTCTGACAAATGCGTGCACTAACTGGACACAGTCATCAATCTACATGGTCTCCACATGATCTGACAAAAAATATGTCTAGACTTTAAAAGAGACTGTGACCTCTGAGTTTGTTTCGGCTTTTCTTCTCAGAATAGTCAGAAAGGAAACGCCGACCTCATTTTTTAAAATATGATTGACGTGTAAAAGTGTTTGTGACCTGACATTGGCACAAAGTTATAAATAGTGCCACACTACAAAAAAAAAAAAAAGTGTTTGTGCAAACATAATTACATAAATAAAATCATTTATCAATCTTTTGAGAATAACAGAGACACTTCTTTTAATGTTTTAATACGTTTAGCGTTAAAAATACCTAGTAGGTATTTTTAACGCTAAACGTTACTACTTAAATAAGTAGGTATGTTACCTACTTATTTAAGTAGTAATTGCTGGTGCAAGCGAACCTAACCGACATTCACACAAGGCCTTGCGTTACGTAATACCTTTATTATGCATAATTTAAATATAGCTAAAAGAGGATGGCAAAAAAAACAACCCGAAATTAGATGCAGCTGGAGTAGCCTCGCGACTCATGCAATTTGTTATATGTTAATTTTTAAAATGGCTACAAAAAGATGCAAAAAATGCTTTCAAATTAAGTATTATTTTTTCGGTTATAAAATGTCACTAGTTTTTATGAGTACAGTCCGTTCTCAGTTATTTTACCTCTGATTTTGCATCACTGTTCAAATCACAGTGATCTTTATTGTCATTCTATTAAGGTTGCTGTGGGGTTGCTGCCACTGACAAGTCTGTCGAAATCATTATGATATTTATTTTCGTTACAATAAGGTTGCTCTTAGGTTGCTGCCGTCAGAGGCACAGAGCATTTAATCTTTTAAGGCTCCTGCAAACAGGCGCGACGCGCGACGCGAATCGCGCGCGACACAAAGGCACCGCTCGTTGCGCGACTTGCGGTGCCTTTGTGTCGCGTGTCGCGTCGCGCCTGTGTGTACGAGCCTTTAGTCCTCTAACTGATTAATTTGACAAGTCTTAACTAAAATGTATCTTCTGTCCTTTTCTTAATGAAATAGAAAGAAAAAGATACACTGAACTTAAATTTAGTTTAGTTTGTGAACAACAGAATCGGCACCAATGTCTCAATTACCTATTGTTTTAAATATTGATTATTCTATTTTTATTCATTGTCATCAGATGGCTCGGCGGATCATTCGAGATCAACATGCAACGAGGTTCAATATCCCTGCTCCACGGGAACACGGGAGCTTGGATCGCTCCTCCGTCATATAATCTCACCACAATGTATTCCTACATTAGGAACTTTACTGAAGAATGTAAGTTTATTTATTTATTAATAACCAACTTATTTTTACAGTTTGCACCACACATACAAATTATCGGTCAATATTAGTTATTACACAAAAACAATTAAGCAACATTCCTGAGTAACTTTCCCATTTAAATTTAATGAGAAGGCATATTTTAGTTACATAATCAATATTGACTATGTAGGTACGAGTACCTTATCTAAAGCCTAAAAGATAAGATAACACTTCCGTAACATAGGTAGGTTCTAATTTGTCCAAACGGATTTATTGACTCTATTTCAAGTTTGATAACAAAATTCCATTCATTTTATCAATGTTTAGCTTGTGTGTTGTTCTTGGTAAACGTATATACGTGCTTATAGCTGTGCGTTCTTTTCTGTCTTAGCAACATTCGCGGAAACACTAATTAGGTCTGTCCTTCAAGGTTTTTAACTTAATTTTACGTTGCGGCACAAAAAATTGAATGAAGTTATTTTTAGCTTCAGTATTTTTTACGAAAAACCGAGTGTAAGACTGAGAACAGTCTAAAACCCGGATTCTCGCAAAAAAAATCTCATAGGTACTTGTCAAACTCTACCTACTCTTTAACTCTCGCAAAGTTCAAAATTTCATACTTTCTTGACAAAGAAATTTTGTATTTGTATGGCTTAATGTTTTGTATTTCGCGGGCTACGTTGAAGGAATCACATTCTCACTTCACGAACCAGATATGCTTCTGATATAGGTATTTGTCAATAATATCGCACCACACCGCATCGCGCGGCTTAGTTTTGGCTCATATACTTACCTACATTTATCACTCATAAAGCCTACAAAAAACACAGTCAAACACAAAACACAGAAACACACAGAGACACACACACAGAACACACAGAGTTTACTTACAAAAAATACAGTCAAAAGAACTTTTCTGTTTACTTACTTAGGGCCAAACCGCCTCAATCTTCCAACGGTGTTGTCCACCGTCCTGCAGCATTCGCTCAACAGGTCACTGACAGACATAGCCAACAACGCGAGCGCCGGCCCCAGCACCGTGGTGCTCATAGTGAGTCCCAGCGACCGGCCGTCCGCATCAGAGATGGACCGTGCCAGGGAACTGATGACGTCACTCAGAACCACCTACTTTGACGTCTACTTTACGTACGTCGCTGAAGATCTGTCAGATTTCCAGAACATTAATAATGAGTATTTGGATTACTCAGAGCTATTTTTACAAGTAAGTTTTATCTGTCTCATTAACAGCCCGGAATCACGCATTGCTGGAAATAGGCCTCCTTTTTTCTCTGTCAGTCATTACGGCTTTGTGCGACCCGTAGTCCTAGCTGAAACGAAGTTCCTTAACGCAGCTTGTGGTAGGAGTTAACAGGTAGAAATAATCGTCACGTAAGGAAAAAGCGTTATGGATCCAGGCGACTTTCTCTCTCTCTCTCTGTCTCTTTCTGTCATGTGTGTGGGAATCCCTCAACCTCATACGTTTTTTGTTATTATAAATCGAAAGTAACTCTTTCTGTCTGTTACCTTTTCACCTCGAATTAAATTAGCACACGAATAGACCATGCTCTGGGATACTTTTTATCCAGTAGGTAGTACGTTCCAGTGGAATAACTTCATCCGATCTCCAAAAGGGCGCAGGCGCGGGCAAACGCTAGTGTGTCTAATGTCTATAAAATAACGCGTGTCATTGCACTTGCTCAAGCGAAATTTGCAGTATTACAAGTAGGTACTTGTAATTGGTAAGTTGGTTTGGTAGGTTGTAATTATAATATTATAGGTAGGTAGTGTATACTTACTACCCGCCTACGTATTCGCAATGTGTAATTAAGGTCGTTAATTGCTACAACTAGCTATCCGCGTTCAGTAGGAACGTTGATCCTGGAGTTACTAAACGGCATTCCAAGAATCATGTGATGTTGCTTGTTTACTTTTTTTAATATCAGCCTTACATTCTTAGCTTATTATAATTATAGTTTCGTATAAATATATCAAGGAAGTCTAAATACAGATACTTAGATATTTACACGAAACTTGAAATTGGAAAATTAAAGGTCATCTTGTGGCAAATTTTTAAGTACTTACTTAACTTTTGCTATTGCTAAGAAAGCTTATTTTCAGACCTTACAATTGATTAGGTATTAATTTAGGTATACACATACACTACATACAGTCATACACTCAACAGGAAATACAAGAAAGAAAATGAGTGCCCTATTTTTGTATAGGTTTTTTCTACTATATTTACGATTTTCTATCTCTATCTACTAAGCCGGCAATGTCCCACTGCTGGGCAAAGTTCTCTCTTTCCCTTTTCCACACACATCTGTCCTCTGCCATTGCGGGCCTGTCAGTTCTTTCGCCAAGAGGTTCGTCTCTCCAACTTCGTCTTGGTCTGCCGCGATGTCTTCTAGCATTTAATGGGACCCAATTATGGTAGGTGTGCTTTTAGTCACAGCTCATCTGACACGCGGCAGACATCTCCGGCCCACTTTAGATTTTACAATAATTTTAATATTTCAGACGACTTCAACGAGCGTGCAAGATGTGATAGACGCCGTAGATACGTATCTGGTCAAGAGCAACATTCCGCAGCGGCTGATAGGCGCCCAGTGTCCCTTCAACAATACGGCGTTCAACCAGGTCGAGTACGAGGGCTCTGTGCTGCCGAACCGACCCATGCACTATCGCATACACCCCTATTATTTGAGGCTGCAGTCTTTAATACGCGTTCTGGTAAATATTTGTATACATGCAGTGTGCCCGATGAGGTGTCCCATTGGCTGAAATGTCGATCTTCCATACAAGCCTTTATACTCCTCAGCGGGATTGTCCGAAAGGGTTACCGCTGGCCCGAAACGTAAAGGGCTAAGGAAGGAACACGGGTGGGTTTTAGTCAGTAAGAGTCTGACACTCCCTTCCGCTCCTATTTAACCCCTTTAAGGATTTTTTTTTTTTTTTTTTTTATCCTTTATTAAAAAGAACCAGGTTCTTAATAATTAATTACAATCTAGCCTATAAGACTAATAAGCAATTTTAATCTAACTTAATTTTTTACATGATAATTATTTTAAAACTTAGAATAGTGTTTATTGTACTTTACACAAGTCCGTTCCACTTTCTTAGAGTCTGATATGATGATGTAAACACTTTGTTCATGTGTTATTATGTGTGTCATTAGCACTATTATTTCTACACTTTTTACACTACACTAACTCAAAAGGTTTTGTCCGTTTTAGTCTTCGCACTATATTATATATTATATACCCCTTTAAGGAATGATTTTTTAAAAACCCATTCTTTGTGCTCACCTCTATTATAAAAGGATTTCTTTTACAAAATTGCGTTGTTGTCGGTGAATGAATGATTTACTAAGTTGGTTACCGCACAGTTTCTGAAAACCTAATAAAGAATTATCAGTTAATTAGCTGCCAAATCTCATGTCAATAATAAATAATCAATATAATGCTATGAATTTCGAGGAACATACTAAAAAACTAAACAAAATGGGAGCTTGAATGTATCTATCTACTTTTAGAAAATTGTAGACTATGTACACACCTTCTATAAGACTGATAACAATTTTTTTCTAAAATAAGTTTTCCAATTAAATTACTGGCATCTCTTTTCTAAGAATAAAATCTCGTTTTCTGCAGTACAAGTCTCGCTATTGATACTACACGTACCTACGACAAAAACGCGGCGACCGATTGCCGGTCTGCGTTCTATTTTGGTCTGCGAGGAATAGTATTTTAATCTAGCCTGTTTGAAAAACTGGTCACAAAAGTGGATGTTTTGCGTTCCATGGTTAGAGGTAGACTTTGTAGCGAGATTACATATAACTATGCTTGAAGCTCATAAATGTCTTTTTAGTTTTGCATTCTTTCGTATATATTCCTTAATACATAATATAATCGTTGTTCCAATTACTAAATTGCCACTCATTGAAATAACACGTTTAGTACTTTTTCAAATCATATTGTTCAGAAGGGTAAATAATACAAAAAAAAAGTACCTACCTAATCAAGTTGATGGATCATTAATTTGCATGCATACAAAAACCCGAAATCAGACTATTAATGTACTTATCAATAAGCAAAATTCGTAACAAGTGTCTTCCTCAATATTTTAATCAAAGTAATTCCCCGAGTTCACTGTCTCTTTGGTCGAGTGGTTGCAAGCGCTAATGCTGAGCATGAGGCCCTGGGTTCGATTCCCGGGCCGAGAATTTCTCAGTAGCAGCCTAGGGTTTGAATTTGTGCCCGGTTAGATAATAGACTCGCCTTAAACCAACGCCTTACACGCCTTACACCAAACCTTATACGAAACGAGCGTGACTTATACATAGGTACATCTCTGCCCATCTCTTCGGGAAATGCAGGCGTGATGTTATGTTTATGTAATTTCCTCAGTTTCGCAACGATGGTCAAGGCCAGTTGCTGGTCTGCTCGTGGCGAGGGGCGGAGACCTCTCACAGCTGCCAGGTCGTCCTAGAGCGAGGGCTGCACGTCTTTAACATGACGGATCCCTGCCCTTCGCCGGACTTTTGTCCACCCGCCTACTTCACCGTCACTGCTACGTCCACTGCCAATCTGTGTGCAAGTAAGATATTTTAAAAGTATCAAAGTAAAATAAATGAAAATGTTTTCTTTGCACCTTCTAGTAAAAAATATAGTTTACAATAAAAGGTAAGTAAAGTTGCAGCCATAGAAATGTAAATTCATATATCTATGGTTGCAGCCAAAGCCTAAGCTGAGATAACTTAAATGTCTTGTAATCATAGGTATCAGCGCCCACTCTCATTAACATTACAAATTTACAACCGTTGTAATTGTTCCTCCTGTTTAAATAATTTATTCTAACATAACTCCTCTAGGCGTCACTATACTACATAGGTAATAAAAAAGGCATATGGTCTGATCAATTATGTCTGAACTTTAAAAGAGACTGTGACCTCTGAGTTTGTTTCAGTCTTTCTTCTCAGAGCACTCATTTAGGAAACACCGAACTCATTTAGTTTTACAATATAGGATATTTATTTTTGACGTGTAATAATAGTGTTTTTTCGAACAAATTTACAGAAATAAATATAATTTATCATTTAAGCCCATGCAGTTGGCTTTTCCAACAGCCATGTCATAAATAGTCATCAATTCATCATAGCTGAAATCAACTGGCTATAAATAAAGCATTCAAAATTCGGAATAATTATATTTTAGAAGAGCGCCTTGAGTCTAACACACATTGCGATTACGACACTGTATGCAATACCACTTACAATTTATGAGTGGAAATATTCCGTATCATAGGTTAAACATCAATAGCCAATACCTACTATAATTTATTTATATTGCATTACATAAATAATTTATACAAATATCCAAAAATCAAAAATTCAAAATGCACTTTCAGTTTTCCGGAATTTTCACAATTTCTCGGCTACTTTTCGAATTTTTCTTTCCGTAATAACTTGATTAGGACTATTACGAACTCTGAACTGATTCGCTTAACAACGGGCAGCATTTCATTTTTATTATTATATATGATGATTTATCACTGCCTAATGCAATAATGGCTGCCTGTACTGAGTTTTTAGCAAAATAGACATTAATGTAACCACTAAACGATAGAATTTATAATTTTTGTCATTTTGAATTTTATTAGCAAAATTTAAAAAGAATTAACCATCTGTAGGCCCCGGGGGGATTCGAACCCCCGATCTCCTGTTTACTAGACAGGCGCTTTAACCAACTAAGCCACGGCGCCGTTGTGAGTGTCGGCAAAATAATGGCTCCCTTATCACGCTAAATAAATGCGCGAACATAGAGTCGATATTATTTTTGTTGGTAAAAAATTAAAGAAAAAATTATTTATCAGTGATTAATGTCTGTACATTGCTAATAATATTTGTGTTATGATCATCTATTGATTATAAATAATTTCGCCAAACAATATACATACTTAATTAAGGCCCCAACAACTAAATTATAATTTGCAGAAGAGTTTTTGAAATGCACTTTAAATTTAAGCACTGTTTATCAACAGATAATGACTGCCGGCTCCCTCATCAAGTGGGGTACTACATATTGCATGGAGGGCTACGATGCTTACCACTGCGAGGCGAGGCGACCAATACAGAACCTTTTGTTAAATTACTCTTTATTACCATTGCATTATTATTTTTACAAATAAAAACCCTACAATAAAATTTAAATTACTTTTATTTGAAAAAATACCAAAAGGAGTTTTGTACCCCTGGTGGGACTCGAACCCACAATCCCCGGCTTAGGAGGCCGATGCCTTATCCATTAGGCCACAGGGGCTTGACATGTCAGAATGAATTTAATAATCATTACAGTACTTACGAGAAAAATACCTTAAAAATAGTATTATAATATTCCCAACCACAAACAAAAGTTTTTACAAGTAAATGACTAAATACTTCGGGAGCTTTCAGGCAACTGTGTTGTTAAGAATCCCACTACCAGAACACTAAAAAAAATGTAAGTATTAATATTTTTTTACGATCTACCGGTAATTCGTTTGTCGTCAATGACGAATTATTTGTAGTACTTTAGACCTACGAATGTACAGAGGTTTTCTATTGATAAAATTATGTGGCTGAGGCCTGTGAAGCACCGAATAAAAATTATAAATTTTAATTGAATTAATGCATTTTATTACATACAAGAGGTACCTACTTATGTAATAAAATGCATTAATTCAATTAAAATTTATAATTTCACAATACACTGATAGTACTCGGTTACTCATAATCATTTTCACTAAACAGCGCCATCTATCTTAACACTCGATTTTCGTTTTCAACTTTGCAAGTTCGTGTCTCCTACTATACGGTAGAGGTCGCTTTATGAATTTGTGATAAATTTTTGAATCGTTTCTTTTATTTACGTCTATTATTATTCAGAGTTGTTTTGATTACTGAAACATTGAAAAGGTTAAATTAAAGTAAATTAAACGGTCAATTAAAAAAATAATAATTTAAGTACTTACCCAAAATAAGTTTCTAACTCCAACCCTCATAGGTATGAAATTATTGTATTTATTGTTTTCGCTATAAACATATTTAGAAAGAGAGTTTAATGCCAAATCAAATCAAATATGTAATTTCTGAAAATACTTCTTCTTGGAGAGATACTTATTGCTTTATTTCGCTCATATTAGTAACGACTCCGTGGCGCAACGGTAGCGCGTCTGACTCCAGATCAGAAGGTTGCGTGTTCAAATCACGTCGGGGTCAAAGAGTTAAATTTTGGAAAAAGTTTAAATTTTTTTAAATATATTATTTGGTTATGTAATTATTTTTATATAGATGACATTGCCGTATCATTCTACACCCGTCCTTAAAGCGAATACAGATTATTCATGTGTAGCAATGTCAACCGTGCTTAAAATATTAATAAGTAGGTACTTGGGTACCTAAGTAATTGACTAAAAGTAAAAAAACAAACATCATAAAGAAACCACTTCTGTGCGGGTTAGTCCGCTTCCAGTCGGACATTTACGACACTTCGTGGACAATTGGTTTGTTCAAAAAATTAGCAAACATTATGACAACATGTTTTTGTATGTAAGTAACCATATTATATTTTGTACTTGCAAAATCAATATGTGCATATTATATCTATTTAAGTAAATTTATATACTTTGGTACCAAATTAAGTAGGTACCTACCTAAAATACATGCGTGGTGAGTGCATGTATTTGACTATATGACATTGGTGGAACAAGTCATGCATAGTAATGTAACATAATGTGCAGTTCAAATATAATTTAGAGATGAAAAAGACTTATTTTGCTGACATTAGGAGGTAGATAAAATAAAATTAAAGGTACTTATAAATAAAGGTAACTTGCAGTAAAAAGATAGCAATTGTTAAGGTAAAAGATGTTTTATTGAAAAGAATTCACTGTCTTGTTTTAACAAAAGAAAATAAATTAAATAATGTAGCCTATTAAAACAACACGATAAATATTAAACAGCGTAATATCATTATAATAATCTTCGAACAATAATAGTGATCGAAGATAATAATCATACAACAGGTGTTCGGGCAATGTGTTGCAATTGTAAGTTGCAATACCTACCTACCGACTGAATGTTTGGTAGTTTAATAGGCAGTTGTAGTACCTAACAATGGTAAACTATACTTTAAAAAGTTTTCTTTTTCAGATTTAATTCATCATCATCATCATTTCAGCCGAAAGACGTCTACTGCTGGACATAGGCCTCCACCAAGCACCTCCACTTCGACCGGTTCTGTGCTTCTCGCATCCAACGGGTTCCTGCGGCCTTCACAAGGTCGTCGGACCACCTTGTGGGGCTACTTCTTCCGGTACGCGGTCGCCACTCTAGAACCTTTCGGCCCCATCGGCCATCTGTTCTGCGAGCAATGTGCCCTGCCCACTGCCACTTATGTTTGGCAATTCTTCGGGCTATATCGGTTGCCTTGGTTCTCCTGCGCATCTCCTAATTTATAATTCGATCACGCAGGTAAACTCCACGCATAGCCCTCTTCATTGCCCTTTGGGTGACTTTTAGCTTTCCTATAAGGCCCATTGTGAGCGACCACGTTTCAGTGCCATAAGTCATCACTGCCAACACGCACTGGTCAAAGACTTTCGTCTTGAGAACCTGCGGTATGTGGGACGAGAAGATATTGCGTAGCTTCCCGAATGCTTATTTATGTGCCATATTGAATATTTAATGCCGTATTTACGTGGTCTACGATGCTAAAGGCTTTACGGAATCCGGCTTGTTCAGGAGGCTGGAAGTCGTCAAACCTGCGCGCGAGACGGTTCGTGATGACTTTCGAAAACAGCTTGTAGACATAGCTGCATAGTGAGATGGGCCTATAATTCTTAAGAAGGCCATTGTCACCCTTCTTTAAGAAAAGTATCACCACACCTCTGTTCCATGCCTGTGGTGTTTTACCCTCGAGTATGACGGAACCAAACAGCTTCTGAAGGACCTTAAGAACGGGTTTTCCGCCGGCCTTCAGGAGCTCGGCCGTAATTCTCGTTCTTCACCACGTTGCTCACAAGATACTTATGGACGATAAACCCTTGGAGGATTATCGAGTCCTCCCCCTCTCTTCGGACTTCAGATAACCCCACTATACTCCATCGTAACCTGCTCAATTCTTCCTCGAGTTCGGTGATCTTCTCGTCAGTCCGAAGTGTATGCGTGTTGTACGTTCCAGTTTTCGATGATTGTGGCGGTGATGGTGGTCTTAGCACCCCTTGCCTCACCGTGGCCTTGGCCGCTACCACCCCGCGCTTTTGGGGGGGGGGGGTGTCTGTGTGGTGCCGGACTTAGGAATAACACCACCCCATACTTCCCGTGGGTGTCGTAAAAGGCAACTAAGGGTCGTACCGGAGAATGGGCAGCAGCGTTCTCTATGTATTCCACCATACCATACTGCGATCGCCAACCTGCCTGCCAAGCGTGGCGATTATGGCAAACCCCCAGATTTAATTACTTAATATTAATTATCATTTAGGTTGAATGATAAACTTGCTATTATTTTCTTGATAAATAATGACATAGCCCTCGTGCATACCTACACTACCTATCGTCATTCGTTCTTCAGTCACTTTCAAAAGCGGGAGTGGCTTCTACATCACAGCAATACCGGTTTGTAGTTTGTACCGAGCTCAAGGTTCAACACTGAAAACCACAATTAAAATTCAACTAATATTTGAATGAATCCCAAAATCATGCTAACACAGCACATCTCAAAGTCTATTATTCTTCAAATCATTATAGTGTTCGGCGTTTAGGACCTACACTGGAAAATCTTGATTCCTAACCACTTTTTGTGCTTCACAATCGCCATGAGCTCAGTCGTTACATTTTGAGTCTTGGTTCTCTGTAATAAAAGCCTTATTTTGATGTTTAATGAAGTCGTTACGGACTTTTCGCACTCGGAGCTTTGTGACCGAGACCACAGTATAAATAAAGCCGAGACGGTCAGGTGACTGGTTTACGTGTCGGTTGGCGCCTTTTCAAATGAATCGCATTCTTGCTCATGGACTAGGGTTGCTGAACCATATTTTAAATGGCTTCTTGTTTTGTTCTCCGTATTTGACGTCAGCATAAATTAGCAAAGTACCTATGGCATTCGAGCAATATCCGTTATGAATGCATTGTTTGAAGGAAAACATGCGGAAATAACTTGTTATGATGTAAAGAAGTGGTAACCTAGTCCTAAATGCTAAATTAGATTGAAATTGTTGAATTGCTTGCGCTGATTATTATAAAAAGCGTCTAAAACTCTTGAAAGCGATGATAACCCTATCGCACAACCACCAACGAATATCCTTGTGAGTGTTTCCCGCATAATTATTTCGAGTTACGTGCATTTACACGAACACGCCTTCAACTTTCGATGTGTGTGTGCTTGAAGGCTTGTATGTATTCAGTTTCGAGGCCATAAGGTGATTGGCTCATTCGAAGTAAAAACATTTTTATCAACCGACACACGTTTATTTAGTAAAACATTTATTAGCTGGGGTTTCGGCTGGTTTTCCTAATTTTGTGTCACGTTTTAGGTGATGTAGTCATTTCTTAAAACTGCAGGCATTCCAAGTGACCACCTAGGTTCAGCCACACATCCCTAATATGAGTAGGTACTAAAATGTGTATGACGACCTCGTCCTTTATGTGTTTTGGTCATTATAAGTATGCTCAGCGTGACTGACATTTTCAGTTTGTTTTTTTAACCTTCCGTGCTCCCGATGCATAAGGCTTTAAAGAATTGGTGACGTCAACCATCAACAAAGTTGACGCAGATCGTCCAACGTTCTCCAATGTATCTTCGTTATTGTCTATTAAGTTTTCGTGAACCTCTCGATCCAATTGACCCTCGTTGTTCCAGTGGTTGTGCGTGAGCACCGTCACATCTGTCATACACATTAATTTATTGACTATTTCATGTAGAATCAGAATGTTTTTCAAATGTTATCGGCGTAACTATCAACTAATTTATCACGTAATTTAGAGATTTACGATTAAACGTGTACATAAAACGTGTTGTAGAATTAGAGTCGTCAATGTAAATCGGTGCATTATCCTACAAATATGGATCAATTCAAAGGAGGTATGTACCTGCTTTCTTACTATTCGATCATTTCGATGCCACTAAATGCTGAATCGTAACTTAATTAAAGTTACTATTCAGCTGAATATATAAATATATAAATGCTGAATAGTAACTTTATTAAAGTTACTATTCAGCATTTAGTGTAGTATAAAATTTGAAATAGCTAAATATTTTATAGAGTAAGTAAGGTTTTTTTACGGTAGGTAAGTAATAATGATGACTGAAATATATTTCAGTCATCATTATTACTTACCTACCGCCAAGCCACCCGCCAGCCGCCTTCTTGTCATACCTACACTTCTGTTATATAACAGAAGTGTAGGTATGACACAAGTCCACGGAGATCCAAGAATTTAAATAAAAACACAAATATTTTCAAGTTTAAACAAACACTCAAATGCAATAAAGGCATAGGTACGCAGGCCTATAGTGTTGGTTTCACAATAAAGTTGTTTAATAAGGACAAAGAGAAATCTTTTGAGCTGAAGCAGCGTCACCTAACATCACAACAACAACACCTGATCTACTGCCTATAAAGAAGAAAATACACGATCACGAAGCGTAGGTAGGTAGGTATCTATCTCGAACAAAACGTGCAAAAATATTATCCAAATCCGGTTCGCAAAATGTGAATTCATTTCAACATAATTTTCCATACAATATCGGAAGTACGTACTTGTTTGAGAGTAATTAGTTGGGTTGATCTCAACTTCCTTGTAACATAAATATTTCAAACGATAATTTAAAACTCTAAACATAGTCTCTCACGTTATTAATTTATGATTGTTTCCTTAAATCGGCTAAGGTCTCAGTCATTATTCTTACCTATCAACCTACCGTGAATAGATTTGTCCTTTACCATAATTGGCACAACTGCAGGGTAATTAAAAATATACGCTTTTACACTTGTATCTTCTTTCTATTTTAAGTACCTATTATTTGAATCAAAACCTCCGTTATGAATATTTATATTTTTGTTCTTTTCGTTTGGCGTCCACTTTTGGACATAGTCCCAATTGGCGCCATCCATGACACTCCTTTCACAACTGCCTACCTCATTAAAGTTAGATTCTTTTACAGTGGGGTAGAGACGCGATTGTAGAGGAGATTTTCAGGGTTCAGATTTGTATTTTTTTTTCAACTAAAATAACCTTGATAGTTAGTAGTTGATATTAAACAATTAGGTACATTTTGAGTCTTTACAAGAGTGCACTTGTAATTTCTAGTACATACATCCCATTTTTACTTTCAATTGACTAGAAAGTTACAATTACAATATCTTGAAGTTATCTCTTCAAGGACAGATCGAGCCACTCCCACTTGCAGCATCATGTTTCTGAGATGACGCTCACTCGAGAAATTAAGTCATTCGAACCATGCCCATGAGTCACTGTCCCGGCCGATTGTTTGCCAAAGGATCGTAGTAATGTTATGTAAAGAAACTACTTTTTGTTAAACTACGGCCACACACAGGGGTTTTGAAAGATTGCCTCAGGTTTTCAATTTTGAATTAATCTTTAATATACGTATTTAATTTTTTTTTAAGATGAATGTTCTAGTCGTAAAACTTAGTCATGCTGTCATGATCTTCAACAGTTGTTTCAATTAAGTTTCGAGAAATCAAATAAATAAAGGAAACCTGTCAAATAGCATATTATTATTGTGCAATTATTGACTTCTTCAATTTTAAAGACGGTGGCCCGTGTAATGAGATGACTTAAAACGCCTCGAAACTGCCTAAAGAAATAATTATGGTTTTCGTGCAACAATAGTTCTACGTCAAGTTATATAGTACGTATAGGTACCTATATATTCATGTATTTTCACAATGAGTGTAGTGTAGCGATATGGAGCCATGGTCACGAGCTATGCTATGCCTGCGTGACAGATATCGTGTGACGTCGGGGGGCTTGGTTGTGCCAGCCAATCAGCAGCTGCCACCCGCAGCGATCGTATGCGTCAGAGACGTAAAATAATGTGTTTCTTTCCTAACATAAATTCGGGCAAATAAATTAAAATGTGGCAACAAACTCATTGTGTGGGTGTGTCGTGCCGTAGGCATGTTCTTCAATGTGGCTTTTTGTTTCATAATTAACTAGATAAGAGAAATTATTTAGCTGATAGAACACAGCTTGCTGTTTTAGTACCTAAATAACAGACTGATACAGAAATGATGATAAAGCGGATTTTTTATGTTCCTTTAAGCCTGATAACTCGTTATCGAATCATTTTGATGAGATGTTAATCGTTACTAAACAAAAAATGGCTCATACTGCTGATGCAATATGATATTGACTTGAAGCAGTCTATTCGCATACTTGGCAGGCTTGCGCGTGTCGACCTATGAAGAACAAGCGTGTAGCTACATATTATGAATTGCACATGGTTGCGTGTTGTGCGATGCGCGTGCGCGCCACACCTCCGCGCAATCCGTACCGACAGAGTACATGCTCGTTCCAACGTATACGACTTTCTAAGAATAGGTAGACGTCATTAACCTCTGTGTTACTTGCGGTTTTCAGCAAATTTTGCTATTTTTAGCGATCCGTATCTCAAAACTAAATAACGGAACCCTTATGATCACTTTCAAGACCCTTTTTCTCAGGAACGGATAGAGGTATCAAGTTGAAATTCAAAAGAACCGATCAGTTATGTTACATGATTATACGTTTCCAAAACCAATAAAATTTGGCAAGAAACTAGGTCTCACAGTACAAGAGAAGGAAAAAAAAATGAATTGTTAATTTGTAGTAATCACTGTTTGTGCCAAACCATGTGTTTCACGGCGAAAGAAATCACCTACGCTCTTCAAGTGTAGGCCGACATTGAAAGCGATAAATGGGTAATTATAATAACAGATCAATGGCGTCTAGTCCATTATCATACTAATTTTGGCATTCCTAAACCACATAAACTATATAACAACTCTGGTGAAGATAAACCTTTGAAAGTCCGCAAGGCGAGAAGGCAGTAGCTTGGGCAGAGAGGACGCGATGGTTACAAGACCTCGCCGCCAAAGTATTCAGTGATCAATCTCTGTATCCCAATTTTGTTGTTTAATTTATCTGGAAGACAAGAAAATTTTAGCAGGAACACTGGTTTGGTGTGCAATAGTGAGAACGAGACTAACGGTAATATTAACAGTCCAGTGGTATTCTGCCGTGTTGATATTGTTTAATAAATTCAATCAATCATAATAACGAACGCTTTAACATGACATTTAGGTCATAAAGTGACGCAATTCATTGTAACAAGACAGCTGTTAAACCGAATTTACCGGACTTCACGTGTAACAACTTTACAACTTTTCTGTGTAACTTCTGACCGTCACATTCCAAATAGATCTATAATGTATTACACTGTGGTTGGTATTTCCACATGGTGTTTTCCGTCACTATATTTAGTTTGTGATACATCATCATACTACACCATGAATTGATGGCATGTAGGTATTTCTGGCGTCCGTCTACCTACAGTGCCTTTTGCCTTTAAGGACAATTATTTCATTCCACCCTAAAGGCATAATAAGCACTAGAATTCCTTTTCTACTAATGTATACATTTTCGTCTTGTTAACAGGAAGGTTTTTTTTTCCTGAATAAGTCATTTTCTAATCATATTTTTTCCTCAAATGCTAAAGAATTTTGTAGCTGGATATTTATATATATTTAATACTTATCTAAAAATTGATGACGATCAATTTGCATTTTATTTTGGTAGACAATTACTGTGTAGTAACTAGCATGTCATGCTGTGTTGCCACTTGTCTGCAAAGCCTTGGTAAGAACAGCGAGCGGGCATGGCGCATGGCGGGCGCTGCAAAGTCCAAGGTCTTACAGCGAAGTGCTTAAAAGTTCGCAGACTATTGGCTTTCTTGAATAGCCAAAGAGTGAGGAAATCTCGCCAATACTTTAAATTGTTTGTCAGTTCTTGGAGTATTGGATATTTAGGGGTTGATAAAAACTGATTAGGAATTTATGATACCTACCATTTGATTGATTTGATCCATCGATCACGTTAAGCTACGCTTGCCATAGTTGGTCCTTGGATGGGTGACCTACTTTACATACCAAGACACCTCCGTGTCTCGGAAAACACGTAATAAAGCCGTTGGTCCTGGCTGTCATTCTTGGATCTTTGACAGTCGTTACGGGTCGTCAGAAGCCAGAAAGTCTGACAGTCTATAAGATGATTTCACCAAACGGCTCGCATCGCATCGGATCAGAACGGATTTTATAATCTTTAAACGATACGGATAGTAGTGCTCTACACAGTACGGTACATGATGCCGGACGCGATCGGCTGTCGCCGCATCCGTTCGTATCCTTTCCGATCCGATGCGATGCGAGCCGTTTGGTTAAAATCATCCTTTACCTAGAGGTATTATAGTATCAACCAGTAACTGGGTTGTGGAGGTCAGCTAGGCAGTCGCTCCATGTCAAATACTGGTATCCAGCTCAGGGGCGTAGCTACCGCCGTATCTGCCGTATCAAGTCCCCAACTTACTTAGTTGGGAAAAGGCTAGGCAGATGATTTGATTTGATACAAGCTCTCAAGTCTTTCAGACCGTTTCTGAACTAGAAAAATTAAAAACATTGGTTTGTGCTCAAACCAATGTTTTTAATTTTTCTAACCTCGTACAATGAATAATCAATCGTACCTATCATTAATCGTATACCTATTGGATTTATGTTTCTTACTAGAAGATATTATGCTACTTCTACTTTGTCAGTAATCCATTAACATAGTGATCCAGTTTCACAAACTCGACATTTTGTAATTGTAGTAGGTAGTTACTGCTTATTGTTCTCTATTTTGTCTGTTTTTATAGCTTATTTAAACATAACTACATGGTACTAGATGCAAGAAAATGAAAATAGGACCAGTTAGTGGTCCTCTAATGTAATAAAACCGTTTTTAAGATTGGATTCATAAAGAGTAGAGACGAATAAAGTTTTTTTTTTTTTTGTGAAAATATCAACATAGCTGAACTA
Organism: Luperina testacea; assembly: GCA_927399505.1. Taxonomy (NCBI): domain Eukaryota; kingdom Metazoa; phylum Arthropoda; class Insecta; order Lepidoptera; family Noctuidae; genus Luperina; species Luperina testacea. Next base: position 13,023,219 of record OV656756.1, read on the forward strand.
TAAATACTACCTAAATAAGATTATAAACATTTTGAGTTGTTGCCATTACAAGGTATTGTAAATTGTAGGTTTATTTTTCGGAATTAAAGTATGTACCTTTATTTAAAACAATATTCATTTATTTACGCTGGGTACAAAACTATAATTGTTTGCCAATTTACTTATTATTTATGGCGTGTTTAGGAATTTTTGGAATTCGGTGGGTAGGTATTGGAAAGCCTAGAACTATTTCCTGTACCTTCCTGTAGTTAGGCACGTAGCTACATTATATTTTGCACATTGGAAACGAATTTTAATTCAGCACGAGCTGAATAATACTCGTTTATTCTGATTTTTTTTTAAATTCTTTATAAACTATCTAAAATGTCAATGATTTTGGTCACGATTTCGAACCTTTTAATTAATGTTTACATTAAATTTAAATACCTAGTAGTTTTGGACCCAAATTGACAAATTGTGGTACATTGATCCATGATCCAATATTCCAAATCCGATTTAAATGTAGGTATGTACACTCGCTCTTTCATGTGTGACTGCCAGCGAATCATGAAATCGTACAGACAATCAGACAACTGACTTGATTGATATGATTGTTGTCGATCAAGGCTGGAATTTTCCATTTGCCTTTAAAATGGAATAAATGTACTGACATGAAATACTCCCATCAAGGATAGATTGATCGTTTCGGTAGAAGACTGTTTATACTGTTCATCACATTTGGTCTATTGACGCACATTCAAAATACTTTGGTAGGCACGTTTTGCATGAACGTAGGTATTCATGCACATACCTACCCATAGATCTCAAAGAAAAGCGAGTTTGACTCTATTTGATGCACGAACTTCAAAATGGTCCGTGTGGTTCAGAATAAAACGGCTTTCTCTAAATTATTGTTTGCCGTAGAGGCAACCGAATATGTTTATAAAATAGATAGCAGTGCTCCTTTGCATTACCCATTTTACAAATGAAGCAGCACGGCATTTTAAATAATACTTGATTTGCCCTCAGTTTTGCCCGCGTTATGTTCAGCCTACAGCAGTCCACTGCTGGACCCAATTACACGCCACTTAGCTTGATTCTCGGCAACTCTCATCCAGCTGCTACCAGTGCGAAGATCGTCGCTCCACCTAGCCTGAGGGCGTCCTACCTTACGTTTCCCACTCAAGAACGGTCATCGGTTCTACCACGGTAATAATATATACAGTAGATCGTCTTCATACAAACGGACGAAACGCGGGCTATACCTACGCGCTTCGATCACCGTGTGCGCTCAGGCGGCTCGGAGTCGCGACTGTGCAACAGTGACGAACGGACGCCCAAGTAGCACAAAATAGCTTTATAATCGATGGATAACAGAATTAGCATATTATTATAGCTTTATAAGAAGTCTACATATAGGCATTATAAACCACTATACAGCTCTTGTAATGCTAATTTGGGCCCCAAATTATACAGCCTTAAGTGTAAGAATGGCATTTTAGCAGCATTATATTGGTTGTCTACCGGAATGATAAACGCATTATAATGGGCTGTGAAAACAGGTTAAAGCAGTGCGCATATGTTAAATGCGGCTCTTATACAGCTTGTAGCATTACAAAGGCAAAATAAAAACATTTTCAAATATTATTTTTAATTTCTGTTATTATTAATAAATCTTGTGTAAAAAGAACATGGATACTTTCAACAAAAAAATATAAGTGCTACAAGGCAAGTAATTAAACTCTTGTTTTTGTTCTCTATGAGTGAATTAAGGTTGCGAGTATCAGTTTACTGTGAAAGTATGTATATATTTGAATCAAATATTTCATGCGCCTTCAAATTAAAGAGCTATTTATTACAAAAATATTATAAAATATATGTGGAATTGTAAAAAAAAATATGCTCTTACGAAGAAATCTTTAGTTATAGTCATTATGATAACTGTATTGTACCGGCCGGTCAATACCATAGGTTGAAGTCCTTTCTAAAGGACTATTTACCATAAAATTAAATTTTAAATATTATCGATACAAAAAGCAAAATGGCGTAAGCATAATTAAAAACTTTAGGCATGCGGATGACATGCATACGACTTATTGCTTGTTAAAATTCTTGTCATTATACGTTTGTATAGATAAAGGCTATATAATATTATGATGAAATGCTTTTAAAAAGCTGGCATTAAAACAGCACCAATGTACACCGTTAAACAGTTGTGACCCATGCGAAAGGTCGTTATAAAACATAGAGCAGTTTTAAAGAATTTTAAAATGCTTTTTAATAGCCTAAGTCGTAATTAAGGCTTACATACGGCCTACACTTTTGTATAATGCTTACAGCTGTATTAGAAGCTGTATAGAGACATAAATTATGTCTAAAATAAAACCTTTAGCTGCACAAAAGATTGAAAAAGAGGATTATATAGCTGTAGGAACTACAAAGTTAATAAAATGCTGTTATATAGAAGCAAGACATTGCTAAAACCCTTCAAATTCTATAACGAAGCTAGAAGAAATTTTCTGGTCATCACTTTTTCCATTATATCGATTTTGTGTTACTTGGGCGGTGTGTTGTTTTTTATAACAATAACCGCGCGATTTTTTCACTAAAAATAAGTTCAAGTACATATTTAATATGACGAGTAGGCGATATTGTGCTGTTTTTGGTTGCATGAATTCGTCAATAACGCATCCAGAGATAGCTTTTTTTACATTACCTGGAAACTCGGAAAGGTAAGACTATTTTACTTACGAGTGGGTAGGTACATAATGTGTGTCTTTTTAATGGATAAGTATTTCCTATTACCTCCGGAAAAAAAGATGTCTGGATTAATAAATAAAGTGATTAAAGTAAAGGAAAGTGATAGACACGAGTGAAATAGGTAGTTATAGGCGGTTCATGAATCATTATACGGTAGGTACGCTTGTGTTAAAACCTCGGGGCATGTGTGTTTTGTATAATTCAAAGTAAAGACGTGGTTTTTATTATTAATAATAGTTGTTTATTGTACTGTGTGTATGAATAATACTACAAAAAAATTGGTTGTCTGTAAAGTCGATTTACGGACGATAGTTTAACGTGACAACATCATAACAAAACATTAATGAAATTATTGCATACTTTTATGAATAAAATTAATTATTTTTATTGAATAACTGTTACTGTAATAAGAATAACTGTTTCATGAAATCATCATTCTTTGGACTTACATGGTCTTAGAGAGTTGTGTTAATGACTTTAATGATTATAATTATGTAATAGTACATTACGATATTAGTGCGTTAAGATGTTATAACCAATACGCACGTATATCGTACGACGTTTTTTAACACATTTGCGAGGAAACAGAAAAAAAAACATTTCACAATACAAGTACAAAGAAAAGAAAATTTGAGAAAAATGGCGCGAGGATTATTTTCTGCGGTGGCTGCGTGAAAATGTTGGCAAAGACACTAGAGCATGCAGCCAAGTTTTTAAATTACCGAATAAACTGTTTTTTTTTTAATTTTAAATAAAATCAATCTGTGAATGCACACTTGCTTTCCCGCCATTTTAACAGCGCGCTAGCGCTGCCTACTGACTGGCGCCGCGCGGCGATTAGTTCGAAATTTGAATAGCAACAGCGCGCTGCTCACTAGCTGGAGTCGTGCGGCGGCGATCAAAACAACACGCATTTTTTTTAAACACTTCCTATTCAATTCACAAAGTATTTTATTTGTTTATATAAAAAGAAGTAGGTATATTTATTTATTTTATTATTTATGTACACACAGTAAAATACAATAACAAAACTAAATGGAAACACAAAGTAGGCAAATGTAATTAAAATACTGGAGGCGGGCAGCCCTATCGCATGTTTACGTACCGCGCGGCTGTAGGCATTTACATCAAGGTTACGGCCGAGATACAATACTGTATGTCTTTATACTGTGGTTCTACGTTTGCCCGCGTGAAAGGCGGAAATTATCCCACTTGACCGTACTAACTAACGGGCTAAAAAAGTATACTATGTCCTATCCCAGGTCATGGTCTATCGAAAAAAAAACACGTTTGTTATATGGGAGCCCCCTTAACAGAATAAAATAAATATTCAAGGGGGCTCCCCTTAAATATTTATTTTATTCTGTTTTTAGTATTAATTGTTGTTATAGCGGCAACAGAAATACATCATCTGTGAAAATTTTAACTGTCTAACTATCACGGTTCATGAGATACAGCCTGGTGTCAGACGGACAGCGGAGTCTTAGTACCTAATAGGGTTTTACCCTTTGGGTACGGAACCCTAAAAAGCTAACAAACAGACCGATAGACAGTTAGAAATACTTTGGCAACAGCCGTCCCTCATTGCAGGGGTCCCTGGGATACCGTATGTTTTTTAGCAGTGGCGAGTGTGAGAAACAAGACTTGAGGCGCTCTTTGGTTAACATTAAATGCAATAAAGGATGATGGGCAGATTGGTACAACCCTCCAATAGCGATGACATGTAATATCATTTGATAGGTATTTTTCATTGAAACAATATTTGTTATGGCAGCGTTATTTATGTACTTACATGATTTATAATAATTTACGCTTAGTCCACGAAAGATCATTACTTTACATCGAAATTTATTATTTCTTAAAAAAAAAATGATTTACACATACCTATTGTTATTTTATGTAGATAACAATATAAAATTACTGTCCAGACAAAATTGTTAAGTTAGAAATGAACGCTCTGTTTACCGAGTACCTAGTTAGTATTTTAGTAATTATATTAGGTACCATACCTATCTAATTAACGGATTTCCACTACACGTCATTTCAGACATGAAATTTAGATTTAATTGGCAATTAGACGCCTGTTTTGTTTGGTGTTTAATTGCTTAACGATGCGATGCAGATTACAGAAATGTATTTCAGCTTTACAAAAAAATATATTTTATTTTACGACTTTTGTTTCGTTCATTACCCAGCTCGACTACTGAGTTGAGTAGGTAGGTCCTACCTATGTCTGCAGTTCTGCACCCTAGGCCACGGTACCAACTCAACCACAAAACAAAAACTTAGGTGAAGTTCGAGTTGTCAACAGTGTCAATCTCTAGCATCGGTGGAATGACAGCTAATTTCACACAAGCTTTCACGGATTTATAGAGAATAGACCGGCTGTCATCCCACCTAGGGATTGTCACTATTGACAGCTCACTGCTGATTAGCTTCCAATCATGATGACCATAGCATATAGCTGAAGGCCAATTCCCGTAATTAAAAAACGTTCAAAATCTAGTCGCAATATCAACTCAGCGACAATCAATGTCACAAACTTGTCAAAAATGTAGAGAAATTAGAGGTATTTTTGACAGATAGATAGATCAGACTGCGGTCGGAGAGACTTTTTGAAAAAGCCTAATTAAAAAGTCATAATTCGAAGTTTGACTCTCGCCTATTTTCTCCTCCAATATTGGACCAATTTAAAAGATATTCGAGTGGAATGCTGTTATGTTCATTTCGGTATTCGGACTTGTTTTCAAATTCAGCAATATGAGTTATGATGCAGCCGCAGTAGTTGTTGATCAACATCCCAAGAAGGTACCCACGTAGGCAGACTGGTCCTGTCTTGTGAGAGCTTTATCAAGACAACGATTAAGGACAGCCATCAGTTGTCTACTCTCACTAATTAAGGTTTGTTAGTGAAATTATGGACTTTGAGCTCCATGAAAAGGGTTTACTAGAACTATACCTTATAACTATATATAAATACTTACTGAACTGATTACGTCATTATATTAGCCACCTGAGTAAAGTTTGTGATCGCTGTATGTATGTACCTACTTAGTAATGTACTCATCAATCTAATTCCATGTTCGAATGTAACAATGAGTAAAATCAATGGTTAACATCGAATCTCCAGAACTCTGCTCAAATGACGTTCTAGAACTCGCACCGAACTCGAGCGATTCATCTCGAGCGAGGCTCATGTGGCACCGAATAGCGGCCACGTATAGGTATGTAGGTACACACCAATGTCTTTGGAGTTTTGTTTCATAAACATCGAGTCATTATCCATTGGCCGCAGTCAGTCGCAGCGAATGGAAAGTTAGTACCACTGGCGGTTACAGATTTACAGTGCCGTATTGTTGATATGTTAAAAATTTATAACAGAGAGACCTTTTAGATTTTCTATGCCTTTTAGTGAATCTCCGGAAATTATGTACCTAACCTACCTATATCGAGTGCCTAGATGTTGATACCATTTGAGATCTGTGCCAGCCGTATTTGTCTTGAGTAGGTAATGAAACGACGGGCAGGCAGATGTCCTAATTAAAATTAGGCTATCTCTACTAGGTCAGCGAAGCAATGGTTGAGGTTGTTTTTGGTTTCTGTAAACTGATATTACGGTCACGGTAACAGAATCGTAGCCTCAATAAACAGGCGCCTTGTGGACGCGAAACAATTTTTATTACATTTTTAGTCACTTAGTGACTTCCTTACAACTTGCAAGCTTGCTGCAAATTGACTTGGGGCCTGAAAATAAAACAAAAATAGCTCTAACTCAAGCAAGCTATCGCGATCCTCATCACCACAAATATCTAGATAGATATACCTAGAAATAAGGTTTTTTTATGCACACCATAAATTTATGTTACAATAGATGATTTCATAAATAGAAATATTTTGACGCCTAATGGTAACACAATCATGGTCATAGAACACGTTAACTTTAATTTTGTTTACAACGACGACACCACAAAGCTTTAATTGGGTAGCCTAACAATGCTGAAACAATTAGCGAGCTGAAGTCAATGATATTTTATGTATACATTAAAGAGGTCCTTTATACCTAATATCATTGGCTGAAGTAGAATGTTTCATATTTAGAACTTATTAGCCAGAGAACAAAGAAAATTGTATATTTCTGGTTATTACATCATCTAACAAAAAGTAAATTAAAAAAAATAAATCGACTTCAAAAAGAAATTAACTCAAAATTATGAAATAACTTTAATTTCGGAAGTCGGTGTCTTGGGATCTGTATTTTAGTTTTTTGCCACCGACTTCCGAAATTAAAGTTATTTCATAATTTTGAGTTAATTTCTTTTTGAAGTCGGTTTTATTTTTATTAAATTACTCTTTTATGTCGAAATTTTTGGTCTTACTCTTAAGTAACAACTGGAATATTTGTTTGTAATAAGTAGGTAGGTAATAGTTTTGTTGTAAATATTGCACTAGAATTTGACCAAGGTTTTGAGATGTTTTCCCTTTGACACTACACCCGTAGCTCGTATCAATAAGCCAGGCCGTCACATACACGTACCTATTAGTCCATATCTTGAAAATGACTGAATCGATTTTGATGAAACTTGCACTGTTCCCTAAGTTGAAGTAAAATAGGTACCTAAGCCAATAAAAAGAAACCGGCCAAGTGCGAGTCGGACTCGCGCACCGAGGGTTCCGTACCATCATGTTTTTAAATTTTCGAGCGAGGCCTATATTCGTCAGAGAATTTTTTCAGCACCATCTCTTGACCGATACCTAATGGAACTAATGTAATTTTTGTTGATGATTTCTGAAAAAGTGTGCTATTTAGAGACTTCGTTTTATTTTTCCTGTAATCTTTACATAAACTTCTATCACATAGAATAATTTCAGATTTTTCTCTTTGCTAACTTCGGAGATAAGGGGGGAACGGTATTTTTTTAGGTACATTTTTCATCAAAAGTCGATAACTATGCGGCTTAAAAAAATTTTTGAGAATGTGCAAACTGCGCTCTTTCATATGATACCCCACATGCCCTAGTAGCCCCACTTCGAATTTTTCAGACCCCCTTTCAGTCCTTGTTGCAAAAAATATACTAAAATATACCAACTATATTGCAAATAAGAAAGAAATGAAAATATATGTCATTTCTTTCTTATTTGCAAAATAGTTGGGCCAACGTCATCTAAACCTATTCCAAATTTCAAGTTGATAGCATTAGTAGTTCTTGAGATATCCAGCTGTGACAGACAGACTGAGTCTCACCATACATACATACGTGTCGAATTGATAACCTCCTTTTTTTTTGAAGTTGGTAAAAATATGATAGGTAATCAAAGCAGGTAATAAAAACTTTGCCCCATGATAGCGCAGTTTTCAGGTAACTGATCATAACCAGATTATTCATTATCGTCGTTACCTGACGCAATCTGTATTTATTTATTTGCTGTCCAAGGCTGTCTGTAGTCCGACTCCGATGCATCGAAAGTACCTAATGATTGTACTTGCGGTGGCGACGCGTGATTGGCTCGCGGTGGAGGCCTGGCCGGGTGTGGCGAAACGTGTCATGCTCGATCCGAGCTCCGCTCAAAATAATACAAGGTGTACTGATTGTGCAAAAACTACAAGGAACTAAATTATTAGTATTTGTCAATTTAATGAACAACTCTCAGATATGTAGGCAGTTAACAAGGCTTGTTAATCAAGCACGTAATGTTTGCGTATTTTTTGCAGACTTCGACTCAATATAATATAGTGATATACTTATTGTGATTATTGCCTGTTGTAGTTGCCTTGTGAATAAATAAATAAATAAATAAATAAATATTTTGTTGAATCAATCGAAAGATACGAAACGCGAAACAATTTTGAATAGGTACTGCATCGAGGTCGCTTTGTGTTAGATAAATTATTGCTATCTAGGAAGTTATGTAAACTTAGAGTAGGTAATTTAATACTGCGAAGATTGTTTAATTGTTTAAATTAAAGAGCGAACTGAAATATTTTTAAGAAAAGATGAAAAATATGAAAATATAAGAAATTAACCACAAACTATTAGTTGTTGCGGTATACCTAGTCTTTGTTAATGGACGGACGTCAGTTAATTTAATACATAATTGCACAGAACCACACGACTAAGTTTCCTGTAATTACTTTAGGTAGGTACAACAACAAACAAAGTTCTATTTCACGAGAACTTCATGCACGGTCTCGACTATAATGAATTGAACTATTAATATCATGTCATAGGTATATTTACTCTGTACTGTTTATGAGGAATGTCGTAGATGAACCTGCTTTTTTCTACTCAAACAAGATAGCATGGACTTATTTTATCCCTCGAAGTAGCTCCACAAGTCGGCGACACGAGAACTTTGGTATCGATACCGGTTTCACGTAGTTAGGTACAGACGCCAATACATCAAGCTACCCGAAACTGTCAAATTTTCCCAATCAACTTTGAATTTTATGCTTTACCGATAAAGTTGAAAATCTATTAAAGAAATTTGACAGATTGTAGTAACTTGATGTGCTGGCGTCTGTAACTACACTACGGATACCAAGCCCGGCTAGCAATCGCTGGGGTGTCACGTAGACCAAAGTGCCATTTAGGATTTATGAGACAGCAACGTGCTTTCTTTACACTTTATGACTTGCCAATCATAAGTCTGTGAAAGGTGTGCATAAGCAGTTCTTGAGATCCGTATGGATGTAGGTAAAACTCTTTCAACAAGCGTTTGGATTGTAAGTGAAGAGACTTGCTTGTAAGCGGATTAAAATAAAATCATGTTACCTAGCTAATTATGTAGCTGTTTTTCCGCCTTGGTGTAAACACTCAGATGGATTTCTTGAAACAAAAAAATAATCAAAAAAGCATTCGTAATTCTAACGATGAAAAAATATAACCTAAACTGTTTGTCACAAGATTAGGTATCTAATCATGATTTTGCGACTCAGCTGTATCTAAGTAAACAAATTGATAACATTCCTCTTCTTATCAGTGACACACCTACAACTCACACAGCGAGTCATGATGAGAAGTTACCTACGAAATATATGATGGCACCGTGCCATACTATAACTACTATTTTCAGGCAATGGGCAACGACCTATAACAACAATAAATGTAATAACCGGCATAAAATTAAAAAAAAATACTCCCACATATTTTGGCATACCTATTATGCCGCTTGAGATTTGACTTGGCACAGATTTCAAAGCTTCTTAGAATGACGTATAAATAACCGTTAGTACCTACTATTAGTTATTCTGTGGTATAACGTCGAATTTATGGAAATGATTTGTTTTGACAGATTATTCCAACTGCTTCAATGGATCTCCAAAATCCATAACTGAGGATTCCTGGGTTAGCAAAGATATGCCTACCATCGAGTATGTTACCTACTTGGCGTGAGTTACATGATGAGTAGAAAAATAGTGGCTTTGAAGGTCACATGTTCTATTTTTGGAAAAAATTACTTATTGCACGTCTAGAGGTCGTTTAATTACCTAGTCTTCGAGAGCGTACATGAGCATTCCAGAACATACTGCACAGAATAGCAGTTAAAAAAGTATTAAAAGATGTTGAATAATTCATCGTTATTCACAAAGAAAAACAATAGCCAAGTCACAGGTTAACATGGGACGGAAAGATCAGGTCACCGCCGATGGATGTGCGTCGCCTACAAAATAATTCAATGTTTCAAGTGATCGTTATTGATTTGACATTGGCGCTGTCGATCAGAGATGAATTGCTACGCAGTAGGTGGTACTTACTTGGTGGTCGATAGGCATACTTGTATCAGTGTGAAACACTACACCTATGACGTCATGATTCCTGTAGATAGTGCTAATTGATACCCGTCAGTCAAAAACCTGTTAACACAAAACAACTTTTAAATTAATGATGATATGGGTAAGTGCTTCTTCTCTATTGCATTTACATCAAAGCAAGTTTTCAGATATACGAGTATTAGGTATTTATTATTTTATTATCTAGCTGCCAGTATTTTCGACTTGCCGAAAACTCAGTAAGAAAAAAGAAATTCCAGGTTGAGTTCCGGGTATTCCAATTCGCGGTAAGTTGACTTTATGACAATGCACTTGGATCCTGATAGAACGATACTGCGTTGCAAGTGTTGCAACAAAATGGTGGAAGGAGCTGGTCAGAATGAATAAGAATTGGTTAGCACTGGTTAAGTACGGAAAACTTCACCATTTTGCAATCTAACCAATAGGTACCATATGACTACAGAAATTAGGACTTCATTATGAACCAAATAGCTACAAACAGTTTTCAATTAGACGCTATCAATAGAGTTTCTGTCTTTACCGTATGCAAAATACGCGCATTGACGTGGAGTTGCAGAAACCAGCCCGTATTACCTAGAGTTTCTGTTTTCAGATTATCTTAACACAGTGTATTAAACGATTTAGGTACATAAGAGAGATTTCCTGGAAGACATAATCTTACATCATATTAACTAGCATGGCGTTGAGCGTGACGCACATGGCTTGATTAGCAAGCGCCGTCATTAGCTTCCAAATGTAATGCGTCAGCATCTCCTTAATAGTATTGTACAGACGCCAGCACATCAAGTTACTACAATCTGTCAAGATTTTCAACTTTATCGCTAGAACATTATTCTTTCAAGGTTCAGGTTTATTAGGAAAATTTGACAGTTTCAGGTAGCTTGAAGTGCTGGCGCCTGTACACACGTCTTTTAATGAGGGTTTTCTGAAATGACGTTCGCTAGGTGGCAGCACTGACACGTCAGGTCCAGGAGCCTATATTTTCTTTAGTCATGACTGAATGATGAACGAATGATGAACGTCATCATATATTTTATATTGGAAGACCAGTAAGAGTCTGACACTCTTGATGATTTCCCATCATCAAAAAAAAAAAGACCTCTCTTGTCACAGTGGTGCCAACTGGTGTCGTAAATTTTCACGAAAACATGGATTTCAAGATCTGATATGAATAGTCTTTCGTACTCATTGCTAAAGTTTGTGGAAGTTTATTTTGTAAGAACCAATGCACTCCCCTGTTAAATTAAAGCTTTGATCATACTTACATTTCTGATGCATCAGTTTAGCATAATTAGCCGTGACGAAATCAACTGCAACCCTGCAAATTTTTTTCCACAATTTTATTTTTTGTACTAAAACTTCTTCCTTAACTGATGAACAGTAACTGGAATATCAATTCCAGTTCATCCTTTTTACAACCTAGGATTTGATAAAGTGATGTTTTTTGTTGGTGAGCCTGTTTTTCGCCCGATCTTGCCTAATGGACAGCGATGGAACGAGCGTGCCCTGAATATGCCACTGCACTCTTGCTTTGAAAGCTAGTGTACTATAGGTGGCAAGGAATACAGACGCTGGCAGAGAGTTCTACTCTTTGGCTGGGCGCACAATAAATGTGGAGGAGAAGCGCTGACTAAGACTAATCGGGATATTAACCAAGTGCGAATGGGGGTACCATTCATATGTACAGTACATCTAGAAGTCCGGTAGTAAGGGAAATGTCACGGAGCTCCTGCGCACACTCTCTGAACTTCAATTGATCGTAGACGAAAATGCAAGCTACGTTTTGCCGATGTGCTAGACTGTGGGTTGGCCACCAGCGCCTCGTCGCCTATGAGTCTTTTTCCGATCCACTGAGTCAAGCAAGTGCAACTTGCTCGTCAACAAGCATTTTGCAGAGCCATTCCATAAGTGGCAGCAATACGCTATACAGGAACGGTAGGTCCGTTCTAATTGGTCTAATGTCTTGTTGAAGAGAGCAGATATGTGGGGTGCTAGTAGAGAACTTCCTGCCTTTAGTGCCTCTTTTGGGATGCCGTCTGGTCCACCGCTTTTATTGGATTTTAAACTTTCAATTTTTTCCCTGATTTCCTCAGTAGAGAACCTGTCCACACAGATAGAATCTTGAGTTGATGGTGGTTGGCAGTTTGTTGGTAACTCTTGATTACTACCTCGGATCGAGTAAAGGTTTTTATAAAATGTGGATGCAGTTTCTAGAATTTTTGATCTAGAGTCAGTTTTGTCGCTAGAAGAGTTTTTCTTTAGGCAAGGTATCCGTTGTTTGGTGGTGTTCAGTGATTTATAGCCTTTCTTCAGACTTCGCGACGACTTGAGATGTTCTTCTAATATTTATGTTTTATGTTCTTCGTATTCTTTTTGTTCATATCTTTTATTTTATGTTTGCGGCAAGATCTTGAAGCGATAATAATATTATGTCCATTGTTTAGTTGGTGTACAGTCTGGTTTCAGCTCAATGCTCCACAAGTGTTTAGGATTTCAGAAAGTTAATTTGTTTCAGGTTAGGTTTACTTTCTTAACCCTCTACAGCGAATATAATTTTGTGTTTTCTCCTTTTTTGTGTAAGTACCTACAGACGCCAGCACATCAAGCTACTACAATCTGTCAAATTTCTTTAATAGATTTTCAACTTTATTGCTAAACCATAAGGTTTAAAGTTGATTGGGAAAATTTTACAGTTTCGGGTAGCTTGATGTGCGTTTCAATGAATTCTTTTATTTTGCTCCTGCCAATCAAGCACCAAGAATTTTGTATAAATATAATAGGGGAAAGATTCAGTGGTTTTGGATTGTAGGTATAGTCTACAAAAGAATCAACAGCAGTTCCGCATCTAACTACAACCATTCAGTTCTAAACAAAGACAAACACATTTCCAGAGTTTTCTAGCATTTAAATAAAATTATGTTAATAAAGAGGAAGTGATAATTTACACAACTGACATCGTTGTTTAGCTTCCGTGATTTATTGCAGTAATTAGCAATCGAGTCAAGACAGAGTTCATGTTTAACAACGGTCTATAGTCAGTAGTACTAATGGCCAATGATCATAAACAGACGCATCATGGAATCGTGCCGAATGTAAATGAACTTATGATGTTTCGCTGTAGGTGAGCTTGTTATCACAACTTGGAAAATTACCATACAGTGATCAGGACGGGCATATGTTATGATACTTATGATTGGTCGTATTCTGGAACTCTCTGAATGGTAACAAAACTGAATGAAGCAAATCTTGTTCGTTGTAGGTACCTATATATATCTAAAACATTTCTTTGATTTTTTCGTTCTATTCGTGCCAATTCTTATGTAATAATATTAATTTATGTGGATTGCTTGATCTTTTATAAGAAATCTTGTTTGGAATTCAAAAAAGGTGTAAGTAACAGTTATATCAACAAAAACAACGACCAGTCGATTCTTGTTGACATTTCGGGGTTTTTTCTTTTAACATTTCGTTATGGTCACTAGCATTCTCATTTTTTTTTTATAAAGTCAACCACAGCAAATCATTAAATGAATGTTTATCAACCTACTTAATGTCAGCGTTGTAAGTAGGTAGTATATAATATGTTGAAGCTAAAACAGGAACTCATATTTATAATAGAGAAGGTGAACTGGTGGCGGCTAGAACGGGCTACGCCCCTGACACATTAAAAATGTTGCTCATTCGAATTTTTTGTACCCAATCAATATAAGAATGTGGCTACAGCAGACATTGTAGTGAAGGATTGTGTCGAAGGATTGCCTCATTAAGAAATCACAAACGTAGATTATTATAATACAATAGGATAAGTATTTTATCATAAGTGTACCACGTCGTCTGCACTTATCACAATGGCAAATTATTATACCACGTGTTGAAATAAATTCTCATCTTGTTTTATTCGCTGTGTACCTACTGTAGTAAATATCATCACTCCCAGCCACCATGCAAAAGGAAAACCTTTTTGAACATTATTACTATTTTTCAAACACTGTTCAAACTCAAAGCATTAAACCATTAACAGGCACTTTTGAATTGTCAAGAAGTTGGTCAGTCAGAAAATATGAAGCTAGTTGCCCATTCTAAAGCGTAGGTACCTATGGAGAAGAACGGGCAAGAAACTCCATGGACACTCTTTTTAATTATATTTTACAAAATTATTAGTTACATCATTACTTTTGAATTTAAAACTATGTAATGTGAGGACGATGTAAAAAATAAAAAAAGACGTACGCGTTAAAAGCGTCCAGAGTACAACAAATAGTACCTACTTAACAAAACAACAATCTAAAAATAAAATAATTAAAAATAAGCCGAGTCAGCTAAGTGATGACCAGCCCCAACTGACGGCACCCGTTCACGAACATGACGCATAGATTAGCACCATTTAGCTCAACCATTTTGAAGGGAGCTAAATGATCCAACACACACGCCACCATAAAAGATGAATCTACCTACTTTAGCCAGTCTGAAACCTGGTTGAACTAATAGGTCCTTATTTCTAGTAGGCACTACAATTATGTCTTTCACCTCTTTTACTAAAAAGATGTAAATTTTTCCTTACATAAATGATGTTTTCATAGATAATTATTAACAAGGTACCGTCATGATGTTAATTTCCTTAAACAGTTCCCTTAGAGAATCTATATTATAATACATATATGGTGGATGACTCTTTTCTGCAGAATAAAAATAGAAGCGAAGTCTGCAGCCCGTCCTCAAAGTAAAATACCGTAAGACATGATACTATGAAAGTAACTAAAATAGACTAGTGTCGCGGTATCTACATCAGTAAATTGACGGATTTTCCTGACAGCATAAGCTGCTGAACTTAGCCGTCCTGCAAGAGATGTTAAATGAGCCCCCATTGTAGCCTTGAGTCGAGCGTGATCTGTGATATGTATGATTAATGTTTGAATACCACACAACATTGAAATAAAACGGTAGAAAACTGCTACTAATTATAGCCATATTTGGACATGTTGATTTGAAAAAACTTATGAATAACTTATAACATATTTCCTTATATTGAACTGACTGAAGTGATAACTTCACTAACATTACCAACGTCATTTTTTTCTCTCTGTAACTCGGCAATCAGATGGACACAACATAAACCACTTCTCTAATACTTTGATGCTATTCTGTAAAAATCTCACCGTGAGAACTAAGGTGAAGTGAGTTTGTTTTTACTAGGAATTTACACTATTGATAGCTCACTCCACGATCACTGCACCTAAGTTCTCACGGTGAGATTGAGATTTTTACAGAATCGAGCGGCTGGTATCTGTTTAGGTTTTTTGAGACACTTTTCAAGTAGATGTCTAATTCCATCCTGACGAATCTATCTTGTACGGTTGAAACACTATTTCTTTTTAATCTTATAAGTTGAAGGCCTAATCTCTTAGTCTGAGGGCAATCTCATTTATGTGCTATGAGAGTATTTTCTGGCAGTTGCTGCTATAATACTTAATAAGCTGATTTTGATAGTCTTTTTAATATCAGGGCAAAAACCCTACCTTTTTTTTTTCATAATGGGAAATCATCAAATGACCTTTCCCGCTCTGGGTGGAGCGGAAGGCAGTGTCAGACTCTACTGACTAAAACCCACCCGTGTTCCTTCCTTAGCCCTTTATGTTCCGGGCCAGCGGTAACCCTTTCGGACAATCCCGCTGACCCGGCAGGCTTCGGCCCTGACGGAGATCAATGGTTATCGCACACTTTGCTACTGATTAGATTCATTGCTCAGCAGTTTTTCGATGCGGATGCCATCCAGGTGGATACTATAAAAATTGTGATTTTACTAGTATACACCTGGGTGACATCCGCTTACCACTCAATACCTGCGAGGTCACTGTGCAACACACTATCAGTAGCAATGGCTTTAATTTTGACAGTTCAACAACATTCATTGCGTTATTTACGTTATTGAGCAGAATTTTTTTTTCGAACATAACATATATGAAGCAATGGATAAGCAATATATTTCAAAATGATTCAGATCGAGATTGCTGGTGTTACACAATTCAGGTGCTGACTTTACTGAAACTGATCGTAGAATAAATAAAGCATCTTTGAGATTATTAGCTCCCTTTATTTTAAAACAATACATCTAAGATGTTTTACACTTGAAGTATGTATATTCGCAGTTTATTTGCCCATGCGCTGTATGGACCACTCCTGCTGGCAGAGGGGGCACCGGTTGTTCTGCTTGACCCAAAGGGACATGCAGCAGAAGTGGAAGCTGTGGTTACATTCCCCCCACACCACCACGCAGTCTTGTTTGCCGTATGAATCCTTCTTGCTCTCGCCCTGGCAACGCAGACAGGCGTCTGTGGAAAAGAACAGATAAGCTTAGCACACACACTATATTATTATGGCTTAATATAGCACGTAATACTAAAGTCACGAAGAGAAATGAAGACGGATTAGGCTAGACATTCTTATCCAGCAGATAAGGCCACAAGCAGACGCGACGCGACTGTGCGACGCGATTCTGGTAGAACAATTTTCATAGAAATTGTTCTGCTAAAATCGCGTCGCACCTGACTGCGGGAGCCTTTAGTTAAATATTTTTGCAAGACAATCTACCTACGTAGGTAGGTAGATTGTCTTGCAAAAATAAAGCTAATATGTAGATATAAGCTTAGATACAGCAGTGTCTAGTAGAAACTTTTAAGATCGTTGCACCCTGTATAATTAATCATGTAGTATGGTCGTGACAGTCATGGTAATTGCTTCTTGTTGATAAAGGTATCAGACGCTTAATTTTTTGTTAATTTTTTGTGTTGTGTACATCAAAAGAATAAAACGAATCCCTTATAGGATGACGTAGTTGCACCTACGTCTGTCAAGACCCTTTCCACACATTGTGATACATTATATAGATAGGTACCCACAGAACTGAAATTCAGCTTTATTTTGGCGCAGCCGTGAGGCACACTTTCCTGCTAATTTCTTACATCGGGCTTTGTTTTTATCTGATGTATTGTGTGTCTTTTAGTCTGTGCTAAATAAATGTATAATTCTTTTTTTCTTTTGTAACCGGTTACACATCGCCTATATCTACGCCAGTAAACAGTCTTATTGGGTATTACCATTGATTTTGTGTATACTACTAGGGTAATTACCATTCGCATAAGTATTTTTAGTCCTTTAGTTTTTCCCGCCTTATTTATATCAAGGTCTATTATAAAAAGATTAGTCGAACTTATGTAGGTATCTTTAGGGTATCTACAACAGTTACAACACTAATTACTATAGGTACTGGACTACTGGTATAGTCCAGGAGCCTACCAGCCAACTCAAAGCTCAATTGCAGTCCGTTATATAATGGACTGCGACTCGTACGTCGTTAATTAAGGAACATAAATGCTGGTATTATTACGATACCGAGGCCATAGCGCTTCACGTCACTATTTTTTAGCCCTTGTATGTGGAATAAATATGTATAGGTACTAATATAGAATAATGTACCTACGTAATTGTTATGGAATTTAAAAACATAGGTATCAGTAATTGCATTAATTGTCATGCAAATGTTTCACAGAAAAACGACATTTGCGATTAGTTCCGTTTTGCGCGGATTTTACTGACGTTGACGCAATTTAAAAAGCCCTGCTCTAAAGATTTGAATAACTATGCAGTCAATAAAAATAACTAGTTGAACTTGACTATCAACTACGTTAGGTATCTACCTACTCATTAAATAATCTGATCTCACAACAAGCTATTATAAAAGTAAACGAACAACAAAACATAATTAATTACGAACAAAACAGAATTAATTAGCAACATTTGTTTTATGAATTTATTTTACCCGTGTAATGGCACGGAACCAAGAACTTTCCACTTTCTAAGAAAGACCGTAAGAGATCACAGTAACCTTATAACAGGTACATAACAATAATTTAATAAAACCATGAATATTTTAATTTGACAGCGTCGAAACTAGTTTTAGTGCGACACTTTTACATATTAATTTGAATAACTAATTAGGAATTCCATTGGAATGACACATAACTTCCCGATGAGTTAAAAACAAAAGTTATGTTTGAACATCGTTCTAGAATAAGAGTCTGGAACTATCCATCACACACTCTATACATTATTGTTTGTATGCTAATTTATTTATGTGTGTACCTCTACACATGTATACCATATCAGTGGGTAGGAAGTAGTTTGCATGTAAATTAGAATTATAATTAAAACTAATGTTCGCAAAATAATATTCGGAAAAATATTTCAGGATTTCAATCAAGAATTTTAAAGTCAGTTGATTTTCTTTTGTCACAATCATATTTCATACTGTTTCAGTACATTACGTAATGTTGCAAATGTTATTAATTACAGGTGATACAGTAATCACATTACAAATATTTGTGCTATGACGGCAGCCAGCCTGTAGAATAAACAACGCGAGCACGTTGCGTTACAGTAGCTACATGTTCCTGACGTGATGTGTCAATGTTCAGGTTTACATGTTACACGCTGAAATACCACAATAAAAAAACCACGTGTTTCAGTCAATAAAATGTGAGATTCGCACGACACATCTCGGATCTTTGGCAAATAACTTGAAATTCAAGAATTCTGTAGAAGTTTGTATTACCAACTTCTTTTAAAATTCATTAATTTGGGAATCTTAAGCAATAGTTTAGTCTTTTATTTCTACTAAAATTATTATCGTCACGTCTCATGCTGAGAGACTGCACGGGATATAGGTATATCTACTTAATAAAAATAATTTTAATCACAAAAACGGCAAATTTTTGTATGAAGTTCAAGGTTATCTAGCTTGTTTCTGTTTGATAACTTTGATTACCTCCAAAAATTTTATTTTTATTTATTTTACCATTTATGTACACACATATATAAAAACAGACACGAAATAAAACAGAACAGAAAAATAGGTACAAAGGTGGTCTTACTATATAATTTGATTAAACACTAACAATAATTACTGGTAATCGAAAAATCTAAGTTCAGGACATAAAAATTCAATTATATCTATCTTTTGCAGATGTTAACGCTTTTGTATGTCCGCGTTGGTTAAACCCCACAAGAAAGATGGCCGGTATCAAAATATCATCAAATATCTACCCGAATATTTTCGTGTACTTAGTGATACTAAAAATTCTGAAGATTAACAGCCTTTTCCTCCTTCCTATACGACACATCAAAATATTTAAAGAGGATGCCAACGGGAAATGCGTCAAGCAACTTCTTTGGACTGAATACTAATTTATTTAATAAAAATATAAGCGCTATTTTCGATAAAAGTAATTTTAACTATTTATTATGAAATTGGGTTTGTTACGTCGTCTACTCTCCCAAACAGTACCTATCCAGGTTACAATCAAAACGGTTCTGGAAGTTTAATGGTAACAGTAGGAGTACTAAACTGATATGATTATAATCATATAGGTACTCCAAAGAGCAGTGGTGGCCCAATGGTGTCGGCCCTGACTCACGAGTTTGTAGGTCGTGAGTTCGAACCCAGCCAGGCACTTCACTCTGTGTATTTAATTTCATCACCACTGTTCTCAAAACGGTGAAGGAAAACATCGTGAGAACCAAAAACATCGGAGACATGTGACATGCACCAACCCGCACTGGGCCCGCGTCGTGGATTATGCGCCACTCCCTCTCACAGACAGGTCTGTGTCCCAGTAGTGGGAACATTATAGACTGATGATGCTACGTACTCCCAATACCAACATTGTCTCTGATCATGACATAAAATAGCATAGTCGTCTATCCAGTTATTAGAATCATATAAGTCGCTGCCTACTAAATTATTATTCATCAGATTGAGATTATCTCTACATTCCAATAATTCAGCTTTACCACGATGTTTAACTATATTTCCATGTTCTAAGAATCGGTGTTCCCTGGTACTTGAATAAGATATTATTACGATGGTTTTGTTAATATTACATTTATATTCCGCACTCATGCACGCATTGACATTTATTGCCTACCTGTATATTAGCCATAAATATGCGACGTGTAATTTAAAAATAAGTAGGTATTTCTAGCCTCTCTATTGATATTCAGTCGGGTGATAAATCGGAAATTTTCCATAGCTCATCCAAATTCATGGATTTACTCAAATATATTCATTGGATAAGCATAGACAAAAACGATTTCGGAAAAACATCGGTAGTCGTCTTGTAAGAGAGAATAATATATGTATTTATACGGTCGGTAGACGGTCTACGACTTTGTAAACGAAAATAAACAAGCCACTTAGTTGTCAACGGAACGCTAAATGGCAGAACATTTCAGAAGATTGTATAGACGCAAGCACATCAAGCTACCTAAAACTGTCAAATTTCCCCAATCAGCTTTGAACCTTATACTTTAGCAATATAGTTGAAAATCTATTAAAGAAATTTGACTGATTGTAGTATGTTGATGTGCTGGCGTCTGTACAGCTATCTTCTATTTAGGTATATAAATAAAAATGAAATGCTGATCGTTCGTATTCGTAAGCGCATCACTTCACAACGTCTAGGCCGATTTGGCTATTTTTGGATTTAAAATGTTCGTAATAGTCCGAATTAGTTTTATGGAAAGAAAAATTGGAAAAGTTTCTCGGAAAAACTCATAGTCCTTTTTTCTACGGGATTTTTGTATGAAATTTTAGAGAGTAGAATGTCTGACGGGTCAGCTAGTTTACAATACTTGTACGCCAGAACATCAAGCTACCCGAAACTGTCAAATTTTCCCAATCAACTTTGAACCTTATGCTGTAGCGATAAAGTTGAAAATCGATTAAAGAAATTTGATAGATTGTAGTAGCTTGATGTGCTGGCGTCTGTACAGTAAACACGTGAAATAAGGTGGTGTACTTACTCACTAATACAGTGACCAATGAAAATTCACAATTTAGGCGACACCGCCCCCAATCAACTTCAATCACGACAATGCAGACGCTGTGCGGACGATGTTTACCCGATTTGCGATATTGACCTTTATTCTAAAAAGTGAATTGATACTTGAATGTATAGTAAGTAACGTATAATTTAGGTAGAAGATATGTATAAGATGGACCTTTTGTTCTCCATATTTTTTCTTCAGAAATTATAAAGCTCTTCCATCGAGATATAAGTATACTTATATCTCGATGAGCTCTTCACAATTTGTTGGACGTTATACAAAGATAAAGGAAAATCCTACTTTTTGTGGTGCTCGGAAAGGTGGTGTGGTTGCGTTACTATTTATGGTGACTACCTAATGATGACTGAGCTAAATCGAACTAATTTATTAAGTGTTTCCTAATTTCATTAACTCTTATTTTATCTAAAACTTTTCCACAAACATCAGCGACATTGAGGAAAAATTCCCAAATAACGGGGGGTAAAAAGGAAATTGAGTTTATATAATGCAAAGATAGTCTTACAATCTTTAGCAGCTCCAACAGTATTTTCAAGTGTTAATCAATTAGTTGTGGTTGTGGAGCAAGACCAGCATTGAGCCAGGCATTTTTATCAGCGATGTAATCCCCTAACTTATAATATGCCTGCCTTTATAGAGTGCGATTTATAGAAGACTTGAATTTTGTCTCATTCAGTTGAAGAATGTGGGGAGGTATTTTATTATAACATTTTAAGCAGTACCCCATAAAAGTTGAGTCTACTTTAGCCAGTCTAAAACCTGGTTAAACTAATAGGTCCCTATTTCTAGTACTATAATTATGTCTTTCACCTCTTTTACTAAAAAGATGTAAATTTTTCCTTAACTACATGATGTTTTCGTAGGTATACAGGGTGTTATTGACAGCCCTCCGCAAACTGATAGGGTGGCTTCAGTACATCATATTAAGATAACCGGTACATGAAATTCTTTCAGGAACATTAAGGGAATCCAAAAAACTAGATTTGTTTTATTACCGTGCACGCAATGTATCGTTACCGTGGCAAAACGCACGTAGCGGACGGCAGCGCAGCGAGCTTGAGCAAGGCTGCCCCCGCCCCCCGCGCGCTCCCCGGCGCAACATCCATTGCTGTTTTTTTGAATTCAGCTGTTTTATTTACATAAATGGAGTGTTGCATACAGAGAATGTAATTTTACACTGAAATAAAGGAATATCAGCAGAAAAAATAATAATAATAAAATAATACATAATAATAATATAAAAAATTTTTTTTTTTTCCTGAGAAAATTTCCAGTGGGATATGATTCAGAATAAGGAGCTGAATCACTCCTGTGTTTTTGTGGAGGGCTGTCAAAAACACCCGGTATTGACAAGGCACCGTCATGATGTTAATATCCTTAAGCAATTCCCTTAGACTGCCTTAGAGAATCGCGTCTGCGGAGTTTATATATGGCTCTGATAGCTCTTTTCTGCCGAATGAAAATAGAATCGATGTTCTCTCTTACAATCCCAACTTTTTGCAGGATCTTGAAATATCAAATCAAAATATCGTACACGACGAATAAAAATTAGTTCGCGTACTATAAAAAAATAATAATTACGTCAAGATTAGCAAACTATAGCAAGTTTTTTTTTTTTCAGATCATAATAAAATAAGGTTTGAGGTATATTTTTCTATAGGTTTTGTTGCAAACAGTAACGAACTGTTATAACTTTTACTCTCGTAAAATAAAATTTATTTGTAAAATTCTATAGTAGTATTATAATACTATAGAATTTTACAAATAAATTTTAAACGACAAAAGTCAGCATCTATTTTATTATAATAAAATAGATGCTGACTTTTGTCGTTTTGAAATTAAAAAGCAACAGAGAACTGCAATTTTTACTGAACGTGTACGTCAACCGATTGTAGAATGTTTGAACCGTTGCTAATCTTACATTTTGTCATAAACCTACCTTCATATTTACGCATTTTGATGGAGCAACTATTCGAATAATATTTTTTTGAGATCATCAATTTTTCAAAATTGGTTTTTGACCGTAACCGGCCGCTCTGTGCGACCGACGGCGACGTGCGCCCGCTTGTCACTTTGCATTGTGGCGCGAAATTGAAGCTTGCTTTGCGTAGGTATTAGTAGATTCAATTATTTTTGTGATTTCAAGTAACTAAATGGAATGTACTTTGTGTAAATTATTTTATCACCACTGCTCTCAAAACGGTGAAGGAAAACATCGTGAGGAAACCGGCATGTCCTAGAACCAAAAATTCGAAGACATGTGACATCCACCAACCCGCACTGGGCCCGCGTGGTGGATTACGGCCCACTCCCTCTCACAGAGAGGAGGCCTGTGTCCCAGCAGTGGGAACATTATAGGCTTGTTATGTATATGTAAATGGAATGTATTATGTAGGTAATAATGATGAATGATTATATGTATGTAAATGGAATGTATTATGTAGGTAATAATGAGTTTGTGTAGGGCTTGATGGGCTTTATTTGATTGCTTTTGTGTGAAGTTATATTATGTAGGTAAGTATCCATGTCCCCAAACATCTTAGGGTGGGCGTCAGACCATTCTGGGGTGAGCATGGCACACCCCCTCCCTTTATACGCCTTTGCACACAACTTCAAAACTTTGTTTCGCTGAAAAAAGGTATGCAAAGGTTCGCCGATGACATCATTCAAGATGTATACTGACGAAATAATTTGTAACGATAGTATAATTTGTTTAATATTTGCCAAATATGTACAGAGTATTCAAAAATATGACATCAAAATACTAGGAACTAAAAAAAGAGTTTGTTCAAAAAAACATGGACAAAGTACCTACTAATAGGCGACTGAAGTGATAATTAAAAAAACTGACATGACACTCGTATCTAATACTTCGAGAATCAAGTTTGCCAAATCATCCTATAGAGGTATGAGGAACAGGGCGTAAAGTTCACTCAACCTATCATTAAAATAAAATTTCTATCATTTCAGAAAAAAAATAAAAAACTTCATGTTGTTGATATCATCATCTAACCTAGCCTTTTCTCAACTATGTTGGAGTCGGCTTATCCAACCGGATGCAGATGAATACCAGTATTTTACATGAAGCGACTGCCTATCTGACCCCCACATCCCAGTTATTGTGTAATACGATAGGGGAGACCGGGTACGGTTGAAGCAGGGTACGGTTGAAACAACGCTAATAACTCGTAAACCATTAGCGATGTGGTGAGGGGTACAAGGGGAGAAAGACGCGGCCCGCGAGTCCGGATCACAGTGACGCGTTGCACTTCGCGTTCTGTATACGTTTCCAATTTTTTCGACGAGAAGTAAGTATTTTCTACTGTTTTCTTTTTCAATAGTAGATTTTACAACAAGTGCACAAAACAAACCATTCAAACAAATGGTTTTGTGGACGAGTTATAAACTCTGCTTTTCACTTCGATTGCGAGGAAATAAAACAGTAGGATTTTTCTTATCTCCAATTTACAAAATTATCGTAAACTTTGAGATATTTTTCCCGAGACTTTGGCGGTAATATCTGTTGCACAACTCTCTGTGCATTGATTTCCATAAGCGTATTAGGAGAGACTGTTAAATCCTCTTCTTCACTGGACATTTTTAACAATTTTAGCAAATTGAAGAAATTAATAAATGCACGAAAAAAGAACAAGAGCTGTTTCCCGCCGCTTTATTTTTTTTTTAATCCTACGACATTGATATTAGGCTGCAGACCTATACAGCCTACTATTAAATTAATTTTGTAATAATAATTTTCTTAAATCAACTAACCTACCGTACTTGAATTAAAAATTTTAATATCTATTATATCTTAAAAAACACATAAGACAAATAAATTAAAGTAAATATTATATAATAACAAATTCTATCTATGAACTTCTTATCGCATTTGGCTGTATGGCTCATTTTCTTTGCCTTAATATAATACATTAATTATGAGTAGATACGTTAATGCCCTTGTGCACAAAATTCGATTTTGTGCAGCCTATACCCTGCACAAAGAAGCACTTTCAGAGTATGAGAAGTGAAAATTACTTTGTTGATATTAGCATTTGCATTTTGAGTGATTTTCTGCTTTAATAGGTAATAGGTAATACGGGCTGGTGTCCGCAACTCCACGTTAATGCGCGTATTTTGTACATTGTTAGATTTTGAAGGTTCGAAAACTGTGATTAGTTTTTGTTGTTGTTGTTTTGTCTCGACGCTATGTTTGTTTTATTAGCGGTTGAGGGGTATGGGGACGGATAAAGAAATTATTGTGGGTACGATTGAAACAATGATATTGATAAATTGATAACCGTTGCTTTTTTCGTTGTAGATGCCCAGACAACGTATCAAAAAAACTTCAAGAGGCGAGTGTGATATAACTCAGTACGAAAATGCGTATGAAGAAGTCAAAAAAGGGACTTCCTTACCAAAAGCTGCAGAGATGTACGGAGTTCACCTGCTGTTCAGCTTGTTTTTGTTCCTACAGATAATTTGAGATATGGAAATCTTATAATATCATTTAAGGCCGCTCTCTCGAAAAAAGCTTGAAAAAAGCATGCAGATGAAGCCATTTTTTGTCGGCATTTACAGAGAAATTACATCTGAAAAAAATCCTTAGTAATCTTCATGATATAATACGTAATTTGGTTTAGCCATAATTTTTCTACCGGTATCACTTAATTTAAAAAAAAATCACCAAATCACCTCCAAATCATTGAGATGAAACCGTTTTACTCCTTCATTTTTTATCAAAAGAGTGTAAAAAAATATATCTACATCTTCGCAATACAAAGGAGAATAATTTGGTTTTGTTACTTTTTTAAAATATGTATTATTTTTATGATAATAAATTAAAAAGGCCTCTGATAAAGGACTGCGACTACATCACCCCCGCACTCGTCCATAAATTTAGTGCGGGGCGCATCGTGTTGCTAGGTGGACGTATGTCGCGTTGCGAGAACTCCGCACTACGAAATAAAATCGTAAAATATTACTGCAAAAACAAAAAGTGTACCTACCCAAGCGGGGTTTTATGAAACTTATGCGCTGTCCATTACTCTGTGTACATAGGTACTGTTTATAAAATACCTACCTCATTCAAACGAAAGTCGTAAGTACTAGTAGTGAATGATCACAGAAGGTCCACGTCCACGAAATGATTCAGCCAATATTATAAATTTTACTTTTCGGTGCCTAAGTAAAGTCTATTATTCTGATGCGTTGCGATTATTTGTGACATATTGTGACACAAAACTGAAAATGCTCCTAAAGTAGGTATTAATTATGATTATAGGTTACGTACTTGCTAATAATTTGTCAATTTAT
Source organism: Luperina testacea (assembly GCA_927399505.1). Taxonomy (NCBI): domain Eukaryota; kingdom Metazoa; phylum Arthropoda; class Insecta; order Lepidoptera; family Noctuidae; genus Luperina; species Luperina testacea. Next base: position 13,049,959 of record OV656756.1, read on the forward strand.
TGATTACCGGCGTAATTATTTTCAAATAAAAAAATCAAATCAAATCATTTATTTGCATAAAACAGGTTCAGTGGATGTTAAAAAAGGTCAAATGGTACACTGTTAATAACCATATAAGGTGTGCAAATATAAAACAAGAATGTTAACTGTTAATTTCACTATTCAATAAAGTACGGACGCCAAGCACATCAACCTATTAGATCCGAAACTGTCAAATAATCGCAATCAACTTTGAACCTTATGCTTTAGTGATAAAGTTGAAAATCTATTAAAGAAATCTGACAGATTGTAGTAACTTGATGTGCTGGCGTCTGTACAATGTCATTGAAAATAAAATTATCGTAAATACAGATCAGTCAACAAAATAAGGAATTAAAAATAATAATGTCATACAATAGTAAAAAGTAGTAGTTCAATAATATATATGTATATACAGGCTGGATTTTTTTAACCTCACCTAGAGAGCAAGTACTCTAAACACTGGAGATAGCAAATTTTACTCAAAGGAAAATCCCTTCATTAAAAAAAAAACAAATCTGCAATCAAAGATGTTCGAAAATTCGCTTGCCGCTCTCGGGAATCGAACCGCCTAAAATCCGAAAAAATAATACCCTGTACTTTTATGGCATCAATCGATAGGGTCAATCCATAAGGATCAAATCTCTCTATGGCAGATCGAAAGTCGAATACTTTTTACTCGACTTCTATCGTCGCGGGTGACATCAATCAATCAATTAAATCAGCCTATCGCAGACCGCGGGTGGCACAGACTACATAAAATTAGAAAATCAAATTGGTAGTCATGTTTTTTATTATAATTATCACTTATCATTACTATCCATGTGGGCTAAAGTGGGTCAATAATATTATTCAACTAATTAAATCAAATAAAAAAATCATTACCTATACGTAGTGAATCAATTAGTTCTACCAGAGAAGTTGAAGGTGATTCTGTTGATTTGGATGTGAATGTATTTTTTTTTACAAATTATGAACCTATATTTTTGTTTTACTTGTAAATATATGTATAACTGCATTCATTTTAGGAACAAGATGATTTGGGCATTCAAAAACTACGGTCTCTATTGGATGACATGGTGACTCACAAGCATCTTGTAAGGTCTGTCGAAGAACTTGAAGATTATTCAGCTGAATTTTAGTTATAATATATTTGTTTATAAAAAATATAACAAATAATATGACATACACTAGTGATAATTATACTACCTATACCTACCTACCTACCTACTTTACCTGCCTACCTATCTACCCTACCTTCCTATCTGCCTTACCCTAACTACCTACCTACCCTACCAACCTACCTACCCTACATACCTACCTACCTATCTACGTACATGCCTACCTACCCTTCTTCTCTTCATAGAAACCTTCCTAAGACTTCAACGAATATTTAAAAAAAAACCGAATTGGTCCAGCCATTCTTGAGTTTTGCGCTTAGCAGCACATTTAGCCATTAATTTTAGTTAAAAAGATACATTAAGTTGTTTACCACATGGCAAGCCAGGCTGATTTATATTAAGGGTATAGCTTCTACTCACGGCCTCGAAAGCTTTTAACAATTTTATTCGTAACCATAGCCCGAAAAGTACATCCATATCAATAGATAATACCTAAATAAAACCAAAACTGGACCATTGTAAATACAGGGTGTCCCAGAACTCAACGTCAAGCCAAAACGGGGTGACAGGATTGATCATAACCATCACGAGAAAAATCTGAAAAAAAATCTATCCCATGCAGTTTGAAAATTATGGGCATTTTAAGAAAAACCTAGAATTTTGATCAAACTGTAACATTTTTCGGTTATTGTGGTTATTCTTTTTTATTTTTGTTCATTTGAACTTTGGAAACGTAATCCTAAATAACATTTTTAGAATCCCAATAAAAAATAATGACACAATTGCCTCAAGTTTCCGAGAATTGAGACTATTCGTTAAACTACGAATTTAAAATTTTCAAGATTCGTCGACTTTGATAGGCCCTCCTTTAAAAAAAATGTACTAGAGTGCCTTGGCAAGTGGCATTAAAAGTTGGTGCATTTAATCAGAATTCTAAAATGGTACAATACTTGTTAGTTCTATACAATAAAAAAGAGTAAAAAAATTAAAACCTCAAGTAACCCGATTTTTGCTATCTCAGTTAAAATGTTTTTGATTCGCACAAGCTCTAGGTAGGTTCTTAATTTTAAGGCAAAATGATGAGAGAGATGGATAGTGGGTATGTTTGCCATGAGTGAGCGAGACAGATAGTGACGCCACTTTTATTAAAGTGAAAAAAGTGAAAAAAAGGTAGTAAAATAATGAAAAATCTTGATCTAGTTTAATTTAGGTTTGTTGGAATAAAAGTCAGATAGAGAAATAACGTTTTTTATTACAATAAATAAGCCCATTGAGAACGTAGCCGACCTGCGTGAACGCATTTCTCAAGCAGCTGAGGAGATCAACTCTTGAAGATATGCCCGACTAATAAGTAAATCTTTTTTAAGAAGATGTAGGGCTTGTATTGAGGCTGATGGTAAACAATTTGAACATTTATTGTAATAAAAATGTTATTTCTCTATCTGACTTTTATTCCAACAAACCTAAATTAAACTAGATCAAGATTTTTCATTATTTTACTAACTTTTTTTCACTTTTTTCACTTTAATAAAAGTGGCGTCACTATCTGTCTCGCTCACTCATGGCAAACATACCCACTATCCATCTCTCTCATCATTTTGCCTTAAAATTAAGAACCTACCTAGAGCTTGTGCGAATCAAAAACATTTTAACTGAGATAGCAAAAATCGGGTTACTTGAGGTTTTAATTTTTTTACTCTTTTTTATTGTATGGAACTAACAAGTATTGTACCATTTTAGAATTCTGATTAAACGCGCCAACTTTTAATACCACTTGCCAAGGCACTCTAGTACATTTTTTTTTAAAGGAGGGCCAATCAAAGTCGACGAATCTTGAAAATTTTAAATTCGTAGTTTAACGAATAGTCTCAATTCTCGGAAACTTGAGGCAATCGTGTCATTATTTTTTATTGGGATTCTAGAAATGTTATTTAGGATTACGTTTCCAAAGTTTAATTGAACAAAATTAAAAAAGAATAACCACAATAACCGAAAAATGGTACAGTTTGATCAAATTTCTAGGTTTTTCTTAAAATGCCCATAATTTTCAAACTGCATGGGATAGATTTTTTTCATATTTTTCTCGTGATGGTTATGATCAATCCTGTCACCCCGTTTCGGCTTGACGTTGAGTTCTGGGACATCCTGTATATGTGGTACACATAATTATTTAACTTTCACGATGACTTGACCTTCTGTGATTTCGATACTCTGTGACGAGACTAGGCGAGGCAAACCGTGGTGGCGGCGCACACAACCGCACATTTTCTGTTACATGCGGGTAGCGGAGTGGCGCGGAGAAGGGGTCGTTAGCTCCGCCCAAATGCTCAAGGTTATCGGCATTAATACAGGCCTTAATTTAATTATTAAGACCGATTGTTGATTTTTTGTTGTTTTTGTTTATTCGTGTTAATTTTTTAGTTTAAACCAAAGCCGAAGAGCTCTTTTATGTTCATTTGTGTTCATTCTGGCAGGATAAAATTGTTAAGACTGATAGAAATGGTACCATACAAGAATTTAACTATTTCTTGTTGATTGTGAATAAAGAAACTGATTTTGTAGTACTTATTTGTTTATGTTTCAACTGACCCTCATCACTGTTTCAACCGCCCCTGGTATGGGTACGGTTGAATCAGTGGCGCATTATTTTATTAAACTCTTCCTGTCTAGTAAATATGGCAGTTGAGCCTCTAATTCTGAGATGTATTTAAAGACAAAAGTCTATTCTCTCATTTTAAGTGTTTTGTTGTTTGTTATTTTTCAAAATGGCTGTGTTACGGGCGTTCAAAGCAAAATTGTGCCAACCGTACCCAGTCTACCCTACCCCTTGGTAAGACTGGTTGTCAGACTTTCGGGCGTCTGACGACCCGTAACGACTGTCAAAGATCCATGAATGACAGGCGGGACCCGAGGCACGGAGGGGTCTTGGTATGTAAAGATGGTCACCCATCCACGGACCAACCGCGGCAAGCATAGCTTAACCTGATCGATTGAACCGTGCGGCTGTTATTTCTTAACCACAAGCCAACAATGACAAAAATAAAAGTGTCAACCATAAAAAAATGCAATTTTCGTTTACCCTACAAACCAAAACGAAGTTATTTAAATTTTCTAAACGGAATCGTTTCTCTTGGAAGAATGTGGTGATATAGAAACTTATTGGAGTTTCTATGGTTTTAAAATAAAACTATTAATTTGTTAATGTAATTTCTGTCAATACGACTGTAATCTTTTCTTTGTATTTTGCTGATTACATTGATAAATAAGATAAAACCTTTAGAATAAATTAATGGTTTTAATCAGCAAAATAAAAATGGCATTTTTACCATCCCTAAGTTTTTTTTTTTTAATAATCTATAATGAAAAAAAAAATGCTATTTATATAGCTTATTCCCCTTACTAATGAACGTATTATATCAGATGAATAGTTACACACCTATTTCTCTCTTTCAGTCGTCAGTAATTTGACTTTCGAAAAAAGAAGACAAAGCGTTGTGTAACTATACGGACGCTATGCAATGTTTATAAATAAAGGGGTTAATGTCTGAGTAGGTATGTATACTGCTTATACCTCTTATTTTCAACTTCTATCGCGTGACACTAGTTTCAGTTTTTTCGAGTTTTTACCCTACAGTCTGCAAACTAATATCTAAATGAGAAGTACAATTTTTTTGTGTAATCACTTGGTTGTTACACGAATGTTGTTAAGTCACATGATATCAGCGATATTTATTTTGATTTAATATAAAAAATCTATGACCATCATCTTCATCTTTCCTTACTGCGTTTACAAGACGGTTTGATATAAAAATTGTTGGAGTATAGAATAGCAAAATAATAAACGTATTACTGAAATCCTTAGGCCGGCCATTCCTTTGGTGTCCAAAAATAGATTTTGATACAAGGTAAGTAATGGAGCCGAGAGTGTAATGACATTCTCATGTGTACCAAACGACGCTTTTCGCTTTTTTTTCGAACCTGAAAGCGGTGAAAAATAATGAATGAACCTAAAGAATTTTAAACAAAAAATAAATAAAATTCAGTCAAAACTATCCCACGGCTTTTGTCGTCAGTATAACAAGAACAACTAAACAAAGAAACGGTTTCATTACGAAGATCTAAAAATAGTAAAGTGTAGCGTTGGTTAAAATCCGAATGTTGTAATATTAAACAAAGAAAACATCGCTACGTTTTAATTGACACGCGCCGCGGTACTTTCATGTTATGCCAGGCATGTAACAGGTAATATCTGCCTAGCCTGGGGACGGCTTCCACTCTAACCGGATGCAGCTGAATAAAATACCAGTATTTTAAATGGAGCGACTGCGTATCTAACCACCACAACCCGTTGCTGGGTAATAAGATACCCCTTAGTAAGTCTGGCTGTCGAATTTCCGAGCTTCTGACTACCCGTAATCACTGTCAAAGATCTACAAATAACAGCCGGGACTAACGGTTTGACGTGCTTTGCGAGGCACGGAGGAGTCTTCAATCTGCATTCGCGACATATTTAATTTGCCAAAAATGTAAATAAATATGAGTTTATGGACAAATAACTTTAATTCCTACACAATAAAGTGCAGTTTACGCTACAACTTCAAACTTTTTTATAACTTTTTCAATAGTGCTAGTCACTCTGAAATCAACATAATAACTATTAAAATAAAGTTGATATTTGTTTAACTTGAAATAACATCAATTTGAAACATACCTAATCGAAGATGGTCACCCTTCGAAATAGCTTAACCTTCGATCGACCCCTGCGGGTGTTCTTATTATGTCGCGAGCCCCTCAAGTATCAACAGTATAGTATGGAGGTAACAGATATCGGTATTGCATTTTGCGACGTCTTCTGTTGATACAAATGTGGCTAGGTGCTGATGTAGCTTAGTAGTGCCACGGTAACATTACCGTGGTAGTGCATAAAGATGCCTATGTCGTCACTATCACTAGACGTTACACTGAAAGTGTAGCTTACCTACAGCTTAGCACGCTGTTTACATGTTGCCGACTTGTCGTCAGCACGTGGAGCAGCTTTTACAATCTCATTGTCTAGGAACAATGATATATAGTTTAAGTAAACATAGCGGTGTTTACATAATATTTTGTTATTTTTTAAAGGAATGTTTATAACATTTTACACAATATTACAGCGAACAATTAAAGGCTTCACGCATCTGTAAAATAGTCAGAAAAATATGATATTGATCGTTAAGTATCAATGCATCTGATAAGCGTGGTCGTTTCGGTAACATTACATTGTGGTAAATGAATGTGACAGTGAACATTTAAGGGCTTAAAAAAATAAAACACATTTATACCTACAAAAAAAAAAACAACAACCGACTTCCAAAAAACCACTACAAAGTGAAAAATAACTTTGTAGCGGTATCTACAACACTATATGCGAACAACGCGTCATACTGACGGACGTCACGCAAAATCCTGCATCTCGCAAGCAAAGTTTACCGCGCAACTAGCATAGATACAACGGCCCGACATGAGTCATCGGGCAGTTGCCCGCCAGACACAACACCCGTCTGGTCGGAGGATCCTCCCTTTCTTATAGAGTATGAGTGAACTTTACACCCTGTTCCTCATACCTCTATAACTTTAATTTCGGAAGTCGGTGTCTTTTGATTTGTATTTTAGTTTTTTCCACCGTCTTCCGAAATTAAAGTTTTAACCAAAATATAAACCAAATTTTCACTTTGTAGTTTTTTTTTATTGGATATTTTTTTTTTTCACTTTTTAGTGCTCATCACAATTTTACCTAATATTACTTTTCCCGCTGCAGGGATGTTAAATCTTGAGGAGTTCGCCTAGTAAGAACTGGGAGAATTGGAGCTGATTGAGAAGTCACAATCAGCTTTACGCATTGTGACGAGCGTAAATTGCTTAGCAACCACATTAAAATACCTAATCGAATCGCAACCCGTGAAATACTTATTATTAAGTAGTTCCGATAGCCATCTGTGGTCTTCATCATCAGCTCCACTTCACCAAATGATGCTTTCCGAAAGCAAATGCTCGAGTTACTATACTAAATACCCAAATCACTATAGTTTTGCCTATAAAACTTGAGGGTTTCTCTCAATTTCCATGGGATTCCCTAATCAGATTCCGACTTGGTGACAATGGGACCACCTCGAGAGCACACCCTTTCAAACAAAAAAAAAAAATTAATAGGTCCACAATTGACGGAGAAATCAGTGAACATATAATATAAAAAACATACATAAAGTCGTACATATTATAACCTCCTCCTTTTTGGAAGTCGGTTAAAAAGTAAATGTCAACAGCGGGGTAATTGCGCAACACAGTAACAGTACCAATGATTTTCATTTTGACAGTTCAATAACATTCATTGCGTTGTTTACGGTGTTGAGACAAATTATTCGAACACATGAAGAAATGGATTATTCCTTCAAAATTATTCAAATTATGATTGATAGTGCGTTACGCAATCTTTCATAGATCTTTCATCTTTCTTTCTTTTTTTGTGGATCTTTGACAATCGTTATGGGTAGTCAGAAGCCCGAAAATTTGACAACCAGTCTTACCAAGGGGTATCGTATTACCCAGTAACTGGGTTGTGGAGGTCAGTCGCTCCATGTAAAATACTGGTATTCAGCTGCATCCGGTTGGACTGGAAGCCGACCCTAACATAGTTGGGAAAAGGCTAGGCAGATGATGAGTGCGTTACGCAACAAGGGTGCAGTTTCTTATGAAGCTAATAGCCGAGACAGCATGACTAGATAAAATGCTTTGTGAAAGATCAGACGATATTGTTTATTATAACTTCAAGGTCGCGGATGCCGTCGATGAATGCCTGCACCAGGTTCCTATCAATAAGCGCAGGTACGGACTGGTAAGCTTTACGAACCAGCTTCTCAACTTCAAGGGCCCACTGCTGCAGGTTTTCATTACTGCGTTGCACGCGATCCTTGAGCTGCGCCCGAAACACGTGTTCCAGGTGAGCGTCGCCATACCGCGCCTCCAATGCCTCAAGGAGCTGCTCGTAAGTCACTATCTTACCGAGAGCTTCGAGGACAGTTAAGGCCTGGTCACGCAGGCCCAGGGTGAGGGCAGTCATGGCCTGACTTTTATTCCACCCGTTCGCCTTCATGACAGCCGCAAACTGGATTTTGTAGGCCGACCAGGAAGAAGTTCCGTTGAACGGTGGCACTTTGAATCCACGTAGCGAAGCTGTTATAGCTACGGGAGCTGCGACTCCATCACCCAGTTTAAGGTTACCCAACTCTTGCTTCACATTAGCAATGACGTCATTAAACTTGCTGATCTGAGTTTCAGCTTCTGACAGGCGGTTGTCATGCTGGGCAACCTTCTCCTTCATCTCCTTCATGTCTTGCCCCAAGGTTGCATGAAGGTCCTTCATGAGGAACATCTGCTCTTCCTGGCGGCGCACCTGCTCCTCCTTATCCCGCTGGAGCTGTTCCTCCAACCGACGAGCCTGTTCCTCTTGTCGACGAGCCTGTTCCTCCCTGTCACGCAGCAGCTGTTCTTCCAACCGACGAGCCTGTTCCTCCTTGTCCCGCTGGAGCTGTTCCTCCAACCGACGAGCTTGTTCCTCCTGTCGGCGAGCCTGTTCCTCCTGTCGGCGAGCCTGCTCCTGCAGCATCATCATCAGAGCAGCAAAATCTGGTGCTGATGATGCTGGAGCAGCTGTGGACGGGCCGGCCTCCGTGGTCGGTAGCTGGCCTTCCGACCCCTGTGGCATTGCTCCACCAAATCGCCTCTGGTCCGTCTCTTGCTGGCGTTGACTCCGGGTACGGATACCCTCCATGTCGTCTTTGGGTAAAATCGGCATGTTTTTATCCCTCGCTTCTGACACCAATTGTTACGAGCTTGGGGTTCGTGACAATTAAAACTGCCGATTTAATAACCAAAAAATGACAATTTACTCACCAACACTAATTACAACTCAACACTAATTAGTAGGGATGCCGCGATACGCCTTTTTGCCGATACGATACCGATACCGATACTCTTATAGAAATATCGGCGATACCGATACCGATACCGAAAAAAAAAAAAAAAAAAAAACGGAAAAAAAAAAAAAAAAAAAAAAAAAAAAAAAAAAAGAAAAAATAAAAAAAAAAAAAAACACTACTAGTAGTATTTTTCCATGCAAACGCATGCACTCGCACATCTATCCCATTTCGTTAGGTTGAAATTTGAATGTTGTTACATTCAACCTAACGAAATGGGATAGATGTGCGAGTGCGAAGCCAAAGCGGGCGAGCGAAACAAAACACTGAATAAAGCGCGGGGTTTCCCCGAGCATAGTTAGTTCGTGCCTCGTTTGCAACGAAATAGACGGGACAACACGCGCGTTTACATTACATTTTTAAAGCGCGAAATTTGAAAAGTATCGTTGAATCGGCCATAAAAATATCGCCGATACCGATATATCGGCAAACCCGAAGTATCGCCGATATATCGGTATCGGTATCGGATGCATCCCTACTAATTAGAAAACACAATTGCACTTACTGATCACTCTTAAGTCGCACTTGAATGTCGCTTTGATGTATTCGCAAGTATCGCTTATTCAAAACTATGTGTCTCGCGGCTCGCGCCCGCCTTATATAGTCCCACAGAGCTACTCTATAAACATCTAGTATGTTCGAGTACATAGCGGTCCCGACTGACTCGACGTCGATAGTTCTCGGAATTACTAGTACCTACGGTGGAAGGGTCAATGTCCTGTACCGATGTACCAAGGTACTAGTTCCGCTACCCGATAATAGATGGCGCCAGTGGTAACTAATTTCACTAAGCATCAGGCATTATTTGTGGCGCGCAACAATATTATAGTATGGGCATTAAATTACATATAAGTGTAGTCAAGGGAGGTCAAAGGGCAGGCTTTCCGCGAAGAACAGGCGGATTTTCAGCTTCTGAATCCTTGACATTGACATCGACATGTTGCAAATGAGGCTGATGGAATTCTAATTCTAGGCCTTGTCAAAAGTTCTAACGGTAGGCAATGTGGTTCATGTCGCGTAGGAACAAATTTTCTCTAGAATATTCTTGGCTGGTTCGCGTGTGCCAGATGTACTGCCATTTGCGCGCAAAAGGTGATTGCTCCCTTGAAATCCGTGCTCTCTTACACGTAGCCTAACGTAGCTAAGAAATGAGTATGGGGACATTTAAAAATAACACCGAGTGGATGCGTGGGCGCACTCACGCATAACTCTACATATTAATTGAACAAAGACATTAAATACACTTGTTGTCACTCATTAACGTCTACTGGAAAGTTTTACTAACCCATATTTCGGAAGACTAAGTACCCACTTGAGGATCAATTAGAGCATGTAAATCATCTATCAAAAATGCAAAGATTGCCCTCGTTTATATGGGTATACTGTCATTACAAAAATGTATCACGTGCCCAAATGTGAATTATGAAATCTTTATGTTTTTTCAGGACTTAGGTATTTGCAGACTTCATTCATATGAATGTTACAGGCAGAAGTAGGTTACTTTCGACTATTATCAGTAATTTCGCGAGTGGCGACTATGATGTCGTCATTTGGTGCGTCGGTACCAGGAAATGATAAATGCTTTCCAAACAGATAATTCATATCTTTATCGCAGTTTACTTTAGAAGCAAGGCCTCTCCCCCTAAACAAGGTGAAAATCCGATTAGTGAACACATTGCGTGAAAAACTGAATGGTCTACTAAATTGTTTATATTTTAAAATGAACATTCTTCAACTTTGACTGAACCGCGAGGTAATTGCGTCACACACATAAAACGGCAACAGATCGCAATTTCTTTCATTTTGACAACTCAGCTACTTTCGTTGCGTTATTTAAGTTGTTGGGCTGACGAATTTATTAAACCTACTCGTATGAAGCAACGGATTAGAAATATCCTTCAAAACTTCATAAACATGTACTTATTGCATCCCTCAACTCGTGCACACCTACCCGCAGTGGTGAACCGACACGCATACGACGTCGTGCACTTAGTTTCTACAACTACCCTTTTAAAAAACTGTTAGGTACGAAATCCTTATGTAATTTTGTCATAGTATTAACACACTACGCCAATCGGCTTTATTTATTTTTAAGGTATAGGTAATACTATAATTGTAATTAAATAAATAATGTATTTTCTCTGTAAGTGATTGTGTAAATTTTTTGAGAAAATAAATGTCTAAAACCGTAAAACTCTCGGATTGTAATTGAAACTGTGTTACGCAATTAGGGTGCCGTTTTGTTTGTCTCACGACTCACGCCACAATTTAATTGCATCGACAACAATTTGTTTTCAGCAATACGTTACTCGTATGACGTATTAGTATTTCTAATATTTATCCTGGTTTAACCGAGGGAATAACTGCAAACCAAGAAATGTATCGGTTATAGGGAAAAAACAATACCTATTGAAACTATTCCTGAATATGATTAAGTTATTTCGATTAAGCTACTTGACACGAAACTCTTTTAAAATATTCAAAAAAGTAGCATTCAAATCTATGATTCGACTTTACAAAATTATAGTGCACTCCTGTCTGTTACGTTGATTTTCAATTTTGAGCCTACTTTTTAAAAGAATAGTGCTTAATTTGGAGTACTGCCGCACCGAGTAACTAACACATGCGCATGCTCAAACTTGTGGGTGTAGAGAAGGCGCCTCGATTTACACTTTCACACATCCACAAATTCCTATGTGTACAACACGTGCGCGTATAGGTGACGCGTGCGTATTGCAAAACGTTTAAAACGTGTGGGTGTGGCACGCTTGTGTTAGTCTGCCGATCCAGGTTCGGCAGCGGTAAAGAACCTTTTTGAAAACAGCCTCGTTTATAAAATGACTTGAACACAATACGAAGACGTAGGTAAAAACAATAAAAATATAATTTTATTTAATTGGTCAATGTTAATAAGAAATAATGGAGATGTTATTTGTTTTCGTATTTTTTAAGTTATACCGAAATGTGGTGCAGACATAAAAAACTCAAGGACACGAAAGGTCTATACGATTTAAAAAAATGTTTACAGCCCCTATCGCGCACGTTCTCCAGTATTTTTCCACCAGTACCTTGGCGCATTCGCCGAGGTCGCGACATACGATGCGTTTTATTACGAATGGGTACGGTACGACTCACGAGCAGAGTTTACACAGTGTGTTGTATGAGATAGATGACAAAGACAAATTACTTTAACGAATAAAATCTTGTTCTTCAGCTTCATTTTTACATCATATTGTTCTAACCTCCTTTCACTGACCAAGCAAGAATTATTTTGCAATAGTTACACCTCGTATCGTTATCGTTCCGTTCCCGTTAGATTTGCGACGACTTCTATTTGGAACCGACAAATATAGAGCTGCCCCACTCACACACATAGTAATGATTGTAACTCACTGAATACGATTGACTTACGACTTTTGGGTACTTTTGGGACTTTTAAGTATTATACATACATGATTATTGTGATACTCAAATAGGGAGTTGAAACGGTCTCTCCTAAATACAGATTACTCAGTAATCTAGCTAGGAGAACAGCGATTCACCCAACAATTCGTTGTACCTACACCATGTTATTAATAATGCATACTTTCTAGTCCCCCCATGACAAAACCTTTATGTACCTTAATAAATTTATTATTATTATTATAATAATACTGGTATTCAGCTGCATCCGGTTAGACTGGAAGCCGATCCCAACATCGTAGGGAAAAGGCTAGGCAGATGATGATCATTTATGTATTTAGATTAATAAATATTCGGGTCAATTGTTAAGTTTATAGATCAAAGGGATCAAATTTTTCAAATAAACTGTATTCCCGGTTTTCACCCCCACAGGGGTGAAATTTTAATAAATCGTTTGGGATGTGTTCATAACTTGCCCTAGTGTGAATAATTGATAATAATCACCGTTTATCTCGACTTTCGTTAATTATTAATAATGATAGACAATTATTAATAATTTTCAATTAATCACACTTACCGTACATTATTACCCTTATATTTTATTTGAACCTTCCTCGGAATAGCCTCAGAAACTTTTGTTTAATTTTCTCAGACGATTCACAAGACAGGGTAAAGTCTTTCATCGTAAAGGGTTTTATGATTATATTATGGCACTGAAAGTTTCTATGTAGATAGTGTCGGATTATGGGAGTTCTTCACGAGAAAGTTAAACGTTATTACACTAAGATACCGTTACTGAAGGGACCATACAGGCGCCATCCAAAAGGATTAATAACATGCTTTTATGGTAATAAGCATTCCGGTTGATGGCGCCACCTTACGGCCGAGTTCGTGCGTGATCGATGCGGCTCATTACAGCACTTGGATGTTCTTTTTATAGTACCTACTTTTACCTTCATGTTTGCATAATTCTGGGAAAGGAATGCGAATGTAATTAAATGTTATGATTAAAGAGTGATTCATTGTGCGTCGACATCATTGTAATGCCGTATAAGTTTAAAAATAAATTGAAATTAATAAAGCACATCGCTTACTGTACTTTAGCCTACATAAGTAATGTTGGATCCGGCTTCAATAAGACGCATTCAACTTCATTCAAGTGTATTTAATCTCATATAAGTAATTCCAAATATGTATTGTATTTTGAATTTCTCTCTTGTTCGATTTCATTATGGAGACAGAGTTCTCAATCATTGCAGCTACAAGTATGGTATTCATTACAAATTTGCGTGTAAAAATAACTACCTATACGTATAAGTGGTCTACGTGCGTCACTTATACCTATCTAAACGTAATATTTTGATTCAAGAGAAAGTGGAATATTTCACAGTATAGGTACTGAACAATTAGATGAAAATGGGTACCTGCGACAAAAACTTTAATTGAATTTTTGCAGACAATATGTATAGGTAATTGTCAGTGAAGGCTAGTCATTGAGTGGAGGCTCTTGTAAATAAGTACTTATGAAACGCCGAAAATTTCACATTACTAATAGTACGAGTACACGCGGCGAATTTCATTTCCAGTTTTAGCTGACTTCGCATTGTAGAGTGTTTTCGTACAATCAGATGTCAGCTTATACTGGTTATATACATACATATAGCTTGATATATATCCGTGCGTACAAGACGATTCACAATTTTGAAATTGATTAAAAAAATCTTTGGCAGATGTAGTCAAGTTAAAAAGTATTTTTTCCGTCATCATAAAATATGCATACCTATAAGACATTAGACGATGCCAAATTAGAATGAGTAAGTTAACAATAAAGTAATGACGAAGTTGTTATGTTTTGGACTGGAGTTTTCCAAGGTTTACTAACAACTTGTTTGCGTGAGGGGCCGTCCACTAATCACGTTTTTTTTTTTGGCATTTTTAACCCCCCCTCCCCCTTGGTGATACATGGTGAGGTTTAAGACCCCCCTATATCACGTGTATAGTACGTACAAAGAATCTTAATTTTTGTTTAAATATTTATAAAATACAGCATCTAATTTTATTATAGAAAATTAAAGACTACAATAAGTGATATATTACTACACCCCCTCCCCCCTTGTGATATTTCGTGATTTTTATGGACCCCTCCCCCCCCTTTCGAGCCTCACGTGATTAATGGACAGCCCCTTACTAACTGTGCTAGACCTGACAATGCTAATTGGCTCCCACCGCGTGCATATTTGAACAGTTTCATCATTATTAATATTTCCAAAAAGTAGAAAGAAAGAACGAAGAAGTAGGTACTGCGGTGTCAATTGTAATTTGAAGCAGGTCGAACATACGAGTAGAGTACAGCTAGAATCGGATCACAAAACGTGCATGTTTTCGCAAATAGCGTTGTAGTATTTCCTTTATAGCACTGTGGTGGGTATACGGCATCCAGGAATTCGAAAGCAAGTCTAGAAACGTATAGGATTCCTAACTAGGTACAGTCAACAAAAGAGATAAGTATGCAGGATCATCGGATATACATAGTTGAAGTTTAGTAAGAAACCGATGGATGTTGTCGAATGAAATTTAATTTGATAAATGTTTGTTTTCTATTAATTAAATTGTATTCGAGTACATCCATCGGTTTCTTACTAAACTTCAACTATAACGGACGATCCTGCATATTATCTCTTTTGTTGACTGTACCTAGTTACATCTGGTGCTATAAATCGGTACGTTTTAATGCTCTCTGAAAATGCCGCAGACAGGTAGTCGCGCCTGTCTGCGGGTCACGCGAAACTGTTCTACCGGAGTCGTATCGTACCTACCTGAGAGAGCTTTTATACAACTCTTATGGGAATT
This sequence comes from Luperina testacea, assembly GCA_927399505.1. Lineage (NCBI taxonomy): Eukaryota > Metazoa > Arthropoda > Insecta > Lepidoptera > Noctuidae > Luperina > Luperina testacea. The sequence goes on from OV656756.1 coordinate 13,065,362, forward strand.
AATTCTTAGGGCACCGCGCCTAGTCCTATTATTACTTAATCTATGCACATAATAATAAGATCCGACATACGTAGACCGATGCAGCGCCTCTTAAGAATATTTAATGATACGGAATCAAAACGTATTAATATGTAACACGTTTCATGCATTGTTTGAGAATGTAGGTACCTAATATATTAAATACCCTGTCATTTACATGTATCTAGGTAGGTAGAGGTACATTATTTGGTATTGTTATTGTATGAAAAGTGGATGTCGACGAATCCCGCTAAAATCTTATCATGTTATGTCTGAGCACATTATGATAAGCCTCTATGACTGAATTACAGATTTTTTATAGAATACATAGTATGTAATATTTTATAACGTAATATTTTATAGACAAGTATGTAGTGAAATAACTGGCTGAGCTTAACTCATCAGCCCATCTTCTTATCTATACTAATATTATAAAGCTGAAGAGTTTGTTTGTTTGGTTAAACGCGCTAATCTCTGGAACTACCAGTCGGATTTGATTTAACATCACGCTATGACCTTTAGGAGCGGACAAAAAGAAAAAAAGTCAGAAAGAACGCTAAGCAAAAACGAAGTAATAGCGCGGGCTGGCGATGCGATGCGACGGGGTGGGTCGGAGTAACAAGAAATTTCACGCGGACGAAGTCGCGGGCAGAAGCTAGCCTATAATATAAAATTCCAAGGCCTGACTGACTGATATATCAACGCACAGCCTAAACCGCTGTGGTCCTAGAGACATGAAATTTGGAGGGTGCGTTCTTTGTGAAGAGTAGGTATCCACTAAGAAAGGGTTTTTCGAAATTCCAACCACCCCTAAGAGGGTGAATGGGGGGAGGGTGAAATTTCACGCGGACGAAGTCGCGGGCAGAAGCTAGTGGAAATAATAAGAAGAGTTCTTTCGAGTTAACATAATTGATTGATAGCTTGATTGAGGCTGGTCAGTATCAACGTAAGATTGTGTAACATGGGAAAGATAACGGATCAACAAGTTGCTCGAGGTGTCAATGATCTAGATAATAATAAAAGGATTTTATTAATCTTAAGACACTGGACACCACAATTAACAAGCTTTTTATACACGTTCTGTATTGCAATCGCAACTGTCTATTTTATTAGTAACCGAGCAGCGACTAGTCTAGGTGTCATTTTTAATTAACGCAACGGAATAATAAAGTGATTTATAATACTTATGAAACTACTAAGCCAACCAGTATTCTATACCCACTTTGTCTCGCAACAAACTTCATTTGCATTAACACAAGATTGGTGACCCCTGCGACGGAGGGTGTGTTCAGTTTGACCTTCTGTAACCCTTTGAGCTTCGTCAAGGTCGGTGGGGCAACCACTCAAACTTGCTCTCTAGTGATAAAATCAGACACACCGACTCATTCATTAACAAATCATCATCAATCGTATGTGAATAATTATATAGGTATATTATTAATACAAATACTATGTGCCTGTATTTAACCCTTCTATTCAACCATTTACTCTTCTATTATAGTGGTTTTTTTAAGTGTGTACATTGTTAATGTTATAGAAAAACATTATAGAAAAAGCTTTAATAAATTTGGTCGAATGTCATGATGAGCAAAAATACTTTAAAATAACCGATTGATTACAAAATATTTATTTAACGTATATAGTACATATGTATATTCATGACGCGACCGTGAGCAACCTTTTCCAAAGTGATCAATATATTATTCACTCAGGTGTACTGGAAATTATAGCGTTCGATCTTTAATTAAAAGTCCGTCAGTCATGCTATCTATACTTAGTCGGTTTTCAATAATTCAATAGCTAGGTCAAGTAAAGGAATATCGATTGCCCTAGATATTGTGTTATCGACGTTAGTAACACCTAGGTACCTGCTAAAACTAAACCGCAGTAACTATTGATTTTCTAGAAACGTGGGCATTGCACAACACTGGAATAGTACACGAATACGAAACAGTGTAATCAAGTTTCATTGAAGGAAAACTTAAAGTTTGATCAATGAAAGACAATTGTGTGCGTAGACGAAGAGGGGAGACTGTCTAGTAGATTAAATCCAGTTTGTTTCTTTTGTATCATGACATGACTTATTCATAATCATTAGTTCGAAAAGAGTCTTGGAAAAAGATTGCAGATACTATGCGAATGTCATAACTATAAATACACCAGCTCTCGATGGAAATTTTTTAATCGGAAGTATATCTGATTTGTTTTTGATAAGATAACACTCCCGCTTGGATGGAACGCGTGATGTATTTGTGCATAATGATGAAAACATGAATTATTGATATCTTTTATCGTATCGTCTAGGAAAGGTACAATGATTTTCACAATGGCTTCTAACCAATAATAGCATTGTAACATAAGTCAGATCTGTTGCAAAGGAGCGCTACCTAATTAAACATCGGTTGTTTTTTGTGGGTGTTGGATTGCATTGCAAGTCATGTGGCAAGTATGCACCGCTCACCATAACTGCACTTTGTACGGAAAGATTTATGGGCCGCGGAACGTTCGAGAACTCAGTCTACTCCGAGACTTGCCTGTTCTCCACGGAATATTCCACTGACATTTTTTTGACTGTGTTACGTCTGTGTGCCCCTTTGAATGCTGTAGATAGGTTTACACAACTGCCTCTGTGTGGCACCCGTGTAACCTTCGTGTGACGTCACGCAATATAAACCGAAACGCTAGTTCTAACTGACTCTACCTCAGCTTTTACCTGCAGTCACATAATTGAATGTAATTAAATGATAGATAGGTATTTACTCATTTTCCAGTGCTAAATTTACTACTAATTTACCTAGTGCTAGGTATGGTTATTAGTTAGCTAATAAAACAAACGTGCTGGTTAGCCTTATATCAACAAAATGATGCAACATTTCGACAGAAACATTGATGCGGTCACGTCCACATTATAATTTACGACGTATTGTTGATGTGTGACGCAAAAGCTCCCGGGTGTGTGTGTGTGTGTGTGTCCGGGGGCGGGGCAGAGCTTTCGGGAACGCCGCCGGCTCTATGCCGCCGACCGCCAGACAGACAGTTTAGTAAGCGCACGTGATGCCGAGCACGCGCCTGCGCACACGTTAACAATAATTACAGACAATAATTGTTACAACAATGATAAAACATGTTAGGCACAACTTTCAGATTTCATGAGAAACTTCCGATGACTGCAATAACTACAACTGAATAGACACAAACCCATAATGCCTATATCGACTGCATGTGATATCCTCAGACCAAGTAAAAAAAGGGTGATATCCTATACCGATAAGTATCATGTTATTAATGCTTTAATGGCGTTTTTAGATACTCATCTAATCAAGTTACATTTTGCGCAACATGTTGGCAGAATCGATAGGTACCTAATTATTAGAATATCGGAGACACACCTTCTGATAATAAAATTTAACTCGATATCTAAATCTGATTAAATGAAATCTTGCTTTGGTACATCACGTGAGATCGAAGCGAGGAATCGTCCATATAAACCAAAGGAACTGTTCGGTACACCTGTCTTAAAATTAATAAGATGTATTGAGCTGGGTTTACCAGTAGCACTCTTAACTATAAATATGCACCGAAGGCAAATTTGTCACCGGGTCAGCGGGATTGTCCGAAAGGGTTACCGCTGGCCCGGAACATACCTAAAGGGCTAAGGAAGGAACACGGGCGGGTTTTAGTCAGTAAGAGTCTGACACTCCCTACCGCTCCACCCAGAGCGGGAGGAGTCATTTGATGATTTCCCATCCTCAAAAAAAAAAAAGGCAAGTTTGTCACAAAGCAAAAATATTGTTGAGCACTGAAATCATACCCGTACCACACAAAATATTTGTGGACGATGCAATACAAGATAAAGTTGAATAATGCAATCTCAGCTACTTTGTATGTTGAAGGCTATATACAAGAAGAAAGATTCCAGAAGAGGGAAGACATGATAAGACACGCACATGCCTCCTTACTAAGGAAGCATGGCGCAAAAGGGAGGAGGCCTATCTGCCGCAGTGGGTGGCACAAGAATGCCAATGATGATGATGATGATGATCAAGGCTTAGGACCTCAAAAACCTAAGAGTGGTTGGTGTAAGATTCAAACATTCCGAAAAGGCTTACTGATCGATCATTCAGTAAAAGAACATTCTAGATTTCACATATCATCAAAATACTTTCATATCATTTTAGGAAAGCATGATTCATTGAAGTCACACCTTCTTTTGTATATTTCCTATAAGGATATCTGCGAGGTAAATTCATCAAAAACGTGACAGTTTGAAATCTAATCTTAGAAATATATCCAGTCATACTTTTATTTTTATAACATTCTTTTATATTGTGTAATTTATCATCATCTTCGTAGCTTTTTCCCAACTATGTTGGGATCGGAGCCCAGTCTTACAGAATGCAGCTGAATAAAAGTATTTTACATGGATCAACTGCCTGTTTGACTTCCACAACCCAGTTATTAACACTATACAATTTGGCAAGACTGGTTGTCAGACTTTCGGGCTTCTAACCACCCGTAACGACAGTCAAATATCTACAAATGGCAGCCGGGATCAAAGGCTTTCAGAAGCTGATGCCGTGCCGCTGAGTGCTGAGTTGCCAAGGCTTTCAAAAACTTGCTTTCAGAAACACGGCCCCTCTGTGTTTCTGAAAGCAAGTCTCGGTATGTAATGGTCACCTATCCACGGACCTCTTCAGCTAGCGTTACTTCGTTGATCGACCCTTGCGGCTATAATTATTTAGGCACGAGACCCTCCACCAGTATCTTTAATTCATATGGTGTTTATAATAGTCTAATAAGTATTCTATTATGGAGTTACGTGGCTGACGCAGACTCCTTTATCTAAGTGGCCAGGGGCCATTAGATTCAATCAAGCAAGTCACAATGCGTCGGGCAAAACAGTTGTGGAATGACGTGCGCGACCCGCCTACAATTGTTCGACATAATACAATACCTATACACCGCAAAACCACACGCCGCCGAACTGGCGACCATCTCTTGTTCCAGTCATTATATTATTAAATATGATTAAAAATAAAACAGCCGACTTATTCTGTAAAAATCTGACCGTGAAAACTTAGGTGAAGTGAGCTGTCATTCCACCTGATGTTAGGGATTGACAGCTCTTCTAAGTTTTCACGGTGAGATACTTTCAGAATAGATCGTCTGATGCTAGGGATCGCCTGGGATTGACGACTCACTTCACCCAAGTTTACACGGTGAGATTTTTACCGAATAACACTACAAGCGAAGTTTGCGGAATCATCCGGAACAGCCTAGGTTTCTTAGTTATAGGCTGCCATCGCGACGAGCCTAAAAGAACAAATTTTCAGCGATACAATGAAATGCGTCGATTAAACCACTTTACATAACCTAGCATATTATTAACTTTCCACTTGTATAGGTATGTATGTATAATATATGTCAACTGATTTGAACAAAGGCAACAGATTTATCTCAAAAACGTGTTTCAGGGCAACATTCATAGTACATATTTACTTTGCTGATGATCACATTCATATGAAACGCTACTTCAAGTATAATTTCTAAAAGATAAAGAGTGGTATGAATGATTCGGTCACTTTGGTATATTCATAAATGGATTGTCTATTTTTAAACCACTTGTCCAACTCCAACAGTTTTATCGACGTGAATATTTATATGAATACAAATCATCAAAATGAATAAAATTGCACGTTCGCGTTTCTGTGATGCGACCGATACATCTACTTTGGGGGCTCACAATTACTATCCAACATCTTTAGACTGTTGGGAATCATATTTAGATAAATGTATTCAATAGGGATGACGAATGATTTTGAAATCCTCTTCCGTAATGTACATACACATTTACTATTTACGAAAAAACCTATATTTCGGTTATAAACTAAAGTTGAACGAAGTTTAAAGACATTTTTCTAATATTTTTCAATAGCGCGCGAAAACAGCTCGCAGTGTCATGGCGTCGGGTCTGATGTCACGCCTAGGTAAACACTAAACGTCAAATGTGTCAAGCTGACACATTTGACACATTTGACGTTTAGTGTTTACCTTTCCTCTGACTGCGCGTGTTGACAAAACAAACATTGCATATTTCATCTGATAAAAATGAATTCCAAAGTGTATAAGTGGTGTGCAGTACCTCAGTGTAAAAACACATCAATAACCACTCCCAACAAGGTGTTTATATATGTCCCAAACAAGCAAATAATAAGAGTTCAATGGTTAAAGCTCGCAAGGCGAAACCATGTTGTTATAGATTCGTGTTGTAGAGTCAAGTGGAGTGGATAAATTACACTTAAATTAATAAAAAATCGATCCAAATGGGTAATCGGTAGTAGTCAACAAAACGCAAGTGATGTTTACATAGGCGTGACGTCATGCGCTGTGATTGGCGTTTCAGTCAAAATGGCCGAATGCCGTATTTTCATCTTTTATTTTAGTGAAAATCCGATTAATCTCAAGTTTTTAAATAAAACTAAATCAGTGTTTTAAATCCTTTTAATATGTACTTTCCCCTAAAATCATTAAATCTTTGATTATTTGATACTGTCGCCACGCCTATTGCCCTCATTTTTTCTTTTAGCAGCTAACACAGCCAAACGCGGCGGTGTGCGCTGTGTCACTTTATACATCATTGCTTAGAGCGGTGCCTCTCAGGACACACCCTCAGACGAGACGTAGCGGACTACGTAAATGCAAGCAAGGTCGTTGATTACGGGACCGGGCCGGTGGCGGCGACTGCCCAGACCAGTTACAACCTGGCAACACTCTCGCACTTACCTGCTGCCTTAGGCCAACAAGGATGTTAGAAAATAACCGTCTATTTAGATAGTAAGCTATTTTTTTATTGAACTTGTGCGGAATTGGAAGGACAGGCTTTGCTTTGTTTGCCTGAGAAAGCTTGCCCATTTAAGCAAAACACAAAGTCAAAAGTAATCTGCTGGTAGTTTTAAGCCGATTTTTTTTCACAAATATACGGGCGCTTACAGGACCTAAACACAAAAAACGCAAGTTTTAGAAACAATAAAAGTATATGATCGACTACAGTAATCAAAATCAGAAAAATATATGATATTCTTCAGGATATATGCTTGGTAGTTAGTGTGTTGAAAACATAATACAACTAATTTCATACGATAGAAAAAAATCATGTAGATACATCTGAAAACTTTCTTTTTACAATAAAAACCATACTAATATAAGTACACACAATCACTCTGATTTTTTACAAATTATTCTACAAGCAACATACTAAAATACTAGTGTTTTAATTTTTTAGTCCAAACAATAGATTTTTTTTTTTATTAAATAATTACTTCATATTTTGCAATAAATTTTATCAGCGTTGTGTCATCGCGCTTCTTTCTTTTCTTTGCAGTCCGACAGTAACCGCGCTTTAGGTCATGTAAGTAAGCCCCTTAATACTTTAGCATTGAAATGCTCACTTTAGCGTCTTCTATAGTTCATATTAGTAGCGCATTGCAGTTATTATAGAAAATATAATGAAAAGGTTTATCGATAAAACTGAAATAACCTTGGCAATTTTAGAACTCTAGTTTTGCATATTTAACTCTTCCTTGTAATCATTTTCATTTGGCTATGGTAACATGATTGTTCTTAGCTTAGTTCAATAACTATTGTGAACCTGCGTAACCTGGCTATTCAAATTCTAACAAACTATACAAATATTCAAAGTAATTCAGTTGCAAACACTCGGAGCAGTAGTTACTGTGTGTGTATCGCGCACAGTGTGCACACTATCAACTTCCACGCACACATGCTCGCCCTCACCAAAGTGGAGGGGGCCGGGGAGATGGCAACGGCGGCGCCGGGCTGCGAACCTTCCTATATAAAACACTGCGCTGCCATCTGCAAGTTTCAATAGATAACTCGATTGCTGAAGAATTCGGTACGCGTTGTCAACGTTTTATGTTGTCCTGAATTGCAAAAACTGTATGTTGTTCATTGACGAATAATAGCGCGGGAATTATAATTTTTGAATGAACTCGGTGAATTGTAAACAAAATAAATTTAAATAATACGTCGGTGATAAAATTGTGTCAATTCGCAGCTGTGTGCCATAGCGTTCGTATTACTGCAGGCCTGGCAAAACGCGACATCCTCTAGTTATTACGGTGTGATGTGGACTATCTGCCGCCAACAACACGAACCTGGATTTTAAAGAACAATTTCAATACGCTGTTTTACAAAGTGCTATAATTCATAAACATTATCATTTTGACGTTCCTTGACAAGTTTTCAAGAGAAGAGGAGAGAAGCCAGCAAGATGAGCTTCAATAAAAATAACCCCAATGCGGTGGGGAAGATAATGGGCTACCTCAAGCAGCTCTCCACCGAAATGGTAAGCTGATATTCAATGGATTTTATAGTGTTGTCAATTTAATTTAGTCCACTCGTTGACCAAATATTAAGAATAGGTAATTTTTTTACTTAATGTCATACGTCGTGTAGTTAATTAACCCAAAATATTATATGTAAGTAATGCAATCTCTCTCAAGTTTTCTATAATTTAAAGTTAAGCGATTAAATTTCTATAAATATCCTTAGCCCCGATTATTATATAGCTAAATCTTACATCAATAAATTTATTTTTAATACGGAGCAGTATTACAAAATCGCAGTAAGCGAGAGTTCTTTAGAAAGCTCTGGAAAAGGCACACGGCGCAGCACAGTCGCCGGTTTCCGGACGGTCGATGCCGGCCAGCGTTGCCTGGCAACCTGGTGCTGACATTAATTTCCTAACAATTATTCACCGGAACAATTCCCAATCAATCGCAATCAATTATACAGCTTCTGTAACTGAACAAAAAAAATTGCATGCGAACTGCAAGCGTGTCAAAAAGGCACGCAGGTTCGCCGCCGGCATTCACGGCCGTTTTAAATCAAGGCGGCCTTGCAAGGCCAGCTGCAACGGTAGACGGCTTCGAAGACTTAGCTATTTCTTTTTTCAAAACTTGAAAATAATTAATGAAGTTTGCAAAAGATTTTAGAAAAAAGTAATCCCCTATAGGTTTTTTTTTTAATATTACTAGGAGCTACACTTATTTAACATATATTTGAAAATCAAGTTTCGATTTACATACCTCTTCGAGATTCATACTAAAAAAGACTGGCGTACCTCAGAAGGCTCTTTATTCGTTATCTGACATCTGTTTTTTCCTCTATACAAACTTCCAATGTGACACTAGCGCCATCAATTAGCGTTCATAGTAAACTTTCTTCTTGTCACATCAGTGACTAAAAACTTTTCATAGATCCCAATAGATGGCGCTTTTGAATGTTATACATTTACATGGAATTACATTATCATCATTGGCGCCGGATACAAATAAAGGCTATGAAGTAATCAAGTTTTATGTGTATTGGAAAATATCGAAATTCTAATAAAAATATGTTATACCTACATTTTATAGAATTAAAATGAAGTTAAGTCACTTATTGAAGGTCACAAGAGTTATGGAAAACTAAACCGTCCTAAGTAAAGATTCGAGGAATGGGGCATTTCCACGTCCCACCCTAATTGCCACATAACCCACATTCATCATTGAACAATGTCGAGGTCAAACTACGAGTATGTTGTTAGGTACTTACTACTAGTTTGTTTTTTATTATTTAAAATGTAAACAAAAACAAATGCCTTCCTACCTTGACCTAGAATTGTAAAAAAAAATACAAATCTATACATAAACTGTTTTAAATATCTATCATTATAATACATGGATCGACCTCCCCAAGTCAACTATGATTAGATCTCCATAGAAACACGTGAGCGTCTTAATGAACCGCGACTTTAACGTCAATCACTATCTATATTCTAATCAATCTAGCGTTTGTAATTTAACCGATTGCCTGATATTCATGTCATTGATTATACAATGTGTAAAAGATATACCCTCTCCGATCCGTAAGGGTTTTGTTAAGTACCGTGCAAGGAATCTACTCGTACTATGGTTAATTTCAGAAAATATTTTTTTAATGTGGGATTTTACATCGAAATGCATGGGGCGCGTGTGGCCGTTAAGTAGTGGGGTTCTACAGGTCATGACTTATGACCTCACTCACAGTTGAAAATTTGGTAATTTTTAATGAAATTGGGATAATTTTGGTATCATAAATGTGCAATTTAAATATCAATAACTATTATTTTCAATAATAATAAGATTTTATTATTATTTTGGTACCTAATGTTATTGCAGTGCCTATGTGCCCGTTTCAGATCGAACAGGGATTATTTACACATTGTAAGAGTAGATAGCTATGTCAAAAATTAGAAAAAATCCAACACTCCATGGAAAAAATCTACGAGTCGAACAATGTATTCTACAAGTCGGTGGGTGCGAATTTGGGCACTTTAATTAAACCTTCGACTTAAATACTAATCATAAACAACAAAAAAAACACGAGTAGTCAAAGCGATGTCATGCGGGTCATCCAATGTCATAACAAAATTTATTATTGTTTGTTAGCATTGATTTACTGATGAATTATTAAAAATAAACAATTTAGAGTACAATGGATCAAAAAAACAACAAGATAATTAGAAGGAAAAAAAGTTACGATACATTTAGTAGCGAGTCAGAGGTAATCGGAATAAAAAACTTAAGGCGAAAGCGCCAGGGTAGCCCGCGAAATTCTTTTTTTTTAGGTTTTTTGAAATTTGCTGGTCAGTATTAAGTTGTACGTTGATTAATATATGATTCGCGGCCGTAACAAATATGTATTTACAGAATTATAATCATTAAAGTCATCAACACAACTATCTAAGACCACGTAAGTCCAAAGAATAACTGTTTCATGAAATCATCATTCTTTGGACTTACGTGGTCTTAGAGAGTTGTGTTGATGACTTTAATGATTATAATTCTGTAAATACATATTTGTTACGGCCGCGAATCATATTTCGATCGATTCACATCTTAATACTGACCAGCAAATTGCAAAAAACGTAAGAAAATTTGAATTTAGTGGGCTACCTTAGCGCTTCCCCCTTAAGGGGAAAGCCCTAGGATAGCCCGCGAAATTCAATTTTTTTATGTTTTTTGCAATTTGCTGGTCAGTATTAAGTTGTACGTTGATTAAAATATTATTCGCGAACGTAACAAATATGGATTTACAGAATTATAATCATTAGAATCAGTAATACAACTAGCTGAGTGAGTATAATCCTAAAACGTCAAGATTTCATGAAATAGTCATTAAGTAGGATTACTTGGTCTTAGAGAGTAATTGTATTGATGACTTAAATGATTATAATTCTGTAAATACATATTTGTTACGGTCGCGAATCGTATTTTGATCAACGTACAACTTAATACTGAACAGCATATTTCAAAAAAAAATAAAAAAAAAAATGAATTCGCGGGCTACCCTGGCGCTTTCGCCTTAAGTAATTGAATCACCGCTTGCAACTAGTTTGAGAATCAAAATTATGACCAGCCACGTCCACTACATTATGTAAACATCATACTGCCGTCAATGAACCATTGGTTACAGGTATGACATGCAAAGAAAGTGTTTATACATTGGTATATAAACATCATTATAACTAATGGACAATCGCACGATAACGTCAGGAATATTGAATGCGAACAGTAGTGCTGGCTGTGCTCGTTACAGGCAGGCCGGCAGACTAGGCTTCGGTCAATTTATTCAAGAGTATTCTATAAAACGGACAACAATTATGATAGAAGCGCGGCGGTCCTGCGTAAAGTGGTGTTTGGAACAGGATTCTGAGTACGGAACGGGTCATGGCACTAACTACGCATATCACTAGGTTATCGAAACATGCAGTGGCCATATGCTCGAGCTAGTGGTCAATAAGCAATGTGTGTTTTCTTGATCTGACCTTCGACTCCTTGAGCTTACAATTCTTATCATCGGGACTTCACTTACGCATATTAGATAGCGGATATAATAAATGGGGTACGTTTGCGGATGATTACTCCAGTAATGTATAGAGAACTTGAGTGACCGGTCTATTTTAACAATTGGTGTGTGAACAACTTAGAACTAGCAGAAATGGTGTGATCGGAAATTGAAACCGTGTTTACAATAAGTATTTTTTACAATTGCAGGGTGGAAGCGAGCAAGCTCGCCGAGGACAAGGCGACGAGGAGAGGTTGTACCGGACACGCGGACCTAAGTACTCTCGAGTACCTTCCAAGCCGACGCTCTCTGCTTCTACGACCTGTACCTCTCTGGCAACGTCTTGTGGATCCCAGGGGACGTTGGTGCCTAACTACGCAACAATCCCCGAGAACGTTACCACTGAAAGCAGCAGTGAAGACGAACAAGACTCGTTCGAGAACACCCGACGCCATTTCCAGCAACTTCGGCAGATCAGTCTAGGAAACGAGTTCAAGTACAAAATGGAGATGGAAATTAAAAGTGCTAAGGAGGAAAATTTGCGAAATTCGATTCCTTTTGTCAAACAATTAAGCACGGAAAGCAACAAAGTGAAAACTGACTACGCAATCAATGGGGAAGCTCCGCCTTATGCTCCGACAACTCAACGACTCTACCTGTGGACACAAGTAAGTTATATACTACACGTATGACCTATAATTTAGATGATAATCGGTCATTTGTACTCTGTTTAAACGCAGTCCAATTTTTTATGAACACAGCGCTCCTTTACGCGTGGACAAATAGAAAATTCAATTTACAAACACTCTTTCAAACTAGTAGTAAAATCGACGTTTTCGATAAGACTTGAATTATTATTGCAATGAATGGAAAAAAGAGTACTTATGTAGTTTTAAATTCGATTCCACACGAGAACTTTTCAGTCAATAGCTATTCTCGCAACTGTCAACACCATTGGACAACTGAAAAGTCAAATTTAATCTCAATACAGTGATGTTTTTCATTGTTAAGAAAAATAACTTTATTCAATTTATAACCACATATAAGAAAAGTGTAAGTTTATTATAACATACGTTTGCGAAATAAAACCGTTTGTATATTCCAGGTTATGTGCATAAGGTACATAGATCTGGTAAACTTAGGACCCTACGTATACTGAATGTAAATAACTTTATAACATACATACATGGGTGCAGGGGCGGCAAAGGGTACATAATAAAAGGCAACCACCCACAGAACTTCATACCTGTTTGGATAAGTTCGCGAGACTACGTATACTTAAAAAATACAGTTTTTTCGTGGATTGATAAATTACTGTATTTCACTGTAACACTATAATATTGTGCCAATCAACATGTCACATGTAGGACCACAGGTTCAAAACGCCACGTGTAACTTTTGCGCTACTCGGTTAGTATTTTGTAAGTCTTTAACATTTTGATTTTGTTTTGTTCCAGCTCCTGGCTGCATTCGCTGTGTCTATGGGTTCGTTGATTGTCGGATTCTCTTCAGGCTACACTTCTCCTGCACTGATAAGCATGAACTCCACCTTGCATATGACTAAAGAAGAGGTAAGGTTCCTTTTAAATTTAAAACCTAACATAAAACGGTTAGTTTAACATCATCATCGATTTTTCTCAACATCGATATTTATCAACGTCGATTTATTGCATACACGGTTTCCAATACAGTATATGTCAGCTTATTAAGAAGATTAAAATTCCGTCCCTTCGTCATCCTATAATCAGACGCGTGAATAAAATGACTGTCTGGCTTTTAGTTTCGTATAATGTACCCTTGTTCCTTACATGAGTTTGAAAAAAAACCATAAGCATTCAAATACCTGCGTTTTAATTAATATGGTATTTTTTATTCAAATAATATAATGTTCTTTTCTCTCTATTACAGTCAACTTGGGTTGGCGGTCTGATGCCTCTGGCAGCTTTGGTTGGTGGCATCGCAGGAGGGCCTCTCATAGAAGTTATTGGAAGACGATGGACCATCATGGGGATGGCTTTTCCATTCTTCCTCGGTTGGATTCTGATAGCAACTGCGTCAAATGTGTTAATGGTATTTGCTGGACGAGTTTTCTGTGGAGTATGCGTTGGAATAGTCTCCCTCGCTTTCCCAGTTTACCTCGGAGAAACAATGCAGCCGGAAATACGAGGTGCAATGGGATTGCTACCCACTGCCTTTGGTAACACTGGAATTCTACTATCATTCTTTGTGGGCAGCTACCTAAACTGGTCACAACTAGCATTCTTCGGAGCCGCACTACCAGTACCATTCTTCTTGCTTATGCTGCTAACACCAGAAACTCCACGCTGGTTTGTTTCCAAAGGACGTACCGATGATGCTCGAAAAGCCCTGCAGTGGCTGAGAGGCAAAAATACAAATGTTGATAAGGAAATGAAAGATCTCACTCGGACACAAGCCGAATCTGATAGAACGGGTGGCAATGCGTTCGGACAACTGTTTACCCTTAAATACATGCCAGCTGTCCTCATATCTCTCGGATTGATGTTGTTCCAACAGTTGAGTGGTATTAATGCAGTCATTTTCTATGCCGCTTCAATTTTTAAAATGTCTGGCAGTACTGTTGATGAAAATGTATCAAGTATCATAATAGGCGTAGTCAATTTTGTATCGACATTTATAGCAACGGGTATCATCGACCGCTTGGGTCGTAAAATGTTATTGTACATTTCCTCCGTTTCTATGATAATCACACTGGTTGCTCTGGGAGCTTACTTCTACATTAAGGAAGCAGGAGTTGACGTCACCGCTTTTGGATGGCTGCCCCTCGCTTGTCTTGTTATTTATGTACTTGGATTCTCAATTGGCTTCGGACCTATTCCGTGGCTCATGTTAGGCGAAATCCTGCCATCAAAGATCCGTGGTACTGCCGCATCCCTAGCTACTGGTTTTAACTGGACGTGCACTTTTATAGTCACTAAAACGTTCCACAATATTATTGACGCCATTCACATGTATGGCACAGTATGGTTGTTTGCTGTCATTTGTTTAATCGGATTGTTTTTTGTCATATTCTTTGTGCCTGAAACTCGGGGCAAGAGTTTGGAGGAAATTGAAAGAAAATTAACTGGGGGTTCTCGTAGAGTGCGGAACATTAACAGCAGTAAGCAACCACCAAGTGGCTGTTAATTTCGGATTTCGCCTTACGTGCAGGAATAATGTACATTCCAAAATCATGTTATGAATTGTGTTAGGAAGCAAATTTTAGAATAATATGTAATAAGGCAAAGCACTGAATTAGTGCGGTCTGAAGACTGAATGGGAATATAGCCATAAGATTTATTTTTATAGTTGTAAATAATTAAATATGTAATATTAAATTAGAATAGTCCTCAAAATGTCTTGAAACAGTTCCTTTAGTTGTATAATTGTTGCAGCATTCTGCTCTGCGACGGTGCTCGCTAATATTTTAGTTCCTTGATAACACTGTATTGGATCTGTTTTGGAAGACTCACTCATATTTATAAATTGTGTAAAAAATTGTACATAGAAGAACAAAAGCATATCCTATAGAGCTATATACATTTAAGGGCGTTTGTGCACTACAAGGAATTTTACTGTCCGGCAGTCCGATTTTATTTTTTTATTATGTCGTGCCATATGGGACCGTAAAAAATCGGACTGCCGGACAGTAAAATTCCTTGTAGTGCACAAACGCCCTAACTGTACAATGTATTTAGAATGTGTAAGTAGTCATACATTTTATCAAGTAGATCTGTAACTTCTATTTAATATGGTCATGACAATTCTGATTTAAGTACTGTAGTAACCAAATAATTATTTTAAGTTATTTGTAAAATATAATTTGATCTTCCGTTCATTGTATATTAAGATTCCGTATATTATGGAGTCGGTATTTATTGTTGTTATTTTTAATACAAAATAATTTATATTTTACGCTTTTGTAGTTTTATTTTTTCAATACGAAGGGTCGACTCGAACTACTGGCGGCCATTTTCATTTAATTTAGGCCTGGCTACAAGTATACAGGGTTATTGGTAAATCATTAACAACCTCTTAAAAGGTCATTGAACTCATCATTATGAACAACTTTTACTATGGGTCCAAACCTGAAATCGCGAAAAAAAATCAGCTGTTCGCTACATTTTGACGAGTTATACGAACATAAATGTAGGAAACAGCTAAATTTTTTTGCGATTTCAGGTTTGGTCTCATAGTAAAAGTTGATCATATCATAATGATGAGTAGGTACAATGACCTCTTGAGAGGTTGTTAATGTTTTACCAATAACCCTGTATACAGGCAAATGCCTAGTTAGGGGTCACCGTCCAATCTGTTCTTGTATAACCTGATTATCAATAAATAAATAAAGAAAATAACAAATGAATGAGGAACCTACCTACTGCTCTGTAGACAGACTCATTATTATAAGAACTGATAACAGTAAGTATGTTATTGAACTGGATGATAACATTCAGCAACGTAATAAAGCGCCCTCATCCTCGAGATCAATGCGTAGTTTTTATGAACTTGCGACATGCTTATTAAGGTGTGTCCAAACACGGCAGACAAGATGCGCGGCATTCGCGGGATACTTTCGCATATATACGTTGTCAGGTGTACAGAAACGGACATAGGGTACCTTTCATCCCGAAAAAAAGTGCTGTTCCTGAGGAAAACAACAATAACGTTATTACGATAATAGATGGCGCCACTTGTCTTTCGAAACAAAAACAAGACGTCTGTCGGGCCAGCTAGTTTAATAAACGTGACCGTAGTAAATGTTGATGATGTTTTCTATTCATAGCACCTGCCCTTGGATTAGATGCCACAATTCGTAATGTTACAATTTTCTCTCGCACATGAAGCTATTGCCATAAATAAGTAAAAAAAACATAAATACTGTTGTGTTTAGAAGCGTAATCAGATGTGGCGTCAGCACTCCAGCAGTGTTAGCCTGGACTAAACTAAAAACATACATATAATGGTGCAACCATCGATTGCACAATATAGCAGCTTAATGATTTATTGCCAACCTTTAACAGCTAGGCGTTTAGCACTCGGGAAAGAATACAGTTAAATTACATGACGCTCACGTCGCTCTCTGCCGAAGAATTTTACTTAATTAAGTTTGGAACATGTGGCGATACGTTATAACAAGACGGTTGATATCAAAAGAACCCTATAACGTTTCATACACCATGAAAATATTATGTCGCTATTGGCAAGCTTCGTCGACCAAGCGTTTGATACAAGATGTTGAGCGTTGCTACGCGAATGATTTGGATATAATTCCTTGTATTGTATTCGTTTGAAATTAATTATAGTGTCTTAGACCCTAAAATAATTACGGATGCATAATATGCATGTATGTCTCGTACGAATTTGCTACGCGTCCCCTACGCCATTGCTACGCGTCGCCTCAGACTTTGCTACGTGTCGCCTACACTTTTGCTACGCGTCGCTACACCTTTGCTACGCGTCTCCTACGCTTTTGCTACGAGTCTCCTACACCACTGCTACGCGTCGTCGTCGTCTCAATCTTTGTTACGCGTCTTCTATACCTTGAATACGTGTCCGCTGTACGTGGAATAAGGTGACGCTAAGTTTTATTTTGCGTTCACAAACGAATTAAAGCGATAAAAGTGACTTTATTTTGTACATTATGGAAGTGGCATATTACGCCAAGAATTATTTTGCATATTGATAAACCGTATTAGTATATGGAACGTTCAATTACATAATGATGAAATCGAAATGAAACATATTATCTATTCAATCAATGGAAAAGAATTTGAAAAGCATTAATAATTTTCTTGTTTACAGTAAGTAGGTTATCTGCATCGCCCTTTTATAGCTTTCCATTCAGACGTCGACGTGTCAACATGTGGAACACATGCTGAACGGTTGGGTAGATCAATAAAACTGTTTATCACACCTTACGATCTCATACGTATGTAAACAAAATACATTCAAAGCAATTCATATAAACTTTGATTAGATCCATGCGTTTAATCGTATTTTTTTTAAATAATCACGTTTAATTATTACAAAAAAAAATATATGATTTCATGACTTTTTTATGAAACGATCAGTACAAAAAGTTCAAAAATATTCGCACAAAGACATTGGATCAAAAAACATTTTTGTGTGAAATTCGTGGACATGATTACTGCGCATATTTTTCCATAATTCCGGTTTGTCAAACAAAAAGCAATTCAATTGCTCAATTATTGGTGTGTTCAAACAATAATTGGTGATACATTGCGTACCATGCAAAGCATGCGAAAGGCATTTTTTCCCTCTGTTTAGTTTTTGGTGATTAATAATGTCATTAGGTACTACAAACGCACACTGACATTAATAATGCTGGCTGCATATAAAATTATTTTAGTGAGCGTTTGTGCATGGCAAAAGTTATTTTACAATGCGAGTAAAGATTCTGAATGTATTGAAAATTAATGTTAAGTAATTACCTATTAACATACTGAAAAAGCCGTGAAGAATTAGTAGGCGAGTACGTACCTAAAATAATTGGAATTCGCAGCATGACATAATGCAAATTGGACTGAAATAGAAAGGTCTAGAAACACATCATAATTTATATGTTGCTATCGAATTCGATAAGGAAGACAGACTATAATTGTTTTCTTTGGTTTGGTGATAGCAAATGCGGTTCAAGGTACCACCGGGTTTCTGCAGGGTAATTGCGTAACACAAATAAACTCATCCCAATTTTTAAAAATTTTAACCGACTTCCAAAAAGGAGGAGGTTATATGACTTTATGCATGTTATTTTTTATGTATGTTCACCTATTCCTTCGTTAATTAAAAAAAAATACCTATATTTTTTTATTAAAGGTTTTATTCTCGAGGCGGTCCCATTGTCTACAAGTTGGAATCTGATGAGAGGATCCTATGAAAATCGAAGGAAAACCCTCAAATTTTATAGGCAAACCTATAGCGATTTGGGTATTTTTTTAAAGTAACTTGAGCATTTGTTCTCGGAATTCATCATTTGGTAAAGTGGAGTTGATGATGAAGACCACAGATGGCCATCGGAACTACTCAATGATAAATATTTCACGAGTTGCGATTCGATTACTTGAATATGGTTGCTAAGCAATTTATGCTCGTCACAATGCGTATGGTGAGTGGTTGTTGAGAAGTTCTCCTGGTTCTTACCAGGAGAACTCCACAACAATTAACGTCCTAGCATCGGGAAAAGCCATATTTTGTAACATGTGATGAGCAGTTGACATTAGGGTTGGAAAGGGTATGCTCTCGAGGTGCTCCGATTGTCACCAAGTCAGAATCTGATGAAGGGATCCCATGTTTAACTCTCTCAAATCAAATGAAAACTATTGATGATCCAGGTGTTTGAGTCTCGAGTCATCACTTAATGCTAACGAGCTGACGATGGTAGCCACAGCAGTCCATAGCTGTTAGGAGTTAGGAGATACGGCAATATATTATGTCGACAGAAACTACTTAGCAGTTATTGGATAGAGGTTCCAAACAAAAAGTAAAAAATAAAAAACTTTTTACAAGAAAAAACAACCGACTTCCAAAACAAAAAGTGAAAAATAACTTTAATTCCGGAAGTCGGTGTCAATAAACGAAAATGCGGAACCAACGACACCGCCTTCCGAAATTAAAGTTATTTTTCACTTTGTAGTGTTTTTTTTTGTAGTCGGTTGTTTTCATGTAAAAAAGTTTTTTGACAGTTCAGCCACGTTCATTGCGTCATTTACGTAGCTAAGCAAACGATTTTTTTTAAATCTATGAAGCAATGGTTTAGCAATATCCTTCAAAACCCTCGGTTTGTGATTGAAAGTGTGTTATATACTCGTATATTAGGGTGCTGGTTTCAATGTCTGATGTGAGTATGGCAAAACCAAGCATTGCTTCGGAATGTCGAGAGATCATGGACTTATTTGATTGCAACACTTCACTATGATATTGTACATTTTCTGAAAAAAAAAACACTTTACGAGACTAAGGTAAACTGATACATATAATGCAATATGTAATAGCGTCCTACGAAGAAGGTAATAGGGGCTCCCGATAACGAATTACCTGTTAATTGTTATATATTCATATTTCTATTGTTGTTAACTGCAGAACTGGTACTAACAGCTACAGGAAAATTTATCTGGTAAAGATGAAATTAGAAAAACATTAATAAAAATAATTCAGAAATCTGTCTGGTTCGCAGTGACAGCAGTTATTTTGATTGATGGACAATATTAAAGTTACTTCATCTAGCTAGGAGAATCCGCTTCCATTTGTTTAAATGAAAGTGTTCTTTACGTGCAACTTAGTGAGTAGGTAGTAGGTACGTACCATGAAACCTAATAAGAAAATACAACGTAGGAACCTATTATAAATGGTTATTACAATATAGCATACCAAATTAGTGCCTCGATCTATATGGAAGCAGACAAAATAACTAAAAAAAAAACACTGGCACTCCGGTAGTGCCGACAGAAGTGAAAACTTGAACAATTACGAGTGTATTTTGTGAATCGTCTTATAAACAAAACACGCGTGTTAAGGTGTGTTCCTTATTTTATAGGGTTTTTTGCAAATCAGGTATGATGACCAAAGTGACTGGTTTATTCTTCTCGTGAAAGGAATTTATTCAGATTTACAAATAAGCACACAGGATAGACTTCAGTTCGTGGTGTTGGTCGCGGCAGTGCTTCGTTAATCATTTCTAAAGTGGTAACTAGATAAACTAATAAGGAGCCTGTATGAAATTTTACACAATGTTACCTTTGTTCGATTACCATAATGTTTGCAGAGGCGTATTAGAAGAGGACGTAGATGGTACGATTGATATTAGTTACATTTTTACATACTATTGGCCTTGTACATAAAATGTATTTGAGCTCGTCGTCAGTTATATATCCGTGGTTCAGCGCCATCTCGTCGTTGTTGGATGAACTACGTAGTTAGTACGCGAGGCCCTCGTAGTTCTTCCCGATGTGCATAGATGGCGCTGTCTTACGTTTTACGTCTTACGAATTTTCGATCAGGGTCACGTGACCTGACGCGAGTTTAGAAGTTTTTACCCATTCCAAAAAAAGTACACAGCGCCGCTAAAGAAGTTTTCACTTCAAATATTTGTAATCTATAGGTACGATAAGTACCTACTTCTAGGATTGCTAATTTAGATCATACAAAATACATATTTTATGTTGATCAATATAGAATTCACATCGTAAGAGGTACGTGGTCGGTGGCAATTTGGCAATACACAACAACAAACAAAATCAATCCCAGCGAATTTCGTAATTAAAAAAGTCGATGACTTTTTGTTGTTAAAAATTTTTAAATTCTTGTTAAAGGGCGGGAAAAACTTTGTTATAGTAGTTCGAGATTCCAAAAATGAAATGTTTGAAACGTACAAATACCTCAAAAAGTTTCAGTTGTGTTACTATTAAACACTGAACTAACTATAATAATATTCCTTTTCAAATTATTTATTCAAATGTATCTACATATTTTGAAATAATAACAGAATGGTATGTAAAAAAAACCCTACGTGGAAAATATGTCTGACGTTGTGTTATGTGGTATTTAAAAACAATTGATCGACGCACTAACTATTGAAATAGTATTTAACATAAAGTTTTATAAGTAACCTAAAGCGAGGTTAGATTAGCAAGTTCTTCCTGCAATTTCTTGAGCGAGTTCTTGCTGGTCTGTTTACATTACGTGCAATATTTGTAGCACAATTCACGGTCGCAAATGACCCGCAACATCTTCCTTGCAAATTCTTGCCCGATTCTATAGATTTGCGATGACTTACAACGATTTATTGGGCAAACATTCTCTGGTCCGTTTAGATTGCCTGCAATTTTGTAATACAAGTCGCTTTCGGAAGTCACCAGGAAGATCTCGCCTATAAGTTTTAGGAAGACTGTTTACATTTTTACCTTATCTGTCGTTTATCGTATCGTTTGCATTTATCGAAACGTCAAAATGCCTAGCTGTAGTAAAATACGTGCTGCTATATGGTAGTAGGCAGCGTAAAACAACGCAAAGATCGAAAGTGGGTAATTAATTCGTTTCGCTGGTATTGAATTCCAGTGCCAGAATTTGCAGAGTGGTATTTTTCATAATTTTGTTGCGATAATCCTTGCTTTAGTATCCCACAATTATCTGTGCTGTTCATACTTTTCTATTAGCGCCACAATTTCATTTCGCGCCCATACTTTTTTAATTGACATCTTGGTCAACACAAAAACTTTATTTTGCAAACAAATAAATCCAGAAGTTCTCGCGACTATGTCAAAATAGCGTTTACACGTGTGACTTCCGACAAGTCTGTGCAAGCTGCAACACTAGCAGAAGTTAACTTGCGGCAACAGTTTATACAAGGTTAACTGCTTGAGGAAGTCGATTTCTGCAATTTGAATTGCTCATCTAAAAGCGTCTAATCGCAAGCCTTGCAAGCTGAAAAAATTTCAGAAGTAGCTTGCCTTGGCCATATTTTGGCGTTTACACATACAGTAACTTGTAGCAAAGTCAGCAAGCTGCAACACTTGCAGAAGTTAGCTTGCCAACAACAACAGCTTGCGCAAGTCAACTTCTGCAAGTTTTATTACTAGTCTAAACCTCGCTTAATACTGCTTATGCCCGGGTTGTTTACTATTTAGATGAGACGAGTAGCTAATGATAATGAATCATCAGAATCATTTTCAGTCAGCTTACGTAAAGCTTACTACTAGTACTGCTTGCAGGCTTTTCCTGGAAGCTACACAAACATGCGATGTCAAACCATAATATCTATTTACAGCGTTTTATTTTCCTATACTGATGGTTCGAAGACTGTTTTGAATCACAGCCTCGAGCCAATCAATTTGTGCCCATATAAATCGCAGCGAGTGTAGCGAGACAAACTCATTTCTTCAGTAACTTATGTCGAGAACACATTCAGTGCTGTGGTGATTATTATTCCTATAAGTGTAAAGTGATTTTTGTATAACTAGTTTAAAATACTTATTTCATCATGAAGATTTTAATGAGAGCAGATACTCATTACAGCATACAATACAGCAGTGACTATGAAAAGCCGAATTTTACCTTTTCACAGGTAGGATTAAATAATTTCTAAAGAACATAATTCAAATTTTTAATATATAGTTACGTGTATTAGAATCAAAATTATAGGATGCTTTGAAGAAAATAACAGTCACAATTTCTCTTAATTTTTAATGACGTTAATAATTTGGTGGCATAGATAGAAAATAGACACGTGATGTGCTTTCATAGCATTGGAGATATTTGATGCAAAGCCCACTAGTTTATAAAATAGTAAGCTGCTGAGCAAATGTATTCATTCCTTTTTATGATTGCTGTTAATTCCGTGTACTAAAATGCGAGGCGACCAATTGTGCCTATTTAATTAATCTGTTCAACACAGTTTTGGTCCCTTGTAATTCACATAAATGTTTTAGTAGGTGTTGCAGAATGACCATGTGAATTCTTACAATACAATTCAAATTTGAAATGTCCAATACAAATAGGTACTCGCTCAAGTAAGATTTCGCATTATTTCCGTTCAAGTCATGCATTATGACTTGTTACGGCACGTTACGTTATCGATGCGGTATAATTTTACTATAATAACAAATGTAATCATCAAAGTCGACCTACCCATGACTAAAACTTGAGAACAAAGTACTTTTTAATTTCATGCGCTTTTAACAACCTTTTTACGTAATAAATAAATAAAATAGGTAAAATAGGTCTTGCGAAATACACTCGAGAGCAATTAATTTGGGTCACATTAAGATACATACCTTTTTATGTGACAGAATAGAAACATAAGCAAAAACAGATGCAGAAAATTCGTAGTTCCATTTACAAAAGTCACATTTTTTATTTTGTCATTTTTGATAGCATAACTTTACAGTAACTTTGAAGTTTTATTACTTTCATTTAAGGAACATTTGATTGTCTATTAAACACAATTTATTTCATTAAGCTAGCATTCTTAGTTTCCGAGACTTTTGGGTACCTTTATGTTACCCTAATTAATTGCTCTCGAGTGTATGCTGAACGTTTGTGCAAGAAAGACATATTACTATGCATCTGGTCTTTCTTGCACAAACGTTCAGCCGATATCAGCCATCAAGGTCCTGTGACCTTGGAAGTAAAAAGTTTCCATCATAGATAAACACTTTTTAGAAACAAATATTGAAAGACTGGCGAAAGCTTTTGCAGATTAACAGCCAAAATTGCAGACGGCAGTGCTTGGCGGTAAGACTATGATTAGATACGAAGTTCAGACCTAATCAAAGACTCATAGTTTACCGCCAAATCTTACACTCAAGCCAACAATTAATCGCAAGCAATTTTATTTCCTTCTACAGTTTTGACCACAAACAATATCGGACCAGATTAAAATTCACAAGTGCGTAGGAAAAATTTCAGCGTGCTAACATTTTTTACGGCGCAAAAATAATAGCGCATGCGTTTTACGTACCTAACGTGACATAACTTTTGATATTACATAGTCAATTTATTTCTTTAAAATCAATAGAATAAAATTCTAATGAAATCTTTAACAAATTTGACATAATAAGGCATACTTTGATAAGGGGGTGTGTTGTGTGCAAGAGTGTAATAGTAAAGGCAAGAACATTTCCCGATCTTTATGCGCAAAATAAAAGCAAGTAGGATATTAGAACTGTCCATTTATTCACAGTGACGACGCGTAAGTGGACCCAATCAGAGTCAATGATTGCTTAAATTAATAGAAGGCGGTTTGCGTCGCATCGCACACGCCTCCCTGCAAATAACGTCATGCTTTTAATGAACCGAAAACATTGCGAAGCCGTTACTATTTGCATGATAAATACTGTCATCATTGTTGCCATAATAGGACAGTATAGGCAGAGATGTATAGACGCCAGCACATCAAGCTACTACAATCTGTCAAATTTCTTTAATAGATTTTCAACTTTATCGCTAAAGCATAAGGTTCAAAGTTGGTTGGGAAAATTTGACAGTTCGGATAGCTTGATGTGCTGGCCTAGACTCTGTAATGTCGTTCAAAAGTATTTGTTCATGGAATTATTAGGTCCCCTAGGTATCTAAATGGAAACCATTACATATGGCTCTGGAGCTAACGAAGTATCAAGCAAAAACACTTTCACATCATAATCACTAAAGTTTATTTTAAGCGGAATTATGTCCTCAATTCCAGGTTCTTGCTGCTGTGGCAGTTTCTATGGGCTCTATGATCATCGGCTTCTCGTCTGCATACACATCTCCGGCCCTCGTGACCATGATGAACAGTACCGTCATCTCTGTCACAGACGAGGAGGTAATTGACTTGTCGCCATGTACATTACATTAACTACAATTTAGTTTGAATATTTAACTCTGAGATGATTAGAAAATAGATCATCTCAGGTTCAGCTGATTTTCTTAATTAAAACCATAACTTTTTTGTCGACAGGCTAGTTGGATTGGCAGTTTGATGCCCTTGGCAGCCCTCGCAGGTGGCGTAGTTGGAGGACCATTAGTGGATTATATTGGCAGACGCAGAACCATTCTTTTCATAGCTCCCCCCTTCTTTCTCGGTTGGATACTAATAGCAACTGCAAGGATAATACACTTAGTGCTTGCAGGACGCGTTGTTTGCGGTCTGTGCGTCGGTGTCGGGTCACTCGCGTTCCCCGTGTATCTCGGTGAAACTATTCAACCCGAAGTCCGCGGTACTCTAGGCTTGTTTCCGACCGCTATTGGAAATATCGGGATATTAATTTGCTACGCGGCTGGAAAATACCTCAATTGGTATGAATTGGCATACCTAGGGGCAGCCTTGCCTATTCCCTTCTTCATTTTAATGCTAATGATCCCAGAAACACCCCGTTGGTACATATCTCGCGGGCGTAATGAAGAAGCCCGAAAAGCACTACAATGGCTTCGAGGCAAGAACGCCAAAATTGACAATGAAATCCGTGATATAGCTCTATCAGACGCGGAAATGGGAAAAGAAGGCATAAAACTCAAAGAACTTTTCAGTATCAAATATATGCGGTCGATATTAATTTGCTTGGGACTGATGACATTTCAGCAATTATCAGGTATTAATGCTGTAATATTTTATACGGTTAATATATTTAAAATGTCAGGCAGTTCAGTGGATGGAAATTTGGCGACTATTATTGTTGGAGTAGTTAATTTTGTATCAACTTTCATCGCTACTGCGCTTATTGATCGAGCCGGGCGCAAAGTGCTGCTTTACATTTCTTCCGTGACCATGACCATTACATTAGTTGTACTTGGAACATTCTTCTATGTACAAACCGACTTAAAAATAGACGTCTCAACTTTAGGATGGATACCATTGACTTGCATTATGGTTTATTTGTTAGGCTTCTCTCTAGCATTTGGCCCTATTCCGTGGTTAATGATGGGTGAAATTTTACCAGCCAAAATAAGGGGTGGGGCTGCATCAATATGTACTGCATTCAACTGGTTATGTACGTTCACGGTAACTAAAACATTCCACAATATCCTTGTTGGTATAGGCCCGGCTGGCACATTTTGGTTATTTGGAAGTATTTGTTTCGTGGGACTGTTCTTTGTGGTAGTTTTTGTTCCAGAAACACGAGGAAAGAGTCTCGAACAGATAGAAAATAAGCTAACTGGTAGGGCGAGCACGAGAACTCGCAGGATGAGTTCTATTGCGAACATTAAACCATTGCCAAGTGGATGTTAATTATTGAAAAGATTTAACTTTGGTTGTGAAATGTTGAGCTTCTCAAGGCCAATTGGTTTTTCAAAATTAAATTAGATGATGCCTCTGATCCCAACATTTTATATAGCATAATATTTAATTTTTACAAGTGTAAGCACAGAAGATCTTAATTTTACTAATCTCTATTGTTTCCTACCTCAAACCTCGAATTTTCTCAAAAATTTTACTTAAATACAAATAATAGTACATAAAATCTTTAATGATCCTAGTTATATATTTAGCTGATAATTAATTTTCTAGTTATGTAACCTTTTAGATTGTTTACTGGATAATGTAAATATTTATTGTTTCTAATTTATTTCTATAATAAAAGTAAAGTAAGTATTAGTGTTTTACCAAAAATTGATCCTTTAAGCATTAGATAGTTTTTTATTTTATTGAAACCAAATACATTTTTTTCTAGCACATGTTTTTTATTTGACACGATTTTTGACATCCAATATCCATGTTTCTATCTAACTTCATGCTGAATGAGGGAAAAGTATGTATATCTCAATCTTATCAAGAGATTTATTTTAAGTAATTACCTATTTGTATATTATATAACAATATTAAATTCTTAGGTTTAAAACGCTAGTGGTATGCAGCGTTAACAGCACAGGAAAGCCTGGTCAGTCCACCCTTGTCTCTAAGCAAAATACTTGCGCAAGTAAATACTCAAACTAATTTCAGTTGTGTGAAGTGAGCTGTCAACCAACTGAAACTTATTTATTTTTATACTGTAAAAAAATACAGTATTATATGTATGTGTTGTGTCGACTCTGTCTAAGGCTAAAACAATCGGTTGTATAGTTGAGGAGTACCTATCTCAAGTTCCTAAATGTAGAATTGCAGAACAACATGAAAATGGTAAACATGTTTCTGTTTTGTTAATACAAACCAACACTGGCATGCTATTGTTTTAAAAGTTTGGTTTTATTTCTTAGGCCCAATGTTTTTTTTTGTATTAGTTTCCAAAACTGTTATTGCAAGAACGCTACAATATTAAAGAGAGTTCTCTATCCTCTTCTTGGTATGAAGTAAAATGTTTTTTTGTGTCTTAATAAATCACCGGGGAGAACAAAACCAGATTAACAGATCCAAGGTAAGCCTGTGTGAATACACAGATACAATATCATCTTACTGCAATCACTATGCTAATTATCAAACATGTTTGTGATGAATATACCACCTCTTTTTGCCCTACAATCAAAACGCTGTACTAAGAGAATCTAGAAAGAGGCTTAACAGAGTATTTATAAGTAAAATATCTTCCCACTTTCCAGCAATAAAGCCTATATATAAATCCAGCCATCATTGATACCAGATTTGTAAAAGATGTAGTAGATGGTAAGGTACCAAAACATTACTAACAATATCTAAACAACATCACATTGACAGCAATGATTCACCTGAACGTTAAGCAATTTTACTCTAAGATTTTTACGGATTAATTAGAAAAGGTTAGAAGCACAGTTTATCGAGTAGTTATTGCAGGTTATTCCATATTTATATAAAACATACCCATAACTTGAACGCGGCAAATAGCGCAGGTATCACACTCGACGTCCCAACTCCACATGGCTACTGCATTCCACTTTTTCAAAGTAAACATTTTGTCTGGCTTCTGCCCATCATTGTCTCCACGGTCCAGGGCATCACAGTCTTCTCCAGACATTTTAGGAAGGAATATAATCGAAAATATTACAATTCACTTTGTTATTATTTACTTCGACGAGTTCGACGGATGAAGTTTATGATTTGCGTTTCGCGACGATAGCTTTCGATTGTGTTTTGTGATTTGTCAGCCATCCATCTGTCATACATGAACACAAAAACTTAAAAAAGCCAACTCTATTGAATACTTTGATGAATTGATCAATATTGTCTAAAATCTGTAATTAATCTCATTCAGGTATTCAAATAGTTTTTTTTTATTACTCGATTTTTCACTTACTCGTTTTTTTATTCATATGTTTCTTTTTCTAACTTTGTAAACGCAAATCAAAAACGCTGTCTATTATCTGTCATATTAATGGCATTCTGTCATTGAGCTCTTTTCAAATTGACATAAAAAAAAAATAAGTTTTCTATATCCCCGATAGATGGCATAGCTTAAAACTAAAATGTCAGTTGTTTTCAAATCTGAGTTTCAATTCAATCAGCCGTGAAAAAAGTTCAAGCAACATTAAATATATTTTTTTTAACTGCCTACATCTACTACGTTGATCTGACATGGCTAGCCCGTGCTGTGTACATCACGATAATGATTACTAGAGCCATCTATGGGAGCTTTTGAAAACTTTTTTTTTTTTAATCATGCTATTGAAAAGACCTCATTGCAATTTCTATACAGTTGATAAAAAGCACTGACAGAACTGTGAATTTTCCGATTCATGCGGAATCACGCCACCCATGCGGCACCGCTGCGCTGCAGTGTCGTAAGGCAAAGAATATACAGTACCACAAGGATCTTTTGGAGCTCGAATGACGTTGACAGGGGGCGCTGTTGGTAAATATTTTTGTTCCTTTCCAATTTCTAACTAAAGATCCTTATACAGCTATATTCAATATCTATACTAATAATGAACCTGAAGAGTTTGTTGGTGGTATCGTATTACCCAATAACTGGGTTGTGGAGGTCAGATAGGTATATAGGGTTTTCAGAATAGGTAGGAAGGCACTAGGCCGGGTCTAGTCTAGGCAGACGCGGTCACTAATCAGAAACATATAACAAAAGTATCTAAATAAAAAACAAAGTTTTACAGCCGCGATCTTGGATTTTAATTTTAACTTTGTTTTCGGATGAAAAATAAAATTACAGCCGCCATCATGGATTTTCATTTTGACCTCACTATCCGCTTTAGCGCCCTTGAAAACCATAAAAACGACATGCATGATGAAGAAAAAAAAAATACAGGCTTATGGTGATTTGTCGAGTTAGGCACTGCTTATATGCCTTTATTCATAAATTGTAATTGTATTATTTTGCTTTTTGTACGCTATACCAGTAAAGCGTTTTAATAACTGGTTGCTTTAAAAATATAAATAATTTGTCATAAATAGTCATAATACTTTTTGATGAATAATATGTAATTGTTTGCTGCACCGTGCGACGTCATCACGTCGGCGCCGGCTGTCGCTGAAAACCAGCGCTGGGGCTCTTGCATAGGGTCGCAGCATAATGCTGAGCGATAGCCGTTTTGCGTGGATGTGACGCATGTCAACCTTTTCTTATTGTATTTTTTTTGTTTTGTTCTTTTTTGCGTCATGTTTACCGCAAATAAACGTATTTTCTTTCTTTCTTTCTTATGCAATGCACGCCACTGGCTCCATGTAAAATACACCCGCAAATGCTTCCGGTTGGACTGGAAGCCGAGCCCAACATAGTTGGGAAAAAGCTAGGCAGATGATGTTACTTTTTGTTACCTGCTAAGCTAGTGGTAACCGAGGTTAAAAAATAAAACCAATTCTTTGGTTTTTTTTTGGGTTTTTTTGGTGTTTTTGGTCTCTCTTTTATTTGTATAAAAACCGGATACACAATACACAAACGGAATATGATAATGCATCCATATACTTATCATAAGGTTTTAAAAAATAATTAACTTTCGTAATCTACATTAATATATTAAATTCTTTAGGTACCTATAGGTTGGTAGGTATATTACAGCGATAAACGTTTTCAGATTTTAATGATAAATACTTATTTAGCACATTGTTACCCTGTAACTGTTATTAACATATATAACACACCACACGCTACATACGTCCATATACATAATTTACAATATATTCAATAGCCTATAGATATATTACCTATATATAATATTATTTAGGTGGCAGAATGTTACCTATTCTATTCTTACATAGATACATTAAAACCATAAAATAAATGTTTACTTGTTCAAAGTTAATTCCAGAATCGAACTGATATATATTTATAGGTATTAATAACCTACTTGTTGTCATTTTCCTCATTATTCAATAAGCTAAGGTATTAAAAATAATCGGTAGGTTTATTCTAATGGCAAAAAATAATTACGAAGAACCGTAAAAGGCGATGTATAAAGTAGAGAGCAGGATGAGGAAGCTGGCTGTCACACTGCTGGCCCCATTGAAGCATCCCAACTCTTCGACTTGCACTTGGTACCTGATGTTGTACGGGAACCTGCAGTTTTCGTCTGAGGAGGAAAACAATGTTAGTATGGAAGCGAAGACTTTAACGAGAATCCTTGGTCATCTAAGGGTGCTTTATAGAAAATGAATCGTATTAGATTGCCACACCACAATTTAATTGCATTGTAGGTATGTCTTATGTCTTGAGGCACGTAACGTCTTTCATGATGGGCTTCGCTTTCTGAACGGACTTCTAGAGCCTTACTCAACGGCCACAGCTTTGCATGTGGTGAGCTTTTGTGGTTGTCAAGATTTAATCAATATTTGACTGTACCTGTGCACCCGGCACTAGCGACGGTCCCTGCTGCGAGGCCGGAATCTGATCGGACGGACACGAACAGCGGCGGACATTCGTTTGTGTACCAGTATCCTTCGCATGCGTTCTGCAAGCTGATCTCAACATTACCAGAGGTCAAGGTCTGGCATGTTATTACATTGCTGTCCGTAGTGACTGTTGAGTTGCTCCTGAAAAATAATATATATGAGTAAATATCTAGACCGACATTTTTGTTCTTCTCATAATACACGAATCTGAGAGTTCAGAATAGCTAGCTAATGCTGTTATAAAAATATTAGCTAGTCATCCTGCAATTGTGCATGGCTAACTGGCTATTTAGAGTGCCCTACCCCGGACCCACCATCTATGAGCCACCGTAACCACGTGGCGGAGATAGAGTATTGAACCAAAAGGCTTATCTCGATATGTGGCTAACATTGTGTTGTCGTTTCAATCGATATTTTATTGCTTATTCTTATTTAATTTTGAAGAGTAGCTATTCTGTGTAAAGTAGACACAAAGCAGTTATCAATATGAATGCTTGTTCTGTTCCGGTAGATACCGGGACCTGGAAGCCTTATCAGAAAAGCCCAATGATTTGTCACTGTTTTTCTCTTCGTCATTTTTATTTGTTTCTAACTAGCGTATGTTAGTCATCAAAATGAAAACAATTCATGGAATTAGATAGCTATTTAGACGGATATCGTAAATGTTGGTTAACTTATCAAGAAAAACTTCATCATAAGATAACACTATGAATGGATGTCGTACCTGGGATGCGGGACAGACCGAGAGTGACAGACTACGAGACTTCCAGCTCCAATACCACTGCGGGCTACCCTGATCTTCCTGTTATCATTGTTCTCGAAGAAGTAGTTAGCACTGAGCCTATAGAAATTGATGTAACCAGGTTCAACGTAGTCATCAAACTGCCTTGTGCCTGACGATCCGGCGGTGAACAAGAAACCACATGTAGGGTTCACAATTCTTCTGCCAACTGCAAGGAAAAAAGAAATTGTATAAACCTGTTCAAAGCATTGCCTAGCTAATAAATGTCCTAAATCTCTCACAGCTCAAGCATAACTACTGCCTTAATTAAATCTAAGCGCACTCTAAGCCTGAACATTCCACATGTTGCTTAAAACTCCTACAATCGTGTTCGTGTCCGCTTTCTAAATTATGCTAAATTACTTACCACTTTGAATTCGTTGTAGTACAGGATCCATGATAGTATCTACATTTGTTCCCGCAGAATTGAGAGCGATAGTGAAAATATCGCTGCTCATTTCTCGTACATAAGCCCATAGTGTATCGACCTGATTGGTGGAAGTCGCGTATAGAACTCTTAAGTCTGGAAAAAGAGGAAAAAAATGCATCACCTTTTAAATCTCTAGTTCAAAAAAATCCTAATGAACCATTTATTTTCAACTTACCGGGTACGGTATTGTTAATCTCGTTAGCGTGTTGCCGTGCAAGATCAGTAGCCTGCAAGTTGCCATTATTGATAAGATACAACAAAACTGATGAGTTGCCGCCAACGTAGTTCCTCATGCTCTCGTTTAAAAGCATTTCTTGCATCATCAACTTGATGCGATTCAAACTGCTTTCAAGATTCACTCCTGGCGGTACTGTTGACCAAAATATATCAATGAAAGATTTAAATTGACATTGAAGTAAAAAAAAATTGTATTTCACTGTTTGTGTCACTTACTTGTTGCATGTCTAGTAGCGTTAT
This sequence comes from Luperina testacea, assembly GCA_927399505.1. Taxonomy (NCBI): domain Eukaryota; kingdom Metazoa; phylum Arthropoda; class Insecta; order Lepidoptera; family Noctuidae; genus Luperina; species Luperina testacea. Next base: position 13,098,218 of record OV656756.1, read on the forward strand.
ATTCAGCGTAGAAATCGCCCTGAGAGAAGGTAGTATTGACAATAATGCTGCCATCAAAGGCGCTCAGTAAAGTGATACTGGATCCGAACTTGCCGACCTCAATAGAGTCTACCAAGTAAGCGATGGCTGGGAATACGGTTTGGTAAGACCACGAAGAGTCCAGCGCGATATAGAAGTTGGTTCTCAAACGGAAATCATTGCTCTGGGTTAAGGTTGTGACGCAGTTCATGTCGTTTAAATTGCTTGCTGGAAGAAGTTGAAAAGGATTTATTAAAAAAAAAAAACAACCATTACTGCCTGGTGTCTGAGATAGATGATATATAACAGTGAACTTATCTTATATTCAAATCCTTATTCAGAATTTAAGGAAACTCATTAGGAGGTCGCTGTATCGCGATACTCACTGGTGTAAGTTCGTAGATTGGTCACAGCACTTGTGACAAGCTGTTCAAGGCCACCGATGATGGTTCCACGAAGAGGCATGTTGGTGTCCAGGGCAGCGGCAAAAGCATGTGTTTCACTGGCCAAGTTCTCATTAGTTACGTATTGTTCCATCAAAGCGCGGCGGTTGCAGGCTCGCAGATTGGCATCAAAGGCTCCATTCTATAATTTATTAATTATTAAAAAAAAAATGTTTCAACATTAACTGTAGACACCTGCTTGGAGCTTTACTTGGTTTTAATAAAAACAATTAAAATTCTCATTGTAGTATGAAAACAAGAAGAACTAAATCTTACCCTGGGAGAATAGTACATATCCAACAGTTGCGACAGTTTCATAGAGCTGAAAGCTCCCAAAGTCGAAGTTATTGTGCTTCCAAGGACAAAGCCGTCGATGTCTCCGCGGATCTCAGGGTCTGTAAACTCGACGTTGACACGGTTATGCAGCATGAAGTGCCTGGTCGCCTGTGTGCTGTTCCAGTTTCCAGCGGTACCGATCGATATGGATGTGCTGCCTCGCTCCGTGCCTTGGATGAGGACGGCTTCGGCCAAGTCACCTAGTTAGGAAAATATCACTTAGAAAATCTCACTCGCAAAAGGATCTCACTCACTCAAAAAAGGATTCGGAGATTATTTTTTTGTTTACATTGTATGGTGATACGAGTATATATATGGATATTATGTACAATGCAGCGTTAATCTAAAGTAGGTACTACCCATACCTAACGCCATTTATATACTGAATCAATTTATGAAGCTAAATAAACTGGAATTACTGCTGTAGTGCGGATTATAGCTTGGTATAACTACTCAAATTATTCTAATACGTTGAATAAAGCGGTCTCACCAGCTAACGTTGCCGGATATAAAGAAGACACAGTTTGTTGGACATTTCTGTAGTTAAGGTCCGCGTCCCTGACTAAGTCCATGATATTCACACGTTGTGGCTGCGCCCCTGCGGCAATGCCAGCAATAACGTTACCAGCTGACACGGCACCCCACGGTGTATTCACCACGCCGTCCAACAGTGGGCAAGTGCTCTCAGCCATCTGACGTTCAGACATAAAGCCACCACCGCCAAAGTTACTGAATTCCACATCGTTATTCGGATCGTAACGCCTCATTTTCCCGTTTTTGTTGGCTGATTTTCTGAAAGAAGCGAAAATAGATTTAAAAATCCATTTTTAATGGCGGTGAATGAAAAAAAAAAAGATAATTTTCAGATTTTCAAGAAAAAAAGCCACATAAAAATACTTACAAGAAATAAAAATACTCACAAGACTGCTGGTTTTATAATTTCAACATCATCGCTTATAGAGCGACCGGACCTCGCTGTTCTGAGAGCTCGGTATTGAGACAGTTGGTTGCAGCTGCTCTCATCTCCTCGGACTCTCTTGTCCACAGTTGTTGACAACATATGATGGAGAGTACACTAGAATATAAGAACAAAATAGTTAAAATCAGGAGTGACCGCCAAGCCACCAGATTCTTCTAATCTCCAAATCATAAATATATTATGTTATAAGGCTAATCTCGATAAGCAAGTTTTGAAGCGCTAGCTGTAAGTAGTTTCTTGGTTGGCCAATAAAGATATTGTACAAACGAACCTTCAGGACAGACGAGATGGTGTCGTTGCCCAAAAGTTGCAAGTTGTTGGGTATGAGTCTCGTTAAAAGTAGCCGATGACGATGGAACGAATGGAATGTCGGAGCAAACGGCAGCACATTTGCAGAAGACACCGAGTTCTCTGGCTGATGGAACTCAATGCCATCTTGACGATACCTGGAAGCAATCAAATGAAAGATAGTTTAGGTGTGAAAACCACTATGTCTACGCCTGCATTGATCATGTCAGCCTTTTAGTAAGTGTGTGTGTGTAGGAATAATATCCCACCAATCAGCAGCAGTTACTCGTTGTTCATGAGATATGTAGGCGTCCTGGGTTCGACTTCTGAGTCCGGCAAAGGGTTAATGGATTTTTCCATTGGCAATTTCTTAGAATAGCCTGGAGTTTGGAAGTTGGCGGAGTGATACCCCCGTGCCTCGGAAAGTACGTTAGGTCATTGGCCCTGCGCCTGATCTCCCTCCGGTCGTGTCGGATTGCCGTCCCACAAAACTATAAGCGTGAGGTGCACCTGTGTCTGTGCACACACTTATCACTATAATATCTCCCGCGCCGAAGGCTGGTCTACGCTGAGATTGGTCGCCGTGGCCGAAATTCGGTCTGGAGGACTTTTATTTATGTGTGTAAGTAAATAGAACGTGAACGTACGTGTGAAGAAGCACCGTTGAAAGCTGTCTCAAATCCATGTTGACGTTAGGGTTGTCCTCTATTTTTCTTATGATGTCGATGAGGACCTGCATCGTGACGGGCGGCAAGTTGTTCCTGTTCGCAAGTTCAGGGTTGCTATAGCATTCACTGAGGGTGTCTGCCACTCTTGTTTGTGATGTCTGCTGAGCCTGCGCGCTGCCTAGCGCGGCTACCAAGAGGATTGGTAACCAATACATGTCTATCTGCAAGAAAATTAAAATGATACTTTAGTATAGGTACTCTGAATTGGTACAATCTAGACAATTTATTTTCCTTAATTCTTTCACTTTGCTAAATATAGTTAAGTATACCAAAGTTTAATAAAGTAGTAAATTCTCACATAAATCTATAACACTTGTTTTATACGTATGGACAAAAGGCTGGACCAGCACCCTAATTGCGAAACACCTATAAATCATTGCTGCATAAAATCGAAAAATTTGTCTACTCAACAACGTACATATAACGTTAACGCAATGAATTTTCTTGAACTGACAAATTGTAAGCGCCATTTCATAGTTAGTGTGATCCGCAATGACCCCACTGGTCAAACTCAAGTCTTCGCTTTTGAAATTTGATCTTTGTTGGTGTTCATTTGTTTGATAAATGTCATTGATGATTAATTTTATTAATATACCTAGGTGTTTTATGTCTTTGTTCAAGATACTGTGCGTAACAAGATTAAGTACGATAAAAATATCGATGACGATCCCGTTTGGTATTTAACAACGAATTTTATCAGCACTTTCAGGGAGCGGTCGAGGAAATTTAAATTCATGCACGATGTTAATTTTTCCACTTCAACTTGATACATGAATCTGAATATCTTCAAGAATGCTGCTTATTGGAATTCGACACTGCCGTTAAAAGTTACATTTGGTTCTCCATAATAGGTATGCTTTGGAGTTGAAAATTCAGACCAATATTTCAGACCCTTTGAGTTTTGCTTAGCCTAGACAATGGCGTACTATGACTAAATTGCTCCTCTAAAAACTTATAGTCCTTATAACGACGTGTCTTTTTTAAAATTAATGAACTTCCAAAATTTTTTCGGGCTTCTAATCAGGCAGATGAGTATCTTTTTAACTTTCTACTTTTCTAGCCTATTCTCACAGTTGCGGTAAAAAGGGTGTCCCGACCAAATGAACAAACAACATTAAGTATTTGAGGCCCGATTAAGTACATGGCCCAACAATTTCTACTTACTTATTTGGAAGAACCTTAATTTATACGTCGCGACGTATAAATTAAGGTTCTTCCAAATAAGGAACTTTCATAACGACGCGTCGTTATGAAAGTTTCTGGTTAACGATTTGTAACTTGGTGCCGATTACCTCGTTCACAAACTAAACTAAATTTAAGTTCGGTGCATCTTTTTCTAAAGGACAGAAGATAAATTTTAGTTTAATCCTGTCAAATTAATCAGCGCCTGCGTGGTCAGGCACTGATTAATTTGACAGGACAGAACTAAAATGTATTTTCTGTCCTTTTCTTAATGTAATAGAAAGAAAAAGATGCACTGAACTTTTGTGAACAACAAAATCGGCACCATTGTGTTTCACTAAGTGGATATCGAGCCACCTAAACACAGCAGCTTGTAGTCGAGTACCTAAGTAAATCAATATAAGCCTTATCTCACTCTCACATTCTATGTTACCATAATATTATGCTTGTACTTTCAACAAGAATAAGTATAGAAGAATAATTCAGAAGAAGAAGCACCGTGGCAGAGTAGCCATTTAAGCTAATAGAATAGAATAGAATAGAATAGAATACTCTTTATTATGTACACCATATAAATAAAAAGAAAAAAAAAAAAAGATATATAAAGAGAAAAGATTTAGTTTTTTGTATGTTAGTCACGCTTTCACGCTAAAAGACTAAACAGATTTGGATGAACAGGATTTGGCACAAGGGTAGACAATGACAAGCAGTAGAACATAGGCTTCTTTTCATCCTGGGTCACAGACGAAGTCGCGACTTATACCTTGAGAAAAAGGGATAGGTTGTAAGTCTAGGATAGAATTTTATGTAGGCTACTAGTCTATTTATCCGACTGCCCCAGAAAGCCATAATCCAGCACGCGGATCCAGTGCGGGTTGGTGGAAGTCATAGTCTTCGAATATTTTGGTTCTAGAACATGGTTTCGAGGTTTCATTACGATGTTTTCCCTCACCGTTTTGAGAGCAGTGGTGATGAAATTAAATACACAAAGTAAAGTGCCTGCTCGGGTTCGAACTCACGTCTACAACTCGTAAGTAGGGTAAGTCGGGGCCGATACCACTGGGCCACCACTCCCAGATAGGGAGGCATGAGGGAGGCATGTGGCTGATTATGCCCCAGAAAGAGCGTGGGTGTAGATAAATATGTTCCTAATTACCCATCATCATCTGCCTAGCCTGTCCCGACTATGTTGGGCTCGGTTTCCAGTTGAACCGGATGTAGCTGAACACCAATATTTTACAATGGAGCGATTGCCTATCTGATAAAATTCAAATCCCAGTTACTGGGTAACACGATAAATACCCCACTGGTTGATAGACTTTTGAGCTTCTGATTGACTCATGCATAATCAGCCTATATCGTTCTCACTGCAGGGACACAGGCCTCCTCTCAGTGAGAGAGAGTAGGCTGTAATCCACCACGCGGGCCCAGTGCGGGTTGGTAGATGTCACGTCTTTGGTTCTAGGACATGTCGGTTTCCTCACGATGTTTTCCTTCACCGTTTTGAGAGCGGTGGTGATGGAATAATTTACACAAAGTAAAGCGCCTGTCTGGGTTCGAACCTACGATCGTAAGTCGCGGCTGTTACCACTGGGCCACCACTGCACTGAATCATAACTACTGTCAAATATCTACGAATGGCAACCGGTGCAGTGCAATGCTTTCAGAGGCACGGAGGGACTTAATTACTATAAATTGAAAAATTGGTAATGAGTATATTAATGTTGTTATAATGTTACTCTTATCGTAAAATGCAATCAAATTTAGAAGGTTGCCCAATTGTAGGTACTTACATATTTGTTTGCTCGCTCTACTTTTGATAACGACAGCTATTCTATGTAGCCACTGATAGGGCGTATTTTCATGAATCACATATGAATTATTTATTATATATCTGAAGCACTTTAGCACTGTTCACGATAAACTATATCGATACTTTTGAATATACTGAGAACTGATTGTTAAGTACCCAAGTATGTAGATCCTGTTATAGTCATCCTACAGTCCTACTTGTACTTACTTATATATCAACGTGATGGTAGTTCGAAACACCATCAGCGAGAGAGCGTCTCTTTTAAAAGGCCTCTATCTGACTCCGGTTTGAATTATGCTGGGGCCCAGCACTTGGAGTCCCTTACTCCATTTAATCATTTTATAGCAGACAGGCAAGATATTCAAATATGAGGACACGCTAGGACGGACTGCAACTACATAGGGTAGATAATGTTAAAAACAAAGGCATTAATATTGTTCGAATCTAAATTAATAGGTACCTACCTAAGTACTGTAGGTACCTACTTGTAATGTTAGGTGCTTCATTATTTTTTAGATTTCAAACTATGTCGCCATATGTTATCGATTGACCGCACTTCCTAAAACATGATTCCATGATTCCCATGAACTTTCGAAGCATGAGTAGCATAATACATTGAATAGCCGTTCCATCGCATACCTCATCCATCACAGCAGGTTGAGGGAAAGCTCAAGATCAGAACCATTAGGTAATAATAATAAACAAAAATTATTTGCACTCGGTATAGGTATAGTACACCCGGTTATGTTTAAGTCCCATGTAATAACATGGGACTTAAACATAACCGGGTGTACTCACCTCTGCCTAACCCTTCAGGGAATACGGACGCGATGTTGTGCAAAAAAATTAAACTATCTCCCAAACAACGTTCTTGGCTCTTAGTTGGAGCATGCAGGAAGCTTAGTGAAAATTGTTTGTATCGAGAACTTGGCCACTCGGTCATTGATAAGGATTTTGCAGTACCTACCCGTGTTCCTAATATCCTTTAATTTCCTGAAACATCGTAAAATGATAATTGCATAATAGAGCGACTGTACTCGTATCTACGAGGCTTGGCAGGGGCATTCCTCTGTGCCCTATGGGAATAGAGAAGGTCCAAGCCCAAACCGATTTTTTCTAAACCTACATCAGACACCAGCTCCTACAATATTCCAATCTATTATAAATGCGAATGTAAGTTTGTTTGTTACCTTTTCACGCCTAATCCACTGAACCGATCATCATGAAATTTTGCATATACGTTGTCAGGGGTGTAGAAAAGGACCTTTCACTGTTCCCGATGAAAAGAACAGTAATTTTCGACGGTCACAATTGCTTTAGAAGTTAGGACGCTAGATGGCGCTACGTGTCTTTCGAATCATGATTGAAATAATTATGATTATAATTATGACCCCGACTTTCTGAGCAGTATTCTAAAAAAAGTAGGTACTAGGTTTGCATGAATCCGCCCCTAAGACGACCCACTGACCTTAAAATCATTAGTATTATGCTTTTAATAAGATTTGGATGAAATTTGGCACACATATTATTTAAAACAGGACGGTAATACGTTTCAGTGGGATAATTTCTAACCTCCACGCGGGTGAAGCCGCGGGCAAAAGCTAGTAAATAAATAAACTCGCCGGATCCTATCAAACATAAATCTATACCTATCTAATATAAATCTAATTTTAAGTTATTTTCTACACAATGTATTTTGTTATGAAATAAATGACTATGACTATGACTATGAACATAAGAACGTGCCATTCAGCAGCAGGTAGGTACGTACCTTCTGTGGTATGAAAGGCTTGTTGAAGTTGTCACCTATAGGTACACCACAATTCAGAGATACCTACATTCTCTTGTTGATTACTTAACCATGGAAGTATAATATCCAATACTATGGAGGGGCTTATGGCTAAGTAATAACAGCCGCACAGGTCGATTGACCAGGTTAAGCTACGCTTGCCGCGGTTGGTCCGTGGATGGGTGACCAGCTTTACATACCAAAACCCCTCCGTGCCTCGAAAAGCACATTAAGCCGTTTGTCCCGGCTGTCATTCGTGGATCTATGACAGTCGTTACGGGTCGTCAGAAACCCGAAAGTCTGACAACCAGTCTTACCAAGTGGTTTCGTATTACCCAGTAACTGGGTTGTGGAGGTCAGATAGGCAGTCGATCCAAGTAAAACACTGGTATTCAGCTACATCAGGTTAGACTGCAAGCCGACCCCAACATGGTTGGGAAAAGGCTAGGAAGATGATGAGGTATAACAACACGCAACATTAGGTAACTGATCAACGTTACCCAAATTCATTGTTTCAATAAATCCTTCACAAATAAGAAATTCTTAGTAGGTACCTTCTGGAAAAAGATAAACACTTACATTCGAGTAAAAGCACCGTTTCGAAGCTTTAGTCCGTCTGTAAAACACTAAATACGAAACGTAACAATTTGTGAACAAATCACATGTCCAGGAAAGACTGGCACACTTATAAATGTCTAATTGATTTCACTAAAACACCGAGGAGTTATGAAAACCTTGCGTAGCTAAGGCGCGCCCAACACTAGCCAACTTGTAAAATAAAGGGTGCCAGGTACATGATAAGATAATGAAAACAGGTCTAGATAAATTTGTAACAAATGATAGCCATGCGATGCGATGATATCTGTTTTTGCTAGCGATTACAGAGATAACACCTGATTATAGTCGGACTTGCACCCGATCCAATTACATTTTGGTAAATATAAAGTCAAACACATGAGCCATGCTGAAATAATTTTACTACCGTCAAACTATGTACTAGTTTTTCTTTTTACTACAGTACAGATGTCCTTAATTTACTGCAAAAAGAAGCAAAAATGATCCGACGAGGATGGGATTCGAACCCACGCGTGCAGAGCACATTGGATTAGCAGTCCAACGCCTTAACCACTCGGCCACCTCGTCACATGGTTATGAGTGTAAATTTTGCGGTCAGTTTGAGTAGACAGAGAGAATTCATTCAAATTATTGTTAAACTATTACGAACATGTTATTCAATCTTACAGTTAGCATAAAATGTGTTAAATAAGACGATAGGTATACCAAATTCGTCGAAAAAGTAAGAATACCTCTTTCGTCTACTATTTTGATTACAGCGGCATCTACACTTAAATCTTAGAATTATTTACGGAATTTTTGGGCGATCTACAAAAACTGAGTTCATCTTGAAAAATGTAAAACTGAATCAAATTATTTTGTATCAGTGAAATATTGTGAAACAATATTGTGTAAATAATATGAGTAAAATGTAAATATTACTCAAGTAGTGACATCTATCGCATTATATTGAAACTAGTTTGTTTAGTTGGCTGTTTGGTGTACTTAGTTGTCTATGCTAACAATAGATGCCGCTAGCATGGCTAATGCTAAAATTGCACTTTCGGCTACTACAGTGTAAAATATTCATTTATTAAAACAATTCAAAATTAGTTAGGTAAACTTAGGCCTATCTCAATCTCAATCAATTTCAATCTCTACAAAAAATCTTGAGAAAACTTAACTATATTACCTATCGTATCTTTAATAGAGGCCTAAACTAATTTAATAGTACCTACCTACTAATCGGCTTAATAATATCGAAATACCTGTATTGAAGCCATATTACCTAGAATAAGAAAACTCCATAAATATCCTTCTTATAATGTTCAGTTTATCGGGCAGAAAAATTTGGTAACATGTTAACACAGGGGAATACGTATAGGGGCCACGCGACCACAGGGTCAACCGGAGACTAGGAGAGGGATGCGTTGCCACTGTAGGGTTTCCAAAATTCGCTCAATTTTACTATTCGAGTTTTTCGAAATGTTGCTCAACTATTCGAATAATATTTTCAAGTATATTTTTGTTTTTACATTATAAAATCAAAAAGTATGTACAGACGCCAGCACAGCAACCTACTACAATCTGTCAAATTTCTTTAATAGATTTTCAACTTTATCTCTAAAGCGTAAGTTTCAAAGTTGATTGGGAAAATTTGTCAGTTTCGGGTAGCTTGATGTGCTGGCGTCTGTACTTACTTATGTATTTGGTTATTGGATATCTCAAGAACTACTAATGCTATCAACTTGAAATTTGGAATAGTTTTAGATGACATTTGCCCAACTATTTTACAAATATGAAAGAAATAAAAATATATGAATATTTTTTGCAACAGGAACTAAAAGGGGGTCTGAAAAATTCGAAGTGGGGCTACTAGGGCATGTAGGGTATCATATGAAAGAGCGCAGTTTGCACATTCTCAAACATGTTTTCTTTTTTTTTAGGCCGCATAGTTTTCGATTTTTGATGAAAAATGTGAAAGAAAATATTTGGTTCAATTAGGGTTTTGAACAAAAATCATAAATTATTATTTGTACCTATCTAATGTTTCATACTGATTACCTGCCTATTTGAAGCATTTTGATTATATAGATCTAATCTACCTATACATATCTAAACATGATAAAACAACAAATAAATTAGTTACTTCTTCACTGTTATTAGGATAATGACTGATACACCCCAATTACCTTCGGGTCCATATAATTCGTTTACGATTCGATTCACGTCGTCAACGAGGTGAATAACTATTACTTATAATATACCTCAAGTCCAAGATTGGTTAACGGTAAATAATTTGGTACTACATAAAAAAAAGCTAATGCATTAGATTTTAACTACATAGTGCAATCATACTGAATGGAGAAAACCTAGAATTTAATAGATAAAATCAGACGATTTTCCTAGGTCCACGTTAGATCACGTCATATAACTTATCATGCGAGGCGGCTAAGCTCCGCCGCTTATACTGCTTTAAAAAAAAAAAACATTGCCCCAAACTAGGATTTTTTCCTGTACTGTGGGAGCGTTTACAAACATTTAAACTCACATACACAAACAGCCAGACTCGGAACAACTACTTGTAGGTCATACAAATATTTGTTCGTGCGGGAATCGAACCCGCGACACGCAGCGCAGCAGTCAATCGCTTAACCACTGCGCCAACCGTGCCGTCATAAATTGTTAGAAACAGGGTTGGGAAAAAAACAGTTTTTTTTAAATGTTATATAAAAAAACAGTTCTAATTGTTTTAAACAAGTGTTTTTTTTGTTCTTTTTAGCTTAGGGCATTAAGTCAAATTAATTCGACCTATAGATAATGTTTCATTGCTAGACTAGATCTTTTCAAATTCGCCATAGTAAATTAAATATTTACAAAAAACGATCAATGGATAAACATTTATTTTATGTTGCGTATCTTTAATTAATACAGAACGCTTTACATTCACCCTGTATGTTCTAAATAATGTTGATTTTTAAAATGGGCGACATAGGCACTTTCCTAATGGGACATAAAAGTTTAAAAATATAACATAGCAATAGCATAGACTGAACTGGTTTTATGTGAAGCTATTTAGACTACTTTTCATGGCGAATATTGACGAATAAATGGATCATCATCTGCATCTGCCTAGCCTTTTCCCAACTTTGTTGGGGTCGGCTTCCAGTCTAACCGGGTGCAGCTGATTATCAGTATTTTACATGGAGCGACTGCCTATCTGACCTCCACAACCCAGTTACTGGGCATTGGTAATTGGTACCCCCTGGTAAGTCTGATTGTCAGACTTTCGGGCTTCTGACTACCCGTAACGACTGTCAAAGATCCTCGAATGACAGCCGGGACCAACCTCTTAACGTGCTTTCCGAAGCACAGAGGAGTCTCGATATGTAAAGATGGTCACCCATCCACAGACCAACCGCGGCAAGCGGAGCTTAACCTGACCGATCGACCTGTGCAGCCGTTATTGTTTAGCCACAGGCCCCTCAAGTGATAGACATATTTTAATAAATAAATAAATAAAATAAAATAAATTTATATCAGGCAAGTTTTTTTTAATGTACTTTTGAAGTACATAATTATATTATGTGCCTATTTGGAATAAATGATTTGACTTTCACTTTGACCTACTATATACCTACTTATTTGTATAAATCTTAGTATTATAGGTAGGTACTTAAAGGTACAAATCTTGTTCAAGTTCTTATTCTATCCAAAAGAAGGTTAAAACAGGTGCTTTGAACTCGAGTTCAAGGGTCAAAACCTTTTTTAAACAAGTTCATAAAAACTTCGAAATACATCACAAGAAACTTAGAACGCGTGAGCAACTGAAGCCTAGTAAGCATAGCTAAGCATAGTAATTAATTATTACTGTGCAAACTAGTTTAATGAAATAAATAAAACTCGTGCGAAGTGCCGACAATTTAATTGGCATTCGAGTGAAGAGCTTTGCGGTACCTCCGAACATAGTCGAACTGTCAACGCCGATGTCGAACATATCGGTCCGATGCGTTTGATTTTATTAATTAAACTGCGATGTAAGGCTCGCAGTCTAGACGAGCTTCTGAGCTTCTCATTTGGATAGCTTTGCACCATATTACGTTGATTTGTGCGTCCGACCGTCTCGAGCGAACACTCCATTCCTCTCTGCGGGACTCACAGATTCGCATACCTACTGGGAATAGAATTTTATGTGAAATATATCATTGTTGTATCGATTGCATTTCCAATATCGTCTCTTCAATTCCCTTGTCTGCAACCAATGTAGCATTGTGCACGGGAATCGGATCCGTATAACAATAGCACTTGAAAATATGTCATGATATTGCGGCCTAGACGGCTGTGTTATTTTGTTATTAATATGTATTGTTTCTCTATAGAAATTAACTTTTTTATTGCTGCAGAGTTGTAACATAAACCTTCCGAAATAAAGTCTCTAAAAGGTGGTGAATACCGCATCAAAATCTATTAAGCAGTTTAACTAAACTAAGGCGTCACTCAGAAAGACACGTAAAGCGACTTTGTTTTAATAACTAAGTATAGGACAGATAATGGCTAGGTATCTATGATAGATGAATTACGGTAATCTTTGAAAGAGACCTCCCATTCTAAGATCATTTTCGTCTTACAACCCTGAGAACAAAATATATACCTATTTCTCTGAATGTGAATGATAGATCGCTAAGGCCGAATTTGCATTAAGTTACATGGACAAAATGCATCAGAAGTACTGACAACATTTCAAGTGCATACAAAACACCGAGCTACTCGTATATCTGAAAAGCGTAGTTTCAATAAAATGTTTGACAAGACTTTTAGATGTCTAGCGAAACCCACCGATTCCCAATAGTGTTCCCGTTCTTACATGTACCTACCTATTCGTCAACAGACGTGTTTTTGGTGCAATACTCTGCTTCTATCACATACGTTTATGTAATGTTGATGCTCAGGCTCACTGTTGCATTTCGTTGTGGGCCAAGTATGTACTTTAGTAGCACTAAAGAGGATTGGAGACGTGCTCCGCCTCCACGACATCGTCTCGGCAGCTGGCAGCCGCGCCGAGCTGCGCCAGGCACGCTCCGCTTTAAACTTTACCTAGGGAAATAAATACTTGCTCTGTACCACCTCGGTACCTATGCGGTCAGACACATTGAAACGAGCGATATTTCAAATTCATGGTATTTAGGTATGCTAGTGTAGTGGTCGCTTTTTGAACGAGCTTGCAACCGTAATCCGCGGTTTGTGCAAAAGATGCACAACAGGATAATATTTTTGAGTATTTCTAGACTTGCTAGTTTATGACAAAATGCTTGTTGGTGAAATATAAAAACGGCCACGAACGTGTCGGGCTCAAACAATTGTGGTTCCGAACCCAACTACATTGAGCAGCCTGTGGAACGGCCGCTGGCAGTAGTTATGTATTTTATTGTGCGTACATAAAGAGTGAACCTGTGCTATATCTACATAATAGAGCTCCTAAGCCATAATTAAAAAGACAATACATCTAAATGACATAGTGTCACGAAAAAAAATATTCTGCACTCAGTTTATGATTCAGCTAACAAACATTTCAATAGTCCGATATCTCTTAACCCCCTTAGTGCCCCTTATTAATAAGCGTACCTATTATATCAGATGAAAATTACACATCGATTTCTCTCTTTCAGTCGTCAGTAACTTTACTTCCGAAAGATGAAGAAAAAGCGTTGTGTAACTATACAGATGCTATACAACGTTTATTAGTAAGGGGATAGATATTGTCGATTGACAGCTTTTATATCAAAATTATCTCAAATTGTCTTAATTATTCTTCAGATAAAAGTTATCTAACTATTGAAAAATCAGCCCTAAGATTTAAATAAGTATATAGGTCAAACGCCAAACAAGGTAAGCCAGCGAAGGCACTTAAGTAAGCGTCTATTTTCGGTTCTTTTTAGGGTTCCGTACCAAAAGGGTAAAAACGGGACCCTATTACTAAGACTCCACTGTCCGTCTGTCTGTCACCAGGCTGTATCTCATGAACCGTGATAGCTAGACAGTTGAAATTTTCACAGAAGATGTATTTCTGTGGCCGCTATAACAACAAATATAATAATAATAAAATCAAAATAAAGTTATTTAAAGGGGTATAAAAGAAACGTTTTTTTTCGGCGAAGGGTTCCGTACTACAAGGTATAAACCTTGTAGTACGGAACCCTTCGTGTGCGAGTCCGACTCGCAGTTGGCCGGTTTTTTTATATTTTTTTCAGAATCTGTTACAGTGTCGCAAACATCTATAAATTATTCTGTAAAGTATAATGACTTAATATCTAATACCTAACCCTAATCGAAGAGAGAGTGGAAGAGTAATACTTTTCTGCGTCCGCTATGTGTATCGTCAAGATAAACCAAACGTTTTAAAAATATATTTTCAGGATCCTTAAAGAAACCTCTTTCAAATGACACCTAAATAAATAGTAGATATAAAAATAAAGTTTTTGAGACCTACCAATACGGCAAAATTTAAATAGATCTCGAGAAAAACCTCTGCGACAAATGGGCAATAAAGTTCCGTTTTTCCTTTTATGGTCGGAACCCTGACAAATTTTCGTAGGTAGATAAAAGTAGCATAATATTGAATGTTATTGTTTGGCTTTTGTATTAGATTTTAAGTAGAATGTTGGTCGTCTTTGTTACTAACGGTACATGCACGATGCACCTCACACAGGATCACATGTGGTATCACAGGATCTCTACTATAGAGGCGGTTATGTTTACCGACTACTCAATAGTTTTGTTAGAGCACTATAGTCGACTAAAATCTCAAAATTTTTACACATCATAATTATTATGTTGGATGATACTATGAAATTCAGCAGTCTGAATCTGAAGTAACTTTCTGTGGTAAGTTTTCAGGATGATATGGAGTAAATAATGCTGGCTTATTGTAACAATCACACAAACAGCCTCGTGACTAGATTAGAGGTTTTTATTCACACAATCAGCTTATAATGATCCCACTGCTGGGACACAGGCCTCCTCTTTGTGAGAGGTAATGGGCCATAATTCACCACGCGGGCCCAGTGCGGGTTGGTTGAGCTTTCTTTTGTTTTTTATTAATTTTAATTTCAACGACTTCTCAAATAAATACTGTTGTAGGATTAATAATAACGCATTAAAAAACATACCAAACAAACGTAGACAGATTTCCCAACTATTCACAAAAGGAAACCAAGCAAAATCCTATTTGTTTCCACATAATAGTACACCTACGAAGTCATAAAAATGTCGAGACTTAACTTGCCAA
This sequence comes from Luperina testacea, assembly GCA_927399505.1. Taxonomy (NCBI): domain Eukaryota; kingdom Metazoa; phylum Arthropoda; class Insecta; order Lepidoptera; family Noctuidae; genus Luperina; species Luperina testacea. The sequence goes on from OV656756.1 coordinate 13,113,634, forward strand.
TGGCCGGGTTTACAGCGAAGACATCGAAAGGTCTTTAGACTCGCTGAATTTCATGGGATTAAGGTTGCGGGCTCTTATTTCAATCGATCTAAACCCTCGACTGAGCCGCATTATGCCTGCGACTGTGGGGAAAAATTGCACAACTCCGACTGATAAACTTCTTTTGTTTCATAGTGAGATTTCCGTTTCAGCTTAAATATTTTCGGCTAGTGCCTATACAGATTTTACTAAACAGGGTATGAGACAACGTTACAATAAAATATTTGAATATCTGTTCAGCTGCATCCGGTTAGCCTGTAAACCGACCCCGAAATGGCTGGAAAAAGGCTAGCTAGATTGATTGATCTTCGGAATGAATTCATAATTTTACCACTTTAACAGCGTTTAAACAAATGAAATGAATTTGTAAAATTCAATCGCTTGCCGTAAATACTTACCCCCTTACTAATAAACGTTGTATAGCGTCTAACGCTTTGTCTTCTTCTTTCGAAAGTCAAATTACTGACGGCTGAAAGAGAGAAATCGGTGTGTAACTATTCTATGTTGTAAAATGTTTATTAGTAAGGAGGCTTAAGATTTTATTTTTTATTATGTAGTAGTTATGTAGTATAATTATGTAGGATTATACAAACCCTTTATACACGTCAGTCATATTTGGAAAACTAGATGTGGTCGGTTGGTAAGTATGCGAACTATGTAATAAGGTCATAAAATAGTTTGAAGCTGATTTCGACTCGCTATCACAGTTTAAACATCAAACTAGAAGGATTTTAATGGTCTTACAAAAAAAGTAAAGTTGTTACATTTTGGCAGAACTAATTGTGACCTACTTCCTTCCATACAAAATGCAATTTGGCAAAATGTACCAACTTTTTTTTACAATCCATTATTTCTAAAACGCTAAAGAAAAGATATAAAATAATCTATGGCGAACAGCTCTGAGACAAGCAGTCTAATTGCTAACACATCTGATTGCGATTAGTAATCGTATTCAATATTCGGAATTGTGTATGTATTTAAAAACTTAACTGACACAACTATAACATTCGGTTGGTCGAAACAAAGCAAACGCAATTTCAAACTTAATAATAACAAACAACAATTAACGGCACGGTTGGCGCAGTGGTTAAGCGATTGACTGCTGCGCTGGTTCGATTCCCGCACGGAACAAATATTTGTATGACCTATAAGTAGTTGTTCTGGGTCTGGTTGTTTGTGTATGTGAGTTTAAATGTTTGTAAACGCACCCATAATACAGGAGAAATTCCTAGTGGGCAACGTTTTTATAAAAAAAAACTTAAAATGTCATTTTCTTGAAAACATGGTGATGTGAGTTGGTATATTATTTATTGGTATATTATTACGAATTTCACCAATGGAACTGAACGCGATCAGCACATCTAAACCGCGTGTGTCAATATTCCACGGAAAACAAAGACACTGACAGCCCGTGAGCCCTTAGACATGGTTAATGTGCTGATCGCGTTCATTGGTGAAATTCACCCTTAATCGCACGTACGAGTTTTAAAGTTGCTGTTTTTAGGTCCTGTAGTCCAACATTTGCCTGCAAGTAAACCTGCACAATCACGCGTCTCGTCGGAGTCTTCAGTGCCTCATGCCAGTAACTACTTACAGTTAGAATTTGTTACAAAGCAGATGATTAAAGTAATCAAACAAAGAATCTTCATGATTTATGCCTGCTAGTTACTTAATTTGAATCAATCAACAATATAATAATATAATATGTCGCAGCCGACTAGTTTAACTAGCCATTCAGTTAACTGCCTAGACGTTTAAAGGACTAGGTGATCCGGTATCCGGAAAAAGCTGCCTTTTTGACTGGCCCTACACCAGTTCATGAGGCGACGTGATCGACTGACAATGCGAAGCTCAACATCGCATGCCGGGGGGAGAGATCAGTGCATGCTTGCAGGAATTTGGAAATATACACTGGGATTCCATCAAAATCAAAATTATTCGTGTAATGACTGATGCTCGATTGTTCAGTAAGTTCAGGTTGGTAGATGTCAGATGTCTTCGAATTTTTGGTTCTAGGACATTGAGAGCAGTGGTGATGAAATAATTTACACAAAGTGCCTGTCTGGGTTCCAATTAAAACCTACAACTCGTAAGTCGCGGCCATCAACATTGGGCCATCACTGCTCATGATTTTAATTTTAAGTTGATCATGTGTAGTTGGGTTAGTTCTTTGGGACCAAAGCAAGATACATAAATCACTGCATTCCGAGACCTGTTTCATTTTAATGTCAGTGTCCAATAACTAAAAAGGTTATCCTTTCCAGCGATATGGAAAATGGAAACCCTCGGAGACTTTTGTTGAACAGTGATATATCGCCGTTTCCGCCATGGCTGCTTTATCGATCTTATTATGTGGGAACTATTCTTTGATCGTAAAAGGTTTCCTTTATCACATATTTCAAGAATGCAACGCACCACTATGACGCGGCCTGAAGGATTATCCACTTTCCCGAGATGGATTTTCTCCCCACCTTTACGTGAAGGTATGAAATCTGTCTGCGTTTCCTTAACCAGCAATTTTTGAGCTTGGTTTATTTGCCTCATTTTCAGAACTTTTGGCTGTCTGCGAAAAGTAATGGATTCTTTGAAACCGAGTGTTTTTGACTCATTGAACTGACACAATTTTTTTCAACAAATTCGATGTGGTCTCTTATTGCACTGCAATGTACATGTAGTGTATTTAACACGTGTGCTTTTTACTTTGCGTGCCCGCACTAATGCAGGAAAATGCGCCACACACTAGTATGCCTAGAGGTATATAGTCAGGGATGTGGTTTTATTTTAATCTCAGCAATGAGCCTTTATGTTTTTGTGCATTATGCCTAAATAAACAGTTACGTTTACAGTCTGAAATTAATGTTTAAATTGGATATTAGTCAGAAGAAACTGTGTTTCAAAGAATCACTCAGGTAGGTCCTGTTTTGTTAATTTTATCTTATATTTTATTAAATAAAATGTTACATATAAAAAACTGGTATTCATTTTATGACAATAACTTTCAACAGTGAACAATAACACACTTAATAAAAAACCGCACATCACAATCACAGAGCATGCTAAACTTTCGCATAAAAGTTTAGATAACGTTTTATTACGGCGCGAATCCGAGTTTATTCTGTGTGCACTAAAAAGGCTTCAGACGGGCTGCCGGAGGTCGGAAGCTATTCAATCTAGGCGCAGGCAAATTGTGTGGATAGGACGGAAATGTGCGGTGTAGCAGGCAATGGACGGAGAGCGCCGCTCGGAGACCGCAGGCCGCAGCGCAGCGTCCCGCCAGCCGCTGTCATCTTTTTTTTTATTTGAAATGGGTTTGCTCTTGACTCTAGTCTAGGTCAGAGATGACAGAGACAAAGTCTACGATGGAGTGAGCTCACCCAGAAGAAGCCTGTTCACTCTTACTTTGAAGAGATTCGGGTTGTATGCACTCGGAAACACAAACGCAGGTAAAGAGTTCCACTCTTTTGCTGGCTCCACCGGTAACTTTGTTACATAAAAAACGCGATAACAAACCGCGGTGCTCGTATTTGTCAAAATGATTAATAGACTTTAAAAATAATATTGTAGGTTATTTTTTTTTTTTTTGGGCGTTTGTTGATGCTCTCACTGACTGTCGTTCGCCATTTGGAAGTTATCAATTGAGTATCTATGTAATCATATGAAAGTTCACATAATTATATTGCTAGTTTAAATATACAGCGTAACGCACATAAAATGACCATTGATCGCAATAGCTTTAATTTTGACAGTTTAGTCATGCACGTTCATTGCGTTATTTACGTTGTCAAACAGACGATTTTTTCAGACCAAAGAAGCAATGAATTATAAATATGCTTAAAAATCCTTAAATCATGATTGAAAGTGGAATTAAGGTAACGCAATTAAGGTACAGGATGCCCCGCTAGGCATACAAGTATCGCACCCGGCTCATGGTACTAGAAGGAACAGTGGGTTTAGTCGGTAGGAGTCCGACAAAACCCTCCGACTCGTTCTTTCCAGACGGAGGGTATCCAAGAGGATTTCCCACGAAAAAAAAAACAGTGGCACTCCGGGAGTGCCGACAGAAGTGAAAACAAAACACAAACAAAATACTTTGCCATCACTCACTGACATATCGGATATTCATTAAAACTGAGTACATCCCGAGGACAGCCGAACACATCCGAAGCGGATATTTTTTTAATCGTCTTATACGTATAAACAAAACACGCACGGCGGTGTCGCTTACGGTAGTAGTGGCGCGAGTTCATTGGTTTTTTCCCATCTCAAAAAATGCCCAACGCGCCTAAAGAAGATTTCACTTCAAAAAAAAAGAGGGTACAGGATGAAATTTCAATATTTTCAGCTATCTATAAATTATAAAAACAAAAGTGTAGTAACCGACCCTGATACAGGGTATTATAAATAATTATTATTATCGTGGTAAAATCCGTTGTTACAAATGAAGCCTATAATCTAATAACGTGCTGATGTGAATATCATGCAGATATACGTATAAATTGCTACAGGCCAGTATTATATTTAATCATATTACATGCACTGATTTAGTGTTTCACACATTTACACTATATTTCAATGGAATATGGATTTTAAACTTTCACCACAAATAATTATGCATTAATGCTCGTTTCCCTAACCAAAAACGAATCGTTTTGCAATATTAGCATTTTTTATTGCCAAACTGGGCATATAAATAGATTCGTACCTAAGCTAATATTACCAGTGACAGCTATTTCCATATGAGTAGGGTCTACTATGCAAAGCTATGAGGTATTTGCTTCATTATTGGTAAAGATACAAGAGTCTTAATTTTAATCAATAACGGTCCGTAAATTATAGGAATCGGCCATACATATGCATATATGTATATTAAAGAATGGAAGAATCAATTTAAAACAGTTTAATTTGGAAGCGTGTTCTTAGACGAGTTGGTAATTATTACATAAGTAAGATAAGCTTCCTTATCTGGTCTTATTCAATAGGTTAACTAATTGCAGTCCTGTCTGAACTTATCTAATTACGGCTCACGGCCAGCTGCAAGTTTATTTCCGCATGAACTCTCCAGCATCCACTACTCTCTCGCCAATTACACACCTCCTTACTTTGTGTCTACCCTTCTTTCTTGCTTATTTCACTTCGCCTTTGCTTGAGATAAGAGCAATGAGATTCTCTGTGAAGTTAGTGCAGGCAGCTGACAATAGACGCCACCTGAAAGCGGTTTTTTAATATCGCCTTTGAGAGAATCTTGTCTACAAAGTAAACTTTTTTATTTAACGGGTTAAGTAATTACAAAAGATTCTGGCCGTCATTAGCAGGGTTTGTTTTTTTTTTGACCGCTTCTTAAGAAAATCTTCTTAACGAGGACGCCTGCGTAAATCAAAGGTGCGAAAGTTGGGCCGCAATCCACCGCGCGAGCCCAGTGCGGGTTGGTTAGATGTCACATGTCTTCGAATTTTTAGTTCTTAGACATGCCGGTTTCCTCACGAAGTTTTCCTTCAGCGTTTTGAGAGCAGTGCAGTGGTGATGAAATTAAATACACAAAGTAAAGTGTCTGCCTAACCCACGACGTACAACTCGGTAAGTCGAGGCCACCACTGCTCTAAAACACCAGCTTATTAAGCAAAAATATTCTCTCCCTTCAAAACAAACCTTTATTACTTAGCTAACAAAGTGTCTTCACTTTCCTCGCTAAAAATTCCAAACAAGCAAGCGAAGCAATACTTACCTAAAAATAATAAACCGGAAGATGGAATGATAGAACACATCGCATCTGCCAGTCGGCATTTCCTTTCTGAAAATGAGATTGGTTTAGCATTTTTATGCAAACACAGGAATCGAATAAATGCGTTTCAAAATAAGATTTCAGTTTTGTTTTGTCTTGTACTAACGGATAACTACTATTTATAAGAAGCTTTCAAATAGGTATCTGTAGTGGTTCAAAAATGTGTGCTTGGTCATATTTATAGTGTGTGAAGTGTGTGGAGAAAGTTATTCAGTTTGATAATCTGTAATTATCAAACCGAACAACTTTCTCCCCATGAAGAAAGTTGTTCGTTGTTCGTTGTTGTTGTTGTTGGTCCCATGACCAACATCGTAATCGCGAAAAATTTATTAGTTTTCCCATTTGGGTCGAGTAGTCTTGAATATAATATGGGACAGCTATGTTTTCGCGATTGCAATTAGTCCCATGGAGAAAGGTTGATAGTACCCTTAAACCAGACATTTTTAATACACGCTGTATACATATTAATAGATATTGATATCAATATCTACAAGTAATAACCTTAAAAGGTTCCCCACGAAAATGCAGATGAAACTAGTAAAATATTCGTTCAATAATAGTTATCGACAGCGATTACCTCATAGAATAAACTTAGGTAGGTAGATAGGAAAGCTCAAAGCGTTCATATTATTACAAAGTTGAACATTTTCCAATTTCCGCCGCATGAAATATTATGAATACTCTTCGACGCTAGAACTGATGGCGTAGCTACTTGAAACAGGAAATAAATAAGTCGTCGATGGTCTCGTATGTATCCTGCGTTCGCGATACAACAACAACAACGCGACGCAACGCGAACAACTTTAAAACACATACGTAAAGTTCAGTTTGCGCTACAACTTCAAACAGTTTTATGACTTTTTCAATAATACTAGTCATTCTGAAATAAACTTAATCAACACTCATATAAAGTTAATATTCGTTTGAGAGGAAATAACGTCAATTGGAAAACAGGTTTTTGAATATGTAATAGGTAGAGTACTTACCAATAAATGTTGCCATGAGATACTTGTTTAAAGTACATGATTTGTGAATAGATTTCTGAAATAGAAATCAGGAAAATATTTTAACTTATTATAATATTGTGATTTAAATAGGTACAATTCAAATTCAACATTTCCATATTTCAGAAATGATTTTCCGTAAGGAAAACACTTCATATTTATAAAGTACAGTATTCGAAAATGAGTAGGTGTTTCCTTGTATGAGTCCCAGAAACGCCTGCTTATTGAAGACGAGCTTCTGCCCGCGACTTCGTCCGCGTGAAATTTCAGTTCTCGACCCATCCCGTCACATCGCATATCCCACCCGCGCTATACTTCGTTTTCGCTTAGCGTTATTTCTGACTTTCTCCTTTTTGCTCGGCTCCTAAGGCTCATGGCGATGTTAAATGGCCTATAGGCCATAGACTTTGATAGCCCAGTTCTTGGGGAAGGTTAACCTTCCCCAAGAATTGGTCTATCAAAGTCTAAAAGAATTTGTGGTTCTAGAGATTAGCGCGTTCAAATAAATAAAAAATACAAACCGCTGAGAGATAATTCTGTTTTACGATATTTAGTATTTATTTCCGACTTGCTAGACAAAAATTGTAATAGCTCTGCTCATGATATAAATATAATTTTCAACACGCTTGCTCGTAAAGTGCCTCATAATGAAACGCTTTTAGGTCCATAATGAAGTGTATTAAACACGCGTGCTGTTTACTTTATGTTACCACACTAGTGCGGTAACGCCACAGATAACTATTTGCGGATTCTCACTGAACTAATGTAGGTACTACGCCAATAGTACTTTCTAATTTCATACTAACTAAACTACAATTTGACATACGACAAAACTACGATCAGTCGAAACACTATTTTGTGTTAATTATATTTTTAATATAGGCTGTTTAGCGATTTTGCCTGTGTTTTTATTTACACCTGCGTGCATCGCTGGCGCAGCGGCAGCGCGCGGAAAAATAAAACCAGCGCGCCATTTTCCATAAAAATTAATAACAATACAAGTCTTTATTTTTCCTCGCAAGTGTGTTGAAAAACGTCGTATGAAATGGTCAACATGGCACACATACAGTATGTTAACTAACAGAGGGCGTTCCCGTTAACCCGCAATAGTATAGCATCCATACATGCTAAAAAAAATATTACCATTCGAAAATAAAATGTTTTTATTTTTTTTACATTAAAATATTCACTAAAAATCGTAAATTGATACGTTAAAGAAACACTCTGTATACGCGTACTTGAAGGACAGCAATGTCGGAATTTATTTAATTAAATAAATTAGAATTAATTAAATAAATAGAGTATCAATTTACAATTTTTAGTGAATATTTTAATATAAAAAAAATAAAAACATTTTATTTTCGAATGGTAATATTTTTTTTAGCATGTATGGATGCTATACTATTGCGGGTTAACGGGAACGCCCTCTGTTAGTTAACATACTGTATATTATAATGAACTATTCGCTCGATTCCTGAGGGCCTAGCGTGATGTTAAATAACCTTCCTCAAGAATTGGGCTATCAAATGCAAAAACAATTTTTCAAATCCAACTGGTAGCTCCGGAGATTACCCCCTATATACAAACAAACAAACTTTACTCTTTATAATATTATTATAGTAATAGTACAATATAATAAAGATAAGTAGGTATAGATGGTTTCTCAGCCAGCCGCTTCTACATGATTAATTAGTGGAGGTCTCATTAATAAATTATCAGGTGAGGAGCCGGCAAATCGTATTTTCCAGTAAATAAATTAATTGTTACGGGAGGTGGCTAAGGATTAGCGCTCTCGACGCCTCGCTCGCCACGTGAACGTTTTTCTTATTATTTCTCCCGGGACACTCGGAACTATTAATCTTGTTTAATGTGAAAATGTGCTTCTACGTAATTTGCACATTCCCCTAATGCAACTTCGGAACTAATTGAAAAACTAGACTAGTATTTGACTAATGCTGGGTAAGGGAACTTTTGTATGACAAAAAACCGGTCAAGTGCGAGTCGGACACGAAGGGTTCCGTACCACAAAGCAAAAAACGCCGAATAAAAACACATTTCTTGTACGGTATTTTTATTATTTGTCGCTATAGCGGCAATAGAAATACATATTGTGTGGAAGTTTCAACTGTCTACCTATTACTATTCATGAGATATAACTATACAACCCGCTGAGAGACAGACGGACGGACTGCGGATCAGGCTTTGTGATTGGGTAAATTTGGGTTCCGTGGGCACTCCTTGGGTACGGAACCCTAAAAAATGTTTGTGGCATCAACAAGTCAGTATGTAGTTATATTTTAGACTATATTTTTTTATTGAAGAATAGTTCTACCTAATCGGTTAGGTACATATTGACTAACAAGTTAAGGACTGATATATTATCTGTTAAAAAGAAATTTTATTTAAACTGTTTATTTAATGGAAATCGCAAACATTACGATTTGGTTAAACTGTGAAAAGTAATAACTATTACAAAGGAAAACCAAATAAGGAGTTCTCAATGTTCACTTATTTTCCTCGTCTATGGTTTAAAAACCTTTTTGCTGTATTAATAGATCGCGTGTATCACGCGTCGGGTACACATAACGACATAATTATTAAAACTAGTAAAGAATCAACCAGGCCTCACCTCCAGAAATCGTTTGATACCAACTACTTAATTTACACCTGTTCTAATAAGACTTCCTGAAATGCTTTAAATAATTAAGCACAGTTACTACATATCTAGCCACTTACCGTGTTTGACAGATGGATGTCAGACGTGGAAATTAACGGCAAAAGACAAACACAAAATCACCACTGGCCAGCAAGGGTTGGAGCGAAGCATGTTCAATATTAAAAAAAATAGAGAACATAATTAAGACACATAAAAATACGATCAATAACAAAAGCCTCTAATGACTTAATTGAGCTATGCAAAAAGCATTAATGGAAATGGGCAAGCCACGTAGCGAGGCGATTAGGATAGCAGTCCAGTCCACCGCTTTTCCTGGCTGATGAGAAAATATAGAATAGCAAATTATTGAAGTTCAACTAAAACGCTACTGATTCACTGAAAAATGCACGAAAGAAGAAATCAAACAGACACTTACTTATAACATTATAATGAAAAAAAATATTTACAAAAACTTACCTACAATAATCTAACTTAGGTAAGTAGTAAAGGCTTGTCAATGGTACCAGGTCCATTAGTTTGGTGACCCCCAATACTTTTTTCACATCGTCATATCTAAACCGTTGCCAAATACCAATAGGGTTTTTCTGCTGAAAGATTTCTAACATTATGTAGTTTAAATATACATAACCGACCTGTAAACGTTAAATGATTTATTTAAGATGATAAAAATATATACCCTGGACAAATTACTAATACTAAATAAACTAACAAACTATTAAAATAAAACAATAATATCCTAACATAACTAAAACTATTAATAAACTAAAATATGCCGTCGAAAAATGTAACCTTTAAGTGTAAACTGAAGTTAGAAGCTCTACCTACACAAACTAAACTAAATTTAAGTTCAGTGCATCTTTTTCTTTCTATGTCATTAAGAAAAGGACAGAAGATAAATATTAGTTTAGGCCTGTCAAATTAGTCAGCGCCTGACGTAAATTGACGTATTTTTAATAGCCAATTTTTAATCACCTCTAAAGTTGTCTATGGAGTATCATAATTTGAGAGGACTAAACTAATATTTATCTTCTGTCCTTTTCTTAATGAAATAGAAAGAAAAAGATGCACGAAACTTAAATTTTGTTTAGTTTGTGAACAACAAAATCGGCACCAATAGCGGTATATTGTTTGTTTGATACGCAATTGGTTTTATGTAAAAAAAACTCATTCAAAACGGTACGTTAAAGTGTGGCCAATGAACACAATGCACAAAGTAACAGTAAATAATATGAACAAAGTCCGTAATACCAAGTCAACTTACTTCTTTTATTAATAATAAAAACTTAATTCAAGTCAAGAAGCAACTTCGTAATAAACCCGTTACATTTTCTTTTCTTTGTTTTAAAGCAGAGTAGTTCCACGTCTGGCGAGCACGTTGCATTAATAAGTAAGAAGCGACCTCATCATCAGAGCCTCAGTTTTAATATAGCACGAGTTCCAGCACGTCTTTCAGACTGCACGCAGATTAAAGACGTAGCTTCACGTTAAATACCTTTTTGGCGCTGAATGTACCTACGTCACGAATAAGCTTTATTAGGTGAAATAAAAGCCTCACTGCGGTCAAGGCAATGTGGATAGCGGTGCGTGAATACAAACCTATGTCACAGATAATGGAAAAGGTTACACTTCGCTGATTTCGTCAATCAATTCTGAAAATCTTTTTTGAATGATGGATCAAATTACAGGGTTTCTTTTTGACTCATATCGTAATGGAAATCTGTGTAACAGCCTTTTGAAAGGAATTCTTTAATAAAGTACTATTTTTATAAATCTAGCAGACACAAAAGAACATTATTTTTCTGAATTGAGTACTTAGGATCGAACATGGGTCAACGATATGATAAGTTCAATCTCCTGGCATTAGAGGCCCAGTGGTAACGGCCCCGACTTATGAGTTATAGGTCAGGCGCTTTACTTCGTGTAAATAATTTCATCGCCACTGCTCTCAAACGGTGAAGGAAAAAATCTTGAAGAAACCAGCATGTCCTCCAAACATTCGAAGACATGATTGTGACATCTACCAACCCGCACTGGGCCCGTGACTCCCTCTAAAAGAGAGGAGGACTATGCCTAGCAGTGAGAACATTATTGGCTGATTCTGCAATAAGCAATCTCCTGGCAGCGATCAGCTTTTCAAGAAGCAGATAATTTCTCACAAATCATTCTTCAGCCGGTCGATTCTGTAAAAATCTCACCGTGAAAACTCAGGTGATGTGAGTTTGTTTTTACTAAGAATTGACACTATTGACAGCTCACTCCATGCTCACTTCACCCAACTTTTCACGGTGAGATGGTTATAGAATCGCACTGCTGATATTTCTTTCAGGCACACATAACTTTGACATCTACATATATCTAACAATGACATTAAAATCTGGGTAACAACCTTTTGGTTTATAAATAATCGCAGCATTTACAGCGTCAATGTACCCAGCAGAGTCCTTCACAAAATTAATTTGCACGGATTATACCTCTGAGAAAATAGAAGCTCAGGTCAAATATGGGTCAATAGAAAGTTCAATCTCCTCGCTGAGAACGTGTTCAATCAGGCTAGATTTATCTGAAAATTCACCAGCATTTATAAGTTCAGGGAGAAAGCTTGAATATTTTGCGATATTTTTTCGGTGCTTATCGTGTCTGAGCGATAAATAAACAGATTCATGCATTGGTGCGATGAACTAAATGTAGTTATGCAAAGGTAATCGACCCTTAGGAATTGAACAACCTTGCGACATTGGCGCTGAGTCGCTCAGCCGGAGTGTGTCGACCTGGCGGCGTCCGCCTCGCTCGTCCTCCCAACATGGATACTGTCACCAAATATTTAGGTTTCCAAAGGACTGAAATAAAACCTTTTTAAACGTAAAGTTGTAGGTTACTTTTCATAGAACTAAGGAGTCAGTACTACCAAAGCCAGAGTCCCAAGATGCAGACTAACCCCTTATTTTTTTTTTGTCTATGTTGTCCCACTGCAGGACAAAGGCCTATTTTTTCTTTTCGCTTTACTTTTATTCATAAACGTTGCTTAAAGCTAAAATACGTTTAAACGTCAAAAATGTACGGTTAAACAGTCGCTAATCATTACATAACTTTAAGCAACGTTTATAAATAAACCCCCACTGTTTAGTTTGGGGATCACTGGCAATAACTTTTACAACTAATATAACCTAGCTGTTACTACTATTTTAGGAACTTATGATATTTTAATTTGTGTTTAACCTATGTACCTGTATAACAAAAAAAATCTAGTTCTATTACCTGCGGACATTTCGTTCGATGGCTAGTAAAAATCCATACTAATATTATAAATTCGGAAGTAACTCTGACTTTCTGTCTGTCTGTATGTTACCTTTTCACGCCTAAACCACTAAACGGATTTCGATAAAATGTGGCAGAGAGATGGATTGCATCCCGGGGAAGGACATAGGATAGTTTTTATCGACATACCTCGCGGGCGAAGCCGCGGGCGGAAGCTAGTAAATAAATAAATGTTTATCATTAACTTAACACCAGTTCATCATAACGCTTCTATTATTTATGTTTTTCTCCAACTATAGAAGACAAAAGGACCAAGACAGCCAGCCGGTGATTTCTTGTTTCATATTTTTCAGTTCGTTGTATCCACAGCCACGTTTTCTGTTTTGTAACCTTTTAGTTTTATTTTTGGTATCAAAATTGAAATTGTTTGCTGAAATAAAGTAATATTATAGATTTGTTTTGATCAAATGAAAACAAAGAAGTGCGTAAACATGCGTTAGCAATCCATGGACCATGTAAGTAGGTACATATTTATAAACACACAATCACTTTTTATTTTTTCCTGTCCCATTTTTCGAATTGTATCGCAACTTTATGAGTAGCTTACATTTAGATAATACGATGAATGATAATTTATTACTTCTCAAGCAATAAATCTTCATAGCAAAATGTCCTGAAACATGATATTGTGTAGTGTCAGTAGGGCCGCCCGCCCGTCGATGCAGGGCGGCAAGGGCGCGCGGTCCACCAACCGCTGCAGTACCAAATCATTCACTATTCTCCCTGAATATCATTATTAAAAGCTCCGTTTTATTCACGAAATTATACCTTTGTTTTACTGCGTTGTTAAAGTTCGAATTAAATCATGTTGTTGTGAGTCTGTAACAGTTTATTCCATACAAAACACGAACAAATTACTGGTCGTGTTTAATTGTAAACTTATAACTTTACGAATTCAGTAGATTTATCTGTAAACAAGATGTAGTTTTGAAACAGTACCAGTACCTATTTACTTACATAAGTTTCTCAGGCGTAGCTTTTGCGAGGCGTGCCCAAAAATCATATTGTATAGCTGTATTATTTATTACATTTTTATTTACATACTTATTAAGAAATCTTAAATACAATATACAATCTAACACTAAAATATATATATATTATGTACATAGGTATAAAGGAAAAAAATGTAAGAGCTCATTGGGCATCAAAAAATTCGTCCGCATCGCTGTCAGTGGGAAAAGTAGATATCTAAAGGGCTGGCAGCGTTGCCACATTGGATGGCATGATTAACGTAAGTATAGTTGTATGATTAAATCATATACTTACCTACATATATAAGCTTCAGGCAAAATGTACAAACAAAAATTTCAACCTATATTAGGCAAAAAATCGTAGAATATTATTGTTTACCATGTCCACTCACCAGCTCAAATCACAACTTTCAATCAACATGCTTTGCACATTTCCCCTTTACTATCGAAACAGTTTTAGGTAGGATGTCCATTCATCAGATCTATACAGAGCAACATTATAAATAATGCCAGCTAATCTTCTCAAACACAAATTGTAACGTACACGAGGGAGAGGGAAACAACCATAATCCAGAGGAAAACCCATGTTATTTATCAAACGGCAATTTAAATATCTACTTTCTCAGTCCATGAGTAAGTGATGTGAACAAATTACGTAAATGTATGTTTAGTATGACGGCAAGGAAATTGAATCCTAGGGGAGCCTGCTACCGGTACCGGAGGTTTTTTTAAAGTCAATTGTTATGGGTAAGTAAACCCTATAGTCATATAAATAGGTAAGTTGCCCGACTTACCCGAGTATGTAGCTAATATTTATGTAGGAAAATGAAATGTCTGAGCGTTTACGGTTATAAATAGTCTTTGTTGATGCAGTGAGTGGGTAGTGCGGGTATTATTTTGTTTTTATTACAAGTGGTTTTTGAACGTATCCATCCATAACATTATAATTGAACACTGATGATATTGGCACAGGGCCTAATGCACATATTATATTGTGCTTAAAACGTTAATATTCGACCGGAGTCATACCTAATCTGCAACTACCATACATAAAATGGATATGTGTGGTTCTTTCCTCAAATTACCATCTGAGACATTAATCTGCGTGGTCTTCATATAGCCAAACTAAGATTATTTCTGAGCTTTAAAAGAGATTGTAACAACAGATTTTTTTCGGTTTTTCTTCTCAAAGGAGTCGTAGGTACCTATAACACCGAACTTAACTCATCTAGTTTTAAAACATAATTTATTTAAAAGTGTTTTTGAACCAATTTACACACATAAATATAATGTATCATAATTTCAGAATACAAAAATAACAATCACATCAAATAAAATTCATGTTCGCAGTAGAGTTACGGAAAAATGTGCGGTTCATCGACCTCTTTCATTTGTACGCGTAAACATTTCCCTGTGTTAGTTACGCACACCCTTCCTTATGGGGGTGAAAATAGTCATAAGTAAAACAGAGACAATTTTTTTCTCTTTCTCTTTGGTTGGCGAGACGGCAGACTCAACCGAGGTATATAGGACCATAGCCCCGGGCCTTTGATAACTCATGAAAAATTCAAGTGCTCCCGACAATATCTGCAGACACCTACGTATAACTATTACATTCTGAAGAGTTCGGGGAAAACTTCCTAGCTAAAACATGTATCTTGCATGTGGAAAATTTTAAATGAATGAATATTTAATTACTTAGGGTTTTTCGTCTAGGTAGGCCATTTTTACATCTATTTGAAGTAGATATTCACATGATAACAACATCAAGTAATAAAATATTTTGAATTAGAGAAAATGTAACTAACTATTTACACTAAATATTAAATTGAATGACTAACTAACTTACCTACTATACAAAAACAAAGGACACTTAGGCGTCGAAGTACTCGTCCACATCGCTGTCATCCGAAAACATCCGTAATAAAATAGGATTTTACTTAATTAATTGCTCACCGCTTCGGAAAGTTTATGTTTATACCTTGTTATTTAAGAGAATTACTTGAAGTTCTTACCAATATTTACTGTCGCTATTTCTGATCATAACCAAATACAAGTAAATATACAATTTACCACCTCATAATTTTTCTACATATATTTTCCGAGGTATAATACATACGTTCTAGAGAGTATCTTGTTTTAGAACTAAAAACCAAAAGCAACCAGAGGGACAATTCTCATAATTTTAAGAATTTTCAACCTCAATCTGTCAAAAATATATCTAACTAGCTTCTGCCCGCGACTTCGTCCGCGTGAAATTTCACCCTCTTAGGGGTGGAATTTCGAAAAACCCTTTCTTAGTAGATACCAATACTCTTCACAAAGAACACCCTCCAAATTTCATGCCTCTAGGACCAGCGGTTTAGGCTGTGCGTTGATATACCAGTCCGTCAGGACTTTGAATTTCATACAATATAATATATAGATTTCCCTACATTTTTGACAAGTTTTTGACATTGGTTGTCGCTGAGATGAGATTGCACCTAGATTTTGAACGTTTTTAATTACAGGAATTGGCCTTCAGACCTTCGATACCAATCAATTAATAGGTAATCTACTGAATATTAGAATTCACATTGAATTCATATTCATTCATTTGCATTTCTCTAAAAATGTAAACCAAAGAAGCACATACAGAAGCTGAAAGTGACCTAACAAATATAAATTTCATCATTTACGCAAATCGTATGTATGTTCACAAATTCCTACGATAGGGGGAGAGTAGGCAATCTCAGCGCCCCACGCAGACAGATAACGTATAAATATTGCCTTCATATCTGCCACGAGCAGTAAATTGCCGAAAAATGTTGTTGATCCCTCGTACATAATAAACTAATACATATTTCATCAACGTCAACATATAGATTCAGCTTACTAGCGCTGTATTTATTACATACCAGCAACGCCCCGCGGTTTCACCCGCATAAGTGTCGATCCCGTTCGAAAGACATGTGGCGCCATCTATTATCATAATAACGTTATTGTTGTTTTCCTTGGGAACAGCACATTTTTCCGGATGAAAGGTACCCTATTTTCCATTTCTGTACACCTGACAACGTATATGAAAATTTTCAGGATGATCGGTTCAGTTAGGTGTGAAAAGGTAACAAACAAACTTACTTTCGCATTTATAATATTAGTTAGAATTAGGATAATATAATAATATAATATAATATAATATTAGTTACGACTAGTTAGGATTCTGGTATCTAATATAAGTGCGAACGAGGAAGCATCGTGAAACACAAATACTGAAGAAAGAAATAAACAAAAATTGGTTTATTTGTTTGAACCACGAGCATAAAAAAAGAGAGCGAAGTTTTGGGCTCTGTTAAAGTCAAACAAAGAAGAAGAAGACAAAAAAGATGAGTGAACTCGAATAAAAAAGTAACAAAAACAGATCTATAATCACGATCACAGAACAGCAGGGTAATTGCATAACACACTATCACTATTGTAGCAATAGCTTTCATTTTGACAGTTCACCAATTTTTTGACAAATTTTTCGAAGATAAGAGTCTTGGATTAGCAAAATAATTCAGGTTGAGGTTGATAGTGTGTTACGTAATAAGGCTGAAGAAGAAACAGTCCGGCTGCCCCATTTCAAAACCTAGTAAGGACTTAAGGTGAATGGGTAGTGGTAGACCGCGAAATTCAAATTTTCTTACGTTTTTTGCAATTTGCAGGTCAGTGTCAGGTTGTATCTTGATCAAAATATGATTCGCGACAATAGCAGGTACATATTTAGACAAGTATAATCATTAGAATCAATAATACATCTTTCTAAGTTAGGTTTCTACCACTAACACTTTTCCATAAGAGATTGGTGGTTGGTGGTAGAAATCTAACTTAGAAAGATATATTAATGATTCTAATGATTATAATTCCTTAAATATGTACCTGTTATTGTCGCGAATCATATTTTGATCAAGATACAATCTGACACTGACCTGCAAATTGCAAAAAACGTAAAAAAATTTGAATTTCGCGGTCTACCACTACCCATTCACCTTAAAATGAAATTTTACAGGAGAGCGCATAAACGTAATATTGGTCAGCGTATGGAATTTATTTTTTGAATTGGTTAAAGTGACTTACTAGGTTTTAAAAGGTCACTAGGGAGTGAATGATGCACTTACTAGGTATCGATGCTTAAATATATCTCCTTTTATGTAAGTTTAAAACGCTGGTGTTTTTGTTTTTGGTGACCTTCTAGGTTAGCAAGATTATGCAATGAAACGATTTTTGTAAAAAGTGTCCCTTACTAGGTTTTGAAATGGGACAGCTGAGTCGGCAGCTACTCGTCGCGGCGTCGTGACTGTGACAAGGAAGCTTCCATTCAGCAAGAAGCTGTGCTTTGGGGGACCACAGCACAGCGCTTATTTTCAGTAGTCACCCGAAAACGTACCGAAACTAAGTCAGGTTTACAGATTAAACAAATAGGTGTTGAATATACCTATACACTGGCAGTAGCACAGAATGTCCCTACAGTTGTAGGTATACGTCTAATCTACATAGGGTAACAAATACCTATGTCTCGGTGCCACCACCGGCATTCCCAAATGTAATCAGTCAGGCCTGAGTACAGACTCTAAGGGAATTTCTATGTAAATTGTTTTACGAGACCGCGGATATGATTGGCGTCAAATTGACATTTCTACGGAATACAGACCAAATAAAGTGATACCGTTGTAGAGTCTTAAAACCTAGTCTTTATCTATATCATTATCTTAGGGGCTCGTTCCTGTGAGTGAGTAATAACACAGCCGCATGTGTCGATCTATTCTTGCCGAGGTTGATCCGTGGATGGGTTACGATCTTTTCATAAAGAGACACCTCCGTACCTCGAAAAGCATTTTTTTAAGCCGTTGGCTCCGTCTCCCAGTCGTAGATCTTTGACAGTCGTCGAAGTCTGAAAGCCTGGCAACCAATCTTACCAAGGGGTATCATGTTACCCAGTAGGTAGGTTGTGGAAGTCACACAGGCATTCGCTCCATGTAAAAATACGGTTGCATCCGGTTAGACTGGAAGCCGACCCCAACATAAGTGGGAAAAAGCTAGGCAGATGATGCCATTTTACTTGTTATTGTTGTGTAAAATCTCCCACACATCGAGTTAACGCTGATAGCCCTTGAATAAGAATGTTAGTCTAATCCAGAAATCCCTACTTGGCACGTCATGAATGGCTCCGATAAAGCGTTCTCTTCACACGTGATCGGCATTCACACAATACGTTTGCGCATAAAATAATATGGAATACACAGTCATAGCACATTTTAGAAATAATTTATCTACGTAATTTTCTGTATCAATCGTTCATTAAGTTCAAGTTTCTATAAATTGAAATGTATCGCACCTGGGTATCAGGGAAATGGAAGTATAGGTACTGCTGTATCGTCGTATATTCATCACGTCGAATTTCTGTTTCTGTTTCATTATCCGGGTGCACAGTGGGCTGCGGGTGTAAATAAGACTGGATGTAAATCATGTCGTTAGAGGCGGCTGCGATCGGCGCTCGGGCCGCTTCTAATTGAAAATAAATCTCATTATCTTGAGAGGTTGGCAGAAGCGCATTTTATATTTACTCGCTCTCGTTTAATATCCCGGAGATTTGGTCTGATTTGATATTTCAGAAATTGTTGTTCCTACCTTGAAATTAATATTTTATTGCTCTTTAATGGGTCATTATTGCGAGTTGTTGCTATGAGCCTACAAACAAATAAATATGGACTAGCGGGGTAGTTGCGTAATACACGAACAGTAGCAATGGGTTTAATTTTGACAGTTCAACAACATTCATTGCGTTATTTACGTTATGGAGCAGGCAAATTTTTAGAACATATGAAGCAATTGATTAGCAGTATCCTTCAAAACTATTAAGTTTGTGATACATAGTGTGTTACGCAGTTAGAGTGCTGTAGCCGTATGAATTTGTTTGTAGAGACGCCAGCACGTCAAGCTACCCGAAACTGTCAAAATTTCCCAATCAACTTTGAACCTTATGCTTTAGCAATAAAGTTGAAAACCTATTAAAGAAATTTGACAGATTGTAGTAGCTTGATGTGCTGGCATCTGTACATACCTATTTTACTACAAATCTCCAAAAAAAAAGCATAGAGTCCTCAGTCCTACGCAGATTACTAAGAATTTAAAACCAAGTAAATTTTATGCGCGAAATACTAGGTAAGTACCTAATGTAAATAATCGGAACATGCAGTAAAACGCATGATACACATCCATTGGAAAAACATCTGATCGATAAAATGCGAACGTACTGGACACGATTCAGTAGTCTTCTACGAAATGGTATAAATAACACGAAGATACGTAGCACAATGCCAATAGACAGAGAAATAAAAAGATAGTGTAGTTGAGCTACCTATCCTGTGCGCGAAAGATAAGGGTTATAATGAGTCCGATAGTAATGGTTGAAACAAAGGCCGGGAGAGCACTGTTTGCGCTGACTCAGATACCCCGCTGCCAGAGAACGGAATGAAATTGGGCCGAGCGAAAACTATGCTAGCTCACTTTAAAAGCCGCGCGTTTTTAAAATAATCCATTAATAAGTATAATTATTTCTAATCAATCTACAGGGTTATTTTAAGTTAGCTAGCTAAACTTCGCTGACGCGATGTGTAACGATATCAAAACAAAAAAATAAAGTAAGTAATTTGATAATTTTCTTGTGGGTTCATCGACCGTAGTTATTATACGAGTAGTCACTTGAAATATAAGTTTTATTTTGTGTAGGTAAACTTCACATGCGTGACGGGTATATGTAAATACGATAAAACATAAGAAAACAGTTATTCTCAACTCATATTTCAAGTAACAATATTAATAGCGGTCGTTAACCTCCCAAAAGAATCCATCAAATCTTTTTATTTATTATTTTATAGTGTTTAGAATTCGGATTGCGGAGTTTAGCTAGGCAACTTAAAATAACCTTGCATAATGAAATCCAACAATAACAATAATGTTTTTAACAGTGTAATTCAGCATAAAATTGTATAATACTTAATTAATTTAACGCTTCAAGCAGAAGGTTACAGCATTTTATTCCGCTTCATAGTTTGAATTACTGTTGTAGGTACTCTATATGTTTGTTAGTAACCTCGTGCTCGTTACCAAACAATTAGTAAGTACCTACTTATACTCTTTTATGGACATTTGAACTCCCCTCCAGAAAACTTTTTGACCTTAATGACATGGCATATGGATTTTTTGGTTAATTTGTTACAAAGTCCAGTGAGGTGTGGAAAACATAAAATATACGTAGACAACTTTCTCATATAAATAAAGGGTGGCAAGGATATCGACGGGCAAACTGTAACCAAGAATTCAGCACATTTCCATCCAACAGATTCCCCTACCACCCTGTCCACACCATCCTGTATAATATACAACCCCCCCCCCTGTATTACACAATAAGGTCAGTAGGTAGGTAATGTGCAAAAAATGGTCTACCTTTCGACACTGAAGCAAAAATATACCTACAGGAGGTATTTTGCGTGTACCTCCGTCAATAACTCGAAGGTAGTCGGCCGATCCATATTAATATTTAACGTGGATGGGAACCCCTCCCGACGAGACATTAATGTCAGGATAGCGTGGGAACCATCACCTGCTGGAAAACTGGGTAAAGCGTAAAAATACACTGCGCTATAATTATATCACTTACAGCTTAAATTGCTTATGAAATTGTTATTAGAGCCATTACCTATGGTACCCTAATTCGTTTTGTAGAACATATATGTATGTATATGTTTAGTGGCTGTACAGGTACAGTTCCTGTTTTTGTAACTTCGAGATCACTCCAAACTGCGTTCAGCAGAAAAACGATAATAACTCCGTCTCTCAAAAACATAGCTACGTATTGAAGTGAGTCGAGTTTCAGTGCAACAACATTCGCTTCAATTTTTCATTTCAGTGCAGTTATATAAGCGACCGCGAGCGCCGACCACCTGCCTGACGAGCTTTTCACTATATATTATCAATGCCCTCTTTTTCCATTTTTTTCGCCTTTTCATCTTAATGTGGAAATCTTTGAAAATACATTTTAAAAGGAAAACTCGCCTATTATTACTGTGCAAGCTACGACGAGGTGCTTACTGTAACATAAAAAGCCTTAATGATTTATCAACAAAAAGGAGGAATTCACTACAGGGAACAAACTCTGCAAATTCGGACTCCGCCGGTTCTAGTTCTAGTTCAAATGAAAATTCTTAGGGTTTTAAATTGAGGTGGAAAGAAATATAAAGCTTTTGATAGAAGAAGGCTTCGACGGGCTGAGTTTTTATTAAGTTGAACTTGTTGAATAGCTACCGCCGTCCTGGAAGCTTGGAGCTCATTGAATCCTACCGCGTTCTTAAATAAACTTGGACACCCATTCACTTATAGCATCGGTTGAATTATTATGAAAATATGCGATTTAAAAAACGCAGGCCATTAATTGACGATCACAGATAAATAATCGAACTAAGGGCTGATTTTTCAATAGTCAGATATCTCTTAACTGAAGAGTAAATATTGCCGTTTGATAGCTTTTGTATGAAAAATATGTCAAACAGTATCTAATATTTATTCTTCAGATAAAGTTATCTCACTATTGAAAAATTAGGCCTAATTAGAGTACTCTTAGGCAATACGTTTTATTTATATAGCTTTATATATAAATAATATATATATATATATATAATAATATTATAATACATACTTTTTATTTATTTTTTTACCTACTAGAATTTTCAGTCTACTCAAAATCTGCATTCTTGACTGTAGTGATTCGACAAGGCCATAGTGTTGGACTAACGTTAAAAAAAAAAAGTTTTCTTGAACTGCTATAGCGTGCACCAACATAGTCTTTCAGTTAATTGTTGTCTAGCGTTAATCTGCATTTATATGCACATAGTAAGATGTTAAAATGATGTTATTAGCCTGTCTGTAATCAGCGTGGAGGGTCTGGAGAGAAATCTCATTAAAGGCAAATAGAAAGTGAAGCGGGAGCGACGGCAGACGAGGTCGGGGCGCTGAGCCTCCAACGCAACTACAAGTGACGGAATATGTTCTTGCTACATCGGTTTATACGGAGGAGATTGTATAAATTATCACTTATCACGGAATGTATCTACTAATTTTCTGATAGATCTGCACAGGAAATGGGAACCAGTGGAATCTTGAGAAAAGCTTCAATAACATAATTATACTTTCTTACTAACTTCTATCCGCGACTTAGTCACATCGCATCGCCTGCCAGCGCCTACTTCTTTTTAGCTTAGCGCTCTTTCTGACTTAATTTCGTTTTCTCATCTTTTAGGGGTCCTAGAGTGTTAAATAGCCTATTATACCCTTCCTCAAGAATTGGGCTAGGCAAAAATATTTTTTCAAATCCGATCCAAATGGTATTTCTAGAGATTAGTGCGTTCAAACAAACAAACAAATGCTTCAGCTTTATGGAAGATATAAATTTATTCGTTGCCTACGTATTTCATTGTTTCAAAGTCATAATCTAGTATACAAACTATTTTCAGCAGTAGAACACGGAAAATTAAGGAAAATAGATGATCTGTCTGAGTGAACATTAGTTCAGGCTCCTGCAAACAGGCCCGACGCGCGACGTGAACGTCGACGTGACGCGAGATACAAAGGCACCGCTCGTTGCGCGACTTGCGGTGCCTTTGTGTCGCGTGTCGTGTCGCGCCTGTTTGAAGGAGCCTTAAAATCTTAACACACTATCAGACAAGAATATTTACATTATTATCTATAATGAGATCAAACCAAAACAAAGAAAACCGACTGATTTAATAAATAATAAATGGTTTGAAATTGAAGAATTAGACCTACCTACCTCTTCCTAAAGATAGATTCCTAACACACTGGAGCAGCTTAAATCTTTACATTCATCAAGAGCGTCCCGATCTCTTTGTGTGCGCAGACTGTATTCATCTGTTCGTGAAACTATGTTACAATTCAATTTTCTCTAAAGTACGTAGCAAAAAGTAATATGTGAGGTAACAAAGACCCGACAGCTAGCCGCGAGCCCGCGAAGCTATTGTCGCAGACTGCAGACTGCACTCCCGCACTCCCGTCTGCCCTTCAGACACTCATATGACGACGAAACTTCTTATACCTTCATATTTTTCTAGACACACACCACGTAAGCTCTTTCTTTTTTGGCAACACAAACAACTTGTAAGTTTGTCCGTTCGTTTTAAAGGATGCAGTTTTGAAATTAATTAGTTTCTTGACAGTTTTCGTGATATGCTCGAAAATTCACCCCTGCTCGTCTGACTGCAGTATGTGTTTACCGGTGTTTGATATTCATAGACGAATTAGTTAATTACCAAACTTACTTTGAATAATGCAGTAGGTACGATACACGCAAACAAACCGTAGGACAAATTACTTGAGGTACAGAAATACCGAATATTACTATACCAAACACTCGATCAATTTGAAAAAAAAAATTTTTTACTTGTTTTCCATCAGCGTCAGGTGTTCTGTTTTAGGAACGGGATGAAAAAGTCGGCTCTGGGCAGCGAGATGAAAATGTGCCTGTTGTGCAAACGAACAGCGGAGGGCATCGTTCGTTCATCAAATAAAATGCGAACGAGAGCAGTTGTCGGTGACCCCGGACTGCAAACACTCGGCTAATTGCAACAGAACCTTCCGTCTGATAACTACGTGAAAATTTAATCCTTCCGCTTACAATCTCTTTTAATCTCATTAATCCTTCGTTAAGTCTGGGAAAATTGAATGGTTTATTTCATAACGTAGGTGGATAATTTTATGGTGTTTTACATACATTTTTAGCACATTTTCTGCATTGCAATTAGCTACTTAGTAATATTTTATCAGCTTGTCGATGTGGAATATTATTCTAGTAAATGTCAAGTAAAGTTCCTATAATAAAATCAATTATGACAAGAATTTCTAAAGGTGCCTCCCACAACTTGAATAGATATGTAGTTTTAATACAGCGAAAATATAAAGGAATTGGTAATGAGCCTTTTTTCAGTAAGTAGTTTTTTTTTTTGGTAGCTTCAAACATGGCTTTTAAGGTAAATTATAAATGATTTTATTTCTGTTAGTATGTAGTTTTACAACACGTCAATCATATTCTATAAACTACATAAGGTGCTTTCCTATCTGACTACCTACTCTGAAAAGAAATAGAGAAACAAAATCAGAAGTCACGGTCTCTTTTATAGTCCGGAAATAATCTTGGTTAGATCATGTGATGACCATGTGATGTCTGAAATGGTCTTTTGAGGAAAGAACCACACAGCACCTGTCCTGTCAGTGCACGCATTTAATTTTGTCAGTGAAATGTATGTAATGTATGTTTGTAATCTATCGAAAAGGAGAAACAAAACACAGTCACGGCCAGATGACGAGACGATAAAGCAGTAAGTATTTTGCGCGAGATCATGCTGTATGGCGCTTTAATTTGGTACATTTCTATTGAAATCTAGTTTGAGACATACGCTAATTATAATTTCATTGGTATATTGCACGGTTAAAAATATTAACACGTAAACGTTTTTATATATTATCGAGACAGTGCTTGTTTTCCTATAATAGTGCACCAATTGTGCAACGGCTTATAAATCGAAAAAGAGGTGGAAGAAAAGATTATGGTTATTACGTACCAATCCATCAAAAAAGTTTATGACGTAGTAAATGCGTATCATAAATTGTAATTTATGTTACGTTTAACGGTCACAGAGAAACAAAATCGAGCAATAACTGCCGAAACAAATATTGCCAACACCCCGTATAGATTTTTATCCTGTGTTTTTATCTAAGTTCGGAACGCAGAATTTTGTGGAAAAAAATGTGATTTTTTTTTAAATAATAAACACAATTATAGTGTGAATGAGTTCTCAATTAGACTGTAAAGAAACGTAACATAAATGGCTACCGATTGTTGCGTTATCGTAAGTGTACGTCGGGTCGGCTCTTGGGTACTACGAGTAGTTTGTACATACTGTTTACATTCAAACGCGATACACGAATAACAATGTTTTTATATAAAACTCTTATATTTTCTTTATTTACTTTAACATTTATTACAGTAAAAACTCAAGATGATGGTGAGTAAATCTGTAACATTTTTAAATACATTGGTTTGTAATTTATTATCATAGTGCCCTTCTTTTACTTTTATTTTAATTCGTTTGCAGACATATTTTCAAACTTACTAGACGGTGAGGTTAATCCGATGCAGGATTTTAAAGCAGACTTTTACTTTATGGAAAATAAGGTTTGTGTTTATATAGGATACTTAATCTTACCTACTTTTTAAATGAAAAATTATCTAAAAATCCTTTAAAAACTCCTTATTGTTTTAGATGCAAGCACTGGTACCAGAAAAAGTTGACATAAAACTATATTATGAGTGCCTGTGCCCTGATTGCAGGAATTTCGATACAGTGAATTTAAGTCCAACGGTGGAGAAACTAGCCTCGTACCTGAACCTGCACCTTTATCCTTACGGAAATGCACAGGTATAAAAATTATAAATAAGTAGGTAACTGTACAACTCCAATGTATGTTGTTGAACTCTCAAAATAGAAGCCATTTGCTACTGACAGTGTGTTACGCAAAATGAAACAAAGATGTCGATGTTCGCAGGTCATTAATACTTAATGATTACTTAGCTGCTATCAAACATAAATAAATAATTGTACTATCGACCTCGTGTATGTATACTCATGAGGTTGGTAATTAGCACAATGAAGAGTACATGAAGAGTACAAGAATACATGTAAAAAAGTATATTTCTTATTATTTGATTAAATACTCTTTGTTCAGTAACACCAAAGAGTTTATTATGATAGTTGTACGTGTGCAGAGAGAGATGTCAAGATGACACAGCAGATTGGAAAATAGATTTTTTGTTGTTAAATATTTCAACTAATAATTTTATGATAACAAGAATCGACTGGTGTAATAAAACACTTAAAATGTCGTTTCTTTAATTACAGCAACACATTTTCCTTTTATTGTTACACCTACGATATGAAAACAAATATCTTATATACATATAAGTTAATGTGAAGATACTTATAAAATAACCTACGAAAATGAGACAATTTTAAGGCAGATCGTAGTGAACATTTTTCACCAGGAATACTGTGCGAAGTCCATTGCAAAATCAGTTTTTACCAGATTGCCCGACAGTAAAGACAGGGTTAGGTATGTTTTTACCGACTTAAAAAAGAAGGTTATCAATTCGACCCGTATGTATGTAATATTATTGGAACTGCATTTTATTGACATAATGACAATCTATTAGGGCTTCCAAAGAAATATACAAAATTTTATAGATCCACGCATTTCTCCGCAACTATCAATTGGATCGTGACAATTTTTTTTATTGGCTTACATTTACATCAACTTAGGGAACAGTAGAACATCAATAGTTGTTTCAACACACTTGCTCGTAAAGTAGCTTTTATTGCACCGCTTGTAGGTTCGAAATGCAATGTATTTAACGCTCGTGCTTTTTACTTTGCATTCCCGGACTAGTGCAGGAAAGTGCGCCACAAATGTACCTACTGGTCAAAGATGTGCGAAACCCTTTGTCGTTCTAATAGTAAATACAGATGTCTTTTCTCCCTTTTCTACAGGGATGTTTATCAGGTGGGACTAATTAATTTTAAGGTTAAATGCTACGGATATTAGCTATGTTTTATTTTATTTTCGTTTCACAGACAATAGACAAGGGTAACGGCGTGTACGAATTCAAGTGCCAGCATGGTCCGGAGGAGTGTTACGGCAACAAGTTGCATGCTTGTGCCATCGACTACCTACGCAATGTTACTAAAGCAGTCTTTTTCAACTCCTGCATGATGGAATCCTCAAGAAACAATAGAGGATCTGACGATGAAGCTGCTGATGAGGTAAGCTTGGATTGAAAAGAATTATGATACAAAAAAACTCGTCAAATTCATAACCTTTTCTTTCTTTGAAGCCGGTTAAAAGTTACACAAAACATTACAAGAATGAGAATAATAATATATTGTACCTACATTATATTATGATGCTTGATAATCAAGCATGGAGTATTCAACCAAATTTCTAGAGATATTCAAGCAGAATCTATTTACACCATAATTTAATCAATGACATAAGAAGATGACAATCTATACAATATTATAAAGAGGTAAAGTTTGTATGTTTGTATGTAGGGGGTAATCTCTGGAACTTCAAGTCAGATTTGAAAAAATCTTTTTGTATTTGATAGCCCAATTCTTGAGGAAGGCTATAGGCTATTTAACATCACGCTATGACCCTTAGAAGCCGAGCAAAAAGAAAAAAATCAGAAAGAACGTTAAGCACAAACTAAGTAATAGCGCGGGCAGGCGATGAGATGCGACGGGGTGGGTCGGGGGAACAAGAATTTTCACGCAGTCGAAGTCGCAGGCAGAAGCTAGTATCTAATATAATTGTGTATTTCATTGACCAAGTGGAGTGAGCATAGAAACCAACTCATCATCATCTGCCTAGCCTTTTCCCAACTATGTTGGGGTCGGCTTCCAGTCTAACCGGATGCAGCTGAATACCAGTATTCTACATGGAGCAACTGCTTATCTGACCACCACAACCCAATTACTGGGTAATACGATACCCATTGATAAGACTTGGTTGTCAGACTTTCGGGCTTCTGACTACCTATCTGTAACGACTGTCAAAGATCCACGAATAACAGCCGGGACCAACGGCTTAACGTGCTTTCCGAAGCACGGAGGGCCTCGGTATGTAAAGATGGTCACCCATCCACAGACCAACCGCGGCAAGCGTAGCTTAACCTGATCGATCGACCTATGCGGCTGTTATTATTTAGCTACGGGCCCCTCCGCAGAGAAACCAACTAAAGAGAGCAATGGTGGCCCAGTGGGACAGAGATAACGCTCTACGAAGCCGAAATTTGCCGATTGGCTCTTTCCAAAGGTCGATGTGCAATATTTATCGCTGGGTACTGTATGTAGGTACGTGTCGTAGGTGGTGGGTTCGAACCACTGACTATACTAGTGGTTCTCTTTGGTTCAAACCCAGGCAGGCACTTTACTTATTGCAGTTTATTTCATCATCACTGCTCTAGAAACGGTGAAGGAAAACAACTTGAGGAAACCGGCATGTCCTAAAACCAAATGTTCGAAGGCATGTGACATCCACCAACGCGCACTGGTCCCGCGTTGTGGATTATGGCCTACTCTCTCTCTCAGAGAGAGAAGGCCTGTGTCCCAGCTGTGAGGCTATCTAACATTGGATTGTTCTTTACTTCTATCACAGCATAAATTATTTGTTTTCAGTGTGGGAGGACCATGAACGTTGACCCAGCGTGGATAAAGCAGTGCGCGAAAGGGGATAGAGGAAACACACTTCTTAAATATTATGGAGACGAAAGCAAAAAGGTTGGCTTCAAATTCGTTCCCTACATCATGATCAATGGAGTACAGAATAATGGAGACAACTTTATGAAAGACGTGTGCGCAGCTTTTAAGACACCACCACCAGAGTGTGCGCAAGTAGTTTAAAAAGTAAATCTAAGAAAAATAAATGTAATACAGTAATAAATAATTATAATGTTTGTATAAACTATGTGTTTTGTTTTGAAAATGTTGCTTATATTGCAACTAAACAACTCATTTGACTCGCAACGACTGACCTTCCATTTAGGCCTACCTACCTTTATTAAACTTTTAAATAAGTTGTTTATACTTAATAATTTTGCCTTAAGATTTTCTTTTAGACATTAAGAGCCCAATCACACGCACCACAACCACACCACATCACAGCGACAAAAGTAGGCAAGCAGTGGTTGCGTGTAAATAGTGTCGCTGCAACTTCTTGCTTCAATGGTCAAATGTGCTCCGTGTGCATAACTATTCATTTTCAAACAAATTAGCGGCCGGCTAAATGTTGTCGTTGTGATAGGTGTGATCAGACCCAAAGTCAAATCAAATGGTCGACGCTACGTTATGTTTTCGATGTGGCCGGACACTAGTGCGTAGTCTCGTTGGTGGTTGCATTGTGGCTGCGATGTGGTCGGCATCGCCAACACGGTAGATTTTTACGACCAAGGACCACACTTGGTATGAATAAACTATGTATTAATTTTAATACAAATTAGCGCCTGACTACGTGTTGTAGTTGTGGTGTGGTTGTGGTAAGTGTGATCGGGCCCTTGGGGGTTTATCTACTATATAAAAATAAGTCGGGTTCCTTCCTGACGCTATAACTCCAGAACGCACGAACCGATTTCCACGGTTTTGCATTCGTTGGAAAGGTCTCGGGCTCCGTGAGGTTTATAGCAAAGAAAATTCTAGAAAAATTTCAACAGAAAAGCGGGACCACGCGAGCGGAGCCGCGGGCGACCGCTAGTTTATAATAAATGTTTCTTAAAGCTAAATTAGCGACTGTTTAACCATACGTTTTTGACGTTTTAACGTCTCGTAACTTTAAGGGCCCGATCAATGTACCACAACTACAATACGTGGACGATAAATTCTATAAAAGTAAATAGTTTAATCACACGGACCACATTTGACCGTCAAAATCAACCACTTGGGCACTTTCGAACAAATCAAGGCCGAGTCGCAACCACAACGCATTCTCAAGTAAACACAATAATCTTTCTGTCTGCAAACTCTAGTCACAACGTACCTAACCACATCGCAACCACTAGCGACAACGCAACTGCAAGAAGTTGCAGCGACACGTAAACACTGCTTGCTCACATTTCGTCGCTGCAATGTAGTGTGGTTGTGATACGTGTGAACGGACCCTAAGCAACACTTATAAATAAATGGGTACCTATAATAATTACTACAGTCAGCAGTAGTTTATTTAAGGACCCATTCTTACCATAGTCTATGTAAATCTGATTTGCACTTCAATCATTGCCTGCGTTGTATTGCCTGCACATCCTCTTGAAATTTAATGATGCCCAGGTACCCTAAGGCCGCTATCCCACTGGCGTTTTACGAGCATTGGCGCTTCTCCAACGTCTGCGCAACGCCAACGTTGCGCAGACGCGACGTTAACGTCGCGAGTTTCTAGTGGCTAGTAGTGACAAGAGTGGGCCGTAATCCACGACGCGGGCCCAATGTGGCTTGGCAGATGTCACTAATGCAACCACGAGTAAAGGCTCCTTCAAACAGGCGCGACACGCGATAAAATCGCGCGCGACACAAAGGCACCGCAAGTTGCGCAACGAGCGGTGCCTTTGTGTCGCGCGCGATTTTATCGCGTGTCGCGCCTGTTTGAAGGAGCCTTTAGTAGTTCTTGAGATAACTGGGGGCGGGTTCATTGCAATAAGCGAACATATATTATAAGATAGCCTCAAAACCAGAGTAGAAGGAAGTTTAAAAGATAATAATGAGGGCAAAGACATTAAATTCTTTGCAAAAGACAATAACTACGATAAGTAAGTAAGTAAGAGATGATAAAGAATATCGTCACATGTACTATTATCACTATTGGTCATAGGCTATTTGATACGACAATAATTTTGTCTCCAAGCTATTTTTACGTTTCCTTGCAGATGTGAGCCGCAGTATTGGTTCAACTCTGTACAATGACTTATTACCAGATAGTGTTACTTCATTTATTTATCGGAGTTGCGATATGTGACCCCTTGAATACCGGTAAGCAAATATTTGAATTAAATTAATGTTGGCTTGGGAAATTTAGAAATAATGACAATTGTTTTTAGGATACTCAACTAAAACACGTAACAACATAGAAAACAGGAATGGAACTGCGAATGTGAGTGTAACCAATATTTGCTTTTTTATGTACCCGTGTCAAAATACCCTTTACGATGCCGAGAGAGATTTGTTCTGATTTTTTTTTATTGGACCTTCTGGTTACGTCCGTAACCAGAAGGTCCAATAAAAAAAAATCTTAATTAAGATCATAATAAAGATCAATTTTAATTTTTTTTGACGTTTATCTTGCTTTTAATACTCTTACGATGCCTGTACCACATACACCCACAAGCACAAAGTTTTGCGTGCATTAGGTACAGATGCCAGCACATCAAGCTACCCGAAACTGTCAATCAACTTTGAACTTAATGCTTTGGCAATAAAATTGAAAATCTATTAAAGAAATTTGACCGATTGCAGTAGCTTGCTGTGCTTGTCTGTGTACACCAGCAATTATTTTTTCACAAAGTTACTTAGTTTAATGTACATGCGTAGATTATGGCTTCGTGATGGTCCTTTTTACATCCTGTATACCAATGTAAAATATTTTGCAGTCGCTCCATGTAAAATACATACTGGTATCCAGCTGCATCCTGTTAGACTGGAAGCCGACCCCACCATAGTTGGAAAAAGGCTAGGCAGATGATAGGGACCACTGTATAATATCTCGGATTTTTGACTAAACAGACTTCAAACATCATTTCAGATCCCTACAGAGGCAAACACAGTAAAGGACACAGTTGAAATCAAAGTGTATTATGAAACTTTATGTCCATTCAGCGTGAATTTCTTCGTGTACCAACTAAAGCCTGCTATGGAAAGGCTGGGCTCACATTTAGACATACATTTAATACCCTACGGACACGCTAAGGTACGTGAAATTTCAGCACTATTATGGTTAACGTGACATTTTTAATTTATATAAAACACTGTGTGTCATTGGCATTACTTCACACGAAATATAAGCATTAAGTATTTGTCGTTTAGAAACAAACTTGCGTAGACTCGTATGTTATACTATATGTCTATGAGATCTATACATCTATCTAGGTAGGTATACAAATTAAAATTGAAGTGTCTGTTTCTAATGTCAAAATAACTGCTTTTTAACCTACTTCAAAAAAAGGAGGAGAGGTTCTTAATTCGGTTGTATTTTTTTTATGTTTGTTACCTCAGTACGCCGTCATTTATATCGTCAATTTGATGAAGTGGAACCGATGAAGGGGACCACGGATAGCCACAGGAACTCTTCAATGATAATAAGTATTTCACGGGTGGCGATAGATAAGATATTTCGATTAAGATAGTTAAACGACTATGACGAAACAATATTGGTGTGGGCTAGGTACCACAACTAACTTTAACCGCTGGACCGAATTTGACGGGACTTTCACTGGCAGACAACTGATATTTTAAGGAGTAACTTGTCTTTTCCACGCCTGAAAAATTAAAACAAAAATTAAAACCCCTGAAATCCAATTTGTTTTCCGACATGTACGCAAACGAAGCCGTGGGCACATCTAGTATATACTAATAATATTATAAAGAGTTAGTAAGTTTGTTTGTGAGGGATAATCATCGGAACTACTGATCCCATTCTGAAAATCCTTTCACTAATGGGAAGCTAACAGTATTGCCGAATATCATAGAATATATTTTATGTTAAAAAATGAAATTTCACAAACATAAACACGTCTCCTACGACCCTTAACCGTTGAACTGTTCTCTTCACACATGTCGTGTAGGTACCTAGTAGTCAAATTAGGAAACCAATAACTTGATGCTTGATAAATTGATAATAGATACAGCATTAGTCATTTTGACGGATAGTGATAATCCATTGCTCCATACGTTCGAAAAATTTGTTTGCTCAACAACGTAAATAACGCAATGAATGTTGTTGAACTGTCAAAATGAAACCCATTCCTACTGTCAGTGTGTTAAGGAATTATCCCGCTGCTGTCGGACAAGTCTTGGTACAGTTAATTTCTATGCTTTGATATCTATAAGCTATGCTTGACGTGAAATACTAACGCTTCGCCCGCGGCTTTGCCCGCGTGTAAAGCAGATTTTCTTATACAAAGTTCTGTTCCCTAATTGCATCCTACAGTCAGGGATAATGTGGCTTCACGTTAGTGAAAACATTTTCGGAATCGGATCAAAATATATCCATACATACAAACTTACTTTACCTCTTTATAATTTTAAAATAGATAGTAAGTATATGATTAGTATAGATAACCCTACACCAGTACCAAATCATAGTTTCCTAGGATGTGGATTAGCAAGAAAATCTTCGAAGCTTTCCATAAACTATATATAGGCTATTGAAGTCAACACAAAGCGTATAGGAAAGACTTGGCAAGTTGTTGAACATGTGAATCGGTTTTCTGTAAAACCTGATAACTGTTGGCTCAGCGGCTATCGGCAAATTATGACTTATTTTTTTATTAAAGGAATAATTGAAAAATATTAATGTAATACAGTTATTACATTAATATTTTAGATTTTGTCCTTGGTTTTAGGACAATTCCTAGAACCAAAAAATCGAAGACATTTATGTGACATCTACCAACCCGGACCTACTGGGCTCGCGTGGTAGATTACACCCAATTAAGTGTGACTGTGGTGTCCCACTATCTCGAAGAGAAGAGGCCTGTGTCCCAGGAGTGGGAACATTATAGGCTGGTTATGTTTATGTTATGTTATGTTTGGAATAATGTCGTAGAACTTCAAAAATAACCAGATTCCTTTCCACCTTCCAGACACGGCGTGTGTTTGGCGGGTACAAGTTCTCTTGCCAGCACGGGGTCCCGGAGTGTTTCGGCAACACGGTGCAAGCCTGCGCAATAGATGCGCTGCGCAATATTACACAGGCCGTCAACTTCAACACCTGCCTCATGCAGAACACCTCCTATCGTACCGGATACCAATACTTCATTTCTGTTTTCCATTGGGTAAGTTTTAGTACACTTTTCCCCATGTAAATAACGCAATGAATGTTGTTAAGCTGTCAAAATGAAACCGATTCCGATTGATAATGTGTTACGCAATTGCCCCGCAGGTTGACAAATCAAATCAAATCTAAATCGTTTATTTGCATAGGTAAAATGTGATAGGTTACTTACAAAAGATGTTAGATTTGAAATTAAGTGCAAAGTTACATTTGCCATGTAGGGACTTGTGAGCAGTGAGCTTTACTGGAAGTATCTGGACGGACTTTGATAACCGACGACAAAGGAGAGGTCAAAAGTGGAATGCAAGTATTTTATTTTTCAACTCTCGTTTTAAAAAAAACGGGCGGCTGTAAAAAAAATTAAATGCGCAAAAACATCAAAATGATTGGACCCTCTTTCAGCCCATATAGCTCAGAAGGCTGTTTAAACTTTCAATTATTTTAGTACCAAGTCCCATACATTTATTGAACGTCTCCTTTCTATGCCAGGGGGTCCAGAATCATGTACTGAATCCAGGGTACCTAACAGGCAGCACGTCGATGCCCTGCCACCCTGTTTTTTGAACAGCATGTTATCTAGGCTGCTATAAGTTAGACACAGCAAAGACCTGGTTAAAATAAATCACGAATTCTCCAGAATTCGTTTAAAGTCTTAATCAATACCTACCTTCGGTTCACATTTTAAGGTCAAGTGAACAATTAAAATGACACCTCTTTACAAATTATTGCCTACACCAGTTTCTATAAACAAGACATGCAAGACTTGAACATGATATAATTGACAGTACAAAGCGTAGACCTTAAATAAATTAGGACCAGTTTCTGCCTAGTTAAATATAATTCTCACAAAACAGGTAAATCAGATAATGACGTGTACCTACTCTGAGTTGTTTCTGTCAAGTCGGAACAACCAGTAAATGGTTACTGCCATAAAAGACTACCAGTTTGTTTCCAGTTTTAACTCTAGTGCCATTCCGAAAGCTTCGGCCCGAGTATTATTTACCTTTGTGTTGGGTTCTACGAGATGAGTGCGTTGTTCAAAGAAGCTGCATGTAGCTTTAGTAGGCACTTAAATAGGAAAAATGAGGATAGCAAATTACAAAATTGCATGTTTGTAAAATAATTTGCTTGTTACTCCTACTTTGATGTTGCAACCTGTTTTTAGGGTTCCGTACCTTAAAAGGAAAAAATGGAACCCTTATAGGATCACTTTGTTGTCCGTCCGTCCGTCTGTCTGTCAAGACACTTTATCTCGGGAACGCGTGGTGGTATCGAGTTGAAATTAACTCAAGTCTACGGACCCTTGAAGCTGTGAAAAAAATCTATCTTCTAAGTTAACGTATAAAGAAGATAAGGCTGTTTATGCCGCAAAAAACGTATATTTCAACACTCTCAAGGGAATCAAATTTTATAGGGTACTTCCCGTTGACCTAGAATCATGAAATTTGGGTAAGAATCAAGATTATGTAGTACAAGTTACGGAAAAAATTCGAAAACCGTTAAGTACATAAAAAAACCCGTGATAGACTATTTACATACCTACAAAGTACGGAACCTTCGGTGCGCGAGTCCGACTCGCACTTGACTGGTTTTTTCTACATAATATAGGTAACTAGCAGCGCCCCGCGGTTTCACCCGCATAAGTGTCGATACCATGGGAATATCGGGATAAAAACTATCCTATGTCCTTTCCCAGAACTCGAACTATCTCTATACCAAAATCTAAATCGGTTCAGCTGTTTAAACGAGAAGAGGTAACAGACAGACACACTTTCGCATATATAATATTGGTATGGATTTAAAGTCTTTTAATATAACAGAAATCATGGGGAGCAGTGGTGGCCAAGTGGTAACGACCGCGACATAGAGTGGTCGTGGGTCAAACCTAGATATATTGGCACTTTACTTATATCATCACCATTCACCACTGCTCTCAAAACGGTGAAGGAAAACATCGTGAGGAAAGCGGCATGTCCTAGAACAAAAAAATCGGAGACATGTGACATCCACCAACCCGCAGAGGGTCCGCGTGGTGGATTACGGCCCAATCCCTCACACCGAAAGGAGGCCTGTGTCCCAGCAGTGGGAACATTATAGGCCTATTATGATGTTATGTAGAAATTATGTAATTTTTTGTTGTTTTCTTTTTCAGTGTGGTACTGAGCACGAAGTAAACGTTCAAGAGATATGGGAGTGCGTGAACAGCAAGCGTGGTTCGATTCTTCTGAAACGATACGGAGATGAGACCCAAATCCTCGCTCCATCCTTCGTTCCTTTCCTGACCATAGACGGCAAGACGCGGTACCAAGACGAAGCTATAAGGAATTTATTTGCAACAGTCTGCCTAATGCTGAAGCCGATGCCAAAAGAATGTACTATGATTTAATTAGATGTAGAATTTATTTATATTTAACGTTTTATGATGTACATATCAAATAGATAAGTAATTAAAGTGATTTCAATTATACCATTCAACGTGGTCTTCCGTTCCGTGAGCTGTCGTGAGGATGTGCACCGAAATTGAAATTGCCCCTGTCTTATAACAAATCATTGGAAGTTCTTTAATCTTCTTCTTAGCGTGTCGATGGTAAAAATATAGTTTTTTTTTTATTTTTTTGGCCCAAAATTCTGCAACGCGGATAGCATTAGCTGACGCAGCGATTAGGTCCTCATGTGGCAGGGCATGCGGTGCAAGATGGGAGGTGAGCCATTGTCTGTGAAGAGAGACCACATACACACCGGAGGTCTGAGCCCTCCACGAAACCCCACTTTTGGAGGTTGTCCTTGCTGCGGCCTACTTGGGTACGAAGTCTATTTAAAATTTTCCAAGAAGGCCACGGTAGCTTATGCGCGGATGGGAGACTCTTAGGTCTTCTTAGAGTTCTTTAATAACATGCTATTACTACCTTGCGGTAGGAGTTGACTGGTACAAATCGTCACGTAAGGAAAAAGCATTATGCCCATACAACTTTCTCGTTCTCTCTCTCTCTTTCGATATACGAGTGTGTGTGTGTGCGAGTAACTTTGTTCACGACGGGGTTTCTTCGACCACACATACAAATTGTAGCAGTCCTATCTGATCTCAGTTACTTTGCGAATATTTCAAGACTTCTAGCTGAAAGTACCTAATACTCAATAAACTAATAAGAAATTCCGTTCACGCACCTACATAAATACAGAATTCCGACCAGATAAAACTGTTTCCCTCTGGCGCATTAAGTACATCTAAAGAAGGCTTTCCTCTGAGACAGCAACAATCCCGGTGTAGCCCACATCAAGACAAAAGAGAATCGATTCCCGCCACGGAATAGCGGCATTCGTATGTGTCGAGCACGAAGCAATGTAGCCGAAATCCTAAATGGTTGAAACTATTGTTCTGTCGTATAGCTCGACAAACTTGGGCTTTTGAAGGCTCCCGGGGAATTTTGTCGGTGCATGTGGACACTTTCCCACACGCCTCCGCCGCGTGTCGCGTCGTCGTCACGTCGACTCGTCGTCGACGGGACTCTTGCCAAACTGTAACACTTATTGTTCTCTGCCTTTCGTTCGTGCGACGAAATGATAACAGTTTCACCTCTTGCATCGTCGCAGCTTCGCTGATAATTATGACACCAATTAATTTGTGTTGCTTGTCTTATTTCGCAATGAAATGGTTTGCTAATTAATAAGATAGGTAGGTACTAGCTGAGCAGTTGGCTTCATTTGTTTCACGTTTGCAGTTGTAAAGCAGTAAAACCTTCACCTATTTATTGGTCTATCTCCAATCGTAACACTGTTCAACCTATTAACACAAACGAAGATACAAGCCAAGTGCACACAATTTTATCTCGGAACAACGATGAAAATAGAACAAGCAG
This sequence comes from Luperina testacea, assembly GCA_927399505.1. Taxonomy (NCBI): domain Eukaryota; kingdom Metazoa; phylum Arthropoda; class Insecta; order Lepidoptera; family Noctuidae; genus Luperina; species Luperina testacea. The sequence goes on from OV656756.1 coordinate 13,151,952, forward strand.
CCGTATAAGGAAATAAGGGTTAAGGAAATAGTACCTACAGACATAGGTTCATAAACTATTACTCAACTGACCACAAAAGTTATTTACCTAGGTAATTATATAAACCAGACATGAATTATATTAATGATAGCTGGTAGCTGGTACCTAGGTAGGTTTGCCTACCAAGATATATTGGTATTATACATATATAGGTCCCTACTCAAAGATTTTACACTCCCAATCTATCTCTATTGTTTATGATAGTCAGTAACTACCACCTGTTTCTGAGTATTTGATGAAAAGATGTTGAGTTCCTGATTATTGAATAACTCAAAATGTGCGATCCAACATCAATTGCTATGAAATCGTATAAGGCGTTTCACATGTGATTATTTTAGTAGGAGGTTAGTGAACATGTACATTTACAAAACGTGTTTTCTACTGTTAAATACATCTTTTTGGGTTTTAAAAAAAAACAAAATTTAAATAAGAGATCCACACGGAGAGCGTGGTATGCATCGGCGACGTGCGTCGGTGAATCATGTTACAAGCATTTATTGAATTCGTTTCAATATGACTAAGAGAGCATTGTGACCATTGCCCATTGGCCATAAACATTATATTTAAAACCACATGCGATAAAACCGAGATACATTGTACCCAATGAGTAATAAAATATTAAAAATGTTTGATAGAGAACTGACCACGTTATGACAAGTTCCATTGCCATATTCTTGTGAAAATTGTATTAATCACAGGCACTGTTTACTTTCACTTCAGAATTCCAAAGTTGGATTCCCAATGGGAATCAAAGTAATTAATACTCAGGGCATTGTTCAAACAAAGTCTTCGTTCCACGGTGAATACCCTAAGGTCCAATTACTTCAGGCAAAGTCGTCATATTACAAGTTGGTAGAATGGTTTCTTAACAGTTTAGGTTGTAGCCGTTATCTAGAACGAAACAATTCTATTGAAAGAAATGTAGGCTCTTAATGACATAGATTAAACTATGTGTTCGAGCAAATAAAACGTTGTACAAGTACTTATGTACGTTCGCTTCAGTTAAAACTGTTAAAAGCCTTTAATTAAACGATTTGCTTTTTACAAGCGGCCGCTTCAAACTGCTGCAGTGAAATATAATTGTAAATGTTCTGTACTTCGGTCGGCAATTGAAACACCTACATAGTTTGTTCATACTGAGTTTTACAGTTTTATTTTCAAATAGTTTAGCCTAGTTCGCGTATATATTAGTTTTACGTAGGTAACTAAGCAGTTTCGAGAATATTTTCGACGCTAAGTGCAGGTAAAGGGATCTTCAATCTATTTCCGACCAAAACTTGACAGCTATTGCTATCTAACCTACATAGGTTAGATAGGAAATTAAATTTATATTAAATTGGGAAAAATAGGAAAATTTATATTCTACTCCTATATACATATATAGGAGTAGAATATAAATTTCCCTCTTCACAAACGTGCTTTTTAAATTAACTAGGTATAACAAAATAAACTCAATCTAAAGGAAAAAATACTTCACTAAATAGTGGGTTTAGTACAATTGTGTGCAAAGTGTTACGCTGACGTCAGTGGTACGTGACTCCATAGCAAACCGACACTTTGATTGACACGAATCCGCAAATGAAATCGACAACGACGAAAAAACGGTTGCAAAAACTCATTAGTTCTACGACTGCACACAAACGTGAGTTTTCACAGTTAAATGGGAACAAGTGGCCTGTATAAAAATGTGTCGATTTCTTACAACAGTAGGTATGGAAACCATTATCAATTTGTGACTTTGTTAATACTTAGAAATGAATAAGAATCATACCACCGCCAAACCATATGATGCATGAGTCTACCGGATAGCATTTCAACCAGCTGTCACGTTTTTATCAGTGCTATGTTCTAAGGAAATATTTATTTATTTACCTTACTGCTTGCAACAGTTCATTGTTAAAAATATCAATATCTTGAAACAGTCAGTATTTTAAAGTCACTCAATTTATGTAATATTAATTTCACGGTTGTAGCACTTTCTAGCCGGGTTATGCCCGGCCGGATTAGCACCGATCGAAGTTTCAATGAACTTCTCGAGACTAGCAGAAACTCAAATTAAGATTTAGCTGTTACCGGTGATCGATATTTTATCAAAACTTCAATATTATCGCTAATATCTACAAGTTCTACAACCGAGGTCAATAATAGAACCGGTAAATTACTTAGGTACTTGCTGTTTTCTATGCATGACTTTTCTTTTCCTTGTAAATAATATACCTACTAATATTATTTACAAGGAAAAGAAAGGTTAAAAACAATGAAACACGAAATTCTCACAATACGACTCATTCATAATTATTTCCTATAACATTTAAAAATCTAAAATCCACTGACCCACTGACGAATCTAAATACGAATAATTGCATGCAAATGTATGATTGCAAAAAATAATTAGCAAACTTGTTTAACAAGCTTGTGTTTTAAGCAGCGGTAATGTGCAATGCGAACCTTTTGAAACAGCCAGCAGTCGAGTACATCGCAGCGAGTAGCGAGCAGCGACGCACTTCCATGCAGGGCCTAGTTGCACATTCCCGATTATTATGAGCTTTGACAGACCTTGCATGCTAATTAAAAAGTTTGCCTATAAAACAAAAAACTAGCGGCACATCGCCCGCGGCACTGCGGCTGTTTCATGCAGTTCGCTTGTTTTTGTTCGAAAATGAGGCACCTATTAGTATGCACGCAGAGTTTATGGAACCGTTAAGTAATATTATGTAGATGTACTTATGATAAGATGAAGGTTTCGTAGAATTACGTAGAAGCATCATAATTACATTCGCTTGTAACAAAATGGTAAATATTACACTGCTAGCGTAGATACTGATAAATACACGTTACACTGCAAGTTATTCATTCTTATGGAGGTCCCCTATTCACTGGTTTACGCTATAAAAGTTCAATAGATTAAAAACCTTGACTTCGCAATTGAAATTGGATACCGCCACCGCAAAATCTTACGTACAAATAAACTAATAGATACCTGGTATTTTCTCGAAGTAGCAATGCTTAGGTATCTATGTACTAGTTTTCACAGATGTAGGTAAACAGAATTGTATATTATTATGTAGGAAAGTTTTACTGGTAAATTATTCTCCTCGTTATATCAACTTTTGTTCTAATATTGCGTGAAAGCCTAAATAGATTTTTGACGGCATGATTTTGTATTTCCAGAAGACATGAACCCTAAGTGATTAGTTCTTCAATCTCAAATTGCAGTTATTCCGGAACTAGCTACGTACTCGTGGTCAGTAAAAATACAAGTTGCATTCGTGACAATTGATTTTCCAAAGTGCCAGCATTTCCGCAGATTTCCTTTTCAAATGTCTTTCTACTGTAAAAATACAGCAACATTAATAAAGTCTGGTAGACAGAAACTGTCTCTGAATGTAAATCACTGGTGGTGCTTGTGGCATTCATATTACTCATACATTTTGGCTGGCGTCCTTAGCAAAATACATCCATAACTACTTTCTTTAACAGTGACGTAGAAATAAAAGTTTGTTACGTAGACTGAGTCTTAACATAATATTTCACATTGATATTATAAAATCGACAGTCTGATACTACTTACTTCGTTCGAAACGTGTGCTAATGCTAGGTCGATTCTCAACAAATAAAGGCAGATTGTTAGTATATTTCGCGTGCCATCGAGTGATGGCATGACAAATGACGCCGACGCATAGCAAGGCTACCACAAGGCCAAGGTCCGAGCTATGTAAATCCCATGATATGATTGGTCCCGTGATAAACACCATTGTTTGCGCACCGCACGGTCAGCTGCGTTAATCAGTGCGATAATGAGATAACAACCATGCTGACGATGACACCACAACAACGACATAGTGTACACAAAAATATCAGGCTGAAGTAATGGATTCTTAGGAAAGAGCAGTAAACTGTGGCTTGTAAATTGTAGCAAATAACTTAAAGAAAGAAAGAAAGAAAATACATTTATTTAGCAAAGAGTAAAGGACACACAATACACCAGATAGTTAGATAATAGTCGTACATCAGATAAAAACAAAGATAAAAATAAAAAGTACAAAGCCCAATGTAAGAAATTAGCAGGAAAGTGTGCCTCACGGCTGCGCCAAAAAAACTTGTTTGTCGCTGTCTGTGTGTTTGTTGATGCGCGTGTTTTTTTTTTATTTTCTGGTGTACAATAAAGTACCTATATAGTATATAAAGAAGTGCGTCTACACCTAGTTTTAGCGGTTGTACTTCGGGTGCGTCGGTTGCATGGTTGCGGTCGGTCGAGAGGCGACGTAGGATGCAAGAGTAAGCTAAGGGCACCCCGAGGTTAGGTTTGGTTAGGGTACTTTAAACCCTATAAACAGAAATAGGATCCTCGCGAAGCGGGGCTCCGTCGACGTAGGATGGACTTAGTTGTACCCGGCTAAAACTAGGTGTAGCTGCACTTCGGCGATTCGCCGTAACATATAAAAATAAATAAAGAAGAATTTCTAACAAAATTTTATTAAACAGTAAGAAGGAATAAATTATAAACTTTGATAACTAATTGATAAACTTAATAAAGTTTATCAATTAAAGTTTAAAGTTTTATTTATCTACAATAGACACACTAATTTTATAAAGGTTAAAGTTTGTGTGTGCGTGTGTGTGTGTTTATATGTTTGTTACTTCTTCACGCTCAAACGGCTGGACCAATTTTGATAACATTTTGTATGGAGGTAGCTAACACTTTGGATTAACATATAGGCTACTTTTTATGCTGATATTCCCATGGGATCGACACTTATGTGCGTGAAACCACGGGGCGCAACTAGTAGATCATATAAACAGTGCAACACAGCAGGGTATTCCTCAAATCGCAACCGTGCTCACAAATTCATATTAAAAATATTGTATGTTTATTCCTCAAAGCGCAACCATGATGAAAAATAGAGAGGGATATGATGGATTCATTAATGATATCGATAGACAGTTTTAAATCAACTGTCGGAGATGATTCACGATTGTTGTAGTAATTGTTAATTTGGAGACTGCAATGATGATTCAAGCCCACTTTTGAAGAAGACGTCTTGGATCATATTTACCGAGGCACCAATCCCAGTCATCCATGAGTCATTAACTCATCACGACTATAAACTGAAAGGTTGTAAAATGTTAAGTGATTTATTGATGGTGCTAATTAAACTGGAGAGAGAAGTAAGAACAAAATTCCAGGCCATGAGACATGTCATGGGTCTTGCGAAGCTTTCCAAACTGCAAGATTCCTCATACATATTCTTCGCTGAGTTTTTGTGCTGTTGAGAAAGGGGGGCAACAATCATTATAATACTAAACTAAGTAGTTAACGAAACATGCAAAGTGGAAAAAACAGTGGAACAACACAAACCAATGGCATTACTGATACCTTGAACTAGACCCCTAGATCATACATATATATTCGCGCCAAGGTCGCATGCGAAATTAAAATTTTCTTATGTTATTTGCCATTTGCAGGTCAATATACAAACAAGTTGATCAAAATATGATTAACGACCAAAACAAGTACATATGTATAGAATTATACAGAATTGTAATAATTATAATCGCAATTATAATGCGATTATAATGATTGTATTGATTGTGATTGTTCAAATTATCCTATTGAATGACTACTTTAATGAAATCATGACATTAGAGGTCAATTTTGACTTAAAGACGTCTATTGATGATTCTAATGATTATTATATTTGTAGGTACATATTTGTTCGGTTTAAAGAACTTTAATTCTCGCTAAGACAATCGTCACTTGCAAGAGAACAATAAATATTATTACTAATTATGTTGATTTATTCTTCGTTCGTCCTGAAGTTTTATATCAGTGCGGGTAGTAGAAAACAAAATAAAAAATAAGTATGATCATTGTCAAAAAAATTTTGTTACTGTCGTAATTTAATCGTATTTTTATCAACATGACACTGGACAGTGAATCCTGACACTGGACCTGCAAACTGCAAGAAGCGTAAGAAAATTTTAACTTCGCGGGCTAAGCACTTTAATAAAATGAATTCAAAAAGTACATCCTACTTTGCAAGCTACCTGCTTTACCATGGACTATAGCAATTCAAGTTCCCATGACGTCGTGGTCGGATGACCTTCGCATGGAAAGGGAATCGAAGCGAGAACAAACACTAGATCATTGCTAGTCCGTCATTCTGGCTTAGTAATTGCACACGTCCTTTGCAGAGCTTTTATGGCTTAAGTGCAGTTATTACATAGAAAATGCATTCATTATTAGAATATTTAGTCATTCGTGGATCTTTCACAGTCGTTACGGGTCGTCAGCAGCCCGAAAGTCAGACAACCAGTCTTAGTAAGGGGTATCGTATTACCCAGTAACTGGATTGTAGAGGTCAGATAGGTAAAATTCTGGTATCCTTCTGCATCCGGTTAGACTGGAAGCCGACCTCAACATAGTTGGAAAAAGGCTAGGCAGATGATGATGATATTAGAAAATTCAGGTTGTATATTTCAAAAATAAACAGAAGAAACTCCAGGTTAATAAATAGAAGAAACTCCTACTTATGCTAAGTAGGTACTACTTAGTCATAAAGGAGAGACAACGGCACAACGCGCACTCTAAAGATACAAACAAGAAATTCAGAGGAAATGTTCCTCAGAGGGTGCAGAGCAATACTTACAAAGTAAGAATTCTCGGAAACTCTACCCTTGAGAGGGTCTAAAGTTAGTTTGCTAAGAAAGTCAGTAAACAACTGTCAGTAAAAGATAAAACCATAATTTCTATACTTACTTACTGATGCCCGGTTCCTATATCCTAAAAACGATTCGTTTTGCTTACGGTTCGTAGCATTTTCTACGAGGCGTATTTATTTACCGTTCCTATAACAAACGCGGCGTAGGCTCATTTACCGATGGCCGCCATCTACCGATGGGAGGCATCTGGAGGGATAACGTGTAACGGGTCGTAGTAATAATGTACGGCTAGGGACAGTCAAGGCGTTCCTATAAATTTTTTGAAACGTTAAAGAGCTGTAAAATTTACGAGGCGTATCTGGTTTTGTTACCGCCAATATTCTGTCGGTTACTGTTTAAAAAATAAACTATTTTCAGTTTAAGTTTTATTAATTATTGGTGATTGCTTGAAAAATGTCTAGTGATTCTGAATTAAGCGACTTACAAAATGTTATCTGACTGGGATTCAGATGAAGAATACAGTGATCGCAGGTATCAAACAAGGGTTGACCATATGACGACTCTGGATTATAGTGAATTTATTATCAGATTTCGACTGGATAAATCCTGTGTAGAACGGCTACTAATGGAAATACATCGTCATTTGAGGGTGAAAGGAGCCAGGTATGTAGGATTCCTTACCAATTCAAATTAAATATGCTAGTAAAATAGCTTACTTTACTAACGTATGACATGGCAAATTTTAAAGTTAGTTAAAATTAATTTTTGTTTAAAAAAAAAACTACTTCCTCGCATTCGCATCGGACTGCATAAAAAACGCGTTTTGTTACTTTCTATACAAATGGCAAATGAATGATATTTTTTTGTGAAAGTGAATATTTAACATGAAGATATAATAAAATATTAATGATTAATATTTTATTAATATCTACAAAACACAAAACGTCAAATAATAAAAAATTACATTATTTTTTACTTTAACACTTTGCGGGACACTTAACCCTTGACGTAATAACAATAAAACTTCTATTGTGTCTCGTTCAGTGTCCTTCTATTCAATGTGTTAAACAAAAACAAGCTTCTTTGTATTAACAAAACGCAGAACGACGCCAGAGAGGGCTTCGGTAACAAACAAACGGATGACGGCTCGTAGGTCGTTTATGATGCAAAAAAATATAGGAACGCCAATTACGGCTCGTTATTGGTAACCAGAAAACGGATGGTAAATTTTACGTATGACGAGTCGTTTGTTATAGGAACCGGGCATGAGACATTTAGTAATGTTACCTACTTAATGTATTTACTCAATATTATCTGTGATTTGAATAATATTAATGGTTGTTTTGTTTCCATTAGGAATTTCTCAGTACCAGCCCGAGTCTGCATTTGTGCCCGGATGATGGCAATAGGGTCGCCCATGGCGAAATGTAGGTGTACGTACAGACGCCAGCACATAAAGCTACCCGAAACTGTTAAATTTTCCCATTCAACTTTGAACCTTATGCTTTAGCGATAAAGTTGAAAATCTATTAGAGAAATTTGACAGATTGTAGTAGCTTGATGTGCTGGCGTCTGTATACTGTACAATAGGTACACTTCTGCCTAACCCTTGTGGGACTACAGGCGTGATGTTATGTAATAGTTGTTGTGTTGCCTCTCAATAAATGTATGAATGGCAACTGATGTAGTGATGCCCCTTTCCTTGTATAATAAAAGTGCGCAGTGCTGCACCCCCACCCTATTTCAAGTTAAATAAATATCAACATTATTTCAATGACAATTAAGTTGATTTCAGAGTGACTAACACTATTGAAAAACTTATAAAAATGTTTGAAGTTGTAGCGTAAACTGAACTTTATTATGTAAGAATTAAAGTTATATTTCCATTAATTCATATTTGTTTATATATTTGAGAAATAAATCGCGAACGCATGATGCCCGCTCCTTGTAGGCTGATTCCGTACCTCGGACAGCGTAGACGTGATCCCTACCAAGTGCAATGTGTACTTCTAAATATTATGTATTCTTTCAGTACCTACCTAATATATGAATACCAAACTTAATATTCAAATGCACACATACATGTACAGGGTGTAAGTTTAATCACCGTTATCCTCTTAATGGGTCATTGTACTCATCATTATGAACAACTTTTACTATGGAGCCAACACTAAAATCGTGAAAAAAAAATCAGCTGTTCCCTACATTTATGTTCGCTTAACTCGTCAAAATGTAGGGAACAGCTGTTTTTTTTTTTCGCGATTCCAAGTTTGGTCCCATAGTATAAGTTGTTCATAATGATGAGTACAATGACCCCTTAAGAGGATAACGGTGATTAAAATTACACCCAGTATACATAAATAATACACAGTTAGTTACCCACTTCCTAACAATTCACTAATTCGTAATATCTCAATTTCTATTACAAATAATATATGCAGTGTAAACAAAACAAGGAAAAAAGAGGGTGTATTGTATCCTCCCCTGTTCCTGGCAGGCTGCCCATAATACGTGTGCCCGACGACGCCACGTGCGGCCTTAGCGAAATGAGTTTACTAACAATATTGCACATCCATCGCGCTACAGACATATCTACTTGACCAAATTCTATGAGCATGTACTACTCGAACAGTCGCTTTTCATGAGGAAACAAATAATAACAACCACTGGCCTCCTCTATAATAATATTAATTTCAGTACTGTATGAAATGTTAGAAGTTGACTATAATATAATATTTATTTACCTACTCACAAAGGGTTGTAGTTGGTACATGTTAATATTACAGCCGGTCGATTCTGTAAAAATCTCACCGTGAAAACTTAGGTGAAGTGAGTTTGTTTTTGCTAGGAATTGACACTATTGACAGCTCACTCCACGCTCCCTTCACCAAAGCTTTCACGGTGAGATTTTTACAGAATAGCGCCGCAGTTTTACAAAATCTATAATATACGTAATATATATCTACAGGTTCGAATTAAATTAGCTAGAGAAACTCCGCAGACGTGATGGGCATCGATATCGACAATCGTGTAGGTCAGCACAGCTCTCCTAATACTGCGTTCGCGAGTTAGTTGCCAAATATGTAAACAAATTTGAATTTATGGAAAAATAACTTTAATTCGTACACAATAAAGTTCAGTTTTCGCTACAACTTCAAATATTTTTATAAGTTTTTCAATAATGCTAAATATGCTAATCACTCTGACATCAACTTAATTACCATTAAGATAAAGTTGATATTTGTTTAACTTGAAATAACATCAAATAAAAACAAATTTGAACAGACCTAGCTAGGTTATTAAAACTAAAACAGAAACAGTTCTAAAACATAGATAACGACGTATAGTTACATAGTGCTTGTGATGTTAATGTTTATTCATCACAATAATATTCTGACTGCTCCCCGTAGCTATGGTACCTACATAATTATGTCTGCTTAGTTTGACCTAATTTAGTCAACGTAATTCATAAAATACGAACAATTAATATTGATGTTCCTAGGTGCAATGTACACTACTGAATAAATGATTATATGTATAAATAAATAGCTGTAGCCTATGTTAGTAGGTAAAACATATTTATCACAGAAAGCCCTGACTACAATAATAGCGCGGGGGTTTATTAATAATAACAATTAAGTTTACATATGCACAATAAGAGTATTTAGGTCCATAACTCCATATTGATATAACAATTACAGTACCTAATGATCTTTCTAACATAGTGTAGTTATGAGTAATTCATCCGTAGTTACCGAGAACAGGCATGTTTATGATTATCATTATAAACGGGACGCGTTATCGGTACCTATATTTCTGTATCTATAGGATTTTTTTTTAACTAGTGCGCAATCTGTATCCATGAGTTCAGCATATTGATTAAAATTAACTGTTTCATAGAACTGTCAAAATCTATGGAACAAGATTTTTTTTATAACCAACGCTGGTTCTGGAATAATTATGTTGAATTCATGGTTATATTATGTTATATCGACGGCTTTTTTTTTTCAGGATGGGAAATCATCAAATGACCCCCTCCCGCTCTGAGTGGAGCGGAAGGGAGTGTCAGACTCTTACTGACTAAAACCCACCCGTGTTCCTTCTTTAGCCCTTTATGTTCCGGGCCAGCGGTAACCCTTTCGGACAATCTCGACGCCTTAGAGTGACAATCTCGTAAGTATAAAAGAAGTAACTTTTCAGGAGGAAGAGAGAACTGCGTGCTGTAACATTTTTGTACGGCGTCTATTATGTTTTTTTTTAACCGACTTGAAAAAAGGAGGTCTTATTAATTAATATGGAAATTAACCCGCTTTTATATCCAGAACTGTTCGATAATATAACATTGTCCGAAATTCATAAAACGCTACTTACGAAGTATATATAAGCATTCCCGAGGTTTTCACTCTAAGGCAACGATATGTAGGTATAAAGTGCCATACATTCCAACCAAAACACGATACCTTACTACCTTCTCATTTATAAACGTTGCTTAAAGTTAATTAAATTCACGGCAAAATTTAAATGCCGCAAAACCGTCTTTCAACGGCCTAAACAAACTGGTTTAAGCCAATGACGCGTTAGAGACGTTTAAACGTCAAAAACGAATGGTTTAACAGACGCTAATCATACTTCACTTTAAGCAACGATTATTATTATCTAAGGGGGAATACTCGTATATCATGAACTCGTGAGTAGAAAGATTTGACATTTATCCGTGAGACATTCTTGTCACTATGAGTTATTGTAGAGTCTTGATTTTACTTAAATTCTACCTAGCCTTTTCGAAACTATGTTGGGGTCGGCTTCCAGTCTAACCGGATGCGGCTAAATACCAGTATTGTACATGGAGTGACTGCCAATCTGACCTCAATAACTCAGTTACTGGGTTACATGATATCACTAAAGTGTTAGAACAGCAGAAGAATTAAAGATACCAAACACTGTTTCATTGCGAGTAATTAATAACTGGGTCGGACGTAGAGAGGTCAGTTTTCATTAACGATGTTATCACTAGTGATTTAACGTCCAAGGTTTTAGGAAATCGCACAATAATGCTTTGGATAGATCACTTGTGAGTTGTGCAACACACATGTACTCATGTAATGATTCAACTGCTCACGCAATAGGTAATTTTATTATTGTTATCAAGGATCTAATCATAATTATACCAGGTAGGACTGCTAACGTAACCTGATATGTATTGGCGCGTTGAAAAATTAGCACCTTACGGTGCTGTTAAAACTTTAAAAGTGAGCTACATAATATATTGCGGCATGATATTCAACACTTTGTTCTAGCTTTGGTAGTGGTATTTGTATCAGGTTCTAATATGTAAATCTCTTTGAGCTTTCATCATGATGGTGGGCGTACCTTCCTCGTTTGTCGTTCGTCAGAAATATTGGAATATCAAAAAGCACGTGGAAGCCTTCTTGTGACAGTCATGGGACGTGCATCTGTCGAGCATTTCTGTTTTGTGCTCGTGATGATATTAGATGTATTTTGTTTTTAATTTTCCTTATTTAATTCGGGCTAGTTATCTTTTATCGCCATTTGTTTCTTATTTTTTTAATGGATTTAATGGATTTGATGGATTTGGATGGATTTTCAATAATATTAACAACATCATCCGAAATATATAAAAAAGTTTACTTTCCGTTATTGCGTACTTTTCGCTCAACACCTACAACAGAATAACCAACTGATCCTTCCATAAATAAGTACCCAAAACACAAAGCGTTAGATTCTTAACAATATGGCCAACAATGTGATGGAACGTTATAGAAGGACGAGAAGGACGCGCCTTCTCGATGACGCGACGTCACGGTCGCGCGTCGCGGCCCGGTCCGGTTGATTCATTCATCCGTGTCCACGCCCGACCGGCCACCGCGGCACCTATGCGCTTACGCATTCGAAACAAAACAGATCGTCTATAACCTCGTCTACCAATAACGACCGCAATAAGAATGAATAAGGCATACCAATTCTAATCTGCCCACATGAAGACAATAAAAATTGAACCATGAAGGTAAAGGAAACTAAAATTGGAAATATACTTTTAACACTCCAAATATTATGCATAGGTATCTAATTCGATCCACGAACAAAAAATAGCAGGTGAGTAGGTAGGTATCACAAATTCCTAAGGTTGGAATGGAGGCATGTGTTAGTAAGAACATTGGAATTCTTACCAGACACCTGTATGTTGTATACCAGTCTTTTATTGTCTTAATACAGGGCAAAGGTCTCTCTTCTCATACAGAGAAGGCACGAGCATTGATCACCACGCTTGCTCAAGACTGGTTGGCGATTTCAGACTTATATTCACTATACATACTGGCATATGGACCATGAAGTCAGCACATGATTTTAGACCCAAGCGTAGAAATTATGCCGTCGGTTATCAAAAAAAATCTTACCTACGCGGTCAAAGTGTGTGGCATAGTAATTTTTTTTAAAACCGTTGTAAAATTTCAACGCAGGGTTCAGAATCATGTACTGAAATCCATGGTAACAGGTTGTGCGTAATGCCCATGCCATCCTGTGTAAGTCCAGGTACCTAATTACGTAACACACTATCAGTAGCAATCAATCGGTTTCATTTTGACATTTCAACATATTCATTGCGTTATTTACGTTGTTGAGCACTCATTTTTCGAACATATGAAGCAATGGATTAGCGGCATCCTTCAAAATGATTCAGATTGAGATCAATAGTTTGTTACGCAATTAAGGTGCTGATTGCTTCACGATGTTGAATATTTTGTACACCTGTACTACCTTATAATATAGTGTGGTTCTATAGAGAGCTTCAAACAATAAGTAGGTGTAGCGTTTCGGAGTACAACCCAAGAACGGTGTAGTCATCAAGTTAGCAGCACAGCACTAACGTTCAGCAGAAATTACTAATGATAACCATGTTCTGTTTGTAGTTGCAAAGCCGCGCACGTCCGTCAGGTGCGCGGCGGCCATCCGGCGCGCATATTCTTTAAAAAAGCCTTCAACATCGTGACAACTCAATATTGTTATTGATTGAACCGTTGCTTGCATGTATTCTACTTGACACAACCTGTTGGTAGGTATGTAGGAACCTACACTACCTACCTACTTCAGATTTTTGGAATCTCGTTCAGGTCGTTGCCCTATCATTTGCATAGAAATGACACATATTATATTATACCAAACAATGACGTCGCATCCTGCTCATTAATGTGCAAGTAATATCAGTGTCGCACATGCCATGGAAGCATTAATCAAACCAGTGATAAAAGGTTCACTGTGGTGCAAATATTACAGCAGTAAATCACTGTATAGCTGTTATTGTATTCAAACTATATATCAATCATCGTTCACTTTAATGTGTAAATTATAAACGTGTCGTCGTAATTATGATTCGTTTCGGACATTAAGGTTCTTTATTTTTTCGTCGACTTCGTCAAATTATTTTGGAGCGTGCAGTAACACGGACGTAAATTAATCACTGAATCACACGGCATCCACACCGCCCGGTGCCAAGAGTTTTTGTAAGATTTCCAATACACATTTATGATACCGTTCATAATTAGTCATTCATAACGACCCGGCATGGAGCATTTGAGTTGCTTTTGTGTTACCCCCACATTAAATTCTGAAAAGGAAATTGTCACGTGAGTGGGGTAATTATTGAAGACCATAAACAATGTGAATCAATACGGGAATAGAAGTCCCGCGGACGTAGAGTGTCATTAGACAGTGTTGCGGCACACGCGTGAGGCAGGCGGTGGCAGGCGGCAGGCCACGGCGACCGCCACGGCCCACAGGCCGCAGGGGTGAAGAACCTGTGCGGGACGCCGATAAGCCGCCAGCCGTGTTTACTCGCTCCACGATCATTATAAATCATATACGTACAGGCAACCTTTGACCCCTCGTTAGTGTTTGATGCTCTAGGTACGTACTCTAATAGTCGACGAAGCGAATCGAAATAGAACCAACTCTGCAGCACAATCTTTAAAGCTTTAAAGTACTAAATCATTACGTGACGCAGTTTTGAAATCGAGATATAATCAGATAGTTTGGCTTGAAGATCTTTTGTTTGTTTATGCAATCCATTGTATAAGTTGAATAGAGTTCATCTGTCTAAACAAACCTATCGTAGAGTTTAGATTCATCAACTCAAAATATGGAAGTTAATAAGGTTTTCTTGGCTATACAACTGTCTGTGATAGAATGACAATGCAGCGCTGTGTTGGTAAATCCGTAACTACTTTGAATTTGTAATAAAATATTTAAAGGACGGCATAAACAGGGAAAACTCAATTAAAAAGAAATAATTACTAGGTCTGTAGGCATCGTGATTTCGTAAGTATTATGAGTCAACTAAGCCACAATAAAACGTAAATTAGGTACCTACTGAAGGAAAGAATCGTCGCTTGTTTATAAAATGAGTAGTAAGTGTCGGTAGCCCAGTGGCTGACCACGTATTTCCTGTGATACGGCGACCCAGGCGCGCAGTGGTCGCCAGCCACGCTGATAACCGCTCGTCACTCACTTCCGCCCCTGATGCATCTCCGACGATACTCGAACTGTAACACTAACAAATACCGGTATAGTCCAACTGTTGTAAACATAATAATAATGCACTTTTTTCAATTTCATAATAATGCACTTTAAAAAACATTATTTAAAAGACAACTACTAGGTATCAGAATAACAAGTCGTTTTATACGCAGCACAGTTATCTTTAAACGCTTTGTACAGTAGGCCGCACGGGAAACAAAACCATTATAAGCTGTGGCCTCTCATTCTATTGACACTCCGTACCATGCTAGGCCAGCTCAAGGTCAAACTGTTCCCACCGCCGTGGGGTGGACTGTACATCTCCGTCTAATTATAACAGGATTCAAGAGCAGTTACCTACATACAACTTACAGCAAACATTCACGTTACTGTGTTATAATACGAGCCAGTACGATGTTCTTAGAAAACGTAATAAACAAAGGAATGCTCAATTGGAGACAATAAAGGAAGTTGGAATAGATCGCAAATCATTGAGAATATCTAATATTCGTAGCATGTGGGCCAGTAATGTTGAGTGGCGATAATGCGATGTCATCCGATATTAGGGTCAATTGCCTCACACGATATGTTGGGCTAGTCTTTGATAACACTATTTAAACTGGTGTGCTACCGACGATGTCTATATCAACATGAAAATTTATTAATCGTTACATAACTTTATCGCCGCTGACACCATTTGTACTATTAATAAAGTTATGTGAAGAGTTACATTGTTATTCAGCAATAACTATTCGTAGCAGGTAAAATTTTTTTTTCACTTCAGTAGCTCAAACAAGTAGGTTTTGCTGCGTGAAATCAGTGAGCAAAATGCGATTTTGCTCACTGAGTGAGACAAAGTAACTTTTTAATTTTTTTTTTATTCAGCTTTGGTTTAATCATACAATTCGAAACATTCACACTCTATCTCTTTCCCGCCATTAGAAAGAGAGAGAGACAAAGACCAGCCCTTTCGAAGTTCGGATTTTGAATTCGACCTCAAAGACAAACACGTTCGGAATTTCGTACTAACTAAAGAAATTTTGCAAAAAGAAAATTATGTCTTTTAATGTAATTTATTGAATTTTTAACTTATTGTTGTATTTAAACGAAAATAAGTATTTACTGCAAATAAAACTGATATTTAACTTGTAAATATTTATTTCTAGTTTCAATAAATGTTAGGTACTTACGTAATATATTTTGAATAATAAAATATCATGGGTGCTATTTCCGAACACGCCTTAATTTAAATAAAAGAGCGGGAATAAAATTTCATGACTGGCGTACAGAGTTGAATGAGTGAAACTAGCGACGAGAACAGTATTTTAACACCGGAAGAGTTAAAACAACAAGTTATTAATGCAGAATTAAGTTTCCTACCTGAGAAGTCTCGCAAGAAATATCTGAAAGCATACCATGTCGTCAATGAATGGAGACTTACAAAGGGCGCAAGCAGTTTTTCGGAGACGGTGTTGCTATTTTTTAGATTTTATAGAATTGGTATCAACCTACAATGTTAATTTTTTTATTTTGATTCACAATAAATAGTTATTTCAATCTATTCCTGTTTATTATTTTATCTCCTAAAGTGTTCTCGCTGCAGAAGTGAAAAGTTATGTGTGTTACACGAGAGCAAAGTTTTTTTGCATCTCGTGCCTTTGAATCCCTCGCCACACTCAGGATTCAACTTTAGAATCACTCGCTACGCTCGTGATTCAATCGTTGAATCCTTCGCTTGCTCGGGATTCAAAATCAGCACTCGCAGCAAAAAACTACTTTGCTCTCTTGTTGCACAAATAACTATTACAGCCGAAAAGTAAGGTACTACGTTGGGCCTACGCTGCGTAGCCGCTCGCCTACGTTGAGCCTACGCTGCATAACCACTCAGTTCGCCTTCGTTGGGCCTACGCTGCGTAGCCGCTCGCTTACGTTGGGCCTACCTTGTGTAGCTACTCACCTTCGTTGGACCAAACCTGCGTAGCCGCTCGCCTACGTTGGGCCTACGCTGCGTAGCCGCTCGCCTACGTTGGGCCTACGCTGCGTAGCCGCTCGTCTACGTTGGGCCTACGCTGGGTAGCTGCTTGCCTACGTTGGGCTTACGCTGCATAGCTGCTCACCTACGTTGGGCCTACGCTGCCTAACCGCTCGTTTCGTTGGCCCTACGCTACGTAGCCGCTCACCTACGGTGCGCCTATGCTGGGTAGTTTTTCCCCTACGGTGCCCCTACTCGTTCCCCACGGTGCGCCTTCGCTGCGTAGGCATTCTACTACGGCGCGCCTACGCTGCGTAGCCACTCGCCTACGATGCACCTAGGCTGCACAGCCGCTCGCCGACGGTGTGCCTACGCTACGTTGCCGCTTGTCTACGGTGCGCTTATGCTGCGTGCGACTATGTAGCACTTATCAAAAACACTGATGGTTATGCAAAATCATAACAGTTGATATAACACCTTTGTGTTACGTTACATGCTTCGAGGAAATTATCAAAAATGTTTATTTTCATCAATTGGTACAATGATACAACCTCAGTTCTAAAAACTTGAGATCTTTTTATGATCACCGTAACACCGTGAAGCATAGAGTAGGTACTTTTTTATCTGTCCAATGATGCTTCCTGCTTCGCCTATACGTTGATTGATATTAGATATGGACAAAAACTGGTTTTTACCTACCTGCATCCAACCAGTAGGTAAATTATACAAGAGGGTGTTTATTCGACTCCCGTGTTAAGTGTTACGTGGATTTTGTAACTTGATTTAAAATTAGATTCTCTTTAGATTATAAGCAATGAACGCACGTAAGTATACATGTATGGTATGCATAAACGAAAATAATAAATACGGAACTATGTGGTTACATTTTATTCGATTAAGATATCTTTATTGGCGGCAGCTATGCGTATGAGAACTACTCCGATCATAATAAATAATTTACTAGGAACCGGTTGTAGAGTCCATTCGAGTCGAAATGTCAGTGAGTTCTTAAATTCGGATTACACACCAAACATTGATCATCAAATTGACAGTTACTCATTCGCATTGTGGTCTACCGCACCAAACGCTCCGGACATTTCGATTAGAATCTATATACATACAAATAAATAAACTTGAAATGTCTGTTTGTAATGTCAAAATAACAGCTTTTTACTAAATGCATGTGAAAGTATATATTGTACTTATAATTTTTGCTCCGGCTAATCTCAGAAACGGCTGGACCAATTTCGCTTGGACTTTCACTGGCAGATAGCTGATGTTATATGGAGTAACATTTATTTTAGGAAAAGAATTAGGGCTCCGCGAAAAAAGAAACCTATGAAATGTCCAATACGCACGCGAACGAAGTCGCGGGCACAGCTAGTCTGCTATATAATTCCAACAATATGCACTTGTTTTGATTCAACCTTTGACATGGCAACTGGTAGTTGGATTTGATTAAGTAGATATTACACTATTTGTATATCTACGATCATATATTATATTATAATATCATACATATATTTGAGCTCACAAATGATTCATATGTCTATATAACATATGACTCATACATCTATGATGATATGATTGTGTAAAATCCCACTTACCATCTATATTATAATAAAATTCAAAGTCCTGACTGATTGATATATCAACGCACAGCCTAAGCCGCTGGTCCTAGAGACATGAAATTTGGAGGGTGTGTTATTTGTGAAAAGTAGATATCCACTAAGAAAGGGTTTTTCGAAATTCTACCCCTAAAAGGGTGAATGGGGGGAGGGTGACATTTCACGCGGACGGAGTCGCGGGCAGAAGATAGTAATTTATAACATTAGCTGTAATATTTTGGAATCATTATATAACTGTGTTTGTTCAACACACCTATGCAGGCAGTCTATTCGTCATTCATTAGAATTACAAATCAAGCGTCAAAATTGACGGATTCCTCTTTTGGTAGGACACCGGCTACTCTACATACTGCCGCCGTATCTACATCACATCCGCTTTCTTTGTCGCACTGAAATGGAAATCGTCTCGGTCGATCCATCATAGGTGTCGCGGCACTGGCGCCGAAGAACTGATGTCATGGTCACGCGCGCTTGCGTCACGGCAGCCGACGAGACTCGAGGGCACGCGACCGCGCCCGAACGGTCGCCGGCCGTCGGCCACCAGCGTGCGCGCAGGCTCAACGCGACTCAGCCACTGGCCCCGCTGACCACTCATCTGGCCATTGATAATCTGGGTTAGGAGGACAGTAACCAAGTTCCTTCAGGCGTGAATTTGCCTAAAACTTGATATTGATGCACCAATGTTTAAATACGTGTGATACATACGCTGTAAGAAAAGTGTTGAATCAGGGGACGATGTTGAGACGTAAAAGCTTTGCGAAGAAGTTTTACCCTAACTTATATTTATTATTGAGCTCAAATTCATTATTGGTTTTGATTTATGGATACTTACGGTTTTTTCAATACATACGGTCTCGTATTTCCTAAGAAGCCACCAAAGTGACGTAGAAGTATCGTGACCGTCGATAAAAGTTGTTTACCGTAAGTAGATAAACTTTCTATGTGGACACTCCCGGTTCCAAAGGAACTTTATAAGAAAAATTTATTATAGGGACCGCATAAGTAAACACGCCAAATATGGACGAACAGGATTAATTTTAGTACACCATCGACGGTAGCGGCGCAGTTCTGCATAGTAATTCAATGCAGTATTAATTTATACACGTATTATCGAGAACTGGTACACGCTGTTTATAAATGTCTATTAATAATTGTTAGAAGACTTAATTTTAAATAAAAAAGCTTGCAGTTACACCTCTTTTACGCTGTGACAACAAACAGCCGACATCAGTACAAAATCAAAGTCTGAATTGGTAATTGAATAAACGCATAGCGACGTGATGCAAATGGATCAAGGCCTAACAGTTCCGTGCGCTAACGGATTTTCCAATAATTGAACCCCAAACTACCATTAAACACGGATAGCATAAACGAGCTTTGACATTGCAATACGACAGTTTCAAAAAGCGTTACTGTATTTTCAAAGGTAAAAGTGAACTGTGATAAGTCATGATGTAATTTATGTCGTCACTAGGTAGCATGTCTTACAAGGTAGATATATGTATACTCGCCTAGAGCAGCGTATTCTTGGCACTCCGTGTCCACGTCACACTCCGGTAGTTCATACCATAGTTGGTAGGTGGTGCTGCCTTTCGTGATTCTCGACGCACCTTGAGAACTTATTATAAACGTGTGGACTTCCTCTCGATTAATTTCTTCGCCTTTACAAGAAGAAGGGAAAGTATTTGATTAATCTGATATTAAATCATTTAAACTTTGGACATTGAATGTTGCTGCCTCTAACGTACCTGTCATCAGTGGTCCAAACATCCAATGTCTACCCTTAATAAAAACCACATTTATTTCCGAAATAGGTACATCGCGATTTTATTTTCGATGTCTGTGTTCCGGACTGAATTCACATCGGTTTAAACTGACACGCGTAAACAGCGGAGACGGATGACGGGGCGACCCGTGCGCTCGTCCCACGGCCCATTATTTAAATCCCTTTGGACGTGAGTTCCATTATCCCCCTGCGCCAGCACTAGCCCTTGAGTGAGTGGACATGACGGACCGGCAAATACTTACAATGTGGATGAAATGAACATAGAAAATAGCCCTTTCCGCTCCAGCATGGCTCCGACGCCGTAAACGACTCTTTTAAACTTCGTCGGAAAATGTCGAAACGTAAATTGCATGCGCATCGGTTAACATACAATATGCGAGGTTAATGGCATGTCCGAAGTCGTCCGGAGACGTTTTGTCATTTACTTTGAAGGGTTTTGTTTGATGGCCCTCAGTAATAATTAATCAGTTAACGGTTCGTCGAACGCTGTGGTGTGGATGAAGACCGACTCTACTTACAACTTCCTTTTTTAGAATTTGGTGGCCATGATACGTAAAAGGTTTAATAGAATGAACGAAAAAATATCTTGGAAAGTTTTGTGTGTTAGATTTAATTTTATTCTACATAATTATCCCATAGACTTATTTAATTAGTGCAGTTACATTTCTGATCTTCGTTTATTTTATATTTCCAAGCTGGGGGCCTAAAAAGGTCACTTTGGCAGACTCATAAAAGGATAACATTATGAATCGTAATATGGCGAAGACAGTCCGTGTTTTTCATTTTTTCGCAGCACTACCTAGGTATAATCAAAGAGATTGGGATTGGATTTGGGTTGGATTGATTGGTATTTTAGCACAAACAAAAAAAAATAACTGAAAAATCCTTCAACAATGGGATTTGATACAATTAACTTAACAGTTAACTGTCCATTATGATTCATAATGTCATCCTTTTATGATTCTGCCAAAGTGGCCTTTTTAGGCCCCCTGTTCTTACTTTATTTACATTTGCAGGAATTTCATAAAAAAGATCCTTACCCGCTGCACCAATTAGTGAGTAATGACAGGACGATTAATGTTCATTTTTAATTGTGTACAGTAAGGAAGGAAAACGTGTAAAACCCGGTTATTTCCAATCATTCCGAACGTTAAAAATACCCCAAGATATATGTATAGCATAGACATTTACCTACTAACCATTAAACTAACCAAAAAAATTTATACTATAAGAACATAGCTAAAAAGAAACCCTGCCGCATAGTTTGATATCTGATTGTGGCCTAAGAACATAATAAGTAAAGTAACTTATGTAAACTAAATAACAAATTGTAACAGAGAGCGCCACTTGTCTAGTTTCACGATACAGCATTCAACCATAAATTAGGGTGCTAGTCTATAGCACCCTAATTATGTAACACACAATCTGAATCATTTTGAAGCATCCATGATTTCCAAAAATTTGTCACCTCAACAACGTAAATAACGCAATGAATGTTTTTGAAATCTCAAAATGAAAGCCATTGTTACTGTTACTGTTACGCAGTTAACACGTAGGAAGAAATAACTGGTGTCTTTTCTTCAACATGACTTCGATCCAGATTATATATTATTATCTTCCATGAGATCCTCAAGGACTTTAGTAGGTATCAATACGCAATCAATAAAGATCATCGATACAACTCACGCATAACAATTGGCATTATCACCGTACCTTATATGGTTACCTACCTATTTATTAAACATAGAACAGTAAACATGAAGTAATTCGAAGTATTGGCATTGGCCTCCGTACTTCGGTCCCCATAAAATCACCATACGTAATGTCTATTGAACGAACGTATGGATAAAGATCAATCCCCTCAATATTTAACGTTTCACCTTGAAAACAATGGAGGGCCGGTCACCGGAGTCACGTTATATTAAATTGTTAATACCTCGTTAACCTTTGAACATTGACACTCATGCCTATCGATCCGTATTAGGATTCAAAATAGTTACGTACTTTTAGCTTTTTCTTGGCGAAAATACAACGCCCCTTCGTTTTATAGCCAAAACGTTGCATTCATCATTTGTTTCGGTTGAGATCCGTATTCCGCATAACGAACTGTTAGCATAATAATTTATTGTACACTATGAAATTAGGCCACAGTATGTTCATCATCTGCCGGCTAAATAGCGGCCAAACGTGTAAAAACAATGTTAGAATTGATAAACTAGGCTAAATTCTTTGAAATTAGTTTAAAATCATAAACTGGCTGTGCCTGCAGCTGCGGCTATGGTATGGAAAGTTCTCGTCAAATGCTTTTTAGCAGAAGTACTTGGCAAAATGTTACCTTTGAGCATGAAACACCTTCACTTACAATTTTCATTACAAGTTACCTACACGCTCTTTCACGATTTCAAACGAGAAAATAAATAAAATAAAGTTTGAGTTTCGTATAGCATAGGTACTCGTAGGTACTCACTGTGTACTGTTTGTTTAGGTTTTTAAGTGGCATTCTGGTTCATCTGCAATTATCTGTCGCAACAACGAAAACAACGTGGTCAAGGCGAGGTAAGCAAAAGTGTTTCAATTAGTAACATTAGCGGTTATCGTTAGGTGCAGCTGTTGGGAGGGCACCGGGCGTAGGCAGGGACGGGTCGGAGCTCGCAGCTCGCAGCGGAGACTCGGAGCGACAGTAATTATCGCGGCCGTGTCGACGACTCAGAGGAGATCGTTCACCCCAGGGGTCGCACAATACTCAACTGTCGGGATCGCGCCGCGGCTATCACAAATCTGGGACGACTGCACGCATACACTCGTCTCGCGGAGTCGCGGCTCCGTACCTACCTACTGCTCAGTGCTCACTTGCTCAGTGCTCGGTACACTACCACAGTGCGCGCCCGACGACGCTAACTTCGTAATTAGTCCTTAGCAGGTTTTCATGTCATTCGCCACCACGATGCATGTCGGCGTACAATGATACCTAGTATCATAATGATGTATCGAGAATAATCTGTTGTGGCTTGTAAAGTATTTCCTGTTTACGCTCCTTCTCATGGTAGTAATAGAGTGCAAACCAAATATAATAAAACTACACGACTTCATACCAGAGACTTCACTCGCTACAAACTTATGCCATCACCGAGACACCACCACAGCTTTCAAACTTTTCTCCTTACATTTCAGTAAAATGCTATAGGTACCTACCTAAAAAGCCTTTTTTACTAAGTATGTATTCCATTTTAGATTTATTACGATACCGTAAGATGAATGTTATTGAAAATTCAAGTTCGTCTACTAACCTATTTAGCTTTTGGGTCCACGGTAGAGTTGCCGACGGGTCACGGGATGCACCTTTTTACACTAGAATAGGTAACTACTGCTAATTTTCCACTAGCATGCTTCTTCGGTATTCTGCGCCGGTCGAAGGCTTCACATAAAGGCTTGTGTTTGTCACAATGTAACATATACGGGGATCAAGCTAGAATGTCTTTGTGGGTAGTTGTGTGCCAAGTGTATGATAGGGATTTTATAATAGGTAATTATTCAGTACCTATAGTGTCGCAAGCACGGCCGGCGGCGGGCGGGCGAGGCGCGCGCCTGGCGCGGGCGCTGCCGGTCGCTAATCGCGCAAGTCGACGGCTCACGGCCAGCAGCCGCCCACTCTCCGCTTAAACCCATATAAAGTATTCGGCGCTCAACTGCACAATAATATTCATATTTTTATACAAGCCAGTGAAGCAATATGCTAATTGAGAAACAATCACCTACTGACATATCCTTTCGAACAAAGCAGTAACGTTAAGGCTTGTTGAAACACCCTTATTTATGTTAGCCGCGACGATTATCGCCATTCAAATCGAGCCACTGCAGAGAGAGTGTTATGAAACGATAATGTAGGGTATGTTTAATGTATATCTATACATACACTTCATAAGACTATGAGACATGTGCTGATATGAGCACATCCTTTTTACGATGTACTTATGTACATACTGGCCGTCGGACGGACCTCTATCTTTATTTTGTTCTAGTGCATTCTTATGTCAACTGTATTTAAGTCTTAGCTGACTCATCAAAGTTTGTATGGTGTACAGGATGCTTAAAACTTGCAGTCAAAGCTCATACTATGTAGTTTGGACCTAATTAAGTTCTTTGTAATGGCTAAAATCTTAACAAGGCTGATCTTTCGACACGACTGACTTTGATTTCAGGAACAATTTCAGCGTAACCTAACACAACTACACACAGTACTTGGCATCATTATGATTACACTTTCTTAGCAGAGCCGACGTTCACCATTTCATGGAACTCAAACTTATATGCAGTGTAGTCACATAGCGAACTGGTGTGTACTCAGCCTTTCATGCTTCTTCTTCTTTCAACAACATTTTTATTTTCAGCTACTCATAGAGCTTAGTACAAGCGATATGGTTCCAATAAAATTGAATCATAGAGCGAAAGTAATAATAAAATTATTATTAATCCGTACTTTCGCTCTATGACCCAATGGTAAGAGGAGTTATTGCATCTCTAGTTCAGTATTCGGTCGTACTATACCAAAACATTCTTTGGTGGTCGGTGGTAGTCGTAGACATCTTATTAAAGATACCTACAGCTAGTCAAGATAGTTCAACAGCTGATCGCGTACCACCATTGTTACACTGTGATGATGTCATCGCTTCGGAACGTCACAAGGCACCTCATTCGTCTTTGTCGCACTCATGTGAACCTAACTTATACTGGGACTTATTTTGGCAGGGTAGTATTTTGGCAGGTAGCCTGACCGATGGACTTATCCGTTGTGACCATGTTGTGACTCCATGACTATGGAATGAAAATTGGACGCTTTAGAAAATCATTAAGTGTAGGTACAATGTAATGTTGGTACTTATATTAATAAAATGAAGTGTAATTAAAAATGTATCAAGAGTACGTAATAAAATGTTATGTAATTAACTAATTAAATTGTAAGAAGTACTTACTAAATTAGAGTTACCTATGTTATACATAAGAATAACAGTTTTCATGTAGCATTTATATCTTATGTAGTAGGTAAGTACTTAAATTAGAATAATAATTAAGTAATGCATAATAATATTCATAATTAATAGCAGAGATTAATAAGGTTTCATTAAAATAGATGGCTAAGCTTTTAGAAATCATTCAGACCACCAAAATAAGGACGATGGTATAAAAATATAATACGAAAAACGTATTAGATACTTACAAGAAAAATAATTAGCTAACGAAAATACACTAATGTGCCGGCAATTTATTATATTAGGTCAAAATGAAATCACTTTAATCAGTGTTTTTTTGCTTGGATGTCTTTGGTTAGACGTACTGAGCGCTGTGTTAAAATTTGTCCATCTATTTTAATGGGCCCCTGTATAAACATAAAAGTACATGTAGTTTACCAGGTTCACTGTCCACAAAGTAGACACAACAATCAATCAATCAACATGAATCATAATTATGTAATACATGGATTCATGGGACAGGGAATGGGTTAAAATTAAGCCAACCAATAGAAAAAGAAAGTTAAAAACCCAACTACGAAAAAAATACCAACAAAAAACGTAAAAAACATGACAGCTCTCACAGCTCACACCACAGACTAATGAAAAATAACAGCGGTTTTCGTATAGCCGGAGTCACACGTCATTATTACATACGTCATGTAATTAAATCATAAATCGTACTGATTACGTGTGGCTCCTTCTATAACCAGCGACAGAACATGACGCTTCGAAAAATACCTCGTTTGTCAAAATACGACGAGTAGTTTGTGAGTTACTAGCTTCCGCCCGCGGCTTCGCCTTCTATCCCATGTCCTTCCCCGGGATGCAATCTATCTCACTGCCAAATTTTATCGAAATCCGTTCAGTGGTTTAGGCGTGAAAAGGCAACATACAGACAGACAGACAGACTTAATTTCGAATTTATAATATTAGTAGGATGAGGAAACAGATGAACATACATACAAAGATTGTTAAAATCATAACACTCCTTTGGCTTTGCCGTAGTCGGATAAAAAATAACATAACCTAAACCTAACTTCCTAACTATCCTACTTGCTACTAATACTCGTATATGCGAAAGTTTGTGAGGATGGATGGATGTTTGTTACTCTTTGTCTTTCACCCAAAGACTACTGAACGGATCTTGATGAAATTTAGCACACAGATAGATTCTAACCAGGATTAACACATAGGATACTTTTATCCCGATATTCCCACGGGGTCGACATTTACGCGGGTGAAACCGCGGGCCGCAGCTAGTAATATTATAAATGCGAAAGTAAGTTTGTTACGCTTTTTCGTTAAAGTGGCCGAACATATTTGGATGAAATTTGGTACATGGATAGACCATTACCTGGAGTAGGACATAGGATACTTTTCATCCTGGATCGCGGACGGACTCGCGGGCAACAGCTAGTTGAGAAATAAATGTATCTACAAAGGGAGCCGTCCTCCGCCTTAAGGCTCCTGCAAACAGGCGCGACGCGCGACGCGAATCGCTCGCGCCACAAAGGCACCGCTCGTTGCGCGACTTACGGTGCCTTAAGGCTCCTGCAAACAGACGCGATGCGCGACGCGAATCGCGCGCGACACAAAGGCACCGCTCGTTGCGCGACTTGCGGTGCCTTTGTGTCGCGTGTCGCGTCGCGCCTGTGTGTACAAGCTTTTAGTGTCGCGCGCGATTTTATCGCGTGCCGCGCCTGTTTGAAGGAGCCTTTATTATGGTCGATTATGCTGAAACAATAAGTCATTACCTCTCGCCAATTCCCGCGATCTCGACAAACTCCGACATTATGACGGACTGACGGTGTCAGTGAAAGCTTCCTAGTGCACACGAAATTGAGACTATTATTTATTTACCTTCAATTGCTCAGAATAGGCTCTTCTTTGTCATACACCTTAACTACTATAAGTAGTACTTGAATATTATAAATGCGAAGGTACCTCTGTCCGTCTGTTACCTTCTCACGCCTAAACGGCTGACCGGAATTTCATGAAATTCCGTTAGGACATAGGGTACTTTTTATCCCAGTAGTACGTTTCCGTGGGATTTCCGATGTCCACGCGGGCGAAGCCGCGGGCAAAAGCTAGACTACTATAAAATTGAAAACTTCGACAAATGGTTTGTGTAAACAATCAAAATTAACTTTTGTAGAAAGTTAATGTGTAGGTACTTGATTTTGACTGGTGTTAGGAGATAAAGATACTCAGTACCCATATAGAAGTTTTAATTGAGTATGGACTACGGACTACCAAATTATTTACACATGCATGCACTGCCAGTTTGAAGCAAAATAATTGCCGGTTCAAAACGACACCAATTTAATAAGAAGATTGCTTCTATAAATTGTTGTAAACACCGGGCGTACGGAAGCAGTTCTGCTGTTTTTGACGTGACAAATCGATGAAGCTGGCTGCACTCACGAAAAAAACATGACTCATGTAGCGTTACCTCGCGGCCTTGCTCTGTAGCGTTCCATGGCGGCTTGAAGTGCAAGCGAATATTAACAAATGCAATGCAACTATTCCATCAGTATTTTCTTATGACGTTGTCACGTTCAACTATCGTCAGTAAACCGACTTTACAGACAACCGATTTTTTTCTTTGCGTACATTTTTGAAGGGAAAACTTCTTTAGGCGCGTTGGGCATTTTTTGAGATGGGAAAAAACCATTGAACTCGCGCCACTGTTACCGTAAGCGACACCGCGCGCGTTTTGTTTATAAGACGATTAAAAAAAAACCCGCTTCAAATGTGTTCGGCTGTCCTCGGGATGTACTCGGTTTTAATGTATATCCGACATGTCAGTGAGTGATGGCAAAGTATTCTGTTTGTGTTTTGTTTTCACTTCTGTCGGCACTCCCGGAGTGCCACTGTTTGTTTATTATGGGTATGGGTGGTGGTGGTGGTATAGGTGAGTCATTGGGTATTCAGAAGCCCAATTCTGACAACCAGTCCTACCAAGGGGTATCGTAGGTACGCGTTACCCAGTGGTAACCGGTTTGTGGAGGTTGGATATGCAGTCGCTTCATGTAAAATACTGGTATTCAGCTGCATCTGTTTAAACTGGAAGCCGACCACAACAGTTAGGAAAGGTTAGGCAGATTGCCTGATTGGTTTTGCTCTTTTATTTACAAGACAGCGCGGATTCTTTTGGATGAGTTACGTTTTATACGCAATTAAGTGAACTTGCGCCTCATACATAAGTGTTACAAGTTACAGCTAAGAGATAGTCTGATATTAGTTTAAGACAGTCAAGTTCTGTGAAGGCAGAAGTGTTCGTTCTACTTCGTCTGCGGAGTTTGGGCGTTCCTGAACAATGGCAATAATGAATTACTTAACAAAACACCACGCCTTGTTTCCCCGAAGGGTTCGATAAACGTACCTACCTAGAGTACACCCACATGACTAAAGAAAATTATTTAGTCATACCAATTAAAATAAATAAGTACAGACGCCAGCACATCAAGCTACTACAATCTGTCAAATTTCTTTAATAGGTTTTCAACTTTATCGCTAACTTATACTCGTATTGTATCTGAAATGTTTTTTTCCTTACTTTTTTGAGCATTTTTTCATAGAAGAATTGATATAATATTGAAATTGAAAAGCATTTGTTTTGAAATATATGAAAGAATTATAATATGTCTATTACTAAATTTATACAAAAAAAAATTAAATTATAATAATAAAATTTTAAAATTGATTGGGGAAATTTGACAGTTTCGGGTAGCTTGATGTGCTGGCGTCTACGTCTGTACAACATTTTCTAGTCGTGAAATCCACAAGTAGCTAATACAATACTGAATTAATGAAAGAATTATCAATTAAAAGCTATCATACCATTATCTAGTCGTACAACGAGGTCCCTGGTTTTATAAAAATTTGGTGTCATCCACCTGATATAGGTACCCTTCTCTTTCCAAAGGGTTATCGACCTCTACTATCTGCAGTTGGCCTATTAGTCCACTTAGACAAATCGGTATCTTCGGATTAAGGTCGTAGCATTTACTTTTTATTTGTCCTTTACTACTTATCGAATTTTAATAGGATAACGTAAACAATAACAATATTGTTGACGTGTTATATTGTAACTGCGCCTTCCGCAATTATGTATTAATTGATATTTCACGGTGTTTCCTTCCTTAGCAATAGGATAACTTATATACATCTGCATTTACACGAAGAGATGAGATGCAAATTCAACGACGATGAAGTGGGTATAAAATGTACTTTCCGCAAGACAAATAAATAAGCTTGAATAGGAAAGTACTGTATGTATTATAGCATTTGTAACCAGAATTTCCTATCTTTATAAAAACTAACACTCCACGCTAGAGTAGAGGATGTTATAGGTACCTACTTCCAAGGAAATCTTTTCTCATTTCTAAAGATTCTCAGTTTGACACTGCACTCGTAGTGTTCATAGCTGAAAAGACGACTCTTTTGATCGTCGCAAGATCAATCACCAGCATAAAAAAAATCCTACCAGAGATAGGAGCTAGGGTTTTTGTGGGATGATTTTACTTTCATCTATGTCATACTGTACTTATCAGTACCTACTTTACATAGGTACGGTTACATATAAGCACGTAATAGTGTGCTATCGTGTTTGGTCGGTTTGTTTGTTTGGGCGCCGCTCCCACCACACTCCACAGCTTCATAAATGAGTTAGACACATCGCCTGATTCCAACAATATTACTAGACTGTAATAATTCTGCGTTTTGATAAAACAGTTAGTTATCATTAAATGTGTGGGTATTCAACGATTAACTGAATATACCTCTGCATTTGATTAACAATTGGGCGTTTCCCTTCACAGTTAATACATAATATAATTACCACGTTTCCTATAGTTAAAAAGGTGTTAAATAATGGATAAGTATCTAATAATGAAGTGTAATTTGTTGATTACTTTTATAAAACGTTCCCCCCACACATTTAAACGCTTGACTAAAGAAAACAAAACCCAACCCTTGAGCAGGTTTCGAACGACAACGACGATTGTTCAACAGATTAGTGACCAAAATTAGTCGGTTGCGGGTAGTTTAAACAAGGGAACGGAAGACGAGGGGCGAGGGGCGGTGAGGCGGCTCGAAAGGAGTGGAACACAAATAGCCACGTGACCCGGCCATTGACTCGGTTTATCCTAATCCGTCCCACTACTCCAGTTCGGAGGAGGGCTGAGGACGCGCATCACTCCCGAATCCGCACTCTAGTACTTTAGTCAGATACTACAACGCATTATGAACTTTCACATGACCTAATACCGCAGCTGTGTGGTCCCAAACGAGCATCTGCACGCTGACTACACTACACTATGTTAATTCTGTCACTAAGTGAACAACACACGCCTAAACGCTTAATTGGTCAAATATGATATAAAACTACGAGTAACAATATTATTTTATCGCACAATCAAAAACAGATGTGAAAACGCTAACTGCAGCCGCTACCGAATGAAAATAAATATCTCCTCATGGTCTATGCAAACAAACACATCAACCTACTTGTATATGTATATTTAGATCGATGGTATCT
The DNA here is from genome assembly GCA_927399505.1 of Luperina testacea. NCBI lineage: Eukaryota > Metazoa > Arthropoda > Insecta > Lepidoptera > Noctuidae > Luperina > Luperina testacea. The sequence continues at coordinate 13,183,123 of OV656756.1, forward strand.
ACTTGAAACTTCGCTTATTCTTCCGCTATGGCAGATGAATCCATTTGATTCATATCCCTCCGGTAAATTAAAAAAAAATGTTTCAAGAGCTCAAGAGTATAATGAAACTTTAGCGTAGGAATATTTCCTTTCCATGTTTCCACTCGGGTGCTCCGTGTATATCCTTATTTTTTTCACTCTCATTACCGTCGACGAGGAAATACGTTGCATAATGAACCGTATCCCATTCGTGCAACCCTTTATTGTGCTCCAGGCCTAATGCCGGATTATGGTAATGTTTGTGTGGCCAGTGTGGTGACCGACGGCACTACCTTGGTGATTGTTTCTTGCATGAAATGTTGTATTAAAAATAATTAAAATAACACACTCAGGTACATATATATTTCAGGTATTTATTTAGGTTTTATTTTTTTGGGGTAGACTTCTTTTATTCTAGGTGCATCGTTTTCTTTCACATATAATTATATTATGTATACAAAACCTTGTAAAACATTTTAAAAGTTTAACGGTGGAGTTTCTTGCCCATTCTTCTCCATACGTAAACTACCTTTTGGAAGGGGCGACTAGCATCAATTCAATTTTACTGTAAGTTTTGACGTTGAAAAGTGCCTTTAATGTGCCTATTTGAAATAAATGATTTGGAAAAATCGCAAAAGCTTCGTACACTTTCGTAATGTTAAATGTTAGTTTTAAATCTTTCATGGTACTAATGAAGTATTGATAAATAGTAACTGATCATGAACACGAGAAGGACACAGAAGTTGTTTTACTCATTAATAATGCTTCAGACATAATAGGATATATACTACGTACTTAGATAGTGGCTACAGCGAAGACAAGTCGATTCGCTCAGACAATGAGCACCGTGGAGACGCCTCCGCTGAGTCGTTTGTTACACATGCAGCTCCACACTCACAGTATGTAGGACGCGAATCTTGTCAATCAGTACCTGTACATATCTAGAACTGTTTATTGCAATATAAAAAATATAGGTATAGTCGGCAATCGGCACGGGGAGCGTGCTCGGAGCACCAGTCGGACGCACACTTTCAACTCAGGGTTCACACGCTTTGTTCAAATACAATGACTCTCTACGTTCTTTTTGTTTTCATTCAGACGACCTTTGTTGATAATAAACAATATCGCGACTTTAATGAAAGAAATCATGTAGCGTGAGATTTTTATAACATTTATTTTGCAATTGACGCATTCCTATTCCATTGTAATCTACATGCGCCATTACGCGCTCCTATAGACTTTTCCAAGGATTTTCATAGCCCAGTTAACTTTTAAATAAAATATTCTTGCGATTTGCGTACTAATGTTGTAATAATTGTTAATGTACCGTAAAACTATTCAGCAACAAACGCAAGGATTTCGCCGAGCTTCCCACGTCCGCGGTATTGGTTTACGTCAGTGCGCCTGCGCCCATTACGCCCAAAATATACGCCACGCGAGCTACACTCGCTAAAAAAGCGTGTCAATCAATTTACATTAGGATCGTGATGATGGCGCTATAAAGAACCAGCGAGTGTACAAGTTAGATCATCAATAAATCGATCAATGATGTAATCGGGCCCTTGAAGTTTGGTGATATTCGTCATTTAATTAGAATTTTGGTAGAGGAAAGTTGTCGACCCGTTAGCACAGTTGATGATTGCCTCATTCTGCTCCGTGTTCAATGTGTTCAACTGTTCAGTGCTGCAACAAGTGCGTTATGTAACGTGATTGTGTGAGATAGCTCGCGTGACATTTGCGCTGACTGGGGACGAAGCGCGCAGCCTCCAGCTTCGCCCCAAATCGGCTTCTGGCCTTCGATCCGCTGAAGTGGGACACTCGCTCCACTCATGCGCCTTTTATAACACTATCTGAGCGCCATTCGACACCGAACACTTGCAGTGCGCATGCCCACTGCCACAACCTGTCAACATAACACACCAATTGGATCACTTGTATCATATTGTCTACTTTCTAATGTGACTGACTGATTGCGGCTATTATTAACTACTTTCATTGTCGGAATGTGAAGAGCACCTGCAAACCATCTCAACTGCTGTCCTCTTTTAAAGTGCGTAGAACCAGAATTAGATCTGTTGGACAATGAAGACAAAACGTTTGTATAAAACCTTTGTATAAAGGATCCTAAATAACATCCTATTGATTGTTTCCATTATCTTACCTAGGCGGGTACCGTACTATATTGTGTTGACAATGCACGAAGCTAACTGGATCAATCTCATCAATGCTTTTGTTATATGTAGGTATGTCTAAGAACTATTTTTAAATGTCATCTGTCAACAATTGTCATTCAGGTTCAAAGTAACAACATTGGTTTCCGGGCTCTTTGTATTGAAAATGAAAATGAAAATGGTGAAATTTAATTTAATACTGTGTCTGTGTCAACTGTGTGCACTAAAAGTAAAATAAAATGTCTGCACCTTTAAGTGAAACTGCAAATATTTTATTTTATCAATTGCTCTATTATGTTTAATTCATCTATAAATAATCTGCTCATTTATGCTTACTTAACAGAGGAGGTTCGAGATCGAATCTTACGGAGCATGTTATGAAAACGAAGACCGGTTTCGAAAATGTATCAATTGAAAGCCCTCGCGCCTGCCGCGTGTATAATGTTATTGTATAGCGCAGCCTTGCAACACTGCACGACGAGCCTGTTACATGACAGTTTGTCAGTCTCCACCACCCTGCGCCCGCGCCTCTCTGCAATCTCTTCTGTAGCTCGGTCCACTTACACGGTACACTGCACCTAGCGTGGCCCTGCGGTTATAACCTCGGAATTAGATGACTGTGAAGGAATTCGTGTTTAACCTTCTGAATTGTGTTTGTTACACCTAATACTAAGAAGTTTACCATTTTTCATGATTTTAACCGACTTCTAAAAATGAGGAGGTTCTCAATTCGAAGGTTTATATATATTTTTTTTATTTTATTTATGTTCGGGCATAACTCCTTCATAAACATATATCCGGATTTGCAAATTTTTTTTTGTTCGAAATAGCTTTATTCCGAAATGGTCCCACTTAAATTTCTGATGATGAGTTTCGGAGACAGACAACGGAACTCTTCAATAAATGCCAGCAAATCAACCGCGAGTGCTTATTGTTTACGCAATCACACAACATAGCATCACTCACGCCTGTACCCTTTAAAGGAGTAGGCAGATGTGTTGAATAGCTTCCTGTCACTGATATTCACATAGCAAGTAGTGTTATATGAATTTGTTTGGGGTACAACTAAAAAGTGAAAAATAAAAACTTTTTTACAAAAAAAAAACAACTGACTTCCATAAAAAAAGCCTACAAAGTGAAAAATAACTTTAATTTCGGAAGTCGGTATCGTTGGTTCTGAATTTATGTATTTTGACACCGACTTTCGAAATTAAAGTTATTTTTCAGTTTGTAGTGTTTTTTTTTATATCGGTTGTTTTTTTTTTTTTGTAAAAAAGTTTTTTTATTGATATAAATATTACTTTTTACAGAAATGTATTCAGAGTAATCTGATTCTGAAGTTAATGCATTATAAGAGTTAAAGTGCCATACCAATCATTTATTATATTATAAATCATCAACTTGTATATAGGTATACCATCCTCAAGTCTTTCTTAAACATAGGTCACAAGACCCATCACTCACCCATCAAAGGAATACCTCTATCATAGCTGTACCTTCATTACTGTAAATGTTGTGGTTTTAATGTGAAAAGAATCAAGTTACACCGTTCTTATATTATTATGTATGTTGACCATTTGCATAACAGCTCACGAAGTTACTGGTATTGAAAATGTTGTATAATCGTTCCAAAATGAATACCAGTTGTAAGCAGGTAGCCACACTCGATTTGAATATGCAACCTCTTGTTTATTTCCAAATTCATTCATGAACTTGTCCATGGACCAGTCACGATTTTAGGCCATAAATGTGACACGTTTGAGTAGATATAGGTGTTTATGTTCAGAGTGCCCTTGGCAACTTCCTCGTGTCCGATACTCTATACAAACAACTGATCATTTCTAGCATTTGTTTATGGTTTTCCTTTTGAGAATCACGTGCGCACGCGCTCAGCCCGTGTAAAAATCGAATTACCGTTAGACATGTGTCATCGTGTCCTCGTTACGGCCGCAACAACTCTGCGGCAAACCTGTTCTTGATCTCATACCCTTATTATGCTCTCATACAATTAACAAATTCGCAACTCAGAATGTTCCTACATCAAGTAATCTTCGTACATTACTGACAAATGATATAATATTGTAGTCTAACTAAAGTCTCATCTCAGGCCGTTGTCTTCGAATGGAAATTTGCAGTGTATTAAACTACGTTTTAAGTTAACTTCACTGTCATTGATTTCACCTTGAACTGAATATAGACATTTCTATTGAGTACAAAGATGTCTCTGTACAAGTACTGTTGCAGATGCAGAACGATATAAAAATGGCCTCAATCATATCATATAATTTTAGTTGCAACTTGCACTTGAAACCCATGGATTATAGTGACACAGAAGTTATTATTTACGAGGGTTGATTCAAAAGTAATGATAATGGGATATGCATTTTTTTTCGCCGCTATCGTGTTACGACTGCTCATTATCAAAAGAATTTACTTGTCCGGCTTGTGCTTCTGCCTTGGAAGTTAGGTAGGCCTTTGGAGTAGGATGCAATCTGTACCGACACGCTTGCGCCATCCCATCTGCCTAGTGCAGAAAACCTCAAACGGCGCAAATATTGGGAGCTATGTTTGAGTCATTTGGGGTTGAAACACTAGGTCCGAGTGCTCATCGAGTATTTCGGGACATCGCCAAGCGGTTGGTCAACTCTTCACGTGACCAGAGGGCTGGTCTATTTTTAGGTCAAAGAATCAGCATTGCTATCCAACGTAGCAACGCTGTCAGCGTTTTGGGCACTTTTACCACTAACAACGATGGCGACAAATTTTTTGATGCCCTTCCTTCTTTCCCTTTGTTTACTTATCTCTTAGAAATTATGACCTATATATATTTTAACTAGCTTCTGCCCACGACTTCGTCCGCGTGAATTTTCTTGTTCTCCCGACCCACCCCGTCGCATCTCATTGGCTGCCCGCGCTATTACTTAGTTTTTGCTTAATGTTCTTTCTGACTTTTTTTCTTTTTGTTCGGCTCCTAAGGGTCATAGCGTGATGTTAAATAGCCTATTGCCTTCCTCAAGAATTGGGCTCTCAAATACAAAAAGATTTTTTCAAATCCGACATGTAGTTCGAGATTACCCCCTACATACAAACTTACAAACTTAACCTCTTTTTAATATTATATTAGTATAGATTTCACAGTGACTTACCTAGTTACAATATTGTACCAAAATACCCGATTATTATTACGTTTGAATCAACTCACAGGTGTTATTGTTATTGAATTTGAAATGTGACTAATTGGTGGAACTAAAATTATCTATGATTACATACAGAGATGGCGTATTTAGCGACAGATGTATGTATCATCTGTTTCCAGAGGCGAGAGCCGGACGCCGGACACGAAGCAGATGCAGACGTGGGAGCCCGAGCCAACTAGATGGCACCTACTATTGTTAGCGTTGAATTAACGGTGATACAACCGCTTAATGGCGTTTTATTGCACATATCCAACAACAATGCTAACCTAGCTCGAACATTAAAAGCCACTTATGTCGAGAAAGAAACTTGAAATTACGTATCTTTGCCCTCATTCACTCAGGATGAGCACAACAAGAAAAAGAACTAGAACTAGTAATTGCCACCAGGCAATTCAACATTCTTTCCAATGTGTTACACTTACAAGCATTGCTTACAAGTAACATAATGGAACGGATATTAAAGATGCATGGGCTGATAGGTGCATCTTTTCCCTGTACATTATAGGACCTACTTTCCTTCTAGTAGCCGATATTCGAAGCCGGTTCTACATAAACGCAGCAGCGGAAATCGAAACTCCACGCTATCTTACCCCTACAAGTTGAAACAGTTGGATTTACAGTTAAGATTCATTTGACCCGTACTTACGTACGAATTAGTATTTATAATATTACTCACACCAGCTAAACCTGGCGTCCTTTCGTTAGGTTTTACCTCAAGCCTCAAATATATCTTTATCTTGGCACGTTGTAAAAATTCTAAGTGCGTACCTACTTATCTGCAAATCTGATTGTTGTAATCAGATCTACAGGTACGTAGTCAATGGCGATAAGATACCGACAGCTAAAATTTGTACTTTCTTAAGTAACTTATACATAAAGACGTAGTAGAGCCAACTGTTTTAATGACCTCTTTATTAGTCACTAGCGGCCCGCCCCAGCTTCGCTCGGGTAATCAAAGACCATGACATGGAAATTAAGTATCTCTTAAAAACAAAACAGAACGTCGTGAAACGAAATAACGTGCTACGGATCCTTATTGCCAATTGAGGAGCAGCAAACGGGTGCTTCTCTTCGCACAACCAACATGTCTCTATGTATCTCACGGGGCCATGTTCTCTATGACACAATAAACGAAACCGCGCGAAATGAACGCGAGCATAGGTTGTCGTGATTAGCTAAGGATTTGATGTGGTTTCGAAGTAAGGAATCATTGAAAGGTTATAGTGAATTAGGGCCCAGATGAATTTGCGTGCCCAGTGTGGAAGCGATCCGCTCACACAAAGCAAGACAAGATCACCCTGAACGAAACGTATAGAATATATCGGGGAGTCAAAAACCGACTGCACTCAATGACTTGCATCGCACCACCTACCGTACGAAGGGAAGTTGATGCTCAGTTTTATTATTGAAATAATTACACCAATAGCAAAACCTCACCTTATGAGACAATAAAGCTTGCGGTACCCACTATAGGTACTAGGTTTTTCTGCAAAAACATGATTGTTCGCGACTTGGAACAAACAATAACATAAGGTCATTCGAACGAAACGGTCCGTAGTAATGTCCGTAAAAATCTTTACCAATCAATGACTATAGTAAGAGGTAGTAATTTTGACGTCAACTGGGTGACCCTTCTGAGAAATATGTCATTTACTTATTCAGTGAAGTCCACAAATGACATGCTATGACTCAACCGTAATGACGTTGGAGACGCTGGACTTCCAAGGTAAATAGACAGGGTGATTAAGCAGGAAACCGATTTATCGTACGAACAATAAACGTACCAGTTACCGACCATCGTCACTTTCTAAAGATAAATGTTAATCATCACCCGGACGTGTAACTTAAGTCTAAAAGCAACAACAATAACAATTTATAAATCGTTGGTGCGGCTACCGGAATGTTCTAGTTCAATGGAATGGTAAGATAGCACGTCTGAACTTTCATAATACCCAGAAGACATTGGAGACTGTTCTTAATACTTGTCTTCAAATGTATTTACTATTAGCTTAAATGCGTTTGCTCTTATTAGTTTTTTTCCTTGATGAGACAATCGATACCGTGCCGAACGAGAAAGACGTCATCATGACGACGAACTGGGTGTAAACATCGACAGAGCATATACATATATGACAAACCATCGCATCCAATCAGTGATTTCCCATTGAATCATGCAGCATGCACAAGTTAATAAGCGTGTTACAGCTTAGTAATCATCCATCCATTAATTTCAATCAGATCAAATCAGCATAGTTACAAGTTGGCAACATCTTGCAAGTTTGCAACTATGTACTTAGTATTCAAAGGAGGCTTGCACAGAAGATGAGAATTTTGGTAAGAGACTTCCAAGACCGGCGACCCGGACTAGGGGATCTACCGTTAGCCTTTACAAGTTCTACGTTTTTACAATTAAGTAGAAGTACACCGCTTTTGTCATCCTTGCCTTCTCTTCGATGTTGCAGAATATTAATAACTAGCCTCTGCCCGCGACTTCGTCGACGTGAAATTCTTTCACCCGACTTGACGCATCACATCTTGACAGTTAAAAAGTGCCTGTAAATGGTTTACCTAATTGAAATAAATGCTTTGAGTTTGACATCGCCTGCCCGCGCTATTACTTCATTTTCGCTAAGTGTTTTTTCTGACTTTTTTTTCCTCGGCTCCTTCGTGTCCTAGCCTAGCGTGATGTTAATAAGCCTACCTATATATAATTAACTAGCAGCGCCCCGCGATTTCATCCGCATAAGTGTCGATCCCGTGGGAATATCGGGATAAAAACTATCCTATTACCTTTCCCGGGACTCAAACTATTTCTGTACCAAATTTCATCTAAATCGGTTCAGCGGTTTAAGCGTGAAGAGGTTACAGACAGACACACTTTCGCATTTATAATACTACTAGCAGTGCCCCGCGGTTTCACCCGCATAAGTGTCGATCCCGTGGGAGTATCGGGATTAAAACTACCCTATGTCCTTTCCCGGGCCTCAAAATATCTCTATACCAAATTTCATCTAAATCGGTTCAGCGGTTTAAGCGTGATGAGGTAACAAACAGACAGAGAGACAGACACACTTTCGCATTTATAATATTAGTATGGATTTATTTATAAGTCAGAGAGTGTACAAGCATACCAACATTATAGACAACCATTGATCCATTGCATTTATATTGTTAGTATGAACTTAAAAACTATGTTAGTACCTCATAATTAAGAGAGACTTAGTCTTCTGGGTGAAGCTCCACACCAGTGGGCTATCTAACTTATGGCTTGTAAGGTAAAAGCCTCTAAATAAATAAAGATTAAAAAAAAAAACTTATTGCCTATTACCCTCAGGATGCTGTTACTACTCCCACGCAAACTGCTTAGTAGCAGTGAGGCTGTCTTTATGACCTTTCCTGCAAGAACTGGGTTATCAAATGCAAAACAACCGCTTATTACTTAGTACTTATTAGTATAGATACGCTGCCATTCGCTGCTGGCTGTCATTCACGGATCTTTGACATTCGTTACGGGTAGTCAGAAGCCCGAAAGTCTGACAACCAGTCTTACCAAGGGGTATCGTATTACCCAGTAACTGGGTTGTGGAGGTCAGATAGGCAGTCGCTCCATGTAAAATACTGGTATTCAGCTGCATCCGTTTAGACTAGAAGCCGACCCCAACGCAGTCAGTTGGGAAAAGGCTAGGCAGATGATGATTTTTGTAGATATGAAGGGGTTCGGCTTTACAATAAATTACCTATAAAAGTCAGAGAGTGTACAAGCATACCAACATTTAAAAAATACATAAGTTTAGCTTTTTTTATAAAAAAAAATAAAATACAAAACAGTTCAATTTAAACTTATGTATCTAAATACATAAGTTTAAATTGAACTGTTTTGTATTTTATTTCCTTTGGGCGCATTATGTCCAACTGTCTAATTCTCAACTGGTCCAGTTCGCAATTGGTCCAGTTCGTAATCGGTCCAGTTTAATTTGAGAATTGGACATTTTGAGAATCAGACATTTTGAGCCCACTGGACATTTTGCGAATTGGACATAATGCGCCCAAAGGTTTTATTTAGGGCTGATTTTACAATCTAGATGGTTTTTATTCGTGGAATAGAATTGACGTCTGACAGTTTTTGTATGGAAGAATTGTCAAAAATTCAAAATTGTTCCTCCGATGAAATTATCTGGCGATGGAAAAATCAGACCTGAGACATACCTATATTTTATGAATGAAACTATGGTGTTCAGTTTCTTGGATGGCTTGTACGTCGTCGTAATGCAAACTACTGAAGTGTATCCATAAGAGTAGGTTAAAGATGGAAACAACTGTTCAATCCAAGATTCCTTTTATTAATGCCTAATTATAACATACAAATCGTATTGCTAACTTAAATTACTTAGTTACTAGAATATCAATGCTCTGTTTGCAAAACGTGACATGTTACTGGATAACTGGAACGACGACTGTCTTAATGGGGATCAGCAAAGGCATGTCCTTACACCTCCCCCGAAAAGTATGGAAAAGTACAGAACCTATTGTTAATTTAGTTAAGTTTCTCTTTAAGTGAACTGTAATTTGTTCTTTGAAAAATAAATAAATGTCTTTAAACCGAGATACGCTGATTTATTACAATCTATCATTTGGAAAAACTGGTTTCCTACTAATGAGATGACGATATCAGGTGGCCGAATCAATTGTGAGAATTTCGGGCTTCTGATATTGAGTGTAAAGTGTCATACCCACTCAGAACCATTCACTTCTACTATCACATCCTCATAGTACAGAAATATGCATAGATACTACGTAAACAAGGTCTTCCAGTTAAACTGACTCATGTCTTTGTTATCTAATCGTTGTTTCCTCTTGCACAGCCATTTCGTATTGGCAATGTCAGTCGCCTCTCCGATTGAAATTAAATATTTGTGTGCAAAATATTGATGTTTTGTGTGGAGTGACTGTGAGAAATAAAGTGATGCATGTGATGAACTACATAGTTTCTTTCAAATTTCAAATTTCATAGTTTCTTTTTCTTTCAATAGTTTTGCTTGTGAATCTCCGGGACTTTTTTCATTAGTTTTATAGTATTTTGCACATAAGTATAATAAATAATATAAATAAAATAGTATAACATATATACTTCATTTAATATAACATTAGAAAAATAACAGTTATCACACTTATCACGGTATCACCCCTTCCTTTTTTCTATATAAATGTATAATAAACCCGTTATTTTACGATAAATACAAAGCAATATAATCTATAAATTACCATTTACATTCAAAATAACTCTAAAGTGCATTCATTTCAACAATATTACACAATTACTGTCATTGTTTAGCCGTTATTTTTCTAATGCTATAATATTAAATGGAGTTTAGGTAGCTAGTCTGTGTTTTATAATCGAGACAGATTTCACATCAATTGGATTAGTCATTTTTACATGCTTATTTCTAAAACTAGCTGCGCCCTGCGGTTTCACTCGCATTCGTTTCGAGCCCGTGGAAATTTCGGTATAAAAAAACAACAAAAAAGTTGCCTAATAGGTAATACGGGCTGGTGTCCGCAATTCCACGACAATGCGCGTATTTTGCGTACAAAAGTAGCCTATGTATTAATCCAGGGTGTCAGCTAACTCCATACCAAATTTTATCAAAATTGGTCTAGCCGTTTGTGCATGAAGAAGTAACAAACATACAAACACACTCACAAACTTTCGCCTTTCTATTATTACTGTGATATTTACAGAGTGAAGTTGCATTATCATTCTGATTATAAAATACAATTGGCAGTGTTCGATACTACGTTATCATTAAATCCTTTAGATAAGATTGTTTATTTTAATTAAATTTAAGTAAATAACGCTGACGCGTGACGTAGTGTCTAGGGGGAAGAGTAGGACTAGGAACTAGTCCTCAATAAAATGGTGTCAGTGTCAGTCAGACATAAATAAAAACTTAGGAAACATTAATGTACAGTTCAGGAGCACGATATAAATCGGTACAATTCGTTTTTAGGGTCCCGTACTCAAAGGATAAGAACGGACCCTATTACTAAGACTCCACTGTCCGTCTGTCTGTCACCAGGCTGTATCTCATGAACCATGATATCTAGACAGTTGAAATTTTCACAGATGATGTATTTCTGGTGCCGCTATAACAACAAATACTAAAAACAGAATAAAATACATAAATATAAAAAGTGGGGCTCCCATACAACAAACGTGCTTTTTTCGGCGTTTTTGCCTTGTGTTACGGAACCCTTCGTGGGTGATTCCGACTCGCACTTGGCCAGAGTTTTTTTACATACTTTTATATACTTAGAGATTCACTTTACTAACATTACAATGGATGTTAGCTACCTGTCTATTGTAAACACATAATGCGCAGCTCTTGTGTGCATAAAGAATGTTTAAATGTAGTGAACAAAGCAATAATGTGTTGAATACAAAGAACATAACACATGTACAGATAAAACGCAACTATAATGTAACTATGTATTTGTCTCTACTAATGTATGTAGTTAGGTTGCCATAAAAATATGTATATTAGTGTTGCGACAGTGTGCGTGCATAGTATTGTGTGATGTGATGTGTGGTGTGTATGAAGCGCTTATCGCGGGGCAGGAAGTGGCTTGGTTTATTATTCGTGTCGTGCATCATGCGGCTGCGTGCGGCGGCGCGGGCGCAGCGACCCGCTCCAGGATAATTGCTACGTCTCTCCTACCCCGACAGATACCTAGGGCGACACTAACGGAACACGCTGATAATATCTCTAATTAACTGAGAAAATCATACATGTCAACGTTTAGGTACTTGGGTACCAGGCACTAGATACACAGGGTATAAATATTGGTATCGAGGCGGCTCCATCAATCGTAGTTATCTGGGAAGTCGTGGACATTGAAATGTTGACTAGGAAATTGACTAACTATCGGCTGGAGAACATGTTCTAAACAGATAAGAAATAATCAGTCGTTAACGCTTTATCGGTTGCTCTGTAAATAGGTTTCTATGAATCTATGTATTTAGATAAAACGGAAAATGAAACAGATAAAATTGAGTCCTTCTGCTGTTTCTAAAATTGCGTACCTATCTACTTAAATTGTTAGCCCTGTCATGTCACTATTATTAATGTACAGACGCCAGCACGTCAAGCTACTACAATCTGTCAAATTTCTTTAATAGACTTTCAGTTTTATCGTAAAAGCATAAGGTTCAAAGTTGATTGGGAAAATTTGACAGTTTCGGGGAGCTTGAAATATCTGGATGTGCTGGCGTCTGAACCTTCAGATCATTGACTGATTTTTTTACAAAGATTTTCATAGTGTTGTTAAATTCCTGTTGTTGAAGTGCAAAATGATGAGCAATGTCGGAGATAATCATGGACTATTTATAGCCACAGCCAGTCAATAACACATATATATTCCTTTATCTGTTTATCAGTAAATTCCAGTCCAATGAACGTCAAATCCTGGGAGGAACTATTTCTGGCTACAAGATTTTATCTTCCTATTTAGTACCTATATTTCTACTTGTAATATTTTGACTTTTAGATATCCAATAGGCCAAATGTAGAACCTATATTGAACTGTCCAGAATCACAGTAGGTATCTAATGTCTGTTCAGAAAGTATCTCATTTTTATGGTGTACAGACAAGCATATCAAGCTACTACCATCTGTCAAATTTCTTTCATAGATTTCGACTTTATCGTTAAAGTATAAAGGCTCGTACACACAGGCGCGACGCGACACGCGTCACAAAGGCACCGCAAGTCGCGCAACGGGCGGTGCCTTTGTGTCGCGCGCGATTCGCGTCGCGCGTCGCGTCTGTTTGCAGGAGCCGTAAGGTTCAAAGTTGATTGGAAAAATTTGACAGTTTCGGGTAGCTTGATGTGCTGGCGTCTGTACATAATAAAGAGTATTCTACTCGTATCTTCTTCTAGCTAATGTAAGAGTAAAGAATAAACCCTGTTCCTGCGGGGTATTTGCCTAACGCACTATCAGTAGCAATGGGTTCCATTTTGACAGTTTAACAACATTCATTGCGTTATTTACGTTCTTGTCCAGAATATGTTTCGAACATATGAAGCAATGGTAATCCATTGCTCCATATGTATCATTTTGAACGATACAATCTGAATCATTTTGAACGATATTGATAATAATATTGTTCAAAATGATTCAGATTGTGATAGAAAGTGTGTTACGCAATTAGGGTACGGGTTAAATCCTTGCGGAATCATTTAAGGAAATGTGTGATATTTAACTTCAGCTTTAGACATCACCATTAAGTATTTTCCGTAAACTATTGTTTGCATAACATTATTGAAATGTAATTGAAAGATCATTGCTAAAAATTGAGGTAATTAATAAAACTATAAAATTAACCGCTTAATCGATTGATTTTCTATTGTACGAGTAATAGGCCGATAGCGTACCAAGCCGGGATCAATTGTCAAATGAAAAACATCATTAAGGTCTTAATTTGTAAGTGACACTACAAATTGGCATCCACAGCTTCATTTTCTGATCTAATTTTATCAGATGTTTTTGGAACAGACCAATACACAGCTATACACACAATATTGTTTTGGAAGTTATAAATATTATGACAGTTGATTACATATTAATTCATTTTTTTTTTTTGTTTAGCCTGTGCTGTCCCACTCCTGGGCAAAGGTAATACGAGTCTATAATTCGTCAAAATATAGCTATTTGGAAGTATTCAGCATGAATATTTGTGTAAATTCAGTTCATCCTTAACGTCCCAGCTACCTATCTGTATCCAACAATATGCTCCGTATTCAATGATGTTAACTGACTTCTCTATGGTACTAACTCCGACCAGCCTCAGCTTCGATCAATTATATTATTGATCGAAGAGCCTCAGATAATAAATGATGGTAATATATATTAGTTCAGTACGCAGTTCTTTACATTGTAAAGATGTAAATCAGTGCAGCAAATTGACTCGTGATGTCGTAGCTAAACCAATTACTTATAGTTGGTCTCAACAGTGTTAGGCTAAAAAATTAGACACAATTTGCTCCTTCCGTCAATAATTTTCAGTGCTAATGACACGAGTACTGGGAATTAGCTCACTAAAATAGCAATAGCAGTATTTCTTAAATAAGATAAACAATAATACTTGACCGTTAACTGAGTGTTTATCATGTTTATTGTTTAGTTGGATGTGGACCGCAGCGCGGGGCTCCCCGCTCCCGCCGGCCTCCCAGGCCAACTGGTTTGACTGCAGGGTGCTCCGAGCAACTGCGGGTCAACCACTCACCTTACTCACTTACTGATCCAAACACGTAGGCTGATCGGCGAAATACACCTACACGATACTTTCTTACTGAATTTGCAGTTACCTGAGGCCATATTACCAGATTACAGTAAATTGTTTTTTTTTCTTCAGCCCGAAACCAGCTAGGTACTATAGGCCAGTCACCGTAGACACAAAAATCGCATTTGTCGCAAAAATTGCACTGTATTGTATATGTTTTTTGGGGATGTCGTTACTTTGTTAGAACTTAGAATAGATACCAATAGTGTAAAACCAAAAAACCAAGTTTGCAGCTACGAAAGACCTGTGCTAACTGCGTGGTGCTCGAAAAACCGACGAAATTTTCGGATTGTTGTTGACTTGATTGTTTTTGACTTATATTTTCTAAAAGGTGCATCCTACGGGTAAGTAAATAATTTTCCCAATGAACGTTCATCCAAACAACATCACAAAAAATCTGTGTAGTTCATATTGTTGCGACCTAAAATGTTTAAATGCCTGGCTTAACTATTGCCCTGTTTTTCTGTCGAATTACGAAAACGATATTCGATACCGTTTATCTTTGTACATTAACTGCGCTACTGCTGAGCCAATAAATAACACTGCCCGACTTGGCAATCAAACTCCTGGGTACGAGGATTTTCCATCAGGAACTTCTCAAAAGAAATCCGGAGTTTTAGCCCGGTCGATGGCATCAGGCCCGCTCCCTGTTACATGTGATGACATAATTGGCGATATGTTAATATTTACACCTTTGCTTAACGCTTCTAGGAAAACAGGAGTGTTGTTGTTTACTAACAGAAAGTAAGTACTGACTACATTTGACAAGCAAGAATAGAAAACATTCTATCTTAATTCATTTTAGTCGTAAGATTGCGCAAATGCTCAATTGGGGGCAAAGTCCTTAGTTGATTAGATGTAAGTTAAAACCATTTAGAAGATCAACACCGATTTCCTGGTTTATGTAGCAAACAGAAGTATCAAATCATTGAACAGTTACCACTAAGGACAACGTTCTGTGACATCTGTGCACTGTGCTTGACTTGTTTCTTTTACGAGTTTTCTCTGAAGTGCAGAATAATGATACTTCAATAAATAGCCAGTCAAGTGCATAAAAACATCTTAGTAAACGAGATGAGAACCATTTGCGTCCGCACTAAGCAGGGATGTGTGCGACAAAAAACAAAAAAATAAATAAGAGGAGCAGTCAGTGAGCCCGCAGCCGCAACTTGAGATGCGCGCGCGCACGCCCTCACATATCGCTGTGCCCTTCAAACGATTCCAAACGGTATACACCCGCTAACCTATCCTTTAAAATAATGAAACAATTTACGAAATCTTCAGCTTCTAGACACAGGCAATTTAAAAAAATCTGATGAGGCACACGTCAAATTACTTTCCAAATTATTACAACGACGACCAGTCGATCACACAATTGTAACCACTGGAGGTTAAAAAATAAAACATGTCTAGTTAAAGAGTTAAAATGTCTACAGAGAACCGGATGAGCTAATCAGCGCAAAATGAGTCACACGCACACGCATGCAAGCAAGCACTCCCGTGCGCCTGCGTGCGACGCGACGACACACGCCCGTATTATGGTAGCTCAGCAGGGCTGCCAGATAACCATCACACGGAGGGCGACACCACCGGGAGAGGAAGCCATTGTTTATAGGAATTTGGGAACGTAAATAGAATCAGATTGAGCAAATTAATGTTCTGACATTGTTTAAGCGTCTTTCGAGAGTAGTCTGATATTTCAGCTATAGCAACCCTCCATACAAGGTCATGGTGAATTGCGGGGTAATTACGTAACACAATTGCGGGGTAATTACGTAACACAATTGCAATGGCAATGCCTTTCATTTTGACAGTTCAACAACATTCATTGCGTTATTTACGCTGTCGAGGGGATGAATTTTTCAAACGTGAACCAATGGATTTATAGCAATTTCTATCAAAATCTTTCGACTTTTCTCACTCACTCTTTACAATTATTATAGTTGGTATCTACTGTCGCATTACTTCTACCTACTGTGAACCTGAAGATTTGAGCTATATGTGAGCGGTCACATGCTGTCCACAATGATGAATTTGTTTGCTATTTCAGTTTGGATAGTGCTGTCTGCAATGAAGATTGAAAACAAAGTTTTGATTTTTTGGGTCAGTAGCACAGAATCACATGCACAAGACACGGTATAATGGAGAAAAGAGCTGTCAAAATCAAATGATTGTGCAATGATAGACACATGCGGCCTTGTCTGGTTTTTGGAAGATCCAAAATGTATCACTTAAATGCTTCTTGGTCGATTGTCTGTCATAAAAAATCGGTTTTTGCTGAAATTTTCTTGCAAGTCGTTAGTTGGTTCAATCCCAAATGTTAAAAACAAACAAAAATGAATTTTATGGAAATTGTCAAGTTGTTCTTGTTGAAAATGTTGTTAATAATTTAATATGGTCAAAAAACGTAGCGGTGCGTTAAATCCACCGTGGCTATATTAAACATAGCTACTGGTTCTATTACACTCTTATTAAGATGACAAAACATGTCAAATGCTTGCTCTACACCTTTAGTACTTAAATCAAATATCTAAGTTTAATTATGTATTTAGTGACAAAATTGTCGGTAGGGTACCTGGGTCGTTCTTCTTTTTTACCGACAATGAAACGATGTTTTTCTGTTTTTTTGGTTTTTGAACTATCTATAATTTTGTTTTCTGTGTGGGATTTAAAAAAAACTGCATCTGTATTTCATTAGGACCAATTAAAGTTTCCTTTCTGGCTAATATTGATTTTTTTTTAATGTTAGTTTTTAAAGAAATAATGTGACAAAGTGGCCTTTTTCTGTAGAGACTACATTTCAGTTTACCACTCTGTCACGCCATTTTACGGAAAACAACGTATAAAATATGTTGGTTAGAGAACATGAAAAATGGCATAATATTAATAGATAAGAAAAATATGGACGTTTATTCGAACCGAATTAAAAAACCGTTTATATTAATACTCCAACGAGATGCCATAATAAGACCAAGGACAGACTATTGTCGGTAAAAAAGTAGAACGACCCACCTACCTAATTAGAATGATTAAGACGCGTGATGTTTGGTAGATATAATTTTTATTTAGCACAGTCATGAATTTCTAGGATTAAAATAAAAATAATAACTTCGTACGTGAGCAGATATAGTTATCGCAGATTTCTTCATAATAACAATTACGTCGATAACAAAGCCAATACCGTAGCTACCTACCTATCGAACCACATAATTGTGGGTGTGTTATATTGAACGTACATGATGTTATCTTCGCTACCTTCTTGTTTACTTTTTGACAAGCATACCTACATTATCATCAAAATCAAAATCATCAAACAAAAATTACGTCTTTACCTTTCCAAATAAAAGAATTTTACGGTAATGTACGAATCCTGTCAAAAATTTGCAGAATCGATAAGTATTTGTTTAAGTACTAGCTTTTGCCCATGGATTCACCCGCATGGATATCGTAAAATAATCCCACGAGAACATACCACCGCGATAAAAAGTATCCTATGTCCTAACCCAGTACCCTAATTGCGTAACCTATAAATCACAATCTGAATAATTTTAAGGGATATTGCAGATCATTGCTTTATATGTTTGAAAAATGTGTCTGCTTAACAACGTAAATAACGCAATGAATGCTGTTCCACTGTCAAAATGATAGCCATTTCTACTGTCAGTGTGTTACGTAACCACCCGCTGGTCATGATCTACCTGTGTGCCAATTTCTATCTAAATCCGAAAAAAGGTACAGACGCCAGCACATCAAGCTACTACAATCTGTCAAATTTCTTTAATAGATTTTCAACTTTATCGCTAAAGTATAAGGTTCAAAGTTGATTGGGAAAATTTAACAGTTTCGGGTAGGTTGATGTGCAGGCGTCAGTACGATTCGTAGAATTACTTAATTGGAAATCATAGGTTGAAATATTGGGACGAAAGGTCATTTAATAACGCGGTTAATTGGGTGCAAAACCAATTACTGGTTTCTCACGCCCTATTGTTTTGTGCACTAGGTACGTACTTAAATTAAAATTGCTGCCTAGTAAAAAATACAGGGGAACGTGACTATTGCTGATAACTCTTTCCAACTAGATAGTTATATGTTGTTAGAACTAGTAGGAAATAACAGTTTCCAATCAAAATCAGCATATAACGTGCCCACTGCTGGGACACAGGCCTCCTCTCTATGAGAGGGACAGGGCCGTAATCCACCACGCGGGCCCAGTACTGGTTGGTAGATTTTTTTTTTAATGTCACAAGTCTACAAATTTATGGTTCTAGGACAGGACGGTTTCCTCACGATGTTTACCTTCATCGTTTTTGGGAGCAGTGCAGATAATGAAATTGATTACACAAAGTAAAGCGCCTGCCTGGGTTCGAACCCACGACGTACCTACAACTTCTAGGTCGTTACCACTGGGCCATCACTGCTCTCATTGGGCCACCCTGTTATCGCAGTTTTTTGTTTATCCAATGTCCAAGTGAACAGCGGTCGAAGTATTGCGTGATTGATAGTCGCGGGCGTCGCAGGCCCACAGCTGTTATAAACGAACCTTTACTTACGTAAATCTTAATTACCTTGCCTTCACAATCTGGCTGCATGAGCTGCATCCGCACTGTTTTTACCGCCAGGCCGTGGCATTGAAACAAAGAATTGGCTGATTTCAATGAGTTTCACTAATTGCCGTAAACACAATTTCAACGGAAAACCGGTAGGCTTCAAATTATTTCCTGATAAGTAGCGTTTCTGGTGATAATTATTATCAGTTAACATGCCTTTGACCAGAAGTGGGACATTGAGGCAAAAAAAAAACAGTGGCACTCCAGGAGTGCCGACAGAAGTAAAAACTTGAAAAAGCATAGTCATTTTGTAAATATGTTTGAAGGTCATTCTTCCCAAAGAAAATGTACTGAGCTTAGATGAAGGATTGGTCTCGCTGCACTCGACAGCGAGACCAATCAACTCTGCTTTAGTTTGATTTTATTCAGTAGGTATCAGGTTCATAGCACATGGCGTTCTGCATATCCCCATGGGAGGAAGGCGTGGTTTTATGTGCGTGCAGACGCCAGCAAATCAAGCTACCCGAAACTGTCAAATTTTCCCAATCAACTTTGAACCTTATACTTTAGAGATAAAGTTCAAAATCTATTAAAGATATTTGACAGATTGTAGTAGCTTGATGTGCTGGCGTCGGCTTTTGACCGCGGCTTCGCCAGCGTGGTTGTCGGAAAATAATATCACCCTGGAACTTACTGAGGCATAATTCCGTAGGTAGGTAATACATTGTTTTCATAACAGTTTACGCGATGCACGACAGTAAAGCTCCGAATTATTTCAGCCAATTTACATAAAAAAATTATAAATTATACACTTAAACCGTCCTCATAAACGATGAAAAACCGTATGAAAATCCGTTCTATAGTTTTTGAGGTTATCGCGTTCAAACAGACAGTCGCGGCGGGGGACTTTGTTTTATAATATGTAGTGATCACAGGTAGTAATGTAGGTATGTATCGTGTTCCAAATTAACCACTAAATTCGTCGCGAAAACTGGATATAATAAATAACACACGATAAATAACTAAGCTTGTTTAGTTAATACTTGTTAATGCTTGTTTTAATCATCTGTCTATACCTAACGACCACAAACAAGGACAATGAAATGAAAAATAAATCATGTAGCTATGTAAGTATGCATTTACGGCTGCACCAGAGTACACGATATTGTTAGATGGGTAAACTTGATCACAGCTGTACCTATCTAAGTATAATAGGGGGCGAGGTTATAGCCATTATCCAGGCACAAATACAGTCTCAAATTACAGATACAAAAACCCAATTACACTGCCTGAACCGGGAATCGAACCCAGGAGTGGCCTCAGCAGTAGCGTTTGCGACCACTAGACCAACGCGAATGTAGTTTGTTTTTACTACAAAAGGGCCCAAATATTCGAACAATCCCAACAGCAAAGCTATGTTTGTTGGCGCAACATAAACATGTCACTAAGAACAGCCGATGTGAATGCAATCATAATGTATGACAGTGCGTAACTGCAGACACGTACCGTATCGGATTCTTTCCGTAATCTTATAAAAATAGGGTAGTTGGACGGTTGGACGTGATTCATCAATCCATACTTGTTTTTGCTTGTATAATGTTGGACAATGCCAAGTAGAAGTGAAGTGGAGACCCCTACTATTCCTTGATTAAAAGGTGACTCCAAACCTTGTAGACAAACGGACTGACCTATGTAAATTGAAATAAACAAATAAACATTTTATTATTTATATATTTATACTTTCATACAACCCATACCTACTGTAGTATGTACTGTTTACTATGTAAGTACATCACTAGTTAAGACAGAGTGATGGAGGCATATCAGGCATAACACTAGGACAGGTCAGCGATGGCGTCCGATAGCATAAAATATGTAAGTGAACTAAATCGTAGATTCGAGTAAAATATTGTTGTTACCTACTTACATTGTTTTATTGAAAACAACATAATACACCTACCTACTATAATATACTGTAATAATATTTTACAAACGTAAGTAACTCTCGTCCGTCGTCGGTTTGGTTCTTTTTTACACATCAACGCCTGACCGGATTTCGATGAAGTTTGGCACACGGGTAGACCATGACCTGGGTTAGGAGGACAAAGGTTACTTTTATCCCAGTAGGCTACGATCCCATGAAATAATTTCGACCACCACGCGGGCAAAGCCGCGGGCAAAATCTAGTCATCAATGAAAGTTATATTAGCAGAGATATTGAAAACCGCGGGGGGGAGTGCCGGTAGCATGGCGTCGTAGAGGAAGGGGGCATGACGTCAGATACACGCAGCATCAGTCCGCAGCCCGAGCCCTGTGCGCCCGCGCCGCCTCGGCCGCCTCTCAGCGCAACTAGTGCTGCTCCCACGTTCACTTTCTATTGAGCCATCAACGCACCGCACATTACGGCTCTACAGCTGGTGCCTAATTCATCCAAAATAAAGATGGCTGAATAAAACTACATTATAGCACATACTGTCCTCCTTTATTTTATTTTCTGCGCCTGAGTAGTGAAGTGCACTTTCGAAAATCCTTAGTTAAGGTTGATGAAGTTTTCAAACGTGTGCACTGTGTGCAGCAATACACACTGGGCTCATTTATCTAATTGTGTTGTTCGTTTCGAGACTAATTCAACAATTTAGGGCAGCCCATGGTTTAACATCGATTATTTTCATTGATCGCAGTTTATTCCTCCGCTACTGTGTGTTAGTGTCGGGAGCATTGGCGGTTTGCCATCGCAGTAGCCGTGACTCAACCATATAAACAAACCCGATTCTTGACTATGACGGGCTGCTGTGAGACGCGCTTCGCATATTTCAATACAATTAACGACTTGTAGCTGCTACACCAGCGATTTTTTGCCAGTCTCGTGTGAGAATACACACGATTTCACCGGGAAACAGCGTTGTGATGATACCTTTCGCTCGATTCGACGGCAGATAAAGAACAGCAAAAACAGTTGTCCCACTTCCCAATGACCTTCGTTACAACAGCTACTTACTAAAATACCCACATTGGTCTGTCAGTCGCAGTCGGTGTGGGCCATTCTTGCGAAGTAGTTTCAGGGATGACAATAAGTCATCATCACTTTTGAGTACACGCTAGTGTTCGTAGTAAAATAACAAAAGATTTCCTTCGTACATTCAAGCCGACATTGAACTTAGTGTTGTCTGCGCAAGGAAATTGGCACAGGACCAAATGCCAAGGAGCCGAGCTTTTAATTATTTTTTTCTCGCATTTTAATGAAATAGTGATCAAGCCCGTGACGTTGCGGACGTTTGGTGCTCTTCCGCAACCGTAAACCGCAAGCGGCAACGTCACCCAATCGTAATGACAGATGAAATAGAAATCCATGATGGCGGCTACGAGATTTTTGAGAAAAATTGCTACTATATTTTTTTATGCCACTGGACCAATTACTTTTCAAACCGACACCTGAGTTTCGTATCCTAAGTACAAATATGTTGTTGTGGTGACAATATTAACGATCAGTAATCTATTTAGGTAATAGATTACGTCGATACTGTCACCGTCCACATGGCTTCGCAAAAACTTGCAAGCCATTGTCTGAATCCCATGTGACGTACTAACGCACAACGGCCGACTTAACGGTCGTGAAAAAGTCCACGTCGATCTAAGCGCAATTTATATAAATAAGAGATGATTACCAAAACAAAAAAGTGTGAAAATGTAACACGATCTTAAGGCATAGAAACTGTAAAGGAACTGACAATGCGACCCTCACCCCTCGAGCCACGTGCGTCCCTTTACATGTTTTATGAATGAGCTTAACAATTTCTGCAACTTCCCTTCGTTACTTTCGAAACAAAACAGAAAGGTTATTATAAAAAAAAAAAACACTTCCGGAATATCGATGAGGCCGAAATTTGTACACTGCATGGAATCTTATAATATGGTGTATCTGTTGCAAACGTTGTTAGTTGTTTAACCTAGACCCTAGTGATGTACTTATTGTGTTTTTTTATTGTGTTCTAATTACATACATATTTGTGTAATGTGCAATTATTAGTTCTTCAGAATAAATATAAATACTTGCCTCTGTAAACGTGCTAAACAATTATTATAAGTAGGTATACTAGAAGAATATATGTTATTGCGATAAATTAATAAAAACATGAAGATCGAATTAATTACAGGAGCCACAAGGCATCGCTACGCTTGTTGAGTTTGATTTCTTAACCGCCAATACTTTATTAGCTTATTAGAATATCGCAATAAATAAATGCAACGCTCTGAGTAGTAGTGCGAAAATATTATATTTGTATAATATCTTATTACCATGGAAGAGAAAATTACGTTCCACAAAGATCAAGTCAATATAAATATTATAATAAACTAATAAACATAAAATGGTTATCAGTGTGATGCCTTAGGTATGTACCTACCTATAACTGATGAACTTCACTGAACACAATAGAATTGAAGTAACAATAGATTGTCGTGTGTCTGCGACGGTAAAATTGGACCCACATGGCTACAGAATTGTTTTACATTTGCTGATTTAATCCAATTATAGAAATACAACTCTTTATTGCATTTATAGAATTTTGCTCATCTATTTTGCAATCGAGAGCACTGATTTTAATCACGAGATCACTCACTAGCTTTTGTAGCTCGCGCACTACACCTTCTCAAGGGTCTTTGGGCCCTATTTATATTTTTAAATACGTAAACACTGGCTGGCTGGCTGGCTGTATACAATGTTTCGTAATTAGGCAATTAATAGTAGTCTATGGCATTTTGATGCTGTTATATATACCTACCTTATTGCAAACGTCGCCTGCGGCCCCGAATATTATCACACGAGTATTTTAATACAGCTATCTACCTAGAGGTTAGATAAAAAAAAATACAAATCGTGACAGATAGGGACTTACATCGAAATATCTGCATTGAAACGGTTCACATTTTGTAGTTTTGATGTTAGCATCTTTCTGTTGTGTAAAAAGATGTTTAAAAACAATATTCTTATTTTCGCTTCCAAAATACTGTCCATCAGCTTTGTAACAACATAAATATTCAATAGGCCAGAATGTGTATAAAAATCGCTGTCGACAGTGAAAATAAATGAAGGTTGAAATTTCTCCGTTCCTTGTGATCCTAACTTTAGAAAAAGCGTTCACGAAGCTAGCCGCGAAGGTTTCTGTAGCACCGTACAATATTTAACACCAAGTACATATTCTTTTAAATACGTTTCTTGTATGGGGATCCCCCTTAAATTTTTAAGATGGTAAGTATTATGTTTACAACGTGGTTTTTCTATATCATGTAACTTGTTTAGTATGTGGAATAGGGATTTAATAGTCTAGTATCGTGTAAAAAGAATAGACATTTCAATGAATTTTTCTAGATGCAAAAAATTGCTAAATGCAAAAAAAAGTCCCGTTGGCACCCTTTGGGTACGGAACCCTAAAAACGAACGCAATTGCAGGGTATTGTTCCAAATTTACCTGGCCTTATGAATTGAAAAGGATGACTTCAGAAAGTAACTTGTGTCGCGGAGTTAGGTGCCTACTTTTACCTGCTATTGAAAGATGAATCATAGTTTCACTTTTTTCAACATTGATTTCGGCTTGTTCGGCAGTTATTCGTATCGACATCGCATGCTAGGTCCTACAATAGTACCACTAATTCACGCACGCGAAGTCTTTTAATAACTAGACACGTAGCGAGCTGCTCGTGATATTCAATTCGATATGGTTTCACTTCTGAATCTGATGAGTAGGTAGGTACCTACTTCTGCCGCAGATAACGCACTCGCCAATACTTTTCTTTCGCAGTTGGATGGATTCGTTTTTGTTGATAGGAGAATGCAATATACTTACGTATTAATTATTACTTACTTAATCAAGTTTGCTGCCTATAATAAATTCTAGCGCCTGGCTTATCCGCGATTTTTGCACCAATGCTTTATTTCGAGTCTAGATATCACCACTGCTCTCAAAAAGGTAAAGGAAAACGTCGTGAGGAAACCGGCATGTCCTAGAACCAAAAATTCGAGGACAAGTGACATCTACCAACCCACACTGGGCCCGCTCCCTCCTACCGAGGAGGCCTGCTGTGGTCCAGCAGTGAGAACATTATTGGCTGATATTTATGTAGGTATGTTATGTAGGTAGGTGCTTACCCACCCCTATTAGGGAAGTGGTGGAAATATTAATATTGCGCTCAGGTCAATTATGCAGACCACCTACTATGAAATCGCGATATGTTCATTATCCGAGTCATCAGTACGTACCGTGTAGGTACAGACGCCAGCACATCAAGCTACTACTATCTGTCAAATATATTTAATAGATTTTCAACTTTATCGGTATAGCATTAGGTTGATTGCGAAAATTTGATAGTTTCGGGTAGCTTGATGTGCTGGCGTCTTTACATTACAGCTAGCTACATATCTATTCCATTCAATCAACAATGCAACTTTTTTGACTGATGATTTTTCAAAAAGATAAAAATAAATAAATAAATAGATGTAGGTACATACCTACTTTATTTTTTTCTATTCGACGTTTCACCTAGGGAGAGGGTAGCGGAAGAACCTACGTCCAAAATGACATACGGTTTTTTTTTTAGTCATATATTTTTAATTTCCATAGTTACAATCAGTTTTTAGTTTTAATATTCATATTTGGGTCATTAGTTTTAACTAACATAAACTTGAAACTGAATATGAACCATATAAAAAATATAATTTAAATTAATCACAGCGTCTAAGGAAATTCTTTTGTCCGTATAGAACAGAAGAAATGACATACCTACTTACATATTAAACACGAAAATAATGAAGTACATATTTTATGGACGAAGTTTTTAATCTTCTTGGGTACATTAGCACATGATGTATGATTTGTATGAGCCCAAAGAGAACAATGTCGCACTGTAGCCAGGCTCGAAACGGGAAAAGAGGTCGTTACAGTAAATGCATGCGCAATCATCATCGTGGACCGTTCGACGCAGCTGGAAAGTCTTCTACATCTGAGGCCTCATCGTAATGAGTACCTGTCTTCTTCGTTTTCCTGACTGCTTTTTGGGATCATTATCGAAGTCTGAGCCATTATTGATATGTCGTTTTACCTCGAATTTAAGTATGTCATTTTGCCCCACATGTCAAGACAATAACTAAGTCATAATTTCTTTCTACACAAGATATTTATATTCATTCTTATAAATAATTCAGTGTAATGCTACACTACTTCAATTTACATCAAAATATGTAATAAAAACCACGTAATACTCGCCAAAAACGAGACGAACTCCATCAAAACAAAAAAGCTTTTACGCGCACAAAACGCATTCGTACCCGTTACACCTGCGTGACTGAGTCAATGGCGCTAAAAACTTGACAGGTATGCCAACATGGCTTTCTTCACGTGATGTTATGAAAACTGCAGCATTGTAACCCACCAAATTCGAAAAAAGCCCGGTGTGTCATTTTGTCCGTACCTATATGTCATTTTGGACGTACTTCCCCTACCTATAGTTACCCACCCTAATTACCCATGTTCGTCACTATGATCTCACTATAACACAATTTCTTTGGACACTAGGCATTTTAATTAGTCTTTAGCTCATCATCATCATTATGATCCAGCCACCCACCTTCACCCACTGCAGCTGGGTATAGGATTCCCTTTTCTTGTCTTTAGGTACATGTAGGTAAGTACTAATATACAAAAAAATAAATGAAAAAATTAAAGAGGTTAGCCGTGAGTTGGTGACTGACTGGCTCATCATCACTGTGCCGAAACTAGTGAAGTAACAGAACAGAAAAGAGAGGTAACGATTTTAGAAAATGAATCCCCCAAAAGGGTGTAAATGGGAAATTTTGGTTATGTAGGGTGGCCAGTTTACCACCAAGCCAACGACATTCCAAAATACCCTCATGAATGTTCAGCAGTTGTTTATGTTGAAGAAAACTTAGCTCAAACGAATACCTACATTTTGTTCGACAAAAGTTCCACTTTCAGTCCCTAAAAATTAAATAAAGCAAGTATGGTAGAGACTTCCTATTATGAGTTTTAAAAACTCTTATGAAACATTGGCTTGCATTACCTAATTTCCGACAATTACCAATAGGAATTTGAAAATATTGTCGAAAACGAGCAATGAGAATCTTTTTCCACACATATACAATCTGCACCTCCCATGTTATCTCTCCACCACCCTTGATTGACTGGTAGAGAATTCCAAAGGCATTAAGACCGCCTTTGTATTTTTTATGTTGCATAAAGTTTAATAAAAATAAAAAATAATAATAAATGACGCAACTTGCGCCACAGCGTCTTGGAGCAGCCTGCATCACAGCATAGGTCAAACCATGTTAGGAGCTCAGTCAAGGCAGTTCCCGCCTACGTACATGGCGCAATTTGTGCGCCTAGAATGAGTTTTCGACGAATCGTTTCAAGTGATATCTGAGAAATGTTTGTATCTTACTTGGGTATTTAATTCAGACACAGTCATACAAAATATATCTCCGTTACAGGAACTCTACCATGTGACAAGGTCGAACACTGCTCGAATCCTTTATCAGGTGTATGGGTCTCTTAACATATAAGTTACACTGACACAAAACAAAGCCGAAGGTCCCGAAACAATTTTACCCGTCGTCTTTTTCCACTAACTGAGGAGCAGTATGATGTTCTTCATGCAACCGATATGTCTCTATCTCTATGCTTTTCTGTGGTATCGGGCTGTTAAAACGGATTCCACACAATAAGCTCAGATAGAGCTTATTGTGTGGAATCCGTTTCCTAGCCGATATCGCACGAAATTGCCGTACGAAAAGATGGGTCAAGCTTGCTGAAAAAAAAGAACCAAGAATCGTTTGCCGACATCCCCTCTAGTCGTAGAGGGAATGTCGGGAAACGGATTCCTGGTTATTTTTTTACACGACTTTTTAGTCTAACCGGAGTACGGTTAGACTAAAAAGTCGAAAAAGGTTACGCTCTACAAAGTCAATCCAAGTCAAGCCACTTAGGGCGAAGCAAATTGTGTGTAGAGAGGTATCCAACGTCACGACTTCGTGAAGCCCCAAGAACACTTGCCTCCCGGTCGTGAACTGCTGTGGCGTATTTAGAAAGCATTGAATCGGTGGCATACCCAAATAGGCCACATCAAACATAATCAGGCGAAATGGAGCATTATTAATAAATAAATAAATTATCGGTTTATCCAACACCCAGTGCGAGTTCATTGCTCCAGATTAGACAATGCCACTACATCTGCTGGAGTGCCCTAAGTGTCCGTCCACCTGCATCCTTGACGACCTGAACAACGCCTCTGACGCCGCAATAAAGTAGGTAGGTATTTAATTTAATATCCTGATTCAATTGGGCACCTACTTACCGAAAAGTGAAGAATATCATGTTTGTCGTTCATGAGTACACGCATTCGATAAATTCCATTCATGCCAGGAAAGCATCTATTTGATGTTAAATTAAAAGCATTCAATGTAATAATACCTCTGCACCCGCATTGATTGTTTCCATGAGAACGTTCAAGCCATGAGAACAGAGAAGAGTACCGCGCCATTCTGTCGTTCGTAAGTAAACAACGGTTTCATTATTCGAAACTGCATGTAGCTACTACTGTGCCAGTGTTAATAATATTCTGGCATTGTATGTAACACAGATTTCAAGAGGTTTGATTGTATATTAAAGCGTTATGGGAACGTGCTCGAATTATTATTTTTGCGGCACTTGAATTATGTTACTCAACGTTATGGTATACCTTATTTTTATTGGAGTGACGTAGCGTATGTTAGGTTGGTTATTTATAGCCGCCCCACACGCAGCAGCAACGCGCGAGGTGCGCGGGAGACTCGACGAGACGCATCTATTCCAGGCGAGACCTTGCATGCTCCTCGAAAACATTTCCAATACTTACAATAAGAAAGCGTAGGTATCCTTTAATTGGATGTTAAAAAAAGTTTTAAGATAACGGTAGGCAAATGGTATTAATATTGGACGAAGTTCTGCCATAATGTACCAATCCACATCACCATGTTTTAGAGAAAACTACGTTTTTAGGTTTCCGTACCTACCAAAATGGTATAACGGAACCCTTATGGTGAAACTCGGTTTGTCTGTCTGTCACAGCTCAAGAACTACTGATGCTATCAACTTGAAATTTTGAATAGTTTTAGATGACGCGACGTTTGCCCAATTATTTTGCAAATAAGTAAGAAAGAAATAAAAATACATATATGTATTTTTTTGCAACAGGGACTGAAAGGGGGTCTGAAAAATTGAAGTGGGGCTACTAGGGCATGTGGGGTATCATATGAAAAAGAGCATATGTGCAGTTTTATATATGTACAGTCACGAGCATAAGTATGTATACCTACACTTGGCTTTATTCAAAGACGATTTTCTCCTTCAGTTTTGAATGAAATTTTATGTTATTACGAATAAAGTATTTTCGAACCCATAGGTTTGTGTAAAGTGTAGTGTAAGTCGTATTTCAACGTTGCATTCGTTATTTCACGAAAAAATCGCAATTGAAAGTTGCCAAGTATTGACATATTAGTGCTCGTGACTGTACAGTTTGCACATTTTCAAAAAAATTATTTTTTAGGCTGCATAGTTTTCGACTTTTGATGAAAATGTAAAAAAAATCTCTAATTAACACACTTTTTCAGAAATCATCAACAAAAGTTATATTAGTTCCACTATCGGTCAAGAGATGGCGCTGACATAAAACTGCAATATTCTACACCGCAGTGCACAGTGCAGGGCTGCCAGATGTACGATTTTAATCGTACTCCTACGATTGTTTGGCATTTTTACTCATGTACGATCGCTAGACCAGGATCGTACGGAAAATGTACGATTTTTACATACCTGGCAACATTTCATAATGAAACGAATGTGCTCCACTGGCAAGTATGAGTTTCAGGAAATTCCCTAACAACCTAACGCGCACCTAGATCTTTTACTTGAATGAAGACTCTTTGCATAGTCATTTAAAGGCTGTATTTGTTTGCATTTTTACGAAACTTATAATTTTTTTTCTTTCGGTAATAACCACAGAACATTTGTATAAATCTAATAAATAGTTTTATTGTATTTCTTTTCTAAAACTAAACGAATTTTAGTTATTTTTCATAAAAATTTTGTACTTCTAGGTTGTACGATCTTTTCATTTCAAAATTTCCTTAGCATACGATTTTTTTGTAGTTGGCGTACGATCGCACCTTTTTTGCACCTGGCAGCCCTGGCACAGTGTTAAAATTCTCTGACGAATACAGGCCTCGCCGATGAAAATTATAAAACATGATGGTACGGAACCCTCGGTGCGCGAATCCGACTCGCTCTTGCCCGGTTTTTTAGGCTTGACATTATACCTTATGCAACGAAAATCAACG
The DNA here is from genome assembly GCA_927399505.1 of Luperina testacea. Lineage (NCBI taxonomy): Eukaryota > Metazoa > Arthropoda > Insecta > Lepidoptera > Noctuidae > Luperina > Luperina testacea. The sequence goes on from OV656756.1 coordinate 13,213,781, forward strand.
ATGTCTCAAAATAAAGCGCATGTCAACTGCTGTGATTGGTTGACTGAATTGTCAATAGCTAACGATCACCGAAAAACTCGATTAACTTTGACACTGCTGATTTTCGTTCCAGAAATCGGGCGTAAGACGAGAATTACTAGGTAGGTAGGTACTCACATAATCCAATAAACTATTTAAATATATGGCAGGTAGGTATATTAAATCGACAGCGGTATACAAATGTGAGGGCACTATGTGACTTCATTACATCCATTTGAATGAATGAACAAGTTCGGGGCTCAAGTGCATGATATTATTATGCATATTAGTTCCCTATCCGCTCTGCCCGCAAGTCCCTTCAATGGTTTGGTGACGATCGTGACGACGACAGTCAAAATACAAAGATATTATGTTGAAATCTACGATTTTATAGGTAGGTAGGTACCTGAACTTATAAGGTTCAGGAAAATTCGTTGCGGTCAAATTCTTTGGCACATGTTTAATTTATTAATCACACAGCCTCATTGTAGGTAATTTTACACTACATAAAATAATGTTTACATAGATCGTGAATTCCAGTAAATTCTTAATTTAACTGATTCTGCCTTATTTATCAGATCAATGTAGTAACCTTTTGAATGACGACTAATAAAGAAGTATGGAAGAAAAAAAAATACATGTTGTGCCGACCCCAACTAAACTGGGTTATGGGCAGGAGAATGATGAATGTACTACCTTTTGAATGCAGTACTGCTATTTCCTACTTCACCAGTGCCGTTTCAGATTTCAAAATGCAAGTCCAATGCAGACATTCATCACATGAACCATACACGTATGTATGATCCGATTGTGAATTAACATTCAGGTGTAGAGGTATCAAAGCTAGACGAGGGGAAACACTGTGTAGATATTTCCCTTTGTGTAATGTAATCAATAACGCAGCCCGCGGCCCTCGCCACTCGTCTGGCAATGTAACTAACTGTATAACTACTCATGCACAATCTAGTTGGAATTGGGAACCTATCAGAGACAAGTAGATAATTATAGTAATAGCACATTATATCTATTATTCATGTTTACGATTAGGTTATCTCGTAATAAAGAGAAACAAATCCAATAGGTACCTACTGTTATTCTAGTGTACCTAAATTAATAAAATAATAGTAAATTGTTTAATAAAATAGTAATAGACGGAAAACCCGTTATTATCCGGACCGGATGTCTATAATTATATTCTGGTAAACATCGTTTTTAATAAATACTGGATCCAAACACAAGGCAGTGTGTTAAACCAAGTTTCAAGTTCGGTCGGAGAACAGGACGAAGCACACCCGTGTGTTATTCGGAGACAAATTGTTTGGAGCTACTTTCGATCAAAATAGCAGCACTGTATAATTTTTTTTAATCCACTTCTTTTCAACACTTTCCACAAAGCTATCAAAGTGACATGACCATAGAAATCTAAGTAATCTTTTATTAGACACATGACCTCCACCAATAGAAGTAGCGCCCGCGCACCAAAGTCGGATATAAAAATACTGACATTAGGTAGTTGATCTAATTTACTATAATGAATAATGACGACTATTACTTAGTTCACGGGAAAAACAGGTGCATTCTTTGTAGGTGATTACAAAATGGCTATTCCAGCCAATGCATTTAGCCTACATTTTGACTTTGAATCAATCACGGAAAGCTAACAACAAATCTAAATTATTGTAACTGGTTCAAACAAATCGTTAGGGACAATCCATTTTCTAATAGGTACCTACATATTTACCGCGTTAATAAAGTTAGGTACAATAAACATTAGCAACAATGCCTCAAACGAAGCTTTGTAAACGTACTAAACAGCTAAACTCCAACTAGGCGAGTTCAAAGAGTAGTACAATATAGCAGTTATTCAAGTCATGAAAGTAAAATTTTATGTCCTGTTTAGTTCCGTCGGTAAAGATGGAGCCAGTGGCTAGTAACTAATCGATGCACAAGGAAGTAAACACGATATTACAACACCCTCCTGGCAACGTCCGGGCGAATTAGCTCCTATCTGGGCCACTAACGGCACATAAGCAGTAGTAGCGCACGAAAAGACTTAGGGTCAGCGTACACCGACGGAGTAGCGGCGAAGAGCAGTCTATCGGTTGCAAGACACACTGAGCGACGAGCGGACCTCACAAAGCCGCCACGTCTCCGACGTGCGACGCTTAACAAGCACATTCGCAGTCAAATTTGAATGGCGTAAATCCGTATTTCATTGCAACAGACTCTTACCTAATTGTAATAAAATTTAAATTAGAATGAGTGCCGTGACTTTGATAAAACTCTCGGCAATGATTCTAATTTATATTATCTATTATTTATTCTTACCTTACCGAGATGAGTTACATTACAATGACTTTACTAATGGTTTTACGTCAATCGTGAATATCTTACCTTACAGTCTCGCTCTACGCTTCCATTTCAACCGTATGCCATAGTTAATAAAATAGACTTTCAGTTATTAATTTATTATTGAAGGATTCGCTTCGCCGGCGCCGCCACTCCGTCCGTCTGCGCTGACCCTTATGATAACGTGCTACTTGAGCTATAGATTGTGATGGTCTACAGGAATTAGTTCACTACCGAATTTCAGTGATGTAATTGAATCTATGTTTATTATTTAACCCGTTTTTTTTCTTCAATTAATCCCTAGTTCATAAACAGCATGTCGTTGTGTGAACAACCTTCGCAACCTTGTTTCTGTGGGCATTATAACGATGCATAGGTAGAGATTGTTGGTTACGTCGATACCTACTTTAGTGCTGTAGAGGTCACCCAGCGGACCGTGTCATGAAGTTCTTCAAGTATTGATAAAGTTAAACTAAATCCAAACAAAATATGCATTTGATAACAGGAAGTTCGCTTTTAGTTTAGTGACAAACTGACAATGCTTCAATTTTCCGTAGAGAAAATGTATATTTTGTCGCGTTATAAAAATCTTATTTTCACACAAATACATAGTTCATTCGTATTTTATGAGAAGAAAACTTACAGTACCTAAATAAACATACCTTTACATAACTTTAATGAAGCTTGAAAGAGGTTACAAGTGTCAAGGTTTTAGGAAAATATTAAGTTCATACCTACCTACATTACCTATGTAGGTAGGTACTTAATATTTTCCTAAAACCAAGTTCCAAAACCAAGTTCAAATTCGATCAGATGCCAGGAAATACTTGAAAAATGGATTAGATACTAATTTGTAACTGGAAACACATAAGAACAAAACAAGAGCGATTAAAAAACTAGATAACACGTACGGTAATGTTTATTTACACACGAAAAACATCACTATAGACGTACTGTGAATAGGTGTTTCGTTTGAGGCGAAAAACGATTAAAAGGTTAAAATTATTTCATGTTATTTATTTATTTGAAATTATAAGTAGATCATTATTTCGCAAAAATATTTAGAGAATGATCGTTTCATTTTACGATGATGTTCTTCAAACTACATTTTAGATTTTTTCTGATTACTGTCCGATAGCCTATTAAATTACGCGCAACAGTGTTATAGCAATAACAAAGTAGATGAGTATTGCAGAAATGAGGATAGTTGCGCTCACCGTACGTCACGGTCCAACAGCTGGTTACCGTTTAGCAGCACGCGCCAAGAGCCCAGTCGTTTACCCGTGCCACTTGGCGATTGCCACGAGGAACCATCGCGTTTTAACGTAGCAATATTCCAACTAATGAATGCAATTACTGCCGAGTGTGCTTATTCCATCTCACAAAAGGAGAATGGTCATCTGTGACCCTGGCCCGACACGAATCCCGAAACCTATTCCAGTTTTTTTGTCATCTGGGTGCGTGCCTCTGTCTACCACTACGAGCGCGACATACTTTTTGTAGGTCCTACAATCGGTCAGATTATTTCGCCCTATGTTATTTAGATCGACTTTTTGTAGGACGTGTGCGTTGCACTATTGCCATGCCATCAGTAGGTACGTTCTATTTTTCTCCTACAAAAATTTGTCACCTAACCGGACGTGTGCGGGCAGCCTTAACAGCCACCAAACAAAACAATCTCGCTGCAGGAAAGTGTAACAAATATTATATGGCTAGCACTTGAATAGTGCTTTTTTTACCGACTTCAAGTTAAGGTGGAGGTTATGCATTTGGCGATTTTTTTGCATGTTGGTATGCACACCGATTTCTCTGTTATTCTAAGGCGATTTACGTGATTCATTTGATACAAGAAGCCGGCGCGGCGCGGTGGTCCCATATACATTTTATTAACTTAGCTTGAGAACTTTATGAGATGGCTGCAATATGTTTTTCATCAACGTCGTATATGTTGATGTTATACATTCTAAGCGTAAGTACCAACACTGTTGCAGATTATAAAGTATGTACCTATGCTTACGCGAAATAGAGTACAATACTCTACGAAGTACGGCTGGCAACCCTACTTCGGCCCGACCGAAAATCTGTTTATTCGAGATGGTTTTAGAGCTCTCTGGTTAGTAGAAAATTGTCGAAGGAATCGTGACCTCGATTTTGGAGGAAAAAATTTAAAGAATTAGCCATCTGATTTGACTCAATATTAATAAGCTTGCTTATCCCATAACTAAAAAGAATATATTACGGTCGCGACTCAATATTGTGATCAACATACCTACAACTTGACACTGACCTGCAATTTGCCAAAAAACGTAAGAAAATTTAAATTTCGCAGATACTGGCGCTATTGCCGCAAGTTCAATAGTTTGGTTAACCACAGAAATAACTAAACCTTTTCGGTTACAGCTAAATACCTACAAAGTTATTTTCGAGGTCGATAAAGTGCATGGGTAAACATTTATCTTAACTACGGAACTGTACTGTGCGTGGTCCGACACGCACAGCGCACTTGACCGGTTTTAGCAATCGGAACTCTAAAAATACTTTCTTTATTGAGTTCCTAGAGGTGACGAGATCAGAGTAAAAAAAAACGGATGCCGAGGTTCTTTTCCCCTTCTTTTCTGAGTAACATAAAATTCGACGAATGCATATTATTGCATAATAATGACCTGTGTGCAACCATTCACCACTTTGGTATTTGGTCTGTCTGCTTATCCATCGTTTTCGAACATTTGCAATTGTTCGCTTTTTTTTTAGATGCCACGTTTTTTATTTATCTCTAGAATTTAAAGATTTAGATTTCTATTGCCGTTGGTAGCTGACACTTGCAGATAATTAGGTATAGAATTGCAAACAAAAATTAATTCACACATAACAGGAAATCATCTATGTAAATGAAGACATGACACTGAACACAAACATTATCCTAAATACATTCCTATTTGACAAGCTGTCCAATGCGGTATAATAACTAAAAAATATTTAGAGATACTGAATAAATGTTATTTATTGCAAACCTTATTCCTTTTTTTTTTGAGTAATTTTTGGTCTGAAATGCACTTGACTACAATAGGAGTGGATGAAAACCAAGTTTTCGACACTGCACTTCAAGAAAAACTCAGGGCACCAGCAACCTAATTGTATAACATAGGTTTAATCCTAATCTGAGGATTTTGAAGGACAACCCTAATCCATTGCTTCGTATGTTTGAAAAATTTGTCTGCTCAACAACATAATGAACAAGGTTGAACTGTTGAATTAAAAGGCATTGCAATCAATTGCCATTTTATGTCCGTAGTGCAATTACCCTGATTGGTTTCAGCCAATGAATATTGAAAAAAAAAAGACATTTGTTTGACACTTCAGGTGATTATGGCTAGAAGGCTGATTGCAGATAAAAGGAGTTCATATAAGCTGCTTATTTAAATTTTATGTAATAAGATTGTCAACAATCAGCAGCAATGTCATACCAGTTGCACACTGTGCAATTGAATCCACGTTGTGGATGATATGATCTGCACAGTTGAGTGCCCACTCGGTATGCACTGGGCAATTAATTGCCAACAACTGTTCAACTATCTACTTAAAATGAAATTAAGCAGAACATGATTACATTCAAGAGAAAGGACTCGCACAAATAAATCTGTGCCATTTGTTTATGAAAATAAAAATATTCTTTTGTATTAAATTACTAAATTGAAATGCAAACGTAATTTATTCGCTTTCTATTCAATATCACAATGTTATTGGTATAATTAATTATTATAAATAGTATACAAAACGCTACCAACACAACATTTAGTTAAACTGCAATGAAACAATTTGATTATTACAGAGAGAATGATTTTCTAAACTTATTTAAATTTTTTTAGTTGTCTCTAGAATGTAAATACAGGTTTCACTGTTTGTACTAAAATATATCATGTAAATTGTGTAATATCAAAATGGATTGGTTACCTTATTTACTGAAGAATAAAACTTCACTTTTCAATCTCCCACTTAAAACTTTTATTATAGGTATTTTGTTATATGTATTATCACAAATCCTGGTAGACTTTAAAACACAATCACGCAACTGACAAAACATACTGCTTTCCTTGATTACTGATTTTTCATAAAAACATAATTTACACAATAAAATATAATCTGCGACATCACTTAAGTGTAAGTTCCTTCTCATCCTCGCACACCACTCTACACAATCATTAGTTTATTGCATATTGGATGGCTTTTTAATTTTCTAAATTGTCCTTGCCCTTCAACATCATTAATCTCATAAAATTATATACAAAGTTGACTAATATTACTTTACATTACATGTTTCTGCTTCAGACACGGCTATTGCTAGTGTCCGCAAAATATTATGAACAACAAAATGAAGCTTGTTTTTTTTTTGCATTTGAGTAACTATTCATGCTCCAATAAGGATAATTGTTCACATTATAACCATTATTGCGGGAGTATCTACCAGTAATAAAGTATGAAAATATAAGTAAAGCACCTTGATTGGACAATGGTATGTATCAACGATATTAACAATGTGATATGACGCGCATCGCGGCCGCCGGGGCCCCAGCGGCCGGGGCCGGCGCGCCGTCGCCGAGTTCCCCACTGGAGACGGCCGGCCGTCGAGCGGAGGCAGGCACGATCCTGCCTCGCTTTTGCAGTCTTACGAGAAATAAATGCCACATTACACTCTAAATATTAAAGCACTGTACAACAACAATAAGTTTTCTTTTCTTTTTCGGGGCTAACGTTCATTTCACGCACTATTTCGGCGAACATTTCGTTGACGTTGGTGCGGCTCTTAGCGGAGGCCTCTACAAAGGGGCAGCCCCACATCTGTGCGAGCGCCGAGCCCTCCGCGTTCGACACCTCGCGCTGGTGCTCCAGGTCGGCCTTGTTGCCCACCAGAAGGATGGGCACGCGCTCAGATCCTTTCACGCGCGTTATCAATTCCTTCATTGGCTTGATGTCTTGAAACGTTTGATGATTCGTTAGTGAATATACTACAACGAATCCTTGTCCATTTTTTATGTACAGATCTCGCATTGAAGCGAATTGTTCCGTGCCGGCGGTATCCAATATTTCTAAAACACATGGTGAATTGTCTACTTCTATTTCTTTCCTGTAGAAGTCTTCTATTGTGGGGTCATATTTCTCCATGAAACATCCTGACACGAACTGCACAGTCAAAGCACTTTTCCCGACCCCACCCGAGCCCAACACGACCACTTTGAATTCGCGCATTATTGTGTTCCTCAAATCACACTTGCTAGTCTACACAACGTTTTAGAAACGTATTCTCACTATGTGCTATAAAAATGTCATTGCTATGTTGGTTTATGTTTATGACTCACTCGGATACGACCACTGAGTAATGTACACATCTATGGTACACATAAAGCAAGCTAATTGATAAACAGCGACGCCATTTTAGTTGGATGAGTGGCGAAACAACTTGGACTGCATCGCGACGGTATTACTTCAAAGATACAAACGCGGAAGCAAACATCTACCAACTGACTTGTTCGCTGCTAGCTAGATTCAACAGCAGCAGCAGGTTGGTCAATGTAATGCAATGGTTTGATTGGTTGGTGAATGGAAAATAGTACCAGAAGTATGCTAGTGTTACCAACACAAATCAATATATTCTACTGAAACGGTAATAACAATGCCAGTTAATTACCTTAGGTAATCGTGAAATAGAAGTACGACCATGTTGCACTTATTTAAAAAAACTTTTTAACAAAAAAATAAACAACGTAAAAACTTTTTAGTTAACTAAGCTCATATATGTATGAATAAAACTAAGTAAGTACCTAACTCATTTTGAGACAGCGTCAAACAAACAAAAAAAGATAACTATTAATTAAACAAATAAAGCGTAAAATTATTGCAGGTTCATTGATCTTCCTTAATCATTTGTTTGGTTCCTCGCTTTTCTGTTTATGTTTTCGTCGGTTTAATAATTATTACCCCAGCTAAGTAATTCTTAGCCACTCATTCTTTATTAAGAATGAGTGGGTAAGAAGAGTGGTGGGGGGGGGGTGGGGGTGGTGAGTGGTGTGTGCATCTTATTAGATGAGTGAAAGAAGCCTAAATACTATATAACTGCTGTAAATTGTTGAGGAGCTATCTCACCTGTTTTCCGTCTCTATCATCAGATCAACTCACTATAATGCTTTAATGTCTTCAGAACTACATTAATCGGTTAAAAATATGTTCAAAACGATTGGTTTATACATACTACACTAAATCCCTCAATTTAAACATTAAAAGATTCCCCGTAAGAAAAGAACTTATTCTATGTTGTCATATTACCAATTGGTAGTTCATCTCAAAGATGGCAACATTTTACCGGAAACAATTTTTTATGTTTGTGTTGTCTACTCTGTGTTTCGTTCAGAAATATCATGAACTTCAAAGAAAAAAAATAGAATAGAATCGTGGACTAAAAAGAGTAATATTATTCTGTTTGGAAAAAATTACTAGCCTATCATTATCAGCCTATAATGTTACCACTGCTGGGACTTAAGCCTTTTCCCTGCGAGAGGGATACAATACAATAATGATAATATTATGATGATAGATTTGATAAATATTATAATATTTACTGTGAGAAATTATATAACAAAAGAAAACCATTTAAAATGTTTTTGTAAAATAAAGAATCCATGGAATTAGTAAGTATTGTATATTCTCTTCATTGCGTAAATATTAATTCCAACAAAAAACCCTTCGCTGTGTTTGTTTAGAAGCAAAAGTATACTGTTGTGATAATATTAATACTTAAATAATTCAAAGCCATCTAGCAACAAATAAATCGCTGCATAAAGCTACGTGAACACACCGTTTTCAAAATCACCAGTGACTCGTCGACTAAAGTCATTGCATGACTGCATGTGTACTTACTATATGGCCACTGCGCCCACAGCTGCCACAGCACAGGTCGGACATTGATGGGCACAAATCGCGAGTGAGCTCTGCGTGAAAAATGCCCTGTACACTCGCAACGTTCACGGTTTCGTTCGCAATTACGTTTAAGTAGCGGCGTGTTTGACAGACATATTGGTCATCGAAGTTGCTGTTGTCGTGACTCTGTGCGCCCTAGAGTTGGTTTTTGTGGTTATTGTTGCTCTGCTTGTTATCCTTCAAATAGTGCTAGCTCATGGGCGTTATTCCACGAAACACTCATTTTTTTTGTAACATCGTTTCTCGTCACAACTCACGACGTCTCACACGCTACTGCGAAAATAGCCGATGCGTTCACATTTGCGCAGTGCGAACTAAGCGCGAAACCTTTATTGCGGGACATATATTGTACCGATATCAATCGGGGAACGCCGCGAAGCGCGAACGCCAAGGCTCGAAACCATCTACAGTAGCGTTTCACGGGTTTCACGGGCTTTTGCACCACAAGTGTACAGCCCGCTTTACATTTACATTCAACGCCCGTGCTCAATTACCTAGTATTTAATCAAATAAAATTATGTTACTTGGTATAATAACAAAACACTTTTGTCTGTGGATGGACAAAAAATAATCCGAAAAAAATAAATAATTTTAAGGAGCAAGACAAAACTAGGAAGTAAGTAATAAATATTTGAGTTGAGTGTAAGAATAGTCGTATACACAGAGTACTTTTATATCGTATAGCTGTAAGTTGACTTTTCCCCAGAATTCATACTTAGAGAATTTTGTAAATTTGACTTTCAATCTTTCAACGTTTTCGTAAACATTTTATTGGCTACTATTTTCAGTGGCTGTCGGCTAGGGCTTATTTTAGACTTTTAGAATAGTAATAAGAATAGTTTGACAGTGTTAGCCTCCGCTAGGAGTAATAGTGTTCTGTGGTGTTATTCTTTGTTCCATGCTAGGCGGGGCGCCGGTAAAAATTGCAACACTCGCAAATTAATTATTGATTATGCATGTAATAACGAGTGAGGACATCAGGGACACTATCATAACAATAGTTGATAGAAATATATAGTCATTCTTAATATCAGTGCTTAGAATGAAATTATAAAATATATTTTATTTTATAGGTCAAAATGTCGCACAAACAAACACCCTATTCCCCGAATTTCCCACAATCTCAAGGATATGCTCCAACGTCGGATAATAAAGCTGAAAGCTATCCAATGCACCCGCAAGGCGGCTATCCAGGCCCACCACCTTCAGGCCCTCAACTGCCACCTGGAGCTCAACCACTACCAGGGATGCAGTCTGGCTTCCAGCCTGGATTTCAACCTGGTTTCCAACCAGGGTTTGCTCCTGGGTATCCACATCCTCAACCTGGGTACCCACAACCGGGATATGGCCAGGCAGGCTACCCTCAGCCAGGCTATGGTCCTGTAGTTCAACAGCCGGGACCTCAGGTACCACCAGGTAAGAAAACTAACATAAACCTTCATACATAAAAATTGGCCCACCCTGTGCTCTTCTTTTAGAGAGACAATATCTCAAAACGATTTCAGCAAAATCTGCACTTAGTGGTGCAAAATACCCTACATTGCACTGAATACTGCTTACTACTGCTTAATTTTTTTATATGCTTATGCTTTTTTTGAAGAAAACTTAGTTTATTGAAAAACAGTACAGCATTTTGATTCTCTATCAACACACTCCCCTTATTATGACAACTAAAATCTTGTTATTCTATAACAAATATGAGTATTAAATAGATGGTAATAATATATCCTGTAAAAGCCATGTTCTCTCTTTGGTATAGTCCTCCAACTGTCTCCATTTGACTCTGTTTTAGGTTATAAGTGGCACTGTTTTATCCCCTTTGTGAATAATGTATTACCTTGCACTACCTTTTATTTACTAGCTTAGACTATTAGTCCAGTCAAATAAGACTTTGAAGGTTACAATAATTCCCATAGAGCTAAAAATTGGTATGAATGTTCAGAATACTATTATAAATGAATTGTGAAAAGTCCCCATCAATCCCCCTTGTGCAAAAATTTTTATTGATGGTGAAAGTTTGCAAAAATAGGTTTTTCGCGTTTTTCAGCTAAACGATGAGTTTTACAGCAAAAATAGTTCAGACAAAAATTGTAGATCATCCGATTCTCTACAAAAAATGTATCCACACTTTTTTTTCATAATTATTGCCATTTCCGTGATATAGCGGTTGAAAGAATTGAAAAAAATATTTTATTCGTAATATGCACGTTAATGTACTTTTATCTACGAAAACATCATGTATGTAAGAAAAAACTTACATCTTTTTAGTAAAAGAGGTTAAAGACATAAGTAGGTACCTACTAGAAATAGGGACCTATTAGTTCAACCAGGTTTCAGACTGGCTAAAGTAGACTTATCTTTTATGGGGTACTGTTTAAAATGTTATAATAAAATACCTCCCCACATTCTTGAACTGAATGAGACAAAATTCAAGTCTTGTATAAAACGAACACTATGCAGTCAGGCATATTATAAGTTAGGGGATTACATCGCTGATAAAAATGCCTGGCTCAATGCCGGACCTGCTCCACGACCACAACTAATTGATTAACACTTGAAAATTCTGTTGGAGCTGCTGAAGATTGTAAGACTATCTTTGCATTGTATAAACTCAATTTCCTTTGTATTGTATAATTGCATAGCACAGATGTGAGTTCTATGTAAATACTATACTCTATGTACCATTTAACGGGTAATGTGTCTTTCATTGACTTGAATGTGCCCTGGCGGCTGATAGTATGTCATGCTCACACAAATGTCTCGCTGACGGTGGCGTGTGTGTTGGAACATTTAGCTCCCTTCAAAATGGTTGAGCTGAATGGTGCTGATCTATGCGTCATGTTCGTGAACGGGCGCCGTCAGTTGGCGCTTGTCATCACTTAGCTGCCTCGGCTTACTCGTGCTCTAGTACGAGGAGGACTTATTTTTGATGAACCAGCTTCTTCTTCTTCTTGGCGTCGTCTTTTTACGGTATCAATGCTACTTTTTCGAGTAAGTATATTTTTTTCGATACTGCACATGAATTTTTACTTATGTCTGGTCTTTTAGGTACTCCGAAAACTCATCACCTCTTTAAATACTTGCATCAATTAATGCTTTCATGCCGCGATCAACAGTAACAACTCCACTTTCAGTCAAAGGTTGACCAAAATGAAGCGGAATTGCGACATTTTTTTTAAACAGTAAAATGCACAAACTTTGTTACAAAATATAAGCGATAGCCACGTGTTGTCACTACGAGGAATGCTTAGGACTAACAGTATTTTGTTGAGTATGAGACCTTGGAAACGGAGCAGGCATACGAGCATCGCCACGCTGACAATATTGAATGGAAGACAGATGTTACTCAAGGCCATGCGACTAAATGAAAATAGGAGCGGAGTTTTTGACGGTCATTTATATTCTAAGAATTTTATAATTTGTATGTATAAGACAGGGACTCATATGTTTACTCGTATAACGGTTCAAAAATGTATATAAAAGTACATTAACGTGCATATTACGAATAAAATATTTTTTTCAATTCTTTCAACCGCTATATCACGGAAATGCCAATAATTATGAAAAAAAGTGTAGATATATTTTTTGTAGAGAATCGGATGATGTACAATTTTTGTCTGAACTAATTTTGCTGTAAAACTCACCGTTTAGCTGAAAAACGTGAAAAACCTATTTTTGCAAACTTTCACCATCAATAAATTTTTTTGCACAAGGGGGATTGATGGGGACTTTTCACAATTCATTTATAATAGTATTCTGAACATTCATACCAATTTTAAGCTCTATGGGAATTATTGTAACCTTACTTCTATTTTAAGGACTAATTTGACTGGACTATATGCACAAGTGACTAGGAAGTAGATACTTTTATAACATTTGGTCCTTACCAACTACACTATCGGTTAGGGCATACTGGTGATGTTTTTGTAAAAATAATCAGGTTCAATTCCTGGCTCAGGCAGAACCTTTTTGAAAAATAAAAAATGCAAATGGTCTCCTCATTTCTATTAACTCAACAATAAAAGCCTCATGAAATTGAAAATTTTAAACAATTTTCCTTTATTCTACCACTCTAAAAATTTTTAAACAAATATATGCAGGGTGGCTTGATTCAGGTGTCCAGAAGTGCATGTTTATTTTATTCATCAATGTGTGTATGTATGTTGTGATTAAAAAGTAGTCTTTCACAAAAAAAACCATTATTACTTTTGTTTTAGGTGGATGGATGACCATTCCGCAAGGACACAGCAACTGTCCACCAGGACTGGAATACCTTTCTATGATTGATGGGCTATTAGTACATCAAAAAGTAGAGCTGCTGGAGGCGTTTGTGGGTTTCGAAACCAATAATAAGTACACAATAAAAAATAGTATTGGTCAAAAAGTATACTATGCTGTTGAAGACAATGATTGCTGCACTAGAAACTGCTGCGGACCCATGAGACCATTTGACATGAAAGTCATGGATAACTTCAGGAATGAGGTACTTGAATACAAAAAAAAAACATTTTCTGTCTTATTACAAAACATGTAAGTTTAGTTCAAGCCAGTGTAGTCTTTGAGAAATGGCAAGTGCTTTATACATAAACTGTCTTTAAACTATAAAGTTCAAAATACAATAACAGACTCGAAGGTTTGGAGTTGGACTAAAGTCAGAACTCATACATACAATACTGTGATATCATCCTAAAATTATTTTGACCTTTGTAATAATTAGAGTCAATGAGTAACTCGGTTTTAAACTGCCATATCTGCTAAATACTGAAAAGCTATACCAAAAACTACTTATGAGAGTACTACTTGTAGTGAAATTAAAGCCCCTCTGATGATAATTTATTGGCAAGTTATTAATAGAAAACGACACAATATAGTGTTATAGTTCTGGTGCTAGCACCAGAACTAGAACACTATATTGTGTAGATGAAAGATGAAGGAACATGATTTATACATCCAGAGACTAGTCTCTGGATGTATAAATCATGTTCCTTCATCTTTCGTCTGGTTTGCCACATCATTCCATTAGGGAGCCCCTGACAGCACCCTAATTGAGCAACAGGCTTTTAAGCACAATCTGAATCATTTTGAAGGATATTGCTAATCAATTTTATTAATCATTATGTTCGACAAATTTTGTCTGCTCAACAACGCAATGGAACTGTCATAATGAAAGCCATTGCAGCAGCAATGCAGTGTGTTACGCAATTACCCCGTAGCTCTCAACAGCGGTGAGAAATCGTTTTTTTACAAGGTAATTTCGATGAAGTGGTGTCGGCGGACGCTGTTGCGCCATGTTCTGCCAATTTCCGGTTTAGAAAAGTGAAGTACGTAGATTTACTAGGTACATGTACAGCCGAGTTCGTCCTTTGACGATTAACAAGCAGGACCAAGCAGCCTACATAGTGCTGTGTCATGTTCTAATTTAAAAAATCTAGGGGGATCTTTAAAAACTGCTTTGGAAAAAAAATTACACAAGACAATTTTTTAGTAACTTAATGTGAAATTATTAACTTAAACCAGCTAAATCTATTCTTAAGGATTTTTTAAAGAAGCTACTTGGCAACTAGCCAAGTAGCTTCTTTAAAAAATCCTTACTATAATAACTTGTTTTTCTGGTGGCCTTGGTAAGTTTTGTAAAGGTATAAATTATGTTTTCAACACACTATCTAACTAGCTTGTATCTTGAAGAATATCATATATTTTTCTGATTTTGTTTACTGTAGTTGATCATATACTTTTAGGCATTAAAAAACTTGCGTTTTTTGCGTTTAAGTCCTGTAGTCCCCTTAAAAAATCCTAAAGAATAGGTTTAGTTTGTGTACAAATTCGTGTTTAGGTCTTGGGCCACATTTACTGCCAGTATTACTTTAATTCACAAATATTTCTAATGACAGGTGATCCATCTTCACCGTCCATTGGCTTGTGACTCGTGCTGGTGTCCATGCTGGCTGCAAAGCATGGAGGTTTCCTCCCCACCAGGCTCTGTGATTGGTTCAATTGAGCAAGAATGGTCCATCTGCAAGCCCTGCTACAGTATCAAGAATGCTGCCGGAGACACTGTCCTCAGAATCAGGGGACCGGTTTGCACTTTCTCGATTTGTGGAGATGTTGAATTCCATGTAAGTAAGTTAGTTTAAGCTATAATAATAATGTATTTTTCGGTGTAGCATTATACAGTTATACAGTTTTTCTCCTCATGTTGACCTATAGATAGGCCCAGGTGACGGAATGACTAGTGTACTGTATAAAGGTTTATTCAGTGGTAGGTACACAAAGTAGCAAATATAACTAAGATAAATAGGTTCTAAAATTATGGTGCGATCGCGGTCGTGGCGGACGATGCAGTGTCGTGCGGCCTGCGCGATGGTGTCGCGTCGCCCGGTCCCCGCGCCGCTCGTCGTCCATGTGTGTGTGATGTGAAGTGACGTGTTCACGTGTGTGTGAACAACCTAAATAAAGAGACTAGTCAGCAAGAAACTCTTAACCGCCTCTGTGCTCTAGTGGTAACACCACCTGTCTCAGACCCAGAGGTCTAGGATTCGATTCCCAGCAGGGGCAAAATTTTCTGCTTGGTTTGGTTGATGACAGGGCTTGTTTTAAGTCTAGCTAGCTGGCTAGCTACCGTCTTATCTAAGTCTGTCGTCATAACAACAATATTAACAGCATTACTGTTTCTTTTGAGGTAAGGTAATACGGGCTGGTATCCGCAATTCCACGTCAATGCGCGTATTTTGCGTACGGAAGAAAATATTGTTTATTTTGAGTTGAGATAAGATAGCTAGTTCATGTGTTGTACTGGTGGACAGTCACCTTTTCGCAGCCTAAGGCTAGGTACACACTGACAAATGGCTTGCTTAGCGCCTAGAGACTAGTGACTAAACATCCTTCTATACACTCTGGGCGACTAGCGATGACGCCAAGCGCGCAGTGCGGCCGGTTGCGAAAATTCTAGAGCGTTCGTTTCACTTCACTACTCGCAAGGTGACTCGCTAGGCTCTAGGCGCTAAGCCAGCCACCTATCAGTGCGTATGTAGCCTGATTGTAACTTGGACTGATTTGCTTGCGCTCGTCTTTATCCGCCACTTGTAACCATGTGGTTATTTTGTCGAGACTCCCTTGCAGCATGTGTGAGGCCATAACAGGATCTGTGTGGCTTGCCAGTATTGCAGTGTCATCAGCAAATGTTGCTGTAGTAACTTCATCAGCCTGCGGGAGATCTGCAATATAACTGTGTACCACACCGGTCATATTGCAGTTATATTGCAAAATCGTGACGTCACATCTGCTTCTTTCACTTGAAATATTCTTTCGGACAAGTAGGATTTCATTAGTGAGTAGTACTAGTGGGGAATGTTGATTTTCAGCTTATATAACAGACCCTTATGCCAAACCTCATCAAAGGCCTGTTAGATGTCCAGAAACACTGAGGAGCAGTATAGCTTTTGTTCTAGGCTTATCCTTATCTTGTCGTAGACTCGATGGAATGTAGTAGGATACTCCTGTCTGAAGACAAATTGGTGGTCGGGAATAATTTTCTCGTTATTTAGGATTTGTGATATGCTGTACATCAATAGCTTCTCAAAGACTGGAGAGAATTGGCAGAAGACTTATGGGTCTGTATCAAGATACTTTATTAGGAGGTTAACCTATCTTGTGTATCATTTGGGACATCTTCCAGGCCAGCGGAAAGTACTCATCATTTCAGCCGAAAGACGTCCACTGCTGGACATAGGCCTCCCCCAAGCACCTCCACTTAAAAAAAGAAAGTACTTAGGAAGTACTGGATTCTCAAAATTGCATTAAAGAGTGATATAAGAAACACGTTGGCTTTTCTGGGCAGCTGTTTCAGTATTTCTTTGATGGGAAGATCGTATCCGGGAGCTTTCTTGTCTGGAAGCTTTGTTATAAGCCGCCAGACTTCGCGTACTGTAATAGGGCGCGGGGTGGCGACATTTGGGAATCTTGTTGTAGGACGCTATCAACTAGTTACTCATTTGCCAAATTTACGGATTTGGTGTAAAGACTTTTGAGGTGCCATGCAAATGCGTGTACATTTTCCTGGGATGTTCGCGTCCATCCTGATGCGGTCTTAAGAGGAGGCCTAGCATTATGAGGCCTGTTATAGTTTTTAGTGAATTTCCACAATAAATAGTTCGTTGAAGCAGTGGCTGTTAAAGACTTCATTTGGTGTTCCAACGTCTCATTGTTCCAGTTGTATAGGATTTCTTTCAAGTCTCCAGAGGCTTTATTAAATAAAGTTTTATCCGCTGGTAGCCTACGTTGATGCCAAATTCTTCGAAGTCGGCGTTTATCTAGTAGAGCATTTTTAATATCTAGTGGATAGTTAGTATGCCGATTTTTTGTTTTGTTCTCGGTATTGATCCAAAAAGCTTCCTGAATGCACACTACTGCGTTTCACGCAGCGGTGTGCGGGAAACGGAATCAAATTCCACGCGCGTGTCGTTTTTATTGAATTTGTATGTAAAAAATCACGCGCGTGGGTGCGTTATCTGCGCCCCGCTGCGTGATGCGGTGCAGTGTGCGAATCGCCTAAGTGTTATATATTTTGTCGCCTCTTTCATCTCATCCGGAGTTTTTAATGTTATTTTTACTTGTAGGTATGTTCTTGTCAATGTAATCTCTGAGGGATTCCCAGTCGGTGTGCTTGGACGTAAGCATTTTTACTGTTTCCGATTTTATCAGCATAGTGCTTATTGTTAATATAACTGGGTTGTGGTACGAGGAGCTGTCGTAGCAGGATGCAGGCTTGAGGTAGTGCCTTTGTAGTCCTTTCAGTACAAAGAAGGCAAGGAGGTCTGGAATTTCGCTAGAGTCTGTTAGCCAGTACGTGTGTTCTCAGGTGGAGGATACCAATAGGTGGCTTATGTTTATGCTTGTTTTATTCTCTCTTCCTCGCGTTGTAGTGAGTCTAAAGCCCCAGCTAATATGTTTAGCGTTCCAACTGGAACGCTAAACATATTAGCTGGGGCTTTAGAGGTGGTGACTACCACCCGCAATGAAACGATTGTCGATACTCAGAATGTCACACTATCTCATCACGAAAGCGTAAGATACCGAGGGTTACATCTTAACCGACGTCTAGACGTCCGAAGAAACATCTTAAGACCAAGAGACACGAACTTAATATCCGTTACAAGAACCTACCCTGGATCATGGGACGAAACAGTAAACTGAGTACCGACAACAAACTTTTAATATAGGTACAGGGTTATTGGTAAAACATTAACAACCCCTTAAGAGGTCATTGTACCAGAAATCGCGAAAAAAATCAGCTGTTCCCTACATTTATGTTCGTATAACTCATCAAAATGTAGGGAACAGCTGATTTTTTTTTCACGATTTCAGGTTTGGTCCCATAGTAAAAGTTGTTCCCAACCTCTTAAGAGGTCATTGTACACATCATTATGATGTGTACAATGACCTCTTAAGAGGTTGTTAATGTTTTTCCAATAACTCTGTACAAAGTGATCTTAAAGCCAGTGTGGCTTTATGGAATCCAACTTTGGGACAGCGCCTGTAACTCAAACATTAGCATTATACAGAGAACACAGAACTCTATTTTGAGGTCAATTAGTGGCGTTTCTTGGCTTGTCACGAACTCTGAAATACACAAGGAGTTATCTATGAATTATGTCATGGACGAGATCAAGAACATCACAAAAAGGTACGAGGAAAGACTGTAAAGGCACCCCAACTATCTGGCTGCCGCACTGAAAACAAGAACTTACAGGAAAAGACTTAAAAGGAAAGACATCGTGTAGTCCACCCACACCTGTGTGGACCTAAGCACGAATACGTACGAGTAGATGGCTCACTGGAGTCACGCTCTTCCCGCCAATCTTCCCCCCAACTCATCCGCTAAAAGTAAACTGATCGCGGATTACCACAAAACAAAAAAAAAGTTCCTGTATGGTTGAAGACTCCGGGTGAAGCTTGCTTTCACCTTCGGCCTGATCATCATTTACCATCGGGTGAGATGAAGGCAAGGATGAATGAAAAAAAAGTTTGGTAGTTGGGTTGACGGCCCAGCGTTTGTCGAACATAGGTAGAATTGTAATAATCTACATTTTTAATTAATGTGCAATTTCAGGTATACTCCAAGGACGGCGAAACTAAAGTTGGTAAGATAACGAAGCAGTGGTCGGGACTGGCACGCGAAGCATTTACTGATTCCGATTATTTCGGCATTACCTTCCCCATGGATTTGGATGTGAAAATAAAGGCGGTTCTTCTTGGAGCTTGTTTCCTCATTGTAAGTAACTAAACCTTTTATTTAAATATTATGTGAAAAACAGCACATTTATTTTCGTGGCTAAGTAACAATAGCCGCATGGGCCGATCGATCAGGTTAAGCTACGTTTGTCGCGATTGGACCGTGGTTGCCTCGGAAAGCACATTAAGTCTTTGGTCCCAGCTGTCATTCTTGAATCTTTGACAGTCGTTACAAGCCCGAAAGACTGACAGCGAGTATCATATTATTACCCATTAACGGGGTTGTGCACAACTCCATATAAAATACTGGTATTCAGTTGCATCCAGCTGGTACAACATAGTTACGAAAAGGCTAGGCAGATGATGATACAGTACCCGGCGATAAATATTGCACATCGACCTATTCGATCCTATCAATTTTATACAGAGAATAAAAATAATTATCAAAAGAAGCAAATCATAATTGTTTTAACAGCTCCTAATAGATACCGGACTGTTTGTATTTCGTGCGACAGAGATAACGCTCTACGAAGCCGAAATTAGCCGATTGTCTCTTTCCAATGGTCGATGTGCAATATTTATCGCCGGGTACTGTACTTTTGCCCGCGTGGAGGTCGGAAATTATCTCACTCGAACATACCACCCGGGATAAAAAGAATCCTATTTCCTAACTCGGTTCATGGTCTACCTGTGTGCCAAATTTAATCGAAATCCGGTGACTTATGGTGTGGAAAGGTAACGGACAAGAGTTAGTTTCGCATTTTTAATACTAGCTTTTTTTCCCGCCGCTTTGCTTTGCTCGTTTTTATCCCGATATTCCGGAATCGAGACTTATGCGGGTAAAACCACGGTGCGCAGCTACTTTTAAATAATGCAACAACATTTAAATTAAAATACATTGAATATTACAATACTGTATTGACTTTGAACAAACAAATCCCTACCGAGAATTGTTATTGCAAAGATGAATCACTGAAAAACGCGAGGTAAAGGGTTGCGGTAAACAATGCCGATGCGCTTACTTTACGAGGCTAAAATGCTAGTGACAAACAACTATTGATGTGGTTTCAGGTAGCTTGTTTATCGTACTAATTATCTAATTCTTTTGTTTTTCGTTTTATGACCTTGAGCGGAACCACGCTCTGCTAAGCCTTGTGAAAAACCATAAAACATTTTACTTGTCGTGTAAAATCATCATTATACACCACTTTATACTTATTTTTAACCCCCGACAAAAACAGAGGGGTGTTATAAGTTTGACGTGTCTATCTGTCTGTGCCATCGTAGCTCCCAAACGGCTGCACCGATTTTGATTTTTTTGTTTGAAGGTTACTTGATCGAGAGGGTTCTTAGCTATGATTCGAGAAAATCGGTTCAGCAGTTTGACGATTATCAGCTCTTTTCTAGTTGATGAATTGATGTGAGCATCTTTCACAGGTCTGATTGAGTCGAAATTTGGCATTTTGTTACTTGAATGATAATAGAAGAAAATAGTAAACTTGAACTGCTGCTGCAGTATCACCTGGAATTTGCGGGATACCCAACCCCCTTATCTTACCAGGCCACTCAAAAAGCATTGCGAAAAAAAGATTTTATGTATGAGACTGGCCAGTTATAATCTATTTTGAAAATAAGTATGATTATGTGTAAGTAAAAAACAATATAGGTACGCGTCGACTTGAGAACCTCCTCCGTTTTTTCATCGGTTAAAAATAGGTACGTTCCAATTTCAAAATTTCCCTCCACATTGTTTGCGAGCTAATTTAAATTACCGTGTCTCATTAAAAAAAATGGATCTGCGCCGGGAACATTTTCGCGCTATGATTTTTAACGATTTCAAGTGTCGCCTGAAACCGGACGAATCGTACGATAGACTTCAAATAGCATTCATGGATCAAGGCCCTTCTAAGGCAACCGTGTATCGTTGATATAATTATTTTAATGATAAATTAAAGATTAATTCAAGCGCGGTCGACTAACTTTGGGGGATGAAGAAAGAAATGGTCGCCCTTTGACTGCTGTTACGGAAGAAAACGTGCTAGCAGTGAAAAATTTAATCCAAGACAATAGGCGAGTTACGTATCAAGAGATTCAGCACATACTGCAGGTTGGATCGGGAAGCCTTCACGAAATTCTACAAGTGCATCTTCGCGTGAGGAGGATAGTTTCACGCAGGGTGCCGCACAACCTCACCGATGCTCAGAAGCAGGCCCGGGTGGAATGGTGCCGTGATATGATAAATAAATTGGAAGGGACTCGTCTCGGCGTGTTTACGACATCATTACGGTCTTGTATTTATCAATACGATCCAGAAACGAAGCGCCTATCGACGGTTTGGGTGTTTCAAAAAGAATCAACGCCTATCAAAGTGCAGCGATCTAGAAGCGGGGGGAAGATTGTGGTCGCGAGCTTTTTCAATTTGACTGGCTACTTGGTGTCAATTCCTTTACGGAACCAAAGAAGCATCAACGCTGAATGGTATACTACCAAATGCTTGGCAGAAGTTTCTCTGTTGTGAGCAACAAGCGACCACACAGGGCTCCGCGGGCTACTGCTCCACCACGACAACGCGCTTTCGCACACCGCGCTCTAAACGAGGGACTTCCTGGGCAACACGCCGGTCAAAGTCCTGGGTCACCCTCCTTACAGCCCTGACCTAGCTCCGTGTGACTTCTTGTTATTCTCGAAAATAAAAAATCAGCTCAAAGGGACACAATTTTCGTCGCCGGAAGATGCGCTGTCAGTGTTCAAGCAGGCTCTGTAAACGAGGTGTCTGCGGCGGACTGGAAAAAGTGTTTCGAAAATGGTTCAGACGCATGAAACTTTGTATAGAGGCTAGTGGAGAGTACTTTGAAAATATTTAATGAATAAATATTTACCTATAGAACTTTTATTTTCACAAAACTTTCTGAGTGTCCCACGTACAGCAGAGGTATCGTATTTGGGTATTCTCAATGAATAGGTTATAAATAGATGGTGACCAAGGGCTGATGATGGATTAGGAAAGAGAAAGGAGGCCCGGACAAAATTGTCCCCACGGCCAATAACAACCAAACATTTATGTCATTAGATAGGCAATTTAATAAAAAGCAATAACTACTATGGCGGTTCTTATCAAATCGTTCTGTGAAAAAAGTTATGGCGATGTTCCGTAGGACGGACCAGAGGGTGCTACATAATGAATCTCTTAATTAACTGCTAGTAAACCGATCGAGTGTGGACTCATTATGATGAAGAGATTTGTCTTAACGAGTCCAAATAAAAATGCCTAGTTTAAAAAAAACAAGTAGAATAGATAAACAGTTGTATATCTTCCACTATTATGTGCCAATGTTTTGGTTTTTTGCGTAATTATATTCATTGTAGAAAACAGAGGAATACGTTAGTTGTTAGTATGGAATGAACGCCAACGACCACGAGTAACTAGCTTCACTGTGGAAGTACTATTAGTTATTCTGTGACTGGGGTAAAAATACATACAGCTGCGCAGATTTCGACGAGTCACGTCTCGATGGTAGTATGTTTACTAGTAATATCTTCTGATATATAAAATTCTCGTGTCACAGTGTAACAAAACTCCTCCGAAACGGCTTGATCGATTCTTATGAAATTTTGTGTGTATATTAAGAAGGTCTAAGAATAGGACGGGTGAAACCGCGGGGCGCAACTAGTAATATATATTGGCCCTTTAAGTTCAATATAAGTTATAGGACATATTTTGATCCAAGCGTCCTCGCGTCGGGGGACACCTTACCCTTGATTTTGTTTCGCCATTTCTTCTCAGGGGTAGATAGGAAATATCAACTCCATCTAGCTTATTCTTTTATAATATGACGCGGACGTGTAAAAGTGATTCTGAGATTCATTTCATTTCCCTTGTGCAATGTTACCTAGAACATTTGTTGGTACCTACAGCAAGACCTATCTGACTAACAAATAAATAAATAACAGTCAGGGAAATGATACCCCAATTAGGACATTAGTGAATTTTGCAACTTATCTTATAGCTTTATACACTATTACTATTTTTATATGAGGACCTCATATCACTCGTTGTTACTTAAGAATGTATTTTGTTTCTACTTAATTTCTTATGGTTGCATAAAGTCGATTTTGTTAAGCAAAGTTGAAAACAAGTTTTAATTGTTACTGATTTAGAAGCAACAGTGGTAATAAGGCCTTAACATCACTTGTAAGCAACTGTAACATATAAGCGATAACATACCCGTTCCCTATTTGGCACTTCTATTTCCAAATGAATAGTATAATAGAGTAGTATATCACCTGCAGTGACTAAAGGGATCACTTTGCAGCCTTTTTGGAACCTAACGTGATGGCACCTTTAAGGCCTACTGTACTCAAATATGCCACTCCAACGCGTAACTAAGTTTCAATACCCCTATTGAAACTGAACCCCTGTTCTTGAAAACCAAAAGCAGCTAATTCCACTTATTTAAAACTACTAACGATCTAACAGTTCCAAATATACATAATTGTTATCTATATTACTTAGTCAGATCGTCGCGCGTCACTCTGCTACAAATAAGTGATTTTTAGACCCCACAGTTCCATATAATAACTACGAAATCCAATAAGAATAACTACGAAATCTCTTAAACATCGCCATGTTTAGAAAATGGAGTCCTTGAAAATGTTTTGTTTTGAACAGTGTTTTATCACACTGACGCATAATCACTTGAGTTTTGTTAATTATAGCTGATGTACTTTGACATTATTATACTTAGTGTAAAACCATTATGTTAGGTTTTTAATAGTTTTATTTTTTATACTTAGTATTATTTCGTCAATTATATTGACTTAGCACACTTTGTTTAATTATTCTTGATCAAACCGAAGGCGTTTCGAAATTTACAAAGAAACCGTACTATAGTTTCACAGTAAAAAAAATACATTCGCAAGGATTTTGTGCTATAAATCAATGCTTGAATTAAGTTACATTTACATTACTTCATTACTCATGAAGTTCTATAAAATAGATGTAATCTAAAATGGCTGATCATAATACTAATTCAAAGACCTTGACTCATCGCCACTCAAATGAACTTTGGCGTCTCATTTATCACTCATGACCGAACTGAAACACCTTTATCGTTCAAAAAATCGTTCACTGCGCACAACTTACTAGGGGTGTATCTTTACGGAACCGACTCACTGATCCGGATCATTGAAGTGATTCAAAAATTGGTTCAGTAACAACATTTCAAATGCATAATTTGGATCTGAAACATTACTTTGCTCTGTGCTAATTCTGCGCGATGCGTCACTCTCGAGGCGACTGAGCAATGTGCGAGCGAGAGAGGGAGACTGAGACACACTGAGTTAGTTATCAATAGGGCGTTTGTGCACTACAAGGAATTTTACCGTCCGGTAGTCCGATTTTTTACGGTCCCATATGAAATGACATAATAAAAAAATAAAATCGGACTGCCGGACAGTAAAATTCCTTGAAGTGCACAAGCGCCCATAGACTCGCGAGTGAGCGGGCGACATAATTACAATCTATACAAGTCAGAAAGAGATACCAATTGAGATGTCTATCACTAATACTCTCACAGATTTTCATTCTGTATTTTATATCCTTTGAACCGATAATCCAAATGAGCCAAATTAAACATATCAGTGTTTGGAATCATTTCAGTGATCGAGATGCAAATGTTCCAATCGCAAAAATGGTACTCTTTGCCCACCTCTACAACTTACACCCATAGTTCTGATTGCCACTTAAAGGTGATCGGGAGAACTCCTATGGATTCCATTTGGAACCAAAATTAGGCTGCAATTTTTCTCCCGGTGGTTCTATCATGTTTGCATAAGGTTTCTCTGCACATTTATAGAACTCAATCATGGCTGTATGTGTCACCCAAGCTTATAAATAAACATGTTATAGAGCTATTTTACTACCCAGTTTTGCTACTTGGACACAGATAATCAACAAACAAAACAAACAAAGACAAAGATAATCCTTCCTAGATAATTCTTTTGCTACAAAGATAATCCTGTCACGTCGTACTTAAACTGCACTAAATAAAATATGTTGACTGATGATTTCTATGACTACTTTTCAGGACTTCATGTTCTTTGAGAAGTCTGGAAACCAGGAGTCCGATCGTCCTGGCTTGCTGTAAATGTGAGAAGAGGATTCAAATTATGGCACCGTTTTGGCTGCCCATCATTCTAATCAGTAAATTTTTGATACTACTAATCAGTGAATTTTTGATACTACTATTATATTTTTTTATTTAGTTTTTATTTTTGGATTACTTATTTACTTTTGGAAGATTTGTTACGATTATCTCTAACTTTATCAATTTATGTACTAGGTGATTCCATGAAATTTGGGTAACTTACTTTCGCAGCATTTTTCACATACAAAATTTTATTATTTAGAGAATTTATTTCCCAATTATTATTATAACACATTAATAATAAACGTCAATATTATAAAGAAATCTCGAATCAAAGTTTGTTTCCAGATTAAGTTTAAGATGCTGTTTGATTATCAAACAGCATCTTAAACTTAAAATAAGAATAATTATTTGCAAGAGTTGAGCTGAGTTTCATGGAATCACCCACTAATTTAGTTTTAGTTAGTGGCGGCCCGAAGTATGGTTAATGTCGCCGATTGTCGCCTCAGTAAAATGTCGCGCCGGGGACTAACTTAAAATCAATCAGTTCCACGCGGAGCTTCACCTTCCAAGCCGTCACACCAATTTACACGCCATATTAACAGCGCTTCAACACTGCAAAGAGGTGTTTATGATAATTACTTTACGCTTACTTCAAAAGAGCTCTTTGACCTGAAAAAAAAAACAACTACCAGGACGTTTAAAGGGTTTATTCTAAAAGTTGGCAACGTCGCAAATAGCTCTCAAATATTTCGCATCTTCTTCGTGTTTTGATTAATAATATCCATATTACTCAATTAAGTTATGAAATATCGCTGTATACCGTACAAAAATATTGATTCTGAATTGCAATAATAATAACATTAAATTAGGTGTTAACAGTTTAAGGTACTTACAAAAAATACTTTTTCTCACCTAAAAACTACATATTCAGTGTATCGATCAGCGAAATATTTGACTGCTATTTGCGACGCTGCACAACTTATAGAATGCGTTCTTAATATCCATTATCAAATTAATCTACAACTATAAAAAAAGAACTAATAAAACGAAGTCAATTTTCTTGTCTGTCTGTGTGACGGCTTTGGATCTTCTAAACTGCACAATGGATTATGATTCTCCTATACACATATTTCTATGCTATATCATAGAAATCTCGATGTTTTAACATGTCACTATCGCACCCAAGGGATGCTCTCTCTCTAGGTAGCTATTTAAATAAAACACAATCCCGTCTCGAGTCGCCACTTTTATTATAGCATGCGTGTTTATACTTATGAAACAATTTTCAATTTGTGTTAATTATGTGAAACGCACTAATTAGTATTGTAAGCCTAAAATGATTATTTCTGTTATATGATATACTTTGTTTTACAAGTATTGTTAACTGCTTAACTAACTACATATTGCCACACTTGTGATCATCAGAACTGTCTCGAATACATTTATTCTTGTAGCCGAATGGACTAACTCTACTTCGAAAGCATACTGCTAGTGCAGAATGAAGTCTACCAATCGAGATTAGCGGACTCCTGGCTCAGAAGGAGTTTAATATAAATGGGAAAGAATCCATTTTATTCGATTATTAACAACAGCAATGATAATATTGCTCGCCTCATTATAAGAGAACACAAGCACGATTTTATGTACGTACAATGTGTGATTAAGATTTTATTTTATTTATCTGACGTGGAAGAATCACTCAAGTGATTTGGAAGAATATTTATTAAAAATGAAAATGATATTTATGTACTTACAGCTCAAATACAATTTTTGCATTTACAAAGCAATGTAATAATTTATATTTTTCAATGCAATAATTTCTATTCGTTATGTAGTGTTCCAAATTTACCTTTTGTTGTTCTAGTCTTATATGCATTTTGTGTTAGATAATGTGTATTATGTAAATATTGATGTTGTAACCTTTACATTGTCTTGGCGTTTTCCTGGCCTGTAACAAGTAGCTTTTCAAAACAGTCCTGCAATATTGTAACCTTGTTTGTAAAATTAGCGAGCTACTTTTGGTACGCACAGACTTGTTAATGTGAAGCTGCATATGATACCACAGGTCTCGCTATGGCCCTGAACTTACACCATGCTATAAACCAACCAGCAGTGCGATTCTGTAACCATCTCACCGTGAAAACTTAGGTGAGGTGAGCGTGGAGTGAGTTGTCAATAGTGTTAATTCCTAGCAAAAACAAACTCACTTCACCTACGTTTTCACGGTGAGATGGTTACAGAATCGCACTGCAGCACCCTATTTGCGTAACACACGATCCATCGCAATTCAAATGATTTTGAATGGTATTGCTAATCCATTGCTTCACATGGTCGAAAAATTAGTCTGCTCAATAATGTAAATAACGTAATGAATGTTGTTAAATTGTCAAAATGTAAGCCATTTCTACTGTTTAGTGTGTTACGCAATTACCCCGCAGGCTAATTTTATACCAATGAGCAGCTTGATAGTCTTTTGTCGTGTAGTTTTTTGTTTTTTTGACCAATCTACCTGTCATCTTGTTTATTCGCGTAGTTTCCTAAAACTACATCAATATATACTAAATCGCCTTATGTTTGAATTATCTAAAATATATAAATGTAAGTACATATACTGCAGAATAAATAAATGTAGTATTATATGATAACCTATTTATCGAATATACATTTATTTGTGTATTTTTACAGAATGTTAACAGGATGCATACTGAAAGTAGGCAACGTCGCAAATATCTTTCAGATATTTCAGTTTTGATTTATTTATTAATATCAATATAATTAAATATAATATTACAAATGCTATAATTAGGGTTACGTTAAGGGTCCCTAACAATTTCGGCTTTATTAGATTAGGTAATTATAGGAGCGCAGTGTGTCTGTGTGCGTCGAACTATAAACTGATAATCGTAGTGTGCGTTGAAGCGGGAACAAATAATCTTGGTCCGTAACCGCTATTATTAGCACTCCATAGTTTTACTTACTAGATTGCGTAATACTGGATGGATTTTATTGTGATTATGACATGTTATGTTCAGGTGCCCTATAAAAATATCGTAACCTATTACGGCATTCACTATAGTACTCGTAAAACCAAATTATAAAGTGTGACCAGCGTATTATAAGGTACATCTAAAACGAATTACACGTGTTATTGTTTACGTAATACAGAACGACGGGGAGGTCTGTAGTATTCCCTCGCCATAAGGCCGCAGACCATGAGAGTATAGTATAGCAAGTCATTTTGTCCTATTTTATAAAGCTAATCACTTTATTTGTAGAAAACGAGCGGGGCATGGAGGAAAATTACTTTAATATTGAAGATAGCTTTATTCAAACGAAACATTATTTTGTTTATCTAAAAGTACAATACAAAACATTAATATGTATGAATAACATTAACAAATCACAGAGTGTCACACTATTGACATAAAAAAATAAATATTCATAGTCTCAAAACTGGTTAGGCGTAGTACAAAATCACTCGCGATTCAAGAATTACGACGGGAGCGGCGAACGTCACAGGCGACACAGGTCCGTCGTCTAGAAGCCTTTGGGCGCGACTGAATGCATCGAGCGAGCGCATCGGTTTATAAGGCATTATTTAGATATTTTACTACAATTAAATTAGTAGTCAAAATAAAAATATAAAAATTGAGTTTGGTAGATAAACATCTCAAATTTTAAAATATTTAACACTTTTTGTTATTTTTAATAAATTCTTACGCGTAGACGACGGTTTTGCACATGACTTTATTGGGATTTTTCAGCGTAGTTAACATTTTTTTACAGGTACTAATACATTAAACTTAAAAAAAATAAATCGTAGACTTACTAATATATTATATGCCTAGTATTTAGGATTTTTTTTCAGATCGTTATTTGCTACCAGTAAGCTAAAAAAGCAATCGAAAAACGTGGTGTTTCGTGATTACGTAAAAACGTGTGTTTGTTTTTTATTTTTTGGAATTTATATTAAGTAGTTATCAAAAATTAAATTCGTAGACTTACTAGATAGATAGATGATAAATACTTGTGTATTTTTTAAAAAACTGGATAACTTACGGATATTGAGAAATTTGCGCTGAAAAAAACTGATTTTTCTGTTTTTAGTCCGCGAAATTGTTAGGGGCTCTTAAATATGCACGCTGGAATTTGATATATTTTTTTGGAAACAAAATTCAGTGGAACATTTTGTACACATTTAGCCAAAGCGCCCTAACAAAGTGCAATTCCCTTTACACCATGCTTTTTACAACCTTAAACTGTTACAATTACAACACGTAATCCAGTGTCGTTATTGCAATTCAATATCAATATTTTAGTGTGTTATAGAGCGATATTTCATATTTTCTTCTATTCAATAAATAAATCTCTTTATATATAAAAATGAAATGCTGCTCGGTGTTAAGTGCATCATTATGAACGGCTGTGCAGATTTGGTTATGTTTGTTTTTAAATGTTCTTAATAGGCCAAATTAGATTTTTACGGAAAGAAAAATTTTCACATTCGGGAAAAACTTACAAGTCCTTTTTCCTACTGAATGTTTTGTATAAATTATTGGACAGGACAACGTCTGTCGGGTCAGCTAGTTCAATAATATTGATAAATTAATCAAAACTGAAATATTTGACAACTATGTGCTACATTGCCAAGTTTCAGAATGCACCCTCAAGTGTTTATCCTTAGAAATATGTAGGTATATGTAAGAAAGTATACTATGCTTACCTTCTGCTTTTCAAACAGGTGCTAAATGGGATAATGTTATCCTTTGATCTTGAAAGCCTAAATATTATTTGTCAATATCGTGATAATAGCAAATTCATGCAAGAAATTTCTACTATACTAGAGTTAAAAAAATTGCATGAATTTTTAGAAAACTTTTATATAGACATGCTTCTATTAGTCATTAAAAATAAATATATACTTAGCTAAGTAAACAGGTTGTTTTTTTTTCTAGCCAGTATGGGTAAGTTTTAAACTATAGGTCATGGATAAAGGAAAACATGAGCTCAATTTTAATGAAAATATATTCCTCTCTCTCTCTCTAACCTCTATGTCCATTACAAACAAATTTTTTATTATCTGAAATATTAATTTACCTTGACCATGATCGTGTAGTTTGTTGGAAGTTACTTTCATTTTCTTTGTTTTTTTTTTCAATATTGTAGTCCTTTTTCTTTTAGCCCAAGGTTCCTTCCAGGGTTTTTCTGTAGGACCTATAATTCAGAATCTAGCCAAACTGGCTCGAAAAACACTGTATATAGAATAATATTCTTATGTGTACTTTTAGAATGAGCAACCAAAAATTATTTATTATTTATATGTATATTCTAATTATGTATCTAAAAATGTATCTGTGTAATGAATATATTACTATCGTATATTTTGTGCATCCTGTATCTATTCTCCACTAAATTCTTAGTACAACAATAATAATTATACAGTGTTATTATGTCGATCACTTATAGATAAACAATACATTTAACCAATATAATAAGCAAATTAATGTTTATTCCTACAAATGCTGCACATTGCACAATACGAAAACAATGCACAGAAGAAGGATGCATTACGATTTACAGTGATATAATGTAATGTGAGCATAAAATGCTCATCTGATTGTCTACAACCTTTTATTATGTACTTTTCTAAGAAACTGATATTACCGTGTATGATATAAATGTGTTATTGAACTATAATTGTGCGTTTTATGTATTCTCTCAAGAAGTAGTAATGAATGAAAAAATCGGTCAAGTTGTGTGACTACTCAGGTACAACAGAGCTAAGAATTTACACTGATGGATCAAAGACCGACGAAGGGATGGGCGTCTGGATACAAAGCTGACCAGGCGCCTTCTGCGCCTGGACAGAGACAGCCTGCGCCTGGTGGCGGGGACCATCACTGGACACTGTTCACTAAATAAACACTTCCATACCCTGGGAATCACTGACAGTCCCCCCTGTGCAGAGCATGCATGGAGGCGGAGGAAACAATGGCGCATGTGCTTCTTGAGTGCACAGGCGTTACCAAGATTCGCGAGGAGACCCTGGGAACACCAACATCCCTTGCGGAGTTGCGGATGCCCTGAGGAGACCGGGAAGTCTAATCTGCTTCTGGAGGGAGGTGGGCTGGTTGGAGTAATCGGCCACCATGGCTCACGCACAATGGTCCACTTCAAGGACTAAGTGCGGAAACCTAAACCCCATGATAGATAGATCGGTCAAGTACGAGCCGAATTCGCGCATTAAAGCTCTGATCAAATTGATACGAACACCGCGCGGGATGCGGGAAGAAATTCGCTCGCACTGATGCCATACGATATGATTCTTCTTCTTAGTGTATCGATGGCAACTAATAAAATTGTGAAAATTCAATATGATTGTCAATCTAATTTACAGAGTACTTTTTGATAGACTGAAAATCGAATATGACCTTTTGCTTTAGATTTGTCTGCAACTGCTTTCCACGTGAAACAAATTTGATTAAATTGCAATCGAATTGTATGATATGCATTGACTTATTTATTACTACTTTTGAAATCATTGAAGGTGTGGCTTGTATGAAAACACTGGCGCATAGGCGTGACAAAAAATTTGGATTACCAGCCTCAATATATTAGAGTGGAGTCCTTAACCGTTGTAGCTTACAGGAATACGTTCTTAGGAAACTGTTCTTAACCTTGAGTTATAATATACCTAACTAACTGCATTTACAGATTATGGAAAAACGGTTGGTACAGTCTGATAGAAAAACATCTACCTATTGTTCTTACACCTTTTTTGTCTATCACTTCTGTTTCGTATAATAATAAACAATAAAACTTCTACTTATAGGGTCTCCTTCAGTATCCTTCAACCGATTAAAAGAATCTTCTGGATCAGCTGAGGTAAGAGAGAAAAGCCACAAATAGCAAAACAACTTTTCCCATACACAAAAAAAAACATCAATTAACTGAATTAAAACCTAAAAAAATTGTGTTATTTGTAAAACATAGATCGGTGTAAAAACAGGTGTTGTAAATAGAATTATAATAGATTGGAGAGACCCAAATTTAATGAAAATAATGTTACTTCAAGATACAAATGAGTTTTTGATTCCAGATTTGTAGTACAAACTTAACTTCGCAGTTGAAAAATGTTCTTTCGTACTTTTTTTTACAACTTGGACATGTTGTAACTTTGGTTTCCCCTGGTTGGAGTGATTGACTTTCACTGATTATTGAATAACAAACAAATAATTCGATATAAAATTCATCGCAAAAATGGAGCTGTACCGGAATACCATTGGGCATATTATGCCAACTAAGTTCAAAAATCTTTTGGCGCATTTTATAAAATATTAAGTGTGTAACTGTGTAAGAACAATCTTCAAGAAGGATTTACAAGCCTCCTCGACGAAACTGGCCTCTGGCGAGACGCAGAGGTTTCCAGGCAAATTCTTTGAGCCCACTGTCACCTGTATTATCTGACTGAATGTACATTATACTCTTTGATGTACCTACACGGTAGATAAGTTCAGGTTTCCTCACGATCTCTTCCTACACCAATCACAGTTTGTGTAAGATAAACTTAAAATACATAATTATTGAAAAGGTCACATAGGTACCTACCTATTTGCCCGGATTTGAACCCACAAACCTCGTGCATGAGAAGCAGTTTGCTGATAAGACTGATTTTCATTGTCTAGTCCTTGCCTTATTTGTTCTTTAAATATAGGAGTTGTTGACATCTGTACAGATAAAGCTGTTTACTCTTTGTGCAATGCCCCCTTAGCTTCTAGAGTAGGTATTGATAACATGTTGATATTGCATTATGTTCAGTGTTATTTCACAGAGCAAGTTATTCTTACCTCTTGGTTGTATTTCTCTATTGATTTACTTATAACAATCTATAAAAGTTGCCAGTATGTTAAATGACTCTAAAACGAATTTAGACTTATTCTCAAATGATGATTCTAATAAGAAGAGTAAAAAGTGTATGAAGTGGCTAAAGCACAAATATTATTCTAACAAAAAAAAGTGTGTAGCTATAAGTGATATCAGGGAGAAGAGAGTTTATTTTGAAACACTAAGTGTTTCTAGTGTTAAGAGGAGTTTGAATAGAATTTGTAGAAAATTCTTCAGCACTCGCTCCAGTGGTTATGAAAAGTTTTTATCTGATGAAGAGAAAAGGTTTTATTTTGATATTGACCGTAGGTTGGTGGAGGGTATTTACTAAACTTATCTCTATCTAAGTAAATAATGATATAAGTTTAGTTACTTAATATTTTAATGTCTTGTGTACAATTTTCATAAAAATAGAAACAGGTAAGTAATTTATTTTATAATAATACTAGCGACCCGCCCCGGCTTCGCACGGAAACATTATTATTATTATACATATAAACCTTCCTCTTGAATCACTCTATGAGTCATTTTCAAAATATGTGTACGTCACGAAATTGTCAGTAAATTGTTTCGTTAGGAAATGTCAGGAAATTGTAAAAGTAAGGTCGTATTCAGAATTAAGTAATATTGTAGTAGTTACGGTGTTATACCTACTTATAATTATTTTCAGACTATAATTTATGAGAAATATCTTTATAAACTTTAGCACTTAGGGTCCTTGTCTAGAAAGAAAAACAAAAATAAATTGAAAATTGTTTTATTTTTTAAAAACCGGCATTACTACATTGACCATCTAAGGGTCAACTGTAAATAAAAAAACTTAAACAAAAAACAAAATATACAAATTAAAAAAATATTGTGTCTTCCTCATTGGCTAATACAAACTCCTGACGTTCTTTCGATATTTGTAACAATTCAACATGTTTAACAATACAATCTTGTGGTACTATATCAATATCTTTGGTAACTCTTGGCTTTGTAAATTTCAAACTACCTTTTTGACGGATGCTTTTGAAGAAATTAATCTTATAACTTTCATTAGTATTATCAATCTGTTCAATTGTACCGATATAATATTTCCAGGTTTTTTTAACGTAATATCTGATCAATACAGTATTATTTATTTCCCATTTGTTTGTCTCGGTTTTCTCGTCCTGAAAGTCACCTTGATTTCCAATGATAGGTTCAGTTTCAACTGCTTTGACGGGTATAATTTGTATATTGCCTGTTTTTTCATTTAACTCATATCATCCCAACGATAGTAAAAGTAGTCAAATTTTTATAAAAATCAAATCAGAGTATGTTTATAGGTGTATAATGGTACCTACATATTTAAAAAAAATATATAGATTTTGGATTTTGAGTTTTGTAACCGTTCCAATAATGGAACACTAGGATTATACATACATGTAAGATACAGTTAGTGGCTATGGATTTTGATTTGAAATAAAACTATACTAGAGACTTTTTTATTTATTATAGTTAAAACTTAGGTAATTATATATGTTTTAAATCTATTACATAACAATATTTTAATATCAGGTATGTTATTTTGTATGAAAATTAATAGAAATTTATCTCCAGGATAATACTTTACCCATCTTGCATTGAGCAGTTTCCATAGACGTCGAACTTTTGCAAACTTATCGTCAGATTCAAGAGCATTATTGTCCGCAACATGGAAAATACCGCAACAAATCTTCAAAACGATTTCTTGACATTAGAGTTGCTACTGTTGGAAAATTGCACTCAACTTTTTGTTCCCAGTACATCCGATATCTCGATACACTGTTGTACCCTGACAGTAACAAGATTGCAATAAAATGTCTGATATTTGTCGTAGTTACCCGAAATCCATGTTTACCCTTCTGGATTGCATTTTTTTTCAGTTTGTGAGCGCAGTAATTCGAACATTTCTCCATCAAAAAATAGTTCGAAAAATTGAACAGGGCTTTCAAGATTTTCCAGGAAATCTGGTTCACTGTACTGTAGATATTCCAGAAAAGGCTGAGAAAGATCTCAGCCTTTTCTGGAATATCTACAAATCCCCATTTTCTTGTAACTTCAACACGTCTTTTTTTTGGCGGTGGATCTTTATCTGACGACGAGGAGTTAGGCTGTGGAGGCTGCGTCACTGACGATGTGTGAGGTATTGATTCCTCTCCTGGTTCGTCTCCAACAATCACTATCCTTGACTCAGCTTGAGACGATCTGGTGACCCGGAATTCAGCTTCTGCAAGTAACTGATGTCTTGACAAAGTATTTATACTTGCGAACTCTTCATCACCGCTATCTTCGTCGCTATTTTGCCAATTCTCAGGAGGTGTAATGAAAATATCAGCCGCAAACACATCGTCATCTTCTTCCAACTGCGAGATTATCTTATTCACATTCAATCTGCAATAAATAATATCATAATCACAAGATAATACTAGTATATTATCAAATCTAATATATAAATTTTACATGGGTATGTTCCTACTGTTCAAATAATGGAACGGTGCACAAAATTCACACTTACCCACAAACTACCAATTTTTTTCTCAAAAATTTATAACGATATGATATAACAAAAACGTAACGCATATATAAACACTACACTATCAATATTATAATATAAAATAATATAATTACTTACGTTTTTCTATTTGCCATAAATTTCACTAAAAACTTGCAAATAAAATCCGTTTTAATGGCTAGAACAACTGTTCGAATTTAAATGTTATTCACTCAACTGACAGCTAAAAATGTCAGTAATACCAATATAAAAACATTTATTAGAGGATGCGTTCAAAAACTCAAAAAAAAAAATAAAAAAATAACCGTTCCAAAATTGGAACACTGGGATGATATGAGTTAATATCCTTTTATAGTTCTTGGAGACGGTTGAGTTGAGGACTTAGAAAAAAAACTTGTTAAGTATAGTTTCTTTGAAGTTTATGTAGATAAAAGAACAAACACGAACAACAGTTATAACAGTTACATACGAATACGACACGACTACCGGGTCGGCGCGCTGCCAGAGCGCGCTCACGTGTGTATTGCTTGGTGGCTCGCGGGGTACTGCTGAGCGGGGAAGGGTGCCGCACTAAGATGGCGCGGCACCGACGCGCGCGCTGATGCGGGCGGAGCGCCGACTAGGTTTAGAGGGGGGAAGAGTGCAGGCTTGTTGCGGACGTCGCGCTACACTTTTTACTGCTGTTTCAGTCAATATTTTCTCCGGTGTTAAATTACTAATGCTTGTGCTTGTACAAGGAGGTGAGTCCTCTTTTTGATTTATTAGTTTTATCATCATCTTAGCACTATTAGTCATTTCTGGTTCTTCGTCGACATTCATCTTCACTTCTCCTTTAGTTTCCTTCATGTCTGTTTCTGTTCTTAGGTTTCCTGAATCACTTGTTTCTACTCTCAGCTCTTTTGCATGACTGTCCATCAATAATTGTGTATTGTAAATTTGCC
Source organism: Luperina testacea (assembly GCA_927399505.1). NCBI lineage: Eukaryota > Metazoa > Arthropoda > Insecta > Lepidoptera > Noctuidae > Luperina > Luperina testacea. The sequence continues at coordinate 13,250,839 of OV656756.1, forward strand.
TTTCATTGGATTTTTGTTCCTCTTTTTTGTTTTCTTCAAACCATTCTTTTCATCATTTTGCTCACCTTTTCTTGAAGTTTTTTATTTTCCTGTTTAAGTTTTGTATTTTCTGCTTTCAGGTATAGTACTCGTTTAGCTGCATAGATTTCTCTTTTTCGCCTAATATCTTCTTCCTTTTTTAGCTTTTCTGTTTGGTTTTTCTTTTCTTTTCTTCTATCGTTAGCTTCTTTCCATTTTTGTCTTCGAGCTTCTTTTTCACTATCAATAAGATCTGATATTTTTCTTTGTTTTTGTTTCACTTTCTCCAGGTGTTTTTTCCTTTTTTCTTCATATTTTTCAGGGTTTTGCTCTTTAAGTTTTTCAATATATTTTCTTTGCCGTTCGGCACCGCTCAACGGCATTCTGGAACTAAAACAAGCTGTTGGATATCTTTTGAATAACACTAAAACTAAAAACAAAAGTACGTATGGCTAGTGTGGGTGGGGAAAACGATCGACACTAGTGTATTTTTTACTAAGTACACGAAAAGTTTAATAGGGAAAATAAAATCAAAACAAATAAAAATTAGGAAAACTTTAGACTTTGTGTAGCATTAAATGAAAATTGAGCTTTTTGTATCCGTAAAAAGATTTTTTATATATTTTTAATTTTGCGCGCGGTACTCTATAACAACGATATTCAGTTTTCTTCTAAGATAATCCGTAAATATTTATCGTTTCTCTCTTTTATTTTTATTCATTACATAAAACACTCATTTTAATATTATGTACCTTATATTTTCATACTTTACACATGAGAGCCACAGCCTTACCGGCTACAATTTACTGACGTCAGTAAATGTTAGGAAATTGTTCGTCACTAAACATGTAAAATTTAACCTAAAAATATTTTTTACACTAAATACAATCACATTTACTAGTAGATTGAAAGCGTAATCTATTATTCTTGTCATAATTTAAGTATTTTACAATTGCGGTGGCTGAATTCTTAAAAAAATACTTACTTTTGTTGAGAAGACCTCGTCAGGAAAAGGTTAATTATTTTTTTCACAATTGAACCTACAGAACTTCTGACGTGTCACAACGACAAAGAAAATGGCGGCGCGTCATTGTGATGTTACTTTTCGTGACATGATCAGTGTTGCCAGTGATTAAAGTTAGATTCCCACTCTTCGTGTCACAAAAAGTTGGTAAATTATGTCAATAAATCAATGTCACGAAATTGTTACGATTATTAAGGACATTTTTTAAATGTTCATTCTAAGTTTATTTAACGTGAATTTAAATAGTTTATCTATCCAACATAACACTTAAACATTGTTTTTTTAATTATGGTATACAAAACTAGTAAGTTTCGTACAAAAATTCTGATTAAAAAATATGTTTCCATTGTCATCCAAATAGGGGACAATAAAAAATGTATGGTGTTTTTTTGTTACCTTATTTTAACATTCAACTTATGCTAGGATATGAATCGCAATTCATTGCTTTTTATCAGGATTATTATGCAGAGATGTTTAGATTAGTCTGTGAAATTTAAAAAAATGATTTATGTTATTCGGAACCATTTTATTTTCAAAGATTTTTAATGAGGACAAACGTTTTGTAGTAATAGTACACATATTTTGAAAATGACTCCTATCTATTAAAAAAAACCGCATCAAAATCCGTTGCGTAGTTTCAAAGATTTAAGCATACAAAGGGACATAGGGACAGAGAAAGCGACTTTGTTTTATACTATGTAGTGATGATGATTTAAGTGTTTATTATAGAGATACACATCTGCCTAACCCTCCGGAAATACAGGCGTGATGTTATGCTATGTGGTTTATTTAACATTGTTGTCTTATAGAATCAATTAAATTTTAAACATTAGTTTCAGATCAAGAATGGTTGAATATTCGACAGGGGCCCATGATCGGTCCACCAGGATTGGAATGTATTTCTATGCTTGATGTGCTACAAACAGAACAGGATATGCAGATGCTGAAGCTAGTTATGAATGCTACAACCACTAATAAACTTTAAAAAATGAAGAGGGGGAATAAATATACTTACTATACTATTAAAGACACTGATTGCTGCACTCTAAGTACTGGAAATAGGGGACTATTTGATAAGTTACCTGTGGACAACTCTAATACTGAGGTATCAAGCAATTTATTTTAATTTTATTAAGTTGTTTTTTACTCTTACAATACTAACCCCTACTACTAAATAGTAGGTGAACAATAGTCCGGCAACTTCCTCAAACTATTTGACCAAGTCAATTATGTTTTGATAATAACTTGTTTCTTACTGCCTTATATACTTAATACGGGAAAGATCGACTAAAACCGATTACAAGTGTTCGATTTTTCTTGTGTACGTTATTCTCGGCATGGTTCTCTACATTCAAATAACAGTTAACTGACATGACCTTGACCACTACCTAGTCTTGTCATATTTCACACTTCTATTTTGTAACTCTCTGCACTGATTGTGACAACCATACAACACTTTCATTAGTGCACTAATAACTACATCTCTCTTTGTTTATGCTTTTGACAAAGAGTGGGATGACCATAGCACCGTGACCATAGGGGCTATCTTGTGACATGTTGGATGTTGCATTCCAGGGTATAAATAAACCGGTCAAATCTTTCCAAGTCACCAAGCAAGTGAACATTCTTAGAACAATATTTATAGAACGCGCTTGTTAGGTTCAAACGAAACCTGAACCACCTGACTATTGCACAGGTTAGGATGGCCGCAACGGGCTTTCTGTATTGTTATGTGATATACGACGGCTTATTGGTGCGGCTGTACCTATTAAGAGTTTCCCTTCACACTAAATCATTACACTTAATACTCAGGCACCAGAGATGTGACTTATCTAAGATACAAGTATCTGAAATACAGATACAAGATACAAAATACGTATCTTGTATCTGTATTTCAGATACCTTTTTGAAATGCATTTTGTATCTTGTATTTAAATACCTGTTGTTTGGTATTTTGTAGATACTATGTTTGCTAAAATACTTTTAGTAATTGGTGATTTTATTGTGACATCTTAGGTGACAATAATTTTAAATATTAACGTTGTCTTAGATGAAACTGAACGCATTATTGAATCTTCAGTCTTTTAGGGCCGAATTGATAGGTGGCGTGGCAATTCTTTCTTTCTACAAAATGTTATTGGCTATGCCCCTTGTCATTTTTAATTATTTCGCATAATAGTCTGTGTTTGAGGGAGACAGACACATAAAAGTTCGGTCGGTTGGTCACAGCTATGAGAAAATTGAGTCTTTTCTTTAAGGAGGATCATCTGATCTGCTCTTGGCCATTTTCCTGTTAGATGGCGCTGAAGTCAACATTTTTAGTTTTTTTTGTTTTATGTGTAATTGGCACATCAGTAAGTCGTAGAAGTAGTAGTCGCGGTAATTGGACATTACACTTTATTGAATTTGGTCATAGAATTGCCTCAAAATCCACACAATTCGACACAAAGGGGTGAAATAAAATCTACCATTGAATACAGGTCGTTTACACACACAGAGGTAAGAGAGTATTTCCATACGTTTACAAGAATAGACCACTAGGTGGCGTGTATTTAAAAAAATGAGCCGCCTGCTACGATAGGACAGAAAAAAATGAATAATGCGTTCCTGGCGAAGCATGTATGGTGTGAATACTGTGCGTACTGCGTAGTACTCGCAACCGGCGTGCGTGTATGACCAGATTTATGAACGTAAACAAAACAAAAGGAGTATGTCAGGCATAGCAGCAGGTGGCGTTCTGTAGTTTCTACCTACCGCCATGGGAAGAAGGCATGAATATGATGATAGGATAATAAAATTCATATTAAAAATCATGTAATTTATTAAAGCTAGGCTGAGAATCAGCACTTTTCGAATGTCAAAATTACAATAAGACAGTCCCCCAAAACGCCCGCCCTTCACCACTTCCTAGTGCTCTAGCTGGAAAGAAGAAGTGGCGCAACAAACTCCCCAGCAGCACAGCTGTCTGTTCAGTTACAAAAACTTGAGTCTATACAGTTTATAAAGATAGTTTTATTTTATTACTTACACTAATTAATTATCAAATACAAGTATTTGAAGTAACACAAATGATGCCTGATTAAATTTATAGCATAACCAATTATTACAATAATTACAGACATTACACAAAACAGACACAATAATAAAACGAAAGATAACAACAAATAAAAAAAATACAATTTAGTATGCGATTATAACCAGGTAGGTGAAAAAATATTTTATAATGTCAAAACACTCTTATCAATGTTTTTAGAAAAATAAAAATCTGAAGACCAGCTTATTATTTCACCTTTTCGTTTTATAATAAATACAAATAAAAAAGTAATATACAATGATAATGTTGATTTTAAACAAACTAAGTACTACAAAAATGGGCCTTTTGTTTTATAGTGAATACAAATAAAAAGTAATATACAATAATAATATTGATTCTAAACAAACTGCTACAAAAATGGGCCTTTTGATTTTATAGTGAATACAAATAAAAAATAATATACAATGGTAATGTTGATTCTAAACAAACTGCTACAAAAATAAGCCTTTTGATTTATAGTAAATACAAAAAAAAGTAATATACAATGATAATGTTGATTCTAAACAAACTACTAAAAAAATACAATTATAACAAAAATCGTTTGACTTGTTGATTTCACCATCTGCCGTGAGTCTTCTTGTCCACTGCTATAAGGCTGCTGCAAAGAAAAATAACTTTACTTAGTATATATGAGTTATTGATACAATTTATGAAGTAAAAAAAAAATTCGTGTGTACCAGTATTCACTGGTGTGCAAAATGTATAGCTGGATAATTATGTAGCCTTGTGTACCAGTATTCACTGGTATAAGTTGAACTCGCATTGTATAGGATTTCCGTACAATGAGAGGTCAGCTTATACTGGAAATATATAACTTGATACCTAGCCGTGTATACGTACCATGCAAATCTATGCATTTAGCATTTTTTTGAACACGTCTCAATATGATTTCTGGCAGGATACAGTTTTTAAGAAAGTTTAATAGCTTCGGTATCATATTGCTGATAAATTCATCATCTCGACAAACTTCTATCACAGTCAAAGGTTCAGTGACTGAAATAAAACATACGAAGTAGCACTTTTCCATTTTGCTAACACGCATTTGTCCTTGAACCTGAAATAGTAGATTTTAATTTCATAAAGAGAAAACAAGATACTGAAAAATTATAAAGTGGACATGCAATACAATTATCAATTTACTTGATGGTAATAATCGTGCTTTTTATTCATAACTAAAACATTATTATCCAATTTTAGAGCAAAGTTTTTCTTTTCTAGTGCAGCTGCCTCTAGGCTTTGATTTTTCCTCGCCAATGATGGAAAGCACTTGATCTCAATAACAGCTCTCTCAGTTTCAATTATACCTGAAACAAATTGACACAAAATATAAAACAATGGAGCTCTTTATAAGATTTGATACAAGAAATTCAATCGCCTATCGTGCTTGTAATCCTTACTCTCTCGCGATTTTAAGCTAGCATTATAATTTTACACATTTGTCAAATAAATACATAGATAAAACTGAAGGTTGATAAAGAAAAACTTACCATCTGGACTGCCAGCTAAACATCCAAATTCTTCATCAATAAAAAGACCGGAAGGCCTAACAATTTTATTATATTGTTGCATGAACATACTTTTTGCCACATTCTCATTTTGCTGTCCATATAACATGTCTTTTGTACAAATATTCTTTTTATATAGAATATCCTTTACATGATTGTGACATGGAGTGGTAATACGGCGTTTGCAAACCTGAAAACCATAAGTCCAGATAAAATAAATATAAATCGGTAATTTTTACATTCAGCATTGTATGTAGGTATTCAATAAAATACCGCAATGTTACCAGAAATGTATATATGTGTGTATATTACATTTCAGCTAACAAAATTTTACCAGACCACTAACCATTCCAAATTGACTAGCAGTCAAACGGTTACTCCTATGAGTAGTATATAAATCATTTTCATGCTGTCCTACAGTAGACATTTCAATCAAAGCTATGTTTTCTGGTGACTTTTGGAATTCTGCTAACCGCTCTTCACACTGTATTCTCAATTGTGCTTCGTCAATATCAATTGGGTCACAAGCTTCAGGTCCATAGTGCTTGTCCGGCTGGGTTTTCTCTCTTGGAGCAAACAACCGTTTGCGTGTCGACGACTTCCGTCGTATTCTGCTTTGTTCCTTTCGATTTATATATTTTTTAAAATGTGTCCCTGGGCTCTGTGTGGTCTGCTTTTTCCATGCAGTTTCATGCCATTTGTGTCCAGTAGCAAGCGATAATCCTGAAAATAGAAAGAAAGAAAATACATTTATTTAGCACAGACTAAGAGACACACAAAACACCAGATAGTTAGATAATACTCGTTCATCAGATAAAAACTAAGATAAAAATAAAAAGTGCAAAGTGCGATGTAAGAAATTAGCAGCTGTGCTAAAGCTGGCTGCGCCAAAAAGGTCCAATTCAGCAAAAATGCCAGACAACTGGTGCCTGACGCTGGTTTTCAACTGGACCTGATGTGTGAGGTGACGGATGTAAATCAGTTTTATACTGCATCGTGATGTGTGTAATGTGTATACATAAATAAATAAAAATAAATTACAATCACATAAAAACAGTAACGAATAGGTATGTATGAATAGCGTGATATTGAGTAACATTGCAAAAAAAATAAAAAATAAAAATATTTTTTACTAGAAAATATCAATAAAATATAAATAGATGATTATGTAACATACAAAGAAACAATACTGTACCATGATAATCAAAGCAGCAGTGGTGGCCCCGTGGCATCGGCCGCGACTTACGAGTTGTAGGTCGTAGGTTCGAACCCAGACAGGCGCTTTACTTTGTGTAAATTATTTCATCACCATTGCTCTCAAAACGGTGAAGGAAAACATCTTGAGGAAACCGGCATGTCCTAGAACCAAAAGTTTGAAGACATGTGACATCTACCAACCTGCACTGGACCCGCGTGGTGGATTACGGCCTACTCCCTCTCACAGAGAGGAGGCTTGTGTCCTAGCAGTGGGAACATTATACACAGATTATGGTGATAATCAATGCATTTCTTACTGGTACTGATAATTTCTGACTATATTTACCTGCCACATGAACACGTCGCTGGTAAGAACCCCCTCTTCCTAAACTGATTCGTTTTCCACAGTTGAATTTGTTTATTACACTCATAAAGTTTTCTGCCACATTTGTTGTCTCATTTGACAAACGACCTGCTTTCAAAGCCGTTTTTTCATTGGCTGCATAAATTAGAGCCCACACTTCTGGAGCAGTATTTTTCAGACTTTCTACAAGATTTTCTTCCTTGTTTTCACTTCCATTTGCAGCTGTTTTATTGACATTGCAGTAATAATCCTTGCAGTTTTTATTTATTTATTTATTTATTTATTTATTTATATCCTCACTTACAACTATTTTTACAGGTAAAAACCCAATGCAACAGTGAAGCAAACTTAAAAAACTTATTTTCTAAAACTTATTACATATATGGTTATCCTTGTGAATTCACTCAGTGTACACGCAAAAACGTCTATCTCCTCTGCTACAAGGTTAAGGGTGCGAAGCGCCCGCGTCAGGGGCGCCTGATTTAACAGATTAGTGCGGCCACGAGGTATAGCCAGCAGCTGAGGCCGCCGTCGCCGCCACACATATCTGTCGGGCACACTCAAACACACCAACCCTAATATGTCGGCGTTATGAATCTTGCCTCTAATTACTTTAAATAAATAAGAGACAAGTGCAAACTCACGCCTAACTCTCAGCTCATTGTATCCAACCATGCCTAATATAAACAAGGTTGGATACATAAGCGGGCATTTATGTACTCCGAATACATGAAGCGGGCCATTTCTCAAATCTGCTGCCATAGCAGCACTCTCACTGCTACACATTATAATTTTCCGTGCCACTAGTGTAAGCTTCATCACCTTTGGCTTCAAAATATTTCGCCCATAAAGTGGGAGCTTAGTGTTGGCCAAGATCTAAAAAAAGTACAAATATGAATACAGAATATGCTTCACAGATCTTGAGATGTCTATACAAATTTGATTTATTTATTTACCTTGTATAGTGCACTGGTATAGTTTTTGATTACATGATTCTTGCATTCAATTTTTTTTATTATGTTCCCATATGACACTTTCTCTTTCAAGTTTGCATACACAGAGGAGTCTCCGTCTCCAATAAAACTCAAATAGCGAAGTTGATGCATTTCTTCACTCTTTTGAAAACCTTCCACAATAATTTGTGATTCCATTGCTGTAGATGGTCCAGTAAAATTTTTGCAACAATTATGTACTTTCATGTCCATGTTTCTTTTTTCATAATATTGACATGTATAACAATATTTGTTACGAACACCAAGAAATAGACATTTCTTAGTTTCTTTACCAATAATGCAGGCCTAGAAATGAAAAGCAACACTTGTAAATATTGCACATAATAAAAAGTTCATACATAACCAAATATGTGTTTAGTAAAGGAGTATGTAAAGTATTGCAGCAGGTGGCGTTCTGTAGTTTCTGCCTACCGCCATGGGAAGAAGGCGTGAGTGTATGTATGTATGTGTTTAGTAATATATTAACTTACCATACCAGAAGGTGAATCAAAGTTATGCCCATATGACCTTTTCAGCCATCCTCCATCTACATATACAGTAACAAATGGAACACCATCTGAAGAGACATGGCCTTTTTAAATAGCTATTGACCTTTCTTGTTCACCAGCAGTTTTAATTTCCTCTGTCAAATGTTCAAACCACACATTGCCTAATTTGTTTTCAACACGACGAAATTTATTAGCTGACATTGTTGGGATATCCATGAGACTTGTTATGTGTGCTGATTGAGTGTAGAAGCTACCAGCAGTCACAGTTGCCCACACAAATGCAGTATTTATTTTATTTCTGCTCTCCGTACAGTGCTTCCACGCTTTACCACACATACTGCACTTGAAAATAAATTCACTTCGAAATCCATCAAGTCTCTCACTAACAAATTCAATTTGTGAAGATTCACACATATTTCGGTGTCTTTCCAATTGGAATGCCCACTCAATAACATGCTTCAGGTCCACAATGCGATACCCAGATATCGCAAATAAACATTTATTTGGAATCGTTTCCACAGTCAATTGAAATTAATCAGTTTCAGGATCAGCTTCCGGCCAATTAATCTCTAAAGGTTCGAGCACAGGTTCAGCTGTCATTGTGCTAGTACTAGGAGTACTGTAAGAGGCCTCTAAGCGGAATTTTGGTTTTACACGGGCATATGTTCTTGGTTGTGTACTCTGTCTACTGAAAGAAACAAATCAAAATGTAATGACCATACCTAGTGACACCACATGTAGTGTCACTTTTACGAGCAGCATTCAGCAAGTACATTATATCATGCTTATTTGATACTTGATACATACACTAAATTATCTATGAGGATTCCTTCATTCACTGGCATCTTGGTATCTTCAGAACGCCAAACTTTCAAACGGCTGTAAGTGTAATACGATTTACGAATGTAAACTTTTGTCAACACACAACATATTTTTTTGAAATGCTACATCCAAACTTGGCTGTTTTACGAAGAAGCCGGACAAATAATGAATATATTATGCATGTTTACTTACCTCTCATCATCGTGATATTTTCTTAATCCACCTCGAACACGTTTTAAAGATTTTTGCGGCCCCGAATATTCGTGTCGTTGATACGCCTTCTTCTTTGTTTTCAGAGCATACATTATAGATGTAATCTAAATCTGAAATATAGAAAAACAAATGAAAAACAAAAGAATATGTTACATATACACTCAGTATTTGAATAAAATTGAATAGTATCGAATTTCACAACCGTATGTAATAAGATCGCAGAATTTCGTAATCGCATTCAAGCAGTCTAGCTAGAATTGCTAGAAGAAGATTATTATTTCAGATATTTTATGGAAGGGTTACGTTCTGAAATCATTACAGAAAATAGAACAATAAAAATAAAAGTAAAATTTTACTTATCTATTAATTCGTGGTAGAATATTGGTCGACGAATATGAAAAAAATAAACAGATTAGAATAAGTTTTATAAACAAAAACAATAAATCACGTTTATTAAATTGATGTAAGTAACTCAATCATTTGTTTTTCTGAACCAGAGATTTCAAAAGTCGAAGTTCTGAACGCACCCACAACGTAGGTCCATCACTGGGGCATAGGCAGCTAACTGGGTACCTACACCGCACAGTGGTCGGAAAAACAAGCTTGCCTTACATAGGTTTACAAAATATGTATTATACAAATTATTAATTTATTCGTTATACGTTATGAATAAGCACGATTTTCGTCAAGATCTATAGTCATATAGGTTTGTTGTCTTTCAGGTATCATACTGGGTAAAATAATAATAACAAACTGTTTTTTTTTATTTTTACCGCCTCTTACAACATCGTCCAAATATGCATTTTTAATTCATTCAAAAGAAATATATAATAGTTATTTGTTACACAAGAGTGCAAAGTTGCTTTTTTAACCGCGTGCTCAATTTTGATGACAGAGCAAGCGAAGGATTCTAAAATTAGAATCCTGAGCGTTAGCGAGAGGGAATCAAAAGAGCACGAGGTGAAAAATCTTTTCACTCGAGTGCAACACGTAACTTTTCATCCCACCTCAGCGAGGAAATGAGTAAATGCAAAAAAAAAACATTTACAATCACAAGATATGTACTTTTATTTCAGTTTAGGTATTAACTACTACCGACATTATGATAGGTAAGTATTACAGAATAATCTTTAAATTACAACAAATAATACCTAAGTATAATTAAGAAAAATTTAAAGTAACGTTGCTACAGTTACTTATGTTGAGTGTAATATTTTTGTTAGGTACTGTAATGTTGGTGTTAAGCATGTGCTACACGGTTTTAAACGGCGGTTTGAAACAAAGGTTTAAAACAGTGTAGATAGTCATTTTATGCCAAATTTCGTTTGACCTTTAAACACCCTTGGCAGCAAGGCTTGCGTTTGAAACCACTGGTAGAAGCGTTGGTTTAAAACTTGTTTGAAACCGTCTAGCCGCTTGTTTAAAACCTCGCGAACGACAGTCACGTTGCAGCGGCGAGCGCAGGCAGACGCACTCGACGACGCGACGACGTTCTCAAAATGGCACGAGAAGAAAAAGAACGAGAAGTAGTTACAGAACTAGAAGAAGTAGTTAGTTGGTAGCAGAAGTAGTTCGTTCAGCAGAATAAATGCTATACATGGTGGCTCATTAATTTTAGTAAGCTCACATTTAAAGATCGTAAAGATATTGTGAGCCTATCTGTTGAGCGTACAGTTGAAATTGCCTGTATAGAATTGGAGCACTCTATTGTATTAAGTGTGTATAGACCCCCGTCAGGATTGTATGACTGCTTTGAAAAGGTAATGGATGAAGGTGTTACACAGGATTTGTGACTCAAACAAGTCCGTTATCATTTGTGGTGATTTTAATGTAAATTTATTAGAAAACTCAGGTTCTTGTACTAAAATTTTGAGTCTGTTTCAGTCCTACAATCTTGTAAACCTATTTTTGGAGCCCACAAGAATAACCCCAACTAGTGCCACATGCCTAGATAATATTTATACAGATATTATACCTAGCCACAAAGAAATTATAAATTTACTAGATTCTGATAATTGCGGGCAAAGGATTACCTACTATTCAAAATTAAATAAGTTCATATGACTAAGGGTTAATCTCTCCTTTAAACATCGCTTCATACATATTCTTTTTTTTCTTCAATTGCACACAAAAGAGCAAGACAGGCGCCATGACGTCGTTGTAGTGAATATACGGTGCGAGCGTAGAGACGTCCTATTCATGCAACGTTCTATAAAACACTGACTGATGGTTTTAAACATGTTTTAAACCGTGTAGCCGGCAAAGCGCAAATCTGTTTTTTCTGTTTCAAACCGCCGTTTAAAACCGTGTAGCACATGCTTTAGTGACTTGTGTACTGTTTTTCAGTAAACTATCTGTCATACCTAATAGTTGTACCGATTCTTCGGATTCCCTTGGCGTAAATGTTGGCGAGAGAGGGCGATTGATAGGTGTTTCGTAACGGCTCATTTTTGATGTAGAAGGGCCAGTCCAAGGATCTGACTGAGGCTCTTTCAGTGTAATGGCTCCTACGATGCCTTTACATATTTTAGACTTATTTTGAATGGAATCCTCTATGTATCCCTCTACGACTGCATTGGACTTCCAGCCTCCATGGCGCTTAAGGGACAGGAGATCAGCTCCTGAATCGGCCAAAAGTGTGGCTGAAGTTCGTCGGAAACAATGATCTGTGTACAACAGGGGTTCTGGAAGTTCAAGAAATGTTGCTATTTCTCGTGGGATACTGCCAATTTTATTAGCACCCATAGGCTGTCTAAAAATATAATAGGCGGTATAAAAATCGATTGATTGGAGTGTAAGTAGGGCGTAGGCTTCATATTTCTCAACAATTGTTACGTATTCCTTGCGAATGACGAAGTTGCGGTATTTTTTTTTTTTGTCTTTGTATTGGGTAAATTAATTAATAGTAAGTCATCTGAATGTTTCTCAATGTTTTTGACATTAAGTTGTGTTAGTTCATTAGTTCGACAAGCTCCGTTTATACCAATATAAGAACAACCTGTAACGTAATAGATATTTTTATAGTTTCAGTCAATTCTGTTGGCGTCAAATAAACTTCGTCGTCGCTAGATTCACTCATTTTAGATTTTTCACTTGTTTACAAGTTTCTTGTTTTTATTTTTAACCTAAGGCTGGGGGCACACGATGCGTTGCGGCAGCGGTGCGGCGCCGCAGCGGTGTCGCTGCGTAGTCTTACATAGCTAAATATCTGTGGCATGTCACACGATGCGCTCCGGCGCCGCACCGGACTTGCAACCACCGAGACGAGGCGGGGAGGGGTGAATGCGTTGCGACGTCGGAGCGGCACCGCTCAGTTGTTCACGCATAAACAGTTAGTGTACTCTGTCCAATGCTGCTACGGCGCCGCTGCGACATAACAACGTTGCGGCGCCGCACCGCTCGTGTGCCCGCAGATACGGTGAAATCTTTGCGTTGCGGTGCCGCAACGCATCGTGTGCCCCCGCTCTCAGGTTTCAACAATATGACGTGAAAAGTAATTTTTTAGTATATAGATTAAAAAGAAAACCCGTACTTACTAATTTATTCAATTTTTTAATGTACTCGACAAAACTGTATACTGGAAACTATCAAATAAACATTTTATTTTTCAAAAATTTTATGAAGGTAACCTTGTTTTTCTGTGCGCACTGGGCACCGCCGGGCGCCGCCGCGCCGCCGCGCCGAAGCGACTTACCTACTAAAGTACCAAACTAAAATAATGTTTGTTTGTTTGAAACTGTTTACAACATGCGTAAAAGGTATTCTATTTTGTAGGTTCTTCTATTTGCAAACTCGTTGGATTACCGAATTATAGTAATATGGACTTACTTATTTAATTTATTGTTGACCAAAAATACATAAAATTATAATAACCACTAACTTTGTACTTGAGACATAGGTAAGTATTTAGTAAGTATTGTGACGTTATTTCAGCGTCTAAAACCTAACTCACGGGCCAACTTGCTGTTTCTAAAACCGCCTAAAGATAGGTACTTACCTACTTACTTTTATTTTTAAATAAAATTGCGTATCTCGAATCATTATCACTATACCTACAACAAATTGCAATAACATACTAGAAATATTGCAATTAGAATCAATGAAAATGCAAAGCATACAAAATAAAAATAACACGCGAGAAATTCCGCGTGCCAATACTATTGCATACAAGCGAGCTTCAAAATTATATTTTATTATTACAATAATATTATGTCGATTGAGTGAAAGAAGAGTGGCAACGTTTTCTTCGTAATTCTTTCAATGTAGTTCAAGGTTGCGAACACAGGTTGGGTGGGACGGCAACGTCGCATAAATCCTATGTGCGTTTCACGACAGAATTCCTTTCGTCGTAATGTTGGCACCAATGGTTTTCATTGAATGTAAAACAATTCTTCAATGAAAAGCAATCGTGCCAACATTACGGGCGGCGAGAGGAAACGCAAAGCTAATAAAGTTTTCTCCGATGGTTTATCTGCTGACGGATTGCTCGCCAACCATTTCTTTTTACTAGGTATAAAGAAAAAACAATAAAATTGCATTATAATTGTTACAAAAATAAGAAAATCAACAAAAGTAATAATTACTGAAAATATTCAAACAAGAAAATCGGTAAAAAGTAAAATAATAATTAAAAAAACATTTATATCAAATAAGAAAATCAACAAAAAGAATATGGATAAGTTGAGATTTGAACCCGGGCGTTAGTGAAACTTTACTGATGCACGAGACCACTAGACCAATCGAGCTGTTGTAAAAGCGACGTATTTATTAGTCGCTTTCCAATCTTTTCTTCTAAGGGCTCGTTCCCACAATTTTCGACGCTTAGGAAATACATGAATACCTTTGTTTTTGCAACCAAATGCTGAACATTGAGTCATTTCAAGCAAAAAACTATCTTTGTTTACGTTTTATCTTTGTTTCGTTTTCGTGTTTCGTTGTGGATTGACAGTTCAATAAGTACAGTTGCCAAAACGCCACCTGACGGGATAAAAAAGCAGTTTTCTTCCTGATCAGGTCAGTTTATTTATAAAGTTTTATTTGGTGAACCTGTTCATGAAAGGTAGGAACGGAAATAAATCAATTATTGTGTACGTATTATATTGATTTAACAGAATTATAATAACGCCTCATGCCATCTAGCTTTCTCATCTCTAAACTATCGCAATCATGGCGCTTGAGTTTAGTTGTCAATATTCACGCACACTACTAAAGCAAGTGTCAAATTTGGTCTGGATTTCACTATCGTTTTCCTCAGTAAATAATGCAAGTTATTTCCTAAAATGGTCGGTCGCGGGGACATTTCATTATAGAAAAGTGATAAAATGATTCGTTTTCAACAAAGGGTGTCTATGTTTAGCGTAAAGCTTCCAAGAAAAATGTATGGACGGCCCATCAGCGGATCCACCTTAAGCCTTGACTTTTTCATAACACTAGATATCTAAAAAAAAATAACACAATATTTTGACGGCTGTTTATACAGTATGTGTGTATTGAAATAACGATTAAAACTGCATAAAGAACCAAAAATATTAACGCGATAATCGCGATTAAATTTTAATAAAATAAAACGCGATTTACATGTAAAAAAATAAACTCTCATTAAAATTTTTTTTTTTTTTTACAAATGTATTTTATCTATAAAAAGTATTTAAAAGATACGTATTTTATATCTTGTATTTCAGATACCATTACAGAAAGGTATTTGCATCTGGTATCTGAAATACTTAATTTAAAAGTATTTTGCATTTTGTATTTCAGATACTTTATTTAAGGTATCTTGTACATCACTGTCAGGCACCTACACGGCTACACCAATACACCATCTCGCAGATAACAGATTGCTGCCTTCATTCTTCATAAACTTAATTAATCCTAAATTAAAACAAATTATTATATCAAAAATGAAACTGTATATTTTGAAAAGACAATCTACTGAATAACAATCTTAATTCACTGAGAGACAACACACAGCCTAAACCTCTGGGAAAATTCATACCCTAAAGGGGTTAAATAGGGAATGAATGTTTACATAGAAGTTATTCCATCAGGCACACGGCTTGTCAATATAATAAATACCTACCACAATACTAAATATTCATGTCATGAAGTTCAGTCAAATATGATTATGATTAAAGATTTTTCTTTAGCTTGAATGCAGATTTCTGCATACAAACAGAGACTTCAGCTTGGTGGTATGGGAGATCAGCAAAGCTATCTTCTTGCTGAGGCATTCGATTTTCCTTAGCAAAATTCAGCTCCCTGTGATCATGTTTCATTACCAGTGGTTTTGGTAAAGTGTTTGTGATTTTCTTGACCCAATGACTCTGTGGCAATTTCTGTTCATCTGGCACATCAATCTGTAAACAATAATTGATCATTATTAAACTGTATCACAAAGACAGATAGAATTAACAGATTGTAGCAAAAGAATAGCATAATCAGCCTATAATTTTCCCACTGCTGGTACACAGGCCTACCCTCGGTGAGAGGGCGGTAATCCACCACGCGGGCGCAGTGCGGGTTTGTAGATGTCACGTCTTCGAATTTTTAGTTCTAAGACATGCCAGTTTCCTCAAATGTTTTCCTGCACCGTTTTAAGAGCAGTGGTGATGAAATAATTTACTCAGGTACAGCGCCTGTCTGGGTTCGGACCTACGACCTGCAACTCGTAAGTCGCGGCCGTTACGACTAGACCACCACTGTTCTCAAACAGATTGAAAATAACACTACTTAATCATAGACATCTTTTTTTTCTATTTTAAAAATTACAATAAATTCATCATAATTATGCCATTTATTATCAAATCAATCAAGTTTTCTTGCAATAGGTGTTAAATAAAACAAGTGACAACTTACCACTCTTGTCTTCTTAGCACTCTTGTATGCAACTGAAGGCAAGTTGAAATTTTCTTTATTACTTGGTTTAGCTGGTGGGATATTCTTAACAAATTTTGGAATAGATGACGTTCCAGGTAAAGGTTTTTTAGGATGGACATCTTTTACCAAAGGTGCTATCGGACAGTTCTTTATGTAAGAGGCCACTGGGCTGCTAATGTGCTGATAAGCATTTGATCGACTTGGGACTCCAAGTCGATCAAATGCTTTTGCTTTTTCTTTTTTCAAGCATGTTGGTGTCTTCATTGATAGAGGCTGAGCTGGTGTCTTAAAAATAGGTTTCTGTTTTATGTCCCTTGGTGTTGTATGACCTCCAGGATACTTATGGAGTTGATGAGCAGATTTTTCTGGAGTGTTCTGAGGAGGCTCTGGGGAATTAAAAGCTTCAAACTTTTTTACTTCTGTATCAATTTTCTGTAGCAATATAGCTGATACAACTGGTTCATTTATAAATTCAGTCTTCAGTCTAAGGTCATCATTTTTTTCTATTTTATCTTTAGTATTGCTTGGTGGATTATTTAAAATATATTCAATAACTTCTAAAGTATTGTTTAGTTCTCCAGTCTTCTCATTGTTTCTAGGTGATATGCATAGTTTAGCCACCATATTTTCCATTTCAAGAAAACTGTCATCAGCCGCTTTCATATCCCACCCAGGACTATTGACTTCAGATAAAACAAGGCTTTCGGATTTAGGTATTAAGTTAGGTTGTGAATGTGCTTGTAGGATTTTCAAACTTTCATTGTGATCTCCAGAATTATTGGGGCTGTTGACTGCACTTGTAGCATGTATGCTAAGATTAAGAAAAAAAAAAAACTGTAAATGTTAATTTCTTCTGAATCTTAAGATCCTTGTAAGTAGCATATACAAGGTCAAATTAAAGTAGCTAGCGAAACTCCGGAGACGTGATGGGTACCAATATCTAAACATGATAAAATGAAAAAATAAAAATATTTGATGTTTTTTTTTGTGGTCAACAACCGTTGGGGGTGTTGATACTTGAAGTATGAAGAAAATACGTTTTATTGTGTTGAAATATCGATATCAATCGCAACAAAAAACTGGGAAGTCAATACAAAGAAAACTTAAACTGATATTTCAAGTAAATTTTGTTGCATCTTGTTTAGATATTGATACCCATTACATCTGCAGAGTTTCGCTAACTAATTTAATTTGACCCTGTATATTAGTACTTAGGTTAAAGTACTAAATATTTTCCCTTTTTCACATACATCAGGTAGTGTTAGCATGTACCTTTTGTAAGTACCATAAAAACTTTCATATTATTATACATTTAGGAAAAAGTTGTCATGTTGACAGTACAAACAGACACTTCTATTTTATTTATACACAATTTAATGTATGTATAGTATATAAATAATATACGGGATGAAATTAATTTTAATTACACAATTTTGTTCAAGAATTTGATCAGTGGGTCGTCTTAGGGGCGGATTTAATTTACATTTAGGAAATGACAATTTATTATGACTAACAATGACTGCACCTCCTATTTCGATAAGTCGCAAGTTTGCAATTTCATCCTGTAGATGAAGACAGATAGGTATACGAAGATATAGATAAACCCGACGAACCTAAGGCACCTGTCCGGTCAGTGGGTCGTCTTAAGGGCGGTGTCCCAAAGCCGCGCTCAGCGAGAAGAGAGTAGAGCTAGCAACTAAAAACGAGTTGTTTGTTTGACAGAGTTCTCACCGGTAATCTGAAGAGTCAGCGATCAACTATAAATATATGTATCTCATTATTCTGTTTTATTTTAAACGAGACCTAGGTACCGTACAATAATTTGTACGTTTCTTGAGCGAGAAAATATTAAAATAGTCTATAGCTAGTCGCTTCCTCGTCGGGCTGCGGTGGGACAGGTGAATAAGTAAGTAACTAGTGTTACCCTTGTTGATTAGCCAGAACCAGCATAGATATTAATTTAATAAAAGGATCTTACGTTTGCTGTTGTTTATCCCATAGTATATTTTTTTTCAATTCTTTCAGAGACATCTTTCCGAAGAAAACTTCATCATCACTTAATTCGTCTGCATTATACAAAGACATATTAGCAGTAAGTATGCGTTTTCTAATAAAATAAACTATAATGAATGAAATAATGGCCGTACTAATCAAATAATATTTTACACATTGAATTAATTGAAAATAACACATAACGAACTTCTTTCAAAATATGACATGACACACCTGACAACACAACCACAGATAATACACTCTATCAAAAGTACTCTGTGATACACTGACTGGACAACCCACGGTTAGTATGTACAGACGCCAGCACATCAAGCTACCCGAAACTCAAATTTTCCCAAACAGCTTTAGCGATAAAGTTGAAAATCTGTTAAAGAAATTTGACGGATTGTAGTATGTTGATGTGCTGGCGTCTGTACATATCTAGTCGTTAAAAATCTATGGAACTAGTAAATAGATAAATAGTTTAAAAAAACAGTGAAGGGTTCCGTGGATGGGATGAATATGCATACACAACATTGAATTTGTTGACAGCATAAATATAATCCACGTCCAGGCACAGATTTTAAAAAGTACTCTATGATACACTAACCGGACAACCCACGGCTAGTAGTCGTTAAAAAATCTTTGGAACTAGTAAGTAGACAAATGTGGTCGTCCAAATCAAAAGGGACCTTATGGCGGAAATGAGTTATCTACAGGGCTGAAAACTACATAAATGTACCGAACTATAGACCCAAGAACCAACCTTCTAACCACTACCGTTATTTTTTTACGAATTTTTGAAGTTCACTGATCGAAATTATAAGTTTCGAGAAAATCGCAATTTAAGTATGCCGTACAAAAAAGTTATGTTTTAGTGTGAAGTTATGTAACTGATGGTATACTTTGATTGACCATGATTATTACTAATGGAAATTCTTACAATCCTTGCATAAACTTGTTTGTTGTGGGAACTAGACCCGCCAACATAATGCATTATCAATGAGATGCAAAGTATCGATAATAGTATTAAAAATAAGTAAACCGCCTGTTTCTCACTAAACTTTTATTGTTTTTATATTGCTACTAATTACATAGATTTGTGAAAGGCCTTAGATGTAAATAAAAACAACACATAATTTAAAAAAAAATAGTTTTTATTTACTAGCAAGAATTCTTATTTTTTATAAACTTTGAGATCTGACAGTAACAAAATCAACACTTAATCACTAAATAGGTTATACATAATTGGTTTAGATGCTAATAAAGCTAAGAGATCAATGATAACTATTAGTTATGATCTTGTAAAGTTACATAGAGAACTGAACAATTTCTTCAAACAAATTAAAAAAGGGCCCTAATGGTAGGCACTAAACAAATTTTTTTATTTTTAGCAGGCATAATCAATATTTTAGTGCAACATTCAAGATAACTTAAATTTTCTTTTTTTATTATCACAAGGTATGAAAATGTTACTTATTTAACAATTTTTTTTTTATTATCACAAGGTATGAAAATGTTACTTATTTAACAAAATGTTCGTAACAAGTATATACGTAAAAAAGGGCCCTTAAGGCGGTCCGTTGCAGTCTGCTGACACTTATCTCTTAGTATAGTTAATTAGTTTAAGTATTTAAATAAAGGTAAACAATCTTGATACGTTTTTGTCGAAAAATACATTTATGAAATAATTTATAGCCATTACAAGATAAAAAAACAAAATGAAATAACAGATGTTATAATGAATTACTTTTGCTATTAGCCTTAGCCTATTTTAAAAATATATTTTATGATAAAAAACATAACAAGATTGTTTACCTCTATTAAAAGTACCTAAACAAAATATGGACTACAATAGTGGGACCTTAGACCTAAGACGCATATACAAAGAATGCCGCATGCGGCGGCGTGCGACACTATCTAATGGCGGCTATACGCTACGCTGACGACACGCTAGTCCTGGCGCAACGGAGGTCGCACCAGGCGGCGGCCGACGCGATGGCACGCGGGGTTGCGATAGTCGTGGAGGGGATCCGGCAGTTGGGTCTCTACTCTCTAGGTGGCATTGCACAAGTCCGAGGCCATGTCGTTTCATGGGCCCCGGAATACGCCACCATCGGGATCCCAACTAACGGTAGGAGGGGTTCACATTGGCGTCGAGACGACGATGAAATACCTGGTCTCGTCCTCGACAGCCGGTGGAACTTCGTCGAGCATTTCCGTCCGACGTTTGGCTCCCAAACTGGAACGGGCCGGGGCCGCCTTCAAGCGGCTCCTGCCCAACCTGAGGGGGCCAAACGCCTCCTGCCGGAGGCTTTACGCGGGGGTCGTGCGGTCCATGGCCCTATACGGGGTCCCGGTGTGGGCGCGTTCACTGCGGCGGCGAGCCGCCCATTATTTGAACGCGCCCCAGAAGGTGGTAGCCGTTAGGCTGATCCGGGGGTACCGCACGATCTCGGGCGAGGCGGCAAGCCTCCTTGCCGGACTGCCGCCATGGGATCTGGAGGCGATAGTCCTCGCGCGCCTGTATGAGTGGCGCGCGGAGGCACTACGCCGGGGGGAAACTCCGCTTCCGCAGCAAATTGCGGCGGAGCGGACGGACCTCCGGCGCGATCTCATGGCGGCATGGAAAGAGCGACTGTCACAACCCAGCGCAGGGCACGCCACGATAGCGGCGGTAAGACCCCTCTTTGAGGAGTGGCTAGAGAGGCGTCATGGCGCCCTCACCTACCGCCTGACGCAGGTCCTCACCGGACACGGAAGTTTCGGGAGGTTCCTGCACATAATCAGGCGGGAGGAAACGCCCGGGTGTCACCATTGCCAGGATCGCCCAGAGGACACGGTGGAGCACACGGTGGAGGTCTGCCTCGCTTGGGCGGAGCACCGCCGTGTCCTCGTAGAGGCGATCGGCAGCGGCGGCGACCTCTCGCGTCCGGGCCAGGTTCAAGCCATGGTCCGGGGCGAGAGGGAGTGGCGGGCAGTCGCCTCCTTCTGCGAAGCAGTCATGCTAGCGAAGGAGGCGGCGGGACGCTTGAGGGAGAGAGCCTCCCGTCCCAGCCGCCGCGGGAGACGCTCCGGGCGTCGGGAGCCGCGCGACGACTCCCGGCCACCGTAGGCGCGGGCCTGCGGGCGGAGAGTAATGGGTAGCTCACCGTCCGATCAGGACCTGGCCCGTGCCGGACGGCGCGTACGTGTTCCACGCGCGCCTCAAAGAGATGTCAGCACTAAACGAAGGGGCCCGTAAGGGCCGAAACCTGCCGGGTCAGCGGGATTGTCCGAAAGGGTTACCGCTGGCCCGGAACATAAAGGGCGAAGGAAGGAACACGGGTGGGTTTTAGTCAGTAAGAGTCTGACACTCCCTTCCGCTCCACCCAGAGCGGGAGGAGTCATTTGATGATTTCCCATCCTGAAAAAAAAAAAAAAATGGCGGCTATACGTTATTATATATACCTTGCAATATTAAAATGTCGATATAATATATGGTTTGAATTACAAGAAAAACGATTTGTTAGGTCTTGCCGCGATAAGGTTCCTTTTTTACTAAACTTTAGATGAATACAAAACTTTTTTAAATTGACTTTTCGAAAAGTTGAACACACACACATGTAGTAAATACAATCATCTTTTTAAAAATACAGTTAATAAAAAAACTATTTTTTTGAGGTATTTTACGAATTTATTAATATCTCTGAAACTAGTTACCGCCATAAGGTCCCTTTTGATTTGGACGACCACAAATAGTTTAAAAACAGTGAAGGGTTCCGTAGATAGGATGAATATGCATACACAACATTGACTTTGTCAACAGCATAATTAATAATCCACGTCCAGGCACAGATTTTAAAATCGCCCGGTTGATGGCGTTAGGCTCTTTAAACATAACTGGCAAAATGTGGGTGAACTATACATTCACTTCTGCTGCCTAACCCTATAACTGCCCCGTTCATGCTCTGTGGCCCGTTGATCTCGCGGTTGCAAGCGCGACTGCTGAGCGTGGCACAGCACAGGAGCATGGGCTGCGTGGTTTCCTCGGTTCGATTCCCAGGTCGGGCAATGTGTTATTGGGTTTTTTCATCAGGAATTTCTTAGTACTTATCAGCCCGGAGTTTTGAAGTTTGCGGTGTGATACCCCTGTGCCTCGGGAAGCACATCAAGCCGTTGGTCCTACGGTTGATCTCTCCGGTAATCTCGGATTGCGTGCCGCCCCGTCGGACTATGAGGTTGTGAGAAGAGAGAATGTACCTGTATCTGTGCACGCCCGAAACCGTGGCCGAAATACGGTCCGGAGGACTATTATGAACCCTACCTAACCTACAGGGAATGTAATCGATAAGTTATGTGTATTCAATGGTCATTATTGGTCATGAAAATTTTGCTTTTCAGTTGATGCCGTTCTATCATGGGGATGATAAAGTGAAAAGCGCTGATCAAGTACACACGCCAGCACATCAACCTACTACAATCTATCAGATTTCTTTAATAGATTTTCAACTTTATCTCTAAAGCAAAGGTTCAAAGTTGATTGGGAAAATTTGACAGTTTCGGGTAGCTTGATGTGCTGGCGTCTGTACATTAAAAAAGCATAAGCATAATTATTATAAAAATATGTAAATAAAATAATAAATAAGTTTTACAAGTTTATCCACCCGAGTGTTCAGAGTTCAGAATAGAATCTACAATACATTCAATGATGGGTACAGGTTAAAATAAATAGATAAACTTGTTAGGTACTCACTTGGCATCTTTGGCATTCACGTGTAACGTGTTTACGCGTCTCACAGTCATGTTGAAAACGTTACAGGTGTGCTTACATGTAAAGTTAGGATGTATTCAAATTGCATATTGGCAAGAAATAAAAAAATGGTTTTCTTTAGTAAGGACTTGCAATTTGCCACTGACGATGTTCCTAAACTCCTCAACAGCTTGAAAGTAGTCAGACATAATTATAGTGTTTGGGCTCATTAGTTAATCTTGATGCGTATGTCTGATGCAGGCAGCCGGAAGCCGGAATGTGGTCACGAAAGTTGGCTTTATAAATTGTTGATCAATCGAGTTTGGATCCATTGTATTGGTCTAGTTGAGTAGTCAGTATGCAGACTGAAATGATTCTGTTGATGTATAGGCAAGATATTTGTTCAGAGGATGTCAGGTTCTCTATTCATAGACCGGGAATCGCCAATAATTTGTCTAAGAACTTATTTATTATATTTTTATTTACTATGTATGAACTACTTAATTATTACAAAAATAATTTTCCTCTTTATCCCTACTTACTAATCAATAAAATTAATATAAAAAATAATTAAAATAGATTCAACTTTCAGCACTTTTACTTGCTATCAATCAATACTGCAGTTTATTTCCAATACCGAGAAGTATTTAACCATAAAATGTAAGAATAATGTCATGAAAAGATTCAGTGTTTTGGAACAAAGTTCCTTAATGCGGACTGTGGTAAGAGTTGACTGGTAGAAATCGTCATGTAAGGAAAAAGCGTTTTTCCACCTCCATGATACTTTCTCTCTCTTGATTCTCTGTCTCTTTCTATTAGAGGTGTGCGCGTGAGTATCGCGTAAGGAACTTCGTTCCTGACAGGGGTCCCCCAATCGCTCACATTTTTATTAGATGATTTTCTACATTTATCTTTTTCAAGACAATATTAAAGAGATTGTTATAATATAATTAAACAGTTTCATTTGAGTTTTTTTAACAACTCAGCAGCTTGAGTATTTGCTTGGTGATCATCATTTGATTTAGCCGGATAGCTTGCAGCTAACTGTAAATAATATTTAGCTTGATCCTCCTTTTCTAGCTTTAGATAGCAGCTGCCAAGTCTTAACAAGTTTACACTGTAGAATCTGGGCTGAACTGTTTCTGCTCTCAAGAAATATTCAAGTGCATCTTCATAAGTGGAGTATGGTGGAGAAGCAAATAAAACTTCAGCTATTTTCCTGTGGTGCCAAGGCATCTCGGTAATCTGATAGCACCATTCGCCCAACATGTGTAAAATTGTAGCATCTTTAGGATTTAGTGAAACTGCCATCTGAAAATCAAGTTTCACAATGGTTATTTTAATCATGAACAACCAGATTATCAATGAATGTGGTCAAAGATGTAATCACTTACATCCAGATGCTTCTTGACATTTTCCAATTGTTTTATTCGTTCTTTCATACCATCAAGCGTACTTTTTGCATCCAATAGTAAAGCATACCACTTGTGTACAGCATAATGGTCTTGAGCGTCTTGGGTATCATTCAGCACTTTCAATATTATACTATATGCTTGGAGAATAAGATTATTCTTGTACTGTTTATCATACTTTGATTCCTTTGACATGTTATATAAAGCTCGACATATACGCCATTGGACTTCTACATTGTCCTTGTCCTAAAATAGAATTTGTTTAGATACCACAATATATTAAATTATGAATGCAAGGAATAAAAAAATTAACAAGTTTATTACGGTCTAAGGTCTTATTGTATTAAATGGTTTTTCATATCCATACACCATGACCTACCTGATGCTCAGACAGTAAGTTATAGCATTCCTCATAATAGCCATTGTCAAATAATTTATCTGCATCTTCTAAAGGAGGCAATGGCTTCTCTGTTTGTATATTTTCAGCAACATCTTTAGTTTTCACAGGCCATAATGAAAATGCTAAGGTTGCAGATAATACCAATACATTTTTGGGAAAAGTTACAGTCTGTAGACAAAAATATGTTTAGGAGATATTATAAATTTATTTTACTACTTACTTAAATTTTAACTTTATAAAGGTTTACCTGCAGTAATATAATTTTGGCACTATTTTTAGCATTTATTTTCCTATAGTTAAAAACTTTTTGAACAAACTTAAAAGATACAGGATTTAATTTGTAAAAAGTACCCATGTTCAAGATAAAAATAAACGGTTACAATCAATGTTATTGGTAATATTGATGAGTAGGTAGAATAAAAATAAGGTAAGTATAGGTAGAATAGAAATAGTAATTATTCTGTAGGTACTGCTGTCTGCGTTTCCGTTGTGTAAGATTTCCGTGATAATTTCTTTAACCAAACAATCCGAATTCTAGATTTCCGCTGTTAAGGCTTTTTAGAAAACAAGGTTTATTGAATCAAATCAAACTTTGACAAATACCATTTACCAACAATGACCGACCGCTTCACCGCTGTGACTCAGTGACTGTGAGTGACACTAGTGACCTGTGACAGTGAGTGTGAGCACAGATATTTTTTTTTTTTTTTTAAAGGCTAAGGTCTGAGACCATGCTGCCTAGTCATCAGTTACTATTTTTTAGTCTAACATGACATTAGAATATGGGTGCACACATTCTAATGTATTAGGAGTATTTGGCAGCAAATGTATCGAATCAAGTTTCCCGGTAAACTTCGCTGAGGTAGCCAAAACTACAAAAAAAATCTCAGCTCCATTTTACCGGGATCGCGTCTGTTTCAATGATTCCACATATTGTCCAGTTGCGCAGACACTTGAGATACAAAACTACACCAATTTTACATCACAATATCCACTAGGAATCAATTTGCGAATAATTAAAACAGCCAACTAGACTTCACTCGAAGAAATCCCGCCAAAAACTCGTGAGCACAGATAATTATAATACTGTGAGTGTCACAGAGCATGTAGTAACCTTTTGTGTGAGCCAAGGTGTGAGCTGTTTTTTTTTTTTATATAATAGTTTTATGGCCTGGTTGCTAAGACCTTTTAGCCACGTCTTTGTTTCATTTTATTTATATCTTGAGTCTAACATGACATTAGAATATGGGTGTACACATTCTAATGTATTAGGAGTATTTGGCAGCAAATGTATCGAATCAAGTTTCCCGGTAAACTTCGCTGAGGTAGCCAAAACTACAAAAAAAATTCTCAGCTCCATTTTACCGGGATCGCGTCTGTTTCAATGATTACACATATTGTCCAGTTGCGCAGACACTTGAGATACAAAACTACACCAATTTTACATCACAATATCTACTAGGAATCAATTTGCGAATAATTAAAACAGCCAAATAGACTTCACTCGAAGAAATCCCGCCAAAAACTCCGGTGTGAGCTGTGAGCACAGCCCATGCACAGAGAAGACTATTACTCCCATAGACTAAGTATGCACAGATGCCAGCACATCAAGTTACTACAATCTGTCAGATTTCTTTAATAGATTTTCAACTTTATTACTAAAGCATAAGGTTCAAAGTTGATTGCGAAAATTTGACAGTTTCAGGTAGGTTGATGTGCTGGCGTCCGTACATACAAAAAATGAATAACGGACTGTATTAGTAACTTACTAAGTACAGACGCCAGCACATCAAACTACTACAATCAGTCAAATTTCTTTAATAGATTTTCAACTTTGTCGGTATAAAATAAGGTTTAAAGTTGATTGGGAAAATTTGACAGTTTCGGGTAGCTTGATGTGCTGGCGTCTGTACTATACGTTGTAATAATGGAATTAGTATGTACTATATTGACTATAATTCAATATAGTACAGACGCCAGCACATCAACCTACCACAATCTGTCAGATTTTCCCAATCAACTTTGAACCTTATGCTTTAGCGATAAAGTTGAAAATCTATTAAATAAATCTGACAGATTGTGGTAGGTTGATGTGCTGGCGTCCGTACATACTAATTCCATTATTACAACGTTCCAAATCTATAGACTTGTATCGCGCTTAGCCCTCAAAGAAATCGTGGGTTATTAAAAAGAATCTTAAGAATAATAAAATCTGTTTAATTTCGAAATGCGTGGCACTTCATTTTTGTACACCAGTCTAATCTCATTACGTGGCACACAGACTTAATAAGTCTGTGGTGTGGCAGGTGTCGGAAGTCCAGCGCTTGAAAGCTAACTAGGAACACTAACTAGGAAGTCGGAAGCTAGTGATCACACTACACTAAATTGGATTCTCTAAACTGGATCACACTACATTAAATCGGACAGACGACGACGCATTCGTGAAAAATTTAAATAAATTTAAATAAAGAATTTTCTATCGGTGGCGCAGTATTTATCAAAACAACAGAAGAAAATAATAATAAAAAATAAAAATTTAGCTTTCCATAAGAGGGCGCCGACCAAACGCCGACGCGAGTGGCGCGCTAAACGTTTGTTTGGTTATTTCTTTTATTTTAGAATGAAAATGCAGAAAATAAGCACGTTAAGTTGTGCTCTACAAGATTATACGTTAATATTATTATAAACGGTAGTTTTAAATTGTTTAGTTATTATAATATCCGATGATAATAAACGATGAGGGCGCCACTAGGCGGTCGGCGTAACTTTAATGGATAGTGTAATAATCGCTTTATTGGAAGTGGAGATTTGTGCTGTCACCGGGGTCAAATTGGACCCACGATACCAAATTCTTTTTGCTGTACCGCTACGCCACCCATGCGATAACTTGCAAACTAACTGTATAGTTTAAAAAAAATCGCTTGTCTGTAAAGTCGGTTTACTGACGATAGTTGAACGTGACATCGTCATAAGAAAATACTGATGGAATAGTTGCATTGCATTTGTTAATATTCGCTTGCACTTCAAGCCGCCATGGAACGCTACAGAGCAAGGCCGCGAGGTAACGCTACATGAGTCATGTTTTTTCGTGAGTGCAGCCGGCTTCATCGATTTATTAGACGTTGGCACGTCAAAAATAGTTAGCTTGAAGGGTTCTAGCGATAGAGGCCAATGTGGAAAATCTATAAGTCCGCCCGTGTAGGAAAAAAGTGGGGTTTGCTTTATATTACTTAAAATTTTTGCCAGTGGCAACAATATTCAAAAATCAATTTCTACGCGGTCCACGGACCATGGGCGGGTGAGGTGAGGATTCAGGATTGTTGACAGTTTGTACTTCATTGAAGAGTGTGTTGAATTTGTGTTTCAAGAAATGTTTTTGGTTTGAATATTGGATTCCTAGCATTTTCATTATGCAGAGATCAGGTAACGTCAAGCTATAATTATTTGAATTAAGTTTTTTTTTATTTTGCGTACGCAATAGCGTTTTATTCGCGCCAATTTCTTATTAGTATTCTTTTTCAAACGCTCTGAGTATTCGTTCAAATGTTTATGTACAGTTTATGGGTATTTTAAATAATGTTCGAGTACAAAATTAATCAATACACATAGTTTGTGACTTGTGATATAGATTAATGATGTTAATCATTCGTGACCTGACCAAAGTGATGAACATAGGCGCTTTACTTACCTAACAGTGGGCATGTCTTATTTCTTCATTTCTTGATTAAAATTTCATAAGTTACCTACACGTTACATTCTATGTACTACTGAGAATCAAATGTGACAACTAGTTTTTACCACATCTTTTTAGGATTCAGTAGCCAAATGGCAATGCGTAAATGTTCGTCCCGACTACGGAACCTTCACGTGAGCAATTTTAAGAGTATCTTATTTTTGGAATCAAGAACTATTAAGATTAAGGTTTGAAAGGTCTCATAGTTTTGCCTGTATTATATTCATGTTACTGTGAAGATGTCATCAAGTCACTATCAAGAGCATCAAATGCTTAGTCAGTTGGTTGACAATTTGATGGTACAATAATCTGTACAATCACATTTGTGCGTGTGTTCATCATCATTTGTGTCTACATCATCTGTATCCTTCTGTATTATTCATGTGTGTCTAATTAAAGTTAGGATAATGATTATTAGCAAAATTGATTCTATTAGTGTTTTTAAATGTGTTTGCTATCACATAGTGAGGTCGACACTCAAAAGTGGCTTAAGGTATCACTGGGGTAGGGTAGGGATAAACAGGCGAAAATAGATAAAAATGATTACTTACTGGCGTGCATGTTGCTCTGATTAAAAGCGGTCATTCCATTCTTCATAAAAATATAATATTAGCTTTGTAACCCGTTACTGTTAGAGAGCATAATAAAAATGTATGCACTGACTATTTAGGAAAATGTAGTACTGTATTTGCACCATGAGTGTTCAGTATTTTACAAAACAGATTTAAGATAATAGTAGTTTATTTTAATGCCAGATAAATTAAAAAAAAAAATTGCAGTATCATCCATTATCAACATTTTAATTATAGTCCAGTCAAATTAGTCCTTAAAATAGAAGTAAGGTTACAATAATTCCCATAGAGCTTAAAATTGGTATGAATGTTCAGAATACTATTATAAATGAATTGTGAAAAGTCCCCATCAATCCCCCTTGTGCAAAAAAATTTATTGATGGTGAAAGTTTGCAAAAATAGGTTTTTCACGTTTTTCAGCTAAACGGTGAGTTTTACAGCAAAATTAGTTCAGACAAAAATTGTACATCATCCGATTCTCTACAAAAAATATATCTACACTTTTTTTCATAATTATTGGCATTTCCGTGATATAGCGGTTGAAAGAATTGAAAAAAATATTTTATTCGTAATATGCACGTTAATGTACTTTTATATACATTTTTGAACCGTTATACGAGTAAACATATGAGTCCCTGTCTTATACATACAAATTATAAAATTCTTAGAATATAAATGACCGTCAAAAACTCCGCTCCTATTTTCATTTAGTCGCATGGCCTTGAGTAACATCTGTCTTCCATTCAATATTGTCAGCGTGGCGATGCTCGTATGCCTGCTCCGTTTCCAAGGTCTCATACTCAACAAAATACTGTTAGTCCTAAGCATTCCTCGTAGTGACAACACGTGGCTATCGCTTATATTTTGTAACAAAGTTTGTGCATTTTACTGTTTAAAAAAAATGTCGCAATTCCGCTTCATTTTGGTCAACCTTTGACTGAAAGTGGAGTTGTTACTGTTGATCGCGGCATGAAAGCATTAATTGATGCAAGTATTTAAAGAGGTGATGAGTTTTCGGAGTACCTAAAAGACCAGACATAAGTAAAAATTCATGTGCAGTATCGAAAAAAATATACTTACTCGAAAAAGTAGCATTGATACCGTAAAAAGACGACGCCAAGAAGAAGAAGAAGCTGGTTCATCAAAAATAAGTCCTCCTCGTACTAGAGCACGAGTAAGCCGAGGCAGCTAAGTGATGACAAGCGCCAACTGACGGCGCCCGTTCACGAACATGACGCATAGATCAGCACCATTCAGCTCAACCATTTTGAAGGGAGCTAAATGTTCCAACACACACGCCACCGTCAGCGAGACATTTGTGTGAGCATGACATACTATCAGCCGCCAGGGCACATTCAAGTCAATGAAAGACACATTACCCGTTAAATGGTACATAGAGTATAGTATTTACATAGAACTCACATCTGTGCTATGCAATTATACAATACAAAGGAAATTGAGTTTATACAATGCAAAGATAGTCTTACAATCTTCAGCAGCTCCAACAGAATTTTCAAGTGTTAATCAATTAGTTGTGGTCGTGGAGCAGGTCCGGCATTGAGCCAGGCATTTTTATCAGCGATGTAATCCCCTAACTTATAATATGCCTGACTGCATAGTGTTCGTTTTATACAAGACTTGAATTTTGTCTCATTCAGTTCAAGAATGTGGGGAGGTATTTTATTATAACATTTTAAACAGTACCCCATAAAAGATAAGTCTACTTTAGCCAGTCTGAAACCTGGTTGAACTAATAGGTCCCTATTTCTAGTAGGTACCTACTTATGTCTTTAACCCAGGGATTGAAAACCGGTACGAATTTGGGTTCCGGTTCTTCATTTCGGTTCTTAAAACGGTTCTTCTTTTCGGTACGGTTCCGGTTCAGGTTCCGGTTTGGTTCTGGTTCCATAGTACCGGTTCCAAATAAAGGTTCCAATATACCGGTTCCGTATCATCCGATTTAAAGGTTCTCTAAGAAAGAAGGGATGACGCGTGGCTAGAGTATCTTTTCTTTCAGTTAGCCTTCGAATTATTGGTGAGTAGAAGTCTGTACTGTACAGTGTCAGCAAGTATTGACAGTAATTATTATTAGTTGTTTATCTACAGTTACTGTTAATAAATTAATATAAAATGGACAAAGGTAAGTTTAATCGTATTGTATTCACTTAGATATTATCATCTCCTTTATTTATTGAATATACAGGGTTAATGGAAAAACACCAACAACCTCTTAAGAGGTCATTGTACAACAGACAAGTACACGAATGTATAATATAAATCAAACAATGAAACAAATATAGGGCGCACGCGTTGTTCATGCAACGAATGATGCGAATGATCTACAAATGCAATGTACCCCTCTCTCCTCTTACAAAATCTCCTATCTTGCCGCTATTGTCCTGCGCTGAGCGGCATCGTATGAACTCGTTCGGTCTCGTACTCGTACCGCTAAAGAACTGGTAAAATAAAGGTTCTAATTTAGGTTCCGGTTCCGGTTCGGGTTCTAGCAACCGGAACCACTAAATACCGGTACTTTACCGGTATTTTAGGAACCTTTTCAATCCCTGCTTTAACCTCTTTTACTAAAAAGATGTAAGTTTTTTCTTACATACATGATGTTTTCGTAGATAAAAGTACATTAACGTGCATATTACGAATAAAATATTTTTTTCAATTCTTTCAACCGCTATATCACGGAAATGGCAATAATTATGAAAAAAAAGTGTGGATACATTTTTTGTAGAGAATCGGATGATCTACAATTTTTGTCTGAACTATTTTTGCTGTAAAACTCATCGTTTAGCTGAAAAACGCGAAAAACCTATTTTTGCAAACTTTCACCATCAATAAAAATTTTTGCACAAGGGGGATTGATGGGGACTTTTCACAATTCATTTATAATAGTATTCTGAACATTCATACCAATTTTTAGCTCTATGGGAATTATTGTAACCTTCAAAGTCTTATTTGACTGGACTATTAGGGAAAGGGAAAAGTTGTAATCAGTAATCATAGTTGTATTCTTTAGCATGATTGCTTTGTTTTTATTTAATTACGAATTTGACATAAATTAGGCTCATTATGTATGTCGGTTCGCGACTGATATGCTGGGTATTGCTACTTTGCGTTACTATTAGGTGTCAGCGCAGATCGCCGGAGTGGCGGCGAAGCGAGTAATTCTATAACAACTGAAAGTGGATTTTATTTACTACTAGCTGCGCCACGCGTTTTTACCCCCGTAAATGTCGATCCTGTGGGAATATTGGGATAAAAAGTAGCTTATATGTTAATCCAGGGTGTCAGGTACCTCCATACAAAATTTTATCAAAATTGGTCCAGCCGTTTGAGCGTGAAGAAGTAACAAACATATAAACACACACACACTCACAAACTTTCGCCTTTATAATATTAGTGTGATAGGATAGCATACGGCAGAATACGGCAAAAATTTGTGTTACATAATAAAAAAAACAAAGCGGCGCGAAGCGCCGTCGAGCGGTGCGAAACTGCGAATTTGCGAAGCGTCGTCGTCGAGCGACGCGCGGTGATGACGGCCCTATTATTATGATTATAGTAAATATAATCGACTTTCATTTCGTATATCTTAGGTACAGACGCCAGTACATCAAGCTACTACAATCTGCCAATTTTTTTTAATAGATTTTCAACCTTATCACCAAAGCATAAGGTTCAAGGTTGATTGGGAAAATTTGATAGTTTCGGGTAGCTTGATGTGCTGGCGTCTGTACATTCTTTTATCCGTAAAACTTTTTTTGCATAAATTAGTCGAAAAAGTAACTTGGTGCCTCAAGCTCGCTGCGCTCTCCTTTGTTGTCAAGCTTTTCTGCATGAGTCTACAAAAAAACTATTATTTCTGTATGAATAGTCAAAAGAAAACCTAACTTACACAAGGTGACGTGCTATATATTTTTTTAAACATAGGTATAATCGAAAATCAGACTGCGAATGATAAGATGTAATCCGTCGAAATCAATAACATCAAAGAATAGATGAAGTTAGATGAGGGTATTATTTGTCTCGCAAAGTGAGTCAAAAATTGTACTTGATCCCTTTGCTATTTGATACGTGTGCTACCTTTTGTGGACTAGATGACCTAAAGTGCGTGCGGTCACTGTCGGACTGCATAGAAAAGAAAGAGAAGCGCGATAACATAACGCTGGTAATTTATTGCAAAATATGAAGCAATTATCTATTTACAAAAAAATCTATTGTTTGGACTAAAAAATTAAAACACTTTAGTATGTTGCTTGAAGAATAATCTGACAAAAAATCATAATGATTGTATGTATATTAGTAAGGTTTTTCTTGTAAAAAGAAAGTTTTTAGAGGTATCAACATGATTTTTTTCTATAGTATCAAATTAGTTGTATTATGTTTTCAACACTATCTACCTAGCAGATATCCTGAAGAGTATCATATATTTTTCTGATTTTGTTTACTGTAGTCGATCATATACTTTTATTGCATCTAAAACTTGCGTTTTTTGCGTTTAGGTCCTGTACCAACCCACCCAATTCCGTGGCGTGGCTACTTACAGAATTTTGCAGTCCTGTACCATACCTAAAAACAAAGTTTTCAAGTTCTCAGCTATCCCAACATCAGATCCTCTAGCTAGAATATTATTTTTGTATATTCGTGCTTTTTCAAAACATGAACAAAACACATTTGACGCTCTTGCTCTTGTGCTAGACTTATTGGATAGACGTAGGTTAGGTATATTGTGCCGTGCTCACGGAGCGTGTGACCTCATCCCAGGATGTGCGCCCTCACGCGGAAACTTACCACTGTGTCGCCCTCGCTGTAATCCACACCTTTCTGTAGGTACACGGTTCACTCGGTCGCTTCTAAGCCATAAGCAAAGCTTCACGAAATATTATCTGTGGTATAATCAACTCAGCCTATCGCAGTCTACTGCTGGACATAAGCCTCCCCCAGACTGCGCCACAACACCCTGTCCTCTGCCTTCCGCATCCAGTCTATCCGTCACCTTCTTTAGGTCGTCCGTCCATCTAGCTGGGGGGAGTCCCACACTACGCTTGCCGATACGCGGTCTCCACTCCAGGACTCGTCTGCTCCACCGGCCATCGGTCCTTCGACAGTCATGGCCAGCCCACTGCCACTTCAGTTTGCTTACTCTGCAAGCTATGTCGGTAACTCCGGTTCTTTTCCGGATAATTTCATTCCTGATTTTATCTTTCAAAGAGACTTCGAGCATATATCGCTCTATAGCGCGCTGCGCGACCTTGAATCTGTGGACCAGCCCGACCGTCAGTGTCCATGTTTCAGTACCGTATGTCATGACGGGCAGGACGCACTGGTTGAAGACCTGTGGTATGGAAGCAGGATAATTGGAAATAACGTTTATATTTTAAAATCCTAAGTTTATTGAGTAAATGACCGGATTATTGTAAACTAATACGAGCTAATTTAAGAATTTTTGCAATCAAGTATTAGCAGTATACAGCATCATAATTCATAATAATTATTAATTCAGATGCTTTGATTATCACAAAAATAAACATCTTCTTTCATGCAGGGTATAATATTATTGTCAGCCGTTGTAACTTAATTACCATTTGCGTTATACATATAGACAAAAGCAGATCAAAGTCCTCATTTATTATTGAATTGCATGCTTGTCATCGTAAATGGAAGTGACCTTCATTTTACTTTGCAATAAAATGCAGACTTTATCACAATCAGAATGTATGATACCTATCTACGAGTGCCGATATTGGGTTTTTAGCTTTATATATACAAAATTGCGTTGCTGTCCCCTGTAACAATTTCTCTTAACGTGACCGAAAATAATACCAAAAGTCAGCTCCAGTCCAGTCTCAAAAGTTAGCTGAAGTAGTGTGTGGAGAAGTTCACGAGCGCTTTTGTCATCTTCCCGATTTCAACCCTGCCGCAGCTAACCGCTTTTCTTCTTATTTATTTCCTTCATTCGACTCAACTTCGACTGCGATTCGAGCGTTCTCCAATCAAATTGACTGTTATAAGTTGATACAATGCACCTGTTGAACTTATTTTGGCGCGTGGCCTAATTCAGAACTAACGCCGCCATCTTGTTTTGTGAATAAAATTTCTGTACTTACTTTCCAATTTTACAAATGTTTACCAACAACGCCCACTGTCAATGTCATTCAAGCGCCAAGAGATCCTTGTAGGACTCTAATGTTGTATTGTTCGAAAACTCTCTGGTAGCAGTGGCAACTGTCAATGTGATTGATGGAGACTAAGTGGAGTAGAGGACAGAATTATAATACCAGGGGACATTTTATATAATACAGGTTACACAGGAGTAAGTTTGTGCCGCTATAAGCAGATTGACCTCACGGGGCACGCGACGCTCTACGACGGCCACCCCGGCGCGAGCGCCTGGCATCTGCCAACTTGCGAATTCCCTGCATGTATTGAAATAGCTTGTAGTTGCACTTGCACGCGCTGTAGGTACAGTATCGCGTCCGCCAGCTCAGTCCCCGTTGACGAGCGCGCACACTGCCTGCTCTTCGTTGCCGCCGTAAAACGCATTCTTATCTCACATACGTAAACACCTAGTCACGTCTCTATCGTATATTGTTGTACAAAATGCTAACTTTGTCACACTATTCAAGCAAGTGTCAATATTTGCTAAGAATCAGGTCGATGGACAGTTGGTTCCTCGTAAGCAACGAAAAGTGTAGTGATACAATTGTTTTCTATTAGAATGTAATCTTATTCTGGGAAATAATGTTTTGAACTCTATTCGTTATTAAGAAGACTTCAAGATTAGTGTTCAGCAGCAATGGAAGCAACGGAGACTTCGTGTTTATCGTGTAAGGTTTTTGTTTTAATTTGGGAAGGCTTTAAATTACTATAATTTGATTTATATTATAAGATTTATAAGCCATTAGGTACACCCACTTATATTATCTTTAATAAATATAAAGTAAAGATTACCATAATAGGCACTTTTTGGAAATAGAATATCACCGTTTAATTTAGAATTTATATGAACACATACTTACCTACGTACTTTAATAAACTCATGCCATTTTCCCCAGCAGGGTGTTGTACAGAAATTACCCTTAACCCTAACTTGTCCAAGATAATCTTTTTGTAACATCCCTAACGTTCAGCATAGGTGCATGAAATCAAATACATCATCAGGCTAGGTTAGGCACGATAGGCTTAGGCCACAATAAAAGAGCCAATGTAACAATGCTAGACGAAAGTGAAGAAAAAGTAGCTTTTTGCGTAGACAGAGTATAAGCAATAGACAAGTCACTGAATAATAATTATGAGAAAAGGACAGTTGTTAGCCAAGGACTGAGTCCCAACAAAATAGCCATGTCAACAAACTGTCATGGTACGATTTCTATGGAAAGTATTATCCGACTACTACTAGTATTGTCCAAGACTATCGCTATCCCATAAGGTATACGCTGACAGCCGTGAACAAAGTATGAGCATTGGACAAGATATTAAATAATAAAAAAAAAATGAGAGCAGGACACACTTATTAGATCCAATAGTAAGAGTAAACGAGACAGAAAGTTGTTAGCTAACAACTGAGGCCCAACAAAACGGCTATCACGGTACGATTTCTTTAAGAAGTATTACCCGACTACATTAGGTAGTACCAGTTTAAAAGTGACTGTCACGATCGCTGTTCCTGAAGACATGCGCTGTCAACTAATCTATACAATACTCTATCAACGCCGGCAGCTAATCGATAAATATCTTACCCTATCTATGGTTTGTTGTTGATTTTAATAATTATTAGGTCACGTCATTTGTTTTAACTGATCAATGACGACGTGAAAACAATCGGGATTCAAAACAATGCAGCATACAGTTCTAGTGATTCACTGAATCGTGCGTTGACTTTTGCTATACAGAGTAAGTAGTATGTCTCGCTTTGCCACACATAGTTGCGTGTTATTTGGCACCTTTAATTCTTGTTTTTTGTTTATAAAATAAAACAAAATAGGTGATATAAATATTCTTTCATGGACGTTGATTTCATGAGCACAGAAAGTCTCGAGGACGTAGGTACATGTTGTCTCCCCTGTCTAGGTATGTGGATAGAATTTTGATATAAAAATGTTATGTTATTATGAAATCCTTAATAAAGTGGCCAAAATTGAATCAATTATTTATTATAAAGATCTCTTCAATGATTAAAATAACGATGAAAAATTATAATTAAGTTATATATTTTTTTGTTTCATGTGCTGCATTATCAACGGTTCAAAATCCAGCGGTGAGTATATTTTTTATTTAAAATTATTTGTGATCATAATAGTTTCCTTCACAAATCCCAAAATTTTAGTAAAATCTAGTTAATTTAATCTACGTTAGCATTCCAATCAATCAATTATTGAAATGCACTGATATCGTTAGCAATGAAGTGATATCGAGTTGGATTGAATTATTAGGTCGTCAGGACCGTTTGTCCGCTGGGCACGTATGCCATACGTGCGTCATTAGAATTACGAGTAGGAATTCGCGACCGCTATTCGGCCCTCAGGCGACGACTCAGGGGCAGCAAGCACCATGACACCGATGCCGAGTCCCTATGGTGACCGTCATCGTCGCGGACTGGGCCGCAGTTACACATCGGTACTGATTGCAGTGACGAACCCGTTCGCTATCCACGACGCGCATATTGTTTTATTGTTTCAGTAAGCGAATTTATAATCGGCGAGCGGTCGTTGCGATGTGATTTAATTGTGAAAATAATATAATCAATAAATAAGTCAAGTAAAAGGCATCAAGTTCTTCTTATAAAACAAATAAACTTCACAAATTATCGTACGCATTCTGTTCGAAAGAATCACATTTGAAAACTTACCTTTCCGATGATCCCATACATGCGGCAGTAAATGGCAACATACAGGGTGTTACACAATGTAAAGTTTTTAAGTAGCAGTGCTAAACAGTTTTAGCTGTATCCGATAATTTTCTGAGTCACTTAGGGTGTGTTTATTAGTGAAACAACATTAACGCTTATCAGTGGTAGTTCTAAGCTGTGTGGTTGTCGTAATCGGTTGAATCACCCACACGGTCTTCACTCGACTCTTCTCCGGATGTGATTTGTCGACGAAAAAATGTGGTATCGCGTTTGTTAGTGAGTAGTGGAACAATATTTACTGTAATTATAACAGTATGTTTTCCTCTTGAATAGCATATAGATGTGCACTATATTTACAGTTTAAAAAATAAATATTTTTACAATTGGTGTGTCAGTGCATTACAATGACATCTTTGTCGGATTCTCCATTGAATAGGTCAAGAAACAGACCAGTCTTGGCTCGTTATAAGCCCTGTGGGGACTCTACAGACCAGGTAAGGAGACATAGCTAAGTGCTAATATATAAGTATCGATGACCTAATACAAAAGGAACACTTTCCTGTTCTATAACGAGACTGTAACTGAAGTTATTACATATATTACTTACATGTGTAGGATTAGGAATGCGATTTTGAAAATAGTATGTACTTTAAATACTGAAATACCTGCGGCTGTTAGCAGCAATATTAATTTCTCTTATCACTATGATATACGTAATTTTGTACAGAATTTATTCGATTATGGTACGGAGGAAAGAGGTCGCTTGTGATATTATTAGTGCTTAAAACATGATAGTGGCCCGTTGCGAAGAATTTTAGGTACAGTATCGGTTCTTTCGTGTTTCAAAAGATTCACTTTCCGAGTATTTCTCGATAAAACTTCGAACAACAAAGTTATTTCAGCGATTGTAACTGAAAATATTCCATATCACAAAAACCATTAGCTAAAAAGCACTAGGTAGCTCGGGAAATTCAAAATTTCTTACTTTTTTTTGCAATTTGCAGGTCAGTGTCAGGTTGTATATGATTGGCCAGCGTAACGAGTATGTATTTACAGAATTATAAACAAAAATATCAATGTAACCCTGTTGATACAATCCTATTTATTGATATTTCATGATATATAGTAATTCATTGGTTGAATTTTTCATCCCTCGTTTACTATTTGGGGAGTGATCACGACTTATATTATTCTTTAGGGTTCTGCACCCAAAGGGTAAAACGGGACCCTATTACTAAGACTTCGCTGTCCGTCTGTCACCAGGCTGTATCTCATAATTTTCACAGATGATGTATTTCTGTTACCGCTATAACAACAAATACTAAAAACAGAATAAAATAAATATTTAAGGCTCCCATACCACAAACATGTTTTTTCGGCGTTTTTGCCTTGTGGTGCGGAACCTTTCGTGTGCGAGTCCGACTTGCATGTGGCCAGTTTTTTTTTAATTTCACTACACCATTGTTGCATAGATACACCACACCATCGTTCCAATTTTCATTAATAATTGTGCGAATAGTTTCGGTTACGATATCGCCACCACATTAAAAGGTCTTCGCTTAATTGGAATAGATTTTCTTTATAAGACCTCCATTACAACTAAGTTAAAAACTTTCGGGGGCGGATGTGGATGCGGAAGTACGATTTCTTGCGAAAGAATTTACGGAGGCGGGCGGAGGCGAGGTTTCCTCACACACAACCCTAATGTTTACAAGTGAACTTGGTGACAGCGGGCCTAGTAGCCAAGAATACATCTGAGTATTCATGAATCGTAACTTGACATATTTTTGACAAATTATCTGAACGATTAATTCGTTATATAGCTTATTTTTGAAAGTTAACTAAATTAGGTAATCCCATTTCTGGCCTCTTATAATATGAGCCTTTAGAATGCCATGATTTTTTCTAGTGTTTTTATGAATGTCTCGTCAAGGAACGGTTTCTTGATGATTCATCTATATTTGAGATCGGATTCCACAACAGCAACAATCGTAGTAGCACCTTGAGACATAATATTAGGACCCCTTTTCACCAAAAGTTCCAGACCATAACGAATAGATAACCGTGGTTTATTTTTTAAAGTTGTTTAATATGATGCTGTTTTTTAGATGAGGCACATCCTACTCAATTTATCGCGGTCTGGGTTGGTTATCGATGTTTTTAGTTACTATACATATATGGCTTCATCAACTTCTTCATGAATGGACTTTTACTTCTTCAAATACTTTGTAGCTTGATTACGCGATATTTTAGGTCAGTGGCGTAACTATAGGGTGGCATTGGGGCAAAATGCCACGGGCCCCCAGTCGGAGGGGGCCCCCGACCCGAGAGGGCCATTAGCACAGGAGGATCCTAACAAGGAATAATAAGGATATAAGCAGTCAGGTGTTAAATTTTGTAGGGGAAAATATGAAATGTACGCGGGAGAAGTGCTAATAAAAAAAAAACTATTTGGTTCAGCTTCTTTACATTGAGGGAGGGCCCCATCCCTTGAATTTGCCACGGGCCCTAAACGGTATAGTTACGCCCCTGTTTTAGGTTCGAATGCGAGTTCGAGAGCGAGGACTTTGCTCGTGGCGCGCCACGTACGCGACATTACTGACGGGAGAAGTGCTTTTTCTGAAAACCTGTGCGAACGGACTTTGTAGTCACGAAGCATTCTAGGCAAAGAGTCCCTCGACTTACTACAGTAAATTATTTTTGACTAGCTTCCGCCCGCGGCTTCGCCCGCGAGGTATGTCGATAAAAACTATATCCTTCCCCGGGATGCAATCTATCTCTCTGCCAAATTTTATCGAAATCCGTTCAGTGGTTTAGGCGTGAAAAGGTAGCATACAGACAGACAGAGTCATCATCATCATTATCATTTCAGCAGAAAGACATCCACTGCTGGACATGGCCTCCCCCAAACACCTCCACTTCGATTGGTTCCGTGCTTCTCGCATCCAACGGGTCCCTGCGGCCTTCACAAGGTCGTCGGACCACCTTGTGGGAGGCCTTCCAACGCTACGTCTTCCGGTACGCGGTCGCCACTCCAGAACCTTTCGGCCCCATCGGCCATCTGTTCTGCGAGCAATGTGCCCTGCCCACTGCCACTTAAGTTTGCCAATTCTTCGGGCTATATCGGTTGCCTTAGTTCTCTTGCGGATCTCCTCATTCCTGATTCGATCACGCAGGAAAACTCCAAGCATAGCCCTCTCCATTGCCCTTTGGGTGACTTTTACCCTTCTTATAAGCCCATTGTGGGCGACCACGTTTCAGTGCCATAAGTCATCACTGGCAACACGCACTGGTCAAAGACTTTCGACTTGAGACCCTGCGGTATATGGGACGAGAAAATATTGCGTAGCTTCCCGAACGCTGTCCAGCCGAGTCGGATTCGACGATTGACCTCTTTCTCGAAGATTATACAATTAGTATGGATATAATAGTCGAAAATTAAAATTATGCCGTTCATGCTCTTGTACACACAGCACAGATGATTCTTCCTTACTTAGAAAAAACGAAACATTAGAACAACGGCATCAATTAACGTGAATATAAAGGGACGTAAAAACAGAAGAAGAGAACAAAGAAGAAGAATCTCATGGCTCGTCCATAGACTACTATTGCTGCCAGTGTTTATGTGGTTTAATAAGGTTTTATGTGTCTTGAAAATTGACGCGAGTAGGCAGCGCCACCTCATGGTTCACGGCCACAATACGACCTGCGGCATATTCTGTCAAGGGATTCCTCTCAGACACACTTCATGGCATTCATCACACCAAGTCTTAGCGTTATGTTAGGATTTTTTTTAATATTTCTACTGTCCCACTTCTGGGTAAAGATCTTATGATATTTTATTCTAACCACTCGGCAAAAACGATAGTTGATATACAATACAACCTTCAATCACCTGTTATACTATTTTGTTCATCAGTTTATGATTGTGGGTCGTTTCTTCGAATATACGAAACATTGCTTGCATAATAATTACTTGCGTAGGATTATTCACTGAGAGGTTATCACATCATCAATGTACTTAGCTAATTTATTATTTGGTGTACCCTGTAGGTTGGGATCATTAGTTGATTGTGCAAACATAAAGAGGCCTTTGTTAGAAGCCTAAAAGTGCTCGGATATGGGGTCATCAGTTCAATGTATCCGAAGGTTATTTTAGGATGGATGAAAGTTACTGAGACCTCCAATAAATTACGATTTTACGATGTATAGTCGGATCATACCTGCCGCTTCGTCGAATTAACTCCATGAAGTTGCGAGGTATTTCTATAAATCGTTGCATAGATCTCAGGAAAAAACTCTATGACAGACTGACAAGAGAGTGATCTTATAAAGGTTCCGTTTTTACTACTAAATACCGTGCATCTCGACTCCGGAACCCTTTATTGTGCGTGTGCGTGATCCGACACTCACTTAGCCGGTTTTTGAATATTGCTCTAATGAAATGCCTCGTCCAGGAGCGGCACGCGCGCCCGTTAATGTATATTTTTAATATAAATCGTGCAATTATTCGCGAAAATTTACAGTGCAGAAAAGAAGATTAAATAGTCTTGAATTAACCTTCGCAATGTTGTAATTCTAATGCTCCATAATATTATTCTATTTAAGCATCGAGATATAAGTACTAACGTACTAGAGAAGACACCGTAAATTCCTACTTTGTCTCGTTCAACTGCGGTGATCGCGCCGCACCTCACTCAGTCGCTCTCTTGCTCTTTCGCGCCTAGTACTTCCGACAATAATAAATTAATTCATAGAAAAAATCGACGAAAAATGCCTTGGTGTGTGTTGAGATATTGTACTAATAATTCAAGGAACACGGCAAAGTGCAAAGGAATTAAGTTTCATCGGTAAGTAAACTAATTTCCTTGTTTTACAAATTAAATAATTACCACGAGCCATATTGTATTGTTTGTCATAGACTAATCAAACAGAGTGCAATGTAGGTAGATTAGACTGACATTACGGTGAAAATATCGTATGTTGTGTTTTTAATGTTGATATTAATATTTAGTTTTTTAAACTATCGCACTTTAAACAGATAATGTGAGTATCAATATAATTTTTTTTAGCTATTCGTTTAAAACATGAAGCAAAAACAGATCAAAGCGTTGATTATTCCACGAAAAGGCAAAAGATGACTAAACTCATATTATTTAAGGGTAACTAAATAAAATACTTATATCAAAAAAATAAATTGTCTATTATTTATGAAATAAACCCTGTAGGCAAAATACCTACGTTGTCCATTCTGTAGTACTCCTGTCATAGTCTATAGGGAAGACATATTATTGTTGCACTTTGTCGAAGAAAACGCGTAAGTGCCGTGATTTACATGGCGCTTAAGACCTTTTTGCCGAGAATAAATACACTTCTGCAGCAAATCTAGCGCTGTGGTAAATTAGTTACGGTTTAGACGAATTGTTATTATTTTAGCGTTGCAGCGAACTAAAGATTCAAATTACGAAGAATAGGACAATTCAGTTATTTGACGTAGCTTCTCTAGTACGTTAGTATATCTCGATGTATTTAAGGTATAAAGTCGAGGTAAATTGTATTTTTTAACCTCGTTTTTTCCTTGTGTGCTTTACCTGACAGAGTTTACTAATGATTGTCAAGCGCACTGCGTAATTAGTAATTACCAACCGACCTAGTTTTATCACGCCTAATGTTTACATGTATTATTGACTTGCCAGGCTTTTTATCTGTAGGGCTAAGCCAGCCATCACTGAGTTACGTAACACGAGTTGAAGGAGAATGCCGTGCAATACAGCATGTATCAGAAAAGTGTAGTCATATTTAAGGGTGTGGCACAGACCATCAAACTGAACAACTTTATGGAACCAACACCATACAAAACTTCAATACCTGCTCAACTCGGTTCAGGGTGGCTGATTATTTTTTCGCGATTACGATGTTGGTCCCATGGAGAAAGTTGTTCAGTTTGATAGTCTGACAACACCCTTAAATATGACACCTTTTTGATACACGCTGTACAAATATGGCTCCCCGCATCAAACTCCGCTGTGACAACCAAACATATTGAATTTGGAGGAGAATTCAATGCTCTTTCTACATTAATTACTTTTTTACATGGACTCCCGAGAATTAGTATTTATTTGTCATTTACCTACTTAATATTTTGAGGTTAGGTGTGAAAATAAGTGCCGCGACATGTAGACTTTGTAACTTCGCTTCGTGAATACATGGCTATATTAAAACTTTATCCGTCTTCAGACGACGACCACCATAAACCAAAACAAATTGTCAAAAGCACATTTTTAACATACTTTAAGTGTAACAAAGAAACAAACTGATAAACTTCTTCCAAACAAATTTAAACGTTCACCCA
Source organism: Luperina testacea (assembly GCA_927399505.1). Classification (NCBI taxonomy): domain Eukaryota; kingdom Metazoa; phylum Arthropoda; class Insecta; order Lepidoptera; family Noctuidae; genus Luperina; species Luperina testacea. The sequence continues at coordinate 13,295,506 of OV656756.1, forward strand.
GGTTAAAAAAAATAATTTGATACTAGTTTTGCAAGTATTATAGTTGTGTGTTTCAAACATAAATTACTTAATGAATGATGGCAGCATGGCGAGTCCGTCGTCATATGTTTTGATTTAACTGTAGGTTTGTTACTAAACAGACGGCATCAATTCAGACCGCAACACATAAGTGCACATTGAACATAACTCCACATCAGTGCATGTATGGCTAGGGCTGCCCTCACCTAAGTTGTCGATGCCGTCCGGACGAAATCTTCAAAAACCCCGGACATTTAAGTGAGATTGGTTTTATCCCCGGACACCCCAGACAAAAATACAATAGAAATAAAAAACGGAACCTTTGTAACATCACTGTTTCATTCGTCTGTAACAGAGATTTTTTTCGAGATCTATGCAACGCAGGAATTAGAGTTTTGGCGTCTCGGTGGCGCGCACGCAGATTGCTAGTCAAAGAAAAAATAAATAAATGCAGGGTCAGTTCGATCTTAGAACAAAACCATAATATAAGTACCAGCAGCGCCCCGCGGTTTCACCCACCCAAGTGTCGATCCCGTGGGAATATCGGGATAAAAAGTATTCTATGTCTTTTCCCGGGACTCAAACTATCTCTATACCAAATTTCATCTAAATCAGTTCAGCTGTTTAAGCGTGAAGAGGTAACAGACAGACACACTTTCGCATTTATGATATTAGTATGGATTGTTTGGCATCGTTTAAAAGAGCTTACTACGAGGATTCTAAAAATATTGTTTTATTTTCTATAATGTTTGTTTTAGTGCCATGAAAATATATGTAGTATAGCTCAAAATTTGCAAAAAATCAACGTTCACCATCTATAATAAATTATATCCATAATATACAGGTAAATTATAGCGGTTTGCGACACTGTTTTAATTGCAAGAAAAAAAATAGGTGCTTACTTACTAAGGCCTTTTTATCGAAGGGCTGATTTTTCCATTGCGAGATAACTTTTATTCTAAGAATAAAATTGATTTGACAGTTTATGTTTGAAAAAAACTGGCAAAATTTCAAAATTATTCCTCTAATAAAGTTATCAGGTGATTGAAAAATCAGCCCTTAGTAATATTAAATTTTATCAATACTTACGTTGTTAGTTGGCTTAGGGCTGATTTTTCCAACGCCAGATAATTTTATCCGAGGATTAATTTTGAATTTTTGACAATTCTTCCATACAGAATCTGTCAGACGTCAACTTTATTTCACGAGCAAGAATTATCTTTCGATTGAAAAATCAGCTCTAAATTAATTAACGTAGATAATTTTTTTCTTTGACACTATGTCATTTAGATGTTCAGTCGCTAGCGCAGGCTGTCCAGATTTTTTTTATATCCGACTAGCTGTTCTGTTATACGCGACTTCGTCCGCGTGGAATTTAAGTGGCTTACAGGTAGGGTTGCCTTGCCAACCATACTTTATAATAACGTATCCTACTTTATTTTTGGTAATATTATACTTTATACTTTTACATACAAATAAAGTATGCAAAAATACTTTATTTTCAACCTTTACTGTGATGCGTAAAACATACTCATCATGGGTACTTAACGATTTATAAATCCTGAACGAAATGTTACCTGTCCCTATAACCTATAGATTTTTTTATAATGAATCTAAAGTGGCGAGAAGAGAGAAATAGAGCATCAATAAATTTAATTAAAAACGAATTGTTTATTTATTTAAATTTAATCGTTGATTGTCAAACAAGCTTTGTAACATTTAAAGACATCAAAATATTGTTAGTATGTGCTAAAAGCACACAAAAACACGTGTTTAAAGCAGTAAAAATATAAAATTTGAAAAATACTTTTTTTTTCTTCCTAATACTTTATTTTTTTCCTATCCAAACCACTTTATACGTTTTTTTATCAAAAAAAGTTGGCAACCCTACTTACAGGACCTAAACGCAAAAAACGTACGTTTTAGAAACAATTATTAAAGTATATGATCGACTACAGAAAACAAAATCAGAAAAATATATCATATTCTTCAGGATATATGCTAGGTAGATACTATATTGAAAACACAATACAACAAATTTGATACGATAGAAAAAAATCATGAAGATACCTCTGAAAACTTTCTTTTTACAATAAAAACCATACTAATATACCTACAATCATTCTGATTTTTTGTCAGATTATTCTACAAGCAACATACTACTAAAACACTAGTGTATTAATTTTTTAGTCCAAACAATAGATCTTTTGTATTTATTTAACAATATTAATTAGCAAACTCTCGGATGCAAATGCAAATGATCGGAAAGCTAATAATTTTCTCAAAAAAAAAAAGTAATGAAACTTGTTTGATTGTGTGCGAGTGCGGTGTGTAATGACATGTTTCATTTCAGCTTGTGCTTCGTCTAGAAGGGCGCATCTTTATTCAATCTTTCAACATGTTTACGGTTCAACATACTTTCCTTACGCACCCGTATGTCTAAATGAGAAACGTCCATGTACCTTTTTATGTTGCATTTAATAAATAAAGTAGATTGTTTGTAGCCTACTGAAACATCGCTCTCATACTCACATTTTCTGTTGTCTAATGTATTATGTATACGGTTACTATAAATCGTCGAGGTGCGTCAATTAAAAGCGTGCCTAAAGCAAAATTGTCAATCGTAAATTAGTTAGATTTTTTATGAAATTGACTTAGGTATAAAATTAAAATAATATGGAAAAAGTAGATAGGTATATACTTTTAATCATATTTAATTATAGGTGTACAATTATATAGGTAACTGTATCATTATAGACCGGTCCTGTGCATCTCGCATACTATACAGCGGATTCTCGCGACTTTTACCAGGTCATCGGTCCACCATGTGAGAAACCTATATGCATCAGTGAACTTCTTTGGCTGAATTATGGTGATGATTATTATTTAGCTATCATAACCCTTCTTTTTGCTTCGCCGTAGTCGGGTAAAAAGAAAGCTCATTCGTTTCTTGCAATGTAATCTCGGGACAGTCGGGACTTCGGAAGGCACTCATGGCCTTGGAACACGTAGAATGGCCTGTACACATGCAGAATACGCCATATTATGATCAAATGCATGTGTGACTTCAAATTATAATTTACCAAATCTTTCTCCGTCAATATGAAACTAACATGCATCGCATAGAAACAAATGGCGATGTTTTATCGGCGGAATTAGCTAAAATACTTATTAAATTCGTCTTTCTCGACACGGGATTCCAATCACAAGATTAACTAAAATATTCAGCCTAGAATTCATTACATGTTTCGTAAAAAATAATTTTAACTTAGCAACTTGTACAAGTTCAGCCAAAGCGTCGAACAAATGAGCCCTTTGATCACCTCTTTTCTTAAGAGACTCGAAAGTTTTTTTGAATGTCTTTTTAGAAAACAGTAACTAAGCACCCCAGTATCGAACTATCGAGAATCCATTCAAACCTGTTTTCAGGTCATTTCCCTGTAAATGTAAAATTAGTATTTGAATCAACGCCACCTGGTGATTACCCAGTAATAGCATTACGTCCATGTGTGTGTATTGTTTACATTAACTCGCTTCCAAGCTGCGCCTAGCGGTAATGAATGATGTTCATACATGTTAAATACGTCAACCACATCCGTTAGATGGCGCTTGTTTGTTTACTTTCCAATAAAGCTAAAATTACAATCAGGATGCATTCTGCTCGTCCAAAGCATTGTTTTTAAATGCAATAGAATGAGACAATTATATTTATAATCATTGTACAGACGCCAACAGCACAACCAAGGCCTGATTTAACCATAGGTTAACTAGGCTCGAGCCTTGGGCGCAAGGACCGAGGGGGCGCTGAGCTTGCCCTTACAAGCACCATAAATATTCACAGAATAAAATTTGGTAAGTCTTACCCATCGCGAGCTATACTTAAACATAATTTTTTTTTTTTTTTTGGGATGGTCATATCGCTAAAACATACGAAAATAAATACTTAATGCTAAAATAAATAAACACAAATATGTATATAAATTCTCACAGGAGGAAGGGTAATGCTCTTTTACTCGGTACTTGAATTATTATTGAGAAATAGATTTCAAATCTCGAATACTAGGCGGAAGTGAGTTCCACAATCTTATGGCATGAACAGAGAAGGAATATGATTAGTAGCTTGTTGATTCAGCACATACTGCAGGTTGGATCGGGAAGCCTTCACGAAATTCTACACGTGCATCTTCGCGTGAGGAAGATAGTTTCAGGCTGGGTGCCGCACAACCACACCGATGCTAAGAAGCAGGCCCGGGTGGAATGGTGCCGTGTTATAATAAACTAATTTGAAGCCATTGAGTTATATGTACTATATAACTCAATGTTTGAAGCAGGCTCGTCTCGGCGTGTTTACAACATCATTACAGGTGATGAGTCTTGGATTTATCAATACGATCCAGAAACGAAGCGCCAGTCGACGGCATGGGTTTCAAAACGAATCAACGACTACCAAAGTGAAGCGATCTAAAAGCGAGGGGAAGATTTTGGTCGCGAGCTTTTTCAATTTGACTGGCTATTTGGTGTCAATGCCGTTACGGAACCAAAGAAGCATCAACGCTGAATGGTATACTACCAAATACTTGGCAGAAGTTTTCTCTGTTGTGAGCAACAAGCGACCAAACACAGGGCTCCACGGGCTACTGCTCCACCAGTCACCACGACAAAGCGCCTTCGCACACCGCGCTAACGAGGGACTTCCTAGACAGCACGCCGGTCAAATTCCTAGGTCACCCTCTTTACAGCGCTGACCTAGCACCGTGTGACTTCTTTTTATTCCCAAAAATAAAAAATCAGCTCAAAGGGATACCATTTTCGAGTTATTTCGGTCTGATCCCCTAAAAAAAAACTTTTAACCGCGGGAAAATAGGTACCTTATTTTCACTCTCGTAAAATATAAAAAATGTAGTAAGATGTTCATGGGCTAGGCAGGAAAGGCCCAGGGGGGGGGATATTCATAGTTAGCCTAGGGAAGTCATAACCCTAAATCAGGCACTGAGCACAACAAGCTACTACAATCTGTCAATTTTTTTTAATAACTTTTTAACTTTATCTCTAAAGCATAAGGTTCAAGGTTGACTGGAAATTTTTTACAGTTTCGGGTAGCTTGATGTGCTGGCGTCTGTACTTCTTGCATTAGCGGCACTCATCATTATCGTCTTTGAAATCTTTCCTCTTTTGGATTTCGCAAATAATGAATCAACTAACTTGTCGTTGGTTTCAACATGGCTAATAAATCGAAATCTTTATAATTTTATGCGCATTCGTTGAATATAATTACTGGAATAGTATTGTCATTCAGAGAGGATACGAGGAAGCATGTTGGTGTAGCATGCACCGAGGGGTTGTGCAAGGAGAGACGGTCGCAGGATTGGGGTGAGGACGCGCATGCGCGGTGAGGCGGTCGATGACTGGACCTCACTGCCACATGCGACTAACACGTGTTCCCTAAACATTACCTACTGAATTGTTGATTCCATGCGTTAAAAAACACATATTATTTGTTATGATGATTGACTTCAGCAAAATTATATGTCTTCATTTCGGACGCCCCCTCGTTATAAATCCATTGTGGGCTGCCTATGCCTGACGAATAAACTATTAGAGTATCCACAAAACAATCATTCTTTGTACCTTAAACGTACTTCCGCTAATGGTCGCTTAGATTGTTGGATCCAGGCCGATGAACTAGACAGCGTCATTTCCTTTCTTGATAGACTGACGATTTATTCTAAGTCTTATAACGTGAGTAAAATCTGTCTATAGTTAAAAATCTTTCTTGCATTCTCGTTGTAAGTGACATTTGGCTTTGGTCCCGTTGGAAGAGAAAGTAAGAACGTGGTGCTTTTTGCTTTATTTCGTTTCTCGTCACTTTTGAATTACAGTCTGTCGGTCTGTTTGTCTGATGAATTGACAAACAACAAGTGCTAGTAGGTAATGAAAGTTTCAGCGAACTCCTACTTTTGTTTAATAATAACTTAAAACGGAGTAGGATTAATAAGTATAGCAGAACGGCGCCATTAAATTGCCAATCAAATCTCTTTGGAAAATGCGATACCTAAACAGCTTGCACACCAATAATTATGTGTTGACCTTGACAGAGAGCGGGCAACAATGCATTTTCAACCCTCAGGCCGGGCGGTCGTGTGGCAATAATCCTGAGATGCAGCGGGGTCGGGTCGGCAGCGCTGGCAAGCCGCGACGACGACGGACGGAGGCGTCGAGTGCGGGGCGCCGCCGCGCGCCGTGCCCGCCCGCGCTCCTCTTCGCCGCCGCCGAGCTGTCAAACCGCCTCCGTCGGGCACCCGGCTTGAACGCACCGGCACAACGCGCGCCGCACTAACTCGCGATCGTAACATAGTACGCAGTCAGTGACTCAGTGTGTGATTTTGTAATACTCGCATGACGGAAAACACTTTAAGGAGATGAACGGCAGCACGACGACGGTGAATGGTGGCGCCGTCAATGGGACCACTGGTACCCTAAATGGAATCGGTGCAGCGCCGCGTACAGCTACACTTGGAACTCCCAGCAGTTATGCGTATACGTCCAGCGGCTCCTTGCTTGGCCGCAGTGGTACAGCCAGACCTGTTCCACCGCCCACATTACCTAAATATAGTGGTTCCTTTAGCGCGGGCAGCACCACTGGACTTAGGGAACGAGACAGAGAGGGTACCGGCGGATCCCATCGTCTGGCCAGCCTAGAAAGATTAGCACTACGGCAACGTATCATTGAACAAAATGCTAATAATCAGGTGTCTGTCGGCTCGACAGTTACTGCACCACTGAATGGGCCCACCTCTGCTACCGTCACCCTAACCGATACGGCAACGGTGAGTCCCAGAGTCCCCTTGCCGTTTTTCATGTGCACCCTCAACATTTCCCCTAATTGTAGTTAGGGCACCCCGAGAAAGGGATGTGTTATTTTATTTTGTAAAGCCCTCTCACACTGTAATGATGATATTATTGTATCATATTGTATTTAGATGTGTATCGCCATCGCTGTCATTTTCTAACTAGAATAAGTAAGTCTTCTTAGACCGAAGTATTTATTGGATGATGCAAGTAACGTGCAGCAAGCCTGAAACTAGTTTGTTTACATTGGGACATACCGATACCATAACCATATTGCTACCTAACCGTATTACATAAAACAGTAACGTATCAACTTCGCTGTATGGTTGGTAGCTCTGCTTTGAAGTAGTTATTTGAGTACAAAAGAGCCTTGTGTGGATTTAAAAATTTAATCTTAGAGACTTACCAAGCTCTTTGAATGTGTATAGTACGAATACAACTCATACAAATTGTCCTTATTGCAATTACTTACAAAAAAAGGCCCTTTTCGCCATTCTAACTATAGTTTATGCAAGTGGGTATCACAATTCTGCCGTACTTACAATAAGTGCAATAACTCTGATTATGGGCTTTAAAAAGTTACATATGCTGATTACGGATGTGTATTAGTAGATTATTAACCAAGGGGATAAAGCAGTGTCTTCTGTCGCGGGTGACGATTTAAATCGCGAGCGTAACGAAGGACTCGAGGTTTACTCCCGAGCGTAGCGAGGGTGTTAAAAACTTAAATCACGAGCGAAGCGAGGGATTTAAGACGAGTCCTGAGTGTAGCGAGGGATTTAAGTTCACCCAAGACTGAGACAGCTTTATCACCGAGGAAAATACTCTACTTTTCGTACCATTTGCGAAAAAATTAACACAATAATAATATGAGATAAGCATTTATTAAAAATAATGACAATTAAAAGTAAAAGACAAGAAGTACTGATTCTGAAATTGATAGGCCTTTCGCACTTCTCCACGTTGAAAATTCTTCATAAGTTTTTAAATAATTTTCCTTGGATTTTGTTGGAAGCAAATTATTTATAATTGCGGCAGCATTTGCACTGATGGAATCCGACAATTCACTGTCACTGGCGCTTTGATTTAACATCGTAACGTATTTTTAGAACATTAACTTATTTATAAAAATAAATTAAAATAAACCTAACGTTTATGTATTTGAAGAAAACAAAAACGCGGCAAATTCCTAGACTAATATTTTTTTGTCGGAAAAGTAAAGGCATCAAGCTCATACGGCCTCGTCGGTTTTCGTAATTTTATTTAATAATCATAACTGCATAATAAATGCGTATTCCTTTTTCAAAAAGATGTATAATGCTTTATATACAAACTCAATGATGTAAACACAGATGTAGTTCAGTATAAATTTCGGTAAGTATTCCAAATTTAAATCACATTCTCCCCCTAGAGGATGAATGAAATTCAGTACAATTTTCTTTCCCTGTTTTTAACAGATTAAAAATGACTATTGTTATGTTCGCTTTTTGTGGCATAGAATGTCACTTTTTTGAGCAAGTGGTACGAAAAGTAACTTTTTAAAGCCAAAAATCCGAGTTATTGCACTTATTGTAAGTACGACAGAATTATTATGGAAATGCAACTGTTGATGCGTTGCAGGTGTATGTTTCATCATACTCATAAATATACAGGTTTTTGAACATCTACTTTTATTGATAAATACTCAAAATAAAATCACCGTAAGTGATTAGTCCAAACTATAAACAACACCTGCGCTACCTAAAACACCGGCCAAATGTGTGACCACGCACAGTGAAGGGTTTCGTAATCAGAATGAATATCGCATGCACTGTGGCATGTACAATAAAGTTTGTATTTCATAGTATCTCTCGAAAAAGCTATGAAAAAACAACGTTATTTCTGCAGTTTTAATCAAAAATATCCCATATCTCAAAAACTATTGACTTAAATAGCAGTCGCTTAAAACATCATAATCTTTGTAATAATTGAACTGCTTTAATTGAATTATGTTGAGATCTGGGCATTTCTTGTTGTTTATTATATTTGGAATAATGTTTGTCATATATTGAATCGTGAAAAAAAAACGTAAACAAGTACGATTTGCGCATAACTTCTCCAAGTGGACCTACTACCGAACCGTTACAGTACCGTAGGTTTGTGAGTTCTGAGGGCCTAAAAAGGCCACTTTGGCAGAATCATAAAAGGATAACATTATGAATCGTAATGGACAGTTAACTGTTAAGTTAATCAAATCAAATCCCTTTGATGAAGGATTTATCAGTATTTTTTTTTTGTCTGTGCTAAAAACTAATCAATCCAATCCAAATCTCTATCTCTTTGATTATACCTACGTAGTGCAGCGAAAAAAAGATAAACACGGACTGTCTTCGCCATATTTTGATTCATAACGTTATCCTTTTACGATTCTGCCAAAGTGGCCTTTTTAGGCCCCCTGGTCCAATATAACTATACTGTAAAAAAATGATACGAAACTATTCATTTGAGAGGTGAAGCCTTAATCACTGGGCTATCACGACAATGTCATACTTACAATATTATTTACTGCAATGGGGGGAGTGCACGCTTATTGCAGTTTGCATATGGTCTTACTCGTGATTCATCTTGGAATGGTGGTCGTGACCCATCCCGACTGTTTTTGCCGTTTTGTGTTATTCTGTCCTGGGTAAGCACATGCTGGCAGCCTATTCCCACGCAGTTCCTCATGTGATAGGACTGGTTGGGAGTGCGGGAGGGGTGAGCGGGTGACTGACCTCGTGAGTCCCCGTGTCTACAGGGTTAAAAATAACCTCGAGCAGTGGCGGACATTCTGCTCGCATGTGTCGAATTTACTAAACAGACATTAAATGTTTCACGGTCGCACCCTGACCTGAAAATTCTTGGAACATTGAATACTTTCTTAAAACCGTTTTATTTCGCTTAAAATGACATCGTTATGTATGAGTATGACAATGGATATGAAAAAAAAACTGTGGTACTCCGGGAGTGCCGACAGAAGTGAAAACAAAACACAAACAGAATACTTTGCCATCACTCATTGACATATCGGACATACATTAAAATCGAGTACATCCCGAGGACAGCCGAACACATCCGAAGCGGGTATTTTTTTCATCGTCTTATAAACAAAACACGAGCGGAGTCACTTACGGTAACAGTGGCGCGAGGTCAATGCTTTTTTTCTCATCTCAAAAAATGCCCAAAAGAAATGCGCTTAAAGAAGTTTTCACTTTAGAAAACCGACCACGAGCGAGTCGAGCGAGCTATCACAATTAAATTCGTAGGTCTCCAATAAATTATAGTAATGCGCGTAATAAACCTGCGCTAGCTTCTGTACTATACACCTAAATGACCTGAAAAAAAAAACGATCTGCACTAAGCATGATTAACATTACTACATGGTTAAAAGGCTAGAATTTCGAGCTACAGAAACGTAAGGGGAAAGGCGGAGGGAACCATTTATTTGTTTGCATATTTTGAGCTACTATATCTTTTAGATCAGGTAGTTCCTAACATTACGAACCACATATTTTTTTATAATCCTTACAACCAGAAAAAACAAGTATTATTTTGGATTTTGATTGGCGATAAGTATGCGCGTCTTTGAAATCTACCATTACCCCTAAATCCAACGTAGCATAGATACCGAGAAAAACCCTTGTGACAGCCGGACAAAAAATTTGTATTACAAATAAAGGTTCCGTTTTCCTTTACTCAAAACCCAAAAAATGGAACTCAGTAGTTCATTCAACTGTTCCTACATGAAGGGATCATTCATAAGCATAACTGCCGCATAATTTTAAAGGTTTCTTTATCACACTATGCTCAAGTCCAATTTCTTGGAATCGTTATCAGTAAAACGTTATCGTGGGTTCGCGACTAGTGTACCGAGAACTCAAGTTACTTTTACTTCGATTGTCCTATTTTAGGACAACTTGTACTTTTTACAGTGGCGCTTCTTACGCGCTCGTAATGTTATGGTAAAAATTTCCCATTATTTTATCGAGCTTTCAAGATTCGTGCCAGTCCCTGTATAGATTATGGTGGCTCTTATTCATAGACTAGCGACCCGCCCTTGCTTCGCACGATTTTTACTATTGACAAAAATCGTGATTTCTTTCTTCTGCTGCATAATGTATTATCGCTTTTAGAAGAACAACGCGATCAGACAGACACGAAAAAAATGGTTTTTGAAAATTACGCGGGTAAAAACGCGGGGCGCTGCTGGTTTAAAATATACTAGCAGCGCCCCGCGGTTTCTTTCACCCGCATAAGTCTCGATCCTGTGGGAATATCGGGATAATAAGTATCCTATGTCCTTTCCCGGGACTCAAATTATCTCTATACCAAATTTCATCTAAATCGGTTCAGCGGTTTAAGCGTGAAAAGGTAACAGATAGACAGACAGACACTTTCGCATTTATAATATTAGTATGGATTGTATTTATATAGCTAGGTATGCATGTTTTAAATCAATAAAACATTGTTTTACGAAACGAATTTAGCTTGGAAGTTTTTCACTAACCGGCAAAAGCGGTTGGGGCACGTTCTCCTCTTGCATTGTAAAGCCCAGTGCACAAAAAGCTAAGCACAATTGAGTAACGATATATTCTCAGCTTTGATGCAATCGCATTAAGAACCATTTTGCGTTTTATCGACTGTTTATTTTACCCTCTTTTGGAGCGATTGCTCGTTGCTTTTGTGTGTCTGGTGGGCATAAGTGTGACGGGCTGGATCCTTTTGCGTCTATATAGATATAGTCATAATTAACTCAGCGGTACCTGAGTTTAAGGAGGCCCTTACACACGTGGTGTTTTATTTTTAGCCCTTCAATCTAGTAAACCGCTTTCGAATAAAATAAGTAGGTATGTACTTGTATACTAAACTAAAATAAAACAAAGATTAAATGTTTTAATATTTTACAGTAAGTATAATATGCTCTGGCTGGTCATGTTTTTTTTGACGTGACAACGTCTAATAAATCGATGAAGCTGGCTGCACACACGAAAAAACATGACTCATGTAGCGTTACCTCGCGGCCTTGCTCTGTAGCGTTCCATGGCGGCTTGAAGTGCAAGTGAATATTAACAAATGCAATGCAACTATTCCATCATTATTTTCTTATGACGTTGTCACGTTCAACTATCGTCAGTAAACCGACTTTACAGACAACCGATTTTTTTTTAAGTCGGTTGTTATTTTTGTAAAAAGTTTTAACGATAAGTGTACTTAATATAAATAGTTGAAAAAAGCACTTTAATACCTACTTCGCCCAGATAATAACTTATAAGTACATACTTTATATCTTTTAGGGCATCGACGAATGATAAGTAAACCATTTGTTTATTCAACAACATTTCAAAATTTTGTTTATCTGATAGATAACACCTGACAGCTGTATCAAGTTGATAAAAGCAATGGTATCGACATCGAGTACAAAATATGTAGTAATCTCCCCGTGTGGGACAGGCCGGAACCGTGCGCTGGTGTGGCGCGCCAACCGGCAGCCGGTATCGCTTGTAACTTAACCTCAAACTGACACAGTCGTGAACGGTGCTTCATATTACAACAGTTAGTTTGTGTTCAAAAACTACCAACTGACGTTTAAACCGTGATAATTCATTTGAAATTGTTGCAGATTTTTAACGCAATACGTGTGATTTTAGTCAGTCCGTGTTTATATGACAATAGACGAACAATGGTGTTACATCGATACGGCCGGTGCATCAACACAGCCAAAAGGGCATAGAACTTTAACTTTTAAATAACAAATACAATACTTACATTGTGTGAATGTAAACGAATAGGTTCAAAGATTTTGTATTACCTTTGTTCAACAAGAGTTTTTTTTTAATATACTACGTGAGAATCAAACAAGTTTGTGAGCGTATCAAGTGTTTTTTGCTATCTTCAACCGTTGAAGAAGTCTACTCGGATGTGTTCAAAATGGAAAACCGAGCACTAAGTAACGGCAATGTACATCAAACTAAATTAACAAGATGTTCCAGCAGCGTAGGAGACAGTGGAACTGATAAGGCTAAAGTTGGATGGACGAGCCCACGCGATATCTGGAGGAACTTATCATTGCGCAGGAAAGCAGAGGTGAATAAAACAATTTCATTAATTTAACACTATGAATAGGAAATTCCGGGAGCGGTCATGCAGTGACAAACGTGCCTTTAGAGCTTGTGCTATCACTCGAGAACTTTAACATATTGTCGCCATCAATTGAAACCCTGTTGCTTCGCCGTCTAAGTATAAATAAACTGCTGTTGATAAGGGAGTCACTTAATTGAACCTTTGGAACAGAATGTCGTTTGTATGCAACTCTTACGCCTGCCATTGGAAACGTTTATAATATGTACTGTCGCGAGCATAAATATATTACTATGGACAGTTCGGTTTTCTCGTCATGTAGTTTTGATGTCTCTTGCTTGTCACCTATTTGTGCCGGCACTTTTATATACCTTCCACACATGTTCACATAAATATTTGATGTCTTCTTGAGAAGAGATATTAGTGAACGAATCATGAAATCAGATAATATTGCCGAACCATTAGGTAATATATTTATGCACGTGACTGTACAGCTGACAAACAAAACGTATTTGATTGACTTCCCGTTTCTTCATGCAGAACAGATCCAAGTAACTATTTCCTAATCCTCGTCGGTTCTCGGGTCGATGACTCGTCAATAGCATAATAAGTCACAATCACACTCGACGTCTTAGTTTTATGTGTTATCCATATGTCTCGAGACGCGTTTACAGTTACTTTTAGAGGTAGGCAATGATTCAGAAGTCTGCATTGTTTTTAAATATTGCGAGTCAAACTCAAACCATTTACCTACCTAAATATTGTTAGAACGATATAGGTAGACGTGCACGTTAAATGCGTCTCCAGACTAATAAGAATCAATTAGAAAACAAAATAAATCATTAAAATAAGGCAAGAGATAACCAATCCCAACTGACGGCCCTCGTTCACGAACCAGAGGCGTGGATCAGCGCCACTCAGCTCAGCTCCATTTTGAAGGAAACCGAATGATCCAACAAATGCGCTACCATCAGCGAGATATTTGAGTAAGCTTGACATACTCAACTGCCCTGGCACACAAGTCAATGAAAGACGTACCTACCTAGTAAATGGTAGATTTTTAGTACATTGTACTCATCAGCGAGATATTTAAGTAAGCTTGACATACTCTCAACTGCCCTGGCACACAAGTCAATGAAAGACGTACCTAGTAAATGGTAGATTTTTAGTACATTGTACTCATCAGCGAGATATTTGAGTAAGCTTGACATACTCAACTGCCCTGGCACACAAGTCAATGAAAGACGTACCTAGTAAATGGTAGATTTTTAGTACATTGTACTCATCAGCGAGATATTTGAGTAAGCTTGACATACTCTCAAAAAAATCTTCCGTTGCTGCGTTGGTCCAATACTGTTCCTGTCTTAGGACTGTGAGTTTTAACACATCATCGATACTTTGCACTTTTTTAACATTACAACCAAAATGAAAAATAAAGAGGCCCAATTTTGTCGGTAAGAAACTACTAGACTAGGCGCGCTTGCGCTTGAATATTTAATTTATTCAGAGTTGCTGTTATTCGTAATCGATATCTAGGGGTCGAGGGGATGAAATTGAAAATAGAAATTTAATTAATTGGCTTCAACTAGCTCATTTTAGTCGCATCTTAGTTGCATAATGCCAACTTGCCTATGAGTAAAGTCTGTGATGTTGTTCCATTTTTTAATTAACTTGTAGGATGTTCAAAACGCCGTGAAATGTTTGTTAGTGATGAGATCGAAAAGAGAGACATGTATCATGTACTTTAATCAGTCTGTTCAATCCTAAGTTAACAACAATCATTTAAACGGTATGTAGGTAGATCGACACTTTATATAACATTAAAGTACTGTAAACTTCCCTCCTGATCATCGTTCTCTTACTCTTATTCTAATGTACCTACGTGGGGTCGGCGCAGCATTTCTTCTTTTTCCATACTTCTCTTTCCTCACATTAAAAAAAAACAGATACTTAACGTGTAGCTTTGTTACTGAACATAAACCCTGTACCTTAATTGGTAATTATCCGCGTATAGCCCATTTATGCGTATGCGCAAGTTCACAATGTTAATTCAAGTGACAATTAATTTAACCTCAATTAAAAATTCATGGCCATTGGCGTATATTGCTTAATGAGACCAAAACATGATGATTTCCTACCTCAATCGCAACTATCCACTACTAGATACTATAGTATAGTAACTATACTAATATTATAAATGTGAAACTATGACTGTCTAACCTTTTCACGCCTTAACGGCTGAACGGATTTTGATGAAATCTGGCACACAGGTAGACTATGGCCTGGGTTCCTAACATGGATACTTTTTATCCCGGTACTACGTTTCCGTGGGATAGTTAAAGGCAAGTGTACCCAGGCCGGGACTTAGAGACCCACGGCCCCCTGGCACTTGAAATTTTAGACTCCCTCCGAGCTCCGTTCCGAAGCCATTTTGGAAATTTGAAGGGAAAAGTACGAAATCCACGCGGACGAAGTCACTGATGAAAGTTAGTAGTTCATAAAAACTGCATAGTTTTTGTGCAACTTAACCCCAATGCTCAATTATAGCTTTTCAGATGATTAATTCTTATAATGGCCATTCTTTTGGAATTTTGCCATTATATTTTACTTCAAATATCTACAAAAAATATGCTTAAGAAATAAGTTTTGTGAGGGACCGGTCCAGGAGCAAAAACATAATAATTCAGCAGTTGCTCAATCGAGCACCATCTGTACTACTCCCAACTTCAGTGTCGCTTCGGGTCAGCCATTTACATGCATTTATGTGAAGTAAGTAGTAGAACTTTGATAGCCAAGTATTTTATTTATTTTTTATTAGCCGTTAATGTCCTACTTTTGGGCAAAGGCCTCACTACTCTCCACCTCTCTCCGTTCAGAGCTGCCAAGGACCAATCTTTATGAAATGAGTCCAGCTCATCCCGCCATCTCCGCCTAGGCCTGCCGCTATGTCGCTTGCCACACTGGGTCGTAAGGTTGGCCCATTGATCGTCTGACATGAGGCAGATGTGTCCAGCCCAATTCCATTAAAGCTTTCCGAGTGACATCACTTATTTTAGTGATGGAACGGATTGTTGTATTCTTAACCCGGTCCACAAGTTTAATACCCAGAATACTCCGTTCCATTATAGTTATTTGGTAAACCTCGAGGGTGGACCTCTGCTGAATTGTCAAAGGCCATGTTTGAGAACCATTATATGAGGATTAGGGATGTTATGGATATGAAATTTCGGATACGGATTAATTACGGATATAGGAATGATTATTATACCGGATACGGATACGGATATGAAATTATTTCGGATTATCCGTTAGTTTCGGATAATT
Source organism: Luperina testacea (assembly GCA_927399505.1). Taxonomy (NCBI): domain Eukaryota; kingdom Metazoa; phylum Arthropoda; class Insecta; order Lepidoptera; family Noctuidae; genus Luperina; species Luperina testacea. Next base: position 13,311,793 of record OV656756.1, read on the forward strand.
TTGGTTACGGTTATTAATTTTTTTAGGAATTTCAAAAGTTCAATACAAATAGTTAATAAAATAGTTTTATTTATATGTAACTATTTGGTAGGAATTACAATCAGTCTGTGAGTTATTACAGCTATTTAAATTAAAAATGATTATAAATAAATGTTGAGTGTTATCTAGTCTACCTAAAATGAAAATGTAATATTAAAATTATTACTTATACCTACTTATTTAGTAATTTCGTACCTATTCAAAGAAAATATTAAAATTAGATTAAAATTTAGAATGCACATTGCACATATGTATTTATTTACTATGATTTAAGTTTAACATAACAATCATAGCTATCTTTATCTTGTGTCTCAATTAGGCTCCGCCCCTATCCGATATTATCCGAAACTTTTATTTCGGATTCGGTTACGGTTACGGATAATTTTTTATATCGGATATCCGATAGTTTCGGTTACGGTTACGGAGCTCCCTAACATCCCTGAGAGGATGGAAGGAATACACAACACATGTCGATGTGTCTTCTCTTGAGGGATAGACGAAGATCGCTTTTCATTAGATCTTTTATGGCTCAATGGCTCTTCCAAACAAGACAAAATAAAGAAGTTGCAAGACGCAACGCAAAGCTAAGTATACAAGTTTTAAATTAGTTTTAGCTCTATTTGGAACGTCGCTGATCGGAATAATACGTTCAACGTATTCATGTTTCTACGTAGGTACTCGTTGTTCTAGTAGAGAATATCAAAACGTTACGAGATTGGACTAGACGCATTGTTAGAGCTTATTTTTTTTGTTCGCACGACGACATAATTATCAAGCTTCTTTCCAGTATAAGCTGACTTCTTATTATACGAAATGCATAGACAATGCGAGGGCAGCTAAAACTGGAAATGTGTAGCTTGATATGTCGTCGTGTGTACTAATTAACCTTATTATTGTATTATACCTTATTATATTATTACCTATATTATACCTTATTAGGTAAGGAGAGTTAATGTGGGAAATAAAGTGAATAGTGATATACAAAGACTCGACTGGCTGTCCACAATGGTGTGCTGGCGCCTACGCTTAAGTATGGAAGTGATGGTTGGGTGTGGCGGAGGAGGCATGAAAGTAGAATAAATGCTGTGGAAATGCATTGCTTGTGTACTATAAATGATAGATTGAGGAATGATGCGATAAGACAACGGTGCAGTTTAAAAGAAGATATAGTGCCAGAAATTGAATAGAGTAAGTATGTTTAGATGGTTTGGTCATCTTGAGAGGATAAATGAAAGGCGACTAAAAAAATATTTACAATGCAAATGTGGGACGCCCTAGAAGGACGTAGGTACCATTCTGACCTTATTGATGATGTTCTTCAGAACCGTCAGATGCATAATTATAGTACCTACTCTCAACCGGCGCGTGCGTGTATGAGATATGTGAACGTAAACGAAGCAAAATGATAAGAAATTCACAAACAAGAACAACCATGTTGTAGCTTGTAATCATCACTAGTGTATGTAATGGACTTTCTTTTATTTACACGATGCTTGATGCTCCATTTCCCCCATTAATTATAGTTAACCAGGTCTTCCTAATTGCTTCACGCGATGGTTTTTACGTGTCTTCGTATTGATCTGGTTTGTTTAGGCACCTGTCATTAACATTTTGAAGTTTTTTTGTCATTTGCATCATAGAGTCAAGTCTTGTTAACATTTAATCGCAAAAGGCTTTTAACCTATATTGAGATTATTGGTGATTAAAGTCAATACATTATTTATACCCATTTTCGTAAAATCCTCCCTCTTGAACTGAATTACCCCTTTCCACCCCGTCAAACTAATGGAAATAAGTAGGGATGCCGCGATACGCCTTTTTGCCGATACGATACCGATACCGATACTCTTATAAAAATATCGGCGATACCGATACCGATACCGATACGCTTACTGAATTCAAAAAGGAAGGTAGATTAAATAAAACACAATTAATTAATAGTTTTAGTAATCAAAATTAACATTTATAAGATTTTTATGGAATTAAAAATCTCATTTGCATGAAAAGATACTACGCACAACAACATTCAACCTAACGAAATAGGATAGATGTGCGAGTGCGAGGCCAACCGCCAAAGCGGGCGGGCGAAACAAAACACTGAATAAAGCACGGGGTTTCCCCGAGCATAGTTAGTTCGTGCCTCGTTTGCAACGAAATAGACGGGACAACACGCGCGTTTACATTACATTTTTAAAGCGTAAAAGTATCGTTGCATCGGCCATAAAAATATCGCCGATACCGATATATCGGCAAACCTGAAGTATCGCCGATATATCGGTATCGGTATCGGTATCGGATGCATCCCTAGAAATAAGTAATGTGTTAATTAATTAACGTTTTAAATGTTAATTAATTAACTTTAAATACTCTTTATCTGAATAAGCTATCATTTTTAGTTTCCGAGAAATTAAGGTTTTTGTGGTGACCCGCATTCTCACGAGTGTAGAACACTGGATTCTCTAGCACTAATCCACAGACGCTATGTGAGAAATAAAATAAATATCTTGCCATGTTATAGTAAGTAGGTACTACGTGCACGACAGTATTTATATCAGGAGATACTTGTCGGGCTTGTCTTCGTCTTTACCTCACATCACACATGAATAATTCAGTAGCGACCAAGAATACATGCAAAAAAAGAGCCTTCTAAAGTTATTTAGTTTTGTATCTAAATACATCTGATTGAATTTGTGACTGTCTGTTCAATTACACCAGAAAGTGCAAAATGAAAGTGATCGAGATAGCGCCCATATCCATAAGTGTTAATCGACTTTCTTTATTATTGTAATTCGTTCGTGATTACTCGTATGAAACCTACAATTTGCTTGTACATTGTAATAATGCTCCTCGGTTTCTTATCCACAGACCTACTTATTGACTTTGTTCTCTGTTCTCATGGTTTTTATTTGCCGTTTCTTTGTTCTAACTCCATTCATTAGGTTTATTCTGAAAATTTCTATTTACGACGTTTATGTAACGCGAGGCGTACACCTAATTCTCAATCGGTCGAGCACGAGCTAGATTCGTACGTCGTCGCCGGAACTCGGCCGATCTAACCAAACATAATGTGTAAGAAAATGAGTGCGTACAGCTAGTCATCGGAAAGTACACATTCACTTCACACAAAAGTACATAATACATTTAATAAATAACATAATAAATTTTGGAATATACACAGTAAATCCAATTCACAAAACGTCAGGTTGTTAAAAATTGTTTTTGAACATTCATACATTCCAAGCGCAGTTACGTTGTCAGAAAAGTTTGAGAATTATAGGTGAATGTAGAAGGCAAGAGTGAAGCGATATCAAACACCCCCTCCGAATGGTTAGGTATTATTTTAACCATTACAGAAATAGGAGTTACTTTGTTGGCTTATGCAAAAAAGTTTTAGAAATAATAGAATTTTGGATACAAGAGCAACTGAATCGTGCTCGAAAATTTTTGCTCCGTAAGGACAACGCCAACAACAACAACAACAACAACAACAACAAACAAGCGCGCAACAAGCCAACAAGGCCAACAAGGCGTAACAAGGCCAAAATATGTTCAGTTAGTAATAACTGAACATATTTTGGCCTTGTTAGGGATTTGCCTCATAAAGACTACTCTAGATCGGAAATAAACTGATCAAAACGTTCGATATCCCAGGAGATGAAAAATGTTCGATGAACATTTTAAGTTTTTTTTTTTTGCAAATTTCCCCCCTCGACCATAAACTGCTAATTGTGAGAAACCTACCGCTCTATGCGGTAAACTACTTTTCTGTGCTCATGAACTAATGAAGCCTTCGTAAACTAATTTATCAAATAATAACAACAACAAACACCTAACTTAATTTAATTATACCACAGATACTGCTTTATTCAATTTACGTAAATACTGATAAGCATGTAGGTAACGCTAATATTTATCTATAACAGCAGCTACGAACCCGATACAGTATGCAATACTGTAGCGGGTTAGTAATTCAATAGGAATAATTAATGACAATCGATATTTACAGCGTGTTAATTTCCAGTTTATTATCAAGTTAATATACCTGCCCTCGAGTTTATGAAGTTTGAACAGGCATGAGGCAATATCCAGCGGGGTAGGAATGAACAGCGCAGCACACACCTGTGCATAATGACCGCAACCGTGTCTATAGAACAGAGACTTTTGTTTAGAATTAGACATTATTAGTACGCAGTTATATATGCAATACGTCTTCAATAAGCATCTAGTAGCAATGCAGGCTTTGAAGTCATGACTTATAAAACAATAATATAACAATGTCGTAAATTAAATCTGCAGCTATTATATACAGTTATACATATGTAGATCTCTTATTGATAGCCTGCTCTAGTTTGTAGTAATTTCTTGAGGTAGTTTTAATGATAGACGAGGTAGAAAAGTAATCCGTTTGACAATACAGCCAGGAAGAGTCATCGTGATTGCTCAGCGAATGAGTCATGTGTTCGTAGTGTGGTGGCGCCGCGACTGCGAGCAAAGCATTGCAATTATACGGGAAGTGTCTTGAGAGGGAGACATTTTTTTAATCGGCCGAGAACGTATGCCTCCTTCGTTGTCGAGCTGCCAGATGAAACTGCTTGTTATTCTACGCGCGATTCTTAAGATACCGTTCCTATGTTTCTTGGTGATAACATTTGTATGTTATCATCGCTAAGCATGTCAGTGTTTATACAGACATGCTTAGCACACAAATATTAAAATTATTACAACGAATGGAAAATTATTGCTGGATGTTAAACAGTTACGTTTAATTAAGATAACATAATAAGGATGGTCACAAATGAATTATCTTTTGTACTACTCCTCAGAATTTTGGTTATTGACGCCTGAAGTTTCGACCAGAGGACAATATGGCATTGTCGCTATCCAATCACTCGTGTAATTACTGCCTCTATAGTTTACTATTTAGTACTTCAAAAGTTGCTCTATTAAACTAAAAGGGTGGGGCCATAATTATGTTTTACTTTCATCTCTACTTAATGGTACAAAAATCCGGTCTATTCACGGATATTTTACAGAATATAAATTCTGTAAAATATCCGTGAATAGACCGGATTTTATAGTGTTTAATTAGTTAGTCAAGTATATTAGATGACAAGTACCACTAATTACGCATGCGGCTTAGCTACGGTTAAACAATAACCTAATCTGTAGTCAATATTAGTCAGCGACGTTTTCAGCTAGTGTGTCAGCTAAACTGCCTCGCACAAACGATAAAATATTGTATTATAAATTTTACTCAGTTGAGTAAACGACGACCGTACAGCGTGTGCTGGCTTATTGCTTAGCTTCCATATGGATAAGTGATATAATTTATCCCTATTGGCTTTGAATAGTGTTGTGTATTAGCAAAGTAATAATATGGAATATTATTACAACCGTGTACATTATCAAGTTCTCATTTACAAAGTCAAACAGTTGATAAGTGTGACGGTGCTCCTACCTGATATTGATCGATATCGATAATAGTATTATTATTATTTAGTATATCAGTAAAATGTTTAACACGATTAAGAATAGGTTAAGTTTAAGGAAATGCAAGAAAAATAAATTAAGTAGTGAAAAAGTCAGTGACGATGTAAGTACCTGTTAAATTGGTTCATGTAAAGCGTGTAGCGGTGTCGAAATTGAATGATTTCTTATTGTGGTAGAACTCTTGTTTAAGTATTCGATAATATGGTTGTTTATACGTGCTTGCTCTACAAACAAACAAATTCTTTGCTATGTTTGGTCCGCTTGATTATTTACATTACAGTACAATGTCGTGCTGTGGTAAACACTCGCCGGATGGAGTGCTGAAGCGTACAAGGCATTCAGTGGGCCATTGGCATTCCGTCATCATGTACTTGATTCATCGAGGATGACTGATTTTGTAAAGTGAATTTCATCTTGCATTGATAACAATCATGGGCTAGTTTTTGTGTGCTGTCATGTGAAATGGTGATATGCGTGATGCGCCGTGTTTCGATGCTGCAACTGCTGCAAGACTGTAACCGCCAGATGTCGGAGACATCTCTATATTCTCCAATCTGGGTTACAGTACCGACGAAAATGGTTATAAAAATTCAACATTATTTAAGTATTTTGAAAAGTCTGTGTTTTTGCAAATGTGGAAGGAACCTGAGACTGTTAAATGAAAGAAACTTCTTCGCAGATATCGCTGTAAGTTTAAGGTTAACTGGGATATTGTTAGGGTTTAGCCTGGAACTTCGTTTGTTGATACGTATTATTAGAATCAACCGTCACAGACGCATTACGGTCGTCGCACTTCGCGAAACAGCATACGTGTTTGCATATCCACTTTCTTGTTCGTTTTGCATATGCCTAAACGTCCATGCGGGTATATTATTTACAAATATTTAATGGCAAGCGTATGTACGTATAACATAAAAATATTAATATCACATGCGTGTGTTTGTTCGCTTGCTATTGCTGCAATCTATCGAGTCTTAGATCTGTTGTTTTATGATCTAGTTCACATATTGTGTGGTTTGGAATTCCAGAAATAATCATTGGTATCTAATGTGCAGCATGTTGTAAGTTATAAATTTATAAAGTTATATTATAAATTATAATGTAACAGATCTTTTCTTTTATTTTACATTCACAGTTTTCAATGAAAATAACTTTATTAGGAGATTTTGATTATTTGGTCGATTGATTTCTTGCCGTCTGAAATTCGTTAAGGGATCGCTTTGTGTATTGCAGTGAAGTTTCAAAGTACCATGCACTGTGTGAGTCACCGCTTTCGTTCTTCGCACCTACGTAATTAGGTACTAGATATTGGTAACGAGGTTTACTCGATTAACGCAACGGTGCGTGTGCGGTTCATGTGAGTATTTGTTTTAAACAGTGAAATTAACTCGTTATTGCACTTTTTCATTTTCTTTGTCATTGCAAATATTGGCATCGGGGAAAGTCTCATGATGTTCAGACCATTGTTCATTTGGTACGGCTCGCAGTTCTGTGTACTATAAATACCAATGCAGTTCATCCGATGTATGCTACTATACTTAATTATGCCTTATAGAGGTATATTTTACTACATTGTCCAGTAACGTTACCTTGAAATCGGTGAGTCATCTGACTCGTATGGAGCCGGCTAGACCGACTCGGTCAGCTATACTTGACTTGTCTGTATTTACAGCGACGATATTGCGATACATACAACTCTCTTCATTATTCGACGGTGAATTTATGACTTCGCAGCGGGAATCTCGTTAGTGAGGTGTATTTGATGGGAATCCTGCGTTCGTAATGTTCGTATACAGCAAAATAAGGGAAACATGTACTTGCTACTATTTAGTACTATTAGTTAAGGCTCCTTGCGGTTGCGGTGCCTTTGTGTCGCGCGCAATTTTATCGCGTGTCGCGCCTGTTTGAAGTAGCCTTTATCCTGTGCTACTATGCTGATGTCACGCCAGTAGCTTAATACACATATTTACCTCGCATAGATGTGGGCTTTGAATTAAATAGGAGCCATTATTGAAGTGAAAACTTCTTTAGCGGCGCTGTGTACTTTTTTGGAATGGGTAAAAACTTCTAAATTCGCGTCAGGTCACGTGACTCTGATCGTAAGATTCGTAAGACGTAAAACGAAAGACGCGCGTTGTTGAGGACAGCGCCATCTATGCACATCGGGAAGAACTACGAGGGCCTCGCGTACTAACTACGTAGTTCATCCAACAACGACGGTAGTTCATCCAACAACGACGAGATGGCGCTGAACCACGGATATATAACTGACGTTTTGTTTATAAGACGATTCACAAAATACACTCGTAATTGTTCAAGTTTTCACTTCTGTCGGCACTACCGGAGTGCCAGTTTTTTTATATGAAACATTACTGTACTTACACGTATTCTATGAACTGTTACGCTTAGAATGGAATTTATTTCATCCTATCGATTGATTCTGTTGCACTGTTCCTAGACGTTGTGTCATGCATGCTTACGTCCTAAGACCCTTTGTACCTATTGCCTAATCTTTTAATTTAAGTAAGACATAATACTTATCGACAATTCTGTTTGTTTCCAGTTACAAAGTAAACGCGAATTGTTCTTCAAGTCGGACTCTACGAGTGGCGGCGGCGTGAGCGCGACGGGCCCGCCGGCTGGAGCGCCGCCGGCACCGCCTTCCGCGCTGAAGGATGCGCTGGCCAAGCGCGCCGCCACGCTACCCGACCAGCTCGAGAACAACCACCACGAGTCCAACGGGACCCTCAACAAGCTCAGTAACAGCGTGTCCGTGGACACGAGCAAGCCTCCCAGCTCGGCGCCGCCTCCGACACCCGCACCCCCCGTGCCCACCACCGCGCCTCCCGGCGGCCAAGCCCCGCTCAGGAGTACAGAAAACATTATCAAGGTAAGGATGGGAGAAGCCCGCTACACTATTCCCAACCACTACAACTCTTGAAAGCCAGAATCAACAGTGGCTACCAGTAGAAAAGCGTCGAGACAATGAATGGCGACACCGTAAGTCACCGCCAACGACCCGCGCACTTGAATAAACATTTGGCAAACTCGATGAGCTGAACGGTGAGCACTGAGCACGCGTTAATGTTTCCTTTTCCTGCCTTATAAACCGTTCTATGTCAACTGTTTACTACCATGCATTGGCGATGCCCAATTATTATTAGTAGTCTGCCGATATACCCATCCTAGTTTTCTATCATGTGCTTACGTGGACATTATAAAGAAGTAAGTACTTGCCTATTTAGCCACGCTAGTAATAAATTGCAAACAATCACCGACGATCAGCATCTCATAACAGTGTTCGTTATAAGCGGGCACTCATAGTAATAACAGTGTTTTTATTCGTTGGAGGATACGTTATTATTAAATCTATGTCCTATCTTCTACTTAATCAAATTATTAAATTCAGCCATTCACTGACAGACAACGGACAGCCAAAACCGCTGTGTCTAGCTAGAAGCATGAAATGTTGCACAAGAGTTCGTCATAATTATAACGAAAGGAATTATTTTTGAAAATTTTGTATGGAAGTTTGTCATTTTTGCCGTAGGGAATTCCCATCGAAAGCACGATTTGTAACTACACAATGCTGTCTGTTAATTTTCAGAAACCTGATCACCCACCAGTCGCGCCAAAACCGGAATTACCTAAATTAGAAAAGCCAAAAACCAAAGAATTAGATGGATATGTCGGATTTGCAAATCTACCAAACCAAGTATACAGAAAGGCAGTGAAGAAAGGATTCGAATTCACGCTAATGGTAGTTGGTAAGTCATAGTTCATTACAATAATACTCCAGTATTTTGCTCTCCTTTTTCTTTTGGTATTCTGTAATGTCTTACTGCTGGGCAAAGGTCTCCCACAAATTCCCCAAATGAAAAAACCCTCACCGAATGTAGTATTTGGCAGTTAAAGTTATGAATAAAATTTTGGAATGTGCACATTAGTCACTCCGTTAATATGCAGCCTTCTTGGAAATTAAGATTTTTAATGTACAACACGTTTTATTTTTAGGTGAAACTGGTTTGGGCAAGTCAACGTTAATAAACTCATTGTTTCTGACGGACGTGTACGACCGGGACAAGCACCCGGGCCCCTCGCTACGCGTCAAGAAGACGGTAGGCGTGGAGACCAGCGTGGTGATCCTCAAAGAGAACGGAGTCAATCTCACGCTAACGATCGTCGACACACCGGGCTTCGGCGATGCAGTCGACAACAGCAATTGGTGCGTGATTCAAAACATCCTTTCGATTACTCTGCGTGCAATAAATATTGACGTAAATTACCCAACATGCGAAAATTGTTCGACGACGTACACACTAAACAAATAATAATGATCGTTTGCATTTTTTAGCTGAACAGTAGATTGATTTCGTTATTACTTATTAGCGATAATATTTCTTCATTCTTGACTTTCATTAATATTAATGAGACTCAATTTTGTCATAATAGTTGGCAACCTATCATCGACTTCGTTGAGTCGAAGTATGAAGAGTTCCTGAACGCGGAGTCCCGTGTGACGCGCAAGGCGGCGCCGCCAGACACGCGCGTGCACTGCTGCCTGTACTTCATCGCTCCCAGCGGCCACGGGCTCAAGCCGCTCGACGTCGAGTTCATGCAGCGGCTCGGCGACAAGGTCAACATCATACCGGTCATCGCCAAGGCCGACACCATGACCCCGGAAGAATGCAAAGATTTCAAAGAACAGGTTAGTGTTACGAAACGGACTTGTTTGAGTTCCGTCAGTCTCGTTTCTCAAATCTAAACATCACCTACGAGCACTACATTATAGTCATAAACGACGAGGCGACGGCGGACGAATACAACGACTGATATTAATGAAAAGGCGAGGACGCAAACAGTGAAATATTTTTATAACTAGTATTTTTATAATCCTCGCGATGATAATGAGCTCTATACCACTCGTACTACAGATAATGAAAGAGATAAGTCAGCACAAGATCAAGATCTACGACTTCCCGGAGAGCACGGGCGAGGAGGGCGAGGCGGCGGAGGCGGCGCGCTCGCTGCGCACGCGCGTGCCCTTCGCCGTGGTGGGCGCCAACACCGTCATAGAGAGCGACACGCGGCGCGTGCGCGGCCGCAAGTACCCCTGGGGCATCGCCGAGGGTACGTCACAACACACGACCCGCTTTTTTCCCCGTCAACTAACAATGTGTCACTTTATGAATTATTGTCATTACTGACTCGCTTACATCGGTACTGTTGTGGAGGCATATACAACGCCACATGCGAACTACTGCATCATACTTGACGTTACATTAATCCTGCATCGCGCAAGCAAAGTTAGCCGATTAGCATTACCCATACTAATATTATAAATTCGAAAGTAACTTTGTCTGTCTGTCTATATGTTACCTTTTCACGCCTAAACCATTGAACGGATTTCGATAAAATTTGGCAGAGAGATAGATTGCATCCTGGGGAAGGACATAGGATATTTTCAACCGACATACCTCGTGGGCGAACCTGCGGGCTGAAGCTAGTACTGAATAAAATTTTGAGATTGATCAGTAAGGGCAGGGGCAAACCGTTGCAGTGCAGCTACAGTAACACGGTCTTAGGAGAATCTTTTTTTTTTTGAGTAATTGCTAATTGAATTCATGTATAAAAAAAATGGTACTGAATCAGGTAGAAAATCGTTTCTCACGTTATTTTTATGATTCCAATCAATGCAGTTCATATCTCTCTCTCTTCCCGGTGCTGGACAAAAGCCTCCCCCCATGGCTTCCAGCTCTTTCGTTCCATGGTTAATCCAGTTCTTCTTCATAGTTAGTCTCCACATAGTAATTATTTTGGCCTACAGCTCATTTACATATTCTGACTTGAAACTGCACAGAAACTTAAATATTTGCCTGTTTGTTTATAGTTGAGAACCTGGAACACTGCGACTTCTTGGCGCTGCGCAATATGGTAATAAGGACGCATCTTCAGGACCTGAAGGACGTGACAAGCTCAGTACACTACGAGAACTACCGCTGCCGCAAGCTGGCCGGCCTCTCGCACGACGGCAAGCCACACAGGATCAACTCCAACAAGTAAGACGAACGTTGCTAACCTGTCGCCTCATTCCGCTCTTCATGTCATAAACTCATTAAAATTGTGCTAACAAACTAACTTTTTGAACCAAGTTTTACCTGTTTCTCTGGTCTCAGTAGATCTTTCCAATAATATTTTGAAACAGGCATGATTAGACCTAACAACCTAAGTAGACAGGGTTGCTGGAACGTCTATTTAACGATATTCTAACATTTGTTTATTTTATTACTGCTGTCACCGTATTTAAGGTGACCAGACTTATTTTTGGAATTCCATGGACTATTATAACATTTTACTAACAATTGAAACGTTCTTTGAGTGATTTATTTGATTGTTTCTTCATTGCTGCATGTCTGGTCACCTTTAACATTCTTCTATACTGTCGCAATTGTGTGCTACAGAGTTTTATTTTATTTTTAATATTTTAGATTTTATTAAATAGCTCTGCATTGATATTATTTGATTATTGAACGTTCTGTGCTTGGGCATGCAGAAATGAAAATTTACTTGTTAATCATTAAAAGTATATGTTACACTACAACTGCACATCCAAATAATGTTCTTGATCCACTGAACTGTGGTGCCGGATCCGCACCTACGTGACATTCATTTCGATGCTTGTGCAGGTATAAAGCGCATTTTATTGCATTACGAACTTAAAACAGTATTTAATTATTGAACTCGATAAGTGTTTATACGCTTGTATGCTACCTTTAAGTAATGGCACAAAAAAAACTTCATTATTACATGTGTAGATTGCAAAATTATATAGCATAAATACGCAAAAAACGCCATTGACAAGTCCATTGTCACACAATAAATTGACCAAGAGCGCGCAAGCGCAATTTTCAATGCAGTCACTGTCGATATAACAAGCGCTGTACGTTTTGTACGCATATCGTGTTATACGTTTTATAAATCATCACTATCTTAAAATATATATGCATTGCATGCACGCCACGGTTGGTCTGTGGATGGGTGACCATCTTTACATACCGAGACCCCTCCGTGCCTGTGCCTCGGAAAGCATGTTAAGCCGTTGGTCCCGGCTGTCATTCGTGGATTTTTGACAGTCGTTACGGGTAGTCAGAAGCCCGAAAGTCTGACAACCAGTCTTACCAAGGGGTATCGTATGTGGAGGTCAGATAGGCAGTCGCTCCATGTAAAATACTGGTATTCAGCTGCATCCGGTTAGACTGGAAGCCTACCCCAACATAGTTGGGAAAAGGCTAGGCAGATGATGACATGCATTGCATGCATATTCGGACGGTAGTGGATTACCGTTGTAGCTGCAGGAAAATGTTCATAAGAAATTGGCCTTAGCTTTTTAATTAACTGCTAACTGCGTTTACAGATTTTAAAAACTTTACAGTCAGCAAAAAAATAGGCATTTCACACCAAAACTTATTTTTATGTCAATTGGTCCTGTTTCTTATAAGATATACAGGGTAGATTTTTGAGATGGGGCAGTGAGTGCAGCTACCTTAACCATTGTTGCCATAGGAAAACGTCTTAGGAGACCCCTCCTTAAATTTTTGAGAAATGTTGATTTGCATTCACAGATTTTGAAAAAAATGTACAGTCGGCGGGAAAATGGGTAATCTTTATAAAAACTATTTTTGATCCCAATTTATCCTGTTTCTTATAAGATCAAAAGGTTCTATTAGACCAACTGAGGTTTAAGTACTAGAAACGTCAGAAATCGCAAAAAAACTTTTCCCATAAAGGAGAATGCCGTGGGACCATACCAACTTGCGAGGGAGCGTGTCACAACTAAATGTAATTAAAAAAATACTCCTATTTTTTAAATTAGATTTACGTTTTTGTTATGAAAAAGATTCCCGGATTTCGGACAACAAACATAAAAGTATTTTTATTTACTTTTGTATGTCTTATGTCACTGTCATTGCACTTCATTTCCGAATGTTGCTACTACGTAAAAAATATAGGTACCTGCTAACAAACATTATGAAGAAGATCTATAATTTGTAAATAGGTACCTACCGACACCGATTTACTATTTACTATAATATCAGGTATTATATTTTGAGGAGCGGCTTGTGGCTAAGAAATAACAGCTGCACGGGTCGATCGATCAGGTTAAGCTATGCTTGCCGCGCTTGGTCCGTGGATGGGTGACCATCTTTACATACCAAGACCCCTCCATGCCTCGGAAAGCACGTTCAGCTGTTGGTCCCGGCTGTCATTCGTGGATCTTTGACAGTCGTTACGGGTCGTCAGAAGCCCGAAAGTCTGACAACCGGTCTCACCAAGGGGTATCGTATTACCTAGTAACTGGGCTGTGGAGGTCAGATAGACAGTCGCTCCATGTAAAATACTGGTATTCAGTTGCATCCGGTTAGACTGGAAGCCGACCCCATCATAGTTGGGAAAAGGTTAGGCAGATGATGATTAGGTATTATATTTTTATGTGTGTCAAAAATCCTTAGGACACGCGTTGCGTCGTATTAATTTAAATTATTATTTTGGAATACATTTTAATCATAATTAAAGAAAAAAGGATCGATAAAAAAAAAGAAATAGTTTTTGTTGTGACGAGTATAAAAATGAACAAAAATGCAATACGTCACAATCACAGAATATATCTGTGATTGTGACGTATTGCATTTTTGTTCTGTTGCGCCGTCACGGATGACGTCACTTTCAATATTGGTTTCATCTATAATTAAAATCCTTGTTAACGGAAACGTTCAGGTGCTTTTAAATAACGTAGTCTTTGTGTGATAATCCTTAGCGATGCCTCCATCATTCATCGTCATCGTTCATTCGTCATTTTCTCGAACGTAACCTCAAAATATTAAGTTGGTAAATGGCAAATAAATACGAATTACGGGAAACCATGTAAAAATAGTTAGTAATATAGCAAGGGCATTGAATTCTCCTCCAAATACACTAGGTTTTGTTGTGACAGCGGACTTTTCGTTTGGAACAGGACGCCCTATATTTGAGGGCATTCTCCTTTCGCAGGAAATGAGTAAATGAGACTACATCTTACTTTTTTTATGATCATGATCATACTTGATGTTAAAAAAATCTTATAAATATGTTATAATGATAGTGAAGAAGTGGATGTAATGAACTAATGATAGATTACTACGCAATAAATTGTATGAGAAAAGTTTTTTGCAATGGTGATAATTCTAGTACTTTAAACTCTGTTGGTCCGTTAGAGTTTTTGCTTCTTGTGAGAAGCAGTATTGATTGTTATCAAAAAAGTTTTTTTTTGTAAATTACCCATTGTCTTGCTGACTGTATTTTTTTAAAATTCTGTGAATGCTTTTAGAAATTACTCGAAAAGTTTAGGACAGTCTCCTAAGACTAAGAAAAAAAAAACATATTCCTGTAGCTGCCACGGTTGAAATACCTGACCTTACTGCCCGCCTAAGTATCCGTACTGTATCTAAAAGTACGTTTTTCTCAAAATTGCCGGGGCAGATTTCTATGCCCTCGGATAAGGGTAGGTATAGATGACGTATTTCTATACAAAGCTCAAAACAGTATTGCTACTGTATTAAAATATAAATTATTTGATCTAAAAAATATTTATTTCATCATCTCGTCGCACCCAACAGGTAGAAATGGTGGCAGCATGAGAATGATTTTCTACTGTATGATAACAGAAGCCCCGCCCACCGTCTCGCGCGTGGAACATTATCAGTGTTCGGATGTGCGGTTCTAGTGTAACATATACTTCAATGTTAATGCCTATCATAATCATTGTTTCATGGATTTATTATAAAAAATAACCATGAAAGTATCATATAACATAATAACTTGCAGTTCACGCACTTACACATTGGCATCAATAACAATTTATTCCTCATTATATTCGTTGTGTTCAAATAATGGTGACTGCAACCGATTTGCGTGTGTTACACTCGGCTGCATACTGATTTCTCAGCATTAATATATGTAATAGGTACATGAATGTCTTGTAAACCGTCTTTAGACCGTAACGAAAGCTTACATCACACGGCATCTAAAAAGCAAATAACTTGTCTTTTTTGCCCCATAAAGAATACAGCACATTAATGCAATATGCGTTTGGAACGACAATTTGATGCAATATTTACACCTATTTGTTTAATGTCGCATTTTGGTTTCTTTGTGTAATTGTTGTGTTTGTTACTGATGCCACTGTGAAGTGTTTGCGGGGCACAGCTGCGTGTCGTTAACTCTGGTTGTGTTGGTTCAGTTTGTGCCCGCAAGGATTGATGAACAGTTTCATGACCGTCTGGTAAGTCCCGTCACGTCAGACGTATTTTCATAACTGCAGCTTGTACACATAGCACGGTGTTATTTGTTTTAGCCGTCTGTCCCCTTAAATGAACATTCAGTTTTTGATACTAAAGCTCTAAAATAATTTAAAAATTTCAAAGGCGATATTTCGTTGGAAATATTTTTGAGATATCATAGAACTGATTGATTTTTCCTTTGTCCTATGCTTTGCTCTCTTGAGCCTGGAAGCTTAAACTTTGATAGACCACTTGCCTCCTGTCCTACCTTACCTGTAGGATTAGTGAAGGTTTCATTAAGATAAAGTTTACGCTTACAAGCGGTTATTAAATATTTAAACTAGTCGTATAATATGTATGTATGAATGTAGACATTGGGTTTTGGTGACATGCATGTTTTTGCTTTCATTTTGTCAGCTTTATAACATACCAACTTACCACAGCGGATATAACTCAATGTGTATAATCGTCTGGAATGTGAAATAATTTCATCCTGATTCTAGAAACGAAGAAATTGCTCTGGTCAACTAAACCCAATTGATAAATTGGACTAGGCGAACTGGCCGTCGTTTAAACGTGACTTGTCAACCGTGTCCTACATTTCACATAGCGTTTTGCCTTCCTTTGTCTTTAAAAGTACCTATTGATGTGATATTATCATTAGACATGATATGAATATGTTAATACATATTCCTCATTATATCCGTGAAAGGGAAGAAATTTTAGTATACTTTGGGCGCAGCCCCATTTCTTGTTGACCCGTTGAGTCGAATGCAAGTAGACCAAAAAAATATTTAAAAAGTGGAACGAAGTTTATGGTCGTCGTATTTTCATGGCACTTTTTTGTTGAGTACCTAGAGGTGATATGCGGAAAAAAAAGGTTAACAAAGGGACGACATTTTATTTATTCCATTAGTTTTCCGAGTAACTTAAAATGCTAGAACGAATTAAAGAGTGTTGAATGTAAATGTTGATGGAGGATGATGAGTGAGAAAGGGAGGCCAAAGAAAAGATGTACGGATTGTGTGAAGAATGATATGAAAGAGAAGGCAGTGATAGATAGCGTGGCGGTTGACAGGGGAGAATGGGAGAAGAGAACATGTTACGCCGACCTCAAGTAACATGGACAGGAAGATTATGAATAACTTAAAATTTGGAAGATTATGAATAATTTAAAAAACGAATCAGTTTGATTTGTGCCACACTTGAGTCGAATCAATAAAAACGACCACTATTATGAAGAGAAACTCGTAAATAAATGTTCCATTCAAATCCGTCCATTACAAACTTCGCTCCACTTTTGTAAGCTAATTGCACTGTACTAGTTTTTGCATGTATTTTTTATGATACTTCTTTTTATTTTAAAATGGTCCACTTATTTGGTTTTATTGAAGATTTTCTTATTCTTCCCATTATGTTCTCAGCGGTCATTTAGATAGTTTAAAATGGCAATATTTGTTCCCAGGAATCCTTTGGCTCAAATGGAGGAAGAAAAGCGAGAACATGATCTTAAGATGAAGAAAATGGAAAGCGAAATGGAACAGGTCAGTACTCTACTCTATCAAGGAAAATATTTCACGACATAAGAAAACAGTAAGTATATTCTTGGCTTTAGCATCAGGGAGGTATGGATTGTAATTATTCAGTTTATCTGATGTTAATTACTCATAGTTCTAAGAAAAGCGATTGGTTCTCAAAGTTGTATGTGTTTCGTATTACGAGTAACAAACTATGAGAAACAGTTTAATGCACAAGCTTAAACGGGATTTCCTCTTTAAGAATTCTAAGCACATTTCTAAGCGGATAACCATGGCCCATTGTAATCACGTACATAAATTGGAAGTGTTCTTAGTAACTACTAGCGAGCATACGCATTTTCAGCGCGTTTACCTGCATCGAGGTGCACTGTGTCTAAAAAAGTAATTCGAGTTCGCACGAAAAATATTTCGATCTAATAGGTAAAGCCTATTAGATTTTTCAAATTCTGACGCATAGGGAAGCAATATTTAATCTTCATATAGTTTTCTAACCCAATCGTCGATGGTACAATACGAAGATGCGCGATTGATCATCTTGTATGCATTTCTCGTCATTTGCATTCTCTTGCTATAAGAACATTCACAAAATATCTCATTTTGCTCCGCTATATAACTTGGGATGTAATTTGCGTTATAGCTCGATTTATAAGTAGTGTGTTGTGTATACCATGCCTAACAATATTACATGTATAATCTTCAGGTGTTCGAGATGAAGGTCCGTGAGAAGCGCGCTAAGCTGAAGGAATCCGAAGCAGAGCTCGCGCGGCGGCACGAGGCCACGAGGCGCGCGCTGGAGGCGCAGGCGCGCGAGCTGGACGAGCGACAGCGCGCGCTGCACGCCGAGCGCGCCGCGTGGGAGCGCGACACCGGCCTGTCGCTCGACGACCTGCGTCGCCGCTCGCTCGAGGCCAACAGCAAGGAGTACGTACTGATTTTTTTTCTACTTGGTATCTCGTCGTCAACCTATGAAGTCTTGGTGGAGTTGGTATTGCTTGCTTCCGTACGCAAAATACGCGCATGGACGTGGCGTTGCGGACACCAGCCCGTATTACCTACCTATATATAGCTTAAAAAAAATTGGGACGTCCTGCTAGAGCATATAAAATACTATTAAGCTATTACGTACAGACAGAGCGAATTTCCTTCTTCGCCTCAACATAGCTCGTGTTGTGTTAATGAAGCATACGTTGTTCGGTGTTACAATTTGTCTGGCCAAAAGCTTCTTTAACATAACACAATCCTTGTCGACTTTCACTACCTTCTTTGCTCTACTACCCATAGTTTCGGATTATGCATTGACGTCCCATCCCAAAAATGACCCTGAAACTGATTTGACTTGGCTCGGATTGATTATTTAGGTTTACCGCCATATAAAGTTTTGTTTGTTCTGTTGGTTTTACCAAAAGTTTTTTTATGGCCGCTGAAGAAGGCACCAGTTTTGGTCATTAGCTTTTAAAAATTTGGGCACGTTTACATGAGATGAGTCACTATAGTCCGCGCCGAACTAGTTGGCCGCGCTTTAGGTGGGGACGGGGGTGAGGGCGGCGGGGTTGCCTGGTGTTCGCGACGCACGTAATGAGCAGTGATCGGACTAGGTAGATTGAATTGGGGTCATTGATCCGAAACGTATATATTAATATGGACATTCCTCCGGAAATTCGGAATTGGTTGATTATTAAAAAAAAACGGAACTTAGGTTGGAGTTGTATTAAAATGAGCTATATCTTATTCTTCATTTTTTTTTACGGCACACATTCACGATTTGACACAACCCAACGACCAATCAGAACAAAGGATCATGGGTGGTGCACTAACCGGTTATCGAAGCAATGCGTACGCCCACTGACGACATGACGACTTCGATTCGTAAAGTGCGCTTCTTTGTTTACTGTGTTGTGAAAACGTTACGTGAAAACAGATAAATAATAAATTAATTCAGTTTTGATATCTTCCTTTAATTTTTTTATTTATTTTAGAATTGAGTAGTAATAATATCACTACCAACAATAACAATATTTAATTAGATCCGGAAATTATTTATTTATTAATCACAAAATGCACAGCTCTGAAATTTTATCTTAAGATATACATATAAGCTAGTCTTACAGCCAATTACGGATTTACAATTTAATAACTATACAATACATGCAGCAGAAACAAAAATACAGCATGAAATAAAATAATAATATAAATATAATAAATAAAATATAAGTTTAAATTCCGGAAATACCGGAATTACTTTCCGGGAAAACGGCTTATCCATGTTATTCTTTCTGTGGGCATTTGTGATACAAGTACCAAAAATCAATCTACCTAGTCCGATCACTGGTAATGAGTAATGATAAAGCGCCCCCGCCCCTCCGTCCCACCGTTCACATACTCAAGGCGCGGCCAACTAGTTCCGCGCGGACTATAATTGTTATTTATTTGTCAAATCAAAATTTCGATAGGGGACCACATTTTGCTAGTATGACTCGCACCTAGAATAATGATGAACTCGCCCTAGATCGGGACACGTAGTACGAGTCCTGAGGGTTCTGGACAAGCACTCGCTCACTGGTTTGTGTAGCAAGCGGCTGATGAAATGTCTGAGTATAGACAGGAGACTAGTGATGCGTGTACGCTTTAGTGATGTGCTAATTCACTGAAGTACATAAGCTGCTCGGGCTGCGCCGCTTTTACATTCATGAATTCATATTTAGTTTGAGTGTCGTACATACGTCATCGTATGTACGACACTCTGATAAACTACAACAAGAAGAGGAATAATAATGATCATGCTTGATTGGATCTCTTTTTTGTAATGTAGTATCTAACCTCTGACTTCGTGTTCCAGAACTGTCGACGGCAAGGATAAGAAGGACAAGAAAAAGAAAGGTTTGTTTTAAACTCGACCACAGTCTCGTCGGCCTCGCACCCACCGTTACTCACGCGTAACTAACCTCGCGGCGCATGCGCCTATCATCGATCGAGTGTCGGTTCCCTCGGTCACAGTGCTCACATTTTGGTATCGAAACGAGGTCCGAGTACAAATAATAGAAGTTTGATTCCTAATATCGCGTTTAAAATTTTAAAATAACGAAATAAGTCTTGGCGTTCTGCCTTTTATTATTCGTCAATACCGAATTACCCGAGTAGCTTCGATCGATGATTTTCTATAGCATAACCCTTATGCTAAATGAGATTCCGGCCGCATTCTGGCGGGCTCTTGTTCAATAACAAAACATACTCGATGAAATTAATTATGTCTATGATTACTGTGACTCTTCGAACATAATACTAGAATACTTTACGTATTTTAACTCTATTCTCCTTGTAAAATAGATACTTAAATTCTTCAGATTGCTAGAATTGACAAGCCCTTAGTTTATTGGAACTGACTGTACATAGCGTGATGTAAATTGTTTGAGAAACAGAATTCATGATTGATTGTATTTGAATTCTGAAGATGTGTTACTTTTTTATTTGTTAACCTAATTCTGGGTTATATAGTGCCATTTTCAGTGTTGTGACGAGTAAATGTACTGTCGTAAACACAAGTATTTGTCAAGTGAAAATTGCTTTATGTCTTCTGTCCAGCAATGTGTATTCACAATAAGAGTTTGTCTCACTTATTACTCTACTTCAAACTTGTACTTTGTATATTGACGTTTCTCTGTGACTAAATCGCTCTTTTGGTGACTGTTCTGTTTATATGGGTTATTACATATTTTTCTTACTTCTAATAAAGTTTGTTCAAAATTATTGGTAATCTAATAAAACACAAAACCAAGTAAATATAACTAACGCAAAATGTAAAAGGGTGAGCCACTGAACCTCACTTGAAAATGTTTTGATGTTTGCCAAAAATATTGTAATTTACTATACTCTTGTAATTTTACGTCACGTATTGAGATTTTTTACGTCATTTGCAGATTGGTCTTTTAAGAGTGTCGCAACTGGAATAGTTATATAGTAAGGACCATAGTCCGCACACGGCGCACTTAACTAATTAGTAAGTTATAGTTCTATGGGCTTAGCATAATGAAACAACGATTAATGAAGACTACAGGATGTTATAACTTTGTAACTGACATGCGTTGAGGAAGTTAATACAAAATTTACCATGAGTCTACATTGTATGAGATTACTTTTGTATGTATTTTATTTATAAGACTTTTCCATGACAAAGCATTTATTATGATAAGTGAGGCCTAATTTTATAATTCTGTGTTTCTAAAGGATTTTATAAAACATACATATTTTATATGATTATTTATTATTTTTGGTGTTTCAAACTGTTTAGCTGCTAGCAGCGTTGGATTTAGCACAAACAATATTACAGCTTATGAGTAGACATTTACGTCCATAAAGATGCCAAATAGCTTATAATAATGGTATACTTTAATTAAAGACGAATGTGTCATGATTTACTGTATTTATTATATTATATGTTGAGTAACACTAGATAGACGACTCAATCAGAAACGTTATCGATTCAGCTCAATATCTGGGTATTTAACATAGGCACTAAATCTTTATCTTTACTGATAAATATAGCATAATAAAATCTATACTAATTAATGTTATAAATGCGAAAGTAAACCTGTCTGTCTGTTGCCTTTTCACGCCTTGGCGGCTGAACGGATTTGCATGAAATTAGGCACGCGGATAGGACCATGACTATGCCGCGGCCAAAGATAGTTACAAAATAATAATATTTGAGAAGTATGTTTACCGCTTTTATTTTCTGTTATATTTAAAAGTAGAGAGAGAATACCGTAGCTATTCTAAAAGTTCGCATTAGGTAATCCATTCAAAACTTTAAAGTGAATTAGATAAGACATATTTTTTAATTGTATATCATTACAAAATGTAATACGATTTTGGACTAACCGGTGCATTCGTACACCTGTCGATTTGATTCGCAAAGCGTTTGTTATAACTGTACAAAGTTATATTGTGCTTAGTGATATTAAAATATGCTCATAGTTCAGTTGTGAAATAGAATCTAGCTCTAGCTAGTTGTTAGCGTTTCTTTATAATAACGAGTAAGGGAATGATGTAAGGATCTCTCTCCAACAGAAATTGAGGAACGCAAGGAACGAAGTATATTTATAATCAATCTTTATTCATTTTATTGTAAAACTTGCATAAGATTCTTTGATCGACTTCAATACATGCTATAAAGTTACTCTTGTTTTAATATCTTCATATGACTCATATTCAATACTATACCATACCGCTTAAAAGTTAGCTTTTTTAGGTTATGTAAATATTTTGTTTAGTTATTATTGTGTTACGAGCAAAATATATAGTATCAGGTTACGTTACTAAATGACGCGTTATTTATGACACATGCATAATCTTTATTTAATCAGCATGCGATGTTTAAATACATTTGTATTATTTCCTCCACTACAGTATTGACTTCGCGTTAAATTTAGTACTTTAGGTCATAAGAATATGCTTAATTTTGTATTTTGTGTAGGGCTACGGCCCACTAGCATACACATCTTTTGCTTAGTCATTACGATGGACTTGTGATGAGTGTTGGGAGAGGAAGGGAGTTCAGACGATGTAATATATTGTACCTTTGAATAAATATAAATAAATACGTAATATATAGGAGTAGATCGTTTTATTTAAAACATTCACACTAACCATAGCATCAAGTAAGACTGGGGGTCGTAATGAAACACAAATTCTCGTATGAATTCTCTTTTTATTTGGTGATGTAATAAATCACGTACACAGTGTTATTACATTCGTCGACCACATCAAAATACAATCCATAAATTCACGAACAACCTCAAAATATTCTGTTATGTAAACAACGTTACTACATCTAGATATATTATTAAATATCTTTGGCAGCACTATGGAAAATATACTTCTACTTATAATAATGAAAATGCAACTTCAAATATATTATAACAATCACAACAGTTTATCGACAATACAATCTTTATACACAAAGTAACATTAAGTTAATTTAAAATATTCGACGATACGTGTTTTAATGTAACTATGACATCTCTTCACTGAATTTAATTCTATCAAAATTCATTTATTTACAATACCTATTCATTTTATCGGGGTTTTACTCCTTCAGGGTAATCAATTTACACATTACATGTAAGAGAATAATAGAAAAAATATTTTGTAGTTATTATAACTAAGTACTTTGCACATCATTTTATGTGTGTTCTAAGACGTCTTAATAAGTGTAGGTACATGGATTATTTATTAAATAAAACTTGATTTAATATAGGTATTATTGCAGTTAATTATTTATTGTTTTCGCGCCTTACATAGCCGTGATAATGAATTAGGCATTCAACTTTCGGAAGCTCAGTTTTTATTAGATTAGGTAATCCATATTAAATTTGAAAAATATAGCCACTTCTAAGAATGTACCTACGTTATTTGAAGTGCAAATAATATTTCATAATATTTCCTTATACCTAAATTGTCTCCTTGCGTTTGATTGCTCAGCGTCGAGGTAGGTCAAACAGTTTACATCTCAGGCCATTCGTTCTCTATTAACTAATTGTATCGCGCTTGAAACCAATGTCTTCCGCTAAGTGATGATGCGGTTGTAGCCGTAGGCAATCTCAAATTCAGCAAGTATCCTACTATATCTAATTAAGTAGAAGAATCTCTTGCTAGAGTCTCCTCCTTCAAAGTTCTGATCTATTATATTATACCTTGTCTATATTATATCTTAACTATAGTACATAATTATTTAGTATTTATGGTTACTATTTTGGTGTTCATTCGTGTTACTAAAGTTAATTACTATAAAAACGTTGAAATTAAAGGACGTTGTACTAAAACTCGATAAGTATCTTGTAATATCACAAATCACTGTATCGCTAAATTCTACTTATACACTAACCGATAAATTATGATATCGTTATTGTGATGACCGTTTGTTATCGTGTCACTATTATTTTATGATCAAGAATTCTCGTTGAAAATTTCGGTAACGGTGCTAATTAGCTAAACGCTAAAGTCTAAGCGAGGAGGCACAATGGCACAGCTATTGTATTCACGACCTACAATATACGTATGTACTCCGATGACACTATGATTCATAAATTATACCATGTATTCGTTAACTTTATACCATGAAATGACCGTGATGTAAGCAGTGACTGATAACTGTAGTGAGGCGGCGGGCTTCTCCATATCACTCACTGTGGACCGACGAACGTTCGAAATTGGGATTCATGTTTATATAGACTCATATAGGGTTCAGTTTAATGATCAGTTGCGTATCTATTATAATGTAATGCCGCATCCAGAATTGTTTTGGCACAATCCATTCATGAATGACGACGACATAAAAAATGACGGTCGAAGCTGCTTTACGCATTTAGCAATAGGTAGATATAATAAAGCCAATCAGCTTTAATTTTAATATCTTAACAGCCCTGCCTAGAGCATTCGCAACCATTTTACCTTATATTTTGTATAAAAGCAATATGTTTGTATATAATTAATTTATAGCCCATGAATCGATAAACATGTCACTCCACTAAACTTAGTGAAAAACCTTAATAAACTTAATTGTTATTAACAGTCAAAGCAGTTTACGCTAATCTTTGTTTCTAACGTTACGTGGCCACAAGTTCGATTCACAACTCTTTCTTTATAAAGCTTTATCAAGCTCTTTACATTAGTTATAATATTGTGGTAACTAATCTAATCATCTCTTATTACAATTGAAACTGACTTATACGTAATTATTAGTATTCTAGATTAATACATTAAGTACTATTAAGTAACTAAGAAGGCAATAAACAAGATTAAAGATTAGTTAAAGTAGTCAGTATCGTATTAGATAACAATTTCGTTAGATATAACTATAGATAATACGAAAGCCAACATCGTTCACGTTGTAAGTTTAGAAGAGTAAATGCTAAAAGTATGACGTATGAAACAAGCGAAGTGTTATATAGACCGGTATAGCGTAAGGACGAGCACAGAAGACAGCTGCACCGCTGTGTCGGCGAGAAGCACAGAGTGATATATGTACGGTCGTAGCGGTGGCCAAGCGGTTCACTATGCGTAGTACAGTGAAATAAAGAATAACTTAATAATTACATACATAGTATTGCGTCAATTAAGTATTAAGTAATTGTAGACCTGTTCTCACACAGGAGTGCGTTCGTGCTGTACCTACCTTCAATAGGAGGACATCGAAAGAACTACAATTTGCTACTATTTAATTTATAAGAAATTGCAACAAATTGAGTAATAGATATCTATGCTTCAGTGGACATCCCAAATAACATCATTATGCTTTCTGTGTTTTCTATTAGAAAATCTTTCATATAGTTAATATACACTACTGAACTGACCGTAGAGGTAGGCACGCTCATGTTTCTCTTTCGCTATTAACAATAAAGCTCTTAAAGACTAAATAACGACTTTGTCGTTCGTCTGTAGGCAGTTGAAACTATGACCTACAAACTGATATGTTCATTATTGCCGTCACACATTTTGATCAGCGGTCTCGCAGGCATGCCGGGCGATGCGCGTCTCCATGCAATGCCAGCCCTGAACACGTTGCAGCATGCATGAGCGGTCGTCAAACGAGTGCCCGCGTTCTGCGCCGGCGCGGCTCGTAGGCCGACGGTCTATATAACACTGCGTTTCTGGGCGACGAGGGAGTTGCTGGAGCAACCACCAGAGTCAATTTCCCTCATCTTAACCTTAAACATCCTCCGTCGGAAAGATGACGTACGACATCCATTAACGTACACACATGCAACACACATCTACCTATTTGTTCCGTTTCACAATCATGCAATGTATACAGCCGCACGCGCAGCCCGCGCAAGTAATGTCAATATGACCGTAGGTATTCTAATGTTTGTACACGAACTCGTTGAAAGAGAATGACTAAGAATGCGATAACATCGAATGCAAGAGTAACACTGTGTCGTTCTGAAGTAATGTGGTAAAGTAGCATGTTCTGAAAATAATGTCGCCACCGATGCCAAACGAAAGAGAGAAGCTGCCGTGCATAACGCAAAACAAAGTGCAACAGGACCACGGAGGGTGCAGTAGGGTGCGCAGAGAAGTAGGTAGCTTAGGTGTAAACAATAGTGAAGGACCAGTATATGTCTATAACATATAAGTAGATAAAAGTCAGTAGGGTTAGAAGTACTTATTATAACAGGCTTAACAGAGGGAAACTTAAAAAAATAGGCTTCTCTGTGTTGTTTACGTATTAATTGTAACAATGTGTAACATTATGAAAGTGTAACAAGTATTATATTTATTGTACGATTTCACTCTTCTTAATTATTGATCACAAATTGTTCTATTCGAGGCATTGTTCATAATACCTATGTCTGCAACTGTCTGTATAGGTACGCCTTTCTACTCTATCAATAAGTTAATAGCACTGGAAACTACGTTTGAGAAAAAATATATAAGTAAATATTGTGTTGTTAACATTGAAGGCCCTGATTATAGTAACAAAGTTTTATCTTATAATATATTTATTACTTTCGATCCACAGCCAAATGCGTTGCGTCCGCACGCTTGCGATCTAGCATTAAGAGTAAAAATACTAATGCCCGTTCTCACTAACACCAGGAAACATCTAAATGGACACCTAAATATTATTGCACTGTCTCTCAGCCGAGCGTTGAAATCCAACAGTGCGTTTTTATTTAGGCATTCCTTTAGTTGTCACCTAGTACTAGTGAAAACGGACTAAGAGTTGAGTTGAGAAGACGCTTTGTGTGTCGCAAGTGCTCTGCAGAAACTTAATTTGTATATCGTACTGTCCATCTTATTTATAATTAAATTGCTACAAACGATTAAGTAATGACTGCTTATTTATGCGAGTTATAATCATTTGTTAGCAAGGGTTGTCGGTGTTCAAGTACTACACGGAATAACATGTAACTGTGTCGTTTTAGGCATTGTTTAACAGTTACACATCATTTCATGTGGTCCCTAGTACCGACACCGCACTAGAAGTACATAAAGCTATACAGAATGCCATTCGTTGTGTATACGCCTCATTTTTTCTCGTTAAGGGGCTTACATGACCTAAAGCGTGGTCACTGTCGGACTGCATAGAAAAGAAAGAGAAGCGCGATGACACAACGCTGGTAATTTATTGCAAAATATGAAGCAATTATTTAATTACAAAAAATCTACCGTTTGGACAAAAAATTGAAACACTAGTATTTTAGTATGGTGCTTGTAGAATACTTTGACAAAAAATCAGAATGATTGTATGTAGGTACCTATATTATTATGGTTTTTATTGTAAAAAGAAAGTTTTTAGAGGTATCTTCATGACTTTTTTCTATCGTATCAAATTAGTTGTATTATGTTTTCAACACACCATCTACCTAGCATATATCCAGAAGAATATCATATATTGTTCTGATTTTGTATACTGTAGTCAATCATATAGGTACTTTTATTGTTTCTAAAACTTGCGTTTTTTTGTGTTTAGGTCCTGTAAGCCCCTTACAATCTTTCTAGGTGTCCGTATGAACGCCTACAAAATCGGCAAAACTACTAAATGTTGGTCATGGCTTCTCAATCTATGGGTAAAGGGTACGGACACCTTTCGAGTTCTTAACTTGTTATTCATAAGTTGCTGATGCTGTTAGTAACACCATCAATGATATCAAATGATATGTTACTTCAATCACTAACCAAAATCTTACTCGATGCATCCAGCTCGTCCAATATATTAAAGGCATTGTAGGACAGTTTTATGTGTATCAGCGCGGTGTCGGTTCTTCCGACTCAGGCGACGAGTTGTTCGAAGACGTTTATGTCTTTAAAACAAGAGGAAGCTGACCCTGGTCCGGCGCGCGTCGCCCTTGCCGCGCCGGCCCATGCCGTACTGTCACATGGCCGTGTCGGAGCTGCTGCCGCCCGGCTTGGCGTCACCGCCCACGCCGCCGCCCCCTTCCTCGTCCCGCGCCGGCCGCCCGCCAACCGCCGCGCCGCCCGCCGTCAGACCCGTGAAGTCCAGGTTGTACTGTATGCCATCAGAACAAACTAGTTAGCAGAATTGTAATTGTTCACTAACGACGAGGGGCATGACCAAGGGAGCTTTTCACTAGAAAAATCCCCTTTCTCATGACCAGAACAGCTAATAGCATATTTTCAGATAGTTTTAGTATAATTTCAATTTTCTGAGTAAAATATGCTTTTGATAGGTCTCATCGTTAGACTTTTAGTTCACACATTTCTAAACGAATACACAATATTATTATATTCTCAAAATGACAAGAAACACCATGCTCGCGAATCAATTTGCGGTCGTATGTTTTAGTTCGAATTCATTAAATTCAAGGTTAATTCAAATTGAAATCATGTATTGTAAGGGGCAAAAGTTTTTCCAGTACTTAATGAAAATTAGAGACCAAGTGTGATGGTTTTAATTGACATTAGATAAATTGTAGCAAAATTACTTAAAAGAGAAAAAAAAACTGATTCACTTAAAGATTCATATTCGGTTTATGAACTTAAAAGTGAATGATTAATTAAAATACCACACAGATGCTAATCTAATAATAATAAGTTATCAATTGCAATATCACACACCAACAACATTAATAATAGCTATGGGTTACCAAACAATGCTACACTAAATCCACGGTTAGTAAATGATCAGTTTGTTAATGATTTGCATTGGGTACAAACTGAGCTGTTAAACAAAACCACAATTCTGAATCCACAAATACCTACTTCAACCATTCAGTACACTATTTTCACTCTTATACGTGGATGCTTTTTGTAAATTTGGCTTCCAATGCATAGGAACTCTCTCAGGCATACATAGGGAATACTGAAAATAAATTTAACAAATAACACAAACAAAAGGAAAATGAGACATGGAAAAAGCATAATTAGAGAGATAATAACAACTGACAGGCTGGGTGGACACGAAAAAAAGACAAGTTCTTATACCACATAGTGAACAGGGAATCTCCGACGTGGATATTTGGATTTCCCCGTAGAGCACAGGTTCTAGCTGGCTCACACTTGTACGAAAGAGGTAGGTCGTCATTAGCATAAATATGTATTCATGAAGAAATATTTTCGTATGGGCATGATTATTATTAACATGCTCAGGTAAACTACGTATACACAGGAACACAATGAATATGGTGATGTTGTGATATATGCGGGTGCAAGATAGAGACAGACCGAGTCGTCCCGCGTCTGTGCTGAAGTTTTGTTTATCGCTTTGTCCAGCGGAATTAGACCCTGGTGTGGACGGAACCACCCGGTGCATGGAGAAAGGAAAAAAAAGATATAAAAATAAATACAACAGTAAATAAAAGTGGGATTCTTCATATTTAAACTGCTCTATTACTATATGTATAAAACTAATATTCTATTAACTAATGAGATTTATTCTTGTTGATATTGACGTAAATTTTCTGATTCTTCACAAATGATTGTAACTTTAAGCTGTAATATTTAAATTGCAACCAAGAATAAATCCCGTATTTTATCACACTGTTTCACCGTTTTCCCGAAACTAACAATCACGAATGAAATATAATCTTTAAAGTACTTAACAGGTGCAACACTCTGGTGCCTTTTAACCACTCCCACACGGGCCTCCCACGGCAAAGGTACCTAAGGAACATTATGTTCCAATGCACTAAAATCTTTACATTTCCTAGAAAATTTACTAAACTGTCAAAATGTGCGATGTGTTGCTCGAAAAAGAAATTGAAAAATATAATATTGTATAGGTAGTCAAATAGATTTAATTTAAGGAATGAGCGGTCACCTTGTTCGCGCAATCGAAACATGTAGTGACGACTTTACTAATAACGTTCATAAGATGTTTGGTCTCCTGTATAACGTTGTCTACTTTGCTGAAGGTGGCTGCGCGCCCAACCGTCGGCTCTTTCACTGTGAATTGTAGCTGTTGCACATACGTTGGAACCTTATCAAGATGTTCTAGAAGTTCTTTTTTTGTTGCTCCCGCGGGTACCTTAAAATATATTTTATATGATAGATACATACATATACCATTTAACTATGGATGTTATACATGCTATTATTGGTTTACCTGATAAGAAAACTGTCGCACAATTTTATAAAGTCTATTGGCTTCCTCTGCGAAATATTCCGCTTGTGTGAAGAGGTCTTGAGTAGTGTTTAGACGGCCTTCACCTTTTGTGAATTGGTACATAGCGAAGGCCATGGAAGACATATTTTTTGCCCTGTAATTTGTGAAGGTCATGTTCAGATCCGAAGTTATATGAAATAATTATGTTACAAGTAGGTATTCGTATGACTAGTGATAGTGATCTGTACCTCTTCACAATATCGTTGTTTTCGTCAGCAGCTGCGCCCTGCCATTTTTCAGTCTCAGCATCCATTTCAGAGGACATCATTTTCATTTCTAAACCAGACTTCGCGATCTTTGCTTGCTCGTCAGAATCCAACCTCACTGCCTTCAGAGGTTTGCTTGTCGTCCCGTGTTTCTATGAATTAATTAGAACTAATATTAAGTACGTGGACACTGATTGGGCGTTAAGTATGTTATGTTAGAATCAGATTTGAGTTGGTATGATGTTTTGTATTATTGTTTGTGTCCGGTGCTGCCTTAGGTCTTTTAAGAGGTCGCGAAGCACGATTTGTCCATACAATAATACCAAAATCTTTTGTGATTCAAGCATATTTCCACTAAAATGGTGTTATTCGGATTGAGACATTTATCTATTCACACACATAGGCTTCTGTTATTTTTTTCAAAATACTTACCACAGACGAAATAAAAGCGAATTGCATTTCGCACATTTCTACTGCGTAAATGACATGTTTTCTTCATATTTCTTCTATATTAAAAACATTAAAACTTGTTGATATTGATTCAACAGAAGCCTAGATTAGATTATAAATCCCTACAGAGCGGTGCGACCGCGACCGCCGGAAGATCCGATTAGTATCTACCTTTACATGATACCTTCATTGTGAGAGCAGCCGAATGAGTGCCGCTTACGATTGCGCTTATTGCATAGAATATCAGCGTATGCGAAATCAAACGTAAAATGTGTGTGTTCAGTGTATGTGCACTACTTACTCCTGGCCTCGGCAAGCTGCTGTATTGCTGCTTGTCGGGTCTGTCGTCCGTGAGGTCGAGCAGCTCGCGTGCCAGCCGCGCGGCGTCGGCCAGTAGCCACGCCCACATGTCTACGAACACATCGAGGTTCTCCCGCGCGGCCGTGCTGCCCGGGTGCGCCGCCAGCGTCCGCGCGGCCGTCACAACTTGCGGACCGTATATCCTAAGGTTTATTTCCGCAAATTTTGCACTCACTTGCAGAGTCTCCGACAAAGCTATATGTCTGAGTAATTTGCAAACCTGTTGATTAAAATATATACTTACACTTATGTCGATTCTACGGATTCGTGCCCATTTAACGTTAGGATTCTTGAAGTTACCTCTATAATGTGATCTAATTGTTCATGGAGCCGGCTGGCTATATTGTGCAGTCTCTCTGATTCTCTCTCACCACAGGAACTAGCTGCAGGGAAAAATACTATTTTGCTCTCATAGATTCTCGTTACGAAAATCCATATCCAAACAACATTAAAAACTAAGCCATAGTGTTTGGTGAAGAGGATGTCATGAGGACATGAAAATTGTTAAAATTATTAGTTAGGACAATACTCTATACCTGCTTGTTTACCTATATATGCTAGGTCGGACGCGAGTCTCTTCGCTTCGTCAGCGAGGGGGGCGAGATCTCGCGCTTGATCGCGCGCTGCAGCGACTAGCGCGCGTTCAAGCTCCGACGCGGCACTGGTGGCACCCGTACACGCGCTCTCCAGCGCCGTCGCAGTACCGTTGACACCTTGCTCTTCCTGAATTACGCACTCTTAATAAAATCTTTATACGATTTGATCATTAGAAGTGACAGTGGTAGCTTACCAGCGATACAGCGACGGCAACTAATCTCTCTAATTCGTAAGCTATTCTTTCGGCGAGGGCTAGTATCCGTTGTCGATGTTCGTGCGAGGTGTAGGCAGAGTCGGTGAAGTCGTGCGTGCGCTCGACGAGCGCGCGAAGCGTGGACGCGAGCGAGCGCCGGCGCGGCAGGTCGGCACCGCCGCGAGCGCGCGCCGTTCGCACCTGCCCCGTGAGCCCGCGCAGCGCGCCCAGTGCCGTGCCCGCCTCCCATTGTGCAGCCTATATGTTTACTAAATTTTAGTATAAAACACAAAATATTTAAATCTTCAAACTATTTGAAAGTAGCAGATTCCTACCTTGCACTTATCTAATCACGGGACAACTAAATACCTAAGGTACTTACAGAAAATAGGTGTTTTTAGCTTCGATTAAAGTGGAAAAGATGTTTTTTTGAGAATTTATTTAATGCAAGAAAATAGTGCTTTGTTATCTAATAAGCGTAACTGACTATCACTTTTAAGGTCTACATCACATACCTACTTCATAATTATTTATGCAGGCTTAACATAGTTTTACTCACCACTGTCGAGCTCAGGGAACCTACCACCACCTCTTAAAGCAGTATTATTTTGACGATACTTTGTGATTCGTAACCGGAAAAGAAGTGACACGAACGCGAACGTGACGATGGAAATTCGCGCGGTAATCGATACGATTAATATTAATATAAACTTGAAACAAAACATTCTTGAAATAATATTGTTTTGTAAGGTGATGGTAGGGCCCCAGTAGGTACCTAGTTTGGAAATTGACCTAATCGCTGAAAGTTAGTAGGTATAAAGGTTCCTTCAAACAGGCGCGACACGCGATAAAATCGCGCGCGACACAAAGGCACCGAAAGTCGCGCAACGAGCTGTGCCTTAGTGTCACGCGCGATTTTATCGCGCCTGTTTCAAGGAGCCTTAATACCTACGTACGTACCTATAAAGTTAGTTACGTAGCGGGAAGCTTAGCCAGGCCTTTATTAGCTAAGCTGTATGGAGCGTGGTCGTTAGCAGAATTGTGAGTTAAAAATACTTTGAAAATCGTTAGGGTCTATGGCTACGTTTATAAAATACAGGTGCTCTTTACTTATTACAAGTTTAAGAATTGAATGCTTCCTCAAGTCCAAATATAAATAAGTCCTGAAATATAAACGAGAACAATAGGTAGAGTAGATATTGATAGCGATCCCAGACAATATTCCACTTACTAAATTGAATAATGTCTACAGCAATAAAAAATAAATATTAGGTAACTCCTTGCATCACAAATTGCTAAATACGTTTACCGCTAAATGTTGTTAAATCATCGCTCTGTTTCTGCCAATAATTATTTTGAAGATGACAAAAACAGAATGTTGTTTTATTATGTTTAGCACTAAACGTGCTTAGAGATTTGTGGTGCAAGTGGGCTCGAGAGTGAAAAAAAATGAGATCATTTCACAATACAAATAGGTAAAGTATGAGGAAGCAAATTGCAGGAAACTAAACATACATATTATTCACAAAACATTATTAAAAATAAAGCATACAAGAGAACAATCTAGTGCTTATTATGTACAATAACAATAATTTTTTACATAAAAATGAATGGACTACCTGGTTTTAATAAACTGATACCTGTTCATGACTATCCGAGAAAGGTTTCATCTACAAGAAAAGAAATAAAAGAGTGTTTATGTTCGAGGAAAACGCATCAGAAAGTGTCACAGAGTAACCGAGAGTCATAGCAGTCAGTGGAAGAAGTAGAATACATCTCGATTACTATAAATAAACATGTGTAGAGACTTCCATGCTTTGCTTAGCTGTGGTTGCGTTAGGCTGAAAGTTTCAGTAACAATAATAACCACTTACCTATTTGGTGTATTTTTAAACATACCTACATACCTACTAAAGTATTTTAAAAATCAAGAGAAGAGAACCTGCAGAGTTAGGAAATGGGAGGTCTCAAAAAACTGGGAATTGAACCATAATTACATTATTTAGGTACTATCTTCATTATGCATTTTTATTATAATGATTACGGGGGAATTATGAACTCTTACAACTAAATATAGCAGAGACACATACGTACTATTAACCTCTAAGTTATTTTGTAAGGTGTTAGTCTGTCTAATCTAAAATTGACAAGTCGTTGAATTATTGGCGCAGATTTGCAATAGGTAGGTACTTAATTAATCATTATAAAATGAATGACATTGCTGTCGTTTGCCATTTTATGTGTGTTACGCAATTACCCCGCTGATATGTAATCAGGCAATCAGCTAGGTAAAGTTAGCCGAGTGTTCCCGTTAGTTTGTACATACATAGGTCTCTATCTGTTGCGGCGTGCGGACTGCCGCAGACTGCGGAAGCCGCTCTAGTGTCTCATATAATACTAGCACTTCGCCTGCGACTTCGTTCGCGTGGATTTGTATTACCCTTACAAACTTCAACACCATTAAATTAGGATAAAATTTCTGAGAATTTGCAAATTGTTAAAATAATGTGTGATAATGAAACACAACTTCCTAGCCAGCCAGTACTTTTTCTTGCCTAGGCTATGTGGGTTCCTAATTGTCGCAAAGGCAAACTATGACGTCTTGGAAGGAACAGGTACGTTAAATTACAAGTCATCCTGTACAGATAGAGAACACTATATCAGAGAGCCCTTTAACACTGCGATGTATCCGTGATTGTTATTATAATTAAGCTGTTCTTAAGACATAACAAAAATATTAAAACATTACTGGCATGGGCGAATTGAAAATATAATTATTTAATCGCTTTGAAAATGAAAGAATATCCGCACCTACTTATACCTATATAAATCTAGATTGTTACATACTACTTACTTACCTACCAATTACCTACCAATGTTATGTACCTACACACCGAATTATATAGCTTGTCTAAGTACTCACTCATATCCAGGTAACATCAGCCACATACATATTTCAGCAATATTAAGATCCATTAAACCTATAATCTGTGAACGTAACAACAATTCCCTATAACGTGTGTCGACTACCCTCCGGAACGTGCTTAGTGCTGCGTGTCTCTCCGCTAAACTTGTTCTAGTCGGCAAATGTTTGCACTTGTGGCGTCTTACCTAATGGTTTCTTGGCTTTCATCGCTTTAAGCGCTATAACATAAATAAAAATGCAGCTGGAATTTTGTCCCGATTTTTAACCGTTGCTGGCATGAAATTCAGATATTTTGATTTCTCACCGAAGCTTTTTGTTCGTTTTCTGTGTTCACAAAAACTCGGCTATCTGTGAAAATCTGTCAATTCTTCGTGAAATGTTTCAAACAGAACAGGTTTTGTCCGAATTTACATTCTCGAAGCTACCTTCTGATGGGAATTTTATTCCCGTTTTCACTTAAACTAGGCCACACCTAAATGAATACTTACTTACCTAAATACAAAAGCACTATTTGATTTTTAACTTTTGGGGCTAAACAGAGCGTTGAAAATTCAACAGCGCTTTTATTTAAGCACTTTGACTTAGAGTTCATGAATTATTCTACGGGAAAGTATTACTGAGGTAAAAGCATCCTATGTCCTACTCCTAAACCAGGTTATAGTCTACCCGTCTGCCAAGTTTCATCGAAATCCGTTCAGCCGTTAAGGCGTGAAAAACTGAAAAGGTAACAGACCGACAGTCAAACAGACTTTTTACTTTCGCATTTGAAAGTACGCACTTACACAACCTTCCAGTATACATTCTCTAAATTATGGAGAAAACCGCATTAAAATCCGTTGCGTAATTTATAAGAACAACATGGTCACAGAGACAGACAAGAAAACGAATGTGTAAGTAATAAAATATTATTAAAGTACCTATAAGTATGAATGGATTCATTTAGTTATAGCCTAGCGTTAATGAAAACGAGCATTATATAATAGTTCTAGGATAGAGTTAGAAACAAAGGAAAAGTTTTTAAGTGAAGCCAAACTTCATTGAAAGTCAGTTTCAAGGTGTTATTTTCTTAAACCGTCTTTTCCATTCTACAATGGAAGTTAAAACAAAGAATCAGATATCCCTTTCTCAATGGCGTTTATATAACTACCTAGTTACGCCACTGATATCGGATGATTCTTTCAATTTCCGCTTCGCACCAGGGCCTTTGACCACCTGCGCGGTAATCACCGTTCATTTTGACATCCATTGTTTCATTGGTTTGATAAATTCATTGCTCAACCATGTTAATAGCGCAATGAACGTAGTTGATATGTCAAAATGAAAGTCATTTCGATCGATTGCTATTTGAAAGGTGTGTTACGCAATTTAAGACTCTGGTGCGAAGAGGAAATTGGGCCCCGTCATCTATCCTTCCTGTGGGATTTTCCATCCAAACTCAAGAACATACACCAAATTATCTTCTTCAGAAAATATTTGTATGGCACTTTTGTATGAAACTACCTACATTGAATATCGCATAGCATATTATGTACTTACATAGTGCTATATTATACCGATTTTGTAGGAGTAGTAACCTTATACGTCCTCAAAACACAAAAAAACAAGGTTTATCTTTAGACACAGGTTTAAAACATCGAGTGATTTTTACATTTTGAACTACGAGTATAATCCGATACTTTACAAAAACTGACGTTAAACCCGAGTCTTACTGTAAATTTTGCATTAAGAACTTTACATTTGTCGGAATAAAGTGGAATAAATCGTTCAAAATACGGTAACTGGCTCGAAGGTTTAGGCTACGTCTAAAGTACTCGTTTTGTAATAAGACCGCATGCGTTTAAGGTGACTCTGCTATCCAAACGTCTTCTATCAACTTAACTCCTATAAACGTCTTTATCAAGTTTTCTATTAACACAGAATGATACATCGCCTGTGGATATTGTGATTAAGCAATGCATTTGTAATGTAGTCGTAAACAAAATTAATTCAACCACGAGCATACATTCGTGAATCGGTACCATACCCGCGGGAATACACGACGTAGACTATACGGTGTTTGAAGTCACGGATTGTGGACATAATTTACTGCATCTATTGTTACCCCAACGCCTAACTGTGCCACGCAATATTTATGTCCCTACCTACATTTTCATGAAAGCTTCTCCGAGGTTTCATTGAGTTGCTATAGGATTTCTAATATAAAGGATGGGTCGAATAAAAATACTCAAACTTTTCGCTGTCACACGGGTAACGTACCAATTGTCAGAGGCTATAAAAATTCTCATTGTGTAATTTAAGAAAAAAAGAAGGCAAACTTTTTAGTTATTGTTTTGATAGAAAATTTTATTTTCGATTATTTATTTGTGTAATTCTACATTAGCCAAATAAGAGCAAAAGTCAAAGCCCAAACTCGTAAACCAAAAAAACTGAAATAGTCACCGTAGTATCGACACGGGGAATATAATATGAAATTTTAGCCATTTTAATCTGAGGTTTTCATTTCAGAGCTCCTTTATTTGTTAAAGGAGCTCTGAAATGAAAACCTCAGATTAACCTGTCAGCAGGATCAAGAAGAAATATTAGTGTATTTGAAAATATTGGAATGAGACATCAAACCTCGTGGGTGCTTGGCTCCTCGTGTCCTGGTAGGCCGTCCCTCACGACGTAGTGGATCAGGTCCATGGCTCTTCTCATCTGACAGAACACCGTGTCCCTGTTCTCCCGTGCCGACGCGCTTGATGGGTGCCTCATGCAGGTCTGTTTATGACAAAATAGATTTAAGTAAAATTCATGTTAGGAATACTTACTAGTACGGGAATATTTGGCAAAACTTAACTATACAGACACGGAAAAACTACTAGAAATTTTAAAATAAAGTCTTATCTACCTACTCTAATATAAGTCTCTTCATTTACCTAATTAATAATAGTCTTCACTTTATCTACTTTAATATTATTCGTTAATTTATTTAAACGTAATATTTCTTACATAATCTAGTTTTAAAATAATATATACCCAAATATTAACTATTTAAGACATTATGTTACATTTATTGTTTTCTTTTTTAAATGTTTGATCAGATGTAAATTGATGGCCTGAAACACAGGTTTGCCATAAACCTAGATCAGGTAGGTCTACATTAGAGTTAGAATTTAATTTTTCCTCAATTGGAATTAATGTAAATCCTATTTTTACTTTACTGTTTTGAATAAAATTTTTTATTATTTATTATTATTTTTTACTTCGCGTGAGTGTGAGCTGGATACCCGTGGGTCCAGTTGACCAAAGACTCGAAAATTTGCAAATTCTACCTTTGCCAGCATTGTCGACTGTTTTTCGGGCACCACTAAATATAGTTTTAACATTTATAAGAACCTTGTAAGATATACCTGATTATTTGAAGACGTCTGTAATTTGTACTCTTCATATTAAAATGTGTAAAATGTTTAGATACATTTAGGTACAAAAAACCAAAAAACAGTACCAGTGCCAGTGCTAGTTTTACCTACAAAAAAACAGTAGTTTCAAAATCATCTAAGATTTATAGAGCAAGCCACGGAAATCTGAATAAACGGTAGGACTATCTTGACCTACAACTCTCTATCTCTCGCCATTGTTTCACGCCAACGCGTTGCACGGGAGCCCCAGGCTCGTCTATCTTGAACAAATATTAAGCTACTCTCAAGACAAAGCGACTGCGGTGGAAACCTCGTCTCGACTATGAATGAAACCCCATCAGTTACCAGTGGGTCGTAAAGGGCGACAGTAAACCAGGAGGGCAGTAGCTTTCACAAGAACGGTAGTTAGTAGTTACGGGTAATAAAACTACCGTTTATCAAAGCCACCGGAGGTGGTAAAAACACTAGGAGCGTCTACGTATCTAGTTGATTGAGCATGGGCAAATTGGCTATGGCATCATTCATATTTACCTTTTCTTATACACCATTACCCATTTCAGTTCCAAGTTAAATAAGTAATTATTACGAAACTGTATCAAACAATTTGCTCAGTTTAAAAGCTCTAACGCTGTTAAAAGCTACATCGTCCAGGCGGTACTCCTGTCCGGTGTAATATTTTACCGATTTCAAAAAGGGAGGAAGTTCTGCATTTGACGACTTTTTTTGTTTTTTTTTTAATATATGCACACTGATAGATACCTACTCTTTATTTGCTTGAGTAGTTTTTGAGTGAGCTTCAATTATAAATAACTCTAATGTAATGTAACCCACTTTATCTATGTTTATGATGTTATGAGGTCCTGTCACTGTTATTTATATAGCAAGTGGTGGCATACTCGTGAGAATTGGGGCGGGGTAGGTACCACAACTAAAAACTTTTTACAACAAAAAATAACTGACA
Source organism: Luperina testacea (assembly GCA_927399505.1). Classification (NCBI taxonomy): domain Eukaryota; kingdom Metazoa; phylum Arthropoda; class Insecta; order Lepidoptera; family Noctuidae; genus Luperina; species Luperina testacea. The sequence continues at coordinate 13,351,390 of OV656756.1, forward strand.
TCCAAGAAATTACTTAATACTTTAATTTCGGAAGTCGGTGGCAAAAAAAAATACAAAACAAAAGACACCGACTTCCGAAGTTAAGTGAAATCAGTGATCCGAGTGGAATACCTCTTATATTTATGTTTTTTTTGGAAGTAGATTGTCTTTTTTTGTAAAAAAGTTTTAACAATCCATATCGAAACTGCAGTTGTATGCCGTTCACACAATCGGTTAGTGGCAGTAATGGCAAGTTGTTAGTTGCTATTGTGGCGGCCTACATGCTGCGGTCGCCTTCTGCAAATAGTATTGATCCAAATATGAACACGACAGTAGGTACACGAACGTTATGAGAGCACACTTACGAGTATATCGCCAAACCTCATTATGAATACGTAAAACTCTTATCTCATCGTAATAAAATATTAATTAGAATGATTGTCGTAAATTTTATAAAATTCTCGGCAATCATTTTAATGTGTACCTTTCCTTACTGACATAACAGTTATATTCAAAGTCAAAGCATTTATTTCAAATATGCACATAAAAGGCACTTTTGGACGTCAAAATTTATAATAAATAGAATTGATTCTAGTCGCCCATTCCAAAAGTTAGTTTCGTATGGAGAAGAAAGCGCATAGATACTCCACGGTTACTCTTAAAAAATGTTTGACAATATTTTTTACATACATATATTTTATAATTATTATGTACAATAACTTACTAATAGTTTTAAGTAGATCGTGAATGTCCTACCTTGGCATAGTTCACACTCAATATAAATTACTTTGCGGAGTACCTATACGATGACGCCACGAAGTTTGTGCATGAAGTATACCTCTGGCTCACAGTACTTGGCGGTAGGCGCCGGGAAATGCGACATATGTGGTGCAAACTTGTGTACATAGTTGCGAAGGATTAAATTGCTTTACCTTTACCATCATATGTTTTTAAATTTTCATTTTCATTTTTAATTCGTCAGAGAATTTTTTTCATCGTCATCTCTTGACCGATAATGGAACTAATGTAACTTTTGTTGATAATTTCTGAAAAAGTGTGCTATTATTAAAGACTTCGTTTTATTTTTCCAGTAATCTTTACATAAACTTCTATCACACAGAATAATTTCAGATTTTTCTCTTTGCAAACTTCGGAGATAAGAAGCCGAACGGTATTTTTTTTTACATTTTTCATCAAAAGTCGAAAACCATGTGGCTTAAAAAAAAAAGAAAAAGTCTTTGAGAATGTGCAAACTGTGCTGTTTCATATGATATCCCACATGCCCTAGTAGCCCCGCTTCGAATTTTTCAGACCCCCTTTCAGTCCCTGTTGCAAAAATATACATATATTTTTATTTCTTTCTTATTTGCAAAATAGTTGGGCCAACGTCATTTAAAACTGTTCCAAATTTTAAGTTGATAGCATTAGTAGTTCTTGAGATATCCAGTTGTGACAGACAGACAGACAGACTGAGTCTCACCATAAGGGTTCCGTTTTTCTATTTTGGTACGGAAACCCCAAAAAGGGCTCATCTCTGACTATTTAGTTTAGCTGTGCACTTTTCCGTATTAGTGCGGAAACGTAAGGTGAACAAGCGCGTGTTAAACACACTGCAATAGCGGGAAAATAAAAGCCACTTCACGACCTAGTATGTTGAAAAAGATCTTTATCAATGTCAAACATCTAACATAGAGCGGTGGAAAAATGAAAAGTCTTGTAAAATATGTCATGTGAATGGTTGGCATCGGCGTGCCGCGCGGTCGACGATCGCACGGAAGCGCTGACAAATTGCTAGCTTTGCCATCTCACAGTTGACCGCGATTGTTCACTCACCCTTCTCATGACACACTTGACACTGCAATAGATATATAGCAAGCTACATCTTTTCTTTTTACTATGAAACGTATGAGAAATGTGCGTGCATAAACCCCGATGTCACAAACAACGCTTTGTGGTTCCGAATTGGGTTTGGAACCTACATAATTGATAGGAGGAGCGGCGGCCAAGCGACAGAGCTACCTAATTTATGCGAGCCACGGGACACACACACACACACCGGACACTCGGATTGAAAATTTATTACTGTTTATGGTGTTAATAACGGGCCCTCGTACATAAAGGTGTTTTATTAAGGGCTTTTCAATTCAATTATTGCGCACACGAGTTTAATCAGCAATCAGATTCTATGGGTTCTTGATGAAGAGTTATAGTTGTTGAGAACACACATACCTACAAAGGAAACAGAATATGCGGTCACACCTACATATAATATATATGTACTTTTACAGTGGGAGTAAAAAGAAAAGTCATTTAGTTATTATTGAAATATTTTTTTTGTACTGACCTTATACCTGTGATCTCCTGGTAAATAGTTAGGACTATTTTCGTATTGATGGTCAGTTCCAATTTTTTTGACATTTATTTACGAAATCAATTTTTAAGTGATAACACTTAAAACTAAGCTAAGCTAAAGCTAACTAGTTAAATAGCTTAAGCTCTAAGGCTTACATTTAAATACCCGTATGATTTTACCCCACTTTCTCATACTTATAAAATTCCTATGTGAAACTAAACCAAACTCTAACGAAACCTAAAAAAGGAACAATTAACCTATTTCCGTGGTTGCATTTAGATTGAACGTATAATTTGCTTGACCTTTTTACGAGAGTTGCTAACGAGTTTCCGTAAATGAGCAATGTTGATTGAATAAACATTGAGGGTTATGAAGTTTGAAAATGTCGCGTTACCTTGGAGGAGGTGAGTAACATGAGAGTAGAACGTTCCAGGACGTTCCTTGCTGCGGCCACTTGTGCTCTTCTCCTCTCATCGCGCAGGTCTGCTCGTCTCTCCGCCGTGAGCCTCGCTAGCTCCACCATACCTCCGCCAAACTCCGTAAACGCGCGCACAAACTCCGCGAAATTCGACACCGACTCCAGCCGGTCCAGGGTTCGCGCCACCTGTCGTATAAAACAAGCAATAACAACAACTGAGGCAAGAACAGGGTTATTACGTCCAGCGAATAAATTACGGAACGCAAGGACGATGTTATCCCACAGAGTTTCAAAATACTGAAACAGATACCTGACGCATGACATACGATAAACGATTTGCAACACGCAGTGCGCCACTTTGACTAACTCACGAAGTTATCCCATGGTTTCGTAAGTTAGTCGATATTACAAATGTTTCACGTGTCGGTTGGTCTAAAATTATTAATCTGAAGAAGACTCCATCGATGTCAAACTTAATTCAGAAAAAAATCTTTATTGTTAACTTAGAATTAAAATATTTGTAGTAATTGCATGGTCTACCTTTTCGATTTTTATAAGGACATTTTGGACCAACACACGAATGATGAATTACCAATCAAACGAACTTACCTGTGAGTGAAGTTCCATGTTAAATATATCTGAACTTGTTGGTATTACCGTAAACCCGTAACCGAAAAATAGGTCAAGGCCTTACTTTGGAATGGAGCTCGGAGGTAGAACCTTGATCTACGAGTAATTCAGGTTGGATGACATTTCTATATAACTTTGTCCATTAATCCTGAATAATTAGATAACAGATTACAAAGTTATTACTGGTACCGTAACTACGATTTAATCTGCTCGATTACATTAGATTTCTATAGTTTGATAACATTAACAGTTTAAAAAGTAGCTAATGATTTTAGATATTACATGATATTACAATATTTTTCCTTTTGAATCTTTTGATTATTCAAAATCAAACGTCATTTATTCAAATTAGGCTGAGAATCAGCATTTTTCGAACGTCAAAATTACATAACACAGTCCCTCAAAATGCGCCCTTCACTTCTTCCTAGTGCTTTCGGGTACTTTACTGGTTGCGTCGTGTACGAACTCTCACTGAAATATGTACGAGTGCTGTAACATTCTGGCTACTCTTTGGTGATTTGAGTTTCTCACTGGTTGCTTTGGTGTAGTGACGTGAACGACGGGTCTTGATCTCTGTTGTATTATAAGTTTCTTTCTAAAAATAGCCACCGTAGAAACGATACGAAAAAAGCAACGAAAGACAAAATGACAGATAGAAAGATTTCTATTTCGAGAATGTAGGTACTTCGAATGTTCGTGTGTATGTGAAGTAGAAACGGAGCATACCCAAAAATGAAGAAAATTGCGTCACTTTGTATAGAAAACAATAGAAAGAGTTCTTCCTTGGTGCTCACCTTCGTATATAATATAACAAAAGGAGCTTTTGTGCAAAATGTCATGCTTCAGACACTGCAGTTTAGACTGTCGGTGAATTTACAAATTTTATTAAGTAGATTACCTTATCCTTAGCCAGTAGTAGCTGTCGTACGACGACCATGTCTGCCAGCAGCAGCACCCTGGTGACGGCGGCGAGTAGCGCACGCGCCGCCGCCACCATGCCCGCGCCGTCTGCGCCCGCGCACACGCGCTCGATCGCGCGACCTGCACGACAAAGGAAACTGATCTTTATTTATGATTCCACTATTATAATATTTATTGTATATATAGATGAATGCGTATAATATTTATTGTATATATTATATAGGTAAATGCGCAGTGGTAGACCGCGAAATTCAAATTTTCTTAGATTTTTTTGCAATTTTCAGGTCAGTGTCAGGTTGTATCTCGATCAAAATATGACTTGCGATAATTTCGTTGGTTATTAAAAAAAAACTGCTGTTTTATAGAAAATTGCAATACCTACGCGGTAAAATTGTACGAAACAGCAATTTAAAAAAAAAATTATCGTTGTCATTGAGTAATTTTTTTTTCATATTACTAGTCGACAGTTAGTTCCATGGTAACAGGTAGCGTGTCGATGTCAGGTCCCTGTCACCCTCCGGTATGTGTGTCTGTGTCATTGGATATTACACGCAGATGTCTCAGAACAGTTATGCTTTTGGGAACTATGTAATACCAGGGATAGTGAATTTGCAACACCCAAACTTCAACCGCGTCGCTTCAATTTTCTATTGAAATCGAAAGTTCTGCGTCGCATATTCTAAAGCCATCGCATTCATGTTTCAGGGCCCAGATGCTCAATGAGAACCACCTAAACTCTGTTCGAATATATACCTAGTATCTGATGAAAATGTAAACAAATGAATTATGTGTTTTATTATTCGATATTTATCCGTCCATGCACCGGTACTTACATATTACGTACTTATATATTTTTTTCTGTATAATGTACAAGTACGCTAATTAATATTGCCGTGCTTTTCTTTAAGGTACCATGACTTGATTTTTTGAAGGTACGTCCAAGCGCGGGCCCTGTAACATTTGCTATTATACACCTGCTACGTAGCTAATCCAGCCCGGCTGGCCTACTAAAACCATAACATTTTGCACAAGAGTTCCTTATATAACGTAGGTAAGCACTAAGGAAGGATTTTTGAAAATTTATTCTCTTGTAAAGACTTAATAGGGGGTGAAAGTATGTATGGAATTTCGTCATTTTTGCCGATGAGAAAGCCCATCATGCAACGGCTTATTTATTATAGATCTTTACAATACACATTTCTTTTGTTATTTCTTTAAAAAATAAAATGTATTCGCTATAAAATTTATTGAAAAGCTCATACAGAGCATATCATTATATCATAATTTTATGTCTTGGCAACAGAGACGGTGAGGCGGCATTCATTTCATAGGTATTAAATTCTCGACCAGCTTGTGATGTGTTAAATTATTTGTAATGAGTTCTCATGCTGAAATTGTAAGGTATAAGTGACAAGTATATTGTGGGTAGGTAAGGAAAGATGCATGTATACCATGTCGGCGACTAACGAGCTTCTGAAGACCGACAGGAAAATCTTGCAATTTGCCAGACTAATGGCTGTTTTCACTAACACTACGTTTCACCCTACATTATACCCTAGAATGGAAATGCTTCTTGGCCTCCTCGATGAGTCAAGGCCTGTGTGATATAGGCATTGGATCATTTTAGAGTCGGACAATAAATTCGAAGGTGCAAGATGAAATAATGTCACAGATATAGAACTCAAACTCAAAGCATATATTCCACAGGCACTTTTGAATTGTCAAGAGGTCGATCGGGCCCATTCCAAAACGTAGTAGGTTACTATGGAGAAGAACGGGCAAGAAAAACGAGTGTAAATAAAAGCAAAGAAAATTAAGTTTCAAATTGTTCCTTACAAATATTTTTACTCACAGTCTGTATTTAGGTAATCCTTGGCGCTATCGTGTCACAAAACGTTGCGTGTGATTCTTAACATTAGACGTATATTGTACACTTTAAGTTACCTACCTGCAATCAACAAAATACGTGCGTGCTTTGAAGCAAGGGTTAATTGGTGTCAATTTTGACCTGCCATTAAAGTAGCATATTCTCGAATAATCAAATGAAATTAAGTGGGATCCAAATGTTAACTTAAACTGTAAACTGCGGAACTTGGAAGAACATAATGAAATTTTCTCACCACCAGCTCGTTAATGTCAAATTATGTGTCATACAAACCTAACCTAAAGCAAGTCATTAAAACTCTAGCCTAGGCTCTAGCCGGCAATAATTATTTATTATTGTACCTACTGAATTTCATTATAACCAGCTGGTCAATAATGAGATTTGAATTTGGAATCTCTACAAAAAAATATCAAAAGACTATTTATAAATAAAAATACAATTTTTGTACAGCTCGACCAAAGAGCTCTCACTCCAAAGGTTTTACTTGCCGTCTACGAACAAAATAATGCAATTACGCTTTGGACTTGAAATTGCATTGAGTTCCTTGCATAAACCAAGAAAGAGAAGAGAATTGAATTGAATGCGACTATGCGAGTTTAATGAACGGTGGGGTAAAGTCAGTGAAGTAAAGTGCAATCAAACGTGTACGTGTTTTGTTTGGGTGGGTGTGTGTCTCGAGTATTACTGTCGTGGCTGGGACCCACCGGACCCCGGTGCCCGTTGCCCATTCATTGGATTTCACATTGGATTCAGACATTGGATTCAGACCCCAATGAATACTGACGGTACTAAAGGTTGCCACCCTATCCTGGATTATCCAAAAAGTTTATACCCTCTCCTGCGAACAAACCACCCATATTATTGTAACTATTTTCCGATTTCAAATTCAAAAAGTAATATCGGAAGCTTTTGTTCAGAGATAAGGGTTTCTTTATTGTACGGCACTATTGATCCGGTTACACTGCTACAGTACAGAATATAGTTTGTACATTATGGATCCTGCCAATGCTGCAACGGATAATGGCGGAAATATAAATATGCAAAAAGTCCACGTTTCTTTTATCGACAGTTTTAACAATAGATAGTTGCTTTATTTGTAGGAGACGGATAATAACGTAGTGACTCTTGATCACAGACTTCAACAGGTATTATGAAAGGGTAAAGGTAAATTAATAATATCTGTTCAAGTCTGTGATCGAGAATAAGGAATCATCATTGAGGTCCTTCAATATAAATTTGTTATTTTATATTGAAAGACCTCAATATATATAATTAATTATTATTATATGTATAATTAATATATGCAAAATATTGTAAAATATTTTAAAAGAGTAACGGTGGAGTATCTTGCCCATTCTTCTCCATACCAAAACAGCTACCTTTTGGAATGGGCGACTAGAATCAATTCTATTTGTTGTAATTTCTGACGTTCAAAAGTGCCTTTTATGTGCCTATTTGAAATAAATGCTTTGACTTTGATTCCTTTAATAAAGATAATTCATTTGTATTTAACTAAGCATGTCCATTTTCCGAGAAGAGGTTTACAAATGCAAAGTAACATGAGTTCGTAGACCTCGGTGCTACGATTTGCTACGCTCCGCTACGCCAGTGACAGAGTGACAAAATTGATAAGAGGTATTTATTCAATTTTTTTGAATTGGTATAATACGGCTTAGCGTAGGGTCAAATTGATAAGCAATTAATTTCACTGACTACCTAACACTACCAATTAAAAAATAATAAATACACCTAATATAAAATAACAAAAATACATTGTAGTATAATCTTTAAAGCCAGAAAAAATATAATATAAATGAATATTCACAAGTTAAAAATCCGGACTATTCTAGTATTTCTAGCAGCTAAAAAACTACCATATATTTTTACAGGACGGGCAACCACCCGGCGCGGGTTCGTTTCAATATCGGAAAACGATATCCACATCTAAATGAAGACATTAACATTTGCAGAAAAACTGGTTACAGAGCGAAACTCTTTGGAAATTTCACAAATCCTCTGGAAATCGTTCACGGCCGATTGGAGCGGCAATCGGTCTTAAATGAGATTAATAAAGGGGCACCAACGTGGATTTGAGAGATTCGCGCACCTATGTCCTACAGTTTATTATGTGTTTGACACTTTTGCGTTTAAGCCCGTTATCGTAGATTCTATTATGAGTGAGACGATATTCGAATGTAGGTATTTTTTGAAGGATGCTCTAAAAATAAAGTTTTAATGCCGTTTTCGCTTTCATGTGAAAGCTGCGAGTTCATTGGATTCCAGCACGTTTTATTTTTGGAGGAAACTTTATTTTGGATTGAAAATATTTTAACGCGGGTTGGTTATTAAAGCTTAAAGCTTTTGAATTGTACTCAGTCTCTGCGCGCCTCTCAATAACTGCTACTAACGTTAAAAAGAAAATCGCCACATAAAATATGAAGCTTGTCCTTCATAATTTTTCTATGAAATATAAACCCGCAGCGAGGCATCACGTGCGCGAGCATCACTTCGATTAAATAGTTGCGGCAAAATGTACCTATTGGTCATCGGCTGTGTAGACTATAGTGCACCACTGTGCCACTGTAATAGGTCACTGGCTCACGTTTTGAGTGCTAAGTCAAGTCCCAACAAGTAAGCCAACTCCTTGCGACTAAGTTTTACAACTTTTGTGGTAAGCTCAATAGAAATAGATACCCTAAAAGTGAGCATAGAAAATAAAATAAATATCACGTTGCAAATTGATAGGTCCTATTTTATTGTGATTTAAAAAAATACCAGGCTACATTCAGCCGTTTGTGGTTAAACAAAAAGCCGACTAAAAGCTAGACTGACGATTTATTGTAATGTAAAAAAAACTGGCCAAGGGCGAGTCGGGCTTGCACGATTGGAGTTTCGTACCAAGCTACACGGAGTAGTCTGTGGACCGGTCGCTGGCTGGCCTGCTGTAATTACTGTGTTGCGCGTAAGATAAATTACGCATAACATTATTATCTAAATGACATAGTCTCAAGGTAAAAATATCTACACTACCTATAATTATGATTCTGCTAACAAACCATTTTTATCTGATAAAGATTAGTAGGTACTACACAAGTCAAAAGGCCTTCTCAACGAAGCCTACGAAGGCCTTTAATAATGAATAATTTTCTTGTAAAATATGAATCAATAACTACTAATAGAATTACTATTAGGGGGCTAATAGCTAAATAATAACAGCCGCACGGGTCGATCGAAGGTTAAGCTAAATTACTAGGTACGTTACGTGGATGGGTGATCATCCATTACATATCGAGAACCCTTCGTGCCCCGGAAAGCATGTTAAAGGCTCTTTCAAACAGGCGCGACACGCGATAAAATCGCGCGCGACACAAAGGCACCGCAAGCCGCGCAACGAGCGGTTCCTTTGTGTCGTGCGCGATTATATCGCGTGTCGCACCTGTTTGTAGGAGCCTTAAGTCGTTTGTGCCGGCTGTCATTTGTAGATGTTTGACAGTCATTACGGGTCGTCAAAAGCCTGAAAGTCTGACAACCAGTCTTACCAAGGGGTATCGCATTACCCAGTAACTGGGTTATGGAGGTCATTTAGGCAGTCACTCCATGTAAAATACTGGTATTCTGCTGCATCCGGTTAGACTGGAATCTGATCCCATCATAGTTGGGAAATGGCTAGACAGATATGATAAACTGATAACTCTATTAAAAGCAAAATGTTATCGGGCCGCTGAAACAAACATTTGAAACTAAACGCTAAACTAAAGAAGGCTGAGAATTAAAAAACAACTTTTAAGGTCGGAACCCTAAAAAGTAACCCTGTGTGTGGGATTTGAACACGTAGAATTTTGCTTCAACAATAAAATACCGTTGTTTTTATTCCGTCGGCGTTGTTTGGCAGTTAAAACCAAAGACCAGCCTGTGATTTTTAGCGTGCTACCTGCTACATTGGCACGCAAGGTTTGTATAGCGGGTGCAGACTTAATTGCGTGTCAACATGACCCTTATTGTTAAATTGACCGCCGCCGCCGCCTGGCGAGCGCGCTAGCTGATAACTCTCCCGGGTATAACTATTAACACGGTAACTTTGCATGTTTTGAATGGCGGGCTGGAAGACTATTATGTAGTTAAACATTGTTTATATTCTGTTTATAAAACGGTTCGTAGATGACTACTTTTTATTTATTATGGGTCTGTTTACTGTGTCAGTCCCAGCTCCCAGTATTTACCAGGTAATTGAATGAAAAAATTATCGAAATTCTGTTTCGTACCTAACCAAAATAAGAATTAGAATTTCGATAAAATTAACTGCTAGATTGGATAGCTGGCTTGGGTAAGTATCCGAAAGTACTTGTCCAATAGGTGGTATCATTCATAACAGTAGATCAAATTGCTGAGATGATACTTTCCAGATAGAACTTGCGGAAGAAAACTGCAAGGCAAAGAAAACTGCATAAGTGACTTGCTATTTAAGTTGATAGTTTTTGAGATATGTGATGTTTTTGGTTACAACCGCTCGCATATTTTTTCGAGACATATTACTAATGAAATGCAAACTAGTTGCTGTTCATAAAATCAATACTGTGCATGCGTAAATATTCATCCCGAATACGCTGCCCGTCACTTTGCGTGGGCCGCCATGAACTGCCACGGCCGGTTTTTTATGACAAAGCTGCAGACAATGCCATATTACACCCTCGGTTCTAGTACCCGGCGGCGGCGTGTTGAACTAATAGCGGCTAATCTATCCTCTTTGGTATATTTTGAGTTTTTAGTGCGGTGACTAACGAATGTTTCGATAGAATTCTCAGGGAACGAATGTTTTTTTTTCGTTACCTATGTTTTAGCAGATCCTTCAGAAAATAACTTTGCGTATATTATTTGAACCAGTACCTAACTGTTATTTGAAGCTATACGGAAGTACAATAACACCATGTTTGTTGTTGCACACTACGTTCCAGATGATTGGCATTGTAAGCCGCAGGTACTTAGGTCCGCCCCCCCTATACCTACAAAAATTTACCCAATAATTTTATTGCGCAATATGATTGAATCAGCCCTCTAATGTACTCTAACGCTAGATTATTTTCACGCAATAACATTGACGGTTCATACAAGCTTCAATGCTATTAAAATATCTATATCTTCCTAGACATATGTATTATAAATGAAAGTGGTCTGTCTAAATGATAAATGATTGTATTTCTGTAAGTAGGTTTGTACAGACGCCAGCACATAAAGCTACTACAATCCGCCAAATTTTTTAATAGATTTTCGACTTTATCGCTAAAGTATAAGGTTCAAAGTTGATTAGGAAAATTTTACAATTTCTTTTACACGTCAATCATATTTTCCGTCTGTCTGTGTGACCGCGTTGTTCTCAGAATTCTCGATGTTTTGTCAAGCCGTAAAAACCGTGCAAAGCAGGGGCGGGAAACTCGCTCAAAGCTTTGTTCCTTCATTGCGTAATATTCAATGTTAAGCCTAAAACGGTCAAGTACATTGCACAGCTCGTAATGTTGCGCAATAATATTGTACCGTGTTGTGAAGGCCGCCCAACATCAAAGTTGAGACGGCGAAATTCAATTTTTTTTTTAATTTGCAGGTCGTCAGTGTCAGGTTGTATCTTGATCAAAATATGATTCGCGACAATAGCAGGTACATATTTAGAGAAGTATAACCATTAGAATTAATAATACATCTTTCTAAGTTAGATTTCTACCACTAACACTTTTCCATAACAGATTGGTGGTTGGTGTTAGAAATCTAACTTAGAAAGATATATTAATGATTATAATTCCCTAAATATGGACCTGTTATTGTCGCGAATCATATTTTGATCAAGATATATAATCTGACACTGACCTGCAAATTGCAAAAAACGTAAGAAAATTTGAATTTCGCGGTCTACCACTATCCATTCATCGAGCCCAATAATACATTGAGTATCTAAACATGTAGTAAAATAATAAGGCTAAGAATAAGACAGTTCTTCGAAAAAAAACTCACAAATACGTAGACTTTTTTTACTGAAAAACTTGTGGGAAAATGCTTTTCTATATTTTTACATTACCTTTGGGCACTGAATACTGACTCAAAAATCTAACCGTGGAATTCTGTATAAAATACGATTATCTCACCACATGCAATATTCATATTATTTTGTGCTGTAATTAGAAAATGAAACGAAAAATGGTTTTGACATCGTTTTTTTTTTTAATATTCCCCGATCCGGTTTTTTTTTTCATCGCGCAATTTACAATTTACCCTGTTTGGATCCCTTAATTTCACTAAAACAAGGCTGTATCGCGTTTTGTTAGTGCAGAATAAACAATTTGTCTTTTCTTTATATTCTATCTGAAAAAACTGGACCAACATACACCAATTTTACTTCCTATTTAAAATAGATTCTAAAACAGGTAAATTCGGATAACCACCCGTACCTACCTAGGATTGTATAATTTGTCCGCATAGCTTTTGTATAGGTACATCCATTACATACAATTTATATTATGCTTTCAGGCTCTAATCCAAATTATTTATCGATGGCTTACAAATGATTAATGGGTAGATAATGTCCATTTAGGTATTAACGTCGACGGTGCCTCTAATTAGGGAAGTTCGAGGAAAACATTACATGTTTTGTAAATAAATGAACAATAAAAAGATAAGCTACCTGACCTACTGTCGCTGCTGGCTTTTGCTGGAGAGAGAAGTTAGGATTAAAAGGTAAAAAGGTCATGGTGGTGTTTATTTGTAGTTAGCATGTTAGTGTAGTGTCTAGGTACAGTTTCACGGATCAAAATGGGCTTTGACCCTCAGATTAATTGAATGGGTGAGAAGAAAAAGGATAAAATTCCATTAAACACAATTTTACAGGAGCAACAAAAAACTAAATTGAATGAAAAATATCAATAATTATTAAAAACTACATTTTGGTCAAATAAGGGCATATAAGTATACATTAGGAATTTTACCGTTCTTGCTCTCAATGGATGTAGTGTGGAAAGAGATACCAAAATGTAGCCATAGTTACATTCAGTCTATTTGTGGAATGTTATCCTTTTTCTTCTCACCCGTTCAATTAAAAACTGAACAGAAGTTATAATAAACTTTATTTCGCTCTCAAAGTGCAGCAAAAACTTAATCTATGAAGTAAAATTTATAAATATATTTGAATTGTTTTGTACAGCAGCACAGGTGATCTACTAACTCCCAAACTAAGTCAAGCTTGCATTTTGGTTGTAGGTGGTTCTTACCCTACATAGATACAACCTTGTAGCCTCGTGACTTCCATCACTTAACAGTAAATAAATTACATTGAGAAATAAATTATGGTATCTACATTATCTAAAACTATAAATTAAAAAAGAAATAAAAAAGAAACAATAATAGGAAAAAAAAATAATATAAACGTACATAAATACACATCACATCGATTAAAATTTTATGTTATACTTTTTTATAGTTAGAAGCATCTCAGTTATCATCATCAGTCATCTCAGCATAATCTGAAGTTTGCAACCAATTTCTTAATCTATGTTTAACCTCTCGTTTAGTTATGCTATAAATATTGATGGTTTTATTGACTGACTTAATAAGTCTCGAGCTTACTGCGTCAAATTGTCTACTAGCGGAAGATGTTCTGCAAGGAACACCTGGGCAAACAACTGCATCAGAGCGTTTTTATTGGTTTTGTCATGCAGTGGTAGTAGCGAATGCCTCCGAAGTACCGTTTTTGAATATATAATTATATATCATGACCTGACGTCATTCGGCGTATAGTTTGGCAGTTGAGTAAAACGTTTCACCTTTAAAATTGCCCTTCGCGCCCTTTCCAGCACAAGAAAGAGAGTTTCATAGGTTCCACACCATACGGGTATGCGATGAATTAATACTGACTGGCAGTGTAGACCATGTAAATCGTTGAGGCATCAGCGCTATGAGGATTCCTAAAAATATACATTGGTTTTCCGATGCGACGCGTTGCGATGCGTTTTTGTTTTGTCTAGAGCTTCAATTTGTGGATGCCTGTCGAGTCGTTCGTCTAGTAAGACCCCAAGATATTTAATTGCTCACTCGTAACAATGACAAGCAGACACAGTCTGCTACATCTGCAAAGATCCGCACAGATGTGAGCTTTGAGTGTAATTAGATGGAAATATATATAACAATAGCTGTAACTTAGCAACAACAAAAAAGAAAACATAAATATCTGTAGTAACATGCATACTTAGCTTCGACTTTTTTCAATATCATAATATCAAACGTTTATTTGCAGTTTTTCATATCGAAGATACTTATTGCTATTTACCTATGAAATGAAATTGTTTGTTCTGTAAAGCTAGATAAGGTCGGCGTTTCCTATCTGACTATTAGGCCGAAATAAACTCAGAGGAGAAAGGCCGAAACAAACAGAGGTCAGTCACAGTCTCTTAAACTCCAAACAATCTTGGTCAGATCATGTGAAGACCATATTGAATGATGCTATGTACTTTTAAACGATTAATTGATGGCTAATTGTGTTGCAGTTAAACAATATTGCCTCCATTTATTTATAAGTACCGGCCTCCGGGGCATAGCGATTTAATTAATCGATACCAACCATGAACCGCATCGATTGCTGCACTTTCCCGAAACAATGGAATTAACGTTTCTTTGTACTCCATTACCTTTACAATGAACGGTACCGAGGTAATATTCTTACTGTACAATTGTACAGACGCCAGCACATCAAGCTACTACAATCTGTCAAATTTCTTTAATAGATATTCAACTTGATCGCCAAAGCATAAGGTTCAAAGTTTATTGGGAAAATTTGACAGTTTCGGGTAGCTTGATGTGCTGGCGTCTGTACATTCTAAAACCTGTGCTATATTGTGTCTACCTCCTTACTTACGTTGTAGCTTTAGACCGTGACTTCATCCGCGTGAAATTTCTTGTTCCCCCGATACACCCCGTCGCTTCGCATCGCATGACCCTGCCCTGCTTCTAAGGATCTTAGCGTCATGTTAAATAGTCTATAACCTTCCTTAAGAATTGCGCTATCAAACGCAAAAAGATATTTTAAAATCCGACTGGTAGTTCCAGAGATTAGCGCGTTCAAAGAAACAAACTCTTCAGCTTTATAATATTAAGTATAGATTAGTATAGATACGCCTTGTTTCTCCGAAAGGTAAGTCAGAGGTGCACCTTATTGTACATCCACATTTCGCCGTGAGCCTATTACCATCAACCGGGCACATATCCAGGCTCCTGGGGGCCTAAAAAGGCCACTTTGGCAGAATCATAAAAAGATAACATTATGAATCAAAATGGACAGTTAACTGTTAAGTTAATCGTATCAAATCCTATTGGTGAAAGATCTTTCAGTTATTTTTTTTTGGCTGTGCTAAAATACCAATCAATCCAATCGAAATCCAATCCCAATCTCTTTGATTATACCTACATAATAATAATAATAAACTTTATTGCATAAAAGGTGTTGCAGTAAATACATTAAAAACAGTTGCACTACAATTGAACACTGGTATACAAGAAAAATGGTTGGGGTACTGTCCTCTTAGATAGGCTACATAATAGCCTGTAGTAAAGAGAAACAGTGCCGTATCCCTCTAGAATGGAGATATCAATTGCTTAGTGTTACCTACATAGTGCAGCGAAAAAAAAAACACGGACTGTCTTCGCCTTATTATAATTCATAATGTTATCATTTTATGATTTTGCTAAAGTGGCCTTATTAGGCCCCCTGGTTGCTACTCCGAAATTCTACCTTGAATTTCTCAGTAGCAGCCCGAATAGCCCAATCATTTTAGATTTTATCTGCGGAAAAATTCCTAGTGAGCTGAATTTTTGTATACACCTTTATTACGGCGTTGTAATGAAGATGTGAAAAATCGACATTAATATCGTGCCGGCTAAAAGAGTTATAAAGGTCAAAAGGTCACGAAAATCAGTTTTTTGCAAATATCTCGCGACCTATTGGTCGGAGGTCAATACAGTCGTTATAAAAATTGTTTGTCGTGAAATTATCTACAAAAAATGCCTCTTGCAATTTTCTGTAAAATTAACCGTTTTTGGAGTAGAGCGCTGAGAAAGCGACTAGAATGCACTTACATACAGTATTGTATACCGTATAACAAGGCGTAAACTCTATTGTTTTTTATTTATGTTTTTAAGTGTCTTAAAAACTTCTATCAGATATTTGGGCGTTTTGTGAAAAGTATACTTATATTATAGATGTTTGGAACTTAGTAAAATCTACTATATATATTATACAATGGACCTCCGATGGCAGATGTTCTGTATTTTATTGTTCCGAGACCCGTCCCTTTATACCTGCTACTGTCTGTCGGACTGTGTTTAGCTCAGTTGAAAAATATTTCTTGAGTATTAAAGACGTTATTAAAGACAAAAGACGTAGAAAAAAAATGTGTTATGTGTTCAGTATGTCATCGGGTGCTGGTGGTAATAATGTTGTTATTGGCTGTAATACGCAAAATACGCGCATTGACGTGGATTTGCGGACACCAGCCCGTATTACCTATTATTACCTACCTATTGGCTATAATATATTATTTTGTAACTCCCAACCCCACTGTTCTGGATCAATTTCTCTTCCTAACCAGGTTTGTAATAATATTTGATAATACACTCGATAAATATGCTGTTGAGCTGCTGAAGAAGTAGGTGGTAATAATGGAAATTTCACAGCAGTGCTTAGTCTTGTTACTCGTAGTTTAGCAAAGCTAAAGTATCTGTAATTATCTATCGAATGTTCTGATTTTGGAGCACCATACATTGCTAGTAGAAAATGTATTACAGCATTAACAATGTCATCTCGAGAGCAATTTTCTTGTTGGAATATTTCTGCAGAATTGTTTAGACCACGCCTAACTTCTACTACATCACCATCCGATAATAAATTCATTGCAAATAAAACATGTATCACTCATTATGAAAACTGTTCAAGAGCATGGAAAATAACGTCTTTAATACTCAAGAAATATTTTTCAACTGAGCTAAACACAGTCCGAGAGACAGTAGCAGATATAAAGGGACGGGTCTCGGAACAATAAAATACAGAACATTTGCCATCGGAGGTCGTTTGTATACCTAATATATAGGTAGTAGATTTTACTAAGTTCCAAACCTCTATAATATAAGTATACTTTTCACAAAACGCCCAAATATCAGATATAAGTTTTTAAGACACTTAAAAACATAAATAAAAAACAATAGAGTTTACGCCTTGGTATACGGTATACAATACTGTATGTAAGTGCATTCTAGTCGCTTTCTCAGCGCTCTACTTCAAAAACGGTTAATTTTACAGAAAATTGCAAGAGGCATTTTTTGTAGATAATTTCACGACAAACAATTTTTATAATGACTGTATTGACCTCCGACCAATAGGTCGCGAGATATTTGCAAAAAACTGATTTTCGTGACCTTTTGACCTTTATAACTCTTTTAGCCGGCACGATATTAATGTCGATTTTTCACATCTTCATTACAACGTCGTAATAAAGGTGTGTACAAAAATTCAGCTCACTAGGAATTTTTCCGCAGATTGGGGTTTAAAATGCCTAAAATGACTGGACTAGAAGTGTTACAAGTTTTATATCAATTAATCTCTAGGTATAAGTGCATTTGGGTTGTATAGAAATATATATATTATTATATGCATCTTTTGTCATAGAACTCGAGTCATTGTATTGACAAAATATGAAAACGATCTATTTACCTTATCTATCATAATACGAGTACATAAGGTGTAGATAATGTGAATATAGGTAGGTATTTCCATCACCAAATGGTTAATCCATTGAAGCTGAAAGATCGAGATTTATTGAAATTGTATTATGGTAACTTCGGGCTAATTTAAGTCCAGTCTGAATAATAAATAGTGGCTATATTGATTTCATCTATTGGGAATCGGAGTAGGCCATTTGCTAATTTGAATAACAGAAATAGATTTATTACGATATTAATACAATGTCGTTTCATCGTTTGCTAGCTTCATTCGGAGAGAAATAGAGTGCCGTTTTGTGATACTTGATGGATACTGCCGGTCTATTCTGCGAAGTGATGTGAGCCAGAAGTGAGCTGTCATTTCACCTAACACTAGAGATTGACAGTTCACTTCAAGCTCTCCTCAATTACGTTTTCACGGTGAGATTCTTACAGAATTGTCCGGCAGAAAGCCTGCAGGTTATTTGAGGTAATCTTTCAGTTTTTTTTTTATAACGCTTGGACATCATTGAAGAAGAAGCCATCATGCAATCGAATTGTCAAAATGTAGAGATAATTTTTATTTACAAAAATAATATTATAAGAATTGTTTACAAAGTAAATATAATAATTTCAGTGTCTTTGTTATTTATTACATTATTACTGAGCCAGCGGCTTCGCTCGTGTGAAGGTCGGGAATTATCCCACGGAACCGTGTTATCAGGATGAAAAATATTTACGTCGTAATCCAGCTCGTGGTCTCTCTGCGTGCTAAAGGATATCACCCATTCCGTGAATTTTTTTTTTGGCGGCCTATAATAATAATTACATATTTTTAAAGTACACATATAACTCATTATTTTTTACTAAGGCGTCAAAGTCGAGAACAATTTGTATTCGGAGATATAATTATATTATTTGGAGGTGAATTAAAAGAGAAGATCGTTGTATATCTTTGTTCTCAAATTCATTACAGCGTTGTCGCCATACAAATAAATGTTTCTACTACTGCGACCATTCAAATAAAATGTAATACATTCCTGGCCGCCATCGAGATATAAGTACTATATCTCGATGCTGGCCGCCGACTTTTTATTTTTTATCCCAAGTCTGTGTGATCTCCTTTCATCCAAAACCGTTCGTTTTTGCGA
Source organism: Luperina testacea (assembly GCA_927399505.1). NCBI lineage: Eukaryota > Metazoa > Arthropoda > Insecta > Lepidoptera > Noctuidae > Luperina > Luperina testacea. The sequence goes on from OV656756.1 coordinate 13,370,451, forward strand.
GACCGTATTGATTTTTTTTTCGATTATTAGGATGATTCCATACACATATTTCATAAATACAACATTGAAAAAATATAAAATATAATATTCTACAATTTGAATAACAATAATTGATTAACCCTATTGCGTGACCATAAATTATAAATATTATATCATCATCATCGTTACCCTCGAAACAATAAAAAAAAAACAATGTGTTAAGTCTAATTAAGGTGATACCTATATTGAAAAAAGTTTTGGTTTTTCTGTTTCGTGTAACTTGTTAAGTACCTATGTAAAATAGGGATTTAACATTTTGGTATATGTTTTTTCACTCTTTGGTCTAGTATCATGTAAAAGGAATACCTACACGATTCAATGAATTCTTCTCGATACAAAAAAATGCAAAGTTAAATCCAAATTTATTTTGTTAAAAAAGGAGTAAATTCGTTTTATTCCGTACATAATATGTCGTTTTATTCCGAGCGCACGCACATTATAGCCATCTCTCTTCTTTTGCGTTTCAAAAGTAATTGGATCGCTTTCGCTCGCTTAGTAGATCAGTCGCTATGATTTATTTTCGAGGTAGCGGTCGCTACTGTGTCAATTGCGGCATTTAGTGGAATTCGAACTGTTCTAATTAGGATGCGCGATGGCCGCCCTAACGTAGGTATTATGAGTTCGTGACTTGGAATCTAATTAAGTTATTATCTTGCATAATGGACTAGACATTAGTGTGCGCTTAATAAAAACAGCATGTTCCAGTGATATTGCACTAGTGCTGATAATATATGAACAAATAATAGAAATTATGTTTCCTTTAAAACACATTGCGTTGTTAGAATTTCGCCCTGCAGGCTCATCTGTAAAATCACCCTGTTTCAACTGATACCTCAGTTCGGATTGATTTTTAAGCTTTACTGCAATAAAAAATTTCGTTAACCGACTTCTTTCTTATGTTATTTTTAATGATCGTCAAAAACAGAAAAGGCACTACCAGGCAAGGACTAGGCAATATTGGTGCCATGACTTTTGGCAAGTAGCAAGGTTTCACAGAACAAGTAAAGAGAATAATCAGAAAATTGATAACTTGTAGAAATATAACATGAAAATAACAGTTTTTATGATAAAAACCTACATTTGCAGGTATCTATGTGTATAAAATATATGAGTGTTTTTTTCCAACTGTAAAGTTTAGTTTGCAAATTCAAAGGCCTATATCTATAGATATATATATATATCTCGACCCTTCCTAATAAACGTTGTATAGCGACTGTATAGATACACAAAGCTTTGTCTTCTTCCTTCGAAACTCAAATTACTGACGACTGAAAGAGCGAAATCGGTGTGTAACTATTTATCTGATATATCTGATACGTTTATTGGTAAGGGAGGTCTATAGTTCATTAAAATCGATCAACTCTTCACGGTTCTATTTTTGTTTTTCAACTGCTTGAATCTGGAATTGGAAATTCGGTCAGTTGGGCACATGTTTGTGACGTTACAGCGATAATAGTGTTAACAGAAACTTAGGAATAAGACTTCTAAATGTTCAACATGAACATGTATGTATAGTAATTACTTCTATACATAATATAGGTACCTATGTTACTCGGCTTTCAGCTTAGATTGGCGTTTCACATAGGAGCTGCTTCGAACGTGTCTGTGCAAGCCATGCACAGGAATGTAGCAACAATACCTACTCTAAGATGGCAGAAGCTATGTGTAGGACGTGTCTGCTTGCTTAACTTGTCTGAGAAAATATGTTCTCCATTTATCTTAGCTGAAATTAATAGCTGACAGGTAAATTTACATGAAAAAATGTAAGGGATTATTGCACATTATTGGGTAAAGTTAAGGCTATTCATAAACACAAAAGAATGCAAAATACAAGTATAATTTTTTTTTTTAATAATTATATAGGTAGGTACCTATTATTTTATTAAATAAATGTGCGTTTATATTAAAACTAGCTTCTGCCCGCGGCTTCGCCTGCGCGTATGTCGGAAATTATCCCACGGGAACGTGCTACCGGGACAAATAGTAGCTTATGTCCTTCCCCAGGATGCCATCTATCTTCTTGCCAAATTTTATCGAAATCCGTTTAGTGGTTTAGGCGTGGAAAGGTAACATACAGACAGAGTTCCTTTCGAATTTACAATATTATTAGTATGGAATTATGGATTTTAAATGCAGTAGTTAGGTATATTGTTTATTTTGGTTTAATTAATTACAGGTTATCCTGTCTATTCAATTATTGAAGTTCGAGCGAATTCGAACATTGTTTAATGCCAACAATGCAACACATGCATTTGCATATATTGTTGTTTGTGTGTAACATTCTTTAACAAGAACGTTGCACACAAACAAGTAAGTATATAGATCAGTTAGCTAACTGTATATGCCTACTCACGATCATTCCGCGGGTATCATTTAGTTTCAGCGGTTTCAGTAGTCTCGTGTTTATAAAACGGAGCCGAAGAAGCTATAAACTTGGCTCGTAAACTGGTACTCTGTTCAGACTTTAAATACTCAGTTATGGGCCGTCTGCCTGGTCTACTTGTGTTGTAAGGAAAATTATGCAGACATATTTTTATCAGTAAGCGTTTTTCCTTGATTAACTCTTGGAACGTGGATCCACGCGAGACACAATAGCTTTTTAGTTGTTTCTGTAATTACGGCATTCAACCTGTTGATAGCGTATGTAGGTACTTATTAAATAGTTCACATAGTGTAAAATGACAGGCCCGCAGTCGTCGGCCAAACGAATGATTAGGACATCTATCTTTTCCATACTCAGAAGAGCTCATTAATCTGTAAGCACTGTATCAGTTCCGCTTGTCAGGCTTGTTATTGGTCTCCGGGGCGCATTGGATACATTCGGACATTTTGACAAATTATGTGAATAGGATGTTTCGACTGGAGCGGCGAGTGTCACACAATTATCACAAAAAACTAGCTTCAATGTATGTAGGTATAACTCAATTTATCCAATGCCAACAAAGAATTCTGAAATAAACCTGAACCGAAAAAGAATACCTGCATAACTAAACGGTTTACTCTCACAAAATGTTTCGCCTTTTGTAGGTACAGTCAGCATCAAAAGTCGATTAACACTTAAGTTTTTTTTATCTCGGTTATTGAGCAAAATATTAACCCTTCAGTTTTTTAAATCTCAGTTATTGAGCAAAATATTTGTTCAAAATCGCATTATACTTCTGCTGCAATTTCGAACAAATATTTTGCTCAATAACTGAGATTAAAAAAACTGTAGTGTTAATCGACTTTTGATGCTGACCGTACCTTCTGGTTATAAATCACAGACGTGTCTGTCGCGGCGATACCCGATCATATCATCCGAGCCAGCATTTTCTTATACTATACACGTCACGTGGCATTGCCGGCTGACGCCCGCAGCTGTGACCGATGCGGATGCTAACAATGAACAAATCCGCATTTGTGGAAGGCCGCCATTTGTTTCCCCCAGAATTATGGAGAGCGTGCGGACCGTGTGTGGACGGAAAGTAATGACGTGCCGCTGTCGTCATAAATTGACTGATAAAAAATATTAAACACATTCGTGCGTTATTTCCACGCGGGTAATGGTTTATTACCTTGCTTGCGTAAGCTGAACTGCTATTATGTTGTATCGCTTTTGTAATGTAAATATTGATGTCGGTTTTGTAGTCAGCATGTTGTTCAATGGCTGGACTTACGGCTGTTTCTCGATGAGGTGAGGCTCGTTTTCAGAACGTTATGCTAACATTCAATTTGTCATCTTATACAAAGTTCAGTCTGCAATGTCCAAACATAAACTGGCACATAATCCCCTTTATTCATAAACGTTGCTTTAAGTAGTGATTAGTGATCGTTACTGTTACTATTAAACGGTGAAGGAAAACATTGTGAGGAAACTGTCATGTATTATAACCAAAAATTCGAAGACATGTGCCATCTATCAACCCGTAATGGGCCCGCTTGGTGGATTACGGCCCACTCCCGAGCTCCACAAAGAGGAGGCCTGTGTCCCAGCAGTGGGAACATTATAAGCTGATTATGTTGTAGCGACTGTTTATTGTTTAACCATACATTTTTGACGTTCGAACGTCACTTAACTTTAATCATCGTTTTTAAATAAACCCCAGAGTGTTCCATTTTCATAGCGCGGAAATAATTTTAAACATTCAGATTTTTTTTATGTTAAAATTCTTTCAGGTTTCGTAACGCTGAACAGTTTTAAAATAAGTAGTCGTCATAGTAGATGGATCGTTTCCGTTTCTAAAGGCTCCTGCAAACAGGCGCGACACGCGACGCGAATCGCGGGCGACACAAAGGCACCGCTCGTAGCGCGACTTGCGGTGCCTTTGTGTCGCGTGTCGCGTCGCGCCTGTGTGTACGAGCCTTAATAAGACTTGTTTCATTCGCAAACCGCTATTTCCGTTCCTGAAATGAATTTAACATTTTCTTCAGTAGCAATTTTATAAGAGGTTTCTCTGACTTTAGTGATGCAATTTAGTAAACAGTTGGTAACAATTTAACAAGCTCCATTTATTTCCAAAATACTGTAAATTAAACTTTATGTTGTCTTTAGGCAGCTCAAGCTAGCTAGCAACTATTTTACGTTCTTTGTTAAAAACATGAGTTACTTGTTCAAAATATTTTAACTTTAAAAATTTTATAGACTTCTGTAATGTTGGTATTGGTAGGTATGTGTCTTGTGATGTAGACGCTACAAGCAGCATTGTAAGCTGGAGCAGTGCTGCAGTGATGGCTAAGTGGTAACGGCCGCGACTTGCGGTTTTTCCTCGATGAGGTGATTCCCGTTTTCAGAACGTTATGCTAACAATCAATTTGTCATCTTATACAAAGTCCAGTCTGCAATGTCCAAACATATACTGGCACGTAATCCCCTTTATTCATAAACGTTGCTTTAAGTTAAGTAGTGATTAGCGACTGTTAGATTATCTAATCTAACAGTCGCAGTCGCTAATCTTAGAGCAGTGGTGGCCCAGTGGTAATAGCCGCGACTTACGAAATGTACGTCGTAGGTTCGAACCCAGACAGGCGGGCGCTCTACTTTGTGTATAATATTTCATCACCACTGCTCTCAAAACGGTGAAGGAAAACATTGTGAAGAAACGGGCATGTCCTAGAACAAAAACATCAAAGACATGTGACATCCACCAATCCGTACTGGGCCCGCGTGGTGGATTGCGGCCCACTCCCTCTCAGGTCCGTGTCCCAGCATTGGGAACTTTATAGGCTGATTATGTTGATAGTAAACTAATGCATGTCTGAGATCTCACCAAAGTTGTTGGACATAAAACCTCAAGCATTTACCAGGCACACCTGGTAAATGCTTGAGGTAAATGGTAAATGGTGAGGGAAATCTCACAAGATTTCCCTCAAAATATAAATATTTTAGCAATTTAAGTAGGTACCTGCACATTGCAGTATTTAGGTATTTTATCACTGCAACTAGGTTATAAACCAAGCTACTGTGAGTTATAAACCAAGTTTCCACCGTGTCTTGAAAACTCGTGAGTAGAATTTGGTACAGCTTTCACCGCAACTAAGAGCATTTTGAAAGAGTTTTGTAGTGTGTGAATAATTGTTTAGCACGTGAGACAATTGAGTAATTGCAGTTGTTCGAGTAGAGATTTATAAAATTCAGCAGAAGAAGAAAGTGTTTGAGTTAACTGATTTCAGTGTTTGAGTTAATTGGTTCTTTGATGCGTTCTATGGTGCTGGCGCATGGCGGACTGTTAGGCAGCAAAAAGTAGTAGGTCCTCATCATCATCCTTTTCCCAAATTATTTGGGGTCGGCTTCCAATCTGTCCAATCTTGTCAGACTGTCGGACTTCTGACGACCCGTAACGACTGTCAAAGATCCACGGACCAACTGCGTCAAGCATAGTTTAACTTGATCGATCAACCCGTGCGGCTGTTATTCCTTAACCACGAGCCCCTTGGTAACACACTACTAGTTACTTACTAATAGCATGTAGGTACTTAGTAACATTTTAAATTCATCAGTAGGTAGGTACCTAATTTTACTAAAACGTTGTCTCTCCGTCTTGTGAAAACTATTGGCTTCACTGAATGATTAAGCTTTATTCATACCATTTGTATTCCGAAACCGACTTGTAACATTCTGGCTAAGGCAAACCTTCCGATACTTGAAGCAAGTCGGCTGAATGTTTTGACTGTTAATAATACGATCTTCGTAATCCGACACCCCCTCATACAGGATTAGAAGCACGCTGAAACCGCCACTCCAACATTCGTTTAACGAGTTTACACTCGATTAAAATGTATCGATTTCCTTATCGTTATGTTGAAGCGGGGGGTGACATGAGTTGGAAAAACAATGAGGTTGTAAGCGCTTGGTGTGGAAGTAAACGCGATCTTTATTAGAATCGCGAAGTTTTACGTTATTCACACGCGGAAGGTACACTTTGTCTTGAAGGAATGGCACGCACAGTACATTATTCTCGCTTTATCTAGCCAATAACGTTACCTCATTACCTGCGAGAACTTTTTAATATGGGAGGAATATTTTATGCTGTAATATATGTAAGTACTAAGGCAATTTTGCATCGGTATTGAATTTTTAAACATTCTGCTCACATTTTCATGAATATTAGCCGACCTATTCTGTAACAATCTTACCGTGAAAACTTAGGTGAAGAGAGCTTGAATTAAGTGAGTTGTCAATAGTGTCATCCCTAGCATCAACTGGAATGACAACTCAAGCTCATTTCACCTATCTTACCTACCTAGTATTTGGTGACAGGTCTATGCTTTCCTACCTACATACCTACTGTAATTTGAAAACATTGTAAAAGTCAATTATTTTTAAGAGTAACCGTGGAGTTTCTTGCCGGCTCTTCTTCTATAACTGGTAATAAAATTGGTAGCAACTAGGGCAAAAAAGGTAAGAAACGACCAATTGGAACCGTGCACCTAGCTTCTGACGTTTCATAAGTGCCAATGTAGGTTTATGTGAAGTAAAATATTTAGATTTGTTTTGATATGTTTTCTCGGTAAGGTTTTTACAGAATAGGCCGGCAGAAACCTTAAATAAATAAAAAACAACCGAGAACTAGACAAATGAAGTTCGAACTGCCGCTCAGTCCGTACCTAGACAGTCAAAATGCTAATCCTTTGATCGATAAATGCGTCACCACCACGTCACACTCTCGTAAGTGCAATAACTAACTGTGTGAGGGATTGCAGCCACACTTAGGCTTATACGTAACGTTCCACAACATCTGTATTGAGGGTAATCGCTGTCAGTTCTGTCGTACACACACAATTTACGACTGTCACTTTCTACGGCGTGGCGTAAGATTTATTTTCCGTCACAACACATATTGGTTCGCGTCAAAGCGGCGTTTTACTACGCTTTCCGCTTGCCGATAACGCATCTATATCCTTAACACCTCAGTCACCAACCAACACGTAAGTTTTTACGACCCCCGGATTTATACGAACTTCGAGATATTTTGTTGAATAACTAACGTATTATTATTACAGCCTGTGATATCCCACTGCGGGGCAAAAGCCTCCCTTCCCTCTTTCCAGTTTTTCCGATCTACTGCGATTGTGGGCCAATACTTTAAGAAGGAGTCGAGCTCATCCCGCAATAGGACCTCGGCCTGCCGCGTAGTCGTTTCCTGCTATTTGCGATCCACAAAGAAACAACAAACTTACATTATGATTCATCATCATCATCTGCCTAGCCTTTTCCCGACTATGTTGAAGTCGGCTTCTAGTCTAACTGGATGCAGCTGAATACCAGTATTTTACATGGAGCGACAGCCTATCTGACCTCCACAACCCGGTTACTGGGTAATACGATACTCCTTGGTAAGACTGAATGTTAGACTTTGCATTGCATTGATCATTATACGCTCGGCTTCCTTATCGCATAATACCGCCTCGAGTATAATAATCAACATAGCACACATATATCATAATGTACTACCCACTTCAAACAAACAGCTATCAGTCAGAACTGACGTTGACTGACAGAATAATGTTTGAAGCTCGTGTTAGTTGTTATTAAAGGATCTTAAAGCAAAGTCCTGAAAGGGTAGATATTTTTGTGTTTGATGCTGGGTTTGAAAATACATAACTTAATATTTTATGACCTTGGGTGTTGGATCGCAGAGGCTGAATTTACGAGGAAGCGGCCTACGGGCCTACTCTGTATGGATGTAGTAACTGCGAAAAATTGTTTATGACCCCTTGAAATGAGAAATTTAAAAACAGCAAAATATATTAAAAATACTGCTTCGTTGATTAAAGTAAAATTTTATGGATGCCTTAAATTTTTATTTGGTTGAAACGAACCACAAAATATTGTTTTTTTAATGTGATAGCCTGAGGGCGGATAAATAAAATAATTCTCATGAGCATCAAAGGATGAGAGACTTTTTTATTATGAACACGCTTTATAATGCCCGTTTATTAAGTGCCGTGCAAGCGATTCAAAATTAAGAGCATTTACGACGTACGGCATTTCATACAAGCTTTCAAGCCCTTGTTTTTAACTTCATACGCATAAGCAGGATACAAATATCTAAAAAAATAATTAAGAACATATTCAAAAAATAGCCAAATTAGACCGTTTTTAAATTTTCCATAGAAACAGAGATTTCCAGTTATCTTTTTTTAAATAAGACATTTCGAAAATGTTCACTACTAACTTTTTAGACCTTTGTATCCTGCTTATGAAGTTTCATTAGAATCTGTCCATTCATTTTGAAAAACAAGGGCTTGAAAGTTTGTATGAAATACCCCGTACCTACGTCGTAAATGCTCTTAAGAAACTTTATTTGAGAACTCGTGGAGCTTAACAGTCTTTTCTTTTTCTAGGGAGAATGAGTAAGAAATTAAAAGTTTCAGCCAGTTTTTCTAGACTTTAAGATAAGTTAAAAGTTAACTGATTATAAGTTCTGCCGCAGATTTTTACAGAATAATCTGTAGAAATCTCACCGTGAAAACTTGAAGTGAGCTGTCATTCCAACTGATGCTAGGGATTGACACTATTGACAGCTCACTTCATCTAAGTTTTCACGATGAGATTTTTACAGAATGCATCGGCTGGTCATAATATGTTACAGCTAGCCACAATCTGATGGTCGAATAGACGTTTCGGAATGGCTTGGTTTACGTATATCTAGCTTTCAATTTCCTGTGGCCGTACGTCGGAGCCATATAGCGTCGCAAATGCAAATCACGACTGTGGCGTATATATCTTGTGTCGCGTACCACACCACCTTCCTATTACGACTGTTGATGTATATGCGCTAACTAGTATTGCTGATACTCAATATGTTTTTAGTAGGCACCAACCCACCTGTACAAAAAGTTTTTATTACTCGTTTTACTAGGAAGCACTTAAATGAACGTGTTTATTGCACTGTTAAATATTCAACTCGCGGCGCTAATCCAGGTGGTGAAAATCCAACACTGCGCTTTTATTTAAGCATTTATTTAGGGTCAACAATTGGTGTTAGTAAAAACGGGCACAACTCTGTGCTTTGAATACAAAAATAAAGGGTAAGGTAAAATGCGAACAGAAACGAAAAAACACGAACGGAGGAATATATTCATAAAAAATACGAATATAATTTACTTACTATTGTAAGTACATATATATATATTATCCAATAATCGAGATGCCTTATTAATTATTATCACTTTTCTGTTTTGAATAAAAGCCTTTAGCATTATGTTTTAAGGGGCTTACAAGACTTAAACACAAAAAACGCAAGATTTAGAAACAATAAAAGTATATGATCGACTAGTAAACAAAATCAGAAAAATATATGATATTCTTCGGGATATATGCTAGGTAGATAGTGTGTTGAAAACATAATACAACTAATTTGATACGATAGAAAAAAATCATGAAGATACCTATAAAAACTATCTTTTTACAATAAAACCATACTAATATACATACAATCATAATGATTTTTTGTCAGATTATTCTACAAGCAACATACTAAAACACTGGTTTATTAATTTTTTAGTCCAAACAATAGATTTTTAGAATTGCTTCATATTTTGCAAAATATTACCAGCGTTGTCATCGCGCTTCTCTTTCTTTTCTATGCAGTCCGACAGTGACCGCAGTGGTGGTCATGTAAGCCCGTTAAAATAAAAGAATTTCACACAACGTAAGTAATGTAGGTGGGTTTTGTAAAATGTTAAGTTAAATGAATGGCTTGCGGCCAACTTTTGGTTTATTTAATGTCACAGATACAGCCTACAGCACATTCTAAAATAATGTATCATCGCAGACACTGGCGGTGAACTTTTCACCCTTATTACTAAGAGCATAAGGATTATCCGCGGTTGTATATTAACGAAGTAGAAAATGTAGTACGAAATATTTTTGGACGTGCTGAAAATAGGACTCCGTAACTGTACCTACGTTGTGAACGCTACTGAAAATAGACGAACCGTTTTAATGGTTACCTTTACCATGCTTGGGAAGAGATTCATGGACAAAACAATGTTAATGTACAAGATACAGGGTGGTCAACAACTTTTGAATGAATTTGAATTGTATTAAAAGATTTCAATTGAGAAATTGTAAGACTTGAATGATTGAGGTCGTTGATTTTTGGTCCATGAACAAGTTAGTACCTAGGTACATAATAATATTTTGAACGTCGTCAAAATTATGAGGATTGTGATTTTGTGTGGGTTACGCAATAGGGCACCCTATCAAATTTCCTTCATCCATTCATGATAAAACAATATTGAATAATCTTTTTAAAATTAATCAGATTTTTCAATTGGTACCTATGTTACGATGAAGGCGTAGCGATGACAGCCTGGTGAAGATAACGGAGCAGGAAGTTTCCCACCAAGACGCCGCAATCTAATTCCTCGATTTCCGTAACAAAATTCAATTCTGTGTCGGAAATCAATCGATTCCAATAAAAAGCGACCTCCATCACACCGACTGAAGATTTGTCCTCACTTTGCATCAAGATATACTATCGAAAGATTAAACTACCAAGCTTGCTTCCTTGGTCTAGTGGTCGCAACGCTACTGCTGAGCATGAGGTCCTGGGTTCAATTCACGTTCCGGTCAAAGTTTTATTGGGTTTTACCATCCGGAATTTGTCAGTAACCCGGAGTATAGATTTGTGTCCGGTCGATGGCGATAGGGTCGCTTCCTTTTTGTATATATACTGGCGAAATGTGGGTGCACTATAGGTACACCTGTGACGAACCCTTCGGGTAATAATTCATAAACTACAAAGGAAAACGGCATTTAAATATTTCAGCGAATATGTTACTATAAATGCAAATGGCTTGTCACCGCGGCTTAGTAAGCGAGTAGGTACATTAAGTGATTGTACCCGTTTACCTACGTAGTCAGTAGTCAGTGTTCAAGCATGCATACAGAACCACTCCGTTACGTGGCTGACAAATTTACGAGACAGGAATACCAAAAGGAACGTAGTGCCTATTGTACGTGCTATAGCAGAGATGTATGGTCGTAAAGTGCTGACTGATAAATACAGAGGCCATTAACCCTATGATGGCCGTAGGTAGACGGCAAAGACGGTTAATTTATGACCCGTTCAATTACAGTTGAACAAACTCTTATTCGTTTCTTAATTAAACTACGTACAAAAAACATACTAATAATATAAGCCCTTTAATTTTGAATATTTTTTGCGTTGTGTTATTTTCAGTTGTAGTAGATACAGAATAATAAATGGTACGGTCATTATAACAATCAAATTGGACGTCTTTGATGGGCAGAACATGTCGCAAGAGTGGACGAGACCAGAGCACCAAAACGTTTACTGGATAGTGAACCGGATGGCCGTGGAAGTCGATGGCGGCCCAAGCTCAGGGTACAGAATGTCTTTCAGTTCAGTGTCTCTTGGCAAAGGCCTCTAACTGCTTCCACTGATTCCTATCTCTCTCAACTCTTTTCCAATTTGGTCTTCCCATCTTTTGTATTGTCCTTCCCGGTTCCTTTTACCAACTCTGGTGTACCATTCTGTCACAACTTTACTCTACATTTCTTGAGCGTCTCTTGAAACAACAGACCAATTTTTTTTTGGGAGAAATTGTCTCTTCTGAAAATAAAGCTGCAGAGTTTGTTTGTTTGAACGCGCTAATCTTTGGAACTACCGGTCGGATTTAAAAAAGCTTTTTGAATTTGATAGCCCAATTCTTGAGAAAAGCTCTAGGTTATACATATAATATCAAGCTAGCACCCTCAGAAGCTGAGTTAAAACAATAAAAACAGAAAAAACGCCAGTCAAAAGTATTGTGAGTTCTTCTGAGTTGAGTTCTTCTACCTATTAGTTAAGCTTAGCGCTTTACTACTGCGTCATTTACTTCGTCAGAACCAACACGGATAATAGTCTTCCAATAACAGTGTTGATTAGTGCGAATTGAGCCTTAATCATCGCTCGTCCGTAATCCTTGGCTAAACATTGAGATTAATCTGATTGACAGCCACACTATGCATTTCGATTGCGCTGTACAGCTTTAATTAAGCATTGTGGCCTAAATTCTATACGGGGTGGCTGGGACATCGACGCGCAAATTGTAACCATGAATTCAGCATATAATTCTAAACCCCTAGCCAAGCAATTTTTCGTCCGTTATAAAAAAAAAAATTGCCTTTTCATAGAAAAGTGCAATACGTAGGCCGTCAAAATGTATTCAACAGCAATTTTTTTTATCTATTCAAAAAGAGCTAGTGTATTCTTCGAAAACAGGGACTAAAATAGCTCTTTAATCCCTAGGGACTAAAAGTGATTTGAATTTGGAATGTGGATATTGTTAGTAAAAGTGCCAATTACCAAAGAGATCAATCACGAACAGGCTGTATGACAACGTGAAAGGCGCGCGAGCCAAATTAAAAAAAAAGTTTGTGAAAAAATAAAAAACGCGCGAAAAGCATTCTGCTTTCGTTCATAATTGTTTACTCAATATTGTAGGTAAATAAATACACGTACTATAAGTTGCACTACGTATTCATACTACGAGTATGTATTTACTTTTTTTTTGTTGCATTAGGATTCTACTTTAGAACCCCTCGCTGCGCTCGGGATTCTACTCTAGAATCCTTCGCTCCGCTCTGGATTTAAAGAAACACTCTCACCTTCAAAATAGTTGTTTGCTTTCTTGGCAAACAATCTACTATTTTAATAGCCTACTATACCAGAATCATGTACTGAATCCATGGTAACAGTTTGTGCGTCGATGTCCCCGCCACCCTGTACAATATGGAACCTCTGAAGTAACTTTATATATTTGTTGTATTGCATTCAATTTCTTGTAAGGCGCTTACGAGTCATCATCTGTTCGCCTGTTCCCAACTGTGTTGGGGTCGGCTTCCAGTCTAACCGGATGCAGCTGAGTACCAGTATTTTACATGGAGCGACTGTCTATTTGCTCTCCACAAGCCAATTACTGGGTAATACGAAACCTCTTGGTAAGACTGGTTGTCAGACTTTCGGGCTTTTAACGACCCGTAACGACTGTCAAAGATCCACGAATGACATCCGGGACTAACAGCTTAACCAGCTTTCCGAGGCACGGAGGGGTCTTGGTATGTAAAGATGGTCACCCATCAACGGACCAACCGCGGTAAGCGTAGCTTAATCTAATCGATCGACGCGTGCGGCTGTTATTATTTAACCACAAGCCCCTCTAAGACGCTTATGAGTATGTTTAATAATTGTACTTACATCGAATATCCGTCATGGTAAATACGGTAGAGCTTGGAAAATACCCTGGATTTATTTTCATTTGTATTCTGGACAGGGAAGTGAGACATCTGTTATTTATATGGTGTCCCGAGTACCAGATCGAATGTAACATACTATTTGAAGACGTGACATATTTGTGACCGTATTATTTATTTATTTGGTAAAAACATGCACAATATTACAGACCCAGATCCATATTTTGCACAGTTAAATTTCAATAAAAACTGACATATTTACAATAAGGAATAAAATAAGAAATAATACCTACACAAAAATAACTAACAAAACAAGCAAAACTAATAAAAACAATCAAATAATATTGGCACAAAAAAAACACATCAGCAGTGCGATTCTGTAACCATCTCACCGTGAAAACTTAGGTGAAGTGAGCGTGGAGTGAGCTGTCAATAGTGTCAATTCCTAGTTAAAACAAACTCGCATCATCTAAGTTTTCACGGTGAGATTTTTACAGAATCGACCGGCTGTTGTCTATGTTCCCACATAATCTCAAACATGCACGACATACGTCTCGTTCTTTCTCTTCTCAGTGTTTGCTAAACTGCGGTGGAGATATGCAGTCTTACAGTCGGTTACTGAATTGAGAATTTTAAGTTTGTCAAACTCTACCTAAACATCACTTAAACATTTTTTGTTTCTGTTTTAGGTTTTCTTTAATTTTAGTCAAAGAGTTAACGTAACATACTCACAGGATATTCTCATACTTTAGTATGTTTATTATGTTTCACTCGATTGAATAAAAGTTTGCGAAACCATAATCAACTAATACTTTTCTAACGTACGACGTTAGAAAAGTATAGATAGTTTGTCCTCCTTCTTTGATACTTAAAATGACTGATGTTAATGAATAGACATCAAACAACTGCAGAAATTGGCGTCAAACCAAAATGGAGGCTATAAAAAGTTGTATACTTACATCAAAATTTACCACTCTTACTACCACTACGTACTAATAGACCATCATTTGCTAAATCAATTGATAAGCGAGATTTTTATAAGCAAGGTTGATTATGTCAAAAGAAAATAGACAGTCCAGGGATCTGTGGAAATGAAAGTAAAAGTTTCCTAATGGAAAGCCGCATCAAAAATGTATGCATTTAGTGCCACGTTTAGTAAGGAAAACCAGTGTTCCCCTTTCGCTACTGACGGGGGTCCTCGGACACATAGTAAATGCTGAGATTACGATTAGATTAGCAAACGTGATTATTTAACTTACCCAATTCGTTTACGACTATCTTATGTAGCGAAGCGGTCGACAAGGAGATCCATAAAGGATTATACGAGCTGATATTATGCGCACACCAACACAACCTAGCAACAACAATAATAACAGCCGCACGGGTCGATTGTAGGTGAAGCTACTCTTACCGAGGTCGTTTCATCGATGGGTTACCATCCATTCGCTCCGTGCCTCGGTAAGTACGATAAGCGATTGGACCCAGCTGTCATTTGTAGATCTTCGACAGTCATGACGAAAAGTCAGCAGTCCGAAAGTCGGCAACCAGTCTTACCAAGGGGTAAATTGTGTTGTGAAGGTCCGATATTCAGCTGCATCCGGTTAGAATGGAAGTTGACCCCAACATAGTTGGGAGATGGCGTGGCAGCCGATGATGATGACCTAAAATATCTATACTGTTTATTTTTAATATCTTTCATCTGTGTCAATTTGCGACTCTCCTCGGTACAGTCAAACTATATTAAACGAACAAATTAAACGTGGAATGAGTAGAACGGCAAGAAAAGAGCAAGACTTAATTTAATTATGAATAGCTCTCAGGGAAGACTTTGTGGAAGGTGAGTTACAGCGAATTACCCCGACGATACCCCGTAATGGACGGCTCTTTTATTACGATATTCAATTTTGAAAACGAGAAATTCATTTTACTTTGTTTAATTCATGCCATTGTTTGAGTCCAATTGCAGCGAAGTTAAAACGACAGTGACAAAAAACTTTTACCTAGCCAGAATCCTATTTCAGTCGTTGTTAAAACGAATAAAAAGCTGAAATAGTTATTTCCTGAAAGGTTAACAAACTATAAAAAAATCTTTATAGAATCAGACGCCCCGTCATTGAGTAAAACTTGGTAATGAATCCTCGGCTGTCCGGAATAAGGCCGAGAGCTAGTTAAATGCCTATTACGACAGAAATAAGCAACCTATTTACTTAAGAACGTGTTATTTATTTGCTAACGAGAGCCCGCAGTATCGTTTCGTCGCCACACAACTGGTAATTGTGAGTGTAATATTTATGCGTAAATGAGTTTTCTTCCCCTTGGACAAGCAAACCAATTTCTTAGGCAAACTCATGTGTACATAAACTGAGTAGTTTTTTGAGGATGGCTTTATAAGATCGTCAATTATTAAGGAGTTGTGGTGAGGAGGTTGGATGAATTCAGGAATACTTTATGAAAATTGGTTGGGGAGTTACGGGAAGACAGGTAGCGTAGAACATCCGCTACTTACGTGGTTACTTCGGTTACAAAGGAACGGAAAGTGTTCCTCGAAGCGACGGAGTGACCGCGACGCAAGGGAGCGGGTTGAGACGCTGCCGGTGACGACTGTGTTTAAAAATTCATTTCACGGTTGCCCCAGTCAGCATCAAACAAGGTATTGCAACTTGTTTACCATTGAGCGATTGACTTCGTGTGAATTGTGGAAATAATGTATCTGTGTGCTGAGGCTTTGGATTTAGTTTTATCTTTTTCTTAAGGAATCATTTTACTTTGTTTGTCTCTAAAGATCGCGTATCTTGGAAACAATCATCAAACAAATGTACATACATCTCGAACAATATGGTTCCCAATTTCCCATTAATAGGAAGATTATTAACTGGGGGCCCAAAAAGGCCACTTTGGCAGAATCATTAAAGGATAACATTATGAATCAAAATGGACAGTTAACTGTTAAGTTAATCGTATCAAATCCCATTGGTGAAGGATCTTTCAGTTATTTTTTTTGTCTGTGCTAAAATACCAATCAATCCAATCCCAATCTCTTTGATTATACCTACATAGTGCCTCAAAAAAGAGAAAAACACGGACTGTCTTCGCCATATTATAATTCACAATGTTATCCTTTTATGATTCCCTCCTCTCCCCCTTACCCCCCACCCCCTTCCCCTTCTTCTTCTCCTCCTTCCCTTTGTACAGTTTCTATATTTATGTCTGTAATTTATATGGTGTACATAATAAAGAGTATTCTATTCTATTCTATGATTCTGCCAAAGTGGCCTCTTTAGGCCCCCAGATTTGAATATCCTTTACACACTAGATAGATATGACTCTACCCACAACTTGTACATGAAGACAAGCATTGAGGCTCCAAAATCAATATTGACCGAATCATTTACAGTTGTTTGATTCTGGGTATCTCTTTAGTCGATTCGGTTATCTGAGGTGGAGGTGCTAACGTGCAGGTCTGCGGCAACTCGGTTCAGTTGCTGTCTCGGCCGACGCCGCGCCAGTGAGCTGGTTGATATCGTCCACCACACCGCTATATTGGTAGTACATGTTTATTTGCGGTGGACAACTATTCAATCCCATATCTGTCTGGAAAATGGCTTTTGCTTGGTATAGAGATTTGGAATATGAGTAATATTACAATTCCATGTACACTACCGCTCAAAAGTATTTGGCCACCTAGTAAAATACATTTTGTAAAAGTCTAATTGAGTGAAACTACTTCATAACTATTTTAACATGTTTATTAGCCATTTTTAGACATAGCTCTTGCTATGTCTAAAAATGGCTAATAAACAGTAATCATGGCTAGTAAAAGTTTCACTCAATTAGACTTTTACAAAATGTATTTTACTAGGTGGCCAAATACTTTTGAGCGGTAGTGTATTTCTCTTACAAAAACCGATAGCTAAACAACCAACGTCAAAAGTGAAAAAACTGACTGCAATTGAAAAAAAAAAATGCACTTTTTATCCATTGTGATACCTACTTCATTCAATTAACGACAGTTCAGGAAATAATAGACTCCCGTATAATTAAACAGTCCATTCACGATTAGCTTCGTACTTATAAGTTATGATGAAAGTTAAACGGAGTTAGTGAAGAGATTCCGGCGCATAATATATTTACATATAATATTTGTGTCGGTAAGCGTCCGCTGGCCCGAGCAATAATTTGCCGAAGCTTGCCGTTTGGGGTCGTTGGTTGGTTCCATCTTACATGTATTGTACGTTTTAACTGGGGCGTTTATTTTGTATTGATAACAGCCCGGACATTTATGTACCTACCAACATAAAGTCAATATAGAGTCAAAAAACCTATATGGAAGTTAGACTCACAAAAAGTAGGTGCCTACGAATTCAATCTCTGAGTTACAATTTATTTTAGAAACCGTCCCAAAAACATTGACTTATAATCGCTTATAATACTTTTCCTGTGAAAGTACTTCCCTGCAACACCTACTTCATTGTTATCAAAGCAGTCCATTAAGATTTATTACTAAATAATCTGCTTTATGACAACCAAAAAGTCAAAGAAAATAAAATAAAAAACTTTATAAATGACAAATTGACACCTTAAGAATAATAAGCTACGTACTTGCTACGAACTAGCGAACTTGCTACGAGCCTCCGAAATCGCTACGAACCTACCTACGAACTTATTGCTACAACGCTACGAAAGTCCCGAATTTTATTCAGAACTGTAATTCTTGCAGCCAAGTGTTTCAGCGGAATTAGCTGAAAAAAGACACGTAGCTTCAGCGGTTCAGTTTATGTAGTTTCAGTATTTCAGTCTGGCCAAACGCCGTGAGGTGTCGGTTGATTGTAGATCTAGGTGAAAATTACAGGGAATTGTATGACGTATCATAGAACTAAGTTTTTAAAGGATTTAAAAAGACTGGAAGATTTTTTATCATTGCTTAAGTTTACACATAGAGGTGGAGGAATATTATGGTAAAGGTTTTCATCTGCTGTTAATTACACATACCGTGCTCTTTAAAAAAATAAAAGTTTTTAATAATTTCAAAGCGACTTTATAAATGGTCCATGTATCGTTCATTTTGTAGAAAACACAGCGTTTTGATCTTAACATTGAGGCAAAATTGTGAAAAGGTTAAAAAGTACGCGTATAGGAGTGATGTTAACTTTTCCTTTGAGATAACTAAGGTAATGCTCCATTATTGACTCTTCACAAGTGTTCGCTCTGTCGTACCCGCTCCCAGCCTCGAACGAACGCACAGTTTAATCTCACACTGTGTCCTTTTGCCCTACAATTTAAATCTAAATTAACCTAAACCGGGCAAAACCTCTTTATTTATTCAATGCAATATCAACTTCTATTTGGGGCTTATCTTAGTCCGATAATCCTCGTTAAGTTATTACGTTGTTGTTATGAATAAAATAAATAAAAGATAGATGCCAAAATATTGGGGAGCGATGCCATCTACGAGTATTTGCTCTACCGAATAATCTGCGATTAGGAACCTACCTACATATCGATGTCAATACCTCGGAGCGATATCGATGAGACTTCCGATACCTTTAAGTATAACTATTATTTATTCTCATCCCACGTAAAGAGGCAATTTCGCTCTAAATAGCACCATTGACGGGTGTTGGAGGCGGGACACTGCGGCGCGGGAGGGGGAGCAAGCTAAAAATAGACGACCGCCATAGTGGGACAAGGCCATGCTCTCGGGCGCCTTAACCCGGCCCACAGCCCCGCACTCCCGCAGGTACGGCTTACCAACATCCTTGTGATTAATCTTGGCGTATTTGCCAGCTCACTCGAGTGTTGGATTAGACGCACTTAGAGTAAATCTCAAACGCCTCTTGACGATTCGTGTTTCGGGCCTGAATATCATAGCAAATACATACGATAATACGATCGCTCGCGAGTAATCTGGGACGGAACCATTAACGAACATGTTTCGTTGGTTATTTGTTTTGTTGATACATCGTATTGACGATTCAATTAAACAGAGAGAAAGCTTGCACAGGAAAAGTTTTGTGCTTACATTGTAGCATAACTTACTTTTAATTTCAATGTACAGTACGATTCACGAAAGATGACCACGGCGCAGAAGGCATAAAAAAGGTTACAAGATGCATTTTAAATTACTTACGTTTGATTTATTTGCATAACCAGCATTTACAACATTACACAAATTATTTAACTATCATTTAAATATTATTTTTCTTTTCTTCATGAGTTTTCGTGCGCAGACGGCCGCCATTTGTGGTCATCTTTCGTGAATCGTACTGTAACTGTTTGGGTATCGCGGGGTCTACTTTGGTAAATCTTTCTGATTAACTTCAATTGAATTGTGTGAGTTAAATAAGGCTTCATACAATAAGTATGTAATAGGCTTATAGAAATTGATGGATGGCTTGAATGAGCGGCTGAAAGCTGGCACTAATGACGCTCGCATTTTGTTCTCACTGCCTCAAGATTAACGACGCCCTACCCCTTTTTTTAATTATGCAGCTTTTGCGCTAAGGGTGGCTGAGTTTTTTAATTTGTCTTCAACGAGTCTTGGTTATGAACGTGGAAATTGTAACAAATTAGAAACAAAAGCGAGATTAACTTCATACCTTTAGTATAATATAATATGCCGCGGGGTACTCGGATAAAAATGTAGGTACCCATAAATAACTCGTAAACTTTACATAGCGTTTCGTTGTAAAAGAGTTGATGCTAGTGTGTTCGATATCGGAAATCGGATTTTGAACTCAAATGGAGTTGGACGGAACACATGGCAAGGCGCAGTGATGGCAGGTGGAGTAAGACAGTGACCGAGTGGCGTCCAAGGACTGGACGACGAAGTGGTCGGTCGTCCGGCGGCGAGATGGGCGGACGATATTGTTTTCATCGGGGGTCGAACCTGGTGAGGATGGCACAGGATCGTGGAGTTTCAGGCTTTCACGTCCTAGCCTACTGCCTTGTCACCATCGAGTCGGTCCGGCCGGCACTCAAGCGCTGGCTCGGGAAAAGGCACGGCGCCCTGTCGTTTCGAGTGACGCAGGTGCTCTCGGGGTATGGCACAGGTACTTCGGGAAGTACCTGTGTCCAATAAACAGGGAGCCGGACGCCCGGTGTCACCACTGCGTCGACTGCCGGGAGGACACAGCATGGCATACGCTGGCAGAGTGTGCCGCTTGGGAGGAGCCGCGCCGTGCCCTCATCTCAGAAGTAGGCAGTGACCTATCGCTGCCGGCCGTAGTCGAGTCGATGGTCGGCAGCGAAGAGTCCTGGGACGCGGTGGTTTCCTTCTGCGGAACAGTCGTCTCGCAGAAGGAGGCTGCGGAAAGGGAGAGGGAGATCTCATCCACTCACCCTTCCTGCAGCAGGAGCACTGGGCTTCGGCGGAGGGCGGATAACGCCCTCTTCCAGCCCCCCTAAATGGGTCCAGGGGCGACAGACTCGGGGACATCTGTCGCCTCCTACACATCAGGATCCAAGGTCGACGTCGCGGGGGGAGTCAAACACCTCACTCCCCCCCCTGACCCGAGGAGGCCCGCAGCGGCGGGCCGGCACCAGACGGGGGTTGCGGAAGGATCGTACGTTTCCGCCGTGGTTCACCGGGGTGGTAAGAGTCTGACAGACCCCGCCGCCCGCCCCGGGACAGCGGGCATCTATGAGAATTTTTCACCACGGATAGAAGAAAAAAAAAGGTGCGTGGAGTTTGGCGCATGAAAAGAAAGGCCTATCCTCAGTAGTAGATGAAGTCGGGCTGTGGATGGTGATGGTGATAAAGTGTGAAACGGGGCTTCGCCCGCGTGTAGGTGGAAGTTATTCCACGTGATAAATCCTCCTATCCTATAAAGTCCTATCTCCTAACCTGGGTCATGGTTTACTTGTGTGGCGTAAAATGGTAAAAGATATACAGACAGATAAAAAAAATAAACTTTCGCATATGATATTAGTATGGATTAAATTAAGTATAAGTATGGAGTTTTAAAGGGGATTGTCCATTTTCTATAGGACTTTGGCCACTCGTAAACAAACAGTTCAGCTAATAGTATGTGATTGATTTAATAGCTCATATCAGTAAGAATGAGTCTATAAACCTAGTTTTGTATCAAGATGTAGATTTAGATACTTTTTTAACATTTAATTGATCCGTATCCGATTCCGTAGGTGTGCCAGGTTCAACGTAAATACAAGGTTCGGGGTCCATAGAAGTGCGAGGGTCGTCAAGAAGGGAAGAATTGGAATCCATATTAACAAAAAACCAAAGTAGTCGTTAAAAAACTCACAAAAACAACACTCACGATGCAAAGAAACAAAGCCAATGTCATGCCAATGTTAACTGTCATTTTGACAAATTGACACAATATTTTTAAGCACCGTGTTGCCATAAAAAAAGCAATTCTATATCGATCCATTCGAAATCGATCAAAATGTTATAAGTTCTCCAGAAATAATGTATAAAACGTCAGTTTATAATTTTTAATGTCCTAAATCGTTTATTAGCATTTTTACTATCTTCTCTATCTTCTCTTCTTATGTAATTTAACGAAAACTATGTTAAATACAGTGGTGAGATTGCATTGTATTTTAAATCGATTTTAATTTGTTGTTTTAACGAATTTTGGTTTGGCAACACCGAAACCAAATCCAAAGTCGGAACCGTGCGTTTCACGAAAGAATTCCCTTCGCCGTAATGTTGGCACCATTGCTTTTCATTGAAGGTAAAACAATTCTTCAATGAAAAGCAATGGTTCCAACATTACGGCGAAGGTAATTCTTTCGTGAAACGAATTTTAGATCAAATCAGATACTAAAAAAAAAAAGATTTTTTACAGTGCTAATTGATACAAAGTTATTTCATCAGATAATTACTAAAATATAATTTAAAATAATGGTAAATTACTTTTTTGCATAGCATCGTGTTTAAAAATGGCCAGGTTTAGACAATGCCCTTTCCTTCCGTACGACGCCGTCATTTTACGACCCGCACGATGATACCCATATAAACAGATAATTGTTCACTTTGAAAGTTTGCTAGCGGAAAATTTGAGTAGGTGAAGTGAAAGCTACTAATGTAAACATTTCATAAAAATATGCGGTAGGTACTCGTATCTCAAATTGAAACTTTTGTCAACACAGACTGATGATCAAGTTCGAGATGTATACCTTGGGGCTTTTAAGAGAGCTGCATTCATCCACTAGATGTGTCTGAGAGGCGGTGAATGCCATTTTCGACGGAGGTATGAAAAGGAAAAAGCGCTTTGCGAGCACCTGTGTATGTATTCATTCTTTTGTTTGCCGGGGGCGGTCGAGAGCGCGGCGAGGCGCTCGCACGCTCGCTGCGACTAATTTTAGGATAGATAGGTATTCAATACAATATTGTATACACCTATCTGAATAATGTATTAGATATCTCTTATTTACATAACAGAATATGTCGTTTTCGACAGGCTACATAATGCGAAAAGAAATAAACATGTTTCGAAAACGAATTTGTGTTTCGAAACAATTATGTAAATGTTGTTCGTATTTATTACGTGTTTTTTGTAATTGATTGAATTATATTGAGAAGGATACAGGGAAAGAAGGATCATTGTCGATGTTTGGTATCTAGACTAAATTCAATCTATCATTATGATGATGAGGTACGTCATTAGGGTGTGTAAAAGATTGAAAATTTGAGAATTTCAGATTAGGCTTATCATTAGCTAAGACGGCGTTTGCCGTCATTTCAGCTAGTTTCAGGCACATATGCACATACGAGTATGTAATTAGACTGCGGCAACTTTGCAGATGTAGAGCTTTGTAGGAAAAATGCAAGTATCAGATAAGTATCTATATTATTTTGTGCCAGGCTTTCTAAAACTTCCTTTAGTATTCACTGTGCTACGATTAAATTACAAACTTTAAAGAACTACTTCTAAACACCTTTTCGACTCTTAAAGAGGCTCAATGAAAACCTTCGCGTTTTTCAAGAGAAAGTTGGGGTCCGGAGAGACATTTAGCTCTGGTGTGCACTTGTGCAGGTAAACCAGAAAAGGTGTGCGCTTCGATAATCTCGTGTTTCCGACTTAGTACGAACGTCGCGCCACAGAGTAACTTAGCCTCTTTGATGGACAGAGCATAGGATCTAAACTTTGTACTGCCGCGTTATATCTTAGTGCACTTATCATTGCAAGTTCGTAGAATAAAATACTCTTTGTTATGTACACCATATAAATTAAAGATATAATTATAGAAAATTTACAAAGGGTGACACAATGGGCGACCTTATCGCTAAGAGCGATCTTAAAGACAATTTTGGTTTGTATGAAGTATTCTCTTTGTACGGTCCCCTTCTCTGGCCGTACCGCATACAGTTGTTAATTTCAAAGTTTGTAACCATGGTTATACAAAATAGGTAAGTATTTCTATGGTTGTAATTACTCTATATTAGATCTCATAATCGTGCGTTCTTATTTTCCAAATTTAAACGATGTTTGCCGAAGCGCATACTTTTGCTGGGAGATATATGCTTACAAGGTTTTATGTGAACAGAGCGCGATATTGCACGAGGACTCATGACGATAATATGCTCCCGTAAATGTGTTATGTTTTAAAATTTATCCCACCTCTTTCGTACTTAGTAATAATGCTTCCTCCTCCAACCTAGTAAGGCAGCTTCACACAATATATCCGGAAAAGAATAATTATGTGAAACAAAATGGTTCATGGTATTTTGTCCAAAAACTTCACGAATATGTGTTACTGGAAATGTGTACAAAATAAGCGTAAAAACGATACGCGCACGTGGACATTTGTCGCCGTTATCACATCCGTTTTCTTTGTGTCCCTAGAATAAATATTAACAAGGCAAATAATTTTACCGAAAACTCGAAGGAGGCTACTTTTGTATACTGACAAACGAAACTTCGAGCTCCGCGCTGAAGGTTCGACGGCGCAAATTGCTGCCAACGGGAGAATTACCATCAACAATAGATAAGTACTAGCTGCAGTTATTATCCGGTGAGTTTCGCTGCGAAAAAGCATCTGGCTTGTTGTTGAACGAGGATACTCGTTAGCGTGAGGCAAAATGCCTTATGTTAATGAGTTGGCTGTAAAAGGGATGGGGGGTTCATTACCGCTGGGTAATGAGGCCCCCCGCCTCCCCGCACCTACGTGCCACATGTTACAAACTACTTACTTACTTATTTAATTACAACTGATTACATTCAATTACACTTTAAAAAAAATTAATTATGGAGTGTGCTACGCGCGTACTACGCCGTAGCGTGCTTAATGTTGACAGGTTCATAACATTTTCTACATTTTACCGCATCCTTCAGATTTCCAATCGTATGGCTTTTTTATATGTTCGTATACAAAGAAGGATTCGATTGACTGCAGTCGTTAATAAATGTCAGTAACTGATTCAACCATTGCAGTTTATCGGAAATGTTCGCGCGTGTCAATATTCATAGTCTTTTATTGCCAGATTAAATGCTTCTGTGAAAATGAAACTGCCTTTTTAAAGTGGCAAATATTTACATGTGCCATATTCCTGAGTTTTTGTAAACAATAAAGCGACGGCGTTTCCAAACCGTTTCAATTTTGGAAGTGTGGATTTATTTCCAATTTTATTGTGGAAGTAAAAAGACATTCTGCATTATTGCAAACGCGACTCAAACATAAGATAGATATCACAAATTGTCACTATATTGATGTTTATGTATTCAAATGTTCTATTTATCTAGCATATTACAGCTTGCTCATAGAACGAAGCATACGTAATCAGCAATTTGACTTCATAGGGCCCAATACATTTTTATAACATGAAAATTGGAATTCCATCGGGCATACTTTACATCATTATGGATATTGAAGTAACCCTAACGATTATCTTTTATGGACTCCGACTTTTTGTCGGTGATTTTTTTTACTTTAAAGAGTATTGAACAACCATAATGATTTAAGAATAATACTGGCTGGAAAAACGTTGCTATCTAAACATTTGCCTCGCTCCAAAGCTCTGAAAAAAAGATTTAAATTATATTACTTTGCTAGTTTTTTTTAAAGATGTTTCATTTTGCGTCCAATGGGCCTAAAGATTCCCGCAGACAGGCGCGATGCGATTCTGAGTAGAACAATTTCCATGAAGTATTCATAGAAATTGTGTCGCATCTCGTCTGTCTGCGGAAGTTTTAACACGAATGTGCAAGTACTTAATGTAAATTCAAACGATTTTAGAATTGTAAATGGTCGTTACGCGCATAATATTTACTTAGTTTTAAGACTTTAGTCATATTTCTGGGTAGTATTGATTGCGCTTGTCGCAAAAAAAAATCGACCAAATTTACATTATGTCGTGCGTTCGTCCCCAACACGAACGCATCTTTCCTCTGATCTTTCCGACTTTAAATTACTTTCATTAATCTACTTGTGACAAGGACAATACTGGGACTAAAATACAAATATAATAATTCCGTCGCAGACTCACAAAATATGTAAATAGCTTCATTTACATTTATATATTTAAGTTCTTCGAAGTGAGGGGAACAAAGTGAAAAAAAACTTTTACGCCAACGACTTTTTAATTTCCCTGATTCGTTTCTGAGTAACTTGTAATTTGTCTAATTAAGTGCATGACGTAATAGCGTGACGTCACTGTATGCAATCACTCACGTTTGGTCTGTTTGTTTGTTAATCGGTTTCGAAGATTTGCGATTCTTAAGCATAAAAAAAACCAAACACTAATATTGCCGTTTTACAGTAGTCTCTCGAGAATCTATATCTAGATATATCCTGCATACATATTTTAAATTAAAGTCGCTATTCGTGTCAGCCTGTGTGACCGCATTGTTCTTCTAAACTTCGCAACGGATTTTGATGCGGTTTTCACGATCATTTAGATAATTTATTCGGTAAGGTTTATGTGTTTATAACATTCATATTAGTTACTAATCTATACCTTTTATATAAAATTCAAAGTCCTCACTGACTGATATATTAACGCACAACCTAAACCGCTGGTCCTAGAGACATGAAATTTAGAGGGTGTGTTCTTTGTGAAGAGTAGAAAGGGTTTTTCGAAATTCCACCCCTAAGAGGCTGAATGGGGGGAGGGTCAAATTTTACGCGGATGAAGTCGATGCAGGAGCTGGTACAGAATATAAAGAAATCTCGATGTTCTGTCACGTCGTAAAAACCGTGCGAAGCCGGAGCGGGTCGCTAGTAATTTATAATTTGTTCGACATCCCGCCCTAGTATGCGGATATTAGGTACATAATTTTCTCTTTCACAGGTGCAGAAATTAATTTTAGAAAGACTGAAAACAATGTTCTTTTAATACCAATTAGTGTGTTCTTTTCATAATCTTACTCCAAGGAGGTGGAGTGGATTTGTCTTAGGGGACGACGCCTACGAAGTTATAAGACCCAGGAGTTTTCTTGTACAGCCGCGCGATGTCGCGTCGGAATGAGCTCCGTCCCTTTCTTTTAAATTCACCCAAATCCCTTTCTCTTCAAATATAAAGTACAATTTAGTTCAGTTCGGAGATTCTACTCCCCAAGTTTTAAACAAATTAAATGTTATTTAATGTAATTGCGGGAAGCGTACTTTGTTGGGTCGTTAATGCTCCAAACGTGCCAATTGTGGGCTCAATCGAGTAAAAAGTGTCGTTTAAGGACATTGAAATCTGTGGCTTTATATACATTGTCACTTTCAAGACAATGTATTGATACTACTTTATTTAGGTATTATTTGTATTGCATTAAATGTTAATCCTACAGTCTTTAATTAGTAAAAAGACGACACACAGTATTTATTATTAAAACGTTATGCAGAAGTAAGAAAATACATTTTTTTTTACAATTCATCCAGAATACTGCATTAGGTCTGCCTTTGTACTTTACAAAGGCGGACTTAATGCAGTATTCTGGATGAAGCAATAAAAAATAGGTAGTTAGATACTTATAAGTATAAAAAAAACTTCTTAGGCTACTCTCGGTTGACTAGCACAACTAAGTATTAAGGCTGCTTCAAACAGGCGCGACACGCGATATAATCGAGCGCGAAACAAATACACCGCTCGTTGTGCGACTTGGGTGCCTTTGTGTCGCGCGCGATTTTATCGTGTATCGCGCCTGTTTGTAGGAGCCTTTAAGCGAAGATACAAGATAAAGACTTGATACAGTTGGTGTTTATCTTCCTTCCTAGAACATTAAGAAAGTCATTAAAGCTCACAAATGCCTATATATAACACAAAGATAACGCCTTATGTTTCCCGAGACAGCAACGGTTCAATGATTAATGAATAGCTGTACGAAAGGAATAACTTACATAATCAGTCTATAACGTTTCCACTGCTGGAACACAAGCCTCCTCTCTGTGAGAGGGAGTGGGCCACGCGGGCCCAGTGCGGGCTGGTAGATGTCACATGGCTTCGAATATTTGGTTCTAGGATATCGGTATCCTCACGATGTTTTCCTTCACCGTTTCGGTTTCCAACGAATAACTTATTCGATAATATTTATTCAGGAACTACAGCTTTGAATATATTTTGTTTTATAACCTAGGCGAAAAAAGAGGTGAATATTTAGAAAAATATTTGTTCGCAAAATTCCTTCCGTGATACACACGAGTAATGCTGTAACCGAACAAATAAGTTTACGGTCTGTTCCAGAATTTATTCGAATCGAATGTATTCGATCAAAAAGCTAGTGTTAGTTGTTTTGGAAGGCTGTGTTTGTGAGGGCCTGTCGCCGCAGAGTCGAGACTCGCGGCACCTCGCCAACAAGCCACCGCGCCAGTGTCTCGAGCGCCTGTACGACACATTTGAGATCACCACTTAAAGTGATATAGTGTTCTATTAATTTTATACGACATTTTCTTCTAGGTTTTTAGACCATCGCTTAAACAATGCTTGAACTACAAAATACGGAAAACTCTATTACATACATATTATTCTCTTTAAAATAACGTGTTCGTGTTTTATAATGCTGATAAAATACCTGCTTGTATCACCGAAAGCACATTTCCTCCAGCTATAAAGCTACTGAAATACGTAACGTCTTGGAAAATCGGAACACCTGCCGACCATAACTTACTCGTAGTCGTATCTACATTTTGTTTCCAGAGATACAGAATATATTCCTTTTCTTTTTGCTGCTCGTTCGACTGTGATGGTCACACGGATGTCCCGCAGTTTATAAATATTATCAAACTCCTGAAATTCATCTGTAACCATCTCCAACGTCAAAAGGTGATTGACAAAATGTATAAAAATGTGTTATTTTGTTTTGTTATTTTAATATGGTTATCTACGGCTTCCACTTGAACATTTTGTTCACCATTTTATCTTTTACTAGCTAACCCGGTGAGCTTCGTACCACCTGAGAATCAATAAATACAAATTGTATGAGAAAATGAATTTATCTTCATTATTTTTTTCTTCGTGAACTTTTCTCATGTTTTAATAGTTATTCTGCTATTTGGGGCGGAAACAAATCCAACAAATCAAAGATCATATAAATCGATCCAGTCGTTCTTGAGTTATAAATGGTGTAACTAACCCGACTTTGTTTTATTTCTATAGATAGATAGATTAATCTACGATCGTTTTGCCTTGACTCTGCAAGATAGTTAGTATAGTTTATAATGTAAAACTGGGATTATTTCAAGGATTAGATCGTTACAGTGAGCGGTAATCAGCGCCAAGGGGCGAATAGTTAGAGTACAACTTTAGAGAAAGGCAGTTAAGGTAAAACCTTGTAATCCGTAGACTATCTCTGCCTGTTAGTTCAGTAGTTACCCTAGATTCACCTGTTAATTTAAAACGTTAAGCCCGTAACGGCCGTTTGCACATTTTCATTACAAATCTTTAGTTACGAGTGATACTGACCAAACAGAAGATTGTACAACCAGAGCGGAAAGCTGTTTGAAATTCGTTAACATTAGAATAAAGGTGACCACAAGTAGGGATGGGACACGCGTGGCTATGATTAGCAGCCGGGGTCGCAACTTGAGCATTATTGCAGGCTGTGGCCGCGGGCGTGGCCGCGTGACTGCCGGCCACGTCCTTCCGCCACCTGCTACATTATGCATGTGTCCACTTTGTGGCCAGCCTCCAAAACACTGTTTATACTGTTTGCATAATAATAACAGGTATTTATACTTTCGTGGAAATGGGGGAAATAGGTGTTGTGGAAAATATGGTGTTTCCACCATTGATTACTAAGCTCTACATTTTCCTGTTATACAGACGCCAGCACATCAATATACCCGAAACTGTCAAATTTTCCCAATCAACTTTGAACATTATGCTTTAGCGATAAAGTTGAAAATCTAATAAAGAAATTTGACAGATTGTAATAGTAGCTTGATGTGCTGGCGTCTGTACATTGTATGTAAAGGCATTATCGTTACCATTATCAGCAACATTTTAATAGCCCAGTTAAGGTGAAACATTGAAAAAATATGGTTTTTCTATTTCATGTAACTTGTTAAGTATGTGGAATAGGGATTTAACATTTTGGTATATGTTTGTTGACTCTTTGGATTCAATTAATGTTTCTCGATACAAAAAAATTGCAAAGTTATATCTATTTTTTTTTTACTTTTTTGACATCGGCGTAACGCTTAAAAGTTATTCAATGGCATTTACTTTAAAACATAGAGAATTCATATCAAAGTTTACTCAAAGTAGTATTAAATTTAATTTATTTATTTTGTTAAAAAAGGAGTAAATTCGTTTTGGCACATACGTCGTTTTATTCCGAGCGCACGCACATTATAGTAGCATCATCATCCCCGTACGCAAAATACGCGCATTTACGTGGAGTTGCGGACACCAGCCCGTATTACCTATTACCTATCATCACATTATAGCCATCTCTCTTCTTTTGCGTTTCTAAAGTAATTGCATCACTTTCGCTCGCTTAGTATATCAGTCGCTACGAATTATTTTCTTCTTCAGGGAAAAAAAAATCAGCTGTTCCCTATATTTATGTTCGCATAACTCGTCGAAATGTAGGGAACTTATTACAGGTTATCTTTGTTGCAATTAAAGGTTTGTTCCCTTAGTAAAAGTTGTTTATAATGATGAGTACAATGACCCCTTAAGAGGTTTTGCGTTTTTTCAATAACACCCTGTATATGTACAATACAGGGTGTATGTATATACCATATACCTATGCGGTCAAAATGTATGGAACAGCATTTTTTTTAATAACAAAAGAGAAGAAAAATTTCAAGGTTTTCAGAATCATGCACTGAATCCATTGTTACAGTTTGTACGTCGACGTTGCTGCCACCCTGTATTCTTAATGAAACCTATTTCATGAGCTTTAAGTAGTAGCAGAATATTTTACAAGTGTTCAATAATTTATTTTCCGTTGGGCAAATTCTTAAGGTCTTACAAAAATATACAACCACGATCGTTCGGTTACGAAATGGAGGAAGTCTGTGTCCAGACATAACCCGACTCACTGTCAAAATGGCGATACTAAAAGTTCAAACATGTTTTAAGAAGTTTAAGGGCCTTTGGGGGTTTTCCTTCTTTTTTTCTCAGTTAGTTTTAATCATGATCTGGCAGTTTGAGTAATTTATGCAACCTACCCAAATTACCTTTCTTTGGGATAGTTCGTCGAATCGTTGAGTTGAGCTGCACGATTACTGAAAAATGCGTGCACTGATTGGACAGGTCTACTCAGTCTGTGTGGTTCTTTCCTCAAAAGGCTATTTCAGACATCAATCTACATGGTTTTCATATGATCTGACCAAGATTATGTCTAGACTGTTAAACAGACTATGACCTCTATTTTTCGACCTTTCTTCTCAGAGTGAAACGCCGACTTCATCTGTTTTAAAAGTATGGTTGACGTGTAAAAGTATTTTTACAAACCTACTTACAAAAATAAAATAATTTATCATTTACTTTAACATTGTTCACAACTGAATTTAAAAAAAAAAAAAAAATTTACTATATACGAGAAAAATAATCTGGAAAGAAAACCATGTTCTTGTAATTATCGTTGTTATTTACGTAAGTTAATTTTTTAAATATTTTACTTGAAAATATATTTCGTAGGTACCTACCTACTGAGTTTATCAGTCGGTCCACGAGGTGGACCGACGATCTTGTGAAAACCGCAGGAACCCGT
The DNA here is from genome assembly GCA_927399505.1 of Luperina testacea. Taxonomy (NCBI): domain Eukaryota; kingdom Metazoa; phylum Arthropoda; class Insecta; order Lepidoptera; family Noctuidae; genus Luperina; species Luperina testacea. The sequence continues at coordinate 13,402,287 of OV656756.1, forward strand.
TGGATACGAGAAGCACAGAACCGGTCGAAGTGGAGGTGCTTGGGGGAGGCCTATGTCCAGCAGTGGACGTTTTTCGGCTGAAATGATGATGATGACCGAGTTTATATGTTTGATATATACTTAATATAATTCTGTAAACCTCTGCCTCCCTTATATCATTATATTTTAATACTTATGTTTATTATCTTTTGAGTAATAAATATTCTTTAACCGCCTCTAAAAGTCATCTAAAAGCTACGTACTTATGTAAAAAAGGCCCGAGTAAATATATATTTGTGTTGAGTCTCATATTTCCGTATGTGGATAAACGTAGGATACACAGATATGCGTGAATTTGCGGCACAAATATTTACCCCTAAGGCTACGCACCATGTTTTTTATTGATATGAATTATGGTAGATGGAGAGTCAAAATTTGCTACCCTTGCTTCAGTTAAAAAATGCTAAGATTGAACGGAGTGTTATTCAAATATTTTTGTTAAATCTGTTAGTATTTTGAATTTTGAATAAAAATATCTCGCTATACCTAGGTGTTTTTTTTTCAGTGAATACAATTTCTTAATTATATGTATCTGAATGGCAAAGTTTCTAGTGAACCAGAAGCATTTTAACTTTAAGATGAAAAAAAAATCCATGATGACTGTTTCAAATAGCATCTAAGCAAGAAAATAATAAAAACGTCCAATCCCAAACGCAACAAGGGTATCTTCAGGTCATCTCTACTTCTACGCGGTACGGCAAACTGCACTCGACAACTCTTTTCCCACTCACTATCGGATTAAGCTCCATAAATAGGGATTACCTTCATATACGATGTGTTTACTGTTCCTCATAACCATTCCTATTAGGACTATACAGTAAGACTTAACGCCAACATTTATCAGCAGGTGTTTTATCTAGGTATCCTTTTAATTTCTCTTTCAGCTGCGCTCGTGAGGACATTTATTTCACTTCTCTGGCACAATTTTGCAGTTTTATTGTAGCAATATCGGATTAGACCCGCAATAGACGCTTTGGATTTTCGAATAAAAGTGAACAGAACGATTGCAATCACAAACGTAACAAATGTACAGAAATAGAACGAGAATAAATTCGATTAATAAGGTTGAAGCGGTACTTTATTAGTTTTAGCGTGTGGAAGGGTTGTTTCTTATCGTAATAATAAACTTGTCCATTCGATAACGAACGTTATGAGCTAGGATCGTCGATGCGTCGTCAATTACCCGCGGCATTGCTCTTGACAGTTGGGAATTGACTGCGGAAAACATTACTTGCATACGTCCCGGGTTAGAGGAGAGACTATAAATACAAACAACGTCTGAAGACGCTTCTGTCTCCAGAGTAATGTAAGGGAAACTTATCCAGTTAAACTTTCCAAGCCATTCGGGTGCCTGCTGTGTGGCTTCACTTAAAAATTTCTTTTGTCTCGATCGCCAAGTAAAATCGTGGTAGCGTGACCATTAACGTATTTTGTAGTAAAATACGGCTTAAATACCACTACTTAACTTGTATGGCTCCTTACCTAATGTTTCCGGGCACGTGAATGTGTTTTTCTTCAAACTGAAACTTGCCTTGCTAAGTACAATGTTGTTTAATGTCTCTTATCGAGAAGTTCTGGTTCGTGTCCCAAATACTATTCAGCGAACAGTAAGGCTTATACTTTAATCTTCAAGACTTTTCGTAGATAAATGTAAATCGTTCCCATTCATTCTTTTTCTTCATGGCCGTCTGAGGGCTTATAAAGAAAAATCTTTTCATTTCCTTTTCTCGCTTATGTTCTATATATCATCCCTAGCCTTTTCCCAACTATGTTAAGGTCAGTTTCCAGTCTAACTGGATGCAGCTGAATACCAGTACTTTACATGGAGCGACTGTCTATCTGCCCTCCACAACCCAGTTACTATACCCTTGGAAAGACTGGTTGTCAGACTTTCGGACTTCTGAAGACGTTCATCACACAATCGTCTTCTCCAATGTCCCACTCACCACACAGACTTCATTCACTCTTCCTTCTTCGTTCAGTCTATCTCTCTGTGGAATGCGCTCCCCCAGGAAATCAGGATGGCAACCAGCCGATTATCCTTTAAAGTTAAGTTTCGCGAGCACATTCGCAAGAAGCTGGCAGTATCATCACAACGGTAATATTTTCTCATTGTTTGTCTTATTTCTTTTTAATAAGTATGTAGTATTCATACTCAATACTCAATACTTTTATTGCATTCCACATGTAGGTACATGTATATTTATTTGCGCTTATATTTATATGTAACTAGGTACATAATATATTATATTAACAGTTTTAATGGGTTTATGCGTATCTTTATATTTAAAATATTTATTCCTCAATGTTCATGATTGCACCTACCACTTTTTGTCTCTGCATCATCCGAAAGTTTACTAGTAGAAAATGCCTATGGCATTAAGTCCGCCTCTGTACATTTATGTGCTTGAAGTATTAAATAAATAAATGACAGCCGGGACATGCTTTCCGAGGCACGAAGGGGTCTTAATAGTACGTAAAGATGGTCACCCGTCCACGAACTAACCGCGGCAAGCGTAGCTTAACCTGATCGATCTGCGGCTGTTGTATTTAGCCACAAGCCCCACTTATGTTCTATATATATAGGTACATTAATGTTGTTTCTATATATGTACTAGGTAAACATTTAATTTTTTACAATACGAAGTCGCGAAAGAATCAAAACACGACTAAAAGACATTTCGTTTTTCCGCGCACAAACGACAAAAGAAAAATATGGAAGAAACCTTCTTATAAGCCTGCTAATGACATGATGTGACAGACGGAGCTGTGCGATTGGCTATTAATCACCAGCACTCAGATGTCGATTCAAGATGCCTGCGAGAATTAATTGCACAACTACATCACGTGATTGTTGTAGGTACCTATCTATCTGTATCAATATTAATAATAAAGCTGAATAGTTTGTTTGTTTGTTTGAATGCGCTAATCTCTGGAACTACCAGTCGGGTTTCAAAAAAATCTTTTTGCATTAGATAGCTCAATTCTTGAGGAGGCTATAGGCTATATAACATCACGCTATGACCCTTAGAAGCCGAGCAAAAAGAAAAAAATCAGAAAGATCGCTAAGCGAGCGAAGTAATAGCGCAGGCAGGCGATGCGATGCGATCAGATGGGTCGGGGTAATAAGAAATTTTACGCTGACGAAGTCACGGGCAGAAGCTTGCAATAGATACGTATGTTAGGATATTAACATTATTGTTTCGCGAACAATAACTTCCCCTCATAAAGCATTCTATTACAAGTTATTTGGCAATAAATATTATTGGGCTGATTAAGTGCTAAAAGATATAACTAACAGATTCCTCGCTGAAATTTTAGCATAGATAACGAATATGCTGTAAATCACTGAAATGAAAATTAATACCGGATTGCGGTTATAACCGTTTCACGCCTACCATATTCCAGCCTCGTAATAAGTGGTGTACAGTACCCGGCGATAAATATTGCATATCGACCTTTTTACACAAAACCATTTTATACAAAGAATAAAAATAATTATCAAAAGAAGCAAATCATAATTGTTTTAACAGCTCCTAATAGATACCGGCCTGTTTGTATTTCGTGCGACAGAGATAACGCTCTACGAAGTCGAAATTAGCCAATTGTCTCTTTCCAAAGGTCGATGTGCAATATTTATCGCCGGGTACTGTAGCTCACTGAGTTATTGAAGTTCTCGTTAAGCATATAGCTGCTAGAATAGTAGGTAATTGTTGTAGAATCCACGCAATAAATAGCGTCGTTCCCGCTGCCAGGCCGGCGCCTCCCGGGAAATTATTGACGTTTTCCGACGAACAAATTGCAATGTTGTTGCAAATCAACGTCCACACTACAGTTTTGCCAACATTTTTTTATGCGAACTACTTTAGTTTATTTACTATGCATATAAGCTAGTGCCCTAGCGTGTTGTGAATGTTCTATGCTACATAGCAGAAGGTACATTAGCACTATAATTTATCTATATGCTCGGTAAAAGCTTATAATATATACAATGTATTATTTTGTCGGGGCTTGTTTAAGTATCTGTTCATTTTAATAGCAGAAGCCTTGTTTTAAGTACAATATGAAAAGTAAAGGTAACATCAAAGCCTCATTAAACCCATCTGTGTGCAGGTCGGACGACATTCGGAGCACGTGTACCTACACCTAGCTTATACTCTACAATTTATTATTAACCAGTTGCGCCCGCGCTTTAACCCGCATAATCGCTCGATCCCGTGAGAATATCGGGATGAAAAGTATTATGTGTCCTAATTCAGGTCATGGTCTACCCATGTGGTAAATTTCATACAAATCCGTTTAGACGTTTTGGCGTGAAAGCGTTACAAACCAATTTACATATAAAAAAATAAATCTTTTCTCTTTATTATAATATTAGTTTAGATTAGCTGGAGAGGAGATTAAGTATGCAGAGATGTCAAAACTAAAATGATGCAGGATTCCTCCAGTCTATGCTGAAATAAAATTCACGTCATCGTGAGTAATAAAAAGTAGGAATGTCATCTAATACAGCGGGTGAGTTGAAGTGGCCACCCGCTAGTCACGCAACGGCCAAGATTAAGTGTGATAAATGTGACAAACACGAGAAAAAGTATGTTTGGACACTCGGTGGCGGAAGCAAAAAAATAAAAAGGAACCCTTGTAAACTTTAATGCACCTATTAGATCTCTGTTTTAAAAATAAAATAACCGAGCAAATAACTCATATCCCAGCGTTTAAATAATTTACATTTCAACTTAATGTAGGTGTTTTGGAACGGAAACAGAACAGATTGGACACTGTTTAAATAAATAATGACTTTTATGTATCGACTTTAAAATGTATAATGAGCTACATCAGCGAATGACTGTGCATGAATGAGGCGGCTCGACGGATGCCGATCGATACCGATTAAGTGAGGACCACGGCGACTTTCTGCTAGCTGAAGTTGCGGCCGCCAACTGCCGCCAAACTAAACTAGCTAATGTAATTGAAACTGACGTTTCCGCGGTAATCATTACGTCACTTCACTACTATGCTGTTACTCAGACACCCCCAGTCTTAAGCCATTAAGAACTTTTCGTTTTGTTTGTTAGGGCAATTTAAGTCGAATCGACTTAGTACGTCTGTAATATTTTTCTAAACATTTTCTCGTGTAATTGACTCATAATGGATGTTTTGTCTTGCAACCGCGGTCACACAAGCGAACACGAAATGCAACTTGGTTGTATCTATGCAAATTAAATTAGCTTTTCGTGTCTGTGTGACTGACGCAACGAATTTTGATGCGGTTATCAAAATCTCTTAGAGATTCTTTCTTCTTCTCTTCTTAGTTTACCTATTCCAGAAGGTTTATGTTTTAAGTAAGTACATAAATATTAAACTTACATAATATAATAAAGAAATTTCGATGTTTTATCAAGTCGTAAAAACCGTGCGAAATAGGGACGGGTCGTTATAAAAATTGTACAGTTAATAATAAACTGTACAGTTTCGTTAAGTTGTGTCCTGTTACTGCCAAGAGTTCAGTGTAACGTGAAAAGTGGCTTGAATATAATAGTCCTCTTAACCCCACTGCGAGCTACTTAAATAAATTGTAACTGTGTCGTGCAACATTGTTGAAATTAAGTTATGTGAGTACGGAGTTAGTATATCCACGATGTTTGTGTGTGTCGGGCTCATACAATTAGACTAACGTCATTATGGTGCGAAGTCACGGAAACCGCATAATATTGTGTAAAGGGGGGACAAAGTGGACCGTGATTCTTTGTTACCGCTCGCTTTTGTCAACCTAGACATAGATTAATCGTTAATTCTACTCCAGAAGAACTTCTCTAACAAAATGAGAACCGAACTATCATTTTTACAACAAAAAATTATTCGTTAAGCCGGATAGGTGATAAATTATGCGAACAGTGTAACAAACAAAGGACAACAAAGGTATTGTTTTAAAACTAGTGTAGTTGTAAGTTTTAATATTGTGTAAAAGCGAGCTGAAACTTCCAGCATTTTCCGTAAATATTACACCATTGGAAGTAGGTTATCGCAATAAACTATTTTTTATTATTATTTGACCTAAAAAAGTTCACCGCAATCAGTGTAAAACAAAAATAAAGTATAATTAAGTTTCCGTGAATATTGTCGTAAAGTGTAGGGACCTAACTACGTACAGAGGGAGTCGTAATTGTTAGGTGTAGCGATGCCTCCACTCCACTAACGAGTGAAATAAGTTAGCAATTTGCCGATGTATCTGCTTAATTGACTGCGATCATTAGTGCATCGCATGTCTTTTTCAGATTTATTTGAAGTATAATGTAGTCAGTTACGACATTATGAGGAAGCGACCAACTACCTGAACGGTATTATCGACGAGTCATTGTTTACATACAAGTTTCGTGCAGGTCGGGGTATATAGAACATGTTGCATGTTGGAACATTTTCTTTTTCATGCCATTAGCTTTAATGTAGATATAAATTATAATAACAACGTTCCAAGAAAATGTGCGAACATTTTCCGATATTTCATTTCAGTAGGCGATAAATTGCTAAGTTCACCTATGAAATATTACCCTGAGAGAATCGGTGGAATGACTCTGTAGACTCTGGACCATATTATACTGGAGCTCATTTTAGTAAGATTGTACTGGATGTATTTACGCGAGCAGTGGCATAAAAAGCCATCTTATTAAAAAGTAAATTGAAATTGGAATATTGGGTGTTGTTTTTCATTGGTACCTGAATAACAGCTTGATGTTTTTTTGACAATATACAATGACTGTATGAGGGGTCTAAGAGGTATCGTATTACCGTGTAGATAACAGGGTTGTGGAAGCCATATAGGTAGTTGCTCCATGTAAATACTGGTATTCAGCTGCACTGGGTTAGACCTTACATAGTTGGGAAAAGACTAGGCAATTGATAATGATTGTATGATCACTAGTTAAACGACAGTCCTCTTTTATCAATATTATCTTTGGAATAAGCGTACGTTCGCCTTGCGCGAGTTTTTGCCCGCCGCATGACGCCAAAACTGAAATGTTTCGTTTCCTTGCTGAAAATGTAGGTATTTACATTTTCGAGAGAGACCCCAACAGCAAAAACGTAATATTTAAAAAGCCTAGAAACAAAGATCTTGAATTTTGAATACAAAGATTTAACTTAAATATTTGCGAACAGAATACTCACTTTTATGAATAAAACACGGAGCGCAGATTAAAAGCGATAAAACTAACGCCTGAAAAAGGTACGTACCTACCTACTATTCGAAAATTAAGTTTGGCGACCGTATTCCGAAACGGTTTGGACATTGCATGAAATTGGATGGTTTAATTCTCGTTTAAAATGGTCAAGTTTCGATCGCGTCTGCTTCATATTGCTGAGTAATCCTGCCTAACGAACTTATTACTTCAATAAAAGGCTATTAGGCTGAGCTAGGTATTTCGCGCTAGTTTCCTGAAAATTTTCGAACGGGACTCCCAATTGCGAGCCTCCGATGAATTTCCGGCGGCCGGCTCCATATTTCCGGGAAATGACGAAGCGTTCATATGTGCCGTAAATGAGGGCCTGATGGGAACCGACCTATATTAATGGGGGCCTTCGCGATCAGTTCAATATATTTAGGATAAAGATGGCTATGAATATTTCTCGTCACCAACACTGTCATCAATAATGATGATGTTCTGACAACTTGCGTATACTGTGCTTTAGTTTTATAATGGCAATCAATCATATGTATAGTATATAGCTTAGGATTTTAATTTAGGTTATTAGTTTAAGTTCTTAACTGCCGCATTAAGATAAACCCTGTAATGGTAGTTTAAACTGCTACAAAAACAAAAAAAAAATAGGCATATGATTTATTTTAGTGTATTTCTGCATTCTTCAGGGTCAAACTGTGGTTGGCTAGTTGGTTTTCGTTTTGTGAATATCCACAATTTTGGTCGTTTCGTTTCAGAGATTCAGAGAAGTGACTTTGTTTTCAGATGTTAGATTTATAATTGACTAGCTGACCCGACAGACGTGGTCCTGTTTTTGATTCGTAAGACACGTGGCGCCATCTAATTTCATAATAACTTTATTGTCATTTTCCTCGGGAACAGCACTTTTTTTCTAGATGAGAGGTACCATATGTCCACCTGACAACGTATATGCAAAATTTCAGAATGATCGGTTCAGTGGTTTAGGCGTGAAAAGGTAACAAACAAACTTACTTTCGTAAATATAATAGGATTTATGAACGCACATCGGTTTCTTTGCTACATTAAAAGTTCTAAGCGGATTATGTGAAATAAATACTGATGTTGCTTTACGGTAAATCTTTGAACTGTCTTGTAAATCACATGCCTTCCTATCTACTTTTATTTAAAAAATAAAAATGTTTGGTATAATTTTATGAACTTGTTTGAAAGTAGATATTTTACGATAGCAATATCAATAACTTATTTGTCTTGAAAACTTGCGCGAGCTCGGCGCTGTAGGTAGACGTGTCAACGCGCCACTTTTTATTCCACCAATAAAACAAGTATAATCTATTTTTGCGTGAAAGCTGCCCGACATAAAGATTATAAACATGTTACACAACGGATTTATTTTATTATTTATTGCGCTTCTGAAGAATCAAGCTTAGCTATGTTTATCTGCTCCATTAATTTCTCTAGATTAAACAATGTTTCAGAGTGGTTTATTTCATTAAACAGTCTCGGGGGCTGTAATAAAATGTCTTTTGAAGTGCTTATGAGCTTTTTGCGTCTATTTCAATCACGATTTACAGCGGTGTACTCACATGTTTTCCACAATTTGTTTCACAAACATTACCGCCCGGCGCCGGCGCTATCATTTCTCACAAGTTTCAGAACTACATAAAACTACCTTGTATAAACTTGAGAGATAGCGTGAGTAAGACACTATGACGCAGCACCGACCGGCTTCCTTTAACTTCGTCTTCAAGTAATTGCATTTATTTTGTGTGTTTAGTATCTATACGAGGGGAATGTTTGCGTTCATTCAATTTGCAGCGCGAAGCCCCTGAGGGCGGTAATCCCTGGCTTAGGCCTGTTGCGTCCTGCTTTTGATACTCTTCCGCGCATGACGCCGGCTCTCATCGAATTCTTTTTACTAATGTATGTGGCTTTGTGTGGTCCAGAGTTCATTGTTGGTCGGATTAATGACTTCATGCGGCTAGCCGCTTTGAACGGAGGCAGGCTTTGTCTTCCCCTATGTCGTGACGGTACAGATTGTTTAAAACCGCTCAAGGAATAACTTAAGACACATAGTCGCTATTACCAGCTACATTAATTTTTGTTCAAGACTGGTTTCGAATGTTCTTTCTAAACAAAACCACTTCCGCAAATAACAAATCAATATTTCATAATTACGGCGAGAACAATGGCTGCATACAAAAATGTACGATACATTTTCATAATGAGTGCGTGTAACTTCTCTGTTCAGCCCTCTGCGACCCAGAAAACGGGAGTTGCACTTTAATATAGCACGGTATGACGGTACTGAAGCGAATGCCGGATTTTCTATTCTCGGCCTTGTCTGTCAAGATTTATGTGTTGTGCCCCTTTAGGTTTTTGCAATATCCCGTGGTAGGTACACACCGCCGATTTGTTTTCTTTTCGGCTCAGCTTTTACGACTGTATTTTTAGTTCAAATGAGAGTATTGAATTGGAGTTGATGAAAGATGTTCTTTATAGACTGTTCTTTGGGAACTGTCTGTTATTACGAGATGTTTTTGTTGCTCGTGATTTTGTTCAGATTACGTGGCTTTTGTTAGCTGTCGACAGCTTTCAATCGGAATTATCAAAGGCGTTGATAAACACGACTTTTATGTTCGTATCTATCGTGGGGAAAAAAGCAGTGTGCATAAAATATAACCCAGTAAACTATCAGACGGGTATCTGTGTCAAGTTCACTTACAGGGAAAGCTGTCTGCGGAGCATTTCCAATAACTTATAAACAGCGACGGGAATTACTATTTGTAGCGAGGTAGGTCACGGTTACGCTGAAACGGGCTGCATTCAGATGACCCGACATACATATAGAGATAGATTTTATTACAATATTCTAGGAATTGTTTACCTGCTCTTTCAAAGGAATATTCCGCAGTTATTGATCGGTTAGTTTGCTGTTAAAGTTTTTCATTGGTGTTTTGGTGAAAGATATTGGTAGGACAATTGATTAATTTGATACTAAAACTTTATCAGACAATATGCATGATTACACGACCTTGACCTAAGTCAAGTAAACTTTCTCTAAAGAAAATCATTATGCATTTGCTTGTCATCAATATGTATTTAGCCTTATTGTCCTGTAATGACAGCCATAACTTGACGAGGTGTTTGATCGTTCAATGAAAGGATGAAACCCTCATTGCCATTATTGGCTATTATTGATGGTGACTGTTTACTCATGGGGCTGATGTTGTGTCATTTTTCAAACATGCTGTCGGCACCTACGCCTTGGTAGAGCGTATCCGAACGGGATGAATGATAATCAAATTATCATGAGCGACAGTAAATACAGATTTCTGTCTATATATTGTTCGTAGATCGAATTTGATATACCAATGATGGAAATGTTATTTTACAGTGATGTGTTTGGTTTATTCAAAGAAATTATTAATTCATTGACCAAAAAAGCGAAGGTATTAGTTTTATTTTTATGCCATGTGACGTTGTATTTAAAACGTAGGTATGTGCAAAAAATACATATGTAGATATTATCAAAGATATTTAAATATATTCATAACTTTCATGAAACACGTAAATATTGTTATGGTAAGAGTATACGTGGCCGGGTCTAGTCTTATCCCGGATGTATTGCTCGATACTACCTCTTGTGTTCACGTAGGTACATAAGGAAGTGTGAGTAAATCTATATCATAGCTATTTGTAGAAAGTGTTTTCGAACTGCTGGAAGCTGCTTGAGTTTGTATGTAGAATGTACTGTAGGTACGCTCGAGCTTTGTAATGGAATGCATTTGAGTAAACAAATATGTACTCGTAAGTTTACCAATGTTGATAAAATCATAAAAAACATATTTTTAGATTATCTCTGTGTGTTCTTCAGTCATTGAAAACTAGCAGCGTCGTAAGAATGGTGACAAAGAAGCGACACCTGCCGGTCGATTCTGTAAAAATTTCACCGTGAAAACGTAGGTGAAGTGAGTTTATTTTCGATAGGAATTGACACTATTGACAGTTCACTCCACACTCACTTCACCTAAGTTTTCACGGTGAAATTTTTACAGAATAGCACCGCTGTAGAGCTCATGCAGCTGTCCCCTACGCTACTGATAGTCCAGGGACTGTCCAGCGGAGTAATTGTGTAACACATTAACAGTAGCAATAAAGCTTTCATTTTGACAGTTCAACAACATTCATTGCGTTATTTACATTGTTGTGCAGACAATTTTTCGAACATATGAAGCAATGGATTAACAATATCCTACAAAATGATTCAAATTTAAATTGATAGTGTGTTACGCAATTAGGGTGCAGGCTTTATGATTACCACGATAAAGGCTCCTGCAAACAGGCGCGACGCGCGACGCGAATCGCGCGCGACACAAAGACACCGCTCGTTGCGCGACTTGCGGTGCCTTTGTGTCGCGTGTCGTGTCGCGCCTGAAGGAGCCTTAAGAGATTGGCTATTACAATAATATTTTATTAATTATATTTATACATATTATAAATTAAAATCGCTTTTCGTGTCTATCTAAAGACCACGTTGTTCTTCAAAACTACGCAACAGATTTTGATGCGGTTTTCATTTAAAGAATTTATTATTCAACTGACATAATAGTTGTAATAAAAAAATCTATGTTTCATCAGTTGTAAAAACCGTGCGAATCAGGGGTGTGTTGCTAGTTTGGCGAATAAAAGGCGATTTAGACTCTCCTACAATTTTAGAATTCTAAACATTTATCAAAGTGTCGGTTCATTGAAAAATAACGTCTTTCCGCAAGCTATAAATGCTGCCGGCCTCGTTAATAGATACCTGCCCACGGAAAAGGCGGACATTACCCAGATTAATGTCTTTGCAGATAAGTGTTTAGCACTCGCTTAAAATGACTAAATATTGCGTGCTTTCTACAATTTAACCGCCCTTTATTCCTAACGTAAACTAGAAAAATAGCTATTCGTGGCGAATTTACCCCATTGCCGAGGTTCGTAAGGTATAATGGGCATCCGTCAAAAACCAAACCGGAAGTCGTTGGCAGCTCCACAAAGGTCGACATTTGGCATTGAAACACAAATAAGAGAGATATTGAAGCAAACTAGAGCCAAATGTGGCCATAAATTTTTGAACTGGCGTCACTGCTCTATATTTACACAGTTTGTAAACTTCGCCGGCGGCGTACAAATAATTGAAACTTGGGTTGGAAAAATGGAAATCTAGAAATATTCCTAATAATACAAACAGTTTCGAACAGTTGTAAAATGAAAGTTGACGGTAAACCTACCTATATAGTACTTATAGGTATGTAGGTATACATTCACTTGCTGGATTCCCTACGACAACGAACCTTCCTTGTAAATATATGAGACAACTCGGAATGACATTTAAATGAAACACTCGGTGGAATTGACAGGCCAGAGGAAAAGCGTCAGTTTAATTTCGTAGAATTTTGATGAAAGGACATTTTGGTAGCAAAATCTCCTTTCATCAAAATTTTACGAGCGAACATTTAATTAACAAACATTTCAACGAATATGGTGTTTACGCACATAATTGCAATGTGCTTGGGCACACTTAATGAAATATTCTTTCGATTTTAACAGAAATTTAATCTTCAGATTAATTACAGAGGCGGGAAGACGCCGGTCCCGACATGACAGTTTTCGACAGACAAAAAAAAAAAAAAAAGTAAATCTATAGTGTTGCCACTAATGGAGCACAGATTATGCAGAGAGAAGTAGGCTCGTACATAGACTCCCCCCGTTGAAGGACGGAGAGCTTCAACCTTGAATATCTTCACCAGTAGGAAGGGGGCACAGCCGTACTAGAGATCGACGCACGCAGCCTCGTGAAGTGTTGACATCTGCGACTCGGGATACGCCGTCTGGTCCAGGGTAAAGTCTGACGACACGTCCGAGGCGCCAGTTGAGTGGTGGGGTGTTGTCTTCTTGTATAATGACAAGATCTCCAATATTTAGCTTCTTATCGTCAGTCTTCCATTTGGTGCGTTGGTGAAGTTCGGAGATATATTCCTTTTGCCAGCGCTTCCAGAAGTCTTGCCTTATTTGCTCTAGGCGAGCGTACCGGTTTCGATGAGTGGTTCTGCAATCATCTTGCACTGGGGTTGGCAATGCGTTGAGTGGTCTGCCAATCAGGAAATGCCCTGGGGATAAGGATAGGAAGTCGTCAGGGGATGAAGACATTGGGCACAAAGGGCGACTATTCAGAACGGCCTCTATTTGTGCGAATAAAGTACCTATCTCTTCGAAGGAAAGATGGGAATTTCCCATGACCCTTTTAATATGATATTTAGCAGCTTTGATTCCAGCCTCCCAAATTCCACCGAAGTGAGGACTGTAAGCAGGTATAAATGAAAATTTTATTCCTTCTCCCGCTGCAAACTGAGAGAGAGCTTCGCTATTTAAATTTAAAAAACTACTTAATTCTTTAGAAGCGGCTACAAAATTTCTTCCGTTGTCAGAACAAACCTCCGCTGGCTTGCCGCGGCGGGCAACAAATCGACGCATAGTCATAATGAACGCTTCCTTTGTCAAATCACTTACTGGTTCTAGATGAACGCATTTAAGACGTAAACAAATGAATAGACATAAGTAGCATTTTACTAACCTGGCCCCACGTCCCTTGCGATTTAATATAAGAAACGGACCGGCATAGTCGATTCCAACAGATTTGAACGGAAAATCAACGGAGACACGGTTTGTTGGTAGATTACCCATTTTTGGGGATAAAGTTTGCCCACGAACACGCACGCAAGTGACGCATTGTTTTACAACGCTTCTTGCTAGCCTTCTTCCGTTTATAGGCCACACAGATTCTCTGACCGTTGCCAACAATAGCTGTGGACCAGCATGTAAATTCCGTAAGTGTTCGTGTATAAAATAAAGCTTAGTTACATGATGAGAAGAATCTAACAGTATTGGATGTTTTTTATCAAATGAGTAATTGGAATTATGTAATCTCCCCCCTACTCTTATTAGATTTGTTGTGGGCTCAAGGAAAGGAGATAGACTTAATAGTTTAGATTTAGGTAATAATGACAATTTTGATTGCATTCTTTTATATTCAAGAGGAAATGATTGTTTTTGCGCAATTTTACAAATTAAAAGAAAGGAATTATTTAATTCATGCACCATTAAAGGGCCAGAAAACCGATTAAGTGAATTTGTTCGTTTGGAGTTGTGTAGAAAGCGTAAAACGTATGCAAATGTTCTTTGTAGTTTAGAGAATTTTGAAAATACCTTAAAATCAAATGTAGACTCGGGTAAGTTAATATAGTGAACCTTTACTTCAGGTAGCTCAATATTTTGAACTTGATGCAGCCTTGGCCATTTTGATTCATTATTGTATAAAAATGAGGGGCCTTGCCACCACATCAAATTGTCGCGAAGATCATGAGCGTTTACACCTCTCGAAATAAGGTCAGCAGGGTTAACGTCAGTGGGAACATGACGCCAATCCTTGCGATTAGTAAGTTCCAAAATTTCAGCTATTCTATTAGCCACAAATGGTTTTAATTTACTTGGGTCACCATTTATCCAGCATAATACGATATTAGAATCGCACCAATGAGTAATTTTAGCAGGAGTGAGTCTTAAGGACTCTATAACAGATCGACATAGATTAGCTGACAATAACGCCGCGCAAAGTTCGAGGCGAGGTATAGTGGTGGGCTTTATAGGAGCTACCTTTGATTTTGAGCATAATAATCTCACTGTCACCTCATTGTTTTCGTTCACCGTTCTCATATAGATACAAGCTCCGTAGGCAACTTGTGAGGCATCGCTGAACGAATGCAGTTCTATGGATCCAGGTGAGTCTCCAATTACTTTACGTGGGATATGAAGATCTGCAAGTAGAGGTAAGTTTTTTGAAATTTCATTCCAACTTTCTTGTATATCGTTAGGTACGGGCTGATCCCAATCAATTCCCTTTATCCACAATTTTTGTATTAATATTTTAGATTGAATTATGCATGGGCTTAGTAACCCAAGTGGATCAAAAACACGAAGTGATTGTGACATTATAAATCTTTTTGTAATTATGTTATTTGTATTGTTAATTTTTACAGGAAAATGGAATGTGTCATCAAGTGGATCCCACCCAAGACCCAAAGTACTGGAGGATTCACTTAAGGTAAGCTTTTCCTTTGAATTGGTTTCTATGTTAAGACATAATTTAGGTAAATTACTTTTGTATTTTCGTAGTGGAAAACAAGCTGCATTTAGTGCAGTAGAGAGAGCCTTTTGTATGTATATTAGTTGATCATCATCATCAGAGCCTGTGATGATGTCATCCACATAAAAATCATTTTGTATTATAGTTTTAATTAATTCGTCACCACACTCTTCTCCTACCTGCCAAAGACATTTAGTGCTAAGATAGCTGGCACTAGCAGTACCGTAAGTGACAGTATCCAAACGCAACGTTTGGATGGGATGCGACTCATCTTCTCTCCATAATATTAATTGAAGATCACAATCCCTTGGATCCACAGCAATTTGCCTATACATTTTAGCTATGTCGCCAGTCAAAATGTATTTATACTGACGTGCTCTTATTAGAATGGAGAAAAGAGAATTCTGCAAATTAGGCCCAACCAGTAGGATGTCATTTAGAGAGTAGCCAGAAGTTGTAGGATTTGAGCCGTCAAAGACTACACGAATTTTAGTGGACTCGCTGTCCTCTTTGAATACAGCATGATGACATAAGAAATATGAAGGATTTGGTATTGAAATAGATGACTCTGAAAGATGTCCTAAGTTTGAATATTCACGTATGAATTCTACGTACTGAGACTTTAGTGTCGGATTTTTTCTAAATCTTTTTTCGAGATTTTTGAAACGTTTTTTAGCTTGATTATAGGAATCGCCGAGGCAGTCTGGTGACTCCTTTAGTGGTAGTTTCACCATAAATCTGCCATTACTCAAACGAGTAGTGGTTTCGTGAAATTGTTTTTCACATGCTATTTCGGTGGGACTGAGAAGCCGTATTTGAGGGACATTCTCAAGTTCCCAAAATTTTGTGAGTATTTCATCCAAATTGTTGTTTGAAACAATTGCATGATTGCATTGAATATTTTGATTGTAATTTTGTGAATTGATAGGGCCGGCTATAAGCCAACCTAATTTGGAATTTTGTAATTTAGGATTATTTGGGCCTAGTGAGCGTTGGCCGCTGACTAGTATGTCCCAGAAGAGGTCTGCGCCAATGAGTATATCAATGGACGCAGGTTCGTTGAATTTTGGATCGGCTAATATAGTACCCTTTGGTATTTTCAGGTGATGGATATCAACTGTAACCTTTGGAATGTCTCCGGTAAGTTGGTTGAGGACAAAGCAAGACAATTTAACTTGGTAAGTACCATGGATTGCCTTTAGTTGAGTAACACAACTTTCCGATACTGTGTCACATTGATTATTTCCTATACCTATAACATTTAATGCATTTAGAGGATTACATTTTAAATCTAATTTTTGTTGCAGAGATTTAGAAATAAAAGTGGATTGACTGCCACTGTCCAAGAGAGCACGGACTCTTTCGGTTTTAGCAGTTTGAGGATTGTGCACTTCTATAATAGCTGTAGATAGAAATACATGACTATTATTTTGTTGAGAGAAAGCCACTATGGTCTCCCCCTTAACATCTTCATTATCGTTTATGTTACAGTTAACTGATACACTAGGGTCGTGAAGAAGGCTATTGTGTCTTTGATTGCAATGCCGACACGAACCCATGCCGCACTCAGCCGCAGGATGACCTTGGCGCAGGCAATTCGAACATAATTTGTATTGGGAGATGCATGACATTTTCTCCGGAATGGATTTTGATTTAAAAGTTGGACAGTCATAAATCCTATGGTTACCATCGCAGACTACACATAAATAAACATTTGAGGAATTATTACGTGAAGTGGATGTAAACACATTGGTATTTTGGTTATTATTATTTGGTTTGCTTGATTTGTTAGAAGATTTATTGGGATTTGACTGAAATTGGTTATTAAAAGGACGTGGATTTTGTTGCGATTTAGAATTGTTGTTATTGTTGTTCATGGATTTATTTTGATTAAATGATTCTAGTACATTAGCGCGGTCAATTAAAAATTTGTTAAATTGCTCCAAAGTAGGCACATCATTCACGCAATCTATGGTGTTGCGATACTCTTCCCATTTTAGTATGGTACGACTGTCTAATTTGAGCAATATAATAAATATCAGAAGCATATCCCAGTGATCTGTGGGTAAACCTAATGTCTTTAAAGCTCTAAGATTTTTTGTAATGTTATCAACTAAGCACCGAAGTGATTTATCTGACTCACGCGTTATTGGTTGAATGTTTATGAGAGAATCTAAATGATAATTCATAAGAATCCTTTTGTTGTCATATCGCTCACAGATCTGTTTCCAAGCCTCTTGGTAATTGGCCGAAGAAACTTCCAGGTTTGAAATAACACGTGCAGCATCTCCAGTCAGATAAGATACAAGGTAATGAAACTTATGAATATCTTGAATGCGCTCATTATTGTGAATCAAATTAAGAAATGTATCCCGGAACTCAAGCCAGCGGAAGTGTGAACCATCGAACTTAGAAATTTGTATTTGAGGTAAACGAAAACCCACATTTTGATGATCTGAGTCCGCATTGACCAATGACTGACGGCGCTTACCATCATCATCAATACTGTAATGTTGTAGCTCCGTCTTGGCTATAGCTATATTTTGAACTATGTCTTGTTCAATGCGTTCTCGCTCATCAAGTTCTGATTGAATATTAGAAGAATTTAATACTTCTATCTCAGTTTGCAAATCTTCAAACCTTGTCGATAGCCCTTGAAACTTGTTTAATCTTAAAGTTAATTCTGCAAGCTCTATATTGGTTAAGTCAGGAATTTTTCTGATTTTATCTAAATAATTTTTAAATTTTGTTATCTGACCTTTAATTGAGCTGCGTTTTACAAATAGTTCTCTTAAAGCTGCATTTGCAGAGGATTTATCACCACCCTCATGATCCATTTTGATTTAAATTGAATTAACTTGTTTTAATAGTAGACCTTAACCCGATGGGGTTGAATGTATCGACAATGTTTTAGTTAACTAGGAAAAGGAATAAAAATGATACTCTCACACTCCTCTCCTCGGTGGAACTCTCCGGAAGGCTTGAATCAGCTGGCTGCAGTGCCTCACTCAGCCACCGGCAATGATGGCTGCAGACTCAGTCGGGAGTTCACGATAATGCCTGAAAATGTCGGCAAATCGACTTTAATACGCGGATATGTAAGGAAAAATACCGGAAATAACGGTAGGAGTGTGAAAAGTTAGGACTACTATTATTTAGAACGTGTAAATATTCTAATGAACAAAGAGGTTAATTATTTTTACTTGTGTAGGTAGGTACCTACTTAAGTATTTGGTACGATAAAAATTATGAAAAATTAAGATTATAGCACTAATAGAGGCTAGTTATTAGTGTGGAGGTATTTTAGAAGGGATTTATGAGTGGAATTTGGAAATTGGTTGTAATTTGGCGTGGTGGAACGGAACAAGGGAAGGCACTTAACTTGCTGAAATTGGTGATTCCATGGATTTCCGGTACGATCTTTAGCTGATGCGTTGGCACGGAAGACCAGGCTGGCTCGTAGTTTTGTCGTAGCCTCCAAGTTTCGTTTTTCCAAGAATTTTCGTGTTTCGTGGCCGCCGAGTATGAATGAACTCGCGTGCCGTATTTGTTACATATGTCCTGTCACGGTCGCCATTTTTATGTTTACGCACATAATTGCAATGTGCTTGGGCACACTTAATGAAATATTCTTTCGATTTTAACAGAAATTTAATCTTCAGATTAATTACAGAGGCGGGAAGACGCCGGTCCCGACATGACAGTTTTCGACAGACAAAAAAAAAAAAAAAGTAAATCTATAGTGTTGCCACTAATGGAGCACAGATTATGCAGAGAGAAGTAGGCTCGTACATATGGAATTTTGTATTTTCCAGTGTGCTTTATCGCTTTACTGATCAGTGAACACATGTGTTATTTTGTAATAATTGAATTTAATGTACAAAGTTATATTTTCTGTATTTAAATATTTTTTTACCTTCCAACAATATTTAACTAAAGTCGTCTAACTTGACTGTGTTTAAGGGTTTCTCAAACATGCCAATAAACAAATGCAAGCAAAAATCGAATCTAAGGCTATGGCAAAAGTGGTGATTGTCAACCATTCTATGAATATTCGTACTTATAAAATACAGCGAAATCACAATTTCTCACAAAAGATAGTCAGGCAAACAAAAAAGATCTTATTTGGGCGTGGAGGCCCTGGCCATAATCCACAGGGAGCCGGATCTAGGCCGCACTCAAGGGTCGCATTATCACGGTATTATGCTGATGCGTGTCTGAGTTCTCAACGGGCCTGTGACGTCACATTTATGGCAGATTTATGCCAATAATCGTACTTCAGAAGCGGCTTTTATTAAAGCTACGTCTGAGTTTTGTCCCGTCAATGCAGGCCACCTATTTTTCATTTCTTGTTTATTATATTAGCGGCATACAAGAGTGATGTACGACATAAAAGCTTTGTATATTAATTGTTAGTAACGCTGGTAAACCTCACGAATCATAAGCTTATATGTATTTATTTGTACGCGACAAAAGGCTCTGACGGCTGTTTACATAATGTCGTGTCAACAATATGCCAGAGTAGTTTTTTGAATAAAAGAGGAAGTTTATTTTCGTATATATTATAAACCTAATCTACTAACATCATCATCATCATCATCATTATTCATTCAATATTATAATGTGAAAGTTTGTATGTTTAGATCTTTGGATGATTGTTACTCAAGCACGCAAAAACAGATGAATGGATTCGGATGTTTGGCACATAGATAGTTTATAATCTGGATTAACACATACTAAAATACTAATTATCCCGGTAGTACGTTTACGTGGGATAATTTCCGACATACACGCGTTATCTAGTAATCTATATAACGGGGGTTCAAAATGAAATGCTGTTCGTAAGCGCATCACTTAAGAACAGCTTAACCGATTTGGTTATTTTTTGTTTTAAAATGTTTATATTAGTCTAAATTAGGTTTTTATGAAAAGAAAAATTGGAAAAGTTTCCCAGAAAATTTGGGAAAAATTGAACGTTCTTTTTCTTGTGATTTTTATATGAATTATTGAAATTTGGACAGGACAACGTCCGTCGGGTCAGCTAGCTTATCAAATAATCGGGCTCTGAAGAGATAAGATATAGGCTGTGTCCTTGTGATCGCGTACTTTGTTTATATTAGGTCACGGACTAAACCTTCATATTTACCATAAAAAACGAGAACGACGAAACGTTCATTTAACTACATAAAATGAGTAAGTATTCTGCCTCCTAAAGTATGAATGACTTTGAAGTTTGTTATTGAATTTTCTTAAGTGTTATGTATAAAATTATCTCCCTGCGAGAGTTGTTTTATGTGCACCTCGGTATATCTAGCATATTAATTTAATTTCATTTAGGTACTTAGGATGGTTTTTCAAGTAGATGATGTATTCAAACTAAAAGGTAGGTAAAGGTAAGCAAAAATCTTCTATGTTTGCATATTGTATTTTAATGATAGTAGTGACATTGAAACTGTAAAGATCGCTGACATTCAGTGCCCTTTATAATTTTATTAAAATATTTCAGCGCGCGCTCAATAGACCTGCAGAATTGAATTGTCTTTCGTGTCGAAAGGGCATCGCGTGGACTTTGAACCTCTTCCAAGTACTTTTAACCTTATACATATGTCAGAAACAATGTCTCGGTCCTCTTTTAAGTTTTAACTACTAAGTATCTTTTGTGTTTTTTGCTTCGAGGGATAGGATCACTTTCAGTGCTTCAAAAGGGCGAAAGTTACGTCTCGGGGGCGTCTCTATCAGAGAGTCACGCGTCGTTGGCTTCGTCGCACTTTTGTTCAGTGACTCGCTTGACACTTAGGGAAACGAGCACCGAGGACGCGGCCCATCTACTTTATACGACAATGGTATTTTTTGTTTTTATAGTTTATGGCTCGACGAACAAAATTAATTGAAGATAAAATTGAAACGCAACGTCTGAGAAAGTTTTGGCAGGCGTCAGGAGTAATTGAACCAACTTTCATTTAAAACGCACTCGAAGTAACTGAAACGTCCAAAACATTGTTAGGAGCTGTCACATGGAAACATTCTCACAGGCTTTCAAGTCGCTTCCGAGTAAAAAATTTACTCTAAGAAAAAAGAATGGACGGGAGAGTGATGTTACATGCGATATAAAAGTTTTCTCGGTCAAGTTAATTGTTTCAAGTTAAAAGTGCTGTAAGCAGGGCCGTTATTCAATAAAGCTTTCACAACTT
Source organism: Luperina testacea (assembly GCA_927399505.1). Lineage (NCBI taxonomy): Eukaryota > Metazoa > Arthropoda > Insecta > Lepidoptera > Noctuidae > Luperina > Luperina testacea. The sequence goes on from OV656756.1 coordinate 13,423,877, forward strand.
TCTTTTTACGATTCATCTGGGACGACACAGTTATATACCGTAATCGTTACAGCCTCTCTGCTACTGAAAAACGTCATAAAAGTCCCAAAGGAGTAATTGATTTTCAAGTAGGTATTCATTCTCTGAGCAGTGGTAGCCCAGTGGTAACGACCTCGACTTACAAGTTGTAGGTCGCGGATTTGAACCCAGACAGGTACTTTACTTTGTGTAAATAATTTCGTCACTACTGCTCTCAGAAAGGTGAAAGAAAACATTGTGAGGAAACCGGCACGTCCTAGAACCAAAAATTCGAAGACATGTGACATCTACCAACTCGCGTAGTAAATAATAGTGTGTCTCCCTCTCGTAGAGTGGAAGACTGGATTCTGGTGTCCCAGAACACTATATGCTGATTATGCTATTCAGTCTTATTAAGTTTGCCTTCAACGTTAATGATAGAAGACAATAGTTTAACTAAAATGTCAATACAGATTACCCAACTATTATCTCTTAATGAGAATAACGGCAGACAAAGTTGGAGCTACAAAATACCTACGAAACTGACTAGCTACATTTACAAACTCAGAAATGTGAACGGCATGTGATTGCAGGGATTTAGTAGAACTTTCACACCATTTCAACCTTTGAGCAATTTCTAAAATTGCTGAAACTTTATCTAGGAATAATGTATTATGTGTATATTATGTTATAAGTATTTTTCAGATTAAACTGAAACCATGAATTCAGCACATGATTCTAGACCTCAAGGCGTACAAACTATTGGTCGGTTATCAAATAAAATCTGTTGTTTCAATACAAAAGTGCAATAGTTACTCGGTCAAAATGTATGGCAGAGCTAATTTCTTTCTCTAAAAATCGTGCTTTGAAACTCTTTGTTGCCAGCAAAACTACTTGTATTTTTAAATAAAATCTTGCTGAAAAAGAAAACTGTTCAAGTAAAAGAATCTTCCTTCATTTCTCTGTAATAAGTTCCGGAACAGAATGTTATTTATTCATGAAAAGAAAATTCATTTTCTTATTAGTATTATTAATTTTGAGTCTTTAACATAAAATTAAATACTTACCAATTAAATATAAATCCCCTCCCCCTCCCCACCCCCCACCCCCTCCCTCTACCCTCTTATTTATAAACGTTGGACGTTCAAATGTCAAAAATGTATGGTTAAACAAACATGCGCTAATCACTCCTTAACATTGAGCAACTTTTTAGGGTTCCGTAGTCAACTAGGAACCCTTATAGTTTCGCCATGTCTGTCTGTCCGTCTGTCCGTCCTCGCTTAATCTCTGTGACCGTTAGCACTAGAAAGCTGAAATTTGGTACCAATATGTATATCAATCACGCCGACAAAGTGGTAAAATAAAAATTGGAAAAAAATGTTTTATTAGGGTAGCCCCCCTATATGTAAAGTGGGAAGTGATTTTTTTTTTAATTACAACCCTATCGTGTGATATATTGTTGGAAAGGTATTTAAAAATGAATAGGGGTTTACTGAAATCATTTTTTGATAATGTCAATAATTTCGGAAATAATCGCTCCAAAAGTAAAAAACAATGCGTCCCCCCCCCTCTAACTTTTGAACCATAAGTTTAGAAAATCTGAAAAAAATCTGAAAAGTAGAACTTTATAAGGACTTTCTAGGAAAATTATTTTGAACTTGATGGAAACAACAGTTTTTGTACAAAAAAGACAAAAAGTTGTACAAAATAATTTCTTGACTAAGTTTGTTGTATAATCGTATATGCAAGCATTTTTTTAACTTCGTTTACATATTTTATTATCCTGAACGTATCTTTTTGCAAACAAAAACAAAAAAGAATTATTAAAAACGAATCCCAATATTTTAAGACCTATGATCGACTACGATTATTACGCCAACATAATGGATACCCACTTTTAAACTCATAAGTGGGAACACTTATTGTGACGGACGGGAAACTACGGAACCCTACACTGAGCGTGGCCCGACACGCTCTTGGCCGGTTTTTTTGAATAAAGGGGTTAATGTATAAGAATTATTCTAAATGATAGAATTGTGAATGTTCAGTGAAAATCTCGTGGCGGATGTGGTCAAACAAACAAAAGAGCTTTTCTTTTATGTAGAGAATGTAGCATCAGTAAGTACAATGTGTATTTACGAGAAAAATTATGATTTTTTTCTCTCTACAGGGTTCTTTTTCAAAGGCGCCACGTGAGTACCTGTCACGTTGTGCTTCCACTCCAAGACCCTTTGAATCATCTGGCGACGCTTTGTTTCCTTTTTTAACTACTTTGTATAATATTACATCGTTGATTCACTAAGCTTTTGTGGAATGTTGTCAAGTAATCTTTCAGAGCCACTTTATCCTTTTAACAGGCGTCATGTTTTTGGTTCTATGATGATGAGCTGTGACGTTTTAAGAGCACACTTATCGGTTGGGTTTTGATTAAAGTGCTGTCATTGTGGGGAATAATAATGAAGTAAACCCATAAATTAGCAGTGCAAAGCAGTGGTGGCCCAGTAGTAGTTTTAGGTCGTAAGTTCGAACCCTGAGAGGCGCTTTACTCTGTGTAAATTATTTCATCACCACTGCTCTCAAAACGGCGAAGGAAAACATCGTCAGGAAACAACAACATCGTCGGCATGTCCATGTGATATCTAAAAGTCCGCACTGGGCCCGTCGGTTGGCACTCCGGTGAACTACGAGTCAAAATATAATTTAATAATAAAAGCCAGTTTATCGATGCGAACCTAATGCGAACGGAATTTTTAATGAATACCTGTCTTAATTTTATAAGCAAAGGTACAAATTTGAATTAATAGTCCGCAAAAGAAATGAAGGGACGAAAATAAAATTGCGGTTTCTTTTATCTACCGTGCAAAGGTTGGGGAAGTAAACTTTGCATAAATGTGCGTACCTACCTTCGTGAGATGCTTGAGTTTATTCTTTTAGGCAAACGTGTCCCATTTGTACCGTGCGTGTACCTAATAGGTATTTTTAGGTAGATGTTAACATGTGTGTGGGAATGTGGCATTTTAAGATTTGAATTAAATTTTACTTCTAAGGCCTGAGTTCACCAACATTCAAATCACCGGTTAGATATTTAAACAGTCGGTTTATGTCAAATTTCCTAAGAAATTTCAAATATGGAACTGATTAATATTTAATCAGTTGATTTAAATGTTAGTGAACACAAGGCTAAGCCTGCAATCGAGCAGGCTTCGTAGAAGTCAAAATTTCATACCACACTATCAATCTCAATTTAAATAATTTTTAAGGATATTGCAAATCCATTGCTTCTTAAGTTCAAAAAATTAGTCTGCTCAACAACGTCAATAACGCAATGTTGGTGAACTGCCAAAATAAATGTCATTGACTGATAGTGTGTTACGCAATCACCTCGCTGTTATCGCCTCAACCTACATGATACCTAAGAACACCAGTGGCAAAATGATCTCTAAGCATGAACGCAAGTTACGTATGCTTCTGTAGTTCGCCTCCCTTTCACCCTATCCAGGTGAAGGACGAAACTTAACCCGAAAACTTTCATTAAAAAGCTTGACGTGATAAGATATTAATGACACCATTAATGATTGATATCAGTAACTGACTACCCGTCATGAATAAAGGGGTAAAAGTAACATTCTACGGGATGACTTTACGACGTCGCGTGTTAGTTTAGGGTAACAGTAAAAGTTGCTACCTGTGTAATTGTTACGGTACCCGTAAATTTGTCGGAATTTACGATCTATGTGCCTACTTACAGCTCTGAAAGCAATAAACGTGAATTGAAAATGTAAGTCCCCTTACTGTAGCTTTAGAACATTGCTACTGAAACCGTTTGAAAATGTAACGTTCAGTAGGTTACTGTAATAAACACGAGCGGGTACTACAAGTGGAAAATATTATCTTTGAAATTGCTTCAGGCGAGGGTTCATTGAATCAGAAAGTCTCTGTCCTCATGCAAGAAAGTGACAGTACAGATTTATGGGTTATAAATGAAATATTTTAGCAAAGTGCAGAATTCTTTCAATTGAAAATCGTATATATGTAGTTACGTACTTCAATATTTTTTTAACTTTGAAAATCGTTATTATTTCAGCGATTCATTGCAATGCTACAATATTTGAGAGGTAAGTTAAATGGACAGTTATAATACATATTGAAATGTCTTTTGTTTTATATTAAATATACCTACCCCAATGTGCGCTTTTATAAATATAATGTACTAGCGACCCGCTCCGGCTTCGCACGGAAACATTATTATTATTATACATATAAACCTTCCTCTTGAATCACTCTATCTATTAAAAAAAACCGCATCAAAATCCGTTGCGCAGTTTCAAAGATTTAAGCATACAAAGGGACATAGGGACAGAGAAAGCGACTTTGTTTTATACTATGTAGTGATGATAACGTGACGTGATAACTTGGACGTCCACGTTCACTTCACAATAACACAGGGAAGTAAAATGTATGGAAGTATATGAAGAATCTTTTAAATTTCCCTCCACGATAGCGTTAGAACGTGCAAGTTTCCATACACTTTATCAAAGTCAAACTTATTTATTTATATATTTACCTTTACAACTATCATAACAGGATGGACCTAATTAGTGAATGCAATCTCGTACGAGATTTCCGCCTAGCGAGATCTCGCGAGGCTCAAAACCCAGTCTCGCGAGATCTCGCAGATTACGGGATCTCGCGAGATTGGGAGAATCGCAATTAAAACATATGGAAATGCTTGTTTTAAGAACTAGTAATTGACATGATATGTAATTAAATAGAAACTGCGTAGCTTAGTTATAAATGTAAGTTTTATTTTAAAAATCAACACAGTACTTATTATTTTGTCTCTAACTCTAATAACATTTGTTTATGTCTATAATTATTATACCTACTGCAGCTAATCAGTTCAAATTCTTACAATATTGGTAACAAAACAATAATTATCTATATTTAGTCTTTTGTAAATTATTACTTTAGTTTCAATAATTAAGAGTAATAGGAACATTACTTATGGTAAATAAATACAACAAAACAAAAACTTAACTTCACAAGTTCTTAAATAAATGTTGTGAGATCGTATTAATCAAATAAAAGAAGTTTAAAGTAGAAGTCAGATGAAGTTATCAAGGTACGGAAAGGCAAGTTAGTTTGTCTGAAAATGACTTATCAAAAAACACATCAGTATCATCTGACAGACGACTTCTGATTTTGCATGCCAAATACCCTGCTGCTGAAAAAGCTCGTTCTGCCTCAACACTTGTGGGAACCACAGTTGAGAGGCAGTTATGTACGAAGTTTAAAAGTTCCCCTCTTACTCCACCAGCTTCGTACAAATTCATTTCTTTTTTTATTAAAATGTCTAAAGTATTTGTTGTAGAATTTGTTCTAATCGTTGTTCTAATCTACTGTAATCTCGTTATCTCGCGAGATCTCGTACGAAATTTGACGAGATACAATCTCGTAAAATATGGCCGGGATCTCGCGAGATCGGGATCTCGGCGAGACGAGATTGCATTCCCTAGACCTAATGCGATGGTGTGGTATTTATATACTTACAATATTAAATGAACCTAATAAGGAACTTCTATAACATACTACCTATCCTAAATTATATAAATCTCGTACATAACAATAACACAGAACATTTACTATTATATAACTTAATAACATATAATACTTAATACTACACATTTATTTACAAACTCATTTATTTACAGTATGGTTTATGGACGTGGACGTCCACGACAATAACGTCGCGTTAGACATTACAAAAAGTGCACATTCACTCTCAACTGTTTCAAATCGGACATGACAAAGTAGCACCATCACACTAATTGAGGTAATTCCTGTATTCCTTTTCTCACATGAAGGTTGGAAAATTGCCTCCGTTATCGCACTCTTATCTAAAAGAGCAGACTAATAATGTGGCATCATACGTCAGTGGAGGGACGGTATAAACAGTCGCTTAGCTGCCATTCGTTCACGGCCGTAGTGTGTACACAAATGTTTTTAATAACTTGTATATAAAATAAAAACGTTTACCAGAATAAATACAATAAAAATATGACAGACACTCAAGGTCACAATCTTACAATATGAATGTATTACAAAGAATTGGTCCTAACTCCCAAACTAGGACTAGGCCTGTATTTTTGGGGTCAGTGAGGAATCATAGGATCTGTTAAGACCAGACAGATTTTTTTATAGAGAAGTGTCGCTACATTATTGACACGCAATTAGAAAGGCATGACGGTAGTCGGACGGTATGTGGACTTGTACAATAAGAACATGCAGTAACTAACATATTTAAAAAAGGTATAAAGAATTTTAAAATCTAAAAGATAGTTTCAGCGTATGTTGTGGTGGTATGACTGGAGGATGTGTGAGTATGTGTGTGTGTTTTTCAAAGTGGTTAGGTGCGCACCTTTTATATATAGGACAGAGAAGGTAGGCAGGGATTATAATTAAACCCTACGTGATGAACTTGAGTAAATGCTGTCTCCTGGTAATCCAGGTTTAGAAGCCACTCCGTAACTTTGTTTTTTATTGTCGTGTCGGGTCGATTTAGCAATGTTTAACTTTTTTGGTGTTACAGTTTGCTGCTCAAACTGCAGCTGTACTAGCATTTAGCGAAAGCAGTCTGGCAGGGTACCGTAGGTCATATTTAGGATTTGCTATGCCAATTTGGGTCAGGCAGAGGAACCGTCGGGTGCCTTCTTAGGATGGATTTGAGCACCTAGAGCTGGCGCATCGTAAGGACTTTATATTCAGCGAAAAGATGCGACGTGGGAAATACATGTATATGATTTTTTGGTCATGACTTTAATAGCTGTTATTAAAGTCTCTGCGCTCTCTCCAAACCGAGAAGACGAGTCTTGACTGCACCTCCGCACACCGTTATGCAGTACCGGATGATGGACTGGCATAGATCCATTTAAACTAGTTTCAGTTTTTCAAATTTGCAGAATCTCTAAAGGATTTAAAGATAGAAATTAGCCGCCTAGTTCTGGAAATAGTTGTATCAATCTGCTTGTCACATCTCAGTCCATCATCCAACTGCACTCCCAAGTACTTAACACTATCCACCCGAGAAATTACCTGGCAGTTACATAAATCTTGGCAATCAGAAATATGTGCTTTTATAGAGAAATCAGGAGGGCGTTTATTTAGTGTTAGGTCTCAGAGCAAAGGATAGGAAATTGGTTTTGTTAAGGTTTAGTGTGAGCAAATTTTGTCTTAGCCAGGTCACCACCATGAACCAAAAACGCGGTGTGTGTCAAAACACATCGTAAATATTGACTTTAATACTCGTTAAGTACATACATACTCCCGTCAACATGTATGGCTGCATCAGTTTCAGCTTATTTTTATCTAAACGGGACACGGTTTCGCATTCAAGAGAGCGCTCTCGATATTTGAATATTTATCTATTTTTAGGTTTAGTTAGTTACGTTAACCTGTTTGAATTTTTAATATTTTTCCGGCTTAATTATAGAAGAAAGATAACTCCCGGTTGGTAAGGAAAGAAGCCCGTAAAAAAATAGATTTTATAAGCCATTCTCACTTTCCTGTAGGCACCCATTTTCAATTTCCCAGGAAATTGAATTGAATTTATTTTAAAATGGCTCTCATCTCAATCAAGTCGTAAACAAGGTGAGAGTGAGACACGAGTTAGGGTAGAGGCACCTTTCATGTCGTCCCCGGTTACGGATCAGCTGTGCCACTCGGAGACTAAAAATTATTCTAAAATATGCGAAAGTAACTCGATCTGTCTGTCACCTTTTCACACCTAAACATCTGAACGGATTTAGATGAACATAGGCACATGGATAGGCACGTTGGATACTTTTTATCCCGGTAGTACGTTCCTGTGGGAAAATTACCGACAAACTCGTGGGCGAAGCCGCGGTTAAAAACTAGTAATAAAATATTATACCAAAATTTTGCTATGGCAGCCATTTCTTTGGTTTCTATTTTAATGATTGCTATGTAACTTTCTTGAAATCGTGCAAATAATTGGTAAATAACTGTTTGTATCGTGTTTCAAACAAAATAATCAAAACTGTTTTCTTGATAGTTGAAAAGTTACTCCCCTAATTATGTCGATGGATCCGAAAATAACTATGAAAGCTAAGGTTGTGAACCATTTCAGTAAACAATATCTGGGCAAGTACAGCATTAGGACTGCTATCCATTAGCTTAGTAGTGTGGGAGTGGCCGGCGAAGGTCACAGTCGACACCTGTTATTTATTAGATTTGTTTCGATCCCGGATAATCTCGTTACAGCTGACCCACTGCGCGCCCTTGGCAAACCCAATGAACGAACGACAGTTTTTGGTTAGTGAAAAATGCTCACGAGAGGGCCGTTACAATTTTGATGGCAAGTAATTACATGACCGTTCATCTGTAACGGTTCAGGGGCTCTGATATTATCTCATTCCAGTAACGTTTAATAACATGGAGCTGGAGGGGGACGAAATATTTCTGGTAAATATTTCCGGATAGGAGACACCAACCTAATCTAATTTTTTAATATTAAAGACGTGTAAAAGTGTTCGTAAAAACCTTTTAGAAATAAAATAATGTATCATTTACCTAAGTATGTTGATAAATAACACAATTATGGAAATTTTAGATTTTAGAAACAACATCACTAAAATAATAATAATAGTATTAATCCGAAATCAGCGAGTCTGAAACAAACTGGCACTTTAAGCAAATTGTTATGGAATTTAACGGTTATGATAAGGGTAGATTGAATTACAATGGCATCCATGATTGATGACTTTTGTGATATCAATTTGAATTGAATACAATGCCCACAGGTTTGGTTACAAGAGGATATTGGAATCATTCATATGGATTGCGAAAGCCATTATTCAAGGGGAATACTACTGTATGTTTTGTATCCCGCGGTGTTTTCGGTGTAGATAGGAAGGTCGGCAGGTAGGTAATGCGGTTGGCGGTTTTCACCCTCGTCTTAAAAACCACCAGAACAATTTCAACAAACGAGGTGTCGAGTCATATGTCTGGACCAATGGTGTCAAACAAGATGAAGTGCGGTTAGCAGAAGTCCGGAGAGTTTCACACGTTGTACGCCGCTCATAGAACAATGTGTCACGATTCAATATTATGAACGCTAAAGATGAGCTATTTCTGTGGAACCCAGTAACCTTGTTCAATTTTCTTACCATCGTCGATCGAATGTTTTGACAAAACACGATATTACGAAACGCTCACAAAATTAGGTTTTATTGGCATCTAAATAATTTATAAGTCGTAGTAGTGACCCCATTAAAGATGGAATAAAAGAAAAGTGATTTATATGAAGTAACATCGATTGTTATCAAGTTGTGTGCCTTAGGGGCCATCTGAAGACTGTGGTTCAGCGGTGGCATGAAACTTTTAAGTGCACTTATATATGGGTTACAAAAATAAATGAATAAACGTACTCGTATTTCATTATTAAATTGAAATAATCTTGAATTTTTGTTAGAAAGATGGCCTTAGCTTCAGACTGTAGGTATCCAGAATCTGCAAGATACAGTCAAGTCAATCGCTAAAGGGAATTTCAAAGAAAATTACATGCTTTATTATAATAACTACGGCAAGCTACGAAATTGATCGGTACTCCCGTAGGCTGAAGGGCAGAGGGACGGGCGACCATTGTTTGCATCTTTTGTCTGTTGCCATGCTGGATCCGGTAATAACGTTCAAGCATTAAAATTCGGGTCAGGTTGTTGACACAAATTTATGAGGGCTGTTAGAAAGGGTAGGCCTTGATTCTCCGCATTATCTGCTACACGTTTAAACAGAAAAACGAAAAGAGCAACACGGAATTATGACCATAATGTGTTTAACGGATTAGAGAACTAATATATTAAGTACGGATCACTATTCCTTTCTTCCTTCACATAGTGCTGAAAAAAGATGTAAAAAATCTTAACCATTTATGCAAAGGTGGGTCAGCTAATTGCTATAACTGACTGTACCTACATAATATTTGAATAAATCTGAGCATTTACATAGATAGACTCATTATTCAGGAATAATTGGCGTCCTCGTCACCAGGGACAAAGGGAGGGTCCCGACCTGAGTGAACTGTAGCAGTGGACATAAATCCACTTTTTGTCGCTGCTTGATTCAATCCCCTGTCTTATACGAACTATTTCTTAACATTTAACTGTGCAAATCCATCCAGTCGAATAGGTATATGGCGGCCTCTTAAATACACAATAGAGATATCGGAGAGATTTATAGGTCACGCAAGCCTTGATTAAAACCTTCTGAATGGTTGTGCACGACTGTGGATTTAATCCTACCGCTTTCCATTTGTATATTTTACGTTATTAAATTAATATCTGAAATAATTTTCAGCAGCTTTCTAAAGCTCTTGGGATTTATGTACCTGAAGTACTTGACATATTTGCACAAGTAATTATTGTAATTTACCAACATTTAATTAAAGGTTTGTTTATCGTACATACGTAGCCGAGTAATTTGACACCTCAAGTTGAGTTGCGGTGTGTGCCTAGCTTAAACACATTAGCAAGTTGATTGTATACCTAAGTTTAAACTTATGGTCGGTGTGGATGACATCATTATTAAAGGACTTAGCTTTAATTAAATAGCTAAGAAACTATTACGGTAAAATGGCACCAGCCGAACGCAAACTATTGGAAAAGCTGTTAAATTTTCATGAAAATTTATGTGCTCTCTTTTCGAAGTTAATTTAACACAAACGATTTACTTTGAATTTTATAAAAGCTTTATTGCCTCTGTTTAAATTATTTGGTTTATAACATTTTCCATATTTCAGCATTGTAAAATTTATTGTTGCGGTGGAATATTACCTACCTACTTGAAAACTGATTTAAGGCTCCTGCAGACAGGCGCGACACGACGGTGCGATGCGACTCTGGTACAACAATGTCCTTTAGGTTTTCATAGAAATTGTTCTAATAGAGTCGCGTCGTGCCCGTGAGCCTTAAATCTTTTTGCGGGAGCAAAAATGATTTAAATTATTTTGAATGAAAAATACCGATAACAGTGATATTTAGGCAATACTATCTAAGCACTCGAGTTTATAATAAATACATAATGAGATATCTAGTCGTTTGTGGGACAACTGTAGGTAGACTCTACCGGCAAAACTTTTGGATCAAACTTTATTCAGTGATAAAGCATTCCGCTTGCTTGAAATTAAATTGCAGTCAAAACAATCGTGAACGTAACAATATTGTCTTTGCTCAAAAATATAGTCAGCGCGATCATCAAATCGACACTGGTTTTTCCAGCTTTACGTGGGTGAGGCGCTGAACAGACGATGGACTTTGTAAACGTATGGAAATCTATGCAATAACGCACAAATAGGAAAAATAGACCGGGATTTCCATACGTTTGATAGAACGAATGCAAATGCGAAAATTGAAATGAAATTAGTTTATTCGCGGACAAATCGCGGACAAATTGTCCATCATCAGCTCCGCGCCTTCATAATCATCATAATCAGCCTATGATGTTCCCACTGCTGGGACACAGGCCTCCTCTCAGTGAGAGGGAGTGGGCCGTAATCCACCACGCGGGACCAGTGCGGGTTGGTGGATGTCACATGTCTTCGAATTTTCGGTTCTAGGACATGCCGGTTTCCTCACGATGTTTTCCTTCACCGTTTTGAGAGCAGTGGTGATGAAATAATTTACACAAAGTAAAGCGCCTGCCTGGATTCGAACTTACGACCTACAACTCGTAAGTCGTGTCCGTGACCACTGGGCCACCACTGCTCCGCGCCTTAGTATAACTTATCTCGTCACTAGACTGACCTGCGGCTCTTGCCTCCTTACAGGCGAGCACCATACTGTGCCGCACGTCCGGGTTGTCATCGGCGATGGTCTCCCCGACGGCCACGAACCGTTCGACGGCGCAGCAGACGGCAGCGCCGACCCGCTGCACGGCCGCCCCGCCGGACGCCTCGCCGCGCGACGCCACCAGACTGCTGATCTGTGACAACGGGGCTCTATTATTGATGTGTTCTCCTCCGTAGGACATTCACGATAGAAGGAAACCATTAGCAATTTCATGTTAATGTAATTGCTATTTCGGTACAGTTAGAATGATCGCCGAGAGTTTTATCAAGCTCACGGCAATAATTCATATTTATACTTTATTACAATGGGATAAGGTTTTTATTGCAACAACAACTAATGGTTTTAGGTCATTCAAATTTGATCGTGAATGCGCTGCTTTAGTTTTACGCAAAATTCAGCCGGCTGAGTTATACAGGCCCCTTCGACTCTTAACTAAATATTTTCGATAGTTTTGCATCGCCAGATCGACCTCTAAAATGGATTCTACCTACTGCTCGAATAGGCATAATATTCATGGACCACGGAGCCATTGTGTAGTGTGGGGTAAACTATCCATTGGAGAATAGCTAATGGTTAGTGATGGTGCGCTGTTAAGTAGGGCGTTTTATAAAGTGTAGTATTCGGAAACCCTTAAACTGCCACAAGAAATACTCAATTTCTGATTAATAACATCGTCTAGTACTGGTATGCAGCTTCCGGTTAGACTGGAAGCCGACCCCAACATAGTTGGGAAAAGGCTAGGCAGATGATGATGAACATCGTCTAGTAGGTACCCGTACCAGGGGGTCTACTCCGAAGCGACACATTCGAATGATCGGAACGATCCGACACACCACCGAACCGAATATTGTTGTCCTACTACGAAAAATGTTCGGATTGGCTGAGTTTGTTCGGGACCATAGTCAATGTTCGAAAAGAGTGTCGGACCGAACGAAATGTAGTGCCAGAGGTGAACGTTTTATCGATATGTTTTTATTAGTCATTAATACTCATTTCGATATAATTAAACTGTTGAATTACAGAGTAAAATTATTTTTATTGTAATAAAATAGAACTTTTCTTTTAATTCAATATTTATACCTAAGATCATTGTAATATTTCTCGATAAAATAATATATTTGTTGCTGGCAACCATATTGCTTTGACGATTGTCAAAATAAAAAGAAAAATGAATTTACCTGGATTTGATTACCTAAGGATAAATACTAATGACGTAAACTGGAATTACCTATCTATGGATAAATATAAAACTAATGAATTTTATTGGATTTCCTTATATTATGGATTTACATAGTGATGAATTGAACTGGATTTACCCTATCAAGAAAAATGGTAACTGAAGACTAGGCAGCATGGTCTCAGACCTTAGCCTGTTCCGTCAGGAACAAAAAAAAAAAAAAAAAGGATAAACGTCAAAGGATGACAAGTAAACAAACAAGGGGAGAGATTGTGATTTTATTATTGCAAAATTGAGAAAAAGTACTTTTAAACTCAAACCAAATCTCATCTGTCGCTATCGCTATAGCGATAACCGTATTTCCGTCGATTAACATCAAGTGCTGACTGAAGTGTAGTGTTAAAGTCAAGTTATGAGATGTATACAAAAAACAAGCTAAATATACTATAAACTACATAAATTATTATTATTAGGCCCCTTGGGTTTATCGTTTTCTCATGTTCGTGTTTCGGAAGTTTGGAAATGAAAGTTATGAATAAACATTCTGCAAGAACAAGTCACCATGTCCAGACCGACAGCAGCACAAATTGATGCTCTCCTCATCGAGATTTGGCCCAAGGCAACTTGAGGAGCATCGACAGTCGTACGCTGAATCATCGACTGTGGGAAGAAATTTGCACCACACTGAATGCTATATTATTTTTAGTTGTACTTGTAACAAATTGAAGATTAGTTCTAGTTGTTTAGTATTGTAAAAAATATATTTTATTCATTATTTTCTAATGATTGTATCAGTATTTCCCTCTCTCTTTGTACCCTCCTCAAAGCATCTGTGGCAAATGTAGCAGGCTGATATGGCACCTTCCAGGAGTTCTCCGATTCTAAATCATCTTGGGATAACTCCGGAGCACTCACTCCGGCCCTTATGCACAATGTACGTTATTATGCACAACACAGCAGGGTAAGATGATTCTGCCTGCTCTATCTGCATCCTAGTGCACCTGCCTCGCTCCCAAGAGACACTTCCATCAACTCTTGACTATCCCAAATGTGCGTTCAATGGAGGAGCGCGCACGCTATTTACAAGAAAAATATTCGTTTTCCATATACAAATATTTTAATATCTTCCGAATGCGTAGTCCGATTTACATAAATCCAATTGGAATATTAGTTTTATACATAACTCTATCATTTGAGACAAAATTTATTTCAATATTTACATAAACAAAAAATCACAATTTCAAGTTACGTAATTATATAACAATCCTTAGGTAAGTACATATTCCAAAAAAATCTTTACAAACTTACTTACAGTGATATTGGATTAGAATATGAAAACTAATAACTTACTAACTAAGCTAGATAAACTAATTACAAACAGATAGACGTCATCAAATTAAACAAAATATTTTTATATAGTGAGAGGACTGCTGTGGAAAACTTAGATCTTACATCTACGTTTGTAACTTTGTAGCAGGCTCAATTGCATGGCTATTAGGCTTTCGGGGTAACAGGGGCACTATGTCCTGGCAAAGTGATCGACTGAGTTTGTAATTAGCTATAAACTCAAGGTCGGGTACTAAATTGGTATTGAAGGAGTCATGAAGTCATCTGCAATTCCTTCTACGCTCCAAACGCTCTTCTCTGAGAGCCTCTTCCACCAAAGCATACGTACTGCCATTTTGCTACCATTTTAAGTATAGCACATTCACTTTAACACTTTAAACAAATACATAACTCAATAAATTGTAATAATTCATTAAATTCGATAAGTTTACGATACTCAAAAGGTAGCTATTTTGCTGTCGTGTATTTTGACATTAATTTCACGATGTAACTCTTGCCAAACTCAAATTATCGGTCTGTCTTTTCTCGTTCAGAGTAGGGTTTACGATACAACAAGTGTCAGAATGAAGTTCAGTCGGATCGGAACCGACCGAACCAAATAAAATGAACTTCGTAGTAGGAAATGACCGAACATTCGGCCGATACGATAAATTTACCACTTCGGAGTAGACCCCCAGGTTCGCTGCCTGTCGGTTCTCACGTTAAGTTTTTATTTATTTATTTATTTTTAATAATAAACGTTGCCCCACACTAGGAATTACTCCTGTGTGTGCTTCTGTATGTGTCTCCTGTGTGTATGTCCTAAAGGAAAGCAGAATGTAATTTTCAGAGTTTCAGAGATATCGATAACATGTTTTGGCAGCACTCGACGCCACAAGAAGTCGAAGCAGTCGTGATACTGCTTGTTTAAGTTCAATATGATAAGGGAAACGTACGACTATTTTCATGACCATTTTGCAAAAAAACAACACAATTCCAAAGTGTTATATCAATATCTTGTAGATGAGAAGTTTCTATAATTTGCTTTGGTAACGGTTACGAAATCACATCATCGCTTTGACTTTATGAAAAACTGCACAATTTTCAAATACAATTTCCATGTACTTGTACTAGAAAAGTTAGACAACCAAAATAGAACTATGCTGAGTGGGCTCACAATAACTTCTAATTTCTCTCATGCTTTTCGCGGGAGCCAAAGGTATTTTAAGGAGCCTGTATTGAATCAGAACATGACGAGCTGCGGGAAAAGATGGAAACTCTCCCAAAAATACAATTTTTTTGCGTACATAACTTGCGGCCGTCTGAAAATAATGTTATGTGTTTTAGTAACATGTAAGGTCAAATAGTCTCCCCCTCTAGGCTCAACTCTTTGATCTTTTACTATTTCTTCTTATTCTTAGCGCGTCGATGGTAATCTATATCCATTCAGCCCAAAATTTGTCTACGAGCTTGGGACCTTCAGTAGCGTCCATCAACTCCTGTAGCGTGCAGACAACAGTACATTCTGGACACGATATTAAGTGGCCCATAATTTGTGGAACAGCAACACCAGATCTTTTACTAGACTATATTTAGACGATTTTCACAAACGACCAAGGGACCTAAAAAGGCCACTTTGGCAGAATCATAAAAGGATAACATTATGAATCGTAATGGACAGTTAACTGTTATGTTAATGGAATCAAATCCCATTGATGAAGGATTTAACAGTAATTTTTTTTTGTCTGTGCTAAAATTCTAATCAATCCAATCCAAATCCAATCCCTATCTCTTTGATTATACCTATCTACGTAGTGCAGCGAAAAAAAAGAAACACACGGACTGTCTTCGCCATATTTTGATTCATAACGTTATCCTTTTACGATTCTGCCAAAGTGGCCTTTTTAGGCCCCAGGAGACCGTGTTGCCATAATTACCAACCCTGAGTGTTCCGACTAGATAATAATATATTGATACTTTCATCTTCATTAGATACATGTTGAAATGAACTAAACAAATAAGATACATCTACCATTTCTAAGCAAGATATGCCTTTCTTTATATTCATAACACGATTATGAAAGTCATACACTTAGCACAGGTAAATGAGCCTTTGACCATCCCCCAAAGAGCAAGGTTAATCTTTTAGTTGTCCGTTACAACATTAGTTATAACCCTCATATAAAGGAGAAGGGTGACTATTTAGATTCGTCGCTTTATGCTTCCTTTGATCCCTTTGAAGCCGTGAAACTTCAATTCCAATATTATTTTGCCCTTTCTCACAATTCTAGGAAATTATATATCTACTAATAATATCTCTGCAATTTTACAAGTAACCGCTGTTTGTGTGTAAAATTGCACGTGAGGATACTGCAATATTAATGTAGCGATGAGCTTCACGTAAGTACAGGTTTCTTTGTGTTGTTTCTGAGATAATAACCGACTATCGACTATAAATTGTGGACTACAGTAATACAACGTTTATGCAAAAAATATTGGCCAAATGGAAGGTTTAAATCCAGGGATGAAAAATAAATTTTAGCAGATTTATCATCAATGCGAGAAAAATCTTTAAGAAAGAGACTAGTAAGGACAATGGTAACGCAATCAGAATACCTGCCGGATTTTCTAAATCCAGTTAAATACGACCGGAATCGAGGGAACGAGGGAAGGAAATTTTCTTTGCATTTAGCGACGTGCAAGATATTTAATAGAGCACATCAGTGGAGTTTTCATTCACCTACCTTGATAAAAAAAGTATAAGATTGATTATTTTCTATCCAACCAGGCCATGTGGACTACTATAATTGGTGGAACACATTACAACACAATGTCCAACGTAGGGTTGAAATGTAACAGGCACAATGAGAATAACATTACGACTTGCTTCTTTTATTAGGGTATTTTTTCCTAAGCATATCCATAATCCACCAAAAAAATTCAACGATTTATTGGATAATCAATTTTAGATTCGACTGATGGTTATTCATTATTATCATAAACAAAATCTATATAGAGGGCAATTTGTGAATCGTAAACATGCCTGGAAAACTAATTTACACTGCCAAATGCTTGTCCTGGGTCCAATTTGGAACCAGGACAAGCATTTGGCAGTGTCTGGCATCGAAGGTCATACCTCGGATATTTATAACCTTCACGCAATGCTTCTTACTTGAAAAGGGTTGTTGGATAACTTAAAATATTATGTCATCTTCAAAATTGCTTTTGTTGGTATCACAGATTAATAAATTATGCTCTAACATAGATTCTGGCTGCAGAGAGGATTTATTGAGTAGAGTTGTGACGCTAAGTCTTTATTAGCATGTTGACTGCACTGAGTGGGTACAAGATAAGTCAAATAAGTACAATGTCAACCTTAGTCACTGAAACGTTACGTAAGCAACTGAAAACTTAATTTAAGTCAATGTGTTCTCGCTGTGGATGTCATCTGCCAAGGTTAATCGGATCAGACCCGAACGGATTGTTAATCGCAGATTACGGAGCCCCTTTAAAGAAAACTTTACCGTAATAATGCACACTAATATTTACACAAGCCTCACTGACCCGCATGCGGCATAATTTATTATGGCTATAATTAAAAATACTGAGCCCGCTCTATGTTCAATTAAAAGTTTAATGCACACGTCCTCGGAACTTTAATATTTAAAAAATAATTTGTTACTTTATAGCCTACTCGGTTTGGTTTTAATTTTTAACGTGGTTTATAAAGTTTTGCCAGTGGTAGACCTTGGCCTTCATTGTTCAAAATGAAAACAATCGAATATATCCGAGAAAGCACAAACCACAGCAAATATATCTGTTTATTTGTGTAAAAAATACGTAATAGTTCCAAGATATTCAATTAATCATATTTTGGAAGGTGGTCTGATTGTCGTGGCCGGGACGCGGGGCGAGCCCGCGCGGCGCGAGCTCCGCTCAAGGTCGTTCTTGCACGCGAGCCTCTTTGCCACCCCGCGCCCGCACTACTTGTTGCGTTCACGTATCTGCATCGCTAGGAGCAGAGCTGGTCGTGCGGGAGGTCGGCGCCCGGTACAGCGCCGAGGGTCAGCTCGGCGCCAGCACGTACCTGGGGCTCCCGGCGCGCGATTTCATCGTCATCGGAGAGCGCGTCCATGTCTTGGAGCGCGTGGCGCGCGGGCGGTGGGCGCGCGCTCGGCGGCGCGTGTCCGCGGGCGCGCGCACGTGCTCGGTGGCGTGTCGTGCGGCACCGCGCCGCTCCGCCCGCGATCGCCGCGGCACTGACGGACCCGGCGCGCATCGATCGCACCTACCCCCGCCCCACGCGCCGGCACCCGCTACGAGTCCACGTGGCCGCCCGCCCCTCGTGCTTACAATGCCACCACAAACTTTCGGCGCGACTTAAATTATCTTTTTACTTCCACAGTTCCACCTTACATCGATAAACTCTTCAAAACGCACGCACCTACTAGTTAATATTATTATAAAAGGTTACACCAAGTTTTGACCAGATACCAAAAATTATTATTCAAAACAGCCGCCAGCGGCCAGACCCTCACCGCGGCGGCGCGGGCCGAGACGCAACAGATTGTTGTCGTGGGCGGGAAATTCTAATGGCGCACGTCAAGCCGGCGCGGCGGCGACGCAATAGAAATTACAGCTTCTACGAAAATAAAAGTACGGTTTTAGTCGCGTACGTAAAAGCAAGGAATTATCGTCGGTGTTCTCGTCGTGAGCGACGTCAGAGGGGCGCCGACGACGCAATCCGTCGCCGGCGCGAGACGTCACGAGCTCGTCGCGCGGAGGGTGCCGGCGGCGGCTCCTTACGTGAGCTGACGCTGGTGCATACCTGCTTGATGAGGGGGAGCAGGGTTCTCTCGATGGAGCGCGTTTTTATCTGTGAGAGATCAACGTCGGGCAGGCCGGTGGCCGCCATGGCGGGCGCGGGCGACTGCGCGTGTGCGCGCGCACGCCGCAGCGCGCCGCCATTGGCCGAGCGCGCCGCGTCACGTGCGCCCCCCGCGTCCCGCCCGCCTTCGTGATTAGTTTTAACACATACTCTTGCGGGCTTTAAAAACTACAGCTTTACGTGTTTTACTTTGTTTTGATTTCGAGCGCCAAGTATATTCATCCACGTGCAGGTTTCACCTACATTTTATAATAGGTACGTTTGCACGATCTGCAGCCACTGAAGACTGCACATAGGTGGTAGGAATATTCATTTGGAAATAAATTAAAATCGTTAACTGATGCACAAACTTTATTTTCATATCGTTGACCACCCATATAGACGACTAATTAACTTATTATTAATCATTGGCACATTATCACAAAGGTTGTCAATGATGTATCTATAATTTTACATACTTATGATAACATTTCAATAGTTTTACTCTCTGTAACTGTGATGGCAATAATGAGTAATTTTTAATCAAAATCACTTTTCCGGTGAGATCCTACTTTCAATATACATGCTGTAAACACAAGTAGATTATATGATATAATAATACTGATAAATATTACAAGACAAATCTGATTATTATAATAATTATTTCATACATTTCTACAAAATTACCGTAGCGAAGTCGTAGTAAGATCATAATATCTTATTAACTAAAATTTACTTTTAAGGCTTTGGTAATTGCTTAATATAGTGAAGAATTTGAAGAGTATCTACTTGAAACGAAATGATATTTGTGTGTATATGTATAGTTACAGGCTATATGTATAGAACACGCAACTTTCTGTATCTAACAGATTAGTTCTTACTGAGTGGTTTTAATGCAATCGATTTTCGACTGATTCGAGAGACTGCGAAGTAATTTCAACTTTATTTTGAATAATTAAGACTAACATTGATTTATTTCCCTATTAGATTGAAGAACTTGGTCCTTTATGCTAGTAAGACTACAAAAATGACTTCCACGATTATAATGTAATAATTATGTGTATGTACCTATACCTAACATTTAATAATTTAGAACAAGTCTACAAATAAATAATTACCAAAGGGAACACTCAGAAAAATTGTTTCAACCAATATATATATGGTAAACTTGAATAAGCAATCATAATTAAGATCTATTTCGGAAAACATTAGAAAAGTATACTTACATGAGACTTTCAGTTACGAATAATGTAAACTTAAATAGGGAACTACAATAATCTCTGCTAAATAGTTGAAACAATGTTTCTCATTAGGACGGCTACACAAACAAAGTCCAATAATTTCATATTTATAGACTACATCAATGTTAAGTGCTCTTAAATATTACTAAATTATGGCTGTGAGGCAAGCACAATCAGCGTTGTTCAAAATAGCCGGCGACAATGTAGCCGCGATACTTGATGATCCTTAGGCCCTTGGTACACGGCACGGTTTCTTTACAATACGGCGCATAAACCGTGCCGTAGAAAAAACGAGTACGTCAACAAGCTTCAACAGTGATCCATACAACACTGAAGACCGTGCCTACACACGGCGAATAAACCGTAGTTTTTCACGGCAAGAAAAACGTGTGTGTACAAAGGGCGTAAGGGCGTTGAAAAACCTGAAATCTTACTTAAATGCTTACACTTGCATTGTATCTAATGGCTTACTGTTACTGAAACTACGAATATCTATTCTGAAACTCGACTATCTTATACAATATGTTGTCAACAAGCTATGCGAAACTTTGTTAACTGTGGCAGTCAAACTATCTGGGATGTTGAGAACACCTTATCTCTAGGAAGTAGAGGTGGAACTCGCTTGCTCATAACTTTCCAAGTTCCGATCTATGAATTGTAGAAGACGCCCATACTGATCTGCGGCCGACGTTTGCACAAAGCTTGCTTAGAGCTGGTGCTGTCTTGTGAACTGTCCGACATCCACGGACTTTGTCCTGAGGAGTTTCGGACTTTTCGTTTGCGAAGACTCTCTGTGGGTCCTAGAGTTGGTCGTAGTAACTGTTTGAACCTGAAGGGGCCCTCCGTGTAGTCCTCGTCGGAGCTGAATATGGGCGTGGCGAGTATTTCGGGCGAGTTCCGGAGTATCTTCCGCAAGTCGGACTCAGGGTCGTAGGTAGGGTTGTACGCTGGTCGCGGTGGAGGATCCAATTTTTGTGATTTTCGCACGAGCTCGTTGATTTTATTGCTATTGGGAGAAATAATTGATATTAGTACTCATACTCCGTTAAATGCGATGGCGTCAAGTGAATGCGATTTCGTTTAGGTTATAACAGCATATTCAGGTGAGTATACACTAGAGCATTTTCTCGAGCAGTTCCACGTAATGTAACCTTCTTACGAATTGTACAATACAGGCAAAAGCTCAGTTTCCAAAAGCATTTCCGTGTAATGTAACGTTTCTGAGAATGCTCGACGCTGCGTACGTACTCGCCGCGGCGTAACTTTCTACCTTGCCTTCATTGTTGAAATGTCGGACCTACAGATACCTACCGCTCGTGCCTTTGGTCGATAAAATGTTACAACATTACGCCTCGTTGGTTTTTAAAATCATGTTGTAACAAAACATCGAACTTCGCATTCGAAGTGCGTTCCAATAAAATTTAAAAACGGCGAATACTCGATGTTCTGTTACAAGTAAAAATGCTCTAGTCTATACTCACCATTTACTGAACCTAACCGAGACCGCACAACCACTAAACATGGGTGATTTCATTGGTGTAAGTCTAAATTAAATAATAATTATGTACGTTTACAAAGACATTTCGAACGTCACAACTACCTACTATTTAAAAAATCTACTTAATGTGAGGCCATGCCACTATGCATGAGATAGATGGATTTTACTGCGTATGGCATTTGGTTAGAAAAAAATCTTTGTAGATTTTTATTCCCGAAATTTCTACGTAATAAGAAAATCTCAAGCGCTCTAACAAAAAGCAGGAACCATGCATACCCTTCGTTTCTGCTGTCCACAATAAGAGACGCATGTGACAGAAATACAGAATGAAAGCGATTAGTTTCGTTCAGGGCCAGAACATGGTGTCGTCGTCTATTTCCCTGTAGTCCCTGGGATCCCTAGGGTTCCTGTAATTCCTGGGTTCCCTGTGATCTATAGGGTCCCCGTGATCCCTGAAGTCTCTTTGATCCCTGGGGTCCCTATGATCCCTGTCGTATCGTTCGTACCTGACTAGTCCGCCGCACTGCCGGCTGCACGGCAGGTTATTCTGCCAGTGGTTCGCCTGAACATGTCTGTCGTCCTGGTAGGCGTGACCGTTGCTTGTGGGTTGGTATCTGTGAGGAAAAGGAAATTTGAGTATATTTATTTAGGTTGCGAATGTGATCAAAGCTTGAATTACATCATTATAATTCAGGCAAAGATCAAAAACGTTAATGAATATTCAAATTTCACGTTGAGTGTGTCTTGGGGCGTTTACTCGAAAGTTAAATATACAGGAATAGTTATTTGTGCAACAAGAGAGCAAAGTAGTTTTTTGCTGCGAGTGCTGATGTTGAATCCCGATCAAGCGAAGGATTCAACGATTGAATCACGAGCGTAGCGAGTGATTCTAAAGTTGAATCCTGAGTGTGGCGAGGGATTCAAAGGCACGAGATGCAAAAAAAATTTGCTCTCGTGTAACACACATAACTTTTCACTTCAGCAGCGAGAACACTTTAGGAGATAAAATAATATAATAAACAGAAATAGATTGAAATAACTGTTTATTGTGAATCAAAATAATTAACATTGTAGGTAGATACCAATTCTATAAAATCTAAAAAATAAGATAGCAACACCGTCTCCGAAAAACTGCTTGCGCCCTTTATAAGTCTCCATTCATTGAAGACATGGTATGCTTTCAGATATTTCTCGCGAGACTTCTCAGCTGTAGGAAACTTAATTCTGCAATTAATAACTTGTTGTTTTAACTCTTCCGGTGTTAAAATACTGTTCTCGTCGCTAGTTTCACTCATATTTTACGATTATTTTAATATTTTTTAACTTATTCAACTCTGTACGCCAATCACGAAATTTTATTCCCGCTCTTTAATTTAAATTAAGGCGTGTTCGGAAATAGCACCCATGATATTTTATTATTCAAAATATATTACGTAAGTACCTAACATTTATTGAAACTAGAAATAAATATTTACAATTTAAATATCAGTTTTATTATTTATTTTTATTTTTATTTTACTATTTATGTACACACATATATAAACAGACACGAAATAATCAGAACAGAAAAATAGGTACAAAGGTGATGCTTATTTCATAAGAAATCTCTTCCAGCATACCTGCGATAGGACAATAAAAAGAGAGATGTAGACAGCGTGTGAAAGAGTAAAGGAGACAAAAATAATACATACAAACTAATCTAAAAACAATTCACTTAATAAAACTAAACAAATATTACAAATAAACATACATACTTCTATAATAAATATCACTAGGATGTTAATAAATATTAAAACGTAATCATAAAAACAAAAATAAATACATACACAACTATGATAAAGTGGAAAGATAGTGTTCTTTTACTCTTCTCTTAAAAACTGCAACAGTTTGGCAGTCCCTAATTTCAGGCGGTAGTGAATTCCACAGCCGCACCGCGTGCACTGTGAAGGAGTAGGAGTAGAAGTTGGTGGAGTGGGGAGGGGACTTGAGAAGGTTTTTAAGATGTGACCTGCAAGGCGCATCTGCAGGACGGGCGTAGGAAAAACGCTCCCGCAGATAGGATGGAGTTTTAGGATTGTGAAGGAGATTGAATAGCAGACACAATATCCGAGAGTTCCTGCGAAGTCGAATGGGGAGCCACTTGAGTATCTTGCGAAAGTTGGAGTTTATTAATTGCAGTAAATACTTATTTTCGTTTAAATACAACAAAGTTAAAAATTCAATAAATTACTTTAAAAGACATAATTTTCTTTTTGCCAAATTTCTTTAGTTAGTACGAAATTCCGAACGTGTTTGTCTTTGAGGTCGAATTCAAAATCCGAACTTCGAAAGGGCTGGTCTTTGTCTCTCTCTCTTTCTAATGGCGGGAAAGAGATAGAGTGTGAATGTTTCGAATTGTATGATTAACCCAAGGCTGAATAAAATATTCGCGGCTTTCTGAAAAATAAATTAAAAAGTTACTTTGTCTCACTCAGTGAGCAAAATCGCATTTTACTCACTGATTTCACGCAGCAAAACCTACTTGTTTGAGCTACTGAAGTGAAAAATATAATAACACAGAAATAGAGCCCTTGATATCATACAATGCTTAATTTCTGCAAGTCTGTTTGAGTGGGAAATATTGATCAAATACAATTACGTTTCTGACCAATATTTCCTATTCAAAACATTTTCTGTCGATTGTGAGCCTCCGCCAATGCACACAAAAAGTTTGACAATAGTTATACAAACAAAGGACATTCACAAACATTGTTGACTTTTATCGTTTACAAAATAATCATGACAGTTTATTGCTATGACTTTCCACCATCTGAAAATACTACAATTCAATTACACAACCATTATTATTTATAAGATGACAATCAAACAAGATTATGACACGATGAAAACGAGCGGACAAAATGTTTTATCTCTTTCTACAGCTACAAATAGACGCATTAGTAAAGTATGGTGGAAGTCAACAAACCTGGGGTTTTTGATCTCAATATCTTTCTTACAAATCAACGGTTCGTCCCAAGGCCTAGCGGGACTCTCGAGGAACTCAGGCGACGGACTGCAGCAGTTCCATTAGAGTAAGCATGAACAATTGCATAGAAATGATATAGTGGGAAACACGTTCAAATATCGATGTGAAAGAAATGGAAGATGACTTTACTCAACTTTGATGACAATGGAAAAATCTTTTACGAATTTGGCAAAAGGTATCTTTATATTCAGTTCATATTATTAACATTCGATGAGTAATTAAAGAAAAATAAACATTCTCATTCTACAAATCACGTATTCTTTTATTGCTATCGAAGCTGAAAATTCCGATTGATGTGAAATTGGATACCTATATACATCACGACTGCTTGATAGACGATAAACTCGAGGGGTGACGCAATTTTATATTTGTCTGGTCATTCCTCGCTTATAAAAGTTCTTTTCTTTCAACTACGTAGTAATATTATCATTAATCACTATAAAACCGATCACAAAGGACGTAGTTTTTGCTTTGAACCAAAACAGTGCAGAAATGTTATATGAAATCTCATGGTTGCACAGGTTTTCATTAATGCAGTTTTTTAATTTTTAATTAAGATATAAATTTACCACATAGGGGAATGGGAAACATTTAATGTTTCCCATTCAGTTTAATATAAAATGTATGTATTAGATCAAAAAGATACAGGCTGAAAATAAAAATCGGCTGAAGGCGCGCATTTTGTATCGTATTTAGCAAGAAAAGATTGAAATGGAAATAGCGATAGCGATATGAATGCAACTCCTGAAAGTATAAAAACAGCTGCAAATGAAAATGTTAATAACCTTTTTCCGCAAAAGTCGCGGGATAAATATTTAAAAGCTTAGGAAAACTTTGTTTTCATTAACTTGAGTTTTTATTTTGAGTAGGTATATTTTATCACGGTAGGTAGATTGGTAGTTGAAAGAAAAGTAGATTACGCACCTTGCTAACGTGAGTAATTAATGCACTAAATCACTTTGCGCTCGATGCAACAATCTACTATTACATGAATCATCGAAAAAAAACCAAACGGTTTTATAAGACACCGTACGCTTCGCTCATTCGGCTCGCGCGCGGTTGTTTTCAGTTCTAAGCTAACCCATTTAATCAGGATATAATCGGTAATACGGGTGATAAAATCGGACAGATTAGTGTAGTCGGTAAGTGAAGATTCGTTCACAATTTGACGGTTTAAGTTGACATGGGATATATTATAAGCTATTGAAAATTAATACGTAATATTTTAAGCAGTATGTATATCTACAGTTAACAATTTATCGATAGTTTACAATCTCGCGAGATAGATTATTAACTAACGGTGTTCACAAATACGGTGAAATATGTATTGTACGGGGACAACCCTATAAAACTTTAGAACTGTCTTCTAGAATTTGAGAAGCATGGTCCACGAGACCGCCGAGTTAAAGTTAAACTTTTAACACTTTCATGGTACGGCCTCAGTACTGAAACGGTTTTTGAAAAAGGGAAACCTTACTTCATGCAGGCTGGTAGAAAATGACTTTGGTTGCATTCGATCACTCAAGCGCATTTAGAATTAGTTTCAACACCCTAATATTTCGTGTATACAGGGTCTAATTAAATTGGCTAGCAAAACTCCACAGGCGCTGATTTAAGGAAAAAATTATAATTATTATGTTTTTTCTGTAAACTTCACATTACACATACTTATACATTTTTTTCGTTTTATCATATAAATATATTTTATCTATTTATATGATAAAATTATCATATTATCATATAAATATATTTTTCGTTTTATCATATAAATACGTTTTATCATATAAATATATCTCAAACTCAAACTCAAAGCATTGATTTCAATTAAACCATTTACAGACACTTTTGAATTGTCAAAAAGTCGGTCAGTCAGAAAATATGAAGCTAGTTGCCTATTCCAAAGCGTAGGTACCTATGGAGAAGATCGGGCAAGAAACTCCATGGACACTCTTTTAAATTATATTTTTACAAAAATATTAGTTACATCATTAATGTGAATTTATAATTATATGTGAGAACGATGTAAAAAAGACGTACGCGTTAAAAGCGTCCAGAGTACAGCAAATAGTAACAAAACAACAATTCAAAATTTTTTTTTTTTCCCATCCGTCCATTATCCCATCACGTCTACGGAGTTTCGCTAGCTAATTAAGTTGGACTTTGTATACTTGAAATGCTTGAAATTTTGCGGTTACCTGGACATTCTGCTCGCATCTCGCTCCAGCTGCGTGGGCTGCCCGCGCACGATGGCCGGCACGAGCGTGAAGCCGGGCGGCTGGCGGTACTCGTCGGCTCGCTGGACTTCTACCAGCCTGATCCCAGGTTTGTTACGACGCAGATTCTTATGCACCTCTTGGTTCTTGTCGTGCACCTGGTAGATACGAGATTTGGAAAAGTAAAGGGTGCATTCAGTGCTAAGTAACTATTCAAGCAAATCAAACAGAGAAAGTCGGGGTTTGATGTTATTCCGGCAGTGATATTGGCCTCCTTTTGTCGGAGTTTCCTTAGGGTCTAAACAGACGGATTGCATTTGACTTAACTGCTTCGAAACTTAGTTATGTCAACTGCATCCAGACTGCGATGTTGCAGCTGGCATGCAGTTCAAATACAGTCCGTCTGTTTAGACCCCTAGTCAGCAAACAGTGTACTGACTTGTAGAATCTGCGTCTCTTTTGACATTCACATTTTATTTTAAAAATTGTTCCGGAGTCGTTGAAATTTTCAGAAAAATTTAAAGAGGTTCAGCCGGTCGATTCTGTAACAATCTCGCCGTATGAAAACTTAGGTGATGTGAGTTTGTTTTTGCTAGGAATTGACACGATTGACAGCTCACTTCACCTTAGTATTCACGGTGAGATGGTTACAGAATCGCACTGCAGGACAAGTGCGACAAAAAACTGTCTTCCTTACTTGGTCCGCAAAAGTGTGAAGCTGAGTGGCCCTCTCCTGCACGGAATAGTGCTGCATGAGCAGCTGCGGCGCGGGCGGCGCGACGTGCGCGGGCGGCGGCGGCGCGCGCCCCTTCGCCCACTTGCGGCGCGCCGTGTAGCCGCGGAAGTCTGCGGGACATGACAGGGGACTCAACACCACAGTTTGGAATAAGGCATAGGCTACATCGTAACATGGTAAATTGGTGACAGGGTCCAAAGACAATTATAACAGTTCACTGAACAGACTTTTCCCAAATTGCACTACAACACTCGGTCCTTGAGCTACGGTTTTCTAGAAGAGCGGTGGTCGCCATATAGCGTCTGCGATTTCAGAGCGCATAACGTCACAGAAACGTACCTAATTTACGAAAGTAAGTTGCATTTTTGAAGTGAAAACTTCTTTAGCGGCATTGTACACTTTTTTGTAATGGGTAAAAAATGTTAAACTCGCGTCAGGACACGTGACCTGATCGAAAATTCGTAAGACGGATGGCCGTAGCCGGTACCGCGCGTGTTTTGTTTATAAGACGCTTCAAAAAATACACACGTAATTGTTCAAGTTTTCACTCCTGTCGGCACTCCCGGAGTGCCAGTTTTTTTTTATCAGAGGGCGTTTTTTGACACCGTAAAATCAAACCCCGCTGCCATCATTCTTATGACAGCTGTCACTGCGGCCGTTGCGACAGCCACCTCTCTTCTAGGAAACCGTAGCTTGAGGCCTCTTCAGAGTTGCGCTACAGCACAGCATCCGGTTTACTTTCTGCATTCAGACTTTCCCGGTCACCTTTTTACTAAAAAAAGGTAGATGGACTGATGACCTTTCATCAGACCATCTAGCTGGAGAACGTCTGACATGGTGCCGATTCTGTTGTTCACAAACTAAGCTTTTAGCGCCTGACGTAATTTTAGTAGGCAAGTTTTTAATCACGTCTAAACTTGTATAGAGTAGTGTTAGGCGCTGATTATATTATTATTATTTTTTATTGTATATTTTTTTAATTCAACAATTACACTTACACACAGGCATTATGGTGTCATTTTGCATAACCCTTTGATTTTGTCAATTGAGCTGATTGTAGTAAATTCTTGTGTACTTATCTTTTTTTTTATTAATTTGACAGGATTAAACTAAAATTTATCTTCTGTCCTTTTCTTAATGAAAATAGAAAGAAAAAGATGCACTGAACTTAAATTTAGTTTAGTTTGCGAAAAAGCGAATTGGCACTAGTGTCAAACAGTGAATTGATCGACTCTGCAGTGCGATTCTGTAAAAATCTCACCGTGAAAACTTAGGTGAAGTGACCGTGGAGTAAGCTGTCAATAGTGTCAATTTCTAGCAAAAACAAACTCACTTCACCAAAGTTTTCACGGTGAGATTTTAACAGAATTGACCGGCAGTTCTAAGCCATTGGACAGTTCGTACATATGTCATTTTAATGCACGTATCTAATCGATTTTTCCCACTCCCCAAGATAACTTCTTCTCTCCTTCTCCATAGTTTTATAACGGATACTTACGACTTTGTATAACAACGGCAGCTTTATTAGTATCAATGTTCTCTTTGTTACCGGAGATAGTTTCATTGGCGTTGCTCTCGTCTGACGTCATTCGTCTCAGAACCTTCGCCTTCATCATAGCTTTGTTCTTGCCAGGGACACCTGTAAGAAAATGTCAATTAGTTCTTTGCATTTGGATGTAAGGCTCGTTAGGTCTAGAGGAATTGATAGCGATTCGTTTGCTGGTCAGATAAATCTTCCAAAAATCTTTATATCCTGCTATATTTATTTTCCTGCCAATTTGAAAGTGTATCTTCAACTGAAACTTTCTTTCATGTCTGTCTTTTTGATTGTTGTCCAGTATATATAGCCAGCGTTTTACACTCACCAGACTTTTGTTGTTTCCTCTGGCTGTCCTGCTCCATCTGGAACTCTCTCGCTAGCTGTCTCTGTCTCTCCTGCAGACCCTGCAGTCGCTTGCGTGTGAGCCAGCCGCGCACGTGTCTCTGTAGAGTTAGGACTGATATCGCCATCTGTGCCTTTAGCCGTTGATAGGTTCGCCTCGCCAACCAGCCACGGACGCATGCTTGGACTAGCAATACTTTTCTTATCTGGAATTTAATTTAACAAAACTTGTAGGTTAGCATCGAAGACATTTAGAATGCATGTATAGCATGTTTTTATTTACAATGCGCGCCACGAAAGATGAGACTTGACCCCGCCTCCCCCGCTCTTTCCGCCGCCCCTATGACGTCCGGTCCCGTACCGCACTCAGACCTCATACCGCTAAAGATACCTAAAATCTTGTACTGCGCAAGTCAAACCACGTGGTGTGTCAAGTCTCATCTTTCGTGGCACGCATTGTAAATATGAGTAGGTATTGTATATTGTAGTTTTGGCAATAGGATGTCATCAACTAAATATTTTGGTAATAGTATCAAGTGTTGAAGGGTGGAGATAAGTTTATGGAAACGGTAGTTGATTACGTATCGGTGTACCTCATTGAAATAATTTTGCCGCATTGATGATTTTTTATTCGCGATTTATTTTTTGGTCCCATAGTAAAATTTCATAATAATGAGTACAATGGGGGTCATTAAGAGTTTTTACTTCTTATATAGTTCGGAAGATAGAGTATCTTTACCTGCTCCTCATAAATCCTGGAGAGGACTTCGACGTGGTAGTACTTAAGGAACACTTTAGATTTGCCGAGCGCCCAGCCGTCCATCTTCAGCCTTAATAGGAGGAGTCGACAGGAGTCACGATTGGGTTTCATTTCCTCATTGTAACTGAATGCCAGAAAGCCATACCTGAAACGAAATATGCGAATTATAAAATAATTGGCACGAAAATGAGAAAACGTAATAATATACAAAACAAATAAATATTAGAAACAAAGAAAAAATACAACGAACGTGCGCAAGACAATGTTGGAATACAGATTGGATTAAACGAAAACACTTGCCTCTTCAAAAACTCTTCAAACAAAAGTCGGTGGGAAAATCCAGTTTGTCTTATCCTAATGGTCTCCAAGACTCCCGTGTAGCGCAGTTGTTTCAATATTTTCGCCGAATCGAAATGCTTTGGAGAGCGGGTGTCGTTCGGTTTGAGACATCTTACGAACTGAGGGGTTCCGCTCACCATCTTCTGAAGTAGCTCCATTAGGGAGTATCTGAAGTATGTGGACACTGTCTGCTGAGCTCGCGACTGGGAGGCAAGCCCTCGACTGTTGAAGCGCTCCTGGAAATATTGTTTTATATTGTAACTAAGTGCGTTTTTTTTCAAAGTAGGAAAAGTTTTCAGTATCGGCCTATGAGCAATTTTTTCTCGAATCTAGTATTTATTGCATAATTTTCGGATTGAAAACTATCATCAATTTGATTCTTAATGAAAACAAATATAGCAACATAAAAACTTACCCTTACATCAATAGAAGTAGGGCTCTCCAAGCTCCTTGAATCCATAACGTCTCCTTGAAGCGGCGAATACAAATTGCCCGTCTTAGTGATGGGACATTGGAACAGGAACCTGATGATGTCGTACTGACTCTGTCTCATGAGCTGAACCACTTCAGGAGGAAGGAAGTTGCGATTTTTCTCCAGGAAGCCATCAGCTTGGTAGACAACGCGGCCAGCGAAGTGGTGGACCGCGAAGCAAATAGCGTCGGACTTCGGACGAACGTAGTATTTGCTCTTGATGTTATTGTGGAACTTTTCTGTAAATATATAAATTGTTACAGTACCTCACGTCGTACCGAAGCAAGAGCTGGATCAAATTAAAGGCATCCATTCATACATCATTGTTTGAATGATAAACTGACATAAATACGGCTTGCAGCTTTTATATAATTAAAGATCTAGTAAAAATATTACTTACTCACTAAAGTGCGATAGAAATAAAGTTGTAACAATTACCAATAAGAGTTCTGTCAGTGGACCTCGGGAATCGACTCTCTTCATCCAACAAAGCCAACATTCCCATCGGCCTTGACAACAGCATATCTAACACCGGTCTGTTATCAGAGAACTCCACCAGATCTACTGGAACACCTTCCGCCATATACTCCTGCTGTTCCCAAGTGAAGATGTGCTGATTGAAGTAGTACTGGATTTGTTCGTTGGCAATGTTGATGCAAAGCTGCTCGAAGGAGTTGTTGTTGAAGTTCTCAAACCCAAAGATGTCGAGTATGCCGATGGAGAGTTGTTCGTTTCTGGAAATGGTAATGTTAAAATGACTATCACTCGCCATATTTGTTTGCGTATTTGAAGTGGAAAATTCAGTGGATTCAGCATTGTTCGAACTATTATAGTATCAGTTGGCTGGATTAAAAAAGATCAAAATAATTTATGTTATGTTGAACCAAAATATTTATACGTAACGGGTCTTCTGACATATTGATTCAGTCGTAACCATTCATATCAAGTATTTTTGCTCCTGCAAAAATACTTGTTCACTCCTGTGTTCCTGGCCTCAGCGGCTTTGCTGGAAAGATAAATGGAAAAAACTTACACATTAGCTCTATTCTGGCACAGTAAAGCATTGATTCTCTCGACGATTCTGTCGAAGGCTCTGGCGTACAGTCCCCTCGCAGTAGCGTCCCGGGCCACGGCGGCTTCAGTGGGAGAGCTGTGACGCGCGATGGTCTCTCCGCGGGCGACCACGCTGCTGCTCGTGAGGCACTCGCGGAGGTCCACTGTCTCCACCCCGAGGAGGCAGGACGCTGTGGAAATGTAGAACAAATATGAGAATGTTGATACTTTAAAATTCGCTGGATTGTATAATCTTTTTCGTGAAATCATGGCAATGATATAACTGTTTTCGTAGTAAATTAGTAGAGAATTGTGAGATTTGGACGTATTTTGTAAGTATGCATTACGAGTAACTCCTGTAGCCTCAAAAAGTCGGTACCTGTACCAATTTGGTGAATGGCTAATATTTACAAAATAAATGTCATATAAATTTTCTCTAGTCAATTTAAATAGAAGCATGTTACAAGAGGGCAGTCAATGACTTTAACGCTGTCTAGACACAAAAATAATATAAACACCCGAATACGATTCTGCACAACCATCATTTAAACGGTATCTCATTATAAACTCATAATATGGTCATTAGTTTACCTCTGTGCAGCGGTGCGGTGTCAATGATAGTTGCTTTGTTATCTGTATTGTCTTCGCCAGCTGTCTCACCGAACTCTATGTCACCGAGATGCAGGATAGCCGCTAACATCTTGTAGAGAACCAGTACTTCCTCTTCTTGGAATCCGACCACCTGGAAATACGTTATAAATAGATTCGCATGGTTTATGTTACTCTTTCTCAACTTTTTTTTCTAGTATCTAAAGATTTTCTTTGATATTGACTACATATTAACTACATACATTATGGTACGCAATAAAGAATTGAGACTTGAAACCAAACTATCATAGATAAAACTTCATACACACACACATACATAAACTCGCCTTTTTCTAATAAAGGTAGGCAAAAACTGCACGCAACTAGCTTCAACTTTCTGACTAACTGACAGACTATTTAAATTTTGACAATTGACAAGTGCCTGTACAAGGTTTAATTGAAATAAATGCTTTGAGTTTGAGTTTTTGCAACGCCACCTGTTACCTGGGGGCCTAAAGAGGCCACTTTGGCAGAATCATAAAACAAAAACATTGTGAATCATAATGGACAGTTAACCGTTATGTTAATCGTATCAAATCCCATTGGTGAAGGATTTTTCAGTTATTTTTTTTTGTCTCTGCCAAAATTCCAAGCAAACACGAACTGTCTTCTCTATATTATGATTCATAATGTTATCCTTTTATGATTCTGCCAAAGTGGCCTTCTTAGGTCCCCTGATCCTTACATACATCTTTTGCTTCGTTTACGTTCAAACATTTGATCAAGTACAAACGTTTGAACCTGTCATCCGTAACTTTTATGTAACCTACCTTAAAAGCTTGGTTGAGTTGTCTCCAGCGATGCACATTGTGCTCCCTGTGGGTGACGGACAGAGGCTGCAGGTAACGATGCCTCGACTTCAGTTGCTCGTCCAAATAAAACTTCCTCCAGCGACCCTCACTCTCTAGGCCATCGTATAGGTAGTAGAACACGTGAAAGTTGCTTTCACCCCTGAAGATTTTATGATCGAAACCTTTATTGCATTATAATATTCGAATGTAAGTACGGAAGAGAAATGTAATTGGCAATGAGTAAAGCTAACGTGTAAAAAAATAATTACAGATCTTTGGAGTTTAAGATCTTCAAAAGATATACATCGATTAATGCAAGTAGTAAATGGCCTATCTCGCACTTGGCACGTATTACCACAAGAGGCTATACCAATTGACAAGATTTTATTTTATGCTTATTGCTCATCGAACATCGACACTCGAATTAAAATTTCGGTCAATTGGCTCGTACAATTTACTCGGAAGTTTTTGCGGGTCACTATAGAAAGTACTACACTTGAAAAAAAATATGTACTTACAAGGCTTGATGTACCACTCTGGACTGCTCAAGAAGATACACCGATATTCTAGCGCCAGATATCCGGCCAACTCTCATCATAGACAAATCTAGATATTTGCCGAAACGAGAACTGTTTGCGTTGATACCAGTGCGAGCATTGCCGAAGGCCTCCATAATTGGATTCACTTGTAAGATTTTTTCTTCCATGTTTCGGTTTTGGGTCTGGAAGGATAAAATGGAAATGACTTAGCTGGAAATAGGTGAATATAACCCGTACCTAATACATGCCTATATTGCAATATTTAACATACCTTAATCGAGAATAGTAATGACAAAGTTCTGATTAAAACTAGCTCTACATTATATATTATGTTTAACTTACAGAGGTTAAGTTGCGGGCAGTGGTCGTAGAGTAAATTATAGTAAAACTAGAAAGTATGCTGAAATATCGAGAGGTTCGCGCAAGTTCCTTATTAGTGAGACCTAATCAGAAACAGCAGAACATACCTTCGACAGAAACACAAGTTGCTTCAGCAAAAGGTTCGCAGACTCGGTCTTCCCGGCGCCACTCTCGCCGGAGATGACGATGGCTTGGTGCAGCTTCTGGTGCAGCAGCGCCTGGTGTGCCGCGTCCGCAACGGCGTAGATGTGCGGCGGGTTGTCCGAGCGACAGCGACCTTGGTATATCTGTTGAGTCTAGAATTAGAATAATTCACATAATAATTGATAGCGAAGCAAAAAAGCTAAGTTTAACAGGATTTATACCGTTGGTCCCATATTTGAGAATAATTTCTTCGATGTCGAGATACATGGCATCAAAATCAATAACAGTTCTTAAACCTACATAAAATAAAGAATGACGTGTCTAAAAATCCCGTTTCATATTTTAACCGCACGCAAACAGCAAAGCGAAGCAGCGCTTAGTAACCCACATTAATAATAAAATCCAAATGCGTGAGGACGAATTAATTAAACACCTTCGTTCTGCCCGAAAGAGCATATTTTTAATGTTGTGGTTACTTTTAGGCGTCATTAAAATTACCTTTGTGGTATAAATTCCCACGTCGGTGAATGGGTTTACGGCGACCAGGATGTCTCCTATATAGGTGTAAATCTGGTTTTGTGTATATCTCTTCTGCAGTTGTTCTACGATAGCATCTTCTGTCAACACTTCCAATGTCGCCAGATCATCGGTGTACATCTTCTCTGGTCGCGCTTTTCGATGCGATTTGAGTTTCCCTCTCTTGGTCGTGGCTTCAGGCGCGCGAGAGCCTCGCCCTTCGGCTCTCTGTCGTTTTATCTCCGCTTGAAGCTCTTTACGGATCTATAAAAAAAATCCAAAATGTTTGGTCATAATTCGAAATATCTAACTAACTGCAAAATAATTTTATTATAGTTAATATAGTTGCCAATTCTTACCCTATCCTCAAAGCTACTGACAGCGAGTAGTAGAGGATGTTCCAAAAGTTCTCTCGCAAATGGTCTCTGATTCATGTCTTTTATCAAACAGTCTGCGATAAAATCTACGAGTTGCGGCGAAAACATTTCAGGATGGGATAAAGATGGCGGCGGGTTCCGAGGTATTTGAAATAGTGCCCTCATTGGGTGCAGGCCCGACAGTGGCGGCTCACCTTCAGCTAACTCTATAGCCGTTATGCCCACTGACCACACATCGCAGCGGCAGTCATAAGATTCGTCCAGCTGTTGTTCACATGCTATGACCTGCAACCGAAAACAATTCAGATATGACCTTCAACCATCACTATAGTACGAGATCTACAACCACTTTCAAAACGTAGTCACTAATATTGTGTTCGGGGTCACGAATATTGTTCGCGTTATGTGGAACAGCTAGATAATAAATAGCAAGTAGGTAGGTACTTTTGCAATTGTTGATGTTGATATTTAAAAAAAATCATTGACATTTTACCTCTGGAGCCATCCAGTATGGCGTGCCAACTGATGTATTTCGTCTGGCAGCTGTAGCAGCCAAGTGTGATGAAACTCCGAAATCAACAAGTTTGACTTCGCCATCTTCTGTGAGAAGAATGTTATGCCCTTTGACGTCCCGATGCATACAACGGTGAGCGTGTAGATGTGTCAAGGCTCGCACAGTGCCTCGCAACACATACGCGAGTTGTGGTTCGGCGAGACTGCTACCGCGAGCCCGCATTCCCGCGCATAAATCAGTCACCGAACCGCCGGTACAGAGCTGCAAATACAAAGGTCAATTTGATTTATGCCTTTCGCATAAAGCTCGGAATAGGCAGCCTATAAATAAAACGTATACCGACCTCCATGACGAACCATATTTGGTCGTCATCCGAACAAACGCCGCGTTTCAAGAACAGACCGAAAAATTCCGGGATATTACGATGCCCCGATAAGTCACGGAACACAAGGAATTCCTCCTCTATTTCTTCTATGTTTTCTGTAATGTTTTCCAAAATCTGTAACGAAATAAATATAGAACTATCAGAGATATATTCAAAACTGTTGAATTCATATTGTGCACATAAATTGGGATCTGGTTAAGTTATTGTATTCCAAACGAGAGGCGGCAAAGCCATGCTATGTCATGTATTGTTTAGCAGCCTTGACATCAATACAACATTTGAGATAACATCTATGCAATCAATTACATGCGTATGCGAACAATACCTCCATAAAAATTCATCGACCTATTCTGTATACACAGCATTCTCATACATAGTGAGTACTTTTATGTTTATACAAATATGTGTAATATTTTCTTCCCAAAAGCGCTTAATTGCGGTCATTACTTGCTTAATTTTAAGGGGCCCAATTTTGAGTAGTTACTTATCAGTAAATTACCGTAATCTTTAATCAAATTAAAGCATTCAACAGGGAACCCATTACATTGAATTGATATTAAACAAAAACTTGTAGGGCTAGTGTGACTACCAGGCAGTTTCTCTCGGATTTCACCCGAGGTACGAACAGTTTACGAGTGCATGCTCTATAAAATATGTTGTTGACCTTAGACGTGCTCATACTAAAATAACATGTGGAAATAATCGTAGGCACCGCAGATTCTTGACGATAGCTTTTAAATGACGTCAGCTCATGTGCAAACTTAAGGTTAACAACTTTTATAGTGACTAATACTGATACCGGTCTAGTGCAGGTCTGCTATAAAAATATATTTCCTGGAGGCGAGACGATACATTATTATCTACCTACATGTTCAACATTATTATCTGTGATGCTATTTAGATCTATAGGTACAATTGTCCTTCTAAAGGTTAGAATAATCATAACAATATAATGATAAAATGACACAAGTATTATTTTAAATAACCTATAAAATGTTTCATTTGTTTCATCGAATAAACATTAACAGATCTGGACCGCTACGGATTATCCGTCTGGCGGTCTGCTTGACCTTCGTCCATAAAGTGCTCTCTTCCACAAACTTGTATTGACCCTAGCAGGGACGGTCGCCTGTATCGACTTCTATCTAGGTACAGTCAAAAAAATAGATAAGTATGCAGGATCGTCGGTTATAGTTGAAGTTTAGTAAGAAACCCATGGATGTCAATTTCAGTCGACAACATCCATCGGTTTCTTACTAAACTTCAACTATATCCGATGATACTCCATACTTATCTCTTTTGTTGACTGTACATATTATGATATATCTAATTTGTCAGCTATACCTTTATTTAGATCCGCTTGATCTATCCAAAATCTTGTATTTGGATGTAGCCTTGAGACGACAAGAATGCTTTTAGAATAAGAAGCATATCATTGAAACTTTACAGTGTGATTGTGTTGTGTTTGTGCACACATCCGACCAGACCGACAGCTGTACACATTGCACGTTCGCAGACTGACTGACCTTAACTGCAACCCGCCTTCCAGTCTTCTTATCCCTAGCGCAGTACACCTCTCCATAAGTGCCCTCTCCGATGAGCTCCTGCAGAGTGAACCGGTCCCGAGGGTCGGCTGCCCGGTCCAGCTCCACGTGCTGCGAGAGCCCGCGGTATGCCACGTCGCTGCGCATGGCTCAGTACTCGCATTGAAACACCATCTGGAAAATAATAATGTGCTGATATAATTGCAGAAAGATTGACTTATTTAGTTCGCATGAAGTAGAGGTAAGTGGCCGAAGAAGTAAATTTTAGTTACACCAAATAATGGCCAAGGACAGATGAAATAAATCCAGGACGTCCGAAAGCGCAGTGGACTGACGACATCGCCAATGTTGCGGAAAACGAATGGAGAAACTCACAACATTTCGAAGAATGACTTCGAGCTGAAATAATGATGATGAACGAGGATTTAACTAACGAAAAGTATTACATAAAATAGCCATAATCATAATTGTTTATTGGTAAGGGAAAGGGGTTTTCTTGGAGGGGCTAAACCTACTATAATACAAAGAGATTTGCTTCTCGTAAATAACATACTTGTTTACACTAGAGTGTCATCCGACTATTGCATAAATACCAAAGGTGCACAGCACGTCGCAATACTCGCAATGTAGAGTTTTCCCAACTAAATATTCAGGATAATCGAAGCTGAAGCAATATTGAGTTAATGAGGCGAGAATAATCGAGTTCGGAAATTCCAAAAGCATCATCAATATCCTGTCTATGAAAATTAAAATTTATCTACATATTTACACGCTAGAGCACTATTTCAAAAGAGATCTAAATGATTGTAAGTAATTTAACGTGTCGACACTACCTCTATTTTAAATTCAGTTCGGTTATGCATGGATGCCAGTAACACTTTGGGATTTATCATTTGTAACTTGTAATAGTGCAATAGTAGAGGTTTTACTGAGTAAATGGATAAGCAACACTATCTATACCTACCTACTTGGTTGAGTCGAAACCATCTATAAGGCCGTAAAGAGAAAAAGATTACCCCGTGTACGACTCGTTCGGCACAATCATATTTCGCTTGCTTAAAAAGTGTGTTAACGAGGAAAGATTCTGATAAATTACTAATAATTCGATTAAATAATATTAGATACGTCTAGCGTATAGGTACGTCAGCCGGTTAATGACTCAGTCGTAGATAAATTGATTGCTGTTCACAATCGTATACATGCGTATCGTCATTTTATAGGCACAAAATACATCGTTATAATAAAATGTCTAGTAATTAGCACGTGAAACAGTTGAAACATCCGGCAAGAAATAACTGTACCGCGGCCGAACCGAACGCATCCGCAGAACTTTATTGATTTCTAATAAAAATTAACACCATCTCAACTCTTTTGATTGTATATGTAAATTATTAGGTATAGATTGCAGCTTTCTATACACTATAATTATGGATTGATTAAAATGTGAGTCAACTAGAAAGTGAAATGTATAATATTCCCTTAATACTACAGCGATGATGTCGACTTAGGTAATATATTATAATATATTCTAATTCATGATAATTCGTACGACTCGACGACGGATGAAATAACGCGATAAGCATGTTTTTAATACATCATTTATCTGCTTGATTTGCAGACTCAGCAGTTTGAAATAGTAATATATTCACAACAATTTGCTGCTCAGTAAGGAATACTAAGGTGGTTTCTGAAAAAGGAAAGGAACGGCATTAATAAATTGAATATGCCGTTGCATGCGCCATCGCGTGGCGGCGTCATGCATGCTCGACTAGAGGATGGAGTGCTGTACTATCTATGCAGTTGTCAATAAACTTGCACAGCAATCATATGATCATACTAATGACATGGCTATAACATATAATATCATCTAGTGTTATAAAGACTTCAAGGATACTTGTTTACGCAGTGGTTGTACACAATCGTAGTCTATAAACCCAAACTTATACCGCAACCTAATAAAGATAATAAATATATCAAGGAAAATGAGTCTACTTTATTGGAGAAAGCTTAATTCTTTTTTAAAACTAAATAAATATTTAATAACATCATCACAGTTAAAACCAAAAGAAAACATAACATCGATTTCCGCCAACGTTACCAAGTGCACAATCACTCGTCAACTTTCAAACAATTTTAATGCTCTTGAGGAACTCTGTCACATAATGTTGATATATCGGTAACATTACGAT
Source organism: Luperina testacea (assembly GCA_927399505.1). Taxonomy (NCBI): domain Eukaryota; kingdom Metazoa; phylum Arthropoda; class Insecta; order Lepidoptera; family Noctuidae; genus Luperina; species Luperina testacea. The sequence goes on from OV656756.1 coordinate 13,464,331, forward strand.
GGTGTAACTTAGACATAACTTACCTATTAGCTTCTTGTTTTTGTACACAAGAGGTGTCAAATCGGTGCGAGCCTTGATGGATAGCAGGCGTGTCGTAATTACCACCAAAATGAGTCGACAATATTTGAATAGAGACCACACAAACATTTACGATTGAGCCAATTTGTGAGTAGTGACTTCGCAGTATGTTCGACAAATAATATTACAGATGTCATGTATATTCATACATTGTTATTATGACATATGTATAGATACGCACCTACTTATTTCGATTTGTTCATTTGAATGATCGGTCATCAGAAGAAATAACCCATTTATCAAAGTTATGTGTAAGGCATATATTGATATATACGTAAGGTAAATGATCGTTTGTCTCCAATGTAGGCTTTGTTATGACGTTATTACATCATGCGTTACATATTGCTAGCTAGCGATGGGAGATTATGAGATAATAAGGTAGGTAATATCAAGTAATGTCAACCAATTGAACTTTGTAGGTAAATGAAGGGTTTTTTTAATTTAAGAAACCGGCGGCACGAATTTGCGATTGCTGAAGGTTGAATCAGTAAGGGATTAGGTACTTAGTTTTTCCAATCCCATGAAATGAGTATTTATTTTTACACGTGTAACGTTATGTCGAAGTCAAATTAAATAAGCTAGTGAAACTCCACAGACAAGATCGATCGATATCGTGGTCAAATCAGTAGGGGGTAGTAGATAACGTGGTCAAATCAGTAGGGCCTACTATAGCACCAGTGCTATGTGATATAATGAATGCTTGTATATACAATGGGGTTTTTCCAGAAGCTCTAAAAATCTCGATTGTCAAGCCATTACACAAAAAGGATGACAAAGCAAAAATGTGTAATTATAGACCTGTAGCGTTAATTCCCATATTTTCAAAAATTCTTGAGAAAGTAATTTATATTAGACTTAACAATTATTTTGAAAACAACAACATTTTTTGTAAGGAACAAATGGGTTTTAGGCAAGACAAAACGATTAACATGGCAGTGTACAACTTCCTTAAAAAAATACACCACAACATGGACAACAGAAAACAGACTGTAGCAATGTACATGGACATGACCCGCGCTTTTGATTATGTTGACCATAAAATACTATTAAAAAAGCTCTATAGCTACGGTATTAGAGGTAATTTACTTGACCTCATACAATCGTATATAGAAGGTAGAAAACAGCTTACTCAGATCAGCCAAGTGAACATTAAAGCAAAAACTGAAACAATTTACTCCTCAAGTACGAGAATAATTTCGTATGGGGTGCCACAAGGGTCTGTCCTAGGTCCGTTACTTTTTATCTGTTACATAAACGATTTTCCCAAAGTAACCAGTCATCAGATGTGCTTATTTGCAGACGACAGCACTATTGTTTTCGACCAGAATGATTTTAAACAAATTGAATTAGATATAAACACAAACCTGGTGTCAATTATAGAATGGTTAAATGCTAACAACCTTAAAATTAATTTAACAAAAACCAAAATAATGGATTTTAAACTTCGACAAAAAAAACAAACACAATACCAAATTAGGTATAAAGATGACGCAGTACTAGAAACAAACACTACAAAGTTTTTAGGATTGCACATTGACAATGATTTGTCATGGAAAACTCAAATTGATAGTGTTTGTTTGAAACTTTGCCGATTCTCTTATGCCCTATATATGCTAGGGAAAATTGCAAACAAAACAGCCCTCTTAACGGCATATCACGGTTATGTAGCCTCCACATTGAGGTATGGACTTATATTCTGGGGTAACGCCTCAAATATATCCTCCGTGCTTTTGGCACAAAAAAGATGTATCCGAGCCATCTGCAAATTAAGAACAACAGATACATGTAAGCCACACTTTAGGGATTTAAGTATTCTGACAGTACCTTCACTGTACATATATGAGGTTCTGATGTTTGTAAAAACCAATATACATTTGTTTAGTCATGTAGAAAGTCAACGTCGCTCAGATAAGTTGAAAACAATAATCACGAGAACTGCTTTTGCTTATAAAAGTGTCTATGCAATGGCACCAAAATTGTATAATAAACTACCTTGTCATATTAGAAATTGTCAGAATAATAATAAATTCAAAAGCGAGCTCTTTAAGCTACTAAATGACAAAGTATATTATTCAGTCAAGGAGTATATGGATGACAAATTTTAAAGATTTTTTTATTTTTTTTTTTTTTTATTTATATGTATATCTGTATTTTTTTGTTTTAAATCTATTGACATTGTGTATTTTCATGACATTTTCCTTATATTATTACGACAATTTTATAACTTGACATGCCTAATAATATGTTTTTTGACATTGTTAATTTCGTTTATAATTGCATGAATTTTTTGTTTTAATCTTTATAAATAAGTTTACTATAACTTCAACTCAGATTTTGTATGCCTATCGGCGGAACATGGTTTGTGTACTTGACATAATTATATTGAAAAACACCTGTAATCACCTATGTTCACAAAACAAAATAAATGAAATGAAATGAAATGAAATATTTTTTGTTGATAATAAAACAAAAAAAATGGTTTGACGAGTTTTTTGGGGTCAACGACAGTGACAGTGGTGTTGTTTAGTTTAGTTCGAGACTATATTTTTTTTTGTTTAAAATAGACATGAGCAAATCATTTGAATGAGATGTGTTTATTTTACAATGCAATTTCTTGGATCCGTGCAGTACCTAGCGAACTTTTGTGGTAATTCGCTTTAACCAGGAGATCTACCGATGACGTTAATGTTTTCCACGAAAATGAGTAGGTTAGTAATAAGTAAGTATGTTGTTTGTAATTATGAACTACAAACATAATTAACGTGAGTATCTAACTAATGTTAATTATACAAATAATTAACATGGCGTTTGCGTTGTTAGCGATACTCCATATTTACGGTAGAGTAGATAAATTTACATTAAACTAATTACAGAAGATTAGTAAAAGACATGTCAACAATTTCGCCATCAATATGAATGAGTCACAAACGACGGTAAAGTAAGTCATCGATGCAAAACGAGTGTCGTGGCAAAAATGGATAAATAATAAATAAAATAGATTTTTGCATGATGAGATCATATCGACCGATGATCCTAATCCGGCGTAAACTGCGTAACGTCTGCAATTAGTCAACACAACAAATCATAAATGGACATTAAAATGTTTTCACGTAAAAAGAGGTCTCGCGCAGTGTGACTGACGGCCGCGAATGAAGACACTTTCACTGATTGTTTTTGTCACGAAGACAATGTTGCGACGGCCTGGCGAGCTCATTGTGATAATTATAAGGTTTAGCACAGTTGTCATGCTAACCGCAACATTTTAGTTACATCCTCGCTAACAATAGATGCACACAACGTACCTACACTATAATATAGTAATCCAAAAAAAAAACAACTCTTTATTGAGTTAACACGCAATAAAAATTGATTGCTACTGTGAAGTAAAGTAAGTGTAACAAGCTATAAAATGAACAAACTTGCACAAACAAAAACGTTTCTAGCTATTTCTTCTGCAGTCTGCTCATACATCGGAAATGTGTGTTTCGAGTGGTTACATGTGAATATGTGTAATGTGATTCAATAAATAGGAAATTAGCTTTAGCTTTAACTGTATTGCTTTCCGAGTTTCTTATTACGTTGTCGAAGGGGACCGCGTCACCGCATGTTTCAACTTATTGTTTGGATTCGTTCCTGCATGTGAACTTACATTATTACCAATCTTTTCTAAATCTAGTCCGTTTTTAATTGCAACTTATACAAGCATTAATTAATAAGAAGGAATTTCAGTATGTGTTTGAACGATCTCAAGTCATGAGAGGCCGATATGTTCACATGACTATTTTAGATACAGCGTTCTCAGGTTCAATAGCGGTTGTTGTATTGTAATACCTAATAGCATTTCCTGTTGTTGCTTAGCACTTTCTATTTTGATAGAAAAGTAATGTTAAGGAAATGTTAATTTGTAATAAATATTTGTTTGTAATATAACAGAACCTACCTTTCATCTTGGTACTTATAACCTTTTGGATTCGATATTATTCTAAATAGGTTTGGAACGGTTACTCGGTAAGGGTTACCATATCTCAGGATGTGTCCTGAGATCTCAGGATTTTTAAACTTTTTTCAGGATTACGGCCGGATTTTGTAAACATCAGGAAATCTCAGGATTTTCAGAATTTTTAACAAAATAGAGTAGAATTAGATCTTTTTATTAAAAAGGTACAAAACAGAAAATAATTTTCTTTATACATAAATAATGACTAATAATAAAAAAATAGAGTTTGGTCATTTTAATTGCACAAATAAAATCAACACATAATTATCTATGAAACTTTAAACTACTTTTCATATTTTTTTTGCGATGATAATAAATAAATAGTTAAATAGTGCCTAATAATTAAAAAATCGAGTTTGTTCATTTTAATTGCACAAATAAAATCAACACTTATTTATCTATGAAACTTTCAACTACTTTTTCATATTTTTTTTGCGATGATACCTTACGGAAGGGGTGGAGTGCAAGAGGTTCGGACAGTTCGGAGGCGCTCAACGTGTGGGCATGACCCCCGAGAATCGAGACCCTCAGTGCACTAAATCATTAATAATATGATATAAATAGGTATATTTTTAAATTGTACATTACGTTTGAGAAAAAATCTGAAATTGTGACAAATTCTCAGGATTTTTAAAGGAAATCAGGCTTAATCTCCGGAATATTAAATTTTTCATCTGGTAACCCTACGCAGTCAATAACGGTATATTATCCGATATGGTAGGAGGCAAACCACAGAATACGTATGAAGGGAGCTTTCTGCATAGGGATTGATTTCTATTCAGGGCTCCAAGCTACTAACTACTACCTACAGATCATTTTCTAGCGAAAGTCTTTATGGTACTGCTGCCACTGCCAGTGAATACAACGATATATAATCAAATCTATAAAACGTTTTGCTGTTTTTTATTTGGGGCCTGCTATCTGAAACTTTTATAGATATTCCATGGCATTAACTCTTTACTGTGAATGTGAAGTATGTCTTTGCCACCAACAACGGCATGATTTATAACGGTTACATCCATACTAATATTATAAATGCGAAAATGTGTCTGTCTCTCTGTCTGTTACCTCTTCACGCTTAAAACGCTGAACCAATTTAGATGAAATTTTTTATAGAGAGTTTTAGTCCCGGGAAAGGACATAGGATGATATTTCCACGGGATCGAAACTTCCGCGGCTGAAACCGCGGGGCGCTGCTAGTTAGATATAAGTCATTTCCTAAGCTTCGACTATAAAACAAATAATTTTCTATGGTCAAGCATGTGAAAGAGGTGTTAAATGTAATGACGTGCCAAGCCAATAATGACTGCCATTCAGTTGCGGGAATAAGAGCATTAAGTGTTGGTCCAATGGCCGATGTAAGCCGATAGGCAATTTGAAATATTACCTCCAATAAGCGAGATAGTGAAGTCCATTGCCGTGAACCGACATTTCTTTTATAGTGTAGGGTAATCAATTTTATACTCGCAATTGTAGCGAAAGCGTTACAGAAAATTTGTTGATATTTTGTTTGAGCAGATTGCATTGCGTATAATGGTGGTTGCGTGGCATCGCGAATAAAGAACAAATTCTTTACGGGTCTTGGGAAATCTCAACTAATTGCAATCACCATCAAATTCAGAGCTTCAATTAAATTTAAATACAAAGGCTAAATCTTCTCGAACTCTACGTTAATAGGTAGATATAGATATAGTCACGAATATGTTATCAACATTTACTACCGGATCATCTATGTAGGCATGTATTGTTACAAACGTAATCATATTATCAAATGACCTGAGTAGGTATCTGACCTTTAATGCTAACAAAATGTAAGACAGTGGATTTAGCTTTGTTGATGCAATATTGTAGTACAACGAAGCCTTAGAGGTGCATAATGCAATCCTTTCATGGCATTATAGCGAACCGCATAATGCTCGGCCACGGTCGCCGGACGAACTGTCTGACGGGTGGCATAACGCACACACGTAAGAATTCAAGCCTGCAAAGTGCTGACACGTGCAAAACACACAAAGTGACAAAGTACACACCAGGCAGAATAGTGATGACGACTTGATTTGTTCGAACATTTCTAATATTAGTCGTCATCAATTGATTTTACAGATTTTTTGACTACATTTTGCTATGCCTTCTTTGAAATTACATTTAATTTCAAAGAAGGCATAGCAAAATGTAGTCAAAAAAATCTGTAAAATCGATTGAAATATGGAGAAGCTTTTTGGAAGGGATTATTCCCATCCTTGTCGCGCGATACGCACAATGTATGGCACTAGTATGAAGTTACATAGTCGTGACGTCCCTTCTGTGATAGTGCCATCTTTGTCTAGCAGTTATTTTGAAATGTTTATAACTGGGCATTTTTAAACGGTTATATTTTTTAGAAAGTAAAATAAAAATAAATGTCAACACAACAATTCTATTATGTCTACTGAGTTCTGGTTTCATTACTCAAATGTGGCAGAAATGACACCGTACCAACGTAAATAAATTGAGGACAGCATTAATTATGTCATCGCGGTGGTTATCTTACGTGCCTGAATCCTATGGAAACAGTTGCCAATTTTAATTAAGTCTGGTTATTTAACGTCTTTTTAATTACTGACTGTGAACCATAATTAATGCGATTGATTTATTCATTCGTGCTCAGACATGTTTTAGGTAAGCTGATGACTTTATACATACTTACTTATAATTATGTATAACATTCCTAAGAAAACTTATTCGCAATTAATTTGGTTACGATTAGTACGATTACATCTACATTATCATCATCTGTCATCATCAGCTTACAGCAGTCCTCTGCTGAAAATAATTTCTCCTATTGCACACCATTCAACTCGATTTTCGGCAACTCTTATCCAGCTACTACCAGCCGAAGATCGCTCGAAGAAGCCGAAGCCTTGCGAAGATAGCTCTACCTAGCATGAGGGCCCTTTACCGATTCGCGGTCTGCACTCAAGAACATGTCTACCACAACGGTTTACACCTAATATTGTTAAAGTAACATAATTCCAGAGTACCACAATAACATGTTTACGACAAATCACACGTTAAACTTACAAAATTGAGATCACTTGTGTAACGTGCAATATAGACACTGGGAGTTACCAAACTTCCTTGTTTGACAACCGTGCCGGTAACATGATGCATGCAGTTCAAATATCAGAATACTTGCAATTTACTGTACCTATCTGTGTACCTGTATCAGTTACTTGGCCAAGAAATGTGCGTCATTCTTATTTTTAAACCAGAGAATAGTTACCGAAGTTAACTGCTTCAAGTTATTTTTTGTGACTGAAAGGATAGATCATGAGTCTTGAATTCCAGCGTAGGTAGTCGGATATATAGAAAAGATGAAACAGCGCAAAGTTTCATAACTCAATATCGATGTATACACAACACCACCACTGTCATAAATCGGCAAGAGAAAGGTGAAATCACACTAAAAACATTAAAATATTATTTTTTTTGTTTTTTTTTTTAATTTGGTTGGTTTTAAAAAATTGAAAACACCCAACTACTAATCACTGAAAAACCTACTTGTGATAAGATATTTTACGTTCAGGGTAAAATAAAAAGAGATAGAAAGTTATAGAAACATAATTAAATTGTAATTGGTAATCATGAAAATCACATATACAAATGTCAAATGAGTCAAATGAGGCTGAAAAACTAAGTTGATTAGATTTAGGAGCAGAATGCCCACTTCTCAAAACGCCTAGTTCTACAAATGACTAACTCGCAAAACGGCCAATTCTATAAATACCTAATTCTCAAATGATAGTACATTAAAATTTCAGTTGATATTTTGATAAGTACAGGGAAGAACAACTATAACTGAAAATATGATAAAGTTTTATTTACAAAAACATCTTCGGAGCGTGACTATCGATGTTGAAGACAAGCCAGGGGGCTTCGATAAATACGGTTTCGTGACGCTCAAATTATTCTATTATAGCCATGACGAGAAAGCAACGCTTTCTAGCAAAAATCAAGAGTAGGAATTAGTATTAAATTATTTCGTAGTAAATAATAGGCTTCGATTCATTATAATCAATGAAATGTTACGCACCCATAGAAATCAAAACTATATCACATTTTATAGGCAATATTGATTTGTACCTGCCGTTGTTTATTGTATTATTGTGTTGATGCAATCCATTGGAGCAAAAATCACACAAATTAATACAAAATACGTATCAAATAGTTTAAGGAAGTAAAAATGCTTGCACAAATTACTTGGTCTTCGAAAACTGTAATGCGCTTGTAAAATAATCTAAATTTAAACTTACATAAAATAGATTTTTTTTTTTTTTTGTTTTTTAAAGGCTAAGGTCTGAGACCATGCCGCCTAGTCATCAGTATTTTTCTTGAGTCTAACAAGACATTAGAATATGGGTGTACACATTCTAATGTATTAGGAGTATTTGGCAGCAAATGTATCGAATCAAGTTTCCCGGTAAACTTCGCTGAGGTAGCCAAAACTACAAAAAAATTCTCAGCTCCATTTTACCGGGATCGCGTCTGTTTCAATGATTCCACATATTGTCCAGTTGCGCAGACACTTGAGATACAAAACTACACCAATTTTACATCACAATATCCACTAGGAATCAATTTGCGAATAATTAAAACAGCCAACTAGACTTCACTCGAAGAAATCCCGCAAAAAACTCCTTACATAAAATTGAATAAAATTATGTCAAATTTCGCGCCATTGCGCCTTACCTTCACTTGTTTTTTCCCATAGACTAATGTTCACTTTTCATAGACTATATTGAGCATGGAATAAGTATGTACTTACCCACTATGTACCTAATATCTAAGCTCCTTGGTATTGCGTCACACAATTTGACGCAATATTATGAATAGGTCACAGAATAGGTAAAGGATTTTATGCAGTTTGTTTGGAACATAACAAAAAGCCCTAAAATGAATGTATTCTTTTGAATGTTCTACTTTCTTTGCAAAAGAAAAGTAGGTTTCCTCTTTTTTTCGCGCCTTTTTTATTGTTCATAGTAAAATCTTTTGAGTGTAGTAGAGTCGTTTAAGCCAGTTTCACTATCCCATTGCTAACCCCATGGATAGTTGTTTTAACACAAACGTAGGTAATTACCGTAGAAGTGTAGGTACCTATCTAAGTAAGAAGTTTTTTAAGTTACCATAAAACATCAAGGAGTTTCACAAATTATTGCACATTAAAAAGTAAAGAACTACGTAACTGCTTAACTTTATGTACTTAGACGATTATTTCCGAAACTAATGGTTGATTTGTAATGGACCCTTCACTAGTTTTTGATGAGCTATAAAGGCAAAACCGTGAGCAATGGCGGATCGTTGTAGTGCCAGAGATATTTTATTGTTTTTTCATTATAAGAAGCTTGTTATTATTTTTTGTGATGCTAGTGGTATTTTATTTCAGCCGATTTATGTTATCGTGTGGATAGAATCGCGTAGTAACGCTTATTACTATTAAAGCGTGGCGGTTGTGCATCGATCATTAGTAACGGTGTTCGGTGTCACGGACTGGCCGATACTGTGCCATTAACATGCGATATATAACTACCACATTTCATATTCTCAAGATTGGTATCGTGATTCGATAGGGCTTAGTTTCACCGAATTATGTAATCGTTACTGATTATGTAGGTATGTATTATAGCTAGTAGACACTGTGGGAGTTTTGAAGATCTCCGGTAATAAAGTACAGGTTTTCTAATGATTTAAGTCTTTGACTTTAGTTCATAAGGCGCAACACGCGATATAATCGCGCGCGACACAAAGGCACCGCTCGTTGCGCGACTTGCGGTGCTTTTGTATCGTGTGTCGTGTCGCGTCTGTTTGAAGGAGTCTTAAACATATTTTTTTGTGCTTTATTCGAAGGCCTCTACTCAAGAGAGAAGAAAGAATGTTAAGACCAGAAAATCACTTGATTTTAGTTGAGATTAGTATCAACTCTGCCAGTCTTACATAATTACATATATACCGGTAAAATCGCATTACTTTGTTCCAAATTTTGATTTTTTTTTCTTTTTCGCTCCATGTTTCTCGTCTAATCAGCTCTTAATCTATTTTGATGAAATCGGTATATAAAAGAGGATATAAGTAAACGTTATAAGTGAAAAAAGGAAAAATGTTGCAGTGTTTTAGTACATTTTTTTTTTGTCAAAATTTGGGCCAATGTTTTACTTTGGACGTGTATACTTCGACCCACTGATTTTTTTTGTTTCCCAATCGCTAGTTTTCTCAAATATGGAGTAAATATATCAATAAAACGAAATTCTATAGGAAAGAAAACACCATTTTATGTCGGAAAAATCAAACTATATTAAATTTTTCAAGATAAAACTATGAAAAATAATTTAGGTCACAAACTTACCTAATTAATCCGCTCCAGAAGAAAGTTTGCACAGTAACAATTTGGTAAAAAACCGACAAATCGAAACCTGCTCCATTAGCCAATAAGCGCGTTACTTTAGAGAATGAATGACTGTTTTACCGACGAGCCTACATTGTCATCTACCGAATATAGTGTGAATTTTTGCAAAAATTGACAATATAACAGTGTGGCGGGAAGTTTAATCTTTTTCCAAGTTAGGGCCAAAGTTACTCCCCAGGGCTAAAGTAATGTGATTCTACGGTATATTATCGAGATTCATGACTAATCATGAGAGATTATTATCTTGAAATTTGTAAAAAGCAAGGCTTCTTATTTGCAGGAAACTTGTTTTATTCAAAAAGCTTAGTTCAGAATGGAATCAAATATCAAATACTTAGGTATAAACAAATGTTAATTTAAAACAATAGGTAAGTACTTAGTTGTTCTTGGTGATGCAATTCTTTTGACGAATGACCTAAATATTTAATTAGTCATACACGAATTATATTATTAGGTATTCTGTTTTGTTATTATTTTAGTGACGCTCGCATTTCGTTTTTTAGATGCTAATTGAATTTAGTCGTGTCTACTAATCTTCATTATTTTATAATATTATACCTGCCTCATTACCTGCCTAGGCTTTTCTCAACTATGTTGGGGACGGCTTCCAGACTAACCGGATAAAGCTAAATACCAGAATTTTAAATGAAACGACTACCTATCTGACCTCCACCTCCACAAACCCAGTCACTGGGTAATATGATATCCCTTGGTAAGACTGGTCAGACTTTCGGCACCTTTTGGGTTTCCGACGACCCGTAACGACTGCCAAAGATCTAGGAATGACAGCCGGGACCAACGGCTTAACATGCTTTCCGAGGTTCGGAGGGGCCTTGGTATGTAGGTAAAAATGGTCACCCATCCAGGAACCAACCGCGGCAACCGTAGCTTAACCTGATGGATCGAACCGTGCTGATGTTATTACTTAACCACAAGCCAATATTATACCTACCATTATTATGTAGAGCCGCAAAAATATCGACGAATTAGGAAGTATCAAACCGTGGCTAAATCGGCTCAATGACATCGACCTTGCAGTTTAAAATTGCAATAAAAACAAGTTTTTGCCATATTTTTTATCATGATGTCATATTTGTTTCCGGAGTGGTCACACCTCACCAATTTTCGTCGAAAAAACCTAAAATATTTTTAAAATCCGGTTTGTTTCTCATTAAACCATAGCTGTTGGGAAAGGGTTACCATATCTCAGGATTTTTTCTGAGATCTCAGGATTTTTTAACTCTTTTCAGGATTACGGTCGGATTTTGTAAATCTCAGGATTTCCGAATTTTCAATAAAATAGAGTAGAATTTTTAGGTTTTTTATTAAAAAGATACAAAAACAGAAAGTAATTTTCTTTAAGTATACATATCACCTTTGGTCGTGTTAATTGCACAAATAAAATCAACACTTATTTATCTATGAAACTTTCAACTACTGAATCAGTTTTTTCATTTTTTTTTTGCGATGATACCTTACGGGAGGGGTAGAGTGCATTTGCGCCCCGTTGCTACCTCGCCAACGTGTGAGCATGAGCCCCGAGAATCGAGATCCTCAGTGCACAAAATTATGAATAATATGACTTTTTAAATTGTACATTACGTTTGAGAAAAAAATCTGAAATTGCGTTAAATTCTCAGGATTTTTTTAAGGAAATCAGGCGTTTTTTCTACGGACTTTTTAATTTTTATAACAGAATATAACATCACGCATGTAATCCCAGAAGGGTTAGACAGAGCCCTGAGGTGTAGTACCTACGTACACCCACGTTTCGAATCGAATCCAGCGGGATAATTGCGTAACCCATAAAATGACAATTGGTCGCAATTTCATTCTGACAGTTGGGTCAACTGTCAGAATGTTCATTGCTTGTTGAGCGAATTCTTCAAACCTATAATGTAATGGATTAGCCTATATATCCTTCAAAACTCTCGGATTGTGATTGAAACTGTGTTACGCAATAACTTAGGGTGTAGGCAAGGTGTAGGCCCCAGTAGCGAAGGGTCAATTTTTGTAAGAGGTAAGCCGGAGTAGATATTATCTTTAATATGATTATATTATTTGTCTATAGAATACTGACTGTGCCATTTTTCAAAGGGAAGCCGGTAGAAATCGAGTTGTATGGAACCTTCGCCACTGGTAGGCCCTCATTTTTTAATTATTTTTATTTAAAATGGGTTTGCTCTTGACTCTAGTCTAGGTCAGAGGTGACAGAGACAAAATCAACGATGGAGTGAGCTTACCCAGAAGAAGCCTGTTCATTCTTACTTTGAAGAGATTCGGGTTGTATGCGCTCGGAAACACAGACGCAGGTAGAGAGTTCCACTCTTTTGCTGTGCGCATTATAAAGGACATTTGAAAACGCTAAGTGCGAATTAGTGGAATAGCAACTAGGCAGGGATGCATCATGCTCTGTAGTAGCGATTGCGACCAATAGACCAACGAAGCAGCTGTCATTTATATTTCTAACATAATTATAACCGGTTAGTTAGAGGTACATATTATATCTATAATATTAAATACAAACTCATCTTCACTTCCTTCCTCTTTAAGAACATAACAATAAAGTTACAATGATACATGATGCGCATATTTTATTATTATTACTTTTAATGATCACACACGCAAAACGCTTCTTTACGTTTTATTTACGATCAATTTGTAATTAGGTAACTATAATACAATATCTAGAGTTATGCAATATATTTAACTGTTTCTATCAATTGTAACTGTAGTGTATCTATTTATTAGATTATTAGCTTCTGCGTGCTTATAAATTGCGGGAAATTTCGGCACCCGAGCCCCCACGTCCCATTCCATCGCCGGCCCGCGCTTTTACTTCGTTTTTTTTATTTCTGATTTTTGTGCTCAGCTCTTAAGGATCGCAGCGTGATGTTGAATAGCCTACAACCGCCACATGCAATTTTTTTTAAATTTGCCTGTTCCAAGGATTAGCACGTGCATACTTCAAATTCACAAAAAAAAAACAATCTCTTCAGCTTTTGTATTAGTAGGTATAGATATAGATAAAGATGTAAACAATGACTCAATCAAACAAGTAGTGAGGTAGGTGCTGCCACTAATGTCATCCTGTCACCACGAATGGCGGGAAAAGATATAATACAAAGTGGAATGTACCTACATGAGAGGCTTGGTGTGATAGAGCTACTGACCCAGTGTAGTCATTTATTGAACTTCGGAATGAACAGGATTCTATAGTAACGTTTTTGGTTTTGTTCCAGCGATATTAGAAAATGTTTGCGATTGAAAACGAGCAAGGTGAATTGGTTGAGTGAAAAAAAAAATATAAATAATAAATGTCATTGTACGGACTATGTAAGAGCAATCAGTAGACCAAGCGATCTATCTTCAGGTTGACGGTTGACGTGTGACGTGTTTGGCACTGTTGCACTGGCTTTTCATACATTCAAAGTAGGTAACATCAATCTTATTTTTAACGCAAAGAAATCAAATGAATCGACACGCTAAGAATAATAAAAAGGGAAAAAAAGCGTAGTACTACGGTCGCTCTTATCGAATTTACCAATTTCTGCGTGATAATCTAAATCTCTACAGTAAATTTCGCAAAAAAATGAGCACAAAATTTGTCAACTTGATGATCAATTGATACAAGTTGATACTGAATCAGTTATCTATGCCAGAGTCGTTGATACATGAACCGTGTGATTGTCCATTTACAAGCATTACGTGGACAATACTGATCATTGGGTCGCACTTCCTGTTGCACCGTAGGTAACTCCGATAATTAAACTGTACCGTATTGACCAACCAATGGAGCATGTGTTACAAATTGTTATCTATATCTATAAATATAAACATATTATAAATAAAAGTTGCTTTTCGCTTCGGTCTGTGTGACCGCGATACTTACTCCGCAACGGATTTTGATACGGCTTTTACATGCTACATATTTAGAGAAGATTATTTGTGGAAGCCATAAATATATTAAGTATTGAGAATTTATTCCGGAAGATTAATATGCGTACAATACATTTATAGTAATCTTCCATATAATACGGAAATCTCTGTTTTGACAAGTTTCAAAGCTAGTTCGCAACAACGCTTTCTCACACGAATGATTAAATAGAGTCAATTTTTAATGCGTGAGAAAGTTCGAAAACGAATTGGCACCTCCAAAAAATATTAAACTGTCTTATGAAATTTCACTTTGGAGTTTATCTTGGTGACGGAAATCATCGTCAGGAAATCGGTATCGGGTCCTGTTTGTAAGCGCCCACACTAACCGGGCGGCTAGCGATATACTTAGGCTGATTATGCATTTTGCAAGGCACCTACCTACGCTACTTTTAGTTCAGTAAATAAATTTTTTTAAATTAAAAGGAAAGCTAAGCACAGAATTTCGTCTGTGTTTTTAATAGCAATAAACTTCTTTAAAAAATCTAGAAAGTCGTCGTTACGAAAACTGTAGTCCCTTTGTGTGTTGCACCATATCGAATTTGACGACACAGAATAATTCGAAGATTTCTATTTCAGCAACGGCATCAAATGTCATAGATTTCTAAGTTTTTAACTTTCGAAATAAATTGTGACCCTAATGTTATTTTAATGGTGATTTTAGTGGAACGTACACGATGATAGTCGAGCGGTAACCACTTGTCACGAATTGTGACCATGGCTTATAAAAAATTCTGCACAAGGCCAGAATATGATCTTGTAACTTTTAAATGTCTTGAACAAATAAATGAGCTATGAAATTGTAAGCGTTCAAATTGAACTGGCACCAAATATTTTATAAACATAACACTATATAACATAACAACACTCCTGTACCTAGTGTACCTGTCTTTACTTACTACCTGCATCCACATTTCCCCATTTATGTTAAGTCCCATTGGCCTGTTGCCATCAAGTGGGCACAAATCCAGACTCCAGGCTGTTCTTGAAGGGTCCCCGTAACGATCAATTGCTTTTGTAGTAATATTGTCAATCGCATCAATTGCATTTGGTAGACGATCAATTGGCGCATCATTGTGTATCAATAACGTGACACTTGCAATTAATCGTTTAGGGCCTTAAAATATTCCAGATGAAATAACCATAGTGTTGTATGGTTTGTCCGATTCTGGGTTAGATTCCAAGAATCTAACCCAGAACCTCATGCTCAGCAATAGCGACCAATAGACCAACATAGTCCTTTTATATACATATTTTAAGAACTGACATTGAAATAAGTACTTGGAGTTCATAATCTGAGCGTAATTTAAGTTTGAAACCTTTCAGTGCTACAGCTATGGCCGTGAAAATACCTTTATCCGGCGTTCAGGAACATAGAAGGACAAAACAACGAAATTACAGCGATTAGACAAACGAATGACGTTTGATGCACAGAAAAGGCTTCGTAATTAGGTGTCCATCCGTCGTCACGTGATGGAAGGTCTGCAATGTCACGAGCAAGGCTAATCCGTCTCCGTCACCTTGAACACGAAACACGTGGAAACCATAACATAATGCGTGTTTCTGTTATCTATTGAGGTAAAGTTAAGTCCAAATTGTGTGTTTAGAAAGTACTGCATCTGTTAGAAAAAGTCCGTTTTAAAGTAGCAGGGCCATTGATGATGTAGTAAAGATTTGCCAATACGGAGAACAAGGATGACGTAAGAATAAAAAGAGTAACAGTGAAGTTTTTTGCCGGCTCTTATCCTTAGGAAACGACCAATTGGAACCGTTCATCGTGAAACGTCAGAAGGTTTATGGGAAATAAAATATTTCGATTTTAAATATTGTGAGGCATTGTAAAGTTTAAAAGAAAAGTCACTAGGTATCTATGGATTAATTATTTAAATAGATCGAGGTTTTAATTGAATCTTCATCAATCGATTTGTCAATTTCTATATTCCAATCTAGGGATAATATTAATAGATATTATAATTATAATAACTTTGTCTAAACTAAGTGTTATAATAAAAGTGAAAAAATATCGTAAACCATACACCCGCCACGTAAGCGAATTAAATTGTGCATATTGAAAAATAAAGTAGTTATGCTAATTATTAACCATCAGGCTGACTGACCGGTTTTGGAACAGGTTGTACAACATCTTTCACTTCAGGAATTGCATTGTGAATATTCGAGTATTCAAAAAATCTTGAATGATAATTTTGACTACTCAACTTTTTGACCATCATAGGTTTCGTAATATTATAGTCAAAGGTGCATCTGTCAATGTCATCACATATCTTATAAAAACTTGGGTCATTCGAGGTTACATTACGATCGAAACAGTTGCTGAAATTGATATTCATAGTAATTGTAAAGATTTAAATATGGACATCTATTGAGGTAACGACACTCTTACATCTAACCAAAATAATGAAAGACTCGGAACAAAGATATCGTTCTTATGTAACTGAAAACTGTATATTGTATCTACATACGGTATCTTTCAGGAGCTAAATGATTCTACGACAAATCTATCATAACAGAACTCGACTCTGACAACTCGACCCCGTGAAAACTGGGCCTAGACAAATCACCCCAATAACTCGAGCCCGATCATTCAACATCGAATCATAATCATAAAAACATAACCCAATCTTTGCTGTCACGCAGTCATAAGCAGGTAATAATCATAACCGTTGGCTTAAGCAATGTCACCTTTCGGGGTGGGGCTCCTATTTCTGTCAGGATTGTTTAAAAGAACCTAATCCTTCCGTGGCGGGATACACTAAGTTTCCGAGCTCGGTTTGCTCGCTCTAGGACTGATTAGTTCAAGAGTTGTCGAGATCGAATTCTCACCGGCTCGAATTGTACGAGTCGAGTTGTCTAGGTCGAATTGCCGAGTTCAAGTTGTCCTAGAGCATTCCACCAGTTTTTATGACAAATCTTTTACTGTTCAAGCAGTACGGTTATGGAATGACTTGCCCGTGTCGGTAACGCGTGCTCAATCTTTGTCCACGTTTAAAATGATGGTAAAACAGCACTTCCTCTCTCCTTAAACATCATCATTATATTTTCTTTGCTCCTGTTTCATGTTTATTATTATATGGATATATGTATGTATATGTATGTTATTTAGATTAGTATAATATACCTACTTTATGTATGTATTTATTGTATTATGTAAATGGTACACTACGGACTACCTACAGTATTTGTCTGTCCTTCCCCTTTTAAAATCCATCCTAAGGTTGTCTTTAAAAGATCGCTCTTAGCGATAAGACCGCCCATTGTGTCACCCTTTGTACAGTTTCTATATTTATGTCTGTAATTTATATGGAGTACATAATAAAGAGTATTCTATTCTACCTGTTCTAGAGTCGAATTGTCCGAGGGTCGAAGTGTCGGGGTCGAGTTGTCCTAGACTCGAGTTTGTTCGGAGTCGAGGTGTCGGGGTCAAGTTGTTCTAGGGTTAAGTAGGCACGGGGTCGAGCTGTCATGATACCTAGGTACAGTAGCCGCACGCCAGGGGGTAACAAAATCAGTATAAACTGGCCTCTTATTCTATAGAAACTCCGTACTACGCTAGGCCACCTAAAGATCAAATTTTAACCATAGACGTGCGGTCAACTGTACTTACATAACAAAATAATAAAAGCGTCAATTAACTAACTAATATTCAGCAATTAAATTGATTTATTCATACCTAATTACTTAAAAATGATTCAGACAACATCTATCGGATGTAAATAAAATAATAGTCAAGTGTATCATCCTGTTTAATGGTGTTATGTCAAGAACAAGTAATTTAGGTGAAAGTACACCATACATAAGACGAAGGCACCTATTGGCAACGACGACCACGAGCTGTGCTGCGGTGGTATTCTGTAAAAAATCCACCCTGAAAACTCACGTGAAGTGAGCTGTCAATAGTGTCAATTCGTAGTATCAGGTGGATTGGCAGCTCACTTCAAGCTCACTTCACCTAAGTTTTCACGGTGACATATTTACAGAATAGCACCGGTGTTGCTGTTGTTGTTGGAAATCCAACAGTGTAATAATATTTTGGTATTTCCAAGTGTTAGTTAAAACGAGCATGTACAGAGTATTAAGGTACTTAGGTAGGAAAGGTTTAAATTTTAAACAGAAAACCGGCTTGATATTAAAATATAAATCATTTGGGGTCAACATTAGACAATCAATATAAGTATAATCAATATAATAATGATTCAGACCGTATTTCGGCCATGGTGGTCAATTAAAAATCAATTAAATGAACGGGATATCACTTCTGCTTAGAGTTTCGATGACAAACTAGATATAATATTGTTGCTGCATAGAACTTGGCCACTTTGACTTTGTAATATTTCTACACCGGCGACGACGGTAGTGTATGTAAAACTGTTTAATATTAAGATCTTAATGTACCATATACTCAGAAATAAATAAATGAATGAATGAATCTCATTGGAGGCTAGCCTTCGGCGCGGGAGTTATTATTGATGTGCACAAGTGTATGCGCAATGCGCATACATAGGTACATAATATGTCCTTCCGACCGATTTTGGTCACGGAGGTCAATCTCAACGGAGATTAGCCAGATACGCAGGAGATATTATAGTGTACATGTGAGTGCGTAAACACAGGTGCACTCTCTGTTCCTTTTGCTCTCATAGTCCGATGGGACGGCATGCAATCCTACACGGCCAGAGAGAGATCAGGCGCAGGACCAACGGCTTAACGTGCCTTCCAAAGCACGGGGTGTCACACCGCCAACTTCCAAACTTCGGGCAGTTACTAAGAAAATCCTAATGGAAAAACCCAACAACACTTTGCCTGACGTACGAATCGAACCCAGGACACCACGCTCAGCAGTCGCGCTTGTAACCACGAGACCAACGGGGCAACATAAGTAAACCAGATGTTCAATTGTTAGATTTAGTTATGATTTAATTTACCACACCTGCATTGCATGAATGACAAAACCTGATTTGCCCACACCTAGACGAAGTGTAACAAAGCTGTAATAAATGTATGTAGGCATGATATAAAGGCACCCACAGACAAGCGCGACGCGACGATGCGACGCGATTCTGGCAGAACAATTTCCTTGAAGTTTTCATAGAAATTGTTCTACTAGAGTTGCGTCGCGCCTGTCTGCGGGAGACTTAAAGCAAGTTTTTGTAACAGATATCGTTATGAAAACTCGTGAGAACAGTGCACTCTAGATAGTTATGCTAGGTACATTTTTATCACATATGGGAACAAATTTGTAAGTAACACGCTACCTACCTACTTAAACAATATTGCACAACCTTCACTGTAGACAGCTAAGAAGCTGTCTACAGTGAAGGTTGTGCAATATTGTTTTAGGTACTTACTTAATCAAGGATTTTTGAAACAGTTAGCTAGTTGCGGAGTACCTATTATGCAGTTAAAGAACTGTATTTTTCAAGTAAAAACTAAAGAATCAAGGTATACCGAAATGGATAAAAAATGTAATGCCAACGACGAATGATAAACTGTGCGAAAAAGTCTAGAAGTACGAAATAACTGTTTTAATTAAGAAGTCTTCTAGCTAATTAATAATTAATGGACAACACACAAAATACAAGGTATATTATACGCACTATCTGATGGCTACGGAGCGTCACTAAACTCATTTACTTACTGTGGCATGCTAATAAAGATATGCAGCTGGTATACAGGATGGTCAAAGAGTTGTGGATCAAACGGAATAGGGAGATAAAGGAGGTCAAGGTGGTAGCCAACGAGGCGTAAAATAAGACTCCTAATTATTTTCCTTATTAACAATTATAATGTAGTAACGAAATACTTATACAAGAACCCACCTACTTTATATATTTCCTAACATCCAGTAGGTGATGGTGGATGGACTAGGCCAACGAGGTAGTCATATTATAATATAGTAAAAATAATTAATACATCATAAGTCCCTACCTAGTAAATATTATACAGGGTTATTGGTAAAACATTAACAACCTCTTAAGAGGTCATTGTATTCATCATTATGAACAACTTTTACTATGGGACCAATCCTGAAATCGCTAAAAAAAATCAGCTGTTCCCTACATTTATGTTCGAATAACTCGTCAAAATGTAGGGAACAGCTGATTTTTTCGGATTTGGTCCCATAGTAAAAGTTGTTCATAATGATGAGTACAATGACCTCTAACCAATAACCCTGTATACGCATAGTTGTAGCAGTTTCGTCACTTCACTCTAACTTAGCGCTAGACAATGACAACGTTCCCCTCTAGCCGGCTCCGTTCGTACGTTCGTACCTACCACGCTCTGCCTCAATGACAATTCCCAACGCTCGATTGTTGTCTCGTTATTGTTCTGTGTCCAAAGTATTCAGTGCATGTATACCACTCAACCATACTGTAGGTGTGCAAGTCGCTATAATTGAATCTGAACAAGTGAGAATTTAACGATGCGCACACAGTTATAATCCAAGCGTGTTGAACGTTTAATTTATAGAAGCAGTGTATAGGCGTCTCAGTCATGTGTACGAGTATTTAGTTAATTTGTATTTTTAAATGGATATCTTACAGTACCTATTCAATAATTATGTCATTTATCACAGTTTGCAATATATTACGTCACTGTAGGTACAAAACAAAAAAACACTTTGTATAATTTGAATATTCGGCGCCGCTGAAATAAAAAAAAGTCTTTCAATTCGACTTTAGAACGGAAATCTATTGAAAATTAGTTACATGCAGTTTCCTCATGGATATTAACACAACGCTTGATGATTGCTTCTGGGTGCTAATAGTGCGGTTCTCTGATTATATGCAGATATGTAATGTAGACCCTAATACGTCTAGAAACCTCATTTACTTCATCCAACATGGTGTTGTGAGTGTGCAAAGTCTATGAGTACGTGTACGTAGGTGCCTGTATTCCATTCTCATCGATTTTTTTTTGTATCCGTTATTCAATCATAAAAAATTCACGGAGGTCCGTTACGCGATCAAAAAATATAACGATTGATTCACAGATCCAGTATCTACCTATATGTGTGAATCAATTGGTATGGGAGTAAAAGCAAAAAAATAATCGCATGCAATTTTTACCATGGTAAGAGTAACTTTGTACGACGATGCTGAGAGCAAGTTGGCTGTTGCGCTCTGGGCGCATGTTGCAGTTGCATTGTTCAAAGTCATTATTACATTCCGACTACTATTTATACGACTTCACGCGCCTCAAACACAGGTAAAGGTAAACACAGGTGGTAGTAGGTGCAACAGAGAATCTCACTGTTATGAAGTACGCGCCATAGCCTTCCTATGAACGTGAAGAATTGCAAATGTATCTAATAGTCCATAATGACCAAGAATAACCAGATACATATTTTAATCAAAATGTAACTAACAATTTCTATCTTGATAAATATCTAGACCACAACAGGTTCCATAAATCATAATGTTAGCAAACATTATCTGTACCGCAAAAACGAAAAAAGCGATTTAAATCTATCGGCAAATCAGTATTGTATAACTACCTACTGATGATATCTTGTTAATCACGATTGAATTCAACCGGAATCTGCACAAAATAACCCGTAACAATGGGACTGTAGCCTGCAGATCGCTTCCATAAATTAGAAACCATAGCGATCGTAATTCCGCGGTCAACATTCAACCATTCATTGGGCTGAGCATCATCGGCAATCAATTTCAATTGTACAACAATGGCGGCGGTATCTTCAATTGCTGTTAATTCCTCTCGTAATTCTTTAGAAGTAATAGTCTCTATGCGATTCGCGGTATTTTTCAGCAATTTGTTGCTCCTATCGTGTTAACGTTGAGAACGCGAGACGGCTGCTATACACATGAACAAGGCCCCAGAGTTCTCATTGAATCGAGGGGATAACGTTATAGCAAAAACAGTATAGTCAATTTGTTTATATGATAGAAGTCAGATTAGCTTTTTGTTGGTATTGAATAGGAATCTTTATAAGCTATAAATTTTACTGTCAAAGAAACTATTCATAAAGTCACGTGCAATAACGTCGTGCAATTGTAATCTTCTTTATATTTAATATAAGCTTATAGATAGTCATAGAGCCACCGCAGTTATGGGTCTATTTCAAAGCGAAACGCAGGAGTCAGTTAATAGTTAACCGTAAACTCAGGTCATTGAATGCGTAAATAAGAAGAAAGCAAGTAGTAAGTATTAATTTGTATTTTAATTTATTTATTTTTATTAGTTACACGTGAAATTGTACAGTGAACTGTAACCTGGCCTTAATTTGCACAAAAGTGTACAGCTACCCTTTTGTGTGCTAACTCGAAGATTAGCGGCTAATGATTCGCTTGAACAGTATTCAAGGCGATCTCCATGACATTGTCAGTCTTGAGTCCAATTAATGACTTAAGAACGTACTATTCAGTGGTTCCGTAGCAAACTCTTCGTCTGCGACTTTTAATTAAAACTTAGGTACTTTTTTCAGTCTAATGTTTTTCGTTTGAACTAGATTCTCTTCTGAGTAACCGTGATACCCAATTTAAGGATTTTAATAGACTGCCTATCGAAGTTAACATTCTGCTTCCAAAGTGAAAGTACAGTACCTTAAAAGCGTTTTCATGTTCAGCAAAAAAAAATACTGTGCAGGTGAAACTATTGCAAGAATTTATATGTCGCGGTATCACGGAAACTTTGTATCTTAAGGCCTAACTATAGCGTTATGGGTTCCGACACCGAACGAATTGTTGCTTTAATCTGTCGAGCCGTAGTGAAATCTGTCGAGAACCGGGTCGATATCATGCAATTGTAAGCGCATCACTCCGTCCGTTCTGATTGACAACCGGCGTGACGTATCGACGGCGTCACACTTTCCGACCGCGACCAATAGTCCAATTAATAACTTGACTGTACCGAGCGAAATATGAAACAAATTGAAACGTTTCCCATTGAGTGCGAACATGTAACGAGCGTCGGCCTGTCGCCATTTCACAATTAGATCCGGAAGAATCTCACCTGCGTTTAACCACGAGCCGTCACTAATGCTCGTCGCTGCGATTGTTCAACAAATTGACAAAATTTTTGTTTAAATAAAAGCCTTTTCTGCGACAAATAACAGTACCATAATTGCTTAGAAACGACTTTTTGGTTGTCGTATCAACTGTAGGTAATCAAACAAACGCTGCATTCCAAAGTAAGCAAATAAACTATCTACTGCTAATATTCACAAAATAATGTTCGTCCATAGACGACATACATTCGTGTTTGTGAATCGTAAGTGGCTTCATTTGACAATAATAACGCAATAAATTCTGTAGCCTCGTGAACAAATGAAATGCTCTCGTTGCGTTTCCGGCACAAATGCACCAGTTGATCGAACAATACTGTGGTTGTTTTATATGAAATCATGCGAATACGGCACAATGATTTATTATACAAAACACTCCCACGTATGGTAACGTGCGCGACGTAAAAAGTGGGATGAGCATTCAATTGTATCGGTTTGTTCGAGTTTAGTGATCTCCTGAACGCGATGTACGTAGAAAAATCTAGAGAATGCCAGGGTTGTATTGAGACTAGATGTTTTAGCATCAAACATTCACAGACTTTTTTAGTTTTCATTCAGCTCTTCTAAGAAGACATACAGACCAGAGAACATTTGACTGCGGTTCCAAAGCAGCGTGGAAACTTTTGTTTCAAATCTACCCTAATGTTGTAACTTTTGCAACGTATCTACTGAGCAATATCGTTGAAGATTAAAAACCATCTTACTGTAATCAGTAAAAGTTAAACTCATTCAAACGCCCCGCAGTTTCACCCTCATAAGTTTCGATCCCGTGGGAATATCGAGATAAAAAGTAGCCTATATGTTAATCCAGGGAGTCAGCTACCGCCATAGAAAATTTTATCAAAATAGGTCCAACCGTTTGAGCGTGAAGAAGTAACACACACACACTCTCAAAAACTTTCGCCTTTATAATATTATAGTGTGATAAACCAATTACAGGCAGTTTTGAATTGACAGCGGGTCGGTCAGTCAGAAAGATGAAGCTAGTTGCCCAAATGCCCATTCCAAAGCGTATTATGTACCGATAATATTTCTAAATCGACTCCTTTCATGGCAATATTCATACCATAGGTACTTGTAAACCTAAACGCTTAGAAAACGATTTGCAATTTCATGATCTTTCCTAAAAAAGATTAGGAATGCATTGATGTTGCAAAAATCATTGGAGGAATGTTGATCGCCAACCCTAGGTCTGCTACACTCCGATGCGGTTCTTATAACGGCAATTATTTTGTTTACGCAACTCTAACGTGTTAACGTCGAAGAGCCTGTAAACTGCACTTATCTCTTATTTATTACTTGAGTCAAGGTCATTTATGTGTACGAACACTTCTATTAACATATCTTAATCAATCGCCATTAATTTTTTATTTTTGTGGATTCTTAAGTCATTGGTAGGTAGCCTTGTTCTACCCATGGTTGAGTATAGGACTCCCTTGTGCGCGATGGTTCCCTGGTACGTGCGAGTCTCATCCAGGTCTTCCCTGCGATCCTGTGTAGGTCGTCCACCTACCTGGCTATTGGTCTGCCAACGCTTCTTCTATCAGTATCTTCTATTCTTCCATTTCTCGGTAACTTATCTAGGTACCTACATTGTGGACTGTGGTCTGTGGTGCATTGAAATTGTCCACCTAGGTAACTACTCGGACCTTCTCGCCTCGACATTGCCAATTATGTTTTTCAGTGATGTTAGTACAATCAACTAAATTGGTCTTTAGGTATGTATTTTTTCCTTTTTCTTTTCGCAACATAATTGGTTGTACTTACAATAATTATTTGTTTGTAACTTTTAACTGTTTCCCACTATTATTTTTCTACTTTTAATTTCAAATAAGCTAATTGCACTCGTCAAAAACTACAACTTAGTAATCATTCTTAGGTAGGTAGGTATTTAATTAGACATAGGTTCTAGGTAGGTGTTTATGTGCAGTCTATAAAAAAGTGGTGAGGCTGCATTTTTAAACTTGGGATTTTAATAAATAAACTCAAACTCAAAGCATATATTTCAACCAAACCTTGTAAAGGCACTTTTGAATTGTCCAAATTAAATAGTCTGTCAGTTAGTCAGAAAGTTGAAGGTAAGGACGACCAATAGATTAGACCAAGTACCTTCCAGTTATTAATGTTTTCCCTTTGTTATTGAAATTTAATATAAATAAGATACCCATGCAATGAAGCAGGAAAAACAATATGGGTGTAGTTTAAAACATATTTAAACAAACCAAAATAACACGGAAATCAAGGAAGTAAACTGGAATATTAGTTAAAGCGAACAATTTATCAATATTCTAATTGAATAATGCCCAACAATTCAGAAACATAGGCGTAGGTACTAGACTACCTGGTAATAGTTATTAATGATCCCTAATTGTATTATAAAAAAACTACCGAAAGTGTTTCAAATAATTTTATAATAATATACCTATCTACGTATAAAACCCAAACTGGAAGTGTATCCAATACTAGCAGCACCCCGCGGTTTCAGCCACGTAAGTTTCGATCCCGTGGGAATATCGGGATAAAAACTATCCTAAGTCCTTTCCCGAGACTCAAACTATCTCTATACCAAATTTCATCTAAATCGGTTCAACGGTTTAAGCGTCAAGAGGTAACAGACAGACAGAGACACTTTCGCATTTATAATATTAGTATGGATGGATTATAAACATCGTGTAACTTTTTCTTCCTACATAAATAAGGTCAATAAACGTTAATACCATAAATATGCTTACTATTAACAGACTATTGTCAAAACTTATCAGAAAAACGAACCGTTATGCAAATATTAAAGTTAGAGAAATCGTTAGCTAATTTGTTTACATCCACAATTTTGTAATAATTACGTGCTAATTTATGCAAAAACAATAGATAGCTTTAAGATTACTTTGTTGTTTAGAAAATAAAGAATTTTAATGGTAATGACCGCATTAACACAGCATAAACTGTTCCCACTGCTGGGACACAGGCCTCCCCTCGGTGAGAGGGAGTGGGCCGTATTCCACCACGCGGGTCCAGTGCGGGTTGCATTGACATAGCAGCCGGTCGATTCTGTAAAAATCTCACCGTGAAAACTTAGGTGAAGTAACTTTGTTTTTGCTGGGAATTGGCACTACTGACAGCTTACTCCACGCTCACTTCACCTAAGTTTTCACGGTGAGATTTTTACAGAATAGCACGCTGATACTCGTAACTAAATGCTCGCAAAGATACCAACAACAACATCTACATCTTGAATATCCGCCGATCTTATTCCGTAAAAATGACACCGTGAAAACTTAGGTGAACTTCAAGTGGAATAAAATATTGGATAATATTGGAAATCTCTAGTAATCCCTAGCATCAGGTGGAATGACAACTCACTTCGAACTTACTTCACTTAAGTTTTCACGGTGAGGTCAGCATATAACAAGTAATCAATCACAAACGTGTAGTCATGGTGTGCATCTGTTATTGGTGACCTTCTCTCCAAACCTAATAAATACTTAGATAAGAAATAGACATTTTTATAAGATATAAATTTGTAGGTAGGTATTCTCTGCCAACCAATTATTGATCATGAAAGTGTTTTGGCATAAGCCATACAGAAGCATTCGATACGGTTTTGTGCCGAATTGAACATCAATCAAAGTTATCAAAGGAGTCCTCTAATTTAATGTTGTTCCCAAATCTGAAACCAGAAAATCTTGGCTCTACCTCTATTTTTCCGACGGCTATTCGAGTCCCAGACTAGGCAAATCAGGTAATCGAAAATGTGTCATTTTTGACTCCGAAGCCTGTCGAATGGTTGTGAATAGCTGTGCTGAACTGCTGCTTATTGACTTGACATGGACATTTGACAACCTTTCAATGAAACTTTCGAAAATTAGGTAAGTACTTATAAGATGAATGAGACTTAGATCCTATTAAGTACAAACACAGAAAGAATTGATTCTTCGCGGTGAAGCACATCCAAAACAAAACCACCTATTTATTCTCTCAGCTATCTATAAAAAATTCAAAGTCCTGACTTACTGATATATCAACGCACAGCATAAACCGCTGGTCTTAGAGACATGAAATTTGGAGGGTGTGTTCTTTGTGAAGAGTAGGTATCCACTAAGAAAACGGTTTTTCGAAATTCCACCCCTAAGAGGGTGAATGGGGAAGGGTGAAATTTCACGCGGACGAAGTCGCGTGCAGAAGCAAGTCTTACATGATAATCAAAAAAAAAAAAATCATCACGCCTGTATTCTCCGAAGGGTTTTTTTTTCAGGGTGGGAAATCTAAGGGTTCGGTAGAGGTGTGGGTGGCTTCTTATAGTAGGTACACCTACATTTCGCCAATTATGTGTCCCATGTTAGAGGGGGCGAGCCTATTGCCTTCCTATCCTATCCTATCCTAGGCACAAATCCAGATTTGTGCCTAGGATAGGATAGGATCCGAATATAATTATTATATATCCAAAAGTAGATATAAAATAAAACGGTTCTTTTATAAAATAAAATAAACTTAATAATTGGCCATACAACTTCTAAGGTAACTTGCAAATTTTATTGATCAATTAAAATACTAATTTTAATTATTAAGATAATAATGAAAACCGATGATTAAAACTTTGATAAAACCTCCATTATTTCTATTTAATTTTATGGTATGGTATTATAAGTTGTTAGCTGCTAATATTTTTTAATAATCAATTAATGTTTATGTTTTGATTTCATGCTAATAATCTTATATCTGGTCCCCCTTGCAGCGTGATTTGCATTCAGATTTTTCAACGAACATAAATTAAAATCTGTTTCAAGTAGTATTTTATTCAATTTCTTTTAAAAGAGAAAACTACATTAAGCGCACAAAAAACATTAAAATCATTGATGTTTTAAGCATTATGGTATGTGATAGTATTTTATTCAGATAAAACTTATCTCAAATATTTGAGCGAAAATCTAACGATAACAGTCCCTTCAATTTCTCAATCGTCAAAAATGAAGTACCTACCTACCTTAAAAACACATATTTTCAAACAAAAACAATATTAACTTACCCGCTAAAAACAATATAGCAACGGCAACTCCGTTTGTATCCTTACGAGGTTTATAAATGGTCCAAACAAAGGTATCAATAACACATTCACTTTCGGAATTATTTATAACTTTATTGTTCGAAGTATTAAGTTGTCGGCATTTTCACGCGAGAGAAACGCACAACGGGCGCGCGGTGTCGCGGTCAGACACATGTGAAATCAGCTGTGGCTCAGTCGCGGCTAACGGAACCCCCCACCGCCCCGACCTGCCGCATTCTGCAGATAAGCACCAGATAACATTATCGCATGTTTATTTACTGATTAACTTCGGTACTGTCCGAAATTGCACTTGCATACCCACATTATGACGCCAAAAAATGATTCTGAGAGGCAATGTTGTCGTGTACTTTTATCAATTCCGATAAATAAAGTAAGAAATTCGTGGTGAGTGCGTGACTCCATTATGAAATGTATAACTTATAGATTCGAGTAAAAAGGTTCATTCACATCGATAACGCTTGTTATTTTATGAAAATCAAATGGGTTTACGTCACGCAACAAAAATTTCATAGATGTTGTTATTCTGTCATTCAAAATTAGATACTACGCGATACCTAATGCTAAATAACCAAACGTCTATAACATGTTATGGTTTCCCGTAACACATAATGTACGATGTTTCCGTGTCAAATTACTACCGCTAATTATTGCTGGTGTAAGTCCACTGTGAAAATTATAGCCAAGAGTTTCTTAACACTTATTGTCACGGACTTTCCCCGCTTCAATTGTACACTGAAAAACCGTAAAATTTTTAAATCTCTACTTTATGGCTACCTAATTTATTTTATTATATCTCTAGTTGTCTTTGTGTCTAGTCTATTGGCTCATATACATACATGTATTTATGTAATCAAATGCAATACAATTACAATCGCTGCAATTAAGAATGAATATAAGAGATTACAGAGTTGCTTTACGTATTAGGTAACATTTTTTAGAATACATGTAATAACTCATTATGTCTATTCATTTCCCATGACTAAAATGTTACTAGTTCACATGGGAGTCTGATACCTAGATTATCGAGGTCGATCACGTCGGTATGTTTGATGAATGTCGTTAAGACTCACAATAAAAAATATAACTTACATAAGAATCACAGTTCTACTGTAATAGCTACTTTGTCTTGTCTTACATCTTCATATAAGCATTTAATAAATATTTTAAATATTTGAGTTATTGGGTTTGTATCCTATAACCCAACTATTACAGCAACTGTCTGGTCTGGGGTGTCTGAAGTCTGGTTTTTTACAAGAAGTTTGGATAAACAAAGCAAAATATCACTTTCAGAAAACACGTCATTTACCACACTATTTTATTCTCAGCATGTTTAACTTTCTCTAGAAAGGCCATAAGGATTTAAATACATTCATTCAAATACAGAAAACATTTTAATTCCAATGCTTGCAGACTTTTGCGAAAACCAGTTAAAATATATTTATGCTGCAATATGCAGAAGCACACTAAGACATCCCGCAGGGTTTCACTTTAAGCCCATAGATAGACCTTAAGTTTATTACAGACTTATTCTTACAGCAAGTACTTAATGCGTCTTAAAATATCTACTTTATTTCCATTCAAAATAGTTATTTTAAACTGAATCAATTGAATTAATTAATTTAAAATTATAGCAATTATAGATTCTAGAAAGTCATTAGGCTATTCAGATTTTATTCGGGAAGATACGATGGTTTTATAGGACGTTGTTGAATCATTGGATTCACCATTAAATACTGCACTGTGGGAATGTCTTCACATTTACGCACAAACAATGCAACTGGCAAATGGGTCTATGCTAAATAACCATAGAACTTTCCAAATAAACCTGCATCAGTCCCACTCTCCGAGCTATTGTCAAGAACGACTGGTCCTCATCATTCCAATTAGTTGTTACAAATCGATTCGCCGATTGATTAAATAATAGTCGATGGTTAGCTTCATCAGGGTTAGATGAATTGTCTAAACTATGTGATTCAGGTTTATGTTCAACATTGAAATGTTTTGTTACGAAACTGCATCTATAAACTGTTGTTTAATACGGGCTCTTGAATATTTTTAACATGGACAGAATCACTGACTAATATCTGCTTTCATATCACATTTTCCTTTTCAAGTTATTTTTTGTTAAGCCAGCTAGTTTAAAATACCCGCGTTACACAACGTTTTCTGGACTAATAAGGTAGGCAAAAGCCATGAGTGGTAAGGTTAATGATGGTCATAATAAGAACCTTATCCGAAATAAAAGCGGCATGCTCTATATCTTTGGGCGATGTTCCAGAGCTGTCCTTTGCATCGGACACAAAGAATATCTAGCGCAATATCAGTGGTAGTTTGATAGTATCTTACCTTTACTAAGTAAACTTAGTCGTGAGGCAAATGTCAGGAGAATTGGCGCTGGGCATGCAGCGTGCCAGCAACAGCCGCAGTCCTTTTTGGGTACCGCCGTATCAGAGTAACGGAATTCATTCGCAGACGTGATTCATGTTAATATCCTTATGTGGATTAGAAATGAGACTAGAAATCAATAAATAGGAACTAGGTTTATCATGCGTATTTGCAAGTTATATTATGTTGGCCCTACACCAGGAAATTTCTAAACGTGTTACAGAAATTTCTCTAGTTCCAATGAAACAGGCAACCGCATTCCATATAATATTGTTATAATAATTGTTCTGTATTCTGTTTTTCACTTTGACTACATCGCTGGAAGTGTTGCAATACGCAACAAACTAATTTACATCACTGATGACATCATTTTAGGTGTTTCGCAGGTAGGGCATGAATCACTGAAGTATTCCACTCAGAGTACTGATTATAGTATATCAGTGCTCTGAGTGGAATATCTCGAATCCCTAAGTCGGAATTTTATTAGAAAACCTAACAAACGTACAAAACTCGTTTGCATAATTCTTTGTAGGTAGTACGTTTTTAATCTGGATCTCACGGGTGTACAGAACCACACAAAGAGAACTAAAAAGGTTTTTGTTACGTCGCCTGCGGCCGAGATGTTATCTGAGCAGTCACCTTGATCTTTGCACGAAACTGCACAGAACTCAGCGCTTGACCTCCGGCGCCGCCTCCTTTCTGTTCAGCTGTGTACAATACTTCTCTTAGGCGCAAGTACTATTGATTTTTTGGTAAAACACCTTGGATCATTTAAAAAAAATGAGTCACGGTCCCCCTGACAATATCACGAGGCTATTTTCATATTTAATTTGTTTATGCCAACGAAAAAATCGTATGCAAGGTTCAATTCAAAAACCAACGCGTTAAATGTATTACGGTAAATTGGAAAACTGTCTGAATCGATTTTACAACATACATTTTTCTATGGCGTTTCTAGGGCATAACATTTTAGCTCAATCCGTATGAAAATTATACTGTAGGTAACAATTTTGTAGAAACTCGAACTAGAAACTAGCCGACAATATAAAAGCAGTGTTCAATTTTCGCGATAAACAAGTTATTTTATCTGCCCGACAGGTTAAAAATAGCCCGTTAGGCATTATTGAACTGTTTGATTATAGAGGAACAATGCTATTGCAAGTAAATTATTAAACAATGGCAATACTGAAGGTAAACTTGAAGACGGAATGATTTATATAGATAAAAATTCGTATTCGTTTAACCGTTTTATAGGTTTTGGAAATCAACGCCTGATAGGAATGTCAGGTGTCAAACGCGCATACACGAGATGCGATACGTTTTTTTGGGCCAAACCAATATATCGGGACGCTAAGAAGAAGAAGCAAAGCTATGTAACCTTAACAGCAGAGACAGATGGAGACCATCACTGCCAGTGAACTCTTGAAAAGGTAAAAAAAAAACATCGGCAGCAACTGGAGGGGGGGGGGGGGGGTTCAGGGGATCAGACCGGAATAAATCGAGTTTGTGTGCAGCAAGTTTACAGCAATAGACTTTTTTACTTTTATCTATGACACGTCGGCAGCATTTGCAACTATGACTTAAGGCTCCTTCAAACAGGCGCGACACGACACACGACACAAAGTTACCGCAAGTCGCGCAACGAGCGGTGCCTTTGTGTCGCGCGCGATTATATCGCTTGTGTCGCCTGTTTGTGTCGCCTGTCGCCTGTGGAGCCTTCTAATTGTATCGCTCGTAGCCATGTTATTTTAATTATAATTTATTATATCTGAGCGTTTAAGTTCATAAGGTTATGACGATTTAGATCTAATTCGAAATCAATTTCTTCTTTAGCAAATCTGTTCCTAACTTTTTGTGTTCAGCTTCCAGATAAACCGCATGTTGCTAAAATACCAATCCAAAAACGCTCGCACCATCAATAAAATTAACATGGACAAGACAAACATTTGTAGAATCCACCATTTTTGTTACAGTTAGGTACACGTTGAAGACACAATCATTGTTTACCATAACTATTGGTTAGAATGTCACCAATGATCCAGTTGAAATGCTACTCTCACTTGCATTTTGCATCGATAAGTAGGAAATCTTTATTCTTAGGGCTATTTTTGAGAGTGAAAGGTATAATATGTCCGAGATTATTTTTACTGTAGGTACAGTCAAAGTCAAAGTCAAAGCATTTATTTCAAATAGGCACATAAAAGGCACTTTTGAACGTTAAAAATTACAACAAATAGAATTGATTCTAGTCGCCCATTCCAAAAGGTAGTTTTCGTATGGAGAAGAACGGGCAAGACACTCCATCGTTACTCTTTTAACAGGTAATTGTTATATCTAGGTAATCATAAACTTCAGATTTTTTTTAAACCACCTTTTTTGTCATTAAGATTACAAACAACAGAATCATATAAAGCCTATAATGTTCCCACTGATGGGACACAGGCCTTCTCTCTGTGAGAGGGAGTGGGCCATAATCCACCACGCGGGCGGTGGCGCGCTGATGGATGTCACATGTCTTCGAATTTATGGTTCTAGGACATGCCGGTTTCCTCACAATGGTTTCTTTCACTGTTTTGAGAGCTATGGTGATGAAATAATTTACACAAAGTGCCTGCTTGGGGTCGACGTACAAAACGTAAAGGCTCCTTCAAACAGGCGCCACACGCGATAAAATCGCGTGCGACACAGAGGCACCGGAAGCCGCGCAACGAGCGATGCCTTTGTGTCGCACGCGATTATATTGCGTGTTGTCGCGGCCGTTATGACTGGGCTACCACCGCTCTTTTCTCGATCAAAGATGGTTTAATAACCCTTTTAAAAAACCCATTTAACTAACCTTAAAATTGCGGTAATGTCCAAGTAGGATAGTCAAACATTTTTACCAAATTTTGTTGATAAAACCTAACACTGACATTACTTCGTCTCTTACTTTATTTACACTCTGTTTCTCATTCACCTCAGCCTGGGACGCCGTTGACTACAGTCACAGACTGCAGACTAAATGAATTCAATTTGCTTACCTGCCATCAACAAACTACAACTTATTACCTACACAGTTAGTTTTCATTACAGAAAGTACGAAACTATTACATTGAATGCTTATGAGATGGAGTTCAAAATCACTATTTGCATGCAATAGCAATTTAACGAGATGCAGACTAAAGAGATTAACGATGTTGGTCAAGAGTATGTTCAATATCAATTACCTATTTAATCATATTTAAACGGTATTGCGTGATTGCAATATTTTCTTTCGAAATCAATCAATCGTGCAAGACGTGGTTTCGAGTAGCTCATTGGTGGGGGAGGCACACCATCACCTACTAGATGTTAGGAAATAAATAACGTGGGTATGTTCTTGAATTGGTATTTTGTTACTACATTATAATTATTGTTAATAAGGAAAATAATAACAGTACTAAAATAAATACGTAAATAAAATATAAACATTTTATTTACGTATTTATTTTATTATTTATGTACAAACCGTAAAACAGATACGACATACTTGCATAATCATTGAGTACAAAAGTAAAACCGGTCGATCACTGCTGCTTATTTCCTAAGAAATTTCTTCCAACAGACTTACGAAAAGAGAAATCAAAAAGAAATGTAGACAATAGTGTGTGAGAACAAGAAGAGAAGAATTATTGTATTTGTAGCAGTAGACTTTACTCTTTGAGTAGGTACAGTTTGTTACATATCTTGAGTTAACTTACATTTCGATAAGCGCGTTAGTTCTTCAATTACCAATCACGTTAGGTAATATTTTTAAATATCTATCATTAGATTTCAAGTTATAGCGATATAATTTATTCTTCTTAACTTTTATCTGTGTGGGTACCTAATCATTTTATTGAGGTCATCCATTTCCGCTAAATAAGTATGTTGAATTTACTTATCATGTTTTAGCAATTGTCGATCTTAATTAGAATATACTAGCTGACCCGGCCACGCGTTGCTGTGGTAGACAAATAATTTGCAATAAAATAATATTGCGATTATAAATGGAGATGTGAGCTATCCTATCTTTCAAGTTGGATCAAACTGCACACGGTGTACAAATTTGATTAAAACCGGTTAAGTAGTTTAGGAGTCCATCGCGGACAAACATCGTGACACGTAATTTATATATATTAAGAAGATATACGTAATTATGTAGGCATTATATAAAAGAGGTCACCTGCAAAGTGAAAACTACACTGTAGATAAGTACCTTATAGATTTCGCAAAACGCATCTATTATGCAAAGGTATCGCTGCGTAGTAATGACGACAACAACAACACAGTGCGAAAATCTGCTTTCCCTAAAGGTTGCAGAGGTCACACTGTAGACACAGTCATATCAAAGAAGACTAGAAACACGTTGTGAGATTAAAACTTAGATTGATTTATCTACATAAATAAAAAGAAAGGCAAGACTTCAAACTTGTTACCTACACCACTACTACTATTAGAGGTTCTTGCGTCTGAGGTACTTATCTACTTAAATACAGAAGTTATTGATCACATACTTTCATTAGGCAAATCCAACTAACTTATTGAATGAATTCTTCAATAATTACTTATACATAATGAAAATAATGTAAAAGGTTTATAGACCGCTCATGAGACGATGCAAGCGGTAATGAATTTGATGGAGAAATAATATATAGGTAATAATAATAAAGCAGAAGAGTTTGTTCGTTTGAACGCGCTAATCTCTGGAACTACCAGACCAGGTCGGATTTGAAAAATTGTTTTTTCATATGATAGCCCAATTCTTGAGGAAGGTTTTAGGCTATTTAACATCACGCTATGATCCTTAAGAGCCGAGCAAAAAGAAAAAAGGGCAGAAAGAACGCTAAGCGAAACGAAATGATGGCGCGGGCAAGTGATGCGAGGCGACGGTGTGGGTCGCGGGTACAAGAAATTTCACGCGGACGAAGTCGCGGGCAGAAGCTAGTTCAATAAAAAACTGCAACTTGTTGACTCATTTTCTTAAAGAAAATAAGGAAAGGAAGTTTTCTACATTCCTGAAGTCTCCCAGGTACGGTAATCATGCCATTACACGAACGACACAGTCATACGTCTCACATATAAACAGCTATTTGTGGTCACAAAACAAATCGCCACCATTTGTCACACACGGCTGTCGGTGAGCGAATTTCTCTACGATTATATCATTGTTCAAGTGGCCATGCACTGTAGTACCGTGATCAATGGTTGTAAGAAGACAATAAATAGTAATAAGAGCATAAAATACAACTGGAAAACATGATTGAACACGTACCTGAGCGAATGATTAAGAATATCAAGAGATTAACACACGATTATCGCTGGCTACAAGATCCGTTAAGATAATATCATACCAGACCACCACCACCAGGACCAGTCCAGGGAAGTAAAACACCAACCATCTAATTAAACGACTGGACGGATGAATTAAGTTCACAATGGGAGCATTGTAAACTGCTAGTAAAGATCTCAAGATATATTCTCTCCACGTCCCCGATCTTAGTTCCATGCAGCGCGGCTTGAGAAGCGTGGCATGGTTGAACATAAATTTAATGATACAGCTGAAAATAAAAATAAGAATATTAGTAATACATCCATCATGCTTATAAATCAATTCACAGCTGCACTGTTTACGGTAGCAGCGTCCGAAATGGCTAGAACAAGGAAAAATAAAATAGAAACTTGAAAGAAGCGGATTATAGAGGTGAAAGTAGAGTTACAGAACAGGGTGCCTAAAAAGGCCGCTTTGGCAGAATCATAAAAGGATAACATTATGAATCATAATATGGCGAAGAAAGTCCATGTTTTTCTTTTTTTTTTCTTGCACTACAGCTATAATCAAAGAGATTGGGATTGGATTGATTGGTATTTTAGCACAGACAAAAACAAATAAATGAAAAATCCTTCACCAATGGGATTTGACCCGATTAACTTAACAGTTAAGTGTCCATTATGATTCATAATGTTATCCTTTTATGATAGTGCCAAAGTAGCCTTTTTAGGCCCCCAGACTTCTCATTAGATTTTTCATGAGAAAGCAAAAAGCAGTGGCACCTGCTACTGACGAATAAACACTTATAGCACCAGAAATAAAAAATTCTCAAACAAGATATATGGGTATTTGCATGCCATCATTGCAAAACGAGGACCAAGTGAAGCGTGAGAATATTCCGTTGCATACCTGCATACTCATTCAACTGACCGTTTCTAAAGACATAACGTCAATACCGATTCTATAAATTGATTAGATATCTGATACCTGCTCAGTTATTTCGGAAAAAAAGGGGCCTTGTCAACACAGGCTCTTAGGAAGCCTAGTGGTTAACTGCTTAGCCAAACAAAATGAGGAAACTCATAACGTTAATGATAGACAGTAAACATTAAAATCTACGTATGAAGAAGCCCCATGTGCACCCAGCACATGGCGCTTCTTCATACGTAGATTGTTCATCAACAAGAGGTGCAAATTGATGGAAACATCGATTAGTAAGCGTTTAACGTGGTAAATACTGAAATGATTTATTACACACCGTTTGGGGATACGACGAAAACAATACAACAGAGGTAAATATTGAAATTTGCATTTTTTGGTTAGACTTAAAAATATATCAACATGGTTCACTTTACCTACAAGTTACTTGCTATTTTAAGGAAAACTGCTGCTACAGGTAGATATACCTACCACATAAAATCATCTCTTACAAGATAGTCTGTTTGATCACTAAGAATAGGTACTTACTTTGCACTTGTATCGCTTCAAGTGCAGTACATAAGTGTGTATAAGAGAACATCTGGTACACTGATAAAATTATTCTCATACGAAAGATTCCCAACTAACCTATATATATATATAGCAATGAACTATATACATTGATACGAACAGAAGTGTTGAATTTAATGGGAAAAGAAAATGTTGAAATGGCGATGATGATACTTAGCACTTATCTAAATCAGTCGTTTTGTCATCATCTAAAAGGTGTTAATCATTTACAAAGTAGAACAATGTTAGGTAATAAACATGAAATTATAAATAGTGGTTAAACAAGAAGCGACACGAGATAAGCTCTCGTATCGCTATCGACGCGAGGCTGTGGGAAATTGGAAACGTCAGAGAGATGCGTGACTGCACCACTATTGTTTTATCTGGGTAGGTCGTAGTGCCTGAGGTTCTTCATCTTTGTCGCAAGATGCATTTGAACTCGCTTTAATAATATTTTTGATCGAGCCATGCAAGGCTTTCAGTGTTGAGTAAGTAATAATATTACTATGTCCTAATGAAGAAAAGCACATGTCTAGGTAGACGAAGATATTTGAATTTAACTTAGCATGTTTTAAGAAACGCTTTATCAATTTCTACATTTATATCCGTTATTTATAATCGTGTAAAGAGTATTCTATTGTATGCTATGAGTATCAAACAATTTCATGTGACGAAAAGTTCCATTCGGGAACGCATATCCCTATAATGTGGATTCTGGCGCTGCTTGAAAGAAAGCAGACTAACTTTTCTAATTGTAAAAACCAGTTTCTTACGTATGGCGTGGTTAGTTAACTGAAATTACACACATGTTGCATATTAATAGGAACTGCAGTACTATAAGGTAAGCAGTGCATCTGGTTTGGAATCTCGCAATACTTGAAAACCGGGAACTATTGAGGGCTATTATAATTTATAGGCAATTTGCAAACTTTGAGCGCCTTATGAAGCGCAGAGAGGCTGGTTTAATTGCCGCGTAACAGATTCGACCTGACATTAATGACAGTGACTTAAAAACTGGTATAGCTGATGATTTAATGTTTTTATACCCATAATGTGAACGTGTTCTTGTCGGCGCTGTTAAACAGACTATTGTTGAGTGCAATTAATCTTTTTTCTTCAGTTTCCTTTGCATTTTGATCTGTCTGATACATGTCATAGCCTCGTTGTAAGTTTATAGCAACTGTTGATTATGTATGGCTTTCGCGGTGTTTCTCATATATTAATTACCAAGCAAAGAAATGCCGTGTTTATGTAAAGACGACATGCAATTATGCATAATGAGGTGGAAAATGTTATGTATTTCCATTCACGCCATTTAAAATGACCCAGGCATAAGTTATCTTTGATACTAGTGAAGGCATTACATCCACGTCATCCACCTTATGGTTTTGCGCCAAGAAAATTAGAAGTTGCGTCCTCCTGTTTATTATGATGTATCATTTATTTCAAAATAATTAATGTACATTCCACAATATGTTAGTAAATAATACTTATAATTATGTAAGTAAATTATTAATTAATTATAATATAACCAAGTAGCAGTAGTGATCACTAGTGACCGTTAATTCAAGTTATTTTTGAGAGGACCAGTAGCAGCAGCGGCATTTTACCATTAAGTAACATCATCATCAGCACGGCCTATAATATTCCATTACTGGACATAGGCCTCACCTATATTAGAACAAACAACAAGTTGTTACTTGTTGTT
The DNA here is from genome assembly GCA_927399505.1 of Luperina testacea. Taxonomy (NCBI): domain Eukaryota; kingdom Metazoa; phylum Arthropoda; class Insecta; order Lepidoptera; family Noctuidae; genus Luperina; species Luperina testacea. Next base: position 13,503,736 of record OV656756.1, read on the forward strand.
TTGACATTACTAATTATAAGATTATATGTTTATAATCTTATAATTAGTAATGTCACATTATCGTAGCGGCTCGCTACGAGAATACGACATAGGCTACTGCGCTACGATGCCGTGGCGTAGAGGATATAAAAGCAGGCGGATGTAACGTTTCAGAAGTCGATCAACATTATCGTTATACAGAAGATTAATTCTCGCTAAAACTATAATGTAGGTAAGCCTGTGAGGATAGTTGTGTGTTTTAAAATAAATAATAAAGCAAGAAATTGTCAATTTTGTAGGTACCAATACTGCAAGAAAACCATATAATTAACAGGATTATAAAAAGTATATTGCTACTTTTTATAAACTTACTGTAAAAAAAAAACAACATACCGAGTCGTTTTGATCGAGGAAGGGAGTTCGCGCCCTTTTTTGAGTAAAAAAGGTTACACTTTCTGTGTGTTGTTTTTATTGTGAATTGTACTGTAGTTGCACTGAAATAAATTAATTATCGTAATACGTGGACATATACTTATTCTAACAAGTGATCTAACAATACAAACTTCCATAAGTTCGTTATTTTTGCAGATGGCGACGGGAAATCGCATCGGTGACACGACTAGTAACTATAAAAATTAATAGCCAAGCTCACATAGCCAATCAACGACAATATAGCGGTAATAAGTAAAGTGTAGTTTACTTAAACAGTTAACAGACGGCAGGCACGAACATCCATATATCATAGGTTTCCCTTGTCAACATGGTGGCAACATATGCGTAACACAAATTTGCATATAAAAACTTGTAACTGGAAATGATATCTACGAGGTTACTAGATTGATAACGGGGAAGGAAAACATCGTGAGGAAACGGAACCAAAAATTCGAAGACATTGTGACATCTACCAACCCGCACTGGGCCCGCGTGGTAGATTACGGCCCACTCGCTCACACAGAGAGGAGGCCCGTGTCCCAGCAGTGAGAACATTATAGGCTGATGATGTACAAGATTAATAATTTACAAGGTTAAAGTTTTAGTAAGGCATGGTATCTAACCCAGCCCACTCGTGGCTAACTAATAACAGCCACACGGGTCGATCGAACGGTTAAGCTACACTTGCCAAGGTTGGTCCGCGGATGGGTGACCATCCATTACAAATCGAGACCCTTCCGTACCTCGGAAAGCACGTTAAGCCGTTTGTTCCGGCTGTAATTTGTAGATCTTTGACAGTCGTTATGGATAGTCAGAAGCCTGAAAGTCTGACAACCAGTCGTACCCAGTAACTGGGTTGTGGAGGTCAGATAGGCGCCATGTAAAGTATTTAGCTGCATCCGGTTAGGCTGGAAGCCGACCCCAACATAGTTGGGAAAAGGGTAGACAGATTGATATTGATATGTAATCCTGTTTTATTTTTCAGGCAATTGCTGTTTAAACTTGGACATTGACAAGAGCATTATTTTCTGGAAAACCTAAAAAAGCCAATATCGCGTATTGCTTAGAATGTTTGATGGCAGTAGCCAGAGATGAGAGCTACTGCCATCAAAAATTCTCCTCTAAACCTTTGATGTTCGAGCTATATGTAGGTAAAGCATTCAGCGCATGTTCGCACTTAGACAAACAGCGCCACTCATCTGGCCCAGTGGTCAAAGTTGGAACTAACGAGAGGACAGCGATAGTAGCGACACGAGGACAATTTTTGAAACTGGATATGGTACTTACGACGCCATCTCTCGGTCACATGGGGTTGGCATTACAAAAACTGAAGTCTTTGCGCTTCCTGACTGTACTCCTAGATGTCTATCCCCTAAATTGGTATCGTTAGCGTTCCTGCACACGATGCCGTCGCCGCGCCGTCGCCGCGCCGGCGCCGCACCGTTGCACTGTAGATACGAGTCGCGCGAGGCCCGCCGCCGCGCCGCCGCCGCGCCGCCGCCGCGCCGCCACCGCGCGCGTTTTTACTGTTTCATTCATTCCATTACCGGCCGCGTACGAACGTGCACGCCGCGTAATTTCCCGTGAATGAATCAAACAGATAGGGAGGGGAACGCGCGCGGTGGCGGCGCGGCGGCGGCGCGGCGGCGGCGCGGCGGCGGGCCTCGCGCGACTCGTATCTACAGTGCAACGGTGCGGCGCCGGCGCGGCGACGGCGCGGCGACGGCATCGTGTGCAGGAACGCTAAGTAGGAAGAAAAATGAAACAGTTTTATAATAGAGCTTAGAGCTAAACTCAGGAGTTTAGTTGAAAATAAACAATGTTGACTTCAATGCCTTCCTTGAAATAAAATTTGAACAATTCAAATCAATCAACAATACATATTAAAGACAGATCTCGGTCAATAAAGAGATGAACACTTGATTCTCGGGCCGAGGTTTAACTTCATGTAAGAGGCCATCCAAAAAATACGTACCACATGAGGAAGGAAAGGGTCAACAAAGTTTGACAAGGTGGGAGGGACGAGTCATAAGCACATCTCTAAAGTATTAAAACACTAAACTTCAACTGTAACGACAAGCAATAAAAACCTTACATGACATCATCACCTTCCTGCACTTGTTCCATGTTATTTGGGGCGGCGAACTTCTTGCGCCGCGGCGCAAGAAGTTTTCGTTTTCCATTCTCCCCTGTCAACCGTCACGCTATTATTCATTCCCTTTTTTTTGTATTATTCTATCAACACCAGAGGTCAGAGGACACACAAATATGACACCTTATGACAAACCCCATCTTTATCACAGGTGGACATACTGCGGCTTAAAATATCATGAAATTCGTGTGACGTACCTCTAATTTATGCATGGGAGAAGCGCATAAAGTTTTCAATTCTTTGCTGCCGTCATCTTGAACTGCGCGGTCAGCGGCCTGGAACGCGCAGCAATTTGCACCAGCATGCTTATTAAGACATAAATCATCCGACCACTGCTATTTGTTGTATTTAATGTACACAAATTACGTGTAAATAACGACGCAATTTCACTATTTAAGACTTTGATTAGGTTTCGAAATAAGATTGATGGTAATTAATAAGCACGTCATATGATGTAGTATGGATAAGTGAGCAGTGGTGGCCCAAAGGTAACCCCGACTTACGAATTGTAGGTCGTAGATTCGATCCCAGGTAGGCACTTTACTTGTGTAAATAATTTCATCGTCGCTGCTCTCAAAACGTTGAAGGAAAATATCGTGAGGAAACCGGCATGTCCTAGAACCAAAAAATCGAAGACGTGACGCACTGGGCCCGCGTGGTAGATTACGGCTCACTCGTTTAACAATGAGGAGGCTTGTGTCCCTGCAGTGGGAACATTATATGCAGATTGTGTTATGGTGTACCAGCTTTAGCTCTTATTTATGTATTTTTCTTTAATAGCCAACCAACAATTGTATCATTTTCAACAGTGTAAGAAAATGATAAAATAATGGTGCCGATTCTGTTGTTCACAAACTAAACTAAATTTAAGTTCAGTGCATCTTTTTCTTTCTATTTCATTATGAAAAGGACAGTAGATAAATTTTAGTTTAGTCCTGTCAAATTAATCAGCGCCTGACGTAAATCGTAACTTTAGTAGGCAAACTTTTAATCACGTCTAAACTCGAATGTAGTAGTGTCAGGCGCTGATTAATTTCACAGGACTAAACTAAAATTTATCGTCTGCCCTTTTCTTAATGAAATAGAAAGAAAAAGATTCACTGAACTCAAATTTAGTTTAGTTTGTGAACAAGGGAATCGGCACCATTGTTTTACTAAAATCAAAGGTCAGCGTAACAATTTCATAAAAGTTACTTCTCTTATAGTGCATAAACCTCGGAACTAGATGACTCTGAATGTATTTGTTTTTGAGAAGTTCTAGTTCAAAAGAACCTTACAGAACAAAAGCATGACTAAAAATGTTTCGAGGGAATAATTTCAGCTCATAATCATTATTATCATTTAATTAAAACAATCGAATCAAATGTTGATTAGAATAATTTATTATTACATGTTTAAGGTAAAACTAGTACAACAATATTCTCCCTTAAATTCAGTGTTGCGTGATGCCCTGCTTGTGCCATGAGGTCTAGATATCTAACCTCATTTGAATGAATATAAACTGTATAGCGCTAACAGGAACGTCACATAAAACGAAGTGAGAGTAGAATAGTAGTAGTAGGTCATTATCCCAGAGGCACACCTGCTTTATAGTAAATATTTCTTCCCGTTTATTTATACTTGCATATCAGATTGAAGACCGGAAACAGTTACCTATAGTCCTTATTGAAACCACGTACTTTAAACGTTGGAATCATCTTAAAACTTCCCTTCTTAATTGACTATAAGAGAATCAATTCGGCTTCCTTCCACTTTTAGGACAAGGTTTACGGTACTGTCTTAAACCACTGTTCAAATCATAGAAGCTCATGTGGTGAAAGGAGAAATATTCAGGATTCTTATAGTGGTAAGCTTTTCCAGCGCCCAGACCAAGGATCTGGAAATAACATAAGAGTACATCACACTTTGTTTCCACAAAAAGGTTCCAAAGGGTTGACCAGAGGTGTACTTAAAGTACCCACATTTTGCCGGGTCAACGGGATTGTCCGAAAGGGTTACCGCTGGCCCGGAACATAAAGGGCTAAGGAAGAAACACGGGTGGGTTTTAGTCAATAAGAGTCTGACAGTGATATCCCATCCTCAAAAAAAAAAAGAGCCTATAACCGTCAACCGGGCACAAATGCAGACTCCGGGCTGCTACTGAGTAATTTCAGATAGAAAAACCCTATAACACTTTGCTCGACCTCGGAATCGAACCCAGGACCTCATATACAGCAGTACCGCTTGTAAATTCTAGATCATCGATGCATCTGTATTTCCGCGGTTGAAATACAACTACAGTGCTTCCAAAAGTTAGTTGACATTTTTCCACTTCAACTGTAACACATCACATTATGATTCAAAATTCTAGTGATTCAAATGTTTGAACTGCTTTAACGTTGTTATTGACAAATTCAACTACCTTCGACTTATCAAAAGTATTCCCTTAGGAGTAATGTACTTACCTGTTTTTTTTTAAATCATAATGTGGCATCAGAGCTGAAAAGGGAAATATGTCAAATAACTTTTGGAGGCTACTGTATGTATACTGGAAACAGTGACTCAGCTCTATTTAGCGGTGACAAATTTAAGGTACCTCGAAATCGGGGGTAAAATAATAGGTCAAAATTGTGGAATTCGGTTATTATGTGGATCCGCTAGGGCCGATGCCTGCCAGGTTCGCGGGTTGTTCGAAAGAGATTTCGTGGCCCCTGGCACAGGCAACTGAAGGAACATGAGTGGGTTGTAGTCAGTAAAAGTCTGATACGCCCGCCCTCCCGCTTCACCCAAAGCGGGAGAAGTTATTTGATAATTTCCCACTCAATAAAAAGGCATCTACTTGCACATGCCTCCCCACGAATATAAACTTCCGCCTGTCTGTATCCGCCTTAAAAGGACTCCTAACACCTGAAGTGGATGTGGTCAGGCCATGAGGCACACGAACTAGATGACAGACGGGTGAAACGAGTCGCTATATGTTCAGGATCGAGCAGCCATAGAAGCAGAGGCCGTCCCCGAGGCGGTGGGTCGACAATATTCGAAAAGACGCTAGAAATAACTGGAAAAGGATAGCAGAGGATAAAAAAGCATGGGTCTCCATACTTTTTTATCTGGAAGAGGCCTATACCCAAAAACGGGCCTTGGTTCGCCACCTATCTTATAACTAAAATATATTTTTTTTTAATTTGTAAAGAAAAGGAAATAATGGCTTCTTATTATATAAGAGGAAGTCTGAAAATTACATCGGTGACTGAAAAGCTGTGTGGAAATAGGTTGTCATGGTATGGGCATGTGATGCGGAGGAATGACGAAAATGTCGTCACAGGAAAGTTTTGAGTAAGTATGAATTTAGATGGCTAAACGAGTAGGGGAAGACCAAAGAAACGATGTATTGACTGTGTGATTGCTCGAAAGAGAGTGGCTACCGAAATGACGAGTAAAAGGGAAGTATTGAAGAAAAACACTGGCACTCCGGTAGTGCCGACAGAAGTGAAAACTTGAACAATTACGAGTGTATTTTGTGAATCGTCTTATAAACAAAACACGCGTGTTAAGGTGTGTTCCTTATTTTATAGGGTTTTTTGCAAATCAGGTATGATGACCAAAGTGACTGGTTTATTCTTCTCGTGAAAGGAATTTATTCAGATTTACAAATAAGCACACAGGATAGACTTCAGTTCGTGGTGTTGGTCGCGGCAGTGGTAAGAGAAGCAAGCCGCTCGCATGGAGCTCGTCGTCAGTTATATATCCGTGGTTCAGCGCCATCTCGTCGTTGTTGGATGAACTACGTAGTTAGTACGCGAGGCCCTCGTAGTTCTTCCCGATGTGCATAGATGGCGCTGTCCTCAACAACGCGCGTCTTACGTTTTACGTCTTACGAATTTTCGATCAGGGTCACGTGACCTGACGCGAATTTAGAAGTTTTTACCCATTCCAAAAAAAGTACACAGCGCCGCTAAAGAAGTTTTCACTTCAAAAATATGTTGCGCCGACCTCAAATAAATTGTAATATGAGAATGATGACTAATACTATACCTAAGTTTCCATTGACGTGTAAAACAATAAAAAGAATACAAAGTCTTGCGAGTGAACTCGCGGGTACAGCTAGTCTATCCATACTAATATTATAAATTCAAAAGTAATTCTGTATGTCCGTCTATATGTTACCTTTTCACGCCTAAACCACTGAACGGATTTCGATAAAATTTGGCAGAGAGATAGATTGCATCCCGGGGATACATACACATAGGATAGTTTTTATCACGATATTCCCACGGTATCGACACTTATGTGGGTGAAACCGAGGAGCGCTGCTAGTACTATATAAATGTATCCCCTTACTAATAAACGTATTATACATATCAGATGAATAGTTACACACCAATGTCTCTCTTTCAGTTGTCAGTAATTTGACTTTCGAAAAAAGAAGACAAAGCGTTGTGTTACTTACTATACAAGCGTTATACAACGTCTATTAGTAAGGGGGTAATAATATTATAAAGAAGAGGTAAAGTAATTTGCGACTTGGAAGTAGGGGGGTAATCGTCGGAAGTCTGACTGATCTGAACTGATCGGATTCCGAAAATTCTTTCGCTAGTGGGAAGCTACAGTATTGCCGAGTGATATGAAAGAAATTTCATACAAAAGAATCTATATAATACGATCTGATTGGTGGTCCTACAAATAAAATCATCAAAACTTCTAAATTTCTTAATTAAATATAAGATTCCGGCTGGCCTTTAACCACAGATCGTCGACCGTCAAAAGGCATAACCTAAAATGGTGCGTTAAATTCTAAAATATCAAATTTATTACCTCTCCCCTAGTGTTCCTGAAGACCCCGTTAGGTATATGTTTCAAAGTCTCAAAGCACGGGCCAACCGTGTTTTCTGATAGCTCGTGGTGTATCTTGCGACGCTGAAATAAAAACAGTAAAATAACAAAACTAGTCAAAAACAGATGTTTTTTTTATATAGCCGACGAAAAATGTCCACACTAGGTCATGTGCTGAATTCATTCATGGTTTCAGTATGCGCGTCGATGTCCTGTATACCGTACCTACCCCCCATGTAATGCTTATCATTTTTATAAAATACTAGCTGCGCCCCGCGGTTCCACCCATATAAGTTTCGATCCCGTAGGAATATCGAGATAAAAGTAGCCTATATGTTAATCCAGGGTGTCAGCTACCTCCGTACAAAATTTTATCAAAATTGGTCCAGCCGTTTAAGCGTGAAGAAGTAACAAACATATAAACAGACACACACACACTCACAATTAATCTTTCGCCTTTATAATATTATAGTGTGATCATACCCATCATATATTATTTTATCTGTTAGAATAATGTATGATAGATAAATTATATTTTATAAAATAACTGTTTAGCCTGTTTATACTTCATAAAATTATGTTAAAAATAAAACGACACGAGATATTTTACGTTTGTTTCTCAGTTGGACAGCATCTCAATCTACCTACTTCTTCCAAAAAAGTACTTACGTCATACATCGACGGAGAACCAAGCTGACTACCTGTACTACAACTGCGTGATCCTCCGGCTGGTATGCGTGACGTATTGAAAATGGAAGAAACCATGTTTAATTTTGTTGTAGTTTGTGCAAGATTGGTGATGCGGAGTATTTGGGAGATTGGTGCCATTGCTATGTTGTAAATTTTGGTCAGGCGCACTTGAAATTTTACTTCATTTTTACCAAAAAATCATTATTGGGAAGTGCGCGAAATCGCGAAATTTATTTTTTGCTTACAACATTTTACTATTTTTTTTATATTTAGTATTTCGTTTGAGAGAATATCAAATCAAGAAGACATCTTTCAGGATTTTATAAAGCGGAATTCCAGGGCTCCAGAGCAAGAGTCCAGAGCACTAAATCAGATCACAGAAATTTCCCAGTTTCCAGGAGTATTCTCGAGAGAGTTGTCACTGCTTGTCAGTCACTATACAAGTACTTGTATGATAGAGGTCAGTGTTGTTAATATGCATGCATAGAATTAGTAAGTACTAAGCATCTATTAAAGCCTAGGCGGAAATCCATGGTTTTCGATAACATCTTAGACCATTATTGACCTGTGATCCTGCCTCGTATAACTATACCCCTAAGGTAATGGATTTGAAAATTTAAGACGTTTATGAAAACTGTTTTGGAATCGATTTTTATCAGTCATATACTCGTTTTCGCTGAGTAAGGAGCACCGAAATAATTATAACCTGAATAATAATAATAATTAAAACAACAAAAAATTCCAAAAATAAGAAGTACCTAACATTCTATAAGTAACAAGTAGGTATTTTTGGTGAAATAAACGCCTTCTTTCTATTAAAACTGTTTAAAATATTTTCAGAAAAATGCATCGAGAACTTTACCATTTCAGCAATCGAGTACGAAATAATTAGTATAAATAAAAGACTAAGAACACGATTCCCGCTTCGATTTTCAAAAATGTTTAGAAACAATGACGTGACCAGTGATTATTTATGACTGAATCGATATCGATGAATAATAATATTTATTTTCGTGTTCATTGTAGTAGCCAATATTATTTTATTATTAATACGTACAATACTTATTTATATTTTTTCGGAAATTACTATGACGTACGATGTTTTTTTTTGTTTTTATGTCCAATAACTGATCGTCCGGGGCACTGACCTGTATTAGGCGCTGGCTCCACGAGCGAGAGAATCGCGGCGATATTATCGTCGTGCCACGTATTTCTATACACTCTCTATGGAACCGTCTCCACACGGCGATATTATCGCCGCGATGCGACGAGTGGCAATGAGCGCGCGAAACGTCATTACATCGTCGCTAGCCCGCCGCGACTAGCAGCGGGCCCGCCGCGCGCTCGCGACGAGCGCGCAGCGGGCGCGCTGTCAAACGCAGCGTCATTTCAGCGTTGCCTCTCGTTAAGCAAGGACGTTTCGAGAAGTTTTTTAAACAATAGTACAATGTTTGACATTGAAAAGTTTATTCTTGAAGTGAGAGAGAGACCTAGCTGCCCTTTACGATGTTCAGTTGGCCGAGTATCGAAACAGAGAAATAAAAGGAAACGCGGCGATACCGTTACGAGTCGCCGCGGAAACGCTGCGATTCCGTTACGACTCGCGACGATACGCGGCGGAATTATCGCTCGTTCGTGGAGATTATCCGACGATATAAGGGCGGACTCGTCGCGATTCTCTCGCTCGTGGAGCCAGCGCCTTAGGAGTACGCTGTATGATAGAGGTCAGTGGTCCGGGGTCTCTGTTTTGTCTTCTTTTAAACAAAAAAATCCGAAAACCGTAAATTTGTAGGTACGTACATTAAAAAAAAATCCGTTATAAATAAACCTACAAAGTACGGATCCCTCGGTGCGCGAGTCCGACTCGCACTTAACCGGTTTATTTTCTTTCACGATCACAAAAGCATTAGGTACAAGTCGCCGCTGAAAGCAAAAAACCGTCCATGGCCAGAGATTGTTCAACGGAATTGCTATAATTGTTATATTGTTTTTAAGTTGCTCCATATTGCATGGCCGTATCTCTACAGGGTGCTACACGTTGCCATCGCCCTAAGGCCGGGCAGCGACCGTCCTCACACACGGACAGGGCAGCGACCCTCCTCACACATGGATGGGGAAGCGACCCTCTCCTCACACGCGCGAGTCGCTCTGAGGCTCCTTGCTGTTGCGTCCAGTTGACGCGCGAACTCCAGAGTATTCAACTTCATGTTTTCTACTGACAAATGAAATTCGAACCCAAATACTCGCGCGTTGGTACGCCCCTTCAGGACGCAACGGTCGCACGTAATACGCACGAGAGAATCGCGGCGACTTCGCCGTTTCTGGACAAGCTCTAAATTGCTGGATGTAGTCGTGACGTCATAGTTGACGAGAATTCACCAGGATTGAGCAATTTTAGTCGCCCGTGTAAGCGCACCTTTAATCCTAATAATTTTGAAATCGCCAGCAAGTCGCCACCGACTAAAGTCGCTGCGTGTGTATGTACCTAACATTAAAGGGTTAGGCAGAGATGTTGTGCTGTTCAGTTGACCATGCATTTATAAATGAAAAACTAAATACAATTAAACATTTAATGTTTGCGGATTATTTTGCACTTTTTCTTAAGCTTTCAGGAAATCAGTGAGAATAGGATAAAACGCGTTCAGCAAAGCTTCATCACCAACATAGGTAAGCCTGCTGCTGGGCCGCCGCTCGCCATCGCGCCTCCCTCTCTCGACGAAGAACAACAACCTGTACAACATTCAGGCGTCAGCAGTTTCATTATTTCGCGAGGTCTCTGCGTACCCTGTGACTGCATATTGCGACCAGCAGGTCCTCTCGTGCCACTGGAGCCACCGCCGCCCGTCAGCGGGTTGCGGCCCGGTTGGATGCCAGCCGGAGCCTCAAAACAGTCCGCTTTACACGGAAGGTCCCACACGCAGGGCGGCGGTGGTTGCCAGTGCACACACCCAGGTCTAGTACACGGCTCTTCTTTAGGAAGAGTAGTTTTCGTCGGGTCACGAATCCGACCGCCAGGTCCTACGATCTTCGTCTCACGAGATGCCAATTCTTTTTTGTCAAATCTTTTCATTATTTGATTCATAGTATTTTCATCGAACGCAATTACTGAAGATTGCATATTTTGCATTCCAGACCCGGACCCACAACTGCAAGAGCACGGAAAGGACGCACGACTATTTGGCGGAGGATTTGGTGCAGTTTTCACTGAAGCTGCTCCGCCAGTGCAGATGCACGTATGAGATTTCGTGCCGCCACTTACAGAGGTTTGGGTAGGTACAACTGTGTGAGGTCTCACTCCACCACTACTGGAGGCTTGTGTAGGTACAACTAATGTAGTTGGACACTTACAGCATTTACTGCCCTTGTCCACACCAGTATCGGGGACAATACCCTTCAGTTCGCAGACAATAAATCTTTTTCCGCCGGATCCCGAATCTGCCGGTCTGCCAGAGCCTCCACCGCCTTGCGCATGAGTGTGAGCTGCCAGCGCAGCCGGGTCGGCGAGACCGCGAGCGCGCGCCAACTGACTAGGCGCGCACAACGGATCGGGCAAAACAAGACACGCAGGCTCGCCCCCGCACCCTGTGCGGCGACAGTCGTGCTGGAGCCCATTTCGCTTGATACAATGACAACTGTAGTACATGATGCCACCACGCAACTCACGACTCTTGGTTCGCTTCAACTGATTTTCCTTTTCACTTTGTTTATTTTCGCCGTCCTCCACCACTCTAGGGCCTCCATCCGTAGGCTTACCTCTCTGTAAAGAGAATTAAAATTTTGTAATTTAAATTCTACTAGGAAAGATAGTCTGTCCGCCGTGAGTGATTGAATAATTTATTTACCAAAATTCTAGAGACAAGAGGACGACGCGAAAAGGCCTTCTATCACTACCACTGTGATATAAGGTCGAAGTCGCTGAAGCGCGTGACGTAGGTCTTGCCGGGAGGTGGGCGGCGCACGCACGGCGGACAGCACGGCGGGCACGGCCGCGGGCAGCCGCAGCCTGCCCGGCACAGGTACCGAATAGAGCCCTGCTGGAAGAACTGGCAATCTTGCAGTCCATTGCGCTTGAACGCAGATCGCGGGAGACACTGTAGCTGAACATTGATATGGCCATTAGATTTTATATCACGATTTATTTTATATTATTCAAGTTCAGCGAGCCTACTTACCGGGGGACCACAGTCTTCATATTTGTAGCAAACCATAGGACCACACGGAGAACACCTAAAAACAAGATTTAAGCATTAAATTTGTAATAACGGCCTATAATAGACTTTTATTTGCTGATTACAATGCTTATAACAAAGATCTTTTCTTGTACAGAAAATACTTACATCTTGAAAAGTTATACGGATATAGATAAACGGGTATAGTTATTATACGGGCCCGTTTTATAGATTTGAAAACAGTGGGGAGGAGGGATTTTTAATTTTTGTTATTTTTTAGTATTTTATATTAGTTACATGAAAATAGTACAAGAATTTAGTTAATATTATATTTTATGAAACTTTACAAAATTTTTATTATAAAAAGTACATCTGAACTAGGCGAAGTGAAGATTTCTTCTGTCAATAACTTTTTTCTTTTGTGTAGATTCCATATTTTTGTTCCTTTTTTGAATATTCTGTTTGTGCCAGGATTGCTGTATTTTTTCTAATGAGGAAATATTTATTTGAAAGAAGACTTCATAGATACACGTCCAGCAGTAGAAAAATACATTATTTTATTATTATTTTGGACACTGGTGATGGTCCAGGATCGCAAAAATAAACCAGCAGCAGACTCAGGGTTGGATTCCATGGTATTTGGAAAGTCTAGCAGTAATTGATTTTATGCTCGATTTTTTGCCTTATTTGCAAAACAGCTGAGGTACATTTTTTTGGCTGTAGGCTGCATATTAACTGCATTATCGAGCGTACAACGTTAAGTATAAAACGAAAGATTCGATTTGTTTATAAATAACGTGCATCTCATATGTTTGACATACGAAGAAGAATGTTACCGTACGAAAAATTATGTTGATAATATATTGGCTTTCGTTAGAAGTATGTAAATAGATAATATACTATTATTATACAGGACTAGTGCCCTGTATAATATTATACTGTGCCCCTGCCAGGGGCCTGTAGTAGGGGTAGTACCCTGGCTACCAGAGACGTAACTTGCAAATACTACTTAATTCCTCGGCGTGTGGGTTAGCACAATGAGTAATGCAAGCAACTCGCGATGGTTCGCAAACAGGTGCTGGTAGAACGGAACACAGCGGACTATTCTGGCAGCCAGTTCTGCGACAGTCATACTGCAGTCCATTTCTCCGGAGGCAGAAACAATCGGTAGAGAGGACACCTCCTCTTAATTCACGACTTTTACATGCATGGAGAGATTTTCCAGCGTTCAAAGATGCGCTAAACAATCGTTCTTTTCTGTTAACTAAATATTTTACGTTCCGATTTCCACTCTTGTCTCCTTTTAGTTCTGCTGTATCTTTACAATCAACATTGGCTTTGGCATAGCTAATAGCTTTGTTGAATCCATTTTTATCGAAGACGTAGAGAATACAGTCTTGTTTAGGTTTGTTTATTTTTGGAAGAAACGCACATTCTTCAGAACCAACAGTTTTTATGTTGTTTTTCGACTTCACTTGCTTTAAGTAGGAAACATTTTTGTTTCGATGCTTTGTGTCCGGCTTGCGTTGCTTCATGATTGAGGATGGCTTTTCGCTAAGTGCCTTTTTTATTTTAACGCAACATGGAAATACAATACCGAGTTCTTTGGGGTCATTCGGAGGTGGTGGTAAGTCACCTAACTCAAAGCACGATATGTCACCATCATACTCTATGCATATAACCTTAGCTTTTGCAGGTTTGGCGCAGTCGTCGTCTTCACAAAAATATAGATTCATTTTTCTCGTAAATCTAATAATTATTTGAACAATATTAAACTGATGCTGTGCTATGTAACTCCTTCAACTATGAAAGTATGGTTTAAAAGTTTCACGCAATGTTTCAAGTTTGAATTTGATGCCAGTTTATGATGACTTATTTTGAAGAAAATACAATATACTTTTAAGGCGTGTCCATAATTTGTTGGATAATAGAAATGACTACTAAATAAAACAAGTGCGAGTCGGACTCGCGCACCGAGGGTTCCGTACAAACCTGCAAGGTTTACAAAGTTCGCAAGTTCGCAATTTTTTTGGTGGTATAACTACTTAAAATTTTAAGCTTTTCTGAATTTTTCTGTTACCTGTGCTGTAAGCTATTGCTTCTTACCAAATTTCGAGATTCTATGTCAACGGGAAGTGGTCTTTAGGTTTTAATTCCCTTGCGTGTAGTTGCGAGTTTCAAAATATGCGGTATCAATGGTTGTACTTTTGCGTTTTGCGTTTTTGCGTTGACTTAGATTTTTTTTTTTTTCACGGGTTAAAGGCAATTAGATCTAAGTATTTGACATGAATTTCAACTTGATAGCTCTACGCGTTCATGAGGAAAAAAGTAATAAGTTTATATTTATTAAAAAATAAATATATATTTTGTAATGTAACTAAAAATTTAAGGTTTTCGGAATTTTTCCTTTATGTGTGCTATAAAACGTTGCTTCATGCCAAATTTCAAGATTCTAGGTCGACTGGAAGTACCCTTTAGGTTTTGATTCCCTTGCGAGTACTTGCGAGTTTCAAAATATGCAGCTTAAATTGCTGTTTCTTTTGATTGCGTTGACATAGAAGTTTGATTTTGTTACAGCTTAAAGGTATTATAGACCTGAGTATTTGGTATGAATTTCAATTTAATACCTCTACGCGTTTATGAGGAAATGGGTAGTAAGTTTAAAATTATTAAAAAAATATATATTATGTGATGTAACTAAAAATTTATGGTTTTCGTAATTTTTCCTTTATCTATGCTATAAGACGTTGCTTCGTACCAAATTTCAAGATTCTGAGTTCACGGGAAGCACCCTGTAGGTTTTGATTCCCTTGCAAGTGTCGAAAATTTGCGGCATAAACGGCTGTATCTTTTGATTGCGTTGGCTTAGAAGTTTGATTTTTTCACAGCTTCAAGGGACAGTAGACCTGAGTAATTGATATAAATTTCAGCTTCATACATCCACGCGTTCCTGAGAAAAAGGGTCTTGACAGACGGACGGACGGACAGACGGACAACAAAGTGATCCTATAAGGGTTCCGTTTTTTCCTTTTGAGGTACGGAACCCTAAAAAACTGAAAAATCGATCGACCTCGACCACCTTGTTTTAACTCATGATATTATGATCTCTTTTCAGTTTGAAATATATTAACCTAGAATGGTACTGTCAATTAATAAACAATATTTTAAAAATAAATTTCGAATTTATGTATTTTCTTCTCTATTCAAACGCCATCCGAGGTATTTTGTAGAAGTACTTTTGTGAGAAAGGTTAGTACAATCAAATCGCTTGCGTAATACACACATCAATAAAAGTCCCAAAAAAACTTTAATCTTTATAAAAAAAATTACTAAAAAAAATAGCGACTTTCCACAACTTGTCTATTTTCGACCTATTTTAGGCTATTTAATTTAAGTACTATTTACCTACCAAAGGAAAATGTAAGTTGCAACAAGTTTGGGCGGGATTTGGTCGCCGAGATGTGAATCACTACTTGGTTGATCACAATATGATCACAATATTGAGTATCGTGCTAATATTCTGCAAGTGTGATTGCAGACTTTACGCGAGCAATTTATCGGCTGAATAGATGACGGAAATTTTGATCATAGCATGCGTCTGCCCGTCTGCATTTCTATGCAAGATATCCGTTGTCTGCATTTCTATGCAAGATATCCGTTTGTAGTGCTTGTCGTTCAGATGTTAAACATTGTTCCGTTTTTTACAGGTGCGGAGGTTGCGGTTGTTGCGGTGGCTGCTGCGGTGGATGCTGCTGCCCTTGCATCACAATCTACACCTGCTGTACGAAGATTTGCTAGTGGCACAGTTGCACCACTTCGCGCAGACAAGCCATGGTGTCTCGCGTCGAAGATGGCGCACCGACGTCTCCCGATGTTTGTGTCTTCGAAGTATGCACTCCCGTGCCGTTTTGTGGAAATAAACTACTATAAATAAGCGTATTTGCGTACTTTTATTACTCGCACACACGGGGCAGCGGCCCTCCTAATCCCCCGCACACACACGGGGCAGCGGCCCTCCTAATCCCTCGCACACACACGGGGCAGCGGCCCTCCTAATCCCTCGCACACACGGCGCAGCGGCCCTCCTAATCCCTCGCACACACACGGGGCAGCGGCCCTCCTAATCCCTCGCACCACGGGGCAGCGGCCCTCATCCCTCGCACACACGGGGCAGCGGCCCTCATCCCTCGCACACACGGGGCAGCGGCCCTCATCCCTCGCACACACGGGGCAGCGGCCCTCCTAGTCCCTCGCACACGGGGCAGTGGCCCTCCTAATCCCTCGCACACGGGGCAGCGACCCTCCTGATCCTCGCACACGGGGCAGCGACCCTCCTGATCCTCGCATACGGGGCAGCGACCCTCCTGATCCTCGCACACGGGGCAGCGACCCTCCTGATCCTCGCACACGGGGCAGCGACCCTCCTGATCCTCGCACACGGGGCAGCGACCCTCTTGATCCTCGCACACGGGGCAGCGACCCTCCTGATCCTCGCACACGGGGCAGCGACCCTCCTGATCCTCGCACACGGGGCAGCGACCCTCCTGATCCTCGCACACGGGGCAGCGACCCTCCTGATCCTCGCACACGGGGCAGCGACCCTCCTGATCCTCGCACACGGGGCAGCGACCCTCCTGATCCTCGCACACGGGGCAGCGACCCTCCTGATCCTCACACACGGGGCAGCGACCCTCCTTGATCCTCGCACACGGGGCAGCGACCCTCCTGATCCCTCGCACACGGGGCAGCGACCCTCCTAACCCTCGCACACGGGTCAATCCCTCGCACACGGGGCAGCGACCCTGTTAATTCCCTCGCACACACGGGGCAGCGACCCTCCTAATCCCTCGCACAGGGCAGCGACCCTCCTAATCCCTCGCACACGGGGCAGCGACCCTCCTAATCCCTCGCACAGGGCAGCGACCCTCCTAATCCCTCGCACACACGGGGCAGCGACCCTCCTAATCCCTCGCACACACGGGGCAGCGACCCTCCTACTAATCCCTCGCACACGGGGCAGCGACCCTCATAATCCCGATACGGTACGATTCACACCAACCGGCTCGCATCGCGCCGCATCGGAAAGGAGCCGTACGCATGCCGCGGCAGCCGAACGCGCCCGTCGGAGCAGTATACCGCTTCCGCGGCATACGTTCCGCTGCCGTGATAGCCGTACGCGTGCCGCGGCAGCCGACAGCGTCCGCTGAAATCCGTACGCACTCCAAGCGCCCAGAAGTGCTGCTCAATGCGCCGCGTATTCGACGACGCACGGCCGACCGGCTCCGAACGGGTCCGTTCGGAGCCGGTCGGGGCCGGTCGGCCGTCGCGACAGCCGAATGCATTCTGCGACACGTCGCGACGCGTCGCGGGATGCCGACGGAGGTAAATATGCGTAAGTTGCATGCAAATATGAACTGTAATTACTGTTGATACATTTCAATGTTCTTTACCGCATTGTAAAATGCCGCCCGGCCCGGCGCGATGCGAGCCGGTTGGTGTGAATCGTACCTTTCACAGGCAGCGGCCCTCGTCGGACGGGGCAAATAAGAGGCCAGTCCACACAAAGTTCAAAAGCCCGTTGCAAACAGTCGACATCTCTCAATTCTTGCCATGGCGATCAATTTAAATACGTACACATGCGCAGGAAATAAAATACAACATAAAATTAACCAAGGTTTATTAAACGCCACTATTGATTACAGCACAATGTGTCACAGCACTGGTGGACGCTACTAGATACGGTACTCCAGCTATGCTGCGAGTAGACGTCATATCTCAGCATTTCCGGAGAACTCTTTACTTGCGGTCCTTGCATTTCTTCACAATAACACAATCAACAAATCTTCGTGCAGCGCGTATGTATACATATCCTGGGACACCCGCATCCGCAGCACCCGCCGCAGCAACCGCCACAGCACCCGCCGCAGCAGCCACCGCAGCCACCACAGCACCCGCCGCAGCAGCCGCCGCAACAGCCACCGCAGCAGCCGCCGCATCCACCACAACCGCCACACCTGGAAAAATAACGCCAAACAGGTAATATTAGCAGTTTACGCCAGTTTTGACTGTAAAACTGTCGCCTTGTAGGTTGTTGGAAAAGTAATCTTGCAGAAACCACGCGAATGTGTTGCATAGCGTGTCATGACTGGGAACCAAAAGGATCATTCAAGGACCATTAGGATTTAGGTGGGCTATACATAGTATGCACCCAGGGGGTCAATCCCAGATGCGCTACCATATTCGTCTAAAGCATGCCGAGCTTCAGGAGAAAAGTGCAAGGGCGAGCACTCGCCTGAAACGAGTAATGATATACAAGTACCAACTTACATTTTAATGAGTAGTTTGAAATGTCTATTGCAAAATAAAATAAAATATAGTAGTATCAAAGATTCACCGACGGTGATAATATTATTATATTCCAACAGTTAGGGCGAAAAGTTTACTTGTGTTTTTATTATCCTAAAAATATTTTTCAATGTTTTTCTTAAAAGATACTGTTTTTATATTTTATGCGTATTTTCTACTTTTTTTCTTAATTTTTATATTGTTGTGTACTACACGGTGGATTTGTAAAAACTGATTTATTTCTGACAGAGTTGTGTCGATGTCGTTTTTAAGTTTGAGTTTTAGAACGCCAGGCTTTAAAAAAGATTACATAGGTATGTGTTTTCAGCCAGTATTAAAAACTTAGTAAAGCCTATTCCACACCATAGGTACAATTCGTTTGACAGTTTATTTATTTGAATAACCAATCAGATTGTCTCAATCATGTGGAGCCACTGACAGGTCAGTAGATTTAGGTCAGTATGTGGAGCGCAGTTGGCGACAAAAGTAAAAACATGAAATTAGTAACTACTATATATAGAACAATGGAATGCTTACAAGTACCGAAAAGTCGTTCTTGAAAGAGGAAACATAACTATGTCGTTTTGACTAACAGCAATTGATTAATCTTTGATCACGGACTGAAGCAAGACTGAAGCGACGACGCCTAGACGTACAGTCACGAACATCTTCAGTCAGAGTCCAAAATCCGGCTGTAGAACATGGATATTAATAAAGTTAAAGCATGTGTTGCGTGTGTCCTTGCAATGTCTTTTAAGAAACGTATTGACGTGCTGACATCATCTACGGTTGCACCTAGCTTAATTTTTTGGTATACTTTGTTGCAGTTTTAATAAAGCTTCTTCCCTGTGCTGCCACCGATAACGCCGTGGGACTGGCAAAGTATGGGGCCAACAAAATTTAAATAACTGTCGTTCCCGCAACACGAAGACGAAAAATCTTCCATCGCTATTCAAATCACGACTGACTGACGAGTGACTGATGCGTGAGTGACAGCAAGCCATTATACGCTCAGTCATAATCATAACTTAGTGAATGCATGACTGAAGACAAAAATGACTGAGCCCTAAGAGCCCGATCAGGGGCCCTATCAGGGCCGAAGCCTGCCTGGTCAGCGGGATTGCCCGAAAGGGTTACCGCTGGCCCGGAACATAAAGGGCGAAGGAAGGAACACGGGTGGGTTTTAGTCAGTAAGAGTCTGACACTCCCGTCCGCTCCACCCAGAGCGGGAGGAGTCATTTGATGATTTCCCATCCTCAAAAAAAAAAAAAAGATCCCGATACACACGTACCACAACCACACCACAGCACTGCGACAAATGTGGGTAAGCAGTGTTCACGTGTGTAAAATATAGTGTCGCTGCGACTTCTTGCAGTTGCGTTGTCGCTAGTAGTTGCGATGTGGTTACGTTGTGGCTAGTGTTAGCAGGCAGACAGACCGTCGTGTTTGCGATATGTCCGGTGTGGCTTTGATGTGGTTGGTAGCGCCCTTCCACTTGTTGTCGTTTTGGTGTGGTTGTAGTTTTGGTGTGGTTGTGGTACGTGTGTTCGGGCTCTATACTTCTCGTGATTTTAATAATGACTGCCAGTACGTGTAGCTGTACAAATTATTTTTTTATATAAAATTTGACATGACATCTTTCAAAGAATTGTCACAAAATAAATAAATTCGATGTGAAAACAGGAAAATATCAGTAAGAAAATTCAGAAAATACAAAGAAATATTTTTAACTAAAAATTATTATAAAAGTGTTTAAATAACAAGCAAAACAATGTGCAGCCCAATTCAATGCTTACCGAGTTACAAGGAGCCCCCTACTTACATTCCCTGCATCCCTATCAGTGTAAGTTAGAAAATTATGCCCTTTTACATTATCAGGTAGCGCACGATTCTGCACACACAGCAGCGCTGCGACTCCTCACTCAGCAACTCTCAAAATAATGCCGCGCTTTCTAGTCGTCTGTAATTAAAAAAAGCGCTTTAACTAGTTATATTTAAACAGGCCTATGACTTGGTGAGCCCTTTCAGATGCGCAACAAAATCCCATTTTTGGCCAACTGCATCTAGTAGGATCTATCTCAATGAAATGCATCTTAGAGTTCCTATCACTTAAGATTACGGAAGCATTCGTCTCCCATGATTTTATCGTGAGGAAACCTAATAGTTAAGTAATAGAGGTCTGAAATGCCAACCCGTCTTGAGAAAATCAAGCGTGGTGATCAATGCTCGTGCCTTTTCGATCAGGAGTTTGCCCTGCAGTGTGATAATAATAGGCTGGCAAAATTAATATAATTAATTGTTCTTCTCCCAGGGCCCAGCATGTCTGCCATGTGGAATGGACAACTGGACGGTTCGCCGACCCCTCATCGTGCACGACAGCACCTTCGACTACAGACCCACTAGCTGGCCGGGCATGGTTCTCAACAACCAGGACAAGAAAGTCCGGTATCAACTCATCAATTACGAACGGCCGGTATGTATACAGTCCATATACATACCGTCATCATCATCATCTCTTTTCCCAACTATTTTGGGGTGGGCTTCCAGTCTAACCGGATGCAGCTGAATACCAGTATTTTACATGGAGCGGCTGCCTATCTGACCTTCACAACCCAGTTACTGGAGAAATACGATTTCCCTTGTTTGGTTGTCAGACTGTCGGGCTTCTGACGACCCGTAACGACTGTCAAAATTCTAAGAATGAAAGCCGGGACCAACGACTTAACATGCTTTACTGCTGCTTACGGTATGTAAAGATGATCACCCACCCACGGACCGACCGTGGCTAGCGTAGCTTAATCTGATCGACCGACATAACTCAGTTAATACAAACACAATACACGACACATTCTAAGTTAGGTACTAATCTGTAGCCCATTAATAGGAACATGAGCGGTAGCCCCCATATAAGTTGTGTACTATTGTGTACCGTGTGTACCCATCCACGGACCGACCGTGGCAAGCGCAACTTAACCTGATCGATCGACCTGTGCAGCTATACAGAACATCGTATAAACATAAATAGGTAAAGAAGTAAAATAACAAGATTAGTCGATGAATCAAATAACTTTGCGTGTGGATTTTAATCAGGCGTCCTAATTTGCTTTCATTTTGTTTTTGTAAAGCTATAAAAATAGGTATTGCGTATCTAGTGACTTCACATCGACACTCATCCCATACTCCGTCTACCGGATCGGCGTGCGGCGGCGTCGTGTAGGTATACCCGGTGGTCAATGGATGACTGGTTGTTATCCTGCGAGGTAATACTGTAACACAACACTAACAGGAATGGCTTTCATTTTGACAGCCCAACAAAATTCATTGCGTTATTTACGTTGCTAGGCAGACAATTTTTTCGAAAATATGAAGCATTGGATTAGCAATATCCTTCAAAATTATTAAGATACTTCTTAGAGAAGGGAATTAGAGAAGGGACATCACGATATCAACGCTACTACACGATCGAATTTTTGGGTACTGGATGGCTATGCTTAGCTTAAACCTTACCCGGCTTATAAATGCCAATAGATGAATCGAGGGTGGGTGGTATCGGGGTACTTGACGCCGACTATCCGGCAATCGGAACGTGTGAAAATGAGCTCAAATGCTAGTGTGTGTAGTGCTCAATGCACAATACCTAGAATTTAAACATACCACACGATTAATGGTTGTTATTTTATTCGCACCTGAGCACGCAAAGATAACATTGAAATCAATTTTCCAGACTCTTTTGTTTGTTTGGCCTCCTGCTTCATTCACCAACTCTTCATAGTCAGAGAATACAGTAGTATAATGTCAGTCAACACTTTCCCTAAATAAAAATTCGTTTGTTATACTCAACTACAACATGTCCCGGAATTGACGCACATCACCGAATACCCTAATTAGAATATCAAAATTATATAAAATTCATAGTCCTGACCGACTGATATTATCAACGCACAGCCTAAACCGCTGGTCCTAGAGCCATGAAATTTGGAATTTGGAGGATGTGTTCCTTGTGAAGAGTAGGTATCCACTAAGAAAGGGTTTATAGAAATTCCACCCTTAAAAGAATGAATGGGGAGGGTGAAATTTCACGTGGACGAAGTCGCAGGCTGAAGCTAGTTATGTTATAATCACATTACATACACTAATTGTTTACTATTATGTATAAAACATTGTTATTAAATTGTTTACCTATACTTACTGATTCATCATCATCTGCCAAGCCTTTTCCCAACTATATTGGGGTCGGCTTCCAGTCTAAACGGATGCAGCTGAATACCAGTATTTTACATGGAGCGACTGCCTACCTGACCTCCACAACCCAGTTACTGCGTAATACGATACCCCTTGGTAAGACATGGTTGTCAGACTTTCGGGCTTCTGACTACCTACTACGACTGTCAAAGATCCACGAATAACAGCCGGGACCAACGGCTTAACGTGCTCTCCGAGGCACGGCGCGCCGTGCCTCGCCGCGGCGGGGTGGCGGTATATAAAGATGGTCACCCATCCACAGACCAACCGCGGCAAGCGTAGCTTAACCTGATCGATCGACCTGTGCGGCTGTTATTATTTAGCCACGGGCCCCTCTGACCTATACTTACTGATTGTGGGAGAAAATTGTGGTCAGATTACAAATCTACGCTATGATCTATCTTGTACATCTTGTATCTATTGGGTCTAGCGTAGTTACGTACACGTCCATTTTGGTTTGTTTTGACAGTACAGCGGAATTGTGACTGTAGGTACTTAATTTACGTAGTTTTAATTATTTTTAGGATAAAAAATTACCCAATTACAAATGACAGAAATCGATTCAGAAAACGATTCTGAACAAACTACTTTCATAATGCGGCATTACTTTAGTTACCAATTATGAGAGTGGAACTCTCTACCTGCGTCTGTGTTTCCGAGTGCATACAACCCGAATCTTTTCAAAGTAAGAGCGAAGAGGCTTCTTCTGGGTAAGCTCACTTCATCGTAGACTTTGTCTCTGTCACCTCTGACCTAGACTAGAGTCAAGAGCAATCCCATTTCAAATAAAAAAAAAATATAATTATATTTTTTCTTAATTCCAGGTTAAACCACACTATCCGACGTGCGCTCCTTCGTATAACAATTGTTGCTGTAGATAAATCCAGGTAAGTATATTATTTAATTTTAGTTTCATCAGTGCTAAATAAATTAACAATTATTTGCGATTTTTCGTACTTGGTGAATAAGATTCACATATTTTATAGAAATATTATAGAGGTATGAGGAACAGGGTGAAAAGTTCACTCAACCTCCATAGAAAAGGAAGGATCCTCTGACCAGACGGGTGTTGTGTCTGGCGGGCAACTGCCCGTTGATTCATGTCGGGCCGTTGTATCTATGCTAGTTGCGCGGTAAACTCTGCTTGCGCGATGCAGGATTTTGCGTGACATCAGCATGACGCGTTGTTTACATGTGGCGTTGTAGATACCGCTACAAAATTATTAACTCCTTCATCGGTAGGTGTATGTAGTTACCAATTTTTTGTTTCATCACTGCAAAGTAAAAATTTACTTTAATTTTGGAAGTCGGTGGCAAAAAACGATAATACAAAATCGAAGACAACGACTTCTGAAATTAAAGTGACAGGGAGTTATAACATCATTAACATACAAAAAGTGGATTAAATTCGCTGGTATTATTGAAGCTATAACTCAAAAACTGCTCAAGCTAAATTAATAAAATTTAGGGACCACCGTGTGGGCTTCCTCTACAAAGTCCAAGAATCACGTAAATCGGTGTACCTACATAATATAATAGTTATATTAAAAAAATGCCATCGCATGCATAACCTCCTCCTTTTTGAAGTCGGTTAAAAACGAATACATCGTCTGTAGTCCCCAACGAGAAGTTGACCCAGGTTTATTTCGCCACTTCTGTTTAAGTCCTATGGGAACGAGTATTGAAATAGACTCTAAACACTGACCTGCTTCTCCGAAATGCATAAAATAAAAAAAATAAAATCAATCACATTGCACGTCCTAGGGTTCGAACCCAGTCACTCGGCAGTCGCGTCTGGATTACTAAACCAAAGAGGCAGTCGTTAGTGAAATAATACAGGCACATTAGAAAAAAATATATTGCCCTGCCTAATCTTGAAAATGGAACTGTCACTTTTCTAGTAAAGCTGGAGTGTCACATTGTCAGTTTGTATTAAATTATCAATCATACTTTTGGGTGATCAAAATTTCTGAGATTCTGTAAACAACAAAATCTACAAAAATGTGTAACCGAATGGGTGTTATTGGTCAATTGCAATCGGTTATGTCCGCAATTCAGTGAGTTTTATTTATTTATATTATATACCTACTTTTCCAAATTCGACGATATCTTTGTAATCAATTTCGAGTAAACCATTTTATTGCAATAGCCTGCCGAACTGGTGATTTTTCTCGCATAGTATTCCAGGCTGCTTGAAGTGCTTCACCCTAAAGTTTTTAAACCTAGTTTTCCATAATCTACGGTTTTAAGTGATTGTAGGCCAAATTGATAGTGAACACAGCCGCGGGTCTAGGTTTTCGCTCAAGGGCAAAATCATGTTTCTCTCAGGAAGAGAGGGACTGCCCAAGCCTTTGAAAGCCTTTTAAAAAATCTTCGGCACCCATTTTCCCTAAGCTCGAGAATATGCCCCCTATTTCGAGTATTACCAAGACTTTTCTTATTAATTAATATACTGTATACAAAATAAAAATACAGGTTATAAAACTGTTTGTCTAATTAAGAGTTGTAGGACTCGGTTTGGTCGAAGTTCAGGGGGGGGGGCAACTGCACCCCTTGCCCTCCCCCGTATCCGCGTCGTGAGTGAACATAAGCTTCTGTTATCTTGTTTCAGGGGCGGCTGTGGCGGTTGCCGAGGACCCTGCTGCGGTCCTTGCAGACCATGCTGCGGAGGAAGCTCCCTCGTCACAGTTTACAGTCAAGTAGCACATATCCAGTGACGCGCCACCGCGCTCGCGATCACTTACAAGGGGTATCGCTCACACACTTAAAACGTCGAGTCGGCGTTGAGGCGCGCTGCATCTATCGTTAAGTCGATATCAAACGCGTCACTTTTTGTTCATTCGGCACCTTTCTCGAAGTAAAACATCTGAGCACTCTGAACATAGTAAGCGCTCCTACGCACTAGCGGTTAACCGCGGGGGCGGCTAACCGTGCTTTTTACCAAAGTTAAAAATTGAATTCGGCACTATCTTTGTCTTGCCTACCAAATGATCCAAAAATGTAATGACAAGAGGAGATGAACAATCATTCATAAATAATTTTGGCGGTGTCGTGTGAACGTGGAATTAAACGAAAATGAACCCGTCTGATATCGGCTTAAAACGTGATTATTAAAAATACGTGACGATATTGAAACTTATGTTAGTTTCATTGAACTTGTTCGATTAAACCGTTTTCTTTATGATAACAATTTGATTATAATTATATAGAAGTAGAAACGCGCCTCGTCGCGGACTCGCCTTAGCTGTGAGCGCACTCCCTAAGTCATATAACTTTAATTCAATATTGTTCAATCATATCAGTCCAAAATAATCAGACAAAAAAAAAACCTGACATAATTATATTCAAACCATAGAAATGTAAAAAATCTCTTCCATAAATCTATGATTGAAAACCTTTCGGAAAACATGGGAAGTTTGTAAAAGCCAGCCGAGTCATGAGTTTATTAACGGACGGTCGGGTATTTTATTGCCATCTTCTAGACTTACTTTCAAAGGAGCGAGTAATCGATGGCGTCAACTATTATTTACGTATGTTTGTGGAAGAGAAGAGTGAGGGCTTTGCACTGCAACATTAAAAACTGACAATGTTTTTTTACAGATGCCGTGTTAGCAGTTGGCCAACCGCCAATGCCTGTTGCAGCATTCGACAAAGCAGTCATAGAAATCGGCTATCATTAAAGTCACAAAGTCCATTCGTCCGGTGAAAGTTCTGTACCGTCATGTGGTTATTGAATCTGGTTGTAATTACGTAAAAGTGTCAATAAAAATTGTTCATTATAGTTTTGGTATTATTTGGTGCCCTTTGTTTTAATGTGTGCCATAGCCAGCCGCCATCAAGGAGCCGTCGCTTAGCCGGATCTCGGGCCGACATCAGGCAGTCTCTCAGCAGTACACAGTTAAGTCCGAGTTTGCATCACTGTCAAAATCAGTGACCTTAAGGTAGGTACCTATGGTTCCGATCTCGGCAGCACGCAGCAGTGCTGCCGCAGTAGTCCTGCCGCAGCAGCACTACTGGTCCCAGAATGTAATGTACAGTCATCAAATAACATGGTGGTGTCAAATGCCATGGTGGTTTCGCCGGGAAGGATACTCCGCAGCGCAACCACTTTCAATAAAGATCTACGTCGAAACTAGATACTTTTTTTTAATAGGACTACAGTTTATAGACATTCCATTTAATTCTTCATATAGCTTGTTACAGCAAAGGTGGTCCCGCCAGGGAGCATGACGTATATATTATCTACTAGCTTCTGCCCGCGACTTCGTCCGCGTGAAATTCGTAATTTCTCCAAAAAATTTCGAAAATTATGTATAATTATGATCTTTTTCATTTATTTCTAGATAAATAAGTATTCGGGCCAATTTTTAGGTTTACAAAACAAATGAAGAAAGAATATGGGGAGGCCTTTGCCCAGCAGTGGAACAATAATAACGAAAAAGAAAAAATAACAAATAAATATTGATTTTTCATAATAAACTGGATCCCTGCTTTTCACCCCCAGAGAGATGGAATACGAAAAAATCGTTTGGGGGTGGCCATTATTTAACTGATAGATTATTTATAACAATTTTCGAGTTAATCATGCTACGCAGTAAAATCCTCCTTGTAAAATTAACTACCCCTTTTCCATACCCCGTTAGGGATACATTTTCCAAAAACCATGATACACGTTATGCTTTGCTTATGTCTTAAGTATAAATACTAAGTTTCGAATGAGGGTTTTCTGAAATGACGTTCGCTAGGTGGCAGCACTGAGACGTCAGGTCCAGGCATCTGTCAAAGAGCCTATATTTTCTTTAGTCATGACGGAATGATGAACGAATGAATGAATCGAATGATGAACGTCATCATATATTTTGTATTGGGAGACCTCTTGTCACAGTGGCGCCAACTGGTGTCGTAAATTTTCACGAAAACCCTCATTAATCGGACAGCTCGTTAAAATTCTTCCATACAAATTTTGACACCCCCCAATCCCCCTCTAATGGGTAGTTTAAAAAAATGCCATACTTTATAATTTACTTAGATAAATATTCGTGCCAAGTTTCAAGTTTATTAACTCGAGGAATAAGATTTTTTATACAAACAAAGTCCCTCCATTTCACCGTCTTAGGGGTGGTATTTCGAAAACCCCTACATACAAACTTTACCTCTTTATAATATTAGTATAGATGATGGATGAGATATTACTAAAACATTTAATTCAAAAAAGCAGTTCGCTGAGCACAACGGTTTCGTACGTAGCCAGTAAGCCGACCGCCCGGCCCGGCTGAGCCGCGCGGTGCGGTATGGTACCTCGCAGAGCTGCCGGCCGCCTTGCGGAGTTATTTTAAAACTATGATATCTCCTAAGATATTCATTGAAATCAAATGCTGTCAAGGGTAATTTTGTTCAAAATTAAATACTTGTGATGAATAACGTATTTATTTGGATAAAGATCAATATCATGTTTATAAAAACACCTTCGCAAGTAATGCATTATTTTAGAACAAATTTGATTACCCTAAAAAAGGTAATGGTTAATCAACCTTAACAGATAGATATATACTGTTGCGGACTTTTTTATAGGACTTTTATAGAGGAACAATTGCGTCCTACATGATTTTTATGTAACTTTAAGCGTTTACGCAGCGTACGCAACGGAAGCTCTCAAAAGGAATATTTTTTCCCGTTTTTGCAACATTTTTCATTGACGCTCCGCTCCTTTTGGTCGTAGCGTGATGTTATATAGCCTATAGCCTTCTAAAAAGCCCGTTAAATGGACTATCCAACACAATTTTTTTAAGAATTTTTCAATTCGAACCAGTAGTTCCAGACCGCAAAATTATTTTTTTTTTTTTGTATATACTTTTCCGGGATAAAAAGTACCCAGTGTGGTGCCCAGGATATTAAAGAATAATTATACAGAGTTTCATCGTAATCTAACCGGTAGTTTTTGCGTGATGCCTGAACAAACAGACAGACAGACAGACAGACAGACAAAAATTTTTTTAATCACATTTTTGGGTTCGGTGTCGGTATAGTAACACCCCCTGCCATTTATTTTTTTGATATTTTCAATGTACAGAATTTTCACTTCTACAGATTTATTATAAGTATAGATAGGTTTAGGTATATGAGACTAGCTGACCCGGCGAACTTTGTTCCGCCTTAGACGCCATAAATGAGCAGATTTTTGATTTTATTAAGTTAGGTTCAACCTGATAAATGTCAATCGCTCAGTTTTAACTTTCACGTACATATCCACAGCATATTGTTGGAAGAGACGCCGACATTTTAAATGATTGTCCTCATTTTCCCGAACCATCAGTCTGTATGAATAATAATTCATTGAACTAACTTTTCTGTTAGTTTCGGAACCTGTAACTGGATTTATCATCTTCATTGAAAAGTGATATCCATCTTCACCTTGCCAAAATAAGATAGGATATTGTAACGCAATGATCGATGTGTTTCGGACACACGCTGCAGTTGATTGCTACGCCGATGTAAAACAATATCTCGGTTTTCTAAATTTTCACCCACGACAACAATAGCGACTTCGTCAATTGTTGGCGCATTAAAACGTCTCGCGTGTTGTCCTGCAGGCGTCTTATCAGCTTTGATGACAATTTTGTGATTATCAGACGGCATGCGGTCCAAAGCGGTCGTAAATAATGCAACCAATTCGTTATGTCGATGAAAAAACGTTTGGAGTTGTTCCACAATTGATCTTTTCACCGAATTGTTGTGTGCACAACGCTGATTGACTTGGCTTGCTGAATCGCCCATAAAAAAAATCTGCAAAAATTTTTAGTCATTATTCGGCGTTGGCAATAAGGAACCTGTAGGTGATATATTTGACCCTGAATCTTAAAAGTTGGCATAAAGTTTTCTTGAATAACTTTTGTTGCACCAAATGACGTCATTTGAAAACAATTGTTATATTGCTGGATATGAGTCAAAAAATGTTTAGAATCTGGCCCATTTCCGGAACCCAGTGAATGTAGTGGCTCTGGTGGCGGTTCCAATGGCGTCAATTTGACTTGACCGCTCGCGCAACACAAACCAGGAGCTTCATTTTTAAATTTAAATGCCTTGCAATATTGACACACAACGTTCATTGTTCCAATAGTAACGATTTGCTGTGAACTGTAATCTATTTCCACGTTATAATTGAATGCAGCTCGATAGGGGTTAAACGCAACATTTCTATGTAGTTGATTTCGATTCCATCGATTCCTTTCTACTTCATTCCGCGCTTCGCGTTGCTCGTCATTTTGACTCGAGTTCTGCGACTTAAGTTTGTACGTCTAGCTGCTGGCATTTTTATAAACGAAAATTCATCTGTAAATTAAAATAAAACTATTGTATTCTTCTTTATAACCAAGTAGGTATATACCACTTATTATGTTAGTAACGTGTATGTTAGTCTATCCAAACTTACCAAAATTCCATATTAAATTGAACTTTTAATATTAGGCCTGATGGCTCTAAAGTAACCTTCATGTGAACTAAGAAAATCAAGTTTCTTAGATCCTTTAATTTAATTATTTTAAATGTATTGTTTATCAATAAAATAAGATTGACAGAAGAATCCGTTTTAAACGTCATTTTTTTTTTTCAAATGTTTTGTCAAATGTCTTAAGGTTACATTAAAAAGGTTACATTAAATAATTTTATATGGCGGTTAAGTAATTTTAAATTTTCTAATTTTCCGCGCAATTTCCTTAATTTTTTCTTTCATAAGAACCTTCTCCTGATAATAACGAACATAACAAAAAAAGAATTAGCGAAATCGGTCCAGCCGTTCAGGCGTGATGCCGTGACCAAGGGAAATAGGGATTCATTTTTATATATATAGATTACATTCCGAGCACAGCAACAATGTGACGCACCAACTGCCATGCTCGGAATGTAAGTAGTGCTGCGACCGCATTGCCGCGGCAGCACTGCGGACTCCCAATACAAAACACGTATGTAGGATACGAATCTCAATTCGCATACTAGCTGAATCATCATCAGCCTATAGCAGTCCACTGCTGGACATAGGCCTCCCCTAATGAGCACCTGCATAGCGCCTTGTCTTCAGCTTGACGCATCCAGCATAGCTGAATACTTGTTGGCAACTCGACGTTCGGCTTTTGTTCACACTCTCACATTGCGCTATTGAAAAATAACAAAATGCATCATTTGTTTTGTGCTGTTTTAATGAACGGATGTTATGTCGAGTGATTCCAGTGACGAAGAAGCGCAAAATCAACGAGTCCTATCTGTTGTATATTTTCTCATGTAAAGGATATTTTTCAATTTCTTGCACAAATTTAATATTTTCTTGCTCCGCCGCCATTTTTTCGAGATGCGTACGCGACGCGACGCGCGGTCGACCAGCACGGCGGGTCGCGGACGCGTACGAAACCGGTAGAATACCTAGTGTGCGAGTACCGATACAAATGTATTTGCGATAATCCGCGGCGATTAGTCTAGTAGTAATGGGAGAAAAGGGGCTTTATCTGATAGCAAGGGTTGCTGTTGGGAGGTAAAATAATTGAAAAGGCTCTGGGTGCATTCGCCTGTAGAATGTAGACAGATCAGATTCAGATTTTTGAGCATAACATCAGTGAGTGCCGAGAAGAACCGAGCACTACAGTGCGCATCCTGTAAAGGTTGGTACTGACCGGTGTTACGAGTCGTTATGAACCATTCGCAGCGAGCATGTTACGTTACGCCCTGTTCTAAAATCCGTGTAACATGCTCGTTTCGGACTCTGTTTGCCCGTGCAGCTCGGAAGGTCTTTTAAGGTCTTGTAGCACCGACGGTCAGTGAGCAAAAGTCCCTATAAATCGGTACGCGACCGATGTCAGCACTGCCCGTCGGTCGAGTACTAAATCCAACCTTAGATGATGATGATATTTAGATAATTATCAAAACAGAAAATTTGAGGAAGCAGTAAGAGTAGGTCATTTTTATGAACGACATTACTGTAAAATGGTAGTTTTATGCCTATATTTCTACAGTGCGTTATTGAGTCAATCCCTCAGCTGACTAGATTTCTTTGCAAAATCTATTACTCTCCCAAAAATCTCGTAGGCTTGTTGATGTTTATAAATAGGAGCGCATTCTATTCCCAGTTTTCATTTGGTTGACCGACCCATCTTTGAGCAAAATTTTCAAGTAAATTAAAAAAGACAGAATGCCTTTTTATCAGTCTTCGAGCTGCTGTCCTCCGGCCCGTCCGCCGCTTCAGTGTTGTCCTCCTTCTGCTACGTACTGTGGACCCAGTTCTCCGATGGTGTGCGAGACCAAGTGCCCGCCGCAGCCTAGATGTTACGCAGTCAACCCTTGCATCAACATCTACAGTTGCAACACGCAGATCATGTAACCTTAAGTGAAGAAAACTGAAAAACTTTTTAGTGATAATAGTGATGTGAGCAAAATAAATTCATTTAGGATACAGTTTCGGACTTTCATTCATTCGATCTGTATACCATGTAAGTCAGTCTGTCCCTAATAAGTGTCTTAAATTCACGTGGTCTAATATGTTCTGAACCTCAGTAAGCATGGAGGGGGTGAGCAGGGCATCGAACCTCGAATCCAATTAGGTATCAGTCTGTATCAGTAATACCTATAAATAATAATAGCTACTTGATTTTCAGCCTAGGAGATTATATCGATTTTAGAAGCCCCATAGATTTGAAAAACAAACAAGGTGAGATCAAAGCCTCCTCAATTTGTTTTTATTTTGTTTTTGAAAGTTACAAAAGCACTCCATCAAAATAATTGGTAATATAGGTATCAGAGATTGCAATTTGATGACCAATTTCCTACTTATTTTGCTAATCAAATTCTAAGGATCAAAAGTACCAACACCCTTAACAATTTAATTAATAAAATAGTAATAGGTAGGTTTTTTTTGTATTAGAATAAAATACAAGCCATATTTCAATAAAAAAACTATTATTTTATTATAATAGTTTTTATTTTAAAACCATCACCAACGTTACTTGTAAAATTCGGTCACATTACCGTTCAACAACGCACAGACTACACTGCACATAAAAAGTAAACCTTTGCTAAATTAGAGGAACTGGGACTGGATGCCAACAACCAGATTGAGGACCCTGAAATATAACAAAAGGCAAATTTAGTATATTTTGTTAGTTAGTAGTTCAGGCGCTTCATGAGAGTCAGCTATAGAAGCTTCATCCTTACCTGTCTCACGTAGTTTTCTACATGGTACCGCACGTTAGGGGAGGTTCTTGTGAAACACTCGCCAGGCAATCCAGTCTTTCTACAATGGAACAGGCTGTCATGTACTATTAATGGCCTTCGTCGTGTCACCGGGTCAAGTTCACAATGTGGGCAACAGCTGCGGCTCACAGGCAGGCATGGGTAAGGGCAAGGAGGAGCCCGGGGGCAGATAGGACGCTGTTTAGGTAGGATAGGAGGGGGACACTGCGGGTTACAGCACGGCAGTACCGGCTGATAACATGGTGTTGGTTCTGGGCACCGACAGACCTGTAAGTAAATATAAACAATTATGTCAAATTCTGCTATTCAGTAAACTAAACTATGCTACAAATAACATTATATTTATTTCGATAATATTATGAAAAGAATTTCACCGGTGGCGGATCACAACATGGTGGTGGTGGGCAGCATGGCAGCACAGGTGGGCAGCAAACTGGTGGAGGTGGGGGAGGCGGACAAGGTTCTGGACGCGGACACCTGCGAGGTCTGCAAGGTGGCAATACGGGCACTATGGGCGGCACGAGGTCGGGGATCACGGGCGCTGGGCATTGCCGGAACACTGGGCAACATTTACACGGAGGACACGGCGTGCAAGGCACCGGCGGTGGGCAGCACGGCTGACAACACGGGCATGGCGGTGGACATGAGTGCCTGCAAGGCCCTGTACCACAAGGCAATATTGCTGGACAGGTGGGGCAAAAAGTACATGCGCACATCTTCAAATGTTTTAATTAATTTTATCACTTATAAATTTTCTCTTTTTTGTGTTATTTTCCAATTTTAATGCATTTTTTAGACTTTCCTGACTTTTCTGTAGTGACTATAATTTTGATATGTCTAAATACTTTTTTATGTCAAGAAGTACGAGAAGATGCCAGCCAGATACAGTGGCAGACAAAGATTATGGAAGCTGGCGCCAGTATCGCTTATGGGCCAACTATAGCGCGGTTATTGAATTTTTGCATGCCAATGCAAATCCGTTAGCATAATTATAATCATTTGCTATCATACACTGTGGATCGTTAACACACATAGCTTTTTATGTGCAGCTTCCAAGTCCTAGCTCTCTGATTGACTTCTGCTGAATTTTCCAACTAAGAACGATTTAATTCAGTTTTGGTCAAGTTATATAGTTATAATATATATATTCTAACTTTACTTTGTGATTCTCAAAGATGGACAATCTAGCCATCTCTAGCCATCTGTGTTATTTATTTTAATTTAATGTAATCTAGTAGCTTTGAACTCTTTGTATTGAAACTTCCCCTAGATGCGAAACAGCTGAAACAGTTTCGCTGAAAAAAAATTGAAACAAAATAAATATCAGCAAGCATTGACATATCTCATACATGTCATGACATATTTTTTATGAAATTTTAAGTTATTTTGTAATACATAAAAAGCGTAAAATTAAAATGAGTGCTCCTTTCTACAGTTTCGATCCTTGCGTATGCAGTGGGCAGCCGTGTGGGGCCTGCTACCCCTACTCTACGAAGCCTTGTGTCGCCTCCTGCAACGACCTCAGGCCCTGTTCAGTGTGCCCGGGAGGCGGGTGCTCGCCTTGCCCGGCCCCGGTCCGCCCGTGCCCGGCCCCCTGCCCGCCGTGTCCGGTCCTACCATGCCTGCCACCCTGCCCTCCATGTGATAAGGTACCCACTTCCAGCATTCGTATCACTCCCACGATCTATTTATATCCTCCATGCGCATCTGTCACACAAATAACCTTGAATTCTGATTTTAGTCAAATTATTCCACTTTGGCTTCACATGTGATACTTGGCACTGTGACAAAATGTTTACATTTATATTTTTCAATATTATTTCTAGACTAGACTTTAGAAAATATATGTTTTATTTCTAGCCAATGACTCCGGTGCCGAAACCTGTGCCTCTTTGTGAGACGGTTGCGATTCCTTGCTGCCGGCCGAATCGCTGCAAGCCGTGCCCTTGTTACTGCTGCACGGAGCCCGGGATATGCTGTCCCAAGAGATGCAGTTATCCAGGAGTTCCCGTCTGTGGCTGCGGCTGCTGCGGACCATGCATGCCTGTTTGGTAGTAGAGTACTATAAAACTGAGTGGAGTCTTTGTTGTGTAAGAATACATGTTTGTAGATAACTATTCTTTTATTTACACATAACACTTAGACTTATCTGGCAAAATCTGGGAGGGATACATAATATCATCATACCATAATCAGCCTGTAATGTTCCCACTGCTGGGGCACAGGCCTCCTCTCGGTGAGAGGGAGTGGGCCGTAATCCACCGCGCGGGCCCAGGTGGTAGATGTCACATGTCTTCGAATTTTTGGTCCTAGTCCATGTCGGTTTCCTCAAGATGTTTTCCTTCACCGTTTTGTGAGCAGTCGTGATAAAATAATTTACACAAAGTAAAGCGCCTGTTTGGCTCTTAATTCGCAGCCGTTACCAGTACCACTTCTTTTAGTACACTTCTGGCTAATACTTCGAGGGATACAGACGTGTGATATTATGTTATTCTTCACAACACTACAACGATTACTAACAAATGTCAGAAACACAAATCAACAAACAACAAACCCACCTACAAAAAATACTGTTCACTATTATACAAAGCGTTTTTTTTTATATTCCATATCTCTAGGGTTTATATTCTATAAGTAAAAACTATACAAAAAGTCCTTAGAATATGTGGTCCAAAAATGCATAGTTTCGAAGATATCTTGTATCTAAGTTTAAATAAGAGTAATTAATTTTCATTCAAACCAATCATTCGTATTTAAAGCTAAGAAAATGCGATGTTGACATATTTCACGTAAGCGTTCCTGCACACGATGCCGTCACCGCGCCGTCGCCGCGCCGACGCCGCACCACTACACTGTAGATACGAGTCGCGCGAAGCCCGCCACCGCGCCGCCGCCGCGCCGCCACCGCGCGCGTTCCCCTCCCTATCTGTTTGATTCATTCACGGGAAATTACGCGGCGTGCACGTTCGTACGCGGCCGGTAATGGAATGAATGAAACAGTAAAAACGCGCGCGGTGGCGGCGCGGCGACGGCGCGGTGGCGGGCTTCGCGCGACTCGTATCTACAGTGTAACGGTGCGGCGTCGGCGCGGCGACGGCGCGGCGACGGCATCGTGTGCAGGAACGCTAAGGGTAATCGTGACTTTGTCGAATTATTTTGCATGAAAAATTAAAACATAAAAAAATGATAATTGAAAAATGATTCATATGCCAGTTGATTCTTTGATATGGTCTCATTCATACCCTAGAGTAAAAAAAAAAACACCTTGTACATTTGATGACTAGCAGGATCAGGGTCGCGGACGCGAGTCTACTGTCCCCATATCCCGTTACTTTGCGTGATGACAGAATCACATTTACACCTGTATTTTGGAAATGCAGATATTAAGATAAGTACAGTACAGATAAATATTACACATCGACCTTTGGAAAGAGACAATCGGCTAATTTCGGCTTCGTAGAGCGTTATCTCTGTCGCACGAAATACAAACAGTCCGGTATCTATTAGGAGCTCTTAAAACAATTATGATATGCTTCTTTTGATAATAATTTTTATTCTTTGTATAAAATCGATACAATATTTATCGCCAGGTACCGTAGTAAAGGCAATCTGGTAGCTAATAGTAAAAGTTGTGTTTCGCAGAAGACATTTGTTTGGTGCACGTAGGCGTCTCCTAAGAGCCCTATGTCCAGCAGAACTTAGGTTAGCGTTATTCCGGACTTGAAGAAGGAAAACAAATATGCAAGAAGTATTCTTTATCCAAGAAGAAAATCTTAGTTTTAAATTCATGAACAGTAGCTTCTGCCCGCGACTTCGTCCGCGTGAAATTGCATCGCCCGCCCGTGCTATTACTTCGTTTTAGCTTAGCGTTCTTTCTGACTTTTTTTTTTCTTTTTGCCCGGCTCCTATTGGTCATAGCGTAATGTTATCAAATACAAAAAGTTTTTTTTCAATCCGCCTGGCAGTTCCAGAGATTAGCGCTTTCAAACAAACAAACAAACTCTCCAGCTTTATTATATTACTCGTAGTATAGATACAGAACTATTCTCCACCCATAACACTGGCTGATACACATAATGTTTCATAGAGTATAAAAAATCTCAAAGAGGAACATGTTCTTCATTTAAACAAATTTGACATTCATTTCTGTCACAACATCATTTCAATGAAAAACATCTAAATTCCAAAAAATTATTTAAAAAATCTTAAACCTATAAAAAATTGGAAAATTATATAACATTAAACCATAAAAAGTACGGTAGGTATTTTTCCATTTAATATGTCTTTAGTTGTCAATATTTGTGTTTAAATTATAAATGGCTGATACCAGCTGGATGAGAGAAGTCGAAGATGTGACCGGAGAGGCAGAGCTCCAGAGGGGCTGCTGATGATGATGTTAAATATCACCCAGCTATCGGAATTTACATCGCACTATTACGTCATCTCATAAAAATGATGACGTCACAACAGCAATAGCGCGACAACAGTGTTCCTTGCATTCCTATTAATACGGTGGTATAGTAAAACAAAATGTCTGATATAACGCTCAGTTAGTGCTCAATCAAGATACCAATGTAGGCTGTAACTACTGACCGCATTTCAATGTCACATTTAGGCACTAGATAGCCTGACCAAGTTACAATGTTTAATTTGACACATTAGCAACAGATAAATTTTGTATACAGTAGCTCAGTTTTATGCTGGATTTTGAACTAGCTGTTGCCCGCGACTTCGTCTGCGATCCAGGATAAAAAGCAGCCTATATCCTTCTCCAGGTCATGGTCTACCCTTATATAAAATTTTATCCAAATCTGTTTAGCCGTTTTAGCGTGAAGGCGTAATAAACAAACTCAATTTCGCATTTATAATATTAATTAGGAAGATATTCAATCGCAAGAAGTCTTTGTCAGACGGCTAAACTAAATCCTTGGTATTCTTCAATCAAATTAAATTATTACCAAAAGCTTATTTTATTAACAGCAATGGTCTCTGGTAATATTTGAGTTTATTAAATTTTAAACTAACACTTTTTTTTCTCTATTGCAGATAATAAAAACCAACTTTGCAAATCGCAAAGTCAACCACACAGGGTTACGATTCACAAAAATGTCAGTGTTACCACGTGGATACGAATGCTGCCGCCCCCCGCCAAGGTTCGGGTGCGTTCGGGGAGAGTACAGTATCTATTACAAAAGACCACGATGCGGGCAACCCAGGCCGCAGCCTTTCCAGAGGGAGTGCGCTTGCTACTACTGGGGATGCCCTAGTAACGCGCCTGTTGAGAGGTAAGTAATGATTACTTTTGTTTTCAATCAAGTTCATTACCATTTATGTTTAGAAATGAAAAAGAAACGCCTACAGTTATCCGCTGGACGTTGGAACCTCGCATCGCATTTAATTATTGTTATATCCTACTTTTTGCCAAAAAGTTTTTGGCACTAGAGATAGGTAACTTTGTGACTACTAAAGAAGTTTGGTTGATGTTTGAAAAATGGTGAAGAAAAATGTTTCTTTTTCCTCCACATCAAGCACGTTACGCCTCACTTCGTACCGAAGTAGGTCGCAGCAAAGACAACTTCCACAAGTGAGGGTTCATGGACGGCTCAGACCTCCGGTGTTTATGCTGCGTCACTCCACAGACAATGGCTCACCTCCCATCTTGCACGGCTTTGCAATGCTTGCACCGCCGTCACCCGCACATGTGAGGACCTGATGGCTGCGTCAGCGAACGGTATTCGCGTTGCTGAATTTTGGGCAAAACAAATTTAAAAAACCGGGCAAGAGCGAGTAGGACTCGCAAACCGAGGGTTCCGTACCATCATATGTTTTCATCGGCGAGGCCTATATTCGTCAGAATTTTACACTGTGGGCTGCGGTGTAAAATATTGCAGTTTTATGTCAGCGCCATCTCTTGATCGATAGTGGAAGTAATGTAACTTTTGTTCATGATTTCTGAAAAAGTGTGACATTTAGAGACTTCGATTTATTTTTCCTGTAATTTTTACATCTTCTATCACAGAATAATTTCAGATTTTTCTCTTTGCAAACTGCGGAGATAAGGGAGGGGGGGGGGGGGTTGGGGACGGTATTTTTTTTACATTTTTCATCAAGTGTCGAAAACTATGCAGCCTAAAAAAAAGGAAAAATGTTTGAGAATGTGCAAACTGCGCTCTTTCATGATACCCCACATGCCCTACCCAAGTAACACAAAATCGATATAATGGAAAAAGTGATGACCAGAAAATTTCTTCTAGCTTCGTTATAGAATTTGAAGGGTTTTAGCAATGTCTTGCTTCTGTATAACAGCATTTTATTAACTTTGTAGTTCCTAAAGCTATATAATCCTCTTGTTCAATCTTTTGTGCAGCTAAAGGTTTTATTTTAGACATAATTTATATCTCTATACAGCTTCTAATACAGCTGTAAGCATTATACAAAAGTGTAGGCCGTATGTAAGTCTTAATTACGGCTTAGGCTATTAAAAAGCATTTTAAAATTCTTTAAAACTGCTCTATGTTTTATAACGACCTTTCGCATGGGTCACAACTGTTTAACGGTGTACATTGGTGCTGTTTTAATGCCAGATTTTTAAAAGCATTTCATCATAATATTATATAGCCTTTATCTATACAAACGTATAATGACAAGAATTTTAACAAGCAATAAGTCGTATGCATGTCATCCGCATGCCTAAAGTTTTTAATTATGCTTACGCCATTTTGCTTTTTGTATCGATAATATTTAAAATTTAATTTTATGGTAAATAGTCCTTTAGAAAGGACTTCAACCAATGGTATTGACCGGCCGGTACAATACAGGTATCATAATGACTAAAACTAAAGATTTCTTCGTAAGAGCATAATTTTTTTTACAATTCCACATATTTTTATAATATTTTTGTAATAAATAGCTCTTTAATTTGAAGGCGCATGAAATATTTGATTCAAATATATACATACTTTCACAGTAAACTGATACTCGCAACCTTAATTCACTCATAGAGAACAAAAACAAGAGTTTAATTACTTGCCTTGTAGCACTTATATTTTTTTGTTGAAAGTATCCATGTTCTTTTTACACAAGATTTATTAATAGTAACAGAAATTAAAAATAATATTTGAAAATGTTTTTATTTTGCCTTTGTAATGGTACAAGCTGTATAAGAGCCGCATTTAACATATGCGCACTGCTTTAACCTGTTTTCACAGCCCATTATAATGCATTTATCATTCCGGTAGACAACCAATATAATGCTGCTAAAATGCCATTCTTACACTTAAGGCTGTATAATTTGGGGCCCAAATTAGCATTACAAGAGCTGTATAGTGGTTTATAATGCCTATATGTAGACTTCTTATAAAGCTATAATAATATGCTAATTCTGTTATCCATCGATTATAAAGCTATTTTGTGCTACTTGGGTAGTAGCCTCACTTCGAATTTTTCAGACCCCCTTTCAGTCCCTGTTGCAAAAAATATACATAAATATATTTTTATTTCTTTTTATTTGCAAAATACTTGGGTAAACGTCATCTTAAACTATTCCGAGTTTCAAGTTGATAGCATTAGTATCTAGTTCTTGAGATATCCAGCTGTGACAGACAGACAGACAGACTGAGTCCCACCATAAGCGTTCCGTTTTACCATTTTGGTACGGAACCCTAAAAACTATATATTTTTCGTGTTATTTTTGCCATCGACACGCTAAAAAGAAGATGCCTCTGTATTCTCTTTTTAAATTATCTAACCTGACGCATTCTTCTTTATAAGATAGAACAATAATAGATGAGCCAGTAAACGCATTGAAACATTTTGATGGATTGTCAAATATTTACAGGCATGATAAATCTTGAAACTGGTCGTTAGGGGAGATTAGTGCGGCACTACGGTAATATTGTAATGGCCCGTTTAAGATTAGTAAAGTTAAATAGGTTGCTCGTTCGTTGTTCATAGAGAACAATGGCTTCAAATACTAGATATTTGAATAGCAATTCCGAAAAAGATGCTTGGGATAATTGTAGGTACATAATTAAACTACTTCTCTTCTGACGGAAGAGTAATAGAGCTCTACACTTTTTTGTAATAATGTAAGCCCTAACCTCAAACCTAAGCGCCGGTGTCCACCAAAGGGGAAACGGCACGTATTTATTGTTAGCATATCACAAAAAAAAACAATACTTTATTTCCTAGGTATATCTCCCCTTTGCTTCAAACACAAAATGAAAACCTATGGCTGATTTTTCCATCGTCAGATAACTTTTATTCGAGGAATAAAATTGACGTTTGACAGTTTTTGTATGAAATAACTGTCAAAATTTCAAAATTATTCCTCGAATAAAGTTATCAGATGATTGAATGAAAAATCAGCCCTAAGACACGTATCCTTATCTTTTCCTGTTTGGTTGAGTCCCAGCCCTTACCATCACGAAATAATCTCATTTACTTTATTCCCAGACCGTGCTGCTACGACTTCCCGTGCAAAGCCCACTGCTTCAACCACGGAGCGTGCACGAGGCCTAGCGGTCGCTACGCGCGTACTGTATGGTACCCTGGCGAATGCAATCCTTGCGTGCCCCCCTGCCAGGCCTTCACCTGCCCCAACCCGCCCTACCATCCCTGCTGCTACCACACCTGCAACAAACACGTCTGATGCGTTACAATATCTTTCAAATATTAAAGGCTTTCAAAACAAGGATCAGCGCGAGAAGACGCGGAAGTTGATCTGGACTTTGAACATAACTCATCTGCCTAAACGTTACTAACGATGTCCACGATGTCGTGTTCCAGTCTAACTGCATACAATTGAATACCAGCATTTTACATGGACTCCCTATCCAACTTCCACACGAGCACGGAGATGTCTCGCCTGCCGCTGTACAAACCAAGAGTGCCACCATTCGAATATACAAATGTGGTATAGACACTGTGTACAAAACTTATGGTGCCACGAATTTTATTAGTACTGTTGTCTCTAGACCCTACCGGCGCGGCGATTCCGTGCTCTGTGCTGGTAAGTCAATCAAAAGTAATTTATTCATACTAAGAATCAGCACTTTTTGTACCTACGTCAATTTTTTTTTATTGTTTGGTAATCAAAAACAGTTCACAAGTATTTGTTGAACCTTTAAACATACTACACAAACCATCACAGGTTTAACAGTGGTATGGCAGAATATAAGACAGTCCCCCAAAACGCTCGCCCGTCTCCAATTCCTAGTGTGAAGAATTAGCGCAACAAACTCCCCAGCGGCACAGTAAGACTGGTTGTCAGACTTTCTGGACCACCCGGAACAACTGTCAAAGATCTACTTAATGACACCCGCAGATTGATTATTTGAAATCCTTGTTTTAAAGCCAGAGAAAGAGACCAAGAGTTATTGCAAGTTCTAAGGTAGATCTTGCAAAAAACGTAGTCTTTTATAATCCCATGGTTCAAAGCCGTCGCGAAAGCTTTGAAAACAAGGGACAATTCTCGTTATTTGTGAGTTCGTGGAAGTGCAGTCGTGACGTCAGTTTTGTGAATCGTAAACTGTATATTGTCCAATAAATGACATCCTCAGTAACTGTCTCTTGTTTTTATTATTTTTTATTTTTTCTCGCGCTTGTTTAGAAACTTTGATTATACAGGGTCCCATTGAAATAGACGGACAAATTTTAACACAGCACTCGGTTCGTCTAACCAAAGATATCCAAGCAAAAAAAAAACACTGATTAAAGTGATTATATTTTGAACAAAGACAATAAATTACTGGCACATTAGTGTGTTTTCGTTAGCTGATTATTTTTCTTGTCAAGTATCATTTTGAACTAAAATAATTGCCGGCACATTAGTGTATTTTCGTTAGCTGATTATTTTTCTTGTATTTATGCCTTTTCCTATATATTTTTTTACCAACGTCCTTATTTTGGTGGTCTGAATGATTTCTAAACGTTGGTCCTTTAATGGGATCTTGTAGACTTCTTAGAAGAATATACTGGTAGTCATTCCGAAAGCTTAGTACTGTAGAGGCTATCTATGTAGCCTTACCTTTATTAGTCCTGGCCTTAGCCTTACCTTTATTAGTACTGGCTGGTTCTAATTGAGCGTGTTTTCCATTCGAACGTTCCAAGCAGGTGTCAAATCTTTTTTAGTAAGTATTTTTTGTATAGTAGATACAGTGCTAGTTTTAACGTGGTAATGTAAATCCCATGAATATAATTTGGAGAAATCCTATCGCTGTTTAATTACATAAAGGGGCTCTTCTCAGAGTCTCTATAGTACTTACCGTATAATAAGTAGGTACATATGTATGTAGATAGTTTCCAAAAAATACTTAAATAAGTTCTAATTCGTTTGGAAACGTGGTAATTGTCAAATCAGTGCAATTATGACCTCCTCAGACGAGTTCAGATGCTAACAAATGCTAGACGCTAATGTGCAAGTAATTGGTTCAGTTGTTTCGCCTAATAAAAGTATCAGTGACATTGAT
Source organism: Luperina testacea (assembly GCA_927399505.1). Taxonomy (NCBI): domain Eukaryota; kingdom Metazoa; phylum Arthropoda; class Insecta; order Lepidoptera; family Noctuidae; genus Luperina; species Luperina testacea. Next base: position 13,547,259 of record OV656756.1, read on the forward strand.
ATCAATTTACGAGTATGCAGAATATAATGTATGTACTTCAATAACCTGTTCATATAAACCTAATGTTATTCTGGCATCCGTGAGCATTCCTCCCACGTCTTCGCATCACGCTGAGCTTCCAACCAACACTAGTGGTTTTCGCGCGCTTTTCACGATCACTTGCCTTTGTCGGTTTTGGTTGGCTACAGCGTACGCTATACCGACAAATTCAGTGCACAATATTGTCGCGTGCTTGTGAAACATTAATTATAGAACGTTGTGAAATTTTTATTTCTTTACTTTTACACGAATGTTTGTCTCAAGATGTCAGTTGTGTTTACTCTTCTAATTTTTTGTGTTATTGGTAAGTCTTTTTTTTTATTTTCGCACAATACTCTTAACAATTTTAAAACTCATCTTTCAGGATTTTTAGAAATTGTTAGGTACTTAACATTTCATATTCTTTATTTTAAAATAACCGAGACAGCTGTCTCTTCAATTTATAAATTTCTTATTTATAGAATCATCATAAAATATTTTTTATTAAAGATTATTAGTCATTCATCTTTTATCAATCTTTCATAATATTCAGGAAGTCACTGTTGCCGTTACTTTGATAGCTATTTAAGTATAGCCCGCTACAAATCATTCATCATACGTAGGTAAATAAACATTCAACTGCCTTAATTTGTTAACGAAAATAACAACAATGAACAAACATTTAATAAACGATGAAATATGGTGTTTGTTGCATTTGTCTATGGGATCTCTATTGATTAGTACAACGTGTCTCTTTGTTTATAAGCAGGAGTCATACTCACAAATACATCAGAGTCTCGGACCTATCAGATTATGCGTCACCTTTTATCAACTGAACAGTCATAAGAAACGGCCGGAAAATTGCATATTTTTTACAATTCGGAAAACAAAAACATTAACTATTCATTCCAAGAACATACCTATTTATAATGACAGAATTCTTGCTTCTTCTAGAAATTAATATATAAGTATCTACTTTATTTACCATACTTTATCATACCAGCTTACTATTGCAGTCCCATTGCAGGGCAAGGCTTCGTCTTCTCGTACAGAGAAGGCACGAGCATTGATCACTACGCCTTAAGACGGGTTGGTGATTTCAGATTTATATCAACTATAAGTCCAGGAAGCCAATTCTCGTAATTTAAAATGTTGAAAATCTAGTCGCCGTCTTATATCGGCGACAAACAAATGTCGAAAACTTGTCAAAATGTAGAGAAATTAGCAAGTATTTTTTGACAGATTGAGACAGATCAAACTGTGAACGTTCTTATAATTTACGAGAATTGCCTCTCAGATTTTTCCTCTCGATTTTTTCCTTCACCGATGTCATTGTCAGTAATGTCCAAGATAAACTCGGAAAGTACATGAGAGGCGGCTTGCCATCACGACATTTTATTACGACGAGACGAATATTTTTATTTAATATACCTACGTCTAATAATCTCAACGACTCAGTCAAATGTCTAGACGACATTTATATTAATGAGATGCCGCCTTCACTACTCCACATTTCCCACTGGTCAAGTTCAGGGTGAATCAAACTCATTGGAGTAGCATAATTACTATCGCTGTAGATAACAATGTAGGTTGACATTATGTGCATAATGTCATTGACAATCATTTTTGGTGTATTTTGCGTATCAACGTAAAGTGCGTAGTGACACAGTATTGTTGTAACCATTTGCTATGAAATGACAGTTTTTTTATTCTTTGGGTAGTCTACCTTTTTAAAAACCTCAAACAGTTCCGTGACTGACAGACAAAGTACAGCCTAAACAACTAATGCTAATATGTACAGACATAGCAATGATAATTATGTTTCTTAATGGATATAATACAGGCTTAGTTTTCAAATACAGCCAAATTTAAGGGTGTGGTACAGACCATCAAACTGAACAACTTTCTCCATCGGAGCATATCGTAATCGCGAAAAATTTATCAACTGTCCCATAGAAAACTTCAATAGCTACTCGATCTAAACGTATGGGACGGCTGAATTTTTATTTGCGATTACGGTGTTGGTCCCATGGACAAAATTGTTCAGTACCACACCCTTAAGTTTGGCTGGTCTTTGAAAACTAACCCTGTATCTCAGCACCTCACTGAAGAGTGAAGATTCGGCCTTTATATACCGGTATTTAAAAAGTTATCGAACATGGGTTTATAGTTTTTATGTCAATATAATGTACCTACTGTTGGAAATAAGATCGGAAACAGATGTATTCAGTTGAAGAGATAGGTACCGTTGACGAAAAAGAAACCTATAAACTCTTTGAAAAAAAAAATGTATATATCAACATCACGCCTGTAATCCTCGAAGGGTTAGGCAGAGATGTAGGTACTGTACACACACACACACACACACACACACACACACACGGACACACAGCACAGCTAGGTACAGTCAAATTTCGCCAGTTGAATAATTCTTGCGTTTTTTCTTCGTGCTTGAATTATTTTTCTTCGCGACAATCTGTCCTTAGAGCCCCCCAGAGCAACCACCGACAATCTGACATAAGCACACTAAACTAGGATAGGCACTTACTTAGCTTAAAATAGAATTAGAAGGCTGTGTCTATGGAGAACCGTAGGTAATTTTTGGAGAAAAAAGATTCATAAACGACGTCCATAAACCCGAAAGTTAAACGTTAGCTGGAATAGATGGATCTATGATGGGAGACTATCTTGGAAATGCTGGAATGCCTTTCTTTTAATGAAAGGGCCGGCCAAAGATTAAGATAAACACTAGCGCCATATGCATCCTACAATAAATCATAGATTTCAGTTCATTAAATAATTAATGAATCAGCTTTAAAACTAAATACTTTACTTACAGATACTGAACCAATGAAAGAAGAATGACATAATTAATATGAATAACAAACAACTCCAAATTAAAATTATGTACAAAAAATACTGACTAATCCAGTGACTGGTCGGATTCTATTGACAATCAGTAGGAGCTACTTTAAAACGTTTTTATATCTTACTTAAAATTAACTACGTACAAGATACAAGTTGACACGAGCTGCTTAGAACATCTAGTACAAAACAAACAACTTAACGGAATCATATACATAGTTTTAGATCATCGACTATTATTTTATACATGACATCATTTCAAAAAGATGACGAGAAACGTTATAAGCATTCGAATGGCGATTTAAAAGCAAAATTATATGTACTTACAGAACATTTTGCAGTCGATTTGCATGCAACAGCATAAGTAATTATTTTAATATCGCAATAGCTTCCTAACACTTCACAGCAGGTTATATTGATTTTCATATGTAGTTATACGTTACTTTATGATAATGGACTATTAATTGGCTATGAGGATCGTTATCAAGAGGCCCTACGTAGCTTTCATGTGGTTTGCCCTGGTAAGCATCAAGGTCTGACTGAGTAGGCATTTAAAATCTACCTAACATATATTACTAACACTATGAAATATTGATCTATTGTCTGGTTTTCATGATTATGTGCTCTGTCGATCTTATTTTTGGCTGTCTGGATTTTAATTGAAGTCTTGCAAGAAAGACATCACATCTGTCTGAAACCACTGCGTCTCGTCCAAAACCTGGATGAAATTTCATATCGATGCTTGCGTAATTACAATGTTTTGCATACATTTGCTTTCGTGTTCTTGCCAATTATTATTCAACGGTGCAAGGATTTATTTCTGAGCACTTAGTTGATACCTTGCTGGCAAAATTGCTATGTATTTTTTCAATCTTTTGTTTCTATGCATGTTTCTTTTGCCAACTTCCTTTCATGAAACGTCTTCTCTAATTTAGTCGTTACAAAAGGGAATCGCCCTTTAATGACAAAGACCTTTATTTGAATAAATTCTTAGATTACCGAATATTTGATTTCTTGGCCTCAGATCTCTTAACAGGCTCTTGGTATTAATTATACCTACATAGGTGGGTGCTTGGGCCAAGAGTCCACTTCTGTGTTGTTAGACCACGGGAGCGAAACCCCGGGCAAAAGCTAGTAAGCTATATTTAAAATTCGATATAATATAATGGTTTAAAATTAAATAATCTTTCCATGCAGTTGCCAATGTACTACTTAGACTCTAAAAACCAAACATAAAAAGTTCAACTAGATTTAACTACAAAGGGTCTCGTACTTCGTACTTCACAGGTACCTTAATCTCTTAAGTCTAAATCATTACTCCTTAAAAGGATTCTCCGCTGAAGCTTCAATGATTAGAAACACCATTATTGATAGCGGTCCCACGATTCTGATGTCAATAATTTTAACGCTATACGGGTGGTCAATAAGTAATTTATTGCACCAGGCCACTTACAAAGTATTTTGCAATGTCTGAGATTGTTTTATGGCTTAGTGGTAGTGCGTATTTCTGATGTCATTCTTGATTCGTATCATTTATTAGCTGGTAATAGTCAACAGCTTAACATTCGACCTCCCACACAGAAGTCAACGAGAACGGCGGAACCGATTTGGCTATCTTTTGTTTTAAAATGTTCGTAATAGTCCGAATATGGTTTTTAGGGAAAGAAAATTTGGAAAAGTTGTCCCAAAAGTTGGAAAATTCGAGAAAATCTAAAAGTACTTGAAATTCAGATAGTACCTACAATGTCTGTCGGTCAGCTGTTTTGGATATAAAAGTCACCTCTCACGACAACTCAAAGGAATGATGGAATGGTTTATTTCTAGCTGATTCCAGTAGTGTAGTTGTTCACGTCATGCACAATCATAATGTCATACAAAAATCATTATGTACCTGCAAATGCATCGGAATGTGGGACTTGTGCCAGATATTTTATATAGTTTATATCTCTCCATGATTGTAGACGAAATATGTTACTTATTGACTGCTACAATGACTTCACTGTAAATCTTTGACAATTAAATTAAATGTGTTTAGTAGTCACAAGAGTGACTACCAAGCATAAGGTTTGGGTTAGATCCTGCATGGAGCATAAGGGTTGGCGAAAATGTTAATGTGTTTTCCGAGTAGGGCCATCGCCCCTTAATAGTTCCAGGATCTACCTACATGCTTACATCATAGGACTTAGGTAATAACTGGCGAAATGTGGGTGTGCCCTATAATATCTCTGCTCCTTTCGGGGAATACCTACATAACGTTTGCCGTCTAGCGTGACTATAATATAAATAAATTGAGACAAACTTCTTGATACTTTAACAAGTTAAAAAGTTTCGGGAATATAATTTTTCCTGTTGATTCTTTTGCAAAACTGCAGTGCGATTCTGTAACCATCTCACCGTGAAAACTTAGGTGAAGTGAGCGTGGAGTGAGCTGTCAATAGTGTCAATGTCTAGCAAAAACAAACTCACTTCACCTATGTTTTCACGGTATGATTTTTACAGAATCGACCGGCAGATTGTTGTTATATCATTTTCATTCCCAATCAACCTACCTAGCTTTTTCCTAACAATGTTGGGGTCAGCTTTCATTCTAACCGGATTTAGCTGAATACCAATATTTTACATGGAGCGACTGCCTATCTGACCTCCACAACCGTTACAGGGTAGCACGATAACCCTTGGTAATACTGGTTGTCAGACTTTTGAGCTTCTCATTACTTCAAATATCATTGATTCCACGTAATAAGTAAGTGGAACTTCATTAGAGTTAGTAAATATTATCGCCATCATAACATTTCTTATGTGCTTTTTTTCTAGGATCACTGAGAGCCCGCCAGCCGGACATAGACATCAACAGGTTAGTCAATTGACGTAAACTTTTTGGCACCAATATTTATCTATGATAAATGAACGTTACTTATATTTTTTTATTAGCTACTTCACTCTGCAAATTCAATATTTATACTGCGTAGTACCAGGAAATACGCACTATTTAACCGTAAATAACTTTAAATCATAACATGGATAAATCTGTCAAAATATTCAATCCAGAAAAGCTAACACAGGGCTGGCTGAAATAGCAAGCATACGTCAATTCTATTCCTATAGCATACCTGAGTGCCTAAACAGATTACAAGCTCTAGTTCTGATGTTGTGAAAACCTCAATACCTAGTTCTGATTGTGTAAATATTTAAAAATTTAAGACAAACCATGACGAAACGTGTAGGTACTTTTTCTTTGCACTCTGCTGTAACAGCTGTAACAGCTTGTTACTAAATGATATGAAAGTATATACCTACAATAAACCGTACTTACCTATAACAAAAAAAAACTTTTTAACACTTAATTATGTTTGTCTGTTCTTTGAACAGAGAGAAGTGGAAAGAGAGTAGAGAGGCCTTTGCCCTGCAATGGGACATCACAGACTAATAATAATTGTCTCTCTGTTTGTTCCCGCTAATCTCCGAAACGGCTGGACCGATTTTGACAGGGCTTTCACTGGCAGATAGGCGATGTTATAAGCAGTAACAAGTATTTTATCTTAATTTTAGAAAAAGGTTTAAAGGGTTCCGCGAATAAACAAAATCCATGAAAAACCAATTTAATTTCCGAAATGTACGCGAACGATGTCGCAAGCACAGTTAGACAGTGATAATTAATATAAATATGCATCGAAATTTAAATTTTCTTGTCCGGTTTTCAGAATAAAACTTTTACCGAAAGAAGGATCTCACAGCCAAGAATCAAATTATCACAGTCGGCGGTCGATACTAAGTGATCACAACAGGAGAAATGATTATGACTATTATAGCAGCCGGTTCTCCAAGCTACGGCCGCCGCTGCACGTTCGGCACGATACCGCGTCATTTACCCAAGAGAAGACGGGAAAAGTATACCAACCAAGAGAAGACCCGCGGCTCTTCTACCAGTCTGATGCATATATTAAAGAAATTAATAGGAAGAACCTAAACAATGAAGTTTCGTCCATTTACATTGGACGAGGAGTAGTGCGAGCGGGTGAACAACATCGCAGGAGATCGCTGCCAATTCGTATGAGAGATAATGAGTTTAACAGCATCCATGAAGGTTATTGTAATTAGAAATACATTTTGCATAATATTTTTTATTTCAAGGTCCCGTGCAACTAACAGTTTAACAAAAATGCTTTTAGGAATCTGCGTGCGCTGTCCTCCTGACAGAACATTGATCACCAAGCCTGGTGTCGATCGTGCAACGTTGCAATATCCTCGTATATTGTCATGCTCAGGAAGAAAAGCCCCCAGACACGTACGTTTCGACCACATGTATGGACCTAAATTCGGTTCCTTACTGAAAGAGGGCTCCCACATGGTCGTCGGTCGGATCACGCATAAAGACGAAGTGAGTTTATTTTTGTAAATGGAAATCGTAATAATAAATTTCCTCATCTCTCAACGATAATGTTGTACGTTCCAGATTCTCCAAATATGCAAAATGCAGATACATGTGTTGGTCCAGTCTTGTTCTGTGCCCAAGTACTTAGTGCCTCATTGTGGAGCTGAAAATAAAGCTTGCAGTTTTACATGCCGAGATCCTAAAGCTGAATTACGAGGACAAAGAACGCTGACATGTGGTGACGACAAGGCTTGGTCAGGACATTTGCCTGTTTGCAGCGGTAAGTCATTAATCATTAAGTACTACAGTTTAATAAAGTAATTACGCGCACTTTGTATACCTAATTAATAGGATTGCACGCTACAGTCGCATCAACTAGAAAAACATAGAGAATATAATATCTCTGCTATGAACAGCGGCGCCGAGTCATAACAACAAGGCCGTGGGACATTTAGATGTTCTTTTATCTCCATGATTCACACCACGTGCACTTCGTATATTCCAACAATTATTAGGAATGCTTGCATGCTGGAAGGCAAATCTTACCAATGAACAGAGTCAAAATATTATCGAGGAGGCAGCCAAATGTTTCATATTATCTGCGATTAATTTACTTATTATAATATTATATTCCTGTAGCACCTGCCAAAAAAACAAAGGCCTTGAGTGAAAAAACAAAATGAATATCTAGCTATTTAATGGGTGCTGGATAATATTTAGATTCATTTTATACTACTTAGCGGCTCGCCGCAGCTTCGCTCGAATTATCGAAGACTATGACAGGGAAAAATGTCAGACTTAGGACCATATAAACTTTCCCCCGTTTTTTAGTAGGCACAGACGCCAGCACATCAATTTACCCGAAACTGTCAACTTTTCCCAATCAGCTTTGAACCTTATGCTTTAGCGATAAAATTGAAAATCTATTAAAGAAATTTGACAGATTGTAGTAGCTTGATGTGCTGGAGTCTGTACATAGCCATGGTACTCAGAGACGTCACTTGAAAATAATCAACCATTTACTTCAAGACCATGACCATCACCAGCAACGGCAGCAACCTAGGCAAATGACAAAAAAAAAGTAGTTAAAAAAATAAAAAACCTGACTGCGGTAAAAAAAAAACTGAAAAGCTAAAAACAAGCCCATTTTAAATTAAATAAAAGTTGGAACCAGGCGAGACCCATACCATTTTTATTATATTTTCAATTTCAAATGTGTTTTTTATTTTTTTTTAATTACTTTTTTTTATTTACAGCTTTTTAGTTTACAAATGTGAAAGATTTCGCAGACAGTTTAGTTCTTGGTACGTGTTTTTTTACGATTTGTCACTTCGAATTACTTTTAACCATTTATAAGTTGTATATATTTTTGTAATCACCTTTTAAAACCCTTTATTTTGGTACCTACCATACTCGACAGGTTTTGAGAAAAAAAATCTTTTTAAGACATAATATTGCGCCAAAAATCGCCAATTTATTTATTTTTTTTATTCTGTGATACTCAGTGTCACTCTCTCAAATAAGACGAATCTAACGGCACCTCTCAACTCAGCCGTTTAGGCTACAGAGCGTACCAAAGAAATATACATACATACACTCGAAAAACATAACCCTCCTTCTGACGCAGTCGGGTAATAAAAACTTTTTTGTCAATTGTTTAAGTAGGTACTTACTTAATTTATTCCTAAAGGTGCTAGATCACTTGTAGAAATAAATTCTGTAAACGATGGTGGAAACCGCATCGAAATCCATTTTGTAGGTAGGTAGGTAGTTTAGAAGAACTAATCGGTCACACAGACGGACACAAAAAGCGTTTTAATTTTGTACGCACGCACGACGTATAAGCTGACTTCTCATTGTACGAAAAGCCTATACAATACGAGGTCAGTTAAAACTGGGTATGTAGGTATAGCTTGATATGTCGTCGTGTGTATCAAAGGATAGATATAGAGAAGTACAGACTTTGAGCTTTCGTCCAATTAATTGAAAAGTTACATTGCGATGACTTGTGAGGTGAGCTGCTCTTGTCGTAGGTATCTATGCAAGGTTGTTCTATTGCAATCTTGCCCAGTTGCCCATTTCCCCATTCTGCAGTAGGTATGACGTTAAATAGCAGATTACACATTAACGCTAAAATTCCTCGTTGTTTACATTTCTACACGGAAAGGATTGCGACTAAGCCAGTGTGGTTATTTTCCAGTAGGTATTTACAAATATCTCTCTGCATTCCAGCTCGCACGTGGTGTCACCCTCCGCCGCCTCCTGAGCCTGGCAGGGTCAGCTGTAAAGGAGTGACGTCACCGAATGGTTGGGGGCTCAATGAGGGATCTAGTTGTCGCGTGAGATGCGCGCGCGGCTGGAAGTGGAGCTCCCGATCTAGCGCCGTGTGTAGGCGCGGAGCTTGGACCTATGATCTAGGTTGTGTGCCCAAACGCACAAAATAAACAGTGTTCTTTTTTTATCTCTATTATTACAATTTACTTACCTAAGTATTAAGAAGAAATGGAGTACCAATACCATCAAATAATGTGCGTGCCATTAAATTATATAATTATTAATTGCCACTAAGAATTGTCACTTATTTAATGTCTGTTCCAAAAGTATCTGGTGAAAGTGTAAACAAACCCTCTTTACTTCTTCAGTACCCTAATTGCGTAAAACACTATCAATCTCATTCTGAATCATTTTGAAAGATATTGTTAATCTATTGCTTCATATTATGTTCGAAAAATGTGTCTGCTCAACAACGTACCTAATTACCTATAACGCAATGAATGTTGTTGATCATATTAATACTATACAATATATTGTAATTAAAAAATCAGAATGATTGTATGTATATTATTAAGGCTCCGAACTGTCAAAATGAAACCATTACTACTGATAGAGTATTACGCAATTACCCTGCAGGTTAAATTCATAGGAAATCACTCATTGATAGCAATTAGTAACACATTCATCAGTAGGTATTTTAGAAGATTTTCGGTATAGGAACTTTATAAATCAACTAGCTGCGCCCCGCGGTTTCACCCGCATAAGTTTCGATCCCGTGGGAATATCGGGATAAAAAGCCTGTATGTTAATCCAGGGTGTCAGCTACCTCCATACCAAATTTTATCAAAATTGGCCCAGCCGTCTGAGCGTGAAGAAGTAACAAACATACTTATATACACACACTCACAAACTTTCGCCTTTATAATATTAGTGTGATGCTTTTTCCAACAATTATTAAATTACAAATGAAAAATCATCGACGAAATTTGATGTTATATTTAAAAAAATAAGTTTAAAAACTAAAACTCAACTACTGAAAAGGATGAAACAAGAAAGTATCTTCCCGTGGTCGCATGCTACCCTACCCCTAGCTTATAAATGTATGTTATTAGAGCGGCATGCGATCACAGGAAGGTACTTTCTTGTTTCATCCTTTTCAGTAGTCGGGTTGTGGTTTTTATACTTTTTATTTTCATACTTTTTAGAAACTGATTTTTCAGTAGATTTTATTTAAATTATTTTGGGGTTATAATTTTGTGGTAAAAAAATCGCAGTGCCACTTTATTTTTAATTTTTTTGTTGAGGTTTTATTGTTTTATATGTACCTAGGTAATATACCAAACTTATAAATACCTACTTACATAAAATGTTTGGCTCAAATTTTAGATATGATTTCTAATTATCTGGTGCATGCAAGCAAAGCTGACAATATACATATGTATATATATTTGAAATGTGCTAATTAAGCCCTTTCATTTGATGCCCAACACGGTATGATAAAAAAAAAATTAATTCATGACTTTGTCTGCTAGAGGGCGCCATATTCAATTTAATGTGACGTCACATAGCCTATAACCAGCAGACGATCAAGATATGCTTCCAACGATACCTCATTTCCTCCTTTATGATAAGAAGTTTAGAAGTTATGTGGGAACAGATAAACATACATACATATTTACATACATACATACCGGTCAAAATCATAACCCTCCTTTTTGCTTCGCCGTAGTCGGGTAAAAATTAACCTCAATTTTCAAATTAAAAACATATTAAGTATAAGGTGATTTAAAATTAGAATTTCGGGTTTAAGTAAGTATTTAAATTAGGGCCCTCGCCCACGGCGACTTTTTGTAGCGATGCAGTCGCGCGTTTAGCAAACGCGCGACAGCATCACTTCTAACGCGTGTTAGTCGCATTTGCAACGCGCTACTGCATCGCGATTGTATCGATACAAACGCGCGACCGCGTCGCGACAAAACGTCGAATATGACATTCTATAACAACTTTTGAATTTAAGATCATAATTTTTGAGTTGTTTGAATGTTGTTACATGATGTCCACAAAGTAATCTCTGGGTATTAAATGGATGCATCCAATATTGACGCTGCTTCCGTTGCCTATACGCTTCGGCTGCTTACGTAAAAGCAGTTTGCATCGCGACTGAATCTGGTCCCGTGGGCGCGGGCACACAGCTAGCGACTGCTTCGCGTCTGTATCGATGCTACGCGCGAGAGCATCGCGACTGCATCGCTACAAAAAATCGCCCGTGGGCGAGGGCCCTTAATCATACCAAAGCACTCAGTTTTTTAATGGCACTTATAATATGGCAACCACATGTAAGTAGGTTATTGGTACCTACATTTTCTGATCTATTCCAAAGTATCTGAAGAAAATGCGTGTAGGTAGGTACCTACCAAGTAGGTACGTACCTACATTTTTATCAAATACTTTTGAAACAGACCATACAATAAAATTAAATCTTAGAAATATTAATCAAGGGGCCATTCAAGTATTACGAAGCACTACAATCACTTTTTCGGATTTTCTACAAAATTTTGTCGATTTTGGTTTGAACACATATGGCAACCCTACTTGTCTATGCTTGAAAACGAAACCCTGAAGTGCCCTGAACTGCTGCTCATGAATCACAAACCAGATCACATTGAAAAATGAAATGAAATTAATTGAAATGTTTACGTAAGCATTGGGGGTAAGTTTTTTACTAAGTAAGCAAAGTGTCTTTTGCTGACGAGGGGGGGAGGGGTTAATAATTGCAAAAAATCTACTTACGGAATACTTGAACGGCCCTGATAATATAAGTTTTAATAATCTAATTTGTGATATGTACCTACTTTAATCCTATCTAAATAAATATTTGTTTTTGACGTGTTTTCGTTTTTCTTATCTTATTAGTTCTAATTCAACATTCTACAAGAAAATGAAAATCCCATCGACAATAAAACGCGACTTTAAACGGGATTTAAAGATTACAGAATGCCCAGTAATAATATTCAATAAAAGTATATGGTTCAAAGTTGATTGAGAAAATTTGACAGTTTCGGGTAGCTTGATATGCTGGCGGTTGTACATACGTGTATTTACATACAGACGCGAGCACATCAATTTATAAACTAATCTAATAAACTTTCTCTACCCAAAACTATCAAATTTTCCCAATCAACTTTGAACCTTATGTTTTAGCCATAAAGTTGAAAATCTATTAAAGATATTTGATAGATTGTAGTAGCTTGACTTGCTGGCGTCTGTAGTAATGTAACTGTTTCACCTACGACACAGTATAAAGACATACAGTACGAAGTCTTCATACAAACGGACGAAACGCGAGCTATACCTACGCGCCTCGACCACGGCATGAGCTCAGCATGCAGACAGTCGCGACTGTGCTGCAGTGACGAACGGACGGTGTGTTGTTTTTTTTAACAATAACCGCGCGATTTTTGCACTAAAAATAAGTTCAAGTACATATTTAATATGACGAGTAGGCTATATTGTGCTGTTTTTGGTTGCATGAATTCGTCAATAACGCATCCAGAGATAACTTTTTTTAGATTACATGGAAACTCTGAAAGGTAAGACTATAAAATAATTTTACTTACTTGTAGGTAGGTACATAATGTGTGTATTTTTAATGGATAAGTATTTCATTTTATCTCCCGAAAAAAAGATGTGTGGATGTGATAAATGAAGTGAATAGAGTAAAGGAAAGTGATAAACACGAGTGAGGTAGGTAGTTATAGGCGGTTCATGAATCATTAAACGGTAGGTACGCTTGTGTTAAAACCTCGGCGCATGTGTGTTTTGTTAGTTTGTATAATTCAAAGTAAAGACGTGGTTTTTATTATTAAAAATAGTTGTTTATTGTACTGTGTGTATGAATAATACTACAAAAAAATTGGTTGTCTGTAAAGTCGATTTACGGACGATAGTTTAACGTGACAACATCATAACAAAACATTAATGAAATGATTGCATACTTTTATGAATAAAATTAATTATTTTTATTGAATAACTGTTACTGTAATAAGAATAACTGTTTCATGAAATCATCATTCTTTGGACTTACATGGTCTTAGAGAGTTGTGTTGATGACTTTAATGATTATAATTCTGTAATAGTACATTACGATATTAGTGCGTTAAGATGTTATAACCAATACGCACGTATATCGTACGACGTTTTTTAACACATTTGCGAGGAAACAGAAAAAAAAACATTTCACAATACAAGTACAAAGAAAAGAAAATTTGAGAAAAATGGCGCGAGGATTATTTTCTGCCGTGGCTGCGTGAAAATGTTGGCAAAGACACTAGAGCATGCAGCCAAGTTTTTAAATTACCGAATAACTGTTTTTTTAATTTTAAATAAAATCAATCTGTGAATGCACACTTGCTTTCCCGCCATTTTAACAGCGCGCTAGCGCTGCCTACTGACTGGCGCCGCGCGGCGATTAGTTCGAAATTTGAATAGCAACAGCGCGCTGCTGCTCACTAGCTGGAGTCGTGCGGCGGCGATCAAAACAACACGCATTTTTATTAAACACTTCCTATTCAATTCACAAAGTATTTTATTTGTTTATATAAAATTATTTATGTACACACAGTAAAATACAATAACAAAACTAAATGGAAACACAAAGTAGGCAAATGTAATTAAAATACTGGAGGCGGGCAGCCCTATCGCATGTTTACGTACCGCGCGGCTGTAGGCATTTACATCAAGGTTACGGCCGAGTAACAATACTGTATTTCTTTATTCTGTGCCTACGAGTACAACCTACATATTAGTAATCTGTGCCTACAAGTGCGACAAAATGAGAAGCAGGACAAGTATGCTCTAGATAAACATGAATCTGAGGTAATATAAACGAGAAACAAGTGAGGAATAGACATTGTTGATTAAATACGGCAATTTAGTATTTTTTTTTAATACGACAAACCAGATTGCGACATACGACAGCTCAGATTTTCACGATAGCAACACTGCAGTTAACTGTCAAATTCATAGAACACTCGACAGTGGTGATATTAAAAGTCTGCAAGTGGCAGTTTTTGAAATACAGAAAATGCCAGTGCTGACTGTACATATGACTGTACAGCTTCTTTTATGAAAAGCACAGATTTACTATCGGTAACAGGGCAACTGTACATACAAACAGCGGCCACCACAAGAGGCAATAATAATATTATACTTACCTACATATTTTTTTTTAGATATTTTGCTGCAATCACTTACTGAACAAGTATTATTTTGTACTAATTCCTCCTTACTAAGTTTTGTGCAGACGCGCAGAGTCTCATCATGTGGTAATCTCTGTTTTCTAGAAATCAATGTTTTGTAAAACCAGTGCATCAAAGTCAAACGAATTTTATTATTTTCTAGGTTGGCAATCAATTTTATTTCGTTCAGAAGTAGTGGCCCTTTTATAACAAATTCAAATCTAGAAATATAATATTGACCCAATATAAAATATAAATTATGTGTGATTACTTATCATAATTTACTTTTAATCTCTTTAATCATAATTTCTAATTGTAAACTTTGAAATAATAACATCCAATAAAGTAGCACAAATAATTTTACTATACTAACCTCGTCTGGTTTTTCGAACGAAACATTTTCAAAAATAGAATCCAGTGTAACATTTGCGGCCGTTAAATGTTTTGAGTTCGTCAACCGGATTGTTGGAAGAAAAAAAAGTAATAATTTAGCTAATCTTTGTAGCTAGCTGATAGTTAAAATGATTAGTTTGTTATAATAAACAACAGCATCGGATTCTATAAAATACGTGTTCTCTATATTTAGAAATAACAATGGGAAGCAACACAAGTAAAGCAAATAATACTGAAGCACCAGCTCCAACTGCTGCTGCTACGATAAAGAATGAGTTGGACGTTTCAGACATTTGCAATAACTCTGATCCTCGATCCCCAACACCAGAAATCTCACGGACTCCGCTACAGGTGCGTTTACAAAATCATAGTTATGAATAATTCTTACCTAAAAATAACACGCGAGTTCCCTCTATTTGTTTTTTTTTGTTATCTTCGGAACGTCTAGCCTTTTTGACTTTGTCTCGTAATATCTTACTAATTTATTTTATTGCATTTTGGCTTTCAGAACAAGTCAACTGGTAAGCACAATATCACTAAAAACGTTGATCTGAGAAAGACTTTCGAAAATGGTAATGGCGAAGAAAAACTGATACACAACAATCCTATTCTTTCTGCTGTGATAAAGAACCATTTGCAGTCTTATGACCCGCGCTCCCCTACACAAGACTTTGAACGCACACCTATTATAATTTCAACAAAGACTGATGAAGCAGCTAATGAAAAGAAATTATTAAGACTACAAAGTGATAACTGTGCCAGTCCTGTGTTGAATGCTGAAACTGATGACAATTGCGACAGCTGCGCTGAAGCATGTGAAAAGAGCCCAGATTTAGTGGTATCCCGAAACTTGTGTGAGGGATTCTTTAACATAACTTTAGATGATACACTAAAAGAACCCGAAGAGCCATTGGGGTCATCCACAGCTTCTCATGAAGCATTAGAAAACAACATTACGAGCGAAGGTCAACAAAAATTTTTGGAAACAAACTTTGAGTATGTAGAAAATGAGGATAAATTTGAAGATAGTGAAGAAAATATGAACTTTGTTGGAGATACTGATACTATAAATGATGATGAGGATAATGGCCCAGTATTTCAGATCCTTGATGATGACCCTCGGTCACCATCAATAGGTATTGAGAGGACACCTATTGTTATAGCTAAAACTGAAGAGGATTCAAATGTTGAAACTATGTCAGATGATACTTTGATCAAAGTATTGCAGAGCACCAATGCAGAACTACGCCAAACTGGTGCCAAGACAGACAATAATGTTGAGGGGCTACTCATATATGAAGATGAAGCAACTGATCTGAATGAGACGCCGAAGAAGTCGAAGTCTGCAAGTAATAGTGGCTCTAGAACACCACTGTCATGTATGAAGAACAAGGGAGATGTTGGACACACACGATCTAAATCAGCCAACACCTTGTATGATCCCAAAACCCAGAAGGTTGGTACTAAAATTCCTAAAAGAGTGTCACATATTCCACGATTGAAGTGTTTGTCAAAGCAGCCGAACTTGGTACCTGTAGAGAGTAGCGTTTCTTTGAAAAATATTTCTAAAGCTGCAGCATTAGGTGGAGATTGTGAGAATACTCCTCCCCATTCACATCGCGATCGCTGGGACAAAGACAGCAGCGTTGTACTTTGAAATTGATTTAGGGTAACCAACAACAGTAAGTGTGCTGTAGGATATTCTTAAAACTTGGAAATTGTTTTATATTTACTATTATGTTTATTGTGAAATGTGACTTTTGAATAACATTGCTCAGAATGAATAATTTCTTGTACTGACATCATGCTTTGCTTTATTGTTTGAAATTATTAACAATTGTTATTGTCTTCAATAAGCAATTCTTGACCCTCAATAAAATAAACATAATTCATATTGTTATCTTTTTCCTAGCAGTAATTATATTGATAGACTTGAAAATCAATATTTTTCAGTTAGATCATATTAATATCTACCTATTGCCCCTGGTAATCCCACAAATTCTCATTGTTACTTGCAATGCAAATATCGGTAATATACATTCTAAATAAACAAAGAAATTTAGTCAAACACCAAGAAAATTAAGAGTTCGAATTCGGATTGCTTCAGAAATATAACACTAGTCAATAACATGTACCTAACATAGTTAAAACTGCAATCACAGTCTACACATTGAATTTATATGGTAGGAAGTATGGCACAGCTTTGCAGACCGCTAATTACATTTACAGGATTTGATAGCAACAGAATAAAAGGCATAATCCAGTCAAATCAAAACAAGAATTTATTTCAATCATTTTATTTTCTATACTGACAACACTTAATACATACAATCTGCGTTAAATATTGCAAACGCAAAACATCTTTTGGAGTAAATAGGCAAGTTAATAAATAATAAAAATTATGCAAATCACAATCATGTATAGAGCAGTACAGCATTGCTAGCTTTTTGGAATGGTTTAAAATTGAATACCAAAAATGGAGATGGCTACTGGTTAGATAGTTATACAAAAATAAGCCCCATAAAAATATAACACCATTGTAGAATGTAACTCCTCACAAAGTCCATAAAGAAAAATGTTCATATGCAGACTTTTCAAAATTGTAGGTACCTACATACATCATATCGCATTTCGAGATGTTACATTCTAACCGACGAGTACATATTTTAATTAGATTAGCAATAATACTAACATATATATAAATTGAGTAGAATCTTTCAGCGCCCGGTTCCTTTAGAATCCTCGAAGAACAGCTAAAAGCAAAAATAAATTAGAATAATGTTATTAATCATGAATAAATATTATAAAAATCAACAACTGGACAGTAACAAGCCAACTACACAATTTTAAATTTAGTAAATGAACTGCCTTACTATACAAATAATAATATTATTTTATGCCTACACATCAAGAATTATGAGGTCTAAGATCTATTACAAGAACTTGAATGCTAATTTAATTATGATACATTGAGAGAGAAAAAGGAAATGCTAAATCTTAGGGATCTCTCGCACTAATAGTTCAAGTTCGACTCTACTGGCCGCATGACGCCAGATGTTCTACGATTTATTCAATCGCGCACTTGGTCGCTTCTTCTTAGCGTATCGATAGCAATCTAAATGGACTCGGCCCAGAATTCAGCTACTTGTTTGGCGCCATCACCAGCGTTCACCAGTTCCTGTAACGTGCAGCTAACAGGACACGATATTAAGTATCCCATCGTTTGTGGAACAGCACCACATTTACACCCCAAGGCGGGGTCGCCTATGAATCTCCACCTGAACAGGTTTTCCTTGCTTCCTAACCTAACCTGGGTCCGGGGTCTGTTTAAAGACTTCCACTTACTCAAGGTAACTCATGTCCAGGTGGGAAGTCTTCAGCGGGTGGGACGAACGGTTTGGGTAAGGAAGCACTGTCTCGGCTTCAGTCTCTCTTGTTATGGTTCGCCAGTGAGTGGAACGAAACACTTTAAAAAACTGTTTCGGCTTTTCAGCCTTTGTGGTACAAGGATGTCGAGCAAAGGGTGTTGTGTGTCGGAGACCATTTTGGCTCTTTCGCTGGAGCCTGCCACCGCTCTGCGAACCACTGGTAGCGCTATTTTTTTTTGTACTGGGGTTGAGTTTCATAGAACATCTGCGGAGTAATTGCGTAATAGACATACAATGGCAATCGATGCCAATGCCTTTCATTTTTACAGTTCAGCTACATTCATAGCGTTATTTACGTTGTTGTGCAGACGAATACTTGGTTGACTGGTAGAGAATGCCTAAGGCATTAAGTTCGCCTTTGTACCTTTTTGTGCGAAAAGTTAAATAAATAAATTTTTCAAACCTATGAAGATGGATGGATTGAAAGATGGACCTGCTGGTCTAACGCGGCCAGCAGTCTTGGACTTGAGTGCACAAGATCCCTTATTAGTGCAATATTGTTACATCCGAAACTATTAAATATTTTCTAAGTACACGTAATAACGCAATACAATTGCAAAATTGTTTACTTATAATAAGTTGCCCAAATTGTACAAAAATTTGGCACGAAAACTGGTAGGTCTAGAAGAAAAAAAAAACACTAATGGTAGACTTACATATAATTTAATTACTAAAATAAAATCTTTTGTTTGATTTTTAAAGATTGCAACTGTATTTTTAATTTATTAGTTAAGGTAGGCTTTTATTATGGAATGTCTTGTAAGCCATATATATCACATTGAAGTATAACAACGACAAAAACTATATACCTAGTCAAGACTCGAGTGCAAAATCATCTCAAAATATGGCTAGGAATGTTTTTGGTCAGAGATTCTTTTAGATTTAGATCAACATGTCGGATCAATACGATAAACGTTTTCGTGCCTCGTCCTAGGGTATTTATTTGTCGATTACATTATTGATAGTTGCCACCGGGGGCGTGACAATTGATATAAAACCAAGCATAATAATTAAAGTGTTTTAAATTAAATGCATACCGTCAATATTTTAGATAACACACGACATTTGATATTAGTATTATAAATAACATACTAAATAAATTTGAACTACATAATTAACACTTAACTAAATGGTAAAGCTTAGACTAGGTTGTTTAAAGTCCAAAGTAGTACACAACATTTTACTCCATTATGCAAGGACAACATACAGGAAAGCTTGAAGTCCACTGTAAATACTTTAAATTCCATACTATAGTAACCATAATTTTACTCAATTTGGAATCTTACAAAATATTGTGTACTCTACAATAGGTTACCTATTATATAAATCCTACAAGAGATAATGTTCAAAATTGAAACATTTAAAGCTTTTAGAAGCTTCGATACGATTGAGACATAGTTTTTACATAAATATTATGCTTTTTACTCATTGAAATGAGTCAAGACGCGGAAATTATTGACCATTTGCAAAAACACACACTGCTTTACGTGATTCATTGTTTTCTAACATTTAAAACATCTAATAAACTCGAACAACAATCAATAAGCAATTTCTAAACACCTAATATCAGTTTGAATCCCTTGAAATTCACCATTTTATGGTTTTACAATACTGTGTACTTAAATATTTAATAGGAGGTAGTTTCTCATAGATTTGATTTTAAACCATGATACAATATGTATATGCTTATGTTTATTGGGGCCATTTTTCAGTGTTAAACACACAACTAACTAACACCAATATTTTCAAAATATCAAAAACAGAGAATTCATTTATGCTCATCTAATGTATCCCAGGGATAATATCATGCTTCATGCACAGGCTGTTCACTTTTCTTCTTCATCTTTCTTGTCCTTGATATCTGTTGAATAATGTTAGTGAAGTTATTAACACACCTTATTAATATTAAACTCAAACCAAAGGTATTATGGATCATAATATTATAAATATTATAAACAATAATAATTATATTTGGATGGGTATTTCGATAGGTTCCGCCAAAACAGGGGAACCTAAAAAGGCCAATTTGGCAGAATCATAAAGGGATAACATTATGAATCATAATTGACAGTTAACTGTTAAGTTACTTGTCTCAAATCCCATTAGTGAAGGATTTTTCAGTTATTTTTTTGTCTGTGCTCAAAAACCAATCAATCAATCCCAATCTCTTTGATTATACTTACGTAGTGCAACGAAAAAAAGAAAAACACGGACTGTCTTCGCCATATTATAATTCATAATGTTATCCTTTTATGATTCAGCCAAAGTGGCCTTTTTTAGCCCCCTGGAAGGAGGACGCGCGGGCTCGCGAAAAATGGAAGGAGTGGGGGGAGGCCTTTGCCCAGGAGCGGGACAGGGTAGATTAGTAAAAACAAATGATATAAAAATAATTTAAAATAAACCATGCAAGAATTGAATGGTTATTTTGTAAGTGAAATAATGTGTGTGTGTGCGTGTGTATGTGTGTGTGGGGTGTGTGTATGTGTGTGAGGGAGGGAGGGTGCGTGTGTGAGTGAGTGAGGGTGTGTGTATGTGTGTGAGGGAGGGTGTGGGTGTGTGTGTGTGTGCGCAGTGCAATTATAGATTGTTATTGTAATACCTATGAAGATGAAACCTAGCTATTGTTCCATTATTATGTTTAAATGTATATAAATAATAACTGTAGTAATACTTTTTGCTGATAAGTTTGTTCTGTAATTTAGTTATTAAGAATTGTTTTATATTATAGTATGTGATAGTAAAGTGCTTTCATATCTTTAACTACTATCAGTGTTCTTCTTTATCAAAGAAAGGTTAATTGATAAAGCATTCAAAGTGCTTTTTTTAGATATGTTATTGATTATTCTGATTACTTATGTTTTGATAACTTTGACAGATGCAGCATGATTATTTAAAAAAATACCTAGAGCACAAAAATTATCAAGAAAATTGTTTCAGAGAATTCCATCTACAAGTTTTCAAACTCTCCAAGTGGTCTCATACACAACACAAACAAAAAGGCAAATAAACAAAACATCACACATAACTGAACAACATGCTAATTCAATCTTATTTACGTTATGCTATTATTAGTTGTTTTCGAGAGGATCAATTAACAAATAACATAAAGAGAATACACAAACCTCGCTCTTTCTCCTCCGTATTATGAGAAATAAATTCACGCAGCTCTGAGTATGCCTTGTCCAAATTGTCATTGAGAATAATAATGTGGAAGTTCCCTGGCTCCTGACCTGAAATCATTGCATCAGATGGCTGTGTTATATTTGTAACACTGATTGTAAACATCCATTATTTAATTTATAATAACATGAGTTGCGTAAGCAACACAAATGCTATTCTTGAATACAATCCTATAACCATGCTATTATTAGTAACTGAAACCATTTATTGATTAAAGTGGGGGGATGTATTTTGAGAATACACTAGAATACAAGGGTTTTGAAGTAGACAAAGTTTGATAAAATGATAAGTAGATATAGCTTATATATTTAATTACTGAAGATGTTTATAAAATAAATGTTTAAAATTGTAATTCCCCATATTGGTGCAATGAAAAACCCCCATCTTTTTAACAATAAACTTTTCATAAATATTATTTATAACTGAAATATGTAAAAACTAGGGATGCATCCGATACCGATACCGATATATCGGCGATACTTCAGGTTTGCCGATATATCGGTATCGGCGATATTTTTATGGCCGATTCAACGATACTTTTCAAATTTCGCGCTTTAAAAATGTAATGTAAACGCGCGTGTTGTCAAATAAGATTAAGAATTACATATCGTAATTGTTTGTGTATTATATGTCATTTTTATAACTAGTCGTTTGAGTCAAATAAAAAAAATAGTAGTCATATCAACTTCAAAACACAAAAGTGCTACATGGAATCACTTTGAAATTTCGACAATTGATAATTCCATAAAAATCTTATAAATGTTAATTTTGATTACTAAAACTATTAATTAATTGTGTTTTACTTAATCTACCTTCCTTTTTTAATTCAGTAAGCGTATCGGTATCGGTATCGGTATCGCCGATATTTTTATAAGAGTATCGGTATCGGTATCGTATCGGCAAAAAGGCGTATCGCGGCATCCCTAGTAAAAACCAATAAAAAAACAATGAAAAAATAATAATAGCAGTAGTAAGTATTTGAAAAATATTGTTATAAAAAAACCACTCACCAAATATGATTTCCTTGCGAGCTGTCTCCAACCTCTTCTTCAAAGCCTCTTCCTGCTCAGTATTGCGGGCACGCAGTCGCCTCTCCAACTCCTCAATGGAAGGTGGCATCACAAACACCAACAGCGGATTGAGATCAGTTTTCTTCACTTGCTTGACTCCCTCAATCTCAATGTCTAGGACACAGATCCTTCCTGAGCACCGTACATCATTTACAGCTTGTTTACTGAAAGTTTCAAAATAACTTTTGTTATTAGGTCACATAAAAAATATTTGGGTTTGTAGGCACTGTGTTTTGGCTTCTAGTAATCAATTAGAATAGGACCTTGAAGATGATTTTGCTAAGATACTGAGGAATTATTGAGATATTAGCAGTAAATGCATTAAACAAAACAATGGCTTTATGAATAAGAACACCTCATTATTGGCAAGATGCCAATGTGCCCCAAACAACAAGCACATGGTCAAATAAAATTCTTCACAAAACACATTTACTTGCCTGGTTCCATACATGTTGCCACTGAAACATGCGGTTTCTAAGAACTCTCCTCTTGCTACAGCGGCAGTCATGTCATCTTTGTTTGTAAAGTGGTAATGCACACCATTTTTCTCGCCTGGACGTGGACCTCTTGTAGTATGCGACACACTAAACCCGAATTTATCCGGGAACTCTTTCAGAAGGCGCTTTAACAACGTACTCTTGCCCGACCCCGAAGGTCCGCACAGCACCAAAGGACGAGGACCTTTCTGCACCATTTTCGAGAAAACTATGGACAAATAAATAACGTTACAAAAGCCGCATAGGTTAATAATGCATGGATACGTAATAAAATATCTTACATTTTATTAAAATCGTCGTGGAAAATTTTATAGAACTTAGTAACTTAGAACTCCGTGAGGAAAATCGACCCGGTAATAATTTAATAATGGTACAAAATCAGCGAACGACACACTCTGACACTCATTTAACGCGCAGCGAGTACTGTCAGATGTCAAACACAAAGAAGGATGTGGGATTGTGGGTGGAAACAGTGTTGCCAACTGCTATTGTAAGAAATGCACTAAACAAACCCTAAAATGCACTAGATTTGTGCAAATTTTGATAAAAGAGCACCAAAGATAATATCAACCAAAAAAAAAAAAAAGTTTTTATTGAGAATATTTAAGTTGTACAAAATTAGATCATCGTCCGAATCAGAGTAGGAATCTTGGTCTAAATTCACGGTTGCTGTGGTGGCTGTTTGAGAAGTTGAGGGACCAGGAGTTGATGAGGGCCCAGGAATTGATTGTTGGAGTTTAAACTGTTTCGAACCGACTTTTTCAAGAACTTCCTTTGGAATATCATCATTGTAGCAAGTTTTATTTGATGCTCGTAGCCCATATCGAATATATAATATTGAATTAAGTGTGTGAAGACTCATTCGATTTCGTTGCTTTATTTTTATTATGTTCATCTGGTTAAATACTCTCAACATCGGCATTTGAATGTGGTAATACTAAAACCAGCAAAGCAAAATCAACTAATTCTTGGAAAGGGTTATTCATTCCAGCATCTTTGTAATGACATACTTCAAGCCAAAACTTGACAGTGTCATTGCTGTGAATCCATTTCTAAATGTGTATATTCCGCCACTGATTAATTATCTTATCGATTTCATCTGCAGCTCGGACATCCTTGTTCCACACTCCACCACAGATTAGATATTAGTAGCTTGTTTTAACCAACGTGTGTGATAAATTGCAGACTTTAAAAATGCACTAGTTATGGCACTAGGCACTGTTACGGAATTTTGAGCGCTAAAACATCAAAAAATGCACCAGATCTAGTGCCGAAAGCACTAAGTTGGCAACACTGGAAAATGTCTCTCTGAAGATTATGGAGAACGAAACGACAATGTGACCAACTAAAGCCAGATGACACACTTGGCATTTTCCGCAAGGAGCGCGTATACAGAGTGGGCAACGGCAACGTCGCAAACAGCTGTCAAATATTTCCCTGTTTTGATTAATTTGTCAATATTACTGTATGAAAATAAGAAATATGGCTAACTAATGAACTAGAATATTAATAATGAATTGCAATTAAAACACTGAATTTGATGTTGTAACCGTTTTAGGTGTAAAAAAGGCATTTGTAAAGTTTCCAAATACTTTTTTACATCTAAAACTAAATATTCGGTGTTACGATATTAATTATTGCATTTCATAATCAATATTCTAGTTCTGATAACATCACCAAACTGCGATCCCCAACCCGCATGCCCAGCGTGGGGATTATGGGCATGACCCCTCAATGATAAGACAAGCCAGAAAATGGCCCCCAGTTCCCGGCCGCCTCGCTATCCCTGGTCATGGTAGCGGCCATGGTAACGGCGGGGCAGGGGGTGCTAAGAATCCCCGGGCTACATTAGGCTACCAAAAAAACAAAAATATGACCCTGGCTACGTATAACGGACGCACTCTGAGGCTTGACCACCATCTAGCGCAGTTGGAAGTGGAGTTAGAGAACATTAAATGGCATGTTCTGGGGTTATGCGAAGTCCGTAGAGAGGGGGAGGACACCGTAACCTTAGACTCGGGCCATCTTCTCTACTTTCGCGAGGGTGATAAAACATCCCAGGGTGGCGTAGGTTTCCTCGTCAACAAGGCCCTCTCAAACAACGTCCAAGAAATCTCCAGTGTGTCGACCAGGGTAGCGTACCTGATCCTTCGGCTGTCCAAGCGGTACAGCTTGAAGGTAATTCAGGTTTACGCACCGACCTCGGCGCACTCGGATGATGAAGTGGAGGATATGTATGATGACATATCCAAAGCCTTACACAACACCACTAAGGCTCACTTCAACGTTGTTATGGGGGACTTTAACGGCAAGGTGGGAACCCGGACTGGCAACGAATCCCGAGTAGGCCCGCATGGTTATGGAGTTAGGAACCACAGGGGGCAAATGCTTGTCAACTTCCTTGAGAGGGAGGAGCTGTTCTTAATGAACTCCTTCTTTAAGAAGCAGCCCCAAAGGAAGTGGACGTGGCGAAGCCCCGACTCTGTGACTAAAAATGAGATCGACTTCATCATGACGGATAGTAAGCATATATTCAGAGATGTCTCAGTGATCAACAGGTTTAATACCGGATCTGATCACCGACTCCTCCGAGGCTCTCTGAATATCAATCTGAAGCTTGAAAGAAACCGTCTGATGAAGTCCACGCTCCGACCTAACCCAATGCAAATCATGGCGGGCACCGAGAAGTTCCAGCAGCTTCTCGGGAATAGATTTGCTGCCTTGGATCCCACTGATGACGCTGACGAGACCCTACACAATCTGGTCGAAACTATGAGAGACGAGGGCATCAAGTTCTGCCAAAAGCAGCGTACTGGCAAGAAATCCAAACTCTCGGATGCGACTCTCGGGCTGATGACAAAAAGACGGGAAACCACCCAAACGACTTCGTCAGACAGGTCAGACCTGAACAAGCGAATTGCGAAGATGGTACGGCGCGACCTTCGGAGCTCCAACACACGCCTCATTGAAGAGGCAATAGAGCGAAACCGAGGTTCCAAAGTATTCACTCAGCAGCTTGGCAGGAGCCACCTGACGAAGCTCAAAACGCACGACGGGAGGACCGTTTTGTCGAAACCGGAGATCTTCACCGAGATAGAGGATTTCTATGGCCGATTATACGCTGCACATGCCCTTCGTCCCCAACGAGACGGCCAAGATTCCAGAGCCACCCTGACACGCCACTATACCGACGAACTGCCTGACATCAGTCAAGACGAGATCGTGCTAGCTCTGAGGCAGCTTAAAAATGGAAAAGCCCCCGGTGAGGACGGAATAACATCAGAGCTTTTGAAAGCCGGAGGAGCTCCTGTTATACAGGAACTACAGAATCTCTTCAACACCGTCCTTCACAGTGGGAGAACTCCAAAGGCGTGGAGCGGGAGTTTGGTGGTGCTCTTTTTTAAGAAGGGAGATAAAACCCTCCTTAAAAATTACAGACCCATCTCGCTTCTGAGCCACGTCTATAAGCTGTTCTCACGAGTGGTCACGAATCGTCTCGCCAGGAGACTCGACGAGTTCCAGCCACCGGAACAGGCCGGGTTTCGCGGAGGATACGGAACCATAGACCACATACACACAGTGCGGCAGATTATACAGAAGTCCGAAGAGTATAATCAGCCCCTGTGTCTGGCCTTTGTGGACTATGAGAAGGCCTTTGACTCTGTCGAAACCTGGGCTGTTCTGGAATCTTTACAGCGATGCCAAGTAGACTATCGTTATATCGAGGTGCTGAGATGTCTCTACGACGCCGCCACCATGTGTGTCCAAGTACAGGACCAGCAGTCCAAACCCATCCAACTGCGCAGAGGGGTGAGACAGGGGGATGTCATATCCCCGAAACTGTTCACGAGCGCATTGGAAGATATGTTTAAGACGCTGGACTGGAAAGGTAAGGGCATCAACATAAACGGCGATTACATCTCACACCTGCGATTCGCTGATGACATAGTCTTGATGGCGGAGTCGCTGGAGGAGCTAACCCAGATGCTGGACGGCCTAGCTTCAGCCTCGCGACACATCGGTCTCGGCATGAATTTGGATAAAACCAAAGTCATGATCAATGGCCTCATTGACCCGGGACCGGTCGTCGTGCACGGCCACCCTCTCGAAATTGTTTCCGAATACACTTACCTCGGGCAAATTCTGCAGTTAGGTAAAAACAATTTTGAGAGGGAGGCCAAGAGAAGGATCCAGCTAGGCTGGGCAGCGTTTGGGAAACTACGTCGAGTCTTCTCGTCATCTATACCGCAGTGCTTGAAAACGAAAGTTTTTAATCAGTGCGTCCTACCCGTCATGACCTACGGGGCTGAAACGTGGACACTCACGATAAGGCTGGTCCACCAGTTCAAAGTCGCTCAGCGAGCTATGGAAAGAGCTATGCTCGGAGTCTCTCTGAAGGATAGGATCCGTAACGAATGCATCCGACAGAGAACGAAAGTTATCGACATAGCTCAAAGAATTAGCAAGCTGAAGTGGCAGTGGGCCGGCCATATCTCGCGAAGAACCGACAACCGCTGGGGTAAACGAGTTCTTGAGTGGAGACCGCGCCTCGGCAAACGTAGTGTAGGACGCCCTCCGGCCAGGTGGGATGACGATCTGCGAAAGACTGCAGGCAGATGCTGGATGCGTCAAGCTGAAGACAGGGCGCTATGGCGCTCATTAGGGGAGGCCTATGTCCAGCAGTGGACTGCTATAGGCTGATGATGATGATTCTAGTTCATTAGTTAGCCATATTTCTTATTTTCATACAGTAATATTGAAAAATTAATATAAATAGCGAAATATTTGACAGCTATTTGCGACATTGCCCACTTTCTGTATAAACGCTCTTATGTCCATAGCTTTTTCCCAACGAAGTTGGGGTCGGCTTCCAGTCTAACAGAATGCAGCTGAATACACCAGTATTTGATATGTAACAAAAAAAACTTTATAACAAAATAAAAGAACCGACTTCCAAAAAAAAAAAACACTACAAAGTGAAAAATAACTTTAATTTCGAAATTCGGTGTCGTTGGTTCTGTGTGTTGGTTTTTTGACACCGACTTTCAAACTTAAAGTTATTTTTCACTTAGTAGTGTTTTTTTTGGAAGTCGGTTGTTTTTTTTTTTGTAAAAAGTTTTTATTTTTCACTTATTAACCGACTTCAAAAAAGGAGAAGGTTCTCAATTCGATTGTTTATATATTTTTTTTTGTTGTACAGACGCCAGCACATCAAGCTACTACAATCTGTCAAATTTCTTTAATAGATTTGCAACTTTATCGCTAAAGCATAAGGTTCATAGTTGATTGGGAAAATTTGACAGTTTCGGGTAGGTTGATGTGCAGGCATCTGTACCTACCAACCCCAAATAAATGTATTTAAGGGGGAAGCGCTAAGGTAGCCCGCGAAATTCATATTCTCTTACGTTTTTTGCAATTTGCTGGTCAGTATTAAGTTGTACGTCGATCAAAATATGATTCGCGGCCGTAACAAATATAATATGTATTTACAGAATTATAATCATTAAAGTCATCAACACAACTCTCTAAGACCACGTAAGTCCAAAGAATAACTGTTTCATGAAATCATCATTCTTTGGAGTTACGTGGTCTTAGAGAATTGTTTTGATGTGTGCAAATATGTATTTACAGAATCATAATCATTAGAATCAGTAATACAACTTGTTAGGTTAGTATAATCCCAAAATGTCAAGATTTCATAGAATGGTCATTCTTTGGGATTACTTGGTCTTAGAGAGTTGTGTTGATGACTTTAATGATTATAATTCTGTAAATACATATTGGTTACGGCCGCGAATCATATACATATTGTGAAGAACACTCGGGAAGGCCACTTCAAATAACAACGTCAGTTATCGTTTTCACTATTTGGTTTTATTTTTCACAATCACACACGTTAAAGTATTTTCACACTCACACACGTTAAAGTATTTTCACACTTGATCGAGCACTGAACAGTTTTATAAAGTTAGAGACAACCATTCAGCTGGACTGCTGTCGAACGAATGTCCCCTCGCTATTCCATAACTCCCCACTATAACTCCCACTCTTGCTCCCCCTATTTTTCCGCTAAGGTGGTAATTTAACGTGCGAGTCAATACAACTACTTTTAAAGTGTAACAGCTCGGCCATCCGTTCCACAACGAGTCCCATCGTTGGATGTTTTTAATTTTGAGAATACAACCAATAAACATTGTGTATAAGTTATGAGGTAACAATCATTAATAAATCATTTTTAATTATTAGCTTATCAATCATGAAAATCTATTCAGTTAAAATAACAATCATAATTCTTCGCTTGAACAATAATCACAAAATATCTCCTACAATTATGACTTAAAACTAGAATTATAACAATATTGAAGAATCGCTTATAATAACTTAATCATACCAATTTTACATAACACTTGACTCAAGTCTTTATATACCACCAGTCCATGACCTTGACCGGGGCCTTATGAATCATAACATAATATGTTATGACTCTTAAATATTATATATTGGTCGGTTACCTTGACCAATACCAGTCCATGACCTTGACTGGGCCTTTAAGAATCATAACATATATATTGGTCGGTTACCTTGACCAATACCAGTCCATGACCTTGACTGGGGCCTTATGAATCATAACATAACATGTTATGATTCTTAAATATTATATATTGGTCGGTTACCTTGACCAATACCAGTCCATGACCTTGACTGGGCCTTTAAGAATCATAACACATATATTGGTCGGTTACCTTGACCAATACCAGTCCATGACCTTGACTGGGGCCTTAAAAAAAATCATAACATATACATTGGTCGGTTACCTTGACCAACGTATAATGTGTCTTTTTGGCATCATCGTCAAAATTTCGTACTGTTACTCAATTTAACACATGGTTCATGACTTTGACCAATGACTTCACGTTTTACCTACAACCAGTCCATGACCTTGACTGGGATCTTTAAGCGTCATAACGTATATATTGGCCTGTTACCTTGACCAACATATACGTATCTTTTGGAGACACAATGAACCATGACACAGTCATTGTGAATCCCATTAAATGAATTATGTACTTTAAAAACATCGCATTTTCATATCCTTTTACTAACTTTTATACTTTATTCATCTTTCTCACTATCTTCGTTCTCACTACCTTCGTCCTTTTCACTACTTTCATCTTTCTCGCTACATTTGTCTTTCTCGCTAATTTCACCTGTCACGCTACATTCATCCTTCTCATTACTTTCATCATCACTTGTTAATTCATTAGAATCAGAAGCCGGATCACTAAAACTAAGCCACGGAAATATCTTGTCTAGAGATACTATAGCTTCATAACGTCTACCTCTTTTCGTAAGAGGGGTATCCTCGATAACGAACCTATCATTAGGAAGGACTTTTTTGATTCTATAGGGTCCTCTACATTTAGCCTCCAATTTCTTTGATTGACCCTCTATACCCGTAATTGCTCTAATCACCTTTACAAGATCTCCGACACTAAAAGAAACACCTTTTTTTCTCTTTTTGTCAAATCTTTCTTTATCTTTATTTTGTTGTTCCTTTATCAATTGTTCAACCTCCGACCTAATTTTTGATAAATTATTTTCCGAAGTTGGGGGCAGAATATCAGAGACGATTTCATTCAATTTACCTTGAGATGGGTTTAAAATATTTATACCGAACAATAGTTCTGAGGGGGTCTTTTTGGTAGTGGAATGTGGAGTTGTATTAATTCCTAACTGTATGTTTGCCAAGTGTTCATCCCAACAGCCGTTAGGTTTATCGTGGTTCATGGCTCCTAACGCTGCTAATATAGTTCGGTTGTAACGCTCTACCTGTCCGTTTGCACGCGGTGTAGCGACGGCGTTATAAATATGTTTAATACCACTAGCCTTTATAAAATCTTTGAAAGTTTTACTTGTAAAGCTACTTCCCTGGTCCGTAATAAGTCTACTAGGTTGTACCAAAGTAACTAACATGTTCACGAAATACTCTTATGCTGGTGGCAGATTTTGTATTCCGAACCGCCGTTAAATTAATGTACTTCGTGAATGCATCGATAATTATTAATATATATGTATTCCCACGCTTTGTTCTAATAAACGGCCCTAAGTGATCAGCATGTATTGTGTGAAATGGTTTGCCGACCTTAGGGATTGGATGTAACTCGCCAGCCTTTGCACCACTAGGTAGTTTATGATGAGCACATTCCATACATGCCGAAACATATTTCTTCACATAGCGTCGCATCTTGGGGAACCAATATAACGATGATATACGCTCTAGAGTTTTTTCGAAGGCAAAATGCCCGACATCGTCGTGGTTATTTCTTAAAATCTGCCACCGAGCACCTTTGGGTACAACCCAACGTAAATTGTCTTTGTCAATTATCCGATAAATTCGTCCGTTTTTATTTTTATAATTATTATGTATATCTGCCATCTCTTTAGTCTTGGGATCATTTAAAATTACAGAAATACGTTTAATCTCATCATCGGCTTGTTGGACAGTAGCTATCCAGTCTTCTGAATTAATAGCAAGGACATCCAATATATTATTATCATTATAACCACGATCACTCTCGATGGGGGCCCTACTTAGAGCATCGACATGCGCCATTTTATCACCTGACCTAAACTCGATTTCGCAGTCAAACTCCTGGAACTGTACCCACCATCGAGCAATACGTGGTATCAAGTCGCGCTTGGTCAATGTTGTGCGCAGGGCATTGCAATCAGTGACGATTTTGAATTTTATACCTAATTAATAGGTATACCCGGAACTTGCTCAGTGAAGAAATAACAGCAAGGGTTTCAAGCTCAAAAGAGTGTAATTTTTGTTCGTCAACGGTGGTTTGTCTACTATAATAAGCCACCGGCTGCAGAGAACCAGCCTCACCCATTTGCAACAGAATACCAGCGACACCTGATTTACTAGCATCAGTATGAAGCTGTGTCTCTGCATCCGGTCTATACAATGCCAAAACAGGGCGTTCTATTAAACGTTTCTTTAATTGCACAAACGCATCCGACTCTTCCTTGCTCCATTTCCACATCTGATTTTTTTTAAGAGGCCCGTCAAGGGACGTGCTATGGTAGCAAAACCTCGGACAAACCTTCTAAAGAAGCTTGCCAACCCAAGAAATCTCCTAACCTCGTGTATATTTTTGGGTACGGGAAATTTTGACACGGCTTCTATCTTAGATGAGCCTGGTCTAATGCCAAATTGACTAACTTCAAACCCCAAATAATCTATTTTATTATAGAAAAAGTTACACTTGCTCATTTTTAATGTTAAACCACCTTCTCTTAGTAATTTTAATACTTCCTCTAGCCTCGTAATACCTTCTTCAAATGAACTAGCTGGGATTAATACATCGTCCATAAATATAAGTGCGTACTTCGCTTGTGATTTTTGTAATATTTTGTTAACAGTGCGTTGGAAAACGGAAGGTGCATTTACTAAGCCGAAAGGCATCCTATTATACTCATATTGCCCATCAGGCGTTACAAAAGCTGTTTTGTCGCGGGAATTTTCGGCAATAGGAATCTGATAGTACCCTGAATACATATCTAATGTGATAAATAGATTACTACCAGCTAACATGTCTAGTTGGTCCTCTATCCTAGGTAGAGGGTAGTGCTCTCGAATGGTTTTTCTATTAAGAGCGCGATAGTCCACGCATAACCGCTTCTCACCAGACTTTTTATTAACCAATACGATAGGGCTTGCGTATGGGGAATTGGACTCTCTAATAATATTTGCGTCTAACATCTCTTGAACCATTGTACGTACGTGTCCGCGTTCTGTTTGTGACAGTCGATATGGGCGATAGACAACTGGTTCGGAATCTTTGAGATTAATCACCATTTCAGTTATTGTAGTAAACCCTAAGTCCTTTAAATTGGAAGAAAAGCAGTCTTTATATTTGTCTAATAATTGTTTTAGAATTTCTACTTGTTCAGACGTAATACTATCCCCACACTTAAATGGTGATTCATCCAAGTTTCCTTCATGGAACTCCTGAACAGTTTTAATTTGCAGGCATCTGTCTACATTATGACCACGTGTTACTAACTCGTCCTTTCGAATAACTATATTTTTATTGGTAATATTTTGTATAAGGATATTCCCAAGACCCTGCTTCAATTCATATTCGCCAGGCAATAAATAATGTTCTGAACCGGGATATCCTCTAAACGAACCAAACCATGAATATAAATTTGACCGGTATACTCATACGGGTACTTTACGGGGATTACTCTAAGATCACCCGGCGCGATATTTGTATTAGAGAGACTAACTAGAGGAAATTTGACGCTGTCACTGACTGGAGTTTCAACTTTTTGAAATATAACATCAGTGGCAGTCTTAATAATTCTTATAGATGGTCTTTCCGTGTATGTGTGCCCCAGTAATACAGGGACATTTATAAGTTCATCAGCAACTACTAGTATTTCCACATCGTTTTGCACAACTCCCTGAATCTCAATAGTTACATAAGCTAAACCTAATGGTTGATATGGCACATTACCGAGACCCTTAAGCAATGGTGTTTTTACAGTTTGCCATTTTATTCCTAATTTACAAGCGTCACTATGCCGGATTAGGGTGCCATCACTTCCGAGGTCAACATGACATTCTGTAATGCAGTCATTTAACTTTATCGGCATCTTATATTTATAATTTGACTGTCGAATATTATTATTAATTTGCATCACAGTTTTAGTCAAAACTTCGGAAGCGTCACTCTTATCCTTTTTATTTGGACAATTTTTCTCTAAGTGCCCTAGCCAATTACATTTGGTACATTGTATTTTAGGTTTAGTGCATTTAAAAAATGGGTGCCCTGTTTCCTTGCAGTTGTAGCATACAACGCGATTATACCTAGAACTCGACTGGGTATTATTAGGGTTAGGTAATACCTTTTGTGTACTTTGAATAACTGGACGTTTATCCTTATCCTTATTTTTTGAATTTTCGGGAACAGCTTTATCTTGGCCACTTTTCACAGTCTTAAAAAATTTTAAAACTTGTTCAGGTTCCGCAAACTCAACCGCTTGAGCGCCTAACCTTACTCCACGATCGTCAATACCAGCAATCAAACAATCAACTGCACGTTTTTCAGTAATATTACACCGGTTCAACAGGTTCATTTTGGAGTAATAATACAATTCCAACGACTCCCCGTATCTAACTCTCAAACTTAACATTTCATTTAATAAATCCGCATAATTTTCTCGGGTTGGAAAAGATTCTTTAAGTTTATGTTTCCATTCCGCCCAGGAGAACAGTACTGTAGGTAATCCCTGATACCAAGATTTGGCTACCCCACACAACTTTGGTAAGGCATAGTGGATCAACTGCCTATCGTTCCATTCATAAATGTGAGCGCATTCCTCAACTTTGTTGATCCATGCATCAATCGTCTGTTCTTTCGTCATTGGGTCGTATTCGGGTATGACATTATGGAGAACGGGAAACTTATCCCGTTCACCACCATTCTTCATATCTTTCATAATATCGACAAATTGTTTTAACAAAATATTTTGGCTATCGTACCTGCGAGAACGTTTTGGCCTACGTTCACTTCCGGTCGAAGAACTACTGCTAGGTTCCCGCCGCTTTTCCTGTCGCCGGCGGTTTTTGCGGCGGCGACGGGATGCTCGTTCGTCATTGCTGCTACTAGAGCGGCTCGGCGGGCGTCGACTTTCTTCACGACGACCCCTTTTTGAAGCTCTCGGTAACTCCGGTGTGCCACTTCGAGTTGCTTCACTTCTTGGCATATTTAACTTTTGGCGCAGGGAGGGCAATTTACAGGTGTAGTTGCCCAATTAATCCCACTTCTGAGATGTGAAGAACACTCGGGAAGGCCACTTCAAATAACAACGTCAGTTATCGTTTTCACTATTTGGTTTTATTTTTCACAATCACACACGTTAAAGTATTTTCACACTCACACACGTTAAAGTATTTTCACACTTGATCGAGCACTGAACAGTTTTATAAAGTTAGAGACAACCATTCAGCTGGACTGCTGTCGAACGAATGTCCCCTCGCTATTCCATAACTCCCCACTATAACTCCCACTCTTGCTCCCCCTATTTTTCCGCTAAGGTGGTAATTTAACGTGCGAGTCAATACAACTACTTTTAAAGTGTAACAATATTAATCAACGTACAACTTAATACTGACCAGCAAATTGCAAAAAATCTAAAAAAAATTGAATTTCGCGGGCTACCTTGGCGCTTTCGCCTTAATTTATTAGTATACTTTTTGAAGTTTTAATAAAGCTTCTATCCTTATATACTAATTTTATTTGTGTAATCATTATTTTTGGGGTTCCACAAATCGGGATGTATACGTATACATAAATATAATTATAATAATATAATAAATGATTGAGTGTCTAATGGCCGCCTATGGGGCGCAATAATGATGGCCCGCTGGAACTCTATATTTTATTATTGTAAGCTGTCACAGGCATTGACAACGAAAACGTGCACATTCGATCACAGCTAAGCAGCTGCACTAATATAATACTCTGAACCAACCGGTTTTTCCGGTCAAGTACTAATTTACTAAAATAAAGATTAGTTGTTGAGAATATCATCCATAACCGCATAGACAAAAAGTAAGGTTTCTGGTTTCATAGACTTTTGCCGATATTGAGATCAATAAACGTATTAATTAAGGTGTAAAGAAAAGAACTGCTGTAAATGAATTTGTAAAATACTTTGCTAAGCCATTTTTATATCAATTTAATTAAATAAGTTTAAAAAATATTTATATAGTGCGAAAATATCTTATGAATTAATATTAGTTTTTGGTTTTACTTTCCGGATATAGTAACGGACCAGTCAGAACCACAAGATTTTTAACCAATCGCAGCGAACTATAGTGAATTGACTGAAAATTGAAAAAAAAATTAGCCGTTATTTTTGAGTTGAGTTGAGCGTTGTCAAGAGAAGGAACCAAAGGAAAAAAAAAATAAAATTCAAACTCGAACTACACAGCTGGATGTAATTTAACTACCTACTTTACGCGGAAACAAGGATCTGCCCGAGACGGTTTATTAAATTGCATACGGGCTAAACAAGGAAAGACGTCGTAATGGACATTCAGATGAGGAGACACCGAACGGTAAGAAATTTTCGTTACGTTACAAAGCTAACTGATTCAGGTGTTTGAGAATTTTGTACCTACTTATAATGGTTATACTAATATTTTAGGCGCAGATCCAGGACCAGGAAAATATATATGCCATTAAGGGTAAAGCTAACGTGGCGATTCCTACCAAGAAGCAAGGTTTGACCGTTCGTGGAGCTTTGGGGGATATCAACGCTAATGTTCAACCGCAGCGTGAAATTGGTGGCAAAGTCGCTGTTGCTGCTGCGGAGTTTGAGAAGAAAGCGACTCTAAGTCGGGCTGCTGTAAAAAGGTAAGGAAAAGTTATTGAGATTAATTTATTGTGCACCCACATTATTATTTTGATAATCAGCTGGTATTTTTTCTTTATGTTTTTATCTATAACATGTCTTAAAATGGGCACGAAAGGATGATACTATGTTATAAATCTACTGTGCCATGTTCTATTTACAATCAAGAATAGAATAATCTTTATTATGTACACCAAGCCTTGTTTTTATTTAGAATCTTGTAGGTAGAAGTACAAAATGTTTTTATTGCAGTAATTACAGTCATGTCCAGTCGAAAGTGGACACTGGATTGGCAGCTAAGGCTGCCACGGTGCAGCCGTCCTCTAGGCCTCCATTGCGCCGTGAGGAAAGTACGGGTGGTCTTGCTTCTAGAGCTGCTGCTCGCAACAGGGTAAGTTTTTCAACAGGGTAGGCAGGTTTAATGATCACCTGTGGATATTAATGAAAATTTGGATGATAGAAATACTCACAAACATTTTATAGAATTCTTTTAGAAATAAGAACTGATTGGCTACTGATTTTGCATTGTTTATGTTGTCCATCAGCTAACCCAGCAAACCTTGAATGAACTAATATTTGTTAAAAGGAACATGTCATTGTGTAGTTATGTTTGGAATTTAATAATAATTCTTTTAATGCTTATGTTGGCACTGGCAGCAAAATAACACCATGTTTTTGTTTACTTACTAACTAGGTTGTGATTATCAAGGTTTCTATGTAAACACCATATGATGATTTACTGCTTCAGTCCTTACTAGGAAGTACTTTACACTTCTGGTGAATAATCTGTACCTGTTATTATAATATTATAGCATTTTACTTCATGGTAATGGGACAATGTTGTACATGTTACTGATCAAGATTACAACTTTATCATTATTTGACCTAGTTTATACTTAAAAAAAACTAATTTATAGGCCATCCTGAAAGATGCCCAGAACAAGCCAGCTGAACTGAAAGAATCCATAAATATTTACATTCAGACAAAGAAAGTTCAAGAAACAAAAAAGACTTCTAAGCTCCCAACATTAAAAGAAAATAAGGAAATCAAAGCATTGAAACCAATCCTAAAAGAATCAACAGAATCACTTGGAAAGCTCAAAATAGAAGAGGATTACGAAAAGACTTCAATAATTGACAGGAAAAAGGTTGAAAGATATGCAGCCTTATTGAGTAATGACACAAATGACCTCAATGCTACTCCTGAATTGCCCGATGACATTGAAGATATTGACGCTGGAGATAATAAAAGCCCGCTGCTTATGTCCATCTACATTAAAGATATTTACAAATATTTGACTGAGTTAGAAGAAAAGTATCCTATTGAGACCGACCATTTGAGAAAACAGGTCTGTATAATTTCAATAATTTTTTTAAAGCACTTTTTGTTGGCTGGGCTGCAAACTAGGAGAAAGATGTGTTCAGTTTTATGGCCCATTCAAGTTAATGAATTGCCATCAAGATTAAATTTGAAAGTAATTTGAACATATTTTTCCCTTCCAGACTGTAATCACTGGAAAGATGAGGGCTACTCTCATTGATTGGCTTGTGGAGGTGCAGAGACAGTTCTCTTTAGTGCTGGAGACATTCCATTTGACTGTTGGAATCATTGACCGATACTTACAGGTAAATATCGTTTTTATTTAGTATGCTCAAAGCAGTTTGCGTAGTAAAGAGCAGCACGGGTGGCGCAGTCGTTTATTTATGTCCTGGGGTCTTTATTTGTGGCTTTACGACTAGCCAGCTAGCAAAAATAGGCGC
Source organism: Luperina testacea (assembly GCA_927399505.1). Taxonomy (NCBI): domain Eukaryota; kingdom Metazoa; phylum Arthropoda; class Insecta; order Lepidoptera; family Noctuidae; genus Luperina; species Luperina testacea. Next base: position 13,585,788 of record OV656756.1, read on the forward strand.
TAAGCATAATTTCCTTTGATCCTAGATAATTTCTTGTACTGGATTTCTTATACTAAATCAAAATTCGAAAAAGCCGCGTCGCGGATCGCGACTAAAAAAACGACGAAAATAAGACTTATTTCCTGTATAATCACGTTGGCGTCAGCGAATAACTTACTCTTCACACTTCGAAAATTTGAAATAAACCAATTCCGCTACTTACAGGCGGTGCCAAACGTTCAACGGAATCAGCTGCAGCTTGTCGGTGTGACGGCGATGTTCATCGCAAGCAAGTACGAAGAGATCTACGCTCCCGACGTCGGCGACTTCGTGTATGTGACTGACAACGCCTACTCCAAAGCCGATGTCTTCCAGTGCGAGAGGGACATCATGTCGAAACTAGACTTCTGCCTTGCTAGGCCTATTCCACTAAGCTTTTTGAGAAGGTATGTACTAACTGCAAGTTTCATACCTACCGCGGGGTCACATTGCTTAGCCATGGGTTTTGGAGAAACTTGGACAAGCTGTATGCTACATATCAGTTTAAGGGGTTCCGCCACTGCGAATGTACGAACCATCTTGTTTACACTCTTAGAATCAAGTAATTTTGCATTTGCTTTCCTTTCATAATGGAAGTAAGCACTACGAATTGATTTTTGAAAATTCATCCAGAGGTTAAATAAAAGTTTGTAATTTTTGCTGATGGGAAATCCCCTAAGGCACATAGCTTGTACCTAAGTAAATAATATCAAAAGGTCTCAGCATTGTTTTGTTTGCCAAAAAGGATGTTGCTAACACTTATGTTTTTTTCCAGGTTTGTAAAAGCTGCAAATGGGACATCAAAGAATCACCACTTAGCCAAATACTTCGTAGATCTGTGCCTCGTTGAGTACTCAATGGCCCACTACCGGCCATCAGAGCTAGCTGCCGCCGCCATCTGCCTCTCCCTGTACTTGCTCTCGAGCAAGAGGCTGGAAGAGGTATGGACACCCACTCTCTCATACTACTCAGGATACTCCTTTAATCACATTGACCCCATCATCAGGAAACTGGCGAAAATTGTCATCAATGTAGACAACTCCAAATATAGGGCAGTGTACAGCAAATATTTGGACACTTCGTTAGCCAAAGTATCCAGCCTACACCAGCTCCGAGGCGAAGCTATCTATGAACTAGCTAAGATGCCACCAAGTTCCTAGGCTTATAAGCATAATATGCAAGTATTTGGTGTGCTAGTGTGAACACTATGTAAAGTCATGTGACGCATTATGTATTGACAATGTTTTATAAGCGTTCTGTGACAAAGGACTGAATTTGATATAAGGTTTGTTTAAGGTACCTGGTTTGTTTGTTTTAATTTAGAAGTAGTTTAACATTTGTAGACATAATTTTGTATCAATGAGACTAGTTAAATGTTATTGACAAGGTAGTATTATAATGTGTATTTATGTATGTCTCCACTATCTTCGAACAATAATCTTGTTTTTGATTTATATTTATAAATACAGCTTATGTCGCCGATGAATTGTTGAAGAAACAGAACATTGTAATTTTCTATAATACTGACATTTTAATTTATTGAGATTTCTAAAATCTCGTCCGATTTACTAGGGACTGATAAAAAACTTGGCGTTTTTTTAACGAATATATGGTGTTTTATGAAATAATTATGTATTTTGTCAAAAAAAAAACTGACGTAATTGTTTTGAAGCTGTAAATAAGATTGTGACAATAAAAGGTCAAATTCAACTGAATCACCATATTTTAAATCTGATTCTAAAGATACTAGAATAGTATATTCTAATAAATCGCAGGTAACGAAAGTATGACACTTGTATATTCGTAATGAAGACACTAAAATTAATATTTGGCCGACTTCTAATCTGTATTTAAATGTCTTTGCTTCTAATGCTTTTTGTATTTGACGTTTTTCAAAGTAAAGTTTCTATAATGTATTGTGATTGATAGAATGTTTTGATTGAATGTAATTTGATATCCAGTAATTAGAATATATGAGGTAATTGTTGCTAATAAATCGATGTTTATAATATTTTGGTCTTTGTTTTAAAAAGTTAATCTGCGGTCGGCAATGATATCTAAGCAGTCAAAAAATTACACATCTCAAACCTCAAGTTCTACACACCTTATATTTTTTTTCGACTACCAAACTATACTAAAATAGTCAAAACAAGATTGAATAAAAAAAATTTGCTAGGAGGTGAGACCGATGCCGAAAATATAGTTTCTAGAATTTTTGTCCGTCTTGATGTATGTTCCGGACTGACGCAAAAAGGGCTGAAAGGATTTGGCATTCCAGATAGTTTATAACCTGAATTAACATATAGGGTAGGTACTTTTAATCCCGTTAGTACGTTCCCGTGGGATATTTTCTGACATCCATGCGGGCGAAGCTGGGGGCAAAAAAAAAGCTTTGACAATAATATAATTCGACAATTAGGCGGTAGGGTAGATCTAAATACAAATACAAACAAAATATTCTGATCCATTGAAGAATTAGGTTTCTCAGATCGTTGCGGACACATCACCATACCAAATGTAACAACCTACTTGATACGCATTGAGATAGTTTAACAACACAAACTTATTAAAATCCAAATGTGCTCTAAATACCATCGATTGGAACGTTATTAGATCAACAAATAGCAATATGAGCGACAACTATTTTACAGTACCCGGCGGCGATAAATATTGCACATCGATCTTTGGAAAGAGACAATCGGCTAATTTCGGCATCGTAGAGCGTTATCTCTGTCGCACGAAATACAAACAGTCCGGTATCTATTAGGAGCTGTTGAAACAATTATGATTTGCTTCTTTTGATAATTATTTTTATTCTTTGTATAAAATACAAAAAAAGGTAAAGGTCGATGTGCAATATTCATCGCCGGGTACTGTAAAGCATTTCACGATACATTATCTAATATCCTGAACGAATGCATACCTACCTAAACAAAAAAATAAAATAAAAACGAATTACTTACAAAACAAAAAATCTCCTGCAAAAATAAAAGATATTAAACACACTACCCTAATAACAAATAACCCAATAATAATACAACTATTATAAAAAATATGAGAAGATATTAAAAAAAATAGTAACTAGGTACGGCAAGAAAATTACAAACATTAACAAAATCAAAATAAAGTCAAAAATAATGTGGAGTATATAAACGAAAAAAAAAAGAAAAAGAAAAAAAATTACATAATACCTATTACAAACAACTAACCACAATAAAACCTCGCAACAACTTTTTTGCATCCATCGGCGGAGAGAGCCCTTTACGAACAAACGAGCCGAAAGGTAACCCCCGTGCTCTCACCTACCCAAAACACAATGTTTCTTGCCCCTGTAGACCCTTTGAAATAAACACTAACAAAAAGCCTAAAAAACAGTAACGGAATATACGATTTTCCACCTAGATTTCCTACTAAGGCAGTGTGCAAACGAACTCACTTTACCATTCTTCAAATTAATAAACCAATATTTCGAAGAAGGCGTATTCCCTGATCAGCTAAAAATCGCACCAGTGAAACCTTTACACAAGAAAAATAGCAAAACAGACCCTAATAATTATCTTCCAATAGCTCTCCTGCCTACAGCTTCAAAGATTTTTGAAAAAGCAAGGTGTAATCGTGTGTACCTACCTGTACACGGTGTACCTACACCTGTGAGAAATATAAAATATTTGATGAATGCCAAAATGGCTTTCGAAGAAACAGATCCACATCATTAGCAATTTACAATTTATACAGGAAGCCCTAAATATAATAAATACTAAACATACGAAATCGGTATACTATTTGACATGACCAAAGTCTACGATAAAATGCATTATGGAATATTGTTAAATAAGCTCTACGGAGTGGGAATCCGCGGTAAATCATAAGAAATGGTGCAAATCTTACCTAAAAAACAGCGCAATTAGAGAGTAATAGAATTCTTCAACAATAAAACGAATGTACTTCAAAACTTTCGATCCGACAACAAGGCAATAAACGCAATATCCCAAGGGAGCATTATTTAATTGGATGTCTTCTTTTTCTCATTTACTTCAACGATCTGCCAAAAATCATAAAGGAATCCGGACCATGCGTTTTGTTTGCGGACGATATTTCTATTCTAAAGTAGGTACCTACATTTAAATAATACCCTTAATAATATATTCACCAAAACAGGTGGTTGTTTTGGTGAATAAACATAATCTGGAAATCAATTTTGCTAAAACTACATTAATAACTTTCCACCCCCATAAAAATATCCTTTTTATCAATGATATTATAATAAACAGATATGTTATGAGCGCGCAAATCGTGAAGACTAGAAAACGTCCTAATTGGGACGTATTGCCTTTAGTCTGTGTCACGCACGTCTACGAGTGATACGGTGCGCGCTGCTACGTAATTACCATCCAAAATGCCATCTTGTGTATTTAGAAAGTGTACCAATTATGATACCAAAGTTAATAAAACACAAGGGATCTCATACCACATTTAAGTACACAATATACTTCGATTTATTAATATATTTCAATTATTTTCCTAATATTCTGATATTTGGAGGTTAGAAAAAAGAAAGAGATGGAAAATACATTTTTTGTCGTAAGAACGACAAGGATGCGTGCACTCCGGACATAGAATAAAAGTACAGATGCGAATATTAGGCAGTAAAGTCATCTTTACAGCAGAGTTCTAGTTTCCCTTTTAATAACTTTTCTTTATAATTTTGTTTGATATATTTAATTATAAATTAAACATGTCATATATAGCGAAAGAAAATATTAATAGCTTATCGTTACCATAATATGTCACACATAGTGTTAAAATGAAGCTGCCATTGAGATCAGGCTTCAAGAATGGATCGCAATTGTTCATAAACAAAGAAATGGATCGTTTATATTACTTTACTGTGTGACAACAGCTACCTACCTTTTAATAGTGTTTATTCGTTGCATAGGCACAAATCCCGACTACAAATTCTGTACACGCGGTTTGTACTTTCTGCCTAGTTAATTTGTTAGTCTATGATGCCAACGTGCGGTGATTGGTAGCCCGAATAAGCTTTGTTTACATTCACGCGCAATTGACAACATCTAGCTGTCACTTTTTTTCTTATTGATTTTATCAAGCTATCCTTTTTACTTGTAGTGAAATGTAAAATGAATGAAAAGTGTGTATGTGTGCTGCCTCTCGGCGCGGAACACTTTTTTCTGTTGTTTTGTAAGTGTATAACATATCTGTTTACTAAAATATCATTGCTTTTTATGTAATTTTTGCTTTTACAATCACAAAATAGAATCAATAAAATAAATGAATTCCCACTATTAGGCTTAACTATAAATTTAAAGATCAATTGGAAAGCACACGTAATTACAGAAAATAAAATCCAAACTCTCCAAATTTTTGTAGGCTTTTCGAGAAATAAAACTGGCCAAGTGCGAGTCGGACCCGCATACGACGAAGGGTTCCGTACCACAAGGCAAAAACGCCGAAAAAAACACGTTTGTTGTATGGGAGCATTGGGAGCCCTCCTTAATACTTATTTTATTCTGTTTTTAGTATTTGTTGTTATAGCGGCAACAGAAATACATCATCTGTGAAAATTTCAACTGTCTAGCTATCACGTTTCGTGAGATACAGCCTGGTGACAGATGGACAGTGGCGTCTTAGTAATAGGGTTCAGTTTTTATCCGTTGCGTACGAAACCCTTAATAAGACCATAAACACAAACTGCTCTGGTCACCTACTATGCCTATGCTCATGCATGGCTTATCTATGGGGTATAATAATGTGGGGAAATAGCACGGACTCACCGGCACTGTTCCACAACTCAAAAAAGTTACTTCGGATTTTAGTTAATTTAAAACAAACGGATAACTGCAAACCCCATTTTAAAAAACTAAACATTCTAACTTTTCCTTCTATATACATACTGGAAATCTGTAAATTCGCAAACACACACCATGACTTTTACACTAAACGGGAAGACGTACAAACAAGATACACACTCCGACACAAAACACGATTAAACCTACCGACACGACATCCCGATTAAAAATGCACTTATGTAGTCCACTGGTTATATCGATAAAAATTTATAACAAACTACCCGAGGTACTCAGAAATAAGAAAAAGATAGCTATTGTTACAAATAAAAAAAATTACTAAATACATGATATTATAGTTAAATGAATATTTAATTGACAAATCCAAAGAACGATATAAATTAATAATAACATTTTAGATTAAATTAGGTAATATTAATAAAATGTTACCTTAAATTTTACTTAGAATAAGTAGTTTGCATTATAAGTCCTCTTCCTAAAAATTTTTCCTTACCACCTAAGCATATACTCGTAATTGTGGAATGCAATAAAGGATTGAGTATCTACTAAAAGTATAACGAAAGAAGGATGCCTTTCTATTTGTAACATGATCGGCAGGTATTACAAACAACATGCAGACTTAGTATAGACCTGAATCTATGACCCATGTAGTATCAATGATTCTTAATAAAAATAAATAAACAAATAATCATACCATGCCATATACGGTGGCCTACCGTATATGGCATGGCACGTCAGTGGTAACAAAACAAATATATTAAGTTGGCCTCTTATTCTACTGAAACTTCTAGGAGATAGGTAAATATAGATAAACCTAACAAGCACTAGGCCATCTTTGGAGTTAGGATAGGTACATAATCCATTTGATAGCAGCTCGTGGAGTCATGTGTCCATGCCAATGAACAGTCACGTCAAAATGAACTCTGAATTGCCCGTCGATTCTGTAAAAATCTCAGCGTGAAAACTTAGGTGAAGTGAGTTTGTTTTTGCTAGGAATTGACACTATTGACAGCTCACTCCACGCTCACTTCACCTAAGTTTTCACGGTGAGATGGTTACAGAATCGCACTCCACGTGCGACGGAAAGGTGATGTTTGACCAAAGTTTCATACTGTTTACTGTATTACGTATGTTGCTTTTCAAATTCTGGGGAACTCAGTTTTACTCGGGCATTATGTTTATAAATTGAACTTTGATAAAGAACAAAAAACATCCAAAATATGTATATCAATTCAGAAGAGTTACTCGTGTGTAACGTTGAAACACTACAGTGCTGTGTAATTTTACGTCCACGAACTTTCAAGACAATTTTTACAACGATCCTAACAAAAGTTGTTATAATAACATTTGTTCTTTTTATTTTTAATTTAAAATTCTTTTTGTCAGCCAATATTACCAACTCCAAGACGATTCTTAAGAAGTTTTAAATTTAATCGATGCCCTGATTTAATAGGAAATGAGAGCAAAGATTTCCTGAGCTTAATCTGTGATCTTTTGACGCCGCTGCAAGAGGAACAAAATTGACAGGTCTCATTAAAGTTGGACAGTTTGTAATGGTGAAGTAGAAGATATTAAAGATGAACTTCGACACTGAAGGTTTATTGTAGCTTTTTATGGCACTAATTAAACGGCTGTTTGATAAGTTTGAAGAATGCTACTAACTTGCGTTGTACTCGCTAAGTTGTTGTTTTGAGAAAATACGCTCGAGGTCTGCTGTTTTTTTTTTCCAAAGGTCGGTCATTTCGCGTCTCAGAGTTTGTGGTAAAAATCCATTATATGTATTTGTGTAGGTTAGCTTATGCTTAAAGAGGCTCAAGCTCTAAATCTTCCTCTTCCTGCAATTACGTATATCTACTTATATTTCTACCGACTGACTTCAGATTGATTATGGGATAAAGGATAAACACCTGAAGATGTAGCAGAGTATAGTGCGGCCACCAATCTGATTGCCGATTGTAATTGCTGGTGTTACCACATGATGTTACTATGTCGTATGGGTGTTAGATTATTTTTTTTCTTTTGGTCAGCTCTAAGACTGTAGGAGGATGATAATATAGGTACTTACCTAAACATAAGTGGACATGAGGTATATCTATCATCTTCATTATCCATCCCAGCATTGAATCGAGATCCGCAATTAAAAATGCAGTCTGTTGTAATTATGTTAAGGACCGCTAAGTTAATATATACAGGCTGTGTTGTAATTCTACGCATTCCTTCCAGAGCGTGATAGAATGCTTTTTTAACGTATTCACTACCAAATAAAAAACAATACCTACCTATTATTAAATTTGAAAGTTTAGAGAAAAATTTAATAATAGGCTAGGCATATGGGGTGCTTAAACGTTGCAAAGGGGTCACATAATCACGTCCTGGAAGAGATACCTTAAATTAGAAGTCATCCTGTACATCTGAGACTGGTTTGTAAGGAGGTATGTATACCACTATAAAACTAAAGTGTAAAACATACATTTTTTAAATGCTAGTGCTGTGGTGTGTCCTGTGTGCTATGTCCAGTGTTGGCGGACAACCGGCCGTGCTCGGACACAGCGTTTTCCGCAGCGCAGCCCTCTCTCCGCAAATTCGAAGAATTTATTAACGCTTGGCGGTTAGCCGAAACGTTTTTGTTTCCCCTTTTTTCACTGACCGTACTCCTGCTGCAGCGAGACTAGTGTAAAAACAGAAAAATCTGAACGTTTTTTTTTTATTAAAAACGTTTTCTTTTTCCAGCAAGCTTTCACGAGTTCGTTCGTTCGTGTGTTGGTAATAGCGTATGCAGATGATATTGGCTTTTATTAGTAAGAATTTATTATTTTACTAATTAAACACAGAAGTGCATTGAAATGGAAACAAAATAAAACAGCGTGCATACTTTAAAAAGTGTGCAGCTCTTTTATTTAGTCAGTACTGCTGCTAACAGCAACTACCTAGTCGTGTAAAGTTATTAACAGAATTTATCGTAAAGGTAAGTGCCAATTGCTGCATACTAGTACTAAAGCGTCATGGCCAATAAACAGCGCAGTTATCTAGTTGGTGGCGGATTGTTAATGCAATAGCCGGCGTCCATGTTGTTGCATTTTTGCAACAAGCGCGCGGCGAAATGTATGCACATAGTCGTTGTAATGCCGCGAAAGCCTGTCTCGTAAATATTTCGCGCACGCAATTTACAGCTTTGGGAATCCTCTTAACGGAATACAGGGGCAGTTAGTGAGCCGGGGGTATTTATAATTTTAACGACGACCACACTGAACCGCTATTGTTCTTTAGATTACTGCTGGAATTCCTACGTACGCATTTATTTGTGTCGTTAAAATATTTTCTTTTCACAGTTTAAACTGCGTATTGAATAATATTGAAAATTTCCTGCACAGCATGAAAAACTTAACAGTTAAAATTTTTAGGCGAACTCGAAACATTGGAATATATTTCAAAACTATGCATCGTAATTCGGACCATTTTTCGAAACCAAATGCTGGTAGTTCAACATAACCGGCGCCGCTCAAGACGATAACGATAACACTGACATACCTCGTCTTTTCGTGTCCACAGTCAACGCAACTTGATCGAAGTATCGGGGTGAAAGGGCGCAAGTGAGTTGAATGAGATTTTGAAATAATTTGTGCCATCATAAAGCGATCTCAAACCATCACAAACACAACAACAAAATGAAAAATACACAAGAGCAAACTTCTTGAACTGGAGATATCAGCTTAAATATCCTCGCGTTAGTTTTGTCTGGCAACAAAATGTTTCATATTATTGTCGTGTTATACTTTTCTACTTAACGTCGAGTCGCAAGTGTGTCGGTGTCTCGGTGTCTCCAAGTAACGGTGCTTCCGTTGTTTCGCCAACTTTTAACGAGTTTGTCGGACACGGCTGGAAGTGCAGAAGTGCCGCCGCCGACGGACTGGCGACGAGACTTCACACCCACATATATGTGTTACATCCTGTAGCTAAGAGATATTTTCTAATATTTTTGCCAAAATGCTTTTTGACACAGATGTTTGTATGTTTTATTGAAATAGAAGCTCATTTTGATGAATTGAGAGAGTTGCGTCTTAAAGGCATGTTTGATAACTTCATTAAGACTACAGCTTTCGCATCTGATATTTTGTTCCATCATCATAGCGTCTCTTGAACATGGGCGTAGCTAGCGGGGGGCAAGGGTAGGCAATGCCCACTCTAGAATCTTTGCCCACCCTAGAAAAATCGACAGTATTGAAGAGTTACTAACAGTTTAACCGCTTCTTAACAGCTTCTCCTTATAGGATCACTTTGTTGTCCGTTAGTCTGTCTGTCAGTCAAGCAAGACCCCTTTTCTCAAGAACGCGTGGTGGTATAAAGTTGAAATTAATATCAAATACGTAAGAAATTCTAAAAAAACATGTTTTTGGTTGGATTATTTATTACTAGGCGTTATATATGATCTCTCATTCACTCATTCACTCAGCTGGAAGGCTGCCCTCCCATAGACAAAATCCCTAGCTACGCCAAGCTTTTGAACGTTCCTTTATGCAGCATAAATGCTTTCCTACGCTGAACGAACTTACGCTCAGTGCCAATATACTCTTATACGAAACGACAGAAGTAGAAACTGATGGCACCGCTTGGCATCAAACCACTGCCTATTTATTTGTATAAATTCAGGTGCAATTATGGAATAAATTTTTTTGGTCAACATTTTAAAACTAGGTGGCGCCGGCATTTCTTAGCTGACTGATCTCTGAAAAGAAATGCCGAAACAAATTCTCTCTTTTAAAGTACAAACATTATCATCATCAACTAACTAGCTTTTCCCAACTGTGTTTGGGTCGGCTTCCAGTCTAACCGGATGTAGCTGAAGTTCAGACATTATAGGTACTATAAATATTATTATGTTAGTCTAACCATGCAGGTGATGCAGGGTCATATCAGGAAGGGCCTTTTGAAGAATGCCATTGCAGTTTTGAGTTGACCTTTTTAGGTCCTGGTTTTGGTAATAGCTTTTTGAGTTCTGCACTTAGATGCCATCTTGAGATTGAGACTGGTATAATAATATTATGTACTTAGTCCAGGATATCTACCCATGTTAATATTTTATTTGCGAAAGCAGCTTCGATTAACTCGCGAGTTTATTGTAAAAAATCGACAACAATAGGTACGTAGCTACTAAACAAAAATATTGTACATTATGTTATAGGTACGGTACGTTCTTACAACATTTTCCATTGAAATGATAGGTTGGTGCAAATCATAAGCTAAGAGCGTATTTGAAATAGGCAACTTATTTTGAAAATGAGTTTAGCAAAACAAAGCGATACTTAAATTAAATAAAAATGATCAGCCTAATCTGCGATCGCAATTTATTTGTCAAAAATGTAAACAAATATGAATTAATGGAAAAATAACTTTAGTAGGCACCTACACAATAAAGTTCAATTAACGCTACAACTTCAAACATTTTTGTAACTTTTTCAATAGTGCTAGTCACTCTGAAATCAACTTAATTGTCATTGAAATAAAGTTGATATTTGTTTAACTTGCAATAAGGTGGGGGTGTGCAGTACTACGCACTTTTATTATATCTATGAAATTCGTAAATGAAAGGGGTTTCAAAATTTTTATATGCAGCCTGAATACCTGTACTGTGTGTTTGATTACTTTAGCTATCGGTTTATGTATAGTAGCATGCGGGGCCGTCATTTTGAAAAAACAAAATGGCTGACAGGTAGGTGAGCCACGGATCTTGAAATCCTTTTGTTTCTAGTAGGTAAGTAAGTATATAATAAAATTAATACCAACAGATTTTCAGCTGCAAAATGTGTCAAGGGATGTTGATGTCGCAGTCCACTGCTGGACATAGTTCTCTCTCAGGCTGCGCCACAACACCCTGTCCTCCGCCTTCCGCATCCACTCTGTCCCAGCCACTTTCTTAAGGTCTTTATATACCTAAGCATAAGGAACACTATCGTGCACTCCAAGTACCTACCTAAGTATCATTCGATACAGTCCAAGCACAAACTCAGCAGAACCAAGTCTGAAAGCGTGACGCAAGAGTTCAAAGACAAAGAACTTTCCCGATTTAAATTGCGTCTCTTCAAAGTTTCCACCGATATATTATCAAGTCAGCACAAAACATCCACCGTGCCACCTACAGTTGGTTTATGCAAATCAGCTTTGTCTATCGCTCAAAGCAGTTCACTTACTGCGATCACCGATCCGGTCGGACCATGGGTAGCACTTAAAACTGCCGTTAAAAGGGGCACCGTTCAAAAGCGGCGCATAAATAACGCAACCAACAGCATTTACGTTAGCGACGATATTTTACGATATTCTTTCATTTCCATTTGCAAATTTAATCGAAATGTACAGTACAATGCATGTGTACCTCAGCTACTTATTTCAAACGTTTTTGCAGAACTTCTGGAACTAGGTGTTGTGAATTTGAAAGTAGTTCCTACGATGTTTGTTGATTGCGTTCAAAAGTGGTCTTGCCCGTCTAGATTCAAAACTGAAAGATAAATAATTCGTACCTAAATGCTGAAAGTAATCTGAAGTGGCAGTAGGCTGGCCATGTCTGTCGAAGGACCGATGGCTGGTGGAATAGGCGAGTCCTGGAGTGGAGACCGCGTATCGCCAAGCGTAGCGTGGGACGCCCCCCATCAATATGGACCGACGACCTGAAGAAAGTGGCTGGGACAGACTGGATGCGCAAGGCAGAAGACAGGATGTTGTGCCATAGCTCGGGACAGGTCTATGTCCGGTGGACTGCGAAGGCTGAGTTAATTGAAGTAATCTTCCTTTTATAGGAATATTACTTCAATGAACGAGTTCATGCCTAAGTAGGTAGGGTGCTTAAATATAATTATTTATGATAGGTACAGACGCCAGCACATCAAGCTACTACAATCTGTCAAATTTCTTTAATATATTTTCAACTTAATCGCTAAAGTATAAGGTTCAAAGTTGATTGGGAAAATTTTACAGTTTCGGGTAGCTTGATGTGCTGGCGTCTGTACATTACTATTCTTTAACTTATCTATTTGAAAATCGATTGATGAAAAAGTTTGTATAGTTCGGGTTCACTAGTTGACCACCAATTTTACTGTTCCTACAGCTGTCAAACAATGGTTTCATTCCACGTCCAGTGGTGGTTTTATTTGTTCAAATATTGCTAGATTTGGACTTGGTGTATCTACTGGAAATTGTCTAATCAATCGACACATTATTCATCCGTGTGAATGAAAATACGCTGGTAGGTAATTATGAAACTGTACCTACCTGTGGGGTAATTGCGTAACACACTGACTGTAGCAATGACTTTAATTTTAACTGTTCAACAACATTCATTGCGTTATTTACGTTGTTCAGCCAGACATATTTTTCGAACATTTGAAGCAATGGATTTGCTTCAAAATGATACAGATTGTGCTTGATGGGGTGCCGGATGTAGGTAACTAATATTAACTTGGAACCCAATACAAACGTTTGAATTAGTTTGATTCCAAAGCAATCGCTCATGTTTGTAATGTTGCTCAATTATTTCATTTAGAATTGAGGGAAACAAATAAATTGTTTGCTTGGCAACGAAAATGCGCGTCTGATACGTAGAATACTTACTTACCATACTTTTATTTTCTTTTGTAGTCTGTGCCATAGAAATATGCAGTAGGCGGGAATTATGCTGTATTTTACACCAAAGTCGGTGGCGATGGCAAAATGAAACGTTTAGAATTTATGGCTAATAGGATTTTTTTGTAAACCTATGATGGAGTTCAAAGCAAGCTACGTCCAAACTGAGATGAATTTTATTGGGATTAGGTTAAGTCGACCTAGTATTTTTTTTTAATAACCGCTTTAGAACCGCTAGGAACCAAATTAGAACAGCTAATTACCTACTAATATCAAAAACAAAATATCCGAAACTATATTTCCATACAATGCAAGCACAACAATGATTTGAAAACGACAATCATCGTACGATAGCTATAGTACTAGTATCGCATTCAGACGCAAACGTTTGATCGCACTGTTTGTTGTGGAAGGACCACCCGGATGAGTGGGTGTCGTAAAAACCGCCCCAAATGGGGTGAAAAGTGTCGACGTGCGCCTGATCCCGGGTCGGGACCGCGAGTGACGAGCCGTGTCGATATCGGACATTCGAGAAACATGCTCTGGGTTTAAGTGAATATTGAGGGTAGTTCACGGTCGTTTTATGATTGGTTGGACAATGGAATGATAACTTTACAATTTCTGCATAACAAACTTAAGTCTAAGCGCCTCATTATTTCAAGAATAGCACAGCATGCACTACATTTGAGATAGGTACAACAAATGAGTGGTGTAGTACTTCAAAAATCACCCTTACTGCTATGACATAACGGCTCTGTCAATATCAATGTTGACTGTAGGTATCTATCGTGTAAATGGAGAGAGGAAAATAAATTTGTATCATTTCAGTCTTTTTGTTCCGTAAATCAGAGTTCTCAGTATTCAAATCTTAACTGATCGTTGATCTAAGTGATTGCCCTTGTTTCTCGCAAATACAGAATCTAATTAGTTTAGCTAGCAAAACTCCGCAGATGTGGTGGATATCGATATCTAAACATGCATAAAACAATTTAATTGGTGATACTTTTTTTTAGGTCAAATGTGTACCTACAGTGCGTGCCACGTAAGAAGAGACTTGACACACCACGTGGTCTGACATGCGCAGAACACGATTTTAGGTATCTTTAGCGGTATGAGGTCTGAGTGCGGGACGGGACCGGACGTCATAGGGGCGGCGGAAAGAGCGGGGGAGGCGGGGTCAAGTCTCTTCTTACGTGGCACGCATTGTATGTGATAGATCAGTTAAAAAAAACTTGTTTTTTTTTGTTTTAACTTCACAGACGTAAAAACTATCGAAATTTTAACTCACTTTAAGTAATCCCAGTTGACCTCAAAAAATAAGCCACGAAATTTATGTTTTGATATCGATAGTTCGATACCCGTCAAGATTGCGGAGTTTTGCTAACTAAAGATTGTATGCTTAGAATTGACTAGATTAAGTAAGAGAAAGATCAAAATAACAAAGCGAAGCTATCGTTGCAAAGCGTGTATTCCAAAGCAGAGAGGAGACAGACAAAATACAAAATTAATTTTGACACTTACGTAGAACGTCGCGTTCGCCAACATGACAGAAGGTTGCGTTCATATTTCTTCAACTAATTTTATTTGAGACTTGATATTCCTGAAAATATTGATTCAATCCAAATTGATTAAAAATGCCAGTAATATCGTCATATCTGCTTGGAAGCTCTAACCGGATGCTATCAGGTTCTTATTAGGCAGCTTATTTTATTAGCAGCCGTGGCTGTAAATCAGCTTGTCGGGAACAGGTAGGGCACTCGTCACCCTCACCCCCCCACACACGTTCGGTGATAACTCTCCTTTAGTTTGATTCGCTCTCGTATAAAGATTAGTGCCTCGGGAGTTCAGATAAGTACCTATGCTCTTTTGTAAGTTTAGGGATGCTTTGAATGTGTGAGCCACTATTGAAAAGAAAAATATTTTTTATTATGTTGGCCAGGCTACCTCTATTGGATACGCTGCTATAGACTCTTCAGGAATTCCGTTTTTCGTCGTTTTCTCTGGATGAGAAACTTATTTAATGAAAATAAAAATTTAAATAATCAATACTTTTTTCGGTTCAGAGAATCACGGCAAAATACTCGTATAAATAAAAACAAGTAATAGATTATGTACATGCCATGATTATGTGTATGTTGTGTGCCTTAGGCACACTAGATTTTTACAAATTTCCTGGACCCCACACGAGGATTCCCTGTATCGTGGGGTCCAGTCACTTACCAATTAAGGCAAACATGTTCATATATAAATCAATAAAAGGAAATTTAAGTAGAATGTAATAAAAAAGTAATTTACTCAAATTATTATGTTGTAGAAAGAGGATTTGTTGACAAGACGTTTAGGTGCTTTGGGTGTGATGACGTCGCAATATCTCATCTGAACCTCAAGAAAAAAATCTAATTTCGCTATTTCCACATAATAGTAGTAGCACATAAACAAGATGAGTGGATTTACAGCGTGATAAATAAATTCCCCTGTCAGGGCGAGACCTTGCTGTGAAATCTGCGTCAGCATCGCCCAGGGCCGGGCTGATTGCCCCATCTGTCAGTACAAGACCGTAGGGCTGCAGATAAAATAAGAGGCAAATTATTGACCCTTATTGATGGGAGGTACGCCTCGGCAGAAACGTCAGAACGGGGTATTGTTTATAGTAAGAATAAATAAATAGAGTGAAAGAGGTAGGTTTAAATAATGGTTTGGATGGTGGTCATTTTGCGTAGCTTGTCATTTAATAGGGAAATATAGTGGCGATCAACGCAGAGAAAATAGTCTATACTGCACCTTTTTGTGAATTGAATATGCATGTAACTGAAAGTAGAGTCCTTATTTTTATTACCCCTTTTAAGTACTTTCGGGCCTCATTGAAATTTCTTTTGTCTGGCACACGCAACTGCACATAAACTGAACCACGGCGTTGCACAGAAGCCATCAACGTACCTCTAAGCCATAACATTAAGTGGTAGACCGAATCAGTTAAGTATTGTTCGACAAAACCTCTCTTTCCAAAGCGGAGCGATAAAATTACCTATTGTCGATGCACATTGCAGTAAAGCCCACATTAAACTGAAAGCGATTCTAAATGCGGCGCGTAAAACGGAGCAATACGACAGCCAGCCGACCGCATTGTTTCTTTTAGGGTTCCAGACCGAACAATGGAAACACGGGGAACTCTTATTGGTTTTACAAGGGTTATTCATGGGCATCAAATTAATGTCTCGCAAGTAAAGTCGACACATCGATTAGTATCTTGCAATAATATACGGAATTAAGTTTTCTTTACATAAATACAAATTTCTGCATCAACAAAAAACAAATACTGCATCAAAAAACTTGGGGTCACTTTTCACTAAAAAAACCAACGGTAGGTACTTCCTGCGCACTAGAAACTTAGAGTTGATTAATCTCTCTTTAATTTTTCCATTGTCTCCCTTACTGACTAGTCACAAAAATAATATAAAAGTCTAGCAAAGTAAGTTTTTTAACGCTACGGAACCGTCAAGCCTCGCCGCCGACCCGCCCTTGTCGGTATTATTTACTTTATAGTTCTACGTGTAAACAGTTTCGATGTCTCGCGCCCGATGAGCACATGCTCAGGATAATATCAATACCGGTACCGGGGGATGTCTGTCTGCACTGGTTAACAACTTGCGCTAAGTGGTTGAATACTATGCTAAATAGTGTATTTTACTAAGATTGGTATTTCGTAGCATAGTTCGTAGCAACCTTCGTAGCAACCTTCGTAGCAATTTTCGTAGTAATCTTCGTAGCAATCTTCGTAGTAAACTTCGTAGCATAGTTTTGTAGTATATTTGTTGCTCCGTAGCATAATTTGTAGTACGTGGTACTTATTAGTTTGTGGCTTTTTTAGCAAATTGTAACGGAAAAGACTCAATTAATTTTAAGTTCTCGTAGCACAGTACTATGTAACAACTAGTTTTGTAGCATATAGTATCGTACCAAATAAGGTTTTGTTGCAAAAGATTTCGTACCATGATGCAGTCTAAACTATTATTATCTAATACATGTGACGAAATTGTAAGTTATTTGAGCTTCAATTAACTAATTAATTACCTACTTAATTACGCCTGTAGTCTTGAGCTTAGCTCCGAGATATATTATAAAATCCTGTTGCCTACCTATTTCAGTATAGGTACTTACAGACAGACATGATATTCTGCCCTACTGGAAGTAAAATTACAAAAACTTTTTTACGTTTACTTATCTACTTTGAAGTAGGTGTCATCAAACAGATGCTCATGCAATAAACTTGTCAGAAATAAACTTTTCCCTTTTGTCGTTATGATTTTTTTATTTTTTGAATTCCCAGTTGCCAAAATCATTATTATCTGTACCGCGCTGTCGAAATAAAAAGTTTTTTTTATTTAACTTAAGTTGTGGTTTTTATTTGGCTATAAAACAAGGTTATCTCTTCTTATCTATACAAATAAATAAAATTGAAGTGTCTGTTTGTAATGTCAAAAAAAACAGCTAACAAAAAAAAAAATGTTTAAAAATGTTATCTCTCCGTTTGTTCTGGCTCATTTCCGAAACGGCTGGACCGATTTTGATGGGACTTTCACTGGTTAATGTAATGATAAGGAGTAACTTAGACTACTTTTATTTTAGAAAAGTATTTTGGATTCCGTGCAAAAATATTAAAACCCACGCGGGTGAAGCCGCGGGCAGAATCTAGTATATTGATAAAATTGCTAAAGTTGCCATAAATAGATGATTACTCGTAATACTGCGAGTTCGTCTGCTAAATGTGTTGATAAGAACTCCACATTAACTATGTTCAACAGTAAGTAAGTATAGCTAAAATGGTGACAAATTACATACTTAAATCATTTTTAGACTGTTTTCATCTAATATTGTATACGTTATCCACACACTGTCAAAACACATCACCACTCACAAGAAAATTACATTTTTCTAATTTATTAACTCCCAACCTCCTCCAAGGATGTCACATAAACTCTGTGTCAATATCTCCTTTTGAAAATATATACGAGTATGATCAGAGAGGTTCTCAGCGGGACTCGCGTCAATTGCTGAATCCCATCCGGTTCCGGCCTGCCGGCAGTCAGCCTCCGGTTTAGATTCATAACTCCGATACTTAGAACATTGTCGGCAGCTCATGTGTAAAATACGAGCGAACTCCACAAATATTTTATGTTGCTATTCTTTGTTGCCGAATTATTAGGTGCATTGGTATTGTCTGTTTTTATTTTCAGGGTTGGTTTAGGGTGATATATAGATTTATTTATTTATTGGAAACACCAACTACATGTTTACAATACATTTTACTTTTGATCTTTTTTCTATGTAAATATATCACATAAAGGTACACAACTCATACATAATAATAGACATTACATTAATTTAAATTGGATTAATGGATTAAATTAATAAAATATTTGGATAACTAAATTGACATTTGAATTTAAAATGAAGAACTAATATTATTTGATAGATACATTTGATTTATTCACTTCATCTCATTTATTAGATACATTTGATTTTCCTAATTTATTTACATAATTAATTAATTTACATATTAATTAATTAATAAAATTATCAAAATGATATCCTAACTTAACACTAAAACTATTGGTAAATAAAAATTTATAGTGTCGAGAAATTCATCCGCATCGCTGTCGACTGGTAAAATTGGCGGCATTACCACGTTGTATGGCAATGTTTAAACCCTCTGGCTAAAGTACTATTTTGATAGATAGATATAATTTCTACCAAATTCAATAATTAATTAGAGATCAATATTTAAATTAAGATCTATATCTATACTTAATATTATAAAGCTGAAGAGTTTGTTTGTTTGTTTGGTTGAACGCGCTAATCTCAGGAACTACTGGTTCGAATTGAAAAAATATTTTTGTGTAGGATAGTCCATTTATCGAGGAAGGCTATAGGCTATATAACATCACGCTACGACCAATAGGAGCGGAGCATCAATGAAAAATGATGCAAAAACGGGAAAAAAATATTCCTTTTGAGAGCTTTCGTTGCGTACGCTGCATAAACGGCTAAAGTTACACAAAAATTACACGGTTTTTTTTTTTAATATAAACTTACACCACGTGTATCACCGGCCCGGTCTTCAAAATTAGAAGCCGGTCTTCAACTAAATTTAATTAAAGGACCCCGAGTTCAACACCTACGCTTAACTGAAAGTATATTGGACATCTTCGTCGGCTCCGGGATCCGGGACTCTTCAAGTCCCTGGCGCCCATCTAGTATTTATTCACATAACAAAACTGGAAGGTTGTACCTTGATATTTTAGTAAGAACTAATTTAATTGAAACTTTTGGAAAAGGAACAGTACTGGGTTTATCTCCAACCCCCCACAACCATAGTTCGAGACCGACTTTATTTACGCTGGCTGGCATTACTCTTTTTTATATTTAGGTTTATATAGAATTAGATAAATAAACTTACATTGTTTGAGATAGTTTGTTCTTTCTTTGCCTTTCAATACCAACCCACCTTGTATCTGGGCTTTTGTTCCCTTACCACTAGGGGGACAAAATCGCTTATGGAACAACGATTTAATATTTTCCCTTCGCTAATGCGATATAATATGTTAGCGAAATAAATAACAAACTACTTTCTTCTTCACTTCATCTCATTTTTAACTTTTAAATTTATTTACAAGTTTGAGAAATTTTCCCCCGTAACAGTTAGTTGAGGATAGAGTACAAAGCTGCCTACCTACTAAGTATTTGTTTTGAGGAAACAGGTAGCGAGCGAGCTTCAACTACTTAAAAGTTGGGTTGCAAATGAAGCGTTACAAAAATGAACGCTCCTGTGGGCCCTGTTTTGAGTGCGGAGACCCATTGGTTTTCGAAAGCGAATACTAGGCGAAAAGGAATCAATTTCTCGGGATATGCTATATTTTTGTATGAATTTGTCGTATAAAACTATTGTTAATGCTTCTGTGTCAGGCAGAAACATCACATTTTTTATATTAATTACTCAATGTACTCGTACTTACGAGTACATTGGTAAAGGCAAAAAAAATGTGAATAAATGTAGGTAATAATGTAGAGTAAATAGTACTTACTATTTACTCTAAAATAACAACATTACTCACAAACATAAAGTATTTCTGTGAATCTAATCAGAAAATATCAAACAAGTTTAGCAAGGGATAACATTACAGTATAGCAAACAAGGAGAAGTGATTACATGAGAGGCGGCGTGTAATCGCTACGCTAAGACGATTCGAGAGGCACCCGCTAACCCCCGGATCCGCGACGCACCGGTCTCGATCCCAGAAGTCACTTTTAAGCCATTACTTACTTGCTTGTTTTCGATTTGTTTTTCCTGCGAAAAAAGACACCGCGAAATACAAGCGAGACTAACTTTCGGGCAATCAGCAAGCTCAACTTCGGGAAGGGTTAAATCAAAGGGTTCCGCTTTTATGAAGACTTATTTCAGACTTACCTTGAAGTTGAAATTAGATTTAATCTGGCTCGAAGCTTTAGGATTGAATTTTGTAAACAATTTGGAATACCTCTACAACTTCCAGGCTTTGTTGGAATACCATTGGGAACTCGGGATCCGGTTGTTTAGAAATTCCTTTGAAATGAATTTGTACTCATATGAGGTCGAGTTTTGTAAATACGCAGGCCAGTTCATGTTCAATGGGCATAAAGTATATGTGATGTTTATTTAATTGAGTTTATTTGGCATTTGTTAAGGGTCAGAGCGATTGTTGTGTATATTGACATAATAGTATACATTGCTGAAGCAACTTTTTCTGTACAATAAAAAGCGTTTGCTTTTAAAGTATAATGTTTTCGATGTTAATATTTGAGGTTGACACACGGTCCGTATATTGTTACACTGTGGGTTTTAATATGAGTTTTATTAGTGGCTTACCGAACGTTTCGGACGTGTTTAAAATACTCCCAGAACTGTACGAACCATAGTATGAACGCTGACTGTTGGTTATCACTACTTAAATAACACAGAATTGTTTTTATTGAGTGAGTAGGGAGATCTGGGAGAGGGGCCCGTGGGTATGTAATAAGCTGTTATTACATAGCCACGGGCCCCTCTTCCAGATCTGCACGATCGCACGGGTCGATAGTTCAGGTTAAGCTAGGCTTTTCGCGGTAGGTCCGTGGATGGGTGAAGATCTTTACATACCGTGACCCCTTTGTGCCTCGGAAAGCACGTTAAGCCGTTACGGGTATTCAGAAGCCCGAAAGTCTTACCACGGGTGTTACCCAGTATCTGGAGCGTGGAGCTTAGATAGACAGTTGCTCCATGTATTATACTGGTATTCAGCTGCAACCAGTTAGACTGGAAGCCATCCCCAACATAGTTGGGACAAGGCTGGGCAGATGATGAAGAGCAGAGAGATCTGAATACGTACGTCTGTCGATGTTTGCTACTTATTCAACGAATAATTAAACAGTGGAGACTTGCAGTTTCGAAGAAATACACATCCACTGATAAAATGGTAATCTAATTTAAATACCTCAATAACTTCTGCGCCAAACTTTTTTTATAAAACTTGTGTTACGGAGGAGGCGACGCGACATGGCGACTCGAAGAGGTCTGCGGAGCGAGGTCGGTCCACAATAGTCGTGAGGCCGGATGTGTGTTTCCCTTTGTGTATCGAGGCTTTTAAGTTCTGACGCCGATCACTGACACCGACTGGAAAAAAGTAAAAAAAAGGCTGAGGTACTGCAGTAAGAGCGAAAAAAAAAACTGTGAAACAGACGCTTTTAAAGCAAGCCACGGTTAATGAGGTACTGCAGTAAGAGCGAAAAAAAAGTGAATCTAACGTTTGTAAAGCAAGCCACGGTTAACGCTGAAGCGTGTTCTGTTAGTTTGTCGGTAAATGATAAAATGTCAAATTATTGTTTTAGTATCCTGAGTGGGTACTGGGGCGTTCAAGGAAAAATGGCGACTTGTCTGCTATTAAAAGGAGCAGTGACTTTCGCACCACTCCAGTATTTACTTGCAGCTCGTAAATTTTGTCTGAACACAAAACAGCTCTTAGGAGACGAGCCAATAAACATTGAGTGCTCACTTTTAGCTCTAAACTGTACATGCTCGTATGCCGTAGTGACACGCTTTTTATGACACAAACATTAAAAGTACTGCGTTTAGAAAGAACGGAAAGATACAGTACATTGCATTTCAAAAACCACTCGTCAAAATAGATTTCGGCCACAAAATATTCCACGATCCTCGTGTGTTGACGCAAAACCGTTCAAAAGTGAACAGAAAAATAGAAAAGAAAAATCAGTTTTATTATGTCGATGTTTTTGCAGACGGTGCGCCAAAGGGCCGCATATGATCGCCCGCATGACGTACACTTTCATACCGCCACTATTTTTCAACGGCAGGTATGTACTCCTTTGTGCTCGCCCATCTTGGGACTACACTTCTTCCTTTCATTGTCCAGATCGCCGCTCGAGTAGGAAATCGATGACGTGTACGAATATAACGTGTTATTGAAAAGAACATCGCTTCGTTGCCTCGCATCACACTGACGTTCTATTCTTACTCGCCAAGTAATACATCTTTATTTCTTTAGTGGTTCAATGAGTAGGTACAAGAATTAATTTTATACTAAAAGCTTTAAGATTATACGATTTACATAGAAACGAGAGTATCAAAGAAATAACGTTTCCATTTCAAATTATGCAAATGTTAATAGAAATGCGAGTCCCCTTTTCGCAAACATCCTACAACGAAAGAAAATATGCTGACGAGATCGCGGACGCGCATCGAATGATTTCTGAACAACATTTTTTTTGCAGGATAAAAAACAGGTAAAAGCTAATTACCCCTTCGGAGTCTTTACCGGTTCAAGTGTTCCGCCATCAAATCGCATGAATCGCTCGTATTTATGGCGGGAGAGGAAAGGGAAAATGACGTGCTGATTTAAGCCAGCATTTTTTTCTAAGTGGGCAGTAAACGGGCTGCTTTCACCCATACATATTGAAGTGTCGTATATTTTACGATCCATCCCGCTCGAGGGTACTCCCACGAAAGCAATGGGCGAACATCCGTATCGAGTGGACAAAATTACCTTCACCGTTTTACAAGATCTATCGGCTTGTTTTAGCACTAAACCATTTCTGCTAATTTTAATATTTTAGTTATAGAGCTTGACTGACGAGATTTATGTATTTTTTCTTTGATAGTATGATGAAAATAGAAAATGTTATGATTCTGATTGCTTTGCATTCTCTTGCAATAAAATTGCAAAAACAAATGATCATTTTAATTTCATTATTGACATTTCTAGTAGGTACCTTGAAATCTTCAAATGAAATAAAATAAAATAGCGTTTATTGTGTTTTTCCAGATCTGTGAATGCATGCCTCATTTTCTGTAAAATTTATAAAAGAACGCTTGCCAGTTTGTTATGAACAGATCATTAATATCTGTTCAATTTTAAAAGCATGCTCTAATCTAGAAGATCCCAGTTTATTTACGAAAACTCAAGCGTTCCTTTATTTATAAAACACAATAACTGTAACCCTTTATCAAAGGATTAGAAACAATTGTTCCACGACAGATCATCATTTTTGTTCGCGTCCGTGTGAAGTAGCCTCAGTCCGTTAATTTAAATTATACGAGAGAATTCATGAGACGGGACGTTTCTTCGGCGGACATGCAAACAATTAATTACCGGGAATATTAATGCCCCGCATTAGTCAGGGGTAGAGCCGTGTCAGCGGACCCTCGGACTCGCATCGCTGTCCGCAGCTTACCCGCAAGCCTACAGAACGCCCAGTATAACTTGATCCATCATGGCGGCGCTACTTTTGACAGCAAACGTCAACGTTACGTCAAATGCAGTACATTTGAATTTAGTTCGTTATTTTACCGTATGCCAAGATAAAGTGGCCGGTGTCCAACATTTAAATTGTCGGTAAATATTGCTGCAGTATATAACCTGATTAGATCCTTGTTGTGTGGTGCTGCGGTTCGACTAAGTTATAGAGCGCCATTGTAAGGATTTTGTTGTCAATATTTATATGATGGTTGTGGCTGTATTGTTGGAATCGGTGTCTATTGTGCGTGGAGATATGCAGTGTTTTACGTGTAATATCATTGTTATAAAATTAAGATACCTACATATTATTATATCAATTTAATTGTAAGCAATGAGCTTGAAAAGATTAAGTAACTATTCAAGAAGGTCCGTTTTTAATGTCTCCGTGTTTTTTATAGATAATATTGTATTATATGTTTTAAAATGTATTCGAGACTATTGTAGGTATTAATAATTTTGTACAGTCTATATTTTTCATGTCTATTAAAAAACCTTTTTGACGCAAATCTTTTTAGTTACCCTAGATACTAGATCCCTACTATATTAAAATCATAGTCCGACAGTATTAAACTCAACTATCTAAGCTTTGAAAATCACTATTCAGCCCTTTGAAACTTAGAAGCTTTGCGTATTATTACGCTTCATAAAATTCATTCAGCAAACCAAAGTGAAATATTTGACGTCAATAAAATTGTTGTTTAAAACAATTTTTGGATTGTCGTCTGCCAATCAAAGGCCGTACAAAGCGGGGGCCGCAGGGTTTTAGTGTAGGGCTGTCGCATTCCAGTTATTAATATTAAAAACTCTATTATACACAATACAACGTGAATCAGAAGGGTGTGGCCATATTAAAGGGTATGGTACAGATAATCAAATAGAACAACTTTCTCTATGGCACCAACGAAATTGTTTAGTTTGATGGTCTGCACTACACCATTAAATTTGACCACACCTTTCGTCTATGGGAGAAGCCAACCTAACTAATAATTTCAACAATATTATATTAGCAAAAACTATGATTTCATCAGCCAAGACTTACTAAGGAACAGTCAGGTATGGTATCATAGCAGTTAAAGCCCGAATCAAACTTTATGGCGGCTCGAAACATGAGGCAAATTGCTGCGTTGTAACAAATTCACCTGTCAGCGGGGGTGAGGGGTGAGGTACTGCACAGCGAGAAGTGCACTTCAGAGTCGCCATAAAGTTTGAATATGGCTGTACTTATGTTATTGTGAGGTTGCCAGATCTAGACAACGTAATAATTTTAATATTGCCATAGTGCTAAGACGTGCACACAGATCGCCAGTCAAAAACCAAAAATGCAGTTTCTAGATATTATTATTCTTTTTTTTTTTATTATTGTTCTTTTTCTTCTTTTAGTCCAGGCCCGCTAATGAGACACAATTGATTTTCTATTGTATCGTGCCACATGTAGTACGCGTGGGGTTTGACCGGTTAAAATATTTTGTTTTTGGTCAAGTGGTCTTAAAGATTTGCAAAAAGTAGGGTTACTATTTTCAGAAAAATTATGGGCGTTTTATCTGCCGAAATGTGGGTGTACTATACGACAGGATTTTAGGTAATAAATCTAACTTCTAAATTCCATCTCTAAAAGCTTGACAACCCTAGGTAAGAGTTACTAGACGTGTCTTGAAAGAGAAACGTTAAAAATACGTTTTAAAACTCAAAGCAACTGCGACCAAACTGAGGAGGTAAAGAGTGAAAAGATTTTATTATTTTCTTGTCTAAGGCTTCCCTCTGAAGTTTATTGGTATGAGGACGTAAGTAATATTAACAGCTTTCTTATATCTCGAACATTTGGCGGGTAATGAGGTAGAAAAACTTCTGTGATAAGAGTTTACTTTTCAGTA
The DNA here is from genome assembly GCA_927399505.1 of Luperina testacea. NCBI lineage: Eukaryota > Metazoa > Arthropoda > Insecta > Lepidoptera > Noctuidae > Luperina > Luperina testacea. The sequence continues at coordinate 13,611,939 of OV656756.1, forward strand.
GTGCTATCCTGTAAACTTCTCACCCTGAAAACTTGGGTGGAATGAGCTGTCAGTGTCAATCCCTAGTATCACGAGGAATGACAGCTCACTTCAATCAACCTCACTTCACCTCAGTTTTCAGGGTGAGATTTTAACAGAATAAACCGGTTGACATTCCATCTGAAGTTAGGGATTGACACTATTGACAGCTCACTTCAAGCTCAATTCACTTAAGTCTTTTCGGTGAGATTTTTATCGAATAGATTGGCTGTTATGTTGGTATTAAAAAGTCTAATAGTCAAGAATTAATTTAATTTTCTACAATATTTGTTCCTGTATCAATGTGTAATATGTTTTAACAATTAAGTATCTAATGTGTCATATATTTTGTGACTACACATATTATATTGTATCTTTTTGAGGCTGAATGTACGGCGACTATTAGGTACGTGCTAATATGGCATCACTATGTAAATAAATAAGAACTAACTTAATTGCCGATATACTAGGAAAAATAAATACAAAAGGGCCACCACAGTGCGCAGCTTTATACTTAAGACGATAATGTTTGACGACGATACGTAACGTTATAAGGGTGTAAGTACATCATCGACAAACGTTGAGGGTGTGTGCCGGCGAGCTTGATAACGTGTGTGTAATCCGATAAAATATACCTATTGCCTGCAGCGATGCCTCGTTATTTGTAATTACTACTATATGTATTAGGTTACTGTTGTGTTTGTATATAGGTTTACCACAACTAATGTCTACTTAAATACAGAGCAAGTCTAGGATAGTGTAGTTATTTATATCAAATAACTTTTTTACAGCAATTTCTTTTTTTCTTTGCTTTATCTTTTTTCTTGCAATTTCTTTTATTCGGTTTTTCAAAAGAAAAGAAATAAGAATAAAAAAGAATCGATGGAAGGACTGTGTAGATGTTGATATGATTAGAAAGGGGGTGGCTACTGAAATGACGACTAAAAGACAAGTATAGAAGAAAAAAACATGTGGAACCGACCATAAATAAATAAAATTGGGATAAAGGCAGAATAATGATGAATGATGATTCTATTTTTAAAACTTAGAAAAAAAAATCATCAACTGAAGTGGTTGGATTGTTTCAGCAGAGGTTTTCAACATAGGGATAGGGTTCCATGAAAAACGCCCGTAACGAGAGGAGACAAAAATCACCGCCCTTGTTGACAAATCAGATTGGTGATCCTAAAATGATATCTCTGTTTTAACCAGAGGGGGGTAAACCTACGTTTTCCTAGAAGACCGGTGCGCGTCACACAACAGGTCGCCGCCTTGAAAATGATGACACCGACACCGTAAAGTCGGTTTTTTGACCACCGTAAAGTTTAGAAAATGCTCGCTTGGGAAACACACCAACTACTTTCATAAATAACGTTTCAGTGATATTATTCGCCAGTAAATTGCGGACGATATTTAGTGGCTACCACAGTCTTAGGAAACCCCTGCAAATCGATTTTATAAACTATTCAATTGCACCACCCATTGTAATTATCCGCTAATGGAAATATGGCTTGCGTAGCTAAGGGATTACGCGTTAAATTTAGATGGCCATCAATCTAAGCAGGCGGTCGAAAAGGATTTGTCCTATAATCACTCAAATTATGGATAAAGCATATTAACACGTAATAATATCTTATATGAATGTCCTAGGCCGAACTTGGCTTACTTAATTAAAGTAAATTAAAAAACGGGACAGAGTACATACTCTGCCCCATTTTTTTTGGCTTCTAAGGGTTTAGCGTTCACTTTTGATAGTACCCAATCCGTCAGGACCAGTCAGAATCTGTTATTTTCCTTTTCTTGGCATCCTTAGTCAGGATGTATAGAGTCAGCTGAGCCAGTTTTGCTGAGTAAAGTTGTATAGTACAGGGTTTAAAATTAAATGCCTATTAGACCTTTCTGCAACAAAAAGGATCAACAATAAGTGTGAATAACAACAAGTTTTATTAAAAAAATATAAGGGTTCCGCTTTTACCATTTGGCTACGAAACCCTGAAAACCAGATAAAATAACGGCTCACTGTACTTCTGTTTCATCCCGCCCACCATATCTAATACGTTCACCTACAATCCCTTACCACAATCATTAGTTAAAACAGGCTCATTACAAGTCTCACTCCACAAAGACTGGTCAAGACGTCGGGGCGTGGTTAAATTGCTTTATAAATGTCTGTGGGTCTATCCCGCGAGCCCTCTCGAGCAGGTCTGATCGCGGCTTAAACGCTCGTCCCAATAAAATGTACGACTGGCCATTTTTATTCTTAAATAGTTTCGAAATTAGAATTTGTTACTTTTGTTTTGTCTCCAAAAAGTATTTACATACCTACTAATTCCATGCCAGTTACCTATCCTAAAAAAAAACTGGGGAATATTCAAATACAAGTTCTTTTGCCCTAGAATTTAAAAACGTAGAATGAGCGCTGTTGTTACTATGTGGTCTTGGGTGGTTTATGCCGACTAGAATCAATCAATCAATCATGCAACTCAGCATATTGCAGTCACTGGCGCAGTGACCATGCAGCGACGGAGACCATCATCGTTATTCGGATTCACATGATATAATTTACTATCTATATCTAAATATATTATGTACATACAGGGTTAGTTTAAATTGACTAGCTAAACTCCGCTGAAGCGATGGGTACCTATCGATATCTATACACGTTAAAATAAAAAGGTTTGATGTTTTTTTGGGAGGTCAACGACAGCTGTTACTGTTGTTACGTGAAGTATGAGTTGAGAAAAATTGTTTTAATAAGATTTATCGTGTTTACGTATCGATACCTATCACGCTTGTGAAGTTTACACACAAAACAGATTTTTTACTGATATTTTCAAGGGATTACTAAACAGCGGTCGATGACCTCAGAACAAAAAAGCATAAAATTAATTTATTTTTTGGCTTTTCATGTTTAGATATCAATACCTATCGTGACTGTGTAGTTTAGCTAGTCAATGTGAAATAACCCTGTATTAAAGTCGCTTTTCGGGTCTGTCTGTGTGATTTCCGGTTTCCACCATCATTTAGAGAATTTATTCCAGCAGGGTTATGTGTATTAAAATTATAATGAAATAATAATAAAAATATATGTAAGTTTAGTATTACTGTATTATACGAGTGAAGTATTTAAGTTATTTTATTATTATTTCATTATAATTTCTTCATTACGAAATCTCGATTTATGATCGTAAAACCCGAGTGAAGACTCCTACAAACAGGCGCGACACGCGATATAATCGCGCGCGACACAAAGGCACCGCTAGTTGCGCGACTTGCGGAGCCTTTGTGTCGCGTGTCGTGTCGCGCCTGTTTGAAGGAGCCTTGAAGCAGGGGCGGGTCGCTAGTACGTTTAATGTAAATACTCAAAAATCAGATTAAACAAAGGCTAATTAATAAGGAAATGTAAGAATTATTTTCAGTGGTAAAGTATTAGAGGATGTTTTATAAAATACATATAAAACTGAATACATTATAATATCACGTCATGTTATTAAAGTTTTCAGCTTGTTTTAATGGGAAGTGATGAATGGCGAAATGATTATTATAATTATCATGCACACTGGAGTCCTCGTTGATGAATGAAACATAAATACCTATGTCCTGAAAGAAGGGAACAGTTTAAGGCAAGGAGTCACGAAATGAAAAGCTGCAAAGACCTGTTGCACAAACGACTACGAAGGTATTTTTAACTAGAAACCTATTTGCAGAATGTCTCAGAAAATTGTGTTTTTTTTAAGGTGTGGTACAGTCCAACAAACTGCACTACTTTCTACATGGGACTAACATTACGTAATCGGGAAAAAATAATCAGCCATCATTTCGGTCGAGCAGGTTGGATTGAAGTTTTGTATAGGACAGTTGATAATTTTATCGCGATTACACTGATGGTTTCATGGAGAAAGTGGTTCAGATGGTGATCGGTGCAGTACCTCTTATTATTATATTATAAACAGCTATTTGCTTAAGGCGATATGTTGAAAAAAAATGTGGTTTTCTATTTCGTGTAACTTGTTAAGTATGTCGAATAGGGATTTAATATTTTGGTTTATGTTTTTTGACTCTTTGGTTTAGTATCATATATAAGAAATACACGATTCAATGATTTTTTCTCCATACAAAAAAATAGCAAAGTTATAGGTACCTATCTATTTTTTTACTTTTTTCGATATCACGGCGTAACGCTTAAGAGTTATTCAATGGAATTTACTTTAAAACATAGAGAATTATCATGTCAAAGTTTACTCAAAGTAGTTTTAAATGTAATTCATTTATTTTGTTAAAAAAAGGAGTGAATTCGTTTTGGCACATACATCGTTTTATTCCGAGCGTACGCACATTATAGCCATCAACCTTAATATAACCTCTTCTTTTGCGTTTCAAAAGTAATTGCATCACTTTCGCTCGCTTAGTAGGTTTTCGAGGATTTTAGATTTTCGAGGTAGCGCCTTAAATGAAACCTTTATGAATACTTTGAAAAGTAGATGGCAGAAATACGAGATTAATATTGATTTATAAGAAGAATAGACAAAAACAGTAGAAATCAGATTTTGCCGTCAAGCCAAGGTGACAAGGATAAAAATTTATAGACGTAGGATCACACTAATATTATAAAGGCGAAAGTTTGTGTGTGAGTGTGTTTATATGTTTGTTACTTCTTCACGCTTAAACGGCTGGACCAATTTTGATAAAATTTTGTATGGAGGTAGTTGACTCCCTAGATTAACATATAGGCTACTTTAGAGGTCGAAAGCTCTCACAGAACCCTTAAATGGATCACACCTTCCTGATACATGTTGTATAAATACTTGAACTGTTATATCGTATGCTAATCGCATATTGTTGTTAATATTTTATTCGTGAAAACGTTGGCATTAGCCTAATCGTGGTTATCGCGGTGCCAATCTATGCACTAGAACGTATTGTTTAGATTGCAGCTGTATTTAAATGTTTATTATAATTTTGAACGACCGCATTTTACCGTTATTTTTTAACTCATGTTTTGAGACTACTTAGGACTTAAAAACATCCGAATTGAGAACCTCCTCTTTTTTAGAAGTCGGTTAAAAGACACCTGCAGTGAGTTAGTTGTTAGGGACGGTTCCGTTAATTGTACCCTAGGTCCGTCCGACGGAACCACAAATATATGAAAGAAGGACCGGAACCACAAATATAGAATAGGTACAATGACGGGCCACAAACTCTTTAATAACATCTTTTCAACATAGGCGCCACGGACAGCCGCCTTTGCAGAGGCTGCCTTGATGCCGAGGAATCAGACGCCCACGTCATCCTGGATTGCGAGGCCGTGGCTTCTCAAAGTGCAGAAATCCTCGGAACAATGAGGTCGCTCCGCGAAGCCTGTGAAGCTCCCAGGAAGTTGGTCAGCGGGATTGTCCGAAAGGGTTACCGCTGGCCCGGAACATAAAGGGCTAAGGAAGGAACACGGGTGGGTTTTAGTCAGTAAGAGTCTGACACTCCCTTCCGCTCCACCCAGAGCGGGAGGAGTCATGCTCCCAGGAAGCTTCTGTGCTTTTGGGCGGAGCTAGGCTGACTCTGTTAGCCAGAATCCACACGCACAACGGACCGAATGGGAGTCTAAGTGCAGAAAAGGGAGTCCCCTAATCATCATCATCATCATCATGAAAGAAGGACGGAACCCTATTACTAAGCCTCCGGCGTCCGTTCGTCCGTCCGACCGTCCGTTCTTTCCTCCATTGGTTCGTCTGTCTGTCTATCTGTCAGCGGGTAGCGGGTATCTCATGAACTGTTGTAGGTAGACAGTTGAAATTTTCATAGTGTGTATTTCTATTGTCGTTATAAGAACCAATAATAAAAATACATTAAATGGGTCTCCATAAAAGAAACGTGTTTCGGCGTTTTTTATGCCTTGTAGTACGAAAATCTTTGTGTACGAGTCCGACTCGCATGAGGCCTTTTTTTTTTTTTTGAAATGGGTTTGCTCTTGGCTCTAGTCTAGGTGAGAGATGACAGAGACAAAGTCTACGATGGAGTGAGTTACCCAGAAGAAGCCTGTTCTCTTTTTAAAATTTATGGAAAGTTTTTATTACTTTAGAATTATAAAATAATTCCCATTTTTACCGTCTATTCAATTAATATGCCATTTTTCAACGACAATATGTCTAACATAAAATGAATAGGTACAACTAGTAAAGCCAGTTACAGGACGTACTACATAAGCCTATGTATTTAGTTGGTTGTGGTCGGCTTCTGTTCAAGCTGTGTTTAGAACCATTAAGCTCCACTCTGTATCTTTTACTCTGACCAAATTGCGCCACAATTTTCTGTTTAGACTGTGTAGAGTAATTTATTTGGTCTGATTTAAAGCAAAGAAGTGTCAGTCGAAAAGAGTTTTCACTTAACATCGTACTGGCAATACTTTTTTTTATTTTGGAAAACAATTGGGTGGATAGTTGAGTATTCAAGAAAAGCACACATTTTGTTACGTAAATAAAGTTCGAAGGTCTTCAGGAAACCTGAAATCCAGCATAATTCAGCTATCGCCTTCAAGTACTAGCTTTTGCCACCGCTCTGCCCGCGTAAATGTCGGAAAATATCCCATGGGAAAGTAAAACTTAAAAGTATCCTCTGTGCTAGTCCAGTTTATATACTATCTGTGTCTCTAATTGTAATTGTATTGTATTGTGTTGTTGTGTTGTTGTTGTATTGTTGTTGTTTTCAGTAATTTTTCTGCCAATCTGGAAAAAAACGACAAACGGACAAAAATTCTATAAACTATATTTTCGGCAGACTCGTTCCCACACCTCGTAGCAATTATTCAATGAACAGTTTTGACTTTGTTACAATTTCATAATATGTATAGATCAAGTAAAAAAAGATCTCACCAAATAGCAGACGTTAAGAAACATTTAGAACCATAACAGAAGATTAGGCAAAACCGCCTTAGAATTCCGTGTGTGTAGTAACAGCCGAGTTTGGTAGAGGAGCGGTTTTCTATTAGCCATTCATAATATTTCGTGTAATCGTGACGTGCTTTGTGATCCCGCCGGCTCGTAATATGAAAGGTGACCGTTTCCATTACACCGCCGCGGCCGCGCTTTGAGTCACAGCTTCAATTTCAAACGTTTGATGTGTTTAATTACTTTGTTTGTTCTTGTTCAGCCTCCGATGCTTGCTGCGGTCGCCCTTAGTCGAAAACGCTTCCGAAACTGTTAGCATTCGCAAATTAAACGTTACCCACGTCAAAGTGAGTGAATAGTTTTATGCTTTCAACGAAATAATTAAAGCTTGGCTGCTAAAGAGGTAGGCGTCAGATGCCGATATTCGGATGATTGATTGGTAATCAACCTATGGTCTTTGTTCCGGAATGAGTACGTGGTGTAAGCCTGTAACATAACCCGCTAAAGGACTCTCAGCACAGATTTTTATGTAATTAACTTTTCGAGAGAATAATGTCAAGTAGATGATTGGTGATATCAACTTGGTCATCAAACGAAAAAAAATAGGCAAAGAGAAACTCCTCCCCATCAACATTGTTTTACTTTGTCTTTAGACATTTCAGTGCGGCTGATTCGCTCCAATTCCTACGAAAGTCGGACCACACTATGTATCCAACGTAACTGTTCGACATATCATCACTTATTTAGTTAATATTCACTGAAACGGTTAATTTTAAAGTAACGCTAGGGTCGGGTGTTCCACAAGGACGAGCCTTGGGTCCACAATATATCTTGTGGGCAGGCAACCGCGATTTGACTGACGGCGCACTCTGAAAGGACATTTATCAGTCTCACTAGCGGGTTACAGTAAACCAAACAACAATGAATTCTCATTGACAAATTGTCTTGGCATTTCTTGTTCTACGGTCCTTTCTTTTGACTAATAGACGCTTAAGACTTAGGTGAGGTTAGCTTGCTTGTGTTTGGATATTCTCTGTATGTAGGTACATAAAATACTCATTTCTACTGGCCACACACATAACAATGATGCAAACTGAATGATTTACGTAGGCATTCCCTAAAGTTATGGGATCGTACATCAAAGAAAAGGCCTTTAAAGCAATTTTTGTCTAGCCGAGTTGTAACAGCATCGAATAGGCTCCCAGAAAATGTTATAACGGCTCTCACACTGAATTGCTTCAAGAATCGACTGGACAGTTTCAATATATCCAAGCTATTTGATACACACGCATCAGCTAATTAGCTGCTAGTGTGTCTAACTGAATAATAATAAGTTTCTCATAATATTGCTGCATCTACATACATTCTATTATTTCTAACAAATTAACTTCATGCATAAAATAAAAGCGAGCGGTCCATCAAAAACATTTAATTCGCAAAACCTAAGTGGCTAACACAGCGGTGTAATGTGGAAAGGCGACAGGAGGAGTGGAGGACTTTCCCAGGCCGCGACGTTCCCTCTAACCGGACCTTAGCCACATTCGTTGAATGTAAGCCACTTATGAAAATTAATGTTAAGCGAGGATAAACCAAAGCCTATTTTCTACGCGAAGTAAAGCGGGCGGTTACAAATTGCTTTGGGCGAAGCGTAAATTTTAATTTTATCTCTAATACCCAAATGAGTACCGTGACTCGACATAATAAATGTACTCTTCCCACGTTAGCTGCGGTCGATTCGTGTGCCGCGTTTGTCTGCACAACGCGTTAACACATAGCCCGCTTGTGAATCACATGCCGAATCGCCTACTGTGCCCATAATTATGTGAATTGCTTGGATTTGTGTGCGGTGTGAGCAGAAAGCTAAGCCGTGTATAATGTGCAATTATCGGGTATACTGTATTATGAAGACTGTGTATTTGTTTGTGCTCGTTTGCATGCTTAACTTCCCTTGGGTTTGTATTGATAATTATGTGAGTACCGATTATGTGACTTGTTTAAAAATTCCTTATTTTCACACAGGCCATCTTTTAATAATTCATTACTCTACCTAAAATTAGTGAAGCGAAATAAACGAGTTTGCTTATTAGATTTGGGCTAAGTTGTTTGTATTTCTCTTCCTGTAAAGAGGCATCATTGGCATGTTTTCATCTCGTTATCAGCGGTTGCACGGTTCACTCCACTCAGGTGGGGCCACCTGTTTTCATCCTTTTGTCCGCCTCGGTGATAATGGCATGTTCGCTGTTCGTCTGCCTCACTGCACCACCTGTTAGGGTTTAATAAGAACATTTGGTGGTTGGTAATAGTGGAAATTCAGAGAGCCAAATTCATTCCAAGAATGCAGGGAATGAGATATCGAACTTTCTATTCCTACGTGTGGAAACTACAAATTTGTTATTAAGAACTAGCTGCACCCCGCGGTTTCATCCGCATAAATTTCGATTCCGTGGGAATATTGGGATAAAAATTCAGGATGTCAGCTAACTCTATACCAAATTTTTATCAAAATTGTCCCCGCCGTTTGAGCGTGAAGAAGTAACAAACATATAAACAAACACACACTCACAAACTTTCGCCTTTATAATATTAGTGTGATTCTTAGAAATTATTAGATTTATTGAAGAATGAAGAATATACAGTTCTTTTCAGACAATTTTTGCTAGGAGAATTCAAAAATAACAATATTTATTGGAGGATTTGTGAAAGCTTTACCTTTTTGACCTTAGCATTTTTTTTTTAATTTTATCTTTTTAGGCCCGAACCTTTTGACAAGGCTTTGACCTCATCTTTTAATTTGCCCCAATAGAAACGAGCGTTTCACACGTCGCGGTAACAATGTAAACGAAATTTAAATAAGCGTTCGAATCGCCGCGTCCCGCACGCCCGGCTCGATCAGTGTGCCAGTCACGGCGGGACAGTTTATTTCAACTTCTCAACTTGTTCCGCGCCTTCGAATGGGGCATAATTTTCATAAGAAACGCGCCGCTGCGCCCCGACACACAAAAATTAGATTCATCAGCCTTCCAGGCACATTTGGCTCGAAACATTCTCGAAGCTACCAATTCGATTCGAGTTCGTAACGAGCGCGTGAACAATGTGATGTTAACTTTTGTTACTTTGCATTTTGCTTTGTAAGTATTAATGTTGGGACTGTAGGCACGCATCATTGTGTATTATGTAAATGATCTGTTACTAAGGGCTCAGGCAGATGATCGAGTTTTGTTTGTTGAAGTTTGATACTTATAAATGCTTCTATAGCTGCACTGGTCATGAAATCCACCAAACTGTTTAGTTACTAGCGAAACGACCCTGCTTCGCACGGTTTTTACGCCTTGTCAAAAGATCATTAATTATTTATTTCATGAATTTAATATTCATGTTATATACACATAACCCTTCCGGACTAAAATCTCTTATTTATGGTGAAAACCGAATCAAAATCCGTTGTATAGTTTAGAAGAACAACGAAGTCACATAGTCTTGAAAAATGACTTTGATTTATAATAATAATATATAACTCAAAACTCAAAGCATTTATTTCCACTTTTGATTTGTCAAGAGGTCGGTCAATTAGAAAGATGAAGCTAGTTACTAGCATAGATATAGACTCAGTGAAACATTTGTGTTATTATACCATCAAACAGTTTGTTTCATCTTCGTCTCAGCCAAGACTAACCATTCTTATCGTAATTCAATTTTATACCAACACTCGCACTCTTAAATTGCGATTATATGGCATAACCATAAACCTCTCAAGCTTCTTTATGTCGGAATAATTTGCAGTCTGTATATTTTATTTAAGCAATATTTCCTCGAATATCTGGAGTGCGCGGAACCGCTAAAACAGTTTCATCAACGCTTAATATCGGTAATGTATGAGGATCGTTTGTATAATTTTTGATTGCTCGCATTCTTTGAGAACTTTTTCTTTTTTACTTTGGTTGTATATGGGAGGAATGAAGGATAATATTTTTAAATATATTTTCTTTCTTTGTTTAATATCAAATTCTTCAAAGTCTGTTGCTTGCTCCAGCTCAATGTTGGCATTACTGATTACTGACTCTTCGAGAAACCAGAACACATAATATCAAGGTTAGTTATTCACGAGTTAATTTAGTGTAAAACTTTAATCCAGGAACTTTTTGCAAACAAATATTTATAGTTTAAATAAGCAAATCACAGTGCTAGACATTGAGTACAACGCGGCGTTCGGGACGCAAACATAATTTACTTATCTCACGCGAGACCAGAAAGTTTCGTTCAAACAAATAATATAGGTTTCCATCGGTGCGGGGAGCACCTGGGCGGTGCTAGGATCGGTGTGTCCCCAGGGAAATAAAAACTTTGTCGCACGTCGCTTGTCCTAAAGCCTTCTTACTGTCTCCCTGCTCCGCGACACGTTCACCGATTTGCTACCGACGTACAGTTTATAGCTTTGATTCTCAACGACACACTACGTTTACGATATTGTTCCGCATTACTGCCGCGTAAAGTGGCGCGTAAAAACGTTAGCGGAATAGAGCTCCGGATTGAATATCCAAAAGTTAAGTGCTTATCCGATTTCCGGACGCGGATACAATCAGATTTTGAGGTATCCGTTTCAACTTTTGTTATTCAAATTGTGTAAACTAAGCCGTTATAATTATATAAGTAGATTTCCTCCAGCGTGTGAAAGAATTAACGTCTGCAATCTTAGATTCTAAAGTCGGAAATTCTCGAAATGACTGCGCTAATATTACTAGTGTTGAAAGTTTCCGACGTCTCGAGTTCGATAACTGCCAGGATCACGGCAGGAATTTTTAAATTAATTCAAAGGAAAAATAAAATTAACGAAGTTCGCGAAGATTAAATTATATTCGTCGTAATTTGTGTCAAGAAAGTTGGGATGTTGATTGTGGCATCACGTTCTTTCTATACCGATAATATAGTAGTGAAGTTTCGTTATATAATTTGGAAAATAAAAAGCGAATATCGTTATTAATCTTTATTTACTACGTCAAACAATCATAAAGATGAGAGTAATATCGAAAAACTTTGCTTAGCTAAATTTCCCAAAGGTTTATAATCTATGTTCGCATGTGGATGTTGTAAGTACACATGTGCGTACATACATGTATCGGTAAGTAAGTACGCATATTCTTCACTCAACAGATCTATGAACTTTAGTTTCGTCTCCCTTTCACTCCACAGAATCTATAAAATCTTTGAATAAACATTTGCCTTCTTTGCCCTTTTTGCACTCGTAAAAGGGGTCTGAGAAACTCGCCTAAACTTATTTAAACTTTTACCCTAGGAAATCCTTTCACAAGCACTTTAAATGTAGAATAGAATATGTATTAAGGAATAGAAAAAGGTTACTGAGAATTGTTTTTTAGATAAACTCGGTTAGAAATCTAGGATCGTTATAGAACTGTATTATTTTATCCGATATTTGAAGTGAAATTTTCTTTAGGCGCGTTGGGCATTTTTTGAGATGAAAAAAAAAACCATTGAACTCGCGCCACTGTTACCGTAAGCGTGTTTTGTTTTCACTTCTGTCGGCACTCCCGGAGTGCCACTGTTTTTTTAATGTCAAGTGACATCGCGGAAAACCCAGACGGAGATGGCGGGATGAGCTAGACTTCTTCGACAAGAACTGGTCCTTAGGACCTTTAAAAACAGGGAATAGGCCTTTGCTCTGCAGTGGGACAATAATAATATTTTAATACTTTACGGAAACTTTCCTGAGCTATCCTACATAATACGTAGTTTCTACCTTAAAGATATTGTGGACGGCAAGCTTCGCTTCCGTATCACGGTTGATCTATAAGCTTGTTATACAGACCAGTAAGTAGTTCGTAAAGATATATTGATAAGGGTTAACATAAACACTCTCCTATAACGTCTATCGTGTAGATCAGCTTTACAGTTTTCAAAGGGTTTCAAGTTAAAGTTCGCCCGGAGGTATTTCTCGGATCATCAAGACGGTTTTCCAATTTTAACTTTGCTTTAACCAAGCAGCGGTAGCGATTTTGGAATTATCTTCCCGCTTTGGCGGGCTCATCAAAATCTGTTTATCTTTCAAAGTTTATGTCTACAAAGGTTGCTACTTTTACTTTTTTATTCGGATATTACATTCTTCTTTACATACTGATAGCGTGGATTATTAGCTGCTTATTTTTTTTTTACTTTTTAGGAGTTATACAAGAAAAATGGGTCGCCGAAAGTGAAAGGGTTAAGAGGAAAAGCGGTCGGAGAGACTTTTGAAAAGCTTAAGTAAAAAGACATAATTCGCAGTTTGGCTGTCGCCTATTTCCTCCTCCAATATTTCATAAACCGAATAAGAAGGATATATTTTATAATGTGTTTTTATGTTTTTCTTTTTTTATTAATTTGTCCAATTAGTACACTAGGCTTCTGTTGACAGCGATTTAAATCGGCATTTTTTGAGGGTTCTAGTGCTTATATAAATAATGTATCATCAAAAAGGAAAACATAGAAACATACAAGTAGTTAATATATATTATTCTGTAAAAAATCATTGCTTTATGGTCATTAACCAGAACGAAAACAGGCGAGAGCGTTTCTATGGAGAAAAGACCACCCGCATTTCCTCTTAAGGCATATTTGTAGAGATTTTGGGTTGCGTTACGTTTCTATTAAGATCAGGTAAAAGTCACATTACTCATTTAAACCATAAATCGTCGATTTGTGTTGCCTGTAATCTTCCTACCTATGCATTCTGTAATACCCATCTACTGCGTTTTTTTATGATTATTAACAATGATTTAAATTTTACCGCTTTGCATTTACTGTAACATTTAAATCAATCAATCTGCCTAACTTTTTCCAACGATGTTGGGGTCGGCTTCCAGTGTAACCAAATGCAGGTGAATACCAGCTGGTCGATTCTGTAAAAATCTCACCGTGAAGTCTCTCCGTCTTAGGTGAAGTGAGTTTATTTTTGCTAGGAATTGACACTATTGACAGCTCACTCCACGCTCACTTCACCTAAGTTTTCACGGTAATATTTTTACAGAATAGCACCGCAGTATTTTACATGGACCGACTGCTCTATCTGACCTCACAACTCAGTTACAGGGTAACATGATACCTCTTGGTAAGCCTGGTTTGGGCTTTTGGGCTTCTGACTACCCGTAACGACTGTCAAAGATCTACGAATGACAGCCCGGATCAACGGCTTAGCGTACTTTCCAAGGGGTCATGATATGTAATGGATGGTCACCCATCCCCGAACCAACCGCGGCAAGCTTAGCTTACCCTTCGATCGACTCGTGCGGCTGTTGTTATTTCGCCACGAGCTTCTCGATAAAATTTTTCCCTCTCCGCATTTAGTGTTACATTTATTCAAATATGTATAATATTTTCTTTCAACCCTCATAATGTAACGCAAAGAAATACGTTGTGTGTTTAATTGTCCATGAAGTTAAGATTTAAATTCACACACTACCTACGTTTCTATTCATATGACAGATATTTTCTTTTCCATGAAATACTGTTATTGTTTCCTGCAGTTTAGATGATGTTAAAAGGAAACTTCACAATTAAGTATGTTAGGATGCTTACACGCTGTGCCTGCATTTTTTGTGTTTTTCTACTCGTGTGTTATTGTCTACTAGCTGTTGCCCGCGACTCGATCTACTTTTTTTTTGTATTTCATAATTTTTTATATAAATATCCAGGATGAAAAACAGCATATTTCCTAGTTCTGTCCAAGTCCCAGATTATTTATTTAATTTTTTCGCACACAAAAGTTACAAAGGTGGACTTAATGCCTTAGGCATTCTCGACCAGTCAACCAAGGTTACCTATCTGTTTTTCATAACCATACGACGATACGTAGAATAGAATAGAAAGAAAGAAAGAAAGAAGAAAGAAAATACGTAATAGAATAGAATACAGCCAATAAACTTTTACAACATGGTCATACACCCAATAAACTATTTTTTTTTGTTATGCTATGTTGTGTCCCAATGCTAGGCAAGGATTGCCCCTTTTTCCTCCCAAACCTTCAAGGCTGAAGTGGGAGAGTGGGCCGGTCACGTCTCACGAATGTAACCGGAGAGATGGGTAACGACCGTCACTCACTGGACGCCAAGGGTGGACATCGCCGTCGAAGTAGACCACGGCGAAGGTGGTGTGACGATCTGATAACATTTGGGGGCTGTTCATTTATTACGTAAGACGATTTAAGGGGGAGGGGGTCCGAACACGTCTTATTTTTTCTTGCGTGGGGGTGCGAGGGGAATAGATTGTTCTTACGTAAGATCATAAAAGTAAGGAAAAATTATAACTTTTTAATTTCTTGCTACTTTTTCTTTGCAATTTTAGTAGATAGGTACTGATCTTACGTAAGATTGAGAGGGGCGGAGGGGGTTCTTCCAAGTCTTATTTTTTCTTACCTAGGGAGTGGGGGTCAGGAAGTGGTCAAAATTATCTTACGTAATAAATGAATGGCCCCTTGTAGGGCCAACATGGTCAGAGATCGCACAAGACGAATACTTACGACGAATAAATAATCTTATAATCACCACGTTCAGCAAATGCATATCTTTAAAGAAAGAGGTTGGCCACACAGCTGCACAATAGGTAAGCAAGTTTACTATCTACAAATTCAAGAAGAACCTATTTTCAAAATAAACTGATTCCGAATCCAAAGGTTTATTCGCAAGCTTTACCGTAATTCTACATTGCTGAAAAGATGCAAATCACAAGAAATTGTCCAAGAACCACGCGGAAGTGAATTGTTTTAAATTCACTCCTAAGATTTATTCATTAAACAACTTTAAGTCGCAAACAATAGGGAATAAACATGAGACACAATAAATTCTAGTTGCTACTTGTAGGTAAATGATTTTGGTTAAGTTCATCATTCTGGAAGAGGTGGTAGAAATAGAATACGTAAATTTATCCGAATAATTATTTACTGTAAAATTAATACAATAGGTACTTATAGTACGAGTATAATACAGGACACGTCCTAACCAAAGTGTTCGTTGAGCTAGTACACGATCGACGTGCTCTTTTATAAGAATTCTAGCTGACCCGGCGAACTTCGTATCGCCTCAGATTTTTTTTTTGTTATTTTTTCCCATGTTTTAATAACTTTTCTGCTATTCGGGGCGGAGACACACCCAACAAATTAAAGATCATAAAAATCGGTCCAGCCGTTCTTAATTTATAAATGGTGTAACTAACCCAACTTTGTTTTATTTATATTTAGATAGATAGATAGATACTGAGGCGTGCGATCACTCATGTCACGTTTGCACGTCATAATCCAAATACAAACGATCGCGCCGATCACGTGCTCGCGCGACTATCGCTTTTAGTTAGGACGCGGGGTCCCACACATTTTGGTCACGCATTTCGTCCCTGCGTCCGACCCCAAAATGTGTGGTTTATTCCTATAGAAAATGAAGGTTTAATAAGAAAACAGGCCCATTTTACTACACTGCACGGCAGTCCATCTTTCATTCCCCAACTGATGCACGAGGTACAGCTAATGCAGTACAAGCTGTAAACATTATAGGCGAATCTTTGTAAGCAACGTGGAACGGGGAAATGTTTTACAGAAATCGACCATTGTCATACAATAAATCTGTATACCTACAAAGTCTTGACCGATATATCAACGCACAGCCTAAACCGCTGGACCTAGAGATATGAAATTTGGAGAGTGTGTTCTTTGTGAAGAGTAGGTGTCCACTAAGAAAGGGTTTTTCGAAATTCCACCCCTAAGAGGGTGAATGGGGGAGAGTGAAATTTCACGCGGACGAAGTCGCAGCAAGAAGCTAGTCTTTAATAAAGTGTCTAAAAACATAACATGTCATCACGCCTTGTTTCCCCGAAGGGTTATGCAGAGGTGTATAGTACACCCAGATTTCGACGGTGTTTAAAATCTACTCTCTAAAACAGCTTCAAGTGTTCAATCAAAACCAAAAGTCAGCGAATCAATGCATATTGTATGGTGTAAGTTAGATCCGTGTGTCATTGTTTAGAGATCTCGGGAACGTCGCTGGAGTCAATATGCGGAACATTTCCTATTACACGCCCACTTCTTTCCGTGAACGAATCCAATCTATATAGAGTGGTTTGTTAGTAGACTGGATTTTTTTAGCGGAATGTAGGTAGGGGTGATATTTAGAATTAATATTCATACATAATAGATTAAGTTAGATGAAAATAATATAAAGTGTGTGGCTTAACTTCGAATATTCTTCATTATTGAAATAGACGGGTTTCCGAATAGTGTGACTTATTGCAGGCCGACCAGCGTGTGATTTATGGTAGTAATTTGCGTGATAGTTGTGTAGTAGTCGAATTAGCTTTTAGTACGGTAAGCAACGCGTTAATGGTAAAACCAGTATAAGCTAAGCTGGTCTCTTTTTCTGTTGAGTTTCCGTACTACGCCAGGCCAGATCAATGACAAAGTGTAACCACCTAGGTGTGACCTACTGCCCCTATATATACAGGGTTATTGGTAAAACATTAATAACCTCTTAAGAGGTCATTATACTCATCATTATGAACAACTTTTACTATGGGACCAGACCTGAAATCGCGAAAAAAAAAGCATCTGTTCCCTACATTTATGTTCGTATAACTCGTCAAAATGTAAGGAATAGCTGATTTTTTTCTCTTAAGAGGTTGTTAATGTTTTACCAATAACCCTGTATAGGTAGATAGTAGATGCGTGAACAGTTATTTTAATTCTATAAATAAGAAACTTTGTTAAAAATATGTTCTAATCATTGTAAGTTGTAATTGAACGCTTGAAAAGTGTCTTCCCTCTGTGTTTAGGATCATATTTTACATAAATCGGCACATCAACAATCATTTTTTCACGCTTATCAACCACTCTATATAAATCTGGCCATATTTTTATTCCAACACAATTTGTAATGGAAGCGACACGCGGAGACAAGAGAGTAAGGCAAGGGCAGGGGGCAGAGGGGTGGGGTGGTGGCGAAATTACTTGCAAATTCCATTTACAAAGTCGGCGGCCAGGCGTCAAAAGAAACTGGTGGCTGTCTGCTTCGAGAGCTGGCTAGTTACCTAGATTGTGGTCTGGTCATTGAAAATACGAGTATATCTAGTTGCTTGTGTCTGTTACTGCTTTTGGGAAAATTGTTGGGGAACTACACATGCCACATGGGTTTTAATGTTGTTTTTTTTAGCCTGTACTGTTGCCCACGGCTGAGCAAAGGCCTAATAATGTTATCTATACTAATATTATAAAGCTGAAGTTTGTTTGTTTGTTTGGTTGAACGCGCTAATCTCTGGAACTACCAGTTGGATTTGAAAATTTTTTTTTGCATTTGATAGCCCAATTCTTGAGGAAGGCTATAGGCTATTTAACATCACGCTATGACCTTTAGGAGCCGAGCAAAAAGAAAAAAAGTCTAAACGAAGAGAAGAAGAAGAAGAAAAAAAGTCAGAAAGAACGCTAAGCAAAAACGAAGTAATAGCGCGAGCAGGCGATGCGATGCGACGGGGTGGGTCGGAGTAACAAGAAATTTCACACGGACGAAGTCGCGGGCAGAAGCTAGTGATAATTAAATGTATTCGGGTTAGGCGTTGTCTAGAACAAACATAGGAACTTGAAAATTCATTTTGTTTTTATTTATTCAAAAGGTACTCCAACGACTTATTCATTAGTAACATACAGCATAGTAAAAATAAAGTTTGTCTGTCTGTTGTTGTTCTAGAAAAATCCAGACGGACGCTTGTCCAAGGAATAACGAAAAAGTGCTTCGTATTTTTAAAAGAAACCTTTCAACGACTAAGCATTTACCAAAAATGTATTTAGCTTTCGTCTTTCGCAAATGATAAAATCTTACCGTGCCGAATTTAAGATACACAGCTACTTACGAGGAGAGTCCATTGGATGTCCTGATAAAAACCTGCTAATTATGGGTTTTTATGATTTTTTTTGTGACCTAGCTGACCCAACAGACATTGTCTGTCCTGACCAAATTTCAATAGTGTATACAAAAATCCCGTAGAAAAAGGGACGTTCAGTTTTTGCCGCATTTCAAAATTTTACGGAAATCTCCATTTTTTCATTGCATAAAAACCTGATTCGGACTATTACGAACATTTTAAATACAAAAAAACAGCATGTGTTTGTAGTGTGTTAGGGTAGGTTAAGATAAAACCTATTAATTAAACACTACTTTCTAATAAAATATAAATGTTTAATAACAAAAGTAATACTTATTAAACTAATACAATTAATGCGCGGCGCGAGTTAAGATTAGGCATGCGTTCGCCGTAGAGGTTTGTAGCGGACTCCTGAGGGCGTCCGAGGGCGCGGGAGACGTAGCGGCGCGGGTAGCGGCAATCTGATCCTCTCGTGTTCCTCGAATTCGCCTCACGGCCGCGTCATAAGTATCAACACAGCGCGGGCGCAGGGCTCCGCTAGCCGTGGCGCGCGGTCGAGTGGTAGGTAGGCAGAAAGGCGGTGTACAGACATGTGAAATTGTTAGGTCGTGTACACACAATTATAGGTATTTAATTAATGCAATACTATTACTGATTTTGTGTATATGTATGTATCGCCTACATCACTCCCCCGCTGAGACCGGTTCACGGGCGATAGTAGTTCGGAAATCTTACGGTTCTTCCGCTTCTCGTTTTTATTTCAGGTGATAATGGTGCTTGAGACGATGGTGGTGGTGGTTGAGGTAAAGGAGGTGGTGTTTTCGGAGACGAACCATCGTCGTTGTTAGCCATGTACGCTGGTTTTAACCTATCAATGGTTACGGTTATGTGTTTTCCATGGACGTCTATTGTAAATGTCTTTGCTCCTCTTTCTACGACTTTGTGTGGACCGGAGTAGGGTGATTCCAGTGATTTTTTTAACGGTCCTTTTCGCAGGAAGACGTAGCTGGCTGTACAAAGGTTTTTAGGTACATAAAACACTCTCTCACCGTGGGTGGATGTTGATGCAGGTGATAGTTTCGATATGTGTCTTCTGAGTCGTGCTGCGAAATCTGGTTCATCCACTATGTCATGAGTGGTCGATGGTTTTAAGAACTCACCAGGTAATCGAAGTGGCTCGCCGTACACCAACTCAGCTGTAGAAGTTTGGAGATCATCCTTCCAGGCGCTCCTCATTCCCAGGAGTACAAGTGGAAGTACCTCCGACCATTGCGCGTTGTTATGGCACATTATGGCGGCCTTGAGCTGTCTGTGCATTCTTTCTACCAAACCGTTGGACTGTGGGTGGTAAGCTGTCGTAGGACAATGGTAGGCGCCTATAATTGAAGAGATGCACTGGAACAGTTGAGAGTCGAATTGTTTTCCACGGTCAGTTGTAATCTTCTCTGGACACCCGAAGCGCGCGACCCAGCCAGAAATGAATGCGCTAGCGCAGGTCTCCGCTGTGATGTCTGCTAGAGGGTAGGCTTCTGGCCATCGAGTATACCTATCTATAGCTGTAAGGCAGTACCTGAAACCAGAAGAAAGTGGCATAGGGCCTATTAAGTCAAGGTGGACGTGGGAAAAACGGTTGGAAGGAACAGGGAATGGTGACAGAGGTGAGTGGGTATGGCGGGTTACTTTGTTGCGTTGGCAATCAGTGCATTGTTGAGCCCATTTTCTGCAGTCTTGACGAATCTTAGGCCACACAAATCGTTCTGATACTAGTTTAGCTGTTGCGTTGGGGCCTGGATGACTGAGATTGTGTAGGTTGTTGAAGATTGCTTTTCGGAAAGTTGGTGTTATGAATGGCCTAGGACGAGAAGTAGACTGGTCGCAGTATATATAGCCGTCCATAGTTTTTATTCTTTCCAACTTTAACGCTGTGTTGCTATTTAGCAAACTCTGTAGCTCACGGTCATTTTCCTGTTCGTTTTGAAGTGCTTTGTAGTTTATGGTAGTGTCGATACTTTCCAGTCGTGAAAATGCATCGGCGACTACGTTGTGATTTCCTGAGATGTGATTGAGGTTGGTTGTAAATTGAGAGATGTAGTCGAGATAGCGGTGTTGACGAGGTGAGCAATTGTCTCTTTTTGTAGTGAAAGCGAAGGTGATGGGTTTATGATCGGTGAACACTTGAAATGTTCTCGCTTCGACCATATACCTAAAGTATTTTATTCCTTCGTAAATAGCGAGCAATTCACGGTCGTACGTGCTATATTTTGTTTGAGCAGGAGATAACTTGCGGGAAAAGAATCCTAGTGGTTGCCAACTGTCATTAATTCTTCTTTGTTGTAAGACAGCTCCGATGGCCGCTTCTGAAGCGTCAGTAAAAAGTGCTAACTCAGCTTGTGTATCCGGATGCGAGATGAGAGTGGCTTCTAACAAGTTATTTTTGCATGCGTCGAATGCTTCTTGAATCTCAGGTGTTATAGTGATGGGCGTGTTTCCTTTAATTTTTGGGCCACTTAAAGCTTGATTGAGCGGGCCTTGTATTTGAGCGGCACCAGGAAGAAATTTTCTGTAGAAATTTATCATTCCTAAAAATCGTCGTAACTCCTTAGCATTTTTAGGGAGGGGGTATTCTTGGATCGCCTTTACTTTTTCAGGCAGGGGTCTTATACCAGCTGCTGATACATGGTAACCCAAGAATGTTATTTCGTTGACACCTAATACGCACTTATTGGTGTTGATTACCACGCCATACTTTTTTAATTGTTCAAAAAGTTTTTGTAGGTGTCCAATGTGTTCTGTCTCCCCTTTTGAGAACACAAGGATATCGTCTAAGAATCCGAACGTAAATTCGAATCCTTGCAGAATTTCATCGAGGAACCTTTGGAAGGTCTGTGCAGCATTTCTTAAACCGAAGGTCATTGCGGTGAATTCAAAAAGTCCGAATGGTGTTGTGATTGCTGTCTTTTTAATATCGTCTTCGAATACTGGTATTTGGTTAAATGCTTTTACGAGATCAATTTTTGAAAAGATAGTGGATCCTGACAGCTGGTATGCGAAGTCGTGGATGTGCCTCACTGGGTACCGGTCAGGTATTGTTCGTGCATTTAAAGCTCTATAATCGCCGCATGGCCTCCAGCCGTCGTCTTTTTTAGGTACCAGGTGTAGTGGAGATGACCATGGACTTTCTGAACGACGAGCTGTGCCATTTTGTAACATTTCCTCAAATTCTTTCTTCGCGATCTGTAGACGATCTGGTGCCAAACGACGCGGTCGTGATGTTACTGGAGGACCGGATGTTGTCCTAATATGATGCTTTGTGTTATGTATTGGTACACTATTTGAACCAGCTGGTCTGGTTATCTCTGGATAACATCGTAGTAGATTGAGATAAGTTGTATTACCAGTAAATGTTTTCAAGGACAGCAGTTCGTGTGTTATTTCATGAGACGAAGGTGCGCCGACCGTCAGGTTCGTAATCGAGTCGATCAGCTGTTGTCGTCTGCAGTCGACTAATAAATTGTAGAAACTTAAAAAATCGACACCTATTATAGGTTTTGAAACATCTGCTATGATGAAGTTCCAAGAAAATTCACGACGTAATCCAAGGTTAAGATTAAGTTGGTATGTACCGTAAGTGGGTATCGGAGTACCATTTGCAGCGACAAGTTCATAGTTGCATTTGTTATTGTATCGCAGCTGATTACGTAACAACGATTTAGGGTAGGCGCACACGTCTGAACCTGTGTCTACAAGAAACTGTATGCCGGTACGTTTATCTGAGATAAATAGGCGGCCTTTACAGGTAGAGCAGTCGTCAGCCGCAATTACTGACTGCTTTTGCAGTTTTCCGGCTTAAAATCGCAGGGCTGAATACATTTCGTGGCCTTAGCACCAAATTTATAGTGGTACCAACATGATGGATATTCCTTAGTTCGTGAATGAGATCGGCTGTGGCGGGATTTTGATCGGTCGCCACGCCTTGTTGATCGGCCTGCGCGGGAAATATTATCGACTTTTTGAGTTAAGAGGTGCACTTGTTTCGTAAGTTCGATCATTTGTTTAGACAAAGTCTCCATATCACTCACCACATTTGTTGATGTAGACGCCACTTGATGACCTGTCGGCACGACGTCGTGAATTCTGTCGGCGAGATCGGCTAATTCATCGAGGCGCGCGGATACTTGAGACGCGATAATGGATTGTATGTTACTAGGCAGCCGGCTTGACCATATAGTTCTTAAAAATTCTTCAGGCACTTTAGGACCGGCGAGGTGCTGCAGGTGTCTAAGAAACTGCGACGGCTTCCTATCACCCAGCTCTTCGTGTGTCAGCAGTTGGTGAACTTTTTTCTCGCGGGATTCTGAGAGTCGCTTTATAAGTTCCGTTTTCAATTTGCCGTATTTATCGGTCGCTGGTGGATTCACGATGATATCTTCGACCTCCGTTGAATATCGCGGGTCGAGATGACTGACGACGTAGTAAAACTTAGTTGTGTCCGCCGTAATATTTGATATCGCGAACTGGCCTTCAATTTGGGCGAACCAAATCGCGGGCTTCTCGGGCCAAAATGGAGGAACTCGCACGCCGACCCGAAATACATCATGTGATGCTGGTGATGCAGACCGCTTCGTATCCTCCGTGACTTGTTCGGAATCACTCATATTGTTGTAAAATGTTCAGATTTTATTCACTTTTGAGTCCACACACTCCGCACCGCACTAAAGTTTCAGGTAGCACTAGCACGCGTTTACTGTTCGGGGTCACCACTGTAGTGTGTTAGGGTAGGTTAAGATAAAACCTATTAATTAAACACTACTTTCTAATAAAATATAAATGTTTAATAACAAAAGTAATACTTATTAAACTAATACAATTAATGCGCGGCGCGAGTTAAGATTAGGCATGCGTTCGCCGTAGAGGTTTGTAGCGGACTCCTGAGGGCACTGTTGCCATACAACAAGAACTAAAAATCTGTACATTCGAAAGCAAAATCCGTACAAATTCCGTACGTAAAATAAATTTGAAAATCCGTACGTGATCCGTACAGTAAAAAAAAGCAAGAATTATTTATACATTTCTTTATTAATTTTTTTAATCATATCATTATCAACAGTCAAGTCATAACATGGCGTATTTCTTTTTTTTTTCTATTCTTCGTTAAAACGCTGCATTCTTCGTGCTTTTTTTGCATCTCCACTCATATTGCAAACGAATTTAAAATCTCACACTCACACACAACACAATTAGTTTCTTTTCAATAAATGAGCCAAAACAATAATAACAACAACAATCGAATTGTAATGTATCTCTTTCGTTCAGTGTCAGTCGTGTATCATGCTCTCTTTGTCACACGAAACGAAATATGTTGCGGTAATTCCCCGTCAATCAGTTGTCATAGACAAGTGATTGTCTAGGAACTCTAGGATAGGGAATTACTCAATAACATAATTTATGTGATGAGGAAAGTGAAAAACTGTCGATATCGACATAAATATTATTTTTTTTTTATTTGAAAGCGTGCTAAATATTATATAAAATGTGTAATAATTAAAAATCCGAACACAAATCCGTACGCCATTTCTCTCCGTACGTAATACCCCAAATTCCGTACGTGTACGGACAAATCCGTACATATGGCAACACTGCCTGAGGGCGTCCGAGGGCGCGGGAGACGTAGCGGCGCGGGTAGCGGCAATCTGATCCTCTCGTGTTTCTCGAATTCGCCTCACGGCCGCGTCATAAGTATCAACACAGCGCGGGCGCAGGGCTCCGCTAGCCGTGGCGCGCGGTCGAGTGGTAGGTAGGCAGAAAGGCGGTGTACAGACATGTGAAATTGTTAGGTCGTGTACACACAATTATAGGTATTTAATTAATGCAATACTATTACTGATTTTGTGTATATGTATGTATCGCCTACATGTTCAATTCACACGTGGTAGAAGTGAAACCTTCAAAAACACTGTATAATGCTTTCTATCTCATTTTCTCCCACGTTAAATCTTATGAATTTACGTCTCTTTTTACTGTCGCTTTTTCGTTTCATAAACTTTCAAATCACAACGATGCTAAAGAAGTTTTCACTTCAAAAATAGCCAAATCGGTAGAGCCGTTCTTAGGTGATGCGCTTATCAACGAACAGCATTTAAATTTTGTTTAAATACTTATAAGAATATTTTCAGGAAATTCAATGATCCCAAACAACATACAATGTTACTCTTCCACTATTAATATAAGAACCCGTTTTCAGAATTCGTTAAAAATCATCTTGAAGTTCAAATTACGAGAAATAACAGGTAAAACGCCGAAAAAACAGTTCTGAAAATTAATTTAAAGTTACAAAAAGTTTCCACACGAACCAATAGCCTTCAAACCCAGTACGAAACATGACCAGAAGTTTACTGTTTTCCATGTTTGTGGCATGATTACCAATGGAGGTCGGGTGGTAAGGAGCCCACCGATTGGTATGTAAGTTACGAGGCGTTACGGCGAACTTAGCTCATTACCAGTGGGTACGCGGTAAGAATGACAATGGCGGGAATTTTTACTTCATTCTCGTCCACGCTTATTAGGTGCTTCCAGACGTGTAGTGGCAAGAGACTCGAGTCTTGCAACTGCCATATTGAATTTTTCGCCTTAGCATTAGACCAGTGCGCTTTGTTCTTGTTTCAGCTTAAAAAGTAACCGACCTCGGCTCGGTGTCACGTAGACAATGTTGCTGCAACACGTTGTGGAACTGTGACGTCACATACACTGAAATAATATTATTTTCATAGTGTGGAGGCCCAGAGGGTTATTCCCTGAGTACGTTATTGTTTGTATGTGCATGTGTCCACGGGATTAGGTTGTTTTTTTGTCTTGTTTGTAAAAGCAGCTATTTTAGATATGACGGCCTCATCATATATTTTTTTTTAATATTGACTTTAATTGACAGACAACTCATCATCATCTGCCTAGCTTTTTCCCAACTATGTTGGGGTTGGCTTCCAGTCTAACCGGATGCAGCTGAATACCAGTATTTTACATGGAGCGACTGCCTATCTGACCTCCACAACCCAATTACTGGGTAATACGATACCCCTTGATAAGACTGATTGTCAGACTTTCGGGTTTCTGACTACCCGTAACGACTGTCAAAGAACCACGAATGATAACCGGGACCAACGGCTTAACGTGCTTTCCGAGGCACGGAGGGGTCACGGTATTTAAAGATGGTCACCCATCCACAGACCAACCGCGGCAAGCGTAGCTTAACCTGATCTATCGACCTGTGCGGCTGTTATTATTTAGCCACGGGCCGTTTATTGAAAAGTAATCATTTCTACAGAAAAGAGAAAATTGAATGTTAAAAATAAATCCACTCCAAACATGCAAGATGCTCTCACATTGAAAGTGCTGCCTTATTATCTTCTCCGATCCGAGGCAACACTTAGATGGAAGCATCGTTATTGGCAGTATCTATTCCAAGACTTGTCACAAACCTTTGGCCTATGAATAATTTACAAGACCGCCGCGACCGCAAAGTGTTTATTGTGATAGCGCGCCTGGCTTCACAACCGCAGTCTCATGTGAAATAAAACACCTAGATTTTTCCTCTCAATCTCACGAGGTACGTCTGCGGAAACATTTCAGTGAAAAAGATCGTATGCGCTTCAAAGAAACTTCCGAAAATGAATTATATTTACCGGGTACCAAGTCCGAATGTATACATATACTATTCTAAATCGCTCTCGGGTCGTCGTTTCCTAGATGAAGTCGAGAGTGTAAGGAGTCTTGCCGTCGGATTAGGCTAACGCATTTAGCATCGAATGTTATGGGAATAAGGTCGATAATTATTTGCGGTTAGCAGTCACGTTTGCCGTGAGAGTCGAAATCGAGGGAAGGCGGCAGTAAATAACAAGCGAGATCGGATTATTTCGATAAGATCGTAAAATGAAACAAGGCGCGCCTCGGCGGGACGTTTTCTTTTTGAATATGTTACACGTTAGTTACATCGCCCACGTACGGGTGTAAAATGTGAAAGTTTGACTTGGCTCATTTTCTTGTGTCTTACAGTTGAGCTTTTGGCACTGAATATATTTCTGATATTAGATTCAGGTGAGAGTTATTGGAATGGATTAACTTTATTTTATAAAGGGGATAGGTCAGCAGGAATAGATATTACTTATTACTATTTTGAGTCTCAACGCAATTAGTCAACTTTTAATTTTAGAAGGCATTTGCTGAGCTGAAATTCGTCCAGCATTTTTGAAGTTTGGTATTTGCTTTGGTAACAAGATAGTTGGAACGTTTTAAAATAGTCGTTTGTTACAAGCGGAATGTGGAGTACGTAGACAACCCTGCGAGCGCGGCCGTGCATTGTAGGGCATTGTGGGGCAGCGCGGGGCAGCGCCGGGCAGCGTCGGGCATGTGGAAGCACGCGCGGTGGGTCAGAAGCGTCGGGTGCAATCTTATTTTTCCGGGCGGCTCGCTGGCGCTCTGCCGGCGGCTTATTGCCTACGTGCCAGCGGGCCGGTCGCGCGCCCGTCATATTATTCTATCGAGCGGCTATCGGTTGCGCCCACACGACCGATATTAGTATACCCGACGCTGCCTTCTCCAGATATTGCTCTGGATCGTAAATAAAACTGCCACCGCGGTAAACCACCCGCTCTCGGTGCGAAAGCTCCACTTATCACCTTAAGAAGACTCGCATAAAGTACGCCGGCGGAAGCAGATATTGATATTTTCATAATTCCAGATTTATTCACAAGATTTGAATACAAAAGCTATTCATAAAGCATTTAGTAGACGTGCAAAAAAAGAACAATGCAACGATATTGGATCTAGAGATTACTAACACCATTTATACAATTTCTTGCGGTCAAATATAGTAAGAAACGACACCTCCACGTTTATGACGAAACTTGTTTATCACAATTACGCAAACAATAACGTAATAAGGGCGTCCGCAGCCGGCGTTATTGTCGCCAGCGAATGTCGCCGCAGAGAGTTGGCGGAAAAAGTGAAAGTTTTTATCTGTGCGGTCCCCGGCCGCCCGTTCTCATTTCCACGGAGCCGCTCTTGATCGCAATCGGCTCTTGCAGGGTTGAGCTGTGTACACTTAACCATCGGATAATTGCTGATCAGCAGATACCTCGCGTAAACCAACACAAATATATCGATTTATTGTAAGTTTGCTTTTTTACTCTGTGGAATTGGGGATATTTTGAGAATATGTAACGAATGTCTGTGTAACGTCAGATTTGCATGACACAGTTTTATAAAATAGTTTTGGTTTTAAATTCGTAAAAAATATGCTACCGATGATCGTCAAGAACAAGTAGAATTAACGTCCGTTTCAGAATTAAAACCTTAAAATATAAACAAAAAACCGCCAAAAGAAACTGATAGCATCAGAATAGAAAATAAGCAACCCTATTTGCGAGGAGTGGAAGACAAAGAAAAAAGGTGTACACTCGGGGGGATGATACGTCAAAAAATTATGTGACTCTAGCACTGGATGTGGCAGTACTGGCTGTGACGGTTAAGAATGAGATGAAGCGTCACTGCGTTCGTGAGCTCAGTTGTGCAGTCGACTGCAGTGGCGTATCGCGCGCTTTGACGCCTCCCGGGATACTTCTTCAGCGTCTCATTTTCGTATCGTATTTTCTTTTAGTCGTTTTTTATGAGGTATGTTTGTTGCATTCACCTTTGTGGTTTTGGCTTTTTAATTTTCTTTATGTATAAATAAATACAAGACAATATTATTATTTTCTATTGTTTAATTACCTTTTGATATAATGATTCTTTCGGTGTTCTTCATGAGTACTTAGAACAATACTTCGCCATGGCGTTTACTAAGAAATAGGTATAATATATAACGCTGTAGAATGACGATATTTTCATTGATAGTCCGTGGGATTGTTTTGTACTCCACTCCATATACTTATAATCTGTCTATTTTATATTCTTGACTTGAATATAATCTTCTCTTTACATTAATCTTATTTATATTTTCAGTCAGGTAGAAATAATCAAACATATTTTCTCAAAGTATAATGAAATTCAAATACCAGTTGGTATACCGATGACCAGTAACTGGGCTGTGGAGGTCAGATAGGCAGTCGCTCCATGTAAAATACTGGTATTCAGTTGCATCCGGTTAGACTGGAAGCAGACCCCAACATATGTAATTGGGTAAAGGCTAGGCAGATGATGTTGATGATAAAAGATCGATGACGCATAAAACTTCGTAGTAAAATATAAATCGGTCCACAGATAACGCAAGTACAATGAGTGGCCAATATTTTTCATTCTCTTAAGAGTGCGACTTTTTTCACGGAACTTTGTAGCCGCATAAATATTTCATGCCATGTACAGTCACGGACTATAATTGATAAGCCACTTTCAAGATTTCCAATTTTGCAGTTTTATACATTCACGAGATTACACGATTAAACACGAACTCAAACCGAATGCTCGGAAACAAAATGACAAATTACTAATAATCGGAAATAGTCTTATCCATAGAGGTTGAAAAATGACTTTATAAGTTGTCAATGATAAATCCATACAACGGTGCTTACGTGTATCCCATCTATTTGATACTGACCTCTTTTGAAATAGTCCTCATTAAATACTCTTTATTTCTGAAATCCTATCCGAAGACAGAGTGACAGTTGAAATGTCGATGTCAGAAAAGATTTGGAGACGAAAATTTCGAATTTTGGTGAATCGTAGCCGTAGTTATTAACGCGAAAATGCCAGCTGCAATTTCTGAAGAAATTCGCTATAGAATCATAACAATGCATCAGCAGGGTCTGAGCATTCGTGCAATTTCGAGAGATCTGCACTTGACGGTGAGCTTATTCACTCATTCTATATGTTTTTGAATTTTTTTAAAAGGGTAATTATCTAAGTCCATTAACTTGAAAGTTGTTATTTTTTAGCGAAACACCGTTTCTTTGTGGGTAAGACGATACGCCGAAGAAGGACATATAAATGATCGTCGCCGAAACAACCATCGCCCTTCTCCATTAAGCGAAGCTCAGAGAACTGAAATGCTCCGCGAATATGAAGTTGATGGATTTATACCAACGCAGCGAAGATAGAAAATCTGTGGGGTTTAATGGTGCAGCGATGGGATCACCGTAATGAACGAAGAAAGGAAGATCTGGCTCAACATTGTCAAGAAGTATGGGAGAACATGCGAGGGACTGATATTTGCACTCGTCTGGTTAGCTCCATGCAATCACGACTGCAAGCTGTAATAGACAGCCAGGGAGCATTTACAAGATATTAAGACAGTCCAACAGTTTTGATTCTTATTATACAAAATAAAATAATTAGTCAAATAATATAGTGTTTTTTTTGCTTAGCACATTTTATGACATTTATAATAGCTAAAACGTAAACTCTTTAGCAGACATAATCATAATTATCGTGAACGTCATCTTGGACGCTACGCGTTCGGATAAAATCGTGGTTTCGAGTTTTTCCGATGTCTAAATTATACGAACTATAATTTCTCCGTACACCAACGTTACTATGGCTACGCTAAAACAATTGTCGCTAGGTTACGGTTTCTACACCTGCAATTCGTCGACTTTAGGTAGTCACTCTGTTCTGTGTACGAATATAACCGATTAAACCCGATTTGCATTACACGGCTAAAATACGAATGGTGGCAAGTGGCTCATCATTTATAGTCCGTGACTGTAGGTAACAATGTTAATATAACTTAAAATATTACTCATATTTCAGTATTTTCTGGTGTATTGTCACGTTATTCTATATTTATATTACAAATTAAAGTCACTTTTTGTGTCTGTGTGACCGCGTTATTTTTTAGATTTTACGCAACGGATTTTAATGCGGTTTTCACCGTCAGTTAGGGAATTGATTCCGGAAGGCTTATGTGTATAATATATTAATATAAAAACTTACATAAAATATAATAAAAATAGCTTGATGTTTTTTCAAGTCGTAATAACCGTGCGAAGCAGGGGCGGGGCACTAGTGTTAATATAAAATTGGGATGCTTCACGAGTTATAATGTACCTTGCAGACTGGCTTCCCATCCGCCACAGCATGACTTTTCCATAGATAAAAACAACTGGAATAGTGAGATTGTGTAATGGTTCAGCGGTGCTATTCTGTAAAAATCTCACCGTGAAAACTTAGGTGAAGTGACCGTGGAGTTAGCTGTCAATAGTGTCAATTCCTAGCAAAAACAAACTCACTTCACCTAAGTTTTCACGGTGAGATTTTTACAGAATCAACCGGCTGTAACATTTCAACTGATTGCCGTGACTTTTGATACCTACACAGATAGTTTGTAACGCAGAGACAGAATTGCCAGGACAATGATTTGTTAGAAGGAAATGCGGTCGGAGAGACTTTTTGAAAAAGCCTAAGTAAAAAGTCATAATTCGAGGTTTGGCTTTCGCCTATTTCCTCCTCCAATATTGGACCAATTTAAAAGATATTTCATAAATTAAATAAAAAGGATATATACTGTGTCTCTATGTTTTTTTCATTAATAGTTGTCAAATTTTGTACACTAGGCCTCTGTTGACAGCAGCAATTTTGAGCATTTTTTGAGGGTTCTAGTGCTTATAAAAATAACGTAACATCCAAAAAGAAAACATAGGGACACAGTATATATCCTTCTTATTCTGTTTATGAAATATCTTTTAAATTGGTCCAATATTGAGGGTGAAAATAGGCGACAGCCAAACCTCGAATTATGACTTTTTATTTAGGCTTTTTCAAAAAGTCTCTCCGACCGCATTTCCTCTTAAGCAGATTTTCACCTTACGTCAATTGTTATAATCCTTTTCATACAACTGTCAAAGAATGTCAGTGGCGTTTCGAATATATGGACGACTAACAGCGCCCCGCTGTTTCACCCACATAAGTTTCGACCCCGTGGGAATATCGGGATAAAAGTATCCTATGTGTTTATCCTAGTTATAAACTATCTGTGTGCTAAATTTCATCCAAATCCGTTTCGTAGTTTTTGCGTGAAAGAGTAACAAACATCCATCCATCAATCCTCACAAACTTTCGCGTTTGTAAGTAGGATAGTATAGGAAGTAGGATTTAAGTTCGTAGTCAAATTAATGTCCCTGACTTAACATAGACAAAGCAAAGTCACAGGAAAAGTCACTAGTATAATACATTCCCATTAGCACACACGTGAGGAGTGCTAAAAGGACATACACTGACCTTTTTGACGCTGTCCCTTCAAAAGGTCGTGTGTTTCGCACTCGCAACTAACACGCATTATGTTAATGCATGAGTATGAAATGGC
Organism: Luperina testacea; assembly: GCA_927399505.1. NCBI lineage: Eukaryota > Metazoa > Arthropoda > Insecta > Lepidoptera > Noctuidae > Luperina > Luperina testacea. Next base: position 13,644,006 of record OV656756.1, read on the forward strand.
AAAATTATTAGGATCGCTTTCTTTGTAGGCTTTACATGTATCCCCCAGCACAAGTAAATGTATGGTTTGTTTCAAAAGTATCGGATGAAAATGTAAACAAATGGATACGAACATGCCTGTGCCACTTACAAATTGAAAGCTTTGATTTGTTTATTTGAATACTTAAACCCGATTTATTTTAATCAGCTTACAAGTTTTAGTTGATGTTAATTTTATAACCTTAATTTCCATCGATGTTTTTTCAATTACAATTCAATAATGATATTCAAACAATAATTGTTGGAAAAAGTGGTGAAATATATAAAGTTGAAACTTTCTAAATATAGATGCAATGTGTTACTAACTCCCTTTACTGAGCGATTGCGTAAGAATGAGAAAAGTTTACTCTTTTATCAGATATTTCGGGAACAGAAATTAGCTACACACCTACCTTCGTAACATTATATGTTATGTTTCTCTCCGGCCAGTCTTTCCATACATTTGTCACACTTAGTTCAAAACACACTCACTTGGCGCCGCGCTGTTTCTATATTTCAAAAATGGAAGTTTACGACTCACTTAGATAACGGTGACTTTTCTATCTTGCATGATGGACTGGCCTCCATGGAGATGATGTCACGTTAGTAAACGTTTGCTACAGATTGGAGAAACAAAAAATGAAATGTAACGCATAAAAATCGCCTAGTTTTGCGTTACATTTGATGTTGCATTTCATAAATAGAACGACTAATTTGTATTACGGTCGTCGAGAGAACATGTTCCGTAAACTAGTAGCTAATAAAGCTCAAATTCGCAATTCGTTTGTATGAAACTGACAGGGGTCAAGAACTTTACTTTACTTTTCATGTTACGTTTCACCAATCTGTACCCGGCTTTCATCTTGAATATTACTATGGATTTCTATAGTGCCTTGGTGTATCATTTACCTATAGGTATGTAGATACAAGTGGATGTCAGAAGTATATGTCCATTGATATTCGGCTTAGAGACAGCTCTGATTGGATAGCATGTCAGTTTTGATCATCTCCTATGCGTGTTCTAGAAATGCTTCAATATCATAGCAAATCGATTATGAGCAGTAAGTTCGTGTTTCCTGAGATATTGATTTTTGTACTAGAAGAAGCAAGAAGGTTGGAATCAATGTTTGTATGTTCGCCCTCTATGCGTTCCGAAACCATTGGTCAGATTGTGATGAAACTTTGGAAGAGTGTTCTGGGGACGCCCGTGAGGGCTCCTAAATATGAAAACATGAGAATACATAAAAAAAAAAAATCTGAGGCGGTACTACATTCAGTCAGCTAGTGTTTGAATAAACATCGGCAGGAAGAGTTTTTAAGGGGAGGGGGGGGGGGGCTTGTGGTTAAGAAATAACAGCCGCACGAGTCGATCAATCAGGTTAAGCTATCATGGGTGACCATCTTTACATACCAAGACCCCTCCGTGCCTCGAAAAGCACGTTAAGCTGTTGGTCCCGGCTGTCATTCGTGGATCTTTGACAGTCGTTTCCGGTCGTCAGAAGCCCGAAACAACCGGTCTTACCAAGGGGTATCGTATTACCCAGTAACTGGGTTGTGGAGGTCAGATAGGCAGTCGCTCCATGTAAAATACTGGTATTCAGCTGCATCCGGTTAGACTGGAAGCCGACCCCAACATAGTTGGGAAAAGGCTAGGCAGATGATGAAGTATAGTTTTTTTAAACCGTCTGTGATCGTAAATGTCAACCCTGTAAGTATATGCGCATATGTCGAATTATAATTATAACTAATCCGACATAGCCATCATGAAATGCAATAATAATTAGCTCCTCATTTCTCTTGTCCAAAACAAAAGAAAATTCGCTCAAACAGAGCCAATTCAACGCGAAGACTCCACAAAAAAAAAACCATCTTATTCCATTACTATTCCGGCTTCCGAAGTAAAAAGAAGGCTGATTCAATTTTATTAGCGCATCGCGTTAGTGGTTTCGGCTTGTCGGCACGGGCCCCTAATAAAATGAGCCGAGGTAACGGCGTGTTTGCGCCGGGAGATGACAGATACGGCACGGACCGGGTCGCCGCCGCGCCGCCCGAGCCCCGCTCCGCTTATAAACTAGCGTACACACCACACCTACTAAACAGACTGAAAAACTGAATTTATATAGTGTTTGAGCTATGAGCGTTGGATGTGCGAATCAACTTTGAGTTTGTGAGGTGATAAAGTTTTAGAACAGAGAACCCAGTCTTTGATTGTATCTAGATTGGTACCTAATCTATGTAAATGCATACCTAATAAAAATGGAATGTTGTTAATGAACAACATTCCGTTTGAGAACAGCTGGACCGATATGGTTAATTTTATTTTTGAAACGTTGTTGTCCGAATAAGGTTTTTAAAGTAGAGAAATCGGAAAAATTGGCCAAAAATGTGAAAATTCTGGAAAAAACTGAAAATTGTGTTCTATGGGTATTTTATATGAATTATTGAAATTTGGACAGCTCAACGTTTTTGGGTTATCTAGTAAAACATTGTTTAATTTATTGTAGGTTCGTAAGCCGCAATTTCGACCGGTTATCTGTCATTTGGTGATCATATGATTCCAATCACAGCACAATATGATGTACTGAATCTACTTTGTAGTAAAATGTGACCACAATATTTATTAAAATAATATTTTCTATTACATGTAAGATTTGAATTAGTATAATATTCTAAGGATTGCCTGATTTCATTTCATTTCTCTCACAAGAAGAAAATCGTAAAAAACTGCTTACATAGAAAATGATATATTAATTTTTATCGAAGAACTTCCACCATAGATTACGTTTCTCTGTAGAAGCGAGTAAAACTAGCACAAGAACCTCGTATTTCATAGAGCTGTTGTTTATAAATCAACAGTTTAATATTATTAAGCGGCTACGCCTAGTAAGCTTAAAAACTTTCCAGTTTTAATTCGCCCGTGAGAGATTTTAATTTAGCGAGAAACTGTTTCCTCGAACTTGTTGTAATGTATTCATATATTAACAAAATACTGACATCCAGCTCCGTTGCGGCGCTTTTACGAACGCCAGTTCCACGAATAGTCTGAAATGAGAGAGATTTTATGCTACCTTGAATTTTCTATTAGTTGTTAACAGCTTACTGAAGATAGTGCCTATCATTTCTACGTAGAGTAAGCAGTGGTTTTCAATGAATTTTTAGATAAATATTTTAGAAACTGATTAAAAAAAAAGTATTTGTATATTTAAACAAAACGACAACGCTGACTTTGAAGTGTATAATTTATTCAAGAGATAATAAAATCAAATAAGATAAGATAATTAAATCAAATTCGTTTCAGATATTTACGAACAAGGGTTTGCAAATTTGCGTTCCTTAGTCGACGCTAGAAGGAGAGAGCATTACTTTGCAATGCAGTGACATTTTTCTTTATGAACTCTCCCGCCCTGTTTTTATTAATTCCTACTCCCCGGTTCCAAATAAAAGCTTTAAAGAAAATGTTTTCATAATTTTAACCATTTTATATCCAGACTTATGCTCGCTTTACGCGATACATCGTATTGTTTTTCTGGTTTAAACTAAATCTGTTCTTGTACTTATGTTAAGGTCGCTTTTAGTGTCTCTCCGCATTGTTCTTCTAATCTAGGTTCGCAACGAATTTTGATGCGGTTTCACCATCATTTAGAGGTTTTTATTCCGGTAGGTTTACGTGTAATAGGGGAGTTTGTGGGTTTGTGGATCGGTCAGATCTACGCTTGCCGCGGTTGGTCCGTGGATGGGTGACCATCTTTACGAGTATATGCCAAGACCCCTCCGTGACTCGGAAAGCACGTTAAGCCGTTGGTCCCAGCTATCATTAATGGATCTTTGACAGTCGTTACGGCTCTTCAGAAGCCGGAAAGTCTGACAACCAGTTTTACCAAGGGGTATCGTATTACCCAATAACATGGTGAATACAGCTGAATACCAGTATTTTACATAGAGTGACTGCTAATCTGACGTCCACAACCCAGTTACTAGGTAGGCAAAACGATACCCCGTCAGACTTTAGGGCTTCTGGAGACCCGTAACGAATGTCAAAGAATGAAGGACAGCCGGGACCAATGGTTTAACGTGCTTTCCGAGGCACGAAGGGGTCTCGGTAAACAAAGATGTTCACCCATCCACTGATCAACCGCGGTAAGCGTAGCTTAACCTGATCGGTTGACCCGTGTGGCTGTTATTATTTGAATACGAGACCCTCCGGACCATGAAAACTTATTCGCAGTTGCTGTGAAGCATTAGATGTGTAATAATATCATGCTGCAAATACCAACGATCTACGCCGTTGTAATTATGGCAAATAACCCTCAGGATAGTTTAGGGCAGTGGCGATTTAGGGGAAGCTGGAAGGCTCATTTCTGTAATGGATATCTGAGGGGTGCGATGTCGAGAACAAATAGATAGGGAACTATGGGTATTTTTGTATAAACCTAGCACGTGAAAGGTTTTGGTGTTTACTTTTATATCATATTAGTTCCTGCGCGCGGCTTCGCACGCGTTGATATCGGTAACTATCTCACGGAAACGTGCTATCGGGATAAAAAGTAGCCAACATCCTTTCGTATAATGCCATCTATCTCTTAGCCAAATTTTATCGAAATCTGTTCAGTGGTTTTGGCGTGAAAAGATAACATACAGACGAGAGTTACTTTCGAATTTATAATTTAATATGGATTTCGATAGTAGAGTTGTTTATGTCCAGAAGGGAAGTCATTTTAATAACATAGGATAACATCACGACTGTAATTCCTGAAAGGGTTAGCCAGAGGTGTGCCTATCACCATCATCATTTTAGCGAAAGATATCCACTGCTGTACATAGGTCTCCCCCAAGCACCTCCACTTCGACCGGTTTTGATACTGGCCGCACAGCAGTTAACGTAACTATTAACACAGCGGCCCTTTACAGAAGGCAGTCTACAACTGAAAAATGAGTCTAAAAACTGGAATTTAAAAACGAAAATTTTTCTACAGAAACTGCCTTTGTTCTGGTAAACGAAATTCGCGTAAATACAAAGGCACGTTATTGCATCGTTACACCAATTTTATTATTATATCTCTTGGAAGCTAATCAATTTGCATCTGTATACACGTCAGACTTAATGACCGAAAAAGCCCATTGAATGGAAAAAACCATTCCCAAATCGGTGTTACATGAATGAGGGTCATGAAGCTAAATTCAATTTGTGATATATTTGTAGCGGTGAATTATTTACGGGTTAAGATACACTGTGTGGTTTTAGAGCCAATTTAGGATGACGTAGGACTTCATGCGGCTTTTAGTGAACCTAACTGACGGAATGAAATTAATTTTGGAACTCAAATGGAGTTGAGCAAGACACCTGGCATGGCGCAGTGATGACAGGTGACGTAGGGCTGTGACCGAGTGGTCTCCAAGAACTGGAGGACGAAGTGTCAGTCGACCGCGGCGAGAAGGGCGGACGACATTGGTACCATCGCGGCTAGAACCTGGATGCGGCTGGCCTCTTTTCTTGTACCAAACCCACAAGGTACAAAGGATTGGTACAAGAAAAGAGAGGGCTATTTCCAGCAGTGGGTGATGTTGGGTTGTTGATGAAGATGATGAACTGACAGAATGATCGGAAAGTGCATGGCGTAGCAGCCCTGTGGCATGGTAATTTCGCAGCATAGGTACTGCTGAGATGGGGTTTCCGTTTCTTTATAATGCTTTATTTTCAGACGCCAGCACATCATGCTACCAGAAACTTGCAAATTTTTCCAATTAACTTTGAACCTTATGCTTTTGCGATAAAGTTGAAAATCTATTAACGAAATTTGACAGATTGTAGTACCTTGATCTGCTGGCGTTTGTACGTTCATAATCAGCCTATAATTTTCCCACTGCTGGGACACAGGCCTCCTCTCGGTGAGTGAGGGAGTGTGCCGTAATCTACCACGCGGGCCCAGTGCGGGTTGGTAGATGTCACATGTCTTTGAATTATCGGTTCTAGGACAGGCCGGTGTCCTCACGATGTTTATGATGGTGATGTCGATGCTTTATGTGTATTATTATATATTTCAACATTAAACTTTTGTTCTTTTTAACTTTTTGCTGTGAAAAAAACTGTGATCTGTCTAGTAGAATCACATTAGTCGATAATCAACTTGACTTCAAATGTCGATAGCCAGCCTTTCACTTCTTATTCTAGTGGTGGCAAGATTAATAGACAGGCAACCAACCGCGGAGGTACTACCAATAGACAGACTCAATAAACCAATCCCATGACACTGATAGTTTTGCACGCATGGTTTTACATACACGCCAGCACATCAAGCTACCCGAAACTGTAAAATTTTCCCAATTAACTTTGAACCTTATGCTTTAGCGATAAAGTTGAAAATGTATTAAAGAAATTTGACAGATTGTAGTAGCTTGATGTGCTGGCGACTGTACAATGTCAAACAGTGGTACCCTCCCGAAATTTGTATGGAAAAAAAATCGACTAGTGGTACCTTAAGTAGGGTATCAAAGTTTGTTTGTAAGGGCGTCATTTTTGCCTATGGGAAAATCCCATCGGGCACACAGCTTGTTAAGATTTTTTTTAATTCAAAAGGATAACCAACTAGCTACAATAAAATAAGAAAAAATACCTACATAAAAATCACAGATAATAATATTGCAGCCCACAACGCTGTTCACAGATTAACTATGAAAACAAGCGGTAGGGTTATATGTTTATTTATTTTTTAACTGGCGTGTTTAAGATGTTTAGTATTACTTAAAAAACGGCATAACAGAGAAATATATAGAATAAATATACAAGAAAAAGCAATGGTGGCCTACCCGCACTGGGGCCGCGTTATGGATTATGACTCACTCTCTCTCACCGAGCCTGTATCCCAGTGGTGGGAACACTATATGCTGATTATGCTTTTGCTATACAAGAAAGCTCCTTGAGTATAAGACTTTGAGTACTTAAATATAGTAATGTATATCTACCTACTGTAAAGTGACTCATGCTTCTATTACGTTTACGTGCTGTACGTACTCTAGTGGCACTGATGCGTCTACTTATCGTGTTTACGTACTTCTTTGATACGCATAATTTGAGACGCATATAACAAAAAATAGAGGCTGAGTGCGAATTGGACTCGCACACGAAGGGTTCCGTATATAAGAAAGGTTCCGTAACAACACACAATTTTTAAAATTTTTTTTTACATCATCATCGTCATCCACAGCCTGTCTTCACGCACTGCTGAGCATTGGCCTCTCTTTTCATGTGCCAATCCCCATCCCCTGTCCTGTGCTAGCCTCATCCAGGGTCTACCTGCGATGGTAACAATGTCCGACTTTGTTTTATATAATATATAAACCGATAAACTCGAGTTGGTTTTATATAATATAATTATAGATAATACTTTAATAAAAACACAGCACGTTTCTTGTTATTTAATTTAATGTTATTTGTATTATTTGTTGTTATAGCGACCATAGTAATACACACTCTGTGAAAATTTCAAGTGTCTACCTATTACGGTTCTAAAGATACAACCATGTTACAGTCGGATGGACGCACGGACAGCGGAGCGTCAGTAATAGGGTTCTGTTGGCACCTTTTGCGTACGGAACCCTAAAAAGAGATCTCATTCCTATCCTATATTTTACGATATAAACCGAACAGCAGTAATAATTACCTAAAATTAACTTGTTTATTCCAAATAAATATTGACCGAAAAAATATTGACAAAAATTTGTGTTATGTTTGTTGAAAGTTGTGAATTCTTCTAATGGAGTTTAACAAGATATTGTTGGGTGATTCAGTTTGATTGTCAGAGCAATTTACTTGGTCGATGGATTATAAAATTGATTATACCACAAAGTTTCTTTTGTAGTAATTTGGAAAGGGCAGAAGGTTGGTGAAGGTTTATTTTCGTTAAGGTCACGCTTCTATCGATTAGTGAAGGTCAGATTAAAGTTTACCTACATGGGAAAATATGTCTTTGATAAACATGGCTTCCATATGATTGTTTTTATGAACGGTTAAGAGAGCATCTTTTTTTATGCACGTGTTTCTGGGATGAATAAATCTATCTTTCTTTCTATTCTCCAATCTTAGCTAATGGATTGGTTGCTTCAGTTAGCTTGCACTGACAGGACTGGTCCAGTCAAATCTGTGTGTTTTTGCATTGTCTGGATTTTAAAAGAGACTTTGGCCCTTGAATTTGTTTCGCCTATAGATGTATGAGAAACATGGTGTAAAGTTCACTCATCCTCTATAGAAAAGGGAGCATCCTCCGAACAGACGGGTGTTGTGTTTGGCGGGTAACTGCCTGATGATTCATGTCGGTCGGGATCTATGCTAGTTGTGCGGTAAACTCTGCTTGCGAGATGCAGGATTTTGCGTGACGTCAGTATGACGCGTTGTTCGCATGTGACGTTGTAGATACCGCTACACGCCATTTCTTCTCAGGGGTCAGACAGGAAATGTCGTCTCTATCTAGCTTATTTTTTTATTCCGATATCCTGTTTACAGAATAAACAATTTCATTTAATTTAATTTCAGTATTGTAGTAGTGCTCATACACGCGAGCGAAACGCATCGACGACAGAGGCAACTGCATTCGTCACCGTACCCAAGGGGTAAAATTTTCTTCAGTAGGTAGTAGTAGAACTACGTGCTTTTCAGGTTCAGATTGGCTTAATGATAGATATACTGGCGTATCCACAAGACCATGGCCAGATTTAAACCTGACTGCCCCAGTAAGAGCTTAATGCTTATAACAATATTGTTCCCACAATTTCCAAGTTACAAAATATTGACACTGTCGTCCAGTCTTGCAGTTTTAAGTTACAACTTAGTGTCGAATGCTGCACTACTTGCCGTAACTTCAAAACATCTTTATTTATATAAATGTTCTATTTTAATTAAGTTTCTTCCGACTCAACTTTGAATATTAACAAGTTCTTTAGCTCTGTTTTTCTCGAGTTGCACTCAGCCAATAAAGTTAATTCATATGAATTTTAAGCGTTATGAATTTTGCAATCTGTTTGTTTATTCTTGTTTGGTTTTATTTTAAAAGCAAAGTTTTGTGTTGTCTTTATCTAGGGGAGTTTACTTCATAAAATATATAACCATAAAGTAATATATCTTGTTGACTGCTTTAATGCAAACTTCTGAAGGTTTTATTTGGTTTTATTGTTCGGTTCTATTTTTTATCACTCTGATTAGGACCTACATTATTCTATAACAACATATCACAATGCACTTATGATATGCAATCAATATAATTTTTACTAAGGTGAGTTTGGGCTCTCATAAAATTATTCTCTACAACTTCTAAATAATAAAAGAAATAAAAAAGCTGTGGCTTCTATAATTTATATACCTATCTACTCGTACTGAGAGACTAAACAGCTTCAACAGTAGCATTTGCCACTAAATTGCACTCAGAAGCAACTTAAAACAATTGAAAATCATAAATTGCACTCAGAAACAAGTTAAACAATTGAAAATCATAAATCCCCCTGATTTATCTCTTACACAATCGTATCAAACTCAACGTCGACGATAGTTGTAAAATAACTGAGGTATAATACATCCCCTAACTCGTTTCGGCAGAAATAATACCAAATGCCGAGTGCCGAGGCCGAAGACGAATTGATTCGACAACTTAATGACTCATTCAAGAAGTCATAAAGTCGGCGGCATCTCACTGCTTAATATAGCGGCGTTGCAAGAAACAATTAGACAAGCGGCACAATCATCCTAGATGTGCTGGGGAGGAGGCAGGAGTGTTTGGATGCGGCATTTTTTAAATGACTATGATATCCCAATTTCCAGTTAACTTAAAATAAAGATTGTTTATTTTAGAACTGAATGTAACTAGAGGTTGATTGTTGTATGCTGTTCATAATTAACAAAGTTATTTCCAGTGAGGATAGATTTTAAAATGTCCAATTTCAATATAAACTGCGCTATTAATTTCTTTACTTACTAGAATAAAACCGGTGTCGCTACGACGTAGCCACGTGTAGCGCGTTGCTACGCTTGCTACGACTACTACGCTCTCGTAGCATAATTTAATCGCATACGATTCCATGGGAACTGTCGGCCATTTGAGTACATATTTTATGATCTGTCACAAGTTCTCAAGTATTTTTCTATCACTTTCAGATGCAGGTGAAGAAGAATGATAAATGAAAGTTCATTTATCCTACTCACGTTGCGGATGGCGTGAAGAAAGGATGGAAAACAACATAAATCAAATGAATGAGACAATAATCGAAATGAAATGACTGTAATTGGGACATGGAATGATAGGGACGGTCCTATTAAGTAAGTCGGGGGTAAACGATGTTACATACAAATATGTGGAAGCGTCCTAAGGGAATGCGCGGATATGAATTACAATCATGGAAAGGAGTTACCGTTATTCGGCTATTGCTTGTTTTGGATTTGCAGATTAGGATTTGTTGCAGGTTTTGACGAGAGCTTAATTTTCATCCTGCGTAGGAGTAATTAATTGTTATTCTTAAGGAAAGAAAAAAAAAGAAAAAAAGAAAAATTGTTTATTCTGCACAAATAAAATGCACAAAAAAGGAAAAGTAAATCTATTTTGTTGAAAACTGGCGCTAAACGTATTGTTGTAGGTATCGATGGGACGATCGTATAAAATCACGGAAATTTGCAACAATTATAATCAAATACTTTTTCAACGAAATGCCTTTGTTAACGATGTTTTTTTTTTATTTCAAAAGTGGACATTCTCAGGAACTATGCAGATAATTCAGCTAAAGATACAGTTTCCTAGAAGACCGATGGCCGCCTCTTAATACCAGATATTTGAATTAGGGTTTCAAATAACGCTCTCTAGAAAAACTCACCAACTTACTTTCATAAATAACGTTTTAGTGACGCCATTCGAAGGGAAATTACAGACGCTATGTGGCGGCTAACGCAGTCTTCGGAAACGCTAGTTTTAGTCTCCTAATTTTTGCTCCACTGTTATATTTTCATCTTCTTACCTTCGTGTGCTGGTAACGTGTCGAATGGCGTGTAATACTGCTCGCATAAATCGTGGAGACACGGTGACGAGAGAAGGCACACTTACGTGCGGAATGAGGCACATATACGCCCTGTGCGCCTCGCAAGCGCTAAAATTTCCTTTTAATTGTCTCGACGTGAACGTACGACATCACCCTGTTATCTAATATGGATAGATATAACCATTCGTATAATTCTATTTAGAGGCGAGCATTTTTTTTAAATAATAACTTAAAATAAAAAGCTTTTGCTAAGTAATTTTAGTACGTCGAAATGTCTGGACTTAAAATGAATCCTTGACCTCAAAGTTCGTTCAGATGATTCTTTTCAAAGGAAGCTAGACAGGAAACATCGGAGACGACTTTGATGTACATAAAGGAAACTATTTTCTAAAAGTTATTATTTAATCTTAGAGAAGAAATTCATCGAATGGCATCGAAAAATTCCTCCACATTACTGCCGACTTATGTTAGGTTAAGTTTAGTTAGGATATTTTTATATTTAATATGTATAGTTAAGTAGAATAAAGACTAATCGTCATTGGCCATCCTTTAGACTGACTGACCTTTGAAAACACGATATAAGTTTGCTTATCCATATAGACAGCACTCATGAATCACCGTGTAGCTGAAACCTATGATGCAGCTCCATGCTACAGCTGCGTACAGTTACAGCAGCTTTAACTGGCCTCTGATCATTTAATATTAACCTCTTTGTCATAGAAGAAACATACAGTCCGCTGTGCAGGGCCTGCATGGAGGATGACGAGACAGCAGCTCATTGCCATCAATCGGCCGAGGCCGAGCATATTGCTATCAATCGGGCACAAGCTCAGATTTCAGGCTGTTACTGAGAAATCCAGATAGAAACAGACAATAACACTGCCCATCCCGGGAATCAAAGCCAGGTCCTCACGCTCAGTAGTAGGTAGTGCTTGCCACCACTACAGCAACGAGGCAGTCACCACTATACTACAACACCAATATCAATTACCACCATTTAAAAGCAACACTTAGACACTACTTTTATGACCACTTTGTATTTAAAGTGTTCCAGTTACGACTATAATGCAGTATAAAAGTCTTGCACAATATTCAAATTAAATTGCATCTTTGCCAAAACTAGCGAGAGAATGGCGCCGGTTACATTAATATACAATAGTTTCTGACCCTCCTTGTCGTGGCAACCTCTTTGTTTTTATAGGTTGTTGAATAAGCATTAACTAAGTAATTTGAGGGGCAGGTAGGTACGAATTGCGGCACGTTTAGGACCTTTTAATGTTGCCATGGAAACTATATTAGTGTACCACAGTGCGATTGCAAATACTTGTGTGTGTGGATTTTAGATTTTTGAATTTGCATTTAGTTTTATGTATGTTAATTACATGAACATAAAAAAAAATAGAATTCCCCAAGAGTGTTAATTTTTTTTCTTGATGTTTTATAGAAACTATAAAGATGGAAGTCAGGATGTCTTGGTTAGACACATTACAAATTAAGCAAGTCAATTTTGCTCAAAAGTAGGGGTTCTGCTCTTACCGTAACTATCATAAGATACAGAAATACGTACCTTGATAATAGGACAGTACAGTGCGTGCCTTCTAGAACGCTCATCCTCTATCATATTACATATATTTCTTCCCATGGGGCAAAAACTACAGAACGCCGCCTACTACGATTCTTAAATCATTCTTTTAATAACCTCCTCTTAAATATAAATAAATATTCTATAGCCAATGTGAAGACAAAGTGCTCTCGTCTATATTAGGTTTCTACCGATGTATGTAAATACTATTCAATCATTGTAATACGCATCATTTCCATTTGTCCTTTTAGCTCATAACAAGAACGCACTTAGCGACGAATATCAATTCATTTTACTAATGTCATCGGACACATATATTAATGCATCAAATCGAATCAAAGCAAATGAATACCTTCCTCTATTTAGCCGTGCCAAATATACACACAGTGCCCTGAAATTATATTGCTAATAGTCGACATGCGTTGGACGGGCAGGCTGAGTTGGGCAAAGCAGACAGAGCGAATAAAGCGGGCAGAGCGAGCAGAGCGGGGCTAGGTATTCAGCAATGGCTATAGGCTCACATCAATAGTAAATGCAATTAGTTTGAGTGCACCGTTTTTGATGTAGTGGCCGAGTGCCGACAGACACTCTCGTGTGTGAGTCGAGAGCTATTCGATATAAATAATCCACAACGTTAATCGTACAAACGAGTAGTTGATTTAAAGCTGAACAAAATTGGTTGTCTGACTCTCTGAGTTGTGGTCGCGTTATGCCAGGCTCACTCGCGCGGATAGACTAACCTATTCCTAATTAAATTGTTATGTAGTTTATTTAGATGGAATTATTAGGTGTAGTATCATCGAAACTTGAAAATATTTCGGGATAACTTAGGATGGAGATCAGCACATCTAAACCTTCAACAGCTGTCATTGTTATCACTCCTGTGAATTATTGACACTGACAGCTCTTGAACGCGGTTTAGAAGTACTAATGGCGTTTAGTTGTATTGATGGAATTGGCACTTTAAGTCTTAAGATAGCGCCAGTATAAAATTGTAGATACTAAATCTTGTACTGATCCTGTCCTGAGTAATGGTGGAGTTTCTTGCCCATTCTTCTCCATACGAAACTACCTTTTAGAAGAGGCGATAAGAACCAATTCTATTTGACGTTCAAAAGTGCCTTCTATGTACCTATTTGAAATAAATGCTTTGACTTTGTCTTTCAAATGCACCATGTTGATATTTCTTGTTTCATTGCCAAAAACTCACAGCAAGTTATAAACGTTTTTGCCCTTGTTATTAATGTTTTTCGGCCTGAATAAATTGTATATCATTTAGATTAATCTTTTATATTACACAAAAAGTAACTAAGTAATGGAGAAATATTAAAAGGCATAAAATAAGATGCACCGTCTGCGATGCGCGACGGTCATCGTAAAACTCGACATCGAGTTAATACACGTCTATAACTGTTGAGCAAGCAGATATTACACTTACTTCTCTACTCATCACTCATCATAATCAGCTTGTAATGTTCTCACTGTTGGGAAACAGCCCTCCTCTCCGTGAGAGGGAGTGGGCCATAATCCACCACGTGGGCACAGTGCGGGTTGGTGGATGTCTTTGAATTTTTTGGTTCTAGGACATGCCGGTTTCCTCACGATGTTTTCCTTCCCCTTTTTGAGAGCAGTGGTGATGAAAAATATGCAAAGTAAAGTGCCTGCCAGGGTCCGGAGACAGGACTTACCTACAATTCGTCAGTCGGTACTGTTCAAAACATTACATTTACACTCATCTGCCCAGGCTTTTCCCGACTATGTTGGGGTCAGCTTCCAGTCTGGATGCAGCTGAATAACGGTATTTTACATGGAGCGACACACACTCACACACACACACAGCCACAGCTCATTTACTGATGGGTAATGCTTCTGACTACCCGTAACGGCTGTCAAAGATCTCGGAATGACAGCCGGGACCAACGGCTTAACGTGCTTTCCGAGGCACGGAGGGGTCTCTGTAAGTAAACATGGTCACCCATCCACAGACCAAGCGCGGCAAGCGTAGCTTAACCTGATCGATCGGCCTTTGCGACTATATTTAGCCACGAGCCCCTCTCAAAACGTTAAATATACACTATCTTTTAAAATAGAAGCTGGAAGAGTTTTAACTACAAAACTCAAACTCAAATTATTTTTTTCAAAGAAACCATGTACAGACACTTTTGAATTGTCAAAATCAAATAGTTGGTGAGTTAGACAGAAAGTTGAACCTAGAAAAATAACTCTTTAGTTTCATCAAATACGATAATTGTTTTGCTACCAACAACAATCGACTTTTTCCGATTCTCGAATATTTCAACTTAGATTAAAGAGACAGAAAAAAATATATATATGCCGCGCTTAATTGGCACGCTGTTGAGCTGTTCATCAAGTCTGGTTTTAATTCTATTAATTAACAAGGCGTCAGTCGAGTCGAGAGTTATGCTGAAAAGCAAAATATTTGCACGCTGAAAATCTGTCGATGTATGCTCGTTGATTTACGATTTCATTAGTTTCAGGCCTCGACGAGACAGCAACAATACATGTGTTTACTGATTGCGACGATTATGTGACTGCTAGTAACTCTGCCTTGATAATATAAGGTACAAAGAGATTGGGTGCAAATGAGATGTGACCTGTTGGGTCGTATTAGGAGAATACTAACAAATTAGACGGGCCGTAATGAATGGGTGATGTGAATTAGGAGCGCTGGATTGAATTAGGGTTTGATAAAGGCTGTGTGGAGAGGTTTATTGATTCAACGTAACGTAACGTAACGTACGTAATAAAGTTGCTGTTGCAATAGAGGAACGTGTATTAGGTTGTAGTTTAATTAAAATAATAAAGTATTGATCCAGTGTGACAAAATATACATAGAACTTAAAATTCTATAATTACCTACATACGTACAAATAAACAAAATGTAAGGGTGTGTTTGTAATGTCAAAATAACAGCTTTTATACGGTACTTATAACAAAATGTTTTATTTCTTTGTCGGTCGGTTAATTCCGTCTAATCTCCGAAATGACTGGACAGATTTTGATTGAAATTTGTTACGGAGGTAATTTGAACCCTTGCAAAGGACATAGGCTTTATATAGACAACACGCGGGCGAAGCCCTCGATTACGCCTGACGGAAAGCAATGGATGAGGTCTAAGATGGAATGAGCGTGCCCAGAACGCTACTGAGTAAAATCGGTTGTCTGCAAAGTCGGTTTACGGACGATAGTTTAACGTGACAACGTCATAACAAAACATTAATGAAATTGCCGAACGCGGAGGCCGATTCGGCAGCGTTCGACATCATCTGTCTCTCATCCCTCGTTCTGCGCCCTCGCTTGCACTTCAAGCCGCCATGGAACGCTACAGAGCAAGGCCGCGAGGTAACGCTACATGAGTCATGTTTTTCGTGTGTGCAGCCAGCTTCATCGATTTATTAGACGTTGTCTCGTTAAAAAACTTTATATAAAAAACGATTCAAAAGACGTAAATCGTCTCTTATTCATTTCCGTAATCCCATTTATAATACAACGCGTTGTATAAATGAAGTATCAAGTCCAATAATAACGTTTATCACTTTGTTACCCGCTCTGGAGTTCGCCCAAGAGGGAAAATAAGTTTTCTTAGGCGTGCCAACAAAACTGTTGTTATTTCGGTTTTTAATCTAATGTTCTTTGTTTTCTTATTCGTGTATTTTTATGACTATCCTTAACTTATTCAACTTTTTTTTGTGTTACGTTTTTAGTCTTATTTTTAACTAGGTAATTTTATTCTTTGACAGTCGTTTGTTTTATTTTTTTTATTGCTTAATGGAATGGCTCTTGACCACGATTACGCTGATAGAAAGCGATGGATGAGGTCTATGATGGAACGAGTGTGCCCAGAAGACGCCTAAGGCATTGGAACTTCCACGCATCGACGAAACAAAGCAGGCTGCTTGACGCCTGACGACTTCGGTGGAAGGGTGGTCGCAAACCAGGCGGGCGTTAGCCCTAACACCCGCAAGGGAAGAATTGGCCAGTCAAATAAGGTGTTGGGTGTGACTGTCCAGGATGCGCCGAGCGCTCGGTTCAGTTGAGTAACTGGCGGAAACAGCTGCGCTACACGAGGAGGCTTCTTAATGCATCCCAAATACCCGTTACGGGTCTTCAGAAGCCCGAAAGTAGTGACATCTAGTCTTACCAAGGGGTATCGTATTACCCAGTAACTGAGTTGTGGAGATCAGATAGGCAGTCGCTCCATGTAAAATACTGGTATTCAGCTGCATCCGGCTAGACTGGAAGCCGACCCCAACATAGTTGGGAAAATCTAGGCAGATGACAATGATGAGGTAATTTTATTAAAGGTTGAATATCTTTGATGCAGATGATAGATAGCCTTTATTTAAACCTTGTTCATAATTTGTGAATCCATTCGGTTTGTTCAAGTTCTTAATCAGGGATTAAGAACTTGAACATACCACCGACCGAATGGATGGAAGCAGTGATGCGGTCAGCAATGAACTAGGCTTGCGTAGAAATAACCCGTAAATCGTGGAATTAAAATAACTACGTAGAACTGGAATTAAATCCTAATACTATTATTTTCGACGGACCCCTCCAGAGTATTTCTAGAAAGTGACATTTGAGAATACCTCCAAGTTCCCTTTTATATTCCAAGAATCTAGATGGTTCCGTTTAATTGCTCTATGCTTAGTAGCTTATCCTACCTACCACTTGCTGTTTCAGTTACAAGAATTGGAAATCCTACTATATAATATTGTAAGTACCTACTTACGAGTAATACAAGCGGCCTGCCAGAGATTCGCACGGGTGCAATTTTTTGTTTCGAATTTCCGAAATTTTCTTTTATACTAACTTTGTCCTGGCAACACCGAACATAACAAAAACATTATTATCCAATTTGGTGCAGTCATTCGGAAGTTATGCGCGTACAGACATTTCGGCGACTGTTTTATACTATGTAAGGATAATACTAGGTATTCATCATTTGCATAGCCTTTTCCCAACTATGTTGGGGTCGGCTTCCAGTCTAGGGACCAACGGCTTAACGTGCTTTCCGAGGCACGGAGGTGCCATGCCTCAGAAAGCAAAAAACAATCTCTTGGTATGTGAAGATGGTCACCCATCCATGGACCAACCGCGACAAGCGCAGCTTAACCTGATTGATCGACCCGCGCGGCTGTGATCATTTAGGCACAAGCACCTCCAGCAGATAATATAATAAATACTACTATATCATATAATAATGTGAAAGTTTGTATGTTTGGACGTTTGTTAATCACACAAAAACGTCAACACAGACAATTTATAACCTGGATTACGACATAGGTTACTTTTATCCCTGTAGAACGTTCCCATGGGATAATTTCCGACTTCCACGCGGGCGAAGCGGCGGACAAAAGCTAGTAAATGATAAATAAATGATAAATTATTTATTTTCTGTAAGTAGGTTTAAACAAACACTTTAACACGTCAATCATATTTTTTGAACTAGATGAAGGCGGCGTTTCCTATCTGACTATTCTGAGAAGAAATGCCGAAACAAACTCAGAGGTCACAGTCTCTTTTAAAGTCCAGACAAAATCTTAGCCAGATCATCATCATCAGATCATTCAAAGTATAAAATGTTTTTATACTTTGAATTACTTCTTAAGTACTAACGTTGTTTCTTACTACTAAACTATCTCGACTTGCATGTCGAACCATTCTTCAAATCCAATTGCTTTTGAATAACTTAACTTCGTTAACAATATTCTGTCGCAAAATAATTTACCATAACTCGCTCTCTTCCCAAATAATTTTAGACAATATTCGTATTGTGGATTGATTGCGTTTTCCACATGCGTCATCGCATAGAAAATATTGCGAATGGGTAATTGGATATACGCTATACGTCGGGCGCACTCGACGCCCGGCGGCGCCTGCCACTGACGGCTGGTGACAAATAATATGACGGACGATGAATACTTGCACCTATTGGCTTAAATGCAATTTCATATCGAGCACTTACGCCAATATGTTTTGAATGTTATTGGACGAGCAGTGAGCCCTCGGGAACAGTGATGATCGATTATTCGGTAAGAGACAACGCAATAGGTAAGTGATAAAATTGAACAACTAAAGTATAGAGCTATCCATTTTTCATAGCTAAATTGAATTTTCAGTGAATTGAAACATAGAAACGTGCGATCGTAAACTAACAAACCGACACGGAAGTTTCTTTGTAAACGTCGGTACGTATTTGTTATGTGCCATGGAGAGACAAGGGGAAAAATGGAATCGATTTATTTTGATTTTTTTCGTTTGTGTGTGCCGTGCAGATCGTTTTTGAAAGATAAACATAGTTGCATCCGCGAGATAAAAATAGATCAAATGCAGGTCGCAAACAGAAAAGCCACTCCGTAGCCAAGCTGCATGCAATATATCTATGTGGCAGCGGTCATTTTCGGGAATACCAACGATTTTACTGTTGATATTAATCCATACTTCCGTACTAATATTATTCATTAGGTATAAATGCGAAAGTTACTCTTTCTGTTTGTCTGCTACCTTTTCACGCCTTAACGGCTGAACTGAATTTTGATGAAATTGTAATAAAAAAAAAGCTAGAAAAAAGGAAGTAGAAAAAAAATTACATTATTACTAAAATAAATTTTTGTTCACTGTAATACCTCCTGAAAAAAAACAGTGCTTAATTGAAATACATACTTCCTTAAAAAAACAGTAGTATTAATAACATGATTATCATTTCTGCAAATTGGAATCTATGATTCCAGTCTAACCGGATGCAGCTGAGTACCAGTATTTTACATGGAGCGACTGCTTATCTGACCTCCGCAACTCAGTTACTGGGTAATGCGAACCCCTTGGTAAGATTCGTCAGATTTTAGGGATTCTGACGACCCGTAACGACTGTCAAAGATCCACGAATGACAGCCGAGACCAACAGCTTAATGTGCTTTCCGAGACACGGAGGCTTCTTGGTATGTAAAGATGGTCACCCATCCACGAACCAACCGCGGCAAGCACAGCTTAACCTGATCGATCGACCTGTGCGCCTGTTATTACTTAACCACAAGCCCCTCATATCTCTATACATGAAAAGAGAGGCCTATGCTCACCAGCGGGATTGTCCGAAAGGGTTACCGCTGGCCCGGAACATAAAGGGCTAAGGAAGGAACACGGGTGGGTTTTAGTCAGTAAGAGTCTGACACTCCCTTCCGCTCCACCCAGAGCGGGAGGAGTCATTTGATGATTTCCCATCCTGAAAAAAAAAAAAAAAAAAAAGGCCTATGCTCAGCCGAGCTATGAATGATGATAGTGATAATGATGGATTTAAATAGGTACCTATAAGCAAACTTTTACTCTATGTTTTGTTTATGTTCAATAAAAAAAAATATACGGCCCATCATTGTATTATTACATTACCTTTATCCATGTTTATTTAGAGACAGCAAGAATTCAAAGACACAGGGATTAGAACTGGATTGTCGGAACTCAAATACCGTGAAAGCAGCCCAGCTGTGGCATAATATAATTTAAATTAAGACAAAATCTCCGTAAAACATGGCAATGCAATTTAAATACGTATTTTAATATTCTGTTAGGGAACCAGGAACGTAGAGTATGAATTTACTTAGTTGCCTCTGAGGGTTGTAAGAGAGAGCAGTAGCATGGTTATTTCAATATATGAGGTGCTATGGTTAAGCATACTCAGTGTAGATGGGTTAGGTTATTTTTTAGGGTTCCGCACCTCAAAAGGAAAAACGAAACCCTTATAAGATCACTTCGTTGTCCGTCTGTCCATCGCTCAATACCCTTTTTCTCAGGAACGCGTAAAGTTATCAAGTTGAAATTAATATCAAATACTCAAGGCTGCAATTCCCTGAAGCAGGGAAAAAATCAAACTTCTAAGTCAACGCAATGATCTTTTCATTGCGTTGACTTAGAAGTTTGATTTTTACATGAACTCAAACTCAAAGCATTTATTTCATTTAAACCATTTACGTTCCGCATTTATGTTTCGCAATCAAAACCTATAGGGTACTTCCCGTTTACCTAGAATCATAAAATTTGGCAAGAAGCAATTTCATGTAGCACAAGTAAAGGAAAAATCTGAGAACCGTAAATTTGTAGTTACATTACCAAATTATTATTTTTTCCCGTGATAAACTATTTATATACCTTTAAGTTTGTACGGAACCCTCGGTACGCGAGTCCGACTCGCACTTGACCGTTTTTTTTTTAAGTTAGCCTCCACTTTCTCATTGCTGAGGCCTTTCCCGAATCCTTCCAAGCATCCTTTTCCGAGGCAACCTCGGTACCTCCAAACCTTACGGTAGGTACGTGTCTAGGTCGTCTCGCCACCTCTTCCTAGGCCGGCCTAGGTGGCGCCGTCCATCCTCAGGCATCCACCGTATGGGGACTGTTGTCCAGCGGTCACTGTGCATGTGGGTTAGATCATAGATCGACAATACCTACTAAAAGTCAGGGATTTGGCGGAGTACTGTGCCACGACTGGCTGCAATCTTCACGCACGTGGCTTGAGGTAAGAATTTCTTACTCTGACAGTGGATGTCTTGAGCGTGGCGGCCCATTCAATTATTTCAACCAGGCTGCTCCTAATTGTGGAGGTACTAATCGTAGTCTTCGCATATATTTTTTCAAAGACCAAGAAGAAAGTTTGGCCGCACAATCGGTCATCCTACCAGTTTTGTTCCATATTGCGGCCAGTTGTGCGACAAGACGTGGTCAGGGCCGCGTAGAGCTGCACGTCCTTAAATGTGCGCCTTCCAATTCCTTCCTTCTATTATGCTACACAGATCACCGTACAATACTTTACATTTTTCTTTGGGTTTACACTGTAAAGCCAGTGCTGCTCGTCCACAAAACCGCGTCTAAAATCCAGATTTTAGCTACGATTTTATCAGTCTTTACTCCAAAAATAAGGTCGCTAAGAGTAAACCTCATCTTCTGATCACACGACCTGATACGCTAAAGACATTACTTTTTGAATTCTACGAAGGAAATAGTTTAGTACATTCCAAACTTCTTCATCCAGTGTGTCGCTATCACACCGTTACGAAAATAGTTCTCGTACACTTAAGGCTAGGTGAGGCGGAGACGATTGAATCGAATATTCGCGGGGCTCGGCTATGCGACCCCGGTTCCGCAAAATAGATAGGTACAGAAGGTCGGCTTCATACAATGAGCGAAAACGCACGCACACATATACACGCGTCGACGCACAGCGAGCGCAACAAGCAGACTGGCTTTCGTTTGACACAGTTTAAGGGGCTTACAGGACCTAAAAACAAAAAACGCAAGTTTTAGAAACAGTAAAAGTATATGATCGACTACAGTAAACAAAATCAGAAAAAAATGTGATAATCTTTAGGATATTATGCTAGTGTGTTGAAAACAACTAATTTGATACGATCGAAAAAAATCATGAAGCTACCTCTAAAAACTTTCTTTTTAATTAATAAAAACCATACTAATATACATACAATCATTCTGGTTTTTTGTCAGATTATTCTACAAGCAACATATTAAAACACTAGTGTTTTAATTTTTTAGGCCAAACATTAGATTTTTTGTAATTAAATAATTGCTTCATATTTTGCAATAAATTACCAGCGTTGTCATCGCGCTTCTCTTTCTTTTCTATGTAGTCCGACAGCGACCGCACTTTAGGTCATGTAAGCCCCTTAAGGTCACGGTAACGACGCGTCGGCCGGCGGCGCGTGAGTTGTTGCCCTAAATGTTACCATTTTATAAATATTATGTTTATATAAAGACTTAGGACTAGCTCTTGTGTTTTTTTTTTTTGTTTTATCTCATCGTATACTGCACCGGTTGACGTCATCACGTCAACGCCGGCTGAAAACCAGCGCTGGGGCTCTGTCTCGCATAGGGTAGTATTATGCTGAGCGATGGTTTTGCGTGGATGTGACGCATAATTTCCTCCAACTTGTTCGTTTTGTGTTTGTGTTCGTTCTCTGCGTCATGTTTACCGCAAATAAACAAATTTTCTTTCTTTCCTTCTTTTTTAGGACGTCTGCATGCGTGCGCCTGTTTTCGCTCGTTGCATGGACCCGGCCTTCTGTGTGCATCTATTAACTATTTTGTGCCAGTTCCTTTGCGAGACTTCCAACTCGATTTCGGAATTCGGATATTATACAGGTTAGTTGGTCCAACTAGGTGGAACGTATTTTTAAACTGAGTGTTCTGGCGAATACATCAAATTTGGATGTTGAAAAATGTATTAGTATCGGTAGGACGGAGTCAGGAGTCAATCTGAATTTCCGGTATACTGTTTATTTTTTAAATAGCCTTTTTAAGAAAAACTTGTTTTTCACATTCAAATTGTATGAAGTAGTTACCTAACTTAAAACTTGACAGGACTCTTATTAACATTTCTACCTTAATTTTGTGAATTATGTCATGGTTTTATGTGTTACATACATAGTACAGACATTTCTATTAATACATCATACATAATTAAGTCATAATTAAGTCAACATTCACTCACTGAGTAGAAGCTTCCATTTAATTATGTAACTTTTGACGCTTTGAGCCAGTTTCGTCTGTTACAAGAAGCAAAGTCAAGCAACAACCTTACACTCGCGGATAGATTCGACACTGACGTCACTACAATGCCATTCAATTTTTCCCACCAAACAAGCTGGAATAAAGTTGATTACCGTGCGAGTCGGCCCAGTTTACAGAGGCGAGTTTTTTTTTTGTGAAGGCCCTTTATCGCGGACACTTTACCCACGACCACTGTGGGTAGTTGAATAGTGCTTCACCGTTTTATTTTCCAAGCTCGCAGTAAAATGTTTTGAAAGGACCGATTTCACTTTACGTCGGCTGTACCGCGGTACCCGCCCGCATGTCTCCGACTGCCATTGTAAAAGCAACTACAATCGTGCATTATTGTTTCGACGTCGTACCTGCACCTTTTTATTTCAGTTTTCATGTAAAACCGTACCTTTACACGGCTGAGTTATGGTGATGAAATTAAAATGGAGCTTTTAGTCGAACGTTTTGTTCGTTTCTTCATAACGATATCGCACTATCTCCACTTTTATAGAGTATATTATTTTTTAAGGCTTTTTCATCTCGGAAATGGATAGCACATCTGTAATATTTCTGCTTATTTCCCACTTGTCATCTGCCTCAGCTTGTAATATAGAAAATTGAATTGAGCCACCTACCCGTAGACATTCTGAAAGTGGTCGAGGTAAGTGCTAAGACAGTGTCTATACCCATATTAAAGTGCGTTGTGCGGTAAACATACGGCACGAGTAAAATACGCCTGGTTACACTTAACGGATTTCTGTAATATTAGAATCACTATAGATCTTTATAAACGCAAGTGCATGACCCCTCTAACCCCTAACATGATACACTCATAGCCCATAAAAAAGCGATCCACCTCTGTAACAGTATTTTGAGTAAAGCAGAAAGATATTTGATATTTTAATTGAATTCGTAAGATATATTTTATTCGTCTATTTCTCCTATTCAAAATGGCTACTGCGCCTACTGAATCACTTTTAACGGCTGCATTAAAGAGCAGGATTCATTCCGCAATATGCGTAACGCTCCAATTTATGCAGATTAAAGGAGCAGTAACTAAACGCACAGTCGGGTGTAAACTGAGGGGATATTTTCTCATGTTCGACAGATTATGAGTAAGCCTATAGGCTATTGAGGTTTCATTACATAATATGAAGTTGCGAGTATTGCTACGTGTATACATATCACTAATATTCCAACAACAAGCAAATTCACCCTCCTTTCCTTTCCACGATACTCTATTGAGTAATTATCGCAGCGAATTGCTTGAAACTCGATAAATACTCGTTACAGTAACAATCAGTGAAAAACTCATTTCGGTGGAAAACAAAGGAGCCTATCAGCTGCCTATCAAACCATTTATTGCGCAAGTCATTGAATAAAATGCTCATACCAGAATCAATTTAAATCCTAACGTCAAAAGGTAAATTGGTGGCGGTTGAAGCGTTGTTGATTTTTAGGGGAATTGAATGTAATGGTTAGCCGAAAAGGCTAGTGCGTTTGTAGTGTCGTCAAATAATTTGGTCTACACGTGTGTGGCACAGACGTGTAGACCAAATTATACAGGCGACATATTCCTTTTGTAGTATAGGTAATGCTGCTGATATATTCCCTACTTTTATAATATTGAAAGCCATTTGGACTTCATGGAATAACGTCAATATTAAGCCTAAATAGGCTTTTATTCAAAATGCATTGGAATATGAAATTATTATTTAATCGTATGTCGTATCTAATATCTTAAAAAATGGACATTTACGCCGCAGATATGTTTATAGGTAAAATTATCATTTGCAAAATAGTTCGTTACTTGATCCAACAAATCAGCTACAAAGTAGGAGTTTATGAAATAACGAATTATTTTCCTGATAACAATACAAATCAATTTGATCCATTGTCGTATTGGTCTGTGTGTAGCCACGTCAGAGGTAGTTGTGGCAGACCACACTTGCTGTTAGTATTTGAAATGAATAATACAAGTAAACTCGAACTACAATTAACTTGCATAAATGACATTAAGGTTTCTGCAAAAATTTGTTATCTACCTACCTACTATACTATAATATTATCTAGTTTAATTAGATAAAAGTTCTTCAATTAGGAATACTATTCAATGAAAGGACAAAGCCAAATCGAAATAATCCTCAATTTCTACATATATTGAGAAAATTTTAAAACGGTCCTGTACTGATATATTTTCCTTCTTTTTAAAGAGCCTTCTGTAGTAACAGAAGGCTCTTTATTAAGTAATCTGTAGCAATCAGTCTCTTAACTAATCAAATACCAGTCGTATCGTAGTATCCGGTTATCCGTGTGTGCGTTAGAGTAATTCTATACGCTGTATCAATTCGAACACTCTTTTATTACCTGACACACTCTCATAGAAAATCCCAAAAAATCTGTAATACTATACAAATTCATTATGATATCATAGTATTCGTTTGTCCGTGTACGTTAGGCTACTACACTACCACACGCTTTAATAAGCAATAAACTATCAGTTCAAACACTATTATTCCCACATAGGCTTATCCAAAAATTCTGTAACATTATATAAACAAAGAAATATGATCGTGTGTCGTATCGTAGTACTCGGTTGTCCGTGTGTGCGTTAGGCTAGAGCTACACTGCAAATCATTAGCAGGATAGAGACGGCTGCGGTGGACCACACTCGCTGTTTGCATTTGTAATTAATACACTGTTTGTACTTCTGATTTACGATAGCGTCCGTTGTGCACTCCTAATGTGTTAATAGCTTAGAAAATTAACATTTAAATTTATATGCGAAATTGTTATACTGATTGCTGAATCTATCAGATAATTTATTTATATTGATAGTTAGGATAACATGAATCTTTGGTTTGATTGTGGTAGCAGTACATATTTGTTTACTAACACTCCACCAGACAAGTAAACTTAAAGAATTCCGCCTTTAAAGAGGCATAGTCATAAATATTATGGCACACAAAAAATTGTGTGCTAGCTAATATTTTCATTCATAAGTAAAAAAAAAATACTTTCGTAGTTTTGGGAAATGTATGTAGGTATTCTTATTAACAACATTTAGTATCAAGTATCACGATTAAAATTTACTATGCAAATTTACTATGCGCTTAATACAAAGTAGGGTTAGTGAGAATTCAAACTTGAACACGCTGCGCTAGGGAATGCTAACTTTGAATAAAAAATGAATTCAGCTTGAATCAACTATTCAAGCTGAATTCATTTATCGTAAATGTAGCAGGAAAGGATCAAAACGGCTTAAAGTTTTTTTTTTAAGTAGACTTAGGTACCTTATAGTCATTGAGATATATTTAACTGATCCTCTAAATACTTATTGACCTTCTAATGATGAACACTTTTAAAAATAATGAACCTAGAAAATCTTTTTGCGCTTCGAACGTCGCACTTTAAGCTCTTTAACTTTCTGGTCTTTTCTCACTGATTATCGCATTAACTAACATAGGCTGCCTCAATCAAATTGGTTTAGGTAAGGTTAAAACTGTGACCAAACAGGCGCGAGCCGAGCGAGCGTAGCGAGCTGTGCCGCTGGGGTGCATCCAATTTGGTCGCAGTCATTTGGTTATTTAGTATTTTTAGGACCCCAAAATAGGGATTATTTGAGGTTCACAAAAGAGGCACAGTCATTATATTAAGTGTTCAATAATATTTTTAGGCGCGCAAAATGATAATGAGTAGAGGTTCGAATAAATACCTATATGCCATAGTCATTTAAACGTTTACTGTCGACTAGTGAACTGGTTTATTAATGACTAGTCACCACAGATATAGACCTAGATAACGCAAGTATCAAGATCTGTATGAAAACCAAGCGTGCCATTTTTTGACTACCTACTATGATGTCACAAGCAATATTTAGTGATGGGAAAATCAAATCGATTCAAAGACGCCGCCGCATGCGGCACCTGTCTCGCCCCACCCCCGGGGCCTAGCGCCAGCGCTCACGCTCACCCAGCCAGCAGTACACAGGACCGAGCGCGAAAGTGACGTCTTACGATTTTTGTACATAATCTGGTGCGATTTTTGGCACGGGAAGTAGTTGCTTTTGCGTTATCTAGGTGTATCTATATCTGTGACACTTACGATAAAAGATTAACCTTGTATTTTCATAATCTTCACGCTTTGCTGTCATATTTAGAATTGCTTCTCTCTTATCTGCACTCATCATCATCATCATTTTAGCCGAAAGACACCCACTGCTGCACATAGGCCTCCCACAAGCACCTCCACTTCAACCGGTTCTATGCTTCTCGCATCCAACGGGTTCTTCACAAGGTCGTCAGCCCACCTTGTGGGAGGCCTTCCAACGCTACGTCTTCCGGTACGCGGTCGCCACTTCAGAACCTTTCGGCCCCATCGGCCATCTGGTCTGCGAGCAATGTGCCCTGCCCACTGCCACTTAAGTTTGGCAATTCTTCGGGCTATGTCGGTTACTTTGGTTCTCCTGCGGATCTCATCTTTCCTGTACTAATTAAATGAAAATAACTCATCCATAAATCAGCCTATAATATTCCCACTGCTGGGACAGATTTTTGGGTTTAGGACCTGCTGGTTTCCTCACGATGTTATCCTTCACCATATTGGGAATAGCTTAAGCCGAGGTAACAATATTAGTCAGCCGACATGGCGACAAGGTGACACCGGAAAACGATGGCAACACTATTCGATGGCCAGTCGCTTACACGTCACACATCAAAGACGAAAGAAAGAGTGCAGTCATAATAAACTTGGATAAAAAAAAAAATATTCTGCATGTACCTACACACGGTTTCTAGGCTCAACTTATGAATATATGAAACGTTAGGGCGCAGCAAGTAGGATCACTTAACTTATAGCGTATCATAAAATATTGCATACCTACTACATAGATAGTATCACAAAATACATATTTATAATGGAACTTACTATTTTACTAACAATTTATATTTAATCCATGATAATTAGTTCATATAGACCTTCCTGTTCTTTATAAAAAACCTAATTAATTTTATCAGGAACACAATAAACATGGTTGTTTTATACAAGGAATTGGTTAAATGAGTTCTACAAACAACTTTGTTACTTAACGCAGTGTATGAAGGTTGTTAGATGACGTCACTACCGGTCCGTAGCCGCTTCGTATAATAAAGAAAACCGCAAGAAAATTGAAGTCGTGGTTAAGTTATAAGTGAACAAAATGTACGTGCACAGACCCTGTTTTATAAGTGAGTTAATAATGTACAACATGTGTTTGTTTGTCTGTGCTGTTGAAGAAGTAGTGTGTGTAGAGGGTATATTCAACGTGTCAGTATTCGCGTCCCTATGTATCGTTCGTTAAAATTAGACAACTAAACTCAGGCTCAATGCTGGTCCTGCTCCACAACCACAACTAATTGATTAACACATGAAAATACTGTTGGAGCTGCTGAAGATTGTAAGACTATCTTTGCATTGTATACAATCAATTCCCTTTGTATTGTATAATTGCATAGCACAGATGTGAGTTCTATGTACCCTATAGCTACCATTTACCGGGTAATAACATGTCTTTCATTGACTCGAATGTGCCCTGGCAGCTGATAGTATGTCATGCTCACTCAAATGTCTCGCTGACGGTGGTGTGTGTGCTGGATCATTTGGCTCCCTTCAAAATGGTTGAGCTGAATGGTGCTGATTTATGCGTCATGTTCGTGAACGGGCGTCGTCAGTTGGGGCTGGTCATCACTTAGCTGCCTCGGCTTATTTTTAATTAATTTATTTTTGGATTGTAGTTTGTTAAGTACCTACTATAAATAGTAGGTACTTAACAAACTACAATCCAATCAAAAATTAAGAAAGACGTACGTGTTAAAAGCGTCCAGAGTACAATAAATTGTACTCTGGACGCTTTTAACACGTACGTCTTTCTTAATTTTTTACATCGTTCTCACATTATTATAATTTTAAAATCAAAAGTAATGATGTAACTAATATTTTTGTAAAATATCATTTAAAAAGAGTGTCCATGGAGTTTCTTGCCCGTTCTTCTTGCTGCTTCTTCCCAAAGCCTGCCGGGTCAGCGGGATTGTCCGAAAGGGTTACCGCTGGCCCGGAACATAAAGGGCTAAGGAAGGAACACGGGTGGGTTTGAGTCAGTAAGAGTCTGACACTCCCTTCCGCTCCACCCAGAGCCGGAGGGGTCATTTGATGATTTCCCATCCCGAAAAAAAAGGGCTGATTTTTCAATCGATAGATAATTTTTTTTCGTAGAATAAAATTGACGTCTGCTAGTTTTTTTATGGAAAAACTGTCCGAAATTTTAAATTATTCCTCCAATAAAATTATCTTGTGTTGGAAAAATCAGCCCAAAATGTACTTATTAGTTTACAGATGAACTGGTTTAATTAATACAAAAAATACAATGCCAGGTTCTCAGTTTTAAATTACCTGCAAGTTCCTTTTGCGTAAGTGATCAGAGCCTAAAATGTAAACCGGAGTCGGCTCAAAATCACGTCACATAATGAAATACTGACACAGGAATACTCCACACACAACGAGTCCTAGGGGTGTGTCTTGCTCATTTACGTTTCGTGAAAAATGTTAAGCTCCCCTTACCGCTGAGTCCCTAAGTCAGCTCCACGACCTCTGGGCGTGGTGTCTGTTCGACGTACAATTTGCATTTTTAGCGAAAGTACGACGCACGTCTTGAACAGACGGATTGTGTGGGAGACGAATGATCTCGCGACGTGGATCGACACCGATGTTTACGAGATTTTTTTAAATATCGTTTAACGTGGTTTGAGGGGAGGCTGTTTGATTTGAAGTGGGTGTGAATGTCAATTGATTTTCAGGATACTTGCATTTCAATCACCGTCAAATAGTTTAAGTTGTGAATTTATCTGCTAAGACCATACGCTAGATGAAAAAGATTTTCTTCCTTTCTTTCAAGTTTTCCAAGTGCAACCGAACACATAGGTATTACATTTTCTATAAAACTTTATTTAAAGAAAACATTATAAGTCTACAATACCGCGGTACCTAAAGTATCTACTAAAATGTAAAATAATATTATTTCATCTCACGTTGTTTAAAAGCAATAAAAATCCAAAAACTAAGTTTAGCTGGAAAAGTTGAGCTTTGCTTCAGCTTCGGGCAAGTCAAGTGAACGCACCCAACCCAACAAGGAATAGGCGTGCGCGGAATGCATAATCAAGCAGGAGATTAAAAACTACAAAAACTTGTCAATAGCAGCCTGTGACACTTGACACTGTTGTGTGTCGCGGCTTGTTGTGTCGACGCAAGCACATCCCTATATTGTATAGGGATGTGCTTGTTTGGACACAGTCTTTCTAAACGGGAGTAACGTCAAAAGTAATGAGGAACTCATGTTTAAGATAATGATTTAAAAATATCATGAAGGTTATGTTGTAAAGTGATTTCAGACGACTTTTACTATTCAGCAAAACTTTTTGTTTTAATTTTTTACTATTCAGCAATTCCCGAACGCGATGTTGTGGTCGGTTTATAAATATTACTGGGAATGTGTTCAAAGTTATACTTCGAACCAAGAACATAGTTGTATTGGCAAGCGAAATGGTGGACGTTACTCGGCATCCATCTTTAGATAAGAAACCATAACAATTGTCATATTTTTCCGTCTCAGTGGATGCACAATTCAAATATATAATTTGATGATGAAACTATGACCCTAAATAGAATCTTGCATCTCTGTTGAGTTCATAATTTAACTATCGATTGAATCTTAATGTGATCGGATACTCACACCAATTTAGTAGCTTTAGCTATTTCTGCGAACTGACTGACCCCGTTTATTAGAAACGAGACCCAATTTAACACGTCGAAAGATAATCGAATGAACTGTGAGGTTCAAACTCAACTTTTATATTTTCTGCCATAAGGACAAGAGTCCCGGGTATTTTGATCATATGAATTTTTAATCTGCAGGCCGTCAAAAAACGTAGAACAGAAATAGTCGCTCGCTTCGAAACCATTAATGTAAGTGCATGCTTCCTGTATCGAGCCATCTCTCTTAGTCGATATTACGATATGAAGCTTCAAGTGCTCGTCTTTACTCTTCGTTTATGCTATATTTAAAACTAATTTGCAAATATCGCTTTTAAATTGGGGTGTAATAAAAATAGTAACGAAGATTTCTGTCCTTTTGTCTGGATGTATGTTTCAGATAGGCGCAAAAATGGCTAATCGGATTTGAATGAAATTTAGCACACATATAATTATGTAGTTTATAACCTGGATTAACACATAGGGTACTTTTTATTCCTGTTCCCTTGGAATTTCCTCACATCCAGCTGATGAAAAGCTAGTATTTTTGACCACGGCTAAATCAAATCTAAAACTTATTTCTGACTAAAGAAGCTAGAGTTGTAAATTTGATTTAGCGATTATACTGTTTGCGTGTAGAATAGCCTCCTCGGATTATAATTAATTATTAATGATATGCCATAACTAACGAGCAGGTTAAATATTGATATCATGGCACGTGGTTAGTAATGTTCTGTGGCAAGATATTGAAAGCAACATTTATTGAGATGAAAATTAAATACGTCCAACAATTAATGTCTCAATTTTAGCATTTATATTTTGAATTGAAGCTTCTGATTCAAGAGGCTGTAACAAAATGAAATAGCTACAAAATGAACGTAACAATCACTTCCAGTTCGTGAATAACATTATTATTAGTTACCAAACGACAATGGTAGCAAAACTATTCAACTGAAACAATCTTCACGTGCCTGAAGTGCGAAACGACAACATTAATGATATTTGGGACATTTCTTTCCTCAAATAAACACGTACATATAGGTATGTACATTTATTTACGGGAAAGCAATATAATAAGCATTTCTCTAGCGGGCCGACGTCTCAGGTGTTCCCGCATCTACATATTGAAACGAGTGTGATCAGAATCGAGATGCAGTTTTATTGTCACTCCCGCCGAGTAAAACTATGAAATTTTATTGCTTTCTTTAAAATTTTCACGGAATTCACACACGTTACTGCAGTGCAAACGTACCGGCAATAACTATCGTATCGGGCGAAAGAGATGCTTTACAAAATGACTTCTTTGACACCAAATATGACAGTGTACATGAAACAAAATATGTGGAATTTATGATCCGCTCGAATGAGGATATAAAACCATATTTTACACGTTGTTGGGGATGGTAGAAGTTAACATGAAGTAAAATGCCTCTAAATTCGTGAAGGCGGTTATGTTTTCGCACACGGAAATAACGAAGAGACGTCCTAAAATGTGTAAAAGAAAGGAGACTATCTCATTAGAACTTAAAGGACAGAGAGCAGAATTACGATGCAAAACAATATTTGCTATAGGTTATCCAGAACGATTAAAGAGAATAATGTAACAAAATATTTCTTCATGAAAATTCATTTTGTTTGCGGTTTTCATGTCAGACACCACTACCAAAGGACACATCAAGCAGAAAAAAAAATTGTTCATGATGCCCATAAGCACGCGAGATCTACTTCTGAAATAAATCTTTTATCATTCTCTTCCTCCATTTCCAGTCAAGACAATACGCCCTCTAATGAACACATAATAACAATATATTGTCACATTATTAATACCACGTCACACAGCGAATAAATCTTAAATTCGATCGTGTTTCATGTACAATATTAACTCGCGAACGTAAGAGGAAATGAGCGTCTGTATCTAAGGATTCACACGCGAATGGGCCACAGTGCAGATTGTTAGGAAATGTGGCGTTACTAACGCAGCTAATGTCGTATGAAAGGGGCGCTATTGCTTTATCTCAATCGCGGATTCGTGTGTCGTGGCCTTTAGGGAGCGTGGGATGATTAGTTGTAGGATGTGTGACTTTCGATCTATTAGCTAAGGGATTATCGTATTGTTGGCATTGTGGGAAGTCGTGGTTAGTGAATATTTGTTTGTTCGAACTGTCGCGGTCGCAACGTAGGGTAAATTGGTGTGAACACGCTTTTAACATACACGTGTTTGTACATCGTTCTCACATAATATGAATAATTTGACCCTTTAAAGGGCAAAAGCGAAAGTACCGCGCCTGTAACCACCCGACTAGTCTAATTATAAGGTTGATTTTTAATTGATAAAATTGACCTTAAAGTTAGACTTTTGTAGTGGACTAACAACCACTACAAATTTCGTTTCAGCCGTATAAAAGTAAAATTGTACATTTATAATTATCAAGTCGAGTGGTTGCAGGCGCTGTACTTTCGTTTCTGCCATATAAAAAGTTAAACATGGAAGTGTAACCAATATTTTAATTTAAAAGTGTGTCTATGAAGTTTATTGCCCGTTCTTCCATAAGAATCTACTACGCTCCGGAATGGACAACAAACTACTTTTTACATTTCTGACGGACCTACTTCTTAACTATTCAAATGTCTGTTATTGGTTTAATTGAAATGGTTTGAGTGTGAGTCACCCATGCTATCAACCTTACTGCCTCGCTAATTGTAACTAGACATTTTTATGGTGAAGCGCAACATGAAAATTCTCTGTTATGATATTTACAGCTGGTTTTGTGCGTAAAATGCGTTCAATTGCTTCTTAACCCCTCAAGCGTTAAGTGTACACTAAGTGTACACAACAGTGTCATTGTTTTCTTGTCATTGTTGAAACAATAACTTTACTGCGCCCATTCAACTACTCCGACGCGTGGT
Organism: Luperina testacea; assembly: GCA_927399505.1. Lineage (NCBI taxonomy): Eukaryota > Metazoa > Arthropoda > Insecta > Lepidoptera > Noctuidae > Luperina > Luperina testacea. The sequence goes on from OV656756.1 coordinate 13,677,870, forward strand.
GTGTTTCGGCAGGTAGGTGGGCAAACCTGTGAGAGGTTAAACATATCTTCACCTTTAGGTACCTAGGTGATCACTTCAACTTTTTTTTAAACAAACTTTTTTGCTGTGAAAACAAAAAGCCTATGCTGAAACATTAATCAAGACTTTAATTTAACGTGACGATAAACACTCCCATAAAATCATAAATCAACACTATTTAAAACCGTAATAATTTTCAAAAGTGATATACTACCTAATATGAATATCTGCAAACACGATGCATCAATTAAGTAATCTTTGACCAGGAGGCCGGCCCGACGGCAATACATCAATCAGCCTTGTCGGCGTGACGAGGCTGCAATCAAATAAAATTTAACTCAAAACCCGTAAGCTCTCACATATAAGCTGTTTATTTCGTTCATATAGCACTCTCTTTTGTTATTATACCTTACTTTTTGTTAAGTAATGATTATTTTATTTTACTTTATTACCTATTTATGAGAGAGCAGGAGTGGCCCAATGGTATCGGCCGCGACTTACGATTTGTAGGTCGTAGGTTCAAACCTAGACAGGCGCTTTACTTTGTGTAAATTATTTCATCACCACTGCTCTCAAAACGGTGAAAAAAAACATCGTGATAAAACCGGCATGTCAGACATGTGACATCTACCCACCCGTACTGGGCCCGCATGGTGGATTACGGCCCACTCCCTCTCACAGAGAGGAGGCCTGTGTCCCAGCATTGGGAACATTATAGGCTGATTATGATAACCTATTTATGTACAAATCTTTGAACCTGATTTGGTATCCGTACGTCAATTTAGGGTGACCACTGCATCTGCGCTGTGCTATGGGTCCCCATGTGGGCCTATAGAGGTATGAGGAACAGGCCTACAGGCCTTATTGGGGAAAACATGATTGTGTCGGAATGGTTATTTCGTCGATAGATACATATGATAATATTGAAAATCCAGGGATAGTTATCATTAAAGGCCTATGGTAAAGTACGGGAATTCATATTGTTATTGAATCGAAATAATATTCATGAATATGTCATGAATATTATTTGATTCATCTGTTAATACAGCCTACAGAAGTTTCCGTAAATAAATACCTCCGAAAATATGACTGTCTATATTGATACGTCACCTATAAGGATGAAGAATCACACTAATATTATAAAGGTGAAAGTTTGTGAGTGTGTGAGTGTGTATGTGTGTGTATGTGTTTATATTTTTGTTACTTCTTCACGCTCAAACGGCTGGACCAATTTTGACAAAATTCTGTATGGAGGTAGACACCCTGGATTAACATATAGGCTACTTTTTATCCCGATATTCACACGGGATCGACACTTACGCGGGTCAAACCGCGGGGCGCAGCTAGTATATCATAATAATGTCTCCGTTATGCCAGTTAATTTTGATAAATTAACTATCATAACGTAGATCTGACATTCAATTAAAATAGCCACTAGAAGTAGCAATATTTAAATGTCCGGCAGTCCTATTAAAACCTTGCTGGCTGATATTTTTTATGCCGAGAAATAAGACGAAAACCGTAACATCAACTACAACATACATAACATCACGTCTGTTTTCCAAATTATATTTAAGTCCCATGTAATATTGTCATCAACCGGGCACAAATCCGCACTTGCGACCACTACACCAAAGAGACACATGAAAACTAATCGAATTTTGATCACACAGGGCAACACGGCCCGCATTCCCAAAAATATTTCCCCATAGACAAGTTCAGCTTATTAAAACCTCTATGTATGGTTAATTTGTTTGAAACAATATCAGGAAGTAGCCGCGAGCGAGGATACGGACATCCTTCTAATCAAGTACCTCGGATCTAACTACCCTAATTGTTCGAAAGGTACCAATCCCTGTAACTTAATACCTCGTAGTTAACATATTCACGTTCACATGTTACTTCAAAGTTTGGATGCCTGTACTTGTAAGTTGTTTTCGGTTTGTACTGGAATTTTCTTTACACGTGTATTAGGGACTTAGGGTACTCATATTAATACTGATTAATTCCTGCCCAAAAATGTGATGTAAAATAATTTTCTTTAAATATTTTTTTAAGTGATCCTCATTAACAGCAACACTGGATGGTAATTTTATATAAAAAAAAATTCTCATACTTTCAGTTTGTTTTGACCATGCCTTCCTATGTTGAGATCTCACCGGACACGACAACTGTGTTGTCGACAAATCCACGTCAAGCGCACCACGGGTCAAACGTGCCGAGTTCCGGCTACGGTATTTTAGTACACAACTCGGAAAGACTGAACACAGAGCGTTTGACAAAGTATCTGCGCACAGACTATAAAAATGTGAAGATTTTAATACAAACTTTTAAAGGGATAAATAACTTTTTAAGGCGCGTAGAGCGATATTTGGTAGGGAAAATCTTATGGGTTCGTATCATCGACATGCTAATGTTAACTGTAAATCTGTAGCTATGAGTATGATATGTTGCGCTTTGCCAATAGTGAAGCATATAGGTACAATTATACATATATTTGAATTAATAATTAATGATTTTAATTTAATTTTAATAATTTTCTAATCGCCAAGCGGTTAGTCGACTCTTCAGGTGACCAGAAGTCTGGCCTATTTCTTGATCAAAGAATTAGCATTGCCATACGACGTGGCAATGCTGTCAGCATTTTGGGTACTATTCCTATTGACAACAATGCGGACGAATTTTTCGATGCCCTATAATTTTTTAGCTTATTTATTCTTATACATGTGCTCGTACATATTATTATTTTAAGTGTTAGTTTATATTATGTAAATATTATCTTGATTTTTAATTTACAAATGGTACTACAACTAATTTTAAAATTAATAAAAAAAAACACTGTTATTTCATATTTTTAAATTTTCACTAATATCGGCAGTCACCATGACTGCCTATGCGTTTTAAATAATGCGTTTTCTCGCTAACTTACGAATATAAAATATATTTTTATACAAAATTGTCCGTGTATGGGGAATGGTGCGTGCAAAAATTGGTTGGCTTATATTTCAGTGGTGTCTCCATACCGCAATAAGGAAAAAACGTATGTTGCTCGTATCGGTAAGCGCACCTCCTACCTATGAGTTATTTACCTTTGTATTCGAGGGAGAATTTTTTGCAGGATTTTATAAACTGCAACTGTGTGGAAAATTAAAGAATATGTAAGAGAGAAAAGATATATGTATAAGAGCGACATGTTCTTAAATTCATTCATTCATTCACTGACGTGCAGCTGCCGACTATTTCTGTTCTTGGTTCGTGATTATACATCTATTTTGTTTTGATTTTTCATAATTATTCAAGTTAATTATCTTTTTGTATGCTTGTTTTTCTGTGCCAAATAAACCTATGTATATGTAACGAAATCTTTCAACATAATTTTCACCAACTTCAAGTCGTCCGATTAACTTGAAAGTTTGCACATGTATCAAGGACTGATGACAATATAATAATCTGGAATCTTGGAACTGATCTGATGATGAAGCCAGGAGGTGGATAGTGGAACTCTTCAGTGGCTTCTACTAGTAAACCCCTCGAGTTTGGGCTCATATGATTCGTTTTGTCGAGTCCAGTAAATTGGGTTTGGGTAACGAGGGTCTGATGATAGAGCCAGGAGGTGGACAGTGGAACTCCTCAGTGGCTACTAGTAAATTTTACCGATGATTTTTTTTCTGTTTTCAGTCTTCATCCGTGATTTTTTCATCTCACCAACAACTTCCATCATCATAATCCGTAAATACAAAGCCAAATCAAAACACAATGCGATTGATTCACGCCTATTAAGTTCATTCAATTCGTGTCTGTAATCGACAAAGTCGCAATCCATCGAGCAGTTCGCATCACTGGTTTAAAATGTATTGGTTGTTCGGAATTATCGTCATGTGTCAGCCTGCTGTCGCGGACAGACCGTGAGAGATCGGATGGGTAACGTATACCTAAGTGACGTCACTAATATGGGCTGTTGTGCTATCTCAAGCACACCTGTGCTGGTGTGAGTGATGCCTAGGTATTATTGAGTCCGTCAAGTGTTCATGTATGTAGCGTTTCGAATTTAGATGTGATCTGAAAAGCAATGTTGCTAAAGTTACACTGTTGCGTCATTTATTATTGTTGTTGTTGTGCTATTTATTTTTCCTGCGTAATTGAAATATAATTTTATAATTGAAATTTGTAAAAATGAAAGTTTGTGATTAACATAACATAAAATCATAAACTTTGAACAAAACACTTGTGCGTCACTTAAAATTTTATTTGAAAATTGTGATATATACGAAATGTTCGAAACTTTCGTTACATTCTTAGTTAATTGCACACCTTTTAATTTATACACTCGACAAAACCCATTCAAAGTCATCGCACATAAAACTGCACCGAATCACCATCACACCTCACCCTATCGGCTCGTTAATAAACAATTTTCTAATTTCAATATTGTAGCGCATAAGTTCTATACAAATAACCCACCGCATTTCAAAATTAGTACCTCCGACTTCCTGTGCGGCGTCGGGATCATTACTCGGGATTAATCTCTGTCAGTCATCTAGCTATCATAGTATGGAGTGCAATCAAAGGCCATGAAACCATCGTAGTTCACTAATCCTCGGGATGTTTTCCGCTGGCTCTCGTAATCTGGTCCGATATGGTACTGAGCAGATTTTGATAAACAGAAAGAGTATTATTTTCTACTTTATCGTTGCATTTAGCATGATAAAAAACTACTTATTCGAGCAAACTTCTATTTTTTTATACACACGTGTTCTGTGACTATAAAACATCTTTTCTTTTTTTCTAACTTAGCTCAGTAGGTACTGGAATGCACTGAAGAAGAAATGATTTTTGTACTTTTACAAGTTGAAAGGTGGTATACACGACGACACATCAAGCTATACATTTCCAGTTTTAGCTGACCTCGTATTGTATAGGGTTTTCGTACAATGTGAAGTCAGCTTATACTGGATATGTATAGCTTGATATTTCGTCGCATCTGTCAAGAATATTTAAAAACCTTAATGCAATAAGTTGCATTAAGGTTTTTAAATATTCTTCCGAGCCAAGCGTTGAAAATCCAAAGCGCGCTTTTATTCAGGCTTTCATTTAGATTTCGCCTCGTGTTTGTGGAAACAGGAATAAAATCGTTCAGAATAAGAAAAAATTGTACTCAAAGAATATATTGCAATCCGATTCTAAAATTATAAGGTTCGATTTAAAAGCCCTGTCGGTATAGAGAAAGTATGTTTCTTATCTAAGTCCTCAAAGTACTACCAGTGGATTGTATGTTATCTTTACAACGGTTAAATAAGCTCACTAGCTTTAATACTGTAACTAATATTCCATGTTGTTGTCCAAATAAGTAAATAGAAGATAGGTTGGTGTCAACAGAAGTAGAGAGAGCTTTTGCGATGTGCCGTACTTATGTATTTGCATAAATCCGGTTGCATATTTCATACTCTGCTCTAAAATAAAATAAAAATTTAAAGAGCTAACAAGTGTTTATTAGTGAACAAAACATAAAGTAGAATAGATTATTGTTTATTGTGTAATAATAATAATAATCATTCATTTTTCATGTTTTCACATTTTTCATTTTACATTTTTCACATTTTCACATTTCAATCACATTCCCACTGCTGGGACACAGGCCTCTTCTCTGTAAGAGGGAAGTATTGTATTGTGGTTGTAGGTGGTTAACTAATAAATGGTTAAAATAAAATAAAAACAGTATCTATGCCATATCTCCATAAGTTCAGTCATAATTACTATCCATTTCCATTATACATCCCAATTTGAATATTATTTTAGATATAATCATAGCGAATACACAGATTTTTTTCTATTACGTTTAAATATTGTTTATCAATTAAATTAGTTATACTAATTGTGGGAGAAAATAAATTGTAGTCACATTACAAATCTACGCACGCAAATAGTCGCACAAGTATAAGGGTCTAGCGTAGAAGGTACGTTGTCCATTTTGGTTTGTTTTGACAGTACAGCGGAATAGTGACTGTAATTTACGTAGTTTTAATTATTTTAGGGATAAAAAATCGATGCAGTAAACGATTCTGAACAAACTACTTTCATAATGTGCATTAATACGGTTACACATTGTATAAGTTTACAATAATAAATTATACAATAATAATAACTGTCCATAATTTATACCTATGTTTTCTCCTGTGTTGATTCCGGTGCAGAATAAGCTACCACTTTTCGTCCCCTATGGGACGCATGCGATGCGTTTAACGACACCTATGTATCGTTACAAGCAAAAAAAAAAACAGTGGCATTCCAGGGGTGCCGACAGAACTGAAAATGAAACACAAACAGAATACTTTGCCATCACTCACTGATGTATCGGATATACATTAAAACCGAGTACATCCCGTGGACAGCCGAACATATCCGAAGCGGGTATATTTTTTTAATCGTCTTATAAACAAAACGCGCGCGGTTTTGCTTACGATAACAGTGGCGCGAGTTCTATGGTTTTTTTCCATCTTAAAAAATGCCCAACGCGCCTAAAGAAGTCTTCACTTCAGTAAGGGATTATTGCATCATCCAGTGCGTGGATTACAAGATACTGTTCCGTAAGCTGAGCTTGGATATTATGGCAATGGTAAAATAATAATATCTCTGTAAAGGTGTATTTAGAAGCAGTGACATACAGTAAATCAACACAACACTCAATATAAACACATAATAATAATAAGTTTATTTATTTTCTCTTCACAAATGTACAGTAGTGGTGGCAATGCCTGTAGTACAAGTCACCAGGTCCCAACGACGCTTCATAATATGTATAAGCTTAAATTGGGTGCTTTTATGAGACTGAAGAGAATTAACATTATAAGAGAAAAAAAATACAAAAATTATAAAAAATAACGTAACGTATCTAATTAGAATAACATAACGATAAACGAAACTTTAAAGCGTGAATTAGTCTGAGTGTTGTGTGCATGTATAAGTGTAAGTGAGTTGATGTGTGTAAGTGTAGCGTAAGTAGTTTTATATGAGCTAATTGATGTAAGTAAGAAGTGTCAAGATAACATATATTATCATCACGCCTGCATTCTCCGAAAGGTTAGGCAAAGTTGTACCTAGAGTAAACCACATTTCGCCAGTACGTTTAAGTCCTAATAAAGGCACTACGTAAATCAGTTTATTGACTGTGTATGTAAATGGCTGAAAACTCGATTATCAGGCACTGAAAGTCTTCCTGATCCCAATATCCGCTAAACTGCTATCCCTTACACAAACATACACTATCTCATACATCCATAAATCAAATAGGTATTTTCAGCCTACAGTAAGTACTGTAGGTGTACTTAAATTCTACTATAGACAGAATTTTTTTGAAATTTAATTTGATTCTGTCTATAGTAGAATTTAAGTAAACTTCATCAGACACTAAATTAATACAGCCGGTCGATTCTGTAAAAATCTCAACATGAAAACTTAGGTGAAGTGAGTTTCTTTTTGCTAGGAATTGACACTATTGACAGCTCACTCCACGCTCACTTCACCTAAGTTTTCACGGTGAGATTATTACAGAATAGCATAATGTCTTTTTTGGATACCAGTCTCTCGTAAATGTTTAGCTAGTTTATTAGATCCACCTCTGTTTAACCCTTTGGACAAAAAAGGCGTGATGCTATTTTGTGTTCTTAAGTATGTACTTAGATTAAGGACTTTCCGTCCACAACAACATTTTTGACAAAAAAAAAAATTGTAAGTAAAAAACGACGTGGAAAATTACATATTTTATGGAGGTAATTACAGTTTAAGCCACGGAAACCAATGTTTCCGTGTATCAACAAATTCATCCTTAAATCTGTCTAGTGTGTTGATTGCAGCATGAACTCTCCGATCTCTGTTTCATCGTTCTGTTGGTCTGTGGGGGACGCCAATGTTCAGCTGTGGCGGTCGTTTGCCGCTTGCGTTTTAGTTTATTTTCACGAAATGTGTTCAGGGATTTTCTATACAAGATAACCACAGGTGGTGAGTTGAGTAAATATACATATGCAGACAAAGAACAAAAACAAAACACTAGAATTATCGACAGATAGAATATTTAGAACTTAAGTTAATAGCCTTAGTGATTATTTTACAAAACGAAAACTGGTTTATATCAAAACACTTATAATAAAAATGAAAATCTCGAAATGGTGTATGTTATTCCCGCAATAACGACGAGAACCAAACATCACAGATTTACCCCGAAAAAGTATTTCATAACAAGAGAGTTCGTTTGGCATTTCTAAACACTTTGGCCCAGTTGAATAGCTAGTACCGGTTTCAGTTGATCGCTTTCTGATAGCGCAGTATCAGTTATTTTTGCCGTGATCGGATCTCGGCCAATCTTTGTGGGCGGTCGATTCACTTGGTCCTTCCTACACGCTTATTTGAATCCCCTTTCTAAGCGACTTCCTTTTCTGTGAGTGTCAGGTAATTATCTGTGTGGCATTCCAATTTTACGATCGAACGGTTAATTCAGTTTAAATCTCTTCGTCTAATACGTACTCGGCTGTAGGCAGTGCCTAATCCGAGTCCCTCGGAGCCAGTTCCCGAGTCTCGAGCGAGCTCGTCTAATGTGGAGTGGGACTCTTTATTTTCGTTTATATTCAACTTTCAAAGTGCTTTTATGGTCAGTCCACATTTTTGAAGCTGACTAATTAGAATTTTAAATCTTATTCAAACGTACGTGAGCTTGGAGTTTAGGCGTGGAGCTTTTCATAATTAGTAGAAGTTCAGTTTTTATTAGGTGTATAAAATTATAATGAATTTCTGATTAAGCCAATGTCTCTTAAAAATAAATTAGTTTGTTAATATTAGGGTTAAAAATGAAACATGTTAAATGATTTCCGTATCCGTCTCCATTAAATTGAATCGTCGTATCAGTAAATAAAGTTCGGTGCCAACTCATCAGCCGCAGTGGGCTGGGATCTGATAAAAGTTGTCGGAAACTTTCTTTTGCGATATCGCCACCTTCGTCATGTAAATTGGACAAGTTGTGGCGGACACTGATGCTTGTTTCATTGGTAAATATAGTGTTACGAGCTTGGGGTTCGTTACAATAAAAACTGCCGATTTAATAACCAAAAAAAATGACAATTTACTCACCAACACTAATTACAATTCAAACACTAATTAGAAACACAATGTCACTTACTGATCACTCTTAGTCGCACTCGAATATCGCTTTCGATGTTATCGCATGTATAGCTTATTCAAAACTATGTGTCTCGCGGCTCGCGTCCGCCTTATATAGTCCCACAGAGCCATTCGATAAACATCTAGTATGTTCGAGTACATAGCGGTCCCGACCGACTCGACGTCGATAGTTCTCGGAATTACTAGTACCTACAGGAAGGGTCAATGTCCTAGTACCAAGGCCAAGGTACTAGTTCTGCTACCCGATACAAGATGGCGCTAGTGGTAACTAATGGCGATACATGGCGATGTATCAAGCATTATTTTTGGCGCGCAACACTGCCCCCTCCTAAGACATGCTCGTCCCGAGCATTATTGGCTCCATAATAACGCGCCAGTCGATCCACATGGACGATCTTAGGAGTACCTCTTGCACCTTTCTGTATCCGGTAGGTTACATCATTGATCTTTGTCACAATCCGGTACGGTCCGTCCCATTTAGCTTGAAGCTTAGGAGATTTCCCTTTGCTGCGGACTGGATTGTGCAACCACACTAGTGAACCTTCGTCGAACCCTTTATTATTCATTTTGCGGTCATAACGGGTTTTCATCCTTTCAGACATTTGCTGGCCCGATTGTCGGACGTGCTCATAAATGTCATTCATCTTGTTCCGCAAATCATTTGCATAATCAGTTACACTGCGTGGGGCATCAGGTGGTATTCCGGTGATCAGGTCTGCAGGCAGCCGTAGTTCTCTTCCGAAGTTTGCGAAAGCTGGCGTCACCGATGTACTTTCGTGGACAGCGCTTCGATATGACAACAAAAACGGTTGTATGTGCTTGTCCCAATCTCGTTGCCGATTTTCCACAACTTTTGCTAGATACCTCTCCAGTGTCTGGTTAAATCGTTCCACCATTCCATCCGATTGTGGGTGGTAAGAAGTCGTTCTTGTTTTATGAGTACCCATAACTCGACAAGTTTCCTGGAATATTTGTGACTCAAAATTCCTTCCTTGATCACTGTGAATCTCCAAAGGTACTCCAAAACGACAGAAGACTTCATGAACTAATTTATCCGCAACTGTCGAAGCTTCTTGATTTGGAATGGCGAAGACTTCCGGCCACTTAGTGAAATAATCCATCACAACCATGAAATACTTGTTACCACTTTCGCTTTCCGGAAACGGCCCCGCAACGTCAAGGGCTATCCTCTCCCATGGTGCACCAACATTGTACAATTTCAATGCACCCCTACTACGTGTCTGGGGTCCCTTTACAGCTGCACAACTTGTACATTTGCGACACCAATCCTCGACATCGTGCCGACAGTGGACCCAGTAAAACCGTTCTCGTATCTTCAATAGAGTCCGTTTTACTCCCAGATGACCTCCTGAACAACCATTATGGTACAGCTGTAGAACATCCGGTACTTGAGCTTTAGGGACAACCATTTGCAAATGACAGCTGTCTCCCCGAGCATTTTCCCATTTACGGCACAGGACTCCATCCTGAACCACCAAGCTGTCCCATTGGGCCCAATAGCTTTTTGTGACCGAACTCATCGCTGAGACGTCACTCCACCTGGGCTTAGGAGCTCTGGCCTTCATCCACTCCAGAATCGGCTTGATGTCCGAATCTTCCTGCTGTGCACGTTGTAGGCTTTCCTTCCACTCGTTGTTGAGGTCTGTCTTGAGCATCCTCACAGGTACCACTTCCTTACTCTCTTGTCTAGTACAATGCTTGCAGTCTTCAGGACAACGTCTTCTTGACAATGCATCTGCGTTGCCATGAGATTTTCCGCTGCGATGTTCGACCACGAAGTCGTATTCCTGCAGTAGTTCAATCCATCTCGCAACTTGACCTTCTGGATTTTTAAACTGCAATAGCCATTTCAGTGCAGCATGGTCAGTTCGTAAGTGGAATTTCCGACCTAGAAGATATTTGCTAAAATACTGCAATGACTTTACCACAGCAAGCAGTTCCCGTCTCGTAACACAATAGTTCCTTTCCGGCTTTGACAACGACTTGCTGAAGTACGCTATCACAACCTCTTGATCACCATTCCGTTGGGACAACACACCGCCAAGTCCTATGTCGCTTGCGTCTGTGTCAACTATAAATTCCTTGTCCGCATCTGGGTATCCCAAAATAGGTGTATTGCACAGACGGTCCTTTAGCTCCTGGAATGCGATGTCGCAACTATTATCCCAGCAGAAATGTCGCTTCTCCTCGGTTAGCTTATGCAGGGGTTTGGCTATGTCTGCAAAGTTCTTGACAAATCGCCGATAATAGGAGCACAAACCCAGAAACGCTCTGACCTGCGTCTTGTCCTTTGGAACTGGCCAGTCCTTGACAGCAGCAATTTTCTCTGGATCCGTGCGGATACCTTCTTCAGATACAACATATCCCAAAAAGCTAACTTGTCGTTTGAATAGTGAACACTTCTTCGGACTTAACTTGAGGTTGGCACTCTGGATCTTCATGAGCACGCGTTCCAAGTTTTGAAGATGTTCTTCAAACGTACGGCCTACGATGATGATGTCATCCAAGTAGACCAGACAGGCATCGCCAATTAGCCCAGTAAGTACAAGTTCCATCAACCTTTCAAACGTTGCCGGAGCATTGCACAATCCAAACGGCATAACTTTAAATTGCCACAGACCCTTTCCTGTTGAGAATGCAGTTTTCTCTTTATCCTTGGGATCGATTTCAACTTGCCAGTAGCCACTTTTCAGGTCCAGCGTGCTAAACCACTTTACGCCAGTAAGCATGTCCAGCGTGTCATCAATTCTTGGCAAAGGATAGCTGTCCTTCTTCGTAACGTCGTTCAGACGACGATAGTCAACACAAAACCGCATGCTGCCGTCCTTCTTTCTTACCAGCACTACAGGTGAACACCATGGACTAGATGAAGGTTCAATAACACTATCCTTCACCATCCCTTCAATCATGGTTTCCACTTCCTTTTCACGTGCTACCGGCAATCTCCTTGGCCGCTGACGGATAGGCAATTCATCTCCTGTGTTGATTTTGTGTTGAACTAAGCCAGTCCTCCCGATATCAGCATCGTTTGACGAGAAAACATCGGCGTACTTGAGTAACATCTTCTTTGCTTTGACCATTTCACTTTGGGACAGAGCGCTGCGGCAGTCTTCTAAAAGGGTGGTCACTCTCGTTGGTGCATCCTTGCTGAGGGTCTCAGTCGATAGATATTGGCATCGACGCAACCAATCCACTTCCTCGCAAGTACCAAGTAGTGTGCCTTTTTCTATAATCTGTTCCTGATCACAAAGGTTCAGCACACGTACCCCTGAGATGTCGGTGGCTCTGACCAAAGTTCGTGCCACTTTCCATGGAAGGTCATTGTCTACCCTTTCCACGAGTACACAACGATAAGTTTGCCCAGGATTACGAGGAAGACTAACCGGAACAATCGTTTCCGATCTCGGCGGAAGAACAATCTTCTTAAGGCTGTACACATTTCCTGGTAACGCCCCTTCCACGAAAAGTTCCTCTTGTCCACATTTCAAAACACCTTGCTTGACGTCAATCTCGCAACAATTCTTCCTCATAAAGTCAAGGCCCAGGATGCAATCGTCCATTATATCAGCCACGATGACATTATGCAGGTAGATTCTGTTGCCTAGCTTCAACTCTATCTTCTTCTCTCCATGGACGGGTATGCGCTGACCGGTGGCTGTAACCAAATTAATGTGTTCTCGGTTGTGTGCGGAGTCCCCAAGGAACCGACTTATAAGTTGGGAACTGACGACCGTACGAGAGGCTCCAGTATCTATGGTCAGCTTACACGGCGTTCCGTTGACCTCGCCCTTGATGATTAGGCTATTCCCATCATGGGTTTGTGTGATCGAAATCCTTGGGGCTCCTTGAACATCAGCCAGCACCCGCCCCGCAGTCCTGGCTATTACTCGTTTCCCTGCTGCTGGTGTTGGGCGGTGCTGTTAGCCGCACTGCCCTCTGGAGATCGGGCGTCTTCTCTTTCTGCAGTTCGCTTAGGGCAACTGGATCGAAGGTGGCCCCTTTCTCCACAGCCGTAGCACCTAGGGCTGTATCCTTTATTGCGGTCACGAACTGTAGCCGCTGCAACCTCCCTGACGCGATGGGAACGATGATCCTGCCGCACCGCTTCCACCTCCAATGCATGGGCCAAGGCGTCCTTAAGCGTCCCGTGGTGACCGAGCCTCACAGCAGCTCTAACTTCAAGGTCGCGGATGCCGTCGATGAATGCCTGCACCAGGTTCCCATCAATAAGCGCAGGTACGGACTGGTAAGCTTTACGAACCAGCTTCTCCACTTCAAGGGCCCACTGCTGCAGGTTTTCGTTACTGCGTTGCACGCGATCTTTGAGTTGCGCACGGAACACGTGTTCCAGGTGAGCGTCGCCGTACCGAGCCTCCAATGCCTCAAGGAGCTGCTCGTAAGTCACTTCCTTACCGAGAGCTTCCAGGACAGTTAAAGCCTGGTCACGCAGGCCCAGGGTGAGGGCAGTCATGGCCTGACTTTTATTCCACCCGTTCGCCTTCATGACAGCCTCAAACTGGATTTTGTAGGCCGACCAGGAAGAAGTTCCGTCGAACGGTGGCACTTTGAATCCACGTAGCGAAGGTGTTGTAGCTACGGGAGCTGCGATTCCATCACCCAGTTTCAGGTAATCCAGCGTTTTCTTTACGTCAGCCATCACGGTTTGCTTCACGTCAGCCATCACGTTGTCTACCTGGTTTTTCACTTGGTCGATTCGGGTTTCGGCTTCCGACAGACGGTTGTCATGTTGAGCAACCTTATCCTTCACCTCCTTCATGTCTTTCCCGAAGGTAGCGTGAAGGTCCTTTATAAGGAGCATCTGCTCTTCCTGGCGGCGCGCCTGCTCCTCCTGTCGGCGGGCCTGCTCCTCCTTGTCTCGCTGGAGCTGTTCCTCCAACCGACGAGCCTGTTCTTCCTGTCGGCGAGCCTGTTCCTCCTGTCGGCGGGCCTGTTCCTCCTGTCGACGAGCCTGTTCCTCCCTGTCACGCAGCAGCTGTTCTTCCAACCGACGGGCCTGTTCCTCCTTGTCCCGCTGGAGCTGTTCCTCCAACCGACGAGCCTGTTCCTCCTGTCGGCGAACTTGTTCCTCCTGTCGGCGAGCCTGTTCCTCCTGCCGGCGGGCCTGCTCCTGCAGCATCATCATCAGAGCAGCAAAATCTGGTGCTGATGATGCTGGAGCAGCTGTGGACGGGCCGGCCTCCGTGGTCGGTATCTGGCCTTCCGACCTCTGTGGTGTTGCTCCACCGAATCGCCTCTGGTCCGTCTCTTGCTGACGTTGACTCCGGGTACGGATACCCTCAATGTCATCTTTGGGTAAAATCGGCATGGTTTTTAAATCTCGCTTCTGACACCAATTGTTACGAGCTTGGGGTTCGTTACAATAAAAACTGCCGATTTAATAACCAAAAAAAATGACAATTTACTCACCAACACTAATTACAATTCAAACACTAATTAGAAACACAATGTCACTTACTGATCACTCTTAGTCGCACTCGAATATCGCTTTCGATGTTATCGCATGTATAGCTTATTCAAAACTATGTGTCTCGCGGCTCGCGTCCGCCTTATATAGTCCCACAGAGCCATTCGATAAACATCTAGTATGTTCGAGTACATAGCGGTCCCGACCGACTCGACGTCGATAGTTCTCGGAATTACTAGTACCTACAGGAAGGGTCAATGTCCTAGTACCAAGGCCAAGGTACTAGTTCTGCTACCCGATACAAGATGGCGCTAGTGGTAACTAATGGCGATACATGGCGATGTATCAAGCATTATTTTTGGCGCGCAACAATAGATTAGCTCTTAATCTGACCGATTCTCGCACAAAATTGTTTCCAGATGAACGGTGGTCCGGTCCACTGCGGGACAGGGTCGTTCGGGTCAAGTAACTTTTGTAATACTTACGCAGGTAGGACGTGAACCTCGAAGGTCATTCAATTATAAACTTAATTATATTTCTATACAAACAATATAAGTCAAACTCAAACTTAAACTCAAAGCATTTATTTCAATTAAACCATTTACAGGCACTTTTGAAATGTCAAGGAGTCGGTCAGTCAGTAAATATAAAGCTAGTTGTTCATTCCAAAGCGTAGGTACCTATGGAGAAGAACGGACAAGAAACTCCATGGACTCTCTTTTGAATTATTTTTTTACAAACATATTAGTTACATCATTAATGTTGAATTTATAATAATTATTATATGTGAGAACGATGTAAAAACGACGTACGCGTTAAAAGTACGCGTACAGCAAATACATAGTAACAAAACAATCCAAAAATAAAAAAAATAAATTAATTTAAAAATGAGAGTTATTAAATACTGACATAAAAAGGGTTACAGGGCGTCGAAAAATTCGTCCACATCGCTGTCAACAGGAAAAGTGCCCAGAAGGCTGGCAGCATTGCCCTGTAACCCTTTTTGATACTTGTAAATATGTTTAATTTTTATTTCTATTATAGAGTTAGTGTGTAAATATTTTAATTAAACATTTTATTCTTTATAAATAATTACTAAAACAAAATAGAAAAATATATTAAAATAATGTCACAAAATAATAATAAAGATAATATAAAATATAAAAAATTTAATCTCACATAAAGAACTTAATCATAATCTCGAGAAACATCAACAATTTCTTTCGTAACAAACGCCTTTTTATTTAATTTTATATTTTACAAACTCTAATGAAAAAGCGGTACCTACAGCGGATCAATATTCCATTTTCATCTAAGTGAAAAGTTCTCCTAAATCTCGCTATAATAAAGCGTAAGTACATGTCTAAAGCGCTCGATTGCCTTTAACGGATTCAAAGTTTTTATTGAAACGAAGCAGATCCAAAAAGTAAACAACTGCGGATACTTTTATCCTTTTCAACCCGGTTAACCCGTAAACCATCTCAGTTTAAGGAGGCATTAAATCGCAACTCAAACAAGAACCGTTACACTGAAGTTAACTCACATATTGCTTTGTGTCACGAACGCTAAAGCGAACCGAGTATAGTTGAAGAGATGCGAAGTTGGAGTGAGATGGGGATGCCAGCTGGGAGAATGGGTGTGGAGGGTGTAAAAGGAGAAAAACTACATCGCTAAAAGTGAATGCGGTCGAAAGCCGCGCTTATTTTCAGCGCTAAGTGCATGGATTTTTTCAAGTGAAGCCATGAGCACGCTAGGTAGCTGCGAGCGTCGCGCCGCCAACCTATGGTTGCAGTACGCAGTTGCCGCCGACAAAAGAACTGTTTATACCGCCGTATATTTCTATGGAAAACTACTTCCAATTACGTCGTAAGGACTTGTTGTAACAAGCGCCTGTCTGGGACTTCATAGTCGTAACATTTTTGTAATCATTTGATTAGTTTCTGGATTCGAGATTTCGTACAATAAATTATAACACTGATCACACACTTACCCCTTACTAATAAACGTTGTATAGCGTCTGAATAGTTACACAACGTTTTGTCTTCTTCTTTCGAAAGTCAAATTACTGACGACTGAAAGAGAGAAATCGGTGTGTAACTATTCATCTGATATAATACGTTTATTAGTAAGGGGGTTTAGTCTAGACTTGACACATAAAAGTATCTCTTCCTTGTAGCTGGTTGAAATATTAATAAGGGTATTTTTTAAGTATTGGCATAGTTTTAAAAGGGAGTTATGTACCTACGTACTAATTATTACTTTCCAAGGCCTGTTGGATCGTCACCCGCCCCATGTCGAAAGTTCTTTTGAAAACGGGTTCTTTCTGTGCTGTTATTTCCATGTTATTTATTTGACCTGTATCTTATATGTTTTTTAATACCTATGGCTACATGTACCGACAGGGGCCTATGGACTGAGGGACCCGTGGACTGAAGGGCCCGTGGACTGAGGGGCCCATGGCTAAATAATAACAACCACACAGGTCGATCGATCAGGTTAAGCTACGTTTGCCATGGTTGGTCTGTGGATGGGTGATCATCTTTACATACCGTGACCCCTACGTGCCTCGGTAAGCATGTTAAGCCATTGGTCCCGAATTCGTGGATCTTTGATAGTCGTTACGGGTAGTCCGGAAACCGGAAAGTCTGACAACCAGTCTTACCAAGGGGTATCGTATAACCCAGTAACTGGGTTGTGGAGGTCAGATAGGCAGTCGCTCCATGTAAAATAGGTACTGGTATTCAACTGCATTCAGTTAGACTGGAAGCCGACCCCAACTTAGTTGGGAAAAGGCTAGGCAGATGATGATGTACCTACCTACTGATGTGGATTTTTTTTTTCTCTGGATGGGAAATCATCTAATGACCCCTCCCGCTCTGGGTGGAGCAGAAGGGAATGCCAGACTCTTACTGACTAAAACCCACCCGTGTTCCTTCTTTAGCCCTTTATGTTCCGGGCCCGCGGTAACCCTTTCGGACAATCTCGCTGACCTACTGATGTAGATTGATGTGATACCTTGCATAATAATAATATAATATAGGTATAATCGTCGGTTGGTGCCTCATTTCATTAATAGCACTTAACAGGCCCCTGCAAGTTGGCTTCGGCCACTCGTACGCCTTCCAAAGGTCCGGGTACCCACTGCGGTCCCGAGATATGCGAAAAGCTTCAAAATAATAATATAATATTTATTAGACCAAAAAGAATAAACATGTTACACAATTTGTCATAGCTACTTATAATTATGATTAAAAGTAAATCAATTACAATTGTGTCTAATTATTAGCATGGCAGCTGCTGCCGAATAGCCTATGTTTCTGCATGCACCATAGCTCTATATACAGACGCCAGCACATCAAGCTACTATCTGTCAAATTTCTTTAATAGATTTTCAACTTTATCGCTAAAGCACAAGGTTCAAAGTTGATTGGGATAATTTGACAGTTTCGGGTAGCTCGATGTGCTGGTGTCTGTACATTACAAATTACACACAACAAGCCTGAAAATCATGTTGTCGCTTATTAAAATTAAGCAAAACCTATCTGGTTAATTACACTAATGCACCGCGGTCTATAACCAATGACGTCGTATAATAATGCTTTTAAGCTTTGCATTGAGCGCCTAATTGACAACTTATCAAAGTGCTCGGTTTTTACCCACTACACTGTTTTAGGACTAAAATACCTCGAAAGCGCCAAATAGGCGTAATATTAGAGAATGTTATATTATTATTATGTTATTTTGTTAACTAATTTATGTTATAGGTATTTTGTACTTATACTTATAGTACATAAGTTATAAAGAGGTGTGAAAAAAAACAGTTTTACTGTCAGTCTGTGACCTACTCAGAGTTTCATATCTTCTAGCAACAATTTTCAATTAATTTTGCTTGTTTCTAATTTGTTACTCAAAAAGTGTGGTCAAGAGCTTTTCTAACTTTTAAGGTTTTAAGATATGATTATAATATTAAATTTAGTTTGTCAAGTAAACACAGCGAAAATACATTCATGATAAATGTAGACATACCAATACCTACGCATATTTCATGTACCTACAGTATTCAGAAGAATTAAAGTTAATTAAACCATTGTATTCCCTATTAGGTCAATACGAAAAAGGCTATTTTGAAGAGATATCGCTTTTTGCGACCTTACAACCAATTCTTAGTGACATTGTGTTCTTTAAAAATACACTGAGTGTATTTTTTAACCTTGTTACAAAGCGTTTAGTTGGGTTAGTGCTATTTTTTACACCTACAATTGTACTAAAATTGGAGCTCCGCCGTCTAGTGAAATTCATGGGAAACAACCATACAAATTCAAGAAGAAGAAAGCCAACGTGAACGTGATCAAATGTGCACTTTTATATATTTTTTTACCTTGGCGATAAATTATCGTGGACGTCCACGTCCAAGTCACGGCATCACGATAACACAGGGAAGTAAAATGCATGGAAGTATGTGAAGACGCTTTTTAATTTCGGTCCACGATAACGTTTAATATTTCCATACATTTTATGGACGTTAGAAATGATAACAGCGCACAAGGTATAAAAACTCCCATTGTGGGCCCTTAGTTTAAAATAAAAGTATTTCTTACCGTCACTAGTAAGATATCCGTTCACTTTCCAGCCTATTTTCAAAATTAGAAGCGGGAACCAACAGGTTGTTTATTTTAAGTGCGCTTCAAGAAGTTAATTAGATGAGGGAGACCAGCCAAGTTTAATTTGTTCAAAGGAATTCGTGACATTGCCAAAAAAGTCATTATCAATGTTTTTAAGCCCCTACCTTGAATATTTCCTTACAAAAAATAAGCTTCCTATCATTTATTCAGGGAAATGGAATACCTAAGGGCGGCTTCAAATGGTGCTTTGTTTTTGTGATGTCTGATACGTGCGTTTCGTTAACTGTGGAATATACACTGCCTTCCAAAAGTTAGGTGTTATTTTTTCACTGCGGCTTGACAAACCACGTCATTATGATTAAAAATTCTAGTTCCAAATTTTTGAGCTGTTCAGTCACGAGCATATTATGTATGTATACAATTGGCTTTATTCAAACACGATTTTCTCCATTAGTTTTGAATGAAATTTTATGTTATTACGAACAACGTATTTTCGAACCCATAGGTTTGTGTAAAGTATCGTATTTCAACGTTTAATTCGTTATTTCACGAAAAAATCGCAATTGAAAGTTGCCAAGTGTTGACATATTTGTCTATGCATGGCATGCCTCCGATTGGAGGCTGAGTGGCTGAGCGGGCGCGCGGGCTGCGGCATCGGCATCGGGCGACGGCGGCGGCTGAGGGGCTCACGGGCGGCGCGGGCGCGCTAGCAAGTCATCCGGCTCGAAGGACATATTAGTGCTCGTGACTGTACACTATAAAGTGTTTAATTGTCTAATTTAACCGATGACTTACCGTAAAAAATTATCAAGTAATCCCTCAGGATAACCTGCTTATTTTTTAATTTTAAATCATAATGTGGCTTCGCTGCTGAAATCGAAAAATGTCAACTAACTTTTAGAGGCCATTGTATATCAAACTGCATAGCCTTTTCTCAACTATGTTGGGGTCGGCTTCCAGTCTAACCGGATGCAGCTGAATACCAGTATTTTACATGGAGCGACTGCCTATCTGACCACCACAACCCAGTTACGAATACGATACCCCTTGGTAAGACTGGTTGTCAAACTTTCGGGCTTCTGTCGACCCGTAACGACTGACAAAGATCTACAAATGACAGCCGGGACCAACGGCTTAACGTGCTTTCCGAGGCACGGAGGGTCTTGGTATGTAAAGATGGTCACCCATCCATGAACTAACCGCGGCAAGCGCAGCTTAACCTGATCGATCGAGTGATACCTACTATAATACTCTTAAAAAAATTGTTACTACTTTAAAGTTTTTTGCTAAGTTATCTAAACTATCAGTAAGTTAAGAACTTTTATGATAAAACGTTTTAAATCTACTTTGTGTGTAGATCACTCAACAATTGTTTACCTCATTATTTCTTTCGATTACTTTTGTAACTTACGCAATTACAAAGGGACATCGGCAAATGCTTACAAAAAGCTTGTCATTGGTTACAGTTTAGTTCCTTGCAGCAGATAACTCAAATCGGTCTCATAAATAAAACGGAAATATTTATGTCATATGGATGGCCGTCACTATCGTCCCATTTACTTTTTAGCGGTATCTACAAACGCCACATACGAACTCTGCGTCATACTGGACGTCACAGAAAATCCTGCATCTCGCAAGCAGAGTTTACCGCGCAACTTGTATACAACGGCATGAATCATCGGGCAGGTGGGCCACCAGACACAACACCCGTCTGGTCGGAGGATCCTTTCCTATAGAGTATGAGTGAACTTTACACCCTGTTCCCCTTAACTCTATAACTTGATAAACATCTTAAAACTGACAGACAATGCACAACCCACATAAACCACTGGGTCTAGAAGAATTAATTTTTGCACAAGAGTTTCTTTTGTAACGAAAGTGAGCAACTACGGAAGGATTTTTGAAAATTCATCTCCTAATGGAGTAAAACAGGGATGTAATAATATGCACTATAACCCTTTATTAACCCTTTTAATGGAAGATAATATGATGCTTATTGATCGACTCTATTCTAAAGTAATTACTCTTTACAGTCTTACTATATCGTACTTTAAAAGACTGGCACACAGAGCACGGAGACGAGAGGCGGCCTTATCAACGCTTTCCATATAAACTAAGTGTGTAATCGTTTACTCACACTACGACAAATGATGTATAAAAACTGACGGCTTTAAATGTGGTCTGTGACGGAAATTGTGAGCTCAACGCACTTTCTAACTATTAACTACTTCTCCTATGGAAGTAGCGCTCGTCAACCGCTATCGCGGCACCGGTCGCTTCGCTCGCTCGGCTCGCGAGCGGCTCGTCACATTTCTAACCTAACCCATTTTGTCGGAATGAAATTAGGCTTCTCCTAGCGACCACCAGGTGGCGCTATAACTTTTCCCATATAAAATTCTAACGCGCTCGCAATCGAACGTGAGTGAAAAAACTCACATTTAAGCCTCTGAATGCACCTACTACCGTTTCTAGATGTTGTAGGCGATTCCGTACTCTGTGGACAAGCAATGACAGCATGCTATCTACTCGGTTACGGTCCTATTAACTCGCTCATTTCCTAAGCTGTCCGTTAAAGCCTTTGAGATAAGAACTAATCTTCTTTACATTTTTGTTGGTCAGAAACAACCTCCGTTTACTATCCTTTTTACCTCTATTTTGATACTGATTGATAATGTAATACAAAATGATGTACGTGCACAATTAATGACAGCTTTTGAGCTTGATTAAATGTAGTATCGTATCAGTTTTTATCATTTCCTCCGTTATTGTTTGTCACTATATTTAAAACTGATCGTTTTTCATGCCATGCAATAATTACTCTGATAATGCGTTAATGTTTTTCAAAAAATCTTTAAAGGCAATGTTTAAATGCTCCCAAAGATTAAATGTAGGGACTTCAACTTATATTACTGAAGTTTCCAAGGCAGAAGGACATCGTCATTCATTCCGTACCCAAAACTCAAAGTTAACAAATAAGCTGTTTTCTTATGGGAAATAACACCTTGAATTTTTTTAATTCAACAACGAAAGTCTTCAATTAACCCCCTGGCTGCTATTTGAGTTTGAAAGTACTAACAATCATATTTTTGCCAACAATAATTTGGACATTCGTTTAAACAGTTTATGCCCATGGTAGAAATGAACATGAGCGTTTGCTATAACTAAGGTATTATATACTTAATATATATTAAAATTAACGACAAAAATATTAAGGGGAATGTTTTTATATATAGCAGCTAGCTGAGCCGGCGGAAAATCCGTTTTTAAGGGGCTTACAGGACCTAATACAAAAACGCAAGTTTTAGAAACAATAAAAGTATATGATCGACTACAGTAAACAAAATCAGAAAATATATGATATTCTTCAGGATATATGCTAGGTAGATAGTGTGTTGAAAACTTATTACAACTAATTTGATCCGATAGAAAAAAATTAAAAAGGGCGACAATGCTTAACATAGGCCCATATCACTTCAGAGTCATATCTACAAAACGTTTTCAAGAGTCATCACGAACCGTCTCGCGCGCTGGTAAGATGACTTCCAGCCTTCGAACAAGCCGGATTCTGTAAAAGCTTTAGCACCGTGGACCACATATATACGCTGCTGCAGGTTAATACAGTAGATCGAAGAGTATGACCTGCCTCTCTGCTTAGCGTGTGTGGACTACGAAAAAGTCTTCGAATCAATCGACACTTGGGCTGTACTGCAGTCTCTTCAACCGTCGAAAGTTTAGTTGAGGGTGTTATTTCCCATAAGAAAATAGTTTTTTTTTGGCTTACTTCTATAATGTTAGGTACAAAATGTGCGAAACCTGAATTATGTCGTTTATATGTATGTTAGCGTAGTATGTTGCTTTCACTTATGGTCTTGTGAATTTTGGCATATCCTTTGTGTCCCAATTATATCATAAGTTATAATTATAATTTAATGATTTCTACGGAAACGAATATCAATAACAACCTTATTATTAGGCCTTTCCTTCTTTATAATTATATATCTTTTTTTCCCGAGTACTCTAAAGCTCTTCATTTTCTTTCCAATAAGAAAAACATCATTTTAAAAATATATCGTTTAACATTGTACCACTTTATCGGCCATAACAATACAATTTCGCCGTTTAAGGTAAATAAAAATAAAAATAACGTGTTTTTGACATTCATAACGTTATTGTAGGTGAATGTGTAAGGGCCGCACCTGGGCCCTCTAACAATGGGCCCGCACAATACCCCGCGAAGTAAACTGAATAACTTTATTTAAGAACACAATAAACCACTTTTTACTAGAAAAGGTCTGAATTGTGTAATGCTATCGTGGGTCGGATAGGTGAAGAAAAAGAAAACAAAAAAACCTTAGGCAATTTTTTGCGTATTTTAGAAGTTCTAATAGAATACTTACGTTGTATACCGACAATTGTTGAGTAGTGTATCCTATGTTGCTTTCTTTAATTCCACGCTAGAATGCTTTTAGATCAATATTACTGGGCTTTCGATTACATCTTGAAGATATTAGGTAGGTATATTGTATTAAAGAGATTTTAGTTTTCTCGGTTATTTTCTGTGACAAAGTGGAAGTATGAGATGAATGTAAGGGTTGTTATTAAATATTCCTATACAGGGTGGTAGAGACATCGATGCATGACCAGTAGCCATGGATTCAGTACATGATCATCATCTGCCTAGCCTTTTCCCAACTATGTTGGGGTCGGCTTTCAGTCTAACCAGATACAGCTGAATACCAGTATTTTACATGAAGCGACTGCATAGCTGACCTCCACAACCCAGTTATTGGGTAATACGATACCCCTTGGTAAGGCTAGTTGTCAGACTTGCGGGCTTCTGACTACCCGTAACGACTGTCAAAGATCAACGAATGACAGCCGGGAACAACGGCTTAACGTGCTTTCCGAGGCACGGAGGGGTCACGTTATGTAAAGATGATCACCCATCCACAGACCATCCACGGCAAGCGTAGCTTAACCTGATCAATCGACCTGTGCGGTTGTTATTATTTAGCCACGGGTCCCTCAGTACATGATACAGAACCTAAAAAACCAAATGCTGTTCCACACATTTTGACCGCGTACGTATAGCACTTTTCTATGAAACAGCTGATTTTTATTTCATAACCGATGAAAGATTACTTTCGCTAGTATCATGTGTTGAATTTATGGTTACAGTTTGCGCTGTATTTGTTTGAGGAACAACCAAATAATTTGTTACTCCTTCTGTCACGTAGGCCCGTTTTTCCTCCATTTGTTGAGCTGTGCAATGATTTCTAGCCCAGTGCTCTTCAGTTTTACTCCTCGCGGGGAAGTTGGGAAGAATCGACGTTACTTCGCCGATAGAGAGTTGGAGCGGAAAACAAAAAGCAATCGAGCATTTTCCCACCTATTGGAAATACATCAGTAGCAAGGCAGGGCCATGACTGAGTTTCTGTTACAAGCGGGTATTTGAAGGCATTTCGATAAACATGAGTGAAACGACTTTGATGAACTTTATAAAAGAACAACAATATTTACATAATATATAAGCTGACAGACTTAAAATCATATTAATAATGTGTAAAAAACAGGCAAAAGAATCTCAGGGCAAATAAAAAAAAAACAAATAATTCGTCCGCATCGCTGTCAACAGGAAAAGGCTGACAGCATTGCCACGTTGTATGGCGATCCCAATTCTTTGATAAAAAATAAGCCAGTTCTCTGGTCACATAAAGAGTTGACCAACCGCTTGACGATGTCATGCAAAACCAAGTGGGCACCTCATGGCCATGTTTCAACATTTGGTTAAACAGTATTGCACCAGTAGTAAACATTGTACTAGGTATAGTAAAAAAATAGAATTTTTGTCCATTTATGGAGTGTCTTTTTATATTTCTCGTGAAACTGTAAGAATATTGTAAACCGATAAAGAGAGAGGAGAACGAGAAGGTGCGAGTTAATGTATGTATGTTTTTATATTTTACCCTAGTATCATCAACAGATCGAAATATATTATTTGTTTGGTATACTGTTGGTGATTTGAGGTTTGTTTCGAACAGTCCCGTGAATTAAACGGATATGAAAACTAGATTTCGCACCTCGGTTTTATTGCTCAATGTCGAGGTTGGACACGATCCCGAAATGTTTCGATTCATTCAGGGGATTACTATTAATACCTACCCGGTGTTACCTACCTGCTCTACACGGTTTGCGAAGTTCTATTTTCTATTAAGATAGGTTCTACATACATATATTTAGCAGGCTTATTAAATGCAAAAATGTTTGCTTTTCTTTTTGCTTAATTTCATCAACTGCCTAGCCTTTACCAACTATGTTAGGGTCGACTTCCAGTCTAACCAGATGCACCAGTATTTACCCTGTAATTACCCTGTGACATAAAGGTACTTATATCTTTATAAGGCTGATTGTACATAAACGGCTTTGTAAGCAAAGCAGCCTTTTACTTCTATTATATATCACCCCGTGGTCTTTGCTATATATTTCATAGACACAAATCCTATTACAGCATATTACATGAACTGGTCTCCAGACAAAGGATCGTGACATCTTATGACTGGGGCTCGTTCGTCCACTTCATTAAGACATGAATTATGAATGGAGGGCATTAGCATCCGCCTAGAGAGTACGTAACTATGACCACCATTGTTATGCAGATTGTTGCCGGACGTCGGCGCACCACCACCCTCCAATATGAGATGTTTGCAAACAAATATACATCGATAATAACCGCTTGTTACTAATTGTTCTCGGGTATGCAAATTGTGATAGTTGTCTGTTGAAGTTTGAGCGCTCTTGTCTTGTTTAAGTGAGGTAACTTGAGTAAAGAGTGAAGTCTTTGGAGTTCAATAGTTTGATAAGCGGATCTGTTGGGTGTCAGGACATTTTTTTTTTAAACATTTTAATGGTTTAGGTAAAAAAAAAATTAGGGTATAAAGAATCCCATGTATATAGATAGGTACATAGATACGCGTGAAAAAAAGATAAACGTTAAGTTTAGGGAGATTTTTGTGAACTACACCCATGCCGTTCACTATTCACCTACAAAAACAGCGATTTATAATTACATAATGTACCCACTACTGAGACATAGTTCTCTCTGTGAGAGGGAGTGGGCCGTAATCTACCACGCAGTCCCATTGCGGGTTTGTAGATGTCACGTGTCTTCGATTTTTTATTATAGAACTTGCCGGTTTCCTCATGATGTTTACGTTCACCGTTTTGAGGGCAGTGGTGATGATATTATTCACTTAAAGTAATGTGTCTGCCTGGGTTGAAACCCATGACCTACAACTCGTAAGTCAGTGCCGTTGCCATCACTGGGCCACCACTGCTCCTAGTTGCTGCTAGTTTCTTATATCGATTTAATATTACCCGTTTTGTATGGAAATATTAAAGAGCAGTGGGCAATCCAAGAAACACCTTTGTCCAAAACCCAGAAAGATGTTACAAAATGAACTGCAGACTCCAGTAGGTTTCAGTTACGAAAATCGCCAACCAAGAATGAGTTTTCTGCTTCCCGCAGTCAGAATAAACACAACACCTTTATGTGGATAGTTCAGTGAGTTTACACCACGATTTAATGTCAAAACGACCACATTAACATTTCGTATGCAGTGAAAGTCCCCTCTGTAACCTATATATTCCATTGAATGCGAAACTAGGTAACTTTTCGCAATAGTGAAAAGTTGGAACAAAGAGTCAGAAAAGTTGTGTCTCAAAACTGTGCAGTTTACTTAAATTTAACTTTACATATATTATGATAGTGACACGACTGAAATATATGGTGTGGTTTTAATAACAGTTTTGTTTCGTGACGTGACCAGAGCAATGGGTTGTTGTTTGGTCAGAGAATTAGTATTGCCATTCAACGTGACAATGCTGCTAGTCCTGGTCACGTTTCCGGATGATGCGAAAGAGTACTTTGATGCCTAAGAGCCCTTTTGTTTTTGTATTTATTTGTGTAGTTAGTTAGTCATTTCATCAGTTAGTTGTGTTAAATATTGTAAAAAGTTTGGTTCTATTTGTTTAGAAACGAGGGTTAGAAGTTACTTGTGATATATATACTTGATAAATTCTTGTAAAGAATTAACCAAAAGTTTAATGACATTTTACGTTTAATTTTCCCATATCAGCAACAAGTGAGTTTTTTTTATAATGCACGTTGACTACAACAGAAATATATAAATAAAAACAATACACTTGTTGGTTCGGGAAAATTAAACGGCATTTACGTTTAAGTATTTCCTGAAAATCATGAATGTGTTCGTGTGAACAGGTACATCAAAACATATTCAGTTGGTTTGAAAAGGGTTGAAAACCTGGAAGTATGACTCCTATCACAAATCACATTATCATTTCAGCCGAAAGACGTCCACTGCTGGACATATGCCTCCCCCAAGCACCTCCACTTCGACCGGTTCTGTGCTTCTCGCATCCAATGGGTTCCTGCGCCCTTCGCAAGGTTGTCGGTCCACCTTGTGGGAGGCCTTCCAACGCTACGTCTTCCCATACGCGGTCGCCACTCCAGAAACTTTCGGCCATCTGTTCTGCAAGCAATGTGCCGTGCCCACTGCCTCTTAAGTTTGGCAATTCTTCGGGCTATATAGGTTACCTTGGTTCACGCACGGAAACTCCAACCACTGGTCAAAGACTTTCGTCGTAGCTTCCCTGGGCTAATGGGCAGCAGCGTTCTCTATGCATTTCACCACCGTACTGCGATCACCAACCCGCCTGCAAAGCGTGGCTATTATGGCAAACCCCACCGCCAAGAATGAGGACTCTCAGTACCGAATAAATAGGTTACTACTAGGATGTCATGATAGTACCGAGTAGGTTAGTTTTCGAAAAGCGTGCACCATCGTTGACCGCGTGCTGTTATTCTGTAAAAATCTCTTTGAAGATTCGAATTCACATTGAAGTTCGAGGTAAACTTCATAGAATAGAACTACAGGTGAGGTAGTATGAAAAAGCAAATCTAGGTAAATAATACGTATAATATGTATAAGTAGATGTGAAAAGGATTATGATACGGTAAAACTTTACAATACAGTTTTCTGAAATTGTATTGTAACATTTTTCACTCAAATTCCCAGTATTGATTCATGGAAATAATGTTCCAGGGGAATACAACCAAACCTAACAATACCGCACCTTTGTATCCCACGCATTATTTACGCGTCTAAAGCTACCTTGCCCCACAGGGGAGACGAAAAAACGTCACAAAAAGAGTCTATTCCTATCTATTCCATCTATTACGTACACTGCATGCGTAGGTAGGTGTCCCAGCACTTAAGATACAAACTGTGACATCCAAATCGTGATACACAGGAGAGTTCCAGGGGACATAAATGTACGTATCCGATATTGTGTTACCGGAACAAAGATCACTGAATATCAGCCGTGCGCCTAAACTTGGGCTTTGACGCACTGGACAAAGACTTCAAAGGGAACCTCAGTTAGGGTGCGCCATTAATAAAATGGTGACTTCTATGTGGCTGTGTCCTCTTTTAGGCATATAGGTGTAGCTAAAAGCTTTTGATTTATTTTCTGAACAAGAAAGTATGTCGTGTGTAAATAGATTAAAAATAGTAACCAATTAATATTTAGATTTATTGAGTTTTTAAGACTGGTAGCTCATCCATGGTTTGATTCTGCTATTCATAATTTTAATTTTTCTTTCAAAACAGTATAGACTTTTTTTCATGTCAACCAAAGCCTTTTGATCTATTTTATATCTTCATAATGCTTTATAAGGGTTTACTATTAAAATTATAAAATTAACATCCAGCATCGCACATTCACTTCTTGTTATAGTTACCATGTTAATTCAATGATAATTCAGCACATTTCATCGTCTACGTGTTACGTGACTACGGAACCGCGGTTCTAGTAGTCAAGTTTCTATTCCACTAACATATGCGGTACCTACGGTTGTCGCAATGGAAATAACAAAGCCTCAGGTAATTTCGCTAATGCAAGTGGTTACACCCCATCTACATCGCACTTACAGAGGCTTCGCCCGAAGGTACCTATTAAGAGGGTCGACACACGGCGGGGATATTGTCAGACCTTCCACGGCCTGGTATATTTTGACAAAGTGTTAATATTAAGGTGGTATATGGTTTGAGAGTACGAATGGTCTAAGAAGTTGGGAACCATAGCTGTGTTGAAGCAATTACCTACCTTTAATTTAACCTTACCTCTGCATCACGTAGGTACTTATACAGGGTTATTTTAAATTGGCTACCTGAACTCCAGGCCTGGCCTCCTGGCTAGGCATTAAGTCCGCCTTTGTACCTTTTTGTGCGAGAAGTTTAAATAAATAAATAATAACTCCGCAGACGCGGTGGGTGCGATATCCAAACATTATATAAAAAAAAAAAAAATTTGCTGGGGTCGTCAACCGCACTTATTGCATTTACTTGAAATATCAGTTTACGACATTTTTTTTAATCAAAATACGATAAAACATAAAAAACACAGTTTTTTCAAATCATACTTCAAGTAACAAAACTAAGAGCGCCGATGATCTCCCAAAAAAAAATATCATATCAATCAATCTTTTTACTTTTATCGTGTTTAGATATCGATACGCATTGGGTATGTGGAGTTTAGCTAGCCAATTTAAAGTAACCCTGTATCGTGTCAAAAATTCGTTATAACTAAGATTTGTACATCCTAGGTTGAGTTGAAATGAGAAAAAAACCACGTCAAAAGTTTTACTTCGTTTATATTTGTTTCGCAGGTAATATCATACTTACATAAGGCCAATAAGTAACGAAACACTGGCTGCACGACAGATATACAATCCTTTACCAATTTCACAAAAAAAAAAATATCACACAACACATCCGCATAAAATATGACTACGAAACTTCCACTTAGTATTTTAGATACAGTTTACAAATTATTTCTCATAAATTCAACAATATTAAAAACGTTAACAATTTACAAAATTTTCCCTATATTTTATAGCATTTCAGATTTACATACATTTTCATTAATACAGCTATAAAATTTAATATATAACAAATTATATAAATGAGCAAATAAAGTTCTAACGTTTATAACCGCTTAGCTACATTATAATATTATGTACATACATGAACAGTTTTTTATTTTAGTTATACAATTATTATGACACTGAGTAGTTACAGGCGCGCGCGACGCAACACAAACGAACTCCATATTTTAGTGGAAAATATTGTACAATAGCAAGAACGTATTTTAGTGTAACGTATTTATGTAAATAAAATGGATATAGTACACTCAAAATGTTAAAGTCCCAACAGTAATGTAACATTTAACTCAATATTATTATTTCCATACATTATAAAGCATTTACATTGTTAATACAAGCTGACACCTGATGAAATGCTAATGACTATTAAGTAGTTACACTTATTTACCGTTCGTTCACCGTTTGCTATAAAACGTACTATACTTAGTACAATAGTCTTTAACCTAAACGATAAACACTGTCTTACGTCCAATTAGTAAAACACAGACACTTCTAATTGCTGAACAATGCTGAGCCATGCACAATTTTAAGACAAGCTCACACAAAAGAATTAGTTCAATTATGTTATACGTGTGTACGTGACGTTATGTTGAGATTATCTTGAAATAAAGGGTAACGAAGTAGAATAGTGATAAATTAATGATTTTGTATGTAGGTACAGTCGTATCAAGGGGTCAGTGATAAGGTCGAAATGCTTGGAAATTACAGTTATAGTCTCTTGTTTCGAAACCAATTGGTGAAGAGTCTCACCCAACCTTATAGAATAATCGAACGTGTAAATATAGGCGGGGAGGTACTAACTGCGAGCAGTTTACGTGTATTATCTGGAATCAAACACGATATCAGTAAATACAACAACATGAATATGCATTCACTTAAATATTAGAGTACGATTTCTAATCTTGAAACACATGTAGATAAATGCTCGCGGTCAGTACGCACCTCTGCCCTTCATGTGTAATACCCGAGACTGTTATATAAAAACAAGGAGTAACTTTTCCGATTTTTTCAGTCTTAACTTTGCACATGGCTTTAAGTAAAAGTTTAGCATGTGGCGAGGGCTAAGGTCGTTATTAAAAAGGTAGCGCTCACGGTGAGGGCGGATGCGGCAGCGGCGGCTGGCCCGCCTCCGCCTAAGAACCCAGCATCCTCGTCTCTTGGGCCACCTTCTCGAAGCGGACCCTGGAGGCTGGAGCGGACGTCGTTTGTCTCTTCGACGGAGTAGTCGCGATCATCGTCGTCGCGTTTTCTGTTTGGCAACTCCATTTCTGGATGAATGAAAAGGTTTTTTTTTATCATTAATACACAATAATTGTGTGGATTTTTTTTTTGTTTTCTTTCTTGGCTACGATGATACAAAAACAAAATAAATTATACTTTGGGTTATTTTGGGCCATACATACGTGACATGGTCTATAATATATTTTACACGATTGAAAGAAACATTGCTGCTTTTGCCTCCAGTATAAACTTCGACTATAAACACTGATATTCGGTCCACAATATGTCTTTGGATCACAATTTGACACACAACATGCAACATAGTCCATAGCTTACAATCGCTTCTTGCCATACAAAGTTCCATTGACAATACAAAGACAGTAAGGCGCAGCCTTTGTCCAAGACTTACCGTATAACCTAATGTTGCCTTCGGCGTCACCTATAGAGTTCTTGGATATGCACTTGTAGCCTCCGAGGTCACTTCTCTGAATGTTTCGGATAACGAGACGCATCTGCACGCTGTATGCAGAACTGTTGATCTCAGTCATCTGGTACTTGTCATTTGAAATTATCATTTCACCTGAAAAAGAAAGGGATATTATTTTCTTGCAGAGGTTTCATGAATTATAAAGACAAATAGTGGGAACAAAGATTTCTTTTACAAGTTATACATAAATGCACGTTTTCCTCTGTTAAGTAGTGTGTGATAAAGTTTGGCGAATTATAAAGACACAACAGTGCTATACTGTAAAAAACTCACTGTGAAAACTTAAGTGAAGTGAAGTGAGCTGCCGATACTGTCAATCAAGTCAAGATTGACAGCTCACTTCAAGCTCATTTTACCTTTGTTTTTATATTGAGATTTTTATAGAATAGATGTGCTGTTCTATGATAGGTACAAGTAAACAAAACCGTTATTGACGCGATTTATGAATATTTTCATACATCGCGCCAATAACGGTTTTGTTTGTTTGACACTCGGTATAAAAATATAAAAGTAATAAATGGTTCAAATTACTAAGATAGCCAAGAGATGGATAGGTTTTTAATGACGGTGTATGACCACCTCTCAAATTTTCAGTTAGGTAATAAATAAGTTTCAATGAACCCATCCAAATTAAAAATGCTTCACGCCATAAACTATCTTGTCCAAGCAACTATTAATTATGTTTACATAGCGTTTGGTTTCAGTTGATACAGTCATTTGTTTCAGCGCCCTTTATTCGATAGGCGCAAGCCTTTCCGTCCATTTATATTCGGCCACTTCCGACCATTGTCAGCCCGATATCGAATTGAAATATTGTTTCGGTATGTCGTGTGCGGAACAATACTCTATATGCTCACATAATGTATCTACTTTGCAGTATGTGCTAACAGTACAGCATTCAGTTAAAATAATATTCAATTTCATCCCATCCCATGTTGCAATGTCAACAAGCAAATGTTGATTTTGGGGCAAGTGTTAACATTATTCGTTCGTGTTCAATTTGTCAGTCGGAAAGCTTAATGTGCTTCACAAAACAATAGTAATTACATGGATAAACTGCCGCTTTGCGATTGTTAATCCATTAATAGTGGTGTATGTTGCGACTGAATCATGGTTTGGGGGACATGTTGTTTGCCAATCAAAATGGGGGCCTTGTTATGAATATTGGCTATCCATTTGTACTGTATTAAAGGGTTGATTTCCTATTCAATGTGATGCCAATCAAAATTTCTATGTCATTAGTTTGGTTCGCGGTTGCGCTCGTAAACAGAGAGTAGGTGCCCTCTGTAGCCTTGTCGTTTCATATTTATATTTATTTTAACGAATTAAGCAAAGGAGTCGGATCGTAATAAGTGGCATTCTGCATTTTCTGCTACCTCCAGAGGAACAAGGCGTGAGTTTATGTATGTGTGTGTATTTTACACAGGCAAAATAACACAAAGTATTAAGGTCCACGCACCTGACCCTTATGAAGAACATCACCAATAAGGTCACTTTATGTCCTTCTAGGGCCTCCCCTCCCGGCGTTTCCAATCATGTCATCATCATCTGCCTAGCCTTTTCCCAACTATGTTGGGGTCGGCTTCTAGTCTAACCGGATGCAGCTGAGTACCAGTGTTTTACATGGAGCGACTGCCTGGGTGACCTCCACAACTCATTTTGTGGGTTTTTTTTTTCTTGCGTTTTCACTCATATATGCCTTGTAAATACCTTATTGTTAGTCGCCTTTCATTCATCCCCTCAACATGACCAAACCATCTATGCACACTCTTCACTTTTTGTCCTTTCTTCTTATATATTGCACCGTCGCTTTACCTCATCACTCCACAGCCTATCGTTCAACACCACACATGCTTCGCAAAGAACGTATTTCTACAGAATTTATTCTACTTTGATGCTTCTTTTGCCACACCCAACATTCACTTTAATAGATAAGCGTAGGCTCCAGCACACCATTGTGGGCTGCCAGTCGAGCCTTTTTAGACATCAACTAGTTGGTCACAATCGCATCTGTAGCACATTAAGGAATTGTAAAGGAGAAAGCCCTGCAATCCTTAGTTCTTCTTAAAGAAAGTAGAAATGTATAGGTATTTCTTAAGATAATCAAAATAAACAACTCGTAATATTTATCTACACGTGTGAAGCTATTGAAACTTGTCTCGAAACAAAGTTCTATTGGAAAGTTCCATAATTTTAATAAATTGATGAATGCATATTGTAAGTATATGTAATATATTTTATGTTACTATGTAACTAAATTGTAAGTAAATGAAGTGTGTAGGTAACTAAAATTAGCATTCAATAGTTTCCAATCTCTGGTTGTTATCATCAAAACCATATTAGGTATATTAGTTGAGGAAAAATAACATTGTTATTGAAAGATAACGTTAAAAATATGTGGGTATATTTTGTGTACAGCGATTCCGTAGAATATTTGTCGTAAGCAACATTATTACCGTGGCGGGTCACGATGCCTCGTTCGTTCTACGTTCTACATTAAAAATTGCTTGCATTCTTCTTGCGTCGCTTTATTTTGTGGGCGGCTTTTTTATTTTTTATTGCCAGCCAGTGACCATGGCTTTCTGGTATAAAATTGAAAAGGTTACAGGCATTTTAATTATAGAATCTAGTTGGTTGTTGTCCTTTCTTGTATTGTATCCTGTGGTGAAGGAATGCGGTTACGAATCGGAGTTACGATGTGTTTCGTTTCATGTATTTTAGATGTTGTTAAAAAAACATGTATTTATCGAACCTGTAATAATTCCCATTTTGCGCTCCTCATAATATTATTGAAAACTCTAATATATAATGATGGCATCTCTTTTTGTGAATCTCAAATAATTCCTATTATGGGGTCATAACTAAATAGTGAAATTACTGCGACCAACTTGTATGTAGCGCTCGCCTTACCTAACACATTTGTTGGAGTACCCTAACTTAGATAGTGTGGCCAATTTGGGTCGCGCGAAGTTGGTCATAATTCCAACCTAACCTAACCCGTTTGGTGTGTGAAAAGGCCCAAAGGTAAAAAGAGGCTCAATTATTAAAAAAAAGTGAAGTCATTAAAAGCGCAAACAGTTTATAAAAATTAATTAATTTAAAAAAGTGCCATCACTAAAAGTTCAATAAGTTTTGAGAGGATCAGTTACATACCTACGAGTATTTCACTAGTAACACTAAGCTGATAGTGGGTATGACACTCGTTTGTATAGAGGATTATTGGATCATAGCAAATGGTGTGTCCGCATTGAGTATTATATTTATAAATTAATATATTGGAAACTGCGTTGTTTATGAAAAGAAACACATTTATTTAAAAAAATATCTTCCACTAAAAAAACTCCATTGCGTGCCCAATACGTAAATAAAATAAGTCATCTAAAATGTAAGACCGCATTGATGAGAAAAAGTTTTTTTGGTATAGCACCTAAAGTGTTTAATAAAATTCCTAATGACTTAAAAAACATGACATTATGTAAGTTTAAAAAAGCTCTTATCAAATTATTAATTGACAAATGTTATTATAATCTAGACGAATTTTTGAACGACCAATTATTAGAATAATGCATTATTTTTACCTTTTGATAAGAAGTATAACTATTTATTAATTTTATTGTATCCGATGTTTCTTTTTGTTTTGTGACATAATGTAATGACACCTAATGGGTCACTTATAAATTTGTATGTCTTAATTATGACAAAACATAGCGCACCCCTTATTTATGTAAACACCTATGTTTGACAAATAAACTGATTGATTGATTGAAATATTTTGTTTTGCTACCAAGTTTATTTGCAAAACATCAATACGTACTGTAAAATTTCCGATCATAGATATTAAATCATAGTAGCTAGCTACGTATGATTTTAAAACAATTCATACATAAGAAATGGAAAAATGTCAACTAACTTTTGGAGCCACTGTACATCCACTCTTCATGACCAGAAGTCTGGCTAGTTCTTTGGTCAAAGAATTAGCATTGCTATTCGACGTGGCAATGCTGCCCGTCTTCTGGGCACCTTTCTGGATAAAAAGATGTGAACGAGTACCTACTTTGACGTCTAATCTATAATTGATTGGCATTGTTACTCATTTAATTTAATACCTAGTGTAAACAGTCGTGTAATGACTGTATATAGTCTTACCACATGAGTACAATACTATGTTTGTCTTCATTAAATGATGTCGAAAATTTGTTCACCTTCATGGCAGGACGCACTGAAAATGCATCCAGCTTATCTCTATATATATCACAAATTCTCACAATTCCTCTCATCCAATATTCTGTGACTATCGACTTCGCAGTAATATAACGCGGCGAGTTCGACGTCGCCGCCGACTTGATGTGATCGTTAATCACGCCGTAAGACGGTGGCTCTATTACACACTGATATACCCGCGACGGTTGATCTCACTTCAATTGACGGGGGCTTCATTCGGGGTTAAACTTTATTACAGCTTTTGAATATGCTTTATCTCAGCGATTATACAGACAGGGAAGTCAATTGTTAAGTAAATTGACAACCTACGTCATATTGCCGTGTTATAGCTATTTTAGACAGCTGTCAAAGAACGACAGTTGTGATTTGAATATACGGACAATTTAAGTTGGTAGCAATGAATTTCCTTGACTCATATTATTAAGTTGCGAATACGCTGGATGCGACTGCGTAGGGCCGGTGGAAGTGGCGGTGCTTTGTGGAGGCCTCTGTCGAGCAGTGGACGTATTTCAGCTAAAATGATGATGATATTATTAAGTTTCGCACCTGTCTACTACAGCTTGGATGTATCACCAACTTCCCGTACTCTCGATAGAGTTCAATTACAATAAAAAAAAATAGGTAGCATATAGCTGAGATTATGAGTAAATTATTTAATCAATGAATTCCGTGCTGCTTTCTCTGTTCGAGGAAAAGTCTTAGGTTTTGACTGACAGTTTTACAACACGTGTAAAACGTGCATGTCTAGAAGTCTAATCCGGATGGATGGAACCAAATTATTAATGTAGTAAGCTGAAGCAGTAAAAATAAGTAAGAAGCCTAGCTTAAAGCCTGACTTACACGGGGTGATTTATTCCTACCTCATACGATACGTTTCGCAACAATAAAAATGCCACCATCTAATCAGTGTTTAGACGATGCAAGTCCTTTGCTGTTTTAATTTTACTGTATGTCACAGTCAAGCAACGTGCATAGTGTAATAATAGTTCTCCAGATCAAATTTCGACCATGGTGAATAATCTCAGCGGAGACCATCCTTCGGCGCAGAAGATATTACTGTCGGAAGTGTATGCGCGTCTGCGCACACAGAGCGCGTCTCCGCAGAGTGCACTCTCATAGTCCGACGTGACGGAACTCCGACACGACCGGAGAGAGATTAGGGCGAAGGACTAACGGCTTAACGTGCCATTGCAGACACGGGGGTATCACACCGCCAACTTCCATACTCCAGGCTGTTACTAAGAAATTTCTAATTGAAAAACACAATTTGACCCGGGAATCGAACCCTACGCCCAGCAGTCGCGCTTTCGATCATGATATCTATGGAGCAGTTAAATCTTGCATCGCGTCAAAGTTGAAAAAGTCGTGCCTTTTTGACTGCAGTTGAATTGCACTATACCCTTTCACTCCTCAGAAAAACCGAACCCTAACAATACCTTGGAAAAAACAATACCAAAGGAATGTACACAAAGCATCTTCATGATTATATATTATTCCCTCGCGAAGGGTAGAGGTGTCGCTCTAATCATGAAATGGCATTAATTTATTACTGGGGTGAGTTCATTGCATTAGTTCAGTTCGAAATAAACTTTATTTATAATACGCTATTGCAGCAGTTGTCTGTGACATCGGCCATTTTGGTTTTGTGGTAAGATCTGAGGAACTGTTTTTAAAGTTTAAATTAGAAATTATGGAAATTATAAACTGAAATTAATGTTCTAAATAGTCGATGTGTAGACAATAATTATAATTTCTAGGATGTTAACAATATTTCTGGGTGCTTCTTGTTGTTGACATAAAAAAAGTGATTACTTTACCATGTCCATTGAAGGACTAGATCATTTTTTTAGAAAGACCAAATACCGTTTTATCTCGACTAAGCGTTTCAAGTTACAATAACTGGAAAATGTCATAACCTCAAATTATATGAGCTACGCAACGTATTCTTAACTAAATCACAAGCATAAATTAATATCCTTAATTGTCCAAAATTGTTCTGTACCGAACTGAAATTGGGGCCTGAACATCAACGCACTATTACTCCTGAGGCGCTATCATATGTTAGAACTCAACGCATTACTGTTATAATATTGCTCAGCAAATGGTAGCAAAACATCATATGTTATTACTGCTCCGAACACAGTTTAACTAGTAAGATTGAGAATAAATCTTTAGTAATACATGTTTATTACAAGTCAACTTGGGAATCGCATTTTGCAAGAAATAATATATTTGTAATAAGAAAATTATAGATTAGTGGTATATTATTAATAGAACTGTCAATTTTAAAATTTGCCAGTTAACGGCAAAGTTGAAAATTGACAGGCCTAAATCTATATAAATAAAACAAGGTCGGGTTGGTCACCATTTATAACTCGAGAACGGTTGGACCGATTTTTATAATCTTTGATTTGTTGGATTTGGCTCCGTCTCGAATAGCAGTATAACTTAATTAAAACATGGGAAAAATTTACGACAAAAAAATAAGATAATTAAATTTCTCATACAACATTTATAGGCGGTACGAAGTTCGCCGGGTCATTAAAGTCCCCAGAACAAAGTGTAAAAACACTTCGTAAGAAGTAAAATTACTAAAAGCAGACTACACATCATTGCCCATTGCCGATTAAAATGATAGTTTAAATATTTGACAATAAATAATATTCAAGTTATAAAAAGGTTAATTAATTGAATTGAACTTAACAATAACTTTACGCAATAGGCTAATAGCAACACGATCACAATAGCTTCATTAATAACTGCGGTCAAACCCGAAGACATCGAGATCTGTCAAGAGACGTGGCTTTGGCGCTCGGGCCGGCAGACCACAAATCTGCGGCGACCGGCCCGCTCTGATGCAACTGACACCTCCACGGTGGCCAACCGCCACTGACACGCCCTCTTTTGTTTATTGTTGACAACTTTGTTAATTAATTGTCAGTTTACAGCATTCAATTGAAGGCGTATCGAATGGTAATGAATGGACGATGATGTTGAGAAGTTGAAGTGAAGATTAATTGTGAATTTCGTTGGATAGTTTCGTTTTGTTTGCGTTTCGTTTGCAATGATACCTATTGTTTCTGTGTCTGTGTAATGTTTTTGGCTGGTTCATCCTATTATGTCATTTAATCTTCCACAAACAGAATGTGTTCGTCTAAGTTATATCACTACAAAATCTATATTCATCGACGAATTTAAATGGACGAGGATTTTATAAATTGAAACGAAAATGTTTCGTTAAAAGCGCAATCGAAAAATAACCTGTACATCACGACAATAAAGTAAGCAATTTTATTTAAATAAAACCCGATTGAAATTACAACAAAAAGTTGTCGCAAGGCCTGGCTGCGAATGGCGGACACTCCCATTCCATGTCCGGTGCGGCCGGTACGCCGCTTGTCCCATCTCGTCACGCCCGTGTATTACCTAATTTAATTTGTAGTCCCCGCAATTTATGGGCCGCAGAAGAGCCGTCTACCCCCTCTGTTTGTTAGTAACGGTCCAGACATATGTGCCGTACGTCACTTCAGCATTTGATTGTTAATTGCTTTAAAAGTTTCGGCGTTACACAAGGTGTTAACGACTCCGAGAATTCAGAAAATTTGAGGTTAACAAAGCTAAAACTCGCAATTTGCATTAAAATTCAATAAAAATACGTTTTATCGCCGTGCATACAAAAAATATTGAATATTATCGAAATAATGAATATTAATATGCCATAATGAATATTTAAATGTGCAAATGCGTGAAGGAGAGCGCGAGAGATCAAAAGCGTGAATCTGGAAATGCGATCTTTTGGAAAATGTTTTTGCATAGTTAATAAAGTGACGTGTAAAAGTGTTTGTACATTGACGTGGAAAAAAGTGTTTGTACAAACCTACTTTCAAAAATAAAATCATTAAGCATTTATCAATAATTAGGCAGTGTCTATGTTTTCGGAACGAGGATTTTTACTGGGTACGTGTTTTCATTTGGTGGGAATAGAAAACTAAAACTGCATAAATCCGGGGCGGTTTAGTTTCGGCGACTAATATTTGAAATTGAATTTAGATTTGTACGAATATTGTGGTACATACGTGAGAGTAAATATTGTGACTGGAACTTAAAGCAATTTGAAGCGGGCGGGCCAGCGGTCTTTGTTGCATATCGGGCGGTAATAGAATTTGGACCGCTTTTTGCGCGGGTGGTCGCTCCGACCGCGTAATAGCGAGCTCGGTTGCCTTTGTAACTGCATCTAAATCTGCCTGCACTATGTGTCGGCCTGGTTAGGGTATAACCAATTATTACGTAGTGCCTAGGAGGGACCCCTATAGGTTAGGGATTTGTGGCTTGTTTATTTCTTTTGAAGACGTTGAGGAATATATGGTTTGATGGTTTTGTGTCATGTAATACGGGCTGTGTGTTTTATAGGTACCTACTGTTCCCTGGAAAATGACGGAATGGTATTTGGTATTATTGAGGTATCACGATTTTCAGTATTCGATTTATTTGTGTGAAAATCGAAAGTGTTTCAAGCTACGTCTGTTTTACTTGAAGATTCTCACTCTGTTCTATGCAATTAGGCACAATATTCAAACTTATTCCTATGAATGTGAACTTCGAATAGAACAGAACTGTTATGAAAGGAAACTCATGACTATGCTAAGAATAGGTGAAGTGGCGATAGCGGTAAGTGCAAAAATGATTTAATATAATGTTTATTTTTATGTTAAAGATGATGGTTTTTACACCCTAAATTGAAATATAACGTTATAAAAAAATATCTTGCCAGTAGTAATCAGGTTGCCAATTTTCCATTTAATGTAAAAATCATGATAAATACGCATTGTTCGCCCACATATTTCTGTTCAATTCTTATTATCAATCGGCAAAAAATCCTTTCGAAATCTCAATCTCTTCACCACCTTGTACCTTTTTGTGCGAAAAGTTTAAATAAATAAATTTCCATGCGTCTAACTTTCAGCAAACTCTGACTGCACTCGCATTGGACCGCATAAACTGTTCGATTAGACCGACAAAAAATATAAGTTTAAAGACCGCATTGCGAAAAAGTTTTGTTCGTTTTATCGGGTTTTGGTCGAGGACCGTTCACACATGTCGCGGCATGCGGTGCGGTGGCGGGCGGCAGATGACTGCGAACGGCACAGGGTGGCACTGGACGGCACTGGACGGCGCCGGACGGCCCGCAACCCGTAAATCCATTCCTAACTCGACTTTAGTGGCCGGCCGTTGTCCGCCGACCGTGCCGGCTGTTTGTTGCAACGCATTATCCACTTGAAAACTAGCGCTTCGACTAAAACGTATTTCGGCATGTTGGATTACAATTGCGTTGGCCTGTCTTCAACGAAATAAAAGTGAAAAATAATACTGATCAAGTTTTTTTTTTAAATTTCAGTCTGTTTGCTGTCTGTCTCGACTAATGTCAATTTGCTGCATCACTATTTCATAAACATTGCGAAATTATACAAATGCCAGCACTGCATTGTCACTTTTATGAATATTTGGATTTACGACAGCGCGCGGGCGTTGGGTCAGTTTTGTTAAAGTCACGACATTATCTCTCGCATTTGATCTTTATTTCCTTCATCTACATACGTAGAACAAACGTAAAGTAAATATTGAGCTTATCGCCGGCACATCTGCTTTCGTTCTCTCCGAGTGCTTTTGTCACCCAAGCACTAAATAAGCAACTTTTATCCTGAGGGTGTACACCATTTTAATGAGAAATAATGAAGTTCCCGACCTCTCTGATGTTTTGTTAGGTTAAGAGCCTTATTTGTATTAGTTAGCACGTGTTTTTATATAGGTGTTTCACAGGTTATATTTCACGGTGTCCAATTTAGTTCGCCTTTTGACGGTCGGCTATTTATGTTACCCGGCCGATTTAATAACGCTGAAATGGCTTTTTGAGTCGTTATTTCTACAAATAGTAAAGGTAAAGTATAAATGTGTGAAGTAAAAGAAGGCTATGCTAAAAAAGCGTATTTATTTTTAAGTAACGGGAGTAGACACAAAAGAAATAACTTTATTTTTTAATCAATCAGAAACAGGCAGGTTTCATTAGTTTTTATTCTATTAAAAACCGACATTTCATTGGTTTTTGCTATCAAAACCGAATTACCTTAATCCTAGACAATAAACAAGGTCCATTTATTAATTCTTGGCACAGCAATATTTCACGATGTCATCGTCGCTATAATTATGAGGTCGTTAATAAGCCGTAACATAGGCGCCATATAATCAAAGTAGAAATAAATCTTTGCGAAATGAAAAACGGACATGAAATAACCGCATATTTTTTCCCTTTAAATACGTCCATAAAACGGCAATAACTTGTAAGCAAGCACTAGCCCCGTGGCCTGTCAAAGAGGATAGTAGGAACATGAATAACGGTCCTTTTAATGACTGCTTTAACGCTTTCAATGTGCTTTATGAATAATGAAATTAGTTGCTTATTCCGTTCTCGAGGTTCGTGCTTAGTACTTAATAGAGTTTATGAGTTGCGCCGCTCGTAAACATCTTTAGAACACAATCAGAGATTATACTAATTATAGCTTGCATTAACTGATTCTGGAAGGTGATAAACGAAGCATGGAATGAGGAAATACTCATCGATTACTCTATATTTTCGGTACGCGTTTTTTGTTGGTAAGTGCGTTTCATAGTTTTTGCTTATGTTAACAGACACAATGTAAGGGTCAGTCTCTTCGCCATAAGAAAAGGAATGAGGATTAATAATTTTAGACACTTTAATCCAGGTTTACTATAGTGATGCCTTGCCACCATAAGTAAAGCTAAAGCTGTCCTGCCTAAACCTGGGTTAAATAAATTTATTTTCTTTTTTGTCGAAAACCCGTGACCTGGTGTTCAATAATGGTATCTTTTGTTCACCATCTATGTACATATGTTAAAAGTCTCATTCTTTATTTAGCCTTTCCGCCTTGCCAACGGTCCACAGCCAATTCTTTGGACTATTTTATCGAGTGTTGGTTCCTTTTAGCCAAATATCCCGCCCCCCATATTTCCTTGTTCTCACTCCTCAATTATGTAGGACAAAGTTAGTAGACTGTGGTGTGTCACAAACCATACTCCACCTCCTGTCCTGCCCTCTGTTTACCGAAACATGCAGTCTAAGTGACCTCTGCGCAGCCACCGAGAACACCGTGGAAGTGGCAAAGTTTTGGGAAAACAAGATTTAAAATAAGGTGTGTCCAGACCTGGCGAATGCGCCGTCCGCGCGCCGCTCGCGCGCAAGCTACGCGCCGTACTCGAACGGCGCAAGCAAATTCACAACTGAGGCTCATAGTTCAAACGCAAATGAAGCTATGTACAATG
Organism: Luperina testacea; assembly: GCA_927399505.1. Lineage (NCBI taxonomy): Eukaryota > Metazoa > Arthropoda > Insecta > Lepidoptera > Noctuidae > Luperina > Luperina testacea. The sequence continues at coordinate 13,721,411 of OV656756.1, forward strand.
CGTGCCACGTAAGAAGAGACTTGACACACCACGTGGTCTGACATGCGCAGAACACGATTTTAGGTATCTTTAGCGGTATGAGGTCTGAGTGCGGGACGGGACAGGACGTCATAGGGGCGGTGGAAAGAGCGGGGGAGGCGGGGTCAAGTCTCTTCTTACGTGGCACGCATTGTACGTACGAGCTGCGCGCCCGCTTAGCGCGCGTCCCACTCGAGCCTTGGCGGAGTTGCACTAGAGCGGCACACCAAACGTAGGCTGTAACCGAGCAACACGCGTGCAGTTCGCAAGCGGCTCGCGAGCGGCGCATTCGCTAGGTCTGGACACACCTATACAGTCGTGCCAGCGACACAAAAAAGAAGAAGTGGACTAATGTTGAGTGTTTCTTTGTAGTCCCCACTACTTTGTGCTAAGTCTCCTTGGTGTCTGTCCAAGTTTGGACACCATAAAACCAGTCACCAAGAGATTTATTCAAGCTTCTTAAACTTTGCTTTTTCGGAGTATTTTATGTCTTTTTACGTTTCAGTTAGGACTTTTCTTCATAATTTACGTATGAACTACTTAATAGAAGGTTAGATTAAGATAGGTGTTAGAGTTTGTGGGTGGGTATTGAATTTCTCGGGAAAAATGGTTTTTCATTTTTTAGCCGTGGGCGTTGTAAAGGTCGGGCACCTTGGGATTTTGTTAAAAGGATTGGTTAAAATATCATATTCTCTGCTAAATAACGAGTCATCGCAATGATTAGTCAGGCTGAATATCTATATAATAAATATAACATAAATTATAGCCTGCACCCTAATTGAGTAAAACACTATCAATCTCAAATCTCAATCTGAATAATTTTGAAGCTTATTGCCAATCCATTGCTTATGTTCGAAAAATTGGTCTGCTCAACAACGTAAATATCGCAATGAATGATAAATGATTTTATTTTGTAAGTAGGTTTGCACAAACACTTTTACACGTCAATCATATATTTTTTAAACTAGATGAGGTCGGCGTTTCCTATCTGACTACTCTGAGAAGAAAGGCCAAAACAAACTCAGAGGTCATAGTCTCTTTTAAAGTCCAGACATAATCTTGGTCAGGTTATATGAAGACCATGTAGGTCGATGTCTGAGATGGTCTTTTGAGGAAAGAACCACACAGATTGAGAGGACCTGTGCAGTTAGTGCACGCATTTGTCAGAAATCGTGCAGCTCAACTCAAGACTTAAGGAGCTCAACGATTCGACGAAAATGAATGTTGTTGAACTGTCAAATTGAAACCCAATGCTACTGATAATGTGTTACGCAATCACCGTGCTATATTCCCCGAAGCGTTAGGCAGAGGTGTATCCATAATACTCCCACGTTTCTCCAACCATGTTTAAGTCCCACGTAATAGTGGGCGAGCCTATTGTCATCACCTTTTTTTTTTATCTCCTTTTATCTGCGATCGGCTTTCTAGCCATAATCAGATGAGGTCTTCGTGTGAGATTATTTTTTGTGGTGTTTCATTGAACATTCACATTAGGTGGTTCAGTACTAAATTCATTCTCATTGTCTCTGGTCCAAGTTTAGGATTTGCCGTCTCTTTAGGCGGATAATATCCCCTTGTGTGGGGTTAAAAGGTTCTTGGCTAAAACATTGCTGTGCTTCCTCAGTCTCTGTTTATATATTTTGCATTTATTGCTTTGTCATCAACTAGGCACAAATCCAAACTCTGCGCTGCTACTGAAAAATTCCAGATGGCAAAACCCAATAACTCCTTAAAAATCTAGTCTTAGAAATCAGTCTTGCTCGATGGTTATATAAATTTAAATAGGTCAGCAACCTTTATGCTATAGGTAAAGTTTGTGCTGAGTCTAGGTACTAAGCTTACGTCATTCATCTTGCCTAAAGGTTAATAAATTCAAATGTAGTGTGCCCAAATAATTAGCAATTTGACTTTTGTTTTTAGTTTGGGAAAAATTACTTGAATGCACGACGCTGATTCAAAATCAACTGAATTGATGTATCGGTTGTTCCTGATGGTTAGTTGTTGTTGTTTTGTTTGTGTTTGTCGTTGTTTAAGTCTTTAACAGACCTAAACTTTGTTCTCGAAAACTTGGAAATATGTTCTTAAATAATGCCAATTTATTTTTGGAAGTTCTTACCGTTCTCTCTGGTCCAATAGTTGATAGCTTTGGGTGAAGCCTCGACGTGGCACTGAAGAGTGACGTCAGTGCCCGTCGGAGCACCCACCAGCTGGTTTGGCACTTGCACCAGTGGATGAACTGGGAACAAAAGTGTTATACATTAAAATCAGTCCAGTGAAAAGGTAAAAATAAAAATACAAAGAAGCCTCTTATCTTTAACCACTGAAAAATAATACGATATAAAAAAATATCAAATTCTAAATATTTTATTTGACATAAACAGTAACAGCCGTTGCGCTGAAGCTTTGACAGCTGGCTCATGCATCTAAAAAAGAGATAGCATTCGAACACGGTACGCGGTCAGATTGTTCCCCCCCCTGATTGTAGCCCTAAAGTATGAGCGCATGACATTTTCATTGATGGATCGTGTCCCATGAGCTGAGCTGCACACTTCCGCCGAGACCTTATCATGGGCTATTATGAAACGACTAAAGCTAGGTGCACGGTTCCACTTGGTCGTTTCCTATAGAGAAGAGCTGGTATAAACCAGCTATAAAGGCCTATACAGGAGGACAGCGTAGGCCTGCCAACAAGTATCATAGCACATATTAGGAGAATCATTTAGTGCAGAAAAACAATCTTCAAAATCTTATACAACGCAGCTGCCACAACATTATTGTTCTTGTGACATCTTCACACTAAGACATGCTTAACTATCTCTAATATTTGTAGTGACGATGTATTAACCACTATCATTAATTTACAATAACAATACAAGCCTATTATTCCATTCTAGGGCAAAGGCTTCTCATACAGAGAAGACACGAGCATTGATCACGACGTTTGCTCAAGACGTTGGCGATGAAATAGTTTTTCAGATTATCTTGATGAAGTCGAGTTCTTTTGAAATTAGTTTTACGTTTGTTTAGAAAGATTTTAAAGCACCACTTTTTCTTATCAAGTAATTTATGCTAACTAAATAGTATTTTTGAGAATATGAAAGGAGATTTAAATTGTAAACATTAATAATCAATTGATAAAATCTTGAGAGTTTCTTTATCGAAATGAGTTTAGTTAAATAACTTACATTTTAAAACATAATGGTAGCAAACGAGTATTATCAACAAGATTTATTATATAGTTTTTATATATTTTTACTTTGTATGACATTTCTAGCCCTTTTTTTGGAAGAAGATGGTACAAATGTACATTATGTATTATTTATGTGTATGCAAGTACATATACATATAGTAAGAAAATAAAGGTATTATGTATTTTCATTCACCACACAATATTCCAAAAATGGCACGAACCAAGTGAGTGGCTTCATTCACATTTTTGTAACATTACGTGCTATTTTCGCCTTCCGCTTATAAATACGCGTTCAAAGCCTTTGCATTTGGCATGGTATGCATACGCCCCGCACATACGGTTTGCTTGCACAGTTTCAAAACATGTTAGTTTATATTTATAATTTTTCGCACTAATAAAGGCGAATGTTTGAATAACGCAAACTTGAATTTTAGTGTACGATAAACATGTTGCTGTAATGCTTGTGGTTTAGTTAAATTTATATTAAATAATAGACTAGTATAATAATAGTCTTATGTTATTTTGACGTTAAAAAAGTGCTGACTGTTATCATACTAATACCCAATGAGAATATAGTCTGCCTGTGTAAGTTATAATTATGAGAATAAATCTCTTGTTCCCCCAGCGATTTGTCAATGGACTCACTATTTACTTCATTATCACAAAATGACTCTAAATCTTAATGCTGCAATAAATTAAGTTACAACTGTTTAATATTACGAATGAAATGTAGCAATTAGAGCATAGATTTTGTTCCAGTTTTAATTCAGATAATAAAGACTTTTATTCACCCTAACATTCCAGCCCATTAAAGTCTGGAAAAGATAGCCGAGCCGACAATTGTATTTTTACTCCTTTATTAAGTGAGTTCATTGTTAATTTTTGTAATTAAATTTGCTATTCAGAACTGTTATGTTTAATTTAGTTGTAATTAATGCGTAATCAATCTATAATGTTCCCACTGCTGGGACACAGGCCGCCTCTCTGTGAGAGGGAGTGGGCCATTATCTTCGATTTTTTGGTGCCGATTTCATGACGATATTTTTCTTCACCGTTTTTGAGAGCAGTGGTGATGAAATGATTTACACAAATTAAAGTTGTTTTTTGTGTAGTAGGTGATTTATTGAGTTATATTTTTTTTATTTGCTTGGTTTCAAACTCACCACCTACAACTCAAAAGTCGCGGCCGTTACCACTGGGCCAACGCTGGCTCTCTAATGATTATTTATTGAAAAAATAAATAATTACTACTTTTATTCATCAAAAGAAAAAGCAGAAATTCACTTTAAAATACTTATACAAGTATATTTTTGTACTTATACAGGTATACTTAAAGCCTACTTATTCAAGGCAATAATGCAGTGTTCAAGATTCCTACCGCTCAAAATGACCGGCAATCTACTATATAAAAATAAGTCGGGTTTTCCTTCCTGACGCTATAACTCCAGAACGCACGAACCGATTTCCACGGTTTTGCATTCGTTGGAAAGGTCTCAGGCTCCGTGAGGTTTATAGCAAAGAAAATTCAGGAAAAATTTCAACAGAAAAGCGGGACCACGCGAGCGGAGCCGCGGGCGACCGCTATCTACTATATAAAAATAAGTCGGGTTTTCCTTCCTGACGCTATAACTCCAGAACGCACGAACCGATTTCCACGGTTTTGCATTCGTTGGAAAGGTCTCAGGCTCCGTGAGGTTTATAGCAAAGAAAATTCAGGAAAAATTTCAACAGAAAAGCGGGACCACGCGAGCGGAGCCGCGGGCGACCGCTAGTTGCTTATAAAATCATTCATACATGTCAGTCAACTGCAGCATGACGTCATATTATTAGCTGTAGTTAATGAAACGGTCGCGTAAATAAATGAAATGACGTTAATATATTGCAGTCTGAGCTGCATTAGTTTCGAATAAACTTTTACGTTCATGTGAGCGTTCAACATGATACGATCTAATCTATTTCGGTAATGAGTTATGGTTTTGACTATCCTGTTGCGAATGTGAAAATTGAGTGTGTTTGATACTTGCTTTTAAGGATTGACTATTCAGTTAAAAACATTTGGTTCTAGGATGACATCAAAGGACACAAAACTGCACCCTGATTGCGTAACAAACTATCAATCTCAATCTGAATCATTTTGAAGGATATTGCTAATTCATTGCTTAATATGTTCGAAAATTGTGTCCGCTCAACAAGGTAAAGAACGCGTCTTTATATATAGCTAGTTTTATTACAGAATATAAAACCATGTCGTGCTTTTGTTTAAATAAAATACGAATTGTTTTTATGAACCAAAAAACTGTCGTAGTAGCTACGACGGAGTGACCGCGTGGCTACGGCGTAGCTGCTACGCCACTTTGAAATCTTTTAATCTCTTTAAATGTGACGTTTATAATAGCGTATGGCAAGACTCGTACTGGAAATGTTTGTGTATGAAACATGAGTTTCCCAAATTTTGAGTTAGTTGGCAACTTGTGATATTGTTGACAGTGCGCAGCGAGTCGCTGTCGCCGCGTCACGTCGCGTCGCTCGCGCACTCTGTTTGCCTCCTCGCTCCGCCACTTTGGTAAAACTCCACTGCGTCTGTCAGGTGTTTACGCTGAATATTATCCCGCTTGGCTGCATTACTTCTGTTTGCATTAACTATTTAACGGACTAGATGTTTGCACGCAATTAAACTACAGTTTCAGACAGAGTACGGTTAGCTCGTACCGTAACATTCATGTTTTTATAGTGATGATCGTAATCCAACGCAAACTCTAACTTAGAGCGCCGTTTATTATTATTTTGAAAATTGTATTTACGCATCTGTACCAAAAATATATTAAGCCCCAAAAGGATTTTAACAATGCTTTTATTTGAATCAAAAGATGTTTCGCAATTAACAAAGGCCCTGATTCGAAAAGATACCAAAAGGTTGAAATGTCGGAATGAAAGCGTCAAGTCGTTCTTAAAGCGAACGGATTATTTCGAAAATGTAAACAATCGCACCAGCATCCCCAAAAGTCTATTTAGGGTGAATTAAGGAAAACGGAATTTTCTTCCACGACCTTAGATCGGAGCTTATTTGCGGTTATTCTCTTTGACCGTCGTTAAGTTCCTTTGGACGGCTTTTACGAGTTTGAGTGGCCAATTTAGCGAACAAAATCTGAACGATCAGAATTTTTGTTCTAATTAATAACTCCAAGGGGCTACGAGGGTAACCTTTTGCTTATTAAATAAAGCGGAATAATGAACAGTCGAGATGTTAATCTAATTGCAATTGCGTTTTATTCAGTTGTATTTTATAAGAGTTAAAGCGGCGGAATATTTTACATTGAAATTATATCGTGTGTGCTGAGTGCGCAGTATATAACTTAAAGAACGTGATTAAGCAATCCCTAACTGTATAAGTAGATAGGAATTCTCGCAGCAATCAAAAGTTAGGGGAGTTTTCTCGGGAAGGATTCCGCGCGGAATTCTTGAAGTGACAGTTTGATTAACCGAGCGGCGCACACGCTTTCCCCATTTTCGGATTTCTTGGCGTTTTGTAGCTATTACCTGTTTTAGTTGACTTTGGAATTTCTTGAGCTGCAGTTTTAACCTAACAATCCTTACAAATACGTTGCATTCACTACGCTATCTGAACGCAGACAAACTTATAAATCAGGGCGAGCTCGGAATTAACACTACAAGAGAAAATACATCCTAAAATTAATTATCCTTAACTGCTGGATCCTCTTTGCAAATTGATCGCGATTTGTTCACTTCGTTTGGCGTGTTTCTTTTTCTCTAAACTCAATTTACCGTCGTCCGGGCTCCAGTGAATCAACTAAAAGAGACTCATCGCGTTACGTGGCATTTACTGCTACAAATGAATTGCTTCACTTCTGCTTCTAAAAAGTGTTTTTATGTACCTCCGCGGCCACAAGTCCACCCAGCCCACTGTTATCATTCGTTTTCGGGGGAGGAAATTTAAATTAAATATTTGAGAGCGTTAATTTTGTCTCCTCATCGAGCGAACGCGACGCATTCTTTGTGAAGTAATTAAACTGAGTGGAAGGGTTTCAGACGGCAGTAGTTTGTTTGTTCGCTTGAAATTGCGTTTTCTATGAAGTGAATTTCTCTCGGTTGTCGCCAAGCGACGTTGGCTTTTTATTTGTTTTAAGTATAGATACGAGATATGAAATGTCAAGTATCTCAAGTGCATATTTATAAAGCGTAATGTCGAAGATGTATGTCAGACTATAGTACTAAAATCACTTTATAAACTCACTAACCTAATGATGTCACTCCGAACCTAAATAGTTGGTGAGTTATTTGGTAGATTCGTTCGTATAAATGTAGTTCCTGTTCCAATCAGAATGTTTACACCGGACAGCCAATAACAGAATGCAAATACGCAGTGGACAACGCGTCAGAGCGTACAGTGACCCGCTAACCATACAAAAATCTTTTATAGGCACATTGAAGTGAAAAGCGAGAGAACCAGACACTGAAACTGGAATTATACTATTATTACCTTTCCGTCTTTTACGGTTATTGTCTGGACTTGAGGGGGCAATACAAAGTAAGAAACCATAACAGTTCGGTCCTGTAAGTTGAGATAGATTTATGGTTTGGTACCTGAGAGAAAATCCTTACAAAGGTAATATTTTAAAGTGTGTTTATTACTTGATTCGAAATATTTCTAGGATTATCCTCTATTTTTTATTTTTCGATAGTTCTTCAAAATCCATTACTGAACACCGTTTCGGTTATGGTTATGTAAGTAAATGAATAATAGATTATTGCAAAAACAAAAAAACTTGTTTCATTTTTTCATTTCATTTTTTTTGTTTTGGCAAACAGAAGTCATTGTGAAAAGAAAAATGTTGCTGCTCATCTACCTGAGGAAAAATAGGATAGTCTCAATTGACAGAAATTACTGTATCAACAGACATCACACTAATAATATAACGGTGAAAGTTTGTGTGTTTATGTGTTTGTTACTTCTTCACGCACAAACGGATGAAATTTGGCACACAGATAGTTTATAACCAGGATTAATACATAAGATACTTTTATCCCGATATTCCCATGGGATTGATACTTATGCGAGTGAAACCGTGGGGCGCAGCTAGTGAAATAGCAAAGATTTAGCTTCTGCCCGCGGCTTCGTTCGCACGGACGTCGGAAATTATCCCACGGGAACGTGTTACCGGGACAAAAAGCCTATGTTCTTCATCAGTATGCCATCTATCTCCTTGCCAAATTTTATCGAAATCCGTTCAGTGGTTTAGGCGTAAAAAGGTAATATATACAGACAGAGTTACTCACGAATATATAATATTAATATAGATCCAGCAATAGATAATTTAATAAAATAGTCGGTAATGTATACATAAAAGATAACACAATTTAGTCTCGTATGTTTACCTGACAGCTTTGGTGATTGAAGGCTTTGTTTATCATTGTAATAATAAAAACCCTTTTATAAATTTTCAATGAACGTTGATGGATCGCTGCAAATATATACATACATTATACAACGGTTGATTTTATTTACTGACTTTTATATGGCGTTAGTTATTTAGCTTTAACTAACAATGTTTATAACATTTTTGAATACGAGGAGTTGTTATTAATATTATTGAGTTATTGTTTTTAGAAGCTAACATACAAGTAAATAGGTTTTGTGTTTCTTTATTTTACTAATGCTCGTTTTCACTAATACCAGGAAACATCTAAATTTTATTCTTTAACAAAAACCCACTGTTAAATTTTCAACGGCTGGCTCGGCGCCGGGAATTGAAAATCCAACTTGTAATTGTGGGGACTGTGTCTTACGTACCCATCCCTTGCATAGTTTTAAGAATGTAGTATTGTATAGAAGAGCTTATTGTAATAATTTTTAGAAAGTTTCATTTTGTGTTTTTCCCACGAATCACATCTGCAAGCGATTTAAGTAGTTATAGGTACTATTGTCTTTCATGATTCTTTACTTTTAGTTAAGGTTCTTCATTGTTCTTTTATGTTTAGTTGTCTTGTATTGTACCCATTTGCATTTCTCGTGTTTTATTATACTTTGTGTAAAATCGTTTCGCCGCTTCCTTTGTTTAGTGAACGGCAGATTTGGGAGAGTTTTGGTTCGGAGCTTCAGTCTGTGCTGAACTACGATCGTGCGAGGTCCTCTCTGACCCCCGATCATATTTTACTCGCCGAAGCTCGCCGTAATAGTTTACGGCGAGCTTCGTGTTTCTAGTAGTTTTATGTCTTCATGTAACATTATTTAATTTTACCTTTTCGTGTCAAGTGTAACTACTAGCTTTAGTTACTTGATATCTTAAATGAATTAAATCGTTACCTATTTACAAATTACTTCAGTGTATCACTCGCCCAACACGGTCACGAATTCCCACAGTGGTGACCCCGACGTGATCAAAGCTATCATATAGCGTGAGTTCGTGACAGTGCGTAAAGAGTTTCGCGAGTGCTAATTCAAAGTACGTGTTAAAATGGCGAGCGATCCAGCGGGAGTCACTAGCGGCGGATAGCGCGCATTCCCAGCCAGCCAGCTCCCACGGCTTCAACGGGTATCCTGACCACCAGCATGCAGCGACCGCGCATACCTGGTCATCACCCTCAGCCTCATCAGCAACCTCGGCACAGCACACTGCACTTTCGGCCGGTCAACAAGAAGAGCTCAATTCCTCTCCTGGTCGACGTAGCAGCCAGCCTCAACCCGGCGCTGTACCACATCCGACGCACTGGAGCATAACGCAGCGCCCGCGCCACCCCGACTCACTGGGGACATCTTCGCAGATAGTTCCGACTCACCGTGAACTATGCGGCAACCGGTTCCGACTCACTGGAACCTAAGTTGGCCTGACAAGCATATTCCTCGCCGTTCTGGTCGCTGTACCACATCCGACGCACTGGAGCATAACGCAGCGCCCGCGCCACCCCGACTTACTGGGGACATCTTCGCAGACAGTTCCGACTCACCGTGAACTATGCGGCAACCGGTTCCGACTCGCTGGAACCTAAGTTGGCCTGGCAAGCATATTCCTCGCCGTTCTGGTAGGCGAGTTAAATTTCCTGATTACTATCAGGCAGGTTTCGTGATCTTTATCACTGGTAGGGGGGTACTGTGGGGACTGTGTCTTACGTACCCATCCCTTGCATAGTTTTAAGAATGTAGTATTGTATAGAAGAGCTTATTGTAATAATTTTTAGAAAGTTTCATTTTGTGTTTTTCCCACGAATCACATCTGCAAGCGATTTAAGTAGTTATAGGTACTATTGTCTTTCATGATTCTTTACTTTTAGTTAAGGTTCTTCATTGTTCTTTTATGTTTAGTTGTCTTGTATTGTACCCATTTGCATTTCTCGTGTTTTATTATACTTTGTGTAAAATCGTTTCGCCGCTTCCTTTGTTTAGTGAACGGCAGATTTGGGAGAGTTTTGGTTCGGAGCTTCAGTCTGTGCTGAACTACGATCGTGCGAGGTCCTCTCTGACCCCCGATCATATTTTACTCGCCGAAGCTCGCCGTAATAGTTTACGGCGAGCTTCGTGTTTCTAGTAGTTTTATGTCTTCATGTAACATTATTTAATTTTACCTTTTCGTGTCAAGTGTAACTACTAGCTTTAGTTACTTGATATCTTAAATGAATTAAATCGTTACCTATTTACAAATTACTTCAGTGTATCACTCGCCCAACACGGTCACGAATTCCCACATAATAATATTTAGACATTTAGGTATTCCTTATTAGTGTTAGTAAAAACGGGTATAAGCCACCTTAAAGCGCATTAGGCTCTTGTTTCATCTTCATCATTTTAGCCGAAAGACGTCCACTGCTGGACATAGTCCTCCTCCACTTTGACCGGTTCTGTGCTTCTCACATCCAACGGGTTCCTCCTGCCTTCACAAGGACAACAAGACGTAGCGTTGGAAGGTGTCCCACAAGGTGAACCGACCACCTTGTGAAGGCCGCAGCAACCCTTTGATGGCTTTTGTTCAGTTTCAACAAAAATTGAATTTTATTCTATAATTGTTATGACTCTCATCCACACTCTGCAAGATTTATTACATGTTTGCATACATCGAAAACCTATTTTTAAATGACATATAGAATAATTAAAACAACTAGATGAGCGACCCGCCCTTGCATTGCACTGTTTACGACTTGACAAAACATTTTTTTATTTATTTTTTATTTATTTATTTATTAAAAATTACGTAAATAACACCTTGACAGCTATGACGCCAATGCGATGTTACTACCAAGATACACAATATGGATAAGTCTTCCACATGCATCGCACGCATCCGATGTTTTCCGGTGAAAACCGCATCAAAATCCGTTGCGTAGTTTAGAAGAACAACGTGGACACACAGACTGATATGAAAAGTGACTTTAATTTATAATACGTATATATGTAGATACAGAAGAAGATACACCCACAATGTAAACTCATTGATGTTTTACCATCATCACTCTCATAATAATCAAGCCATACGTAATTGTTCTCCTGAATATGAGCCTCAAAGTCATTTGGAGCGAACGTTCCTTCGGGTATAAAGGCTCGTACACACAGGCGCGACTTGTCGCGCGACGTGGCGCGTGGCGATTCTGCGATATTATCGCGCCGCAACACCTTTAACACAAGCGCGACGTGAATCGCGGCCGCGACGCTATTCGCTACTCGTCGCGCCTGTGTGAAGTGTCGCGCGCGTTTCCATAGAAATTGTTCTATGGATATATATCGCAGAATCGCGTCGCACTGTCGCGTCGCACCTGTGTGTACGAGCCTTAATGCTTTAATGAAGTCGGCGGATGTGCAATCACTGGGATGTTATTAGTTCACAGGTGGCTTCTGCTTCTATATGTGGCCGTATTATTTGCCGTTTTTAGTATTCATTATATAAGTTGTCTTATACAGACGCATATCAAGCTTCCCGAAACTGTCAAATTTTCCCAATCAATTTTGAACCTTATGCTTTAGTGATAAAGTGGAAAATCTATTAAAGATATTTGACAAGTTGTAGTAACTTGATGTGCGGGCTTCTGTACGTCATCCATCTATACTTTCATACCAATATTATAAATGCAAAAGTTACTCTGTCTCTTTATCGTTTTTTCTGTGTTTCTATTACCTTTTCATGCCTTAAAGGCTGAACGGATTTCGATGAAATTCGGCAGTCAGGTAAACTATGACCTGGGTTAGGACAAGATTTCATTGGATTTTTCATCTTGGCAGTACGTTTCCCTTGAGAAAAATTCCGACCTCCACGCAGGTAAAACCGCGAGCAAAAGCTAGTACTTACATAATAATTTGATGGAGCGCGTGGTCTGCTCATTAATCTTTCATTTAGGAAATAAGTTTAAAATTGAACTCACTAAATAAAACATCGTATATTTGCTCACAACAACTAAGTTAAATGCTCGTAATCTTCTCTCGTTCATTTTATTTCACACGAAGAGAAAAACCGAACATATTTTTTTCCGACAAACTAAACTTTAATACAAAATAGTTACACTGTCATCGGTTTTCAGATTCATGAACTGATCAGCATCAATTCCCAGTAGCATCACACTATCCATGCAAATGGAAATGGGCGTATGCACCTGTGCGGGCAGACAATAATTCCGGCAGTGATTTTGCGATCGGTGTGCGAATACGAACGGTTGATCCGGCCAGATAGGAGATTAATTTGTCTGAGTGCTGGCTCGAGCTAAATGTAGGTACACTTTTTTTTTCTTTTTTTGAAATGCATTGTGTCTACGGAAATATTTGTAAAACTGGTTCTGGAGAAAACTGTTGTCGGTTAGAAAATTGAGTGGTTGAGAAAATCAGGACATGCAACCTCATTGCGTAACACAGATTCAACCATAATCTGAATAATTTTAAACGATATTGCTAATCCATTGCTTCAATATCCGAAAACATTGTCTGCTCAACAACGTAAATAACGCAATGAATGTTGCTAAACTGTCAAAATTAAAGTCATTGCCACTGTTAGCGTGTTACGTAATGACCCCACAGGACCCTAGTCGAAACCGTTACTGTATCTTTATGAAAAAATACAGATTCAGTTTTTGTAAAGTTGACAGAAGTTTACAGAATCACTCTTAGCATAAATTCTAGGGAAAGTTATGTCTGCTACGCTGTAGTCGCTACGAACTTCGTAGCTCGTATTTGAGCTACGGTAATTTTACGTAATTTACCTATCCTAAGATACGAAATAATTTCACTAAACTATTGATATGCAAAAAACATTTTATCTCACTCTCACTCACAAGCGATAATACACAGCGCACAAAATATTGTAACTCAAATTTATCAGACGATTTCATCTATAATTGAAAACGGTAGTAAAACTAAATTCCAATAGTCAACGGGGCAGTAACTTTCTACGCTTTGGTGCGAGTCATTCGGATGCAAGACACGCACCGAAGATGATACGTGATAACACGAAAATCTCCCAATTGCTTACGTGTTCGAGCCGGCGGAGCCGGTGTGCTACAGTCACGGAGTAGTAGGCAAATGGAGTGATAAATCAGGTAACCGGGAGAAAATACATGTGCTCAAATATGAAGCATGACAAGTTTATTATATCTAGTTTATTTTGTATGATATGTTTTATGTAGGTACGCCCGACTAGTTTTAGTCTCGATTGGAATCGAATAACAACACGTAAACTATTCATAGCTAAAATTTGTGCATATTGCTGTGAAACTCTACAGTTAAAATTGTACCTATAAGTAGCAACATTACTGGAACTTTGTAGTCTTTCGATTAAATCATTTATATTTATAGAAAAATGTGGCATGAACAACCAATGACAGACGTTACTTTAGTAAAAAAAACATCGACATTATTTTGTCGATTGCGCATGGCGACGCGTCGCCACACAGTACACAAGACTGACTGTATATATACACCATCATATAGCGTGGCGACGCGTCGCCACGGCATGCGTCGCCACGCCAGAAATTTGTTTTACGTGCGGCTATAGATGTTTCACATCAAAAAATCATCGAGTAGAAATTAACAGTAAAATATATATGTGACCACTTCATTTAATACCCACTCCACGTAAAAAGTTCAGAGCTTGAGACCACCCGAGCATTGAATAACTCCTGGTTATAAATTAGGACGATCGTTTGATAAGTGAGTTCGCAACGTAACGCTTTTTGCTCGTGCTTTACGCAGGCAAGTAGACTTTATCGATGATTGAATTGATACATGTCGTGAATGCGTAATCGGATTGGGTCCCTGTGAGTTGGGTTAGAGAATAAATTTTCAGGTACGTTTTTGTATGACTGATTTGGTTCCGATTTTCATTTAAATATAACGCACTCAATATGTAGCTACAGCTGTAGAACAGCGCGATTTGGTATTTAATATAATGTGCCAGATTTCTGAAAAAATAATCGATGTATGATGTTTTGAAAGTTTGCTTGGAAAGGTTCTGTTTAAAAGTAAAGCCAAATGCGTTTAAAAGCTATAGTACTGATATACCTCGTACATAACCTTTTAACTGTCTTAGCGTCGTAATACACTGTATCATTACACCAGCGACACACAAGAGACACGGAATAATAATAACTCATTTCACTCCCCTACATTACAAGCTACATTAATTGTCTCCCCTACTATCAGTTGTCTTATCTGTAATGAATACTCACAGTGTACATGCAGCATTATTCTCTTGCTCACTGAGGGAGGCACGCCATTGGCTGCGATACATAGGTATGCGCCCATCTCGGAGCGTGTCACCTTCGTTAGATTGACTATTTCTCCTTCCAGGGAGGTTACTGTGGACAATAGAAATGACCTTAAAAAAATGACCTAAGTCAATTTAGTATAATTGGCTTCTAAACTCATTAGAACATTCAAAAAGAGTAACAAAAATATAAAAACGTAAAAAAACAAACATATTCCGTAGGACTTAATAGAAACGTACTTAAAGAAACACATACACATGTCACATAGTCATATTGTACATTCTTCTCACAAAATTTACATATTCTGACAGTTTCGTTTACCAGTCTTCCACAAACAAAACAAAACTGTGAATACGTGAATGATGATGATACACTAGGGGCTTTGAATGTTAATAAAACTCAAAAAAATCTAATTAAGCTATGCTAGTGTAGGTAGGTGAGTCATTAGTCACACTGTTCTTCTTAAGCTATCAAAAATAAAAGCCTGAAAATAAGTTTTCTTATCTCTTTGGAATAATAGACTCTTGCATAGCAGCTTACTTAACAAGAACTTAACAGCGACATAATGAGTTCAGTAATGATAACTTGACATTAATCATATAGGGGCTCATGGCTAAGTAATACACAGACCGCGGCAAGCATAGTCTATGCTATACTTGCCGCGGTCTGTCCGTGATTGGGTGACCATCTTTACATACCTCACCATGCCTCGGAAAGCGCGTTAAGTCGTTGGTCTCGGCTGTCATTCGTGAACTTTTGACAGTCGTTACGGGTCTTCGAAAGCTCGAAAGTCTGACATCAAGTTTTACCAAGAGGTATCGTATCACCCATAATAACTGAGATGTTGAGGTCAGATGGGCAGTCACTCCATGGAAAATACTGCTATTCAGCTGCATCCGATTAAATTAGAACCTAACCCCAACATAGTTGGGAAAAGGCTAGGCAGATGATGAATCACAAAACTTTACGTTATTGACACACACGTAGTTAGGAGACATTAAATATTTCTCAATCTCTCAGGCTGTTAATGGTTTCAGGATGAGCAAGTATAGCATTGCAACGTTAGAGTTAGTTTCAAACAAAACAGATTTAGAAGAAATCAGAGCATTTAGTTCAGTTCATTCAATCACTGAAGCCTGACTTGAAAATGAATGAGCCCGAATTACGTTCGTGAAGACGGCGAGTCGAAGATTGAATAAGCACCTTAGGTTACAATTAAACTTCGACCTGAGGAAGTAATTAAAGTAAATGCATCGGTATAATTAGAATACAACTGTAATAATAAGGAGTATAAAGGCTCCTGCAAACAGGCGCGACGCGCGATGAAATCGCGCGCGACACAAAGGCACCGCAAGTCGCGCAACGAGCGGTGCCTTTGTGTCGCGCGCAATTTATTTTTTGACCTAATAGAAATTGACAAAAAAAATAATACTTACTTCTATTTAGCTTTGATTGAATTTATCTATTACTAGCAGTGCCCCGCGGTTACACCCGCGTAAGTTTCGATCCAGTGGGAATATCGGGATAAAAACTATCCTATGTTTTTTCCCTGGACTCAAGCTATCTCTATACAAAATTTCATCTAAATCGGTTCAGCGGTTTAAGCGTGAAGAGGGAACAGACGGACAGACAGACAGACAGACACACTTTCGCATTTATAATATTAGTATGGATAGTAAAGTAATATAGTAAAAGTAAAGTATGGATAAAATTACCTTTAATCGTGTTTTAAATTAATTTAAAACACGATGTTGTTAACATTTGACGTTCTTTCTTAAGAAACTTTTAGGGCTATAAATAAAAACACAGATTTGTAAAATATTCCAAGAGCGTAAATTTTTCAGTCATAAAATTAAATTATAACTGAAAACTTAGTACACCTACTTAATTTTAATAAAATTTGTTGAAACGTGTCTAACACAGGAGAAGGTTAATACCTACCTACAACAAAAATCTGAAGAAAAAACCGATAGGTATGTAGGTATCTAACTCACACAAAAAATTTGGTATACGGTATCTACACCCAAACCGCACCTACGTACACACACCGAAATTGCCAAAGCAAAGACCCACGAAAACGGTTTTGAACACTATCTGTGGAAGTGCTTACATTACATTCCCCCAGTAACTGTTGGAAAACACTTGTGAACCGCCAAAAGTTGACGGGTTGTGTAAACAAGTGCCGTTAGTGGTTCGAACTCGAGCTGTTTTCCTGACACCTTGCTCGAATGGCGGCCAAGTACGTTTACAGCCATTATTCAAACAAGAGGATAAAAAGCTAGGGCAATATTTTCCGAAGGAGCTGTACACCGTTGATGGTTTAAAGTGTAGAGCTCTTGGTGGCGGGACGACGCTTCGTTAGCAAACAATGCGCGCACAGAGGCGGCCGTTGAGTCGCTTCGCTTCATTGTAGTTTTAATTTATTTGGAATGGGTCGGAAACAGCTTGTTGTGTATCAATTGCGGGTTGAAGTTGTAAAAAACGCCAGCAAAGCTAAGCCAGCAAAGCTTAGCTAGCAAAGGTTAGCATTGCAAAGTTTTGGAATTATGTAAATTTGTTTAAAAAAGTAATACGTCAATTGTTTGATAGTGAAATTAATCACATAAAAAACTTTTAAGCTGTAAGTATAGGTCAATTAAAATATAGCTCATTTCATGGAATGAATGTGGTACATAACAACTATTACTATAAAATAAAATAAAACACTAAAACATTTCGAAATAAGATTTCAAAGGGATAAAAATAAATCAATAATAATATAACTAGTTCGCACACTACTCCACAGATTGTTGTGCTGTCTTCGAAGCGGACCGTTGAATAAACTTGGCCTGTCGATGTGTCATAAGTCAAGTGACGCTTGAGCCCACGGACCCCTAGTGGTTTTGCCACAGACACACGAAATCTTTTAAAGAATCCTTTTAATAATCTTAAAAATAGTTTTCATTAAATTTTTTATTCTTTTTGGCTGGTTTGAATTAAGTGGATGAATCATTACGCAAATGAGACAAGATCATAAATATTTAATGAGAAAATTATAAAACGGCGCTTTTCACGATATTAAGAGAGACCTGAAATTAATCGGTTTTTAATTAATGAAGTGTTGCCTCAAAATTTCCCAATAAAATAACTGATAAAAGGAATTTCAATTTATTACGTTTCTGATTTGAAGTTAATTTCCAAGTTTTCTAATAATATTGGCAATAATCGCGTCGGTGCTAAACTCTACGGTAAAGGCGACAAAAGTCCAGTAGGTACTTTGGTAAAGTGTCCTCAAGTAAAATGGAAAACCAACATTTTCTCATCACTCCTTGTTCAAAAGTTATAATTTTAATTACGAATTCGAAACGTTCTGTACTGAGTGGGTAATTATTTATTTTGTATTAGGGTGGGTAAACCACCCTTCTAAGAGAAGTGTTTGAATATAATAAGCAGAAATACAGCACTTAATGGACTTTCTATTAATTGATGTGATCGCAAAGAAGTATTGTTTGAACCACACAAACGATTGTTATGAAATCGAACACCACCGCTGAACAACTTACTCGATAATTGGGATTAACAATTCTGGATATCGTAAAACGTAGTCGTGTCTGTTTCAAACTTTGTGGTGCTGATGAAAAGCGTCGAATGGAAGGATGGTGAAGTTAATTTGCATCAGTCTACGACTAAGTTTCCACCATTCATTCGCTTATCTGCATAATTTGGTGTTGAACATTAAACAAATAGGCACGCGACACGCCGTTGTCACCACGAACATGTTTTATGCGAAACAATAAAGGGCAAATTTTGAATAATACCCTATTGTTGGCGACGCTGTTTTCTGTCGCCGCTATCATTATTATAACCTACACAACATAGGACGTATTTCTCCTTATATTTACTGAAATATGATTGTCTCAAAGATTTTCAGATTTATATTCAGAACAAAGCGGACCGCTAATGTGTTTAACGATTATGAGATTCATAAAAATCTTCGTCCAAAACAATTCAAAGAAAGGTATCTAAAGGTAATGAAATAATATCAAAGGATTCTCAAAAACAAAAGGAATAGATTAAAGTGAAATAGATTTTTTGTTCCAATAGATAACGAAGTGAATTACTTAAAATGATGGTGTACAATCCCACGACACGCCAAAGCTATTAGTTACGTACATCGATGCAGCAATATCATATATCTTGGCAATATTAAATTCTTGCACTTAAATTTGATTTATATGGCTAAAGTTGCCCCTCAGTGGGAGATAACAAATTGGAAAGTGGTCGTGGTAGTCATTAAAAAACTATATTTGTCTGGGCCGGCCTCAAAGTTTCCTCGTTGGAATATTCGTGAAGAACCATAGGCCTGAGTAATGAATAGCTTGTATTGTTTTCCGTTCAGATTTATGGAGGTAACTTGTAACGGCTTCTTTAATTAGACTTCTTCACTCAAATTGATGATTGTTATTGATGTTAGTTAATTTAAAATTGGTTTAGGCGGGTTTCACCTCGCCACTTATTCAATTACCGATAATTTGGTAAGTTCGTGGCTTTTGTGTTCTGCTACCGTATTACTTCACTTTATAAATACAAATTGATTTTATTGCTTTCTTTTAAATTTTATTACTTTTCTAATATCTATCTTACAATTAAAAAAAAAATATATAATGCTGCTTTGGCAGATGCACATTTAAAAAACATTAACTAATCACAAAAACCTTTTTGCTGATTCATAGAATTTAAAACAGAACGGAATAGTTTTATTCGTTAAAATCAATTGCTAATAGTTGGCAATCCCTACAGCACCTGAATGCATGCATACATTGACACTAACTCCAACGTACATAATTGAAAAGGTCTAAGTGTGCTCTAATCTTAGCTGTAGTATTGAAGTGCTCGGCTCGTTGTGAAAGTCATTACCGGTAGTACTTTGTTAGCTTAATGAATTGACTGATGGCAGGAGGAGGTCTGAACAGTGGTAGGGTTAAGTGGGACCTGCTGATTAATCACCCTGTCAGTACAGTTTCCAATTGCCACTCGTCACGAATTCCCCTTGTGCTGGCATAATTTTTGTACTCACTTTCCCATAAAGCAATCCAATAGTATTTTATTGCAACGTTTGAATACGAATTCCAAAAATAAGCCGTTACGTTTTCAATTTCATAAATGGAATGGATATTCGGAATTTAGGCAACGGTCGATTAATTTTATTGCCATATCAAAAATAAAAGAGCATAAAGTGCATAAATATGTGTGTTGGTATTTGTTTTAATGTAAACTAATTCATAGTTTGAACTTTGTGGTTAATTTGGGGGCTCAGCGATAAGCCTTTATCCAGCTTTTATTTGACCGAGTGCAGAGATGAGTAGGTAAGTAATTATTCCCGGACCGTCTCGAGATTGTAATCCGGCGGGATTAGGAAGGGCGGTGTGAATGGTAATAGGAGTTCCTGAGGTGCTGCGGTGTGATTTACTGCTAAGATTCAATAGTGAATATTTTAAGCGGTGATTTATTTGTTAGTCGTTTCTTGAAGTTGTTGAAATCTTTCGACATGAACTGCAAAATGAGCTGCTTAGTATTTAGATATAAGTATTAACAATACTAGTTTTCTTTATCTCCAGAAGGCGAAATTTAACGCTAGTAAAAACTAAACTACTTACTTAATGTTTTTTTAAAACCAACAACTTTTTTTTAATTCTACGATTTATCAGGGCGAGCGAAGGGAGCCCTGCTATATCCCACAACCTGAGCATTTTGTGGTACACTTTACGGAAAAACTATTACGCCTATTGATTTGTGCTTTAACATAATAATTTCTATTTATATGTATGTAAAGAAAAATATAATTTTCTTTAATTTAAATTTTCCCGCGTAATCAAACGTCATAACGTCGGACCGTAACATGACAAAATAATATAAGTTATCTATGAAAATGATAACCTAAAAAGCATCTCGCCATCGTTGCGTGAAAACAATTTATGCATACCATTGTTAATTAATTACGTAGGATATTTTAGTAGTGATTTAGAAACTGACATTGTGATTGATAACATTAAATGTCGTTTCTTTTCTTACAGGTATGTAAGGTTTTATTACTAAACATAAACACTCATTTCATGTGAATCATAATAGTACAATGTAAAATAAACAAAATAAATCTTTTCTTACAGAGAAACTCAGTTGTGTTTGATTGACTGTGTCGTCTGAATCACAGAATAAAAGAAATATCTTATAAAACGACATTTATTGTCAGAAAATGGAAAAGTTAAAATTTACTTTTCAAGTAAAACCAACAATAGACGGAAAGTCAAACTTTATCGCCATAACCTCAATTGCCACAGAAGATGACAAAGTTTTCCTTTTTCCTGAAGAGCATCAAGCAGTACCGCTTCATAAACATATCCAAGCCTCGAAAACCTTCGTTACAATGAAAAACACATTAAAAAAAAGATACCAAACCAGAAATGTTTGGATAAAAACTACAAAGGATATATTACAAACATATGTTGATGAGGATGGAAACATGATTTTTCAGGACCAATTTCTAGAGGAAACTACTCAAGAACAATTGCCTAGTGCTAATCAAAAGTATTTAGAAGATCCTATTGTGAAAATATTGGAAAAATTAGTTGAAGGTCAACAAAACAAAGAAAAACAAAGTATAAAAAAGTTAGCCGACAGGTTTGTAATTGAAAAATTTGATGGAAAACATTCAAATGCATATCAGTGGATGGAAGTATTTGAAAAAGAATGTGCAAGGTTCGATATAGTAAAAGAGGAAGAAAAAATTGAAATCTTTAGATTATTTCTGGAGAAATCATGCACTGATTGGTATTCTTCTATGATGATCAAGTTGAGCTTACATTCCGAGTGGTCAGAATGGAAATCAAGTTTTTTGCAAACCTATGCCAATAAAGGTTGGACTACTAGCAACTATGCTTTATCTTTCAAGTATCAATCAGGATCTTTATTGGAATATGCAGTAAAAAAAGAAAAACTTTTACTAGAAGTCAGAAAAACAATCGATGAAGGGACCCTCATCGATATAATTGCTGCCGGCTTACCAGACTTTATAACAGATAGAATTAACAAAGAGGAAATAATACACACAAAGGACTTATTTAATGAACTTGGCAGATTAGAACATTTGGTCACAAGAAAAAAATATATAAAAAAAAAAGAAGATACTAAGCCGATTAAAGAAAAGTGTAATATTTGTGAAAAATTAAAAAAAGGTGTACGCTATCATTCCGAAGATTCCTGTTGGTTTAAAACAAAAATAAATACTGAAAAGGATAAAAAACAAATAAAACTCATCAACAATTCAGAATTGGAATGTGAATTGCAGTGTGAAGATCAAAAAAACTAATAGTGCCGCCATTGATCAAAGTGAAATTAGTACTCAACAAAAATGTTGAAGTATTTGGGATCTACGACTCGGGGTCTAATGTCTCATTGATAAACTCAAAGTTGTTAAAGATAAAAAATAAGGAAGCCGGTCTTTCCAACAATACTAATTTAAAAACGATTAATGGCGTTAAAAAGGCAAATGGAATAATCACACTTGATGTAGCCATTTTTGATATGGAAAAAAAAATGAATGTTTTTGTAATAGACAAAGAAAATTTCGATTACGATTTCTTAGTGGGACTAGATTTTATAAAAGAGTTTTATCTAGTTCAAAATGAAAAGCTAGAAATTAATCAGAAAATACCTATACAAAGAAGTGAAATAGTTTCTAAGGAGAAAAATAAAACAGATATACATTCTAAGGAAATAAAATCTGACAATTTAGTAAACTTCAATGAAGACTTAAATGGAGAAAACTTCAAAATTTGTATAAATCATCTAGACTATCAAAAACAGGCAGTGATTGATGAATTAATATCGAAAAATAAATTTGTGTTTGCAAAGGACAAATATGATATTGGAAAAGTAACAGATTATGAAGCACACATTGATCTACTAATAGAAAAATATTGTAGTAAAAGACCATATCGTTGCACAATGGAAGACAAAAAAGAGATTGAAAACCAGATTGCAAAATTATTGGAAAAAAATATAATAGAAGAATCATATAGCCCATTCGCAGCACCAGTCACATTAGCATACAAAAGAGATGAAAATAAAAAATCAAGATTATGCATAGATTTTCGAGACCTAAATAAAATAGTTGTACCTCAATCACAGCCATTCCCTCTTATTGAGGACCTAATAGTAAAAACAAGAGATTGCAAGTTTTTCTCAACATTGGACCTAAATTCTGCGTTTTGGTCTATACCTTTGCGTATCACAGATAGACCCAAAACTGCATTTGTGACACAAGAGGGACATTATCAATGGACCATTTTACCATTTGGCTTAAAAACCTCCCCGGCTATATTTCAGAGAATAATGTGTAATATAATAAGGAAGCACAAGCTCGGACAGTTCACAGTATGTTTCATCGATGACATTTTGTTATTTTCAACATCTTTCTCGGATCATGTCAGACATCTGAAACAACTATTTCAAGCAATTAAAAGCGAAGGCCTTAAACTGAAATTCTCTAAATGCACGTTTGCAGCAGACACAGTTAAATACTTGGGTCATGTAATACAGAATAATTCTGTCAGACCGCTGAAAGACAACTTAATATCAATAAAAAATTTCCCGACTCCAAAAACTCAAAAAAATGTGAGACAATTCTTGGGAAAAATAAACTTTTATCATAAGTATGTGCCAAATATAGCAATAACATTGGAACCATTACATAACCTTTTGAGAAAAGGACAAAACTTTAACTGGACTGAAGCATGCCAAGAGTCGTTTGATAAAATGAAACAAATATTATGTTCTCAACCGATATTAACAATATTTGATCCAAATCTACCTATTCACATATACACAGATGCTAGTATACTAGGAGTAGGAGCAGTCCTAAAACAGCCACAAGAAGACAACGAAGAAAAACCAGTGGCATACTTTTCAAAAAAATTGAATGAAGTGCAAAAAAGGAAGAAAGCCATATATTTGGAATGCCTGGCAATTAAAGAATGTGTAAAGTATTGGCAGCATCTGTTAATAGGTAGGAAATTTATTGTCTATTCAGATCACAAGCCATTGGAGAATATGAACATAAGGTCTAGAACAGATGAAGAATTAGGCGATCTAACATACTACTTATCCCAATATGATTTCCAAATTAAATATTCTCCAGGAAGATACAACATCGAAGCTGATTGCCTAAGCAGGAACCCAGTCCTTGAACCAAATGAAAACCTAGAGGAACAATTGAAAGTGGTAAACACAATAACACTGGAAGATATCTTAAGCGATCAAGTTAATAATGAATATATACAGTGCAGAAAAGACAAGCTACTAAGAAAAAACAATGTTTACTACAAGAAAGTTAAGAAAAAAGAAAAAGTAATTATATCAGAGAAATTCTCCATAGAATTCATGAAAAGGGTACATACAGATCTAAGTCACATAGGAATTAAACAGATGCAAAGAATGATTAGCTCAGTGTATACAGCAGAAAACATGACGAAGAACATAAAAAGAATCTGCGAGAGCTGCATAGTATGTTTAAAGAATAAATCAAGAGGACAAAATAAATATGGATTGATGTCCCACTTGGGTCCCGCCACAAAACCTTTTCAGATATGCTCTATTGATACCATTGGAGGCTTCGGAGGTTCCAGATCAACGAAGAGATATTTACACCTGCTATCAGATCATTTCACTAGGTACGCATATATTTTGACGTCAAGTACTCAAAATGCAAATGATTTCATCAAACTGATAAAAAACTGTGCAGAAACTGATGACATTGACTTGATACTCTCAGACCAATACCCAGGTATCAATTCTAAGGAATTCAAGAGATTTTTGGATGAAAAGAATATTCCAATAATTTTTACAGCAGTAAACTCTCCTTTCTCAAATGGCTTAAACGAGAGACTGAACCAAACATTGGTCAATAAAATCAGGTGCAAGATAAATGAACAGGACACAAATGTAGCATGGACAACTATAGCACACAACTGTGTAAAAAAATACAATGAAACGGAACACACTGTTACTGGATATGCTCCAAAGTACCTACTTTATGGCACAGATGTTACAATCTTGCCAAATGAGCTGAAACAGAAGAAAACCGAATATGATTTAATTCAGGCTAGGAAGACAGCTCTGGAAAATACAATCAGATCACATAATTACAACAAGACAATTTACGATAAAAACGAAGACATATAGACTTTAAAGTTGGTGATTCCGTTTTTGTGGAGCATGGAAACAAACTGAATAGGAAAAAGCTCGATGAATTGAAACTCGGACCCTACAAAATTATAGAGAAAATATCAAACTCAATTTACAAGATAAACACTGACCATAAGAAATCAGAGTCAAACTTTTTCCACATCTCGAAACTGACACCAGCTCCTGCCTGCACTTGAAGAGTATGCATGAGCAGATACATTGTTATCTTCTCCGGTAGGGGAGATGTAAAGAAAAATATAATTTTCTTTAATTTAAATTTTCCCGCGTAATCAAACGTCATAACGTCGGACCGTAACATGACAAAATAATATAAGTTATCTATGAAAAAGATAACCTAAAAAGCATCTCGCCATCGTTGCGTGAAAACAATTTATGCATACCATTGTTAATTAATTACGTAGGATATTTTAGTAGTGATTTAGAAACTGACATTGTGATTGATAACATTAAATGTCGTTTCTTTTCTTACAGGTATGTAAGGTTTTATTACTAAACATAAACACTCATTTCATGTGAATCATAATAGTACAATGTAAAATAAACAAAATAAATCTTTTCTTACAGAGAAACTCAGTTGTGTTTGATTGACTGTGTCGTCTGAATCACAGAATAAAAGAAATATCTTATATGTAGATGTGTTATCAGTAAAAAAAATAATAATTTAAATTACGAAAAAAAAAAAATTAAAAAAAAACTGCCTTAAAGATTATTACCACGCAGAAAAACGACGCGAGCCCTCACAAAGCTCTGCTTTTAGATAGTTTATTTAAGCCTGCGGGGTAGTTGCGTAATACACTAACAGTAGCAATGGCTTCCATTTTGATAGTACAACAACATTCATTGCGTAATTTACGTTGTTGAGCAGACATATATTTTTCGAACATATGAAGCGATGTATTAGCAATATTTTTCTTCAAAATAATTCAGATTATGGTTGAAACTGTGTAACACAATAAGGGAGCTGTTCGAAAACGTTCCTTTGTATTCTAATAAAAAATTTAAACTTTAAAACGTTTAGTAAGTAAACTCAGGTATAACTTCGGCTTCCGTCATCATATTTGCAAGTAGGTAATGCTTCTAAAACTAATGTGCTTAACGACATTTTGAGCTGGAATAGTTTAGAGGTGGATAATACAGAAACTGGGTTAGGTTAAGCTTTGCCTAGCTCTGCTCCATAGTTTGAGGAGGGTCGACCTCGTCCAACTTATATGAACCTTTGAACTCAGCCTGCATTTTCATGCATTATTATAGTTTTAATCGAAATATAAATAGCAGGACCGCTTTTCTAACGCCTGGCTGGAAAACAGTTTAAAAAAAGACTGTTTTTTCACGTAGCAATTTGGAAACAGGTGTGGTTTTGCAACAGTGAACGGGTTTTACCATTTTTAGAAATTGTTACGGTCCTTTTTTATACAAGCAGATTATTTTAATCGAAATAGGTTTTACGGTCTTTTAGGCATGATTTTTTATGGAAGAGATATTTTTTGTTTGTTTATAGTTAACGATTATTATTGAGCAATAAAACATGATTATCATCTACACTTTTATTAGTAAAGTTAAGAAAAAAGAAGCAGCCAAGTGTGCGTCGGAAATACGGTTCTGTCCCACCGCACAACATAAAACACTACATATTTTTTAAGATCGAGCAAAATATGCCGGAAAATAGTAGATTGTGCAACTAGTGCATAAAAGAAGCCATTTTACCCCAAGACGTTTATATCCACCCGAGACGTAGGCAAGGGTGGATAGTTAAGTCCAGAGGTAAAATGGCTCGTTTATGCCCGAGTTATAACACTCTGCTTTGCTCTTCGATTGCGAGAAAATAAAACAGGCATAAAGTATAATAACAGTATTTTCACTGTTCAAAAATGTTGTAAAATTGAAGAAGAGAATAGCTAACTCCCGCCACGAACTTTTTAAAAGTTTTTTTTTTAATTTTCAACATGTGCCATTCGACTTGGGTACTTCATACTGCCAAGTCATAAAAACGTTTCTTTGCGTTTTTAAATAATAAATGACAACTATTTTATCTGGTTTTATTAAATTAATGATAGAAAACACGGAAGTGTAAAATGAAAATGAATATAAATGAAAGCAAATGAAATAAAATAACGTTTTCACTTCACTGCTCATGCTCTAAAAGTTCGTCTTTATATTGTGCGTAGGGCGACATGTAGTCACTTTTTATGATCTAGTGCATAAAGTATATTTTTGATATAAATTAAAGTAAATAAAATAAAATAACGACTTTAATCTGCGGCGTTTTATTGTGCGTGTGGCTGTTGGGCCTGATTAACTTAGTCTTAGAAAAAAAAATACTTTATGCACTAGAACATAAACAGCAATTTTATGTCGCCTACACACAATATAAAGACGAACTTTTAGAGCATGAGAAGTGAAAAATATATTTCTTGTATGGTTACCTTTAATTTGAACTTTATTTCTATTATTATAGCGGCCATAATAGTACACATTATGTGAAAATGTCAAGTGTCTGCCTATTATTTTAGTTCAAAAGATTTATATGACATACGTACGTATAGACAGCGGAGCCTTCGTGATCAATAGGGTCCCGTTGACACTCTTTGGGTACAGAACCCTAAAAATGCTTGACATTTAGTTTGTTCTATAAATCAGGGATGTTAGGGAGCTCCGTAACCGTAACCGAAACTATCGGATATCCGATATAAAAAATTATCCGTAACCGTAACCGAATCCGAAATAAAAGTTTCGGATAATATCGGATAGGGGCGGAGCCTAATTTAGACACAAGATAAAGATAGCTATGATTGTTATGTTAAACTTAAATCATAGTAAATAAATATGTGCAATGTGCATTCTAAATTTAAATCTAATTTTAATATTTTCTTTGAATACGAAATTACTAAATAAGTATAAGTCATAATTTTATTATTACATTTTCATTTTAGATAGATTAGATAACACTCAACATTTATTTATAATCATTTTTAATTTAAATAGCTGTAATAACTCACAGACTGATTGTAATTCCTACCAAATAGTTACATATAAATAAAACTATTTTACTAACTATTTGTATTGTACTTTTGAAATTCCAAAAAAAATTAATAACCATAACCGAAATTATCCGAAACTAACGGATAATCCGAAATAATTTCATATCCGTATCCGTATCCGAATCCGGTATAATAATCATTCCTATATCCGTAATTAATCCGTATCCGAAATTTCATATCCATAACATCCCTACTATAAATACCAGATCCAAAAATCTTTTAAATGATTACAGTAAAACTTTGCCAATCTATTTTAATTAAAATTAACTGCAATCGGAACGTCAGCCCGCTCTCTTGGTGTGAGTTTAACGATAGATTAGTTAGGAGTTATCGTGTTAAGAGGCCTTAAGTTGCCTTATAGTAGTAAATGATATGCTTATTGCACGCGAACACCCGTGACCGTAGCAGAACGTAAATTTCGCTTGATTTTACTAACAAAATGGGTGTTAAAATGAGATGATTATTTTCTTTTTGCTCTTATGCACACATTGCTGTAACGTAGGCATTTCTCGTGTTACGTAGATTGTTTCCTCTTTAGTAAAATGACGCTAGCAATTTTCCTGGGTCGTGGGTGCGTTTCCAAACATGAATATCTCTTACACTAACACACAGACCCAGAACAAGTACATTTAGGAGTGAAACCTTTTTTGCCTCTTTTGTGTGTGTCGATAACAATTGTGTCAGCTCAGAACTCAGCTTCGAGTATGTAAGTATAACTGTACCAGTAGCATTTTAAGCTAGGGTGATTCCTTCAAAGTTGCTAGCGATAAATAAAATTTCTTAAGTTTTTTAAATTAAATTTTAATTTAAATTTTCACGAACATCAATCATCATTTTTTGTTAGTACAATTTCGTGAGAAATATTGAAGATTATAATTTAGTCATTATTTTGTCATTATTTCCCCGAAATGAATTTTGATTCACATACAACGTAAAACAGCGATGCCATTTCCAAAAAAACCGAAGAAATTTAAAATTTCATGGGCTACATTAACAGAGAAATAATTATAATAATCATGAAGTAATAATATGTAAACAGGAATCGTGCGGAGCGGAACATTTACACACTATTAATTTTAGTCCTCTGTGTCAATCGTACCTTCATTGCGTGTTTGTCAAAGTAATAGAATAATCATAGCTTAATAATCGGTCAAAAGTTCAAACGTGATGACAGTTTAATTTATTTACATTCAGCGATTTGGTAACGAAAATTAATTGGTACAAATGTGTTGACAACAACACTCGCTGATGTTATAATGTTATTTAATTAATTGGATTGGAATAGAATCAAACGATTTTAAACTATGCAATAATGGTTGAGCAAACAAGCATTTTCTGCTTGTTTGCTCAACCATTATTGCATAGTTTTATATAATTAATAGGTTGGTTTATAACATACATACTTACAGCAGTATTGTCAAATAGAACTGTTGAAAATTCCGCTGAAATGTCCCAACTATCAACTTTGCGAATATTTTAATTAATGTTTTTATTAGTACAAACTATTTACACTAGATACTAAATTAAATGACTAACTAACTTACTATACAAATAAAAACAAAAATAAAGGACAAATCAGGCGTCAAAGTACTCGTCCGCATCGCTGTCATCCGGAAAAGTGCCCAGAAGACTGGCAGCATTGCCACGTTGAATGGTTATGTTTTTTATATGAATATGTTTTAGGCGAAACATTTAGATAAAATTAACATAATTCTACAGTTCTAGCCTAACCTAACCCATTTCGTAGGGGGCGCTTAGTTACTGTAACCAACTTTCAAAAAGTTATCTCTGTAATTTATTAAAAAGGCATCGTTAGAAGACCAAACAATAAATAAATGGCGAGCATGGTAAGAAGATCAATTTCTAAAAGGATCAATAAAATATTTCATAAATACTGTTGAAAGTTGAAAAAAAAATTAAGGTATGGGTGTGGCTAGTGACAACTACAAGTCTCTCTTTACATATATTATGATTACATATTTTATTACAAATATATATATTATATATTTATATATATTTGTAATAAAATATACAATTATGACATTGTTTATTTATATAATACATATATAAATTATTAATATAATAATAATAACAGTCACAATAATTAAAAAAAAAATACTATAATTCCATATTACTACATTATTATGATAACTTTACATTTTAAACCTGCACTATTGAGAATCAAACCGTAGATTTCATGGGTGTTTGGTGCTAATAGACTAGAGCAAGTTCTCGTATAAGTTACCGACACGCTTAGCGATGAATTAAACTCAGCCCCAGAGTTTCTACGCAACGCCGATATATGTGTGTGTCAATGCTCCGAGCCATATTTAATGGTAACATATTGAATTTATAGATTACAACGGAGCTAGCTGTATTGAGTTACTATAGTCTATTAACGTCTGGCTTCAATATCCTATCGAACCGTTGAGACGTATCGTAGTGCCTCTACAATAATGAATTGAGAGGCTCAATGATGGTGCATTATTCTAAGGTTGCAAGTGACCTATGTACATATTCTTGTCTAATTTTGGTAATGTCTTCATCTGTCTAGCCTTTTTTTTTTTGAGTATAAGAAATCATGAAATGACCCCTCCCGCTCTGGGTGGAGCGGAAGGGAGTGTCAGACTCTTACTGACTAAAACCCACCCGTGTTCCTTCCTTAGCCCTTTATGTTCCGAGTCAGCGGTAACCCTTTCGGACAATCCCGCTGACCCGGCAGGCTTCGGCCCTGACGGGCCCCTTAAATTGCTGCTGAGATCTTGATTAGGTAATTTGGTTTTTACTGACTGCACTTACGTAACCGAAATCTGTGTTCGCTAATACCCTGACACCCTGGATTAACATATAGGAATGTTTTCCTCTTTTTTCTCCTACCGCTTTCCCTTAAATTTTACGTATTAGTCCTTAAATGTCGCCGATTTGTGAGCTACACGCATTTGCCTCGCCCTTTCGGTCGCGACTCTCAAGATCTATGCGTCACTCGTCCCCGTAAATTGTTCGTGATTCCGCAAAGTGTTTAAAGGATCTCTAACACCATCAGATCATGTTGCTCATGTAAGATGGTCGTGAAGTGACGCGGCTTTTTGTCCCTTTTAATTTTTTATAATTTTATGATGGTAAATGTGCATATTTTGATATGAAAAGTGGGATATAAAAGTTGGGACACGTACCTTTCATCTTTCCTTGAGGTCCTCCTCTTGAAATGATGTCTCCTCCGTCTTCTCTACGCCACACAATTTTGGGAGGAGGGTAGCCTCTGGCTTTGCAGACCAGCTTGGCTGACCCTCCTTCTGGTACCATCATGTCTCCTGACGTCTCTTCATAGATTATGTCTGGAGGGATTACTACTTCCAGAAATGCTGTCTGAAATATGAAAAATAAAATTAAATTGTGCCGTGAAAAATGTATTGAAAATTATTGTTGTGGGGTACAAAGAGTAGCAACTTTACTCTTTTATGATAATTTTGTCACAAGTTTCCCTTGTAGTAATGAATAAATAATATAAATAAATAATAATAAACAAACTTATTACAACATTTATGTTAATTTAAAAATTGCGTGTTTTTACACTCGCATGCATCGTTATTCTGATTATAGCGTCAATGCTCTTTCGGAGAAATGACAACATTATACGGGCGAGCCGATAAGGCCTGCATTCATGAATCGCTACAAGAGTCGTTCCGAAAAACAACCTGCAGTTCTCGTTAAAGTAACACAGTACAAATATCAGAAGTAGCAAAAAGCACAAATTCAACGAAATGCATGCTCAGGAATAAATCGTGGGAAAGTAACATTTTAATGGTTTAAAATTAGCAGCACTTTACCTGCATTTTCATTGGGTCAGTGTTAACTTGGCACATATATTGTCCTCTGTCCTCCCGCTTCACCCCCCTAATGTTGAGCGTCCACGTGTTGTAGTCGTTATGCGTGACGCTCAGCCGCGCGTTGTTCGTGATCACGTGCTCGTGGATCGCCAGAATCGCCTTCGTGTCCGCTTTGATCCACGCTACCTACCCCGCGAACAATTAGCGCGAACAGATGTCAGCCAAATTGTACGCCCAAAGTGTGCATGGAGGAAAGAACATTGTAAGTACAACGAAAAATAAAAATGAACACAAACGCCGCATTCCTGTCACGATTATCTGTTACACGTATGATTTTTTGTTTGTAAACGATGAAGACTTTCAACGAACAAGTCTAATTACAAGCGAATGCTTCCCAAGAGGCAGTCACGACAACGATCCTCGAGCCGGCAACACTATCTTGTTGCGAGCGCCGCGCAAAATGCTCTCGGAATTTTTAATTACATTTTCGTCTGGTCGCCGGCATGAGGCGGGCTGCGGGCGCACTGAAAACGCCCTCGTTTCACCCGCTTTACCAAAAGCGTCGACATCGCAATAGAAGCTAATTTCCTGCATAGCGCGTAACAAAAAAAATACGAACAGAAATACGGCGTTTGTACTCGTCTACGATACGCGTCGCCCTCGGTATTATAACTTTATTATTGAAAATATTATTTGGAGCGATGTTTTTTTCGTAATTCGTGCCGAATGTGAGCGTAAGTACCTCAATTCAATGTTCCCATTGAAAGAGTTATATGGGGTATCAGGGTATCAGCCTTTTCATGTATCTGCCCGAGTTGGCAGTGGAAATATTTTTCACAAAATGGGGATGCTTAAGGCTAGCTTTTCGTTTGTTATAAATTGTTCGAAACATATTACTTTTACATATAAATACGTAACGTAAGTGAATAGAGAAAGTGCAAGAAGAAGTGCACTAATAGAGGTGCGACTTAGAAAGTGTTCTACAATTGTATAGTGCTTGTGCAACTCTAATTAGTCACTAATTAGGTGCCTAGGAACTACAATCAGAACAAATATAACTAAAACATCGGAGTGCTTGAACACAATAAATGTTTTGTAGCAACAGCTTTACAATTCTCGCATTTTGCTTTATCTTCAATATTGTAATGAGCGAAGAAAGGATTGCAGAGCTGTTGAGCGATGTAATTTCAGCTTGAAAACGCTTTAGAAATTGCATCGCGTAAACACACAATAAATAAAGGGGTATAAAACAAGATATATTTACCAAATTTTGAACTCATCCATACCAGCGGTGCATATCGAAGATGTGTTTAAAATCTTTTGATTATTTGTGTGTCATGTATTGATATTGTATTTGTGTTGTTTGAATCTGATACAATTAATGCTGTATTAAGAGCCAAATCATTGATAGATTTTAGGTGTCTTTGTATAATCTGTAATTTACTTACTAATTCTGTTTGCGTTGTTTAAATTAACGGCACGGTACCAATTATAAAGTTCCAGTCTATATACATAATTTATATATTTACCTATATTCATTTCTGTCATGCGAACCGCAGCTTATAGACGCAACTACATAATATGTTGCTCTTTTTCATGTTCAGAGGAACAACTCAATTGGTGGTTATTCCTTATACAGCCTCGTGTTAATACGATTCTCATCCCGATCCCCACGTGGGATTTGTTGAGAAACACATGCGGAGATGTTATTAGTCTTGTATAATTACTTACGCGGGATCGATACAGAAAGCAAGTATGTATGTATCGATAGTCGTGTAGAATCGAGTGACCTGAGCTAACGGCCCCAGTGAGACTATTATCGAATCTTGTTTCTCGTAGAGGAAAGATTCGCGATTAAGTGTTTGTGCGCACCCGCGCACGACAAAACACGTTAGACATAACAACCAAAACCTCGTGCAATAAACCCTTATTGCACGAGGTTTTGGTGTTATGTCTAAGGTGTTCTGTTTTTGTTAAATATTCCAGTACATTTGCCTATAGGTCATTTAATAATTACTTGCGTTGGAAACTTGGAATACATCTTATTGTTTTTTTTTTTGCAAAATTTATCGAGTGTGTGCTAAGAAAATATCTTAAATTTGCCAAAAATAAATAAACATGTACAGTTTTATATCAGCCCATCGAATTTATTTAAGCCACGACATTGTCGTATACGATACAGTAACGTATATCATAATGATAGTGTAGTAGATTAACTCCCGGGACAGTTTGAGAGCACCGCCTCTCGAAATGATTGAACGGGGACCGAGGGGGTTTGTCCCGGCTTTATTTTAATTTCCTAAAGTGACTGTTTTGCAACGTAAATTCCTTGGACTAAAGTGATCCCATCATAGTGGGGTGCGGTTTTTGTTCCGACAATGATTGACTAACTGTCCGACGTGCATCGCTTAATTAAATTATCTTTTGAACTAAAAGGTCGCGTAAAGTGCATTTGGTATAAAAAGCATGCTCAAAACTGTGTTCCAAAATAAACGGAATTGTGCATTAGTGTTTAAAACCCAAGAATAGTTCTCGAAACGTTCGTTCACTGTTGCATAAATCACTGTTTTTATCACATTCTTGGATCTTAGTTTCTATGTGCAAGTGTTAGTGTCTAATGCAGTTGTGCACAGTGTGCCAACACTACGTCTATGTGGACAAACTTATAGTAGATTTGTGCAAATATAGTACCGGTGTAACTCTACTCTAGGATAGAGAGAGGTTCTATAAATTGGTGCTGTGAGTCTCGAAGAGTGCTGAAGAAAGTGCATTGAAGGTAGTGTGCTAAGAAGTGTGGAAGTGGTGCAAAGTCTATTTCTTGAGATCTATAATTTTTTATTTCAGTAACGTGGTCTCTTGATTCTAAAATATTGAGTGTTTTAGAGTAAACATCAACAGCTATTTAATGATTGTTTATGTCTAGTACAAAAGTAAGAGTTAGTTTAGAAACAAATGTAAAAAAGGGATGGAGAACAGTCTACTTACAGTTGTCAAGACAACTTTATACAAAAAAAAAAAACTCCATGAGGAGAATCTAGTGAGATTAAAAACATGCCTCTGATTCATAAGTAGTAGAGAATTAAAGACAGGAAATGAAAACATCAGTTACGATATTACAGGAAAAAAATCTGATTGGAAAACGGAATCCGTACAAAACAACAAAGAATGGAATTTTCCGAAAACGTTTAAGAAGTTTTAGTAGTTATAAATTATAGATCTCATAGTACAAGTGCTGTGACAGTGCTCCACTAGGGTTAGCTGTAATGAGTCAGTTTGATACACACCCTGGCTGTGGCGGAGTCGCCACTCACCCTGTAACCGCCCAGGTTATTCACCACGCAGGTAAACATCGCGTCCCTCCCCTGTGCGATGGTCACGTTCTCCAAGGGATATAGGAAGTCCGGCTCCAGACCTAACGCTGAAACGAAAAGAAAAAATATGATTACTTTATTACTCTTGTGGCTAAATTTAAGGGTAAGAAACGCTTGCCGAGTTCGGTCGGTGGATGGGTGACCGTCCATTACATACCAAGACCCTCCGTGACTCGGAAATCACGTTAAGCTTTTTGGTCCCGACTGTCATTCGTAGATCTTCGACAGTCGTTACGGGTAGTCGAATCACCAGCTAGGTACGCCAACCCTACAATAAATAATATAGTATCCTGCTGAGGCCTAAATATTATTTATTAAAAAAAAATAGTACGCGATAGTATTATATACGTATTTTCTTTTCAATTCAAAATAAAACAATACCGGGCAATTTTCAATTCAAAATGAAACAATATAGGGCCGGCAAGTATTAATCTCATAAAAGCTGAATTAATGGTATTTTGTAACCTTTATTTAGAGTGTGATAATAGATATGAGACGTTTAAAAAATAAAAACCAATTATTAAAGGTTCAAAGTAGAAAAAAGTGTGCATTTAAAAATACTACCTGTATTATTTTTTCGCCATGTAAATCATGTAATGTTTGCCAGTCTTATAGGCAATGGCTTCAAAAATACTATATTTGCTGTATCTGGTAAGACCGGAAGCCGACCTCAACTTGGGAAAAGGCTAGGCAGATTACTTTATTATTCTCATGGCCCGTGAATTGATGAACAACTCAATTAGCGAGATTGGTCTATTTTTCATGGGAAATGAAGTCCTAAATTATAATCGGATTGGTATATTTCGCATTGGTGTTGTTCATAACATTTTCGTCAGGTAAATAAGCACGTGTTTTTATCGTTCTTTTACTCTTACCGTAAGTGTTCATAGATTTCTTTAAAAAAAAACGCTGCAAATTTATTTCTAATTAGCTATTACATATATTATAGCGTAATCTGAAATGAGCTTTAAAAAGCACAACAATATCGCTCGCCACACATTTATTTAGAACACGTTCACACTTTGCTATACTAAATATTATTTAAATGTATGGCGAGCGATATTGTTGTGATATGAACTATATGCTATTATATTATAGCGTAGTCTGAAATGAGCTTAAATGTTTGAAAAACTGTTTTCAATTTTTAATAGGCTTACAAAGTAACAGCTAGTTTTGCGTTGTATAGGTACCTACCTCAACATATAAATATCTAGTATCGATACTGTTAGAAAATATACGTAGAGGTAAGATGCTGATTGCATAATATAAGTATAAAAAATATGATACATACATATATGCAATTTGCAGTCTCGTGAAACTAAACAGATATTGTTTAAAATAGTTTGTGGAAATATGTATAGTAAAAAGTAAAATAAATACTGGAGAAAGCTTTGTTTGATGAATACTTTTCAACTTACGAGTAAGTTTGATTTTAAATAAACAATATTATAAACTCAGTTTTTTCGTTTCAAATTAAATGGTCTATATAATTATGATCAATTAGTGTCATCTTTTTTTATAAATATACACGTATATATAATTATATAAGGGACCAACTACGGACCGCCTGTGCTATGGGGGACCCACAGCACAGCGCTAAAACTCACACATGTACAGAAAATTCAGTTACTTGAGCTTAGCTATAATGCTAAATCGAAAAAGGACTTGGTAGCAATATTTTTCAGATTTTAAATTCGTTCGCCATGGTTGAATTCTCGGTAGTCTCAAAGCAAATAGGAATGCCGTTTTTATAGGAAAAGAAAGTTATAAGCTCCCGCAGTCGAGCCGTTTCTCCTGAGATTAAGCTAACCTAGGATTTACAATGCTGGTTTTCTAGTGGGTTGCTTTAGTACATTATTTCCTAGAATCTAACTTTTATGTGGTAGCTAATAAAATAGACTGGTGAATTTCGGTTTAGGGTGATTTCAATGCTCTTTTAAATTTGTTCATGCTGACGTAGTCTTTGGTGTTAATTTTTTTTTCGTATTATTAGTACCCGGCGATAAATATTGCACATCGACCTTTTTACACAAAACCATTTTATACAAAGAATAAAAATAATTATCAAAAGAAGCAAATCATATTTGTTTTAACAGCTCCTAATAGATACCGGACTGTTTGTATTTCGTGCGACAGAGATAACGCTCTACGAAGCCGAAATTAGCCGATTGTCTCTTTCCAAAGGTCGATGTGCAATATTTATCGCCGGGTACTGTACGTGCGTGACTCGCACTGTGTAAACTGCCGTTTTAGTACTTGTAGTCAATCGAAGGTTTCATTTACGTGAAATGGCGCATGTTTACTAGATGGATTTACTTTTCGTGATTTTTTATATAATTATAAATAAACCATTATATCGACGGTGTTATGAAGTTAGTTTCTACTTCTACTCGTAGACAAATTCATGATGATTAATCCAAAACATAACACCTTATGATTTGTAATTTAATCTCTTTAATTAACTACACATTAAGCAAGCTAGCACCAAGAATTCCTGGAATCCAAAGTGACCTAATATACTCAGAAGTATCGTTAATGTCATTAGGTTTAAACGAATATGGCACCAGGTGCCATATTCGTTTTTGACTCTTTGGTCTAGTAACAAATAAAAGGAACACACGATGCAATGATTTTTCTTTTTGATACATAGAGTTTGCAAAGTTATATCTATTTTTTTTTTACTTTTTTCAATATCACGGCGTGACGCTTAAGAGTTATTCAATGGAATTGACTTTTAAACGTAGAGAACTTTTCGAAAGTTATCCATTACGAATTGCTATCTGGTCGTGTCAGATTGCGTGCAGTCCCAACGGACGAAAGAACGACGAAGAGACGGTGGGGGAAGAGAGAGTGCACCTGTGTCTCCGCACATGCTTGTGTACTATAATATCTCCCGCGCCGAAGGCTAGTAGTCTCCGTTGAGATTGGCCGCCATAGCAGAAATACGGTCTGGCTATTTATGATATAACACCTAAGACCCAAATTAACAATATCAAGAATTCTCACGTGTTCCCACAACAAACTTCCAAGGCTGGATAATAATTCAAAAGACGTTCATTATTAAACAGGTCGTGTACGAACATTTAGTCTACAATGTGAGGCGTTATGCTAATGTTACTTGACAATCGTATTCACTGATCTTGAAGTATTTAAATCAAGATTTGAGTATAAAGCCCGCCACACTCTCTCTAAACCTATCTTCAGATAAATTTCTACGTTGAGATTTGAGATTTTTTTGCCCATAAGAATTATAATTCACTTACTAGAGAAATAATAAACTTAAAATAAAACATTTCGATTGACAAACAGTAACAGTTTTAACAAAAATTACGCAATACATTTTATTCTATTGAATAACATTAAAAATACTGAATGCATGCCAACATTAAAAAAAAAACAAAAAATCCCATCCATTTAATAACACAAGAGGCCGTTAGTGCATGCGCGTGCTTCGCTTTGGCTAAATTGGTTAAATTATTAACACCTACCGTAAACGTTTAGAATAAAATGTATTGCGTAATTTTTGTTAAAACTGTTACTGTTTGTCAATCGAAATGTTTTATTTTAAGTTTATTATTTCTCTAGTAAGTGAATTATAATTCTTATGGGCAAAAAAATCTCAAATCTCAACGTAGAAATTTATCTGAAGATAGGTTTAGAGATAGTGTGGCGGGCTTTATACTCAAATCTTGATTTAAATACTTCAAGATCAGTGAATACGATTGTCAAGTAACATTAGCATAACGCCTCACATTGTAGACTAAATGTTCGTACACGACCTGTTTAATAATGAACGTCTTTTGAATTATTATCCAGCCTTGGAAGTTTGTTGTGGGAACACGTGAGAATTCTTGATATTGTTAATTTGGGTCTTAGGTGTTATATCATAAATAGCCAGACCGTATTTCTGCTATGGCGGCCAATCTCAACGGAGACTACTAGCCTTCGGCGCGGGAGATATTATAGTACACAAGCATGTGCGGAGACACAGGTGCACTCTCTCTTCCCCCACCGTCTCTTCGTCGTTCTTTCGTCCGTTGGGACTGCACGCAATCTGACACGACCAGATAGCAATTCGTAATGGATAACTTTCGAAAAGTTCTCTACGTTTAAAAGTCAATTCCATTGAATAACTCTTAAGCGTCACGCCGTGATATTGAAAAAAGTAAAAAAAAAATAGATATAACTTTGCAAACTCTATGTATCAAAAAGAAAAATCATTGCATCGTGTGTTCCTTTTATTTGTTACTAGACCAAAGAGTCAAAAACAT
This sequence comes from Luperina testacea, assembly GCA_927399505.1. Classification (NCBI taxonomy): domain Eukaryota; kingdom Metazoa; phylum Arthropoda; class Insecta; order Lepidoptera; family Noctuidae; genus Luperina; species Luperina testacea. The sequence continues at coordinate 13,761,062 of OV656756.1, forward strand.
ATAGCAAAATGTTAAATCCCTAATCCACATACTTAACAAGTTACACGAAATAGAAAAACCGGTCAAGAGCGTGTCGGGCCACGCTCAGTGTAGGGTTCCGTAGTTTCCCGTCCGTCACAATAAGTGTTCCCACTTATGAGTTTAAAAGTGGGTATACATTATGTTCGCGTAATAATCGTAGTCGATCATAGATCTTAAAATATTGGGATTCGATTTTAATAATTCTTTTTTTGATTTTGTTTGAAAAAAGGTACGTTCAGGATAATAAAATATGTAAACGAAGTTAAAAAAATGCTTGCATATACGATTATACTACAAACTTAGTCCAGAAATTATTTTGTACAACTTTTTGTCTTTTTTGTACAAAAACTGTTGTTTCCATCAAGTTCAAAATGATTTTCCTAGAAAGTCCTTATAAAGTTCTACTTTTCAGATTTTTTTCATATTTTCTAAACTTATGGTTCAAAAGTTAAAAGAAAAAAACAATGTGTCCCCCACACATTGTTTTTTTCTTTTGGTGCGATTACTTCCGAAAATATTAACATTATCAAAAAATGATTTTAGTAAACCCCTATTCATTTTTAAATACCTTTCCAACAATATATCACACTTTAGGGTTGAAATTAAAAAAAAAATCACTTCCCACTTTACATATAGGGGGGCTACCCTAATAAAAAGTTTTTTTTCAATTTTTATTTTACCACATTGTCGGCGTGATTGGTATACATATTGGTACCAAATTTCAGCTTTCTAGTGTTAACGGTCACAGAGATTAAGCGAGGGCGGACAGACGGACAGACAGACATGGCGAAACTATAAGGGTTCCTAGTTGACTACGGAACCCTGAAAACCTTTTTTTCAATATATCCCTTAACTTTCAATCCTCCTCTTTAACTTTCAATGTAACCCCAAAAGTATGAAAAGGATTAAAGGTAACTTGATAGTGCTTTTGACAGTAATTTGTTTTGAAAGACATTAAATAAGGTTGACAACCGCTTATAAATATTGATGGATGTTATTAAAAGATGGCTAAACGCTAATAGAAAGATAGAATTTCACCTACAGTGCCTTCCAAAAGTTAGTTGACATTTTTCCAGTTCAGCTGCAATGCCACATTATGATACCACAACTGAAACACGGTTATAAAAAAAATCAGGTCATCCCTTATCGTAGGTAGGTAGTCACGTAGTTGAATTACTCGATATAAAGGTTATAGTTCAAGCATTTGAAACTAGAATATTAAATCATAATGTGGGATTTGGTACAGGTGAAGTGGGTAAATTAAAATATATGTAGGTACAGTCAACAAAAGAGATAAGTATGCAGGATCGTCGGATATAGTTGAAGTTTTGTTGAAGTTTGTTTTATATTAATAAAATAAAATTTTATTCGAGTACATCCATCGGTTTCTTACTAAGCTTCAACTATATCCGACGATCCTGCATACTTATCTCTTTTGTTGACTGTACATGACATTAATGTGTGTTATAATTTTATTACATGTTTCATTTTGCGTTCGTACATACTTAAATGGGAAAATATGTGAGCTTAACTATTTTGTAATGAGGCAACGTTTGATGTTTAGTGTACAGTCCGTTCACCGGTATTTTATCTCTGACAGCATCAAGCCAACAACAACCTTATTACAACGGGAATAAATATCATTGTGATTCGTACGGACTTGTCAGTAATAGCAATCCAACAGCAACCATATTACAAGGAGTGTACATTGACAATGATGCAAAATCAGAGGTAAAATAACAGTGAATGGCCTGTAGGTATCTCAGTTATTTTCTACTAGCTTCTGCCCGCGACCGTCCGCGTGATATTTCCCCCCATTCACCCTCTTAGGGATGGAATTTCGAAAAACTCTTTTTTAGTGGATACCTACTCTTCACAAAGAATACATCCTCCAAAATCCATGTCTCTAGTACCAGCGGCTTAGGCTGTGCGTTGATATATCAGTCAGCCAGGGCTTAGAATTTTATAGATTCCCGGTTGCCTTCAAACTAACTGAACTGTTCTCCCAGAGGAGTTCAGAAGTCCTTCTAAATTCAGTCCAAAATAACTTCAGACGGCCAGATCTCGGAATCACAAACGAATCGTTTACAGAATTTAAAGCGCAGAAAATACTCGTTATTCTTCGCCGAATGTTTAGAATGATATACGTAAGTTCCGCATAAAAATGTCTCCCTTAGCGCCGTAGGTATTGTCCGGAGCGAATGGATAGCAGGAGCCGCTGGAGGCGTCAATATTCTACGTGACCAGTTACTTGTGTCGGCCACGGAAACATGTGTCGGAAGTGAAGACTATCTGTTTGCTCATAGAATGGCGATCGCACCGTTGAATTATTCGCGTCTACATGCGCGACAGGAAGCGGGTTACATGGTGCATTCGATCCGTTTATGTTTTCGGGTAAGGGACGGTTTGCTGTGATTTTCCAAACGCTGGATTTGAAATAGGGTGATTTTTTGAAATCGTAGTCATCAAAATAGTGAGATCTAGACAGGCATGTACAGTAACCGGCGATAAATATTGCACATCGACCTTTGGAAAGAGACAATCGGCTAATTTCGGCTTCGTAGAGCGTTATCTCTGTCGCACGAAATACAAACAGTCCGGTATCTATTAGGAGCTGTTAAAACAATTATGATTTGCTCCTTTTGATAATTATTTTTATTCTTTGTATGAAATACAAAAAAGGTAAAGGTTGATGTGCAATATTTATCGCCGGGTACTGTAACATTTTGGTCATAACAATATCATACGGCTAAATGATATAATGAAACTCCATGGCGAAAATTCACCAACCCGCACTGCGCCCGCGTGGTGGATTATGCCCACTCCTTCTCACAAAGAGGAGAGATGTGTCCTAGGAGCGGAAACATTACAGGCTTATAATGCTAAATGATGACGACACATTTACAATCCAGACACGTCCAAAATATCTTAAGATCTACCTACGTAATACTACGGCACTAAATATTAATTAGTATTAAAGACTACTATAACAACATTATCTACAAGCAATTTACGTACACAGACTCCACAGTAACTCGATTCCCTCATTCGACTACGATTTGCACTGAAAGATAAGCTCTTTATGTTTTCCTTTCATTAACCGATTGGGAAAACACATCGCTGGGTCCAATAAATTTCAATACATAACGGAGTTAAATTCATTTCGGCTCTTATTTGTTCACGTCCATGTGTGGCAAACGGAATGGGTCAATTGAAGCACCAGAGCAAATGTCGCCAGACTAAATGTCGTCGATATACACAAGCTTTTCCCGTTCTATATTGGGAACACACAAAATGTCGGCTGGCTTCAGAGCAGTGTTAACATCCCGCATTTAAATTTTCAAATATTCATTGGCAATTAAAATATAATTAACTGCGAAAAGCGAGTCCGACCAAATGTACAATTGTAGGCGGCAATCGCGCAATAAAATATGATTAAATACGGCCAGATGGAAAATAATTTTAAACTCCTGTAAGTCAGATTGAAAACTACAATTAATGTCAGCTATGCAGCTATAAGTACACGATTGTTTTATTCAACACATTCGTAGTATTGTTGAAATGTGGACAAAGTTCTTAAAATATCTCAGCGGAAATGATTCCACGATCTCGTAGTGAATATCAAATGTCCGAATCGTACAGACGTTCGGAAAGTAAATAGAGGTGGATTTGTATAGGTCGGGATATCGCACTGCCAATAACCGGCCAATGCTGGCGTCGATACCAGCTGAAATCGTAAGTACCGGCCCGACCAACTGATATTTGTAAATTCTATGGTAATCCGACTCTGAGCCTAATCCTACTTTCCATTCAGAGCGGTTGAAATAAATTCTAAAAACAATAGACAGTTATTTGGATGTTGCGTTCATTGGGGGCGAGTATAAAGGACCCCTTGTGTATTATCTGCGCATTGGTATCGTGAGCAATCGTATAATAATCGCATGTATAGTTCTAATTTGTTAAATTAATCCCGTTACGTATTTTGGTACGGTATGTGAGCACGTGTGCCTGCGAACAATTTGCTAACACGGTTTCGTACTTTCGTCGAGATTCGGAGTTGGTACAGCTAACAACTCTTGGCCAAAAGTCCTATGGCTTAATTGGACGATTTTCTACATGGAGATTTGATTTACAGCATTTTGAAAGTTAGAGCTAAAAGGTAGTTAACATTTTGCAAGTATAATGTTTTAAATGTACCTATTGACTTTGTATGCTCTACGCCTACGAGAAAATCTATAAATCTTATTTAGAAGGTAACGTCTCTGTGGATTTTAAAAGTTTCACTGTTTATAAGTTCTTGCTAGTTCACAATTAAAGTTAGGTTAGTACTTAATTGCAAACTCAGCTTAGGTACACCTAAGCAATAATCGAGCCTATCAATTTGTTAGCGCAAGAATCGTGGGCGACACACGAATCTTCTGATTAATAAATATCTGACAGACAGCGCACAGCCTAAACCGCTGGGTCTAGAAGTATGAAATTGTGCAACAAGAGTTCCTTACATAACGAAAAGAAGCACTAAGGAAGGGATTTTTTAATCGAGGATGAAAATTTATATGGACGCTCATAATTTTTCCGCTGGTAAATCCCTCAAGGCACACTGCTTGTAGGTTAAAATAAAACGAAACACACACCAAACAAATCCTTGGGTTTCTTAGATCGTGCAATAAAGTCGAATATTAATCACTTACGCGAGCAAACACGTAGCACAGCTATAAGATCTGATATACGGCATTACTAGAGTTAGGCAGGCGCTTCATTTGCAATTTGGTTCAGTGATTTCGTTGGGGCTCTCCACTGAGCGAACGCTACCCGTGAATTATGCCCATTGTTGTTGTTCCAGCGGCAAAGGATGCATTACTGTGCCTTGTTTGGAGATATTCGACGTCCTTTTATAGAAATTGCTTTTAAAACGTCTGTATTCATAGTATTCGGTGTATTAATTTGAGTTACCGCGAAGGTTTTTTTTTGTATTTCTGGTTGTGTAGGATTTTGTGTCGCGCAAATGAGTCTATGTTTGAAAAATATATTGAAATACCATGAAAAATAAAATCAGCTGTTCTATGCGTATTGATCGGTATTGCACTTTTTTTGGGGGGGGATCCTAGGATTCATAGTACTATGTAGTTTGCGCGGTGATTGCCCATACACAGTGTATAGGTAGGTAGGTTATTTTATTAATTCATGTAAGATATTGCAAAATACCTTTCACATACGAGTAGGTACCTATAATTATTTATTCTTTTTTACCTATGATTTTTCATCACATAATATTTGGTCTTATACATATTAAAACGAGTAATATTTTTTATTCCTATCATCAATGCTTAGAGCACAGATACCCACCGTAAATAATTCACAATATATACAAAAATTGTATTCATTAAGACACATGGAAACATGGAAATAGACGTCTCCAGCTCCATGTTTTGAATATGGATGATTTATTTAGTTTCTCAAGATAAATGATTATTATTTTTCTTAGCAATTATATTTATATATTTATTTACACCAGATAAACACATTTTTTTAGGCACCTTTAAAAGTTCATTGATTCGTTAAATTAATAATATCGGAAGCTATATTGAACCTCTACCGTAACCATAGAATTCAAGCCTAGCTATATAGCGAAATTTTCATAACAAGATCTTAAACAATCAATACTTAACAGCCGCCATTAGCTTTACACAAAAAAAAACCGTTTCTTTATTCCAAAAATAAAACCGTTCAAGTACTACTTACAAAATAATATGTAAGCAATATGTCAAGAGGGGATCACATTAACATCCTCAATAAATTACCCGAACAATCAGTTACGTTCTATACATTTGTTCAGGGGACCTCGAGCGAGGTTTAGACCAGAGACGACGAACCGTTTTACATTTGCGTGACAATAGAGGAAAAATATTTTGCTAATGACGACTCCGCAAATACATAAATAAATTGTTCGTATATATAGGATTTTTAAGTACAGACGCCAGCACATCAAGCTACTACAACTGTCAAATTTCTTTAATAGATTTTCAACTTTATCGCTAAAGCATAAGGTTCAAAGTTGATTGGGAAAATTTGACAGTTTCGAGTAGCTTGATGTGCTGGCGTCTGTACAGCCCTTACACAGTTTTTTACCTTTGACAGCAGCAGCCCAATAGTAAGCATATAGTAACGACACTCAAGATCATTGTGATTTTAACAGACTAGTCAGTGTCAGCAAGCTAACAGCAACCTTATTACAAGGAGTATAAAGATCACTGTGACAGTGATGAAAAATCAGAGGTAAAATAACTGTGAATGGACGGACTGTACTTAAAAATCCCTTTTTAAGGACGATTACTAAGGGCTGATTTTACCAAAGTCTTATTTTATCTTTTATCTGTGGAATAAAATTGACGTCTGACAGTTCTAGTATGGAAAAACTGACAGGGATCCAAAAAATATTCTCAAGATAACACTTTTTCTAGTTATAAAAGTTTGGTGGAATTGGCCCTAAGACAAATAAATTTAGGTCTGCTTGCACCACGAATCGTTAAATATTGAATTACCGCTAAACGTGTTGAAAACATAGCTCTGCATTTGTCATTCATTTGAAGATAACAGAGACAGGCTGTTTTTTGAACCTTTTGAATAAAATAATAATAATAATGCGGGCCTTGGAATCAAATTTTAGAAAAAATTGTAGATTTGAACAATAATGAAAGATAAAAAAATGTTGTATTTCATTTTGTCGCCTAAATCCTTTTGCTCATTATTTTTCTGTCGCCTACCTTGGTTCGTACCTATGCCAAAGGTTCGCCATCCCTGCCGTAGACGAATCAACTTATGATATCACTGAGTGGATCAGTGGGTAAATCGGCTATTGTCGCTGAGGGGAATCCGATTCGCGCCACTTACGGCTGTCGGCGGATCTCAATCAGAGGTTATCTCTAACAACTTGATAAGTACTGGCGGCAGATTAGATTTCTAACTTGAGTTCCTTTTACGAGTTTTACGTTTCTTATTTTCATTGGTGGGGTTTTTTATTAGAGGAGCCTGGAATGGGATGGAGCGTAGTTTATTTAAGATAGGAATGTAGGTATTATAAATGATTACTTTTTGTTAATAAAGTAGTATTTAATTGCTTCCAATTGTAGTGAGATTAGAATTTTAAATTAATTATATTTAATAGTTGTCATCAAAGGTAAACAATAATAATCTGTGGGGTAATTGCGTAACACACTGTCAGTAGCAATGGCTTTCATTTTGACAGTTCACCAACATTCATTGCGTTATTTACGTTGTTGAGCAGACAAATTTCTCGAACATATGAAGCAATGGATTAGCAATATCCTTTAAAATGATTCAGATTTTGATACAATTAGGGTGTTGCACGTGTTGGAAATAACATAAACTAACTTAACATTTGTAACATTTGTGACTAAAAAGGAGGAAAAAGGAGGTAGGTACAACAGTACCTACCTCCTTTTTAGTCAGCATTATGCAAATACAAGAACATCATCCGCAATAAAAGTTCCACAAACAATACATCTAAGCAGACGTGGCATCAGATCTTGTGTACTCGTATCTTGGTTGGCAAAACAAATATTTTCCTAGACGTTTTTGAAGTCGTTACGAACAAGTTAGACGGCCGGTCTACGGCCCGAGTGCAATTCGCGCCACAGAGTCGCACTCCGGATTTGTTTGCTCCAACTAGTTAAATGTTGGCCCAAACTTTATTTCGGACGTCGAAGTCTCCGAGATGCTGTACCCTTGTTATTGTTGTTCAAGTATATTTAGAGAGGTTCAGACGTACCGTTAGAAACAAACATTCGGCTGGCTTATTCATTATTCATATAAAGCTACTATAGTTTCCATTTGGGGATCGTTTACTTTGTAAATGCCTTACAATTACTTGAATAGTTTTCATAGTATTATAAGTAATTTGAAACTTAAATAAAAAAAAAAAATAGCTGGTTGACACTTCCCGTGATTGGCTGGCTTTTGCCTTAGATAGAAGCTAAGTATTGCCATACAATGTGGCAATGCCGCCAGTCTCTTGGGTACAATATCAGTCGACAGCGACGCAGATGATATTTTGAAGGCATATTTTAGTTGTTAATAGTTTTATTTAAGGGGCTTACAGGACCTAAACACTAAAAAACGCAAGTTTTAAAAACAATAAAAGTATATGATCGACTACAGTAAACAAAATCAGAAAAATATATGGTATTCTTCAGGATATATGCTAGGTAGATAGTGTATTGAAAACATAATACAACAAATTTGATACGATAGAAAAATATCATGAAGACACCTCTAAAATCTTTCTTTTTACAATAAAAATCATACTAATATACAATTTTGTCAGATTATTCAACAAGCAATATACTAAAATCATAGTGTTTTAAGTTTTAGTCCAAACAATAGATTTTTTGTAATTAAATAATTGCTTCATATTTTGCAATAAATTACCAACGTTGTGTCATCGCGCTTCTGGTTCTTTTCTATGCAGTCCGACAGTGACCGCGCTTTAGGTCATTTAAGCCCCTTAAGTAATATTATTATATTTTTATTTTAATAGTTTGTTAGTTAATTTAATTTAAGAAGTTTATGAAAGTCTAAGATGTCGGCGCACCGCTCGGACGCCTCAGGTGGAGTTGGGCAGGACATGTAAGCTAGATGAAGAGATGGCCGGTGGAATAAAGCTGTGACCGAATCGTGGCCAAGGTTCGGCCAAAGAAACCAGGGCCGTCCAAAAGCGCGCTAGGTTGACGATATAGTCAGAGTCGCGGGAAACACCTGGATGAGAGACGTATATAACTGGGTAGTATGGCAGACGAAAGGGGAGGCCTTCCAGCAGTGGGTGGTTCCGGGCTGAAATTATGAAATTAAGAAGTTTATGCCGTGTATATCACACTAATATTATAAAGGCGAAAGTTTGTGAGTGTGCGTGTGTGTATTTATATGTTTGTTACTTCTTCAAGCTCAAAACGGCTAGACCAATTTTGATAAAATTTTGTCTGGAGGTAGCTGACATCCTGGATGAACATATAGGCTACTTTTTACTCCGATGATTCCACGGGATTGAAACTTATGCGGATGAAACCGCGGGGCGCAGCTAGTAGGAAAAAAACACAATAAATAAAATAAAAAATGGAATAAAACTTAACATAGATATCTGTTAGTCATTGAAATAGAAATATAATCAAATAAAACAACGAGGTAGAAACAAAAGTGTGTGGTTCATAAAACAATTTTAATTAAAACCCCTAACCTTGCCTAACAAACTTTTGCTATCTGAAATATTAAAACTTAGGTACTCAGTTTCTACTCCAAAACGGATAATCTGTGTGAACAAAGCATATATGAACTCAACGGAACAAACAAAGTGAACGCAAACATCTTCGAAGGAAAATTGTTAACTAGAGAAAAATAAATTAAAGATCGACAGTAAGCAATAACGGAGAAACAATGTGGGGGGGAAACCAAGAATTCTGGTTTGGGGTTTCAGAGAGCTCATTCGAAGTCAGGAAATTCTTTAACAACATTGTTTCTAAATTAAAACAATCTCATAATTGCACATTCTCCAACTTCTTTGATGCAGTGTAGGTATGGTTTGGTGGATGGGGGTGGGAGGGGGGTGTTTGCCCGGGGTAAGTTTTGAGGCGAAGTTAAGCCGATTAAGTGTCATTTCCGGCGCGGAACTAGCACTGTTCATTAAATATTTCGAGTGACTTAATTGCTGAGGTCGCTCGTCTACTAAGTTTTGATGTGAACAGATTTCTACAATTCTTTGCGCATTTGAAAATGTGTTCAGAATTATATGCTGCGTTTTTCCTGAGAATTTTTGCGTCAACTTTTGAAGTGTACGTATTGATTATAAATATTAGTATGAAACGGCTAGCCATTTTGGTATTAGTATCCATAAGTATGACACGCGTTCGTAGTGTGAACCAAATGTATCTTGAGGATGAAGTAATTAATGGACAGCATCTAGCAGTACCTGAGCTATGAGTTTACGGAAAAAGAGGCTAATTTATTTTTGATATGAGCACTTTAACCCAAAAATAAATATATCTATTTAAGTTTAGAAATGGCCATGACATGTGTTCTCTAAAAATTAAAGGTACCTAAACTTGAAAAACATCTAAAAATGTAAATAGCAGTCCTGAGAATGAATGACAAAAAATAGTTAACTGAATACGTAACAAACTATACGAAAGCTAACAGCTTACACATTTTGCTACTTTATTTCCTACCGTTTGTAAAGTGACGGTAGAAAATGGGTTAATTAATGGTTTTCTGAGTGGACGTGAAACAATTTGTCTGCTACTTTTGCGCCATTGCTTTCTATGAGCCTGAAATATTATTGTTATTTATGATCTTTGGCAGTTTATTACGTCACACTGAACTTCAAAACTATTTTGGTATCAATTGGGCACGCTGGAAAAACTTTGGTGAGTAGATAATTATAACGATTTTACAGAAGATCGCGGAACCGGCTAGATGAGACTCGCACAGACCAAGGAAGGGAAGAGGCACTTAGCAGTGTGTGGAACAAGGCTGTTGATGATTATGGCTAACAAATTAGTGTATCTACGTTTACTGGATGAGACTCGCACAGACCAGGGAAGCATGGGACAAAAGGGAGGAGGACTCTACTCAGCATTGTGTGGAACAAGGCTGCCGATGCCGATGATGATGAGTAACAAATGAGTCATTACCTACGTGTACCTGAATGAAACTCGCACAGACCAGGGAAGCATGGTACAAAAGGGAGGAGGACTACAGTCAGCAGTGTGTGAAACAAGGCTGCTGATGATGATGGCTAACAAATTAGTCATTACCTACGTTTATCTGAACGAGACTCGCACAGACCAGGGAAGCATGGCTCAAAAGGCAGGAGGACTCTACTCAGCAGTGTGTGGAACAAGGCTGCTGATGATGATGGCTAACAAATTAGTTTATCTACGTTTACCTGGATGAGACTCGCACATACCAGGGAAGCATGGCTCAAAAGGGAGGAGGACTCTACTCAGCAGTGTGTGGAACAAGGCTGCTGATGATGAAGGCTAACAAATTAGTTTATCTACGTTTACCTGGATGAGACTCGCACGGACCAGAGAAGCATGGGACAAAAGGGAGGAAGACTCTACTCAGCAGTGTGTGGAACAAGGCTGCCGATGCCGATGATGATGAGTAACAAATGAGTCATTACCTACGTTTATCTAAATGAGACTCGCACAGACCAGGGAAGCATGGCTTAAAAGGGAGGAGGACTCTACTCAGCAGTGTGTGGAACAAGGCTGCTGATGATGATGGCTAACAAATTAGTTTATCTACGTTTATCTGGATGAGACTCGCACGGACCAGGGAAGCATGGGACAAAAGGGAGTAGGACTACAGTCAGCAGTGTGTGAAACAAGGTTGCCGATGATGATGATGGTTTTATTCAAGAGCTTTATCATGATATTGTTATGACTACGTTGAGTTTCCATTAGAATATAGAATATTATTGATATTGATCATTTTTCTAGTAGGTACCTAGTTAATTTGCATCAAAATTTTTTTAATGTTTGTTTGTTGTGTTCAACTACGGGCGTCAATTTATCGACATTAATGTTTGCTAGGAAAACATGAGTTTCATTTATGCCTCTGTTACTTGTTATCTTTGAAGATACCTAAGCATAATGTACATTTAATTTACATTTTACCTAAACGAAGCGCTTAAAAATCCCACAATGAAACCTCCAACATTATTTTCAGCCGTGTCCAAAAACTACCCTCAAAAAATAAAAATTTGAACCTATTTCAGCGTTAACCTCTCTCAATAAATATTTCCCTCTTTGTGTAAACACACGGATACGACGGGCTACTGCGGGCACAAAGTCCATTACAGTCAATTCGTCTAGACGCGGCACGTGTTGAAACTATTCTCACGGGTAAACGAATTACCTGCTCTATATAAATAAAAGAAACTGCTAGAATAAACCTTATAACAATTACAGGGAGAAGGAATAAAAAATGTATCTAATGTCAATAGCCGTGACTGTACTTTGTTTACATTAGTCTTCATATATTATTTACAGTGCCAACCATTTTGCTATTACCTTTTTCATTTTCAATAGTGAGGGATTATTTTTGACGATTGCCGTTTTGTTTTTGTTATTTTGATCGTTTTACGCGCACCCTGCGCGTACACTGGTAAATCTGGGATTATGCAAGTTATGTGCAACATCGCTAAAGCTATGCACGCACCAACATCGCACATTTTAATTAAATTCGTGAGCGTGATGTATTTGATGCTAGGCTCGCGAACTGCTCGCCTTTGAGGTGCGTTCGCGATTCTGCAATGTAAGTTAGATATTACGCCAATGTGTGATCAAGATAGATTTTATTGCATTAGATGTGTAATGCTGCTGCTGCATGCTGCTGTATAATGCTTTTTTGTCAGTTGCAGCCTGGAGTCTGAATTTGTGGCCAGTATAGTCCTCTTGACCGTATTTTGGCCATGGCGGCAATCTCAACAGAGACTAGTTTTCGGCCGGGAGATATTATAGTGCACAAGTGTGTTAGCAGACACAGGTGCACTCTCTCTTCCCTCATTTTTATAGTCCGATGGGATTATGAGAGTGAGCGCTATTACATGGAACTTGAACAGAATTGGCCAATATGGGTATGCTACGTCTATAGGTACACTTTTGCCTACTCCTTCGGTATGAAGTCGGTTAAAAACAGGCGTATTTTCAAGTAATGCGTAATGCAATAAAGTTGATCTGAATATGAAAAAAAAATGGCACAAATACAAAAGCATCGTCCTACTAAAAAGGATTCAATGATTCAGCAAAGTATGAGGGAAAGAAATTGAGGGTGAACATGAACAAATGTGATATTTTGGGGTGAGAGGAGGTGAACCCAGACAAAAGTTATATAAATATAAACAAGCCGGCGATACTGCCCGTGAACGCATTATAGACCTTTCTATCCTTACGGTTCGAATTTCTGAAAATCTTTACTTAGGGAGCGCTAATAGAGTAAATAATAATATATTTTCTTCAATACGTGCTGGTGAAGGTGTATTATACAGTATGTTAAATAACAGAGGGCGTTCCCTTAAACTCGTTAATCTATATCATTAATAGATTAAAATAAAAATATCAGCATAGAAAAATAAGCATAAAATAATCCGAATAAAAAAAAATAATTAATTGCCAATAAATTCGAAACCTCCTGTTTAAAATCAAAATAGTAGCGCGGAATAGTATTCGTAGTAGTAATGCCCAAACGCAATGCGCACGATGCTGGCCGAGCGTTTCCGAGAGTTCACGAAGCCGAGTGAGACGGCCGCCCCGCCCCGCCCGCACCCGCGCCCGTCATTCATAAATAAATTCCGACATTGCTGTCCTTCAAGTACGCGTGTACAGAGTGTTTCTTTAACGTATCAATTTACGATTTTTAGTGAATATTTTAATATAAAAAAAAATAAAAACATTTTATTTTCGAATGGTAATATTTTTTTTAGCATGTATGGATGCTATACTATTGCGGGTTAACGGGAACGCCCTCTGTTAGTTAACATACTGTATGTTTCTGAATATTGAAACTTAGTGTTGTTTAGATACCTGTTTATTTTTTTTTTAATTTATAGGTTTTTATGGCCGTCTTCATCTTTTTGAGTCGATGGCAATAATGTAAAAATATTTTATGATGTTACAGAAGTTGGGTCCTGAACATCTACGAAGCGCCTGGGAACAGGAAGACCCCACTACATGGTGGTATCGACTGGGATATGAAACCGCAAAACCTAGCGCTGCTGTATAAGTGGACCCGACCTCAGATAGAACTGGGATTAAGGGATGGAAGATGAAGAAAACTTGAGTTTGGCCCAGTAGGTGATGGCGATGCCAATCACGGCCTCCGTGGCGTGTTTTAGGTCTTCAAAGTGCAGGTATATAGACACTTTGGAGACTCCAACACAGTTGGAGTGTCTATACACCAGAACCTTTTTCACACACTCTGCAAAATAATTCCAAATAATTAAATTATGTGGCAATGCAGCAAGCGTTTTGGGCACCTTTGCGCCGGGAACAGTTATGGGCGGGTTTATTTGACTAGGTTGACTTGTTGTGACTGTTATTAGTATTATTATATTGATAATTGTATATCTTTGCTCAAATAAATGAAATTATACGTAATATGGGTATATATAAATGGGTTTCCGAAAAGCTTTGCCAAAGCAGCAACCGATTTAAACTCAAAAAATCTTATTTAGCAACTTCTGTACAATGGGTAAGACGATAATAAAATTCAGAAGCCGCAAAGCGAATTTTAATGCGACTTTGATCCAATTACAAGATACTTTGTTATCAATTACGCTAGCTGTTGGTACCTACCTATTTTCTGAGAGGTCAATGAAACTGCGACTGAAAAAGGAACAACAAAAAAGAATTTTGTGCTCTGTGGTAACTAGGAAAAAGAGCATAAGTAGATTAAAAAACCCATTTGTCAGATATCTAAAATACACTTTTCAGTTTTAGGGTTCCGTTCCGTAGTTTTAGGATTCCGTAAGTCCGAATGAACAAACGGAATCCTTATAGGATCACTCGTGTGTCCGTCTGTCACAGCCATTTTGTTAAAATTTGGTACACATGAATTTGGGTGAAAGTGGGGTGAATGTAGGGATCAATTTGTGAAGGAATTTATTTTTAAGTTTTGGAAATTTTTCCCTGTGACATATCAAATGAAATATTGAGGGTCTAAAATATGTATTTATTAATAATTTTAAAATAAAAAGTTTTAAAGCTATATAGGAATAGAAAAAGATAACAACGCGAACACAGACAGACGTGTAAAGCGACTTCAATTTATAATATGTATAGATGACCAAGTAAAAGTTCTGCCAAAAGAACTCGTACAAAACAAGGCTACTTATGAAGATAATCGCTATACACAATAAATCCTCCCCTTCTGATTATTAACAAAATTGACCTACAAAGAAAATGATGTGTTGCCCGAACTATACGTGATTCGTGTTACCCACATGTTTATCGATAACAAACTAATTTGCCCAATATTATTGTGTTAGCGCTTGCGCAGGGTTGCCAAAGTTTGGAGATGTTTTATATTGTGAAAGATTTTTTGGACTTGCAACTCGCCAGAAGATTTCTCTCTGGTTTATATTGGATTTTTTGTGTGAATGTACACGTTATGGTTGTCTTATCTGAACTATACATATATTACTCTAGACGAAAGATAATTTAGAGCGGAACAAAAGAGTCAAACTAAATATAATATTATAAAGAGAAAATATTACATTAGATTATAGGTAATGCGGGCGGTGTAAAAAAAAATTAAGATTACATTTTTTGTATGTTTGTTTGTTACGCTTTCACGCTAAAACGGCTGAACGGATATAGATGAAATTTGGCACATGGGTAGACCAAGACCTGAATTAGGACATAGGATATTTTTTATCCCGATATTGCTACGGGATCAAGACGTATGCAGGTGTAACCGCGGGGGCAGCTAGTTCGTGTTTAAAGAGTGCCTGTTATAGGTGTAAGTTTCAAAATGCGAGATAAATATTGATAATTTAATAACTCAATACTAGGAAGATTCCATCTTGAAACTTATAAAATAAAATAATATCAAAACACCTCTTTCTTTTCTCAGTCATCATCATCATCTGCCTAGCTTTTTCCTAACTATGTTGGGGTCGGCTTCCAGTCTAATTGGATACAGCTGAATACCAGTATTTTATTATTTGGAGCGACTCCACCACCACAACCCAGTTACTGGGCATTACGATACCCGTTGGTAAGACCGGTTGTCGGACCTTCGGGTTTCTGACGACCCGTATTTTCGCAGTCATTCGATGAAAATGATTAGTCTGAAATATTTTCCTTCAATTGTTCCATCGACTTATTCCATCAGTAGCATTACTTATTCCATCATTAGTATTATTGAATTATTATCAATTAAACTTTGTACAATTAAATCATATAGGTACATTGGTGGAAACCAATTTAATACATTCAAAATTGCAGCTATCAAGTTCAGCCAGGTAATTGTGGTGAATAAATTTGGAAGTTCCAGCTTTAGTGAGTGGGAAGCACTCGATGTATTTTAGATCGCAAGGCGGAGAGTTTAAATTTAATTCAGTTGAAATAGCATCTGATACAAAGATCGGTAATTTCTGGGGCATTTTGCTTACACGAATAGAATATAACGGGTGTAGGAATACACTTGTTCTTCCCGTTATTATGTTGTTCTTTTGTAGTAGATCATACCTGGAAACCTTCTGGATACGGAGATATTGTAGGTCAAAGTTAAAATTTTTAAAAGGTGTTTTTTTTACGAAAACAACTTTTAAATGTTATAACCTAACTTGATATACTCCTACGATCCCTGTACCGTTGCAAATGCACTCATAAGCACAATGTTTTGCGTGCGTTACGTTGCGCACTATCTTGAACAACTGAATACCTAAACAGTTCTCTTCAAAAATACAATACACAGCATAATCAGCCTATAAAGTGTTAACTGCTGGGACACAAGCCTCCTCTCTTCCCGCAGGCCCAGTGCGGATTTGTATTTGTCACATGTCTTCGAATTTTCGGTACAGCCGCAAAAAGGAACCAAACAAAAAATAAAAAATAAATTCCGAAACTTACAAAATGTTATCTAAAACAGATCTTCAAAACCAATAGTATCAACCATCTTATCTCGATAAAAGTGCTAACATATGACGTCACACATACCGTTTCGATCGGCGAGGCTCACTTTTTCAATATCCCGTACCTAATGGCCGTCAGATGGCAAGTTGGGCAAAGTGATGCTATCAAAAGCCGATAGGCCGCGGTTTCGCGCGGTTATCGGGGCACTTTGCTCTTCCCTATGACGTGGGTCCACTCGACATGCTGTACACGAGCTCACACAATTCGAATTGAATTTAGTGGGCTTAGTTGGTTTATTAGTTATTTTCCTGTTAGAGCGACTAGACTGGAAAATACAAAGGTTGTTGTAATCAAATTGTTGGCGTTGACTGAATTTGAAAAGTGGGGTTAAAATATTGTAGGCGCTTTCAATTCAATAGAATTTTAAAGCTACCCTAAAATATAAACGCTTTTTTTGTTAATCTTGCTTAGGGAGGTACAGTCAGCAACAAAATTCGATTAACACTTCAGTTTTTCTAATTTCAATTATTGAGCAAAATATTAACACTTCATTTTTTTTTTATTACAGTTATTGAGCAAAATATTTGTTCAAAATTGCATTGTACTTCCACTGCAATTTGGAACAAATATGTTGCTCAATAACTGAGATTGAAAAAAACTGAAGTGTTAATCGTAATCCTTAATCATAATGGAAAAAAAAACTCACCGTCATACATTTTTGCAATAAAGCAAAATACTAATAAACGTTTAACAAATAAAAATTCCACGTTTTCAGCGCAGGTACAATTTTCCGCGCGTTGTTTTAGTATGCGCGAAAGGCTCGCCACCGAAAAGTTATAAGGGCAGGATTGTTTGAAAAATATTCTCATAATCTCATTGTTTCTCAGATTAACGTTGTTACACTTCTGTTTATTAACAAAGCGCTTTTAATTTGAGTTAATTGTATTTGCCACGGCACATGATTAGCGAGGGTTTGTTTTTCACGCCAGGTACAAATAAGGGCTCTTTTTGCTGTCTGAAATTTTCTGAATGGGTGTTCGTATGTTTTATTGAGAAGTTTTATAGACCTGAGACTCAGATTTTATGAACAGAAAGAAGTTGTCAGCAGATAATCATACTTCAAGATAATAATAAATATTTATTAAAAAATAAAAAAAAATGGTATAATACAGTATTAAAAAGTATGCTGCTTGTACTAGGATGAACCTGTATCACAGGCGGCATGAGTTCTTACAATTAATGTTAGGAATAATGTATTTTTGTGGGTTAAATAATAATGGCTGAACTATATGGAAAATACTCCCACTATAACAGTACTTATGAAACAAAACATTAAAAAAGCGCTGTTCATTTTTAAAATTAATTCTAACCATAAATTGTTTTAAGCGAATTCCTTTTCAATTTATCATCGACAACCAGATCAGCGCCTCTAAAATGTAACGATACCGCCAGATAATACAATTTCCCCGTTTCTTTTGCATAACAGAGGAGCAGCATTTTAGACGTCCGTTTGCATTGTTATTCAGTCGACGAAGTCGCAGAGGCGCACGCTCCGGAGCTTATCGTCGGCCCCCAGCCGTTGTAAATTAAATAAATATACACCTAATGAGCGGAAATACAATGCATGACTAAGCTGAATAATTGCTTCATTTTCCTATTCGCGAATTCATTTTCGTCGTCACGACAAATAACTCGTCCACAACATTCTGAATATATTTAAAAAATAATGTAAATTTATTCGACGTACATCCGCGAAACTTATTTTTAAAGTTTGAGTCTAGAATGTATGCGGAAGCTATGCTATTATTTATTACTTTCCGTTAGCTTCACTTCAGTAATTTTATTCAAAATAGAGAGAAAATGAAAAATGTAAGGGGTTCATAGTCACCCCACTGTGTAGGAAGGAAGATATGATTGAGGGTGACTTTATGCGAATTGTTTAGTTGTAAGCTTTTAGACATATTGCAAGGGTTTCTTTATCTGATTTTACGCCTGTTTTTCTTTTTTTTTTGTTATGGGTACAGAAATCAAGTAGTGTGTAGGGACCACTTCAAGAGTTGCGAAGCAATACATTCTAGATTTATTTATTAAACCTAAGTGAAATAGGGCTTCGCTGGCAATAAAAAACTTGCAGCCTCAGATCTGAAAACATCTTTTTCAGGGGTAAATTATTTATTTTATGAAGCAAAACTGTCGAATGAATGAAAAAAAAAATATGACAACTTATTTTTAAGGGTTTGTTAATACATACTTATAAAGGTACATTCAGCAAAAAATATCCGTTGCATTAACCCCGTGAAGCCAAACATGTACTGTATGCATATACATGTATCTAACTGCTAAACATAATTATGCCGCCTCTAACAAAAGCGTCCACACTTACACTAAAGGAAACTAAAAGAACTAAGGTAAAAATCTATTCACAGTTAAAATCGATACCGCTATCAAAATGCACCCGAGCCACCGTTCAAAGGCTCGTCCGCCCGACCGCCTCAAAGGATGTTCTACGAAACAAGTCGTACGTTCCCACTCAGATCAATGTACAAGGGTATAGACGCTCCTCTTTCCTACAATCATGAGCACTTGGCACAAAACACATCCTTTCTTATCCCTATGTGAGTACGTTTATAGAGCTTTTTTTTTCTCTAAGCTGCCATGTTTTTGTTTTTTTTTTTCGAATTTGGAACTGCTGACGTCATCTGTACTTTTTTCGCTGATTTTAGTTACATGAAGTTCATGATAAGTCTATCTGTGTAGTTCGATATTATTAGTACGCATAGAAAAACTGAAATGAGCAGTTTTAGTTAATAGAGTTAGCTCCCTTCAAAATGGTTAAGCTGAATGGTGCTGATTCATGTTCGTGAGTGGGCGCCGTCAGTTGGGACTGGTCATCTCTTAGCTGCCACGGCTTATTTTAAATAATTAATTTGTTGTATTGTTGTGTTTGTTTCTATTTGCTGTACTCTTTAAAAGAGTGTCCATAAAGTTTCTGGCCCGTTTTTCTACATAGGTACCTACTACGCTTTGGCATAAGCAACTAACTGGCTTCATATTTCTGGCTGACTGACTTCTTGACAGTTCAAAAGTGCCTGTTAATTCAAATAAATGCTTTGAGTTTGAGATGCAATAGTAATTATTTTATAACTTTACAAAAGATGTCTACTGCTAGACAAAGGTACAGATGCCAATATGAATCAAGAAATCTTAATAATGCTTCTAATATTTGATCAGAAAATTTTGTTTTTAACTCTTATAAAAACAAAAGATCATTGTTTTATTCGAATATTGTAACGGTCTGTTTGAATCTGTTTAACAAGGAAAAGCGTCGCGATAAAAGCGAACGTTGATGGACGTGTCAAACAAAAATATGCAGAGCTTGGAATTGAAGGGAACAGGCAATTGTTTCAAATAAAATCATTGTAACAAATCCAATAAATGAAGATGTTTTAAACTGTTATGTTTTACAAACAAAATTAACTTGACAGAGGCAAGAAAAATAAAATACGGCTCTTTTAAGTAAAGAGAACGATAAAATAACTTTAAAAAAATTCATGGTAAATTATCACTAACCTAAAATATACCTAGGTATCTGTGAAAGTCTAGAATTATTGTTTTTGTAGATATTCCAAATTCACTCAATTCACAAAGAAAAAAACAATTATTTAGATGGTAAAGGAAGGATCTCTGGAAGGATCTAGAGTTTAACATTTAAATAATTGGATATCTTTTAGTATCTCTAGTACTTACTTACTTCTTTTTATAAACTTTCGCTGTATAAAAATCGGCTATTATTTATTTATGAATCCTCTAAGTCAATTTACCACATTTTTGTTCGAATATTCTAATATCAGATTATCCTCAAAAGGACAACCACAAAAAATACGCAGAAAAAGCTTAATAAAATAAACCTTTAAAAAGAAAAGATGATATTTGATCACATTAATCGAACATTCAAAGTATTTGTCTTTTGGCTCTGAACCCGTCCCACTTGCGAAGGGCGAGCGTTCGAGAATTTCAATTTAGGAGAAGAATGTGCCAACATAACGTGTGGCCCGAGATATTTTGATAGGACATGTTCTCCGTGAATAAATTTCTTTCCTCATATTAAAACTTTTTAAGCGGTTTTATTTATTATCAATTTGTGGTCGGCGAAGTAATAGTTGGAGGCGAAATTGATTTTTAGAATGTTTTGAATTTAATATGCAGATTTTATATATAAATTCTGCATTGAGATATTAAAAAATACTTCAAAGTAATTTGTCTCGTATTTTAATTATTTTTATGAGAACAGTTTTTGATAAAAATACCATTCAGAATTTTAATCTACTTCAAAGACAAGTCGTTTAAGCTTTTTGTTATTTTTTATCCCTAAATTGAACAAAAGCTTGTATAATACTGGCCATTATTAAGAATGAAACTACTAAAAAAATATTAAAAAAAAACTGGCCAAATGAGAGTCGGACTCGCACACGAAGGGTTAATCCGTACCACAAGGCAAAACAGCCGAAAAAAACACGTATGTTGTATGAAAAAAAATAATAAATATTTATTATATTCTGTTGTTATAGCGGCAACAAAAATACATCATCTGTGAAAATTTCAACTGTCTAGCTATCACGGTTCATGAGATACAGCCTGGTGACAGACAGAAAGACGGACATCAGAGTTTTAGTAATAGACTCCCGTTTTTACCGTTTGGGTACGAAACCCCGGAAACAAGCACAATGTGCATCGTCGTTATCTATGTACAGGAATCACACAGTACCATAGATATTCGTTCGGAATTTTCAATTTGATCGTGGAATGCGACCGCAAGTAAAGAATAAAACGTTGAAATCTGCATGTACTTGCAGAGAACGCACGCCGCGGTGCCGCCTGCCTCCTACTGGGTTAGTTCCCGATTTATTGTATCAATTTTGTATAAAGCCCGTAGGTGAAATAAGCGCGAAGAAATATGTGCTAGCTCGCGCTTTTCACCTCTGCAGTACTGCAGTAGACAATAGAAAAGAATTTAAAAAAGAAACTGATTTTACTTGGATTTTTCGGAAATTTCTTGGTTCTGTGAGAAATTAGGTAGGTATTCAAAATTAACTCAGGATTTTCAAATTATATCTCTTGCTTTAGAATTATAACGATAGGTACCAATATTTGGAATACTTTTCGAACAAAATTAATTTCGACTACGCAGGCATTGTCTTTGAATGGTATCTCGTATGATAAGTAGCGACCATGAGCAAAAGATAATGTGGAATATTAAAATTACAATGTGAATAAGTGCAAATACAATGGCATATGAATAATTAAGGATTAAGTAATCATTTTAACTTCAAAGTGATTCCACGTATTTTAACTTTAACACGCGGATTCACTTTGACAAAAGATACGGCAGTATCCTGAGCTAGTTTGCTGGCCTCCGTTTTGTGATGGGCACTACCTGTCAGTTTCATGGAAATTAACTAACTAGGACCACTAAAAGACGTTTCCTCAAAAAGTAAATCACAACAAACCAAAAAGTAATGAAACAACCATTTAAAAATAAACTAACATAATAGAGTAAAAGATAAGTCTGTTTTCATAAGCCATATCAAATTCATTACAACATAAAGTCCCAAATGTATTTACGAGGGATCACGTCATGAATAAATTTTGTCAACAGAAAGTTGGATCTGCGTAAAATAGCTGCGGTAACTTAGACAATGCTTCGAAAGACCGAGATTATGGCTTGTTTGACATGACGTGTTAATATCACGCTTGTATTCTTCGAAAGGGTAGGTGAAGGTGTACATTCACATTTATTTTTTAAGTTCGTAATCGGGGGCGAGACTGTTGCATTTTACAAGCCATAAATCTAGTCTCCTGACCGCTACCTAGACTTTCCAGGAATTTAACTTGTACTTTTAGGGGTGGTACACACGTGTTCGACTCGGGATGATTCGGCACAGCTAGGCGGCAAAATCGAATATACGTAAATATACGGGAAGACCGAAGTTCGGACCGAAGCCCACAACGGTGGTCGGATCAAATATCCGAGCAACTCGAGATACCTATCAGCGCCGCGCTCTACCAGGCCACTGACCGAAACACTTGGTGACAATAATCATATGCTGAATGCATTGTTACAGTTTGCGCACTAGTTAGTTTTTTTTTTTTCGGCGTCGCGGCCCTTACCAGTGGGCAGCCACTGCACTGCACCGTTGCTGCTGTATTTACGAGTATGTGATACAAACCTAAACATTTTACTCATGTGGTATATACCTGTATACATTTTGAAATCCAACCAAATCTTTCACATTTTGGGTTTGAAGCGTAACGGCTCGATAATTGAGATGTATTGGCAGTTTGCATCAACAACACAATGCATCCAGAATATATATGACATCCTGCAGAAATATTCGAAAGTCATCTATCGCTTTTATGAGTTTTGTTTTGTTCTATTTTGGGGTACTGGGAGTGATTGCGAGATTTGTAGTTTTCACCGCGTGAAGAACCAGCATTTGGATATTGAGTCGTATTCAGGAATAAAAACAAAAGAAAAAACTTTCTCATTCCGGTTTGACCCGCAAACCGGAATGAGAAAGCTTATAGTGGATAAGACAGAGATTAAAACAGAAGAAGAACTAGCAGGGGATCGACTAGGGAGGTGGGGGGTAGAGGGGGAGTTCAGGGGATCAGACCGGAATGACTCATATAGTATAGTAAAGGAACTTTAAATGTCGCAATCGAAATTTCACTTTCAAAAATAATACCCGTAGGTTATTTTTAAAAAGAACTTTTTATTTTTTTGATGCCCTGTAATTGCTCCATCCCCTTTTTATACAAGTTCATATTATTATTACTTTGGCACTGCTAGCATAAAATTATGTAAATAATCTAGTTTGAAAATAAATCCCTCTTATAGCGAAAGACTCAGGGTAGCCCGCGAAATTAAAAATTTCTTACTTTTTTTGCAATTAGTAAGTCAGTATCAGGTTGTATGTTGATCTAACACTGATCTGCCAATTGAAAAAAAAACTTAGCGGGCTACATTAGCGCATTCCCCTTAAGGCGAAAGCGCCAGGGTAGCCCGCGAAATTCAAATTTTCTTACGTTTTTTGCAATTTGCTGGTCAGTATTAAGTTGTACGTTGATTAATATATGAATCGCGGCCGTAACTAACATGTATTTACAGAATTATAATCATTAAAGTCATCAACACAACTCTCTAAGACCATCTAAGTTATTCATAATGCATAAACAGTTAACTAACAAAAAACAAGTGACCATATACAATTCCGATAGTGATTGGAAAATAATCCCGTATAGCCTCAAAAATCACAGTAACTGAATCCCGTGGGTGACACAATTCCCACGGCACGATATGCGGATGACGTGTCTATGTTTTTCTTTAATTCTACGCCAACGTGTGCTTTTATAAATTATGTGCGACACAATATCACAGATTTTATTTGTTTTAATTATCGATGCTTTAATGAAACATAATTATTTTTAAATAAATTGGTCTTGATACACAATGCCACAAAATCACCCTTGTAGTACGACGGGTTAGACAGAGGTGTACATTAGGGTGTCCCCGTTCATGTATGGGGGAAAAAAAAAATTGAGCTACGGCTACGCAAGAGGTATCAAAAGTTGCGTTTTGACACATATATTACGATTATTATAAAATTTAAATAGATATCCGGCATCTTGAGGCCTCTACCAGTCCTTGAAGTTTTTCAAATTTGCTATTTTTAGGGGTTCCTAATATAAACTATAAATCATACAAAAATAACATTTAAATGGTTTTTATTAAATTTAAGGGTACAACAATGAGTTAAAGCAAGGTTTGAAATAGTTGAAAGACAAAATAATCAATGGCAACTTTAAAAACGGAACTGGTTTTTGTGACCAAAATTAGGCATTTCTGAGCGAGATTTTAATCTGTTCCTAATAAAACCATCCCGAGCTGTAGCGTCCGTGACGCTTTGAGAAGCCTCCGTCACTAGTTTTACACATCTTTCCACTGACTGTGTCAGTCCGCGTTTTTCTTTTTTTCATTGCACTACGTAGGTATAATCAAAGAGATTGGCATTGGATTTGGATTGGATTGATTGGTATTTTACACAGACAAAAAAAAAAAAACAGCATGTGTGCAATTCACACGTGGTAGAAGTGAAACCTTCAAAAACACTGTATAATGCTTCCTATCTCATTTTCTCCCATGTTAAATCTTATGAATTTACATGTCTCTAAAAAAACAACAAAACAACATGTAAAAACTGTCGCTTTTTCGTGTCTTAAACTTTCAAATCACAACGATGCTAAAGAACATCCTGATGATTCTGATCCAGATTCAGATTCAGATTCTGATTCAGATTCAGATTCAGATCCTGATTCAGATCCTGATTCAGATCCTGATACCGATCCTGATTCTGATCCTGATTCAGATCCTGATTCAGATCCTGATTCAGCAGTGCGATTCTGTAACCATCTCACCGTGAAAACTTGGGTGAAGTGAGCGTGGAGTGAGCTGTCAATAGTGTCAATTCCTAGCAAAAACAAACTCACATCACCTAAGTTTTCACGGTGAGATTTTTACAGAATTGACCGGTCCTGATTCTGATCCTGATTCTGATCCTGATCCAGATTCTGATCCTGTTTCTGATCCTGATTCAGATCCTGATTCAGAACCTGATTCAGATCCTGATTCAGATCAAACTGAAACTCAAACTCAAAGCATTTATTTCAATTAAACCATTTACAGGCACTTTTAAATTGTCAAGAAGTCGGTCAGTCAGAAAATTTGAAGCTAGTTGCCCATTCCAAAGCGTAGGTACCTATGGAGAAGAACGGGCAAGAAACTCCATGGACACTCTTTTTAAATGATATTTTACAAAAATATTAGTTACATCATTACTTTTGATTTTAAAATTATATAATGTGAGAACGATGTAAAAAAATTAATAAAAACGTAAGTGTTAAAAGCGTCCAGAGTACAACAAATAGTACTTAACAAACTACAATCCAAAAATAAATTAATTAAAAATAAGCCGAGGCAGCTAAGTGATGACCAGCCCCAACTGACGGCGCCCGTTCACGAACATGACGCATAAATCAGCACCATTTAGCTCAACCATTTTGAAGGGAGCTAAATCATCTAACACACACACGCCACCGTCAGCGAGACATTTGAGTGAGCATGACATACTATCAGCTGCCAGGGCACATTCGAGTCAATGAAAGACATTATTACCCGGTAAATGGTAGCTATAGGGTACATATAGGGATCTTGATTCAGATCCTGATTCTGATCCTGATACTGATCCTGATTCAGATCCTGATTCTGATCCTGATTCTGATCCAGATTCAGATCCAGATTCAGATCCAGATTCAGATCCAGATTGAGATCCAGATTCAGATCCAGATTGAGATCCAGATTCAGATCCAGATTGAGATCCAGATTCTGATCCAGATTCTGATCCTGATTCTGATCCTGATTCTGATCCTGATTCCGATCCTGATTCAGATCCAGATTCGGATTCTGATCCTGATCCTGATTCAGATCCTGATTCTGATCCTGATTCTGATCCTGATACAGATCCAGATTCTGATCCTGATTCCGATCCTGATTCTGATCCAGATTCTGATCCTGTTTCTGATCCTGATTCAGATTCAGATCCTGATTCAGATCCTGATTCAGATCCTTGAATCCAAAAAAATAAAAAAAAATGCCGGTAGAACCCTCAAGATATTTTTTTATGTTTTTTTTATTATTTCTACGGTAATCTAAAACTAATAATGCAACTTTTGAGGGGGCTTGAGTAGCGAAAAGCGAAAAAAAAATTTTTCTGGACACCCTAGTGTACATAGGTATACCTCAAGTACAGCAGTGCGATTCTGTAACCATCTCACCGTGAACACTTAGGTGAAGTGAGCATGAAGTGAGCTGTCAATAGTGTCAATTCCTAGCAAAAACAAACTCACTTCACCTAAGTTTTCACGGTGAGATTTTTACAGAATCGGCCGGCAGGTGTGTATAGAGTACATACACATTTCGCCATTTATGTTTAAGTCCCATGTAACAGAGGCCAGCTTATTCAACCGGGACCACAAGTCCAGACTCCAGAATCCAAAAAAAAAGACAACTAAATAACACTTTTCCCGACCCGGTACTCGAACCTAGGACCAGCAGTAGGGCTTGCAACCACTGGACCAAAGAGGCAGTAGAATTACACTATGTTAAAATAAAATATCAAACTACCGGTCGATTCTGTAAAAATCTCACAGTGAAAACTTAGGTGAAGTGAGTGTGTTTTTGCTAGGAATTGACACTATTGACAGCTCACTCCACGCTCACTTCACCTAAGTTTTCACGGTGAGATTTTTACAGAATAGCATGGCCGTACCCGAAGGTAAAGTGCAATGACTTTCGCGAAAGGATAAAGTAATATGTTTTTCTTTCACGGGAATTTCAATCATATAATTATGATTGTAGTTCCCTTGTGTAACGAAAATTCCAAAGAAGCAAGAAAGATCTCCCTTATCAATATATCCCAATCGACGTAAGGGTCGTTTTAGTTTTACGGCGACACAACATATCCAAACAGTTAATAAAAATCGTAGCCAGTCTTATAGCCCCCCCGTGCGTGACCCAATCGCCTCACACATAACATTTTTACAACACATAAATTCCCTACTCATATTTCCAAGTTTAGTTACATTATAAAAATAACATGTAGTAAAATATTACTAGGATTAACCCCCAGCTTCGCTCCCAGTTTAAGTGTCAATAGAGATTTTTCAATGCGAATTTACAATGTAGTCTGCAATGAAACCTGTTTGTATTGCCCAGTTTCGTGCGGTTTTTTTACGTGGATTGTATAATTTTATGTACTACGTAGATGTATGAAATTATATTTTTTTATAAAAAAAATATTTAAAAATATAAGTGAACAATGAGTGAATGAGTGTGAAAACAAATGACCAGTGGTCCACTTTAGCCCTGGATCGAAAGAGCTGGAAGTCATGGGGAGACTCCTTTGCCCAGCACTGGGATGACGCAAGCTAACATGGTAACAGTAAGTGTACAATTGAGACGAATCTTTAATATTAATGATACATTTAGAAAGAGAGTTTTAAAACGAAAACATTTTTCGAGTCTTTTTGTTTATCTACACTATTTTACGTAAAATGGGCGATTCTTTCTTCTTTGGGTAACGATTTGGTTTTATAGCTCTATTTGTCTTCACATGCATTAAAAAACTGTTTTAACGGTTCTCAAAAATGATTTATTAAATGTTATTGTACCTGTTTAGGACCTTCTTTGTTTTTTTTTCTAGAGTATTTAGATTACCTATCTTTTTTGTTTCAGGATGGGAAATCATCAAATGACTCCTCCCACTCTGGGTGGAGCGGAAGGGAGTGTCAGACTCTTACTGACTAAAACCCACCCGTGTTCCTTTCTTAACCCTTTATGTTCCGGGCCAGCGGTAACCCTTTCGGACAATCCCGCTGACCAGATTACCTATTGACCTGGGAGCAATGGTGGCTCAGTGGTATTGGCCCCGACTTACGAGTTGTAGGTAGTGAGTTCCCCAGACACGCATTTTACTTTGTGTATTTACTTAATTTCATCACCACTGCTCTCAAAACGGTGAAGGAAAATATTGTGAGGAAACTGGCACGTCCTGGAACCAAAAATTCGAAGGCATGTGACATTCGCCAACCCGCACTGGCCCCGCGAGGTGGATTATGGCCTACTCTCTCTCACAGAGAGGAGGTCTGTATCTTAGCAGTGGGAACTCTATAGGTACTTTAGCCCTCACTACATATTTCTGTCTTGATAAGATGAAAGACATGTTTAGTCAGTCAAAAATGATTATCAAATTGACACTACGTCAATCTGGACGTCTTATAGCCATTTCAAACCACTGTCAAAGAATGACAGTAGTGATTTGAAAGAAAGAAAGAAAAAGTATTTACTCGTACAGGAAGATCACACTAAACTAAAAACAATAAAAAACCAATTATATTTAAAAAAAGGTAACAAAAAGAAAAATTAAGCAGAAAGTCTTACACCAGAAGCCAGAAGGCTCCTATCTCAGCATGATGCTGCAACATTTAAAAAATAAATTTCAATATACTTACGGACAAATTAAGTCAGTAGTCACTTTGCTAAACAATATTTTTTCCTGAATTAACCTATATGCCACATATTGTATTTGTATAACTCATTTAATACGTCACAGCACAGACAATTTACCACGTGCTAATCAAAAAATAACCCCACAAAAAAAATCCCATAATTACCGCAAAATTCTCCTCATAATCACAGCTGATTATAAAAGCGATCAAACAAGAAAGTTTCGTTACAATAAATAAACAAAGCTTTGAGGGTGGCTCGTAGTAGATAAAACCCTTATGGGCGACCGACGACAAGTGATGACGGTCACGTTTTTAATCACCCCAGTTTCATCCGTGACGTGTCAGGGGGAGTTTGGTTGTGTACTTCTAGTTGGCTTGTTCATTGAGAGCTTTAGCGTGCCTAATTATTTGCTACGTGAGAGCCGCCTTGAGAAATATCTACGTGTTTTATGACGATAGGACTTTTACAAATGTAATCCTATCCTACTATATCATTATAAATGTGAAAGTTTGTTACTCAATCACGTAAAAACGGCTTAACGGATTTGAATGAAATTGGCACACATGTAGTTTATAGCCTAGATTAACACATAGGATACTTTTTATCCCGGTAGGACCTTCCCGTGGAATAATTTCCGACCACCATGCAGGCGAAGCTACGGACAAAAGCTAGTATTATAATATTTAGTTTATATTTCGCAATAACCAGGCTTGGATGCAGTATGCAACGCAACCTAAAAAACTATGCACATGCAGAAGATGCGGTTATTATGGAGAAATATGAAACCCAAATCAATATCAATAGGTACTCAACCAACCTAACCTTTGAGTGTAGGTTATTTATTATTAATTACTAGCTTCTGCCCGTGACTTTGTCTGCTTCGACATCTAAATTGGGTCCAGAATTAATCTATGTGTTAATCCAGGTTAATAAACTATCTGCGTGCCAAAGTTCATACAAATCCGTTTAGCCGTTTTTGCGTGATTGAGTAAGAAACATTCATACATGTAAATATACAAACTTTCATATGTATAATATTACTAGCTACGCCCCGCGGTTTCACCCGCATAAGTTTCGATCCCGTGAGAATATCGGGATAAAAAGTAGCCTATATGTTAATCCAGGGTGTCAGCTACCTCCATACCAAATTTGACAAAATTGGTCGAACCGTTTGAGCGTGAAGAAGTAACAAACATATAAACACACACACACACACCCACACACACCCACACACACCCCTACACACACACTCACACACTCACAAACTTTCGCCTTTATAATATTAGTGTGATAGTTTGAAGTAGGTAGGACATTTTCCTGCCATGGTTTTTAACAAAGTAAAACTTGATTCCATAACTTATCTTAAGTTGATAGAACTCCTGTTAGTCATTAACATACTTAAATTATCACAGCTAAGCATGAATCAAGATTTTTTCAAAATGTATGTCAGATTGTGAGTGGTTGTTGGTTCGTTGAGCACATATTTTGGTTCGACGTGCGAAAAATAAATAGCAGTCGTTTTTGTTGGATACCTTGGGGCTTATAACAATATTAATCAGCTTACTGCGATGCTACTAGCTAATTATGTAGGATTATTTTGTTATCAGTTGGCTTATAAAAGTATTTTTATTATTTACTTTTGCATTGGGGAGGCACTTATATCAATTTTTAAGTGCAGTAGGCCTAAGGTAAAAAATAAAGACTAAACAAAACAGCAAAGTGCAAGTCGGATTCGCACATGAAGGGTTCCCCGTACCACCGTAAAATATTTAACACTACATATTTATTTAACACATTTCTTTTTATTTTTTTTTATAAAGTTTACTTTATTTTTATTATTTGTTGTTACAGGAGCCAAAGTAGTAAACACTCTGCGAAGTATCTAACTTTTACAGTTCAATAGTCATTATCATGGTATGAATTTGCCGGTAGTAACCCACATTATACAAATATTGATCTGAACATGCAGGTAACAAAAGTAAGTCTAAATAGGTACCTAGTTGTAATATCCTAACAAGTATAACTGAAGAGTGACTAATGTCTCTAAAAAAGTGTGTAAGATTTTCGACTAAGTTAGCCTTTGCAATCCCCATTATGAGTGCACGTAGTCGTTTTAAATCATCATCTGCCTAGCCTTTTCCCAACTATGCTGGGGTCGGCTTCCAGTCTAACCAGATGCAGCTAAATACAAGTATTTTACATGGAGCGACTGCCTATCTGTATCTGACCACAATTCAGTTAGGTATTACACCATGTATCTATCACATAATTGATTTACCTGTAATTGCTTAATTTTTAAATCTTTTTTTGGGGTAGACTTTTATTCTAGGTGCATCGTCTTCACATATAATTATATTATGTATACAAAACCTTGTAAAACATTTTAAAAGAGTAACGGTGGAGTTTCTTGCCCATTCTTCTCCATACGAAACCTACCTTTTGGAAGGGGCGACTAGAATCAATTCAATTTTACTGTAAGTTTTGACGTTCAAAAGTGCCTTTAATGTGCCTATTTGAAATAAATGATTTGACTTTGACTTTATTGGGTAATACGATACCCCTTGGTGTGACTGGCTGTCAGATTTTCGGGCTTCTGACGACCCGTAACGACTGTCAAAGATCTACGAATGAGAGCCGGGACCAACGGCTTAACGTGCTTCCCGAGGCATGGAGGGGTCTTGGTATATAAAGATGGTCACCCATCCACGGACCAATCGTGGCAAGCGTAGCTTAACCTGATCGATCGAACTGTGCGGCTGATATAATTTAGTCACAAGCCGCCCAACCTGTATTAAACGTACTTCTCGTTTTAAAACAATGGATTTTATAGTTCATTAGTTACTTGTATTGTACAGACGCCAGCAAATCAACCTACCCGAAACTGTCAAAGTTTCCCAATCAATTTTGAACCTTATGCCTTGGCATTAAAGTTGAATTTTTATTAATGAAATTTGACAGATTGTAGTAGGTTTATGTGCTGGCGTCTGTACATCTTGCAATCTCTCTGACACTATTCCTTTTAATAAGTTATTGGTGCCGATTCCCTTGTTCACAAACTAAACTAAATTTAAGTTCAGTGCATCTTTTTCTTTCTATTTCATTAAGAAAACGACAGCAGAAAAAATTTAGTTTAGTCCTGTCAAATTTATCAGCGCCTAGTATAGTAGTTTATATACTTATTTTATTACGCATTTTAAAGTTAACTTTTACCTAATCTGGAATAGTTACGTTCTATGACAGCTGTCAAAAAACGGTTAACCTACTGGACAGGCCACACTTTTATTACCTTCTTGATTTAGAAAACAAAATCAGCTGCAAAAGACAATAAAACTGGCCTCTGTATTTTTATAACCCCCAATTCCATCGATTCACCTTAACCTCAACAAATTTCACTAAACAAGCAATTGTAAAAGATTTTTTCTTTCATGCGTTTTTTGATTCGCCGTTTATTTAACTTACACAAACTATTTTGGTATCCGAGTCCTTTATCCCTTGGTCACCTTTGTCAAGGCTCTCAAAGTTACCCTATTTTAGCCGACACAGGACAGAATTTTTTTTGAATATTCATTTTTTATTGTGTGTAGGACATTTTGTGGACACAGTATTTGTCGTTTACTTATATCCTTCGTTCCGGACGGAAATCACGAACTGGAAAATAGAAACTATAACTATTTGTTCAGTATTTATTGAACAAGCTCCTAATATTATTTTCGTTTTATTGGGTGTGATTGTTTGTGAACGATCAAATAAAGATTTGTGAGGTATCAAGTAAACGATTCTGAATTTATTTTGATAACTTTTTTAACCTTTACGACTCGTAGCTGCTCGTAGCACGTTCGTAGCAAACTCGTAGCAGACTTACAGATGTAAAAATAATATAGCTGCAGACGTTGTTTGTTTGTTTGAACGCGCTTATCTCTGAAATTACCAGTCGGTTTGGAAAAATCTTTTTGCATCTGATGGCCTAATTCTAGAGGAAGATATAGGTTATTTAAAATCACCCTATAACCCCTAGGAGCCGAGCAAAAAGGCCGAAAGAAAGCAAAAGCGCAGAAACAGCGAGGGAAGTCGGACGAAGTCGCGGGCAGAACTTAGTTATACAATAAGTTTACTGCTAATTGGATGGGGAGACGACATTAAAAGTAACTGATCAAATTGTATTTTTAAGGTTTTAATTTATTAGCGCGTAGGCACTTAAAGATACCTAATTTAACAACGTTGCTAACTATAACAACTTATTTATTTCATGAGTAGGTACCTATAAAAATCTCGGCGTAGAAATAATTCCCGTTAGCAAAATTCCCTCGCCAAGAAAATGGAAAATATTTGTTTACTTAATAACTTAGTATAAAATCCAGTGCAGCTTAGCTTGCCTTCGGCTGGCAATAGGGAAACATAATGCCATAATGTGGTGGCAACGCTCGGGCTCATCTGTTGCAGGACCGATAATCGTTCGACTAAATGAGTTCTAGACTTGAAACTGTGCCCAGGAAACATACTATGCAGTAGGGACAATGGGACTTAGAAATTATTGGTGCATATGGGAATGCTGGGAAATATTCGTTGTGAAAGAGATGATTTTATTTTATTTTGTCTTTTCTTTAAAAGTATTGTTATCCATACTAATCCATACTAATATTATAAATGCGAAAGTGTGTGTGTCTGTGTGTTACCTCTTTACGCTTTAACCGCTCAAACGATTTAGATGACATTTGATATATAGATAGTTTGAGTCCCGGGAAAGAACATAGGATATTTTTATCCCGATATTCCCACGGGATCGACACTTATGCGGGTGAAACCGCGGGGCGTTGCTGGTTTAATAATATATCATAGACTTTGCCGCGTTTGTCTAGTGGTCGCAAGCGATACTGCTGAGCAGGAGGTCCTGGATTTGATTCCCGGGTTGGGCGTAGTGTAAATTTGGTATGAGGAACAGGGTGTAAAATTCACTCAACCTCCATAGAAAAGGGAGGATCTTCCAACCAGACGGGTGTTGTGTCTGGCGGGCAACTGCCCGATGATTCATGTCGGGCCGTTGTATCTATGCAAGTTGCGCGCTAAACTCTGCTTGCGCGATGCAGGATTTTGCGTGACGTCAGTATGACGCGTTGTTTTGCTTGTGGTGTTTTAGATACCGCTACAATACCTCTAATTTCCCTACATTTTGACAAGTTTTTCACATTGATTTTCGCTGAGATAAGATTACGACTAGATTTTGAACGTTTTTAATTACGAGAATTGGCCTTCTGTAAATTTGCACGGTGAGATTGAACAGATTTACATTTGTTTTACTTGTTTATCACAACTTCCGCGACAAAATAAGATTTAAATTCCCCCATGTTTAGAGTGTTCGCTCGATCTCGATATGAACTACGAGCAATTTCTCAAGCGACTCTTCTGTCATTCGTGACGCGCCGGAGTCAAGAGGCTAATAAATAAAACTGCTCCCCTTTCCCCAATTTTACATAAAAACCGTCTCATCCGCAATCTGCGTGTTTATGAGCGAATATTCTATAAACAAGTCGGAAGCCACGGCTTATGGTGTATGTTGGGGACAGCAATATACAGAATTGCATGCAAATAAGATAAGGATAATAAATACGGGCGCTCTGTTTAGTTGCGTTTTGTATTCGTCTAATGTTGCGTTCGATAAATATTCTTGAAATTGATATTAGTTCTGTATTGTTATTTAGTTTCTTCATGACTCAGTCGATAGTAATATTTATTTTGTCTATAATGTTAATTTTTGCAGGATACTACTACTTTTAAAATGTAGATAGGAAATGAGAAATGCTTACTTTTATAGTCCACTTTGCATTCACGCTATCTCTTAAACGCATATGGTCTAGAAATCGCTCTAGGTATATACTAGATTTCGGTGCATTAATAAACTTAAATAAAACCACAATATTATGCTAACTAAACCAAAAAGAAGTAAGTAAAAACCTTAACCAGTTCAAAATAACACCATAGCCATTAAAAATGATAAAATACGGAGTTGACACAAACATTATTTCAGGGATATTTCAGGTCCGTCAGTAAATCACTAGGGAAGGATTACTCATCGACGACGTCCAAACAAAACGGCTCATTGACTTGCAGATTGATTGCAAGGAGACCGCGGTGACATTCCGATGTGGCAAAATATGCAAAGAAACAAATACGCCCTAATTGTCTAATGACTTGGAAGCTTTGAAGGTCTCACCCCTCTGCTTTGCCGTTGTCTTTCTTTGACTAAATTTTTTTTATATATTAACAAAATTTTTAATACCTTACATTATGTTTTTGTGTATGATTAAAAAAACTAATGTAATCTTGGGTCAGTATAATTTTTTTTTGGGTCAGTATAATTTGCATGACTTTCATAGAGTAAAATGTTTACTAACAAGGTCATCATCATCTGTCTAGCCTTTTCCCAATTATGTTGGGGTCAACTGACAGTTAAACCGGATGCAGCTGAATACCAGTATTTTACATGGAGCGACTGCCTATCTGACCAACCCAGTTTCTGGATAATATCATACCCCTTTTTAGAGATTGGTTGTCAGACTTTCACAACCAGACTTTCTTTTCTAACAAGATAACATTCAAAAGTATATGTAGTGAATGTATCTGTGTATATTGTCTACCTCAAGTATTTAGTCAAAACAAACACGATCCACGTTAAAGCAAATATACGAGTACTTCCATAAAGGTGAGTTATGAATTTTGAATAGTAGGTATTAAAAGAGCTTTCTGGAGGAAATAAAAATATTACACCCACCGACAACATCATTTTGTGTTAACACGTAGTTGTCATTCCGAGTTGCCGACCCGAGTGCGTCGTGTTTCACATAAGTAGGGATTTGGCAAAAAGGTGGTAATAAGGTATGCAAGCCCTCTTTCCTTTGTCGGCCACTCGCTCGCAACGTGACGTGAATCACCACACACGAGATTCGCTAACTCTATGCGAAGAATCCGGGAGGTGAAATGTAGACGACACAATTCGTAAAAGTGTTTACTCATTCATACGATTCGAAGCTAAGCTTCCCACGTCGATCGGCTACTATTTCTGGGATTCGCTCCGGGATTGTGGATAGGTAAAGCGGCGTTCTATTCCGTAAATAATGCTGGGGGTATTCCGTATTCTCATTTATTATGGAAACTCAAATTTGTATCATAGTCAAGGTAAAAGGCGCGTGTAGACGGGCGGGGTCGAACGGCCGCATCATTGTGCGGGCGGGCCGCGGGCGCGCGATTACAATGCCGCCGCTGTGACATTTTCGCTAATGGTTTCAGGGTAGGTACAATAAAACGACAATACGACAGGAGATAAGGTGGCAAGTGAAAATTTTAGAACGAGATTAATTCAATTCTGACGCGGGTGTCGTCTAGATATTTGCTGAGACAATCTCAGTCTATTTCAGTTTAGTTTGGGGACCTACTAGTTCGTATTTATTTTAAATTGCGTGTTTTAAATATAAGGTAATAAACCTATAATCTTCTATTTGGAATCAAGAGCATCTTTCGGTGTTAGTCTAATCTTTTGCCATTTGGACGTTCTTCGTAAAGTCGGCACAATAATTGCCAAGTCCGTGTCTCACATTTCAATGTATTTCATAATAGAACATGCTGTTATTACTAGCAGATTTACTGAACAATCCAATCAAATAAATACACAAATCCGACCGTTTAATCTCAACAAAATCGGTACTGAATCCGCCGGATTATAGCCACTTAAATTTTATTAAATAGCTATTTACTAGAATTGCATGTATGATATTATTCAATTAAAATAAATGGCCTAATTAGGACTGTCAAACTTTGTTTTCGTTAATTAAAATGTTCCCTCTTTCGTGAGCTGTGAAAGAAATATGGGTTCATTGGCAGCAAGAAATACATAAAAAATAGTTGGGCAAAATTTAGGTTATTATTTCATATCTATTTAATTTTTATGTTACTCATTCCTCCTTCTCACTAAAATTCGCTGATACTTACATGAAATGCCAAATAAGAGCAATTATCGGCTGACGCGGGGATGTGTGTATCCCTTTCTCTATTTCGACCTCTCAATGGTTTTTCAATGAGGATACCAAACATCGCTTTGAGCCCTGAAAGGGTTATCCACGGTACTCTACGATGCTTTTATATTTTTATCAACGTCAAATGAATTGCTCCAATGTGACTACAAAAAATCCATTTGCAAAATGTCTCCCTGGATTTATTTTACGCTAATATTAAATACTCTTTTTATGTAGGCATTTTGAGGGTATAAAGGGCCCGCTTAATGATGTACTTAATTAATATTGTCTTTTGCGCTAAAAGGAATTCTTTGAATATTTGTCTAGTAATTCATAGAGGTTTTGAGAGGTAGCCACCTTATTTAGGAACGGTAGAAACTACATATTTCAAAAATCGTTTTAGTTGTTTATTTAATATTCGGCAGATTTAAGAAATATTTTTGTACAAATCGGGCAGAAATAGCTTAGCACGTATTTGGACTATATTTTTGTTTTAATTAAGAACACGACACATACACATTATACCT
Source organism: Luperina testacea (assembly GCA_927399505.1). Classification (NCBI taxonomy): domain Eukaryota; kingdom Metazoa; phylum Arthropoda; class Insecta; order Lepidoptera; family Noctuidae; genus Luperina; species Luperina testacea. Next base: position 13,798,389 of record OV656756.1, read on the forward strand.
AAGTATAATACGGGCAGTGGCGTGCATTGGTTTTCAGAATAGGTAGGCACTAGGCCGGGTCTAGTCTAGGCAGGCGCGGTCACTAATCAGAAACATAAAACAAAAGTATCTATTACCTAACAAAAAAAAAGTTTTACAGCCGCCATGTTGGATTTTCATTTTGACCTCACTATCGGCTTTAACGCCCTCGAAAACCATAAAAACGACACCCTTGATGAATAATTATAAAAAAATTACAGCCGCCATCTTGGATTTTCATTTTGCTTCAGCACCCTTAAAAACTATGAAAACGACGCCAATCTCAATATCCATCCCTTTCTTTCTTCGTACGGCCAAATTACGAACGAATTACAAATTACGATTTTAACATTCATACTCGTTTGGATTTGAGTAGGCATGCCTACTTTAGGGTGATAAATTGCGAAGGTCGAACGTCATGGTATTAGGCGTGAGATGTATGTATTTTTAATTTCGTCGTATTAACTTGAACGAGTAAAGACCAATGACAACGCGCGAATAGTATACGGGAGCCGAGTAGGCCGTCTGGCGAATGCCTACTGCCGCGCGAGTTTATAAGATTTTGTTTTTTCATAAGTATGATAATTTACTGTGGGTAAAAAATACAATTATACTTAATTATTTAATTTACAATTACACTAAAATGTAATTGACAGTCTTATGGTGATTTATCGAGGTAGGCACTGCTTTTATGCCTATATGGAATGCACGCCACTGAATACGGGTCTCAAAATCTTAGTTTAAATGCCCTCAAAGTTTAAATGAATCTTCTCTAAAACCTACTATTGTCTGTTCAAATGCTTTTAGTGCAAGAGTCTAATTCACTTCTAGATAATGTTTAAAATAAGGAATAGTCCAGTATGTCTGTCTAGACATCATAAATGTCGGCTTTATTATTGTGTTCGTTTACACTTATGGCACTGTCCACTACCGGTTAGTTTCAAATATAAATATATAACAAGCTTTTGTGTTCATACAGGTAAATAAAATTCTTAGTTTTTATGAGAAGAAACACTTAAATGAATAATGTTTTATTAAAAATTAACTTCTGCCCGTGACATAGCCAGCGTGAAATTTCTTGTTCCCCCGATCCACCGCGTCGCATCGCATCGCCTGCCCGCGCTGTTACTTCGTTTTCACTTAGTGTTCTTTTTGCTCGGCTCTTAAGGATCGTAGCGTGATGTTAAATTCATACATTCCTTCTACAAGAATTTGACTATCAAATGCCAAATTATTTTTTCAAATCCAACTGGTAGCTCCAATGTTCAAACAAACAAACTCTTCAGCTTTGATAAATTAGTATAGATACATATGTATGGTAGATGATAGTGGGACCAATAATTTAATTTTGTCTTCACTACTATTAGGTAAAACATCTTAGTGCATGTTTTAATATGTCAAGCAGTTTACAGAAAACCCTGTAGGTAGCAACAATAAATTAAACAACCACCAACAGTTTCAACAACTAACAAAACATTCACACTTGAGCTAAAACAAAAATACTCATTTCACTCATTCCTAGATTAATTTTAGCCTGCGATTCCATAACCGTAACAGTGGTGTAAAGTACAATAGTTTAGTATTATGAAGCGTTCTACGCTTACGCAGCGAAAGCTTGCACTTTGTAAAATGAGAGCGGGTCCGGGACAAAGAGCCGTGAACGCGGCCCGAAACGTCGCGTAAGAGCGAAGCCACACGATGCGTTGCCGGCGCGTTGCCTGAGCGGTGACGCTACGTCAACCTTCGTACAAACCACAGTAATTTATCCGTGCTGTGGTGGCATGGTACGCGGAGTGTTGCGATGACGTGCGGCGACGCAACGCACGCTCAACGAACAAGGGGACTAGAGAGATGAGGGCAGGGATCTTGCAGTGCGGCGCCGAGCATCGGAGCGGCAACGCAGCGGAGCACAATGTTGTTTGTACTATATAAAAGATTGACATACCCAACACCGAGAGGCTACGACGTCGTAGTAAGCGGCGTTGCGTCAAGGCATTGCCTGTATGGCAATCAATGCGTTTAAATCATAGCGGTATGATGACGCAACGCACCAGCAAACGCCCGTGTGACCTCACTCTAAAAGTATATCATGTTACCGCGAACTAAATAGCTCGGCCTCCAAAGTTCAAAGAGTATTGTGGTGTATAGAGGAATCCGGTGTCCGATAGGTTCCGATTAGTTAATTGAAACCGCACAGTCCATATCAATCCGTTAACGTCCATTGTTTGACGTCCTCGTCATCTGGTCTAGTTCATAGTATTACAGACTGCCGATCATGATGAAAAGCCCGTTTGTACTTTACTAGGAATTTACTAGAATCACACGTAAAAGGGTTCGTATTCCCTAAGGGGTACGGACAAACTTGTATGGAAGGAGAATCAAATAAAGTACAGTCATGAAACATAGATTATTGTAAGAAATTCTACTTTGTGATGTTTAATGTTTATTTACTTATTGATTTAGAATTTCCAACAAAAAAAATTTACGTACACAATACTTGACACATAAGTAAATGTTACATTAGACGGATGTAAATTATAATAGTTATCAATAAATGTCCGATTATATTAATATGGTTTCCATTTAAACAGCTTAGCAAATTTAGCGTGTCGCGTTTTGCGCGTATATTTTTTTTTGTATAGCGGACAAGTCTGCGCTCGCCTTTATCTACACGTGGTTGCTGAGTTTAGGCTTTGACAATCCACACGATGTCCTAGACAAACAGATTCCCTTACCATGATTTACTGTATATTACGAGCTACGACTGACATGGCGCGTAAAAATGAGAAAGGATATTGTGCTTGCTGAGTTTGTAGAGTAAGGCCTAAAGAATGGACATAATATTATGAAGGTATACTGTGGAGGTATAATATTCAACATAGCAAATATTTAGAGCTCTTAGGGTAAATTCGGATGTGTGGTATAGAATAATCAGCCTATAATGTCACCACAGTTTGGACACACACACACTCCTTTCATCGAGGGGGAGTGGACTGTAATCTACCACGCGGGCTTAGTGCGGGTTGGTACTTAGATGTCACATATCTTCGAATTTTTGGTTCTAGTGTTCCTCGAATTGTGTTCTTCGAATTTTTGGTTGGGTGTGTGGTATATTAATTAATCTCATACAGAGGTGCAGGCACGATGGGTGCAGGGGTTAAAAAAATATTTTATCTTAACATACTGCCAAATTTGGTTGCTTTTGAGATAAAAGTCAGTAAAAGTAAAATGAAGTTATAATTTAAAAGGCAATGAGTTAAAAGATAAAAGAGTTTTAGAGTTCTCCATGACTGGACACAAAATTCAATTTCATTCATTTCATTTTATATGGTTTAACGCACAGCAATGAAACTAAAATAAAATGAAAAACAATTTTTCAAACTAAAATGAAACCTGCCGTCCAAAGGCAACATGTATTAATTTATTATTCGAGTAAAAGTAAAAAATATTACGAAGTACTGACTAATAGAAAGTTTTGACGTGCACGGCTTTGTACTGGGCTGGGGAATATTTTAGTATTAATATCATGCATGTTTTTAACATTGTAAAATTTATTACTAACCAGCTTCTGCCTTCAGCTTCGTCCGCCTGGATGTCGGAAATCATCCCGCGGGAACGTGTTAACGGGACAAAAAACCTATATCCTTTTCCAGGGTGTAACCGATCTCCTCGCCAAATTTTATCGAAATCCGTTCTGTGGTTTAGGAGTGAAGAGGTAACATACAGACAGAGTTACTTCCGAATTCATAATATCGGTATAGATATTCCTATCTATCCATGTATACTAATAATAAAGTTGAAGAGTATGTTTGTTTGAACACGCTAATCTTCTCAAATTGTGCATATGATAGCCCAATTTTTGAGGAAGGCTATAGACTATTTAACATCACGCGGCGACCCTTGGGAGACGAGCAAAAAGAAAAAAGTCAGAAAGAAAGTTACGCGAAAAACGAAGTATTATAATATCACGGGCAGACCATAGTCTGCCCGTGCTATTATAATACTTCGTTTATATAAATTTATATATATTATAAATTTTCCCTACTCACCCCGTTTGTTGCATCGCACACGATGCGACGGAGTGAGTAGGGGAAATTTTGCGCGGACGAAGTCGCGGTTAGAAGCTAGTATAAAATATATTTTAGTTATTTTGTTAGTTTTTTTTTTACTTTTTTCTTACTGGTATTCCTTTCTTATTGAAAATAATTATGTCTCTTTTCATTGACATTTAAAAATATGCACAACATTACAAACGTAGGTCCAAGTATTGCTTGTAATGTTTTTTCCAAATAAATAAATAAATAACTTGGAATCCGGCTTAATCGTTCTAAAAATAGAATAAAGCACAGTTTGTCAGTTGTTTACCGTCCCACGGTAATTTTAGCAGTCAACTCAGGGAAATAGCCTGGTGTAGTGCCCCCCGGCGATGAGCGAACAATCTGTCACTACAAAGTAATGTTGCAATTTTTGAATCAAGCGTTTATGAGATAGGTATTTTTCTAAAAATAATATTAAAAATTCCCGGTAACAAATTGCTCTTTACCTGTATTCGATTGTGTTTAAGGTTAATAAAGGCTTTAAGAGGCTTCCGAAGGATAAATGCTGAAAATATTATTGGGAATTTGATTAGTGATTTGATATTACTTACAGCTATCAAATATATTCTAAAATATCATGCTCTGAAAATACACACAGAGCTACCAAAACTATTATACCTAGTTACGAATTTTAAATCAAAAGCAAACTATAACTTACCAATAAAATTGACATGTAACACAGCCAATACTAGAAGGCGCGCCAGCGGGCCGCCCTGCGCGTGCGTCGCCATCTTGCTTCAACGAGTCACTGTCCGGTGCTGCCACCTACCGCCGCTATCCAACCTCGACACCCACTTTAATCTTCTCATTTTGAAACACTAACACGCAGTTCGAAATTTGATTGGTCAGCGATATCTGTAAAAAAAAGTAAATATTGTAGCAGATTAAAAAACAATGTGTTGTGAGAACGGTAAATTATGGAGTACCACAAGGTAGTGTACTCGGGCTGCCCCTATTTATTGTTTATATTAACGACTTTCCGACAGCATCATCCTATCCTATGATAATGTTTGCAGATGACAGCACTTCACTTTTCAATAGTGACGAGGTAGGCACTTTAGAGGCCGAAATGAATTCTACCGTACTATCAGTTGTGCATTGGCTGCAAAATAATAATTTGGCTACAAATCTTGATGAAACCGTATTCATGAAATTTCAACAAATTACAATCAGGACTTAAATATTAAATACAAGGACTAAGTTATTAATTAAACAAATGTGACAAAATTTCTTGGACTAAACTTAAAAAACACTTTAAAATGGAATTGACATATTGACAAAGTATGCAGTAAGCTAAACCAACATTCTTATGCTTTACACATGTTAAGTAAAACGGTCAATCGAGCAACAGTCTTAATGGCTTATCATGATCTAGTATCCTCAACATTGAGATATGGAAATATATTTTGGGGCAATGCCACGGGTAAAGATGATTTAAGTCCCAAAAAAGATGTATAAGAGATATATACATATAATTTGCAGATAACAGACAGCTTTATACCGAAAATATTAACTTTGCCATCTATGAAACGTCTGTTCGTCAAAAATAATTTCCATGAGAGCTGTGATGGCCTAGTGGTAACGGACCCGACTTACGAGTTGTAAGGTCGTGGGTTCGGACCCAGGCAGGCGCTTTACTTTGTGTTAATTTGTTTCATCACCGTTGCCCTCAAAAACGGTGAAGGAAAACATCGTGAGGAAACCGACATGTCCTGGAACCAAAAATTCGAAGACATGTGACATCTACCAACCCGCACTGGGCCCGCATTCCCTTTCACAGAGAGTTGGCCTGTGTCCCAGCAGTGGGAACAGTACCTATAGGCTGATTATATATTATGTTTGAATTTAAAAATAAATTATAATTGATTAATTATTTATTAAAAATACATTTTAATGCTCCATTAAACAGGCGCGACACGACACGCGACACAAAGGCACCGCAAGTCGCGCAACGAGCGGTGCCTTTGTGTCGCGCCTGTTTGTAGGAACCTTTAATTGACATTCGAACGAAACTTTTTATTGTATAGATTCAGACTTATTACTGAAAAAACTAATATAATTGTACCTACACCAATTTCATTGGTTGGACATAGACCTCAACTAAAATATACAACATAAGACCTTCATTGTAATACCTGTGTTCACGAATAAAGATAGATTGATTGATTGTTTTATTTTTTTAGGTCATGTTAATGTCATGTCAATGTGTAATCAGTTGAATCGTCTGGTAAGTACTGTTGTGTATAGTAGCATTAACACAATACTATTACGATCTTAAACGAAGTTATTATATTTTATTTTTCCAGAGAAACAATATTTTTCCGTTTGATCAACGAAAATAGGTTCATTTGTAGGACCTATTAGTTTGTGCTTGTTATTTAGGTATTAGCGTAAAATATTGTTGGGGATTCTACTCTCTATTCTAATCTCCCTAAAACTAATCTAAAGACTCTAATTCTTTTCAATGTTTTACTAAACTGAGCAAAGCAAAATGATCTTAGAGTATATAAGTTACAATGAGCTCTGAGTGAGACATTATGAATACATAAGAAGTTACAAGCTGTTTGCAAGAGCCTTTACAGGCTCACATTTTTTTCATTTTATCCAAAAAGATATTCTAGTAACTTTAATATAGTATACAATTTTAACGACTTCATTCGGTTTTAACAAAATATTCGCTCATCGGCCTCCATCGATCTGTAAACAAATTCTATCAACGCAGTATTTTATGCATCAAAAACGGAATAAAAATATAACTTAGCCCAACAATAAATTCCGGTATCTATGCACGAACTCGCACGGGTAGTAAAATATTCGTATTTTTATTCACATTCGCTGGAACCAGAGAAACAGTCGAATGTTATCTAAAATATGAGTGAATGTGAGAGTACGTGCGGTCGGTTCTAAAAGAATTTGATATCAAAGATTCGAGGCAGCATAAACACGGACCTCGGGCCTGCCCGCCTGAGGAATTAGGGGGGTCGTGGAAGAGCCATTATTGGGGTGTGAAAGTTCCTTTAATACATGTACGGGGTTTACTAAAGTTCACAAGACAGGATCCAAGTGAAAGACAGTGTAGGAGCTAGGTAAATATATTTTGTCTGAAATTAATTTGACATTTATTTCAGAAATGTCCTGAGTTGCTTTTGTGTCTTTACAATTATTATTAATCAAAAGTTTCGCGTTTCTCGTACTAATAAAATTGTCGCGTGATTAATAAATGCACATCCATTATCCATACCAAATTTTAGCTTTCTAGTACTGAGAGTATCTGAGCTAAAAGCTGCGGACGAACAGACGGACTTGGCGAAACTATAAGGGTTCTTTGTTGACTACGGAACCCTAAAGATATGAATTTGATGTTTTTTGTGAGGTCATCGACCGCAGTTGATATAGTTAAAATTTATACTTGAAGTTTCAGTTTTTCACATTTCCTACCAACTGACGATATTTAGTCGTATAAAAGTGATAAATAAATAAATAAAAATAACATATTTTCGTCCAATCTCTTCCAGGGAATCGATGTGCCAGCACTCAACATAACATAATCACAAAATGGATACGGTGGTGTCTTTTGGCCTCTGATTCTGTTACCAGATAGAATGTGCATTACATCACATAGTTAGCTAATGGAATATTTTTATAAGCCGGTTTTCGACTCTGTGGTTTTCTTTATGTAGGCATAGCTGCATGACTTTTGTATTTTTTCTGTTGGTTTCTTAAAGTAATTGTTTGAATTTTTATCTTATTTCGACAGTAACTTCCTCAGTATTTATTAATTTTTACCAAAACAATAAATTATTGTTTCTTCAAACTTTATAATGTATGCTTCTGCCTAACATAATCCACCCATAACGTATCCATCACCCAGCCAACCACCACCCAGTTACCCAGTTTATAATATTGTCACCGAAAAATGACAAATAGGCTGCGGCCGAACATTTCTTTTTGTTCTATTTCATTCGTAACTAACATAGTGGCTAAAAACATTAAACAAGTACACAAAAACTCCACTAAGCAAGCAATATAATCGATTCAAAACAAGCACCTTGGCAATGACAAATCACCGGAACGCAGCGCGGCCGCGTCTGAACCGCGATAACGTTGCGATCGCCATCGGAAGTTGTAATTAATGCCAGCAAGCGTTGCCTTTACGCCCTTCTGTATGTTGGACGGTGTGTGGTCGTGTACTTGTGATGTGTTTGTGTACTTGTGTGGAGTGATGTGATTATAGTAATACATTTCTTTATTGCTTGAAATTTAGATAAGGACAGTCAAAAAGTGATTTTTAAAACTTTTAAAGCGTGATAACGTTGCAATCGCCATCGGAATTTTGTAGGTTTGACGACGGTGTGTGGTTGTGTACTTGTACTTGAGTATGTTTGTGGAGCTGGTTTTGGTTGTTAATGTTAGACCTAAGAAGTCGCGAACACATAATTTTTAACGGCCTAATAGGCCGTTAAAAATTATGTGTTCGCGACTATTCTTCTTAAAAAAATAGCAAAAGTGACCTTAGGTAATACGGGCTGGTGTCCGCAACTCCACGTCAATGCGCGTATTTTGCGTAGTGACCTTAACAGTTGTTAAAGTCAGTTTTGCTTGCTATTTTTTGTTAATATATAGCTAAACGCACATTACAGACGCAACTGGTCGCAGCGCAACGCATTTTTATACAAAAACATGCAATGTGGACTGCCTGTAGTGTGCGTTGGTTCATAGAAAATGTATGAATGAAAAAAAAAAATCAAGAAGATACCTCTAAAATCTTTCTTTTTACAATAAAACCACACTAATATAGGTATCACATACAATCATTTTGATTATTTGTCAGATTATTCTACAAGTAACATACAAGCACTAGTGTTTTAATTTTTTTAGTCCAAACAATATATTTTTTGTGAATAGATAATTGCTTCATACTTTGCAATAAATTATCAGCGTTGTGTCATCGCGCTTCTCTTTCTTTTCTATGCAGTCCGACAGTGACCGCGCATTATAAGAACTATGGAACTATGAAAATCATTAAGGGGATTTAATGATTTTCACACTTTAGGGTACCATATTACTATTCAGCTGCATCCGGTTAGACTGGAAGCCGACCCCAACATAGTTTGGAAAAGGCTAGGCAGATGATGATGAGGGTACCATATTACTAGACATTTTCTGTTTGTGTAGGTATCCCCTACCCATATATGACATTAATAAATGCGCGGAATGTTTGAAAAAAAATCAAAATGGCAGTATGTCGGATATGCCACAAAGGTTCGAACCCTTTTAATACTATTAAATTATTAGTATAGATAAGAATAAGTAAATATAATCTTTCCTTTATTTCATTATAAACATATAAATATTTTTATAATCTCTTAACTATTTACACTAGGTACTAAATTAAATGACTAACTAACTAACTATACAAATAAATACAAAAACAAAGGACGTCGAAGTACTCGGCCGCATCGCTGTCATCCGGAAACGTGCCCAGAAGATTGAAAGCATTGCCACTTTGAATGGCAATGTTAATTCTAGAACGACCCAGCCACAGTATAAAGACATACAGTATTGTGTCTGGGCCGTAACCTTGAATTAAATGCCTACAGCCGCGCGGTACGTAAACATGCGATAGGGCTGCCCGCCTCCAGCATTTTAATTACATTTGCCTACTTTGTGTTTCCATTTAGTTTTGTTATTGTATTTTACTGTGTGTACATAAATAATAAAATAATTCGTCATTTCGAATTAACCATTTATTTAACACTAGCGACCCGCCCCGGCTTCGCACGGAAACATTATTATTATTATACATATAAACCTTCCTCTTGAATCACTCTATCTATTAAAAAAAACCGCATCAAAATCCGTTGCGTAGTTTCAAAGATTTAAGCATACAAAGGGACAAAGGGACATAGGGACAGATAAAGCGACTTTGTTTTATACTATGTAGTGATAGTGATAGTGATTAATCTGATTACAGTTTATTTCTATGAAAACTTGTTCATGTGTATTTTTAAACAAATTATGTTAAATTATTATTATTATTATAGTTAAATCAAACGTTCAAGAACTACAAATAAAATTCAAAATTTGTATATTAATGTTTTTTTAATCTATCCTATCATCGTCCTATCCTTAACAGAATAACACAGATTGGAAGAAGTTAAATAGCAAACATGTATAATATAAAAATTATAATTAAAATAATCTGTTCATTGAAGTAATAAACATATTTAAATTAATGAGTGCAAATAAAAGCAAATTTATCAATTAAATTGTAGATTTCATTTCACTCCTTCCTCCTTTCTTTCCTCCTTCTTTCCTCCTTCTCCTTCATTCATACAAAATATTAATAATTCAATAAAAATAATTAAATTTTATTCATAAAAGTATGCAATCATTTCATTAATGTTTTGTTATGATGTTGTCACGTTAAACTATCGTCCGTAAATCGACTTTACAGACAACCAATTTTTTTCTAGTATTATTCATACACACAGTACAATAAACAACTATTATTAATAATAAAAACCACGTCTTTACTTGGAATTATACAAACTAACAAAACACACATGCCCCGAGGTTTTAACACCAGCGTACCTACCGTTTAATGATTCATGAACCGCCTATAACTACCTACCTCACTCGTGTTTATCACTTTCCTTTACTCTATTCACTTCATTTATTAATCCAGACATCTTTTTTTCGGGAGATAAAATCAAATACACATTATTACCTACAAGTAAGTAAAATTATTTTATAGTCTTACCTTTCAGAGTTTCCAGGTAATCTAAAAAAAGTTATCTCTGGATGCGTTATTGACGAATTCATGCAACCAAAAACAGCACAATATAGCCTACTCGTCATATTAAATATGTACTTGAACTTATTTTTAGTGAAAAAATCGCGCGGTTATTGTTAAAAAAACAACACACCGTCCGTTCGTCACTGCAGCACAGTCGCGACTGTCATCATGCTGAGCGCATGCCGTGGTCGAGGCGCGTAGGTATAGCTCGCGTTTCGTCCGTTTGTATGAAGACGACGTACTGTATGTCTTTATTTATACTGTGACCCAGCCCTCTGGTCACGTGAAGTGTGGATCAGCCGGCGAGAAATTTCCTTAAAAAGGCGACGCGCACTTGGGCCCTATGATTCGAGCGTTTCGACTTCAAGGGATCAAAACTGTAGTAACCCGTAAGGTTACAGTATTGCGCCGCTTGAGGAGCTCAGCAGCCGTATCAACAGCGCCAGCACAGCCCGCCGTGCTAGGAACTTGAGATGGCGCAAGGGTATCGACACAGGTTGCGTCCCACATCAGAGGCCTACACACCTTCCAAAGCAACAACGTCATGCCTTTGCCTGGTCTCTTTCCATAGTCACGTACCTTGGCATTTGGTTCTAATACCGCTGGTACACCGGCGGTGACAAGGGCTCGACGAATAATATCGTTGATGCTGGCGTGCCGAACTATGCGACCTGCGTTCCTGCAGCAGGACAGGACATGGTGCCCGAGACTGTCGACAGCTTCAGCGCAGTGACACCGATGCGGAGCAATACAAGGTGCGCCCAAGCGGAGATACCTATAGCGAGCCGAAACGATGAGTTCATAGTGCCTATGGTGAATGACGGAGTCACCTGAAGCCACAAGCCTGAACTCCCATTTTCCCACAGCCAGCAGACGGGCACGCTCTACAGTATTACGTGACGTGTCTACAAGGGTATTCCGTATAATACTGCAGAACGGTACGTCCCACCTTTTCTGGGAGGACAGGTAAAATAAAAAAATGAATTATATTAAATTTTACATTTAATTTAGGCACTAAAAATAAAATTAGTAAATACAATTAGTATTAAAGCAAGTAATATAATCTCATGAAGGTAACATGGCTATCTTGGTTACCTTTTTGTTGTATAGCATAATAAGCCTATATGGTTCCCACTGTTGGGGGACAGGCCTCCTTGGAGGAATCCTTGAAGGGTTTCGAATGTTTGGTTCTAGGACATGCCTGTTTCCTCACGATGTTTTCCTTCACCTTTTTTAGAGCATTGGTGATGGAATAAATTACACAAATTAAATTGCCTACCTGAGATCGATCCCACGACCTACGCCGCATAAGCCTCTCACCTTTCTTTATTGCCTTACAAAATTTTGTGACAAATAGCTCTCAATTTAAGCTATCTAATCATATTAAGGTTCTAATGAAACCCCGTAATGGTTGTAGATAACAAATATTTTAATATTATTGACACCTTTGCAACTTTTATTAGTAAGTTGTACTTTAGTTTAACCGAAACAATTTACATTCATATGCTTCTGTACGTCTGCCCACGTTGGTTCATGTTCCCTTGGATTGCGTGAAAATAAGTGCGTTTAGTGTACCCATTACTTGCCACTACATTTGCGGGTTAAAGCTGCAAACTTACGCGTCACGGCACACTGAATTATTTCAATTTGCAACTGGTTCAAATTGTTTCTAACTAACTAACTTTAAGATTGTTTCACTTGATTAGTTTTTGCGAACAAAGAACGCAATAAAAATGTTTAACAGAAAAGGAAAGATAACATTCTTTGAAAGAAAATTATTCTTAAATGTATGAGCGCAAAACGTTGATTGTGAGAATGACTGACTAACTGTTGATGATGACTATGAGTTTACTGTGTGAGAATGAATATTAATGGTTGAGCAGTAGATAGTATATATAGAATAGAATACAGAAAAAAACATTTTAATTTTTTTTTATTTTACATGTATTTGCATCAAATAACTTCCGACAAAAATAATAGTCTGACTACGACTAACATGACAGTTGGTTCCAAGTAGTCAGAACCCCAGAAGACTTTCCTTTGATCTAAACTTAGAATATTGGTAATTCCCAGTACTTATAATTGGGCGGTGCGGGCGGATGACAAGCACTCCGTTTTAAATTTTGATATTAAACCGCATGTAGTCAGACTGGACGCCGACCTCAACCTATTTGCAAATCATCATCATCATCATTTCAGCCGAAAGACGTCCACTGCTGGACATAGGCCTCCCCCAAGCACCTTATATATATTCTGCCTATTTGCAAATAACGAACATTGTCATATTATATCTGCGAAAAACCATCTAGCTAACCATTACAAAAACCACATAAACGAAATCAAAATTCAGTGCGTTTGTGTTCCGTCCAATGGACATTCATTACATTGATCAAACGTTAATCAGTTCATACTTAGCGATATTAACAACTGGAAATCAAAACGATTGCAATTCCATTTAAATCATCAATGTGAGAGTTGACACAATATACTCAAATTAATGATCACGCGACTGAAAACACATTTTGCTTTCGTCAGATTGGCAGTTCGAGCTCATTTGGGAGAGCGGCAATTATAAACCGGCGTAATCAGTGAATGGTCGGCGTATCGAACTCCGACTAGGGATTCGGAAAAAGTATCGATACCTAAAGTTGCTTCGAATACCGAAATAGTCTCGATACTTTTGATATGCCAGCTAGTGTATTTTTACTCGATGTTTTTCAAATAGGGGCGATATTTTTAGGACCTACATGTATTTGAGCGCGTTAGTTACTATTTTAGTTAGTACCTATCAATTGCTTAAATTTTTCTCGATTTTGTTTTTGTGACGTCAGTGTTTCCATAAAGGCTGCCTTTGTCTTTCTTAACGGAAACTCGAAGCCGTCAATCGCGGTTTGCGAGTAGAGAATATATTATTACAAATTCATACTCATTAACTGATAAATGAATCAGGATAGTAAGTCAGATAAATAGTCAATATGATTCATAATAATATAACGAGTAGTAAGTACCTAAAACTAACTTTAATCCAATACAATAACAAGAATCGATAAAACTTATGCATAAAATATCGATACTTCTGATCCAATTCCCATCCCTACCTCTGACTGAACAGAATCCTTTGACCAGCCGCGTATTAGTGATGCATTTTCTATACATTACAGAGTGGGAACTGTGTCAGTTTATGCCTATTTTCTGATGCGTATGCGACGTAGTTGAGAGTTTAGTATTATTATATTATGCAGCTCCTAGCTGTTTGAAAGCTCTGGATTGTATTATATGAATTTAGAATAGAAAATCGTGCATTGGAACGTGATAATATTGCGTGAGTTTTCTTTGTGGAAATATTGAATAGGAGGGAAAGTAGTCAATTTTATTTGTAGGTTTGATCGATACAATATTTTTCGTCTTTTGGAAATGCGGTTTTCTACTTACAAAAAAAGCCGAACTCGGCAAACACAAGCAGTTTTCATAGCTCTACTTTCCGCACGTTTCACTTGTAAAATATTATCAACGATTTACGGCAGAAACTTTATCACGAATTTAAAAATACCAGCTGTAAGTTGAACTTTGTACAAGTGAAGGCATGGGCTGCCTGCGTAATGATTATTATCGATATTTCCCTGAATTTGTACAGAACTGTAAAACTTAAGTATTATTTTGCCAAACTTTTATTTTTACGCACCACTAGACCTCCTGAGGACTGTTTGAGAATCATTAATTACTGTGGGATTTTTAATAAAATATTTATCAAATGAATGATATGCCGTTTACGTGTTTGCATGCCGTAAATGATTTATGTCGTTTAAGTATGTACTTTTTGATTTTCAGTTTGTCTTTATAATTATTGAGATGGGGTGGATATGAAAACCAAATAGTACGAAGGACGATACTAGTGTAAATCTAGAACTCTCTGGGCCTTGTCACCAACCTTTCTGGCTGATTAACTTATTGATGAACTAGCTTTTGGCAGAGGCATCGCTCGCGTGGACTTCGGAAATTATCCCACGGCAACTTACTACCGGGATAAGAAGTAGGTATCCTATGTCTTAACCCTGGTACCTAATTGCGTAACGCACAATCAATAGCAATGCGTTTTAATTTTGACAATTGAACAACATTCATTGCGTTATTTACGTTGTTGAGCAGACACATTTTACGAATATATGAAGCAATGGATCTGCAATATCCTTCAAAATGATTCAGATTGAAATCGATAATGTGTTACGCAATGAGGTACCATACCATAACCAGCCTATAATGTTCCCACTGCTGGGACACAAGCCTCCTCTCTGTGAGAGGGAGTGGGCCGTAATCCACCACGCGGACCCAGTGCAGGTTGGTGAATGCAATGAGGGTTTTCGTGAAAATTCACGACACCAGTTGGCACCACTGTGACAAGAGGTCTTCCAATTTAAAATATATGATGACGTTCATCATTCGATTCATTCATTCGTTCATCATTCAGTCATGACTAAAGAAAATATAGGCTCTTTGACAGATGCCTGGACCTGACGTGTCAGTGCTGCCACCTAGCGAACGTCATTTCAGAAAACCCTCAGTGTGTTTCCTACATTGATAATATTAGCATGCATACAGAATTATTTCTGTATGAAAAAGATAATGGTAGCATATTTCATTCTACTAAATTTTTCGAAGTAAGACCATAATTTCAGGTAGGTAATTTAGCGTAATAATTTAGAATGACCCTCAGCACCGACTATTTCCTACGCTCATCAGCTTACCAACATCCCATCCGCTGTTATTGCCTTATCCGTACCATATTTGCGTGTCATTCGTCAGAGGCGTCCTGTAATTAATGCGGACATGGACAGCGCCGGCCTAATGAATAGCGGGTGTACCGTGTCGCACAAAAACTGGACCGTCATACAACACGCGGTCGGTATCGGCCGGTGAGGCGCGGCCGACTGTTAGCGGGCGAAGCGCTCATGTGATCAGGGTCTTATTGGGCTTTAAATTTTTATGGCATTTGGTGGATAATTGACTGAGAGGTATGATTACGTATTGAAATTCAGTTGAAGAGAATAATGTCTTGAATAAAAAGGTATATGGATAAATTATTTGCTAAGGAACATGAAAATAGGTTCCAGGAATTAGGTATTTGATACATAAACTGCATTGTTTTCCTAATTAGGTATACTTTTGTGGGTGAGGTGAACTTTACATCAAATGTGTGTGCGTTTGTATTTCTAAAAATAAGTCACTTTAATTAAGGGATTTAAAATGATTTATTATTTATTACTCTTAAGGAACTGTATAGGTACATAGGTTTCTCTATCACATATCACCTAGATGCAATGACATTTAAATATACCTACGATAGACGCGACAATGCAAACAAAATTAAATTGTACTAGGTGTTACCTACAGGTTATACCTCGGTCGGTTTAATTGTATGTTGCTTGCCTGTCGGTCTTCTACAGATTTCTACAGACCTGATCTCATCATCGCTCTTTTACTACTACCAGACTTACTGCAGGATATCATCCACACTTGGATGATATTCCAACCAGTCGTACACAGCGCTTCTTCTCCACATTTATTATGCGCACAGCCAGTGTGGAACTCACTGCCAGCGTCTGTGTTCCCTTCCACATTTATCCCCTCTGCCTTCAAAGCAAAGCTGAACACCTATCTTCTGGGCACGCTCGACCCACCGTAGACCTCATCCATCGTTTTCCATCAGGCTTAAAAAAAATTAGATATCGTGTCATACGCCACACAAGACAGGCAAACGCATTGTGTGCAAAATAACCATGCCGATTCTCCCACGGTTTATTTTTGTTAGTATTTTAAATTTAGCCAATACTGACGGTTGATCACAGGTTAGTGTCGGTAAAAGTATATCGTGTCCAACTTTCCTATTATGTAATTTTGCTCTATTATGTATGCTAGGTGGCGTCACTGAGAAATGGGATCATAGTTTTTTCATGACATTTCTTTTTTTTTTCTTGCTCTTGACCTCGATTACGCTGTCACCATCGCTACCCGCTCTCACTCCGTCCGGCACTTAACTGAAGCGTTGCCATAAGCTGCGTACGAAATTCTAGATGTCAAAATGATAGGCACATATTGGTAGGTTATTGATTTTACCCGGACACTGACCGAACGCTGCAAATTTATCTACGGAGAAACAACATTATATTACTCTTTAAATATAAATTCCGCACTTTTTCACATACGATGATACCTTTTGAACAAGAAAAATACTTGTAGGTAAGCTGAACTGGGTATTACAATTTCTCAGTTCATTCGTTGCAAATATTTTTGTTTATTATGCATCGTCAAGGCTTTATTCCTGGAACAATATTGTTTGCTTGATGTGAAAACGTGAACTGCATGTAAAAAAATCCGAATATTTTAAAACTGGTTCCTTGTTATTTCTCGTTGGAAATATGCAATTATTTTTATTTTTTATTTAAATTAACTACATAATGAGGCAGCTTATTTGCATTCCACGATTTGCTTAAGAGGAGCCTCCTCTTCATTGTGCATTTCCAATAATTTATTTTTGCCCTAAAGATTTGTACGAGATCATATTATATTTTTCGAAATTTTCTGAATAGGCTTTTCCCATATATTTTGGGATCGACTTCTTAAGTTAGAATAGAATAGAATAGAATACTCTTTATTATGTACACCAAACTAGACTAGACTTAACTGGATGCAGCTGAATACCATTATGTTTCATGAAGCGACTGCTTGACCTCAACAACCCGGTTACTGGGTAGTACGATAACCCTTGCCGGTTGTCAGGCTTTCGGATTTCCGACGACAAGAGAAAGAAAGAAAAGAAGGATCTACGAATGACAGCCAGGAACAACGGCTTAACGTACTTTTCGAGGTACGGAGAGGTCTCGGTATGTAAAGAGGGTCACCCATCCACGGATCAACCGCGGCAAGCGTAGCTTAACCTGATCCATTGACCGGAGCGGCTGTTATTTCTTAGCCACGAGCCCCTCCTTCATATATTTTTTTAAATAGTTGACCAGTAATATCGTAATCTCTCGTAGGTACTGAGTACAAACAAATCGGTAGGTAACATAAAATGAACGTAGGTCTAATAAAATGGTCGGCGGTAGTGAATCCAGGGATGCTGTCGGTCACGTGGGACATGACCCGTGCTTCATTCTGTTTCATTTCAAGGTGGACAACCGCGGTGGTAGGCTTGGGTCACGGTCAAAGTAATTATCCTACCCATATAAGACTATTTTTTATTCACCCACTTATAGTTGGACAGTGTGGAAATTATATGGAGATAATGTTTGGACTGATTGACACGGCATAATGTATTTCCTCGATTTGTTTATCCTACTAAAAATTTCCTATTGAATAAGTGTCTGTATGCTGTAGAAGAATTGTAATTTTATTGAGATAATCATGGGTTGTTAAATTTTATGAGATTTTGTTAATTCTGATTTATTGGTCTATAAATTTAATATTATCATTTTTAATTAACTCGATCAATCTATGCTAATTTATCTTTAATTAATTATTTTATTGTTATTATTTTAAAAGTTAAGGTGTTGGTAATATTGTTTAAATTGAAGTCGAAGTACTATTGAAGAAATGTAAATCTATTATTTTTAAATTGATGATGTAATTTATGAAATCTAAATGTATTTTTTTTTGAGCAAGTTTCTTGTTTATGAATATTTGACTATGACTACAAATATTGTAAAAATGGGAGTTTGTGTGTTTGGATGTTTGTTACTCAATCACGCAAAAACAGCTAACGTATTTGACTGAAATTTGGCACGCAAATAGTTTATAACCTGGATAATCACATAGGCCCCTTTTTTATCAGTAGTATGTCCCCGTGGAATAATTTTCGAACTCCACGCGGGAAAACGCTAGCTTACTAGCTAGCTTACTTAGCTAGCTAGCTAGCTTAGCTAACCAGCTAAGCTAAGTAAGCAAGCTAACTAGCTTGAAAAAAAAAAAAGCTAAGTAAGCAAGCTAACTAGCTTGCTTACTTAGCTTATTTTTTTTTAATTTATGCAATGACAACGCACAGCCTGAACCACTAGGTCTAGAAGCATCAAATTTTGCGCAAGAGTTCCAGAAGTACCCAGAGTGGATTATGAAAAACCTTTTTTACAAAAAAAAAACACGACTTCCAAATAAGACACTACAAAGTGAAAAATAACTTTAATTTCGGAAATCGGTGTCACTCAAAAACTACCCAAGCAAAGTTAATAAAATGTACATGGAACCACCCCTCAGGCATACACTATGCATTATTTTTTTTTTTAATCTATTTACAATTGTCGGAGATATCGCGTAACAAGCATACAAAAAAAACATACAGTCGAATTCAGGACCTCCTCCTTTTTTGAAGTCGGTTAAAAACGGGATGTTTTTTGGAACTAATGGGGTTACACTTTGTATGGAAGTTCGTAATTTTTACCGATAGGAAATCCTGCAGTGACTAAAATTGCTAATGCCACCAAATTAAAAATGAGATGCAAAATATGTATTACCTATAATTAAATTTTGTTGAACTGAACGGACTTTGTTATTATACAAACATTTATTTACCTTTATTTTTATAAGATAACTAAAATACAGCAGGATACACTGCCAGATTTTAAGTGTTGACAAAATTATGAATCCGCCGAGACACGAATGAATAACAAAGAGAGATAATATTTCATTCTCTAGCTCTCGGGACTTTACTGCTATAAGTTTTTTAAAGTTGTTTACTTGCGTGCTTTTTCGGTCTCTTTATCGAATAGGACGTATCTAATGTTTTCATTGTGAACCAAAGGGGTTTGATGCGGAAAAAATGACTACTTCGAAAAGACCTATGCCCAACAAAGAGCAGAATTATAATAAAACACAAGAGATGTTCCATGCCACAAGGCAAAAACCGCCAAAAAAAACCTTGGAGTAATATCTTCTTAATATATATAAATTACGTGTCACGATGTTTGTCCGCGATGGACTCCTAAACTACTTAACCGATTTTAATCAAATTTGTACACCGTGTGCAGTTTGATCCAACTTGAAAGATAGGATAGCTCACATCTCCATTTATAATCGCAATATTATTTTATTGCACAAAAACGTTAGCCACAGCAACGCGTGGCCGGGTCAGCTAGTGTAACTATAGAAAAAAACACGTTTCTTGTATAGAAACCACTATAATTTTTATTAATTTTATTATATTTTTATTATTTGTTTTTATAGCGGCAATAGTAATACACACTCTGTAAAAATTTCAACTGTCTATCTATTATAGTTCATGAGATATAGCCCGCTGTGAGACAGACAGACGTACGGACAGCGAAGACTTAGTAATAGGGTTCCGCTGGCACACTTTGGGTACGAAACCTTAAAATAGATATGTTTTGTGAATCGTACAGGTTGATTATGAATATGGTTGGGTTAATTTTTCGTTTTTTTTTTTATTTGGCTGTATAATTATGAGCATAAATACCTTACAAATTACGCGACATTCAAAAGAGATTTTCGTCTAAAATATTGATAGAAACATTGGGTTACGAACATAAATAGTATTTTCAAAACTAATCTATTATGAACAAGGTGGTTTCACAAAGTGGCAGTCCTTATTTTACGACAAAATTTATGAATTTTAATTTTTTTTAAATTTTGTAATAATTATTTCTATTCGTCATTCAAAAGATGATTAAGTACTTAAAAAAGCTATAAGGTTATTTTTACCTGCGAGTATTGGTAATTTAATTACCGTCTGTAATTTCAAAGTAATGACATTTTACCCGTTAAACATTCCTCACCCCAAGTTTGCTTGTTCAAAAGCCGTAAGAGTCGGCTAACCGCAGGTAGCCGGACCACTAAAACAAATATTGCCCTTTTACAGCCAAGGGCAAAAACAGTAGTGCCTGTAAATGTCTCAGTGGAGCCTTTAATTTTTATTAGCCCAACATCGTGCATCAAATAGACGTGAGAAATGTTCGGGCTTCGAAAAACACGAGAAAACACCATGTTATTTTGTATCTGGATTCTGGACCCTTTGTTCAAATAATAATTTATTATTCAGCAATGTTTGTGTTATTTTAAAATTCAACAAAAATGTTGATGTCACGTATTTTTCCGAACGGAAATACGTGGTCCGATCATTTTATTTTGACAATTTAAAATGAAATGTTTAAAAATGTGTGGATGACGTGAAGCTGTAATATAATTATTATTATACATTGAGAATGTGCTACGGAATTGAATGTTGCTACGGCGTAGGCATCTACGCTTTCGTAGCATGCGTTATATTGCTACGCTACATATATAATTATAATAATTGTTGTTTTAAAAATGTTATTTTACAAACAAATATTACAAATTCTTGGCAGATTGTAGGTGGATTGAATTAGTAGGTAACTGTATGGTTCGGCAGCCATGCTTGAGACCTATAATATCAAAGTGGTTGTTCTCAGTTAAACTGTGTTTAAATCATTACCCATGAACATTTATTAAACGAAAATATTAAGAGAAGGAAATACTTGGCTTAAGTTAGCAACACCAACTTGATGCAATCCTTTCTTTTTGTTGTTTCTTATTTTCTTTGTTCGCTACGAGTATTTATCCCCGTTTAATTGTCGAGCAAAGAGTTAAGATTTTGTAACTACCTTCTTACATTTGAATGACATTTATTTATTGGTTTTGCTTTTTCTCTCCTGTTTTAATGGAGTTAGTGTAGTTGGTACACATTAATTACCATTACAAGCTGATTTTATTTTGTTTTATATATATGATTAGCTTTTAATATTCCCACTATTAGGACACAGGCCTTCTCTCTTTGAGAGGGAGTGTGCTGTAATCCGAGTGCGGGTTGTTAGATGTCACATGTCTTCTAATGTTTTGTTCTAGAATAAGCCGGTTTCCCAACGATGTTTTCCTTAGCTGTTTTGAGAGGAGTAGTGATAGAAATATTTACAAAAATTAAAGCGCCTGACTGGGTTCGAACCCACGACCCACAACTTGTAAGTCGGGGCTGTTACCTGGTCATCACTACTCAAACTCAAATTTCAGCATAGGCACTTTTGAATTGTCAAGAAGCCGATCAGTCAGAAAATATGAAGCTAGTTGCCCATTCCAAATCGTAGATACCTATGAAGAAGAACGGACAAGCACCTCCATGGACACTCTTTTTAAATTATATTTTACAAAAATATTAGTTACATCATTACTTTTGGTTACGGTAAGTGTTTGTTTGCTTTTGATAGAATAGCAGAGGCTAGTTCTTGAAGGTAATGCTGTCGGTGGCAGAAAATATCTGAATTTTTAACAGACTGTATTCATTTTAACATAACCAAAAACGTATTCATTTCACTTAGTCATGTAACTTTTACATCAAATTTTAACACCGCATATTAGTTGCCAGGCCCGCTCACACGGTACCCCATAGCCCAATTTAAAAATCCCTCATACATTTCGGACACGACGTAACGTATCTTCCCCACTCCATAAAGAAACGCGTATTACCGCGAACAGCCGCGGTAATTGAGGCCCATATGCTAGCCCCCATTATAAAGACCGTAGCATCTAAATACTATATAGAATAGAAAATATACAGCTCTATATAAATCATCATATAAGTATTCCTGTTTATAATTTATGGGAGCTTGGTACCCCGTTGTTGGCGGTAATGGATGCGCCCGCAGATATCAGCGTGGCCGTCTTTAAATTACTCACTGCTACGGAAGCATTGGCTCTGCCGTGACTACAAATCCGCTTAAGTGTACTTCTCACACTATTTAGATAAGCGTTTCTAATAAAAATCGCCCTTACTTGTAATTGATTTTAATTGTATCCTGTTACAGGGAGATTGTGTCTCGAAGAATAATGGGTGGAGCTTTTCTGTGATAAAAATCTGTGTTTATATATATTTACCAGCGAATGGTAGGGTAAAATTAGTAAGGTACTATTTTATTACCGGTAAAATTGATAAGACATCTAATATATAACCGGTTCACTACATGAAAACTCGTTTTAATTATTAAAAATATCGATCTCATTAAAAATTAATGCAAATTGCCTAGGAAATGGCGGCCATATACGCCACAATAAGGTGTATTAGTACCTACAACTTAGAATAATACCAGTTTAGGTACAGACGCCAGCACATCGAGCTACCCGAAACTGCCAAATTTTCCCAATCAATCTTGAACCTTATGCTTAAGCGATAAAGTTGAAAATCTATTAAATAAATTTGACATAGTGTAGTAGCTTGATGTGCTCGCGTGTGTACATTTTCTTTAGCGGCCATAATATTAATATTCTCACGACTAATTTCGCTCAAAGAATTAGCAAGCTGAAGTGGCAGTGGGCCGGCCATATCTCGCGAAGAACCGACAACCGCTGGGGTAAACGAGTTCTTGAGTGGAGACCGCGACTCGGCAAACGTAGTGTAGGACGTCCTCCGGCCAGGTGGGATGACGATCTGCGAAAGACTGCAGGCAGATGCTGGATGCGTCAAGCTGAAGACAGGGCGCTATGGCGCTCATTAGGGGAGGCCTATATCCAGCAGTGGACTGCTATAGGCTGATGATGATGATGACTGATTTCGGTCACGGTGGCCAATCTCAACGAAGATTAGCCAGGTACGCAGGAGATATTATAGTGCACAAGTGTGTGCTAAGACACAGGTGTACTCTCTGTTCCTTTAATCTCATAGTCCGATTGGACGGCAATCCGATACGACCGGGGAGAGATCAGGCGTAGGACCAACAGCTTGATGAGCTTTTCGAGGCACGGGGGTATCAGACTACCAACATCCAAACTCCGAGCTGCTTGCTACTAAGAAATTCCTTATGGATAAACCCAATAACACTGCCCGAACTGGGAATTGAACCCAGGACTCCACGTTCAGCAGTCGCACTTGCACAAGACCAATGGGGCAGTAGTAGCAGTTAGCGCATCGGTTAAGACATGGACTGACCAAGAAACAGTTTGTATCTTTAAACTCCACTAACCCTATTATTGAAAACCCAATCGAAAATGCTAGGTTTTGAAAGAAGGTTACCTAAAAACACTTTAGCTCAAGAACATATTTTTAAAATCACCCATGATTTGTTTAAGGCTCAGTACATATTGCAAATTCACGCACATTACAAATTATGACATTGCTTCTATATAAATATCCGCTGGTACTCCCAGTATTGTACTCATAATTTTAATGTTCTTTCTCTCAGTGAATATTACATCTTTGTTTTATAATAATTCGTAAGTACCTAAGCGTAGGATGGCGAAATAATTCCATGGAATTACATAAAAATGACAGTTTTATTATACTTGTCGGATTTAGATGGGGTAAGTACTTGCTCTTTTACTTCTTACTTCTTGAAGAATTTGTTAACAAAACTTTTGTTATGAGAAATATAAATAGTATCAGGGCAGAATGTTAAATATAGGAAAAAAATACAAGGCTTTTATAAAAAAAGCTCCTAAAAATTCTGTACACAGGAATACATATAGAAAATGAATAGAATATTAAATTATGTCGGTCCGCATTTTTGTAAAACTGACGAAGCTTCTTGTTATGCTTTCAAGAAGCTTTTAAGTTAATGAACAAATTATTAAAAAAATCTATTGACTTTTATACCGGTTGTTTGGTTAGAATTTGATCAATGGATGTACGAATACCTCTTGTTATATTATATAGCTGAACGTGGAATCTAAAATGTAAAATATTTAAATACCTAATCATCGAAATTATCTATACATTTTGATTCAGATTCTATTGTTTACTGTAATTTTTTTACTAAATAAAATACACATTTTTTTAATATAATGCAGACACTGGAATTATATTAGTGACGAATACATTGAATTCTACTTTTTATTTAGCGTAAATCCAGGGGATATCTAAGTAGGTATGAATTATTATTAATATTATTTCCTGTTCCTACTAATTCTATTGGTTGCAATCAAAGATCGCTATATGTATAACAAAAAAAAGAATATATCAGTGTTTCTCTTTTAATTTTAAATAGTTTTACTTAATATAAAATTTTTCGGTACTACCTACCTAGTTTGTACTGCAAAAATAATTTATAAATGCCATCAATTTAAAATATTTACTGCACAATATGATTGAAATTTATCACTTTGGTTATCATAAAACAATATATATATGTAACGGTCGAAGTATGACATACATATTGTATTGCGTACAATTGTTTTGTTTAAAATATTTATTATTGGATAACGGTTGTTCGCAACAAGCAAAATAAATTTTATCAGTATATGAAGCACTCCCAAATATTTTATACAATTTTATATGTCCAACCGGTCAATTTAACGATTTTATAAATCTTTAATTCGAACCATTTCCGGTTGAAAAATTCGAGTTTCATTGGGGAGAGCAATTGGCAACTTTATTTATTGCTCCGCTCGGCCCGCGGCGTTGCCCGTGAAAACGTACTTTATCCCCTTTACCTCGCTTAAGGGGCGATTTGGAAAAATCCCTAAGTGGGTACCTACGTCACCGGCAGGGCTATTCCACAACAATTTTGTTTGCCACGGGCTAAATTAAACATCACTTGGCTCTAATTTTGTTTCCAGTATTTTAGGTTATTTTATTTTTTCCTGTAATTTCTTTGGATATTTTCCTGCTCTATTATCTTACTTGGTCTGGAATAGATTTACTAAATAATTATACACTTAATTAGAAGAGCAGTCTAGCCTGAACTTCCTTCACTCTGTTAACTTACAGCACCAACGTTCAGGCATAATTAATGAGTTTAAACCACTTCATTTACTTATTCTTACGTTCAAGTTTCCATAGTTGAAACCTTTTACTGTCCAATTATTTATTCAGCCATGACTGAAACTTACTCATTTACGATATGGGAAATATAATTTTAAAATTAATTGTGAAGATATCTAAATTAAATGATGTCTAACTTATCTAACTAATAATGTGCTAAGAAAATAATTTTGTATTAAGTAGCTGAACTGAAATTCAATACCCACTGTATTGCATTTCAGTTCAGCTACTTTTTAACGTAGCATTAATTCTATTCAAAGTAACATTCATCAGCTAATACTCACCTACATCAATTCAATGAAACGAAACAATACTTCTGCAACTGGTCATAGCTCATGGAGCAGATCTGTAATAAATAAACGTGCGGTTGTCATCCTCGCCACACTCACTGAACATGAAATCCACTCAAACCTGGTCGGTTTACTTAACAAATTATTTGTTTACGGGCATTACTCTCCTCGTCTCACTTCTGTTGATCCGGTAAAGTTATATTAAATTTTGCGCAAGTTGAACACGAAAGTTTTGTGTATTTTCGCGGCACACAGACGGGAAGTAAGCTCGTCGTGTGGAGTGGCAAGTTGTGCGGTGGCGCGACACAGTCCCAACGCGCGGTCCGTTTCGCACTGACTTAGTTCGCGCGACACACGGAGCGACCGGCCGACTTGAGAGCGAAGCCGGTGCGATTCATGCGCGGATCACTGGGTAGGAGGAGTCTTCGAACAAAACCACGCCTACCAAGGAGCTACACATTTCTTTTTCAATATGTGTAATTCAATTTCGCTTATGTCTTCGCTGGGAAAGTTGATGCCCCGTTGTCGTTGAACGCGATGTTTTTATGTAAACTGTAATGTAGTTCGCGAACCGAGTCGGCCCGTGATGCTACGCTCCGTGTGATTTTCCCTTTTCTTTTTTGTTAGCAATTTCACGTGCTGTTGCTTGTTCATATGTAGAGGTATAATAATAAAAATTGGGCAACTTTGTTAGGTAAAGCACAAGTGGTATGATGAGCTCTATTCTATGTTAACTTTTTAAACTTTTTATCGTTGCTACTTTTATATCGTATAGAAATTATAATTTTGTATGGTATGATGAAAAAAAAACAACACAAAAATTACGGTTATCCAACGTTTTAATACTTGCATCAAACACTAAGGGAAAATGGTAACCTAAACCACAACAGTAATATCGTATTAATTCCTCTAAACAACAGGATCCCATCCCACCGCGGCTAAGTTCCTCAACGCTTTGGACTGTAAAGGAATTCACTAAATTATAACAGTAAATTAAGCGTAGTTTCATTTGTGTTACCAAGTGAATTATGCGTTGGTATCTTAGTTCTGTCACCACCTAAGTTACTAAGGTTCAAAATTAATACAGTGCCATAAGCCAGCTCTAATACCGCGCGTCCTGGGGCTTCTATTTACCGTATCAAATTTTAAGAAGACATCCAAGGCAACCCCAACCTTCTTTACTCAAAAATAGAGTTTAAAATCCAGCTGTAACCCTATATGAACATAAGCTTTTTTATACGCATTTAATCATTATTAAGTGTACACCTATTTGTTTAGTGTCGTATGTAACGAGATACTAATGACAACTGACATCTATAAACTAAATTGCGCTATATGATATTAGCACCTGTCTTCATAATAATTTACTAGAGAAATGGCGAGGAGTTGAAATAAGATTGCTGGGAGTTCATATTGAAACTTGAAAAGTAAACGATGGGGGAAAGTCTGAATATTTTAAATCTACAGAAAAAATGGTGTTTATTTTAGTTCTTGTAGCTTCTGTGAAAGAGTCTTGTTTGGAGAATTTAGTTTTTACTAGATTGTTTTTTGTTCTGCCTATTTAGTACCCATACTTTTTCTAAGGTGCTTGTGTTTTTGCCAAATACATATCAGTAAAGAGGAAAATATGTTGATACACAAGATACAAGCAACGGCGACGCTTAATTTGTGGCTCACATTGTATTGTTACTATTGTACCGGTTAGCTTTAATAATATTACTTATTGCCATTCATAATAACTGTAGCGGTATCTATAACACCACATGCGAACAACGCGTCATACTGACGTCACGCAAAATCCTGCATCTCGGAAGCAGAGTTTACGGTGCAACTAGCATAGATACAACGGCCCGACATGAATCATAGGGCAGTTGTCTGCCAGACACAACACCCGTCTAGTCGGAGGATCCTCCCTTTTCTATGGAGGTTGAGTGAACTTTACACCCTGTTCCTCATCTATATAACAATGAAGAAGTTTGTCAGGCTCAAATGGGATTGGCCGAGTCACATCAGTCGCATGCAGGATGACCGCTGGGCAAAAGTCTCCACACAATGGGTGCCTGAAGATAGACGGCGCCGCTCAGAAAGCGGTGGCGAGATGACCTAGACGAAGATGGCGCGAGAAAAGCGTTCCTGGAAGGTCTTGGGGGAAGCCTTTAGCCAGCAGTGGGACAAAAGAGGCTAAAAAAACAGTTTTGAAATCATGTGAAAAAAATACCAACATTTTAGGGAAAAAAGCGTTTGCCAGTTCCGTATGCGGAAAAACTGATTTATAAGCTGAGTAAACTTTTACAGTTCTCGTGATATCGCCAATTCTGCTTGAGAAAATATACAAAGTAGGTAGGTACTACCTACATGACTTCCTAAAATCTTTTTCTTCATGGAAAACGAAGTACCACTCCATCTTGCTAAACTGAACAGACAGTTTTATAAATTCCCACTTCGCTATAAACAGCTAGCTACAATTACGTACTTACCGTAACACAAACAAGACGAGCAGGTAACCAACTATTTATGAAGCGAATGCATCATAAAAAGCAAAACTCACCGTAAAAGCGTAGTTTTTAAACTGAGCTAGTTTTAAAATCAAGCTAACGTTTAAAACTCGACAAAAAATGCAACAACACTTTAACGGCTCAAGTTTTTCATACGGCAGTCGGTGGGGGTAAGTCTGATGTAATCCTGGTAAGTTTGCTAGATCGTCTCGGTAAAGGAAGCAAAAGGAGAAAGGAGGCCGATAGTCGGTCGCTCCCTCGGGCCTCGTTTGAACCGGAGCGATTTCGCGGCCGTTCTTATGATTAAGTCAACTCTGGTGGGATTCAGAATCGAGCCTCACTAGACGCTGTTTCGATGATTCAACTACCGGAAATATTACTTTGTCAAACGAGTTTATTGATTTTGATGCAGGGTTATTAAATTTTTTTTTTTATTTTAGTTTGTTGACTTCAATCTGATATGACAATGAGTCTGGCTGTACCTTCAAGAGAGAGAAGGGGGAAGGTGTATGTGATATGCAAAAAAGACTGTTAAAGACAAAGGGAGAAGAATCAAACTCCCTCCGAGTTTGATTTTAAACTTGTTAATAACGAAACATTCTATTTTCTGTAGGTACGAGTGAAAAAAAGTTTTATTCTACATCATAACTTAAAAAAGCTTTTCAGTATAATACAAGTTAAACCTAAATTACCATACCTTTTGATAACGTAGTTGAGTAGTTCATTATACCACTTACAAATTATCCTTTTTACTTTGTAACAAATTTCGCTATCTTCTTCCAATACCCTCATTTTTACAAATAGAGTGGCGTCTCAAGATTTTATTACAGAATATCTAGATAATGAAATGAACATAAATAAACTTTATTATAGAGCGAAACAGGAAAATACGATAAAGGGGAAGGAGTCTTCCATTTGAACGGAAAGTTGTTTTATATTAGGCAAATTTTCTTTATTTACATTTAGGTAAAAAGAAAACTTCACCTGTACTTTCACGACAGTATATTCAAAGGTTTATGAATGACTTGTTCTGATTTTCTTTATAGTTGAATAACTTAAATTTCTTTGGTTTTTCTTAGAATGTATTCATGAAGAATTAATTTGCATATTATTATTTTTATTTTTGTATGGTTCAGTACCTCAAAAGGAAAAAAAAAACGGAAGCATCATAGGATCACTTTTTTGTCTGTCTGTCTGTCAAGACCCTTAATCTCGGGAACGCGTGGAGGTATCGAGTTGAAATTAAAACCATATACTCAGTACTACAGTACGACACTCTCAAGGGAATCAAAATTTATAGGGTACTTCCCGTTGACCTAGAATTATGAAATTTGGCAAGAAGCAAGATCATGGAGCAGAAGTAAAGGAAAAATCCGAAAATTGTAAATTTGTGGTTACATTAAAAAAACGATAAACTATTTACATACCTAAAAAATTTGTACGGAACCCTCGGTGCGCGGGTCCGACTCGCATTTGACCGGTTTTTTGTTTAAAGGAACCGAGCATTAGCTGATATCGAGTATTTTCCGCAACATATTTATTCCATGTGTTAAAGTTTCATTACATACAGTACCCGGCGATAAATATTGTACATCGACCTTTTTACACAAAACCATTTTATACAAAGAATAAAAATAATTATCAAAAGAAGCAAATCATAATTGTTTTAACAGCTCCTAATAGATACCGGACTGTTTGTATTTAGTGCGACAGCCAAAATGCTCTACGAAGCCGAAATTAGCCGATTGTCTCTTTCCAAAGGTCGATGTGCAATATTTATCGCCGGGTACTGTAAATGGTATACTCTTGTAAGTCAGCAACAGCAACATAATGAACCATTATTATTCAGACGAATGGCACTGGTTGTAGTTACGGGTAGAGACTTAAAGATGCACTTATAAATAACTAGGTTTAAAAGAAAAGAATAAAAACCTTAAATGGGTTAATTGTACCTAAATTTTTTTCAAATTATAATTGTATAGTTTATTATATTGAAACACTTAGGGTAAGTCCGGGGGAGATGGCCAACATTAAAGATCTAAGAGCCAGAAAACCAAGTACAATAAAACAACAATTTTGATCACAAACAAAACAATATGTATATTTCTTATAAAATCTTAATTGAACCCAGTTTTTTAATCAACATAACATATAAATATTTTAGGTTAAAAAAAATACGACTGGCCATCTCACCCAGAGTGTCCGGGAGTGATGGCCACACAGGGCTAGCGGGGAGATGGCCGGTACTTTTTCTGTCTTCAACCTTCCTGTCTCTAAAGAAGGTTAGGGAAAGAAAAAGAGAAGTCTTTTTTTTATTTCCGCAGTTTGAGCACATGTCTTCAAACTTTGTGCGGTTTTCGTGCACCCACAGCATGCAAATATTTTTTTCGTCTACTTCACTTCCAGTGGAATCGTGAAAAGATATTCGCAACTGCTGTCCGAGATTCGACGGTATTACGGGATTAAGGTCATCTATCCCAAATGCACGGGAGAGATGGCCTTTTCTTTTTCAAAAACAATATTGCAATCTCCAACGACCGTTGGTTAGAATACGAAAAAAGTTATTAACTTCACAATAAAACGTCAAAAACAAGCGAAATTGAAGAAACCTTTTTGTGACCACATACTATGTTAACCCCTTATCTTAGATCATGCACCTGTAATAAAAACAATGTGGAATTTACTTACTTTTTCAATAAAAAAAAAATTACGCTATTTATTGTTTTTAACCCGCACTACTTTCTACTGGTCATCTCACCCGTACGGCCATCTTCCCCGGATTTACCCTACGAGTATTCACTTTTTCCACCCATTTCAGTAGGTAATTCCATCCACAGACTCTCATCATAAATTAAATTCCAAAAGACTCGTCAATTAATTTATTAGTCGTCATTATGATTAATTGAAAAATGTTCAAAGTGAAAATTTTAACCGGATAACACTTTTTGTTCATCGAATAACTGCCAAGGGGATTCTGTTAATTGGTTTCATGTCTCTGTAATTTCCACTAGTTTGTTTTAATACACGCCTGAATTAATTTTCAGTTTTCATTCATAATATTTCATACAAGTTTTGGCACAGAAGTTGGATGGATGACTCTTAAAGTTCGGAGTTTGAGGTCCATGTGGTCAACGCTGTTTGGCTAGTTCGAGAACTAAACGTAGAATTAGTCAGTTTTGTGTATACTGTGAAAATGATTCCTTTTGGAACGTCAAACTTTGTGTTGTATACCTAGAGACAATTTGAGTTGAGATTTGAAAGTTATTTTTGAAGTGGTCTGTTTTTAAGATTCCGTGTTGTACCAAGTTTATTCTTTTTTCCTCTGAATTATAATGAGGAGTTAGTAAGTCGGTAAAATGTTAGTACATTATCATACACATCATCTTTTCATTTTATTTATTTGATTAGATAAGTCAAATTTACAATTTTAATAGGAACTTTAGTAATTTATTCTTGAAACATTCTCAACTTTTGTGTCCCTGCACTGGGACAATACAGGCTAGTTAGATTAGATTAGATCTTTTATGAGAAGCAATGAGAACGGAAATTAGCGCTATAGATAGCTATTAGCGATATACATAGGTTAATTAAGGCAGAAGCTGAATTACTTTTAAGCACCCAACATCCATTAACTAAACAAAAACCATATTTAAAACAAAATGTCGAACTGTATAAATTTTAAATGTCCTTCTATTGTCGCCCATCGTGTTTAAGCGAGTTTCTTAAACAATGGCGAGTTGGGTCGCCTCGCCTTAACGTACAGATCTTATTGTTTAGAGGAATACGCGGTTTCGGCTCAGTATTGTTGTTATCTATGCGCCCGACCTCCTTTCGCGAAGAAATTAAAATAATAATAGGTACGTGTTACATGTTTGTATTATCATTTCGTCTTTATCTCAGTTGATTAGGAATTCTTACTTCTATAATGATGTCATTGAAACTGGTAGGTACCAAGAGTAGTAGAAGAAGTGTCGCCGATGTTATCGAAGCAAGTTTAAGGCTTCCGCAGACAGGGGAAACGCGACGCTGCGACGCGATTCTGATAGAACAATTTCCATGAAGTTTTTGTAGACATTGTTCTATTAAAGTCGTGTCGCGCTGTCGTGTCGCGCCTAACTACGGGAGCCTTTAAGTCATAGTTGGTTTATCTCAAATGTTGTTGGAACTAAATATTCAACTACGATTACTTTTTGGCATTACGTCTCAACATTTTGGGATCGTAAGGATCGTAGCAGATGATTCTGTAGTTTCTGCCTACCGCCATGGAAAGAAGGCGTGAGTGTATGTATGTATGGATCAGCGGGATTTTCCGAAAGGGTTACCGCTGGCCCGGAACATAAAGGTCTAAGGAAGGAACATGGGTGGGTTTTAGTCAGTAAGAGTCTGACACTCCCTTCCGCTCCACCCAGAGCGGGAGGGGTCATTTGATGTTTTCCCATCCTGAAAAAAAAAGTGTATGTACATATGTATGTATTTATTTTAACATTTTCTTTAGACTACAAAAAAACCGTCGACGTGAGGCTCATGATAGCCTCACGTCTAACAACTAATGATAATGTTAATGACATATCAGTTAGAACTTAGGTTCTAACCTGGCCGGTATCAAGTCAAAAGGCGAAAAAAAAGACAGCAATAAACAAAAGGGTCCTCCAACACACCCCAGTAATTATTACATAGTGATTGCAGCATGCATGTAAAGTTAATTATCGTCTGCAACATATTTACGACATGGGGTCGGTTGTCGCTTAATTTAGCGGTTTCCATGCCACTGAGTAATTAAGCGATTGTTTGCCATTTTGCGATAATTGATGATGCTGTGTTTGATTTGCACTAATTATCTTTCACGCATTAAATTATTAATTCAGTTGTTTTGCGTTTTACGATAATTTGGTTATGTGTAATTCGTGGTGGCTGCGTTCATTTGGAAATTTGGGAAATTTTGGGAGGCGAAGTGGCAACATTGAGTTGCTGATTTTCGAATGGTAGTGACGAGTTTCAGTTTAGGTCAGAGGTATTTTTAATAGATTTTTTTGGTTATGAATATCAGATCTTAAGCGTCCATTAGCCTCGATTGTTCTATATTAGTTGTCATCTATTTTCGTTGCTTATGTATTTACCGGCTTACTAATAAACGTTGTATAGCGTCTGTATAGTTACACAACGCTTTGTCTTCTTCTTTCGAAGGTCAAATTACTGACGACTGAAAGAAAGAAATCGGTGTGTAACTATTCATTTGATATAATACGTTTTAGTAAGGGGGTTATTTATTTATTTGGTTTACACGGCTTAACAAACCAATTACATAAATCAAAGTATATTTAATAAGTACTAACATAAAACAAATAACAACAATTACAATTAAATACTATTATTCTCACATAACCATTAAATTGACGAATTTATTAGCGAACAGATCGCAGTCCGTGTTGGCCTCCATGAGCTTATTTAGGGCGGTCAACACGCGCGGTACAGGAGACGCAGCACGGGCCACAGTCCGACACGAAGGCACGGCTAGCAGTCGATGTTTTCTGCCACAGAGATAATTATTCGGTGTGTAAAGTTTTTTTGTTTTTTTCTGTAAGTTCAGTTAGACATACTGTAAGTGCATCCGACTTGTTCAATATACCTGCTATGTTCTGGTGCATTGCATGGAGATGTTTAGTGACGAAAAAGTTCACCTTGTGACAAATTATCCATACTATAATTCATATCAGTCGATATCATCTGGCAATTAATTTAATTATAGCCTCCAAAATTCATAATTATTTTACTTCTTTTTTTATTGTTAAAAAAAATAAATATTTACTTCTTTTCTTATTGTTAGGGTTCATTTTGACCTCACTGTCGGCTTAGCCCTCGAAGGGTTTTTATATATGCTCGAAAACCATAAAAATGACACCCATGATGAAAAAAACAAAATTTGAAAATACAAAGTGAAAAATAACTTTAATTTTGAAAGTCGATGTCGTTAGATCTGCATTTTGGTTTCTTGACACCGACTTCCGAAATTAAAGTTATTTTTCATTTGTAGTGTTTTTTTGGAAGTCGGTGATTTTTTTTTGTAAAAAGGCTTTATTTTTCACTTTTTAGTTGGGCCTACCCCACACAAATTTATTTGACAATACTTTCTATGTAAAAATATCAGCAACAGGAAATTATTAAAACATCATCAATATAAACTAAGTGGAAAAAAATCGTATTATTGAAGCTAACTCAAAAACTACTCAAGCAAAGTTAATAAAATTTATATGGGACCACCCGTGAGACATACCTTATCCATTAAAAAAGAATTTTGCAAATCCGTCTATATATGACGGAGGTATGCCCGAACATACAAAAAAAAGAAGAATTTGAAGTCGGTTAAAAAGTCGCATGGAGGGGGTATAACGATTTTTCGTTACGTGACAATTTATCGTTTACTTTATTTTTAGTTTACTCCTACCGCAAGCATAACTAGTAAATAATATAGCGACATTTACTTCGAAGAACAGTTTCCATCGACAGTTCCATAGTTCAAATAAAACCCATTTAATATAATAAAAAGTGTATTGCTTTCCTTTTGAATGTAATTTCAAGCTTGGGAGAGCATGCCAGCATTTTTAAACGGCAGGATTGCGATCCTCGCGAATACGTACATATATTAAAATCAACTTGCGTTTTGCTCTCATTCGTCTCATAATTTTATTTGCTGGTAGCAAAAATGCGCTTGGTTGAAATGCTTACTTGATAAACAATATTTTGCTTTTGTTTACATTTGGTGCTGAAGTTACTGAAAAGATTTTTATTGTGTTTTATTCGCTTCTTGTCACGGATTCTGTGTTTTGTAGAGATATAATTCACAGATAATTAGTCTTGAATAGTAGTCTGCGTAAAGCCTTTGTACACAGAGCTGAAGGCTGAGTTAGTTAAAACCATATTAAACTTGTCTTAAAAACTTTTTTCCATGCATACTAACGATATGGCCAGACCTTTAAGTAATTTTTATGATTACATTCCATAGCAGCAAGAAGGCATACATACAGAGTCACATGAATGTAAGTCTGAAAACGCCAATCCGTCACCAAGCGTAGTGACTGTGTGGTATGCTCATACCTTCTCTCAATGAGTGAGAAGAGGCTTTTGTTCTGCAGTAATATGATAATAGGCTGGTATTATACTTACGTAAAATGACCGTGGGTTTTATTTACAAAAAAATTTAATACTACAGCTAAACTTATTATATTCCGCGCGGAACTAGTTGGCCGCGCCTTAGGTATGTGAGCGGTGGAACGGAGAGGCGGGGGCGCTTTGTCATTACTCAGTACGTGCGTTGCGAACACTAGGCAATCCCGCCGCCCTCACCCCCGTCCCCACCTAAGGCGAGGCCAACTAGTTACGCGCGGACTATAGTTACTTATTTCATACTCCTTTAGTTTAGCGATGGATTCCTAATTTGTAAAATTATATTTATTTTAGCATACTTACACAGTGGTTAGTATGCTAAAATAAATATAATTTTCAAATATATATATTTTAATGTTTACTTTGAAGTAAATATTATTTTCACTTCTTATGCTCTAAAAGTTCGTCTTTATGTTGAGCGTAGGCGACATAAAATCTCTTTTTATTTAGTTCTAGTGCATAAAGTATTTTTTTAAGACTAAGATAATGGCCCAACAGCCACACGCAAGCCGCGAAATACGAAATATAATACAATATTAATTAAGACACACCCCAATTGGAAAATTATTTTATAATCATAACTCATACACTGAATTTTTACTAAGTACTATGTGTAAAACATTGTTTTATTGGTGATGATATGTGTTGTGTGTTGCATTTATTTCTAACGCCCTCTTTATCAGAAGTTATTTACTCAACCCATCTATCATAAGCGTAATCTTATAAAATTATTAATTAGATAAACACGAAACAAACTTTTTAATCAACATCCAATAGCCCGTTAGCTGTAATCTTTCAACGATGTATTTAATATTTGCACAGAAGAATGCCTGAAGTAGTTGGAGGCAGCTTTAGTTTTTGTTCAAAACCTTCTCTACTCTTTAGTTACACAAGTTGCATTATTAGTTTTCAACTTCACGAGTTTAGCATTTTCGGGTGAGTTTAGCTCGCTCAAGTTAAATGTATAGTAGTTCAATATTGGTGCTTTTTATTTAAACTTAATTTAAGAGCTAATCTAAAGTTTTAATCATGCTTCTGAAGTTAGCAATCCTTTCTTGTTCATTGGTCCGAATGTTAAATACTTTTTCAATTAATTTAAACTTGTTATGGCTACTTTCTGTTGTTTTGTTTGATTTTCTTTTTTTTGTGTATAAATATCGAGAATGTACCTATTGCAAGTGTATTTTGCAAAAACACGATGGAAAATAATATAACTGATCTACTTTTCATCAAGATGTTCTATGCCATAGGTAATTTGACCTATTTTTATTAATTTTGAGTGTAAAAATTAAATTCTAGTGATTTAAAGAATCTATGAACAAGTAAGGCACTTGGAATCGTATGAATTTATGAAGTTCTTCAAAGAATATAGATTTTAAAATTCCGACGTGTTCAAATTAAGTTTATTTACTGTGAAATAGCAGCATTTTACTATCCAAAACTAAAGTTGTGTTACTTTTACATTAACTTATATTTTAAGTGAGTAAGTAGGTACGGAGCATAAATGTTTTTTTTTTTCAACCTGTATATTCCCACTACTGAACAAAAGTCTCCACCACAGCTTTTCGTTCTTTCCTGTGTGTTGCCTTCTCCGGTCAATATCCCATAAACGCCTCTAACTCATCAAGCTAGCGTTTCCTCTGTCTGCACTGGACCAGCGCAGCGGTATATGGTACAGACCCCCGACAAATATCAAAAGCACAATATTTAGTCATGTATGTTTTATTGTTTTCTAATCAAAGTAATATATCTACAGATGATGATGATCAGACAGATAACTAAGTTATTGCTGATCATGACCTATCTCATAAAGAACTATCAACTAACTGTGACAACTTGCACTGAAATATTTTATAACCCTTCTTTCCCGACCATAAATTGACAGTAAGCCCTCTAAAATAGAGAGGTGCCGGATGCAAGCAATATAACTATCTATCGAAACTGCACTTGAGGCCTTGTGCCTCATACAAGGAGGTGCTCCGACGCAATTAACTTGATTTATTCCCGGCGTTTACTTATTCAGTGCTACGGTTAGTACGCCCAGGGAACACGCAACTACATTTTAAAAATACTTGTTCTAACTTTCACAATATGCTACGCGAGTTTGGACTCTATGTGTACATTTTGAGGTGTTAAAGCAGTTTTGAAGAGAAATATTTAAGACGCAAAGTTTCATGCAAACTGTCTCGCGTTCGGAACATCTTTTGCATGTAACAGTAAATATTTTTTAGAAGCTTTTGATTTAGATTTACTGGCTAGCATTATTATTGTACATCGGTATGAATATGATAACAGTTTTTGTTAACTTAGTTCTGAATTGAGCAGTTGTAAAATTCACCTTGAATTTTACATAATCAACTGAGCATTTTTGAATGTCCACTTTTAAACGCGTGAAGCATGTAGCGTAACTAACGTTATAACATATTCTGTATGCAACACTCACTTTTAACAAAATGTTACTCTATAAAAGGAGAAAAACGAACAAAACAATAAGCAATAAGCATGAAGAAATAAGCAGATTACAATAACGAGATAATAAGAGAGCCTTAACAACTCAGCGAAGTAAACTTAACTACCGTGCTACAGCTATTATGAACTAATTCTCTAGAAAGAAAGCCTTTGGCGGATCTAGGGGTGGGTCTGGAGGGCCATTAAAAAGGTGTGAGAGTGCGCGCTACGCCTCGAGTGAATTTGTCAGACGACGTCGTGAAATTAACACTAGGCGAACATAAGTCACCGGGAGATAGTGCTGCGCCTTGCCCCCAGGCGGTTATCGATATCTCGGATATAGTCAATTTTATCCGCTAAATTCGCTGCGAAAGTGGCTGCAGTGAAGTGATTTGCAGAACTGCGTTTGTGTTCGGTTTCATTGGATTAGCGCCCGAGTAATGAGTAAACTTGTTAGTGAATACAGTGAACAAGATTCTGTTTCTATTTTGGTGATAGAATTTAGATCGAATAGGTTTCTGTCGATCAAATTACGTAACAGTGTTAGGGTAAGGTTTAAAAATAATCTGTACCAATTTTATGTCCAAAAATCTTCACAAAAACACAATCAAATAAAACCCTACGAATACCTAGGTAACTACGTAGGAGTAAAATTCCTCGATATTTAGAACGCTCTGTATTAAGCACGTCACTAGAGATGTTTGGGATGTAGCAATAATTGCTGCGACGTTCACTACCTAGATGTTATTAAGTTGAACATTACATCAGCTATGCAGCTCACTCCGATGCAGTACCCTACGTTTCTATGGACCCCTGGTACCCGAAGAAACGAAAAAGTATTATGAGATGAAATTATTAAGCTACTTCGTTTGAGGCGCGCTCCGGATTTATTACGGTTGGGATTTTGTTGGCGTTTTTTATTTTTCTTCAGTTACATTCAATGGAATAAACATATCTAATAGTTTCTATTAGACATGAGGTTTATAAAGGAAATGGTCTAGATTTTGGATTGGAGTTTAGTAGGTATAGTGTACAGAATGACATAACATATTCAAGCTATGTACGATATAAAATGTTGTTGTTAGGGTTCCGTACCCAAAGGGTAAAAACAGGACCCTATTACTAAGACTCCACTGTTCGTCTGTCCGTCTGTAACCAGGCTGTATCTCATGAACCGTGATAGTCAGACAGTTGCAATTTTCACAGATGATGTATTTCTGTTACTGCTATAACAACAAATACTAAAAACAGAATAAAATAAATATTTAAGGAAAGCTCCCATACAACAAACGTGTTTTTTTCGGTGTTTTTGTCTTGTGGTTCGGTACCCTTCGTGTGCGAATCCGACTCGCACTTGGCCAGTTTTTAAGTTCAATTTAAAAATTAAATGGTGTTACGTGGGATGTAGAGTGGGCAGACTTTTGAGTGAAGACAATCGTCAAACACTGTGTGCGACATTAGAGCGAAATTAAGCCAAATAAAACCAAATCACCGACAGCTGGTCTATTCTGAAAAAATCTCAGCGCGAAAACTTATGTAAAGTGAGTTTGAAGTTAGCAGTTCCACCTGATGCTTGGGATTGACACTTCACTCTCAACTCACTTCAAGCTGACTTCGCCTAAGTTTTTACAGAGAGTTTTTTACACAGTAGGTGGGCTGTTTAGTCCAAAGTGACTCTGGCCCTCGTAATAGCACACAAGCACACAAACTAAATGATTCTGCGTAAATAGTGCACACCCACTTACAGTTTACAGTATTAACATTATAATGAAATTAGTTCTTCGTACTACGGGTTGAAGAAAGAAAGTAAAAATAAAACAGAAACCTAATCACTAGGAAGTTCAATAGGTGCTCTTGTTTTCCATCGTGAGACATGACAGCAACTGAATGGAGCAGTCATTTTTATATTTTTATTTCAATTTTGACAAATTTTTTGGTGCCTCCTCTCCTTTTCTTTTATTTTATACTTGTGCATAATTTATGTATTGAAGAGTTAGCTTGTATGTTGTAATTTAATTAACACATAATAACATACAAGCTAACACTTCAATACATGCTTTTTATTCTAATTTAATTAGAACTAGAAAATCTATGTATATCCTACAGTTGATTGTGATAGACTACG
Organism: Luperina testacea; assembly: GCA_927399505.1. Lineage (NCBI taxonomy): Eukaryota > Metazoa > Arthropoda > Insecta > Lepidoptera > Noctuidae > Luperina > Luperina testacea. The sequence continues at coordinate 13,838,589 of OV656756.1, forward strand.
TTATTGAGGGTATTATAACAGTTGTTATGACAGTGGGTTATGATTTCAAAGAGTAGTAAGAATAATAAGTGAGAATCTAACTGCAAAAGATGGTTGTGTAGGTAAATAAAATAGAAAAAGATTTTTAGAAATTCCCGAAATATTTGTGTTCTAAACCTTGCAAGACAACAATGTTAATATACCGTATATTATCGCGTTTGCTTAAATGTTATACCAAGTTGTGACTTGTTATGATAAAAAAGGAATTTAAAGTTTTTTTTTATTTTTTTTTATTGCTGAATGGGAATGCTGAATTTATTGCTCTTGACCTCGATCAAGCCTGATGGAAAGCGATGCATAAGGTATGTGGTGGAACGAGCGTGCCCAGAAGATTAAGGCACTGGAACTCCCACGCATCGACGTAACACAGCAGGCTGCTTGACGCCGGACTCCGGTCGCAAACCAGGCGGGCGTTAGTCCTACCACCGCAAGGGAAGAATTGGCCAGTCAAATAAGGTGTTGGGTGTGACTGTCCAGGATGCGCCGAGCGCTCGGTTCAGTTGAGTAACTGGCGGAACAAACTGCGCTACACGAGGTAGCTTCTTCATGCATCCCAAAGTTAATAAACATGCTCGTATTTTAAATGTCGACTCTATGGATGTTCGTGTTCAAACATCTGTAAAAACTTGGTTCATTTGGTCGAATGCATTGAGAATTTTAATACTTTCCTTTATCTTGAACTCTACTTGTTAGGACCTTATCGGGTGTCTACTAAGTTCCTTTATTTTATTACCATTTCAATTCTTTGCATTACTTACACATTTCAATAATTATTTTCAGGAGGAGCGCAATTGAAATTAGAACTGATTTGGTTATTCTTACAACGTTTTCTAAGACAGGAATAATTATTTGCTTTTTAGTGGTTCTAGACGCGTACCATAAAGGTTGGTTGGAGGTGGCTCTGGAAAAGGATGTCTGGAAGTATTTGACCTTGCTAAGTACTGGGACAGGACGGGCTGACATAAAAAAACCGGACAAGTGCGAGTCAGACTCGCGTACCGAGGGTTCCGTACTTTGTAGGTATATAAATAGTTTATCACGGTTTTTTTTAACGTACCTACCTACAAATTTACGATTTTCGGATTTTTTCCTTTACTTGTGCTACATGATCTTGCTTCTTGGCAAATTTCATGATTCTAGATCAACGGGAAGTACCCTATAAATTTTGATTCCCTTGAGAGTGTCGAAATATACGTTTTTTGCGGCATAAACGGCCGTATCTTTTTTTTACTTTAACTTAGAAGTTTGATTTTTTCACTCAAGGGACTATAGACTTGAGTATATGCTTTTAATTTCAACTTGATACTTCTACGTGTTCCTGAGATAAAGAGTCTTGACAGACAGACGGACGGACGGACAACAAAGTAGGATCACTTTGTTGTCCGTCCGTCCGTCTGTCTGAGAGAGACAGAAACAAGAGTAGATTGACTTGTGGGTTGTCTGTACAGTGAGTGGACCTTTAGCACAAATCATTTTGACGTATGGTATCCTTAACGTTCATCTGCCTAGTTCTTTTAAATATTACCTTTTGTTAAACGAGATAAAGGGTCTTGACAGACAGACGGACGGACGGACAAAAAAGTGATCCTATAAGGGTTCTGTTTTTTCATTTCGAGGTATGGAACCCTAAAAATAGTCTTAGTTTGCTAAAGCGGGTTGGTTTAAAATACTAGACAAATAGGTTACATTTAATGAGTTTAAAAGAGTACATACTGAAACCCTGAAAGCCTTTTCTTTTCAGGATGGGAAATTATCAAATGACCCCTCGCGCTCTGGGTGGATCGGAAGGGAGTGTCAGACTCTTACTGACTAAAACCCACCCGTGTTCCTTCCTTAGCCCTTTATGTTCCGGGCCAGCGGTAACCCTTTTCTGACAATCCCGCTGACACCCTGAATTCCTTATGGCATCACATAAGTCTGCATGTACCACTACTGTACATGAGGCTTAAATAAATAAATAAACAGCAAAACACGTGCCCACTTTTTGAATGGCACCGACTCTCATCCTATTTCATAATTTTTTCTTCATGAAACACTGATACAGGCATACAATCAATCAATCTGCCTAGCCGGGGTCGGCTTCCAGTCTAACCGGATGCAGCTGAATACCAATATTTTACATGGAGCGACTGCCTATCTGACGTTCACAACCCAGTTACTGCCGGTCGATTATGTAAAAATCTCACCGTGAAAATTTAGGTGAAGTGAGTTTGTTTTTGCTAGGAATTGACACTATTGACAGCTCACTCCACGCTCACTTCACCTAAGTTTTCACGGTGAGATGGTTACAGAATCGCACTGCTGGATAACACGATATACCTTGGCAAGAATGTTTATCAGACTTTCGGACTACACGTAACGAATGTCAAACATACAAGAATGACAGCCGGGACCAACGGCTCAACGTGCTTTCCGAGGCACGGAGGGGTCTCGGTATGTAAAGATGGTCACCCATCCACGGACCGACCGTGGCAAGCGTAGCTTAACCTGATCGATCGACCCGTGTGGCTGTTATTACTTAGCCACGAGCCCCTCACATGCATACAATCATACATACATAAAGAAACAGCTCAAAGTTATATAGTATAATAATATATTATATACTTATAAACATCTGAATTGAGAACCTCCTTTTTAGAAGTCGGTTAAAAAGTTACGAGTATATAGAAAAAATCCGGCTTAGGTTAGGGTAAAATTGGAATCCTGAAATGTTCCTTATTCTGTAGTCTCTCTCGCTTTTTTTTAAATACTTTAGGACATTTACGTTTTAGTTTAAAAAAATAAGAGTGTTCGTGCAGCAATATTATTATTAGTATTGATACGAGTATGTGTAGATACTTACACCTTCTCGAAGATGCAAGACATTCTTCTTTATCAATAGAGAGAATGGGGAAATTCTCTGCTCACTATTTGCGTGCTAATAAAGTAACATCTTACTGTGATCAACAATTCTTTCTCGTCGTAGTAGTATATTGCTTCTCATAGGTAAGAAATATATATGTATTCTGTTGAATACCACTATCATTTTCAATTTCAGTCCGAGGGACCAACAGCTCCATCTAGTGTAAAATAGCTGCGATTTCTGAATCGCAACTCGAGCTGTCTGCTGCTCGAGTTGTTCTGATTTTCAGAGAACCGAACTTTGGCACGACCATGCCTTCGCTGCACACACGAGCGACGCCATCTGCAACATTCAAACATTCAAGTGAAACCTACTTCCTTGATCAACAAAAATATTTAACGTAGATGGCGCTACGCTTTCGTAGCGCACTACGAAGCTACGCGTTCGCGGCGTAGCACTGACGTAGCAATGCTTCCTCTGGATGTATTTGTTTTCCTATAGATGGCGCTAGGAAGCCGTCGCGCTTTGGTTTTAACTTATTTCTTGAAGAGGGCATGGCGTGCGTAGTTAAATATTTTTTCACCACTCTCTCAGCTTATGGTTGATGACTTTTCCGAAAGATGTCGCTGTTTCTTACTAGGGAATAAATAAAAGATATATTAATATTGCAATAATTGCTGTTCATGTCATGGAAATATCCATTATTCTGAGATTTACATAGCCAGAGATTTCAGAATTGCTATAAATATAATGCATTGCTTTGTTGCTTTACTTCATAATACCCTCGTGGATGAATGCGGGTACTTTGGTAAACCTCAACCTTATCTAGCAGGGTTAACAATCATTACTGCTCCAAATAAAATCATTGTATATTATAAATTTAATTAAGTTGATTAGTTTACTCATTGACTTATATATTACATCATTGATATACTGAACGTACCTACTATCGTGTACTGACATGTAGTTTCAGAAGCTATGTTAATTTCGAAAGCGTATCTATGGTTATTTTGGTAGTATTGTGGTGTAGTTAGTTACTCGTATGTAAATAGATTTTATCTATATATATTATGCATTTACCAAAACAAAGAACTACTCGTATCTTGCTAATCATAGGATATAGATTAGATAAAAAAAAAATGTTTTTTAAATAATATTATGAAATCGAATATAATATACGACAATAGCATCGAGCGTGCATTACTGCGCGCAAGTGAATCATGTCTGTAGAGAATAGAAATACTCCTAGCTGAACAGAAACACCTCCTATTTAGACTCCATTTACTGTGCATCCCCTTTAAACAATTCCAAACCTTACACCTTCGGATTAAGATTGCATAGTGTGGTACAGATAAGTTTGTATGTATCTACACGCGCTCTCGTTTCTCGTATACGTGCCGAGTTCTGCAAAGTTCTCGCGTCTTGTTACCACCACGCGTTTGGCAGATTGGATTTGTTTCTCCGCATGCTAATATCATAGGTACGTGTGGACTTGTCTGGATTAGCGCTAGAGAAAAAATATGTCCCCTCGTTTGTATATTTTAGGAACATAAATACTATTATTATTACGTTTGTTTGAGTCTGACTATCATTTCAAAAACAATTGTCCCGTCTCGCCGAGTTTTATGTACTGATATTTTAATAAATGTGCTGTGAGAGTCTGATATAACCAGGACCTGGGTAAAGTAGGTTGTATTTTTTGGAAAATATTCTGTTACGTAACGGCTTTGTTTCAATTCACTGTTTCAACCTAACCACGTATGAGTAATAAATATAATTGCCGAGAAATCCTGTTCAATTTCATTGTTTCGTATTTGGGGTTCTAACAGTGCTACCTCATCTTACATAATAATCGATTTTAGTATGTGTGCTGTTTAGTTATTATTATGTCAGTGTAATAATAATTGTATATTTCGTTTTGGATATCATATTATTATTTTTGTTTTTGTAATAACTATTCTTAAATTATTTAACTACATATTTATGTTTAATCAGAATACCCATACAATACTTCAACTATGTAGAAGAATTTGGTATCAATTCATCGATACCAGCCGCCATGTTAAATTACAAAATAGAGAGTTAATTTAATCAAATTATCGTTACCGTTATATTCATCTACCGCAATAACCACTGAGTTCAAGGTGAAGACACAATTATAATCCTACAAACGATCCGTGAAACCACAGAACTATCGCTCCCTCAAAACCTCGTATTTTCAATTTCAATAAACATATACTCACAGGTAAACATATTTTCTGTCGTACACGTTAGTGAATATCTCATTTGCCATCGTTTCTGGGCCACTGGTTCGATACCCGATTTGATAAGCTTGTATGCTAACTTGGGGGCTCATATATTTATAACTTTGACAAGTTTAATTGGATTCTTCGTATTTTTGGTTCGAATCTTAAAGTGCGATTGGAAGTTTAAAATTATGAGTTTAAATAAAACCATCTGGTTTCATCCATGAGCTACGTTTATTTCTTTTAATGGTATGCTGAGTCTTTAGACCAATACTTGTTGTAATTTATTTCATCACCGCTGTTTTCAAACCCGTGAAGAAAACGTCGTGTGGACACACATGTGACATCCACTAACTTGCACTAGGTGCGCGTGGTGGATTACGGCCTACACCCTATCATAGAGTATTTACCCTATCTCTCATAGTATTTATGTAACGTTTGTCCCAGCGGTGGGAACATTAAAGGCTGATTTTGATTATACTCGGTTACTTCTTAGAATCATATACTTAGGTCAAGTGTGTCAGGTGAATGTTTTTCTTAGGACTATTTCCATAAATAACCTTCTGAATAATAAGGTTTGAAGAACAATTTATTCTCAGTCATTCTTGATAGTTTTCTTCTTCTTTATGTTGATTCATTGGCACGATAGTGTTTCGTCAAAGTAACACAACAAAATAATAATGTAATATTTTATTCTCAATAGGCATATCGACGCACAACCTGTTACCACCCGTTGAAGTTTTATGTCGGTTAATAATAAAAATATTAGTTGTTCCATTCATTTTGATCGCGTAGGTATTGCACTATTCTATGAAATAGCAGATATTTTATTTGTTATCCGACGTAAAATTTCTCTAGGAGTCTAGAATCATGTACTGAATTCATGTTTTCAGTTTGTGCATCGATGTCCCTACCACCCTGTATATTTCCCAATTAAAAAACGATGACAAAAACAAGAAATGGATTTCGATTTTTAAAAATTCATACACTACACTAATATATGTTATTCATTGGTTGTTTTATTTCTTCATATTGTGGTGTAGGAAAACAATTGAGTTGTTCGAATTTGTTATCAAAACAGGTGATACACGTGTAACATTTTCACACTGAAAATCTTTAATCTCATCACGTATGGACCTACGTGACTGACGAAGGGATAGTCTGCCTTAAGGGAGTACTTTCCCTTCCTTTGCGGAAAAGCCGCATGGTTAACATGGTACCAAATTATATTAATAATATTTCATCCTTCACCCCTGGGGAAGTACCCCTTCGTTTCTTTTTTTTTTGTTTTTTTTTTAAGAACACAAGACTACTACATAGGGTACCCTACTTGGTCATCTGTGGTTTTGGCACGAGCTGTACGGAAATTTTAGCGTGCTGTGTGTGTGCTATGCTGTTGTGTAGTTAAGTTATTTGTTTTTTTAGAGTTCCGTACCTCAAAAGGAAAAACGGAACCCTTGATCACTTCGTTTTCCGTCTGTTCGTCTCTCTGTCCGTCATTCAAGATCCCTTTTTATCAGGAACGCATTATCAAGTTCAAATAATTTCAAATACTCAGGGCTGCAAATCTGCAATCTCTTGAAGTAGTGAAAAATATCAAACTTCTAAGTCGACGCAATCAAAAGATGTGGGCGTTTATGTCCCGGAATCAAAACCTATAGAGTACTTTCCGTTGACCTAGAATCCTGAAATTTGGCATGAAGCAATGTCATGTAGCACAAGTAAAGGAAAAAATCCGAAAACCATAAATTTGTAGTTACATTACAAAATTTGTACAGAACCCTTGATGCGCGAGTCCGACCCGCACTTGAGCATTTTTTTTTTTCACATAAATGAATTTTCTTTATTTCTGTGAAAAGATTATTAGCCGATCAAGTAAGTGGTTAGTGCACGCTAGATAAACCGGAACGAACGTGCGGTTTTACCGCTGCCAATAGACAACTAAACGGTGAAGAAAAACTACGTAAGGCGTATGCTTTTTTTTTTTCAGGATGGGAAATCATCAAATAACCCCTCCCGCTCTGGGTGGAGTGGAAAGGAGTGTCAGACTCTTACTGACTAAAACCCACCCGTGTTCCTTCCTTAGCCCTTTATGTTCCGGGCCAGCGGTAACCCTTTCGGACAATCCCGCTGAAGGCGTATGCCTTACGTAGTTTTTCTTCAGCGTTTAAATTTTCGGTTGACGAAGACATGAAGACATGTGACATCCACCAACCCGCACTGGGCCCGCATGGTGATACGGCACACCTTCCCATACAGAGGAGGCCTGTGTACCAGCATTGCGAACATACTAGGTTAGCTATACTAATAGAAAACTGAAACACCCAAGAGTTTGCACCATTAGTCAAAATATTTATAAATTTTAAGAGTAATCTAATGAACGAAACCGAGTATGCAAGTTAATTTATTAATTTGATTTAAAAACTTGCGCGGCACATCTAAATGCCGTTGTTCCATTATTTCTCGGGTAACACGTTGTAAATCTAAAAAGGGTGCTTGTGACTGTATAATTGCTGTGGAAAACTATAGTCTTTATTGCTGGGGAATTAAGCCTAGAATGTGAGAAACGTGGGTAAGGAACGCTATAAGGGCATGTTTTGATTGCACACTTGAAGCGATACGACGTGTGTATTGCGGCGGCATTTGCAGTGTAACGACAAGTGATTCGGGTCACTAGTGGATACGAGCCTTCTGTGTTGCTACAGTTGATTGATAGTTACTAATGACAATTACATGGTGTTGTGTTGTGGCCTGTTTCAATCCACCTGTAAGCAGACCCGGTAACTATTACCAAACTGGGCACTTGAGTGCAGATCGACCTGTGAGCTTACCGTTGACATTTGATCAAAGGACTATTTATGGGTTTCTATGACCGATCGGCTCTTTGTGGTATCTACTGAGCTCACCAGCACCATATACAAAAATCTTGTAAGTGCTACAGGAACATCAGCAGCATCTTGTAAGTGCTAGTATAACTATTTAGCAATTTCTGGTATTATACTCAGGTCGTCTTTCCAAAATAGGGTTATTATCGGAAGATAGTGAATACAAAGACATTGACTGATAGAAATGTACGAGTGGAAGAAAAAGACAGATGCGATGACCTTATATAAACTATGAAATAGGCGTCTGCCTATTTCATAGTGTATAAAGATGATATTTCAGGGCTATAGAATCCTTCCGCCAATAATCTGGTACTTGTTGACTGGCCTACACTATCCGCCCGTACTATTAACACATAAACACGTAAAGACAAGGAAAAGACAAATTGGAACGGTGCACTTATAAGTTCTCATGTAGGTTTATGTGGAATAAAAAATAAATAAATCCATAGATTTTCCAGTCGCCTTGTTTGAAGTTTAGATTTTTCTTCAAATTGAAAAGGCGCCACCCGATTGAGACGCACGTATACAATATGCCGCAGCCTTACCGTAGCAATATGCAAGCGACGACGGCACGAGCGTGTAAATTGTTAAAGTTGGAGGGCGGTTGCAATTTTCGCAGCTGTATAAAATATTGTCAGGCGCAACAGCGGACATGGGCGCGAAACGATGGATGCGATCTCTCTGGCTTTTTGGCACGTTTCAGCCGATCGCCTCACACACTGCTGTTAACAGATATTGTTTTTGATTTGTCTTGCACTTAGACTTTGGTTGCTACAGCGCGTCTGACGTCTTACCTGTCAGTTTCGCACAAACAAATACGTGTTTTGCGAATGTGAGCATTTTTGAGTTGCTAGAAGTGTCGCACTGACAGGACCCATTCTTTCGACAGCCGGACTATAGTTTGTAACTCCCTTTTGTTTTTTTTTTTTTAATGGGTAATCGTAGGTACGGATTGGGTGTTGCTTCTGAAGAGTAAGAATGTATGTAGGCGTATGGTCTGTTCCAAAAGTTGTTCAGGTTAAATTCTTACTCAGTTACTCACTAACGGGAACAAATAACACATTCATCTGTGTTTAGGTTTTAACTTTATAATCATCACTTTTTCTAACATTAAAATTATTGTATTGTATAAACAACATTTTTAAATTGTGCTTGAAAAATCATCGACGATAATGAGGTAATAAAACCAAACGCAATCGACAAATGAAAAACATTTTAAAGGTGATTTAAAGTAAGCGTTTAAGTATTCAAATAATCAAATCAAAGTATTCAATTTGAAAGTGGCGCTACAAATTGGCATCTACAGGTACATTTTGTGTTCCATTTGTTTACATTTTAATCAGATTCTTTTGAACATACTATAGTCTTAACTATTGTAGTATTGTGTTGTATCCTGTAGCGTATACTTAATCGTATAAGCATCATGTTGTGAAATTAAGATTTATTTATTTATTAGCTTTATTTTATCTATAGATATATTTATTTTGATATATTTATTTATTTATTAGGATTTTTTTGAACGACTTCAAAAAAAGGGGGAGGTTATCAATTCGGTTGATTTTTTTTTAAGTAGGTCACCTGAATGATCCTCCATTTAAAACATTTTTAACTAATTTATGTGACTCAATAGAATATCAATAGTTTTGTTTGTAACTTCCAAAACATCCGCATTTTGAACATGTTAAAAAAAAAAATTAAAAACCAAGTGAGTTCCTTCTTCCATTATTTTTAATACAATTCCATGCAACGCGTGCCGTTAATATTCTTTAACTCGATTAATTTTTACAGCACTTAACTTTCTTTCAAAATTAATTATCCTTTACGTCGTAATTGAACGCCGCTACATTACATTCATCGTTAAGTAAAATGTTAATTTTTGTATTACCAAGTTTTTGCGACGTTTTTCTGTAGTAGACGTTTTCCTGGAGCACTTTTTCGGACTAGAAAGTTGCAGACAAATGAGACCATCGACAACGACACTAATTAATGTAGTGGTGCAAGAGCACTAGGAATAATTAATATTCAATAGAGTGGACGAAGGAAAAGAACATAAATAAAGGTGTACCTACATGTTGAAGTTTTAAGACAGGGCTGTAAATTTCCTGCGATTTTGGCCTATATAGTACCCTAACCTTAGTTAGTCCAAAAGAGACATCTAATCCTTAAACGAAACTGCATCGATTGACTACATAAAAATAAAACGTGAGAATTAACGTCTTTGTAACTGCCTGTACAATTTTCATGAAATCTGTGTATGGAGTTGGCAATTACTCAAAAAGTTATGGCCCGTCTCTTCAGAACGTTTGGCAGTACAATAGTTAAGGTACCCGTCATTTTCACTATCACAGAACAGCTGTTGACGTATCCCTATAATAACAAACTAGCCTACCTAATCACTTATCCCAGACATCAATTAAATTAATTACCTGCAGAAAACGTTGCAGATAATCCTTTGGAAAGCGTCACATCAAATAGTTCAGGTTAGTATATGTGTCAGTAGTAATATTTCTATCTCATTGTACTTCGTACTCTAATACCATAGGTCCGAGCTCGAAATAATTGAAACTACTTACCAGCTGCATATTAGGTACAGCTGTCAGATTTAGGCAAACAATTGCGTCGCTCGTTTGCTCCGAAACCTAAATCCGCTCTGTTCCTCACATTAGTTCAGTCTCGATGAATCGGGGCACTTGCTCCACTACAACTGAATTTCGTTAGAGCTTGCATTGTGTAACGCCTACCTAAAGTTGTGCACTCCTATTGAGAACTCCGGACCGGATTCGTAAACCTTTGGTCAGGATATTTGCGCGGCTTTTGATAAACGATGATGTAGCCTTTTTTCTAGAGTTGATGGTTGGCTAGTCTTACCTACTTATGTTGTTTATAGTAGGAACTTTAAAATTATCTACATGGTGGCAGGGACATCGACGCACAATCTGTTACCATGGATTCAGTAGCTACATGATTCTGAAAAACGCAGCGTTGAAATTTTTCGACGGTTTTTTAAAAAAGGTAGCTGTTCCATGAATTTCAAACGCGTAGGTATTGCAATTTTCTATGAAACAGCTGATATGAAAATTTTTGCGCTAAGTTTTTGCGCTAAATTTTTGCGGCTTTAATTCATGTGCTGAATTCATGGTTACAGTTTGCGCGTCGATGTTCCTGCAACCCTGTATAATTTATATTTGACAGCCCACATAAAGGCTCCTTCAAACAGGCGCGACACGACACGCGACACAAAGGCACCGCAAGCCGCGTAACGAGCGGTGCCTTTGTGTCGCGCGCGATTATATCGCGTGTCGCGCCTGTTTGTAGGAGCCTTAACATCACGCTTGTAATCCCTGAAACTGGCAAAATATGGGTGTACTATAGGTACCACTGATAACTTATTTTTATTGACAACTTTATCTTTTAACACAACATAATGGTACATAAACCAAAAGGTATCACTATATAAGCTGTATCTATTCATACACGAAATATTTTAAGAGATACACCTATACGTGGTAAAGAAGCCATAGAAACGATTTATTTAAATGAAATCATAAATGAGTATGTTGGCCCATTTTTATTCAACATGGGCGAGAACGCCATCTTTATGCAGGATAACGCTCGTCCTCATACAGCTCGGACTAGACGTTTGACTACCTTGAAGATGTCGCGCTATCACACGTATGGAGTAGCCAGCACGCAACCCAGACTTGAACCCCATTGAGCATGCCTGGGACGAACTGGGACGACGTGTACGCCAGCGAAATTCCCCTCCAATCACGCTTTGTGAACTGAAAGAACCTGGTAGAGGAATGGAAGAATATTCCTCAGAATCGGCTCAGAAATCTGGTGAGAAACATACCAAACCGTATAACAGCTGTATTAAAAGCTCGTGGTGGCAATACAAAATACTAAAATCTGTAAAAATTGCATATTTAAGGCGACTACATGACCTAAAGCGCGGTCTTTGTCGGACTGCTTAGAAAAGAAAGAGAAGCGCGATGAAACAATGCTGGTAATTTATTGCAAAATATGAAGCAATTATCTATTAGCTTGTAGAATAATCTGACAAAAAATCATAATGATTGTATGTACATCTACTCGTATTAGTATGGGTTTTATTATAAAAAGAATGTTTTTAGTGGTATCTTCATGATTTTTTTCTATCGTATTAAATGAGTTGTATTATGTTTTCAAGACACTATCTAGCTAGCATATATCCCGAAGAATATCATAAATTTTTCTGATTTTGTTTACTGTAGTCGATCATATCGACTGGTGCAAAGTAAAAAGAGTCATCTACAAAACAGCTACTTTTCAGGAGAGCGCATAATAGGAAAAAATGCTCCCATTTTGTCAATTTGAAACCAAATTTATTGAAATTTTCATAATTGCTTCATTATTTAATAATATATCCACATGTATATTTCATTTCTTCTAATTATGTTTAATTTACGAGATATTGTAGTTGTCTGCATCTACATTGCGCTTAAAAATATGACAACTGTGTTAACTACCACTTGGTCGTTTCTACGTGGGAATTCAAATAGATCTTCTCGGTTCATAATATCGCATTGTCGTCTCGTTTTGCCCAAATTCACCAATAATTTACGTCTTTCCATGTCTATTGTGTTGAACCCAACTGTTTACTAATATGATAACACTTTTACACACACTTAACACTTAACAAACCAAAACAAACAAATATACGTGCCGGCCGGCGAAGAACATGTCATCTGACTGATGACGAAATATGACTGACCGCTGGTCCCCCGCGCGTCCCGCGTATAAACGGCCAGGCGGTAGTTATCCGCATCTACATCGTGCAATTTCACAAAACAGGCGTAGTTGTCTTCTTTTACGTGACAAAAGTACCAAAAATAAGGCGATATTTGTATTTTTGTTTTTGCTATGTTGTAGAACATGATATTTTAAGTTAGTTTTTACAAAAAACCAAAAATCTCAAAATTGCAGTTGACTTTTTTTACTTTGCACCCGTCGATATACTTTATTGTTTCTAAAACTTGTGTTTTTTGTGCTTAGGTCCTGTAAGCCCCTTAATATCGTAGCACATTTTTTGAAATCCGTTGAAAAAGGTTACTTTTACTCGACTTACTTTTATTCAAAATACACTTCATAATCTTGAAATTTTATGACATTGATTTAGGTACTATAAAATTGTCTATAACACAGTCTTTATTTCATAAAGCTAGCTCTAATATTTTGGAAGTTATTGAGGTTTATGTTACCCACCCGCTTTCTTTGCGGCTCAGTGTATTTAAGGCTTAGTTACCTATTAACTTTACTCTCTTGTTTCTAGGCAAAAATTGTTCCACATTCATTATTTCTCCGATCAACCTAGAATTAAGAAATTGCCAATATTATTTAACCTTACTATTATGTATGTAATAACTTCTTATATGAACTACTACTACTATTCCTAATTATATCCTAATCCTAATTAACATCCTAAATATAATTATGTATAATCCTAATTATAATATTATCAGTTGAATGAGCACTAACAATATTCTTAACACAAAATATAATTACTTCTCGAATCCTGTCGATCTTTTCAAGATTATCAATAAATCAAAACACTACCTCAGTAAATATTCCATAACAAAGACTCTCATGAAAGAAACAAATTACCTAATTTCTCTTTATGTACCTATATAAAAAATGAGCTCGAACTTGCTCAAATTGGCCGTTAAGCACACTAAAACAATTTGGTATGAAGGCGGCAACCTTATTAGATGGTTTAATCTGGGAGGCGACTGAAAGCGAAATACACTTCATTTAATTTTTTAAATGAATCTTTAAGCAACTTCCATCTTTCGCAGAGACAAATTAGCGTCTTAAATGTAAAAAATAATACCTATGGTATTAATTTTATGCTCGGCTGGCACCTAGATGTAGGTACACGGGCTGGGAATAATACCCATCTATTATAACTTTTCTGATGTTGAATTCACGACTCTAATAGTATCCTCGTGAGGAGTATATTTCTTTAGGCTATTATGAGTAAAAAGAGGTAGATCAGCAAGTGGCACTTCAAAACTTGGCCTGTTAGCCAAGTTACATAGTGTCTTGTCCTTTTTTCAGTCCCGATAATTACGACATGCCGTCCTACTTCCTCGTGTCATCTGATATAGTGTGATATTGTGCCGTTTTTGAAACTCGGTAACCTATATATCTCTTTTTACTTAAAATATCATGTTTTTTGACGATCATGGTCTTTTCTTATCATTCCGGCACGGGCTTTACAAGTCATTTATTTTCAAAAACCGACAGGATAGCAGGGCAGCTAAATGTCCAAGGTGCGCCAGAAGAACACTTAGGTACCCTTATTAGTGGAGGTTCAATAATATAAAAGAAGAGCTTCTTGTCTGCCTTTGGAACCCTGAAAATACTAAATTATCAAGAGGAACCAAAAACGTAAAAACGTAAATCCAGAATCGAACCGAACCTTAGCCAAATTCTTAACAGAACTCCAAAGACGAACCCGTTACCTTGCAAAGATGTGCTCCACACCACAATATACAAACTCATTGTGTTTAGCCTACATGGAGCGGTGTGAGCGATGTTCAATAGGTGTATGTCTTTGAGAGCGGCGCCCGGGGCCTTCGGCGAGCCTTTTAACACATAATTGCGATAATATGTCCCGACGTACGACACCTACGAAATTAGATGAACCTGTACCCTGTAACGTACTTTGATTATGTTTCTTTTTGAGATTGTATTTTGTTGAGTCTAGGGCATGGTGGAAGGTTTGATAGATATTGGTGCAGTTTCTGAAGAAACCTTTGAACAATCAGTGGTGTATCGTACAGCAAAATATTGTTAATGGGACTTCAAAAGACTAACTCAAAAAAATATTAGAAAAATGAAAGACTAAACTAATAGAGCTTCTCTTTATTTTATTTTTTTTGTTATAACAATGAAACACTTGCAAGATATAAAAACTACAATTACAAGAAGTGTCTCAAGTACCTCTTAGTAAGATTCCAAGAATAGAAGTAATGAGCAGTAAAATAAATCTTACATTGTCTACCTATCTCTCGCATTTCATTTTCTTTTCATAACAGGTAAAAATATTACTGAAATTTGTAGCACAGAACATCAGGGTTACCTATGTCAATAGGTACAAGAAAGTATAGGAGGTCATTATAACCAAAATTGGATAGAATACTCGTTTTTTATGTACAGACGCCAGCACATTAAGCTACCCGAAACTGTCAAATTTTCCCAATCGACTTTGAACCTTATGCTTTAGCAATAAAAATTAAAATATGTGAAAGAAATTTGACAGATTGTAGTAGCTTGATGTGCTGGCATCTGTACACCATCAATATTAGGTACAGATATAAATGTAGACATTTTACAAAGGTTGACAAAATGAGCGGTCTTATCACTAAAAGCGATCTTTTAAAAACAACATTTGGATGGAGTAAGAAACCATAATTTTCACCGAAAATAAAGTTAGTGTATATCAAAACCGTTAAAAAAACCGCATTGGCGTTTGTAGATAATTATAGCAGCACGCTTACGTAGAATCCGCTGGATGTGGGATTGCGGACTGCGCAGGATTGTACGTTGTTACTCACTAAAGCCTTTCCAATCGCTACTATCAAATCATTTGCAGTTGTCGTTGTGATACTATACTTTTCATACTTACTTACTCATACTTACTTACTTTGATGATGAATGTCGAAATATCATTTTGCGATACTTCCAGTATTATCAACATTCTTTCTATCTATATCAATAGCACTTTGGCGCTAAATTCGTTACTGCTGTTCATAAAATGTTACTAAGAAAGTGTAAATATTTTATGAGGAAGTGACTAATAAGCCTTACCAGGAATTCCTTATTGTAACACCGGCAAAGACGATAATAATATAAAGAGTAGTTCTTCAGATTATCAAGTTAAAACAATCCGATCATCATTCTACAAAACCCACTTCAATATGTCGGGGTACCTATCGATTTAGCCGACATCGCCGCTGTTGTTGACATACCCCATCGTTCAGTGCAATGTCGTAGGCCTGCAGCGAGCAGCTAGTATTTTCATTTTCGATTTACTGCCTCTAAGAGATAGCACATTGGTTAGTAATTGAACCACGGACGTCTTTGATATATCGGCCCTTTTATCGGACTGGACGGACGCAATAACAGACCGTTGATTGCTTCCAAGTGGACTCGGAAGATTGATTATTTTCTCGTTACTCCGTCCGTGTCTTCGTTGTCTTATATACATTGTCGTATATAGTTTTAATTTTACCTTTAATCAGAAATGTCTAGAAGATAGAGTGTAAGAAGCAATAACTTAGAACTTTATTTTAGTGTGGTTTGCGTAGTCGGAAATCGATGTCTCTTTGGTTTTGGACCGCTCATAACAATCAACAAGTAAAGGCTCCTTCAAACAGGCGCGACACGCGATAAAATCGTACACGACACAATGGCACCGCAAGTCGCTCAACGAGTGACACCTTTGTGTCGCGCGCGGTTATATCGCGTGTCGCACCTGTTTGTAAGAGCCTTAACGAAATTGAGTAAACGATTGATTTAATATTTACTGTTGTATATGTACAAAGAACAGAATGGTTGTAAATTTTAACGTTTGTGAATCGAAGCACAGACAGACAGGTTTCATTTTCACCGGACATACATGAATGGCAGTTTGATATGTACATGTGTCATTAAAAATAAAACGTCCAAAAATTGAGTTGAGCTTAAACCAAAATAATTAAATTATCCCTCGCTGCCCAGTTGTCCCTGAAACATCACGACAACTCGTATTTTCAGGGCATTTGAATATTCAAAACCTTATAGTATATTTTTTTAAAGACGCCCTAAACAAAGGCTGTACTTCAGAATGTATGTTGTTCTGTCCCTAAATCGGTACTGCAAAAAGCGGCAAACATTAATGTGAATATATTGTCGGCGAAGCATTTCGTCCGTTCGCACTGGCCAAAGCTCATAAATAAACAAAACTGGATGCTCTGTCGAAAAGTTCCGTAAAAAAAAAACTCAAAAACGCAAAATTTACAACCGGGAATTCAGTGGAGTTTTAATTAACCGTACAATGGATCGGCGCGAGAACAAACTGTGCCATACGTGTTATCTGCCATCTAAATGTAAGTTAGAAAATAAATTTAGGTGAAATCGACGGTTTGCAATATTGTGACCATGGGGCAATTAAAACTTTTATTTGTTGCAACTTAGGTACAGTATCCGGCGATAAATATTGCACATCGACCTTTACGTTTGTTTTTTTTCATTTTATACAAAGAATAAAAATAATTATCAAAAGAAGCAAATCATAATTGTTTTAAAAGCTCCTAATAGATACCGCACTGTTTGTATTTCGTGCGACAGAAATAACGCTCTACGAAGCCGAAATTAGCCGATTGTCTCTTTCCATAGGTCGATGTGCAATATTTATCGCCGGGTACTGTATTTCTAAGTTTGCAGCTTCATAAAAATATGTTGGGCGTTAAAGCAAAATAATTAGCCTATTCCCACTGCTGGTATACAGATCTCCTCTCGGTAAGAGAGAGTGGGCCGTAATCCACGTAAACACGGCCCACTTTGGCCCACCCGTACTGGTACGGGTCGGTGGAACATGCGTTCCATTTTTAAGCTCGTACCTACACACAGGCGCGACGCGACACGCGACACAAAGGCACCGCTCGTTGCGCGACTTGCGGTGCCTTTGTGTCGCGTGTCGCGTCGCGCCTGTGTGTACGAGCCTTTTACATTGTTCTCACATATAGAAGCAACAAGAATAATGTAACCAGGATTTTGTAATATCTTGATTTAAAGCAAGAGGCAAGAAACTCCATGGACACTCGTCCATGGAGTTTCTTGCCCGTTCTTCTCCATAGAGATCTACGTTTTGGAATGGGCAACTAGCTTCAACTTTCTGACTAACTGACAGACTATTTAATTTTGACAATTCAAAAGTGCCTGTACAAGGTTTAATTGAAATAAATGCTTTGAGTTTGAGTTAAAGCATACAAGGTCAATACTTAAGAGTCATATCCGATCAGCAGACAGCTCTTGGTCTTCCACTGCTCACCATGAACTTACTGAAAGATCGCTGCAACAGCCAGTTACAAATGATAAATGCCATGTGCACCACGTCTAGCAAAAGGATTGGTAATGGAAGAATCATATATCTCCCGGGCCCCCGACTTATGGTAGTGGAAGGAAAATTGAGGTTTTACTCGGTAGGAGCTCGACATAACCCTCCTTTCTCCCCAGACGGAGGGTATGGGAATTTCCCTAAAAAAATAAAAAGATAGAAACAAAAAAGTTTATTTGGAAACAGTTCGTGAAACACAAAATACAAAATTAACAAAATAAAAAAGGATCTGGTCTTCCTGTAATCTTTTGCTACTACCACAGAAGTCCATTCTTTGCGGGCCGTGCATTTTCATACTGTTATCCGTATCACTTTACTAGGCACCTCAATCAAAATAAGAGAAGTTAGGAACATAGTATTCCTCTTTACATAATATTATTGATGTGGGTTTCACTCGGTATTAAGATTCGTGTCAGAATTCGGGGTTAAGGTAGGTTAATAATCCCTATCACATATCTGGAATATAAAAGATTAATTAATAATAATATACATACTATAGAACATATGTGAATAAATACACTATGTAGGTAATAAAATTCACACACCATCCATCCTGCCTTTTCCTATCCTGGGGTCTACTTCCAGCCTAAACGGGTACAATGGAATACCAGTATGTTCCTTGGAGC
This sequence comes from Luperina testacea, assembly GCA_927399505.1. Classification (NCBI taxonomy): domain Eukaryota; kingdom Metazoa; phylum Arthropoda; class Insecta; order Lepidoptera; family Noctuidae; genus Luperina; species Luperina testacea. The sequence continues at coordinate 13,857,368 of OV656756.1, forward strand.
GACTGCGTATCTGACCGCTAAGACTCAGTTAATGGGTCATATGATTACCCTTGCTGTTAAGGCTGGCTGTCAGACTTTTAGGCAAATTCAAAGTCAAATCATTTATTTCAAATAGGCACATTAAAGGCAGTTTTGAACGTCAAAACTTACAGTAAAATTTAATTGATTCGCCCCTTCCAAAAGGTAGGCTTCTGACTACCCGTAACGACTGTCAATGATCTACGAATACCAGCCGGGATGAACAGCTTAATGTACGACCCTTACGGCTGTTATTTAATAGCTCTTAAAATCCACACTTCATAAAAGAAAAATATTTTGCGTACCATTTCTTTACAATTCAAAAAACTCCAACAAAATACTTTTTTAAACAAAATTAAACAAGCCACAGCGTATTAACCTAACATCTCTATACAACCAAAAAGTTTATTTGTTTGTGAACTTAGCGCCTGATTTGCATACATAGCAACAAAACACGGCCGTCTCGTGTGGGAGTAGGCGGGAGTGTGAAAATGGGAAAGTTCCTTCTGTATAATGAAGATGAGGGAAGACGGGTAATCCGCCACATCGGGAGAAACTTGCTATAAACCGCAAGTCGAGCTTCCTCGAACTTGACTGTTGAGAGTTGGCACTTATTTTTCAGGCGTGTGGATACGTGATATGTATTGTTATCTAATGTAGGGTGTGTGGTCTGTTTCAAAAGTATCTAACGAAAATGTAAACAATTGGACCAGAAAAAGTACATTGGTAAGTGCTTTGATTTGATTACTGGAATATACATACATAAATCCAAAATTCTAATTTTAATTCACCTTAAAGATATATTAATAAGACATAAACAATGTAGACAGAAGACTATCCTGAATTTGTGGAACTTATCCACTCAAATGGTCAAAGTATCGGTCCATGGAAATTTTTTGTGTACAAGTCCGGTATAAGTGGTTTGGCGCCCCGTCGCGTGCCGACAAAAAATGTTCGGCGACATTCTATGCGACATCACACGGAGAGCGGGACACGTGAGTGGCTAAAACAAAGCAGCAAAGATAATAATAATAATAATAATAATGATAATATCGGTCCTTAGTCTTATAATTCCGTGTGTTCAGTGTTTTCGCCGAACACCTTAGTTAGCAATATCGGCGTGACGTGTCTGTTTTATCGCGTAGACCCTTTCTGTTATGCACCTCTGATGATGAGGCTCCGCCCGGCTGACCGTAGAAAGCGAACAGCATCTTACTCTTCTTCAGACTGGCTGCTGCCACGCATAGGACAATTCCTAGTTCAGCAGTATGTAGACGATGGTGTACAGGTGAATGTCACCGTGTGAACTAATTAGACAAACTGAACTGTGTACTCTATGACGTAAAAAGTCGTAGAAGATGTGAACATGACGTAAAAGCTAATTCTAACAGACTGTGTGTTTTGAAACCTTCAATGATAATTAAATTGCTTTCAGTGCAAATTAACTTATCAACAAAAAGTACAACATGATTCACAACTCGTTGCATTTCAATCAACATTTTAGCTTTAATGTGTCCGTTGAACTGGTAAAATGGAGTCAGTCATTATCAGAATGCAACATTTGTTCTGAAACCACATTGTAAAACACAGGGTGTCGATTTAAACAACATGTTTAGAATAATAATTTATTTGTTTATTTCATTTATTATTTATAATGCCATGTTCTATCTAGCGATTTAGGTCCGAAAATCACAAAAACTTTTGGTTACATTTTTTTATTTGTTAAAGAATATTTTGGGCGTTATAATAATTTGGGACATTTTTAAACGCGTTGCCCAGGGTTTATTGACAATGCCCAATTTATTTCTCCCCCCTACTGGTAAACATTAAAATTATGTCAAAAATTTAGTACATATAGGGCGGCCGGCTAGAGAAGGCGTTCTTGACACCTGTCAGTTTCATACAAACGAATACGTGTTTTGCTAATTTGATATTTATTAGCTACTAGAATTATCGCACTGACCGGTGTCAGGAACGCATTCACTCGACGCGCGACGGCTGGAATGTAATTTTTATCATTTTCTTGACAGCCTATACTAGCAGAAGGTCCACGGAATATGTTTTATTGTTAACAAAAGTTTTGTCAAATAATGCTAATTACAATAGATAATTGTATATATTATACAATTAATGTACTTTACATTATAATATTTTGTCCTCGTTTAAGGTACACATAGCAAAAAAAAATGGTATGCAGGTAAGTTTATTTTTACATTATTTTAACAGCGTAAGACTGCTCGTACTTTTGTATAGATACATACAGGATGAAATTGAAAACTTGCGCCAAATCGAAATAGGAGGTGCAGTAACTGTTACATAATCATTATAAGTTGTCATTTCCCAAATCTAAATTGTTGAAAATAATCATGTAATTATCGTCCTACATGGTGCAAACTAAGTTATTGCTTTCAAGTAGACACAAACTAACTACCTACTAACTAATTTGGAAAATATATATACTTCTTTTACTGTAACTCGTCGTTACAGTAAATAAAAAATATATATATTTTCCAAAATCATCAAAATCTTTAAAAAATTAAAGTATCAATTATAGCGCGCGCCCAAAAAACAATCCATTTATCGCAGAGTTCACAACATGAAGCAACTTGGCAACGTAATTTACCTAATTTTGACCGACGCTACGAAAAATAGGGCGCACGACGACATTGCCAAATCGCTTGCCTACACGAATGTATGTGCATCCCTTTTCTTAATAACATGCTCTAAATGTAATTTTTAACAAGTCGAACTAGATATTTTAATTTGGCGCACCTATTCAATTTCATCCTGTATTCTTAACTAATACGGATTGATTATCTTCCGCAAAGGCTTCATTGTAGGTACTACATGTAGACGCTTAGGGCCGGTTGTTTCAAACGGTTGGTTAACGTAACATACGTCAAATAATAACGATTACGTTCTCGTTATTATTTGCCGTACGGCGAGGGCATAATTTTGTAATTGTAATTTGAAACAACGTTTTTTTTTTGTTTGACGATAGTTAACGCCATTTTTGACATTTATACGCATGCGTCAATTGGACGTGAAACAAGCCCCCTTAGAGTAATGTATGATAACAATTTATTTGATATTTTATACTTAATATATTTTTTTTATATGGAAGATAGGGATAAATAAATGTTTGGTATAATTAAAATTATGGTAGGTAATGCAACTTTTTTTTTATAAGATAATTATTCACTGATACACATTTTCTAGTACACATAATTAGCAAACTAACAACCAATTTTTTATGACACCATTTATTAAAAGTTTTTTTAGCTATCTATGGTTTTAATTAGGCACGTAAAATGGAGACTTAAAATAATGTTTATATATATACATATATATATAAGTTAGGATAATTACAGCTACCTATGTATGAAATATGAGGCCAGAAGATCGGAAAATCTGAATACCGTAGTTGTTTGTTCTGTGAAGTAGGCAGCAGAAAACATGTTTTTACATTATTTTAACAACGTAAGACTGACTGTACTTTTGCATAGATATAACAAGCTCTGCTACATACAGAGCTTTATATATTTTTTTTACTTCGTTGGGTAATCAAAAATTTACTGCCCTGAACTATTTCGGTAAATAACATGCCTCTCCTCATAATGCATCACGTATTTAATTAACTAAAAGTAATAATGTATTCTGCTGAGAACGGTGACGCGTGACGCCTTCTGTCACAAGAGTTATTAACTACCGGTGCACTGTGATATATCGGTCTAACATCCCCCAACAGAAGTGAATCTTGTGTACCTATATAATTGTTTAATGGCCATTAGGATATACCTACAAGAGGGTTGAGCAATACCAATCAACTGAGAGGTTCTTGAAACGAAATTCTTGAAAAAAATAACTAACAACTGTCAAAATTAACTGTAAAGAGCTAGCTAAAGCTAACTCCGCACTGCTCACTCAAAATATAATAAGTAAATATGAAAAAAACTCCTGCTTCATGTCTGTAAAATTTTTGTTCCGTCTTTGAGACCGAATTGAACCGAATCTGAATCTTTTGTACAATATGTATTGCGACTTCAGTGTAGACGAGGCATAAACCCATTAACATGATGCAAGTGTCTTGCCTGTGGCATAAATAAATCAAATCAAAGTAAGTATCAAATGAATTGGATCGTCTAAACATTGTTTAAACGTTGCAACTTTTATTGTTGCTTAAACTTATGATAGGTAGGTATGCCATAGGAAATTAATATCACACCGTATATTATATAGCAGCCTTTAAGATTGTAATACCTACGTATTACATTATATTTCTGTGTTTGCATTTTTACAAGCTTTTATTTAGCTTGCACTGTTCGTATGTAAGTTGTCCGTCAAAATTTGCCAAACCATTTTTCGACCATTTATTGTTAGACTTAAATACAGTTAACATTATAGAAAACATGCCCCACTACTGTGCTTAATGACAGCAATTTATTTTACGCAAAATATGAAGGGCTAATTACATCAATGAAACTGAACGTGATCGCACTTCTAAACCGCATTAAAAAGCCGTCTGTGTGTGTCAATATTCCATAACAATTTTGCACCGCGACAGCTCTTGACAAGCAGGTTCATTGGTAAAATTCGCACTAAATTACCGAAAAAATAAACTTGCATTGAATAAAATGCGGTCTTTAGTTATTATGTAATATTTGGATGTGATGTGGACACTATTTAAAATACTTTAATAATACCTATGATATCACTTATATGCATGTTCCGGGGTGATGGACTGGACTAGTTCCGGACGTAGATAACAAAATTTGAGTGTTATGTATACTTCTTCTTTTAATATTCTTCGTCGTTTATATGATTTCACATATCTACCCGATGTACCTAAGTGATATCGACGTGCAAACTGCTACAATCAATTCAGCACACGATTCTAATAAATCCCCAAAGTATTCATAATTCATAATTCAAATGTGGCATCATAGATACGAATACGTCAAAGCAGTGTAATCTAAGGAAGTCACATTACAAAAACCTAAATGTATCTTTATCATGCTTGTATAAAGTATATAAATTAAATAACCTAAAACAACGCAGACGAATTTTCTCAGTGAAATTATCATGTAACTATAGTCCTATGTGTGTTTGCATAATAAAAACACATAGAAATCTGTTTGAATTAATTCTCAAAGTAAATCAAAGAAGAAAACATAAAACAAGAAACAAACATTCAAAAGCAAACTGTAGAGACGAAAAAAACCCTCAACACATGGTATGGGATGATAATTTTAAATATTCAGAAAAGTATTGTCACCGACATCCATTCAGAGTTGTATTCGCCACGGATTCGTATTTAAAGCCGCATTTACATGAATAAAAATCTTGTCTGTCGGTGTGCGGCAAGCCTTTCATATGCTCACTTTTTTGGCAAAAAGCTTGTGAAAAATTTACATAAAATTACGGTTTGTGGTTTCAGCTAACGCCTAGAAAAACGGTTGGTATGGGACAAGGTTAGCAATTTCAGTATTAGGAATACTGACAAATAATAGTATATTGATGTACAGACGCCAGCACATCAAGCTACGCGAAATTGTCAAATTTTCTCAATCATTCAATCAAAGTTGAAAATCTATTAAAAAAATTTGACAGATTGTAGTAACTTGGTGTGCTGGCGTCTGTACGTATACATCACCAAAAGAGATAAGTAACCATGATTGTCGGATAAAGTTGAAGTTTTGTAAGAAACCGATGGACGCTTTCGAATGATAAATTAACAGTAACTGTTTGTTTTCTATTAATGAAATTATTTTTTATTCGAAAACATCCATTGGTTTCTTACTAACCTTCAACTATATCCGAAGAACCTGGTGGTTGGCTTATTTTCTTTGGTGACCGTATCCACATACAATTGCGGTTCAATAAAGCGAAAATTAACTGTAACACACAACTTGTTGGTGCTAATAGGGGATTATAAGTAGATAAACGAACATAAGTTAAACGTTAACATTTACAGCAAGGACACTGGGTCGACTGACGACAAGACCAATCACCGCCTTCAACGATACACAACTAGACTAAGTTTAAACATAATTATTATGGTTTTATCACACTAGTATTATAAAGGCGAAAGTTTGTGTGTGTGTTTATATGTTTGTTACTTCTTCACGCTCAAACGGCTGGATCAATTTTGATAAAATTTTGTATGGAGGTTGTTAACACCCTGGATGAACATATAGGCTACTTTTTATCCCGATATTCCCACGGGATCGACATTTACGCGGGTGAGTCTGCGGGGCGCAGCTAGTTATTTTCATAAATCAACGCAGCAGGTTATATGCAAATGAAATTATATGCTGTATAAAATTAAATTTTTAACATTTTGAAATAAGTAGCGAAAAGTTTGAATAGTAATTACATACCTTTTGAAATGTAGGCCATTTTCATTATATTCATTACATTCTGACATCATATTACACACGTATCCGGATAACGGGCAAAGCTTTTATAAATATTCCATTATAGCGGGTAATAATGTAATGTACCGATATCGCGTCAATAGAAAATTAATTTCCATAGCTACGGAACTCTCTCATCAATAACAATTTCGTATCCACTTCAAAACGTTCAATTAATTATTTTTGAAGGCGCTAGTTCTTGCGTCGCATAACTTACAATATACTGGAATGAATACCGAAGTATTGTTTGGTTAACATTGTAAACATCCATACACAGTAATAACAGCTAATACAAATATTTCTCTACGTATAATCTAGTACTACAATAATCCCTAACGAAAGAATACAGTTTATTACGTAAGAGGAATGCACACAACATATGCTGTTGCCAAACTCTTCTATTTCGAATTTGTTAATAATTTTGCGAACTTTATTGCTAAGCTTTTGTTGTGGTGTCGGGGGATAATGGATTGTTCTGTTCCTAGTTACGTTTTCGTGTCTGTATGTATTTGAATGTCTGTCTGTTGTGTATGTGGCGGTGTCTCGTTCATCTTCGTCATCCGACCTGTCAGCGGAACCGAATTGATTGTCAGGACCCTCTATTGGTGTTGAGTACTTGAACTCTTCTCTTTTGGAAGCAGGACTCGTGTTCTTCACTGTGGGCCCCGGGATTTCTGTGGACGAATTTATGAATGTAGTTGCTGTCAATATTGTCTCAAATGACTGCACAATTCCTTTAGATAGTTGGTATGTTAGGAATTTAATATAAGTCGGTCTAGTTGTTTTAATTAAGCAAGCTGTATCGATGTACAGTAATTACAAAACACTCTTGTTGTTTCAGTAGTCCGCTATTAGTTAGTTGTTCGCTTTCTTATTGGGTGCAGAGATAGCATGAACATAAATGCTATCTTCAAGCTTCTTTTCTGTTTATCTACTGCAGGGTATAACAGGGTGTATCAGAAAAGTGTGGTCATATTTAACGGTGTGGTAAAGACTATCAAACTGAACAATTTTCTCCATGGGACTAACATCGTAACAGAGAAAAAATTATCAGCCATTCCATACATTTGGGTCGAGTAGGTATTAAAGTTTTGTACAGGACAGCTGATTATTTTTTCGCGATTACGATTTTGGTCTCATGGAGAAATTTGTTCAGTTGGATGGTCTGTACCACACCCTTAAATGTGACCAGACTTCTCTGATGCACCCTTTATAGGTGCAACGAACATGAAAGATTTTGTCAAAGAAAAAAATGTTTCTTTCTTAATTTTTTCAGCTGAGCTGCATAAGTAACATTGCAAATGTTACAGTTCACTGGCACTATCCTCTCGCTTTGTTGCAACCTTTAATTAATACAATTTTTTAAAACTTTCTTGCAGTAGGTTTGAACGAGGAAAAGAGAATATAATCTCCTTTTTGGACATTTAAAGGGAAGGAGGATGTTTATTATTGTTTCAAAATAATTAATAATACAATTACCAAGGGACTTTTAGCTAGGGCTGTGGATACCTGTGACAATGTTGATGATATCTGTAAACTCAGGAAAATTATTGTTTAAGCAAATTGGCGACCTACCGACTTATATTGTCCGTATATGCAAATTACACAAACTGTCATTCTTTGACAGTTATATGAAATGGCTATAATAATTATTAAAAAAAAGGGAAAAAAAATAAAAGGAAAGTTGACGTAGGGTGTCAACTTACTTAACAAATAATTTGCTCGACTGAACATGTACACACGGCTACATATACAAAGTAATGATGTAACTAATATTTTTGTAAAATATAATTTAAAAAAAGTGTCCATGGAGTTTCTTGCCCGTTCTTCTCCATAGGTACCTATGCTTTGGAATGGGCAACGAACTTCATATTTTGTGACTGACCGACTTTTTGACAATTCAAAAATGCCTGTAAATAGTTTAATTGAAATAAATGCTTTGAGTTTGAGTTTGATATCAAGCTATATATTTCCAGTATATGCTGACCTCTCATTGTACGAAAATCCTATACAATGCGAGATCAGCTTAAGTATACTGGAAATGTATAGCTTGATATGTAGCCGTGTGTACTATTGGCATGTTTGATGCAACCTGTCCAATGTTTGTTTATTGCATACAATACTAGATATTTTAAAGGCTCGCGCGACACGCGATATAATCGTGCGCGACACTAGGCACCGCTCTTGTTGCGCGACTTACGGTGCCTTTGTGTCGTGCGCTATTTTATCGCGTGTCGCGCCTGTTTGAAGGAGCCTTAAGTCGACACGTCTTAAGCGTCATGAAACTCTCGAATGACCATCTCAATAATATCCCTATAAAACAAATAAAGTATGATCAACTGCTTACCATATAGCCTGATGACGCTATCTACTTCCCCCAGCGAATTCTTGGCGACGCACCTGTACCCGCCGACGTCAGCAGGCGTCAAGCGTCGCACAGTTAACGCCATGCGGCTTTCGAACGAGCTGACGACGGTGTTCACCACCTCGTACTTACTTGATGATATCACCATCTCATCTGTAGGTGAAATAATTAGATTAATTATCACATAAAGATATGAACTGGCTTTTCACTTAGGTACGTATAGCGTTTGTGGCTGTGGATTATTAAAAAACGTTTCCTTTTCTTTTAGTCTTTTATTTTTGTATCATGGCATCGGGGGACCCCCGTCAGGAACTAAGTTCCTTATGCGATATTCGCATGCACATACACTCTCACATATAATAGACAGAGACAGAGAGAGAGAGAGAGTTGCACGGTGGGGGCATAACGCGTTTTCCATAAACGTGACGATTTCTAACCGTCAACTCCTACCTCAAGCCGCGTTAAGAAACCTCATCCAAAGATTCTTTCTCTCAATAGAAATTGAATTTTTTTTTTCTGTAGTCACTACCATTACTGTTACTGTTAGCCTGCATCATCCCACTGCTGGGCAAAGGTATCTCCCCATAACTTCCAGCTCTTTAGATCTAGGGCTAAAGTGGACCACTGGTCTTTTGTTTTTTCCAGCTCATCCCGCCATCTTCTACAGGGTTTTGCAGCGACGCCTTCTAGCTGTGTCAGGGCTCCAAGAGGTGGTTATTTTGGCTCTTTGGGCATACGGCAGACGTAGCCAGCCCAGGCCCAATTTGGCTTAGCGGCTTTCAATGGTCTATATTTTGGAGCGCAGTGTGGTATTACGAATATGGTCTGTAATTTGACGCCTAGAATACTGCGCTCCATTGCACTTTGGCAAACCTTGAGTTTGGACTTTTGAATGTTTCACTTTTCACTACGTACTATGGTAGTAAAAAGTGAAACAAACATACTGCTAATAATAGATATATTAATTTTTGGTAATATGAAACGCTGTGTCCCTATTAGCAGTTGCTTCCATGCTCAACAGCTACGAGGGTAGTATATAAACCATGGTTCGAAACTAATTCAAAACTTTAAAAAGAAACCTTAACAGTAAGTTGTTAAGCAAATGTTATATATAATTCACAGAGGAGTAGAAGAAACTTAGGGCAATAAACTGTTGAATGCAAAAAGAAAACAGATTCAAATAATACAATTTCACTATCTCAGAGCAAAGCAAAATAGTTTACTGAAAACTTTTTCTTTCAGTTCAGCGTGAAGAACTCATAAAAAGAATTATTACGTCTTCAGTTTTCTTTTACTTGACACCCCATTTCATGAATATTTTTCGCGAGTATATATGTACAGTCAACAAAAGCGATAAGTATGCAGGATCGTCGGATATAGTTGAAGTTTAGTAAGAAACCGATGGATGTTGTCAACTGAAATGTGATTTGATAAATGAGCTGTTTGTTTTTTATTAATTAAATAAAATTTTAATTGAGAACATCCATCTGTTTCTTACTAAACTTCAACTATATCCGACGATTCTGCATATTTATCTCTTTTGTTGACTGTACATAAGAAAGCCACAGTTTTCTTACAATAATCTATTACACCGTATTACACGCAACCGTAGTTTTGTTGAAATATGATACAGTACAGAGATCCTAGTTATTATTCCGAAATACATTTGAATTGTAAGGTAAAATACATGTGTTATTTCGTGAAAAATGCGGAATCCCCTTAGCTCGTGTACATTTATATTGAATCCAGCTGTGGCAAACTAAAGTGTTTACCAGATAAGGTAAACAATGTCCCAGTTGTCCCTCACAAAATTCCGTTGCAGGGGAAACGATATTTTTCAAGAAGCTCCAAATCGCCGACATTTCCTGGTAGACCCCTTTAGAGAGGTGCCTCAAACAATCCCTACATTGCGGTACGTAAGTATGTCGTTCGCCGCCTCGGAGCTGTGGTAAGCCTCTACCGCCTGTTGTCCGCAAATGATAAAGCGACTAGCTTTCTTTCGAAAACACTGCACCGCCGCCCGTCCTGTTAAACACTCCTTTCAACCACCCCGTTTTATTAGAACCAATAAAATATCCCCGCACTATTTGTACCGCCTAAAATATTTACACAATATTTAACATCACAATTTTATTTAGAAGGGCATTAATTTAAGCTTCCTCGCCCGCTATGAACTTTATAAGGAAACGATAACACCAGTAACGCCTTTCTTAATCTTCGTTCCGATCGAAACTTCGGTTTGTTTACTCTCCGATGTGCTTTGACTTTACGACGTGCGGCGAAGATGGCCTTCAGAGGAAATTACTCGACAATCTCGAAGTCTACTCGTTTCATTATAACAAGAAATTTCATCTCAATTAATGTCTAAAATAACACTGTAACACTCTTAATTACGCTCGAGTGAGGCCTGCTTAATTAACACTTACATGTCAGCCACCCTAACATAGATTGATGACAAACGAAAATGACGATCCTGTAGTGTTACCCTTTGGGGCTGGTTTTGGAAGCGGGCCGGAGCAAAAGTGCCAGTCATTGGGTGCAAGTTGGCGGCCTAACAAAGGGCTGCGTACGCCGGTCCACAATGCCCCATGGATCATAACGCAGACGTAAAACAACTTGTGACCTTAATGTGTTTTAATAATTAGCCCTCGACGTTGTATAAATTGTAGACTCCCTCTGCAGAATAAATATACTGGGTTTATTTGGCAAACAAGCTTGTATTTTCATAGCAGGATTTATTTGCAAGTACCGCAATTTTGAGATTATTTCTATGAAACTAATGTATTTTGTAAAGAGAACGCGAACTGCTCTTTACTTGTGTACTCGTCAGAAGACGCAAATTAACTGAGCAAGTCCTTGAAACCCGTTAAAGCCTTGAAAGTTAGCATCATGCTCTTCACTGGTTTCCTTTGTGTCAGTCACTCGGCGTTCTTGTACATAAAACGCGAGCTTACTACCTACCACCTCACCTCGCAACATTATAAAACAAATGCATTTCCACTGTTTGTTTTACGCAAGTTGTAAAGTATGCATTATGTTCTCCAACTTCACCGCTAGATAATATTGAGTTGTGTGAATGGCAAGAGTAGCAGTATCGAGCATTCGACAAAAGTTATTATGTCTGTTACTGGTCTCCCCCGAGGTTCTCAGAGAGCTGTACGAAGCCACGTAATGGACTAAGCAAACAAAGCACTTGTGTGCTAAAGGCAACCGCAAACCATGCTTGGTAATGAAATTATGTGTAACATAGGGGCTACTTATTACTGAGATACGGCCAGCGGGTAAATGGGTGAACTCGGATCTATCGCCGAACTAAATGTGACTTCTGTTGCGTTTGTGTTTCTGCCTGATGTTTGTATATAAGTTATGGTAGCTCGAAGACTTAAAGATGGGATTTTTAGGACAAACGACTAAATCCTGAGAAAAATCAGACTGACTTTTTCAATTAACTTTGTATACGCTGTGGGCAGACCTGGCGGACGAAGTTCGTTAAAAGTCAAAGATGTGCATAGAAAAAGTTCGACAGCCAAAACCTCAACAATACCACAGTATGCGGAAGGCAGCAAAGAGTAATCAAAAATATTCAGCTATACACTTTAGCTTCTGAATGTCATCGACAGGTATCAATAAGTATCAGGAAGTGAAAAAAAAATAAGACCACACCGTACTCGTGTGGTCTTATTTTTTTTCTTTTTAGGTGTGGTTATTTTTTTAATGTAATGGAATGGTCTTTGTTTGAAAATAAATTAATTATTCTTCTTATTTTTATATTTAAGGGTATGGTAAAGACCATCAAACCAAACAACTTTCTTCATGCGACCTACAATGTAATCGCAATAAAAAAAAAAACAGTACCATACAAAACTTCAATACCTACTCGACCTAAATGTATAGGACGGCTGAATATTTTTTCACACTTTCTGACATGCTGTATTATCTCAATATACCTGTGTTCATATAATGTAACATTCATAAAAGCTCATCATAAGACGGAAGATTTATCACGTTCACATTTGTCTGTGAGTGAAACAGAAGGTCTGGTTTTACTAATGTAACTTAATTAATATAGTTGGGTACTCGCTAATGTACTTGTTGTACTTCTAAATTAGTATTGTGTAACTCTTTGCAATAAGTTGGTGAAACGGCGGTGATGGAATTAATGTGCCTTTATGAAACAACAACTGATATTAATTTTGGAGCTTTTGAATTAGTCTGGTTGAAAGTTGAAGTTATAGAGTGTATTAGTTGCAAGTCAGCGTTGTTAGTGAAAATTGCTTGTTGTTTAATTTTCATGTGACCTTGTTTATGCGAATGAGGGAGAGAATTACAAGTTCCAAAGACCTTTGTGTTTCTTCAAAAACCTTTGAAGATTTATCTTAATAAAAACTATTAAAACTGGCTCCATAAAAGCACTGAAGTTAAACGCTCCCGCGCAAGTAAGAAATCATATCCAAGTTTCATCAAAATTTCATAAACAGAAAAATCCGCGAACATAAAAAAAAACTTCTCTCTTTATTACTTCATACATTCCCGCTGCGGATGAGAGCCAAGCATAATGTGGAACTTAAAATTTCCAGAAGCTCAAAACCCAGTCCCATTGAAAATTAACCCGTAAATTTCGCGCGACAAGTGCCGAATGGGGAACTTTGCGAAACCGCCGACGGCTCTGAGCGGTGGCGGGAACGAATGAACGAACGAATGGAACGAAGTAACAGCCACGAGCTCCATCCAGCTCATTACTCCACTGTGTGAATGAAAACTGATTTTGAGACGTCATATTTGTGGGCAACCTGTGTGTGGAGTTAACTATGGTGTTGCACTGCCGCGTTTACAGGGTTAGAAGGAGTTCGATTGCTGTCGTTAGACTTTTAATTAGCTTGAATTAATTTTATGACTATTTAATTCAATGTCTTTTGTCTTCACCACGTCGCGACGTCCCATCCTTCTATTCTCCAACTGAGCTAGCCCGTGGAAATCAAATACATTCATACCTACCTACGACAAAAATACCAGATAAATATAGGAGATGCTAGGGTAATTTTCCTATAGCATTGTTTTGCCGTATTCAAAACTGCCAATAACACGTTGAACCAACATCTTTTGCAAAAACAAGATCACTGTTCACAAGTCACTGATTCCCAATGTACAGAATTATAAATACAATTCCAGTCTGTTTTCAAGCTAGACAAATATACGGCGCAACATTTATTTGCCTGACGCGCAATCATTCTTCTTGTATATCATAATAATATGATTCTGTACTTTCACATTACACCTTTCCTTGTTATCAAACGGAATTGCGGAGAAGAATTTATTGTTTTATTACGTACCTAACTTAGGTTTATTTTATGCCCGGATAAGTGTTAATGGATTTTTCACAGTGGATATCATGTGGGCTTTTATTATGATACCAAAGGTAATGTTTTCTACTTTTCAATGTGGAACACATTTGGGTTATACGGCTGTGTTACGAGCTCTCGGTTGCGTGACGAAGCCGATTATTGAACCAGGATCTTTGTTATTTTAGTATGGGAAACGCGATTCAAATTATGCCATCGACTCGTTTATAAAGTAATATGTCATAGTATCTTTGGGGGGTTGCGGGACTAGCAGATGACGTCACGTAATCTCCACATTTCTTATGTCATAATTCTGCGCGTTGCGTGTATTATCGTGCCGACTTGTAGGTTGCATAACAAGGATCAATGCCAGATGGTTTTAACAGGGACGACTGATACTGATGTGGATTTGTACTTGTGTAGATGTTGTTGTTAGCATTACGTAAGTTGGAACTTTACCATTTGATTCTCATCAGAAACAAATACTTGTTGTCTCTAGGAAATCGGGAAATTTCATACAGGTAATGTCTCGTAACAAAGGTATCTCATACAGGGAGTGATATTTGCTACCTACATACAGAGAGTGATATTTGATATCTACATACAGGGAGTGATATTTGCTACCTACATACAGAGAGTGATATTTGATATCTACATACAGGGAGTGATATTTGCTATCTACATACAGGGATTGATATTTGCTATCTACATACAGGGAGTGATATTTGCTATCTACATACTGGTAGTGATATTTGCTATCTACATACAAGGCGTGATATTTGTTACAACGTTAAGGTAAACTAAGAGACACAAGAGTAAAGGCCAGTTTGTTTTTCCTATTGAATTTAAACTTCAGTAGGTAATGAAAAAAGGCCTAAAGTCGAGAGAAAGCAGACATTCCTAGACTTAAAAAAAAATATTTGGTTAATAAATGAATTTCTGAGATATTTTCGTTAAAACTCCCCGCCACCATCACCACTAACTGATAAAGACCATTCGAATGACAGGTCCTAATATCAGTAGCACATAAAAAGATTTATGCGCAAATTCGGCGTCTGTTAAGAATTTTATTTGAAATTCAGGAGAATCCTGCAGAGACGGGTCCTTCCACACCTCATACATGGTAATATGAATAAAATATGGATTCATCAGTTGAATAAACGAAAATTTCGTGCTCGAATAACGCTGTTCGCACGGAGTGTGTAATGATCACTTGAGTTCCGTCAAATATCCCATGTTTGAGGCACATCTTTGAATCATTGTCAATCTCGGTGAGATTTTTTAAGGTGATTGCTTCTTTTTTCGTGTTTTGATAGCGTTTTTTATGAGGTTGTGATTATATCGGTGCACGTTAGGGGTTTGTGAAGCTTAATGGGATGTGAGTCTTGGTACAAGACGACGAATTAGGGTATGAAGAAAGTCATCATAATTTAATTTTGTTACTGAAAATTAAGCTTAGTACCTATACTGTATACTGCAGCTGCAGTGATCAATTCGTCATACCAAAATTAATTTCGGAAATATAGTTCACGCGATCACTAACGATAGTCTCTTTTTATAACATGGCATAGACTTTGTTGTTATGTTGTTCTTATGTTATGACCCATGATTTGTTACAGAGATTTTTTGCTGTTATCTTTTTTTTACTGTGATTGTAAGCCTGTATACCAGTGCTGGGTAAAGGCTCCCATGTTTTCCAGTGGATGTGATCCATTTTTTTATTCTTTATTAAAAAGGACCTGCTTCTTATTTATTAATTACAATCTAGCCTATGAGACTTCTTAGATTTTAACGAGATAATTACAAATCATTTAGCAGTTAAGAGTTTACGACGTACGGCATTTCATACAAACTTTCAAGCCCTTGTTTTTCGAAATTAATGAACCGATTTCAAAAAAACTTCATACGCATGAGCAAGATACAAAGGTCTAATTACTTTAGAACATTTTCGAAATATCTTATTTAATAAAAGATAACTGGAAATCTTTGTTTCTATGGAACATTTAAAAACGATATAATTTGGCTGTAACACTATTTTTCGAAAATGTTCTTAAGTTTAAATATTTCCCTTCCAATATTCTAATACGTATACCCGCACACAAACATTATTTGTAGCAATGTACAGATGCCAGCACATCAATCTACTACAATCTGTCCAATTTCTTTAATAGATTTTCAACTTTATTGCTAGAATCAACTTTGAACCACAAGGTTCAAAGTTGATTGGGAAAACTTGATAGTTTCGGCTAGCTTGATATGCTGGCGTCTGTACCGAGTTGTGCTAGTAAGACATCGGTCGGCTTGGCCGCTTAAGCAGAAACTTACCGAATCAAAAGCTTGACTGGAGTTGGTGGAATGTTTGCGCCGCCAGTTAACTTGGTGTGTTGCCTTCAGACTTATGCTAAGATAACTAGACTGTTGCAAATTGTGTGTAGTAATAGTGTAGCTTAAGAATATATGTTACAGCGATACGCCTAACTATTTGATTTTGTGAACCGTGACTTACGAGTTTATAGATTGTAAGTTCGAACCCAGACAGGCGCTTTACTTTGTGTAAAATATTTCATCACCACTACTCTCAAAACGGTGAAGGAAAACATCGTGAGGAAACCGGCTAGAAAGGTCCTAGAACCGAAAATTCTAAGGCATGTGACATCTACCAACCCGCACTGGGTCCTCGTGGTGGATTACAGCCTATTCCCTTTCGCTGAGAGGAGGCCTGTGTCCCAGAAGTGGGAACATTATAGGCTTTTTTTTTTCAGGATGGGAAATCATCAAATGACCCCTCCCGCTCTGGGTGGAGCGGAAGGGAGTGTAAGACTCTTACTGACTAAAACCCACCCGTGTTCCTTCCTTAGCCCTTTATATTCCGGGCCAGCGGTAACCCTTTTCGGACAATCCCGCTGACAACATTATAGGCTGATAATGCGTTTGGAGAGTATATTATTATGTTTAAGTCTGTAAGTTCACTGATTTAGCTGTAATTACTGAACCGGTTTACGTGATTATTTTTTCATTAATATGGTAGATGAAGCCCGCGTGTTGGTCACATATTAATTTGAATGAATAGGTAATAAGTTTGTTTCAATAATATATGTTCCTACCTGTCACAACCAAAAAGTGAAAAATAAAACGTTCACAAAATAACCGCAGATGTTTTTTTTTTCTATTGCTGAATTCGAAGCGCTCTTGACCTCAGCACTGGATGAGGTCTATGATGGAACGAGCGTGCCCAGAAGCGCGTTCAGTTCCAGATCTTACATAGATCAAGATGGAATTAATACGTTTTGGCATCCATCAGCATCTAATTAAACACACGGGAGCCTTCGGCGGTGGATATTTTTACATTTTGTCACCAAAAATTAGACTTAACATTTTGGCTATAATTTGTTCATTTATTTAAATTAAAAATTGATTGGGAAACATCTCTTAGATAACATTTATACTATGAACATAACAAGTATGATTAAGTAAACCAGCATAATGCTCTCTACATCAACATGTCAACAACGTATTAAGGCTCTTTCAAACAGGCGCGACACGACACGCGACACAAAGGCACCGCAAGTCGCGCAACGAGCGGTGCCTTTGTGTCGCGCGCGATTATATCGTGTCGCGCCTGTTTGTGGGAGCCGTTATACAACAGCTAAGCAAGAGCCCTCTCACAAACTCCACTACGATGGACACAGAACATCCTTCAAGAAACACTCCTAGCATCCACGCAGTCTTTTATGACATATATCAAATAGTTATTTTTAAAACACTGAACTACATAAAAGCTAATGGCCGCGTTGGCAATATCGTACATCCTTAAGTGATAAATTATAAAGGCATTGTTGGACGTTCTCGCAGAGAGTCGTAAATGGTCGTGTCCAGTCGTTCGGAACTAATGAGCATTGTCTTATTTCACCACAATAGGTCACTTTTCTTAAGACTTAAACCCGACGCACTCGTAAATTAAAACTTAATATCTCATTACTTGCAAGCGTTACCCCGCCCCGGTTTGACTCGAGCCAAAAAACTTCAGTTACAAGCAGACTTTCTTCATTTCACGTCGGATTTTTTGGCTTTAAATTTTTAGGCGGTCTCGTAGTGTATCAATGTCATTGCATATTTTCGTTTAATGGTAATTCTCATTCTCCAGTTTCATTGTTTTTTTCTTTCTGCGTGTCTGTTTTATGAACCGGTAATTTTTATACGTACTTTAATGTTTTTTTTCCGTTAATTTTTTGTGTGAAAATCGTAAGAAACGTTGTCAGCCGGAATAATAACAGAAATGGATATTAGAAAATTTTTCCTCAATTCAATGTCACTCGAGGAAGACCTAGTTTTAATTTATATTTCAGAATTTAAAAAAAAGTCATATAAATAGCATAACTAGTCTAGCAACCTAATTAACCATACAAATGACCCTTTTGATCTGTAACAAACTACCCACTTTTTCACAAAAAAGTACAAAAGCAAACCACTCAGCGGAGGTAGGTACTATCAAAATAAATCTCGGTCGTAATTAGCAACATTTCCTAAGTGATGTCGTGCTAAATTACTTGTGCAATTGCGATTAAACTCAGCGTTTTAGAGGTCACTTGCGTGCCGTTGCCATAGTTACTGAGGATCGTGGTCCCAGAGGAACACTAAACTGAGCTGGACACGACAACAGCGTCTTAGTAACACAACACAATCTGTGTTATTTAACGGCTTTAGATAGGTTCATTTTGTAAATAAATATTTTTTGGTATTTTTTTTTGTCAACGTTTTCTCATAGAGTATAAAATTTGTAAGCGGTATGGTATATACAGGTTGAATTTTTAAGTGGGCGTGGATGGCCAAATCTGAAACTATGAGGAATAGCAAAAAGTACTCAAAATCAACAGGTTCGATTCCTGACTAGAAATATTGATTTTTCAAAAATCCAATGATGCAGTTTTAGTTTTCATCGAAATCGAGCCCGAGACTCCTTTGAGTACTTTTCGCTATTCCTCGTAGTTTCCTCACAGTAGCGTAGCTTAACCTAATCGATCGACCCGAGTGGCTGTTATTACTTAGCCACAAGCACCCTATATCTATAATCAAAATGCAGTGTTTCTACATTTTGATTCATAACAGCATAAATTAGCAATACTTGCAATTAAATAATATGTCGGAAAAACGTCATTCGTTTGACCATTAGGAACGGCAGCGCCATCTGGTGGCGCTGGACAGAGTCTAGCCTGAGTCCGTGGGGGGGTTGAGGAGAGCGAGCAGCGAGGTGCAGCGGCGCACTTGGACATTGGACATCGTACGGACAACATGTGCTCAGAAACTGTCCCGCGTTCCGTATCTGGTTGTGTCGTGTACCTACAGTGTGTAATTTGCTAGTGTGATTAAATTGTTCGTAAAATTATAATCTGATTTGAACTGCAAACGGTTTTTCTATTGCGCAATAACCAACACATACCCACAATACGCCCACAGTAGTTAAAATATGGCTGATAATAACGACACACACTTACCTTCTCCGTCAAATATATGTTGTTAACAGAGGGACAATTGTTTTTAAGAACGTTCACCTTCTAATCTCAGTCTCAATCTGTCAAAAATATAAACAATTTCCCTACATTTTTGACAAGTTTTTGAAATTGATGTCGCTGTCAATCTCATAATATTGCGATCGCCGTCAGGTTTTACTACATAGTTCATGCGAATTTGACCTCTAAATTCAAAACTATAAAAAGTTAGTTTCTCGAGGAATATCGGAGAGGTATTGGCACTTCGCCGTCGATAAGCCTTTTTACCCACGACTGTTAGAAACAAATAGGAAAAGCGCAAACCGGTTATACAAAGCGTAGCGTCGTAGAACCATGATACGCGCTACGAAGGAATCACAAGTCATAATTTTACAATAATTTATTATTATAATATGTTGGTACTATATTGTATCAAAATTTTGTAAACTATATGCTAGTCCCTAATGAAATTGTTGTTAGGACTCAAAATGAATCATGCCCACAAGCTCTAAACAAAACAACACTGACAGTCATGTTTGCATTTGCAGAATTTAACTCTGCATTTGTGTATTTATTACGTTACAAATTTACACTGGAAAACTGTAGAGTTGAGCTGTTGTAATAAATAAACAGATCCTACTACGAAACTATGATGCAATTTTGTAAAATAGAATATTTCGTTGGCATTTAATTTTGTGAAAAATAGAAGCGATGTTTTTTAAATAAAAAATGACCTCACAGTAAAAGAAAAATATACATTCTATTTCATCACCACAATGCTAATATTATCATGTTTGAACGAATAAAATTTCAACATTTAACTGTTTTTACAACTCAAACAAATCATTTCAAAAACAAAGTTAACAAAATCCCGTCTAATTATTTGAATTAGGTGTACTGTAAAGGTTTCAGTTAGATAACGTAGTTAAAACCTTTCTAAAATTAAATAAAACTGGTTAAACAGTGAAAGTCAAAGTAAATTTTCATTGCTGTGGTTTTGAAGCTTCAATCTTGCGAAGTTTGCAAAAAATATTAACAGGTACGCAAATTAGTTAAATGGACTATAAAGATGAAATAATTTTCTTGATAAAATTACTTTAAAGATAAGAGAGTATTATTTTGATATACTTACTTGAATCTCTGACCCAGTAGTTGATAGACTTGGGCGATGACTCGACGTAGCACTCTATAGTGACGTCAGTGCCCAGCGGAGCACCAACCAGCTGATTTGGCACTTGAATCACCGGGTGAACTAGACAAAAATACCAGCAAAAAAAAAATCTTAGATACTAATTAACATTTACAATTCACAATATATAACACGTTGCACAATGCAGAGAGAAAATTTCGTGGGACTTTGTTTAAGAAAAGTAGACTAATAATATTAATGTTAAATCTTGCATAAAAGCGAAATGTCCGCTCGAGTTGACGCGAAGACACAAACAGTCCCTTACAGCCAGAAAATAATTAAAAGCTACTACTCGCTGACATTAAATAACACCATTAATAACAAGAAACCTCTGAAAGTTGCCGAGATAAACAACAATTACTACGAATTTGGGAAAGACCTCTTTCGGCCTTAGAGTGAGGCTGGTCCTAAGACATTTTTTTGGGGAAAAAATATTCGACTCCTAGAAAACCTCATTACTATTTTGGTCTTGTTATTTTTTTTTCAAGAATAAATGGATTTACTAGAGCCTCCTAGAAGCCATTATTGTTATTTGTATTTAAGGCTGACTCATAAATAATATACCCCACATTTATAGACGCTGCTTAAAGTTAAGAGACGTTTAGGTAAACGTCAAAAAATGATGGTACAACGGTTGGTGGTGGTTCCACCAATGGTTCTATTTATTTTAGTAGGTTCCAACCAATGGTTTTATTTATTTTAGTAGGTTTGTACAAACACTTTTACAAGTCAATCATATTTTAAGAACCAGATGACGTCAGCGTTTCTTATTTGACTAATCTAAGAAAGGCCAAAACAAACTTATAACAATGTAACTTACGCAGCGTTTAGAAATAAGGAATTTTACATTTTTGTCACTAACTAAGGTTAGTACACATAACTGTTTTAAGAATTTGTCAAAATAATCAAAGTATCCTACACTCATACATACATGAACTCACACCTTCTTCTCTGGGAGTACGCCACCTGCGATCCTTACATACTCATTTTGCCTCGTTTACGTTCATACATCTAGTCATACACGCACGCCGGTTGCGAGTACCTACGCATTGACCTTTATGAAGAACATCTCCAATATGGTCACTATAAATGGCCTCCGAGCGTGGCGTTTCAACTTACATCTGCCTTATAAATACCTCCAAAGAATCATATTTTTTAAATAAAAGTTTAAATGACAAATTATTTATTTTCTGGAAGTAGGTTTGTACAAACACTTTTACACGTCAATCATATTTTTTTAAACTAGATGAGGTCAGCGTTTCCTATCTGATTATTCTGAGAAGAATGGCCGAAACAAATTCAGAGGTCACAGTCTCTTAAAATCCAGACAAAATCTTGGTCAGATCATGTGAATACCATGTAGATTGGTGTCTGAAATGGTATTTTGATTTGATTGAGATTAAGCGGACCTGTCCAGTCAGTGCACGTATTTGTCAAAAATCGTGTAACTCAACTTAGAACTTGAGGAGCTCAACGATTCGACGAACAATACCAAAGAAAGGACATTTGTGTAGGCCGCATAAATTACTCAAACTGCCAGATCATGATTAAAACTAACCAAGAAGGGGAACAGAAAAAAAAAGAATGATCCATTTAAACACTAACAGTAAACCGTAGTATATAAACCCTACTTACAATGTACTTTGATAGTGATCCTCTTGCTCACTGAGGGCGGCACTCCATTGCTCGCGATGCATAGATATGCACCCATATCAGAACGAGATATTTTCGTCAGTGTTAACACCTCCTTCTCGTACATGGCAACTATATGGAAATATAATCTAAATAAATAACCGAACTCTCGAAGATTTTGTGAATGGAATAAATGTAATATTCATGTTATATTACTATGTAAGCCCTTTACACGGAAATGTAAATGTCAAGAGAGAGTATACAACATTTTGAAGAATGTCACATGTTTGTGTACTGTGATATTTTTCTCGTTGTAACAAGATTTGTATGAAGTCAATTCTTTTCTTTTGTTACAGTGTCACTTATTATCCAAAGGTGTAACGCCGACGCGTTCGAGTCATTAAATCTTATTATCTAATGGTGTTACGGCGACGCTCGAGAGGATAATTGAATGTGCAATCGTATAATACATTAAAATTAGATAAAATACGCCATACCGTAAAGAAACCGTGCCGTGTACAAAGAGCCTTAGACTCTAAGTATACCTTACATACCTTTAGTTTTGCCACCATTAGGATCCCTGATAACAATATCAGCACTATCTTCTCTCCTCCAAAGAACACGAGGCTCTGGCATACCTCTCGCGCGGCAAGCAACTTTGGCAGTACCGCCTTCGGGTACCATTATATCTCCAGAAGTTTCTTCTGGTATAAAGTCTGGTGGTATGACCACTTCTAGGTAACCCATCTGGTAAAAAAAGTATACACGTTAAAAATGAAATCATTTCGAGCAAAATATTTCGATTGTGTTAACAGCCTTGTTTCGATTACAGAAGACATGTATCAACACAAAATGTTAATAAGTAAAACTCAAATTTTAATCGAGTTTTAATTTTTAAAAACATCACAAACAAGTCAATCAATATGCCTAGCCTTTTCCTAACTATCATGTGGGAGTCGGCTTCCAGTGTAACTCAATGTCAAATAATTTATTTCAAATAGGCACCTAGAGCCTAGGCACTTTTGAACGTTAAACCTGATGTAGCTGAATACCATTATTTTATATGGAGGGACTGCCTATAACAATACAATCACAGTACTCAAAAAGGTCTCTATTGTGTAATAATAATAATTATTAATTAACATCAACAAGCCTACAAAACAATGTGAAACAATTATCGAAAGTAGGTACATAGCGTCAAGCGACGTCATGCCGCGTCAACGTCGGAGTCGAAACCTCGAGCGCTGTCGCCGCTGGCGATTTATGTCGTTATCAGCTCCGGGTATAAATTACAGCGCAGCGCAATAATTTAGGTGCACCATGCACGAATCATTACCCGCTGCGTCCCTCGCCTCGCTCCCGTCTGTGTAGCTTAATTCACTTTATCTCTCCAATGTTTATTTTAACTGCAATTTAATTTTCTTTGATATGCTGCGCCAGTTTATTCCTCACAGGATACTATTCCACTTTTATATAAATGACACGATAAGATAATAACTAGAATAGTTTCAATCTATATGGTCACGACTTGTTTGAGTCAGTTGAGTTGGTATTTCAAAATTGATGTTGTGTTGAAAAAATGGGACACGAAGAAAAAATCGAAATAGATGGATCTTATTGCCCCGAAGTGAACAGTCGATGGAATTCTTACGGTAATTACAGACTTATCCTATGGGCGTGGATGATGAACGAAATCACAGTAATGTTCTCTCCTGTCGAGATATCACATAATGGATTTTATGCGCATGCAGCTCTGCAAACATTGGCAGTAATCTTGGTCGGGATGCCACTGGCGTATTCAGAGATATGTTTGGCTCAGTACACGAATTGCAATATATTCACCATGTGGAATTTCTTCCCGCTGTTTCGGAATGTTGGATATGGCACATTATTTTTGATTTTCTTGAAAGCATTATATTTGTTGGTGTTAACTTCTTGGTATTTGGTGTACACATTTTATGCGGCCTTGGACGTCCCGCCTTGGCTCAGTTGTGATGACTATGGTGACAAATGTATGGTGAAAAGGGTGAATGTTTCAATTTTTCAGCATTGTCTAGAAACTCAAGCGATGTTTGATTACGATTGCGGCATGAAAACTGCGAGCTACTGTTTTTTTGAACGAGAAATAGGCGGAAACTGTACCGTAAAAATCGGACTTAAATGCCTTATTCCATGGAAAACAATCGTAGCGGTCATTGCAATATGCGCATCTGTTTACATTTTATCTATTAAGCAAGAAAGATTAATTCAAATAGCAGTCAAATTAGCAGCAGTTTATGTTTGTGGTGTCATCCTGGTTTTGTTTTGTGTCGCGCTGTCGACCAGCGGCACTTGGTACGCTACAAAGATTTCTATAAATTGGACTAACTATACATTTCTCAATTGTTATAGCACGATCACCAGAGGGTTTCTGTCGGTAGGCACTGGGTACGGTATATTAGTTTCCTTAACTCGCGACGTATCATTTCGAAGCCCTGCCACGATGACTGCTATAAGTACGCCATTGTTTGCACTATTTGTATCATTTATGTTCGCACTTATTGCGTTTAGTGGAATTAAAACTATGTCTTACTACCACGGTGAAGAAGAAAACGTTATAGAAATCGGCAGCAGTTTATATTTTCCAATGTTTGCTTCAATGTCCGAAATCATGAGTTACTTTGATACGTTGCCGATTTGGGGATTTTTTTGGTTTTCCATCGTATTCTGCAGCTTATATATAAATTTTTGGATTTTGTATTTGTTTCTTAAAGAATTATTACTTCACATGGATTTGGCAAAAGAGTACACAAAACTATCTTGTATGTTCATGTTAATATTTTTAACAGTTTGTACTTTACCATTTCTGTGTTCCGACTTGACTGGTATACTTACAGATGCAACAGAAATTATTCAATCAGTTAATAGTTTATTTCTTTCTGTTTCTTTGTATTGGTTTTATGGTATCCAAAATCATAACGTTGACATTATTTTCATGATAGGGATCAAAACGAATTATTTTTGGAAGATAGCGTGGCTTTTAAATCCGATCTTTATTTGTGTTATTCTTTACGCTCGATGGGAAGTTTTGGAAACATATCAGTTCCATGAAGAAACAGAAACAGATCAGGTTTCAGGTTTCATAGAAACTGATTCATATTTTATTAAATCAGTTTCTATGACTTGTGATATATTATTTCTGTATATTATATTATGCATATACGGCCTTATCATCGTGGTCGGCTTAATAGCACAAGTGATAAAGTTTTACCGTCGTGGTGAGCTTCATGAGTTATTTAGTGCTAAAGGAAGTTGGGGGCCCAGGGATAAGGTATTGTACAGAAGTAGGAAAATGTTCGTGCCTGAAATTATGACGAGAGAGTTTCTGTACCGACAAGTTCGAATACGTGGTTATTACAAGAAACAGAATCCGGTGTATAAAACGAAGGCAAAGACAGTTTCGAGCGTAGAATCGCTGGGTGAAGAGTTATCTTGGAGCGCTACGGCGTCAAATTAGTGTATTCATAGGTTTATTTAGTTATGGCTTACCGTACCTGGCTTTTCATCGGGTCCGTATTGATCTGACACATGTATTGACCCCGGTCTTCCTCCTGGACGTTTCTAATGTGTAAATTCCAAACGGTCTGGCCGTTATGCGACACTCCTACACGGTGATTGTTTGTTATTACGTGAACATGTATCGCTTGAATCGCTTTAGTATCTGCTTTCACCCATCCGACCTGAGAATTGTAATTGAGTTTTTAATTAAAGGGAAAATTAAAATTTGTAAGTATTTTTTCCTTGTATTTGTAACTTACTCTGTATCCGCCCAAGTTCTGTACTAGACATCTGAACGTTGCATCTCGACCAATCGGTACAGTCAAGTTCATTAACGGTTCTGCGAATTCTGGCTGGAATGCTTGACCTGAAATTATTCTGAACTGTTATCGTATATCGTACTACACTATCACTATCGAACATAGTATATCGTAATACACTGACTTACTTATGAAATAATATAAAATATTGTCATTCAAAATTAACATATTTTTAATCTAAATTGGCGTCTCCAAATTTATTTTCTAGGCTCTATATTTCGCCACAAAATACAAAAAATTATTCATTATTCCAGAAGTTGTTTCAGAAGAGTAAATTAAAATAAGTGTTTAATACTTTTCGGGGCCTTTGCTCAGCAGTGGAACAGCATAGGCTAGTAAAAAACAAAATACTTTTCGAAATCTGCACACTAATTGCGTAAGACACTATCAATCAGAATCTGAATCATTTTGAAGGATATTGCTAATCCATTGCTTCATATGTTCGAAAAATTTGTCTGCTCAACAACGTAAATAACGCAATGAATGTTGTTGAACTGTCAAAATGAAAGCCATTGCTACTGTTAGTAAGTGTAAACGCAATTAGAATGCGTGCCACGAAAGATGAGACTTGACACACCACGTGGTTTGACATGCGCAGCACACGATTTTAGGTATCTTTAGCGGTATGAGGTCTGAGTGCGGGACGGGACCGGACGTCATAGGGGCGGCGGAAAGAGCGGGGGAGGCGGGGTCAAGTCTCATCTTTCGTGGCACGCATTGTACGTCGCAATTTTTTATTTGAATAAATAAGCCAAATTTTGACAAGTTTTACTCATAAGATATTGTTCTTTCAAAACTACATTCTATACATATAACACTCACCGACGAGTTTGGAGTCCAGACCCAGCATGAAAATGGCCAGCAAGTATATGGACCACCAAGGCTGCTGCATATTTCCAGTCGCGCCGACTGACTCTGCTCTCAAGTAAAAACTTTGTTAGCCATGGGACACTGCAACCAAATAAAATTATTCCAATAGGCATCACATCTACTTATCTACAACAGTATAACAATAAAGCCATCCAGACAGTAATTCGGCCACAGCGGCCAATCTCAACGGAGACTAGCATTCAGCGCGGGAGATATTATAGTGCACAAGTGTGCGCGCATACACAGGTGCACTCCCTCTTCCCTCACTCTCATAGTCCGATGGGACGGCAATCCGACACGACCGGAGAGAGATCTGGCGCAGGACCTACGGCTTAACGTGCTTTCTTAGGCACGGGGGTATCACACCGCCAACTTCCAAACTCCGAGCTGTTACTAAGAAATTCTTAATGGATAAACTCAATAACACTGCCTGACCCGGGAATCGGACCCAGGACTCCCTCAGCAGCGCTTGCGGCCACGAGAGCAACGCGGCAATTACAAGTATAACAATATGGTGTAAACGAATACAGAGAAATTGCTGATGGACTCTTAATAAACCTCTTTACTACATAAGTAGGTACAAAAAATATAACTTACAGTACCCGGCGATAAATATTGCACATCGACCTTTGGAAAGAGACAATCGGCTAATTTCGGCTTCGTAGAGCGTTATCTCTGTCGCACGAAATACAAACAGTCCGGTATCTATTAGGAGTTGTTAAAACAATAATGGTTTCCTTCTTTTGATAATTATT
Source organism: Luperina testacea (assembly GCA_927399505.1). Classification (NCBI taxonomy): domain Eukaryota; kingdom Metazoa; phylum Arthropoda; class Insecta; order Lepidoptera; family Noctuidae; genus Luperina; species Luperina testacea. The sequence continues at coordinate 13,885,295 of OV656756.1, forward strand.
TTTATTCTTTGTATAAAATACAAAAAAAAGGTAAAGGTCGATGTGCAATATTTATCGCCGGGTACTGTATGATATTACTGAAACACCAATCCTCTCTCAAATTACGAAAGATAATAATACAATTATTACGATGGCAATTAATGATTGATTTTTATGATAATTATTTCCTAATTAACAAATTATCCTATGGAAAGTATTCTATTATCCTATCAAATTATCCTAAAGACGTTGATCCCTACCAATGATACCAAATTGACTAATCATGCGTTCAAAACCAATACAACGGTTCGTAAATAGAATTCCATTTTCTCGTCTATGGTATTGCATCAACACAATCTCCCCATTGATTTGTAATATAAACATCGAGCCAATCTTTTTATGGCTTCTATTAATATCTTAAGGATACCATTTACAGGGATACGGCTAAAAAGTCTCTGCTCTATAACCGCTCAAGATGTTTATGACATGTTTATGATACATCACATCAACATAAAACCAGAGAGGTAATATAAACATTTTCATGGCACATTGTCACTCTATTCGCGGCAATTATTATGCGTGACATCAACAACGAAGCTTTCAAGGTTTGCGATCCCCTCGACCCCACGATTCAATAATGATTCCTTGTTACGACTATTCCTGTTTATCGGAGTCGTTCGTATGAGCATGTATGAGCATGTTTTAGCATCATAACAACGGGAGAGCGTGTGAAATGAGCACGGATGCGATCGAGCACCGGTAACTACTTTTCCGCGAAGATATAATGTTTGAGAAAAAAAAAAACTGTTTGCGAACACCCTCGTATTGATATGAACGGTGTTATTTCAGTGTGCATTTAGATAAAAATGTATGGCATTTTTTCGGTCGAGTGTTGTGAGATGTCGTTTTGAAAGCTATAGGACTCGCATATATCGGAGTATTTGGTACAAACTGTGATATCTCGAGGGCTTTTTCAAGTTAATGATGTGATTCAGATAGGAGTATCTAGCTGTATTTTTTTGTTTATTCTAAAGTTGCAAACTGACTTATTTTACTTTTGTTTAAACAATTATAGTCCCTCAATAAAAAAAAACAGTGGCACTCCGGGAGTGCCGACAGAAGTGAAAACAAAACACAAACAGAATATTTTGCCATCACTTACTGACATATCGGATATACATTAAAACCGAGTACATCCCGAGGACAGCCGAACACATCCGAAGCGAGTATTTTTTTAATCATCTTATAAACAAAACACGCGCTGTGTCGCTTACGATAACAGTGGCGCGAGTGGGGGTCAGATAGGTAGTCGCTCCTTGTAAAATACTGATATTTAGCTGCATCCGGTTAGACTGGAAGCTGACCCTAACATAGTTGGGAAAAGCCTATAGGCAGATGATGATGGCCCCAGACTGCCTCAGCTAGGCGAGAGAGACTCAAGCCTCGCAGGGAGACACTAAAGCAATAAGCCGAAACAGTAAAAAAGGCTTTTAAATACTTAAAATGTTCAGTTTTAATTTGAATAAATACTATTCCTATATAACTCCTTTTATCCAAAGAAATATAATAGAAAGTCACAAACAATTAATTTAACAAAGCGCCAAACGCGGCCTTGTATTAAAATCAGCATCGATTTTAATCAGAAAATGTAATGAAACACGAAATATCTAAATAAACAAGGTAGGTAAATGTTGGGGGACGTGACAGCCGGGTCACTGGAACATCCCTGTCGAAGAATAATCCCGGTCTCAATTGTTATTGGCAACATGGCAACGTCGCAACATGTTATAACGCTTTATTTAAACACGACTAATACTGTGTTAATGCGTGACGTTTTATGTGTTACTTAATTAGAATAAAGTTTGTTTTTATTTTAGACATATTTTAAGGGTTAGTTGCAACTAAGGGCCAGTTGCAACTAAGAATCAGTTGCCACTGGTGTGAGTTGTGCAAGTCCATATCTGCAAGTCTAGTCAGTAAAATCACACCGTGAAAACTTAAAGTATGACTTTTAATTAGTGTCATTTTACTGCAGTAAAATGACACTTCTTACTGTCATTTCGATAGATCGTTACTACACTATCTCTACTAGTCATGCGAATGGAACGCAATTGACCAATTTTGATTAAACCCTAAACAATCAAATATTCTTTGTATTGATTGGATAAAAATATACGTTGTAGTTTCATTCATATGACAGTTATTAATAGTACTAGTTCGCATCCAAATTGTGCTCGAATATTGAATTTGCACAGAAATCGGTCAAACTATACAATCTCGATTAAGTGGGCTATGTAGCCGTAATTTATTCGTCTTTTTAGTGCATCCAGGTACCTTAGACTAATACCTAGACCTGGATCTAACGTTCAGATTTCTAGTCTTTGAGAAAAGCCTATTATTTGAGTTTACATGTTGTAATACTCATAGTTTGTTAATTTTGTAAATATGGTTTTACTAACTTGCTTTCAGAAGCTCCTCACGCCCTGAAAAACAAAAGCTGACCTGACCAAAAATATATTATCCTCTTTTATAAAATCAATTGAACATTGATCGATTTTGAATTGAACATTAATTGAATGAATCGATTCTTTTGTCACATCACTATTTAAATTTCGTTAACACATAAGCTGTAATTTTACTGCAGATAATTAAAATTTCTAGTATAGGTAAAGTGAGCTTGAATTAAGCTGTCATTCCACATGATGCTAGCGATTGACATTACTGACAGCTAATTTCAAGCTCACTTCACCTAAGTTTTTTCATGGTGCGACTTTTACAGAATAAATCCGCTATTGTTGTGTTGCACTTCAAAGCAAACACGCTAGGAAATATAGACAGTCATTGGAGAGAAATTACCTTCCATATTGTTGGTAATTTTGACATTGTTTGAGTAATAAATCTGTACCTACATAAAATGAATAAAAGTATAAAATAACAGGCTAAAAGCTGTCGTGAATGTAATCTGTCCGTCAGCTGCCCCTTTCATTTTGTCAGATAATCTACGGAATCGAATTTAGCAATTTAATTTAGTTATTTCTATTAGTGATTCCAAAAAATATTACTCATATTGTTAAAATATTTGAGAGAATCTTAAACGATCTTATTTGCCAGTCATTTTCCAACATTTTGTGGCCTTCAAACCGGAACACATAAATGTTACTTGGCGACAGAAATAATTTTACACTAGCTGGTGCATTGTTTGATATTAAATACACTAAGTGCAAGCTGAATTTATAAGTTGTGTAATTTGCTAGTCTTGTTCTTGTCTTATTACAAAGGGAAAATCATTAGGGGCCCAGTAGTACCAGCCGTGCCTAGGTTCGAATCCAACGAGGCACTTAACTTTCTGTAAATTATTTCGGTTTAAATACATTTATTTCTCAAAGAACAAATTACAGTTCACTTAAAGAGAAACTTAACTAAATTAACAATAAGTTGTAGTTTACATTACGACGTTCAAGCCATCTAAGAAACTGAACACCATAGTTTCATTAATAAATTATAGCAAGTACGACTAAGGTCTGATTTTTCCAACGCCAGACAATTTCAACGCAGGAAAAATTTTGAATTTTTGACAGTTCTCCCTACAAAAACTGTCAAACGTCAATTCTATTCCACGAATAAAATCTATCTGTAAATTGAAAAATCAACCCTAAATAAAATACAAAACAGTTCAAGCTAAACTTATGCTTAACTTATTATGTATTTCATTACCACTGCTCTCAAAACGATGAAAGAAAATATCTTGAGGAAGTCGGCATTTCGTAGAACAAAAAATTCGAAGACAAGTGACATCCACCAACACACGCTAGGCCCGCGTGGTGAATTACGGTTCGATCCACGGAACAGATAGATAATGTTCGATCCCTCTCTGTGAGAGGAGGCCTGTGTACCAGCAAAGGGAACATTATAAACTGATAAAAGTCTTATATCAATACAAGGTTTTTCTTTTGTCACGGTTTAAAGTCATCAAGCCAGTTTTTGTAATAAGAATGTAACGTGTGACTCAAATAATGTAGTCTGAATAAAGTTCAAAATTCAGAAATGGCTCCAAGACTTAAACCTAGTTCTGAAGATAAATTTGTTTATTATGTTTTTTAATAACTGCTCGTGTTTATTTTTTAATTTTTCACATCCCTGAAATTGTTCTTGAGAGGCTAGTACCGTTAAGAGCTTGTTGTAATGATCACACTTATGGGCAGTTTCACAACCAATCTGATGAGTTCCGTCTTGCTTATTGAAAATTGCTGGTAGAAAATTGCCCACATGCAAATCCTGCATCCTTATTACGTAACATACACTTTCAATTACAATCCGAAAGATTTTGAAGGAAATTGCTAATCCACCTTAGGTATATGTTGCAAGAATTCGATTGCTCAACAACGTCCAAATAATTATAGTTATTGTCACCGTTCTCTCTAAGCAGCCGGTCGATTCTGTAAAAATCTCACCGTGAAAATTTATGTGAAGTGAGTTTGTTTTTGCAAGGAATTGACACTATTGACAGCTCACTCCACGCTCACTTCACCAAAATTTTCACGGTGAGATGGTTGCAGAATCGCACTGCAGATCTAGAACAACAAATATCGCTGGATGGACAGGTAACAGATCCCATAATACTAAAAGTGTCACGAAGAAAAACATATTGGCTATAGTGCTGGATGGCAGAACGTTTATTTTTAAGGTAGAGGGTACACGCCAGGAAAAATCTTTGAAAACTACCTATGAGCTACACAATCGATGGACGAGTTTTTTTTTAATACGTAGGTACGTAACTACATAAGTCCTTAGAATGCAACCTATTAGATCGAACCGACATTTAAGGTTAACTTTAAAAAAAAGTAGACATTTTTAGGAGCGCGTGAAGAGAAACTGATGGCTCGCAGATGCGTAGTAACTTACCTTGTAGTTTTTTTTTTTTTGCTGGATATTAACACATTGAAGGACACTGAACAAGACACAATAGAAGTTTTATTGTTATTACGTCGAGGGGCGTTAAGTGGCCCGTAAAGTGTTAAAGTATTCCTTGTAGGTTTATAGATAAACTAGCTGCGTCCCGCGGTTTCTCCTGCATAAGTTTCGATTCTGTGGGAATATCGGGATAAAAACTATCCTTTGTCCTTTCCCAGGACTCAAACTATTCCTATACCAAATTTTATTTAAATCTATTCAGCGGTTTAAGCATGAAGAGCTAACAGACAGACGCACTTTCGCATTTATAATATTAGTATGGGTTAGAAGAAGGTTTGGAAGTATAACAAAAAATAAGAAAAAAATTAATTATTGCACAAAATGATTGAATTACATGCGCACTTCGCGTTTGTGCTCCAGCAGTGGTAGCTTCATAGGCTGATTATTTTTATAGAAAAAAAACAAATAATAAAGACCAGCAGGTACGAGAATATTTTTAAAAAACCGTGAAAACTGAGCTTGAAGAAGTGAATTTGAAATGAGCAGGTATTCCACCTCATTTAACCTTATTTCACCTAAGATTTCATGATAAGATTGTTACAGATTGGATCGGCAGGTAATAAGGTACACAATTTCAGAAACATCCCCTAATTAGCAGGTACTTATATCATATCTCCGCCAGTGGGTAAGACAAACTCCCCATGGATATCTTAACGCCAATAAGTTTATTTGACTAAAATAAACCAAAGTAGCAAACAGCTGTTATAATCGCAATAATTTCTAGACCTTGCTTTGATGTGCATTGTCTTGGACGACCTGTCTCAGACTACCCTACCAACTGCCTACACGGAACAAAGTTTGCAAACGCTCTGTCGGAAATTTCATACCGGCCGGCCGGCAAACTCCTCTTCGTAGACTAAACATTTATACTAAGTAGATTGACTATGAACGCGTAACTTCAAGTGTTGCTTAGCTAATGTTCAGGTATTCTGAAGTTACATGGATCTGTAAAGTGGTTGGATGTACAACGTGGTTAGCTGAGACTTTGATACAAGTTTGGATATCTGTTGTAAGAGTTCATCAATGTCAAAATTAACTTTTAATATGTACTTCTATTATATTTTTTGTCCATATAAAATAGAGGTATCGGGAACAAGGTCTACTAGGTACTGGTGCTTAGGGCTCAAGAGACAGGACCTCCTCACGGTGCGAGCCATATCGAAGAGTTCTGTCATTGGACGTTACGACAATCGGCATAATGACAGCCGAGCTCACATTCCACATGTCAACAACCTCGTGTGGTAAGTCAAGATATTGGCTTTGTTTTTTTTAGCTTTCACGAGTAGTGCCTACCTCTATTTGATTACTATGGCAACAGCCTTTTTTTTTTTTTGATCATGTAAAATCATCAAATGACCCCTCCCACTCTGGGTGGAGCGGAATGGCAAAGCCTTACAATTAGGCTATTGTAGTACATAATAATTCCATTGATTGTTGACATATAAAGGAGGAAAGTGCCTAGCTATAATATAAAACTTACTAATCGTTAATTATTATTTCATTTTTTAATTTTTATTGCTAAATGTAAGACATTTCAATCTGCGAGTATGAGAATGAATTTTACACTTCTCGCGAATTCCAACCATCTCTAAAGGCAAAGCTATGAGACATGGAAAGAGCTAAATCATGTAATGTAACGAAGCTTAGATAAAACTGTAAAATTTTAAAAAAGAAGAAGTTTATCACAACTGAAATAAAATTCTTATGCAGATGTTAGAAGTCGCAGCCAACGTCCTTCCATTCTAATCTTGTCTGTAAAAAGTTTTGTTGTCATCGCATTTCCTCAAGCAACAAACAAAAGCTTTTACGTAGTAGGTATACAGTCAGTCTTAAAAGGATGTAGGTATACATCGGCAAGAATTCATTTAATTATCTACAATAATTATATGTTCCATTTATTGCTGTATAAATGTGTAGCTATAACTAAATACCCAATCATCATCATCTGCCCAGCCTTTTCCCAATTATGTTGGGGTCGGCTTCCAGTCTAACCGGATGCAGCTGAATACCAGTATTTTACATTTAGCGACTGTCTATCTGACCTCCACAATCTAGTTACTGGGTAATACGACCCCTTGGTAAGACTGGTTGCCAAATTTTCGGTCTTCTGACTACCTAACGACTGTCAAAGCTCCACGAATGGCAGCCGGGACCAACGGCTTAGCGTGCTTTCTGAGGCACGGAAAGGTCTCGGTATGTAGATGGTCACCCATCCACAAACCAAACGGGGCAAGCGTAGCTTAACATGATAGATCGACCTGTGCGGCTGTTATTATTTAGCCACGGACCGAATTTTTCGAATTTTTGGTTCTAGGAAAAGCCGGTTTCCCCACGATGTTTTCCTTCACCGTTTTGAGAGCAGTGATGATGAAATAATTTACACAATGTAATGCGCCTGTCTGGGTTCGAATCTACGACCTACAACTCGTAAGTCGCGGTCGTTACCACTGGGCCACCACTGCTCTCAGTAAGTCATAAAAATTGAGGACAATTAAATGAATTTTTATCAAGAGATTACAACATAAAATTATATCAAAAGTAGGTACATTCAGCCTCAAAAAGATGTTGTATTCAAATGTAGGTACAGTCAGCCTGGGCCTCAGTTGACTGTACCTAGATTTGATATAATATTATTTTGTAAACCCTCTTCTCTAATCGTAGAGAAAATGCATAATCAAAAAACAATGAAATTTTATACACTGCTTGATATTTTTGCTAGTTTACAGACGTTTCAAATCTGGGCTAGGTCATCAAATTGCCTACCTAATCAAAAAAATCCTTGACCCTGTTCAACATCAATTTAAAAAATAACCAGCGTGCCAAACATGGTTATTAAACTACGAAGTAATTGATATAACATAACAAACCAAGTAATTGATATAACATAACATAACCAGCAAATCATGTTCCCACTACTGGGACACAGACCTCCTCTCTGTGAGAGGGAGCGGGCCCTTATCCACCACGCGGGCCCAGTGCGGGTTGGTAGATGTCACAGTCATGTCTTCCAATTTTTGATTTTAGGACATGCTGGTTTCCTCACAATGATTCGTTTCTTGTTGAATTGATATAATATAATATAATGTAATATAATATAATATAATATAATATAATATAATATAATATAATATAATATAATATAATATAATATAATATAATATAATATAATATAATATAATATAATATAATATAATATAATATAATATAATATAATATAATATAATATAATATAATATAATATAATATAATATAATATAATATAATATAATATAATATAATATAATATAATATAATATATTGTGTACTAAACAGTGAGAATTAATAATACCCACTAATGCTTGGCAATTTCTAAGCAACCAAGATAAAAATGGCGGCTAGAGCCTGACTCCTACCGAAAGGACTGTACATGCTTGTTTACAAAAATCTGTGGAAAGTTTTGGCCATTAGTATGACGATACCCCAGTATTATCACACTAATGGCTAAGATATTATTTTCTAATTTTACCCATAAAAATAGATAATAACCAGGTAACTGTGGTGTTTGACAGATTACGTTACACAATATGTAATTAAAATAATGACAGTGATTCACAGTGCCCTTCAAAAATAAGACGACATTTTTTGACTTCAGCTGTGATGCCCATTATGTTTTAAAATTTTAGTTACAAATGTTTGACCTACACAGTATATGGATTTGTGGATGGTGTTAGCGTCAATAACATCAGTTATGCAGACGACATGATACTGCTAGCCCCATCGGTGGGCGCAGTTCGTAAACTTGTGGCGATCTGTGAGGCGTAGGTACGTAGGCGTAGGTAGGTAGGAACTTTAATGTTCCTTTTTTACTGTTTTTACTTCCTGTGCGTGTCCGAAATAAAATATTTGTTTGTTTTTCTTTCAAAATATTACCCATAAGTTTTAGTAAGTACTAACTATACTGACCATAGTTTGACAAAAGAATATCAGCCATAGCTGTGTTCCAAAGCGCGCTCCCCCCCACATGGCATACTTTTTGTAGGTCCTACAATCGGTCACTGATTTTTTGTATGACTTGCGTTTTTTAGAACATGTGCGCTTATAGATCTGATCTCTTCTGTTTCATTTAGCTTCTGCCAAAAATCGGCGGCCGATTATTATGCCGACTGTGAACGCTCTAAAGTAAGGCTGCGCACGAAGAGTTTTCAATACATCAACCACGTCAAAAAAAATTACTTTTAAACCCATTCTAAATTAGCCAACAATAAAACATATTTTCAGACTTGATTTTTTGGTCCACCTCAAATTTGTCACCTAATATTGATAAGTTGTTAGCATTAAAAACTTTTTAAAAGGTACCAGTAAAGTTATTAGATTATTCAAACTATATAATTATATATGTAACTTAATGTTTTGTTTAATTGTAATTAATAGCTTAGTATGTATTAACTATAACTGTAGGCAAATATTATTTACTAAATGGCCCGCAGGCTGATACATAATAAAACTAACACCCACCTTCAAAATTGGTTGGGCAGCCTTGCTCTAAAGTACCTATACCAAGAAAGTAGGTGATAATGAGTACTAATAAAGTACCAAATAGTTTTACAGAAGCACCGGTAAGAAACCCTTTAATTAACACCAAAAGTGTTAAACTTCTGTTGGTTAGTCCGGAAATAGATATTTAGAGTTACTAGGTATTTGAAAGGAACAAAAAACTTTAGTTTACTTTTATTATCTAACCAGTTCATTTATGCATCTATAAACGAATGAGATTATAATCAGTTACATCAAAATGTCTCGTACAGATATCTAATTTCAAATTTTCAAACTAGATAATAAAAAGATTTTGGATCTTCAGGCCAAAAGTAAATTCAAAACTTATGTTTAGCATAGGTAAAAAAAATATACTTAATAGCAAAAACAGCACAATAATTCTACGCAATGTGCTATTGTTTTGCTTTTTAGTGCAAACCTAAATACCTAGTTAGATTTAAATTTTTGGTTATCACATTTGCGTAATGAACTCAATTATCGGCGTGGGTTTGGTACATTCTGACTTAAACTAGGACCAAATTGTTTCGTAATTTTAGAACCATTACCATCTGTGAAGTATTTCCATTATAAGAATAATAAGGGGTTCGAAAATTCTAGGAAATATGCCACAAACTTAAATCTAATTAGGTAAGTTATTCAGATTTAGGTAGATATGGCATACTGATTAAGTAAATTCTTGAGTGTTGTCAAAGGAAGCCATATAATTAAATTAATTTTCTTCGAATACCACAATCAATTTAATTAGATAATTATCTTGTAGAATCTAGTTAAAAATTGAATTAATTTTGGCTTGTACATGACTTTATTTGTAGGTACATATCTACCTACTGAATTATTTGAATGAATTTTGAGTCTTCAAAAATTGAACTTTTAGAAATGGCACCTAATAACGTATTTTTAACCGACTTAAAAAAGGAAAAGGTTCTCAATTTGGATGTTTATATTTTTTTATGTATGTTCGGGCATAACTCCCTCATATATAGACGGATTTGTATTTTTTTTTTGTTCGAAAGATATAAAAAATAAATTAATTAGAAGTCATGCAGTGAATAAAAAATTAAATTCAATCATTACTTAGGTGTTTCAAAGAAGAAAAAAGAATATCCAAAAGTAAGTAATGCAAATAAATACTTTGCAACAACACGTTACGTTCTTACGTTATTACGTAAAATATTGACACAAATCAACTACTTCAAAAAAAAAAACAACAAAAAATAAATTAAAACTGAAAAACAATAACACCCTTACCTCAACAAGTCAATCGACTGTGAAAAGCCAATCAAAAGTCTTTAGAATTATCCAGAAAACTTTTCCCTATTCCCGCATAATATTGTGCGTTACTCGCGTTGTTTGCGCAAAGTTTTCCGAGCGCGTGTGAAGTTTCCCGGTCTCGGGGGAGCGCAGTCGTGCGCTCGACGCAAGGCCACGACACACACTGAACCAATTGTTCATTCACTCCTCCACTCCCTCGTTATTCTTACGCAGATGTCCGTATGATCGTGGCAGATATGGAGCCGATAGGATCCCTCGAAAAATTCGAACAATCTTTCTTTTCTATATAATATTATAAATATAGCGTTTTTAATATCCAATATATTGAATTAACAGCGGTGTTTACTCTGGGGAGTTTATTAATAAATCTTTAAATCCTTTTAATAATTTATCATTAATGTGTGTGATTTTCGTTTGGATATTAGATACTAGCAGCGCCCCGCGGTACCCACATAAGTGTCGATCCCGTGATATTATCGGGATAAAAACTATCCTATGTCCTTCCCCGGGGTGCAATTTCGATAAAATTTGGCAGAGAGATAGTCTCTACCAAATTTTGTCGAAATCCTTTCAGTGGTTTAGGCATGAAAAGGTGACATACAGACAGACAGACAGAGAGACAGATTTACTTTAGAATTTATAATATTAGTATGGATTGCAGTTTGCGCAGTAATTAATCGCTTAGCACGGATTGTCTGTTCTTTATAGCTAGAACAGGCAGATACTACAGAGTACTTTGATTTAACATCTTCTTGAAATACAATATCGTTTGTTTAGTTTTTTGTAATCGTTTGAAACTTGATTGTTCTGCAACAATGGTGTTTTGTATCTTTTAAATCAATAAGGTATTTATTTAGCCTATAAACAGACAGATGAGTGAGCCTACCAAAACATACCTGTGCAGCTGTGGTCAGTCGTTTTACAGCAAAAGCAACCTTATTCATCATTATTTCAGCCGAAAGACGTCCACTGCTGGACATAGGCCTCCCTCAAGCACCTCCACTTCGACCGGTTCTGTGCTTCTCGCATCCAACGGTTTCCTGCGGCCTTCACAAGGTCGTCAAACTACCTTATTATAAAGAGAATAAAGGTCACTGTGATACTGACAGACTTGTTAGTGGCAGCAAACCCAAAAGCAACCTAATTGTAATGAGAACAAAGATCACTTTGATTTTGATATTGACGCAATACCAGAGGTAAAAAATAACCGTAAATGGGCTGCGGTTTTGATATTTCAGATGTCTGTACTTCCTATCTTATTTGTGAACATAACTAATTTTCGCTTTTATCTAACTTGTAACTAATTCTGATAAAAGTATCTTACACGAGGTATCTCCAACTGCAAGTGTAAGTTTTTAATTGCAAAAAAATATATAAATATGTGATAAAACTACAAACTAACGATTTTCGACATTTTTCCTTTACTAGTCCTTGTTTCTTGGCAAATTTCATGATTCTAGGTCCACAGGAAGTACCCTAAAGGTTTTGATTTATTTGCAGAGAATCAAAATATTATGTCCCAAACAGGCCTTAGTTTTTCATTTCGTTGACTTAGAAGCTTGATTTTTTTAGAGCTTCAAGAGACCGTAGACCTACGTATTTGATATCAATTTAAATTTGATATCTCCTGGCGTTCCTGAGAAACGGTCTTAATAGAGTGACAGACAGACAGACGAACAACGAAATGATCCTATAAGTGTTTCGTTTTTTTCCTTTTGAGGTACCGAACCCTACATAACACATAAATCAGCCTATTGGTCAAACTGCTGGGATACAAGCCTCCACTCGGTGAGAGAGAGTGGGCCTTAATCTACCACGCGGGCCCAGTGCGGGTTGGCAGATGTCACATGTCTACGATTTTTTTTTGTTCTAGGACATGCCAGGTTCGGTTTTACCGAACCCTAAAAATTAAAAATGTCCACAAGAGGCGGCAACTATATACTTACTTCCTTATCTACAATCAGGTGGTCCATCCGCTTATTTGTCTGTAGGTGTAATAAAACTTATTTGTAACTAAAAGACTAAGGCCCGGACTCCATCAAATCTGGAGACGAGAGGAGACGAGGCGAGATGTGACGAGCAACGCACACCGTACGCAGCCCAGCTCCGCTTTAGCCAGTACACATCTCTGACCCGTTTTAACCAGTAATCATCTTCTCCATTTTCGGTGGATACACTCTAGCTGTTAAGCATCTCCTCTCCTCTACGCTTCGCACATCTCCGCTCATCTCCGCTTTGGTAGAGTCCGGGCCTAAGAAGACAAAGTAAGACATACTTTCTAATAAGAATTATTCCACCAATTTAAAATCCTATTTTAACTGCATAATAATGAGGAATCGAAATCCAATTTGAGTTACACCAGTTCAACTTACGAAGCCACTTAATGAAACCGGGATAGAATAATTAGCCACTTTCTGCTAATTTCCAAGTTATTAATTGGGACGTTAGAAAGGGCCGTCATCTGGCCGGGGAGCTATCTTGAGCTATGTGTGACGCTCTAAACGGTCCCATTGTGTCAAGACAAAAGCTCATTAGGGAATAAGCTGGATTCAAACGAGGCATTGCCGAAAGGAAGTCGGACGCATTCACCATGCATCAGTTATTGTAGAACATTTTAATGCAGGTTTATGCGTGTTGTTATTAATACAAGGTGTTAAAAGAATATAATATTTTTATTTTGAAATTAAATACATAAGTAGTTAATAATTATTAGCGTATTAACAAGAGCAAGGGTCCTCTGCCTTAGGTTTGGGTGGTGGAGGCTTTTGTTCATTATATGGAATATGAAACTTGTTCAAGTAATGCCACGGTGTCTGCAGCTGGTACTGCCGCGCTTCTTGAGGATGCTCATTAGGTTCATAAACCAGTTTCTTTAGCTCGTCATCGTAACGAACTTCAATATATCCGACCAACGGAAAGTCCTTTCTCAGTGGATGTCCAGTGAACCCGTAATCTGTGAGAATTCTTCTTAAGTCTGGATGATGAGTAAAAACGACTCCGAACATGTCGTATATTTCTCTTTCGTACCAATTGCAGCCCTTCCAGACGCCGTATCCGGAGCGGAGAGGCGTCAGTTCGTCAGTGTACGTCTTGAGACGAACTCGTTCGCTAAACCTGAAGCTGAGGAGATCATATTCAACCTCGAACCTGTATTTTCTGCTTGGAACGTCTATAGCGGTTGCTGAAGAGCATTGAGCGAAGCACGCATGTTGGTGGTCACGCATGAAGTTCATGACCGGGTACATGCCGGCTGGAGCCACTAGTATTTCCAGTTCGTCAGTTGGCTGCATTTGAACCTTCTGCACATATTTCGGCAGACATGTTGCGACGTACATACCGAACTCGTACAGACGTTGGCGCCTCGCGTTGTTGTGGCACCTGAGGGTGTGATGAGGCTGCTCCAGCGGTTCGATGTAAAACGGATCCTTTTCCTTGACCTTCACATCTACCTTATTGTCTAAAACAGGGACGCCAGTGTGAATTTTTCGTATTAAAGCTCTTGCTAGGTTCGGTTTGACTAGCTTCGATAGCAAATATTTCATGATTTTTAAGATAATTCAATAAGGTAATGTACTTGATTTGCAAAACTCTGTATCAATAAGTCATGATAACAGTATTGACATCAATTGGCATTTATGTGACTTTTTCTTTTAATTCAGTTCAAATCAAAATAAGGTTGTCTTACCACAGAAATAAGTTTGACGTATGTGTCGTATTTCTGTACAGTAATTTAATATTTAGAAATTTATATTTTTTTATTCAAAAGGAACAACAAATAGCTTTATTAATAGCACACATAGGAAATATACAAAAATTTTAGACAATGTTGCATTCCACAACGCTGTTCACATATTGACTATTATGATACTTGATTTCACTGATTGAAATAATAATCGCTAGGATTAAAAATTAATTTTTTTAAATATAAATTGGGCCAGAATCAAATCATGCAAATTTAAAAAAAGAAAAGGTTGGTTCAAACGAACAGTTGCTTAACTGACACAATTTTTAACCACGAAGCAGTAGTTTGTCGCACAACTGTTGTGATTGGAACACTAACTTTTGTTTGACAGAATGCGCAAGGCAAAGTTGATACATTTTTGTTTGTCACTGAGCCAAAATGTGGAGGCTACAACTAATAATAGAGCAATATATTGTTATTACGGTACGAATTTTTTCGAGTGTGTTGGGTATTAGCGTAAAGCACTAATTTTTGAGTGATGCTTTAGTTGGTGAAAGGAAAACAGTGGAAAAGCATATCTGGGGCAGACTAGATAAGACAAGCGGGGCCCATACCTTTTTTTTTGTTTCGTGAGGAAACCTGGCAGTGGAACGTAAAACATTGTTTTTTTTATTGATCATTTGGATTACAAATTAGATATAATACGCATACTCTACGCACAATCAGCTTATAATTTTCCAATGTCGACACACAGGCCTCTGTGAGGGGAGTGGGCCTTAAGGCGCTACCTCGAAAATAAATCGTAGCGACTGATCTACTAAGCGAGTGAAAGTGATGCAAATACTTTTGAAACGCAACTGAAAAGAGATGGCTATAATGTGCGTGCGTTCGGAATAAAACGACGTATGTGCCAAAACGAAATTACTCCTTTTTTATCAAAATAAATTAATTAAATTTAAAACTATTTTGACTAAACTTTGATATGATAATTTTCTATGTTTTAAAGTAAATTCTATTGAATAAATCTTAATCATTAAGGCTCGTACACACAGGCGCGACGCGACACGCGACACAAAGGCACCGCAAGTCGCGCAACGAGCGGTGCCTTAGAGTCGCGCGCGATTTGCGTCGCGCGTCGCGCCTGTTTGCAGGAGCCTTTACGCCGTGATCTCGAAAAAAGTAGGTATAACTTTGCAATTTTTTGTATCGAGAAAAATTCATTGAATCGTATATTCCTTTTACATGATACTAGACCAAACAGTCAAAAAACATAATACCAAAATGTTAAATTCCTATTTTACATACTTAACAAGTTACACGAAATAGAAAAACCACATTTTTTTCAATATATCACCTGAATAAAAAACGCGAGCCCATTGCGGGTTTGTAAATAACACACTCATACGTCTTCGAATTTTCTGTACTAGGACGGTTTTCTCACGATGTGCTCCTTCACCGTTTTGAGAGCAATAGTGATGAAATAAATTGCTCAAAGCGCCTGCGTGGGTTTACACCCACGATCTACATACAACTCATAAGTCGGAGTTATTACCACTGGGCCACCATTTCTCTCATATTAGGTACTAGCTTCTGCCCGCGACTTCGTCCGCGTGAAATTTCTTGTTACTCCGACCCACCCCGTCGCAACCCATCGCCTGCCCGCGCTATTACTTCGTTTTTGCTTAGCGTTCTTTCTGACTGTTTTCTTTTTGCTCAGCTCCTAAAGGTCATAGCGTGATGTTAAATAGCCTATAACCTTCCTCAAGAATTGGGCTAACAAATGCAAAAAGAATTTTTCAAATCCGACTGGTAGTTCCAGAGATTAGCGCGTTCAACCAAACAAACTCATCAGCTTTATAATATTAGTATAGATAAGGTCGTAAAAGAATGATAGAAGACTTGCAAGATGAAGAAATTCTCTCCCTGAAAATAAGACTTATGATTAAAATTACATCATGCAAATAAGGTTTCCACCAAGTATCAAAATCAGATTCATAATGCAGTCCACTATTTAATTAGTCCTCAAGTTACGTCACACCAAACAGCTATCAGAGGGGCAATTCTAGTAATGTTAAGAACATTCACAGTCTTTTTTTTTAGGATCTCGGAAAGGAGGGGAAATCATCACATGACCCCTCCCGCTCTGGGTGGAGCGGAAGGGAGTGTCAGACTCTTACTGACTAAAACCCACCCGTGTTCCTTCCTTAGCCCTTTATGTCCCGGGCCAGCAGTAACTCTTTCGGACAATCCCGCTGAAACGGTCTCAATCTGTCAAAAATACCTCTAATTGCCCTACATTTTGACAAGTTTTTGACATTTGTTTGTGGCCGAGATGAGATTGCGACTAGATTTTGAACGTTTTAAATTACGAGAATTTTCCTTCTGAAATCCAACCTTTCTAAATTTATCATGGATATCACCATCACTGACATCGATGAAGAAAACATCGTGAGGAAACCTGGACTGATTGACCTGAGCTGATTTTTCCAATGCCAGATATATATGACGGCGCGGTCATAATATGAACGCGCGAATATTATTATTCTGCGTTCTTTTATTTAATTTGTGTAGTGAATTTGGTTGATCAAATTATTTGTATCGTAAACACTGATTTAGATTTTATTGTCGCTCAACAGAAGAGGGGACTACTTAGTCCGTGTGGGCTTGCGAGTGACGTCAGCGCCGGTAGTGGTATCGCTTGTTGTAGCAAAGTGGGGGTAGTGGGGCGACCGGTGCCTTTATAAAGCAGCCGGCGCGCGTTGTAGGGGGGCACTTTGACTCGGTCCGTGGCGCTGGTCGTACGCTCGCAATTTCACATACCTCTTTGTCTTGATTTTATAAAGTTTCGTTAATTTTTATGAAAGTGTCGATAAATAATAACGAAAATAATAATTTGCCAAAGTTAATGCTTTGCCTCATTCATTAAACCCCGCTTTCTGCTGCCCGTGGATACGACTGAACACACTCGTCAGCTCGGTAATCCGATATCAGAAGTGGGATAGGCTCCATTGCCTATCTTTTTTTCTGTGTCGTGCGAAAAGCTTTTGAATCATGTCCGAAAGAGCTACCTACCACTCGTAATAGAGGTAGAAATAGGCGTGATCAAAATAGTGTTTTTGAGACTGTTTAAAATTTTTCATCACATGTTGTTGATTTTGTCCGTAATTAGTTTCTGTGCATTTAAACGTGATTCGCCACGTGTTAATTCTTTATTTCGCGGTTAGTTTGTTGTTCACGTAGTGGTCATTTATGTTGCCTATAGTCATAACCATGTCGAGTCGTGGATGCACGCCGCGTGAGAATATACCTAGGCGTAATTCTCGGGAAAACGATTCACATAGCGGTCGTAATGTTTGCAAAAGGCGTCGTGACCATTATCGTCAATCGCGTAGTAGATCTCCTAGGCGTCGTCGTGATAGATCGGAGTACTCTCAAAGTTCACGTAAGCGTCGGGATAGTTCGTATGGGTGTCGGGATAGCCCTCGACGCGACCCTTCGGATGGAGTGCTGGTTCGATCGAGCGCTTTAGGGGAGAGCAGTAGATCTTGTCTGTGTGACAAATGGTCTGTGTGACAAATGGTCTGTGTGACAAGGGGTCTGTGTGACAAGGGGTCTGTGTGACAAGGGGGTCTGTGTGGCGATCAGTCTGTGTGACGATCGGTCTATGTGGCGATCAGTCTGTGTGACGATCGGTCTGTGTGACAATCAGTCTGTGTGACAATCCGTCTGTGTGACGACCCATAATGACGACCCGTCTGTGTGACAAAATGTTTGTCTGAGTGACAACTGTTCTGTGTGATTTTTTTATAAAAGGGGTCAGAATGGCCGAGCTTGAGTGTACTACTTACCACAATTTTATTCTTTGCAGAAAGTTCTGATGTCGAGACACACGAGGTCGTGTGAAGGCGCAGGATGGCCGTGACGGCGCGGTCATAATATGAACGCGCGAATATTATTATTCTGCGTTCTTTTATTTAATTTGTGTAGTGAATTTGGTTGATCAAATTATTTGTATCGTAAACACTGATTTAGATTTTATTGTCGCTCAACAGAAGAGGGGACTACTTAGTCCGTGTGGGCTTGCGAGTGACGTCAGCGCCGGTAGTGGTATCGCTTGTTGTAGCAAAGTGGGGGTAGTGGGGCGACCGGTGCCTTTATAAAGCAGCCGGCGCGCGTTGTAGGGGGGCACTTTGACTCGGTCCGTGGCGCTGGTCGTACGCTCGCAATTTCACATACCTCTTTGTCTTGATTTTATAAAGTTTCGTTAATTTTTATGAAAGTGTCTATAAATAATAACGAAAATAATAATTTGCCAAAGTTAATGCTTTGCCTCATTCATTAAACCCCGCTTTCTGCTGCCCGTGGATACGACTGAACACACTCGTCAGCTCGGTAATCCGATATATACTTAGGGCTGATTTTTCCAGATAACTTTATAGGAGGAACAATTTTGAATTGTTGACAGTTCTTCCATACAAAAACTGTCAGACGTCAATTTTATTCCACGAATAAGAATTATCTGTCGATTGAAAAATCAACCCTAAGTCTGAAATCACCAACGTCATGAGCAAGCGTGGTGATCAATGCTCGTGCCTTCTCTGTGTGATAAGAGACGTATGCCCTACAGTGTGGACAACAATAGGTTGGTATAATTTTTATTATTTTGTAAGTACTTTCTTTCTCATTATATAACGTTCTTATACCAACATCTGTTTTAACCGAAATTGTGGTGCCAAAGTCTGCTTTTGATTAAACTTTTATGTTCTGTTTTATAACGAATAAAATGCAGGTGTTCGCTCGGTAAGGAATCTCGTGGTGATTTTATCAATATCGAAGATAATTTAAAACGATAAGTCTGATGGCTTTGAAGGATTTATGTCTATCGAAATCAGGATTTGCTGTAATAGGTTTTTTTAATATCAATAAATAAAAATTGATAGCAATTTTTGGGTCGTCATTGTTTTTATCTGAAGACGGTATATTGGACCATGGTGGTTCATGAAATCGATTGGTCGGTTATGAGACCAGTCATAAAATGGTAATTAGTTGGTCGAATGTTTATATATATTTTTGGGCACCGAGGTAAGTCAAATGATAAAAAAAAAAAAACATCCATAGTATCAAAGTGGTGACTGATTAACGGCTTATGTTTAACTGGTAAGCAAAATGACATGAGTTTGGTTTTGTTTTGATAAATTATAAGCTTGTTTGTTGCCAAATCGAAAGGGTAAAGCTTGGATTAAAACTTGAGTCAAATAGCAGAATGATATTACGACGGAAAATATTCCCATCTATATCTATAAATGTTATAAAATAAATTCGCTTTTCATGCGAGTCTGTGTAATCGCGTTGTTCTTCTGAACAAGGGATTTTGATGCGATTTTCGTCATCATTTAGATAATTTAGTCTGGATATGTTAATAATTCGTATATAATAAAGATATCTCGATGTTACAAAAGTTAGCTAAAGTTTCTCTACTAAAAAAACAAAAACACATAAAGGCTCCTTCAAAGAGGCGCGACACGACACGCGACATAAAGGCACCGCAAATCGCGCAATGAGCGGTGCCTTTGTTTCGCGCGCGATTATATAGCGTGTCGCGCCTGTTTGTAGGAGCCTTAAGGATGATTGAAGCCTCCTATAATCTTGAAATAACATTATATGATAAGGTTACCCAAACACAATTACTTACTACCCACTACAAAACATGCTTAGGAAACAAGAACGCGAAACACTCCTTCAAACAGAACAGTTGAGAAATAAGAACCCTAATTATAATAAAAGCCCTCAAATTACTCATTTTATTAAATTATGAAGATATAAAACGTTTCTAGGTGCACGTTACGGGGACAGTACTTTACTCTTTGTTCCGTTGAAGTTTTCGAGTAGAAGTTCCGACACATGTCTCGAAAGTCTTGCGATCCACGGATCTTCGGATCCGCGTCGCTACATGTCTCCAAATAAATTTTGAAGCGAATTGTGTTATGAAGATTTTGGGGGAAACTATTTTACAACTGTCTAATAAGAAGTGTTAATTAATTTGCTGTAAGTGTTTTATAGTGATGTATAGTTAGGGTGTCGTATTTTTAAAGTTGGTTTATTTTTTCGAAGCTTTGCTCAACTTAGGTACATGTCGTAGGTCTTGGGTTCGAACCCAGCCAGACACATTACTTTGTGTAATTTATTTCATCACCACTGCTCTCAAAACATCGTGAAGATACCGGCATGTCCTCGAACCAAAAATTCGAACACATGTGACATCCCCAACCCGCACTGGGCTCTCGCGGTGGATTATGGACCGCTTCTTCTCATCGCTAGGAGGCCTTTTTTTTTACTTGGAGAAATGCTTTGCATTATGCACTACCACGGGGAGATAGTGCAGTTATGTGGGACTCTAACCCACTAAAACTCCACGGTGTCCTCCTCTGCCGCTTACGGCGGGAACACGGGCACGCGTTAGCACTCATCCGTGAACCCGCCGCGGCTGTCCGTCACCGAACCCTCCTCTGAGCACTCCCCATCACCGGCCATATATTCCAGCTGTGGGAACGTTATAAGCTGTTTATGCTTTGCGAATGAATATAGTACCCATTCTGTTATTTTCTTGTGATTTTGTTTTTCATTGTACATATTTTGGTGAGTTGCGAATCTGGTGAGTTGCGAATCTGGTGAGTTGCGAATCTGGTGAGTTGCGAATCTGGTGAGTTGCGAATCTGGTTAGTTTAGAATCTGGTGAGTTGAGAATCTGGTGCCTTGCTCATGAGGGTTATTATCTGCCGTTTGTGTCCCACTGCAGGGCCATGGCCTCCGTTCCCTCCTTCCTCTTATCCCTATCTATTGCTGTTAGCAAATCATTTAATAAACTCAGCCTATTGTAGTCCACTGCTGGACATAGGCCTCTCCCAGGCTGCGCCACAACACCCTAATAAATAAAAATAAAAAGCGAATACCTAACTGAAATTCTGATTTAGAGTGGAATAAGGAACTTGTCGTGACTAATCAATTACTCGTGAAATTAGACACAGTAATCGACGTTAATAGTTTATATCGATTTAAACACCGGCACTAAACTAATCACCCATACGTCACCACACGATACGTAGGTAACTTCGGTGTACAGACTCAGCCGCACGCCCTACATACGCATGAATAGCACTCACCACTACAACGGATACACGCATGTAAGAACAATTAAACCTAACGACGAGAATTACCTCTCCCACAGATGATATCAAATGAAAATGTACCCATATATCTTTTACACTCTCATATATAAAACAGAAAGCTCAGGCTGCACTTGATTCAGTGTTTCCCGCCGTCCAACTCCAGATTGTGCGCCGCAACACCACAACTTCCTGCTTCCGGTGGGAAGCCTGCGCCTGCGCTGTGCGTAACACCGCCCGGATGCGACGTCACGGCATGTCACTTCCGCATAGTGCTACGCCCCATTTAAAATAAGAACAACGGTTGTGATACATCCACGAAAATTATTACACAATTGAAACATAAAACAAAAAAAAAAACAAGAAAAAATCATCAATCATCTTTGCGTAATCATGCAAAAAAATCTCAAATTTATCAAGCCGCTGAAAAGCCAAACACATCTAAGATACTCAAAGTACCTAATATATTATCTCCTCACATTCAACCAGCACACACGGCGAGTACATTTAAATATTTAAAAATTAAACTGAGTGTTTAACGTAGCCCGAAATTTGGGTAAATCTTCCTTTCCGGCCGCAACGGACTGCGGCAGCCATTCTGAACCCTACCACTCTAATGTAAGCGGACGCGTTCTTAAAAATATTAATATTGCACGGACCTTGCTTTTAAAATTATTATATTAAGTTCTAGCCAGCAATGCTCTTTTAATTTCACTAAAATGTACGCGTTAAGTAACTTAGTTAGAGAATAGTCTACTTTTAGGCTGCCTTTCCACCAGAGATGAACGAGGATGCGTAGCGTGTGTAAAACTAACCAATACCAACGCTAACTTAGTTCAAGCTTTAAAAATGAAGCGATGTTATTGGTTAGTTTCACACACATTCCTCGCTACGCATCGCTCATCTCTGGTGGAAAGGCAGTCTTATTCTTGAAAAATAGTAAGTTTTTGCATGATTATTCAAAAAAAAAAGGAACGAAATGAGGATTATGATCAGTAGATTTTTGAAGTGAAAACTTCTTTAGCGGCGCTGTGTACTTTTTTTGGAATGGGTAAAAACTTCTAAATTCGCGTCAGGTCACGTGACCCTGATCGAAAATTCGTAAGACGTAAAACGTCAGACGTAAAACGTAAGACGCGCGTTGTTGAGGACAGCGCCATCTATGCACATCGGGAAGAACTACGAGGGCCTCGCGTACTAACGTCAGACGTAAAACTTAAGACGCGCGTTGTTGAGGACAGCGCCATCTATGCACATCGGGAAGAACTACGAGGGCCTCGCGTACTAACTACGTAGTTCATCCAACAACGACGAGATGGCGCTGAACCACGGATATATAACTGACGACGAGCTCTATGCGAGCGGCTTGCTTCTCTTACCACTGCCGCGACCAACACCACGAACTGAAGTCTATCCTGTGTGCTTATTTGTAAATCTGAATAAATTCCTTTCACGAGAAGAATAAACCAGTCACTTTGGTCATCATACCTGATTTGCAAAAAACCCTATAAAATAAGGAACACACCTTAACACGCGTGTTTTGTTTATAAGACGATTCACAAAATACACTCGTAATTGTTCAAGTTTTCACTTCTGTCGGCACTACCGGAGTGCCAGTGTTTTTATTTTTATTACTGTTACTGAATTCTTTTTATTTTAGGTAAGCACGAGAACCTATCCAGTTAAAAAATAAATAGTTACTAAATAACATACATTTGGGTCGAGAAGGTATTGAAGTTTGTATGGGACAGTTGACAATTTTTAAGCAATTACGATGTTGTTCCCATGGAGAAAGTTGTTCAGTTTAATGTTCTGTATGTATCACGCTCTTAAAAAAATGACATCTTTCTGATACATGCTAGTGCGTGCTTACTAGTGTCTCAATTTATCTGCAAAATATTACCAGGCAAACAAGATTCACAAGACCTTTCCTACCTCCATCATACGAACATTTTTTCTCTAAATCAGAAAAGAAAGTATTAGATTTTTATTTTAAAGAAATTAAGTGAGCCATGGCACGAGACTGTAAATTATTGCGAGCCGTTTTTCGTTTTAACAGACTGATTTATTGTAAAATATTTCTATCCCGAAATGGAAATATCTCAAGGAACGTTAAGAAATATTATTTTTATTCATACTGGGACTGTGGAAAATTCTTGTTACTGACATAACTTTAGATACTAGCGTCTGCCCGTGACTTCGTCCGCGTGAAATTTCTATGTCCTGTACCCCGATACTTCTGCCTCTTCTTCTTTTTGCTCGACTCTTAATCATCGTAGCGTATTATGTCGTGTCATGTTAAATAGCCTTTTTTTTTGAGGTAGACCCAAATGACCCCTCCCGCTCTGGGTGGAGCGGAAGGGAGTGTCAGACTCTTACTGACTAAAACCCACCCGTGTTCCTTCCTTAGCCCTTTATATTCCGAGCCAGCGGTAACCCCTTCGGGCAATCCCGCTGACCATGTTAAAATAGCCTTCCTCAAGAATTAGGCCAACAAATGTAAAAAAAAAAAATCAAATCTGACTGGAACTTCCAGAGATTAGCGCGTCAAGTGAACAAACTCTTCAGATTTTTTATATTACTAGCTTCTGTCTGAGACTTCCACCGCGTAAATTTCGGCCCCCGGCCGACCGCGTCGCATCCCGTCGCATCCCATCGCAACCGACGCTTTTATATTATCATCTTCGCTTAGCGTTCTGACTTATTTTTGCTCGGTTCTTAAGGACTTAAGCGACTCTTTAGCTTTATTATTAGTATATATATAGTAACATAGAGGTGCTTGTGTATAAGTAATAGCAGCCGCACGGGTCGATCAATCAGGTTAAGTTACGTTTGCCGCGATTGGTCAGTGGATGGGTGACCATCTATACATAACAAGACCCCTCCGTGCCTCGGAAAGCACGTAAAGCCGTTGGTCCCGACTGCCATTCGTGGATCTTTGACATCGTTACGGGTCGTCAGAAGCCCGAAAGTCTGACAACCAGTCTTAACAAGGGCTATCGTATTACCCAGTAACTGGGTTGTGAAGGTCAGATCGGGCAGTCGCTTCATGTAAATATTTACCAATATTTCAACTGTATCCGGTTAGACTGCAAGCCGACCTCAACATAGTTGGGAAAAGGCTAGACAGATGATGATATATATAGTAACATATATATAAAATATTGTTTTCCAGGATAGGCCAGAATATACATGCGCAAGAAGTAAGTGGGTAGTATACAGTTTTTATGACTTTAATTTTACGGCAGTAAGTGTCAGCTGTTTATTTGGTGTAGTTGTAAATGTCAACTCACTGAAATGGGTTCAAGTAGGCAAGTTAGGGTTGAAAACAATGAAATTGAGCTTTTTGAATCACGCTATATACTTTTTACTCGACTGCGCCTGAAGGAGGGTTATGTTTTTTGAGTGTATGTATGTATGTATATTTCTTTGCCGCGCTCTGTAGCCTAAACGGCTCGATCGATTTCAGCTTGAGAGGTGCCGTTAGATTCGTCTTAGTTGTGAGAGTGAAACTGGGTGTATCAAAAAAAAAATTATAATGACCGATTTTTGGCGCCATATATTATTATGTCTTCAAAATTTTTTTTTAACTTAAGCTTTTACCGCAGTCGAGTTTTTATTTATTTACTTTGTTTTTAAACAGTGTGGCGATGAGGTTCTCACATTAATTGAAACCAAGTATTCTAATTGTCGTAGGTATGTTAAACAAACTCTCTACCTGCGTCTTTGTTTCCGAGCGCATGCAACCCGAATCTCTTCAAAGTAAGAGTGAACCGGATTCTTCTGGGTAAGCTCACTCCATCGTAGACTTTGTCTCCGTCTCCTCTGACCTAGACTAGAGTCGAGAGCAAAACCATTTCAAATAAAAAAAAATACAATTACAATTAAAAATACAATTAAAATAATTAATAGCAATTAACATTCTAGTCATGAAACCTTTTTTTTTTCGTTTTAGTATTTAACAACATTAAACTTGATTTGTGTTTATTTGGTAACAATAGCAAAAAAATAAAAAATTGTGTTGAATTGTTGACACCATCGCCCCGCGCGTGTCTAGTGCCTAATTATCAAGGGTGGTTTATTTCGTGCCAATGTTTTAAGCTATGTATTTTGTTTGACAAATTCAGTTTTCTATTTTTAGTAAAACTGATTATTAGGGCTCCGTACCTAAAACGTAACCCTTATAGGATAACTTTGTTGTCCGTCTGTCTGTCAAGACCCTTTATCTCGGGAACACGTGGAGGTATCGAGTTAAAAATAAAACCATATACTGAGGTCTACAGTTAATTGAAGCTGTGAAAAAATCAAAGTTCTAAGTTAACGTAAAAAGGTTACGGCCGTTTCTGCCGCAAAAAACACATATTTCGACACTCTCAAGGAAATCAAAATTTATAGGGTAGGTACTTCTCGTAGACCTGAAATCATGAAGTTAGGCAAGAAGCAAGGTCATGTAGCACAAGTAAAGAAAAAAAATACCATAAATGCGTAGTCACATTAAAAAAAAACCCGTGATAAACTATTTACGAGTACATACCTACAAATTTGTACGGAACCCTCGGTGCGCGACTCTGACTCGCACTTGACCATTTTTTTATTATTTTAAGAGACTGAAAAGAACTTGTAATAACTGCTGTAGTTACCTATTATTTAATGTGATACTATAATCGCCACTCTGTATTATAACAATTACTGTTATTAAAAATTGATCTATGTCGTTGTTCTAGTGGTTGGAGTGGTCAAGCGCTACTGCTGAGCTTGAGGTACTTTTTGACGTTACAACGTCTAATAAATCGATGAAGCTGGCTGCACACACGAAAAAACATGACTCATGTAGCGTTACCTCGCGGCCTTGCTCTGTAGCGTTGTAGCGTTCCATGGCGGCTTGAAGTGCAAGCGAGAGCGCGGAACGAGCGATGAGAGACAGATGGTGTCGAACGCTGCCGAATCGGCCTCCGCGTTCGGCAATTTCATTAATGTTTTGTTATGACGTTGTCACGTTAGGTTAGACTATCGTCCGTAAACCGACTTTACGGACAACCGATTTTTTTGATTCCCAGGTCGCGCAAAAGTGTTATTGGGTTTTTGCATCTAGAATTTCTTAGTAGCAACTCGGAGTTTGGATTTATGCCCGGTTGATGGCAATAGGCTTGCCCCCTATTGAGTAAGATTTAAACTCACTCCACATTTCATGTTATTTTTATTCGACTTCAAACAAGGAGGAGGTTATGAATTCGGCGAGGTATTCGGTTTCGGTTCCGTACCAAAATGGTAAAACGGAACCCTTAATGGTGAGACTCAGTCTGTCTGTTTGTCTGTCACATCTGGATATCTCAAGAACTACTCGACAACTCAACACGTCTCCCGTCTCGTCTCCGTCTCGTCTCCCGTGAGTGACGTCTCTCTATCAACTTGAAATTTGGAATAGTTTTAGATGATGTTTGCCCAACTATTTTGCGAATTAGAAATAAATAAAAATATATGTAAGTATACGTTTTGCAACAGGGACTGAAAGGGGGTCTGAAAAATTCGAAGTAGGGCTACTAGGACATGTAGGGTATCATATGAAAAAGCGCAGTTTGCACATTCTCAAACAATTTTTCTTTTTTTTTTGAGGCGGGGGGTTTTCGACTTTTGATGAAAAATAAAAAAAAAAACATATTGTTCTCCCCTTATCTCCGAAGTTTGCAAAGAGAAAAATCTGAAATGATTCTATGTGATAGAAGTTTATAAAGATTGCAGGAAAAATAAAACGATGTCTCTAAATAGCACACTTCTTCAGAAATCATCAACAAAAGTTACATTAGTTCCACTATCGGTCAAGAGATGGTGCTGCCATAAAACTGCGCAATATTCTACACCACAGTGCACAGTGCTAAAACACTCTGATGAATAAAAGCCTCGCCGATGAAAAATTAAAAACATCATGGTACGGAACCCTCGGTGCGCAAGTCCGTCTCGCTCTTGACCGGTTTTTTTTTTGTACTTGTTTGAACATACCTATTGCTGTCAGAAGGTACTTGTAGACTCTTACTACACGGGTACATAAAGGGAGGTACACAATTTATTTTAAATCCTTTAAATTACCATACACCTGTAACCACCCTGTAACAAATTACGGGTCATTAAAATTCAGATCGACCATTACGCTGGTTTAGCCAGTTGCATACAAGATGGCCGCGGCGCGTAATGCAGATGCAATAGATTAACCAAATGGCTATTATTGTTACTACTTAGGACAACGTACAATGCGCTGTGATAGGAATAGAAATAGAAGGGTTAGAAGCGTTATGACTACCTCTCGATAAGACTAAATAGCAGATATGACTAGTTCGCTATAGGACTTAATCTCGAAATGACTAGATCGCTGTAAAACTAATTAGCTGTTTGACTAAGAAATATGTAAGTATGCATAAGTCCTGTTATCAAAATGACTTAATATAAATTGTTTATTATCCAGGTGATTGGGGGGGATTGGTTTAACACAGGTTGAAACAACATGAGTCATCAATCTGCCTGGGTTTTTCCAACTATATTGGGATCGGCTTCCACTCTTACCAAATGCAACTGAATACCAGTATTTTGCATGGAGGGACTGCCTATCAGACCTCCACAACCCAGTTACTGGGTAACACGACACCCCTAGGTAAGACTGGCTGTCAGATTTTTGGGATTCGGACAACCTGTAACGGCTGTCAAAGATCTATAAATGACAGCTTCGACCAGCGGCTTAACATGCTTTCCGATGCACGGAGGGATTTCGATATGTAATGGTTGGACACCCATCCATGGACCAACCTTGACAAGCGTGGCTTAACCTGATTGTTCGACCCGTGCGGCTGTTATTACTTAACCACGAGCCCCACGAGAAACAACAGGAGTAGCTTATAATATGATACAGCTAAGTTACCAAGTATAATTTGGTAGTAAGGTTATGAGGTGGTGGTTATGAAAGGAACTCTATTACGAAATTTCAAGCTTCTAGACCCAAAGGTTTAGGTTGTGCACCCGATGGTATGTCCCACTGTCAAAAATGACTAATTTCCATCCAAGCTTATATCATCTATGGTCAGCGGGATTGTCCGAAAGGGTTACCGCTGGCCCGGAACATAAAGGGCTAAGGAAGGAACACGGGTGGGTTTTAGTCAGTAAGAGTCTGACCATCCCTTCCGCTCCACCCAGAGCGGGAGGGGTCATTTGATGATTTCCCACCCTGAAAAAAAAAAGCCACGAGTCCCACGAGAAACAACAGGAGTAGCTTATAATATAATACAGCTAAGTTACCAAGTATAATTTGGTAGTAAGCCCCAAACTAGACAGTCTGTATGGGGCTCGGGATATGATTTTAGGAATGGAGACTAGTGAGGTTATTTCGAATTTTTGGTGTTTGTTCCTTTTGTTTAATTCGGTGTCAGGAAATAGGAGGAATTTAACTGTTTCTACACCTACCCATGTTTTTAGAAATAAAAACCTTCACTTTGATGATAACTAGAAAAAAAATACCGCATTCATTCTAAACGACTCATAAAGTCTTTTAAAAACCTGAAACCTTTTAAACGACTTTCTTCCACGTGGCTAAAAAGACAATAAGCCCGTGTTTACCGTGACTATCTATGTTGGTCTTGGAAAGAAAGAAGCGGACGATATTTATGATAATATCCTAGACAAAAGGAGTTCTACACGAGTAGGATGTATGTGCCTTATTTATATACCAGATTCTATACAGAATGTCCGTATACATTTTTGTATTATCGCATGTAATCACGCGAGCGTATGTGGAAATAAAACTAAGTGCTTAGAATAATACTACAATTCTAATTTCAACTCTTTATTAGTGGTTGTAATGGCAATAATGTCGCATACACACCAGTGGTCTGAGCCGTCCATGAACCCACGTTTGTGGAGGTTTTCCTTGCTGCGGCCTAGTTGGATACCAAGTCTATCTAAGGTTTTCCAAGTAGGCCACCGTTACTTATGCTCTCTATGGCTAATTGTCGTAGAATGTCAATTTGTTAAACATTTTAATCTATTACAATAATTATCTGGCATTCAGAACGTAGTAGAATAAATTTAAACTTGAATGGCTGCTGAAAAAAACTAAAGGAAAAACCCGATAACATTTAGCCGTAGGTATAGACGCCAGCACATCAAGCTACTACAATCTGTCAAATTTCTTTAATCGATTTTCAACTTTATCGCTATAATATAAGGTTCAAAGTTGATTGGAGAAATTTGACAGTTTCGGGTACCTTGATGTGCTGGTGTCTGTACATGGAAATTGGATTCAGGGACGTTCGAAACCGTGTACGAGCTTTAAACTATTGCGCCAACCAATTGGTGAACGCACCAATAAGCCTACACAGCATACTACGTAAAGTTATTGACTGGTGATGGTACACCATAGTTTACTAGTTCACAGTTAGTAGTTTACAGGCGCTTTTAAATTGTCAAAGGAGTCGGTTAGTTAGAACGATGAAGCTATTCGATAATTCTAAAGTGTAGTAGGATTGTCCCGTTGGTCTCCTAGATGCAAGCGCGGCTGTAGAGTTGGGTCCGGGGTTCGATGCCCAGGTTGGGCAAAGTGTTATTAGAAAGAAAGAAAGAAAAAGTATTTATTGCGACTCTTACGGGAAGATCACAAACTAAACTAAACACAGCAAAATAAAAATCCAAATTATATAAAAAAAAGTAACAAAAGGAAAATGAAACAGAAAGACCTATACGAGGCCAAAAGGCTCCTATCTCATCATGGTGCTACGACATTTTTTTAAAAATAAATGTTGCAGCGCTGGTATTCTGATAGGGCCCGCTGTGATGTCACGGGCAGTTACAGAAATGAATAAATAATAAGTAAATAATAGCAAATAATAAAATAAAAAATAAATATTTTTTCAATCTGCGTCAGACGTAACCTCATTACTTATCTATGCCTTGAGTGTCAGAAGCACTCTAGTGTGTCTGTGGCATTGCCGTGACAAGTAAATGGTCGCAGGCGCCGATCTTCCGGCGTGATTAAATAAATGCATTTAAAATATATTAAACATAACGTTTATTGGGTTACATTATTGGGTTTTATCATTAGAAATTTCTTAGCAACTCTCTCCGCTCGTATCGGATTGCCGTCCCATCGGACTATGAGAGTGAGGATAGAGTGAACACAAATTTGTGCACTATAATATCTCCCGCGTACAAGTCTAAGTCTCCGTTGAGATTTGCTGCCATGGGCGAAATTCGGTCTGGAGGACTATTATTAGTTGGAGAAGAACCGGCAAAAAACTTCAAGGGCACTCTTTTAAATGAAATAGTAGATACATAATCCATATTGAAATATAGGTACATTTCTCACAATTAAAGTTATTCTCATTTACCTAGTAATCCATAATGATGATAACCAATCAGGACTTTGATTGATCTTGGTTATTTTTAAGATATAAGTATCCAATAAATCTTTCATAACCACAATAAGTTGCAATAACCTGCAAAGTATTACGTAACTCTCATGTAAGGATTGATGTCACCCTGCAAAACTACCCATGTAACATTAACATAACAAAATTATAATCCAGTTAAAGTAGTAACTTATACTCATAATGTAGAAATAAAGGAGCCTAAACATTCCTTAGGAGCGCTATAAAGAGGTAATTTGTTAATGGTGCGGCCGCAAATCTGCCGCTATCTGATCCCGCAACCGCCGCCTTTTCGAAACAAGTAAACTCCTTGCGGTTTCCTTTTTTTTCTAAATAATGTTCGCGACTCGCCTTGTTTAGTACCCCTTTCGCGATAAGAACTCTTAAAAATATATTAAGGGCTTTTAAAGAAATTGTCTCCATGGATTTACTAAAGAGTGCGCTTAGACCACATCCAATTTGGTAATTGGCACGTAGTACTAAATAGCGTCGTTACATTGATTAAATTGTGTAAATAATGGACTAAATTGGTGTAATGATGTTGTTCCGGACAACATTAAAAATTAAAGTTGCTGAAACAACGCTTATAAATGTTTTAATTTTTGATGTTGGAGATGGATAAAATCCTTTATTGTTTATTTGGTAAAACTGTAAAATAAAGCGCTTGAAAAAATAATATATTATATTGCTTACAAAACATAATAATACTAATATTAAAAATGCGAAAGTGTTTCTGTATACCTCTTTACGCTTAAACCGCTGAACTGATTTAGATGAAATTTGGTAGAGAGATAGTTTGACTCCCGGGAAAGGACATAGGATAGTTTTATCCGGATATCCCCACGGGATTGACACTTATGCGGGTAAAACCGCGGAGCGCTGCTAGTATATAAGAAACTAGCTTCTGAAAAAAGCTAAACATGAAAGAAAGAAAAATTATTGATTGAGAATCGCACAGGAATCCATACTAATATTATAAATTCAAAAGTAACTCTGTCTGTCTGTCTGTCTGTATGTTACCTTTTCACGCTTAAACCACTAAACGGATTTCGATGAAATTTGGCAGAGAGATAGATTGAATCCCGGAGAAGGACATAGGATAGTTTTTATCGACATACCTTGCGGGCGAAGCCGCGGGCGGAAGCCAGTATCACAATAAACTAAACACACTCTTCTACTAACCTCTCTCTTACTTGCGTGTTTCTTGTTTACACATAAAATTTGTTCTATAACATCCGGCAATACTGTAGCTTCCTATTCGTGAAAGAATTTTCGGAATCTGATTTGGAGTTCAGAAGATAAAATCTTAGAAATTTCATCTCTTTATAATATAAGTATAAGTAAATCATAATTCACACAAGAATAGTAACGGTACTTTACAAAAAATGCGTGTTCAAAAATCCTGGAATAAAAAAACATGCGTACACTTAGGGGAAGATGCGATTTTTCTCACCAGCTGTCATCACTTCAAGAGAGCAATGTGTTACGACATTTTGTTTACAACTTCTGCGCTACCAATGAATTAGGGCAAGCGTAGACGGTTCTTATCTGGGCTGTGGAAATATAATGAAGGATAACTTTATATCTTACCACAGGGTCAAATTAAATTAGCTAACGAAACTCCACATAGATTCAGATTTCAGATTCAGATTCAGATTCTTTATTTGTTAACATAGGTGGTTACAAACAGGTGTTACATTTTCATATGCGCTCTATGTTTTGCCATTTGGCGTACAAATATGATGATCAATTTTACATTTCATTATTAATTATTTATCTACGTGCAACAAATACTATTATCAATTAAAATTTAAAAAAAACAAGAATGCTAAAGTGTAAGCGATGCATAAATATTTTCAAATTGTCAACAATAAAATTTATGAAATAACAAAAATAAAAATGTCGGGAAAAAATAAAATAATTTAGATAAAATAAAAAAAAATGTAGAAAATAATATCAATCATAAAATTTAAAATTAATACAGAAATGTCAAAACAATTATTAAATCAATAAACTATACCTTCAATGTCAACACATCATACGTGATGGATATCGATATTGATATTTTTGGGAGTCAGCTACTCCACATCAGCGGTGTCTGATCCAAAAAACAACTTTAATTTGTTATATCATGTTAAGTGTGTGAAGTTCCGCTAGCTAATTTGACATTCTATATAGC
This sequence comes from Luperina testacea, assembly GCA_927399505.1. NCBI lineage: Eukaryota > Metazoa > Arthropoda > Insecta > Lepidoptera > Noctuidae > Luperina > Luperina testacea. The sequence goes on from OV656756.1 coordinate 13,918,478, forward strand.
ATCATAATACAGCATTGTACCATTCTGTTTGCTTTAGTGGTCCCAAAACAGCATCAACACTAGGAAATAGGTTCTAAAATTAATGGTGTTGTTATCACAGGTAGTGAAGTACCTACGTATCTAAATAAAAACGTGTGTGCCCTCGGTTTGTTTTATAAAATTCTGGCCTCACTAAAAGCAATAAACGAAGAATTTCTAGTTAGCAATTTTATTAATTACATAAATCTAACTACTGACTGAACTTTTAAAGTTGGTAGGTATATTTTGTGCTATTTTCCACCATACAAGCGGTGAGACGGCGCGACCCACGTGTAGTGTGTGAGAACCATAACACAAACATACTTATCCATAACCGGCATTTGTTTATTTTAGCCACTTGTTGCGGCATCGAGATGTTTGAACGAAAACAAACAAATTCTTATACGGGGTGTTGAAGAAATTATGGATTCATAACATTTTTTTTTTGGGAATTCTTTTTCTTGGTCTAGTGATCGTATTGCCGAAAGAGCTACTGCTAAGTGTTATTCGATTTTTCATTTGCAATTTCTCAGTAGCAGTCCGAGGTCTGGATTTGTGCCTGGCTGATGGCAAAGCCTGAAAAACAAAACTGGTGAAATGTGGGTGTACGACAGGTACACGTCTACCTAACCCTTCAGGGATCGGGCGGAGAGTAATGGGTAGCTCACCGTCCGATCAGGACCAGGCCCGTGCCGGACGGCGCGTACGTGTTCCACGCGCGCCTCAAAGAGATGTCAGCATTGTCAGCATCAACCGAAGGGGCCCGTCAGGGCCGAAGCCTGCCGGGTCAGCGGGATTGTCCGAAAGGGTTACCGCTGGCCCGGAACATAAAGAGCTAAGGAAGGAACACGGGTGGGTTTTAGTCAGTAAGAGTCTGACACTCCCTTCCGCTCCACCCAGAGCGGGAGGGGTCATGTGATGATTTCCCATCCTGAAAAAAAAATACTCTTCAGAGATTACATGCGTGGTGTAATGTTGTGTACTGTTTGAAGGATGTTCGAAGTGACAGGCTTCCTTTTAATTACAGTCAAGGCTTTGGTTAAAACCAGATAAGCGTTTAATGTCTCGCTGATAGCAACGTATGTGTCGATTCAAGTCATTATCAACCTATGTATAATGTTCCCACTGCTGGGACACTGGCCTCCTCTCTGTGAGAGGGAGTGGGCTGTATTCTACCGCGCGGGCCCAGTGCGGGTTGGTAGATGTCACATGTCTTCGAATTTTTGGGTCTAGAACATGCTGGTTTCTTCACGATGTTTTCCTTCACCGTTTTGAGAGCAGTGGTGATGAATTAATTTACGCAAAGTAAAGCACCTGTCTGGATTCGAACCTATGGCCTACAACTCGTAAGTCGCGGCCGTTACTACTGAGCCACCACTGCTCACGTAGTCGGATCAAGTAGTTCACTTAAAAGTGGTTGAGCTGAATGGTGCTGATCCACACGTCATGTTCGTGAATGGGCGCCATCAGTAGGGACTGGTCACCTCTTAGCTGCTAATATTATTTATTTTAATGTTTGAATTGATTTTTATCCTTTTTATTACGGACGCTTTTAACGTATACTTCTTTTTACATCGTCCTCACATGTATAGTTATAACATGAATGATCCAACCAATATTTTTTAACATGTGTACAGACGCCAGCACATCAAGCTACCCGAAACTGTCATATTTTCCCAATAAACTTTGAACCTTACACTTTAGCGATAACGTTGAAAATCTATTAAAGAAATTTGACAGATTGTAGTAGCTTGATGTGCTGACGTCTGTACATGGAGTTTCTTGCCCGTTCTTCTCCAAAGGTACCTATTACGCTTTGGAATGGGCAACTAGCTTCATCTTTCTGACTGAGTGAGCCATTGACAGTTCAAAAGTGCCTGTATTTGGTTGACATGCATAAAATCAGGCCCATTTCTCATGGTGGTAGGCAGAAACTACATACATACTTCTTTCATCTCCTTACATACTTCTTTTGCCTCATTTACGTTCATACATCTGGTTGTACACGCATTTGACTGACTGCTCAGGATGCGCCATGCCTGCCACGTCTGCCCAACATGTGATACTCACAGTTGAAGTGCATTAGATTATTAAATAATAACACCGATAGTTTGAGTTTCAGTGAGCTTAGTGGATTCTTATATACGAATTTTAATTTAAGGAAGTATACAAAACTTACTCCGTACGAGCAATGGCGTGTATTATAACATCATTTAATAACCTCAAAAGACACCTCAGCAGTCGCCAAAGAAAATTGAAACGTAATTACAGGTAGTTAGATACCTAAGTGGCCATTTTTCGCGATGAATTAAAGGAGACGCTTCCGACGTTCCTTTCATGATTTTTGGAGCGAAATAAGTACCTACCTGTTCCTTTATATAGCGTTTTGGCAACATCTCCGCATATTTTGAAGATTTATGTCTTTGTATTTTCATTTTTGGGCGTGTGATCTTCCCTGAGAATGTAATAACTGTAATAAGTCATTTCATTTTTCCTGTTACTATTATTTCAGACTGACGAAGAACTGAAATAAAAATTTTATAATGTGCCAGTTAACACTTTGAGAATTAAACTCAGCCTTGATTGCAGCGTTCCGTTGAAATTGAAATATTTCTCTGAAGAAAAAATATTTATATTGTTTTGCTATTAGGTATGTATTTATATATTTTTTCAAGATAGGAAAATTTAGAAAGTAAAGAAGAAAGATATATATTTTATTTGGGACGCGCACAGGAAACACAAACAATAAAAAAGAAGCATTTAAAACTAACAATGTAACATAAAAAAAAAACAAAACAAAAATTAAACATAAGAAAAAAAAATACCTGTGCGGGGCCAAAAAGGCTAATCCCATCATAGTGCTGCGATATTTAATAAATAAATACCGCAGCGCTGGTATTCTGATAGGGCCCGCTGTGATTCCACGGACACAAGACGGACACGGAGACATCTATAAATCCCACGAGAGGATTTAAAAATAAAGCTGTAAAATATAGTTTAGAAAAAAAAAAACTGGCATTCCGGGAGTGCCGACAGAAGTGAAAACAAAAAACAAACAGAATACTTTGCCATCACTCGCTGACAAATCGGACATACATTAAAACCGAGTACATCCCGAGGACAGCCGGACACATCCGAAGCGCGTATTTTTTTAATCGTCTTCTAAACAAAACACGCGCGGTAACAGTGGCGCGAGTTCAATGGTTTTATCCCATCTCAAAAAATGCCTGCCGCGCCTAAAGAAGTTTTCACTTCAAAAAACAAAACAAAAAAAAAACATGTTAGCTTGTTTCAAATGTATGTTTTAATTCTGAATAAATATTGCTCACTTTCTAGATTGATTTACCTCATACGTTAAAAATAAGTTGTGAATTGTACTAAAACTTATCGATTATTACGGAAGTTTAGATTTATTTAAAAAAAAAACATAGTATTTTAATATTGAAGTATAATATCCACTATAGCAACATTATCAAACAACAAATTATTAATATTGTAGCAAACTATAAAATGTATTTTTCATTATGACAACTGAATGTATTATTTTACTTTGGCAACGCTCAAAAATAACGGTTAAGATGTTCTCGTTATTTCTGAGCGGGGGAAAAGTCGTTTTAAATTGTAAAAGGCAGTTCAGAGTCACTACTCGTTGAACTACGAAGCGCGCAAGACGTTGTAAATCAGGAATCAGTGTGTATAATAAAGTTATTTTATACGAAGAACAGTGTTAGTGTTTTAAAAATAGAATTGTTTTAACAATTCAGAAGTGGTGTGATCATACGTCCACAGTAAAACCGTTGGTCAGTGTGCCTTGTACAATCGAGTGAAGATGTCCAGTGACCGGTCAGAGAAGTCAACCGGGAGTCATCACAGCATTGTGCTGGGAGGGCCCTCGAAACGCAGCCGACATCGGAAACCAGCTGGAGATGTGCCGCAAAGTCTTCACTCGTCAGTAGCGCTCAGGCGAAGTCGTCACTCACCAGCATCGCCCTGCAGCGATGGTCGTAGCTCCGAGCGGCGCAGATACAGAAGATCACCTCCAAGGATTGAGTCGCAGGCAAGAAGTCAAAGCAGGTCAGTCGTAACACCTCCATTACTGCGTCGCACATCGCGTACGCCATCAACGGACACACATATATATGAACTGACAAATAGATGTATAGATCGTAGTCGTAATAGGCAGAGGCATCACAGATTGCAAACTCCTCGTAGAGGAAGCATTTATAGGTCACGAAGTCCCATCCGTTCTGGTATAAATGAAAGATTTACATCTGTTACGCCGCAGCCTCCATCTATTGATGTTAATACTGAGTTTCTAAAATGTATAAAAGAGTCTTTACAATCCATCTTAGCCGTAAATCCACAGAGTAAAGAAAGATTTGCTAATAATAACGTAGTTCCAGAATTCGATCCTAAATCGAAAAATCAAACAATTGTTACTTGGTTGAATAAAGTCAAAGAATGCTCTGAGATCTATGGCTGGGATAGTCAACAGACCGCTCACTATGCTCTTCCAAAGTTAGTTGGTACTGCAAAAAAGTGGTACGAAGGACAATCATCAGTATTGCTTTCATGGGACGAGTGGGTCGAAAAACTTAAATCTGCTTTTCCGTCACATGAAAATTATGGTAATTTGCTTACGGAAATGTTAGCTATAAGCAGGGGCGGTACCTTCATAGAAGCCGAAAAGCCCGGCTTGCCCTAATAAAATCATAATTCACAAAAAAAACTTACTTAAACCTATCAATAAATAAATATATTAAAAAAATACCAATCAATGAACTCGAACACAAACATTAATAACTGAAAATCAGCCAATCCCTCAGTTTGGCGTTTTTTTTATACGTTGAAAATCAGTGGGCTTGCCCTAATTTTGACCCCTAGGCACGCCACTGGCTATAAGGGCAAAGTTTGGAGATGATTTAGAAGGGTACTATTATGAAAAGTTAATAGCCTTAAATCGGTGTAATATAGTGGGTAGGAATGCTGTTGACTGCATTGTTTACGGAATAGATGATAGATCGGTTCGGTTGGGAGCAGAGGCGGCAGGTTTTAGGGATGCTGATAAACTACTAGGCTATCTGAGGGGTGTCAAACATGAGCGAGTAGATAGGTTTAATAAGAAACCAGTACATTCTGTAACGGAAACGCGTAAACCTATAAAAAGAGTCTTGACATGTTATAACTGTCATGAAACGGGCCATTACGTATCGGGATGTAAAAAACCAATTGTGAAGTGCCAAAAGTGTAAACGCATTGGGCATGACGATCCTAAATGCAATAGGAGCGTTTGGGTAGATAAAGCCGAAGTTAAGACATTATGACTAAATAATGGTAATGACTTTGCAGACAAAAAATTTATTAAGGGTGTTAACGTTAATGATGTACAGTTGACAGGGTACGTAGATTTTGGTAGTCAGTGTACTTTGATAAAAGAATCTGTCATGGAGGCTATTGTACCACGTGTAAAATGGCAAGTGAGTCATTTGCCGTCTCTAAAAGGTTTTGGCAATACATACGTGAGAGCTCTAGGTAAAACTAAAATTGCACTAATTATTGACAATGCTAAAATGTATGTTGAGGTAATTGTTGTTCCTGATGGTTATTTAAACTACGATCTACTTATTGGACAGACTGCTACGGAGCAACCCCACGTATGGGTATTCAAATCTGATAAAGAATTAACGATTACTGATAAACGAATGAAAAATTATACGCGACTGACTTTAAAATCCGTTAAAACTGTCAGGGCTGAGGGTTGCGTTTCTGTAAAGGTGTCTACCGATTCAAATTTTAGTGGAACGGTTATCGTTGAAAATGGTTATCGTTTAAACTACCGTGTAGAAATGGGTACTTATAATATCAAAAACGGTAATGGTCATTTAACTATTTTAAACTATGACAATCGGTTAATACAATTTAAGGAGGGCCAAGTCTTGGCACGTGCTATTCAAATTAATAATGACATAAAAAGCATTAATAGGATACAAAAGGTTAAAAACCACGGCGATAAGCCTCCATTTACATTAGATGACTTCAATATTAACAAAGATTTAGACCACCATCAGAAACTTCAACTAATCAATACGTTAAACCAGTACCGCGATTGTTTTGCCAAAGACTTGTCTGAACTAGGTCAGACTACGGTTGCGGAAATGGATATTGTGTTAGGAGATACAGAGCCAGTCGTTTATCGACCATATAAGTTGAGTCATTCAGAACGGGAAGAAGTTAGAATTATGGTTGAAGAACTCTTAAAAAATGACATCATAAGAGAGTCCCAATCTCCATACGCGAGTCCTGTTTTATTAGTGAAAAAGAAAACTGGTGATAAACGACTCTGTGTGGATTATCGCGCCTTGAATAGGAAAACGATTAAGCAACATTACCCGTTGCCTCGTATTGAGGACCAGATTGATCGTTTGGCAGGGAATAAGTATTTTTGTGCTTTAGATTTGGCCTCTGGCTATTATCAAATTCCAGTAACTGAAGAGAGTAGGGGTAAAACCTCGTTTGTAACACCCGACGGACAATTTGAGTTTAAAAGGATGCCCTTCGGATTGGCTAACGCACCGGCTGTTTTCCAGCGTACTATTAATTTGGTCTTGGGCAATTTACGTTATAATATTGCATTAGCGTACATGGATGATGTCTTGGTACCTAGTAGTTCATTTGAAGAAGGTATCGAAAGATTAGAAATCGTACTTCAAAGGTTTAGGGAGGCGGGATTAACGTTAAAACCACAAAAATGTTACTACTTTCAAAATCACGTTGACTATCTAGGTTTTGAAATTTCGAGCGAAGGTGTAAAACCGGGTTTTAAGAAAATTGATTGTGTCAAAAACTTTCCTAAGCCTAAAGACGTACACAATGTCCGACAGTTTATTGGCCTAGCTAGTTTTTTTCGACGTTTTATCAGAGGTTTCGGTGAAATAGCTCGTCCACTTACGAAATTGCTAAAGAAAAACTCTGTTTGGGCTTGGTCAAATTCAAGAAGAGGCGTTTGACAAATTGAAAAGTGCACTTGTTTCAAGGCCCGTACTAGCGTTATATAACCCCAAACTTGAAACACAAATACATACAGATGCAAGCAAACTCGGCATAGGAAGCGTTTTACTACAAAAACAAGTCGATGGTGTTTTTAAACCGGTAGCTTATTATAGTAGACAGACTTCTCCTGAGGAGTCTCATTTTTCATCGTATGAGTTAGAGACTCTTGCAGTTATTGCAGCGTTAGTAAAGTTTAGAACGTACGTGCTTGGGTTAAGCTTCACTGTTGTAACAGACTGTAACTCGCTCAGGGCAACGTTTTTAAAACGAGACATGATACCTAGAGTTGCGCGATGGTGGAGTTTGATTCAAGAGTATGACTGTAACGTAGTATATAAATCTGGCAAAGGCATGATTCACGTTGACGCATTGAGTAGAAATCCAACGGAAAATGCAGGGATAATTCAGTCTATTGACATTTTTGACATTATGACGATAACTGATGATTGGTTAACGACAGTGCAATTAGAAGACTCTAAAATACAACGCATTAAGAAAATCCTTTCTGATAAAGAATTTGATGACTTGGTAGAAATACGTAAGAATTTCGTCCTTAAGCGCGAGAGAGTATATAAAGTAACTGAGGACGGATTAAGATGGGTGGTGCCAAAGGGCTGTAGGTGGCAAATACTCCAGAAGAACCACGATGAAATAGGCCACTTTGCGTTTGATAAGACATTGGATAAAATAAAACAACATTATTGGTTTCTTCGTATGCGTAAGTTCATCAAAAAGTATGTGAATGCCTGTTTAGAGTGTGCTCATAATAAATTACCGGCGGGAAAAAAGCAGGGTTTCTTGAATCCTATACCTAAGGAGACTGCGCCCTTCCACACCATTCATATTGATCATGTTGGTCCATTTGTAAAGTCAAAAAGGAAAAATTGTTACATTTTGGTGATTGTAGAATCGTTCACAAAATTTATTGTTTTGAAGGCGGTTAAAAATACAAAGTCCACTTCCACTATCACGGTTCTTAGGGACTATTTTGGGACATTTGGTTTGCCAAAACGACTAATTAGCGATAGAGGCACGTCATTTACGAGTTCAAAATTTAAAAGTTTTATTACTGAAATAGGAGTTTATCACATAAAGAATGCAGTTGCTTCACCTAGAGCAAATGGCCAGGTAGAGCGATATAATAGAACGATTTTAGACTCTTTAGCTTCGCAAAATCATGGTAAAGACGAAAGACTTTGGGATGATCGACTATTACAGGTACAATGGGGATTAAACAATACGGTTAATAAAGGCACGGGTAAAACCCCCTCTGAGGTTTTGTTTGGGTTAAGGCTTACTGGGATCAACGAAGGTAGTCTAGTTATGGAAATAGATGATGATATAGTTGAAAATACATCTAACGAAAATGAAATTGGCACCGGTTATGAAAGATTACGTAAGATCAGGGATGAAGTAGATGAACATACGAAAAAGTCACAAGAAAAACAGAAGAATAGATTTGATAAAAAACGAAAAAAGCCATTAGAGTTCAAAGTTGGGGACTTAGTTAGAGTAGAAAGAGCAGCACATACTGTAGGTAAAAGTAGAAAATTGTTATCGAAATGTTCAGGACCATACAGAGTAACTAAAGTTTTAGACCACGATAGGTATGAGGTCGAAGACACTCCTATAACAAAAAGAAAAGGGGCTTCGAAGTATAAGGGTATATTCTCTATAGACAAAATACATCCTTGGCTTTGTTTTAATAATAATGGTAGTGAATCGTCTACTAGTGAGAGTACAGATGGTTAATAAAATATTACATAAGTTGATTTATAGATGAACATATTATATTTATAGATGAATCATATACTGCGAATATTTATTGTGTGTAGTATTTAGTTAATAGTATAATAATGAAATTCTGGTTATGAAAGATGGATCATACATTTAAATAAAAATTTGATGAAACAATGTATGAGAAATAGAGTTGAAATGATTAGAGATAATATATTTTTGTCTAGAACAATGATTAAGTTCACATATTTTTCCTAAATTAAAAGTACGAACATTGTACACCGCTGTGTGTGCTAGTATATTAATTTAATTGCGAATGTTTGTTGTGTGTAGTAATTAGTAAACAGTATAAATAGTGAAGTTCTTTGTTATGAAGTATAGCACATACTTTTTAAGTAAAAATGTAATAAGACAATGTATGAGAAATGATTTGAGTTTATTATATATTTTGATTTGAACATAGGCTGAGTTTTTATATTTTTCCTAAATTAAAAATGCGAATTACGCACGTAGTCATGTTAAACTATACACTGCTATGTGCGCGAGTGTAGAGACGGAACAACTTAAAGTGCTATGTGAACGTAGTCATGTTAAATCATACACTGCTATGTGCGTGAGTGTAGAGACAGAACTACTTGAAGTGCTATGTGCACGTAGTTATGTTAAACCATACACTGCTATGTGCGTAAGTGTAGAGACGGAACTACTTGATGTGCTATGTGCACGTAGTCGTATTAAACCATACACTGCTATGTGCGTGAGTGTAGAGACAGAACTACTTGAAGTGCTATGTGCACGTAGTCATGTTAAATCATACACTGCTATGTGCGTGAGTGTAGAGACAGAATTACTTGAAGTGCTATGTGCACGTAGTTATGTTAAACCATACACTGCTATGTGCGTAAGTGTAGAGACGGAACTACTTGAAGTGCTATGTGCTCGTAGTTATGTTAAACCATACACTGCTATGTGCGTGAGTGTAGAGACAGAAATACTTGAAGTGCTATGTGCGCGTAGTCATGTTAAACCGTACACTGTCATTTGCGTGAGTGTAGAGAAAAGACTCCTTTGAAGTGCAAAGTGCACAATAACTGAAATAACATTATGTAAACCTAGAAAATTTAATATGTATTATCTATGAAGTGCGGTACGTATTAAAAGTTATGTAATTTTTATGCTAACGTTTTGCAATATTGTGTAGTTCGCGAGGACGCGAAACTTATCAGGATGGACGAATTGTTAGCTTGTTTCAAATGTATGTTTTAATTCTGAATAAATATTGCTCACTTTCTAGATTGATTTACCTCATACGTTAAAAATAAGTTGTGAATTGTACTAAAACTTATCGATTATTACGGAAGTTTAGATTTATTTAAAAAAAAAACATAGTATTTTAATATTGAAGTATAATATCCACTATAGCAACATTATCAAACAACAAATTATTAATATTGTAGCAAACTATAAAATGTATTTTTCATTATGACAACTAAATGTATTATTTTACTTTGGCAACGCTCAAAAATAACGGTTAAGATGTTCTCGTTATTTCTGAGCGGGGGAAAAGTCGTTTTAAATTGTAAAAGGCAGTTCAGAGTCACTACTCGTTGAACTACGAAGCGCGCAAGACGTTGTAAATCAGGAATCAGTGTGTATAATAAAGTTATTTTATACGAAGAACAGTGTTAGTGTTTTAAAAATAGAATTGTTTTAACAAACATAATTAAGTATAATGGATATTTTTAGAAACACGATAGATACACGTAGCGCAAGAAAATCAAGACTTTTTTGACATGTCTTGGTAACCTACTAAGTAACCTACCCTCGAGTACGTAGAATGTAATCAAGCCAAGTTTACACAACGTATATGCTGTTCATACTCGAATCACCCAGAAGGCCACGTCAAAGCCAGGGATGTGTTCTCAGCACAGATTAGCTACTCCTTCAGAGTGTGAAATTTGATTATGTAGCACTGTTAATTGAAGCCTCCGGTTTACACATTACTCTGTAATCGCTGGCATTTAATTTAGTGCATAGATACGTAGTTAACCTGTACCTAGTTGGTGATTAATGAGCATGTTAGGTATATACTAAGCATTTAAATTTACGTGCGGTAACTATGTTTCACTTGCTGTGCCCGCGACTACGTTCGCGTGCTTGTCGGAAAACCAATTGGATTTAATTTCTTTTTGCGCGGAACCCTACTTTTTTTCCAAAAATAAAACTAGGCTAAGAAGTTACTCTTTAGGTATAACATCTGATCAGCCTGTGAGATTAGCCGGAACTAACAGACAGACAGACAAAATTTTATTAATTTTTAAAGATGTATTCTCATTTGTATTCCATTAATCTTCTTACAGATTTACCTAAATCTTAATCTCAACACAAAGAACCCGTTCAAAAATATTTAAATGAAAACGTTAAATTTTAATTAGTTAAGTTGTAAGCGACGTTCCAGTCGTAGTTCTTGTATTTAATTTCAGCTTGCCATAATGAGGTTGAGAAGTGCATATTTCATAGCGGCGGGGCTCGGAGGGCGTTAAGTGGGGTATTTTATTGGCTTATTATACAATATTCTAAGCTAAAAATCGTGGAAAGAGTACGTTTTTAATTGGGCAGTGAGCTCGCGTGGTGCTGACGCAAGGATTATTCATTGCCGCTTCAGAGCCAACGCTTCGTCGCGCCTTTATTCCACGCGGATTTTTTTATGATCGCTCCGGCCTTTTTAGCCCGTTTTAACTTTTTACTGATATATAGCAACTACTTCTTCGGTTATGATTCTGATCTAATGGGCAGTATTGAATGTTGATATAGTTTCGTACTGTGCTGGAGTTTGTTTTAGAAGTCTAACGTTGGAAATAGTGCATTACTTCTTAGACTACTGAAGTCACACGTTTCGTACACTATTTAGCGTGTGACTTATACCTCTTAAGTCACGGTTTTCTGTGTTAAAATTGTCCACTTAAGTTACGGAAATGCGTGACTTGGGGCGGGTTTAGAAGGCCAATTCTCGTAATTTAAAACGTTCAAAATCTAGCCGCAGTCGCAGTATCGTGGCGACAAATGTCAAAAACTTGTCAAAAATGTAGGGAAATTATAGGTGTTTTCGAAAGATTGAGACTGAGATCAGACCGTGAAGATTCTTAAAATTACGAAAATTGTACACTCTGGTCACACAGCGCTATAAAATCTTCTAATTTTTTACCTAGATAAATGGAATTGAAACATCCGAAAATTGGGTTATGTAATTAATTTCCTGTACGTACCGTAGTTAGTGTGTATCTACAATCAAATATATCAATTTATTCTCATTCTGTATACTTCGATCAATTAATAATATTGCGAGCTTTGTCGGTCTCGGTGTATTTCAATTTGCTGTGGTTTTTCAACATGCACGAATTGATTTCGACGCGAAATTCGCCGTCGTTGCCAATTTACACAATACCTTTTTAGCGAATTAGGGCGAAATGTTTCAATATTATGTTGATGAATATAAACGTGATATTTAAAGGGAATGTAAATTATGCAAAATTTTTACAACAGATATTTTTGTGGTGCTATAGTTGCGTTTCATTTTTATCAATGTCGACATTTTAATACTCATGAAAGGCACAGGTTAGAGCTTTTCATACAGGTCTTAATATTTAATAGGTACTTAATATTTATTGCTTAGTTACGAAATCAGAAAGAAAAACAATAAAATATTTGTATATAATTATACAGATATTATAACCCTGTATAGATAGGTAAGTACATTGTTTGTTTCTATAAAAAGTGTAATTTTGTCTACTAATAAAAAAAACATAAGGATAAACACATAGCTTCTTTGCATAAGGGTAGACAGAAACCACTAACCTAACTACAGAACGCCACCTACTACGATCCCTAAATACCAACTCCTTTTGCTCCGTTTCCAATAAGTATTTATGAAAAATAAAATAGAGCTAATTAAAGCACTCTGAATTTTAATCAGTTATTTGAATTACTTGCACCCACGGGAACACTAAAATATTTATCAAAATCATGTTTAGCTAATTTATATTATTCCCAAGGTAATTATAAATTAAAATTATAAATAGATACTAATTAAACTACCTACAAACGAATAAATAATAACAATTCAATAACATTACGTAATGTAAATTCAATGCTTTTTAAACCTATTAATGGAATCATTTCATTTGACTTTGAAAAGTGATAAAAAATTACCGTCTAGGGTTTAATTTAATGATTTTTTTCCCGCTAGACCGCAGCACATAACTAAGTAGCTATTGTTGTAACGAAAAAGACAAATACCAATTAAAATACATAATGTAACTTGTAACTTGACATAGTAGGTAGAATCTCAATACCTATAGCATAATATTTACTTAAAACATGTTAAATCTGTGTTTTTGTGAAATAAAGTTTTATTATTATTTCTTTATTCGACTAAATACATATAAATTATTATTATTATTATCAGCTTATAGTGTTCCCACTGCGGGGACACAGACCTCCTCTTTTCGAGAGGGAGTGGGCTATAATCTACCAGCGCGGGTTGGTAGAGAAGTCACATGTCTTCGATTTTTTTGTTTCTAGGACATGCCGGCCTGGTGATGATCAAATTATTTACACAAAGTATAGCGCCTGCCTTGGTTTAAACCCACGACTTTCAACTCGTAAGTCGGGGCCACCACAGGGCCATCACTGCTATCTATTTAATTAATCATCTACCTTATCTCTAACATACACAAGACCAAAGAAAAAGATGCGCAGACACTCCAAAAAATAATGTGAATAAAGTAATGTCAACATAAACCACGTTGAGGCTGATACTCATATCATTTCACATAATATTTCAAACAACGCTCTCTGCGGTGTGGCAGGCTAATTTAGCGTTCCGAGCCAGCGGGCCGCGGCAGGCTGAATTTAAACATTTCTTCTAGAATCTGCCAGAGGGCGCGCGGAATCTATTTCACGCACATTACGTCCATGACTTATGAGTTATTGCCGCCGTAAAACTCAGCACACGTCACTCCATTTGCTCGCATTTTTAATATAATTTTGGCGGTTATTTTTGTTTTCTCACTTTTTGTTGCGGTTCCTGTGAGTTTAATAACTCAGGCTAATTTAGGAGGTAAATAATACACATGGTAGTAATAATATACATGGTGGCAGGAACATAACACGCAACCTGTTACCATGGATTCATTAGATACATGATTCGGAACCATTAGAAAAAGTCGGCGTTGACATTAATCAACGTTTATAAAAAAAAATTACAGTTCCAAACGATGATGAGCTTAAGTGTCTATGGGTAAATTTATATTTTTAATGTTTGTTATTTTTTTCACCTTTATTGTTTTTAATACCTGTATTGTGTGTTTTGTTGCACTGAATAAACATTTTATCTATCTATCTATCAAACATTTTGACCGTTTTTAATAACCGACGACATTTTTTTACACCGGGGGTCTAGAATCAAGGTTTATAATGAGAAGGCACGAGCATTAGATAATCACCACGCTTCCTCAAGACGGGTTGGCGATTGCAGACTTAATGACTTCAGACCGGACTCTTTTTTCGACTTAAGTTAGGAGCAAATTTTCATTATTTCAGTGGTCTCGAAGATCATTTGTCGTTATTCTACTCACGTGCATCAAAATTCTTATTCTTTATTTATTGCATAAAAAAACACCATGATTTCACCGATGATTTAAGTAGATAACGAGACGCTATAAATAAATGTAACAAAGCTATAAAAATACTTTCCGGAGGTGCGAAAACAACTTTATACACGGGGTCCCTTAATGTTGACAGTGGGTGTAAGAATAAAAAAAAAACAGGACCAGTTCGTGTCGGACCACGCACAGTGAAGGGTTCCATATTTGGGATGAATATTTATACACACACACTATTGATTTTATTGACCGCAAAAATACATTTCTACTACGTAGTAAATAAATTTCTCGAAAAAACTATGAAAAACAAAGTTATTTCTGCGGTTGTAACCGAAAACATCATGTATCTCAAAAACTTGACTTTAATAGCAAAGTCGCTTCATACCAAAGAAACATCATAATATTTTTTTTAACACCCTTGCTCGTAAAGCTGATGTAATTCCACCGGTTTTAAATATGTAAAGAGGGTCATAAAAAACGCGTGTGTTACCAAAGCAAATAGTTAAGTTATAGTCCATACAAATTCCATAACAGCATTATTTGCCATTTCAAATTTGGAACTGATCGCCGCCGCACGACTCCAGCACGGACTCCAGCTAGTGAGCAGCGCGCTGTTGCTATTCAAATTTCGAACTAATCGCCGCGCGGCGCCAGTCAGTAGGCAGCGCTAGCGCGCTGTTAAAATGGCGGGAAAGCAACAGTGTGCATTCACAGATTGAGTTTATTTAAAATTAAAAAAAAACAGTTTATTCGGTAATTTAAAGATTCCATCCAAAACAAAGCAAATATAAGTGCCAAAATAACTCAGACAATAAATTTGGAGCCACAAACGAAGAAGTTTTGCCCTGAGCCGCGCCCCTCTTCTACTGATGATACTTTTTTATTTACAAACTAATGACGAATTACAATGCTCTTCTGCCGCCTTTCAAGAAGTTTCGTCGTCTCCAACATTTACCCTAACACAAAACAATGACATTATGAATAGTAATAATAATAATAAAAACATAATTAAAAAACCAACTACAACTACGTATCATTTTAACAATTGTAATTTCACTAACTGTTTCAATAATTAAAAATGAACAAAATATAAAATGTTTTTTTTTCTGTTTCCTCGCAAATGTGTTAAAAAACGTCGTACGATATACGTGCGTATGGTTATAACATGCTCGGCTCAATTACGCCCTCGCCTTCGGCTCGGGCTGAAATTCCGCCTCGCATGTTATAACCATCTTTACGCACTAATATCGTAATGTACTATTTTAACACCCTTGCTCGTAAAGCTGATGTAATTCCACCGGTTTTAAATATGTAAAGAGGGTCATAAAAAACGCGTGTGTTATCAAAGCAAATAGTTAAGTTATAGTCCATACAAATTCCATAACAGCATTATTTGCCATTTCAAATTTGGAACTGATCGCCGCCGCACGCACGACTCCAGCTAGTGAGCAGCGCGCTGTTGCTATTCAAATTTCGAACTAATCGCCGCGCGGCGCCAGTCAGTAGGCAGCGCTAGCGCGCTGTTAAAATGGCGGAAAAGCAACAGTGTGCATTCCAACCCATATTACTTATATTACTCTTTGGTGAATTCAGGGCCGTCTTAATCATATTGGGCGCCGGGGTGCGAAAATCAGCTTGCGCCCCCTTGCCAACAAAAAGAAATCAAACTTAATTTTTGTGTTCCATTTTTAAGATTATTTTCACCAATTTTTTCCAAAAGATTTTTTCGAGGCGGTGACGTGCGGTTACAGCGCTGGAGCGTTGTGGTTACAATGAGTGATTAGTAATGGCCTGATCGGCTTGCGCCCCCTAAGACCTTGCGCCTGGGTGCCGCGCACCCCTTGCACCCCCGGGTAAAGACGGCCCTGGGTGCATTCACAGATTGAGTCTATTTAAAATTAAAAAAAAACCAGTTTATTCGGTAATTTAAAAACTTGGCTGCATGCTCTAGTGTCTTTGCCAACATTTTCACGCAACCAGGGCAGAAAATAATGATCGCGCCATTTCTCTCAAATTTTCTTTTCTTTGTTTGTACTTGTATTGTGAAATGTTTTTTTTTCTGTTTCCTCGCAAATGTGTTAAAAAACGTCGTACGATATACGTGCGTATTGGTTATAACATGCTCGGCTCAATTACGCCCTCGCCTTCGGCTCGGGCTGAAATTCCGCCTCGCATGTTATAACCATCTTTACGCACTAATATCGTAATGTACTATAATTATACGATCCAAATATACCCCACATGCTGTGCATTGATACTCTTCAAAATGGTAGAGTTGAATGATGCTGATCCATATGTCATGTTCTTGCCGCGGTTAGACTGTCAATCTTTACATACCGAGACTCCTCCGTGTCTCGGAAATCACGTTAAGCCGTTGTTCCTGGCTGACAGTCGATACGGGTAGTCAGAAGTCAGAAAGTCTGACAACCAGTTTTACCAAGGGGTATTACCCAGTTACTGGGCTGTGGAGTTCAGATAGGCAGTCGCTTCATGTAAAATATTGGTATTAAGCTGCATTCGGTTAGACTGGAAGCCGACCCCAACATAGTTGGGAAAAGGCTAGGTATGATGGCGTAAAATACTTATATAGGTCGTTATTTTCGTAAATGTAGTTTTGCCAACTAGCATTCAAAAGCACGTCCGTCACGTGCTGAAAAATCTAGATGTATTATTTTAATTAAATACTTGATTGCGTTAGGTTAATACCAACCAGCCAGAGGTTTCTTTTCGTAACTTGGGAATCGGTTCAGTATTTATTAAATAATTTAACATTAAACAGTTTTTAAATAAATGGACTTAGTTTTTTCTCAATTACACTGAAATATCTTTTTAGCTGAAATTGATAGGTACAGTTATTATTCCTCAGTAGATAGGTAATTTTTATGGAATTATGTGATATATAACTTGCCTTGTATTGCATTTTCTGTCAAACACCGTTAAATATACAGGTATTTAATGGTGTTTGACAGAAAATGCTATGTAAACTTTTTGGAAAAATTTTGATTGGGCAAATGCGTCAAAATTTTGGTATTTACCCAAGTAAAACAGTTTTTGTTAAATAACAGTACTTAGTTTTTTCTCAATCACACTGAAATATCTTTTACCTGAAATTGATACAGTTATTATTCCTCAGTAGATAGGTAATTTTTACAAGGAATTATGTGATAGGTAACTTGCCTTGTATTGCATTTTCTGTCAAACACCATTAAGGTGTTTGACAAAAAGTGCAATGTGAACATAGTAAAAATGGTATCAAATAATTTTTTTAATCAGGAAGTGACTTGCGGTTCTCGGTAAGGTTTTAGCAAGGTACCTTATAGCTTATAATACTTAAACTAGTACTCCTGAAGAGTCTCGCAAGCGCATCCTGAACACTTATCATGTCGATGTTATTATTTCTACGTCAAGAAACTCCTTCCTTCCAAGACTTCAAGATGTAGCCGCCAACTGATTCACGAATATACCCGGATCCTATAGATGCAGCTGGACGTCAGCGCAGTCAGACCTACCCTCACATCGGGATAAACCTGGATAGACACTTCGCGTCCAGTGATAACGCTGTCCGGTGGCATACCTTCTTTCTTTTATCGATATAGTGAAAATAGTTTCTGAATAAAATATGACTTCCGAACAGATTTTTTTTTTAAGTGAAAACTTCTGTAGGCGCGTTGGGCATTTTTCGAGATCGGAAAAAAACTATTGAACTTACGCTACTGTTACGTGTTTGGCAGTCCTTGGGATGTTTATCCGATATGTCAGTGATGGCAAAGTATTCTGTTTGTGTTTTGTTTTTTTTGTAAGGATTCTGTTTTTGTCATTTGGCTACGTAACCTTAAAAGGGAACCGCACGTGTAAGATTTGATACACGGAATGTTTACGTTTTTTTTATCTGTGCCCCTCATTGTCTT
Organism: Luperina testacea; assembly: GCA_927399505.1. Classification (NCBI taxonomy): domain Eukaryota; kingdom Metazoa; phylum Arthropoda; class Insecta; order Lepidoptera; family Noctuidae; genus Luperina; species Luperina testacea. The sequence continues at coordinate 13,936,854 of OV656756.1, forward strand.
GCTCTCAATGTGTGAAGAGTTGTCAGGGGAACGGATAACAATAGACTTCGTAAATATACAGAAAACATTGATTTTCGTTAATAGAACATTAATTACAATTACAGCAGAGTATTTTCTTGACCTGGAAATGAAATAAAATATGCCAATCGGCCAAGTGCGAGTCGAACTCACACATAAAGAATTCCATGCCACAAGGAAAAACGCCAAAAAAAAAAACACGTTTCTTGTATGGGGACCCTTTCATTTTTAACTTTATTTTTATTATTGGTTGCTATAGCGACAATGGAAATACACACTCTGGGAAAATTTCAACTGTCTGCCTATTACGGTTCATGAGATATTAGCCCGTTGACAAAAGGACCGGTTATATATAAAAGTGGGTACATATAGCATGCTTATATATTTATCTTGTTTGAAAGGTTGTGAATTCGTGAACGGCTAACTTATATTTAAAACACTCTGAAATCATTGATATAGCCTACTCCAATGACTACGTAATTAGTGTAGACCATTTGTGTGATAAATGGAACTGTGTACCTATTTCACTGAATGTCGTCTTGGGTGTACTAACTAACATTTCTAATTAATTAATTGTGGTCCATTTCGGATGAGATGAAGTAAACAAAGTGTAATAATTTTTAAGTGGTATTTGTTGTTCATTGTTGATCGTTTGTACGTTAAAAATTGCTTTTGCTTACGTTGAAAATGTATATTTACAGTACTCCAGTAAAATAGGGTTAGGACTACAAAGAGGCGGAGCTCGCATGGGTTGATGTAAGGTTTAGCTTCGCTCCCCCCCGGTGGGTTCCCGCATTGTCGAGGCGGGGGGGCTCAGTAGCCGTGGCTTGGACACCCACGATGAAGCGAAGAGGAACCCGAGGAGGGGCCGCTCGTCAGGGCTTTCGCTGACAAGCCAACGACGTAGCGGCCAAAAGTAGGTTGCGGTGCCGCTTTTGCGACATCGCAACTGAGGCGGGCCGCGATGTCGTATCGGAAGCATCGCGGCTGAGGGTTGGAGGCCGCGGCGGGAGAGGAGTGCCGGTATTGCGGTGCGCCGCTCTCCCTACCTTCCGCGGCCTTGACGGGTTCGCCACCGTATGATGGCGGACGCGGTGGGGCTGCAGGGGAAGAGGAGTGTCGGTATTACGTTGGCCGCTCTCCCTATCCTCTGTAGCCGAAAATTGGCAGGCGGCGGGGCCAATGTCCTGACCCGTCGCAGGGGGACCAAGGGTGCCCAGACACGGGGTCGTCTGGCGCCCATGTGCCGGTTTGGTCCCTGGGGTGGTCACGGCGTGCTATGCGTTCTGGTGCGCCGGTGATGGGGAGTACTCTCCAGGCAGAGGAGGACACCGTGGAGTTTTAGTGGGTTAGAGTCCCACATAACTGCACTATCTCTCCGTGGTAGTGCAGTATGCATGAGCATTTCTCCACGATAAAAAAAAAAAAAAAGGTTTAGCTTCGCTGGTCGCGGTCGGTTGGTGGATAGGTGCCCATCCATTACATATTGAGAGCCATTCGTGCCTCGGAAAGCACTTTAAGCCGTTGGTCCCGACTGTCAATCCTTCGATTGACGATTGTTGAGCTTCTTACTACCAAGAAAAGTGAGAAACCCAACAGTCTGACAACCAGTCTTAGCAAGGGGCGTTTCCCAGTCAATGGATTGTGGAGGTCAGATAGGCAGTCGCTTCATGTAAAAAAAACTAGTATTCAGCTGCATCTAGTTAGACTGGAAGCCAACCCCAACATAGTTGAGAAAAGGCTAGGCAGATTGACAAAGATATGAAGAACAAATTGTGTAAAAATCAATGTGATCGTGATTTTTGTATGAATAATCTGGCGTACTGTTTAATTTGTTAGAGAGTGCGCAGTAGCGGTTTCCTGTCTGAAAATATTCAACAAACAGAGGCCTGTAATTCGTCTGAGAAAATTAGTGATAGACGCCATTTAATTTTGGCAGTTTATTCTAGGCATAGATAACACTAATCTTATCTTCATCTTAGTTATATTAGGAGTTGCTAAGTCTGCTTCTCCCGGTCTTTGCGACTTGACAAAACATTGAGATTTATTTATTATATTTCGTAAGCATAATGTATCTTTTGGAATAAATTCTTAAAATGATCGTGTAAACCAGAACCCACGTACACAGACAGACATGAAAAGCGATTTTAATGTAATATGCATAACTATAGATGATTACACCTACTCGGCTCTTGTTAGTACAGAATTTTAGCTTTCATTGACCTCCATAAACGCCTCGATCTTGACATTCTTCATAATTAAAAAAAAAAAAATACAGGATATAACTTTGCCAAGTTCTTGCACTCCTAGTCCTTTCCTACATATGTTTTTTTTATTAAACTGATCTTTTTATTTTTCAAATCTGTTTAGTTGTGTAATTATCTTCGTGTGCGAATCCCAATAAAAACTTTTTCTTAAAATTTTTTTTTTCAATATTGCGATTTGCAACACTTGCCTCATCCATGATAGATTGTATAGAAAACCGACAAGCTATCAGGCTGCAAGCTATTACTTTCCGTACTGGAATCACTTCCGCGGCAACCACAATCCTAAAAAATCAACCATGCCACTCAGGAAATAGAAGCACAAAATAAGAAAACTACGAGAAAAAATGTAGTTTCTATTACCTAAGTATTTTTGCATCGTAAAGTTGAACTGTTTACTTAGTGTTAAGGCGTGACGCGCGACGCGAATCGTGCGCGACACAAAGGCACCGCTCGCTGCGCGACTTGCGGTGCCTTTATGTCGCGCGCGATTTTATCGCGTGTCGTGCCTGTTTGAAGAAGCCTTTAGTGTGTTTTCAAGAACGAACGAACGAACAAAAAAGCATAATAAGCAAAATAAGCCTATAATGTTCCACAGACACAGGCTTCCTCTCCGTGAGTGGGAGTGGGCCGTAATCCACCACGCGGGCCCAGAGCGTGTAGGTAGATGTTACATGTTTTTAAATTTTTGGTTCTAGGACATGCCGGTTTCTTCACGATGTTTTCCGACGACGTAAACGTAACGTCAATTTTAACGATTTTTAAGTATAGCATTTTGGTTTTAATTTTTGCGACAAGCACACTATTATCACTCATAGATATGAATAGTCTTAAAACTAAATATTCTGTGTGATATTTTGATTTTAAATTTTTAGTAGTTCGAATTTACGTTATGTTAAGTCCGTGCGTTCGTGCTAGTACCACAGGGTTCAATAAGTAAGTTAAGATAAGTGTCGAGATTACCTTTGCGATTGCACTGGAGTGTGATATTATATCGTCTTCGACTAGACTACATGGCGGCAGTAGGAGGAACGACCAGTCGATGGTGGTTGTAACACGACAAGATTTAGTCGGTTCACACGGGGTGGTTATGGAAAATTTAAATTGGGGGATTTATTGGTGGGTTGATTGAAAATTGCATCACTATAAATTATAAACTCACTAAAATGGTTTTCACCAACAGAGTGATTATAATATTACAATTAATATGGTACCTATAATATTATAATTCTTTAAGTTTTGGTGTCAATTGGATGAATTGAAGTATTTTTTTTTTCAGATATCTTTAACAATCATCGCCATACGATGATTGTTAAAGATGTCGGAAAAAAATATTTCGACTGGGAGCTTTACTGGCGTGCGCTACGTAAACTAACAGATTAATAAAAATCAATGTATTACTGAATTATTCCTCTAAATATTCTTCCGGTAGTACGTTCCCATAGGATATTTTCCGACATCCGCGCGGCAAGCCGCGGGCAAAAGCTAGACAGAGTATAAATCTGTTATTTGTCACGACAGTTTATTCTATAAGTACGATCCCTACTGTTGTCAAAAAGATCATGACTGTAATAGGAAACTGACCAATGCTTCTTCTAGATACCTACGTCCCCTGCCTAACCCTTCGGGGACTACAGTCGTGATGTTTTTTTATGTTATACCTAGGTAGCTAGATCCGTGATACGAATCGGAATCAGCTGATATGGAGCTTTCCAAAAATTGTAAATTAATAAAAAAAATATAGAAGCACCATACCAAAATCGCGTAGTGAGTATCGTTCCGATGTATTGAACCCATAATAACAGGTCAAACAGTAGGAAGTGCGCTCGACTCGATGTCGACGAAATATCGTTCGTTGCCATACGCATACATACGATATTATGACAGTGACTAATTTCATATGCAGATCTCGTCATTAGCCACCCTCTGAAACATACTGCAAAAAACATACAATATTTAAACTTTGAAGAATATTTCTGTAGTGGTTTGTGTTTTCTCTAACTTTCTGTTAGTCTATTCTTTGTTAGTCTCCTGTAACAGCCGTTTTATTCTGTAAAAATCTCACCGTGTAAACTTAGGTGAAGTGAGTGTGAAGTGAGCTGTCATTCTACCTGCGGGGTAATTGCGTCACACACTATCAGTAGCAATGACTTTCATATTGACATTTCAATAACGTTCATTGCGTTATTTACATTGTTGAATAGACAAATTTTTCGAACATCTAAAGCAGTGGATTAGCAATATCCTTCAAAATTATTCAGATTGAGATTGATAGTGTGTTACACAAATAGGGTGCAGATGCTAGGGATTGACGCTTTTGACAGCTTTTTGGACGGATTTTTTTTAACTTTATGGGTAAATAAATGATCCTTCAAACAGGCGCGACACGCGATGTAATCGCGCGCGACACAAAGGCACCGCAAGTCGCGCTACGAGCGGTGCCTTTGTGCCGCGCGAGATTATATCGCGTGTCGCGCCTGTTTGTAGGAGCCTTAAGTATTTTTTTTTAATAATATGATAGTATTATTTAGTTGTATTAGAAATGTGGTTATTGTTGTGTTTTTATTTTATATTGTACTAGCTTCTGCCCGCGACTTCGTCCGCGTGAAATTTCTTGTTACTCCGACCCACCCCGTCGCATCGTATCGCCTGCCCGCGCTATTACTTCGTTTTTGCTTTGCGTTCTTTCTGACTTTTTTTCTTTTTGCTCGGTTCCTAAAGGTCATAGCGTGATGTTAAATAGCCTATAGCCTTCCTCAAGATTTGGGCTATCAAATGCAAAAAGAATTTTTCAAATCCGACTGGTAGTTCCAGAGATTAGCGCGTTCAACCAAACAAACTCTTCAGCTTTATAATATTAGAGCTATTATTAGCTTTATGATATTAGAGTATAATATGTCCATAGCGTGCATGGTATAAGTGTTTTGTATTGTTTATTAGAGTATATGTAGTATATAAGTTTAGTTTTATACCCACGTGTACATTAGGTTCACATTGTAAATATGTAATATATTAATATATATTTTTTTTAATATCGTATGGCCGGCTATTAGCGACAGATGTGTTGATCTTATCCATTTATATCTACCAACCAACTTTGTACCTACCATATCCGACGAATAAGTGTCTTTGTTTTAACTTTTTCTTGCAAGAAATAAAATGCTCTATTTATTTTATTTTATTTATAGACACCACTAACACAACAGATTTTCTTATTTAATTAGTTTCTGAGAATGGATGTTTTTGGAAGTTTTTGCTCACTTATCATGTAAAATGTAATTTCCCCTTATTTATGTAATAGGTTTAAGTCTTGAACAAATAAATATTGTTTATTGTATTGTTAATTGTTTAATATAAGGTCTGTGTCTTTGTTCAACCCCAATTTGAGCTTTATAGGATGGTTCTGTAATAATGAAACCTATTTTACTTTTTTATGATTTTGTACCTCAAAAAGTACTGTCCGTCTGTCAAGACCCTTTTTCTCAGGAACGCGTGGAGTTCTCAAGTATCAAATACTCAGGGCTGCAATCCCTTGAAGAGGTGAAAAAATCAGGATCAGGTGTATCTACAAATTTACGGTTTTCGGATTCTTTCCTTTACTTGTGCTACATGAAATTGCTTCTCGCCAAATTTCACGATTCTAGGTCAACGGGAACTACCCTATAGGTTTTCATTCCCTTGCGAGTGACAAAATATGCGGCATTAACGGAACATAAACGCTCGTATCTTTTGATTGCGTTGACTTAGAAGGTTAATTTTTTCACTGCTTCAAGAAATTGCAGCCTTGAGTATTTGATATTAATTTCAATTTTATAACTCTACGCGTTCCTGAGAAAACGGATCTTAAAAGCATTCCGTTTTTCCTTTTCAAGCACTGAACCCTAAAAAGAATCAACACTAAGCAAAAACGAAGTAGTAGTGTGTACCGCGGACAGGCGATGCAATGCGACGGGGTACCCACCCCGTCGCATTGCATCGCCGGGGAACAAGAAATTTCGCGCGGACGAAGTCGCGGGCAGAAGCTAGTAAGTCTATAAGGCTTAAGTCATGAAAATCTATTGAATAATATCAGTCTATTATAACTAGTGTCTCATATCAGGCCGAGTGTTCATACTCGATGTTCCAATAAAGTTTTGTCAGGGGATCTTTGCCAGCACATAATAAAGTATTACAAAAGCCAAAGACCGTCATTGTTGCTGGTACTTCAATCCCCGACGCGTTGGCGCGTTTGAACGGGCGAGTTGACTTGACTAGTCTGGGTGTGTTTTATGAGGTTTGTTGCGACTAGTCTTTTCAAAGCCATGCTTTTAGCTTTTCGGAAATTAGAATTCATAGGATTGACACTGTGAACCGCATCCGTAGCGTTTAGGTGGTTTTTGTGAACTCATAAGTGTTTTGAAACATATACGTACGCTGCGATAAATTTTCTTGATTTTTCATAAATTGTAAGTACGCACATGACTAAAAGAAAAGTTTAATATTAATACAAAAATAGTACCTTTTTCATAGATGCACTTATTTTAATTGAGAAGGTAAAAACGTCTCAAGTTAGACTAACGCTATACCTGCCATTTGCGGTAAAGTCTAATTTGAGACTTAGTTTGATTTTAGCCTGACAGTAACCATTTTTTACCTATTAGAATCATTTCAGGTACTAAATAACAGTAATTTTAGTCTGCATCTTTCCCAAGTACAAGAAGACCGCTGTGAATCAATGTTGTTGTTATAAATTATATTGTGATTAACTAAGTAACTGACGGTTTGACTTAGCGAATTATTCTTCTCATAATAGAAAATGAGAATAGTTGAGATAATTATAAGTTCAATAATTCAATCAGTTGAGAGAATCCTATTTTGTGTGGCTGTCCCCATAAGTATCTGTGTTATAACAAAAAAAAAAACTGACTGCAAAGTTAAGTCTGTCCTTCAATCCGGAATTGGTGAATCCAGGCAGCCGGGCATAGCTTTAAGACAGCACCCTCAGAGCACGAGTCTTACTCATATTCGTCCGGTGTTTATGAGTTTGTTCATCTCAGTAGAATCATTTACTTACCAAAGCCATACGTTATATACTGACTAACCTAAAAAATAAAACTGTTGAGCTAACAGAAATACTTATTTTTAGTGCTTACTATATGCATAAGCTTATTAGGCACATAACGTGAAGTATACGAAACAAACGTCTATCGAAAGTTTACTTCTATTTTCTATGGGTAGTCGTTATATCCCTGTCAGAAGAGGGGGGCGGCAGATGGGTTACGAGCATGGCCCTTAAAGTCCACGGTTTCGGTGCCCGTCAATACGGGCACGTTCATAGTAGTGCCACGTAGGCTGGCCTGAGGCAAGTGCGGCGGTAGCGCAACTTGCCTGTGTGTGTGGATGCCCCTATGTTATATTGTGATTGGTTTCCACACGTAGTCCTTCAAGTGGACCATTTTAGGTGTAAGCTTACTTAATGGAGATTAATTCGCTTTTATATACGCCTTAATAGGTAACGGATGACTAACAGACTGATAACCCTTTTTAGCCTGCGACTTCGTTCATACACCTACAAATACAATACACCGTTTGACTCATAAAGGGTCCAGATCAGGAAAATCTAGCCCAAATGCACATACACTTTGTATTAAATATATCTTCCATGAATTTTAAATATCTTCTTAACGTATCGAAGGCATTTTCAAATGTAAAGTAAATTATAAAAAAAAATGTTATAAAACAGAATCACTCGCCCGAAAATCTCTAAAACAGGCAAGTAGCAAAATCAATGGCAACGCTCCCCGAAGGGTACAGATAAGGTTTTATGAGCTCGCCACGTCGTTTCTGTGCGGGAACAGCGAACGTGCACTACATAGGTTTATACAGAGAACCAATTATCTCCTCTTTTGTCTAGCATTTGATTGTTGTTTTATGTCCGCTCTATTATAATAACAGAAACAAAAGAACGCTTAAAAAGTAACACCTACCCGTAGACCGTGAAGACTGGACTTAGTTCGGTTTATCTTTTTAACCGAATTAAAAAAAGGAAGAGGATCTGAATTTGGAAACAAAAGAACGCTTAAAAAGTAACACCTACCCGTAGACCGTGAAGACTGGACTTGGTTCGGTTTATCTTTTTAACCGAATTCAAAAAAGGAATAGGTTCTGCATTTGAATGTTTATGATATATTATTTTATGTATGTTCGAGCATAACTCCGTCATATGTAGACGGATTTGAAAAATTATTTTTTATTTTATCGTAAAACTAGCGTCCCGTGCCTGCTTCGCACGCTTTTTATGACTTGACAAAACATTGAGACTTCTTTATTATAATTATGTAAGGTTAGTATGTATTTTATACAACCTACCGGAATCATGGGGTTTATTTATAAACGTTGTTTCGTTCAAGTAATGATTAGCGAATGTTTAACCATACATTTTAGATGTTAAAAAGTCTCTTAACTTAAGCAAGGTTAATAAGCATGATCAGGTTGTAATGGTTCCACTGCTGGGGCACAGGCTTCCTCTTGGTTAAAGGGAATGGGCCGTAAACCACCACGCGGGCCCAGTGCGGGTTGGTAGATGTCACATGTCTTCGAATTTTTGGTTCTAGGACATGCCGGTTTTCTCACGATGTTTTCCTTCACCGTTTTGAGAGCAGTGGTGATGAAATCATTTACACAAAGTAAAGCGCCTGTGTGGCTTCGAACCTATGACCTACAAACTCGTAAGTCACGGCCGTTACCACTGGTCCACCACGGCTCAGTGCCCACAGCATTTATAAATAAAAGGGATATTTCCTAAATGATGGTTAACACCGCATTGAAATCCGTTGTCCGAACAACGTGATCACACAGACATACTTGAAAAGCGCCTTTAATTATTATTATATCACTGACTCACTCACTGACATAATTGTTCTCCCAGATGGTGAAGGGGGAGGTGGGTATATTTTTACAGATTCGTATAGAAGTAACTCTCACGAGTATGGGAAAAATCCCAAACCTCCCCTTTTCCACCCCACTCTCCCCCCTCCCTATCGTATCTCGGAAACTAAGAGTCCCGTGTTTTGTTGTTTTACGGATTCGTATAGAGGAGGCTCGGAAAAGTAAAATCCATTTTTCAAAGTTGCCCCCTTGCCCCCCTTCTCCCCCCCCTCTAGGTAGATCTCGGAAGTTAAGAGACTTGGAACATTTTTTTTTTCAGATTCATATCAAGAGGCCCAGAGTTGGTCAAAATCATTTTTCAAAACTCCCCCCTCTCCCCCCCTTCACCCCTCCCCCCATCGTATCTCGGAAATTAAGAAACCTGGGTTTTGTTTTTTTACGGATTCGTATAGAGGAGGCTCGGAAATGTAAAAACCATATTTCAAAGTTGCCCCCTTGCCCCCCTTCTCCCCCCCCCCCCCTCTAGGTAGATCTCGGAAGTTAAGAGACTTGGAACATTTTTTTTTTCAGATTCATATCAAGGGGCCCAGAGTTGGTCAAAATCATTTTTCAAAACTCCCCCCTCTCCCCCCCTTCACCCCTCCCCCCATCGTAAGAAATACTCCTCAAAAACACGACCCCGCGAGCTGCTTGCAGCTCGCGCAACGCCCAAATACTTTTTACAAGGGTAAGAAATACTCCTCAAAAACACGACCCCGCGAGCTGCTTGCAGCTCGCGCAACGCCCAAATACTAGTCCTATTATAAACCTAACTACTCGAGAAAGTTTTTTGTTTGCTTGTTACCTTTTCACGCCTAAACCACTGAACCGATCATCGTGAAATTTTGCATATACGTTGTCAGGTGTATAGAAACGGACATAGGATATGGACATACCTTTCATCCCGAAAAAAAGTGCTGTTCCCGAGGAAACGTTCTTATGATAATAGATGGCGCCACGTGTCTTTCGAATCAAAAACAGGACAATGTCTAGTGGGCCAGCTAGTAATATTATAAATGTGAAAGTTTGTGAAGATCTTTGGATGTTTGTAACTCAATCACGCGTAAACCGATGAACAGATTTGAAAGGAAATTGGTACATAGATAGACCATTTCCTGGATTAACACATAGGATACTTTTTATTCCCGATCCACGGGATCGAAAATTATGCAGGTGAAACCGCGAGACGCTGGTAGTTTATAATATGTATATGTCGCAGCCAACTGGTCAAATTAGCCGTTTAGTTGACCGCCTGGCCTTTGGAAGTAGTGCTCGCCTCGCTTCGCTCGCACGCGTTTGATCACAGTTCTAACCTAATCTAACCCATTTGGTCGGGGTGCTCTGGTTTAGTTACTGCGACCAATTTGGCTCTCGCGTGATTGGTTACAGTACCAACCGAAACAATAATGTTGAATATCATTCAGGCCGTTTGTTGAACGGCCGCCATTTAGTTAAAAGGCTAGGCGGTTAACCAATTGGCTGCGACATATAGGTTGCATCACGCCCGTGTTCCAAAAGGGTGAGGCAGAGGTGTAACGACACAGTACACCTACCTACATTTTACCGATAATGAGGGACGTACTAAGTATGCAGAGAAATCATTCAACTCTGTTTTTGTTCAACAAATTCCTAGAACGTATCAAAGGAAAACGTTACAGAGAAACGTTATTTTGTATTGTCAGCGACACCAACTACAATGTATATGTATAGGATGTCGTTAAAAGTACGTTTACTAGGAATTTCCGTCAACCGTACAATATTTTTATTGTGAGCTCGCTCCTGCAGCTGTAAAGGCTCCTTCAAACAGGCGCGACACGCGATAAAATCGCGCGCGACATAAAGGCACCGCAAGTCGCGCAACGAGCGGTGCCTTTGTGTCACGCGCGACGCGCCTGTTTGTAGGAGCCTTGTTTTTTTTTTTCAGTATGGCTTCTTAAGGATACAGCATGTTACCACATAACATCACACCTTGTTACCCCGAGCGGTTGAGCAAAGGTGGACCTATAGTGCATCCACGTTTCACCAGTTATGTTTAAGTCCCATGTAATACGGCTGTCCCATTTCAAAACCTAGTAAGGGACACTTTTTACAAAAATCGTTTTATTGCATAATCTTGCTAACCTAGAAGGTATCTACCAAATACAAAAACACCAGCGTTTAAACTTACATAAAAGGAGATATATTTATGCATCGATACCTAGGAGCACCTTTCACTCCCTAGTGACCATTTTAAAACCTAGTAAGTCACTTTAAAAAATAAAAAAAATACATTCCATAGGCTGACCAATATTACGTTTATGCGCTCTCCTGTAAAATTTCATTTTAAGTACTTTTTTTTTTTTTCAGGATGCGGAATCATTAAATGACCCCTCCCGCTCTGGGTGGAGCGCAAGGGAGTGTTAGACTCTTACTGACTAAAACCCACCCGTGTTCCTTCCTTAGCCCTTTATGTTCCGGGCCAGCGGTAACCCTTTCGGACAATCCCGCTGACCCGGCAGGCTTCGGCCCTCACGGGCCCCTTCATATGATGCTGACATCTATGTGAGGCGCGCGTGGAACACGTATACGCCGTCCGGCACGGGCTTGGTCCTGATCGGACGGTGAGCTACCCATTACCCTCCGTCCGCAGGCCCGCGCCTACGGTGGCCGGAAGTCGTCACGAGGATCCCGACGCACGGAGCGTCTCCCGCGGCGGCTGGGACGTGAGGCTCTCTCCCTCAGCCATCCCGCCACCTCCTTCGCTAGCATACAGCACACACAGCGGTGGTACATAGCTGCGTCACTAATAAGTAAAGTAGCATTTACCTGAAAACATATACATTATGAGGTTTCCGAATAATATATTTCATTGTAGTTTGTACAATTGACTTTGGCCTGCACTTGATAGAAGGACTCATTCCTTCAATTGTATTTTAGTCACTTGACTCTTTAGTTAAACTGCTACACTTTTTTATTTGTTCCCTGTAGTGGCAATAATAAGATCTTAAAGTCACCTACCTAATTTCTAAGTAATAAAATAAATTAGTTCTTGTTTCCGTTTGGACCATATTTTATTGCGGTAGACCCGTGTCGGCTAACGAGTATGGTTATGTTGAGCAGATGTATTTTTATAAATATACCTACAGTGTTTGAGATAGTTTGTTGTTTCCTTATATTTCGATACCCAACCACCTGGCATCTGGGCTTATGTTAGTTCGCCACTAGAGAGAGAACAAATAAAAAAGTGTAACAGTATTAAGATCATCCACGAACCGACCTAACCTGATCGACGCGTGTGGTTGCTATTACTTAGTCGCCACGAGCCCCATCTAATATGGATAATTGGATTCTCTCGTCTAATTAGTCAAGAAAATAATAACGATTCTCTCATCACAACAACACTAATAAGTACCTACCTACTCCAATTATTCCCCAATCGTAACAAATCAATAAGAAATAACAACTTATTTCGGACATTATAGTCTGTTACCGATGTCGAAACTTTTCGTCGTTGATTTCGTGAATAACTAATTAGTGTGTCTAATTGTGAATCTGTGTCATTGGGCATGCAGCGCACTCACACAGGCTTTCATCTTCATGCACGTGCCTACGGGACGCGTATCTAGAAACTACTCGAATACTGAATAAAACGAGATTAGTGTGGCTAGGTTGAGGTATGTTTTAATTAGGTATTGCAGCTGCTTCTTTGTTAGGAGTGGAATAATATTTAATTTATCGAGCTTTCAAAGAATGCTGATATGAAGTAATTGCGCTCGGTATTTGGCCAATGGCTTGCTGGCTTGCGGAATGGCTTGGCTTGGTTTGCTGCAATTATTCACTATTGCAGCGTCCCGCGGTTTCAACCGCGTAAGTTTCGTTCCCGTGGGAATATGGGGATAAAAAGTATCCTATGTGTTAATCCAGGACATGGTCTATCTATGTACCAATTTTCATCAAAATCTGTTCAACGGCTTACGCGTGATTGAGTAACAAACATCCACCACACACACAAACTTTCACATTTGTAAGTAGTAGGATTTATAATATATAGGTACTCCACAGACTCTGGTCCAGCATTAATCTCCCAACTATTACAGAAAAAGAGTGAATGAATTTTCCAAAACTTATTTCAATGACAGAAAATCCTAACCCATTTCGCATCCATTCCTACACACACTTTGCACATACGCACCCAGTATTTCCACACGCCTGCGTATTATCCTGTGTCTGACATTCAGGTTGTCGCGCAAATTCACTTACCTATGTTCTGCAGCGCCACGTCATATGGACACTGTTAAATTAATTAAAAAGCTTAATGAGTTCTCGCTGTTGTCATGTATTGGAGAATTATTTTTTGATAGCATACAGATGCAGTTAAGCTATTATTTAGGGGTTTTATTTTGTGTGAGGATATCCGCAGGAGAACCAAGGTAACCGACATAGCCCGAAGAATTGCCAAACTTAAGTGGCAGTGGGCAGGGCACATTGCTCGCAGAACAGATGGCCGATAGGGCCGACAGGCTGTGGAGTGGCGACCGCGTACCGGAAGACGTAGCGTTGGAAAGCCTTTTTTTTTTGTTTCCGGGGTGGAAAATCCTCATGGATGTCCGCCGCCCTGGGGCGGGCGGCGGGGTCTGTCAGACTCTTACTTTACTCACTAAACACCACCCCGGTGTTCCATCCCACACCTACGCCGGGGGTCGCGGGAACGTACGATCCTTCCGCAACCCCCGACTGGTGCCTCGTCTGGTCAAGGGAGGGAAGTGAGGTGTTTGACTCCCCCAGCGACGTCTAAGAGGGGCGCGCGAGGAACACTACGCGCCGCCACCTTGCGTCCTGATGTGCTACAATATGTCAAAAATCTTTCATACATTTTCAAGTTTATCGCTAAAGCAAAAGGTTCAAAGTTGATTGGGAAAGTTTGACAGTTTCAGGTAGTGATGTGCTGGCGTCTGTACATAATGTAAACAACCGCTATGAGTACATTACGCGAGCGTCAACCAGTAGAGTTCATTATTGTAATGTTATGCGCTGTTCGAATACAATTGTGAACTCTGCATTGTCAGTCCGCATTTCATTCGATCATCGACCATGACACCACGTTGCATTGCATTATGTACTCAGTATGTTATTGTTTTGCACGTGCTGGTAGCAAATATACAAGGTGGAGTCGACAATACGACATTACACAAATTAAACTGCGTAAATCTGATGACGTTCCCACTCTGCATACAAGAAATCAACCAAATATATCCAACTGGCTTCCGCCCGCGGCTTCGCCCGCGAGGTATGTTGATAAAAACTATTCTATCTCCTTCCCCAGGATGCAACCATCTCACTGCCAAATTTTATCGAAATCCGTTTAGTGGTTTAGGCGTGAAAAGGTAACATACAGACAGATAGACAAACAGACAGACAGATAGAGTTTATAATATTAGTATGGATTGTTTCCCAAAAACCACCATACCATAATCAGTCTATAATGTTCACACTGCTGGGTCACAGGCATCCTCTCAGTGAGATGGAGTGGGCCGTAATCCACCACGCGGGCCCAGTGCAGTTTGGTAGATATCACATGTCTTCAAATTTTTGGTTCTAATACAAGCCGATTTCCTCACGATGTTTTTCTTCACTGTTTTGAGAGGAGTAGGTAATGATGAAATAAATTACATAAAGTAAAGCACCTGTCTGGGCTCAAACCTACGACCTACAACTCGTAAGTCGCACTGGGCGTCGTGGCCCAGTGCAACTTACGCTTTGCAACAACAGCCCAGCCGTACTTAAAAAAAACCGGCTCAAAAATGCGGCATCACTCTATCCGCTCACACTCCACATGCATAAATACACAAAAAATATCACCACGTTAACAAAAGCTTTCGTACTTTATGACGCAGAAAATACTGGCAAACGCAACTGAAACAGAACAGTGGTAATCTATAATTCCCTGTGTAAACGCGTAACGTCAATGGACGATTTAAATAAATCCACTAGTTATCGCTCGAGCGTTCTCTTGCGCTTATTACGTAACTAGCAATTACGACTGCTAAATCGATGAATTTGTAATTGCGTTGCACTTTTGATAACCTTTTCGCGTGCTAGATTAATTGCTATATTTGTAGCTTCTATCTGTATTAATGTTTTTGTTTGTAGGCAATTAATTAAGTTTGATTCAGCTTTTTCCATAAATAAACAGGATTGAAATAGACTTTAGAATTGATCGTAATTGTGTTTACAATGCCGCAATTCAAAACAATTGAGTCGTGTTGTGTAGACAAAAACTTAATAATAACAACAACATGAATTGGTGTAGACACCAATTCACTTTTTTTTGCAAAATCGGTAGCAACTGTTAAGTTTTTTTGTACAATATTAGTGCAGAATAATAAGGGCCTTCTAATTTTTATATCCGCATTTTTTAAATTATTGTACATTAAATTATTATATTTTTTTACATTATATATTATTTCCATTCAATAGCTACTTGCATTGATTGGTAAAATTTACTCCTACTCTCTATTATTTCATAAGTGTCGCTAAAGTTTTTTACGTTTTTATTATGAATGCCTTTGTGTCGCGTGTCGCGTCGCGCCTGTGTCTACGAGCCTTTATAAAAGAAAATCCCGCATAAAATTAACAACTCACCATCACCGCAGCAATTGCGGATCGCAATCGCAAGTTACGTGATGCGTCCCTGGGCGGCGCGACGTCGACGGGGTTACGCGGCGAACGTGTCACTTCAGCACCAGTAATGGAATTCTCATGCTCGCCCCGCTCACGGTTTGCGGCGCTAGTAATACATACTTTAAATTTGCACCGGTATCGCCCGCGAGCGCTCCTACTAGAAACTTTTCACAACTTTAAAGGGATCCAAATGGGCCTTATTTTAAACTTTATCTGTTTATAAACGAGTGATGAAAAATACGTCGTTGCGCCATTTTTGCCGTTTCTTTGCTCTTGTTAGCAGACGCGAAAAACCTGAGGGTGAATTAGGCCGCAGCGGACTTAGCCAGTTGGAACAATCAGCCCTAAGTAAGCAATCTTAGAATTACATTATGAGCTTCCGAGTTGGCGTTTCAAAATTTAATACCTATCATTTTTTGTAGGGAATGTAAAACCAGTTGCTATTAATATTCTATTAGTTTATTTTATAACTTTATTGTTTTTTAATACATAGAACTTTAATGGACTATAATAGCACGTTCCCAAGATTCACAAATCTTTCGGATAGCTTTCTGAAGTTTCTGTCTCTTAATCTGAATATATGTAAGTAACGAAGATAGAATGGAGACAAGAAATTTTCCAAAAAGACTCCTTTTTTATTTTATTTTTTTTGTGTTAGAAACAGACTCTTTTCATACTTAAAACAAACAAACTCTACAGCTTTATTATTAGTATAAGAAGATATAATATTCTCATGCCACGAAACATATAAGCTCTTCTATTTTTAGTCAGAACCAGAGCGTTCGATTATAAATAATAGTTAGATTCTAAATGGGATTGTGGAGATGAGCCTTTAAATGATAAATTATGCTTTCACACTGCGATAGTACAGACACAATGTAGGTACCTACTGACGTAGACCCGTATTAATGCCAAATGATGGTTTAAGGTTTCACTGTCATTTTGTCTATGGATATCGCAAATACAAGTTAAAACAGAGATAGACAGATAGATAAGCCATTTATTTGGTGCACGCAAAAGTACAACACACAAATGCACAGTTAAAAATAGCACAACTCACAAATGCACAATTAAACGATAACACATCAGGTACAGACGCCAGCACATCAAGCTACTACAATCTGTCAAATTTATTTAATACATTTTCAACTTTATCACTAAAGCCTAAGGTTCAAAGTTGATTGGAAAAATTTGACAGTTTCGGGTAGCTTGATGTGCTGGCATGGTCTGTACATGATTATGAAGAAAATACAAGGTGCCAATTTACAAAAATAAAACTTATTTTAAAGAAATAAAGTGACACTATGACTAATATAAATATACTTACACACATTAAACCAAAAGAGATAGATTGATAAACCGTTTACCAACACACCAAAGCACAATTTAAACGATAGCAAATTAGGTTCATGAATATACCCATGAAAAGTCGTGAAAAGGTAACATACAGACAGTCAGACAGAGTTACTTTCGAATTTATAATATTAGTATGGATACTAAGATTCGTTAATGATAACGATGCAAAAGCTCATAAATATACATGTTTATAATGCTTAAAGATTTACATGAAAATGATCCCATAATCTAAAAATTCTCTATTTATACCAGTCAAAACCTGTTACTCGAATTGTAAACCGCCAATACCCATGCATGTGAACCGAAAAAACATCTTCCCAAATAATCCCATTAATTAGCTAAAGACGTTTCAGATAGAAGTGGAAATTTTAAAATGTAACAACATTTTCTGCTGCAGCTGGAATGTTTGCGGCTGATTGGATTTGTTTCGTTTTCCATTCAGAAGCTCCTGAGTTCCAATGGCGGGCGAATACTCGTTTTCAGTGAAACACTACGGTTAACCATTGACTGCGAGCGTTTCACAATATGCAGCTCTTTTTATTCCCTTCCTTTTATTTGTTTCTTTTAAGCACTCATTTATTTAGGGGCGAACTGGATCCCACTTTTTTTATTCGCGTAGTAATTAATTTTTATCTTTTCTCAATTTGCGTAAATAATTTTGTTGGTAAATGAACAGAGGGGGCTGATTATGTTTACGTTTAGTAATTTATTGCTGGGGGGTAATAAACGTTCAGTTGTTGAACTGGGCAACTAATTCCCTGCAGATAAAAAGGAATGATATATACCCTGTTTAATTACCGAGCCGTTGGCGCAACAGGGGAGAGCCGTAAAAATTTGTACCCTATTAGTTGTGGCGTGACCCATTTTGAGGAAATGCATTATTTCATTGGGACTACAATTATCTTATTGTGTCACTGTTTCATTAGAACGAGACGTTAAGTATATCGATTGCTGCCTCGTTAGTCCAGTGGTTCCAAGCGCTTCTGCTGAGTATGAGGTGAAAAGTGTAATTGGGTTTTTCCATTCATAATTTCTCAGTTGCAGCCTGGAGTCTCGCTCCCTCGACTTAAACTCGACTTAAACATAACTGCCGAAATGTGTGTGTGCTAAAGATACACCTCTGCCTAACCCTTTGGTGACTACAGGCGTCATGCTATGTTATGTTAATATACTATCGATACATACCTATATTTGTTTACTACATAACTTTTTGTCACAAAATTTTGAAACGAAACAGTATTCCTTCATCGATAAACCAGTCAGCCGTTTGGGATCTTAAATCTATCAAAAAGAGAACATTCCAATCCACATAATCAAAGACAGATGACAATTAAATTAAAAACACACATAAGTAGCCATGTAACACATAAAAGAGATAATTTTATCCCACATCAGTGTCCATCCAAAAAAATCGTATCTAAGCATTTCAATTAAATCTTGAAAGGTTTCTTTAGGAATGCCTCTCTTTAAGACAAAGGAGTTACAAAAGCCGTTTCAGGTAATTAATCCCTGTGGAATTCTTTCAGCAGCAGCCAGTCAAGGAAAATAATCACAATTCACTATACTTACTTTGACAAAAGATTAAACATTTCTCTTCTCGTTAAGGAATTGCGTAATATTAATTACTTGTCTTTGTTATTATTTATTTTTAGGTTATTTTATTTCGTAAATGCTTTCTGGTTGATTGATTTTTTTGTATTTTGTGTTTGAGTAGTTTTTTTCATTGCTTTTAAGTAATTTTTACGTAACTCCACACTAATTAAACAAATTTTAACATACAGACACTTACAATATCAACACAACTGACACAATGCACACATTATTTACACTTAATTTATTCGTAATTTTAATTACTTACTATTGTATAGATTAAAGTTTTTCTAACTATACAGACCCCTGTGCTGCTGGGGAGTTTGTTACGCCATTTCTTCTTCCCAGCGAAAGAATTAGGAAGTGGTGAAGGGCGGGCGTTTTCAATGACTGTTTTATGTAATTTTGACGCAAGTTTGAGTAAATGACTTTAGATTTTGATTGACTTTTAACCATAATTGTAAGTTTTAATTTTTTTCCTTCTAATATAACATTGTTAATGGAACGCAAGAGCCTGGATCTCACAAGGTCCAGTTGAAAACCAGCGTCAGGCACCAGTTGCCTGGCATTTTTGCTGAACTGTGCCTTTTTGGCGCAGCCGCGAGGCACACTTTCCTGCTAATTTCTTACATCGGATTTTGCACTTTTTATTTTTATCTTAGTTTTTATCTGATGTACGACTATTATCTAACTACCTGGTGTATTGTGTGTCTCTTAGTCTGTGCTAAATAAATGTATTTTCTTTCTTTCTTTCACAATATAGGGAATCCTAGTGTGAGGTATAGGAATTCAATCCACTTGAATGTAAACTTAGCGAAATAAATTTATTGTTATTAGGTATTATAATTTAGCAATTTAAACAATATAACTAAGGTTTATCAGACCCATTGCAAGACCCATGGGTAGGTAGAATGCCACAGAAACCTTGTGAGGGAAGAGAGAGTGCACCTGTCTGCGGACACAAAAAATCGATGAGAGAAGGTATTTAATCCCATCGATGAGAGTAGGTATTTAATCCCATGTACCCGGCGATAAATATTGCACATCGACCTTTTTACACAAAACCATTTTATACAAAGAATAAAAATAATTATCAAAAGAAGCAAATCATAATTGGTTTAATCATAGTTTGTATTTCGTGCGACAGAGATAACGCTCTACGAAGCCGAAATTAGCCGATTGTCTCTTTCCAAAGGTCGATGTGCAATATTTATCGCCGGGTACTGTACTTCAGTAAATTGTGTAATGAATACTCCTGTTTTGGACTGGAAGCCAGGATAGCAGTAATGGCACACGATCGTACTTCTGCGAACACAAGATAATGCAAAATGTCTGTCATGTTAGTTAATTTATACTCATGCAAATTGTTCCGGACACTGTCAGTCATCATTATCATCTGCCTAGCCTTTTCCCAGCTATGTTGGGGTCGGCTTCCAGTCTAACCGGATGCAGCGGAATACCACCATTTTACATAGAGCGAATGCCTATCTGACCTCCACAACCCAATTACTAGGTAATACGATACTCCGGACACTGTCAGTATTACCAAGAATTTAGTTTATTCATGCCAGCGAAAAGATATGTTCTCGTAAAAAAAGCTTATTAAATTTCTATGACTGATTCAAAGATTTAATCAATGTATGGTGTATATTTTTTTGGCTAGCATTGCAAACAAATTTTTTTTAACTTTAACAAATATTTAATTAATATACCATGTACGTACCAAATCATTACACTGCAAAGGTCAAAATAAGGTCAAAATATTGGGTGCTCAATTAAATCGTTCAGACGCAAATAGTTACTTTCCCGTGAAGAAGCTTTTTACCAACGTCGAAAAACACTGGTATTGAAAATAACCAAATCATGCTCACAAGACAGTTTATTTAAACTTCTGGTCGCACTGATTAGAAACGAATTCTGGGCAAATTCACCTAAACATCATTTTACACAGATGAAAAGTAGCGAGACATTTGATTAATATGTCAAAATGATTCCTATAGAACTTCCTCATTCTTGTATCACATAAAGTTGTATTAGAAAAATCAAGTGGGGCTTACGTCGAAAGTAGTGAAAAGTTCGCTGGGAGCGGACGATACCCCGCCTGTGCAAATTTAAACAGACAAGCACGGTAGCGGTCCGGCCGAGCACGAGAATTCCATTTACCTGACCGAAACGTCTAGGTCTTAGCGTTTAAACACTGTAGTCACAAAACAAAGGTTAAATTTTTCTTCCTTTAAGCCTTAGTAAGACCAAGACGGTATGTGGGTATAAAGTTCTATCATGGCTTCTGTAATTTTCATTGGAATTAAGGTGACAACGTCATAATAGACAACGATTATATAAATTAGGTAAACATCGGAATACAAGACTTTAGAAGACTCCAGCCTTTGGTAATAGTATCTTTCTTTCCCTAGGCTGCATGCCCAGCCATAAGCCTCTATTTCAATTACCCTGTCTACGTGTTTATTTAAAAAATGGTAGAACTCCTTATGAGTTATTGAATTTAAGTTACTTGGTGATCTGAAAAAGCTTCTTATCTGAGGCAGCTCTTTGTGCTAAACTGCACGTTGCGTAGACATACTTCCATACAGCTGGATCTAAATCGCTTAAAAAAACGTAGGACTACAGATGTATGTCCAATAGAGAGGCACAGAACGAAACTTGCGGAACGACATTTTAGAATCCTTGGTAGTCGTATATACAACTTTGTTAACAAACAATGTAACATCTATACATTAAATAAATTTGATTGCAAAGCAAAGGTCTGTGAATGGATCATAACCCTGAGCTATGATGAGGTTGAAAGGATCCTCAATGCGTAGCTTTGCCGCACACCTACTTTCACCCATACAATACACCGTCCGATATATCATCAAATACACCTTTCCAACACATCATAACACTACACTACACAACTCAATTCAACACAACACTATACACAACACTACTTAACACAACACTATTACGATACAATACATAAAATAACCCTATACAGATGGTTTTTTTCTTTTTTCTCCTTGATTAGTTATTTTGTTTTTGTATAAGAAAGTTTAAATTATATTAAGTATATTTTTATTTTTCGGTCTATAGATCCCTCACTATGAATCTCCGAACTTATATTTGTCTTCCTGGTATTAATTTGAGAGCCCTGACACCCATAACACAAGTTCAATCTTAGCTTGGGTGTCAGAGTTTTATAACTCTGTATAAACCTACAATTTATAAGACTTTATAAGGGTATGATAAGTCAAGTGGTAATGTAAATTGTTAAACTGGAAAATAAAGATTATTATTATTATTATAGTTTTAAACTTCTACACAAGTACCCGTGGATTCTTCTGATTTTAATAAGAACTAAGTCCAGTAGGCCGCACGTTACAAAACCAGCATACGAGTAATCTGACCTTTTATTCTATTAAAACTCCGTACCTACTACACTAAGCCTGCTCAAGATTAAAGTGTAATGGGAAGATTTACACAAGGTTGATTTTCGCCGTGCGGCTGGTCGCTTACCAAATCTGCTCACAAGCCGAATCGCAACCCCATTTACACAGGTCGATAAAAATCGCAGGTGACTAGTTCATTTAGCATCAAAATATGCGTGGTGTGCTTAAATATGCGGCGAGCGATTGCCTGCGACAAAGAATTAAACGGTCGGTTTTAGTCACCCGCCTCATGCGACTTGTCACCGAACGACAAAAGTCGAAATCTACTCTACTTTGCCATTTAGACGTGCAGCTATAATCACCTGTAAAGCTCGCAGTACCACTGAATTGCGGCTTACTGTACTTTGATAGAGGCATAGCGTGTCAAAAAACAAAATCAAATGTCAAGACGAAAACATCAAAAGCGAGTACTCTCAAACACATTATCCAAAAAGAGTTTACAATCCTAATATGGTACGGAACAACAGTACATTCGGCACACAACCTCCATTGGGCTATAACTTCCCAAGTATTTTACGTCAGCACTAACATCGAGTAATACCAACTGTTTTCACGTCGCCACTCAGTAGATACCTTTTAAACCAGAAAATGGATGGTACAGAGAAGTTATAAAAAGAAATACGACATTCCTCCGTCTCTGTTTATTACTGTACATTAGTTATACAGCTTCCGTAGTGTCGTCTCGGCATGAAATGGAACTAATGAGATTTTGATGTTTTTTTGACTATGCTTTTATTTTGCTTGGGAACGTTAAGATGTTGTTCGAGGCCACGTGAGGACACTAGTTGCGAATTTAAGTTGAAAAGATAGTGGACTTTGTTTGAGAATGATTGATAGTTTTTCTCGCTTTGATGGCACTTAGGAGGACGTGGACATTTTGACTTACAAAAATGGACCGGGATTTAAAGAGCAACACGAAAAGTTTGTTATTAGGTAGGTACCTACGTAACGGTAGTCCTACAGATCGAATTTTGACCATGGTTACCAATGTCAGTGGAGACCTGAGGGCCTAAATAGGCCACTTTGGCAGAATCATAAAAAGATAACATTATGAATCATAATGGACAGTTAACTGTTGGTTATTCGTATCATATCCCATTGGTGAAGGATTTTTCAGTAATTTTTTTTTTGTCTGTGCTTAAATACCAATCAATCCAATCCGAATCTCTTTGATTACACCTACGTAGTGCAGCGAAAAAAAGATAAACACGGACTGTCTTCGCCATATTATAATTAATAATGTTATCCATTTATGATTCTACCAAAGTGGCCTTTTTAGGCCCCTGGCCCTTGACGAGGGAGATATTATAGTGCACAAGTGTGTCTGCAGAGACACAGATGCAACAATGACTATTACATATCAAATTACAATCTATGTATATCTTCTAAATAGACTAATAATAAATAATAAAGCTGAGAGTTTGATTTTTATTTGTTGGTTTTTTTGAACGTGCTAATCTCGAGAACTACCAGTCAGATTTGAAAAAAATATTTTTGGTTGTTTCTTTGAACGTGCTAATCTCTGAAACTACCAGTCGGATATGAAAAAGGATTTTTATGTTTGATAGCCCAATTCTTAAGAAAGGCTATTAAATACGCTAAGCAGGCGATGCGTTGCGACAGGCTGGGTCGGAAGAACAAGAAATTTTCACGGACGAAGTCGCGGGCAGTAGCTAGTTTTTCATAAAATAGTTACCTACTGAACTATTATACGACATCGAACATCGATTAATAGTTTAGTAACTCAGTAAAATCAAAGAAAGGGGCCATAATAGCTATCATGAATGAATTCCGAGGCTACGCTTGCTAATTGCCGAGTTTCAATTGACTTTGGACTCACAGACTTTCTTAATAGGTATTTTCACTGATATTTCCGCAGTTTCTGTTCGTTTATGTTTTCATGATATTAATCGTTGAGCTCCTTAAGTTTTGACTTGAGCTGCATGGATCACTGACAAATGCGTGCACTGGATGAACAGGTTCACTCAATCTGTGTGGTTCTTTCCTCAAAAGACCATTTCCGACACCAATCTACATAATCTGACCAAGATTATGTCTGGACTTTAAAAGATACTGTGTCCTTTGAGTTTGTTTCGGTATTTCTTTTCAGGGTAGTCATATAGGAAACGCCGATCTCATGTAGTTTTTAAAATATGAATGACGTGTCAAAGTGTTTGTACAATCCTGCCTACAGAAATAAAATCATTTATCATTTATGAATGACAGAGAGGACGCTCTACAAAGCGGAACTTTTTGTAAAATTCTAAGTGCCGTTATTAACGGATATTTAACTACGGTTTGAGGGGTCCGAAGCTAAATAATAACAGCCGCAAAGGTCGATCGATCAGGTTAAGCTACGCTTGCCGTGGTTGGTCCCGGCTGTCATTCGTGGATCTTTGACAGTCGTTACGGGTAGTCAAAAGCCCGAAAGTCTGACAACCTGTCTAACCAAGGGGTATCGTATTGCCCAGTAACTAAGTTGTGGAGATCAGATAGGCAGTCGCTCTATGTAAAATACTGGTATTCAGCTGGATCCGGTTAGACTGGAAGCCTACCACAACATAGTTGGGAATAGGCTAGACAGATGATAACTTAAGTTGATGAGCGGTGGCCACCACGTGACGGCCGCAGTGAATGCCGTCATGAAAATGGTGGCAACGAGCTTTAACTTTACGGTGTCAAAAACGCTTTTTTACGAAAGTAGGTTTATGTGTTTTCCTAGAGAAGGAAAACACACCTATTAACTTACATTAAAAACGTTTCAGTGACGTCATTCGTCGGTAAATTGCGGACGCTATGGGGCGGACACCGCAGTCTTAGGAAACCCACGCTGAAGGCTGCCTGTCCACAGGAGCGGAGAAACGGAGAAATATTAACCAATAGAATTGTACAAAATCGCCGCTCCTCTTCTGTCCAATTTTCCTATTGGTTAATATTCCTCCGTTTCTCCGCTCCGGTGGACAGGTAGCCTTACTGTACAAAATAGTTTGTTTTTTAAACGTTCGTCGCAAAGATTACGTCAATCTTAATCATAACCATCTAGTTTACCAGTAATAAGTTAATATCCTGATCCGTTTTCCTCTAATTTAATACTACAGGCTCATTAATCACTCATCATTATGTGAATGAAAGATGATCGCAGCGTTTTACTTTCTTGCTCCAAGTTGGGGCGCGTATTAATAAATTTATGTAACATCTTATGAATTTATGGAGAGATTATAATTATGAATTAAGATGTAGGCTACAGCTTACAACCTATCTATTTTATAATAATCTCAACGTGAAAACTTAGGTGAAGTGAGTTGTCAATAATACCAATCTCTAGCATCAGGAAGAATGACAGCTCACTTCAAGCTCACTTCACTCAAGTTTTCACGGAAAGATTTGTACAGAACAGATGTACAGGAATATTTAAAAAGGTAAATATTATGAGCTGTCCCTTTGTTCTGATGGCTAACAACGACCGTACGGTAGGTATGTAAAGTCACGGAAATAATAGTTAAGCAATTGGCTACAAACCTAAATTATCCGTTTATTCAGATCACAACTGTTATGTTTGACAGTTGTATGAAATGGTTATATAACACGGCAATTTTACGTAGGATGTTCTTAACAACTACTTTCCCTAACTTATATACTGTATGTCTTTTGTTGACTACCAGAAGAATGTGACAGCTCGCAGCAATATTTAACAAAAAAAACAATATTTGTGTAGTCTAAATCCTAATTCATAAATTAAACCTCTCCATCAATTCATAAGCTGATGTTTCAAATCTAAAGCTTAGCTTGGGTTACCAGCCAGAAATCGTAGCCGATTGTTTTTTTTATACCTACACAATTCTCAGAACAGCCCTAATCTAAGCAACATGAACGGTACCCACAATTTTACACGGAAAAACTAAAAAAAGTGATAAGATATACTTAATTCTTATCACTTTCTCGGGTAAAATGAATGAAGCTCGTAAATATATAATTTCCTCTTAGTTGCCGCAGAAACGAGCGATTCTATTGATTCACATCGAATCACTGATTGCGTTATCTAGCACAATGGTGTTACACATTATTAACATACAGGTCATTGACCTGGAAAGTAGCGCATTATCGAACTCCTGGAAGCACTACTAGGTAGATACACAGGGTTATTCCCTGAGTACCCCGATCCCCGAGGCCTCCGTCGGAGAACTGGAGAACCCCGAATACGATAAATAGATAAGTAAATGAGTCTATTTCATAAACCAGTGAATGCAACCTCCTTTGTTTTGGGAACAGTTTTCAGTTTGTTTCTCTTATTTAACAATGAACGAAAGGATTTTCTGTGACACAATACTTCTGTCAGTTTCAGCAGTTTTTATGAAAACAGTCTCATAAATGGTTGTACATGTTCATCATCTGTTATACTTTTGTTCATTATCTATTAAATTAGCATTAGCAGTCGTCATAATCATTATCCATGTGGGTTATAATCTAATAAGATACTTGCATTAATTAATTGTAGTAGACAACCTTTCCTACTTTTTCTACAAAAGGTGACCATCACTAAGCGATGATCTCTGGGTGGGTCAACACCAAAAGTGCAATTCCCATATTTTTCAGAACGATCACTTTCTAATCAAGCAACCACTGAAAATCAGCGCTCTGCTGTGGGTATCATGCTGTATCATGCACTAGCTTCTGCCCGCGGCTTCGTCTGCGTAAAATTTCACCGTCCCCCATTCATTTTTTTTTCATTCCATTCATTTTTTTCTCTTAGGGGTGGAATTTCGAAAAACTCTTTTTTAGAGGATAGATACTTACTCTTCACAAAGAACACACCCTCAAAAATGTATGTTTCCAGGACCAGCGGTTTAGGCTGTGCGTTGATATCTCGGTCCGTCAGGATTTTGAATTCTATATATATAGATACCACAGTATCATGCTGAGTGGAAGCATTCTTGTCTCAGTCATGACGTGCAGCTGTCGACTATTTCAGTTTTGTGCTCATAATCTATAATTACGAGCACAAAACAGAAATAATCGAACATCTATTATGTTTTCATTATTCGACTTAATTATCTTTTGTATGAACGTGTTTCTGTGACAACTAAACCTATTTATCTTTCTTCTTTCTAATCTCAATCTCGATCTGTCGAAAAAACCTCTAATTTACCAACTCATTTGACAGGTTTTTGACATTAATCGTCGCTGAAATGAGATTGCGACTTTGAATGAACTTTGATGAATTTTATGATGCCCTTTGATTATTTTCCCTCCTTTTTATTTACTTGTACATATTATTATTATTATTTTAATATTGTTAGCTTTTAAAATTCAGTTTGCATTTTAAATTAAATGATTGCGACTTGAATTTAAATGTTTTTAATAAATTGCCTTCTGATGGGTGATGTTCGCACCACCACTAGACAAAACAAAAACTGATGTTTCTGTGACTTTAAACAATGCTTGGTAACAAAACATTTTGTTAATTACAAAGATGAGATGCAATAATTGCTCACTATGTGTACGTATAGGTACTTTTATGAAAAACAGAGCACGACACGGCAGGTAATTAATTTCCAACTTGCATATAATATGGCAATTTATATTCAGTTAACACTACGTATTTTGTTTTACGTTCGTCCAACATCGCCCTGTGTGCGAAAGCTTTATAAATTATTTAGAACTCTCAATGAAATTATTAAAATGCTGCACAGTGCTCCAAAATATGCTAGTTTAATACCCACGTGTCAACGTCCCGAACTAATATGCTTTTTAATCAAAAAGTAAATTTTTGTTGTGTGTTATTTTCATTGTCTTTAAAGTTTGTGCACTGTTATGAAAACTGAGGGTTATTTGCTTTAGGTTATTGCAGTCTTAAAAGTCTCTCCTGGTAGGAATGTCAATTAATCTCGGACTTGTGGCAAAATGTTTCTTACCCTTATGAACACCAACTAAGATTTAGTTATTTTGTCGGTAGGCAGGTTGCTCATTAAAGACATAGATATAGGTAAGAGCTAGTTATTTGTCCGACAGACCTTGAATTTAAGAATGAAATAATTAGCCAATTAGTGTTTGCCGCATGTCAGATGACAATTGGGCTAAGGGAACCACCGATTGGGTCCCACTAACCGTACGACGCCATCGCGGTAAGCCAAGACGAAGATGGCGGAACGAGCTTGACTCCTAAGTATCCCGTAAGGATTGACCGGCACTCGCAAAAGACAGAACTGTGTGGAAAGGGAGAGGGAGGCATTTGCCCTGCAGGGGGTTATTACAGGCTAGTTAGATCAGTTTAGCCAATTAGAGCAGCAAAATGAACAATCCATACTAATTTTATAAATTCGTAAGTAACTCTGTCTGCCTGTAGTTACCTTTTCACGCCTAAACACTGAACGGGTTTCGATTAAAATTTGGCTGAGAGATCGATTGCATCCCGGGGAAGGTCATAGGATAGTTTTTACCGACATATCTCGCGGGCGAAGCCGCGGGCGGAAGCTAGTCATTTATGAACTAATCGCCTTTACGTTTTCACAATTTTAAAAGGTTTTTTTACTACTTATTTACTCCTTCTACTTCTAAAATAAACAAAGGATACAACAGTATTCAAATATTTTAATTAAAGAGAAACAAGTTTACCTAAGGAAAAGCTCACATAATTGTGCATGCAGGTAGTTTTGTACAACAACCGTTTGTAACAACACTCAAAAGCAAGCAGAATATGATACAATTACCTTCCAACTTGCATTTTCCTACTGTTTGTATAATAATGATGTTGCGGGTAATTTGCAGCTTTCGTTTTATTGCAATAAAACTGGCTCTTCAGTGCGGCGCGGCGTTCAGTAAGATTTATTTTGTAACTTTGATGTGCAACAAACACAAATCTCGCATAGACAACCAAATACCACTACTTACTACTTACCTACTGAGTATCCCAACCACTTGAGATGTTAGGTCCGGCAAGATAAATAATATATCTCGCTCTCAATGAAAAAGGCCATTTTTGACCTGTAGGCAGGGACTTAAAAACACCTTTATAAAGGTTACAGAATTATAAGTGTTACATATTGAATTGATAACAGAATCAAATATGTAAGTAACCCTTTTAAATGTGTTTTTCAATGTGTTAATCCAAAACACCTTTAAATTTAGTGTAACAGTAATAGATCTGTAACCGATATAAAAGTGTTAACAGTGTTAATAAGTGTAGCCGGTAAACGCGGCGTTGCCAAAATAGCCGCAATCCCGACTGAATTGAGGCCATTTTGTCATCGTCGTACCGTGCAATTATACCTTCAAATGCTTATTTCTGTTACACATATTAACACTTATTAATACAAACATAAAAGGTTACACTTTGATTCTGTAACATTATTGTATCTGTTACATTTAGAAGTATTTTTCTTTTAAATCAGTTTTTAAAAAACAGTACTAAAAACCTCTTACAGTTTGAGTCCCTGCTTGTAGGTAATTTGGTGAAACTATTTGTAAATATTTGGGATTAATCAGTTTCCTAAAGTGTCAGCCACATAATGGTGGCTGTTTAATAAAAACTAGAACGTTTATAAAAAAATATTTTTAAAACATTCTTCTACATACCATAACATAACATCACGCCGGCAATCTCCAAAGGGTTAGGCAGGGTATACCCATAGTACACCCAGTTCATCCATTTCACCAGTTATGTTGAAGACCTAATTATAACTTAACTAACGAGAAACATGGCCGAAACACATCCTTTATTGACCTGAAAGCCACTCAAATAAATCCACAGTTTTCTATACGATTCATCTGTCTACACCTAACCTAAATCTGTATGAGCGTGCTCTAGAGCATTGTAGACGGAGAAACAATATACCCGCTGTTTACAAACCGCCGGCTTATTTCGTGTGATCCGCCCTCTGTCTAACACAATACTTCACTGTGGAAACAGTGACGTCAGCTGCAGGGGTGCGCTCTACATGGCTACATGTGTTATTTTGAATATGGTAGATATTACTGTCTTTTTACTAAAGAAATCGAAGGAAAGAAAAGATAGCTAAGGACCATGGAGTTTTTTGCCCGTTCTTCTCCATAGGAAACTTCCTACTATGCTTGGACGTTTGCTTCCTACTACGGAATAGGCAACTAGCTTCATCTTTCCGACTAAAATAAGATTTTTTTTTCTCTCCAAATCAAATCAAGTCTTTTGACTTTCGAATTGTTTCAGATAGAGTTTGATACATAGGCCATCTTCCCATGGTAGGCAAAAACTACAGAACGCTACCTGCTTACGGACCGTGGCAGGTGGCGTTCACACATATACATACATACTACTTTTGTTTCGTTTACGTTCAGACTCTAAAAAAAATGTAACAGTCGCATGTCACAGTGTTACAAATGTCAATTTACAAAATCAACACAAATCTTTCAAGTTTAGTACATTCCTTTGAAGAGCCATCACTTTTGTCTCATATCGATTCACAAATTGATGAAGGAGCAGTGGCGAACAACTCGATTTCTACCGGCTTCCCTTTGAAAAATGGCACAGTCAGTATTCTATAGACAAATAATATACTCGTAATCATATTCAAGATATCTACTCCGGCTTACCTCTTACAAAAATTTACCCTTCTCTACTGGAAGGCAGGCATCATTAACAAGACAGATACCTACTCAAAGCTTGATATAGGATGTTCAATAAACAGAAGACGGCTTACTCACTCGGACAAAATAATTAAACAACTAAATAAATAAAGAAACGAATTTTTAGCGAAGAAGTGGCAACTTATTAAAACCAGTATTTTAATAATAGCAAACGGTGTAATATGGCAATAAAGAACGAAATACATAAAATTGTGGGCGTAAGCGTAATCCCTGTATCTTGGCTGAAAATAGGAAAAGAACCCTCCTGATTCACGCGAAGCTGGGAATGAATTTATTTAGCCACGGCAAAATTAAACACAAATATATTCATAATGCACTCTGAATGTAAGCGGGTTTCGCTGTTCCTGAAATTTATAAGTCGGTATTTTTTGTGGGAGCTGTGCATGATCGCGCTACTCGTGCAAAAAGTAGTTTGGAAGCGACGATTGAGTTGTTCGTTTGATAGAGCGTCAGTTAATACAGTACCCGGCGATAAATATTGCACATCGACCTTTGGAAAGAGACAATCGACTAATTTCGGCTCCGTAGAGCGTTATCTTTGTCGCACGAAATACAAACAGTCCGGTATCTATTAGGAGCTGTTAAAACAATTATAATTGGCTTCTTTTGATAATTATTTTTATTCTTTGTATAAAATACGCCAATTTCCAAAGGTCGATGTGCAATATTTATCGCCGGGTACTGTAAACGCATGTTAAATGAGAAAAAAAGCGATTTGGCCTCCCATTGTATGTTTTGTAGTGTTAAATATATTTTTTGCTATGTATTTTCTAGTTTACAATAGAGAATACCTACAAGCGGGGTGAATAGGGATGCAGGGGTGAATCAGGACGGAACTTTAATATGGATTTTAACGTTAAAATAATACAGGTAATAGTTTGTTGTCAAAAAGTCACTCAATCGTTAATTTTATTATAATTCAAAACAGAGTCCTTTTTGGTAACAAACTATATTTATTTATTAAACTTTATTAATAAATAAATATAGTTTGTTACCAAAAAGGACTCTGTTTTTACTGAATTATAATAAAATTAACGATTGAGTGACTTTTTGACAACAAAATATTACCTGTATTATTTTAACGCACAAGTAAAAAAAACTGTACAAAGGCGGACTTAATGCCTTGGGCATTTTCTACCAGTCTACCTTAGGGTGATGCAGAAACAACATTCAGTAGCAGTGGCATATTAAACTACATTGGCATTAAACAAATTATGTTTCGGCCTGATTCGCCCCTGCATCCTTTTTCCCCTCGTTTGACGGTATATAAATAGATAATAAATAAATGGTACTGGTAATTTATTTATTAGAGCCAATTTTAAGGGTAATTTTTGTTTTAGGGTTAGCATTTTAGCTGTATTATGTAACTTAATAAAGCCGTTCTAACATTGATAGCACTACTTACCGTTCTAGATGAGGAAGTGAAGAACAAAACCTCACTATTCCATGAAAAAAAAAGTATTTTTAGTCTATGTGCAAAAAAATGTTTAAGTGATTAAGGCAAATAATTAAAACCTTATCAAAAACGCTTCTTTTCTTATATATTTTTTTCCAAAACCACACTTTTCCAAAAATGTTTAGTCAAAACCTCACATTTCCAAATTTCATTTCAAAATATTCGCTAAGATTCTTATCATTTTTTCAGCTATTTGGTACATCAGATTGACTGAAAACTAGTTTAAATGACACAACTTAAATAAAATGCAGATGTTGTAGTCAGTTAATTATTTACATTTTACTGTTTTCTCCAAAATTAGAAAAAGTGGAAATGTGAGGATTTGTTCTTCACTTCCTTAGGTAATATACAAAGGTCAAAATACAGATTTTCAGCTGAACCTGCTTTGCCTAGATATCGAATTGTAAAAAGCCCGTTGTGCCTAGATGGCGAGAATTTGAGCGTCTCGTGTATCTAAAGTTGTTATAGCATAAAGGCTCCTTCAAACAGGCGCGACACGCGACAAAATCGCGCGCGATACAAAGACACCGCAAGTCGCGCAACGAGTGGTGCCTTTGTGTCGCGCGGAATTATATCGCGTGTCGTGCCTGTTTGTAGGAGCCTTAAAACTGTATCAAAAAATAATCCAAAATCCATACTAATATTATGAATTCGAAAGTAACTCTGTCTGTCTGTCTGTCTGCATGTTACCTTTTCACACCTAAACCACTGAACAGATTTCAATTAAATTTGCCAGAGAGATGGATTGCATTCCGGGGAAGGACATAGGATAGATTTATCGACATACCTCGCGGGCGAAGCCGCGGGAGGAAGCTAATTAAAAATATTTCCGTATAATCGTACTTTGACGTTGCAACAATATCTGTAGTAATCTCAAGGATTAGTACTATGATATTGTAATAGTAGATAGCTAACCTACTGTAATCTATTTTATTAATAATAATAAAACAGATTACAGTAGATACTATTTTGTTATGGTATCTCTAGATAGGACGTGTTATTGTTTCTACTACTCGTAATGGAGGATGTTTGTATCACTTCAAAGTTTATTGATGTTTACTAATTAGTTACTTTAATTGAAAATGTATTTATATATAGATACTATATTGTACCTACACCACACAAAAATACATAACAAAAAAAAATTGATCGAATACTAAAATACCTATACAAAGGGCGGCTTTCTGCGATCTGTTCAAGGCAACCCAGGAACGGAGAATTCGAAATTGTATAGGTAATGTCTTTTTGTAATGAAATGCAATTACAAACTGTTGATCTATTCTATAAAAATCTTACCGTGAAAACTTAGGTGAGGTGAGCTTAAGGTGAGCTGTCAATTCCTAGCATTAGATCGAATGACAGCTCGCTTCAAGGTAACTTCTATGTGCATTTTTATTTTCGACAAGAACCAAAAAGACATTACTAAAATTATTCGAAGCCTCCATTCCTGCTTAAACTTTCAATTAAAATTAAAGTAACCATCAATGAACGGCAGATTTGGAGGCGTTAGTCTTTGGTAGTTAATAATATTTTCATCCAAAAAAAAAATAATGAAATAAAGGAGTACACATGATTGTATAGTTTCTTAAGTGCTAATTTGAGTTTACTGTCACTCTCAAACAAAAATCGTCTCTGAATAAAAAATCGCTCATAGACGGGCTCTTCAATGATCGTAGTTTTTGAAAATTTGGTAACAATAAAGCTATGTCTACCGTTGTGGAGCAGTGGTAACGGCCCCGACTTACGAGTTGGTTCGAACCGAGCCAGGCGCTTGACTTAGTGTAATTTAGTTCATCAACATCGCTCTCAAAAACGGTGAAGGAAAACATCGCGAGGAAATCGGCATGTCTTAGGACCATATTTCGAAGACATGTGACATCTAAGTACCTGCACTGGGCCTGCGTTTACGGCTCATTTATTTATTTATTTAATACTTCAAGAACATAAATGTACAGAGGCGGACTCACGGACCCATTCCCTCTCACAGAGAGAAGACTCGTGTCCTAGCAGTGGAAACTATATAGGCTCATTATGTTACCGCAAGGACTGCAACACATTTCTGAACTATTTTTTCGAAAATTTACATTAGAGTGTAGGTGTAGATATACTCGTATGTAGTTAGCTGCAGAATCCAAATTTCTTAGAATATTTCACATAACATTCACAGAAAACGACTTCATAAAAGCCTTCTGATATAAAAACATATTTTCACCAAATTCTTTGTAAGAGATCGAGGTGTTTACAAGACAAATCTGTTCATCTCGTATGCGTGTCGGTGACCGTCTGGCTGCGACGCGCCACGACATAAGTACGCACTGTGCGGCCATCTGCATTATACATGAGGTATTTTGAAAGAGATGATGAGATGTTTAGCTATTGAGCTATGTTTGAGGGATTTTTGTAAGATTCGTTACACTTAAGAAAGAAAGAAGAAAGAAAATACGTTTATTTGCGGCAAACATGACGCATAAAAATAAAAAACAAAAACATAGAAAAACAAAATAACAATTTGGTAGAAAGTATTACGTTACGTCTACGCAAAACGGCCATCGCTCAGCATTATGCTAAGACCCTATACGAGACAGAGCCCCAGCGCTGGTTTTCAGCGACAGCCGATGTTGACGTGGTGACGTCAGCCAGTGCAGCATACCATTAGATATAAATAAAAACAACAATCAACATAAGAAATAAAACACTCACATAATCACTTGTGATGAAATTGTAATTAGGTATGTTGTCTTGTGGAGCAGTGGTGGTAACGACCACGACTTACGGGTCGTAGGTTGAAACCCACACAGGCGCTTTACTAATATCGTGAAGGAACCGGTATGTTCTAGAATCAAAAATTCGAAGACATGTGACATCTACCAACCCGCACTGGGCCCGTGTGGTGGATTACGACCAACTCCTTCTCACCGAGAGGGGGAGCCTGTGTCCCAGCAGTGGGAAACATTGTGGGCCGATTATGCTATTTTGTCTAGCAGCTTAGTCTTTAGTCATCTGTCATTCTTGGTAGAATCGGCAATAAGTTAGCGTTCGACAAATTCTGAACTAAAGAGCAAGATGTGGTGAGTTTGTAACTGTCTGTTTACGGCAACACTTTACCCTACCTACTAAAAAACTACCAGTCATTATTTGCGTAGCCTTTTCCCAACTATTTTCGGGTCGGCTTCCAGTCTAACCGGATGCAGCTGAATACTAGTATTTTACATGGAGTTACTGGCCAGATCTGATCTCCACAATCCACTTACTTGTTAACACGATACGCAGTCGTAAGACTGGTTCTGATGGTTTCTGATTTGGTTCTAAAAATCCTCTAGACCGGATTCCGGCCATAGCAGCCAATCTCAGCGTTGACAAGCATATCTACGCGGGAGATATTAAAGTGCACAAGTGTCTGCACAGGTGCACTCATTCCTCCCTCACTCTCATAGTCCGATGGGACGGTAATTCGACACGACCGGAGAGAGATCACGCGCAGGACAAACGGCTAAGAAATAAGCAGTAACGGACAATTTAAACTAAAAAATGTCACTATCGCAGCCTGTTATTAGAATTGAATACTCACAGAACTTACAATCTCGACGAAAATCTGACCAAGCATCTAAAAAATCATCTCAAAATAATGTTATGATATTTTAATTCCTCTGGTATTTATGACTTCACAAAACAGAATTTTCTTACAGCAGGGATTAGCATTATCTTATCCTAAGCCTGGCTTTAAGGAATTCTATCTGCTCACTTTTTATCTGTTTATATCTATTACAAGAGAGCCAGTGGTTTTCTTCGTTTCTAAATCCGTTGTTGAATAATTGAAACACAAGACATAAGAGGCTATTACTGATACCGGATATTCTTATAATCGTCTGGATATAGGAAAAGAATTAATGAGAAAGGAGTTTTGTGGTTAATGATAGAATTATAGGCCAACCGCTTAACTGAGACGTTATTGAAGTAGCTGCGCGGTGAGGGAGGGGTGATAGTTGTTACAAGTTGACGAATCACTGAGCTCTCACGTCACGTCACCACACCCCTCCCGCACCGCACTGCTACCTCAGGCAACGTCTCTGTTAAGCGGTCGACCTATAGTCGTCAGTTCGATTACCGCCCGTTGCACTGCAGATAGCATTCAATAGGTGGCCGGTTTTATGTAGGAGCTAAATGAAACGGTAGAGATCAAATGTATGAACACAAACGTCCTACAAAACGAAAGCAATACAAAAAGTATGTCCCGTTGGTCTCGTGGTCGCAAGCGCGGTTTCTGAGCACAGGGTCCTGGGGGCTTACTCTCCAAACTAATTTTAATTCCAATGAGATGCCAATATGATTCCAATGTTAATTTGACAGTCACGTGATTCGGTACTCTTGAAAACAATATTGTGAACAAATACCCCACGCCAAGCCCGAACCCACTTAGTTCTCCAAAATCGACACCCAATCTAAAAATCATTTGGCGCTAGCATCGAACTCAAGAGTACGAAACGTCACAATTCCAATGTCGATCTATCGGAATTAAATTGAAGAGTAAGCACTCTGGGTTGTACTGTGACTATGTTTGAACATGCGACCCCTTAAAAGCCAGTCAATGTCTCTCCCCCATTTAGGTACCTATTGTATATTGTACCTACTCAAATCCCTTTTGTTCTGGGCTCTAACATCAAAATATGTCGCGTAACGGACATCACACGCTTGTTAATTAACCCTCATATAATATTACCTATTGCTGTGAATTCTCGTGTCTATTAGGAAAAATATTGGCGAAAATAGAACCCCCATAAATAATAAATGATTTTATTTTTGTAAAATCATTTATCATTTATGGATCATTTTGACGTGTCCCAATGCGAATAAAATTTAATTTACAGCATCCGCCTGTTGATGGGTGACCATGTTTACATACCGTGACCCCTCCATGTCTCGAAAAGCACGTTAAGCCGTTGGTCCCGGCTGACATTCGTGGATCTTTAACAGTCGTTACGGGTAGTCAGAAGCCCGAAAGTCTGACAACCAGTCTTACCAAGGGGTATCGTATTACCCAGTAACTGGGTTGTGGAGGTCAGATAGGCAGTCGCTCCATGTAAAATACTCGTATTCAGCTGCATCCAGTTAGAGTGGAAGCCGACCCCAACATAGTTGGGAAAAGGTTAGGCAGTTGATGACTTCATCTAAACAGTAAATGACTCAAACCATATTAGTGCTTGCTCCTTTTTGTAACTCATTTTCCTTTTGTACCATTGTTTTCCCTTGGAGGGCGGAAAATGGGATTCGTTATGCCTCATGACTATATACTTGGCGAGTATAACAACGGAGTTTTCAACGTAAGCAACGTAATTTATTTTGTCATCTTCCGAGGCGAATAATTCAATTTATTCTGTGATCAAGAGTCAAACAGTACTCGTTTCTACAAAAAACATTAAGTTCTTTAGTAGGCTAACAAAAGTCTTGATCCACCAGTTCTAGAAGTGCGGTTGCTAAGCGTGAGATCCTGTGTCTACCTGCCATAAGGCTTCTTTAAACAGGCACGATACGACACGCGACACAAAGGCACCGCAAGTCGCGCAACGAGCGGTGCGTTTGTGTCTCTCGCGATTATATCGCGTGTCGCGCCTGTTTGTAGGAGCCTTTATCGAGTGGTAGTGATTAAGTGCGGATTGCACTAATGAAACTGAACGCGATCAGCACATCTAAACCGCGTTTAAGAGCTATCATTGTCAATCATAATCAGTCTATGATGTTCCCACTGCTGGGACACAGGCCTCCTTTCGGTGAGGGAAAGTAAGTGGATGCGCATCTATATAGTTATCAATAAAAAAAAAACAGTGGCACCCCGGGAGTGCCGACAGAAGTGAAAACAAAACACATACAGAATACTTTGCCATCACTCACTGACATATCGGATATACATTAAACCGAGTACATCCCGAGGACAGCCGAACACATCAGAAGGGGGTATTTTTTTAATCGTCTTATAAACAAAACACGCACGGTGTCGCTTACGGTAACAGTGGCGCGAGTTCAATGGTTTTTCCCATCTCAAAAAATGCCCGATTCGCCTAAAGTTTTCACTTCAATAACAGGCGCTAAAACGATTGTTATTATACCGATGCTCTTTTATTTTACACGAACCCAAACATAATAGCTAAAGTGTCGTGAAGTCACAATATTACATTTTTTTAGGTCAGGTGTGCAGAGTATAACGTGCGATTGTGGACTTTGTTCCAAAAATTGTTATAGTGTCTAAAACCCAAATTAAGGTTGTACAATAATCTTTTGGCGCGTGGCCTAAATCGAAACTAATGCCGCCATCTTGTTTTTTCAATACAATATCACAATTGTTTACCAACAGCGCCGCCCTGTCAATGTCATTCAAACGCCAAAAAATCCTTGTAGATAGTGTACCCGAGTGAAGTGAAAATTTCACAGAAATTCACTTAAAAAGGTCAGTTCATCCAACCCAATTTAATTATCACACCAGTGCCAGTTATTTTTGTACAGCTCGCTGGAGCTGCGGTCACTGCCGTAAGCGTAATGTCTGCTGTAGACTCGTCTCATGTCCACATTTGCATAGACGACGTCTAAAATACACGAAAATTTGCAGCGCATCGCCAAAGCGCCGCTTGTCACTGCGGCTAACTCCGTCTGTACCTGACCTTATAGAGGCATTCATTTAATTAAACAAAATGAGGAACAACATAACCTAATTATTAAATTTATTAGACTGGACACATCAAAATTTTATTGTCAAATAATTTCAATTATCGTACTTTTGCCACAAAAAGTGTACCTAATTTACATTATTTTTTAAAGTAGATTAACATCACAACATACCGTTTAATGCCTGCTTTGTCTCTTTAAGCAACTGATAATGTAAATAGAAAAGGTAGGGTTAAGGGATTTTCTGGCAGCAGCAGTTAAAGAGAAAATTGTCACGATCAAGGAACTCCAATTTTCTGTTTTATCACGATAGCTTCGCAATAATGTTTGAGTTTCATTTTTCATTTACACACTAACATTAAATAGTACCTGTGTTTGTAGTTGTTCCGCTTTCATCTTCTTGTATTTTCTCTTTTACTACTAAGGGCGCATTTAACCAAATTTTTATTTGAGGTGTAGGAATTACTGCAATCTTATTACTATTGTCACATGGAGGGCGCATAACGCTTTTTCGTTACGTGACGATTTCTACCAGTTTACTCCTATCTTAAGCTCCGTAAAAGAACTTCGTTCCAAAAAAAGTGACTAAATACTAATACTCTCAGAGTTAAATTATTCTCCAGCTGTTTTTTTTTCAGATAATCGTTGATTGTGGCTACAATTACGGTAGTTTAAATATAAGACTGAGTTTTTTTTTTAATCAAAATAAGTTCAAGCAAACATGATAACACGAAATGCCAATTATGGCAAATATGGCAATGTGTATGTGGGTATGTGTGTGTAGGTGATGTTAAGTATGAGTTGTTATTTTTCCACTCTGCAATCAGCATTTTGTTTTTGTTTTGATTGTTGTTTCTTTGGTGTCATTTGCCAGTGCCGCAACACATATTGATGTGTATATTTGGAAGGTCCTGACATCAAGCAATGGACAAAGTTGTCAACCTTTTATTGCTTGAGTAGTAGGCTTTTGGCTACTTTGTATAATATGTGTATATTTTATGTAATTTTTTTTTGTAATGGCCGTTTTGTTTGTGCCGAATAAATATTTTTTCTTTTTTTTTCTTTATGTGATATACTTTGTAAAAGTTTCGAATCAGTATTAGGCAGTTTGGCTTGGCTTGTCCACAACATGCGCCTCTTTAGCAAGAAGCCTAGCGACCCGCCCCTGCTTCGCACAGTTTTTAAGACTTGGCAAGATATCGAGATTTCTTTATGCTATAATATTAATGTATGATACACCGGAATACGAATTTATGTGGGGCAAGTACCACAACTAAAGAGTTAAAAAAATATTTAGACTGAGTTGATTGTTGGTACACCGGAATAAATTCTTGAAATGACGAAATTAAACCAGCATCACAATCCATGGCGTCGTCGTTTAGAAGAAAAACGTGGTTACAGTTGAGAAACACGAAAAGCGAATTTAATTTATAATATATATAGATACATAGATGTAGAAGACGTCGCCATCGTACGTATCACCAACGTTCCAGTCCTCCTCTTTCGTGGGA
Source organism: Luperina testacea (assembly GCA_927399505.1). Taxonomy (NCBI): domain Eukaryota; kingdom Metazoa; phylum Arthropoda; class Insecta; order Lepidoptera; family Noctuidae; genus Luperina; species Luperina testacea. Next base: position 13,977,334 of record OV656756.1, read on the forward strand.
TTCGCGTTAGTGTGAGTTCAGCTTTACATATAGGTGCTGAACTCACACACATCACTCAGAGAATAAAAAAAAAAGTTATTAAATAGACTGTAATCAACATCACTCAGAAACCAGAATATCACTCAGATATACATACATCATAACGTTACGCAATCATAAATTAGACTAGAAACATAATATACAAAACTTAAAAATTATTATATACTAAGTATCTAACAAATTAAGTCTTGTTTTCAACGTTGCCAGGTTTTTAAACATAATATTCAACATTGCATTTCATTTTATATCTACATGATGGAATCGATTTTTGCTCCATAATATATGTAATTACCTCACTCACTGACATATATTATCATTAAACAATAAACTAATTAGGAAGTAATACATATAACCTCATTTGTCCCACTCTTCTCGTCAATTTAAAAATATTATATAATACTTAGAAATTATTACATACTATCTAAAAAATTAAGTCTTGTTTTCAATGTTGCTAGGTTTTTAAGCATAATATTCAACATTTCATTTCATTTCATTTTATATCTACACGATGGAGTCGATTTTTGCTCGATAATATAATTACCTCACTCACTGACAGACATTATCATTAAACATTAAACTAAATTAGGAAGTAATACATATAACCACATTTGTTCCACTCTTCTCATCAATTTAAAATAAGTACTAACTGGTCAACTTTAAGTGTGCTCAATAAAATAAATATAAACATGAATTCACATCCGCGACGCTAAATGCTTCAAGTACTTTGGTCACAGACAAATTATATTTAAGTCTATCAATGACCACTGGACCACAGTATAAAAACTTTGAAGTTCCATCTGTTTTCGACTTATGGAAGGCAGGTACTATTCACAGAAATACAATGGACCTATCTTTGTTCTCATTAAAGCGTTTCTATGATATTACTCAATATATAAACAACTTTATTCTTTAACAAGGCCAAAACTTCCAGTAATATTCTAAGTGGGAATTGTTCTTGTCTTTCTTGTTCTTCAATTACTTTCAATATTTTCCCAATCAAATAGCATACTTATTATCTTGAACTAAGAACCCTTTGTCGTATTGGCTCTTCTTATGAAACTAAACTTCTGCCTTTCCTGGCAAAAGAGTGCAAAGCACTTGAGAGTATTTCCAAATACTTAATATTTTAATTCCACCTACAAATAATCAGGGCCTACGTTTGTGGTTGATCTGCGTCCAACTTCTTTTGTCTTCTTTCTTTCATTAATAAGTATAACATATCAGGAATCCATGCTACAAGGAGTATGACCAAGAGGATATTTTGCGCTGTTATGCATGTGACGTAGCTTCCAGAGTAATCTCTTATCCATCCGAGGAAATATCCGACTGGAGGTACAATGATGCCCATGGTCAACATCCCAAGACCGACGGCAGCGGGCACTTGATCCATCCTGCAGTATTCAGATATCGCGATATTCCTCGCGACGATGATCATACTCCTGCCAACACCGTAGAGGCAAGACATGACGATCAATACTTCAACGCTAGTTTGATACGCCAAAACTGAAAATAAAATTGAATTTTAGTTACTGAATCTAATAAATATGGGTATGAACGTTGAGGTGAGTAAACATAACGAAGATCAAATTCCAATCGATAATAGTTTATCATGGACGTATAATTTTTCCATTTTTCTTGTTCAGGTCATAAGTGGTTAAGATTATGTTAGATTAGGTACTTGAGGTGATAAGTGTGTGACATACTTTGTCTGACGACGATGAGCCACGTGCTTGTCATGATGAGCATCCATCGGGCCTTTATTTTGTATTTGTCCTGGAAGATTGGCAGGATCAGACGTCCCGCTATATCTGCACTAGCGACCGCTGACATGCAGTTTGCAGTCTGCTGCTTATCCATCGACGCTACTTTCTGCAAAAACAATGATGTCATCAAAACCCTGTTGCAATAAATGTACGAGAAGTTACATCCGTTTTATGAACTGAATCATGACCGTTATCTGTAGACTTTGGATTATATTATATGGACTTAGGTATGGATAATCTCTTACGAATAATAATTTGGACGTTGTTTGTGCTTCTCAAGTATTTTCTATTAGTGTTCCAGTTTCAAAACGATTCTCTTCGTGTGTGTTCCGTGTCTTTAATGTTTATAGTCAGCACGTGTGTATCATAAAGAAAGCGGGAGAAGAGAAATATACACTACCCACTGTTATTATTTTCTTAAAAGGTGATAATAATATTGTCAGGTAGATTAGATCTTGTCTGCTTATATCAGTTGCATACCTACATCATCAGAAAGATATAGCCTGACCAAGATTATGTCTGGACTTTAAAAGAGACTGTGACCAAAAGACCATCTCAGACATCGATCTACATGGTCTTCACCATGTAGATCGATAGACCAATTCTTGAGGAAAGTTGTATGCTATTTAACATAACGCTATGACGTACCTGGTTATAAAATTATTCACAGCGATTTATTGATACAGTGATGATCACAGCCTTACTGGATGCACAGTGGATAGATAAAACTTAGAGAAGTCTATAAATACTGATAAGGTGCTAATCAAATAAGAATTACTTCATATCAGCGTTGTAATCGAATTGTTACACCTAAACGTGCACAATTTGAACACTCTTTGAACCGTTGACATGCGAGCTAGCGTGGTATTTGTTACATGTGCCTTTTCTGTATGTGACGAGGCCTTCGCTTCGGCAGTAGGCCTATTTGCTGATAAAACTATTTGTATGTACAATGTGTAACTGAATTATTGCACATTATAAAAGTAGTTTGTTCAGAATCATTTACTGCTTTGTGTAATTTGTATTAAAGGTAATTGCAATCCCAAAAATAAATTTAATATTATTACATTTCCGCTATACAGTCAAAGCAAACCAAAATGAATGAAGTACCTACTTATTACGCTAGATCCTTATACGTGTGTAGCTGTGTGCGTGCGTATATTTGTAATGTGACCAGAATTTTCTCTCACAATCAGTATAACAAAATAAAAATAAAACATGTTTTTTTTTTAAAACAACGTTGCCCCACACTAGGAATTTCTCCTGTATTGTGGGTGCGTTTACAAACATTTACAGTTAAACTCACATACACAAACATCACACCCGAAACAACTACTTGTAAGTCATACAAATATAATTATGTTCCGTGCAGGAATCGAACTCGCGACACGCGTTTTATACATAATAATATGTATTAAATGTTCAGTTTATGTATTATGATTATAAGCCAGCTATGCTTGCCACTATTAGTCCGTAAATGGGTGACCATATTTACATACTATAACCGCTCCGTGCCTCGGAAAGCACGTTATGCCGTTGGTCCCGGCTGTCATTCGTAGATCTTTGACCGTCGTTATGGGTAGTCAGAAACCCGAAAGTCTGACAACCAGTCTTACCAAGGGGTATCGTATTACCCAATAAGTGTGTTGTGGAGGTCTGATAGGCAGTCGCTCCATGAAAAATTCTGGTATTCAGCTGTATCGGGTAAGATTGAAAGCCGACCCCAAGATAGTTAGGAAATGGCTAGGCAGATGATGTATGAGTATGCAGCTATAATCTATGTAGTTTCTGGTCTAATGAAGTAAACAAATAACATTATTCCAATGAACCCATTGCCTATATTAATTTTAATAGCCTGAATGAATCAATTATTACTGTGCATATTACATGTACGAACAAATAACAATATAAGGTACGTGGGTATTAATATAAAAACGATAAAAGAGCTTCCATTAATAATCTCATTTGCTATAGACGTTGTGGAAATAACATTATTAATTCACACTTAATTATATTTCGTAGGAAAGTTTTACCGAGAGACTCGTGGCAAATGTGTATATTCATAATTTTATTAAACGTAATATTTTGATTCACAAAATATTTTGCTGAGTTGTTGTGATTATTCTTTCGTAATATTTTTTTTTTCGTTAATCTCCGTTATAATTTTATTAAAAATATACCTATTTTGTTTAGTTATTAGGAACACGCTTAATAATTTAAACGCGGGTACTTATTCATCTTGAAATAAATCCAACAGAAATATATAATAACTAGCTTCTGCCCGCGTCTTCGTCTGCGTGAAAATCATGGTTCCCTGACTCATATCGTGGCATCACATCGCCTGCCCACACTTTTACTTCGTTATTGCTCAGCGTTCTTTAATTTTTTTAAACTTTTCGCACACAAAAAAGGTACAAAGGCGGACTTAATGCTTTAGGCGTTCTCTATCAGTCAACCAAGGGTGGTGAAGAGATTACATGGCAGGCGCATTGGTTGAGAGGAACAATGATTAAAAAAAAACTTTTAAAGTTGTTGAGCAAACTTTTAAAGTTGTCCAGACGACACGGTTGGCGCAGTGGCTGAACGATTGACTGCTGTGTTGCGTGTCGCAGGTTCGATTCCCGCACGGAACAAATATTTGTATTGCCTACAGGTAGCTGTTCCGGGTCTGGCTGTTTGTGTATGTGAATCTAAATGTTTGTAAACGCACCCACGATACAGGAGTAATGCCTAGTGTGGGGCAACGTGTAAAAAAAAAAAAAACAAAAAAAAAAAACAATCTGTCGAGCTTATCCAGCATAACCGCATGCGACGGCAAAGTAGCACAGTCTCTATAGTCGATGATAGGAAAAATCAAAGTCTGCACAAGCATGATTTTCGCCTTACCGGGCGAAAAGATTCTCATGTGATATAGGGATCGCAGAGCCGAGACCGCTGACCTTTTGACTAACACTAGAAACCTGGTGTTGCCAGCTAAGTGTCGAGTCAAAATGTAAACCGAGATCTTCTTTCTGACATTTTTTCTATTTGCTCGGCTCCTAAGGGTCCTAGCGCGATAATCGCCTTCATAAATTGGGCTATCAAATGCGAAATTTTCAAATCCGGCCGGTAGCTCCAAAGATTAGCGCGTTCAAACAAATGAATAAACAAACTCATCAGCTTTATTATTAGTATACAATAGATATAGATATGTTAGGCTCAAAGACGGAAAACGCGTTCTGCCATTTTTGGTATTTGGTAGCCGCCATCTTGAATATTCATTTCGGCCATGAACAAACTATACTTTTAAATTGGAATATCCCAGCCTTTTATTCCATAAAACATACAACCCTAGTGTTTTTTTTTAAAGAGCAGGTTAATGATGCCATTAGTTGCTGATAAAAAACAAAACATATTTACCTGTAGGAAGAATGGGAACAGCATACTGAAGTTTTGTATGGAAGTGACAGCTAGGGCTGTGCCGATCACAATGTTTAGGAACCGAATATTCGACAGCAGGGAGATTCCGAATAGGTCATACAGCTTACTAAGCAAATTTTGTTTTTGTGGCGACGCGGGTACATGGTTGCTTCCTGAAACAAAAGACGGTTGATATTGAGTAAATCACGTACGTACACCACAGAACACGGAGACGCCTTGACAGTCGCTGCTTGAGCCGGCATTGTCAACACTTTCCATATAACATACCAAGCGTGTCACCGTTAACTCGCACTACAACGCAATGAACAGAGACAGTTTTCAATATTTTTGTAAGTATATTGGCGTGTGCTAGCTGATATGTGGCAAATAATTTAATTTAATGTTTTGTGTCTCGTAATGTTAATTAATTATTGTTATATAGAATCAAGTTCTTTGAACTGAACAGACAACTGTTATATTGCTGGGGAGTTTGTTGCACCACTTCTTCCCAGCTAAAGCATTAATAAGTATTAAAGGGCGGGCGTTTTAGGGGGTCTTATGCAATGTTGACGTTCAAAAAGTACTGATTCTCAGCCTAGTTTGAATAAATGACTTATGATTTTGAATGACGTATAGACACTGTCATTGAATGGCGGTCACAACAGAATTGTGCGCTCAAACGCACTTTCGGCGCCAAGATTTTATTAGAACTGCCGTCTCTGGACACTGCCACCCATGGCGCTGCCGTGCTCTGTGTGTTGTACCATGTAGAAATGCATACACTTAAGAGGAGGAATTCTAGCCGGTTCTGCACCTATACAGTATAGTGAAATTAAAAATATCTTACTTTTTTGCAAATTGACTCGTTGTTTTACATTGTAGGTATGTTGATGAAAGTTAATTTCTCGGCAATTATGATAACTTAACTTAATAAAATCATTTAGAACATAAATATACCTACATAGCTCTCGAAATTATATTTAATGGAAAATAGACTACGTTGAAAAAATATGACGATTTGCATTAACGAACCGTGTGAAATTCTGAGTTGGGCAGACTACATTACCCTTACCTTGAAAACCATAATAAGCGGTGTTTCGATCATTAAAAAATCATTACACGTATATTTTTGGTGTGATCTGTGTGATGTAACTTAAAACTTGTTGTTGTTTCCTTACAATAACATCGCAACGTGCATATTTTGAGTGCGAAAACAGATAGTTTTAAGGCTCCTACAAACGCGCGACGCGCGATGCGAATCGCGCGCGACACAAAGGCACCGCTCGTTGCGATTTGCGGTGTCTTTGTGTCGCGCGCGATTTTTTATCGCATGTCGTGCCTATTTGAAGGAGCTTTTATCATTACCTCATAAACTTTGAAGTGTTTTGAAATAACCGATAATGATGAAAACAACTTCAAATATGTTGATCTTGATAGTAATAAAATATATATTACTATCAACATATTTGTGTTTATTTATCACAACTAGTAGTAGTAAGTAAGCTTAGAAACATTAAAGAAGAAAAATAATCATGAACTTTCAAATAACTTTGTGTCTACTATGAAAAATATCCATAGTATTATTTGACAATACATTTAAAAAAAATGATAGATATGTACTTAGAAAAAATAAACTTCCACAATACCTAATTCTTTTGTCACTAAGAAATGAATTAAATTAATTTATAGTGGTTATCAATGTAGCGCTCACTTAGTATTTCATCGAAAAATAAATATTTTATTTGGTCTTTTCTTTTAAATTTGTCTGTTTCGCTGCCGCAGGCCTCGATTCGATACTTTAGAAAAAATTCATTAGGTCTAGATTCTTAGAAAAATGCTGGATACATTGACAGTATTATTACAATTAATTGAAAGTCTACTAATAAGTAATGATATGTGATTGAAACGTCCTATGAGAATGACCTTGATCACTGAAGGACATACATGAAATGAATGTGACAAAGACTATGAATTAAGTATTTCCTAAAAACGCCACATTGTGTTCCAGTAATTCAACTTCAGAAAGCAGTTGGCCTAAAAATAACGAATGTTAGACTTTTAAATTAATACAAAAACATTGCGTATACTCACCATTTAGAGCATTTGCGTCTGATTTATTTATTTTTCCTCCATTTAGCTCTTTATTGCTCAGCGTATTTTTGCTTCCCCAGTTTTCTTTACCATTTTGCGCGTCACCATTGGATTGAGATGTTTTTCTTAGGATCGCATCCTTTGGTTTCTCTTGCAATAAATGTAGATTTTCATTTACCGGTACTTCTTCTTCTACTTCCTTCATGTGCCATTCTACTGGTTGTATTAGCATGGTCCCGGCAATCTATAACAGTAAGAATAGTAACACTCTCGATAACAAATTAAAATATGTATGGATTTAATTTAAAAGTACACGGTGTAAGTCACATCGACGCGCAAACTGTTACCATTCAGCTCATGATTCTAAGCTGCCCAGCGTAGAAATTTATTGCGGTTTCATACAAAAGTCCAACCTACACAGTAAAAATTTATGGAACAGTAGGTCGTTTTAAAAACTGACGATAAATGACTTCAAAAATAAAAAAATTATAGGAGCTAACTTTTCAATGTAAACAAGTAATAAAATAGTCACTAACCCCGTGCAAACTCAAAGCCGAGAGCAGCAGGCAAGCGCCACGGAACCCGAAATGTTCGAGGAGATACCTCACTAAGTGCGGCATTAAGGTCTGTCCCACACCTGTGCCCACGTTTGCGAGCCCAACTGCACGGCTTTTCTTTAGCTTGAAGTAGCTATTTATAGCCACAAATGACGAGTTTTGGATGAAACCCAAACCCAAACCTGGAACAAGCATAATACATTAGTTATTTTACCAAACAATTCGGATTATGGATAAAATAACCGAAATCCGTGGTTGGATTTGGACCATTCTAAATATTAATGAATGGGTTTCCGAATTATGGTTTTATCTGGGTCAAAGTGCCATCATATTTTAATACAATTTATTACTTGTATTAAATAATTGATAATAAATTTAATAATTAGCTGATGAAACTTAATATTTCCTTTATTTAACTAAATACATATAAATTATATTTTATATAATCACTTAATATAATTATTATGTTTTTTTAAACAGAAAAATCTAGAACCAAAGTTGAGCTGCTACATTATTGTCAAGAATTACTAAAACATACAGCACTTTTGTTTATTATTTTAAAACAGCTCCAAGCCTACACACTTCCACTATGCCGCATTATGCTAAACAATAAACATTGAACAAGAAACAAGGCTGTCTTACCTAATAGGACGCCGTAAGTTAACACCAAGTGAAAGATATTTGTCGAAAATCCGCTGAAGAAAATTCCAGCAGTACAGAAACAGGCTCCTGTTACCGCTACAAATCTTGTTGATGTTAACTTAACAATGGCCCCGGCTATTGGGCCGCCGAAGTTCGTGACGAACAACATTGTACTCATTACTATGGCGGCTCCTTGAGTTCTGTGCCCCATTGCTTCTAACGCATCTCCGTACAGCAAGCTGAATAAAGACAGCATTGATTGATTGAAAATCTGTAATGGAGAGTTTTATGTTAGTGGTGTTGTGACCTTTCCTTCTCGGATAGGAACAGTTTTGCTCGGTTTCTACAAACAAAAACGTAGGCATTTTTTATTGCCAAAATGGGTTTAAATAGATTCGTAAGCTAATTTTACATGTGATAGCTACTTTCATGTGGGAGAGTCTACTCAAAGCTATGAGGTTTTTGGTACATTAAACGCTCATACAAATAGGCGCGACACGGGATATAATGTCGCACTACACAAAGGCACCGCAAGTCGCGCAACGAACGGTGCCTTTGTGTCGCGCGCGATTATATCGCATGTCGCGCCTGTTTGTAAAAGCCTTAATGGTGAAGATACAAGTCTTATTTTTTATTAGTAAATTATAGGAATCAGCTATTAGTTGTTACGGGCAGCGATTGAACGTTACAGAATAATTTAAATCATAGCCAATTGGTTGTAATTGCACCCCTAATTTGTTCGCAGGAGGTAACAGTGCAATCCCACTAAGTAAAGAATTGAGAGGCATATTTTCTAAACTGAAAGCTTTAGACGAAGTAATGTCATTTAGACTTCTGCAGAGCAATTATTTTATAACAGTTTTAACAAACTGCGGTCAGGTTTTCAGACTTACAGGTTCTTTGTAATTTATTGTAGAATCAGGTAGGTACAGTCAGCAACAACAGTCAATTAACACTTCAGTTTTTTAATCTCAGTTAATGAGCAAAATAACACTTCAGTTTTTTAATCTCAGTCATTGAGCAAAATATTTGTTCAAAATTGCATTGTAGGTACTTCTGCTGCAATTTTGAACAAATATTTTGCTCAATAACTGTAATTAAAAAAACTGAAGTGTTAATCTACTTTTGTTGCTGACCGTACCTACCTATGCTAACTAGGAAGGTACAGGTACCTATCTTATGTGAATGGTACACCACAGACTACCTGAAGTATTGCCTCTCCTTTCTCTCTAAATCCATCTAAAGGTTGTATTTAAAAGATCGCTTTTAGCGATAAGACCGTCCATTGTAAAATTTCTACATTTATATCTGTAACATGTATGGTATACAGACGCCAGCACATCAAGTTACCCGAATCTGTCAAATTTTCACGATCAACTTTGAACCGTATGCTTTAGCGATAAAGTTGAAAATCTATTAAAGGAATTTGACAGATTGTAGTAGCTTTTTGGCGTCTGTACATAAAAAACAATCTTGTATTCTATTCTATATTGTTATTCTAATAAAGAATGATGACAAATATCTATGTTATCATGACACGGAGTGCGCATAATTTTGTTACTAATACAAATACTGTAATGTTTTTTATCTACCGGCCAATCGATATCAGTTGCTGATAAATTGGTAGCTTCCCTAATGTGGGGTTATGTATAAATTAAACGGCCTTCTCTATCTAGAATTCCGCATTGCCAAAGATAACGCTCAAGTATGTCCTGTTGTTGTTTTTGTCACTTAATTTCGTTTTTTTAATTTTTATTGTATATCGTTACGGCTTGTTTCTTAGAAGCGATATTGTTTGTTACAATACTGCGAAATTGTCATTTGGCAGTCGTAAAGTATTCTTTGTAGGGTTCCATACCCAAAGGACCAACGAGACCCTATTACTAAGCTGTATCTATATATATTCTATTGCCGCTATAATAACAGATAATAAAAATCCATACTAATATTGTAAATGCGAAATTGTGTGTGTCTGTTACCTCTTCACGCTTAAACCTCTGAACCGATTTAGATGAATTTTGGTATATAGATAGTTTGAGTCCCGGGAAAGGATATAAAACAGTTTTTATCCCGATATTCCCACGGGATCGACACTTATGCGAGTGAAACCGCGGGGCGTAGATAGTAAAGTTATAAATTACAGTTGGTCTTCATACAAGAAACTAGTTTTCTTCGGCGTTTTTTGTCTCTTGCTGCAGAACCCTTAGAGTGCGAGTCCGACTCGCACTTAGTCGGTTTCATTGTTTCATTGAAACACTCTTCTAAATAGTAGGTGCCAAAGTTAAAGTCAAAGCATTTATTTCAAATAGGCACATAAAAGGCACTTTTGAACGTCAGAAATTACAACAAATAGAATTGATTCTAGTCGCCCAAGTTAGTCGATTGCTCATATGCAATGCAAAATAATACAGCTTATGAACATGTAGGTCTTGTAGATATTATTGTTGTCTCCGGTATTGACTGTAGTGTTGATGGGATATAATAGCATAATTATAATATACTTACATTAGACATTGCTGTCCCTAATAACACCATCCACCCCCATCCTCCGTCGGGCGGTATTAATTTCATTACTTTCTGTGTCTTTGGAGATGCCACTAACGCGTTCTTTTCCGTCGCCATGTTTTATTTGGTTTTGTTTTGTCTATAAATTAGCTTAACATAATTTAATTTTCGAATGTTTCTTCTGGCTCCTGAAACAAAAATAAAAGGTTGAAAAATTTATGTGTGCAGTGGGTCCAGTCGACCTATTCAAAATGTGATTGAGGTGAGTGATCCATGGGTCCATTTCGAGTCGGTCCAGTTGACCAAAGACTCGTAGGTACAGGTAGGTAGGCTAAAAAAAGAAATTGTATAGCGTGCGGCAGAAGTTTTAAATGCTATCATGGCAACTCAGAGAGTTTGCTCAGCCGCCCGTCTGAGTTCCCGTAATATTCTCAGTAAATATGATAGGCCGATTCTCAATAAATATATAACCGCTTAATCACCGCTAAGTAAAGAATTCCAATCACCCTGTTTGATGCTATTGTAATACTAAGTGTGTCACTTGAGATAATTTGAGAATCACTCAATAACAAAACTATCAGGTTGAAAAAATATGTAGTAGGTACGTACCTACTGCATATTTTTTTAAATACCTATTTTAGGTAGGTAATATAGATAATTACCTAATCACACCCACATTACAATGTAAACAAATAGAATTCCACGAAACCCACGTGTTGAATACTGTTAAACCAAATATTTCGTATCATCCCAATTCCCAACCTGTATTTTGATACGTAAAAGTAATAAAAATTTCGTATATTTACGTAAAAGATATCAATCTTTGCACAGTTACGTCGTTTTACGAGTGGGGTGTGTCTGATATGAAAGTGTTATAATTAGACCGAGTTCACACTTGCGACCTCTTATCTTGTGTCAATAGTAATAATGGAATTATACAGTTTTTACCATATATCAGTGTTTGTGTTGAAGAAAACAAAAGTAAGTCGCTGCTCTGTTTTTGTAATGTGTTATTGCAATGTTGATCGTGTGGGGTCGTTTATAAATATAATTGATTAATGCGTCTTTCAACAAAAAATTCAAACTGTGCCCGGGGATTTTTTTTTAATTTAAGGTTTTAATAGTTATAAGTGGTTTTTTCAGTCGATTTTTGTAACATGCTGTCGAGAAACAAGCGGCGCGTCATATCGATTGACTAAGGTTATCAATCGCTTGATTCCCGCTAATGAGACACAATTGATTTTCTATTGTAATGGGCCGCCAGAGGCCCGCGCCGGGACGGAGCGATTAAGATTTGAGAAAATTAGAGATCTTAGTAGGAATTGTTCTTTCTTGTAAAACCTTTTTTTTCGTCATGTTTTACCGCAAATAACCATGATTTAATTCTTTAGATAATCTTTTCCAAATAACTACGTATCATGTAAAGACTTATTAAAGCTGGCAAAGGCCGTGAAACCTAATGAATCAACTCTCAGGGTGATAATTCTAAAATCAAGAGCAAAGTATCAAATAATAATCCTATCCTATCACTAAATAGGTACTTTTTATCTACTTTATTTCAGGTCAAAGACCGTTCACACGTTCTCAACAAATATTTGACGTAAGAACAATTATTATGTAATTAAATTTAAAAAAATAATACTATGTAGGTATAAGTAAGACTTGTATAATCTTTATCTGAGAGCAATGTTCAGTGCCAGTTTCATTATGATGATATTAAAAACAATTGTTGCGAACGGTTTGATTCAAAATAGGTAGGTACAGAGGCCAGCAAATCAAGCTACTACAATCTGTCAAATTTCTTTAATAGATTTGCAACTTTATTTCCAAAGCATAAAGTTCAAAGTTGATTGGGAAAATTTGTCAGTTTCGGGTAGCTTGATGTGCTGGCGTCTGTACATAGTTTCTGTGACCTTTACTCATTATAGTTTTAGAGATCAAAATACGACGATGATGTGGCTAAGTAATAACAGGATGGTCCGTGGATGGGTGACCTTCTTTCGGACCGGATCCCTCCGTGCCTCGGAAAGCACGTTATACCGTTAGTCCCGGCTATCATTTGTGGATCTTTGACAGTCATTACGGGTCGTCAGAAGACCGAAAGTCTGACAACCAGCCTTACCAAGAGGTATCGTATTACCCAGTATTTGGGTTGTGGAGGTCAGATACGCAGTCACTCCATGTAAAATACTGGTATCCAGCTGCATTCGATTAGACTGAAAGCAGACCTCAATTAGTTGGGAAATGGCTAGGCAGATGATGAGCTGCAAGGTACGGTCAAATTACGGTTTCACGGTCACAAGCTACTGAGAAATTCCTAATAGAAATAAATATCTATCTGTATATAATAAAATCCTGAGTGACTGATATATCAACGCACAGTCCCAGAGACATGCAATTTGAAAGGTGTGTTCTTCAGCGGGATTGTCCGAAAGGGTTACCGCTGGCCCGAAACATAAAGGGACACGGGTGGGTTTTAGTCACTAAATCTGACACTCCCTTCCGCTCCACCCAGAGCGGGAGGAGGTCATTTGATGATTTCCCATCCTAAAAAAAAAAGCGTGTGTCCTTTGTGAAGAGTAAGTATCCACTAAGAAAGGGTTTTTCGAAATTCCACCCCTATGGGGGTGAATGGAGGGAGGGTGAAATTTCACGCGGTCGAAGTCGCGGGCAGAAGCTAGTATTATATAAAACCATGGAATTTGAGAGTAGTTTACGGTTAACGCCCAACACAAATCTCATTTTAACTTATAAGACTCCGAAGAAAACCGACAGACACCAGCGAACCGGGAGAAAAGGGAAAATATGAAAATGTTATTCCTCTTACGACCCCAAAAATGTAAAATATCCGGCAGGGATAACACTGTATAAAGATTTTTGTTTTTTTCCACGAACACAGTCCTACATTGATAACGCGGTATCTACATATTTTGCGTTTACGCGTACGACGCATTTTTAAAGGTCTTTTTTTCGCTTGTACTGCTGAAACTTCCACCCTCTGAACAATATTGCATGGCACTTTGAACTGTGTGTTGGTGCAATATGGTACTGTTGTTTTTTTGGTATCGTTGCTGGGCGAGTAAAGTTGGTAGGTATGTTTTAAAATATAAGATTAGATGTTTGTTAGATCAACAAAATACCTAAGTGACCTATTTGTGATATGTGCTGTACTTAATAATAATAAACCAGCTTATCATTGATCCACTGCAGGACAAACGTCTCTTCTTATACACAGAAGGCACGAGCATTGATCACCATCGTACGGCATTTCATACAATCTTTCAAGCGCTTGTTCTTCGAAATGAATGAACCAATTTTAATGAAACTTCATACGCTTATGCAGGATACAAAGGTCTAAAAAGTTAGGTATTTAAGATCATTTTCGAAATGTCTTACCTATTTAAAAAAAGATACCTAACTGGAAATCACTGTTTCTATGGAAAAATAAAAATCGGTCTAATTTGGCTGTAACACTAATTTTCGACTAACACACATACACACAGTATTTTTCACATTATTTTTGGACTAATGTGCGAATTGCGCGTTTTTGTAACACAAAGGCTCTTTTGATATTAATAATAACTTTAAGTCCAGGTTTCGTCACGATGTTTTCCTTCACCAACGTTAGTAATGTCCAAGATAAACTCAGAAAGTAGATACGAATTGATAACAACATAACATTGGTACTTACAAGGTATATTTACAAGTCTATAAAATAAATGACGACAATTACATTCAGAAAAATTCTAAACATGATTAGGTACAGCTTCTTCCACTACCTAATAAATTGCATCATGATAAAAAAGATACTTAATCTAGATCATGGGTTCCCAACCAGTGGGGCGCGCCCCACTTGGGGGGCGTAGGGTGATCCAAAGGGGGGCGCGACGAGCGACTTAAAAGCTTACTCTTTTACCGTTTTCGACTACCTATCTTTGTGAACGGGGTTTTTCGACGCTGGTGGGTATAAAAACGAAGCAAAGAAATAGACTTCATGTCGAAAATGATCTACGCTGTGCACTGACCAACATGAAGCCTAGAATTGATAAATTTGTTAATAAAGTGCAGGCCCAATGTTCTCACTAATGGTCATTATTATACGTTGTACAGTGTACACGATTAATAAAGTCCATTAAAGTTTTCATCGTTTTTTTTTGTCCATTGTAGTTGAGTTGGGATAGGGGGGGCGTAGTATTTTAGCGTAAACTTTAGGGAGGCGCATAGGGTAATAGGTTGGGAACCCCTGATCTAGATCCATTAAGTTCTCCGAATAATACAAAGCAATTTTTAATCTTACTTATTATTACTTAATGTCGTCGAATCCGACTCGGCTGGGCCGCGTTCGGGAAGCTACGCAATATCTTCTCGTCCCACATACCGCAGTGTCTCAAGACGAAAGTCTTTGATCAGTGCGTATTGCCAGTGATGATTTATGGCACTGAAACGTGGTCGCTCACAATGGGCCTTATAAGAAGGCTAAAAGTCACCCAAAAGACAATGGAGAGGGCTATGCTTGGAGTTTCCCTGCGTAATTGAATCAGGAATGAGGAGATCCGCAGGAGAACCAAGGTAACCGACATAGCCCGAAAAATTGCCAAACTTAAGTGGCAGTGGGCAGGGCACATTGTTCGCAGAACAGATGGCCGATGGGACCGAAAAGTTCTCGAGTGGCGACCGCGTAACGGAAGACGTAGCGTTGGAAGGCCTTCCACAAGGTGGTCCGACGACCTTGTGAATGCCGCAGGAACCCGTTGGATGCGAGAAGTACAGAACCGGTCGAAGTGGAGGTGCTTGGGGGAGGCCTATATCCAGCAGTGGACGTCTTTCGGCCGAAATGATGATGATGATTACTTAATGTCAACTTATCTTGGGTAATAAATCAGTAAAAGCCAACCATAGGATACGGAGACGTACGAGGGTCTTCGATATCGGAACACGTATTATGGAATTCAAATGGAGCTGGATCTCAGTCAGTTTATGACTTTGATTGTCACCGAGACGAGATCGCGACTAGATTTTGAACGCTTTAAATTATGGGAATTGGCATTCTGTAAATCTGTACTGTCGTTCCAGGAATATGGGGAAAACTGGACTGCAACGAAATAAGTAGATAAATAAGTTATTGATAATTATTTGTGCATGGGATTTTTGTAGAGTGTGAATTAAAGATACAAAATTAAAACATGTTGCAAATTCCAAATTTTCTTTCGGTACCTAAAGAAAGTTGATTTTATTTTATAAATCATTTATTGTGACAATATTGTGATAACACTTATCACTTCCATGTGATAATATCTATCTACCCTTTCTTTCTAGAGGACATTGATAATTGCCTTTCAAGATTAAGTGGTATTTCGGTATGTATATTATAAAAGAACTAATGATCCGATTCCGAAAATTCTTCCACTAATTGGAAGCTACAGTATATCGAGTATCATACGATATTTTTTTTTTAAAACAAAAAGATTTCACGCGAAAGCTAGTGAATAAAAAAAGTTCATTTTCAGATGTAGGTATAAGAGCTATAACGTCATAATTATATCACACAGTATGAATGTGATTGAACCACAAAGAAACATTGTATTTTGTAATCTCAATAAGAAGGTTCTTTATTAGAGGCGTGATTATAACTACTAAATATAGTCATAAAGATAAACTAAATTACTAAACCAACGTCAAAGTTGTAACAAGCATGATTCATAAATGTTTTTTTCTACGAGTAGGTACATGCTTAAATTTGAAAAAAAAAACTATGAAATGAAATGAGTCATTTGTTTTAACAGGCTTTTTATAAACTTACTTTGTTCGTATGGTGTTATTTGTTTTTATCCTACCAAGAAAATAGGTGGCTCGTTCAGATGCCAATGTATACACTTTTATAATAAACTATTATACCAAGCCACGTTCAAGATCTAAGCCTTAATAAATTTAAGTTATTAATTAAACGTAAGTTGTACAAAAAAGCCTTTTATATATTGTTAAAGATTATATTGAGAATACAAAGGCTTGGGATTGAGCTGCTTCCAATTTCTGCATTTTGAGTGTTTTTGTTGTTTTTTTTATACACATTGACATTAATGTTTTTTTTTTTAAACAATGACATTTGCTTACTTTGTAAAGTATTACATTATTTTAATTATTGTGAATGTGAAGACGATGTGGGTCATTTATTTTATTCATTTTATATTTTTTTTTTATTCTCTCCATGGTCTGGCAGTTTGAGTAATTTATGTGGCCTACCCAAATGTCCTTTATTTGGTAGGTATTGTTCGTCAAATCGTTGAGCTCCTTAAGTCTTGAGATGAGCTGCACGATTTCTGACAAATGCGTGCACTGACTGGACAGGTTCTCTCAATCTGTGTGGTTCTTTCTTCAAAAGACCATCTCAGACATCGACCTACATGGTCTTTATATAACTTGACCAAGATTATGTCTGGACTTTAAAAGAGACTATGACCTCTGAGTTTGTTTCGGCCTTTCTTCTCAGAGTAGTCAGATAGGAAACGCCGACCTCATCTAGTTTAAAAAATATATGATTGACGTGTAAAAGTGTTTGTGCAAACCTACTTACAAAAATAAAATCATTTATCATATCTCGACATATTTTTGATTTAAACTCAAACTCAAAGCATTTATTTCAATTAAACCTTTTACAGGCACTTTTGAATTGTCAAAAAGTCGGTCAGTCAGATTGAGATCTTATTACCTAATTCGATTAAGCATTTCTAATAATAGAAATGGAGTCCATTTTATGTAACAGACTTTTGTTAAAAAGGTTCTAAATTATATACCTACACACAAGTTGGTCGCAGTTACTAAGCTAAGGCTAAGGTATCGATTTAATGTTTTTAGAAAACCAAAATGAAATTTATTTGAAAGTCACAAAAAGAGACTCATTTATTATATAACTAGTAGCGCCCCGCAGTTTTACTTGCATAAGTCTTGATCCCGTAGAAATATCGGGATAAAAACTATCCCTTGTGTTAGTATGGGCTATAAACTATCTGTGTGCTAAATTTCATTCAAATCCATTCAGCCGTTTTTGCATTGATTGAGTAACAAACATTCAAACTTACACATTTATAATATTAGTAGGATAAAATATTGCTAATATTATAAGCGTGTAATATTTGTGGTTCGATTGAATACCTGTCAATTTATAATATTTATCTTATCGATACGTGGTGAGGGCAACGAAAACAAGTCGTTGCATTTATTACGTACCATGTAATATGTAATGCAGTGTTGCAAGAACAGCGTGCAATTGACGACATGAACTTGACGATGGACTTATTATGCACTTAGATACAGTCACATAATGATAATTTCATTTACTGAGCTGTAAACACTAAACCGAGTTCCAAGCGCTCTCGCATCCGGGCCTGGTTCAAGCCATCATGGTCCGGGGCGAGAGGGAGTGGGGGGCAGTCGCCTCCTTCTGCGAAGCAGTCATGCTAGCGAAGGAGGCGGCGGGACGGCTGAGGGAGAGCCTCCCGTCCCAGCCGCCGCGCGCCGCGGGAGACGCTCCGGGCGTCGGGAGCCGCGCGACGACTCCCGGCCACCGTAGGCGGCGCGGGCCTGCGGGCGGAAGTAATGGGTAGCTCACCGTCCGATCAGGGCCATGCCCGTGCCGGACGGCGCGTACGTGTTCCACGCGCGCCTCAGAGAGATGTCAGCATCAACCGAAGGGCCCGTCCGGGCCGAAGCCTGCCGGGTCAGCAGGATTGTCCGAAAGGGTTACCGCTGGCCCGGAACATAAAGGGCTAAGGAAGGAACACGGGTGGGTTTTAGTCAGTAAGAGTCTGACACTCCCTTCCGCTTCACCCAGAGCGGGAGTAGTCATTTGATGATTTCCCATACTGAAAAAAAAAAAGCGACTTGACTTTGACTTGACACCCACTGCTGAACGTATAATCATCACCATTCTCTTGCCCTTATCCCAATTTATTTGGGATCGGCGCATCATGTCTTTTTCTTCCATACTTCTCTTTTAGCCGTCATCTCAGTAATCACTCCCTTTTCTAGCCATATTTTCTTTCACATAGACCATCCATCGTTTCTTTGGTCTTCCCCTTCCGTATATCCATCCACATTCAAGCTCAAAACATTCCCGACGACATTTTCCTCATTCCTCCGTACCATTATCATCTCTATCTTTCTCTCGCAGCACATTTAAAATATTTCCTGCCATAGTGAAATGTTTGCAAGTTTTATAGCATAACTGACTGGCTGGGAGGCCCCGGACGTCAATGGAGGCTCTTATAATCAATGAGTTTGATTATGCTATGCGATCCTAACAAAAGTCACCGGTGTTTGTTCTGCGTCATATCCTGTAGCGGAGTACCTAGCTGTGACAATACCACCTACCAAAAAACTACTGTTGAATAATATTCTCATCAAATAGCGTCGAATCGCGTTACTTATTTTAAACACGAATGTTCAATCTGTATTTAACTTTAAAGTTGTTTTAAAAAAGTAGGTAGGTACAGTCAGTTCAGTCTCAAAAAGCAAGAATTAATTTCATTGTCTACAGTCTGTATTCCATAATATTGTATTAAGGTGTAGCTAGAACTAAGTACCCAGTGTGTTGTTTTTTGTATAACCTGTTATAGTCGCTATCAACTTTGAAGTGACAGGGAATCATTACCCTTAAGGCTGCGGACACGACGTCGGCGGGCGTGGCGTGGCAGCGGCGGCGACGACGCGTCGTCGCCGCCGCCCCGCAATCGCTGACTTCGTGTCCGTGGCCTTACGGCGACGAGTTTCAGAGTTCTACTTAAAGGACGTGACTCAATGGTTTCGCTAAAACTTGCGTTACTGAGACCAAAAAGATATTATCTTGATTTTATCAGTAAGTATTTTAGGTCTACCGTGTACCGTTAGCCCAAGTTCGCACGGACGTAAAAATATCGCAGCGGGATTTTATAGCACATTGGATTTTAAGCTCTCGGTGTGTCATAAAACACACTGTTAGATTTTAACTCTTGGCGTTTACAACGATTTTTTTGTTGTAGTTGAAAATCCAGTGTGCGAAATAAAATTGCCGCGGGAAATAATCGCCCGTGCGTACCGGGGCTAACGAAATTTAATACGTCAGCTGTGTTAAAATTATATTAACAGCTGCTGTATAGGTACACAAAAATAAAATATAAAGTTGGGTAGGTCCCGGTAACGAACAGCGTCTTTATTACAATTAAAATTAAAAATTCAACAAGAATCATTATCACTCAATTTAAATTAAGTAAGTAGGTAAAAGTAAGACAGCGAAGGTGGCCCAGTGGTTAACAACCGCAACTTAGGAGTTGTAGGTCGTGGGTTAGAACTTAGAACCCAAGCAGACACATTACTTTGTGTAAATTAATTTTATCACCACCGCTCTCAAAACAGTGAAGGAAAATATCGTGAGGAAACCGGCATGTCCTAGAACCAAAAAATCGAAGACATGTGACATCCGGCAACCCGTACTGGGCCTTTATGGTGGATTATGGCCAATACCCTCCCACAGAGGCCTGTGTCCCAGCTGTGGGAATATTATAGGGTAATTATGTATGTCATGTAAGTAGGTAGGTAAAACGGACCGTAATTTTGCAAAAAAAACTATTTGAAACTGTTAAATAAGATTCTAATCTAACTCTTTGTTGTTAGAGGTCAATGCCAATAGATAACTTTAAATATCCAAATAAACAGATTTGCTGTAAAGGCTCCTACACACAGGCGCGACACGCGATATAATCGCTCGCGACACAAAGGCACCGTTCGTTGCGCGACTTATTGTGCGTTTGTGTCGCGTGTCGTGTCGGGCCTGTTTGAAGGAGCCTTAAACTAACTTTTGCAATAAAACACCTTTCAATACAAGGAAAGGTTACTAAAATTCTAAGAATGGTATTACTTTTGATGTCCCCCAGGCAGGAGGAGTTTGTTTCGGCATTTCTTCTCAGGGATGTGTCAGCTAAAAGATTTACTTACAGAAATAAACACAATTTAGTTTCATTACAAGGGTTTAGATTATTTTGGAAGGAAATTCAACTTTTTATGAACCATTATTTTATCATAATATTTTGCCAAGTTGCTTCGAAATGAAATAGTTATAATATTGTTTGCTGTACACGCAGTTTCATTCAGCTAGGACTGTTACCGGACATTGCCATTTGTCGTATAGCTAATTATACCCGAGATAATCTCACTAAGAGAATTGAACCACCAGACCATGGTTCCCGTAGCTAACTTTAATACAATTGTGTCTACAAACTTTATTATTAAAAATATGCGTCCTGTTTGCTATTTTAATTTTAAGCAATGATTTTTATGTTGGTGTTATGTGGTTTTTTAAGGAAAATCAATCTACCTGGCATTCATTGGGGTCAGCTTCCAGTCTTACCAGATGCAAAAGAATACCAGTATTTTACATTAAGCGACTCCCTATCTGACCTCCACAACCCAGTCACTGGGTAACACGATACTTCTTAATAAAACTGATTGTCAGACTGTTGGGCTTCTGACTACTCGTAACGACTGTCAAAAATCTACAAATGATAGCTGGGATCAATGGACGGTCACCCATCAATTAACCGACCGCGGCAAGCGTGTCTTAACCATCGACACCATCGACATTTTATGTTAAAACAAGAAATTTCACGCGGATGAACTCGTAGATAGAAACTAGTACAGTCAGCATCAAAATTCGATTAACGCTTCAGTTTTTTTAATCTCAGTTATTGAGCAAAATATTTGTTCAAAATTGCAGCAGGAGTACAATGCAATTTTGTACAAATATTTTGCTGAGATTATGGCCGGCCAATTTAAATATTTGGCTCAATAACTGAGATTAAAAAAACTGAAGTGTTAATCGACTTTTGTTGCTCACCAAAAAAAAAACCAACTAGATAAAAATAAATCCTGTCTGTGCTATTTTTAGGAGCAATTAGCAAAAACTGTCTTCTTTTACGTACTTACGTACTAATTTCCCAAACAATTATTGTAAAACCGGCTTTCAAATTGATAACATTCGTTCAGCCTTGATTAGGTAATTTGGTTTTTACTGATTGTCATGCACTTATGTAACCGAAATCTGTGTTCGCTAATCTAAATCTAAGGTATCTCGTCATTCCAGCACCCCAATTGCGTATCACACTATCAATCAAAATCTGAAAAATTTTGAAAGATAATGCTAATCCATTGCTCTTTATGTTCGAAAAATTTGTCAGCTCTATAATGTAAATAACACAGTGAATGTTGTTGAACTGTCAAAATGAAAGCCATTGCTAGGTACCCATAGTGTGTTACGCTATTACCCCGCAGCGCTGGTGTTGTGTTACGCTATTACCCCGCAGCGCTGGTGTTGTGTTACGCTATTACCCCGCAGCGCTGGTGTAGGACTGAGCGACTTTTTCTGGATTTCTTTTCAATTTTCTATACTAATCTTCATTAAGTTCAGAGAAACGGCTAAATTATGGAAAATCATTTATCTAGGATATACAGGGTGGTAGTGACATTGACGCGTAACCTGTTACCATGGATTTAGTAGGTACCTACATGATTCCGAACCCGAAATTTTTCGTCACTTATTAAAAAAAAACCGGTCGGACTAGCGCACTGAGCGTTCCGTACCAATTCGTAGGTATGTAACTACAAATTTACGGTTTTTGGATTTTTAGTTAGCACAAGTAAAGTAAAAAATCCAAAAACCGTAAATTTGTAGTATATTGCTTCTTGCCAAATTTCATGATTCTGGGTCAACGGGAAGTACCCTATAGGTTTTGATTCCCTTGCGAGTGTCAAAATATGCGGCATAAATGGAAAATTATATTAATTACAACTTGACAACTCCACGCGTTCCTGAGAAAAAAGGTCTTGACAGACGGACAGACAGACGGACAACGAAGTGATCTTATAAGGGTTCCGTTTTTCCTTTTGAAATACGGAAACCTAAAAAAACGGATGTTCCATTTTGACCGCGTAGGTATTGCTCTTTTCTATGAAACAGCTGATTTTGTATTTATAGGTATCCGAAGAAAAATTTCTACGGGAGGGGTGAATTCCCTGCTACCCTGTATAGTGATATTAGTACCTGTAGGATATTACCTACATACTTAGTAAGGTAGCAACATAAAATATTCTTTCCATTTCGTTATCGTTTCTTGTAACTTATAAGAAATCCATATTTATCAGGAACAAGTAAAATTTCAAATTTATGGCCGGCCAGTAATCATGATAATGGGGCTCAGCCTAAGTGGAATAATTTTTCACATCATATATGATAGATAAACAGCTGATAAGATCAATACGATGTACTCGATGGATGTAGTTCGGTCAGTGGGTCGTCTTAGGGGCGGATTTAATAATCCATACAAAAAAGAAAATAATTTAAAACCAAATTCCTTTTTAAAGGATCTCCCCCCTCACTAATACTAACTCTCTTACTGTTTAAATAAAAAATCGCTTAGTGTAAAAACGAACTCTATGACCTTTGAGTTACGGTCTAATTATTTTTTTCACGCTTTATCGCGATGTCGGATACGCGTTTCGGGCATTCTAAATGTACAGTTAGCGTCAAAATTTGCGTGCGAAAAAATCCTCATAAACGTAAATTTTATATTATGTAGGTACTTTACATGATTAACATTTAGCCAATTGAAAATAATGAAGGGATAACTATGATCATTTTAGAACTTATGAATCATAACTTTTGGCGAGTTTCATAATGTTTGGTAAGATGAATGAATCATTCCATTTAATATTATGAAAATTATTTGTGTTAGCACAACATTTTATAATACGTGTTTTTGGACCTTGGCTTTCGATATTTTTGTAGAAAGTATCTATTACTATTGTTTTAAATCTATGGGAGATAGATATTGTAAGTGCAAATATTGCTATCGCAACTAGGTCAATCTATTTGTTTACATTTTTGCAATATACACCCAAAATATTTTATCGCTAAAAAAATAAAAAAACTATTCAGAATAATGAAAAACAATAACCAATTTTCTTCGTTATTATTTTAACCGGCCACTTATAATATTTATATAAAAAAAGAGAAACAAACACAAAAAGAAAAAAAAGGCCCTTACCTACACTCACAGTTACTTCAAAATTGTATCACGTATAACAATGGTCCGATCAACGAATTCGCAACGCAACCGTCACTGATTCATCAGCTGTTTTCTTTATACGACCGTTCACTGTGGCTTCACTAACATCAATGAACATTGACATCGTATATCATTAAGCGAGCGAACGCGATAATACTCAATGTTTTTTACCTTCAGTTATTTATCAGGACTGTTGCTAAGTATTGGATCCATCGTCGGTCAGTATTGAAGAGCTTGGCTTTTCAACAGTGCCTCTCTCCTCTCTAACTCTTTGCTTATAAATGTAGGTACTTTAGAAAAAAAACATCGAAATGACTGTACAGTGTAAAGTCTCGCGTGTCTTGCACCTTTACCATAATATAGTAGTTTCTTATAGTTTGTAGTCAACCTTTGTACCCAGACACTAGGCCAAGGCCACCACTGGATTCTAGAGAAAAAATGTATTGAAATCTATGATGGATTCTAGAGAGAGAGTGTGTATCAGTAGCGAAGGGTCAATTTTTGTAAGAGGTAAGCCGGAATAGATAATCTTTAATATGATTATATTATTTTTCTATAGAATATTGACTGTGCCATTTATGGTAGGAATCGGGTTGTATGGAACTTTTGCCACTGGAGTGTATTAAAGCCTATGCTGGATTCTAGAGAGAGAGTATTGAAGCCTACACTGGATTCTAGAGAAAAAGTCTATTGAAGTCTATCTCGACAGGCGCAAAGTAAAAAGAGACATCTACAAAACAGCTACTTTTCAGGAGAGCGCATAATAGGAAAAAATGCTCCCATTTTGTCAATTTTAAACCAAATTTATTGAAATTTTCATCATTGCTTCATTATTTAATAATATATCCACATGTATATTTCATTTCTTCTAATTATGTTTAAATTACGAGATATTGTAGTTGTCTGCATCTACGTTGCGCTTAAAAATATGACAACTGTGTTAACTACCACTTGGTCGTTTCTACGTGGGAATTCAAATAGATCTTCTCAGTCCATAATATCGCATTGTCGTCTCGTTTTGCCCAAATTCACCAATAATTTACGTCTTTCCATGTCTATTGTGTTGAACCCAAACTGTTTACTAATATGATAACACTTTTACACACACTTATCACTTAACAAACCAAAAAAAACAAAATTCGTGCCGGCCGACGTAGAACATGTCATCTGACTGATGACACAATATGACTGACCGCTGGTCCCCCGCGCGTCCCGCGTATAAACGGCCAGGCGGTAGTTATCCGCATCTACATCGTGCAATTTCACAAAACAGGCGTAGTTGTCTTCTTTTACGTGACAAAAGTACCAAAAATAAGGTGATATTTGTATTTTTGTTTTTGCTATGTTGTAGAACATGATATTTTAAGTTAGTTTTTACAAAAAACCAAAAATCTCAAAATTGCAGTTGTCTTTTTTTACTTTGCTCCCGTCGATCTATGCTGTATTCTAGAGAGAAAGTGTATTATAATCTATGCTGAATTCTAGAGAGAAAGTATATTGAATCCTATATTGAATTCTAGAGAGTATATTGAAGTCTATACTGGATTCTAGAGAGTCCATTAAAGTTTATGCAGTATTGAACTCTGGATTGTCTAGCTCTGTTGCTTTTTTGCTTATAACAATCACGTTTGAAAAAGATCGTCTCGTCTCGTTCCTTCCTTTGATTACACTTATATTGTTTTTTTTGCTGCCTGTGTATTACCAAGAAATTGCGGTCGAAAAAATTGCTACCAGCAATTTGGTGGACCATTTTTTGTAAGTGCACAAAAGTGCCGCTTGTTAAAACCGGTTTTGCGATCAGATTTGCAGGTGATGCTTCATGTATTTACTCTTGATATGACGTCAACATATCCACGTGGATTGGCGGCTGATGGCTGAATAGAGTTCAATGAAACATTGTTTCTACCGTACGGAGTTAACAGAATCATATGTTGAACTAATTAGAAATTGAAACCATACATCATTAGTTTCCTTCCTCTAAATATTCCAAGTGTGAGCAAAATTTATATTACACAGTCAATCTGGAGCTTCCTAGTTTACTTTAATGTTCTCTCTTGGATATCAAATGATAAAAGTAACATGAAAAAGAACGCGAATATTAAATATATCATAAATATTAAAATCTCGTGTCACAGTGTTTGTTAACGAACTCCTCCGAAACGGCTTGACCGATTTTTATGAATATTTTTGTGTCAGTATATTTATTAGATCTGAGAATAGGTTCAGAATTTTTTGGAATCGAAACCGTTGAAACCGCGGGGCACAGCTAGTTATAATATATTTATGAGTTTTAGGATACGCGTAGTCAAACAATCTGCCCACTCTGCCCAGCCTTTTCCCAACTATGCTAAGGTCAGCTTCCATTCTTATCGTATGTAGCTGAATACCAGTGTTTTACATGGAGCGACTGCCTATCTGGAGGCTAATTCCTGTAATTAAAATCGTTCAAATCTAGTTGCATTCTTATCTCAGCAAGCAATCAATGTCAAAAATCTAGGAATTTTAGTGGTATTTTTGACAGATTGAGACTAAGATCAGACGTTCTTAAATTTACGAGATTTGCCCCTCTGATCTCCACAGCCCGGTTACTGGGTAACATGATACGCCTTGGTAAGACTGGTTGTCAGACTTTCGAGCTTCTCGACTACCTGTAATGACTGTGAAAGATTTAGGAATTACAGCCGGAACCAACAGTTTAAGGGGGAAGCCCCAGGGTAGCCCGCGAGATATCAACCTGTGGTTATATGGACTTAGATGGTTGTGGGTGGTTGTGTGTGGTGGTTGTGATGGTTGTAAATTCAATGATTATAATTCTGCAGATACATACTTACGTCTTGCTACAGTCGAGAATCATGTTTTGTTCAACATACAAACTGACACTGACCAGCAAATAGCTAAAAAGGTAAGAAAAAGAGGAGATAACCTATCCAACAGTGAGAACATCATTCTTATAAAAGCAGTTTATATACGAAACAAGTGTAAAAACAAAGGAGCCTATTCCCCCATAAATGATATTGTTCACAGCAGCAAAATACTAATTAAATTACATTAGTTTACGATAAAACTGTTGTAATAAATGATGTTTTTATTACATAAGACAGTTGTGTACAACGATTGATATCGGCCCAGCTGTTTATGATAGGAAGGCGTAATTATGAAGTAATATGTTGTAACAAACAATATCAGCAGTTTTCATGTTTAAATGACGAGACAATGTCCAATACTACTCGTGCACATGTACAGACGCGCCATCAAGCTACTACAATCTATCAAATGTCTTTATTAGATTTTCAACTTTATCGCTAAAGCATTAGGTTAAAATTTTATCGGGAAAATTTGACAGTTTCGGGTAGCTTGATGTGCTGGCGTCTGTACGTTATTACGCTTCTGTTGTCGTATGTACCTTCTTACGCCAAAAAGTACCACCAGTCCGGCCATCGAGAGAATGCGTTCCTGACACCAGCTGTCAGTGCGACAATTCTAGTAGCTAATAAATATCAAATTCGCAAAACACATATTCGTTTGTATGAAACTGACAGCTGTCAAGAACGTATTCTCTCGTCGGCCGCACTTTAGTTGAGATCTCAACATGTTTGCTACGTTGCACTTATAGTAAGTTTCAAGTAATCCCACGGTGCTCAATCTCAATAGCACGCTAGGGACTTGGGTGGCAATATGGAAGGTGTGATGGGGCTATGGAAAAATGTCTTGACGCTGCGAGAGTGTGCGTGATCCATCGCCACTCGTTTGATGTTCACCGCGCACAGAATGGATGGAAAGCAGCACATGAAGTGATTTTTTGCTCCGTTTGTGCAACTGCTGAATAGCGTTCCAGTGTGAGGATAAATAAATAATAAATAGTTACAGTTTGCGCGTCTGTGTCCCTGCCACTCTGTATATATATTTTATTTTCACATACACTATACCCAGCCAACTGGACAAAAACATCGAGTGTCTATACTACTTACCATTCAGCGCATGTCGAAAGGGTCAACCGAGAGAAATGGCTCCGAACTGTACCCGCGAGCAAAGGGTTAAACTACCTATGAAACACTTTATCAAATTGTTACTGTTTGGGTTTTAACTGCCCCTTTGGTCTCGTGGTCGCAAGCGCGACTGCTGAGCGTGGGGTCCTAGGTTCGATTCCCGGATCGGGCGAAATGTCATTGAGTTTTTCCATTAGGAATTTCTTAGTAACAGTCCGGAGTTTGGAAGTCGGCGGTTTAATACCTCAGTGCTTCGTAAAGCACGTTGAGTCGTTGGTTCTGCGACTGATCTCTCTCCGGTCGGATTGTCATCCCATCGGACTATGAGAGTGAGGGAAGAGGGAGCTCACTTGTGCACTACAATATCTCCCGCGCCGAAGGCTAGTCTCCGTTGAGATTGGCTGCCGTGGCCGAAATAGGTACCGTATGGAGGACTTAAATTTTTACTGTTTGGGTGTATCATTCCACAACAAGGCCTTCCCTCATGACTTTTAGTTATTTCGCTACAAAGGAAACGTGAACTTCATTGCGTAATTTACGTTGCTGAGTACACAATTTTTCGACAGTAATTGAAGCAGTGGAATTATCAATGTTCTTTACAATGATTGTGGTATGTTGCTCTGGATGATAGATTACAAAACCTTTGAATGGCTACTAGTAAACCTATTGATTGTGGGCTCTATACATAATTACATATACATATGTGTCAAACTTTATTGTCTTTGAAGACGCCATCATGGTTCTAGTGGGGCACAGATGTGTTCTACAGGACTAATGACACCTTCTCTTTTTGACAACAGACTAACTATAACTCTTCACTTTATGACTCATGACAGTAACTGCACTTATTCTACGAAAACCACCCTTATTGTAACGACATAAAGGCGCCGTCAAAGTCAAATTTTACCATCGATAATTCGATACCTATGCGGTGTACCGTAATCATAATCACTCAAATATTTCACACGATTGCATCATTTTCGTTTTTGTAGGTGGTGCCTTTTACTAAATTTTTCTTTTTCAATGGACTTCAAAACTGGCTTTGACTTTTTATGCAAATATCTACGCTATTTGAGAATATTTCTTGGAAAAAAAAATGTTTTTAACATTTTTTAAACCAGTTTATAGTTCAAAAGCGAGGTCTGGCTTTATTCTGTCACAAAATTTCAATTGCAAGGTTTTACAGGACAGCCAATGTTTAAGCTAAAAATTCTGAAAGTATACGACTTCACAACAAAATAAAACTAAGTTTAAGTATTACTCTGGGTTTACACAGTACCGTCGGAAGAGCAGCACAAACTTTGTGATCATGGCTAGTGGTCACGAACGCCATAAAAGACAGGGAAAACTTTTCAAGTAGGTATATAAAACTTAAACAAAAGAATCTGGTAAACTTAAATATTACTTTTCTTTTAGCTTAAATTAAACTTACCATGTATTTAGTTGAGAGCAATGGAGCAGTTGTAGGTCGTAAGTTCGAACCCAGACAGAATTATTTCATCACCACAGCTCTCAAAACGGTGAAGGAAAACATCGTGAGGAAACCGCCATGTCCTACAACCAAAAATTCGAAAACATGTGACATCTACTAATCCGCACTGGGCCCGCGTGGTGGATTACGGCCCACTTCCACTTCACTGAGAGGAAGCCTGTGTCCCAGCAGTGGGAACATTATAAACTGATTAGGATTCAGTTGAATCTCTTACAGGTATTTTCCTTTTTAAAATAGGAATTGTTGAATTGCCGATCTGCTTGTTTAACATAAAAAAACTACTACCTCGAGCGGGTAAAAATTAATATCTAACCTATCATCATCTGACAAGCCTTTTCCCAACTATGTTGGGGTCGGCTTCCAGTCTAACCGGATGCAGCTGAATACCAGTATTTTACATGAAGCGACTGCCTATCTGACCACCACAACCCAGTTACAGTACCCGGCGATAAATATTGCACATCGACCTTTGGAAAGAGACAATCGGCTAATTTCGGCTTCGTAGAGCGTTATCTCTGTCGCACGAAATACAAACAGTCCGGTATCTATTAGGAGCTGTTAAAAAAATTATGATTTGCTTCTTTTGACAATTATTTTTATTTTTTGTATAAATTACAAAAAAGGTAAAGGTCGATGTGCAATATTTATCGCCGGATACTGTACTGGGTATTACGATACCCCTTGGTAAGACTGGGGATTGTCTCAATGGTCTAGTGTGCGCAAGCGCTACTGCCGAGGATGTCCTGGGTTCGATTCCCAGATCAGACAAAGTGTTATTCGGTTTTTTTTGTCAAAAATTTCTCAGTAGCAGTTTGGTGTCTGGATTTGTGCTGGTTGCTTGCCCTAATTTCATGGGACTATTTATAAAACATAACTGGCCAAAAGTGGGTGTATCTACTATTGGATATACCTCTGCCATACCCTAGGGCAGCCTTTCCCAAAGTGGGCGATAACGCCCCCCTGTAGGCGCTGCAGACCTAAAGGGGGGGTGGTAAGAGACCCAGAATAAAAATGAGGGCGTTGTGTAGAGGCTTCGGGGGCGATTTGTAATATCATCTAGCTAGGAGGACTCTTAGACACCGACTGAGCTCTCGACTCTCGGCTACAACTTGTGAAGTTTGGGAACCCCTGCCCTAGGGCACCACGCGATTACAGGCACCACGTACAATGCGTGCCACGAAAGATGAGACTTAACACACCACGTGGTTTAACTTGCGTAGAACACGATTTTAGGTATCTTTAGCGGTATGAGGTCTGAGTGCGGGACGGGACCGGACGTCATAGGGGCGGCGGAAAGACCGGGGGAGGCGGGGTCAAGTCTCATCTTTCGTGGCACGCATTGTAATGTTATGTTATTTGTTTCTTTTATCCTCATTTTAATTTGAGTCTCTAAATTACTACATTTTCTGACAAGATTTTGTCGCTGAGCTGAAATTGCGACTAGATTTTGAATCTATTTAAATCATTGTCCTACAAATGAATCGAAGTGCAATAGTTTATTAAACTTGGTATCTCTTACTGTCACAATACTGTTGTGTAGCAAAAATTTCAAAACAAATATCTGTGAACAGTACCTATCAATGTTTACTACTACATTAGGTACCACAAAGAGAGCGATTGCAACATCGCTGTAGTTTATGAGTCAGCGGCAATTCGTGGTACTTTAATCAATAGGTATTATGTTTGAGCAAACTGTGCTAGACTACGTTGTGACGTATGCAGTGCTACATA
Organism: Luperina testacea; assembly: GCA_927399505.1. NCBI lineage: Eukaryota > Metazoa > Arthropoda > Insecta > Lepidoptera > Noctuidae > Luperina > Luperina testacea. Next base: position 14,008,630 of record OV656756.1, read on the forward strand.
CGATCAAGATCAAGGTGAACGTAGACCTAGTTAGCATGTTAGCATAATTTGACTTATCTTCAAGATGGAGAGATAAGTGAGAAATAGATTTATGTTACATAGATACATAATTATGCATAATAGAGTTTATTAGGGCTTTGTTAAGGAGCTCATGCGAGGAGGTACTACCATCATACTAAATTCTGCTGGCAAGTAACGTTGCTTTGTTCTAGTTTGAGTTGAATACAGCCATAACATAGCCGTTATCGACGCATTCTGTACATAGTACCTAACATTGGCCGTAACATCGGCTTTAAGGCTCCTGCAAACAGGCGCGACGCGCGACACGAATCGCGCGCGACACAAAGGAACCGCTCGTTGCGCGACTTGCGTTGCCTTTGTGTCGCGCGCGATTTTATCGCGTGTTGCGCCTATTTGAAGGAGCCTTTAATCTTCGATATCGGAAGGCTTAATTATAGAACTCAAATGGAGTAGAACAGGACACTGACGAGGCGCTGTATCACAGGCGAAGTAAGACTGTGAGAGAGTGGCGTCCAAGGACTGGAAGACGAGATGTCAGTCATCTGGCGGCGAGATGGGCGGACAACGGCAAAACCTGGATGAGGCTGGCATAGGAGAGAGGGGTACCTACCAGAAAAGAGAGTCATACGCAGAAGCGGGTCTGTAGACGATGATGATGATAAGCGGCTTTAGCACCCTCGAAAACCTGTGATACCTCTGGCATTGTAAATGTCTATAAGCGTTGGTGACTATCAGGGTGGGCCGACCTGCTTGTTTACCATTAAAAAACTACTACCTCGAGCGGGTAAAAAATAATATCTAACCTATCATCATCTGCCTAGCCTTTTCCAACTATGTTGGGGTCGGTTTCCAGTCTAACTGGATGTAGCTGAATACCAGTATTTTACATGAAGCGACTGCCTATCTGGCCGCCACATCCCAGTTACTGGGTAATACGATATACCTTGGTAAGCCTGGTTGTCAGAATTTCGGGCTTCTGACTACCCGTAACGACTGTCGAAGATCCACGAACTATATATTTTTTCAAATCTTTTATTCACAAAGCATAAATGACATAATTGAAGTTAACAGAGAGGTATGCAAACATAAATAGATTTTACAAAGGTTGGATACAAGAGGTCGGTAGTGGGTAAAGGTAAGATCTGTATGAGAACCAAGTCGGGGCACCAACTAGTCTTTCATAATGGTTTTATGGTTTGTTTGCTAAGTAATGGGCTTCATTACTTTATGGGGTGCGGGGTTGCCCCGTACAGAGCAACAATAATATTTTTTATGTGTCTTTAGGTATCCTTATCAAAACACCAATAAATACAATACTAACGACTCTGCATGATACTTATGAATCCCCGACTGGGAATTACCATCGAGATAACTTAAAGTCCCGATTTGGATATTTATCATCTATGTTTTCAGAGCCTCGGGGTCACTGACCCACACCACGATATCAGCTGGTTTCGATTGACGATGATTGACCTGCTGTGGTCACAGTAGCCAACAAACGGTTAGAAGTACAATCACGAGCGTAAATACCTTACAGTTTTGCAAAATTCAAAAGCGTTTTTCTCATTGCATCTTTGAAAAGGATCAAAAGTCACCCAAAGTGCAATAGAGAGGGCTATGCTTGGAGTTTCCCTACGTGATCAGATCAGAAATGAAGAGATCTGCAGGAGAACCAAGGTAACCGACAGAGCCCGAAGAATTGCTAAACTTAAGTGGCAGTGGCCAGGGCGCACTGCTTGCAGAACAGATGGCGGCGAAAGGTTCTGGAGTGGCGACCGCTTACCGGATGACATAGACATTTGAAGGCCTCCCACAAGGTCAAACCGATGACCTTGTGAAGGCAACGGTAATCCGCTGGATGCGAGAAACACAGAACCGGTCGAAGTGACGGTGCTTGGGGGTGGCCTATTTCCAGCAATGGACGTCTTTCTATTGGATACTATGTTCGTGACACCATAAAATATCTATCAATACTTTAGTAGGTAATCGCTTTTGAATTTTGCGTCAGTCTAATGCTGTACAATGTACATACGAGCCAAAAGCTGGTAGTTGATTGCGATTGGTCGAATATATGATGTGGTTATGCATAGACATACTCGTATCTACAAGATTTAAAACAAAATGAAGTATAAATCGTCAATAAAGTATAGAAGTCAAGTATACAAGGGATTATCCGAAAGGGTTACCGCTGGCCCGGAGCATAAAGGACTAAGGAAGGAACACGGGTGGGTTTTAGTCAGTAACAGTCTGACACTCCCTTCCGCTCCACCCAGAGCGGGAGGGGTCATTTGATGGTTTCCCATACAGAAAAAAAAGCACCTATTTTTGGTTTTTTTTCAGTAATTATAACAGAGTTGCAAACTACTATAATTTTTCTATAAAATATAATATCAATTTTTAATAATGCTATTAAAATAAAAATTTTAGCTTTAGCACCGTTCCGTTTTTCTTTTAAGTTCGGAATCTCGATTACTCATAATCAAATTACTAATCTGTGAGGTTTTCTTCCACAATAGATATATGTATATATAGAAAGTATCATGATATCAAGTCGTGATATACGAAGACTAAATGAAGTTGTTTTGACGTAGGCATTGTTATCACTCGGAATTAGGTAATATTTATCAGCTTCGGCTTCAACACCATACCTAGTACCTACGAATGTGCGCTTTTTAATTCCACACGTCACGTTGTCGTGGATGTCGGCGTCTACAATATTACCGTTGATGTCAAAGTCCACGATAAATCAGTTTTAAAACAATTACACACCTAGCAAGTACCTATGTGACTTTTTCAAAGTGATACGTACTTTCTATGTTGCTTAATTAATTAATTATTCTAAGACATCACTGATTGACGGTGAAGAGAAACATCGTGAGGAAACCCTGGACTTCGGTCTGAAATCACCAACCTGCACTGAGCCAGCGTGGTGATCAAGCTCAATTCTTCTTTGTATGAGAAGTGGCCTTACCCCGAAACCCGTGACATTACACGCAAAAAAAACATGTTACTTTGGCGCCATTTGTGTAGGATTTCAGGAAGTTTGGTGTGCTAGGATACCGTCACGTCATAACGTGGACGTAGACGTTATAAGCGTCTTCATACATTTCCATACCTTTTACATCCCCGCTTAGCGTGATGCCGCGGACGTCCACGATAATATAAATACGTTAGAAATTAGTAAGGCGCACAATGGTCTTAGCGCTCCCCGTGTTTTTAGCAGAATTTTACTGTAGATTAGAAAAATAAAAAACATTAAAATAGCAGCTGTAAACAAAAGTTGTACTACTGACTGATTTATCTGCATTGTGACAGCGGGACCGCACTCTTTATCTCAAGGCAGGGTAGTTACGCATAGTGTCGCAGTGTTGGATTTTTGGGAGTACCCGCGAACCTAAATAATTTGTAAAGGCTCCTGCAAACAGGCGCGACGCGCGACGCGAATCGCGACACAAAGGCATCGCTCGTTGCGCGACTTGCGGTGCCTTTGTGTCGCGCGCAATTTTATCGCATGTCGCGCCTGTTTGAAGGAGCCTTAATATCTACTAATTTAATATAATTATAGTCAAATACGTCAGGTAAATTGTAAGTCCAAGTGTCGAAGGACAATGATTAATTTTTACTTTATGTTTAAATTTGTTCACATGTAAGTGAAATGTAAATTTCTTTATCTATACTTATAATAAATCTGTAGAAGTGAAAATTCTGTACATTGAAAATATCAAAAAAATAAATGGCAGGGGGTGTTACTATACCGACACCGAACCCAAAAATGTGATTAAAAAAATTTTTGTCTGTCTGTCTGTCTGTCTGTCTGTTTGTTCAGGCATCACGCAAAAACTACCGGTTCGATTACGATGAAACTTGGTATAATTATTGTTTAATATCCTGGGCACCACACTGGGTACTTTTTATCCCGGAAAAGTATATACAACAAAAAACAAACTTAATTTTGCGGTTCGATCCCTAGACCCGATTACTGTACCAACCGCAAATAATAAGTTTGTCGTAGGTTACGTCACCCGCAGTGGAGTTCACTTAGGGGCGAGGTAGGCGGGCATGCGCCGGAAGGGTTGTGGACGCAAAGGCTGAGCCGGATTCCCATGACCCCCCATCAAGGCGACGAGGGAACACCGCTGAGTTTTAGTGGGTATACTGCCACCTTGGCAGGGAGTCCCACATACTCCGTGTCGTCCCCCGACGAGCGGAGATCCGTAATGTCATTTCTCAGCGAAAAAAAAAAAAGGGGCGCTACACACGGCTAAGATACTATAATATTTTATCTTAAGATACAATATCGCTCGCCATACAATTCAATGCACTATCACACACGACGAAGATAATAAATAATATTTCATATTTTCGTATCTTAATATGAATTTGTAAATACTAATAATAAAGCAGAAGAGTTTGTTTGTCTGAACGCGCTAATCGGTCGAATTTTTCTCGGAGTCGATTTTAAAAAATATTTTTACATTTGCTAGCCTAATTCTTGAAGAAGGCTATGTAACATCACGCTATAACCCTTAGGAGCCGAGCAAAAAGAATAAAAGTCAGAAATATCGCTAAGCGAAAACGAAGTGACTGCGCGGGCAGGCGATGCGATGCGATGCGACGGCGTGGGTCGGAAACAAGAAATTTCACGCGGACGAAGTCGCGGGCAGAAGCTAGTGAGAAATAAATGTCTTTAACCAGGTTAGCTAATATCGCACGATGTTATAAGTCAAAAACGTTACTACTCGTGATATCATTGATAATATTTGTTAGGTAGGGAAGTGCCAAGAGCGTGATTTTCGTTGCTCAAGATAAGTCGATGATAAAATTTGCGTCGATTTGTTGTGCGAGCTGCAATATAGGCACCACGTGGTTTCAGTGACTCGCTGCTTATACAATGCGTGCCACGAAAGATGAGACTTGACCCCGCCTCCCCCGCTCTTTCCGCCGCCCCTATGACGTCCGGTCCCGTCCCGCACTCAGACCTCATACCGCTAAAGATACCTAAAATCGTGTACTGCGCATGTCAAACCACGTGGTGTGTCAAGTCTCATCTTTCGTGGCACGCATTGTAAGTTACTTGCTTTAGCCCCTCGGGAACGTACTAAAGGGATAAACAGTATTCTATGCCCTAATACTAACCCAGTGGGGTAATTGTGTGATACACTAACAGTAGTAATAGCTTTCATTTTGACAATTAAACAACATTCATTGCGTTATTTAAGTTGTTGAGCAAACACATTTTTCGAACATCTAAAGCAATGGATTAGCAATATCCTTCAAAATGATTCAGATTGTGATTGATAGTGTGTTACACTATTAGGGTGATTCAAAGATGCTGGATTTCGGTATTCTATCTTTTACTCGTCTACAGAATGATCGATCAAAATAAAAGAAGCAGATTAACGTTCACTCGAGTGACCCATATCCGAGTGAAACGTCCTACGTCTACACCTAGATAATGCAAGAGCAACTGCTTCGAGTGTCCAGCTTACGTACAAAAATCGTAATCCGCAACTTTCGCGCTCAGTCCTGCCTGAGTACTGCTGGCTGGGTGAGCGTGAGCGCTGGCGCTGGCGCTGGCACGCGGCGGGCGGCGTCTTTGAATCGATTTGATTTTCTCATCACTAAATAGTGCTTGTGATGTTATAGTAGGTAGTCAAAAAATGGCACGCTTGGTTTTCGTACAGATCGTAATACTTGCGTTTTCTAGGTCTATCTATATCTATGGATGTCACATTATGTCATACTTAAATAAAAATGTGTTATTAGGTACCTCAATCTATCGAGATTGAGGTAAGATTATATTTTTATTAAATCTAATTTGTTTTTTATTGATTTTAATTGTACATACTTACCTAATCTGCCATAGTAACAAAATATTTCGATTATTAGTAGAGGTGGGCCGACTATTCGGCATCGTTTGTAGTCGGCTACTAGTCGGCGACTATTCGGCAAAATATGCCGATTATAATCGGCGCATAACAAATGAAATAAGACAAATAATTTGTACTTGTTTTATAATTTCTAAACATTACTTAGAGTAGGTAAGTATCTAAAGTTACAGTCTTTACAATAATTAAGTCAGTAATTAAGCTAACTTAACATCATTAATCAACGAAATGTAGCACATACATAACCAAATAACATGGCAATGGTAAAGATTGGTAAGTATTAATTAAGTAACAAAACAACATGGAAATGGTAAACAAGTATTCATTAAGTCAGATGTTTAATGTTCCCGCTGGAATTGATGGATTTGGCGATGGTGGTAAGGGCTCAATATGGGATACAGAAGCAACAGACGAATGGGATTCGTTTTGTGAACTACTTTTAATAGAAAGTCAACTCACTGTGCTTACCTATATTTTTTGTGATTTGTCATACTTGTTGTATTCGCTTTTCTGCCTTGACCGCCGCGTGAAATAATTACCTGGCACTGATTACCAGTGATCGGAGTAGGTAGATTGAACTGGGGTCATTGATCCGAAACGTATATATTACTATGGACATTCCTCCGGAATTGGTGGTAGTCAGAATTTCATTAGTTAGCCGAAATTTATATCTATCTATAAAAGATCTAGCCATAAAAGGCTAAAAATAAAAAATAAATATTAAAGCTTCGATCGGAATTCGATTGTTTTTATTATTCAACAGATAAATAATGAATTAATTTAGTTTTGATACCTTCCTTTAAATTTTGAATTGAGTAGTAATAATATCACTACCAACATTAACAATATTTAATTGAATCCGGAAATACCGGAATTACTTTCCGGAAAAATGGCTTATCCATGTTATTCTTTCTGTGTGCATTTGTGATACAAGTACCAAAAATCAATCTACCTAGTCCGATCACTGCTGATTACACAAAACGAACGAAATAAAAATGTAAGCAAATACGTCACAACATGCTCAGCTGCCGCGCGATGACTAAGCCGAGTGATGACGAAAAAGCCCGAACATCTCCGACAAGTAGGTATTAGAATGACCGGCATTGCCGATTAGTCGGCTAGTCGGTTAGTCGGCAAATACTATAGTCGGCCCATCACTATTATTATTAGTGAATCATATCATAATTATATTGAGTAAGGTCGTGTTTGGTGTGTGATCAACACGTGGGTGTTTGGTGCAAGGTAAATTTTAGTTTCTTGATAAAAGATAAGCAAGCATGTTGAAACTTTTACAAAGCAATTGGGCTTATTAATCGATTCCTACGAATTTCTCGAGTTGTCAGCTCGTCCACAAATAAATTAACTTCGTGGGAGTCGCCAATAGAAAAAAAAAATAATTTGTGTGAAGTGACGGTTCGCCCGTTTCGTGCGAGAAAATTCGTGCGAATCGACTAATACGCCAGCAATGGCTTGGTTTATAATTATGAATACCTACTTAGAAATTTTATAACGATCGATAACAGCATCAGCTGCAACCTAATTCAACAGCTTGATTGTTTAAAATGAAATGCACAGATAGGTATGTCGTAAGTATCAAGAAACAGTGCAACAGCGCACGTTCAGTATAGGTAGGTACTTAGTACTTTTCTACGCTGGAGCATGTTGATCTTTAAGGCTCCTTCAAACAGGCGCGACACGTGATAAAATCGCGCGCGACCAAAGGAACCGCAAGTCGCGCAACGAGCGGTGCCTTTGTTTCGCGCGCGATTATATCGCGTGTCGCGCCTGTTAGTAGGAGCCTTTAAGTGTTAACCGTGCGGCTGTATATGGGTTTGGTTCCAGGGTCCGGCAAAGTGTTTAAGCCTATATTATGTTTATTGTTAAAGCTAACGAATCTATTAAACCGAGTAAGTATTTCAAAATAATATACATAATATGTATATTATTTTGAAATACTTACTCGGTTTAATAGATTCATTAGCTTTAACAATAAATATGTAGAAACAATCATGGAAGTAAAGTGACAATTTGCTTAACAACTAAGCAAATTGTCACTCTACATCTATTCTACAATGCCAAGCAAAGCCGATGTCGACTGTTCTGCCAATGTCAAAAGTGAGCTGAAAAAACAAGTGTGCATAAAAAAAATGGAAAAATGTTTTAAACAAATAAAATTATTTGATTGATTCAGTTGATACAATGTAATGTAGATCTTGCTGGGTTAGTATGGGGTCACTCTACGTCAATTTGTCGTGTTATATGTTTGCCATTTCATACAACTGTCAAAGAATGACAGTTCTGTTTTAAAATTTGAATATACAGACAATTTATGTTGGTGGTCAATTTGTTTTACAATAAATTTTCCGGACTTTTCCTACTAATGTTTTATCAGTAAAAAAACAGTGGATTATTTCCAACATTTTAACCTTGACCATTATATCGCCAGTCTAACAAATGGATAAGATAATAGAGAAAATACAATCTTATACGTAGTCACTATAAGATAAGAAATCGAGCTTAGTATCTACGTTGTAAAATATCTACTATATCATCAATTAATCGTATTCGCAAAACATTTTGAAATTTTTCGCTGTGACTGAATACTGCAGTCTCCTTTGTTGCTTTAATAATAATAATAATAGTCATTTATTTCGAGCAACAAGACTCATAGTGTTAGTAACAATATTATACTGGTGGCTTTATGTAGGGATATATCGCAAGTTGGTACCTTTTTCAAATTCCGTATTTCATCAAAAGTTTCAATAATGAACTTGGAGTTCATCGCTATCGCTGAAGAAAACTTCAGCGATAGCGGCGGATAGAAGCCAAAGTGGCTTACATCAAATCTTTGAACTATGATCGGTTTGTTATTTTCACTGACTCGAAAAGTGCCCTTCTTCATCTGTTGAGATGCACGAGTACTTCACCTTTCAGGGGGATTCCATTGGCATGTAGTATCTTAGGGGCCATCACTGAACTTGTTGCCAAACATAAAACAGTTATATTGCAGTGGATTCCTTCTCACGTTGGACTCGATGGTAATGAGATGATGGATCGTTAGGCAAATGAAGCCCCATCTGATGGAGAATTGTATGCGTGTCCTCCAGATCTCTAACAAAGGGCATTTGGTACAGGACGATTCAGCCATCGCTTCCACGTATGCTTTGGTTCAGCGAGGGCAGGATGAATAGACAAGAAGTTGTGATAGCTTTGAGACTCCGATCCGGCCATGTTCCTCTCAATAGTTTTGGTTTTATGATGCGCAAAGTTGATTCACCCAATTGCGCTGTCTGTGGAGTCACAGAGGATGTGCATCACATCTTGACGGAATGTAGTTGTATTGGAGTCCAAAGACGTCAAGCTTTTGACAATAATTTTAATGTAGGCTACTATAATAGCGTCCTGGCCTCACCATTCTCAGATGAGGCCAGAACACTATATCATATTATTATTATGGGTACAAGGTTGCGGGTAGGATAGTTTGTTTTATCTTCAGTTGATTCTACCTTCAGTGTCAACTGGTACCCACATCTAGGCTAGGAGAACTATTTTATGCCTTTTCGAAACGTTCTATTTTACGTTTCTGGTAAGTATAGTGTTCTAATTTTGGTGACCCTATTTCTAATTTGGGCGGTCGCATTTTGTTTTTAATTTAGAGCTGATTTTTCCAACGCCAGATAATTTTATCCGAAGAATAATTTAGAATTTTTGACAGTTCTTCCTTATAAAATCTGTCAGACGTCAATTTTATTCCACGAATAAAAATTATCTGTCGATGAGGGCTGATGTTTCAGCCCTCAGAAGGACGATTAAAAATAGTTCACGAAGTGCATTCATCACGCCTTTCCTCTTTAAAGCTGACAGAGTTTAAGAGCACGCACTTAACCCATTATAGTTTATATAGGGCTAGCCTATTTTACGAAGTAATCATTTAAAATGTTTTAGCATTATCTAGAATATTTTTTTTTATTTGGGTATAACGAAATAGTAGTATAATGTAAGTGTACTTTATTTCCCACATGTAGTAGTGTAAATATTTTGTAAGTGTGTATTTCAAAATATTTATAGTAACGGTTAACAACAACTTACTTTTGAACAGTCAGCCGATTAAAAATATGACCACACTATAGTAGTGAAAACTTACGATTGGAGCCGAGTAAATGCGATTCAGCATCACCGACCCGATCGTGGTTTCGTTCACTCTTTAGAAAGAGCGCCAAATGCGCCTAATAAAGTTTTGACTTCAAAAAATATTGTGGAAAATTATTATTGCGCTATTGCTCTCGCGTACTGTAATGTGTGTAACACACGTGCCTATGTGACAGCTAATGACTTAACACTGTTATAATAACGATTTTTTTTAAACCTAATTAACAAAAGAAGTCCTTTATGACGTTAAAGAATCCATACTAATCTATCTCTCTATATGTCTGTTACCTCTTCACGCTTAAACCGCTGAACCGATTTAGATGAAATTTGGTATAGAGATAGTTTGAATCCTGGGGCCTACCCCGGGATTCAAACTATCTCTATACCATATTTCATTTGAATTACATTTGTGGCCATGAACCTGAACAGACTCTTCGCATCATCATCATTTGGTTGAGACAGAATCTTATGGACACCAAACAGATTATTTCTATGAGAATCATATCGAAAACAGTCCATCAATGAGTACAGACCCAACTTTAATCCAGCACAGGCTTCATCACTGGTAGAATCTTATCAGTTGATCAACCCTCATTTAAATACAATAATCTAATCAAATTAGGACATACAAATTAGCATCGACATTGATAAAGACCACCACTGAAGCGTTAACATGATCAAAATCACTGAACCAAATCTCACAATCGTAAAGATAAATAAAAAGAGTATTTCTGAGTACAGGAAACCGAATTTGTGAAACATTTATTCAGAATGTGTTCAGGGTCGATCGTACGAAGATAAACCGAGGCAATTTCGAGCAGCCAAGGAGCCGTTAGCTGGTGAAAGCACGGCGACGCAGCGGGTACAGAGTTACTAAGAAGGGATGTGCCTCGTGACAAGACCCAAATTAACGAGGCCGGCTCCGCTTGAAATTTACATGGGTATGCATGTTGCGCTACTAGATAGTGCTGTACAACTAGATTTAGTGCCACAAATAGTTTCGGAACTCCGGATCTAAGCGAGCTACTCGCATAAGGAACTGTAATTAAAGAAGACTCGAATGAACTGTGACCGGGCTTTAATTGTATAATAGAGCGTTTTACTTAATTTGAAGGAACAATGTTCTTACAAACAGCCGTAACTGTACCAGTTATTTGTTGCGTTGTTAAGCACGCTGTTGATGTTAATGTTGTAGATATTACTTGTAATATTAAATTCTGCATGTGCTAATTGGGCATGATATGTACAGACGCCAGCACATCAAGCTACCCGAAACTGTCAAATTTTCCCAATCAACTTTGAACCTTATGCTTTAGCGATAAAGTTGAAAATCTATTAAAGAAATTTGACAGATTGTAGTAGCTTCATATGCTGGCGTCTGTACAAACTCATGAATTTCTCAGTAATAACCCGGAGTCTAGATTTGTCTCCGATAGATGACAATAGGGTCGCCCTCTATGAAATGGGTCTAAAAATTACCCGCTAAATGGTGTACCATAAGTATACCTCTGCTCATCCCTTTGGGGAAATAAGGCGTAATGTTGGGTATAGACTTTTGGTTAATTAAACCATAAACTACTTTTCCTCGATGCTGCAATTTCAAGTTCAAAATTGTTATTCTGCTATTTTCCTATTGTTACACTTTAAAACAATAGCTTGATTAAAAAAGAAACGGTATAACGTTGAACAATGAAATATAACATAACGTTAGGTACTTTAAATCTACAATCGCTGGTACTTCCTGACCAAAATAAAATGAAATCCAACCAATATCTATATTTTTTAATGAGTACATAGAAGTCTGAAAGTGGTACTGGTAAATGAAAAGTTGTGTCGAAATCGGTTGTCATGGTATGGGCATGTGTTACGGAGAAATGGGGAAAATGTTGAGAGAAGAGTTTTTAGTGTGAATTTCGATAGCTATAAGAGTGTGAGAAACCAATGAAACGATGGATGGAATGTATAAATGATGATATGGTTAGAAAAGAGGTGACTACTAGGAGATGACGACTAATAGTATGGAAGAAAAAGACATGTTTGCGCCAAATAAATTGTTGTAAACTCAAAGCATTTATTTCAATTAAACCATTTACAGGCACTTTTGAATTGTCAAGAAGTCGGTCAGCCAAAAATATGAAGCTAGTTGCCCATTCCAAAGCGTAGGTAGGTACCTATGGAGAAGAACGGGCAGGAAACTCCATGGACACTCTTTTTAAATGATATTTTACAAAAATATTAGTTACATCATTACTTTTGATTTTAAAATTATATAATGTGAGAACGATGTAAAAAATTAAGAAAGACGTACGTGTTAAAAGCGTCCAGAGTATCTACAACAAATAGTACTTAACAAACTACAATCCAAAAATTAATTAATTAAAAAGAAGCCGAGGCAGCTAAGTGATGACCAGCCCCACTGACGGCACCCGTTCACGAACATGACGCATAAATCAGCACCATTCAGCTCAACCATTTTGAAGGGAGCTAAATGATCCAACACACACGCCACCGTCAGCGAGACATTTGAGTGAGCATGACATAAAGGCAAGCTAATGATGACGATGATGATCTATATTTATTTAACGTAGTCAATGAACTAATATTTTCATAGCGGCGAAACAAGCCAGCTGCGGTCACGACCAAGGAACAGCTAAAAATAAGTTACATCTATGTATGTTATCGACAAACTTCGTCGCAGACCATTTAGCAATTCAGCAGGATACGAAAATTGGCCAAGTTTAATTAAAATAAACTTAAGTCGGGATTTATACCGTTATCAGGAGGAATCAATAATTTATTCCTTCACTTGGGAGTGTGTACTGTGTAGGTTATTTGAGTGCAGTTACAGCCTCTGAGCTCGCATACTGTAACACATAGCTCTGCAAAGCGCTTAGCACGGAATTCGATTCAACTAATGCCACCTAATCCTGACCGGTGGCACACAAATGGCACAGGGTGCATTCCGAAAGGCTGTGTGCAATTTGCAGTTGGTGATTGATGATAATCCCTGGCGCATCTGTGCGGCGACAAAACAATGCACTCGCCACGTCTGCAGTGCTGATACAATTTTTCCTGGGCGTGTCGATTGTCCCTATCAATTTCCTTTGTCGTTTAGATGGACGGGGATATTGATATTGAGAATGTTTCTCGTTTATTTTTCGAGAGATTTTTTTTTTCATTGAATGTCTTCGTTTTAAATTAGGTAGACACTAGTAGGAATACCACTGTCCTTCATTCAGTCTTTTTAGCGTTCCGTACCCAAAGGGTAAAAACGGGACCCTATTACTAAGGAGTCTTAGTAATAGGGTCCCGTTTTTACCCTTTTTTTTTTAAAGACAGACGGACAGTGGAGTCACTGTCCGTCTGTCTTTCAGTCTGTTACCAGGCTGTAGCTATCATGGTTCATGACCGTGATTGCTAGACAGTTGAAATTTTCACAGATGATGTATGTCTGCGTTTTTGTCTTGTGGTACGGAACCCTTCGTGTGCGAGTCCGACTCGTACTTGACTAGTTTTTTTATTATTAAACTCTGGTACATATTAAGGTAGTACAAAGGTGGACTTAACGCCTTAAGCTAGGTACACACGCGGTGGCCTAAAGGGATCATCACACTGCACCGGACACCGCTCCAATGTGCGGTGCTGCGGTTTTTAATTTTGACTGTAGTCTTTATTTGTATACGAAAACCGCAGGCTATATTACATTGACACCGCATCTCCCTGCAGTCTACAGTGAAAGTTAAAAACCGCAACACCGCACACCAGAGCAATTTCCGGTGCGGTGTGATAACCGCCTAAGTCGGAGGGAACTCGCTTGCGATTTCAAAATCTCACATCAACACGCAGGTTTTGACATTGCAAGCAAAAACTAGGCTGTTAAAAATGTGCGTGTGGATGTGAGATATTGAATTTAGCAGCGAGCGGTGACTAAAGTCAACTTGAGTAGTCAAGGGATAACATGACAGGTGCACAAAACAGAGTGGTTATCACATTAAACAGCACAGCGGTTATTAAAAATTGTTATGAGTTTGTTAAAATAATAAAATAAATGAATACGCTAAAAATAAAAAAGTGAATTAAAAAAAATGCTTTAAAATTGGCACGACATACACAGTCACCCTTGATACTGAGGCATTAGACAAATGCTTATGGAACAAATCTAACTTAAAGATATATATTAATGATTCTAATGACAATAATTCTGTAAATACATATCTATTATAGTCACGAATCATATTTTGATCAAGATACAACCTGACACTGACCTGCAAATTGCAAAAAACGTAAGAAAATTTGAATGTCGCGGTCTCCCACTGCGCATTCACCATAAATTGTCCGTGGTCCCTCCCGGAACCAAACGGAAAAGACCCTGACTGGCGTTCTATTATTGCGGATTATCACTGAACCACTGAACTAATGTATATTTCTCTATGCCAATAGTACTCTAGTTCCATACTAGGCTGTTTAGCGGTTTTGCCAGTGCCTTTATTTACACCTGCGCGCGTATCGATAGCGCGGCGCGCGGGAGAACAAAACCAGCGCGCCATTTTCTATAAAAGTTAAAAACAATACAAGTCTGTTTTTTTCCTCGCAAGTGTGTTGAAAAACGTCGTATGAAATGCGTGTGCATTGATCATTACACACTGTATCATAATGTACTAATCGGTTTGTAACTAGGTGGTACATTAAGCGTCATTTCATTATCAAAAGAAACTCGTACTTTTACAGCACCAACTTTTGGAGTATTTAAATTTTAATGCGCAATAAGAATCTGCTGTTTTATTCTAAATAAATCCCCGTCAGTTCCGGTGTGTAGTGCGGCGAGGCGGAAAGGGGAGCGGAAGGTACGCCTTCGGAAGCAGGATGGTGTAAGATAAAGAGAACATTTCCTATGGCACGTCTGGAGAGATTTAGCAACATTCCAAGACGCCTCTTTTAATGTGCCGCCGACTATGTGTTATTCAGTTTTTATGAGAATTTAGTTTTGAATATGTTAACTTTTAAGGGGTGTTTTGAATTATTATGTCTCTTAGGGCTGATTTTTCAATAGTCAGATAAATATTATCTGAAGAATAAATCTGACAGTTTGACATATTCTCTATTATACAAAGGCTGTAAAACCGCACTATTTATTCCTCCGAGAAGAGTTATCTGACTATTGAGAAATTAGACCTTACTTAGTATCTTCGTTGAATACTTTATGAGTTAGATATAGGTAGATAGGTACCGTATCCCTCGATACGGTACCTATCTACTATGTTTTCAAAGGCCGTATCGGATTACCGTCTCATCGGACTATGAGAATGAAAGAAAGAGAGATTGCGACTGTGTTTGCGCACTACAAGTAGGTAATCTCTTGTGTAGGTACTTGGTTATTCTCCATTGAGATTGGTCATCGTGACCGAAATTCGATCAGGAGTTATAACTATTAAGTATCTTTTTATATTATTAGAACTTCTATTACATACAATAATCGAATCCCTCTAAATCCATATCATATTTGGTTTCATCGGCCAATTACATCAACAATTAGGTGGGTAAGTCATAATCAATAGCATTGCAATAATCATTTAATATTAGCACGTCTAAGTTAAGTCTAGACGCTACAAAGCATTGGGTTATTAACGGCTTTACGGTGAATTATTAAGGGAAAGCTCGTCTGCGAGGTAATTGCGAAACGCGCATGAAATAGCAATTGATGGCAATGCTTTTCATTTTGATTTTCAGTCCCCTTCATTTTGTTACTAACGTTGTTGAGAAGACAAAGTTTTCAAACCTATGAAGCAATGGATTGGTAATTTCTATTTTATACTTCAATATCCATCGCGTCTGCGAAGTTTAGCTAGCCAATTTTAAATGACCCTGTATGTAAGCAAAATTCAGCAGATTTCCGGAATAAAACTTAAAATGGAGAAGAAACTTAATGCATCCCCCTTAAGCTTTAAGGTATTAGCTAAATGTAAGCTATCATATTAAGGCCGTTATTACACAAGTTTTTACAAGTATTGTATGTTGTTTACATCTAAAAATCTAATTTTAATTTCATGCTTAATAAACACATGTGTGTTCAATGTGCTAAGGTAGCCCGCGAAATTAAAATTACCTTTTTTGCAATTATTGTTATGATTATAATTCTATAAAAAAAAATATTTGTTACGGGCGCGAATCCTATTTAGATCAACACTTAACCTGATACTTAAAAATTTCTAATTAAAAATTTCTTACGTTCTCCAATTTGCAGGTCATTGGAGAACGTAAGAAATTTTTAATTTTGCGGGCTGGATGCTTTCGCCTTAACGCTAGAAAAACAATGGCTCTAACGTAGGTAAACCAAGACAGCTTTTATTTCTTTGACCAATTTTTTAAATCCAAGTAGATTTTATTGTCTTATTTAACCAGACAGACTGGCAATCCCTCGTCTTATTTCTAAATACTTTCAACATTTAGCAATGAAGCTTCTACATCCAATAATTAATTATCCCACAACAATATTCGTTTCTTCTAACAGAAACTTTAATGCAATTTACTCTGAAACAAAGCATTGTGAACAATTTGTTTCGAAATTTAAGTGAAATCTGAAGACTGTAGTTGACGAGTTATTTATGGAACAATGCTATGCCAAAATTATATATAATATAAATGTCGGTTTTTGAAAGTGTTAAAAGTTCTTTTTAATTTATTTCGCATATAAAAAGTGGCGATTAGGTTATCACATTAAATTGTACAGGTTATTGCAAGTTGTTATCAGGACGGATCTATTTTAAAATAATAAAATAAAGGATTTTACTAAATATGTATAGAAAACTGATTTTTTAAACATAATAAATTGGTTTAAAAATGGCTTGAAATAAACCACCCTTGATAATAAGGCTCTAAACGTGCGGGACGATGGTATCAAAAATTCAACATAAAAGTTTATGTATTTTTACAAAATAATCACATATAAAAATTTTGTTAAATACTAACAAAAAAAAGGTCCCACGGCTAGAATTTCAATTGTTATGAATATTTAAATTGTGTATGTTTAAAATACGTAGTTTTACTTAATGTGATAACTTATGTAATTGCCACACTGTCCACTGTATTATCCATTTTTAGAAGCCATCAGAATAGCCTTTTTGAGCGGATTTTTAACATATTACCGTCTAATTTCCGCTTGCTTTGTTTATTCGCTGTACCGTGGTTTGAAACCGTCAGACATTTTATAATTCCAGCTGAAACTTTAACATGAAAATGCATCGTAGTGTCTAAAATCTTGAGTAGCGTAGTGGTTTTAATCAGAATAACTTTGGAAAATCAGACTATTATGTTTCCACTGCTGGCACACAGGCCTCTTCTCCGTGAGAGGTAGTGGGCCGTAATCTACTACGCGAGCCCAGTGCGGGTTGGTGGATGTCACACGTCTTCGAATTTTTGGTTCTAGAACATGCCGGTTTCCTCACGATGACTATAGCTAACTAACTACTATAAAACTTGTAGCGGTATCTACAACGCCACAAGCAGACAACGCGTCATACTGACGTCACGCAAAATCCTGCATCGCACAAGCAGAGTTTACCGCGCAACTAGCATAGATACAACGGCCCGACATGAATCATCGGGCAGTTGCCCGCCAGACACAACACCCGTCTGGTCGGAGGATCCTCCCTTTTCTATGGAGGATGAGTGAACTTTACACCCTGTTCCTCATACCTCTATACACTTGTACTATAACTATTATAATCCGAGATAAATAAATCTTTCCATCCTACATTGGATTTATAAGATAAAAATCTCGGATTTACTGACACACAGACAACGCACGGCCTAAACCGCCGCAAAAAAGTTCGTAAAATACCGAAAGTGAGCGCTAAGGAAAGATTTTTGAAAATTCATCCCATAAAGGGATTAAGTAGGAGATGGAAGTTCGTCATTTTTGCAGCTAGGAACGCACGGCCTGTAACTAACTAAATGTGTATGTACACACAGCTTCATTAAGTGATTACCCCTCCAAAATACATGTGCGTTCAAATCCGTGATAGGCCCAAATTGGTTTTTGTATTTTGCAAAAACATTTTATTTTAATTAATTTATTGTTTTAGTGAATAAATAAGTTTAAGATAATATTTATTTTTTAAAATTCTGTTTTTATTATTGTTTTTTTTCAATAAAACGTTAATACTTTTATTATTGCGAAAACGACAAGCAATAAATAGGGTTAACATTTACGAGCGTTTCATTCATCGTCTAAATAGACTAGAGGTTTCAAGACCGCTTGCCGTGCCTATGAGTGGGAGTTCAAATCATAGGCACGAAATGTGCTTTTTGTTCATTATAATTATTATTTTAATATATTTTTCTATTTTGTTTTAGTAATTATTTATAAAGAATTTTAAAATAAAGAAAAATAAAATACCTTAATAATCATATAATAATATTTATTATTGCTATTATTTAACAAAACTATGATCTTATTTTACAACAAAGATTTATTTTGATTTGATAATTTTATTTACAGTTATCATAATATACTATTTTACCAACATCACAATTGGGTTCCTAGACAAGTAGCATCCTATTAACGTAA
This sequence comes from Luperina testacea, assembly GCA_927399505.1. Lineage (NCBI taxonomy): Eukaryota > Metazoa > Arthropoda > Insecta > Lepidoptera > Noctuidae > Luperina > Luperina testacea. The sequence continues at coordinate 14,027,254 of OV656756.1, forward strand.
ACGATAAAATAGTAAGCGGTAGAAATATTTTAGATTGACATAACCTAACGAAATGTCACGTGACCTGTCATGCCGTCTCAGTATACAAATTTGACATTTGACAGTCTGACAAGTGACATCGAAAGAGACAATTAGTTTTGAAGCATTTGCAACTTGTCTAGGAACTAGAAGTTAGTTTGGCAGGATTACAATCATGAGCATAATAAGTGAATAAACATGTTATCAATAGATAATCAATTAACATCTCTTATTAGCTCATGATGTCTACTTAGAATATTTTGCTATACAAAGTAAAATAGTGGAATCAAATGAGTTAAATGTCTTCGTTGTTTATTTTGTTGTCATACTTAATTAATATAACTGCTTTTTCTGGTTCTCTTCGATGTTCTTCTGTTAGACATATTTTGCAGGTCGATAACTGTGAATGTTCGCTGCGTGTAAATGTCTTCGAACCGTGGATAGAGATATTCCATGCCGTTGCGAACTGTAACGAGTGGATGTAAACGGCGGTGTAGTGTGAACCTTAACAATATCCCGATTATGTTCAGATTGGTCCGTATAGATCCCAGTAGTTCTCCGACCCATGGACATTGTCTTAACATCGCCGGTTTCTTGAAATCACCCATAAGCGCACCGTTTGTCTCTGTATAGAATAACATGGTTTTAAATAAGTTATTAAATACCACACACAAGATACCGCAAATAGCTCAACAAGAAAAAAATCGGAGAACACAATTAATATTATAATGAACTTACTGCTATGCCAAGCTGTCTCGCAATTCCTTTTATGCTCACATTTTGTTCACACAGAACAACTACAATTTTAGTTCTCATAAAATCATAAATCATTTTAAAAATTAATGGATAAATCGTAGTAGTTTACTCTTCGCCGTTTTAAGTGAACGTATACATCAAACGTTGTAGTTATAACTTGAGGGTATGGATTAATTTTATAAAAACAACGTAAGTAAGTAAAATTAATGGATACCCTCAAATTATAACATCTATCGATTAGACATCCCCACCTAAAGATAAAATGACTCAGACCATAGTAGATAACAATTTCAACGCAATTCATATGGGCTCGCTGGCTAGATCGTCAAACTGCCGGTATGAGTATGACGACGTTCGGTGATGCGATGGTTCGAATCTGAGTCGAAACAATGTGGGTTCTTTTTGAAGTATTCTTTAGATTATTTGTAAGGAATTTAATGTATAACATTTTAAAACTTGAGGGGTTAGCACATACTGACGCTGTCTGTACCGTACAGACGTCTAGAGATGCGCCAAGTCCTCGTTTATTACTCGATACGCGGCATACTCGACCATTTTGGTAGTACTCTTTATAGGCCGAATAACTCGGTTTGATTGCCGAGATACTCGAAAAGAACTCATTAACTCATAACCTGATCTGTTCACAATCTTAAAGTATTTTAGTCATTGTTAAAGAAATCACGTGAAAAAAGAAACAAATATATTAGATTAAAATATAATGTCTCTCGTGGAAATATGAGTTAACTCTATACCGTTGGCATTTGTCGAATCTTCACGTTGTTGCTGCGTTGTAGATGCTAATTCCTCGTAGCAATGCCAAAAACATGCATGGCATTCTTCTACAACATTTGAAGCGTTTCATACATTCCTAATACCTGCAAGTAGACCGAGTTACTTCGCAGAGTACTCGGTTACTCGGTAAAGCTTGTAGGTACTCGGCGCTTCTATCGTACAGATACACCGCTGTCTATCCCCTTTCGGAATACAAGCGCATTGTTATGTTATAACGATAGTGTTGATTGAAAGATGAGCGATAAGAGCAACACGAAACACTTATCAGGTTGTCAATCACTTCACTCGTTCAGGAGATGAATAAATCCCTAACACTATCCACACAAAGAATGCTATCAGCGTTGATTACTGCTGAAAGCTTAACTGATTGACGTACCTACATAAAAAAGAGTTCTGAAAATAATAACATCGTGAGTAATAACTCTACCTTTCTATTTTTAACTTAAATGACCATGAACAGGTGATTATGATTGGAGAAAGTCTCGCCTCTCACCACCTTGCCGTGTTGGCTGTATTTAACATTATCACAACTGTCAATGCAACAAATTTGTCAAAAATGACAACACAAAGACTGTCAATGTGACACATTTGTCAAAAATAACAAATCATTATGACAGATGCTGTTTAATGCAGCAGAAAATTTATGAAAGAAACGTAAAATTTTCGGTTTGTCACCTGTCGTCTGTCAGTTTTATAAGCCCCTAATGGTAGGAGGTGACAAGTTTTACTTCATTGTACGCTTGCTTAGCAGTTGGTAAACTGTCCATTCACTGGAAGTTTGAAAACTATAAGATTATAAGCCATCGAGAAATATGTATAAACGCGCATTAAGTTCCATTTCTTAGCAGTACGCACAACAAACATAATATTTCCGAAACGGTTTATGGCTACTTACAAGTGTCCAGTATTCTAAACCATGTCTGCGCCAAGTAAAATTACGGTTTGCTATTTGAATCCCAAAAACAAAAAAAAACGAGAAACCCAAATATGTTTTAGAAACTACCTAGGTATTGACTTTTGGCACTAATCTGTGCCGTGTCTTATAGACTACATTACTTTGGCACCCGGCCATTACAGATAGCCAGACATTGAATTGCCAGTCATCAAGAAACTATCTGTCCGGACTTAGAAACTACTGATCTAATTTAGCAGCTATTTACTGTGATAGATGTTTCTCTATTAGGAAGCTCTGATTTTGTACGAAAATTTGGCTCAAAGTACTGGATTTTAGATTGATTAGTACCTTCTTAATTTGTTGAACGATTTTCACGTTATAACACAGTATATATCTATTCTCTACTCTGCTTAGGATAGGTAGATATACTTAGTCTGCGGCACAATACCAGCAAATTATTTGCGACCGAATGTTCGCACCACGCATTTCTGACTGAATGACTCTCCGCAGCTACATTATAAGCAGCGGATTTTCCAGTAGTCACGTGTTTGAACCAAGGTAACCGACATAGCCCGAAGAATTGCGAACCTTAAGTGGCAGTGGGCAGGGCACATTGCTCGCAGAACAGATGGCCGATGGGGCCGAAAGGTTCTGGAGTGACGACCACGTACCGGAAGAAGTAGCGTTGGAGGAAGGCCTCCCACAAGATGGACCGACGACCTTGCGAAGGCCGCAGGAACCCGTTGGATGCGGGAAGCGCAGAACCGGTCGAAGTGGAGGTACTTAGGGGAGGCCTATGCCCAGCAGTGTACGTCTTTCGGCTGAAATGATAATGATAATGATGATGACGTGTTTTACGCGCTATATTCAGATTTATTAGAATCAAACAATACGCCACACAATGTTAGTTACTATGGTGTGTTAAAAGTATCTAATGAATGTGTTCAAACCTGTCTACGGTGAATTCTTACGCAATCACTTAGTTTAGTGAGTAAACGTAATAACTCAACACTAATTCCCTTTAAGCAATCTATTCCATGTGTATCATATCACTACTACTCTCAGCATTATCGCTCGACGTTTTATTTTTTGGAAAGGAGTTTGAATGGTGTCAGTTCCGGAACGGAATCGGTCGAACTACTGTCATTGTTTTATCGCATACAGCGTGAAACTATTTTATCGGAGGGAAAGCGTATTGATATCGGTTCAACATCAGGACTGTATGTACATAATTCTATGTGTCGTACATACTCGGTTTAAAATAAAGCCTAACATTGCTGTAAATGGTGTTATACGATGATTGTTTTTTTGCACGAAGACTTAGGTATATTTGATAAATATCCAATTACGTTAAAGCGGATATCAGATGCTTCAATTTTTGTTCAGTTTAAATCTTTCACTCGAACTCTGAACGCAAAATAATTAAAAGTGTAACATTAAACCATTATTTTTACCACACATCATTATTATTCCCATATTTTTTTTTCCATTGTTATGCCACATCCAATGATGTATTTCGGCACTTAGCAACTTTCATTCGCTTACCGAATTAAGTAAAAGTGTAACATTAAACCATTATTATTACCACACATCATTATTATTGCCATATTTTTTTTTCCATTATTATGCCACATCCAATGATGTATTTCGGCACTTAGCAACTTTTATTCGCTTACCGAATTAAGCAAAACTAAAATTAAAAGGAGCAGATGAACGTTCATTCCTAAGTATTTTTTCGGTGTCAGGTGAACGTGGAATGAAACAAAAATGACTATTCACTCAAGTGAAGCGTCTGATAGCGTTTGATAACCCAATCATGACTAAAGATTTCCTGTTCTAGCCACCGAGAAACAAAATTAGATATTCAATCTAATTAGGTATACGCAGTAATTACCATCTCATCTTCAAATGCAATGTTTTTTTTTGACTCTAATTTAATGCAGAGTTGCCATTACCTATTAGACACTAAACAGAGTCTATAAATATCTACCACTAAAAGTTTAAAACTCAAGAATAAATTTGTTAAAGCTCTCGGATCATCAACAGCCATAGCTCTTTTTAAGGCAGCAAGGGGGCAGGCTATTACTGCAGTCGGATAGCAACACTCAAAAGATATGGCGCTCTTTTGAACGCCTATTGACGCAGACAGGTGCGTTGTTCAGTTGTTCTCAAACTTTTTCAAAGACAAACTTTGCAGACAGTGCGGTATCAGCGCGTCTCACTTTTTCTTTTTTTTTAAACCTTCATTTGCATTTTCTGTTCAAAGGCTTTTGTTTTGTTGTTATGATAGTGAGTTTTAATATTTTGTGAAATGGTTTTTTGGAATGGATTATTTATTATTTTAACCTAGCTGACCCGACAGACGTTATCCTGTCAAAATTTCAATAGTTCATGTAAAAATCCTATAGAAAAATGGACGTTCAGTTTTTCTCGAATTTGAGAAATTTCCGGATGAATCCAATTCCATTACGAAAATTTAAAAGCATAGAATATACAAATCAGCCCACCCGTTCTCAAGTGATTCGTTTATCAACGAACAGCGTTTCATTTTTATAGATTGAGTTTTATAAAAAACAAACAACAGCATTTTAATTAACTTTATTAAAAAAGTTAAAAATGCTGAATATTGGTGCGTTTTTAGCAACAACAGACAAGTTCTGTCCCTCCTGAGATTGTCTGTCAGTTACTTAACTTACGTCTCTTTGATAATTTTAGAACATGTCTAGCTGCTAAAGAATCTTTCTTGTAAACTTGTTTCCTGCAATAATAAGACAAAAAATAGTAAAGCTGAAATATAATAAAGCTGAAGTTTGTTTGAACTCGCTTATCTCTGGAACTACCAGACGGATTTAAAAAATCTTTTTGCATTTGATTTCCGAATTCTCGAGGCAGGCTATTATAGGCTATTTAACATCACGCACACATTTAACATCATGTACATTTAGGAGCCGAACAAAAATAAAAAGAAAGAAAGAACGTTAAGCGAAAAGGAAGAAATATCGTTGCAGGCGATGCGATGCGATGCGACGGGGGCACAAGAAATTCTACGCGGGCTAAGTCGCGGGCAGAAGCTAGTTTTTAAACTCACCATTACTTCTTCTACAGCACATTCCTGCCTATTTGTATTGAACTCGAACTAAATAAATATTTATAGAGGTATGAGGAACAGAGTGTAAAGTTCACTCATACTCTATAGAAAAGGGAGGATCCTCCGACCAGACGGGTGTTGTGTCTGGCGGGCAACTGCCCGTTGATTCATGTCGGGCCGTTGTATCTATGCTAGTTGCGCGGTAAACTCTGCTTGCGCGATGCAGGATTTGCGTGACGTCAGTAACTCAGTATGACGCGTTGTTTTGCATGTGGCGTTGTAGATACCGCTACATATTTATCACAATAATAATTATCAGTATTTACAAACAGTGAAAAGAAAAAAAGAAAATCAGTCGGTAAATATTATTGTTATAAAATACTTGAGAGTACAGTCAGCCTCGACAAAAATTCATTTATTTATATTCATCTTTTGTTCCATAATATTGTATCAATGTGTAGCCAGTAGCCATATACCTATCATATTACACATTGGGTACGTAATATTGTTGTTTCGTGTTGAATTTCCTTAGTGTGTATGTTTATCATCGTGCAATATTTTACTTATAATATAAACAAAAAACTCTTCAGTTTTACTGAAGAGTTTTTTGTTAGAATGCGGTAATCTCTAAAAAATTCGTCGGAATTCAAAAAGTATTTTTGCATTTGGTAGCTCAATTCTTAATGAAGGCATTAGGCTATTTAATAAATCACGCTAGGATCTTTGGGAACTGAGCAAAAAGAAAAAGTCAGAAAGAACGCTCAGCAAAAACGAAGTAGGTAATAGCGCAGGCAGGCGATGCGATGCGACGGGGTGGGTCAGGGGAACAAGAGGGAATGAAACCAGGAATACAAGACTGTCAGACAATCTCAGGATGGACAGAACTTGTCAGTTGTTACTAAAAACGCACCATTATTTAGCTTTTTTATTACAAGCTTTTATTTTACTTGCAATGTACTGTTTGTTCGGGTGGACTCTTGCAACACAATTTTGAAGCAGATATATTCAACCGATTAAGCTAAAATTTTGCATACACGTTTAGTTTGGATGACAATGCATGGATTGCTGTGTGACGTCATTCTAAATCCAACATGGCGGAACACCCAAGATGGCGGACTAGTTATTTTTAATGCACTCCTACAATATGGATATCAAATGAAAGGGCTTGCTGAAAACAACTCGAAAAATAAAGTGACGTCACTCTAAATCTAATATGGCGGAACACCCAAGATGGTGGACTAGTTATTTGTAATGCACTCCTATAATATGGGTATCATAATAATGAAAGGGCTTGCTAAGAATAACTCGAAAAATAAAGTGACGTCACTCTAAACTAAAACCAATATGGCGGATTTCTAAAGATGGCGGACTAAGTTTTTTTTGCTTTCCTACAGTATGGGTATCAAATGAAAGGACTTGCTGAGAATACGAATGCGAGTTAAACTCCGTTGCTCCAATCCGTCTGAAATTTTGGTGTACTGGGGTTTTAGGAGTCCTCGATTATGATAATGTGGTCGAATTGTCTGTAGCATCGATTGGTTAACTTTGACTTGACTAATTTGGTGAGATAGGCGTCAACAGCCTTGGTTTGCAGCCTATCTAGGAGAAGAATAACTCCAAAATCAAACCCGGAACTGTGTTTCGTAAGGCACAAGTAAGCTTCAAGCTGAAATAAGTGGCGCATTCCTCCAAACACCCAAGTCAAGTTGAGGCCGTGCCTAGGACTGACTGGCATCAGGGTGTAACATGCTGTCGTGAACTAGATGAACAGTCTGAGAAGCCTGTCCAGCGATAACTAAAAAGTAAAAAATAAATTAAAGGTAAAAAAAACTTTTTAAAAACCAGCTATTATTTAAATGCGCTAAAAAGAATAAAATAAAAATTTCCTTTAAAACTTTTACTATCAACTTATAAAATCATTACATAATTTATATGATATAAAAGCTTGTCGCGGGATTTACCTGTGTAGATAAACAAGTAAATTAAATAACCTGATCTGATTGGCTTAATTTTTAAAATTTTCAAACTAAGTAAGTACGAATACCTACTTAAATCTCGCGACAAGTTTTTATATCATATAAATTGTGAAATGACGTCATAAGTTGATTGTAAAAGTTTTAAAGGAAAAGTTTATGTTGTTCTTTTTAGCGCATTTAAATAGGAGCTTAATTTTAAAAAGTTTTTTCACGTTTAATTTATTTAAATCCATATCATTTACCCTTGGGAGATTATTTATTAAAAAAAAATATATTTATAATACAATTGCCTTAACATTAATTTAGTCTAGAATTTGTAGTGAAAATTCGCCCTGAAATCTCATCCGAAACTAACTTACAATGGAGTTTCAGTCACGTTTATTCCATCATTTTAATTTCCAACAAGAAAACCTTATTTTTAACGTAAAAATCTTTGAAAACTGGCCCGAATTCTTTGAATGATTGCCATTGTAACTTGGAACAATGAAGAGAGCTTGAAAAGTTTACAATCAACCGTGATGTGATTGTTTAAGTACACGATAGAAACAACTTTTTTCGCATTCAACTTTCTCGTAAAAAAATCTCGACAGATTTTTCTGTTAATGAGAGTTGGTTACGATTTTGTTGAAAGACTACGAATAGAATCGTTAAAATATCGTGTTTGGGTTTTTATTTTTATTTTTTTTGTGGAATGTGTTTTGTAATGAGTTTTTTAATGTGATTGTGATGGCGAGATGCACAGAGCCGGTTAATGTGGCGATACTTGGGGAGGCCTATGTCCAGACGTCTTATCTTTCGGAAATGATGATGATGATGATTAATATTTTTTATCACACCTGCTCTGAAAATACATACTAATTATACTAATTAGAGGGAAGAAACGCCTTTATCCCGCCCTTCAAATCCTTTCATCCCAAGGTATGGAAGTTTGTATGAAAATCCTTCCGACCCAAGGGAGGGAAGTATGTATGAAATTCCATTACATACCCGGTTTTTCTTTTTTTTAATTTGTCAGCAGTCATACTGCCAAGTGCCAAGAGACTTTAACTGTCTACTAATTAAATTTCAAGTAAATTGTTACTGGCCACATACAGTTTTTTTTTTACCAGTTACCAACCTCCTTGGTGCATACAGAAAATTAAAAACGAAATTATTTTTGTATATAAAACGCGGACTTCTTAACAATTCAAAAGTGCCTGTAAATGGTTTAATTGAAAATAAATGTTTTGAGTTTGAGAACAGAAAGGAGGCCTGTGTCTCACCAGTGGGAACATTATAGACTGATTATGTATGATTTTGATACACTTCAACGTGTACCTAAGTATTTTTTGTTACTAAGGCGTCGTGTAAAAAATAGCTGCACTTTTAATAATTGTACTTTTAACTAAATATAAACATTTCTATGCATTTATTTTATGTTCATAATTTTCCTCGTAGGTGTAATAAAAAGCACTATACATCCCTCAGGATAAAGTACAGTTCCATACCTCAAATGGTTTGCGCCCCTCGCAAGCTCGTGGCGCAAATGCCATAATCTCGGTATGGAACTGTCACTTTCTTCCCTCTGAAGTAATGTACTATTTATACTATAGGTACCTGTTCAGAAAGTAACTTTTACTTTTTTTTAAATGAGACGGAATTACTGTGTATACAAATGTGCGGGTCGAAAAAGTGTATGCAAATCCATTGTTATCGTGCTGTGTTTATCACAGTAATTAAAAATAGTATAATACCAAAAGATATTTTTTTTTATTACCAAGCGCAAAATTATACTCGCCACACACGTTTGTTGAACATTGATTTGAACAATGAAATAAAATGAATGAGCGAATGAAAACCGCACACGCGCGGATAGTTTTCTTTTGTTTTATTTATCAGAACAATTTTCAATTTGTGTTTACGATCTTACTCGAAATACTGTCTAGTATTGATAGTGAAGATTTTGATGACGCCGCCAGAATTAAAAGAAACTGCCCAAGTTGTTATATAGAACCTTTTGTCCGAGGAATCCAGAAATAAATATAACAAGACATCTGAAGATTTTCTAACGTGGAAGAGCGAGTAAATGCGCCTTCTTTTCCTGAAAATGTTGTACTATCTTATTTTAGTGAAAAAGCGCAAAAACATAAGCCAAGTATAGACGCCAACACAGCAAGGTACTACAATCTGTCAAATTTCTTTAATAGATTTTCAACTTTATCGCTATAAGGTTCAAAGTTGATAGGGAAAATTTTACAGTTTCGGGTAGCTTGATGTGCTGGCGTCTGTACCTTGTGGTCTTTGTATTATGTGTTAAAAAGTACTACATTGGCAAGAAACGACATCAATAAATTATGGAATACATACTTACAGTATTTCTGAAAAGAAAATCCAAGGGATTCCGTAGTAAGAAATCAATTGTCTTTTATTTTCCTCGTAGGCCTATAGTATAAAGCACTATGTATCACTCGGAAGAAAGCGCGGTTCTAACTCGGGCTGAGCCTCGGGCTTCAAACTACACCCTCGTTAGTAATCGGTCACTTTCTCCCCTCGGTGAACAATGTTCTATTTAAAAGTATTTCCGTTTCCATATTTTGATTGTTCCACTTCATTACATATTTTACTAGTTTTGAAATATCTTCACTATTAGGGCAACCCTTTTTTAATCTTTATTTATTAACGAGGGTTTGATCACATATAGTGAACATGCCACCCTCATAGGAACTTTTGTCACATTAGAGCAACCTTATCGATATTCATTTATCAAATTTTCTGTACCCACCGCTTATGACTGCTATTTTATTAAATCAGGGAATTTACCAAAATAAACATTCCTATCAACAAAAAGTACCTGAAATCCTTTGCCAAATGCAATTAATCCCTTTTTTACATTTCGAAATACCTTCACTATTAGAGCAACCCTATCGATATTCATTTATCAAATTTGCTGTACCCTCCGCTTTTGAGTGCTATTTTATTAAATCACGGAATTTACCAAAATAAACATTCCTATAAACAAAAAAAATACCTGGAATCCTTTGCCAAACGTAATTAATCCTTTACTCTCATCCAATTAACTTATTTTTTTATCTGTCTTCACCACAATCCCATTAACTGTTCTTCAATCCGTAGCGAGTCGTTTGTGGTTTATTGGTAGTGCTAATCTTGAGTCTCCTTCTAGTTCAGAGCTGTCAGTTGCAAAACACTACTCGGTGATTGGTGCAAGTGTACATTGTAGTTAACTGCTTCGGCAATGTTCCGAAATTGAGTGCCATCGTAACGATATTTTGATTATTTACTATTATGGTTTATTGAGAAATTATGTAGTACAGTATTTTATTAACAGTATTTTATTTTTAAATGAAAGGTACCCTGTTCTTTATATACCCCTGACAACGTATATGCAAAACTTCATGATGATCGGTTCAGTAGTTTGACGCGAAAAGGTAACATACAGACAGACAGACAGAGTTACTTTTGAATTTATATGATTTAGAATGGATATATTATATAATTATAATAAGGATTAGGAAGTTAGGAACTAAACAGTGGTACCTATTGTATTATATAATTTTGTGTCTAGTACAAAATAAAATCCCTTGTGCTGATGGTCATCACCGGGGTGGTTTTAGTCAGGTAAAAATCCCACACTCCCCGACCTTCCCTACCCGGAGGTCGGGTGTCTTTTGAAGGCTTCCCCCCGACAAAAAGAAAGGTTAATTTCTCAGTAGCAGCCCGGGCTCTGGATTTGTGCCCGGTTGATGACATAGGCTGCCCCTATTACATGGGGCTTAGACATAACTGGTGAAATCTGTGTGTTAGTATAGGTACAGACGCCAGCACATCCAGCTACTACAATCTGTCAAATTTCTTTAATAGATTTTCAACTTTATCGCTAAAGCATAATGTTCAAAATTGATTGGGAATATTTGACAGTTTCGGGTAGCTTGATGTGCTGGTGTCTGTACACCTCTGCCTCACCCTTCGGGGATTACAGGCGTTATGTAACATGAATACCTACTAGGTACCCGTCTTTGTCATTTTCATTCCATAGAAGTATGAGCTCAACAGGCTATGGACAATAATTTTAATTACGACATTACGTTACACATTTTGGACGTGTAACGTCATCATTCGATTTTAAAAATAGAACTTGAATGGAAGAAATAAAAATAATTCGAGTTTTTATGTCCTCAAATTAGTACCTACTGAAAAACAAAATGCGTGTATTTATTTTAAACACAAAGGGACGTAGTAAAAAAATCATGTTCGTTTTTACTTTCAACGGACGTTTGTTTGCATTGTATGGGTACAAACAATTTACGTAATACCTACTCATCGTCGAATATTATTAAAACAATGTTCAGGTGCAAAATAATAATATAATGTTGAACACAAAATAATGTTGTTGACTTAAAGCGTAAAGAATAAACATAAACATAATTAAAATGTTACTAAAAGAAAACAAAATAATAAACAACACTTAATTTTTTATGTGACTCACATCAATCACAACGATTTAGAAGCAAGCGAGAGATTTCCGGTTCGATCTACATCAATTGCACCTTGCAAGGTGCAATGGATGTAAATCGAACCGAAAAAAATAATATATAAAATAATAAATTAAATTTTAAAAGATTCTAAGCTAAAACGTAGTTTTTTTTTATAGAAAAATATAATTTAGAAAGGATTTAGATTAAATACAAGCTGCATTATTCTATCATCAGTATTAAAAACACTTCCATTAATAAAAAATGTATTTCCTAATTCTCCTTTCAAATGTCCTCTAGCAAAATTTGGAGCGCACCTAACTGAACTCCTAGCAACTCCTAGCTTGCACCAATAATTGTAGATCAATGAATGGGTTGAGCCCAGGATAGCTGACGTCACAGCTTCGAGAGAGTGTGGAATTGTTGACACATTGGTGCTGACTCCCGTCGTCTTGTGCACTCACTTAGTAATTTATGTTAGCCGTGTGCAATCTGCATAAATATAGGTGACGCTGGTCTGTGGATTTTTAGTATACGGGTATATCCCTTGGGTATAGTCCCATGATATGGGGGTAGGCAGAAAATACAGGACACCACCTGCTACGACCACATACTTCTTTTGCCTCGTTTACGTTCATGTATCTGGTCTTACACGCACGCCGGTTACGATTACTACGTACCTGACCTTTTTGAAGAACATCACCAATGACGTCACTAGGTATATGTCCTCCTAGGGCATCGTCCCCTTACGGACGCTTACATTTTCCTTAGTTCTTACCTGCACTTGATTACTGGACAAGAAATTGCAATGTTACTAATGAAATCATACCTATCTTTATATTTTTTACATTCCTACGTAAATACCCACATATTCGTATAATATGTAAATGTTATATGTTTAGTATCGTCATTAATGGTTGTAACATCATAATATCATATCTAAAGTATTACTTTAAACAAAGGTATTCAGAAGCAACATAATTGCCAATAAACATTTTTCAAAATTAAAGTTACCAAAGAAACTAAGTGTTTCGTAACGTTCTGTTGAAGTCTGAAATGCGTCTGTTATTAAGATCTTCTCACTTCTTCTTCTCTTCTTCTTCTCTTATAGAAGTTCTTATCACTTGGAAGCAATATTTAAGCATAACCACTTAATAAACTTCGTCGAAATACATTTTAAATACTAGCTATATGCTGTTTCCAAGGGTGGACTCAGTTCTGTAAAACTTGCGCTTTTATATTTCGAACAAAAGCGCCGCTAATAACTCCCCTCCTTACTTCAGGCATAGACAACTGAAACAACTCTATAGACTTCTTGGACGAAGTCCATTGACGTGCACGAAGGTGTGTAGTTTTGGAAACTTTTTAAAGGAAAAACTTTTGTGTACCGCTCGGAAAGAAGTCCTTGGTTATAAAAAAATCCTTTGATGTTCGTACACGGCTTTATTTATATAATTTGTTTTTATTAAGTGCGCATTGTTTATCAAAGTGTGAAGGAAAATATTTGTTTATTTACAATCTAATCTAAAAAGAGTAAAATAAATAATTACAGTGGTGAATCTTAATTCGATAATCTTTAGTGCGAAAAGGAGAAAACAAAGTACTTATGATTAAGCGCGCCTTCGTATTTGTTTTGCGCATCATCAATTAATTTATAACAAATAAACACTTGAATCGTTCAGATTTCTATTTGTTATCGATGTGTTTTTTTTTTTCTTTGTTTCAGATGTGTGATTCCCCGTGCTGATACGTTAAATAAGTTATGCAGTTAAAAGCCGCCTTTTTAGTAATTTTGTTGATATATTATAAAGGTTTAACAAATCTATAGATTTTACTTCTCTTAAGTCAAATATGTCTGACTTAAAACAAAATTAAGATACCTACTCTTTTCTCTATGTAAAAACATACTAACCCCCACGTGGAAGGAGATTTATATGCATCATTATTTTGAGAATTGAATACACGTGAATGGTTCAACCAGTTTCGAACTCAAATGGATAGTTACGAGACGGTCACGTGTTAAGACCGCGGTCCAAACTCCAAACTCCGCATTCGTATAATTAAAATTAGCATGATCAAATACTTAGAACTTACTCCTAATTATGTAGATTACTCATGATTCTTGTGGTCAGAACTTACGTTATCACAGTCGCTATTTCCAAATAATTTCCGATTCCTACTACCGTACTTGGTCCTAAGAAAGTCATGAACACAACAACATCGGTGCATTTTATTAACAATTCAATGTATCATAAAGTAGTGCTGGTACAGTAAAAGTTGGGAACACCCGTAATATCCGAGTGTGTTGGAGACGTAACGTTATTGCGTTATAAAACTATAAGAATCCCCTGTGAGTGCACTTGGAGTTGAGTTTAACTTGTGAACGATCCGCAAGTATGAACCGGACCTTAGTACCACGTTTTGAGTTGTTTGCCAACTAAGTACAGACGCCAGCACATCAAGCTACCCGAAACTGTCAAATTTTCCCAATCAACTTTAAGCCTTATTCTTTAGCGATAAAGTTGAAAATATATTAAAGAAATTTGACAGATTGTAGTAGCTTGATGTGCTGGCTTCTGTACAAGATGTGAATTGGATGTTTTTCTTGTCGTTCAATTGTTCACAGGTTCATTATTATAGGCTTCCGAAGCATTTGAACAACATGACAATTATAATTCATCATCTGCCTAGCCTTTTCCCAACTATGTTGGGGTCGACTTCCAGTCTAACCGGATGCAGCTGAATACCAGTACTAGTAATAGTAGTAGTGACTGAATGACAACTATAATTATTTCGTTTATTTATTTAGTTCCATAATTTATACATATTTTTTTTTTATAGAAAAAGTAAGTACTTTTAAAAACATTTAAAAATATAATGAATAGTGTGTCGGGAGCAAGGTCTAACGTACCGGTGGTTAGGGCTCCAGACACAGGAACCTCCTCACAATGCGAGCCGTATCGAGAGAAAGTACTGCCTTCTGAATCAGGCCCATGATCCAACCGCCTAACGAGAGCCTCGAGACATGTTGATCAAGGCTTACGGCCATCAGGCCATTGGCAATCATTATTATTAATAATCTGAGCGAAAAAGTAATACTTAGCTGTGCTAAAAATGGAGTCATTAATCACCAGTTAAGGGAATATTCCCGTATCATTTAGAACTTTTGCCTGGAGAGATTGTGACTAGATTTTTTACATTTTCAGGGTTCCGTTCCCAAAGCGTGCCAACGGGACTAAGGTTACTAAGGCTCCGCTATCCGGCCGTCTTTCTGTCTGTCACATAGCTGTATCTTTTGAATAGTAATAGGTAGACACTTAAAATTTTCACTGAGCGTGTACTAGTATGGCCGCTATAACAACAAATAATAAAAATAAAATTAATTTAAAAACTAAAGGGGGTCCCCATTCAAGAAACGTTTTCTTTTCGGCGTTTTTACTAAAATAAGTATTTAAAAAAAATACTAGCAGCGCGGTGTGGTGACGTGATGCGAGAACTCAGTGATTCGTCAACTTGTGACAACTATCACCCCTCCCGCACCGCGCAGCTACCCCAGGCAACGTCTCAGTTAAGCGGTCGGCCTACAGTGACAACTATTGTACGGTGGTACGGAACCCTTCGTATGCGAATCTGACTCGCGCTTGGCCGCTGTTTTAATTACGAATTGGCATTCTGATTATGGTACCCTGATGAGCCTTTAACAAGTTTAATTATTCTAATCTAATTAAGCGAAGTAGGTTACACTTTAGAAAATGCAATGATAAAATAAGCCCAGGTTCGGGCGCGTTTTTTTCCCCGCGGCCATTTTATTTCGTGCATTGGATTTTAAAATTAAAATCAAAATATTTTATTTCACATAAAATGGGCACCTACATGGGCACTTATTAAACGTCAGAAGCTAGGTGCACGGTTCCAATTGGTCGTTTCCTATGGACAAGAGCCGGCAAGAAACTCCACAATTACTCTTTTTTAAAATAATTGGCTTTTACAATGTTTTCAAATTACAGTAGGTATGGGGTGGACAGCGTAGGCCTGTCAAACAAGTACCAGGTACTTGATAAAATAAAAAATGGTCTACGGATCTAAAGTCTACAAGGCCTACAAAGTCCTTACATTACAATTGTCTGTATATAATGTCAAATAATAAAAAGATTATGTCAAAGAAGTATGTAAAAAATAAACATCGTAATTTGAGAGCAGTTAATAGACATTTACATAGATAAGCCGTTAATGAGGTGCCAGGGAAGCCACATGTGCAGAAGGAATTATTGCCAAACTACCTTGTCTTCAACGTAGTCTTTAATCTTATAATATGCTTTTTTGATAAGGACACGTTTGATGAGGGTTTTGAACTTTCCATCGCTAAGTTCTGTAACCGGCTTTGGCAACTTGTTACAAAAACGGATGCTGTTCACAAGAAATGACTTGCTAGTTTTAGTTAATCTAAATTTAGGTATCAAAATTTCAGCCTAGTTTCACCGTGAACCTAGAACCTCATTTCTATTTCCCAAAATAATAGGACTGATAAAAAACTACAGAAGGAAATCCAAAACAGCAGAGTACATTACAATTCACAACAATGCTAATGATCGCCGGGTTTCAATCAATGCCGCGCATCGTTGACATAATATGCAATATGACGTTTCATTGTACGTTATAAAACATAATGCTGATATTTACTATGCACCTACATAATGATTTTTCATGACTACGACGACTGCAGTAGACGCGTCGTATCGACGGATGTCGCTCGTGTGTATGAGGACTAAGTATTTTCATATGTGAAATGCCAATAGGTGTGTTCTGAACATGTTATTCTAAATAATTCCCAAAGAAATAACTTTAACAAATAGATTATAATCTTTTTTGTCTGGCTTTTTACAGTTACTTTTTATGTTTTTTTAATCCCTTAAAATAACGCCATACCACTTCGTCGTCAAGTACGATTTAGTCATTCTCCTTTGTATATGTTCTCTGTAGTAAAAAAAAAACAGCCTTTGATGTTGAAAAGGGTTTCAATCTGATTGGGTTCGTTGGCTACTTATTTAAAAGCAAATTCAATTAAGGGCTGATTTTTCAATCGATAGATATTTTTTATTCGTCGAATAAAATAGACGTCTGACAGTTTTTGTGTGGAAGAACTGTCAAAAATTCAAAATTATTCCTCGGATAAAATTATCTGGCGTTGGAAAAAACAACCCTCATTTGTTAATTTATTAAAACAATGCTAGTTCATATTCAGATTCTAGAAACAATTACTCCGTCTAGTGTTTCAACAACAATAAACAATTCACTATGAAATATAGAAATTATTTTCATATTTAATAATTTAAGACTTATTTCAATTGTGGTGGGCAAGAATCACAACAAGCAATGTTTTTGATAGAAAAGCAAGATGAAGTTAGTGTTCTTCTAATTTTATTCGAATAATATTAAAATGTTCATTGAAGTTCTTTCACCACGAAGAGGTAAAACTAACAAATTAGAGAGAACGGATAAGGTAGGTAGCTAGGTGCATATTATATAGGCAAATACCTGATAGTTTTTTCATTTATTTTTCTATCACTGCATATTTTCTACACATGCCTGTACAATATCAATGCCTAAAGCCTCTTCCAAACCATGTTGGGGTCGGCTTCCAGTCTAACCAGATACAGCTGTATAGCAGTATTTTTCATGGAGCGTCTACCCATCTTACCTCCACAGCCCAGTTACTGGGTAACACGATACTCCTTGGTAAGACTGGTTGTCATACTTCTGGGCTTCTGACTACTCGTAGCGATTGTCAAAGGTCTATGAATGTCAGCCGGGATGAAAGGCTTATCGTGCTTACCGAGGCACGGAGGGAGAGGTGTAATGGATGGCCACCTATCCATCAACCGACCGCGGCAAGCGTATCTTAACCTCCGATCGGCCTGTTCGGCTGTTATTATTTGGCCACGATCCTTCGTTGTTAAATTATAACAACCGCACGGGTTGTGCCTGTACACCAAGACAAATAAAAGACAGCACGACAAATCCCGTAACCCAACTACATCAATAGAAACAAATCGTGTCACTAAGACGATTGAAGCGCCAAACTGGCCAATCCAATCTGCATAGATACTCAAAAGGGGAATTAATAGAACTAACTACATTATTTTAATCGATGTGCACGACTTTACATTCTTTACTTTACTTTATTCAGAACAGTATAATTATGTAGGTACTGCCTATCCATGCTTTATAAAATTTAGTAAAACCTAACCTAACGTTTTTACTTTGTTATTACAAATGTAGAGAAAAAGTATGTATAATATGTGTTTATAAAACAAAAATGTGACCGTGATCAGCCTCTCTACTAACAGAATAGTAGTTTCATTGTCTCTGAAAGGGCAATATCCACCAGATTATATAAAAAAATCGAGCTGGCATTGTATGCAATTAACTGCCGAGATAGTTATCCAAAACTTGCCAAAGTGGTAAAGATCATCTTTTTTTGTAAAATCCGAATTTTCAATCTGAAACGGTGAAGGAAAACGTCGTGAGGAAACCAACATATCCCACAAAGAAAAAATTGAAGACGTGACATCTACCAATCCGCACTGGGCCCGCGTGGTGGATTATGGCCCACTCTTTCTCACCAAGACGAGGCCTGCCTGTGTCCCAGCAGTGGTATCATTATAGGCTAATTATGCAATATGAAAAAAACACGATACACACTCCACTAAACACTGGAACCGTGTAAATCGAGCAAGCACTAAAATGTAGTGTGTTTACGCTTCAATCCTGATCCGAGGGATTAACAATAGTCTATTAATTTAGTGCAACGCTGGTCTCAGATGGTGTGAACCGGTCGTCCATTACTCGCAAAGCTGAGGATAACTCTATAATATTGCGTCGCACTGCGATAATGCACTGCATATTACTTGTCATTAGGCACAAGCCAGGTAGATCCAGTAATTAGTTTGCCCAATGAGGGTATAATTGTCCAAAGTACATTAGCTATGGGCGATTAAATAAATACTGTGATATTAGGTGTTTGCGGGTTCGCTTTGATTCAATTTTAAAGGTGGGAAATTTGTTTTAGGTGACTAGGATACTATGTAATGGTACAGATGCCAGCACATCAATCTACACGAAACTGTCAAATTTTCCCAATTAACTTTGAACCTTATGCTTTAGAGATAAATTTGATAATCTATTAAAGAAATTTGACAGATTGTAGTAGCTTGATGTGCTGGCGTCTGTACATACACATGCATAATCAGCCTAAAACGTTCGTACTGCTGGGACACAGGCCTCCTCTCAGCGAGAGTGAGTGGGCTGTAATCCATCACGCGGGCCTCGTGCGGGTTGGTAGATGTCACATGACTTCGAATTTTTGGTTCTAGGACATGCCGGTTTCCTCACGATGTTTTCCTTCATCATTTTGAGAGCAGTGGTGATGGAATAATTTACACAAAGTAAAGCGCCCGTCTGGGTTCGAACCTACGACCTAACAACTCGTAAGTGCCGGCCGTTACCACTGGGCCACCACTGCTCCTAATGGTATTAACTGGTAATTAGGTTGATATAGACTTATAATGAAGTATGGAAGAAAAAGGCAAGTTGCGCTGACCCCAAATCAATTAGGACGAGGGCAGGAGAATCAAATGATGATAGGCGAATATTGAATAATATACCGGGCGGCATGGACATTGACGTGCACCTGTTACCATGGATATGGACAGACGCCAGCACATCAAGCTACCCGAAACTGTCAAATTTTCCCAATCAACCTTGAACCTAAAGGAGAGGTTCGTAGCCGACCGCATACAGCAGCAGCAGACGACGTGACGTTGCGACATGTCGTAGCGACACGTCGCAGCGTCATGTCGCTGCAGTCATGATTCCGAACCCAACCGCAGATGACTGCAGCAGCTGACAGCAGCGCCGTATTCCAGTAAGTTATGAATGTTCCATGAGACAAGATGTCTGACCTGTTTGGGTATAATGGTAGCGATTTACTTTTGTATCTTTTGTTAGAAGAGGAAGAACGCGACGATGACTTGTTTTTATTACACAAGTATAGAGATATATTGTTTTTGTGAGGTGCATCGTACAGTGCAGGATATTGGGCCTCCTGGTTTATAAGTTTTTCTTCCTCGGAATCGGAAAAACTCATTTTTTTAAAAGATTCAACGTGCTGTCGCTCCAGTGTCGGGTGACACGACGTCTGCGGTCGTGCGACGTCTAGTTGGGCGATGTGTCGCTAACTGCGGAAGGTATTCCATAGAAATACATACAAACCGGTAGTGTCGTAGCGACACGTCGTCTGCTGCTACTGTATGCGGTCAGCTACGAACTCATACCTTTATGCTTTAGCAATAAAGTTTAAAATCTATTAAAGATATTTGACAGATTGTAGTAGCTTGATACGCTGGCGTCTGTACCATGATTGGATTGGTGCTACAGTTTAATGTTTTCGTGGGTCTTAAAATAAATTGCAATTTGCAGTTTTCTATGAAACATTTGATTTTTTTTTAATCGACAGAAAAATTTCTGTGTTGTGGTCTTGAGTCATATACTGAATTCATGGTTTCAATTGGCTCGTCAATGTCCTTTTTTTTTAAGTATGGGAAATCATCAAATGACCCCTCCCGCTCTGGGTGGCGCCAATATCCGCTTGCCACTCTGTATTCGTTTTTGAAAAAGTATCAGCCTATAGTACAGTAGGTATTGTTTCAAAGAAAAGCAAAAATGAGTTCTTGTTCAAAACTGCAATCATCGTTTAATATAGTGCTAATTCCGTTAATAAATAGTTTATAATATTAATAGCGGAATTAATACTTACTATATTTTCGTAAATTAAATTATTAATATGTCATATTACAAATTTTCGATAAGTAAAGCTTCATTCAATATTGTTAATTTACGATTATTTAAAGAAAAAAGACCTAGTCTAGTAGTCGCTGGCGCTACTGATGATCATAAGGTCCTGGGGGCTTACTCTCCAAACTAATTTTAATTCCAATGAGATGCCAATATGATTCCAATGTTAATTTTACAGTCAGTTGATTCGGTAGGTACTCTTGAAAACAATATTGTCAACATTTACCCCACACCAAGCCCGAACCCAATTCCACTTAGTTCTCCAAAATGGACACCCAATCTAAAAATCATTTGGCGCTAGCATCGAACTCAAGAGTACGAAACGTCCAATGTCGATCTATCGGAATTAAATTGAAGAGTAAGCACCCTGGATTCGATTCCCAGATTGATTACAGAGTTATTGGGTTCCCCATCAGGAATTTCTCAGTAGTAGCCGGAGTCTTTCTTTATGCCCTGTTGATAGCAAGGCTCACTTCCTATTACATGGGACTTAGACATAACTGGTTTAACGTACGTTTACCATAGGTCACCTCGGCCTATGCATCCAATCTTACAGGCGTGATGTTATGATGTATGGAAGAAATAAAGAATTTATTTGGCAACAGTACATAGTGTTAACTCACACCATAATTCAGACAAACTAGTGAACTGAAACTCCAAAATAACCAAAGTTCAGTAAGAAAAATGAAACTAAAACCAAGAATGCTTACACTACTAAATAAGATGTAGCTAAAGATTTGTTCCAAAACTGGGTAACATATCAAATCAGGGACATAAAGTATAAAGTTTGCCTACGTTTCACCGCACTGCAGTCCGGAAGAATAAGTATCCACCACACGCTGAATCTTTATTTTACTTTCAAATAATCTTTTCTTTTTTATAGGTCAACGATGGAGTTTTAAACTTGGTGTTAACCTAGGTTAGCTATGGTAATATCAAGACTTAGAACGTTTGTGTAAATCATTTGTCAATGTTTTGGTACGGGTGTTCGTTCACATTTCATTGAGTGATAATATTTACATAATATAAGCTAATAGACAATGACTAACTATACAAATAAATATAAAAACAAAAGGGCACTTTGACGTCGAAGTACTCGTCTGCATCGCTGTCATCCGGAAACGTGCCCAGAAGACTTGCAGCATTGCCACGTTGAATGGCAATGCTAATTCTTTGGCCAAAGAACGACCCAGCCCTCTGGTCACGTGAAGTGTCGACCAGCCGGCGAGAAATTGTTTTTGTCTATTGTTTTTTCCTAAAGCTACGGTTTGTAGAGCGTTTCTGTCACATTTAAATGGACGTGAAAATCTGTCATTTCCACCAGCCTTTTGATTTGATATTAAGATGTCAAAAACCGCTCTGTATTTGGACATTAAAGCCGTATGTGGTCACAGCTCTTTTAGGAAACCGTAGCCGTAGCCCTAACCAATGCAGCACCTTAATTTCGTAACACACAATCTGAAAAATTTTGAAGGATATTGTTAATCCATTGATACGTATGTTCGAAAAATGTGTTTGCTCAATAACGTAAATAACGCAATGAATGTTGTTGAATTTTCAAAATGAAACCCATTACTACTGGTAGTGTGTTACGCAATTACCCTGCGGATTGTCTAAAACCGTCTAAAACTTGCAATGGTTTTTTTTTTGTAAGTTGGCTTTTTCTATTTCCTAAAGGGTTTTATATAAAAGCGTTGCCTAAACTAAAGGAAGGACGACTGTTTAACAAACGTTATGCACGCAACGTTTTTATTAAAGAGTTGTAATTTTACTGCCGTGAATTTTTGTCTGTGATTCAGCATAGCATGAAATAAAAAGTTTATTTTTATATACGTAGATATTTGAAGATACTTTTACACGTCAGTTTTTTTGGCAAATATTTTAATAATTTCCTAGCTGACTGATCCTTGAAAAGAAATACCAAAACAAACAAATGGTCATGGTCTCTTTTGTTTCCTTCTTTTCTCATCATGAAATGTTAACAAGAATGCATTCGATGCATGCAAACGTCAATGTTTTTTTGGCCAATATTTTAATAACGGCATTTCCTAGCTGACTGATCCCTTAGAAGAAATACCAAAACAAATAAACTCAGAGCTCATGGTTTCTCTTGTTTCCTTCTTTTCTCTTCATGAAATGTTAACAAGAATGCATTCGATGCATGCAAACAAAATAGATTAAATTACGCATGCACACAATATATTTCCGAAAATCCAACTCCACTAAACAACTCTACAGCTAAGTGATAAATTAAAATGTCTAGTATGCCAAGTAGTATACATATTTTACGTTGTGAAAATAAAAAAATAAACAACCAGGAGCACTTCTTTACGGGAAGTCTCAGGCTCCATCAGTATTCCGTACACCGTTCGACAGGAGGAAACAAATTTCCAAAATTGAATTTTGGGAAACGAGTTGAATGCGACACGGCAGGGTATACAAACTCGAAAAACGAAACGAGATTTTTATCATTTTAACAGTGACTTTTATGATTGTTTTACGACAAATCTGGCCTTTATGGAGATTCATTGGTTAGCTGGTTGGTTGATATTTCCTTTTTATGGAATTTAGTAATTGCAGATTTGGCTTTTTTGTGGTCAAATTGGCTGAATGGGACAATGCATTTGTTTTGTAACGATTGGCTACTTGTTCTAATAATGATGTTTTCATGGGGATAAAAATAATTCTCACACATTTTGTTCTTAAAAATCAAGCATATAAAGACATTATCAATTTTATTCATGAATGAAAAAACCTACTTACGTAAATTAATTTGAAAAAAAAAAATTATAATGTTTCTAAAAAGTCGACCCGCCCGAAATAAAATTAAAGCCAGCGTTATTAAGTCCTTGAAAGAACAAACTTAATTAAGTTATTTATTTTTACATGTCCAAAACGGCTTTTAGAAATAAAATTGAGAAAAATTACAGGTACCGCTATCACTACCTTAAAGATCGTCGATAAAACAGGAAAATGATTGAACGATTTTAAAGTGAATCATTAGAATAGCATACTCTTTATTATGTACACCATATATAAATCATTCACGTGATATTGTTAAATAATCAAGTATAATAAAGAGCAACTGGACCTGGTTTCAACTCCGAGGTCGGACAATATATCGCTGGGTTTTTCCGTCAGGAATTTCTCAGTAATAGTCGAGAGTCTGGACTTGTATGCCCCCCTATCACATGGTAAACATAACTATAGGTACTTTCATCCGTACTGTGGGTGTTCTATATGTACAGACGCCAGCACATCAAGATACCCGAAACTGTAAAATTTTCCCAATCAACTTTGAACCTTATGCTTTAGCGATAAAGTTGAAAATCTATTGAAGAAATTTGACAGATTGTAGTAGCTTGATGTGCGCCCGTCTGTACATCTCTGCCTAACCCTTCGGCAAAAAAATAGGCGTAATGTTATCCATACTTTATCCTTAATATCTATCCATACTTTAATATAATAAATGCGAAAGTGTGTCTGTTTGTTATCTCTTTACGCTTAAACCGCTGAACCGATTTAGATGAAATTTGATATAGAGTTAGTTTGAGTCCCGGGAAAGGACATAGGATAGTTTTTATCCCGATATTCCCACGAGATCGACACTTATGCGGGTGAAACCGCAAGGCGCTGCTAGTGTTTAATAAAGAACACATAAAATATAAGTAGGTATATTTGAGTTCTTCTCATACGAGTCTCCTGGAAACTTAGAACCTACTTTGAGACAGTCTATTCCCAAAATGGTACCGTTAGTAGTTCGTATGAAAGTTAAGTTGACGCACAAAGTTTTACGAGAATTGTGGTCAGATTAAAGTTATAGTATCCATTATACTACGTACTTATATCAGGGTACCAGAAGTTAGGCTTTATAATTAACCGTAGCGGTAATAAATTATGTTGCATGAAATAAGCTAAAAATAACTATACAACAACACCCGTCTGGTCGGAGAATCTTCCCTTTTCTATTGAGGATGACTGAACGTTATACCCTCTATAGATTTGTAAAAATGAGCACACTGTCGCATTGGGTACATACCTAGACCTGTAATGATAGTCGTAAGGGATCTCGAGAATTTAAAAAATAATAAAAATCCAGTTTCTGAAGTCCTGAAAAACTCTTTCACTAATATCTTTTGTAATTCATGTTCTATTTATTGTGATTCGATTTGTTGTCGAAAACTACAACAATTGAAATGTGGTTTGAAAACTTTAAAAAAGAATTGATTTTGGTTTTTGATTTTCGACATCCGGTTTCCGATTTAAGAATTACAAATCTGATCTAGCATTATTTAAGGTAGAGGTAAGGAAAGCCCGCGAAATTTATATTGTCGTTGCAAAAAAAAGTAAGAAATTTTGA
This sequence comes from Luperina testacea, assembly GCA_927399505.1. Classification (NCBI taxonomy): domain Eukaryota; kingdom Metazoa; phylum Arthropoda; class Insecta; order Lepidoptera; family Noctuidae; genus Luperina; species Luperina testacea. Next base: position 14,052,461 of record OV656756.1, read on the forward strand.
ACATTTGACTCGAGAATTTCTCAACTTCAAATCATCAATTCGGAAATCGGGTATTTGAAATAGGTTAAATTTATCGGATTCCTTCCTGTGTGAGTCCGATTCGCACTTGGTCAGTTTTTCTGATTTGGGGGCCTAAAAAGGCCACTTTGGCGGAATCATAAAAGGATAACGTTATGAATCAAAATATGGCGAAGACAGTCCCTGTTTTTCTTTTTTTCGCTGCACTACGTGGGTATAATCAAAGAGATTGGATTTGGATTGGATTGATTAGTATTTTAGCACAGAAAAAAAAATAACTGAAAAATCCTTCATCAATGGGATTTGATTCGATCAACTTAACAGTTAACTGTCCATTACGATTCATAATGTTATCCTTTTATGATTCGCCAAAGTGGCCTTTTTAGGCCCCCTGTTAAACAAAACAATGTGTCATTTTGTCAATGCAGACATAAATGTGATTATAACGCATTGACAGTTATGTTTATTAAAGCCCTGACCTGGTTATTTATCCAAGTTATCGTCCCAAGAGTTATCCAACTATCCTAAAGATCCCAGTAATACGAAAGCGATGTATTAATGGTCCCTATTTGACCCAAAAACTTAAACATAAGTGGGACATTATAAGGCTGGACCAACTTTCATAATCTTTTGCTGAATGCAAAAATTTGCTTGCTCAGCTAAGATGCGCTTGGTTATTATTACCTGCAAATAATAAGTATTAGAACTTTGTACTCTGTGTTGTTTTCGCTTTTACGATTTTGTGTTCAAATCTTTTCGATATCGTTCGACGTAATGTAAAGAGGAACTCCCTTATCTGTAAGTACATACATACTTGTTGTTTATAAACGCCACGCAATATATAGGATTTATTTCTTAATCTTATTCAATCGATTACAGGTGTTTTTGTCTAAATTAAAGAAAATATTTTTGATTCTCATCAGTGAGAACCAAAATAGTTTTCTTTCAAGGTTTTAATGTTTCAATCAATCAGTCAACTTAGCCTATTGCAGTCCACTGCTGGAGAACACCCTGTCCTCTGCCTTCCGTATCCAGACTATCCAGCCAATTTCCTAAGGTCTTCGATCCACTTTTAATCCGGGTCAGCGGGATTGTCCGGGTCAGCGGGATTGCCCGGGTCAGCGGGATTGTCCGAAAGGGTTACCGCTGGCCCGGAACATAAAAGGCTAAGGAAGGAACACGGGTGGGTTTTAGTCAGTAAGAGTCTGACACTCCCTTCCGCTCCACCCAGAGCGGGAGGGGCATTTAATGATTTACCATCCTGAAAAAAAAAAACACTTTTAATGTTTACTGGTTAGTTACTATGTATAATCACAACTATGTCTACAGTGGTTATTCGCTTCTGAAGCGTTCTACTTTCTTAGGTATCGTGAAGAGTGCCAACATTTTTTAACTTTTACAAAAACAAGTTTTATATGTTGTAGCTTTACTTTAAATAATCACATGATCCCTTTGTTGATCTAGTTAACTACGTTATTAGTATATTACTGTATGTTACTCAATTTACATACTTACACTCACTTTCGTGCCTCGGAAAGCACGTTAAGCCGTTGGTCCCGGCTGTCATTCATAGATCTTTAACAGTCGTAACGGGTCGTCAGAAGCCCTTCAGTCTGACAACCTGTCTTATCATGGGGTATCGTATTACCCAGTAACTGGGTTGTCGAAGTCAGACTAAGACTTATCAGATATCCAAGTGAACCTATATAATGTTATTTAACTATCCAGTGAGGGACAATAAAAAATCTAGGAATCAAGTCTTACAAGTTAAAGTCGTGGATAAGTCGGCACGGGCATTAAATTCTAGTCTTTGTGCAATTTAACTACTGCAGCTGAAGAGATTATTTTCTGAATGTCATTTCACAGACTTTAGCTCTTAGACTCCGTGAAGATTTTAGCGAATTGGGGTGTGTTAATGTTTTCTAATTCTTCTTATAGCAGGTAAGTTCATAACTGCATAAGCCACTTTGCAAAATTGTGACGAGCAGTACTCTTGTACCACGTGATACCTACCCTAATAATTAGATTATAATTAAATCGACAGTTGGTAAAACAGAGTTTAGCGGTGGTGGCCCAGTGGAAACGGCCGCGACTTACGAGTCCGGCCGAGTTAGGTCGTAGGTTCGAAACCTAACAAGCGCTTCGCTTTGTGTAAATTATTTCATCACCACTGCTCTAAAAACGTAGAACGAAAACATTGCGAGAAAACCGTGTAACCAAAAATTCGAAGACATGTGACATCTACGAGTACCAACCCGCACTGGGCCTGAGTGGTGGATTATGGCCCACGCCCTCTCACTGAGAGGAGATCTGTGTCCCAGCAGTGGGAATATTATAGGCTGATGATCCTACTAATATTATAAATGTGAAAGTTTGTGAAGATATTTGGATGTTTGATACTTACTCAAGCGTAAACCGTTGAACAGATTTAGATGAAATTTGATACAGAGATAGTTTGGGTCCCGGCAAAGGACATAGGATAGTTTTTAACCTGATATTCCCACGGGATCGAAACTTACGCGGGTGAAACTGCAGGGCGCTGCTAGTTGTTTATAAAGATTATCTCTGCTATTTAGAGTGATAAATATCGTCCTGACGATTGATGTTACTATAAGAGGCAAAAAAAAAACAATGAGAACATTTTGGAAAAAGTTAAGTCCACCAAAGTTAGGTAGGTACATCATTCAGACAATAAAAATTCAGTACCAGGGACAGTGACGCGCAACCAGTTACTATGGATTCAGTAGGTACATGATTTTAACAAAAATCTGCTCTTTCATAAAAAAAATGCAAAACCTACGCGGTAAAAATGTATGGAACAGCTAATAACCGACGAAAAATTCACACCTTGTATTATAATTCTATTTAACCAAATGAAAGAAAAGAAAAGAAAGAAAGAAAGAAAATACATTTATTAAATGCAGCAATTTTTTTTTTTGAAGTGAAAACTTCTTTAGCGGCGCTGTGTACTTTTTTTGGAATGGGTAAAAACTTCTAAACTCGCGTCAGGTCACGTGACCCTGATCGAAAATTCGTAAGACGTTTACGTCTTACGAATTTGACGACGGGTGACGTTTTAAAGTAAGACGCGCGTTGTTGAGGACAGCGCCATCTATGCACATCGGGAAGAACTACGAGGGCCTCGCGTACTAACTACGTAGTTCATCCAACAACGACGAGATGGCGCTGAACCACGGATATATAACTGACGACGAGCTCTGTGTGCTTATTTGTAAATCTGAATAAATTCCTTTCACGAGAAGAATAAACCAGTCACTTTGGTCATCATACCTGATTTGCAAAAAACCCTATAAAATAAGGAACACACCTTAACACGCGTGTTTTGTTTATAAGACGATTCACAAAATACACTCGTAATTGTTCAAGTTTTCACTTCTGTCGGCACTACCGGAGTGCCAGTGTTTTTTTTTAAATGCAGTCCATTGCTTGGGAAAGAATTCTACTAAAAAGCCAATATCAGATATTTTCATCGTCGTCATTTCAGACAAAAGACGTCCACTGCTGGCCATAGGTATCTCCCAAGCGTCGCCACATCGAGCGGTTCTGTGCTTGTCACTTCCAGCGGATTACTGCGGACATCATAAGGACATTGGTGGTTAGGTAACTTAGAAATCTCTAATTAGATCCCTCTAAACTTACTTTGACCCTCTAAAGTCTAAACTATCTTCAGAAGTTATATCTACGAAAGTTAAAACCACTTGACCGATATAAACTCTTGAAAGCCGTAACATTTGAGGCTAGGAATTGCAGTAGCAGCATTGAACAGTCCGTAATAGGTCGCTAGCCTCGCAATGGACACCACAATGGACCATTCCCCCAGTTGACTCTCGCAACTTGTGTGAAATGACAGCCTTTCCCCGGGGTGGGGGAAAAAAGTGTTGGAGTAATATTAAATCTTTGATTACTGTGTGTAAACGACTCTGATGCAGGTTAAGCAGGTGCTGGTAAGTGTTAGACAGGAGACGGCAGCTAAAACATCGCTGAGACAACGCCTACAGTCGTTTCACATACCTATATTTTACATACAAGTTTGCAACACCAGCTGTCCAAATCATAGTGATCTTTATTGCCATTCAAATAAGGTTGATTTTGGGTTGCTGCCTCTGACAAATCTGTTGAAAACATTGTGACCTTTATTCTCGTTACAATAATGTTGCTGTTATGTTGCTTCTGTCCGAGGTAAAATAACTGTGGATGGACAGTATATCTCATTATTGGTTGACAATAAGCTGTCAATTAGGGCTAAAACTCTTTTTGTTATAACGTCTGGCCAATAAGCAACAAGGCCATTTATAAATATTACCAAGTGCTGATTTCCCAATCGACAGATATTTTTTGTTCGTGAAATAAAATTGACGTTTGACAGTTTCTGTATGGAAGAACTGTCAAACGCAAACGCGCGCTGTCAAACGCGCTGTCTGTGTGCAATAAAGTATATATAAATAATTAAATAAATAAACTGTCAAAATTAAAAATTGTTCTTCGGATAAAGTTAGAGGAGTCCGTGGCTTAATAATAACAGCCGCACAGGTCGATCGATCAGGTAATGCTACGCTTGCCGCGGTTGGTCTGTGGATGGGTGACCATCTTTACATACCGAGACCATTCCGTACCTTGGAAAGCACGTTAAGGCGTTGGTCCGGGCTGTCATTCGTTGATCTTTGACAGTCGTTACGGGTAGTCAGAAACCCGAAAATCTGACAACCAGTCTTACCCAAGGGGTATCGTATTACTCAGTAACTGGGTTGTGGAGGTCAGATAGGCAGTCGCTCCATGTAAATTACTGGTATTTAGCTGCATCCGGTTAGACTGGAAGCCGACCCCAACATAGTTGGGAAAAGGCTAGGCAGATGATGATGATGATTCTTCGGATAAAGTTATCTGGCGGTGGAAAAATCAGCCCTAAACAAAAGAAGTGACAATAACGGATAAAGACCGTTTGACACGAGATGGTAGCTACATCTCATAATTGTTTGACACTAAAATCTCAAGCAGGATTAAAAAACTTTTTGTAACTAATTGAAATACCATAAGAAGATGAAACTTGATGGACGTAAGTATGACCTTATAGTTCTCGATGACCTGCGTAGATGCACGTTATTTTAAGTAAGTCGAAATGTTGTTATTGTACTCAAAGAAATATTAGTTCATAACTTTTATCAGATATACATATATCCAGACATATTGAGTTAGGCTTACAACTGTACTTTGTGATCACCTTATGACCCCTAATGAGTCGGTCGATTCTGTAAAATTCTCACCGTGAAAACTTAGGTGATGTGCGTTTGTTCTTGCTAGGAATTGACACTATTGACAGCTCATTCCACGCTCACTTCACCTAAGTTATCACGGTGAGATTTTTACAGAATAGCACCGCTGATCGTGTGATTACACGGTGAAGTTGTAAGCCCAACTCAATGTCTGGATATATCTCAGAAATGTTTTTGAGATATATCTATCCAGACATATTCTGTTTTCAAAAACTGTAGATTAATCATATAGAAATGCAGCTTATGCAACTGTTTTTATGAACGTCTGTTCAGCCTGATCAGTAAATTGACTGTCAAAACGACGTACCGGGTAATGTGTCTTTCATTGACTTGAATGTGCCCTGGCGGCTGATAGTATGTCATGCTCACACAAATGTCTCGCTGACGGTGGCGTGTGTGTTGGATCATTTAGCTCCCTTCATAATGGTTGAGCTGAATGGTGCCGATCTATGCGTCATGTTCGTGAACGGGCGCCGTCAGTTGGGGCTGGTCATATCACTTAGCTGCCTCGGCATATTTTTAATTATTTTAATATTGAATTGTTGTTTTCTTGCCATTTGTTGTACTCTGGACACTTTTAACGCGTACATCTTTTGTACATCGTTCTCACATATAATTATAAATTCACATTATTGATATTTGTACAACTATAATTTAAAAGAGTGTCCATGGAGTTTCTTGCCCGTTCTTCTCCATAGGTACCTACGCTTTGGAATGGGCAACTAGCTTCATATTTTCTGACTGACCGACTTTTTGACAATTCAAAAGTGCCTGTAAATGGTTTAATTGAAATAAATGTTTTGAGTTTGAGTTTGAGTTTGAGACGTCATTTTGTGTTTGGTTGGTATTTGGTTGGATAAGATGAGATTTAATAACATAATTAATTAATAAGCCTTTTCAGGAGGCAAATGCAGCAAATGTTAGTGACGGTAACTTTTTATTGAATACCTACTTTATTATCTACTGAGTTGACGAGCTTTTGACACTTAAATTAATCATAATATTACATACATGACACAACCTTATACAACAACAGATTCCCATTAGATACCAAAGCCGCAGGTAAACTCAGAATTCAAACTTGATATACGTTAATTTTTAAACTTACTAGCGATGTCCGAATTTCACCGCAACGCACAGACTAATACTGACCGCGAATAGCGTTACTATTCTCACAAATTGATATTCAACCAGCAAAGCACGACCGTGCGTCGAAATATAAACAGTGCTAACGTTGCCTTATTTCAAACTGAACTTTGGTTTCCGATTCATAAACGCTGTTGGGAATTTCATTAGAAGAACCATGCTTTTACAGTCTGATTGGACTTTATGTCGGAGTTTCATTAGCCGAGGTACGTAGTCTTGATATTTTTTATTCTTTTGAATGGAAGCTCGAAGTAAAAAGGAATTATCCTCAATGCTATTACAAAATCATCAACATATAATCAGCGTTCAATTTTCCCAGTGCTGGGACACAGGGAATCTTGGCCTCCTCTCGGTAAGAGGGAGTGGGCCGTAATCTACCACGCGGACCCAATGCAGGTTGGTGGATGTCACATGTCTTCGAATTTTTGGTTCTGGGACAACCGTGTCCTCGCAACGTTTTCCGTTACCGTTTTTAGAGCAGTAGTGAATTGATAGTAATCGTGATGTATAATGGCACCGTTTTAGGCAGGGAAATACGTTAAAGCCTCTTTGGAGAAGTGACTTATTTAGGCACACTTTCCGCTCTTTCTGTGCAATAAACAAACTTAACGCTCAGGTAGGTGACTCGGGTATACTCGGCTCCACTCGGTTGGTGACGCTGAATCGTGTATACTCAGCTCTACTCTTAAGTTTTTGCTTGTATTGTGTGATCATAAACACACACCCTCTTTTTAACCGACTTCAAAAAAGAGGGAGGTTTTAATTTTTTTAATTAAGTCCTTAGATCTGCTATCGTCATCATTTATTTATTTCAGATCATAAAATCCAATTTATTTGTACTTACATAAACAACGTAAACATTCGTGTTAGTATATCACACTAATATTATAAAGGCGAAAGTTTGTGAATGTGTTTGTTTGTGTGTGTGTGTGTGTTTATATGCTTGTTATGTCTTTACGCTCAAACGGCTGGACCAATTTTGATAAAATTTTGTATGGAGGTAGCTGACACCCTGGATTAACATAAAAGCTACTTTTATCCCGATATTCCCACGGGTTCGACATTCACGCGGGTGAAACCGCGGGGAGCAGCTGGTCCATAATAATTGTTACAAAAGTCTTAAAACTATGTAATTATTGCACTACAGACTTAGTTTTACAGTCTCAGTGTTCATTAGATTTCAATTTACGGAAGCTGTATTTTATTTCCATCAACTTTGCCAACACTGCACATCTAAATCTAAGTCTCCCCAGTTTGCACCAGAACACAGTTTTAGCGACTCTGCTAATCGTGTTGGTCGCTCAAGTGTGGCCTAAATCGACTATTGTGTGTACTGTATAGGCTTCATATAATGCTATGGCCTTTTCGCATAGTGCCGCACTGAGTTGCGGCACTACTTATCATTATTCAGTGCAGTATAGCAATATCAGGCGGTATCTTTAGCACGCAGCTCCGAGAAACGCCCCTCTATGGCGGACTTACTACATAATGGGTGAAGCGTAGTCTTTGGAAAATGGTAGTAGGTACTGATCCTATAATTGAAGGGCTTGTGTGGGTAAATGATGCTAGCTGGGTGATGCTTAGTCATAACAGCCGCACAGGTCGATCGATCAAGTTAAGCTCCGCTTGCCGCGGTTGGTCCGTGGATGGGTGACCATCCTTAAATACCTAGACTCCTGCGTGCCTTGGTCCCAACTGTCATTCGTGGATCTTTGACAGTTGTTACGGGTCGTCAGACGCCCGAAAGTCTGACAACCCGTCTTACCAAGGGGTATCCGTCGTATTAAGGCTCCTGCAAACAGGCGCGACACGCGATATAATCGCTCGCGACACAAAGGCACCGCAAGGCGCGCAACGAGCGGTGCCTTTGTGTCGCGCGCGATTATATCGCGTGTCGCGCCTGTTTGCAGGAGCCTTCACACAGACAGTCGCTCCATGTAAAATATTGATACTCAGCTGCATCTGGGTAGACTGGAAGCCGACCCCAACATAGTTGGTAAAGGACCCCAGGACCTCATGCTCAGCAATACCGCTTACGACCACTAGACCACGTAGGACCTACTTATATAGTAACGGTGATAAAGATTAGCAATCTTAAGAGCGTTTACGCCGTACGGCATTTCATAAAAACTTTCAAGCCCTTATTTTTCGAAATGAATGAATCGATTTTAATGAAACTTCATACGCATAAGCAGGATACAAAGGTCTAAAAAGTTAGTTGAGAACATTTTCGAAATATCTTATTTAAAAAAAATATCTGGAAATCTCTGTTTCTATGGAAAATTTAAAATCGGTCTAATTTGGCTGCAACACTATTTTATATCCTTGAAAGTTTGTACGAAATGCCATATGGCGTAAACGCTCTTAAGAGTCGTACCTATTGTTAAATACTATGTTTTTGTTATAAATACTTTACTGTATCCCCTTTATATGTATAATCCCTTAAATCTCCCACACGAAATGACAAAGAGATGCTTCGCCAACACACTACCCAAAATATGCCTAACGAATTTTAATTACTCCAAACTAAACGACGAAAGTAATTAGGAAAATTACAGCACGTACGTAAGCTTATGGTCTTAAAAGTTATAATAGAAAGAGCACTTTGTCATGTCAAGCTTTTAGCAGCCTCTTTAATATCTCTTTGTGCAGTAAATGAAGACATTAAATCGTTTATGTCAGGGCATAATGAGAGAAAGTAAATGAATCAGGACTACGTACCTACAATATGAGTTTAATGAATTGACGTAATATTACAAGGGCCTGGAGTGTTGTTTACATAATTATGTTACTTTTGAGCGTGTCTATATGACCTTCATATTTTAGAAGGAAATTAAGACATGTGTCTTTATTATTGTGATAGGGCGCAGTATTCTAGGCGTCAAATTAACAGACCATATTCGCAACACTAGGTATACTGCGCTTCAAAATACAGATTACTGACGTAGCTCAAAAAGCCGCAAAGTTGAAGTGAGGTTGGCCACGTCTGCCGCATGCCCAATGAGCTGTGGTCCAAAAGAACCTCTACGTGGAGCCTTGAGACAGGTAAAAGACATCGCGGCAGACCCCGCAGAAGATGGCGGGACGTGCTGACCAAACAAACGACCAGTGGTCCACATTAGCACTGAATCGCAAGCACTGGAAGTCATGGGCTTCCCCATGACCTTTGCCCGCAGTGGGATGGCAGGCTATCAGTAACAGAATTTATTATTATTAAAAGGATGTGACGTCCCACTGCAGGATAAACTGACTGTATCTTTATAGACATCAATCATAGGCCATATAGCAGATAATTTAGCATAGTAGAGTCTCCTATATAAAGGAAATTACTAACGACTACATAGACTTCATACTTAGTTATATCTTAAAATTTTTCAATATACAGTTTTTTTACGTAGAAATTGTGCAAAATCACAAAAAAAACCTTTGCATTTTCTGTGCCTGCTAGATATAATAATATGCCTGTTCATCGTGTATTTTATTTTAATATTTTTATGACTGAAAGTATGTACTTAAGTACGTAAGTATTTTAGACTACTTTTTACGTTTTTTGTTACTGTACAGTGTACAAATCCTTCTATTAAGTTTATCTTAAATAAATAAATCTTTGTTGTACCATTAAGGCAAGAGCAATTCTTACATAACTAGTTCATGTCATCAAAAAAGGAAAAAATAGCAACGACAAGCGTAGGAAAGCTCTACAAAAATAGGTTCTTACTTTGAGCTAAAGTACAGCAGAAATCACTTCTTGGAACTCGTTATATTTTCTTCCACGACAAACTTCATAGCGTGGAAGGAAATATAACGAGAATTTTGGCCATGGCGACGAATTTCAGCGGGGACCAGCCTTCAGCGTGAAATATATTATAGTGCACAAGTGTACGCACAGACCCAGGTGCACTCTCTCTTCCCTCACTCTCATAGTCCGATGGACGACAATCCGACACGACCGGAGAGTGATCAGGCGCAGGACCAACGGCTTAACGTGCTCCCCTAGACACGGGGGTATCACACCGCCAACCACCAAACTCCAGACCATCAAACTGAATAAGTTTCTCCATGGGATCAACATCGTAATCGGGAAAAAATTACCAACTGTCCCATACAAAACTTCAATAGGTACCAACGCGACCCAAATGTATGGGCTGTTACTAAAAAAATCGGAATGGAAAAACCCAATAACATTTTGCCCAGAGTTGGAAATCGTATCCAGGACCCCACGCTCAGCAGTTTTTTGCGACCTCGAGACCAACGGGGCAGTCAGTATACTGTCTACATAGCACCTATATAGATATACATTTTTTTTCTTTTTTTTTTTGATGATGGCAAATCATCAAATGACTCCTCCCGCTCTGGGTGGAGCGGAAGGGAGTGTCAGACTCTTACTGACTAAAACCCACCCGTGTTCCTTCCTTCGCCCTTTGTGTTCCGGGCCAGCGGTAACCCTTTCGGACAATCCCACAGACACTTCAATTTGATTTGTTTATATGTATAGATATACTTCAGTGACATTAAAGTAGGTACATAAAAAAATGTAGTACAGTAATTACAACCTTTACACAATAAAATTAATGGCTTCGAATAAAGTCTTTATTATGTTTCCATTTGCAACAAATGAGTTCGAGAGAAAAGCCCCTAAAATACTAATTGTAAGCCGTTGAAACCACACTGTAAGTTTTAAAATAAATAGAATTTTAAAACGCTTACAACATTAGTATGTAAATGTCCCGATTAGTCTGCTGTGTGAAGGTATATTCTCAAAGAGAATGAATGATCATTCTTTACCATGCTTGCACCCGAATACTGGAACGAAAAAAAATCTTAAAAAGGATTTATAACCGACTTCTTTCGACCACCACCGCGGGCTTCCTCTGGGGAAATGGGTGAGCATACATGAAAAAAAACGATACTCGCCGAATTCATAACGTCCTCCTTTTTTTTTTGAAGTCGATTAATTTATCGACGCGTTAAAAATGTCATACGATTGGCTGACCAATCACAGCACTTAACGCAACTAATTTCAATTAATTTTTGCGTTGATTTTCTGTTGTCGATTTAAATCTATTATTGATTATTATTGTTTTATCTTGATTTTTTCCTTTTCAGAGACGATTACTGGTTGATAAAAGTTAAAAACTGTTATTTATACGACCCATAATTACTTAATGGCTTTATGGAGAAAAATCTGTGTTTTCTAAAACCAAAAGCATTGTGTTCGCAGCGCCTGTATCACAGCCTGGGTTCTACCCTAGATTCAATTTTAAGAATTTGCTCCACTCGCCGTTCGCGTGTTGAATACCAATGAGATCCAAGTTATGAGTAGTGCTTTCTAAGTATTGTTCAGCGCGTTATTTTAATCTATAATGACTTAACTTTATGAAATTTTATTAAAAAATGCTCTGTTATACCTATTCGATACTGGTTTAGGTTTTTGATAAAAATGAATTTATGGGAAGACGTGAGAGCTGTTTATAAGCATAATTTGTTATTTTAAAGGCTATAGGTTTATTTGTAAGTAAGTATGAGTATGAATGTCGTTGGCTATAAGAGTAGGAGAATACCAAAGAAACGATTGATAGACTGTGTGTAATATAATATGGTTAAAAGGGGTACCGAGATAACGTGTAATAGAGAAGTATGGAAAATAAAAACTTTTTTACAAAAAAATACAAGTTTTTATTTTTCACTTTTAATTTGTACTTACCCCACACAGACCCATATAACACTACTTGCTATGTAAATATCAGTAGTGTCCGACCGAAACAGGTTTTTCAGCCGAAACCGAAACCGAAACCGAACTTTCGGCCTTGCTCTTAGTTTCGGCCGAAACCGAAACCGAAACTTACTTAAACATATTTAAAATTTCTATCTTATATAGAAATCTGGTGTGTTTTTTTAACCAATTATTTGAATATACAATGTACATGTACATATATTATAATACATACAGACAGTTGAATACTTACCTAATCATTTACGAGGTCGGTCCCATAATGAACTGGCCTGATATAGTTCTACGCGACATGTCGCTACATGTTGTGTTGCATTAAATAGTACGTTTATCGTGCACTTAATATAAGAAACACGCATCGACATGAAATGCTTAATCTTAGTTTAGCAGGCATTAGCATAACGAGAGTCGCGAATTTTTTCAAAATGTCGAAAACTGAGTATCGAAGTGTCATAAAGTTTTTGTTTAAAGAAGGTTTATAGTTTTATACCCTGCCCAAATAAAAGAACGATTGGATGACGTGTATAAGGAGTCTGCCCCCCTCCTATAGCATAGTGAAAAATTGGGTGAAAGAGTTTCGCCTCGGGAGAGAAACCGTCGAAGACATTTGCCATGACGGTCGTCCTGTGGAAGCGCTCACTCCCGAAACGATTGCTCTTATCGAAGAGGAGGTTCTGAGTGACCGCCGTTTGAAGATTAGAGAAATTGCAGCTAGGCTTGGGATCTCTAAAAGTACGTCATCGTGCGATCCATGAACATCTTCACATGAAAAAAGTGAGTGCAAGATGGGTACCGAAACTTCTTTCAGAGACAGGAAAGAGTGCGCTGCGCTTCGGAGTTTTTGGATCTTTGTGGCGAAAATTCAAAGACTGTGATCGAGCGGCTAGTGACTGGTGATGAAACTATGATCTTGTATTATGACCCACAAAGCAAGCGCGAATCAATGGGATGGCGTTATAAGAGTGAAAAGCCCCCTAGAAAGGCAAAGGTGCAACAATCGGCTAAAAAACTGATGTGCACAATCTTTTGGGATTTTCAAGGCATTTTGATGGTGGATTTTAAAGAACGTAATACAGTCGTGAACGGCTAATATTATGCTTCTTTAATATATAAATTACGAGACAAGATAAAGGAAAAACGAAGAGGCAAGCTGTCTAAAGGTGTCCTGTTGCTCCATGACAACGCCCCTGTTCATACCGCTGGTGTTTCGAAGGATGCAGTTCGTCAATGCGGGTCCACAGAAATTGAACATCCACCTCACAGTCCAGACATGGCCCCGTCTGACTATTATTTATTTCCAAATTTAAAGCGAGACTTAAGATTAAGAGGAAGAAAATTTTCAAGCGATGAAGAGTTGCAGGCGGCCGTCTTCGGTCATTTTGAGGCTAAAAACTGTGATTATTTTTATAAAGGTTTAGAGATGTTGATTCACAGATGTCAGAAGTGTGTTAGTAGTATTCATGGTGATTATATTGAAAAATAAAATTGGTTTCGTTTAATTTCCTTCATTAGTTCATAGTTAGGCTAATTCATTATGGGACCGCCCTCGTATGTGCAAAACACAACCTCAACTCCATGCGATTAACGATGGACGGCGGCGAACTGGGCCGGCGACGCGACGAGCGAGCACGAGCTAGCCGCGAAGTTCACCGAAGGATGGACGATAATTCATGAACACTCGAGTTTCGGCGCGGCCGAAAGTTTCGGCCATTTCCTGGCCGAAACCGAAACTAAGGCCGAAACTAGATTATTTGGCCGAAACTGGCCGAAACCGAAACAGAAACCGAACTTTCGGTCGGTCACTAAATATCAGTGACAGGAAGTTATTATAACATCATCAATATAAACTTAGTGGCAAAAATACGTATTATTGAAGCTAACTCAAAAACTACCCAAGCCAAGTTAATAAAATTTATATCGGACTACCCCTGAGGCATACCTACCCTATTAATTAAAAATAGAATGGTTGAAATCAATTTGCAATTGCCGGAGATATTGCGTAACAAACATTAAAAAAAACATACAGTCGAATTGAGAACCTCCTCCTTTTTTGAAGTCGGTTAAAAAGGACATGTTGTGCCGATCCCAAATAAACTGGCAGGATAGCGATAATGATGAATTCAGTAGAATACTATCTTTCATGCACAACTTAGCAAAGGATGTAACCAATTTTCTTGAACGAGTATTATGCATTTAAATATTATCAAAGAGTTTAAAATATATCATCAAAAAATAATCATTTCCTTACTTTAATTAAATCACAACCAACGTAATTCCACAATATATTTTACACCAAAAAGCAACGTTCGAAACATGCGAGTAAATCGCAGTGCTATCAAAATCTTCATACGTTTCAGTCAATAATTCGCCGCTGTCTGGCACGGTATTCGCACATAGCACCAACGGAAATTGAATGCGAACTATCGAGTATGGACAGAGCTGACATGATGCCGATGGACATATACATTCGGCTGACATATCTGTCCATCAGTCCGGACAAAGACAGCCATCTAGCGTCCGAAACATCAAAGACTCGATGACATGTTTCAATTATGAACGAGCCGTTGCGATTGCGTTACTAACAGTTTTTATTTGTATTGTGTTTGCTATTTCGTCGTATAGGTTTTTTTTATTAAGTTTTTTGGGCAACGGGATTTTGTCTGTATGATGTTAGCCTAAGACGGAAAGTAATCAAGCTAGATAAATCGAAGTTTTTTTTACACTTTAAAATAAATTATTTGTCGTTTGTGACTTGTGTTAAAATAAATGTAATATAGACAATAAGAACCAAATGCATTTCAAGTATCGTAACATGGTAACTGAGTTTTCTACATTTTGTCAATCTTGTTAATAAATTTACCAGGAAAATATGATTTAATAACACAAGGTTATGAGGTACATAACCTTTTGTATGATAAGTAGAATAAAACTTTCTTCTTTCTTCTTCTTTCTATATTTTTACGTCCGTGCGAACGTGGGCCAAGTGATGCCCTCATTCAGTTCAACGAAACACGTACCTTCTAATAAAATTAATTTTAATATTCCCTCAGTCATATTAAAGGAAGCCTAACTAATTTAATAATTCGCCGAACTATTAGGCACTGATCTAGTTTCTATTAAATATTGATACAGATGGCTCTAAAACATTTATTAAGTTACATTTTGTCGGTATTCCGAAATTGGCTGGTGATTGGTGGGAAGCTTATGCGATAAATTTCCATGTATACCATAAATTTCATTAAACTTTTAAGTACAAATAATTATCTGGTGCCTGCTCTGGTATTAAAGACAAAACTGGCAACACTGCTTTTACTAAAATACTCCATTCAAAAAAGTATGCAATACAATCGAATGAACCCCTTTGAATTGAAATTGTCCCCTATCCCCCGGTACCACTTCCGTGAAAAGGTAACGCACCATTTTTGAGAAAAACAGATATTATTTGTAATCTAACCTCAAAACACTTTATAATCACCTATTATGGTCGGAGAAAATCACGTGCGGGTCTAAATTTGCTTCCAATCAATATTAACAAAGGCGTCGTCGACGGAGCCCCTCTTCGCGGGGCTCCTACTAATAGATGGTTTAAAAAAAATGGCGGGGTCTGGGAGACCCCGCCATCCCCTTCTAACCTAACCTGTCTGAGTCGGGGTGCCCCAAGTTCCGTTTGTTATAAAAATTAAACAACAATAGGTAGGTACATATAATTTTTTTTTCATTTATTGAATGTATAACTAATTTACATGGATTAATTCCTCAAAAGGATCTCTTTTTTCATATCTACATCTCTTCTCCACAGATATTCATAAATCAAATCATTTATATTTTCGCGATTATTATAATTATCTTTATAAAAAAAAAAAAAGTTTTAAAACACGCCACTGTGATTCGATTCTTTGAGTATGTGTGCCATCCTCATACTACAACACATTCGGTTGTCAATCGCCTATTTTAACGTTCCGTTTCACCTAATAACGTTTACATTTCGCTTTTTATCTGATTTGAGGTTAGAAACAATTTTTGTAAATTTCTAGAAAAATATCCATTACCTTGTAATAAGAGGGGTAGCGTTATCATCGCCACCTCCTACCAGATTTAACCACTTTTAACCCCCTCCGCCTGCCAAAGGATACTAAATCCAACCCTTTTTTTGTCTTACCAAGGGATACAGTGTTACTCAGTACCTGAGCTGGATGTTTAGCATTACATGAATTTGGTACTGTCATTTTTCGCTAATTCGCATGAAACTTATACCTTAGAAAAGTAGGTCGAAATAAGAATTTAATGAAATGGTTTATAGACATTTTTTTTGGCATGTTTTTTTGCTCTGGCTTACCTGTCATAAATTCACCCTTCGCCACGGTTGTGGAGGTCAGGTAGGGTCGCTCCATGTAAAATACTGGTTACACTGGACCCTAAACATTATTGGGAAAAGTCTAGGCAGATGATGAACCTTCCCTAAAAAGAAACTGTTGAAAGTAGCACTCCTTAAAACAACTTCATTTACACAAGCTGAAGAACGTCGAAACAAGTTCCGCCACTTAAATTATTATGTTGCCCTCAAAATAAGTGATCCCGGCCGCTAATAGGCATCAAACCGAAGTTTCCTACAAAAGCAGAAAACTTTGGTCGGGAGCCACGTATCTAAGTAGCAAAAGATTTCCGAACTATCGGGAACTTTCAATAATCCCGGTAAGTCGATTGTAGCCGAACTTATTTCGGGAGACGAGTGCGTATAGCCGTTTTAGATAAAGCAACATCTGGTTTATAGAGTTCCCTAAACATATATTTTGTATTTTCACGCCCGTTTTCCCTATGATGTGAGCAGAAGTTTGAGAGATTCTATTCTTGATGATGGCTTTATTCTAGGGTATGAAAAGGATTGCAGTTCTTTTGAAATGCCATATTTATTTCCAAGATGTTATATTTAAGCATTGAAAAAACTTTTTCACTCGCTCCGGATATAGCATTATACGAAGTAGTGAGATTTGACTCGAGCTTCGTGAGTTTTAGGGCTACGTGAATGGTTGAAGTCTTAAAAAATGTGGAGCTACAAGATAGTGAAAAAAAAATTTGCAAAAGTCAAAAACCTTTTTTGGTAAATACTAAAATGTAAAAAAAAAATCGCATTTGTACATGTATTTTGTGATAAAATCGTCTTTATCTCGAAAACGAAATGCAATATCAAAACAATAAAAAAAAACCTCGGGGTACTCGGGGCTCCAACAGTGTCTTAAACATGGTTGCGAGTCGCCTTGACTGTGTTTACGTGGGTCACTGTTGTGCCGTCTCTCATGGGATGTCGCAACGGTGACCAACCGTTATTTCTTGTGTTTTTGTTTAGTGTCTGTGCTTACAAAATATAGTCGTAAGTTTTACTAACAATTTTGTTTTAGTTTGAGTCTTGGTCACTTTTAAAGAAAATTCTATTCTATTCTATTGAGTTAGGATACATTTTGAAAAAAACATAGGACTTCTTTATCTCGTACGGGCCAGATGCTAAGGTGCCCTTTGTGTAGCCGTATTTTGGGTAACGCGCGGAAGGCCCTAGGCGCGTAGGGGCGAGGCGGCCCGCGGGCTGAGGAGCAGGAGGCTGCGAGCGAGCCGCAGCGGCTGAGGCTGGCCAACCATCTCTGACTGGTACATTGGGGTAGATATCGGATGATGGTCGTGGTCTTGTGGGTGTTGTAATGCCGCTACTTTTTGAGAATTTCTTTATAAAAGTAATTTTAAAATTAAATTAATTTTCAATGTATCCGAAGGTCGTGAAAGGCACTAGATCTGTGCATTTTTTCTAGCAATGTTTGTTTGTCTTCTAGTTAGACTTACATCAATAGTGCAATGAGAGCTTTAATAATAATACTGAAATAATTCTTCAGTGTTTATTTTAATCAACATGTCCCGGAGTTAACGCTGACCACCAAATGGCCCAGTAAGAATATTACCTATGTTATAATCATAACACATAATAGATTGTTACTATTATTTATAAAAACTTATTTATTTATTTACTTAAACTGATTGCGGGAGAAAATTGTGGTCACATTTTATGTATAAAGGTCTAGCTAAATGCTAGACCTTTAATTATTAGTTTTAATTATTTTGGGATAAAAATGCACATTCATAATGTGCATTAATTTAGTTAAAGACATTGTGTATTGCGTTGCTACAGTAAATAATCTTTACATTTCACCCTGAATTTACACAAAGAAAATTATTATTTAACACACTCGATTTAATATTACTCAGTCTAGATGTTACATTATAACTAGGGTAATCCCCGATCAATCATCTAGTTGCACATGTGTAGGCTACGCTTAGACTAGAACTAACACAGGATTAACATAATTAATATCTCCAGTCCAGGAACTAGGCAATCTCTAAGGGTTACAAAAACTAGGTAAACAATTGCTATTTTTCACTATAAATATTTTCTCAACTTTAATTTCTAACGAATAATTATGTGTATTCATTGAAAAATAAGATGATAAAAAGTTGCGCAACTGTTACTGCCCGCCACATTAAATATTGCACACGTATTGTTCACCGTGGACACGGTATATTCACTTTAATACGGAACTTTTTTTACTGTAACTTTCCAGCCAGTAACATATTATTTCCTTGGTGAAACAATGTTGCGAATCTTTGTTTCCCAATGAATCCTCTGGAAAGATCGAAATATTAATTTTTCAAATGCGAAGTCACAAAGAATCAGCCTTTATATGAAAAGCTAGTTTTGTTTAAAAGGGTTATTATAATAGAGGAGAAAATAAGCATGGTTTTATGCTTCTGATAAAAATCTGTCTCTTCTCTCTCGCATAGGAAACGGCGCCAAATGAAATCTTTTACAACGATCTGTTAATTTAAAAAGATGGTAATCTTTGTATGAAGGTATTGAAGAGGTCTAGTGTTGTGATGTGATTTCTCAGAGTTGCAAATTTTCTGCTGGAACAACAGAATGTACAACGTTATCTGAGTTTTATGAAAATTTCTTTGGTAAAAATGTTTGGATGTTCTTTTTCTTGGAAATTTTGCATTTTTCTTTTGTTTTCTTATTAGCTGCTTCTCCCAATTTTGACAGCCAATCGGTTATATGTATTATGGGGATTTACACTAGGTTGATTTTCGCTGTGCGGTTGGTCGCTTACCAGATCGCCTCACAGGTCGAATTACACCACCCCACCCCATTTAAACAGGTCGATAAAAATCGTAGAATTACTATTTCATTTGGCATCAAAATGTCGAGCATCATGGGGCGGGCGATCGCCGGCAACTGAGCATTTTCACGGTCGTTTTTAGTCACCCGCTGCTTGCGACCTGGAACTTGCGGCTATAGTCACCTATATAAAGCCCGCGTTGGGTAGGTAAATTTTCTTTTCCCGTGGCATTTTTCAGGCCACCCTGTGAATTAAAATCACCATTTGTAGTGGAAGCCCAAGACTGAATATTGATACTTAGTTAATTTATTGTTTAGCAAAATAAGATAAGATATATTTATTTGCCCAAACATGTGTACACATACAAGAATAAAAATAAAAAAACACTGGCACTCCGGTAGTGCCGACAGAAGTGAAAACTTGAACAATTACGAGTGTATTTTGTGAATCGTCTTATAAACAAAACACGCGTGTTAAGGTGTGTTCCTTATTTTATAGGGTTTTTTGCAAATCAGGTATGATGACCAAAGTGACTGGTTTATTCTTCTCGTGAAAGGAATTTATTCAGATTTACAAATAAGCACACAGTTATATATCCGTGGTTCAGCGCCATCTCGTCGTTGTTGGATGAACTACGTAGTTAGTACGCGAGGCCCTCGTAGTTCTTCCCGATGTGCATAGATGGCGCTGTCCTCAACAACGCGCGTCTTAAGTTTTACGTCTGACATTAGTACGCGAGGCCCTCGTAGTTCTTCCCGATGTGCATAGATGGCGCTGTCCTCAACAACGCGCGTCTTACGTTTTACGTCTGACGTTTTACGTCTTACGAATTTTCGATCAGGGTCACGTGACCTGACGCGAATTTAGAAGTTTTTACCCATTCCAAAAAAAGTACACAGCGCCGCTAAAGAAGTTTTCACTTCAAAAACTTGCATGCAGGTTAACATAATATCAAAGAAACAGTCCAGACGCATGTTTGCCACATACTATGCATGCGTGCAAATATTATCATCATCATCATCATCAGCCTATAATGTTCCCACTGCTGGGACACAGGCCCCCCTCACTCAGGTCCCTCTCACTGAGAGGAGGCAAATATTATGTTTGTTAAAAAATAATAACACATGAACATAAAACATGATACTTAGTTACAAAATTATACCTAGTAAAAAAAGTGAAAATAAATTAATGTCAAAATAATAAACAAATTTAAAAATATACCCGATGTAAGTATATAAAAACTTTAGTCAAATTAATGTCAAAATTACAATAAAATATAAATGACAAAATTAAGGCAGATTGATGTCAGATGTCAATAATTTAAATAAAGGGTTATAATACAAACACATAAAACACACAAAGTACTTAAAACATTTTAGGTTAGCATACCTAAAAGTTTATCTTCCAGAAACTCAGAAATAGTATAGTAGGCTTTACTAACAAAAAAGTTCTTTAAATGTCTTTTAAAAAGATTAATGTTTAACATTTTAATTGATTCTGGTATGTGATCATAAATCATTGGAGCCATACAGAAAATAACTACCAACTTACTCCATATATTTAAATTACAACATTACCTACCTATTAATTGACAGTTGTACGAAATGGCTGTAACACGATGGAAATTGACATGATGTATCAAATTGAGAAACAATTAATTCCCTGACCATAACATAAGTAGACACAACTTAGAAAAGATAACTTGTAATATCGATTTTTTTTAATCTATAGGTAATATTCATCACCCTTATCAAATTGAAGACATTATAATATAATAAAGGATATCTTGAACGTGACTATATTTATTCAAATCGTCATAAAAATTATGACGATTAATATAAAAATATGTAACGAAACGTAATTTCGTAATTGAAAGTTGCTTTGTATCGATAATTTTCTCCTTCCGCGAACCAACAACTGTTAGGCATGGTTTTTATGATTTGACAAATTATCATGATTTTTTAAAACTACTAAATATTAGTGAAAGGCACATCACAATCTATTGCATAGTTTAGAAAAAAAAAACGTGGTCACACGGACAGGCAAGAAAAGTGATTTTAATTTATAATAATGTACAGATATATTTCTTTTTTTTCCTGAGGCCTAAACCCCAGGAGGCCTTCCAGAGCCACGTCATCCAATCCGCGGTCGCCACTCCAGAAACTTTCGGCCCCATCGGCCATCTGTTCTGCGAGCAATGTGCCCTGTCCACTGCCACTTAAGTTTGGCAATTATTCGGGGTATGTCAGTTACCTTGGAATCCGCTGGATACGAGAAGCACAGAACCGGTCGAATTGGCGGTGCTTGGGGATGCCTATGTCCAGCAGTGGACGTTTTTTGGCTGAAATGGTGAAATCTCTTTTAAGTTTTTGTCATAGAACTATGTTAACTTCATGTTAAGCGTACTTGAAACATGTTGTTACATGTTCTTAGCTTACAGAGCTTTTGAAAAATATTTTTTCTATTAAGGTATCAGATATTTTTGCTAAGAACAGTCAAAGACATTTCTGATAAGCTTACAGGAAATTGGACCTTAGGAACGTGTCATACAGCACAAGTCTAGTTCAGATAACATTCATGTTCATCATATGAACTCCCTTTACTGTGCGAACTTCTTGGAAACGGCAAATGTAAACGGTAATTTTATATTGCAAAAGCGAACTGCGATGGCGAAATGAAAAATCGATGAAAAGTGTGATCAAGTGTGTGAAAAAGTGATACATTTCTTTGTTATACGTAAGCTTAATGATAATGTTTTAAATACATTATAGAGGTATGAGGAACAGGTTGTTAACTTCACTCATCCGCCATAGAAAAGGAAGGATTCTCCAACCAGACAACATCAAATTAATCTTTTATTTATTACCGAATTATGTATGTATTATTTTTAATTTCAAACAAGATAATATAATATTTACATAATATAAACTAACAGACTTAAGATAATATTAATAATATGTATATAAAAAAGAAGAAAAATTATCATAGGTCATCAGAAAATTCGATTGCATCGCTATCAACAGAAAAAGTGTCCAAAAGGCTGGCAGCATTGCCACGTCAAATTAATATTTTTTTGTTTTATTACGTTTAGATATACCCGCTCAAAGAATTAGCAAGCTGAAGTGGCAGTGGGCCGGCCTTATCTCGCGAAGAACCGACAACCGCTGGGGTAAAGGAGTTCTTGAGTGGAGACCGCGACTCAGCAAACGTAGTGTAGGACGCCCTCCGGCCAGGTGGGATGACGATCTGCGAAAGACTGCAGGCAGATGCTGGATGCGTCAAGCTGAAGACAGGGCGCTATGGCGCTTTTAGGGGAAGCCTATGTCCAGCAGTGGACTGCTATAGGCTGATGATGATGAGATATACCCGTCGCGTCTGTGGAGTTTAGCTAGCCAATTTAAAATAACCCTGTACTGAAGATATAAACACAGTCTTCTTTTCTTATTTCCCTTCAGTATTTGAACCCAGCCACCTTAACTGAAAAATTTCATGTAGCTACTACACTTATGATATTCCGTAGTGCTGCAGACCGAAACAGTACTGAACAAACCGGATTTTCAATTTCCTTTCCGGACCAAACACTTTCCTTGAGAGAGCATTTTTTATACTTTCCCTGTGTACCGTGGTACCTGTCTATGAAGTATAAATTCACGTATAGGTACTTTGTATGAGTGGTTACACTGGTTACATGTACACATGAGTGAGTTTTCTGTTTTAAGTCGTTTAAATTATGTACAGCCGGTCGATTCTGTAAAAATCTCACCGTGAAAACTTAGGTGAAGTGAGTTTGTTTTTGCTAGGAATTGACACTATTGACAGCTCACTCCACGCTCACCTCACCTAAGTTTTCACGGTGAAATTTTTACAGAATAGCACCGCTGTTCTTTAAATAAATCTAGCCTGTTCTTGTGTTTGGGTGTCAGAGAAGGTCGTCTTTTTCTGTGGGTATCGCAAAAATATGTCCAATGAAGGTTTTAATATACTAGGATTGAAGGTCATAATATAACAATTAGCCATTATATGCTCTCATCACTATAGTTTAGTTTAGATTTGCATGCCTTGGAAGTAAGTGGTGTCCTAGCTAGAAAAATACTTAATGAAATGGACAGAAAAATAATGAAAGAATGGAATCTACATAAGAATAGAGTTCAGAGCTTGGACTTGTTCAGGTTGCTGAGCATAAGGTCCTGGATTCGATTCCCGGATCGGGCAAAGCGTTATTGAGCTTTTTCTTTAGAAACTGGATTTTTGTCCTGCCGGTCGATTCTGTAAAAATCTCACCGTGAAAACTTAGGTGAAGTGAGCGTGGAGTGGGCTGTCAATAGTGTCAATTCCTAGCAAAAACAACACTCACTTCACCTAAGTTTTCACGGTGAGATTTTTACAGAATCGACCGGCTGTTGACCTGAAATAATTTTAATATTCCTGGTAATTGTCAAATTGCTGATATTGTACAAGCATGCACTGATCCCCGCCAGTGTGCGATGTCTAAAGTCTTGATGTTGAGCTTCGCATCATAAGTTGACCAGACTGACAGTAGGTATAAGAAATTCGTCAAACCTGGCATGTATTTCTTCTAATTTCCGGCCTTCTTCTCCCTCAGTGAACCTTTTCCCTCTTTCACTGGTGTGACACTTTATTTTATTTGTCGTTTCTCTGGTGGGACGCTTTATTTTATTTGTCGTAGGTGTAGAGTCAGTCGAAAAGGGCACTTTCTTGGCCCTTTTCCTGGATACCGGATCATCTAACAGGCCTGCAAGTCCAAGCTGTTGCATTCATTAACTCAGCTGCAGAGTATTGTGGGACTTTCAACGTCGCTGGCTGTTGAACTTCGTGGTCACCTTCGCCTGTGTCCAGGAAACTAAGATCTCAAACTAATTTTTGTGAACGTTTAAGCTACCTGGCCTTTTTTATCTCAGCACAACTGAGCTAAAGTATTTTAGGTTGAATTCCTTTTAAAATCTGTGCAAATTTTTTGTAACGAGCCTAATAACCGATTGCAATCGATTCGATAGTTCGTGAAATTCGTTTCAAATTTTGTTCTAATATACCCTAAATTTGACGCTTCTGATTTCTTTTGATTCTTCGTTTTCCTAATATTTGTACAGCTGCAATATTGTTGTAACGTGTTTTGTATTTAGATTTTCGTATCCGTGTTTTGTATATTTAAAATTTGGTCTTCCTACAAACTTATACGTTTTTATTCAAAGTAGAGAAGTGATTTTTTATTTTCGCTACACTATTTACTGTAGGTACGCCTCTACTAAGCCCCTCGTTGATTACAGGCGTGATGTTATTTAGATCAGAACTTCTCCCAAAACTAAAATAGCAGACTTGAAAACTTCTTTCCTTGAAGTCGTAATAAAAGATTAAAAGTGTATCGACCCCAATAACTCAATAAATACAGGCCTTTCACCCAGCACATTTAGTTCCTGAACAGACCATTTATAAGCTTTGTGCTCTTAATTCCCAGATCAGTACGAAATACGACCTAAGCTGTGAAATAGCTGAGCATTTATATTACGCCCACGTGGATGCTAAAATTAAATATCAAACTATTGTTCTAATAATTAAAGTGAAAATGATCTGCAAATCATGAAAAGGACCGTTTTGAATTATAAGAAGGGACTTAACATAAAGTTTGGATTAAAAATGGAATATAAAATTAGTCGTCAGCCGTGGTTGTTGGCGGTACCGCGCGCACGGATTAACATGCTGCGTGAGGCGCCGCTGACGTAGACATATTCTGTTGCGCTTTGGGTGAATTTGAAAGAATAGCTTCCTAAAGAATTTGTACAAGCATTGAATCTGTTTAATTTTTAAGTGTACTACAATATCGCTTTGGGTCTAGCCTGTAAGGATATTTGTATGTTTGAAGTGAATAAATAAATACGTAAATTATACCTGCGGTGCTATTCTGTAAAAATCTCACGGTGAAAACTTAGGTGAAGTGAGCGTGGAGTGAGCTGTCAATAGTGTCAATTCCTTTTCCAATTCCAAAAACAAATTCACTTCATCTAAGTTTTCACGGTGAGATTTTTACAAAATCGACGGGCTTTTTTTTTATATTTAATTTTCAGGTCCGGCAAAGTGTTATTGGATTTTTCCATCAGGAATTTCTCAGTAGCCAGGACTCTGGATTTGTGCTGGTCGATTACATGGGACTTAAACATGACTACTGGCGGAATGTGGGTGGACTCCTCTGCCTAACTCTTCGGAGATTACAGGCGTTATGTAATAAAACTAGCAGCGTCCCGTGGTTTCACCCGCATAAGTGTCGATCCCGTGGGAATATCGGGATAAAAACTATCCTATGTCCTTTCCCGGGACTCAAACTATCTCATATACCCAATACAAAAAAGCCCATCAGATCATTCTTTTATAGGTACTCACAGTTTGATATCCACGAAAAGAAAAGAGAAAATCCTCTACCCCTTCGATTTTATCAATCCAACTAGCTGCTGCCCGTGACTTCGCCCGCGTGTAACTTCTTGTTCCCCCGACTCACCACATCGCATCATAGCGCCTGCAAGCGCCATTACTTTCCGTTTTTTTTTTCGTGTTTGCTATTCTCCTAAGGGCCCTAGCGTTATGTTAGTCTATTAGCCTTTCCCACGGATTGGGTTATCAAATGCAAAAATAATTTTCCAAATACGACTAGTAGTTCCATAGATTTGCGATTTCAAACAAACAAATAAACCCTTCAGCTTTATTAAGGCTCCACCAAAGAGGCGCGACACGCGATATAATCGCGCGCGACACAAAGGCACCGCTCGTTGCGCGACTAGCGGTGCTTTTGTGTCGCGCGCGATGATATCGCGTGTCGCGCCTGTTTGTAGAAGGCTTTACAAGTATAGATAGATAGAAAACACACACTTTGGTATCAATGAAAAGAAGGAGACAACGCAATAATTGCTTGTAAACTCACAGCAACACTTGGTAACCTACCCATTCGATTTTATCAATCCAATTACACCTATAAGACAACTATAAAACAACAATAACACTCGCATAAAACCAATCTAAAGCCAATTCCTAAACATTCGGCCACAGCAGCCCGTTAAGCTTAAATTAGTGAAATAGTAAAATAGTGTTGTACGAAATTAAGCAAGTTCATAATGAATATTTATTGGTTTAATACGGACCAGCTGGGCACCGGGGCCAGCGA
Source organism: Luperina testacea (assembly GCA_927399505.1). NCBI lineage: Eukaryota > Metazoa > Arthropoda > Insecta > Lepidoptera > Noctuidae > Luperina > Luperina testacea. Next base: position 14,078,972 of record OV656756.1, read on the forward strand.
ACAATCGGCGCTGCATACGGGAATTGCCACGATAAGTGGTATTTTTTACTGCTGCGACTACGTGTACACACTTCCGCAGAAAGTAATCGAAGTTGAATATGGTTATGAAAACTTGACGATTTATGAGTTTTGACACAGGTCATCTACTTTCTTTCCATGCCTGTCAAATATTAACCCCCTTACTAATAAACGTTGTATAGCGTCTGTATAGTTACACAACGCTTTGTCTTCTTCTTTTGAAACTCAAATTACTGACAACTGAAAGAGAGAAATCGGTGTGTAAGTATTCATCTGATATAATACGTTTATTAGTAAGGGGTTATGACTATGTCAAAAAGACTTGAGCTTAATCTAATCAACTTTGAATATAAAAATCGTTTATATACAGATAGAGATCCAATTTAAAATAAATACGTGTAATAAAACGAACACAAAAATATAACACATACACTATCACACACTAATATTATAAAAGCGAAAGTTTGTGAGCGTGTGTGTGTGTTTACATGTTTGTTACTTCTTCACGCTTAAACGGCTGGACCTACTAAAAGGCTGATAAAATTTTGTATGGAGGTAGCTGACACCCTGGATTAACATATAGGCTACTTTTTATCCCGATATTCCCACGGGATTGATATTTATGCGGGTGAAACCGCGGGACGCAGCAAGTACATAGTTACATAAATATGTTGGAAGCAGTAAGAAAGAAAGAAAAATAAGTTTCAAAGGTCAGTAGGTCCTCCAGCCTGATTGGTGATTATGTTTGCATTGCCTGACGATAATTTATTTTCAAACCTAGGATGTTGAGCCTAGGCCTGGTAAAAATATAAGGTTAATTGATAAGGAAACTAAATTACAAAATATATGAGATTATAACAACAAGAGCAGAAAAAGATTTAAGTAGATTTTTTCAATCGCTTTTGTTGATGTGTGTTCTTTACATTGATACCTATACAAATAACTGAGCTGCTATTTGACATTACATTATCCAACGATGCTAGAAGAAGCGAAGTGCTACCTAGAGAAATACAAAGAAAGATTAACCAACCACCCAAATCCTCTCTCACATTCACTATTGATGCCAAATCATACCAAGAGGATCAAGAAAGCTGATATTGTGCTGCCTGATTAAGGTGGAATTTGGACATTGGTCCTGATTCTATAAAAATGTGATGTATCTTTCCACACATCTGATCATAGTCAGGGATGACTGATAGCAGATAAGAAAAAAAAACATTATATTATTATTCCCCTAGTCATCTAATAAACATAAAAAAACTCATAAAATCTATCGTCACATTCATACATAGAATTTGTCACCATTATCGGTTCGTAACAATCCTCTCCGGATCGCCGATCCTGCCCGGAGTCGTCCATAAAATTGAATCTTAAGATACCGTCATCCAGACGTGACCAAAGAACGTTTATTGTCACACATAAACATCACACCTTACCTTTTTGGAATTCCATCACATTTTCAAAGAAATCAAGCCAGATATATTTTTTTAATTATTTATTTTATGTATAATAAATTATTTTTATTATTTCTTTATGTAGTGATTTATCATTTTAGCTTGGCCTTTTCCCAACAACTCGTACATATTATATTGGGGTCGGCTTCTAGTCTAACCAGACGCAGCTGAAAACCAGTATTTTACATGGAGCGACTGCCTATCTGACCTCCACAACCCAGTTACTGGGTAATACGATACCCCTGAGTAAGACTTTCTGGCTTCTGACTACCCGTAACGACTTTTAAAGATCCACGAGTGACCAACGACCAACAACCGTCTGGGACCAACGGCTTAACATGCTTTCCGAGCCACGATAAAGATGATCACCCATCCACGGACCAACCGCGGCAAGCGTAGCGTAACCTGATAGATCGACCTGTGCGGCTGTTAATTACTTAGCCATAAGAGAGTGAATAAAAAAACTGGCCAAGTGCGAGTCGGATTTGCACATGATGGGTATCATCCGTACCACAAGGCAAAAACGCCGAAAAAAAAACACGTTTGTTGTATCGGAGCCCCCCTTAAATATTTATTTTATTCTGTTTTTACCATTTTTTTTGTTATAGCGGCAACAGAAATACGTCATCTATAAAAATTTTAACTGTCTAGCTATCACGGTTCATGAGATACAGCCTGGTGGCAGACAAACAGACAGACGGACAGTGGAGTCTTGGTAATAGGGTTCCGTTTTTACCCTTTGGATAGGGAACCCTAAAAATTAATGAAGAAATTATTATGTATGGATAAAAATAGAAAACCTTTAACGGAGAGTGAATTTTAATTATTTAATTTTACAAGAGATCTTAGTGATCCTTTTCTCAGTATTTTCTCTCACATCTCATTAATTTTGTTGAAAAAGGGTTTCAACAAAAAATCTGCCCAATTTAATAGAGGAACAATCGCTCGTATAATTTCATGACAAAAAGTTTCGAAGGTCACTTTGTTCTCGTTATACCACTTCATCCTGTACCTTTGACCTGGTAACGTTTTGCTCAATTTACCTCTTGCCCTTTGGTACGCCATTGTCCCATAGCCACGTCACTACAACGTCGAAGCGTCGAGACATCTTGTTTGTACTGCTAAATAAACCGAGTACTACAGACGCCAGCACATCACTACTACAATCTGTCAAATTTATTTAATAGATTTTCAACTTTATAGCTAAAGCATAAGGTTCAAAGTTGATTGGGAAAATTTTACAGTTTCGGGTAGCTTGATGTGCTGGCGTCTGTACATACTATGAAACCTTAGGAAATCCCCGACAATAAACTGTAGAGTGGCTTTCCCAGAATCAATTTGTTTATGACTTTAGCTGTCTTCGGCTCGGTGTTCATATATCATATTTGATTTTCTTTACTTAGGTATATTTGATGGGCAATGGTTTTTCTAAGAATTTTGTTTCATTTAGATTTTTCTCTCGAATAAGTAACTAGTTTTAATAGATCGGCACTTGTTTTTCATAGAATCTGTATTGAATTGATGCAAGATTTAAATAATAATGATTTAGTTGTAAATATGAATTTGAAAGAAAAGTATATCCAATTACTTGATCCTTTGATATCATAATATTTTTAAGATTTGCATCTATAAAATCTTTTGAAATATATGAGTGGGGTACTTCACAATATTAATTTGCATAACAGATGTGTATTCCTTCCACACGTTCTTAAACCTTTCGACAGCTACAATAAGTTTAGAAAAGAATATATTTTCATACATAGACAAGATTGTTTTTTTATTGTGGAAAAAGTTTTAGCAACTCTAAAAACGAATTTCAAACATTTTTAGTGCTCTCAGTACTGCAATCATTATTACAGTGGAGAAGGGGTGATAAAATCAACTGACTTTAATGGTCTCGGCCTAGACTAGGTCAAGGCAGAATAAAAAGGTCCCTTTGAATTTATAAAAGAGAGAAAACATGTAACTAGTAAATGGGTCTTTTCTTAGATTTAATTCCACATCAGTTGTTCTTTTTACCGACTTCAAAAAAGGAGGTTATCAATTTGACACGTATGTTAGGAATATTATTGGAACTGATTATATTCACATATGACAATCTATTAGGACTTCCAAACAAATATATTTTTTTTATAAATCTATGTATGTATGTATGTTTGTCCACGCATTTCTCCGCAACTTTTAATCGAATCGTGACCATTTTTTTATTGGCTTACATTTACTTCAACTTAGAGAACAATGCAAATTGCATCAAAATCGATTCAGTAATTTTCAAGATATTGAGTTATTTAATAATTTTGAGTTACTTTTTTTTTTGAAGTCGATTTTTTTTTTTGTGGTCCTACTATAATCTCGCTAAAAATCATTTTCTGTAGCATCACTTATGGTATGAGTTTGTTGATTAAATTAAAGTTGTTATCTCATCATCATCATTTTAGCCCAAAAACGTCCACTATTGGACATAGGCCTCCCCTAAGCACTGCCCCTTCGACCGGTTCTCTGCTTCTCGCATCCAGCGGATTCCTGCCGCCTTTACCAAGTCATCGGCCCTCCTCGTAGGAGACCTTCTATAAATACATAGTATAAACCAAAATAAATTCTATTCAAACTTATGGTTCAAATTAATATTATTTCAAGTTAAACAAATATCAACGTTATTTTAATGTTAATTAAGTTGATTTCAGAGTGACTAGCATTATTGAAAAAGTTATAAAAATGTTTGAAGTTGTACCGTAAACTGAACTTTATTGTGTAGGATTTAAAGTAATTTTTCCATAAACTCAAATTATTTGTTTACATTTTTGGCAAATAAATCGCGAATGCAGATTAGCTTTTGTTTCTGTCTATATGAGATGTGAGAATATATATGAGAATGTGTTGTTCTTCTAAACTACGCAACGGATTTTAATAAGGTTTCATCATCTTTTAGAAAAGGTATTCCGGAAGGTTTATGTGTGTAATACATAAATATTAAACGTCCATTCATCATTTCAGCCGAAAGACGCCTGCTGCTGGATTTAGGCCTCCCACAAGTACCGCCACTACGACCAGTTTTGTGCTTCTCGCATCCAGTAGAATCCTGCAGCCTTTACCAGGGCATCGGTGTATCTATTGGGAGCCTTTCCAACGCTACGTTTTCCGGTACGCGGTGCTACTCCAGAACCTTTCGGCCCCGTCGGCCATCTCAAAGGCGAGTAATATTCCCTTCCCACTGCCACTTAAGTGAACGCTTTAGTAAGCGTTCATTAATAAAATCTCAATGTTTTGTCAATTCTTAAAAAACCGTGCGAAGAAGGGGCAGGTCGCTAGTAATTGATAAAAGCAAAACAGAAAAGTATTTAACAATACATTTTTCAAGTGATTATTTCTGGGAAAGGACAAATTGGAATCAGGACTCCATCAGTGGCGAAAGCGGATATGAAAATGAAGCTTACTAAACCTCGATTACAAATCACTGATATTGATTCAAAAATGTAACCCTGATATCCTTGAATCGCCAACAAAATCCTAAGCTTTAAAAGTACTCGAACTTATTACAAAGGAATGTCCACTATACTTCTGCGCGCCTGGTACCTAAGTCGTATATTCTAGCGAAGACATTGCAATACGTTTGTTTGTTCCGGACCGTATCTTCCTTTTTATAAGATGTCTTCAAGACGTAGGAGTTACGGGTCGGTAAACCTTGTGAAGTTCTCAACTGTTTAAGAGCTCTTGTATTGGCTTTTTAACTCTAAAGCCATCTTGAATGGGGTGTTATTGTTTTTTGGGTCATATGTCCGGATTTTACGAACCCACATATGGCTTTTAGGCTCGATTTGTATGATAGGGTCGTTATTTCAGCAGCAAGTTCCCAAGGTAAGCGGGGCATGTCATTGTGATAGTTTCACAACATTCTTTGCTTTATTTACATTGTCGAGCACTGACAAGTTTTTCTAACATATGAAGGCTCCTGCAAACAGGTGCGACGTGCGACGCGAATCGCGCGCGACGCAAAGGCACCGCTCGTTGCGCGACTTGCGCTGCCTTTGTGTCGCGTGTCGTGTCGCGCCTGTTTGAAGGAGACTTGAAGCAATGGAATAGCAACATCCTTTAAAATAATTGAGATTGTTAGTGTGTTACGCAATCATGGAGCTGGTCATAGTTTATTTGAATAAGTACGTAGATAGGTAACCGACCTCTTCTGAAAAAATCTTTACTTTGAATGAGAGCCTTCATTCCATTCAAAATATTAATTACCTAGATGTCGGAAAAAACGTTATTAACTATCTCAAATAGGTGCCCTCGCTTTACAAATAGGTATTTAATTATTTTTAAGTAGGACTGGCTTCAACATTCTGCCTACCATAATATCGAAAAACAGTTCAAAATATCCCGATAAACAAAACCACGCAGACGCCGTCTAACTTAAGAACATGATAAAATTTTATGACCTCACACCAACTCTGAGGTACGGCCAAGCACATTCCATCGGAGCGTGTATGCACTTTTGTGTGCAATTGAACCCGAATGTCCGTTAGTTCATAGTTTGGTACGCTTCCGTGATTCCTCACATTGCCCGGGCATTGCCACCGACATTAATCTAAATGACATTTGGACTGCGGGTCATTTGCCTCTCAACAAGAATCGTTGGACTTATATTTTTGTACATTATTTCTGTTTGCAGCGGTCATAACTTTGTTTTATTGATAAAAATGCACATCAGCTACCTCAGCTACACAATAGCTACTGTGCAATAATTTTCATTCATATTTGGATGCTAACTTGGAATAAGTGAGAGGATCAGAATCAGATTGTAAAAAAAATCGACTTCATTCTTGGGCTAGTCTAAGACTGCAGTGGCGGATCTAGGGGGGCTAAGGAGCTCAAGCCCCCAAAAGCATCTGGGTTCTACCGTGACAAATCTTAAAGTGAATTTGATTTATTCTAATTAAACTTTTTAGCAAGCATTACGGTACAATTGTCATCAATTATCCTTAACTTAATAAGCATTATAATATGTTTTCAAGTTTTAAATTTCTACTAGCTGTGCCTCGCGGTTTCACCCGCATAAGTGTCGATCCCTTGGGAATATCGGGACAAAAAGTAGCCTATATGACAAGCCAGGGTGTCAGATACCTCCATACAAAATTTTATCAAAATTGGTCCAGCCGTTTGTTAAGACGTCTGTTGGTTATTGTAATGGACGTAATAACACATACGGTAACTCTAATGTACTTCTCCTTTTTCTATAAGCCCAAGGTAAGTAGTGATTGCCCTATGCCTAAAGTGCGTCGGATTTAGGGACTGATATTCTAGTCTCAAGTGAAAGCTCTTTTAATGCATCCCATTCCCATCCCTTTACACACAACATCATCTGACCTAGAGTGGCCTAACAGTCTGCCAGAGACTCAAAAGTGAAATATTAGTACCGAAATCTACATCACTTAGAAAGAAAAAGAAAGGAAATACGTTTATTTACGACGAACATGACGCTTAAAAATAACAAACAAAAAAAACAAATAAAAATTTGGGAGAAAACATGCGTTACATCTACGCAAAACGGCCATCGCTCAGCATAATGCTAAGACCCTATGTGAGACGAGCCCCTGCGCTGGTTTTCAACTTCATCTTCCGCGATTCCCAAAGGCAGAAATAAAAGAGTTTACCAAAATAAAACAAAATGTCTACAGAAAGCTGTCAGTGTCAGTGACAGCCCGGCCATCGCCTACGGTCTTCGGTCATATAATTAAAAAAAAAAACACAAACGGAACTCCCCCCTTGTCAGCTGAAACTTGCATGGAATTAAAAGTAGATAAGGCATTTTAGATTTCTCTTTTATCAAATAATATAATATATATAAAGAATATACATATAGTTAACTAAATTGCGTTAAAAGGATAAGTTCGTACAGAGTAAATTATTAAAAATATACTGCCCAGTGAAAATTATGTAAATTCAATTTAAATAGTTTATTCAGATTAGATTTGGGCATCAAAAGTTATCTTATTTATTTATATTTATATATACTTTATTGTACACCAGAAAATACATAACAAAAAAATACGATTATGAATACAAAACATACAATGGGCGGCCTTATCGCTTTCTGCGATCTCTTCCAGGCAACCTTGGAATGGATAGTGATTGCGTGGATATAAAAAATGGGGTTGTCAGTGGTGCAACATAATATACTATAATAGATACATAGATATATACTCATATAATGCTGTATAATAGATACATAAATAAATACATACGAAATATGCATATAAACAACGAAATTAAATGATGACAATATATTATTGCAGCTACGAATAGAAGTGACGTAGATATTTATGATATAAATTTTTAATATGATATAATTATCATACGGCATCAAGACAACATAAACATGATACACGGTGGCAGGAACATCAACGCGCAAACTGTAACCAAGAACTCAGCACCTGATTCTAGAGCCTAGTGTAGAAATTTTTCTCCGGGTATCAAAAAAAAACTTCTGTTTCATAGAAAAGTGCCGAAAGAAAAAACGAAGAAGAGAAGGAGGAGGAGAGGGGAAGGAAGGGGGGAGGGGGAAAGAGGGAGGGGGAGGAGGAGAGAGAAGTGTGTAGTGAAGTGTGAGTGAAAAGTGTGTGTTTGATCTACGCGGTCAAAATGTATGAAAAAGCTTTTTTTTTTTAACAACCAACGAAACATTACAACCCCTTCGTTGTAATTTTTCGTCGGTTATTGCACTTTTCTATTAAACAGCTGATTTTTTCTACGTTTCAGAATCCATGGTAACAGGTCCCTGCCACTCTGTGTACTTATTTAAACAGCTACAAGAAATCACTTAGATCCTAGTACACGCTCCTAAACTTCCTTTTGGGTTATTCGTTGAGTGGACTTTAGACAGATTGTAATTTTATTGTTTATAATACCTAACTACACTTTTGCGACGAAACAAAATACAAAACATTCACACTTATCAATACCGGCCGCAAATTAATAATAACTCACAAATTACTTGACACCACCTCGCTGATTACCAATGAAGTCTATTAAGAAAGCAATCATGGGCTATCTGTCAGTCCTCCAATGACTGGCCGTGATGAGCGGATGGTCTCAATGTCACGATAAATAGCCCGTAATACACTTAGGTGGGACGAGGATGCCATAATAGCTCGGGGCGTAACGTGATTTGCTAGTTCTCTATTACCTTAATTCTCCACAAGTATTCGTCCAACAAAGGAGAGATCTTAATATAATATCGACGGTGAGACGCCTGTGTTACGCATACATGCGCGCGCTACGCGGTGTTGAGAATTTGAATTTGAATGGAGCTCAACAATCTGTAGGTGTATCGAAAATTAGTGCTTGGTAAAACTTTGTGTTATCCTGTCAGTTAGTTTCAGAAGTTTTCGATAGCGAAGCGAATTACTTACAAAACTAATTATTAACAAGGAAAGATACTGTTATTTTTCTTATATTATTTTATTAGTTCTTTTAAAAATACTACTACTACTTCGCTTCGTTTTTGAGTACTTCGCTTCGCTATCGAAAACTTCTGAAACTAACTAAATATTGATAGTCCACAGGAGTTTTTTTAGGGCCGTGACTTACGAGTTGTTGGTTGTAGGTTCAAACTCAGACAGGCGCTTTACTTTGTGTATTACTATTATATCATCACTACCATTCGAACGGTGAAGGAAAACATCGTGAGGAAACCGGCATGTCCTAGAACCAAAAATTCGAAGACATTTTACATCTGCTAACCTGCACTGGGCCCGCGTGGTGGATCACGGCCCACTCCCTAGGCCTGTGCCAGCAGTTGGAACATTATAGGCTCATTATGCTTTTGCATTTTATACGACTATTTTGGATTGCAGTTAAGAAGCGATTAGAAACGTCAAATAAGTCATTGCGAGCTATGTACAGACGCCAGCACATCAACCTACTACAACCTGTCAAATTTCTTTAATAGATTTTCAACTTTATCGCTAAAGCATTAGGTTCAAAGTTGATTGGGAAAATTTGACAGTTTCGGGTAGGTTGATGTGCTGGCGTCTGTACTATCGAATCGCTGCAGATTCTCGATAAATTCTTCGTAAGATGCAAGTCACGGTTGCTTACTTCCGACACACATTTGCTGTTTATCAGCGTCTGATTGGATTAAACACTGCTTACAAGTTCCGAAATGTGTAGCGTAAAGTTGTTCGTGTAGCCGCAAGTTCCGTTGTGTAATCGGTAGTTGTGGTAAACCAATCAGGCTCGCACTCAATCTGTGGAAGCATGTTATAGACGGTCGTGTTAATAAATAAACTCCTGCTCTGGTAAAAGTTGCATCTTTGTTAGCAGAATCATTATCGTACACAGCCTTGGTCAAAACACTGCAAGGCGAAGCCCGGTCTATGACATGATTCTTCCTCGTTTGGTCTCGTCTTGTTTAGTTTTTTTTCAACTATTTTAATAACATGCCTTCGATTCATTTTGCCATAGATCTTTCCCAAAAAAAAAACGTCGTACCTTGTAATATTGTTTTAAATAGTTCTCCAGACAGTATTTCAGCCATGGCGGCCAATCTCAACAGAGACTAGCCTTCCGCTCGGAAGATATTATAGTGCATAAGAGTGTGCACAGACTCAGACGCACTCTCTCTCTCTCACTCTCATAGTCCGATGATACAGCACGTAATCCGACACGACCGGAGAGAGATCAGGCGATCAGGATCAACTTCCAAACTTCGAGCTGTTAATAAGAAATTCCAACTGGAAAACCCAATAACACATTGGCCGATCTGTGAATCGCATCCAGGACCCAAACCAAAACCTCAAACCCACGCTCAGTAGTCGCGATTGCGATCACGAGACCGACAAAGCAGTTCTAATAAAAAAGCTGTGATACTTCTCAGCATAATCACTTCAAGAGCAACTTCCTATACTTTTACTTCATTAAAAGAAAATTGGTTAAACGTCCGTTCTTATTTTTATAGGTAATCATCGAAACTGATAACTCTTTTACAAGTTCATCCAAGAAAAGAGGTGAAACTTCAAACATAAAATATCGGGAGTGCATCAAATAATGCGGGAAGCTGCCTCTACCCGAGCACCATAATATTAACCTATTTTACTCAGTTGCGTCTATGACTTGCTCGGTAACTTTAACGACTAATATTACCTATAAGTTTTTGAAGAGAAAACTTCTTTAGCGGCGCTGTGTACTTTTTTTGGAATGGGTAAAAACTTCTAAACTCGCGTCAGGTCACGTGACCCTGATCGAAAATTCGTAAGACGTAAAACGTAAGACGCGCGTTGTTGAGGACAGCGCCATCTATGCACATCGGGAAGAACTACGAGGGCCTCGCGTACTAACTACGTAGTTCATCCAACAACGACGAGATGGCGCTGAACCACGGATATATAACTGACGACGAGCTCCATGCGAGCGGCTTGCTTCTCTTACCACTGCCGCGACCAACACCACGAACTGAAGTCTATCCTGTGTGCTTATTTGTAAATCTGAATAAATTCCTTTCACGAGAAGAATAAACCAGTCACTTTGGTCATCATACCTGATTTGCAAAAAACCCTATAAAATAAGGAACACACCTTAACACGCGTGTTTTGTTTATAAGACGATTCACAAAATACACTCGTAATTGTTCAAGTTTTCACTTCTGTCGGCACTACCGGAGTGCCAGTTTTTTTTTTAGCTCGTTTTACCCTGACAATCTTATTAGGCTCTTGGAGCTTAATTTGCTTCTGAGTCAATAATACACGCGTTATTAGGACGACTTTCCCTTTTTCGCCGTCTGTTAAGATATATAAAACTTATAGGAAGTATATAATAATATGGCTTTGTATATTTCCTTCTACCTACGTAATAACCGTAACGTAACATCTTCCAATCCTCACTGGGCCCGCGTGGTGGATTACAGCCCACTCTCTCAAAGAGATGAGGCCTGTGTCCCATCAGCCCTAAAATATCAACTACCCCATACAAAACTTCAATACATACTCGATCCAAATGCATGCTGATTATTTTTTCGCGATTACGATCGGCTGTCCCATTTCAAAACCTAGTAAGGGACACTTTTTACAAAAATCGTTTTATTGCATAATCTTGCTAACCTAGAAGGTCTCTACCAAATACAAAATACGAGCGTTTTAAACTTACATAAAAAGAGATATATTTAAGCATCGATACCTAGTAAGTGCACCTTTCACTCTCTAGTGACCATTTTAAAACCTAGTAAGTCACTTTAACCAATTCAAAACCTCTTTTACAACCATAAGCATTTTTTTTACTTAACATAAATACTTTCCATAGGCTGACCAATAATATTACGTTTATGCGCTCTCTAGGTTACTAGGTTTTGAAATGGGGCAGCCGCGATGTCGGGCCCATGGAGAAAATTGTTCAGACGGATGGTCTGTAAAATTTTGTTTTTTTCTGTTAAGTATAAGCACACATTTCTGATACACACTATTTCTTAATCTTCATAATCCGCTTTATTTCTAGCAACAGACAGGGTTCTCATCACTTCCCGACGTATCACCAGAAGAGAATCCATAACACTACTACAGAGATTTTAAAGTATCTCTCATATATCACGAATCATACGTCCGTCTTTCATCGATCGAGCTCGAAAACTTTCGCCAACATAGACGAACAATACTGAAACGGATTTTTCACTTGAACTTCACTTGAACTCTTAAACAGAACATAAAATCATGACTGTTTCCCTGAAGGGTAAGGTAGAGATGTACATCCATATGTTATGCTTCGATAAAACCTCGCTTCTTTCATAGAAATTCTGATTTCTGGGTCTTATTTAATTGATTTCACACAGCTAATCAAATTCTACTGGTTTTTAGAATTTTCGTCGAATTTTGTCCAAATGGAGCAGTGGTGGCCAAGTGGTAACGGCCGCGACTTACGAGTTGTAGGTCGTAGGTTCGAACCCAGACAGGCGCTTTACTTTGTGTAAATTATTTCATCACCACTGCTCACAAAACGGTGAAGGAAAACATCGTGAGGAAACCGGCATGTCCTAGAACCAAAAATTCGAAGACATGTGACATCTACCAACCCGCACTGGGCCCGCGTGGTGGATTACGGCCCACTCCCTCTCACTGAGAGGAGGCCTGTGTCCCAGCAGTGGGAACATTATAGGCTGATGATGATGATGATGATGATGATTTGTCCAAATTGCTTTGGGGTATTTAGTTTTCTCAATAATAAGATAAGCCTTTCTGAAGAATTCTTGGCAAATAATTTCCTAGTAACAGTTCTAAACGAACCTGAGCCATTTGATCATCTTAGTTACTGCGACTAACTTTAGAAAAGACCAGAAATTTAATAAGTTTTTTGTTTTCAAAATCTGTGAGTTGGATTCCTAGCTAAAAAGCTAGCTAGCTTTAATTGATTAATAAAAATGAATGATGCGGTATTAGTATTCATCAAAATCGACCCACTGAATCCTCTATGAATTTTTCGGTACGTATTTCCTCATATTTGCCAAAAGGCTCCATCAATCCGTCAGATATTTATATATTCACTACCAGGATATGTAACATTATTGCACAGAATAACTTTTATTCGCCCTGAATATCCTTTTAAAAATGGTCCAAATCTGAGTTTTCAAAGTCGTCAGATTTAGGGAAACCCCACAATTTCTTCATCAGATTTGCCTATTTAAGTCATCATGCCAAAATCAACGCCTCTGAAGATCACTTTATTTATGGCCCTTTTTTTAAATCGGAAAGTGGACTCCTGACCACGGGGCTCCTATCAGAAACTTTTTGAATATATTTTAGGCATTCTCTTCTCATGCCACACCTACTCAGCTATCAACTTTTCGCCCTGAATATGCTTGCCAAAAACCCTCTAGGGCTCCGTACCATTACCTTCGTTATATGGAACTCTTGTTCAAAATTTCATACTTCTAGACCCAGAGATTTAGGCTGTGCAAACTCAAACCCATAGCATTTATTTCAATTAAACCATACAGGCACTTTTGCCAAAATCAAATGGTCGGTCGGTTAGTCAGAAAGTTGTAGCTGGTTGCCTATTTCAAAACGTAGATCTCTATGGAGAAGAACGGGCATGAAACTCCAAGGACACTCTTGTAAATCAAGATATTACAAAATCCTGGGTACATTATTCTTGTTGTTTCTATATGTGCGTTTTCTGTTAGTATGTTTAAAATTTGACCAAGTACATTAGTACTATGAGTATAGTATGGAAGTCTGGATTCGAGGATATATTTATCCAACTTCATTGATCCTCCGTACCGCCCCATCTTAATATCATGACCGTCGCTATCAGCCGTCGATCTCCAACCTAAGTGCGCTTCAACGCGCCGTCACTCAGCTCGTGTTACTAACACGCCTGATATTGGCATCAACATGCATTATGGTTATGATACGTGCCAAAGCTTTGGTTCAGTAGCTACTTGTTTGCGTGTTGTGATTTGGTAGCTGATTTCTGTGGTAGGCGTTTGTTGCAGCATCTTGTGAAATCATATTTTATACGAGTATTTGCAACTGTTTTGAAAGCAGTAACTTTCGTGGTAAATGAGCTTTTCTAACAAACAAATCGAGCCGATTTCTGTGCCTACCCAATACAAATAATACCAGAAAAAAACCTCTTACACAATCTAGAATGTTCCCATCTTCCAGTTTTCACTGTTCATAAACCCTAACGGTAATGGGTTGGTAGATACATCTTATGGTTACATTCGGTTATCATTACTTTGTAATGGCAATACAAAATTTTATAACATTGCTTGTAATATTCAATTTCCTTCGAGGTTAGGCTATCAAGACGGTCTAGGTTGTAAAATATTCGCACTAAACATGCGTTTAACAAAGAGGGGTTGTGACGATTTTCTTAGAATACGGCTTTAAACTACAAACGGTTTTCTTACTGGTGGCGAGATGAGTTTTTGATCAAAAAATCTGCCTCGCCTTTTCCTTCCTATGTTGGGGTAGGCTTACAGTCTCACCGGATGCAGCTAAATACCAGTACTTTATATAGGTCAAGACGTTTATTAAAAAAAAAATCGGTTGTCTGTAAAGTCGGTTTACGGACGATAGTTTAACGTGACAACGTCATAACAAAACATTAATGAAATTGCCGAACGCGGAGGCCGATTCGGCAGCGTTCGACATCATCTGTCTCTCATCGCTCGTTCCGCGCTCTCGCTTGCACTTCAAGCCGCCATGGCGTACAACGCTACAGCAGAGCAAGGCCGCGAGGTAACGCTACATGAGTCATGTTTTTTTCGTGTGTGCAGCCAGCTTCATCGATTTATTAGACGTTGTCACGTCAAAAAAACAAAATTTACACAGACATGCTTGCATGGGTTGTGGCGCTACCTGAGCTCCGCAACCCAATTAATGGATAACATGACACCCCTTGGTGAGACTGGTTGTCAGACTTTTGGGCTTCTGGCTATCCGTAGCGCCTATCCATCTACGAATGACAGCCGGGACCAACGGCTTAATCTGCTTTCCGAAGCACAAAGGGGTGTCGGTATGTAATGAATGGTCACCCACCCACGAACCGACCCCGACTAACATAGCTTAACCTTTGATGGAGCCGTGCGGCTGTATCGCGAGCGCTGACGTTGTGATACATAGTTACATCTGTAGCTCTGTCCTCAAGGACTTAACTAGCTAAAAACAATCTTAAAATCAACAAAAGTCTGACAGCTTACGCTAAAAAAATAACTTTTGTATACAATATATCTAACAGACAAAGAACTAATGACTGCAAAAAAAAGATAGTCAAGAAACAAGAAAAGCAGTGAAAACCCATAAAAACCATTTTACATCAAAAATAAAAAATAACACAAAAGAAAAATAATTTGTTTCTTCACAAAGAGTAAGAACCTTATAATAACAGCAATCAAAAATTCTACACACCATTTAGTTTTATTAGCATCAGTAACAATACAAGTGAAAATCAATTCCTTCACCAATAAACTATACGTAACCCAGTTATAGATAACGTTAGGACGTGTATCGACGGCGCGCGGTCGGACCAGAGTAACGTGATTTCCCAAATCGGACATCTCCCCGCTTTGAGTGCTCTTCAAACGTTCACTCAGTAAAAGGCATATCTCCGATGCGCACTCAGCTACCGCCCCTTGAAAACGTGATACTCGAATGTACACATAACTTCACCTACATGCTTTATACCTACAGGTAATTAGAAGACAGAAAAGTTTCGATATTTTTTCATAGTAAGATGGTGTTCAAAAAGAACATGAAAAACAGAATGCTTTAGTTGGTGGAGTTTTCATACCTGCTCTAAAAGAAGATGCAGTGTTCTTTTTTTTTGCGAAAAAGGAGGAAACCTTCCGGATAGGCAAGGATTTACGCCTGACGGATTGCGGTCCAATAAATTGGCAACTTGCGCGTATATATTTCTGGCTCTTTGTAAGGCAGCGGAATCAGAGCCAACCTTTGTGGAGTATTAAGTTCGTATTTCGTCTCTGTCTGTTTATTGAACTTTAACAGCTCAAGTAGTTCTTAATTTTGAATGAAAGGAAGTTGCGACCTCCTTTTGAAACCTATTAATAGTAGAGCTGAAACCTTTAGAATGAAACGTTTACTGTGTCGTTTTCACGCGGTAAACCGACCTAAAGTATTGTAGTAGTATTGCAAAGTAATTTTTTACTGATCCACTTTTTGCATTGTGTTTTGGCTACCGTATTCATGAGTAGACATTTTTAGCCAGTGATCACTCATAGATACCCTATTAACAGGCAAGCCGCATAAGCGTCGTCAATACGACAAGTCATAAATTTGTCCTTTTGATCACTTTCTATAAAGCTGAGACTATATACATGAACTACTTATACACTTAGGCATATTAATAACACATTCTGGCCTAACATGGTTACAATAATTAGTGGCGCTAATTGTTCCTCAATACACTAGGGAAATGTGTATTCATGACGCAATAAAAACATAAAGTGCAAGCACAAAATGTTGACATCTGAACTATTTTGACTGCTGGGGCCAAGTAAATGGGTTAATGAAGGAGAAAATTACGTCATCCATCTTAGTTGGATTCCTCTTAGCATCGCCGTGCCGGGCTTAATTCACTTCATTAATGTTTTTTTTCTCCCAGCTTTTTTGCTACTGTACGAAAAAACAAAGATAAGCTGAAAAAATAACAACTCCATAAATGAGATTTGTTGACGTTTCTCTCATTTCGTTTTGTATTACATTTTAAAATGTTTTTTTGACTTAAGTTCTTTATAATGAGAAGATTGATGCGGTAAATAGGACGAAGAGATTAAAAACTCGTAGCGCAGACGGCTATTATGTTAAATCTAGATGATAGTTCACGGTCTAGTGCTTTGGAACTTGTTTGAATGAAATTAATGTAACTGATGTAAAAAACTTAATACCTAAATATAGCAAGCAATATCATTATGAACAATAACATAATAGGCGACCGGATTAAAACATTAAAACTTGGTTCTAAAATGTCGCCAATATAATTATAATATTAATATGTTATCAAAAATGGTCAGAAGACTAGTACGTTTACTGAATATGTAACTAGTCATTTCGAATGAAATAGTGTGTTGTGAAGATCCTACCAAACATTCTCGTATTCCCTGGACAAAGGTTCCAGAATTTTAATTTTAGAAACTTAATGATTTACATTCTGAAATTAAATTCTAGGTGCCGTACCAACTGTGGATGGCTTAATTATATATTTAAAGCTCTAAATCTTAATATAGAAATCGAGCTAAGGCAATAAATAGTTAAGATTTATTCCAACGTACAAGGAATTCATACAAAACGCTTTTCACGAGTTAAAAGCAGTAAGAATTTAGGAAATTCTTGGAAAATAAAAGCTATTATACCAGGCAAATTCTTTTGTACATACTTATATGATACGGATAATTGTGTGAAATGTTATATCATAATTTTATAATACAATTAAGAATATTCGTATTACGTGTTTGGTAATAGAATACAAAGGTATAAGAATAAAACATGTGATGTTTAGAAATAGATCATAAAAAAAATGTTCAGTTATAATGTGATAAGAGTTAAATATAGTACAGAAGTAATAATAGGTAGACGTAAAGTTTGAAACAAAATCTTTGTCCTTCAACTTTAAGCTAGAAACGAAATCCAAATACCAACTAAAATTTCTATGAAGAAACAAAAGGGACAAGGCCTATTAACACCCTCTTATATATTTCCAGTCGACGTTAAACCGTCAGTCCCAACTGATAACACTATGTGATAACGATATATTCAAGGTGACAGAGTATGGGCATGACATGAAGCGTCGTCCGACGATCACCCAGTTATATATGGGGGGTAACTGAGATCACAACACACGAAGGGCGTGGCTTCTCGCAATTAAGCCGATGACCCACTGGTGAATCTACAAAGTGGACGTCGGTATACGACATTGATATTTAGACAAGGCTAGGGTTATGATGATACCTAAATAATTTAATGGAAGCAACTGTTGGAATAAAGTATCTTCTCATAATACAAATAAGTAAAGAAACATGCCGCCATGAGATCGCGCTGGAGGTCCGTCCGCTTCGCCGCGATTTGCCGCGGGAGAGAATTTCCCCTCTGATCACCATTTTTGAAGTGAAAACTTCTTTAGGCGCTTTGGGCATTTTTTGAGATGGGAAAAACCATTTAACTCGCGACACCGCACTACATTCGGATGTGTTCGGCTGTCCTCGGGATGTACTCGGTTTTAAATCCGATATGTCAGTGAGTGATGGCAAAGTATTCTGTTTGTGTTTTGTTTTCACTTCTGTCGGCACTCCCGGAGTGCCACAATTTTTTTTTTGCGTCTGTCAGTCAGTGGCAAAAAGTACAAAACGTTTAATAGCCCGAAATCCTACAAAAAAGTATTTTTGTAGGATTAGGAGTATACATGACAGTTTTTTAACCCACCTCCAGAATTTTACGTTGTTGGTCCTCAAAAGCAACGAACCAACCTTACAACCCTAGATTTTGATATCGCAAAATGTTGCCATAAGCAATATTGTTTGTGTATCAAATACGTATTTACGCTCGTTTTCCTTTCAGCGGGCAACATTCCAAGAGCAGACGCGGCCTGCCGGCTACATTTACTGTACTATTGGATTGAAGATCATGACAATGGAAAGGTACGTTTAGGTGTTGCACTCAACTCTTTTAGGCAACTTACGAAACTTTTTATAGAACATCTGTTTTTTTTTTTGTGAATATCTGGCTTATGAATGAAAACTTGAAATTCGAACATAAATTTGTGTTGATGCTCTTTTATTTTATTTGAATGAGTTACATTCCATGTCAAGACAGCATCAACATTTTAAATGCTACCAGCATTTTCTTTTCACTGTCACCCTTGGTATCCAAATTCCAACCCCCTTACATTAGTAAGGGTAGTTTATCAAAACGTATTATATCAGATGAATAGTTACACACCGATTTCTCTCTTTCATTCGTCAGTAATTTGACTATCGAAAGAAGTAGACAAAGCGTTGTGTAACTATGCAGACGCTATACAACGTTTATTGGTATGGGGGCAAATAAATGTTTTACTTTCCGATATAATTATATAACTAGCGAATCGTTTTAAATTGTTTCTCACGGTTTTCACGACTTGACAAAACATTGAGATTTCTTTATTTATGCTCGTATGCAAGTTTAATATTAATGTTTTATACACATAAACTCCCGGGGATGCATTTACCCAGTAGTAGAACAGTATAGGCTAAACAAAAAAAAAACCTTCCGGAAAAAATTATCTAAATAATGGTAAAAATTGCATCAAAATTTAGAAGAACAACGCCTTCACACAGACAAACACGGAAAGCGACTTTAATTTATGTAGAGATATAGCTCCTATAAGAATTCAACTAAGAATTAAATTAAGATACAACACAATCCAAGATGACTGTTATTAGTTATCAATGAATATTCAACGCGCAAGCCGGATAGTTCGTTAACGTCCAAACATCTCGGCACGGCACTTATCCGGCACATTCTGAGTGCCGGCGCCGTTATCTCGGGGCATGCAGATGCCACCACCGGCTGCAAAGCTGAGATGGACGAAGAGACTAATGGTAGAAAAGATATAGAGTATTGGCATGTCTACTGTTTGTTACATGAGTGCCAATTAGAATACTGGCCATGCCAGAGTACAAAGAGAACCACCTGATGAAAGGGCGATATAAAATAATGTTATGTATATGTTACGGCTAATAGCCGAAGTGCGGCTACACCTCGTTTTAACCAAACCTAACCTCGGGGTGCCCTTGGCTCGCTCTTGCGTCCTACGTTGCCTCCCGAAGTACACGCGAACCGCATGTGACCGGTTGCACTTAGTTGTACCCGGCTAAAACTAGGCGTAGCCGCACTTCGGCTATTAACCGTGACATATATGTATAATAAAATAGTAACAAAGTCAAAAGTATACATTTAATATTTATGAAAAAAAAGTAAGTGCTACAAGGCGTGAGAATGGCGCTGATGCCCAAAATACAATTTCTAGAATTTTTATGGATGTATGTTTCGGATTGGCGCAAAAACGACTGAATGGATTTGGATGAAATTTGGTACACAGATAGTTGATGTGAAGTAACTTAACGCATAAGGTACTTTTAACCCCTGTGGTCCGTTCCCATGAAATATTATCCGACATCCACGCGGGCGTAGCCGCGGGCAAAAGCTAGTGTTTCTATTAATACTTAGGCCTATCTTTAGTGACATTAATTTTAAAATTATATTATATTCTACTTCTAATGGTAAGTCTTTCAGAGGTCAAAACAAAATAATATAAACTTATTCCATGCGTCTTCGTGGTCTATTTTTAGCCGTTTACACATTTGACCTTTTCACCGAAATAATGAATACCTATTTCTACGACAAGATAAATGGTTCTATTTCTACTTGGTTTGTACACACGACCCCACAATATGCTATACATTTCCAATTTTAGCTGACCTCGCATTGTATAGGCTTTTCGTACAATGAGAATTAAATTAATTTAATTATTAATTAAATTCTGTCAGCTAATACTGGTTATGTATAGCTTGATTATGTCGTCATGTGTACAAACACTTTTACTTGTCAATCATATTTTAAGAACCAAATGAGGTCGGCGTTTCCTGTCCGATTATTCTGAGAAAGAAGGCCGACACAAACTCGGATGTCAGTCTCTTTTAAAGTTCAGACATAATCTTGGTCAGATCATATTGAGGCTAAGTAATGACAGTCGCACGGTTCGATCGATCAGGTTAAGCTACGCTTGCCACGGTTGGTCCGTGGTTGGGTGACCATCTTTACATACCAAGACCCCTCCGTGCCTCGGAAAGCACGTTAACCCGTTGATCCCTGCTGTCATTCTTGGATCTTTGACAGTCGTTACGGGTAGTCAGAAACTCGAAAGTCTGACAACCAGTCTTACCAAGGGGTATCGTATTACCCAATAACTGAGTTGTGGAGGTCAGATAGGCAGTCGCTCCATGTAAAATATTCAGCTGCATCTGGTCAGACTGGAAGCCGACCCCAACATAGTTGGGAAAAGGCTAGAAAGATGATGATGATCATGTCATCAGATATGAAGACCATGCAGATTAGTGTCTGAGATGGTCCTTTGAGGAAAAAACCACTCAGATCTGAGTGGACCTGTTCAGACAGTGCAAGCATTTATCAGTAATCGTGCAGCTCAACTTAGAAATAAAGGAACTCAACGATTCAACGAAAAATACCAAAGACATTTTAGGTGGCAGGTGTAGGTTTTATTTGGGTGGGCAGCATAATATCACTGAGAAAAAAAAAACACTTCTTATGTTCACAATAATTTAAATAATGTGATATTTTACAAAGTAAATATGCTTGTCAATGTGCATATAATATGGTAAATAGAAAGTTAGCAAAAAAATAAACATTCACAGTGTAAATTTAATTGGAGCAGCTCAATCTCAGGACTTATTGTCCTTAACCTTTTGACCGCCACAGTCATGTAATAGATGACAAACCAAAATGTGCCCAGCACGCCACGGTTCGACTACAAGACAGACTGACGCCGAGGGCACGTTTTTGATTTTATGACGTGTGGCGGTCAAAATTTAATAAAGCTTTTATAATGTTGCGACTAACACCAAAATGTCATTGAGGAAGCTGTATCTAATAATTTGGATACTGGAAAGCTACAGTAACTTATATATCTTGTCGTGAGCAGGGGTGGCCAAATGGTAACAGCCACGACTTACGAGTTGTTGGTCGTAAGTTCGAACCCAAACAGACGTTTTACTTTGTGTAAATTATTTCGTCACCGTTGGTCTAAAACAGTGAAGGAAAATATCGTAAAGACCTAGAATCAAAAATTCAAAGACATGTGACACTGGCGTACTGGGCCCACGTGGTGGATTACAGCCTACTTCCTCGAAGAGAGGAGGCCTGTATCCCAGAAGTGGGAACATTATAGGCTGATTTTGGTACATTAGGGATACAGATATTCTATTTCACGAAGTCCGTTCCGTTCGGCTTTGATTGTAGTAGTGACGTATCCCGACAAGCGCGCTCCCACAGCGGCTGCCCCTTGTTGCCGTCGCATGAGGCTATTTCCGCGAATATGTACCGTTTTACTTCATCCATTGATGAGTCTCTGTTGATCACAATGTGCATGTGCACACTTGACAACATTCATAGCCAAACGGACTTCGTGACCATCTGTAGTAAAAGGCAATGTCAAGTAGTATCAAGAAGGCAAAAATAATTTCAGTATCTAGCCTTGCGCTGAAGCTGACGTTTCATCCGATCATAAGATAAGCTCATCTCATCCAGTATCACATTTGACATCGACGTTTATACTTTGTCAATGAACCTAACAACTCCTCTTAAAACTGAATTGAAACTAAATATAGAAAAACAACGTTAGATGACAAATTATCGGTGAAAAATAATAATATATTTTCGGTACAGTAGTGCATGATTTTAAGAAAATATTAGTGTTTGTATAATATTTTATCAGTTAAATAAAAAAGGCAGAAATTAATCACAAAGCTAAATAATTTTTTGCTTTCACCTTAAAATTACAGTTTTATTCACATTATATTTTAATTATTTAAGGCGCATACCACATGATCTAAATTAAAATCACAACTAAAACAGAACCAGTCTATTTTACATATACCTAAAAACTAAAGCATTAAAAACTATTTCTGTGTCGCAAAAGTCTGCAGTGAAAGATAATGCTCCGGCGATTCTATCACGGTGTATGCCCGATATCGCTAATCCGATTTCAAGTCGGACCCGCCCGTCCGTTCGGAACATCCGTACAAAGAACTTCCATTAACTGACAAAAACCCTTGAAACGTTTTACCTTAACGCCTTTCGCTGGCATAGCCACATCTCACCTCGACTGTGACAATAAAGCTTATCGATGCAAGTGCTGTGTAACCAAACTTATATTTTCATTCACGGTTTTTTGGACGTTCATTTGTTTGGCGCGTGTTTAGGATTCGGGTCGAGTAGCATTGTCTGTACTGTTGTGTTTTGTTTCCGTTGAGCAGTTACCAGATGAGAAAATAATGTTGATTTAGTGGGAAAATTTTTAGTTTAATTAAACTAGAGTTTCAGTTGAAGCTGATGATGTAAAAAGTATTAAAACGTTGTTGATTATGCCACAAACATTTTCTTATTACTATTTTTATAATAATAATATTTAATCATTATAATATACTGCCAAAATCATCTTTGGATTTTGCCATCATATTTTTTTGTAACAGTTTATTAATAAGAGGATAGTAGAAGTGCCTTAAGAATAAACGATTACATTGGTAGTTGATTACCTACTTGAAAATGAGTGGAAAAACTGAAACATGATATTATTATTTTTTTCAAGGTTTTTCCACTGATTTTGTTAGTTAACCCTCCACTAAAAGAATGTGCCGAAAACCGGAAAGCAATTAATCGACATAAACCTAAGTACCTATTACAAAAGAGCGATCTAAAAATTGTAGTCATTTTATATGAGCTCGATCATTGTAGTGAGCAACGGCTGGCGTTCCGAGATTTTCGGATAATATGGATAATCCGCGCTGCTTGAAATGAAGCTACCGGGATCCTTTGCCGTTCATCCGACTCGAAAATTATTTATTCATTGCCCTGTTTATGACTATGATTATGTTGTTATGTTAATACCATAATAACCGTAATGTTCAGCATGCTATATTAATGAGAGTAATGCTTTTGTTTATTATTTGTTGCTTACGAGGGTTATGTTATAGCCCTTTTATGTTAATAGGGACTTAGATCTTTTGCTTGAAAAAAAAATTGCATTGAACAACTGAACTACTTGTTAGTCTGCCTACGATTTTGATAAGAACTCCTTTTAAATTGCTGAAAAATTTTACAGATAATTTGAGATTTAGTTTTTTTTTTCCGGGTGGTGGGACATCAACGCACGAACTGATACCGTAGATACAGTACATGTTTTTGAACACCCGCTGCAGAATTTTTCGTAGGTTATTAAAAAAAATAAGCTATGTCCCCCTGCGACCCTCCCTGTATTTGCCGGAAATTTTAAAAGATAGATAATAGCTAACGAAGAACGGCATCGATCAAAAAATAAATGAGCAAAATATAATTTAATCTTCAGCCATACATTACGTACTTATACCACGCTCCACGAACCGCTATGCTTTTCCTATACGACCAGAGTACTTCTAAACTCCGAGCACGAAAGCATACAGTTAGAATTGGAACTCATAATGATAAGTGGGCAAAGCAAACGGATCGCGACCGCAACGTTCTATCATGAAGCAATAATATTGAACTCTCACAAGTACCGATCCACAATATCTACACTTATTATATTCCTTTTTGTTCTTGTCTTAGGATCTGAAGTCTGAACATTTATTACTGTCTTATTGCTTGTGGAGTGCTTGAGGCCGCGGGGCCAACAAGCAGTTATTATGTTGGGACTGGCGAAAAATGAACAAGAAAAGATTTTTGCATTCTGCAACGCCACGGAACACTTTAAAATTTCAATCCGCAAAACGATTAAACAAACATTTTCGTTTTTCTGTTTTTTCAACTCGTTCTTCGGAGTTGTTTCTAATGATCTTCTTAGAGTGGTTTTAAGCGCTTGCAGATTGCAGATTTTGCCAAATATTTTTCGCGTATGTCTTGGTAGTGAAGAAATATTGATGTGCATTTGTTTCGTGTGCCGAAAGTCGACTGAACCGTGGATGAATCGAGATGGATCGAACGCAGTGGGTTGACGACCTGTGGTACATACTACACACAATACCTGCTTTAAACTTACAAAATTATCGACAGCAAACCCTGCACATATTTTATACCAAACTTGATATTCTAATAGCAATGTTATAGTATTCCAAATTTTGCTTTACAATAATAATATATATTAAAAAAAAATTTAGGAATGTGATACATGTGGGGTGCTTACTAGCTATAATAATATTACCTACACATAAAGGCAAAGATTGGCAAGAATTTATCCACGACACTTGGCCAGCATCCAAGGCTTTAATAATTGCTGTCATTAATTTTACAATACCATATGTTAATATAAGACTCTCGTTTAATGGTGCGTAGTATTTTGGGCACAATCTTTTTCGGAAATAATACGCAATATATTCTCGTAAATACGTATACACGTACCTTAATAAAATATTGTAATGTTTTACTAGCTACAAATTGGTGCAAGTTAATTGCTCAATTTAATACGAGCAACGACAAAACCAGGCCCTCAAAATGCGATCTCTGTTCGCTATACGTACAACGTCGCAAACAATCACAATAATTACAAATATGTTCATTTCATGTTTATGTAACGCTTCTACAAGTTTGCAACATAAGGAGCCAATAAACAAAACACGATACTTTATTGTTGGGCTCAAAAGTACTGTGGCGCAAAAAGATTCCTCGGTGTTATGCCATAATGCGTATAAAGGTACATTTGGTGGGGATTTATGAAGAAGGCCTCGCCTGGTTTATGATGACAATGGCGCGCCGCCCCGAGCACCACCTCATTTCCTCACTGAAAGTTATAAAAACATATTGAAAATGAGATTCCCGCACTGGAAGACCTAGCGAATTTTATCTTGTTTTGTGATTTGCCTGTTTTTATGTACGCCTTCGAGGAAAATAAACGTATTTTAGAGAAAGATCTTTAGAATACACGGAGTAAATGTCTTCATCCCTTATACTACTCCATTCTTTTTTGTCACCCCCTGATGTATTATGTTTGTTGGACGTGTTTATTAAGAGTTTTAAGTATACTTTCCGTGTCGTTATAATTAATTAGAATTACTTAAGTAGGAACGTGAAAATGTCGTATAATTTAGTTAACAAGTCTATTACGCGCGTAACTTGCCATTTAGCTAAAGCTCGCTCACTGTACCTGGATCTAATTATATCGTGTAGGTAAAGCAAACTTATGTAATTTTAGGCTTTTAGCAGCATGCTATCACATTCTCTTTCTGAACCATTATGCGGAAAGTTATGTATACTTTAAATAATAACCTTCATGAGTTGCATGCAAATTTTACTGGCCGCTTAAGCTCCACAAACTTGCATTATATGGTACACTGATTTATACACTTTTACGATAAAGTTAACAATACAAAATTTACAGCACTTACAGGAAATTTTTCCACATCCAAGTTTTTCCAAGATCCCAATGTACTATAAAGAGACTAAGAAGAAGAAATGAAACTTAATTTAAAAGTGAGAAAAGCTCTGCCAATTAACAATATGACACTAGAGCAAGTTAAAAAGAACGGGCGGAAGACAAAGCTCCCGTTACGCCCGTTATCCGTGCGAAAGCTCACAAGTTGCTGTTGTCTGTTGAGTACCACTATGTACAGGCAAAGATTGTCTTGTCAAGAGCCGGCGCTCAGTGCTACGCGCCCCTTCGAACAGGGCGGACGCTACGCCGCGCTCGTAAACCTCCTCTCGTAGTCTCGTAGCGGACACACGTATACGAAAACTTTCATCCTCAATCGGAACTTTCAAAATTTGTAAATCGGTTACCTACTGAGTTGGTTTGTTGATTCGTAATTGTAGTGATTTATGAATTGAATTACAAGTGGACAACTTTTTCTATTAGGATTCGTAAGTATTTTTATTGTTATTTTATTAATAAACTAAACGGTTTTCTGTACAGTTAATAGAGTTAATACGTAGAAACATCGTCGTGACTTAATACAAAAAAAAAATATTTAAAGAAAGAGCATTGCTTTTCAAATCGGTTCTTATAAGCTTCATCCTCTCATCAGTGTCATTCGTGAGTGTATAAAACAGAAATCAACTTCAAAATAAATCTTTCCTTTGAAAGATAAGATGATCATAATTATATTACGTAGTCATCCGTGATCTAGCCCAACATTTCTATTCTCTCGTGTCATAATAAACAAAGGGGAGCTCCGATCATGGCGACGAGCCCTTACGGTTTTATTCGGGCATCCTTTGTTTTATATTCCCCGTATTTTCAAAATCGCTTTACGTTGCCAGTACGAGATAAAAGGAAAAATAATTAGTAAAATGCTTTGTAGACTTAGCTTTAGAAGTACCTTTTCTTCTTAACTAATACCCTCGAGTTTTACGTTCGTTCTTGCTTTCTAGATCCTTTAATGTTCGTGTGTGCCTCTGAGTAGGACTAAGGTACTTTTTTTTCTTATGTGTACATTGTATTGAATTTACGCAACGGAATGGCGAGATGAATATTCATGTATTGACCCGTCCTTTATATTGAAGGACTTAATAAGATATGTTGAAAAAGACCTTAGAAAAACGTAGCAGCTTTATTATACTTACTTCACTTATACATATTTCTTTAAGGGCCTCATTTTCAATCGCTAATTAACTTTTATCCGAAGAATAAGTTTGTCTTTTTGACAGTTTTTGTATGGACAATTTGTTAAAACGTCACATTTATTCTTCAGGTGGAAATTATCTAATGATCGAAAAATCGGCATAAGTTGAACTGTTTATATCTACCTCCAAAAAACATGTATTAAAATTTACACTTACATTAAAAGGTACATTAAAATGTCTAAAGGAAAACATGAAAATGTCTTCTATTAAATATTAATTAATAAAGAATCCGTCACAAGAAAGATGTATATATAAATCGCGTAATAAATTAAATAAAGCCCCTGATATAAACTAATTACGTGGTATTATTTGATGTTACGATCTTCGAAATTTCGAAAATATAATGAAGATCTGAAATTGGTATTGGAAAACAAAATGGGTCCACACGTTAAGCTCCTCATGTTCTGAGTTGTTTACGATTACTGACAAATGCTTGCACTGACTGGACTGGTCTACTGAAATGTGGTTTCAAAAGACTATTTCAGGTACTCATCTACATTGTCTTCAAATGATATGACCAAGATTATGTCTGTACTTTAAAAAGACCTCTTCAGTTCATTTCGCTATATCTTCTCCGGAGTAGTCAGATAGTAAATATCGACATCATCTAGCTTACTCTTTTTTTTTATAATATTACGTATCATAGTTATTCCGATATTCTATTTAGAATAAACAATGTCATTTCATTCCACGAATAGTGGTCCTTGATATTTTGAGAATTTGTGTCTTAACAGTACGTTTGGCTAGTGGTATATTGCTTAAGTTATCTTGGACTAGATTCAGCCTGCGACTTCGTCCGCATGATTTTTTTGTTTCAACATAAAATATATCCTATGACTGATTCGGCAATACTGTACCTACCCATTAGTGAAAGACTTTTTGGAATCAGATTTGGGCCGTAATTATCTATGACACAATGCGCGAAAGCAACGCGAGATTGGCGAGATTAGCTAAGAAATTGATGTGGTTTCGGTAAGGAATCGTTAAGTGGTCTTAGTGAATTAGGGCCCTGATGTTACGAAGATTACCCCCAACATACAAACTCACAAATTGTAACTCCTTATAATTTTAGTAGTATGTAGGTATAGCTGTTATTAATAAGAATTCATTCACTGGATCGACGTTGTATATCTAGTTGGGATGTTTTTCTTTAGTAGGAAACAAACTTCCAAATATTATCATCTGCCTAGCCTTTCCCAACTATGTTGGGGTCAGCTTCCGGTCTAACCTGAAGATCTTACGTCTAAAATCGCTCATTTGGAGAAACATCGACGTAACTGCTATTTTCCTTTTTTTTACGTCTTTGTTTTCCCTAACGTAAATACAAAGCACTTAGAAGCCTAAGTGCTTTGTCATATTTAACTAATTTATGGGAAAAAATATATTTATATCGATGTCTCTCCAAATGAGCGATATTATATATTGAAAACAATCCAAATTATTGAAACAGTTAGGGTCCAAACAAAGTCCTTAATTAGGAATGTCGTGAAATTAGTGACGAATCAAAGGCTTATGACATATTTTTAGCATTATATTCAGTTATTTAGGTTAGTTGAGTAATTAGGGTAGATTCGTGGGTTTTGCGTTTGTTATTGAAACTAGCTGGAACAGTATTTATAGTGTACACAAGCCACAAAGGACGGTTTTGCACATTAATGACTGAGGCCCTGGGTATTCCGAAACTAAACTGGAAAACAAATTCAAACGAAACAGTCGAATTAATTGTGATATTTGACATTTAAACTTTGTGTTTGTTCAAGGACGTGCATAAAGTTGTAGTAGGTTAGTTCCATTTAGCCTTTTACAGGTATAATCTATTTTTTTTTCTTATTTATACTCATAACTAACGTATAAATGTATTGCGGTAAATGTATTGTGTTACACAGTAACTGGATTGTAGAGGTCAGATAGGCAGTCGCTCTATATAAAATACTGGTATTCAGCTGCATCCGGTCAGACTGGAAGCCGACCCCAACATTGTTGGGAAAAGGCTAGGCAGATGATGATGATCATATCATCAGATATGAGGACCATGCAGATTAGTGTCTGAGATGGTCTTTTGAGAAAAAAACCACTCAGATTTGAGTGGACGATTCAGCCGAGCCGCTTCATGTAAAATACTGGTTATTTTACACGAAGCGGCTCGACTGAATCGTTGACTCAGCGAAGCATTCAGCTGCCGCAGCCGCAGCCGGTTAGACTAGAAGCCGATCCCAATAAAGTTGGGAAAAGGGTAGGCAGATTGATTGACCTAATGCATAAATGTTACTGCCTAAATGTGGGTTCACTATAGGGACACCTGTGTCTAACCCTTTGGGAATTACAGGCGTTATCTTATGTTAATGCATGTTTAACATGTGGTTCCCCGGTATGGGCTTATTCTCTGTCAAAGATAATTTTTAGATTAAACTTAAAACCTAAATTATTCGATTATCAAAAAAAAATCGGATTCATAGAAAAGTGTGTTCTTAGAAAATACCTGCGCGGTCAAAATGGATGTAATGGCTTTTTTTTATAACCAACGAAAAATTTTAATACTTGGGAGTACAGAATTATATACTGAATCCGTGATAACAGGTTGCGTGTTGATGTCCCAGCCAGCCCGTATTAATCTTGACCTAGAAGAAACATAATACTATAAATAAAGAGGACGAGATTACAAAGCATAATTATATAGATCGGACTGACTTACCTAGTGACGTCCAATCCTTAATAATGTGAAATAATCTCGTCCTCATTGTATCCCGGCCCTTCCCAGATAATCGTCCTACTTATGTATGTGTATTGTATTGCCTTATTAAACCCCTTCTAAAAGTTGTGTTGTGCTGTATGAACTATGCCGGGACTATACGATGCCCATAACGGTCATCGTGAAGTCCCATTCTTATGCTTCGAAAGAATTATTGACAGATGTCAGGAGAGCGCGCCAACGACTGGACCACAGATAACATTTGTTTTTGTTATGATATTTTGTTGAGTTGTTTTTTCTATGTGCCTCTCTATAGTGGTATAGACGCGAGACGCCAGTACATCAAGCTACCCGAAATTGTCAAATTTTCCCAATCAACTTTGAACCTTATGCTTTAGCGATAAAGTTGAAAATCTATTAAAGAAATTTGACAGATTGTAGTAGCTTGATGTGCTGGCGTCTGTACATGACAGCAAAACACATATGAGACCCTCAAATGGAACAACGGAGGATTACCCGTTACCTTTATGTAACTACCCATTAAGATACCTACGTATCGTGTAGGTATGTCTATTCCACCCCGTAACTGCTTTATCGTCCAAAGGTAGAATTTAATTTTTTTGCTTTAAAATTAAGGCAGTGTAAAGGTTCGGAGCCTATGACTCGTGGCTGCGCCGTACCGGTCCTACAGTGGCATGGCGTACAGGCACCAAAGCTACGCTGCTACGGCGGCGTAGCTGAGGGGGGCCTACAGTTGCGTGACGTAGAGGCACCGGGGCTACGCTGCTACGGCGGCGTAGCAGGGCTTATCCTGGTGATACATAGTTTCAACCTTTGAGAAGTTAGCAATTTACTGGGTGTTTTGGTCAAAAGTAGTTTAGCAATCACGAAAATGTCTGTAGATACCTAAATCCACATCTGGCTCTATTAATTTGCTTAAATCAATTTTAACCGACTCAGCAATTATGAAACTTCCCTATTTATATACACGCCCTTCAAGATACACACGAGATATTTGATCGTGTTACACATCTCTGAATACACTATTAATTACTTAAGAATTTCCTTACACGTGCCTGAACTTACAGTATATATGTATTACAAAATATGGAATAACCTGTGTGTTTTCATGAAATTACTTGAATGCAGAATAGTTATTGACTTATTCATTAAAACCCACATGCACCTCAAATCACTAAATGTATTTAGCACTAAACATATTTAAAACATTAAACAGAGTAGTACTGGCCCAGTGGTAATGACTCCAACTTACGAGTCGGAGGTCGTGGGTTCCAACCTCGGCAGGGGCTTTACTTTGTGTAAACAATTTCATCACCACTGCTCTCAAAACGGTGCAGCAAAACATCGTGAGGAAACCGGCATGTCTAAGAACCAAAAATTCGAAGACATGTGACAACTACCAACCCGTACTGGGCCTGCGTGGTAGATTACAGCCTCTCGAAAAGAGAAGGTCTGTGTCCCATCAGTGGGAACATTTTATAGGTACGAGTAATTGTGCATATATAGAACATTTTAATTCTTGCGAAGCATGTGCGGTGTTACGATTTTTATGCCGTTATGCGCAAGCGATGTGCGAGTATGCTGAAGCGATTCAGGGGTAGCCCCAACAACATACTGGCTACACTGGCGGATAAAATTGATGGGCCTTTCATTAGGCACTGGGCAGGGAGACATGTGCGTACTGGCGTACATGTCGCCAACTAAATTAATTTTAAGCTTTTTATTTCTGTATGTACTAACAATAGGCTAAGATTTTACTAACATTATATGGATCAATGGTCTGAAATAAATAAATTATTATTATTATTATTACTATGAATTATAGGCTGAAGATTGAAGAATGAAGTGGTAAGGCAGAGGTGCGGTTTAGAAGTAGATTTAGTGACAAACATTTATAAGAGTATGCTTAGATGATTTGGTCATGTTGAGAGGATGAATAAAAGGCGACTAACAAAAGGTATTTACACGGCAGATATGAGTGGAAATGCCGGGAGGGGAGGCCTTAGCAGAACAAAGTGAAAGGTCACCTTACCTTTATGAAAAACATCACCAATAAGGATTGGTGATGTTTTTCATAAAGGTAAGGTGCGTAGTACTCGCATCCAACCGTTGGTCTGGGGGTCGCAAGTGTGACTGCTGAGCGTGGGGTCCTGGGTGCGATTCCCGGGTCGGGCTTAGTGGTAGTGAGTTTTTGCATTAGGAATTTCTTAGGAACAGCCCAGAGTTTGGAAGTTGGCGGTGTGATACTCCCGAGCCTTGGACAGCACGTTAAGCCGTTCGTCCTGCGCCTGATCTCTCGCCGTTCGTGCCGGATTGCCGTCCCATCGGACTATGAGAGTATGGGAAGAGGGAGTGCACTTGTGCACTACAATATCTCCCGCGCCGAAGGCTAGTCTCCGTTGAGATTGGCCGCCGTGGCCGAAATATACTTGCAAACGGCGTGCGTTTATGACTAGATGTATAAACATAAACGACGCAAAAGGAGTATGCAAGGATCGTAGCAGGTTGTTTCGTTTCTGCCTGAGGTAGGCATGGAAATAACGCGTGAGTTTATGTATATATATTTAAAGCATCATTCTCTCTCTATCTTCTTCAAACGATTGACCGAAACAGAAAGATGCTGTAAACTCGTTTAGCATTAACCGTAATTAGTTATTAGATGCATGAAGAAGCCTCCTCGTGTAGCGTAGTTTGTTCCGCCAGTTACTCAACTGAACCGAGCGCTCGGCGCATCCTGGACAGTCACACCCAACACCTTATTTGACTGGCCAATTCTTCCCTTGCGGGTGGTAGGGCTAACGCCCGCCTGGTTTGTAACCAATGTAACCATCATCCCACCGGAGTCCGGCGTCAAGCAGCCTGCTGTGTTTCGTCGATACGTGGGAGTTCCAGTGCCTTAGGCATCTTCTGGGCATGCTCGTTCCATCATAGATCTCATCCATCGCTTTCCATCAGGCGTGATCGAGGTCAAGGGCGAGCCCATTAAAAAAAAAAAGTGCTTTGTGATGAAAGTGGGTCAAAGTGAGTCACAGAAGTCAGCAGTCATTTATTTTCATGAACATACACAGATAGCCTTATAAACATTGTTGATTTTTTTTCGAAACTCGCAAATATACATCTTCTTTCGCTGACACTTAAGATAAAGTTCTGTAACTGACAGACAGACTACATTAGGCTTAATAATAAGGCCCTGGAGACACTGGAGAGGAAAGCCAACAAAAAATGAACGCTAACCCAGTCTTAGTTGCCAGTGAAAAAATAGTAAAAAGACTCATCGAATAGTCTCATAACCTTCTCTTTTTAGGGTTCTGTACCCAAGTGCGAACGGGATCCTATTACTAAGGCTCTTCTGTCTATCCGTTCGTCTGTCACAGGGCTTTAATCTTTTGAATTGTAATAGGCAGACGCTTGAAATTATTACAGAGTGTGTATTACTATAGCCGCTATAATAATAAAATGACGATAAAAATTAAACCACACAAGAAACGTGTTTTTTCGGCATTTTTTGCTTGATCCTCATAATGAATAATATTGTACGATTAGGCCCTTTTTTGAAGTTGTTTAACCCTTAATTAGGCGCATGGGGTCAGAGCAACTTGAAATTGAAAAAAAAATGTTTTACAGTGTTTAGAGTGCGCTCACGCTCTTAGTAGCTTCCTCACTCCCCGCGGGGTACGCAAATTAGTCGCGTCCAGAACATCAACGCGTGCGCACGTATCGCTGCTCTCTAGAGGGCTGACCCCATGCGACCAGTTACGTTACTTTTTTTGGCGGAGGTAAGTTTTTACTTTTGTGCTTTCTTTTGGTTTATATTAGTATATTGTTTATTATTTTTCTTTGTTTGTGTGTATTTTTACACTGCGTAATTCCTTCATGTATGTCGTGAGATTATTTTAATCATTTTCCCTTTTTTTCAGTTTTTTACTGATTAGAAATGTCTAACGAAAGACAGATATTGCAATGGCTGGAGGAAGTGTCCGATGAAGAGCAAGATGTTGCTGGTTCAGATTCGGAAGACGAAACGGTAAATGATACCGCTGCTCATGATTCAGAAAGCGAAATTGAAGAGTCCGAAGATTTCCAAGACATCCCCGAAGCTGTTCATCATGTCCTAGAAAGGACGACAAAAAAGTGCCAACTAAATGCTTCAAGTGTCGTAAATTTATTTGTCGGCAACATTCGAGGGTTTACTGCGTAGGATGCAGAACAGAAGAATCCGCTGATGAGACTGATTAATTTTTTTTTTAAGTTGATCTCGACCATGCCAAAAAATATTACTTTATAGAGAGGTTACATTTTTTTTAAATTCTTATTAAGTAAAATGTTCTAGCTATGTTTTTCTTTCTTCAAGTTAATTATATTAAAGAACTTTATTAATCACTATAAAATACATTAAGTTTTATTTATTTTTGACACTCCTTTCCCAATGTTTTCTTTGGGGTCACTCAATACCCCATGCGCCTAATTGGGTGATTTTTTTAATGCGCCTAGTTAAGGGTTAAAATAGTAGGGTTGTTAAAACTGCTAATCGCCAGTTGTGAGAGCGAGCACCAGTGGGTCACTAACCATACTGGTGAATGTGCGCGTGTATTTTTTTTGTCTTAATTTTATTTATATTACCTACTGCCAACACAGTTGTTAATAGTGATATAAGATTTTTAATAACAATAAGGTTATTTTATATTTAACACTGTAACATTCATGTATATTATCTCCTAACTATACATACATTCTAGTTATTATCACAATGAAAACGGATCGTATTTATGTGCACAATCAATTATTAATTAATTCTCCGAAATAAGACAGCCATGATCCCTATTAAATTTCAGGAAATGCCTTTTAGAAGATGCGACGATATATATATATATACTTCCTAATAAAATAATGTTCAACCATTTTATCAAATCCCTTTCTAATTGCTACACAGTCCAATACGCCCACTACGTACTGTAGCGAAAATAACAAGAATCACCACATTGAATATTAATACGTATAATTTTCAAATCAAATCCAAATGTAAAATGTATAAAAAGGTCTAAATAAAAAAAAATGGAGGTGCGTTGCTGGAAAATTGTTGAAAAAATATAGGTATATTAGGAAAATAAAAAAGGAATTAAGAGAGTTTAACAAATTCAGAATATTTTTAGAATAAAATTTTATAACGACTACAGCGAATATTTTTACCTGATTTCATTCGGGTTTTAAGGCTCGTTAGAACAGATTTTAAATGAATTTTATATATACCTATACATTAGCTGAAAAAATTTTGCCCTGAGATAAAAACATATGGGAGCTTTAGTGTTAATAAGAAAAGAAAAGGTATTCGATCGTGGTTTCCTGGACACAGGCAAAGGTGGTAACGAAACGGTGGTAAGTTGGAGTATGCAATAACTTGTGACTCGCAAAGCAGTAGACGATCAGGGTATCCGGGAAAAAAAGCAAATTGCCCTTTTTCATAGGCTCTACACCAGGTTTGGAGAATATCGCTACACCATATATTATGGTCGGTTGATGCGGACCTCGACATCAAGACTTTAAGCATTACATGCAGGCAGGAATCAGTTCGCGGATGTAATATAACAGCAATTTGGGAGTAGATTATTAGGAATCTTCAAAATATATCAAGTGAAACCAGATCAACAATTATCAAGCAACAAAAAATAATCAAGAAACATTTTGATTTATCGAATATGACTTTCTCTTATGTCAAACAAAACGAACTCGTTTTGAATAATGATTTCAAAAGTAAGTAATTTATAAGTCAATGGTTTTGAATAAAACATTAAAAGCATTCATTATTTGGAAAAAAATGTTTTAACCTAAGAGGTGAGGTTTTAATAGCAGAGGTAACGCTGCAGTACGTCATAGGTTTATTAGGTTACTAAGGTCATCTATTTCGACAGTTATTACAAAAATATGTTTTATATTAAACGTTATTCTCTTCCATGTTCATGAATGTATTGTTGTTACATTACAATAACATCTAAAAACTGTTATCTAAAACGTATTTTATGCGCCATTTTATATAACCTATGAGTTTAAAATAGAAATTTTAAACTCAAACTCAAGGCATTTATTTTAATTAAACCATTTATAGGCACTTTTGAATTGTCAAAGAGTCAGTCAGTTAGTCAGAAAGTTGTAGCTAGTAGCCCATTTCAAAACGTAGATCTCCATGGAGAAGAAAAGACAAGAAGCTCCAATTACACTATTTTAAAACAAGATATTACAAAATCCTGGACACATTATTCTTGTTGCTTCTTTATTTGAGAAGAATGTAAAAAAATTAATGAAGAAACAATTCAAAATATTAGATTAAAAATAAGCCCTGGTAGTTAAGAGATCCACACCAGACTCGACCGACGACGCCCGTTCACGAACATGACGCGTGGATCAGCACCATCCAGCTCAATCATTTTGTATGGAACAAAATGATCCAACTCACGCACCACCTTCACTGAGCATGACATACTGCCAACTGCCGCAGCCATGCTCTTTCAAGTCAACAAAGGTACACCTTATTCCTAATAAACGCATCCATGGTACTCACATTTTAAAAATTGAAAAAATGCTTCTAAATTATACAAAACTACAGTTGAATAAAATTTTACTAACTACCTAACTATTTATTTTTAAATTACCAAAACATTGGTGTGGTAACACCCATTTAGGAGGAAATACGTTTATGGGTAAGGATCACATCAACCTCTAGCACAGTATCGTTAGTGGATCGCTTTACGACGAGTACGTTAACGAACTTACACCTGTCTTACAAGCGAACGCGGCCTCGCGGCGTGCAGTCTTGCGTCTTACGGTAATTTAGGCAACAACGTCTAACCGTGTATAGACGGGATAAAGCTATTTGTTGATGGCGGTACTGCAAGATTTTAGGCAGCGAGAGACATTCAATATTTTAAATGTCTGTTTCACCCATTTAACTCATGGGGATGTCGTGGGGGTCCGAATGCACGTCTCCTTTTTAAGGAAATTTCTCGCCAGCTAGTCGACGCTTCACGTGACCAGAGGGCTGGGTCGTTCTTCGGCCAAAGAATTAGCATTGCCATTCAACGTGGCAATGCTGCCAGTCTTCTGGGCACGTTTCCGAATGACAGAGATGCGGACGAGTATTTCGGCGCCTAGGTGTCCTTTCTTTTTGTATTTATTTGTACAGTAAGTTTAGTTAGTCATTTAATTTAGTATCTAGTGTAAATAGTTAGTTAAATTTTCTCTATATATACATATAATACCCATCTCTTTTTAAATGATAAAATAATAAATTATATTTTATTTGTAATTGTTATAAAAAAATTCTTGTACATTTCAATTAAGTTTTAAAACTAAATTTGCCACAGGGTTTGACATTCATAGTTTTTTTAACCAATAACATTTGGTTAACCTCTTTTCTGTATGAGAATAAATTATATTTATTTCTGTAAATTGGTTCAAAAAACACTTTAAAAATAAATTATGAGCTCGATTTTTCCTATCTGACTTCTCTGAGAAGAAACAAAACAAATTCAGAGGTCACAGTAATTTTCGTTAGAGATGGGCTTAAACGTTAAAAAATAATAACACTGCTAAGTGCTAATGCTAAAACTAATTAACACTTAAAATTAGCAGTTAAATTTAGCAACTGTTAATTTAATCACAGACAGATTGCTAACTAAATTAATTCTCATTTCCTTCACACTTTTCACAGGCTTAGGACTGTCAACTTTTTCTGTTGGCGTATTTAAAACAGTCAAACAATTGAAATTTCACTCACAACACTCATAATCATTACCTACTACCTAGATAACAAAAACGTAAATATACTTCGTAACGAAGATCAGTCTTCAGTTAGTTAAATCAACTAAATAACAATCTGTCTGACTTAACAATGAACACAAAATAAACAGTTCACAGTTGCTAAATTGCTAAATGCTGTTAAATCAACTAAATAGCAATCTGTCTGATTTAACAGTTAACACAAAATTAACAGTTAACAGTTGCTAAATTGCTAAATGCTGTTAAATCAACTAAATAGCAATCTGTCTGATTTAACAATGAACACAAAATTAACAGTTCGCAGTTGCTAAATTGCTAAATGCTAAGTTGAACACTTTTCAATAGAGATTTGTTATCTGTGTTAATAGGCTAAAATAGTGTTTACATGTGAGATGTGACTGCTATATTTAACAGCTATTTTAAAATTTATTTAACAGGTGTTGACAC
Source organism: Luperina testacea (assembly GCA_927399505.1). NCBI lineage: Eukaryota > Metazoa > Arthropoda > Insecta > Lepidoptera > Noctuidae > Luperina > Luperina testacea. The sequence continues at coordinate 14,117,230 of OV656756.1, forward strand.
TAAAAAAATATAACAGTGTTAATTTAGCAGCTTATTAATTTTAGACCCATCTCTAGTAATCGTGTAGCTCAACTCAGAACTTGAAGAGCTCGACGAACAATACCAAAGGAAGGACATTTGGTATTGTTCTTACCAAGAGCTTGTTCCACAGTGTCCAGTAAAATTAATACTAGATAAATATATGGAACTGCTATTTTTATAAAATTATTCGCTAGATATTTTATTTATAATACTAGAACGCAATCGGTGGTGGTAAAACAGTGAACATTCTAGTCTTGACATCGATCTCTAAACCACAACCCGTAATCTAGAGTTGGGTAGAAATTTTGCAAACACGTGTAGCAGTAGATTTGGTAAAAGTTGTATATTTTGTGATAGGTTTGTATGTTATCTGACGAGAGAAGGTATGCCAGTAGTATAAGACTTTCCAATGCGTAGAACATGTATTAATTTATTCATTTCGAAAGTAATATTACATTGAAGTAAACAAATTGTTCAGCTATGGTTTCAGCTGTAATACAATGTTAACTTCTTCGTATGGTCATGTGCATACTCAACGACTGAAGTTTTGCGCTTATGGCAGTTTTGACGACCTCTCGCCGACCATTCTTGGGTCTTACTTGTCTCATTCCGGATACTGTTAGTCCCAGCCACATTTCTGAGGCCCTAGCGAGATGAAAACGTAACCTAAACTCTAACAATTTTTCAATCTAAATATTCAACTATCCTATAGCATTTTGGTTTAAATATATGCACATATGTGGTGAGCACAAGTAGTATCAAAGTTTTAAAACTAAATAAATATTATGAGCGTCTGTGCGATTATTTTCAATGTCAAAATCGTTCGAATTTAAGTTTACTTAGGTCAAGTATTAGATTATTTAGAAGCTTAAAGAGGTATGAGGAACAGGATGTACAGTTCAACCATCCTTCTTAGAAAAGGGAGGATCCTCTGACCAGACGGGTTGTGCCTAGTAGCCCAAGGATTGATGTCGGAACGTTGTATATCCTACTTGTGCGGTAATCTCTGCTGCGCGATGCAGGATTTTGCGTGATATCAGTATGATACGTAGTTCGTATATAGCGATATAGATGCCACCACAAGCTAATCTACAATGATTTTACAATGCGTGCCACGAAAGATGAGACTTGACCCCGCCTCCCCCGCTCTTTCCGCCGCCCCTATGTCGTCCGGTCCCGTCCCGCACTCAGACCTCATACCGCTAAAGATACCTAAAATCGTGTACTGCGCATGTCAAACCACGTGGTGTGTCAAGTCTCATCTTTCGTGGCACGCATTGTAAGTTGTAAATTCGCGATAATGACAATGCTGTAGTAAGGGCCGTAAACATTTAAAAATTACCACGACAATCTATCCTTAGTAAGTACAAATATTTTTTTTCTTTTTTGTAATTTTAAAACAAAACAAATAGTAATGTTCACATTCTCTATAAATTAAAACTAAGCAGTCAGATACCTATCATTCCAAAGAAATCCTTATGAAAAGCAAGTTAAGCATTAAATCAGCACTTATGTATCAGCGACAAGCAGCCTGTTACTTCTTTGAGTTCCATGTGTATCCTGAAAGTTAGAACCTCGTTTCCCTTAAGTAATTACCTACCCATCAATTCTGATCCTCGAAGCATAAACATACGTAGGTAAGGTACGCGGGAAAACAATACAAAAGCTAAAACTGACTGGGATTCTGAAAATGTTTTGTCGATATTCAGTTTGATTTACGTAGCGTTCCTATCAATTTAATTATAGTCTGGATTTTTATCTGATAATAGTAAATGATTGTAGTGTTCCTAGGTTCTCTATACAATTAAAGGTAGACAGACAACCCGCTTAAGGCTCCCGCAGACAGACGCAACGCAACGGTTCGATGCGATTCTGTTACATCAAGTTCCATGCAGTTTTCATTGAAATTGTTCGTTTCGCGCTTATCGGTGGGAGCCTTAAAACGGGTTGACTGTCTAAAAACAGTTTGTCTGCCCTATAGAAAATCCACCAATATTGTCATAATATCATTATGGTAATGATGATGGACTATCTGGAATGAATATTTGTTATGAGGATTCTGGATTTACTCTTCTAATACCGAGCAGGAAAGAAGTAGACGTCTTGTATGACTGAGGTTTTTTAAATCGCCTACTCTTTATGTTGATTATAGTTGTCGATGGCAAATATTTTATGAAAATAAGTTTTTTTTTTGATGACCTAGTACTCAATTTATAATTTTCCACCTACAGAAATCATCACCCAAACACATTCCCTTCATAAATTATATCTTTCCATAGCATATTACTTACAAAGATGTGAAAAAGCAATACCTACCGCATAACACGATTTCATACAAGCCACTTTCACTGTCGTAGCCAACATTACACACGGAACCAACATTGGAACCAATATAAATATTTGTCCTATTGCGGAAATCGAACTCTATACCAAGCATAGGGCGGGCACTCGGGGTAAAGAGAAATTTTCTAACGGAAGAACTCAATAACACTACCGGTACTAGGAGCCAGGACTTTTGTACTGATTTTAATCTAGACTAGACAGTATCAATATTAAACATTTGTTCGTAATATCGATTTTTATTGTAGGATAAGATGTTTGGCTGATTTTCATAAAAATCTCATAACGACGGAAAATATTACATATAACATACATAAATAAACTAACGCGTATTTTATTAAATATTATGCTTATGAAAGTAATTTTTCCAGTCTTTTTGTTTGTTTCAATATTATCACCATAACTGGCCTTTCTTCTTGCGCCGAATGCCCTGTCACCTGTACTTGTCTGCGTCAGCGCAGTGTGAGTGTTGCTGGGTACTGGGCCAAATACAAAATGTAAATTCTTTAAAAAAAAAATTACATCGACAAGCTCAAAAGAAAGAGACTATAACTGACTGGGCTTTATGTCCAGATAAGAATCGTCGAGAGAAATAGTACACATTCAATATCGAGAAGAACATTACAATAGATTTAATTCCGAAAATTATATTTTACCATTATTTTACGATTTATTCTTGGGTAGATAGAGGAAGAGTTACGATAGCTGAAATAATATATTAAAAAGAATTTTTTTTTCGTTTCTACTTGTTGTACTCTGGACGCTTTTAACGTGTACTTTTTTACATCGGTTTCTCTTTGTTCGTTCAACTAAAAGTCGTTCAACTAATATTTTAGTAACAATATAATTTAAAAGAGCGTCCATGGAATTTCTTGCCCGTTCTTCTCCTTAGGTACCTACTACACTTTGGAATGGGCAACTAGCTTCAAATTTCTGACCGACCGACTCCTTGATCATTCAAAAGTGCTTGTAAATGTTGATCGGAATAAATGCTTTAAGTTTGAGTTTATTTAACACACAAAACTTACACGATAGTTGCATCGATTTACCGATTTATGGTAGATACTTTTTGTTTTTGTATTACTTTTATTATTGTTATTTTTGGATTGGCTTTACGATAATTTTACAACTTCTTCTAAATCTTGTTAACATTCATATTTTGATTCACACTTATACCCTCTAATCCTTACACACATTACAAATTTACCACCGAAATTCAAAAAGCTACATTAATCACGGCGAACAAACACAGATATCAAGAGCTCACCCTCGCCCAGATTGCACGATCGACTGGTCACGCGGTTGTTTTGTTTAAAAGGACAAGAACGTCATGGGCACATCCGTATGTTTCATCGTCGGCTGCGCAGTACAAAGTAACCCTCTGATGGAAGTGAACAACAAAAAAAAGCTGAAGGACAATGTAGAACGAAATGTTGAAACATTGGCTTGGACTTTTGTACGTGTCTGTGTTCTTTTAGAACGAAGTTCTTTGATGCGGCTTGTGGTAGGATTAAACTGCTAGAAATTGTTACGTAACGAAAAAGCGTTGTGCCCCCTCCATACGACTTTCTCAACTTTATCAGAACTTCTAAATATTTAACATAACTTCAGCCAAAAGACGTCCACTGCTGGACATAGGCCTCCCCCAAGCACCTCCACTTCGACCGGTTCTGTGCTTCTCGCATCAAATTTCATTCACAAGGTCGTCGGACCACCTTGTGGCAGGCCCTCCAACGCTACGTCTTCCGGTACGCGCTATGCTTGGAGTTTCCCTGCGTGATCGAATCAGGAATGAGGAGATCCGCAGGAGATCCAAGGTAACCGACATAGCTCGAAAAATTGCCAAACTTAAGTGGCAGTGGGCAGGGCACATTGCTCGCAGAACAGATGGCCGATGGGGCGTTCTGGAGTGGCGAAATATTTATACTAGACGAAATATTTAAGATCATAATTCTATTTATAAGACCTTAGTGTAACATTTTAAGCTAATTTATATTATTCGAAAATAGCAATTTCCATTTAATCTTCTCTGTGTTAATTAATTAATATCCAGTCGACAGCAATAAGGATGAATTTTTCGACGCTATATTTAAGTTTGTGTATATTTAATTTTGTTATTTTTATGAATTAATTAGGTTTGGATATTATTTGCTTCCTTGTTATTTTAACGTAACATGTTTTAAAGCAAATATATTCTATTCTAGATAGCTCTGTATTAAAAACGATTATTAATTTTATATTACTCTTTCTCTCTCTGTCGTCTCGAGTACCGCGTAAGGAACTTTATTCCTGACGGGGGTCCCCCGACCGTACACGTTTTATTTTAAATTGATGAAGAGTAAGGACTAGGCCTCTTTAATGTTGAATTGGTGATCCTGTGTGGGCTTTTATAATTTCTAACGAGACGATCTTATCGTGGACGTCCACGGCAACGGAAGTGAAATGTATGGAAATATGTGAATGGAAATTAAAAAGCGTCTCCATGTATTTTCATACATTTTACCTCCCTATGTTATTGTGATGCCGTGGTCGTCTACGATAATATCGACACAATAGAAATTATAATAACGCCTAATAGGTATCTGTTTTCATGTATTTATATATTTATTGTTTGCATGGAAGATTTACGGGGAAATAAAGTCATTAACTTAAAATATACGTATAAATAGTCCCGCGCCAATTAGCACGTGGTGACGACTGTCGGCTGTCATCTTTGACAGTCATTGCGGGTAGTCAAAGGCTCGAAAATCTGATAAGTCTTACCAAGGCGTATCGTGTTACCCAATAACTGGGTTGTGAAGGTCTGATGGGCAGTCTCCATGTAAAATACTGCTATTCAGCTGCATCCGGTTAAACTGGAAGCCGACCCCAACATAGTTGGGAAAAGGCTAGGTTGTAAACCATTTTTTCAAACACACCCTTAAAAGCCGCTTCCTACAGCAAATATTACCACAACCATTCCCGATAAAAAAATATTCCTGAAGACTCCAATACGCACTGCACTAGACGTATAAACCCGGGAAAGCTCCCCGGGATAGCGCCCCGGGACAGCTCCCCGGAAGGGACGCGTGTTCGGCTCGCTGATAACTGAAGAAAGTGTCGAAGGGTTCGTCTAGGATGTCACACACTATCTCTCGCCTCAGAGTCATTAATGGCAGTGTTGTTGTCCGAACTTATTATCGTTTAATTTATGACCACACATTACCGCTTAAGGCGCCATTAAGCCGCTCCGGGAAAGACCCCGGGAATAAATAAACCGGGAAAGTTCACATGATGAACACCCCTAACTCGTTTCGCTCTCGGCACGTGCAATCGTTAATTTAGCCCGTCACAGATCATAAACTGTTTATTGTTTTCTATTAGCCGGCGAAAGTTTCATAATTTATTTTAATGGTTGTTGCCAGAGATACTACAAAGTGCTTTCTCTATTGTAACTTTTATAGGGAGTAAAACTTATTCTAGATTAGGTTCAGTCCGCTTAAAAAATGTATACGTTGACAATAATTCATTTGATTGTCTACAATTTGTGTTCTATCAAGTTAAGTAGTAGTTAAGTAGCTACTTAATTGTGAAGCTACAATTAAGTAGCTACCCAATGTGTAATATGTTTTGTGGCTCTGGTCACATTGATACTGTCGATGCATAATCTAGGGGAACCGATCACTCTTCCGAACTTTTTTGGTTCGAATTTCATTTTACCGAAAACTATTGACCGACGTCTTTTTTGCTATGTGCATTATTTGACATTATTTTTAGATCATCGAAGTATAATGTGTTATAGGTACTGAACTATATTTCGCCGATTTACAAAATATTTTTTTTGCGATTGGCCGAAGCCTCTTTTGAACTTTTTTCATTTGCCAAATGATTTATTTGCCATATTTTCACCACACCGAAATAACATTTTACGGAATATTATTTGGTCACAAATATATAGCCGGTTACTTGGGATCCTACCGTTTTGCCTCCCGCCTGATGATGTGCAGGAACCTCCCTAAACATCCGTGTCCGGTGAGGACCTGCATCAGGTGGTAGACGAGGGCGCCTTGACGCCTCTCTAACCACTCCTCAAAGAGGGGTCTTATCGCCACTGTCGTGGCGTGCCCTGCGCTGGGTTGCGACAGCCGCTCTGCCCTACCCCTTGAGTAGAATTTAAGCCCGCGTAAGCGCGGAGGGGCGGGTCAGCCCGCGAGCTGGGGAGCAGGTGGTTCTAACGCTTACCGCCGCAGCTGAGGCTGGCCGGCCAGCAAGCCGCGACAACAAGTTCGCGTGGAGCCGCCCAAACCTCGCAGCGCTGGAGCCGTGACAGAAACAATGCTTGCAGCATGTTGCATGCCTGCTTGCATGTTGCATGCTTGTTTGCGCACTCCATGCTTGCTTGCATGCAGCCATATGCCTGCTTGCATGCTGCATATCTGCTTGCACGCTGCATGCCTGCTTGCACGCTGCATGCCTTCTTGCATGCTGCATGCTTAAAGCAAGCATCCTTGTTTGCATGCTGATAGATGAAATAGTGGGCACAAACCTTCTAGGCGTTTGGTGAAATGAAAACAGTGATATAATGAATGTTCGGAAACATAATACTTCGAACAAATGTTATTTCGGGTAAGTCTAACTTCGGTAAAAAGTTTTTCGACCAAATGAAACGTCGGAGTAACGAAAAAAATTTAATTGATAAAAGGTCAACTGATACAGTGGCAGACGTGACTTCGATGAAGTGAAAAAAAAATAGTTGAAAAGTTTTAGGTGAAATGAGATTCGGTCAAATATTTTTCGAACTGATGATAGGTAACCATAATCTAGCAATTGAGGCTTTCTGTACAGTCGTGTGTAAAAAGGTGTACCGTACTCAATTGGAAACATTCAAAATCTCGTACAGTCTCATTCACTCAACTCATCTTTTAATCAAGTTTGTACTTTTTAATTTAAAACAAAAGTTTATTTTTTATGGAGTGTAATTTTCTAGATAGACTGATAAAAGAAGTAGTCTATAACCATTGTATCTTAAGTTAGGAATATAATCCAAAGACAATAAAGCCAATAAGGAATCACCGTTTGCGTTACACCAAAACTTATACAATATTTTACATTATACTTACTCTGTTTTACAATCAAAGAGCCTTCTAAAATATCGCTACATAAAGCTTCCTCTCTACTCGATTATTATATCAATCAAAATCGCGCATTACACCCAATTTATACGAAATCGATTACTATCATGTTATAGGTAATTCAAGGTCTTGTAAAATTCAATTGTTGCTGTTACATGGAACATTTTCACTACAGTTGTACTTAATAAGAAATCACACCCATTGTCTCTGAACGAGTGGGCAAAGTTGTACATTACACCAACATTTTGCTAGTTATGCTTTAGTCCATGTTTAAGGGGACAACACAACAACATGAACAACAACAACAACAACATGAATATTCCCAATTTGCAAATTGGGAATATTCATGTTTTATTCACTTATTCAGTAAAAGACAGTATTATAAACCCATGGAAAGTAGTTTGTAGCTTAAAAAGAATTACTACTTTTACTTTTACAAGTTTACAAATTTTACTTATTTTATACTAGGTACTGGTCAAATGTCCGTTACTGCCGCGGCCATGATGTGACGTCATTATCCACGATACTGCTTTGTTTACATCTCTTTTATACCCCTGGCAAGCAGACATCTCACTTAGATACTTATTTTAGGGCTGATTTTTCCAACGCTAGATAATTTTATCCGAGGAATAATTTTGAATTTTTGACAGTTCTCTATACAAAATCTGTCAGACGTCAATTATATTCCACGAATAAAAATTATCTGTCGATTGTATAATCGGCACTTAGTAACAAGCAGTGTGCTAAGAATAGATCTTTATTTACATGGATTTAAACGTCACTTCCGGCATTGTCGAAGACGACGCGTTTCGAGTTTGCGTTCCGTTCCACCAAACAGAAAAAAAAAATTGAATTGTAAAACAAGTAAGTATATTTAAATAATGAAAAAGTTTTGAATTAATTGCATATTCAGACTCTGGCTTCTGAAAAAAAAATTGTAGAACTGACTTTTGGATCGAATCCTCGTCGCGAACATTTGATCAAACAAGCCGTCAAAAACAAATAATTAAAACGTTTACAGGCATATTAATATAGACCAGACAAAGCATAATGTTCAAATAATTTTATCCCCATCATTGTGAAGGAAACCACAAAAACAGATGAGAATCATTAATAAACTCACGCACTTAAATAAAAGACAGTCGTAGGACAACAATAGGAGGCGTTTCTAATCTCTAATGGCACAGACAAACAAACAAATCACAAGGCCACATGGTCACTGTTTCCTACAAAAGAAAAACATCCCATATGTAGCTCCCCTACTATACAGCGCGCCATTTTTATTTATCGTCTTACAACAACAACCCAGCTTAAGTAGGAATTGAATGAATTCTTATGACATTTTTTCTTCATGTCGCTGGCACGACTGTATTTTACATCTTGTTTTACCAAAACCACTTGTCACTTCCACGGCGTTGAAGGTCGCAACTGCAGATGTCACTTTGACTGCATGTTTTGTCCGTCTCCGGACACAAGTGGGAAGATGTACGTCCAACCTGGTAAAGTGGGCCTACCTTGACGGAACGGCAGTAGGGTGTGCTTCTGGACCTATGTCACAAACTATATATATCATAATCATCAATCATCATAAATCAATTCATAAACAAAAAAGTTATTTGCAAGATTAGAGCCTACCCCAATAACAATTTTGACAGAATGTGGGTGTATCGTGGTATACTGAACACATCTGCATATTATCACGCCTGTACCCCTTTAAAGGGTACAGGCGTGATGTTATGTTGTGTTAAATAATACATACTTATGTGATAGCAGCAATGGCGGTTGATTTGCTGGCATTTATTGAAGAGTTCCGTTGTCTGTTTCTGAAACTCATCATCAGATCTTTACAAAATTTAAATGGGATCATTTCGGAATAAAACTCTTCCGAAAAAAAAAAAGAATTTTGCAAATCCGTCTATATATGACGGAGTTATGCACGAACATACATTAAAAAAATATATATAGGTATTGACATCCGAATTGAGAACCTTCTCTTTGAAGTCGGTTGAAAAAAAAGAAAATATTGTTTTCCTCAAATATTTGAATCGATTGTGCGCATTTATAATTTCTAACGTGATGATATTGTCATGAACGTCCACGTCACGGTATGATGATACTTATCACATTCAAGTCAAATCATCGTTCACGATAACGTTATAACGTGCATGTATTTTAGAAGTTAGAAAAACCCACATTGACTGACGTTTTTCTTTTAATGTAAAGGTACTAAATATGTTACTATTTTTGGTTTCCAAAGCGTGAAATCAACAACCTTTTTGTTAATTTCGTGAGATACTTAAATCGATTACAATAAAAGCGCCGACATAATAAACTAACAAAATGGAACAGTATATTCACACAAAGCTCGGCTTCACAAAAACTCGGGAGTTCTACAAACGATGCCGACTCTCCCCTTAATAGGAAGTTAATTGAATTACTTACTCTATATAGGATAGTGGGCATCCTTTATTGAAGCCACTGATAGAAGGGTACAATAATATTGTGGGTTCAATTACGTATCAATTTATTTTGTCAAATATTCGATATAAAGTATACGTAGTTGCTACAATTACGAACCAACAATTCTATGCCACTATGTAAATTCTATGTACATATTGTAGGCATATAGAAGATTGGATGATGTCAGTGTGTTTTGTGTACGTAGGTGCTTAGATTTAGTTAGATTGTATTTTACAATAAGTATTTTTAAGAAATTGGGTAGGATCGAACAACAATTTGGATACTGTGGGTCGTTTACTATTTTCAGAAACAAATTGGTCTTTTATAGGCTGTGTTATTTTACGGAAATTGAACAAAATTATGATTAGAAAGGAAAAACGGTCATAAAACCCTGGATATAACTTTTTTTTGTTAATTTATTCCTATGATACATTCATAATCAGCCCATTATGGCACAGGCCTCCTCTCGGTGAGAGGCAGCGGGCCGTAATCCACCACGCGGGCCCAGTGCAAGTTAGTAGATGTCACATGTGATCGAATTTTTGGCTCTAGGACATGCCGGTTTCCTCACGATGTTTTCTTTCACCATTTTGAGAGCAGCAGTAATAAAATAATTTACACAACGTAAGGCACCTGTCTGTATTTGAACCTACGACCAACGACCTACGACTCAATAACTCATAAGTCGCGGCCGCCACCACTGTTCACACCAAAATCTGTTCCTAATACACTTTTCAACAGCATATTATAATAGCTCTACACATCACCTTATTCATACCTACTTAAAAACCGATGTATCACGGACGAATAGGTACATTCAGAGAAGAAAAATAACCAAGAACATATTTTATATTAAATACACAGGGTGTAATGCTCTGAGAGAGACGACACGTAACGCCACCTGCCATGTTAAACATGAATTACCGACCCGTCGACTGACAGCGCATAAAAAGAGATTAAGGATTCCTGTTCATTCCTAAAGGAGTATCAAGAACCTTTGTACATAAGGAATACGCAAGATCTTTGTAATCTTCGGGACGGTGGGATTGTGTGGCTATGATCTAAGGTGCGGTGTCATCTAGTCATGGACGTAAGCTGTTAGTTTCTAAGGCAGGACCTATCCAGGGTTAAGGCGAATTCTGTTTGCATGAGGCTTTTAAGTAAGAGTTGTGTCGTGATGATGTATTAAGCTGTTAGGTACTGGTGATCTGCGAGAATAAACCCAGGCTAAAACATAGATACCAGGATTTCGGCATAGAATCCGTTCCGAAACTGGTTTTCATTTTAAATAATTACTCTCGGTAAACGCACCGCCTTGTAACCGCACGTTTGAAATATTTTTCCGTTTACCTAAACAAATATCTGAACAGAGCGCCATTATACTCGTAGTTCCATCTCCTACGGGTATGGGGGTACACATGGGTATACATAACACATGCATACATCCCATAGACATCCTTAGTGACCTCCACTATTATATAGAGCACGGGGTTTGCGATAAGGAACAATCTTTCGGGATAATGCATGCATAATTATAGTCACTTGACAGGGTGCGATGATCGCGTGGTCTGTTATCAGTATTTAGGGGATACAGCAGCTGTCCAAACAACTGATATTTTGGCGGGAATAACAAGGTTAGTTAATTTACCATGAGTAGACAGAGGTTCCTGTTACAAAGCTCGTTGGGCAAAATTCTGCGGTTAAGTAGCATTGGTATACCCCAATTTTAGAATGTGGATTGGCCAGTGAAATAGCAGGCATATCAGACTTTTTTAGTGACGTCACATCTGTATAATCCCCGAAGGGTTAAGTAGGAAACACTTAACTAGTAAGTTATACCTTTTTTACTTTGTAAGATTTAGGGCTGATTTGTTATTCATCTGATAACTTTATTCGAGAAATAAAATTTCAAACGTCAAACTTAAATTTTATTCCCCCAATTAAAGTTATCTGGCGATGGATAAATTAGCCCTTAGTTATCTTAATAATTCTAGTGCCCAAATCGAAATAGTTTTCTTTCATAAACATACTTTGAAGTTGATTAGTAATTAACAAAGCAAGCAAGCATGCCTACTGTGTTTTTATCAAAATTTTAGTATGTTATCTCGTGTTCTAATGTTTATTAAATTTAAGCTAAAAATATTTAAAAAAAGATTTGATTTGTTGTATGTTTGTGAGTGTGAATTTTTTTTTTGAGAGTAGTGAAATTTAGCACAAAGGTAGACCATGACCTGGAGAAGAACATAGGCTACTTTTCAACTTGGATCGCAGACGAAGTCAGGGGCAAAAACTAATACCTAGCTTATATTTACAGCATGATATCGCTTCCTTGCCAACGCTAGAAAACGTAGTTCATAATTAAATATATTGCCTGCGTGTGAAACCCGCGTAACGGTAGGAAGTATACGCAAGTAAACTACTGCACATAGGTATATATTATTGTAAATTATGAACAAAGTCTGATAGAAAAGTTAGAGGTTTTTAATTATTTTTATGCGATTTGAATTACGATAGGAAGACGAGCAGCATCCTATTTTCAAATAATTTCATGTATGTATATTCAGCATGCAACGCTCCCACTGCTGAGACAGAAACCTCCTCTCTATGAGAGGGAGTGAGCCATAACCCACCACGCGGGTCAAGTGTAGGTTTGTGGATGTCACATGCACTGAATAAAAATAATTACTTACTACACCACATTAAACGCTCCTTCAAACAGGCGCGACATGCGATAAAATCGCGTGCGACACAAAGGCACCGCAAGTCGCACAACGAGCGGTGCCTTTGTGTCGCGCGCGATTATTTTGCGTGTCGCGCCTGTTTGTAGGAGCCTTAAAGCGACTTCGTTAAAACTTTGTGACTTTATACAGTAAGAAGAAATGTTTGTAAAACAGTAAAAGACAACACAGTAACTTTTAATGATTGAACATACTATTTACTGAAAAGAAAACAACAAAAAAAGGAAAACCACCATTACTGTAATGTAAGTAAATTTCAATGGTTTGAACGATATCACCAAATGAATAAAACAGTTAATTTTGTGACCTTTTAGCTACTTAAAACGTTAAAGCTTACTGTCATGACGGTAACATTTTGCCTCAAGCATAAATTGTTTTCGGATCAGTAAAAAATACTGTTTTGAACGTTAGGCTCATATGGAACTGTTTAAAGCAGTTCAGATCAATGTTTTTTCATTTTTATTTACAAAATAAAGCACCTACTGGGGTAGAACCCACGACTTACGTACCTAAGTCGTAGCCATTACCACTGTGCCACCACGGCTCTTTCATTTCGTGTCTGTTTGACCATAATTTGCCATTTTTGAGCGAGATATCGGAGATTGGAATGTATGTCACAGTCAACTGGTTAAATTAGCCGTTTAGTTAACCGCCTGGTCTTTGGAAGTAGTGCTTAGCTCGCTTCGCTCTCTCGGCTCGCACGCGGTTGATCACAGTTCCACTTAACCTAATCCATTTGGTCGGGATGCCCTGACTTAGTTACTGCGACCAATTCGGCTCGCGCGTGATTCGTTACAGACTTCCAACCTAAACTATAATTCAATATCATTTAGACCGTTAGTTAAACGGCCGCCGTTTAGTTAAAAGGCTAGGCGGTTAACTAAACGGCTAATTAAACCAGTTGGCTGCGACATATATACGTTTCTGTCTCTTCTTGCAGAACACACATTTAACAGTTTTGAGATAAATTATCTCAGTTACCTTGGAAATCCAAGAACTCCGTCGCTAACAGAATTAGTATTATATAGTGCTCTTCCAAACACAATCTTTTATGCATACGTAATGAGAAAACTGTTGCCATTTATACTAAAAGCTGTATTTTTGGCACGTTGCTTACTTACATATTAGTAAGTACCTAATCTGCATTTGCGGTTCTTTTGCCAAAAATGTAAACAAATATGAGTTTCTGGAAAAATAACTGTAAATCCTACATAATAAAGTTCAGATTACGCTACAACTTCATACATTTTTATAACTTTTTTCAATAGTGCTAGTCACTCTGAAATCAACTTAAGCACTTACCAACTTGACTTACCAATAGCTTAAAAAATAATAATAGGTACTATTATTATTTTAAACTGTTGGTATGCAGTTTAAAATAATAATAGTATTACTGTTCCACTGAAAAAGGGCCTAAGAGGCTTACCAGCTGTTTGTTTGAAGTGAAAACTTCTTTAGGCGCGTTAGGCATTTTCCCCCACCACCCAATGGTTTTTTCCCCGGCGCCACTGTTACCGTAAGTGACACCGCGCGTGTTTTGTTTATAAGACGATTAAAAAAATATCCGCTTCGGATGTTTTCGGCTGTCCTCGGGATGTACTCGGTTTTAATGTATATCCGATATGTCAGTGAGTGATGGCAAAGTATTCTGTTTGTGTTTTGTTTTCGCTTCTGTTGGCACTCCCGGAGTGCCACTGTTTTTTTTGTTAGCCTATTTTGTGTCTCACTGATAGCAGTGGGACGGGAAAAAACGAAAAGAAACGGGACGCCTTTGCATAGGCAAAAGCCTCCCGTTTTTCCTCCATACCTCTATATTTTGTGCGATCTCTGGCCCCAACATGGCCATGGCTCCGCAAAGATGATTAGATCATCACACCACATTAGCCGCGGTCTACCTCGACGGCGATGTCCTCGCTCAGGCGTCCAATAATCGGTTAAAAATTTAAGTCATGCCAAGCTATAAATAAATGTCCACTTTTAAAAACCCAACACACACACACGTACAGCGTACAGCGTTTTAGCAATCGAAACCGCTATTTTATTTGCAAACTCCTATGAGAAACAAAAATTTTCACAATTGAGATTAATTTTAAAATCTCAATTTTCATCGATGGTTTTTCAATTACAAATAATAATATATCCTTCTGATTCTGTTTATGAAATATCTTTAAATTGGACGAGAAAATAGGTGAAAGCCAAACCTCGAATTATGACTATTTACTTAGGCTTTTCCAAAAAGTCTCTCCGACCACATGCGTTTTCTACCAGTCAACATTAGGGTGATGCAGAGACAAACCATGCCAGGTGCAACATACGGGATAAATAGCTAGGAAATGACTATAAAACACAAGAATAAATACTAATACATAGATAGATACATACATACATATAAAAAAAATATACTGTCAAGAGAACAAAAAACAGTGGCACTCCGGGAGTACCGACAGAAGTGAAAACTTGAACAATTATGTGTGTATTTTGTGAGTCGTCTTATAAACAGAACACGCGCGGTACCGGCTACGGCCATCCGTCGTACGAATTTTCGATCAGGTCACGTGTCCTGACGCGAGTTTAACATTTTTTACCCATTACAAAAAAAAATTACAACGCCGCTAAAGAAGTTTTCACTTCAAAAATCAGTAGAAGATTAATTAAAGTCGACCAGATGTATGTGTGTACCGTCTTTTTAATAACTACAGTTGGCCCAACAGACTTACCACCGAATTCTCAAACGACACTTAACTTTAAGGTGTGCTTAAATGTATTTCAGTCACTACAATACACCTGATAGTGACAGAGACAGCATAATACTTAAAGGCGACTTAAAATTGAGTTGCGTTTGAGTATTTGGCCGTTTGTCCTTTTTCAAAATGGTCTTGAGTTCTTACAAAAATTTCATAGACAAAAGCACGTTAATTTTTTTTCCGAATTTGAACATCATCCGGGAAACTTTTCCAATTTTGTTTTGCAATATAGGTGACGAAATTAATGCTTCTTTAAGATACTCAAAGGCATATTTACAAGTATCTGTCCAAATAAAAGGTTCATTTTTTCTACATAATTTATTTAATGGCATAGCTATGTCTGAAAAACCTTTTATAAATTTACGGTAGTAGTTGCAAAAAGCTACGAAACGTTTAACTTCATCTGCTGTTTTGGGTGTAGGGTAATTTATCAATACTTTTGTCTTTTCGGGATCTGGTAAAACACCTTTCTCTGAAACGACATGACCTAGATACAGTATTTCTTTCTTAAGAAATTCGCATTTTTGAGGATTTAATTTTAAATTGACTTTTCTTAGTCTTTCCATTATATTTATTAAGTTTTGATTATGAATTTGCAAGTTTCTACCAAATACAATAAGATCATCCTGATATACTAAACATTTTTCGTAAGTCAAACCAGACATTGCTACAGACATCATGCGACTAAATGCGCTCGGACTTATCTTGAGACCCATTGGTAAGCGTTTCATTTGATACTGACCTGTATTGGTAGTAAAAGCAGTTAATTTTCGACTATTTGGCTCTAAACTCACTTGATAGTAACCTTGTTGAAGGTCAAGGTGAGTGAAATACACTGCTCCAGAAAGAGAATCTAAAATTTCATTGATGTTAGGTAAAGGGAACTTATCGTCACAAACCGTCTCATTTAATTTTCTGTAGTCTACAACTAATCGCCACTTCTTATCAGTTCCTTCTTTACTCTTTTTCGGTACTAATAGGATAGGACTTGACCATTCACTGTTGGATTTTTCTATGATATCATCGTTTATCATTTTATCAATCTGTTTAGCTATCTCTGGTTTTAACGCTTGAGGTAACCTGTATGGCTTGACATATACTGGAGTTGAATTTTGTTTTACTGTAATGGATTGCTCATAAATATTTGTAGTGGTTAATTTATCTCCATCTATGTAAAAAATATCTGAATATTTTGCGCAAATCGCTTCAATGGAATTTCTCTCTTCTTCATTTAAATAATCTAATTTAAGTTCTGATAGTAGTGTTTGAACCCTAGAAACGTCTTTAGTAGTATTATTGAATTGACAAATATTATAATCGCTCAAGGTTTGCAAACTCGGTGTGAATTTTGGTAAATGTATCCCGTTCTCTGTAACGTTTAGTATCTTTATAGGAATCCTGTTGTTTTTTACTGTGGCTATCGTATTTGCTAGATACACATCCTTCGCTAACTCACGTCCACAGACAATAACATCATCATTCTGATTTTCATCTATGTGTATGAAATGAATTGACTCAGAACGAGCTGGTACAATCAGGTTGTTACTTCTCCTAATACGTTCATCTACGATATTAAAATAATATTCTTTGCCATTAAAATGCAATGTTAAAATATTAGTACTTAAGTTAATGTTTGCTTGATACTTGTTCAAAAAATCTAAACCTATTATTCCGTCTGCTTTTAATGGTAACGACTCAAAAATTATAAACGAATGCTGAAATGTTTCATTATTATATTTTAAATTTAAATCCACTAAGCCTTGAGAACGCTTTTGTCCACCGATTCCATTTATCAGTGTTTCATCTTTTCTCACATGAACATTTCTTGGTAATGCTTCACTTTTTATTATTGATAGAGAAGCGCCTGTGTCAACGAGCCAATAATATTTAATGTTATTAACGAAAAAAGCTACATATTTCGCATTGCTTAAATTTGATAAAAGGCAATGTTTAAGAACGAAAAAACTGGTTTTCTGATTCTTTTTTATTTATATTGTCGCTTGTGCTTGGTTTATTGCCATCTTTTTGTTCCGCTAGACAAACATCTCGGTTTTTATTTCTAAAATATTTTGAACCCCTAATATTTGATTGACCTCTGTTATTGTTAATTGATATACGATTGTTATACCTATTTCCATTATTACCTCTGTAATTACCACGCCATGTTTGTCTCTGATTATTGTAATAGTGACCATGGTTGTAACTATTTATATATTGACCACGACTATTATTGAAATGACGATGACCTTGTCGTCGCGAATTATTAAAACCTCGTCCATATCTAAATGCATGCAAGACATTACCTGCTGATGACTGGCATGTTGTATCTTCATCTTTGGCAGCTTGTATTGCATCTTTCAGGCTGCTATAGTTCCTGGCGGAGACGATGGTGCCCAATTTTGAACTGCGTAGTCCTTCTGTAAACCGTTTTATGGCAAGTTTTTCATTCAAAGGTTTTAAAACTTCGAACGCGTTAGTGTTACCATCAGACTGAGATATAGTAAGTTCAGTGAACAGCTTTTCTATTTCTGTGCCATACTCCTCGATACTATTTGAACCCTGTTGTATATTTTGCAAACGGGTCTGTAGAGCTGTAAAGGATTTCCGGGTCACTAGATGGCATCTCATATCGTTAATTAAGTCTGGAATGGTTTTATAATTTCTTGTAATGCGTAACTTAGCATTTTCGGATAATCTGCTTTTAAGGACAAATGTAATAAGTAGTGTCTTACCTTTGTCATCCAGCATATCTCCGTACATCTCGATCGAATCTATCAAGCGTTTAGTAGTCCCCTCACTACCGTCCATTGCTGGAAGCAAACTACACGCCACTTTTAGGTCAAACTCCATTTTTCTAGAAACTATTTTAGGGATAGAACATAAAACATTTATTTCCTCAAATATTATCCTAATTTTCTGATAAATATCTAATGCCGGTGTAACTAACTTCGCATCCTCGCCTTTTTCTATTAATAATAATATTTTCTCACATTCGCTAAAAATATTTTTTGCCTCTCCTAACTTCGTTTCAATTACTTGACCTTTATACCTTGACTGTCCCTTCTTAATCAAGTATTTTCTAATATCTACCAGATGATTATATTTTTCTAACAATATTTTTATCATAATAAAATACTTATTACTAGATATTAGGTCTCTTATTTCCTAATGGGAAAAAACAAAAGTTTCATTTTAACACAATTCTTGCGAAACGGCACTCAAGAATTTCACACGTTGCAGGTTTAGCATCGCGGTATCATATTCGCTGAGTCTTCGTGCACTGTTTTATGTCCTTTATATTTTTGCGTTATAAAACTAATTGTTATTCTGATTGAAAATCACTCATTTATTCTAGAATTAACTTGAATCTGATTTTGATGCTTGATTAATTAACGGGTGTACCTTCCACTCGTCCTCGTAGGGATGCCCTTATGCGATGAATTGCGTTGAGTCCGATTTCTTCTTGAATCCATTGGCGATGGCAGCTTCGGTAGTACTTCAGGATAAAGTATATTACCAGGAGAGATACGACGGCAAGAATGATGATAGTGACCGTGCTCATCCGCTCCATGTGCCCTCCGATGTCCTTGAGAAGTGCGTCATTGTTTCCACCAGCCGCGTTTTGATTGACGAATACCTCGTCTTTTTCTACCTTAGAGTTACACATTTTAAAAATCGCTCAACGAAAACTTTGCTTAATCTGCCCCTTGGCAGACCCTAAGGCAGGGTCGCCATGAAATGTTGGGGGTTCAAGGGTCGTTAGAATCAGACAACTAGCTTGATAGAATGTACTTTAATGAATAATACTAGTGAATTTATGTTACAATGCGCATTGAAGTAAACTGCTTACTTAGCTTAAAATGATACTTATATTCTAAAGGAGTGTACTTACTACGTTATGCATTATTAGGGACCATACATACACTTCACTATGGATTCAGTAGGTATATGATTCTGAAACCCCATGTGTTTTTGAACGGTTATTAAAAAAAAATTGCTGTTCTACACAATTTGGCCGCGTAGGTATTCCACATTTCTACGAATCAGCAGACTTTTTTTTTGTAACCGTCGAAAGTTTTCTACTCCAGAGGCGACAGAATCATGTGCCGAATTCATATTCACAGTTTGCGCACCGATGTCTCTGCCTTTGGGCAGCTACGCCTAAAATGGTAACCTAGTACGGAAGTGTCACGAATACTAATTATGTTGACACGATTTTAAGTAACATTTTGCACTGAGTCGCAATAAATTGTCGTGATAAAGAAACGCAACCATACTAAAAAGTAGGCGCAGAATAGTGAGCAAAATCGCTAATGCATTCCCCTATTTGTTTTCTTTCTGCAAACTTAATGCTTTTTTCGCTTAAAAATGTAGCCGTTCTATGCCAGCACTAGATAATAAATAGCTGCGATTAACCGCAGCTTGTCTTAGCTAAAATAAACTTGGGTTTAATAATCAAGTCTTTATTTTAGTCATCGTGAGTTACTCACATTGTTAAAATGATTAAATAGTTCGTTTAAATTTGGAGAAGTGTGATTATGTTTTATTTATATTTATAAGTAACCCGCCTCTGCTTTGCACGGTTTTACAATTTAACAAAACGTCTAGTTTTTGTGGATATAATTATGTACGTTTAATATTAATGTATTATACATATAAACCTTTCTGAATAAAAATTGTCTAAATGATTGTCAAAATCCGTTGCGTAGTAGTAGAACAACGTGGTGACACAGATAGACCTGAAAAGCCACTTTAATTTATAATAGGTGGGCTTTTTAAGTTTAAAGCTTACAATCACCAAACTGAAAAATGAAAAAAAAAGGAAAATATTGTTACGGTCAGCTGTACTTAGACAAATATATTGTGATACAAATTATTTACCTCCCAATTCCACGAAATACTACTTTTCAGGCTAATAATATCTATAAGCTCCTACAAACAGGCGCGACACGCGATATAATCGCTCGCGACACAGGCACCGCTCGTTGCGCGACTTGCGGTGCATTTGTGTCGCGTGTCGTGTCGCGCCTGTTTGAAGGAGCCTTTAAGGTGCGCGAGCACATTCGCAAGAAGCTGGCAGTATCATCACAACGGTAATATTTTCTAATTGTTTGTCTTATTTCTTTTTTAGTGTATTCTTGTATTTATGTATACTTATTTGTGCTTATATTTATGTGTAATTAGGTATTTATTATATTTATAGTTTTAATAGATTTATGCGTATCTTTATTTTTAAAATATTTTTCATGATTGGCACCTGCCACTGTTTGTCTCTCCATCACCCAAAGGTTGACTGGTAGAAAATGCGTATGTCATTAAGTCCGCCTCTGTACATGTATGTGCTTGAAATATTAAATAAATAAATATCTAAACAAAAACACCTTTATAGGATTTTATGCTCATTTTTATACTTATAATAACACTCCGAATTTCGTAGATTTTATTACATATTTAGAAAAAAGGTCATATTTTTTCTGTTATTTTCGTACTAACATATTTAGTAAAAGGCGATCCATTCAGAACAGATAGGTACCTACCTATCTGTTCTGAATGGATCGCCTTTTAATAAAAAAATAAAATATAAAATAATTAGCGTACCTCTACCTAGAGGTACGCTAATTATTTTCAGAACCTTCCGATGTGAAAGCCTTTACTGAAGTTTATTTTTGTCGAATTAAAACATTTACCTACCTTATGTTCACGTTTTTATAGCCTCAACCATAAAGGTGCCCACCTAATTCAATACTTAGAGTGCAGAGGAAGAAAATTCACAGGATCATTACGGAACGGGTCAAATTCTAAATTCTACCGACAGATCTGACATTAAACATGAGTAGGTTTGACATGTTTCTATTTCTATTTACCTAGAGATACAAACAAACAAAAACTCTCTTAACCACGTAAATAACAAAGTCGCTTTTAGTACAAAAGATACGCATATGAGCAAAAAAGGGTTGGGTTACAAAAATGTACTCTATGTTGTGGAATTTAGATTCGATATCCGATGTCGGGGTCGGTGATCCGAACAGGTACTTTACACAAAGAGTTTCAATACACTGTGGTGTTTCTTTCGTGAGCAGTAGGGTACAATTTGCTGCGTAAAGGTATGGGAGATTACCTAGACAGGCGGACGACGATAAGCGCCGAGTCGTTATAGAGGTTGTCGGAGACCCTCAAAATATAAACATGGTCCAGATGTCGCAGATAAGCGAAGAGAGCTTTTTGGCGTAATGGCAGATT
The DNA here is from genome assembly GCA_927399505.1 of Luperina testacea. Taxonomy (NCBI): domain Eukaryota; kingdom Metazoa; phylum Arthropoda; class Insecta; order Lepidoptera; family Noctuidae; genus Luperina; species Luperina testacea. Next base: position 14,138,884 of record OV656756.1, read on the forward strand.
ACTTGAGTCAAATATGTTGCGAGCCCGTGCTCTCATGTCATGACTTATTGAATGGAAAATTCCTCAAGAACAGATAAGGACGGTCGCTCTTCGATGCTCTAAACATTTTCGTCAATATTGCTATTGATTCCTCAAATAGGTCATCGGAATAATTTGCACCAATTCGATCGGAAATTATTTACATTCTAGAATCATCTGTTATTGGCCTCAGAAAGGATGTATTTAATCATTTTAATTTAATCCGTTCGGATAAATTTTCACTTTGATTCATTAATTTAAAACATTTAATTGAACGGTACCTACAGATAATGTGAAAGCTCTCTAACGATTTTTAAATAAATGTAATTGGCTACTATGTTCTTTTGAAAACTAAATGTATAAAAACTATATAATTATGTATATGTAAAAAGATATAATAATATAAATATACAGTGAATAGTGTGGATACATACGTATCCACAGTTTAAAAAGGTTACTGAAAAATGATGCTTCAGTCAGACAAAATGTTCATCCAAATGACTATTATGTAATTTTTACAGCCAACTCAGTACCATCAGTGATAAAAAGCGCTTTAAAAACACAATTCAACCATAAATAAAACTGTAAGTACATTAAAAGTGCATTTCTGTCTCAACGGGGCTTATAACACCATTCATTTTTATGCACACATCCTGTATTCATGACGTCACTGCACAGACGTTTCTCGTCTAAAACAATGTTAACACATTTTTTTGTTTTGTTTGGTTCATTATGTTATTCATGAAGCGCCATGTTTGTTTTATAAATCGATTGTTTGCATACTTTTAATTTCTTTTCAACACACTTGCTCGTAAAGTGGCTCTTATGGAACCGCTTTAGGTCCATAATGCAGTGTATTAAAAACGCGTGCTTTTTACTTTATGTTACTGCACTAGTACGATAACGCCAAAGATAACTATTTACCAGTCATGCCAAAAGAAATCCGCTGGCCATATTTCACATTTTCTTTAAATAGTCTGTATTCTCCATGGTTCCAAAATTTATTAAAATTTATTTACCTTAAGGTGAATGCGCCGGGACCACGGACAATTTTAAGGTGAATACGCAGTGGTAGACCATGTAATTCAAATTTTCTTACGTTTTTTGCAATTTTCAGGTCAATGTCAGGTTGTATCTTGCGACTATAACAGATACGTCTTTACAGAATTATAATAATAACAATCATTAATACATGTTTCTAATTTTTTTTTATTGTTTTATTCTTTCTAAGTTAGATTTGTTCCTTAAGAACTAAAGTTCTTAGAAAACAAATCTAACATAAAGATTTTCTTCTAATGACTATAATTCTGTAAATACATGTAGGTAATTTATTATAGTCGCGAATCATATTTTGATCAAGATACAACCTGATACTTACCTGCAAATTACAAAAAACGTAAGAAAATCTGAATTTCGCGGTCTACCACTGCGCATTCACCTTAATTATTGTCCGTGGTCCCTTCCGAAATCAAGCGGAAAAGACCCTGACTGACATTCTGTTATTGCGGATTTTCACTGAACTAATGTATTTTTCTCTAACCCAATAGTACTTTCTGATTCCATACTAACTAAACTACAATTTGACGTACGACAACACAACGATCAGTCTAAACATTATTTTGTGTTTATTATATTTTTCGTATAGGCTGTTAAGCGGTGTTGTCATTATTTATAACTGCGCGCGCATCGCTAGTGCTAGCTAGCGCGGCGCGCAAAAAAACAAAAGCAGCGCGCCATTTTCCATACAAGTTAATATTTAACAATACAAGTCTATTTTTTTCCTCGCAAGTGTGTTGAAAATCGTTGTATGAAACGCGTATGCATTGAACATTATACACTCGGCATCCTTATCGCGAATAATACCGCCTCGAGTATAATGATCAACATAGCACACATGTATCATAATGTACTATTACTACATGCCTAGCCTATAAACGCGTGTTATAGCCCCGAAAGTAGTTTGTTTTATATTGACTAGGTACTGCGGGGTAATTGCGTAACACACGTGCAATGACTAGGTACTACAGGGTAATTGCGTAACACACCGACAATGGCGATGCCATTCTTTGTGACAATTCACGTTCTTAACGTTGTCGATCAATAAATTTTTTTCAAAAAAAAAGAAACAAAAAAGTACAGGATATTTCAAGTGGATTGAATTCCTAGACCTCACAAACGTTTCTCCCGTGTTGTGACATCCGGGCTCCTTCGTTCCGTTAACAATTTTTAGCAAATACATAAAAACATAATGAAGCAATTATGGCTTCATTATGTTTTTATGTATTTGCTTTGGAATAGTGATTTCCTTCATAGGATAGAAAGTATGTTACGCAATTGAGATGCAAATTCGGTGATACGCATTTAAAATAGGTAGGTACCTACTAATTCTCGACCATTTCGTTCTAAAAATATAATTTAAATAAAAGCTACTTACCTTTTTTTCTCAATTACCTAAACCAGAGCTTTTTAACAAAGATCTAAATTTCTCCTACTCTGTTCTGTAACTCGTCACAATTGTTATTATACGTAGGTTGGTAGGTACAGATAGATAACAAAATTTCTGTGTCATCATAACATCCAGCAAACATTGCGCGCTGAACATTGTCCTCTCAACAACAGGAACTCTGATATCTGTGACAAGAACAATGAACGGTCAACGGGGATATTGCTGTTATCAACATGATTGGCACTGGAATTAGTTATATTTCTGTTGCTGTAGCTACATATTGTGGGATGTTGGATACCTAAAATAAGTATAATATACGGGTCGATCGATTAGGTTAAGCTACGACTGCCGCGGTTGATCCGTGGATGGGTGACCATATTTACATATCAAGACCCCTCCGTGTCATGGAAAGTACGTTAAGCCTTTGGTCTCGGCTGTCATTCGTGGATATTTTGCAGTCGTTACCGGTCGTCAGAAGCCCGAAAGACAGACAACCAGTCTTACCATGGTGTATAACTAGGTTGTGAAGGTCAGATAGACAGTCGCTTCATGTAAAATACTGGTACTCAGCTGCATCTGGTGAGACTGGAAGCCGACCCCAAGATAGTTAGGAAAAGTCTGGGCAGATGATGATAATACAGTGGAATCCATATTAATAATTATTATAATTTCGAAAGTAATTTTGTCTGTCTGGCTATATGTTACCTTTTCACGCCTAAACCACTGTACGGATTTCGATAAAATTGACAGAGAGATAGATTGTATTCCGGGGAAGGATAAAGGATAGTTTTTATCCCGATATTCCCACGGGATCGAAAAAATAAATGTACTTGATTGTACACCTTTCAGATAAAATAATAGAGAAACAATGAATGAATAAATATGCTAAGCATCTAAAACTAAAATCAGACGCTTCAGGTTTTGTTCATTTTTGCCTTTCATTCGGCAACTTTAACTCAAAATGAAAGGTCTGAACATGAAATGAATCGAAGTGAAAAATAAATTCTTTAGTGAACCGAATCAACCAACGATGTTGGATATCGGCTCTCGACATCCTTCACTCACATAGCGAATGATCGCAAAATTAAATGAAAGAAGCGGAAGATTCATAAATTATTTAGTCAGTGTCGTGTGAACTTGGAATAAAACAAAAAATAACCTTCATTCAAGTGAAGCATTTATTGGCTTAGTGGACGGTCTTACATTATCCGATAAAGATAACCTTAGGAAGAATACCTAAAGGCTCCTGCAAATAGGCGCGACCCACGACGCGAGTCGCGCGCAATACAAAGGCACCGCTCGTAGCGCGACTTTTTTTTTTCAGGATGGGAAATCATCAAATGACCCCTCCCGCTCTGGGTGGAGGGGAAGGGAGTGTCAGACTCTTACTGACTAAAACCCACCCGTGTTCCTTCCTTAGCCCTTTATGTTCCTGGCCAGCGGTAACCCTCGTTGCGCGACTTACGTTGCCTTTGTGTCGCACGCGATTTTATCGCGTGTCGCGCCTGTTTGAAGGAGCCTTAAAAAAAGGACAGTCCGGACAAAATTGACTATACTTAAACTAAAACAGGCATGATGACTAATATTAGAAAGATTCATACAAATAATGTAATTTCAAAGAAGGCATATAGGAAAATGAAATAATCGAAAAAATCTGTAAAATTGATGGACATATAGAGAAACTACACGAAAAAAAAATATGGAAGGAATTATTCCCGTCCTTGTCGCGAGATACGGACAATGCATGGCGCTAGTATGAAGATACATAGTCGTGACGTCACTTCTATGATAGTGGCGTCTCTTTTTAGCAGTTATTTTAAAACGTTTATAATTTTGCATTTTTTAAGCTCTTACACTTTGTGTTGTTATATTATTGTTTCATTATATTCGTATCACATTGCAGAAAATAGCGTTTGTATGTATCAATTATTACTTTTCAGTAATTATAACTGAAGAGGCCGTGATAGTTCCAGGAAATCTCTCTTTCATTGGAACTTTGAGTTTGTACGTGCATTACGGAGAATTTAAAACCAACTTCGAAACAAGCAATTATTGTTTTGCTATAACACCGGTGTTTTATTTTTATGTTCATACCTACGAGTACATTCCATCCAAGTTTTTAATCGCAGCATTCTGAGTCTAGCCTTTTGCTCTGTATCACTTTACTTTTCCTCTAATCAAGTGAGTTTCTTTTTTTCAGTAATCAGCTGTAATTTCAGTTCTTACAACCGATTTTTCTAACGAAAATCCCTGAAGAATGTTTGATTCTTTTGAATTTTATTACATCTTTCCGTGAAGAATGAAACACCATCATGTGAAAATGTGAATATGATATGCGTGAAACAAAATGAAACTCAATGGTGCTTTAATTCTAGAAAAATTGTCGTACGTCTCTCTAATATTGTTAGTATTAATATATGCAATTCCCTTACCGTGCTTAGTCGCCCCAGGAGGTTCTCAGCAACATCCAATTACACAAGACAGGACACTGCTAATGAGTACAAAGTAAAGCATCCAACTCTTCGGAAACGATATACCATCTTCAAGAAGAAAATACAAAAAATACCTCTTAATTTTCGCAGTTTAACATCGACATTTTCCACAGCGTTTTATCAGAAAAATTAAAATTATATTTTAAAAATAACTAGAAGTATGGAACAATTTGAAAATCAGCCACGAATTATAAATATTCTCGCTCACAAACTCGTTGTAAAAATTGCAGCGGTACATTATATAATTCTCCTTTCTTTGTTACACTTAAAAAACATACAAACGAGACAGGAGCACAAATTTTCTTTTAGTTAGCAAAGGCAACAAGATGATGCTGTATTCAATATGGTTGACAAAGATTTCGTACTTCCCCCGCAAGTTGCGCGGTTTTCTGTACTAATTAGGTTGGCTAATGAATACAGGGGGTTCATCCGTAGTTGTCTGGGTAATTAACAGCTGAGATAGGAAATATTAATATTTATAAGGCCCAGGGGCGGAGGAGATTTTCCCAAGTATATGTTCGGTTCAAAGTGTCGCGCTGAATTTTACATACTCATTACACACCCAATAAACAGGGCGTTTGCATTCCATTTCCGTGTTTTATGTGATAAAATTGTGAGTTTAATTCATTTGATTAACGGCAGCTTGGTGTCTAAGTAAAAATAATTGTAATTTACTGCGCCAGCGTCCCTGGGTGCCGTAAATTAAAATTATTATTTGGTTATTTGAAATGAGTGCAATATATTTGAGCGATAAAAATCCTAATAAAGCAGGGGCTAATATTTGAGTTTATGCGCAATGCAGGCGGCCGTTGTTAAAAAAAGAACATCTATTGCAGCACACCAGAGTTCATAAATTTACTAGCATCATCCTCCACGAAGTAAAAGTTTAAACAATTAACACTTAATATTGATTCTGTCTCTATATGGGCCTTATAAGAAGGCTAAAAGTCACCCAAAGGGCGATGGAGAGGACTATGCTTGGAGTTTCCCTGCGTAATCGAATCAGGAATGAGGAAATCCGCAGGAGAACCAATGTAACCGATATCGCCCGAAGAATTGCCAAACTTAAGTGGCAGTGGGCAGCGCACATTGCTCGCAGAGCAGATGGCTGATGGGGCTGAAAGGTTCTGGAGTGGTGACCGCGTACCGGAAGACGTAGCGTTGGAAGGCCTCCCACAAGGTGGTCCGACGACCTTGTGAAGGCCGGAGGAACCCGTTGGATGCGAGAAGCACAGAACCTATGTCCAGCAGTGGACGTCTTTCGACTGAAATGATGATGGTGATGATTGATTCTATAGTTTCATTTAAATTAATAAACAATCACACAATTTATTTGTTGATGCCATTGGGCATCTAAAAATTGTGTATCTATGTGAAAAAAAAAGGTAAGATCTCATTGGAGTTATGAGTTCTTCCCTTTGTTTTCTTTTATATAGTGTACATAATATATATATTTTAGTGTTATATTGTATTTAAGAACTCTTAATAAACAGTGTAAGATATGTGTTAATAGTAAAAAAAATATACAATTCATTTAAATCACAGTATTTATCTAAACATTAATATGTAACGCACAACGTTCCCCTTAACCGTATCTCCAAAGGTAAATTAGCTTGGGTTAAAAGAGGTCTACCGCAGTAATTCAGTGGGGTCGGATTTCAATCCGCAATCCTTTGATCGGGACTTTAATGCCGGCGTTTGGCAATTGTCGCTTCATTAATGAAGCAGACATACAGATAAAACACTTACGGTTTTTTGGGTAAAGAGGTCTTTCTTTATGGGGTACTTTATGTGAACCTTGGCGGTCTTTGCGGGCGTTTAAAATAAGAAAAGGACCTTTCATGGTTGGCTTTTCGCCAAGAAAATATGAATGAGAGATATAACTAGACTTCGATTAGCAATAATAATAAAGCTCAACGGCTACAGCATAACTTGACTAGACTAGGGTTTTATAAAAACTCTAGATCTACTCAGAAATATTGTCAAAAAATGTAGTTACGGTCGAAAATGTTATGAAAACGATGAGAGAGAAAAATGATAATTCTTGCTTATAACTAAAATCTAATTTCGACTATGAATATCGTACCAGTTTTTATTCAAATTGGGGACTTATCAAAACAGCCCTGCTTGCGTTTTAGAATTATATTATTTTTATAGATCTCAATTCTCTTTTTATTATTGTTCAATAGCGAATTCGTTAACGCACGGCCGATCAATACATCTTCATAGTGTCATAAAAAGTACAATTATTTTCAACAATTAGGTACTACACTATTTCATTACGGAGTATACGGCATGTTGAAGAAAGGTGCAGTCATTCATGCTACCGGTCATAAAACTGAACAACTTTCTTCATGGGGCCAACAACGTAATCGCGTAAAGATAATCAGCCGTCCCATACATTTGGGTCGAGTAGGTAGGTACCTACTGAAGGTTTGTTTTGTACAGTTGATAATTTTTTCCCGATTACGATGTTGGTCTCACGGTGAAAGTTTTTCAGATTGATGGCCTGTACCAAACCCTTCATTTTTTGTCAGGTTCAAGCATTTATGCATTTTATTATAATAATTTTAATGTTTATTTTCAGCTATGATCACACCATTCCGACACAGTTTGTATACCTATGTCATTAAACTAAATTATATAGAAATTAGAAAATATTTATTATCCAGGTAATACAGTAAGCAGGTGGTTAACAGTAAGTTAAGACGACATGAGTAGCTTAAAATATTACCTACAGCTAGGTTACAATATAGTACCTATATTAACTAGTGAGCCCCAAACTAGACAGTTAGTCGGTAGTTATATCACAAAATATGAATGTAATTAAAAGTTAATAAATAGGCTACACCTACATTGTTCATTGTTCATTATTGATGTCTAAAATATTCAATTAATGTGAAACAAGTTAAGGTAATTAAAGTCTGTAAAAACAATTGAAGGTACATTAAAAGGTTTTCTAACCTTCAGTGACATTGCACCTACTTTTCTCTTGATATATTATTTAAAAATCTATACATACAATAAAATCATAGCAAAGCCAAAGCTGTAAACAGAATGTTTCAAAAAGAAATTGCTACGAGGTAATATAATTATTAGAAATCTAAAAGTCACCCAAAGGGCAATGGAGAGGGCTATGCTTGGAGTTTCCCTGCGTGATCGAATCAGAAATGAAGAAATCCGCAGGAGAATCAAGGTAACCGACATAGCCCGAAGAATTGCCAAACTTAAGGGGCAGTGGGCTGAACACATTGCTCGCAGAACAGATGGCTGATGGGGCCGAAAGGTTCCGGAGTGGCGACCGCGTACCGAAATACGTAGCCTTGGAGGGCCTCCCACAGAGTGGACCGACGACCTTCTGAAAGCGGCAGGAACCCGTTGGATGAGAAGAAGCACAAAACCAGTCGTAGTGGAGGTGCTTGGGGGAGGCCTATGTCCAGCAGTGGACGTTTTTCGGCTAAAATGATAATGATGATGAATATAATTAATAAACAGTTTTTCTGTAATGTATGTTCCAACATCCCGCAAAAACTACCGCATAGTTTTTAGGAGGAGACTATCATCACTACATAGTATAAAACAAAGTCGCTTTCTCTGTCCCTATGTCCCTATGTCCCTTTGTATTCTTAAATCTTTGAAACTACGCAACGGATTTTGATGCGGTTTTTTTTAATAGATAGAGTGATTCAAGAGGAAGGTTTATATGTATAATAATAATAATGTTTCCGTGCGAAGCCGGGGCGGGTCGCTAGTAAGCCTATAAATAAACAATGAAACCTAAAAAACGTTTTAAACGTTTTTTGTTTTTGTTTTGCAACACAAACAAAAATATAATATCAGTATCTTTACTAATGGTTTATTTTCACAACTACTCACTGAATTTCAAATCTAGACGAAATAGCTTGAATTTTTTGTAGGCAAACAAAATAAAATTACCTACAAATAAAACCAATTTTTTCGGCATTGGGAGCTTTTTACTCCTCTCGAGGTCGGTAAACCCGGAACGTGTACGAAATAAAAATTAAACAATAAACGCGAAATAATCCCCAAAGGCAGTTATGTATTTCGAAATATATTAACAGTCGGAATAGGTATGAAAAAATATTCAAATAAGATAACAGTATATTTTCAGCTGAAAATTTGATTTGTCAAGGGGTTTATAATATTTACAAAGGAGCAATATTCTTCTTCTTAGCGATGGCAATTTAAATGGACTAGGCCTAGAATTCGGCTACGTGTTATAGGCGCCATTCTAGCGTCCATCAATTCCTGCCGGTCGATTCTGTAAAAACTTACCGTGAAAACTTAGGTGAAGTGAGTTTGTGTTTGCTAGGAATTGACACTACGAACAGCTCACTTTAAGCTCACTTTACCTAACTTTTCACGGTGAAATTTTTAGAGAATAGCATTACAGCAGTGCTATTCTGTAAAAATCTCACCGTGAAAACTTAGGTGAAGTGAACGTGGAGTGAGCTGTCAATAGTGTCAATCCCTAGCATCAGGTGGAATGACAGCTCACTTCACCTTAATTATCACGGTGATGTTTTTACAGAATAGCACCGCTGTAATGTGCAGCTAACAGGACACGATATAAGTGTCCCATTGTTTGCGGAACAGAACCTCATTTACTCTCCAAGGTGGAGTTGTCAATGAATCTCCACCTGAACAGATTTTCCTTGCTTCGGCCAACCTGGGTCCAGAGTCTGTTTAAAAACTTCCATGTTACCCAAGGCAACTCACGGATCAGCAAGAACAATATTGATGCAGAGTCAATATTGACGCATATTGACTTTGTCGAAATCTTATTTATTTATTCGTATAAAAATTCGAGAAATAAATATTCTTAAGGGGATCGTGACTTAATTTGAGCCACTCAAGAATACTTATTTCTTGACCTTAGGTTGCTTTTTGGTTGTCTTAATAGTTGAAAATTTTATTGGTCCTTCGATCCGCGCGGCACTTACTGACTTATAAATCAAAGATTCGACTTAAGGGGCTTACAGGACCTAAACACAAAAAGCGCAAGTTTTAGAAACAATAAAAGTATATGATCGCATACAGTAAACAAAATCAGAAAAATATATGATATTCTTCAGGATATATGCTAGGTAGATAGTGTATTAAAAATTTAAAATTTAATACAACTAATTTGATACGATAGAAAAATATCATGAAGATACCACTATAATCTTTCTTTTTACAATAAAAACCATACAATACCATACAATCATTCCAATTTTTTGTCAGATTATTCTACAAGCAACATACTAAAGATCTAGTGTTTTAATTTTTAAGAACAAATAATAGATTTTTTGTAAATAGATAATTGCTTCATATTTTGCAATAAATTACCAGCGTTGTGTCATCGCGCTTCTCTTTCTTTTCTATGCAGTCCGACAGTGACCGCGCTTTAGGTCATGTACCTAAGCCCCTTAAAATGAAGTTAATAAGTATACCCACCCACATTACTCTCTAGTCAATTCTCTTTTACTTAATAATAAGGATAGAAAAATACTTCCAGACCACACATTGAACAAACAAGGGCGCCCCTAAAATACTTAGGTTCTCCAAACTATTTGAATAAAAGATGTTCCGGAACGCCTAATTTTCAATTATGTATGTAGATACAACCTTATTAAGCAGCTTTGTTTGTCACCGTGATAAAATTAAAGGACAAAAGACCGTATTTATCGCAAAAAGTTTGCCTCAGTCATCATCAGCCTTGTCTTCTCCCGACTATGTTGGAGGCGGCTTCCATTCTAACCGGATTCAACTGAATACCAGTATTTTACATGCCCTTTGGTAAGACTGGTTGTCAGACTTTCGGGCTTCTGACTACCCGTAAGGACTAAGGACCAACGGCTTAACGTGCTTTCCGAGCCACGGAGGAGTCTCAGTATGTAAAGATGGTCATCCATCCACAGAACAACCGAGGCAAGTGTAGCGTAACCTGATCGATCAACTTGTGCGGCTGTTATTATTTAGACCCGGGCCCCTCAAAAACTTTTCTTCAGAGTGTAGTTTAAAAATAAAACATTTGAAAATGTTAAAATAACATTTATTTGCGGTATTTGCACACTTTTCACAATTTTATTCGAGAAATCGGCCGCGCATAAATGAAGTGAGAACATGCAATTTATCTCGACACATACACACGTATAAATATACTTATGAAACTTAACTGCTCAGCATAAAACGCCATGCTGTTAAATGTGATTTTATTTTTATTGCGTCAACAAAAACAAATCGTTTTATGTTCAGATTTAAATTTCAGCGTTCCGCCGAGGCCTGAGTATCCCAACTGTAATAAGGCGATGTTTTTATTACAGTGGGCCTTTCTAATAAGCGGACACTGGCTGTTTGTTCACAAACAATCATCCCATTTTATAATTTTACACCTATATCCGCTAGCAAACGTAACAAAATTACACGGAGCAAATAAGTTGAAAAAACAAGACCCATTTGTACGGTTTCTTGTACCTAGAGTCAGAAAATCTTTATACTGTTATTTCTGAAAACAGTATGTTGTGGTACACTAGACCAATAAAAAATAAAGAAGCACAGCAAAAAACGAACAATGATTTACTTTCTAAAACTCACAAAAAATTATCATTTGTATACTAACAATATTTTGTATTCCTTAAAATTTCTTCAAGAATTCTAATTGTTCAAATTAACCCAAGCGAATAATACGATCCCAATCTGTTTTCTTAACGTAAACTTTTCATAACAAAACGCTTCTTGTGTTTTCGAATAATTCAAAGCAAAGATTCGAGAAATTAGAAAACAGGTAATTAAATGCGACATAAACACCGAGCCGGGCATGTTTATATTATAACTGCATTATCCCATAAATATTCACGAGCGACAAACTTCCAGTAGGACCGGTGACGAATTCACCGACTTATCCACTGCATCAAGTTTTCCACATGAATATGTAGCCACATGAAGGCGCAGACTTAAATAAGGGTTCATATTATAACGAGCAATTACTCCAGATTTCCGTACAGTTGTACCACGTTGTACACTCCTTAGGAAAACTTCCTCAAAGACGTTGAAAAGATATACAGTGGGCAAATATATTGGACCGTCCGTGCACATCGTTTTTCTTTGTACTCTAGTGGGGACCGGATGCTAAGAAACTACACTTCGTAACTGACATGGTGAGTAAGTTATTTGAGGTGGATTGACTGCATGTTGCGAGAACAAAGGGGATCGAATATTACGCATTACTCCGTCCAATAACTAGGAGTATTAGCTTAGCGTTACATAGCAACAGCAACGTATGGCATCTCTTGTTATTAGATAATATAATGTTTTGATAGTTCCGAAACTATAATACAAATTATCGGTAACTAAGTTACATAATACACGTATCTGGTTATATAATATCCTCCACATAAAACCAGGTTTATTCTTAGATGAAGATTAGCTAGCGCGTAAGACGAAGTACCGCTTAAATAAAAATCAATATCGCAATCGGTTGCGAGTTTCTTCTCACAGTCCATTTGCTCTAAGAACGTAGTGCTTTCTCAAAGGGATCCCTCGGCCCTTATTTCGAGATCCTTTAGGACCACACTTGAAGAACGGCACGTCGCCTTTCGGGCCCCGCTTCCGCCCTCCGAGAAATGCCCGAGATAAGAGAGACGTTTTGGCGCCATTCATGTTTATGGCAGGGCAAATGGCCCTAGAATACTGCGTACTTATTATAAACAAGTACCTATACACAATATATATTTAAAAGCGCTTCGAGAGATATTGAAAATTCGTATTTGTTCAAAGCGAGTACCTACTTCTACCGAGGAGTACTCACCCACGTATTTTGTTCGAATAAGATTTTAAAGGGGTTGCATTCGAATGTAGGTTCTTTAATAACAATTTTTTATATGATTTAATTTTTTCCAATACCAAAATCAGCTTGATAAAAGACGTAAAAATATGTTTTATACATGATGCTCCAGCTCGACGCTCGTTGAAAAAGAAGAAACTTTTTCATCGCATAATTCGTAAATGTTAATAGAATTTGAGGTCGCAAAAACTAGCGATGTCTAGTCTACGCAGAATCCGTCGTTATTTCAAGTGTGAAGGGACGGGACGTGGCGGTATTACTTTATTTTACAGAATGTAGTCTTCGTAAAATTTTATGGAGACCGTTTTTGGAGGGGGAGGCTCGGAGCTGCGATCATTAACATTGTACCTATACGGGGTCTTGTGATACGCCGTACAGCTTTGCGCCCAAGCCGTTGATTCCAATTACTCGCTTTACTGTTAATATTGTTCTATTAGAAGCTATATCTTCTAATTTCGGTGCGTTCTGTAACGATATTAAAATCCTAGCCGACAAGCCTCGCTTTAGCTGTGACATGATGGTGAAATATTTGTTACACAAAAAAGTTTTGTTAAAAAATACCGAAAAGTATAACGAACCGTTATCAATCGGCATGATATTTTTGAATGTTACAACTATAGAAAAAATTGTCTAAACAAAACAATAGGAAACGAATACGCGTTCATTAAAAATGAGGGGAACAGTGCCAAAACGTTGTTAACCATCAACGCATCGTACGCGAGCACTAACTGAAATAAAAAAGCCACATTGAACGTGTCCGAAGCGTACAAAAAGTAGAAATTGTTATAGAGGTAGAGGTCCGTACTCCGTAGGCCAACACAGGCACAGTTTAGGCGTGTCCTCTGGGGCACTTGCCAAACAAACTTTTTGTTTTATCAAACTGGTAATTCTCATTTTTTGTTTTATTGCCCCAAAGCTCTGGAGATTTATAGCTAACCACTTTGCATTCATTTTGCATTCATTACAGATCTCTTGAATATTGGACGTTATTTTTTGCAACGAGATTGAGTGTAAATTACAGTACAATTATGTACAATGTTTATTCAGAGTGCGTTCGGAATATTGTTATAAATTAATCCGTGCATAACGCTGTTACGGCTCTTGCGTTACGGCTTTGTATTTCTTCCAATAATATTACACAAATTGCTCAAACGCGGGAAGACGGAGGAATTCTAAATATCGCTTATGCCATGTTCTGTAAAATCAAATACTTACCCAAAAAGTTTGAAGCATTTTAAGATCACGAAGTAGGCGTGCAATTTCATTAGGAAATACATTTTAACGTCGGCAGCCCGCAGAGAATGTGCTCACATGTTTTTGTTAAAACGCGAATAAATATTAACGGCTTGTTAAGAGTAGGTTTACTTAGTTCTAATTTGTTGGGACATTAAAATAGTTTAAATTTAAGTAAAACAAAGGAGTTAAGGTCACATACATGCCGTATTCTCTTGAGTTTGGCGGAAACCGCACATAGCTTACGTGAACCATTAATGAAGATTAATTGTTGACGACGACGCGCACTACACACCATAATATACACTACGTTAATGTGTGAATAGATAGCTATGCCACAGCTGAGAAAATTACATTAAATAGAAAATTATTTTCAACCATTAATCATAATCACACTGTTATACTCATAAAACATGGCGTACCATTACCTCCCTTTTCTGAAAGTGACCGCTAGACCATGGACATCGTACGTTATAGGTAGGTATATAAAAATGATTAATCATTAATATTTTATTTTTGCCAAAAGTAGAACATTGTCCCTATATGCGGGGTGGAAGGACCAAATCGTGTTAACATGTTCGCCACGCCCGGTACAATAGTGGTCTTTTTAGCTTCACGGAAACCTAACTGCGAATTGAAATTAAATAGTTTTGGAACCAAATCGAATGGTAAATGAAGTAGTTTATATTTGTCAATGTTGGAATTGTCTGACAACAAATATTGACATAACATAGGTTCAAGTACATCCATACTAATATTATAATTTCGAAAGTAACTCTGTCTGTCTGTGTTCTTTTCACGCCTAAAGTATTGTACAGATTTCGATAAAATTTGACAGAGAGATAGATTGCATCCCGGGGAAGGACATAGGATAGTTTTTATCGACATACCTCACGGGCGAAGCCGTGGGCGGAAGCTAGTTACACATAATATTATTGACAATTTAAATTGGACAACGAATTGCGATTACTGCCATTACAGGTTATTATGGTGGTGATTGTGATCTTTTGAGCAATTTTCACAGCTATTTGAAAAATGTGAACTAAAATTAAAGTATGTTCTCTGTAATATAATAAATTACTGGAATTTTTTTACGAATTTACTGGCAATAAATTTTTCTAATGCAGGCGGGAATAATCGTAAAAAAACAGATTACTAAACATCAATTAACTTCGCCCATTTCAGTAAACAAAACACATACAGCAGCAGCGGCAGTATAGTATACAGTAGTGCTATTCTATAAAAAGATCGCCGTGATAACTTAGGTGAAGTGAGTCTGTTTTTGCTAGGAATTGACACTATTGACAGCTCACTCCACGCTCACTTCACCTAAGTTTTCACGGTGAGATTTTTACAGAATAGCACCGCAGTAGTGCTATTCTGTAAATAGATCACCGTGATAACTTAGGTGAAGTGAGCTTAAATGACCTGTCATTCCACCTTATGCTAGAGATTGACACTATTCACAGGTCACTTTAAGCTCACTTCACCCAAGTTATCACGATGATCTTTTTACAGAATATAGCACCGCTGTATACTGAATGAAAAAGTTGTTCATACAATGTATGCAGCTTAATTCGAACAGAACATTTAACATAAAATGTATCTACTTCACTCGTCCAGGAAAAAAGCTACTGTCCCAATTAAACTATTCAAATTTTCGCATGTCGCCCAAACCTGGTCAATACAAAAAAAAAACACTGGCACTCCGGTAGTGCCGACAGAAGTGAAAACTTGAACAAAGTGACTGGTTTATTCTTCTCGTGAAAGGAATTTATTTTGATTTACAAATAAGCACACAGGATAGACTTCAGCAGTGCTATTCTCTAAAAGACAATTTCATGGCTGTAAGCTGCGACGAGCTCGTCGACGAGACAGCCTTGAGATCGACCGAGCGTACAGCGCTGATTCAAACCGTATTCACTAACGTGGTTGTGCTCGTCGTCGAACCCAAGGCTGTAACCTCCCGTCGCTGTTTCTCAGACGAACGTAGGGCTTGACACAAATTCTATAAATTATAATCGATCAATCTCGACTGAGAGTTTTATAGGTTTAAAATATATATTAAAGGTCTATCTTTAAGTATTATAAGGAATACAGTTAAACTATAACCAATATCATATTTAAAAGAGCTTATTTCATATTTCTTATTACATTTTAAGGCTGAATGACGATTCCTTTGCTCTATTCGTGCAACGCGACGCGACGATGAATTAAAAGTCAACATGACATAACAATAACAACCGATGACGCGACGCTAACAAAATCACTTGAATTTGTAGTTTTTAAACTTTTGGGTGCTTGATTCTTGTTCAAGCCTTGATTATTTGTATCAGCGAGTGCTTTTAACATAGGTAGTTATGTGACTAAGAGGATAAATACAACTACCTAATGAAATGTGAGTATTATGATTTTTTCACTGATAGTATATGGCTATTATTACTATTGTCTCATCCACGAGTATTGTATGATACACGAGATATTAATAAAATTTAAGTAAATTACATGATTAGCTATTGTTTTACTATAATATGTACGTATAACTTTATTGTTGTAACGTAACATTGTGTGTTTTAGCATGCCAAGAAGTGCTATACTTTCATTACATAATATGAAAACTGTATAGGTACTTGGAAATTATAATTTTCATATTTAATTTTGTAGAGTCCTAAGCAACCCCTAAGACGACCTACTGACCAATTACTGCCTGTAGAACAATCTACTAGAGGCATGCTCCAGACCGAACAGTCCACACCTTCAATACCAGTAAGTTAATTCTAATAAAATATAATAATGTAATGTTATATTTGCAGGGCGAACGGACATACAACCAGGCCCATCTTTGTATAGGGACAATGTGCCAATGGAAAACCAGCCTAATACAGAACAAAAGGTGAAGTTTTAAATAAAAGTCTTACAATAATATGTTTTAACTTTATAATGGATATTTAGATAACTTTTTTTTGTATTACAGTTTGAGGCTAGATCACCACTTGCAGTCTTGCAATGCGTCATCATAGGAGTAATGCCCCAATTGCATCTTCATGTAAGGTTAACTTAATTATAATTTGGTTAATTATTGGTTTAGTGTAAAAAGCACTACATAGTAGTGGTCTCACTTTTGATTCCCGGGTTGGGCCAATTTGTTGGGATTTTCTGTAGGTTTTTTCAACAGCAGCCCTTATTCAATCAAGATCAAGATATAGGCTACATCTAATAGAATCAAGATATAGACTACATCTAATATGTATACTACATTGTAATATCTATTCCTTTAGAGGGAGAGTGATGTGATGTTGATGATACTTACATATTTGTTTTACCTCTGTATAGTAATTTGTTGCATTTTTATGTTCATAGCATCTCGTAGGCATCGAACGGCACACCGCCGTCTGATCCAGCACTCACCACCTTCTCAAAGGCAATCCAAATGGCGAGCCTGACTGAATGTTTTGTCGCCATTAAAGAGAGGTGTTTGGAAAATGAGAGACTTCTTATTGACAACCAGCAGAGGATGTTCGACTTTTAAGGAAATAAGTGAGTCATGGTCAAGGCAGACCCAGGCACTGCAGGATTTATGAGCATCCATCAGTCGAGGAAGTTGAATCTCCGAAACATGGATCTACTACTATGTTTAGATAATTTTAAGTTTATTTAAGATGGATGTTAAGAAGTTTAAGTATAAGAACTGTTTTTTTGTAGTAAATGTCAATGTTTGTTAGCGGGCATGCTCTTTATGCCTGCAGGCTTTTATTTAGGTACTTATTTAATTTTGTTTTGCTTGGGTAGTTTTCATTGTATATACTAAATTATTTAATTAAATGTCCTGTTTCTTGTAATGTTAATTACTTTGCATACCTACTATTGTATAGAATCAAGTTTTTCTAACTGAATATCAAAAGTCATTTTGAATAAATGATTTTTGATTTGATTGATTGTTTTTAATAGTAAATAAAAAAGAAAATAATGCAGTTATCTGTTTAATTTCTCATACCCCTGTATACACTCTTACCCATTTAAAAATATAGTACAAATAGGGACTAAGGTATAAATAGGCACATATTATTATAGGCTATTGATATTATACTAATCATATACACCTTAAACACCACACTTTAAATACACACCTTAAATGTTATGACAATTGTTGATTATAATAATATTTTTATTAATAATTTAAATACCTATTTATTGTATCTAATCAATAATGGTGAGTATATTCTATCTAAACACGTTAACCACATCTGTAAAGGAACGCATAAATTGTAGATACAACATGCTCGCCATAATTGATTAACTAAATCTCGCCTACTTATCAGCCTACTCTCTAAGTCATCATGTGTTGGAGCCTGATGTGTCAGGATTCCAAGTAACCTAGATTCTTCATCTAAGTCACATTGGTCTCATCATCATAGGAGCTGGTAGCCCGGCTCTATTACATATGTCGTTTAAAACACAGGAAGCCATCACAATTTCTCCCACTTTTATAGGATCATAGTACAATACCCTATGTACTAATAAACATCTGAACCGTCCTTTCAGGATTCCAATAGTCCTCTACACTGTTTCTTGCACTGCTGTGCAAATTGTTGTAATGGCTCTGGAGTCTCAGTTTCTGAATTACTAAAGGGAGTCATTAAATAAGGCCTTTGAGGATATCCTGAGTCACCTGAAATCAATGAATGAAGCTAGAATTAAGTGCAATCTTGACTTGTGTTTAAGTTATCATTGTATTGTAAATAATAACTTCGTGGATTGCCCTAGAGGCAGAAGACTGAGATATGTATGTGTCTACATTCTTCCCAATGATTTTTTGGTAACTTCCATTAGCCAAAAATGATAGTGTGCATAATATCTGAAACATCAGGAATTCAATAGGCTTTTGTTGGTGTGTGGTGAGGTATACCCATCATATCTCAAGAAACCTAGATGTAAACAAACCTTTAGCCTCTTGGTTAAACCACTGGAAATATTAATTAAATCCTCAGAAAGCCTGTAAATATGGATAAAATCTGTATCACGGAATATTGTTTTAAACTTTCGTATTTGTTTCGCCTGTCGAGCTTTCTTCAAATTATCACTTTTCTTAGCTTCTTCTAATAAATGTAGCTTCAATTGTGTAGTAAAAGAATAGAAATATTTAAAAAATTAAGTACAGTTTATTATTTTTGTCAGTCTACGCCCGAATATTTAGAGCTTTTTGATTTGACAGTTAGAATTAGGAGTGGGCGATACAAATCGTATATAGATACAATATCTATATATCGGTACAATATCCAATACCTATATATCGGACAGTACTGTATCTATATTTCAGGTATCCGCGTACCTAGAACGAGACACTATAACGATATCGTATCACATGATCTATGATATTCGGTTCAAACTGATTCCGGTACAGTAGTAGTTATACGGTTGTAGGTACCGTATCCTTGCGATGCGCGCGGGCGGGAGTGATGTAGCTAGAGATGAACGAGCGAGAAAGCGCGTTAATCTAACGTCTAATACTAATTTTAAACATTATATACAGGAGCATAGAGTTTAATACCGAATACATTATTTTGTAAACACTTGTAAACAGGTAACCATCAATAAACGTCAAAGGGTTTTAAATCGTACCTATGGCATTCTCAACAAAAAAAGTGAGCCGTCACGGGACGCCTGGCAGATGTGAAACATTGCGCATGGCGACGCGTCGCCACACAGTACACAAGACTGTGACTGTATATATACTTACACCATCATAAAGCGTGGTGACGCGTCGCCACGGCATGCGTCGCCACGCCAGAAATTTGTTTTACGTGCGGCTATAGATGTTTCACATCAAAAATTGTTTTAAAATCACTTTACGTGACCCTTGACCTTGATTGCACTTTGCTGTTTTCGTCAGTCTTCAGTTATTAGCTTCACTCATGACTGATGAATAGATACTTGACCTATTTAAATAATTGATAAAAATATAAATCTAGAAAACCGAAACGGCTGTACTAGTTTCATGTCAGAGTGGCATATTATCAACAATACATTCACTGATTTCGAATATACAGTTACAAATAAAATACAATGATGTAATGAATCGAACAAAACCGAAACCTAAATATCACAGTACCAATTTCGATTCCGAGTTCCACACTGATTCAGCCAAATAGATATTGAAATATATAGATACGATATCCGATATTCTAAACCGATACATAGATACGATTTGATATAGTGTAAAAGCGATATTACCCATGCCTAGTTAGAATCGAGGCTGTGGGCGAGACGTCTGACGTTTTACGTCTTACGAATTTTCGATCAGGGTCACGTGACCTGACGCGAATTTAGAAGTTTTTACCCATTCCAAAAAAGTACATACACAGCGCCGCTAAAGAAGTTTTCACTTCAAAAAACCGAAAACCTGGGAGTTTCGTACAAAATAAAAACGGTTTAAAATATGAACAGTTGTAGAAAGAATTTGAAATAAACTGTTACGTCTCTAGTCTTGAAATGTGAGACATCGAACAAGATGGCGTAATACAATAAGATTTTAAAGATTTCGAACCGGTGAAATCGGAAATCTTGGAGGAATTTAGTACAGATATTGTTTTATTGTGCAGTGAAAATGGTTAGATTGTCAATATATTGTCAACAACCGTGATTACAAAATATTGTTGTGTATCTTGTGTCATTAGTGGAACAATTTTGTGACCCTTAAAGCTTTTCAACCATTAATCAGTCACTCACTACACACGCTGACAAACAGATATATAAACAGACAAGAAGAATAGAACAGAAAAATACG
The DNA here is from genome assembly GCA_927399505.1 of Luperina testacea. NCBI lineage: Eukaryota > Metazoa > Arthropoda > Insecta > Lepidoptera > Noctuidae > Luperina > Luperina testacea. The sequence continues at coordinate 14,159,706 of OV656756.1, forward strand.
TACGCACGGCTACACATCAAGGTATACATAACCAGTATAACCTGAATTCTGATTGTATGAAAAACCTAAACAATACGAGATCAGCTAAAACTGGAAATGTATAGCTTGATGTGTAACCATTATGTACAGACGCCAGCACATCAAGCTACTACAAACTGTCAAATTTCGTTAATATATTTTCAACCTTATTGGTAAAGCATAAGGTTCAAAGTTGATTGGGAAAATTTTACAGTTTCGGGTAGCTTGATGTGCTGGCGTCTTCTATACAAACATGATGCTTATTTCTAAAGAAATTCTTCCAGCATACCTGCGATAAGAAAGTAGATAAAAAAAGACATGAAGACACCATGTGTAAGAGTAGATGAGAAAATAAAATACACACTTAAACAATAATAAAATCAATTAACATATTTAAATAAAACAAATAATATGAGAATATATTTACATACTTCTAAAATAAATATTACTAAAAAAATTATGATGTAAGATGATGATGTTTTAACAACATTTTAAAGATACAAATTACAAGTTTTCAAAAATCCGTCATGAAATAGGTCCTTTTTTCTCTAACTGTACATACTTAAGTACCTACCATTGCCCAAAATGCATGTTAGTAAAGTTTAGGTATACTGTTTTATCAAAATTTTGAAGATACAAATTACATAAGATCTACAACAAAAGTTTTCAAAACGACAAAATTGAAATAAGTCCTTTTTCTTATAACTTTAACCATAGCCTAAAAACTGCGCAATAAGTCTTTCTTTTAAACCCAAGCGTTGCTAAGACAAATCTATATACAGACGCGACATTTGTCAGCATCGGTCTAAAACTGTACACGGAGGAAATCAAGTTCTAAGGCGTTTTCGGCTAGCCAAATTCAAATGTTATTTGATTCGCAAATGTCCTTTGTTTGTAAATTATGTCCTCTATGTAGAAATTAATGTCCCCGATGTAAACTAACATTATTACACATTGTTGATTTGGTCGGCTACATCCGTTTAAGGGTTGATTCCACTCATGATACTAAACAAGGCATGAATATATATATCTTAGGGAAATGTACCCCTTTCCTTTTTGTCACTGTAGACGCTACATGCGTTATAATAAAGATTTGTGTTAGAAACATTGGGAAGACACGTACATGCATAATTTGCATTTGGGATTTGTTTGCCAAATATGTACCTACCTAAAGAAATATGAGTTTATGGAAAAATAACTTTAAATACTACCTACACAATAAAGTTAAGTTTATGCAATAACTTCAAAAAAATATATAAATTTTTCAATAGTTAACTCTGAAAGCAACTTAATTTCCATTAGAATAAAGTTGATATTTGTTTAACTTGCAATAATATTAATTTAAAACAAGTTTGAACAGATCATACATACAGAAACTCAAGTCTTTTCCCGTGGAGGTAAGCAGAAACTATCTGCATCCTTATTACCCATTCGCGCTAAGTTTGCCGGTCCGTGGTAGGCGCGTCCCTTCCCCAACCGCCTACCGCACCGCTGAGTCGCCCACTCAGTACCGTAAGCAACGTCATCGCAAGCGCGTGTGAATAAGATTTCTCCATATTTGGTAGTTATTTTCACGGTACCCTTTGAGAGTGACGTCGTATCGTCAGCGGCAAACTTAACGTGAACGGGTTGACATTTCACGCGCTCTGTCTTGTACAGCGAGACGCCGAGGGATGTGCGAGAGAAAGCGCGTGAATTGTAGTTCGCGTTATCGCGACAATGTAGCCGTAACATGAGGTACACAGTTCTCTTGCTTCGTTTACGTTTATAAATCTGGTCATACACACACGGCGATTGCAAGTACAGACGCCAGCACATCAAGCTACCCGAAACTGTCAAATTTTCCCAATCAACTTTAGACCTTATGCTTTAGCGATAAAGTTGAATATCTATTAAAGAAATTTGACAGATTGTAGTAGCTTCATGTGCTGCCGTCTGTACTACGCACCTGACCTTTCTGAAGAACATCACCAATAGAGGCACTATTATTGCCTTCTAGAGCGTCATCGTTGAGATTTTCTGATATCATCATAGTATTCTTTATGCAAAATGATGATAAAACGAGGACCTGCGGGGTTATTTACATAACACACTTACAGTACCCGGCGATAAATATTGCACATCGACCTTTGGAAAGAGACAATCGGCTAATTTCGGCTTCGTAGAGCGTTATCTCTGTCGCACGAAATACAAACAGTCCTGTATCTATTAGGAGCTGCAAACAATTATGATTTGCTTCTTTTGGTAATTATTTTTATTCTTTGTATAAAATACAAAAAAAAGTAAAGGTCGATGTGCAATATTTATCGCCGGGTACTGTACAGTAAGTAGCAATGGCTTTTATTGGGACAATTCAACCACATTCATTGCGTTATTTACATATATCTATGGTTATTTACGTTGTTGAGTAGACAAATTTTTCGAAGATAATACGAGTATATGAAGCAATGGATTATCAATATCCTTCAAAATTATTCAGACTGTTGGCTTTGGATATTATTCACCAGTTTATATTGCTACTCTAAACGTTGCCTAGTCGTTCTTTTGTTATTTATTACAAAATTTGTCTCTATATTGGTTTATTGCCAACTAGCAGCGGCCCGCGGTTTCACCGGCGTAAGTTTCGATACCGTGGGAATTTCGGGATAAGAACTAACATATGTCCTTTCCCGGGACTCAAACTATCTCTATACCAAATTTCATTTAAATCGGTTCAGCGGTTTAAGCGTGAAGAGATAACAGACAGACAGACACACTTTCGCATTTATAATTTAAATAGTATCTATGGATTTATGTCAAACCTTAGCCAAAATAAGGTAAAAGGTAATGTAGGTCAATCTTTCCGCCAAAACGTATTTTCCTAAAAACGGGATAATGTACAACAAACTGCGAAACGGTTCAGTACAAAAGAGTTATCCGTGTCTCCATACACCGTTATTCTGCAAAGTCTCGTTCCCTTATCGCAAGGAAGTGTCGAGTAGTTCCCATTGTATCCTATAATAGTCGTAATCGACTGCTGAGCCCGCGGCTAACGACTCTTTGATTAGAACTAAGCATTAACACATTTCGCTCTTGGCGAGAATTGCCTGAGAAACGTTCTGATCGTATAGCTATGTGTTCTGAAACTCTAATCAACTTGTAAGGAGGAATGCGTTGATTTATAACTACGTAATCTTGTTAGGTTGTGAAGGTTTGGTAATATTTAAACGGAAATGTCTATCTATCTATTTGGAACATAATCGAAGTTTAGTCGAGAGACCATAATCACTATATCTCTAAGGATATCTGATTCATAAGAAAAGTTTTACATAATATTATGAGTGAAAACCACTCCATACTCCGGATTCAAGTGTGATGTAATGATGTGTGATTTGTGTGTAATGATGTGTTCACGTGAAAAGGGCGTGTCGTGACAGATTTCCTCTGTAGATTATACGTCGAAATTATAAAAGGTATTTATTTGACGTAGCACAATGAAATTTGCTTCATAATATATGGTTTTGTTTGCATTAAGGTTATTAAGCTAGCATTTTACGTCGTCTGTGTTGATAATATTAAGATTATTACATTTTTATCCTGCATGGTAGGTATGACTCTAAAACTGGGATGACCTCTCAAGCTCCGCCAATGAGACACAATTGATTTTCTATTGTATCGTGCTACATAGGGTACGCATGGAGTTTGACCGGTTGAGTTTCAATCAAAGTCATCTATTTGCCTTATTATGAAGGGTGGTTTATGACGTGCCAATTTTTAAGCGATTTATTTTGTTTAAAAAAAAAATGTTTTTATTTTTAATCTACTTAATTGATTATTTTATTATTTTAACTGACTGACAGCATCTTGTAATAACCGCTGTACTATTTAGGGTGATGATTTTACCAAAGTCAGATATCTTTTATACGTAGAATAAAACTGACGTTTGACAGTTCTAGTATGACAAAACTGTCAAAATATCAAAATTTATTCTTGGGATAAGACTTATTCTAGGTAAAAAAGTTTGTGATAACCTAATCGCAACTCTGTATAATGCTAAGGAAAGAAAAAGTATTTAAAATTGAGCCATCAAGCTTGCACCAATCATCAGTACAATGTGGGTATACCTACATTTAAGTACACCCCTACAATAGCCACTTTAGCGAATATTGCCTAGTATTCGCTAAAGGGGTTGTATAACCATGACCTGTTTGTATGTGGGTGTAAGCTTGTTTGTGTGAGGGGGTAAGTGTATGTGTGTGATCATTATTTATATCCTAAGGCTATCGTAAACTGGTAACTCTAATTTGAGATTGATAATATTCCAACCAGTACCTATTTTATCTCTGCATTTACTAAACTCGATTTGTTGTCCCTGGCAGACGCTTGATGCAATGTCAACAATACTACGGTAACTAGCAAGTAATCAGTTTCTCCTTCGAAGTTTGTTTAATAAATAACATATTTACCTAACAAAATAATTACTTGAATATTATATTGAACTTACTTCAATGTGATGTGTTCGTCTGTTTGTTTCAACTGCACTGCTGAGCAGAGGGCAATTCTCGTAATTTTCAAAGAAGGTTCAAAATTTTCATCTGTCTCAATCTGTCAAAAAGACCTATAATTTTGGCAAGTTTTTGACATTGATTGTCGCTGAGATGGGATTGCGACTAGATTTTGAATGTTTTTAACTACAGGAATTGGCCTTCAGATTTTTTTGTTTAGCAAATCTTCGTTGCGCGTGCAAAAGCCGCTAGGTATGTGTTATTTAGTTATTTTCGGTTCTTTATGCAGTTTTAATCGTTATTTCAATACACACATACTGAATAAACAGCTATGTGATAAGTGCAATATTTCTTTAAATATTGCACTTATCACATAGCTGTAAGTTAAGGAAAGTAGCTGTGTGATAATTCATATATCGAAAGTTCCGTATAAACACGATAAATGTTATAATTCATATAGCTCAAATAAGTTCACTAAAAACATAGCGACTTTTGCACGCGCAACGACGAAATATTGATTTTTGATAATTTCTTGTTATTTATATTTATTTCTATATTTAGGATCTCCAACAAAAAATATAATACATTACACATTAATAAACAGCAACATCAGGTGTTAAGTCTTTACTTATAGGAGACCACAGCACGCACAATAAAGATAACAACTAAGCTAACAAAGTTAAAATATTCATAATAGATAAATTTTCACGAAAACAAACTAAGTTGAATTTAAATTCGCAAGCTTAAGGATGAAACTATAAACACGAGTACCTAAGCCCCATCTGTCGCTTGAGCAATAATATTTAATCCACTTAAACGTCTCTCACAGACGAATCCCATCCCATTACGTCCCTTATTACGCTGCATCGAACAAACCGCACCTATAAACTATAACATTGTTGCAAATTCTAGCACCAAATCACTTCAACGTCTAGTGGGGCTTGTGGAAATCATTTATCTAAAAGCGTCTCCCTTCCGCCATCAAAACTAAATCAAGTAGGGCGAGGAACATAAACTCGACCGCCCTTGCAGTTAGATAAAATGTAAAGGGAAGTTTGATTCACTTGGCTCGTGTGACATCCCACGTAGAAGGCCCGTCCACCTCCCGAGGCCTCGTAACGACCTCTTTATACCCAGCTATCTCTATTTGACTACGATTCATATCTCCGGGTGGAGGACACTTAGTAGAACATTATTGGAAAACTCAAACCTAGCCTGGATTCGATACCTAATATCAAATCGCAGGAATCGAATTTTACTCAGTCCGCATTAGATACACGGAGGTTTTCCTCGGAGTTCAAATTCCTGGCAACTTCTCCTTCGTAATACGTTTTCGCGAGTTTTGAACAGTTAGGCACTTTTATCAGCACTTTGGGTGTGCAAAAAAGTTTGGAGTTACCATATTGCATTAATTACTATCTGTATTCCACAAATGAGTGCTACGTAATTGCCACTTATACTTCTGCTGAGAGGTATAATCATTTGTGACGATTCTTAATTACTTAATTCCCGATTAACTTCTTAATTACCGGCGGCGTCGGCATGCGAATGGAGCTCTGAAAAAAGTCGTTTGAGCACGTTTTAGCGGGCAAATATTGTCGGTGGCCTCGTCTTAGGAGGTTCATCTCGAGATAAGCGTGTCGGTGAGACGAGAAGGCCAGCATCTGTGCCGGTAATTAAGCGCATCTGCCTACGTTCAATTTTGGAACGCTGGATGAGTTGCCCTGCGCTCCTTCGGGTCCATTTGGGAGGGTAAGAGCAAATTGCTAAACTTTCAATCAAAGAGTTGTTATTCAAACCGCTTCCAGTTCCCCGATGGAATTATATTTTATTTCACAACGAAAACTCTTATTGGTAAGTACTTGTGGTACTTGTTTTCCGCTCTACTTAGCCGCAGTTGAACGTTTTTCCAAAGGAAACTGTGGGAATTTATTAGCAATTGTGTATTTAAAATAAATTTTCATTCTGACTTCGTATAAGCGGTTTTAAGATTATATTAGATGATCTCCTCATTTTGGTGTTGAATAAGAATTGTTGATAATTTCTGCAACTTGTACCTACTGATAAAATTAAAAAAATAATCTAAGACTGTATACTGAAAAAAATTGTTATACTTAGGTATGTCAAATGTAGAGGACATTTAAAATAACTATAACTATGTTTTTTTCTGTATTTTTAGGCCAGAATAATCCTCATGGACACAACAGAAACCGTGTCAAGATTTGAAATTAGTTAGATACCTACAAAACTTTTTGTTTCGCCGTCAGAAACAATGTAAGTTTGCCTTGAAATCTTCTGCCTTTGACGTTACCTAGATATCTAGAAAAATGTTACGCAAGGTCCTCCGTTTGAACGTCACGTTTTCTTTATATCCGACACCAAATCCAGGAACATGTAAACTACACGGATTGCTATAAATTTTTAATCGATAAAAGTATTTAGTCAGAGGGACAATTCCCATTTTTAAGACCGTTCGCGTTCTAATCGTCTCAGTCTTAATCTGTCAAAAATACAATTGATTTACATACATTTCTGACAATTCAAAAACATTGATTGTCGCTGAGATGAGATTGGGACTTCGATTTGAACGTTATTTAAGTACTTACGGGAATTAGCCTTAAAATGACTTAATTATCGGTCACAATGAGGTATCACATGCTTCTAGTTTTTTTTAACTGAATAGGCAGATATTTGGGTACGATGGATCCGTTCGTATTGCATTGACACATATTTTTGAAGCCGGTGTAGCATCCTATATTTTGGCGTCGCATCGCTTGTCTTAGTTGTAGTGTACCTTCGATGTCACATATTTGTGCTGTTACTTGTATAATAATAATAATCATTTATTTATAAGAAGAGAGATACATTTACAATGAACAGCTTAAAAATTAAAATAAAATAGCGCACAGTTGCTAATTTGCCTGAACTAGGTTGAACCTGTGCTTCAGGCCAGAAAGTGCATAAGTACGTCTTAATGTAATAAATTAACAATTAATATAACGTAAAAAATAAATTAAAACTTAGATAAATAAAGTAAAATAGCATGTTAGCAGTTCTATTTGCAGACAATAAGTAGGTCTTCTGTCTGTGCATAATCGATGGTTAATAAATATTTAAATATAATTTGTTTACAGCTATAGTAATTGAGTTTATAGATTGTACTTAGTTTTCTATTTGCGTTATTTTGTATATGCCTTCCACAAATGATCACATATATTTGCCGTCATATGAAATCAGATATTATTGCTGAGCTGTCCATAGTAATATATTAAAATTTATACCCGTGAATGTACTTTGAAATTACCTACTAATAATAACAATAATGACCCGCAGGGCAGCATGTGGCGAGCTGATGGGCAGTACCGACCCCGGGGACCCTATGTCCCGGGAGAAGTCTTGTTCCTCACCTCTGGCTTGCCTTTATTGGTCAGCTAGAGTGAACAATGACGGGGAACAGAACTCCCACCTCATTCTTGCTTTTGTTGGCTGGCTTGAGTGGAGATTCGCAAGAGCAAACGTGCTCGGAGAAAGGAAGTATTCCAATAAGATGCTGGTAGAGATCTTGACCGTACCTCCGGGATTGTCCTGATAGCCGTGGAATACCACTCCACTCCTCATTAGCACCTCAGGACATGTTGCCCTGTCACTACGACACTATATGCTAGCGACCGTTTTCGGGGGCCCATTATTGAGTGTGCAAGTCAGCCCCTGCCATTTTATCTATGTAATTTATATAAAACATTGGTCAGGCAGGGACTATAGACTTTCCATAGTCCTAAATAACCAGTTCACTTTAAACACCCAAACCCATAATCTATATATATTATATCTTTTTTTCCATATCCTGTAATAGTCCTACACCAACCGGGGGTTGTCCTTGGGTGCACTTGCATAGTGTGAACAGGAATAATCGTCGGTTGCTGCCTCATTTAATTAAAAACATCTAACGGGCCTCTGCGAGTTGGCTTCGGTCCCTTCCAAAGGTCCGGGACCCTAGGGTCCCGAGAAATATCAAATGAGGAAAATAATAATTAATTACCTATTATTTGTGATTCAAACCTTGAATCTTCGATTTACCTTATTAAAGAGACCGCGGCTCACTACTGAACTCAATACTATTTGGACAAATGGTCACAAAGTAAACCCGACCCAATTATTGGTCCCAAAGATTTTCCACCTCATCAAATAATATGACTACCTACCTGAGGCTGTTGTGTAGATATTTATCTCTTCCATTAAAATAGGTGACTTAATACACAATTTCCATTAAATATTCCTATCTTATGACACTGATGATTTTTTATTTGTATTTTTTTACCGTCTATATGTAGACGAAGTACGCGAAATACGCGCATTGACGTGGAGTTGCGAACACCAGCCCGTTTTACCTATATGTAGACGAAAGGCATTAAAAAAATGGTGAATGACGAAATTATGAAAAATTTACCTCCGTAAATAATGTATACTCCAATTTCCAAGAACCATCAATAATATATCATTGACGTGTAAAAGTGTTTGTACAAACCTATACTTACAGAAAAAAAATCATTTATCATATAACAATACTTGTCCATATAAAAATGGGGAATATTTTGTCCAACGGACTGATTTTTGGTGACAGCATCGCGATTTCGTCAATAAAGCGAGTTACAGGTGATATACCATGGTTTTTATATTTACTCTTTATTATAGTCTATTTCCTGAGATTACGAGTCAAGAGCATAAATACCTACACTTACGCATGATTCAAATTCTATGGTGTTACGAACATAGTATCATCGAAACCATACTATAATGAAATATGTATTTTGTCAAGGTTAAATTTTTATTTAGCGTCGGGGTCGGGTTGCCTCCTTCCCTCAAATATGGCGAGGGGGGTAATCGCTGATCTTTGCATTATGCTCGTGAACGGGTGCCGCTTGTGGTGACTGGTCGTCTTGCTGACCATGATTTTGTTGTTGTTATTAGTAATAACTTGTTTATTTATTTTACTTCGATGGTCCTAGTTTAACATTTGTGTCTTGTGACAGCTATGTGAACAGAATTCAGCATTGCATAAATATGTAAGCTGTCCCTTAATGCCACCTGGAGGCTTTTGTTTAGATTAGTTTTTTTTCCATTTTTAATCTTGATTTTTTTTTGCTTGAGTACTTATAGATTTTATTGTATTTGTTGGTATATTGGTGTGGCTAGCTAACATATGGCAAATAATTTAATTTAATGTTCTGTGTCCTGTTATGTTAATTACTTTGCATATGCGTATACAATCAAGTATTTTCTAACTGAACAGACAGCTGTGCTGCTGGGGAGTTTGTTGCGCCACTTCTTCTCCCCAGCGAATGCACTAGGAAGTGGTGAAGAGCAGGCGTTTTGGGGGACTGTCTTTTGTAATTTTGGCGTTCGAAAAGTGCTGATTCTCAGCCTAGTTTGAATAAATAACTTTTCATTTTGATTTTATTTCACGGTACGGAGCATTTGCTGTTAATATTGCTGACTCGCTAATACAATACCTCCTACATTCGTGCCGATCAGAGCATTAAATGGTCTTAATTATTATGTTTGTTCCGTAGGTGTCCATGCACACGAACGACATGCGTCGACGACGAGAAGCAATTGCAATCGTCGATACGCGTTGACAACGTGTCGCTCGTGTATTTTAGTACGGTGCTTAAATGGTTACTGCCGACACGCGTTGATGGCTGTCGCCGACACGTGTCGACGGCTGCAGTTGCCTCTGTCGTCGCTCGTGTGTATGCACACTAAAGATAAAACCTCTAAGCTTATAGCTTGTTATGTTTGTTCCAGTAGAAGCAAGTCGCAGTGCGCTTTCGGCTCGATGTGCGTCCGCCGCGCGAGGAGGGAGCATGCTGGTGCACCTCGTAATACTTAGCACCGCCTTCGCGGCAGCCAACACCGGGAAACACGGTATGTATAGTAACTAGTTCTTCTTTGTTTTTATGGATGGCAAAAAAAGTCGGCCTTCCTGAAGGCCAATTCCCCTAATTTAAAATGTTCAATATCTTGTCGCAATCGCATCTCAGCGACTATCAATGTCCAAAATTTTAGGGAAACTAGAAATATTTTTGACAGATTGGCAGTGGCTGGTCATAGCTCTAACCTAATCTAACCTATTTGGTCTCGCTTAGTTACTGCGATCAACTTTGAAAAAGGCCAGAAAGTAAAAAAAAACACATTTATTTTAAAAAGGGAACATCATTAGAAGCACGAAAGCTTTTTAAAAAAGCGACTTCTAATTGGTGCCTACTGAAAATAGGTAAATCATTATAAACGATAACTACAAGACCGGCCATGGAAACGATGGTGGATTGATTTCAATTTCTAAAGTAATCTTTGTGTTAAAGAATCAGAACAGTCCAGTCAGAGATAGTTTGCATAGTAACACAACGCGAGGTGTGAAAAGTATAAAGAGAACTTTATCCAGCAGAGCGAAATTATACGGTGTAAAACTTTACTATAGTCTGTTCCAAAAGTATCTGACGAGAGTGAAAACAAACCCTGTGCAAATTCTTACGCAATCACTCCCAAAAAGGAATTAGAAACAACTCCATCTGTATTTAGATGGTGAAATCATCTAAGTACAGATACTAGGTATTACTTAATACTGCAAGACTTTTTCCAACAATTAATGTTTGAATAACATAATTAAATTAAAGTTGAAACATCATCGACCAAAACACATCTTTAACGTAACTTAAAATAGGAATTTCGAGTTTTTATATTCAAATAACCATGATTTCGTTCATCACAACAAATTGGCATCCACAGAGTACGAAGTATGAAATGCCATCATGATTCCAGTGCGAAAAAAATATGGCGCTATCGGTCATGTACCTATAGCTCTGTCTCTCTCTTAAACTAGAATTATGATGGCATTAAACCGTCATAAGGTACTTTTTTATCCATTTGTTAATATTTTCTTATGTTTATACTTTTGGAACAGACCAAATTTGACTGTCTTTAAGATAGATAAAATGATATAGACTAACATAAATCTGTTGGTGTAAAAAAACTATTATACAGATATGTACGTGAAAATATTGCCCTCCAAAAAAGATCGTAGCGGAAATATTCGCTTCCTTGAAGGAGATTTCCTCGAAAAAATAAACAAATGTATTGACGCGACCCTCGGCAGAGATTCATCTTCTACATGTGCATTATGTAGTCGACCCCCTCGACTTAATCTGCGTGAATGTTATAATATTATACACCCTACAACAATTTGAGGGGTGAATCACAGGGGGAAATACAAATTTAAAACTTTTTCACACTTGCAGCCCCACACAGATTTATGCCGTAGCTGCATAGATGTATAATAACAAATATACATTTCAGCTAAAGTATACATTTTGGTTGGAATAATACCATAAAATAAACATATCACCCTCCAGTAGTACGCATAATTCGGTTTTAAGGCACATCTCTTGAGTGTGGTGGCGTACGTACCTATATCTATTTTCAAACAAATTTTAAAATTGAAGAATTACGCGCATACTGGGTGTGTAGAACTTGACTTAAAAATCTTATTTAATATATCTGTCTACGAAAAAAATATACTTAAAGCAGATTTTTCCAACGCCAAATAATTTTATCCGAGGAATAATTTTGAATTTTTGACAGTTCTTCCATACAAAATGTCAGACGTCAATTTTATTCTTCGAATAAAAATTATCTGTCGATTGAAAAATCAGTCCTTAGGTACCTTCTCGAAAATTATTCTTAGGTACATTATTAAAGACCAGAAGGGCAATTCCCGTATTTTCAAGAACGTTCACATTCTTATCTCAAACTGTCAAAAAATCCCTGAAGGTAGATTACGTACATTTTTGACAAGTTTCTGACAATGATTGACGTGGAGATAACAATAATTGCAACTACACTACATTTTGAACATTTTAATTACGAGAATTGGCCTTCTAAAAACCAACCCGAAATAGTCTTGATAATGTCTATTTTGTACACAAAAATGTCCTTCAAATTATTGTATCTCTTACACTACCTACCAAAGTCACGCTACCTGCTGAAGTCACACATTCCTCGCCTCACAATTTAGCGTCGTGACTGCCATAGTCAACGGCTATTGTTGAACGTAGGCCTCCATAAAGTGCTCGACGAACAGTCCCTACTCTCATTAAGGCACGGGGAAAATTTGACATAATTAAAACGGGGTCAACGCCTGCATTACAAATCCTTTGCCCCTTTTCTTGTATAATGTGTGATTAAACAGGGTATAAAAATTGTGACTGCGAAAATTTAATTGAGAAATAAGGAGGCTGGTGTGGAACGAAGACTTTGGGGAATTTTTTTTTTTTAAGGATACTAAGTATTAATTAATAATAATTTGTAGCTGTTACACGAATGCATGGATAGAATAAGAAATGAGTACCTAGGTACCTAAGAGGAATTTTGAAAGTGGGACCGGTAACTGAAAAGTTGTGTGGAAATCAGCATGTGTTAGAGCGGTTTCGCACTACATCCGATCCGAATCCGAATTAAAGAACCGACTTTTCCGAATTGGGAATGTTTTAAATTCGGAAGGATAGAGTCCGGATCTAGTGCGCAACCCCTCATACAAATAGGACTATGGGCATTTCTCGGATTCGGATCGGATGTAGTGCGAAACCGCTCTTACGGAGAAATAAGGAAAATGTCATAAGGAGAGTTTTAAGTATGAATGTCGACAGCTATAAGAGTAGGGGAAGACCAAAGAAACGATGGATGGAATGTGTGAATGATGATATGGTTAGAAAGAGGGCGACTATCGTGATGACGACTAATGGAGAAGTATGGAAGAAAGAGACATGTTACGCCGACCCCAAATAAATTGGTATAAGGGCAAGAGAATGATGATATTATAATTTGTAGGTACAGTACCCGGCGATAAATATTGCACATCGACCTTTGGAAAGAGACAATCGGCTAATTTCGGCTTCGTAGAGCGTTATCTCTGTCGCACGAAATACAAACAGTCCGGTATCTATTAGGAGCTGTTAAAACAATTATGATTTGCTTCTTTTGATAATAAATTATTTTTATTCTTTGTATAAAATACAAAAAAGGTAAAGGTCGATGTGCAATATTTATCGCCGGGTACTGTAGGTTAGTTGGGCCGTTCTTCAAGGTTAAGCGTCGCTTGCCGAGGTCGTTCCGTGGATGGGTGACTCCATCCATTACATACCGAGTCCCCTCGTTACGCAGTTGGTCTGTCATTCGTAGATTTTTCAAATGGGGGTAGGCAGAAACTATAGAACGCCACCTACTACGATAATTGCACACTCCTTTTCCTTTGTTTACGTTCATACATCTAAATGGTCATACACGCACGCCGGTTGCTAGTACGATGCACTTGATCTTACTGAAGAACATCACCAATAAGGTCACAAAAAAATCTACCTTTTTTTCAGCTTCGGAAATCATCAAATGACCCCTCCCGCTCTGGGTGGAGCGAAGTGTCAGACTCTTACTGACTAAAACCCACCCGTGTTTCTTCCTTAGCCCTTTATGTTCCGGGCCAACGGTAACCCTTCAATTCCACAATCCCGCTGAACAAAAAAAAATCTAACTTGTGCGGCGATTATGTAAGCGTCCTCAAAAGCGGCCTATTAACCTATTACACAACGCTGCCCAATCTACGAAAGCAGTATGATAAGGTAAAATACGTATTATTTTGTAAACAGGAACAACACAGCAATGTTCATTGAAAACGTGTTCCTTTATCGCGATCGGAATTCGGGTCACCCCGCGAAGGCTGCATAGAAGTTTTACAGTTTTGTTGTATCAGTTATGAAAGCGAAACGTTTCCGGTACGCCTTAACTTTTACTAACTATTACGTAACTTTTGCAGTGTTCTGTAAGCGAAAGAAATAAACATGGCTACCTCTTTTTAGTTATACGTGGTGAACAGATATTTATGTTTGAATGGTTAACAAAAAAAAAACGTCGGTTCATTAAAAATGTTTAATGAAACTAATAAGTAACGAAACTGCCGAACCGTTTCTAATGGTCTTAGGTAAAGTAATCACTTTTACCAGTGAATGCGCGATGCTGGAATATCCTCTAAATTAATGCAAAATAAATCTAGGCACACACAAGTAATATGGCAAGTAGGAATTTGAAAGGAAACAAGTTAGGTACCTCGCGCCGTCGATATTCTTGATCCCTGGATTTTCGGGGCGCCCCTTGTCTTCCACTGAATGCTCACAAATTGACACCAAAATGAAGATTGCTATGTACATAGGATTATTTGGTTTATTACTGATTTAAATATATATTTAAATCAGATGCAATTAGAACGGTGATTTGACACGAAGTCATCCGTAACGACGGCCATCATAGTTGTCCGCGCGCGCTCATTACGAATGGACGCTAACGAGGTCTCAGTAGCGGGGGCATTGACCCCTGCGCTCGCGCCGGAACGAAAAAATGAACGTGATATTGTGAAATGTAGTCAATGTAACATTGTAATTAGTGAAGTTTTGTCCTTTATACAAAACAAAATTGATATTATGGACAATCAGAGTCTTATACAAATATGCAAAAGTGGATTTTCGGAGGAAGACGTAACTTGTGCAAAAAAACTATTACATCAAGCCATTCCAAACAGCAAGCGTTTAGTCAACAGGAAAAGCAAAGGCAAATCTGAAAAGGAGTTGGCTGATATTATAGACCTTTTCAAACAAACAGACCCAGAACTCGTACCGGTATTTGTTGCTCGTGATTTGCAGAAGCTACCTCCACTTACCTTCGATCACGTAGATGTAACAAATTTATTAAAAAATATCCTAATACTACAATCGGAGGTTAAGAGCATTAAAGATAGCTACGCAACTGTGAGTCTTGTGGAAGAAATGTGTAATAGAAAAAGTGAATCGCAACATGTAGAACACTTGTCTTTTGAAAATTCGGAGACAAATGTTAACAGACGAAGAGGTGCTTTTATGTTAGATGAGAGCACCTACTTAGATTTATGTGATGACAAATGTAATAAATCTCACAATGAATTGCATACTTCGAACACAATAACAAATGTGGGTATAACAACGCAGCGAACTCAATCAGCTGTTGGCATCGGCAAGCAAGGTGCGTCATCGCAGCGGTCACCGCGCGCGCGATCAGGTGTACCCCTCTCTCGCCCGCACGCATTGGCGAGTGCGCAGTGCGTGGAGGCCATGACGGCAGCGGTTCCAACAATCCGTAATGAAGTGAATGAGGCCTGCGTCCGCGTACAAGTACAGGGCCGGGCGAAACATGATACAGATGCTGATTTGGAAAATAGTACTGATTTATATTTGGATGCGCCGGAGGTAGATAAGTCCTGGGCAAATATTGTGGAGGATGGTGAATGGAAAAAGGTAGAATACCGGAAAAACAACAAATCTGCGTATCGATTTATTGGTAATCAAGGGAAGGGTGCAATTATTCCCGACAATAAGTTTAAGGCGGCTGACATAAAAATCCCTTTTTATATTTACAATGTGGATATGGCAGCCACCACCAAGGACATAGCGGATTATGTACTAACTAAGACGCAAGTAATGATTTTACCTGAGAAAATTAATATGAAGAAACGCAAAGGATATGAGGCCTACAAGTTCTTAATACCTAAAACAAAACTATCAGTATTTATGGATGAAAATCTATGGCCGGAAGGCGTGTCTTTCCGGCAATTTATTGTATTTAAAAAAACCGTTAATGGATAACCCGGTTAAGTTAATAAGTTTTAACTGTAAATGTGTAAAGACATCAGCTGATTGTATCAGACGACTGTGCGCCACTGCAGACGTTATTGCACTGCAGGAGACATGGCTGTTGCCGCATGATCTGGCATTTTTGGGAAATATACACAATGACTTTGCGTTCACCGGAAACTCTGCAGTGGATACGGCAGCAGGTGTACTTCGTGGTCGACCATATGGAGGTGTGGCACTTCTGTGGCGAAAGAGTTTATTCTCAAATGTCAGTGTCATTCAGTGCAGTAGTGTTCGTATCGTGGCAGTAAAAGTGAGATTGTGCGACAGAGATATGCTAGTGTTTTCGGTGTATATGCCTAAACTCCAGCGAAAATCTTACGGAGTTCACCGACTGTTTAAGTGAAATTGCGGCTATAATCGACACTAATAATATAGAAACAGTTTTTATGTTAGGAGACTTTAATGCGCATACTGATGAGTTGTTCCATAGTGAGTTACTTAAGATCTGTGAGGAACAGCAGTGGTCATGTGCTGATATTGAGTGTGTTAGATTGTTCACATTTATAGGAAAGTAACTGTTGTTAAAACAATAATCACCTGTAAAACATAAACTGGTAAACAGAATGCATAAATAACAATGACAATGTCAGCTGTCGCAAGACAGGTGACGTTGACATAAGGGAACTGTCCATCTCTTATTTATTCATTCTACCCTCACCGTAAATTAATATTTTGTGAAACAAGTTTCGATTTAAAATAAATGTAATTATCACTTCCTAGATTTATATTTCAAAGACAGAATAATTATCTTAATAGTTAAAAGAAGTAGTCTTATAAGGCAGAATAAGAAACATTATGAATTAAAAGACTAGAGTCCAAACCAATGTTTTGATTTGCAGTTTGTGTAATCAAAACTAATGTTTATTTTTGTTAATGTTTTAAATTGATAACGTAATGACTAATGGTATGATACTTTAATATTTCTTAGATTTTACATTGCAATTTCGATGTACCAAATTGTAACTAAACGATTTTAAACCAAAAAGCTGTAATGGCGAGCTGCAATTGGTAGATACTAAAAACTTGTTAGATATTACTTAGAGATTATAAATATTCAATGACTATATTGCTAAACTATCCCATTAAGTTTTAAAATAGTTATATCATATAAGTTTTGTTTATTAATAGCTATTATAATAGATATATTAGCCAAAACTTGAGACGCTCCGTGATTGGTTAAAAAAGGTGGGAACCTTTGGGATGTCAAAGACTATAAAAAGGCATGTAACCAACAGATCGGGGGATTCTTTGTGCTAGCTGTTGAACGGAAAGACCCTCTGGTGTCTGCCGTAATTATTAAGCTGCCAAAGAGATCCTCGCCACAAGGAGATAGTACACTGACGTGGAAACTCTGACTGGCAAAACCAAAAGTGAGCTAGTACGCCGTACCGCGGAAGCTCCGGCCCAAATTATCCTGGACTGGCTGTGCTAACTGTCCGACGCGCAACGGTTCAGATCCTAACCCCAGGGTCTTATGTTCGTCATATTAAGTTGCCTGAAGTTTCCCACGGATATCACACCTAAAAACGCTACGTGACTTGTGAAGCACAAGTTCTGCACAAATTCTGTAAAGATGAGTATTTACTTTTTCTAAAAATATGTTTATTCTTAGCCATTCTATGTAACTTCTGTGTAAGATGTAGCTAAAGGGTATTACTCTTGTTATTAGGTATTGACCTAATATCTAAGTATAAGATTTGTATTCTGTCCCGTCTAAATGTGTACCAAACTATGTAACTCATGTGATTTTGTTGTTTATACAAATATAATAATATACCTAGTTAAAATGCTATCAGGTTTTATTTGCTTTCTTACAAAATGTACCCTGTTACTAGTTTCCGTTAGGTTAGCTAGAAATGGGTTCAATTCCCATTTCTAGTATTGATTTACTATGAATTAGTGAGATTCAATTTATTATAAAGTTCCATTTTCCTTTATCAGAAGTGGGATCGCCCAAGAAAAAAAAAAAAAAAAAAAATTTAAATCTAATTGTTTGTGTTTACGTTATAGATACCCAATTTTAAAATGGACCAAGATCTGCTGAAGGGTCTACTTGGCGCTATTCGTGATGCTGTGTCCACGAAGTATCGGCACGATGACGTCGCGCTTCCGTTGTTTGATCCTGACAAGTCTCAAAATGGAGCAGAGTCATGGTGCAAGAGTATCGAGGCTATCAGCAAGGAATTTGACTGGAGTAGTATCCAGGCGGCAGCAAAAGCTGGTAAGGCCTTAAGAGGCTCTGCATTAAGTTGGTTCGAGTCATGGGAGCCGGAAAATGGTCGTAGTTGGATAAATTTCAAGACTGATATCACTGCTTTGTACCCGGAAAGAAAGAACCTTTCTGAAAAGTTAACAAAAGCTGTTCTTTATACGTCTGACTCGGCTGATAGTTATTGTGAATACGCTAGAGAAAAACTTAGGTTATTGAATAACACTAAAATAAGTTTTACGACTACACAATTAATCGAGCTTGTTTGCGGCGGTATTAGCGATTTCAATATTAAAACTGCATTGTTGAATAGTAATGCAACTTCTACCTCTGAATTAATTATTTCTCTATCATCTTGGACTAAAAATCGTAAAAGACCCGTTGATAGGTCGTCTTCAAGTAGTGACAATATATCGGGTTCAAATGAAACTAAACGTATTAAGTCTGATGAAGTAATTGATAAAACTAATTTTAATAACAAAGAGAAACGTTGCCATATTTGTAACAAGTTAGGACATTTAAAAGATAATTGTTTTTTTAATAAACCTAAGACTACCAATGATAAAGACTCTGAGGTATGTTCCTATTGTAAAAAAAAGGGTCATGTAATAGATAATTGTTGGCACAAACAATACATAGACAAAAAAAATGCTAACGTAAATACTAGTTAGTCCGAAAATACATACCTACCAGAGTTCGCGTCGCGTACTGCTTGTATAACAAAATTAACAAAAAATGATCAAAAATGGGAATGGGGACCTGACCAGAAACGTCACGTCAGTACGTAATAAACCATCTCGCTTCCAAACCTTTGCTAACAATATTTGACCCTACATTAGAAACTGAATCACATACTGATGCCAGCGCGATTGGTTACGGTGCTATTTTGATACCAAAAAGTCAATAATACGACTAGAGTTGTTGCTTATTTTAGCCGTAGAACTACACCTGCTGAATCAAATTAACATTCTTACGAACTAGAAACTCTAGCCATTTATAATGCCTTAAAACATTGTTCGCGATACATTGAGTAAGTTCGGAACTCCGTCCTTAGTTGTAACAGATCGAGGCACTAATTTTAACACTAACCAAATTAGGTCTTTGTTTAATGAATGGCAAGTTACTCATCATATGATAGCTACAGGTACCCCTAGAAGTAACGGTCAAGTAGAAAGATATGTCATGACTATAATAAATATGCTTACTACGGAATGTCGCAATAAGTCAGACTGGCCGAAAGGTCTATAGAAAGTCCAACAATCTGTCAATTCCACTATACAAAAATCAACTGGTTTTGCCGTTTTGCTCCTTTGAGATTACTGATAGGTCGTGATGCAAACATACCATGTGTACAGGCTCGATTAAATGACGTTACTGATCGTAATTTGGCTATGCAGAAACTTGATCTAGTTGCTGAAACTTTCAAGAAACGTTTTGATTCGCCTAGGCGTGATACTATAGCTTATAATATTGGAGACATAGTATACGTTAACCAAGATCATAGACGCCATGATAAACTAAGTGCCAAATTTAAAGGGCCCTATGAGATTGTTGACATCCTTGAAAATTATAGATTTGCCTTAAAAGGAAAAGCAACTTTACGAGATATAACCATTGCGAAAGAAAAGCTAAGAAAATGGACAGGCGAGTGGGTTGATCAGAACGTTTCCGTTGAAAGTAATTTAGAACAAACAATTAATTTTTCCTCTTTTTTCTCTTCATTATAACTTGTATCGTATTGTTTTGTTTTAATGATTGATTTGATTGGCCAAAACATTTTTTTTTACAACCGTGTTAGATTAGTAAATTTTAAATAATAGTTAAAATATCTCATTTAACGTAAAAAAAAAAAAAAAAATTGTTTTGGCTCACTACTTGATTTAAGTACTCAGTTATGGGGTAAACTCTTGTTTGTAAATTGCAAGTATTCACATAGATGAAACTTGGTAATAAGTATTCACATAGATTCTGGTGCTCACATATGGATGAGGCTGAGAATAAAACACTGTTCACAAAGATGAAACTTATTATATTGTTAGATTTAAGTACATAAAAGAATTGGATGTAAGTGTTCACATAGAGGAAACTGCATCAATTCTGCAAGATTCTGGTGCTCACATATGGATGAGGCTGAGAATAAAACACTGTTCACAAAGATGAAACTTATTATATTGCTAGATTTAAGTACATAAAAGAATTGGATGTAAGTGTTCACATAGAGGAAACTGCATCAATTCTGCAAGATTCTGGTGCTCACATATGGATGAGGCTGAGAATAAAACACTGTTCACAAAGATGAAACTTATTATATTGTTAGATTTAAGTAGGTACATAAAAGAATTGGATGTAAGTGTTCACATAGAGGAAACTGCATCAATTATGCAAGATTCTGGTGCTCACATATGGATGAGGCTGAGAATAAAACACTGTTCACACAGATGAAACTTATTATATTGTTAGATTTAATTACATAAAAACTAAGTTTTAAGACTGTTTTAAACTAAGTTTTAAGTACTTTGAGAGCAAAGTACCAGTCAGTATGGCCGTGTTAGATTGTTCACATTTATAGGAAAGTAACTGTTGTTAAAACAATAATCACCTGTAAAACATAAACTGGTAAACAGAATGCATAAATAACAATGACAATGTCAGCTGTCGCAAGACAGGTGACGTTGACATAAGGGAACTGTCCATCTCTTATTTATTCATTCTACCCTCACCGTAAATTAATATTTTGTGAAACAAGTTTCGATTTAAAATAAATGTAATTATCACTTCCTAGATTTATATTTCAAAGACAGAATAATTATCTTAATAGTTAAAAGAAGTAGTCTTATAAGGCAGAATAAGAAACATTATGAATTAAAAGACTAGAGTCCAAACCAATGTTTTGATTTGCAGTTTGTGTAATCAAAACTAATGTTTATTTTTGTTAATGTTTTAAATTGATAACGTAATGACTAATGGTATGATACTTTAATATTTCTTAGATTTTACATTGCAATTTCGATGTACCAAATTGTAACTAAACGATTTTAAACCAAAAAGCTGTAATGGCGAGCTGCAATTGGTAGATACTAAAAACTTGTTAGATATTACTTAGAGATTATAAATATTCAATGACTATATTGCTAAACTATCCCATTAAGTTTTAAAATAGTTATATCATATAAGTTTTGTTTATTAATAGCTATTATAATAGATATATTAGCCAAAACTTGAGACGCTCCGTGATTGGTTAAAAAAGGTGGGAACCTTTGGGATGTCAAAGACTATAAAAAGGCATGTAACCAACAGATCGGGGGATTCTTTGTGCTAGCTGTTGAACGGAAAGACCCTCTGGTGTCTGCCGTAATTATTAAGCTGCCAAAGAGATCCTCGCCACAAGGAGATAGTACACTGACGTGGAAACTCTGACTGGCAAAACCAAAAGTGAGCTAGTACGCCGTACCGCGGAAGCTCCGGCCCAAATTATCCTGGACTGGCTGTGCTAACTGTCCGACGCGCAACGGTTCAGATCCTAACCCCAGGGTCTTATGTTCGTCATATTAAGTTGCCTGAAGTTTCCCACGGATATCACACCTAAAAACGCTACGTGACTTGTGAAGCACAAGTTCTGCACAAATTCTGTAAAGATGAGTATTTACTTTTTCTAAAAATATGTTTATTCTTAGCCATTCTATGTAACTTCTGTGTAAGATGTAGCTAAAGGGTATTACTCTTGTTATTAGGTATTGACCTAATATCTAAGTATAAGATTTGTATTCTGTCCCGTCTAAATGTGTACCAAACTATGTAACTCATGTGATTTTGTTGTTTATACAAATATAATAATATACCTAGTTAAAATGCTATCAGGTTTTATTTGCTTTCTTACAAAATGTACCCTGTTACTAGTTTCCGTTAGGTTTGCTAGAAATGGGTTCAATTCCCATTTCTAGTATTGATTTACTATGAATTAGTGAGATTCAATTTATTATAAAGTTCCATTTTCCTTTAAGTGCCTGCCGCGTGACTCATTCACTTTCGTGAGCGACGCGCACGGGTGTACGCGCTGGCTTGACCACTGTGTTACGACTAGGGCCGCGCGTCAGACACTCATTAATGTTAAGGTATTGTATGATATATATTGGTCGGATCACATGCCTATAGAGGTGGAATGTAATCTGAAATTAATTATACCTAGTATAGTATTACCTATACCTCAAAGTAATAACATTGTTTGGGGGATACGCGATTCTAGTCAGGTAAGTGTTTATGAAGAAATGTGTAATGCAGGTTTGCGAGAAATAGATTTCCCACATGAGTTTAGTCGCTGTGCAGACTCTCATTGTAAGATTGCTAACCACCATATTATTCTGGATGACTTGTATAATAACATAATATGTATTCTCCAAAAGTCAGCTGAGTGTAGTGCGGAGGCGAATAAACCTCGAACGTATAAACCTGTACCTGGGTGGAATAAACATGTAAAAATAGCTTACGAGGAGGCTCGACTGGCTTTTCTATGTTGGCAACAGTGTGGTAAGCCGTATATAGGTATTGAATATGATAACATGCGTAATACGCGGAGAATTTTCAAGTCTAAATTATTGTGGTGTCGTAAAAATGAAAAACAAATAAAACTGGATTTAATTACGGAGAATCATAAATCTAAGGATTTTGGAAGTTTTTGGAAAAACACGAACAAGCTTAACCCTAGGTCGAGCCTCCCCGTAAGTGTTGCTGGTGAACATAACCCCACTCAGATTGCCAATTATGTTTGTAGACAAATTTAAAGTCAAGCCCTTGGCTGGTCCAGCAGTGGGTCATGGGACACAGACGTTGTTTGACGCTGAGGTGAGCATGAAGCTGGGGGTGAATTTCTCTACTAAACATGTTGTGAAAGTGATTAAAAATATGGTTAGAGGTAAGTCCCCTGGACATGATCACCTCAGTGTCGAGCACCTTAGGTATGCAGGTGTACACTTGCCGAGAGTTTTGTCAATGTTCTTTAGGCTGTGTATAAATCACTCGTATCTACCTAGTGGGCTAATGAGAACCATTGTCGTACCTGTCATAAAAAATAAAACTGGTGACGCTGCAGATCCCACCAATTACAGACCAATATCCCTTGCTACGATCATAGCTAAGGTGCTGGACAGTCTGCTGGATACATACATGGCCCCTAGGATTAGTCTGCACGATGCGCAGTTTGGTTTCAGGCCCGGGCTATCGACAGAAAGTGCCATTATGTGTCTAAAGCGGACTGTCCGGTACTATACGGATAGGAAAACGCCGGTTTATGCGTGCTTCTTAGATTTGTCCAGGGCATTTGATCTTGTGTCTTATGACCTGCTGTGGGATAAGTTAAGAAGTGAGAAGAAGGTAGAACCTGAGGTTACCTCTCTACTAGAGTACTGGTATGAAAACCAGGTAAACAATGTAAGGTGGGCAGGGTGTCTTTCCGATGAATATAGGTTGGAATGTGGGGTGAGGCAGGGAGGAATAACGTCCCCACGCCTTTTCAACCTATATATTAACCAGCTGATTGTTGAGCTCAGCAATACCGGTATCGGCTGTCATGTTGATGGGGTTGCTATGAACAACATTAGCTATGCAGACGATATGGTATTGCTGAGTCCATCAATCAGTGCGTTAAGACGTTTGTTAAGGGTCTGCGAGGACTATGCGGTGGCTCAGGGGCTTAGGTATAACGTCGCTAAGAGTGAGTTAGTCGTGTTTAATGTTGGCACCAGTAGAGACTTATATGTGCCGTGTGTCTCTTTAGCAAACATGCCCTTGAAGCGAGTCTCAAAATTTAAATACCTGGGTCACTGGGTCACCGAGAATTTGTGTGATGACTTGGATATAGAGAGGGAGCGCAGGGCGCTGTCTGTTCGAAGCAATATGCTGGCTCGCAGGTTTGCACGGTGTAGTTGTGAAGTAAAAATGACGCTTTTTAGAGCTTACTGTCAGACTTTTTACACCTGCAGCCTGTGTGGGTCAAGTATACGCAGAAGGCATACAGCGCTCTGCGTGTCCAATATAATAATGCCTTCAGAATGCTTGTGGGGCTGCCGCGTTTTTGTAGCGCTTCGGGTATGTTTGCCGATGCGCGGGTAGATGATTTTTATGCCATCATACGTAAACGATGCGCTTCTCTCCGACGCAGAACAGATGTCAGCTCCCACAGCATGTTGAGGGCATTGAGTGATCGGTGGGACTGCCCGATGCTTGGCAGATGGATGAGACTGCACACACGGGTCGACTCACAGTAGCTACTTTGAGTCGACCTGTCACCTGTCTTTTATGTTCTGTTGTTCTACATTGTGTTTGTATATTTTATTGTCTGTTGTTATTTGTATTGTACTTGTTGATTGTGTGTGTTACTAATATTAGTTAAGTAAGTCTGTTTCATGTATTACTAACATTATGGACCGAGGTCTGCAATAAAGTTTATTATTATTATTATTATTTAGTTACATTTTTCATATCTCGGGACCATGGGGTCCCGGTCCTTTGGAAGGCATACGAGGGGCCGAAGCCAACTCGCAGAGGCCCCTTTGTAAATTTTAATGAAATGCGGCACCAACCGACGATTATCCCTATGTGCGACAGGGTGGGGAAATAGAGTAAGTGAGTGAGAGGGAAAGGGATAGGAAGTTACCAGCCATGATTTGCAGTTTCTAACCCAATTTGAATTCAAAAATTAACGATTTAGCGTTAACATCTTCCCCGGCTTGACAGGACGAGAGGCCTTCAATAATACTTACAAGGCACATTCAAAATTAAGTCACTTCGACGCACCCGAATCAGGTAAATGATATTGCCGTACAAACGCATTATTATTCGCAATTTAATATAGTTTTTTTTTTTTTTTATTCATGTTACTACATTATTCGTAGCTTATTTACTAATTTAGGTACTTAATAAAACTAATAACTATTCGATAGCTAAACTAGAAATGTGGACTGTATTTTTTTTTTATTGGTTAGGTAGTGGGTAAAGTTTTACCACGGGTCTGCGGTAAAGACCTGATTTCGTGCGGACGTCCGCAACTCTCACGACATTGTCCTTACCTACAAACGTGCGTTCGATCACTCCAAGAGGCCAATTAAGAGGGGCGCTGTTGTCTGATTCTAGCAGCACAACAGTTCCAGGTTGGATAGAAGTGTTAGACTTCGTCCATTTGTTACGCACTTGAAGAGTGTTAAGGTATTCGACCTTCCGTCTTTTCCAAAAAGATTGGACAAGATGGTCGATTGCGCGTTTTTTACTTATAAGATTTACATTTTCGCGAGATAGGTCTTCCGCAGGTAAGAGAGAGACGGGAACAGGACGGACGGACGGGACGGGGATTTAAGAGGTGTTAACACCAGAAAGTGGGCGGGCGTTAGAGCTAGAGGTTCCGCAGGGTCACTACTCAAAACCGAAAGAGGCCGCGAGTTTAACAGCGCCTCTATTTGAGTGAGCACTGTCAACATCTCCTCCTTACTGGGGTTCGCGGATGCCTCAGAGAAAGAGATAACGCAATCATCTGTGACTCCCACGTGACGCGCAATTTAATATTTTTCAATAAAGGCAATTCCGATTCAAAGTTTTCCCATAATTTAATAATGTGAGGTGGTGGCATTTCATCCCAATCAATATTGTCGTTCCAAAGTGATTTTACAATGAATTTTGCCGAAAGTGTAACGGGTGCAATAAAACCTACCAAGTCCCGTAGACGGGCAATTGTGGAAGGTACGTTACGTTTCGTACACTCGCGAGGTTCAAGGTTTACGCGGAATGTGAATACGTCTTCGGCCGGTAACCAATGTAAGCCCAATATTTTTAGATGATCGCTCGGACTAAATTCTACAACCTCGGAAACGCGATGATTGACTGGAATACTAGCCATGACCTCAGGTGAATTACTCGAGAATTTTACAAGTTCAAATCCGCCAGCCGCGAACATTTTAATCAGCTGATCGGACAACTCAACACCTCGGTCAACCGAAGAGCAGCTAGTAGCCAAGTCATCCACGTAAATATCCGTGTCAACCACTCTGGCTGCAGCTGGATAGCGAGAGCTCTCATCTTTGGCCAACTGGCGAAGCGATCGCACTGCTAGATACGGGCTACAACATAACCCGAATGGAACGCGAGTTATTTCAAAGATTTGAATCGGATCATCAGGGTTAAAGCGATACAACAATCGTTGAAAACGCAAGTCTTTATTATTCATAATTAGTCGCAAATACATTTGTCGAATATCTGCGCTAATAGCGATGGGCAGTAATCGAAACCGCAGCAATATTTGAAATAAATCATTTAATACTTTAGGTCCGGAATGTAAAATATCATTTAACGATAGACCGGACGAAATCTTACTACTTCCGTCTAGAACGACACGTAGGCGAGAAGTAGTTTTATCAGTACGCACCACGCCATGGTGTGGTATTACGTAATGCGATGTATCGAAGTCGGCGTCAGTATTATCGACAGTACGCAAATATCCCTTTTCAAAGTACTCAATAAATACATTATCGTATTCCTTTTTAATCGCGGGGTCGTTCAACAGTTTGCGCTCTAGTGCTAAATACCTACGTTTAGCAAGACGTATGGAATCGCCTAAAGCGGACGCGTCGCGTTTGAAAGGTAGGGATACTACAAAGCGGCCTAATTCATCGCGACGAGTAGTACTTGCATAAAACGCTTCGCACTCCTTTTCGTCAGGAGAGAGTGTATTTTTCATCTTAGGCACTTCTTCCAATTCAAAGAACCGATTTACGCGATTGTCAAGCGATTCGTTTATTGTGCAATAGGCACGAACAATATTACAAACAGGATTAATCACGGGCGCCTGACCGACTACGATGTAACCGAGCAAGGTTTCTATAGCTACCGGCTCGCCTGGCGAACGCGCTACGGTGCGCGGACGCAATATTCGCGCGAACAAATCCGACCCTAGAATAATATCTACGTCGGCCGGTGAGCTATAACAACTATCTGCTAAAGGCAAATCTTTTAAGTAATCTAACTGAGTGGTATCAATTTTTGAGACCGGCAGGGCATCCGTAATACGACTGACAATTAACGGTTGAATGGTAAATTTCACCTCATTGTCGTGGCGGGAATTGAATGTTAAGCAAGTGATGCCATCAATCGGGTTCGTGACGTCACCGACACCCGATACAAACTTATTTGCGGTCGCATAGACCGGCAGTTTCAAACGTTTACAACATTCGGTTGTAATAAAATCGCGTTGCGACGCGCTGTCAATAATAGCGCGGATAATTGACACATTACCCATCGCATCAGTCACGTGACATTGAGCCGTCCCTAACAAGACTGACGTCGAGGGTTTAATATCTGCCGTGCTAACAGCGGCGCAAGAAGCACCTACAGTACACAAAGACACGGGGCGGTCGGCGGCACTGCAATGTCCATTCTGACCGTCACCACATGTATCAGGCCGCGCGGTAATAAAACGCTCGTCTGCAGGCGACGAGGCGCATTGTTTACGTTCGGCCATATCAGACAGCGGGGTTGTATTCTGATTTAATGCAGAAGAACCTTTACGCTGATTAGTACCATTCCTATTTAGTGAGGAAGTACCGTTATTGTCAAAGTGTAACAAAGTATGATGACTACGAGAACAGGTCGTACACCTGTTTGTTGATTGGCATTCAAGCAGCGCATGTTTACTAGAGAAACAAAGAACACACAATTTATTACGCTTTACCAACGAGAACCTATTATGAGGAGACATTGACAGGAATGTAGGGCATTGAACCAATTTAATGTGGTTCGTTTTTCCACAAATAACACATTTACCGTGATCCTGCACATTTACAAATGTCTTAATATTATTATGAGTACGTGACCCCGGGAGATTACCAGACGATTGCATGGTAGTTGAAACCATATTTTTTCGAGATTGAGAAATTGATTTTACGTTTGTGACATTATGCGCGCGTTGTAATATTTGGGCGTGTTTACGCATGAAGTTTACAAACTCGGTACAGGTAGGTGTTTTTTCATTATCAATATCATTTAACGACATCTCAAACGCCTTAACTGTCTCGAGATTAATTTTCTTGCAACCAATATGGATAAACAATAGATCTTCCAAGCTTGTAACCTCCAATTGTCGCAACGCCGAAATAATTGACGAAAACTTATCGACAAATTCTTCTAAACTGCCCGCCGAACCTGAGTCGACGGTAGGTAAACTTAACAATTTATCTAAATACGACGATGCCAATAAACGTTTATCGTTGTACTTATTTACTAACGCATTCCAGATGATTTCATAATTTTCGGCAGACGGTAATATACCCTGGCAAATAGCTAACGCCTTGCCTTGTAATCTACCCACTAAATATTGAATTCTCTCGCCGTCGGTAAGTTCCGGATTATTATGAACGACCGCACGAAAGGTCTCATAAAACAGCGGCCAATTTTCATGTTCACCGTCAAATGTACGCATTTCTAATCTAGGTAATCGCATAGTACCCACATGACCCGTACTAGTCGAGGGTTTTACATTAGTCTGTTCGCGTGATAGCAATCGAATTTTATACTTTTTTTTTTTTTTTTTTTTTTCTTTATTTAAGGGGACTCGGTCAACAATGACGATGTCGCCCCGTAATTCTAATTATAATATAACTCTTATGGCTAAATACATCTTATCTCTCTAAAATCTTATCAATATTACAAAAATGGAGTGGGAGCAGAGCCCAGCTATTGCTGGGTGGTGCTTCCGCTCCGTAAATTGCACATGTATAATGCACACAACTTCCTGGCCCCTTCCGAAAAGGGGAAGGCCAAGAAGCTGCTACATAACCCTATGTTGTACTGCGAATCCCCAAGTGCCTGTCGCCGCTGATCCTCATTCCGGACACACTCGAGCAAAACATGGTGAACATCCTCGATCGCGTTACACTCTGTGCAATTAGGTGAATCCGATTTACCCATTAAATGTGCAAATTTATTTGATGGAATGTGCCCGGACCGAAGTCTCAGCAGTGTCACAATATATTGTCTAGGGGCTTCCATCTCCTGGAACCATGGGCAACGAAAAGGTCCTGCCTGTATAGTCCTGTACCATATGCCTTTGGTTAGCGACCTCTCATCAAAGTATTCCTGCCACAAGTCTTTACAAATCTTTTTGACTGCCTGAACCTGGTCTGTGTGAAGCGGTAAACAAGTGTATGTGATCCCTTCCGATGAAGCTAATTTTGCTGCCTGATCTGCTTTTTCATTGCCCATGATACCAATATGAGATGGAATCCACTGTAGAATTATAATTTTATTACTCATACGGAGCTCTAAAATGGTTTGGAGGATAACAAAGGCTATCGGGGAACCTCGAGAATTCGAGGGTAGCCGAGCCAGATGCAATAAAGCACTTTTAGAGTCAGTTAAGACCACAATATGCTGAGTATCAAGAGTTAGCGCGTAAGACAGGGCTTCGGAAATAGCTATTAGTTCGCAGTACATTACAGCAATATTAACCTTAATTTTAAATTTTAGCGTAGTATTTAATTGAGGGTCGAATACAGCCGCTCCCGCATACTGCGCCTCTTTACATCCGTCTGTATAAAGTTGATAGAATGAACCGAAGTTCTCATTCAAGTATTTGGCACACTTTTGTCTTAAATCTAATATATCCATTGATCTCTTTGGAATGCGTATATACGGGATATCGTAAGAGATGTTCTTTGATAAGTCAATACTAGACAGCCATTTATCCAACGAGAACACACCCAATATGGAACTAGAATAAATAGGTAAATCTTGGATTTGTCTATGTGTGTCTACTAACAATGGAATCTTTTTATTTCTCCAGTATTGGCCCTCACATAGCTTTGACAATTCATCAATAATATTTATAGTAACATTATCCTTTACCGACCTAGATTTTAGCCAGAACTTTCCCGCTAAGTATCTTCTTCGAATTGGTAGCGGCTGTAAGCACAGTTCGTTCTCCATGACATGAATTGGAGTGCTCCTAATGAAACCCCCAATAATCCTCATACATAAATTTTGGATTCCGTCAAGTTTATTCAATTGACTTTTAGCGTAATTACCAAATAAAAAACTACAGTAGTCAAGTCTACTTCGTATCATTGAAATATACAGACGTCGCAAATGTTTCGGGTGGACACCCCATTTGGATCCAGCTAGCACTTTAAATATGTTTAATAATCTTGAGCACTTTTCCCGTAATTCGTTAATATGCCTTTTCCACTTCAACGATCTGTCCAGCCACATACCTAGATATTTAACATTATCCACCTGTTGTATATTATGATTGTTAATATTTACCGAAAATGTTTTCCTATTTCTACCCCTGCTAAATAAAATTATTTTTGTTTTATTAAAAGAGATCTGTAATCCTACTTCTTCTATTAAACACTGAAATACTTTTAACGAATTTTGGATATTGATAACGGAGTCCGAAATTTGTTTGCTAGTTATATATAATACGAAGTCGTCTGCATATTGCGACACAAACACATCAACTATATTATGACAAATCTTTGAAGTGGCTGCATTAAATAAAAGTGGGGACAGTGGATCGCCCTGTGCAATGCCTGTCCCAGTGGTCCTTACCGCTGTGCTACCATCATTAGTTTGAACTGATAGATGTCTGTCATGTAAGAATTCCCATAAATATCTGCACAACACCGCTCCCACTCCCAACCCATCCAGTATTTTTAACAGGGCCACTAAGTTTATATTGTTATAAGCGCTATCAATGTCAACAAAACATCCCAAAGTACTAACACCCCTCGAAAACCCTTCCTGAATGCGCGATACCAATCTAGCCAAATTGTCAGCACCAGACCGTGTTCTTCTAAATCCGGTTGTTTCATGTGAGAAACAGTTATTTCTTTCAAGAAACCATTCAAGTCTACGGTTTAGGATTGTGTGTAGAACTTTACAAGGACATGACAATAAAGCAATTGGTCTGATACCTGATACGGAGCTAGCAACCCGACCTGGTTTTGGTATGGGCACTATTATGACCTCTCTCCACTGCTTCGGGACAAAGCCCGAAAGTAGAAATCTATTGTAAAGTGACACTAGAACTATCTTTCCTCCTTCTGGTAAGTGCTTGATCATGGAGTAGGATATATTATCTCCACCGGGAGCGGTATCACTCTGTTTTATACAGTTATTAAGCTCTTGGATCGAAATTGGGCTACTCAATTGTTCATTTTCTGATGCAAAATTAGGTAAAGGGGGGCTTACGTAATCTGGTGTTAAACTATGTAGTAGATGTTCCGTTTGTTCCTGGTCCACAGCACTTCTTGCTGTGTTATAGCCTTTAAGCCACTTCATTCGTCTATACACTTCAGCTGCTGACATTGTGTTATCTATGCTATCACAGAATTTTCTAAACGAGCTAAACTTGCTATTCCGAATCAATCTCTGGGCATTACTGGTTCTTCTTTGAATTTTGTCTAAATTCTGTGGCGTAGGGTTCTTCCTGAATTCGGCTAAGGCCTGGCGTCGCTCAGCAACTATGCGTGATAATTCCTGTCCCCAATATGGTTTAGGTTTGAACATCTGTTGTCGAATTGGGTTATCACAGCTTTTTATTTTAGGTATGCTTTGATCCGCTGCGGCGTTGATGGCTTCAATAAAATTATCATATGCTTTTTGGTTATCTATATTTATGTCTAAAACATTTAATTTTTCATTCATAATCTGTCCATATTTTGTCCATTCTGCCTTTTTATAATTTCTTTTTATTTTGTACGTATTTATATTATTAATTTCTGTTTTAATTTTTTAGAACTAAGTGATCGCTCCCTAAGTTCTCATTCATAACTTGCCAACTAAACTTCATTGCCAAATCCAGGGATGCCACGGTCAAATCAGGAGAGGTACTTTGTAGCACACCATTAACCAGCTTAACACGTGTAGAGGTGCCATTATTAAGAGCAATGTAATTGTTTTCGTATATGGAATCGAAAAGCTGCATACCTCTTGCATCCATCTTAGATGACCAGTTTGTATGGTGTCCATTGAAGTCTCCGGCTATTAGTGTTCTTTCTTGCTTCAGAGAAAAGATATGGTCCCAGTCTCTTTTACTAGAGTATGCTGAAGAAGGACAATAAATAGTAATCACATTTTCTAGATGTTCGCAGTTAGATAACTTTACATGTAATAGTTGTATACCCGGATTGCTAATATTGGTGCTACAGCGACTTGCTCTTAGGGACCAATGAGTTAATATTGCGACGCCGCCATATCCGTCACAACGGTCTTCTCTGAATAAATTATAACCACTTATACGAAAATTACTTTCAGGATCAAACCACGTTTCATTTATTATTGCGATATGCGCTTTCTCTTGATTTAACAACGCTTCGAACTCAATAGCTTTAGGCCGAAGGCTTTGAGCATTCCATTGCAGGATATTGATTATTGAGGGTCTGTTATTCCGTTGATCCATTGTTTAAAGTTAATAAGGATTGGCACTTCTAAAATGTACTTCATGATAATAGATTTGATCCATTCAAACAGTATACATGCACAGCTCTTTATTTTATTCTCCCACGATGACTCTGTATCCAACATTTTTTCTTTTAATTGCCTCCATATCCCTCCAATATTTGATCTTCTGCTCTTTGATCGGTTCTCTCTATAATTGTCTTCTGAATTTTTACTTTCCCTATCGCTTTCTGACTCTTGAGAGCTTCCTATTGCTATATCTTCTGAGCTATATTTTTGAGAGGGGGGTAGGGGGGTGCTTCTTCTTCCTATATTTTTCTTCTTTTTCTTTGGGTTTTTGTTACCTTGATTCCTTTTTACCATATCTGCATAGGAATTCTTACTTTCAGAGAAAAGACCTAAGGTGTGATCTTCACTTGACTTCTGTTTCTCTTCAGTTGATATATATTGATTCTCTTTTCTAGAGGCAGGTTCCTTTGTAGGATGCTCTGGCGGGACATACATGGTAAGGGCCCGCTTATAGGTACAATTGAATTCTGCCATCAGGTCTCTGATCTTTTTCTCTTTAATATATACAGGACACTGCTTTGCTAAGGTCATGTGAGGGCCGGAACAATTATTACACTTGTAATCCACTGTATCGCAATTAGGATGATTCTTGCTACATTTTGGACATATCATCTTATTGGATGGGCATAATTTCATTGTGTGTCCAAATCGCCAACACCGCGCACATTGCGTTACTGGATATTTATAGGGGGTAACTTCTGCTCTTGTGTTAAATATATATATGTAGGAGGGCAACGACGACCCTATGAAACATATACGAACTGCCTCCGATGGCTCCCATCGAGCATCTAAACTATTTCTGCGTTTTAACCTTTTCACTCCTATTATCTGAATATCACTCTTCAAACCTTCCACTATTTCTTCTTCAGATAAATCCAGGTCAATATATTTCACCACCCCGAAAGACTGAATTGTTTCCAAAGTTCTTTGACATTTATAACCCTCATTCTTAAAATATTGGGAGTTAATCAATCGATCACAACTATCTTCATTACTAAATACTATCAGTACTTTGTAAGGGTTAACGTACTTTATTCGTATGATATCATCTATATTCTCAGATTTAAAAATCTTTGCCAATTTAAATTGCTTCGGAAGTATACTTATCGATGAAACGCAAACTTCGATTCTGTCCTCTGCTATTCTGATTGTATCATCTATCTCACTCCCTCTAGCATATCTTTTACCTCTTCTGTTGACTGTTGTCCAAATCTCGTCCTGACTTACTTCTCGGCTCCTCTTATTATTTGATACATCTGTTGTCCAATGTTGTTGAGACCCAACACTCGACATGTCTATCTCACGATTATCTCTCTCTTGATGTAATTCTTCCATACTACTTGTCATCTCACGGTTTTCTCTAGTCATTCTTCTCATATCATCACAATTGTTAAAAGCTGTATCATCTAACTCATCACTAGCCATTTTTAAATAACATCGTAATGAGCTTAATAAACAAAAACGATAACACTCGGGCCGTGGTCGAGTGATTCAAACCGGTTTGGCGTCGAGCAAGCAGCGCGTTCAACGAGACGTACTAATAATATGGCAACTATTAAAATATCTCCGACAACAGTGCGCGCTCGTTCGCGTAATGACCGAGACTGAATTTTATACTTAATTTGTGAATAAAGTTGTTCAAACGACAATAACGCTTTATACGAAGGCAAACTTGAATCGATTAATGACGTTTCATAACGACAACGTTCCTCTAACGCATCTTCATATTTCTGTTGTATTGAATCGATAGTGAAACTAGCCGCTAGAAATGTTTCAATGTTATCTGGCTTACTAAAATCCAGCTTTTTCATCAGGTCATAAATCGATTGAACATGTTCGAAATAAACCGTTAATTTGCCTTGAATTCTTTCAAATTCACGATCAGATTCCCCTTTTGCCCTGCTCATTGTATTATACAATGAAATACCTCGGTAAAATAAGTATTGACTTACACTTGAAACTTATTAGAAGTTAAAAGACCGACCGGTAATAACCAAAGCAAAATGGCGGTCGTTAATTATGAACAAAACGCTCGATTAGCGTGCCTAAAACTTTACAATATTTACGTATCCGGATCGAAGTGACCAAAAAATGAATGCGCGATGCTGGAATATCCTCTAAATTAATGCAAAATAAATCTAGGCACACACAAGTAATATGGCAAGTAGGAATTTGAAAGGAAACAAGTTAGGTACCTCGCGCCGTCGATATTCTTGATCCCTGGATTTTCGGGGCGCCCCTTGTCTTCCACTGAATGCTCACAAATTGACACCAAAATGAAGATTGCTATGTACATAGGATTATTTGGTTTATTACTGATTTAAATATATATTTAAATCAGATGCAATTAGAACGGTGATTTGACACGAAGTCATCCGTAACGACGGCCATCATTGTCCTTATATGTGCGACAGGGTGGGGAAATAGAGTAAGTGAGTGAGAGGGAAAGGGATAGGAAGTTACCAGCCATGATTTGCAGTTTCTAACCCAATTTGAATTCAAAAATTAACGATTTAGCGTTAACAACCAGAAAAGAAAATAAAGAGAAAAATGAAAAATAATATAGACCTAAAACAAACCCACATAAGAACGAATACAAACATAAAAGTGAATATCTGGGGACATTAAAGTCCCCTATTGACATGCAGCCACTCACGAATAAGATGCATTATCGCAACGGAACTCAAATATCCAATATCACGGAATTCAACAGCGTCTCGATATCTAGCGAAAGTGCCTAACAACAACCAAGGGGTCGACTTATGTTCCCCGGCCGTCGTTATCAAAGTGTCAAACTACATTATAAGCTTGTTTACGCCAGTGTCATCTTCATAAATACACCCAAACTTCTTACAACCATCTTGATACAATTACGTCTTCATGGGCCAAGTTTAGTATACAGATTATATATTTCAAAAACATATTTAAGGCCAAACAGAATAACATTAAGACTCAGCCGCTGTTGTTTGCAAATAATAAGAAAACAGACTTGGTAAGTTAAAAAAATTCGCGTAAAATTTACATAAACCTCGTGGAGCCCTGTTCACTTTTCTCTACTTTCGTTTTTTATATCATCTCTTATACCGTTCGTCCCTAACTCATTTAATAACAATATCTTATTAAGTGTTTCATAAAATATTTTGAAAGAAAAAGTTTTATAATAATTGTTAATGGTGTTACTGAATGTGCTAGAGTGTGAGTGGAATATTTTTGTGGCAGTGAAGAAATCCTGTTCATACCGATCTGTCAGTTTACCGGTTTCCCTCCATCCCTATCTCACCCTCATATTATATTTATCTACGTAGAAAAAATCCTAGTGAAAATGTTCCGTCCGAAGTCACCCTCATATAATATTAAGTAGGTTATGTTATATATGTTGATGGAACACGTGTTATTTCACCGTGAGCCTACGAGATCAAACATAATCGTGATGTATAATAGCAGCTCTAGTTTCAGTTTACTTTGGAACAGAAATGCGCGTGAATAGGGAACGATTTTCTAAAGGACATAAATAGAATTAAGCTTATTGTATAACTAAAACAAAGTTTGTAGCGCTTACACACGATTAATAATTCCCTTCAGTTCACTGTTTAAACCGCTAAGTCTAAATAAGGGATTATTATAAACAAAACGATATGAATCATTTTAATTAAAGAAAACATACAACTTCGAATTGAGAAATATATAAGTATTAAAGTAATATTAAATAATAAAAACGTTGACAAAACTCTACGAAGACTTACTTAAAAAGTGTGAAAGAATATTTCTTTAGCGATAAGACTTCATTAAAACTGAACAGGCAGAACAGGTTTTCAAAAGCCGAACTTTGCCGTCATAGACACTGGCCTTATAAGAAAAAAAAATAGATTAAAATATGAACATGAAAACGTAAAACAAGCTAAGCTGTTATAAGAAATATATCGGAAGCCCGCAATAATAAAACAATTGCCGATACAAAGATACATAACTTTGAAAGAGGAAAAAGTATATATACCTATGTATGAGAGCTAACGGAGCATTGCCTTTGTGAACTTAGAACGGAATCCCCAGAGGTTTATGTCTTTTCGGATCAGGAGGCTTACGGGAGGACGCGCGAAGAAACTCCTTTCCTTCATAAATATTTACTTTATGAAATAACGCGCCCCGAGCACAGCTTAGTCTTACACACTGGCTGGGCTCAGGTGATAACTGGCAAATGACAAAAAACACACACACATCTACTAGGGAATAATATGGAAATATTTATTTTGGTAGCAGTACTCGTGTGTTGCGGCTGCGGTGTGGAAGTCGCCTTATTGTAATTACTCTAGTATTGGTATTCAAAAATATAATTATTTTAATTCGACTACGCAGCAGTAAAGGAAATGACAAATGATTTATTTTCTGTAAGTAGCAAACACTTTTACACGTCAATAAGAAAAGAAAAGAAGAAAGAAAGGAAATAAATGATAATAAATTTAATTGTCTTTCAATAATGGCACAATATTGCTGATATTTTATTTATATATACTGCTTTTGTTCAACAGCGATATTTTTTGTCAGTATTTTACGATTAAAAAAAGATGATTTGCAACACTGAAAAAGTCATGCGTTTTGTTATAATGTCAAAAGATTGACAGCTGTTATCTGTCACTTCTAAAATGGAGGGAAAAATTAACAACGAGCTCGTGATTTCGATGATTATAAGAAAGGCATTCAGACATTTTGTATTATAGTGTTAATTGGAAGCCAATCAGTGTAAAAATAAACGGTTATAATGGAAAAGGAAAATCACTGTGACGATTTTTAAGAAATCTTTACATTTAATTGTCTTTGATTTTTTTTTCAACTTAGTGCTCATACACACGAACGGCGTGCTTCAACGACAGAGGCAACTGCAGCCGCTCGTGTATTTGAGTACAGTGCTTAAATACACGAGCGTTACAATGCGTGCCACGAAAGATGAGACTTGACACACCACGTGGTTTGACTTGCGCAGTACACGATTTTAGATATCTTTAGCGGTATGAGTTCTGAGTGCGGGACGGGACCGGACGTCATAGGGGCAGCGGAAAGAGCGGGGGAGGCGGGGTCAAGTCTCATCTTTCGTGGCGCGCATTGTACGTTGTCGACGGCTGCAGTTAACTCTGCCGTGGACGGTGCCGCTTGTGTGTATGAGCACTAAACTGGAAAAACAATTTCAAAGACAAATATTTAAATGTAAAGGCCATCAGAGGGGCAATTCTCGTAACTTTAAAAACGTTCACAGTCTCAATCTGTCAATAAAACCTCGAATTTCCCTACATTTAAAATTACGAGAAATGGCCTTCAGATTCCTTAAAATCGTCACAGTGACTTTTCCTTTATAACTGTTTATTTTTATACTTAACCGTTTTTTTAGAGAATAAGTATTATTCTATTGTACTACTATATTGTACCTATATTGTACTACTACATAGTAAAGGCCTCCCCTCTGTCTTGGGCTAGTGTCACGAGCTATAATCATTATTAAAAGATGTATTTATTCATTTAACCGCAACATATAGGTACCTACGAATATATACTTTTCCCTCTTGCGAACCTCACAAAAGGACAATATTATAATTTGTTTCCCTAAAGCCTCATGAGGAAATAAATCAATTTGGTAAGAAGTACGAGTAGATAGAAGTAATCGCTTCTTGCGGTGTGCAAGTCATTCACCCCGCAATTTGGGTAAGCAGCATTCTGGATACGGTTCCGTATGTTATTTATGCTTTGCTTTTATTACCATCCATAATAATAGAAATATAATTTAAAATTTATGTCTTGTTGTTGACATCTTTTAAGAATATACAGAGTTATTGGTAAAACATTAACAACCTCTTAAGAGGTTATTGTACTCATCATTACGAGCAACTTTTACTATGGGACCAAACCTGAAATCGCGAAAAAAAAATCTGCTGTTCCCTACGTTTATGTTCGTATAACTCGTCAAAATATAGGTAACAGCTGATTTTTTTTTCGCGATCACAGGTTTGGTCCCATAGTAAAAGTTGTTCATAATGATGAGTACAATAACCTCTTAAGAGGTTGTTAATGTTTTACCAACAACCCTGTATACATTATATATACATGGCTACCAATCTCAACAGAGACTAACCTTCGGTACGGGAGATGTTATAGTGCACAAATGTGTGCGCAGACACGGGTGCACTCTTTCTTCCCTCACTCTTATAGTCCGATGGGACGGAGAATATTATATGTAATCGAGAGTCATATTGCTATGCTTTTTCTTAATCGACCGAAGTAGACTCCACTATTTGTATTTATATTACACATAGGTAAAATCAGGGAAATCAATTGTTAAACAAATTGACTACCAACTTGAATTGTCCACACAATTTAAATTGACGGATTTTTTTTTTGTATTTGTGACTTAGTTCCATAGAAAACATCATAGATCTATTATCGTTAAACCTGCCAGGGCTATAATTTTAAAGTAGTCAAATTGAAAATAAGTTAAGGGGAAACGCAAAAAACGCAAGTTTTAGAAGCAATAAAAGTATATGATCGTCTACAGTAAATAAAATCATAAAAATATATAATATTCTTCAGGACATATTATGCTAGGTAGATAGTGTGTTAAAAACATAATACAACTAATTTGATACGATAGAAAAAAATCATGAAGTTACCTCTAAAAACTTCCTTTTTACAATATAAAACCATACTAATATACCTACATACAATCATTCTGATTTGTCAGATTATTCCACAAGCAACATACTAAAGCACTAGTGTTTTAATTTTCTAGTCCAAACAATAGATTTTTTTTAAATTGTGAAGCAATTATC
Organism: Luperina testacea; assembly: GCA_927399505.1. NCBI lineage: Eukaryota > Metazoa > Arthropoda > Insecta > Lepidoptera > Noctuidae > Luperina > Luperina testacea. The sequence continues at coordinate 14,199,502 of OV656756.1, forward strand.
TATTTTGCATTAAATTACCAGCGTTGTGTCATCGCGCTTCTCTTTCTTTTCTATGCAGTCCGACAGTGACCGCGCTTTAGGTCATGTAGATCCCGTTTATTAATCCCATAAAGTTTCATTTTCACAGTACGTAGTCACACAGGACCCCACACGGAAGACTCAAGAAAAAATCTCGAAAACGCAAGCCATTTCTTGCAAGGCAACATATAGGTAGGTACATTTAGGGTAACTCGTAATTAGTAATGGACACTTAACACATGATTGTACTCACCATATTAAACAACTTTCCCAAAGAAATTATTTTTTTAATTTACCAAGCGCTCATATGATGGCATGACCCCAATCAACCCAATAGAATATTGAGTACATAACAAGAATTGCTGGAAACAAAAATAATAAGTACATAAAAGAGCTGAAATTTAATTTAGTTACTATTCCCTTTTTACAAACAAAACTATTCCACAAATATCATGCCTTATACTTTTTTATTAATTTCAACAACTATGCGGTCCGCGCGCGCGATTCAATTGGGGTGATTGGGGTCATGCGCTTATTAAAATTTTTTTAATCGTTCTTTGGGAAAGTTAAGTGTTATGATGAGTACAAGCATGTGTTTAAGTATCGGTCACTAATTATCACTAGTTTACAAAATTTTACTTTTTATTTATACCCCGAACCGAATGTATGTCAATATGTTTATCTACCTTCCCTAAACCTAAAAGTGTTAGCAGAAATATTTTATCACGTCGGAATTTTTTTCTGCCGTCAATTGTTTTTTTTTAACTACCCGACGTGGTGGTGATATTTTATTGTTTATTCGTTCGCTTCAAACGACAGTTACTTTGCTTTGGATTGATTTAAAATGGCTAGCAGAAAGTGCAAACAAAGTTCTGACCGTTTTTGTTATGTTTGTGGACAGTTTATATTTTCAAAAAAGAGAAGACCTATTGTAGATTCGTTAAAAACTGCATATCTTTATTATTTTGGATTTCCTGTTGCAAATCAAGATAAAAAGTGGGTGCCTCACGTGTTTTGCGAAAGCTGTAGAATCATCTTACTCCAGTGGTCATCAGGAGAAAAAGTTTACCTTCCATTTGGTTCGCCAATGCTATGGAGAAAACTTAGGAAGTATGAGTGACGAACAGGGTGAACGTTTCCACCAAGATTTAAGGACTTTCGAAGAACGACATCAAGGATTTTGGGATGAAAATATATTAGGGGATTACTGTTGGTCTATCATAAGAGAAACTGATTCAAATAACTATAAAAAGAAAGCAAAAATTAGTCATTTTTAATTTATTTTTGTATTAATCCTAAAATTTTTGTATTTCCCTTCAAGAAAATAAATATTTTTTAAACCAGACGTGACAGAATTTTTTTATTATTTTTTCTGGATAGTTCTACCTGAACACAAAATAAAATAACAACTTTCAGCTGGGGTATGAAAACCGTGTAAACTAGTGTTACCAGTCGCCCTATATATTATGTAGTCCAAAATACGTCACTTGCATATATTGGCCACGTTTTATTGACAGTCGCTTAATTAACTACATGTCACGTCTTAAACTAACAAATCTCACAAATGCCGAAACTTTAAATTGATAAACAAAATACTATGTAAAGAAATAAAAGTAATTTAAAGTTTCTCCCTTAGGCCATTTCAAGTTTTGTTAGAATTTCCAACTTTTTTGGTTTGGATACTTTCTTACACACGCCAATATTTTCCACACCTACTGATTTTCATTTGTGCGTGAAAAAGTTTAAACATCCATCATTATTTTGTCACCTATGTTAGTCGACTTTTAATCTACCTATCCAAATACTAATACATACATAAGCTCACAACTTCTTAATAAAGGCTCCTGCAAATAGGCGCGACGTGCGACGCGAATCGCGCGCGACACAAAGGCACCGCTCGTCGCGCGACTTGCGGTGCCTTTGTGTCGCGTGTCGCGTCGCGCCTGTGTGTACGAGCCTTAAGTAGGCAGAAACTACAGAACGCCACCACATATATACAATACACCTTTTGCTTTGTTTACATTCATACACGTTTATGGTCATACACGCAAGTAGGCACGAGTAATACGCACCTAACTTACTGAAGAACATCATCAATAAGGCCACTATAATGAAGTATTCCCGTTTGAGCACCCATTTTTGGGCACCTATGCATTGAGCACCAAAGGCATTCCCATTTGAGCACCAATCAACATTTTAACGTGGTGCATATGGCCTTCTAAGGCTTCCTCCCGACGTTTCCACTCACATCTGCCTTGTTTTGTTACTCAACTTTCATTCATCCTCTCACATGACTAAACCATCTAAGCATACTATTTTTTTCAATTTTAGTCACTACATCTTTTAAACCGTACCGTCGCCTTGCCACATCATTCACAACTACCTAAATATTTAAAGTTACATGCGACCTATTTTCAAACTTATGGTCATCGCTACATGTGCTTTCCACGGCAGGTAGGGTCCCGATTTATTTAGAAAAAAGATCACCCATCTATTTCCCGACCGCGTTAAGTGCAGCTGAACCTCCGATATCAGTAGTTACACGTGGCCAAAAATTATAACTGTGTCAGTATTCTCTTTGCTACGCCAATGGAAATGGATAAATGCAGAGTCACGACTAGCAAATATTTCTATTTGAATACCGAGGTCGAAATATTTAGGATTTGGTATCACAGTTATTGGATTCCCCATTTTTGTCATACAATATTGGAAAAGCATCATAGTTTTGTTGGTTTAAAAATCAACAATCAATTTTTGTGTTAATAAAAATAGGAATATTTGTGTTTTGCGAATAGACAAAGAGTAAAATTTCGCTTCTCAGTAGTTCTGTTTTATTAAGACCAAACTCAACATTCGATTATAAATAATAAAAGAAACCAACAACTTCCACTCGATTCTGATCCACCAAAAAATTAATTATGCGATCATCAGCTATGAGTTAATACAATATTCAGCGAACGCGGCATGAGCGATGGAGAGCCAACGACGTGTGAATCATTCATCCAACTGAACGCAGCCGACATTCACATGGCATACATCTGTGGCCAATGCAATACGCCACTGAGAAGTTACATCCAATTAGCAGAAACCGATGACGCGCGTACTCTATCCACTCGCTGAATTTGACAATTGCTGTCATAGTTTAAATTTCGAAATACCTTACGAGCCGTTTATTTTAAACTAGGAATTGTAGCCAATGGAAGAGCGCATTTTTTTTTGTTTTAATTGTTTGGTGCCAGCTTGTTAGCGATTACTAGTTAGGAAAACATTGTGCGAGTTACAATACGTTTTTTAATTGGTTTGAAAATAGTGTTCGTTTTTAATGATCCTGCACATGTGTTGTAGCTTTACTTATTCATACAAGAGTATTGTTTACGTACCCAACTACCTAAATAGGCACTCAATTTTACAAGTATTAAATTTAAGTAAGTACTTCGAAAATATAACAAAGCTTATTTACGCTTATTTTCTGTATCGGTACAGCAAATTGAAAGCTCTTGAAGTTCCATAAAATATCTAACAAAATAAATAGATACTTCTATAAATAAAAATAAAAACAGGCGGCGCTATCTCCAATAGCAGTGAACGTTCAAGAGGTCGATTCATAAGAAAAATGTTTTTACTTATCTGTGAAAGTGTCCCTTGCGATCTAAGTGACTTGTTATTTTGGTCATTAAGAGAAGATGACCGATAAAACTTTACGTTACTTATACAATTTAATGGTTATACAGCTATTAATATAAACATTATGAAATAATTCGATTGCATTCCTCGGAGGGGTAGGCAGAGATATAGTAGGTACTAAAATCATCATCGATACGCCATAATTCTGATACAGACGCCAGCACAACAAAACAACTACAATCTGTCAAATTTCTTTAATAGATTTTCATCTTTATCGCTAATTCATAAGGTATAAAGTTGATTGGGAAAATTTGTCAGTTTCGGGTAGCCTTGATGTGCTGGCGTTACTTTTGAAGATGATCGAAATGAAAAAAATATGTAAAGTAAAAGAAATTAACTCGTCTTCAAGAAAAAACTGGACAAGATTTTCCTTACAACTGGCACTTTACCTTTGACCAAGTTAACTCACATCAGCATCAAGTAAGATGGTGGTCGAAGAAAATCCAATTCCGATAAAAGAGCTTGATAAAGGATCAACTCGGAACCCTATCGAAGGCAAACAAAGGAAGAAGCTAATAAATAATAATAAGTCACTTCTAAAAACACTAGCCTTACGTGGACAGACAAAAACTTCGCACACTTTTTATCCTTTAAGACATGTAGTACCTTTTCTCATCCGGAGATAACAAAAGGAACAGTAAAAGCAAATGAATTAAACCTGAAATAAAAGCAACACAAAGGAAAATAAATACTTACAGAATGTACGAAGAGAATGTCAATAATTATAGTGGACATTAGCAATAACGGAGCACACAACCGCAAAGCAGCTATTTTCTCTGTTACAGCGAAACTAGTTTTAAAAGCGGCAATAGTGGTACAGTGGTGAGCACAGGATTTTATTCTGGAACCTCTGAATATATCGTTTGAAGCGAGAAGGCTTTTTAGGAATAAAGACTAAAGTATTGTGAACCCAACTAGGTATATATGATATTGTTAACTGCTGTGGAAAGGCTATCTTAATGATTTTTAAAGTGCACGGCAATGCGACAATTATTATACCTATTACTAGCCAATACTGTGTGAATATACACTCATTCGTACTGTGTTATTTGTGTCCTTTATTTCATTAAATACATATAAATTATATTTTTAAATAACAGTATATAAAAAAATATAAAAATAGTAGCCCAACGTTTTCAAGAACAGGGTCCAGAGAGAGGAACCTCCTAACTATGCTGGCCGTGTCCAGAAATAGGGCTTTTTGAATCAAGCCCTTGATCCAGCTGCCCAACGAGGGCCTCCTCAGGTGTTGGTCGAGGTTCTTGGCTATTAATCCATTGACTGTCACGACTATCGGCACTATGATCGCTGAGTCCACATCCGACATGTCGACCACCTCGCGAGCCAAGTTAAGATACTTTTTATCTTTCTCTGTGTTATTTTTATTTTTGCATAATCACATATTCCGGGACCACGGAGTACCGGTGCTTTGGAAGGCGTACGAGGGACCGAAGCCTACTCGCAGAGGCCCCTTAGACAATTAAGCGCTGATTTTTCAATCGACAGATAACTTTTATTCGTAGAATAAAATTGACGACTGACAGTTTTGATATGGAAGAACTGTTAAAAATTCAAAATTATTCCTCGGATAAAATTATCTGGCGTTGGAAGAATCAGCCCTTAATTAAATAAATTATTATTATTTGGTTAGACACACTAGCAGCTAATTAGCTGATGCGTGTGTATCAAATAGCTACTGCTGCTTCAGAAATCGACTGGACAAATTAAATATCTCCAATATTTAATTTGTCCAGTATTACAAACACACACACACGCACACACAGTACACACACAGCACACACACACAGCACACACACACACACAGTACACACACACACACAGTACAGTGTTGTTGTTATTAGTAGTAGTTTTGTGTAGTGTATTTGTCCAATATTTGTTCGGTCGATTTCTGAAGCAGTTCAGTGTGGGAGTCATCACAACACTTGACTTAAAACATACCTGGTAAAATGTGGGTGTACTGTGTAATGTGATTCTAAACTAGATATTAAAAATAACTCCATAATCTCCATATTATCATTACCTACTAAGTAATTATGTTTTTAAACGCTTGTTCTACAGATTTACATCATTCCTTGTTATCATAATATGGCAGCCTTCCAAAAATAAACAACCAAAATATTTCACAGTGTTACTAGCAAAAGCCTAATCGTACAAAAATATTATGAATATAAATTTTCACTTCCACTAAAACATTTTCAGGAATTCCCACACACGATCCCCTTAAGCCTTTACGGGTAAAACGCAAAACAACGTAACTGGCAACGTTATTACAATGTGTGTAATACACAAGAAATATATTGTACCTTCACTTACTTAAACAGGACGGGAAAAATCTATTGTATAATACAACGGTTTGATTAACATATCGTTAAAAAGATGGCATCTTTATCTTTTTAGCGGGGCTAGGTTAGGCTAGGTTATAAAATAAGTAGGTAATGTACAGACGCCAGCACATCAAGCTACCCGAAACTTTGCCAATCATCTTTGTACCTTATGCTTTAGCGATAAAGTTGAAGATCTATTAAAGAAATTAATGTAGTAGCTTGATGTGCTAGCGTGTGTACTTACAATTTTAAGCGTTTTCAGTAAGTGTGCATACACACGAGCAACACTTGTCGACGGCTGTCGCCGACACGCGTCGAAGGTTGCAGTTGTCTCTGTCGTCGAAGCGTCGGTGGCGGGTGCCTTATGCATACTAACTTGAAAATTCATTGCGAAATAATGTTACCATACTAAAACTAGTGTTGGGGTAGTGAACGAATTTGCGAAAATAATGAATGGTAAAAATATTGGAATAATGCAAATTATTATTTTTCCAGGCTTATACCTTATAATACGACAAAATAAGGGTTTTAACATCAAGATTTATTTATAGTAATGTAATTTTCATATTAACTAGTTGACCTCAGAATCAATAAGACCGAATGTATGAGAAAATAAATTATCTTTATTTATAATATTTTTCGCGAAGTTTTCCCAAGTTTTAATGCTATTAAGGAGATAAATTTATTCAACAAATCAAAGATCATAAAAATCGGTCCAGCCGTTCTTGAGTTATAAATGGTGTCACTAACCCGACTTTGTTTTACTATAACAGTATGTACTCGTAAATCTTTCACAAGAAATTCTCTAAATGATGGTGAATACCGCATCAAAATCCGTTACGAAGTTTAAAAGAACAACGCGGCCACACAGACAAACAAGAAAAGCAACTTTAATTTTTTTTTATAATATGCCTATCTATTTATCAAAAAGATACGCCTCTATAATAAAATTAATGAAGATAAAAGCCTCACCCTTTTAACCTCCGCTGAATATAAATATAAGGAAAAACATAACACAATTCCGTCAGAATTAAAACAACATCAATAAAATATAATTAACGGTAAATAAATTAAAATGTTCAAATTGCTAACAATTCATTAACCTAATTATGAATTCATAACCAACACCAAAAGCTACTGTTTCAGTAAATTATAATTGTCGGTTTTCTATTTGAAGATTCTGTTATATTGGAAAAGTATCCGCAATTGTAACAAGACCAATAATAATAACCTACTTAATAGCCTACCTATCTGGGGGCACGGGAGTGCCCCCGCCAAGACGAGGCAAGCGAAGCACTACTTACCTTTTCTCGAAGTGCTTCGTCGTTTTTTTGAACCCTCATAACTTGGGTTTGGATTATACCAGATAAACAAAATTCTCGGGATATGATTGCAATAGTAAATTTATTAAACATATAAAGTTTCAATGCATAGCTCTTATACTTTAGATTTTATTGATATCTAAAAAACCCCGACTTCGTCACTGACTGATGGTCATCAAAACTCTTAGAGTACTTCCTGAAGTCCTAGAAAGCTGAAATTTGGTATGTAAGCTAGTATTAGTACACAAACAACAAAAAAATTCTAAAACTTGGAACTTTTACCCCCAACCCCTTAAACTAGGGGATGGAAGTTTGTATGAGACTTCCGCAAATTTTGATGCTAGAGGTCTGAATATTGATATAGGGACTCCTTGTTATAAATAATAAAATACATATTTCAGGATTTTAAATAAATCACCCCAAAAAAAAATTTTTTAATCCTACCAAAAACATTTTCATGTAAAATGTTGCCAAGACTACATATGACTCGTACTGTCAAAAAGCTATCAGATCTCATCTAGAGCCAAGCTTCTAACTGTACACGCCCTAACTCTACAAGCCCTAACTTCACAAACTACACCTTAGTCAAAATATGTGGCTTGGCCATTTCGCTACCCTCACATGGGCGTAAGGTGAAAAATTTATTCAATATTTATTACTTTTCTGTTATACATTATAGTCCTTGTAGTAAGGGAGGCCTATGTACAGCAGTGGACGTCTTTCGACTGAAATTAATGAAGAGCAGAAGGACGATGATAACAAAATATAAGGCAAGTGAACACAAAGCACAAAGAGCATTCTATGGCCTTATGAAGTGGTTGAATACGCCTTTCTTTAATCAAAGTATTAACAATTTAAACTCCTGGCTAGCCTGAAGACTAGGAAGAAACCGAATCATAGAACTCAAATTGCCATGCAGACAAAGTTGGTCTCCCAAGAATTAATATAAAATATCAGTGTCGCAATGATCTTCGACACAAATTAAAACTTTCAGCTGTGAGGGAGCAAAGACGCGGCCCCGACGAATTGTGCCGCTTCTGTGTCGTTTTAATTGCACCTTCTTGGGCTCGTTTACATTTATTACTACCATTGAAAAATTCTCTTGTAACGATGAATACTCTGCGGAGGAAAATATATATTTTTTTAAACTTACCTTGTTTTGACCAATTAAGATAGGAGACTTTTTGTTCGTGTTATTTATTTGGGAATGTTGGAACTTTGATGTGGAGTGAATTAGTTTGTTAATTTTTTAGTAGGTTGAGACAGATTTTATTTAAATTACGTGCAATTTATTTACACAGAGTTATTTTCAATTGGCTCGCTAAACTCCGCAGACGCGATTGGTATGGATATCTAATCATGAAAAACAACAACAACAAATAAAATAATTTGTTTTTTTTTGTGAGGTAATCGATCGCATTATACATAGGTATTAACTTGAAATATCAGTTAGAAAAACAGTTTTTTGTTTGTGTTAACTTCACAGACGTGATATTATCGATGTCTAAACACGATAAAACAAGAAAACAGTTCTTCTCAACTCATACTACAAGTAACAACACTACAGCGGTCATTTGATCTCCTTTAAAAAAAACATTAAGGGGACTATATTATGACCTAAAGGGCGGTCACTGTCAGACTGCATAGAAAAGAAAGAGAGGCGCGATGACACAACTATACAAAAAATCTATGGTTTGGACTAAAAAATTAAAACACTAGTGCTAGTATGTTGCTTGTAGGATAATCTGACAAAAAATCAGAATGATTTTATGTAATATACATAAAATCATTCTGATTTATGAAATATGCTTTTTATTGTAAAAAGAACGATTTTCGAGGTATTTTCATGATTTTTTTCTATCGTATTTAATTAGTTGTATTATGTTTTCAACACACTATCTACCTAGCATATATCCTGAAGAATATCATATATTTTTTTGATTTTGTTTACTGTAGTCGATCATATACTTTTAGGCATTATAAAACTTGCGTTTTTTTGCGTTTCTGTTTTTCGGTCCTGTAATCCCCTTAAATGTTAAATTATCGTGATTAGATATCGATACCCAACGCGTCTGCGAAGTTTAGCAAGTCAATTAAAATAACCCTGTATTTATATGAACATAAGATTTGATTTGATTTCGAGAATTTGGAGCCTCGATAGTATCACTGTAAGGTCATAAATGATCCCAGCCGCCGCGGGAGACGCTCCGAGCGTCGGGAGCCGCGCGACGACTCCCGGCCACCGTAGGCGCGGGCCTGCGGGCGGAGAGTAATGGCTAGCTCACCGTCCGATCAGGACCAGGCCCGTGCCGGACGGCGCGTACGTGTTCCACGCGCGCCTCAAAGAGATGTCAGCATTAAACGAAGGGCTTCGGCCCGTAAGGGCCGAAGCCTGCCGGGTCAGCGGGATTGTCCGAAAGGGTTACCGCTGGCCCGGAACATAAAGGGCGAAGGAAGGAACACGGGTGGGTTTTAGTCAGTAAGAGTCTGACACTCCCTTCCGCTCCACCCAGAGCGGAAGGAGTCATTTGATGATTTCCCATCCTGACAAAAAAAAAAAAAGGTCACTCCGCATCGGCAAGCGTGCGAATCAGACGTGTTTTCAATAAATTAACTGCTTGTTATCTCAATTCCGAGAATTCGTGTTGTTTACGCGCTAAGCTACGCAGGTGGCCACCGGCCGGCGAGAGCGCGGGTGCGCGGGGCGCTTGCGCCAGGTGTTGTTTACTTGCAATGGAGCAAAATCAATTAAACGATACTAAATGGGAGGATGATAACCAAAACTTGATTGAGATGAATGAAACTGAAGATTTACCGATTACCGGCCAAAAAAGAAGTCTTATAGAAGAAGAATCTGAAGAAGAGTGGAAGATAGTAAATAATAAAGGAAAGGGTAAAAAATCTCGTTTGAATAGTCCGGAGAAGGAAATACAGAAAGTAGAAGTTACGATATCGTGCAGTGATAAACTTCCGAAATCTTTTGCATTGGCTAAATTGTTAAAAGCAAACGAAATTAATAATATAGTTCACGTTAAATATCTGAGTCCATTTAGAGTTCGAATACAATTTCAAGATGAATCGAGTATGGATAAGCTATGTTCATGTGAAGACTTTATCGCCAAGAAGTGGAGATTTAACAAAGCTATGGAAGTAAGTTACTCTTACGGCGTTATAAAAGATGTTGAGTTGGAACTGGAGGAAAAAGAGATACTGAGCAGTTTAGTCTGTCAAGAAAATATTGAGATTATCTCTGTGAAGCGGTTAGATCGTCGTAACAAGGAAGGAGGCTGGTCTCCTTGTGAAGTAGTGAAAATATGTTTTAAAGGAAATTCTTTGCCTCCATACGTCTATACCGATGGTTTGAGGATAAAGGTCGAACCTTATATATATCCGGTTACACAGTGTTCACGGTGCTGGAAACTGGGTCATAGACTTATGACTTGTCCTTCCAATAAAATTATTTGTCCTAAGTGCGGCGGAGATCATGCAAACTGTGAGACTAAAAATTTTAAATGCATTAACTGCTCAGGCAACCATATGGCCCTATCTAAAACGTGTCCTCTGTATTTAAAAGAACGTAGAATACGTGAAATCATGGCTGAATTCAATTGTCCATACAAAAGGGCCTTAACTGCGTACGTCCCACCTTCTCCTCTTGTTAATGGTCAAGCTAAGCAGATGGAAGTAAATAATCCAAGTGTGTATGTTTCTTCACTTGAGAAGACTCCCACATTTGCAGAAGTTGTTACGGTTGGAGCAGATGTTCACGTCGAAGAAGCATCTAGCTCTGCTAACTTACTCAATAAGACACCACTGAACAAGAAGAAGTCATTGAAAAAGAAACAAAACCTTCCCGAGTTTCTATTAGAATGGCAGTCAAGTTTGGCAGAGGAACCGCAAATCGACGAAGACTACGTGTACGAACAAAGTGGTAACAAACAAACAAAAGGTAACACTGAACACAACACAACATGCAACGAACTACTATCGCGAATAAAAGAAGTTATTTATCTTAAAAACTGTTCATGGTATACTAAAATTAAAAATGTCCTTAAACTTTGTATCGAGTGGTTTATACTATTGGTGGTTGACAAAATATCGGAGTCTACATTGTTGCAAATGGTTATTAATTTCTTTAATGGATAATAACATCGAAAATGTAAAATTGAATATAATACAATGGAACTCCCGGAGTCTTAAACCTAAAATAGTAGCTTTTTCTCAGTTACTTAACCAAAATAAAATACATATAGCTGCTATTTCGGAAACGTGGCTAGATCCCGACAGTCATCTTAAAATAAATAACTATAATATATTTCGTCATGACAGGGACGACTCCTATGGGGGTGTGGCTATTGTTACTCATAAATCTATAAAGACTCAGGTAGGAAACTTTAAGATGCGTACGGGATTCGAAGTCCTTCATGTTAAAATTTTAAATTATTCTCTTTTAGAAAATGTTATAATTGTTTACTGCCCACCCTCTGTTCGGACTAATCAAACGGATTGGAATAATTTATTTTCATCATTTAATAGGAAGTCAATCATAATCGGTGATTTTAACGCTCACCATGCGAATTGGTCCAATAAAACAGACCTGAGAGGTGTTCAAATTGTAGATTCTCTCATAGATAATAGTTATGTTGTAATAAATAATGGCAGTGTAACTCGCATTGAATTGGTTAACGGTATCTTGCAAGAATCTTCTCCTGATTTGTCCTTGGCTACATCTGACATTGCGCTTAACTTTAATTGGTCAGTTTTAAATGAAACTTTGGGAAGTGACCACTTGGTTATCAAATTGTCCTCTGAATGTTTTATGAATAAAAACGTTGTAGTTAAAAGAAATTATAAAAATGCCGACTGGGATTCGTATAAAATATGTCTTGAAGATATGTTTTCAAACTTAATACTTCCTACAGATCCACAAAAAGCTTATGATATTTTTATTGATTATATAAATTTTGCAGCAGACCTACATATCCCTCTTACTAAAATACCACAAAATCCAACCTCAAAATTTTCTCCTAAAACATATTGGAATGCAGAAGTTTCTAAATCAGTGGCAATCCGGAGATTAGCTTTATCCAATTTTCGTAAAAATCCAAATCCCGCAAACTTAGATATTCTACAAAATAAAATTGCAATTGCACAAAAGTTAATACGAAAGGCAAGGCTTAATGAGTGGATTCAATTTTGTTCAACAATAGATAATAATATATCAGTTTCTGAAATGTGGCGCAAGATGAAATGGATAAAGGGTTATCGGGCTCCTAGGACTATTATAGATGTTACCAAAGCAAATGACTTAATCCGCAGTCTTACTCCAGATTATGTTATACCAAATCAACCAAAATTTACATTGCCTAATTTGATTTTGGAAACTAATATCTCCATGCAGGAGTTAATTAAATGTATCAAAGCGAAGGATACATCTCCTGGGTGCGATGGTATCTCATACTCCATGATTAAAAATCTCCCCAATAACGGCAAGGTCATTCTCCTTTTGTTATTTAATCAGTTCTTTTCAAACAGTTATATTCCCAGTCAGTGGCGTGATATTGAAATAATTGCAATCCCAAAACCTGGAAGGGATCCTAATCAGATTTCGTCTTTGAGGCCCATATCCTTACTATCATGTATGTGCAAAATTTTCCATCAAATAATTAATAGGAGACTCGAATGGTTTTTGGAAAAACGCAGTATGTTATCACCTAATATGGTAGGATTTAGGAAAACTAAGGGTTGTTTCGATAGTCTAAGTTGCTTAGTTTCTCGTATTCAAAAGGGGTTTTCTGAAAAGTTACACACTATCGGCTGTTTTATTGACATAGACAGTGCCTATAACAATATTGATATATCGTCCTTATTAACCATTTTACATAAAATTAATGCAGGGTCGAAAATATGTCAATACCTTTGGAATTTTTTGAAATATAGGAACATTAAAATTAAAACTGAAACCGGATATGTTACTAGAACTGCTTGTAGAGGTCTGGCCCAGGGTGACCCACTATCCCCACTACTCTTTAATGTGGCAACAATAAATATATGTAAAACTCTGGAAAAGGATATTTTTATATCCCAATATGCGGACGACTTTGTTTTATATTTCACTTCTCAATCTATCTATGAAGGTACTAGAATAGTACAAAATTCTATTAACACCTTATGTGAACTTCTTCGGGACCTAGGCTTAACAATTTCTCCAAATAAAAGTAAGGTGTGTATTTTTAAAAACAATTACTATAATGAAAGAGTGACTTTAATGGTAGATGAAACAGCATTAGAAAATGTACATTGTGTTAAATATTTAGGTATGTGGATTGATCGAAAATTAAGATGGACAAAACATATTAATGAGATTAGAGAAAAAGCTATGAAATTTATAAGTATATTTAAAGTATTGACAGGATCTAATTGGGGTATGCATCCATATTATTTGAGAATGCTATACGTTTCTATAATTCGGAGTAGATTAGACTACGCAAGTTTTCTTTATGACACTAGCGCCATGAGTAATTGTGCCAAGCTTGATAAAGTCCAGAATCAGTACATGCGCATTATAGGAGGTTTTATAAAAAGTACCCCTATCCATGTTATGGAGACAGAGTTATTATTGCAGCCTTTATTTGTGCGTCGTGCCTTCCTTGCTGGTAAATTCTGGCTTAAGTCAAAGTCGCTCGACAATAATCCTATAATCCCGTTGTTGGAAGATCTAATAAACCATATTCCAAATTTATATTGGAGAGGCAAGAAAACACCATTGTTAGTGACGATTCACATGCATTTAAAATCACTGCCTGTACACTCGAGCAAGCTACTTGAGATGTTTGATTTAGATACCTGGATTAATAATTTAGATACAAGTAGTTATATAAGTTTCGAAATTCAAAACGTGGATAAACCTAAACGTCAATTTAAAGTACAAAATTTGTTGCTCATTTGTAGGAAATTCTTACACGAAAGATATTCAGGCTTCTACAAACTATATTCAGATGCCTCCAAGGACAAACAAGGGATAGGCGCGGCTTTTTTAGATACACAAACAAAGGAGTTCATAAAGCTTAATGTAAATAATCTTCAAATATCCATTATGCACGCTGAGCTCATCGGTATTGCAGAAGCACTGTCATACATTAAATCAATTAATAAAGATATTAATTTTGTAATATTTACTGATGCTAAGAGTGCACTTCATCATTTGGTGCGATGCACTCAAATGATCAGGGGTATTCCCTTGGCCTATTACATACTAAATACCCTATCCGAACTTAATACTATAAATAGGAAAGTGATATTGCAGTGGATACCTTCCCATATTGGTCTGATTGGTAATGAAACTGTGGATAAATTGGCCAGAGAAGCTGCGGTTGATGGTGTTAATTTCAATTGCTTGCCTTATTACACGAATTTAATCGGTACTGTTAAAGAGTATTCTACCAAATTATGGTCTGAATATTTTGACAAAAGATCACTTACCAAGGGAATTTGGTACAGAACTATGCAACCAGCTTTGCCTCGAGCCCTTTGGTTTGAAAAATGCAATATGGGAAGGTATGACATTGTGACGAGTTTTAGACTTCGCTCAGGACACATTCCATTAAATAAGTTTGGATTCCTGATGGGAAAAGTCAACTCTTCGAATTGTACGGAATGTGATGTTATAGAGGACGTATATCACATTTTGATGGAATGTGTTCGTAACGAAGCATTTAGATATTTTGTACTTCAAAACTTGGAATCCCCTTTTAATGTTGGATGGTGTAATAGCATTTTGTCCTTTCCTCTTTCAGAGGAGGCCAAATTGCTTTATAAGCTTACACGTATAGGTATTAAGAATAGATCACCTTAAGTTTATCCACTGTATGATTTGTATATGTGCTTAGTTAAGTTTACTATTGTGATGTGTATATTTTCATATTTATTCTTACGGGGGTGACATGTTCAAATATGAACAAACCTCCATTAATAAATAAAGATTTAAAAAAAAAAAAAAAAAAAAAAAAAAAAAAAAAGGTCATAAATGATTCATAACAGTCCTCCTAAAGTTTGAGTTACATTTAGTATGTAACCTAAACTTTCGCTTAATGAGTTTTATACGTCTTCATAACCAGTGGTCATAATTATGACATTAATGGAAGCACCTCTCTATGTTCTCTACGTATATTATAAGGATTTACTGCTTAGCGAGTTACTGCTTAGTTGGTGTAGTGGGTCGCAAGCGCATGGTGTCCTGGGTTCAATGCCCAGGTCGAGTATAAGTACCTATTATTGGGATTTCCATCAGGAATTTCTCAATAGCAGCCCGGAGTGTGGATTTGTGCCCGGTGATGGCTATATAGGCTTGCCCCCAATAATATGGAACTTGCGAAATATGGGTATAAGTCACATCTGCCTAACCCTTCGGGATGGCAGATTTCGGTTCTTCAGATCAACATTTACCTAAAATATTTACTTACTATATTAGGTTCATATTTCTACCACACTTCTCCACGTAAAACAACTCCTTCTGTAAAACAACTTAAAGTGCATTGGTATCGTTGAACTTGTAAGTACGCCAACACACTATTAAGGACCACGATTCCCGCCATCGAAGTTTGCAAATGGCGCGTGACGGTAAACACTTAATGTTAGCAAAGTTTTACAAGAAGTAGGTATGTCGCAAATTAGTATAATGGAACGGTTACCTAATAAAAGTCTAAAAGCTTCCTAGGAAAGTACAATGTACTCATTAATTATGATTACGAAACTCACAATTACCCTTTGTTTAAATATTTAAAGAAGCAAGTTATTTTGCCAACATTTTTCCCGGAACCGGACGGAACGCTAATGTACTTAAATCAAATTATACAGATAGATTGTAACAAATACTATTAAGAATGTTCCGGAGTAGATTTCCACAGGAAGCAACTCGACAGAAAGAAAAAACGGGCCGCGCAAGGCCCATTGTTGTATATGGCACGGTTTCTTTAAGCCCTTTGTAGACAAACGTTTTTCTTGCCGTGAAAAACTACGATTTTGCTGTGAAAAACTCCGATTTATTCGCCGTATGTAAGCAAGGTTGTCGGTCTTATATGGATCACTATGACAGCTTGTCGACAGACACTGCGGCACTACGGCACGGCGCCGTCACCGTATGCATGCGCATATAAAGGATCGCACGTTTGTTCTGCGGTGCGGTTAGCGCTTCGTACTGTAAAGAAACCGTGCCGTGCACAACGGGCCTTATTCTGCAAACAATACGGAGGCCAGGAGGTTTAATCTCTATGAGGTACAAATCGCTCGTTATGCAAATTGAATCTCTTGCAAATTTGAATAGCTTTCATAAGCCAATTCCCTCTGAATAAAAACAATAGAATACTCTTTCAACGTTTTAGATATTTCTCGAGGAGGAATTTATCTCGGATCATTAATTATTCCGCGTCGTATCTAGTTAGGAAAGATAACATCGTTTTTTCTCGCTGAGGAATCTTCCCATTTTGGGGTCTTGACTCATTTCAGTAAGTATAGAGACCCTCGATACATGTTACTCTTTTCGCATTTAAATTTATGTGCCTCTTATGTTTTAGTATTCCTAGGTTTTTCTCATGTTTTAGTCATTCTCAATTTACTGGGTTTGAGGTCACTAGAATTCAAGACATTAAGACTTTTTTTGCTGGTTTTCACATGGTAACAAAATCAAAATAACTGGAAAACTTATAGGTACTAATGAAAGCTTGAACTACAAATCACTAAACGCGTTCAACGCTAAACGTATAAAACGTCGTACCGTTTCTGTCAATCGCTTGAATATGAAAAAGATACAGAATTTTTAAATAATTTTTGCGTCAAACGCATTTAGTGAATTGTGGTGTAAGCAAATAGAATTTAATTCAAATAATTCTGAGATCATTTAACTGCTAGTTAGTCTCCTTGATTTTCTATTTTTACCCGACTGCCCCTGAAGTAGGGTAATGTTTTTCGAGAGTAAGTATGTATCTATAGTTGTTTGACACCGTCTGTAGCCCAAATCAAAAAAAAATACAATAACCTGAACCATTGTGTAACTTTTATTTGTCCTCCACCTGCGATATCTTACAAAAACAAAGTTCAAAATTCTATCAAACATTCAAACATCTATACAAAATTCTTTAGATTGTAATGCTTGTTTTTCTTTTTCCGATTATGTGTTTTTGCAGTCAGGGGGCTTGTGGCTAAGTAATAACAGCCGCATGGGTCGATCATTCAGGTTAAGCTACGCTTGCCGCGGTTGGTCCGTGGATGGGTGACCATCTTTACAAATCAAGACCCTCCGTGCCTCGGAAAGCACGTTAAGCTGTTGGTCCCGGCTGTCATTCGTGGATCTTTGATAGTCGTTACGGGTCGTCAGAAGCCCGAAAGTGTGCCTGTCTTACCAAGAGTTATCGTATTACCCAGTAAGTGGGTTGTAGAGGTCAGATAGGCAGTCGCTTCATGTAAAATACTGGTACTCAGCTGCATCCGGTTCGACTGGAAACCGACCCCAACATAGTTGAGAAAAGGCTAGGCAGATGATATGTTTTTGCAGTCGGGTTTTATTTTTCGTTTGTTAATTTAGTTCACTATAAAAACGTAATGAGAGCAAGTTTACAGTTTTGACGCACTATACGTCAACATTTGTAGTTTCGACTAGAAAAAGTGAAATTCGCAGATCCCCAGAAAATCCTTTAATCGCCTCATATACTTCCGAAAATCGCTTCAAAGAGAATACTGTTACCTCTTCATATTATGGCGTTCTTAATAAGGCTTATAAATTGCAATATCGCATAAATAATGTATTAATGGGCTCCCGGGATGCTTCGCTTGAGCTTCGTTCAATAATCCGATTCACTTCAGTTAATTCATTAAAACAAACATGCAAAATGGTTTCTCTTTTTTACAATACGATACATTCCATTGTACTAGGGTAAAACCGGGATAGATGCCGCAGTGGGATAGATGCCTCATTCTCAAAAAATCTAACTTCCCAAACTCGCAACTAAGAATTAATAGTACAAGTAGGAGCCGCAATCACCCCGCACCTCAATTGTCCCCGGACTGTCGTATGGTGAGGATGCGTTTCGCTCGTGTATGCAATCATCTCCGCGGCGAACTTCACAAACACGTCAAAGATTTAAAAGTTAGTATTTGCCGTTGTATAACTTTATAACCAGTTATAAATTTCAATATATTTTTTATTCCATCAACGTACTGGTTCATTAAGTGTTCATCTGGGTGTTAATAGTAGCTCTTTTGTTTTTAATTTATTTAAAAAATATTTGGGCACCTATCCCTATCGTAAAGGATAGTTGCCCTGATTTTTCGAGGTATAGGTGCCCCAAGGGGCATCTATCCGATTGGATTCAGTGTGTCAAAACTGGCTACATGAAACCTGTACACTTTTCAGAAATTATTGCTCAAGATGTGGAAAACTGAAAGCATTGTCCGGATCAACCTCATTTGTGTAGTATTAAGAGATGATCTCTATATTATGTTGTTTTAATTTTTTTTTAAAGTTCGATTATGCATGTTAACACTTAATAATTATATTTTATAATAACAATTAAGAATTAATACTTTTGTTGAACAAATACTTTTAAAATTTTATTATGTTTGTTTGTGTCATATTCACATTACAATTATCTTATTGGTAACGATAACAAATAAAAGATTTAAAAAAATAAAAAACGTTTTTCCTAATACGACCCATGTCTTTTGGAGACGATTGCTGTTTCAAGAGTAGAACGACCTCATATTTGGTGGGATTTTTCGTTTACACATTATAAAAGGCATCTATCCTGCACTGCAGGCATCTATCCTTCTTAGTATTTTCATGGTGGGGCAACTATCCATACAGGTAGGCAACTATCCTCAAAAAAAGGGTTCCACAAAAAGCTAAATTCTGCAAAATTTGTAATTGATAGGTAAATAAAAAATAACTGTGATTCAACATAAATGATTAAGCTAACTACATTCATAAAAATTATTCATATAAAATTAATATTTTTTAAATAAGGAGGCTATTTCAAAAAGTGGTGCATCTATCCCGGTTTTACCCTATGATATTATGTTTTTAAGGTCCAGGACAGTCTTTTGACTAGAATGTTAATAATTATAACGTAATCAAAATAATAAATACATACACAACTATGATAAAGCGGATAGATAGTGTTCTTTTAAAAACTGCAACAGTTTGGCAGGTTGTTCTTACATTTCAATTTTCTTTCTGTGTACAGAAAATGCATAAGTAGCATTTATCATAGACATACATAAGACTAAGTTTACACTAAATGAATTTTGAAATTCTATGAAAAACTTAAGCAGCCCTGAAGACCGTATTTGAAAAACTATTTTCAATTCTAGGACGACTTGAATTTATAAATACACTCTTTAGCTAAGTTTGTCTTGGCCAAATCAAAGGTAAGATATTTTATAGACATATAAGACTTAATCATGGCCTGCTTGGGTGGCTCATACTACTTCTATATATCACATAAAAACCAGTATTTTAGTGAATAATTTACAACAGCAAAACTACCTGTCTCTGATTTCATGTACATTCAGTAGTGAACCGACACTAAATTGGTTCCATTCACAGCTGAATGAGGAGATCAAATGCAGTCAGGACGAGGTATTTTCTCCCGTTTCAGTGCAATTACTCAGCACAGTACAGCGTTGAAACTATAATTTTTGCTTTGTGGAGCTTAACTTCTCGGTGTTGTTGAGAACCATTTGCTGACCCTTCTGTGGATGCTACTCTCATTAGTTTGCGAAATTTTGGCTAATTGTTATACGCTTGTAATGGGTTTGTTAGTAACAAGTTCGTTCCGCACTCACCGCAATGACTTCAGAATTATACAGGATGAGATTAGAATGACTGTCCGAAATATTATTTATCGGTATTACCTCGCTCAAATCCTGAAAATACCGTGTGTTTAAAGAAGTTTGTAGATGAATCCTTTTGTGCGTTTTCAATATAAAAAATATATATGTTAAACTAAAGGTCATCACAAATACATTGTATTATTTAAAATTTTAATAAACTTACTCAAATTTTATCAAAAAATCGTAACAAATAGGTCTTTTTTCAACCTAAATTGATAATTTTCTCTATAACGGCTCAATAACTCGGCATGAATTTTATACCAAAAAATACGTAATGACGTATTTAACAATGTGTATTGTTTTGTTTTTCTCATTTCTTTTAATATTTTATAAAAATCCGAAATTTCGCGAAAAGCACTATGTCATTCCCGCACTCGTCCCTCCCTCTCTCGTCGTTTCGTCGTAAGTTAGTACGGGGCAGCATGCTCAAGGTCATTGGGCAATGTGCAATGCCCTTAAGCTGACCAGAGGGGCAATTTTCGTAATTTTAGGAACGTTCACAGTCTGGTCTCAGTGTCAATCTGTCAATAAATACCTCTAACTTTCCTACATTTTGACAAGTTTTGACATTTGTTTGTCGCCGAGATGCACATTTATTCCTTTACATTTGTTCCTTTAGTCAACAACATTTTTACATAACATAACATCACGCCTATATACCCCGAAGGATTAGGCAGAGGTGTGCCTATAATACACCCATATTTCGCCAGATATCTTTAAGTCCCATGTTATAGGTGGCGAGACTATCTGAACCGAGCACAAATCCAGACTCCGGCAATATTATTACATAACGGAATAAACAGCTTCGTTAAGGGGACTACAGGACCTAAACGCAAAAAAACGCAAGTTTTATAATGCCCAAAAGTATATGATCGACTACAGTAAACAAAATCAGAAAAAAATATATGATATTTTCCAGGATATATGCTAGTTAGATAGTGTGTTGAAAACATAATACAACTAATTTGATACAAATAGAAAAAATCATGAAGATACCTCTAAAAACTTTCTTTTTACAATAAAAACCATACCTACAATCATTCTGATTTTTTGTCAGATGAATCTACAAGCAACATATTAAAGCACTAGTGTTTTAATTTTTTAGTCCAAATAATAGATTTTATTGTGATAATTGCTTTATATTTTGCAATAAATTACCAGCGTTGTGTCATCACATCACGGTTCTTTCTTTTCTATGCAGTCCTAAATCCAGACTTTGCCAGTTTTAAGTCTCATGTCCATATCCTAAGGGGACGAGCTTATTGGCATCAACCGGGCACAAATTGAGTCTCCAAAAATATTATATCATGACGAAATAAACGGCTTTGTTATGAAAACGCAATTTTAAATCCACAATATCCCTAAAACAAAGCATGTTCAATCTTCCTTGTAAAAAACTCCGACTTCGTTTTTTTCTTAATAGACGTTTTCTTAGTCCGCAATTAAAAAAGGCCCAAACAGCTGAAATTACGACACTTCATTATAAAAAGTAACAAAAAGTGGACAGTTACGATACTGTTGTCTCAAGATCCGGAGATGGCTAGAGCAATAAAAATGAACAAAACAGTACTTCTGCTCCACAATGACGGGGCCTAGACACGGTGTCAAGTGCAGAAAATTATGTCCATTCATCCGGCGCTCGCTAGGATTATAAAACGAGGTCGCATCTTCAGCATCTGACTCCAACTGACTGAGCTTTAAGCGTTTTCAGCATGTTGTAAGCTCGCTAATTAATGTTTGTTGTTAAATATGGTTTACTATACTTTATTTGGTAATGTTCGAGTGGGCTTGGTATCTGTCTGGTTTGGGAAAGACTCGTGAGATATATGCTTTGGTCAAGAAGGCTAATTTTCGTACTTAAAAACGTTTAAATTCAAGTCGCGTGTCAAATGTCATTTCAGCGACAATCAATGTCAAGAACTTGTCAGAAATGTATATTATGTAAATTGATTGTATTTTTGACAGATTGAGACTGTTATTAAAATGCGAACGTTCTAAAAATACTGGAATTGCCCCTCAGTTAAATTGGTAAATCTTTAATAATTTTAGTTTGTTAATTACTTACCAGACAAATTTAATAAACAATTTCTGGGTTTCGCACAGCTATTTCAGCGTCAGGACACCGGATTTCTTCCCGATTTTCACATTACATGATATCTTTTACATAACGTAACAAAAACAATCTTCCGTTTCATTGTGTAGGTATATAATATTGTAATATCGGCCCTGAACAAAAAGGTAGCGTAACAAAATCTACCCTTAACATCAGATCAACTTATTCTTACATCGATAAGGTACTTATCGCCCTTTCAACTAAACTTGATAACCAACCCGGTATCCCTAGCTTATTGGTGCCTTTTCTTTATATAAATATTGAACAATAGACAAGTCAATATATATATTGGTACAGTGGCCTCCAAAAGTTAGTTAACATTTTTCCACTTTAGCTGTGATGTTACAATAAGATTTAAAATAATCAGATATTCCTAAGGGATTACTTGATTATTTTTTATTATGATAAGACAAATGCAGTTGAATTTGACAATAAAGATGTTATAGCAGTTCCAACATTTGGATCACTAGAATTTTAAATCATAATGTGTTGTGTCAAAGGTGAAGTGGAAAAATTTCAACTAACTTTTGGAGGCCTCTGTATATGTGAAAAACAATACGTAGTGAAGCACGACAGCCGAAACTACGCGACGGAAAACCCGCATGCTTGTTTTCTACGCAAATTACGCGACATAATTAAGGCCTGAAGTGGCTGGTAATTTAAAAAAAAAGTGAGCCGTCACGAGACGCCTGGCAGATGTAAAACATCGACATTATTTTGTAAAAGTAATATAATTGAAAAGAACAGATTGCGATATAAACTAAATATGGCATAATGATAAAATAAAATATTACGATCGTTTGCGCATGGCGACGCGTCGCCACACAGTACACAAGACTGTGACTGTATATATACACCATCATATAGCGTGGCGACGCGTCGCCACGGCATGCGTCGCCACGCCAGAAATTTGTTTTACGTGCGGCTATAGATGTTTCACATCAAAATCGGCCGTAAATTTTCTCCTCTTAGACTCAAATAAAAGATTCGTCAATAGGTTATACTGTCGAAGTTTAAGAAAAAGTTAATTCGCTTTAAAAGTAAAAATCGGATAATCGGAAAGGAGGTTCGAGTGCGGAGGCCAGAGTAAGAGGAGTCTGGATAATGTCCTCTGGCACTAATTAAAACTTTGGAAACAGCGGGTAAAAGGGTTGAGAAATATGGCATTTGGCGGATAGTAATGGAGCTGTGGTCTTATTTAATTTCCACAGTTTTTCTTCTAGCGGTCTCTAATTACAATATTACAGTTTGATTTCAGCAGATGTCCTATTTTTAGTTGGCATTACAACTTTATTATTCTTACTAGCCTCTGCTCTCGTTTTCGTCCGTGAGAAATTTCTAGTTCTCCCGACAAAAAGCGAAAGCGCGGGCAGGCGATACGATGCGACGGGGTGGCCGTCGCATCGCATCGCCTGCCCGCGCTTTTATTACGTTTTCACTGGCTTTTTTTTTCTTGCTCTTCTCCTAAGGGTTCTATCCACAGGTGCCTTGTCATCATCTGCCTAGCCTTTTCCCAACTATGTTGGGGTCGGCTTCCACCGACCGGATGCAGCTGAATACCAGTATTTTGCATGGAGCGACTGCCTATCTGACCTCCACAACCCAGTTACTGGGTAATACGATAACCCTCGGTAAGACTGGTTGTCAGACTTTCGGGCTTCTGACTACCCATAACAACTGTCAAAGATCCACGAATGACAGCCGGGACCTAACTAACCGGGGCTTAACGTGCTTCTGAGGTACGGAGGGGTCACGGTATGTAAAGATGGTCACCCATCCACAGGCCAACCGTAGCAAGCGTAGCTTAACCTGATCGATCGACCTGTGCGGCTGTTATTATTTAGCCACGATGTGAAATAGCATAAACCTATCGTCACGAATTGGGCTATCAAATGCAAAAATATTTTTTCCAAATCCGACTGGTAGTTCCAGAGATAAGCGCGTTCAAACAAACTCTTAAGCTTTATTATTAGTATATGTATATATTAATATTATTGCGTACAAATTCCAGCATAATGGTGTCGCAATACGCAAGCTGCGTAAAGTTCTAAATTAGACAAAAATCCCCAGGACATATTTAAAGTATTTTAGAAAAGAAAAAAGCGATTGAATCGTCGTACTCTCATAGTAATAAGCTCTTATACCTGCAACCTTTTGCGGTAGACTAATTTTATTCTAGGTGCATCGTCTTCACATATAATTATATTATGTATACAAAACCTTGTAAAATATTTTTAAAAGAGTTACGGTGGAGTTTCTTGCCCATTCTTCTCCATACGAACACTACCTTTTGGAATGGGCGACTAGAATCAATTCAATTTTACTGTAATTTTTGACGTTCAAAAGTGCCTTTTTTTATGTGCCTATTTGAAATAAACGATTTGACTTTGATTTTGAAAACGCAATTGCTTAGAAATGTTTCCGTTTTCAAAACGTGATTGTTGCAAGGTTTTCTGTTCTGGTTAGCTAAGCATAACTTTAACTTGTAGTTGATAATATAAATTGCATTAAGCAAAAAAGAAAGTTGAACCCAACTACGACAAAAACGCTTACTAAAAAGGTGTATACAAGACATCGATATCGATTATTTTCGGTTTTCGTATAGCCGGAGTCACACGTCATTACTACTAGTAAGTAATTTATTTAAGGAATATGTCATACAGATCACCCTGTCTTTTGGCCTTACCGTAGTCGGAAAAGACTTTGTGAGTAAGATAGGTTGTAGGTTCTATGGCAGGTGAAGGTCAAATGGATTTTTTTATTTAACCACATATAGACAGACAAAAAAGGAACACAAAAACACGTCAAGGGTAAATGGAATTATCTCAGTTATTACTGCCCAAGGCATAACTTACATTTTCATGTTCATAAATCAAAAAAGCTAAACATAATTGGAACCTTTCCATAAAACTGTACGAACACCCAATTAATTTTGATTTATATCCGAGTGTGAAATCTGTTCAATCAAAGCGAAACTAGCGTAAACGTATTTATACCGTGAGCTGCTGATTTTGTTTTTTTCTGAGCTCCAAAAGGAAGTGGCGTATTCGGTATTAATTAATTCCCTCATCAATCATTTGCCGCCTTCTCTTGAACCCGACGTCACTCGCATTGTTAGCAGTGAACAGGACCAAGCAAAAATAAAATGGCTACCTACAAGTGCCTTATAGGTGGGCGTTTTTTTTCTTTTAGTTATAATTACTATGACTAAGGATTTACTTATCAAAAGTGAGCTCTGTTATTTCTTTTCATTTCGAAGTAATTACAGTTTAGGATTTGCCTTTGCCCGCCGCTCGGCGTAAAAGGTTGTTTATTTTTTTACTGGTACTCTGGTAATGGCGAGACTAAGGGTAGGGATAAATTATATTAGATCCTTCGTATCATTAAGTAAGAGGTTGTATAGTCTCGGGTGCACATTATATTTTCCAGTTACATTGATTTTCTTTTTTTTTTCATTCGTAATTTTAACGGTTTAACTTCGTTTTATGAAAAATAGGCTTATTAGTCGATTCGCACGAATTTACTCGCCCGTAACAGATGAATCGTTACTTCTAATTTTTTTTTCTACATGCGACTCGCCCGAATTTGATATATTTGTGTGCATTGCATTAAATGCAAAATGTGCCAATTGCCTAATACATATTTCTGGGGTTATCATTTCGCCCACAAATAAATTAACTTCTTGCGAGTCGCTTATGAAAAATGATATGATTTAAAAGTGACGATTCGCCCATTTCGTGCGGGTAATTTCGCACGAAACGGACGAATCGTCACTTTTTAATTATATACTAATAAGCCAAAATATCTTACTTCTTTAATACCCTCACATAATTTACATGCCGATTAGCTGCAACCTTTACCGCCTCCTTACATACACAATACGCTTATAATGATATGAAGTAGGTACTTATAACAGACGGGTATGCTCGAATATTGTTATATGCATATAGATATAAATATATTCGAGCATTATATTATTAAAGAAATAGGAATTAGGCGCGAGTTATTAGCAATTATTAACAAAAATCAACTGCATATTATATGGGAACTTTTTGAAGTGAAAACTTCTTTAGCGGCGCTGTGTTCTTTTTTTGGAATGGGTAAAAACTTCTAAACTCGCGTCAGGTCACGTGACCCTGATCGAAAATTCGTAAGACGTAAAACGTAAGACAGCGCCATCTATGCACATCGGGAAGAACTACGAGGGCCTCGCGTACTAACTACGTAGTT
Source organism: Luperina testacea (assembly GCA_927399505.1). NCBI lineage: Eukaryota > Metazoa > Arthropoda > Insecta > Lepidoptera > Noctuidae > Luperina > Luperina testacea. Next base: position 14,226,099 of record OV656756.1, read on the forward strand.
CATCCAACAACGACGAGATGGCGCTGAACCACGGATATATAACTGACGACGAGCTCAAATACATTTTATGTACAAGGCCAATAGTATGTAAAAATGTAACTAATATCAATCGTACCATCTACGTCCTCTTCTAATACGCCTCTGCACACATTATGGTAATCGAACAAAGGTAACATTGTGTAAAATTTCATACAGGCTCCTTATTAGTTTATCTAGTTACCACTTTAGAAATGATTAACGAAGCACTGCCGCGACCAACACCACGAACTGAAGTCTATCCTGTGTGTTTATTTGTAAATCTGAATAAATTCCTTTCACGAGAAGAATAAACCAGTCACTTTGGTCATCATACCTGATTTGCAAAAAACCCTATAAAATAAGGAACACACCTTAACACGCGTGTTTTGTTTATAAGACGATTCACAAAATACACTCGTAATTGTTCAAGTTTTCACTTCTGTCGGCACTACCGGAGTGCCAGTGTTTTATTCTTTTGGGACTTAGGGTACTTACCTACATCTGCTAATAGGTTCATTTAATCAGGTGTCATAATAAATCCCCCTTGGTTCTATAGAATCATGTTCATATAAGTTAACAGTTTGTTGCGATACCTCTTCCTAGTTAAGCATTGGGAAGTGTCTTCTGTGGACTGTTTATTTTTTTCATGTAATTTTGACATAAAAAAAATGCTGATTCTCAGCCTAGTTTGAATAAATGACTTTTTTTTATTTTTATGAAACAAAGCAGTCGTCTGACGTATCCTGGTCCGCTGCCGACGTTACAAACCTGCGGAATGACAAATTTTTGTTACACAGTAAGACATATTCTCGTATAGCTCATGACCGATCCTAGAAAGAATTTTGGCCAAATCATACGTGTGCGTACCAACGTTAGATTACACTCCTAAATAATAAATGCTCAACGCCAAGATATTGAAACAAACCAAGTCCCTACGAAGCGCTACAAATTACAAAGTCGTTATTTCAAATTAATTTCCATCGAGTGCTGTATAGCTATAAACATAGATATATAACAATTTTCTTCTGACTCAACGGTCCCGTCTAGTTAGTTACTGGACAGACAGAACGAAAACGTTTGCTATTTGAACGCAATCTTCCGACTTCCTGTCGAGTCGCCATCGACGCAATTAAGCACAGGAAGACTCCTAATGACATCACACCCCCAATCTTTTCGTGTAGATACACTTGTACCCCACTGTGCAGCCGTTAACAATACTTGTGATCGGAGATAATACGCCATTTTCTTTTTATTATGTCTTTACTAATTGGGTATGAAGGAGTATTGACAACAATATTTTCTTTTGTCGATTTTCTTTTGTCTTTGGCTTGTGTTCTAGTGCGAGATAGAGATTATTTTGAAATTCGATTATTTTGAATCTAGATTTGGGATTGAGCATTGTTCTGTAATATGAGTTTAACAAAGATTTAAATCATTAAATTCGCCCTACAGCACCTAAAGATAGTCGTGTTTCTCTTTTTTTTTGACACCTCTGACTCACAATGACGCAGTGCTTGACTTGATTGTCATGGAAACGCTATTTAATAATGGGTGAGTTCACTCTTCTCAGTATGGATACTTTTTCGCTTGACTAAGTACTGTGAGGGCAAATCTAGAGATTTTAATATGTGTAGTGTAACTGACTCGCCTATCATTTAATTATTACATCCCAGAATAAAATTCGACAAGGAATTGTCTATTATGAATTCACCAAAGTTTTGTTTGGGGAAAGATTTTTTCATCATAAACTGTTGTTTTAATTATTATAATGACTGTAAACTCCGCAACTTTATTGTTTCAATACACACGGGTCGGAATCCACGAAACCTTGTTCGACAAATTACTCGAAACAGATAAAAAAGTTACTTCCAAACATTTAATTCTTCCAATTCCATTCTTCTTGATTGTAGCCATTTTTGGCGTATTGTTAGATTTTGTTTCACATTTTAGTATTTTTTTAGTTCCACATAGACACGGTAATGACATAGAGCAATTTGTTCGTAATTTTGCTAAGCGAATAACAAAAAAAAACTTTAAAACATCTGAAGGTAACTCAATTAAGAATCTGTCAGAACACGTTGTTATGACCTGGCTGTAATTAAAGCCGTCTGCTAAGTTTAAAAACAACTTCATTAACTCTTGTAAAATCTAAAATGGACGAAAATGACAATCGTTTTCTTGAAACGATATTATTTTTATTTTCTTTACAGAGTTAGTTTTATGTACCTAATTAATCTACTTAGAATAAGATGAATGTTATTATAGTGCTGATAACGTATTATGCCCTTCAGCTAATAAGGTATCTAATTATCTTTCCTGTATACGGTTGATAGATTGGATGAATAGGTAAGATCTTATTACGTACGTTCAATATTTTGCCTATTCCTTGGTAAAGTCCAGGTTCGCATGGGCGCGTTTTCAACGCGACGATTTTTTATCGCGCACTGTATTTTTAACTCTCGATGTTGAGCAGAGAATTGAGAATAAAGTGCTCCCAGCATGTCAAAAAATACACTGTTGGATTTTTAACTCTCGGCGGTGACGAGTGCATTGAAAATTCAGTGCGCGATAAATAATCAGCCATGGGTACAGTATTTTTTATCTCACGAAGCGACGTGCACTTTACTTGTGATAACCAAGTCTACAGACACGTTGTCAATGTGTGTATGTGAAGAGGAGTGGCGTCAGCATATAACACAAACACGCGCGCAAACACACACATTTCTGACTTCGCCTTTGTTCGGACGGTACCAAGAGCTCCTGCCCTTACATACACACTAACAGCGTGTTTGTACATTTGGTAAACACAACTAAAGCGCGCGTTGCTCTGTGAGATAAACACACTATACGGGGGCTAAGTAGATCGTGTTTACCAATGAACGCTTGCGGAAATCTAACGTGAAATCCTTCCTTATCCACAAAAAGTCTTAGGTCATAATACTTTCTATAAATATCGCTCATGGGTATAAGATTTGCTTCATAAAAAATGAATTACGACCCATTTTATAGGTGTTAACACGCTATTAAGGATAAATACTATTTTTAAAGGACATGTTCGTAAATATAAGAAGCACATTTTGAAGGGACAGGAAATTCGGCCTCCTTTTAGGGGCCATATAACCTCGAACAAAATATACACCCTCACGAAATAGTAGGCACGCGGCACGGCAGTTAGAAAAGGAGGCGCGATACAGCTAGCCATGTATTTTTTAAATGTATTAAGCACCCCGAAAAATATCTCGAGAAAAAATAATAAATCTGCGATGTTTCGCCTGTTTTAGGATGGGTGGTGGTGGTATGCGTCACTCATCTGGTAATATACCCGTAGCAGACGATCCTGGGGGTTATTGAAATAAAAGAATGAAGTACATTCTTTTATTTAAATAACCCTCAGCTGGCTTAAAACTTTAAGTATTATGACACTCTTTTTTGAAAGTAAAAAGGAATGACGGCTCTTAAGGTTTACTGTTCATCGTTACTGGGTAATCTTTATAGGTGTAGACGGTTGATGTGGGCAGAATAGAAATGGAATAGGTGTTAAAATTATGTTTCTTATTTCTATTTTATGGTTCCAGCTTTGATTTATATATTTGAACTCGGGAGGGTATTTTTAGTGGCTCCCGATTAATATTTTGCTGTGTAACATTTTTCTACCGCGAACAAGATCTGACAGCGAGACTTATTTGCATATCGTACCTATTTCTTTAAGCCTTAATGCAATGTCCAGACATTTTTATTACCACCTTTTGTCCGTGACTTCGCGTTCGCGTGAAATTTCGGCCCGGGACCCACCTCGTCACATCTCATCGCCTGTCCGCGTTATTATTACGTTTTCCCTAAGCGTTCACTCTGACTTGTTTTTTTTTCTCGGCTTCTAAAGATCTTAGCGTGATGTTAAATAGCCTATATTCTTTCTCGAAACGTTGGTCTTTCAAATGCAAAAAGATTCTACTGTAGTTTCAGAGATAGCGTGCTCAAACAAACTCTTCAGATTTATTTATTAGTATAATATAGATAGATTAGTCTATACTAATCTATCTATATTATACTAATAAATAAATCTGAAGAGTTTGTTTGAGCCTCCAAACCCTCAAACTCTATAGTTTGAGGGTTTGGAGGGGCCTGTGGGTAAATATTAACAGCCGCACAGGTCGATCGATCAGGTTAACCTATGCTTGCCGCGGCTGGTCTGCGGATGGGTAACCATCTTTACATATCGAGACCCCTCCGTGCTTCGGAAAGCACGTTAAGCCGTTGGTCCCGGCTGTCATTCGTGGATCTTTGACAGTCGTTACGGGTAGTCAGAACCCAAAAGTCTGGCAACCAGTCTTACCAAGGGGTATCGTATTGCCCAGTAACTGGGTTGTGGAGGTCAGATAGGCAGTCGCTCCATGTAAAATACTGGTAGTCAGCTGAAAGAAAGAAGCTGTTAGACTGGAAGCTGACCTCAACATAGTTGGGAAAAAGCTAGGCGGAATATGATGATAAAGATTCATCATAATCAGTCTATAATGTTCCCACTGCTGGGACACAGGCCTCCTCTCGGTGAAAGGTAGTGGGCCGTAACCCACCACGCGGGCCCAGTGCGGGTTGGCAGATGTCACATGTCTACGAATTTTTGGTTCTAGGACATGCTGGTTTCCTCACGATCTATTCCTTCACCGTTTTGAGATTAGTATAGATTAATATAGAGAACTGACAGCATTAGCAGAAATTCAGAAATTCTTGGTCAGTAAAGAGTCTATACTACAACAACTAACGACAGTACAGTTATACTCGAGTAACCGCATTACAACCCCAATTGATTCTCCTAAGTAGGTACTCGAGCAAAAGCAAGACATGAAAAAGGGTAGTGCGTTTGATACAACCATCAAAACAAATTATATTAAGACGAGAAAGTGCGATTCTTCGTCACGCGATCTCTAATGGCGTAATAAAGTTAGGAGAAAGAAAACTTGGCTACGCCGCGGCAGCCGCGCGGTCTTTTGCGTATTTATTAACTCCGCCGCTATAACAAGACCCGCAGCCTTTCATTCCTATTACAATTCTTTTGAAGAAATCTTCAAAGTCGGCAATCGTTACAGGTCTATGTTAGTGGTTTTGTTGTGAAATCTGTTTGCGCTAAAGTCGTCACGCGCAGCCGCTGATGAGCCGTAGACGTGATATCACTCACTCGAACGTGACTCCCGTTTTATTTGAGAGCTCGCGCCTAGAGCTTAGTTTCACTAAATATATACCAAGGATTTTACAATGACTTTTCACTGATTTGTATTCAGACCGTTGCAGGTCATAAAAAGTAATGTTAACATTATTCTTATAGCTACGCAAATTTAGCGTTTTGTTAGTACTTGCCTAAAGTACTAACAAAACGCTAAATTTGCTTTCAAGGTGAACCTAAAATATTAACTCGAGTAAGCTGCCTTTTAAAGTTTGTTTTACAGTCTTCGTAAACTTTTTATTTGTAGCGTTACCGGATATTTATTACAAAATTATTCTAACCATCTCAGTTTAGGCAGCATGCTACCCACTTTCAGGGTTTCTTCAATTAGGAGATTTAAGAGTAATTACGAAAATGAGAAATGGGAAAAGTTCATTCTTGTGGCCATCGAGTTTCGGCTACTTTTTTTTATGAAGTCCGAAATGGCTGCCTCTTTTTTGTCGTGAAAAATTAATTTCCCCTCTTAATTCTAAATACAAAAAGGTCGTTTGAAGTGAATTGGTTAATAAAGTGAACATTGTTACTTGGTTACAATAAACTTGTTGTATTTTGAAAATGTTCAGTCAATTTACATTTTCAAATTAGTATAATCTCGTCATGAGTATGGAATGCTTATCTTGATTAAAAGAGTTATAAATATTTTATATGCCTGGTGGTTTTCATATTACCTGAAGTATTAAAATTTGGCCTACCTACCAGAGAATAACGTATTACCTACCTACGTTTTAGTTAATTAAGTCGGCTCCAACTTAAATTTTAAGCGTTCATTTCTATAATGCCGAAGGGAATATTTATATGGGCCGACCCTATTAGCCATGTTTACAAGCTAAACGATTTGATATTGAGACCCAGACAGCCCACAAGCAAACTTGTTACTGATTCTGTTTACACAAAGGTAAACTATTCAAATCTTTGGTTAGCTCTACGTCACACAGGTTCACGGATACATTTGTTGGATTCTGGAGGATGTAGAATGTAAAGTCAGAAAAATTAATTGTTAAGGCGCTACCTCGAATATAAATCGTAGCGACTGATCTACTAAATGAGCGAAGGTGATGCAATTACTTTTGAAACGCAAAAGAAGAGAGATGGCTATAATATGCGTGCGCTTGGAATTAAACGACGTATGTGCCAAAACGTATTTACTCCTTTTTTAACAAAATAAATTATTTAAATTTAAAACTACTTTGAGTAAACTTTGATATGCTGAATCTCTATGTTTTAAAGTAAATTCCATTGTTGATGTCGATTACTTAGGCATGAGCCCCTCGTATGTAAATTGACCTAGGGTCTTATTACTCAAAATCAATTTTTCCTTATGATTAAAGATGATGAGATGATTAAAGAACAGCCTTTAATCATCTTATTTCATCGTCATCATCAGAAGCTAAATTAAATCACAATTAGACGAAGGTACTTTAAATGAAACCAAATAGTTATCGCTGAAAATGATTGATTAAAGTAAGCTTGAATACAACGTCATTTTCCATAGATTCTACGCCCACGTGAGAATATAGATATTACTAGAAGCATTGAGTTATTTCAGTGTTGAAACGCGGCACGAAATAATATATGTTCTAAGCCCTGCGCCACGCTGATATTTATACCCGGAACGTTAGATTTGCAAATGGTTTCAACACTTTAGTGCCGTTTGAGTAACGATTTGTCTCATATTGATGTGAAGAGAATATGTATAACATATAATTTTAGACATCTAACTAAGATAATTAATCTTAGTTAGATGTCTAAAATTATATGTTGACATTTAGCACGAGAGCAGTCGTGGTCCAGTGGTAACGGCCGCGACTTACGAGTTGTAAGTCATGAGTTTGGACCCAAGGTACTATTTTGTGTAAATTATTTCATCACCACTGCTCTCAAAACGGTGAAGGAAAAACATCTTGAGGAAACCGGCATGTACTAGAACCAAAAGTTCGAAAACATGTGACACCAACCCGCACGGGGCCCGCGTGGTAGATTTATAGCCCACTCCCTCTCGAAAAGAGGAGGCCTGTGTCCCAGCAGTGGGAACATTATAGGAAATTCTTAAGGGGCTTACATGACCTAAAGCGCGGTCACTGTCGGACTGCATAGAAAAGAAAGAGAAGTGCGATGATACAACGTTGGTCGTTTATTGCAAAATATGAAGCAATTAATAACTTCCAAAAAATCTATTGTTTGGACTAAAAAATTAAAACACTAGTATGTTGCTTGTAGAATAATCTGACAAAAAATCAGAATGATTGTATGTATATTAGTATGGTTTATATTGTAAAAAGAAAGTTTTTAGAGGCATCTTCATGATTTTTTTTTATCGTATCAAATTAGTTGTATTACGTTTTCAACACACTATCTAACTAGCAGATATCCTAAAGAATATCATATATTTTTCTGATTTTGTTTACTGTAGTCGATCATATACCTACTTTTATTGTTTCTAATATTTGCGTTTTTTTGTGTTTAACTCCTGTAAGCCCCTTAAACATAAAAAACGCAACCCATAAAAGATCGTGCTTTCCGAAAACCACTTCTCGACAAGTCGACATTATGTTGGATGGTCACCCAAGAATAGACCGCGGCAAGCGTCCTGTCAAATTAATCAGCACCTGACACTACTCCTTATAAATTTAGACGTGATTAAAAACTTGCCTCCTAAAGTTATGTCAATTTATGTCAGGCGCTGATTAATTTGACAGGTCTAAACTAAAATTTATCTTCTGTCCTTTTCTTAATGAAATGGAAAGAAAAAGATGCACTGAACTTAAATTTAGTTTAGTTTGTGAACAACAGAATCGGCACCAGTTTCGGGTAGCTTGATGTGCTGGTGTCTGTACCTATAACGTACTTCTTTCATTCGTAGAAAAAAAAAGTACAGACGCCAGCACATCAAGCTACCCGAAACTGTCAAATTTTCCCAATCAACTTTGAACCTTATGCTTTAGCGATAAAGTTGAAAATCTATTAAAGAAATTTGACAGATTGTAGTAACTTGATGTACTGGTGTCTGTACATTACGATACGTGTGACTTAAATAGTCCATCGCCGTGCATTATTAGACTACTTAAGTTACACGTATCGTATACTTTAAAGCTCTTGTGACCTAGCCCACACTTTTCTGTGTAAAAATGAACGCAACTTAAGTGCAGGCTTAGGTCACGCAGTGCCATAAAGAGTTTTTATTCATCCACGGCTCCAAGGAGGGTAGTCTTAAACACGATCCACACGGTCTTTACTTAAACACGATCCACACGGTAGGTAGGTACTAGATTTATAACCTGTTCCCATTTTATCGCACAAGGCAAATTGAATCTGTAATAAAAAATTAACCAAAAGGCTTCCAATTACAGCTCTCTTAAAATTAAAAAGGTCGTAATTAACTAAGTGTAGTAGCGTGAGGTACTCATTATAAACATAAAAAAACATCCTCTCTAAGGGTCTTTCTACACTTTAATATTTAAATTAAGTTCATAAAATCGTAACGGTCGTAGCTGTATATCGTGTGCCCCGCGGTTTCACCCGCATAAGTGTCGATCCTGTGAGAATATCGCGATAAAAAGTATCCTATGTGTTATTTTGATGTGTAAGCTATATTACTGTACAGTTTAATCAAAATCTGTATAGTAGTTTTTGCGTGAAAGAGTAACAAACATCCATCCATCCTCACAAACTTTCGCGTTTATAATATTATATTAGTTAATTAACTAATTAGTAATTAATTAGTTATTGGTAGTGTAGTAGGATAGGATAGGATATGCCATAGGCTAGCAAAAGGTCTACATAAGGTTATTACCGCATGTGGTGTGGCAATGCATTAAGGCTCCTACAAACAGGCGCGACACGCGATATAATCGCGCGCGACACAAAGGCACCGCTCGTTGCACGACTTGCGGTGCCTTTATGTCGCGCGCGATTTAATCGCGTGTCGCGCCTGTTTGAAGGAGCTCGAGCCTTTACAAGATAGAAGAAGTAAAGATAGTTTTTATTCAAAAAAAAAGATTCTATCAAAATCAAAATATTTTATTCCCCATAAACCTACATGGGCACATATGAAACGTCAAAAGCTACATGCACGGTTGCAATTGCTCGTTTTCTGTGGAGAAGAGCCGGCAAGAAACTCCACGGTTACTCATTTAAAAAGAATTGGCTTTTACAATGTTTTCAAATTACAGTGTTAATAGCAATGGGAGGACAGTGCAGGCCTGTCAACAAGTACCAGATATATTTAATATCTGAATAAAATGTTAATTTTGGAGACGGAAATAATAATACAGTTGTACCTATAAGCTCCTGAATTCCAATAGGAAGCGTAACAAACATCTAATTAAAAAACCCACACAAAAATGCTGCAGAATCATAATAGGTAACTTGCTCATAATCATAATACGATAATCCTACATAACAGTAAATCATTTCGTGAAACCCCACAAAAGACTAATCGTATATTAATTAGAATTGTATTTCAACGAAAGATTTAAATGCCATTTGATAGATATTACTGCAAAATACGTACCCGCCTATAGACGCAAAAAGCAATTTATAATAGTGACCAAAAGTGCACAGTAACAGGCAGCATTGCTGAAAATTGCATCCTAGACATTCAGCGTCATGATAAATGGTTCCGTCTGTCTTTAAGAATGTAGCCAGACGGTTAAACTATGGAAGGGACAAGTCATCCATCGTAATAATGTGACGTATCTACCTATTCATTCCGTTTTAAAGCGCTTTTGATGGAAAAGTGCAGATTTATTTTGTACTGGCTGGTGCGGTTTTTGCATTTGAAAATGGTAAAACTAAAAAATTATGTAAGGAAGCAAGTATGTTCATAACAGGCTTTATTAAGGTAACACGTATTTATTGTAGGTATAAAGTTCAGCACAATCATAATAGAGATATTCTTGGAAGTCACAAACAACCCCTTCAGTTGCCAATTACGAGTACGATGCCGAAGCGAAGCGGAGATGCATCATCTGCTTTCTTCAGCGCTACAAAAAATAAGAAGCAACTCCTATAATAGCGAAGCGAACTTTTTCCTTCATAACTATTTCACACAAACTTCGTTGGAATAAATATCACGAATATTTTATTACAATTTTCTCGCTGCATATTTCATGAGACCTTATTGCGACGCAATTACGTAAAGCTATCAATTAAGTACATTAGTCTGCCGAAAACACATGTAACGTTGCTGTTGTTTAAAAAACGGGTCGCAAAACACAAGCTGCGCTGCAACCACATTAATAATTTATCAGGCGCATGACGGCTGTTTGCTAATAAAGCGTGGATTCGCGCTGGAAATATTAATAAAAGCAGCTTGCAGCCGGAACTCGGACGGTCGGAACCGGCGCGCGCCGCGCACGTCCAATGACAAATGACCAGCTGAAAGTTTCATTTAGTTTACCATTTGAATTAAGCGACCAAAAATCATTATTTAGGATATCCGATTTTTGGCATTTTATTTAAACAGTTAATATCATCATTTATGAGTTATGAGAATTTGTTTGGATAAAATGTACAATAAAAAACCGATTTATGTTGAAAAACATTGCAAGCCGATGATATAACTTTTGTGGATCACGAAAATATATTGATAATATTTTTTTCTTTAACTTGTGTCGCACGTTCGTAAAGAATTATAATTATTTAAGACTGTTTTTTTTTATTTAACTCTAAAAAATGCAACTACTTCATAATTAACGCATGAATTTTCTTTTTTTTTAACTTTCTATATTAGGTAAATTATTATTGTAAGCTGAGTAAGTCAAAAATTTTTAAAATGAAATCTCCGTAAATGTGGCGATTAGGTCATCACATTAATTGAAACCACGTATTTCTACATTACGTGTTTTAAACATACCTAAACGATTAAAATAATTAATAACGATTAACATTCTAGCTGTGGGACATTTTTTCGTTTGAGTATTTAAAAACATTACTTAAACTTAATTTGTGATTACATATTTGGTAACAATACCATAAAGGTTTTACTGAATTATTGTTGATAGGTACCATCGCCCGCGTGTTTATAGTGACTTATTATTAAGAGTTGTTTATTTTGTGCCAATTTTTAAATACTGTTTTGAAAACAATACAACTAATTTTATACGATACTTCTAAAAACTTTCTTTGTGCAATAAAAACCATACTAATAAATCATTCTAATGTTTTGTCAGATTATTCTGCAAGCAACATACTAAAACACTGCTGTTTTAATTTTTTAGTCCAAACAATATATATTTTGTAATTAAATAATTGCTTCATATTTTGCAATAAATTCAGCGTTGTGTCATCGCGCTTCTCTTTCTTTTCTATGCAGTCCGACAGTGACCGCGCTTTAGGTCATGTAAGCCCCTTCAAACAGTATAGATTTGTGATAAATCTTTTATTAATGAGTAATAACCATAGAATAAGCCGGCCGTTAACCGTTTGGAACCGAGTTTCACGTAGAGAGTTCCTCATAATGACTTAGAAATACGGAGAATATTCCACGAACGCAGGCTATGAACCACTACAGTGTCCCAAAAGTACGTGGTACACGTTCAATGTAGCATAAACGATGCCTAAATTCGGACAGCACTACCTTTTAAACGTAATATCGATCGCATTTAATGGCCGATGTTCGCCAAACGTATAATAAATAAATGAAATCGAACGCATCTCATAGTCTCTTTGTACCAACAATCAACGAACATGAACACGCCATTAAATTGGAATGTTCAATATTATCTCTGAAAACCATTTGAAGCCACGATAAGTATCCCATTTCGTACTAATGATTCTTACTACTGCTAAGTACTTATAATGTCGATATTATCGACAGTTCTCCTCTCTACTCTAGAGCCGCGGATAGTCGGAAACTATTCAAAGCAGCTTAGATGTCTGGAATTCTAGATGTTGGTTGGTAGTAGCTATATTGAAAATAGAGTTGTTAAAACCACCTGGCCAATTTATGTTGGCTATTTTTTAAGTGAACATTTCTTTGCGCGTTGAGCGAAGTTTACCTGTAGCTATAACTAATGGTGACGTGTTGTGCAACATTAGTGATGTGTATTCACAGTTTTATGTTTTCACTTCTGTCGGCAGCCTGTTTTTTTAAAGGACAAATTCTCTCGTCATTCATCAACGCATTTTCGTATTCAAGCTCTTTTCCTGGCTTCGAAGCTTCAAAGTACTTCTTGGCAGATAGGCCTTTTTAGTGATTTTATTTATGGCAAGTTCTTACGATGACGAGATTGGGACAGTCCCTGGTATTGGGCCGTAAAAAGCCTACGTATACCAGCTAGGGTAAAGTCACTTTTCATGTCTGTCTGTGTGGCCGCGTCGTTTATTTATTTATTACTTTAAGCTCACAAATGTTCAGAGACAGAGTTCGTCTGCGTCGTTCTTTTGAACTACGCGACGGCGGTTTTGAAACGGTTTTCAACTTCATTTAGAGAAATTATTTACTGGAAGGTTTTTGTGTACCTATAATAAATTAATAATCATCCTACATTATAATAAATAGATCTTAATGTTTTGCCGCAGCATTATGCTGAGCGTTGGCCGTTTTGTAAAGAGGTAACGCATATTTCCCTCAAATTGCTTTTTTTTGTGTTCTTTCTTTCCGTCATGTTTACCGCAAATAACTGTAAGTTTAGTCTTTTTTTATTTGTAAATCAAACAGTATTTAGTATAATCATTAAAAATAAATGGAAATAGCTTAACAATAAACTTAAAAATTTATACTACCCACTACATTTTCTACAGATTATTACTTAAATATAACTGTAGTCGGAACAAAATTAATATAAACAAAAAAAAAATCTTTTTTAAGTTGTAAAAACCGTGCGGGTCAGGGGCGGGTCGCAAGATTAGTCTTTTATAAAGCTTGATTTTGTCTCTAAGTTTGTAACAATGCTGAGCTTTTGGTATCCAGTCTACGCTATCGTGTAGCTACAGACGCCAGCACATCAAGCTACTACAATCTGTCCAATTTCTTTAATAGATTTTCAACTTTATCGCTAAAGTATAAGGTTCAAAGTTGATTAGGAAAATTTGACAGTTTCGGGTAGCTTGATGTGCTGGCGTCTGTACATAGACTGAATAAATTTTAATTAAGGCAGGCACGCAATATCCGTCGGTTACACTGAAATAAGCTGCCGCTGCTGTACAATAGAATGGATGAAAACTATACCTATACCTTTTGGAATGGGCGACTAGAATCAATTCTATTTGTTGTAATTTTTGACGTTCAAAAGTGCCTTTTATGTGCCTATTTGAAATAAATGCTTTGACTTTGACTTTGACTTTGATGCGGTAATCAGATAAGTCGGTCACACATACTTATCCTAATTATTATAACTAGCATATACATTATGACCAGAGGGCTGGCCTATTTTAGCCCAAAGAATTAACATTGACATCCAACGTGGTAATGCTGCCAGCCTTTTGTACACTTGTCCCATTGAATTGAATTTTTTGATATACAATGAGCTCCCCCTTTTTCTTTTATTTTTTACTAGCTGGGCCCCGCGGTTTTACCCGTATAAGTGTCGATCCCGTGGGAATATCGGGATAAAAAGCCTATATATTAATCCAGAGTGTCAGCTATCTCCATACAAAATTTAGTCAAAATTGGTCTAGGCGTTTGAGCTTCACGCTCAAACGCCTAGACCAATAATAATTTAAAAACCCCCGACTTACATAACTTTAATAATGTGCATTAAATCAGTCACACATTGTCTATGACCTGATGCGTGTATGATCACATGTATGTATGTATGATCACATGTAAACGAAGCAAAATAAGTATGTAAAGCTCGTGGCAAGTGACGTTCTGTAGTTTCTAAGCACCTACCCTACCTACCTATACATACCTTGGCAGTTTATTTATTTGTATAGCCCATACCTGCTCTTAAAACAAAACACAACTGCCCCTTTATGTATAATTTATGGGCATTAATTCAAGTTTTCTGACCTCCGTCTCCAACCCCCTGTGGACGTTTGGAATCTAGATCATATTTCAACTGAGGAAATATCCATAAACGCAAATAAGGGACGGTAATGTATTTTCTTTCTTTTCTTCTGTATTCATAAATATTTTGGCCACAAGTAGGTACACTTACCTACAGTTCGGTCGATGAGAGAGTGCGTTCTTGACACCTGTCAGTTTCTTAAAAACGAATACGTGTTTTGCGAATTTGATCTTTATTAGCTAAGTACTAGAATTATCGCACTGACACGTGTCAGGAACGCATTCTCTCGGCGGCCGAACTGTAACTATTACTTACACATCTCCGACAAAAACTACCCACTTTCTTTAATAAAAAAATATTCTACGGTTCTAATTTTAAAATATCACGCCGACGACGCCAAGAAGGTACTACCTACCTACATCATCTCATTAATATTTCATATTCTTGAACATTTTAATATTTCACATCGCGATTTTTTCCCTTGAGACGGTTATAACCTAAAATTCTGCAGAGTGCGTTGACATCGCTTAGTGCCTTCGGCGAAAACACACAAATCTCCTTCGGGCTTATCTTGAAGTTTATTGATGCATTAAATATATCACTCAAACTTGTCGCCAAAACAGAAAAATCAAAGATACTTATATTAGTCACTCCTTGAAACACCTAACTGCAGTACAGTCAACACATAAGTGGTAGACGGTAAGTGTGATTTTCATAGTGCTAGTGTTACCACTATGTGAGGTTTCCTGTACCTAAATCATGGAGAATAAAAGTAACGAGTACTGACTCTTTTGGGGCGATAGTTGAAAAAGTGTCCAGCTATAAGCAGTAAATAACAGTTCAACAACCCTCCACAATGGCGGTAGCTTAGGCAAAGGGTATGGTATGAATGTAGCAGTTGTTGACGGATTGAAGTATGCCGAGTTACTAGAGTAGTTAGTGACAGCCCAGTATACGGAACCTCAACTATTTACGTACCTATTCAAATGATTTTGTAAACATAACTGCTGCTAACATTACTGCTGTGAGAAAATTACCATGTTGCTACTGTGGCGCCATCCTAATTTAACGCAGTTTGACGGACACTTTTTCACTACAGAGTCAGTTCTCCTTAATTCTATTTTCAATGACTTACATAATACGAATTAAGAGGGTCCATTTTCAAAGTTAGCAACGTCAAAATAGCTGAAAAAATTTGCTGTATAATCCATACTAATATTATAAATTCGAAAGTAACTCTGTCTGTATATTATCTTTTCACGCCTAAACCACTGATGCGATGATTGCATCTTATGTCCTTCACATAAGATAGTTTTTATCCACACACCTCGCGGGCGAAGCCGCAGGCGGAAGTTAGTAGCATATGAATTAAATTGTTATTTATTCAACATTGTTTTACAAAGGTATTGAGAAAAGGTATTTCTGCTAATTTTCACAAATATGGACAGAAGCTGCTGGTAAATTAAAAATCTAATTTGAACAACGTTAATATTAATGATAAAATATAGTATTACTTATTATTAGTTACAGTTTCAGTTAAGTTAGGATTTAATGTTGTCATTCTTATTCATTAATTGTGTAAATAATGTAATAAAGATTAAGAAGAACTTCAATAGAATAAAATGCAACAGAATAGAAATTAATGAACATAATTCTACTATTAGAGAAGTTATGTGACTAAGGGCTGATTTCTCCTGCCGGGTCAGCGGGATTTTCCGAAAGAGTTACCGCTGGCCCGGAACATAAAGGGCGAAGGAAGGAACACGGGTGGGTTTTAGTCAGTAAGAGTCTGACACTCCCTTCCGCTCCACCCAGAGCGGGAGGGGTCTATGATGATTTCCCATCCTCAAAAAAAAAAAAGGGCTGATTTTTCAATCATAATTGTCAAGATTTTTTTGTTTTCGAACACCACCCTAATGGAATAGGAAATGGTTTTAGTTGAGCATACTGTAATGGGAAATATTTCTTATAAGCGGACCATGGGCATCGATATTTGTACAGACGCCAGCACATCAAGCTACCCGAAACTGTCAAATTTTCCCAATCAACTTTGAGCCTTATGCTTTAGCGATAAAGTTGAAAATCTATTAAAGAAATTTGACAGATTGTAGTAGCTTGATGTGCTGGCGTCTGTACGACAAAATGTGTTAGTTAGGACAGCGTGGAGTCAAAATAAAAAAAAAAAACATGGAAACATGGAACTGTGATGGGAACCTCTGCTCCGAGGTGACTACAATCAGTCTTTCCGTATTTTTTTTGCAAAAATGAGATACCAAGCCTTACTTGACGATCGCGGAGAGAAGACATTTTGAAGAAAGTCGCTGGTTATATCTATGAGAAATACTGCGAGTGCTAAACGCCGAGGAGCGTGTTAACATACGTTGTATACCTACGTTCAATGTCTTGAAATTATAAAATGTCGCTCTCTAGTGCAAAAAATATTCATTATTTAAGTAGTTACTTTCATTAAGTTATGTTGAATAACAAAACGTCACAGCTCTATTGGTTTGTGATGCACAATGACAAAATTAAATAAATCTTTACTACACATAACAAATCGTATATTAGAATAGAACCAGATATTTACGTTCAAAGTGAAATCTTTACTTCTCAAAACGCTATAAAAGCTCAAATTTAAATATTCGTCGCGATATTTCAGTAGATATTGCGAGCCATACTGATTTATCATTCGCGTGATGGTCCACATAGCAAGGCGCTGTCTCTACTGGAAAATATATGGCGTCTTTGAAGCGCAGAAAGATGGGTAATTTCATTGAATTTATGAACATATCACCGTTGATATTGCGACGTTGAAAATTTTTACGTAAAATTGTGATAAACATCGTATTTAATGTTGATAACAGTTAGTAATGTGCATATGTTGGTAGAAGGCGAAATATGAAATGTTAACTGTGAAATATGTTTAAATGGAAATATTATGAGGAATTTAATAAAAGTACAAATAAAAATATAATAGCAAAGAATACCTACTCTTTATTACGTACACCATTCAAATTACTGATATAAATGTAGAAATTTTACATGGGATGACACAATGGGCGGCCTTATCGCTAAAAGCGATCTTTTAAAGACAACTTTTCGTTGGGTGAAAGGAAGAACGTGATACATTACTGTAGGTAGTCTGTAGATAATACGTCATATATAATAAGTACCATACGTACCTACTGATGTCTTCCTCCTTACATATCCAAAACTAGAAACTAATCAACAAAACCTAATGAGGCGCTCAGTGTATGTCGCTACTCGCTGTGGCAGAAGATTTTTGAGGTGGTTAGGTTTATGTATTCCTTCATTGCCTGCCTAGCCTTTTCCCAACTATGTTGGGGTACCGGATGCAGTTGAATTCCATTATTTTATATGGAGATAGGCAGTCGCGTATCTGACCTCCACAACCCAGTGTCTGGGTAAGACTAAACCCCCTGGTAAGATTGGTTGTCAGACTTTTATTGGGCTTCTGACTACCCATAACGACTGTAAAAAATTTACGAATGGCAGCCTTCTTACGTACAGTATACCTATTCAGTTATTTTACCTCTGATTTTGCATAACTGACAAAAGCACAATGATATTTATTACCGTTACAATAAGGTTGCTATTGGTTTGCTGCTGTCCGAGGTGAAAGGAGTGTAGGTACTCCTTCTTCAGTGTCGTAGTCAAGAATTATGTGAAGCAATAATCATGCTTTTCAATTGTTAAGACGCTAATCATTACTGGTACTTATCTATTACCTCAAGAACAAGAATTATATATAATTGTACATCTTTTTTCAGACTGAATTCTGAGAGAACTAGTAAGGGTGCGTACACACGAGCGCGAATTAATCGCGTATCGCGTCTGTTTGAAGGAGCCTTTATCCAATTTGAAAGGCATAAGTGAACCGCGTATTATATGTCAGTCTGTAATAAAATTAGAGAAAATATTAATTCGATTAGAAGATTGGAGTTTGGAGAAAACTTGGGCACTAATCATTATTAATAATGTACAATAAAATGCTGGTTGATTTTTAGCAATAGAACTGTATTTCCAGAATAGGTTTTAATATTAACAAGAGCACAAAAGTTCATGGCCACAGGGCAGTTTTTCTTATATCTATGTTGCCAGTATACAAAAACTAATAATTAATAAAAATTAAAAATGTTGCTAATGCAATAAATCCTCTATGTTTGGATTATTTTCAAACATAGTTGGGCCGGGGCCATGTCATGACAAATGCTGTACTACATATAATCAAGAAAAGTTAAATTTGAATAAAATTGTGTTTGAATATTTAATTTATTGGCAATGGACATAGTTTTCTTAAAGATCTAACATATATTTTATTATTTGGCAGTTTAATTTCTGCCACTCTGACAATACCATCTGGTCCAGATATTGTCTTCACAATCCTTGCCATGGGCCATGTCAGTGGAGCAGTATTATCACTGCGAAGAACAACTAGATCTCCTTCTTTTAAATTAGGATTGATATGGTGCCATTTTGGCCTGTTTTGAAGCTGTGTAAGATAATCCCTGGACCACACATTCCAAAAATCTTGTTTAATTTTACATAAAACATTCCAAAATTTTAAATTATTAATAGAATGATTAGACAAATCGCTTTCAGGATAACTCATCATAGAGGTTCCTATGAGGAAATGGCCAGGCGTTAAATAACCAAAGCTGGAAATATCCGAGCTCATGGGAAGGAGAGGTCTTGAATTTAGCACAGCTTCAATTTCTGTGATAGCAGTATACAAACCTTCAAAAGTTAAGACAACAGTTCCAACAATTCTCTTAAAATGGTGTTTAAAACTTTTAACCCCTGCCTCCCATAAGCCTCCAAACTCTGGAGAGTAACTAGGAATGAACTTAAACTTAATTAAATTAGGAGTACAATAATTGCTTATAGAATCTATATGAAGTTTTGATTTGAACAATTCATATAGTTTATTTAACTCATTTGCGGCACCCTTAAATGTCTTTGCATTGTCACAGAGAATTTTCTGTGGCATTCCTCTACGAGCAATGAAGCGTTTCAGGCATGCCAAAAAGGCTTCAGTTGTGAGGTCACTGACCAGCTCCATGTGAATTGCCTTGGTGGCAAAACACACAAAAAGTGCCACATAACCTTTTGTGATTAATGGTTTTCTGATCCTCGAGGATTTAACATTAAATGGTCCACAGAAATCTACCCCAGTCACAGTGAATGGCCTAGCGGCCGAAATGCGTTCTTGAGGGAGAGATCCCATAAGCTGCTTTGCAGCTGCAGCCTTTAACCGGAAACACTTGATGCACCTGTTTACCACCTTCTTAACTTCACGTATGCCACTGATAAGCCAAAATTGTTGTGAAAGTGAACTCAACACTAATTTAGCTCCTGCATGCAACAAACGCAGGTGTTCATTACGAACTAAGATATCTGTGAAGTTACAGGATTTAGGAATTATTGCAGGGTGCTTTTTATCATATGGCATGTCCATGGCACATTGAAGACGTCCACCAACTCTAAGCACACCAGCCTGATCCAGAAAAGGATGTAAACCTGATAAACCTGACTTGATGGGTAAATTATTTTTAAGACACTCTATTTCTTTGGGAAAGTGTTGTCTTTGAACACTACGAATAATTACCAATAAAGCATCATAAATCTCCTGTGGTGTCAAAGAACCATACATTTTATTTGTGTTCTTGGAACAATTTTTAATAAATCGCAATATATAGGCAACAATTCGCTGAAGCCGATTCAAATCTGATATTTTTTCGATTAAGTTACTCAATACTAGCTCACTTTTTTTAGAAGGTTCACTAGCTTTACAAATAGAATTTACTATATCTGTTTCAACTAAATTAGGAATGGGGAACTCAACCTTGCTTACTGAGTGTTCAAAGTCCTTACTTAACAATTCCTTTGGACCATGCCACCAAAGCACATTTGATTTTAATTTATGTGGGTCACAACCTCTTGATAGTAAATCAGCAGGATTATTAGCCGTGCTGACATAAGACCACCGAAAGTTTGAAGTTAATGTTTTTATTTGATTTACCCTGTTAGTCACATAAGGGTTTGACTTTAAGTTTTTAGAGTTAATCCATGCCAGTGCAATCTGAGAATCACTGTATAAGTAAACTGTGAGACTAGGGAATTTACATTTTAAAATATTGTACACTCTACTCACAATTTGCGAAAGAAGCAAAGCACTATTTAATTCCAGTCTTGGAATTGTTAAGTTTTTCCTTAATGGGGCAACACGGGACTTAGAGCACAATAAATTAACAAAGACTGAGCCATCAGTTTTAACATTTCTTAGGTAAAGACAGCTTCCAAACGCTTTCATTGATGCATCAGCATATCCTACCAATTCTATGATATCCACCTGACATGAACTTACACATCTTGGCACAGTAATTGTATTCATTAAAACTAAGTTTTTTATAAATGTATCCCAAACATTGAGTTGCTCTTGGGGCAATATTTTGTCCCAATCTAAATTCATAGACCATAATGTTTGCATAAAAATCTTTGCTACAACTATAATAGGACCTATGAGACCTAACGGGTCAAACATTTTGCCAATGAAACTCAGAATAGACCGTTTGGTCTTGGTATCATCATTGTTAATCATTGGACAGCTAAAAGTGAAGGTATCATTTAAAACATCACATTTCAAACCCAATGTCTTTACAATGTTGTTTTTGTTAATATCTAAATTTTCAAAACATTTAAGCTCATTGGGGACATCATTAATAGCCTCCGGGTAATTTGAGCACCATTTATGAAGCGTGAAGCTACCCTTACCCAACAGAGCAATAAGTTCATGTTTGAGTTGATTAAGATCTTCAATGCTATTAGAACCACAAATGACATCATCACAATAAGTGTTCAACCGCATGGCTTGAGCGGCAAGCGGGAATTCAGTTTGATGTCTTTGAGCCAGCTCTATCAGACAACGAGTGGCCAAGAAGGTGGACGACTTCAAACCATATGTGACAGTCTGGAGCTGCAAACAGCTGATGGGTTTGCATGGATCTTCACGCCATAAAATATTTTGAAGACAAGTTTGACTTGGGTTAATCAGAATTCCACGAAACATCTTTTTTATGTCACAGGTGAGCGTGTATAAGTATGTTCTCCATAGGAGGAGAATCTCGAAAAGTTCGCTCTGAACAACTGGGCCATTCAACATTACATCATTCAGTGATACCCCAGCTCTAGACTTCATGCTACCATCAAAGACCACACGTAACTTGGTGGTGAGACTCGCCTCATTTAGAACTGCATG
Source organism: Luperina testacea (assembly GCA_927399505.1). Classification (NCBI taxonomy): domain Eukaryota; kingdom Metazoa; phylum Arthropoda; class Insecta; order Lepidoptera; family Noctuidae; genus Luperina; species Luperina testacea. Next base: position 14,247,565 of record OV656756.1, read on the forward strand.
GTGAGCTAAAAAATAGACAGTGCCATTATGGACATCATAGCTGCCTATATCCACCGTTTTAGCATGCCCCAGTGCAATATACTCATCAATAAAGCCTTTATATTTTTCAAAATATTCAGGGTTGTGTTTAAAACGTTTCTCCAGTGATAGGAACCTTTGAAGAGCGACTGAGAAAGAATCCCCTAGCTGCAACTCTTCCATTTTTGAAACTAAGGGCATATCAACACAAAACTTGTCATTTTCAAGTTTAACAGATTCTTGAAAACATTTTTCAGATTTTTTAAATTGATCACAGGTCTTTGTAGTAGATTGGGGAATCATCTCAGTGAGCCAAAACTGTTCCATTACAAGTTCTAATTTGTTACTATCACAAATAGCCAAGTTTGAAACTAAATTACTTTTATGATCATCCGCAGTTTGCTTTCCACCAATGGTATAACCAAACAAGGTATTCTGCAATAATAAACCATTAGAAATCTTGATTTGACCATTGATTAAAATATTAAAATAAATATCGGCACCTAATAGCAAGGATATTTCTGTTGGCACATTGAATTCACTATCTGATAATTGAATGTGTTTGGGAATATTTATTTCTGAAATATCAAAATGATGCTGAGGCAAATTTGAAGTAATATAGTTTACAACATGGCATTTTATTTTTAATTGTACATTATTCACTGGAGAATTGATGGTAATATTAACATATTTGTTGATTTGATTACAATTATTCCCTATGCCAAGAATGTTAGTATGTTGGCTTTTATGCTTTAATTGTAATTTTTCCACAAGATGTGAGGTAATAAGCGAAACTTGACTACCAGAATCAAGTAAAGCTCTAACATACACTTCTGAACCTTGATGGTCAATCAGCTTGACCTTTATAGTAGGCAGTATAGTATTCATTGATGAATTAACAGAATGCAGTGATATAGAAGCCTGCGGGCCAGGACCACTGTCTTTATGCAAGAGCGTATTGTGCTCCTGCTTGCAAATTTTACAAGTAAATGAAAACTTACACTTACCTGTGTGAGTCTTTAAGCACATAGTACACAACTTTTTGTCATCTATGAATTTTATACGGTCTTCTATTGAAGCCATTTTAAATTTAGGGCATGAATGCAACAAATGTGCTATACCACAAAAAGAACAAGCACTAGAATTTTTAGTGACAACATTGCTCACTTTTTGTACTGCATTCTTCTTATTGTCCGAATTACAGCTATCTTCGAAGGCTATAGCGCGCTTCTCTAAAAATGAAATAAACTCTTCCATAGTTGGAAGTGTATCTATATTCCTATCAAGCTGATAGGCACGATTGGTATATATATCTAATTTTTTAGATAAGATTGAAATTAAAAGCATATCCCATTGATTAACAGGCTGCTGCAAGTTTTTAAGTGCATACAATTGTTGTTGCACTTGTGATATGAAGGACCTTATAGAGGCCGATGTACCTTTTTGCATAACAGGCAATTGCAATATAATGTTTATGTGATTAAATATTAATCTTGACTTATTGTCAAAGCGTTTTTTCAAAAGCTCAATGGCTTCTTTATAAGAATCATTTACAAGTGGTAGGTTAACAATAACAGCCAATGCTTCATCAGATAAAAATTTGCGCAAATAAAATAACTTTTGCACGTCTGAGAGTGTCCTGTTTCCATCAACAACAGCCATAAATAAATCAATAAATGGTGTATATTTTGTAAAATCCTTCCCATCGAATATCGGGATATCAATACTAGGTAATTTTGAAGTTGAAACATTTGAACATTGTTTTACCTCAGATGTACATAAGCTTTTTAAAGCTGAATTTAACTTTGAGATGATTTCAAAATATTTATCCTCTAAGATGGCAACATTTTCCTTATCTTTTTCATCCAATGATAAAATATCTAGTTGTGTTCTCTCATAGTCTTTGAAAGTTGTATTCAGCTTATCAATACGAGCTTGTATCATTTCAATAGACGCAGACGCATGGTTAATTGGATCACTAATAAAGTTTTCGATGCGTGTAACAGTACCTTTTTGCTGTGCTCGGGCGAGACGCAACCTTTTAAGCATTTCCTCCGCCGTCGACATGGTAAAGACGTTAGATTACGCACAAACACACTTTAATACGCACAAATACACTTTAATACGCCCAAATACACTCCGCAATTACGTATCCGCGCACTATTATGCCGCAAACACCGGACGAACTTTACAGGTTATGTTGTTGTTTACAACCAAAGGTGGTCTCGATGACAGCTCCGCACTGCTGCCAACGTTATCGCGCAACACCGACGATTTCCCGTTCCGAAGTCCGAATGATATTTTTAACGGAAGGTAGATGTGAATGAAATGCAAAATTATGGATTTGCAATTTTATCATAAGAGAAATAATCTTGAATCGAATTTGTCTCCGTGAAATAAACAGAAATCTTCGCGAATCTTCCTTTATTTTGTTGAGAAATTATAGATTTCCCGCTGAAACTTGCTCGGCGACCACGAACGCTCAAGTTCGCAATGAGCTGCAAAATTATAGATTTGCAATCCACAACAATATGAATGTAATTCAGCGAAATAAGCAGCAGTCCTCGCGATTCTTCGTGTAATTTTGCAGAGAAATTATAGATTTCTGGCAAAAACTTGCACGGCGAACACGAGCAATGGCTATGGCGCCAACTCCGGCCAACCACGTTAACGTAAAAACGCGAATCACACACCGCACAACTTTTCACTGGTGTCGAAGGACCACAGCCAGCATGTACAATAAAATGCTGGTTGATTTTTAGCAATAGAACTGTATTTCCAGAGTAGGTTTAAATATTAACAAGAGCACAAACGTTCATGGCGCACAGGGCAGTTTTTCTTATTATATATGTTGCCAGTATACAAAAACTAATAATTAATAAAAATTAAAAATGTTGCTAATGCAATAAATCCTCTATGTTTGGATTATTTTCAAACAATAATGTTGTGAAGTTATAGAATTATGTTATATTATGAGGAATATATAGATAACCTTTTCGAAGTTTTGGTATTATCATTGATTATGTATTAGTTTTGGTATTATCGTTGATGATGTATTAGATTACCTGCGTATAAAAATAATATTCTAACATAAAAATGAGCACCTAAAATTATCATTTTCGTTTCTTATAGTTTTCCAACTATGTTGGAGTCGGCTTCTAGTCTAGTCGAATGCAACTGACTACCAGTATTTTACATGGAACGACTGCCTATCTGACCTCCACAACCCATTTACAGGGTAATACGATACCCCTTGGTAAGAAGTAAGACTGATTGTCAGACTTTCGGGCTTCTAACTACCCGTAACGACTGTCAAAGATCTGACAAATGATAGCCGGGACCAACGGCTTAACGTGCTTTCCGAGGCACAGCGGGGTTTCAATATGTAATGGATGGTCACCCATCCATGAACTGACTGCGGCAAGCGCAGCTTAACCTTCTATCGACCCGTGGGGCTGTTATTATTTAGCCACGAGCCCCTCGAGATGAAAAGAAAACAATTACCTTAATTACCTGCAATATCTTCATCCATAGCATGCAATAATAATGTCCATATTACCTACTAGATTATAGATAATATCCAGTGAGCATGGTGAATATCCATTAGACATCGTCTAAACCTAGTCACTAGAGGTATGTTTCAAGTTCCTAATGTTGCGCGAATCATGAATAGACATTTCCTACAGACGAGTTGTACAAGTGCTCCCGAAAATAGAGCGATTACCGCAGCTGCAGGAAAATGGCCGACTGAGTTTACGCTAAAACGGTAATACAAAAGCAATATCCAACACTTCTAGAGGCACCCACAACAAAAGCAGGATATTTTGTAAACATTTTACTGCGTCCCAGTCTGTGACGATATTGTGGACGCTGTCGTTGCAAAATGGCAGTTTTTACTGCCTTCCACGAGACCGTTCGGTAACGTTACATCCCTCCATAGTTGTCGTTATACAGAGAAATGTTCTTTAAAAGTCAGACTTTTTTACGTAACTCGTCACACACTTTTTGCCTTCCTTCTCAAGAAATTGGTAAAAACTTCTGTAGTTTTAAAGCAAACGATGAATTAGGACGCGGAAGCGGCAATGAAGTTTGTTTAAAATATTTTACGCAGTCTGGTTTTTATAAAAGTGTTGTTGTTATTTTTACGATTAATCTTTTAAAGCTTGAGCAGTTTTTCTCAAAAAGTCATTAGCTATTTAGTGTCTCAAACTAAGTAGGTATAACATAAGGAATGGAAAAGTAAAATTATGTTTTGAATGTTGGTAGGCAAACTATCACAGTTTGCCGCCTCTGGGCGCTCGTTAAGGTCACAAAACATCGTTTTTAGTTTCCTCTAACGCTCGGTATCTCTGACCCAACTGCAATTTTCTCACTTAGGGACCATGACTATTAGCAAAACGTGTGAAACTTGCCCACTAAAGTTGCACTACAGTTGAAATTTGTTTACGTTTATAGTATGTTAAATTATGCTGGCCTTAAAACCCTTTTTTTTTCTTTATTCAAAGTTTGTATTAACACTAGCATACATAAAGTCTGCCAAACTGCATAACAATCTGTCGGCAGCATTGACATGTAACATAATATTTAATTAATCATTTGGGTTATAGTATAATAATCATTTTATCATCAGGCAACTAAGGCCCATAGATAAAATACACAAAAGAATCTTATACAATAATAAAGTAATACATATTAAAAAACCTTAAAACTATACACGTAAAGGCTCGTACACACTGGCGCGACGCGACACGCGACACAAAGGCACCGCAAGTCGCGCAACGAGCGGTGCCTTTGTGTCGCGCGCGATTCGCGTCGCGCGTCGCGCCTGTTTGCAGGAGCCTTAACGTTGTCGGCGTCGTGTTTCGCTGCGTGGTGTCGCGCAACCGTCCTCGGAAACGTCGATATACGACACCTTTCGGCCAAAAGTCCTCTTTCAGACATGTCTGTAGATGTTGGGTTGGTTACACAGAGTCAAAGTATATTAGCTAGAAAAACCCTGATATCTAAACACGATAAAATGAAAATAAGGAATGATTTAAAATATTTTTGGGGTCATTGACCGCTGGCAGTTTTGTTACATGAAGTTTGCTTTGGGAAAATCGATGACCCCACAAAAAAACCATCAAATTAATTTAGTTTTTGTTTTATCACGATTAGATACAGGCAAATGCCAAAGTTTACCTTCCGAGGTGTCGATCTCGACCAGCTACTTGATATGCCCAATGAGCAACTCATGGAGCTGATGCACGCCCGTGCGCGCAGGTGGTTCGCCCGTGGTCTGAAGCGCAAGCCGATGGCGCTGGTGAAGAAACTGCGCCGTGCAAAGAAGGAAGCCCCGCCAAATGAGAAGCCCGAGATTGTAAAGACTCATTTGAGGAACATGATCATTGTCCCCGAAATGGTTGGATCCATTGTTGGTATCTACAACGGAAAGACATTTAACCAGGTTGAAATCAAGCCTGAGATGATCTTGGGGGTCAAAGTCTACTCTATTCCTGTACAAATTGTGACTAATAAATTAATTTGAATTTGAATAATTTGAATTTGAATAATTTGAATTTGAATAATTTGAATTTGAATAATTTGAATTTGAATACCCATCGCGTCTGCGGAGTTTCGCTAGCTACTTTAATTTGACCCTCTATGATGTTTTAGAACACATTTTGCACATGAATTTACTTGATGAAAGAATGTAGGAGTATTTGGTTGGGTTTCGAGATGGGATCTTTCGACCGTGACAAAATAGGTTGTGATGATCCATCGCTCGATATTTCGATCCCGAATATTTTGCTTTTCTCGTGACAAAATTATCAGGGTGTGTAACAAAATAATCTTCGAACTAGCGTGCTTTTCATAGGTTCTAAGATTGAAATTACGTTGGAGCGATCTTTGCTATTGTGCGAATTTTGTGTTTGATGAAATCACCTAAAAAATTATTTGCATTTAAGTCAAATTAAAAGTTATTTATTCAAACTGGGCTGAGAATCAGCACTTTTCGAACGTCAAAATTACAAAAGACAGTCCCAAAACGCCCGCCCTTCACCACTTCCTAGTGCTTTCGCTGGGGAGAAGAAGTGGCGCAACAAACTCCCCAGCAGCACAGCTGTCTGTTCAGTTAGAAAAAATTGATTGCATACAACACTAGATATGCAAAGTAATTAACATTACAGGACACAGAACATTAAATGAAATAAATTTGCCATATTATGTTATCTAGCCATGCCAATGTACCAACAAATACAATAAAATCTATACGTATTTGTAGCGGTATCTACAACGCCACATGCAAACAACGCGTCATACTGACGTCACGCAAAATCCTGCATCGCGCAAGCAGAGTTTACCGCGCAACTAGCATAGATACACGGCCCGACATGAATCATTGCGCAGTTGCCCGCCAGACACAACACCCATCTGGTCGGAGGATACTCCCTTTTCTATAGAGTATGAGTGAACTTTACACCCTGTTCCTCATACATCTATATACTCAAGCAAAGAAAAATCTAAATTAAAAAATATGTAAACAAAAAAAAACTTATTACCGAAATAAAAGCCTCCAGGTGGTATAAAGGGCATGACAGCTTGCATATTTATGCAATGCTGGATTCTGTTCACAAAACTGTCACTTGAAGTCACAAGTGTTAAACTAGGACCATGGAAGTAAAATAAATAAACAACAGTTCCTATATTTATGTCTGTAATTTATATGGTGTACATAATAAAGAGTATTCTATTCTATTCTATTCTATAAACAAGTTATGTATTACTAATAACAACAATAAAACCATGGTCAGCAAGACGACCAGTCACCACAAGCAGCACCCGTTCACGAGCATAACGCAAAGATGAGCATAACGCAAAGATCAGCATTACCCGCCTCGCCATATTTGAGGGAAGGAGGCAACCCGACCCCCGACTCTACCGCAAGCAGTGACATCTAAGGAGCATGATGAACTTGCTGCCGGTTGCTCAAGCAAGAATAATATGATCAATCATAGAGGTCGCTAGTTACCCACATATATGTGTCGGATGATTAGATACCTCTTTTTATTCTTAAAAAAACATACAGACCACAAGAGAGAAGAAATTACAAGTAAAATTCCATATGATTATTTCTTATTGGTAATTTAGTACATTATAGAAACCACTATAACATAAATACATAGATCATCATAAATAATGAATTAAATACCGAACACTTAAAAAAACAGCAATAATGATGTCCTCCAACGCCAGCAAATAACATACAAATATTCTATTAACAAAAATTCATACATGAAATCATGTCAGCGGAATAGTCCCAAACAAGATCGCGAGTGCAAGCGATCTACGGTCTACATAGTTACTATCACTTGGCAAAGTTATTCGTGTCACTTCACATTTCTGAAGTTGAACCGCGAATAACGGTACAAGTTGAAGTGGTTAGTTGACACTTTGTTGCACAAGGTCCTAGCTAGGTGCAACTGCTGGCGACAGTATCGCGGGCAACTTTGTGTGACGTCCGATAAGCCACCTACATACCGGCGCTAACTAATGCTGACGTCACACTCATCAGTTAGCCACGAAGCCGCAATGCTTTTGTTTTTGCAGGTAACTAGTGTAGGAACTTGGTCTCTGGTATGTGACCTTGTTCTGTATAGGTGAGATAGTTTAGCATGGAAACGGGTAAAGTTTTTAAGAATCTAAGAGTCTTTTAAAGTTTTCTTTGGGTGGTGCTTATACAAGATGGAGACGAAAATGTGACAACAAATGAAACTGCGTATATGTAATGCAATATTATTAATGGAGAGCAGCATTTTAAGCATTCAATGAATTGACAGAATACAATACGCAATATAATACAATGCAATACGCTGCGCTCTAAAATGGGGAACGTAGACGTAGGCGAAAAGGCTACCAAACTGAAATGGGATTGGGTAGGCCACGTCAGCCGCATGCAAAGTGACCGCTGGGCAACAGTCTCCACACTGTGGGTGCCTGAGGATGGTCGCCGCCCCCGAGGCCAGTCCAGGAGGAGGTGGCGAGACGACCTAGAAGCGTGCCGCAAGAGTTGGATCGAGATGGCTCTAGAAAAGGATGCCTGAAAAGATTCGGGGGCCTTTGCTGAGCAAGACAGTGTAGGCTCATTATCATCATCATATGCCTAGCCTTTTCCCAACTATCTTGGGGTCGGCTTCCAGTCTAACCGGATGCAGCCGAATACCAGTATTTTATATGGAGCGACTGCCTATCTGACCTCCACAACCCAGTTACTGGGTAATACGATACCCCTTGGTGAGACTGGTTGTCAGACTTTCGGGCTTCTGACAACCCGTAACGACTGTCAAAGATCCAAGAATAACAGCCGGGACCAACAGCTTAACGTGCTTTCCGAGGCACGGAGGGGTCACGGTATGTAAAGATGGTCACCCATCCACAGACCAATCGCGGCACGCGTAACTTAACCAGGACAGGATAGGACAGTGCAGGCTAGCATAAACAAAAAACGAATGCTGTTCCCAGTCTGCACACGGAAATTCAATCAAATATATTCAATAGTTCAGTCACCATAGCTGGTCAAAGATTGGCAAAAACCCTCAGCTGGCCCATTACTACTATTTAGTTTGTTTGAAAAAAGCACTTTTTTAATTTTGATGCTTTCGATTTATTTAATAGTTCCAAAATACTCTTATGCCTTAGTATTGCCAGTGTTTCAATGTACTGTCGTATTGTTGTCACAAGACACACATTGTATAATAATTATGTATACGTTTCCAGAACTTACGCAATCATCGCGCTCATTACGTTCGAAAGCCAATGATCCAATTCGTTTCAGGAAAATCTCATTTTCAGCTTAACTGTTCGTATCTTTCTCAAGTTTAATGATATTTTTCTGTTTGTTGTCAGGAGGTATCGAGGTCCCAGAGTTTGGGGAGCCCATTACGAACCTGACGGTGCCTATCGGGAGAGACGCAACCTTCGAATGTATAGTTGTGAATTTGGGCAACTTTCGCGTAAGTATATTCTAAATGTTAACATTCATCTTGTATGTGATTCTGTTTAAATAAATCTTCATAAAAGAAGTGGTTTAATTTTATACTAGGTACTTAAATATTTTTTTAAATCTAAGGTACAGACGTCAGCACATCAAGCTACCCGAAACTGTTAAAATTACCCGATCAACCTTGAACCATAAACTTTAGCAATAAGTTGAAACCTTTTTAACAAATTTGATAGATTGTAGTAGCTTGATGTGCTGGCGTCTGTACATAGCAATTCATTTAATCCCACTATTCCGATTTCGAAGTCTAGATTTGTGGTTACTCCTAAATACAAGCTCTCCACATGTGGGGTTACACTTCTGCCTATTCCTTCGAGATACAGGCGTTATATGAGTTATATATAATCCACAATTCAGAGCGAGTAAATTGTACCACAACAAACGATATTCTACGAAATTTCTTCACTCCAAAACGATTTGATTCATCTCATACAACTGCTTGCTCCCCTTAGACCAGAGTAAACCAAATCATTTCAACCTAAAATCATAACATCTGCGTCAGGTTTCACTGAATTTCAGCTTCAGCCTACAGGTATTTTACTAAAGTGAACTGAATAAGCAATTGACGTTTAAATCAAGCGTTTATTACTTCGAATCCATATTAATAGTCTGTAGACAAAAAGCTTGCGCCGTCCCTCCGACAACTATATTATAAAGTCGAGAGGCTGAATATTAATTATGTTAGTTAACTTGTGTAAGTTAGTTTTAGGCCGAATAAACTAACTAGCAACAGTAAAATTATGAAGTTGAAACGTTTAGCCGGCCTGGATTAGCGATAAACCGCGATAGAGAGCTGGATTGTCTAAATCGCATCATAAATAACTTTGTGGGTTCAAATTTAGTCTTCACAATTTTTTTTTGTGTTTTATTATGATTATAATAATAATATTTTATATAATATTTTTATAATATTTTTTTTATATTTTTAAATGTTTTTATATTTTTTTATACTAATATTTAAAAATATAATTTATGTGTAACTAGTTAAATAAAGGAAATAATAATTTATAATATTTTATATAGCAATAGTCTTACACCAACAGGGTGTTATCCGTGGGTGCACTTGCATAATACATACAGGGATAATCGTCGGTTGGGGCACCAACCATGAAACCAAACATGAAACCATGAAATGCGGCAGCATTTCATTATTTCCTAAGGGGCCTCTGCGAGTTGGCTTCGGCCCCTCGTACGTCTTCCAAAGGGCCGAGACCCCATGGTCCCTAGATACGCAAAATAATTTATCTTTATTTCAGACCTACATCCATACATTTTTACAAAGAAAGCGTTAGTAGGTTTGTTAGTAGTACACACAACAAAATAAAATAAAAAGGTGTTAGTAATTTGTTAGTAAACAAAACAATTTACACAATAATAACTGACTATTTCCTATTTCTGTGCAAGTGTACACTTGCCCAGTACAATGTGTACTGAGGAAGTGTAGGACAAAAGGACTATTTATTTTGCACGCTAACGTTCTAAAGACAGTGTTAGTGCTACCACAGACCCAGCTCATCATCGATGCAGTTCTTTTCCTAATGTTGGATAAGAAATAATCGATGGAAACATCTGCAAACATTGCGAAAGCACTGCAGTATCGGGGTTTTCTCAACACTTTTTTTTCTACGACTTCGACTTCGTCCACGACTTCGAGTGTAGAGGTCGGTCGTAACGTCATCACCCGGCGCCTTGTTGTTTTTGAGCTGCTTCAGAGCCATCCTAATCTCGTACAGGCTGACGTCCGGGATGTCTTCGGTATAGTGTCGGGTCAATCTAGCTCTTGGGTCGTTTGCCAGATTCAGAACGGGGTTAGTTGTTGACGTGTATAACTGTCCATAGAACCTCTCAATCTCTCCCAACAGCTCAGGTTTGGCGGATACGGTCCTGCCATCATCGGTCTTCAGTTTCGTAAGCTAGCTCTGCCCAATAGACAGATCTCTAGCAAAGACCTTGGAGCCTTTATTTCGCTCTATCGCGTCCTTAATACGGCCTGTATTAGAGCGCCGAAGATCGCTTTTCAAGGACTTAGAGATCCGTCTATTGAGTTGCCGGTAATTTAGCGCATCATCTAAGGACTGCAGGATCATTTCGCGCCTCTACTTCATGAGCCGTAAAATAGGATCAGAAGACCGGTTGCCGGAAGTACACTTAGCATATTAGCCCAAATGGCATCGGTACTAAGAATATAGGCTAGGCGAAAACCTGAAATCCCTAATTAGATGTCACCACGGACTGCACAGTCTGCGGCTACGTGTTGTTTGTTTTACATATTATGTGAGCAAAGTTTTCTTTTTCAGTTATTGTAGCCTTTTGCCGTATCCAAAGATCGTGAAACTTTAAAAAGTTAAGTACACCTGTTCACAGCAGAAGGCGCAATCTTTAAAAAAAATGTAGGTTAGCGACCTAAGGCTGCATGCGTAATTAATAAGTTTTGTTTATGTTTAATTTAAGCGAACTCTTTCCTTATTTTAATGTTTGTCTTGAGGCAAAAATTAGGCAGATTAAAAAAAACTGTTTACCAAAAAAACCTGTAAGAATTTTTTGTACTTTAGAATGTTGAACGGATGCACGGCCAAATATACTCCTGAAAGTCAGAAACGTTTTGTATTGCATGCTACCGACTAAGACTAGGATTAACTAATGAAGATAACACAACATTTATAAGTAGATTAGGAAATAAAAAACTACGAAGGAAAAATTGGTGCCACTTCATGTCCAGAACCTTCTCAACTCCTCTATTTTCCAGGTGGGCTGGGTGAAGGCAGACACGAAAGCGATCCAGGCCATCCACGAGCACGTGATCACCCACAACCCTCGAGTCTCCGTCTCCCACAGCGACCACTCCACCTGGTACCTTCATATCAAGAACGTGCAAGAAGAAGACAGAGGACAATACATGTGTCAAATTAATACTGATCCTATGAAAAGTCAGGTGAGTCGGTAAACCAAAAAAAATACTTGGAAGCATAATTATCTGATAACTTTATTTGAGGAATAATTTTGAAATTTTGACAGTTATTCCATACAAAACCTATCAAACGTCAATTTTCTTCCTCGAATAAAAGTTATCTGGCGATGAAAAAATCAGCCCTTAATGTATACGCGTGTATGTTGTGTGTACGCACAATCGCACATACAACAAAAAAACATATTTTAAATTTTTATCAATATTTGTCCGTCTGTTTGTTCCTTTTCTTCGAAACAGCTGGACCGATTTTGACGGGACTTTTACTGGTTGACGGCTGATGTAATAAGAAGTGTCGTAGGCTAATTAACTGAGATTAACTTTTATTTTAATAATAATAAATCTATTTCGAGCAACAAGACTCATAGTGTTAGTAACAATACACTTTACAAACTACGTTAGCAATACACTTACAAAGACAAAAACAAAACCAAAAACAGAAAACAGATTGTGACATCACTGCTGCAAGGTGACAGGCCCAGCCGAAACCTTGCCGCAGTGGTTTACAAACGTACAATCAAGCCTCTGTCTCTCTGATCTGTTAGTTTTTTTTTATGGTCTGGCAGTTTGAGTAATTTATGTGGCCTACCCAAATGTCCTTTCTTTGGTATTGTTCGTCGAATCGTTGAGCTCCTTAAGTCTTGAGTTGAGCTGCACGATTTCTGACAAATGCGTGCACTGACTGGACAGGTCCTCTGAATCTGTGTGGTTCTTTCCTCAAAAGACCATCTCAGACATCGATCTACATTGTCTTCATATAAGCTGACCAAGATGATGTCTAGACTTTAAAAGAGACTGTGACCTCTGAGTTTGTTTCAACCTTTCTTCTCAGAGTAGTCAGATAGGAAACACCAACCTCATCTAGTTTAAAAAAAACATGATTGGCGTGTAAAAGTGTTTGTACAAACCTACTTACAAAATAAAAGCATTTATCAATTTATTATTTAATCAAATCGATAACAGCTGTCATTGAGTCAGTAGTTCGAGTCGGGGTTGTCAATGAACTGTCACGTGTGGCGTTTGATATCTGTCAGACGCCAAGGTGAGAATAGTGTGTTAGCGACGACACGATTGACATCCAGAGTTCGACCGCGCCGGGTGTGTGCACTGATTCTGCTCAACCACGTCATAGAAAAACAAATAAGAATATGCCAACTCGAGCCCCGAGCGAGCAATAATAGCCTAAACACGTAGGGCTGTCACTTATAGTTTATTCAATCGTCAAAAATGCATAGTTAATCTCTATATACAAAAATATTTCCCCTCTAGGGTAAGCATCAGGGCTCTTTAATACAAGGTGTTTTTAAATTATTTTTTCTACATAGACCAGGAGCTGACTTTTTTCATTACCTACGTCATGTTATCTGTTTAGTTATTTGAAAAATTACGATCGAAATATGATTAATTAAAACGGTTTTACTGAATCATGTACTTATTCAAATAACATAAAATGATTATGAAATTGTTTTTTTTACACTATAAAGTATTTTTTACTTTTTTCATTTACCATAAAAATCATAATCTTTAAATTCGGCAATTGAATATGTTTTTATAATAACCTCAAATAATGGGCATAAATTAAAGTGGTTATTAAAAATTGTCTAGCGTTAAGGGTCACATCTCAAACCGTGGGTTCGATTCCCACCTTAGACAATTCGATTATTTTATTTTATCGCGGGCGGAATTACGTACGGCGTAGCCACGACTGGCGCACCTTTAGCAGCGATAAATTTTGTCAGTGTGTGCGTGCGACGACGCATGTACGAGCGCGCTCACGTACAAACCGTGTTCGGTGCGTATGTATGAAGATAATTTGTATTTATACTGACCACGTGCAACATGGCGGACACCGATGAAATTTCGAATAAAAATCCCTCTACATCTCCGACATCTAGTATTAAAGATCTATGAGTCTTTGTCAATGTAATATCATCACATTAATAAATTATAAAGGCGAAAGTTTGTGAGTATGTGTGTGTGTGTTTATATGTTTGTTACAGTACGATTCACGAAAGATGACCACGGCGCAGAAGGCATAAAAACGGTTACAAGATGCATTTTAAATTACTTACGTTTGATTTATTTGCATAACCAGCATTTACAACATACACAAATTATTTAACTATCATTTAAATATTATTTTTCTTTTCTTCATGAGTTTACGTGCGCAGACGGCCGCCATTTGTGGTCATCTTTCGTGAATCGTACTGTACTTCTTCACGCTCAAACGGCTGGACCAATGTTGATAAAAGTTTGTATGGAGGTAGCTGACATCCTGGCTTAACATAATAGAGGCTACTTTTTATCCCGATATTCCCACGGCGACAAAATCGACATTTACGCGGTTGAAACTGCGGGCCGCAGCTAGTATATTATAAATCATATTTCATGTCAGCTTCGGTATAATATATATATTATGTTTCTTGCATTTCGTATTGGATACCTATATGGTATATTATCCTATAGTATTTAGCTAGGTATATTAACTTTGACCTGGATCTTCGTAAGCAAAAGAATCTCAGGAACCTGTCCCAAAAAAATTACCACAATGACGGCGAGTACAAGTGACTCTCGGCTTCGTTATGCTTATTTTTAGACTCGTTATAGCGAACGAGGTATGAAGAGTTAAATGCTTGTCCAAAATAGAGCTTACGAGGGCATTTTCATTGTTTCCATCAAGTACAGGAATTTTAAGCCAATCCAATCCAAAAATACAATCCACCATGCGTATAATTCAGCATCTTTTTTTAACACACCGCAGCCCGGATCCTTTTTACAAAGTAATGGACTGCGGTGCACTGAAAATTCAGGAACGATTTAACGAGAGTGCGTCACGCGGTGAGGTGCACTTCAACCAATATACTGACATAAATTTCAACTTATGCGGTAGTGCTAGCATGGAACTCATGCATTTTTAACCACTTTTTAAGTTGGCGCAGTAACTACTTTAATGAAAAAGGATATGTGAGAACATTTTCTGGTTCATCAATTATCACTTAAGCTTTTGTGTATTTTTATTCGAACATTTTCTGGTTCATCAATTATCACTTAAGCTTTTGTGTATTTTATTCTTTTAAAGTTATTGTGAGTTTACCTATATTGTTTAATTTTAATGACACAACAGCTGCCTACCCGTGGTGTGATTATATTAGAAAGAACCTTAATAAAATATCGATAAGATTGAAGAGCCAGTGGTGACGACCCCGACTTACTAACTAGTAAGTCGGGGTCGTTACCACTGGCTCTTTAATCTTATCGATATTTTATCTTATCGGCCTTACAACTGTAACAGGCGCTTTACTGTGCGTAAATAATTTCACCACTACTGCAGAGCAATTCTGTAAAAATCTCACCGTGAAAACTTAGGTGAAGTGAGCGTGGAGTGAGCTGTCAATAGTGTCAATTCCTAGCAAAAACAAACTCACTCCTCCTAAGTGTTCACGGTGAGATTTTTACAGAATCAACCGGCTGCTCTCAAAACGGTGAAGGAACATCGTGAGGAAGCCGGCGTGTTGTTATACCAAAAATTCAAAGACATGTGACATCTGCCAGCCCACACTGGGCCCGCGTGGTAGATTAGTTTACAGCTCACTCCCTTTCCAAGAGAGGAGGCCTGTGTCCCAGCAGTGGAAACACTCTAGGCTGATTATGGATTGAATTTCTGATAGCTTGTATACTCTGAAGTGTAGTCCCGAAAACTGAACAGATACTTAGGCTTCACCACAGAGCGTGACCGTATAGAAATGGCACTACCTACTAATCAAATTCGTGGTACCGAAAGTGCGTTCAGTCGGTCGATTCTGTAAAAATCTCACCGTGAAAACTTAGGTGAAGTGAGTTTGGTTTTGCTAGGAATTGACATTATTGACAGCTCACTCCACGCTCACTTCACCTAAGTTTCACGGTGAGATTTTTACAGAATAGCATCGCAGTACACAACTTCTGTCACGGATCACCTTCAAAGCAGTCAGTTTCTACAAGGTACTAGCAGGGAGATCAACGCGTAATCTGGCACAATGGATTCGACACATGATTCTGAACACCCATGCGTTGAAATCTATCGTCAGTTAAAAAAAATGTTGTTCCATACATTCTGATCGCATAGGTCACGCGGCGGCACGACGCCTTCGGCGCCGGGTTGCGTTTTTCTGTGAAACAGCAGATTTCTTTATAATAACCGACCTAAAATTGTCTACTCGGGTCTAGAATCATGTACTGAATTATGATTACAATTTGCGCGTCGATATCCCCGCCATGCTGTACGTCATTAGTGTCGTGTGCGAGTAAATGGCGAGAAACACGCTTGGTTTGTATGGAAAGTGTTGACAATGCCGCCTGTAGCGTCGCTGCTACGCCGACGAGGCATCTTCGTGCTCTGTAGGCATCGGGATTGGTGACACTTAAAGGCGCAATAAAAAAAACGTGTGCGACTCCCGTCAGGAACAAAATTCCTGACGTGATACTCGCACGTACACACACACACACACTCATATATAACAGAAAGAAACGGAGAGTGAGAGAAAATCGTATGGAGAAGGGGGCATAACGCATTTCCTTACGTAACGTATTCTACCAGTCAAATCCTCACGCAAGCGTCGTTAAGGATCATCCCTCTCTCACACTTTCACTCTCACAGACACTAACACAAACACACACAACATAATACACGCTTCACTAACTTGCCTTGTAAACGGACATATTTCTTTCTGCTTATTCGCACTCCTATCCCCAAAATATAAGCCAGGAGGTCAACGGTCAAACCAAAAATTGTGATGTACAAATTTAACAATGTTTATGTAAAATTATTGTCTGTTTTTTTTTTTGTTTCAAAACTATTGCTGACAAAATACCTATCTACCTAGTATAACACTCATTCAATTCAACAGATTTAAAGCTAAAAACATCCTAATAATACTGTTTCCAAACAGAAAAAGAAAATACAGAAAGGAAACTCCCTTGTTACTAATAAAATTCTTAACGTGTTGCCTGACCTGCCGTTGGGCATGAGTGGCTCGTGACGTAGACACATCGCTAGCATTCAATGCGCTGATTGATTCACCACGGATCTCTACTTACCGTGAAAGGGTAACGTGATAAAGCTCATTTTTCTTAAAATAGTTTTGAAAAGCTAATAATAGTTTGTTGTGGACGAAAAGTTGACGTCATCAAGATCAAAATTTGTAACTATAATGTATGTACAGACGCCAACACATCAAGCTACTCTACGAGTACTATCTGTCAAATTTCTTTAATAGATTTTCAACTTTATCGCTAAAGCCCAAAGTTCAAAGATGACTAGGAAAATTTTACAGTTTCGGGTAGCTTGATGTGCTGGCGTCTGTACATAGGTACAACTTCTGCATTCACACAACTTTACTCTCAGGAAAGCATTATAAATAGGAACTAGCGTGAGCCCCTGCTTCGCACAGGTGCAATAACGACAGTTTAAAATAAATGTAATAAACTCATTAACCTTCTAGACTAAATTCTTTAAGGATGATGAAAACCGCATCAGAATCCAACAACGCAGTCACGCAGATAGACACGAAAAGTGACTTTAATTTATAATAATCTATATATATAAAATGGTAAACTGACCGACTGATTGACTGGATGAACAAAATGAACAAAATTTTTCAACGTACAGCCATATCATATTCCTACTGGGACTAGGAATGTGATATTTTGCACACGGCTTCCTTTTATAATGTAGGGTTGCACTAAGAAGGGGTTTTTGGAAATTCAACCTTCAAGGGGTTGAAAAGGGGTGATTTTATATGTATGAAAAATCTTATTCCTTGAGTTAATAAATTTGAAACTTGGCACGAATACTTATCTAAGTAAATTATGTATTTGGAATTTTTTATTTTTCTAAACTATCCCCTAAAGGAGGATTGGGGGTGTCAAAATTTGTATGGAAGAATTTTAATTTGCGGTCCGATTAACTCCAAACTCAGTATTTATACTTAAAACTAAAAATAAAGAATAACGTGTACCTATCAGGGTTTTCCGAAAATGTACCCCTAACGGGGTGAAAAGAGGTAGTTAGTTTTACAGGGGAGGATTATACTGCCTGGCTTGATTGGGAAATTGGTATAAATAATCTTTAAGTCAAGTTATAGAAACATCCCAGACGATATTTCAAAACTCCACCCCTATGGGGATAAAAAGAGGGGATGCAGTTTATGTGAAAAATCTTATTAATTTGGTTAATGAACTTGAAACTTGACAATATTTGGCTCAGTAGAGCCAAATATTGCTTTTGATAAATTCTTATTTTGTAAATGTGAGGACTTGGTAGGCCTTGCAGACTTTAGATCTGTAGACCATTTTTTATTTTATCAAGTACCAGGTACTTGTTGACAGGCCTACGCTGTCCTCCCATACCTACTGTAATTTGAAAACATTGTAAAAGCCAATTATTTTTAAAAAGAGTAACCGTGGAGTTTCTTGCCGGTTCTTCTCCATAGGAAACGACCAATTGGAACCGTGCACCTAGCTTCGGACGTTTCATAAGTGCCCATGTAGGTTTATATGAAATAAAAATATTTTGATTTTGATCAACCTCGGCAAGAGTAGCTTAACCTAATCGATCGACCCGTGCGGCTGTTATTATTTAGACATGTTAAAGGCTCGTACACACAGGCGCGACGCGACACGCGACACAAAGGCACCGCAAGTCGCGCAACGAGCGGTACCTTTGTGTCGCGCGCGATTCGCGTCGCGCGTCGCAGCTGTTTGCAGGAACTTTAATTTTTGTGCATTATTGTAGGTAATAAAATGTTCTAAAGTGTACTATAATATAAAACCTATTTGTATTTTTATGTAGTACACATAATAATACAATTAGGTATAGTTAAGATGTTTATGAATGAACAAGAAAGAATAATCGAGAAATGTACAATAATATGATTACGCAAATCGCTTCCACAGTATTCAAACAAATTAATTAATTGAAGCATTTTATTCCTCTCAACAGCGCGATGTTTCGAACACTTTGCACCAGCCGACAAACTTATTTAATGAAGGAAACGCTAAAACTTATTTCAATTCAAATAACTCTTCATTCTTATTAATCTGCAGGAGTCGGAACAAATCTGTTATTCAGAATTATAATATTTCCGATGAATGCTCTTCAATACAAAGGTGTTAACAAGAAAAAGTGCTGTAACAACTGTTATATTTCAGTAGATTTAAAAATAATTGCCACTTCTGTTTATTTTCTGTAGCTCCTGATTCAATAAGTCGAACGCAAATCTGAAAAGAGTTCAATTTAGAGCCAATTTTGCACCAAAATGTGATTAGAGCATCTCGCTCAGCAATTTCGAGTAAATATTTTCTCTGCGGCGATCGACAAACCGCACAATTCAGATTTAATTTCATCAACGATGTGAACTATGTTAGGTTTCTCGATAATTAAATGATTCTATTTACACTTTCAATGGGCTGTTGATTTTAGGATGTTATTCATTCTGGATTTTGGTAATATCCAATATGTATATTGATTTTATTTTTGTGATAGAGGGGTTGCTGAAATAGAGAATGTTTTCAGTTTGTTATTTGCTTGCCTGTATATTTATTTTAGGACGTAAATTGAAATAACATTGGAGGTACAGACCTACCTACCTAAACTAGGTATTTGGAAACCGTCAACCGGTTTTTATCTGTATTATCTCCAGAAGAGGTTTCCATCAGAAGGAGGCTTATTTGAAAAATATTTTAATTCTGTAATCAGTTCTGATCCCATACTTTGTAATATTTTACAATATTTTTTTCTTTTTTTCGCAGATGGGCTTTCTAGACGTAGTGATACCACCGGACTTCGTTCCCGAAGAGACTTCGGGAGACACGATGGTTCCCGAAGGTGGCACAGCCAGGGTCTCGTGTAAGGCTCGCGGTGTACCACCTCCGAGGGTCATGTGGAAACGAGAAGATGGCATGGAGATCGTCGTAAGGGACCAAACTGGAGCCAAAAGCAAAGGTACACGAGGTCTAATATTTGAATGGCATGTGAGGGTGTAATTCCCGTATTTTCAAGAAAGTTCGCATTCGTTTCTCAGTCTCAATCTGTCATAAATACCTACCTCTAATTTTCGTACTTTTTGACACGTTTTTGACATTGATTGTCGCTGATATGAGATTGCGAATACAGTTCATTAACTTAGCCCGAAGAATTGGCAAACTTAAGCGGCAGTGGGCCGGGCACATTCCTCGCAGAACAGATGGCCGATGGGGTCGAAAGGTTCTGGGGTGGCGACCGCGTAC
Organism: Luperina testacea; assembly: GCA_927399505.1. Classification (NCBI taxonomy): domain Eukaryota; kingdom Metazoa; phylum Arthropoda; class Insecta; order Lepidoptera; family Noctuidae; genus Luperina; species Luperina testacea. Next base: position 14,267,853 of record OV656756.1, read on the forward strand.
CGGAAGACATAGCGTTGGAAGGCCTCCCACAAGGTGTCCGACGACCTTGTGAAGGCCGCAGGAACCCGTTGGATGCGAGAAGCACAGAACCGGTCGAAGTGGAGGTGCTTGGGGGAGGCCTATGTCCTTGGCCTATGATCTTTATTATCGTTACGTTAAGGTTGCTTTTGAAATGTGAAAAAGACTTTAGATATTAAAAATTTTTAATGATGTGTTCTGTGTAATGTTATGAGGTTAAAGTAATACATAATCATAACTTGCAGAGTTGAATTTCACATTTAGATCCAAAATTGGCAACGTACCTACTCGGACTTTAAAATGTTTAACTATTCTTGTGACTGATATATTCCATCTTATTGGTCTGATTTTGATAACAGACCGTAATATTAAAAATTTGAAAAAAGAGCCAATTTCAATAGGGTTCCTCATATGGGCGAAAGAAACCTATTAAAAATAAAATTTGACTCAATTAATTGATTTTTTCGCAAGTTACAATGTTTTCAGGTTTGATTCACACTTGATGGACGGGATTTTTTTAATAAGTATTTTGATCTATTTTTCGTTTATACTGCATTACATCAATTTTTGAAAAGTACAGAGTTAATCTCCATTAAATTATCTATACCATTGTATAGATAATTTAATGGAGATTAACTCTGTACTTTTCAAAAATTGATATAATACGATACGAGTATATAATATGATACGAGTAAATTAAGTATATAGGTTCTGTGTACTAGCAGGAGTGTAACAATAGAAACAGGTGCATAAATGAGGCAAAAAAAATGCTTCGATCGTAAAGCACTCTCTAATGCTTCACATTACGAGTCGTGCAAAAAGAAATAAGTGCAAAATAATTAATTACCTTCTCCACTTGATGACATATACCTTAATGAAGTAACACAACACTTGACACTCAGATATTCATGACAAAGTTGCAACAAACAACATCACATACATCACGCCCGTGTTTGCCGAAGGGTTAGCCAGACAGCACCTACACCCCCCCATGTCGCCAGTTCAATCAGTCACAATTTTCTTATTTTCCACACAAAAACAAACACATTCACATAATAGTTGGCGCCCAGTAATAACCCGTAAATTGCAATAAATACGGGTTACATATGGTCATCAGTCACGCGCGCCGAACTTACTCAGAACGTACTGACATTAGTGGATAATAGTAGGTTCATAATACTTCTACATATCGAAGTGTTTTGGTAATATGTCGAAATGTTTTGATATTATAATAAGGGTCATTTTTATCCAACCGAATTTCATTTTCGGTTTTTGGCAATTTTCGTCTGAAATATCCATTTTCGATTATAATTATTTTCGTATTCGTCCGAAAAAAAATTTACATATGAACCGGCAAATTACTTTTAGTTCATCTCATCATCTGCCTAGCCTTTTCCCAACTATGTTGGGGTCAGTTTCCAGTCTAACCGGATGCAGCTGATTCCAGTATTGTACATGGAGCGGCTGCCTACCTCTCTGACCTCTGACCTCCACAACCCAGTTACTGGGTAATACGAACCCCCTTGGTAAGACTGGTTGTCAGACTTTCGGGCTTCTGACGACCCGTAACGACTGTCAAAGATCCACGAATGACAGCCGGGACCAGGGGCTTAACGTGCTTTCCGAGGCACGGAGGGGTCTTGGTATCTAAAGATGGTCACCCATCCACGGACCAACCGCAGCAAGCGTAGCTTAACTTGATCGATTGACCCGTGCGGCTGTTATTACTTAGCCATAAGCCCCCCTTTTAATGTATCTATTCAGAGAAAATTCATAGTTACAAAAACTTAAACCACAGTAAAGGCTCCTTCTAACAGGCGCGACACGCGATATACCTAATCGCTTGCGACACAAAGGCACCGCAAGTCTTGCAACGAACGGTGCCTTTAACTCGCGCGCGATTCGCGTCGCGCGTCGCGCCTGTTTGCAGAAAGAAGCCTTTACTGTGAAAATGCAGAAAAAATGCCTTTTCTCGCATATGAAATCTGATTGTTTGATTATTATTATTAATAATGTCTTAGAAAAAAGCGTAGTTTCATGTGATTTAAGTATAAACGGTTAAATAAAATAATAAAACATACCTTAAAACATTTACCAAAAAAATATTACGAAAACAAAAAAAAACCCTTTGCGTTTTCAATTTTCGGCCGAAAAAGCAGTTCATTTTCAGTCGGACTCTAGTCGTTTTATCCCTTGGGAATAATTATTATGCGTTTGATGTAGAGGGGAGTCAGAGAAGTGGGTTCTGAAACAACTACATTCTGGCGGTATTATAAATCCAAAAGTGCGTCTATTTGTTTGTTACATCTTGACACCTAAACTACTGAAGCATAGGGCTCAAAGAAAGACATGGGGTACCTACTTTTTATCTGGCTTACTGTAAGAGTTTATCTGAGATTCGAGTAAAGCCGCGGGCAACAAGAAGCAAGTTATAAGCTTTAAATCATAAATAAATAAACTAATTAGTTATACAGGATGAAAGAAATGATTTCCGTACCTACATCTAAGGCGATTGGCATACTGCACCGCATTATGCAGCGGGGTACGTGAAACGAAGCCAAACCGCACGTAAGCGCGTTTTTATTGAATTTGTATGTAAAAAATCACGCGCGGTTGGGCACGTTATCTGCGTCCCGCTACGTACCTAATCCGGTGCAGTGTGCCAATAATGTTTGTTTATATCACAGTCTTATATAAAGGACAGCTGTAATCAATAAAAATTATTCTATGGGTGCTGCTACTGTGAAATTTCAAAAACATGCCTTGAATAATAGGTCGGGTAGGGGGTAGGTAGGTGGGGTAGGTAGGTAATAGCTATGCCTTTAAAATAAAGTTTAAAATTGCCTTTAAAATTTTATTCCACGAAAAGATTTTGGTAAAATCAGCCCTAAGAGACAACAAAAACTTACTAAAAATCTAAATTATATTCAAACATCGAAGAAAATTGACACCCTTATTGCCTTCTGTATATTAATACTTATGTTTTTTTTATGTTATTCAAAGGAATAACATTAAACATTAGACAAACACACATTTAACATTAGAGAAACTGACATGGGACTTACTCAAGAGTAAGTCCTACAGGTCAGTTCCTCTAATGTATTGCTACTTGATGCAATACAACCTTGCGATACGATCGTGTGATACGGACAAACAAACAGACAGACCGAGCGATAAGACGATTTCATAGAAACCATGGCAGTTACTAACTGCCCAGTGAATGTTGACTTTAGTTGGTCTCTGTGACCACTGTGTACACCGTGTACACACTGCAAAGGCCATCGTCGTTACTGCTACAGATTGCAATCATAAAATGCCAATAATGATGAATGATGTCTATGGGCCAAAATAGCCTGAAAATAAAGGTTTTATTATAATTTCTTTTTTATTTACTTAACTTATTTTATTACCTTTTTAAATATTTCTTAAAATATAAAAAATAGGGACCCGCTGGTGTCGGGAGCAGGGTCCAAGCTACCGGTGGTTAGAGCTCCAGAGACAGGAACCTCCTCACAATGCGAGCCGTATCGAGGAGTACTGCCTTCTGAATCAGGCCCTTGATCCGATCCAACCGGATGGATGGATGTGTGGATGCCAAGCTTCACAACTTGGCTCATCGCCGCAAGGTTGCCTGCTTGTCGGTCTTCTACAGATTGTACTTCGGTGAGTGTGCCCAAGAACTCCACGACCTCATTCCACCGGCCCCCTTCTACCTTCGGACATCCAGACGCACTGCAAGTTACCATCCCTGCCTAGTTGCTATTCCACCAATTCGCACTAAGCGTTTTCAAATGTCTTTTATAATGCTCACAGCAAAAGAGTGGAACTCTCTACCTGCGTTTGTGTTTCCGAGTGCATACAACCCGAATCTCTTCAAAGTAAGAGTGAACAGGCTTCTTCTGGGTAAGCTCACTCCATCGTAGACTTTGTCTCTGTCATCTCTGACCTAGACTAGAGTCAAGAGCAAACCTATTTCAAATTAAAAAAAATCGGTTGTCTGTAAAGTCGGTTTACTGACGATAGTTGAACGTGACAACGCCATAAGAAAATACTGATGGAATAGTTGCATTGCATTTGTTAATATTCGCTTGCACTTCAAGCCGCCATGGAACGCTACAACGCTACAGGCCGCGAGGTAACGCTACATGAGTCATGTTTTTTCGTGAGTGCAGCCAGCTTCATCGATTTATTAGACGTTGTCACGTCAAAAAAAAACCGCCTAACGAGAGCCTCGATAGATGTTGATCGAGGCTTTCGGCCATCGACAATCATTGTGCAGCGTACTAATCGATCTATCACCACTATATCAGGCTTATTATTATTATAAGATACCTACCTATTTCTTAGTAAACGTTCTGCAAGTAATCAAGATTTATGATAAAAACAAATTAAAACAAGTTTTATGAATAAAATGAACAACTCAGCAGTGCATCAGTGATTACAACGTTTTTTTTTTTGTTTTAAAATCATTTTATTATTATAGCTACATGATACACTTAATTAAATCAAGTCATCAAAGTAACAAAAGTTAAACCTCAGTTTCAGCGCAAAATATATCCAAATACCTCTCTCATCAACCTTACTCGTGAACAATTAAACAAATTTATTAACCGAAGATCAAATTGGAGACTTGATTAAATTGCTAACGGCGACTCGAAAAGCCTTAAAGTAGACGTTATTATAACAATGCTTACGGTAAATTCAAAGGGAGGTATTGTTCCACAAATTACCGGTGTAGAAGGCAATACGAGAACCCTCGAACAACGAAATAATGTAACGATAAAATCAACATTGAGCACGCTACCCGCAAATAGTGATTGAATGCCGGTTTCCATCGGAACGTTTTCTGTATAACTACAACAGATCATTGAACTGAGAGGCAATTTTCGTAAATTTAAGAACGTTCAGTCTCAATCTGTCGAGAATACCTCTAATTTCCCTACATTTTTTATTGTCGCTGAGATGAGATTACGACTAGATTTTGAATGTTTTGCTACCTACACCTAACCTAACCTTTCTCAAGAATTGAGCTATCAAATGCAATAAGAATTGACCTACAAGTAGTTGTTCCGGGTCTGACTGAAACGGGTTCCGGGTCTGGGTGCTGAACGCACCCACAATACAGGAGAAATTCCTAGTGTGGGGAAAAGTTATTAAAAAAAAATTTACAAATCCGACTGATAGTTTCAGAGATTAGCGCGTTCAAACAGACAATCTCTTGAGCTTTAATATATTAATAATTAGTAATAGATTGTGGTTTCGAATGTATTTCACTTATGAACAATCTTGTAGCTGAACGGTTAATAAACCAACCTGCTTCTACAGTTTTCTCTCTTACTGACCATATTTAGCAAAATACTGTTGGCAAAATTGTTTGTAAAATGGATGACACAATATCGTAGCGGTTAGAGTTATCGAATAGAAAAATACCGCAGTTTGTGGCTGCAATCTGATTGTGGTTCACTGATACATAATATAAATGAACAGTTTAAATTCTTTATGAAGTCTGGTCGATTCCATTGTTTATTTACTTAGTGTGTTTTGTGATCATTTTTGTAGGTACCTTTTGTTACGAGTAGCTAGAACAAACGGCCTATTTTGGGATATTTACAATTTATAAATCACACATTTCAGCTTTTTTAACTCTGTGATATTCCAAAACGTTACTTACTCAAACTGTGTTTAACGATTTGTTCCGCATTCGCCTCAAAAAGTTCACTCCACGTATGATGATACTCCTTGTTCGCCTCATGGTATATCTCACGTGGTAAAATTTGACTATGATAGCAGGTTGGACTGCCCATAAGATAAGGATATTTTTCAAATAATTGGTTTGCTTAGTGTCATAGTAAAATTTTAAAATAATCAATTATGTTTATGGTGTACTCCGACGATGTTTCAATTATGCTACTTAACTTTTAATCATTACTTTTAAGTGTTTTATATTTCCAAACTTCTTAATGCCGATAAATCTCAACAAAAGGGTCAGCTTCAAATTCAAATAGCAATCAAAGTTGCTCGGTTTGTTGATTTAAGGCTCCTTCAAACAGGCGCGACACACGATAAAATGGCGCGCGACACAAAGGCACCGCAAGTCGCGCAACGAGCGGTGCCTTTGTGTCACTCGCGATTCGCGTCGCGCGTTGCGCCTGTTTGCAGGAGCCTTTAGAGATAAATTCCACAGAACAACTTTAAAAACCTTTTAAAGTCCTATTCTGAGTTTTTAAAGTCGTCAGATTTAGGAAATGCCCACAAATTCTTCATAATTTTTTTCTATTTAAGTCGGTGTTCTCTCATCATGCCGCACCTGCTCTGCACCCTAATTGTGTAACACACTATCAGTAGCAATGGGTTTGATTTTGACAGTTCAACAACATTCATTGCGTTGTTTACGTTGTCGAGCAGACAATTTTTTCGAACTTAAGAAGCAAAGGATTGCAATATCCTTCAAAATTATTCAGATTGAGATTTACAGTGTGTTACGCAATCAGGGTGCAGGTATAATTATTTTAGTTCTGTTACGCTCCATTTTTTTTGTTTCTTAATCGCCTCAGTTTTTATTGTATTATTTATTGCTGCCAATTTCATCCAAAACCATGCACTTAGCCATTTCAGCGACGTGATTAAGTTACAAACTTCCACTTTTTCTGAGTATTTATGTGCTTGAAATAAACTCAAGATCTTACTTTACTAAAAGCAAACACGTTCTTGTGTAACAATATCATACCTTAAAAAAATATGGCGAAAAAGTAAAGTGATTGGCTTCAGCAAAGACTTGGTAAGCTTAAAAAATATTGAGCTAGTTTACCGAAGGATTTTATTTATTTCAGTTGGTTTTCGGATTTATTAGATAGGATTTGTAACTAACTGGATTAGAAACCTAGGAGCATAATCAGCTTATAATGTTCCCAGTACACACAGTGGGACACAAGCGAGGGAATTGGCCGTAATCCACCACGCGACGCAGCCACCCGTGCGGGTTGGTAGATGTCTTCGAATTTTTGGTTCATGACATGAAAGACATGCCGGTTTCCTTACGATGTATTCCTTTACCGTGTTGGGAAACCTTGAAACCTAGTGCTGGAATATAATGATGATCAAACATTTTACTATGCCTCTGCCTACATCTTTTCAGTAATGAGATCGACAGTTTGTTTAGTTCCATTTCTTTTTTCACTCCACTATCGAATATTCAGCAGCGGCGTTTTCCTCCTGCCTATTTTTATTTTCCTATGATTATTTTCTGAAAAAAATGATAGTACTTAGGCGTTTCTCAAATTAGACTAAGTAGAGTACGTATGCAACTTCATACATCTAGTGATGTACTCGTATGCCATGTCATACGTACTGCACCTAGAAAAGAAGAGACAATAAGATGCCTTATTGTCTCTTCTCTTTATTCTCAAGCCGCAGCTCGATTAACCCTACTCAACAAAAAAAACAGTGGCACTCCGGGAGTGCCGACAAAAGTGAAAACAAAACACAAACAAAATACTTTGCCATCACTCACTGACATATCGGATATACATTAAAACCGAGTACATCCTGAGGACAGCCGAACACATCCGAAGCGGGTATTTTTTGAATCGTCTTATAAACAAAATGCGCGCGGTGTCGCTTACGGTAACAGTGGCGCGAGTTCAATAGTTTTTTCCCATCTCAAAAAATGCCCAATGCGCCTAAAGAAGTGTTCGCTTCAAAAATAAGCACCATTAATCTCAAAATTGTTTAATAAATAGCTGGAAAAATATTTCATTTGTCTTAGTTTATTTGAATGGCGCAAGGACGCCATTGTTTTTCTGAATATGTATAATACGAAAGTCTGTGTGACCGCATTTGTGGGTCCACAATGAGCCGCGCGGCGACTGTTCTCGGGATGAGTTTCGCGTCCAGTATTGTTTAAACTTTGTCGTAATTAGTAGAGTTCTGCCGTTGAATACACTTCTTGGTCTCATTATACTCGTACGAATAGTGAATAACGTTTGAATAATTTATTGGGACCTGTATGGGTCGTGTTCCTTGTTTTAGGGCCTGTAATGTTTACTGCTGAAACGTTTGTTACAAGTAATCATGAGAAAGGGAAAGTATTCTGAAATAAACCTGTCAAGTGATTCTAGTATTTTTATAGACGATTCTAGAGGTTTCAGAAAATGCTAAATGGCTTTATAAATATATTTATTGTATTTTGTAATCGTCGCAGAAGCAAATTTTAAATAAAAACAGGGAAAAAAATCCATCCAATAAACATTGGAAAAAAAAACTTAAAATGGTTCTTTTATTATTCCAAAACATAAATCAGTACGTAATCCAGAAAATATTATGAAGTTTCCTACTCATTGATTATTGGTTACAAATTAATTTGTAAAAACTCACTCCTGCAATCAAATAGGTTCTGCCATGCTATTATTCCCTACACGAATACAAAGTCGCTACAATATTTATTAACATACAAATCAAGCTTATTAAAAAGCGTTAGTAAAAACAAAAAACTGAGCAATAAACTAGCATTTTATCTTGTAAAATCGTACTTGAATAGTGCAATATATTTCCTCCAATGGTTACCGCTTTAGCACAAAGCTGGGCGATTAATGTAATTACATTTTACTGCACATTTTAAGAATTTCAAAAGGAAAAAGACTTAAATTCTGTGTAGGTACAAAACTAGCAGTTGTTTTGAACTGTAAAGAGTTTATAGTTATAAAAGTCGTGTGCACGATGGTATTCCCATCGGAAAACGACAAACTTCCATACAAACTTACATTCCCTAATGAACCATCTTAGAGGAAGAATTTTGAAAAATTCTTACTTTCCTTATCGGAGGTATCCGTTAGGTACACAGGGTGGTAGAGAGATCTCGACGCGCAAACTGATACTATGAATTCAGCACATGATTCTAGACACCTTAAAGATAAAAGGATTTCGTCGGATATCAAAAAAAATCATATCTACTTAGATATGATTTTTTTTTTTTAGCATTAGCTTACGCTGTAAAAATGTAAGGAACAGCATTTTTTTTTTCATAACGTACGAAATTTTTCAGCGCAGGGGTATCAAAAAAAAATCATATAGAATAAATGCTTACGCAGTAAAAATGTATGGAACACAATTTTTTTAAAGTACGTTATTTTTCAGCGCAGAGGTTTCACAATCATGTACTGAATGCATGGTTGCGCGTACCATACCATATCATCGCGTACCATAACCATACGGGGTGGCAGGGCAATCCTGCCACCCCGTATAGAAACTCTTGCGCAAACATGCTTTTTGACTCAGCGGTTTAGGCTGTGCGTTCTTTTAATGAGAATTGAAATTAGGTAGACGATAGCACAGATTACTAAATAGTTACTACGTAACAGATACTTCACTCAGTAGAAAATTTCCAATACCTATTGCTATAATAGCCTACTCCGTCGCGTCAGCAACCGCTGCATGCTAAAATGTGCCTAAATGCTCAAGCGTACAGTTGTGATTGCTTCGCACCGCGCGATCCCACAGCAATCGCAGGGCTGCCTCTTCGATAAAATTAAATTAACATAACTATTTGTGTCTATTTTATTGAGAACTGTGAATATGTTCGGTAGTTTAAAATTGTATCGTATAAAGGTAAAATATGTTTTTAATAAATTGGTGCTGACTGTAATAATTTTGAAACGACAAAAAATGGTAATAGTTTATCACTTAACTTTCTTCATTGACAGGTAAATGGAAAAATATTAGGTGTTTATCCCTTCTTTTACTTGATTTGTACCCATCTACTGCACATAAGGCACCAGACGGCATTGTAGGTACCCGTACAAGCGAATGGAATGATTAAAATTGAATAACGTGCGTGCGCTTCGCTTGCGAAAACCGCACTGAATATGGTCCGCAAACGGCCCGAGACCGCTCGGCCGGGCGGTAGGTAATTATAGCGCGCAAGTACATGAAGTGACGGAGGCCTGACGATAGTATAACACTAAATTACTGCATGTTGTGATATTTTGAATCATTAATTATTATAGCATTAGTCCTAAGAAGCTTTAAGGCTCCTTCAAACAGGTGCGACACGACTCGCGACACAAAGGCACCGCAAGTCGCGCAACGAGCGGTGTTTTTAGGAGCCTTAATTCAGTTATATAAGTTAATAGGCTGGTATTTCTTTGCCACGTCTTTTAATCAAATGTCTTCTAATCTTTTAATCTGTCTTTATTGAACTGTGTCCAAATAAACTTTATTCTTGCTTTCTTTATTAATGCCCCACTGCAGGAGGCCTTTGCGCTCATACAGACAAGTCACGAGCATTGATTGATGTGGTATTTATACATATAACTTGTTGCGCCATTAATCCAAAATCATCCGCTTTTCTAACATCAATTTCCATTATACTGTTTATGTTCGACGCAATGAAAGCCGAGTTGAGTTACATATTATTGTAAATGCCGTGTTCATTTCAACATGGACCAAATTTTAGCCTAATGACTGAATTCCAGTCTCTAATAGATTATTATGAACAAACATATCTACCTAACATACCTAAATGCAATCGTTTTATTAGTAGGTACCGCGGATTCAATTTATAATCAAAAATATCTAATGAAAAGCAAGGATAGGTTTAAGAAATTAAGAATGTTTACAAAACAAAACACCTTATCGTCCTTCAAACAATATTCACTTCTTTGCCCTTTATTGGAACTAGTCTCCGGTCTTAATTCCATTTCTTTTAAACACAAAAAAAAAAAATATTTAAAGGCTTTCGCTCGCCTGACAATGAAAATATAATATCAAATTCATTGTCATAAAAAACCATGTTATGACGTTAACGCGTCAAAACTGTCGAAACTGTAGACAGTAAATTAGTTTTCCATACTTCATAATGTCTATGGTCACAATTATTCAGTGCGTAGACAGATATTCTCATTTGACGATTCAATGAGTTGGGCAATTTGTTGGATGACTTCATTATAATAGCAACATTTAGATTTATATTGAAGTTATAGGACATTTTAGTTACTTATATAGAACGTTTATGAAGCGTTTATGAGTACAAAATTTTATCGAACGTTTTAAAGGCTTATTGAGCATTTTAACTATTGAATGTTTTAAACCTTCTATAAGCATTTTTTATGAATAAGACCGTAAATATACCTAAAATACTAACTTTCCGATTACTTTTATCCGAATAAAAATGACGAAACGACCGAATAAGATACCTACTGAAATCTTCGAAAAATAAACATGACTGTTTATTGCTATAATACTTTTCTACCAGCTTAAAAAGTTATCTGACTACTAAAATAGCAGCCTTAAATTGATAGAATATTGATGAATTAATGAATTGGATTGAAAATGAAACCTTCTGTTAACTTGGGCACACACTTGAAGGTACCTACTTGGGTTGAAGTGATACGTTTAACTATTGATCACATTGGTAACTTCATCATCATTCTCACAGTTCATCCATCGTTTCTATGGTCTTCCCCTACTCTTATAGCCATCGAAATTCATACTCATAACTTTTCTCGTTTTAGTTTAAGTTTTTTTTACAGTAAAGACCCTGACCTGACATCAAATCAAACGAAGGACAATGGAACAAACACGCACACTTACACATCTCACACACACACACACCACAAGAACACCACACATACACACGTAGTCTCCACTCTGGAATTCGTACTCCGAGCCCTAAGATACAGACTAACTGTCTAGTTTGGGGCTCCCTAGTTAATACTATATTGTAACCTAATTGTAGGTAATATTTTAAGCTACTCATGTCTTAACTTACTGTTAACCAGTGAACCTGCTTAGTGTATTACCTGGAATAAATATTTTCTATTTCTTTATATTTCTCTGCCTCCTTTGTTCACAGTGGTAACATACCAGGGTGAAGTGTTGAAGCTGACCAAAATATCACGTTCGGAGATGGGCACATACTTATGTATCGCCGGTAATGGAGTCCCGCCCACAGTGAGCAAGAGGATCCACATCAGTGTACACTGTAAGCCGATCTTTATCATGTTATATGTATTTTGTCCGCCGCCAATTAAACCAAATGAAGCCGTGAAAAGATTTCCCTTATTACAACTCAAGGAAGACTCAAAGTATCAGGGGGCCTAAAAAGGCCACTTTGGCAGAATCATAAAAGGATAACATTAGGAATCATAATATGGCGAAGACAGTCCGTGTTTTTCTTTTTTTCACTGCACTACGTAGGTATAATCAAAGAGATTGCGATTGGATTGATTGGTATTTTAGCACAGACAATAAAAATAACTGAAAAATCCTTCACCAATGGGATTTGATACGATTAACATGACAGTTAACTATCCATTATGATTCATAATGTTATCCTTTTATGATTCTGCCAAAGTGGCCTTTTTAGGCCCCCAGGTCTCAACACAAAGTGTAGTTGATTTAGAAAGGTCATGGGATTCTTCGTCAATGTCCTTCAGCTTTTTGGTGGTTGGTTGGTGTATCTTAGAGAGTTTTTGGGACTCCGTACAAAAATGGTAAAAAGGGAACCCTTATAACTTCGCCGTGTCCGTCTGTCCGTCCGTCAAGATTTCACACCGCCGTTTTATTCGGAAACTATCTGCTATAAATCGATGAAAATTGGAAAGAAGGTACATATATTCTGTGCACCGCTAAACAACGGTGTAGTGAAATTACGAATTTCACTACACCGTTGGGGGTAGCCCTCATAATACCGGGGGATGAAAAAATAAAACTTAATGTAGGTACTTAAGCGTGCAGGGTTTGGTCCCATAAATTAAAAAGATTAATCTAAGTGAATTTGCTATCGGTTACAACCGCAATAATAACTTTGCTTTTCAGTTTTTCCGAGAAAGACTATAAAATACAAACTTATTTTTGCGGTCGATGAAATCAATGCTGTGCTGTGTGTGCTGTGCTGTGTGGGGGTGTGTGTGTGTGTGTAAATATTCATTCCAACTACGGAAACCTTCACTATGCGTGCTCCGATACGCACTTGATCGGTTTTTATCAATGCTGATGAACTTGATTACTTAAAACTTTTTGTTTTGTCCAGTTCACCCGGTGATTCAAGTGCCCAACCAGCTAGTGGGTGCTCCGCTGGGCACTGACGTCACTATAGAGTGCTACGTCGAGTCTTCGCCTAAGTCTATCAACTACTGGGTTAAGGATCCAGGTAAGAATTCAAATCATGTTAACACCTTCCGGTGCGGTAATGACTGTAACCGTATTTTAAACGTTCATGGAATGACAGTACGGCGACAGCCGTATAATTTGGTACTTTCTTTACGTCAAACACGGCTACCGCAGTGTAAAATTGATTTACTTATTGTATAGACTTTATGCTTAAAGCAATAATGCTGAGGTCACGTTGATTTACTGTAAAAAAACAAGTGATGTACGTGCTCCCCACACTTTACAGATTTCATCCACAACGCTATATACGGATACGGTTGTAGCCGTCTACCGCCCTAGGTAAACGATTTAATTTTGTTGTGACACTATTGTGATTTTGTATGAAAAATTCTATTGTCTTTCTCTAATAAAGGACCGCGCCGGAAAGTGTTAAAGCATTTACTGCAAGATGTACAATTTTGAGAGAGGTGCCCGTTCCTATTGTGCAATAGGATTTCGGTAAAACTACTCGCATTTGGCATAGTAATTTACTATATTTAATAGTATACAAGCAATACCTACACAGTCAAAGTGTATGTAACAGCAATTTTTTTTAAATAACCGATGAATGTTTCAAGGTCCAGAATCATGTACTGAATCCTGAAGTACTGAGTCCCTGCTGAGAATTAAATATAATAATTATTTAATACAGGGTTGTATTCAAGCATGATTATATTTAATTCTACAGTCCAACTGCATATTCCTCGAATCCAATAACAAGACTAAGTTAATTTCAAACCATGAGCATAAAATTATGGTTCAGCAATAAAAGTAAAAATCACCTATATCCCGGATTGAATATAAATACTCTTTAAAAGTTCAACATTCGAATTTTAATACCGTTTGATTAACTCGGCTGGCAGGTAAGGCATCCGCGATAAAAGCGAAACAAATTATAAGGCAGCCATAAAACTCCTAGGTGTCTGCACGAAGTTTTTACATTTTTCATAAAACTTCCGCTGAGGAAAGATGAAATTCTAATATTGAATTTGAAAACAAGTGTGTTTTAAGTAATAAATTGTTCTGCAGGTGAGCTGATCATACCTTCGGAGCACCACGTGATGTCAGTTAGACAGAAGTCGATGTTCGAAGCCGAAATGACGATGACGATCAAGAACATTCGGAGGGAGGACTTGGGCAGTTACATCTGCGTCGCCAAGAATTCCCTGGGAGACGTCGAGAGCAAGATAAGATTATACGGTAAACCTTTATATTTAAAGAAATTCAATTTCTCCTAACTTTGTTAATTAAATACAATACCATTCAGTTCCGCATACCTTTGAACGTCAGCTTTTATAGAACACAACGCAAATATTTGCTACAGCAAACGCATATAAAACGTGTTCAATGACTCTCAAATCTGCATTTCAATTCAACCAATACTTTAAATAAATGCAAAATCGAAATTAACTCGGAATATTGAAGTTACCCGGTGACGGCACATTGATCGGTTTTAAAACAAACATTTTGCTCATGCCACAGAGATTCCGGGAAACGACAGGCACGCTTACCATTACCCTGATGTTCGAGCTACTTCGGATGATGAGTACGGAACCAACACGTACGATGATGATGACGAGGATCTGGATAACACGAAGAGTAACAGAGTACCAGACAGAGCCAATAAATGGTACTCCAACGATGGAAAAGTCGCGGTGACCACAGCGACCGGTGCCTCGTCGACAATCACCACAACGACGGCAATCTTCCTGTGTCTAATCAAAAGTCTGCTATAATTACGATAACTGCTAAATAATTGTTTCCTTTTTATCGTTAGCCCTAATGATAATTCAGGTAATTTGTCAACAATCACAGCCTGTAATTACCTCTGATTGGAATAATTTTCTGTAGGCATTGTTATTTTTTTGTTTTTAGAGTCGGCGAATTTTCTGTTTATTAGTTTTTTTTTCCATCAGCGTGTAACGTGATAATAACTAGTCTTATAACGTTGTATATAGTTTGTAATAGGCGAATATCCGAACTGTTTGTAAGAATATAAATAATAGTAAATTCATTTCTGATACTTACATTATAATGAATATAATAATATATAATAATTTTATATTAATAATATATATAATAATTTAAAAAAAAAATAGGTACATTTACGAGATCGTGTAAGATTTAAGCAAATGTTTATAAATGAATGTGCCATGTATATTGCTATTATCTTGAATAGAGACATTTATATTAAAGTTTTTATTGGGCATGGTAAATTAAATTGTAAATAATATACTGTATGTAAACGATAGAGGACATATTTACTTAATGACTTGTTTGAGACATATAAAACAGTTAATAGTTGCCGAGTATTTACAACTTTAAAGTTACGTTTCCCAGTGCTTACACTCCAGCTGCAACTTTGGTAGCAGATACGGTACCTACTAGTAATGGATTTAGCACTAAAGTCTTTCAACAGTTAAACCAACTTTATGGTATTACATTCTTGAAATTTGTTCAGTGGTTTATGAAAGAGAAATTAATTGAATTCCTGAAGTTGAAGCTGGAGTTATTTCCGCGTGTATCTAAATAATGTAGTCAAATATTAATAATGTAACTTCTTCTGAACAATGTACGTTAATATCCTGATCGTTACAAAAAATAATAAAATCAAGAACATGTCGCATTGCCTCTTAATTTCATCCGGAACCTTCGCTTCTCGAGGACTTTAATACCTAATTGAATATTTCACGGCGCTCTATGCTAATGTTGCGAGGGGTGATAAATGGTAATGATATTCTTCGTTATTCTGACAAAAATTCATACGTTTTACAAAATAGAACCGTTTCACAACACTTTGTACCTATTTCAAGTTTAATGCTTTTGAAACTATAGTTTTATATTCTGGTTCAATTATCATAGTGAGCGAGACTTGGCATAGTTAAAAAGTTTAATCGAAAAATATTTTTAGCTGTCTTTTTGACCTACCTTTTTGAGCATAACGAATGCCTTATAGACTACTAAAATATGTTGAGAACGTCATAATCAGTAATCAGGTCGATAAGTTTAATCGAAAAATATTTTTAGCTCTCTTTTTAACCTACCTTTTTGAGCATAACTAATGCCTTATAGACTACTAAAATATGTTGAGAACGTCATAATCAGTAATAAGATAGAAAGTAGGATTATAGCTGGATGCTGCTTCCCGTCCACACGAGAAATTCCCTTAAGTTCCAAGGAGGGACAGATGAGCCTATTTGTATTCGATCACACGACACATTGCCTGGGAATCATCGAGCAAATGTGGAGCACTCACTGTAATACAAGGTATGTATATAGCGCATAGGATCTTGAAAAGGGTAAGCAGAGTTACAAGTGGTCTGGGTAATGTGATGTGTGCCTGTAAACCACAATAAAATTGGAGAGATGACTTGGAAAGAATAATGTAGAAAAATCATTTTTAAGAAAATTACTGACAATTACGAACATGAACAGGATTGTTATTAATTGTATTTTGTCCTTAAATTTATAATACAGCACTTTTCATACAAAAGACACTTAGGTACATATTTAAATCTAAACACTCCAGGAATCAACTTTTGTATGGCATTCTGTGTGTGTTTATTTATGACTAGCTTTTGCCCGCGACTGCGACCGCGTGATTGCCTGTACGCGTTGCCTTGTTTTCACTTTGCTTTTTTTTTTTTGCTGGGCTCGTAAGCGTCGTAGCGTGTTGGTATTATAGCCTTTAATCATTCTAAAGAATAAAGCCATCAAATACATGTTTTTTTTTAAATCCGACTGGTATTTCCCGAAATTAGCGCGTTCACACAAACCTAAAACAAACACACTCTTCAGTGCATTACATTGATTCATACATTGTGATAGAAATTTATAGTTTGTCATAGATAGATAGGTATCTATAGACAGAAATACCTAGAGTGATAAACAAAGCCTTTTTAACTACCAGCCTGGACATATTTTAGGCTCCAATGTCGTGATAAGGCAAGTGTGACAGGTGCGTTAATCCATCGTCAATTGGCATTGGTGGACGTCGCTGATAAGAGACCGTGTCGATCGATGAAACTGTTCGGATACGTCACAGGTAATAGCGGAACTACGGTGCTATTCTGTAAAAATCTCACCGTGAAAACTTAGGTGAAGTGTGCGTGGAGTGAGCTGTCAATAATGTCAATTCCTAGCAAAAACAAACTCACTTCACCTAAGTTTTCACGGTGAGATTTTTACAGAATCGACCGGCTGTACTAACATTTGTCGGGGGAAATATCTATTGAAATAGCATGCGTTGATACGCAAATCAATGTGTGTTCGTCTATTGACAACAGTGATGGTCAATCGGATTCGGGTCCGGACCTAATCCATGCAAGCAGACATACATACTACACAGAAATGTATTCGTAAATTACGTTCTTCATAAATTCTTGAAAAACATATAGTAAACTAGCAGCGCCCCGTGGTTTCACCCGCATAAGTTTCGATCCCATAGACAGACAGACTCAGACAGACTGACACAGACAGTCAGACTCAGAGTCAGTCTGACTGTTGTCAGACTTTCGGGCTTCTGACGTCTTATAACGACTGTCAAAGATCTACGACGACTTAAAACGTGCTTTTCAAGGCAAGGAGGGGTCTTTTTTTTTTCAGGATGTGAAATCATCAAATGCTCCCGCTCTGGGTGGAGCGGAAGGGAGTGTCAAACTCTTACTGACTAAAACCCACCCATGTTCCTTCCGTAGCCCTTTATGTTGCGGGCCACAGCGGTAACCAAAAAAAAAAAAAGGAGGGGTCTTGGTATGAAATAAATGTTCACCCATCTACGTACCGACCTCAGCAAGGGTTGCTTAACCTGGTGTGTGACTGTTATAACTTAGCCACGAGAAATCTTCCATCATTGCAACAAAATAAAGACTAAGCTAACTCTTCATTTTTTTATATTTAGCTCTAGTTATGTACTTCAGTTTCACGATAATACTTTAGTAAAGTTGTGTACATGGCCATCGGGTGAGCCGTCGTGTGCATAAAAATGTTGTTATAAAGTTTACGCTAGTCGGTACTGAACTTTGTTCGTATAAAATACAAAAAAAAACTTATTTAGAAAATGTTATTCTATTGTGAGACAGATTGTAATATAGGTCCTTTATATCAATATTATAACAATTATAAAAAGAATATTGAAGGAATATTTTGGGGTCAAAATAGACCTGTGATCATGAACGCAATAAAATCGCGAATCTAATCAGGGAACTAATAAAAAAAACGACATGTTATTAAAATCCACAAAATATTTATTAACATTATTGAATGCAGGTGGAACCACAACCACGAGCAGATACGGGGTTGGAGAGAGCGATCCATGTATATTTTATTAGGTACATAGAAAAAGGTCGTTTTGCAAAAACCAGTCGCAAGAACATTCAGAAAGGTTATGTTAACACATGCCTCATCCAATTTGTTGGCAACAATTTAGTCAGTCAAGGTCAATCGAAGGTCATCCGCTAATTGAGCTCTTTCTGAGGGGATGTTATACAAGGGTGGTACCGAAATTTCATTTATTTTTTGCATCGATGAAACGTCCTGTTTCTGAGATATTAGCCAAAAATCTAAAAGCGGATTTCCGTACCACCGAGAATAGCTCTTGAATTAGGACGCAACTTACGTTGTGGAGCAGTGGTGGCCCAGTGGTATCGGCCGCGACTTACGAGTTGTAGGTCGTAGGATCGAACCCAGACAGGCGCTTTACTTTGTGTAAATTATTTATTTAATCACCACTGCTCTCAAAACGGTGAAGGAAAACAGCTTGAGGAAACCGGCATGTCCTTGAACCAAAAATTCGGTGACATAATTATGACATCGATCAACCCGCTTTGGGCCCGCGTGGTGGATTACAGCCCAGTCCGTCTCACCGAGAGGAGGCCTGTGTCCCAGCAGTGGGAACATTATAGCCTGATTATGTTACGTTGACTCCACGGCCAAATCCTTTCAGCGGGATTATCCGATAGGGTTACCGCTGGCCCGGAACATAAAGGGCTAAGGAAGGAACACGGGTGGGTTTTAGTCAGTAAGAGTCTGACACTCCATTCCGCTCGACTCAGAGCGGGCTTCGCAGGCCATTGAAGGTTAGGTAGTGTATAGAGGGAAGAAGAAAACCAGCTGATTATGTTAAAACATATATTTAGTTATCTAGAAGGATACGCTTAGGTAGCGTGTTAGATTCACAGTCTGATCTGTGCGCTCGCACACACCTTCAGTAAGGGTTCAGGCCCGGACTCCACTGAAGCGGAGCTGGGCGGAGCGGAGCGGAGACGTGCAGGAATCGACCAATCACAATAGTTTAAATCCATATCGCGTCACTCATCTCGTCTGTGATTGGACGATTCCAGCATGTATCCGCTCCGCTCCGCCCAGCTCCGCTTCAGTGGAGTCCGGACCTTAGAAGGGTACCGACCCTGGTAAGCTACGTGGATGATGCGGCGGCCTATCAGCATAGGCAGTACCTTTGCGAAAAAACCGATCCTCCAATTTTCTGTTCTCCGTTTCTGCAAAAATTATGAAAGCAAGCAAACTTAAAAAACCACTTATCTCAGATTGTTTCTTATCAATCGCTAGTATATCTCGCTATAGGTTTTGAATAACAATGTTTGGCTAAAGTCCATAGATTTTAATATATAATTTGGAAATTTAATCGAATACTTGCGTTGCCATATGGCAACGCTTCTCTCTAATGGGGTAATACAAATTTAAAAAAATATTGGTTATTGTCATTATTTTCTTCATAAAAATCTTAAATTCACTGACAGATACCACAGAGCCTTAACCGCAGGATCCAGAAACTTGAAATTGTGTACTGTAATTTCTTTTGTAACGAAGCTGGAAGGAAAGGAATGATTTTCAAAAATTTATCCCTAAATGGGTTAAGTAGGGTGAAGGTTTAGTTACTTCGGTACTTTAAAATACAAATGTTTGTTTAGACTAAGACTTGGTAGTTCCCCTCTATAGAGCCCGCTTCAACTTTCCACCTTGTATAACATGCATTTCCAAATGAATAATTCTCACAATGAACAATTTTTCCAACATTACATTTAAAAACAAAAGGGATCCTTTCAATTCCATTGTACACACATTTCGTGTAGAATAATTAATTAAATTAAAGTGACTACAAATGCATTAATTTGCGTTATTCAATTAAGTGATGATTAATTAATTAATTTTAGTATCAAATAAACAGGAGAATTTCATTAATGAAATTTGTCACTGAATTATTCAATGCACAGTGTGAGATATCATTAGTTGACAGGTTCGAAGTAATCTAATTAAGGATATGTTGTAGGTGTGATCATTAGGGGGGCTCGTGGCTATATAATAATAGGCGCACGAATCGATAAAAGATAACCGCGGCAAGCGTAGCTTACTACGCTTGCCGCGGTTGTTTGTAGATGGGTGACCATCCATCACATATCGAAACCCCTCCGTGCTTCAAAAAGCACTTAGTCCCGGCTGTCATTCATAGATCTTTGACAGGCGTTAAGGATAGTCAGAAGCCCAAACCAAGTCTGACAACAAGTCTTACCAAGGGGTTTCAAGTTACCCAACCTGGGGTCAGATAGGCAGTTGCTCCGTATAAAGTACTGGTATTCAGTTATGTAACGGTATCTACAACGCCACATACGAACAACGCGCCATACTGACGTCACGCAAAATCCTGCATCTCGCAAGCAGAGTTCACCGCGCAATTAGCATAGATACAACGGCCCGACATGAATCATCGGGCAGTTGCCTACCAGACACAACATCCGTCTGGTCGGCGGATCCTCCCTTTTCTATGGAAGATGAGTGAACTTTACAAGCTGTTTCTCATACCTCTATAGTTGTATCCGGTTAGACTGAAAGCCGATCTCAAGATAGTTGGAAAAAGGCTAGGCTGATGTTTGTTGTAGCCGTGATTATTTGCTTGCAAACACCTACTAATTGCACTGCACTGGTCGGGCTGGTCCACAAATTCAAGGTCGCTCAGCGCGCTATGGAGCAAGCTATGCTCGAAGTCTCTTTGAAGGATAAAATCAGGAATGAAATTATCCGAAACAGAACCGGAGTTACCGACATAGCTTGCAGGGTAAGCAAACTGAAGTGGCAGTAGGCCGGCCATGTTTGTCGAAGGACCAATGGCAGGTGGAGCAAACTAGTCCTAGAGTGGAGACCGCTTATCGGCAAGCATAGTGTGGGACGCTCCCCAGCTAGATGGACGGATAACATAAAGAAGGTGGCTGGGACGGACTGGATGCGGAAGGTGGAGGACAGGGTGTTGCGGCCTGGGTGAGGCCTATGTCCAGCAGTGGACTGCATTAGGTTGACCTACTAACTACTTCGTTGTTCTATCTGTCCCAGGAGTTACCGCATAGCATGAACCTGAGTTCGATTCCCTAATCGTGCAATAGTTGACAGGTTCGACATTATCTTATTCGGGATGCGTTAAAGGTGTATTTACGTACAGACATCAAGCTACTACAATCTGTCAAACTGCTTTAATAGATTTTCAACTTTATCGCTAAGATTTAAAGTTGATTGGGAACATTTGACAGTTTCGTAGCTTGATGTGATGGCGACTGACAGCCTCTTTGTTCTATTCTTCGCAAGCGCTAATACTGAGTGCGATTCTCAGGTCAGGCAAAGTGTTTTTTCCATAATGCAAATGGATAAAATGTAAATTCGTGCCCAATCAATGGCACTACGATTCCCGAATTTAGGTCTACTACTTGGTGAAAAAACATTACAAGGAACGCTATTTAGGAGAATTAATAAATTAACATGTGGTGGCTCGAAGTAATGGCCAACTTACGAGTTATAGGTCTTTTTTTTCAGTATGGGAAATCATCAAATGACCCCTCCCGCTCTGGGTGGAGCGGAAGGCAGTGTCAGACTCTTACTGATTAAAACCCACCCGTGTTCCTTCCTTAGCCCTTTATGATCCGGGCCAGCAGTAACCCTTTCGGACAATCCCGCTGACCCGGCAGGCTTCGGCCCTGACGGGCCCCTTCGGTTGATGCTGACGTCTCTTTGAGGCGCGCGTGAAACACATACGCGCCGTCCGGCACGGGTCTGGTCGGGCCTGGGTCTTGGGTTCGAACTTAAGCAGGAGCTTTACTTTGTGTAAATAATTTAACTACCATTGTTCTCAAAACGGTGAAATGAAAAAGGAAAACATCGTGAGGAAACCGGCATGTCCTAGAACCAAAATCCGAAGACATGTGATAACTACCAACATGCACGCCCACTCCCCTCACAGAGAGGAAACCTGTGTCCCAGCAGTGGGAACATTATAGACTGATTATGTAATAATATATCAACAGATTATTGGTATTCGTTATAAAAATTCTAGATACCCAAGGAGTATTTTAGTTAACCAACTTACGTATTATTATTCAGTATCAGGTTGTATTTTGATCAAAATATAATTCGCGACCGTAACAAATATGTATTTATAGACTTATAATAATAAAATTATTAATCGTCCCTAATGTAACCTAATAGTATTTTCGACATCCGCGAAGAACAGGGATAGGCGTTACCATATCTGGGAACCAACCGATTTGTTGATAGACGTACGAAATAATAAATATTATTTTCTCAGTTATAATTAGACTCTCCGTGGGTTTTGATAAAGATATGTGATAACAAGAAAAACCATCAATATTTATATCTTCAGTTTTCATGATTACAGCTACCACTGCATCACCCAAAGGTTGACTGGTAGAAAATGCCTATGGCATTAAGTTCGCCTCTGTATAGACGCCAGCACATCAAGTTAGCCGAAACTGTCAAATTTTCCCAATCCCATTCAACTTTACCGATAACGTTGAAAATTTATTAAAGAAATTTGACAGATTGTAGTAGCTTGATGTCTGTACATTAATTGTGTGCTTAAAGTATTAAATAAATAAATATCAGATAATGTTGTGCAGAGAGGGCAATAATGAGAGCCACGTGAAGGAAAAGCCGCTAAAAGGAAAATAAACTGAAATAAATAAACGTCATTTAAAAAACAAGAATACCCACTTCGTTTTATTTTTAAAACAGGTGAAGTAAGTTGTTCTATTATATTCTATTTTTAATTATGTCAAGTAAAGCCGATGTCGATTATTCTACGAATGTCAAAAGTGAATTGGAAAAGCAAGTGTGCATTAGGTATTTTAAAAGATAAACATTTTCGATGCTACAGTTGAACTTAATGTAGATCTTGAGGGGTTAGTACCTACTGAACTGAAACAAACAAAAATATAAAATTACATATTTTAATATAATATTCCACCTAATGCTAGGAAATGACACTATAGACTTCACCTAAGTTTTTACAGTGAGATTTTTACAGAAAGACCGGCTGAAGGATATTAAAATTTTAATAATAATTAATTTTATTATATTATATTATTTTTGGAGATGCAGATAGAGTATCCTCTCTCTCTCTCTCTCTAAAATATATTGTGACTACATTCACATATATATCTCCAGTCTTTTCGTCATTTCTCCTCAGAAAAAAAATGTATTTACTTACCTAGTAATTATTTTTCCGCTATTATATCTCGCCATCTCACTGCATTGCACCCAAACTGACCTCATTATGTTATTGCTCTTAAGCTCAAAATCTGCTGTATCACGCGTTAAGTAATTGGGCGCAAATTAACTAAGCCCAAACTGTCAATCACTATAACCCACTTATGCGAAGCGGACGAAACGGTCAGGCTACATATAATAGACTGTCGAAAAAATACACGGTACCTAAAATACCTAATCATATTTGAAAAAAACCGGGCAAGAGTGAGTCGGATTCGCGCACAGAGGATTCCGTACCGTCATGTTTTTAAATTTTCATCGGCGAGGCCTATATTCGTCAGAGAATTTTAAAACTGCACTCAGCGGTGTAGAATATTGCAGTTTTAGGTCAGCTCCATCTCTTGACTGATAGTGGAACTAATGTAACATTTGTTGATGATTTCTAAAAAGTGTGCTATTTAGAGACAACGTTTTATTTTCCTGTAATCTTTACATGAACTTCTATCACATAGAATAATTTCAGATTTTTCTCTATGTAAACTTCGGAGATAAGGGGGAGAAAGGTATTATTTTTTACATTTTTCTTCAAAAGTCGTAAACTATGCTAAAAAAATAGTGTTTGGAAATGTGCAAGCTGCTCTTTCATATATCCCACATGCCCTAGTTGCCCCATTTCGAATTTTCCAGACCCCCTCTTTCAGTCTTTGTTGCAAAAAAACAAAAACTTTTTTATTTGCGAAAACTTCATCTAAAACTATCTTCTAAATTTCAAGTTGATAGCATTAGTAGTTGTTGAGATATCCAGTTATGACAGTCGAACAGACTCAGTTCCTTTCTAAGGGTTCATTTTGGCATAGAACCTGAAAAAAACAGCCTATTATTGTCTCACTGCAGGGCAAAGGCCTCTTCTCATACAGAGAAGGCACCACATTGATCATCTTACCCAAAACAGGTTGATAATTTTTCCTCACAATGTTTGATGAAATGTCAAAGCTAAAATCAGAAAGTACATCATTATATGAACAGAAAAAGTCACATTGATTCTCGCCCGGATTTGAACCCTATAATCCAACCTCTGAAAAAAATACTCCTCTAATATTCCTTTAGCTATTATTTCATATTCGTTGTTTTCAAGCTGTGACTTACACGGGCTAGTTTATAACAACAATTTTCGGAAGTAGTGGCGCAATAACGCTAATTGCTCCATACCGCTCAATATGGTGTAGTGGTACCGGTATCTCATGCAATAAATTGCTGGAATCTTAGCATCGACCGATATAGAGCAATGTTGCTCCACAAATGGCTACAATAATTATTGCAGTAACAATTACCGGCAATAATTCCTCGAGTCAGCGTTGTTTCATTCAGGCATATTTTAAAAATCTATATTACAATAACCTCCAAAAGTTTATATTTAAATGATTTAAAATAAAAAAGTAACTATGTACATACTCCTAAAGGGTTACTTGATTATGTTTTATGATAACTCAAAGGTCATTAATTAAATTAGTCAATAATAAAGTTATAGCAGTTCAAACATTTGGATCACTAGGATTTGAAATCATAAAGTGGTGTGACACAGCTGAAGTGGAAAAATGTCAACTAACTTGGAGTCTATAACCTAGCACAGGAGTCAGGGACTTCACACTATTTTGTAACCACTTTCTTGTGTAATAAAGATTATTATATTATTAACTTTTGGAGGCCACTGTAATGATTAATTATAATTTGTGAAATTATAATGAAAATTATTAAATTTTGTTCATGTTTGTGACATTCTTCAGAGAGATGAACAAAGCAACCACAATCTATCGATATACGTCACAGACGACACACGCGTAATTGAATCACGAATGTGCTCAAAGACTAAGGAGAGGAGTTGAATAATCACCATTATTTTTCGTCGAGACAAAGGGAGCTCACAAACGTCCTTAATTTGGGCAATCTAAACATGGCAAAGCAAAAGTGATTGATGTCAACATTGCCTACAGCCTCGCCCCGTCTGCGTAACAAGTGTTTCTACGTGACAGTAATCAAGAAGAATGTTGCCATTCCTTTAAAGGAAATTGATAAATCAATTTGAATTCACAAATTAATAATAATGTCACTAATTATGATACTCGGTATTGAATGGCTCAGTCATTTGTTATTAATGACTAGTTTTCTGCCCGCGGCTTCGTGCGCGTTTTTCTTGTTTTAACACAAAATATATCCTGAGACTCTGCAATACTGTAGCTTACCATTAGTGAAAACATTTTCGGAATCGGATCAGGAGTTCTAAAGATTACCTCCTGCATACTAACTCACTACTTCTGTCATCATCTGTCTAGCCTTTTCCCAACTATATTGGGGTCGGCTACGAGTCTAACCGGATGCAGCTGAATACCAGTATTTTACATGGAGCGACTGCCTATCTGACCTCCACAACCCAATTACTAATACGAAACTCCTTGGTAAGACTGGTTGTCAGACTTTCGGGCTTCTGACTACCCTTAACGACTGTCAAAAATCCACGAATGATAGCCGGGACCAACGGTCTAACGTACTTTCCGAGGCACGGAGGGGTCTCGGTGTGTAAAGATGGTCACCCATCGACAGACCAATTGCGACAAGTGTTGCTTAACCTGCTCGATTGACCTGTGCGGCTTTTCTTATTTAGCCACGAGCCCCTCAACTCACAACTTTTGTATAATATTATAATAAGTATATATCGTTTTGTGACCCAGAGATATAGATGGATTTCTATAATCATTAGGCAACTTGACAAAGCTGCCTTAATAAAAACAGGAATATAGAAAATAGCAATATAGAAAATCCAAGCACAGAGTCACTGTTCATAAAAAAACCAGAGCGTTGAATCGAAAATATAAAATACAAACGCCTAATAGAACCGCTGGTCTCTCTTAAGCCATTAAATAAAATTCAACCGCAAATATTCGACGCTAAATATTAAACTCATTCTTACTGAAAACTGAAAACCTATTCAATTCAAAACAAAAGTTGGCTCTGCAATTGTGAAATAAAGTTATTTCACAAAACTAATTCAAGCTATCTATTGTAACAAATAAATTATCCTTAGTTTCGCAGTCCTAATTGTTTTTATAGTTCGTGAAAATGCAAACAAGTTCCCCGATGCAGGTGAACGGGTAAAAACAAAACAATAGAAACGCTACGAGCCCAAGCTCTATCAAACACTCATTAACACTGCACACGTATTATTCAGCAAACACTAAAGCAATTTTATGTTCACATACACAAAGAGGTTTGATAACTACAAGTGCAGCTGAAGTTTCTTTGTGCGCAAACATATACTTATGTATAAAATAATAGCGAGTGTATAATTATGAGGTGAACTTGCCCGAAGTTACCCAGCTTTATAGGTACGCCAAACTATCTCAATGTTCAACAAAACTCAAAGTTAGGGCTTGGTTTTAGCCCAAAGCTCCGTATAAATGTACTGTTTCAATTTGCCCACCTCTCGAGTACTTCTGAACTCGTCTCTATAAATGTCCAGCCTAATAAAACTTTGGCAGTGCAGTTCAATGAATTCGGTTTCAATTGACACTTTCTCGTTTCAAATGTTTGTCGTTATCAGCTTTAAATTAACAGATTCTAATTAAAACTGGGGTTATTTTGTAGATTTTAGATACGTTTAACATCGCTGTAATAGTTGGCAAGTAACGCAAGATTACTATCTCATACTTAGCTTAACTATTAAAGCAATTATAAAAGTAATTCTTTTGATAAATAATTACGGTAACTTAAAATTCAACTCAAATAACCCTTTAATGATAGCTCCCATAGAAATCTGAGGACAATTTTGGACAGAAATAGATACTATTGACGCAGATATCTCGTCTCAATGTAGCTTTCAATCAACAGAGTGATTATATCTGCGTAACCCTAGACATATTCCAAATTCGAGCTTACCAAATTGTTCATGCAAATTGGTGGTACTATTTTATAACCTTAGATAAACGTAGAAAAGATATTTATTTATTATGGTACACCAACAGCTTCTGTGTATAATATAACTTGAGTACTATGGTAACAATAGCCTCGGACTTACACAGTCGCCAATTACAGGTTAGCTAGCAATCTCAGAAATAAAAGATAACACATAATAATAAAACGAAATTAACAAAAAAAATTTAAAAATTTACAAATTATAATACAACTAGATGACCCGGCGAACTTCATACCGCCCCGCCAGCCGGTCTGCCCCCGCTTTTTAAATATCTGATATCTTCTAAGATATTAATTTTAATGATATGCTGTAAAGGGCAATTTTGATCTACATGAAATGCACAACGTATCTAAAGTATTTAATTGGATACGGAATAATGCTGTATTGTTTAAAATAGGTGGTAATATGTAAAAGATAAAAATGGTTACTGTGGGTCATCCTTAGGAGATAAACATATACCACCGCGAACATTTTTATCGATATTTTTAAAATATTAAATTCCATAGTACATTAATTTGATCTATCTCGTAAGGTTTAGCAAGCGTTTGCATTGTAAACGCACAAAAATATGTTTGTTACGACATCACATTACAAATCTTTGAATTTCTCGGCTTTTCTCTACTATTAACCAGCCCATATTACCTATTATGCACCTCCCTCTTGAATCACTCTATCTATTGCTGAAAACTGCATTAAAATGCGTTGCGGAGTTTAAAAGATCTAAGCTTACAGACAGCAGGAGCGACTTTATTTTATAGTAAAGATACTTCTTGAACTTAAGATTGACAACAAAAAGCAAAATAAAATTACAAGACAAACAGTATTGCAATTTTTGCCCTATTTGCCTGTATGCAAAAGATAGCTCAAAACACAATATTCCAGCTAGCATCCCTATTCCCCGAACACTTTATCGACGCAGTATGAATGCATAGAGGTTAATGCACTTGTCAATGTCAGTACGTAACACGTTTCAGCCTATCGGACCGTGTCTGTGCTTCGCTAGTTGGTTGAAAAATATACTCTGGCGCTATTGTTCGGAGTTTTTATCCAATAGTTTACGTAGGGATGTGTGCTATGCAACCCTTCATAGTTTTTTTAAGATGTTTGTTTTAAGTGCAGTGTACTTTATCTTTTGTTTCTAATAAAGTTAAAAGATTGAAGTCCATCAACCAACGCGAAAACCAACGGAAAAACCGTGCACCAAGCTTCTGACGTTTCATAAGTGCCCATGTAGGTTTATGTTAAATAAAATATTTTTATTTTGATTTTGATTTTGAGGTGTCCTCGGGCCCTGTGTATGAAACGCAATAAACGCAATTCCATTATCAGTTAATTAGCAATATACCTGTTAATAATTATTTGAGGTCCAAAGGTTTAAGGCAGGTTTCAATGTCTAAACGTCAATATTCCAATATCATCTGAACTGCGAGCAAATCCATTACAAAAGTACATCGATATACATATATCTATGTACTTTTGTAATGAGGAATGTCTATGTTTTCATTTACATACATAAAAACATAGATACAACTCAAAATAAAGTTAAAATAAATCACCAACCGACGCCAACAAATTCTATACAATTTTGAGAAACTTTTAATCGAAATGAACTGACGAAGAACCAAAATGTACTCGCAAAGGCAGAAAACACCTGCGTAGCGAGAATTTGTCTTAATACCAGGCCACCTACGCGTAATAAGATTAAATATCTTAAGCCTAGATACAAGTGTTAATGTTGCTTGCTAAGCAGACTGGGAGAACCTTTAAACGTGAATAAGTCTGGCTGTAACGAAACAGACATTTTTGGGGTGAATATCTGTATCTGGGTGGGGAATGGGAGATTAACAGACCTTGAAAGCTGTTGCATGAATTTGTATACTGAGGTTGTGCTGGTACTACCTTATATACAGAATGAACGAACATGCTACACTACTGCAACTTGGTTTTAGATTATCTTTACCCTAAGCCCTTGAAAGATAATTATTATTTTGATTTAATATACTTGAACTAAGCATATAAATGAAATGAAACGAATTTGTTTATTCTGTAAATATAATATGGGAGTCACATTTATACGATATTTTACTAAATAAATAAATCTGATTACTCTGAAGAAAGGCCGAAACAAACTCAGAAGTCACAGTTTCTTTTAAAGTCCAGGCATATTATATCTTGGTCAGACCATGTGAAGACCTTTTGAGTAAATTACCACACAGATTTGAGTGGACCAGTCCAGTCAGTGTAAGCATTTGGCAGTAATCGTGTAGCTCAACTTAGAGCTTGAGGAGCTCAACGACTCCAATACCAAAGAAAGGACATTTGGGTAGGCCGCATAAAGTAGTCAAACTGCCAGACCAACATTAAAACTAACAGAGAAAAAAAAATACTCACATAGTCCTCACATTTATTTATTTAACACTTTAAGCACCCAAATGTACAGAGGTGGACTTATTGCCATAGGCATTTTATACCAGTCAACCTTTGGGTGAGGCAAACAGTGGTAAAAAAACAGTCATGAAAATTGAGCAATAAAAATAAATAAAAAGATACGCCTAAGGGTTTGGATGAAATTATCTGCAGGCAAAACAGCCAGGAACCCATTTAATAAAACTGACTTTAGCATAACTTCTTCGTTGGTCTAGTGGTCGCAAATGCTACTGCTGAGCATGAGGTCCTTGGTTCGGTTATCGGGTTGGGCAAAGTGTTGTTCTGAATTTCTCAGTAGCGTTCTGGATTTGTGGCCCGTTAATGGCAATAGGGTCGCCCACTATACATGGGACGCAAACATAACTGGCGGAACGCGGGTGCACTATAGGCACACCTCTGCCCAAACCTTCGAGGACAAAGGCGTGATGTTATGTTATGGTACACACGCCAGCACATCAAGCTATTACAATCTGTCAAATTTCTTTAATGTATTTTCAACTTTATCGCTGAAGTATAAGGTTCAAAGTTGTTTGGGAAAATTTTACAGTTTCGGGTAGCTTGATGAGCTGGCGTCTGTACCTGAGATAAAATTGTGAAAAATATCTCATTACTAAGAACTTTTTTGACAAATAAGTAGCATTGTGAGTTATTATATATATGTCCCTGACTACTACCTACTCGTCCGGAGGTGGTCCGATTTTAAAGCCATATTTTTTAAACATTACGTCAGCACCAATAAATATTCTTTAATAAGCACACAGCGATAAGGACAGACTCTAAATCTAATTTATAGAGATTCTTCTTTCTCGTTACTCAGCTTCATCCTAAAAAACATCTCGGATTAACTGTCAGCCTACATCCAGCATGGCGGACAGGCCGAAATTAAGCGATAACTAATGAAAACTGTAAAACAATGACACTCGAGTTCCCTCGCGCAAATTTAAACTGTCTCGCCAACCGCAGCTGGATTTATTTGGAGCCGAGTTTATAAAGCGCACTTTTCTGGACATCCACTAAATATTACTTTTGACACTGAGTTAATAAAAAGAGACAATATTACTTTTAATACTTTATTATCGAAATGAAATGTTTATTTCTGTAAGTAGAACTTTTAAGACACTTTTACACGTCACTATTTTAAAACTAGATGGCGCCGGCAATTCCTAGCTGACTGATCCCTGAGAAGAAATGCCGAAACAAACTCAGAGGTCATGGTTTCTTTTAAAGTCCAAACATTATATAAATAACGAGTTTTATATAGTATAATATTAGGATTTTATGTAGGTCTAACAATGCAGGGCTATGTCTGGAAGGGCCTTTTGAAGATGGAGCCATTTCAGCTTTCACTTGACTTTTCTGTCCTATGCATCGTGTAGCTCAACTCTATTTTAGGGAGCTCAAATCCTAGGTACAGTCACAGCCTAAATATGTAAACCAAAAATTATGTTCTTGCGTTAAGCGTCTTCAAATGGGACAATCTACCCTTGATTACTCCACTTTCGCGTGTGAGGATATCAATTTGTGTAATTAACGGAGCTTCAAGAGGTGATTTAACAGAAACCTTTAGACGTGTAGCACCTGGCTCAGACATTCTGGTGGATATAGAAACCTGGAGTACTCACGATTTTGCGAACCCAATTTTTGTGTCTGGAGCGCAGAGGCTGTAGTCGCTGCGGCTCCTGACTGATCTCGCGTGTAAGTATGATGTACAGAACACTGGAATTCGAGAGTAGAAACACTATTAACACAAGGGAAGAGAAAGTTGGTTGGGAGTCTTGGCTGGCACGTCTTACCGAGTTGCGCGTCTCTCGCTCGTGTCCACGTCTGACTCTCCACTTCTCTGGGCTAGTTCACTGACTTGATGCGGCACGAAGGACCAAGAAAGGACAGGACTAGGAAAAAACAGCTCTTAAGGTGACGAACACGTCACCTTAAGAGATAATTATGTTCGTCACCTTAAGAGCTATTTTTCCTGCTAATTGCACGATCTGCTTTACTGACTCAGCATTATACAGGGTCAAATTAAATTAGCTGGCGAAACTCCGCAGACGTGATGGGTATCGGCAGTCGGGTATCTACAGTTTCGTTAGATAATTTAATTTGACCTTGAATATTAACCCCTTTGTATGTTTTTTTTTAATACTTTTTGATGAATTAATGTTTGCTGCACCGTGCGACGTCATCACGTCGGCGCCGGCTGTCGCTGAAAACCAGCGCTGGGGCTCTGTCTTGCATAGGGTCGCAGCATAATGCTGAGCGATAGCCGTTTTGCGTGGATGTGACGCATGTCAACCTTTTTTTTATTGTTTTTTATTTGTGTTGTTCTTTTTTGCGTCATGTTTACCGCAAATAAACGTATTTTCTTTCTTTCTTTCTTCTTCTTTCTTTCTTTGTTCATAAACGTTGCTTAAAGGAACAATTTCTTTGATCGTCACTTAAGTTTAATCATCCATACTAATATTATAAATTCGAAAGTAACTCTGTCTGTCTGTCTGTATGTTACCTTTTCACGCCTAAACCACTGAACGGATTTCGATAAAATTTAGCACGGAGGGTCGTAATGTCAATACCGAAAAATGACATTCAGCCATCTTGTTTAAATGTTAGACCGAATTTAAAATGTGACACTGAAAGACTATGACAATCAATAAATATAATAGTAGATTGTTTGCCAAGGGAGCAAACAACTATTTTTAAGGCGAGTGTTTCTTTGAATCCTGAGCGCGAGGGATTCAAAGTACGTCACTAGAGCTTAAAATAGTGTTGCTCCCGAGGTGGACACTCTACTTTTTATCACCCTCTATAAAAAATAAGAAAGTGCAACTTATGAATGAAGGATGATTTCCACCAAACGGCTCGCATCGCATCGGATCGGAAAGGATACGAACGGATGCGGCGACAGCCGATTGCGTCCGGCAGCATGTCGACGCATACGATCGGCCCCGTACCGTGGCGTTGCTTGCGAACGTGTCCGTTTCTGCGCCTAGTCAAATAGTTTCATTCCGACCGTAAAGCGGTGTTCTAATTTTTTTTATGGTTGACGTTGTATTGTTGGCTATTGCATTAGAAGAAGTAGAAAATAATCACGGCCGAGACCGAGACTTATTAATAGTCTACCCTCAGAAATAAACAAATGTATTACACAGAAAAATATCAAATGTAAACTTAAGCAATATTACATAAGTATTATGTAGGAATGATTGTAACTATTTATAGACCTAAATATGTTATTAATGGTATCGACTAACGCATACATATAAAATGCTTCATTGTATATATATTCGATATTGAGAAACTCATGATAGCACAAGTTTAAACCTTAGTGGTTTTTGGTTGCTATGTAATATGAATTAATAATCCTGTATTCTTTTGTATAAATGATAAATAAATAAAAAGTCACAAAACACAGAGGGGGAAAAGAAAAATTTGAACAATAGCCAAAAGGATTCGATCGGATACGACGACAGGCGAACGGATCGCGCGTCGCAGCATACTTTCGGCTACGATCGCGTGTTGCGGAAGACGTCCGCGGTCAAGCTGCTGTGCGCGGCTTGGTAATATAGACTTTAAATACTGTGTAGTACGATTTAATATCGTTTAAAGATTGTAAAATTCGTTCCGATCCGATGCGATGTGAGCCGTTTAGTGAAAAGCATCCTTAAGAATAGTACAATGCGTGCCACGAAAGAAGAGACTTGACCCCGCCTCCCCCGCTCTTTCCGCTGCCCCTATGACGTCCGGTCCCGTCCCGCACTCAGACCTCATACCGCTAAAGATACCTAAAATCGTGTTCTGCGCATGTCAGACCACGTGGTGTGTCAAGTCTCTTCTTACGTGGCACGCATTGTACGTTTATTTACATACAATTACTTGAGGAAGGCTCATTTTTTATAAAACTAAGTAAAATCCTAATTTGAGCAGGCAGGCAATTAAGGCAGAATGCTTTTCGTGCGTTTTTTTATTTTTTCGGATTTTTTTTTATTTTATTTGGCTCGCGTGTTTTACTTTATCATTCAGCCTGTTACTTGTTCATACAATGTTCGTGATTAATCTCTTTGGTGATTGGAACTTTTACTAACAATATCCACATTCCAAATCCAAATCACTTTTAGTCCCTAGGGATTAAAGAGCTATTTTAGTCCCTGTTTACGAAGAATACATTAGCTCTTTTTGAATAGATGTGATAAAAATATATTTCATAGGTCAGGCCGTTGAAAAGGTTTTAGGTTGATGTCAACTCGACTTTTGTCAAAGGTGTATGCTATTTTTATAATTTTATCAAGTTATTATAGTTTTCTATACAATATTCTTCTCAGTGCCGTAGCTTCAAAAGGTTATATTAAACCTTTTGTAGCTATATATTTCTACAGGTTATATATTTCTAGTACATAATATGTATTTTGACTTGCTAAAGTGTAGTTAAACTCAGGTCACTTTGTTTTACAATTATTTTTTAATACAACCAATGTTACCCCGCCAAATTAATACAGCTAGCCTCCGCCGCAAGGCCGTACAGATTAAAAATTCCCGCGATTTTTCCGTTTTGTCAACTCATCATATCGATTCTAACGATTCTTCAAATCGATTATACTAAGGTACCGTTATTCGGTTTATTTAACTTTATATGTAATTAAAATGTTTTATTAATTGCTTTTAAAAATCATAAACCTCACAAAAAGAAAGAATTTAAAAACTGACGAAGGTAAAAAAGTCTTCTCTGTACAATTTACGAGTACCTACATCATACAATTTCTGAAATTTTTCATTTCTATTTAAATTGCCTTAGAGCCGCACGTAAAGTTTCAACTTATTCAGGATAGTCTTTGACTTATGAATTAGACACGATTAATTATAGTTGTGTGATAATTTGATTTACTCGATATACCAAGTCGTATATAATTTTGTGAAAATCAGGGTGTTAGCTATGAAAATATTAAGATCGTCTTATTATTTATCCCTTATCCCCATGTTAGACATGTAGCCTCCCAAAAGACTGATGTCAAACTCAAACTTTTGAGTTTGAGTTTGGCATCAGTCTTTTGGGAGGCTAAATAAATGCTTTGGCATTTATTTTTTACAGGTATTTTTGAATCGCCGAGGAGTCGGTCAGTCAGAAATATGAAACTAAATGCCCAATCCAAAACCTAGAAGGTACAGACGCCAGCACATCAACCTACTACAATCTGTCAAATTTCTTTAAAAGATTTTCAACTTTATCGCTGAAGCTTAAGGTTTAAAGTTACTTGGGAAAATTTGACAGTTTCGGGTAGCTTGATGTGCTGGCGTCTGTACCTATGGAGTATAATATACATCGACACAATTTTAAATTATATTATAGTGTTACAAATTATTTTCTCTGTGAATCCTCGTTATGGATAGGGCTTGTGGCTAAGTAATAAAAGCGGCACGAGTCGATCGATCAGGTTATGCTACGCTTGCCGCGGCTGGTCCGTGGATGGGTGACCATCTTTACATACCGAGACCCCTCCGTGTCTCGGAAAGCACGTTAAGCCGTTGGTCCCGGCTGTCATTCGTGGATGTTTGACAGTCGTTACGGGTCGTCAGAAACCCGAAAGTCTGACAACCAGTCTTACCAAGAGGTGTCGTATAACCCAGTAACTGGGTTGTGGAGATCAGATAGGCAGTCGCTCCATGTAAGATACTGGTATTCAGCCGCATCTGGTTAGACTGGAAGCCGACCCCAACATAGTTAGGAAAAGGCCAGACAGATGAAGATGATGACCTCATTATCAGTAGTGACCTATTATGTTGTGACGGTTTCCATTGTCACCGCAGAACAACCAAAGGTCAAAATGTTACTAATATTGAAGTTGGCAGTTTGGCACTTCACAGACTTGACCTCGGCGTTAAATAGCACAAAGTCAAATTGCGCTTGACCATTAAATGTCATTAACAATAATTTATTCGTGAACTTCAACCAACGGTTTGGTAAGTATTGTTGACATTCCTAGAACTCATTAAGCCTTGGGCACATTAAAGCTCAAGTATACTTACTTTGGATTAAAGCTTGTAGCACACTACCGTTTTATCACCGTTATAACGCTTTGAAACGCGATACTTTTCTCAATTTTTTTCGCTACACTGGCAACCGCTATAATGGTGTGCGAACAGTGTTAAGTTACACAATTTAGTAAAATTAAACGTGGTAGTGATACAATTTAAACGAACTGAAAATCGGTCGATATATTGATAAAGAGTTGCTGATATACGATAGCCGTCCCTTTCCTGCCTGTTGGTATTTATACTGCTCATACAAAGATGGATTGAACATTTTAATCCCCACGGTTATATACGTGTTAGTAATTACAGACTACCTACTGGTATATGCAGCCTATAGCGTTCCCACTGCTGAGACACAAGCCTCCTCTCTATGAGAGGGATTGGGCTGTAATCTACCGCGCGGGCCCAGTGCGGGTTGGTAGATGTCACACTTCGAATTTTTTGTTCTAGGACATGCCGGTTTCCACACGATGTTTATCCCTATATGTTCCGAGCCAGCGGTAACCCTTTCGGACAATCCCGCTGACCCGGCAGGCTTCGGCCCTGACAGGGCCCCTTCGGATGATGCTGACATCTCTTTGAGGCGCGCGTGGAACACGTACGCGTCGTCCGGCACGGGCCTGGTCCTGATCGGATGGTGAGATACCCATTACTCTCCGTCCGCAGGCCCTCGCCGTCGTTCAGTGATGGTAAAAAATATATGCCAAAAGTCATATATTTTGGTTCAAAGATACATTTCTGGGGTTGAAACTATTGTCCGCATTTATCATTTATAACGTGACAAGATATATATATATATTATTTCTATATTATTGTGGATATCCAGGGAAGCAAAATGCTATGGAAATATTATATGATGAAGGCGCTTTTAAATTTCCGTCCACGATAAAGTTATAACGTGCGCATTATAACGCGTTGTAGCGTGGACGGTGACGCTATCGTAGCACAAGCTTTTGCTGAATCCATAAGCCTTCGGGCGACCACCACACGTCATCATTTCAAAAGCATGACTATTTATAATTAAAATGGATTTCGATAGATAACTCTATACAACATACATATTCTCTATAATGCAATAAGCTGATTACTGTATTCATTATTGTGAAAAGCTTTTAATTATTAATTAATATATAGGTATCATTCATGCGTTCAATAAGTATTTAAGTTCTGAAACATGTATATTAGTTATATTAATGAAGAATTGTCATTTGACACTAGATCAAAAGTGACAAATGGGGCTTTAAAATAAATTATTTGTACATGATCTTCTCATTCAACAGTACAACTGTTTTAACGTCTGTTTTAAATGTTTAAGCTGTCTAATTATCTTCTTCTTTTTATATAAAAAGTATAGTAGGTACTCATGGAATACCGGCTATAAACTGCAAACTTTTTCTCTTTGCCTTAGTACTAATACACACGAGCGGCAGGTTGCCAACAGCAGAGGCAGCTGCAGCCGCCGATGAGTGTCGCGGCAATATGGCGCTCGTATATTTAAGCACACGCTCATTTACACGAGCAGCACGTTGCCGCCGACGACTGCCGCAGACGAGTCGACGACTGCCGCTGACGAGTCGACGACTGACGCCGATGAGTGTCGACGGCTGCAGTTACAATGCGTGCCACGAAAGATGAGACTTGACCCCGCCTCCCCCGCTCTTTCCGCCGCCCCTATGACGTCCGGTCCCGTCCCGCACTCAGACCTCATACCGCTAAAGATACCTAAAATCGTGTACTGCGCATGTCAAACCATGTGGTGTGTCAAGTCTCATCTTTCGTGGCACGCATTGTACCTCTGCTGTTGGCAACGTGCCGCTCGTGTATATGAGCACTTAGAGTCTTAGACCAATCACAATTATTTACTCCAACAAATTCGCCAATACAAAATTTTAGCACCTCCGTACAAGAGTACATTAAAACGCAATTTATTCGCGCAATCTTAACTAACGTTTAATTAAAACTGTTAGGTAGCTACCCTGAAAGTTGGGCCACGTTTGATAGGAGCGGTCCATCTCTAATTCGCTCTTATATACAGCGTGTATCAGAAAGGTGTGGTTGTATTTAATGGCGTGATACAGGCCATCAAACTGAACAATTTTTTCCATGGCACTAACTTCCTAATCGTGAAAAAATAAAACAGCTTTCCCGTGTAAAGCTTCAATATCTACTCGACCCAAATGTATGTTATTGTTTGAGGCGATTATGATGAAAAATATCCGGAAAAGAACCGGAGTTACTGACATAGCATGCAGAGTACGCAAACAGAAGTGGCAGTGGGCTGGCCATGTTTATCGAAGGACCGATGGCGGTGGAGGAGACGAGTCCTGGAGTGGAGACCGCGTATCGGCAAGCGTAGTGTGGGATGCCCCCAGCTAGATGGTAGATGGACCAACGACCTAAAGAATGTGGTTGGGACAGTCTGGATGCGGAAGGAGGAGGACAGGTTGTTGTGGCGCAGCCTGGGAAAGGCCTATGTCCAGCAGTGGACTGCGATAGGCTGGGTTGATTGTCAATTGATGATGTAGGTCCCATGGAGAAAGTTGTTCAGTTTGATGTTCCATACCACACCCTTAGTTTTGACCACATCTTTCTGACACCCGCTGTAGATGTAGGTTCCCTGATAATTAACATTCTAGGAAGACGGGACGTGGGGCATCCCTATCGTAGGATTCGTAGGTACCGTTTACTGATTAGGAACATATTAAACTAGGCGAGTGGAATGTGTTATTGCTAATTGAGTGAAACTTGATTTGTGTTTACAAGGGTTAGTGACAATCTGCTCGTTCAATTAAACGCTGTTTAGTATGGAAACAGGTGTTACAAGGGAAGGGAGTAATCGATGTGATTTTTAACCGACTTCAAAAAAGGTGGACGTTATTTCTTCGTCCGTATGTATTTTAACAATTGTGAACCAATTTTGAAAATTCTTTTTTATTTGGTAGAGGAAGCTCGCGCGGTGATCTCAAACAAATGTTATTAACTTTGCTTGGGTAGTTTCGAATTATTTCGATAATACGTATTCAATCCACTTTGTGTATCTTCATGGTGTTATAATACTTCCTGCCACTATTGGTTACTTAGCAAGTAGGTAGTGGTATACAAATCGGTTTGGAGCAGCACACTTAAAAAAAGAAAAATAAAAAATATTTTTACAAAAAAAAACGACTTCCAAAATAGACTACAAAGTGAAAGATAACTTTAATTTTGGAAGTCGGTAGCAAAAAACTAAAATACAGATCTAAAGACACGACTTCAAAAATTAAAGTTAGTTTTCACTTGTTTTTTTTTCGATTACTTTCCCACAGTTGTGATTAGAATATTACAATGGACAATTTAAGTTGGTAAGAGTTTAGTAATGATTTTTCTGTCTTAATCTATTGATGTCGGTCGCTTATAAGACACTATCTGTACACAAGATTAGGTAGCCTTACAAAATCAATCATAATCATTTCCTTAACTCAAAACATTCAGCTGAACTAATAATATAATGATTCCTATCTCATTTTTCGCATCGTTATTTATAACATCATCACTTGACATAAAACACTGACCATAGATAGCTAGAGGCGAACGACAAATGGGCATAAATGCTCATCGCATCCTGCTGGTATGAAAACATTTGTCACTTTTTATGGCACCCATAGATTCCTACTTTATAGAAACTGAAGATAACATAGCTATGAATAATAAATACAACACAAAGAACAACGTGGCCACACAGACAAAGACAGATAATAAGAAATAATTATAATAATATTTATATTATTATTATTTCTTTTTATAATAATAATATTTATAATGTATTTATATGATCTTATGCTTATTACATAATAAGCATAAGCATATTATTATAAGGTCTGTGTACATGCGGTGGGAACTGTTGGTACACAGGCGTCCTCTCTGTGAGAGGGAGTGGGTCGTAATCCACCATGGGAGCCCAGTACAGGTTGGCGGATACTCAAATAAATAGAGAGTATTTATTATTTCTATATATTTACAACAAAGAACATAAAGCTAAACAAATTGTAAAACGCAAACAATAATAACATCGACTTCAACAAAACAAAGCAAAGAAAAGTACTTACTATTTTAATTTCCGTCAAGTTCTTTGCGACTCCTACCTACAGAACCCTCTCACATAATTGAAAGTCACAAGTAATCGTTTAAATATATGAGTACATTCAATAAAACCAATGTTGGCTGGAAACAACGAGTATACATAATATTGGCAATTAAAATATTTTTCAATTTTGTAACACATTTCCGTAATACCAATATTGGGTCAAATATATGCGGTTTGGACGTGGCAATTGGGATACGAACGAAATGATTGCATTCAATTGGTTTGGCGTATGTTTGTAAAGAGGATTTATAAGTTATTTAGCTGATGTACAGAGCTGAAGCGGGCATCAATATTTGATGCGACTGAACCATTCTAAGCTGCATATCAGATGGTAGAGTTTAAAGCGGTAAGGTGTTGAGTTTCGTGCTTGTATTTAGGGATGTCGAATACTTGGTGTCTCTGCAGCTGATCAATACTGCGACCAGCTCAACGGTCATAAATTTTGAGAGTTCACTGGCCTTTCTCGCTTGCCATCTATCTATAGTATATCTTATAACGTATGAGGATCACCTTCGGAAGAGTGCAAA
Source organism: Luperina testacea (assembly GCA_927399505.1). Lineage (NCBI taxonomy): Eukaryota > Metazoa > Arthropoda > Insecta > Lepidoptera > Noctuidae > Luperina > Luperina testacea. Next base: position 14,308,588 of record OV656756.1, read on the forward strand.
AAAAATTACTTTCCACTAAAAAATACAAACACCACAAATATCAAAGTAGGTACCTATCTGGTTTAACGATCTGAAATCGTGATAGTTCACGAGTCGGAACAGATAGCTAGTCGCGTACCAAGCACCAAAACAAGGAGCTCCCAGTTGACTCTTTAAACTTGAACTGAATAACTTTCTTTATACCCTGAACAACTTTCGAGGACCTCTGGAAAGTCTTAGCTTCACTCCTTTTTTAGAGGAAAACAAAAGAAAATCGCTTTAGTTCTAGACATAGCTGTCATAATGTGTGAATCTATGTTATGTGCAGTTTTCATAAGCCGTTTCTGTGTTCTATTAAGTATGTATGATGCATAAACTTCACTTAAAGTTTAGAGACGTTTAAACATAAAAAATGCATAATTTATTTTTGATTTTCTATATTTATATCTATAATTTATATGGTGTACATAATAAAGAGTATTTATTCTATTGTATTCTATTCTAAGCAAACGCTAATCATTACTTAACATTAAGCAAAGTTGTTACATAAATTATAAAATAAATAAATAAATGGGGAGGCTACTATACGAGGCAATTGTGTACAGACGCCAGCAAATCAAGCTACTACAATCTGTCAAATTTCTTTAATAGATTTTCAACTTTATCGCTACACTTTAAGGTTCAAAGTTGATCGGGAAAATTAGATAGTTTCGGGTAGCTTGATGTGCTGGCGTCTGTACGTAGCACACTAACAGTAGGAATGGCTTCAATTTTGACATTCCAACAACATTCATTGCGTTATTTACGTCGATGAGCAGACAAATATTTCGAACATATGAAGCAAAGGTAATCCATTGTTTCAATTGCTTTTTCAGATTATGATTGATGGTGTGTTACAATTACGGTGCTGGTTAGAGGACTGTAATCATTATTGTGTTACTAAATCTGTATACTGTTCTTATAATAACTGATCCCTATGGGGGCCTTTACACTCTATACCATGCAGATAATCCTACTTATGATAATTATGTACTCTAATATTTTTTATAAGTATAAAAATCTACCCACTCCAATCCCACAAATTAAAAATTAACACCCACTAATATCCCTATCAATATTAATCACATTAGCACTGCAAACCCTATGAAGTTGAGCCCTACATAGAGTACCATCGAGCTTAGTATTAGACCAAGTTCTAAAACCTAGATACATACACGATTCAGCCGGCAACACAGCTGAATGTGTCACTATTATCAATTCAGTGCGGGTGAGACTTCCTCCGTCAACGTTTGCATTGAGTTCTCTTTAACTTTTGCTTTTAGACGGATATTGGTTTATTGAAACACGGATACTGAAATATTTCGACAGGTACCGTATCTATTTCTGCCGTGAAATATTGCGGAGTTTCAGCGTAATAAGAGGGACATGAAATGTTTCAGCTTTGTTTTTGTTTTGCTGATGTCTTCGGTGGCGGTAGCCAATTGCAAAATAGGTAGGCAGACTAATTTGTTAGCCTGACAGTGACATACCTACAAAAATTACAAATACATTTTTGGAAGGGGCTTGTAGCCCGCCAGCCCCGTGGTTCAATCGATGTACGACGTTACGTTCGCCGCGGTCATTTTATGGATGGTTAACAATACATTACAAATAGAGATTCATCCGTGTATCCGTGTATCCTTTCGCTTCAGTTTGAAATTTGCAAGTCGTGACGTTTCAAAGGTATTATAAACAGCGCGGATAAAAGCAGCTAGGACATTCTTTTCTTTTGAGTAGTCCTCTCTACAAACGTTAACCAAACGACACCCAAGTGCATCCCGAGAGCATCTTGCTAAGCTCGACCCCGACGGCGTAGAATTCCAAAGAGTTTTACAAACACTTATTTGATGCCAAATATTTTGGTGTAGATGTCAATGAAAACTAATTTCCACCTAATTGGAACTTAAAAGGATCAAATTGTACGCTGAATGTGTTTGATAACGTACACAAAGATATTCTAAAACCAACCAAGTTCATTGCCCTATAATTAAAAACAAAACAAACCTATAACAGCTGTATGATAAGCATGCAGCATGTATTTAATTTTCTCCAATCTGCAAACACGAGACGAGTCTGCTATTCTAAATTCTCTCCGCATTTAGTAAACAATGTAATTGGTCGGGGCGCTACACTCGATTGAAGCTGGAAATGCAGACGCGTGTAATTAAGTCTGTCTCGGCTGCAGGCCTTTTCGAATCACAATGAGTCCGAGTCGCTCACGAAGCGCCACACACAAAGGCGCGAACTGAGCTAATGGCGCGTGCATAATCCGCACAAGTCTCCCATTCACCAGTAACTGGCAAATTTTTCAACGATGATTTACGAACCCGTCTATATCTGACGCTGAACATTTGACAGCCAAATTGTTATGTGCTGTCACTTGATTTATTTATTTACCGCAGCAGCAAACGTTCCCCCTCGTTAATGGAAAAAGTTTTGAAGTAGTCTATTTTTAGATGGCTTACTAAAGATATTTTAATATCTGTCCTTTAATGGAAATAAAACGAGGTTTTGTTACAAATTATATAGAATTAAAGCTAACAAATCTTAACTTCGGACGGATTCTAGGTCGCACACAACACGAGTTATTGAATGACAAAGAAAATCCGTTCCAAAGTCGAATGGAAACACACCGAACGAACGAATGGATGGAAAAGTTATAATTGATGTGTAAATCTGTTATCGCTAAGCCTTCAGATATTGAGTTATAAAACAAGTTGTTAACATAAATTGGAAAAAAATATTGTTGCAAGATTTTTTATTACCTGTCATAAGCTCTTTATTATTATTTGAACGTTCAAGATACATAATAAAATTTTAAAGGCTATTTGCTGTCAAGTAATCTAGCGAAATTGCATGATGTAAAACGGGATTCATATCGAAATAAATTGAGTCCAGTAAACGAACACCTTTTTATAAAGAAAGTTATTTTCGTAATGTTCCTTTTGGGTTTTCATCACTATTAACTACAAGTGGAAATAAATAAATTATGACTAATTTTTTCATTGCTTTTTTTATACATAATTTTGTGATCATTTTTGTTTAGTAGCCTGGTGAAGATACCTAGATAATGATTATATTTCTGTTACATAGTATGTAGTAACCTCAATTAAAGTTAAATTTGTTGATAGGGTACGATGGGGTTGGCATATCCCTATGGATAAAAACCCCTTTTCATCACACTAATGTTATAAAAGTTTGTGAATGCGTGTGTGTGTGTTTATATGTTTGTTACTTCTTCACGCTCTAACGGCTGGATCAATTTTGATAAAATTTTGTATGGATGTAGCTGATACCCTGGATTAACATATAGTCTACTTTTTATCCCGATATTCCCACGGGATCTATACTTATGCGGGTGAAACCGCGGGGCACAGCTAGTAACAAAATAATAATTTAAAAAACTTTACTTAATATTATAATGAGATATTTGTCAGTTTGTTTTTATGGGGTTTTCTTCGGAAATACTGATCCGATTCCAAAAGCTACACAAATGCCGAATGTCACGGAAATGGACGGAATCGCTAGCAGAAGCTTGTTAATTTGTAATTTTTATCATTTATTGTTGGATGGAGATTAAGTAGCCCTTAATTATTTTCGAATGAGACCTTTTTAGAGGCTAGAAAATGTTTCAGAGGCTAAAAGAAGTTTACAAACTTAGCATACATATAAACGCACCGTCATATGGTGTTTCACAGCCCTATCTACACAAGAACTTCTTGCACGACTAGAGTTGTCTCTCTTAAGTTTATATAAACGTGTGAGCAGTAAATAAAGGGAACTACTCCGGAGCTGGTCGAGAAACTTCTATTGTTATGACCTACATAATAACAAAGAACGACCGCTTCATGAAAAATACATAAAACGTTATACATATTTACAATCGCCTTGCCCTTCATTGACTTCGATCGGTTACGTCGCCCCATAATTTAAGATTCGACGAATATTCATGTTTCCGTGAAGCTGTCAAAGTCACACTTCCCCTTAACTCAATCATGTGCGCTAAAGACGTGAATTTGACAGGCATTATGTAACCAGTACCCTTTTACGTAACGGAAAATACGAAGAGAATTACGTTACACACCATTTATTATAACATTAGAAAAATAACAGTTATCAACCTTTTCGTTATTTCGATATAAATCTATAGGTATACTATATAAAAATCTCACCGTGAAAACTTAGGTGAAGTGAGTTTGTTTTTTCTAGGAATTGACACTATTGACAGCTCACTCCACGCTCACTTCACCTAAGTTTTCACGGTGAGATGGTTACAGAATCGCACTGCTGAAGAGTGTTTGTTTTTTGTTTGTTTGAACGTACTCATCTCTGGAACTACCGGTCTTAACAACACGCGATTACTCTTACGAACAGATTAAAAAGTAGAAAGAACTGTAATAGTACAGCCAGGCGATGCGATGCGATTCCACGGGGTGGATCTGGGGAGCAAGAAATTTTACACGGACGAAGTCACGGGCAGAAGCTATGTATAATAAACTCCGTTATTTCATTATAAATATAAAGCCACAATAACCATTACAGTACCCGGCGATAAATATTGCACATCGACCTTTTTACACAAAACCATTTTAAACAAGAATAAAAATAATTATCAAAAGAAACAAATCATAATATTGTTTTAACAGCTCTGTCGCACGAAATACAAACAGTCCGGTATCTATCGGACTGTTTGTATTTCGTGCGACAGAGATAACGCTCTACGAAGCCGAAATTAGCCGATTGTCTCTTTATGAAGGTCGATGTGCAATATTTATCGCCGGGTACTGTACATAAACCATTACCATTTACATAAAAAAATAACAGTAGCAGTAATTTCAACAACATTACATAACACAATCAGTCTATAATGTTTCCACTGCTGGGACTCAGTAGCCCCCCCCCCTCTCGGTGAGAGAGAGTGGGGCCATAATACACGACGCGGGCCCAGTGCGGATTGGCGGATGTCACTTGTCTTCTGGGACATGTCGGTTTCCTCACGCTGTTTTCCTTCACCTTTTTGAGAGCAGTGGTGATGATATAATTTACACAAAGTAATGTGTCTGCTTGGGTTCAAACCCACGGCCTACAACTCGTGAGTCGTGGCCGTTACAGATGTTCTATGTCACGAAGTCCGTTTGGCTATGAATGTTGTCAAGCGTGCACATGCACATTGTGATCAACAGAGACTCAACAATGGGTGAAGTAAAACGGTACACATTCGCGGAAATAGCCACATGCGACAGCAGCAAGGGGCAGCCGCAGTGGGAGCGCGCTTGTCGGGATAAGTCACTACTACAATCAAAGCCGAACGGACTTCGTGAAATAGAATATCTGTACCTCTGGGCAACCACTGCTCTACACAACAAGTGACGTTATTTAGCCGTATTTTTTTAATGCTATAATAAATGGATTATAAACAGGTAGAGAGAAAGTTTGATGCTTAAAAACGAGTGTTTTCACTACCTACAGAAAGCTAGATGTTTGTAAATGTACGTGTAATGATACCCTAGCTATTCTAGTCAAAGTAAATCCTAGTGTGAAGTCTGTAAAGCTAAGTCAGGAACGTTTATTTATTTATGCTACAGCTCGGTGTTTATTCCATTTGTGCCGTAAAAGACCAGTGTGCCTGTCACAATGATATGTACACACATTGTTACCCTTATTGTGAGTTCAAACCTACCGAATGTTGGTAGTAGTGAACAATGAAATAGAACCAGGCGGTCGGGTTTCAAAGGTTTAAGTAATGTTTTCGTGTTAGTACCGCAATTAACGTATCCCTTCCGGGAGCGCGGCGCAATAATTAAACAGGAACGGTTGGAACTTATGTAAACGAGAAAAGAAAATAACCAAAAACGTAAAATGTTGAGATTTTTTTTTTGCGATTTTTGTCTGTTCCATCATGGTTCCATCATTCAGCAATAATGTATCGAGTGTTTGTTTATATTGATTTTTGAAACGCTTTCCTTGAACCGATCGAGTTGAAATTTTGCTCGTTTAGTTTTGATTACAGCCGGCCGATTCTGTTGGAATTTCACCGTGAGAAGTTAGGTGAAGTGAGCTGTCATTCCACCTGAAGCTAGGGATTGACACTAAGAACAGCTCACTTTAAGCTAACTTCACCCAAGTTATCACGGTGAGATTTTTACAGAATAGCACCGCAGTAAATTTTTTTATACAATAGTATTAGCTAGATCATAGGTTTTCAACGTGGGCGATAACACCCGTTGTGGGCATTTGAGATTTTCAAGGAGTTAGTAGAAGACCCAGAGAAAATGATACATTTTATCTTTCGACTAGATAATATTACATGTTTAAATATAATCGTGGCAATAGCTGCTTCAGATAAGCGGCAGATTGTAAGTAAAAAAATGGGGGCTCTAGAAAAAATAGTTTATATTCTCAAAGTGGCGGTGGGCAAAATAAGGTTGAGAACCTATGAACTAGATAATAGTGACAAGTGCAATGAGTATCCGCGTACCTGCTTGTAATATTTATTTTTCTTTTTCTTTTTCTTACCCGGTGAATATCGTTGAACTCAAACTCAACGCACTAATTTCAAATAAACCATTTGAAGACACTTTTGAATTGTCAAGGTATCGGTCAGTCAGAACACGAAGCTATTTGCCCATTGAAAAGCGTAGGAATTTCTTGTCCGTTCTTCTCCATAGGATCCTACCTATGGAGAAGAACGGGCAAGAAATTCCATGGACACTCTTTTAACCTTGACAAACCAAGTGACATATCTAATAGGCTAATAAAGAATATTACTGATTTTCAAAACGGCGGGCCCTATCAGAATACCGTTAGTATTCGCGACATTTATTTTTTAAATGTCGCAGCATCATGCTGAGATATGAGCCTTTTGGCCTCGTGCAGGACTTTCAGATTTTTTTTCTTTCTTTTTATATAATTTTGTTTTTTATTTTTGATTGTGTTTAGTTTAGTTTGTGATCTTTCTGTACGCGTCACAATAAATACTTTTCATTCTTTCAAAAAAAAATAAGAACATGACTTCCCATGACGATTTACCAGTTTACTTTACCATTAGACTTCCTAAAAATCTAACAATCCATGATCACAATTCGAAAAGCTTCCTTCCACAGTGGTTTCGTTCCTCGTATCTAAAAGGACTGCCCTGCCGCGACAACTTGCTAATTCCGACAAACTTTGGTTCTACCTCCGACTTTGTCATTCCGGATCATGTCACGTAGAGAAACTCCGAGCATTGCTCTTTCTATAGCTCGTTGAGTGACTTTGGGACTATTCATGAGCCTGAAAGTATAAGGATTTTTACGTGTCACTGCGTTCGTTTGAAGGTTTTTGATAAGGAATTAGGTGCGAATCGTAACATGTTTATCGGTTGGTTATTTCGTTTCGATTGACTTCCAAAAGACCCGATAGAGGAAGTTTTGTACAGGAAAAAAAATACCAGACCGCAAACTGTCACCATGAAAAAAAAAGAATGATTCTAGACCGGTAGCATAGTTTATCTTTGGTTATAAAAAAAGAATCAGTTCTTCACTGATTTTTTTTTCCTGTATTCGACATGCAGTTGTGTGTGGTTTGTTTTTATTGGTACGTATAACCTATTTACATTTTACTCCTCCCTAAGACTAGAATTTATCATCACACTTTTTTTAGTACGATAAGGTGACTAGCAGTGTTCTGACAAGTTTTCCCTAGTTTCCTGATGGAGTTCAATATAGTATTCCGTCAGTGGTATTTAAAACAATCTATATCGATACTAATACTACAAAGCCGAAGAGTTTGTTTGTTTAGTTGAACGCGCTAATCTCAAGAACTACTGATTCGAATTGAAAAAAATATTTTTGTGTTGGATAGTCCATTTATCGAGGAATTATCGAGGAAGGCTATAGGCCATATAACATTACGCTACGACCCTTAGGAATCGAGCAAAAAGAAAAACATTCAGAAAGAACGGTAAGCGTATGAAGGAAAGGCTGGCGATGCGATGCGTAGGGTGGGTCAAGAAATTTCACGTGCCGCAAATAATGGTAAAACCTTCCGTTTAAAAATTGTACATTTCTGTTTCACCTAAAGTTTTACTTAAGGAGCTTATATGACCTAAAGCGCGGTCACTGTAGGACTGCATAGAAAAGAAAGAGCGCGATAACACAACGCTGGTAATTTATTGCAAATTATGGAGCAATTATTTGATTCCAAAAAATCTATTATTTGGACTAAAAAATTAAAACAGTAGTGTTTTAGTATGTTCCTTGTCGAATAATCTAACAAAAAATCTTAATGATTGTACGTATATTAGTATGGCTTTTATTGTAAAAAAAAAGTTTTTAGAGGTATCTTCATGATTTTTTTCAATCGTATCAAATTAGTTGCATTATGTTTTCAACACAGTATCTACCTAGCATATAATTATCCTGAAGAATATTATATATTTTTCTGATTTTGTTTACTGTAGTTGATCATTGTGTTTTACTTTTTTCTTTCTAAAACTTCCGTTTTTTTGCGTTTATGTCCTGTAAGCGCCTTAATCAAAACTTCTATTCAACCTTCCCTTAACTGTAATAATCCCTTATATTATCTAAGACACTCGCGTTAAAAATATAAGTCTGCGTTAGCTATTGTTGCTATAATATTATACTCCGCAGAGACTAGGAAAAAAATAAGGTCTCCTGACGGTGCTACAGACTTGGCAAATAAAAAAAATATCACCCCACTTACTCGTACACTTCAGCAAAATCTGGAGCAGTAACTTGGACAAAAAACTGTAACATAATAATAATATTTTCTGCATTAAACTAAGTTTGAAAAGTTAATTCAATGAAGTCATCTATATTAACAATAAAGCTGAACAGTTTGTTTGTTTGAACGCCCTAATCTCTAGAACTACCGGTCGGATTTTACCAATTCTTTTTGCTTTTTGTTTTAACATTTAACATCACTCTAGGGCTCTTAGGAGCCGAGCACAAATAATAAAAGTAAGAAATAATGCAAAGCGAAAACGAAGTGATAACGTGGGCAGGCAATGCGATGCGATGGGGTGGGTCGGGGGAACAAGAAATTTCACGCGGACGAAGTCGCGGAGAAGCTTGTTACTTATAAACTTATTTTCATTTCATATACGCATCTACTGTTAATAATAATCTTGAAAGGAATTGCTAGAACTCCTATTGAAAATCTTTACAAAAAAAATGGCTTTCACGAACAAAGAATGTCCTGGAAATCAAATTAGTTCGTATTGTGTAGCAGCTTTTTTTAATATTGCTGACAAGCAAGCAATTATACGGGGTCAATTTAAATTATGTAGCGAAACTCCGCAGACGTGATAGGTATAAATATCTAAACATAATAAAACAAAATAAAAATTAATTTGAATATTGTTTTTTGGGGTCATCGTCCGTAGGTAGTGTTGTTACTTGAAATAGCAGTTAAAAGAACTTTTTTATTTTTTGTAAACTTTACGACGATTCGAAGAAATACATTTTCTTCAACTACAGACTTCAAGTAGGTACAGACGCCAGCACATTAACCTACTACAATCTGTCAAAATTCTTTAATAGATTTTCAACTTTATCGCTAAAGCGTAAGGTTCAAAGTTGATTGGGAAAATTTTACAGTTTCGGGTAGCTTGATGTGCTGGCGTGTACCTAACTGCACTACCGGTCGTTGACTCTCAACTTTTTTAATCATCAAATTATAATGTTTTTATTTTGCGGAGCTTCGCTAGATAATTTAATTTGAGCCTTTAAACTTCTTAATTTTGGCGAAAATAATACCTACTTTCTGTCAAGTTACGATGTTCAAAGAAACGTAAGTTTTTTCGCAGAATTCGAGGTGAAAAACCTCGCCTAAGCATAATATAGTAAAAAGTAACCGCTGTGAACGTTATGTACAGCTTTAAACTGTAGGGACCTACTATACTTCAAAATAACCACAAGGGTAATCAAAATCTACTTACATGCGCAATTAGACAATTGAACGAGTTTCCACACATCAAACCTTGTTATAGCTCGACAAGGATTTTTTGGCGGGTTGCCAAAATCAGAACTAACGTCGCCATCTTGTTTTTTTCAATAAACACAAAACAATTTGACAATTAGTGTTTACCAGCAGTGCCTCCCTGTCATCAACGTCATTCGAGCGTCAAACCAGCAATGCCTCCCACGTCAACGTAATTCGAGCATCAAAGGATCCATGAGGCACTGTACTTGCCATACCATTTATTTTCAAACCAATCACTATGCAGTTTCACATACCAACACGCAACGTATCAGCCTACAATTTATCATTTTCTCGAATTTCAAATATTTAAAACCAGAACAATAAAATGTTAATGGCAGGTAACTATGATTCGGAGTGTGTCGGCGACATTCATATTTTGAATGAAACCGTTGCGCCCGCCGCCGGCGCCGCGTGGCCTGACGTCGCCAACTTTTAATAGAGTTGAAGCGAACGAATCCAATTCGAAACTCTGATAATGTGTGATAATATACATTTGGGATTAACACGTCTATTTGATGTTTCGATGTTGGTTGAAATGAGGTAGATTTTGCCGTTATAGATCGTTATCTTCCTAAGGCGTTTTTCTGTTTAGCATGGTAATGTTGTCCACCGACCAGCACTGCGCCCGCGTGTAGGATTATGGCCCACTCCCTCGCACAGAGAGGAGGCCTATGTCCCAGCAGTGAGAACATTATAATGTTCTCAACAACATTAACTTATATAATGCAAAATCACCCAAGTTAATGTTGATGCTCGACGTAACTGTTGATAGCATAATGTTTGAAATAATATTGAACTTATACCTTCCATGTCCAGCAGTGGACAACTTTACATTTTCTCTGAAATAATACTAACTAATACTTGCAACCCGTAGACGAACTAATAAAACGTTAATGTCGTCCATAACATAGTTTTCAACTAAAATAGTTGTCTATTTACTTGCTCCTAAGTATTGCAAACCATCACGGCATCTCCGACTGGTGCCGTAAAGTCCGTCTGCAGTCACCACTGATACATTTGGAATCAGAAACCATTGTAATGAAACAATACAATAATACCCTCCAACGGAAAAACCATAAATATATAATAAAGTAAAAGCTCAACAAGGAAAACCGCTTCGAGCCACAATACACAGTTCTGAGAGAAATAATATATGTAATCGAATAACCTACATCAAAAGCACATTACAAAATATTTCATTACAATTTCACGTCGATTTTATTTTTTATAATGGGCACAGATAGATAACGATATACAGCCGTCGGACTAACACTTTTCATTACCTACATAATTCTAAATTAATTGTAAATAACGCGCTTTGTTTAGCCGTGTATAAATCTCTTAAAATATGCTTAAGCATCCCAGTTCGTAACGTTGTTCTTATTTGCTTTATTAAATTTTACCCGTAACAGTCTTCAGGAGGGAAATTTATTTCGGTGTCTGTGAGTGCGGGTGTGTTTCATTATTCTTCAGCTAAGCCGCGGATTAGATTAGCAGCCTCTCACGGCGCTTGTTGTCAAGCAATGCATATTACATTAAGTGTAAACTAGACTCGTTTCTTTATTTAGATTGTGAGAAATACTCTCGACGGAAATCGTATTCATGAATGCGAATGTAAGTAGGGATTTTTATACTTCTGTAGAAATGTCTAATTAAAGAGAACACGGTCTTTCTCGTAGTTTCTTTGTAATTTATTCTTCCATATCTCGCGAAAGTCCCCGATATTTAGACGTCGTTGAAAAAAATACCCATAATAAGTATTAAGAGAGAGAAACACAAACGTTGACAAGATTACGGGTGGCCTGAATTTGACACACAAAGTCCGTTCTGAAAAACGTAATATTCCGTTTCAATTATCTTCACGGATTTGCGACATCGAAATCCTGTCACAAAACAAATGACGACTGAGAAACGAAACAAATACTTTGTAAGTGGGAGGGGTCTCGGGCTCCGATCAGGGTCCCCAGATACATGACGAATATGGGCCAGAGGGGATTATGATAACAAATACACCGCGAATTAAGGGGTCAAACCCACTTTATTTATCGAACAGTAGACGATATTGAAATTGTTGTCAGATTCCAAGATGGTTGCGTAATCCTAAAATGTTTAAATGGAAACAAGTTTTTAGTTTTAATATTTAACAAGCTGATCGGGATAAATACGTACTATACCATGATTCAGCTGTTTGCTGTGTAACTAAATTCGTCAGCTCATAGCAATTACAAGCTGGATCTTTGTCTAACAGTTGACTTTCACATCTGCGACTCTGATACTTCTACAAAAAAAGTTATGTAAATATCATAACATCACACCTATTTCCCTCAAAGTGTTGGATAGATTATTATTTATATCTATCTACCTATAGTTAACCCACATTTCACCACAAAAGTTGTAAAAAAAGTTATTAAAGAAATATCAATCAAAAACAAAACAAAAATAACAATAGAGCATAATAAATGCAGCTATAATAAATTGAGGATAGCGAATCTCATAAAACAAGCACCGTCAGATAGAAGGGAAACAAAGCTGTTGGCAGACGAGTGCAGTTTGTGGCGATAAAATTGCTCTAGAATAATGCCGGGACACCATCTGTCGCCGGCGGATTCTGCGCTACTCGTGATACCTGTCTGACTAACCTATGTATGGAAGAGGAATATGTCTGTGTGTATCAGCAATAAAAGCTCCTTCAAACAGGCGCGACACGCGATAAAATCGCGCGTGACACAAAAGGCACCGCAAGTCGCGCAACGAGCGGTGCCTTTGTGTCACGCGCGTTTATATCGCGTGTCGCGCCTGTTTGTAGGAACCTTAAGGCATTATTAAGGCTCCTGCAAACAGGCGCGACGCGCGACGTGAATCGCGCGCGACACAAAGGCACCGCTCGTAGGGCGACTTGCGGTGCCTTTGTATCGCGCGCGATTTAATCGCGTGTCGCGCCTGTTTGAAGGAGCCTTTAACGTGCAGAAATTAATTTTTTGGTGTACTTATTACCCGCGCATCGGCAAGCGTAGTGTGGGACGCCCTTCAGCTAGATGGATCGACCTCAAAAAGGTGGCTGGGACAGACTGGAAGCGGAAGACGGAGAACAGGGTATTGTGGCTCACATCATGAGAGAGGCCTGTATCCAGCAGTGGGTTGCAATAGACTGAATTGATTGACTTATTAATCAGTGTTGTGTGTAAACTATGCGCAGTGTGTAAACGGAGGTAATGGCTGATTTGCTGATTATCACCATCATCATCATCGGCAGCCTTGTTGCACATACTGCTCCCTCTCTTTTGTGCCATGCTTCCCTGGTCTGTGCGAGTCTCATCCAGGTCCGCGATCTTCTGTAGGTCGTTCACCCACCTGGTCATTGGTCTGCCAACGCTCATTGCACATTTTCACAAAAAAAAAATTACAATAAAAATATGATGAGTATGTTAGAAATACGTCAGTCGTTTGACCATTCGGGACGCCAGCGCCACCAGGTGGCGCTTGACAGAGTCTAGCCTGACGTTCGTACGAGTCTACAAGAGTGAGCAGGGAGGTGGCGCAGTTCTCTCTTGACCATTGGACAGCGTACGGACAACATGATGTCCTCAAAAACTGTCTCACGTTCTGTATCGATATGAAGTGTACCTACAGTGTGTGATCTGATTTGAACTGCAAACGGTTTTTCTATTGCGCAATAACAAACACTACCCATAGTACGCCCACAGAAGTAAAATAAGGCTGATGATAACGAGATACTCGTGCCTTCTCCGTCAAATATTAAACATTTAAAACCATAAACAACATACGTAAACAAAAAGTTTAATATTAGCATGCATTTTAAACCCTACGTAGAGTTCTGCATTCATTTCAAATTCAAAAGCGCTTAATTAAAAATAAACTTCATGTCACCTGGAATGTGCTCACTAGCGTATTGTGAATGCCAAATTAACGTAGACTGGCCAGAATTACCTATTACTTTTATCATAGTATGATTATACCTGAGGTGACGCACGAACGCGCGACATAACGTAAATTCGAACGATATACATATTAATCGTCATTACAACTATTGTGCGTTTTTATAATTTATATAATAACTAGCGACCCGCCCCGGCTTCGCACGGGTGCAATGCTGATACTAAATACACTACAGAAAAACTGTGAACGTTATATATAAAAACATAGCGGCCCGCTCCGGCTTCGCACGGGTATAAAAATATACACACGCTCTTGCCGCACCGGGCGGCCGGCCGGTACCGCCGCAAACGCTACGTCCCGCAATTTTTAAATCTGTAATATCTTCGAAAATATTCACTTAAATCATACGGTGTAAAGGGCCATATAGATCTATATTAAATGAACAATGTATTCAAGGTATTTAATTGGTTAAGGATTAATGCTGTATTGGTTAAAATCGCTTCGAAAATTAGCCATTATTTGTCGTAAAAAGTAAATGACAAAAAAAAGTTATTGTGGGTTATCCATAAGAGATAGACATATACCATCACGGACTTTTCTGTAGACCTTTTCAATGTATACAATACTTAGTACATTATTTTGATAAAACTCGTAGGGTTCAGCCTGCGTTTGCAATGTAAGCGGAAAAAATGTAATTATTTACGACATCACATTAGAAACCTCAAAAATAACAGTACTTCTCCACTATTTAATGGATGTTATTATACATATAAACCTTCCTCTTGAATCACTCTATCTATTAAAAAAAACCGCATCAAAATCCGTTGCGTAGTTTCAAAGATTTAAGCGTACAAAGGGACAAAGGGACATAGGGACAGAGAAAGCGACTTTGTTTTATACTATGTAGTGATTTGAAATTATAGTATTAATTTGGTTTGAAGACTTTATTCATATCTATGGGTGATAGGGGCCCGTGGCTAAATAATAACAGCCGCACACGTCGACCGATCAGGTTAAGCTACGCTTGCCGCGGTTGGTCTGTGGATGGGTGACCATCTTTACTTAACGTGACCCCTCCGTGCCTCGGAAAGCACGTTAAGCCGTTGGTCCTGACTGTCATTCGTGGATCTTTGACAATCGTTACGGGTAGTCAGAAGCCGGAAAGTCTGACAACCAGTCTTACCAAGGGGTATCGTATTACCCAGTAACTGGATTGTGGAGGTCAAATAGGCAGTCGCTCCATGTATAATACTGATATTCAGCTGCATCCGGTTAGACTGGAAGCGGACCCCAACATAATTGGGAAAAGGCTAGGCAGATGATGTTGGGTGATACTATTTGTGTTAGTCGAAAAACCAAAGTTGGATAGATTATTAATATCGTCACATCCGCGCTCCTTTTGTAATATCCAATGTGACGATATTACCGTGGACGTCCACGGCACCACGATAACACAGGGATGTCATTCGTATGGAAATATATGAAAACGCTATTCCGTCCACGATAAAATTAATTATAACGTGCACGTCTTTCCATACATTTTATGGACGTTGACGTAGACGTCCTCTATAATATAGTCACGGGGTGTAGTTCGGGGCATATTCAATCCCATTTTGGTTTAAAATTTTGCGATAAACACAATTAAGTAGTATCACTCATAAATATCAATAAAGTCCTAAATGAAACTTGTGTAAATGAAACCGGTTAAAAGGTAAAAAAAAATTAAGAATTCTATTTCTCAGTAAATACTAAAAGTTATTGATTGATATGGTTATGCGAAATCGTAATGCGCTATAAATCAAGCGCGTGGTGAATAATGTTGGTTCCTTCCCTTTCCGCCCTTGAGACAAGTAAAGGTTGATAAAACGAAGAAAGGGAAACACTTGTATTGATCCTCAAAAACTTTTTGGTTTTCTACTAATATACGTTTTTTTTTTTAATAAATCGCGCGTCTTTTGAAATTTCTAGTCTTTTCTCAAAGTTGGCTGCAGTAACTAAATTAGGACATCCTTACCAAACGGGTTAGGATAGGTTAGATCAGTGACCAACCACGTGAGCGGTGTCGCGGCAGCGGCCAGCGTGCGCTACATCGAAGTTGGCCGTACCTTGTCAAAATATTTTATTATAATAGAATGTCAATTAGTATTTTCGATTGAGTACATGACAAGAGATACGAGCTTCTGCTAAAACCTAAACATGTTACTTTCACTAAGAAGATAATGGTGCCTATTCTGTTGTTCACAAACTAAACTAAATTTAAGTTCAGTGCATGTTTTTCTTTCTATTTCATTAAGAAAAGGACAGAAGATAAATTTTAGTTTAGTCCTGTCAAATTAATCAGCGCCTGACCTAAATTGACGTAATTTTAGTAGGCAAGTTTTTAACCACGTCTAAACATGCATGGAGTAGTGTCAGGCGCTGATTAATTTTACAGGACTAAACTAAACTTTATCTTCTGTCCTCTTCTTAATGAAATAAAAAGCAAAAGTTGTCGGTAGGCGGTAAGGTAAGGTAAGCCACGCCGTCAGTGTAAAGCACTTTTGAAACATCAAAGAGAAAATTATGTATATTTATTCAATAAACTCTCAAAAAATATTCAGTAAGATTGCGTGAGAGTAACTAATGCAATTTTACCCCTGTTCTCATTTTCCGTCCCATATTTTTGTTTTCAACTCCACTGAATATTTTTATTACATTTTCTTGTCTCTCAACACATGAGTTATTTTCGTGTTGGCAGCCGCGGGTTTTACACAGCTTCCGAACGCGTTGAACTGCAAAAAGTTATAGACTACTCTCCGTCTTATCATGTGAACGGGCTCTTATGACGTGTCACTTTAAACTTATGAAGTAGTAGACAAATACGGGCGTCGTTATGAAGCATGAAATGCATAGATACTAAAGGCTAAAGCAAACCGAGGCAGGCTGCAATGCAATGCACCGCAACGTATTGCATTGCATTTCAAAAATCCTCCTTCATCACTTTCGTATATTTTCTATGAACCACACGCATACTACAGGCGGGCCGCACCGCACTTTTTTGTACGAAAATGCGTTGCGGCTCGTTGCGACTGTAATGTGCGCTTAGCTTACTTTACTATTTACAGGTATACGTTCCTATGCCTACTGTGTTCTCGCCTATGGGTACTTACATAAAACAGCGGGTTTTTCGGTACAAAACGCTGCAGGCTGGTGAAATGGTTACGACGACGGTACGGAAAGAAATGGTTACGATGTTTTTACCTGTTTCTTTATGTGACTGCGCATAAGTACACGGTTACACGGTAAACGGTTTTTTTACCGATCGGACCGGTACCGACTTGTCTTTACCGGGAACCCGCGTCTGTAGCAACCACCCTAAGAGACCTCGTGCGGCTGGTCATACGATTAGTCATGGTCGTTGTCGCATAGTACGCGAGATCCCTAAAAGGAACAAAATGCAATTGGAATTTTACCATGTATTCTCAAATAGTAATTCTGTTAATAGGCTTGCCCTATTAGATACATGGGACTTATTACATAAATAAAAAAACAGTGGCACTCCGGTAGTGCCGATAGAAGTGAAAACAAAACAAAACAAAAACAGAATACTTTGCCATCACTCACTGACATATCGGATACACATTAAAATCGAGTACATCCCGAAGACAGCCAACCACATGCGAAGCGGGTATTTTTTTAAACGTCTTATAAACAAAACACGCGCGGTGTCGCTTACGGTAACAATGGCGCGAGTTTTTTTTCCCATCTCAAAAAATGCCCAACAATGTAATTACAAAACCGATCACAAAATGTATATTAAACAGCACACAATGAAAAAGGTAATTAATATTATGGTCACAGCTTTTGAGCTTAATTAATATTAATTAGAATTATTTCACACAAATGAGGTTTCAGTACTTAGCGATACATAATTCATATATTTTAGAAGCTTTTGAAATCCTATCCTCCTACTAGTATTTAAATTGTGGTGTGTCGAATGTTTGTCAGTTTAGATGTTCGTTACAGAATTAGATACACTTAAACTGCTGAACGGATTTTGTGTAAGGCACACAACTAGACTGAAATGAATTCAACTCAGCCTATCGCAGTCTAATGCTGGACATAGGCCTCTTCCAGTCTGTCTCAGTCATCTTTATAAGGTTTTTGGTCAAAGTCAAATCATTTATTTCAAATAGGCACATTAAAGGCACTTTTGAACGTCAAAACTTACAGTAAAATTGAATTGTTTCTAGTCGCCCCTTCCAAAAGGTAGTTTTCGTATGGAGAAGAATGGGCAAGAAACTCAACCGTTACTCTTTTAAAATGTTTTACAAGGTTTTGTATACATAATATACCTAATTATATGTGAAGACGATGCACCTAGAATAAAATAAGTCTACCACAAAAAAATAAAAAGAATTAAAAATGAAGCAATTACAGGTAAATCAATTTTGTGATAGATACATGGTGCTCACATATTTACAAATTATTTACAAATATTGGAAAAGTAGATGATTTTTCTAGAATTTTAACAAATGTGTGAGTTACTGTAGTCACATATTGTAAAAATCAATGTCATAAAAATTTTAAAGATATATAAGTCGGTCCTAGATGGACAGAAGACCTGGGATGGGGGGCGTCCCACACTACGCTAGCCGATACTCGGTCTCCACCCCAGGACTCGTCTGCTCCACCGCCAATCCGACCTTCGACAAACAGTTTGCTTACTCTGCAAGCTACATCTGAACCCCTGTTTTTTTTTTCCGGATAATCATAAAAAAAACGGTTAAGCCCAAGTTGGACTCGTACACAAAGGGTTCCCCACAACAAGGCAACAAACGCTGGAAAAAACACGTTTCTTATATGGAGACCCTCTTTAATTTTTAACGTGATTTATTTTTAATATTTGCTGTTATAGTGACAACAGAAATACACACTCTGTGAAAATTTCAACTGTCTAAGTTATTACGGTTTATGAGACACAGCCCGCTGACAGACAGACGGACGGACGGACAGCGGAAGTAACAGGGTCCCGTTGGCATCTTTTGGGCAGGGAACTCTAAACAATTAAATGTAAAATAATTAACACATGATATATTTTTATGTATATTATTATGTTCTTTCTATCAGGACATGGGTGAAACCGCATGCAACAGCTAGTGATCAATACTATCCGCAGTTTCTTCACACGTTTCAAACGTATATCGTAGAAATAAAAAAGGATGGAGAAAATCTAATAATATCCTGTGTTAAATTCACAAATCGTTCGCGGCTACTAGCCGTGAAATTTCTATATAAAAAGGGCAAAAGGAAATGCCTGCCGTGACTGTCAAAGTTTCGCGAGTCACACCGAATCGAAGGTATCATATTCATGAGGTTATAGCTCAAAACGGTGGCAACTATATCGACATTATTTCAGGTAGGTACTATTATTTGTTAATGTTAACCGACTTCAAAAAAGGAGGAGGTTCTCAATTTGGATGTTTTTATTTTTTTTAATGTAAGTTCGGGCCATAACTCCGTCATATATAGACGGATTTACAAATTTATTTTTTTTATGGATAAGGTATGCTTCAGGGGTGGTCCCATATACATTTTATAAACTTTGCTTGGGCGGTTTTTGATTTAGCTTCAATAATACGATTTTTTCCACTTAGTTTATATAGATGACGTTTTACCTTCCTGTCGCAAGTACTTAGTGTTTTTGAATTTGTGTGGGATAAGTTCAACAAAAGTGAAAAAACAACTTTTTTACAAAAAGAAAACAACCGACTTCCAAAAAAAAACACTACAAACTGAAAAATAACTTTAATTTCGGAAGTCGATTTCGTTGGTTTCGCATTTTCGTTTTTAGATATCGACTTCCGAAATTATGGTAGCAGCTAGTCTACCATAATTTGACCGCCCCGCGGTTTCACCCGCGTAAATGTCGATCCCGTGGTAATATCGGGATAAAAAGTAGCCTATATGTTAATCCAGCGTGTCAGCTACCTCCATACAAAAATTTGTCAAAATTGGTGGAGCTGTGGTGGCCCAGTGGTAACGGACCAGACTTACGAGTTGTCGTGGTCGTGGGTTTGGACCCAGGCAGGCGCTTTACTTCCCGAATTGGCAACAAAATAAAAGATATTCCTTTTATCGATAAACATCTACTTAAACCCCTACAACCAAAACAACCCATTTTCTCATCAATTTGATGCCGCCTGCGATACTGTCCGTCGCAGAAAGTGAAATTGTGACGTAATTTCGTAAAATTTTCTTTCGTAAATTAATTTTCATTATTGTTCTTATTATTAATTACTCAAATTGAGATTATGATTTTCTTGATTTTGAAAACTAAATAATTAATAAAATATCATTTTAAACATATTAATTCCGTCCGTCTGTTATTCACACCTATTATATCATTGAACCGATCATTATGAAAAATATTTGTCCGTTTGTCCTGCTTATCTGGATGTATGTTCCGGATTGACTTATTTTATAACCTGGATTGACACATAAGGAACATTTAATCCCGCTAGTACCTATGTACGTTCCCGTGGGATATTGTTCAAGATACACACAGACCAAGTCGTGGGCAACAGCTAGTATTGTACATATAAAATGACCCAGCGATTAAAGCCGAAAATGTTAGATGTACATAGGCAACCAAATCAAGAAACAGTAATGTAAAGCCTACTTCGTTACATAAAATAACCTTATTATTTGCAAACTAAATAAAATATTCTTAAACCACGGATCTGTAAAGAAACAAAAGCTCTCTACTGTGTATTTTTCTTTTTGCTAATGCTTTTTTCTGATTTACTATGCCTTAACATATTAATTTTCTAAATTAAACCATCTTTGTTTCAAAGAAAATCGATCATTTATTTTGAACATTAAAATGCTTATAAATTATCTGACGATTAAAAAATCAGCGCTTGGGGCTGATTTTTCCATTGCCAGATAACTTTTATTCGTGGAATAAAATTGTCATTTGACAGTTTTTGTATAAAATAACAGTCAATTATTCCTTGAATAAAGTTATCAGATGATTGAAAAATCAGTCCTAAATTAAATAACTAACTAATCGTACCTACACAATTTCTTTAAATAAATATTTCAAACCGTACGGTTCATGTAATGGTACCAAGGCTGTGCATAACGCACCTTCTTATTTTTGTCTATTGATTGTTTATGATTTTGTATTAAGAAAAATAGCTTTTGTTCCAGTCTTAAGAAAGTCAGTTAAAACAGTAAAATTTCCTACCTTTTGAATAAGCGCCTTTCTTTTAATAGATTAAAACAATATTAAAACATACAGTCCACTCACAGTTACATATTGGTCCTTCTACCTTAAAATAATAACATGGTAGAAACAAGATCTGGAAGAAAAACTGATAATACCAATGCGGTGCCGGGTGCTTCGACCGTCGGGGACGGAGACCCTCCTGTCATCGCACCGACTGCGGTCGTAGAAACCGCTGGGCTGCCCAGCGCTACTACTTCTGTTTCAGGTTCTTCGAGTACGGTAAGGAGCCGTACTTTAAATATCGAGGCAGACTATGCCCTAAAAATTGCGAAGTTGGAACGTGCAGCCGTAGAACGGGAGCACATGCGGGAGCGCGCTGCGCTAGAATTGGAGCGGACGGCTTTAGAACTACGCAAGCAAGCTGAACTTGCCGAAGCGATGGAAGGAGGTAGCGTGCGTAGTAAATCAAGTCGTACAAGCCATATTTCCAACAGGGAGATACATAAATGGTTAAATAAGTGTGTTGACTCTATTCAGATTGATGTAACAAAGGAACCACAGGACGTTGTCATCACAGATTCTTCTGTTAAGAGACCTACGGTCAATTTTATACAGCGTCCGGGGGTTGCCTTGGTTCCTCAACAGGTGCCTAACAAGCATGATTCCTGTCTAGCAGACAACAGCTCCATACCTATTGCGCTAAAACCAGGCATTTTATCTACTAACAATAATAATTGTACTCAATCCTCAGATATAGCTCAACTAGCCCAAGCAATTGCGTCTTTGTCAAGCAGGAATGTATCCAGACCTAAATTTTGGGACGGTCGCCTACCTGTGTTTGACGGTAAAGCTTTGGACTGGTTAACTTTTAATAAAACGTACGAAAATACCAAGGTAGAGTATTCAACTTCAGATAATTTAGCGCGCATCAATTATGCGCTTAAAGGAGCAGCTCGTGAAGCTGTTGCGGTGCTGCTAGTGTCAGCACGCAATCCTTCTGAGGTGATGGAAGCTTTAGCGGTTAGGTTCGGTAGGCCTGAACACATTGTTTTACAGGAAGCCAGTACCCTTCGTGCGTTACCAAAGATAAATAATGACGGTAGCGATCTACATAAGTTTGCTTGTCGCGTTCGTAACTCGGCCGAGGTGATGAGGCTTCTTAACCAAAGTTCCTATTTGGAGTCGCCCGAGATTTTTCAGTCTGTTTTGAGTAAACTCACGCCTCTGTTGCGGACACGCTGGGCAGACTATGCATCAAAATATTTTTCACAGCAAGGAGATTATACCAAGCTGGAGCTCCTGGCCCGGTTTCTAATTCGAGAGGTAGACCTGCAGCTCAAGTTTGGTCTAATCACCGAGCCAATCAATTATGTGAAAAAGGCTGATAAAGTTCATGTAGTACAGGCTGACGATTCTTCTTCTTCTTCAAATCCGCGCCCTTCTTCCGCTAAAACTCATGAAAAATTAAATAACAAGCTCTTATCTAAAAATAATAAATCTTGTTGTTTTTGCAGCGAAAGTCATGACATATGTCAATGTAGCACCTTCAAGTCATTGTCTTACACTGATAGATGGCAATTTGTCAAAGATAAAAAGTTATGCCACAAATGTCTGCAAAGAGGTTCACATTACTATAGAAATTGTAATTTTAAAAAAGAGGTTTGTAATGATAAAAAATGCCGCTCCGCACATCATAAGCTACTACACATTGCTTATGTAGTAGAAAGCGAGGACGATCACGAAGACTCGGCCTCTCCTACCTGTCCTGAACTTGCGAACTCAGATAAATCTTCCAATGTAGAAATAACTGAATTTATTGCGCATGCTAATAGTTCGGCCGCCTCTAATAGACCTCTCCTGAAAGTCGTTCCTGTCACGGTGTCAGGTCCGACTGGTAGCGAGGACACCTACGCCCTATTGGACGACGGGTCTACGGCTACCTTTATAGATGCAGATCTCGCGGCGCGGATAGGAGCTAGGGGTCCTCTAGTGGAAACTCGTTTAAGATGCGTTGGTGGCTTATCAAAGGACACCCAAGTAGAATATGTTGACTTTAATGTCAAAGGCCACCACGTCAGCAAAATGCATCGCGTCAATCGAGCACGGTCTCTAAAATCTTTACAATTAGCTAAGCAGTCTGTCTCCCCTCACACTGTTAATGATTATCCATTTCTTTCTGAATTAAAATCTGTTCTTTGTTATGACAATGTTCAGCCCAAGGTTGTAATCGGTATTGATAATTGGCATCTCACCATACCTCAAGCCGTACGCAAAGGTTCTAAGTCACAACCAGTCGCTATTAAAACTGCCTTAGGCTGGGTATTGTTTGGTTTTAGTAGTAGCAGGACTAGACCCGTCGAACTACTGAATCACCTTTTCGAAGAACATGTTGATAATAATCAAAATCAATCGCTGGAAAGCATGATAAAAGAACAATACAAGTTAGACTCAATAGGTATTTCAAAAAAGACACCGCATAGTGCTGACAACCTACGTGCTGTTCAGATTTTAGACCGTACTGCCAATCGTTTAGCATGTGGTAGGTTTGAAGTAGGTCTTTTGTGGAAATCTGATAGCCCTGTTGTTCCTAATAGCTATCCTCTTGCCTTATCCCGTTTCCTTAGTTTAGAAAAGAAAATGTTGCGAGATCCAGTTTATGCTGAGCGCTACAAGCTAAATATTCACGACATGATTAACAAAGATTATGCTGAAAAGTGTCAAATAGAGCATTCTTCTGATTCTGTGTGTTGGTATCTTCCACATTTTGGAGTAGTAAACCCAAATAAACCAGCAAAGCTTCGTGTCGTTCACGATGCTGCAGCGAAAACTCATGGCGTCAGCCTAAATTCGCTTTTGTTAACAGGGCCAGATTTATTACAGTCTCTATATGACATTTTGCTTCGTTTTCGGGAGGGTAAAGTAGCTTTGACCGCGGATATAAAGGAAATGTTTCCTAGGTTTAAAATAATTGAACAGGACCGGGATGCGCAAAGGTTTTTGTGGCGAGACAGTCCTGCTGAACCCATTCAAACCTATAGGATGTCTTCCATGATCTTCGGGGCAGTATCTAGTCCATTTACTGCTCTGTATATGAAAAATAAAAATGCACTGGAGGTCAAGGATCAGTTTCCACAAGCAGCACATGCTATTGTACATGATACGTATATGGACGACTATATAGGCTCCGTGTCTTCCAGTGACATAGCAGCTAGTTTGGCTGCTGATATAGTAAAAGTTCACGCACGTGCTGGACTTCAAATGCGTGGGTGGGTATCTAATGACCTCTCCGCACTTAAACTTTTACCTAAAAGTCTTATATCTGAGACAGTGTGTGAATTAAACGTCAGTCTTGCTAATCTTCCTTCATCTACTTCTTGTACACGAGCTTTAGGACTATATTGGCATCCAACTACTGATCTTTTAAGTTTTAATACTCCAGGTAAAGGTGAAGAAGCTATTTTACCTAGCCTACTTACAAAACGCAAAGTACTTTCATTAATTATGAAAGTATTTGACCCACTGGGTATCCTTGCTCCCGTTGTAATTCGCGGTCGAATTTTATTTCAAAATGTCTGGCGAATGAATCTGGATTGGGACACTCAGTTACCCTGTTCTGAAATCAAGACATGGAACGATTGGTTCCAAGATTTGATTTTAACTACACAGCTCAAAATTCCTCGTTGTTACAATTCACGGGGAACGGAGCCCAGTCAAGTTGAACTGCACATCTTTGCAGACGCAAGCGCACAAGCATATACTGCTGTAGCTTACTGGCGTTTTCTTTATTTGAATGGAGATGTGCAACTCGCACTCATATCTAGCAAATCACGGGTCACCCCTTTGAAGCCATGTAGTATTCCTAGATTAGAATTACAAGCTGCACTAATAGCTGCTCGTCTAGCTAGTTCCATCGTAGATGCAGTTAGATTAAAACCTCACAAACGCATATTTTGGTGCGATTCAATGAACGTTTTGGGTTGGCTTCGAAACGATGCACGCACCTACAAACCCTTCATAGCTCATCGAGTGGGTGAGATAATAGAACTCACCGATGTCCGAGAGTGGCGTTGGGTGCCCACCAGCCTCAACGTCGCTGACGACGCAACCCGTTTGGGTCGAGGTCCTCTTATTCCAGAGTCCCGTTGGATAAAGGGACCCGACTTTTATTGACCTCAGACTGGCCTGAAGAGCCTGTTATGACAATGGGAACTACTCATGAAACTCATGCTCATGTCATCAACATTATATCAAACGATGATCATTCATTGTCTGCGAACGCACGACGTTTTAGTTCGTGGTCTCGCCTAATCAGAGCTACTGCTTACGCTCATCGGTATATCATTACTGCGACTTCATTCATTACGTAAGAAAAATATTTGCGTTGATTTCAATCATAAAGTTCCAAACCTCATACTCACTTTTAATTTGCCACCAACCCCAAACGTTAACAGTAGCCGTGGCTTTCTGCCTCGTACGCTGACTTCTGATGATTTACACTTAGCAATGATTCATGTTTTTCGTAAGAGTCAGATAGATTCATTCTCGGAGGAAATCAGATCCATCCGGAACAATTTACCCGTGTCACGCCGTAGTAGGTTATTTAGATTATCCGCTACTATTGATAGTGAGAATATTTTGCGGTTATCTAGTAGAATAACCGCTGTCAAAGAGGTACCAGAAGCTGTCAAGTCTCCTATACTGCTTGACGGAAAACATCCTGCTGTCCGACTTCTCGTGCTAGACTACCATCGAAAGGCGGCTCATGCGTACACAGAGATGATCGTAAACGAACTACGGCAAAAGTATTGGATATTGAGCCTTAGGAGCACTGTACGTTCGGTAACCTTCAATTGCCAGTTTTGCAAGGTCCGTCGAAGCATCGCGTTTCAACCACCCATCGGCGACCTTCCTGCAGCCAGACTCTCTCATCACTGTAGACCATTTTCATTCGTGGGCTTAGACTATTTCGGCCCCATCAACGTAAAGATTGGGCGAAGAACGGAAAAGCGCTGGGTTGGCTTATTTACTTGCTTAACGGTTCGAGCTATTCACCTGGAAGTTGTCCACTCATTATCATCAGACGCTGCAATAATGGCCCTAAGAAGATTTATAGCTCGACGTGGAACACCAACTGAAATCCACTCTGACAACGGCACATCCTTTGTTGGCGCAAATAGAGAACTCAAAACCCTATACGAGGAAGCGGTCCCAAACTTCGCTGCTAGTGAAATGATCAAGTGGAAATTCATTCCCCCATCAGCACCTTTCATGGGAGGAGCCTGGGAAAGACTCATAAAATCAGTCAAGACAGCTCTAAAAGTGACCCTCGGAAATAATGTAAGGACACCGACCGATGAGATACTTTTTACCCTTCTATGTGAAGTCGAAGCATTAGTCAATTCTAGACCTTTGACACACGTTGCGAATGACCCTCAACACCCTGAAGCACTCACTCCAAATCACTTTCTTCTGGGATACTCTTCAGGACGCCCTATTCCAGCAAAATTAACTGACAGTGATGTCTGCAGCAGAGCAGGATGGAAAAGAGCAGTGCGTATGGCCGACGATTTTTGGAACAGATGGGTCGTAGAGTACCTGCCTACCCTTTCTCCTAGAAGAGCAATTGGAACAGCCCCATTAATATCTATTGGTGACATGGTAGTGGTAGCTGATGGTACGTTACCACGAGGATCCTGGCCCAAAGGCCGTATTACCGCTACCTATCCGGGTAAAGACGGTATTAACTACCGAAGTAAAAGTCGCTGGTTCTTGGTAGTGAAACAAAAGTGTAATAAATCAATCAAAAATACATAAACAATAAGTATTCAAAAAATAGACAAAAGGTATAAAAAAGAGGCTTCAAAACATAAAGCCTGGGGCAGACTTGCACATTCTCCCCTTACCGAAGTAAAAGTCGCTGGTTCTTGGTAGTGAAACAAAAGTGTAATAAATCAATCAAAAATACATAAACAATAAGTATTCAAAAAATAGACAAAAGGTATAAAAAAGAGGCTTCAAAACATAAAGCCTGGGGCAGACTTGCACATTCTCCCCTTTTTTTATGAAATGGGCAGCTTAATCAGCTTTTCGAGGGGCCTCCTGAATGTGCTGGCCTCGGTGGCGACATCGGCCACTCGTACTATTCCGTCTCAGCCGGGGAACAACTTCGCGACTCGGCCTTTGGGCCATGAACCACGCGGTCACATATTACGACCACATCTCCTTCCGCAATTGACGGCGCGCTGCCTCCACCCCTTCTGGGTGACAGCGAAGGCAGGTATTCTCGAACCCGCTCCACCCATAAATGGTGCCGAGGGCGGGATGAAACGCCAGTTTGTAGACTCGTTGGCAGCGTATTCTTCAACCGCATCACCGTATAACTCTCGCAGTTCCCGGCTGGCCCCAACAAACGCAGTGCCGTTATCGGACCAAATCTCCAACGGAGTTCCTCGGAGTGACACGAAGCGGCGTAGGCACATGATCGCTGAGTCAGTCGATAAGCTGTGCACCAGATCCAGATGTACGGCGCGGACGACCAAGCATGTGAATAAGGCTACGTAGCGCTTCTCCTTTCTTCTGCCAACCGTGACATAAACGGGCCCAAAATAATCGAGACCGGTGAATGAGAAGGCTCTTTGATGATGAGCTAAGCGAGCTTCTGGCATATTTCCCATAGGTGGTTGGAACGGTCTAGCTCGGCGCAATTTGTACAACTGACAGGTAAGGGCTACGAATCGAGCAGCGTTTCTGAGTCCAATAATCCAGTAACACTGGTGAAGCTCGTTGATTACCAAATCTAGGTGTGAATGCGCGGCCTTCTGATGATATCTATGAATCAAAAGACGAACTGCCGGGTGTTTTCCACACAAAATTATTGGACGCTTAACGTCGTCTGATACGGCTGAGGCGGCAACAATGCGGCTTGACATTCGCAGCTGATTATCATCATCAATGAATGGCGACAGCTTGAACAGGCGGCTATTACGAGGCAACGGCTGTTGGTTCTTTATTCGCAAATATTCTTCTTTAAAGGAATCGAGCTGAGACTGCCATAAGATGTGGGTTTCGGCCAAGCGTAAATCATTTGTTGTTATTCTCGCTGATATCTTGAGGTTATTGGGAACGTTAGGAGAGGATGTGCAAGAGGGAATAAATGTACATAAACTTCCTTCAAGACGAGTTAAATTGGCGACAACGCCTCGTCTTTGTAGACTACGCATACGCAGTAAAAAAATGAATTGATGCGCTTTTGATGTTGCTCGCACCATTCTCAACCATGAGCTGAAACGCAGCGGATCCGCGGAGATTGGTGCGGGCAAGTCAGTATCAGTGATAAGATGAACATGATGTTTAAATTCTTCGCGGCCTAGACCACTGACGTCGATCAAGGGTTCAGTGGGCCAGTTCGAGGAGAGCAAGAAGGCAGGACCTGAGATCCAACGAGATTCTGGAGTTAACTCAAAACGTTTGACCCGAGTTGCATCATCTGCCACGTTTAAAAGTAGAGGTTGCAAAAGGTCTGGACCAGTTAATGACATTGAATTTAATGACACGCCGTGTGACTTGGCGGCTGCGTCGTGTACCGTTCTCAAGTTGTTAGGTTTATTTGCATTAATTACTCCGAAGTGAGGAAGGTACCACAACGGAGACCCCAAGTTAGGAGGAGCTAAACACGGTTCAGCATATCCCTTTGACAGCATGTCATGGATATTCCGACGGTAGCGTTCAGCATAGACGGGATCTCTCACCATTTTCTTTTCTAAACTAAGGAACCTAGACATAGCTAACTTGTAACTAGCGGGAATTTCCAGTTTATCAGTCTTCCACAATAAGCCTACTTCAAAGCGGCCACTGGGCAGACGGCGCGCGGTGCGCTCGAGAACTTGCACGGCGCGTTCGTCATCGGCACTACGAGCTTCCTGTTTAGAGATGCCAATTGAATCAATTTTAAATTGCTCCCTAATAAGACCTTCCAGAATCGACTGATCGTTCGCTATACCAGGTTCGCTAAACGTGGTGTGATTGATAACGTCGACCAGTTTAGTTTTGCTGCAACCGAAACCATACAAAACCCAACCTAAAGCAGTTAAAATAGCTACGGGTTGTGTCTTGGTTCCTTTGCGCGTAGCTTTAGCAAGAGATAAGTGCCAGTTGTCAATGCCTATAATCAGCATGGGCTTAACGTCTTCGTAGCAAAATTCATTTGAAATGTCTGCCAGGTACGGATACTTACGCACGCTCTCAAGATGCGCTGACTGTCGCGCAGCGCCCAAGCCGCTCATCGACCTGGCTCGCTTAACGGAATGAATTTCATTCGAATGACGGCCTTTTATTCTGAAATCGACGTACTGAATTTTAACATCCATACCTAGACCACCAACACAGTCTAAATGAATGCGTTTTTCTTGGCCCATGCAACCAATTTGAGCCGCCAGCTTAGAATCTATAAAAGTGCCTGTGGAACCATCGTCCAGCAAAGCGTACGTATCAACGCTACCAGAAGGTCCCGTAACGGTCACGCCAACTATTTTCAACAACGGCCGAACTGCAGGTTCCGCGGCTGATAAGGAGGATGCGTGAGCCAAGACATCGTGATCCGAATCGTCAGACGATGGCGCGCCGGTCTCGTCACAGGCTACGGGCGAGCTACACTGCATCGGCGCGCTGCACGTCGGGGGTGCGACCGCGCTGGATGTCGATGGCTCAGCATCGTGTTCCACGTCGACATGCGCGGTGACTGCACGCTCAAAGTTCGACCCGTGTAATAAAGCATGGTGACGCATGTCACAACCTTCTACTGAACACACTCTTTTAATACAAGAAGTTTTATTTTTGTGCCAACCTTTCTTTAAACATCTATGACATATTTTATTTTTCTTAATAAATTTTTTTTTTTACAAATACAAATACAAATACAAATACAAATGTTTTTATTTGTTGAACATAGGTAGGTTAGGTACAGATGTTGCAATTATTAAAGAACGCTATGTCTAGCCGTTGTCGACGTACAAATAATTTAAAAAAAAAACATGCGAATTATAATAAATTATTAAACAAATAACACACATTGCTATAAAACTCAAATTCAAATTGCAATAATAAAAAATAAACATTTTCAAATAAACAAAATAAAAAAATAAAAAATAAACATTCCAATAAAATATAATAATAATAAATTCTAGTATAAATTGCCAAATCAATAAATTATTAAAGAAAAAGAGGTAATTATAATATGTCAGTTAGGTATTCATTCACTGTATAATATGTCTTTTCAATTGCCAACGATCATTTATTGTCATTTTGACAAACCTATCACAAAACTTCAATTCATGTTTTTGTTGACACAACGGACAAATATTATTTGTCGTTGATAATTTTTCTGTTGAAATCCTACAATTTTGATGATCAGTTTCAGCTACAACGTTCACCCTATCCCTGAAGCCTCTGTTATCAGTGTGAGGACGCGCTACAGTAGGCAACAAGCAGTCAATGGCGCCGCCGAACCTACACTGTAAGTCAGCTTCACGAGAGAGGAAGTTGGCAAACATTTCGATTTTAGACAAGCTGCCATCGCATAAATGAGCGTAATCCAACCACCGTGGTCGCAATAGCGGTGGCAGCTTGCTCCACAGTGCCTGAAACAGCTCGGGCGAGCGTAAGTAGTCCGGCTGATTTAACAAGCGGATTACTTCCACACAATTTTGTACTCGGCTGGCAAAAATAAGGATATCTTTGCTATCGTAGCTTACCTTAGGCAGCGCACGTATCACAGATACTTCATGCATCACGACGAGCTCGGGGCGGCCGTAGCGCGCGTCGAGCGCAGCGAGCACCACACCGGGGGAGCGCGCCGCTGCCAGCAGGCCTGCCACTACATCGCGCGCCGCTCCGCGCAGCGCATGCGAAAGCCTCGCTAAATTATCGGTTGCCGAAACATTTTGAGCTGTATTTTCGTACGCACGTTTTAAAGCTAGCCAATCTAAATAGGACTTGCCGTCGAACGTAGGCAAGTCAGTCTTCGTAGGAGTTTGCTTGTTAACTTTGTTGATTAATATTCCGAGCGAGTTGATTAAGCGAGTCACTCCTCCATCTTCATTACGATCTTGGTTGAGAGCGTGTGTGGTCGCGACAGCGTCTTTGCTGTGGGACGCTCCCATGCCCGGTGCCTCACACTGGGCTGTATCGCCGTACCTGAAATGTGGGTTGGCACTTAAAAAATCTCGCTCATCGGGATTAGGCACTATATTTTTTACCCAATCCTGAATACTAGCACAGCTACGCATGCCGTGGCTGCCGCGCTGGCTGGCGTCCGCCTCTATGGCGGCGAGTTCAGCTTGTAATTGAAGCTCAGCGACTTGTCGCTCTCGCTCCAGAGCTTGTCGCTCTCGCTCCAGAGCTTTTTGCTCTGCAGTTTTTTGCAAATCAGCCAAGTGGCGCGCGTGCTGCGCCTGTGCCGCCAGCTGACGCGCCACGATGGTGGCGGATGAGCGTGAGGTGGCGGCGCTGGCCGGGCGGGAAGACGCCGGAGCCGCGGCTTGAGGGGGCAGTACCGCGCTCTGAGGCGTGGTTGGGGCAGTCTCCCTCGCCGCAACTTGGGTGCCGTCTCCTGCACACTGCGCGGTCGCTTTTGCGCGTTTCAAACTTGCTGAACGTGTTTCCATTTTTCCGTAGAAGGACCAATATTAACTACCGAAGTAAAAGTCGCTGGTTCTTGGTAGTGAAACAAAAGTGTAATAAATCAATCAAAAATACATAAACAATAAGTATTCAAAAAATAGACAAAAGGTATAAAAAAGAGGCTTCAAAACATAAAGCCTGGGGCAGACTTGCACAGACGGCGTCACACGGGTAGTAGATATTGCTACTAAGGGAGGCATACTCCGTAGGCCACTTAAGAAGGTCGTTCCTTTACTTTGAAAGGGGAGCATGTGCATAACGCACCTTCTTATTTTTGTCTATTGATTGTTTATGATTTTGTATTAAGAAAAATAGCTTTTGTTCCAGTCTTAAGAAAGTCAGTTAAAACAGTAAAATTTCCTACCTTTTGAATAAGCGCCTTTCTTTTAATAGATTAAAACAATATTAAAACATACAGTCCACTCACAGTTACAAAGGCCATACCTTAAACGGGTTTACCCTTATCATTCACCCTCCGATTAGACCGGAATTAATTGTTATAACTTTACTGTAACTAAATATTTTAATGAATTCAATCAAATTCTTGTTGTTATGTGCCTAAATCTTTGGGGGAAACCATAGATAATTAATCAATGATCATGGGTCAAAAATAATGAAAACGCGTATTCTGGGCACTGTGTGAATAATGATATAATTTTGCCGATCCGTTTGCGATCTACCGATAGGATCTTTTAAAAAACATTTTCATTCCACTACTGGGCAAAAGTCTCCTCATAATTTTCCTTCTCCTTCTAGGCTTAAGATTTGGACTCGTACCTAACCGATTAGACGAAGAAGACACACAGCACATAAAAAAATACTAATTAAAAATCCAATAAATTATCGCGACACTTGAGATCCCTTCCAATGTCCTTCACTCTGTGTGAAATATACAGTAGGTACCTAATAATGAATATAATGATAGAATTTTGTTAATCCATTTACGATGTTAATGAATCATAGTATCCTTTTTCAAACTATTCAAAAACGGCATATTACTAATTAAAAATCAAATAAATTACCATCATGATACCTGAAATCACTGCCACATTTTTTTCTCTTATTTCTTAACCCCGGTTGTCTTACTGCTGGGGAAATGATACTTTTTCAATTTTCCTTATGGCCTTTTCTGGCAAACTTAACTGGCAAAACAGATATTTTCTCTCCTAATAAAAAAAAAACCAATAACTTTTCAAATACTATCTCAGCCAATATGTGTAGATAGAAATCTTTTGCCGCTATAAAAGCAGGTACTACAAAGTGACGTCACTGGTATCGCACCTAAGGTGGGCCAACCCTTATCACGCGCCATCCGATTAGGCCGGGATTAACTGGACAAATGGAATGTGTAATTATCTAAAGTTATCGCATTCGACTATACGCCACGTGTAATGTAACACGATGTGTTACAAATTATTGGTACAAGTTGCTAAGGTATGTGGATGACAGTGAAATGTTTGATCCACTGAAAATATATCATCTGCCTAAGCCTTTTCCCAAACTGATTCCAGTTTAACCGGTTCTGCATCCGGTTAGACTGCATACATCTACATATATTTTACATTGAGCGACTGCCTATCTGACCTCCACAACCCAATTGCTGGGTAATACGATACCCCTGGGTAAGACTGGTTGTCAGATTTCCGGGCTTCTGACGACCCGTCACGACTGTCCAAGATCCATAAATGACAGTCGGAACCAACGGCTTAACGTGCTTTCCGATGCACGGAGGAGTCTTGTTATGTAAAGATGGTCACCCATCCACGGTACCAACCGCGGCAAGCATAGCGTAACTTGATCGATAGACCCGTGCGTCTGTTATTACATAGCCACAAGATCCACTGAAAATAATGAGGCTTAATAAGTCCGCTGTCAGATTACAAAAAAATGTGTCTGTACAATTGGATAAAGGTCGGTGTGCCTTAGCTTAGTAACTGCGACAAACTTTGAAAAAAGATGTTAAAAATAGCCCTTTTTTAATAACTTATTATTTTACTTGTCTTTTATAATACTAAATAAACTGACAAACTATAATATTAAAATAAAAATATAATATCCTAATTCCTAACCTAACTAAAACTATGGCATCGAAATATTCCTTCGCATCGCTGTCGACTGTTAATGTACCCAAGAGACTGGCGGCATTACCACGTTGTATGGCAATACTTATCCTCTGGCCAAGGTATCTCATTTATTAGAAAAACTGGCCAAGTGGGAGTCGGACTCGCATACGAAGGGTTCCGTACCACAAGGCAAAAACGCCGAAAAAACACGTTTGTTGTATGGGAGCCCCTTAAATATTTATTTTATTCTGTTTTTAGTATTTGTTGTTATAGCGACAACAGAAATACATCATCTCTGAAAATTTCAACAATTTATCTAGCTATTACGGTTCATGAGATACAACCTGGTGACAGACGGACAGACGGACAGTGGAGTCTTAGTAGTAGGGTCCCGTTCTTACCCTTTGGGTACGGAACCCTAAAAAGTAATCATCATTAGAAAACCTAAAAGTTTTTAGAGGATCCATTAAATACAACTAAATCAGCCAATCAAATAACGTAACATGACAAATTATTTGATAGCAACAACGCGTTAACATTGTACATTACATTATTATCGATTACTCAATTAATCGATAGTCTCACGAACACTCTCTTTATCATATTTCTCCGCTTCCACATTGAGAATTGAGCTGATTTTTTATATTCTAAGATAAAAAAATATAACGAATTTTTTAGATCATATCTCAATTTATTACATTTGTGCCCATAATTTTCCATCTCCTTTACAACATACCTTCATTTATTTTCCCAAACAAATAATGCAGTAGGTCCCATAAAACCAGTTCTTTTATGTATTTGATACTGTCAACAAGAGTTTAATTAACTTTTGCTACACAAAAAAAAAAACTGATCCTTTCAACCGAAATTAATATCAAACACGAATTGCGATTCATAAACAATCAGCTTTTTTGCGAGATATTCTTTTTTCAGAATTAAAACGTACAAAGAGGAGCTTCCCCATCATTAAGCGTCCATACCGATTAACAGAAAGCCAATGTAAATTAACGAGAATTCGGTAATGTTACCTTTTAATGTAGCTCGTCACTCATATCGGATGTAAAATTGGTTACGACAGTGGGGCGAGTGCGGCCTGCGCTTCAGTCAAGGGCCATCGTCCCCACCCATGAAAACAAACAAAACTGTCGAAAACCAATTCATTTACATCCACACTTCATCCATTAATGATCTATTGAATTGTTTAATTTAACTTGCCGCTGTCGAACACCTTTGTTTCCCGGGATAACATGTTACTCTCGTGTTTTTTTTTTGTGTTATCTCTAGGGATTAGTCTTTGTTTCTTAACACAGGTTACATATTAGAGGGCTTTAAATATAAATAAATGCTGTTAGTTGGTAAACGCATTACTTAAGAAGGGCTAGTCAGATTAGTCTATTTTTTGTTTTTTTAAATGGTGGCAAGGACATTGACGCACAAACCATGAATTCAGCACATGATTCTGAAATAGCGCCGAAATTTACCGTAGGTTATTAAAAAAAAATTGCTCTTCCATACATTCTGACCGCGTAGGTATTCATGATTACAGTATTCGCGTAGGGGTATAAAAAAAGAGAAGTTTTCCGGAAAATGTTCAACATCGAAAAAAACTGACCGTTCTTTTTTGTTTGGAATTTTTGTATGAATTATTGAAAATTCATCCGTCCGTCGCTCGGGTCAGCTAATTTTTAATAGAAATTAACAAATCGCTAATAAGCTAACAATCAAAACATCTATATCCGCAAATCACCAGAATTCATTATTCGATGAACACAACAACAAAGAGTTTGTCGAACAACAATCTAAAGTTTGCATTGTGTCGACGCCCTGAATCCCAAATTCGGCGCGAACTGA
Source organism: Luperina testacea (assembly GCA_927399505.1). Classification (NCBI taxonomy): domain Eukaryota; kingdom Metazoa; phylum Arthropoda; class Insecta; order Lepidoptera; family Noctuidae; genus Luperina; species Luperina testacea. Next base: position 14,344,291 of record OV656756.1, read on the forward strand.
AGCGACCGCGAGCCCTAGTCACAATTAACTCCGAACATGTTTCAATTTCCACTCTCGACTAAATACTAAATCCTCAGTTAATATTCGAGTTGGAGCTCCGTTTGAGACACTTGGAACAGTTGCAATTGCTTTGACTTGCACCAGGCTTTAAAGAACAACGGAATGAAGTTGCAGCGACGAGAAGCCGAGAAACTTATGAAAGAACGATGAGGACTATGACAAGTTAATGTTCTTTGAACAATTTTAAACAAGTTGTAAATTACTATGAAGCTGATACCAAAAGATAGTCCGATCTCCTTTGAATTCAATCGGATTTGAAAGACAAAGATAACAAATCCTCTTGAATTCGACTTTCAAAGTCAACATTGAGGAATCGGAACCGAAAAGAAGGCTATTATGATTTCGGCGAAATGTTAAGATGGAGTTCAAGTGGAGCAAGTTGGGAAAGTTAATATCACTTTTTCACAGTCGAATAATTCGGCGCCGCGCATGTCCTACATTACGGAGACGTTTTTAAATCGGGATTAGGTTTGTATGAGAGGATCATGATGATCATGGGAAAATTCTCTGAAGGCCGCTTCCAGTTGAACTTTTAGCAGAGTACAAGGATATGCTACAATTGATCCAATGAGGCTCTGGTGATACCATCACAACTATAATGAAAGAGTTAATAAACTATTACAGCCAAAATAATGTTGAGTATTTCTTTTCGTCTGAAACCGATCTCAACCCTGACTACTTTGTTGTGTTTTTGCGATAAATAAGTTTCAATAGTCAGATTTTTAGAAAAGACTTAAACGGTACACCAGAAGAGCAATTCTCGTAATCAAAAACGTTGAAATTCTAGTCGCAATTTCACCTCAGCGACAATCAATATCAAACATGTAGGGAAATTAGAGGCATTTTTGACAAATTGAGACTGAAATCAGACTGTGAAGTTCTTAAAATAACGGGAATTGCCCATTAGACCTAACTGTGATTATTTAAAAGTTAGGACACGTTTCAAAATATCACTTTTTTGCAAGAAGATTTTCTATTCTCTTGCTACAGAGGATCCACACTACCTACAGACATTCCTTACACTAAAGTTTCCGGTAACAAAGATTCATAAACCTGTTCTGTCCTAAGTCTACAACAGCCGACAAACATAAATCAGGTACGACATTATTCTTGCTGAACGCACATAACCTTGTTGAAATTATGACGAGCTCAACCTGTGCAATAAGGAGGCCTCTGTTTTACTACTCGATGCCACTCCGTGAGGAGGCTCGTGCGGAGTTTGTGGCCTACAAGCAATGCAGGGTTGGCGGTGGGGAATTTTTATTTTCAAACTTTTGTGTTAATCTTGGGTAGGAATTTTGTGAGAGATTTGTTGTGTGACGCTCTGAGAGCGTGCATGAATTCATAAATATTTGAACGTTTATAGTGTTGAAATATGTTTGTATTCATGCAGGGTGTATGTCAGGCAGATAGGTAGGTAGGTACCTAATTATTATTTATTGGTATTTTTAAATTATTTATACGTAAATTCCACGCGTAGACGCCATCGTAGCACGGGTGGCTACGGCGTAGCGGGTTGTGCTACGGGTTACGAAGTTGCGTAGACGCAATGCATCGCTAAACTATTTTTTTAATGATGTTTGTTTTACTCCGTTAAGGTTAATTGTATTAGTTTCGATGCTATGCTCTAGTTAATAATGAAATCGATAAAATAATAGTACCCCACCAACTTCTAGTGCGCTAGCCAAATCCTTCGCAATGCAGCAGATGGCACAATGAACCAGAAATTCAAGGAATTGCCGTCTCAGCTCGCTCCTAATCAATAGCATTTAGTTCGAAGGAGAACAACGCAGTTTTAGATACTCAATATTTAATTACTAGCTCGAAACTTTAAGAGAAACAATTTTAATAAATTGGATACTATTGTTTATTATTAGGAATTTATAGAACTTTTAAATTTAACCATAATAAAGGGCAAAGAAAATTACAAGTTAACTCCAAGACTTTTTTCAACGTAAACTGAAATGATGAATATGCAAAGACAACAGAATAAAAAGAAAAAAGGCTCGTTTCACGTTTTACTGCAACAGGAGTGAGCGCCTTATCTTTTAAACTTGTCAGCTCGTAAATGAACGCTGTTGTATACAAGCCTTATACGTAACCCAGTAAATAGGAATGAAGTTAGATTAACAAGGACAACAATGTGTTGAGTAAATTGGTATATTGGATTTTGGCTGATCAATGCTGGCTGTATAATGCGTAGTGTGCAATTAAATAGGCATTACATTACGGGGGACAGGAATATGCTAAATGAATGAATATAAACATAAAACCCAGTCTTGGAGGGCTTAGTATCCCGGGGACCGCTGGGCATACATTTATGTATACCTACTCCTAAAACGTAATCTATTATTCACCTTACACAAGTTCGTATATTCCTCAGTTCAAAACTGATGTCAAGACTACGCCATTTCTTTCAAAACTGCAATCCATATCCATACTTCCATACTATATCCATACTAATATTATAAATGCGAAAGTGTGTCTGTCTGTCTTTCTGTCTGTCTGTCTGTTACCTCTTCACGCTTAAACCGCTGAACCGATTGAGATGAAATTTGGTATAGAGATAATTTGAGTCCCGGGAAAGGACATAGGATAGTTTTTATCCCGATATTCCCCCGGGATCGAAACTTATACGGGTAAAACTGCGGGGCACTGCTAGTTAATTTATAATCCCTAGAAGGATTAAAATATAGGAGACGAAAGTTTGTTTGTGATTTTTAGCAATGGAATATTATCCTATCGAGCACACGGCTTATGCTAAATAAAACTGAAACAATTTTACAAACAAACCAATTCCCCAGACACCAGCAATTCCAAAAACAAAATACGGCAATTATGTTGTTAATTCGCACTATCCGAGCTATGGTGTCGGTAAGCGTTTATCTTTGGCGAAAGGTCGCAAGGCGCGGTGTCGGTCGCCGGTCGCAGGGTCCAGGATTATCCGCGGCCCCTCCCCCACCGGGCCTGGACGCAATTAACTCTCGACATGTTTCAATTTACACTCGCAAATACGCCCGACAACCACTCCAGTGTACACCTATAGCGCTTAGAATATAGGACACCATAAATATTCACTAGTTTCTCTAACTTGCGACCATGGCGATGTTGTTTGAGATAAATGCTGCGGGGTGCGATGTGTGTTTGTTTTTTTATTAGCTTGTGTTTGTCAGGTTGATTGAAATACAAACGTTTATTTCTTATTATTGTGGGTGCCAGAAGAAGGGCGTCGGCGCCGACGGGCGCCTAGGAAACGCGTGACGGAACATTGGTCGGAGAAGGCAACGCACAAGGAACAATGGAAAGCTATGAGAGAGACCTTTTCCAGGTGTGGGCCAATATATGTAGGTTAAAAAAAATATTGCGGAAGGCCCATATTGAAATGAGACCGTAAAATACTTGAAAAATAATTTAGGTAGGTACCAAAAGCGATCTTTTATTATTTACTAGCTACTGCCTGCGACTTCGTCCGTGTGAAATTTCACCCTCCCCCATTCACCCTCTTAGGAGTGGAATTTCGAAAAACCCTTTCTTAGTGGATACCTACTCTTCACAAAGAACACACCCTCAAAATTTCATGTCTCTAGGACCAGCGGCGTAGGCTGTGCGTTGATATATCAGTCAGTCAGGGCTTTGAATTTTGAAGAAGAAGAAGATATTTGTTGATTATTTCACATAAACCTACATGGGCACTTATGGCGCGTCCGCAAGACACCCCCAGATTACTCTGTTTAAAAGAAAAATTGGTTTTTACATGTTTTCAAATTGCAGTGTTACGAGTAGTACGTATGGAAGGACAGTGTAGGCCTCTCAACAAGTACCAGGTTCTTGATAAAATAGAAAATGGTCCACAAGGCCTACAACGTTTTTGGTGTGAGTATTTAATTTCGTTAGAATGGAATAAAAAATAATTATTTCAACTATTTTATAAATAATATAGTCGTCTCATAAATTAATACAACACACACTTACAAGTTTATTTCAATACGTGAGAAACGTTACCATCTAAGTCGACTTTCCATATAAATGGACGACTGGAAACTTCACAGAAATGTATGATTTAGCTAAACTATTCATGTTACCGCTTACAGGATCGCTTTCCTAGGACAGTGACCGAGATCCCTAACAAAGCCTCAGTATTAGATCTCAACAGTAGAATAATACCTCAGATTGTAATTCTGAAATTACTTTCAATTTTGTTGGAAATTGGGCGTTGAGTCCAGAAGGAATTTTGAGAATAATTGGTATCATTTCATTATTCAGTTAATTGATGACCGTGATTTCTCTCGCACAAATCTATCTATCTATACTTATTAATAATAAAGTGTAACGTTGTATCGTTACTTCAACAATTAATTGTCAAGTCAAACCACAGACGTAATAATATTAGGGACGTCCTTGGTTACTAAACAACATATCTTGCTGTCTGCACTAGTGACGCGCGCGGTAATGCTGTATATCCAAACGTGTTTAGAGGACCTTTGTCTATGAGCACGTCACAAAAGCTAAAGAGTTTGTTTGTTTGAACACGTTAATCTCTGAAAATACCTATAGCCTCTTGAGGAAGGCTATTTAACATCACACTGTGACCCTTAGGAGGAGAGCAAAAAAAAAGGGTCAGTGGGTCGTCTTAAATTCAGAAAGATCGCTAAGCAAAAACGAAGCAACACGGCAGGCAGATGATGCAATGCGATGTGGTAAGTCGTGGGTATAAGAAATTTCACGCGGACGAAGTCTCGGGCAGAAGCTAGTTATAATGATTATTAATAAATAATTATAATAATTCATTTATTTTCAGACAAAGTCCATTCCAGTACAAAACATAAAATTGATAAAATAATCACACATACACAATAACATAACTGATTTTTTTTGTCTGTAAGTATGTTTGTACAAACACTTTTATACGTCAATCATATTTTAAAAACTAGATGAGGTCGGCCTTTCCTATCTGAATACTCTGAGAAGAAAGGCCGCATAGTCTTGGTCAGATCATGTAAAGACCATGTAGATTGGTGTCTGAAAAGGTCTTTTGAGGAAAGAACCACACAGATTTGAGAGGACATGTCGAGTCAGTGCACGTATTTGTCAGTTATCGAGAAACTCAACTCAGAACATAATATGGACAGTTTTAAGTGTACCGGGATAAAAAAGTATCTTGTCATATCCATTTATTATGATACAGCTTGGATACAGCATATCTAGTTTACATTCATTTACCATGGACTTACGTCTTTCTAATATTGGCTACAAACCACCCCACTTGCCCCCAAACTGTGTTATTTCGTACTAAAAACGAATATTATGTAAACCATTACAAAAATAAACAGTTGTAATAAAAACTCTTATCTACTCGCGTCAGAGAAGTAGAGGAGTGCAAATAAAATAATAATTGAATACAGTATCAACACCGCAGAATAGTCATGTCCGCAAGGAAAGAATAAACGTCTTAGATAACACGAAATAATCTCAACAAGAATAATGTTGTTCCCAGTTTATTTCGCACTAACTTCACAGTTTATTTGGGAACAAAATGTTGCGGACTGCAAATGGAAATTAGTCGCAGCTTTCGATTTTGAAAGATTTTTTTTTATTTCATGTCAAAGCTTAGAGGGTTTCGGCATTAGCGTTTCCATGAAACGCGAAAAAGTAACACAAATAGCATAAACAAGTAGGCACCTAGAGACTTTGTAAATTCTCGTTTCCCGGTATTCAAGGCAAAGCAAAGGTTCCAATTTTTTTTCATGATTATATCCCAACCAGTTTTATCTCACCATCTGATTACACACGGTCTTACGCCACTAAATTATATTATAACAAACATAATTTTTCACATTATGCCCTATTACCCGTAATAACGGACATTAACGTGCCTAAGTAATTACGCTCCCCCTTTTTATGAGAGTAGATAGCTGCGAAAATATAATCATGAACAAAAATAATTCGCGCCACAAAACTTTAATGGACTCAATTAGCGCTCGTTCCGAAGTCCGCAAGTCACGAAATTATTTTTAAATTTAAATGTATGGAACTGGTAGAGTCCATAGTTTGCTATCCGCGGAGATAGCACACCGGCTGGAATAACACAACGCAAGGTAATCCACTCGAGAATAACAATGTTTTCACTTTATTTTCACTTGTTTTTGCCCATTCCCACGAATGCTCCGGGGGGACAAATGGATACGACTGGGACCTGTGCCTTATTTACCGGCTGGTTTTCATAAAAGTCTTTGCGTGCCAACATTTTTATTCCGACATTATACAAAACTTTGTGAATAATTTTATGATATGAATAATAATTTCCGCATACGTTTAATTAAGTTAATCTCATCTGGATTGCTGAATCGTGAGTTATTAAGGCGATAACACGTTTTAGTTGTTCTATTATGATTACAGTTTGGTTTAATTTGATAACGGAAAACACTGAGGCATAATGATGTCACAGAGGATTTCATAATACCCACAGTTAAAATATAAATGTTGTATGCGTCTATTATAATTTATTCTGACAGGTTCCGCTTCCGTTGTCAAACATGAGAGTGACGTAATGAAACACTCGGTGTGTCGTCTAGCATCCGTCTGCGCCATCGACGAGACTTCATTGGTACTCCTGACTCACACTCACGCCTAACGAACTTTTCACCTCAAAGGAATTTTGTATCACTGACGTCACGCCACATATCCAGGCCGCGCGAGGTATTCTGTCGGGAAAGGCAGGGTTCTAGTAAAATTACTTTCACGAAGACCACACCGCACTGGGCCTTCCGCAGGCACGATAATATCTGTGATATATCGCGCCAAGTGTGCATTGTGATCTTGACACCCACTTCGCTATAAAGTGGGCAATTTATTATAAAATATTATCGTGGGCAACATTATTTATTCATTTATTATCAACATGCGCTTTAGGCCACTATGTAGGTATGCAAGTGCGTTACTCATTATTATTCTCTTGGTAATTTACACGTAAATAAATCAATTTTCGTGATGATGCATGATTATTGTTGAGCGTATCTATTATAACAAGCCTAATCTGCGAAACAAGCTAACAGAATGTGAATACACACGCGGACTAGATTGACAGAATTAATTTAATCAAACAATATAATTTAACTTTTACAACTAGTTAAGTTATAAATAAACATTATTTATAGTAACGTAAGGTTTAGTAGGTAAGGTATAGTAACGTAGTAACGGAAGGTAGGCTTAAATAAAATAAGAAGCTGTCAAAGAGATATAGAAAAGAGTTACATGAACGTCAAATTGAAAGATAGAGTTGAAAGTTCACGGATAAGGAAAAGAACAAACGCTCGAAATGCGGTCAAACAGGTCCTGACACTGAAATGGAAATGCTCTGGGGGCCTAAAAAGGCCACGTTGGCAGAATCATAAAAGGGTAACATTATGAATCGTAATGGACAGTTAACTGTTAAGTTAATCGAATCAAATCCCATTGATGAAGAATTTTTCAGTTATTTTTTTTTGTCTGCGCTAAAATACTAATCAATCCAATCCAAATCCAATGCCTATCTCTTTGATTATACCTATGTAGTGCAGCTAAAAAAAGAAAAACACGGATTGTCTTCGCCATATTTTGATTATTATTATTATTCTTCGCCATTCAGAGAGCTGTGGGTGAAAGATGGTCACAAATAGAAATATAATGAAGGGAAGACAATTTAAAAGATGGAGTAGACGATATCGTACAAATAGCCGGAAACTTATGGCCCAGACGGGCAAAGGATAGAGCCACCTGGAACGGTTTAAAGGAGGCTTTCACTGCAAAAGGCGGCACTTACACCTAACAATACATACTAACCTTATTGAAGTACAAAACTAACATTACTAACAAATAAATAAATAAGTACACAACACAAAACAGTATTTATAAGAACTACATGTCAACGTCTGCCACATCTGAGTAGCCTTTTCCCAACTATGGTGAGGTCAGCTTCCCATCTAACCCGATGCAGAATACCAGTATTTTACATGGAGCGACTGCCTATATGACCTCCACAACTTACTTACTGGGTAATACGATACCCCTTGGTAAGACTGATTGTCAGACTTTCGGGCTTCTGACTACCCGTAACGACTGTCGAAGATCCACGAATGACAGCCAGGACAAAAGGCTTAAAGGTCTCGGTATTAAAAATGGTCACCCATCCACAGACTAACCGCGGCAAGCATGGCTTAACCTGATCGATCGACCTGTGCGGCTGTTATTATTTAGCCACGGACCCCTCATATAAGAACTACAGGGAAGGGATAAATTTATAGCTAATAAATAAATTCGGTATTTTGAAAATTCGTGGTAGGTACCTACCACGAGATAAATTACGCAATTACCCCGTAGATATATGAACGTAAACGATGCAAAAGGAGTATATAAGGATGTTAGCAGATGGCGTTCTGTAGTTTCTGTCTTACCCTCATGGAAAAAGGCTTGAGTTTATGTAGTAGTAATTAGAACATTGAAGTTCTTTATTGTTGGGAATTGGGGTTTACTAAAAGTAGTAAGTACCCGATGCATTCCATTGTTTAAGCACCTCCTAACACAGTTTAATGCATTATTTAATCTGTTAACCATGTCATTACATTTACAATTAAATGAGTTCACGATTAATTTTATTTAATAATTATTGAGCTTCAAACCAACCTTTCGAATCAACAGGAATTCCGAATAAATTCATTGAAATCCGAATAAATTATGTATTAATAAAAACTGAATTGTTAAGTAATAACCATTAAAATTGTTTGGTTCTCCTCAATTATAAGTTTGATGAAATATAACTGACGTTTCACCCTTGTTTGTACATTCGGTCACCCGAAGGTCACTCCTAATCGAATTAGTTAAATTATACAAAATTCGTTTATTTCTATTGCTGGTTTTCGAGCATCAGGCCCTCTTATTTCGAATAATCCTACATGACAGCGATCCTGACATGGTAGCCTGATAGACGGGGTCGGTCCCAAGCGGACTACCCAACGGTGAAATACCGTGTTTTACCTCTCATTAAAGGAAAACAGCGTACTATTATTACTCCTTTCCTAGTCCAGATTATTCAATAAACTTATAATTAAATACGAAAGAGCTCAAATCGATATCAATTCATCTAACAACACAGAAATTGGCTGTTTAGGGAATTGCCTCAGCCTACCAATAGCACACAATAAGCAATAACAAATACAATAAATAACAATTCGCTGCCATTATTATTCTGAAGAGACAGTACTAGGGGATTATGACAGCAAACGTGCGTCCATTATGGCTTATTTGTCGATTCGCACGAATTTACTCGCTCGAAACGGGCGACTCGTCATCATCATCATCATCATTTCAGCCGAAAGACGTCCGCTGCTGGACATAGGCCTTCCCCAAGCACCTCCACTTCCTGCGGCCTGCGGGATTCCTGTGGCCTTCACAAGGTCATCGGTCCACCTCCATTGCATAAAATTCAAAACGTGCCAATTCGTGCGAGTCGCCTATAAAAACAATATTTTTATTTAAACTTTACGATTCGCCCGTTTCGGGCGAGGACATTCGTGCGAATCGACTAATAAGCCTCCATTATCGGAGAGAGACAGCGGTTGGTAATTATAACAATTATGAGCGCACAGGCAAATCCATGGCGCGTATGTGGCTCACGTCTGGACAAAGTACCGGTGGGCCTCCCACCAGTCAGTTAATAATTCAATCAGTCAGCGCGCCCCAGCGGAGGGCCCGCTGTGCTTAAACGCACAAATATGTAAATCTACGTAGTCCTCCCGCGATACTCGCTTATAAACTTTAAAATTAAATTGCGGCTAGCTTACGACACTGATAGGTGCTGGATATCATTTTGTGTGCAGTTAACTTGAAGGCAGTATAACGTGTTCATTATAGGGGCTGTAGGGGTACTGAACGAAGGCTTCTTTTTAAGAAACCTATTCCAGCCGGTCTATTCTGTAACTTTTGGTGAAATGAGCTGGAACTGAGCTCTCATTACACCTGATGCTAGGGATTGACAAGTTTGACAGCTTATTTAAAGCTCACTTCACCTAAGATTTCACGGGGATATTTCAATAGAATAGCACTGCTGCAAATATCGGTTCAGTTGAATACTACCCCACGCCTGGCAAAGGTATTGTTTTTACTCACACCAACGACGAAACAGAATACACACACCCCAACACATACTCACACCCTAACACATACTCACACCCTAACACATACTCACGCTTACACTCTACACTTTATTTTGTAAAATTGATTTATATAATTGATTAGATTTTTGTTGATTCATATCTTGTTAGTTTCGGTATTACTACGTATTATCGTTATTTAATTGATCTCACGCTGATGGAAAAAAAGACACAAGATAGATTGAAAATGTCGCAACACTGACTCCCAAGATACAGGCAAATGCCTAGTTTGGGGGTCACAGTCTACTCTATTCCTGTACAAATTGTGACTAATAAAATAATTTGAATTTGATTTGATTTACATCGACACATGCGAACTACGTATCACACTGACGTCACGCGAATCGTGCAACGTCCTGCATCGCGCAAGCAGAGTTTACCGCGCAACTAGCATAGACACCGTGCTCTTTAGTTATCCGTAAACTTTGTCGAACGCTTCTATAGCTTTTACAAATTTAATCTAACAAAGGAAGTAGTACTTAAAAAGGCTTCGTTACAAAGATATTTGTAATTTCATTTAATGAAATTTAATTAAGCTATGCAGTAAGAACGGGTCTTAACTTATTTTTGAGAGGTTTCAGCCCGTCAAATCTTATGAATGAAAATACGCCGTTGCCAATTCGGATAAAGAGGCATGCATATCGGGTGAAATTAATAAAAAATAAGAATTCATTAATGTGTCCGTATTGAGAAATGCTTATATCCATGATCTGTACGTCTGGTCGAAGTTTGTGTATATCGTCCGAAACACGGTGTACACAACTACCCGACACCAGTCATCTGGCAATTGCCCACCAGACACGGCACACGTGTGTCTGGTCGGAGGATCCTACCTTTTCTATTGATCATAAGTGAACTTAAAACCCTGTTCCGCAGTATACTTGATCACTACTGTGATACAGCTGACCACCCCTTGATAACCTACCGCCTTTCTTTTACATCTCTCAAAGAAAGTAAGAATGGTGCTTTTTTTGTCTGGTAACAAGCGCGCATAACACATCGAAACGACGTAATTACCTTACTAATGTGCCACTCCGAAAGTGCGAAAATTAGTTTTCGCATAGTACAGAATACAATAAAGATAACCCATCAAGAAAGCGCCATTCATTTGTGTAGTGAATTAACCATTGTATGGCCGTACCTTTGTTGTATTATTATTAGTATATTAAGATAACGGTAGGCAATTATGTTAGTACAATAGATTTATTGATTCCGTGTATTCTTAAGGCGAAATCGTAGTTTGTCTTACGGGAGGTGGGAATTAATCTGGTTGTGGTAGCTGGGGCTTATTCCAGCTTTGCATTATTTGCTTTATTTTACCAGTACGGCAGTATTGTTCGTGTATTAAGTGAGTATTTACTTACTAAGGACTGGAAGAGAATATCAAACGAGAGAGAAAAATGAAAAGACGGAAGAGAGACTTTTGCCCAGCAATTTGTTTACTAAGCAAAATGCCAGAAGATGAAGAGAATATAATGTTATAACTAGCACTGTACTTTTCAAAAATAAAGCTACCACTAATTATTAAAACGTTTTCTGGGAACTGGCTAACATCAAAAGTTACATAGGTATGTATATTTAATTGTACTAGTTTATTGTAACTCATTGTAAGGGACAGGGACTGTTATTCCTTAACACAGGTTATTCTATAACCTAGCTAGGAAAGCAGAACTTCACCCACCAGATTGTGTTGACATGGTACAAACTTATTAATTAATAAATAATACATATGTATACCTAACTTTATTTATCCTTCATGTACTACAATCTCCCTTTTTATGAAATAAATATTATTATTATTATTTGTGCGGCCTATCTTGGAAAAAAATAACTTTTAATTAGTCAACACCCAAAAAACAGCTTTCTACATTTAAATCCTAATAAAAATTATCAGTCGGTATACAAATAAAACAGGTAGCAAAATGTTCAAAATTACAAGTAATAAACCCATTATTAGATATGGCAAGATATCAAAAAGCCATAATAACGTAACGTCTAAAGTTGTTGTAAAATTTTATGTTACGACCCTGTTTCAGGCAAACGAAACTTTTGTTACCGATACCAAAGTTTATGTGTCTCTACAGGTACATGGGTACTTGTATGTATGTATTTACATGTTGGGGTAATAAGGAAAAACACGGAACAGCTTGGGAAATTATTAGCGAAGTTCGGATTTACGTAAATAGGTTAGTAAGTATGTTGTTTTATACCGGTCTGAACCTTGGGGTGAATTGTTACGTTAAGGCTTGTGATTGATGATTCTGTAACTTATACTACTTGGTATAAACCTTGTATTTCGCTAGGTAACAGAATAGGAACAACTTCATGATACTTTAGGGGTACTACACACATAGTTCGGCACAGCTTTGAGCTGAATGGTGCTGATTTATGCGTCATGTTCGTCAGCGGGCGCCGTCAATTGGGACTGGTCATCACTTAGCTGCGTCGGCTTATTTTTAATTATTTTATTTTTGAATAGTTATTTGTTAAGTTCTATTTGTTGTACTCTGGACGCTCTTCACGCGTACGTCTTTCTTAATTTTTTACATCGTTCTCACATTATATAATTTTACAATCAAAAGTAATGATGTAACTAATATTTTTGTAAAATATATTTTAAAAAGAGTGTCCATGGAGTTTCTTGCCCATTCTTCTCCATAGGTACCTACGCTTTGGAATGGGCAACTAGCTTCATATTTTCTGACTGACCGACTTCTTGACAATTCAAAAATGCCTGTAAATGGTTTAATTGAAATAAATGCTTTGAGTTTGAGCTTGAATTCAGCCGGGCGGCTACATTTGAAATACAATATATTTTGCCAACCTACTGTGCCGAATCATGTCGACCCGAACAAGTGTGTAGCACGCCGTGTAGCCTCGTACTTACCGGAAACTTACATGTATACCTAACAGGCAGTATAATAGTGTTACAGTTTGCATAACGCTTGACATGTTATCAGTAAGAGTTAGCTTAGCTTATCATGAAAAACTTAACTAATTAATGTTAATATACTGAATACAATTATTAATAAGTGTATCATATTACTTTTAAGATACTACTCACATATTGGGGTCGGCACATTCGGTTCGGCAGTTGTCGTTGAACAACAAAGCCAGCCCGAAGCAATTATTACACATTATTCGGCTTTCATTCGGCTCGTGTATGTCTGCAAACCTCAATCGGCATCTGCCGTCGCATAATCACGTTCGAGTCGGGTCGGCACAATTTGAGCTAATCCGAACGGCTTTTTCCCTAACATACTCGTAAATGTACATAATGTGCATGTGCTAAACTTAGTTTTATGCCTAGTTTATAGTTAATCGCTTACAAAACTTGTACAATAATCCTCTATTGCCTTCTATGGCGGCTTGTAAATGGCTTGTTGTAAATTACCTCATTTTTACACAATAAAATAAATAAATATTCAATCTTGCCCCCCGGCTGTACAGAATCATTCCGAACCGAACATGTGCGTGGCACCCCTAAAACAATTCTTATTTTAAAATCTTATTATAATCACTCTACAGTAGACAAAGTGCTCTCCGTTTCGTATTTTTTTTTCGAGGTCAAGAGCGGGCCTATTCGCAAATTAAAAAAAAAATTGCCCGAAATATTTTGACATCATTAAAAGTAAATTCACGAAACGAAAAACTTAATCAAATATGGTGACGACGGCATTGAGGTGGGACACTTGTTAATTAAATTCTAAATTAGAAGATGAAAGCCTTTACAAGCTTTTTGTTTTGACACTTCATAATTATTTGATCATTCTAGGCCGAGCTCAATAAATATTTTGCCAGGAAATTTACCTTATTTATTAAGCTTCATTAGGTACCGTAGTTATTAATAAGAGGTATTTTGTAATACAGGGCGTAAAAAGACCCATCACTAAGCCGTCATCTACGTATTCTGTACCTACATCAAAATAAGTATTAACTTTATTAAAGAGGATAAAATATAATAACCTAACCTAACTAAAACTATAAACAAACTAAAATATGGCTTCGAAAAATTCCTCGGCATCGCTGTCGACTGGAAATGTATCCAAGGGCTGGCGGGGAAGTGTCAACCAGCCGTTTGGAGATTTTGTTGAACAAAGTTACTTTGTGCAAAAATATTTGCTTGGAAACAACTTTTATTTTTAATGTAACGCACAGAAAACATTGTGCTTAGCGGTGCATGCAACGGTACGGGGATCGTGGGAGTAATTAAAATTAAATAATAACATTTAAACGTTGTTTTCGTAAAAAAAAAACCTAAAAATAGGTGGAACTTTGTCCTTTAACATTCAGTAACTTCCGTAAAAAGAAGGGTACAGTACAAAAAAAAATCATAGTAACGGAAAGATCAAGTGACTCTCGGCTTCGTTAAGGGTATTGTTACACCCATTGTACATAAATTGTGTAGTTATGTCTGTGTGTTGTATTGTGTGTTGTGGACACAAGCCACGCATCCAGACACATCTTGTGTTATTCTATACAGGTAAGTATAATGTATCTTTGTATTGTATCCCCATTACTAATAAACGTATTATATCAGATGAACAGTTACCGATTTCTATATTTCAGTCGTCAGTAATTTGACTTTCGAAAGAAGAAGACAAAGCGTTGTATAACTATACAGACGCTATACAACGTTTATTAGTAAGGGGGTATAGGTTTTAGAGTAGGCATCTTACTCGACCTCGTAAGGTAGGGATCCATTTCCAGTCTAACCAGCAGCGGTCCAAGCACCATCGATATTATCGGTATATAAATTTTCTCGCTGTCATTTTCAAAGTTTGCAAGAGTATCATGTCGGAACTGTCGGAAGTATTGTCAAAATTATAATCCAAGATGGCCGCTCATGCTTTGCATCAAGATGTCGACCAGCTTTCAAGTGACGATGATTTTTCGTTAAAATTCGACTATTAGATACAATAAAAACTAATAAGAGCTATCGAAATTACTAGTAGGAACTCCGACCATCATAAAAAAGTGAAGTTTAAATTGATATTATGTTGAACGCCAACGTGACGCTGGCCGAAGAGTCGACACCGGCTCATGACGCTAGTAGAAGAGCCGACACCGGCTCAAGAGCCAAAAAAAGGTGTCGACCGTTATCAAAAGATCCGTGCTGGCACCGCTGATTATTATGTCCTCGCTGATTACATGGATCATCACCACATGACTAACCGTTTCAATCATCATCTGCCTTGCCTTTCCCAACTATGTTGGGGTCGGCTTCCAGTCTAACCGGATGCAGTTAAATACCAGTATTACCAGTATTTTACATGGAGCGACTGCCTATCTGACCTCCACAACTCAGTTACTAGGTAATACGATACCCCTTGGTAAGACTGGTTGTCAGACTTTCGGGCTATACAAATAAATAAAATGGAAGTGTCTGTTTGTAATTTCAAAACAACAGCTTTTACTAAATGCTTATGAAAGTATATAGATACGGTCCATTTAACAAAAAACATTTTTTTTATGTTTATCTGCCTGTCTCCGAAACGGCTGGACCAATTTTAATGAAATTTGGTATGGGGATACTTTGAATCCTGGAGAAGGTCATACTTTTTATCGACATACCACACGGGCGAAGCCGCAGGCGGAAGCTAGTCATCATTACATTTACAGTATCCGCTCATTTCAGTGTACAGTGTGACCAGTCTCATTCTAGCTCGATGAAAGTGTTATGCAACATGTCCCAGAATTAACGCATACCACCAAAGACACCAATTAAAATATTATATTATATTCATAATACATACTCGTATATTGAATTTTTACTTTTTACTATTATGTATAAAACATTGTTTATTTAATAAATTAGTTAATACTGCACCATTAATAGGATCTTCGTCCAATTCAATCTATCAACTCAACCTATTGAAGTCCACTGCTGGACATAGGACAGGGTTTTGTGGCGCAGCCTGGGAGAGCAGGTTGCGCCGCAAAACCCTGTTCTCCGCCTTTCGCATCCAGGTCCGGCTTTCGCATTCAATTAACGCAGTTTTAATCATTTTTGGAATAAAAAATTACCTATATTAAAAATGACAGAAGTCGATTCAGTAATCGATTCTGAACAAATTACTTTCTCAATGTGCATTAATTCAGTTACAAATTGTTTATTTACTGTGAGTGTAATTTACAATACTTAACACATCTTTCAAGGTATTAGTCGACAGATGACAACTGTTTGTACTTACCTCTCGTGTCTTCATTGGTACCGGATCCCGGCTCTAAAGACGAGCTGAACAATGCGTAAATGTAGACACAATTATATCTATTTCGTAACACTATTCATGTATGTAGATCTCTATCGACCGATAAAACTTTATACAGAGAACGAGTAGCTTCTCCTGCGACTTCATCTGCGTGAAATTTCTTGCTCACCCGAGCCACCACATCGCATCGCATCGCCCGCCGCGAGTAATAGCGCCTGCCCGCGCTATTACTTCTTTTTCGCTTAGTGTTTTTTCTATCTTTATCTATGTTTTCTCCTAAGGGTTCTAGCGTGATGTTAAATAGAAGGGCCAAAAAATTCAAAATTTTTTTGACGTGACAACGTCTAATAAATCGATGAAGCTGGCTGCACACACGAAAAAACATGACTCATGTAGCGTTACCTCGCGGCCTTGCTCTGTAGCGTTGTAGCGTTCTATGGCGGCGTGAAGTGCAAGCGAGAGCGCGGAACGAGCGATGAGAGACAGATGATGTCGAACGCTGCCGAATCGGCCTCCGCGTTCGGCAATTTCATTAATGTTTTGTTTTTCCAAATCCGACTGGTAGTTGCAGAGATTAGAGCGTTCAAACAAACAAACTCCTCAGTTTTATTATTAGTAGATAATATAAATAGATTTTTCATTTTAAAAAATAAAGGGTTTCAAATTAATACAGAAAAGGTATTACAAAAATAGTTAAGCCCATTCATTAAATCATTAAATTTTCAAAAATAGTCCTTTGTAAATGTTAGAACCAAAACGGCGTTAAATTTTAAAACTCCATCAAAGAAAATATCAAAGGCTTGGCGATGTCACATCCAGGGGCAGCCTTCGGGGTCTAAAATCCAAATTAAAATCCACTATTCAAAGAAAATTCTTGAATTTATATGATCTCCAACTTAAATCTTTGAAGTAATCGTTTGAAACATTTGATGTGGGAACGTTTAAAAAGTGCATAATCAGCGCTTGCCAGGAGGCAGTTTGCCAGAATCCTGTAGTTATAAATCTTGGAGGCTTTCATTGAATAGAGACTCGTGCGAATTATTAACGCCCCATTAGTCTTCGCCCAACGTCTTTATTTGTACAGAGAAATCTTATTGAAATGCCTATCTGTTACTCGGGAAATTATAAAGGGCTTATCGGTGCCGTGAGCCGAGTTCGGCTTTTTCGCTTCAGTGTCCTATAAATCAATTTCGTTGTCACAGTCCTTTGTTGTATTTCGAGCTAGGAAAATACATTCAGGATAATAAGGTATCTTATTGTATACGAAGACATTATTCTTTAGTGCAATATTTTTCGGAAAAATTTAAACTGAATTAAGTACAAAAGTGGGCTAAATGGGTCTTCATCATAATCATGTTATAATGTTCCCACTGCTGGGACACAGACCTATGTGTGGGAGTGGACCATAATCCACCACGCGTGCGGAGTGGTGGATGTCACATGTCTTCGTATTTTTGGTGCTAGGATATGCTGATTTCGTCACGATGTTTTCCTTCACAGTTTTGAGAGTAGTGATGATGAAATAATTTACACTAAGTAAAGTGTCTGCTTGGAACCCACGATCTACAACCCATAAGTGGCGGCCATTGCCACTGGACCACCACTGCAACCTTCTCTCTTCTTCTTCTCAGGGTCTTTATACACATTCATAATTTTCTGAACTTTTTGTGTTACACCCTACATCTTAGTTAGACACACATCCTTTTTTTTTCAGGATGGGAAAACATCAAATGACCCCTCCCGCTCTGGGTGGAGCGGAAGGGAGTGTCAGACTCTTGACTAAAACCCACCCGTGTTCCTTCCTTAGCCCTTTATGTTCCGGGTCAGCGGTAACCCTTTCGGATAATCCCGCTGACCATACACACATCCTTCCGTCTAGTTCCAATTTATTTAGGAACGGCGTCTATACAAATAAAAGGAGAAACTGACTAACTGAATGATTATCAACGCACA
The DNA here is from genome assembly GCA_927399505.1 of Luperina testacea. Taxonomy (NCBI): domain Eukaryota; kingdom Metazoa; phylum Arthropoda; class Insecta; order Lepidoptera; family Noctuidae; genus Luperina; species Luperina testacea. The sequence goes on from OV656756.1 coordinate 14,362,700, forward strand.
GCCGAATCTGCTGGGACTAGGAATGTGAAACTTTGCACACGGTTTCCTTATATATATTCTTATATATATTTCTTCCATAAATCTCTAAAAGCCCTCATCTTAGTATTCACCCCCTTTCTAACCAGAGTCCATGCTTAGGTTTTCGGTCCTCTTTTCTTTTAGCGAAAAACACTCGTACTTAAAACCGTTTCTCATCTCCTCATTCCAATTAAATAACGTAGGTAATAACTGCTTGTTATTGAAACGAAAACCCTTTCTTTAATATCGTCGTTGCGCGTGCAAAAGTCGCTATCTGTGTTTTTAGTTATTTTCGGTTCTTTATGCAGTTTTAATCGTTATTTCAATACACACATACTGTAAAAACAACTATGTGATAAGTGCAATATTTAAAGAGTTAAGGAATGTAGCTATATGATATTCATACATCGAAAGTTCCGCATAAACACGCTAAGTGTTATAATTCATATAGCTCAAATAAGTTCCCTATAAACACATAGCCACTTTTGCACGCGCAACGACATTATTTACCTTATTAACCAACATAATCAAAAACATTTCGGTGATCGCAAAACCGATATCCTAAATGAACATTTAAAAGTTTGAGACATTAATTTATTTTGGCACAAACGCCTAAATACGGCGGTATTTATTTTTATTAGGATCAGCGTAGACAGAGCAGCAAGACGCTCGAGCAGTTTTTGATAATGAACTCAAACATAACTAAAATAGAGTTGATAAAAGCGTGCAAGATATATTAGCAGCACTCACATAGCATTGTAATAAACTACTATTGTTAAACCAAAAATAAATATAGAAGGTACAGTTATAGTGAATATTTTTTTTCTCACAATTAGCAACACTTCTGTTAAATTTCCAGTTGATTTTGACTTTGTTGCTTTGATTTTAATTTTTAATCACATTTCGCGTGCTTCGTTTGACAGGACATGACACTGGTGATTCGCTTCGCATTAAAGCTAAGTTCTAGTGGCCTCACTTATCGTGTTCTAATAAGGCTTCCAGGCGTTATTATACTAAGGGCTGATTTTTCAATAATTTATATTGGTGGAATAAAATTGACGTCCAACAGAAAACTGTTAAAAAAGAATAAAAAAATAATAAATAATAATATAATAATAATAATAAATAATAATAAAATAATAATAATAATATAATAATATAATTTAAAATTTTTGACAGTTCTTCCATACAAAAATGTATGGAAGAACTGTCAAAAATTTTAAATTATTCTTCTGATAAAATTATTTTCGGTGAGTTTTGCTCGAGTATGCTCGCGCAGTCTGCGCTAGCCCTAAAGTGGGTTATAGAGTATCGAGGCCATTGCGCGCCATAACTTATTCCTTATATTATTTATCACCTTAATTTCTAGTAGTCGTTGTAAATAATTTTCAAAGTAGGACCAGCTGGATACTTTTGGATTATAGGGTTGATTATAAGGAAACAGCCGGTCGATTCTGCAAAAATCTCACCGTGAAAACTTAGGTGAAGTGAGTTTGTTTTTGCTAGGTATTGACACTATTGACAGTTCACTCCACGCTCACTTCACCTAAGTTTTCACGGTGAGATTTTTACAGAATAGCACCGCTGTTTCGTTGTTTTAAGGAAGTTAATCACAAACCTCTTCAGGAAGACTGTCCAGGTAAAATCTACTGGAAATGAATATGGGCAGCTCTTCTGAAAATTATGGCTTGTTTAAATTGTGGCTTGTTTGTGTTGTTGTTATTGTGATTGTTGCTTCTATTAAGGAATATCAAATTTTAATTAAACGCATTTACTTGTCTCTTGTCTCTTCGCCTTTATTTTCATTATAATACATACATACATCATACATAATTATAACGGAGAAGGTACGTGTGTCTCGTTATTATCAGGCATATTTTAGTTACTGCGAGCGTACTATGTGTAGTGTTGGTTATTGCGCAATAGAAAAACCGTTTGCTGTTCAAATCAGATTATAATTTTACGAACAAATTAATCACACTAGCGAATCACACACTTTAGGTAAACGACACAACCAGATACGGTACGCGAGACAGTTTCAATAAATACTTTTTCTTTCTTTCTTTCTGAGCACATGTTGTCTATACGATGTCCAATCTCCAAGAGCACGAAAGCCCACCGCTTCGCTGCTCGCTCTCCTCGAATCCCCCACGCACTCAGGCTAGATTCGGTCAAGGGCCGCCGGGCGGCGCTGGCGCTCCGGATAGTCAAACGAATGACTCCGACACATACATAAACTCACGCCTTGCTTCCATAGGGTTAGGCAGAACTACAGATCGCCACCTGCTACGTACCTTACATATTCCTTTTGCTTCGTTTACGTTTATACATTAGTAGGTAGCTTGAAGTGTGCTGTCAATCCCTAGCATCAGATGGAATGACCACTCACTTTAAGGCGGGTACTGACCGGCGTTACGGGGTATAATGTAACGTATTACACAGCGGGCGTTCATGCAGTCAGTACGGGGAAACAAGGCGCTCGCAACAGCGGTTCGTTGCTCGCAGTCGGTTTATTTGGCGAATCTTTTTTTGTTTCTTTTTTCCTTCTTAATTTGGTTTATACCTTCAATAATTGAGTAAAATCCCAACACAACTTCGTCGTCCGACATTTTGACAACATAGTGGCAACGAATGTAGAGCACGGGCGAGCAGAGTTTGAAACGAGCATGTTACACGGATTTTAGAACACGGCGTAACGTAGCATGCTCGCTGCGAATGGTACATTACAGCCCATAACACCGGTCAGAGTGCTTACTCTTCAATTTAATTTCGATAGATAGACATTGGAATTGTGACGTTTCGTACTCTTGAGTTCGATGCTAGCGCCAAATGATTTTTAGATTGGGTGTCCATTTTGGAGAACTAAGTGGAATTGGGTTCGGGCTTGGCGTGGGGTAATTGTTGTCATTATTGTTTTCAAGAGTACTGAATCACGTGACTGTAAAATTAACATTGGAATCATATTGGCATCTCATTGGAATTAAAATTAATTTGGAGAGTAAGCCCCCCTGTACCCACCTTTAAACTCACTTCACCTAATATGTTTTCGCGGTGAAATTTTAACAGAATCGATCACCTGGTCATACACGCACGCCGGTTGCGAGTAATATGCACCTGACCTGTCTGAAGAACATCAACAATAAGATCATTATCATTTTACCCGAAAGACGTCCACTGCTGGACATAGGCCTCCCCCAAGCAACGCCACTACGACTGGTTCCGTACTTCTCGCACATTTATTTTAGTTTGAAGTATCTTGTTTCAACTTATAAAAAAGAGCAAATTCTATTTTTCTCTTTTATATTTAAGTTCATCGGAGTGCTAGCCGACGGCTAAGATTTTGTGATATTTTTATTTTATGTGACAATTTAAACAAATTGAATTATAATGTCCAGACAGTTTAAATGTTTGTTATATTTATTTTAACGATTATATTGAATGTTAATGTATTTTATTTTAATGATGTAATGAATTTTATGTATTGTGATTTGTATATTGTGACTTGGTGCTTTAGTAAATAAATAACTGTATATACAGAATCATGTCATAAACAACACGAGCTCAACAAACCGCGACCTCTACTAATACTTAATACGTCAAATTATAGTCGGTCCGTTCTCTGTAGGCACGAGATACAGTACATAAATCCGACCAAATGTTTACCCCAGGGACTCGTTCAGTAACAGGTTGTAAGGATATAAAATATTTAATAGCAGACACTACATGTACAACAAAACGAACCGAATCACGGGAAGAAATGTACTTTGAAAAGATATATAACGTCATAACAGCCCGGAAGGGTTAGGCAAAGGTGTACCACATTTATGATTAAGCATACACGCCAGTTATGATTAAGTCCCATGCATTGGTGCGTGGCCAGACTGGCAGCGCGGGGCGGGGAGCGGCGCGGGTTCGGGAACGCGCGCGATCTGCCTGTCCGCAGTGGAGCGCGGCTTCGTTCTGAGTGTTGTCGTGTCCAGTATTTGTCAAAATATAATATGGATGAAGAAGACTTATTTTAACTAGAAAAAAGCTCGAAATAGGAGAACCCCGGTCTCCGCACTCACTGCGGCCACTTGTATGAACGAGCTATGGCGTGAGTGTGTTGCCTGCGCGCTCCCCGCAACAAGCAGCCCGCGCCGCTCACCGCGCCCGCGTGCCCACTATGGACACTCAAATGAAGTTCTTATTGTGGAGTACACCGCGCCGCACCCGCACTGTCAGTCTGACCAAGCACTTAGGGAGCGAGCCTATTACCATCAACCGGGCAAAAATGCAGACTCCGGGCAGATAGAAAATCTTAATAACACTTTGCCTGGGAATCGAACCCAGGACTTCATATTCAGCAGTGCAGCATTAAAAAGAAACATCCTAGTGTTTTTGTGAAATAAATGAAACTAAATACAACTACAGTTACTTCTAACAAACCCACAAAAGGAATCATTACGAAGAAAATTGAAACATACAATCTATTAAAAGGACGGTCGTTGACCAATGAGGACTACAGACGCACAGCTCCGTGTAATTTTGTTTTATAATAATTGAAAAACAACATTTCGTCTCTTATCAAATGAACGAAAACATTATCGTAACGCGCCCAATGTAATTTGGAATAATGTTTTGTGTAATGGGTCTGTTCAGCAAAGTAGAGAGAGCGCAGTGGGCTTTTTGCCGAATTTCCCACGCCCCGGTCGCTATTAGCCACCGTACGCCCGGACGTAAAAATATCGTGGCGGGATTTTATCACGCGCTGGATTTTCGCCTCTCGGTGTTAAACCGATCGCTGAGAATCCAACACAGCGCATCTTAGCGCGTCAAAAAACACACTGTTGGATCTTCAACCCACGGCGCTAAGCAGTGCGGGAAAACTCGCCGCGAGAAATACGCGCCCGTGCGAACCTGGGCTTACAAGCAAAGCAATCCACAAAAAGATAAATTGTGAGTAAATTTATTACAGCAGAGTGCTCTCAGCAGGACAGATTTTGTTAAAGAACACTCAGGTACTTGTTTTTTATCGTGTTTTGTTAATTCGTTAAAAAAAAAAATATTTTTGACACGATTCTTATCTTAGCCACGAAAGATCCGGGGAAGCGTATTTTTAAATGTTTCTTTTGTCATCGTATACTCTGATTGTTATTTATTAATTTGGGATTATTAAATATAACTGCCTACTCGTTATTCTTTCTCGAAACAGTAAACAGGTGCAGTATACAATGTTATTAATTACTTCACTGGAAAATTGTAGGTAGGGGAAGCCGGGGCATTGCGGCCCCCGGGATAAGAAGGACACCCCCTCTCCTTTGCAGAATAATAAACTGAGTCATTCGGAACTAGTTGGATCGCATTCCGGTCGACCTTGCGCTTGCGAGGCAAGTAGTTTTCTGTGTGTAAATGCACCTTGCTGGTAGACAGAGCGAAAAAACGTAAGTTGACGCATTTTTTTTTTTCATTTTATGTTCTATGTTGTAGCTAATTCGTGGCTGTGTTAAATTTAGAGATCTAAAGTAAATCACTACGTTATATTACTAAATAACTAGAAAAGGTTGTTAACTAATTACCAAATATTCTTTTGATTTTGTTACCATTTATTTCATATGACGTCGGGCGCATTTCGGGCGGAGAAGAAGACATGGAGTGTTTGTACTATGGATACATCTACTGTACTTGGAATCCAGAGAGGGTTTTGTGTCTTGTCGCGCATGTTACAGCTGATGGGCTCACTGTTTCACATTTGCTGATTTTTTTTGCTTGGTTTTAGACTGACTGGGTATGCCTATTAGGCCCCGCATATGACTATTTTGCCCCGTACACGGGGCATAACGGACCATTTTTTTAAAGTTTATTTATCTCCAAACATTAGTAGACTAAGATAGTTATTTTACTTTGATTTTAAAGAACACTCATGAGACTAATAAATGTTTTTTTTTACATTACCTTGTTGTTCTAAAGTTTTATTCAAGATTTCCCTGAACGGGCCCACATTGCACCGGTTTCCCCTACCTTATAGCTAACTAAAAATCGAAATTGTGTCGTATCTACCTACGAGAGTTTTCGGTGTCATGATGATCATCGAGACTCTTCAACATAGTACTAACTAAACACATTCAGAAAACTAAAACACACATCGTCTCTACTATGCCTACATCTACATAAATACAGTTTCCAAGACCCAAAATTCCTGACACTCGTCTACCGCCATTTCCACATTAATATTACGAAGTTAAATCTCCAAAAAGGCGTGTTAGGACTGTCACGACATTCTCGACATTTGACGTGTGGACTACGACTTCTGACATGATGTTTTTACTACTTACTTTTTTATTGATTTTTGGTAGAAAACCGTCCTACTTATATAATTTTTAAGCATAACATCGTACTATTTCTTTTTCGAAGTTATGTTACTAACGTGTAAGTTGTACGACTTTATAACTGCCTAACCCCGAAGGTTAACTAGGGTTACTCAAAGCTAATCCTAGTTATATAACTAATATATGCATGAGGATTTTCCATCAGAAATTAAATTAGTGGCCGCCCTAAATCTGGATGATAGTGATAATTTACTAAATGTTTAAGCTATCTTGCCTCTTTATAGGGCAAAATTTTCTGCATAACATTAAGTTTTCCGCTTTTCGAATACAGACTGTATTCGAAAAGCGGAAAACTGCGTCAGCGTCATTTCTGCGTCAGCCACAGAACTACCACTTTGGTCCACTGGCTAAGGACGGCAAGCGTCGGTCTCAGACTACGATCGTCTATGCAAGCCTTTAAATGACTAATAAAGACTTTATAACTCGCAAGAATATCATGGGCTTGGTTTATTAATGAACGTTGCTTAAAATTAAGAGACTTTAAGGGGATTCAGGACCAAAACGCAAAAAACCCAAGTTTTAGAAACAATAAAAGTATATGATCGCCTACAGTAAACCAAATCAGAAAATTATATGGTATTCTTTAGGATATATTCTAAGTAGATAGTGTGTTAAAAACATAATACAACTAATTTGATACTATAGAAAAAAAATCATGAAGATACCTCTAAAAACTTTCTTTTTACAAAAAAACCATACTAATATACATACAATCATCGTGATTTTTTGTCAGATTATTCTACAAACAACATACTAAAGCACTAGTGTTTTAATTTTTTAGTCCAAAGAACAGATTTTATGTAGATAGATAATTGCTTCATATTTTGCAATAAATTACCAGCGTTGTGTCATCGCGCTTCTCTTTCTTTTCTATTCAGTCCGACCGACAGTGACCGCGCTTTAGGTCATGTAGTCCCCTTAATCATTAACGTTTGTAAATAAACCTCTATATCTGCTTAAATAGGTATGTAGGTATAAATTTATTATAGATTTTCTCGATTACTTTACAGATAGATGTCGATGAGATTCGGCAGCTGGCTAGATGAAGCCACCAACCACACCGTCTCTTACGTGACCTGGGGCCGTATTACGAAGTATTAATGCCATCATGATTCCAGTGCGAAAAAGGGATAGTGCTATCGACCATGTATAGCTCCGTCTATCTCTTACACTGAAATTATGATGGCATAACACCGTTAACAACCTAGCATTAGAATTTTGCCATCCAGCCTGCTGATAACCAGCAAACCCATTTGCCCTGTACATACAACCAAAACTTTCCTTGCTTTATGGTCCATTTGCCGGTACTCCCATAATAGGTTACCCCGTTTCTTCCCGCGGGCGTCGTAATAAGACTGAACTGAATTTTTACCATACACGTAGGTACACGTTTGTATACGACGTCAATTATATGAATTGTAGACAACGTACTACCTTGTATTGTAGGTATCTAATAAAAATGTAGGCAGTTCCGTAATAATTGCGACCGGCAAAGACCAACAGCGCCTTTAACAGTAATAATACACTATCTCCCCAAGTCCCAAAGCAATTATAATTATGTCACGAAAATCAAGCAGAAACCCAATCGTAATCCAAAACAGAATTTAGTGTTCTCTATCCCACGAAGGATCCAGTGGACATCAATCGCTCTTGTCCTAATAACCGTTTAAATAGCAGAAAGATTTATGGAAAAGCCCAACAAAAGGGCCTCGATCCGCCTGCGCCGATAAATCTACGCAGAAAATAATACGATCCCCGAGCGATTTGTTCTGTGGGACAAAGACTATGTTTTGTCCAATAAAATTAAGGAACGTTTCATAGCGAAGATCGCGCGACGTCAAGTTGTTTGATCGTTAAGACACTTCTACCAGGCTTAAGTATTGTGCCTGTAGGTACTTCTCCAACTAAAATCTTTTAAAGTTTGCCTCTTAAAGACGTTTTTCTCATGTCATGTAATATAACTTTACTAAGACATGAGATTTTCTGAATTAATCTCTCAAATAAATCGAAAGTACTTGGATCTAGAATATTTTTTTGGATTCTCTTTGTCTAGCAACAAAAGAAATCAAACAATAATTTCATCATGGTCTCTTTAAGGAAATCCCGAAACGGCTGGTTGACACTTCCCCTGACACAAGGACTGGTTTTTACCTTGGCTAGAGACTAAGCATTGCCATACGATGTGGTAATGCCGCCAGTCTCTTGGGTACATTACCAGTCGACAACGATGCGGATGAAATTTTCGTTTGTGAACAGTTTTAATTAAGTTAGGATATCATTTTGTTATTTAAGTATATTATTTTATTTCTAAATAATATGTAAATTTTAATTGGATACGATATTGACTTTTTTACACCAGGAACGATTTCAGTTTAAAGAGTTTATGCTAAGGGGGTTTTTTTAACCCCTAGCGTAAATGTAGCGTAAATAACCTTTATACCATAAATGGGTTAGTTAACCCAATCAAAAATTTTTGATTGGGTTAACTAACCCAATCAAAAATTTCTCCCTCTAAAGGGTTTGCACTAAGGTTCTTCTTCTTTTTTTTCATATGGGTTTTCTGGAGGGTTTCCTAACCCATTATTGAATAAAGGTTCCATCGAAAGACTTTAAGGGGTTGAACCGTTCAATTGGTTACTAGAATGATACCGTTAACCCATTCAAAGTGTGAAAGTTATAAGTGGGTTAGAAAGGGTTAACCTTACAAAATGTTTATTTGTTTGATAAATAGGGCAACCGAATCAACGGATTACCATTTGAACGACTTATTTCTCAAGCGGGGTTCTAAGTGCGTTATTTTTAGCCATTATATTAGTATAACGGAACGGCAACGGCATTTTAGAATGTCATTTAGATGACATTCTAAAATGTTTTCAGATCTTGAGCGCAGAGAATATGTGAGAATACTTGCGTACGGTCACCAAAGGAGACAAGTAACCAGGGCCGTCGGATATAGATGATGTTTAGTATGAAACCAATGGATGCTTTCGAATAAAATGTAATTATAATAGAAAACAAACAGTTCAATATCATTCGAAAACATCCATACCTTTTTTCATCCACTTTTACTATATCCGACGACCCTTGTTACTTATCTCTTCTGGTAACTGTACATAGAGTTTAAATTATTCGAAGACTTACCGTTTAAGTCAACGAAGATAAACGTACAAAGATCGAAACTGCAAAGCGTTTCCCTAGTGCAGTTTGAGGTAAGAAAATAAAAGTTCCACGTACCTACATCTACATAAACGTAGATATCTGTTACAAATCGAGCTCCACTCACAGTCGCACGACAAAAGAGCTGAGACCACCCTTTTTATCTTCCTCTTTTCGCATGGACGAGCCTCGTGAGTGAAGAAAATTATTGCCTCGCAGAAAAACCTGTGGAGTCGAAGGAAGGTCAGGAAACAGCACACAAAGACAAAACTGCCGATTGAGGAGATCGCCGAAATAATCACCCCGAGGACGGAACTGGAGCAATTTATCTTACAAATTCCTTTTCTGTTTTAAAGACTCTCCTGTGTGTGACACCGTTCGCAACTATTGTTCTGTGTTACACAAAGACCTGGTATAATGAATGCTGGTTATTCGGATATCAGAGGGGTAATTCTCTAAATTTTAAGAACGTTCTCGGACTGATCTCAGTCTCAATCTGTCAAAAATACCTCTAATTTCTCTACATTTTTGACAAATTTTTGACATTTATTGTCGCTGAAATGAGATATTTTTTTTATTGTGTTTAAATTTTGAACGTTTTTAATTACGGAAATTGGCATTCAGTTCCCCCCTCCCATTGTTGTGTTAGATCAAATCCCATCACATACACTTATCTAATTACCTATCCCGATTTGCAATTACACTCAATCACTCATGTTATTAAATTCTGCGAATTTGGTACAACATTTGAATAGCAAATTGGAGTACACAATCAGGAAATTGCTGCTGTTGTAAAATGAGTAGGTATTTTAAATTTTGTTGAGGAGAGAGTAATATTAGTATAATTAGATGTGGGGAAAATTTCCCCGGCCGCCTCTAAAAGTAATAATTTCGTGAAAATAGTGGTGTGGCGGCAACCTAATCATGCCCACATGACCGCACAGATCTCCCATCTACGTCTCATTAAGGCTTGGCGCTAGCGTGTAGGACGAAGCGTACGATTCTCGGCAGTTTACTAGAAAGCCCCAAGTCGTAATTCGTGGCGGCGAAGGCTGCTAACAGACCGACTGCCGAGCATTATTAACGGACCATTAGCTCTCATTCGACGCTCGCTCGGGATCTGCAAAACGCCACTGCAATGTGGCCTATAGACAACTATTCCAAGTCTTGGTACGATGAAAATTGTATCCGATAATATTGTCGGCAATTTAAGTTTGGTAGACTGGTTTTCTTTCACGTTGTTTCGATATAAAGTCCCCTGTATAAATTAACGAGAATTTTAGGAACTTTCAGGAAGTATAAATTAGTCTTAAACTGGGATAAGTAAGTTTTTAGCTGAGTTAAGACACGAAATGTATTTTTCGGCGCATTCTTTTAACAGAATTTAATTTGCTACGCTACCAAATAATTTTATACAAAGACTAGCTTCTGCCCGCGACCTCGTCCGCGTGTAATTTCTTGTGCCCCGGTCGCATCCCACGCGCTATTACTATATGTTCTTTCTGATTTTTTCTGTTTTTGCTCGGCTCCTAATGGTCCTAGCGTGATGATGAAGCTTTTTAAACTTCAAAAATTGAGCTATGAAAGCAAAAATATTTTTTTTTATATCCGACTGGCAGTTTCAGAGATTAGCGCGTTCATACAAACAAACAAACTCTTCAGCTTCATTATATTAGTATAGATTGCTTTTAAAAACCATACCTTCCTTTCTTGTACGCAGTAACACAGTGAATTTTCTTTATCAGAAGACTCTTACACAAAGTCCACGAATACAATGTGAGATACGTATTCATATGTAATAAAATAAGGCCGCGATATCGTGACGACAACTTATAAGATGTCCAACAAGATCAGATATATCACTCGCTGACACAAAAACAAATATAAATCTGTATTCAAACTTCTGTAAACAATACGCCATCAACTCTCAGCCGATTCAATATGCATTTCATATGAACAATAAAGAGAGGAACCCATTTCCGTCGCAAAACAATTTTACTTCAAATAATATTTGTGCGCTTGCAAACTATCTGGCAGTCAACAGTAGTTCATGGTACACCGGCGGCCATATTCTGTAACTGCGCTAACTTTTATGCAAATACAGAGTGTAACGCAGGAGCACATCCCACCTGGGATCCGACGCTCAACTCCACAGCACGCCCCCCACTCACTAATTAACGACCAAACTTTGAACAACAACAATACCTAAAGCCGTACCTCATTAGAGATTGTACTTGTGTATGAAAAATAAACCGTTATCTGACAAAAGTTGGCAAATGTCTTTTGGAAAATAAATTGATGAGAAAAATTAGGGGATGGATTTTTTGTAAGGCTTAGTTCTAACTGACGCCCGTTGTTCGTTTTGACGAACGAAAATTCCGCGCGTCAACGCGCCTATGATTAATGTGACAAATCGTGCATCGCTGATTGGTGAACCGCGAAACGCGTGAATAATCGTGAAATCGCGCTTCTATTTGAAGTTAGCCTAACAATAAGTAATCAATTTACTTTTAGAATCCTAGTAAGATAATAACGTCTTAACGAAGCCTTGTCAGCACGCTAATAATGTAAGAACGAAGAACTAACCTGGTTTCTTGGATTATCCTCAGTAATACTTAATTATTATTATTAAAAAAAATCCTTGTAAATGTAAAAATATTATTATTTCTATCTAATATTATATATTATAAGATTTGAAGTTTATTTGTCTTCTTAATAAAATCGATTATCCTATGTGGGTGTCTTGAGCACTCAAGCAGGCCATAGGGCGTTTGTACACTACAAGGAATTCTATTGTCCGGCAGAATTTTTTAACTAAGTGCAAAAACTAGACTAGTGCCTTATGGAACCGTAAAAAATCGGACTGCCAGACAGTAAAATTCCTTGTAGTGCCCAAACGCCCTTAGTGTAAGTATTACCGGATAATAATCCAGATAAAGCCACAGATAACAATTACGACAACTGTTCGCATGATATTCGCCCTCCTTTCATTCACCTGCTGTCATTTAGTATTATAACAAAAACCCATTGTAATCTGAAATTCAGCCTCTTTGGCTATATCTCTGTTTAGTACATTTTCATGGGTAAAAACGGAACCAATTTTGATATTCTCCTCCGAAGAAACTCCTTATCCTCGAAAATAACATCATTCAGGTTTTGAACATTTTGTATCCAAAAATTAAAGAGTCTGCAAGAAAAAAGAACTGCTTTCTGTTGCGAAATAATACCCACAACATTTTTGACTATTAAACCAAAATCTATTATAACTATAGATATAAGAATATTTCTATGATTATAACAACCTCAAATAGCAATCCGGGGGGTTAATTGTAGAGAGTATCTTTGTAATAGTAAAAAATGTTGAGAGTATTATTTTCCATCAGAAAACCGTATTTTTTATTTTTATTTCTACGTACGAAATAAATAATGTTCTTTAAAACTATTTGCACAAGCAGAGCCACGAGGTCAGTAACAAGTTTTCCTAGCCTAATGATTAGACGCGATCCCATAAGGAAATCTTTGAAGGGAGGGGTCAATGTTTCGTTCAGAAACTTTAGTGGCAGTTGTTGATTGATTGTTCCCCTAGCGTTTGTCCCGGCCAGTGTATCGTGGCCCTTATTTTCCTATGAAATAGTTTGTGCTCATTAGCAACTATGTAGGTATTAGTTGCGGAAAATCTAAATCTTTTTTTTTTTGGAACGCAGATCTTTGACGCTTGCGGTAGGTAAACTGATAGAAATCATTGTGCGACTGCGACCCACCATGCGACTTTCTCTCTCTCTCTTTATCTAGAGAGAGAGAGTTAAAGTTATCATGGTTTTCGAGGGTGCTAAAGCCGATATTGAGGTTGCAAAACCAAGATGGTGGCTGCGAAAAATTTACAAATTTATCATCGTGGGTGTTGTTTTCATGGATATTGAGGGTGCTAAAGTCAACAACGAGGTCAAAATGAAAATCCAAGATGGCGACAACTTTATGAGAGCTTCTTAAAACTTATACTAGATGGCTCTGTATTAAAAACGCGTATTAAGGGGGAAGCGCTAAGGTAGCCCGCGAAATTCAATTTTTTTAGATTTTTTGCAATTTGCTGTGCAGAGCGCGAGACAGCTCCAACCTCCAACTCCATCCTGAAGAATATAGTTGGGAGATATACCATAATTCGGAAATCATCGTCAAGCAGTGAAAACCTCGTAAAAAAAAGATTTTTTAATTTTATTTATCTGTCGGGTAGAAAACTTTGTAATTTATATTTAGAATAAACGACTACAATCCATTCACAGTTATTGTGTCGAGAATAACGATCACAATGATTACGAAAGTTTTATCAATGACAGCAACCGAACTTGTGTGAGATTCACCTATCTAGTGCAAATTAAGTGTAAATATTTCAATATAAATCGGTGACAGTTACCGGCACAAGTGTATTTTGCATTGTCATCTTGATATCAGGTACAATACCCTATATTTTACTTGCTATTAACTTGTTTACGTACTACATTTTCACTAGCAATTACTTCGTTCACTTTTAGTAAGGCTACTTATTGATGCCAATGACCTTTGAACGTAAACATAACCTTACTTTGGTTTGGTGACAGAACTCCTTAGAATCACATCTAAATTTCATTTTTCCTTTTAAACTCATCATCTCAACTGCTCCCTGTCACAACTACCACCTTCTCTCTTCTAATTTCTTGTCGCTTCCTTACTAGTTTTAATCATGATTATGACTCGCAGCGCCCGTGCTCGCCTCGGAGAGTCCAAACTCAATGAGGCTTTGAGCGCCTTAAAGGCGTCAAAGGAGTCCTGTGACCAACTAATTAAGGAAATAGATGACAATGAAAGAGTGCTCTTTGATGCTCATGAAAAGAACAGGAAGTTAAAAATTGAAATGGCTCAGATATATACTCAATACACTGATGCCATAGAAGAACGGGATAGACTTCAACTTGTTGTGGACGGGTTCAGCCAGTGTAGCATAGAGTATGAACAAGCTCTTAGTCAAAAGCATATTTTACAACAGCAGCTACATGAGGCTCAAAGTCAAATAACACAACTTGAGACAACCAATATTAACATCTCCGCCTCGCTGAACCAAAGTCTGTTCAATGAATTGATGCCTATTGCCCCGTCAATGGTTTCTACCATAAACCAAATACACTATTGATTTGACAGATGATGATGAATCAAAATCACATAATTCAGTGAGGGTAGTAACCAGTAAAAACAAACTTAAGAAATACATTAAAATTAATAAATACATTGTTAAAACACAAAAAATGGTAAAAAGACAAAAGTTCTTTATAAAAAATGTTAAATTGAATAGAGAAAGGTTGAACTTACTGAAACAATTAGATATGTATTCTTTTAATTTGGAGCAAGGTACTAGGAAGTACAAAATTGACACAGAGACCTTGCAATCTGAACTTGACCATTTACAGGAAAAACTTAGTTCAATGACCAACAAATATAATACCTCTGAAGACCTAATGAGGGAATATGTGTTGGCAATGAATGAGCTGGTAAACTCAGAAAAAACCAACTGTGAGCATTGTCAAACACCATCCAATGTGCTTACACCAGACCATTCATTGACAACTTGCAATACCACCTTACTGCAGCCCTGTGTTGATTTGGTAATTCCTCCTATTGATAGTTCCTACAAACATTGTAAACAAACTTTTAATAATGATATTATATTATTTTGTGATGAGATTGGAAAGGACTTAGGTCACTTGTTGACAGATGAATATCCGGGACACTCAATAATAAATTACTGTATGCCGGGTTGCTCTTTGTTTCATATTATGAAAGCAATTATTAAATGTAACTTTACCCCGGATACAACTTTAATAATTTTTATGGGTAATAGGGGAAACGTTAACAAAGGAGAACTACTCCAGTATCATAGAACTTTATGCAACCTTAGTTTAAGACAAGTTGTGTTGTTTACATTCCCTTACAGTAACAGTTTGCCACAGGAAGAAAATAGGTTAAGATTTGAATTGAATATGACAATGCATAACTTGACATTTAATAATAACATGTTTCATTTAGTTGATATTAACAATTATGTTAATAATAATTTGTATTTGACAAAAGATAGATATAACATTGTTATGTACTATCTTTCTTACTACTATAAAAGACAGATAGCTGTGTCGCTATCTTATTTTTTTTCTATTACAGCCAAAAATTTGGCTAAACAACTTGCTTCTTTTGAGCAATGCAATGACATTTTAAACAATTCTGCCAATAATTTGGTCACTTTTAATGACATTGATAATAATTTAAATTAGAAATTAAGACAATAGAGGCAACCTCTAGCATACAGAATTGCAAAAATAACTCAAAAAACAGTTTAAAATCACTAAATAGTATCAACCTGGTGCATCAAAATATTCAAGGATTTATGAACAAAGATTTAGAAGTAGAATTATTCATGAATTTTAATAGTATTGACATTCTTTGTATAACAGAACATTGGCTGAAAAGCCACCAGTTTCTGTTCAATTTTAATAATCACCAGGTTGGTAGTTCGTTCAGCAGAATAAATGCTATACATGGTGGCTCATTAATTTTAGTAAGTAACCAGCTCACATTTAAAGATCGTAAAGATATTGTGAGCCTATCTGTTGAGCGTACGGTTGAAATTGCCTGTATAGAATTGGAGCACTCTATTGTATTAAGTGTGTATAGACCCCCGTCAGGATTGTATGACTGCTTTGAAAAGGTAATGGATGAAGTGTTACACAGGATTTGTAACTCAAACAAGTCCGTTATCATTTGTGGTGATTTTAATGTAAATTTATTAGAAAACTCAGGTTCTTGTAGTAAAATTTTAAGTCTGTTTCAGTCCTACAATCTTGTAAACCTATTTTTGGAGCCCACAAGAATAACCCCTACTAGTGCCACATGCCTAGATAATATTTATACAGATATTATACCAAGCCACAAAGAAATTATAAATTTACTAGATTCTGATCATTGCGGGCAAAGGATTACTATTCAAAACCAAAACAAAAAAGCGGCTAAAAAGGATATCACTGTTAACCCCAAAACTGCAAGTCGCTTGGAGGCTTTTAAAGTTAAACTCATTAATAAATTACCAGTTTTGTCTATTCATGCTGATCCTAATCATCTTTATGATAATTTTTTTAATATATACTGTAAACAATTTGATTCCACCTTTATTCCCAAGACTATCTCGGTTAATAGTAATGTATCGTTCAGTGATTGGGCTACCATTGGTATTCATAAAAGTAGAACACGGCTTTATGAACTGTACAATGAAAGGACACATGTTAACACTGATGAATTTAATTTGTATGTTAGAAATTATTCAAAATTATTTAAAAAAGTTTGTTATATGGCCAAGTCACGTTATTTGGGTTCAAAAATTAAAAACAGCAGTAATGTAATTAAAACGACTTGGAACATTATTAATAGTGAAGCGGGAAGGTCTAGTAACCGAAATACTGATTACAGCCTGTCTATTAATGACAACATAATAAAATCTGACTCACAAGTCGCCGAGGCATTTGAAAATTTCTTTTCAGATATTCCCGTTTCAACTACTAAATCCCTAAACTCATCACCTTCTGTTGCTGAGTCTTTGCTTAAGGAAAATGTTAATGGTTGCGATTCGGATTTTAATTTTGAATATATTACATGTAGAGATATAATTAAAACCTTTCACACTTTAAATGTAAAAAAGACTACAGATCTGTGGGGTAATTCTGTGGAAGTTGCTAAGTCTATTATTGACATTGTAGCACCTACTCTTGCTCTTATCTTTAATAGTTGTATTGACAATGGGGAGTTTCCTGATCTTATGAAAAATAGTAAAATAATACCTTTGTTTAAATCAGGTAGTACATCAGACCCCACAAATTATAGACCTATTTCTGTACTACCTACCTTTAGTAAAATTTTTGAGAAATTAATATTAGACCAAATGCAAAGATTTTTTAATAAATATAAATTATTACACAGCAAACAGTTCGGTTTTACAAGGGGTCGTTCAACTACTGATGCCGGTGTTGAACTTTTAGGACATATTTATAATGCATGGGAAGATAAATGCGATGCCTTGGGCATCTTTTGTGATTTGTCCAAGGCATTCGATTGCGTTCTTCACGAAACGTTAATCAGGAAACTCCACCACTACGGGATCCGGAATACTGCTCTGGATCTTCTTACTTCATACTTGAGTAAAAGGATTCAGAGCGTTGACGTTAATGGAAAAAGATCACCCGGATCTTTAGTAACGATGGGAGTCCCACAGGGCTCAATTCTTGGTCCTTTCTTGTTTCTTATTTATATCAATGACTTGCCGTACCTCATAAAGGATAATCATGATATAGTGTTGTTTGCAGATGACACTTCACTTTTGTTTAAACTTAAACGTCAGCAGTTGGTTACTGACGATGTAAATAGCGCGATTTCGAAAGTAGTCCACTGGTTCAATGTTAATAATTTGCTTCTAAACGAGAAAAAAACCAAATGTATTAAGTTTACGCTACCCCACGTTAGGCAGGTGAAAACTAATGTGTTGATAAAGGGCGAGGAATTGAATCCTGAAGACAGCACGGTATTCTTGGGCATAACTTTGGATGCTAAGCTTCAGTGGGGTCCGCATATAGATAAACTGTCAAAAAAGCTAAGTTCCGCAGCATACGCCGTTAGAAAAATTCGTAATTTAACTGATATAGAGACTGCCCGTTTAGTGTACTTTAGTTATTTTCATAGTGTAATGTCGTACGGTATTCTATTGTGGGGAAATGCCGCCGATATTCAGACTATCTTTGTTTTGCAGAAGCGTGCTGTTCGATCAATTTATAAATTAAGTCCGAGACACTCTCTCAGAGACAAATTTAAAGAGATTAATGTAATGACTGTGCCTTCTCAGTATATTTATGAAAATCTTTTATATGCCCATAAAAACATAAAATTGTTCAAAAAATACAGTGATATCCATAATATAAATACTAGAAACAAACACAAATATGTTGTACCTACAACAAGGCTCAAGAAAATAGGTGGCTCGTTCAGATGCCAATGTATACACTTTTATAATAAACTACCAAGCCACGTTCAAGATCTAAGCCTTAATAAATTTAAATCGTTCATTAAACGTAAGTTGTGCCAGAAAGCCTTTTATACCGTTAAAGATTATATTGAGGATACAAAGGCTTGGGATTGAGTTGCTTCCAATTTCTGCATTTTGAGTGTTTTTGATGTTTTTTTTTTTTATATACACATTGACATTAATGATTTTTTTTTTTTTTTAACTGACATTTGCTTACTTTTTAAAGTATTATATTATTTTAATTATTGTGAATGTGAAGACGATGTGGGTCATTTAATTTAGGCATTTTATATTATTATTATTCTCTCTATGGTCTGGCAGTTTGAGTAATTTATGTGGCCTACCCAAATGTCCTTTCTTTGGTATTGTTCGTCGAATCGTTGAGCTCCTTAAGTCTTGAGTTGAGCTGCATGATTTCTGACAAATGCGTGCACTGACTGGACAGGTCCTCTCAATCTGTGTGGTTCTTTCCTCAAAAGGCCATCTCAGACATCGACCTACATGGTCTTCATATAACTTGACCAAGATTATGTCTGGACTTTAAAAGAGACTATGACCTCTGAGTTTGTTTCGGCCTTTCTTCTCAGAGTAGTCAGATAGGAAACGCCGACCTCATCTAGTTTAAAAAATTTATGATTGACGTGTAAAAGTGTTTGTGCAAACCTACTTACAGAAATAAAATCATTTATCATTTATCATTTATCATTTATCAGAACAGCGACCTTATAAGAATGAGAATAAAGATCACCGTGATTTGGACAGTGATGCAAAAACAGAGGTAAAATAAGCGTAAACGGACTGTAATGCCTTCTATGACGTTAATGAGAAGCTCGAGGAACGTCAATGACGATCATGTCTCAGACAGAAAGAAACAAAAATAGGTTCATTTGTCACAGAAACAAGTGCATACAAAAAAGCGGTCACGTGCGAGTTGTTCTCGCACACGAAGGGTTCCGTACCACAAGGCAGAAAACGCCGAAAAAAACACGTTTCCTGTATTGGGGCATACAGGAAACGTGTTTTTTTCGGCGTTTTCTGCCGCTTTTCTTTAATTTCTAACTTTATATTTTTTTTATAAATTAATAAAAATGTCTATTACGGTTCATGTGATACAGCCCGCTGACAAACAGACGGAGGGGCTAAATGGTTGGATCTACAGACGGATAGCCGGATTGACGGACGGATGGATGGATGTATAAACGGACGGACAGTGGGGGCTCAGTAACAGGGTCCCGTTGGCGCCCTTTGGATACGGAACCCTAAAAAGGTAAGTCTAAGATAAAATCTCCCAATATAAAAAATGTTTTCACTGCACGGCGACGAAATGTAGATCATTACTTAGTTCATTCGAGCTAATAATGATGATGATGAATGAAACATTTACAAGAGGCTCCATGGGAGATGAACTCACTTAAGTATCTACTTCCGGGGCTTCCGGGGCACCGAACCCCAGTACTATCCTTGCTGACTGGCAAATCTTTTTATCAAGACTTGAGCTAGTGATGTATGACTAAAAGTTTCTGATTTATCGTTTTTTTTTTTTATCAAGACTTGAGCTAGTGATGTATGAGTAAAAGTTTCTGGTTTATCGATTTTTTTTTTTATTTTTTTTTTTAATTTATCTACTTACATAAACTTTTAAATAAGCATATTATCTATGAATAGCGATTTTATCAGAATACTATGACAAAACGTCTTTGTTGGCTATTTTCTTGAGCTAGCACCGTATTATAAGGTTCGTTGGCAGCTGCCCCGTTGGTCGCAAGCTCGACTGCTAAGCGTGGGGTTTGACTCCCAAGTTGGGCAATGTTTTATTGGGTTTTTCCATTAGGAATTTCTCAGTAACAGCTCGGAGTTTGGAAGTTGGTGGTGTGTGTGTGTTTGATTGTAGTAGTGAAGAATCCCGACAAGCGCGCTCCCACAGCGGCTGCCCCTTGCTGCCGTCGCATGACGCCATTTCCGCGAATGTGTACCGTTTTACTTCACCCATTGTTGAGTCTCTGTTGATCATAATGTGTATGTGCACGCTTGACAACATTCATAGCCAACAACGGACTTCGTAACATAGAACATCTGTACAGTACCTACCCGGCGATAAATATTGCACATCGACCTTTGGAAAGAGACAATCGGCTAATTTCGGCTTCGTAAAGCGTTATCTCTGTCGCACGAAATACAAACAGTCCGGTATCTATTAGGAGCTGTTAAAACAATTATGATTTGCTTCTTTTGATAATTATTTTTATTCTTTGTATAAAATGGTTTTGTGTAAAAAGGTCGATGTGCAATATTTATCGCCGGTTACTGTACTCTTTCACGCAAAAACTATTG
This sequence comes from Luperina testacea, assembly GCA_927399505.1. Lineage (NCBI taxonomy): Eukaryota > Metazoa > Arthropoda > Insecta > Lepidoptera > Noctuidae > Luperina > Luperina testacea. The sequence continues at coordinate 14,383,661 of OV656756.1, forward strand.
CACGGATTGAAAATGAAATTTGGCACTCAGATAGTTTATAACCAGAGTTAACATAAAGGATACATTTTGATCGAAACTTATGCGATTGAAACCGCGGGTCGTTGCTAGTAATTAATAACCACTACCTACGCGGCAATCGAATTGTAAGCATTTTGCCCTTATTCAAGATAAATCGTAATCGCAAAATAAATCACCAAGGATTATTTTATCAGAAATAGGATAATACTCATGTAATTTGCTTAATATCAGTACATAGGTAATCACAATAACGAGGTGGCCCTTACGGGAACAACCCAATTTACTAGTGTACAAGTTTATTTGCCAATTGTCCCTTGGGTATTATTATATATGAGGGGTCAAATCCTTGACCTTTCTCTTATTTATTGAAATTTTACTAAATGATCCGTTTGAACAGTTCAATTAGCAGTTCAATATAATTTCGTTTTAACGAATTAGTAGTTGCCCGTTTTATTTAGTCTTATACCAGTGGTTGTTTAAATCTAAAAAGCGGCCAAGTGTGACTTGGACTCGCAAACGAAGAGTTCCGTGCCACCGTACATTATTTAATATCACATATTTTTTACGCCAAAAAAACACGTTTATTTTACTTTCCTCTTTTTTGTTATAGCGGAAACAGTTGTACACGCTTTGTAAACATTTCAAGAGTCTACCTATTACGGTTCAAAAGATGCAGCCTGTGACAGACGGACTGACGGCGGAGCCTCAGAGTTAGGGTCCTATTGGCACCCCAGAGGGTGCTACGAAATCCTAAAAACCGGTTAAATGGTACCTACGCAAATATACAGTAGGTAATTTTATCAAAATTTCCTTTCCTTAACTATTGTTGATCGTGCCTCTTTTATAATACTTAGTATAATGAATACAACAGCATCTGGAATATTTTGTTTAATCCTACGTGTTATTTATAACCATAAAGGCAAACCCATCCAACACCCAATCATAATAATACTTGATCGAAACAAACGAACCGATCAACTTTCTAATTCATTCGTTTGAGTTTAATTACTGTTATTAATCAATTCGGATTTGGATCATATTTGATTAAAATCGTTGAAATTATAATTTCACTTTGCTTGTACCACATATTTACCTATTATAAAGCGGATTTCTGCCTTTGTATTACGGCGAGTAATTAATCTTCGCAGGTAATACCTTATAAATATCGTATTATACCTACTAAATATCTATATACAGGGTGGAAAAAATCAATAGGCCCTGAAGGGAAACCGTTTTAAATACTTAAGATAGATTATTTTACATAAAGCAAACATTCCTTTATTTTTTAAAGAAGTGTAATTAAATGGGTCAGCAATTATAAAATTTGGCGAGCCACCCAAAAGCAGCATTTAAATAATTTGGTCAGCATACAAAGATTTTGTTTGCAATAAAAAAAATCAGGCAGCAATTCTTGTTCCGCAACTAATTTTGATAATGGTCAAAAATTAAATCATACATAGGCAGCCAACAATAACATGAGTCTGCATAATAAACATTCAGTCCGCAAAATAACTACTTGAGCGGCAAGATTTTGTGGATTAGGCGTGAAAAGGTAACATAATTTTCATTTCATCGAATATTTATTTGCGATAACAACATTTGCGCTGTTGATCAAAATGTATAATGTTCATATGATGTTCCCACCCCGAGGTTCGGTTTTGTTAGGTTACTTTAAACCCTTTTCACAGAAATAGGAGCCCCGCGAAGCGGGGCTCCGTCGACATTGGATGCAAGAGCGAGTGAAGTTCTTTCTTTTCGTAGTCACTCATTTTTGTTCTAATATCAGCACGTTCTCCACTAATAAAAGTTTATATGTGCGTTTGTCGTTATTATTATCGACCACCTTATGCTGTACAAAAATAATTACAGCCATCCAGAATGACATAAATTGCTGATTGATTTTGAAATGTTTGCTGACCATGAGTTGCTGACCAATTAGCTATTTCTGCTCACCGATTATATTTTTCTGCTCACAGAAATAACAATACTATGCTAACCATTTAATTGACACCCTTTTTTAAAAGAGACAAAACTGTATTCACTTATGTATTTCTCGACAAGCTTACCTAAACCGGGAATTTAACCAGCTAAAAATTAAAAAAAATAAACATTTGCTATTTTATTTCACTAGTCGATACGGTCAATGTTAAAGATAATTTTTCTCCAAGAAACATTAGGTCTTACATTCGTCTGTCGTACCTACAAAATATCCATGAAATCTAATATTTAGTACACGAGAGCTTTAATCAACATTACCTAGACTAGAACTGTTCACTTTCAACAAGTAAATTAAAATTAAATAAATAAAAACACGTTATTTAAATAAATAACGTGTTTTATTTATTTAATTATTTTATTTATTTATTGGATCGCCAACAGAGGCTACACAGTTACTTGCATGTTAACATGAACAAATACAAGTGTGCGCTTCCAATTACAGGCGACCACATCATTCACTTAACATCTAGGTAGGTACAACAAGTTTGACATAAATCACAATACAATACACGAAAATTAAAGAAAGAAAACAAAATTAAATGCTATAGCAAAACAGTAAGTACGGGTACAAATAAAAAAATAAATAATATGAATAAAAAAAATAATAAAATAATAATTTTCTTATAACTCTAACATCCAAAGTCATTCTATGAAGAACGAGCTTGCTAATTTATATCTAAGTAGCTTGTTGAAGACTTAGATTTGAAAATCGTTTAATTGGTAATAATAAATTCCATGCACATTTCCTTCTTAGACGAGGCGTTCTAACGAAAAACTTTAAAAATAAAACGTGTAACTTTGTTTGCGGTGCGGAACTGCTTTTTTGAAATTCTTACGAACATTTTGGACATTTTTATCGAATGTGTTTTGTTTTATAATATACCTAGGTACTAGTGACTCGCCCCTGCTTCGCACGGATCTTACGACTTGACAAAACATCAAAATGTATTTTTTTGTTAGTCTATATTGTGTCCGCGCTGGGCTTTTCCTTTCCAAACCACCCTGTCTTGTGCGATCTCTGGCCATGTTGGCCCTGCAAAGGTCAGATCAGATCGTCACACTACAATCGCCGTGGTCTACCTTGACGGCGATGTCCTCCCTCAGGCGTCCAGTTTATTATAATTATATAACCCATGAACATTCCAGAATACATTTTCAAAATTATATTGAAACCCGCTTAAAAATCCGTTGCGTAGTTTTAAAGAACAACGCGGTCAGAAAGACACGAAAAGTGACTTCTACTCGTATATAATAATGACTAAACAGATATACAGCTTATTCTTACTCCGTTATATTCCAAGTCAATGCATTATGAAGGAGTCCGAAACGAGTATTTACGGCTCTATTACAGACGAAAAAAAAACGGGGGATCAGAATTAAAGAAAAGATTAGTTATTCTTCGTCGGGAGACGCCGAAGTGAAGTAGCGCAAACAATAAATCTTTCGCCGTTTCTTCCGACCGGCCGGCGGCCGCTACAAAAACGACTCGCGTAATTAATTGCCACACTTGGTCGGTCAGCTTTGGATTCCAATCCCTGCTTTCGACTTTTTTGGCTAACATTAAACTGTGGATAGCTGGGTAATTGATTTGGTCTAAGCTGCCAACTGTATAAACCATTTAAACCAATTGTCAATCATGTTTGCTTGAGGTGAGTATTGAGTGACGTTCTGAAGGGTTGTCGCGTGTTTGATGCATGGATTAGGGGTGACACACGTAGGAGTAAAGCTTTTTAGAAAAGCCTTAAAAAAACTATGGGATTGATATTGTTATAGGCATTACATAAGATAGATAGATAGATAAAACGTTTATTTAGTGCAACAAAAGACACAATACAGGTAGTATTAAAAACATCAAAAAAGGTGAAAAAAAAATAACAAACATTAAAAAGATAAATTGAACCATAGACACCTAGCTCATAAACATAACATTCCTATAGCTGAGACACAACAGGCCTCCTCTCTTAGAGATGGAATGGGCCATAATCCCCACGCACGCCCAGTGCGGGTTGGTAGATGTCACACGACTTCGAATTTTTAGTTCTAGGACATGCCGGTTTCCTCACGATGTTTTCCTTCATCGTTTTTGAGAGCAATGGTGATGAAATAAATTATACAAAGTAAAACGTTTGTCTGGGTTCGAACCCACGACCTACAACTCGTAAGTCGGGTCCGTTACCACTGGGCCACCACTCTGCTAGGCATTAGATGTTAAAATATTTATTAAACAAACTCGTTTAGAGTAAATAAGACATTAAAATTATGTGAACTCTCATTCTTAAACTCCTTTTTAACCCCCGACAAACACAAAGGGGTGTGTTATAAGTTTGACGTGTGTATCTGTGTGTCTGTCTGTACCATCGTAGCTCCCAAACGGCTAAAGGCTCCTGCAAACAGCCGCGACGCGCGACGCGAATCGCGCGCGACACAAAGGCACCGCTCGTTGCGCGACTTGCGGTGCCTTTGTGTCGCGTGTCGCGTCGCGCCTGTGTGTACGAGCCTTAAACCAAATTTGTTTTTTTTTTCCTCTTATTTGACAAGGATGGTTAAAGTGCCTACCAGGAAAAGATTAAACAAATCGTGGATTACTTCTGTATCGATTTAACACAGCCACTAAAAGTAACAAACGCCACAAAATATTTAAAAACATGTTACACCGCGAACTCAACAGTTTATTAATTTCCATGAAACCGTTAAAGAAAAACGTGTTTCTCTACAAATTACTTCGAAGCAGTATCTGATAGCCGGAACAGAAAAAAAATATTAAAACCTCGTTGAAGTTGGAAATCTCAGTAATGATCTGCAGCGGGATCGCATTGAATTGTTTTCGTTTTCGCCTCGCTCCGGCTCTGAAGAAGGTTTCGACTTAGCGAGACTGAAACACGCTTATCTGTTGTGCTTCCTATCAGCTACTTCGCTATTTTGTACACCTTTGACGTCGTAGTGTTAAATTTGATGCTGCTCTATACTTCTGAAAATATATCCCACAATTTTTTTGTGTCATTATCATCATCACTAACTTGATTTGCAGCTTAATTTTTGGTTTTCTAAGAAAGCGGTGAACGGTCACATATTCGTAATACCGGCTATCCAAATACAGAGCGTGTTATGTCACCATAATGTCGTTTCAGTCCAGCAGTGCGATTCTGTAACCATCTCACCGTGAAAACTTAGGTGAAGTGAGCGTGGAGTGAGCTGTCAATAGTGTCAATTCTTAGCAAAAACAAACTCACTTCACCTAAGTTTTCACGGTGAGATTTTTAGAGAATCGACCGACTGTATTAACCCCACAAGATCAACATTAAGTTCAACTGTGTCATCAACGATCTTTATCGTTCTATTTATTTATTTTTTTAATTTGCACACTTGCTTTTCCAATTCACTTTAGACATTGGCAGAATGGTCGACATCTGCTTTACTTGCCATAATATATTTAAAAAAAAAATGGAAAATTCAAAACTGCACGACTCATGATGCTCATTTGATCGTATAAAAAACCATAGATATTATATTAGTTGGTTTTTTGTTAATTATAATTAAACAATTTTGAATAAAAGAGCCATTAAGATAGGGTTCGTGCTATGGGTGAACCGATTCTATTTAAAAAAATCCACTCAATTAGTTGTTTTTTTCGCAAGCTACAATGTTTTCAGATTTCACACATTTCTACAATGTTTTCTTAGTTGACGGATTTTTTTTAGAAAATATAATTGTTCTTTCGCTTCTACTGAATTAATCTGCATTAAATTATCTATACAAAGGTATATAAATTAAGTAGGTTCTGTCTACTAGCAGGTGTATAACAATAGAAACAGATCATAAAGGCTCGTACACACAGGCGCGACGCGACACGCGACACAAAGGCACTGCAAGTCGCGCGACGAGCGGTGCCTTTGAGTCGCACGCGATTCGCGTCGCGCGTCGCGCCTGTTTGCAGGAGCCGTAACGCACTCTCTAATGCGTCGCATTATGAGTCGTGAAATAGAATAAACACTTTAATATCAAATAAGTGATGTTTACTGGTCAAAATGACTGCCATTTTAATTGACGGAACCACTATCCTATAGTAAACCAAAGCTGATTAGTATTTTGTTCGGTTTCACTGACTGTCCTCCAAAACTCTACAGTGCAGCCGACGAGAGAATGAATTTTTGACACCTGTCAGTTTCATAAAAACGAATACGTGTTTTGCGAATTTGATCTTATTAGCTACTAGAAGTGTCGCACTGACAGGTGTCAGAATCGCATTCCTTCGATGGCCGGACTATATGTAGGAGTGATAATGTCATACAAAAGAAACTTTTTAATAGCCCTTTGAACGCATAGACTTAAGAAGAAAGAAGAAACCAACACACTTAATGTACAATTGTACACGTATGTACGTACTATCGCGGACACTCCTGCCTGACCACCTCTAAATTCATTTTTGCTTGCACTCAAAAAATAGAAGCGCTCTCTAGCCCCGCGCCAAGGTCAAATAGTTCGTCCGTAAAATTCACACAAGGATTACACGTGATGCGTCACTAAGCTGCGCAGTGCAGGTTGCAACTAATAATTGCGTTATCGCTTTCCTGATAGGCGTAATCTTTAAGGGGGCGTCGCTGGGCGGCGCCGCAGGATTTAGGTGAAAAAAATTTTAACTGATCAGGCGTAAAAGGCCGCGATTGTACATGGTGTATGTGTGTGTTAAGAGCACTTTAAATAATAATATGTAGTTTCTGCCAAGTCCCATAGTCGAAATACTAATTTACTTTGTCCAATTTTTCAAACAAATCATCTGTGTTACAAGTTATTTACTGAGAGATTTTTTAATGTTACGCCAAGTGGCTCAGTGTTGCCAAGCTATAACATAAAATCGACTTTCGTTCTATTCCTCCGCGGAATAACAAAAAGTATTTCGGTACAAAGTTACTAATTAGCTGAAGAAGTTTGTTTACGTAATTAATTTCATAGCTAAGTCGGTAACAATGTAGAAGTAGGTACTTTACCAAATGATTTATTATCTACTATACTTAAGTAGGTACTTTGTTGAGTATATTCAAGTTTTGCGTAGATAATCTTATGGCCCTTTGTACAAGCAGGGACTTAAAAACATCTTCATAAAGGTTACAGAATTATAAAGTGTTACATATTGTGTTGCAGTTGTTATCGAACACGGAATTTCTGTATACTGAGTTTTTCGTTACAGTAAAATTATAATATATATATTATTGGCGGTTAACACTACTTTTATTTAAAAAAAACTAACAAAATGACGAAACACTAAACTTTAATCAATTTTAAGCAAATACAATTTTAAACTTAAAAAATATACTTCCTGATTTAAAAACGACTTTAAACAATATTACAGAGAGATGTTATCACGACGGCTGCTTGAGACGGAGTGAGGGGCGAGTACTGGCCGCACCCCCTTTTATACACCGCGCCGCACGGTAGTTTGAAAAATAACGTTTTCACGCTAATACGGCCTCTCCTGACGTGTGGCTGTCCTCAGCCACATTGTCCAGATGATGGTCCATGTTCGCTGCAGTCACGATCTTCGGCAAGTGGACTCGAGCGACGCGAAGGGCTCATGTCATCAATAGCTGCATCAGTAATTAGTGGACCCTGGCGTGTGTCTGCATCTCCACGACTTGAATGGTCTTCACAGCTAGTTGCACTGGTTGATGGTGCTGTAAGACTATCCTCTTCAGCTAAAAAATTAGAGAATAGCACATATTAGTAACATCCTTATTACATCTAAAAATGTCTGTTGCAATTAAATGCAACACAAATCTAGACGGAGCACTCAGTTAGCTCGTCTTGGCAGAGACACATCTCAATGCCCTTATGAATAAACTGAGATGGAGGCACCCAGTTAGCACATCTCTTTTGGCAGAGTTACACTAACTCAATGCCCTTACAAATAAACTGAGACGGAGGCACCCAGTTAGCACGTCTCTTTCGGCAGAGTTACACTAACTCGATGCCCTTACAAATAAACTGAGACGGAGGCACCCAGTTAGCACGTCTCTTTCGGCAGAGTTACACTAACTCAATGCCCTTACCGGCAGAGTTACACTAACTCAATGCCCTTACAACCTTGTACGCACCATCTTGTACGGACCACGCATCCGGAGTCCACTCACCACGCCACTGAACCATAGGTTCTGCGGCGGCCCGGGCTTTCCCGTTGCATGAGCCAGCAGGCAGCTCGAGCTCGTACCGGTGATGTGGTAGCGCTCGTACCACCTTGCACGGATCACGCATCCCCGAGTCCAGCCTCCATGCGCTCTGCGAGCCCCCGCTCACGAACACGAAGCCGCCGACGACAAATGCACGCCTGACGGCGACGTCTCGCACAAGAGACCTCAGCACTGGAGTAGTCCCTTCAACGCCAGTCAACAGCTGTAGAGGCGAGGTGCGGGTTGTGGCTTGCCTCGTTATGTTCAAGGTAGGCTGCACCTTCCACAACGCATCGGACCACTGCGCACCCTTGTTGTTCGCCTCTATCCGCAACATGTTGAGAACCGTCCTGCAACAACGCTCGACCTGCCCGTTTTCACGGTGCATCTCAGGCGTGATAAAATGTATGTTACAGCCTAACTCGGTAACCTAGTCTTGAAAGGATGCCCTTTCGAACATTCTGCCACGGTCACACACAATTGTTGACGGAGTACCGAATAGTGAAATGTATTAGAAAATACACGTTTTAACTCTGTGATATCTTTTCTATACAGGGCGTACAACAGACAGTACTTAGTAAAAGCATCTACCACAAGGAGTATGTATCGGAAACCGTTTGACTCCGTTAGGGGACTAAGGACGTCAGTGTGAACCACTGAAAAGGGTACCTCAGGCTTCGTCCAAGATTCTATGGTCTTAGGAGACTTCACTAAAGCTTCAGTTTTACTAGGGCTCGGCCGTACCTGACCGTGACCAATAAGCCTACCTAGGTATTCTAACTCTGTGTCTGAGAACGTGCATTTTATTTAGATTTACTGAAAATCCCGCCTCAGTGAGTGATATTAATACCTCTCGCAAAGTTTTCAGACCATCACCGACAGAATTTGACATTATTAACACATCATCGATATAAATCAATACCTTACCGGTATCCAGCAGGTGCTTAAGGGTTTTGGAGATGATTCTTTGATAGACAATAGGTGCATTAGCGAGCCGCCCATAAAGCATTTTCAAATATTCGTAATGCCCTTCAGGCGTTACGAATGCTGATTTACTAATAGAGTCATCATCCTTCATCAGCACCCAATGAAAGCCTGTTGCCATATCGAGACTTGTAAAGAATTTAAAACTGTCCAGCCTGTGATCGTCGATTAACGGTAGCGGAAATCACTCTTTAATAGTGATAGCGTTTAGAGCTCTGTAATCGACGCACATCCTATCAGACCCATCCTTTTTCTTAACGAGGATGATAGGACTCCCGTAATTAGACTGACTCGCGAATGATTCGCTTACTAATCAAATCATTAATTATCTCGCGAACGCGACGCTTTTCGTCTACGGAGAGTTTATAAGGTCGATAGTAAATTGGGATGTCACTATTAACTTTTATTTCCATACAACCAGTGTGTCTACGCCTGAACGCAGCCCTTCATATTAACGAAGAAACGAACGCACCCAATGTCAACGGCGCTCGCGACAGGCTTCACGCGGACGAACCGAACACACTTCACGATATTAGCGCGCACCGCCATACCTTTGTCGCGACACACATAATTGTAATTTTCAATAAATAAACTACTAACTATAATCGAGGTCGATCATATTTTTGTATCGCCAACATAGTATTTACTCTAGAGGTCGCTGTACCGGTAGTAAACGTATCTGAATACTCGTTTAATAGAGCTAACAAACACTCTTTTTCGTCACCTACTAAGGGTGTCCTTATCTTAGGGGACTCTACAGTCAACACGTTGTTTACGTGCAAATCCCTGACTAACCGTTGAGAGTTATTTGTTCTAATATACGTAACTCCACTATGATTTAAAACATCAGTGCCAATCAAAACCGGTGCCTGAATACAATCCGGGGGAATAACAAACAAATCTACTTCTAAAGATAATTCGGGAAATTCGATAAGAGTGCATACTTACGAAGTGGACTCTATATCATGACATCCAATACCACGCATACGGCGGTAGTTGGGAATTTTATTTAAACTAAAATGCTTTAAGACGGAATCAGAAATCAGCGAAATATCAGAATCTGAATCAATTAGAACGTCAACAGCTACGTTCTGTATAACCGCGGACCGCAATCGTTGAGCCACGTCTTAACGTCACCCCGTTAACACCCACCAATGCGTCCCAGACATTCCCGATCTTCCCACTGACATATCTCGCAAAGTATCTCATAGCTTGGTCACTCCTGACCAAATATGGTACAGGCAAAACAACACAATGAAAATTCGCACAAACTAAAAAATTGCAGAGTTCAGAGTATTAATCATTCTTTGATTCCCAAATCTCAAGATCACAAACCAAATAATCAAGTAAACATGATAGAGCAGCTAATAAAACATCCTTAGAGCATAATAAAACACAGCAGGAATCTTATTCGTGGCCTGTGGCTTTTCATTAAGCCCCTACAACAAACCTCATGTTTGTTACCTTGAATTCCTCCTGAATTCCTAGTCCCACCAGAGACCCCGACCAGCCGAACTAAGATTCACCACTATCACTCGACTTTAATCTCTACTCTGTTTCATCAACCAGACTTCTACTTTGCTTTCCTCAAATTCGTCATTAATACTCTGATCCCTTGGCCTGTGCCATGGCATATGCCTCAGCCTCATGAGTGTACTTGGTTCAACTAGAGCCATGTAATCAAACTTTAATGAATCGTAACAAAAAAAACATCAACCAGAGCCATGTACCATCGTTATCCACATTACAACAATAATCTTTTTCACTAAGAGCCTTAGATACCTGGAAACCCACACACGAGTAAACCACTCTAACGTCACGGCACTCCGGCCGACCAGCAATCGCATTGCTCTCACACATCCAGCGCATGGATCCATGTGTATCACCCCTGTGACTACACACTTTTTACTACGGCCGATAGAGAACTACTACTCGCATGGTTCCCACTACTTAGGCTTGCTCATAGCTCATTACCACTGTGATCACCATCTATTTCGACTGGTACATGACCTACTGGCATCATTCATAACCTATCGTGAACGTATTCAAAAATTGCATTGTTAACTAGATTGGGCTATACCTAACAATGTAACAGTTTTTTTTTTTTGCTGTTGTTTACCAGGGAAGCACTCGGTACCAGAGTCAAAACTAAATGAAAACGACTCACCAAATTCTGTAGACAATAGATCTGTAGTAATGCTTAGATCTTACTTGAATTAGGGAAGAAAGTGCTCCCACAATCCTGCCCGCAGCATCAGCCTCTCGCGATGTCTCAGCGGTCACGGCTCCATCCGCAGCACACGCCTCCGCACCAGCAGCAACAGGTGCCCCGGCAACCACCGAAGCCGTCAGCGGCGGAGCGCCGCCCGAATGCGACGACACGGGAGTAGACGCACGTATAGCGTCTGAAGGCAAACGCTCCCCTAAAGCGCTCGATCGAACCAGCACTCCATCCAAAGGGTCGCGTCGAGGGCTATCCCGACGCCCATACGAACTATCCCGGCTCCTACGTGAACTTTGAGAGTACCTACTCTGATCTATCACGACGACGCCTAGGAGATCTACTACGCGATTGACTATAACGGCCACGACGCCTTTTATAAACATCATGACAGCTATGCGAATCGTTTTCCCGAGAATTACGCCTAGGTGTATTCTCACGCGGCGTGCATCCACGACTCGACATGATTATGACTATAGGCAACGTATATAACCACTACGTGAACAACAAACTAACCGCGAAATAAAAGAATTAACACGTAGTTGTTTACTTCAAAAACACGTACGAAATATAATGTAATCGAGTAGAAACACGTGGCGAATCACGTTAAAATGCACAGAAACTAATCACGGACAAAATCAAAAACACGTGGTGAAAAATTTTAAACAGTCCCAAAACACTATTTTGATCGCGCCTATTTCTACACATGATTCAAAAGCTTTTCGCACGACACAGAAAAAAGATAGGCAATGGAGCCTATCCCACTTCTGATATTGGCGGTTAACACTACTTTTATTTAAAAAAAACTAACAAAATGACGAAACACTAAACTTTAATCAATTTTAAGCAAATACAATTTTAAACTTAAAAAATATACTTCCTGATTTAAAAACGACTTTAAACAATATTACAGAGAGATGTTATCACGACGGCTGCTTGAGACGGAGTGAGGGGCGAGTACTGGCCGCACCCCCTTTTATACACCGCGCCGCACGGTAGTTTGAAAAATAACGTTTTCACGCTAATAGACAAATTCAAGGGAGAGAGGTGTTGAGATGACTACGCATTTATTTTGAAAATAACTGCAATTTCCGCTTAAATGCATACTGACTGGTGGCCGTCCTGATATCAAGAGGAAGTGCATTCCAAAGAAGAATGGACTGAATATGAAAGGAAGAATGAACAAAGTCAGAGGTATGAGAAGGACAGAGATTCTTAGCATGAGAAGAACAAAGATATTGGAAGTGAGACACGAGATAAGAAGGAGGAGTGGGAGAGTTGAGCCTATCAGACACGACACCCGTTTAGTCGGGGAAGCCTCCCTTTTCTATGAAGGCTGAAGAACATTACACCCTGTTGCCTGCTCCTCATACCTCTATAGCATAATACATGGTAGATATCTATTGTAGGTACTGTACTGAAAACACATTAGCAGTGTAATTACGTTGTATCTCGACAGCTAGATAAAATCTGGGCGAACACTTGCAAGTGCTAATGGAGGAGGGTAATGTTGATGTTCGATATCAATGTTATAGGTACTGATAACGCGGTGTTACTGAGCTTCTGCCAATTCTCTTTAAAATTTTAAAAATGTGTGATTTTTTTTTGCAAACCGTCGTTGCGCGTGCAAAAGTGGCTATGTGTTTTTAGTGAACCTATTTGAGCTATATAAATTATAACACTTAGCGTGTTTATACGGAACTTTGGATGTATGAATATCACATAGCTACATTCCGTAACTCTTTAAATATTGCACTTATCACAACGCTGTTTTTACAGTAGGTATGTGTGTATTTAAAATAACGATTAAAACTGCATAAAGAACCGAAAAGAACTATAAATAACACATAGCTACTTTTGCACGCGAAACGATGAAATGGTAGTAGAGTTTGATGGTTCCTACTCCAAATCAAATCAAAAGTCATGTATTCAAACTAGGCTGAGAATCAGCACTTTTCGATCGTCAAAATTACTTAAGACAAAATGGCCCGTCCTTCACCACTTTCTGGTAGGGAAGAAGAAGTGGCCAATTCTATAGAATCATAGTCAAAAACATCTAAAACAAGTAGTGGTAATTAGTATGCAAAATAATTTACATTACGCATCAAAAAACTAAATTATTTGCTATACTTATATCAGTTAGCACCGGAGGGGGTTGTTGCTAAGTTATATCAGCCGCGCGGGTCGTTTGATCAGGTTAAGCTACGCTTGCCACGGTTGGTCAGTGGATGGGTGACCATCTTTACATACCAAGACCCCTCCGTGCTTCGGAAAGCACGTTAGGCCGTTGATCCCGGCTGTCATTCGTGGATCTTTGGAAGTCGTTACGGGTCGTCAGAAGCCCGAAAATCTGACAACCAGTCTTACCAAAGGATATCGTATTACCCAGTAACTGAGTTGTGGAGGTCAGATCATAGTACTATGGATAAATAAATATAGGTGTATATATAAAGGTATTATATATGTCACCTTATGGTTGTGATGAACACCATAAGTTTATAATCTATCTCGCGAGACTAGAAGCTGTCGATAAATTGTGAACTGTACGATACTGCTTACAATATAACATATCAATTTTCGATAGTTTACAATATATCCATGTCAAACCGTCAAATTGTGAACCGTCCCTGATTGAACTGGTGGTCTTGGCGGTAGCCGCATTGGTCGCAGTAGCTAAGCCATGGCACCCCGACCAAATGGGTTAGGTTAGGTTAGAACTGTGACCAACCGCTCCCGAGCCCAGCGGGCAGAGCGAGCGGTGCTGCCGGCGTCCGCTACTTCCAAGTTGGTCGCAGTTACTTGACTATTTGTTATTAGCGCAAGATACGATTCGTCGCTTCGCATACAAGTTTGTTACCCGTTCACAATTTGTCGGTTTACCATGGACAGAGCGAACTATCGGAAAATAAGGCGATAAATTGTAAATGGTTTGTAGCAGTTCACATTTTTACGACAGTTCTCTATCGCGAGTTAGAATATAAACTAACGATGTCCATAATTATACGATGACTATATCATAAATAATATTCTAGCAAAGAAGCATAATCAAAGTAACACAAAAACCAGGTAATCTACTCCAAACAAGCCATGAATATTAATTTAAGCAAACTCGACTTAAACACACAAAAACAACAAACAAAAAAAAACAAATGAACATACGTGCATTGTTTTTGAAAAATAAAGACATGGGCTGTGAGCCGTCCGTCGACAATTTATGTTTCGTTCTCGCCTCTAGTGAAAGCCCACGATGAAAGTTTCAGCGTATCTCCGAACTGCAGGCGTGAAAATAAAATTGAAGCGAGCTTCGGGTTTTCCAAAATGGTTGCTATCGGAGCGCGGGGAAGCGTGGTCTCCATGTGCCAGTGTTGTTTGTAATTACTTAGTTACCTTGTAATGGTGTTATTGGTCGACTTGCTGTAATTGTGTGTATATCTTTTATGCAAATAGTTGAAATGAGATTGGTGTTGATACATACATACGGAGGTGTGTAGGTATTGCTCCACCTAAACCAGCGTCACGCAATGCTGGTCTGGCATTTGGTGAACTGAGCCTATTTAGCGCAACCGTTAGCGGTTTTTCTTTATTGAATAGGTTTTTCCATATTATTTTTATATTGAGTGAACTTATGACATGTGCCAAATAAACATATCGATGGCCCCAAGCAATAAGTCGGTAATCGTAAAACTCAAATTTTACAAAATAAATGTTTTTCTGTTTTTGATGAATATCTTTTCATCGAGTCAGAGTATTGAGGTGATTGATACATCAAACGAAAGCTATTTTTTTGTGTAATTCAATTACGATGTCAACATAACATTATCTGTGTGAACATCCTTGTAATTTTTTTTATGATAGACAAACTGTTTCGTTAATATACTCTTATACCAATATTGCAATCAATTTGTTAAAAACGTTGTTACGTTACATTACAATACGGACTTTTCCAACGTTATATCTTATCTTAAAGACGATACGTAATTTGTTATTACGGTGTTATTGTGGTTATTTTAAATTGACACAGTAACAGTATCATTAGAAAACATTCGTCGAAAACGGGACCAGACGTGTTCTTTGACGCGTAGGTAGGTATGCAATACGCTTCAAATATTTACTTTAAAATCCTATTTGATTCCCGTTACGGTTTGAGCTTGCTCAAAATAATTCAACAACGACAACGTGCTAGCGTTTACCATAGAACTGCACGAAATGAATTTACGCCAATAAGTCGGTAATAGCAACTTACCAAAATCAAATAGGTACTCAAAACACTTCGGTATTGATACGTTAAGATACTTTGCTCGTCATAATTTTGTTTTTGAATTTCCCTACAATAAAAGTGTTTTACATGATATCTTCGTAAATATCACTACGTAAAAATTGTGAAATAAATTACTAAGGGCTAATTTTTCAATCATCTAATAACTTAATTCGAGGAACCATTTTAAAATTTTGACAGTACAATACGAAAAAAAAAAACAAAAACTGTCAAACGTCAATTTTATTCCTCGAATAATAGTTATTTATGATACTAGTGCGGTAAGTTGGTTTTTACAAACGAGTAGACGAATGTAAGCCCGAGACGAAGTCGAGGGCTTACCATAGTCACGAGTTTGTAAATACCAATTTCTGCACGTGTGTCATACAATGTTATTCAACACATTTGCGAGAAAACAGTACAGTATGTAATTAAACAAACTTTTTCATTTGACTATTTTTAGAGACCAATTAAAGTCGCAACAATTTTTGAAGTTTCTAATATGAAAATGGCGCGAATTTGCAAATGGCGCGAATTTGAAAATGGCGCCACATGCACGTGGTGAAAATTAGAACTACATCTTTCGTCTCATTTACTCTTTAGTATTAAAGTGAGACAACGTATTGAGCAAAAGCGCTTCCAAGGAGGTTCGATCAGTCAGGTTGTTTATTCTCATAATGTAAAACTCTTTGGTGGAATTCTTATATTTTTTTTATGGTAATTAAAAAAAAACCGTAAAGAAAACGCACGGTGCTTTACAACGAGATATGCCGTAAAATAGGTACTTAGGTGAGAGTACCTATTTTACCGCACGTTCCGTTGTATGGTGCGTAATTTTTAACTTTCGAACAATGTATACAGGCTTTGTAAATGCATTTTTCGAGCAAATGTGTTGAAAAAGTTATTTAGCGATGGAAAAATCACCCAACCCATAGATGCCGAATTTGACATAACAATAAAAAGTTCATAATAGCAAATTACCGTCTTATTGCTTGGGGGCGTCGACATTTTCTTTCTTGTAAGGGTTAACAACACATGGGTTACATAACTAAAAAAAGAATATTAATAATTTCGCCATGTCCGTCTGTCCGTCCATCTGAATTTCATACAGCCGTTTTGCTCGCAGACTTTTAACACCATTATCGACTCAAATTGGAAAGAAGGTGTATTCTTTGCGCCGCTTAACAATGGTATAGTGAAATTACGAAATAAATCATAAGGAGAGGCACGCCCTATACATGAAACAGAGGGAGAAAAAAAATCAATGTACATTTTGTTGGATCTCATTATTGAGAAAATTATCTTTCTAATTGGCTATTTAAGTCAATAGTTTTTGGTATAATATGGGATACTTTCGGTTACAATCGCAGAAATAACTGTTATTTACCTATATATTTTTTTTCAGTACTTAGCTCACATAAGTAATTACAAACTTATTTTTGTAAGCGAGAAATTCAAAACTTCACAACGCATGGCCAGTCATGCGCTTAGCCGGTTTTCTATAATAATTCGATCCTACTCGAAAGTAGGATCGAATTATTATAGAAAACCGGCTAAGCGCATGACTGGCCAGAATGCACCGCAGAATGCAAATGCATGCATGAATGCTGGCTCGCAGAATCGACCGGCTATCCGGAATAGAAATTCCGGATAGCCGGTCGATTCTGTAAAAATCTCACCGTGAAAACTTAGGTGAAGTGAGTTTGTTTTTGCTAGGAATTGACACTATTGACAGCTCACTCCACGCTCACATCACCTAAGTTTTCACGGTGAGATGGTTACAGAATCCACTGCCAGGTCTTGATAAAAAGTTCGCAATATAATAATTATGAAGTAGTTCTGAAAGTCCTACAAAATAGTACCTACTACTAATCTACCGTACATAGCTACCTACCAACCTAAGTTTAAAATCTGATGGAAATCAATATTTGTTTATTATTGATGTCAT
This sequence comes from Luperina testacea, assembly GCA_927399505.1. Taxonomy (NCBI): domain Eukaryota; kingdom Metazoa; phylum Arthropoda; class Insecta; order Lepidoptera; family Noctuidae; genus Luperina; species Luperina testacea. The sequence goes on from OV656756.1 coordinate 14,401,246, forward strand.
TTGTATCAACAATTATTCATCTGAAAATAATACAGAGATTCATGAAAAAACACGGTTTTTATATAAGCCTTGTACCTAGAAAGAAAAATGTAATATTTAAGGCTCCTGCAAACAGACGCGACGCGTGACGCGAATCGCGCGCGACACAAAGGCACCGCTTGTTGCGCGACTTGCGGTGCCTTTGTGTCGCGCGCGATTCTATCGCGTGTCGCGCCTGTTTGAAGGAGCCTTTATTCGGCAACAGAGAAAAATACATACCCTTTTTTATTCACAAATCAACAACATTAACAGTTAAGCTAGGTAACCTACATGGCCTGTATTATTTCTTATATCAACAAACCAGTATTTCATACGGTTACGGTACGGTTTCATTTACATTAATGTTCTATTTGAGCAACAAATTACGAACATAAAAGAAAAACTGTGAAAAATCGCCGCAGAATAATTCTTCGAGCTCCATCAACCTCAGCTGAAAAAATACAAGCCGAATAAAACTAAGTTCACGACATTTATATCGAGCAAACAAATAAGTTATAACAGATAGGTTACACTACGAAGGATGACACTAGCACAAGCCCCCGAGCTGATTGTCGGCTAATTCTTCTCGCTCCACTGAAGGTTGTACATCGCAATAAATTCGTCGCATTCATACGACCCACCCAACTGAAAGAGCTGCGATAAAAACGAGATGACTTGCTCTCCCACTCGCCCAAACATTTTTTTACTCAAAAGACAATGTTTGCAACCTCTGAGGTATTAAGGGCGGATTTCACCTATGAAACTGAACGATATTAGCACGTTTAAACCACGTTCAAGAGCTGTAAGAGTCATTATTGTTGTGGAAAATTGACAGTGACAGCTCTTGAACGCAGTTCTAATCGTAATCTAATCGTATGTTGCACTGGCTGACGTCATCACATCAATGCCGGCTGTCGCTGAAAACCAGCGCTGGGGCTCTGTCTCGTATATGAGCACGGTCTTAACATTATGCTGAGCGATGGCTGTTTTGCGGAGATGTGACGCATTTTTTCTCCCAAATTGTTATTTCGTTTGTGTTTTTTTTTGACGCGTCTTTTGCCGCAAATAAACGTATTTTCTTTCTTTTTTTTTTCTTTCAAATTAGATGTGCTGATCGCGTTCAGTTTCATTGGTGGAATTGGCACTTAGTCGACGAATCTATGACGAGGATTGTCTCTATTGAATATTTCATTACTTCCTACGTTCCTTTTCTACCCTTATGAGTTTGTCAAACGGAGGTTGTTAAGCCAATCGTAACTTCACTGTATTTTTATAGATGTGTTGCGTAATACGGCTTTTTATATTAGTATTTACGAGTATAATCCAGCTGTATCTATTTGCAGACAAACAAGGACATGATCATATTTTGATGTCTGATTGGGTACGGGAAATAATAAAAATGTAACCACAATAATAATTGATGTTGTTCATATGTCTTTTGTAAGTTCTTTTTCTTTTTTGTAAATTCTTATTGAGAAGTACGGCCAAGGAACTCCATGGACACCTTTTTTACACCATTTCTACCAACCAATTTATTATAAAGATCTGTAATATAATCCCAAGTTCCTCTCGATTAACTTCAAGCATCTCCGTATGCATGTAGAGCTTGTGTCTATTGCGGCGATCAATCGTGGCAGCAGACAGTGACGCAATGGTTCAGTAGACGACATTATGCTAACACACGTCCGATTCTGTCCAATTAGAGAGCTGGAGAGAGATGAAGTGGCTGTAGTAACATGATGACTTCTTTTTTTTTTCTTTCTTAGTTAATTTTAATGATGGTTTAGCATTTTGAGTACTTTATGAGGCCTACCGAAATGTCCTTTCTTTGGTATTATTCGTTGAGTCGTTGAGGTCCTTAAGTCCTGAGTTGAGCTGAGTTGTCCAATTACTGACAAATGGACACTAATTGGACATTGTGTGGTTCTTTCCTCAAAAGACCATTTCAGGCACGGATCTACATGTTCCTCACGAAATCTGACCAAGATTATGTCTGAACTTTAAAAGAGACTTTGACCCCTGAGTTTGTATCGCCATTTCTTCGCGGATATAGAAGGAAATGTCGACTCCATCTAGTAATTTTTTTTAAAGACGTGTCAAAATGATTCCGATATCCTATTTACAGAATAAACAATTTTCCTCTCTAATAAAAACATTTTAATCTTTTGACCGCCACACGTCAAAAAATCAAAACCGTGCCCCGGCGTCAAAGGCTGTCATGTAGTCGAACCGTGGCGTGCTGGGCACATTTTGATTTGTCATCTATACATGACTGTGGCGGTCAGGAATACTGTGATAAGGCCTGTCGCACTGTATGGATCAGAATGCTGGGCCATGAAGAAGACGGAATAAAAAATATTGCATGCAGCGGAAATGAGAATGTTGACGTATTCCACATTGGGCACCCGCTTAAATGGCACCTGAGTTAATGTACCGCTGTATGTCAGGTGCATTCACTCAGGTGCCATTTAAGCGGGTGCCCAACGTGGAATACGTCAGAATGTTGATAATATGGTATGACGAGAATGTAAAAAGTAAGTAATGAGTACCTACTTATATTAGTGGAACTTTGAAAGTGGAGCCAGTGACAGAAAATTTAAAAGGAAATCGTTTGGCTTGGTGCATAGGAATGTGATGAAGATGGAAAAAACACATGTATCACTAATATAGTAAGGAATATTAATGTTGATGGATGGAAAGGGAGAGGAAGGCCAAAGAAAATATGGGCAGATAGTGTGAGGAATTTTATAAAATACCTAAAAGAAAGTGAATGATAGCGTGACGGTTGACAGGGGATAATAGAAGAAGAAAACATGGTGCGCCGAGCACAAGTAACATAGGACAAAGGCAGGAAGATGATATTTGCGGTAGTAATAGAGTTTGTCTGGGGAAGTGCTACCGCGATTACCTCTGTCTGTCACGACTGCCACCGCAGTTATAACCTAGATAACGCAAGAGCAGCTACTTCGCGTGCCCAGCTTACGTCCAAAAATCGTAAGCCGCCACTTTCGCGCTCAGTCCTGTAGTACTGCTGGCTGGGTGTGCCAGAGCGCCTGGCGCTAGGCCCCGGGGGTGGGGCGAGACGGGTGCCACACGCGGCGGCGTCTTCGAAATGATTTAATTTTCCCATCACTAAATAGTGTTTGTAAAGTGTCAAAACATGGTTGGTTTTCATAATCGTGGTACTTGCTTTATCTAGATCTATCTGTATCTGTGACTGCCACCAATCAGCGTTGCTGTATTCCAATTTGAATGAAATGGGTGCCAGACGCCAGTATAATCAACGGTTCATAAGACATTTCAACGTTGTCACTGGAATGGCCTCAAACAGATGTTGGAGAGACATGTGTCCAGCAGTGGACTGCGACATGCTGAGTTGATTGACTAGAATGGCAACACATCTGCGATGCTTCTGGTGTTGCAGGTCTCCATAAGAGTCGGTGACTTACCATCAGTTGGGCCATCGTTAGCTTGTACCTTGTGCGAAAGCAACAAAAATTTTAACTGTTACGTAAATCTGCAGGGTAATTGCGTCACACATAGGTATACGACGGGAATCGATTTTGACAGTTCAGCCACGTTCATTGCGTGATTTACGTTGTTGAGTGGACGAATTTTTCAAACCTATGAAGCAATGTATTTCCTTCAAAACCCTCGGATTGTTATTAAAAATGTGTTATGCAATAAGGATGCTGCCCTGCACGTCCAACTACTCTGGACGGCCCTGCAAATGGTTATGTTACCTGGACAGCTGGTATAATCTCCACTGCCGAGTAATTCCGTAACAATATGGATAGCCCGTTCGTCAATTCCAAGAGTTAAGCTTAACTTATCAACAACTACATACACAACAACAACAAAAACAACACACAACAACAACAACAACAACATCTTTCACATTTGGAGCAATTTTCATTAAACATAAAGAAACACTCAAGCATTAAATTTCTTGAAATTTCCTTTGTAGAAAAAGGTATTTTCTCATTCATCGGAAACTCAAACGGCTTTGTAACTAATTACTCCAATACATTAGCAACATGAATAAAATGGTTCAAATTTTATTTCCTCTGTTAATCTGGAAAATGTGGACGGTGGGTACATAAATCTTTTTCAAGATATATCTCTGACTTTGAGTCGATTTTTTTACAAGCTTTTAATTAACTTGCAATGTTTGTATACAGTATGTTAGTTTATTTAGGTCAAATCTTGCAAGCCAAATTAAAACCACTTACTCTTTACCCTACTGAGTTGAATTTTTTTCATCAAATAGCAAAAACGGTACCCTTATAATTTCGGCATGTCCATCTGTCGGTCCGGCCGCAACCATTTTACTCGGAGACTATATCAATGAAAACTGGAAGGACTGAAGGTGTGATGTATTTCTGTGCATGGTTCGACACGCACTTGGCGATAAAAATGACACCATCACATCTGGACAAACTACATTATCAAATTCCAGACAGCATAGACATTGTAGTACAAAAACTCCAAAATCTATTCAAAAAATTATAAAGGCCCAAAAATATTCTCTAGAACGATTCAGATAATATAAAAGACGATATGCTCGCAGGTGCACTTATAATACAGTGGTCCACGAGGTTATTAAAGTATTAATTGGGCACCTGTTGAGATTCTAGCCCGTGCTAATATAGTAGGGACCTTGTGACCTTTTTACGGCTATTTAGAACCGTTGTATTTCATGTATTTGGATTTATGAGTTTCCCTACTGCTACAGAAACTAAGATAACGATGAGTTTGTTTTTCTCCGTGAGATTATATTCATACATATGTGGCGCCAAATACAGGTATTCAGATGCATCCGGTTAGACTGGAAGCTGACCCCAACATAGTTGGGAAAAAGCTACATAGTTAGGCAGATGATGATGTGGCGCCATCTACATCGCCGCATGGGAACTACGCAACACAGTGAGGTCACGCAAAATCCTGCATCGCGCAAGCAGCGTATGGGAGGATGAGTGAACTTCGCAATCTGTTCCTTATTATAAGCATAAACTTATACCTTTTTCCCATGGATCGATCGTTACATACTCCTTTTGCATAGTTTATGTTCATACATCTGGTCATACAAGTATGCCGGTTGCGTCGAGTACTACGCACCTGACCTATCTGAAGAACATCACCAATAAGGTCACTATGATGTCTTTCCAGGGCGTCCGCTCCCAGCGTGGGATTATTTCTTAGAAATATTAAGACAACAATCTGTATTCATCTTGTTTAAACTAATGGCAACATTGTGATTTCTGTCATATTACCTATATAGCGGTATCTAAAAAGCCACATGCGAACTATGCGTCATAATTTAATTTAACAACATGAATACTGATTCATGTTGCCCGCTAGACACAACACCCGTCTGGTGGGAGGATTCTTCCTTTTCTATAAATGAGTGAACTTTACACCCTGTTCCTCATATCTTTATACCTAGAATAGAAGAGAACAGAAAATTTAAGTATGTCTATTAGGAGGTACTAGCTATCGTGTTACTTGGAGGAGGATGACCCATAATCGGAGACGGTGGCAAGTTTTAGAGCACCAGTATTGAGATTGTCTCAAAGGCCCCCGGCCTTCTCAATACCGGTGTCAAATACTTAAATAAGTTTAATAACATACTTTATATTTTAGTTTAGTTTACTTTTTATGTTAAGTAAGAATAAGGTATAAAAACTATAATTATAAATTCGAAAGTAACTCTGTCTGTCTATATGTTACCTTTTCACGCCTAAACCACTGAACGGATTTTGATAAAATTTCTCAGAGAGATAGCTTGCATCCCGGAGAAGGACATAGGATAGTTTCTATTGACATACCTCGCGGGCGAAGCCGCGGGCGGAAGCTAGTAATAATATAAAGGCGAAAGTGTGTCTGTTACCTCTTCACGCTTAAACCGCTGAACCGATTTAGATGAAATTTGGTATAGAGATAGTTTGAGTCCCGAGAAAGGACATAAAATAGTTTTTATCCAGATATTCATACGGGATCGACACTTATGCGAGTGAAACCATGGAGCGCTTCTAGTGATTGAAGAAAGGTATTCGAGTTTCAGTGGTTCGTCAAAAATTGGTGAATTTATAGTAACTACATATACATACCGGTTTGAGTCTCAAAGTGAACACACTCGACCAAAGACTCGAATGGTGTAGGTAGCTACTTAAACGAGCTTTTAATGACATATTATGTAGAGTTTCAAGTGCTGTTCAATCTGTTACGTAAAACTTCAATGAAGTAATGACGGTAGGACAGCCAAAATTGTGTAGATTCATACGATGTCTAACGCATATAGTACATATGTATATCCAGTCGTACCCTATCTTGGTTATCCAGAAAATTTACGGCTTGTTGTTGATATATTTTATCTGATTTACTGCACAAAGCTGCGTGGGAGAACCTTTTTCCTTAGTTGGTTGAGTTTCTTAGGTAGGTACTTACTTTTACCTACTCAGCAGGATCTAGGTGACCTCGGAGGTTATGATTTAAAATTAAAGAAAAATTTTGTGTAAGCCAATGCGATGCGACTACCGAAGCAGCCCGTTAGGGCCGAAGCCTGCCGGGTCAGCGGAATGGTCCGAAAGGGTTACCGCTGGCCATGACATGCGCTGGACATGTGGCATCTGCCACATGTCTTCCAATTTTTGGTTCTAGGACATGCCGGTTTCCTCACGATGTTTTCCTTCACCGTTTTGAGAGAAATGGCGATAAAATAATTTACACCAAGTAAAGTGTCTGCTTGAGATCGAACCCATGACCTACAACTCGTATGTCGCGGCCTTTATCACTGGGCCACCACTGCTCTCTACCTAATCATCAGAATCTCCTTAAACTAAAACAATTTGAACCTTTCACAAAGACTGAAAACATTCTCATAAAAAGTTACAACAACACTACAAAATTCCCGCCAACTATAAACCAAGAACGTAAGCAACTACTCCAAGCATTGTCCGAAGACATAAGTCAATACACGAGCTAGCAAGTGCATCGGGTAAGTACTGTCTGCCAGTACTCGCCCGCCGCCACGTAGCAAGTGAGACGTGAAATTCGGCACTTTGAATTTACGATGCCTCCACACTGGTACTTCGACCTTAGCTTTATTTTATATTATGTGTACCTTAAAATGGAGGACTTTATTGGTTGGAAAAACTGTAAAACATGCATGGATTGAGAAAATTTTACGTAAAGTAGGTATAGCCGACAACTAAAGTCGATAGATGTTTGGTATTTTTTTTATATTGCATTTATTAGGAGTCAATCATGGTCCAGAAAAGATATCTACAGTATTTTTAAACTATAGATGACCCATTGCAGAGTAAAATAACACACTCACGTTTAAAGGCTCCTTCAAACAGGCGTCACACGCGATAAAATCGCGCGCGACACAAAGGCACCGCAAGTCGCGCAACGAGCGGTGCCTTTGTGTCGCGCGCGATTCGCGTCGCGCGTCGGGCCTGTTTGCAGGAGCCTTAAAGAATGAGTCACTTGTGACGTCAAACCAACCAATTTATCTTTAATCCTTTATTTTAAAGAATCCGGTTTTTAAGAAGTAACTAATTTCAATCTAGACTTTAAGACTAATAAGCCACTTTAAGCTAACTTAATTTTTTACGTGATAATTAATTAAAAACTTAGAATTGCGTTGATTGTTCTTTACACAAGTCCGTTCTACTAGTGTCTGAACACTATGTTCATGTGTTATTATATTGTGTCATCAACCAATAATGTAGGTACCCTAACTCTTTTCTCTTAAGGTATAAATTAGTATGAATGCCGAGAGTTTGATCAAACTCGCAAAAGACTCTTCTCATCCTTCTTCCTACTAATAATCACACAATATATGTGTATAAAGGCGAAAGTTTGTGAATGTGTGTGTGTGTGTTTATAATATGTTCGATACTTCTTCGCACTCAAACGGCTGGACCAATTTTGATAAAATTTTGTATGAAGGTAGCTGCTAGTAATATTATAAAATACCTGCGCCCCGCGGTTTCACCCGCGTAAATGTCGATCCCGTGAAAATATCGGGATAAAAAGTAGCCTATATGTGCATCCAGGGTGTCAGCTACCTCCATACAAAATTTTATCAAATTTCACCTTTATAATATTAGTGTGACGTAAAAGTTTGTGAAGATGTTTGGATGTTTGTTACTCAATCACGCGTAAAGGCTCCTACAAACAGGCGCGACACGCGATATAATCGCGCGCGACACAAAGGCACCACTCGTTGCGCGACTTGCGGTGCCTTTGTGTCGCGTGTCGTGTCGTGCCCGTTTCAAGGGACCTTAAACCGTTGAACAGATTTGGTTGAAAATTGGCACATAGATAGCCCATTTCCTGGATTAACACATAGGATACTTTTTATCCCGATATTCCCATGGGATCGAAACTTTCGCGGGTGAAATCGCGGGGCGCTGCTAGTTGAGAATATCTCTTTACATTCTTCACCATACATCAGTTCTGTCCCAGGTTAACTTAAAATGTACACAATAATAATAAATGAGGTTTTTCGCATTGTAAGGAGGTTCGTCTCTCTAGAGCCCTGACCGCCGCTAGCTATAGGGTCCAAGCTAGCGGTTTCGGATACCGATGGGCCACAATTTTTTTTATTTTTAAATGGTTTTATATTATAATCTTTAAAAATATAATTTATAAATGTTTAACTAGTAATCTAGTAATAAACAGAGATAAAGCTGAAGACTTTGTTTGTTTGTTTGAACGCGCTAATCTCTGGAACTACCAGTCGGATTTGAAAAATTCTTTTTGCATTTGATAGCCCAATTTTTAAGGAAGGCTACAGGCTTTTTAACATCATGATATGACCCTTTAGAACCGAGTAAACAGAAAAAAAGCAGCAATAACGCTAAGCGAAAATTGAAGTAATAGCGCGGGTAGGTGATGCGGGATGGGTCGGGGGTATGTACACTGTACAGACGCCAGCACATTAAGCTACCCGAAACTGTCAAATTTTCCCAATCAACTTTGAACCTTATGCTTTAGCGATAAAGTTGAAAAACTATTAAAGAAATTTGACAGATTGTAGTAACTTGATGTGCTGGCGTCTGTACAAGAAATTTCACGCAGACAAGGTCGCGTACAGCAGCTAGTAATAAAATAAAGAAAATGAAATTGTTTCGATACGCGGTGTGGCAACGCAACGCTAGCTCAAGTGGGTCCACCAGAAAATATTTTTACAAAATACAGTAACATTTTCAATATCTCCATAGTTATTGATATTGTGGTCAAAATAAGAATAAATAATTCCGTATTTATATTTATTGCCGTTTTTATCATCTAAAATTTTATTGTTACATTCTTTCCATTGCTAGAGAAAAAATCCATAGAGACTCCTTTGTTACCTAGATATTGGTATTAGGTACCAACAATATATGAATTGGGAATCTAATATATTTCATTTTTACAATATTAGCTAATACCGTGTTATTTTTACGTTGAAATTTTATTATTTTTCAGATAAAATGGAGAGCCAATTTGCTGGTTGTCTGGTCTCAAGTTTTAGGGCTACGTTTTTGTTTACAGTCTAGCGAGAAATATAAGAGATATAGATTACACACCTAGGTACTCACGAAAGTAATACGAGTATGTATAAAATCCTCAAGTACTAATAAGCTGTTTAACAGGTAAAATAACTTATTTACTGTCTGCGCAACACCTGAATGCGCTGCCCAGAAGAGGACACCGTAAAACGTCTGTAACAAGTAGTGCTTGCAGAATTATAATCATTAAAATCATCAATAAAACCTCTAAGTTCATGTAACCCTATTAATTGATAGTTCATGTCATTGATTACATGAAATATGTCATTGTAAACACATACCTACTTGTACGGTGGCGAATCATATTTTAGTCAACATAAATTGCAAAAAACGTAAGAAAATTTGAATTTTGCGGGCCCTTTTTTTGAAGTGAAAACTTCTTTAGCGGCGTAATACACTTTTTTTGTAATGGGTAAAAAATGTTAAACTCGCGTCAGGACACGTGACCTGATCGAAAATTCGTAAGACGGATAGCCGTAGCCGGTACCGCGCGTGTTTTGTTTATAAGACGATTCACAAAATACACACGTAATTGTTCAAGTTTTCACTTCTGTCGGCACTCCCGGAGTGCCACTGTTTTTTTTTTGGTGCGCGGTGGAAATCCTTATGGACTTTCTCCATCGTAGAAGTGACAAAGAGTCATGCCGGACTTTTACCAGCTAAAACCACCGTGTTGTTCCACCTCTGCCTATGGCCGGGGGTGCGGGATTCGCATAAGCAGTATTGTACCCAATAGCGTATTTGGCAAATTTCATAATTGGACAAACAGACGATTTGACGAACTACTACTTTGACCTGACGAATTGCCAATTTGGCGAATATCTGACTTGAGCAATGTCGTTCAACCTCATTCACCGCTCCCCCGACAGGCCTCGACCCGCTGTTCCTCAGCGAGCCTCACCTCCCCGTGGTTGCGGGCTACCCTGACGCTTCCCCATTAAGTACCCAGTAAGTAGTAAGGTTGACTGGTAGAAAATGCCTATGGCATTAAGTCCGCCTCTGTACATTTATGTGCTTGAAGTATTAAATAAATAAGTAGTACTTTTTTCGTAATTTCGCTAGTGTAAAGCAGTGCACAGAATACCTAATCAAGTATCTTTCTAATTTTCATCGATATAGTGCTAGGTAATAGTCATCATCTGCCTAGTCTTTTCCCAACTAAGTATATTGGGGTCGGCTTTCAGTTTAACTGCATTCAGCTGAATACCAGTATTTTACATGGAGCGACTGCTTACCTGACCTGCACAACCCAATTGCTGGGTAATACGATACCCCTTGGTACGACTGGTTGTCAGACTTTCGGGCTTCAAAGTTCTGGCTACCCGTAACGACTGTCAAAGATCCACGAATGACAGCCGGGACCAACGGTTTAAAGTGCTTTCCGAGGCACGGAGAGGTCTCGGTATGTAAAGATGGTCACCCATCTACAGACCAACCGCGGCAAGCGCAGCTTAGCTTGATCGATTGACTTGTGCGGCTGTTATTATTGTAACCACAGGCGCCTAAGTCTCTGAGTAAAACGGCTGTGTGACCTCCGGACGGTCGTAGGTCACACAACTTTTTATTTCATAGAAGTATTGCTAGACATATTTATACGAATATCATCGGGACGTCTGAAACCTGACCTACACGTTCATCTTCTTATATAATATTATAATTATTTGTAAGCTTTCGATTGAGAAGTAAAGTATGACACACAAATAGGTAAGTAAAGGTACTTACCTATTTGTGTGTCATACTTTACTTCGATACGATTGTGATATAGTTTCTGAAGCTTAGGTAGGCCTACGCTTCAGAAACTATATCACAATCGTATTTCCAAAATACAGATAAAATGAAAAAAATAACCTAACATAAATTTATAATATTAAATGTGTATAAGGATAACAAAAGATTTTACAGAACCGAACACAGGTGACGTTTCATATTAAAACAGTTTAGTTTTACCTACGTCAACATTTAAAATCATCTAAAATCTTAATTTGTCTACCAAAAAACTTATAATACACTCGACTAATAAACTGTCAAAGTATGAAGTCGACGGCAGATTAATTAATTAAACTATAGCTTTGCCCGCGCTAACCTCGTCGTTGTCTTTGGGGCAAAATATACCTACACCCGGTGTCTGAATTGAGAAATTGAAGTAAAGAAACCTGTCAAACTATAGGATAATTTAAGGTGATATGTTGAAAAAATGTGGTTTTTCCATTTCGTGTAACTTGTAAAGTATGTGGAATAGGGATTTAACATTTTGGTATATGTTTTTTGACTCTTTGATCTAGTTAGTATCATGTAAAAGAAATACACGATTCAATTAATTTTTCTCGATACAAGAAATTGCAGTTATATAATTTTTTTTACATTTTACGACATCTCGGCGTAACGCAAGAGTTATTCAATGGAATTTACTTTAAAACATAAAGAATTATCACATCAAAGTTTACTCAAAGTAAATTTAATTTGTTTATTTTGTCATAAAAGGAGTAAATTCGTTTTGGCACATACGTCGTTTTATTCCGAGCGCACGGACATTATATTATAGCCATCAACTCTTCTTTGGCGTTTTAAAAGTAATGGCTTCGCTAGTAATCACTTTCGCTCGCCTAGTAGGTTTTCGAGGATTTTAGATTTTCGAGGTAGCACCTTAAGGTGAAAAGCCCGTGAAATTCAAAATTTCTTTTTATTTCAAAGATCATAAATGTGATCTAGGTAATGCCCACCGAGTGAATAATTGGTTTTTCGAGAAATCCAAGCGGTTCGTCGACTCTTCGCTTGAACAGAGAGCTGGCCTATTGTTTGGCCAAAGAAGCATCGCCATACAACGTGACAACGCTACCAGCATTTCGGGCACTTTTCCTGTCGACAGCGAAGCGGACGAATTTTTGATGCCCCATGATTCTTTTCCCACTTTTTTATATAGGTATTACATATTATTAATATTACTATTTTAAGTTTGTATATAAGCTTACATATTATGTAAATGTTAAAGTTTTAACGAATGGTAAAAAAAAACAGAACATAATATTTGGTTTAATTTTACAGTTCACATTGAAGGAATCACCTTAACTTATGCTAGGTTTTTGACAAGTTCTCAACTTAAAATTCTCAATTATGAAACCGGCTGTTAAGCTATGTATTTACGTCGTAAGGCGAACCTGGTCGTTCTGAGCAATATCCTATTAGCGCTGCTGTACAAAGTATTGTAAGACCCATCGATATCTCAACAAGCCTCGGTCCTCAAGTCATAATAATTTAATCATCTTTCTCGAATAATTTTGTAGCTAAACGACTTGAATTTTAATATTTTTGAGGAACGCTATATATTTTATACTAGCTTCTGCCCGCGACTTCGTCCGCGTGAAATTTCTTGTTCCCCCGACCCACCGGGCCCACCCCGTCGCATCTCATCGCCTGCCCGCGCTATTACTTCGTTTTTGCTTAGCGTTCTTACTGACTTTTTTCTTTTTGCTCGGCTCCTAAGAGTCATAGCGTGATGTTGAATAGCGTATAGCCTCCCTCAAGAATTGAGCTATCAAATGCAAAAAGAATTTTTCGAATCTGACGGGTAGTTCCAGAGATTAGCGCGTTGAACCAAACAAACAAACAAACTCTTCAGCTTTATAATATTAGTATAGATTGGGTAGACTTCAGACTAAGTAGGCAGGTACGTCAAGATCTGGAGGATACTTCAACAGTATTATCCTGACTGCCACTCACAGTAAACTGGGATCAACAATTAGAAAAACAAGGTCCTGGGTTAGATGCCCGGGTCGTGCAAAGTGTTATTGGGTTTTTCCATCTGGAATTTTTCAGTAACAGCCTGAAGTCTGGATTTGCGCCCCGTTGATGGCAATAGACTAGCCCCTAATGTGGGAGTTTCTGTTTCTGTCCCTACATGGGGCTGAAACATAACTAGCGAAATTTGCGTGTGCAGCAGTGCGATTCTGTAACCATCTCATCGTGAAAACTTAGGTGAAGTGAGCGTGGAGTGAGCTGTCAATAGTGTCAACTCCTAGCAAAAACAAACTCACTTCACCTAAGTTTTCACGGTGAGATTTTTACAGAATCGACCGGCTGTAGGTACACCTCTACCCAACCTTTCGAGAAATACAGGCGTAATACTATGTAACAATGACAGTAAATAAATCTGTGCCTCCTGTGATAAGTGATATAACTCGAGTTGTACCCTTTTTGTGATTTTCACATGAGCATTATCAAAAAAAAAATACGTCTTTTTTGGTCTAACTCACGTTCTTCTATCTGCTATAGTTTCGGAGATAATTTTGTGCAAAGTGATACAACTATAGGGATTTTGGCAAAAAATTCGTTACAATCGATATTTGTCAAGATGTAACCCCAAAACCGGTCACTTAACACACAATTTTTCGTGCTTTGTGATTTAAATGCTATTGTATTTAACTTCACATTTTATTTTTCAGTTCATTTATCGTGAATTTTGATGTGACTAGAGTAATATCCCTTTAAACTAAATCTTTCGATATGCCTCTAGGATACAAATCGACATGTATCTACAAATCTGAATGTAAGGTATGCTCTTTTTTGTGAAAAGTGATACAACTTGACTTAAATCATTCTACACAAATCTGTTTTTTTATGTGTAAACAGATATAAATGTAGTTGTATCTAAAATTCCAACCAATTGTAAAAACATGGTACAAAATAATAAATGTGCTAAGTGATACAAGTGCAGGTAGCGGGGGTTCGAGGGGGTAATCGGAGGTGTGCGGGACGTAGAGCCGTATTAGCTCACTCGTGAGTCGTGCGCTCCGCCCGCAGTGTCACTGCGACTGTAATGGAGTGTGTTCACGTCCGAATGCGCCATGGATCGATGCGTAAGTTGATAGATGTATCATTTTACACGAAATTCAATAATATTGAGATTTTTGTTATTGTATTGAATTAAATCACCTTACACCAAATAACGAAAAGTTGACACAATAAAAATATTATGTTGCTAAGTTGTAAGTATTGTTTTTAAGTAGGAGGTCAAAGTAATTTTCCCTCGTTGTAATAAATCTAGACATTTAATTTTATTATATGATATTATTTAAAGAATACCTATGGTTTTCTTACTCTTTATTTTTTTTTCAGCTTAAATCTCGAATTGATAAAATAATGAAATTGGCTACTAAATCGGATATTGAAGAAAACATTTTGATACCCAGGAAAATGGCTGCGAATCAAGAGAGGAGCAAGAAACGAGCAAAACGGTTGACGGGTCATGGCACCGAGGTCGCTAGTAAAGGCAATAACGTAATTGTATAACACCTTATCAACACTTGAAATATAGCTGTTTGGCTAAATCGTGCATTCAAAACATAAACGGCCGTTTTTGTTACAAATGCACGATTTAGCTAAACAGCTATATTTCAAGTGTTGACAATGTGTTATAAAATTACGTTATTGCCTTTTCTACAGTAATAATAGACCACATTTTGTATTTTTGATTCTATTTACGAGTTATGACATTTTTTCGATTGGCGGCGCTAGTGGACTGTAAAAGGCCCCTTAATTAATAGATGGAAAGACTATTTTTTTCTTTACAATGTTAGTCTACCTACAGGTGGACATTTAAAAGGTTTTTAGGTTTTATAAGAGGTTTTTGATTTAATTGTACTTTTAAAAGCTATGTGAGATTATCTACCTCTAAAGAAAGTTTAAAGTTTTGTTTTTTTTTTTGTTATTTTTATAGATTAAAACTTTATTGTGATACTTTGTATTACACTGAGTAGGTCAATTGCTTGCTGTGATAGCTCATCAAAACTGATCTGTGCCATTACTTAGTTTTAAGTTTCAAACTTTTGTTTATGATTATGTTCCTTTTGAGAATACCTAGTTACAATCGTATTGTCAGATTGTGATGATTTGATCTCCATTTAGTTGTATAAGAATTTTGATAAAAATGTGCCTTAACGACTGTATTTTTAGTTTAATAAACGTTGATTTTTTTATTTTTCTAAAACTTGTATTTATTTACACATATCACTATCTTTTTTTTTTGAGGGGTACATCTTGACTTACATCATTTAACATATCTTCTGAAAGACTAGGATTTTAGTAAATTGATACAGTTCAACTAAAATATGTAAAGAGGTGACTGATAAGTAAAAAAAATAAATCTTAAGGGTTATATCTTCATCTTTTGTTTTAGCACATTTTGCTAGAATCATTATTCTAATGAGTTATTAGACGTTTTAACTTGATGTATATCAGTTTACACTAAGACAATTTATTGGTGCAAGCTTGGTGCAACGTAATATAACTGTACAAGTATCATTAATAACTTAATTTTAGCACATAAAAACTAAGTAAAAGTTACAAGTCGCAGGTTTTTCATGAATTACTTCCAAAATTAAATATCTATCAAAAAATCTAAATTATATAGAGAAAGAAAATGTTTTGTTCTACAAAAGAGTGCACTGATATTTTACCTAGCCCACTTAATTAACGAACTAGATTTTTTTTAATCTTGTTTTTGCTGTCCTGTAAAATGACGTTTTTTGACTTGTATCACTTATCACAGGAGGCACAGAAATAAATCATAAATAATTTATCTGCATAAATAAAGTACGGTCAGCAACAAAAGTCGATTAACACTTCAGTTTTTTTTATCTCAGTTATTGAGCAAAGTATTTGTTCAAAATTGCAGCAGAAGCACAATGCGATTTTGAACAAATATTTTACTCAATAACTGAGATTAAAAAAACCGAAGTGTTAATATTTTGCTCAATAACTGAGATTAAAAAAACTGAAGTGTTAATCGACTTTTGTTGCTGACTGTACAAAAGGTTGGTAAAATGTACAGAATTGTTCTCTTATTCTGTATTTAATTTCGGCGTGTAATATCAAATAAGGTTACATATTTTATTGAAATTAATTATTGATCGTAGCCATTGCATGCAGTCAGTAAACAGATAATCCCATTAAAATTGTATTATTGAATTAAATAAATGTCACTATATTACTTATTGATGGTCCGACGACCTTGTGAAGGCCGCAGGAACTCGTTGGATGCGAGAAGCACAGAACCGGTCGAAGTGGAGGTGCTTGAGGGAGGCCTATGTCCAGCAGTGGACGTCTTTCGGATGAAATGATGATGATGATGATAATATTATTGAAAAAATAACAAATGGTTAAATAATAAACAGTTACGATTCATTAACAAAACCTACTGAAGTGCCTACCCACAGGGCACGCCACGATAGCCGCGCGACGACTCCCGGCCACCGTAGGCGCGGGCCTGCGGGCGGTGAGTAATGGGTAGCTCACCGTCCGATCAGGACCAGGCCCGTGCCGGACGGCGCGTACGTGTTCCACGCGCGCCTCAAAGAGATGTCAGCATCATACGAAGGGGCCCGCAGGGCCGAAGCCTGCCGGGTCAGCGGGATTGTCCGAAAGGGTTACCGCTGGCTCGGAAGTGGAAGATAAAGGGCTAAGGAAGAAACACGGGTGGGTTTTATTCAGTAAGAGTCTGACACTCCCTTCCGCTCCACCCAGAGCGGGAGGAGTCATTATTTTGATGATTTCCCATACTCAAAAAAAAAAAAAAAGTGCCTACCCACCTATGTTCTACACTACATAAGTAGATATCAGCCACAAAGGTGCGCATTTTACTACTCCTTTAAACTTGTATGCAGCAATATCCCACTAACAACATTTTTTACAGAGTCTATTATGTCGTAGCAGTGGCATAAAAAAAGAAAAAAAAAAACTTTATTGGTATATTCGCAGGCGTAGTTAACAAATGACATAAAAATTTCATAGGTGACTCCGATGGAACGTAAATTGTGGGTGTTAATACACTCCGGACGACGTCCTGGAGCTAACGCGAGAGGATATATGGAAGATTTGTTACTACTTTAGTGTGATCATGTTTAACAAAGGTTTTTGTGTTTTAAGGCTCCTTCAAACAGGCGCGACACGCGTTAAGATCGCGCGCGACACAAAGGCACCGCAAGTCGCGCAACGAGCGGTGCCTTTGTGTTCCGCGCGATTCGCGTCGCGCGTCGCGCCTGTTTGCAGGAGCCTTTAGAAGATGTTGCACTTGCTGGAGTAGGAGCATGTTTATTTAAATAAGTAATAAATAAATAAAAATTTTTATTCAAGTATAAAGTAAAGTAGAAATATGAATTACATTAATTACAATCGAGGAATATTAAATTCTAACCCTTATTTTGATAACCGCTATAATATCTCATTCACCAAATTTGGGTACGATTAAGGAATGAGATATTATATAGGTTATCAAAATAAGTGTTATAAATTGGTTTTTGATAAAGTTCAACCGAATTTCCTTTTCGGTTATCTGCAATTTTCGGCAGCGGCCAAAAAAAGTAAGTTCCAGAAAATCAATACCTACTGACTATTTCACCGTTTTCAGAGACAACAAATAAAAGCACAATAACAAATAAATGCAAACAGCATGCTTTTTCTCGCATGATTAGGTAGGTAGGTATCAGATCGTTTATGAAAAATTAGGACTTTTAGAAAAGTACAAAGTTTATTTTTGGCGTGATTGAAGTCTCCTTCATACAGTCGTGACACGCGGTAAAATCGTGCGCGATACAAAAGCACCGCAAGTCGCGCAACGAGCGGTGGCTTTGTGTCGCGCGTGATTCGCGCCGCGCATCGCGCCTGTTTGCAGGAGCCTTTAAGTTTTAACGGTTAATTTTTTTTTTACTTCAATAGGCGCTGTACTAGAAATAGATAAAGTCAGATATTAATGCCTACCTAAATATACAAAGCCATTGTACCTACGCTTTGGAATGGGCAACTAGCTTCATATTTTCTGACTGACCTACTTCTTGACAATTCAAAAGTGCCTGTAAATGGTTTAATTGAAATAAATGCTTTGAGTTTGAGTTTCATTCAAAAATCCAGAATTCATTTCAATAGCTCTCTCCCATTACCTTCTAGTTCAAACATCAAAAATCTCACTAACGTCTACGTATGGAAAGAAGATATTTCCAGAATATTTTCCCATAAATATGATAAGGCGAAGATTTCAGGCATTTTCTACGACACTCATAATTCAGCCGCTAGGAGCTTGGAAGTAGTGCATGGTACTGGGTAGGTATTCCTTATTAAAATATATCATGCCTCGCTGATTTACTGCTAGATTGGCTTGCATTCTGTGCATGCTGTTTTGAAACTGTAATTTAGGTGTAGAAATTTTGGCCTGATGTAACGTAACACGTCTGTGGAATACAAATTAACTAACCGTGTCTACAAATCTAAGCTTAAACTCGCAAATAATTTTCTAAACTCATACTGTAGCTAACTGCGGTCGTCGACCCTCAAAAGAAATCATAATTTTTTTTTTGTTTAGGTTTTCTTTTTACCATGACGTGCAGTTTCACTAGCTATAGTCCGGTCGTGGACAGAATGCGTTCCTGACACCTGTCAGTGCGACCATTCCAGGATCATGAGGAATTAAAGATCAAATTCGCAAAACACGTAGGTATTCGTTTGTATGAAACTGACAGGTGTCAAGAACATTTTCGCTCGACGGCCGGACTGTACTACTGTAGCCACTAGAAAAAAAATTGTCGAATTGACAGTTGTCAGGAATGCATTTTTTCAAAGGCCGGACTGATTTAATTTGACCTTGTAACTATTAAGATAGCAACATTAGAAAAAATATAGGTAGATATTATCGTTTGCAGTAAAAATCACATTTATCTACCTAAACAAATAGCGATAAAGCAGGTAATTTAGATAGGGGAATGGATACCTACAAATGTAAATAAATCTCGCGATGGCTATAAATAACGGGCCCCATAGGCAACCCCAGCGAAAGTGGTATCGGTCACTTGACCATTGCTTAGCTACTACCTACAACATTACGGAGACATTATGGAAATAACGGTTTAGGTAAGATAGGTAGGTAGGTAGGTATTGTTACCGTGGAATTGTTGTTTTTCTCGTGGCTGGATGTCAAAAAGCGCGTACAACTAGGGTTGCCAACCTATAGAGTATCAATAATATGCTGCTATATTAGAGGCCAGAATACTATATTTCCAAAAAAATACGAGTATATATTATAGTAGCCTAACTAATATATTTTCATTTCAATACAAAATGGCGAGATGAACCTAATATTAAATTAAGGTTATTTTGTAACCATTCATTCTAGTTTTATAAGATTAATAGGTACTGGCCATTAATCTTATAAAACTAGAATGAATGGTTACAATATAACCTTAATTTCCATAGGGTATGAGACTAAGAAAACTTGTTTATAAAGGCTTAAGTAGCAATTTTTTACAGGCAATAGCTTCGAAAATACTTATTTGATGTAAAAATAAGTTAGCAACCGTACGTCGTGTACAGGATTAATGAATGATGTAACCAATATTTTGTAACCTTAGAGTATTTGTAACTATCGACATCGGCACCATTGCCATAGAGAAAAATAGAATAGAATATTTTGGAACAATATTTTGATTAAGTGTCCGTGCAGTTTCTTGCTCGTTCTTCTTCATAGGAACTAGGAACTATTACGCTTTGGAATGAGCAAAGCTTCATCTTTCCGACTGACCGACCCCTTGACAATTTAAAAGTGCCTGTATAATATTGGTTTATCACACTAATATTATAAAGGCGAAAGTTTGTTCGTGTGTTTGTATGTTTGTTACTTCTTCACGCACAAACGGCTGAACGGATTTAGAAGAAATTTAGCACACAGATAATTTATAACCAGGATTAACACATAGGATACTTTTTATTCCGACATTCCCACGGGATCGGCACTTATGCCGGTGAAATCGCGGGGTGCAGCTAGTTTAAAATAAATGGTTTGATTATTTCAAAAGGTTCGGCAGCGGTCTCTTCTTGCTGGCTAATAATAACATACTGTGAATGTGTGATCGATCAGTGATCCTAGACCTTTTTCCAGAGAATCCAAATATGGCAATGATGACACTATCTATAGGTGTTAGTATCAATATATTATGCAATGACCATAAAAGCGCTCATTGGATGACAGGCAACGAGCAGTATCTAAACGTTTTACGGGTAATTAAAGCTGCTAATGTTTTTGGTACCAATCTTTTAGGGCGATCGCTTACGGGCCGAAGACTTCTTGCAGCGATTTAATAGCGATACCTACAATCACGATGCAGTCGCTGTCATCGCATCGCTACCATCGTGATATAGCTCCGATTCAGCAGTGATACAGTCGCGAAGCAAAATTCATACAGACGCGACACAGTTGTATGCTGTAGTGACTTCTTGTGCTTGCCTGTGGACGCTACAGTTGCAATGCGGACTCGGTCGAGTCTACATTGATAATCGCGCCGTTAGCGATACTGAATCAATACAATAGCGCGTTTGTATCAATTCAGTAGCGATGCTAAATCGATCTTATGCGATTGCATTGCCACTGTGAATCGCTGCTCTCGCGCGTTGCAAAAGCGACAAATGGCCAAAAGTAGTGATAAAGACAACAGCGATGAACAAAAGGGCTTCTGAATCGCTGCAAAAAGTCACTATGGGCGACGCCCTTTGACGGATAACTTAAAAGTCAAAAAGTTAACAGCCGGTCGATTCTGTAAAAATCTCAACGTGAAAACTTAGGTGAAGTGAGTTTGTTTTTGCTAGGAATTGACACTATTGACAGCTCACTTCACCTAAGTATTCACGGTGAGATTTTTACAGAATAGCACCGCAGCAATGCGATTCTGTAATCATCTCACCGTGAAAACTTAGGTGAAGTGAGCGTGGAGTGAGCTGTCAATTAGTGTCAATTCCTAGCAAAAATAAACTCACATCACCTAAGTTTTCACGGTGAGGTTTTTACAGAATCGACTGGCAGGTCCTCCGGTCTTTTGAGCTCATTGCTAACTTTTATCTCCGTTTCGTGAAATTGATGAAAGGCAAGCTCGGAAAAACGTCTCCGTTGTCTCTCCTCCGAGAAATAACGTAGTGATCGACAATGCCTGGTAGTCAAGAGGGGTTCAAACTTCAGCCATTAATTGTTACTGTAATTCTTATACCATGACTACCAATAAAATGTACAGATGCCACCACATCAACCTACTACAATCTGTCAAATTTATTTAATCGATTTTCAACTTTATCGCTATAGCATAAGGTTCAAAGTTTTTTCGGAAAATTTGACAGTTTCGGGTAGCTTGATGTGCTAGCGTCTGTACATTATACAGGATGTTTGGAAGCTAAGTGGAGTGATAGTCGACACCATTTAGGTACAGCATTTTGAGCCATACATGTCTTACAATTAGACGATGTTTTTTTTTTATTTATTTGTAATGGGTTTGCTCTTGACTCTAGTCTAGGTCAGAGATGACAGAGACAAAGTCTACGATGCAGTGAGCTTACCCAGAAGAAGCCTGTTCACTCTTACTTTGAAAAGATTCGGGTTGTAGGTATGCACTCGGGAACACAAACGCAGGTAGAGAGTTCCACTCTTTTGCTGTGCGCATTATAAAGGACATTTGAAAACGCTTAGTGCGAATTGGTGAATAGCAACTAGGCAGGGATGGTAACTTGCAGTGCGTCTTGATGTCCGAAGGTAGAAAGGGGCTGGTGGAATGAGGTCGTGGAGTTCTTGGAAACATTCACCGAAGTACAATCTGTAGAAGACCGACAAGCAGGCAACCTTGCGGCGATGAACCAAGCTGTGAAGCTTGGCATCCACCAGTTTTATTTTTTTATTTTTAACTACAAACATTTAGTCAAAAATAACATGTGAATGGGTAGTTGAGACCGCGAAATTCAAATTTTCTTACGTTTTTTGCAATTTGCAGGTCAGTGTCAGATTGTATCTTGATCAAAATATGATTCGCGACAATAACAGGTACATATTTAGAGAATTATAATCATTAGAATCATTAATATGTCTTTCTAAGTTAGATTTCTACCACCAACCACCAATCTCTTATGGAAAAGTGTTAGTGGTACAAATCTAACTTAGAAAGATGTATTATTGATTCTAATGATTATACTTCTCTAAATATGTACCTGCTATTGTCGCGAATCATATTTTGATCAAGATACAACCTGACACTGACCTGCAAATTGCAAAAAACGTAAGAAAATTTGAATTTCGCGGTCTCAACTACCCATTCACCTTAACTGGGAAAAAAATAAAAAACATACTTCGTCTGACATATGTATGGCTCAAAATGCTCTAAATGGAGTCAACTATCACCCCCTTAAAGCTTTGTATCCAGCTTCCAAACTTCCTATATATCTACCTGTCCAGATAATATTAAGCTTAATGGTTCTTCTATTGAAACGAATCTATAAGCGAAGAAACAACGACCCAGTTTTGAAAGAAAAAAAAATTGCCTTGACCATGTGCGGAATCCGAATGACGTGACATCAAAATAAAAGGTAGGGGTTGTTAATTTCTTGACAACCGACGACCTTACTACTCGTAAGCCGCGGCTATTTCCACTGGGCCACCATTGCTCTTTGCTGAATTCAAAACTTTTTTGAGCATACTGTACCTACGTATGAGGATTTATGACAGACAGTGATTGTGGTTGTGTTGTTAAAGTTTTAATTGTGATTATCAACACGAGAAGTGCAGAAAGAAAATATGCGGTGACACTTATGGAATAATTGCTTCATATTTTACAATAAATTACCAGCTTTTTCATCGCGCTTCTATTTCTTTTCTATGCAGTCCGACAGTGAACGCGCTTTAGGTCATGTTAGCCCCTTAATCATGTAAAAAACATTGAAATGCCAATATATTAAGACATTACAGACACTTCAATTTTATTTATTTGTATAGTATACATAGGAACAGAACCGAGGGAATAAGTACGTTTTATGAAGTTTGTAATGAAAGTCGATAACCACGAGAGCGCTTTTTTTTTTAAAACTACCTTCACCAAGACAAAGACCGAACTAAGGAACACCAAGGGTGTTTTAGTTGCTAGACTTCCGCTGTGCCTTCAGGTACTCAGTTTTACCCAAACAAATAATACCAGTTTATATATATTTGGAATTTGGATTGGTAGGTACGGTACCTACACAAGCCTCACACCATCGAACTGTATAAAAGGATGTCCGGTTTAGATAATGATCTCTACTGAATATTGTCCCTTTTATGCCGACGGGTACGGAGCATATTCGTTATAGAGATTGGTTGGGAGTCGGGGCGGACGCGACGCATCCAATTTTACGTAAAGATTATCTCTGTTGTTGCAGCATCCCCGTCTCTCTCAAATTTAAAAGTCTATCGCCACAAAATACTGCCTAAAATATAATTAATATTTTGACAAGCGAAGTTTAATTAGAACTTTTAGTCCGAAGAATGTAAAGTGATTGATTTGTGGATATAAAGTTCAAATTGGGAAGATGTTGAAAGTATAACAGAAAAATAAACGAGTTAGAGCGATGCCACACGGGCGTTGCCAGTGCGTTGCGTCATCGCCGCAGCGCAGTGATTTCGACGCAGCGAGTGCCACACGAGCGCTGCGATGACGTCACCGCTCAGGCATTGCAGCGCCGACGCAACGCATTGACAACGCCCATGTGGCATCGCCCTTTGTAAATAAAATACAATGAATGAATTACGTATAGGGAAAGCTGAAATAGACCAATAAAACAAGACATAAAAATCCAATAAGGATCATAATTTATTTAAAAAATGATATATTACACTTTACAATTGACCGAGCTCGTGTTAATGTGGCGGGTAACCCATAATATTCGATCATTTAAAATTTCGAGTATCACAGTTCTGTTTTTATGTAATGATGCTATTTTTCCGATAAAGAACATCCAAAATAAACTACACTTTGGTACAAGTGTCCACAAAATCGTGTAACACTGACGAACCGTGATGTAAGCGTATAGTTATTATGTTATGATAACAACACCATTCATGATCTTAATAAAACATTTAAAATTCCACTGGAGTCAATAATGTTAAAACTTTATATAAATGTCTTCATTAAATTCTTCAGGTCCATAAAATGTATTAGCATTCCTGGATACATTATTCTAATAATAATATTTAATATCTATCTCTGTTAGGTTTATCCAGCCACATTAACAGTAGCAGTGACCGATGCATAAAAGCATCCTACACATACATTCCATTGGTAATAACTATTATATACCATTCTAATTATATGTACAACTTTATTTACAACATGAAACTCACGATTTTACTGCCACTTTGAATAAGACACATTGTGATAATAAAACCAAATTTTATATTGCTTCTTATACATCGCTATGTGTAAGACACGAAAATCAAAATGACAGGAAAACTGTTCGTTTGAGCCGACACATACGTTCCTTGGTCAACTTTGTTACAAATCAGCAAGACATGGCTGTAATGCACGAGTTTACATAAAATGCTCATAAAAAATTAATGAAAGTATGATATGACATTTACTTAAGAATGTTAAACTGTTTTTCTACTAGGTATGATAATTATTACAGGACAACTCTTTTAAGATTCATACAGATTAGGTATTCTCAGTTTCTTAAGAACAAAATAATTCGCATACAATATGCAATAACTATCGCTCAACAGTGAGTCACACTATCGAGCCGTGAGATCATTAACATCGCATCTCGTGTTATTACCATACACTGACAACATGACTACTTACCAGGCGGAATCGCAATACAAAATCATCGAATATGATTAATAGATGGTAGAGTAACAATTACAATCAGAATATCAACGTACACTGTCTTGGTACCATTAAATTAAACACAGAAACTAATATCATAACAGCACATGCTTGTGTCCATTGTCTTTAACCTATGTTTAGTGTTCCGTCGAACTAAGTTCCCGGCTTTGAACAGCAATGTGGCCAGTCAATAAAATCACATTAAATGTCCACTCGAACTTGCACTTTACTAGCTGTGGTTGATAGCGTTACTGTACATCACTGCAGAGTTGTTAACTCTCTTCATACTAATTGAGGTACTGCTTCCGTTTTTTTCTAGTCCCGCTAAAAAGTCTTCCAAAAGCTTGGCAAGGGTCTTACGCTTGAACCTTAACGATTCGTTTATAACTTCGCGTATCACTTCCTTTTTAACGTCCACACCACCTTGTAATTGTTTTAAACTTTCGAACAGTCTCGTGTAATCTGTGAACAAAAAGATAATTAAAAAAAATGTTAAGGCTATCTCGCAACACAAAATTTTATAGCGGCTTCATTTAGGTTATGTTTGTATTTAGTGCCAAGGATGAAACTGATAACGGTATCAACGACGAAACGACATTGTATTTGTTTATTCAGGAAATACATTTTTATCTAAGTTTTGTAATCGCAAAAACCTATTTTCATAGTAGACGAAGCGTTTCAAAAAACACGTTCAAACTATGATAGATAATAGGTATCTTAACTGCTCATATTGGGAAAAATTTTCGAGGTGCCTATTCTTGACACCAAGCACCAGCTCGCTGTACTAAAATTGCCAAATGAACACACCTTTGGTGATGCAGTCATCTAAGACAGTAGTAACCATTTTCCACCCCTAGCACGAACATAAATTACAGATTGTCAATATGGCAACACAGGAGTCAGAAGTAATAAGGAGTAGAAAGAAGAAAGGGAAGACTTTGCCGTGCAGTGGGACAACATCTATCAACATAATAACAATGAAATGCTGTTCATTGGTAAGTGCAACTTCAGAACGACTGGACCGATTTGGCATATTTTTGTTTTATAATGTTCGTAAAAGTTTTTACGGAAAGAAACACTTTAAAAGTTGCCAGAGTGGAAAATTCGGGAAAACTGAAAGTGCATTTTGGGAATTTTGTATAAATTATAGAAATTTGGACAGGGCAACATCTGTGGGGGAGAGTTAGTAACAATAAATAAAATTATTATAATATAGCACAGCAAATTTTTATATAATTATGTCAATAGCGACACCAATGACGATAATACTATTATTTATCTTGGTGTTCGTACTGATCCGTGGCGAGCTACCCGCCTATTGGTAACTTTGTATAAAATAAACGTCGTGTTTACCTTTGCCGGGTCGTCGGACAGCGCGAAAGACCTCCGACCGTACATCTAGGTTGTGCTTTCTTATATCTGCAAGTTCCTTGCGCGTCAGCAGTGGCGGCATCGTCAACTGCGTTAGTTGTTTATCGTTCTGTAACAGATTTTGTAATAGATTTATGTTAGTAGTGATCTAGTCTTTAGGTGAGGCCTTCTATCAATGTTTGGCGTATAAAGGTTTCATCATAAATTCATGAAGTCCAACTCCTGGTAATTCATATACCATACATTGTGGAATTATTTTCAATATTAATTATCAGCATATAATTTTGAGTTAATTGTCTGTAGCAGAAGTTTGCGGCCTCAGCGTGGAATCTAAGGAAAAAGTATCGAAGCGGTATCTTGTCTCTAAGACGACGGCTATTTATAACAGTTATGGTAGGAAAAGACGTGCTGCATCAAACCCAAAATATTTGGAACAAGGGCTAGGTTAATCTTGACAGTGACGAACTCTTGATAAAAGACATTCAAGTTCACCCAACTTGGATGTCTTTTATCAAGAGTTGGTAAAGTTTTTATCTGATGGTTAGAGAATATTTTTTGTGTTAGTACAGGTGCCGTATTATGACGGCTAAATGCAATCTTGATTCCAGTGTAAGAGAGGGACAGAGACATACATGATCGATAGCACCATCCCTTTTTCGCACCGGAATCATGATGGCATTAATACTTCGTAATTCGGTCCTTGTTGAGACTCAATAGCCTACAGCCCGCCCATTCCGAATGGTCTTACGAGGATCTCGGATAGGCGAAAGCGACAAGGTAGTCCGCCGAATTCAAAATTATCTTAAGTATTTTTGCAGTTTGCGGGTTAGTATCAGGTTGTATGTTGATCATATGATTCGCGATATCGCAGATTTTAATTCTGTAAACACGGATTTGTTACGTTGGCGAATCATGTTGTGATTGACATACAACGTGATACTGGCATAAAATGTAAGAAAAATTTGAATTTACCTTTTTTCTACCCTGGCGCTTTCGTCTTAAAACTGTAACTTGTATATGTTTACCTTTCGTTTCCTCTTCCTCGAGCGTGCATTAGAGTTGTTCTCCGCGGCCACGCCCTGCAGGATGGCGTTGATCTGCAGCTCCTGCGTGTCGTGCAGCGGCGGCGGCGGCGCGGGCGCGGGCGGCGGGCTGGCGGGCGGCGGCGGCGACGGCGAGCGCGGCATCTTGCTGCCCATCGTCGTGTATGCGTCTGGAGCGACAGATTAAAAAAAAAATCAACTCAATTTATTTATAAACTCACGACTTTAGGTAGAATCTATAGAACGCCACCTGCTATTAGCCCTACATACTCAATTCAATTCAGTAGAACTTTTTTGTCCGAAATGTGCTATTTTTGGATCTCATGTAAAGTTGACTATCGATAATATTTGAGTGGTAAATAACAAGCCTGTTAAACAATGAATTTGCCTGACTTCAATAATCTTTCTGGGAAAGGCAGGAGTAAATTAATATTTTAGCACTGATGAAAACATCCTACACTAAACCTAGAGAGTTTTCAGTTAGTGCTTGGCCAGACAGGCAGCGCGGCGCGGCGCACTCAAACATAAGAACTTCATTTGAGTGTCCATAGCGGGCACGCAGGCGCGGTGAGCGGCACGAGCTGCTCGGCGCGGGGAGCGCGCGAGCAACTCACGCCATAGTTCGTTCACACAAGTGGCCGCAGTGGGTGCGCGAACTAGTTCCGAGCTTTTTTGTAGTAAAAATAAGTCTTCTTCATCCATATTATATTTTGACAAACACTGGACAACAAGCAGAACGCAGCCGCGCTCGACTGCGGACAGGCAGATCGCGCGCGTTCCGGCACCCGCGCAGCTCCCCACCCCGCGCTGCAGTCTGGTCAAGCACTTAGGGTTGTTCGCAACGCGTGTTTAGATTGTTGAATTCATGTCGTCGACAAATACCAGAAAATTGTAAAAAGATGAAAATAGTTTTTATGAACTGTTTCTTATTTCAGCAATGTTTTGAATGACTATGTAATAAAGACTGACCTCCATTGAGGAAAGGTTTGACGACAGGCGGTAGGTTTGGAGGCGCGATGACTGGCGGCGAAGCAGGTGGCGATGCTGGAACGACAACCGGGCCGCCCGTGTCCACGTTTGGAGGTTCCTGTAATACAATATATGTATTTAGAAGATATTATTAGGCAAGATTGTTATAGTAATTGTTTTTGTAAGAGTTTCACAAAAAACGCATATGTTACTAATTTCCTATAGGAGTTATTGTGTACGAATTTAACCTTCTTGCGCAATAACTCATTTACTAATTCCGAAAAGTCCGATTTAGTTTACACTTTTACCAGATACTTTCCGAGGCAGACAATGAATATAATGTTTAAGAAAACAAATAAAGTACGCATAGTACCTCAGGTGGCCTCCCAGACGGAAGTTCCGACGGAGGCGGCGCGCGCGGCTCGACGGGTCTCCTGACGACAGGCTCGCGAGGTTCGCGAGGCTCGCGCGGCTCGCGAGGCTCCCGTGGCTCGCGCGGCTCGGGCGGCGCGGCGTGCGCGGGCGGCGCGGGCGGCGGCTCGGGCGGCTCGGCCGGGCGGCGCGCCACCACGTGCGGCGGCAGCGGGCCGGCGCGACGCTTGGGCGGCAGCGCGCGCGGGCTGTCGGCGCCGCGCTTGCCGCCGCCGCCGCCGCCGCCGCCCCGTACGGCTCCCACCGGGTCCATGTCCGCTTCGTCTACCATCATGCGCTGGAATTGCACAATAAATACTGTTATTAAACGTTCAGACTTTCGCAGATTACTTTAACTCAACCATTGATGTATTTGTAAAAATTTTAGGAAAATCGGCAGACACTAATGATCTAAAAAAATTGTATCGGACACTAATGATCTAAAAAACCTACATATTTCATTTATATTGATGTTACATCATTCCAAGTATTGAACAGGTGTACAATACAGAGTGGCAGGGATATCGACACGCAAAATGGATTCTTCAGTACTTGATTCCGAACCCGGTATCATTGCGCTTTTCTATGAAACAACAGTTATTCTTTTTTCTAAATTTCTATGCTTGAATTATGTACTGAATTCATGGTTTCAGTTTGCGCGTCGATGTGCCTACTACCCTGTATGTGTAACAGATCCACTAGGTGTAGCTAAGGGGCTGTCCATTAATCACGTGAGACTCGAAAGGGTGGGGGGGGGTTTCATAAAAAATCATGAAATATCACAAGGGGGGAGGGGGGATGTAGTAATATATCACGTGTATTTATTTTTTCGGCAAACGAAACCGATAGCGGCTTGTAGTGTGACCTTGTGTACTAAAAAATACACGTGATATGGAGGGGGGGGGGGCGGTTAGTCGTCGTAAACCTCACCATGAATCACCAAGGGGGAGGAGGGGGTTAAAAAATACCAAAAAACGTCACGTGATTAATAGACGGCCCCTAAGTAGGTAACGATACCTTGCCAAAAGGTTATTCATATGCTTTGTTGGAATAAAATTCCATTTGAATGGAATTTTGCGTTGCTAACATTACCTTATCTATCTTGAAGGGGTTGCCAAACATGTGTTGTCGTACAGGCTGCGACTCAATCTCTCGTAGTTGCGGTGTCATTCGCTTGAGGTACTCTTGGTAGTTGCCCATTTGAGCGACGGGCATTGAATGAACGCTATCCTCGTCGACCAGGCGAGTATGCGCCAGAGATGGTTGTAAGAAGTTCGCACGCATTCGTACCACCTGGAAAGTAATTTATTGTAAATGTTTATTTGTTAAATTCAGACAAATTGAAGACAATTTTTGGTAGAGTCGATCAAATAAACCAATAGGGTTAGCGCATTGCAACGCGGTTTTTACGGTTCATCAAATATCAACTTTGCCCTTGTTGAAATTAAGTTGAAAATGAATAATCTTTTTTCCATGCCTCTGCAGTGTTTCATGCGTTCGTGGGCAAGTGGAAATGAAGTATAGTAAGTAACTAAGGTCGCATTCCACCAAACGTTTATACATAGAATAAGTCAAAAAAATAAGAAAAAATTCAAAAAAAATAAAAAAAAATAAAATAAAAATAAAATTCAAAAAAAATAAAAAAATTCTAAATAAAATAAAAAATAAAAAGTCAATAATAAAAAAAAAATAAAAAAAAAACAATCTAATAAAATTCTATTCTATTCTATTCATAGAGTGAGAATAAATTTTAGATTTTTGACAGTTTTTTATGTCAATTTTATTCCAAGGATAAAAGTTATGTGACTTTGGTAATCAGCCCTAAGTAGCATTGTATAAATATACCATTTCAATTGTAAGTCTACATTATGACATGTGGTTTACGCATACAAAAATATTTCCTCCAGTCATATATTCATTCATTCATTTTTTTTTCATTACGACATTTGTGAAACTTATCATCAGTTGTGTAAAGAATTATGTAAACAATGGCTCACACTCTGCCTTATTAGAAAGAATACAATGTGGTTATGATATGTAAAACAAATATTCTGCTTGTAAAATAGAATTTCATTTTGGAAACTTGCCAGACAATTGCAGAGATACAACAATAAAAACTCTTTGTTTATACTATAATAATATAGAATATTATTATACCACGCCCAACCTCCCGCGACGTATTTTAAAGAAATAAAGAACTAGTACTGACACACTTAATAAAAAAAGTAATACATATGCAAATGTTTAAATCCGCTCCCGAAGGCGATGACCCCATCATCGCCATATGGTGCTACGTTTAAGTACTATATTTTTTTTTACAAGTCTCTCAGAAACTGAGTGAGCTCCGTAGCGAATATGCATGAACGTCAAAAATTGCCACACTAATAGGTTGATATTTTATTATTTTAGCCACTTAAATAGTAAGCTGACCAAGGGAACAATGCATGGATTGTATGGAAGATGATAATAATGACGCTAGTTTATTCCATAGAAGTAAAGGATGAAGAAGACACACTATGCTATGGATGGAGACTTATATTTATACTCCTGCCTTTTCATCTTTATGATAGTTCAAAAAGCCCGTAACCCTTACCTGATCAAGTAAATCTCTCCTTTGTATGTCAAAAGGGTTCCTATACGTATGCGTTTGCGTCTTATGTCTGCCGCGCGAGAGTCCGACGACAAAACCACCGAATTCGTTCAACTGATCGCGAAGTGCTGAGAACTTGTCTTGAAGACACGGATGAGTCGTCAAGTCCTTCCGAAGTGGTGACCGGGACATTACTCGAACACTTTCGGCAACCTGAAATGGATTTTAGTAGCTGTAATAATTGAGTAAGTTAAGGTAAACTGTTAGTCAGTCATGTTTATAACGAACGTCATGAAATTTTGTCGTTTTTCCCAGAATTTGACATTAGGGTGTCAAAAAACGCTCTGTATTTAGACATTACGGCCGCATGTGGAGGTCACCGCTATTTTAGGAAACCGTAGCTTAACTAAGACACATAAATACGCTGGTAGGCATTCAGCGAACGTACGCGCAAACGTGACGCTAACGCCGCGTCAACGCGACGCTACGTATGTTTCAATAGAATCACGTATACGCGACGCAAATAAGGTGATAACCACCGCCGGTAGAAACGAAGGCACCGAAAGAATTACAAATTGCTCAGATACTCAATGTATGCTTGAATCGAAGACTAATTGGTTAGAAATTATTCACTCATGCATACAAATACATACAAGAGCGACTAATTAATGCAAATTAAGAAAGATAAATACTTAGCTAAAATAACATTAAAATTGAATAACATACCTTCTGCGTGTTATTGCTGGAAGACTTGTTGATGACGTCAGCACAGAGTTTTTCAAATTCTACTTTAGCTTGATTTTTCAGTCTTTTCAAATAGTTCAACACGGAGAAACTGAGCGAGTTGTCTTGAGAATCGGGAATCAAGCTCTGTAGAAGTTGTGCGGATGCTCCCATTTTCGTCAACGCTCTACGAAGTGGCTGGAAAAAGAAGTACAATAATTATTTAGTTAAATAAATACGATATAATTATATAGATACGAAAATATTATTTTACTAGCTCTTGCCCGTGAAATGTGTGTAAAAATATGTCCGCGTAAACTTTCTTGTATTGACTTTACCATATCCTATGGCACGCGCCGTGTAGCTTTCTATTAGTGAAGAATTTTTGTAATCGGAACAGTACTTTCAGAGTTCTTCCTTTATATCTTACAAAAAAAAAATTTTTTTCCTATTTTAGAATAGGTTAAAGTAATTCAAAGTGAAAATATTTCAAAATTATTATTATTATAATCAAGAAATTTTATAAAAAGTGTAAAATCAAAAATGTACAGTTGACTACAGAATAATAATTTGTGAATGCTGTCCATTTTCCTCTATGAACCCACAGAATACCAAAACCTTATTTAATCATCATACTTTTATGTGTATCAATTCCAACTTACCGCCACATAATAAGAAGGCATTCTGTCGAGATAGTGCTGAAACGCGAGCTTCCACTCCGGAGTGGGCTTGCACCGATGGACTTTGAACAGATCGTCTAGCAGTGGTAATAACATCGGATAGTTGTACGGTAAAACAAACAAGTTCACACATGTCAGGTTCGTTGACGCCTTCAAGTAGCCGAATGGGTGGTTGATCTCAGAATTCTTACAACCACTGTTGGCTACGAACACCTGGAAATAAGAAATGAAATTATATTAGTACTTTCACATAATTTAAATAGGTTACAATAATATAACAAACAAGTAAGCAAGGAAGTGTTAATACAAATGAAACTTGAATATTTTGCCAAAATATGAATGATGATCTGATGATATGGGTTATACTTTTGTTAAAAATTCAGAATACTCAGCGACCTTTGCTGATGACTGTATAGTGTATGTGTATATGCAAGATGGTGACGACAGTAAATTACACTGCTTATATCTAATGACGTTCCCAGTCTGCATTCAAAAATTCAATCAAAATATACCCAATAGTTTAGTCATTATAGCTAGTCAAAAATTAGCAAACTCCATAATCGGCCCACACTGCTGCCTATTTCGTTTGTTAGCAAAAATCACTTTTTTTTAACTTCAGTGTCAGGATTTATTTGATAGTTCCTAAATACTCATAAGCATTAGTATTGGCAATGTTTTCATTCAATGTATTGTCATCTCCACATTGTATAAGGCAAGGTAAGCTACTAAATTGCAACCACGCCCACAACGAATTGCCCAGAGATATGGCTATTGAAAGTTATTATTAAACTATTGAATCAGAATCATTATGTAGTAAACATATCCACAATGTACTGAAATAAGCTAAAAAGTCGTCTCTTCGCATTAAAAGTGTACAATCTCAAAAAATAAAACCACATCGAGTTAAGTATACAGAAATGTCTAGTATCGCAAATATTTTCTCAAGTGAAAAAAGAACGTAGTTCGACAAATCCCGCTATAATTCGCTAGATCGCGCATTGGTTAGTTTTAAATTATTGGTGGAAGTTTATTAGTCTTAAAACCTTTAAAACGTCCTCCTGTAAAATTAGTAAATTCTGAGATTGTACACTTTTAATGCGAAGAGGCGAAGTATTTAATGTCCCCTAAGTAAACCTCTATGACGTCGGAAGGACTCATTCGTAGAGCAACCAGACTGTAGTCATACAAAAACAAACAATAATGCTAAAATATGCAGATAGATACATGTATCAATCAGGGATGTTAGGGAGCTCCGTAACCGTAACCGAAACTATCGGATATCCGATATAAAAAATTATCCGTAACCGTAACCGAATCCGAAATAAAAGTTTCGGATAATATCGGATAGGGGCGGAGCCTAATTGAGACACAAGATAAAGATACCTATGATTGTTATGTTAAACTTAAATCATAGTAAATAAATATGTGCAATGTGCATTCTAAATTTAAATCTAATTTTAATATTTTCTTTGAATACGAAATTACTAAATAAGTATAAGTAATAATTTTATTATTACATTTTCATTTTAGGTAGATTAGATAACACTCAACATTTATTTATAATCATTTTTAATTTAAATAGATGTAATAACTCACAGACTGATTGTAATTCGTACCAAATAGTTACATATAAATAAAACTATTTTATTAACTATTTGTATTGTACTTTTGAAATTCCTAAAAAAATTAATAACCGTAACCGAAATTATCCGAAACTAACGGATAATCCGAAATAATTTCATATCCGTATCCGTATCCGTATCCGGTATAATAATCATTCCTATATCCGTAATTAATCCGTATCCGAAATTTCATATCCATAACATCCCTAGTATCAATGTAATATATTCAAGATAGCCCATGGGCTATCTTGAATGGATTATTAAACACTTATTAGAAGTAATTGCCAACATTATCTAGTTAGTGGAGTGCAATTTGATAGTTTGTTTACATTACACAAGGCAACCTACATAATAAATTAATTCAAATTGGACTCAATTGCTAATATCTTTAGTTAGTCTTTGTTTTCGAAAATTTCTTGTACAGAGGCTATTGTGACGATGGTTCTTTAAAACTTGTCATATATAAACGCTGTAAAATGAGTTGCTTTTTTACTTTGTTTTTTTTATTGAAATTAAAATAAGACAAGTCTCACTTTAATTTAAAATAGGTATGTATGTACGATTCCTGCATTCGTTTGATACCACATATGCTTACAATATTAATACTTGAAAAATGTTATCATTTTTTTTTATAATTAAATTGGTTTGGTGCATGGTAAAAGTCTAATGAATTATGTTGGCATGCATTATGTGTAAAATGTATGTGTACTACTGAATAAATAAATCAATAAATATAATAATTATGCCTAGAATTATTTTTTGACGAGGATTTTTCTCACCTGCCAGCAGATGGTAGGCTGTTTTCTGGCCAATATGAACTGCGTCAGTGGACTGGGCTCCAACTCATACTTGTCAAAAGGCAGGTTGTCAATCACCATTGGTTCCTGACTCGAACATGTGAACTTTACCACTGGGTGTGCAGAGCGAGGTGGCTGGAAATTAAAAAAAAAAAAATATGAAATTAATTTTTTTACGAACACGCTCTTCTTGAAAAGAAACCTTGAATTCACTGACAGATAATGCAAAAGAGTTTTTAAATAGGTAACATAAGTGTGCACTAGGGAAGGATTTTTGAAAATTCTTCCAAATAGGGAATGAAAGTTTTTATGGAAATCCCATCAGGCACAAGGTTAGTTTTATATACCGTTTACATAACACCACACTTGGGAAACATTACCTATAAATTATTATTAAAATTAATTGCTTATGTCTATGTGTTGCTTGTGTGTGTGTGTTGTTGCTTGTGTGGATTCTCATAAAAAATACGATTTCTTTACAAAACCAAAATACTCTATGTGCCCGCAGATGTGGTAAACACACATAATAAGCTGAGATTCGACATAATAGTATACTAACGAATTAGGTAACTAAATGGTCGCCTGACCGCGAATTAGTGAAGACGCACATAACATCGCGCCATATTTTGGCAGTTAAGTCCCTTGCAACAGGGCGAGCCTATTGCTATTTCAATTGGGCACAAAAACCCGACATGGTTCATGGTGAAGACTTGATGCAATATTGACTACAAACACTATACTCAACCAAATGCATGCCAAGGTCATGTCCCCGAAAGGCGTTAAAAACCAGCTCACTGCACGTATATTTTCTTTTATGCACATAAACTTTCATGTGTACCGAACATAAAAGTGTGAACTTTTCAAACAAACAATACATGCAATCATTTTCGAGCTTCGTAAAGACCGAATGTGACCCGAACACAATTTACTACTACAAAACTCGAACATCGTGAATTCGTGATGTTAGT
The DNA here is from genome assembly GCA_927399505.1 of Luperina testacea. Taxonomy (NCBI): domain Eukaryota; kingdom Metazoa; phylum Arthropoda; class Insecta; order Lepidoptera; family Noctuidae; genus Luperina; species Luperina testacea. Next base: position 14,437,645 of record OV656756.1, read on the forward strand.
TTTGCTGTTTAATAATAAAATCGTCCTGTTGGTTATTGGTCATGGGAACTGCGACAGTACAATTAAATATCAGTTGAAAGCAGGCGGGACCCATACCATGTTTACTATACATATTTTCAAATTCAAATGGGTCCCGCCTGCTTCCAACTTATATTTAATTTAAAATGGGCTTGATTTTAGCTTTTCAGTTTTTTTTAACTTAAGTTTTTGCAGCAGTCGAGTTTTTTGTTTTTTAATTACTTTTTTATTTCCAGCTTTTTAATTTACAAACTAATGTGAAAGATTTCGCAGACGAATTAGTTCTTGGTACGTGTTTTTTACGATTTGCCACTTCGCATTACTTTTAACCATATAAGTTATCTATATTTTTGTAATCACCTTTTAAAACCCTTTATTTTGATACCCACTCGATAGGTTTTAAGAAAAAAAAAATTATTTGAAGACAATATGGTGCCAAAAATCGGCCTTTTATTTTTTTTTCAATTTTGATATACCCAGTGTCACTCTCACAATTAAGACGAATCTAACAGCACCTCTCAAGCTGAAGTCGATCAAGCCGTTTAGGGTACAGAGCGTGCCAAAGAAATATACATACATACATACATACACTCGAAAAACATAACCCTCCTTCTGAAGCAGTCGGGTAAATCAGATTTTACTTGGGTCAAACAGACAACAGCTATAATAAAATCCGACATGAAAAAGATAAGAATAAGACAAGTGCATAATACAAAAATTTAATACTACAAGAGTAGCCTTCATACAATTCAATACTCATTCATTTATTACAATCACAACATTTGCTTATCTTAAATTTTAATGAAAACATTATGGACCCTGTCGAGGACAGCAAAATAATCTTATCAGTCTTCTTAACTATATCTAATGTTATAAGGGTTTTAAAAATACATACCAATGTTTGCGCGTTAGGGTCCGATCGGAAGGACTCCGGTATGGGCCAAAAGCCGACGGCGAAGCCTTTCTGCGCGACCGTCCGCGGCACGTAGATCAGGCGCCGGCAGGAGTGCCAAGCTTGCGGAGCGCTTGGACCGCTTTGGGTCTGATACTGGCCGCTGTTCCAACGCTGTAAAAGGAGAAATATATTAAGTTCTCGCTTTTAAGGAGTATGTAAGGATCATAGCCGGTGGCGTTTTGTAGTTACTGTTATTGATAAAAAAAATATAAACATCCGAATTGAGAACCTTCTCCTTTTTTGAAGTCGGTTAAAAATAGTGAGTTTATTTAGGTGTTTGTGTGTTCTAGTTTTTTCCAGCGCAACTGCTTCGCCCGCGTAAAGGTCAGAAATTATCCACCGGAAACGTAACACTGGGATAGTAAAAAAAAATACTTTGTCCTAATCCAGGTCATGGTCTATCCGTGTGCCAAATTTCATACAAATCCTGGTGTGATTGAACTCGCAAACCTACATACGTTCTTCTATAGTAGGAATTACGATGACGATGTAAAATGGTTTTACTTGGTCCCATTGAATGTTGGGCGAGTTAATGGCAAGGCAAGATGAAAATGGCAGGACGAGCTGACTCCCATTGAAAGGACTGGCACATTTTATCAAACAACAGAAATGTGTGGAAAGAGGTTATCAGCATTTTTTTTTTGTTTTGTTTACTTTTGGAATGTTATTCAACTCACACTATTTATGTAGGTACATATTCGTTACTGTTGCTGTCTGACACATATTTATTTTATTTAAGTATGCATACACACGTCATGTTGCAGTGTAAAACTGATTTATATCCGTCACCGCACACATCCGTCCAGTTGAAAACCAGCGTCAGGCACTAGTTGTCTGGCATTTTTGCTGAACTTACTCTTCAAACTAATTTTAATTCCAATGAGATGCCAATATGATTCCAATGTTAATTTTACAGTCACGTGATTCGGTACTCTTTTTTTTTTTCTTTTTATTTATTTAGGGACATTTATGATCGCAATGCGTATGTCAGTCCCATCGTAACCTAAATACTCATTTCTCATATCTGGGCCATGAACCTAAACAGACTCGCCGCATCATCACCATTTGGTTGAGCCAGGATTTTGTGGAATGTGCCTACTTCAAGTCTGTTCAACCTCAAGACCCTAAACAAATCCTTTCTACCAGACTCGGTCCGAACACAGTCCATCAATAAGTGGTGTAAGTCTTCAACAACTCCGCACTCCACACAGTTAGGCGAGTTCGCTTTTCTCATCATGAACGCAAACTTATTACATCGAATGTGTCCAGATCCGAGTCTATGAGCCGTAACAACTAATAACTAGCCCGATCCCAATTCCACTTAGTTTGCCAAAATGGACACCCAATTTAAAAACCATTTGGCGCTAGCATCGAACTCAAAAGTACAAAACGTCACTATTCCAATGTCGATCTATCGAAATTAAATTGAAGAGTAAGCACCCAGTGCAGTGGGATATATATTTGATACGGATTTGTATGACTTCCATTCATTCCATCATCTGCCTATTCTTGCGCAATATGGAGCCCTTTCTAGCAAAACAACTACTCTTTAAGGCCAGGATCTTCGAGCGTAGTAGGCATTTAGCGTTACCTCCGTCCTCGCGTGGCAAATGCCGCGAAAGCGCAGTTCGAATGAACTCGCTGACCCCTGTCACGGTTATTTTTATAAGTAATAGTATTGTGAATCGGCCCTATTCTTGAAATATAGGGCTGCTCGTCTACAGTATTTTAATTTCATCATCCTACTTTAGTTTCTTTCTAGTTTTGTGATTGTAAATATTATATTTTTAACCGACTTCAAAAAAGGCGGAGGTTCTCAATTCGGATATTTCTATTTTTTTTATGTATGTTAGGGCATAACTCCATCGTAAATAGACAGATTTACAATTTTTTTTTTGAAGTGAAAACTGAAAACTTCTTTAGCATCGTTGTGTTGTGATTTGAAAATCTTATGAAACGAAAAAGCAACAGTAAAAAGAGACATGAGATTTAACGTGGGAGAAAATGAGATAGGAAGCTACAGTGTTTTTGTTTTTTATTATTACAAATGACATCACATTTAATCCTATGCTACTAATTTGTGGTGATGATGATGATGAAGATGATGGTGATGGCGATGGCGATGGTGATGGTGATGGCGATGATGGTGATGGTGATGGCGATGGTGATGGTGATGGCGATGGTGGTGGTGATGGCGATGATGATGATGGTGATGCGATGGTGATGGTGATGGCGATGGTGATGGCGATGGTGATGGCGATGTTGATGATGGTGATGGCGATGGTGATGGCGATGGTGGTGGCGATGGTGATGATGATGATGGTGATGCGATGGTGATGGTGATGGCGATGTTGATGATGGCGATGGTGATGGCGATGGTGATGGCGATGGCGATGGTGATGGCGATGGCGATGGCGATGGTGATGGTGAAGGATGGATGGAATGATGGATGGATGGATGGATGGATGGATGGATGGATGGATGTTCTTTCGCATCGTTGTGATTTGAAAGTTTATGAAACGAAAAAGCGACAGTAAAAAGAGACATGTAAATTCATAAGATTTAACGTGGGAGAAAATGAGATAGGAAGCATTATACAGTGTTTTTGAAGGTTTCATTTCTACCACGTGTGAATTGCACACATGCTGTTTTTTTTTATTTTTGTAAAGATCTGATGATGACTTTCAGAGACAAACAACGGAACTCTTCAATAAATGCCAGCAAATCAACCGCGATTGCTGCTATAGCATATAATGTAATCGCAATCACACAACATAACATCACGCCTGTACCCTTCAAAGGGTAAAGCAGATGTGTTCAATAGCTTTGTTACTGATATTCACATAGCAAGTAGTGATATATGAATTTGTTTGGGGTAGGTAAGTACAACTAAAAAGTGAAAAATAAAAACTTTTTAAAAAAAAAAACCGACTTCCAAAAAAAAAAACACTACAAAGTGAAAAATAACTTTAGTTTCGAAAGTCGGTGTCAAAAAATGAAAATTTATATTCTTCACGTTGTAGTGTTTTTTTTTGAGTCGGTTGTTTTTTTTGTAAAACAGTTTTTTTGGTTGCTTGAATTCGTCAATAAGTTTTTTTAATTAAATCTACTAATCAAAAACACCACAATACGTATTTTTATTGAACTCTTCCTATTTCATTCACAACGAATTTCATATTTTTAAATAAAAAAACAGCAAGTGTGCAATTCACACGTGGTAGAAGTGAAACCTTCAAAAACACTGTATAATGCTTCCTATCTCATTTTCTCCCACGTTAAATCTTATGAATTTACATGGTCTCTTTTTACTGTCGCTTTTTCGTTTCATAAACTTTCAAATCACAACGATGCTAAAGAACATCCATCCATCCATCCATCCATCCATCCATCACCATCACCATCGCCATCGCCATCACCATCGCCATCGCCCTCGCCATCGCCATCACCATCTCCATCGCCATCACCATCATCATCATCGCCATCGCCATCACCATCGCCATCACCATCGCCATAACCATCGCCATCGCCATCACCATCACCATCATCATCATCGCCATCGCCATCGCCATCACCATCGCCATCACCATCATCATCATCGCCATCACCATCGCTATCGCCACCACCATCGCCATCGCCATCACCATCGCCATCGCCATCACCATCACCATCGCCATCACCATCGCCATCATCATCGCCATCGCCATCACCATCGCCATCGCCATCGCCAATACCATCACCATCATCATCACAAATTAGTAGCATAGGATTAAATGTGATGTCATTTGTAATAATAAAAAACAAAAACACTGTATAATGCTTCCTATCTCATTTTCTCCCACGTTAAATCTTATGTCTCTTTTTACTGTAGCTTTTTCTACTGTAGCTTATTCGTTTCATAAAATTTTCAAATCACAATAATGCTAAAGAAGTTTTCACTTCAAAAAAATATAATATTTTACCTATACAATCACAAAACTAGAAACACAAACTCAAAAAACTCAAATTTTGCAATTGAATATAAACCTTACTCCTTTGTAGTAAAGTTGAAAATCTATTACAGATATTACGATAATTGTAAATTTATAGTACCGACCTGCTACTGCTAGTACTGTGACGAAAGCAAGAGAACCTATACAACTACAATATTATTCTGTCGCGTCGTCTTATAAGTGGGTAGTTATAAATACGTAGAAAAATAATAATCAAACTTACCTTATTTTTTTTTAAGCTTTGCAGTTCAATGCTGAACGTTTTTTTTTCTTTCTTCTGTTTTTATTCCCCATAATTTAATCTTAATTATCACTATATATTACAACTATATTATAACAAACTAATATTTAGTTTAATTATTAATACTAGAACCTAAACAATATTTACAGACAGATTTTTGAAACTAATACACAAACACGGAAATTAACTAACAATATTATAACGTATATTTCGATCGATTAGCGGGAACGCGGCGAGCCAGCAAAAGCGACACAGGTCCTACCTCGGTAACGCCCGGCGGGCTACTGAAGTGAAGCGCGCAGGCCGCCTTTTTAGATTATATTTTGTTAAGAAAATAAAAATCAGTTTTGAGAAAAATTAACCGTAGAATGTTCTACTATACATCATTGCCTATTTTTTCATATATTTTTTGCGAGTAAAAGTTAAGTCTACTTCAAATACGACTTGAAAAATGATTAAAAACTTCGCTGTTTTCGATTTGTTTGCGATTTTTTATGATCGAGTGAAGTTGTAAATATCGTGTTTTGAACCATAGAATAATCAAGAATGTTAGTTAAACTATGCCATATATTTTTTTCAGATTAAAACAAAGAATATTTGATTGTTTAATGTTGAATCAAAAATAGGTCGATTCCGAGATTTCCGAGAGTCCTGGCCTTAACGCATGAAATCATATAAAGTGCTGGTCGGTAAGCGGTAAAGTGTAAACCGCGTAAAAATAAAAGTCTAAAAGATAGACAGAAGTGGCTGTACCAGCGCTGCGGTATTTATTTTTTAAATATCGCAGCATTATGCTGAGATACACAGATCTTTTTTTGTTGTTGTTTTTTATAGGTTTTAATGTTAACTTTGTCAGTTTTAAACAATGATGTATAAAACTATAGATACGTTGTCCGCACTCTAAAATGGCAACATGAAATGAAGCCAATTGGCCACATTGCGCTCAGTCACGCACCAACCCGTCGCGCGACGCGACGCGACGTCTGTTTGTTTTTAATTTATATCGTATGTGAAAACCTGTGCAAAACATAAAGAAAATATGCCGTCGTGTGTTTTCAGAGGATGTAAAAATTATACCCCAAAAGTTAAAGACAAAAATGTGTCATTTCACGCGTAAGTTTACAAAACTAGATTATTTTATTTTATTTTGTACGACGCTGCATCTAATGGCGGCCGGCGCATGAAGTGACTCTGATAGCTACGTCACTCATGCGCTCGACCAATGAGCATGTAATTTGACTATTACTTATCCTGTGACGTTACTGAAGATGTTTATTTATCTCCCTCTAGCAACAGACATCCCGCCGTACGGTGTCATATTTTCTTTCGCTTTCTTTACGCGTATAAGTAGTTATCTAGTATTTTCGCCGTTTTTAAGCGCCGAGATGTTGGTTGATAACGTGTCTATATATAATACGTCATTGGTTTTAAATGCTTCTTTTTTACCGTTTGTATTTTCTGTACGTGTCCCAAATAAAACCATATGGTAAATTTTCAAGGGAATGAAGACTGTTCTCGGTTCCAAGAATGAAAAAAGAAAAGAAAAAAAAAACAGGCCGAAGTTAATTAATTACGTGTAGTAATAACGACTGCGTACACCTCTTTCTTTGTCCTAGTTCTAATTATAGTCAGGACCCGACTTTGGAAGGATTCAACCTTTGTGAAGTTCAGAGTTTTGAAAGTGCCAATGACGTCACTCTTCGCCGTTTTGTTATGAATTATGAAACGTTTAAAAAGTTCTAGACTGCAGCAGTCGTTCTTCATTTTAAAAGGTTTCCTTTAGAAACATATTTATAAAGGAACCTTTTAAAAAGAACAAACCTCTGTGTTGTTTTATTTAAAGAATGCCTGCGGGGCAATTGCGTAACACACGTAACAGTAGCAATGGATTTCACTTTGACAGTTCAACAACATTTATTGCGTTTTTTTTTTTTTTTTTTTTTTAATTATGGTACTAGCAGGCTTTGTGCCAATGTCAAGTAAAAGATTTATTGCGTTGTTGAGCAGACAAATTTTTTTTTCGAACACAATATGAGGCAATGGTTTACCAACATCCTTCAAAATAATTCAGATTGTGATTACTTAATTGTGTTACGCAGTTAGGGTACTGTTTCTATTTTTTAATATATTGAATGGTTTATTAATATTATACAGAGGTAAAGTTTGTCAGGTTGTAGGGGGGTAATCATCGGAACTGCTGATTCGATCCCGAAAATTCTTTCACTAATGAGAAACTACATTATCCCTGAGTGTCATAGGCTATGTGTTATGTTAAAACGAGAAACTTCACGCGAAGTCGCGGGCAGAAGCTAGTTTCATATATGTTCGCAGAGATCCTTTACTTTTTAGGGTTCCATACTTCAAAAGGTAAAACGGAACCCTTATAAGATCAATTCGCTGTCAGTCTGTCTGTCTGTCAAGACACTTTTCGTTAATTTTTTTTGTGTAAAAAAAAATCATCTGTTCCCTACATTTTGACGAGATAAACTAACATAAATGTAGGGAACAGCTGATGTTTTTTTCGCGATTTCAGGTTTGTTCCCTTAGTAAAAGTTGTTCATAATGATGAGTACAACGACCTCTTAAGAGGTTGTTAATATTTTACCAATAACCCTGTTTAGTACTGAAAATGATAAACATTTCGGTCTCGACTCCTTGCGACAAATTCAGCCCTTGCTGAAAAAAGGAGTTAATGTACACGTAGTATTTAGTGAATATAATTACGTTATGGAAAATATTCCAAATTATATTCAAGCACTAAATTATAGAACATAAATAAGGAAAACCCATTTGGAACAGTCACTTACAGTACAAACTAAATCAGAGATAAGGTCCCATTAAAATAGATGGACAAACTTTTAGAAATCATTCAGACCACAAAAATAAGGACGATGGCAAATAAATATAATATAAGAAAAAAGCATAGATACTTACAAGAAAAATAATCAGCTAACAAAAAAACCCTAATTTGCCGGCAATTTATTATTTTGGGTCAAAATAAAATCACTTTAATCAGTGTTTTTTTTTTTTGCTTTGATATCTTTAGTTAGACGTACTGTGCGCCGTGTTAAAATTTCGTCCCTTTATTGGTAAAACCGATTATCTACCGAAAACTAAACTTGTGGCAATAATGATTTAAAAGTTTGACAAAATAATTATGTAACTAAATTACATATATCTTACCTGCAGTCATGTAATTATAATGAAAAAATTAATAAAGTATGTTTGTAAATCATAAAAATAGAAGTACTTCATTGATAATGCTTGAAAAAATGCCAAACACTATCTTCAGGGAGGTCATTTAGTTGGTTTTTCCTGAATAACGACATAAGCATATATATCATTAATTAAATCACTTGGAGCTTATCTTATAGCTTCACCGTAACCTTTCGAAGAAAGTAATAAGGTACCAAAAACAAGTGTAAAAATAACACTCTTAAACATTCTACAAATTGAAATTAAAAAAATGATAATTGGTTTTGCTTGAGTAAAATTAAGAATTGTGGTAGACTATCTGCAAAATGTTCATACAACGAACTACAGCAAGCCTGGCCTATTTTTATAATTATAAAAATACCAAAAAATCATTACTTAAGTACATGAAAGTAAAAACTGAATAAAGTAGGATAATAATAAGAATGATATATTAGGAAATAATCAACTTTATTAGTAACTTTTTATTTTTATCTAAGTATACAAAACAATTTGTGAAAAAATGAATTAATTTAGATTTTCTAACTACTTAAAGAAAACAATTTGTGAAACCATGAAATTAATTCATGTTTTAGATAGAAAAACTAAAATAATGTATCTTTCCTTCATCAGCTGATGAGAAACTTGTAATCAGGAAAAAGATAAAGATAAAAAGAGAGCTGAAGAAGAAACAAATTTTCTGTCTGCTACTTTCGATTTGCAGGCAATTCTACAATTGCCATGCACTGATGTTGGTCTCCTTTACTATACAAGAAAATTAACTTTATACAATTTAACGCTGTTCGAAAGTGCGCCTCCTAACGAAGCTTATTGTTTTGTATGGTCCGAGACAAATGGTAAAAAGGGAAGTTCAGAAATCGGAACTATTTTGTGTCACTATTTAATGAAATCTGTATCAGAGGAAGTCTCGGAAGTCTGTTTGTTCTCTGACACATGTGGAGGACCAAATAGGAATCAATTCGTGGCTGCTATCCTATTGTGGTTAATTCAAAACAGCAACCATTTACAAATCATAGAACACAAGTTCTTAGAGTCAGGTCACAGTTACATGGAAGCTGACCACAGATGACTCAGATTCTGACTCTTCAGAGGCGGCCACATCAGGGACGCGTTCAATGCGATCCCTATCTACAAGCAAACTTCTGTAAGTACCATCCATGGTACTCTTCTGGTATAAACCCCTTCTCACATAGATTAATGAGATCTTTTTCCTTAGCTTCCGTTATTGGAAGAGGTCCATCATACAATTGTTCTAGCGGTGGGAACTGCAGTTCCAAGGTAATTGGTAGTTCAATTATCTGTTCTGCTGCCAATCGCTTTGCTTTGTTTCTTGTTGCATAGCTGTGGTGTCCATGTGCTGAAGATGTCGATGCTGTGTTTATATTAATCTTATTTTGTGTCTGAAACAGTTACATCCATTGCCATAAATGAATTTGACATGACATAGTTATAGTATATTTTTTTGTTTCCTTTTATGTACTTCATCCGTTTTATTTTTAACCATTTCACTTGCTGTCCATCTGTTTTTGGTTCTATTCAAAATTTAGCCATTTTTTTGTATTAGCCAATTTTTTCAAGTCTTTGAGCTCGTTGTATTTAAATTGCTTGACTTGATAACAATTTTTTGTTATAGTCTTTGTGTCTTTCCTGTAATTTTTTTTTTATCTAGCACGTTTGAAAATTTTAATCCAGTCAGTCATCAGAAAAAAGATCAACATTTTTCTTGGCAGACTCAATCGCACTGTGCATTGAGTCTGCTTCCATGTAACTGTGATCTGACTCTAAGAACTTTTGTTCTATGATTTGTAAATGGTTGCTGTTTTGAATTACCCACAATAGGATAGCAGCCACGAATTGATTCTTTTAGTTATTGTTCTGAGATTGATTCCTATTTTGTCCTCCACATGTGTCAGAGAACAAACTGACTTCCGTGACTTCCTCTGATACAGATTTCATTAAATAGTGACACAAAATAGTTCCGATTTCTGAACTTCCCTTTTTACCATTTGTCTCGGACCATACACAACAATAAGCTTCGTTAGGAGGCGCACTTTCGTACAGCGTTAAATTGTATAAAGTTAATTTTCTTGTATAGTAAAGGAGACCAACATCAGTGCATGGCAATTGTAGAATTGCCTGCAAATCGAAAGTAGCAGACAGAAAATTTGTTTCTTCTTCAGCTCTCTTTTTATCTTTATCTTTTTCCTGATTACAAGTTTGCTTCCTATCAATGTGTGTCTGATATTCTCCTTGTATTTTATTTTATTCTTCTGGATTAGCGCGATTGTACCTAGTGCACAAAAGACATTGGTCTTTTTTCGGCATGAAAAATCCCAAATTAAATTCTGTAGAAAAAATTCTAAGATATGTCATCTCCGACACAGGTTCCATATTTTCGTCTTCGCATTTTGTGACGTATGTACAAAGAATACAATTTGCATAATGTAAGGTTTCAAGTTGCTTTTACTTGTATTTAAATCTAAACGATACGATCTCTGATGTTGTGGAAAGACAAATAAAGCTGTTTAATCTCTTTTAATTGAATTAAAATCTGCACAAGTGCGAAGGATTATGTTCTGTTAAAAACAAGTAGAACTATTTACTTTCTTTTTAATGTGTAAGATTCTAAGTACTTTCCAATAATTCAGCAAAACCAGAACCATTTAAAGTATTTTAATTTGTATTAGTATAATGCTACAGTATGTTCAGAGTGTAAGCAAATTGCAACTAAAATAAGATATGAAACTGAATGTGGTTTTGATTGCAAGGCTTCAAAAAAATCGTACAGGTATAAGACTTTAGCTGTTATTGAATGCAGATGTTACCCAAAATCTTATTATAATTGTTTTTTGGCGTATCTATCTCGGAAACTATGCATCGTATCGAAAAATCGGTTTTATCTGTAGATAGAGCTCAAAAAGTTGAGTAGCTTGGTGTAAATAACTCATTTTTGAAAAAAAGTGTAGATAATCGGTTTTACCAATAAAGGGACGATTTGTCCATTTTAATGGGACCCTGTATACCTAATAGGGCGACTGATAATTAGTGAACGATAATTATTAAACACATGATTGTACTCATCATAACAAACAACTTTCCCAAAGAAACGATTACCCATTATTGTTCCCACTGCTGGGACACAGGCCTCCTCTCTGTGAGAGGAAGTAGTGTAACCTACCACGCGGTCCCAGTGCGGGTCGGGTACTTTAACCTAATGGGTCGGTTTCGAAATCAACGACATAACGTTAATAGATTAGAAGGTGTGTGTAGGGCTTTGCACCGAACATTTACGTCACAAAGCACTTGCTTATCATTAATCATAGTACGACTAAGGGCTGATTTTTCCAACGCCAGATAACTTTATCGGAGGAATAAATTTGAATTTTTGACAGTTCTTCCATACAAAAACTGTCAGACGTCAATTTTATTCCACGAATAAAAATTATCGGTCGATTAAAAATCAGCCCTAAGTTTCATACGCATACTAGATAACGTTTAAATGTGAAGATTTTTATTAAATCTATTGTTAATTTGTCTCTTCAGGTACCTATTTGAGAATGTTAAGGATTCTGATGGTATTTGTATGAGTATGCCTATATTATGATGACTGTTTAAGCTCACTTGGTACTTTAACTAATTCAAATATTAGGTAGCCTATTCCATTTCTACTTTTCTCCCTTGGTATTATAATTCCAAAGTCCAATTAGCATGTTAAGTTTTAGAGTTCCGTAACCAAATGGCAAAATGTAGTGAAATTTAGAAAAAAATATTAGGAGTGCACTCCACGTACTACATGTACGTGGAGTGATGAGGAGGGACCGAGGGATGAAAAAAGAACTCAATGCACATAAGCGTGTGCGGGATATTGTTTGATTTTATAATTAAAAAGATTATAAATTTTTTAACTGATTTTGCTATTCAAGTCAATAGTTTTTAAGATACTTATGGGATATTTTTGGTACACAGCAGAAATAACAATGTTATTTGATAGTTTTTTTGAGAAATACTATGAAATACAAACTTTAATATTGTACTAAATATTCATCCCAATTACGGAACTCTTGGCTGCGCATGTTCCGACACACCCTTGGCCGGTTTTTATGTTTCGTAACTAAACTGAAGAAGTCGTTACTTTTGCAGAGGTAACATCAATCATAAAGAAAAAATACAAGAGGTGCAGCCGCGTACGTCTACTTTTATGTTTATAGTATGAGAAAGCGCAACCAATAGATTTAAGTTCCTCATGAAAATAAATTGTTAGTGAAGAACAAAAGTAATTAACACTTTGTATATTATGAGATCACACAGTAGCACAGTAGAGAAGATAAAATCCAGAAATAAAAATAACCAATACATTTTAGGACAGATATACAGAACATTACAGGGTTATTTTAAATTGACTAGCTAAACTCCGCAGACACGATGAGTATCGATATCTAAACACGATAAAATAAAGATTTGATGTTTTTTTAGGAGGTCAACGACCGTTGTTAGTGTTGTTACTTGAAGTATAAGTTAAGTAAAACTGCTTTCTTATGTTTCGTCGTATATTTTTTTGGAAGTCGGGTGTTTTTTTTTTGTTGTCATAAGGAATTAACATAAAGAATTTAGTAAACAGTCCAAAAAACTTTACTTAAAATAAGTTTCTGCCCTAGGCTAAGCTCAACTGCTTTATTTCTCGAAACACGTTCAGACATAATACGCAAGTATTTGTACCATCTTCTCTCTAGGCTTGTATTATCTTCTTCTTAGCGCAGCATAATCAGGATATCTATACTATACACATCACGTCTGTGAAGTTTACAAAAAAAAGACAGTTTTTCTAAACTGATATTTCAAGTGACTATGTGAAAATAACTAGGGTTAATGACCCCACAAAAAAAAATTAATGTATATTTTGTTTCATCATGTTTAAATATCGATACCATCGCGTCTGCGGAGTTCCAAATTAAAATAACCTTGTATAGAGGAGCCACACCCATCCAACTTCCTGGGCAGCCAGCCACACTACCAACCTGCTAATGTTGTTACCACGATTATAAGCTAATATTTTCCTAGAACTCGACAGATGAGGAGATCCCAATGAGTACCTCTAGGGACAATATAATAAAAAAAACAACTTACGCCATTCCTCTCCCCATCAGCATCCAATTCTTTATCCGCCTCATGGTTGGCATCATCCGTTTCGCCTTCCCTACTGTTAACCCCTTCTATAGGCGGTGGATCGGGGCCAATCTTCTCAAAGTTGATCACTACACCACTCTGCACTTTCTGAACCAAACTATCGATGCACTGCATCAACATGCGGTGGGAGGTGATGCAGTATGAACGACCTGAAAGTTGTACGGAAAACATTGAAAAAGATTGTTTAAATGGCGGAAAATTATCGGGTTACGTAATCAAAAGATCATAAGGAGCATGTGAGGATCGTAGGAGGTGGCGTTCTGTAGTTTCTGCTTACTATGGGAAAAAGGTATGAGTTAATGTATGTAGGTACATAATCAGCCCGCATAATCCACATTGCTGGGACTCAGGCTTCATTTCAATGAGAGGTAGTGCGTCGTAATACACCAACCGGGTCTAATGCGGCTTAATGGATGTCATGTGTCACCAAGTTCTTGGTTCTTTGGCATGTTTCCTCATGATATTTTCCTTCACCGTTTTTAGGGGAAAATTTATAAGATCATTATTTACGTAGATTTTATAGTAGAACACCGAAATTGTGTAGGTCGAAGAGATTGGAAAAGTTCCTTGTAGTGAGTAGAGTGGGATGTAGGTTGCTGGAGAACAAGTTGCGAAAAAGATTTGGAAAGATGGTTTACATTAATTTGAAGTGTCAGGTTTTATCAAAAATAAATCCACGGAGAAAAACATTAATTGGAGCTGTGGCTAAATGCATAGCTTCTGGCAAAGAGGTGCAAAGCTCACAAAACTAAGTTTAAAGAGCTCGATAAGTATTTGTTTAAGGGCTGATTTTACCAACGCCAGATTATTTTATTGTATGAATAATTTTGAGTTTTTGACAGTTCTTCCATACAAAAACTGTCAGACGTCAATTTTATTCCACGAATAAAAATCTATATTAAATTCAAAGTCCTGACTGACTGATATATTAACGCTGGTCCTAGAGACATGAAATATTGGATCTTCGTTAAGAGTAGATATTCACTAAGAAAGGGTTTTTCGAAATTCCACCACTAAGAGGGTGAATGGGGAAAGGGTGAAATTTCACGCGGCCGAAGTCGCGGGCAGAAGCTAGTTATCTATTGAAAATTCAGCCCTTAAAAATTGAAAAATCAGTCCTTAGGGTATATGTATTCGTTTTCGACGATAAAGAATTTGTCGGTTCAGTTAGGATGCCAGTCTGATCCTTATATTTTGAGGGCGGATTCCGATGATATTAAGAAGAGAGGTAACTTGATACTTGGACCACAGTTTATCCCAAATTAATAAAAACTTTACCAGGACACATGCAACTCAAAACCGGGAATCAGGACACGTGTTACCACATGGTAAATAGCACTACTGATATAATAATTGAATTAAAATTAACAGGAAAATCATACAAACCTACTTTTATAGGTATAATGAAATCCATACCGAAGTACTTAACGTTTGTTTTTTTTATACGGCAAATTAAAGTACCGGCTTCCCAAAAAAAACACAAAACTTGGTTGATGGCTTTGGTTGTTTTCTTTGATGCTTACATAATTTTTTTGTCACCGATTTCCGAAACTGTTGTATTTATTCACACTTATTTAGGTGTGTTACAAAAAGTTATGGTTTTGTACTCTTTTCTCTATTCTTGTCACTTCATTACTACTTGATATAAAAGCTTTGGTTCAAATAAAAATTAAATACTTTTCATTTTATTAAGCTTATTCTTTTAATAGAAACTAAAGTTATTTATTATGCACTATCTAGCGTTCTTTTTGAAATTGGTTTGTAATAATTTTTTTTAGCAAAATAAGTTTTGTTTAGATTTTTTTTTTATTGTACAGACGCCTGCACATCAAGCTACCCGAAACTATCATATTTTCCTAATCTACTTTAAACCTTATGCTTTAGCGATAAAGTTGAAAAATCAATTAGAGAAATTTGACAGATTGTAGTAAGTATCAACATAGATGAAGTAGGTCAAAAACGTTAACTTAAAAACCACTCATCAGAAGTAGGCCATTTGTATATGCGAACACCCCTCAGGTACCACCTTTCTAAATCGGTCGACGTAGTAAAGAATTATTATAGCCAGAACATTTAAAAAAAAATTTGTTGTTCCTTTTTTTATTGAAGTCGGTTAAAAAACTATATTACCTACTTATATTAAGTTCTCAGTCCGTCGGATTAAGCCAGCTGTTAGCTCTGCAGCATAAAATAATATATATAGGTACTTATATCTGAATACCTACCTATATCTACTTTGACCCTAAATGAACAGTACAAAAACTAGTCAGACTGGTTTTCTAAAGGACTTACTATCCCCTATTAATATGAAAGTTTTACATCTGTTTAAGACTCCTTATATTTTTAGTTTATGTAAAAGAATCTACTCGAATATTTTAAAGCTCGTCCCAATACTGACAAAGGAAAGATAACTTTAAAGTTGTTGTTTATTATTATCTGTAAAAGAATCTACTCGAATATTTTAAAGCTCGTCCCAATAATGACAAAGGAAAGATAACTTTAAAGTTGTTTACGAAATAGTCTTGAATGGGTTCTTTTAACAGACTTCAAAAAAAGGAGGTTATCAATTTGACACGTATGTATGAACTGCATTATATTCACATATTACAATCTATTAGGGCTTCCAAACAAATATTTTTTTTAAAGATGTATGTATATGTATATAAATGTATGTTTGTCCACGCATATCTCCGCAACTATTAATCGGATCGTGATTCGTGACCATTTTTTTATTGGCTTAAATCTACTTCATCGTAGGGAACAGTACAAATTTAATCAAAATCAATTCAGTAATTTTCAAGATATGGACTAATACGTGTAAGTGTGACGGCCTGGCTCATTGATACGAGCTACGGGTGTAGTGTCAAAGGGAAAACATCTCAAAACCTTGGTCAAATTCTAGTGCAATATTTACAACAAAACAATTACCTACTTATTACAAAAAAATATTCCAGGTTTTACTTAAAACTAAAAATTACGAAATAAAAAAGTAATTTAAAAAAATTAAACAGTCTTCAAAAATAAATTAACTCAAAATTATGAAATTAAGTACTTTAATTTCGGAAGTCGGTGGCAAAAAACTGACCAAGACCAAAGACCCAAGAAGTTATTTCATAATTTTGAGTTAATTTCTTTTTGAATTCGATTTTAAATTTTTGAATAGATTTAATTTTTTTAAATTACTTTTATTTAGATAAAGATATAGATAAAAGTTACCTAGTGTTAGAAGCAATCTATTAGGGTTGCCAACCTTTCTATATAATACAGTATCCTGCTATTTAGAGCCTTAAATTCTATATTTCTAAAAAAAAAATATAAGTAGTAGGTACCTAACACTACAATATATTCATTTCAATACATAATGCCCAAATAAGCGCAATAGGGCCAGTATTAATCTCATAAAAGCTGAAAGCTGGTATTTTTTTAGTTTTATTTTGAGTATAATAATATGAAGACATAAAAAACCTATTAATAAAGGAAGAAGCAAAAAAAAAACATAACTTTTTTTTCGCTTTCAGCTATATTTTTACAGGCAATGGCTTCAAAAATACTTTATTTGATATAAAAAAGTAAGCAGCCCTACTCTATACCTACACAGGTTAGTTGGTTTTATAATGACAACTTACCGCCAGTAACTTCACACATTGCGTCGATAGGCGAAGAATCGGAAGGGACCAGGCCGGTGTCCCTCTCTACTGCTGGCGTTCCTGCAAGCCTCAGCACCAGCGAAAATAGTCTTTGGTCCCATCGAAACGGCTCGCGGGTCAACTCAGAACCAGGTATTGGGCAGTTCATCGGCAGATTGAACTGAAAGAAGCATAGTTGTTGTGAACAAAATAATTATTAAATTTTTATATTTTTTTTTTTCTGTAGGTAGGTTTGTACAAAGGTAGAATAGAATAGAATAGAATACTCTTTATTATGTACACCATATAAATAGGTAAGGGTATAGGTAGGTTAGAAAAGAGGTTACTACCAAGCGAGATGACGATGACGACTAATACGAGAGAGATGTATGGAAGAAAAATCCATGTTGTGGTGCGCCAACTTCAAATAAATTGGTATAAATTCAGGAGAATGATGATGATGATCATGTAAGTAGGTTTTTACCAACAGTTTTACACGTCAAAAATAAATTATTTTTTAAAGCTAAATGAGTTGGGTATTTCCTATTCAGCTACTCGAAGAAACACAGAAACTATAGAGGTATGAGGAACAAGACGAAAAGTTCACTCATCCATACTAATATTATAAATTCGAAAGTAACTCATGTCTGTCTGTATGGTACGTTTTCACGCCTAAACCACTGTATGGATTTCGATAAAATTTGTCAGAGATAGATTGCACCCCGGGGAAGGCCATAGGATAGTTTTTATCGACATACCTCGCGGGCGAAGCCGCGGGCGGAAGCTAGTTCTCCATAAAAAAGGGAGAATCCTCCGACCAGACGACGGGTGTTGTGTCTGGCGGGCAACTGTCCAATGATTCATGTCGGGCCGTTGTATATAATTATGCTAGTTGCGCGGTAAACTGCTTGCGAGATGCAGGATTTTATGTAACGTCAGTATGACACGTAGTTCCTATGTGGCGTTGCGTTGTAGATACCGCCACAAAACAAACTCTTTTAGAGGCTTTTTTAAAGTCCAGACCTAATCCTATATAGATCATGTGAGGATCACGTTAACCATCCAACACTCACCATCTGTGTGTCTTTTGAGAGGTGGGTGTGAATGGTTTCCTCTGTTAATGTCTTATGGCCGATTCCAATAACATACGGACTGTTAAAGGTTAAAATTAAGACTCTTTTATCTTTACCAATAATGAAGCAAAGACCTCAGAGCTTTGCATAGTAGACCCTAGTAGACCCATAACTATGGAAGCAGCTATCACAGGTACAATTAGCTTACGGATCTATTTATATTCCCAGTTTGGCAACAAGAAAATGCTACTATTGGTAAGCAAAACCATCGTTTTTGTTTATAGGAACCGAGCATTAATGACTTAGGGCATTCCACCAAACTTTTATACCTAGAATAAGTCTTATCCTGAGAATAAATTTTGAATTTTTGACAGTTTTTCCATAATAGAACTGTCAGACGTAAATTTTAATCCACGAATAAAAGATATTTGAATTTGGTAAAATCAGCCTTTAGTCACATAAATCTGTATAGGTACTAGGTACGGACCTTACCTTCTAAGTAGTTTTCAAAGAAAGCATAGATAAAGCCGTAAAGCTTATGTTAACGGTTGTCATTGTACCTACCTACTTCTAGTCTAGCTCATCGATCTGTTTTTGCGCCTTTTGAAATCGCGCGCTAGATGTCCATTTGAGTCATCAAATGTTATCTCTAAATCTAGAAACTTGTCACGTCTCAATTTGATTTACTTTGTTTTTTTTTGTTTCTTCATAGTTCTTAAGTCTCAACTAACATAAATATGGATTTACTTATGTCTGTAATGGATATACAGATGTCTGAAATAGTTATTACTAGCTCGTTTATATTCATTTTTTATATCTATCCTACATATACCACACAAATTACATTTTTAAATATTTGAATACAAAAACATACTTATTCACAACATTTATTATTAATTATCTCCTTTATTAATTAAAAATATAAGTATGTACCTGCATATAACTATCATTTTTAAGTATTAACAACCTCTTAAGAGGCCATTGTACTCATCATTATGAACAACTTTTACTATGGGACCAAACCTGAAGTCGCGAAAAAAAATCAGCTGTTCCCTACATTTATGTTCGCATAACTCTTCAAAACGTTGTGAACAGCTGTTTTTTTTTTTTTGCGATTTCAGATTTGGTCCCATAGTAAAAGTTGTTCATAATGATGAGTACAACTCTTAAGAGGTTGTTAATGTTTTACTAGTAACCCTGTATACACTACTTACAACAAAACAACGTTTTTAGGGTTCCGCACCTCAAAAGGAAAAAACGGAACCCATAGGATCAAGGCTCCTACAAACAGGCGCGATACGCGATATAATCGCGCGCGACACAAAGGCACCGCTCGTTCCGCGACTTGCGGTGCCTTTGTTTCGCGTGTCGTGTCGCGCCTGTTTGAAGGAGCCTTCACTCGTGTGTCTGCCCGTCTGTCTGTCATAGCCAATTTGCGAATGTAATGGAGCGATTAAATTGAAATTTCATACACATATGAATCTCTGTGACCCAAACACAGACGTGTAACGTAAATAAATGAATTTTGAATATGGGGTCATTTTTGGGGGGCAAATAGAAAATTAAAAAAAAAAAGTTTTGCCATCTGTACCGTGTGACATATCAAATGAAAGGGCTTACTGTGAGGATTTCAAATATATTTTTTTCATAATTTTAAAGTAAATTTTATTAAAGTTATTTATGAAAATAGACGAAAATTGACCACACCCCTTTTCTCCGAACCTATAAGAAGTCTGTGGTCTTAAAAAATCATGGTAAATCTTTTAATATTGTGCGTACAAACTTACAGTTTCAGTTGGAAAGTATGGGAGAACATGTTTTTCAACTACAATGTTAGGTTTGTTCTTGGGATAAATTCATTTCGACTACGGAACCCTTCATTGTGCGTGATCCGACACGCACTTGGCAGATTTTTATTTTTGTCTGTCTGTTTGTTCCGGCTAATCTCCAAAACAGCTGGACCGATTTTAGTGAAATTTGGTATAGGGATACTTTGAACCCTGGGGAAGGACATAGGCTACTTTATCGTCATACCACGCGAGCGCCACAGGCGGCACCCAGTCTGAACTAATATTATCAAACTTTATGGGTTATAAGGAGAAAATCAAAAGTTATTTTTTATCCCGAAAATTAAACATATTTCGACGAGAGCGGAACCGCGGATTTAACTAATCAGAAAACTAATGTTGGTATATTGCTGTTGTTAGTTTCACCAACCCGCATCGGGCCCGCGTGGTGGATTATGGCTCACTCCCTCTCACCGAGGGGAGGCCCGCGTCCCAGCAGTGGGAATATTATAGGCTGACTATGAGTAAAGCGTATTAAGTCAAAGTACCTGTGTTTTTAATTTTAAGTCTGAAAGTACCTGAAAACCTACACCAGCAAAGTTTATATGGGACCACCCCACGGGATTACTCTACTAAATGAAAAAAGAATCAAGTCGGCCTATTAATCACAGATCATCCTCCTTTTTTCAAGTCTGTTAATAATATTACAATATACTGTATAAACATGTCAAACATTTCATTCTACTTAATTTTATTATTGCAAGTAAAGCAATTGCTGCAAATGAGTTTTAAAACTAAGCATTTTCAATGTATTCACTAAGCACAAGTATACACATGAGTCATAAATTAGTGCAATGACTGTTTTAAAACATTCAACAGATTATTCCATGCTTAGATAAGATAATTAGAAAAGCACATTAGTTTTAATTAGGGATGCATCCGATTCCGATACCGATATATCGGCGATACTTCAGGTTTGCCGACATATCGGTATCGGCGATATTTTTATGGCCGATTCAACGATACTTTTCAAATTTCGCGCTTTAAAAATGTAATGTAAACGCGCGTGTTGTCCCGTCTATTTCGTTGCAAACGAGGCACGAACTAACTATGCTCGGGGAAACCCCGCGCTTTATTCAGTGTTTTGTTTCGCCCACCCGCTTTGGCCTCGCACTCTCACATCTATCCCATTTCGTTAGGTTGAATGTTGTTGCGCGCATTGAGTATTTTGCCATGCAAATAAGATTAAGAATTACATAGGTATCGTAATTGTTTGTGTATTTTATGTCATTTATAACTAGTCGTTTGAGTCAAATAAAATAAATAGTAGTCATATCAACTTCAAAACACAAAAGTGCTATATGGAATCACTTTGAAATTTCGACAATTGATAATTCCATAAAAATCTTATAAATGTTAATTTTTATTACTAAAACTATTAATTAATTGTGTTTTATTTAATCTACCTTCCTTTTTGTATTCAGTAAGCGTATCGGTATCGCCGATATTTTTATAAGAGTATCGGTATCGGTATCGTATCGGCAAAAAGGCGTATCGAGGCATCCCTAGTTTTAATATTGTCAGTGCAAGAATTCACTGCTACAATTGATACAAAAAAAAATTTAAGTATTACAAAAAAAAAAGCAACCGACTACATTTTTTGACACCTAATTTCGAAATTAAAGTTATTTTTCACTTTGTAATGTTTTTTTTAAGTCAGTTGTTTTTTTTTTTGTAAAAACGTTTTTATTTTTCACTTTTTATTTGTACCTACCTACCCCAGACAAATTCATATAACACTACTTGCTATGTGAATATCAGTGACAGGACCCTATTGAACATATCTGCCTACCCTTTTAAAGGGTACAGGCGTGGTGTTATGTTGTGTTATTGCATAAACAATGCATACATATGCGATAGCAGCAATCGCTGTTGATTTGATGGCATTTATTGAAGAGTTCCATTGTCTTTTCCGAAACTCATCATCAGATCTTTACGAAATTTAAACAGGACCATTTCGGAATAAACCTCTTTCGAACAAAAAAGAATTTTGCAAATCCGTCTATAAATGACGGAGTTATAGAACATACAGAAAAAAAATATATAAACATCCGAATTGAGAACCTCCTCCTTTTTAGAAGTCGGTAAAAAATTCATGTTACAATTCGCGTCAAATAACTTTGCCGATCTGAAGTAGGCAACAAATCACTGGGCAGTAGTTAATCCTTTGAATAAAACAGCAGCGCGCATGCGCGACTATCGAAAAGCCTAGCTTCAGAGCGGCAAAGTTCACATCACTTGAGAATGGCTGGACTGTTTTGGTAAGTTTTTGTTGTAAATAGAAAAAATGGAAAAACAAGTCCATTTTTATGGGACTTTTTAATGGACCTACCGTTTGGACAAGACAACATCATGCGGGACAGCTAGTTTCAAATATAAAGTTTAGAAATGAAATAGACTGCGAATCAACCTCAACATATTAGGGAAAACACTAGGCAGACAATGATAAGAAACAACACAATTGTGTACTAATAAATTCTTTATTATAGTCCACTGCTGGACTCTTGCTATGGCTACCCCAAAGCAAACATGAAATACCAAAACTTCATTTATAGATAAACAAAGCATAAATTAACACAAATTAAGTTTTTTTTTTATCAAAGTTCAGTCTAGACCTTTGAATGTGATAACAAAAATAAATGTATGGGATATTGTAAATGGTTTAAATAATTTTTCAAGAAGCTTTTAAAATAATGAAAAGACACAAAAATACAACATTAAAAAACTGTGCCTACATAGTAAAATTGTGAATAACAAAATGATAAAAATGTATAAATTAATAAAATGTGTAGCGACTCACCTCTTCCTGAATGCCAGCATTGCTTGAAAGTTTTCCTCCATCAGTAATGACAACGATAACAGAAGGTTCAAGATAGAATGGACATCTTCCTTGGCCATATGTGTCAATACCAGTTTGCATGCGATTTATGTTTAGAACATCAAAGGCATGCTTCAAGGCTGCACCCATTGTTGTCAAGCCCAGACATTGCAAATTCTTTAATTCATTTATAAATGTTGCAAGATTCTCTTTCCAACCAGCCTGAAAGTTAACAATTGGAGTAAGAACCCATTATTTGCACAAGTACTTCAGGAAATATGTCATAATAGACAACAGTGGCCCGGGACACCATTTATGTTTAACTACAAGCTGCACTTGTAAACCTAAAATAATCATAAGGTGTAGCAATAGACATTATCATTCAATACCTACATGATTTATTCGGAACAATACAATTTCAGACTTTTAAGAAACTAAAACTAATTTTATTGGTTGTGTTGTACTGATTCAGTTTGAATTTCCCCCCGATTCGCCATTTCGTTGTGTGCGCGCTCAGCCAATGAGAGTGTGCGACGAGCGCGCAGTAGCGAGCGCTATCGCGGAGGCAGCAACGGCGGCGGTTCGTCCTGTTTACGTCGTGCTGTCTATTTCAGTAAATTTCGCACTTTCAAAATATGTTAATGTTCTGGATTGCAGATTACGGTGCTTGACATTTAGACACTATCGGACCGGCTTAAACACTCACACCTATGCACAATCCACAAATCTTCACCAACGAGTTCTGATATACTAACCTTGATGTTCGCGGGTGGTTCTTCGAAAGTTAGAAGCATATATCTGTCGCCTCTGCTTTCGGGGGAACGTTGACGAACCTATGAAATAAAATAAATCAGTCCAACACACTAACACGCGATAAACAAATCGATCACAAAAACGAGGCGGTTGACGAGTCGATGACACTGCACGTACCTTTACGAACGTTTCCACAGCGCCCTTGGCTACATCGAGCAACGTTGGGCGTCCGCCCAAATAAGCTCTTTGGTTCATAGAGGCTGAAGTATCTATTAGGAAAACTATAATAGTCATCGTGAAAATTGCCTAAATGTCGTTCGAAATACATTAAAATATGCGCACGCTATTATGAACTTAGAACAAAAATGGCCGCTACATCGTACGCAGGCTCGCTGAGAGGCGACCGTCCGACAGCCGCTTCGACGAGCAGCTGAACAAGCTACGCCACGACGAAGACTCCAAAAGTACCACGTGACCTAATCACACGTTCGGAATTTGTCGGCTATGTCCGTTGAATAGCTACGAATGTTGCCATACTAGGATTAAACTTCCCCTGACATTTGAACAATATTTCAAATATGATTGTGTATAATTATAGTAAACAACGATCATTTAAACATAAATAAAGCAATTACGTTAGTAGCGATTGTGATTATCAGGGTTTCTCAAAGTGTGCGTGACGGAATATTACTAAACCTAAAGAATATTCATAAAACCACAACAATGCGAATCGCATACGCGTATCTACCTTGAAAGGATAAGTATAATTTTCTAAATTAAATTATTATTTCTTGGCAATCAAAATTGTTTAAAAAGGATTCTTGAGAAATGTATTGTTTGATTTTCCTGTAATATTTACCTAAACTTCTATGAAGTGTAATTATTCCAGATTTTCTGCTTGGTAAAAGGCATGCATCGGAGAAAAGGGGGTTGAGACTTAAGACTGGTATTTTACAAACAGTTTTATCATAAGTAAAAATAGCGGCCTAAATAAAAATACATTTTATCTCATAAAAACTACTACTTCATCACTAATACATCATTATCACCTGCCTAGCCTTTTCCTAAGTATGTTGGGGTCGGATTCCAGTCTAACCAGATGCAGCTGAATACTAGTACCATTAATACATAATACCCACTTGTTGTAAGCCCTAATCAAACATTTCAAAAACCGATAACGGCGTTGCAATTAAAAACATAATATTTATTTAATACAATAATTATATACCCATGTTTACGTGGACAAGCATTTTTACAACTATTCCAAATTTTAAGATGACGATGGCTATTAGTAATGATTTGCTGAAATGTGACATTCGGATTTTCCGATGGACGAAGTTGCAGCATTATCCGGTGTAGAAAGCTATTTGGACACTCGGGTTTGACCTTTCCTACAGAAGTCTTTTTCTTCTTTTTGAATCGATAATAGATAATAATTAAGCTACGTACGAAGGTGATACTGATAGTTTTTAGAAAATAAAAAACTGAACAAACTAGCAAGTTATTAGTTTTATTATATCTTTTCATAATAGGATCCATTTACATCAATACATCGCTGCATCCGATGGAACCACTGAGAAAAATACTTTGCGCACTCGTCCTTAGGGGTGTTTTTGACGGCATTTTGAAACCCAACCACTGCTTCCTCGGCGTCCATAAAACGTTTTCCTTGAACTTTTTCTTTTATTTTCGGAAATAAATAAAAATCGCAAGGTGCGAGGTCGGGGCTATAGGGCGAGTGACCCAGTAATTCGACGTCTGATGTCGTCAAGTAGTCGATTGTTTACTTGGCGGTGTGCGACGAGGCGTTATCGTGGTAAAGGAGGATTCTACTGCGAGGTCGTTTCTCCCGAAATGTATACAGGACAAGCAGCAAACAATTGTTAGTGTACCACTCTGCAGTAAATGTTTTTCGATCCTCTAAAACAATTGTTGCGTAATGACCTGTCCTTCCGAAAAACGAGGCTACCCTCTTTTTTCCCACGCTTCGACCTCTCTTCACTTTAGTTGGCAAGTCCTCAGAAGGAAACACCCAGACAGCAGACTGCCTCTTAGTTTCAGGATCATAATAATAAATCCGGCTTTCGTCACCCGTAAGTACATATGTCGAACACAGCATTTGAGTGACAACCGTTAAATCTTTGAACCATTTCACGACACCAATCAACACGACGGAGTTTTTGGGCCTCTGTCAAATTATGAGGTATCCACCGGGCACAAAACTTCCTGACTGCTAAATGTTCATGGATGATTTTGTGCACTTGACTCATATCGATGCCTAAGCTTGTCCGAAACTGCTTATCAGTCACTCTTTTGTCAGTCTCTATCATACGCCGCACAACACTGATGTTATCTTCAGTCATCGCCGTAGAAGGACATGCTTCAGGCTTCACGCAGATCATCGGTGAGATTAGTACAACCACGTTTTAACCCATTAAACCAATTGTAAACAGTAGCATGAGATAGAGCTTCATCGTGAAAGGAATCGAAGCCTATCATAACTTTCTTGTTGATTTAAATGACATCAAAATTCATAAAAAATCATTGTACGAAAATTTTCTCGCGTTAAATTCATGCTGACGTGACACAGACGATTTTCAATTTGCCGCCAAATCGTAAACAAATGACAAATGAATACACACACAGTAATATTGGCAAAGAGTTCCATTTTTCAAAACTTGAACTTATTTTTTCATTATATCGTTTACAAGTGGCCAGTTCTAAAAACTTTCAGTGTCGCCCTCGTACGTGTTCTATGGAACTCTAAACATCTAATTCAATAAGATACTTTTAGAAATATGAGATTTTCGTTGCTCTTCATTTTTTGACGGTTAATCTACAACGATATGTAATATACCAGGAATAAGGACCACAAACGGGATGCTAGTGTATGTAGGTATGTAATGGACAAAGTTAATCGCTAGTAATTCCCTTTCATCCCCTATTTGGAGGAAATAAACTTTTGTAGCAACACTGCCATTTAAGAAGTGGGAGTAATAAGTACTGAAACGACTAATATGCTTATACAACGTTGGAGGTAATTGAATAAAAACTATCATTACAATGTTAATAAATAATTTAAAATTTTATCACATACTGTGAAACCACCAAACACACGATAATAACAATAAATAACACGTAATAAATGCAGGACCTACAACGTACCACATTACGCGGCAAATTTAAATACAGAACGAGTAGTGCGAAGCAATAATTATGACGGATATGACCGAGTACAAAATAATAAGTATATCATTTAGTTCTTCTTATTTTCAAGTCGATGGCAAAGGTTAACATTAGTTAGATGAGTTGGGCCTAGTAATTGAGCACGCCAATTACGGCGCAACGTCGGTATAGCGTTTTTAGGTCCTCAGAAGTGCAGGTGTATGGGGACTTTGGACATTCCAATATTTAGGACATGGTTTGGTCAGGAGCACCGCATAATTTAGTTAGTTGACTGAATGATTATTTATCTTAGTTTAGAAAAACTTTCTCGAAATAAATAAATAATGAAAACCCAATCCAAATTGAGATGTCGCAGTTATAAACGCATGCCATATGGATTTATTTCCTGGTTTTTGTAGCGGTCGCTTGTAAAACCTGCTTTTTCAAGTCCTATTTTACAATAGTTTACTCATAAATGATTTTTATTATCAAATCGGGTACTATATGTTTCTTTTAAATTCATAAGGTGAGTGGCCTAAAATAAATTAAATCAATTTTGAACCTTATGCTATAGCGATAAAGTTGAAAATCTATTAAAGAAATTTGACAGATTGTAGTAACTTGATGTGCTGGCGTCTGCAGTACATAATCGGCCTATAACGTTCCCACTGCTGGGACACAGGCCTCATCTCTGTGAGAGGGATTGGGCCGTAATCCACCACGCGGGCCCAGTGCGGGTTGATATTTCTCATGTGAAGGGTTATAATAATATATGTAGTTGATTAGGTATAAGATAAGAGATAATAATATGCCTATCCAACCATCTACCTATTCTTTTCCCAACTATTTTGAGGTCAGTTTCTAGTCTGACCGGATGCAGCTGCCTATCTGACCTCCAAAACCCGGTTACTGGGTAACATGATACCACTTGCTAAGACTGGTCGCCAGACTTTTGGGTTTCTAACACTGACTACCTACCCGTAACGACTGTCAAAGATCAACGAATGGTAGCTGAGACCAACAGCTTTACCTACGTGCTTTCCGTGGCATGGAGGAAAGGAAATGGATGGTCACCCATCGATTTGACCGACCGCGGCAAGCAAAGCTTAGCATTCGAATGCCATATCTATTGAACTCTATTGACTTGGCGATAGCGCCTGCGAATAGGAAGCGTTTGCATCTATACAATACAATACATATATGTATGTAAATTAAATTGATGTGTCTGTTTGTAATGTCAAAATAACAGCTTTTTACTATAAGCATTCAATGAAGTTTATACTACAACTAGTATTTGGGCGTTGCGCGAGCTGCAAGCAGCTCGCGGGGTCGTGTTTTTGAGGAGTATTTCTTACTCTTGTAAAATTTTGAGAATTGGACAGTAATCCTTAGCAAAACAAAACCCAGGTTTCTTAATTTCCGAGATACGATGGGGGGAGGGGTGAAGGGGGGGAGAGGGGGGAGTTTTGAAAAATAATTTTGACCAACTCTGGGCCCCTTGATATGAATCTGAAAAAAAAAATGATCCAAGTCTCTTAACTTCCGAGATATACCTCTAGAGGGGGGGAGAAGGGGGGCAAGGGGGGCAACTTTGAAAAATGGATTTTACTTTTCCGAGCCTCCTCTATACGAATCCATAAAAAAACAAAACCCAGGTTTCCTAATTTCCGAGATATGATGGGGGGAGGCGTGAAGGGGGGGAGAGGGGGGAGTTTTGAAAAATGATTTTGACCAACTCTGGGCCCCTTGATATGAATCTGAAAAAAAAAATGTTCCAAGTCTCTTAACTTCCGAGATCTACCTAGAGGGGGGGGAGAAGGGGGGCAAGGGGGGCAACTTTGAAAAATGAATTTTACTTTTCCGAGCCTCCTCTATACGAATACGTAAAACAACAAAACACGGAACTCTTAGTTTCCGAGATACGATAGGGAGGGGGGAGAGTGGGGTGGAAAAGGGGAGGTTTGGGATTTTTCCCATACTCGTGAGAGTTACTTCTATACGAATCTGTAAAAATATACCCACCTCCCCCTTCACCATCTGGGAGAACAATTATGTCAGTGAGTGAGTGAGTCAGTGAGTGGTAATCGAGCTTTATATAGTATAAACTAGTATTTGGGCGTTGCGCGAGCTGCAAGCAGCTCGCGGGGTCGTGTTTTTGAGGAGTATTTCTTACCCTTCTAAAAAGTATTTGGGCGTTGCGCGAGCTGCAAGCAGCTCGCGGGGTCGTGTTTTTGAGGAGTATTTCTTACGATGGGGGGAGGGGTGAAGGGGGGGAGAGGGGGGAGTTTTGAAAAATGATTTTGACCAACTCTGGGCCCCTTGATATGAATCTGAAAAAAAAAATGTTCCAAGTCTCTTAACTTCCGAGATCTACCTAGAGGGGGGAGGAGAAGGGGGGCAAGGGGGCAACTTTGAAAAATGGTTTTTACTTTTCCGAGCCTCCTCTATACGAATCCGTAAAAAAACAAAACCCGGGTTTCTAAATTCCGAGATACGATGGGGGGAGGGGTGAAGGGGGGGGGGAGAGGGGGAGTTTTGAAAAATGATTTTGACCAACTCTGGGCCCCTTGATATGAATCTGAAAAAAAAAATGTTCCAAGTCTCTTAACTTCCGAGATCTACCTAGAGGGGGGGGAGAAGGGGGGCAAGGGAGCAACTTTGAAAAATGGATTTTACTTTTCCGAGCCTCCTCTATACGAATCCGTAAAACAACAAAACATGGGACTCTTAGTTTCCGAGATACGATAGGGAGGGGGGAGAGTGGGGTGGAAAAGGGGAGGTTTGGGATTTTTCCCATACTCGTGAGAGTTACTTCTATACGAATCTGTAAAAATATACCCACCTCCCCCTTCACCATCTGGGAGAACAATTATGTCAGTGAGTCAGTCAGTCAGTGAGTGGTAATCGAGCTTTATATAGTATAATAATAAATTGGGCGTTGCGCGAGCTGCAAGCAGCTCGCGAGGTCGTGTTTTTGTGGAGTATTTCTTACCCTTGTAAAAAGTATTTGGGCGTTGCGCGAGCTGCAAGCAGCTCGCGGGGTCGTGTTTTTGAGGAGTATTTCTTACGATGGGGGGAGGGGTGAAGGGGGGGAGAGGGGGGAGCTTTGAAAAATGATTTTGACCAACTCTGGGCCCCTTGATATGAATCTGAAAAAAAAAATGTTCCAAGTCTCTTAACTTCCGAGATCTACCTAGAGGGGGGGAGAAGGGGGGCAAGGGGGGCAACTTTGAAAAATGGATTTTACTTTTCCGAGCCTCCTCTATACGAATCCGTAAAACAACAAAACACAGGATTCTTAGTTTCCGAGATACGATAGGGAGGGGGGAGAGTGGGGTGGAAAAGGGGAGGTTTGGGATTTTTCCCATACTCGTGAGAGTTACTTCTATACGAATCTGTAAAAATATACCCACCTCCCCCTTCACCATCTGGGAGAACAATTATGTCAGTGAGTGGTAATCGAGCTTTATATAATATAACGAGCTTTATATAATATATATAATAATAAAACAATTTTCTAAATAATTATTGTCTGTCTGTTTGTTCCGGCTAATCTCCGAAACGGTTCGACCATAGATATAATTTTGATCGGCAGGACCGATTTCGACGGGACTTAGAAGTAACTTAGGCTACTTTTATTTTAGAAAAAAAAATAGGGTTCCGCGCAAAAAATAGCCTACGAAATTTCCGACATCCAAGCGGGCAAAGCCGCGGGCAGAAGCTAGTTCAAAATATGACAAAGGCAACGTCAGCCCCTATGTCATCGCACTCGGAGAACTAATTAATTATGAATTTTCATAAAATCGAAATATAGCAGAGGGCCGCCAAATGGTGAACTGGATAATTACTGGATAAGTTTTATTGTATTTAATTAAACTGTCCCCGGATGTGGACTTTTCCAGACAGTTTTATTTTATGTTTTACTGGTAGGTAGAGGCACGTCTAACTTTGCCAACAAGTCCAAGTCCAAGTCGGCCTGCTGTAAACTATGTCCGTAATCGGGTACTTTGAATCGCTCGGGCTGCATTAAAAAAATTATACGCCCCCGAACAGCCGTAAATAATGTACATACGCCAGCACATCAAGCTACCCGAACCTGTCAAACCTGTCAATCAACTTTGAACCTTATGCTTTAGCAATAAAGTCGAAAATCTATTGAATGAAATTTGACAGATTTCAGTAG
This sequence comes from Luperina testacea, assembly GCA_927399505.1. Taxonomy (NCBI): domain Eukaryota; kingdom Metazoa; phylum Arthropoda; class Insecta; order Lepidoptera; family Noctuidae; genus Luperina; species Luperina testacea. The sequence continues at coordinate 14,468,710 of OV656756.1, forward strand.
CTTGATGTGCTGGCGTCTGTACATACGCCAGCACATCAAGCTACCCGAACCTGTCAAATTTTCCCAATCAACTTTGAATCTTATGCTTTCGTGATAAAGTTGAAAATCTATTAAAGAAATTTGACAGATTGTAGTAGCTTGATGTGCTGGCGTCTGTACATATAATCCCATTGATTGATATTTCATGAAATAGTCATTAAATACATACTTGTTACGGCCGTGAATCATATTTTATTCAATATACAACCTGACACTGACCTGCAAATTGCGAAAAACGTAAGAAAAATTGAATTTCGCGGCTGTGCTTGATGTGCTGGCGTCTGCACCTAACAACTACCTAACCATGTAACTTTCATATAGACAAGCAAAGCAACCGTCTACCATTATGAATATTAATTTAATACCGAAGGCGTACTGACACTGAATTTATTTTGTTTTCATTATCATTATAGCTGGTACAGCTAACAGCACGTCAGTGGTAACAATTTGATATTGACAGTGCCTTTATGCTATTTTTACCTCACGAAGCGACGCGCGTTTTGCTTGTGGTTACCAAGTGTACAAATATGCTGTGATTAGGTATGTACCTAAGCGCAGGAGCTCTCAGTGCCGTCCGAACGAGACAATGATAAAGTTGGAAGTGTGAGGGTGTGTCTGATGCTACTCGTCTTCATGCACACATTCACAGCGTGTTTGTACACTTTATTGCCACAAGTAAAGCGCGTGTCACTTCGTGAGGTAAAAAAAATATTGTAAACCAGTGTTCAAAAATGCTCTGTAAATGTGTATGTGAACGCGAGTAGCGTCAGGTCAGCACTCAGCAGATAACACACAGACGCACACATAGGTACATACACACACACATCCGACTTCACCATTGTCCCGGACGGCACCGACAGAAAGCTTCTGCGGTTACACATGCATTCACATCAGCATGTTTATATATACACTTGGTAAAATGGTAACCAAAAGTAAAGCACGCGTGGCTTTGTGAGATAAAAATACTTGTACCTAGTAGCAGAGCTGGCGATGTCCGTTGAGCAAGTTCCACTGATGTGCGGTTGACTGTAAAGAAAGAAAACACGTTTATGTAAACAAGACGCAAAAAAGAACACAAACAGAAAAATAACAGGTTGGGGGAAAATAGGTATATGTGAACATAGAAAATTAAAAAATAACCTTTTTTAAAGTTCCCGCTGCAAAACAGCTCAATCCCTGAGTTGCCATGCCATTAAATACGTAATCAACTATAACAGCAAGAAACGATTTTCATAGGCGAATCAAATAATTCGCCAAAAAATTTACTTTGATCAAACCTACTATGACCACTACTTTAAACCATAATATTTTCCAAACGGATCCCTAAATCGGGATCAATGCAAGGATATCAAGGATCAATGCAATGAAAAATGAGATGGGAATAAAAAAAAAAGAAAAACAATATAACGCAAACGCGGACAGACAGAGAAACGGACTTCGCAAAACTATGACGATTCCTTACTACGGTACCCTAAAGATGATCACAGTTTATAAGCGTATTTTTACAACCGTTAAGTATAAAATAAAGTGTATAATTAAATTATTATCTAAAAAGTCTAGTGTTTTGTATTTTAGTCGATTAATAATGTCTTATGTCAACACAATTGACAACCCTATAAATCAATAATTTGTGTGTGATTTGACAGCTGTGCTGTGATTGAATTGAATGTTTTGTGTTTGCGACCGAATGTCTGTAAACTAAATAAATAGTGCTCTGTTCATTTTGTCTGTCTTAGTGCTCATTTTAAATTATTATTTCTGTTCATTAGTCTGATAATAGTTTGAAATTACTTAGTATTGATTACTAGGTCGCCTTAAATTTTTATCTTTTACCTATAAAAACTCAATCATGGAAGAAGTGTTGGAAAAACTGAGTAAAACCAAGTTCGATGGATTGTACAAAAATACTGGTAGGGATTTGGACAACCAAGAGGAGAGACGAAAGGAAATGCTTAATTTTCAAAAAACGTGAGTTTTGGTCAATTTAAATTAATTAGAACTGTAATTATTTTAAGTAACCTTACCTACACTAAACCAAAGACTTTAAATTTTAAATCCTATACCAAAACATAATCATAAACCTAAGACGACCCACTGACCAAAACACCACATATAAAAAAAAATACAAAAACAATTATTAAAATACAAATGAATATGAATACATACAATAAGCAATAAAATGATAATAATTCTGCCAAATAGACTTCTGTTCTTGTTTATAGTCGTTATCATAATAATTATTCAATTTATTAATTTGTTTAGTAATCACTGTGTTGTACACCATACACTAAAACGACAAACATGTTTAAAACTAGCATACAATGGGCAACAGAATAACATTTAAGTGCCTCTTCCAATGACCATTAGCAAACAATTTCAATGAAACTAGCACAGATCATAATACTTATAATATTTATCATATTTATGTATAATGTAGCTAGACAGATCTGGCAGCTTTGTTGTTATTAGCCTGCGTTTACACTGTTTAAGATACGTTAACAATTTTGTTCAGCATTTAAAAAAAATTCTGCCAGTTTTGGATACAACTAGTTCTTAGATCAACCCACGGGAACCAACGGGGCTGTTATTACTAAAATAAATTGTTTTAGTAATTAGAACTGCACGGGTTGATCATGTTCATATATATTGATCATGCTCCGTACATATATTATAGCCCTAAGCCGAGGCTCGTACCCCACAGGGGGTGCCCTTAGCATATAGTTGCTTAGTTTATTTACTTAGTTTTAAGCCCCTGGCTGGAGGCTTTGAGATCTCTCAAGGCAGCCGCAGGATAGTCCGGTTAAGTAGTCACGACCTCTTAAGGTCAACTACGAGATGCCATTATAAAAAAAAAAAAAACATGTTTTATACCTAGATGTAAACATGGGGGTTAGGAGAGCCACTCTCTTAGATTATCACTCTTCTAACTAAAGTTAGAACTGGTTTTGTAATACAACAGATATTGTATATTGATAATTTCATCCTCTTTTGTAATTTCAGCAACCGTTCAGTTCTTACGGATACATTTCGGGGAGTCATGGGATTAATGGAATCGGTTGAAGAAAGCAACATCTTCCAGGAGGAGAGGGTAAGATAAATAAATTATCATGCTGATTAATCTTATGGCTACTAACTTAGTAGACCATTAAATTATTGAATAATGGTCTGCCTCATTCATATAGTGATTACACACCTGCTTGCTGAGCGTTGGTTCTTTGGATTGGTCTCTGGGTTAATCAAGCAAAGTTTGTTTTCCTGTCATTAAGTATAGTCATTTCTAATAATAACTACTCCTGCACTTGCGAGCCATTATTCACCATTTAAATACCCCTACAACCCCTGTACCGTTTCGAATGCACCTACCTGTAAGCACAGTGTTTTGCGTGTGTTACATTGCGCACTACTGCAACCAGCAAATATTTACAACAAAAATAAAAGTTGTTTTCCAGCAATTGTTTTTGTGCAATGTAACTTAGTTTGATGTACAGAATCCGTAATTGACGGCTATATGATGGGTTTTTTTTTACACCCTGCATGTATAATAAATAGCTTTACCTTATTAATCAACTAGGTGCTTATATCATTGGGCGACAAAATAACTTAGAAAAAAATAAAGTACAAATTAAAGCAATGTTTCTTACAAAATATAAATATCTACTATGTGAATGGAAATAAATGTTATAATTGAATAACTTTAAATAGTAACAAAACGGAAAAAAAATATCCTATGTATTTGGGTATTGAAGTTTTGTATGGGACAATGGATAATTTTTTCACGATTACTATGTTGGTCCACACCACGCCCACACGGTACCACCCTTAAATTTGAACACACTGTTCCACCCTGTATAAAATGTAAACTTAAATAAATAATAAAGTTACAATTTATAAATTTGTAATTTGAATAAGAGAAAAAGAATAATTAGTTGGACCAGAACACAAGCAAAACAAAGATCATGACGAACCATACAGAAGAAGAAATACACGTGTCGGGAAACCAGATTGAATACGTAAAGGAATATATATCTACCTTGGAAAACAAATATCATTTGATACAAGAAATAACGAAACTGAAGTGGATAGAAGGATCAACTGCACTTGGAGAAAATTTTGGTCACAAAAGGAAGTCCTAAAAGGGGACTATCATATGAAGTTCATAAAAATAATAATGGACACCTGTATTCTACCAAGTATGACATATGGAAGCCAAACATGGACATATACTAACAACATAAAAAATAAAATCTTATCTTGCCAACATTCCATGGAAAGGAGCATATTAAAACTCAGGAGAATACAGAAAATTTGAAACGAAGAGATAAGAAAGAGAACAAAAATAACAGACGCCCTCCAGCACGCTTTACGACTGAAATGGAAATGGGCAGGTCATATTTCGAGATGCAGAGATCAGAGGTGGACATTGGAAACAACGAAGTGGTCTGGACCGAGAGGCAAGAGGAACAGGGGCAGACCACGCAAGAGATGGGCGGACGACATCATTGAAGTAGCTGGTCCGAGCTGGATGGAGTCGGCCCAAAACAGGGAAAATTGGCACGGGATGGAGGAGGCTTTTACCCAAAAGGGATCCATATCCAAATAAAATATAAAACTAATAAGTTGTAAAAACGTTTTTGTAAAGAAAATATGGAATAAATGAGCTTTATTATTATTATTTAGTTGGACCATTGTTACAAAGTAAATAAAAAAAAATTAAATATAATGTTAGGTTTAATTAAATATAATGTTCAGGCTGTTTGAAAGTACATAATATTATTCAGCCTCAGATTTAAGAAATGAAATTTTTGATAACCAGCTAAAAATTATTTACATACGCATTCAAAATACTGGGCCTAAGTTCCCCCGCGCCTCCGCCGCTTGCGCTTCGAGATATAGCCCCCCGTAATCTCCGAACCCCTAACCTCCAACCGGTCGGACCGGTTAGCTTCTACAAAAGGTGTCTGGGAGCGCATACATTCAGTCAGCTGTTGGCACGGTTACACACGTGTCACACACGGTATATGGTCAGCCATATACCGTGTGTGACCGTTTCTTGCATACATACCGAACCGTGTGACTACGGTTGATCTGGATTTTTCGTTTGCTTGCTTGCGTTGCGATGTCGTAGGTAACAATGGATGAATGTTTATTGAAAACTCATCATAATTTCAGCTGAAAGACGTCCACTGCTGGATCTAGGATTCCCCCAAGCGTCGCCATAACGACCGATCCTGTGCTTCTCGCATCCAGCGTATTCTGGCAGATCTCTTGATTTCTTTGATCACGCAGGGAAACTCCAAACATAGCCCTCTTCATTGCTCTTACAAAAGTTTGAATAAGAACTTAGATCAATATTCACCTTAACATCGACATTCACCCTAACACTCTGTAAATCTCAAGGCGCAAGCGGAGGAGGGTCGGAAAGTTTTAGGTAATGATTCAGTATCACTTACAGTATATGTACCAAGATTTAGCTGGTTATCAAAAATGTAATTTCTTTGAGCAAATTTTGTCTAATAATCCTGGACTTTAATCAAATAAGGAGTAGCGAACTATCAAGATAAAATAAAATAAAAAAATAGCAAAATAAAATAATTCTAAATAATTTATTTATTTATTAAAATCTCCCTACCACTATCATTACAGGTGTATACCTAATGCGATAGCGTGGTCTTAAAATTAACTTAAGAACTTACAATTTAAAACTATGAAAAACGTAAAAACTAGTAATACAAGACGTATTAACATCTAAAATAATATTATGGACTAAATTCCCTAAATAAATTAAAATAAAAAACAACAATATATAGCCTACTCTAATCTACATTATAACATAAAAAGAACAGCAGTATTTTTGCGAGTTCACTCAAATGGCATGTAAATATATCGATCTTCACGTGAGATCGTTAATAACCCGAATAGCGCGGGTCAATGGTGTTTTGGCGAGAATGTTGGTCCTGGCAACCGGCACGGCCAGCAGTGGCGGGCGGCGCCGCCGCTTCCACACATAGCGGTCTGGTACACAAACACTCAGGCGCTGCAATACTCCTGGGTTAATAATGTCATGGTGTGAGTGTTAAGTGGTGGTCGGCTGAACGGATTTGGATGAAATTTGGTTCAAGGGTAGACCATGACCTGAATTAGGACATAGAATACTTTTTATCCCGATATTCCCACGGGATCGAGACTTATGCCACGGGGCGCAGCTAGTTGTAAATATGAGTACCTATGTGAGTAAGAGGGGCACCGCCTGGCGAAAAGACTGTTTGCATTAGTAAGAAGGGGCGAGAAGTTACAAGACAAGGTGTCTGTACCTACCACAAAACTTTAAGCCACATAATTGTAACATTTGTAACGGAAACACCTTACAAACATGTAAATTGTAGTGACAAGTCTTCAATTTAGCGTAAAACAATAATTTAAATAAGACATGGGATTTTCAGGAAAAGTTTGGGCTTCGAAGGCCCGTGGCATACCTACCGTCCGCCATGTTTTTTTTTTTCAAAATGGCAACCACGCATTTTTCTTTAAATCGATAGCTGACATCAATGCCAACAGAAAACATAATAAGACCAAACCCTGTTAAGTGTCACGTTTCCGAGATAATAACGTTCCAAGTTGATCACGTGTCATCCATATTTTTTGAACTTGCTTTCATCTTGTTGCATAGATGTTTTAAATAATCACCCTGAATGTTTAAAGTAATCATTACGACATACGGCATTTCATACAAATTTTCAAGCCCTTATTTTTCGAAATGAATGAACCGATTTTAATGAAACTTCATACGTATAAGCAGGATACAAAGGTCTAAAAAGTTGCTTAAGAACATTTTCGAAATATCATATTTAAAAAAAGATAACTGGAAATCTCTGTTTAGTAGCTAACTGTAGATAACTGGAAAACTTTTTATCCTGCTTATGTGTAAGAAGTTTCATTAAATCGGTTCGTTCATTTCGAAAAACCAGGGCTTGAAAGTTTGTATGAAATGCCGTACATCGTAAACGCTCTTAAGCTAAAAATTTATTGCTGTGGCAAGCATTTTTCTGTTATCACTTGAACGTTAAATGTTCCTGTCTCTAACAGTTCCCTTAGCTTTTGATGTTGTACTGATCCCTGTTCAAAAACTGTAGTATAATAAGAACTGTTATATGTAATTTCAGGTTTCTTATAGGCCACAAATTTATGTGGCTGGTTTCAATAAATGCGCATATAAGGAAGTTCTCATGCAGTCAGAATGGATGGTAGAAAAACCAGACGATTTCCATGAAAACTGGTATGTGGTACCCTGCCCTAAAGGTATTAGAACGCTTGTGGTGGCCAGCCGGGTAAGCAGTTTTGTATTTTTCATGATATTTCTTATACATCTCTGAACATGAACAACAATGACCAACTTTTACTATAGGACCAAACCTGAAATCGCGAAAAAACAATCAGCTGTTCCCTACATTTTGACGAGTTATACGAACATAAATGTAGGGAACAGCTGATTTTTTTTTCACGATTTCAGGTTTGGTCCTATAGTAAAAGTTGTTCATAATGATGAGTACAATTACCTCTTAAGAGGTTGTTGGTGTTTTTTCAATAACCCTGTATATAAATATATTTATAGTTCATATCGCCTGATTTTTCTGCGTCGCTTGGGCGGCGAACCCACGTCATCCTAAGACGACTTTTATTGTCGCTTCTGCATTTTTGTCTTAGCGACGAAATTGTTGCCCTCTTTTTAAGAAATGGTGTTTGTAACACCGGCCGGTTGTGGTGTTGGTAATCGTAATAATTTATGGAACTTTTGCCCGTGGTGAAATTTTATGTTAAGCTGTCACGATAATTTCTCCACTTAGCTTATTTTGCTCGAACGTGGCAATATATTTTTAAGAGTTTGGCGTGTTTTTTCTCTGAAAAGAAGATTTTTACTAATATTACAAAGAGGTTTTATATTTTTCCGACCTTGGCCTTTTCCAGAGAAACTGAGTACACATGTGTAATTCCAGGGCAAAACCAAACTGTATTCCCGAGATGGTATCCTTGTAAGGACAATTCAGTCTGCGTTACCAGGCGGTAGCCAGGTCTCGGCTAATCGTAACACTCGTTGCTGCGTTCTGGACGGTTTTTTAATACCTACTACAAATACCTTCTATATTTTGGATCTACTGGCATGGAACAGCCATTTGATGGCTGATGGAGAGGTAAGAAACATTCATTTTTGCATTGCAAGTATAACTGCAAGTGATGAGTATGCTTAAATGTGAAAGCATGTAAATTCTGTTCTTTACTGTAACACGGTGCATTTAAATCTGCTACAGCAAGACAGGCTATAGATATAATTTATGATTATCACTAGCGAAACTCCTGCAGGCGCGATATATATCGATATCTAAACGAAAAACAAAATCTTGAAGTATGAGTTGTTAAAAATTAGTTTTTTGTTTTGTTCTATCATGTTTATGTTTACACCATAAAGTTGATTTCTTAAACTGATATTTCAAGTAACTACACTATCGTCGTTGTCTCAAGAGAAACTTGTCATCAAAATATTTTTTCTTGTTTTATCGTGTTTACATATCGATACCCCATCACGTCTGCGGAGTTCGCTAGATAATTTAATTTCACCCTGTATAAGACGAATCTATGACACGGCAACAAAGTCGGCCTCACTTCGCAATTTCTATACAAACGCTGAACTACTTTTATGATGTAACTAATTGATGTTTTTTTTCTTTAATTTCAGACTGAATTCCGACATTACTGGATGCTGACACAGATAGAAGAAATGCCAGAATTGGGAAAACGCTCAAAAGATAATCATTTGAAATTTAAAATTATGCCGAAAGTACCATGTGATCCAGTGAATTTTAGAGAGTAAGTTATTTTCTCTTATAGTATGTTTATCTCACGAAGCGATTCGTGATTTACTTGTGGTTACCTAGTGTACAAACACATCATTATTATTAATAATAATGGAGGGCTATAATACGAGTATGAGTAGGGACCTAACCTGAAATCACGAAAAAAAAAAACAGCTGTTCCCTACATTTTGACGAGTTAGACGAACATAAATGTAGGGAACAGCTGTTTTTTTTTCATGATAGATGTGTGCTATGTTGATCATTGCACACGCGTTCCATACGACGTTTTTCAACACTTTTGCGAGGAAAAAAACAGACTTGTATTGTTAAATATTAACTTGTATGGAAAATATAAAGTCGATGAGTCGTTGTTTGTTGATGACATTTAAAAAAAACGCACATCTCCGACCTCCGACTAGTAAATAGTTATCTGTGGCGTTATAGCACTATAATAGTGCAGTAACGTAAAGTAAAAAGCACGCGTTTCTAATACACTGCATTATGGACCTAATTAATAGCGGTTCATTAAGAGCCACTTAACGAGCAAGTGTGTTGGAAAAGCATTAATATTGGTTGTTCTTTCAGAGAAACTTACATTTTATTACTTGACACTGTTGAAAGTACAAAACAATAAGAATAAAATATTTCGATATTATTAATAAGTATCGGTGTCGCACCTCTAGAGCAGAACCGAGCAATTTCAAGAAATTCGTGCCAGCTGCGCCACTGTCGTCATAGAGTGACAAAAAATTACGTCATGATGGACAATAGTGCTGTGATGGTATTGACTTGGTTTTGTCGATTGCTGATTCTATTTATGGATTTAAATAGTAATAAAGGCCGTAACTGTGACACAGATTATTACATTTATGTCATTAAGGACAAAGCGGGTTGAAATAAAACTCAATACAAGGATGGTATAATAATCTTTATTGAAATTAAAACCCATGTTAAAAAATACTGTCAGTTTTATCGATATAATTTCGACCTCACTACTATTTTGTAGGTATTAAAGGATGAATTCGGAGCTTGGCGCTGAGGGCACGCTTTTTCTTTTTTGACGTGGCGGTCAAAAGGTTAAAAATAGTTAATCTTTATAATTATTATTCTTCAATTACAGTTTCATGATGAGGATCCCACATTATCCAAATCACTCCCCCAAACTGGATGGCCTGCTGTTTTACCACAAGAAGGCCCATTATGTTTCTGGATTAACCCCATTGGTGGGCTGGCTATACCCTTACATGGTGCCTGAAGTGATTGGAGAAAGTAAGTAAAAAAAAAAGTGTGAGGTCAAGGGGCCCCCACGCCGCTCTTGTGGGACATCGGTTACGACTGGGTGCTGCGGGCCGACCTCCCTGATGGCGTCAGCGTGGTTTGCTACGCTGACGACACGCTAGTCCTGGCGCAGGGGAGGTCGCATCAGGCGGCGGCCGACGCAATGACACGCGGGGTTGCGATAGTCGTGGAGAGGATCCGGCAGTTGGGTCTCGAGGTGGCATTGCACAAATCCGAGGCCATGTCGTTTCATGGGCCCTGGAACATGCCACCATCGGGGTCCCAACTAACGGTAGGAGGGGTTCACATCGGCGTCGAGACGACGATGAAATACCTGGGTCTCGTCCTCGACAGCCGGTGGAACTTCGTCGAGCATTTCCGACGTTTGGCTCCCAAACTGGAACGGGCCGGGGCCGCCTTCAAGCGGCTCCTGCCCAACCTGAGGGGGCCAAACGCCTCCTGCCGGAGGCTTTACGCGGGGGTCGTGCGGTCCATGGCCCTATACGGGGCCCCGGTGTGGGCGCGTTCACTGCGGCGGCGAGCCGCCCATTATTTGAACGCGCCCCAGAAGGTGGTAGCCACAAGGCTGATCCGGGGATACCGCACGATCTCGGGCGAGGCGGCAAGCCTGCTTGCCGGACTGCCGCCATGGGATCTGGAGGCGATAGTCCTCGCGCGCCTGTATGAGTGGCGCGCGGAGGCACTACGCCGGGGGGAAACTCCGCTTCCGCAGCAAATTGCGGCGGAGCGGACGGACCTCCGGCGCGATCTCATGGCGGCATGGAAAGAGCGACTATCGCAACCCAGCGCAGGGCACGCCGCGATAGCGGCGGTAAGACCCCTCTTTGAGGAGTGGCTAGAGAGGCGTCACGGCGCCCTCACCGACCGCCTGACGCAGGTCCTCACCGGACACGGAAGTTTCGGGAGGTTCCTGCACATAATCAGGCGGGAGGAAACGCCCGGGTGTCACCATTGCCAGGATCGCCCAGAGGACACGGTGGAGCACACGGTGGAGGTCTGCCCCGCTTGGGCGGAGCAACGCCGTGTCCTCGTTGAGGCGATCGGCAGCGGCAGCGACCTCTCGCGTCCGGGTCTGGTTCAAGCCATGGTCCGGGGCGAGAGGGAGTGGGGGGCAGTCGCCTCCTTCTGCGAAGCAGTCATGCTAGCGAAGGAGGCGGCGGGACGGCTGAGGGAGAGAGCCTCCCGTCCCAGCCGCCGCGGGAGACGCTCCGGGCGTCGGGAGCCGCGCGACGACTCCCGGCCACCGTAGGCGCGGGCCTGCGGGCGGAGAGTAATGGGTAGCTCACCGTCCGATCAGGACCAGGCCCGTGCCGGACGGCGCGTACGTGTTCCACGCGCGCCTCAAAGAGATGTCAGCATCATACGGAGGGGCCCGTCAGGGCCGAAGCCTGCCGGGTCAGCGGGATTGTCCGAAAGGGTTACCGCTGGCTCGGAACATAAAGGGCTAAGGAAGGAACACGGGTGGGTTTTAGTCAGTAAGAGTCTGACACTCCCTTCCGCTCCACCCAGAGCGGGAGGGGTCATTTGATGATTTCCCATCCTCAAAAAAAAAAGGGGGCCCCCACGTCAAGAACAAAGTTCCTTACGCGATACTCGCATGCACACACACACTCGTATATAATAGAAAGAGACGGAGAGAGAGAGAGAAAGTCGCATAGAAGGGCATAACACTATCCTGACGTCACGATTTCTACCAGTCAACTTCTACCGCAAGCCGCGTAAAGGAACTTCGTTCTAATAGAAAATTATTTTATACAATGTACCTATACAAAAAAAATGCGTTCCTGACACCTGGCGACCGATTACAAAGTAGTAATGCCATCATCATTCCAGTTCGAAAATGGAATGGCGCTATAAGTAATGTATAGCTCCGTCTCTCTCTTACACTGGAACTATGATGGCATTAAACTGTCATAATACGACACCTGTGCGTCAATTCTAGTACCTAACTAATAAAGATCAAATTCACAAAACACGTAAGTATTTGTTTGTATGAAACTGACAGGTGTCAAGAACACATTCTCTCGTCGGCCGCACTGTAACAATTTTCGATTATTAAAATGCTTATAATAAAATATTTTAATTCCTAGATGTCAAAATAAATCCAGCTTACATGATGGAACAACCAGAAAACTATGTGAACCAAGCAGATTTCATTGCGAAGTTTCCAAAAAAGAAAGAGAGGCTTCGACGCAGTCAGCAAATGGATACTACATCTCCAGCTCCGGATGCAAATGATCTTGTAAGCTCTATTAATTAAATATAGCCCAGGAATATAATACATTTTCTACGAAAAAATCCTGGTGTAGAATTCTCACCGGGATGTGTGTAATAAGAGTATTTTACACTAGCGGCGCCCCGCGGTTTCACGCGAATAAATGTCGATCCCGTGGGAATATCGGGATAAAAACTATCTTATGTGTTAATCCAGGAAATGGTCTATATAAGTGCCAATTTTCATACAAATCTGTTCAACGGTTTACGCGTTTACGCGTGATTGAGTAACAAACATCCAAACATTTTCACAAACTTTCACATTTATAATATTATAGTGGGTTTAATTTCCCGAAATGAACCTGACACTTACTTAAATTTTAAAAGTTATTATGTCGCTGCGCATAAGGTGACACACCATAATGTGACAGAGACAATATGAGACTTGGTTCATAGGTCGAATTTAAAAAAAATTACTGAACGCTTTTAGTCACCTTTTAGTACATTTAAACCGCGTTCAAGAGCTGTCAATGTAAAAATTATTGTAGACCTTTGACATTGACAGCTCTTGAGCGCGGCTGAAGTCTTCATCGCTTTTAGTTTCATTGGTGAAATCCGCACTTAAACGGTTGATTGCCGTAATTACAGAAACAATTAAAAATCCATTATGTCTCGCGTGGATCCACGTTCGAAAATATAAAGGGTTAATAAATTACTTGTTTTTCTCCTGAACATTGGAGGTTGAACCCTATGTCCTGGCAGATGTTTCATTCCAAATGAATAGAGAGACTCACTTTCGCATTTGTGTTGATTTCAGTCATTCAAATGCGTTGTTTGGTTCACAGTTGGTTGTGGAGGCTCTTACAGAATCCGGAGCATTTGACCCCGAAGAGGCAGATAGGGGAAATGAAGCGAGCGCTATAAACATGGAGTAAGCGAAGCTTACGATTTGTGTCAAATTATTTTTATCGTACCTTCTGTCAAACAAGCTGTTTGTTATAAAGGCAGCCAGCTTGCAACTACTTTAAAAAAATTTTATTTACAAGGTCATAACTACTCTCATAATATATTTTATTCCTGTCTTAATAAAAGTTATTGTATATTTCATGAACTGTTTGACAACATAGGTCTCATTAGTGGTGTAGTGTTAATTTGCACCGCGAATCGGCATTGTCCTTTAGTACGCATACACAACAGAAATTAATATTAGCAGTGTAGCACAAATATGTATATTTTTGTCTGTATACCAAATACATGTTCGTTTTTACTGGTTTTGAACCAGAATAAATGCTCTTTAGATTTCTCCTAAAGGTGATCTGTGTTGTTAAGTAGCTATTTAGAACTACGTACTAGTCGGTAAGTATATGTTGTTCCATATCATTAAGGAAGTCTTAGGGGGCAAATGCACGGCGCGATTTTACGCCAAACGGTTGAGAAAAATGTCTGTAGAAACAATTTTTGGGACTATGCGTTTTTGCAGGAACTGCGATTTCGAAACACGGTCGATTTCGATTTTGAGTGTCCAGTGTATACTTGATCTGTATCACAAAATTCATGTAAATACGTTCTGAGGGCAATTCCAGTATTTTTAAGAACGTAATGTTCGGATTTCAATGTCGGTATGAATGTGTCAAAAATATCTCAACGTCATAGAAACGCGTTATTCCTGGCTTTTGTAGAAGAAACATCACACATTATTTTGTCAATATAACGTAGATTAATAATTAGTGAAGGGTTTCTTTTAGACAGTGAAAATAGAGTGAAATAAGTATATTTCTCTAGTTTACCAAAAATGTTGTCAAGTTTTTGACATTGATATTCGCTTAGAGTAAGATCTTTGGCAGTCGTTACGGGTAGGCAGAAGCTAAAAGTCTGACAACCAGACTTACCAAGGGGTATTATCAATTATGTTCCCAGTAACTGGATTGTGGGGGTCAGATAGGCAGCCGCTTCATGTAAAATACTGGTATTCGCGGCATCCGGTTAGACTGGAAACCGACTCCAACATAGTTGGGGAAACGCTAGGCAGATTTGATTGCTTTTTGTAGCTGAGATGAGATTGCGACTAAATGTCAACGTGTTTATTACGGGAATTGGCCTTCAGTTGTTTAGGCGTGACTGATTAACGAATAAAAAAAACAGTGGCACTCCGGGAGTGCCAACAGAAGTGAAAACAAAAAACAAACAGAATACTTTGCCATCACTCACTGACATATAGGATATACATTAAAACCGAGTACATCCCGAGGACAGCCGAACACATCCGAAGCGGGTATTTTTTTAATAGTCTTATAAACAAAACGCGCGGTGTCGCTTACGGTAACAGTGGCGCGAGTTCAATGGTTTTTTTCCATTTAAAAAAATGCCCAACGCGCCTAAAGGAGTTTTCACTTCAAAACTAAGTCCAATCTTTAGAATGTGTAATAGAATTAGTGCTGATAAAACCGTGACCGCAGCGGGCTTAGGAAAATCTTACTCCGTGATTTTAGACCCCTAGGAGTATTTTATACTATTTCTTATTCGTGGGTAACAGGGTGCAGCTAAATTGTTGTAAAAATAATGCATATTGACGTAGCCCTGGATATGGCTGTTATGATTCCGGTGATATAATTTTAACTGTTAATTGTTAACTATTTTATATTAGCTTCATTAGTTTAATTTTAGATATAACCACTGTTGTTAGAAGACATAATATAATAATTATGTCATGCAGAAAAGTTTTTGTCGCCTGATTCTATTTCTGCTTAGTTTCTACTATTTTGGCTTAAGCTAATTTATTAAGTATTATTCGGAATCAGGGTAATACTGGCTCAACTTTAGGTGAGGTGAATATGAAATAGTAGGAAAATATACTTTCACAACTATAGAATACTCATGATACAATGTAGTAATTGTACTATACGCCAAAATTCATGGCTACTGTGTTTATAAAACGCAGGAGCGAGATGACACGAGACTTGGGGTACTAAATACCTATGTGCGTCTTACTCGCACGTTCTATGACCGACACTGCTAAAAGTCTTGTCGTTTAGTAGTCCCTCTTAACACGCTCAGGCTGCGCAACGTTTGCCTTGTAGATCGTGTGAAAACTTGCACAGGAATCGGTAAATTCCACCCGGGAACCGTGAATTTGAACCGAGAAATTGCAAAAAGGGACTCATTGTGTTTCTGATTCTTATTGATGGCATTCTCGGTCCTTTCGTATATAGTAAAGGACTTTTAATAAACCTTTTTGAACCGATCTAGTTGTCTATTTAATCAAAAGTTACCCGAGTATCGACTATTTTCGACTTGTTGAGTGCTCTCTTAGACTTAATATGACTGAAACTCGTTCGAGCATTGGATTACCTGTTTCGGCCGCATATAGTAAAAAGTTAAAAACTTTTAGGTGGTAACCTTCATAGCTTTATTTAGCATTGGAGACTACATATTTAACTATTAAAATTGTCGACTGTTTTCAAAAGACCAGTTTGGCATTATTAGGTACGACCAAGTGTTAAGACTGGTAAAAATTATGATCCGTTTTGGATTTAGGAACCGGGGAAATCGAGCTAAGCTGTGAGAGAGAGCCTTTGGATATATCTAAATATTTGATGTGGGATGTATTCGATGCTCCATCGATAGTCACTTAATATATACTTTGTGTAATAAAATGTATCTGATTAAGGAATACTTGTTAATGTGTTCAATGTTCAGAACTGAATGTATACCAACTCTTATAATGAAATAAATTATTGATGTGATTTATGATTTTGATTTCATAGGTACGTCCGTAACATATCGAAACCCTTCCGTGCCTCGGTAAACACGTTTAAGCAGTTGGTCCCGGCTGTCATTCGTAGATCTTTGATAGTCTTTATGCTACGTATAGTCGGAAGCCTGAAAGTCTGACCACCAGTCGATGCTGCCAAAGGGTATTTATGTTACTCAGTAACTGGGTTTTAAAATGGCTCCATGTAAAATACTGGTATCCAGCTGCATCTGGTTAGACTTGAAGCTGACCTGCAACATAGTTGGAAAAGTCTAGATTGATCGATTGGTGGGTAAACTAGAATGTTCCAGAAATTGTGAATATTCCACCTTGTCTGGTGGGACAGCTTGGTGGGCAAAGTAGAATGATCCAGAAATTGTGAATATTCCACCTTGTCTGGTGGGACAACTTGGTGGGTAAAGTAGAATGAGCCAGAAATTTTGAATATTCCACTTTGTCTGGTGGGACAGTTTGTTGGGCAAAGTAGAATTATCCAGAAATTGTGAATATTCCACCTTGTCTGGTGGGACAGCTTGGTGGGCAAAGTAGAATTATCCAGAAATTGTGAATATTCTACCTTGTCTGGTGGGACAGCTTGGTGGGCATAGTAGAATTATCCAGAAATTGTGAATATTCCACATTTTCTGGTGGGACAGCTTGGTGGGCAAAGTAGAATTATCCAGAAATTTATTCATCATCATCATCAATCCACTACTAAGTATCTATAGGACCCTGCCTTTTGCGCTATGCAAAAATTTATTGGCATTTGAATTTGATGAAAAAAATATGGTAGGTAGGTAAAAAAGCAAACTACAAGGTAGCTGGCTACCTATGCCTATGCTGGCTGGCTATGGTGGTTGGCTATTCAACCATAAAATCAGCACCAGAAAATAGGAGATAGAAGCTAATTCATTTATACGACGTTCAAATAAGTGCCTTTCGACAGTAAAGAAGAGTAATAAAGTCTTGACGATTGTTTGCAAACCGTAAATCGAGATCCTTCGAGAGTGACAAATAAATGTCTAGGTGGGTACAAGAGAACGTCGTTAAATAAAGCACTTACTTAATATATGATGAAAATTACAACTTGTAAGTTTTTTTCTCTTTGTCAACTGAGCCGATGTCGATTCTGCCAGCTTCTATAAGAGATAGAAGCTGGCAGAATCGACATCGGTGTTTCACGCGCGTCTCAAAGAGATGTCAGCATCAGCGAAGGGGCCTATCAGGACCGAAGCCTGCCGGGTCAGCGGGATTTTCCGAAAGGGTTACGCTGGCCCGGAACATAAAGAGCTAAGGAAGGAACACGGGTGGGTTTTAGTCAGTAAGAGTCTGACACTCCCTTCCGCTCCACCCAGAGCGGGAGGGGTCATATGATGATTTCCCATCCCAAAAATCGCAGCCGCTGTGTATGGCGTTTTTTACACTACGAGAAGTTCTCCATCGAGATATGGGTAGTTCTGGCTTTTCTGCAACGATGTCGAATTGACTAGCGCTACATCGAAGTGTTGAGATGTTTGTATGACGCTTCAACGATGACTGTCCAGTAATAAGAAAATTAGCCCCACCCTATAGCATTGCATTACATGATGGATGTGGTATCCCCGAAATTGTTCATCAATATGTTGTTTTCAAGCACGACTGGATTGGACAATCAACGTGCACGGCGAGTACCTACATCTCACATCTTCGCTTTGCCGATGACATTATCATAATGGCACAGTTGCTGGGACAGTTAGACCAGATGCTGCACTGCCTATAAATGAAATGAAGCAGTCGGGCTTTGAAAGACCTCTTGGGACGGATTGAAGGTTAAAAGAACAGTAAAGGAACATTAACGTATACCTAAGCAGATATAAAAGAGACATTTAACATTTAAAATAGGTACATACCTACCTAAGAAAACCATATTTCATCTCTTGTAATTTCCTACTGATTTACTATCGCCGCTGGGTAACGTTGGGAAGTGAACCGTGAAAACGCGATAAATCGGTATTTGTAAGAAATTACGGTGTCCCATAAAAATCAGGAAGATTCGGCGCATTTTTAATAGATGTAAGTAAGAAAGTACTGCTTACCTAGCATTGTCTGCCTTCCGTTTTATCACTACCTAGGAAGTCGCAAGGATGTTAGCATAGTTATTTAGGTGATGTTTGGACTTAGCTTAAGATCGATGCGACCATACTAGAGCTATAATGATTATGTTGGATTAACAGCTGCTATGGTCGATTTAAGGATAAGCTATGAGTCCACTTGCCGCGGTCGGTTTGTGATAAGTGATCATTACATTTCAAGACTCCTCCGTGCCTCTGAAAGCACGTTAAGCCGTTGCTTGGCGCCGGCTGTCATTCATAGATCTTCGATGTGGTCGTTACCGGAAGCCAGAAGCCCAAAAGTCTTGACAATCAGTCTTACCAAGGGGTATGGTGTTACCCAGTAACTGGTTGTTGAGGTCAGATCGGCAGTCGCTCCATGTAAAATACTGGTAGGTATTCAGCTGCATCTGGTTAGACTGGAAGCCGACCCAAAAATAGTTGGGAAAAGGCTAGGCAGATTGTAGATTGATTGTTGTATGATGGCGCATTTTGTTGTCACATCTACTGTTTGGTCCTAGTCTTAACCATACATTATAAGAAAGAAGATTTCAATGGTCCTACCTATAACTGGTTCTTTATCATGATCAGTGATCCTACTCATGGACTCGGCTTATTAACGAGTTATTTGATCCATTTTCACGTCGAAAGATAACTTTATCGAAGGGGGTTTTCCCTCCTTAACGCAATCAGTTACCTACTTTCGTACACATACACACACACACTTATCTATCATTGACGCGATAACGCGAATTACACTTCGCGCGTCCTCTCTTGTACGTGGCTGGATGTCTCGTTGTACCTACAACAGAGAGCGCGCGAAGTGTAATATTCGCGTTATCGTGATAGACCGTAGCATTAGATAGGTCGGTACTTAGGTAGGTATGGGTACCTACCTTTTAGTAGATAGGTACTCCACACTCATTTCACCTAAGTTTTCACGGTGAGATTTTTACAGAATAGCACCGCTGGAATACATACCCAGTCAGTCCGACCGTCGAGAGAATGCGTTCCTGCCGGTCGATTCTGTAAAAATCTCACCGTGAAAACTTAGGTGAAGTGAGTTTGCTTTTTCTAGGAATTGACACTATTGACAGCTCACACCACGCTCACTTCACCTAAGTTTTCACGGTGAGATGGTTACAGAATCGCACTGCTGACACTTAAATTGTCACTGCGACAATTCTAGTAGCTAATAAATATCTAATTCGCAAAACGCGTATTCGTTTGTATGAAACTGACAGCTGTCAAGAACTTATTCTCTCGCCGGACTGTAACCTATCTTTTAAGTGCCGCTGTTGAGTGCCGTGCTATAATCAAGAACTGATCTATGGATCTATGCCTTTAGCCACAAGTTATGGCAATTTTACTAGCCGCGTTTGGCAAGAAGCCAGGATAGTGTCCCGGAGGTACCTGACCGATGGCCATCGGCTTTCAAAAGAAATGACTGACGATGTTATTTCATAGAGTAAGAATAAAATGCAACCTCACTCAGTTTGGACCTTTTTCTTAGTCGATCGTGTTTCTGCGTAGTCATTCAATATTCGTTTTTATTTTTGCGTAAGTTTTAGGGCTTGTACCTACAGTTAGCCCCGAAAAGATGTATACACGGAGAAGGAACCATTTTATTGTCTACACCCATTGTTCCATAATATTGTATCCACCGTACAAGTGCAAAACATAGTATGAAGTTTACTTTACTAAATTAAAGTAAATGTTTGGTCCCAAGTCTATTCAAACTTATATTTCAAATTAATATTATTTCAAGTTACACAAATATCAATTTTATTATTTTAATGGTAGGTATTACCTAATTAAGTTGATTTCAGAGTAACTAGCACTACTTATTGAAAAAGTTATAAAAATGTTTGAAGTTGTAGCGTAAACTGAACTTTATTGTGTAGGATTTAAAGTTATTTTTCCATAAACTCATATATGTTTACATTTTTGGCAAATAAATAGCGAATGCAGATTATACACCCTGTGTCTACTGATGCAAGATATTTCAGCCCTCTTAGCATGCGGTAGATATGACCTGCAGATAGATAGGCACTGGCGGACTAAGGGGGAGGGGGGAGAGCAGCAGGGGTGGTCCGCCCAGGGCCCCCAGTCCTGGGATCCCTTAATCTCGAGAAATTCTTCATAATATATTCAGCAAGTGAAAAGAGAGTCGACAAAGGAACTCTTATTTATGTATAATATAAGGGTTGTCAAAAGAAAATCTAACCTTTCCGAGGCAGGAGCCAAAACTTTTTTTTGAGCTCGTTTCGCTCTCTCTTTTGTTTTCACCCCTTATTTCTTTTTCACAAACTTTTCTGCATGCCAGGGCGGGAAGGGGGGCTCATTTAGTTTAGTCACCCCGGGCCCCCAACAAGCTTCGTCCACTACTGGGTACAAGTGTTCAACTACAGTCTATTACAGTGCGTGCCACGTAAGAAGACACTTGACACACCACGTGGTCTGACATGCGCAGAACACGATTTTAGGTATCTTTAGCGGTATGAGGTCTGAGTGCGGGACGGGACCGGACGTCATAGGGGCGGCGGAAAGAGGCGGGGGAGGCGGGGTCAAATCTCTTCTTACGTGGCACGCACTGTACTCACTTCTCTTTGAGTTTAATCTACGAAAGTCGCTATTTAAAAGAGCCTTTCACAAAATCGCAAACACTAGGCACGATCCAATTTACTTAAAGCAAGCATTTAACATCATCCATCATCTACGCATTGTTTGTTTGTCTCAGGTGTTTGTAATACGAATTTATTTCTTGCGAACAAATCCACACAGTAATAAATTCTACATACCTAACTAATAGCGCGCATGTCGCGTTGCGTACCAAGCTCCCTTTGAAGAATTAGAACATATGTATGTAGGTATGAGAAATTGAGAATATAATATATTCTCAATTTCTCATACCTACATACCGTCGCTGCGCCTGCAAAATCCGCTATGTATTTTTTTTTGAAAATCGGTTTTTGATGCTTATTTATAGTATTTCTCAAGCCACGTGCGCCTGTAAAATCGGTTTTGTAATAACTCATTTGGTTAAGAAGATAACAAAATCAGCTATGTAATTTTGGTCAAAAACGGATTTGAAAAACCCCCTATGTGTGCAGGAGACACATAGCGTATTTTCGGTTCAAAGCGAGTCCCTTGGAATTGCGCTTTGAAATGACACATATGTAGCGGGTTTATCAAACAGGAGACGTGGCACGTGGTGCAATGTTTACGAGTGTATTTTATTTTAATTAAGTAGTTTTAGATGTTAGATAGTACTACAAAACTCATTATAGATAGGTACCTGGTTTGGCGTAATGTAGTAGCCACCGAGTCTCTAGGTGAATTAAACCGTGTAGAGCCGATACTACTAGACTAATTTGGTAAATCCGCTAAGTATTCTAGGAAGCACAAAAATGCAAACTATTTGGTAAAAGCATAAATCCGTCATGTGATGAAAAGTCAGGTACTTAGCGGTAATTCACTTAAAAAAATTCTAGCTCCTGGAATATCATAGTAGGTAAATGGCGAAAAATAAATATTTCTGAATGTCCCGACATAAAGTCTAATTTTCTGCATATTTAGTTTTAATATAATATTAACAGTTTGAAAAAGAAACAGTTTTTTGCTTCTCCTGAAAAGTTGAATTTTTATCCATAGCGGATTTTGCAGGCGCAGCGACGATACGTTACGTACCTCATACCTACATAAATATACGTGGGTGATATTATCACCCACGCATATTTATGGTTCAATTGATCACTGATATTGGGCTAAATAAACCAAAATGAGGACTGAAATGAGACTGATCCACCTTACCCATTTGTTTTATTACAGAGTTACTAGATAGGTACCACTACAAGAACAATATCTTAGTCACTTTGTATTATTGCTAATCGTGAGAGAACAAGACATTACACGCAGACAAAGTCGCGGGCAGAAGCTAGTTTGCAAATTGAAATAAAAACGTTTTTTTTACTTCGCTATGCAATATTATGGGCTTCCTATATCAATTAATTTCACGTGTTTAACGCCTACCACATAATTTTGTTCTACCATGAATTCATTAAATTAAATGTTTTAATGTTTTCTCAACACAAACCACATGATTCAGTTAACAGCTCTGCGGGCAGCCAATAAGGAGCATCCGAAGACATTGAGTTGCATTAGCTGTTATGAAGTATTTATTATTAGCCAGCCATAAATAGGTCAATGTAATTCTGAGAGCGCGTAAACAGTTAACACCTGTAAAGTATGAATATCATAACATTTTGTTGTTTATTGTAATCGGCTGAAGTATTTTTAGGTACATACAAACAAACCCTAGCATGTTTTTAAGACGGCGAGTAGAATTTACAGGATATTAACGTTTACTATGCAGCGTTATTTTTCAAAGACCAGCCAAATTGATGGGTGTGTGGTACAGACCATCAAACTGAACAAATTGATGTGTGTGGTACAGACCATCAAACTGAACAAATTGATGGGTGTGGTACAGACCATCAAACTGAACAAATTGATGGGTGTGGTACAGACCATCAAACTGAACAACTTTCTCCATGGGACCGCGATCGATACCGCGACCGATAATTGCGAAAAATTTATCAACTGTACCATAGACAACTCCAGTACCTGATGTAAATAATACGACGGTTAGACCAAGACTGAATATTTATTCATATACCCACATTATGATATACATCATGTTACCCTTTAAAGACATGAAGTTGTAATTGTTATTATAAATTTAGGAAAGTTATTATTTAACATAAAATAAACAAACAAAACAACAAATCATACATTAATAACAAATAATAATTTAGGACTTTCTATACTACTTACCCTCTCCCTTTAACAAAACTCAAAACAGAACTTTTTTTTTTTTTATGAGTAGGTACCATTTATTAATTGTAATTTGTAACTCGTTCTGTTTTAAAATGATTATGTCTTGCATAATCGTTGTACATTGATATTTGTAATTGATAGGTGCATGACTATAATCTAACTTATTAATTATGACCCGCATAATTTAGCAGTATTATTATCAGCATAATTAACAGTTAGTGAATTTTAAATTGGAAAATAAATAAATAAGTGAATTGTTATATTAGGAACATAATCTTAATATTATAAATACATTTACCATCCTTTACGATAAGCAAAATATTTACTATCTATTATCATCTTATTCACCTATAATATATAAACAAACATGCTCATACTTACATTTAGGCACACCTATATGTATCTATGCATAAACTAATTCTTGTGTTTACTAGCAAATATAAAGACGTGCTCATTCAAAGATCTTTTTTATTTTATCACGAGCCTGTAAAGCTGCTGATCTAGCCTCAACTGAAAGAGTTGCCTCTACACTATCTTCCGAATATACCGTGTCCTCAGAATATATGGTAGCAAAAGTATCATCACTCAGATTTCCATACATCAACGAGTTTTCCTCACCAGACGCATCACACCACTCACTGTCCTCCTCCGAGACAAGCGATTTTTTACCTAACTGTGGATCTTCACGTGAGGCAGACGAAGATACCTCTGTAGCATTAGCAGTGTCGGACAACTCGGTTCGATCTGGCGTAATAGAATCTACTTTCACTAAATGTCTTCTATTACGCCTGTAGCGCCTTCCTGCAGTATCAGTCACGAAATATGAACGAGGCTGCTTCGACTGAGACTGCACCTCAACATACCTACGTTTTGTGTCATCTATCATAATAGCTCGATCACCTGGTCTGAGTTCAGGTAAGGTTCGCGCATGACAATCATAACGTTTTTTATTTTCTATTTGATTGCGGCACATTCTTGCATAATCAGCACTAGCGTCATGATATGGTCGCAACTTTGTATCATGTGCAGGCAATCTAGTAGCAACCCTACGTCCCATTAAGAGTTCCGCCGGCGAACTGATCCCATCTCGCGGCGTCGCACGATAATTTAAGAGACCTAAGTAAAAATCTGTACCTGACTCGACTGACTTCATCAAAATATTCTTAATCGTTTGTACACTTCTTTCACTTCGGCCGTTGGACTGTGGATAGTTGGGTGAAGTCGTTACATGGTCGAAACCCCATTCCTTAGAAAACGTTGAAAATTCCTTTGAAGCATAGGCTGGGCCATTGTCAGTAACTAATTCTGAAGGAATACCGTGCCTTGCAAACTGATCTTTTAATGCAGTTATAACAGCTCGACTGCCTAAACTCTTCAAAGGACTTACTTCTACAAAGTTTGAAAAATAATCAACCAATATAAGGAAGTAATTTTTCCTATATTGGAAAATGTCTGAACCCAACTTAATCCACGGCCCCTCCGGAATATTGTGCGGAAGTAACGGTTCCCGTTGTGGGCGCTGTGCCTTCTCGCGGCAGGTAGCACACCGTCGCACGGCCTGCTCGATTTCATGCGACATTCGTGGCCAAAACATCACCTCCCGCGCATGCCGTTTACACCTGTCAATGCCCATGTGACCATCATGCACACGTCTTATCATTTCCGCACGCAAACCGCGAGGAATAAAAACAAGATTATCTTTGAATATTATGCCGTCGACACATTCAAAACTTTCCCTGTAAGACCATAATTCACGTAATTTTTCATGAACGTTATGTTTACAGTCAGGCCAACCATTCATTATATACTTTTTTAAAATACCCGATTCTTCATCTTTCTCCGTAGTTTCCTTGACCAAACGTAATTTATTGTTACTGAATCTAACATTTTCCAATAAAAAACATGATTGTTCGTCCAGTTCCTCCGACACTTTATTTGACATTAATTCCGGTATAGCCGCCCGGGACAACGTATCAGCCACAAACATATATTTACCTGGTTTATAGACAACTACAAAGTCATAACCTTGTATTCTGAGCATCATTCGCTGCAGACGAGCCGGAACTGAATCCAGACTCTTCTTAAACAAGGCTTCCAGTGGTTTGTGGTCCGTCTCCACCACAACATCTCGCTTGCCAAACACATATTGGTGAAAGCGTTCTAAAGCAAAAACAATTGCAAGCAATTCCTTTTCTATTTGCGCGTAACGTTTTTGTGTGTCCGTAAGCGTAGTGGACGCAAACTCAACCGGTCGACCGGCCTGCAGCAGCACCGCGCCGAGCGCCGCTGCACTCGCGTCCACGGACAACAACACCGGCTCCCGCGGCGTGTACAGCGCTAACACCGGCGCCGTGCAAATAAGTTTCTTTAAGTGAAGTACGGCTGTCTCGTGCACGTCTTCCCAGCACCATAACACGTCCTTTTTTAGCAAACTACGCAGTGGTGCCGCTATATCGGCATAATTAGGAATAAACTTGCCTAAATAGTTGACCATGCCCAAAAACCGCTCCAATGAATGTCTATCACTTGGGCTGGGCATGTCACTTATAGCTCTTATTCTGTTACTGTTAATCTGCATACCGTCGCAACTGAACGTATGCCCCAGGTAAGTGACCCGTGATACCCGAAATTCACACTTTTCTTTATTAAATTTAATACCACATTGACGCGCCCTATCTAGTAAAATCCTTAAACGCGCATCGTGTTCTTCCTGACTCGAACCCCAAACTATAATATCATCCACGAATGAATCAACCCCCTCAATATCCTCCAGAAGTTGCCGCACTTTCGAATGGAACACCTCTGGCGCACAGTTTATTCCGTAAGGTAAACGCAAAAACTGATACCTGCCGAATGGTGTTCCAAACGTACACAAATCCGAACTCTTATCTGTTATTTCGACCATCCAAAAACCTGAACGAGCATCCAATTTACTAAAAATGCATGCCCCTTTTAGCTTTGTTGCAATTTCTGTAACTGTGGGCAACGGATAATGTGCACGACGAACAACGCGATTCAATGGTCGTGGATCCAGACAGACACGCATGCTACCATCCTTCTTCGCAGCCACTACAATTGCATTTACCCACGGAGTGGGGTGATGCACCTTACGTATGACACCTAACGACTCCATTCTATTTAATTCTTTCGACAACCTATCACGAATACCTATAGGTATTTTTCTTACCGGACAGACAGACGGCTGAGCTCCTTCCTCTATGACAATGTCATATCTACCTGGCAGTTTACCTAAACCATGAAACAAATCTTCATATTGTTCTATTTTTATAGAAAACACACGTTTAATTATCCCTAGTTCCTCGCATGTATCTTTTCCTAACACACTTTGACACTTATTTTTTGTAATTATAAAACGTAAACAATACATTTGTTTTTTATATTCCCATTGTAATATACATGAACCAAGAATAGGAATATAGTTTCCACAGAAAGATTGTGCCTTTGTATTATCTAATATTAATATTGACCTTTTCAATCCTAAACTTTCAAACGTGTAAATAGACATGACATTTAAATCTGAACCAGTATCCAATTTGAAATTCTCACAATTGCCATTAAAGCATAATTTTAAAGTTTCATACCATTTCTTAGAGTCCTTACTGCCAGAGATCGAATCAATCGATGACACAAAGTACAAATCCTTCTCACTTTCGCAACCGTCGCACTCGTCTTCCTCGATTTGATAAACTTTATTTTTAGCATTACGTGCACACATTCTTTTAAAATGACCATAGACTCCGCACTGATAACACCGGGCTCGTTTAGCTGGACACTTATCACCACGATCACACACAAAACCACACGCATTACATATACGATCCCGTCCCGGCGGCGGCGCCCGGGGCGCGTCCGCTGGTGCCTGCGCGCTCGCTGCGCCAGCACCGCCGCCGCCGCCGCCGCCGCGCCGTCCGCCCGGCGCCGGCGCCGACCGCCTGCGCCCGCTAGGACGCGCTGCCCCGCGTGCGTACACCGCATCCACCGTGCTGGATGAGCCCTCCACCTTTGTATTACTCGTCCTGGTCTCCTCGATTTGTTGTTTCTCCTCACTCGACATCTCACTGGCCTGACATATTTTCACAGCCGATGACAAAGTAAGATTATCGGCTCGTAATAATCTGTCACGAACTTTCCCATCTGTAACGCCACATACTATTCTGTCGCGTATGAGACCCTCCTCTAGGTGCTCGAACTCACACTGTTGACTAAGTATTTTTAATGCAGTCACATACTCATCAATCGACTCCCCCGTTTCTTGCTGTCTAGTAAAAAACCTAAAACGGCACATAGTCGTATTTTGTTTTGTACCGAAGTGCTCGTTAAATTTTTTCACCAACGTGTCAAGATCTTCACGGTTTTCATCTTTCTCAAACTTGAATGTCGATTGTATGTCATAACCATCAGATCCGATGAGATTCACCAATAAACACGCTTGCACATCCTTTGGTTCCTTGTAAACTGCCGATGCTTTGAGAAACACCGAGAACTGCTGGTACCATTTACGCCACGCTTGCGCACGTGCGGCTGGGCCGCCCTCCAAACGTAACTCAGCCGGTGGTCGCGCGTGTTCCATAGTCAGTTATTAATTGTTTACCGATACTAACACTGCGATGCTATCAAATCACCAACACTTAGCAGAAAATCCTGTTTTACTCGTTATTTTACTGCACCGCTGTCACCATGATGTAAATAATACGACGGTTAGACCAAGACTGAATATTTATTCATATACCCACATTATGATATACATCAGTACCTACTCTACCTAAACGTATGGGCCGGCTGAATTTTTATTCGCGATTACGATATTGGTCCTATGGACAAAATTGTTCAGTTTGATGGTCTGTACCACACCCTTCAATTTGGTTGGTCTTTGAAAACCTTGCCTTGGCCTTGTTGGTCTAGTGGTCGCAAATGTCTACTGCTGAGCATGAGGTCCTGGATTCGATTCTCTGGTTGACCAAAGCGTTATTCAGTTTTTCATCCTGATGGAAAATTGAACAACTGAAAATAAACAAAGGATAGGTACCTACTTGAAGGAGTTGAAGGAACTATTTAAGGATGAGTTGCCTATGGCACTGAAACGCAGGCTCATGGACATGTGTATTCTTCCCGTCTTAACCTATGGTGCACAAACTTGGTCTTTGACATCGAGATATAAGTACTAACGTTAGTACTTATATCTCGATGGTCTTTGACTAACATCCAGAAGTCAAAATTCAAGGTCTGCCAACGAGCAATGGAGCGCAGTATACTAGGCGTTAAATTAACGGATCGTGTTCGAAACACAATACTGCGCTCCAAAACGAAGATATCTGACGTGGCTCAAAAGGCTGCCCAACTTATATGGGACTGGCCATGACATGTCTGCCGCATGCCGGATAGGCTGAGCCCAAATATCACAGAATTGGTGCCCTGAGACAATGAGGCGGGGTTGCGGCAGACCGCGTAGGAGATGGCGGGACGAAGTGGATAGGTACCGTCAAAACTGGAAGGAGTGGAGGGAAGCCTTTGCCCAGGAGTGGGGACAGTGTAGCCTAGAAAAAAAAAATATTTTCACACCTTTTAGTTGCCGTGCTCAAAAATATCAACAAGTTTAATGGGCATGGGCCAATGAGCAGTACAGAATGACATGTGCGTAATGATGCTCGCCTCTTCAGTATGATTCTTAAGAAAATTAGGTCCAAAGTATTCCCATTTCTATAGTTTTGTAGGATCATCATCATCATCATCAGCCTATAGCAGTCCACTGCTGGACATAGGCGGAGGCCTATGTCCAGCAGTGGACTGCTATAGGCTGAAGACAGGGTGCGCCATAGCGCCCTGTCTTCAGCTTGACGCATCCAGCTTCAGTTCAGCTTCAGTTTTGTAGGATACTACGCTTAAACTATAACAAAATAGTAACCAAATTTTGGTGCAAGTGTGGAAAGTTATAAGCATGGAAGCTTTTTGCCTACATTAAAAAAAATCTCGCATCTTTGACTAGTTATTATCTGTCGCGTAAGTACTTTACAGCTCTAGAGCTAGAATGTAAAATAAAAGGCATGCATTTTCAATATATTGCATTGTGAATCTAAAAGCGGTGCAATAGGAGTCAGTTTTCGAGAGAGTGTGTTGAAATATTTTCCAGAATTTCTGTTAATATATGTATAGGTACGTAAACCTTATCAATCTGGACATTATGCGCAAGCCCGATAGTAGAGGTTCATATCAATCAGATAAGCCGTTATTATGCGTGAACAAACAAACGAAACTGTCCTCTCTATGATATTAGGGTATGATTGATTATGACCTAACTTAGTAGCGAATTTATAAATATGATGATGTTTTACGAGACTGCTTTTTACAGGCCTTGCGAGCGAGCTTGTAAAAAGTAGTCTCGTTATATCGACGAAAAAGTATGAGATATGTGAAAGGAAAGGTCAAAGATAAAGTAGGTACAGTACTTGAACAGTTATGTTTTTACCACTGACAGCAGCACACGAATAGCAACCTTATTGCAAAGATAATAAAGATCTCTGAATTTAACAAACTCTGAATTTTACATTAAGGTTGCTGTTGCGTTGCTGCCCTGACAGCAGCAACGCAACAGCAACCTTAATGTAACAGCAATAAAGATCACTGTAATTTTGACAGTGATGCAAACTCGGAGGTAAAAAATAACTGTGAACGCACTGTATCTAAATAGGAACCAACCAATTTTTTGTAATTCGTAATGATACTAGCCAAATCGGTATTACACAGCAAAATTGGACAGAAGCGGATACAAAAACAGACACATTTCTCAACCTACCAAAAGTCATTTTCGAACGCATGTCACGGGAACTACGAGCAAGTATCTATAAAATTTTATAACATCGGATCAGTAGTTTAGGCGTGATCAGGCGTGTCGGATTAAGACTACTAAATGCCCTGAGCAATCCATGTCTATAGACCCTCCTATATCCACTAGTCTCCTCGTATTTTTTCAAAAAAACGACGAGCGATTTGTAAAGATTGGCGCACATCTTTAGCTAGAGTGACTTTTGGGTTTTGTAACATCTTGCTGATAAACAGCCTTGCCTTTCATGTGCTAGCAAATACTGTTTCGGTACTGCATGTCGATTCTGTAAAAATCTCACCGTGAATACTTGCGTGGAGTGAGCTGTCAGTGTCATCCTACTGATGCTAGGGATTGACCAAGCAAACATTTACAATCATAAAAGAGATTTTTTGATTCCCACGTAGTTTGTGTGGCGTGATCACTTCACCCGATTCACGACACTAAATGTCGTAAATCGGGTGAAGTGAAGGTGAAGTGATAAGATCACGCCGCGCTTGCGCGTTAATCACTGTCATTATCACATTGCAGATTGCGTGATCACTTCACCTTCCCTTCACCCGATTCACGACATTTAATGTCGTGAATCGGGTGGAGTGAAGGTGAAGTGATAAGATCACGCCGCGCTTGCGCGTTAGTCACTCATCACATTAGAGATTTGTTTTTACATATTTAACTTGTAAGGCGTCATGTATAAGAACATTAGGAAATTATGGTAATAATATTAATAATTAATATAATACACCATGGCGACCCTGCCTTAGAGTCTGCCAAGGGGCAGATTAAGCAAAGTTTTCGTTGAGCGATTTTCAAAATGTGTAATCATAATAATCATAATCATTTTTTATTTGTCTAACATAGGTAGTAAATACAGTTCTTAAATTAAAATTCATAGGTCGCTATGTTATGCCAAGAGGCGTACAAATATGGTTGCATGCTAATTAAATACAATCAACAATATGGAATCATTTCTACAGTCAATGCATAAATAAATAATCATAAATTAGAATTAGTCACAATATTCAATTAAAATTAGTTAACTCTAAAGTAGAAAAAGACGAGGTATTCGTCAATCAAAACGCGGCTGGTGGAGGTGTTGTTGACGCCGAGGTGGTGTTGCCATGGTTACGAGATTCGAGTGGAGTGATATATGGTACATTCCGAATTGCACTGTAATCGACTACAGCGTGCTTACACCTTGACCCCAATTCTGCTGTATGGTATTTATCTATTATTCCCCGCATAATCTTACCACGCCGTACGTTTGTCAAGCGTGGTATTTTGACAGTTCAAACCGGTTTCGGTCATTGTGTCATAGAGAATACGTTAATAGCAGATGTAGTGATTAGGTTATTAAGGAATTGACGTGGTTTCGAAGTAACGAATCATTAAGTGGTCATAGTGAATTAGGGCCCTTTTCTGAATTAACGTGAACGCGATAACGATGTCCCGTGAATCGACATATATGAAGTCATGGCATGTGCCATCTTGCGATAACGCCGACTACCGACCATGCCCTAAAATTTAGGGCATGGTCGGTTTTTCATTTAGGGCCTAAATTAATAATTATCACCGATCTTTAAACTAACGTGGCATTTTCGAAATTGTGCTTCTGGCTACAGTCGCCACCTTACCAAAGAAGAAGAAATTCGTGGTGTATACACAAATAAATACTATAATCCAACCATGAGTAACTATTCAAGTGAATAGGTATATTACTGACTCTCAGCTGCCATAGTGGTGATTTATCTAAATCGGAAAGCAAATTATTCATGTGAGCGATGACGACTTAATTCGGAATGAGCCATATTTCACGCCGCGCAAGCGCGTTAGGCGCTGGCGCTGTCTGGCTATATAAGGACTTACTAGTCTAGGGAAAAAAGAAAAAAAAAAACAAGGTTGAGATTCTGACTGCGCTTCTGTTTTGCTATTTTATTGTAAGTAAAACCCCACAAAATATTACTGTTTTGACCACTAAAATACTAGCTTTGAATTATATAAAAATATCAATAGGATTAGCATTAAAAAATATTATTAAAATCTCGATTACGATTGTAAATGTATGCTTGGTCAATCCCTAGTATCTGGTAAGATGACACTGACAGTTCACTCCACGCTCACTTCACCTAAGTTTTCACGGTGAGATGGTTACAGAATCGCACTGCTGTTTCTGCCCTATGGTGCCCCCCGAGATGTGATGCCATAAGCAATTGCTTAATTTACTTATGGGCTAATCCGGCACTGGTGATCAGGTAACAGATACATAGACTGAGATTTTAATTTTATACCTTAGTAAATGCACATTGCTCGCAGAACAGATAGCCGATGGGGCCGAAAGGTTCTGGAGTGGCGACCGCGTACCGGAAGACGTAGCGTTGGAAGGCATCCCACAAGGTGGTCCGATGACCTTGTGAAGGCCGCAGGAATCCGCTGGATGCGAGAAGCATAGAACCGATCGAAGTGGCGGTGCTTGGGGGAGGCCTATGTCCAGTTGTGGACGTTTTCGGCTAAAACGATGATGATGACCTAGTAGTAATGCCAATCATGAAAATCCAAATTTACTTACGATTAGCAACGTTGGTCACGGCATTGCTGTAGTTATTGTGTGGATTTTCGTTCTTTTCCATAATTGAATGAAAAGCTGATTTCAGTCCGCTTTAGGTCATCGAAAAGTTGACTAAGTA
The DNA here is from genome assembly GCA_927399505.1 of Luperina testacea. Taxonomy (NCBI): domain Eukaryota; kingdom Metazoa; phylum Arthropoda; class Insecta; order Lepidoptera; family Noctuidae; genus Luperina; species Luperina testacea. Next base: position 14,501,310 of record OV656756.1, read on the forward strand.
GGTAGGTATGTGATAAGTACCCAAAAGAGATTCAGTTTGGTCTTAGTTTGCCAAGAGCGAGCGACACACAATTCAACTAGGACACAAAAAATATAAATCTATAAAATTTAACTAAAAGGGTATTTAAAACTTTGTTTAAATGAAAGCGTCGGTAGGCATTACACAACGTAGCCTAGATATCATAACGCTTAATTCACTCATGTACCCTACGTAGGTAACAAACAACAAGGGCCAAAGAACTCCACGCTCTCCTTATATGATATAGGACTGAACATTATTCATGGGCTTTTTCGCGTTATTACCATAATAAAAACTGCGGAAGTAAAAAGAGTTATTTGAGACAAACGTGTTGTGGTGGAGCCCGGCACTCAGCTACGCTATGTACGAGCTATAAAAATCTCTTTTGTTTTTATAAGCGATTGCCACCTATCAGTTTAGTTTACTGCAGGGTACTTTGCGGACGTTTACACATCGCTGTCGAACGATATTTTACGATAAAACACTTGGGACCACACGTCAAGTTCCCTGTTTTAAACAGTATTTTTATCTCACGAAGCTACGCGCGCTTTACTTGTGGTAACAAAGTGTACAAACACGCTGTCAATGTGTGCGTGAAGACGAGTAGCGTCAGCACATAGTGCACACGCGTACTTCGAACTTCGCCATTGTCTCGGATGGTATTGAGAGCTCCTGCGCTTACATATGTATAAATTCACAGCGTGTTTGTGCATACACTTGGTAACTATATAAGCAAAGCGCGCGTCGCCTCGCGTGAGATAATTTGTTTGAACGTCATTTCAAACATCATTTGAGCGCCAAAAGATCCTTGGAACAGTGTGTGTAGATATTGCACACATTTTCTTCTTACGGCAATGCTGTTACGTATACCAATCACGAACTATGTTCGCGTGGGCTGCACTTGTAGTCAAATATAGCAATGACGTCTACTCCGCTTTGAATGAGTTGTGACTGCATTACGTCATCTATAAGTAGATACCAGAAATAAATATCACTGTAGGTACCTCCTGCGTAGGAGATATTTATTTAATAAGCATAAGAAATTCAGACAAAGGAAGACAAAGATTTGACTAGATAGGCGCGACGCGACAGTGCGACGCTATGCTAGTAGAACAATTTATTCAACATGAAGTTTTCATGCAAATTGTTTTACTAGAGTCGCGTCGCGCCGGTCAAGCCTTTATTGACAACACGGTGGAGTTGTAACTAAGTTTCGTTAGTCTGGTTGTAGCAAACGTAACAGCAGAGCGTAGCTTACTTAGCTAGGGTCCTGGTTTGATGACTTAAAACACAACTGCCGGATTTACTATGTACTTAATCCTGCCTTCCCATTTGGTGAATAGAGGTGTGAAAGTTTATTATGTGAGTATTTTGAGTAAGAGCTTCTTGAATACTTAGCTCTTTTGTTGAATATATTTCTACAATACGTACTTGATATTTTCCAATTTAACTTTCAGAGCTTGCACGAAACGATATGCAGCTCGGTTGCGTTTCATTCATAGACCTGCAGTGCGATTCTGTAACCATCTCACCGTGAAAACTTAGGTGAAGTGAGCGTGGAGTGAGCTGTCAATAGTGTCAATTCCTAGCAAAAACAAAATCATTTCACCTAAATATTCACGGTGAGATTTTTACAGAATCGACCGGCTGGAAACGATGGAATTAAGTATAATATTTTTATTAAAATTACCAGTTTATAGGTTTATTTTATGCTCATGTACCTACCTACTCAATGAATTACCTTTAAAAATTACTACTGTAAATATGAGTATTTTTGGTTTTATCGGCTATTGGGTTGTGGAGGTCAGATAGGCAGTCCTTTATATCAAATACTGGTATTCAGCTGCATCCGGTTAGACTGGAAGCCAACCCTAACATAGTTGGGAAAATACTAGGCAAGTTGTTGGATAGGCATAATATCTCTTATCTTATACCTAACCTAAATATATTATATATATATTTTTTGGTTTCTAATATCTATCGTTTATTGGCACTTGGAGTAAAGCTAATCCGCCATATTTACATTATTATCATCACTTTTGGCATTTTAGTGATTGCAATTTGTGATTGTTTGAAGTATGCTTTTATGAAGGTTCTGCTGCCCATACCTACACATTATTTTCATCTTTGTCGACCGACTTAAGGGAAGAAAATGACAATCTCACGAAACTTTTTGTAGACTAAGCGGAACCTAAAGAGAATTCCTTACAAATCCTAATTTGTCCTTAACTAAAACAAAGCTTTCGCTATTAGCAATAAGACCGCCTATTGTGTCTCCTTATCTAAAATTTCTACATTTATTCTGTACTAGCTGACCCTTTGTACCGCCCCGCCAGCCGGTCTGCCCTCGCTTTTTAAATCTCTGATATCTCCTAAGATATTCCTGCTGTAGGTAAAGGGCAATTTTGATCTAGATACAATGCACAACGTATCTAATGTATTTAATTGGATAAGGAATAATACTGTATAGTTTAAAATTTAATTGTTTAAAAATATAGATAAAAAACGACGATAAAAGACGTTTTTTATCTATATTTTTAACATATACCTACAATTCCGTAGTACATTAATTTGATCTATCTCGTAAGGTTTAGCCAGCGCAGCGTTTGCAATGTAATCGCACAAAAATATGTTTGTTGCGACATCACATTACAAAGCTTTGAATTTCTCGGCTTTTATTAAGTATAATATGCATGTATTATACATATAAACCTTCCTCTTGAATCACTCTATCTATTGTCGACTACTGCGTCGAAAACTGCGTTAAAATCCACCGTTGCTTAGTTTAAAAGATATAAGCTTACAGACAGCGGGAGCGGCTTTGTTTTATACCATGCAAAGATTTCTTATGATGTACATAATAAAGAGAATTCTATTCTAAGCTCTACCGAGGGGCATACAATTTTGTCCTTGGTCTTTCAAAATGAACAACTTGATTTTTGTTTCAATCTCAGTAAATTAAATTCGGCAGCGTATTTTATCACTCGTTGTCGAACTAATTCTCTAGTAAAATAAGTGTATAATATGTAAAGATTTCTTATGATGTACATAATAAAGAGGCTTCTGATCTAAGCTACACGAGGGGCATACAATTTTGTCCATGGTCTTTCAAAATGAACAACTTGATTTTTGTTTCAATCTCAGTAAATTTAATTCGGCAGCGTATTTTATCACTCATTGTCGAACTAATTCTCTAGTAAAATAAGTGTATACTATGTAAAGATTTCTTATGATGTACATAATAAAGAGTATTCTATTCTAAGCTCTACCGAGGGGCATGCAATATTGTCCTTGTTCTTTTAAAATGAACAACTTGTTTTTTGTTTCAATCTCTCGGCCGCGTATTTTATCACTCATTGTTAAACTAATTCTCTAGTAAAGTAAGTGTAAAAAGACGCAAAAAGGCTCCTACATACAGGCGCGACACGCGATATAATCACGCGCGACACAAAGGCACCGAACGTTGCGCGACTTGCGGTGCCTTTGTGTCGCGTGTCGTGTCGCGCATGTTTGACGAAACATTGTAAAATTATATTTTTACTGTACATTACCCGGGAACCTTCTGGTTACGGAGATATTAAAATTCAAATCTTTATTGCATAACACATGTGTAAGTACAAGGTCTTATCAATAGTTATAAAGTTCACTGTCGGGCACAACTATTTAATAAAATATGAGTAGTAGGATGATTTATTATAAAAAAGGTAAATAGGAATTAAAGTATTATATCATTAAAAAATCTAATCAAACTACAATAAATAATAGTTATTTAAGGCCAAAGTTAAAACTTTTTTTCACGAGATCTAGCTCCATTTAACTGTTGCATGCATTTGTAACCGCAATGTTTTGCGTGCGTTATATTGCGCTAATATATAGATTTTTCACACCAAAAATAAAGTCAATTCCCAGCAATAGTTTTTGTAAAATATTTACTAAGTTTGATTACCATTCGTATACATCAAATACGTGGACGACACCCTGTACTTGTAGCTAAAAAAAAAAACAAAAGTTTAAAAAAAAGTCTTTTTTTTTATAAGCAACAGATTTCTGATAACATTACCGCGCCATCTTGTGCAGTGACACATCTGGGGTAATGAAGTAAGAGCCGATGGTGTTTTCCCATGGGGAGATGCAGTATCGATGGGCTATAATATTGTTTCCCAGCCCGTCGCGAAGTTATTCCTTCAAGTATTTGAAGGGATAACTTCGCGACTATTTTATCGGTAGGGACTTTTATGCCTTATGCTTGTGCTATGCTTTAAATTGAAGAGAATACGTAACCTAATTATTTTTAAATGCTATACAAGCCAATGCTCTTATTTCTACATATAATGTTTATATAACGTTATGGACACAAGTTACTGAGATACAATAAATGCAAGAGCAAGTAGGAATACTATGAAATTCAACCCCTAAATCCGAAACTAGATAAATGAATCTGCGGAATCAATGATTTCTTCATAGAGAATATAAAGTCTGGATTTCTCCAATGTTTACTTTTTGCGGCTGTTTTAAATACTAAGTAGGCGATAAACTCATGGTACTAATAATTATTCTGTGCTTATGCTTATTAAACAGTATCCCAAGAAAAAAAAGTCCAAGTACTTTAGCCAGCCTTAACGCTGATTGAACTACTTAATGGGGGTTTTCGTGAAAATTTACGACACCAGTTGTCACCACTTTGACAAGAGGTCTTCCATTTCGATAATGAATATAAAACATATGATGACGTTCATCATTCGTTTCATTCAATCGTTCATCATTGTCATTCATGACTAAAGAAAATATAGGCTCTTTGACAGATGCCTGGACCTGACGTGTCAGTGCTGCCACCTAGCGAACGTCATTTTTTTTTTATTTGAAATGGGTTTGCTCTTGACTCTAGTCTAGGTCAAAGATGACAGAGACAAAGTCTACGATGGAGTGAGCTCACCCAGAAGAAGCCTGTTCACTCTTACTTTGAAGAGATTCGGGTTGTATGCACTCGGAAACACAAACGCAGGTAGAGAGTTCCACTCTTTTGCTGTGCGCATTATAAAGGACATTTCAGAAAACCCTCATTAGTCCCTATTTCTAGAGTTCTAATTGTGTCTTTTACCTCTTCTACTAAAATCAACAGCACCATCTTGTTGTCTATGTAAACGATAGATGGTGCAGCCGATGGATGGTGTCGTCCGCTCCCCTGGGACGCGCCGTCTCGATTGGCTATTGTTTCATAATATCACTATATGGCCGATGGGAAAACTTCGCGCCAGACTATTTTATCTCCAGCGAAACTTCATGTGTGAACAATTCAATTCTATCATAGCTCTATTGGTTTATGTTAGAAACTTACGCGTGTGGGCCTCTATGTGCTTTTAAAAAAACGTATTGGATTGAGTAATCCATATGAAATTAAAATATGTATGTAGGTTTGCTTCAATATTCGTTTTTTTTTCTCTTATATAGCTTTGATACTTAGAGGATATTTTAAATCTTTATTCAGACTAGATGCTGAAGGTAGAGTTTTTTAAAGGTGAATCCAAACTGCAAATTAATTTTGCATTAAATAAATTAAGTAGGAACTTAAATCGAATATTCTTCACTCTTTTCGATCGAATCATTCCCACCTTCCACATTTAATCCTTTAAAGCAAGCGTGCTTCCGGGCACGCTCGTTTCGTCATAGACCTCGTCCATCGTTTTCTATCAGGCGTGATCGAGGTCCAGATAGCCTGCCATAGAAATATATCTATGGAGCCTACCATTCAGCAACAAAAAAAAAAAAAACTAGTGAAACTGTTGTAAATATACAAACAAAAGCAAAAGACATCCCAGTAGGAATCAGAGTTGGTGTGCAAGTAACGGATAGCGTAATTTTCACATGAGGAGCGGTCTCAAGCTCATTTCTCAGGATTCAACTTATCTTGCTTTCATAAACTTCCAGGGAGCTCCATTTGCATTAAGTTATTTCATGTCGCGAATAATGTGATGTCTCGCGAATACGAGATACATTCACTTCGGATGATAGAGGACGGCTGAAAAATAACTATTGAAAGAAAGAATAAGCAAAGACAGTTCATAAAAAAAATCTGTTTGCGTTTTGAACAAACAGTAATTTGAGGAGGGGTAGGTTTTATTTCCTGAATTTTGTTCGATATCTGACAAAGAACAGCAAATGACTCCTCAAACATTAGCCTGCTAATGACAAACTGCAATAGCAATGGGAAACCACAGGCAAAGCTCAGCGCAAATGTCGCCAGCGTGCAGCGGCGCGATGGTTGCTGTCAAATCATTTTCGCTTTGTTTACGTCAGATTAATAGCTATTTTTTGTGTTGAAATCGGACCACCATCATTATCGATAACATGTATTGTACCTGGAACACTGACCTGTATTATACAAGTACTTGTATGATAGAGGTCAGTGACCCTGGAAGCTTAAAGAATCAAAAGACGAACTAAAAAAACTTTTTGCGATGTAAGTATAGCCTTTTCCCACTTTTTTAGAGTTATATTTTTGGGAAATAAATGTACACCGGGGTTAATACATCCTGGTACAGCACACAGAGGTATTATCTAGAAAATTAAAAATAACTGAATGTTAGGTTACAAAATATAATTATGTAAGTGACAGCCATGTGACAGCTTTCAATGGCCATGTCGACGATGCGCCACGTATCGTGAAAAAGGATCTTCATTACAGATTCGTCAGTCCAGCTAGGTGCACATTGGCAATTTTTAACCGACTTCCAAAAAAAGGGGAGGTTATGCATTCGGTGAGTTTTCTAATTTTTTATTCATGCATGCAACCATAATCCGACTTCCAAAAATGTCTGTCGCAAAAAATAAATATACAAAATCAAGGACACGGACGTTTGGAGTGTTTTTTTGAAAGTCGTTTTTTTTTTGGAAAAGTTTTCTAAAACAGTTCATTGTAGCGATAATTGTGGGTGGCCCATTTCAGATGACTTCTAAAAATAAAAGAAAAACGTTAGAACGGTTTGCGGCCTTTAAAAGGTTGCTACTTAAGCTAAAAGCTATTTATCGCTTTAAACCAAATAAACTCTGACAATCCCCCGATTTAAGGTGATTGCTTTCTTTCAACTCAATTATATAAAGTGAATTCGACAGAATTGAATTTTAAACTGACTCTACAATTTATCTAATGTGATTAGAATTCTGCCTAGTCTTACCCAACTATGTTGGCGTCCGAGCGAAAAAAATATTGTCTATCTGACTTACCCGAAAAATAATTAATCGTTTTGTTAGTGGTCCTCAGCAGACAGCGTTTTCGAGCCATTTTCCCCACTTTATTTTTTTTTCAACCAATCTGCCTAGCGTTTTACCAACTATGCTGGGGAAGTTTCCAGTATAACCGGTTGCAGCTGAATACCAGTATTTTACAAGGACCTACTGCCTACCTGACCTCCACAACCTTTGGGTGACGATACCGCTTGGTAAGAATGGTTGTCAGACTTTTGGGCTTCTGACTACCCGTAACGACTGTCTCATCCATACCTACCTTATTAGCTTTAAATTCTACATTTTCACAGCTTAATCTGCTTATGATGTTCGCACTATTGGGACACAGGCCTCCTCTCTGTGAGAGGGAGAGGACTGTAATCCACCACGCGGGCCTAGTGCAGGTTGGTAGATGTCACATGTCTTCCAATTATTGATGTTATCCTTCACCGTTTTGGAACAGTGGTGATGAAATTACTTACACAAAGTGCCTGCTTGGGTTTGAACCCACGACCTACCAACTCGGCCACCACTGCTCTGCAAACAAACAACATATTCACACTCAATTTAATTAAAAATGAACCATACTCGTTTTTAATTAAATTGAGTATGAATATGTTGCTTGGTTAGATTGGTGAAAATGTTAATTATTTCTTTCATTACGAAGAGAGCATATAAATATTATGGGTCTCGTTAAAATAGATTGAAACTGAGATTCAGCCAAGATTCAGCAGAGATAAACGACTCAATAAAAACTCTTATAGCGGGGTTTATTGTTTGCGGAGTTAAATAGTACTAACAAACGTTTATCTCTGACACGATCTAATATTCAATCATTGGATTAAACAAAAAGAATTGAGCTAAAAGGATGATAAAGATTCGGCAGAGTTCTTGAAAAGACAAAAAGTTTTGTAAATTCTGACGGCATTATGCATTATTAGTTAAAGTTCGAATAAAAGTACAGTATTATAAGCAAAAATATATAGATCGGTTACAGGCCCAACATTTGAATTTCAATAAAAACTTTTATAAAAAAATAAAACAACCGACTTCCAAAAAAAACACTACAAAGTGAAAAATAACTTTAATTTCGGAAGTCGGTGTCGTTGGTTCTGTATTTTCGTTTTTTGACACTGACTTTCTAAATTATAAAGTTATTTTTCGCTTTGTAGTATTTTTTTTGGAAGTCACTAGCGGAGCGCATATAACAGTCTATTATGCAAGCGAGAATGGGGTTTTCGCAATTTCTTCAGTTAAAAAGATTTTCAGATACCATTCTTTGCTAAAGCTTCAACAATTTAAAGGTTAGGCATCTTTGCGTAGACGAAAGAGTTGGTACCACAAAATTTAAATTGACGGCCCTGTTGGTCTCTGGACTGCGGAACATGGGATTTTGGGTACGACTCCCAGATCGGGATAAGTGTTATTGGGTTTTTAAGCCCGGAGTTTAAAAGTTGGCGACGTGATACCCCCATGCCTCGGAAAGTACCTTAAGCCGTTGGTCCTGCGCCTGATATCTCTCCGCTCGTGAAATATTACGTGCTGTCCCATCGGACTGTGAGAGTGAGGGAAGAGAGAGTGCACCTGTGTCTGCGCACACATTTGTGCACTAAGTATAATATCTCTCGCGCTGATGGCTGGTCTCCGTTGAAATTGGCCGCCATGGTTGAAATACGGCCTGGATGACTATTACAACAAAATATAGGTTCCTACTTTTTGGATTGGAAAAACTGTTCCATCAGTTGTTGAATATCGACTAAAAATCGGTTGTCTGTAAAGTCGGTTTACTGACGATAGTTGAACGTGACAACGTCATAAGAAAATACTGATGGAATAGTTGCATTGCATTTGTTAATATTCGCTTGCACTTCAAGCCGCCATGGAACGCTACAGAGCAAGGCCGCGAGGTAACGCTACATGAGTCATGTTTTTTCGTGTGTGCAGCCAGCTTCATCGATTTATTAGACGTTGTCACGTCAAAATTATGTATGTGTGGGTGATACCTACATCACCACATAGGTACCTGTATAATTTTTAGTCGATATTCAACAACTGATGGAAGAACCACGCCGGGTTCCTCACAATGTTTTCCTTCAACGTTTTGAGAGCAGCGGTGGTGAAATAATCAACTTATAGTAAAGCTAACTCGTAAGTCAGGGCTCTCGACACGGGGCCATCACGGCTCTGCAAACGTTTTCACACTCGGTTTGATTTATTAGATACGCTGTTTAAAAAATGTATTATTTATATAAATAAATAATAATTTTTTAAATTTTATGCACATGTAAAATAAATAGGTACTGTAAAAAGGCGGACTTAAGTAATACCCGAGTCATTTTCTACCAGTCAACCTTAGGATGATGCAGAGACAAAACGTGGCAGGTGCAACATACGGGATAAATAGCTAGGAAATTACTATAAAATACAAGAATAAATACTAATACATAGACAGACACATACATACATACATATAAATAAAATTAACTGTGAAGAGAAAAAAATTATCGGTAGAGGAGAAATGAATCCAGCAAATCAGCACTGGGATGGTTACGGCCAACTTTTGAAATGAGTATGGTTGCTTAGTTAGATTGATGAAATCTTAATTATTTCTTTCGTTACGGAGAGGGTAAGTATATACATATTATGGGCCTCGTTAAAATACATTGAAACTGAGATTCAGCCAAGATTCAGCAGAGATAAACGACTCAATAAAACTCTTACGGTGAGTACGTGTTTTCCTATCAGCCCGTAATTATTCATAACAGCCTCTCCTACAGCAAAAAATCCCGAGGGATATTACCATAATTACTACGCGGCGGCCGGATTCGTGGTGGTACTATAATATTATTATTTAATACTTTTATGTAGATGATACGGTTCATTTTTCTAACTTATAGATAAAAGAGTGTATGAATTTTGTTACTGATTATCGGTACTTTTGCAGACTTTGAAGAGTAATTGAAGCAAGCCGCGACCCGCGGCGTAGGTGTGAGATGGAACACCGGGGTGGTTTTTAGTCAGTAAGAGTCTGACAGACCCCGCCGCCCGCCCCAGGGCGGCGGACATCCATGAGGACACCCTAGAAAAAAAAAGGTTAGTACTGTGATCCCCCCGGTAGATTCCCGCACCGTGGCTCAGTCACCGTGAAGCGAAGAGGAACCCGAGGAGGGGCAGATCGTCAGGGCTTTTGCCGATAAGCCGACGACGTAGCGGCCAACAATGAGGCGGGCCGCGATGTCGTATCCATGGGAGGCATCGCGGCTGCGGGTTGGAGGCCGCGCGGCGGGAGAGGAGTGCTGGTATTGCGGTGCACCGCTCTCCCTACCTTCCGCGGCCGTGACGGGGTCGCCACCGTATGATGGTGGACGCGATGGGGCCGCAAGGGAGGAGGAGTGTTGGTATGACGGTGGCCGCTCTCCCTATCTTCTGCGGCCGAAAATTGGCAGGCGGCGGGGCCAATGACCTGACCCGTAGCAGGGGGACCAGGGTCGTCTGGCGCCAATGAGCTGGTTTGGTCCCTGGGGTGATTACGGCGTGCTATGTATTCTGGTGCGCCAGTGATGGGGAGTACTCCCCAGAGGAGGGTCCGGTGACGGACAGCCGCTGCGGGTTCACGGATGAGTGCTAACGCGTGCCCGTGTTCTCGCCGTAAGTGGCAGAGGAGGACACCGTTGAGTTTTAGTGGGTTAGAGTCCCACATAACTGCACCATCTCCCCGTGGTAGTGCAGAATGCATGAGCATTTCTCCACGTCAAAAAAAAAGTTAGAACTGTGATCAACCAAGTGCGAGCCGAGAGAGCGAAAAGCAAGGCGAGCACTACTTCCCTGAGCAACGATGGGGCTGGCTTAGTGAAGAGTATGCCTAATCTGGCAATATAAACGAAACCCCGCAAATTTACTCGTGCAACTTCGTGCAAACTTTTTACTCCACTCATAACCATAGAACACTTTGTAGAACATTTTTTTGTCCGCTAGCCACGTGCGATTGGTGTACTGTGCGTGGACCGAATTTGTAAGTAGGTGGAAAAGCGTTTTTCTTAACAAGTGGGTTTATGTCAGATCATATTTCAGCAACTTCTTAAAGGAAAAAAAACTGAATGGGCCCTCATTCAGTATTTTTTCCTTTTATTAGCCGACTTAAAAAAAAAAGAAAGTTCTTTCTGAATTTGATTGTTTTTTTTTAATGTTTGTTACCTCAGAACTCCGTTATTTAAAAACCGATTTACAAAATTATTTTATTTTTATTTGAAAGGTTATACTTTCAGATTGGTCCCATAGAAATTTCATCAAAATTAGTTCAGCAGTTTAGTTTTTAACCAATATTTATTGGTAAAAATCCAAGCAAACGAAATTGCGTCGTTTGCTTTCCTATGACTTTTCAGTAGTGGCTTAGTGGAATTGTCATGGGATGTACCGTATCTTCACATAATTAACCGACTTCAAAAAGGAGGAGGTTCTCAATTCGACTGTACTTTTTTGTATATAAGTTACGCGATATCTCCGGCAATTCAATTTGTTGTCTTTGCATGAGTAGTTTTCGAGTTAAGTAGCTTCAATAATAAGTATTTTTGCCCCTTAATTTATATTGACGATGTTTATAATAACTTCCTGCCAGTGATATTAACATATCAAGTACATAGTGTTATACGAATGTGTGTGGTGTAAGTACAACCTAAAAGTGAATAAAGGAAATGGTGATGGTGCCAAAACTTCCAAATGGTGCCCAAGATACAGGCCGTCCCTAGTTTGGGACAAACGATACCTCCATATTGTAATTTTGAATTAAGAAATAAACGGTTTACTTATAAGTTGGTGGCAAACAACGAAAATGCGAACCCAACCACATCGACTTCCGAAATTAAAGTTATTTTTCACTTTGTAGTATCTTTTTTGGATGTCGGTTGTTATTTTTTTTTGTAAAAATATTTTGTCAATATAAACATTGTTCTGAAAGCTCTCATAAAGGAAATAATTTGCCTTGATACTTATTACAAAGACGCTCTGATAAGTAGGTAAATACTCGTATATTATGTATGCAACACTCCTACGCAATATCATAACAACAACAGCGTCGTAAAAGCTATTTTAACGAACGTCTTCGCATCGGGACGGTTGTTTCAGCAAGTGAACGACTTTCAAGCAATAAAGCACAAAGAGACGTTTACGCTGGTTTTATTGAAGTTTTTTCTACGCCACATTGAAGCGACGCGCCGAGTGCTGCGTTCCGCTGTAAGCGCTGGCTGGATCAAGCTGTCAGCGTAACATTGCGTGAATGGGCCCGTTCTGAATAACGCGTCACTCGATAGAACGTCCTTAATCCTTCAGCTTCGAAATTTGTGACGTAATAGGGATGGCTTTATGCATAATTCTCGAGCGACGATCATTAAAGCTGTCGGATGGCGAACGCGCGCGGTAATGAACCCCACGATCGTGCGCTGTTGTTTCTCTCAGCGCTAATTGCTGCACACTTATTAAGGTCGAGACGCTGCAACAGTTGAAAAATGCACTTCAAAACACAAAGAGATAGTTTGCATAAGCGCTTTGAGGACGGATTGTTCGGATGTTTGTTCCATCCAACTAGCAAAGGTTTTCAGATTCAAATTATAGGTCGACAACAATCCACTACCCGTTGACACTTTTAGAGGAAATAAAATCGTGTTAGACGTTTAAATTGAGTGGAATCGAGGTCGAGTTAAGCCTACAAGCACGTGATCGGAATATTGGGAGCGATTCGTAAGCGAACCCCTAGACCTCTTGTCGTTCAGGTGTTCGCCAATATACCGGGACTTTTTTGTATGCATTGAGTGGTACGGAGTAGTAGCTAGATTGTTTATTGCGAACCGTGTGTGTGTAAATTTCGTTTAACACGAAAAGTTTTGTAATTTAGTAGGCTCGCCTGAAAGAAACCTTCAGTTGGGTTTCAACAGTTTTAACTACTTTCCAGGAATGTTTACGAGGTAGTATTATTCGTCTTGATGAGATTTTTCGGAACCTTGTGACTAAAGTAAAATCTCGCGAAATATGGCTGAGATAGGCTTGTATTGTTGAAAGAAATTAGCGAGTTTCTCTCCCGGCTCTGTCGGCGCAAGGTGTTGATTACTTTTTAATGAATGTTTGATGGGAAAACGGCAATTATTGGGCTTCTTTATCGAAATATTATACCTTCAACAGGGGTTTGTACGTAACTAATGGAAAAACTCGTTCGAAGGGTAAAATATTGTGCACGCAATATAGTACATGGATAATGGATAGTTAAAAATTTAAAATATATTTACCTATCGATTAATCGATTTTAATATTATTTTATTACATTATAGTTAAAAGAATTCAAATTATTTTATTTTGGTCGTATACTTTAACCAAATAAGTTTTAGTTTAAATAAAAAAAATCACCCGAACGCAAGTCTTCAAGCCTTCATGCAGTCAAGTGAGCGAAGCTGCAGGCACAGTTAGTTAAATTGTTAAGTTTAGTTAAGTTATGGAAAAAACTACATATTTTTAGTGAAAAAGGTGAAAGACACGATTATATCACTAGAAATAGGGACCAATTAGTTCGACTAAGTTTCAACCTGGCTAAAGTAGATTCATCTTTCATGGGGTAGAGTTTAAAATGTTACAATAAAATATCTCCCTACATACTTCAAGTTGAAGTATATTAGATTTAAAATTTTTTTCATTCAGTTGAAGTCTTCAACTGAATGAAACAAAATTTAAATCGAATATAAAACGCATACTATGCAGTCAACTTTATTATAAGTTGGGGGATTACCTCACTGGTAAAAATGCTTGGCTAAACCGTAGTCCTGGTCCACAAGGTTGCTTAGTGGAGTTTCTTGCCCGTTCTTCTCCATAGGAACCTACTAGGATTTGAAATGGGTAACTAGCTTCATCTTTCTGGCTGAAAGGGGCCTGCCCTTCATCATTTAAGTGTCTGTAATTGGTTTCATTGAAATAAATGTTTTGAGTCCGAGTTTGAAAAATAATAAGTAAATATGCCCAATAAGTGAAGATCGCGGTACCTCCTTTATATTGTTGAAAAGACAGAGCAACATCGTCCAATCACAGCGCTGTAGTAAATAATTTACGCACTGCTTTGATACAATTAATTTACAAACTTTGGAGGACGGTTTTCTGCTTTACTTTTTGTTCACTTTTTTCTTTTTTTTATTCCAGAAGGTTTATTATATACAATTAATTTATTTTAAGCTTACATATAATAAAGAAATCTGGATATTATGTCAAGTCGTGCAAACCGTGGGACGCAGAGGTAGGGGGGGGGGGGCTAGTGTCATATTGTTGAAAACTTATATCCTCATCCATACTGATATTATAGATGCGAAAGTGTGTCTGTCTGTTATACCGCGTACCGCTGAATAGATTTAGATTAAATTTGTTATAGAGATAGTTTGAGTCCCGGGAAAGGACATAGGATAGTTTTTATCCCCATATTCTCACGGGATCGACACTTATGCGAGTGAAACCTCGGGGCGCAGCTAGTCTCTGAATAAATCTTGCGCTAAACACTAGCTCTACAAATCTAACAAAACAGCCAATCATAAGACTGAGTTTGTCTTGTGTAGATTGCTTCTCTTATCTAACATAAGAAATCAGATGATTGAAGAATCGTGTTCGACGGATAGGTACAGATCCTATCTAGAGATTTTCTTTGAAATCTTGCAGGGTGACTACATAGTCAGCAACAAAACAAAGTATAAACAACGTCAGAGTGACAAAATAAAAGTACACAGTGGATTGAAAAATAATAGAACCGTTTTGTTAGTGGTCCGCAGCAGTCAGCGGTTTCAAGCCAGTTTCCTCACTTAATTTTTCTTTCAATTTATCTACCTAGCCTTTTTCCTACTATGTTGGGTGCAGTCTAACCGGATGCGCGAATGCCTATCTGACCTCCACAACCCAGTTACTGGGTAACACGATAGAATAGAATAGAATACTCTTTATTATGTACACCATATACCCCCGATACCCCTTGGTAAGACTTGTTGTCAGACTTTTAGGCCTCTGACTACCCGTAACCACTGTCAAAGATTTACTAATGACAGCCGGGGCCAACCCGCCTTAACGTACTCTCTCAGCCACGAAGGAGTCTCGATATACAATGTAATAGATGGTCACCCATCCACGAACCGACCGCGGCAAGCGTGGCTTAAACTTCGATCGACCCGTGCGGCTGTTTTAAAGCCACGAACCCCTGTCTTTCTCCGTAAGAATTCAATGCATTTGTAAATGCCTGTTTTTAAACCAACCCGTCATTTTATCTTCCCAAATATTCTTCAGAATCACAATTCATGAGAGTCACATGACCTAAACCTCGAGGTCGTCACCCAATAATAGGATATTTATTGACTTAGACCAAGTCAATATCGGCGCAAATACACAAATATGTACCCGTTATAAAGCTGGGCTTATACGGGCAACTTTTCAGCAATTATTGTCTAGAACAGTTGCCGAGGATGCAGATAGGGAATTAATCTATTACTATAAGAGAGTAGGGAGACCTTTGTCCTGCAGTGGAATATCACAGGCTAATAATAGTATTAATAAATAAATAAATATTAATAATAATATGCTTGATTCAGAAAGCGGTACTTCTGGACGCGGCCCGCATTGGTAGGATGTTCCTCTCTCTGGAGCCCTGACCCCGGTAGCTTGGACCCTGTTCCCGAAACCGGTGAACTACTATTTTTTATATTTTTAAATGTTTTATATTTTTAATATCCTAATATTTAAAAATATAATTTATATTTATATAATTAAATAAAGGAGATAATCCATATATATATTATAAATTCGAAAATAACTCTGTCTGTCTGTTACCTTTTCACGCCTAAACCGCTGAATGGATTTCTAAAAAAATTGGCAGAAAGATAGATTGCACCCTGAGGAAGGACATAGAATAGTTTCTATCGCGAGCGCAGCCGCGGGCGGAAGCTAGTAATATTATAAGTTGTTTCTTATCATCACCTTATATAGCATTCCACTGCTAGACTTAGGGCTCTCGATGGACTATAGGACACTTAGGCTAAATACTTACAACCACCCTGCGAAGATCATCAATCCCGTTAGCCTGAGGTCGTCCTACCTCAGAAAAAAGAAAGAAAGAATTTTTTTTTTATTTTCATAGAAAAATTTGCAAATAAAAAGGTAATTTAACTCAAATTATGGTATAATGGTATGGTATTATGGTATGGTATTATGGTATAATTGTGGTAATTATGGTATGGTATAATTATGGTATTATGGTATGGTTATTCGAGTTAAATTACCTTTTTTATTTGCAAATTTTTTCTTACGTTTACCGACTGCCACTGAATATCTTGTGGTGGTATCTCTAACATCAATTGCTACAATCTTAGTGTTGCAGTAAATCGGTGTTACCGGGACGTCATGGTTGCCCACAATTGCTAACAATTAGTTGCCCGTGTAACTTGGGGTGTTATGTACCGCGACAAGTTTAGTTGGATCCGCACTCTTGGGACCGAAGTATGGCGGCTATCATATTTGTACGTTGACTAGTCCCGGTAATTTGATTATGTTGGTAGCTTGTTTTAGAAAGTTGTGTTGTTTTATTCCTGTTGGGTTTATCTACCGAAGCTGTGTGATGTTGTGGGTGAACTGGGGTCTAAAAAGGCCACTGGCAGAATCATAAAAGGATAACATTATGAATCAAAATGGACAGCTAACTGTTAAGTTAATCGTATCAAATCCTATTGGTGAAGGATTTTTCAGTTATTTTATTTTTGTCTGTGCTAAAATACCAATCAATCCAATCTAAATCCAATCCCAATCTCTTTGATTATACCTACGTAGTGCAGCAAAAAAAAAGGTAAAACACGGACTGTCTTCGCTTTATTATGATTCACAATGTTATCCTTTTATGATGCTGCTAAAGGGGCCTTTTTAGGCCCCCTGATTAGTTGTTGGTGTTTACGATGTTTAATTGTTGCTAATACAACTTGTTGTTATGTATGTATATTCATATGTATAGATGCCTATATAACTGTGAGAGGACTAACGAATTAAGTATGTAGGTTTAGGCCCCGTTCACAGCCTCGAGCGATGCGACTTTGCTCGAACCAACTTCTTTCATTCGTTTTCTCCACATTCGCTGTCGCAAGACACGTGTCACTTGAGCAAATAGCTCGTGGCAACGAAGTTACATACAAACCCAGAATAATCTTAAATTCAAGAAACTAAGAACCCCCCAAACTATAGGCGGAGGTACAATGCGTGCCACGAAAGATGAGACTTGACCCCGCCTCCCCCGCTCTTTCCGCCGCCCCTATGACGTCCGGTCCCGTCCCGCACTCAGACCTTATACCGCTAAAGATACCTAAAATCGTGTACTGCGCATGTCAAACCACGTGGTGTGTTAAGTCTCATCTTTCGTGGCACGCATTGTACCTACCCATCGACGTGCAAACTGTAATCAAGAGTTCGGCACAAGATTCTAGACCCCATAACGTAGAAACTTTGCGGCAGTTATCTAAAAAAAATCGGCTGTTTCATAGAAATGTGCGATACCTTACCTACGCGGTCAAAATGTATGGAACAGCAAAGTATTATTTGCTATTATTTTACATATTATTTATTTATTTCCGTAACTGCCCGTGACATCACAGCGGGCCCTATCAGAATACCAGTGCTGCAACATTTATTTTTTAAATGTCGTAGCATCATGCTGAGATAGGAGCCTTTTGGCCTCTTATAGGACTTTCTGTTTCATTTTCCTTTTGTTAGTTTTTCTTTATATAACTTGGATTTTTATTTTGCTGTGTTTGGTTTAGTTTGTGATCTTCCTGTACGAGTCGCGATAAATAATTTTTGTTTCTTGTCTTTCTTTCTTTCAAAGTTTTTATATAACCGACCAAAAATTTCAACGCATTTATAGGTAACAGGTTGCGCTTCGATGTCACTACCGCCCTGTACAATCAGCTTTCCTATCTACAGCCAACTCTACACAAATGCAGCGCTCAACCGAATCAACCCTAATACGCAACACAGACATAAATTACATAAGTGCTCCTTATGAATATCTTCAGCCTAATACAGGTTTTGATTGCGAGGTTGCCAAGCAAATCTGATGGAGTGCAACTCCGGGCCCCCGGAGGCCTGTCTGCTTTGCAAGTCAATGCCACTTCAGATTGCATCCCAACATTCAACATTTTTATTTTTGAATAAAACCCGAGTCAAACTGTGGAGAGTTTTCCAACCTTTTGTTGAAACAGAGTGTACAAATTCAATGAAATAACGCCCAAATTTCGTCTGGATGATTTTGTTTTTATTATTCAGTCTCCCCGTCTGTCTGCTTGTCTCTTTGGTGTGGCAGGGGATCATGGAGGGGAGAGGGGTTCAGGGGATCAAATCGGAATAACTCTGTTTTTCGGCTACACTTTGGAACTAATTTTAATTAAAGCTTGGAGAGGTAGCTTTGTGCTTGCAGAATGGCGACACAGCTAGTTGTATTTTTACAAAAAAACATCAATTATGTTTTCTCGTTGTTTTGAAAATACATTCTGTATTTTACACAGCTAGTTTAACAAACAAAATAGTCCTCCAGACCGTATTTCGGCCATGGCGGCTAATCTCAACGGCAACGAGACTTCGGCGCGGGAGATACTATAGTGCATGCATAAGTATGGGTGCAGACACAGGTGCAGGGTGGACCTGTCTCTTCTCTTACTCTCATAGTCCGATGGGACGGCACGCAAAATGGAGAGAGATTAGGCGCAGGACTAACGGCTTAACATGCTTTCCGAGGTAACTTTGCCTGATGAGATGTGGGCTGTTATTAAGAAAATCCTAATGGAAAAACCTTATAACACTTTGCCAGATCCGAGAATCCCGGGAACCCAGGACCCCAGCTCAGCAGTCGCGCTTGCCACCACTAAACTCACTATATTTCTGTGCAATGTTACTTAATTTGATATGCAGAATGCGTAGATGACGGCTTTATGTGATGGGTGTTTTAACACCCTGCATATTCGATACATCAAGTACTGAATCAATCAGTACTCAATCTTAATACCTACTAAAGTTGTTTTAAGTCGATGATTTTGGTGCACGGTAAAACTCCAATGGGTTAATTATGTTGTCACCTACTTAAATGTGTGCACGCATACTGAATTATACAGGGTGGTAGAAACATCGACGCTCAACCTGTTCCTATGATTCAAAATGAATAAAAAAAATAATTCCTTTGAATCATTTATTCAGTAAATGATTCAAAGGAATCATTTTTCCCTCCGTTGAAAGATACGCTAGAGGGTCTTTTTTTTTTTTATTCGAAATGGGTTTGCTCTTGACTCTAATCTAGGTCAGAGATGACACAGATAAAGTCTACAATGGAGTGAGCTTACCCAGAAGAAGCCTGTTCACTCTTACTTTGAAGAGATTCGGGTTGTATTCACTCGGAAACACAAACGCAGGTAGAGAGTTCCACTCTTTTGCTGTGCGCATTATAAAGGACATTTGAAAACGCTTAGTGCGAATTGGTGGAATAGCAACTAGGCAGGGATGGTAACTTGCAGTGCGTCTGGATGTCCGAAGGTAGAAGGGGGCCGGTGGAATGAGGTCGTGGAGATCTTGGGCACACTCACCGAAGTACAATCTGTAGAAGACCGACAAGCAGGCAACCTTGCGGCGATGAGCCAAGCTGTGAAGCTTGGCATCCACCAGTTTTACGTCGCCAATGAGCCTCTTAGCTCTGCGTTCCACCGAGTCAAGCGCGGCAAGTTGGTATTTCGCTGAGCCATCCCAAAGGTGGCTGCAATACTCCATGCAGGATCGGACTTGTGCTTTGTAAAGGGTTAAAAGCTGTCCAGGCGTAAAGTATCGCTTTACCCTATTAAGGATGCCCAGCTTCTTGGCCGCAGTTTGGGCTTTGTACTCGATGGTGGCGCCGAAGTTGAGACTAGAAATCAACTCCATGCCCAGGAGCTCGAGCCGATCTGTTACAGGAACAGGTGTACCCCGAAAAGTAGGAGTCTGGTCGAATCGACTCCTTTTGGCGGTAAAAACACACGCCTGTGTTTTGGTGGCGTTAAAAGAGACCAGATTGTCATCACCCCACTGGGAGACAAGGCTTAAGGTCAAATCTGTCCGCTCCACCATGGCCTCTCTCAAGAAACGAACTTCGGCCCTGCTGGCCCCTGTGCTGGACAAGTATCTCTCTGAAACAGTACTGTCATCTGCGTACCCAACAATACCAGGCTGAAGTAGGTCATTGATGTGCAGCAGGAAAAGAGGGTCTAGAATCATTTGCTGAGTTCATGATTACAGTATGCGCGTCGGTGTTCTTGCCACCCTTGCCATACTTGTAAATATTATTATTATTATTATTTTAAGACTGTTAGCTTTCGAATTATGTACATAATTACATATTATCTTTAACTATCTTCATTAAATTTTGTGAATAAATTATAAATAAGTAAATAAATCACACTAATATTATAAAGGCGAAAGTTTGTGAGTGTGTGTGTTTATATGTTTGTTACTTCTTCACGCTCAAACGGCTGGACCAATTTTGATAAAATTTGTATAGAGGTAGCTGACACCCTGGATTAACATATAGGCTACTTTTTATCCCGATATTCCCACGGGATCGAAACTTATGCGGGTGAAACCGCGTGGCGCAGCTAGTAAATAAATAAAGAAAAGAAGAAGATGGGGGCCTTTGCCCAGCAGTGGGACAGTATAGGCTAACTTATTTTTACATTGTTCTCACACATAGAAGCAACAAGAATAATGTACCCAGGATTTTGTAAAATCTTGATTTAAAAGAGTGTCCTTGGTGTTTCTTGCCCGTTCTTCTCCATAGAGATCTACGTTTTGGAATCAAATGGGCAACTAGCTTCAACTTTCTGACTAACTGACCGACCATTTGACAATTTAAAAGTGCCTGCAAATGATTTAATTGAAATAAATGCTTTGAGTTTGAATAGAGTTAGACAAAAAAAAAGTATGTATATACTTCATCAATCGTTTACCATTATGATAGAGATTTCATTTGATAACATTGTTTTATAATAACATCATTAATTATTCTCAATTTTATGAAGCTCAAGTCTACTTGAGCTTCATAAAATTACTGTTGTTTCAGCGGTATATTAACTATGCATACCTAACAGTAGCTTACAGACTAAAAGAGTACCTACATTTTTAAAGAAGGTGCAGTTGACGTTGGAGGTTTTGCTCATTCATTCTAAAGACAACTTTACAGAGTAGCTACCTAGTGTTTTTACATTATTTTGAAGTGAAAACTTCTTTAGCGGCGCTGTGTACTTTTTTTGGAATGGGTAATAACTTCTAAATTCGCGTCAGGTCACGTGACCCTGATCGAAAATTCGTAAGACGTAAAACGTCAGACGTAAAACGTAAGACGCGCGTTGTTGAGGACAGCGCCATCTATGCACATCGGGAAGAACTACGAGGGCCTCGCGTACTAACGTCAGACGTAAAACTTAAGACGCGCGTTGTTGAGGACAGCGCCATCTATGCACATCGGGAAGAACTACGAGGGCCTCACGTACTAACTACGTAGTTCATCCAACAACGACGAGATGGCGCTGAACCACGGATATATAACTGTGCTTATTTGTAAATCTGAATAAATTCCTTTCACGAGAAGAATAAACCAGTCACTTTGGTCATCATACCTGATTTGCAAAAAACCCTATAAAATAAGGAACACACCTTAACACGCGTGTTTTGTTTATAAGACGATTCACAAAATACACTCGTAATTGTTCAAGTTTTCACTTCTGTCGGCACTACCGGAGTGCCAGTGTTTTTTTATTAATTAATTACCCCCGGCAGGGACGGTCAAAATGAAAATCCAAGATGGCAGCTGCGAAATTTTTATTTTTTTTGAAGTGGCTATTTTGGATTATTATTTTGACCTCACTGTCGGCTTCAGCACCCTCGAAAACCATGGAAACGACACCCATGATGAAACAATTATCTTCACATAGTATAAAACAAAGTCGCTCCCGCTCCCTCCTGTTAACTTAGATCTTCTAAAAAACTACGCAACCAGTGTACCTACAACAATAGATAGAGTGATTCAAAAGTAGTAGAGAATAGCCGAGAAATTTAAAAATTTGTAATGTGATGTCGTAACAAACACATTTTTGTGCGCTTACATTGCAAACGCTGGCGAAACCTTACGAGATAGATCAAATTAATGTACTACGGAATTGTATATGTTAAAAATATCGAAAAAAGTCCGCGATGGTAGGTACATATATGTTTATTTCCTAAGGATAAACCCGCAGTAAACCTTTTTATCTTTTACATATTACAAAAGAATTATGGGTTATTTACCAAGCTATTTTGAACAATACAGTATTATTCCTTATCCAATTAAATACATTAAATACTTTGTGCATGTCATGTAGACAGCATATCATTAAACTAAATATCTTAGAAGATATCAGGGATTTAAAAAGCGAGGACAGAGCGGCTGGCGGGACGGTACGAAGTTCGCCGGGTCAGCTAGCATATTATTATAATAAAAAGTCGCATGACGCTTTTTCGTTACGTACCTAACGATTGCTACCAGTTTACTGCTACCGAAAGCTCCGGCAAAAATCGACCCGCATTTGCCTACTTATTAATTAAAATGATACCTATCTAGGTACTATTTTCTTACAATAATTAAGACACCACTAACTAACGGTGAAAGAAATCGCTGAAAAATCTATCTGAATCTTGTTAACGTCTTCTAATACCGGTATCTACTA
Source organism: Luperina testacea (assembly GCA_927399505.1). Lineage (NCBI taxonomy): Eukaryota > Metazoa > Arthropoda > Insecta > Lepidoptera > Noctuidae > Luperina > Luperina testacea. Next base: position 14,524,310 of record OV656756.1, read on the forward strand.
ATATTAAACAATCTACTAAGGCTGTTTAGCTCTGAGCTCACGCTGGCGTCAGGTATCTCCGTGAATTATTGCCCATTATAAGTTCAGTTTGTTCAGCAGCTTCAAGATTGTATGCAATTTACTTAGACAAAGAATGTTGGCTAAATATTTAATCTGCGTGCCTTCTCCGCTTCAGGCGACTGTTACGTAACAATTTAAAGTGGTGAAGGTTTTCTTTCAAGCCGAATCATTGTTGCATTGGTAGTATTAATATCTAGTAAATGGCATCTGAAGTGGTCGGAAAATATTATTATTCTTCTTCTTCTCTTCGTTTTATTATTTTATTACAAGTCTCTAATGTCAAAGGCCACCCTACTCTCTTTCAATTTCTCTTTGTCTATGGTTACTAAGGACCAGTCCATATCGAAGGAGTCCAACTCATCGGAAAATAGGGTCTGAAAAAAATAACTGAGTTGATATATTCACCCCAATAATACATTAGCATCGATTAAAGTGGTAGCTGCTATCAGCAATTTAGTTTTGTGTGATGAGATACCTATGCTAATTAGGTACAAGACATTTCATACTATAAAGGCGAAAGTTTATGAGTGTGTTTGTAACAGGTAACTATTTTATTTAAATTTATTAATCTCATTGGAGATGAGATTATTCTGGGAGTGGCAATGGACTTCAGGTATCGAGTAGTAGTGTTCAGAAACTCAGTTCACAACAGTAGACAGACTATTTTGATGCATGTATGTTTTTTTTACTATTCCGGTATGTTTCATAGCGAAAGTTGTTTAATAGACAAAGTTGTTTAGAATGACGTGTAGAATCCCTTGACGGATGCAGGTGACTAAATCGCCACCCTGTATATCCTATCCTACTGTCCTATTAATATTATAAACGCAAAAGTTAATGAGGATGGATGGATGGATATTCACACGCCAATGTTGCGCGTTCCTAGGCACTCCACTAACTATGCCAAGAACTGTGTACTGACTCGCATTGCTCGAATTTATAACTCGGAATTCTCTGAAGTAGATTTATTTAACTGTAATAAACCGACATTCAAAAAGCAGATAACGAAAACTATAAACGGAGATAGATGACAAGCAACCAATCTTCTTCTTCTTCTGTCTTATATTGTTTATCCTTTTTTTGTTTTAAATTTTTCAAAATTGTGATCTAAATTTAACCTTGTGTAATCTTGTATTGTATTGCAATTTTATTTTGTTTTTCAATTGGAAATATCTGGCATTAGTCCATTCGCGTGTAATACATATATCCCAGTTATACAGGGAAACCTATAATTGGCCATAATAACTGTAACACGCATATTTTGTTAAATATTTTTATGTATCGCTGTTGGTTACCTAAATAAATAAATATTTGTTACTTCTTCACGCACAAACTACTAAACGGATTTCAATTAAAGGGACACGGATAGTTTAACCAGGATTAACACATAGGATACTTTTTATACCAATATTCCCACGGGATCGATACTCATGCGGATGAAACCGCGGGACGCTGCTAGTCTTAAATATTTCATACCCAACCATCTTATGCAAATGGGGCGGTATTGAGAAACAAAATATTCTAATACTTAAGTATCCAATCAATGCCATTTTGACTAACTTAAGCCATAAACGAACAAGCATGTTAACATCTGACGTACCATTGTTAATCAACAACATTGTTCATTCATTACAAAACATAGTCGATACAACAATATCTACCCAGTGGCAAGCTGTCATAAGTTATAACTGCAGTGTGTCTGTACGATACCATCGGATTATCAATTTATTCCCGTCATGCCGTTCATGGCGATATGGAGGAAGTATTGATTCATTTGTTTTAGAACATACTAGCAGCGCCACACGGTTTGACCCGCATATGTTTCGATCTCGTGGGAATATCGGGATAAAAAGTATGTTAAGTGTTAATCCTGGTTATAAACTATCCGTTCAAATCCGTTCAGTAGTTTTTGTGTGAAAGAGTAACAACATCCATCTGAACCACCCATTCATCCTCATTAACTTTCGCATTTATAATATTAGTAGGATAGTAGGATAGGATATACTATACAGGGTGGCGATTTAAGGCTCGCACACACAGGCGCGACGCGACACGCGACACAAAGGCACCGCAAGTCGCGCGACTTGCGGTGCCTTTGTGTCGCGTGTCGCGTCGCGCCTGTGTATACGAGCCTTTAGTCACCTGCATCCTTCAAGGGATTCTACACGTCATTCTAAACAACTTTCGCTATGAAACATACCGGAATAATAAAAAAAAACATACATGCATCGAAATTATCTACTGCAGTTGTGACCTGAGTTTCCTGAACACTGCTAGTCGATACCTGGAGTCCATTGCCACCCCCAGTACAATCTCATTGGAGTAAATAAATTTAAATAAAATCGTTACCTGTTATTAATAATTCTATTCCAATTTATCCTGATTCTATTTAAATTTGTCTAATTTTATCTAATGCTATCTAATTTTTATCTAATTTCGACCAATTTTGTTTAATTTTATTTAATTTCATCAAATTTTGTCCAGTTTTATTATGTGATTTAACCTAATTTTATGATTTGATTTTGACATGTGTACCTAATTAGTAATATTGACTAATAACTGGTATATGTGGCGCAAACTGTCAATATAATTTGGTTATTAATAAAAACCGGCCAAGTGCGAGTCGGACTCGCGCACCGAGGGTTCCGTACAAACCTGCAAGGTTTACAAAGTTCGTTCATTACGACAATCGAGTCATAACTATGCGGTATCAATGGTTGTACTTTTGCGTTTTGCGTTTTTGCGTTGACTTAGATTTTTTTTTTTTCACGGGTTAAAGGCAATTAGATCTAAGTATTTGATATGAATTTCAACTTGATAGCTCTACGCGTTCATGAGGAAAAAAGTAATAAGTTTATATTTATTAAAAAATAAATATATATTTTGTAATGTAACTAAAAATTTAAGGTTTTCGGAATTTTTCCTTTATGTGTGCTATAAAACGTTGCTTCATGCCAAATTTCAAGATTCTAGGTCGACTGGAAGTACCCTTTAGGTTTTGATTCCCTTGCGAGTACTTGCGAGTTTCAAAATATGCAGCTTAAATTGCTGTTTCTTTTGATTGCGTTGACATAGAAGTTTGATTTTGTTACAGCTTAAAGGTATTATAGACCTGAGTTTGGTATGAATTTCAATTTAATACCTCTACGCGTTTATGAGGAAATGGGTAGTAAGTTTAAAATTATTAAAAAAAAAAAATATTATGTGATGTAACTAAAAATTTATGGTTTTCGTAATTTGTCCTTTATCTATGCTATAAGACGTTGCTTCGTACCAAATTTCAAGATTCTGAGTTTACGGGAAGCACCCTGTAGGTTTTGATTCCCTTGCAAGTGTCGAAAATTTGCGGCATAAACGGCTGTATCTTTTGATTGCGTTGGCTTAGAAGTTTGATTTTTTCACAGCTTCAAGGGACAGTAGACCTGAGTAATTGATATAAATTTCAGCTTCATACCTCCACGCGTTCCTGAGAAAAAGGGTCTTGACAGACGGACGGACAGACGGACAACAAAGTGATCCTATAAGGGTTCCGTTTTTTCCTTTTGAGGTACGGAACCCTAATAAAAGTATAGGAATTTGTTTTTTTTCACGAATCGGATAAGTTTCGTAGAGAGAGATCTTTAAAATGATGAGTAGAATGACGGACGCAGGTGACTAAATTGCCATACTGTATATTTGTAAATTATCTATCAATCAATACATAGGTATTATAATAAATGAGGGATTTCGTGAAAATTTACAACACCAGTTGGCACCACTGTGACAAGAGGTCTTCCAATATAAAATATAATAATATGATGACGTTCATCATTCGATTCATTCATTCGTTCATCATTCGTCCGTCATGACTAAAGAAAATATAGACTTTTTGACAGATGCCTGGACCTGACGTGCCAGTGCTGCTACCTAGCGAACGTCATTTCAGAAAACCCTCATTAAAGTAGTTTTTCGTGTCTGTGTGACCGCATTCTTTGGGTCGGTAGTAGGCCAATAAATAGGCAACTAAAGAAGGAATTGAAAAAGAAAGGACTTTAGGTTTCATTGTAAAAAATTGGGACAAATGCCATTTGAGCAATGACATACATACCTTATTGAGATCATTATAGATCAAATTGATCAAAACGAAATATTGTATTATCAATAACATTACCTATAACCAAGTGCCAAAATTCAGTAGCAAAATCCATCCAACATTTTATTACGATCTTAAAATATATATAAGAAGCTGAAGATGTATCGTAAAATCCTTACATTGTAAAATCTTTGACGGGTGCAATTCCGTTAGAGGCGATAACTGGAGCTACCTGTTTTGTTGCCATGATTTATCTATTGATGCAATGGGGACACATAACAAGCGCATTTGTTATATAGGACTGGACTATGGGACCAACAATTCTTCTATGTATGGGACCTATAAACCTTCGTTTAGATTTTATCGCCGCAAACATTGTTGTCGGGGACTCTTTCCGGAAATGTCGGCGAAGCAATTTATGAACCAATTTTAAAGCGGAGATAAGTACTGGGTGTCTGGTGGTCCCTACCAAGCTTAGCTTGCCTTTTTTTCGCTTGGTATTGAACTATAGATAGTCATGTTATGAATCATTATTGAGAGGGGAATACCACCCACTCTACGAGTATGTACGTATAAACGACATTCTACGCTTTGTGCTCTCACAGGCATAATTTTCATACTGATACTATCTTACTAGTTTCACACGCATTCAGATGACCGTAATTATGCAAAACATGTACTTCGGCCGGCCATTACATCGTACTAGAGTGGTAAATTGAGGAGATTTTGTTTGAGGATCCACGAAAGTATTTTTAAAAGATCGGCTTTCCCTTGGAATTGGCTCATTTGTTACTCGGACAATCTGCTTAGCTTAGAACCCTGTTGCGAGGTTGAGTTAAGGATATTCTTTATTCATGTAAAGGGCTCTGCGTGGGACCACATGCTCCACAACAAGGGAGGTTGGAATAATAGACGACCTTATCGCCCCTGACTATATTGCAAGTGAAATAAAACTTTCAGTGAGCCAGTTTTAAATTGAATTTTTTCTTTTTTTAGGAAAAGTATTGGTGTTTATAGTTGACTCAGTTTTTAGGGTTCCGTACCCAAAGGGTTGCGGGACAGCGGGGCTTAGTAATAGGGTGCCAATGGGACCCTATTACTAAGCCTCCACTGTCCGTCCGTCTGTCTGTCAGCGGGCTGTAACTCATGAACCGTAATAGGTAGACAAAAAATAAAATATATAAAAAATACCCATCCACCCACCGAACAAGAAACGCGTTTGAAAAAATTTTATTATTAAATATTGTACGGGGGTATGCGACCCTTCGTGTGCGAGTCCGAGTCGCACTTGGCCGTTTTTTTTGCTAATGTGTCAGTTTTGCGCATTGACCTTGATAAAGTTCAATGAAGATTTTAACTTTGACCTTTGGGGTCATAAACATGTATGTAGAGGTACTTAGTTTTATTACGGCACGTGTATGCCAGTAATTAAAGAAGATAGGCAACAGGTTATGTTTGTAATTACTGTTGGAGCTATCAGTCCACCATCAAGTGCCAGTAATGTAATGGCGATAACAGACGAGTGGCGTTATTTCATCAACAGTTGAAATTTGATCTATAGACAATTATTTTCGGCATGAAAAGAAGAATACATATTTGAATGAATACTTTAAGACGCGGTAAGAAGCAAATTGTAAAGTAATTGACAATAGCACATCGTGTCAACAAATGAGGTTCAAAACAGCGATGCGTTTGATGTTAGTTGAATCGAATGACCACCAAATTAAAAGTAATTTTGCAGTTTTAATTACATTAAAAAAATATTCTTTATTTATTATTATTATAAGCCTTTTTTTTCTGGATGGGAAATCATCAAATGACCCCTCCCGCTCTGGGTGGAGCGGAAGGGAGTGTCAGACTCTTACTGACTAAAACCCACCCGTGTTCCTTCCTTAGCCTTTTATGTTCCGGGCCAGCCGTAACCCTTTCGGACAATCCCGCTGACCCGGCAGGCTTCGGCCCTGAGGGGCCCCTTCGGTTGATGCTGACATCTCTTTGAGAAGCGCGTGGAACACGTATGCGCCGTCCGGCACGGGCCTGGTCCTGATCGGACGGTGAGCTACCCATTACTCACCGCCCGCAGGCCCGCGCCTACGGTGGCCGGGAGTCGTCGCGCGGCTCCTGACGCCCGGAGCGTCTTCCGCGGCAGCTGTGTTGTCCCACTGCAGGGAAAAGGCCTCCCACCCCTCTCTCCACTTTTCCCGGTTTACTGCGATTGTGGACCAATCCTTGAAGAAGGAGTCCAGCTCATCCTGCCATCTCTTTTTGGGCCTGCCGCGCAGTCGTTTCCTGCCATTAGGGATCCACTGAGTGGCAGCTTTTGCTTATTGCTGCTCCGACATGCGACAGATATGGCCAGCCCAGTTCCACTTTAAGGCTCATTCAAACAGGCGCGACACGCGACAAAATCGCGCGCAACACAAAGGCACCACAAGTCGCGCAACGAAGGGTGCCTTTATGTCGCACGCGATTCGTGTTGCGTGTCGCGCCTGTTTGCAGGAGCCTTTAGTCCAGCAGCTGTGTAGCTAGCGTCCGCTATTTGTGTTTTGGAACGAAGTATAGAGTTCTTAATGTGGTCTGTGAGTTTGACACCTAACATACTTCGTTCCATAGCCCGTTGGCAGACTCCAAGTGCGGACTTTTGACGCTTTGTAACAGACCATGTTTGCCCTCCGTAGGTGAGGGTGGAAAAATGCAGATGTTCATGAGCTTTCGTTTTAGTGGAAGCGGGAGAGGCCCTTCCATGAGATGTTTCATCGACCAATAGTTCTTCCAGGCGTTTTCTGTGCGGCGAGCGACTTCTTTGTTCTGACTCGCCTAGAAGCATACCTACTATACCTTAAAATTATTCCACTAATGCACGGCTCAGTGGAATATTTTTTAGGTATTTCTTTATTTGATCGAATTCCCTTTAAGGCTCCTTCAAACAGGCGCGACACGCGATATAATCGCGTGTCGCGCCTTTTTGTAGGAGCTTTTATTATACAACATGATAGATTACGCTCTAAATTTTGAGAACTATGCGGCGAAATTTTTTTTAATATCTGTTAAGACTGTTTTATCATGATTCTATGTTATTTATTATTATGAAATATTTTGGATTGAAAGACTTTTTCCAAAATATTTCTTTGGATTGTAATATGAATCACTGTGCGACAAAAAAGAATCCTACGTTTGGGCAGGCCGTAAAATACTGTAAAAATGTTCTCGGAAAAATAAAACGCTACAAGCGGAAAAGTAACGACACAATAATGTTGTGAAAATACATTAAAGAGACATTGATAATGAAAACGTAATGAAACTTTCAATCATTTTCCGTTAAACCCCTACTATTAAGATTCCGTAAAAGAAAATCTATTTGTCGATAATGTTGTCGGCCTAGAGTTTGATTAACGAGTGGGGCTCGCAATATTTTGTCACTGATAAACTAAGACAAATAGTTTTCACCGAAAAAATACGACCCTCCGAAAATTTGTTCGAAATACGCGATGAAAGATACATTGCGCATACGTTTGATAGATAACAGAACTTGGAAACGAATTTCTAAAATGGCTTTTGAATTTAACCTACTTTTATTTTATTTATTTACTAGCTTCTGTCCGCGACTTGTGCCACGTAAAATTTCTTTTTTCCCCGACCCATGCCGTCGCATTGCATCGCCTGCCCGTGCTATTATTTTGTGTTTTTATTTTGCTAGGCTTCTAAGAGTCCAGGCGTGATGTTACATACCCTATATAACCTTTCTTACACTATTAGATCCAAAAATAATTTTTCAAATTCGACTAGTAGTTCCAGAGCGTTCAAAAAAACAAACTCTTCAGTTTTATTATTAATATAGATGTAGATTTGGATTCGATTCCCATGTGGGGTAAAGTTTTATTGGGTTTTACCATCAGGAATTTCTCAGTAGCAGCCCGGAGTCTGTACTTGTGTGCGGTAGATGGCGATCAGCTCGGCAACTATTACATGGGACTTAAACATAACTGGTGAAATGGAGGTGTACCAATAGTAGGTACAGTACCCGGCGATAAATATTGCACATCGACCTATTCGATCCTATCGATTTTATACAAAGAATAAAAATAATTATCAAAAGAAGCAAATCATAATTGTTTTAACAGCTCCTAATAGATACCGGGCTGTTTGTATTTTGTGCGACAGAGAAAACGCTCTACGAAGCCGAAATTGGCCGATTGTCTCTTTCCAAAGGTCGATGTGCAATATTTATCGCCGGGTACTGTACTATTGGTACACCTCTGCCACACTCTCCTCCTCCTCTGCTCTCTCTGCTCTCTCCTCTGCTATTGGTTCACCCTACAGTGAATACAGGCGTGATTTGTCGTTGTTATTTATTTTTTACTGTGACATAATTAGCCTATAATGTTCCCACTGCTGGGACACAGGCCTTCTCTCTTCGAGAGGGAGTGGGCTGTAATCGACCACGCGGGCCCAGTGCGGGTTGGTAGATGTCACATGTCTTCGAATTTTTGGTTGTAGGACATGTCGGTTTCCTCACGATGTTTTCCTTCACCGTTTTGAGGGCAGTGGTGATGGTATTATTTTACACAAAGTAAATCGCCTGACTGGGTTGGAACCCACGACCTATAACTCGTAAGTCGGAGCCGTTACCACTTGGCCACCACTGCTTATTTTTTACTGTACCCTTTGCTAACTACAGTACCCGGCGATAAATATTGCACATCGACCTTTGGAAAGAGACAATCGGCTAATTTCGGCTTCGTAGAGCGTTATCTCTGTCGCACGAAATACAAACAGTCCGGTATCTATTAGGAGCTGTTAAAACAATTATGATTTGCTTCTTTTGATAATTATTTTTCTTCTTTGTATAAAATGGTTTTGTGTAAAAAGGTCGATGTGCAATATTTATCGCCAGGTACTGTATATAGCTTGCATCAGGTTGAACTGGAAGCCGACCCCAACAACTATTGGGAAAAGGCTAGGCAGATGATGATGACCTTGCTAACTACACACGTAAAATAAAAATGGATTCATCTAAGTACTTACATGTATTTTATAATGAGTTTTTAATGAAGTAGGTACTTATTCCCTGAGTAATGTTTCCGAAAGTCTTCACGGAGGGTTCTTTCCTGGTGAACTTAATGGCTCAAATAATGGCATGTTTGGATGTAATAAGTAACAAAGTGATACACTACAAAGTTAAACAGTTTCGTCTCACATTGTAGGGAATCTTCATTTGTAAGGGAGAAGTCAAAGGAAGAAAGGAAAGGACTAGGAAAGTATAAGGTATGTAGTTACTGCAGGGCGTTTCTGTAGGGGGTCCCCCCACAGCGCATACGTCCACGTCGTGATCCCCGGGCAACGCCGTGTCTGACCACCGTAACGGAGTGGCAGACCGGCGGCTAAAGTGCGCTGTGACTTGCAGCCAACACGCGGACGACTGCAAGTATGCCGAAAAAGCAAAGACGAGATGCCTCCGGGCGCTTTTTAACAGATTGTCCCTCCGGGGACGATACAAACGGCCCTTCTCAGGGCCAACACAGTGGCCCTTCCCAGGGCCAATCCTCCGGCCCTTCTAAGGGCCACGTCGAAGCTGGCCGCGCACCATCTGTGGCCAGCTTATCCAGCCTGCAGGCGGAGTTTTCGGACTCCGGCGAGTCCGCCATGGACACGTCGGCGGCCGAAAACGACCGCCTCCAGCGGAAGCGGGCCTACCTGAGGCTCGGGTCCGGAGGCTCCTCGGGGTCTGTGGGCAAGTCGGGGAAGAGGCCGAAGTCGAAAAAGGCTTCGACTCCTGCTCCGACTCCTGCTTCGAGTCCGACCCACGACGTGGGTCTGGTGGACGCCGAGCGTCAGTTAGGCCTGGCAAGGAGGGAGCAGCTGCAGCAGGACTTTGAGGAGAAGGTCGCTGCCAGGGAGCAGCAGGCGCGGTCCGCCAGGTCGAGGGCTGGCTATGGCACATCCAATGTGCTGTACGCCGACCACTCCCTGGCGGAGCTGGAGCGCATGGCACTCCAGGACAAGGAGGAGGTACTGGAGGTCGCCTCCAAGTCCTCAAACCTCAAGGGGACCTTCCAGAAGGCCCTCAAATGCCGGGCCGTGAGCTTGCACGGCATTGTCACCGAGCTGGTGCAGCGCACGGCCACAGAGGAGACGCGGCAGCTGCAGGCGAGGGTGGATCGCCTGCAGCTGGAGGTCAGCCAGCTGCACCAGAAGCTGGCTGAGGCCACGGCCCGGCAAGCCCAACCTGCTCCTGCGCCTGCCCCTGGTCCGGCAGAGGGAGGCTCCTCCCCTCCTGGCAACCTCGTGGAAATAATCCGCGGGGTTGTCATGGAGGAGAGGGCCTTCATCAGGGGCTGCTTCGCCGGTATTGAGGACCGGCTCCCGCCGGAAAAGCGGCTCCGCCCGCCGCTAGCGGCGGATAAGAGCCCGCCACCGACGGAGCCGGTGCCTGTACCTGCGCAGCCTGCGGGAGACCCGAAACCGGGTGCGCAGACCCAGGCCCCGAAGCCCTCCAAGGGCAAGGGGAAGGGAAAGGGGAAGGGCAAGAGGAGCACGGTGGCCCCTCAAACACCCACCACAAGCGCGGAGGGAGCGTCTGCTTCTCCGGCAGCCCCCCAGAACACGCAGCGGGAGGACGCCATGCTCCCTTCCACCACCCCGTCCAACCAGGCGTGGACGGAAGTGGTCAGGGGGGGAAAGGCCAAAAAGTCCAAGCCCGCTGCGACTGCTTCGGCAGCCCAGAAGGCTTCGGCGGGCGGGAGGAAGTTGGTTCCTCCCAAAACTGCGGCGGTCGTGGTGACCATCACCCCGGAGGCCGCAGAGCGGGGCGAAACGTACGAGACCGTCCTAAGACGGGCTCGTGCTAACGCGGATCCCTCTCGGCTGGGGATCGGCAATATCACGTGCCGCCGCACGCAGGCCGGAGCCCGAATTTTTGAGTTCGGGGGGGAGCAGCGCGGCGCAAACGCGGACCTCTTTGCAACAAAGTTGCAAGAGGCCATCGCGGATGTGGCGACGGTCGCCAGACCCGTCAAGACCGCATCCTTGGAGGTGATCGATATGGACGATTCGGTCACCAAAGAGGATGTGGTGGCGGCCGTTGCTGCTGCGGGAGGTTGCAGCGCCAGCGCCGTGAAGGGGGGAGCCATCAGGCCCGGCCGCCGCGGCATGGGCGCAATCCGCGTCGAGTGCCCAGTCGCCGCGGCGGTGGCCGCCCTAAAGGCGACCAAGGGACGGCTGCTCGTGGGCTTCAGCTCGGCCGTGGTCCGGCCGCTTGAGGACAAGCCTGCGCGGTGCTTCAAGTGCTTCGCGCCGGGCCACACCCGATCTACGTGTCCCTCCAAGTTCGACTGGGGAGAGTCTTGCTTCCAGTGTGGACAGGAGGGACACAGGAGTGCCGCTTGCAGCGTCGCCACGCCACACTGCCCGGCGTGTGCTGCCAGCGGCCGCCCCGCGGGGCACAGGATGGGGGGCAGGAGTTGCCAGCCTCCCGCGAGGAAGGGCATAGTGCCGGTGCAGGTTCGCCCTGTTGCCGCCACCACCGCTGTCGCCGCTGCTGTTACTCCAGCTCAAGCGGCGGTGGCTGAGGAGGGGGGTGCGATGTCGGAATAGTGGGTTCCTATCACCGCATCCTCCAGGCGAACACCAATCACTGCAGAGCGGCCCAGGACCTGCTGGTGCAGGCCATGGCTGAGTGGTTGGTGAACGTAGCGGTGGTCGCCGAGCCCTACTCGATCCCCGGCAGTTGGCTGGGTGACGAGGACGGCTTGGTGGCACTAGCGGCGCGGTCCTCCACAGACTCCCCTCCCCTCTCGCTATTAGAGAGGGGACCGGGATACGTGGCCGCCGCGTGGGGAGAGATAGCCCTCGTGGGCGTCTATTTCTCCCCAAACCGCCCTCTCCGGGACTTCGAGAACTATCTTGGAGTCCTGGCCGCCGTGGTCGGCAGGGCGGCGCCGCGTCAGGTCTCCGTATTGGGAGACCTGAATGCCAAGTCGGTGACCTGGGGCAACCCGGCCACCGACCATCGCGGGCGGGCAGTGGAGCAGTGGGCAGCCTCCTCTGGGCTCTCCCTCCTCAACAGAGGGAACGTCCAGACATGCGTGCGGCGACAGGGTGGCTCGATAGTGGACGTCACTTTTGCCACCTCTGCGCTGGCCGCGCGCGTGCTGAACTGGCGGGTGGATTTGGTGGAGACCATGTCGGACCACCGCTACGTGCGGTTCGACATCTCCACCGGTGGCCCCGGAGGGACGCGGCCCCTCTCGGGGCGGTCAGCGTTTCCACGGTGGGCTCTCACCCGCCTGGACAGGGAGGCGGCGGCGGAGGCGGCGTTTATCCAGGACTGGCTTTCGCCGCCTTCCGCCGGCTTGGACGTAGACATCGCGGCGGGACACCTGAGGGAGTCTCTGACCGAGGTGTGCAATTCTAGCATGCCTCGGGCCGGCCGACCGCTGCCCAATAGGGCGGTGTACTGGTGGTCGGCCGAGCTGGAGAGGCTTCGAGCGGCGTGCGTGGAGGCCAGAAGGGCCTATGCGCGGAGCCGGCGGCGGCGTCGACGAGACCTCGCCCACGAGGACCACCTCTATGAGGTGTACATAGAGGCAAAACTGGTCCTCGAGCGGGCCATCGCCGCCGCCAGGGACTCGGCGAGAGCGGAGATGCTGGAGGGTCTCGACAGAGATCCCTACGGGAGGCCATACAAGGCGGCGCGCAACAAGCTGCGCCCCTTTGGTCCCCCGGTGGCCGAGACCCTGGAGCCCTCATTCCTGGATGGGGTGGTTCAGTCCCTGTTCCCGTGCAGGGACAACTTCACCCCACCAGTGATGGATCCTCCGCGGGGGATAGCTCCGCCAGCCGAGGAGGAAGAGGAGGCCCCTCCTGTCACGGAGTCGGAACTCAGCGCGGCGATTGTGCATATCCGCGCCAAGAAGACGGCTCCGGGCCCCGACGGTGTCCCGGCGAGGGTGGTGGCAATTGCCGCCACTCAAATGAAGGAGCGGTTTCGGGACCTCTTTAGCGCATGTCTTGCGTCTGGGAGGTTCCCGAAACCGTGGAAGGAGGGACAGCTGTGCCTCCTTCGCAAGGAAGGCCGCCCCGCAGACTCGCCCTCGGCATACCGACCCATCGTCCTGCTCGATGAGGTCGGCAAAATGTTCGAGGGGATAATCGCTGGCCGCCTAAAGAGCCACCTGCGGAATGTGGGGCCGGACTTGTCGGACGCTCAGTTCGGTTTTCGGGCTGAGCGTTCCACAGTGGACGCGCTGGCCCGCCTTAAGGGCCAGGTGAAGGAGGCGATGGAGGCGGGGGACGGATTGTTGGCGGTGTCATTCGACATAGCCAACGCCTTCAACTCTGTTCCCCACAGCACCATCCTAGAGGCACTCCGATTCCACGGGGTGCCTTTATACATGCGGCGTCTACTGGCCAGCTACCTGGAGGATCGGGCGATCGTCCTCGTGAACAGGGCTGGCCAAGTCCGGCGGTACGCAGTCGAGTCCGGCGTTCCACAGGGGTCGGTAGTGGGACCTCTCCTCTGGAACGTTGGCTACGACTGGCTCTTGCGGGGAACTCTCCTCCGAGGCACGAGTGTCATCTGCTACGCCGATGACACTCTCCTCACCGCCCGGGGGGAGAGTTTCAGGGAAGCGGCCAACTTGGCCTCGGCAGGCGGATCCTTGGTCGCAGGGAGGATCCGCCGCCTAGGATTGACGGTGGCGCTGCACAAGACCGAGGCAGTGTTCTTCCACAGGCCTCGGCAGCGCCAACCACCAGACGCCCACATCTTCGTGGAGGGCGTCCGAATCGAGGTGAAGGCCCAGATGAAATATCTGGGCCTTGTACTCGACAGCAGGTGGCGCTTCGGCCCGCACTTTAGCGGGCTGTCGACGCGCCTGCTGAAGACTGCGGGCGCCCTCTCGTGGCTGCTCCCCAACTTGGGGGGGCCCAGCGCGCGATGCCGGCAGCTCTACGCCGGCATCTTGAGGAGTATGGCCCTTTACGGGGCCCCTATCTGGGAGGACTCCCTCCACAGGAGGGAGAACGCCGCCGCATTGCGGGCCCCCCAAAGGGCCATAGCCCAGCGGGCGGCGAGGGCCTACCGCACGGTCGCCTTCTCGGCGGCATGCGCTCTGGCCGGCACCCCGCCTTGGGAACTCGAGGCGTGGGTGCTCGCCAGAGTGTATGAATGGACGGCGGGGCGGAGGGCGAGAGGAGAACGCCCCGCCCCCGAAGAGCGGGAGGCCGTCCGGCGGGAGGCGAAGGACGCCATAGTCGTCCACTGGACGCGGGACCTCGCCGCCGCAGCCTTCGGCCGCCGAACCCTAGACGCGATTGGGCCGGTCCTGCGAGACTGGCTCGAGCGGTCGCACGGGTTCCTCTCCTTCCGTCTGGTGCAGGTGCTGTCCGGGCACGGTTGCTTTGGATCGTACCTGCACCGTATCGGGCGGGAGGAGACGCCGTCGTGTCACGGCTGTGGCGCGGCGGAGGACACGGCGCAGCACACTCTTGAGGTGTGCCCGTCGTGGTCCGAGCCGCGCCGCAGTCTCACCGATGCGATCGGAACGGACCTCTCGCTCCCCGGCCTGGTCAACGCCATGCTGAGGGACGAGGGGTCCTGGGCGGCAGTCGCCTCCTTCTGCGAACACGTCATGTCCCAGAAGGAGGCGGCGGAGCGCGCGCGGGAGGAAGACCCTCTCGCGGCGCCGCTCCGAAGGCGGAGGAGGGGTCGAAGACGACGTCAGTATGACAGTCACCTCCGACTCCTCCCAGGTGGAAGCCAGCAGGCGACGGGTGCGGGGGCACCCTCGCCTGTATTGCACAGGCTTCCACCAGTGCCGGACGGGAATGGCCAGGTGTTCCCGGCCATTCCCGTAGCCCCCCAGCCGGGGGGACATGCGGGGCCCGCCAGTTAGGCGGGCATGCGCCGGGGGGGTTGTGGACGCAAAGGCTGAGCCGGATTCCCATGACCCCTCCATCAAGGCGACGAGGGAACACCGCTGAGTTTTAGTGGGTATACTGCCACCTTGGCAGGGAGTCCCACATACTCCGTGTCGTCCCCCGACGAGCGGAGATGCGTAACGTCATTTCTCAGCGACAAAAAAAAAAAAAAAAAAAAAAAGGGCGTTTCTGTAACCATCTCACCGTGAAAACTGAGCGTGGAGTCAGCTGTCAGTTTCATTCCATCTGATACTAGGGATTGACCACGCTTACTTTTATAATCATAATCGAGATTGTAATAAAAAAAATATGCTAATTCTATTGATCATTTTTATTTTGTGACCAACCATAGAATTTAATCCCAAGTTGTCTGTGTGGCGTGATCACTGCACAGTCTAGGAAAAAAAAAAACAAAAAAAAAAGAATATGTTTTGACCACTAAAATACTAGCTTTGAAATTATATAAAATTATCAATAGAATTAGCATAAAAAATATTATAAAAATATCAATTATGATTGTAAATGTATGCTTGGTCAATCCCTAGCATCAGTACGATGACACTGACGCGACTTGCGGTGCCTTTGTGTCGCGCGCGAAGTTATCGCGTGTCGCGCCGATTTGAAGGAACCTTTAACGCCTGTGTAATATTTCTATCACTATTTGATATGCTTATAGGGTACGTTTACTAACTTATTATGATAACGTTTACGATTACCTGACAACCTATTGAACAAAAAATAAACGCATATTCTGGAGAAATTTTTATTTTGTGATATGACCGCGATAAAAACCACCTGTGCTTGAGCAGTACTATAACATTAAAATGCTCTAGGTAACCGTTGTTTGAGTCCAGACGCCATTTCCACATTGGCTGTACCTATAATATTTTTACGACTGATTCTCAAAGAAAATACTAGCACTAAAGTACCATAACTAATGTTATTGAGTAGCAGAAACGCAAAGAGAATCTTTATGGATTGAACGTAATGGCATTGGATATAAAACGATGCATTTCCAAAATTAAAGAAAGCTATATTCGTAGATTTGTATAGGAAATAGAAATAAAAATGCGCTGCATATTTATTTATGTCTTTTTATTGTATAACTCTTCTTGAGATGTTTTCACGGTTATTTTTGTATGGAGTTTTATTTTATGCAGAGAGCGCAATCCACGAAGACGCGCCCCACTCTTCTTACTAATCGCTAGTAGTTGTCGCTAGTTAATCCCGCTAGTGTTTTAGTTTTTTTATACACACTATTTATCAACTAATAAGTAATTACTGTTATCGACAAAACTAAAACACTAGCGGAAGGTTGCACACTTTAATAGTAAAATTCGCTTTTGTTTTATTTATTTATACGGGATGTTATCCCCATCGACTAATCTTGTTGATTGAAATGTAAGGTGACAGTTTGCGCGTCGATGTTCGTGCCAGCCTGTATAAGTCTATCATTTGTTTTTCTTAATTTGACGGACTGCCGGTCGATTCTGTAAAAATCTCACCGTGAAAACTTAGGTAAAGTGAGTTTGTTTTTGCTAGGAATTGACACTATTGACAGCTCACTCCACGCTCACTTCACCTAAGTTTTCACGGTGAGATAGTTACAGAATCGCACTGCTGCTTATTATAAGGTGGAGCCTTTTAGAATGTGCCAGGGTTCCAGGGTTACCAGTCATGGCATCCCAAAATATACACTTGAGCAAAATAATGGCTGCTGTTTACTGAAAAGCTGCAAGATTTAAGAGCATTTTACCGACATATTGCTAGCAAGCAAAATGTTGTGAGGACCTCACTAATGTAATATCGATATTTTTACGCCCGCAGCGGCACTACAGTAAGTATTGACAGTATCCGTAGTACGTATACTGGATGTAAGAACGTGAGGGTACGGATTCCGTACCCTCACGTTCTTATAACAAGTAAGCAGAGTTAATTAGTGAACTGTCAGTATCTTGCTACATCGATATGGCGTTCGTGCGTGCGAAAGCGCTTCCCTTCACTATTTCCACCTTAGATTCTTATTAGTTTTCCGTGTCAGTGCATCCTACTATATAACATATCCTGTTATCCTATATATAATATAATAATAATACTTAGTAAATTTGAAAGTTTGTATATTTGTTTGTTACTCAATCACGCAAAAACAGCTGATAATTTAAAAGAAAACTAACAAATCACGAATAGTTATAAAAGACCTGTGCGAGGCCAACAAACTGGCCAAGTGTGCGTCGGACTCGCAAAAAAAAAACTCAAAAAAACGGGGTATCCCTTTAACTATATTTTATTTTTATTAGTTGTTGTTATAGCGGCAATAGAAATACCAACTCTGTGTTTCAACTGTCTACCTATTATGGTTAATGAGAAACAGCCCACTGACAATCCGACGGACGGACAGTGGAGGCTTAGTAGGTAATACGGGCTGGTGTCCGCAACTCCACGTCAATGCGCGTATTTTGTGAGGGTTAGTCATAGGGTTCCGTTGGCACCCTTTGGGTAGGAAACCCTAAAAAGACTCCTATCTCAGCATAATGCTGCGATAAGTATATTAAAAAAATAGACACCTTTACGGACATAGAATATTAACGCCACGTAGTAAGGTAGGTATGTGTATATGAAGAGGAAACTAAACTATAGTATACATTACCCTGTATAATTATCCTGTTACACATACTAAAATAGGACGAGACACCAACAAAATCACTTCAGGTTTCGAAGTTATATTTCCTACCATCAGGAAAATAAACAAAGAATATTAAAACAAACATTTTGTTGCTGCAGACAGGTTAAAATTAACGCAGTGTCATTCAACAATCGCCGGGAGCGCCTGCCAGGCGGGCCGGACAGGTACGTGAAGCTATTGAAAATATTCACTACTGCTTTTTTTTCCCAGCAAAAGCTGCGGTGTGCGATAAACCGGGCAATAATTGAATATTGTCCGTGTGGCTTATTAGTCGATTCGCACGAAATGATTCGCCCGAAACGGACGAATACTCACTTTTAGATGATATTTTTTTTTCTAAGTACACGTATTATAATATTTAACTCTTATCACTTCTGTGCGGTAGATGTCCTTTTTTCTATACCTACTTTATCGCATAAAATTCAAAATGTGCCTATTCGTGCGTGTCGTCTACGGAAAAAAATATATTATTTAAAACTTACGATTCGCCCGTTTCGGGTAAGTAAATTTGTGCGAATCGACTTATAAGCCGTTCGTTTAGGTAAACATTCCGAATGACCGTTAATTAACGGAGATAGGTACCGACACGGACGACTACTGCCCTCTATTATTTCATTAGCTCACTTTTATTCCTCGTCAGTAGCTAAGGAAACGGTCTCTGGGAAAGAAAACGATCGACGATAATTGGCTCAAAAAAAAGTTGATTGGAAATGTCAATTGGCCTGGCCACCTCGACTTTCTCACGATTGTGGGCTTTACGCCGCAAAGTTTTATTTTTTTGTAGGTTATTTCGTTGCCAAAATTTAAAAAACGGGCTTATGTTAGCGAAAGTATAAGTACCTAATTAGAGAGTTACTGCCCAATTCGATAACCTTTTTTTTGAGATCTAGCGTAACACGGTTCAAAAACTTGTAAGGCTGTCGCCGGCGAAAAAGTTCGTCGAAATGTCATCATTCTCCCGCCCAAAGCTACGGTTTTTTAGGAGTGACTGTCATATGCGGCCGTCATATCCAAATACAGAGCGTTTTTTGACACCTCAATGTCAAATACTTGTGAAAATTACAGACTTTAATGACGTCCGTTATAAATGTGACGGAAACGCTCTTCTAGGAAACCGTAGATATCTTTAACCCTTTGGGGTCGGCCAAATATGTCGTTTTCTGCCATAGTATCTCTATTTGTCGTCATCTCTGTTGTCATTATAGTGTTCCAGCCATATCATCTTTCACACAGTCCATCCATCATTTCTTTGGTTTTCCCCTTATATCTACATTCATACCCAAACCTTTCCTCAAGCACGTCATTTTCCGTAAAAAATGTAAAATATCGTAATAATCACAAACACACATCACTAATTCACTACCAAAGCATAGATACATTTGTTCGCGATTGTACAATTCAAATGAAAGAATGAAAAAAGTAATATGTAATGTTGTGTTTATGAATGGGAACAGGGAACTGAGTAGAAAATAACGGTACAGTCGGCGACGACAATCACAGCCCGCTGACAGTTGGCGATACCACGTGTGTGCCGCGACCCGACACTAATACAATATATTGAACACGTCAAGCTAGGAAATAATATAGAATATCGTGAAAGAATAATTCTGTATAATGTAATATGAAAAGTTCACGACAGATGAAATGTTATAGTATTTGGACAAGATAATATAAAAAAAATAAGAAGTGAAGAGAGTGTTGCTCGAAATGATTTGAATGTTCTTCAATTTCAATAGTTTTCGCGTTGATCGCGTTTGTTTTTACTAGCTATTGAGAATTATATTAAATGTATATCTAAATATAAAATAATTGCCGTGCGTTAGTTGTCCAACAGTGGGACACAATATAAGGCTAATGAAATAAAATAATTTAGAGAGATTATTTACTTATTAATAAAAGTTATAATTATTTAACGGAGCCTGAACTGAGCCGGTGCAAACAGTTAAAATAGTACAGACGCCAGCACATCAAGCTACCCGAAACTGTCAGATTTTCCCAATCAACTTTGAACCTAATGCTTTAGCGATAAAGTTTTGGCATATCCACTTTAAATCGTCTTGTCATTTCATTGAATTGGTGTAGTAGAGCAATGTCTATGGGTATGGGTAGTCGTCGGTTCATTCTAATGGAAAACTGTGAGTGGACCGAGCGATTTGAGTTGTCAGCTATTTCATAAAACATAGGCATCTATATAAATAATAAACTAATTTAAATAATTCTAATTTTGCTTTCTAAAAAATATTATTTAACACTATAGTATAATGCATGATCTTTTAGTGAACCATTATTTTCGGGTCCTATAGTAAATAGTCAAGTCATTGTGAGAAAAGGCCAAACATTTAAAAAGAGGCTCATTTATTTAAAAAAGACACCTAAATATCCTTTTGTTTTTGTATTTATTTATATATAGTTACTTAGTTAGTCTTTTGATTTAATTCCTATTAGTGTAAATAGTTAAGTGATAATTTATTATAAAAAAGGGTACATCATTAGAGGCCCAAAAAGTTTTTAGTGAATCAGTTTTATATTCAAAACATACCGTATCAGTGTATTAACATAACAATAATAAAGGTAAAAATAAATGGAACTTATTGTAGGTATAATCCGAAATCAATATCTATTCAATTTGCAAAATTCAAATCAATTACAGAATAGCAATTCATTTGATTTTATTAAGCATATTCAATCTCGTCAAAAATAGATTAAAAATCTTGGCATTTTTGACGTTTTTTTTCATTAAAGTTACTTGAGCCTTTAACACTTTATGGAAAATAAACGATCCACAATGTTATTGTAATAAAAAATAATTTATGGTTATCGGTTATTTGACTTCTCCTAATTTTATATTCCTAACGTTACCTAAATCTTTTCTCGGATTCGTGGTCATGAATAAACTGGAGCCACAATTCAATGTGCAACGTTGCGTAAACATCAAAAAGCATCATGAGAACAATTTAGTTCTATATTTATGTCGAATTTTACTAGACCTTGTATTTTGACATCGAACTTAGGGTGGATTTCACAAATGAAACTGAACTGATCGCATTCTATTCTATTCTATTTTTCTCTATGGCAATGGTGCCGATGTCGACAATTCTGCCAATGGCGGATGTGATATGAGAAAACGTTGGGAGAAATAAAAATTCTACATCCAATACTAGTTCCTTAAAAAATAGTTTAATTTAATGTAAAACTTGTTGAAAAGAAAAATTGACTTTCGCTGGCTACAACTGCGCATTCACTTTAAGTAATTATATTATTAAATATGCACATAAATGATCACACATCAGTTCACATCACACAAAATCATCATAAGTATTACGTACATCTAAACCGCGTTCAAGAGCTGTCAGTGTCATTATTGTTGCGAGATCTTGACACTGACAGGTCTTGAACGCAGTTAAGGTGTGCTGATCGCGTTTAGTTTCATTGGTGAAATTGGCACTTAATTAAATAAGTCGTGAACTCAATGTTATGCCGCCGGCGTCGTAGAGAGCAGGGAGCTGTGCGTTTTATTCGTCGGGTGGTAATAACAAACACACATTTCGCTTTTTAAAGTTCTAAACAATCGTAGTCGACGACTGAAAGGGTCAAGGGCTGTAAGTAGTGATAAAGAAAATATATGAGCGACGTGCCGAGAGCCGAAACGCTCGAATAGGAGCGTTTTTATGGTTCCGTCCAAAAAGGGTGCCAACGGCACCTTATTACTAAGGCTCCGCCGCGCCGCTCCGCTATCCATCCGTGTGTCACAGGGCTCATGCTACTACAATCTGTCAAATTTCTTTAATAGATTTTCAACTTTATCGCTCAAGCAAAAGGCTCAAAGTTGATTGAGAAAATTTGACAGTTTCGGGTAGCTGAATGTGCTACAGCACTGTCTGTACCTACTATAGCCACTATAATAAAAAATAATAAAGTTAAAGATTAAAGTGTATCGTCTTTTTTTTAGTAGTGTTGAATATTGTACACACGACGACAAATCAAGGTATACATTTTCAGTTTTAGCGGATCACGCATTGTATAGGCTTTTCGCACAATGAGTAGTCGGCTTATACTGGACATTTATGGCTTGATAAGTCGCCGTGATACGGAACCCTGCAAGTGCGAGTCCGACTCGCATTTGTCCATTTTTTTTCACTCAATGCAATAAAGTCGTTTACCAAACGGTCGGCAGTACTAACAGTCCAATCGAAAAGGTCAGTTGTTAGTATTACAAACACGTTTTTCGTTGAAATAGGATTGTTTTTTTCGTTACTGATTATGTTATGTCAACTATTATGTTTAGTACGTAATCGTGTTTTATTGGTAGAGATTTAAGTTGGAGAAGTTTATTTTGTTAGCTCTGGAGTCACGTTCAGCTTTGGACGTTTATACGAAGCTAATTATTATAAATCTACTTGGTTCGAGACTAATTTTAATGCATTTATTTAGCACAGCATAGAATAATCAGCCTATAACGCCCCCACTGCTAGGACACAGCACAAGCCACCTCTCTATGAGAGGGAGTGGGCTGTAATTCCACGTGGACCCAGTGCGAGTTTGTGGATGCCACACATATCCTCAAATTTTTCATTCTAGGACATACTAATCGGTTTCCTCACGATGTTTTCCTTCATCGTTTTGAGAGCAGTGTGATGAAATAACTTCCATAAAGTAAAGTACCTGCCTGGGTTCGAACCTACGACCTGTCGCAGCCGTTTCTACTGGGTCACCACTGCTCCTGCATTTCTTTATAAAGAAAGAATTTTAAAAGAATAACATTGCTACAATTCACTTTGAAGCAGTACCTACCAGCCGATCGATTCTGTAAAAATCTCACCGTGAAAACTTAGGTGAAGTGAGTTTGGTTTTGCTAGGAATTGACACAATTGACAGCTCACTCCACGCTCACTTCACCAAAGTTTTCACGGTGAGATTTTTACAGAATAGCACCGCTGTAGCGAAGGGTCAATTTTTGTAAGAGGTAAGCCGGAGTAGATATCTTTAATATGATTATATTATTTGTCTATAGAATACTGACTGTAAAGGGAAGCTGGTAGGAATCGAGTTATATGGAACCTTCGCCACTGGTACCTACTCCTTTGTACTCCACTAGTCCAAGGCCTCCTCTCAGGGGTGCTAGGGCAGAAAACCTCCACGTGTGCCTGGGGGCTGGAGTTCCTTTCTGGATACGTCCGGGGGGAAGACCAGTTTTCGGACCGGTGCATCCTGGGGTGCGGGCAGTGAGTTCCCATTGGGATTATTTCCCAGTGGGATCTCGCTGTCCGCATGCTAATATTCTGCCACGAGGACCGCTCCACACATGTCGCTCTGAGTAGCAGAGCGGCAATTGTGGTGGGGTCAGAGCGGGCCCGGTCAGAGCGGGAGGGGTCATTTGATGATTTCCCATCCTAAAAAAAAGGCCTCCTCTCAGAGACATATCCGGTACGGCTCTTAAATCCTTTCCTATCCTAAGGCACATCTTTCCTATCATTACAGCGCCCCCTGGTCTACTCCTTGATATGCAATGGCATATTAGCACCATGAACATGAGGCTACATGCAGTGCGAATCTTGGGGTTCATTCGATTAATCGAGTCTGATTAAACCACGCTGGGGTCGCCGGTCGCCATTTCATTAATTTAATTAATTCATTACTATAACCAACATCTTTGTAGTAGTGGCCTCGTACAGAAAAAAATCTTTTAACCCTGACCAATTATTCGGGTCTGACGGTCAAGTATAAAAGGTTTAGTTACTCCCCTTATTTGTTGTGAGTGTCCTTTAGTTCTCTAGTTCAAGGTTGCTAAGGATTGAATGTTATACTTATACAAGCCTTGAGGGACTGTGGGACTTTTCTCAGGACCGTCGCCTAAGAACAGTCTGGTAGGTACAAAATCCCATTTGCACGTTATTTCTCCATCGAAACTAAAATCGAATACCTCTCAATTGAACATTGAAGTGAAACCAATAAAAAATCCTTTAAAGAGAAGCAATTGAAATGAAATCATAAAACAATTTGTGCTTGTAGTTTCGTTTGGGAGGGGCCCGTGGCTAAGTAATAACAGCCGCGCAGGTCGATAGATCAGGTTAAGTTACGCTTGCCGCGGTTGGTCTGTGGATGGGTGACCATATTTACATATCGAGATTCGTGACCCCTCCGTCTCGTAGAAGTGATGTAAAAGAGTTTAACGCGATCCTGAATTTATTTAATTCTTACAATAATGTTTCTACAGGCAATGAGAATTTTTAACATCCATTATTTTGTTTAAATAAACCATTAGAACTCCTCAAAAGAACATTATAGTATTTGTTTCCTAATGGATCCAATGAAGACCGAAGATCAGCGAATTACGTTGAAAACGTACGGAGAAATTTTCATAAAAGCGTTGTTCTATTTCTAAACGTTATCTTCGGTACTCAAGTGTTTAGGGGTATCCGTGTATTGGCTCGTATTTGTACTGAATTGTCGTGCGATTGTCAATAACGCGCCCACACAGGCGCTGTTGCCGACAGTACTATGTACTTACATTCGCAATGAAAATATTAAACGTGATTTCAGTACAGTCGGGCCGTCACGTTTTTCCGGCTCCAATTGTGTTTTTGTATTTTGATTAAATTATACGTTTTGTATTATTTTGATTGAAGTTTTTTTTTGTTATTATTTAATAATGATGGTTTAATTGATACCGGATACAAGTTTATTTATATCCAGCAGTGGACTTATGCGAGGCAATGTTTTTTACATGATGTGTTTAAAACATCGTTCTTAGTACTAAAAGTTTACCACAACGTTCATATTTTAATTTTTATAGCCGTTTTATATTTTTATGAAACACGCTTGCTGATAGGCGTGATTAATTTGCGGAAGTGCGTAATTCAAAATGTGTATTAACGCGATGCTTTTAATTATATTTTAAAATGAAACACTGTTACCGCTGCTTCGTTCACGTCAATATATTTATACTTACACCTACCTTATTTATAAACTCATTAACAAAATGTTAATGATGGTTACCAATTCTTCTTTTTCTTTTCGTATCGATGGTACTCTTCCTCGTTTTTTATTTTATAATATAAACTTTGAGCCCAGTAGGTGGCCACTTTGATTGCGGAATCAGCACCATTTTTAGGTGATCCGAGATGTAGGTAAACGAGACTTAGGACACTCTGGCAACTAGTGCATGTTCTGATCAGAAGCACCGGGTGTTGGATGGGTCAGTCATCTCCCTCTTCCAGAAATTGTGTCTGCAGTGGTGCAATTGGGTACGCAATAGATTGAGAGCTTTCCATATTTATCAATTTAAATACTTACCTATTATCGTTAAGTTGTGGGGTATTTAAAAAAATATCATAGGATTCATAGGTACCTATGTATAGTGACCACTGGGCAACATTCTCCACACGGTGAGTGCCTGAGGGTGGACGGCGCCGCGAAGGCCGGCCCAGGAAGAGACGCTCGTAGATGCTCTAGACGCGTACCGCTAGGGGTGGATCGAGGTGACGCTAGAGCCCTCTCTAGCGCCACCTAGAAAGGCCTCCCTCAATACCTTCCATGGATCCCTTTGCATGGAAGGATTTGAGCGAGGCCTTTGCTCAGCAGTGGTATAGGTAGTGTAGGCTAAATAAAAAACAAACCTATTTTTAAAAAAGTCTATTCTAAAATACTATCAGGAAAAGTCTCGGTCAACCTCGTTATGACCTAATCAAACTTTTCTTTTCACTAGCGATTAAACTGGCCAGTAAGAAAACATTGTTATACTAGGACACAGCTCTATAAAGTGAAACTATCACGATCGACCGGCTCC
The DNA here is from genome assembly GCA_927399505.1 of Luperina testacea. Lineage (NCBI taxonomy): Eukaryota > Metazoa > Arthropoda > Insecta > Lepidoptera > Noctuidae > Luperina > Luperina testacea. Next base: position 14,549,831 of record OV656756.1, read on the forward strand.
CCGAAGCAGCAGCTGACTCGAGTTCTAAAACTTACATTATGAGTTTAATCTGTGTAGAGCATTGCGGTACAAAAATCACATCTATTGCGCACAGACTTACAGACACTACTGGGTTAAGTAGTTTCTGCGAGTCTGCGCGCAAGAGATGTTTTTTTTTTAACATGGCGATTTTTATAATACACTGGAAATTCAACTCTCGGTGTTGAGCTGAGCATTGACAATCCAAGAGTACATTTCAGCTCGTCAAAAAACAAAAAAAAAAAAGGAAAAAGTCTTCACGATAAAAAATCGCCCGGGGGTCACAGTAATTCCGCTTGTCAATAGCGTGGCTTTGCGTTGTTTCAATGTAAAGAATGAGATTTATTCCGGTTTGATCCCCTGAACCCCCCCTCCATACCCCCCTTCTCTCGACCCCTGCTAGTTCGTCTTATGGGCCAAAGTGTAAAGCAGTTTAACAATAACAGTCAAAAGAAGGTCGAAACCTAAGAGTCCCTTCATACATATAAGCTCACGCCTTCTTTCCATGGGGGTAGGTAGAAATTACAGAACGCCACCTGCTAACATCCTTACATACTCCTTATGCTTCGGTAACGAACATCTGGTCATATAAGCAAGCCGGTTGCGAGTTACGCACCTGACCTGTTTGAAGAACATCACCCAACTTATACAGAACTATTTAGGCTACTTATACAGAGTCGTAGTTCCTTGTAAACCACGCAAAGTCACGCTTCCATAGCGTAGCTTTGCGTGGTTTCAACGTAAACAATGATGGGCCAAAGTGTAAAGCAGTTTGACAATGACAGCATATGAAAGAAGGCTGACACTTAAAAATGTTGTATCTAAGCCACGCAAAGTCACGCTTCCATAGCGTGGCTTTGCGTGGTTTCAACGTAAACAATGATGGGCCAAAGTGTAAAGCAGTTTAACAATGACAGCATATGAAAGAAGGTTGACACTTACCCCATAAAAAAATGTGGTATCTAAGGACTAATATTCCGAAATTGATTTTGATAAAAAGTATGGTTTTTGGTGTTGGCAAGACTGGCAGAAGGCCGCCAACACTACGCAAGGGCGAATATGTAAAGCACGGTGTACGATTATATATCTGTACTTTCTGTAATTTTAATTGGAAACCAATGAGTAGGATCTTCCTCTATTCAATAGTACACACTAACACACACAATATACGCAAACACAGCACATACACACACTACAACGCACTTACTTGCACCTAAAGACTCCCTTCATGTAGCTTAAATATAATGAGACATTTGCTAGGATATAACAGTCTACCACCGCTGAAAGCTAGTCCTAATTAGACAAAGGAACTTGCATGACAGTGCAACTGAGCATCATGAAGGGATAAAACTATTCCACTGGGAAATCTCTACGTAAAGACTACGGTCAAGCATTGGACAGGAAAAGCTTATGTAGGTAATTAAAATGATGTATGGATGAATGTCTTGTGTGTCCATGATGAAATTGAGACATAAGGTCCGAGGACCTTAAAAATACTAACTCTTTATTCGGGTTAAAACTTAGATACTCTTTATAATATTATACACGTGTTACAACGACAAAAAATCGATCTGCCTAGTCTTTTACCAACTATTTTGGAGTCGGCTACCGGTCTAACCGAAAGAAAGATCTATGAATGATAGCGGGGACCAATGGCTTGACGTGCTTTTCGGAGCACGGAGTTTGGTCACGCATCCGCGAACCCACCGCGGCAAGCATAGCTGAACCTTCAATCGATCCGCCACGAGTCCCTCCGACGAGTGTATCTGTGACAATAGACCAATTTTTCTTTTTAAAACCACTGTAGTTACAGACTACGCGTTCAAGCCATTCTCTGTTTTCGACGTCAAAGCCGTATGAAGTGGATTTTCTGAACACTTGTTTGTCATGCAAGAAGTTAGTAAGTGGTGTGTCTGCTTGTAATCGCCCTCTGAGGTCCGTCACGTCCATTAGTTGACTGCACGGATAAGACCGAGCATCGCTTAGAGATAATTTTGAATAATTGTTACTGCGTGGCCGTAAGCTCAAGAGATAAACAAAAACTTTGAAACATGAAAAATAAGAATGAGCCTTTTTAATTTATGTTACGACAACATGAATTACTACCATTTTTCGTTGCGGTATTTCGCTTTTTTTTTCAAAATATTTAAGCAAATAGATTAAAAAGATAGAATACTCTTTATAATTAATAGGTAATTTATCTAGCATAATCAGCATATGTTTTTTTATTCAGCACATCAAGCTACTACAATCCGTCATTAAAAAAAAATAGATTTTTAACTTTATCGCTAAATCATTAGTTTCAAGGTTCACACACAATTAGCCTATAATGTTCCCACTGCTGGGACACAGGCCTCCTCTCTGTGGGGGGAGTGGGCTGTAATATACCACGCGGGCCCAGTGCGAGTTGGTAGATGTCACAACATATCTTCGAATTTTTGGTTCAAGATACAGACGCCAGCACATCAAGCTACTACAATCTGTCAATCTTTAATAGATTTTAAACTTTATCGCTAAAGCATAAGGTTCAAGGTAGATTGGGAAAATTTGACAGTTTCGGGTAGCTTGATGTGCTGGCGTCTGTACATGCTGGTTTCCTCACGATGTTAATGGTAATGATGTTGATGATACTTGGTAATTTATGTGATTATTTTAGGATAACTAGTAATTAAATGTATTTTTGTTTTGAGTTTATATATTTGTTTTTGAGTTTGGCCACAAAAAACAAGCTAAAGGCCCAGGGATAAAATAATAGTCAATATTACGCAAAGCTGCGCTGTATATAAATAAGTAAACAATATGGTATATTGGTATCTTTTCTGGAAAATGGCGGCGAAGAACTGACTCTCGACGTACACACACTTCGTTATTTTATTATATTATTAAAGGGAATACCTTCTCTTACCTGCATATATAACCGACACATGCCGCCATGTCTAAATATCTAGGTATAGGAATGCATAGAGAACACGTGTACGGTTTAAAATAGGATGTGAATTACCTACAGCAAATTTTTTTGTCGGTTTCTTTAAGACTGAACTATTTGTATTTTTGATAAAGACACTACTTACTTACCTACTTAACAAAAATGCTAGATACAAAAATCTAGCCTTTTTCCAACAATGTTGGGGTCGGCTTCCAGTCTAACCAAATGCAGCTGAATACCACTATTTTACATAGAGCGACTGCCTATCTGACGCTTAAACGAAAATGCTATAACAAAATTCACAAATTTAAATGGTAAATATCTATCAACTTTTTTTACTTTATCTTTTTTTCAATAAAAGAAAGCATAGCATATTAATTGATAGAGAGAGTGAGTAGGTATCTACTTATCTAAATAATTCCATAGTATTATTTAGCTGATGCAATATAATTTTCACAAAGAGACTAAGATTAGGTAGCAAACATGGTAAATAAAATAGAAAATCTAAATCTTTTAAAGATCAAACATTAAAGGGAACATAATTTGATTTTCTGAATCTCATGAAGATTTCAAATGGAAGACCTTTTTAATATTAAATGAGGGCTGCAATTTTTAAAGTATTATTTTGTAGAACGTCAGTCAGTTGTGGAAGGCACATTTGCATTTTGATTGGATAACCTAAGCCTGAAAAGCTAGATTAGGTTTCACTTGTTAGCATCAGCATTTTAAAACTTTTGTTATTTGCATATAATTTTAAATTCCATAATATACAGGGTTATTGGTAAAATATTAACAACCTCTTAAGAGGTCATTGTACTCATAATTATGAACCACTTTTACTATAGGACCAAACCTGAAATCGCGAAAAAAAATAAGCTGTTCCTACATTTTGACGAGTTATAAGAACATAAATGTAACAAAATTATATCCTAACTTAATTAAAACTATTCACAAACTAAATTATAGCGGTGAAAAATTCTTGGTAATTTACCCAAGAGACTGGCGGCATTACCACGTTGTATGACATTAGTTAATTTTTAATATAAAGTTATTGGCGGCATTACCACGTTGTATGACATTAGTTAATTTTTAATATAAAGTTATTGGCGGCATTACCACGTTGTATGACATTAGTTAATTTTTAATATAAAGTTATTGCTTTGTCGATTTCATTAATAATTCAGAAGGTAAGACAAACAATTTTCAATTTTTTTTTCTGCTAAAACACAATTCATTCAGCTAACACATTAATGCTGAAACAACCATCCACAGTTCATCCTTATTTCTTTTTACGACTTTATTCATCGCTACACGGTGATTATAAATCCCGAAAAACAAAACATTGCGTTTCTTTGTTTGCGGTAAACATTCGCAGCCATGTATGGGCGGTTTCATTGTTTTGAATCAGCGGATTATACCGAAAAAATTAAATACGTAAATATTCTACGCGATGTAAGCTTGAACGGATTATATATTTACTTTCACCTGTCCTGTGTGTTTGTGGACTGTTTCTTTGGTCTAGCTGAAACATTTCGAAGGATATTAAGCTAATCCCGTCATATGTTCGAAAAATTTGCTTCCGCAACAACGTAACTAACGTAATGTACAGACGCCAGCACATCAACCTACCACAATCTGTCAGATTTTCTCAATCAACTTTGAACCTTATGCTTTAGCGATAAAGTTGAAAATCTATTAAAGAAATCTGACAGATTGTGGTAGGTTGATGTGCTGGCGTCCGTACGAGTATAATGTTGAACTGTCAAAATGAAAGTGATTGCTATGGATAGTATGTTACAAACGGGGTTTTCGGGTTTGACAAAGCGTTATTGAGTTTTTGAAGTGAAAACTTCTTTATGCGTATTGAGCATTTTTTGGATTGGAAAAAACCATTGAACTCGCGCCACTATTAGCGTAAGCGACACCGCGCGTGTTTTGTTTATATGCCGATTAAAAAAATATCCGCTTCGGATGTGTTCGGCTGTCCTCGGGATGTACTCGGTTTTAATGTACGACTACGTTTTGACAGATTGTAGTTGATTGATGTGCTGGCGTCTAGGTCTGTACTATAGATGCATCTCTGCCTAACTCTCTGGGGCATACAGGCGTGATATTATGTTAGATTTTCTCCCGTAAAATGTCTAGATTTTGCTTATATTTTTCACGTGAGCGTTTACTTATAGAAAATATCGTTAAGCGTCACTGCGTCAGCAACTTTATTGAGTTAACTTTGTAAGATGACGCGCTACAGGTTCTCTTTTTTAACACCTACCGTATAAATGATACCTAAAAATATGTTGCTAGTAAATCTTTAAAGTTAAAAATGTTATCATTTCAGTCTAATCGGAAACTTTAAAAGTTAAAAAGTTATTTGCTGTAAGATGTTATACTATGCTTGAATATTTAATAACCATAAATAAATCAGCATAAATAAATCAAAAGAGCAGTGGTGGCCAAGTGGTAACGGCCGCGACTTACGAGTTGTAGGTCGTAGGTTCGAACCCAGACAGGCGCTTTACTTTGTGTAAATTATTTCATCACCACTGCTCACAAAACGGTGAAGGAAAACATCGTGAGGAAACCGGCATGTCCTAGAACCAAAAATTCGAAGACATGTGACATCTACCAACCCGCACTGGGCCCGCGTGGTGGATTACGGCCCACTCCCTCTCACTGAGAGGAGGCCTGTGTCCCAGCAGTGGGAACATTATAGGCTGATGATGATGATGATGAAATAAATCTGCCTAGCCTTTTCTCAAGTATGTTGAGGTTGGCTTCCAGTCTAACCGGATGCAGCTAGATACCAGTATTTTACATGGAGCACCTGCCTATCTTACCTCCACAACCCAGTCCCTGGGTAATACAATAACCCTTTGGCAAGACTGGTTGTCAGACTTTCGGGCTTCTGACTACCAGTAACCACTGTCAAAGATCTACAAATGACAGCTGGGACCAACTGCTTATCGTGTTTTCCGAGGTACGGAGGGGGTCTCGGTATGTTATGGATAGTCACCCATCCACGGACCAACCACGAGCCCTTTCAATATTTACAAACCGTCATGGTAGTCGTAGAGGAATATGTATTGCACAGATATAAAAAAAAAAACATATCTTTTTACCAGTCAAATGTCAAAGGTACTAGGCACATAATATGAACAAAAGGGCACTCGGAGTGTGCAATAACGTCGCCAGTGACGCGTGAGTGCGAATCACTCGTCTCTTAGCTCATCCCTTGCTCCGTTCATGTGTGTCACGCGAGTTGTACATCGCTCACTCCATTCCATTCAGTGCTTGCGAGTCGTTCACGCGAAACGCATTTACCATTTTTATGAATCGGATGATTTTGATGCGCAGAATATGAGTGAGGAAAATCTACCGTCCAATATTTTGTCCTCGTCAACAAAATGGGAACACAGATATACGGAAGCCATTCTTAATGTTGTCGCAATAACGCTGGACTTTTTGACATAAACACACAAAGACCGCGTTTTCAAGTTTCTGTTATGCAATAAGTCCGTGTAAGTGCGAAGTTTCTTGAGGAATCTGGAATAACTGAGTAGATAACTGAAGTTATTCGTCAGGATGTCGTTAAAAGCTTTAACAAAGAAATTATATCTAACTTTGACAGAAGAATTTAATAGGTCAAGTTAGACTTGCCTAACTTTACCACAAATTATTTTAGAAATGTATTTGACACTTTAGATGCTTTGGATACACAATGACTCGTTTTAATGGGACTGGTCGTTAGATATTACACTAATGTTTGAAAGTGTGAAATACCTACCAACCGTCCGTCAACACAGTGGTCGAGATGATTTAATTTTGTGAAAGAGCAGACGATGCTTTATGTATGTATATTGGGGTGTCCCGTTCATGTATGGGGGAAAAAAAAATTGAGCTACGGCTACGCAAGAGGTCTGTATCAAAAGTTGCGTTTTGACACATATATTACGATTATTATAAAATTTAATTAGATATCCGGCATCTTTAGGCTTCTACCAGTCCTTGAAGTTTTTCAAATTTGCTATTTTTAGGGGTTCCTAATATAAACTATAAATCATACAAAAATAATATTTTTATTAAATGGTTTTTATTAAATTTAAGGGTACAACAATGAGTTAAAGCAAGGTTTAAAATAGTTAAAAGACAAAATAATCAATGGCAACTTTAAAAACGGAACTGGTTTTTGTGACCAAAATTAGGCATTTCTGAGCGAGATTTTAATCTGTTCCTAATAAAACCATCCCCAGCTGTAGCGTCCGTGACACTTTGAGAAGCCTCCGTCACTAGTTTTACACATCTTTCCACTGACTGTGTCAGTCCGCGTTCCAGATCCAGATCCAGATTCAGATTCAGGTTCAGATTCTGATTCAGATTCAGATTAAGATCCTGATTCAGATCCTGATTCAGATCCTGATTCCGATCCTGATTCTGATCCTGATTCAGATCATGATTCAGATCCTGATTCAGATCCTGATTCAGCAGTGCGATTCTGTAACCATCTCACCGTGAAAACTTGGGTGCAGTGAGCGTGGAGTGAGCTGTCAATAGTGTCAATTCCTAGCAAAAACAAACTCACATCACCTAAGTTTTCACGGTGAGATTTTGACAGAATCGACCGGTTCTGATTCTGATCCTGATTCTGATCCTGATTCAGATCCAGATTCTGATCCTGTTTCTGATCCTGATTCAGATCCTGATTCAGATCCTGATTCAGATCTTGATTCAGATCCTGATTCTGATCCTGATACTGATCCTGATTCAGATCCTGATTCTGATCCTGATTCTGATCCAGATTCAGATCCTGATTCTGATCCTGATTCAGATCCTGATTCAGATCCTGATTCAGATCCTGATTCAGATCCTGATTCAGATCCTGATTCTGATCCAGATTCAGATCCTGATTCAGATCCTGATTCAGATCATGATTCAGATCTTGATTCAGATCCTGATTCAGATCTTGATTCAGATCCTGATTCTGATCCTGATACTGATCCTGATTCAGATCCTGATTCTGATCCTGATTCTGATCCAGATTCAGATCCTGATTCTGATCCTGATTCAGATCCTGATTCAGATCCTGATTCAGATCCTGATTCAGATCCTGATTCAGATCCTGATTCTGATCCAGATTCTGATCCAGATTCAGATCCTGATTCAGATCCTGATTCAGATCATGATTCAGATCTTGATTCAGATCCTGATTCTGATCCTGATACTGATCCTGATTCAGATCCTGATTCAGATCCTGATTCAGATCCTGATTCAGATCCTGATTCTGATCCAGATTCTGATCCAGATTCAGATCCTGATTCAGATCCTGATTCAGATCATGATTCAGATCTTGATTCAGATCCTGATTCAGATCCTGATTCTGATCCTGATTCAGATCCTGATTCAGATCCTGATTCAGCAGTGCGATTCTGTAACCATCTCACCGTGAAAACTTGGGTGCAGTGAGCGTGGAGTGAGCTGTCAATAGTGTCAATTCCTAGCAAAAACAAACTCGCATCACCTAAGTTTTCACGGTGAGATTTTTACAGAATCGACCGGTTCTGATTCTGATCCTGATTCTGATCCTGATTCAGATCCAGATTCTGATCCTGTTTCTGATCCTGATTCAGATCCTGATTCAGATCCTGATTCAGATCTTGATTCAGATCCTGATTCTGATCCTGATACTGATCCTGATTCAGATCCTGATTCTGATCCTGATTCTGATCCAGATTCAGATCCTGATTCTGATCCTGATTCAGATCCTGATTCAGATCCTGACTCAGATCCTGATTCAGATCCTGATTCAGATCCTGATTCTGATCCAGATTCAGATCCTGATTCAGATCCTGATTCAGATCATGATTCAGATCTTGATTCAGATCATGATTCAGATCTTGATTCAGATCCTGATTCTGATCCTGATACTGATCCTGATTCAGATCCTGATTCTGATCCTGATTCAGATCCTGATTCAGATCCAGATCCACATTCAGATCCTGATTCTGATCCAGATTCTGATCCTGTTTCTGATTCTGATTCAGATTCAGATTCAGATCCTGATTCAGATCCTGATTCCGATCCTGATTCTGATCCTGATTCAGATCCTGATTCAGATCCAGATTCTAATCCTGTTTCTGATCCTGATTCAGATCCTGATTCAGATGCTGATACAGATCTTGATTCAGATCCAGATTCAGATTCAGATTCAGGTTCAGATCCTGATTCAGATCCTGATTCCGATCCTGATTCTGATCCTGATTCAGATCATGATTCAGATCCTGATTCAGATCCTGATTCAGATCTTGATTCAGATCCTGATTCTGATCCTGATACTGATCCTGATTCAGATCCTGATTCTGGTCCTGATTCTGATCCAGATTCAGATCCTGATTCACCCCACACACTCACACCCTTTCGCCATTATAATATTAGTGTGATAAACACAGGTACAGGTTATTAAGAAACTTCATTTTTGATTATTTAATCAAAATGAAGTTTCTTAATAACCTGTGCAGTTCTTCCAGGCAGTTTACTTTAAAGCATGAACACAGTTCGTAATGTAACTGCCCATCCAAAAGGAACACAAACTAACTATTCCGAACATCAAGTTTATACGTCTGTGACAAGCATGTTTGGTGACTCATGACCTTTCAGCTGTAGTGGGTCAATGCTCAACACTGGTTCATGATACGTATGCCCCAGTTACCAAGTGCCTGCACATATTTGTACTGTTTGTACACAACCTAGATTTTACTGCACTATTCATGTCTGAACGTTTTTGTTTCATTCAAAGTCAAAGTCAAATAGGCACATTAAAGGCACTTTTGAACATCAAAACTTACAGTAAAATTGAATTGGTTCTAGTCGCCCCTTCCAAAAGGTAGTGTTCGTATGGAGAAGAATGGGCAAGAAACTCCACCGTTACTCTTTTAAAATGTTTTACAAGGTTTTGTATACTTACGTAATATTTATATGTGAAGACGATGCACCTAGAATAAAATTAGTCTACCACAAAAAAGTAAAAAGAATTAAAAATGAAGCAATTACATGTAAATCAATATGTAATAGATACTTACATGGTGCTCACATATTTACAAATTATTTACAAATATTGTAAAAGTAGTGCGTGTGTGTGTGTAGTGTGTGTGTGTGTTGTAGTCATTGGTATCTAATTATTTAATTGAGAATTTTATTTCGATTCTTCTAAAAATGATTAGCCAGCCAGGATGGTGGGAATTGGAGCTTATTGCCCATGGTGCAGACGTAATAGTAGCCAAAATTGCACTACATACTGCTATGTACGGCTTTCTTTCCAAAGATGAGGCGCAACGCAATCCTATGTATTATCAGCCCATAATTATCCCACTGCTGGGACACAAGCCTTCTCTCTGTGAGAGGGAGCCGGCTGTAATACACCACGCGGGCCCAGAGCGAGTTGGCAAATGTCACACGCGTCTTCGGATTTGTTGGTATAGATGTTTTCCTTCGCCGTTTTGAAAGCAGTGGTAATGAAATAATTTACACAAAATAAAGCGCCTGTCTGGGATCAAACCTACGACCTGCGACTCGTAAGTCGCGGTCCAGCTTTAAAATTAATTTCCAAACACGCAGCTATAGATAAATTGTTTTATAAAAAATCACAACCAAATACTATATGCCCTAGTTTTTGAGAGGCTGATCAAACTGATGGTCTGTACCTGTGGTCAAATCTCATGTGATCAGTTTTTATTGGATAAAGGCACAACAACATCCAATGAAATCACTTGACATGACATTAAATTGAATAGCCTTTCAGAAACCGAAATAAAGCTCGGAACTTTTTGCTCGTCACGACCGTTTGCGTCTACGAGACCAAGCGACAATCAACTTCCGTTTATATGCCACCAAATAGGATTTGACTTGAAACGCTTTCACGCTTCAAAGCGTCTGACAGATTTTTATTGAATATTGACTGGCATGTTGCCTCTTTATTTGCGTACCTACAGTGAAATACACAATCAATACATCATCGAACAATAACGTTTCCCAATAAAAAGCTTTAGGCCCTTTTTACCTACACACATACACACACACACACACGTTTTTCTTGCCGTGAAAAAGAAAGAAAGAAAGACAATGACTAAAAGACACACAGTACACCAGATATTCAGATAATAGCCGTTCATCGGATAAAAACAAAAATAAAGATAAAAATAAAAAGTGCAAAGTCCGATCTAACAAGCAGGAAAGTGTGCCTCACGGCTGCGCCAAAAGAGGCTCAGTTCAGCAAAAATGCAAGACAACTAGTGCCTGACGCTGGTTTTCAACTGGACCTGAAAAACTACGGCTTATTCCCCGTGTGTAGGAACACTCGTCAGTGCTGTATGGATCACTATGGAAGCTGTTGACGGATACGTTTTTTCTACGGCGCGGTTTATACGCCGTACCGTAAAGAACACCTGCCATGTCCAAAGGGCCTTACTGTAGAATACATAATTTAAATTGCGGGTATCTTTACATAATCCCACTCCGCACATAACACTTCTTCACTACACCAATAATTCGCATATTTATCTCGTCTGCTCGACGTCTGTTTGTCATTGCATCCAACAGAATATTGACATCGTCAGGTATGTTTACCTGACACATGCTGAGCTGGACTCTCATTTAGTACAACCTTGAGGCGCACACCGCACTTTGTATTTTTGTTCGTTATTGGATTTGAAGTGTATCATTAGTGCCACTTTATTTCACTATTCAGTTTATATTTAAGTTTAATTTTGTTTGCAAAACAGTTGTTTTTTTTTTGATAACCGACGAACAACGTCTATTCTAGGGGATCTAGAATCATGTTACAGTTTGCGTCGATGCCGTGCTACCTTGTATATAATAATAACAAATCTTTATTTAGCCAAAAACATACAGAGTTTAAAAGACTGTTAAAAATACATTGAAAGCTTAAGTTGAAAGTTCTCTACAAGAAATAGTACTCTACCTCCTAAGCTAGGCTTAGCTAGGATTAGTATTTTAGGAGGTAGTTTACGGTCGGGGTTTACGTGATCAACAAAAACTAATCTCAAGTAATTGTATTGGCACCTTGTATTTTTTTTATATTCATGTACCTAATTTGTTATCTTTAAATTGTGATTTTGTGTGTTGTGCTATTTCCTTTGTGTGCTCCAATTATTGGTTTCATCATCAGCCTATAATGTTCCCACTGCTGGGACACAGGTCTCCTCTCAAAAAAATAAATCAATTCAATCAATTTCAATTTTCAATCAATTCAATCAATTTCAATTTTCTCTAATTATTGGTTTATCTATATATATATACATCGAGCTTTAGGAAGAGACTTTACACCAGTTTATGGGACGTGATTTAAGGCACTACAAAACATGAAAAGAATATTGGGATTTTGTTCCGAATACCATGGTAATATGGAACTTTTTTATGTTATGAGGAAAAGATGGTCAGTTTATTTCGCGTAAAAAATATATATTTGGCGAAATAATTTTTTATTTTGGCAAAAGTCATCGTCTCTAGCCTTTTCCCAACTATGTTGGGGTCGGCTTCCAGTCTAACCGGATGCAGCTGAATATCAGTATTTTACTTGAAGCGACTGCTTATCTGACCTCTACAACCTAGTAACTGGGTAATACGATACCCCTTGGTAAGACTGTTTGTCAGACTTTCGGGCTTCTGACTACCCGTAACGACTGGCAAAGATCCACGAATGACAGCCGGGACCAATGGCTTAACGTGCTTTCCGAGGCACGGACGGGTCTCGTTATGTAAAGATGGTCACCCATCCACAGACCAACCGCGGCAAGCGTAGCTTAACCTGATCAATCGACCTGTGCGGTTGTTATTATTTAGCCACGGGCCCCTCCCAAACAAAACCAGAACTAAAATTGTTTTATGATTTTATTTAAATTGCTTTTTTTAAAGGGTTTTATATTGGTTTCACTTCAATGTTCAATTGAGAGGTATTCGATTTTAGTTTCGATGAAGAAATAACGTACAAATGAGATTTTGTACCTGTCAGGCTGTTCTAAGGCGACGGCCCTAAAAACAGTTTAATAGGTACACAGCCCTCGCTACATCTGCTATTTTGCAAACTTTTAACAGAAAATTTTACAGTGTATTAACATTTCTGTAACTCAAACGTTTCGCTTCATAGCTGTCTTTTAGACAAACTATTTAGAGTATATAGTGGCGCGAACACTTGCAACAAATCAGTCCTTTTTTCTTCGGTGCGCGGTGGAAATCCTCATGGACCTCCTCCATCGTGGGGGTGACAGTGGGGCATGCTGGACTCTTACCGGTTAAAACCACCGCGGTGTTCCACCTCTATCTATGGCCGGGGGAGCGGCATTCGCATAAGCATTCACCGCTCTCCCGACATGCCTCGACCTGCTGTTCCTCAGCGGGTCCCACCTCCCCGTGCGGCCATCCCTATAATGGCCGTACCCACTTTCGAGTGGCGCGCATGGAACAACAAATCAGTCCTAGGCTCTTGGTTGTTTAGTTCCTACATTTTGTATGTAGGTACTAAACGACCAAGACCCTTTGGATATAACTGACAATGCGCGATATTGGTCACATTTTCACGACAGGTGCACTGTTTAAGTTGCTGAGAGCAGGTGGTGGCCCAGTGGACGGCCCCAACTAACGAGTTGCAGGTCGTGGGTTCGAACCCACGTAGGCCCTTTACTTTGTGTTAACAATTTCACCACCAATGTTCTCAAAATGGTGAAGGAAAATATCGTGAGAAAACCGGCATGTCCTAGAATCAAAAAATTCGAAGACATGGTGACTTCTACCAATAGGTTTTTATTAAATAGGCCCCTGAACAAAACTGTTATGTTTCTAGTCTGCGCAGTATCTTACTTATGAGAATGAATAATAAACATTTGTCATCGTTTCGCTGGCTCCCGGCTGCATGAGTTGCCAGTTTTTAACAGGATACACGTAGTGTGGTCATAATTCATCGTGTAACTACATTTTCTCTGACACACGGATTTAGTTATTTTACAAACCGAGTTGGTTTTCGCATTTTACTTTCTGATCACATTTTTAACGTGAGATAGTGGGCCAAGGTCAAAACTACTGAGTTGCTTATTTTTACACTTTAAACATGTCCGCCACAGACTGATTAATTGTTCAAAATCCATGCAAATTAACTTCCTGGCAGACTAATCTGGATTCTCTGGAATAACACAAGTCTTTCGAAGGCTATTGCTAAACGCGCCACGATCACCACTCCTGTCAAACGTATTCAAACTCTACTTTTGATAAGCTTTCGATCAAACTCATTAGAAAAACATTATCATCATACAATTTCCTAGTTATCTTGCTTAATAGCCATCGTTAAATTTATCGATCGCTTCCCATCAGGCGAGATCGTGGTCCAGGGCAGCACCCTAATTGCGTAAGACACACTAACAACCTCATTTTGAAGATATTGCTAAACCATTGCTTCATATGTTCGAAAATGTGTCTGCTCAACAACGTAAATAACGTAATGAATGTTGTTGAACTGTCAAAATGGATATTCCTACTGTTAGTGTGTTACGTATTTACCCCGCTGCTGGTCCGTTCCGTAAAAAAACAAGTGTCGAAGTGACCTAAGTGAAACATATGATGGGCATAGTTGATAGTTCTATTGAAAACAAAGAAACGAGATAATAGTATACATGCCTACAGACATAGACTGCTCCTTTAATCAAACTTGCCTGAAACAAAACACTGCCGAAGAATGAACGAAGATGGAATATTAAGACCTTTTCCAGAACTCTGACGTATTACGTTATGTACTTACGACCACAAAATACATACGATAAGGCTAAACTTTACACTATCTATTCCAAACATTGCGTAAGTAGCATTTAACGTTTAACTAACTTTCAGAACTTGTGTGGTAAATACATTATTAGCTGTTAACGGTAGGGGTAGATGGACGAGTTTTATGTAAGTACATAACAGGCTTTTAAAAGAGAGAGGTGCTTACACAATCCATTTTTTACAGTCGATAAAAATATACAGTGTAAGGGACATCAACGTGCAAGCTGTTTCCATGAATACATCAACACAAAATTCTAGACTGCTGGGGAGCATAGAACGAGGATGAAATATTAATTTAGTTATTTAAAAAAAATCTGCAGATTCATACAAAAGTGCAATACACGATCAAAATGTATGGAATAGTTTTTTTTATAATAACCGGCGTAATATTTTCACGCTCGTGAGTCTAGAATCATGAAGAGATCCTAATATAAAACTGCAGGTCCCTACCCAAAAAAGTTGTATACAACAAGCAGTGGAGGGGCGAGGAATTTAAAATTAGAGCGGCTTGTTTTTTTTTAATTTTATTATCTTTTAACTACGTAGTCATGTTATCATTAATCACTACAAAACCGATCACAAAGGACGTATTTTTTGCTTAGAGCCAAAACAGTGCAGACATGTTGTATGAAATCTCATGGTTGCACAGTTTTTCATTAATCCACTGTTTTCTATTTTTTATTTAGATGTAAATTTACCACAGAGGTTTAATATCTCCCATTAAGTTTAATATAAAATGCATTAGATCAAAAAGATACTGGCTGGAAATAAAAATCAAGTGAAAAAAAAAAACAAATGGCACGCATTTTGTACCATTGTATAACTTTGATACTTCATATTTAACAAGAAAAGATTAAAAAAATGGAAATAGCGATATGAATGCAACTCCAGAAAGTATAAAAACAGCTGCAAATGAAATTGTTAATAAACCTTTTGCCGCAAAAGTCGCGGGATAAATACTTAAAATCTTAGGAAAACTTTGTTTTCATTAACTTGAATTTTTATTTTGAGTAGGTATATGTATTTTATCACGGTAGGTAGATTGATATTTGAAAGAAAAGTAGAATACGCACCTTGCTAAAGTGAGTAATTAATGCTCTCGTGTTAATTTAGTGCCTTGGCATGCGCTCGGGCACCAACATAACTCTCATGCATTAATAACTCACTTTGCGCTCGATGCCACAATCTACTATTTTTATTCATTACCAACTGCACATCAGCCTATAATGCTGCTAAGCTGGGACACAGGCCTCCTCTCTGTGAGAGGGAGTGGGCCGTTATCACAAGATGTCACATGTCTTCGAATTTTTGGTTCTAGGAAATGCCAGATTCCTTACTATGTTTTCCTTCACCATTTTGAGAACATGGTGGTGAAATTATTGACACAAACTAAAGGGCCTATCTGGGTTCGAACCCACGACCTACAACTCGTAAGTCGCGGCAGTTACCACTGGGCCACCTCTGCTCATTACCTACTGAATTTATGGTTATAGTTTGCGCGTCGATGTCCCTTACACCCTGTATTAATGGAAACGTAATTGGAAGCACGTGCACATCAAACAACAATGGGTGACAAATAGTAGGGCGCCTTTAACTAACAATGATGTCAATAATGTGTTTGATTAATGCCTCCAAATTTCGACGTCTGGCAGTGTAATGTAATGTTATCAATTAATAATATTTACCGTTTGCTTTTTGTAACGATATTTTGAAGTCTTCGTAAGTTACAAGCCGTGTAACCAATGGGATTTTCCGTCGGCAAAAATGACGAACTTCCATACTAACTTTTATGGCCCTATTTAACCACTTTAAGGAATGAATTTTCAAAAACCCTTCCTTAGGGCTCTCCTTCGTTATATAAGGAGCCTTTGTACAAAATTTAATGCATCTAGCCACAGCGGTTTAGGCTGTGCGTTGTCTGTCAGTGAATTTAATTTAATTATAAAGAAATTGCTGTTTAGAAATAAGTGGTATAGTCATAACTTCAGTTTTGTTCTGAGGACAAACAAGTGGTTACACAGAATCGTGCTTTTAGACCCATTAATTTAGGCTGTGCGTTTTTTGACAGTTAGTGAATGAGTTTAAGATATTTATAACTAATTTTCTACCGCTGCGCTGTCGGGACTAGATATAATTTTGTTCGAAAGTGGCGTGTCTGTACTTGCTCTAAGTTGGAGGCGTTTCAGACGTTAGCCATCGATTCCTCTGCATTCTCCCGCTTACTTACTGTTTGAAAGCAATAAAGTTAGTTCCTTTCACTTGGCACAGTTCGTCTTATAAAACTAAAGAGTTGCTTCTCGTTCGTTTAAATAGAAATAACTTACTCTGTCTATTATAGCAGTGCTAATGAAAAACTTTGTGGCAACTGTATAATGGATTTTTATAACACAAATTGGTTTTTAAAGAATGTTTTGTACACATTATCTGAATAGATAAAGCTTGTGACTCATCATCTGCCTAGCCTTTTCCCAACTATGTTGGGGTCGGCTTCCAGTCAAACCGGATGCAGCTGAAAACCAATATTTTACATGGAGCGACTGCCTATCTAATCTCTACAACCCAATTATTAGGTAATACGATACCCCTTGATAAGACTGATTATCGACTTTCGGGCTTCTGACGACCCATAAAGATTATCAAAGAATCACAAACGACAGCCGGGACCAACGGCTTAACGTGCTTTCCGAGGCAAGGAGAGATCTTGATATGTAAAGATGGTCACCCATCCCCGGATCAAACCGTGGCAAGCGTAGCTTAACCTAATCAATCGAACCGTGCGGCTGATATTACTTAACCACAAGCCGTCACCTCTCAGTAAGCTTGTAATGTGACTATTAAATCAAATAATGAAAATAACAAACTATATCCAAAAATTTAAGGTACAGTAGATAAGTAATATTTAATTAGAATTCGATCTAGAAACCATTCTTATGTTTAAACAACTTTAACACTTTAACCATTAAATATCTCACCAACGGATATTCCAACCCGTATTCTGCACAGTTCTCGTAGCGCGTAGCCCGTAGCTCGCTCGTAGGCACTCGTAGCCGTCGTAGCTCAGTCAGCGCGTGCGGTCCGTGGAAGTCGGCCGTCGCCGCGCCGCTGTCCCGCGACTTCGACGTCTACGCAACTTCACACAGAACATTTACGATTGATCACTTTGCACAACTCCATTAAGTGTTTACTGTTCCTTGGAAAACATTATCACACGTGCTTAAGGCAAGTACGAATTTTAGAGTTTAGATAGTACTTTAGTTAAGTATTTAATTATTCAAATTTTTGAAGGGTTAATTAGTTTTGTGGTCATTTTATGTAAAAGATCTATGCAAATTATTTTTTAAGGAAGTTGAAAGTTAATCATGCGGGTTCTTATTAAAAATAGAGGTCAACACGCCGCAGCCGTACGTGACCTCTGAACGGAAGGGAAATACTCAATTCTTGAAAGCGAAAATATTTTATCACACTTTATGGTGTCTGTCTTCGGATCCCATAAATGTTTAATACGTTTTTAGAAGGTTTGTAGTTAAGTACATCAATATCATAGAATAAGACAGGAATATATTATAACAGTGGTAAAACACAAAAAGTTATTAAAATTTAATAAAAAAGAAAAGAATTTTACACGAAGTTGCAAATAAAATAATCAGTATCTACAGGTCAGGTATAGGTACATATTTCGGAAGAATAAGGAATCTATAACATTTAAACTATTTATAACCTAAAAATAAAAACAACATAAAAAGAACATGTAACATATAACCCTCTGGTTGGCTGGCTGGGTCGTTCTTTGGCCAAAGAATTAGCATTGCCATTCGACGTGGCAATGCTGCCAGTCTTCTAGGCACGTTTCCTGGTGACAGCGATGCGGACGAGGACTTCGACGCCTAAGTCTCCTTTGTTTCTGTATTTATTTGTATACTAAGTTAGTTAGTCATTTAATTTAGTATTTATCTAGTGTAAATAGTAAGTTAAAATTTTATAACCTTTTATTTAACACCATAGGTATTATTATACCCCATCATTTTGCAAACAACGTCACTGATTTGGTGACAGTTAAAACAGTTGAAAACGACAAACAAAACGTCAGCATTTAATTCATTATGACTGGCACATAACCCCTTTGATACCTACTCCAACTAAAACAAATTAATTTCACCTAACTCTTCGCACTTACTTAAAGAACCACTGAAAAACATATAGGTATCGTTCTCCTTCATTTTTATTCGAACCCCAAAAAATGTGTGAAAATGTTGTGTTAAATACTCAAAACTAAGACACAGCTGCGCCAAGAATCGAATGATATAGGCAGTAGCCATGTTTCATATAAGGGTTACAGCGTTACAATCAGCGTCAATTGTTGCTTTTATATTCAGATCATGATTGAGCTGACTAGACTTCGGATTTCGATAAAAACACTGGACGTGATCTCATTTAGGAGTGAATGAATAGATCAATCTTCTCTATAACTAAGTTTTTGGTAAATAGGGATTTTGGTCGTCACAGTTACTCTTTTCATTTCCACACGTCAATTTTCGCTGCTGGATATTAATTATAGACCTCTAATTGGACAAAATTAATTAAATGTTAATTACGGAATATTCCAAATTAAACACGTTACAATTTTTATATACAAAAAGGCCATGTTTACTCAACATTCACATCGTTCTCAAATATAATTATAAATTCAACATTAATGATGTAACTTATATTTTTCTAATAATATAATTTAAAAGACTGTCCATGGAGTTTCTTGCGCGTTCTTCTCCATAGGTTCTACTACGCTTTGGAATGGGCAAATAGCTTCAAATTTCTGACTGACCGACTACTCCTTGACAGTTCAAAAGTGCCTGTAAATGCTTTAAGTCTGAGTTTGATTCAGTTTTCTATTAGCAATCCTTGGAGCAATAGAGAGATAACGTCAAGTAATCGGAATGCTGATCGCACTATGTTGTCAATAACGCAAGACGAGTAGTTAATTATTTTCTCTTCTTCGGCATCAACCTTCAGTCCACTAATGGTGCCCTCGAGAAAGATTGGGTTGCGTATTTTAGCGGCACATATGGCTCACTCAATTATTTTAATTATACACAAACAACACTACGCCACCGTCCTTTTATAGGATTACGAAACTATTGGGACACACCACACTTGCTCATTATTTTAATGAATACTGGGCTAGTCTGCAAAAACTAACTATCAAAAGTAATTTATTTGGCAGAAACACGGTACATAGGATATTCGTACATTTAAGAGTAGATCTACATGTTCCACCATTACCAGAAGGCTAATTCCGTAATTAAAAAAGGTTAAAATTTTGTTGCAATGTCATCTCAGCGACAAACAATGTCAAAAATGTGGGGAAATTAGAGGTATTTTTGATAGATTGAGACTGAGATCAGGCTGTAAACGTTCTTAAGATTACGAGAATTGCCCCTCTGGAACACAAAAATAAGATATGTATAAGATTTCAAATTCATTCAATAAGGATAAAATTAGATAAATTTAAATAATTCAGAATATATTTTAATATATTGTCACTCTTAGTTATAAAAATAACACATAACCCATTACAATATTGGCATTTACAAAAAAAAATATTAATAATTACATTTAAATAAAAAATTAAAACAAAAATAATTTGTAGACTACAATAATATTGTGAAAACGTTATTTCGGTAATCTAGGTTAAAGTCTAAGACTGGTCCTTAACCTATATATATAAAAATTAAATAGTGTTCGTTGTTGTTATTACTTGACAACGGCTGGACCGATTTAGCTATATATATTTTAACATGTTCGTAATCGTCAGAATTATTTGAAGTGTCCTGGATAATTTTCAAATCCGGGAAAAAAAATTAATGATATCTATAGGAATTTTGCAAGACCTCAACAAGACCATAACTCACGATTCAAATGACGGATATGCGTAATTCTATTTTTGTTTTGGTTACGGCCAAGAAAATGTTAACAGGAAAAAACCATTTTTTTCCTGTTAACATTTCCTTGACCCCATGGACTGATTCACAAAATTATCACAAATAAATATATTAAAATTTGAACAGGACAACGTCTGTCTGATCAGCTAGTTAGTCACAAATAAGGAAAAGTGAAAAAACAATGTAGAATTATGCAGTAGATCTAACATAAAAATAATAATATTGTTATAACTTTTGTAACCGAAACAATGTAAACAAATGTCGTTAAATATCGTTAAACATGAGACAGAGCGCTTTACTTCCTTTTATATTACTTGAATATTCGACATTCCTCTCACTAAAGCTACTGAGGAAAACTCAAAGGAATTTCCCCCATTTACGTAAAAGAGGAACTTATTTTAGTTCAAGCATGAACACATTGAACACTACACAAAATTTGATATGTCTTTTAACTCAATCGAGTTCATCCACTTTTAATAGAGCATGTTTATTTATTTATTTAAACTTCTCGCACATAATAAGGTACAACGATGGACTTAATGCCTTAGGCGTTCTCTACCAGCCAACCAAGGGTGGTGTAGAGATAAGATCAGGTGATCTGTTTAACAGGAGTTAATAATTAAAAAAAAATAGATGACATAATGGACATACATACATACGAGTATTTACCGTAATATATACCTTCATTATATATAATATTTATATTTTCTTATATATATAATCTTATATGCCATGCCGCCATACATATTGCTAGTAGACCCTCCACGAAATCCTAATTCGATTAGAAAGACCCCACCAGGAAGGCTTCCGGTATTGCCCGTGTTGAAACCCGTTAATTTTCTAGATATCCCGAATCATAAGTTACAAATCAGATTAAAGTAATGAAAAAGTAAAAATATCGAGTGGACGTGACTTTTTACTTTCACCCATTAAGGCCGCTGGAGAGATTTACTTCTTCTTGTTAGGCGTGAATTTCATAGAAATTATTAATATCATGTGTTAGTTAAATTTCATTTGAGTAGCCGTTTTTCATTTGGAATTTATTTTGCGAACGCGTAGGCTTTTGAACATCTGTGTTTTGGTGGTCTTAATTGATTGTTTCAATTGTTGTTCAATTAAGTGCTAGACTTCCACTAGACTTCAATAGAAGTCTAGTCTGAAGGACTTCAATAGAAGTCCAGTCCTTATAATAAGCCTTTCAAAATACAGGTGCCTGTAATTACACAGGTTAGATATTTAACATATCAGCATCAACAGCCTGGTAAAATCATCGATTGAATCATCAACGCATTTAACCATTAAAAGGGAAATGCCGTTACCACATTTCCTTAGCCGTTGTATACCAGGAAAATCTAAATCACTGCAAGAAAAACCTCATCTTCTCTCTTCGTCATCGTTCTCCTGCTCATTACCTACCTGCTGCCTATTTATTTGGGGTCGTCACCCTCTTTCTTTCTATCTTTATCATCTTTTACACAGTCCTTCTTTCGTTGCTCTTGCCTTTACCTACCATGACCGATTTCCACGTAACTTTTCATTCACCGGTACCACTTTCGGACTTCTTCTTATAGACTCATTACTTATTCTATCCATTCGCGTAACAACACACATCCCTCTTAGCATTCTCATCTTGCACCATGACCGATTTCCACATAACTTTTCATTCACCGGTACCACTTTCAGACTTCTTCTTATAGACTCATTACTTATTCTATCCATTCGCGTAACAACACACATCCCTCTTAGCATTCTCATCTCAGCTGCATTCATTTCATTCATCCCTTTTGTGGCCCAACATCAAAAAAATCGGAAATCAGAATGTACAGACGCCAGCACATCAAGCTACCCGAAACTGTCAAATTTTCCCAATCAACTTTGAACCTTATGCTTTAGCGATAAAGTTGAAAATCTATTAAAGAAATTTGACAGATTGTAGTAGCTTGATGTGCTGGCGTCTGTACATACAAGAAACCGGTGGTAAAAAACGAAAACTATAAAATATAGATCCCAAAGACACCAACTTCCGAAATTAAAGTTGTTTCATAATTTTGAGTTAATTTATTTTTGAAGTCCGGTTAATTTTTTTTAAATTACTTTTTTTCGTAGGAACGGTTAAAATTAGGTAAATACTGCTAGTTCAACGCGTTGCCAACTTGCTTCATGTTATAGTCTGCGATGAATGGATTGCTTATCAGGGGCGGTCTAAAATTGATACCTTTATTTTCTTAAATGTTATCATAATTTTGAAAAAAAAAATTCGTGTCAACTTGAAGACAATAATTTAGTTTGCACTACCTAAGTGTCCAAACACACTATGCCGAAGGTACGCGACCGAAATTCCGCGGCTGATTTTGTGTCAGCGCTATAACGCAACGTAATATCGGCATAATGTGTCGTCAGTAATTCAAATAGCATTGCAGGCGTAATATTGCCGAACTTCGGTCGCGTACCTTCGGCATAGTGTGTTTAGACCCTTAGACGATAATTACACGATATTTTTCAAGAATTTCGATTTAGGAAATGAGAATTTATAATGATTATGTAACAGTATTGCGCCACCTATTTCGATTTGGCACAAGTTTTAAATTTCATCCTGTATATTTGGAACATAAACTGATGCAAAGGTCCGTTTTTCAAATAATATTTCTGTTAAATTATAGCAGTAAACTCGTTCCGAACACAATTAAACACAGTTCAACTGCAGAGGTTGACACCAATTTAAACTGTAGTTAGCCTCTGTGTAACCTGGCCTGTGGTGCACATTACTAATGCACAAATGCAATGAGCATTGGTATTCTTTATGAGTAATTGAGTAGGCTAGGCTCTGTTTGTTTAGCCTAGTAACAGTTCAGTGAATAATAAAGCAATTACCTACGGGTTGGCTGGTACGGCTGCATGTTTTTGTATTGGAAAGAAAAACATATTTGAATTTTTTAAAGGAACTGTAATATAATGTGGTATAAGTTCAATCGTATAGAAAATTAAGGCATTTAATATACACACATAGGTACCTCTTATCTTTGAGTGAAAATAGTTGTTGATTAGTTTATCATGAACTAGTTAGAGTTAGTAGTTAGTCAGAAACTAGGATAAGTTTCTGGCGGATAATATCGAAATATAAGAATTTTAAAATACACTGAAAAGATATATATGACTGTGCTCTAGTTTTATTTTAAAATTTTATTCGATTCAAATGACTTTGGTTCAAGTTTAAGATCAAAACTAGTCAGATATTCCAATCCCGTAGAAAACACATAAAAACTTATAACGTCATGATTTCTTAAATTTTATTTCGAATAGAAAACATACCTACATAGTAGGTATCTAACAATAGTATCACACAGAGACATCTCTGTATGAAAACAGAATCATCATACAAAGAATTAATCATTATACAATAGGTAACGAAAATTATAAATCTTTGTTAGTTATCTTTTACTCTTTATTCTAGTTTTTCAGACGTAAACTATCTACAATTACATATATGGCTTATAATTTAAAAAAATAGTTCTGACAATATTTGGCCCATGGCGGCTTTTCTCAGCGGAGAGTAGTCCTCGATGCGGGAGATATTATAGAGCACAAGTATGTGCGACTGCGAAGACACAGATGCACTAGCTCTCATAGTGCAATCCCACACGACTGGAGAGAAATCAATCGCAGGACCAATGGCTTAACGTGCTTTCCGAGGCACAGAGTTATCACACCGCCAACTTCCAAGCTCCACTGAGAAATTCCTAATGGACAAACAACGGAATGTATGTGAACCACGATGTGAACGGTTTCTCATTCCATTACGTTCCGGTTCAGGGTATATTGTTGCTCAATCGGGCTCGTCAAGTGCTGTCTGACACCAAACCTCGGATGATCCCCTTATAATGCCAGGCATGTGGACTGGTAGGCAAATACCTACATAATTTATGCGGATTATTGTAGAAACACGTATCTTTTTCGTTTAAATGTTGTAAAAGAATAATTATCACCTCAATGGTGTGCCTGTTAAGCAACTGGTCACGGTAAACCAAATTCCCAGTTTCTCGTCTGAAAAGTCTTTGTTGTTACTTCACCTAATTTGGTGAACTAATTACGGCACTAAACAAGTATAATAAGAGCCTAATTTTTGTGGTAGGTTATAAAAGTAAGTAAGTTTTTATCAAGAGCAAACCCATTAAAAAAAAAAGTATTTCGTCTTTGCGCATGCAAAAGCCGCTATGTGTTATTTAGTTATTTTCGGTTCTTTATGCAGTTTTAATCGTAATTCATATAGCTCAAATAAGTTCACTAAAAACACAGCGACTTCTGCATGCGCAACGACGATTTCAGGATCCAGCGTTTGAGGGTTTTCTGAAATGACGTTCGCTAGGTGGCAGCACTGACACGTCAGGTCCAGGATTCTGTCAAAGAGCCTATATT
Organism: Luperina testacea; assembly: GCA_927399505.1. NCBI lineage: Eukaryota > Metazoa > Arthropoda > Insecta > Lepidoptera > Noctuidae > Luperina > Luperina testacea. Next base: position 14,574,944 of record OV656756.1, read on the forward strand.
TTCTTTAGTCATGACTGAATGATGAACGAATGAATGAATCGAATGATGAACGTCATCATATATTTTATATTGGAAGACCTCTTGTCACAGTGGTGCCAACTGGTGTCGTAAATTTTCACGAAAACCTTCATTGCGTAACACACTGTCAACAATCTGAATCATTTTGAAGGATATTGCTAATCCACTGCTTCATAATATATGTTAATTTTAATTTTTTAATTAATTTAATTTTTTGTTAATTTTTCGAATAAATTTTGCGTTATCGCAATTAAGGTTGTTGAACTGTCAAAATGGAAGACATTGCTACTGAAAGTATGTTTTGCAATTACCCTGCAGGTGATAATGTAGCTATAATGAATGAATTAATACCATTATATTAAAAACTATGATTATGCCATCAATTATCATTCACAGCCCTCAATATCACATCATTAATGGTTCAAAACTTTTCATTTAAAGATTCGCTGCTAACTGCTATATATATATGTGTGTTATAAATCTGTTCCGTTCTATTTCATGAGAAACCCAGTACATCTTGTATTAGGTTTCTCAGGTCTACACTTAAATGACAGTGTTGCGGCAATAAGAGGCTTAGCGAAACGCAGCGTGCCTTGTAGATGAAGTAGAAGGTCGACCATATTCCTTACATACTTATGGCTATATGGCAACGTATACAATGATATATCCACATCATACATGTTAATACGACTGATGTGCAGTTGACAAAGGAGTTTGGTAGATTTAAGCAAAAAGCAATATGAAATATCTTTATAGGCACGCATCTTCCCAATAGGTGAATTTCTCCAGTACCTAGATCTGTTTTGTTTTATCAATCAAATCGTGATTGAGGAACAAACATACAAACTTTCACATTTATAATCTACTAGCAGCGCCCCGCGGTTTCATAAGCCCCGCATAAGTATCGGTCCCGTGGGAATATCGGGATAAAAACTGTCCTATGTGCCTTCCCCGAAAAGCAATCTATCTCTCTGCCAAATTTGATCGAAATCCGTTCAGTGGTTTAGGCGTGAAAAGGTAACATACAGACAGACAGATGGAGAGAGAGAGACAGAGTTACTTTCGAATTTATATTATTAATATGGATACTTACTAAAAATAAAGCTGAAGAGTTTGTTTGAACGCGTTGATCTCTGGAACTACCGGTCGGATTAGAAAAATGCTTTTTGCTTCTGATAGCCCAATGTGAACACAACGTGTTATTATTAGATTAATAGTTAATCGTACAACACTTACATTTAGCGTCGTTAACGTTTCAAGAGTAATCAGTGACGTCAGAATTACAGCCTGTATAAAACAGGGTGTTACGTCTCGCGGGCATCCATTTATAAAAACTGATTAAAGGCTCCTGTAAACAGGCGCGACGCGCGACGCGAATCACGCGCGACACAAAGGCACCACTCGTTGCGCGACTTGCGGTGCATTTGTGTCGCGCCCGATTTTATCGCGTGTTGTGCCTGTTTGAAGGAGCCTTAATCATTTTTGTATAAATAGTTTTATTGTTGTTATCCAGCACCAACAGCAACATTTTCGAAATGTCTTATTTAAAAAAAGATAACTGGAAATCTCTGTTTCTATGGAAAATTTAAAATCGATCTAATTTGGCTGTAACACTATTTTTCGAGAATGTTCTTAAGTACCTTTTTAGATCTTTGTATCCTGCTTATGCCTATGAGGTTTTATTAAAATCGGTTCATTCATTTCGAAATACAAGGGCTTGAAAGTTTGTATGAAATGCCTTACGGCGTAAACGCTCTTAAGCACACAAATGTACAAAAGCGGACTTAATGCTATAGGGACTTAATGTTCGTTTTCTGTTTTAAGCCTATTAAGGAACAATGTATGTTTCTCCTCAGTCTTTTAAGAACTAAGTATCAACAACGTACAGTCGACAAAAGAGATAAGTATGTAGGATCGTCGGATATAGTTGAAGTTTCGTAAGAAACCGATGGATGTACTCGAATAAAATTTAATTTTATTAATAGAAAACAAATAGCTATTTATTAAATTAAATTTCAGTCGATATCATCCATCGGCTTTTTACTAAACTTCAACTATATCCGACGATCCTGCATACTTATCGCTTTTGTTGACTGTAGCTTCTGTAGTTCTCTAAGACAAATTATATATTACGGAAGGAATACTACCCGAAATTACGCCAATACTTACTTCTTTATAGGTTTGCTAACGAGTCGTACTAAATTATTGTTTTCGTAAACGGATATTTAATTATACCAATTTATTTTATACGCCGTAATTGCTTAATTTCGAGCATTTGACAGTTAAGGATAAAATGACCCTTTATTTTTGTCGCATAAGCTAAGTAAGGGTCGTTCTTGATCTCGCCTCCATATCTATCTATGTATGTTAGTCGGTAGGGTAACCATATAATGGAGCGGTGAATGCTTACGCGAATCCCGCACCCCCGGCCATAGTAAGAGGTGGAACACAGCGGTGGTTTTAGCCGGTAAGAGTCTGGCATGCTCCTCTGTCACCCCCACGATGGAGGAAGTCCATGTGGATTTCCACCGAGCATAAAAAAAAAAAAACGGTATCCATATAATAAAAATGAAAGCTGTTCATTGGTAAGCTCATCACTGGAAAACGGCTGGACCGATTTGGCTATTTTTTTTGTTTCAAAACATTCGTAATAGTCCGAATAAAGTTTTTAGTGAAATAAAATCATAGTTTCCCTGAAAATTGGAAATTTCGGTAAAAACTGAAGTGCTTTATTCTATGGGAGGGCAAAGTCTGTCTGCACGCGTAGCATCACCACCATTTTGTCTACAATGACAAAATGACAGATTGTAGACAAATTTCTAAAGAAATCTGTCATTTTTCTGTTCTGTCTGTCATTTTGTCTGTTCTATCTGTCATTTTGTCTGTTCTATCTGTCATTTTGTCTGTTCTATATGTCATTTTGTCTATTCTTCCGCCAATAAAACCTGTTTCTATGCTACTATTGCTGGTCAGCTAGTTTCAATATTGTAGTTTGACGAGGTTAATGTCAGCGAAGGTCGCGAAATAAAAACACATGTACATGCTCTTGCAGAAACTTTGCATGATTAATGTATCTTCGTAGAAAATGCAATATCTCTGTAAACTTATCAAAACAGATAGGTACCTATACTGTAAAAGAAAAATGCACTATGGCGATATTATATTTTAAGTTATAAGCGCACCCTATAGGTATTGTGTTTAAGGGTACTCTGACATTCCGCATTTCCCATGTTTTTCTGAAAAATGTTTGGTGATCAAAAGCTTGCAGTGATCTGTATAATCTATAATGTTCCCACTGCTGGGACACAGGCCTCCTCTCTGTGAGAGGCAGTGGGCCGTAATCCACCACGCGGGACCAGTGCAGGTTGGTAAATGTCACATCTCTTCGAATTTTTGGTTCTAGTACATGCCGTTTTCCTCATGATGATTTTCTTCACCGTTTTGAGAGCAGTAGTAATGATTTACACAAAACAAATTGCTTGTCTGGGTTCAAACCCACAACCTGCAACTCTAAGTCACGACCATTACCACTGGTCCACCAGTGCTGTTTGTGAGGGTCACTGCTCATAAGTTATTCAAATATTGCTGATTCTTGTTCTCAAAATGGCCGCGCTACTCGAGTTCCATTGACATAAATCTGTAGCGACCTCGACGGTATTTTCTTTAGTCCTTCGCCAAGTATCGGCAAACTGTGAAATATTATATATATTTGTTTTTGATTTGATTTGAATGAATTGAGACGCCGCGGTTGTTTATTTACGGCAAATTGTAAAATCCAAATTGAAATGTTTATATTTTTAGTAAATCAATAGTCTTCAGACGAAAGATTTATTAAGAAATGTTTGTGAAGTTTCTTAATTTCAATTTAATATTGGAAGTTAATTTTTTTGGAGATTCCGTTGATGTCTTCGATGTAATTTGCGATAAAGATCGTGATTGAATTTTGTTTAGGAGACCATTTTTTTCATAACGAGTTTCACTTTCCAAAAATTAAATGTTGCGAATAGATAAATATTTACCGAGATTGTATAACGAATAACCCTTGAATAAACGTGGCGTGCGTGTTGCCAAAACGTCACGAGATAACCGAAAGTGAGTGGCACATTAACATATCTTGCGTCATTTTTCCACGAGGGCTTCCTCGTGAGCAAGAATCACTTTGGAATAAAATTATAAACGTAATTTTATTATCAGCTGCCCGTTTTTATAATGTTTATAAAGCTCAAAGGTAAATGACTGAGCGGTTTCGTTTGAGTTAAAATGGTTAAAGAGGTTATGTGACATTTCCGTATTTTTTTAACGAAGTAAGTATGTATTTATTTAATAACGTAACCCAAATTCATGAATAAGTACACCTTTTTTCCTTTATTTAATTAGTGACTTTTATAATCGCAAACGTGGTGTCAAAGAATTGCCAAACTTAAATGGCACTGGGCAGGGCACATTGCTCGCAGAACAGATGGCCGATCGGGCCGAAAGGTTCTGAAGTGACGACCGCTTACCGGAAGACGTAGCGTTGGAAGGCCTCCCACAAGATGGTCCGACGACCTTGTGAAGGCCGCAGGAACCCGTTGGATGCGAGAAGCACAGAACCGGTCGAAGTGGAGGTGTTTAGGGGAGGCTTATGTCCAGCAGTGGACGTCTTTCGGTTGAAATGATGATGATGATGAATCGTGGTGCAAGGAGCGGGGCCTATTGATAATGACCGCGTCTTACGCGTTTTGTAGGTCATAGCTTCGAACCCAGACAGGTGCTTTACTTTGTGTAAATTATTTTCATCACCACTGCTGCAAAAACTTTGAAGAAAAGAGAAAACAAACATCATGAGGAAACCGGCATGTCGTAGAACAAAAATTTCGATGACATGTGACATTTACCAACCCGCACTGGTCCCGCATGGTGGATTACGGCCCACTCCCTCTCACAGTGAGGAGGCCTGTGTCCCAGCAGTGGGAACGTAATAGGCTGATTATGCTATAATAGCAATGCGTATGAAAGTCCCTAGTGTAAGTGTGTGTGAGGGGGTGTGTTTGTGAGTGTGTGTGTGAGTGTGTGTGAGTGTGTGTGAGTGTGTGTAAGTGTGAGAGTGTGTGAGGGTGTGTGTGTGTATAGTGTAAGTGTATTACGTTAGTAAGGCGTTAGTTCTCAGGTTCCAAAAGATATTGAATCATTTTACCTATAAAACATTTTAAAACCTCAAATCCTCGGGAACACGAACTTAAAATTGAAAAGCTTGTCACAACTGAAGGCAGGTAGGTAGCTACATAAAACGGGAACAATTTGTATGAATGGCGATCCGTTTACGTAGGCTGCTACAATAGCGCCAGCTGACGATCAACTCATTTACATCTACTGTCAAAACTCCCAGACCGGATCCCGCTTTGCAAATCCCGAATATGTATAAATAGGAAGGGATGCGATGTAGCCTGAAGATCCTCAATAGTATGAATCTATACCTACATATTATACATTAAATTCCCGTTCTGTCTGTGTGACCACATTGTTCTTCTAAACTACGCAACGGATTTTGACGCGGTCTTCATCATTTAGGAAATTTATTCCGGAAGGTTTATGTGTATAATACTTATTATTTCAACTTTCTTTATCTTTTAATTATTATGTAAAAATTTAAGTGTAAATTGTAAATAGCCTAAGACTTCGCATGCTGATCCCTGTAACTGGAGAAACCTCGACCCCTGTCATATAGGATATCCTAGTTCAGGGGTAGAGAACTCATTGGTGTAACGTGTACCGATGTTTGGATATAAAATTACTATTACTACCTATTATTAAATTTACAATCTGAAATCAAATCGATGAAAACATCGAGATTGTAAGTTTAATAATAGTAATAGTAATTTTTTTGTTTGTTTTTTTTTTTTTACTTGACAAAAGTTAAGTCATAAAAACTATGCGAAACAGGGGCGGGTTACTACGTCGCTAGTAGTAGACACTACGTACGACCAACGTAGCGACCCGGCCCCACTTTGCATAGTTTTTACTATAGTAAATGTGACAATACGTTTGGACCACAATGGACCATAATATTATTATGGTGTTGGGCAGAAAGATATAGCTTTGTGGGGCAAGATGATGCAATAATTAGTGGCAATGCTGATAGTCTTCTGGGCACGTTTCCGGATGACAGCGATGCGGTCTAGTGCTTCGACGCCTAAGTGTCCTTTTGTTTTTGTATTTAATTGTATAGCAGTAGCGAAGGGTCAATTTTTGTAAGAGTTAAGCCGGAGTAGATATCTTTAATATGATTATGTTATTTGTCTATAGAATACTGACTGTGCCATTTTTCAAAGGGGAGCCGGTAGGAATCGCGTTGTATGGAACCTTCGCCACTGTTGTACTATAGTTAATTAGTCACTGAAGCACATCAAGCTACCCGAAACTGTCAAATTTTCCCATTCAATTTTGAACCTTATGCTCTAGCGATAAAGTTCAAAATCTATAAAATAAATTTGACAGATTGTAGTAGCTTGATGTGCTGCCGTCTGTACATAGAAATTGTTCGTTATGATTAAATAATCACCATAACTATCCGTTTATTTTATGACACTTCATAATAAATAAAACACAGTGACTTATACGGAAATGCATAATAATGTGTTGCCATAATAATTTATGCGTATTCGCTAATTAGAAAACTTAAAACTGCTGCATTATTCATATTGCTACCAATAATAAAATGTGATGTACGTCAGTACATTCTGTTTTATTATTCAGCACAGCCAGCACATCAAGCTACTACAATCTGTCATTTTTTTAATAGATTTTTAACTTTATCGCTAAATCATAAGGTTTAAGGTTGATTCGGGAAATTTGACAGTTTTGGGTAGTTTGATGTGCTGGCGTCTGCTCTGTACATAATAACATATAACATCACGCCTATATTTCCAGAAGGGTTAGTTAGAGGTGTATCTATAGTGCACCAACAAAAACTAAATAATAAAAAATAAAAAAAATACAAAACAATCGCTTGCTTATCATAACGAAAAACTTCTACAAGCGAAAGAGTTCAAAAATTAAGCAGTAAAAAAAGAACTTCACGTAATCAAAAGTTCGGAAACAGCACTTAGAAATTCTATTTAACAAATGAAGGTTCCCGGACAGTCTGGCCGTTGTTCAGATATCATCTCGTGAGCAAACGTTGTTACATTTGCATAATTAGGTTCTTGTATTATCGCCATGATTTGGGATAAAAGAGGTTCTACTTACGATTCTATACGTTTGTAAGAGTCAACTAGGAAATGAGGGTGAAGGGTCGTTGTAGCGATTGCCTGCATACTTCCATTTATTGTTATCGGCATATCGTATCTTACTTCATTGATAGGTACAGACGCCAGCACATCAAGCTACCCGAAACTGTCAAATTTTCTCAATCAACTTTGAACCTAATGTTTCAGCGATAAAGTTGAAAATCTAATAAAGAAATTTGACAGATTGTAGTAGGTTGATGTGCTGGCGTCTGTACGTGATTCTATTGATGCTTTTTCTTTGTGATCGGTTCTTGTTTTACCTACTTTGTATATGTTCATATACAGTAACATAGATACTGATCACAACACACACACAAACATCACTGGTTCGGTTCTGGCTCGCTTCTTTGTGCCAGACACCTACTGCCGCGGCAGAAGGCACAGGCTGTTTGCTGTGCCTCCATGTCGCCACAGTTGCGCGTGCTAAATCCCCAGTACCTACCATGTACTTTGGCCGCACTTAATGATCTCCTGGACTCTAATCCAACAAACGATCTGTCTACGGACGAATGGACGAAGATTTTGTCGGTATGTCAGAAGTACTGTGAGAGGGACGTATGAAAGTTTTGTTAACTTATTACTTGATTTTATATTTAATGTTTTATGTGTATGTGTAAACTATCTTCAATTTCTGTAATTGGTTGTAAACCGTTATAATGAAAGAATAAATAAACAAATAAAAATAAATCACACACCCATATAAACACAAACAGATCTTTGGCAGTCGTAACGGGTAGTCAGAAGTCGAAAAGTCTGACAACCCGTCTTATCGTGTTACCTAATAACTGCGGGGTGATTCCGAAACATACTAACAGTAGGAATGGCGTTCATTTTGACAGTTTTACAACAATAAATGCGTTATTTACGTTCTTGAGCAGATAAATTATTTTAACATATAGAAAGAAAAGAAAGAAAATTAGTTTATTCTGCACAAACAAAAACGCACATTACTAATAAAAATTAAAAAAATATTATTAAAGAACATAAAATACACAAGCAATGGATTAGCAATATCCTTCAAAATGATTCAGATTGCGAGTGCGTGCGTGCGTGCGTGTGTGCGTGTGCCTGCGTGTTGTGTGTTTGTGTGTGTTGTTTGTGTTACGCAATGGGTCATGTATGAAAATATTAAATTGTCTCGATTTTTTTTCTGCACTTATGAATAAGCTAATACTGTCTACAAAAAAAGTATCAGATTTATCTGATTAGTATTTCGAGAGAAATAAATTAAATTCTGTTAGAGGCGGCCATCGACAGTAACCCACGGATTTTTATTCAATTTCCTTAGCCTACTCAATTAAAAAGTAAAAACTGTAGATAATCTGTACCGTCTGACATTCATCCATCATAACAAAGGTCTCTCAAAATCTAATCCAGTGTCCAAAGCGTGGGGGTCGTCGCGAAGGCAGTCGAAATCTAATCCAGTATTCAAAGTGTGAGGGTCGTCGTAAAGATATATTATCCATAAAATCGCAAACAAACACAAAGCAAGAGGTGAAAAGTGAGGTTATGTTATGACAAATTGACAAGTTATGATTATCTACAGTTTTTACTTTTTAATTGAGTAGGCTAAGGAAATGGAATAAAAATCCGTGGGTTACTGTCGATGGCCGCCTCTAACAGAATTTAATTTATTTCTCTGGAAATACTAATCAGATAAATCTGATACTTTTTTTGTAGATGGTATTAGCTTATTCATAAGTGCAGAAAAAAAATCGAGACAATTTAATATTTTCATACATGACCCATTAGGGAGCACCCTAATTGCAAACCAGCAGGTTTGTGGAGGTCATATAGGCATCAGTCGCTCCATGTTAAATACTGGAATTCAGGTGCATCCGGTTAGACTGGAAGCTGACTCCAACATTGTTGGAAAGAAGCTAGGCTTGATTGAGGTTTTATTATTTTTAATATTTAGGTGACAAAAAACAAAAATAATAAAATCCAAAATCATAATAAATAAGGTCAATAAATAAGAATGAATCTAATGCAAAAGAAATAAACACCGAGACCATTTCGATTGTAAATATTGACTAGCGTCTGGAAATAAATGATGGGATGTATTTTATCAAACCTCTTATAATTCCCATTTTGACAGACCGAAAGAACTTTCTGCAAGTTAAAAGGCAAAGAGGTTTCAATTAATAAAAAAAATAAATTGTGCATCATTAGAAGCGCAAAATTTTTTAGAGGTTATTTTTTTTAAAACGTGTCTATATTTAGAGGTTAGTACTGATTCCTCCCGTTCTTGTTTCCAACCGAAAATGTATAGATATGATTTATAATGCCGTTTTATCAGACGAAATCGAGGTGGTACAGTCACAGTAAAAGTACCAAGAGATAATTAATAAGTATGTTTACTTATTTCGCAAAAAATTACTCTACATTTTTTTCACAACTTTCGGCAATTTTACAATTATGTAGTTACTTCACAAATTATTATTAAAATCACAGATTCCTTGGATATTAATACTACTTATTAAAATAAGAGTTAGAAGTAGTTGCGACGAGTTAGATTTACAAATTAGGTCTCCTAAATGATCTGTTTATAATTGATTCCTCAAAATAATATTTTGGTGGTTGCACTTTCTCGCTTCACTGTACTGCCGTACGTACAATAAATGTAAGGTATTTACATTTTCAATTTCGGGGGGAATCGAGAATGTAATTAAACTATATTTTTATTATAACTTTCGGGGGGAAACAAGAACGAGGGGAATCAGTGCTAACCCATATTTAGGAGGTCAATCAGTTTTTAGAGGATCAATTAATTTTTTTTTTTAAATTACGCTGATAACAAATGATTTGTCCTTCCTACAGTGCCTTACTATGATACGGTCGATGTACACGGATGTGAAATTTTCCTAAATAAATTGCAAAAGGTACATTCTGCGACTGAACCGTTGTTACGTGTACATCGACCGTGGATCGTGGTAGGTGATGTATAAACGCTCCATGTACATCGACTACTATTAGTTAATGGACTTTGATTGCACCCATGACAGTGAGAAAACATGACACGTCTAGTAATTATCCCTTCGTCCGCCATGACGCGTTTCCATTATTGAAAAGAGGCGTTAAATCATCATTAGGAAGATCGTAGATAAAATCCACTTTTGTTTTGGTAAAGGGCGGTAAAAAGTCGTTGCATGTTTTGGTTGTAATTAGGGCTTTCAAATACCGGATTTTTTCAATACCGGTATCAATACCGGTATTGGAAAAGTCAATACCGTGATCCCGGTATCAATACCGGTTGTCCGGTATTGAACGCAAGTTCAATTAGGACATTAATAAAACCAATAAAATACGCCTTTTTGTATTTTCAAATCAGTATTGTTCTTATTATTTTATTGAAAATACTAAAATAAATACGTTATACATAGCTTTCTTAATTCTTTTATAATAATTTGGTATTGGCTGATTATTTAAGTAGGACTAGGAATTAGGAACATAATGAAAACTTAAACTGAATCTACTCTTTTTGCAGGAAGGCATTTCACATAGACTTTGTTTGCACAATATAAAAAAAAAAATATTTCTTATTATTACCTAAATGTCATCATGTCTCAGGTAAAAATCAATATAGGTATCATTATTTGTAGAAATGTAAGTAAGTAAAGTATACCTTAACTAGCTAGTAGCAATCATTTGGTAATCATTTTAGTAATATTCTTAATAATTAAGTTATAAAAACACAATCAAAAAATCGAAAACTAAACAAGTAAGAAAATAAATCAAGAATCAACATAGGTATCATTATTTGTAGAAATGCAAGTAAGTTAAGTATAGCTTAACTAGCTAAGTAAAGTAAGAAAATAAATCAAGAATCAACATATGTATCATTACAAATAATGATACCTATGTTGATTCTTGATTTATTTTCTTGTTTAGTTTTCGATTTTTTGATTGTTTTTTTATAACTTAATTATTAAGAATGTTCAAATTAGCAATCAACATTTTAGTAACATTATTAACATTATTATTAACAAAATAAATCAAGCGTTAATAACAATTTGTGAAAAACAGTAAAAAAATGTAAAAGTAATTATAGACGCGTTATCCCGTCGCCTTTGCGAAACTGACTGACAATAGTGACAATAACAAAAACGACACATAAATACAGCTCGATTTCGGGCATTGTCTCAGGCGGGGTGCGGGAGGGTGAGCTTAAGATAACAGCGGGACGCTTGCGCTGAAGAAAACAAGTGTGAGAATAAGATCACATAATTTTCAGATCTAATGTTTGTAATACCGTAATCACGGTATTGGGGCGTCAATACCGGTATTGTAAAAGGCCAAAATAAAATCCGTGATCACGGTATTACGGGATCCCGGAATACCGGTATTGAAAGCCCTAGTTGTAATGCGAGCTTTAAATGTCATGTTTGTGTAAGAGACATAAACTGCATTCGCGAGTTATTTGCCAAAAATGTTAACAAATATGAGTTTATGGAAAATAACTTTAAATCCTACACAATAAAGTTGTTTACGCTAACAACTTCAAACACTTTATAACTGACATAATCATCATTCATCATTTGGATCATTTGTAATCTGACATATATATAAATAAATAACTTTTTCAAAAGCGCTAGTCACTCTGAAATAAACTTAATTACCATTAAAATAAAGTTGATATTTGTTTAACTTGAAATAACATAAATTTGAAACATAAGTTGGAATAGACATTACATAAACTCACACTTTCTTCCCATAGGGGTAGGCAGAAACTACTGAACGTCTCTCGCTACGATCCTTACGTACTCCTTTTGCTTCGTTTACGTTCATATATCCACACTGTAAATCACAATCTGAATCATTTTGAAGGAGGAGACATACCTATCCATCACACTAATATTATAAAGGCGAAAGTTTGTGAGTGTGTGTGTTATTATAAAATATGTTAGTTACTTCTTCACGCTCAAAAGGCTGGACCAATTTTGATAAAATTTTGTATGGAGGTAGCTAACACCCTGGATTAACATATAGGCTACTTTTTATCCCGATATTCCCACGGGATCGACATTTACGCGGGTGAAACCGCGGGACGCAGCTAGTTGCTTCATATGTTAGAAAAATTTGTCTGTTTAACAACGTAAATAACGCAATGAATGTTTGTTGAACTGTCTAAATGAAACTCATTGTTATTGTTAAAGCGTGTTACGCAATTAGGTACCCCGCTGGTAATACACGCATGGCGATTGCGAGTACTACACACCTGGTCTGACCTTTCTGAAGAACATTGTTTATGAGACATTTGATTGTAATATTACAATGAGAGTTCATGATTATAGAAAGAGTCAGTTTACTCTATCGGGCAACTAGCTTCATCTTTTTGACTGAGCGACTCCTTGACTATGAATAATGCGTGTAACTGGCATAATTGAAATAAAGGCTTGAGTTTGCGAACAACGAGCCTAAAACCACAGGTAAGACATTTATAATTAAGACAATACATAAATATTTATATTTGAGTGTAACCAACATTGACTTTCATACGTGCAAAAATGAATAAATTTTTCATTCTCCATGAGAGAAATAGCCAGCAGTGCAAATACGAAAAAGGTAAATTTTCACACCGCATACGACAAAAACATAACAAGGGCGAAAAACGTGCCGTATGTGGCTCATATATATTTTCACATTTTTTCCTTCCATTTACGGAGAAAAGAAGATCATGTAAAGGTACTGACGGCAAAAACGTGTGTATCCAAACGCTTGACGTAATAACCGTATACAGGGTTACTGGGCCTTTTCCCAACTATATATGTTGGGGTCGGCTTCCAGTCTAACCGGATGCAGCTGGATACCAGTATTTTACATGGAGCGACTGCCTATCTGATCTCCACAACCCAGTTACTGGGAAATACGATACCTCTTGGTAAGACTGGTTGTCAGACTTTCGGGGTTTTGTCTATCCGTAACGACTGTTAAAGATCCACGAATGACAGCCGGGACTAACGGCTTAACGTGCTTTCCGAAACACGGAGGGGTCACGGTATGTAAAGATGGTCATCCATCCACAGACCAACTGGGGCAAGCGTAGCTTAACCTGATCGATCGACCTGTGCGGCTGTTATTTAACCACGGGCCTCTCTCGACGCGCAAACTGTAACAATTAATTCAGCACATGATTCTAGAACCCCTATCGTAAGAATTTAATTTTCAGCCGTTTCAAATACGCGGTCAAAATGTATGGATTAGCATTTTTTTTTAATAACTGTCGAAAAACTTTTGACGCAGGGGTTTCAGAACCATGTACTGATATCACTCTGCTACCCTGTAAGTACTTATATGGTAGACAATACTATTAATATCTCTACCTTTATTTCCTTCGTAATAAAAAACAAAACGTGACATTGGCTGAATGCACAAACCGTGCGAAGCCGAAGGGAAAAAAAAAACTATTAATAGTAGGATGTAACATAAGGATAAAATAAATAAACATTAATTTTTAAGGTTATTAAAATTTTGCACTAAGGGCTGTATTCAATCGACAGATAATTTTTACTCGTGGAATAAAATTGACGTCTGACAGATTTTGTATGGAAGAACTGTCAAAAATTGAAAATGATTCCTCAGATAAAATTTTATGTATCTGGCGTTGGAAATATCAGCCCTTAGAGACATGTCTTTATAATAAAATTTGTTGTGTTATTGCACTCAAAATCGTCTAATGAGTCAAATCAACTAAATGACTCTACAATAGGTACTGTTTTGTTGTATGATTTTCCAGTTTTATTATGATTATAGTAAGGATAGAATACTTATAAATCCACAGTCAAACCTATGCAATAAACTCAAATAAAAATGTCTTTCATCAGCCCCGTTTGTTTTTAATTCTCGCGAAAATATTTTCGCTTTTGTCGTCTACGCAGGTAAATATTTGTCGAAGCCGTTTCGCGCCCTCATGAATTATTAAGTGTACTGCATAAGCATAGCTTCGCGATATTTATTTAAGATGCTTCGGTATTATTCAAATTCGTGTAACAACATTGAATGTGGCTGTACTCTTTTATAAAAAGTATAAAAAAGGAGTTGTAGACAAACTAATTAACTCACCTCAGTCAGCTTTTTTCAAATAAAAAGCAACCGACACCGAAAATTAATTAGTAACAGCGACTAATAAAACCACACGTACTTTCAATCGACAAATTTGATAGGCAAACGAAAGTTTCGTAATTACTGATCTTTGAAACGGGGTAGGAAAATTGCCTTATAACTCCCAGAGGGCTATATCAGCAACTATAAGCTATGTAATATTGAAAATTTCCTAAAATATACTACACAGACACGACACATGTGAGTTCACCGCGCCGTCCCGCGTCCCTCGAACCACAAGGTGACGCCAAATAACGCCCAAAATTTGAAAATGGAATTTACTTCTCCCCGCAGAGCGACCGCAAGGTCGAACTTTGAACGTGGCTAACCTCATGAAAAATGTTGGCCATCTTTTTTTAATACTGCTGTATTTTATAATCTATGCTCGCGTTTGAATTTTCTATCACAAAGAGAAACAACAACTTACTGATTCATTATCTACGGTAGTTTGACTGCATCTATGCATATCTTTATTCCGGAACTTAATGTTAAATGTGGTGAATCACAGTATTGAATCGCCACATTTCACCACCAAAGACTGCTTTCTTTCTGCTTCGTCCTAGTCTTAAGTCAAAGATTACAAAATGTAACAGTGAAGTAACTTTCTTATATCTGTGCCACACTTTTTAACCGTCTTCAAAAAAAGGAGGAGGTTATCAATTCGGTTGTTTTTTTTTTAAATATGTTGAACTCCGTTATTTACAAACCGATTTGCAAATTTAGAAACAATAAAAGTATATGATCGACTACAGTAAACAAAATCAGAAAAATATATGATATTCTTCAGGATATATGCTAGGTAGATAGTGTGTTGAAAACGTAATACAACTAATTTGATATGATAGAAAAAAATTGTGGAGATACCTCTAAAACTTTCTTTTTACAATAAAAACCATGCTACATACAATAATTCTGATTTTTTGTCAGATATTATTATACAAGCAACATATTAAAATACTAGTTTTAATTTTTTAGTCCAAACAATAGATTTTTTGTAATTAAATAATTGCTTCATATTTTGCAATAAATTACCAGCGTTGTGTCATCTCGCTTCTCTTTCTTTTCTATGCATTCTGACAGTGACCGCGCTTTAGATCATGTAATCCCCTTAATCGCCCATTTAAACACAAATCAAGTTATGTGCTTGGGACTACGTTATCTTCCAAATGACAGCAAATAAGATTGGACAAGTAATACGTGTAAATAGAGCTTAGACTAAGACCAAATTCGGGTCAGCGTCAGATAACGGTCGGAAGCAGAGAAAATATGGACCCTTTATGAAACTCTGTGGTCATGAGTATCAGAACTAGTAATTTGGAAAGGATTCTGTGATAAAGAAGGAATATATAAGGCTTATGGGATGGACGCCTTTAAGGAACCCTATTTTCAGCTTGTAACAGACTGGGGGCCTACTACCGCCATTTATTACTACTACTACTATTATAGAGATGGACCTATACAGGACTTATAGCTCCATCTCTTTCCCACTGAATTAAGATTAAAATTGTATTTTTATCTCACGAAACGACGCGCGCTTTACTTGTAGTAAACAAGTGCGCAAACACGCTTTGAATGTGTTGTAAGTGCAGGAGCTGTCGGTACCGTCTGAGACATGGGTGGGTGAAGTCGGAAGTGTGTGTGTTAATTTCCGAAGTCGGTGGCAAACTAAAATATAGATCCAAAGTCACCGACTTCGGAAATTCAAGTTTTCACTTTATAGTGTTTTTTTTTGGAAGGCCCCGTGGCTAAATAATAACAGCCGCACAGGTCGATCGATCAGGTTAAGCTACGCTTGCCGCGGTTGGTCTGTGGATGGGTGACCATCTTTACATATCGTGACCCCTCCGTGCCTCAGAAAGCACTTCTTTCGTGGGTCTTTGAACCAGCACGCGTAGCATGACAACGTTTTGTCGACGGAAGAATAGATAAAATGACACATTGCCACGCTTAAACGCGTAGAATGCGTACAAATATTTCTACAATCTGTCATTTTGTCTATTCTTCCGTCGACAAAACCCGTTTCTACGGGTGTCAGGCTACGGTAGGCTACGGCTACGGCTAGGCTACGGCTCTTTAGTCAACTGTGGCCGCTTGAACTTATCCCGTCTTGACGTCTTGACGTCTTGTTTTCACGTGCAGAGAAATAAACATCTTTCTATTTTAATCTGTCTTTATTTTGACCAATTATAATTATTTTTGACCCCAAACTGAGCACTAAGCCGCAGCCATGACAAAGTTAAATAAGAAATCGGTTGTATATTGGCTATGTGTCCTCTACGTCACGAGGGAAATCTGGCGCCTAACCTAAATATAAAACCGACCAAATACGTGTCGGACCACGCACAATGAGGGGTTCCGTAGTTGGAATGAATTTATCCCAAGAGCAAACTTAACATTGTAGTTGAAAATCATGTTCTCCTATACATTGCAACTGCAAATGTAAGTTGGTCGACTATTACTCGTAAACTTATAA
This sequence comes from Luperina testacea, assembly GCA_927399505.1. Classification (NCBI taxonomy): domain Eukaryota; kingdom Metazoa; phylum Arthropoda; class Insecta; order Lepidoptera; family Noctuidae; genus Luperina; species Luperina testacea. The sequence continues at coordinate 14,591,804 of OV656756.1, forward strand.
AGCCTACTTAGCTGTGATAGTTTTTTGTTTTAACTTTGTTATATATACTACTGCCGTGAATTTTTTCACATATCCAAAAACAATCATTTAGCTGGCAGGGGAGGCCTGAACTCTTGACTCTGACAAAAATTAGCACTTTAAAGCTTAATATTTCACAAACGGATCCCTGAATCGAAATTTTTTTCACATACCCGCAATATTTTTAAAATACATATCCAACGATATCCCACATCATGGGGTAGACGAGAAACAAAAAACATCCCCACTTTACGTGCAGAGGAGATACCATAAAAAAATTATTTCAAGTTTTTATTTTACCACTTTGTAGGCGTGATTATAATGTATATCCATACCGAATATTAGCTTTCTAGTACTAAGAGTCTCTGAGCTAAGCTGGGGACGGACAGACGGACATGGCGAAACTATAAGGGTTCCTTGTTGACTACGGAACCCTAAAAACGAGATATTGGTAAATCTATGAAATAATGTGGAGTTGTCAAAGAAATATATATATATAATAATATATATTTGTTCTTATTGCTGAATGGACCTGCTCTTGACATAAGAATCCCGGTGCTTTTTTTTGTGTTGTTGTTATGCAATCCACAATCCAAGAGAATTGCATAACTATGATGATGATGATGATGATGATGGGACTCCCTTTTCCGCACTTAGACTCCCATTCGGTCCGTTGTGCGTGGGGATTCTGGCTAACCGAGCCAGCCTAGCTCCGCCCAAAAGCACAGAAGCTTCCTGGGAGCTTCACAGGCTTCGCGGAGCGACCTCATTGTTCCGAGGATTTCTGCACGTTGAGAAGCCACGGCCTCGCAATCCAGGATGACGTGGGCGGCTGATTCCTCGGCATCAAGGCAGCCCCTGCAGAGGGGGCTGTCCGTGGCGCCTATGTTGAAAAGATGTTTGTTAAGGAGGTTATGGCCCGTAATTGTGCCTATTATTATTCTAAGGTTATTTCTACTCAGGCTGAGAAGTTTTTTGGTTAATCGCGGGTGTATCATTGGTAATGCCAATCTTGACTGTCTACAGTCTGTTGCCCGTAACCATCTGTTGTTATGGAGTTCGGTCGATCTTTGGCGAATCCACGCACGAAATTGTGAGAAAGGCAAAGGGAGAAGTGGGTACGGGCCTAACACCCTCATATCAGAGCCTCTCTTCGCAAGTTCATCTGCAGCGTCATTGCCCAGAGATTCACTGTGCCCTTTGATCCACTGGAGAGTAATATGATTGGACGTCGATAAACTCTCCAGAGCTAGATGGCACTCAAAAATTAGTTTGTTGTTAGTTTGTTTGCTACCTAAAGCTTTAGCTTTAGCACAGATAGGCTGTCGGATAGGAATTTAATGCCGTAGTTCCGGATGCCTAAGCGCTTTACTGCTATTGCAGCTTGTGTTAAGGCAACACATTCGCATTGAAAGATCGAACTATGTGTGCCTAGTGGTATGTGAAAGTTAATATTGAGGTCAAGGGAGTGTACGCCAGCACCTGAACCGTTTTGTGTTTTAGAGCCATCTGTATAAATGCGCACTTCGTTGACTCCTGACTGATCCCTTTCTTCCTGAACTGTTTGTATAATGTAGTTCTTATTAAACATCGGTTGGTTTGGTGTTCTATCACACGGGGCAGCGATGAGAGGCTGGTACTCAATCGCCCGGTCCAGGATTTTAGCGTGTGGACTAGTGATGTTTTTGCCCCATATGCCCAGATGCATTAGCCTGATGGCAGCTAGCGCCGCTTCCTGCTGTATGTACAGGTCAAGGGGAGTTAATTGAAGGGCTATCTCCATGGCTGCTGTTGGGGTGGTTCTCATGCAGCCAGTGGTAGCTGAGCAGGCCAGTCGTTGGAAGCGTCGTAGTCTGGTAATGGTGGTCGAGAGTTCTGTCCTCGTCCACCAAACCAGAGCGCCATAAGCCAACATTGGCCTGATCAGCGCTTTGTAAACCCACAAGGTAATCTTCGGAGAGAGCCCCCATGATTTTCCTAACATTTTTTTACATTGGTAGAGTGCAATTGTGCTTTTATTAAGTTTGTAGTCAAGATGCTTGTTCCAGAGCAGTTTGCTATCTAGAATCACCCCCAAGTACTTGACTTCGTCTTTCAATGTTAGTTCCGTGTTGAAAAGTTTTGGGAGCCTATGAGGTCCAAGAGTTCTCTTGTTGGTGAACATTATTAGTTCTGACTTCGAGGGGTTAACCGATAGTTCGTGCTTCGTGCACCAACTCTCGACTATTTTGAAGGCCTATCTCATGAGATCACATAAGATGCCCTCAAATTTACCTGAAATCAGAATTGCTATGTCATCCGCGTATCCCACTGAGTACAGACTGCTGGCGTTGAGCTCTAAAATGAGCTCATTTACGACTAAATTCCACAGCAGTGGTGACAGCACCCCACCTTGTGGGCAGCCTCTACTCACGATACCTCGTGTGGTGGTGTTCACGGTAAATTGAATAGCTCGGTGTTTTAACATGTTATTAATCCATTCTATGAGTGTTCGCGCAACACCGTGTGTAGCGAGTGCCTGTTCGATGCTGACGAAGTTAGTTTTGTCGAAAGCACCTTCTATATCAATGAAGGCGCCTAGGGTTGGGTTTTTGGCTTTAAGAGCATTACCTATGCGTGAGACTACGCTATGAAGTGCTGATTCAGTTGATTTGCCTGCACAGTAGGCGTGTTGATTAGGATGTAGAGGTCGTTGTAACGAAACCTGGGATCTAATCTTCCTATCCCCCAACCTCTCCAGTGTCTTCAAGAAGAACGAGGAGAGGCTTATAGGTCTAAAAGATTTGGGCTGGGTGTAGTCGCCCCTACCAGGTTTCGGTATAAAGATTATTTTTACTTCCCGCCATTTCAAAGGAATGTAGCGGTGGGCCAGGCAGGATCGGAACACCTTAACAAGGTGATCGGCCAATATATCCTGACTCCACCTGAGCAGAGCCGGGAAAATACCGTCCAGTCCTGCTGCCTTGAAAGGTAGGAAGGTGTTGATTGCCCATGTTATTTTGTCTTTATCAATTACTTCCAACGCCACTTCCCAATCCAGGCTACACGTGGCCCTATCCCTTTGCATTTCCCAGCTTTGCTGGGCAGCAATTTGGCATCCTGGGAAGTGGGTGGTTAGAAGTAGTTCACTTGTCTCAGCGTCGTTTGTTGTGTATGTGTTATCTGGTTTTTTTAGGCATCCTATTGAATGGTTTGTCTCTTGGGCAAGACAAGTTTTGACCCTCATTGCCTGGTTGTTACTTTCAATGTTAGTACAGAAACGCCTCCAACTATTCCTTCCTCTGAGGCGTATCAGTTTTTTATATATTTTACGGGCTGTTGTATATCGGTCCCAATCTACTGGCGACCGTGTGTTCCTAGCTCTGTTGAACAGTCTTCTCAGCTTGCGTCGGTGTCTTTCCAGCTCAGGACTCCACCAGGAATGGCGAGCTCCCTGCCTAGGTGTCGTGAGGGGACAAGACTGTTCATAGCTAGATATAAGTATGTGTGTGATGTTGTTTACATGTTCGTCTAAGTTGGTTACTGGTATTTCAGCCGGAAGGGCGGGAAGTCTACTTAGTTCAGCTTCGACGAGTTTAGTGAACCTGACTTGGTCCGTATTGCGAGGAACTCTTCATGGCTGTGGTTTGGTTAGGTTGAAGTTAATGGTATAGCGGATCCATCTGTGGTCTGAGCATGATATCTCGGTGGACACATGCCAGTCCTGTATGGAGTTAGATATGCCTATGGTTGCTACAGTTAAGTCTATTACTGTTTGTGATCTCGCATTTATGAAGGTAGGTTCGGAGCCCTTGTTAAGTAAAACAAGGTTATTACTAAGAATAAAATCAAGCATTTCCTCACCTCGATTGTTGGTTTTAACATTACCCCAGAGCGTGTGATGCGCGTTGTAGTCTGTCGCGATGATTAGTTCCAGTTTCTCCTTTTCACAGTACTCAACCAGTGAGGCGAGCTCTGGCAAAGGCACGTCCTCATCGCCTGGCAGGTATGCCGAGGCTAGTACAATGTCCGGGAGTTCTTGTTCGGTTCTGAAAAGCCTGACTGCTGTCAGGTCCCTTGAACAGAATTCGTTAATTAAGAGGTTAGGTACATGTTTTGGAATAAAAATGCAGGTGCGCGGGTTACAACCTGAGGTGTCTAGCAGCAACTTACCCCCGATGTTGCTAAGACCACATATCCTGCCACCCCTGATCCACGGCTCTTGGATGAGGGCGATGGTCTTTCCTTGTTGTTTTTCCAGCACTCTGCGCAAGGTGGCCGACGCAGATTGGCTGTGCTGGAGGTTTGTCTGCAGGATCCTAGTCCCGCAAAGGAGAGGAGCTGCGGAGGCTGCTGTCCTCGCCCTCACTACTCTCCCCTGGCGGAAAGCAATCCTCGTCCGAAATCAGACCGGACGAGGGTGGATCCCTCGTTGAACCCGCTGTTGAGAGAACCTCCAGCGCGGCCATGGAGGTCGCCAACTCCGCCGCCCCCCCAACAGTCTCCATCGCAGAAGGCGACGGGGAACGTGCAGGAGGCGGCGAATCAGGCTCCCTCTCAGGCGCACCCGAGGCTGTTCCAGATGTTGTTGCGGCGGCATCCTCCCTGGTACCACCTTCCTCCAGGAATCGGATGTAGATACAACCCATGAGGTAGTATACCCGCCGTTGCTGGTCTTTTATTGTTTTGACCATGGACTCCGGCACACGAAAGAAGAGACAGGTGCCCGGGGGCTCCTGCCTGGCCCTTTCGTGTGTCAGGGTCCAGGTGTTCATTTTGAGGTTCGGGTTCTGCCTCGCCAGCATCCTGAGGAGTTCCGCTGTGTCCTCGCTGTTCTCGGGAACAAACAGCATGCACATTACCTTCTTGGGTATGTCAGCTTGAGGCCGAACGGTGAGCTTGGTCCCCGGTAACGGGGACGGAATGTTATTTATGACCCCTTTGAGCCAGGCCATTGTGAAGTCGTCCTCACACCATGTCTTGAGGACGCCTTCAGCGAAGTGGGCCCGACCTCTAAAATGGATCGCGGTGTTTTGGTTAGTGTCAGTTAGTTCGGTCGGTTCAGGAGCCTTAAGCAGAGCCCGGAGCTGGTCCTCGATGACATGGCGGATCCCCTCCGCTTGCTCCTGCGTCATTTCCAGAAAGGGCTCGGTCATGACGGCAACGCATAGCTCGTTGCTCCTGTACGACGCAGCCGCTTCAGCGTAGCTCACCAAAGTTCCATCAGCCAACCGGGAGCGAGCAGGCTTGCTTTTCTTGCTAACCCCGGTTGGTGTGACGGAATCTTCGGGACGCGAACGCTTCTGCGCCCTGGCCGGTGGTATAATATTTGTTTTATTAGGGTTTTTTCGCCCTCTTGGCCTCTCGCTGCGCTTGCGCTTAGCGCCGGTGGGGGCCTCGCCTTTTGGCATCTCAGCCGTGGCCGACACCGCCTTGAGGGGGGTTTCTTTGTTGGTGCCTGTTTGCCCTGCTCCTGCACGTGGGGCTTTGGCCAGACTCGTCAGGTCCCTCTCAGGGTCCGCAGTCGTTGACGCAGCCCGTGTTTTGGGCGCATCTACTTCTGCAGTACTCCTCGAGTCGCCATGAACGAGTACAGTCCTTGGCCTTTGTGTCAGGGTTATGTTAGGGGGCGCATCCGTCCCCCCCGGTGGGTTCCCGCATTGTCGAGGCGGGGGGGCTCAGTAGCCGTGGCTTGGACACCCACGGTGAAGCTAAGAGGAACCCGAGGAGGGGCCGCTCGTCAGGGCTTCTGCTGACAAGCCGACGACGTAGCGGCCAAAGGTAGGTTGCGGTGTCGCTTGGGCGACATCGCAACTGAGGCGGGCCGCGATGTCGCACGTACCGGAGGCATCGCGGTTGAGGGTTGGAGGCCGCGGCGGGAGAGGAGTGCCGGTATTACGGTGCGCCGCTCTCCCTACCTTCCGCGGCCTTGACGGGGTCGCCACCGTACGATGGCGGACGCGGTGGGGCTGCAGGGGAAGAGGAGTGTCGGTATTACGTTGGCCGCTCTCCCTATCCTCTGCAGCCGAAAATTGGCAGGCGGCGGGGCCAATGTCCTGACCCGTCGCAGGGGGGACCAAGGGTGCCCAGACACGGGGTCGTCTGGCGCCCATGTGCTGGTTTGGTCCCTGGGGTGGTCACGGCGTGCTATGTGTTCTGGTGCGCCGGTGATGGGGAGTACTCCCCAGAGGAGGGTCCGGTAACGGACGGCCGCGGCGGGTTCACGGATGAGTGCTAACGCGTGCCCGTGTTCCCGCCGTAAGCGGCAGAGGAGGACACCGTGGAGTTTTAGTGGGTTAAAGTCCCACATAACTGCACTATCTCCCCGTGGTAGTGCAGTATGCATGAGCATTTCTCCACGTGAAAAAAAAAAAAAAAAAAAAAAAAAAAGGGGGCGCATCCGTGGACGCAGATGAGGTTGGGATCGCTCGGGACGCAGCCAGTTGTGGCGCATCCTTTGCGGTTGCCTTCCTCAACGCATCCTTGGACGCAGCCGAGCGTTTTTGCTTTTTGTGTGCGACCTTAGACAGTTGCCGCTTAGGTGCATCTTGAGACGCAACCCCTGTGTTGGATGTGGATGGCGCATCTGAAGACGCAGCCCTAGGTAAAATGGTTTTTGTTAGCGCATCCGACGAGCGGGACGCAGCTTGTGGTTTGTTTGTTGACGGTATCGTCTCTTTATCCATTGGTTTGGATGTTTCTAATTCACCGTTGGAGCTCTCCACCCGCCACGGAGCCCTCAGTCGGGGACGTCGCCCGTTCAACGAGCGATCGCCAGAGCTACTCCTTCGGTATAGGACCAGCCTAGCAAGAAATTGACGAGCCCGCACGCGACGGAAGATCACGGGACTGCTATACGACACGAGACTATGCCGCAACTCATCCCGAGACCCCACGCCACGCCGGCTGCCCTCCCCCATTAGGCCGCTCCTCGCTTGACATCCCGCTTATGGGATGCCTCAGCCGGTTGATAGTGGGTAGCTACCCCACTACCTCCCGTGTAAGAGGAAATCCGGGCCAAAGTGGTGTGTTGTGTGCAACCTGCTCCACTCAACCACCAGGATTCCTTCATCCCTCCGTACGGGTCCCCGCGCACGGCACAAACACGCGGGAGGTCATTGCTGTCCATCATCTGCTTTTGTTTGATGGTGAACACCCAGGGGCATGACCTCGCCACCCCTGAGGTAAGTCGCCCGGTGATTTCTGTTACGTCTAATTCATATGGAATTAGACCAATAACGGGGAGCAACCTCGAGAAGGAACATCACCAGACTTGCCTTGAGGATCTACACGACCGCTGCGCTCTCCCTCAAGACCACGCCACCCTGCCGCCTCTGATGGAGGAGACAAGGTAGGTTTGCGTCTACAAAACCAAGCCAAGCAGTAAGCAGCGAAGCATGTTGCTGAAACCAAATCATAAATTTGCAAACACAAACCCCCCCAAATTGCATAACTATTTAGATGCATATTTATTTAAAATTAATGTTTAATTTCAATATGTTCCTTTTTTACTTTTTTTTGCTGTCGGGGTGAAACTTTCAAAAGGCACCCGACAATAAATCCGATTCTAGTTAAAGAATCTGGAATCACGGGATATTTACGATCGATGCAGAAGCGCATTCAACGTTTGAAAGTAAGTAAATATACATCCGATTATAGAATCAGAAACCTAAATTTGTCGGTTCCGGAACTGCGGGATTTTTTCGAAACAAAAGCGCATTCCATATTAGCCAACATCTCAACTTTAGGTGAATATGCATCCGAATTATTCGATCTCTAGCTTATGTAATATCAAAATATTCATGCAAATTGGATCTGATTAAATAATTATTGTTAAGAGAGATAGAACAATCCCTTCCTTATTGCGGAACACCGATACGACACTCTCAAAGGAAATGTATTTACTATGCGGCAGATATACCAATCGGCAGCATAGATTACACTGACACTTCAGTAGATATATTGTTGCTAAGGGGAAAGGGATGAAAACGTTTTGTTGTTTTAGGTACCCTTATGCATGAGAACTTGATATTGGGATCTATCTATTAAGGCTCCTTAAACAGGCGCGACGCGGGACCCGCATCGCGCGCGACACAAAGGCACCGCTCGTCGCACGACTTGCGGTGCCTTTGTGTCGCGCGCGATTTTATCGCGTGTCACGCCTGTTTGAAGAAGCCTTAACTCTTCGGATTACAGGCGAGATAGTGTAGATCAAACGTCTGTTCGTTCTGGTTCAAACCAAACAGACCGAACAATGAGAAGACAAAAGCCATAAAAACTAACTCACCCAAGAAATTAATTCACAAAGTGCAGTCTTGATGCTCAAAGCAGTCCTTTCCATTCGCAAACGATTCAGCACAGTTCGAAAGAGTTATTCGTTTATCTATGGCAAAGAGGTCAGAGGCGGTAGTTGCAGAATTTTCTTTACACTCCAATGCTCGCTATTTCCGAGTCATGGTACCTAAAAGTAGTTAAAATGCACTCCACATCTGGTACGTTTTAAACGTGAAGGCAGTGTTAAAGAATCACGTACCTGTATACCCTCAGGCTGAGCTGAATTTTAATTGAAAATTCCTGTTGTTATGGTAATTGTTCTACCGGTGGATTGCCTCCAAAATCTACGAAAAATTGCCCAGTTAGGGCGCGCGGCCACAATGCTTTATGCCGATTTAAGGAAAGCTTAAATTTATGACAAAATAACATTGAGTTATAATGTACTACGTACTAGAGGAGACGCCTCAACTCGATTGTTTGTAACACGAGTTAGAGCGCGCGCACTCCAACGCACTTAGTCTGTGCCAAGCGCTTGCTGCAACGTGACACGTTTGAGTGAAGTTTTGTTTATTAGAATATGCCTTCGTGTGCATTGAGATACTGTTCAAACAACTCCAGAAACATAAGTAAAAGTCAAGGAGTGACTTTTCACCACTAAGTTCAACTATTATCGTTTAATTTTGTTTTATTTAATTATAATTTTTCAATTGCAACGCGTCACCGTGGCGGGCGGCCATGTTTACGTGAATGTCAAAGAGTAAAGCTTTTGTATGCACAGACATGACACTATCGACGTATAATTTTAATAATCATGAGTAAAAAAATTATTAATCACGATAGTAATGTTGTAAAAATATTTTTTATTATTATTTGGATTTAAAGGTTTCCTCGGCCGTGTCATGAAACAAGAGAATCATGGATCAAATTTGTTCAGAAGAATCGCAGCGAAGAAATGTGGTTACCTTCAGATTATTCACGCATATGTTCCGTGCACTATACCAAACGGCAGAAACTAACTAAACTTATTTTATTTAAAGGAAATTAAAATATTATTACAGTTTAAATACTTTTTTTATTTATTCTCTGAGTAAGTACCCACGTAGGCAGAATAACAAAATTATGTCGCATCTGCGCGCATTGATTTTCATCTATGAGAACCTAACAACCCCCGCTTGCCCCGCGCATGCCCCGCTGTCATCAAATGCGTGCGCTATCTTTTGTTTGAAATAGCTTCTCTAGTACGTAGTACATATAACTCAATGCAAAATAATAATAAGAAGTAAGAATAATAAGAATAAGAATATAGTAAGAATTCTCTTAATTTAAATTAATCTATAGGTACAAATACCTAAAACAAAGTCGACTTTGTGTTCAAGAACGGCTGGACCGATTTTTAACCGAGAAAAAGGAGGTTCTGTACTCGACCCGTATGTATGTATGTATGTCTGCGATTTTCTCAAAAACTAAGGAATCAATGTTGATAATTCTTTCATTAGTGTGATCTACATACTTTCAGGAAGTTATATATGCATAAATGTACTGCATCTCCGGCATTTCAATGCAAATTTTGATGATTCTTCTAGTCGGGGTCTTCAATTCTCCTATGCACTAGTGTTAATTAAAGTGTGGGGTAGGTACAACTAAAAAGTGAAAAATAAAAACTTTTTTACAAAAAAAAAAAACAACCGACTTCAATAAAAACACTACAAAGTGATAAATAACTTTAATTGTGGAAGTCGGTGTCAAAAAACGAAAATGCGGAACTTACTTTTTTGGTGTCGTTAACACCAAAAAAGTAGAAAAGTTTTTATGATCATTGATTTGTGTTCGCCCCGAATATCAGAATAACTACTAAAACATGAGAAAATTTCACGAAATAAATTCTGAAAATTTTATAATAAAAAGAAAAGATTAGATTATTTTCATGTTTGTTTGTAACGCTTTCAAGCTAAAACGGCTGAACGTACTTGGACGAAATTTGGCACATAGTGTAGCGAAAATAAAAAGAATAACTGTATTGAAGATAAAACGTAGATAATATTTTTTTGGTAAATCAAATTTAAATATAAAATGTATAAAAGAAATCTAAATTTAAAACAAGGAGGTTAGTTACTAGAGAATTATCGTGACTAAACATATTAGGAAAAAAACGAGGACTTAAAGTTTATCAAGTTAAGGATATTTTTTAGAATAAAATTTTATAACAAATTTCACGAATTTTTACCTGATTGCAATCGGGTTTTAGGCTCGTTAGAACTAATTTGCACATATTTTAAAAATAATTCATTAGCTAAATTGTCCTGTCCTGAGATAAAAAGTTCAGGGAGTTATAGTGTTAAAAAGAAACAAAATGGTATTCGATCGTAGTTTCAGCTTAGGATGCAAAGCTCGTCATCTAGACTTTAACTATTAGTACGCTGCTATTAGTACACTAGTACGCTGGCAGGAATCTGTGCACGCATGTATTATATCAGCAATATTGGGAACAGATTACCAGGAATCGATTTCAAAAGCGCAATAGGTGCCAATGCCAGGAATATTCAAATTAATTCAGATGAAACCAGGTCAACAACTATCAAGTAACTTTCAGTCTATCAAAAAACACTTTGTGCAAATAACAAAAAAAAAATCTTATTTATCAAATGTTCTTGCTGTCATGCAAGAAATACAATTCCGTTTGAAAAACAGACCAGTCATTATTTGGAAAAAGGTTTTAAGGTTTTTTTTGTTCAATGAAGTCGGTTAAAAATAATAAATCAATAATTTAGTTCAACTATTAGCACTAACCCTTTTTGCATGGATTCTTATTACTTAATTACACTTTTAATTAAAACTTTAGTACTGGCAATTAAAGCCTGATATAAGTACATCGGTCCACCAAATACCAAGAAACATCCGTTGCTGTGTCTAGGGAACGCTAAATTTAATTGCAAGAAAGAATAAAAGACAAGAGAAAAGTAGCATCCAACTTGCACTCGCCAAAGCAAGGGACCGCTTTGCCGACGAATGAAGTTGGAAAATACTAAACGAGATTTGTAGTCACCGAGTCTGGGGACATGTTCTGATACGAGAACTTTTGATTGGTAACTTTCTAGCACAGTTATGTAGTTTTTATTCTAGAAATCTATACTTCTTCTCTCGAATTGGCTTGAACTATTTGTGATATGTTGTGCCGTAGTAATTATTTCAGCGAGGTTGTTATTAATAAACCGTTTGCTGCATGGGTACAGCAAACGGTTTATTTTACCTACCGTGAGCGAGTCCGACGCGCACGTGGCCAGATTTTTGAGCGAGACATTATGAAATCTATTGTGACAACATAATTATTATCTGTCGCATACATATCTGTCGGGCGTTGTTAAAAGGTTGGACGGACCACAATGACGTATTATTCTTAAGTTAAGATCTATGCTTGCATTTTGTAAATGGTGAATCCGACGAAACGCGGTTTTGCAACAGTCCATTGCTTAGGAGGGAATACAGCTCTGTTGGCATGGTGTACCGTACTGTACATAACCTACATTTTATTACATGAAACAAAGTCTGCACCATAGGTGGTCTGCACACTAAAAGATTCCAGTCCGCGTCCACAACATGTCAGCGACCAAGACGGCCACATTTAGTGGGTCCGTCAAGCGGCGTACTTTAAACTAGATTAATGATCGGTCGTACCACATTAAGCTGTCGGACTCAGCCAACATTAGAAGCGTTTGCCGTCAAAGCGTGTCGGTCCCATAATGCCCGCTGATTACTTGGTCACGAATAAGTGGGGAATTTTGGGATTACATTTAGTGAGAGCCGTCAAAGCTCCTGGCTGCGCCGTGTCCTTGAGTAAGTCTTTTGTCTTTTGTTTGTATTCATACGAATATTAAGGGGATTACATTTTAAAACTGAAATTTAGTTATATACTTCATAAACGTTTCAATCGGAGACATTTTAAAAGTGTTAATTTTAGATTTTTATTTTTAAAATCTCTCCGATGCATTGGACCTGACATAAATCACGTCTCAGAATGGCGGTGTAGTTTCGGGTTTAGGCTTAAAGTGTCATAACGAGCTAAAATATGTAGAGCTGCAGCAGTTTGATAAAAAGAGAACGTGTCATAACTGCTTAAGCTGTCAGTTAGTCCAACCGCGCCTGAACGATGAAAACACGCAAATGTGGGATTTAAATAAACAGCTAGATTATCCATAAAACTGTTTCCATCTCCAAGTTGGTAGCTAGTTGCAAAGTTGTGTGAACATAGACAAGAAGCTTTATACCTATTGTGTCATCTTTTATGTCGTCAGATCCGTGCTAAGACCACGGCATGTCTAGGAGCATAAAGTTGTGTATAAAATAAATCGATCCGCTGTCGACAGGAGATTGGATAACACACTGTTCTCTGTTTACCCTCCAATATATTTATATCTAACCCTTTTATGTGGTGCAAAATTTTATGCGTTCTGTGCGGAATGGAGCTCCGAAAGACAGTTTGCAGCGTTTGCGTCATTTGTTACATTTTTTCTTAGCAGAGGCCAGACTGATGATGTCTTGGATGGTTTTAACGGTATCGGATGCCCGGCTTGCGTTGCTATGCCTTTTTCAATTTTTTTTTGTTAAGAACTTTCGCGTGCGCACACGTCTTTACAAAGTTTTACCACAATCGGTCGAGCCATTCCCGAGTATTTGCGAGACTAACGCACGGCAATTTATTTTCATACCTTAATTAGTAATTTTTTTGACGTAAATTTTTTGTGTGATCTGTAATGTATTGTAGGTAGGTAAGCTTTTCGGAATTCGGAACAAAGCCCCGAATAATTACAGACCTATATCTCTGCTTTACATTTTCTCAAAAGTCCTGGAGAAATTAATGAATAACCGTTTCGTTAATTACCTAGAAAATCACTCACTTCTCTCAGAAAGGCACTTTGGGTTTTGAAAAGGAAAATCGACAACTGATGCGGTCGAACTGCTGACGAACATAACATCTAGGTGGCGAACGTTGTCTTAGAATATTCTTAGACCTTGCCAAGGCGTTCGACACTATCTCTATTCCTATCCTTCTTAGAAAACTCGAAAGGTTAGGAATAAGAGGAAGAACACTTGACTGGCTCCGTAGTTACCTGAGTACCAGGCGGCAATGTGTCAGAGTTGATAATTTAGTCAGCGATGAACAGGAAATCAGCTTTGGAGTTCCGCAGGGGAGTATACTTAGCCCAACACTTTTTACTATATGCATGGATAAATATACCTACTCATAATTAGCATCCCAAACGCTGACCTCATTTGTTACGCAGACGACACTGTGATACTACATATTTCACGGAACCAATTGGGAAGACTTACACAAGAAAGTAGAAGCAGGAATGATCAGGGTCGCTAAATGGCTCAACACGAATTTGCTGACACTAAATGTCAAAAACACTAAATACATGACATTCAGGAAAATTCTGACTACCAAAGTACCATTATGGAGTTTAAAGATTCACGGAGAAGATTGCCATAACACATTTATTAACACTAATAGTCAATGTTCATGAAATAACATCGACAGAGAAGATGAAATAAGATACTTAGGAGTTATCGTAGACCAACACCTTTCATTCAAACCACAGATTGGGAAACTTGTTAAACGCGTTCGGAAGCAAATACACACAGTGAAAATGATACGGGACTGTGCATCCGTGGATGTAAAAAAACTCGTCTATATAGCTTTATGTCAGTCGCTAATACAATCTGTATTGTAATCTGGGGAGTAGCGTTAAAATGTTATCTAATAATCCTCGAAAGAGCACAACGCGCAGTCCTTAAAACTCTGTTACAAAAACCATACCGTTTACAGAAATCCTGTTCACAGAAGCTTCTCTCCTGAGCGTAAGAAAATTGTATATACTGAAAACCCGCATCAAAACTTCGAAAAGGAGTGATTTAAGTAGTTGACAGGCCAAACTCGAATTCAGAGTTCCAAATCCCCCAGTAAAATCCGCATACGCACAAAGATTCCCACATTTTCTGCATGTACACCTATATAACACGGTGATCAAACAGTGCAACATAAGAAATTGCACTCGAAAACAAATAAAAAATACATTAACATCCTGGTTACTAAATTTGTCATATGACGAAGTAGAAAAGGTTATTTCAGTGGTTAAATAGTTTTTGGACACATATAATTCCTAAAAACACCAAACACCCTAGAAACTCGCCATCACATGATCACACACACTCACATTCATTCACAACACATGATTACACACTCATACTCACTCATTCACATAGTAATGGCGTTTTTATTTTTGTAGTTTTATTATTATTTTCTTTTAATTCTCGATTTGATTGTTATGTTTTCTTTAAATTTGATTCTTAGATTTTATTTAGTTTTTTGTTTTGTAATTTGATGTAAACACATTTTACTTTTATTACCGAACATATGTTTTTAAACCCTCCATATTGATACCCAAGATACAGGCTTGCCTAGTTTGGGGCCAATGTAAAATCTCTGCAATCTTTTGAGCAATAAAATTGTTATTATTATTTATTAAAATAACGATAACATTCCAGCTTTTACTGCCGGTTTTCTATCTCGAACATCTTTGGCCAAGTATTGCCTGTTCTTACAACTTTCCTAAAGAAGGATCTTAAAGTTTAAGAATATTAAATGAAAATTGTTAGTAAAAAATTCTCTTCTTTTACTAACAAGCCGGGGTTTGATGTAATAAAGCATAATGGATGCATAATATTGATTTCTTCTTAACGATGTGAGGTGAGCGAAAATGAGTTCCATAAATATTGTAAGACCATTTTTCCACTAAATATAACATATACCTAATACTTTAGGAATAATTTTAGTTAAATGTTTTTATCCCTGAAAAACAATTACGGCGGATAAAATATGAAATTTAGCGAAAAATAATTTTGGAGAAGCGCCAATTTAATCTGCATTCTAGATAAAACTATTGGAGCTATTTCATTTATTAGCTCTCAAGATATTACTTAAATGTAATTATTTTAAGAATATTTTTAAATTCAGCAATTTTTTATTTTTATTTGCTTATGTATTATATTTGATGGGGACGGTACGTGTCTCGTTATCATCAGCCACACTTCAATTACCGTCATGGGTAGTGCTGGCTACTGCACCGTTCGCAGTTCAAATCAGATTATAATTTAACGAAAGAGCTAATCACACTAACGTATCCAAAGAGAATATAACCACAACGTATCACACACTGTAGGTACACGACACAACTACGATGTCCAATGGTTAAGAGACTGGTCCACCTCGCTATAGCACTCTCATCAACTCCCGCGAACTCAGGCTAGAGAACTCAGGTTAGACTCCGTCGAACGCCACAAAATGGCGCTGGCGTCCCAATCAGTCAAACGAACGACTGACATCTATATCTGACATATTTATTAAATTTTATTCAAAAAGAACAAAAAACATCTAAAACGTAAAAAAATAGAAACAAGAACCACACAAAATTGGTAGACAATATTGTAGCCCACAATGCTGTTCATAGATGAGCTGTAGGATACATAACACTGAAAATAATAAAGGTATTATAGTAGGTACTACTAGCTTCCGACCGCGGCTTCGCTCGCGTAGTATGTCGATAAAAAGTAGCCGTAAATTTTTGTCTGTCTATCTGTCCGTTTGTTCCTACTACAAACGGACAGATAGACAGACAAAAATTTTAAAAATAGTTTTTTTGGTATAAGTATCGTATATATTTTCACATACATTTAGTAAAAACGTGTTATTTTGACATTACAAAAAGAGACTTCAATTTTATTTATTTTTATCGATAAAATTCAGCGCTCGCCAAAATGTGTTGTTATTCAAATAACGTTTCAGCAATTTGTAGCAAAATCGTTTGACTAATTATACCGATGTTCGTGGTATTGAATTCTGATATATTTCTCTTTGATCATTATTCTTTGACTGAAGTAGGTAGTATCTAAGCCTTGGGCAAAATTTGTTGGAGATTCTAAGTCATACACTTATCGGTTTTTGTACAACTCTCGTATAAAAGTTCAGTTTGTAAAGGTTAACTTGCCTGAATCTAGAGAAATTGGAACAGCTCACAAAGATTGAAAAACTTCCGCATAAGTTTTATCTTTTTGGGACCCCGAACGTTTTTATGAAATCACCACTTTTGGGCGTGTATCGAACAAATAAAGTAAAAGATGAGCGTCCATACAGCAATCTAAGTTGAGCGTAACTTATTTGTAATGTTGTTACAGAAACTTTATTTCGAATGATTTTGTAACACCGTACAAAATCATTCGAAAATTCGATTTTTAAAAGGGGATAATAACGTTGTTGCAATCCTTAATAATCTGTTTCATATTTGTGAGAGTTTAACTTTGTGAAATAATCTTTTTATAAATAATTTACAATGGGAATACTTATTATCATCTACTAGATACTGAAAGCCGACCTCAATAGTTGGGTAAAGGCTAGGCTTCCAGTCTGATGATGATGATGATGTTCTTGATGATGAGATGATGATCTTCCATCTTCCGGATGCAGCTGAATACCAGTATTTTACATGTAGCGACTGCCTATCTGACCTCCACAACCTAGTTATTAAGTAATACCATACCACAATGATACAAAGGGAATACTAACGATTTCAAATAAAGAACACATGGTTTACGCAATATCCACGCTTAGATAATATTATCAGTGGTTAGATATCAAGATAGTAGCCATCCATTATCTAAAAGATGTATTTATGGAATGTATTGTACATTCCATTAATACATTACCTAGATAAACATGAAGCGGAACATAAAACTAGACGCCATCAAATCAGATGGTTAATCGTCCATGCAATACCGACCAAAACCGCTCACGGTCAGGAATTATCTGTCCGAGATCGGTTAAGTATGCAATCACCGACAGTCGTTAGAAAACACGTACCTATATTAGCAAACAGATCCATTATTAGCAGGACGAAGCTCATTTCGCATTGATAACAGGTCGACATAAGCCCAAACTAACGCACGGATGGCCGTTATCCGAGATATAAGCGTCCGCGGACGCGATACCGTGCTACGAACGGTACTATGTAGCGAAGCTGATATACAAAATAAATTGGTACAGAAGGCTTCAAACGATGAGCGAAAACAGTCGCACCCACACATAACGTTCGAAGATCTCAAACTTATTTTTAGGCATTCCACTTTGCCCCACCAGGCAAAAACCCCCCCTTTGGCCGGTGGGGCAAAGTGGGACGATTCTTTATTTATTAACTTTCATGAACACAGTTAGAAACCAATCACAATAATGATTAAAGACAGACAAACACATATAAAAATTAAATAAAGAATTATTAAATAATCAGCCTATAATGTTCCCACTGCTGGGACACAGGCCTCCTCTCTTTGAGAGGGAGTGGATTATAACGCACTGGCGGGTTGGCGGTTGTCACATACGATTATCTTCGAATTTTTTGGTTCTAGGACATACGTATCGGTTTCCTCCGTTTTGAGAGCAGCGGTGAAAGTTCAGTTTAAAACATAAAAAAATAAACAACACTTTCATGAATCCCTCTCACAGTAATTCTGACATGCCATTAACATCTTCGTCCGTTCATCCGCACACAGATCGTTTGTTGGATTAGAATCCAAGAGATGATGAAGTGCTCATACACAAGACACGCGTCAACTGCTGAGATAACTACAACACAACACTCGTTAGTAGCTCAACTGTGGCTAATGAGACACAATTGGATTTCTATTGTTATAAATCAAATTTTGATTTTTCCCACCAGCACCGTACTCAATACACGAGCAGCACGTTTTCGACGAGTATCGATGGCTGCTGTTGCTTCTGTCGTTGACGCATGCCGCTTATGACACACACACTACACACACACCCTACACACACACACACACACACACACACACACACTACACACACACACTCACTACACTTATAATAAATGCGGCAATGACATTCACGTCGCGAGTGCGCTTGCACTCACTGTATGTGAAGCGTGTCTATGTGTGCGTGCGTTTTTTACTGGTTGTATGGAGCCGACCTTCTGTCCGTATATATTTAGTGGCTGATACCTCCGTCCGATAAAGACGCCCTGACGTTAAGGTTACTCGTTTTCTAAGACGGTTCGTTGATAAGCCGATGCCTTGGTAAAATCGAATAGGGTTATGGATGGAAAAATGTAGCGTATAAGTGGGCTGATACGGTCAGGTAAATAAATCTGGAAGATATGGCGGTGAAAGTAAAATCCGATATTTTAGGTGAAGATTGACTCGTTGGTCTAGTGGTTACAAGCGCTACTGTTGAGCATGAGGTATTGAGGTCCTGGGTTCGATTTCCAGATGGGCAAAGTGTGATTGGGTTTTCTATCAAGAATTTCTCAGTAAATTCCACAGATTTGTGCCGGGTTGATGACAATAAGCTCGCCCGCTATTACATGGGACTTGAATATAACTGACGAAATTCAAATTGATGTTATTTCAAGTTAAACAAATATTAACTTTATTGTAATTGTAATTAAGTTGATTTCAGAGTGACTAGCACTATTGAAAAAGTTATAACAATGTTTGAAGTGGTAGCGCAAAATGCACTTTATTCTGTGGGAATTATTTTTCCATAAACTCATATTTGTTTACATTTTTGGAAATTAAATCCCAAATGCAGATTAGGTGTACTACGGGTACACCTCTGCCTAAACCTACAGGGATTACAGGCGTGATGTTTTGTATGTTATATACTTTCCATAAATTCATAAGCTTACCAAAATATTTAATTAAAGTTAACTAAACTGTGAATAAGTATCATAAGACAAAAACTGATTTCGTTAGTTTTAATTAGGTATATTAACTTAAAATTGAAGTTTAAAGTGAAGAGCCACTTACTAGCGAACTTGCACAAAGTTTTGAGTGTTTTAATTTTAATTTATGGCTACTATCAGCTTGGAAACTAACAGAGAATACCTAGCATATTATTTTGAAGTCATATAAGTTCGAAGTGATGAAAGGAGATTTTATTGAGGTAAGTATTTAATGTAGTCTTCAAGTTGCGAGTGAAAACGTAAGTCTTACTTGTAGTAATAATTTCTAACTTGAAGTAATATTTTGGTGTCGAGCTAATTGCACACTAACGAAATTAACAGTAGGTACCTACTTAGAGTAGCTAATCATCAAGGCACATCTGATTAGATTTGAGATTCAGGGGATGAATTATCAAAAATGATTACGTGCTCACTGTCGTTATAAAAGGAAGTCTTGTGCAAAAATTTAATGGTTTTAGACCCAGCGGTTTAGACTGTGAAATGTCTGTCAGTAAATTAAAGATTTTTATTAAGTAGATTACATATATCTTTTAATATAATATTTAATAATAATAAAAATTTTATTGCTCAAAAGATTACAGAGATTTTACGTTGGCCCAAACTAGGCGCCTGTATCTTGGGCACAATATGGAGGCTTAATTTTGTGTTTATTTCACATCAATAAAAAATGAATTTTTAAATAGTCGACGTTCGAGAAATAGTAGTACACAAACATGCGCATATCTTAAATTAACATTACTGTTATTAAATATACTACCCATGGTCTGGGTATTAACCCGTGTATAACGTACGACTATTTCTGCCTGGTGTATTGTGTGTCTCTTAGTCTGTGCTAAATAAATGTATTTTCTTTCTTTCTTTACCCGGTTTTTACCCAAATTGGAATCTACCTGGATATTTTTCGTTTGGGTATCCCATCTGCTTGCTGAAAATCTGTTTGTCTTTTTATATGTACGTATTTTTTTAATAAACGTATTTTATTGCCGCAATGTGTGTATGTGTGTGTATTGCTATGTGGGCGTTGTTTTATTAAATACGCTTCCTTATTTCTAAAACGCGATTATTGACTTTCTTTATGTGTCGGTTATCGCACGTTATCGTATCAGTAGATCTAGTATCGACAATACGAACAACTTCTTTAGTAAGTAAAATATGCTCTTTTGAAACCACTGAAATGTCAGCGAGTACAAAAGTTGGAGAAAAGTAGAGCGATCTGTTTCCACGTGGGGTGGCGCACAAAGAGAGTGTAGCGTGTTTTAAATCGAACATTTATAGGAACACCGCATCACACGCTCATCAAACATACAACACGTTGTTTCAGGAACACTGAAAATTGATACATTTCTTACATATTCTATTTAAATTCTCCGGTTATTCGGAATTCCTTCAGAATAATCAGCCTATATACGTATTTTCTTTTTTTTCTTTCTTTCTATAATGTTCCCACCTCTGGGACACAGGCCTCCTCTCTGAGCACTGAAACTTCCTCTGACCTCTGACCTTTGACCCGCGTGAGTGCGGGTTGGTAGATCTATATCACCTTTAGTTTAAGGACATAACGGCTTCGGTATGATGTTTTCATTTACGGTTTTGAGAGCAGTGTATTGTGGTAATGAAATAATTTAATAAAGTAAAAAATCTATTAGTGTTTTTACAACTCGTAAACCAGCACTGTTCTTAGTTCCTTTAAAAATGGCTAATTGTTTTCCAAGTGGGTGGTCTTTCCAGGCAATAATTTGTACTAGTTCTCTTCATAACAAAATTCCCGGTAAGTATACTCAATATTCCCGATAATGCTTTGTATGAAAATTAAAATGAAATTACTGGAACCGATCGTCATTAGTTTTGTATTCCACGAAGAGAACTCGCCATCAGTGTCCAACAAATTCGCCCACAGCCAAATAGGAAAGCTGAAATTAGGTAGCGTATTGTCAATTAACTATGCGATGCATTTCAATTCTGCGAGGTTAGTAGATGGGTAGGAAATTAATGCTGTTTGTCAGTAGATATGAAACAAAAATATAGACAGCAGAGGTAACGCTTCACGGCTTTTTCTGATTGGGGTAAGCAGGTGCTTCCGAAAGCGCAAAGTCTTCCGATACGATTCTGTCCTTGTTCTTAAAATAGAAAATATTTAAGGGATCCTCTAAAAACTTACTGAAGATCTTCTAATGAGGCAAACTTTTTTTAAACTTTCTGGCCTTTAGTCACAGTTGGTCGTAGTAACTAAGCTTCGACCAAACGGATAAGGTTAGGTAACTGAGACCAAGACACGCGCGAGCCGAGCGAGCTAAGCGAGCTCTGCCGGAGCAGCGCCTGGCGAGCGCTATATCCAAGTTGTTTGCAGTTACTTAGCTAGTTAATATTTTTTAGTCCCTGGAATAGAAAAAAGACACAATCATTATATCAGAGTGTTCAATAATATTTTTAGGATATCAAAATGGGAATAATTTGTAGTAATTCGATTAAAAACATGCCTTTTAAAATGTCAATCTACATTGTCACAAAGTAGCAATCAAGAATAACCAACTGAAGTAGTGATGTTTCTAAATCATCTTCCCGAAAATAGACTTCGATAGAATTGTTGGCATTCCGTTTGTTTATGTTGTAAGTCATCTTTATAAGCTCAACCTTCAGCGTAGGTGCGCTAATCTAACTGACAGTCGACGGATTAGCAACATGTCTGCAAATAAATACTGAGTTCTGCTCATTCTAAGAGAACACACAAAAGTAAATATAAAAGCGGCCAAGTGCGAGTGCGACTCGCACACGAAGGGTTTCCGTACTACCGTACAATAGTTAACACTTTTTTTTCCAAATACTTTTAGTAAAAACAAATACGCGTTTCTTGTATGGGGGTCCCCATCAAGTCCCTTTCATTTTCCTCTTTATTTTATTAGTGTCCACCTATTACGGTTCAAAAGATACAGCCCTGTGACAGACAGACGGACGAACAAACAGCCTTAGGGTACGGCGGGCGGCGGAACTATAAAAACAAGCTAATTTATTAAAAAGGATTTGTGTATAGGTACAGTGTAGGTAAACAATATTTTACATGAGCGTGTACATACTAATTTGCATGCCTTTCTAATTACAAACACACAGCAACAGATTGTATTTCCTGATAATTCGGGTTTAAATAACCATTCATAAATTACTACGATAAATGAATTATTGTATCTGGAAACGTGAACACGCGAGGTATAAACAATGGAGGGAAATGTGATGTATTTTAACGAGGAATGATGTGAAAGGCGACTAACAAAAGGTATTTACAAGGCAGATGTGAGAGGAAAAGCTGGAAGGGGACACCCTAGGAGGATATACTGTGTCCTAACTGGTGATGTTCTTCAAATAGGTCAGATGTGTAGTACTCGCAACCGACGTGCGTGTATGACCAACACCCTAATTGATGTGTGCCACGAAAAATGAGACTTGACCCCGCCTCCCCCGCTCTTTCCGCCGCCCCCATGACGTCCGGTCCCGTCCCGCACTTAGACCTCGTACCGCTAAAGATACCTAAAATTGTGTACTGCTCATGTCAAACCACGTGGTGTGTCGTCTCATCTTTTTTGGCACGCATTGTAACTATCAATATCAATCCGAATAATTTTGAAGGATATTTCTAATACATTGCTTCGTATGTTCGAAAAATGTGTCTGCTCAACAACGTAAATAACGTAATGAATGTTAATTAACTGTCAAAATGAAACCCATTACTACTGGTAGTGTGTTACGCAATTACCCTGCAGACGTATAAACGTAAACGAAGCAAAAGGAGTATGTAAGAATCGTAGCAGGTGGCGTTCTGTAGTTTCTGACTATCCCCATTGGATTGGAAGACGGCGTGAGTTTATGTATGTATATCTGGAGACCTGAACACGCGAGGTATACCTATTAGGTATGAATAAAGGAGGGAAATGTGACGTAATTTAATATGGTAATCCCGCAAATCTAGTTCCATAAACTGAGTTAATGAAAATAAACAATTCAGTACATGTTTGGCAGTGCAAATTAGACTTTATTCAAGTTACTTAAAGCACTTTTCAGCCTTTTGCCTGGCTGCGCGGTCTTTTGTCTGATTTGCTTAAGAGCATATTCATAGACTTGAAAGCTAGTTTGCAAATACATGATCATTATCATCTTGCATCTCAAGCGAAGTTTCTTGGACATAAGTCACAAAGGCGAGTCTACTCGAGACTGAAATTACCGTATAGACTGGTTGCAAAAGTTGCACTGGTTGCAGTCTACACGGTAATTTCAGTAATTAACAATCAATACTCATATACAAAGTCAAATTAAATTACCTAGCGAAACTCCACAGATGTGATGAGTATATTTAAACACGAAAAAACCAAAAAAATATTTTTTTTTTTTTTCTGGGTTAACGGCTCTTGGTCGTACTATTGGTACTTGGTAGTAGAAATTTACTTGAATAAGGCATGAGTTTAGAAAATCAGCGCTACGTTAACTTTGGCACGCTGGAAATTTTCCAAGTTACACATACTTTTATTATTATGTAATGGGTACCTTAACCGGATGAATAGATCACAGTCAATACATCTCCAAAACTTGAGTTTAGAAGATCAGCGCTACGTTAACTTTGGCAAGCTGGAAATTTTCCAAGTTACACATACTTTTATTATTATGTAATGGGTACCTTAACCGGATGAATAGATCACAGTCAATACATCTCCAAAACTTTCTGAATAGAAAACCCACGTTCATCGAAATAGAGTAAAATTTGGATGAAAACTTCACGTCAATCAGATAAACTGTTTTGAATAAAACGAAGAAAAACGAACAAACCAACCGTATATTATATATTATGTTGTATAATATATTGAATAGTTGCCAGTCTTCTGCTTTAATATCGCATGGATCATTCGCGTTTTATTGTTATGGAGAGTTGAGGATCTCCCGCGACTTGGATGGCCACAAGAATAGGCTAATCCTATTATTATATAACTATGATATCGCAGATATGATTGCCACACAGAATACATAATAAGTGTATATTTATCGTAGAGATATGTAGTCCTCCACACCGAATTTCGGCTATGGCAACTAATCTCAGAGGAAACTAGACTTCGGCGCGTGAGTTATTAGAGTGCATAAGTGACTCAAACTCAAAGCATTTATTTCAATTAAACCTTGTACAGGCACTTTTTAATTGTCAAAATTTAAATAGTCTGTCAGTTAGTCAAAAAGTTGAAGCTAGTTGCCCATTCCAAAACGTAGATCTCTATGGAGAAGAACGGGCAAGAAACTCCATGGACACTCTTTAAATCAAGATATTACAAAATCCTGGGTACATTATTATTGTTGCTTCTATATATGTGAGAACAATGTAAAAAAAAGACACAAATGAAGAAACATTTCAAAATATAAGATTAAAAATAAGCCTTCGCAGTTAAGAGATGACCAGTCTCAACCGACGGCGCCCGTTCACGAACATGACGCGTGGATCAACACCATCCAGCTCAACCATCTTGTAGGGAACCGAAGTGTGTACGCAGACACAGATGCAATGACTCTTCCCTCACTCTCTTGGTCCGACGGGATGGCAATCCAACACGACTGGAGAGATGTCAGGCGCAGGACCAACGGCATAACGTGCTCTCCGAGGCATATTACACCGGTTACTTCCAAACTCCGGGCAGTTACAGTAGATATCTCAAGAACTACTAATGCTAACAACTTGAAATTTGGAATAATTTTAGATGACGTTTTTCCAACTATTTTACAAATAAGAATGAAATAAAAATATATGTTTATTTTTTGCAACAGGGACTGAAAGGGGGTCTGAAAAATTCGAAGTGGGGCTACTAGGGCATTTGGGGTATCATATGAAAGAGCGCAGTTTGCACATTCTCAAAAAAAAATTTCTTTTTTTAAGGCCGCACAGTTTTCGACTTTTGATGATAAATGTAAAAAAAATACCGTTCCCCCCTTAGCTCCGAAATTTGCAAAGAGAAATCTGAAATTACCCTTACATATTATGATAGAAATGTATGTAAATATTACAGGAAAAATAAAACAAATTCTATAAATAGCACACTGTTTCAGAAATCTGCGACAAGTCTCATTAGTTCCACTATCGTTCAAGAGATGGCGCTGACATAAAACTGCAATATTCTACACCGCAGTGCACAGTGTTAAAATTCTTTGACGACTATAGGCCTCGCCGATGAAAAATTAAAAACATGATGGTACGGAACCCTCGGTGCGCAAGTCTGACTCGCTCTTGACCGGTTTTTTTTCTATGGGGCCGAGACTTGGACGATCAAATATACCGACAGGTTAAAGAACGACGCTTCCAAAATGTGGAGCTGCCGCCTATAATTAAAGATACCACAACGACAACTCACCGCACAAGTGTCTCGATACTTAGACAACTCCAACTAGAAAAAGCACAACAACTGTCTTCAACCTGCCTGCAACGTGTTGTGAGATACTTTGGCCACATTGCCCGCAAATCAACACCATGGAACTTCTAATGGTAACAGAAAAATAGAGGGCAAAAGACCTAGAGGCCGAAGCTCAAAAGGATGGATGGTTGGATTAAATATCCGAACAACTAGAGATGCCTATCAGCGTTGCACTCCACCAGGCCACTGATCATTACAGATGGAGAAAGATCGTTGACAATTTGAAACGGATTCATGATTCTCAGCAGTGAGAGAGCGATTAAGAACAGAGAGAATCTAACATTGTTTCTTTCAGTGAGGTACCTTCCGGTGTATTCTGTAAAATCTGTACCTTGAAAACTTAGGTAAAGCTTGAAGTGAGCTGTCAATAGACTCAAGCCGCATAAGAGAGAATGACACCTCACTTCATCTACGTTTTCACTGTGAGATTTTTACAGAAAAGACGGGCTGGTTCCCTCTAAGTATTAGCACTGAATAAAACAACGAACTGTTCCATCCTCCCAAGGTTTCCGTCCTTGTATAAAATAAACGCGACCGTGACGCAAAAGAAAATCTACAGTAATTTACATACCCCTGCGATTGCAAATACAGTCGTCATCGTTATGCAAAAAAGCTTCTAAGCACTCAAACATTGATGTTTGAGATGAGTATCACCGCAACTTTTACGGCAGGAGATATATTACAGTGCGTTAGGTATCAGTCATCATTTCCATGAACACAAAAAGCAAAAGATCTTTTCTTCCCGTTGAAACTGGTTAAGGTTGGCAGAGAAAGTAAATTATACCGTTTTATAATTCATGTCACGTTGTCTTGTGGTTTTAATTAAGGCCAAAGTTTAGGGGAAGCGTTAATCTGCTAATGTTAGTTTAAGGAAGTTCGTAAAGTCCGATAGGATTTAGGTACTCTTTGTTTCAGATTCTTTTATGTTTAAATACCCACACACACGTGTAGGGTTTTCTTCTGGATTTTTGATGTGGAAACTTCTTTAAGCACACTTTGCGATCTTTCTAAACATTGAACGAAACTGAACCGTCACGCTCGGGTCGGTGACGCAGAATCGGTTATACTGGGTTCCAGTCGGTCGGTGACGTTGCACCACGTATACTCGGCGCTGAATCGTGTATACTCGGCTCCAATTAAGGGCTCTCACACATAAACACGACATGATCGTCGTGCTACGACGTATATGATGGTATAATATGATTGTAGTGACGTATCATTCAAATGATGAAACGATGCCGCGTCGTAGCACGACGCGACGTCGTACCGTGTTTATGTGTAAGAGCCCTTAGTTTTCAATTCTATCGTGTTAGAAGTTCGCACCCTCTTTTTTTTTTAAATTACTTTTTTGTCTCTATGGACTTCTGTGGAGAATAGCTATCGGAATGCCTGGCAACATTGTTTTGTGGTCTTACCATAATACCTCATATAATTCTGTTTTCATCACTAATCTGTTTTCCAAATTAGTAGACTGTTCATTGTACCCACTGATCACTGGATAGGGGTAATAGCGCCCCACTATTTCAACAAGGCCAGTAGTGTGAAATAGCCTAATAACATTTGCAGAAAGACACAACTTCATAATGATGCTGATTAACGCCTAAATATCAATAAATCTTTTGGCACAAACTCTGCTCAACCCGATTGTGTATAGTACCTATGTACTTATGCATGTTACGTATTTTCAGTAAGTAAATGGCAACTTGCTGACGAGAATATAAAGTGACTTGGCCGACTTAAAATTTACGAGCCAGCGCTTTTACTGAAAAACTACGAGACATTTTTTAAAATATAATTGTGTTCCGTAGCTCTCTTGAAACCCAATAGTTTTGTAAACTAATAAACCAGTTCCATTTTGTATTTTTCAAATTCAACATTGGCAAACTATTGTGAGCAAAAGTTTGCTTAAATTGTTTTTTTGTTAGACGATAAAAGTGCTGCATTTGAGATTCAGAATAAAAATCTATCTACATTTTGGCAAAGTATAACCACCATTTGTACGTTGTTTTATAGCTAATAGTGTTATAGAATTTCGTTTCACGTAAAAATTTTCTCATAGTTTCGTTTCATAGAATAATCAATACGCAGAATACTTACTTTGAAGATTTTTAAATCATTGATTTTTGTTTCACATAAAGTTTAATGTTAGAATAATCATATCATAGAATAACAAATCAAATATGCTTTATTCTCATATTGTTTAGTTAATGTAAAACTTATTACCAAGAAAAACATTTTACCGAGTGACAGTTTCTAAACATTACAATTCGTGGGGAAGATCACGTAGCGGATCTAAGTTGGTTTACAAGCAATAATAATAAGACGTAGCCGCTTCGCGGGGCTCCGATGTTTTATTTCTGTCTACAGGATTTAAAGGAACCTAAGCTTTTTTTTTTGTTTCCGTCGCGGAAAGTCTCCATGGATATCCGCCATCCTGGGGCGGGCGGCGGGGTCTGTCAGACTCTTACTGAATAAAAACCACCCCAGTGTTCCATCGCCGGGGGTCGCCGGAACGTACGATACTTCCGCAAACCCCGACTGGAAAGGAACCTAACTTTACCCAAGTCGAGGTGCCCCAAGTCCCGAGATCGCTTATAGAAACCATTATTTTTATAGTTTATTCAAATACCATGGAAAAATACGCCGAACAAACCATATTCGTTAAAATAAAATTCTACTGTTTGATAAGTTTGTAATAAAAAAATGTGATTATAAATTGATTGAATTGTGTTTCTGTGAAATGTGTTTCATTCAAGTAAAATTGTCTTTGAAACAATAATATTCGAAATAAAAATACAAGGACAAAATATTATATGAAACATTTTCTGGGAAACGAAATTCTATGAAATTTCTGTCTGCGAAACAAGGGGACACCAACATCGATGCTTTTTAAAAATTCTTGTTCTATTCGTAAATGCTTTAGTTTATTGCATGGAGGAATACCTGTGCCTGGTTATATGCAATTACATACTAGTTATAAAACCCTAGGGTGCAAAACCTTTAATTTCAAAATTTAGTCGCAATCTCATCTAAGCGACAATCAATGTCAAAAACTTGTCAAAGATGTATGGAAACAAGAGGTATTTTTGAGATATTGAGACAGACTGTGTACGTTCTTAAAAATAAGGGAATTGCTCCTCAACTCTTTTGCAATGGATGTTTTATCGGACTATAAAATCTATGTAATAAAAAGAAACTACGATTGCCTCAATTATTCAAAAATAGTTAGCACGTTATGTTTATTACATATATCATTTTAACAAGAGAAGATTTTACGAAGTTCATTCATTATTCTCCTCATAATATTACCACTGAATCCTATTATCAAAACGGCACACTATTCTAAGTTTCACATCGCGACGGCGTATTATGTCAAATCCCGTAAATCCTTCACCACGCGCAAAGTACCAAGGTTCGGTGCTCGTCTCGTTAACTAAGAACTGGTGGAAAATTACCAGTTGAGCCGGATCATGGCGGAGGCACGAACAACCGCCATTATTGCCCATTAACCCCATAATACGTTAAATATGCTAAGGAGCTCGCATTCAGGAATAATAGTGGCTGAAATCTTCGCAAACTTCGCCGTATGTTTGGTACATGTAGTCTGTAACGTCATGAGATTCAGATGTCGCGATGAATTAAGTTTTATTATAAGCTGTGGTTTGCTCAATGTTTGTCAGAAACCTAGTTTTTATTTTGCAAATAATTATCTTCATTGCTTAGTGCAAAAAGAAATCTGCAATGCTACTTCATGCGTGCATTTTTCAATTTCTTTCCTTTAACAATAATGAGAGCAAGTGCAGTGGTCTTACAGATTTAAAAACAATTTTCTTTTTTACAGCTAAACTGTTCACTTGACCTAATTGAAGAAAAAGGATAAAAAGCTTGATACTGTTTGGAGATGATGATGGTCACTTTATCCGATTGCCAATTGTCCAATCAATTGAATCCGTCCCCGACAGCCGATTTAATGTGGACCAAAAATAAGATAAAATGCCTGATTTATTTAGATTGACAGATTTAGTGGAAGGTGACACATACGCAGTGCCTAAATGCAATATGAGACGAGCTGTAATACAGTTTGATGATCGTATCCCCGCCTGAAATGTCGCTCTACTTTGTTAGGCGCAATACTGCACGAGTCCAAAACCCGGGCATGCGGGATTTAAAATTAGTATCCACTTACGGGTCGTGATGAACCTTTAAAGGGCATTTATCCGCCCATGGTGTGCCACAATTAAACGATAGGCACGTATCTAACCTTTGTCTAAGTACGTGCGTAACGCCTATCTGTTATGCGCTGGTTCAATGAGCAGGGAATCTGTCTGTAATGAATCAATCCACCAAGAGGCAGGTTTCACCGCTTGCAGAGTTATCTTAGAGATGAATTGAACAGAGCTTACTAAGCCTTATCGCAGATACACTGAAAACAATAATTTCGTACTACACCATATTAAAGCGATTTCATTAAGACTTACTGTCTTTATACAGTAAGAAGAAATGTTTATAAAACAGTAAAAGACAAAACACTAAATTTTAATTATTGAACATAAACAACAAAAAATGGCCAACCACCATTACTGTAATGTAAGTAAATTTCAATGGTTTGAACGATATCACAAAATGAATAAAACAGTTATTTTGTGACCTTTTAGCTACTTAAAAAGAGAGAAAAATCTGAAATTATTCTGTGATAGAAGTTTATGTAAAGATTACAGTAAAAATAAAATGAAGCCTCTAAAAAGCACACTTTTTCAGAAATGATCAACAAAAGTTACATTAGTTCCACTGTCGGTCAAGGGATGGCGCTGACCTACTGCAATATTCTACACCGCAGCGTGCAGTGTTAAAATACTCTGACTAATATAGGCCTCGCCGATGAAAATTTAAAAACATATGATGGTACGGAACCCTCGGTGTGCGAGACCGACTCGCTCTTGCTCGGTTTTTTATTATTTACTGCTTATTTCTTTCTGTGTAATTTAATGGATATTTCAGCTCTTGAGCACACAGAGTTATTGCGAAAGTTTTCTCATCGTATTTTAAATATAAATTCCACAGACGTAGCTCACCGATGATAGTGTAGATAACTCAATAAGTTCAATTGGATTAAAATGCGGAGTTATCTATCTGCCCGGTGTGCTTGGCAATATTCAAGGGGTGCTATTATTATTTTGACCCACTTTGCACATCGTACGAGTGTGGTGCGGTGAAAATAAAATTTTATACATATGTATTTTTACATATTCTTTTCATATCTGTTATTGTTTTTATTTGCTGTGTAGTTCAGTCTCTTTATCAGTTTTCATATGAGAAGTAACAGTAGCCGAAAGGGGTCCATATTGGCTCACCTAAAGTTCTTTACCCGAAATTGTTCTTCCTAACGATTTGTAATCCGAATGATCACTCTTCCTAAAATTTTTCATCCTAAAGTTTTCATTCATACTATTTGTAGTGCTACCGGCGATGTTCATAACACTCATGTTTCCGAAAATTGTAATTAATAATATCATTAATGTAAATATATTTAAACTCCTACTGTTTTTTATCATAACGCTTTTATCCCTAAACATAATTGCCATAACATTTTCATTCATACTCAGAAAGAAACATTTACCAAGTGTAATAAAAAATATATGCGGGTAGAAGATGATTTTATAGTTTTAATTTGAGGGTGAAATTATTTACGCATAACAGCTTACGCATAATTTTTTTACGCATAATTTCTCTAATCATAATAATGATTAAGCATAACATTCTAAAGCATACATTTTTTAAGCATAACATTCTAAAGCATAAGTTTATTAAGCATAACAATAATAATAAGGCGTAGCAGACGGAGCCCCGCTACGCGGGGCCCCTATTTCTGTCTGCAGGGTTTAAAGGAACCTAACACGAAGTGGATGACGGGGGCTCGTTCGCTCGCTCCGCTCGCTCACTTGAGCCCCCGTCATCCCCTTCGAACCTAACCAGTCCGAGTCGGGGTGCCCCAATTCTCGAGCTCGCTTCGCTCGCTCTTGCTAAAAATATACACCTAAAATAAAAATACATAGTTAAGTTACATAATGTTTTGTATAATAAATCATTAACGTGGAAATCCAAAATAAATACGTAAAAATAACTCAAATTTGCGTTATTTATATTAATTGTATGCCTAAATATTATTATGCTAATAATCATTAGGCCTAGTAACGTTATGCGAATTAAATTTATGCTAAAACAAATTAGCCTTCAAGATAATTATGCCAACATAAACTGTATGCCAAAAAAAAAATATGGCAAAGTATTATTATGGCAAAACTAATTATGCAAAAATCGTTATGCCAAAGTATATTAGGAAAAAGAATATTATGCGAAAAGAAGGGATCCCATTATTCTTATATGTTATACATGTTATGTGAAAATAAAGTCACGCAAAATTAATGTATATAATACTGATTATTATGAATAAAAAGAAATCTAAACAAAAAAGATATGACTTTGAATAATAGTGTAAAAGATGGTTATGTTGAGAAAATATAGGAAAACAAATAAAAGTATAATAGATGTTTATTGCTACTGACATTATGAAGTTGAATGCTTCGGAATTATGAACATTAGAGACGGAGTAGTTAGGAATTGTGATTGTTAGGATGAA
Organism: Luperina testacea; assembly: GCA_927399505.1. Classification (NCBI taxonomy): domain Eukaryota; kingdom Metazoa; phylum Arthropoda; class Insecta; order Lepidoptera; family Noctuidae; genus Luperina; species Luperina testacea. Next base: position 14,623,951 of record OV656756.1, read on the forward strand.
AAATGTTAGGAAGAACATTTTCGGATTTCCAATTATCGGAGTTAAAAATTTAGGTGAACTTTGGCGCACCCAGCCGAAAGAGATCGGATTTCACTAAAGAATAGTGTTCAAATTATGACTTCTTCAGTATATTACTGTCTGTCATGTCCTAGTAATCGGGCTACGGGTCAATACTTATACAGAAAAGGAATGAGCTTTATCACCTCGCTGGCTCAGTGTGGGTTGGTGATTTCATGACCGAAGTCCAGGGTTTCCTCACGATGTTTCCCTTCAGCCCGTCTCTGAGCCCGCGTGGTGAATTTTGGCCCTCTCACAGAGATCTGTTCAATATAAATATTTTTGGTCTCTATTTAGGTTATTAATAGTAAACATCCTGGAAATTATAATTATATACACACAAATTGACTACGCTAGCCCAAGCCCATAAAACAAAAAAAAACACAAACAAAGTCAACAAAACAAATTAGTTCCAGGGAAAGTATAAAGCGTTCCTCCGTCACCTTAGGGGTATAAAAATGAAGTTTTAACACAGAGTAGTTAATTACGCAAACTAACAACTTGGTAACAACTCTGGGCTGTGCATTATTTAACTTTGAGTACAATGCTCGAATTTTATTTTCCTAGGCTCGAAGCAACGTAGGTAGCTCATAATACGTCACAGTGTGTGCGTCATAACACTTATTTGCATGGACTAATCGCCATCTTGCCCTAAGCTAAGAGGGGCTCTCTAGGGTAAAGTTATTAGTGCCCTGTCCATCTTCATTCCGCAGGCTCACTGCCCGAGACTTGGACTTGACAACCATTTACTAACGGTCGAATGACCATATTCCGCAATTTGAATTTGAAAAAGGAATCAGATTGTTCTATTTTACGTTCCAAAACGGTTTCACTAGATATTTTTTAACACCCTTGCTCGTAAAGCTGATGTAATTCCACCGGTTTTAAATATGTAAAGAGGGTCATAAAAAACGCGTGTGTTACCAAAGCAAATAGTTAAGTTATAGTCCATACAAATTCCATAACAGCATTATTTGCCACTTCAAATTTGGAACTGATCGCCGCCGCGCACGACTCCAGCTAGTGAGCAGCGCGCGCTGTTGCTATTCAAATTTCGAACTAATCGCCGCGCGGCGCCAGTCAGTAGGCAGCGCTAGCGCGCTGTTAAAATGGCGGGAAAGCAACAGTGTGCATTCACAGATTGAGTTTATTTAAAATTAAAAAAAAACAGTTTATTCGGTAATTTAAAGATTCCATCCAAAACAAAGCAAATATAAGTGCCAAAATAACTCAGACAATAAATTTGGAGCCACAAACGAAAAAGTTTTGCCCTGAGCCGCGCCCCTCTTCTACTGATGATACTTTTTTATTTACAAACTAATGACGAATTACAATGCTCTTCTGCCGCCTTTCAAGAAGTTTCGTCGTCTCCAACATTTAGCCTAACACAAAACAATGACATTATGAATAGTAATAATAATAATAAAAACATAATTAAAAAACCAACTACAACTACGTATCATTTTAACAATTGTAATTTCACTAACTGTTTCAATAATTAAAAATGAACAAAATATAAAATGTTTTTTTTCTGTTTCCTCGCAAATGTGTTAAAAAACGTCGTACGATATACGTGCGTATGGTTATAACATGCTCGGCTCAATTACGCCCTCGCCTTCGGCTCGGGCTGAAATTCCGCCTCGCATGTTATAACCATCTTTACGCACTAATATCGTAATGTACTATTAATAACTGCCAAGCTTTACGCAGAATTGAATTTTTCGATGCATGAGATCGGATTGTGTTATTTAGGGCTATTGTTTTCGGTGCAATATTAACAATATTTATTTCATACTAGCAGCGCCCTGCGGTTTCACCCACACAAGTCTGGATCCCGTGGGAATATCGGGATACAGTATCGTGGGTTAATCCAGGTTATAAACTATCTGTGAGGCAAATTTTATTTAAATCGTTCAGCCGTTTTTGGGTGATTAAGTAGCAAACATCCAAAAATCTAAATATACAAACTTTCACATTTATAATATTAAGTAGGACGTAGAAACCGTTAAAGGTTTGACAAATGTCCATTGATTTCCTCGATTTTTCATCCGTCTGAATGCTGTTGCTGATTCAAATACTGTCCAATCTGTTTTGTGAGGCCAGGGAACATGACGCAGACAACATCAATCAAGTTGACATAATTATTTAAAAAAATATCAACATTAAGATAAATATTCTTAGCAAACTAGGTTAATACGACCAGACCAATCTAATAATGAAAAAAAAAACATAGACAATTATCTGCTCACAAAGTCTGCGAGGAAAAAAACCTTATTCTCTCAGGTTATCTCTAAAAAAATTAGGTCAGCAGGATAGTCGAGGATCCGCGACATTTACATTCACAATTATCTTTAAATCCGTCACCAGCCAGCGGCGGTGGAGTGTCTCGTTTAATTAAAACCAGATACATAATATCGGTTTGTAGAGGGGCGAGTGGCTAAATTATAACAGCCGCACGGGTCGGTCGGAGGTTAAGCCACGCTTGCTGCGGTCGTTTGTGGATGGGTGACCATCCATTACATACACCTCCGTGCCCCGGAAAGTACATTAAGCCATTGATCCCGTCTGGCATTCGTAGATCTATGACATGTCGTTACGGGTAGCCAGAACCCCAAAAAAGTCTGACAACTAGAGCGTTATAAAGGGTTTCGGGTTACCCAGTAACTGGGATATCGAGGTCTGATAGGCAGTCGCTCCATGTAAAATACTGGTATCCAGCTGAACACCACCGACCCCAACGTAGTTGGGTAAAGGTTAGGCAGATTGATCGATCTGATGTATAGTAGTACGGTCAGCATCAAAAGTCGATTAACACTTTGTTTTTTTTTAATCTCAGTTATTGAGCAAAATATTTATTCAATATTGCAGCAGAAGTAAGATGCAATTTTCAACAAATATTTTGCTCAATAACTGAGATAAAAAAAAACTGAAGTGTTAATATTTTGCTCAATAACTTAGATTAAAAAAACTGAAGTGTTAATCGACTTTTGATGCTGACCGTACCTACCACAGCACTCACGGCAGGTAAGTAAATGTATGTTTTAAACAAACGAGAATCACTGAACACGTATGATGGTTAAGCTGATGAGTATTAACGTCCTCTATAGTAGAGGGCGCTGATTTCCCTGATCTATCTCCAGTGTTACACCCTGTATAATCTTATCTCAAACTAATATGGCAGCAGCCTACACATTACGCAATCACTTTGCGGTCCCCAATCCGGAACTAATAGCAATGGCGTTGATTACAGCATTAAGGCTCTGACAAACAGGCGCGACACGATATAATCGCGCGCGACACAAAGGCACCACTCGTTGCGCGACTTGCGGTGCCTTTGTTTTGCGTGTCGTGCCTGTTTGAAGGAGCCTTTATCACGGTGGTCTCGGTTTACATTCAATTCTGTGCTAAATACTATACTATTGTCTGATAACTAGGCTGAAAATCAGCACTTTTGAAGTCAAAATTACATAACATAGGACCTCAAAACGCCCGCCCTTCACCACTTCTTAGTGCTTTAACTGGAAAGAAGAAGTGGCGTAACAAACTCCCCAGTAGCCCAGTTGTCTGTTGAGTAAGATGAACTTGATTCTATACAATATTATACAAGCACTCTAACTCCCAATAACTCTTTGGAAATAAGCTTGATCGTAGCAAGCTGGAAGATATCGCAGCGCTTCGTCTTCTGCGCAGCTTAGCAGAGTAAAGTTGTTGTCACCTAGGTATTAGAGCGCATTTAATCTCTTAACTCATCTTGTAGTACTGTCACTGTAGCATCGGTAGAATACAGCTTTGAAAGTCCAGTCTCAAGTGGGCTTAAAACTAAAAACAACTTAATACTTAATGGCAAATTCTGAATTTCTGACTGAAAAGTCTATCTAGGAATCTAGACAGACTCTTAGTACTATTTTAACCCGACTATACCCAACGCTTCATCTTTTCCACGTTGAATGGCCGTCGTCGCGTTATAGCACGCTTTTAATTCCAGTGTCCAGACTTACATCTTTCAGTACAGGTAGAACACAGCATTGAGAGTCAAGTGGACCTACAGATCTTCACCTTTCAGTAGATACAAGAAAAAACAGCATTGAAAGTATGTATATTGTAAGACCCAGTACCTACGTAGAAACAACTAATAACAAATTCTGAGACAAAGGTCTCTCAAGTTTCTAGTACAAAGCTGCAAGGCACCAATTTAACCCGACTACGCTTCATCTTTCCCCGCTGAGAGCCTGTCGTCACGTATTTGCGCGTGTTTAATTCACGACTGTCCGTGTCCACGGCACGGCAGAGTTAACGAGTGTACCTGCTTCTGTCGGAATTCTCTTTCTTTTGTATTATTTTCTGAATAGGAGAGCCAGCTGAGTGATTAAATATGCAAAGCTGGACCAGTTTAAGTGCTAATGAACCGTGTGATTCTTGCTTTGTTTATGGATTTGCGGGTTATTTGTTGGTATGTTCCAGCGGTAGTACTTGTTGAATTGAATAAATATTTTTTTTCTAGATTGTACTGTTTATTAGCATAACTAAGTACGGAGCGGAATAATACTTCATCCCATTAAGTCGCACTTCGCCGCACAGTGAGACTTAATTAAATGTTATTGTCAATAATAGTTTTGCAATTGAATTGAATCGGAGTCTTGCGTGGCTCCGCATCACTGCCGATGCGGTGAAGGTGTCGACTGCCTTGGACACCATGGCTTATCCTGCAGTAAAAGTGCAGGCCGGAAAGCACGGCATGCCAGCATCAATGACATCATTTGTCGTGCTCTTGTCACCGCCAGGGTGCCAGCTGTTTTAGAACCCAATGGCTTGGCACGTGACGATGGGAAGAGACCAGACGGAATGACCATAATGCCTTGGAAGGTTGGTAGGCCTTTGGTGTAAGATGCAACTTGTGTCGACACCCTTGCGCCATCCCATCTTCCAAGCACGGTGAGCTGTGCTGGAGCGACTGCTGCAGGTGCGGAAAACCTCAAATGGCGCAAATACTCCAGTCTCTTTGAAACTTATATGTTTGAGCCGTTTGGGGTTGAAACTCTAGGGCCATGGGGCCCGAGTGCCCACTTAGTATTTCGAGACATCGCCAAGCGGTTGGTCGACTCTTCACGTGACCAGAGGGCTGGCCTATTTTTTGGTCAAAGAATCAGCATTGCCATGTCAGTCTTTTGGGCACGTTTCCTGTTGACAGAGATGCGGATGAATTTTTGGATGCGCTTTGATTATTTCCCCTCCTTTTTATGTACTTACATATTATTATTTTAATACTGTTAGCTTTTAAAATTATGTTTCCACGAATACAGGGATAATAAATGTATTTGTCCAATTCAGTCCAATATTGTTTCAACAGTTTTATCTAAACAGGAAAAGGGAAACATGTATATTTTACTAAAAGTACTTACGAATTCCCTTGCCCAAACCCTCGTATCTCCTAAACAGAGAGAAAACATCGCGTTCGTCCAATTTCGCCTAATCCGTTGCGTGGGTAGGCCTGGGCCGGTTGCGGCGGCGGGTGGTCCGAAAACTTCACTAAATGAGCACATGCACGGAAACTCCCAAGCCCATTTACGGGCCCACAGATCGTAGAAAAAGTAAAGAAAAACTCCTTTCGTTTACGTAAAGGAAAATGCTTTGCTAAGTGCCCGTTTATTTATACCTGATCAGCAATTTATGTGCCTCATAATCCGTGAAAGGATTTCGCGTATCTGTGCAAATAAAAGTCTATTATTTTTAATAGCCACCAAAATATCAAAGTCAAAGCTTTTTATTTGTTAAACATATGTGTAAAAAAGGCGTTTTAAATAAAATATGAACAGGGATCTCTATGTATTGTCGTTAACGGCGTAGATACAAATATTAAATAGATGCCTCATACGAAATTACAATATTTAGTAACAGAATTTTTGTTAAAATTAAATGACAAGCTTTCATGTTGTGTAACATCCGAAAACAAAGTAGACAATATTGCAAACAAAATTTGTTTAGAACATTTCAAATTAAATTGTTAGAAACATAATAACATCTCTTATGTATTAGATAATATGTTGGGTTATTCACATAAATATAGAATAAACTTGGATCAATGATGCGTGGGTAGTCGCTAACTTTAGTACTGAGGTATGTACCTTCTGTCATTTTTATTGTAATTATCTTATCAAAGTTCACCGATGACGTCGTTGTTACTTGACAGGTCACAATGATAGACATCGACATCGATGATTATATTATTGCCCAATCCCTTATATCTCTCCATTGCAACCCAAACAATAAATTATTATGGTTTTTTATGTTGACTATATTGATTCATGACGTTAAGGGACTTTACTTCAGTTTTTGAAGTGAAAACTTCTTTAGCGGCGCTGTGTACTTTTTTTGGAATGGGTAAAAACTTCTAAACTCGCGTCCGTGACCCTGATCGAAAATTCGTAAGACGTAAGACGTAAAACGTAAGACGCGCGTTGTTGAGGACAGCGCCATCTATGCACATCGGGAAGAACTACGAGGGCCTCGCGTACTAACTACGTAGTTCATCCAACAACGACGAGATGGCGCTGAACCACGGATATATAACTGACGACGAGCTCCATGCGAGCGGTCATCATACCTGATTTGCAAAAAACCCTATAAAATAAGGAACACACCTTAACACGCGTGTTTTGTTTATAAGACGATTCACAAAATACACTCGTAATTGTTCAAGTTTTCACTTCTGTCGGCACTACCGGAGTGCCAGTGTTTTTTTTAATTAAAATGCTAGAGAATGTAGGTGACCGCTATTGCCATGTCATAACGAGACAACTGTAGACTAAATCGAAGGTCGTTTTAGAGGTCTAGAAGAGAACAGGTAAAAATCAAGATCAAAAGTCATTTATTCAAATAAGACTGAGTATCAGCACTTTTCGAACGTCAAAATTACATAAGACAGTCCCCCAAAACGGCGGCCCTTCACCACTTTCCAGTGCTTTTGCTGGGAAGAAGAAGTGGCGCAACAAACTCCCCAGCAGCACCGCTGTCTGTTCAGATAGAAAAACTTGCTTCTATATAATAGTAGGTATGCAAAGTAAGTAACATTACGTGACACAGAACACTAAATTAATTTTTTTTTTTTTTAATTATATTATTTTTTTTTATTTTTTATGTTAACTAGCCACGCCAATAAACCAATAAATACAATGAAAACTATATTCAAGCTTAAAAAAAAAACGAAAACAAACCCGATCATCGTTCTTTAGAAATATTTCCTACGAATATTCGAAGCTTACTAGTGTAAAAATAATGAAATGAACCGCAACATTTCAAATTAATCTCATTGGTGCGATTCAATTTAAACTACGAGATTTTATGTGTTCCGTTTTCATTCGGAAAGCGTTTGAGATTTAAAAAGATTGAGTTATATGTTTACTGCTGTGTGCACATGAAATATAAGCATAGCGTATTTTATTATTGGAGCCACACGCAACGTATCGTACTACTTAGAATTGGCAACAATATGTATGTAGCCAATAAATAGCTTCTGAACCATTGTTGGGTCTGCAATTTTTGACGTAACAACGTCTAATAAATCGATGAAGCTGGCTGCACTCACGAAAAAACATGACTCATGTAGCGTTACCTCGCGACCTCGCTCTGTAGCGTTCCATGGCGGCTTGAAGTGCAAGCGAATATTAACAAATGCAATGCAACTATTCCATCAGTATTTTCTTATGACGTTTGTCACGTTCAACTATCGTCAGTAAACCGACTTTACAGACAACCGATTTTTTTTTTCTTTTTCATGTAAACTTAGGTAAGGTAAAGGTACCTACTTATTGACGCTCCGTTTCTCATGAGAATAAATTCATCTCAAGAAAAGAAATGAAATTCCATTTTCTAAGTCCTTGTCTGTATACACTCATGATCATTGCTAAATTATCTAACCGAGGCAGTGAGTATGTTTGAAACATAGACAAGATTATAGAATAATTTTCATTTCGTACACACAAAATTTTATTTTCATGTCAAAATTATTTCTACTTTCACACACCAGACATAAAACGAAACACAAATTGGACAATGTGTTCACGTTTCCATAACCCCATGTTGTTCAGTGTGAATGGGCAGGTCTGAGCAACGTACAATGTTTTCGCCAGATATATCTGACATCTATTCAATGTTGCCATTTTGAAAAAGAACCCATATCATCTTGCGTCTGACTGGCGGACGCGGGAAAGGCGTTCGTTTATGATGACCCTTGTCACACCATTAACTCTGTCTGCTAAAACTCATAGTAGAAACTAAACGGTTAAATATATTTTTATTTTGTTTCAGATGAAGAACAAAATGCCGTAACGTTTTAAAATAATAATAACAAGCGTAGCAGACGTGAATAATAATAGTGCCTATATAAAAAAAAATAACATCATTTAATTATGTGCTAAAGTGTTCCATTACAATTAATGATATCATAAAAGATGTGCAATTACTGTAATTAGCGAGGGCTACTATGAGCGAGTGTAAAATGTGTGTGTATTTAATCAAGAGTGTATCTAGAGTGTAATGTTAGATATTAGGGTGTAGTTTAGTGTGAGTGTGTGTGAAAGAGAGGGAAGATGTTGCCGGTGCCTCAGGATCGTATGTCTGGTCGGCGCAGCAGTTCCATCGTCAGTCGGACGCTGCTCGGGCGCCGGGCCTCCGTCTACGCCACCGGCAACCACCAGGATCCTGCCAAGGTAAAAATAACAATATATTTTTGGTTTCGTTAATATTCCTAAGGATACCACCCTTAAGACGACCCACTGACCTAAAGTAGGTGCGAAAAGTATCATCAATGCGACGATCGCTTAGGGATTGTCAAATAAAAATATATATTAAAAATTAAGTAAGAAAGTGAATGTATATAAATAGCCAAAATGGCTAAAGCTAAATTCTTCAAAGATGTTTAGTCATTATCTGTTAAGATAATACTATTTTGCAGTTTTAAGCAACTTTTATCTGGTAATTTAAGTAAAACGCTTGTCTTCTGTCATAATGATGTTGATTACATCATTAGGTTTGGTAATAACAATGCCGAACAGTATTTTACCCACATATGTGCTTTTGTTATTTAAGAACTTAGCTCTTTCAATAAGTCAATTAAACTACAACAAAGATATATCAAAACCCACCCATTTAAATAAGCGTTATCAAAGGTTGACCTAATCAAGAATTGCGTGTTCCTTATTAACTACTATGAGCGCTTATAATTTCGTTATCGTCACAATACCCCTGATTGTGTGAACAATAGCAGGCACCCGCATAATTCAGAATCGTGAGGGTAGTTTGAGAAATGCGGTATACGTACAGGCAACTAAAGTGTAAGGCACAAATTCAGCATAATCTTAAAAGACTGAAAAATAGGAGTCTTGACTACTTAGCTCACTCACTACGTTGTTTAAATTAGGTATGTACGAGTACTTGCAAGTGAGTTGCAACTCACTCACTTCATGTCACTCGTCTCTGTTTGACTATTGTATGCTAAGGTAGGACACGTGGTGTAATTCACGATCGGAGAAAAACTATAATAAATTAGCTTCTGCCCGCGACTTCGTCCACGTTAAATTTTACCCTCCCCCATTCACCTAATTTCGAGATACCCTTTTTTAGTGGATACCTACTCTTCACAAAGAACACATCCTCCAAATTTCATGTATCTAGGACCAGCAGTTTAGGCTGTGCGTTGATATATCAGTCTGTCAGGATTTTGAATTTTATATGATTAGATGGTAATGCCCCGTTAATGTTCCTTTACATGTACAGACGCCAGCACATCAAGCTACCCGAATATGCTTTAGCGATAAAGTTGAAAATCTATTAAAGAAATTTGACAGAATAGAATAGAATAGAATAGAATACTCTACACAGATACACATTCTCTATACAGATTGTAGTATCTTGATGTGCTGGCGTCTGTACCTACAGGTAGGTACGTTACTTATCCAAATTTACAGCATGTATCAAAAAGGTCATATTTTAGAGTGGTGTACAGACAATGAAATTGAACAGCTTCCTCCATGGGACCAGCATCGTAATCGCGAAAAAATTATCATCACACCCATACATTTCGGTCGAGTAGGTACAGACGCCAGCACATCAAGCTACTTACTACTACTTACTAAGAAATTTGACAGATTGTATTAGCTTGATGTGCTGGCGTCTGTACTTGCCGGGCTTAAAGTCTCAACGTCCGTTAACGTTCTTCTCTCGTTCACCTACCTACGCACGGTAGACAGTGTATAATTGCTTAGCTGTACGTGTATATTAGGCTACTCGACTCAATTAGCTAAACGCTTATCCATCTCGATTATTGATGCGACTTAATTGCCGTGTACCCTATACATCCGTACGCGCTGCATTAGAATTATCTCTCACTCTTAATATCTGTTTGTAGGAAAACTAGCTTCTGCCCACAACTTCGTCCTCGTGAAACTTGTTCCCCCGACCAACCCCGTGGCATCGCATCGCATCGCCTGCCTATGCTATTACTTCGTTTTCGGTGACATTTTTTTCTTTTTGGTTAGCTCCAAGGGTCCTAGCGTGATGTGATGAGCTTTCCTCAAAAACTGGGCTATCGAATGCAAAAACATTTTTTGAAATCCGGCTGGTAATTCCGAAGATTATCCCCTACATACAAATAAAGAAATTTTACCGCTCTATAATATTAGTATGGATACGTCATCGTGGTCTTAATATATATTTATAGGAACATTCACAGCTTAACAGATCGAGAACATATATCAAAGAACGTGAAAGTAAAAAAAATCAGGTCGTGTCAATCAAATGTAGGTACGTTTCTTTATCGTGAGCACAACAAACTAAAGAGTGAATAAACCTCAAATAATAATGATTAAGTTCTAAAGATCTTTTTATCGGACAAGAATAGCCGACAGCATTATAAATAAACGTGCCATAAATCTTCTTCGCAAGTTTTTTGAATACAACTTTTATAGGCGTATCAAAGAAGTTTGCTATAGCTACCGATTTATCTAAAGGAGTAGTATGAATGATAGTGCTCGCGAAATATAAATGTTTATGAAAAGCGCTACTACTCGTCAGATTTACGAGTAAAATACACTGTTTTGGAGCTGTTAGCACCTAGTTACTGTGCGTGATCTTACTCAACGATTTTAAGTCAAAATGATTGATAGAATCGATGGAAATAACCCGTATGTCGGCACTTTAGGAGCTTTTTATTCGTTAGTTGATAGGTATATGTAAGTGAAATAACATATCATAAATCAGTTAAATAGAATAAAAGATTAGTGTTCAGAATCTCACGAATATCTTTTTTTTTTAACCCTCAGTCTTGCTATATTATCTTACATTCTCAAACTGTAAGGTAACCATTACTAAATAGTTAAATTCGCACTCCAGGCAACGTATTTCCTATGACACAATGAACAAAACCGCGCGAAATGAACGCGAAATTGGCGTGATTAGCCAAGGAATTGATGTGGTTGCAAAGTAAGGAATCATTGAGTGAATTAGGCCCCTGAGCCACAGATAAGATACAAGCAAGCGACGCTTAATTTATGGCTATTTTTTATGAATAAACGTTATTCTTATAATTTACAGTGGTTTATTACTTTATTAGCATTATTATTGCTCTAATAATAGAGTATAAACTCAAGCATATTTCCATAGAACTTTGCATAGCGTGAATACATTACCATTTTTGCGTCACAAATTCCATCAAACAATTTGCTGGAAGATATGGCGGCGTTATGAGCGTAGCTGGTATAGCGACACTTAAACAAACACAAACACATGAACTGTGTATACCTACCAGCTTGCGTACGATATTTGTTCGCGATGTACCAGCGGGTACGCTTCACCGCACGCCTTTATTCTCCCATTCATCCGACGAACAATGTCTTATTTCGTGAATATGCTAAATTAAAATGCTCACTACATAGTGAGCATTTTTTTTAAAACATCCCGAGCATGTGCTAGGTATATTTTTTTTTTGGAAATTGCAAATGTCAAAAATGTTTTATAGAAGGATGTTACTGCAAGGCATTTTTTTAAGAATCTGTAGTCTTCCTTCATTGGCCCATTTTTATCTCTTAAATACGAAAATATCATAATTATTATAACCATGTTTCTGCTGTTACTACATAAATTAGTTTTAAGCTCATTCCGAGCTCCGCAAATAATTGAATACACAGCCACTGCAACGGTTAAAATTTCAAAAGGTCAGCTAAAAACTTAGCAACGTATTTTCAAAATGCGGTCTTATTCAAATACATAGATATTTCGCATAGCACAGGTATTCCTAGTGCCAAAAATATTAAGAGAAATTCTATCTATGATTTCCTGCACGTACCTGCACGTATTTTCTCGTCGTTTATATAAAATTAAATGGTCTCCAAATAGAGTTTTTAGCATTCCAATTTTCCCGATAATACCTTTAGCGAAATCACGCAGAAGTGACACTGAGCTCGCAGCCACTTTGAAAAGGGTACGAATGCTGTGGAATTAAAATACCTGCTTACTTTGAATATAAACGATGTACCTGGAAATTATGGGAGCTAGGAGGGACGGACATTAGATGGGTATTGAGAAGGAGTAGGTACCTACGTACCTACTTTTTGCAGTGACTGTCGCGTTTAGAAAAGTCTGGAGCGTTAGAAATAGAAAAAATCCTAAAAAACACTTGTTGGTAGAAGGTTCAGATACTTATCTGCTTTTTGCTGGTGTGTAGGTACAGACGCTAGCACATCAAGCTACCCGAAACTGTCAAATTTGCCCAATCAACTTTGAACCTTATGTTTTTGCGACAAAGTTGAAAATCTATTAAAGAAATTTGACAGATTGTAGTAGCTTGATGTGCTGGCGTCTGTACATCATAATCAGTTCTACAATATTCCCACTGCTGGGTCAGAGCTATACAGCTACACGAATTTTTTTGTAAAAAATACCTACAATGGAATCCTACCGTTTCTATTCCAATATTATTAAAAATATGTACAACAATTAATTTGTTTTTGTTCGACTTGGCACTTAATTTGGCGCATAACATTATCATATTTAAATTTACAAAATAATTTTTAACATTGTGCAAAGAAAAACTGTTTTTAAATCATGGTATAAAAATGCACGAGAACAAAAAAATGCAGCAGTCAACTCATTTGCAAGTCATGAGTGTTTTCAAAGCAAACAAGTTGAGATTTCAAACGTGAAAAATAACCTGCAGATTTCCTTTTTTTGTACGCAGACTTCACCTTTAAAAATGAAAATTATAGGTATGCATTATTTTGCTGGTAATATTAAGTTACACTTTCCTAATTGTTTGATGCATGTGTAATTTTATTATTTCAATAACATACGTAATTCACTAGAGGCTTATCGTTCCCTGCTTCGCTCAATACAGCAAATTGATTCAGATCATAAATTCATAGCCCGATCCCAAACGGTTCATGTTAAATTCATAGGACTAATTAAATTAAACAATACATACAATGTAGCATTGTCAAATAACGCTGTATAACGTTGTGTTAAAAATGGCAATGCACGTGGTCACCCGCACTGACCACCCTTAATTAATCGACACTGTTACAGGGAACTTTCAACAAATGCTGGAATTAATTTTATTCCCACGTGAATTTCAGCTGTGTAATTTTTCACAAAGTTTTCGTGTAATCTCGTGTGATTTTGTTAATTTGTAACAATTAAACTTTGGTGAGTATGGATGGGGTGGTTTTTATGCTAATTAGCGATTTTCGTAGGCGACAAATTCGTAGCGACGTAGATAAATCGACCTTTCGTAGCCTAAGGTTCTAATAATGCGGACGCATCCTGTGATGTGAGTATTTTGTTACTATGGTATTTATTTTCCATAAAATTATACAAAGACTCAAACGAAACGTGCTGACAAACTCTTCCCTTACTTATATAATTTTTGTAAATATTTCCGCGCTAGAAATATACTTACTGTGAAGTGAAGGCAGTTCGCACCATTATTAGCTAACAAAGCATTTATCTTCTTTATTTCCTTTTCACAAATGAGAATAAAATCCTAAACTAATTATGCAAAATACGTCGCCGAAAAACAAAATCCCCTGTTCAATAAATCAAAATGACAGACGAGTTATCTGAAAGATCTAAGCTTAGCCTACTAAAGTGGAGTCATTGTAATAGGTAACATTTGACAATTCATCAAATATTCAACAACGTAACCTTGTAACGGCGGGCATAAAATAACATATTTATTCGTTTTGTTAGAACTGCACAATTGCTTACCTTTTTTCAATTACGATTACATATTTATTGTAATAATGACCGATACGAGTAATTTTACGATTTGCTTTCATTAATAAACCATTCTTAACATAATAAACAATTTCTGATCTAAAGAACTGAACGTCGTTACAAGGTTACGTCAGTTAACCATTTTTCTTTTTAAACACTAGGGATGTTACTCTAAAAATCGAAAGCTGATAAGTAGAATCGAATGCAATGATGACTTGTGAAGAAATATCACCATAAATTAATAACCACGTTGTGATTATAATAAAACATTTATTTATTATTCTTTTAACTAACTAGGTATAAAAATACAAAAAATAATGAAATAGAAAAATCATTGATGTTAGGTACAATTTAGGTGGTATGTTGCTGGCAACACCAGTGCCTGTCGATGACGCCATGTCATGTCGCCATTACATGACGCAGTCTTTTGTCGTTGTGCGAAGTGACTGTGCGTTTTTGGTGTGCTCTCTGTTATTTTCTTCTGACCCGGCTTTTTTATTGGACTGATCTTACTGACTACGTTTACCTGGCTATAAATTGGACTCCGATTGCTTAACGATTAGTAAACAAGAACAACATTACAGTCTTACCATGTCGAAACGGGGGAAAACGCTAAACAGTCAATCTCGCGAACTAGTGGTGAAATTGTACAATTATTTTGAACGGGAATCAATTAACGATGGGCCTCTTTTACCATTGACACAACCGAGAGAACGCGTTGCCGAAGCATTGGGAATAGGGAAGAGGACAGTAACTCAAATTCTGAAAGAGAAATACGGACCATCAGGCTCAGAAGATAATACTTTACGTACACCGAAAAAAAGAAAGAGGGACAAGAAAATTGTTGGCATTGATAATTTTGATGCTGCTGCAATTCGCAATCACATTTATGGATATTACTCGAGAAAAGAATATCCTACACGGGAAAAGCTAATAAGTTCGTTAAAAGACGCAGGCTTATTTTTTGGCGGTAAATCGTCTCTATCAAAGGTTTTGAAATCGATTGGCTTTAGTTTTAAAAAATCTGACAAGCGGAAAATCCTGCTAGAACGCTACGATATTATTTTGAAGAGAGTAACATTCTTACGTCAAGTAAATAAAATTACAGATTGGGACAATGTCGTGTTTATTGACGAAACATGGTTGAATGTGAACCATACGGTTTCGCGGACATGGACCGATGATACAGCGGCGTCCACCTCAAAAGTTCCACCGGGAAAAGGAGCCCGACTTATTATATGTCACGCGGGATCAGCTTCTCAAGGTTTTATTCCAGACTGCCTCCTCGCATTCGCCTCTAAAACTACAAGTGATTACCATGAGGAAATGAACTTTGAGGTTTTTAAAGAGTGGTTTGAGAAGCTGCTAGTCAGCTTAGAAAACCCATCGAAAATTATAATGGACAATGCACCGTATCATTCTGTACAAGTTGATAAACCACCAACTCAAGCAAATAAAAAGCAAGAAATTGTCTCGTGGCTGGTAAGAAATGGTGTGGATGCAAGTCCAACTTTATTAAAAGTTGAGTTGTTAAATCTAGTAAAAGCAACTAAGCCGTCCAAGCTCCGCTATGTAATCGATGAACTAGCCCTAGAGCATGGACACGAAGTTATTCGATTGCCTCCCTACCATTGCCAGTATAACGCCATCGAGCTTATTTGGGCACAAATAAAGGGTTATGCAGCGCGGAACAATACTGAACCACCCTTCAGTACTGCTAAAATGATGTCTCTGCTAAAAACTGCGTGTGCAGAAGTCACTACAGAAGACTGGAAAAAAGTCGTAGAGAAAACAAAGAAAATAATTTTACAAGATTTTGAACGAGATGTGAGAATAGACAATATTATTGAAAATGAATTAATAATATCTCTGAGTGCTGACAGCAGTGATGAAGATGACAATACTTTTAACAGTTCTGATAGTTCAACTGAATAAATGCAATTTTTTTGTTAAATTGTGTACTTGTCTTATTTTGCTCCTTAAATTTACGAAAAAAATAATAATAATGGGACAGGGATTCGCCTGATGATTTTTAAAATTCGCATATGTTTCAAGTCCGTATCGATTCATTCACTTTAATCGATGTTTATAAGCAGGTCACCTCACTATGAGGACAAAACTGACAGACGTCAAATGTTACCTATTAAAATGACTCCACTGTAGCGTCCTTCTTTTACACAGAGCACGGAATCACCGGGCCACAGCGTCTAGAGACAGCAGTGGGTGCTTACTAATAAAATTCGTTGCGCCGAAAGTGCGTTGAACGTGCAGGTTCTGTCACGGACCGCCATTAAAACCGTCAGTTTTTCTACAGCATATATAAGCAATGCGTGTATAAGAGAGTGGTTTAGATCATCATACTTAAGGCGAAAGCGCCAGGGTAGCCCGCGAAATTCAATTTTTTTAGGTTTTTTGGAATTTGCTGGTCAGTATTAAGTTGTACATTGATTAATATATGAATCGCGGCCGTAAGAAATATGTGTTTACAGAATTATAATTATTAAAGTCATCAACACAACTCTCTAAGACCACGTAAGTCCAAAGAATAACTGTTTCATGAAATCATCATTCTTTGGACTTACGTGGTCTTAGAGAGTTGTGTTGATGATTATAATTCTGTAAACACATATTTCTTACGGCCGCGATTTATATATTAATTAACGTACAACTTAATACTGACCAGCAAATTGCAAAAAACGTAAGAAAATTTGAATTTCGCGGGCTACCTTAGCGCTTCCCCCTTAACAACTTTCTATCGTAATTGCGAATAAAATATCAGCTGTCCCATACATTTTTGTCAAGTTGGTATTGAAGCTTTGATTGGGACAACTGTTTATTTTTAGCGATTACGATGTTGGTCCCATGGAGAAAGTTGTTCAGTTTGATGGTCAGTACCACTCCCTTAAATATGACCAGACATTTCTGATTCACGGTTCTTCTTTTTAGCGTATCGATGGCAATCTAAATTGACTCGGCCCAGAATTCTGTTACGTTTTTGGCACCATCACTAGCGTCCATCTGTTCCCGTAACGTGCAGCTGATAGGACACGCAGGACATTATATTAAGTGTGCCATCGTTTGTGGAACAGCACCACATATACACTCCAAAGCGGAGTCGTCCATGAATCTCCACCTGAACACGATTCGTGTTGTGTACGTTATTTGTGTCGTAGTGCGAGTAAACAGTGACACGCATAGTTTGTATACAGCGTCACAAGAAGCTATAAATTTTGTAAATAAATAACTTCTAATGAGTTACGTAGCGACAATTCAATGAACAACAAATGATCCCAAATTCTATCAACTCAAGTAACATACGTGTAATACGAAACTAACGAGCAATTTCTCTTCGCTGTCGTCTAATGTTTTGTGGTACTGGAAGTCTGGAACGCGTCTGACTCATGGAACGTGAACATTTGGGCCGCCATTTTTAAGTAAGTTCACGCTGATGCTGTCAATGCTGCGGAATGCAGATGCAGTAATTAGATGTGTGTGTTAACATAGTTATATCCCTATAAAAAAATAAAAATTATTACAAAATGGTTTTTTTGTATTCTTGATCCAAAGGTTGCGAACTCCTGAATGTGTGTTTACAAAATTTATAGCTTCTCGTGACGGATACTTTAGGAAGTGTTGACAATGCCGCCTCTAACAGTGGCTGCCGAGATATATCCGTGCTCTATGATCCTTCACATAAACTTTCAGTGTGCGGACAAGAAGCCTGTATTTCGGAGGGTTACATTTGTCCGATACTTTCCCTGTTCATTGACTGGAATAAAACACTTTTATTGGGTATTAGTTATCCTGTAATGGTTTTAGTGAATAGGAAAAGGATTGTAGTCTGTTGTTTAGTGAGATTGGGACTGCTTCGAACTGATTTGGCTAGTTCGTAAGCGTATTGCTATCTTTAATTAAGTGATAGAGCGACATAAAGACAGTGTGGCTATCGAGTTGTTAAAGTTAGTTATGTTGGTGTTGGAATGGAAACCATTTATGTTACTGTTTTATTTATGGTATAAATATGTGAACATAAAAAACAAACAGTGGGAAACAACTACATTCTTGAGTACGGTAGACCGCACGTAATAGGTAATACGGGCTGGTGTCCGCAACTCCACGTCAATGCGCGTATTTTACGTACGGGTGGGAAAATCGATCATTCGATCCACCCCAGCTCCTCAAGGAAGGCCAGCAACGCCTTGATGTTACTGACCGTCTCATGTAGGGTACCTGGGTTACCGAAGTACTTTGCCCTGTACGTGGCGACCACCGGGCAGTTTAGAAGCACATGTGCCGCTGTCTCGTCGTCCTCCATACAGGCCCTGCACAGCGGACTGTCTGTCACTCCTATAGACCGCACGTATAAGCTATGCCTATATTTAAATGCTGGTCTTTTATATAGGTACCGGCTGACTTTTTTTACCGTCTGGACCAAAACAGTATAAAAAAGGTGAACGGAGTAGAAGCCTATGAGATCGTTAAACCTAACATGAAAAAAAAATTATTATTATTAGCCTGTGATGTCCCACTGCAGGGCAAAGGTCTCCCTACTCTCTTTCTCCTTCTCTCTGTTCAAAGCTGCTAAGGACCAGTTTTTGTTGAAGGAGTCCAGCTCATCCCGCCATCTCCGTCTGGGCCTGCCACAATGTCGTTTACCATTAAGAGGGACCCATTGGGTCGTAAGTTTGGCCCATTGTTCATCTGACATGCGGCAGATGTGTCCAGCCCAGTTCCATTTTAGCGTAGCAGCTTTCCAAGTGACATCAGTTATCTTCGTGATGGAACGGATGGTCGTATTCCTAACCAGGTCTGTTAATAACACCAAAAAAAAAACATGTAAAGCGACAAAACAAAAAAAAAAATCAAATCATGAAATTAACCTATCAATAAATACGATTATTTGAAGTAAACTGTTCAAACTGTACCAAAAAAAAAAACAATAAAGCGACAAATACTATAAAAATTTAACTTATTGGCACCCTACTCTACGCGCGGAAATTATCAGTGAATTCGTAGCGACATTCAATCCTTTGATTGAAGCCAATTCAAGGTGTTCAAGGTCGCTCAGAGCGCTATGGAACGGACTGTGCTCGGAATTTCTTTGAAGGATAAAATCAGAAATGAAATTATTCGGAAAAGAACCGGAGTTACCGACATAGTTTGCTGAGTAAGCATACTTATGTGGCAGTGGGCTGGCCTGGCCATGTCTGTCGTAGGACCGATGGCCGGTGGAGCAGATGAGTCCTGGAATATAGACCGCGTATCCGCAAGCGAAGCGTGGGACTCCGCGCGTTGACCTTAAGAAAGTGGAAGGTGGAAGGCGGAGGACAGGGTGTTGCGGCGCAGCCTAGGAGAGGTCTATGTGCAGCAGTGGACTGCAATAGGCTGAGTTGACTGATTGTATAAGGTGATTCTATTGAAACAACACTTTGACCTTGAGATGGCATACGTAGTAATGAGCTACATTATACCATCTCAAGGTCAAAGTATTGTTGTACACTTTGACCTTGAGATGGCATAACGTAGTAATGATCTACGTTATGCCATCTCAAGGTCAAAGTTTTGTTACTAACGTTTTAAAACATTTCATAGTTCAGTAATGTTTTTACAAGTCTACCCCAACCAAACCTAGTAATTCTCTTATAACTCCTCATTTCTTCAATATCATTGGCTTGTTTAATTCATAAGATGGGAGGAAGAAGGAAAAGGGAAAAACAACTTGTTAAAAACCAATAATCTACTCTATTTAGCGACGATAACATCTCGGAGTTCATAACACGCGTTTTCCCTCATTTATCTCAAGAATAAAGCTGCGATAACCATAATCTGAAGTTATACAGGGTGTACATTTGTGAACGAAAGACGTTATCCTTGAAGAAAAATAAGCTCAGTATTTCTGCGTATTTCGTGTTGGCGTTTGTTGAAAGAATTTGCTGTGCAAACCACGCCCCTTTTTAGGGTTCCGTACCCAAAGGATAAATACGGGACCGTATTACTAAGACTCCACTGTCCGTCTGTCTGTCTGTCTGTCGGTCACCAGGCTGTATCTCATGAACCGTGATATCTAGAAATATGAAATTTTCACAGATAATGTATTTCTGTTGCCGCTATAATAATAAAAATAAAATAATGTTAAAATTTAAAGGGGTATAAAAGAAACGTTTTTTTCGGCGCTTTATGCCTTGTGGTACGGAACCCTACGTGTGCGAGTCCGACTCGCAATTGACCGGTTTTTTTATTTTATTTTGGGTCTCTTCTTAGAGAATAGTAATAAATTCTCTTAGGGTCTCCTCTGGTGTCGTAACAGCGCATGTTAGAATTTTATTCTTAACTGACGACAGTACTCGACTCGCCTTGATTCGACATAAACTATTGGAAAATGACCCTTAACTCAGCCTTTATATTTATAGTTTTTCCATGTAAACGTTGAAACATAAAGATTTTCTTGCTAACTAATAATGATTCATATATATATATAGGCATAGGTAACAGATAAACATCCAGGGATACGGAGAATCAATTTCAACCTCCATAAATATGTACATGATTTTAACGAAAATAGCTGTGAATATATTTCCATGCTATTATAATATCATGGCATCCGTTATATATTGGCGTACATTGAGGATAAAAATAGGTTACCTCTGAGTGCCTCTGAGTCTCAGCGTGGGCGTAAGAAGTGTCAAGGGTTTCTATCCATAGATATATTTATATTATAGATATATTTATATTTCTATCTTTGTATCAAATAGGGCGGCACCTGTAGCGCTTTCATATTTATAAATATTGGAAAATAGTAGTCTTCCCTTGCGGTGGTAGGGCTAACGCCCGCCTGGT
Organism: Luperina testacea; assembly: GCA_927399505.1. Lineage (NCBI taxonomy): Eukaryota > Metazoa > Arthropoda > Insecta > Lepidoptera > Noctuidae > Luperina > Luperina testacea. The sequence continues at coordinate 14,645,107 of OV656756.1, forward strand.
TTGCGACCATCCTCCCACCGGAATTCAGCGTCAAGCAGCCTGCTGTGTTTCGTGGATGCGTGGGAGTTCCAGTGCCTTAGGCATCTTCTGGGCATGCTCGTTCCATCATAGACCTCATCCCTCGCTTTCCATCAGGCGTGATCGAGGTCAAGAGCGGGCCCAATCAGGAATAAAAAAATGAAAAATATAGTCTTTTAGCTTAGGTCCTCTTTTTTGACCAATGCAACATTGTAAGGATAAATGTTGGTCAAAAGGAGTATGCAAGGATCGCAGCAAGCATGATAAATGATATTTCTTTTTGTAACTTTTATAATAATTGGTTCAAATAAACACGTTTTACGTCAAAATTAAATTCTGCTTTTAAAACTAGATGAGTTCGATGATTCCTAATTACTGACAACTTTGGGAACAAAGATTGAAACAAAATCAGAGGTCACAGACTCACAGTCTGTTTTAAAGTCCAGACATAATCTTGGTCAGGCCATATGAGGACCATGTAGGCTAATGTCTAAGCTGGTCAGCAGGTAGTGTTCCGCAGTTTCTGCCTACACCTCATGTATATATTCCTTCCATAAATATGTATTGAAACAATTTAACCTGTATGCAGTTCCTGTGATCAACTTTATCTTTCTGTGGGTGAGTGTGTGTGTGTGTGACTGAGAGTTATAATACCAGAGAGAGTTATAATACCTTTGTTATAATTCCAGATTAATATCCTATAGATCGATAGCGTTCGTGACAAAAGAGAAAAAGACCGTCAACATGATTCAGATCGCTGTGTTACAAGCCTACTATCCCATACATTACATTAGAGACATGAATGAAACTAGCGGAATGAGTTTATTACATAATTCAGTGTGTCCCGTAGCCACTTGACACCGCTACCTACATTATTAAACACCCCGAATTGCCTTACACCGCTGAATAATTCATGACTAGGAACCTTACACGATATCGCAGTTCCCGAACGTAATAATTATTATGTATGAACTAATTAGTTAGATTTCTCCTAGTCAGCTGATTTATTATTTGTTTGAAGACTGGCATACATGGTCAGTTTTATCTTTAAATACGTCTGAACTTATCAAAATTATGGGCAGTCGGAAGTTCCGATGATTTTTGCACGTTGAGAAGCCACGGCCTCGCATTCAGGATGACGTGGGCGGCTGATTCCTCGGCGTCAAGGCAGCCCCTGCAAAGGGCGCTGTCTGTGGCGCCTATATTAAAAAGATGTTTGTTAAGAAGGTTATGGCCCGTAATTGTTCCTATTTATTATTCTAAGGTTATTTCTCCTCAGACAGAAGTTTTTTGGTTGATCGCGGATGTATCATTGGTAAAGCCAGTTTTGACTTCCTACGGCAGGTGTACTGGAAGATATTTATTTAGAAATAAGCATACCCTTTTTTCTTATCTGTTTATACAGGGTGTCCAGTGGCAGATTTCATAGCTTGGACAAACTTAATTTCTGAACGCAACACGTTAGAGTGGCGCGGGGGGCGTCGTTGAAAGCGTAAGCCCTGCGTATTTTTTAGCTGCCATGGAGCGGTGGTGTGGAATGCACCGTGCTTTTGCCATCGAGACGTAAATTTCAAGTGGATTTTCGCTTGCTGAAACACGTCCTCGACTTAGTAATCGTTACGATATTGGTCGATTACGTAATGGACCATCGATCAACCTTTTTAGTCTTGGGTAGCGAAGTTCAGAGCTACGGGATCAACATTAAACAGCCCCAGATATTATGTTATAATGCGAAAAAAACTCAAGTTCCATCCGTATTAAATTCAAATCGTTCAAGATTTACATGATTCAGTCGCTCTGTAAACGCATTTTTGAAAGCATGCGTGCTAAACTTGACTAGTGTGATAGGCTCGATGGTCAACATTAGGAGAACGTGGTTTTCAAAAAATAAAATCCGCATTTATTGTTTTCAAATTCTGTGTATTAGAGATGTATTTATTTTTTTATTTTTCAATATCAAGTTCTGCCATACACCCTGTATATGTTTGTACATAAATGGTTAAATATAAATAACTTCTGTAAAAATATCACTTTGAAAACCTAGATGAAGTGAGCTGTCAATATTGGTAATCATCAGGTAGAATGAAAACTCACTTCACCTAAGTTTTCAAGGTGAGATCCTTGGACCGGCTGGACTTATTATAATATTATATTAACATAAGTCTGAAATTGCCAATCCGCCTTGAGCAAGCGTGGTGATCAATGCTCATGCCTTTGCAGTATGAGAAGCCTTTGCTCTGCAGTGCAGGGACAATAATGGGCTAGTCTCATTATTATTACTTACTAGCTTCTGCCCGCGAGTTTGTCCGCGTGAAACTTCACCCTCCCCCCATTCAACCTCTTAGGGGCGGAATTTCGAAAAACTCTTTTTTAACGAACACAAAAAAAGAACACGCCCTTCAAATTTCATGTCTCTAGGACCAGCGGTTTAGGCTGTGCGTCGATATATCAGTCAGTCAGGACTTTGAATGTTATATATTTATAGATTTTATCAAAGTCTGTGAATGACTCGAAGAGCTTCGACTTGCCGGAGCGACCACTCCCTGAAGACGGATGAGAATTGTTTAATGTCTGTGCACACATCCAGTCAAACAGATCTGGCACAGGATCGTCTGTTCAGAGTAATCTCTCCATGTATGGCAGCCTTTAGAATCACATAGTTATCTGATTTATTACTTCTTTTCTTCGCATAAGGGAATTTACACAAACAGATTTTCTTGTTTGTTGAAACGAATGGTAAAGCTGATGTATCAAAATCTCGTTCTGAATATTAATTCGGCCTTCACGTGAATTTGTTAGGCCTATCTTTTGGCAGTTGAGTGAATGCCTTTGTGAGCTGAATATATTTTTTGTTAGTTTGGGCCTAGACTGATTTTGGTATATTTTTCTCATAAAAAGTTAGAGTGAAAACTATAAAAAAAAACTAGTTTTGCTTAATTGTTGGTACAACCATCTCCTGTGCACTTATATTGCATCTCTTGAGCTTTAAGAGTTTTTCCTTAATCTTTGAATACTTAATAATATTAATTTATTTATTGTCACGACAAGAATAAAATCGTACAATGTCTCCTCCAGCTAAACGAGACACAAACCCAAAAACAGTCTTCACAATAAGCTTTATCACTATAATCTCCATTTTCGAATGTGGAAAATAAGTCACAATTCACAATTAATTAATTTAATTCACAATTTTAACACCCAAAAACTGCTATGGACACCTATATCGCAGAAATAAAACCGCAAAAAATATTCCGCGACTTCGAATACGTGAGTTTTTTAGCCGCTGCGCTGGTATCACTGAAAAGCCAGCGCATTAAACAAAAGAAAAGATTCCTATTACTAATAAAGTAATAGGAATCTTTTCTTTTGTTTAATGCTAAACGAAGTAGCAAACTTGCAAGTGGCCACATTATTTTACGCGGCGAAAGAGACGAGTATTTATAGCCGCACTTTCAAAGTGGTTTGTCTTTCTTTAGCCTGGGTTTTTCATTTATATACCTACTTTCTAAATATTTACTTATTCGCAATGCGTTGGTAAACGAGGTAAGTAGAGTTAGGAGATGGAATGTAACAGAATTATGAATCACGTCGACCCATGCTGTTAAACCTACACGGAATAAGAGACATCGACACGCAAAGTTTATCCACGAATTCAGCACATGATTCAGCAGATCCCCCAGTGCGGAGAAATTTATCGACGGTTATAAATAACACTGCTGTTTCAAACAAAAGTGTAATACCTACAAGGTCAACATGCATGGAAAATCTGATTTTTTTTCGCTTGCGAAAAAGAAATGCGCTGCAGGGTATCTAAAATCAATTGTTGAATTAATGGTAATAGTTTGCGCGTTAATGCCCCTTATACCCTGTATTGTCTACTCAAAAGTGCACATTATTAATTTGTAACTTTTATAATGTCCATAATGGACTGATGGATGATCCCTGTAACACTTAAATTAAGTATCCCACTGTATCTATGTACTTCTTTATGTCAAATATATATTATTATTATTACTCAAAATGTCACTGCTCATAATCTGGCTGACCGTAGGTAATGTTTTTACTTCATACTGTTTTCAAACTCTTCTTACATGTGACAGGAGCCAATTGCTCCCCCACTTTGCCAATTGAGTCTTCGAAATGCTGTACATGTATAGATAAAGATGGCAGTTTTCCAGACTGTTAGGTATTCTGTGGCCTTTTACAAAAGTTCTTGTACCCACTGCCTATATCGAAAGTTTGGCCCGAAAAATGCTATGTCCCAAGTTTAAACGTTCCGACAAAACTACGAGACTATAAGTTTGTATGAAAAAATGTTTTAAGTACCTACCAATATAATTTTCAATTTATTTTGTTTTCTGCATTCTTAAAAAGTAATATGTTTGTATCGGAAATTCTACTTAATTATGGAAACAATATTGTGGATTGATGGGTCGCCCGAAACCTTTTTTTAAATTGATTTTGTAACCTTCCCGTCCCAGGAGGATTTTTCTACAAAGAATGTTAAATGTGAATATCGATTTATTTATAACGGTCCACAGAGATTGCAAGGGTTATATTTATCCATATTTAGCACTCCAAAGGTCAGATGATTTATTACACCATCACCATTTAAGTCCTGGCAAATGCTTCCTGGTAATCTATAATTACCATTACCCTAATACTTGCTTTAAAAGCAGTATAATCATTTCAATGACTTAGTGATAGCGGCTTATAATTCAGCTTTTTAGTGTGTGAAATTTAGAGGAAATAGACTGGGGAGCGACGAGATTTTGGATATGACACGACCGAGAAAATGCAGTACCTGCAGTGCCGGATTAAGATTACTTGATGCCCTAAGCCATCCACCCCGGAAAGCCCTCCTCGGCCTGAGCTTCGCTGGCCTCGTATTTTGCCAAAACACCGACGAGCGATTTGTAAAAATTGGCGCACATCTCTAGCTAGAGTAACTTTTGGGTCTTGTAATATCTTGCTGATAAACAGCCTTGCCTTTCATGTGCTAGCAAATACTGTTTCGGTACTGTTTCTACCCTATGGTGCCCCCCGAGACGTGATGCCCTAAGCAATTGCTTAATTTGCTTATGGGCTAATCCGGCACTGTATACCTGATTTGCGCTATTGTACTTTGTAACGTGACGATGTTATCGTGGTTGTCTCCACAACCCAGTTACTAGATAATACGATACTTCTTGGCAAGACTGGATGTCAGACTTTCGGGCTTCTGACTACCCGTAACGACTGTCAAAGATCCACGAATGACAGCCGGAACCAACAGCTTAACGGGCTTTCCGAGGCACGGAGGGGTCACGGTATCGGTAAGTGTTTAAAGATGGTCACCCATCCACAGACCAACCGCGGCAAGCGTAGCTTAACCTGATTGATCGACCTGTGCGGCTGTTGTTATTTATCCTTGGGTCCTTCAGAGATTATACTAAGTACCAACAAATAAGATTTAGTGGCACAGAATTGTAGGTACCTAACAACTAACATGAGAAACGTCTTTATCTAAAAGATCGTTGTCAGACAACGGATAGGCAGCGAGAAAGATAGATGGTTTCCGACTTAGGACCAGCCGAGTTTAACCTAAAATTGTCATTGAATTAGATCTAATACTAAGTTACGATTTTGTATCATTTAATTGTACAAACGGAGATTGGATTAGTGATTTATCTATAGACTATTAGGTACTAATAACACCTAACTTTTGGGTACTAAGCTCAAAATACATACATACTATATATATAATTATTTTTTTTTATTTTTTTTTATTAAACGTTGCTCCACACTAGGAATTACTCCTGTATCGTGGGTGCGTTTATAAACATTTAAATTCACATACACAAACAGCCAGACCCGGAACAACTACCTGTAGGCAATATAAATATTTGTTCCGTGCGGGAATCGAACCCACGACACGCAGCGCAGCAGTCGATCGCTCAGCCACTGCGCCAACCGTGTCGTCAATTATAATGGAAAATTATTAATAAAAAATATGATATGACTAGAGCTTTTCAGAATTCATAATCACCCTATAATATTCTTAGTAGCCTTTATCATTTACTGGCTGTTGTCCGCGACTTTGTCTACGATTCTGGATGAAAAGTAGCCTATGTCGTGCTCCAGGTCATGGTCTACCCATGTGCCAAATTTCATCCAAATCCGTTCAGCTGTTTTAGCGTGAAATCGTAACAAACAAACTTACTTTCGCATTTATAATATTAATAACTAGCTGCGCCCCACGGGTTTACGCGCATAAGTGTTGATCCCGTAGGAATGTCGAGATAAAAACTATCCTGTGTCCTGCCACGGGATGCAATCTATCTCTCTGCCAAATTTAATCGAAATCCGTTCAGTGGTTTAGGCGTGAAAAGGTAACGTACAGACAGACAGAGTTACTTTCGAATTTATAATATTAGTATGGATAAATACTATAATAATTAAAATATAGGTATATAGTAAGGAAGTAAGGATTGCTGGCACAGGCCTCCTCTCTGTGGTAGGTTCAAACCCAGGCCGAGGCTTTAGATTTTGTATAAATTATTTCATCACTACTGCTCTCAAAACGGTGAAGGTAATCATCGCAAGGAAACCGGCATATTCTAGAACCAAAAATCGAAGACATGTGACATCCACAACCCGCACTGGACCCGCGTGGTGGATTACTGCCAACTCCCTCTCGAAGAGAGGAGGCCTGTGTCCCAGTAGTGGGAACATTATAGGCTGATAATGCTTTAATAATTATACAAACAACAGACAACAACTAGAATGTTAATACCCGTACAATCACGGATATAATTAACCTCCCACTTGCATCGCATAGTTAATAAGTGACTGTATGTCTCCCGTGGGCGCTAAAATCCCCACGTCACCCTTTACCTCGCTTATCGATATAGGGCAGACAGTACATTGTGTCGTGACGTGCGCCTCCGTTCAATATGCAGCCATTAATACCTCTGCAGGAATCACTTACGAGATACACCGTCTTTTGTAGGTGTATCTCGGGACTATAGCGTGGTATTTGATTTAGAATTTAGGAGTATCTAAATGTCTATATCTATATGCAGGGTGGTAAGGACATCAACATAATGAATGCTTTTTAAACGTGTAGGCTACCTGTGATAGGTTAATAAAGAAAACTGAGATGACGGAATAAAAGGAAATAATCATGGAGTAAATGATGTTTATTTCCGTAAGTAGATCTCTACGGCGAATCGATGTACTAAAAAAACTATTTATTTTAAACAACTTGTCATGGAGCATTTTAGATCACAATAGCGCTCAATCTTTGATACCAAATAGGAATATGTGCGCTGTCAAATTATTTTAGAGTTTGCTCACTTAAAAGGCTAAACTTCCCCATGGTAAAGTAGGCTTATAAGATATTTTTAATTTGTTGCCCTTTTTTGTTACTGAAAGAAGAATCGATCGTCGATCCCCAATAAATTGGGATGAGGGCAGGAGCATGAATGATGGTGAATAAGGAAAATATGACGTACCTACTGTAAAATATGACATACCTACTGTAAAATATGACGTACCTACTGTAAAATATGACGTACCTACTGTAAAATATGACGTACCTACTGTAAAATCGTAAATACTACATACCAGTGAGTTAATTTTTGTTCCAGGAATTTTCATGCTCACACGGCATTAACTGGCGGCATCTATTTTATAGTATTTTTATTTCACGAAGCAAGGCGTGCTTTACTTGTGGTTAACAAGTATACAAACACGCTGTGAATGTGTGTGTAAGCGCAGGAGCTCTCGATACCGTCCGAGATAAAGATGAACTAGAAGTGTGTGTTATATGCTCACGCTACTCATCTTCACGCGCACATTCACAGCATGTTTATACACTTGGTTAACACAAGTAAAGCGTGCGTCTCTTCGGGAGATAAAAGTACCTACTATTTAGGGCAAATTTCACCAAATATTTATATGTAGAATAAGTCTTATCCTGAGAATAAATTTTGACTGTTTCTCCATAGTAACACTGTCAGATGTCAATTTTATTCCATGCATAAAAGATATCTGATTTTGGTGATATCGGCCCTTAACAATATAGGAGACCAGCTTTGTATTATAAGAGCGGTATTTAATGCAGCCGCAAATACACCGCTACAAGACACATGAATCATTTTAATTCAAAGAACTGTTTACTGCATGTGTAACGTGTTTTTATCCAACTAAGTACGACAAACCCGAAAGTAGGGTAACGTTTTATTACAGATGCATTGTCGTGGGTTATCTTGGTGCTTCCTTTGCGAAACTTGAAGTTTAAAGCTGTTGTATTTCAGAAAGTGCCATTCTTTGAGAGAATGTAAAATTATGTTTCCTACGAGTGAAATAACAATAGTCTTGGTTTAAGGACCACATCATCATCTGTCTAGCCGGTCGGCTTCTATTCTAACCAGATGTAGCTGAATACCGTTATTTTACATGAAGCGACTGCCTATCTGACCTTCACAACTCAGTTACCAGGTAATACGATACCCCTTGGTAAGACTGGTTGTCAGACTTTCGGGCTTCTGACGACCCGTAACGACTGCCAAAGATCCACGATTGACAGCCGGGACCGATGGATTAACGTGCTCTCCGAGGCACGGAGGGATATTGATATTGTAAATATGGTCACCATCCACGAATCAACCGCAGCAAGCGTAGCTTAACTGGATTTGTTCCCGGTTGATGGCAATATGGCCCCCCTCCTGTTACATGGGACTTAAACATAACTGGAGAATAGGATAGTTTTAATCCCGACATTCCCACGGGATCGAAACTTATGCGGGTGAAACCGCGGGGCGCTGCTAGTTTCTAATACAGCGTTATTTTTCTTTTATTCCCATTTCTTACAAATCTGTGAGACAGCGCTGCTCCTCCATATAATTCGTTGTTTATTTATTTCAGATATCAGATTGACGGCATTTCTCGTCCGTTACCCTTTTTACGGCATCTAAGAAACTCATATCTTCGGACCTTTTCACATTTCCACTTTGAATTGAGTCCAAGATATTTTCTGGTGTTATGGCGTTTCTTATATCGTTTTTGTGATAAAGACCGTGTCTTTATTACTGGGTTTATGGTTTTATGTTATTACCTACATGCCTAAGCTTTAATGTCTATTGTCTCCTTTTTCTTATCGTCATACTGGATTGTTATGAGGACTATCACAAAAGGTATAACATGATCGGACATAAATGTGGCTTTGATTTGAGATTTTTACGTTCTGATAGCCTATAAAGAAATGACAATTGACCGCAATGTGTTTAATTTTGACTATTTAACCACGTTCATTGCGTTATTTACATTGTTTAGCAGACGATTCTTCCAAACCTATGAAGCAATGGATTAGGAATTTTTTTTAAAGCCTTTTTTTTTCTTTTTTTTTTCATGATGGGAAATCATCAAATGACCCCTCCCGCTCTGGGTGGAGCGGAAGGGAGTGTCAGACTCTTACTGACTAAAACCCACCCGTGTTCCTTCCTTAGCCCTTTATGTTTCGGGTCAGCGGTAACCCTTTCGGACAATACCGCTGACCCGGCAGGCTTCGGCCCTAACGGGCCCCTTCAATTTGATGCTGACATCTCTTTGAGGCGCGCGCGTGGAACACGTACGCGCCGTCTGGCACGGGCCTGGTCCTGATCGGAACCCTTGGATTTTGATTGAAAGTGTGTTACTCAATTAGAAAACCTGGTTGTAGGCTCCAAAACCTTCCCTACTTTCCATCCATTCCACCAGCCTTAGGTTGCTTTAGCCAATCCGTCTGGCTTTTTCATAGCTTTGCAAATCCATAGAGACGCTAGGGCTATTTGCAGCTCAAACATTTTCTACCGAATACGTTTCCAAAAGCTCTCTCAATACGTTTTTCAGTACAGAAACTGAAAGGCTATGGCAGTCACATTATTTTTAGGTATTCAGTCTACGAAGTCATTAAGTTAGACAGCCTATACAGTACATTGGCATGAATTGGCGGCTTGTACGTTGGAATGAAAAGCGGTACAGTGCGCACTGGCCATTCATTTAACTTTCTGGGTTGATTGCAAAAAGTATCCGAGTTTATGACAAAAGTTTACCAAACACATTGGTAATGTGGCCGAGTTTAGTTAGAATTGTTGATAAATTAGTAAAGCGATGAAATGTTATTTTCCTTTGCGGCTATTTCGTCATCGCTAGCAAATATTACTGCTAAGGTTTTCTGGGCTGGTAATTTATTCAACACTTTTATAGTATGTACCTATAGGTACATACTTTACATAACTAAATATTTACACTAGATACTAAATTAAATGTCTTAATACTTATCCGGAACTGTAAATATGAGTACTTTGACTATTCATAACAAGATATAAAGTACTGAGTTCCAACACTTCATAGTCAAACCATACCTTCCCATAAATGCGATAATTGGATATCTCACTCCGCTCCCACATATTTATGTATTCACCGATACCATAAGAGAGGTATCTGAGATATTTCTATAAGATCGCGAGTCGGGCACGCTGCCGACGCCAAGGGCCTCGTTACGCCTTCACGGCTGAACGCTCTGGATCGCATGCAGATAGAAACGACTACACTTATTGATAATAATCTCATTCCATTCAACGACTAAAATAGTGGATACGTTTGTGGAAGTTTATGAGAAATAGGGAGAAGTGGTCAAAGAAGGCATGGCGGGGCCGTATTTAAGGAACAAAATAGACTTGTGTTTTTTTCATTGTTTTTTAAGCAACTTAACTGGATCTAAGCCAAACAATAAAATATTGTCCCGTCTCAAAAACTTACCTTGTATTATATTTAAGAGCTTGTAACTTTTACAAACAAAATTAAACATTCGGAAGCAGATGGAGATAGAGAAAGCAATTAAAACTAAATTAAAAATAAAGACCACAATCACAGAGAATACTGGATAATTTTTAAGCTATCAAACTGTGAATAAGCCTGGAACAGTGGGACGGACAGAGGCGAGTTAAATCATCGAAGTTGTTGAGACAAACTGTGGTCCCCGCCATTCAAAGCCGAGTCGAACAGCGCCGCAACTTTGAATGAAAGCATTCAAAACTTCTGCGGTCACCGCTGTCTTACTGCCTCAACTGCTTCCCGCACAAAAAAATACATCGTTGAGATTTAGGAAGACGTTGCTTTTTCAGTGCGTCGTGAAAAGTTTTGTGTCACAAAATGAAAGTTTGTAATAACATTTTATTTGATTTTACATGGTAATTACGTGTTGTATCATCAGTGTGTCGTCCAGAATATAAGTCAGCTTTCTTCGCAAATCTTTATTTCGCTAACAGACAGCTGTTGCCTTTGATATGCGGACGCACGTAAACGCCTCGTTCGGACAAGTTCTTAGACTGCTACACATGTTTAGAATTTATGATTAAACTGGCAGCGCCTGCGGCGACTGGCGAACAGAGAGAAAGTAATGTCCACCCATGTTCTCAATTTTCCTCACATTTTTTTTTATTAAATGCGGGTATAAATAGAGGCTAAGCTACTGAAAAGACATAAGTATACTGACTTTGAAGTGGAATAGTGAGGTTCGTCAAGGACTTAGGTAATAAGTCAAAGTTTTGATATGCTTTAGGCGTAACTTGTAAGCACAAGCTGAGCCAACACGTAGCCAAAACAAACAATGTCATTATCGAATATCTCCAACATCACTATCACGTATCACCGCAGTGTGTGACCATTAAAATTATGTCATTGTATAACCCAAGTGTCATTGAAGACGTATAGAACGTGCCCGCGAATAGTTTGACAACTATGTCTCAATTAGAGGGGACGGGGCCTGCTAACGATTTCCTCATTATATACAAACTAGCTTTTGCTCGCGGATTCGCCCGCGTGGATGTCAAAAAATATTCCACGGGAACGTACTAAAGGGACAAAAGTAGCCTATGTCCTTCCCCGGGATGTTGGCATCCTGGGGAAGGACTACCAAACCAAAACAAACCATTACCAAATTTTATCGGTCAGTGATTTAGGTGTGAAAATGACAGACAGAATGACTTTCGAATTTATAATCTTAGTATGGAAGTATGAATTTAGATATACATATAATATTACACCCTACAAACTTCAGTTTAATGAGATTGAATATGCAGGCGCTAATTCGTTTAAGACAGGTGTTTCTTGTGACGAGTTTATTAGTCGAGATGAGCTCCGATGCTTTGAGGAAAACTCTCCTCTTAATTTTGTAAATGTTGTTTTAAGGGGCAGATAAGTAACTTGCTTCAGGAGATATAATGGATTGTTCAATTTTATTAAACGGCCTTAAGGATACTCACCTGTAATTTAATCTAAGGACGGTAAAAAAAGTCAGCCGGTGTATAACTCATATACCGGCTGACCTTTTTTTACCATCTGGGCAAAAACAGGAAATAAAAGGTGAACGAAGTATACGCCTTTGGCACAGAGATCGACAAATAAAATCAAAAAAAAAAACAACTTAAAGGTACCCTTTTCTACGCACAGAAATTATCAATGAATTCGTAACGACATTCAATCCTTTGATTGAAGCAATCGGCTTTGAAGCTGGCCGATGACTTTAATCTCAATCTTCTTAATCAATTTTTTCAATCTTCTTTAAAAAATAAAATAATAAGTCCTTTGATTGTTTTATTATTTTATTTTTTGTGAAAAAAAAGACTTTTCTGTGCCAAAGGCTTCTATTCCGTTCACCTTTTATAGCCTGTTTTTGTCCGAAAAAAGTCAGCCGGTAAGTAGCTCATAATTAGTTGTATGACTGAAGGTGAACAACCACATCCATCGCTTTAGATGCGATGCAATAACTAAAAAATAATACTTGTACATTGAAAACCTTATTACAATTTGATCAAACTTCAGAACGAACTCGGAATCTCAAACAAAACTATGGATACCTAAAATACTTTAGTAAAAACAAACCTAAAAGAGAGATAGGGATTTTATTACAATGCTTATAATAGAATACTGTTTATTAAGTACACCATATAAATTAAATTGTGTAAAATAACAATATAATTTTATGAATAGAATTAGAACTGAAACAGATACAAACATATACCTAAATAACATTACTCGAATAACAATAACAACCCTAAATCTTAGCACAAAAAGGAACTAAAAATAGGTTCTACTCGTAGTTCTCTAAACCCCTTTTCAGACATTATTGGAGAGAGATTGTGGTACAATGCCCTTGGGCGGAGTATTAAGGCGGGGTTAGGTTTTGACGCCCAATATTGAAGGCTGTTTGCTTTGACTATGTTCGTACGTTGTACTTGTGTAGCCTACGCTTTTGAGTCTGGTCTGTGTATGATTTCGTTGTCCGCCTGTCAAAAGCTTTTACTCAGAAACGTGTGGAGGTATGGAAAGAAAGAAAGAAAGAAAAAGTATTTATTGCGACTCGTACTGGAAGATCACAAACTAAATTAAACACAGCAAAATAAAAATCCAAATTATATAAAAAAAAGTAACAAAAGGAAAATGAAACAGAAACTCCTATACGAGGCCAAAAGGCTCCTATCTCAGCATGATGCTACGACATTTAAAAAATAAATGTTGCAGCGCTGGTATTCTGATAGGGCCCGCTGTGATGTCACGGGCTGCAGTTACAGAAATAAATAAATAATATGTAAATTAATTGCAAATAATACTAAAAAAAAGCTTCATAGTCAACGCTATTTAAAAATATAATCGCACATTTTGCTCACTCGCAAGTGAATCAAAACGTTAACCTAGAATCATGAAAGGCGTTTGGCAAGAAGCAAGTACAGCACAAGTAAAAAAAAAATCCGAAACTTGTTAATTTGCAGGAATTAACAAGTTAATTGAATTTAATTTTTTTCTTTTAATTTATTTTAACATTCCAAAAATATTTGATTTATTCGATTACAAATTTAATTTAAAGAGAATTGTCCTTGACGTATATCCATGTTAAAGAGAATATTTTTAATTACGAAGTTAAGTTTGTCCTTCAATTCCGAAAGGTAAATTTATAGGCCGTGTCTCATGAATGAAACAGTGGCCAGCCGGCCTAGCTTTGGGACGGAACCCTAAGGAGAGGAGCGAGTCCTACTCAACCTTGTCCGGTTTTTTATTAGGAAATTAAGTACTATGACGGAAAAAAAAAACTGGATGACCAAATGAACGTTCGTTCTATGTAAGAAAAGGCATTTGGCCTACAGTTGGACAAATTGCAGACTGAGAAAACCCAGAACAATATGTTCGTTCGAGTTCCCAAAGTTTCTTGTGTCGAAGCTGAATAATGTGTATGCATGATTCCCTAATCAGCTTCAATAACAAGATACTAGTCATCCAATTTTCCAGTCCTGTGATACTGAAGTGACGCTTGATTTTCGACATTCGTAACCTCAATAACATCTACTCAACTTATTAAACTTTTGATAAAGTTACATTTCGGCAGTTAATTTATGATTATAACTTTATCAGGATATCCAGCCGATCCAACCTACTCAAAAAATAAAATATTGCCTATTCCTCAAATCAACATTTTGATGGAATATATTTTCCTCACTACGATCTGTGAGTGGAGCGGCACCGTTTTCTTAGAGATCGGTGATCACGTCGTGATTACCTACGACCTACTGACATATTTTATTAAATTTTTACAATTTCGTTCATATCCGAAAAATCGCTACATGGAAACCATCAACACTTAATAAAGGGCAATGAAGAGGGCTAGATATGCTTGGAGTTTCCCTACGTGGTCTAATCAGCTAAGAAAAGATCTGCAACAGAAACAAGGTGACCGACATAGCCCGTAGAGTTACCAAATTAAAATGGCGGTGGGCAGGGCACAGTACTGGCAGAACTGATGGCCATGGGGCCGAAAAGTTCTGGAGTAGCAACCGCGTTGACCTTCCAAATGGTGGACCGATGACCTTGTGAAGGCTGCAGCAATCCGCTGGATGCGAGAAGCACAGAACCGGTCGAAGTGGCGGTGCTGGGCTCAGGTCTATGTCCAGCAGTCACCTCACGTCACGTTGTGATTACCGATCTCCAAGCAAAGTTTTGTAATAGTCCAAACAACGTCACGGCTGTGCTCCCCCTAGGGTCAGGTAGAGGTGCTACAGACGCCAGCACATCAAGCTACCGAAACTGTCAAATTTTCCCAATCAACCTTGAACCTTATGTTGTAGCGATAAAGTTGAAAATCTAGAAATTTGACAGGTTGTAGTAGCTTGATGTGCTGGCATCTGTACCTACACCTTGATTTCGCGAGTTATGTTTGAGTCCCATGGAACAGGGGGCGAGCCTGTTGTCGTCATCATAATCAGCCTATTTTACGCAATGACCGCGCAGAATTATTTTAATTAACAGCCAGACTTCAAGTAGTCTGAGAATACTTTGAATTACAATACTAAGAATCTGGCTAAAGCGAAATCATTAATTTGGTAGCAAACCTTGTTAGACAAGTTATTAATTGTTGCGCAATATTGTTTGATGTTATCCAAAGCCTTTACATTGTCACACTCATTATACCTAAGGAGAAGGCGTTTCCAATCAAACCGAAACCAATTCTTAATTAATAGAAATAACAAGCTCAGTCGTTTCCTATCATTAATTTCTGTTTCAACAACACGAGTGTTATTTAATTATTATTTTAAGGTAGGGAGTAGACTGTCACAGATTCTTGCACTAAAGGATTTTGATTCTTTATGAAGTAAAACATTTCAGCCGAAAGACATCTACTACTGGATATAAGCTTCCCCCAAGCACCGCCACTTCGACCGGTTCTGAGCTTGCCGCATCCAGGGTGCTCGCTCCCACAAGGTGCAGGACCGATGACCTTGTGAAGGGTCACAAGGTCATCGGTCCTTCCAGCGCTAGGTCTTCCTGTACGCAGTAGCCACTCCAGAACCTTTTAGCCTATCTGCTCTGCGAGCCCACTGGCACTTTAGTTTGATAATTCTACGGGCTGAGTCGGTTAACTTGGTTCTCTTGCGGATCTCTTCATTTCTGAATCGACCACTTAGGGAAACCCAAAGCATATCTATCTAGCCCTCACTTTTATTAGGTAAGTAAGAGTTAATGGTTTGCATGTCAAATTATGTACCGATTTTTTGAACACGAACGACATTGTAAGAATTCAATACAAAATGTTAGTATGTATGCTGTATGCAAACCCATCAAGTTGCAAGTTTTAACTACTGTAACTTACAAGCATTGCACGTATAAAGCAAACAATGTTAGTAATATACAATACGCCATAACTTTCTTTAGAGTTGGCGTTAACTTCAGAGCTGTAGTCGTTATGTGCACATTTACCTACGAGTTAAAGTGCGTCTTTGTAATCATTGCTTTTCCCTTTAAGCACAAAATAAGTAGAGCAAAGAGGTTCTAATTAGACGACGCATTCATCAACAGAGATCGTGCAAATCCTTCTGCACACAAGTTTGATCTCCGTTAGATACCTACGTACTGAAATAACATTCAAATAGAAAATACTCGTTCCCCGCTAGAGGTCGCGGCGAGAGCTCCGCAGAGCCCGTTCGTGACATCTTACTTGATTTGTGGATTCCGAAGGTTTTAATTGTACGAAATGTAATCTACAATTCATATAACTCGCGAAATGCTTCGTCAATGTTGGTACACAGCCTCTCACGGCTATTACTCCCCAGATTTTAACGTTATTCCAGCCTAAATGTTATTTACAATTTACAAAAAATACTATTGAAAACGGCTCGCTATTTTATTTGGGATTTAGTTTAAATGAATTTATTGGCTTCGTAGAATAAATTAAAAGTAAAAAATAAAATATAATAAGTAGCAGTTTTGGTTTCGGGTGCTACATTGTAGTAAGTACTGAATTGAATTTAAATAAGCATACACTTGATAGGACGCCACGTTTTGAGGCAAACCAGGGAATTTGAATACTAATCTGAAAAGCGGAAACAAACGGCAACGTCTAGAAGACGAGGAAATAAAATAATTCTACCCAGAGTTTGAATATGAAAAGAAGTTGACGGCATCTGGCAAAAATGCTATTCTGACATGATTCCGAGACATAAAATCTCACTTTGGCTAATCGAATTCAAATTGCTTTCATTCCTGAAATACCTTTTAAATTATTAATTTCATAGAACGATTAGCAGTCCGATTCTTAATGGCCGTGATCTAACGACCGATGGAAACATCTCCCCAAGCCTTGTAACCATTAATAGGTACAACTGTACCATTAGTAGATAAAGGCTGTGAACCAATCTCCAGCTAGATGACCAGATGATCTCTTGAACACACATGACCTAAAAACTTAACCTTTCTAATGTAACCCGGCACTGATAATTCGCTCAGTAGCCAGTTTTAATACCAATAAAAGTACAAAAATTTCCGGCTTTCGCAGTCCATTGCGCTAAATTTACATCACCGTAAACGAATGTAATGTGAACGACCGCAATAAAACGCAATGGAAAGCTCAACCTTTTGTCACTCATAATAGATCTCGGGGATACAGAAATAGAATTACCGAGAAGGGTATATAGGTACTGTGTAATAATTGTTTTGGAAATCTACTTTTGCGTATTTCAATAGGCTAAAATCCTAATAAATAAATTGTGTGAAATGTTTGGAAGTTATGAAGATTGTGTAAACAGATGTGAAGGGAAGATTAATGAGGCGTTAGTGCTAAAAGCGGTGATGCGTATAACCCGAACTAAGCCAGATGGATGTTAGTATATAGATACTCATAGGAGTATCTACTATTCTTACACACGCAGTTATTATTATAACATTAAACTGTTACTATTGGAGCAGTGTCAAGAGCAGTAGGCTGAACTTAAACTAAAGGGCAATTCCCGTATTTTAAAGAACGTTGAAATGAAATGATTTTATTTTTTGTAAGTAGGTTTGCACAAACACTTACAAGTCAATCATATTTTTTTTTAAACTAGATGTTCTAATCTTAGTCTCAATCTGGCAACAAAATCTCTGATTTTCCTACTTTTTGACATTGATTGTAGCTGATAGATAGAGATTGCGACTTGAATCTGCACGTTTTTTTATGTATGAGAACTGGCGAAGGCTAATTGCGTAACTCACTAACAGTAGCAATGGAACAACATTCATTGCGTTATAGACATTCATGCGTTAGCAGACAAATTTTTCGAACACATGAACTGATGAAGCAATGGATTAGCAATATAGTTGAAAATGATTCAGATTGTTAGTGTCGTGTGTTACGTAATTAATGTACTGGTGTCTGTTACCTTTGCTTAGCTACAGCTGTCAGAAAAATGTTTTAGGTACGCAGACTCTATGGTGGTCTTGCCATAGACCTTTGTTTGTTTAAAATTCGAATATCACAAAAACACAAACAAGCGTTTTTGTTGAATTGGCTTAAGGCGGCAGAATAGGTAATATTATTATTATTTTCAAGGAACTAGCAGAGTAAAGTTAGGAATTACTGTATTTCTAATCCATAATTATTCTGTCTTGATGTAATAAGTTTATAGCAAGCACTTTTATTGTCGCATGTGCCTTGTTCTACAAGTAACTGATAGTACCTAGTGATGTTCATAGCTCAGAGATAGCAATTAATTTGATGTTTATAGTTGGAAGATATGTTAGAAGTAATTCTCACGGAGTTATCTGGAAATGTGGCTGTGAACAGGTAACGTTCTCTCGCAATACAAGATGACAATGAAGAGAGGGACAGCACATGTACGTAAAACCATTTGTAAAATATGTACATATATTCTATATTACCTATACATGATCAAGATCAAGAGCTGTGGTGGCCCAGTGGTAACGGACCCGAGTTACGAGTTGTAGGTCGTGAGTTCGGACCCAGGCAGGCGCTTTACTTTGTGTTATATTTATTTCATCACCATTGCTTTCAAAAACGGTGAAGTAAAACATCGTGAGGAAAGCGGCATGTCCTAGAACCAAAAATTCGAAGACATGTGACATCTACCAACCCGCACTGGGCCTGCGTGGTGGATTACGGCCCATTCCCTCTCACAGAGAGGAGGCCTGTGTCCCAGTAGTGGGGACAGTATAGGCCGATTATGTATGTATGTATACAAGATCAACGCGAAACCTATTACCATAGATTCAGAATATGATCCTGAACGCCCCTGCGTAAAAAAACCGTGCCCGCTATTAAAAAAAAAATGCTGGACCATAGATTTTGACCGCGTAGCTCAACTAGGTTAATGAGACACAATTGAATTTATATTGTTATAAATCAGTTGAGCGGAGTAATGCACTTTTCTATGAAACGACAGTTTTTTTTTTTAATATCCGACGAAAACTTTCTACGCTTGAGCCATGTGCTGAATGGTCATTGTTACAGTTTGCGCGTCGCTGTAATAATTTCTGAAAGAATCTCTCAATGCCAGGATGTTGCTATTGATGTGGATACTAAATATGTCTGTTTTTGTCGGTAGAACAATAAGAAATACATGTGAATAGGATAGGTACTTATTTCTCATTGTTCAACTCTAGTTTACGAGTGTTAACTCGTAAAAAACGTGTGCGTGTGTGTACAAGGGCCTTAGGGTCTAACGATCCTCGCACACGTTTTTCTTGCCGTGAAAAACTGCGGCTTATTCGCCGTGTGTAGGCACGGTCAGTGTTATATGAATCACTATGGAACCTTGTTGACAGACACGTTGTTTCTACGGCGCGGTTCATGCGCCGTACTGCAAAGAAACCATGCCGTGTGCATGGGGAGACATAACCTAACGGGAGACTCCTGTAGCCAAACAAAAACAAAACGAATAACAATAAGAGCGAGCTTCAATAAATATCAGCATATTCACAGAAAATTGCTGCATAAGCACTAAAAAAAAAATCATTCACATTAAAATTTATACCACCATCGCATTATCTCCATAATATTAATTTTACCGTCGTAATCGCGCCCTCTCCCCCTCTAATACCTAAATGCCAGGATACTGTTACATTCTCTTCTTCGTTATATAGGACAATAAATTAGGACGCAATTAAAGTGCCCCTCGGACATTGACTGATATACAACCTTTCTGCAACGTTCGCCAGATTGCGTCTACACCGACCGATCTCGAAAAAATGAGCCAGTCAGCCCCCCATACAATTTATTAGCCCCTATGCAAGTGAAATTAACTTTTCCGTTTAAAGGCTATTGTGAAATTATAATATCGTTTGTAAGTCCTAAAAAAAGCAATTAGATCGCCTACTGAGGCTGACGCTACCTATTCCTTTTTTGAGTTTTAGATCAAACTTCTTTATCTGTAATACTTTTATAAAATTCCGTCATTTGTCTGTGTTTATAACTTGGGGACTTATTGTTCTTTTGGTGTTGGTTTCATTTATTACGGTCGATTTGAGGCCATATTTTTTGAGAAATAGGTCCTTGAAAAACTTTCTTAATGTTGAAAATTTTGCGGATTTCTTAGATTTTAAAAGTTTGCTGACTTCTTTGTTTACCCGATCGATGCCTTTGACACCATTCCAATTGTTGTAATAAATATATGAAAATTGTTTGATAAGTATCTGAGTCGCAATAGGTTAATATTTGTAAGCTTTTGTCAAGGTAAAGTGGAACGTATTGCTGTAAGCTGCTAACAACCCATACCTTTTCCTCTTTGTGCGTAGGTGCAATCCTATTATTCGTGATTTCCGCTCCAATATCAGTATCCTGTCCCAAAAGAAGCGTGCTGAAAATAGATCAGATACGTTGACAGGTATCCGGCTGAATCTCAGAATACCTATCTCTTAGTTACAGAAACAGTAACTAATTGTTACGATTTTATGAACATTGTTTGGTGTACATATGTAGTTTCAGAAATATAATTAGGCCTTTCAACAAAAAACTAAATTAATATTTCTCATTCAGTTCTCAAAGTTACGAATGAACTTTCAAAACTTACTCAAGCCGTAAAATATCGTTCTTATAACCGAAATGTAATTGCAAAATGTAAGATTTCCAAACTGCATCGGCTCCAGAGCACATGAGAATATTGCTTCTGCGTGATTCGATTTCGTTCTATCTGCACAAAGTTGGCTAACCGCTGGCCTGCCGATATTACACCCATATCACAGGCCCGGGGAGTGCGGGCACCAGATAACTGAGTTACAACCGGACAGTCCACTCGGGACTAGCGTGTATGAAATTCCGAAATTGATATCTAATCCGAGCTCTTAGGCCGCGTCCTATTCAAAAGCGATGTATCGAATACGCATTCGTCGCTCGAATACGCGTTCGTCGCGTTCATATGTCACTTTTTGTTCGGTGAACTTGAACGACTAGTCGCACCGAGACACAACGGTCATCTGAATTAAAATTGACGTGTAAGTATGTATGAACGCGACGATCGCTTTTAAATGGGTTCCCTACACGAGTTCGAAATATTATTTTGCGACAATTGTTACATCGATGATTATACATCGATGTCTTGATAATGCGAAATAGGATGCGGGATTAGGATACAAGCTAAAGAATCAATATCGTATGCTTACTGTAATACTTTGTTCCTAAACCTATGCGTTAGAGAGTTTCCCGTTCAACCCGTGGTTCTCAGGTTCGGATTATTAGTAAACTGTAATAAAATATCTCTCGCCTAACGAGCTTGGCTACGGAACGTAACGCTTCCTATTAAATTATTAAGAGCAGGTAATTTGTTATAACGTGGGTAACTACACAGGCACAGCTATTCACAACCATTGACACTTCCGAGCAGAATCGAACATCAATCAATGTTATCAAAGGAGTCCTCTAAAGGCTGTTAACCAATCCAAATCCACAAAATTTTGTCTGTTTAAATGAAATAAATTACCTCCATTTGTCCGACTGCTATTTGCTGTCGGGGGCAAGGCATATAAGTATATGAAAATCTATCATTTTCAGTATTATAAGATGACCTTTCGGATGGTTGTGATTAGCTATGCTATGGCCATAAGTTTTAAAGGGTTGGAACCAAATTATTCTTGGGATTATCCAGTGTAGCGCATATGTTTGGTAACCCATAAGAGTTGCAAGTTAGTGTTGTACCAACAAGACTGTTTTCAACAGGATAGTTTTCATAAACAAAGTTGACTTAACATGTTCACATGAATAAATCAAAACAACTGGACCTTTGTTTCTATTGAACATTCGATGTAACTAAAACATACAGTTTGTAATTTACCGATTGTGTTACAAACTGTTCCGAATAAGTTGAATTTAGTTATTTATCGTTTCGATGTTGAGTTATGCTTTATTGTTTTATGTAGTTTTAGATTATATTATATACAGAGTGTATATAATATAATATATGTGTATATACCTACCCATCACATAGCTGTCAACTACGCATACTAAGTAACGTTACATAAAAATAATTGCTGGGAAACGACTTTTATTTTTGACCGACTTCTAAAAAGGAGGAGGTTCTCAATTCGGATGTTTATATTATATATTTGGTTTTTGTGTGAAAATTTGTTGTTAATTGCACACAAAACATTGTGCTTACGGTGCATACAACGGTACCAGGATCGTGGGGGTATTTAAAGTTGTGTTATAAAATTAAAACTTGTTTTCGTAAAAAAAACGTCATTAAAAGTTGCAATTTTGACTTTCAATATCCAGCCAGAAGGTTCCCAATTTTAAAATTATTGCAATGGCTGGGACTAAGTGGCTCTCGGTTCTGTTAATTGTCTCTTTACACCCGTAAGTTCAAAATGCATCTAATAAGTAATAATATAAAGATAAATAAAAACCTACTTTGCATACATCTCTTGAAAAACCTCTCTGTGACAGACGGACTAAAGAATGAACTGATAAAGTCTCCGTTTTTCCTTTTTAGGTCGGAACCTTAAAAAACCCAACAAAAGATTGTTGGATTCAATCCACACAAACAAACAAACAAATCCAATTTATTTTAAGAATCGTTTTAATAGAATTAATTCTATTAAAAATGATTATTAAAATAAATTGGATTTGTTACTTAAATAGAACAGTTACTCCCTATACCTAGCGCAAATTAAAGGCTCCTTCAAACAGGCGCGACATGCGATAAAATCGCGCACGTTACAGAGGCACCGCAAGTCGCGCAACGACCGGTATCTTTGTGTCGCGCGCGGTTTATCGCATGTCGCGCCTGTTTGTAGAAGTCTCTTTTCGAACAGTTTCTTTTCGGTTTACATAATAATGCACAATCTTTATTTTCACCGTTTTCAGCAAAATTCTTTTGTAAAGAATTTTGAAAACGTGAAAAGTGCTATAAGAAAATTGCAAGATATTACCTACCTAGTTATGTAAGTGTGTTTAGTCACAAAGTATCTACTGAAAGGTAAGTTCCTAGTGCTGAATTTATTTTAACTAGGCTTTTTTCGTATAAGCCTGTGTATTTCTACCCTGCCAAGTGTACCTACCTAGTCAAACAGTCAAAAGGAAATGAAAGTGAATATCACCACACATTTCAGACGAACTGGTGATCGCAGCGGTGAACGGTGCTCCTCATTTGCTTGCTCAGTTTAAAAGACGATTTCACTGCTCATTTTCTTTAGTTGTTTCACTGGGTTTACAACCGACCGAACTTTGGGGTCTAGACTCACGTGCTGAATTCCGCTCGGATTGGTGACAGTTTGCGCGTCGATGTCCCTTACTCCATTTATAGCCGACCATTTAATAGAAAAAAAAAACAACCGACTTCCAAAAAAGACACTACAAAGTGATAAATAACTTTTGGGTTCGCATTTTCGTTGTTTGCCACCGACTTCCGAAATCAAAGTTATTTTTCACTTTGTAGTGTCTTTTTTGGAAGTCGGTTTTTTTTTGTAAAAAAGTTTTATTTTTCACTTCTAAGTTGTACTTACCCCACACAAATTCGTATAACACTACTTGCTATGTAAATATCAGTGACAGGAAGTCATTATAATATCATCAACATAAACTAAGTGGCAAAAATACTTATTACTGAAGCTAACTCAAAAACTACCCAAGCAAAATTAATTAATTTTATATGGAACTACCCCTGAGGTTTAAAACTGTCCATTAAAAAAAGAATTTTTGGAAATCGATTTACAATTGCCGGAGATATCGCGTAACAAACATACAAAAAAAAAACATGTGTGCAATTCACATGTGGTAGAAGTGAAACCTTCAAAAACACTGTATAATGCTTCCTATCTCATTTTCTCCCACGTTAAATCTTATGAATTTACATGTCTCTTTTTACTGTCGCTTTTTCGTTTCATAAACTTTCAAATCACAACGATGCTAAAGAAGTTTTCACTTCAAAAAAGAGGAGGTTCCCAATTGGGAACCTCCTTCTTTTTGAAGTCGGTTCAAAATGAAAATGACCACATATTGCAACCGGAGTGCATGGTGATCACAACGATGAACAAGACCATTTTACTGCCCATCTATTTAGTTGATCTACTACGACACCTACAGACAGAGTAATATTCTTTGCCCAGCAACAAACTCTTGGGGATTTAAATATGCGAATATAAATGAAAAATCCCGTTTGTTCCTCACTTACGAGTATTACCATAATTGGTACCTATAATGCTTTCATATGTGAAACGTTTGTGTATCCAAGGGTATACGTTAATCCCATTACTTAACTACAGTACCCGGAATTCTCCTGTCTGCGGTATTACATCCGAACACAAAATTGCTTTTAATGTTTCTCACAAAAAGAGATCCTCATTTCAAAACCGACGAAAACAGTAGGTATCTAGATATCAGGCTGATTACACTTTTTTTAGCGTAGTCGTTAAGTAATACTAAACAACAAAAGAAAAATTGTAGATAAATCATACAGTTTCTGGATACCTACATAAGTCTTTTGTGTATAAAAACATTTTCTTTGATCTTTTTATTGTTCTTAGAAAATCAGTGAACAATATACCTACTATCTACCCGTATACTATTGCCATTGTTTAGGATAAAAAATAAGATACACACGTAAACTATGTAGGTACATACATACCTACTAATGGCAATGGTAAACAAAATATAAGATACACACGGTGTAGATCTTACACAGATGTTCTCAACAGGCCAGGAGACATAATCAACTTCTGGAGGGAGGTGGGCTGGTTGGAATAACTACCGACGCGACGGTCGCCATGACCTAGGTACGCATAATGGTCTACTTGGAGGACTAAGTACGGAAACCAAACCCTATAACATAGAACATACACACGGTATATCTTCACAACCATTAAAATAGACAGATAAATAAATAGAAAAATCTTTATTATGTACACTATAAATATCGCAGACATAAATGTAGAAATTTTACAAAGGGTGACACAATGGACGGTCTTATCGCTAAAAGCGATCTATAAAAGACAACCTTTTGATGGATTAAGGAAGAAAGGCGAGACAATAAATACATACATACATAGAACATATTCTTGTCTATATAAAAATTTATACGATTGTAATCATAAAACATTTGCAAAGAACATAAAAAATACGTTTAAGGAGAGAGAAACATATAGAACAGAATAGACTATGTACTTGTAATACTAAACTCTGAACAAAAATTTGAAACGACAACAGCTAGTGTGTCAAAAAAATACGAGATTGCTGTAGCTAGATATGACACTACCCAAGGAGATTTCCTTGGGTACAGCTAAAATACTGATTGCAAGTTTTTCGTTTCCCATTAATTTGTATTCGGTCCATGAAACCTTCAACAAGTTCCAGAAATCTAACAAAAAGGAATCTGCCATAAATTATTGATTTGTTCAAATATTGATTTCATATTTTCTTCTCTGCTACAAATCTATACTGATAATGAAACTGAAGGGTTTGTTTGTTTGAACGTGCTATTGTCTGATTAATCATGATTTTTGTATTTGATAGCCAAATTCTTAAGGGAGGCTATTTAGCATCACGCTTGGCCCTTAGGAACTGAGCAAAAAGAAAAAGAAAGTTAGATAGGATGCTAAGCGAAAACGAAGTATTAGCGCGAGCAAGCGATGCGATGCGATGTGGCTGGGTGGGTCAGGGGAATAAGGACATTTGACGCGAACAAAGTCGCGGGCAGAAGCTAGTTACTAAAATAACAATATTTTTCATTTTTCTTCTTCCTGTTCACGCACAACAAAGAAAGAAATTAATCTTTACGTGTGAGAGTTACACAAATGAAAATGTATGAGAGATGATCGTGTTTGCCTCTGTTTACCTTCGTGAGGACCCTTTTGCTAAAATGTTTGTACGTAAAATGTATGTAAGCATACTTTGTTTGAGTATTTTTAGTGTGTTTTCTGTGGGTAGTCTGGAAACTGACTTTGGAAAAGTTTAGACAAGTTGATAGTACAAGATTAGTGATGCCCCAGAGTTTTATATCTTGCTTATTGCACTTAAAACTTGATATGTAGCAGTTAGTGTTAGTGTAGTTTTTCCGACTTATGAAAAGGACGATGTTCACCTGTATGTATTTTTATGTATGTTCATAGATATTTTCATCAATAGTTGACGGATTTTGAAAATTGTTTTTTCAATTGGTATAGACGAAGCTTGTGCGGTTGTGCAATGAGATTAACTTTTCTTGGGTAGTTTTTGATTTAGGATATACGTATTAAATCCACTTGGTATATGTGGATGATGTTATAAAACTTCCTGTCACTGTTTTTAACATAGCAAGTAGGCAAGTAGTGGTATACAAATCGGTGTAGGGCTACCACAAAAAAAAGTAAAATATAAAAAAAAAACAACCGACTTCTAAAAAAATATAAAAATGTGAACACAATGGGAAAATTACTTTAATTTCGGAGTCGTTGGTTCTGTATTTTCGTTTTTTGCCACCGACTTCCGAAATTGAAGCTATTTTTTGACGTACTTACCCGAAACTGTAAATTTTTCCCAATCAACCTTGAACCTAATGCTTTAGCGATAAAGTTGAAAATCTATTAAAGAAAGATTGTGGTAGCTTGATGTGCTGGCGTCTGTACCTACCTACTTTCCTCATTCATGGCTTACTTTTATTTTTTTTTTTCAATACAATTAAATTACACTACTAATTATTAAACACGCATACACTTGTCTAAAAACCTTTGAAGGTTTATGTGACAAAGTGGAGGAAGCAAGCTCGCTCACAACACGTAACTTAAAAATATTTAAAAACTTAAGATGTGATGTTACCAGTAATATAATATTTTTTTTAGGTAGATTTACATTTTTTATATCTACTAGTGACAATATTTGACTGCACAGTTTTAGGAATTTTATTGATAGTATCAGGTAATATATATTCCCACTTTCTCATGCCATACACACTTACAGTTGTGGGTAGTTTATATGTTGGCAAATAACCAAGAGCACGTAACTGTTTTGGTCTATTGTTTAAAGTTAAGGAGCTAATTTTATTAAATTTTTCCAAGATAATCGCCGACCTTAATTTATCAAAGACTGACACGACTTTACAATATTTAAATAATCCGTACTCATCATCTTTATATTTAAGTTTAATATTCTTTGGCACAATAGACTTTAGTATACTTAGTTGAAGTCTATATATTTTATCAACATAAGTTTTGTAGGAACGTCCGTAACTAGTTAGCCCATAGCTTATGACTGAATCCGCCAGAGTGAGATACAGCAAGCGTATCGTATGGAAGGGAAGTTTATATTTGAGGATCTACTCAGATCTACTGAGGATATACTCAGATCGACAGTCGCCAACACCCTATGAGCAAGCCCGCTGATTAATGCTCATTACTTCTCTGTATGAGAAGTGGCCTTTTCTTTTTTTTTTAATTAATTAGTTGCCCACTCAAAGAAATACGAATTTAATTATTAGCAAGAAGAGTGAAAAATAACGTAAGCTCTTTACAAATTGATAGTCAGCCATCTTTTAAATAAATAGGTATGGCCTAGAAACCATTTAGGTACTCGTAATATTGATAGTATCATAAATAATGAAATCATAATTTCGTTAGAGACTTTCTTCCTTCGACATCGATAAATATTTGTTCAAAGACCCGGGCTTTGCTTGTCGTATGTTTTGGTGAAACGTTAAACTTAAACAAACCTAAGTAACCGGAGCTTTGTTTCCAGTTTTGGAAAAATAAATGACTACAGTACGGTTGCTATGACAATACGGATTGTTGTGATTACCAATAGATGTTTTAAGAAATGATTAATTGGTCCATTAGTTCCTAGGAAAGCCTGAAGGTATTTTCACTAGTAAATGATAACAAAGGATGAGGAGATATCCGATGTCAGACAACAGCCCAAAACGGTCAGTAGGTTATTATAGGAATAGTATAAAAACACAAATAATAGTTATTCTTAAGTAAAAAGTAGATAACAAAGTAAGATGGATGAAATAATCATTGTTTTCAATGATGTCACAAGTTTGTAATTTAGCAACTTGAGTCCCTGAAAGTAGGTACCAGTAACGCCATCTGTTAGTGCTACGCAGACAAATATTAAGGAAGGGTCGCTCTCAAACTGTGTACACGTACCTCCTCTGGAAAAGCGAGAAAGCTATCATCCTAGAGATTTCTTTTTACCTCGCTAGGTGTCGCTCTTAACTAAACAAAATTCTTGCAAGTTTAAAAAAAAGATTAATATTTAAATACTTTTATTGGATCAAATCATTTTGAAAATTACAATCTTTTAAAGATTGAAATTTTCGAAATGATCCTTTATTTATCACAATAATATTAGTAGATAAGTAACTACAAATAAATCTGCTTAAATTAAGTTATTTTTCCACAAGCAAGTTTATAAAAAAAACAAAAGAAAATGAAAAAATCCGGTGCATGCCATGGCGTGCCGTTAATTGATAGAGAAAGATTAGGTAGTCCGGTGCACCCAAGGGGGTAATCCACAGGTGCAAGCATTTATGACTTAAACACGAATACCTATGCTTGAACTTTTACTGCTTAGCGTGACTTTAAGTGGAGTTAATAAACTTTGTATAGTTACCATTTATTTTATACTTAATTAAGTATGTAAATATAAATAATAATTATAATTACTACCGACCACAACATAGTTGGGAAAGGCTGGGCAGATGATGATGACTTAACTAAGTATACCCGAAAGACCTCCACTGGACATAGGCCTCCCTCTAAGCACAGCCATTTCGACCCCGGGAATCGCGTAACCCACTAACAGCAAAAAAAAAGAAAAGACAGAAAAAGACATTTTAGTTTAGTCCTGTCAAATTATTCAGCGCCTGACATAAATAAACGTAATTTTAGTAGGCAAGTTTTTAATCACGTCTAAACTTGAAGGGAGTAGTGTCATGCGCTGATTACTTTGACAAGACTAAACTAAAATTTGCTAAAATTTATCTTCTGTCCTTTTCTTAATGAAATATAAAGAAAAAGATGCACTCAAATTTAGATTAGTTTGTGAACAAGGGAATCGGTACCGGTGTGTTACGCAATTAGGACGCTGCTGGTCTGAAACAGTGAAATTGATAAATATTGTAAAAGTAAATTGGCGTCTTACATTGAAAATTATAGCTTTTTTTATGAACATTGCCCAAAGTTTCACGTATTTTTATCACCAAGCATACGGTTGACGATCATAATAGAGGAATAATAAAAACAAGTCAACAGAAAACAATGTAGCACCTCTTTCATTGTATCGTCACCGTTAATAATAAAGCTAATAATAATATTATTCGTTTGCATGTGAGAATTCCTAATTCATCATCTGCCTAGCCTTTTCCTAACTATGTTGGGGTCGGTATCCAGTCTAACCGGGTGCAGCTGAATACCAGTGTTTTACTTGGAGCGACTGCCTATCTGGCCCCCACAACCCAGTTACTGGGTAATACAATAAAAACACCTCCAAAAAATCCTTAGGGATTTTTTTATATGCTATTAAGTTAAACACCCCCACATGTCAATAAAGATAAGTTGGTAGGTATATCATCTAGACTAGACAACATATACTTACTTACTTACTTACTCATATACTTACTTTATATTATTATTGCTATGATACTCAGTAAGTTATAAAAACTTAATAAAATGTCTGGGTTATGAATGGCTTCATTAGTAGCTGTGAGTGTGGCTTCTATTCCCAGGTTAATCATGATGTTATCGAGTTATGTTTTCGAGTTAGAATTTTTGTAGCTCATTTGTAAGAATTGTCTTCCTAAAATTATCACATCACACTAATATTATAAAGGCGAAAGTTTGTGAGTGTGTGAGTGTGTGTGTGTGTTTATAAGTTTGTTACTTCTTCATCCTCAAACGGCTGGACCAATTTTGATAAAATTTTGTATGGCGGTAGCTGACACCCTAGATTAACATATAGGTTATTTTTACCCCGATATTACCATGGGATCAAAACTCATGCGGGTGAAACCGCGGGCGCAGCTAAGTCCTACTATAATAAAATTATTATAAACGCAAAAGTTTGTGGTTAGGGATGGATGGATGTTTGTTACTCTTTCACGCAAAAACTACTGAACGGATTTTGATGAAACTTTACAGTAATATAGCTTATACGTCAGAATAACACATAAGATACTTTTATCCCGATATTCTCACGGCATCGACACTTACGCGGGTGAAACCGCGGGGCGTGCTAGTATTATTCTAATTTAATACAGTCACCGTGTAGCGTTACCTACAACGCCACATGCGAACTACGCGTTATACTGACGTCACGCAAAATCCTGCATCGCGCAAGCAGTGTTTACCGCGCAACTAGCATACATATATGCAACGTCCCGACATCAATCTTTGGGCAGTTGCCCGCCGGACACACACCCGTCTAGTTGGAAGATCCACCCTTTTCTATGGCGTTTGAGTGAACTTTACACCCTGTTCCGCATACCTCTATAACCCTATAGAGACAACAAATCTTAGAACCGTTGTCTAGCTTTTACTTATTAAACAACATTTTCTAAGATGTACGTAGATATCTAACGTAATAAACATCATCGTTAATCATACTCGTGGATAAAGACAACAGCTAAGTAATAGATTGCCGTCATCTATCTAGATTTTATAGCTCGTATTGGAAGTACCATTTCTAGACATTGAAGTCACAGTAATTAGTTAAGACGATACGTACAATCAGCCTCCACAACATCGGTAAAAATTCATTTGATTATCTACAATTTGTGTTCCATAATACTGTTTCAATGTAGCGACGATAAAATTAAGTACCCAATATGTATCTAATATTATGTTTTGTGGCTACACATTGATATATTAATTTAGAACTAGCTTCTGCCCGCGATTTCGTCCGCGTGAAATTTCTATTACCTACTTCATTTTTGCTTGGCGTTCTTTCTGTCTTTTCGCTCGGCTCCTATGTGTCGTAGCGTAATGTTAAGCCTATTAAGCCATTATGTTAAAGCCTTCATCCTGAATTAGGCTATCAAAAGCAAAAAGAATTTTTCAAATCCTACTGGTAGTTCCAGTGTACAGACCATAGCAGACATATTTCGTACGGGAATAATAATGCTCAAATTGATATAAAAACTGTGCGAATGTTCATCAATCATCAGTTAATTATTACTATGTTGTACCACAGTTGAATAATTACAACTGTCGAATTCCCAGACACGTGAAAAGAAAGATAATGGGGTTTTTTATGTAAATATTGATAGTGTCTGCAAAGTCCCTGAATGCGTCATACAAGTGTTGATAAATTACTACAGTACCCGGCAATAAATATTGCACATCGACCTTTGGAAAGGACAATCGGTATTGTATTTTATACAAAGAACAAAAATAATTATCAAAAGAAGCAAATCATAATTATTGTTTTAACAGCTCCTAATAGATACCGGACTGTTTGTATTTCGCGCGACAGAGATAACGCTCTACGAAGCCGAAATTAGCCGATTGTCTCTTTCCAAAGGTCGATGTGCAATATTTATCGCCGGATACTGTACTACGGAGAGATGCCTATAAGAATTGTATAAGAAAGAATATAATCACTTCTATTGTTTTAGAGCAGTGTTTAGAGCAGCGGTATCGGCCCCGACTTACGGGTTCATGGGTTCCAACCCAGGTAGGCACTTTACTTTTTGTAAATTATTTCATCACTGCTCTCAAAACGGTCAAGGAAAACATCGTGAGGAAACCTAGAACCAACAAAATTCGAAGATTATGACATCTACCAACCCGCACGGGGCCCGTGTGTTGGATTACGGCCCGCTCCTTCTCACAGAGAGGAGGCCTGGTGTACCAGCAGTGGAAACATTATAGGCTGATTATTGTTTTAACAGCAACATCAGAATGATTCTCTGCAGAGAGACTTTCTCCCTTTTACAGATATATGAACAATTAAGTACAGACGCCAGCACATCAAGCTACGACAATCTGTCAAATTTCTTTAATAGATTTTCAACTTTATCGCTAAGGCATAAGGTTCAAAGTTGATTGGGAAAATTTGACAGTTTCGGGTAGCTTGATGTGCTGGTATCTGTGCCTACCCTATTCAGCAGCTTAAAGTTTCATTGAAACAATGCAACAATGGATTCATGTTAATTCCATTTTCAATAAAGCCCAATGTTAAACAAAGCACAGTTGTGAAGTGCACAGCTTTGAATTCAAGTGGATACAGTTTTCAAGACTTATTTCGGGGTAAACCAAGCATTCTCGAGTTGTGCTGGGTTCAGCGCATTCAATTCAGTTTGGAGAGCCCGAGTGCCTCGGACAATTGAAAGAAATACCTAAAATGTTTCGCGAACAACTCGGTGACTCGATCGTGTTGCGCTTGCTTTCTTAAATAGGTATATGTCTGAAACAGAAGGAAACAAATTATGTGCAGTTGAAATAAATTCGTTGAATAACTGCATTCATTTTTGTCTTCCGGGTTATTCGCTACGACTGTTTGGTTGCACGATTCTGGATTTTCTTTTTGTTTACAAAACACAATTTCATCTTTTCATTGCTTTCGGTCTAAAATGCAGCTCATTATTTTTATGACATAGTTTTCTTCAGCTTATCACGTTGTTTTGCCAAAACCCACGAAGCACCTACGCAAACTTCCTTTGCGATCTACTAGTGTGATAACTAGTATAGATGATCTTGGCAACGCCGACGTTCATTGATTGATTGCTAGATTGATGAAGTATGGCTAACGTAGGTCACTGTTTACAGGACCACCACAACTCGGGTACGATAAATTACTATGTGACATGATAATCAGTATGAATTTATTATCCCTGATGATGTGATACAGAACGATAATATTACAGACAGTGTGTGATAAAATTGCCTCACATTGGTATATTTAATAACATAACATAATCAGCTCGGTGAGAGGGAGTGAGAATCTACCACTTTTTCGAAATTTTTGGTTCTAGGACATGGCGATTACGTCACGATGTTTTCCTTCAACATTTTGAGAGCAGTGGTGATAAAATAATTTAAACAAAATAAAGCGCTTATCCGCGAATCGATAAACGCAAGGTGAAACGCCCTCAGGCTGGTTGAGCCACGATCTTCGCAGGAAGGCTGGTAGCAGCTTGATGAGAGTTGCCAAAAATCGAGTTGAATGGCGTGCAATAGGAGAGGCCTATGTCCAGCAGTAGACTGCCACAGAATAATGATGATGTTGAAAGCGTCAGGGTTTGAATCTATACTACTCAAAACAAAATAAGGGCCACCAT
The DNA here is from genome assembly GCA_927399505.1 of Luperina testacea. Taxonomy (NCBI): domain Eukaryota; kingdom Metazoa; phylum Arthropoda; class Insecta; order Lepidoptera; family Noctuidae; genus Luperina; species Luperina testacea. The sequence continues at coordinate 14,678,649 of OV656756.1, forward strand.
GTATTTTCTGTATTCTAATAAATGTATTGGGTTTGAGGGCACAGAATAATGATGATGTTGAAAGCGTCAGGGTTTGAATCTATACTACTCAAAACAAAATGAGGGCCACCATGTATTTCCTGTATTCTAATAAATGTATTGGGTTTGAGGGTAGATAAATAATTAAATTGAATTGGCTAGCTAATTTTTAATGCAAAAACCTTCAAATTAAATATATATACGACCAACAATTCGTAAGTCGCGGCCGTTACCATTAACTACCACTATTAGTTAATAAGCTGGTGAATTCAGGAAATCCATAACGTTTTTGACAGCTTGTTGCCTTTGCCTAAGCCGTAATAATTCCAAAACAGATCCTCGAATCTGTCAACATTAACACTGAGTCTGTCACTTCTAATTTATCCTTATGTAAATGCTATAAGTGACTCGACGATATATTCAGTGAGTTATGCGAGCGCCCCAGTTTGAAGTATGTGGCGTCAAAATTACGGTGAAGGCTAATTAACTCCAGACCTTTGGCTGTGGTTGTACGTTGATAGCTCCTGAACGCGTAACACGGCCTTCGCGCTTACATATTCAGTTCCCAGCTGAGATAATACCATGAAAATTAACCAAACGCACCCTTATAAGTGTGTATACGTTACGTATGCTCATCGCTTAATTTTTGCAGCCAGAATTCTGCTGAAATATTTCCGAATTACCTACTCACGTATTTTTTTCTCATATTTCGACCACTCAAAACATAATTTCAGCACATATAAATGCTTAAACTGTAATTTCCTGTTCGTAATAAGCAAATGGAATGGAAAAACCAATAAGTAAGCAAAATAATAAATAAAATTTTCATATTCTGCAACCTTTCTCGCAGCCGACGAGTAATTTGATTTACTGGTGTACGTATATGATCACGGAACCTGCAAGGACTGAGGTATAAAATATAAATACGTGGAATTAAAAAGAAAAACAATAGCATTTCCAAAGGTTTTATTACACAAGGTATACGTCGCGTCACACATTAAGGTGAAATACATTTTATAAATACCATTTTGAGCCACCTCGAGTCGACTTTTGTGTAGAGTATCTCATTGTTCTGATGACGTAGCATTTTGGAAGATGGCGGATGATTTGACAGCGCTTAATATTCGCAAACAGCTGGTTTGGCTCTAGATTAAACTTGAACAAAGATGTCATATTGTCGCAGTATTGTTTCGTTAATATACAGCTGTAGTTGTACAACGATTTAAGTAGGTACTCCTATACAAGATGAACTTCGGTGAGACATAAATCGGTTGTGCCCTTAAAAATAAATTTAATCCAACGTCTTTCAGAAGTACCGAAAAAACTTTTCGCATTTCTGTTCTTTTTGTTTTGTTGCAGACCTGTGTTTTATACCTAAGTATAGTTTTGGGTTTCGGCAATAATTTAGGTAGCATTTGCAGGACCTAACCCCATAAAAGACCAGGCCCATATCTGGCTCATTAATTTATTTTATAATCTTCAAACACTAGGCACAGACGCCAGCACATAAAGCTACCCGAAACTGTAAAATTTTCATAATCAACTTTTCGACCTTATGCTTTAGCCTTAAAGTTGAAAATCTATTAAAGAATATTGAATTATTGTAAAAGCTTGATGTGCTGTCGTCTGTATACTATATAGGTACTGCATCTTTCCTTAAACTTCTCACTACAACTAAATATATCTATACTAATAATAACGCTGAAGAGTTTGTTTGTTTGCACACGCTAATCTTTAGAAATACCGGTCGGATTTGAAAAAATATCTTTTTGGCTATAGGGTATGTAATATATATCACGCTAGCGTGATATTAAATACCTTAAAACCAAAAGATTCTATGAACAAAAATAAAAAAAGTCAGAAAGAACGCTAAACGAAGAACGAAGTTATAGTGCGGGCAGACGATGCGATGCGACGGCGTTGGTCGAAGGAACAAAAAATTTCACGCGGACAAAGTTGCGGGCGGATGCTAGTAATATTATAAAATATAATACTTCAAAAATAAAGCAATGGAAAGCAATAGCCATTAATTTTGAGTGCAATTCCCGGCGCACGCGAACCCACTCCACCTTTCGTGACCAAACTAAAAACATGGGTTACCTTAGCTTGCAATATAATAAATCGGACTAACTATATTGAGTGAAAACTGTACTGATTCAATTTACACCGTGAAACTATTTGAATTAATAATTTTATAAGGGTATGAAAACCTTCTGCATCCCGCTCTCGATATGTTTCTGCTGCGTTGCAATTTTTCAGAATTGAATATGAATTAAATTTATCAAGATTATTTTGCATTAATTCAATTTGGGGCTTGTTGAATTATTTTTAGAACGGCGTCATTGGTGGATTATACTTCATATTTTTCCAAAATACATTTATCTGACTTATATGATAAATGATATTTATGAATGTACTAACTTTAAAAAATAAAAAATAAACGGTTAAGAGCGAGTCGGACTCGCGCACCGAGAGTTCCGTACCATCATATGTTTTTAAATTTTCATCGCCGAGGCCTATATTCGTCAGAGAATTTTAAGGGGCTTACAGGACCTAAACACAAAAAAACGCAAGTTTTAGAAACAATAAAATTTTATATTTATTAATAAAATGTATTTTTTTATATATTTTTAAGTTGAAAGTGAGCAGAGTCAATTTACAGTAACAGATAGTTTCGCAGGGAAAACGCAATATAAAACAATAAAACCTTAAAATGGGCTAAAAATAAATAAATTAGAACTAAACGGATAATAGCTTTTTTAAATTGTATTGTCAAACTAGCTTCTGCCCGCGACTTCATCCGCGTGTAATTTCTTGTTCCCTGACCCACCCCGTCACATCGCATCACCTGCCCGCGATATAACTTCGTTTTCGCTTTGCGTTCTTTCTGACTTTTTTCGTTTTGCTCGGCTTCTAAAGGTCATAGCGTGATGTCAAATAGCCTAATAGCCTATAATTATCCTTCCTCAAGAGTTGGGCTATCGAATGCAAAAATATTTTTTCAAATGATCCGCCTGATAGTTCCAGAGATTACCCCCTGCATACAAACAAACAAATTTTACCTCTTTATATTATTCGTATAGATATCTACAGCATGTATTGTATCAGAAAATAATCAGCCGTCCCATACATTTAGGTCGAGTAAGTAGATGTTGAAGTTTTATTTGGGGCAGTTGATATTTTTTTTCGTGATTACTATATTGCTCCCATGGAGAAAGTTGGTCAGTCTGATGTGACTCTTAAATATGAACACACCTTTCTAATATTATTATGCAAGCGATATTTTTCTAAAAAAAAAACACTTTTATTTTCCGAAGCTCATGATAAATAGGACATTACTTAGGTGTAATATTTTTACCAGTCGAGTGACATATGGTTAGGGATAAGCTTATTTTATGTCTTCATGTTAATACAATACACGTGCTGTATTTTATTTTTTAAGGCTTTTGGTAAAGAAAGGATTTAAAAGGGTCTATTAGCTCTTTATTTAGTTTTTAGGGTTCCGTAACTCAAAAGGAAAAACGGAACCCCTTTAAGATCTTTTCGTTTTCCGTCTATCTGTCCGTCTGTCAACGCCCTTTTTCTCAAGAACGCGTGGAGTTATCAAGTTGAAATTAATATCAAATACTCAGGGCTACAATCCCTTGAAGCAGTGAAAAAATCAAACTTCTAAGTCAACACAATCAAAAGGTACGGGTGTCTATGATCCGTTTATGCCGCATATTTTGACTCTAGCAAGGGAATCAAAACCTATAGGGTAGGTACTTCCCGTTGACCTAGAATCATGAAATTTGGCAGGAAGCAATGTCATATAGCACAAGTTTGTAGTTATACATATATCTACAAATTTGTACGGAACCCTCTGTGCGCGAGTCCGCAATTGAACGGTTTTTTTTATACAACTGTTTATAGTTTTAATCACTATCGTAAGAAGGGAACTGCGTGTTTGCATAGGCAAACACGCAGTGACATCAAAATATTTCGATTAGGTGGTTTGTCGGTTTACATATTTTTGAAGTGAAAACTTCTTTAGCGGCGCTGTGTATGTACTTTTTTGGAATGGGTAAAAACTTCTAAATTCGCGTCAGGTCACGTGACCCTGATCGAAAATTCGTAAGACGTAAAACGTCAGACGTCTCGCCCACAGCCTCGATTCTAACTAGGCATGGGTAATATCGCTTTTACACTATATCAAATCGTATCTATGTATCGGTTTAGAATATCGGATATCGTATCTATATATTTCAATATCTATTTGGCTGAATCAGTGTGGAACTCGGAATCGAAATTGGTACTGTGATATTTAGGTTTCGGTTTTGTTCGATTCATTACATCATTGTATTTTATTTGTAACTGTATATTCGAAATCAGTGAATGTATTGTTGATAATATGGCACTCTGAAATGAAACTAGTACAGCCGTTTCGGTTTTCTAGATTTATATTTTTATCAATTATTTAAATAGGTCAAGTATCTATTCATCAGTCATGAGTGAAGCTAATAACTGAAGACTGACGAAAACAGCAAAGTGCAATCAAGGTCAAGGGTCACGTAAAGTGATTTTAAAACAATTTTTGATGTGAAACATCTATAGCCGCACGTAAAACAAATTTCTGGCGTGGCGACGCATGCCGTGGCGACGCGTCACCACGCTTTATGATGGTGTAAGTATATATACAGTCACAGTCTTGTGTACTGTGTGGCGACGCGTCGCCATGCGCAATGTTTCACATCTGCCAGGCGTCCCGTGACGGCTCACTTTTTTTGTTGAGAATGCCATAGGTACGATTTAAAACCCTTTGACGTTTATTGATGGTTACCTGTTTACAAGTGTTTACAAAATAATGTATTCGGTATTAAACTCTATGCTCCTGTATATAATGTTTAAAATTAGTATTAGACGTTAGCTTAACGCGCTTTCTCGCTCGTTCATCTCTAGCTACATCACTCCCGCCCGCGCGCATCGCAAGGATACGGTACCTACAACCGTATAACTACTACTGTACCGGAATCAGTTTGAACCGAATATCATAGATCATGTGATACGATATCGTTATAGTGTCTCGTTCTAGGTACGCGGATACCTGAAATATAGATACAGTACTGTCCGATATATAGGTATTGGATATTGTACCGATATATAGATATTGTATCTATATACGATTTGTATCGCCCACTCCTAATTCTAACTGTCAAATCAAAAAGCTCTAAATATTCGGGCGTAGACTGACAAAAATAATAAACTGTACTTAATTTTTTAAATATTTCTATTCTTTTACTACACAATTGAAGCTACATTTATTAGAAGAAGCTAAGAAAAGTGATAATTTGAAGAAAGCTCGACAGGCGAAACAAATACGAAAGTTTAAAACAATATTCCGTGATACAGATTTTATCCATATTTACAGGCTTTCTGAGGATTTAATTAATATATTGGAAGATGACTTAAGTCCATATATGCGTCCGCGACTTCGTTCCAGTGGTTTAACCAAGAGGCTAAAGGTTTGTTTACATCTAGGTTTCTTGAGATATGATGGGTATACCTCACCACACACCAACAAAAGCCTATTGAATTCCTGATGTTTCAGATATTATGCACACTATCATTTTTGGCTAATGGAAGTTACCAAAAAATCATTGGGAAGAATGTAGACACATACATATCTCAGTCTTCTGCCTCTAGGGCAATCCACGAAGTTATTATTTACAATACAATGATAACTTAAACACAAGTCAAGATTGCACTTAATTCTAGCTTCATTCATTGATTTCAGGTGACTCAGGATATCCTCAAAGGCCTTATTTAATGACTCCCTTTAGTAATTCAGAAACTGAGACTCCAGAGCCATTACAACAATTTGCACAGCAGTGCAAGAAACAGTGTAGAGGACTATTGGAATCCTGAAAGGACGGTTCAGATGTTTATTAGTACATAGGGTATTGTACTATGATCCTATAAAAGTGGGAGAAATTGTGATGGCTTCCTGTGTTTTAAACGACATATGTAATAGAGCCGGGCTACCAGCTCCTATGATGATGAGACCAATGTGACTTAGATGAAGAATCTAGGTTACTTGGAATCCTGACACATCAGGCTCCAACACATGATGACTTAGAGAGTAGGCTGATAAGTAGGCGAGATTTAGTTAATCAATTATGGCGAGCATGTTGTATCTACAATTTATGCGTTCCTTTACAGATGTGGTTAACGTGTTTAGATAGAATATACTCACCATTATTGATTAGATACAATAAATAGGTATTTAAATTATTAATAAAAATATTATTATAATCAACAATTGTCATAACATTTAAGGTGTGTATTTAAAGTGTGGTGTTTAAGGTGTATATGATTAGTATAATATCAATAGCCTATAATAATATGTGCCTATTTATACCTTAGTCCCTATTTGTACTATATTTTTAAATGGGTAAGAGTGTATACAGGGGTATGAGAAATTAAACAGATAACTGCATTATTTTCTTTTTTATTTACTATTAAAAACAATCAATCAAATCAAAAATCATTTATTCAAAATGACTTTTGATATTCAGTTAGAAAAACTTGATTCTATACAATAGTAGGTATGCAAAGTAATTAACATTACAAGAAACAGGACATTTAATTAAATAATTTAGTATATACAATGAAAACTACCCAAGCAAAACAAAATTAAATAAGTACCTAAATAAAAGCCTGCAGGCATAAAGAGCATGCCCGCTAACAAACATTGACATTTACTACAAAAAAACAGTTCTTATACTTAAACTTCTTAACATCCATCTTAAATAAACTTAAAATTTATCTAAACATAGTAGTAGATCCATGTTTCGGAGATTCAACTTCCTCGACTGATGGATGCTCATAAATCCTGCAGTGCCTGGGTCTGCCTTGACCATGACTCACTTATTTCCTTAAAAGTCGAACATCCTCTGCTGGTTGTCAATAAGAAGTCTCTCATTTTCCAAACACCTCTCTTTAATGGCGACAAAACATTCAGTCAGGCTCGCCATTTGGATTGCCTTTGAGAAGGTGGTGAGTGCTGGATCAGACGGCGGTGTGCCGTTCGATGCCTACGAGATGCTATGAACATAAAAATGCAACAAATTACTATACAGAGGTAAAACAAATATGTAAGTATCATCAACATCACATCACTCTCCCTCTAAAGGAATAGATATTACAATGTAGTATACATATTAGATGTAGTCTATATCTTGATTCTATTAGATGTAGCCTATATCTTGATCTTGATTGAATAAGGGCTGCTGTTGAAAAAACCTACAGAAAATCCCAACAAATTGGCCCAACCCGGGAATCAAAAGTGAGACCACTACTATGTAGTGCTTTTTACACTAAACCAATAATTAACCAAATTATAATTAAGTTAACCTTACATGAAGATGCAATTGGGGCATTACTCCTATGATGACGCATTGCAAGACTGCAAGTGGTGATCTAGCCTCAAACTGTAATACAAAAAAAAGTTATCTAAATATCCATTATAAAGTTAAAACATATTATTGACTTTTATTTAAAACTTCACGTTTTGTTCTGTATTAGGCTGGTTTTCCATTGGCACATTGTCCCTATACAAAGATGGGCCTGGTTGTATGTCCGTTCGCCCTGCAAATATAACATTACATTATTATATTTTATTAGAATTAACTTACTGGTATTGAAGGTGTGGACTGTTCGGTCTGGAGCATGCCTCTAGTAGATTGTTCTACAGGCAGTAATTGGTCAGTAGGTCGTCTTAGGGGTTGCTTAGGACTCTACAAAATTAAATATGAAAATTATAATTTCCAAGTACCTATACAGTTTTCATATTATGTAATGAAAGTATAGCACTTCTTGGCATGCTAAAACACACAATGTTACGTTACAACAATAAAGTTATACGTACATATTATAGTAAAACAATAGCTAATCATGTAATTTACTTAAATTTTATTAATATCTCGTGTATCATACAATACTCGTGGATGAGACAATAGTAATAATAGCCATATACTATCAGTGAAAAAATCATAATACTCACATTTCATTAGGTAGTTGTATTTATCCTCTTAGTCACAGAACTAACTACCTATGTTAAAAGCACTCGCTGATACAAATAATCAAGGCTTGAACAAGAATCAAGCACTCAAAAGTTTAAAAACTACAAATTCAAGTGATTTTGTTAGCGTCGCGTCATCGGTTGTTATTGTTATGTCATGTTGACTTTTAATTCATCGTCTCGTCGCGTTGCACGAATAGAGCAAAGGAATCGTCATTCAGCCTTAAAATGTAATAAGAAATATGAAATAAGCTCTTTTAAATATGATATTGGTTATAGTTTAACTGTATTCCTTATAATACTTAAAGATAGACCTTTAATATATATTTTAAACCTATAAAACTCTCAGTCGAGATTGATCGATTATAATTTATAGAATTTGTGTCAAGCCCTACGTTCGTCTGAGAAACAGCGACGGGAGGTTACAGCCTTGGGTTCGACGACGAGCACAACCACGTTAGTGAATACGGTTTGAATCAGCGCTGTACGCTCGGTCGATCTCAAGGCTGTCTCGTCGACGAGCTCGTCGCAGCTTACAGCCATGAAATTGTCTTTTAGAGAATAGCACTGCTGAAGTCTATCCTGTGTGCTTATTTGTAAATCTGAATAAATTCCTTTCACGAGAAGAATAAACCAGTCACTTTGTTCAAGTTTTCACTTCTGTCGGCACTACCGGAGTGCCAGTGTTTTTTTTTTTTAAGAATGCTTATGACCGAGACTTTCACCGGATTTACTTTAACTCAGGTTATCACAAACACAGACCATTGGGGCGCATAGGCCTCTCCCAGGCTACGCCACAACACTCTCCACGCTTTCTGCATGCAGTCTGTCCCAGCCACCTTCTGAAGGTCGACGGTTCCATTTAGCATTAGGTACATAATTACTTAGTATAATCAGCCTGTAATATTTCCACTGCTGCGAGACAGGCCTTCTCTCTTCGGCATGAGTGGCCTATGTAATCTACCACGCAGTTCCAGTACGGGTTGGAAGATGTCACACGTCCATAATTTTTGGTACTGGGCCATGCCGGTTTCCTCACGATGTTCTCCTTCACCGTTTTGAGGGCAGTGGTGTTACACAAAGTAAAGCGCCTGCGTCGTTACCATTGAGATCACTTATATTACTTACAGGCATTTACTTACTTACTTAAATATACTAGACTAGATTCAATATCTTCAGCTAATTTTTAAAAACCTGTCACTTGAGACAAATTTGTTCGTTCTATTTTCAATTTCATGTTGGATGGCCACTCATAAATCCACCTTGTTGACGATCTGATACATACAAATGGCTGTACTTTGCCAGCCAGGCTATGCAGTGAGAACAGAATATTGGTACTATTCTATCAATGTCGTATCCGTCCAACATCATAAGAAATTGATGCAACCGTATGTTAGATGTGTATTGGATGGTCAAACACGCAACTTATGACTGAAATTGATATGCTCGATATGAGTCTCATAGAAGTGATCTAAGAAAGAAAAAAAAAACTTTAAATAAAACAAACTTTTCTTTCTTTCTTTCTTTTGATCTGTAAGGTTGAACAGACTTAATATGGGCACATTCCATAATATTCTATCTCAATCAAACGGTGATGATGCAAAGAGTCTGGTCAGGTTCATGGCCCATATGTAATCCATAACAGTATGTATTTAGGGTACGTTGGGACTGTCATACGCATTGCGGTCATAAAAGTCCCTAATTAAATAAAGAATAAAAAAAACATAAGTACTTATGACTAGATATGTATGTATGTGCAGGATTTTGCATGTGATTGGCAGGCTATTATAGTTATTACATCCCTTTGTCTTTACGACTATTATTTATTAACCCTCATATCAACAGTACTGTTATTTTATTTTATTTATTTCAGACAACAAGATCCATTTTGTCAGTAAAAAAAATGCTTAAAACTATGTTAGTTCACACATAAGCGCATACAGTTTTTGAAGAACGGACAGTCATACCTGTCCGCTATCACACTCAGGATGCTGTCGCTACTCACACGCACTCTGTACAGCAGTGACGCCGCTTTCTTGCGTAAGATCGCCATGAAACCATCTGCGCGTGCCTTCATGAACAATGGCGGACGCGCTGCAAACGGCCCTCCGTTTACAATAACGACAGGTAGGTACTTGCAGATAATCATTATACCACTCCAACTGGTTATGTCCGTTCTTTCAAGCTAGGGGGATTCCGTACCTACACCTATCATACATTTTCAAAACCGTTCGGAGATTACATACGTCATGTTATATGTTTATTCGGAACGTTACATTGGTGGAGACATTTTCTATTCGTTTGAACTCTTTCACAATCTTTGACCTTTGTAAACGTAACGTGTGGCTTTGGCTATTTAATAATAATGCCAAGTTCAGTAGAAATGTCAACTAACCCAATTTGTTTAACTGCTAAAAGTCATGCACAGCTTACGAACGGTTAGAGCACGTTTAACAATAACTTCTCTATCACTCCCAAAGTTACCCGCCTCACAAGTAAAATAGAGACATTGTACACATTTGAGTTTTGGCGTAACTTTCTCAAAATTACAAGCAGTACAATACAAAATATTAGGTATTTGTATTTGCTTTGGGCTGTCGGGTGATGATGGGGAAAATTGAAATAACAACATAACATCACGCATGTATCCCCCGAAAGTTTAAGCAGAGGTCTACCTTTAGTACACTCTCCTTTGGCCAGTTATTTATGAGTCCTATTGCCATCAACCAGGCAGTAATCCAAAATCCGGACTCAGAAATTCCAGATGAAAAAACCCAATAACAACATTTTACCCGACTCGGGAATTGAACCCAGAACCTCCTCAGCACCACTAGACCAACGAAATTGAAATATTTTCCACGAATTGCTTTTATTATTTACCACAAAAGCTAGCAGAAGAATATTGAATTCAAGGAAATGTTTAAAATAATCTCAAAATCTGAAACCTTCTCCAATATAAGTTTCTAACAATAAGTACGCATTATATAACCTTCATAAGATCCCTCCGTACTCGATCGACTTCTACACGTCCTTGACAACACAACACCAGTCAGTCAGTCTCCAGTCATCAACACAACTCTCTAAGACCACGTCACCCCTAAGAATGACTATTTCATGAAATCTAGACATTTTGGGATTATACTAACCCAACAAGTTGTATTACTGATTCTAATGATTATGATTCTGTAAATACAAATTTATTACGGCCGCGAATCATATTTTGATCGACGTACAACTTAATACTGACCAGCAAATTGCAAAAAACGTAATAAAATTTGAATTTCGCGGGCTACCTTAGCGCTTCCCCCTTAAGTAAGTGGTGATTTCTACCAGTTAGGTGCCCTGACTGGAGGCCTTCGTTTATTGAGGCATCCACAGGCAAGCACGGTTAAGTAGACGACAACCTCATAGGTTGAACTGCGAGAAGAAATTCCCAAAAAAAAAAACAGTTTAGGTGGTACCTAAACTGTTTTTTTTTTGGAATTTTTTATCGCAAGCCGCGTTAAAGAACTTAGTTCCAAATAGCGAAAATTCAGTATTGCTTCTTATTTTCTTATATAGGGGCCATTTGCAACTTGAAAATAAATAGATGTCTCGAAACTTTAGAAGTACCCTCAGTAATTGTTTTATCTCATATTTTCAACGACTTTTATTACGTTTTGAGTAAAAGAATGAAATATGGTCAACTAAAGAAGTTATTGCCGGCCCCTGTGGACTACGTCTGGCAACTTTTATTCGTATTTCATGTGGGTCGCTATGCAATTTGAATGCAAGTTGAAGATTAAATTTTATTTCACGCCATTTTGTTTCACTTTTCCACTTTACCAGCCTGTACTGTGTTAAGAGCGTTTACGACGTACGGCATTTCATACAAACTTTCAAGCCCTATTTTTTCGAAATGAATAAACCGATTTTAATTAAACTTCATACGCATTAGCAGGATACAAAGTTCTAAAAAGTTCCTTAAAAACAATTTTCGAAATGTCTTATTAAAAAAAAAATGGAAATCTCTGTTTCTATGGAAAATTACAAATCGGTCTAATTTGGCTGTAACACTATTTTTCGAAAATGTTCTTAAGTAACTTTTTATACCTTCGTATCCTGCTTATGCGTATGAAGTTTCATTAAAATCGGTTCATTCATTTCGAAAAGAAGGGCTTGAAAGTTTGTATGAAATGCCGATGCCGTACGAAACGTGGTTTACGCCGCGATTGGTATTCACAGGAGAGTACTCTTGTGACTTTGGACGTAGGTAGACATGTATTTGACCGCCATTACAATGTTCAATGTCGTCAACTTTTACAATGTTTGTAAACATGTGAGACCCATGTATGTATGTATCACATAATTAATTTATCTGTCATTGCTTCATTTTTAATTCTTTTACCTGTTGTGGTATAGTAATTTTATCCTAGGTGCATCGTCTTCACATATAATTAAATAATTAATGTATACAAAATATTGTAAAACATTTTAAAATAGTAACGGTAGAGTTTCTTGCCCATTCTTCTCCATAAGAAACGACCTTTTGGAATTATCTTATGGAATAATTATCTTATGGAATTGTCGCGCACGATTCGCGTCGCGCGTCGCGCCTGTTTGCAGGAGCCTTGACTTTCAAAGGTCCCTTTTATGTGCCTATTTGAAATAAATGCTTTGACTTCGACTTCATCTTGTTTTTTGAAGGATCAGTAGGCACATGACGTGATGTTAATTTAGATAGACACCACAGAGAGGGCTATAGGCTACAAAACTATCCTTCCCAATAATGTGATACCTACTATGTGTAACTGGTACAAAATGTTGACCAATGTTTTCTCACGTTATGGGCGATTCAATGGAAAACTCCCTAATTCAATTAAACAACAAAACCAATCAATTTTCATTTAGTTGGATGACTGGATGCATGATGAAGTTGTATGTTCGGTTGAATAGTTGGAAGGCGTGGGGCGGGTGCGGTGGCACATGCAAAATGATTGGCCTACGGGGCCACGATTGGCCCTTGTTGTTTGATTTACCCGACCTGGTTGCCAGCACCCGTTCCGCATGGCTGGCTCACTGTTCTCGCTGTTTGCGTTGCTTATAACGTTAGCTTGCCCTCTTTCATTATGTTTCAATGCAAATATGGCCTGCAGGTTTCCCTGTTTTTGTTGACTCATTCGAGGTTGAGAATTCGGGCGTTTCGATATTTGGTTTTAGGGCGGGTATAATTAAACTGGTTGAAACCCTATTGGGCCAATTCTAAGAACAATTATTCATCCAATTTTTTTCAAGATAGGTCGTGTTTATTGGATACAAATGTTTAATTTGATCAATCTCTTTAATAAGAGGATTTTAATTAACTGAAAAACTCTTTGTTGTATATTTTCCCTTGCTGTTAAAAATAAAACCCTCCGTCATTTATAACGCTCAGATGGCAGAGGAAATTAAGAAAAATCTACTTGTTCAATGAAATTTTGTACAAAGTGGTAGGAAGCAAGTACGAGACATCAGACATTGACCTTAATGTCTTAAATTGTTAAATTAAAACCAAGTTTCATCAAGTTTGGTACTTTCAACAACATGTATTAGAAATGTGTGGTCGGATGTGGTACAGGCCATTAAAATTAACAACCTTCTCCATAGGATCGATAATATAATCACGAAAAAAAATCTTTTGTCCCATACAAAACTTCCAATACCTACTCGTCCCTAGTGTATGGGACAGTTGATAATAAGCAGCTATAGGTATTACCCAGTTGTGGGTTGCGGAGGTCAGGTAGGCAGTCGCTCCATGTAAAATACTGGTATTCAGCTGCATCCGGTTAGACTGGAAGGCGACCCCAACATAGTTGGGAAAAGGCTAGGCAAATGTTAATTTTCTATCAGAAATGACACAGGGCTCAAAATAGAGCAAAAGCTTTAGTCGTTCTAGAAAAAGGCTGCTGCTTTGTTATTTTTGTCACACGATTTTCAAGTTTATTATATACATAGGTAATGTAAATTAATAATAAGTACCTAATTCCTTTGTAACAATAATGTGTTGCAAGTATAACCATAAATGTTGCATGTTGTGTTAGCCTTTATGCAATTGTTACATTAATATATAATGAAGCAATGTATTGTATTGTATTGTATTGTATTGACAATATGTATTTTATTGACAATTTTATTGATAGATCGATAGATAAAACGAAATTATTCAGTGCAACAAAAGACACAATACAGGTATTAAAAATAACAAAAAAGATGAAAAAAAAAATAACAAAGATTAAAAAGATAAATTGACCCATAGACACCTAGCTCATAAACATCTATAACGGTCGATCACTACTGAGCGGTGTGTGTCTCATGGTTGCACTAAATGGGAGTCCAGTTCAGCATATGTCAGGTACAATACCTGACGCTGGTATTCTGCTGCATCCCGTTAGTGACACACGGATGTCGAGAAGACATCTGAGTTTGAACAAAATGGTACCCACATAGTGCGGCGCGTATATTGCTGTGTGCGGCTAGCCTATCAACTAACAGTCAAAATAATAATGTTGTATTTATTGGCAAGTCTATTGGCAATATAGTTGCGTTCAGTTCATGTGGATCACGTTGCTTAGTTGCTGTAGGTCGGGATGTAATGGGGCACGTGCGAACGGGCGCAATTAGCTCGCTGCGGTATTGGTGTTAGCTTCGATGTTAGCGTCAAAATCTGTTTCTGGCAATGCGCGAAACCTCTAGAAAACAACAAATCAAAACCTATTTTGGTGTTCTTATCCGTAATTGCTAGCTTCTGCTGCTTGTAACTAAACCAGATTGTTTTTAAGGTAATTATACAAAAAAAAAATGTTATAAAAATTCGGGAGGAAAGGTTGATAACGGAGTGTGACATTGCGATCAGTCAGATGTAGAAAAGATTGTATAATGGTCACTTCTATATCCGGACTAGCTGCGCCCCGCGGTTTCCCCTGCGTAAATGTCGTTCCCGTGGGAATATCGGGATAAAAAGTAGCTTATATGTTACCCAGAATGGCAGCTACTTCCATACAAAATTTTATAAAAATTGGTCCAGCCATTTGAGCGTGAAGAAGTAACAAACATATAAACACACACACACACACTCACAAACTTTTGCCTTTATAATATTAGTGTGATAGTGTGATTATCTTTAGGTATCATAGTACCTATGCATTTTGCGGTTATTATAAAATAGCCAGTGCAAACACTGCGTTCTGAAGACAGGAAAATCGCGTTCTTTTTAGATAACAAACCAGGGGGGTCTGATGGAATTTCCCATCAGGAAATGCCATCAGACCCCTAACTTCCAACTTACATCCTCTAATCTAACCTAACTCCATTTAAGAGGTGAATTTTTAAAATTCGTTTCTTAGTGCTCAGTTTCGTTATATGTATATGGAACTCTTGTGCAACATTTCATGCTTCTAGACCCAGCGAATTATTTGGTGCATTAACGCGCCACATAAACTGACGAAACATACTCCGTGAATATAATTATGATACAGAAAGTAACAGAATATCTCTTCTTACAGTAACATGGGCAATTCACTGACGCGAGGTACAACTGATTCGTGACCAATTGCACCCCGAACAACACACAACCACTGTGTAAATTACTGCAGTATCTTATTTGGTCATATTGTACCATGTGCACTGATTCGTTAGCGAATAAAATCGACTGTCGTGATTGAGCACACTCTGCAGCCCGCTTGATTGGTATTAGAGTGACGTGTTTGCTGAGCTAATAAAAGTACAGTTCGCAACAAAAGTCAGCAACTCGAAACGGTAAAGGAAAGTATCGTGAGGAAACCAGCATGTCGTAGAACCAAAAAATCAAAGCCATATGACATCCACCAACCCGCACTGACCCCGCGTAGTGGAATACCCCACTTGGTCACACGGAGAGGAGGCTTGTGCATCAGCAGTGGGAACATTATAGGCGATTGAAACGTTAACAGTGATATAAGTTTTAGAATAATACTAGACAATATGTGAGTACTTAATATTACAATGACACCAATTCCTACCTACATGAACTACTGGAAACCGGAGTTTTAGTATAGAATAAAGTTGTGTCAATTTAGAAAATAAGGAAAGTTACAGCGTTAATCGTTGCTAGCTGTACGACAGAGTGGTATTAAACTAACTGCTGTTGAAATGTGGTGTACGTGAGATTCAAGGCACTACACTTTGTAGTTTTCCGACCCTCGATTTTACGAAGTGACTCATGGAACAATGAAAGTATTTTAAGTTTGAAAAATAAAAAGTGTTTACTGCTCCACAAATTCCACACAGATTAGGAAACAATTATCCGTTTTATCTACATTTCTGCAAGAATTACTCTATATTATGTAATTGAAATTTTTATCACCCAAACTTTTCAAATTCAATCAAATAAATGCAACATCGCCTTATTTTTCTCATTATCTCTGTCTTTGCGCTCAAACCATCAGCGATTCGCCTCATGACTACCTTCTTAAATATTCATATTCTAATACCTACAATCCCTTGGAAATTTAATGAGCCAATCACTTTAACCAACGATACCGTCTGCTAAGTACATACAAAGCAAATAATCAAAACGCATATCATTACTACGTGATTAGCAACAGACTTGCTTTGCGAGTTCAGTTTAGCGATTCATAGAGGGATATCTCACTAGCACCGATTTCGGTATTTGCTGCGAGCTTGTAAGCTAACTATAAACTTTAATGCGCTTCCAGCATTCGCTTATAACGACACAGTGCTGAATTCAGCTGAAGATTAAATTCTTGATACAATGTACGCTTTTGTGTTTACTAACGTGACGATATTATCATGGACGTCCACGTCCATAAAATGCATAGATATACGTGTACGTTATAACGTTATCGTGAAAAGGACAACGGACAAAAAAGTTTGGAACTTGGTCCAAGAGCTTCCGCTGATGAGACTTATGGTTCTGGCAAAAGTCTAATAATTTTGATTGATTCTGTCCTGGGGTTATATTTTTATGGTCATGTTAAATGATAAATGATTGATAAATGATTTTATTTTTGGAAGTAGGTTTGCACAAACACTTTTACACGTCAATCTTTTTTTTTATAAAACTAGATGAGGTCGGCGTTTCCTATCTGACTAGTATGAGAAGAAAGGCCGAAACAAAATCAGAGGTCACAGTCTCTTTTAAAGTCCAGACATAATCTTGGTCAGGTTATATGAAGACCATGTAGATCGATGTCTGAGATGGTCTTATGAGGAAAGAACCACACAGATTGAGAGGACCTGTCCAGTCAGTGCACGCATTTGTCAGAAATCGTGCAGCTCAACTCAAGACTTAAGGAGCTCAACGATTCGACGAACCAAAGAAAGGACATTTGGGTAGGCCACATAAATTACTCAAATTGCCAGACCATGGAGAGAATAATAAAAAAATATAAAACGAATAAAATAAATGTCCCACATAGTCTTCACATTCACAATAATTAAAATAATATGATACTTTACTTGATAGTAGACTTAGCAACTTCTACAGAATTACTCCACAGATCTGCATGCAGTCTTTTTTAAGTTTGAAAGGTTTTAATTTAATATTAGCTCTACAGGTAATATATTCAAAATGAAATTCCGAATCGCAACCATTAACATTTTTGTCAAGCAAAGACTCGGCAATAGATAGTGATAAGTTTAGGGATTTAGTAGTTGAAACGGAAATATCTGAAAAAAAATTTTCAAATGCCTCGGTGACTTTTGAGTCTGATTTTATTATGTTGTCATTAATAGACAGGCTGTAGGCAGTATTTGGATTACTAGACCTTCCCGTTTCACTATTAATCATATTCCAAGTCGTTTTAATTACATTACAGCTGTTTTTAATCTTTGAACCCAAATAACGTGACTTGGCCATGTAACAAACTTTTTAAATGATTTTGAATAATTTCTAACATACAAATTAAATTCATCAGTGTTAACATAAGTCCTTTCATTGTACAGTTCATAAAGCCGTGTTTTTTTTTTATGAATTACCAATGGTAGCCCAATCACTGAACGACGCATTACTATTAACCAAGATAGTCTTGGGAATAAAGTTGGAATCAAATTGTTTACAGTATAATATTTAAAAAAATATCAGCATGAATAGACAAAACTGGTAATTTATAAATGAGTTTTACTTTAAAAGCCTCCAAGCCACTTGCAGTTTTGTTTGTTCTGACTATAAATATATGATTTTACGTTTAACGCAAATATGTTCTTTCTCTCTCCATCCCCGCCTGTTGTGATCTAATGCGAAGACTAAGGATCATAATAAGCTCAACGTAGGTAGTTGCTGGATTAATTAAACAAGATAGTGGGGGATAAAATAACATAAATTATAAAAAATAAAAATCTGGCCATTTGATGATATTCTTCGTAACAGGCATAGCCTCCAATACCATAATGTTTACCATTATAGAGGTATGAGGAACAGGGTGTAAAGTTCACTCAACCTCCATAGAAAAGGGAGGATCCTCCGACCAGACGGGTGTTGTGTCTGGCGGGCAACTGCCCGTTGATTCGTGTCGGGCCGTTGTATCTATGCTAGTTGCGCGGTAAACTCTGCTTGCGCGATGCAGGATTTGCGTGACGTCAGTATGACGCGTTGTTTGCATGTGGCGTTGTAGATACCGCTACATCACTCCCCCCCGGAGACCGGAGGTCGATAGTGGGCTGAGTCTTGTATCTTGCGATGCTTGCCAGGCCAGCTGAGGTTCCAGTGAGTCGGAACCGGTTGCCGCATAGTTCACGGTGAGTCGGAACTGTCTGCGAAGATGTCCCCAGTGAGTCGGGGTGGCGCTGCGTTATGCTCCAGTGCGTCGGATGTAGTACAGCGCCGAGTTGAGGCTGGCTGCTGCGTCGACCAGGAGAGGAATTGAGCTCTTCTTGTTGACCAGCCGAAAGTGCAGTGTGCTGTGCCGAGGTTGCTGATGAGGCTGAGGGTGATGACCAGGTATGCGCGGTCGCTGCATGCTGGTGGTCAGGATACCCGTTGAAGCCGTGGGTGCTGGCTGGCTGGGTGACTCGCCGCTAACGCTTGCGGGAGTGATGATGATGACGTCACTCTGAAGTATTTGCACGAAGGCTGCGCTGACGTTCATGTTCGGGGTCACCAGTATAGAGGTATGAGGAACAGGGTGTAAAGTTCACTCAACCTCCATAGAAAAGGGAGGATCCTCCGACCAGACGGGTGTTGTGTCTGGCGGGCAACTGCCCGTTGATTCGTGTCGGGCCGTTGTATCTATGCTAGTTGCGCGGTAAACTCTGCTTGCGCGATGCAGGATTTGCGTGACGTCAGTATGACGCGTTGTTTGCATGTGGCGTTGTAGATACCGCTACACCATGATATGTGCACGCACGCTTACTTCTGATTATTCTCATATTTCCATAAAATGCATTTCCGTGTTACCGTGACGTCAATGCAAAAGTCCACGATAATATCGTCACGTTAGAAATGATAAAAGTCTGACAACAAGTCTTACCAAGGGGTGTCGTATTACCCAATAACTGGGTTGTGGAGGTCAGATAGGCAGTCGGTCCATGTAAAATACTGGTACTCATTTGCATCCGGTTAGACTGGAAGCCGACCCCAGCGTAGTTGGGAAAGGGCTGGGCAGATGATTATGATGATGATATTAGAAATGGTAAACTAGCGCACATTGGAGTTGAAATTAATTGCAATAATAAAACATTAACAATATGTCAGTGTTCATTAAGTCCATTAACCATGAATTAATTAATCTTTCATTTTATAATTATCGACACAATGTTCAATTGGTTATTTCAAAATGTTAACATTAATAATTAATTTGATGGAGTTAACTTTGAGTGGCCTTTGAGATTAAATATTAAAGCTCATTTAAGTGATGGTTTGGAGTAAAGTGCGCAAATGTTCTTATAGGCTAGGATCGCAGTAATCCCAAAAAAAGATTCCAAAATTGCTACCTAAATATATGTAAATACATAGGTACTTGTGCCCGGTCGGCTTGCCCCATGGAACATGGGACTTAAAAGCAAATGCGGTCGGAGAGACTTTTTGAAAAAGCCTAAGTAAAAAGTCAGAATTCGAGGTTTGGCTCTCGCCTATTTTCTCCTCCAATATTGGACCAATTTGAAAGATATTTCATAAACAGAATAAGAAGGATATATACTGTATCTCTATCTTTTCCGTTTTGATGATACATTCTTTTTATAAGCACTAAGAACCCTCTAAAAATACTCAAAATTGCCGCTGTCAACAGAGGCCTAGTGGACAAATTTGACAACTATTCATGAAAAAAGAAAAACATAGGGACACAGTACATATATATCCTTCTTATTGTGTTTATCTTATACAGTTGACTGGTAGAAATGGTCACGTCATGACGTGACGATTTTTACCAGTCAACTCCTACCGCAAGAAGCGTTAAGGAACTTCGTTCCAATAATACAATACCCGCCTATTATTACCCTACTGCGGGACAAAGGCTTTTTCTCATACAGAGTAGGCCTGAGCATTGATCACCACGCTTTGCTGACGACGGGTTGACGATGAGAATACTAATTCTGGAAAAATTGCAAGATGTTTGAACAGCCAACTGACAAACGAGTTAGGTATATCGTATAGGTTACCTACGCGTAATGAGGGTTTTCGTGAAAATTTACGACACCAGTTGGCACCACTGTGACAAGAGGTCTTCCAATATAAAATATATGATGACGTTTCGGTTTAAAGATATTTATTCTCATAAAGAACACAAATAGTTCACTTAAAATATGAGATTATACATCATCATCGTTTATCATTCGATTCATTCATTCTTTCATCATTCAGTCATGACTAAAGAAAATATAGGCTCTTTGACAGATGCCTGGACCTGACGTGTCAGTGCTGCCACCTAGCGAATGTCATTTCAGAAAACCCTCATTGATTGGTGTTTCATAGAAGCGGGATGATTGTTTGTTGACTAATTAGGTTTTGATTGATATACCTACATTCAAGTGGCCGAGTTCTAGTCAAAGCTCATTTTATCATTTAACTTAAATATTGGAATCATCGACACGACGAAGACGAAAAAGTGTTAAGTACTTAGAGTATATTCTAGTCTTGTTGTCCAGTGGCATCGTATAAGTAGATAATGCTTCGAGGTAGAGATACCATAAAACTCAGGCCAAACTAACGTGAATCCCGAGCGGGATGCGGGATGAAATTGCTCGCGTTAATTGTGTCAACTAGCTTATATGGAGGTGTTCAAAGTGACTTGGTAATCATTGAAACACAGGGATTTGCCTCTGTGTGACTACAGCTTTAAATAAACTCCATACTGACTCGCATCTGAGTTACGTACAGATGCCAGCACTTCAAGCTACCCGAAACTGTCACATTTTTCGCAATCAACTTTGAACCTTATACTTTGGCGATAAAGTTGAAAATCTATTAAAGAATTTTGACGGATTGTAGTAGCTTGATGTGCTGTCGCCTGCACAACAAAATGAGATTAAGGCGGGGACAGACTAGGGAGACCGTTGCAATGTTGTCGTGACAACTCCTAGCATCAAAATTTATTTATTTATAATTACCTTTACAACTATCATAACAGGATTAACCTAACGCAATGGTGTGGTATTTTTATACTTACAATATTAAATTAACCTTATAACATCTATAACATACTACCTATCCTAAATTATATAAATCTCATACATAACAATAACACAGAATAACTATTATATAACTTAATAACACATCTGAAAAGATCTGTGAGTTTATTAAAATAGTCTCTACATAAAAGGCTAGTTATCTTTCATTGTTTATAAAGTCGGCGGTACTAATCTGTTGTCTTACGAAAAAATACACTACAGTGCGGCCGACGAGAGAATACGTTCTGACACCTGTCAGATTCATACAAACGAATACGTGTTTTGCGATTTTGATCTTTATTAGCTAGGTACTAGGATTGTCGTTCTCAGGTTGACCATAACACTACATGCTACTATCGTTCAGGGCTATTACATATCATAACATCACGCCTGTTTTACCCGAAGCGTTAGGCAGAGGTGTACCTAATAGCAAACACACACTCACTCACTCACACACCACTCACACACACACTCACTTTTTATTTTGTTATTTGTATTTTGTGTTTCACGAAATGTGTCCAAATAAACGTTAATATTCTTTCTTTCACAAGGAAGGCTATGGTATGAACCAAGCTTTTAACATACAGAAAACATTGCATGTCTTCCAACTCTAGAGAAAATAAAAATAAATTGTCTTGTAACAAGTCTCATTAGTTGCCATTACTGTTCATTCAATCAGCGCTCTGTAGAAAACAGCATATACATGTACTTGGAGCACAAAGTACTTAGTAACAAATTGTGCACCGGTACAGTCACGTACTAAATGAACAATGCAGGAATCAATTTATTAATATTGTAGAGAGCTAGCGTCGTGAACACTTAATTGCACTAGACATGTTCCTTGAAGTAATGTGCATTGATCACAATGATCTTCGCAATTGATAGAGAAAAGAGGCTTAAGGAGAATCCGTAGCCCACGAAATTCAATATTTCTTACGTTTTTTGCAAATTGTGACGCTATTTAACGTTGCATATTGCGGCAATTATGATAAAATAATTACTAGATCTCTATAATTAGAAACATCAACATAGCTATTGAAGTTATATTGTTTGATGGAAATAACACTATTTCGTGAAAATATGAAGACGTATGATTTGCAACAAATTTTGAAATTACGCAGACTGAGTACGTGAAAGGATATATATTAATACAATATACGAGCCGAATTACGAACCTACTGAAACCCAAAAGTCTTAAAACCAGTCCTAATTTAGGATTTACCTAGGTTAGATTTATCTTGCTAATTGGGTTGTGGAAAATGTTAGTTAGTCCACTTAATCTGATATTCAGCAGCGTCGGGTTAGACATGAAGTCGGAACCAAAATAGCTATGAAAAGGCTAGAAAACGTGGTAAAGGAAATAAACGATTTGGTCAACTGGACCCGCGGGTCCAGAAGCGACCGGGTCCAGCTGAACGAAGACTCTGGAGATTCAGGTATAAAAACTTGTCCTTCAAACTAATTGCGAAACAGATTGAATTTCTTTTCAAGTAATTATTAATAGAGCAGTATTGCATTATAGCTCTTTCACGCGCTTTCTTTTCTTTCTTTCGCTCGCTTTTTAATGTATTTTCTTTCTTTCTTTTCTTTCTTTCTGCATAGCTATGCACCACGATTCGATATGCTTCCGTGCTGAATCGAACATCAATCAATGTTATCGAAGGACTCACCTATAGAAACGCTGTTCACAAATCCGAAACCCGAAAATTTTCCGATCGATATTTGTCCAGCATCTATTTGCTGCGGGGGGCAAATCAAGCAAACGAAAATGCGAAACGATAAGACAGCCTGCCGAATGTTTATTAATAGCTATGTAGAAGTAGCTTCTCCGATGAAGTACTTTCACCGTTCTACACCCAGCAGCGTTGTTGTTCCTGTTAGTTGGCAGATGTAATTAACACAGGCATGGAACATTTTCTTGGTATCTAGGATGGTAACGCATTTGCAGTGTCTCTGGTATTGCAGATATCCATATTGTTCATGAGCGACAGACAATGAGAAAAAATATCAAAAATTTGAGAGAGAGAGAGACTCTTTGTTCGTCTAATGATCACAGGCGCTACTGCTGACCATGAGGTCCTGGGTTCGAATCACAAAAGTGGTTATTACATGGGACTTTAGCATAACTGGCGAATTTTTTTATTTTTTTTTAAGCACGTTCAACTATCATCACAGGCTTACGTAATACAATAGTGTAGTTATAGTTATAATAGCTTACATTTAGACTTACACTTAGGTATATAATACTATAGCAGCGCCCAGCGGTTTCACCCGCATAAGTGTCGATCCCGTGGG
The DNA here is from genome assembly GCA_927399505.1 of Luperina testacea. Classification (NCBI taxonomy): domain Eukaryota; kingdom Metazoa; phylum Arthropoda; class Insecta; order Lepidoptera; family Noctuidae; genus Luperina; species Luperina testacea. Next base: position 14,702,641 of record OV656756.1, read on the forward strand.
AATATCGGGATAAAAACTATCCTATGTCCTTCCCCGGGATGCAATCTATGTCTCTGCCAAATTTTATCGAAATCCGTGGTTTAAGCGTGAAAAGGTAACATACAGACAGACAGACAGACAGAGTTACTATCTTAATATTATAAATTCATAATATTAAGTATGGATTATTAACCAAGAGTAATTTTACAAAATGCGGCCCGTGTGAATTCACTCAGAATACAGTTGAAACAGTCAATCTGTCACTATATTGAGTGAAAAAACACCGTATTGAGTGAGAAATGAGGATATACTATAGACACACCTCTGCCTAACGCTTTGGGAATTACAGGCGTGATGTTATGTGGTATCCTTCAAAGTACTTGCAAACAAGATTGAATTTATTTTCTAGTACGTGTATAAATAAGTTAACATAATTGCACGTGGCAGTACTCAGCGGGGTAGCGACTTGCGTGTTTTCTTAAAAGTTATCATTACGGCGACGTGGGCGAGCCGTGTGACGCAAATCACGATAACGGTTCACTTGCTTATTTTAACTATGTTCTTACTTCGAATAAGTTTTCTCTTGTTTTCATTTCGTTGCCGTCTTTACAACCTATATTTAATTTTAAGCGAAGTAAAAAACTGATAGAGATTGAGTTAGCAACTGTTCAAGTGAAAAATTGTTTATTCATTGAGTTTTTATGTCATTGAACAATCATTTAACTACGTCAGCAAATGCTGAAATTAAAATATAGTGAAACTCACTGACCGATTTCGGTGAGTCACTATTTTTCATTTCCAGCAATACATAAATCCATGAATTGATAAAAAGTTTACTACAATCATTTTATATCGTCATTTCATCACCAACATCATCTTATCGACAGCTGCAGAAACGAAAGACAAAGAGTTTGGAGAGGCCTATGCCCATAGGACTCTCCAAACTTTGTCACAACGGCTTAACCTACCTTTGTAGTAGTTTTGATGTCTCCTGTATCAATCTGTGCATTATTTTTTAAAGAAAAAAGAAAAATGTTTATTGCGACTCGTAAAGGAAGATCACAAACTAAACTAAAAACAGTCAAAAATAAAAAACAAAATTATAAAAAAAAAAATATCAAAAAGAAAAATGAAACAGAAAGTCCTATTATATACGAGGCCAAAAGGCTCCTATCTCAGCATGATGCTGCGACATTTAAAAAATAAATGTCGTAGCGCTGGTATTCTGATAGGGCCCGCTGTGATGTGTGTGTTACAGAAATAAATAAATAATAAAATAGATATAATATGTAAAAAAAAATACAAATAAAATAAAATATTCATTTTGAATCCGTGCCAGACGTAACCTCATTGCTTGTGTTCTCATTTCCATACCATATATATCCATACTAATATAAAAAATACGAAAGTAAGTCTGTCTGCATGTCTCCCTGTCAAGCCTTCGATGTTTGGGACACACCATAGACCATTGCCAGGGTTAAGTCATATTATACTTTTTATCCCTGTAATACGTTCCCGTGGGATAATTTCCGACCTACACGCGGGCGAAGCCGCGGGCAATAGCTAGTTGTACACAAATTATATAATAACGCTGAAAACACAGCTCCTGAATCTCGTAAGATTTGCTGTGGAATCACGCGTTTTCTTAAAGTTTCGCTCAGAATGACAAACGCGTTGAGATTTGCTAGAAATGGCGAATGGCGAAAGGCTACTGAATGACGTATTTACATGGTGGCATCGACGCGCAACCGCTGCCATGGATTCAGCACAATCATGATTTTAAACCCCCCTGCGTTGAAATTTATCGAAGGTTATTAAAAAAAAACAAATTAGATATTCCATACATTTTCACCGAGTAGGTATTGCATTTATAGATGACACAGTTGATTTTTTCTAAATAACCCACGAAAAGTTTCTACACTAGGGGGTCTAGAATCAAGTGCTGAATTCATAGTTTCAGTTTGCGCGTCGACCTCCCTGCCACCCTGTATATGCAGGCATAATCCTTTAACTCATAAGCTACTGTTAAGGCATTTTAATTAGGTCATCATTTACATGTATTTTATCGTAAGGCCATGCAAAAAAAAAATCAAAAAAAGAAAAAAAACAGAAAAAAAAATTATTAATAAATAAAAAAATAATAATAAATACCTAAATAAATAAAAAAAATAATAATATTCTATTCTATTCTATGGTTTGTTTTTATAACTCTGTTCCGACTTGGAGAAAATATAAATGACATGTTGGATGATTCTGTAAAGGTATAAATTGTGGTTTAAATAAATGTTTTGACTGCATTGAAGCTACTTGATTTTCATCAAGAAAGCAAAATTAAATAAGTACCTACTTTCTTAACACTTTCACTGTCCACAAAGTGGACACAATAATTAAACAATCAACCTGAACCATATGTGGTTCATGGGACAGAGAATGAGTTAATCAAAACACTTCTTTGAATGCGGTACTTCGCGTACTTTATTGAAATCGTGTTATTGTAAAAAAACATTGCCTTTAAACACGCACCACCACGTCATTCGAATAGAAATTAAAAAAAAAGAAACAACAGAGACGCCAGTATTTTTCTTGGCGCGACTTCCTCGAACGAAGCGATCTCCTAATCAGATTATGTAGAGCGGTGTTATGTTGTGATAACATCACAGTCTGTTTGTCATCGCGACTGTGACTGGAGGCCGCGACGGAAGCTCAATGCCGCTCACAGCAACAGGTAGCCGGTTCTTCACTATCACCTGCTTCTACACCCACCTGCTTCGTTTTTATGATTGTTAACGAACTATCGTGTGTTTACATTCGTTTTCCAGTTACCCCGAAGCATTTGTTTCTTGTTGTGCTTTGATTCTTAAAGATCAGAGTTCAAAATGGCACAACTCTAAGTATTGACATTATCTTTGACATTTAAGATTTAATAATAATAATAATAATCATTTTATTATCAGGCAACTAAGGCCCATAGAAAAAATACACAAAATAATCTTATACAATAATAAACTAATACATATTAAAGAAACTTAAAACTATGATAGACATTATACACGTAACGTTGTCGGCGTCGTGTTTCGTGGTGCTGTGTATAATACCTAAATGTATTTAATTATGTGCTTATGTTTCTGGATGATGGGCTAATATCCAATTTGTAAAACCAATACTTCATTCTAAATGACATCGTGTAAGGTACATATACAAAGGTATATAAGCGTTTATTAATGTCTCGCTCATTACCGCGCAAAAGCCTATTTCCGCTTTGAAGTTTGTATACGGAAACGAGAAACATAATCACGCTCAAACGTCGACTAGAATCACAGTTTATATATTGACAAGCGACTCGCCTGTGGTTCTCGCGGATTTTACGACTTGACAAAACATCGAGATGTTTTTAATATACAGTGCTCTCCAAAAGTTAGTTGACTTTTTGCCACTTAGAAAGGAAAAGAAAGAAAATTAGTTTATCACTTCAACTGTAAGCCACATAGGAGGGCACTGTATGTAAGTTTAATATTAATGTATTATACACATAAACCTTCTGGAATACATTTTCTAGAAGATGGTAAAAACCGCATCAAAATCAATTGCAAAATTTAGAAGAGCAACGCGCATACAACCACGAAAAGCGACTTTAATTTATAATATATATGGATATAGAAGTAAAACAGAACTGCCGGATCCGTTCGATATGCAAGCAAATGTCTTAATCTAATCCCGATCGCATTGGGGACCTCCTGACCTTTATAAAGTTGGTATTTGCTGGACCAGGGAATGACTGTATCGTTTTCTTGCGATCACATAGTCTGAAAGTATTACAAGGACACCTGCAAATGTCAGTCACCCACTGACTTTAAGTATGTGGAAAAATCTGTTACTTTCCAGTAAGAAAAGGATCTGCGTCACAAATCACTATTAGATGTCGACGCGAATCGTAATGAATCACTTAGGTCTCACCCCTACGCGAAGTGTAGACGGTTTTATAGGTTAACAGCGCATTATTATCATAATTGAGCGAAGCGTTTCCAATCTTCCAAAGAGCTCAAAACTTTCAAGTACTTGAAGGGCAAAAATACTTATGATGTGTCTCAGACTCAGTCGTCTGGCAACATTCTTAAGTGGTCTGTTATTATACATAGGTATGAAACATTTTGATATCACATCTCACTAATCTTAAAATTACAAAATTCTTAGTAATAGTAATAAGCAAAGTACAAAATTCTTGGTAATATACCTCAATTTAATTAAGTCAGCGTTATTTACAATGAAACAGAAACTGAGCCGTTGAGGTGCTGTTTATCCATCTTGTAGATTTTTCTTTGAAACGAAAAGACAACTTGAGATTTCCCCCGGGATCGACTTCGATGCTCACTGCACATATTTTGACCGCGACGTCGATCCTAACCATAACTTCTCAAAAGTAACTACCTATGTACGATGACGCGGACAGTACATTACTGAAAATAACTTTACGTAATCCCAAGTGTTGTTTTATTTACTTGGTTTAAGTATTCGTGAAACGATAAACAGGTTAACATAATATTATTCCAAGACTGACTGGATACGGAACGTCGAATTACTTATTTGTAACAATGACCTACTTTCGACTCGTACCGACGTTTTCCACGTTTTGTAGCGTAATGGACTGCGTTAATAAAAATATTGTTTGATCAATTTGTGTGTGCGATAGAACCGTGTGTAATTGAAGGGAAAATTGATTATGTCGAAAATCTTCGAGTACGAGAAACAAAATGTTTTGTGAAATTGTACCGAGAATAATATAACATTTGATATCGCTTTGGAACAATAAGCAATCGCATATCAAAATTTAATTACCTACTGACATGATTTCCAAATATTAATAAGATTTGTAGTGATTTTAAATACTAAATATAAAATTGAAAGTATGTGATTTACCTCAAATGTTTTTTTTTTGTATAGTCATGAAGTTTAAAGCATCCCATTTGACAGATATCGTAAAAGTACCTACTACGTCACAGTTGTAATCATAATCATAATCATTTTATTTTGCAATAAGTATAGTACATTATGGTCTTAAAGTCAGTTGAAGTTCCTAATACATAGTCAGATATAGATGACATGCAAAATTTTCAACACAATATTCATTAAAGTTGTCTTAATAAGAATAGATTAGTCATTAACATTATTTATAAATTCATTAACAGAATAAAATCGTTTTTCCAGTAGCCATAATTTGAACTTTTTAAAAAATAAATTATTAGTTAGCTCCTTCAAGTCCTTTGGTATTTTATTATATATTAGTCCACACATATTAAAAGAGTTCTTTTTGTATAGAGAAGTCCTTGGCGCTCTAGGCAGAACTATTCTATCTGGATCTCTTACTTTTCTAGGGAAACGGTCTTCAGCCTTTTTAAACAAGTCAAAGTGCTGTCGAACAAATTTAGCGCATTCTAAAATGTACATACTGGGTAATGTAAGAAGTTTGAATTTTTGGAATAGTTGTTTACAGGATTCCCATGGTGGAATGCCACAAATGGCTCTGATGCATTTCTTTTGTACCCTGAAGGCTTTATCCACATCTGTTGAGTTACCCCATAGAATGAGGCCATATTGTAAAGTCGATGCAACACAGCCGTGATACGCAGTCAGCATAGTACTTAGCGACGAGGTCTTTCGCAGTGTGTAGAGAACGTAAACGAATCTGTTTAATTTGTTGCAAACCCTTTCTACGTGCTGTTTCCAGGAGAAGTGGCCATCCAGTGCTACACCCAGAAAAGTTGTTTCCTCTGTCTCTAATAGAGGTTGTCCGTTATAATTAATGTCAAGTTTATCCCGCTTGCGACCATATGTCCTGAATTGAACGATTTTTGTTTTATTAATATTTACATGCAAATTATTATAGTTTAGCCAAGAAATTATTGATTCGATTGTATTAATAATGTCAATTTTGTGATCATTTATGTCAGCTTTAATTGGTGATGTCAATATAATAGAAATGTCATCTGCAAATAATGTGCATGGATTGGGTGTGTATTCAGGGAGATCATTAATATATAACAAAAATAAAGGAGGACCCAAAACGCTTCCTTGTGGTACACCTGAGTTGTTGTATTTTGAAAGAGATCTTATTCCCCGTAGTTCTTTATTTCTACCCATACTTAAAATTTCAACACATTGCTTTCTGCCCACCAGGTATGTTTCAAGCCAGCTAAGGGCTGGTCCTCGAATGCCATATCGTTCCAACTTTGAAAGTAATAATCTATGAGACACAAAATCAAAAGCTTTCGACATATCGAAGAAGATTACGGATACACGTTTCCCCATGTCTACTTCGTCGATAATATTTTTTACAAGATTGAAGCATGCCAGAGTGGTCGATTTCCTTTTTTGAAACCCGTATTGTTCTTGCTTCAGAATTTGATGTTTTCCGATAAATTCCATGAGCTGGTATTGCATAGCTTTTTCAAAAACTTTAGAAAAGATTGGTATAAGACTAACAGGTCTATAATTATCTGTTTTCGAGCTATCGCCTTTTTTATGAAGAGGCTTAACAATAACAGTCTTTAATAACTCTGGGAAGCAGCCTTCTGAGAAGGACAAATTAATTAGGTATGTCAACACAGGAGTTATTTCGTTTGAGCACGCCTTTAGAATTTGAGTCGAGATCTCATCATACCCGACTGCTGCTGTGTTGTTTAGGGAAAGTATAATTTTTTGTATGTCAATGTAGCCGTATGGCCGAAGGAACAGGCTATCGCACGTGTTAGCTTTGCATGTGTCCCTTAGACCATCATTCGGTTGATTTGTTAAGTCAATCCAGTAGTCATTAAACGAGTCCGCAATCCCTTTCGGGTTGTCTTCAGTTTTATTATCTATATTTAAATTCGTTATCAGTGATAATTTACTCGCACGTTCTGATTCTTGCTTTATAAGGTTCCATGCGGCTTTACTTTTATTTTTGGAATTCTTTAGTATTTTTTCATTTGATGCTTTAATAGAACTAGTGATACAACATCTTAGTAATTTACTGTATTTTTTATATATCACCTTGTTACGGTCTGACTTATTCTTGTAATATATAAAACGTAATGAGCGTTTACGTTTACTGCTAATTCTTAGACCTTTCGTTATCCAGCTAGTTTTCTTACATTTGCTTGTCATTTTTATTCTAACTTTAGGGAAACATAACTTGTAAAATAATATGAACAATTCTTGAAAAGCTTCAAAAGCTGAATTAATATCCAGCTGACTATAAACTTCTGAGAAGGAAAGATTAGACAAACATTCCTTGAATTTAAGGATGTTTTCCAAACTGTAGTCCCTTTTAAAAATAAAATACTGTTGAAAAGTTTCCTTATGTTTGACAGGAACGCTTAACATTTGTGCTGTATTGTGGTCAGATATATCCCAGTGCAAAAGCTCACCTTTGGCAAGTGGGATATTACTTATGATATGATCGATGCAAGTGTTCTGCCGCGTTGGATCCGTTATATGGAAAATTAAATTAAAATTTGCAACCAGATCCTCAAGATCTTTAGTTTTTTTATCTGGTTGTAATGTGTTTACATTTATATCGCCTAGAAGAATGATTTTTTTCCTTTTAAATTTATTGTTTACATAAAAAAGTACTGCAGTGAGTTTCATTATAAATAAAGAAAAATCCGAATTTGGGGTTCTATACAAAGCTATTATGAAAATGTTATAAGCAGGTAAGTCCAAGCCGCAACATTCAAAGTGTTTATCGGAACTATGTTCGTTCAGAAAAGATAATTCTTTGTAGTTCATACCGCGTTTAATAAAAATTGCAACCCCTCCACGTTTTTGTTTAATTTGTCTACAATAAGAAGCGGCCAAATCATAATCAGACATTTTAATTAGACATTCATTACCCTTATCAATAAATGTTTCGGTCAAACAAATAACGTCAGGCTCAGTATTCTGTACGGATAGGTTAGATAATTGTATTTCTAAAATATAACGTTTACTCAAGATACCGGCTATATTTTGATGGAGTACTCTTAAATATTTAGTCACGAAAAAACTCGCCTGTATTCGAACTAGTACTTGCATTATTATCTTGCAACTCATTATGATGTTCTGTTTGTGTAGTATGATCAACCATTTTTATTTTAGGACAATTTATACATTGATTTACTTGATTAACCTGTATGTTTGTATTAGAATAATCGGTGTATTTAAGTCTCACGTTATTGTTCCCAGTACATAAAGAAGTAGTTTTGTAATTGAGAAATTTAAGGTTGTAGTCTACTTGATCCAGAGTAGAATTAATTCGCTTACAAATATCATTCATAGTCAACTGTAAATTGTCGTCAAAATTAATAAAATTGCAATTATGGTTCTGGTTACTTATCATCTTTAGCATTTCATTAACTTTAAATTCATTTAAATGTACATTATTGAAAACTTTTAAAACAAATATTGGACATTGAATAATCTTTAGAAATACACATAGTTCCGTCATTATTTTCAGTACGTTTGAGTCATGTTGTCCAACACAGACAATCACTCGATCATCTGGAGTAATATCGAACAATTTGGCGCAATTCAGTATTTCTTCCGTTGATGCATAAGGTTTGATGAAAGAAATCACTCGGTACTGTTTATATGGAGTTCTTTCTCTCGATTTCTTTAGTGTTTTAGACATTTTAAGGCACTGTTTACCACCAAATAAGAATATCCTGTAGGTACTCTTCAATTTAGTAACGTTATTAACGAATTATAAGGTTGCTAAATTGAAGTGTACAACTGTGACGTAGCATGACAAATGAATGGACTGGTATCACGTTTAGTCCGTTAACCACGTCACGTGGTTTTTTTGTTTACCTTTATTTTACTACCTAAACTTATCGGGTAATTCGGGTATATTGAAATAGTTTGTTAAATATTATTATATCAAGTTTGTATGTGTCAAGAACTTAAATACAAGACATTTATACTGGTAAAGGTGTGTTCATTTCACTTCCAAGTACCATGTGCCTAAGGGCGGTTATTTCACGTCCACTTGACGCACGCGTATACGTCAAAATTGGAGCTAACTATCGTCAAACCAAAAAAACTGGCCAACTGCGAGTCGGACTCGCACACGAAGGGTTCCGTACCACAAGGCAAAAACGCCGAAAAAAACACGTTTGTTGTATGGGAGCCCCCCTTAAATATTTATTTTATTCTGTTTTTATAGCGTCAACAGGAATACATCATCTGTGAAAATTTCAACTGTCTTGCTATCACGGTTCATGAGATACAGCCTGGTGACAGACAGACAGACGATATAATAGAATAGGGTCCCGTTTTTACCCTTTGGGTACGGAGCCTTAAAAAGCGTTGTTTCAAATTACAGTACGTAAACGTTTCTATTAAGTATTAAGGTGTATAGTGTAGTATCGTTTCGTAAGTACAGTACGTACCTAATCGTTTCTATTTGACGTACGTATGTTACGTTAACCAACCGTTTGAAACAACGAGCTATACTGTATAGTGTGAAGCCTACATGATTTACACTAGTAATATTTACTTCAAGGAAATCGTAACCTGCATTCTCGTAGCATGATTTCATAACCCAAAGAACACTTTAATTCGATGCTAATTTAATTAACATACAATGTTCATTGTAATTAATATTAGTCCATCGTTTGATTATAATAATAAGTCATAAATGAAATTACACGAGCCAAGAGTCCTTAACGTAAACAAACAAACCCTAAAAAATTGGTCAAGAGATCTTTCCTGTAGATAAATAATATCGTTAAGACATACCTTATCCCATTTTTGACGACTTCAAAAAGTTAATAATTATTAATCTGATGTAAGTACCAAGAAGCGACAGGGGGACGTTACTTTGAGGCATTCTAAGCCCTCATCAGTATTAAATTATCTTTCTCCAAATCAAATGAACCAAATTCATTGAGCCTCTCATTTCAGTTAGCGTACCTACTTAAAAAAGATTAAACCTCTCCCCTCTGGTCTAGTGGTCGCAAGCGCTACTGATGTGAAGTTAGTCGTGAGTTCGATTCCTGGTCGGGCAGTGTTATTAGGTTTGTCCATCAAGAATTTCTCAGTAAAGGCTCCTTCAAAAAGGCGCGACACGCAATAAAATCGCGCGCGACACAAAGGCACCGCAAATCGCGCAACGAGCGGTGCCTTTGTGTCGCGCGCGATTATATCGCGTGTCGCGCCTGTTTGTCGGAGTCTTAACAGCCCGGAGTCTGGATTTATGCCCGGTTGGTGGCATTAGGCTCGCCCCCTATCACATGGGACGTGGCGAAATGTGGATGTACAGACGCCAGCACATCAAGCTACCCGAAACTGTCAAATTTCCCAATCAACTTTGAACCTTATGCTTTAGCGATAAAGTTGAAAATCTATTACAGAAATTTGACAGGTTGTAGTAACTTGATGTGCTGGCGTCTGTACTATAGCAACATCTCTACCTAACCCTTTGGGGAATACAGACGTGATGCTATGTTTTAAACCTAAATTTTCTGTACCTCTAGGCTGACTTTTTTAACACTCGATATTTGGCACAACCGTCCAGCCATAACAAGAAAAATAAAAGAAATGTATAAACACCTTAAACCTCTTTTACACTATACGATATTTAGAGACCGATATTTAGGTGATGTGTTTTTTTAATATGGGCTCTTCCTCCCTTTCTCTTATTTCACCATCCTGTTTCAGGGAAAGGGTCTCTGAATATCGTGTAATGTAATAAGGCTTTTAATTAAGCAACAAAATTGACCAAAACATTTAAATAGACGACCTTATTAGAACTTCATCTGGACGTAATATCTCGCGAAATAATACTTCGTGCCCAAACTAATAAGTTCCAAAATGTCCGAATATCGATATTTTTGCTTTCAACACGTAGATTATCGTGCCTACTCGATGCTTAAAACAGTACCTACTCTATCCATTACATACTTAATTGAGCAGACATGAATTCTTCCCCAATGTTGGTTGATATCCAGAACTAGTAACAATGAAATCTAATAAATAAACTTTTGACTTTAATGTTGTTTCCAATAGAACAGTACCAGTTGTGATTTGAACTAGCGTGCAACATGGCTGTTACTGAACAATTGTGCAAATTTGCACAATGTATAGAATTATTTACTCGTATGTACATATATAATGTTTGATGAACAAGACATGATTCTGCAATACATGAATATATTATTAACATTATTATTGGTACGCGTTGTTGCCGATATAGTTTGGGAATTTATGATTTGGGACATGCATTGTACTGTGTAGTGCCTGGATTAATAGGCTCATCTCAGGTTTCCTATATGGTAAAATAGGTAAGTATATCTATATCTATACAATATGTAATTGAATTAATGCACATGAACGTAGTTTATTCAGAATCGTTTACTGAATCGATTTCTGTCATTTTTAATATAGTAATTTTTTTATCTGTGTTAATTACTATCAGACTTCCTCTATAAGTACAGTCAAAATTATACCAAATAATTACTACGCTAGACTCTAATACATGTGCGATTGAATGCATGCGTAGATTTTTAATATGACCACAACCTTCTCCCAAAATCAGTATAACTAAGTTAGGGCTGATTTGTCCAACGCCATATATCGGGGGAATAATTTTGAATTTTTGACAGTTCTTCCATACAAAAACTCTCCACACAAAAATTTTATTCCCCGAATAAAAATTACCTTGTGGCGATCCTTAACATTTATCTTACACTAAACAATAATCTCAATACACATACATAAACATAACAATACACTATACATTTAGATCTACAATTCATATTTACACTTACATACATAATTACAATATTGTTCAATATTAATTCACCGTCGCATGTCGTACACGACAATACCATACGGGTACAATGGAGGCGCGCTCGTCTATGTCACGCAGTGACGTAGTCGATGCGCACGAGTGGGGGTCGCGCTAAGCAGCGCGCGGTCGGTCACCTTGGCTGACCTTTAGTCCGATCTCGCTATCGCGACGCGAAGCCCACGCAACTCGGAATAATCCCGGACGAATTGTTTTATCATTGTAACCCTTCCGGCTTATTGTAGTGTCTCGCAATACTGAGTGTAAGAACTGTTAAAACTGTTAACGATAATATATATATATGGACTTTCTTCTTTGTGTATACTAAACTATCCTTGTGTGTGCCTGACTACGTATGTGCCTTTCTTCTGTGAATGTTTCTGTGACTTGTGTTTGAACAATATAACCGTGAGTAAGGAACAATAACTTTTATTTACTCTAACTCGCCACACAAGCACAATTATTAGTGTACCCACATAAAACACTAAATTGGTGACCCCGCCTAGAATACGCCAGAAAGGCTCTGAAAAGATCGTTCGATAATTAGAACGGCGAAGGCAAATCACAGTGGCACGATGAGTGATAGCAGTGACTCTGCAAACTCGTTCGGATCCATCCGTTCGCGTCAGGAACCTCGTCGCGCAAAGTGCGTGTCCATTGACGAGCCATCCGACATTTGCCGTGTTGCGGTACGTATACCACCATTTTGGCCGGATGACCCAGAGGTCTGGTTCGCACAAGTGGAGGCTCAGTTCGCGAACGCGAACTTCACCAGCGACGTGACGAAATTCAATCACATAATCGGCAACTTAGAACACCAGTACGCCAAACAAGTACGTGATATTTTCCTCAATCCGCCAGAGCACAACAAATATGAGAAGCTCAAACACGAGCTCATTAAGAGGCTTACTGCGTCACATGAGAAGAGAGTGAAACAGCTTCTCTTACATGAAGAGCTCGGAGATCGGAAGCCATCACAGTTCCTGCGACATCTCCAAAGTTTGGCTGGCCCGAGCGTCCCAGAGGATTTTCTCCGGACAATATGGAGCAGTCGCCTGCCAAGCAACGTCCAGACCCTTCTGGCTTCACAGCCACATACTTCCCTGGAGGGACTAGCAGACCTAGCGGACAGGGTCCAGGACATCGTGACCCCATGCCAAGTCGCCGCAGCATCGACGACGGGACCTAGCATGCACGAGATGGCGAATGAGATCGCCGAACTAAAGAAGGCCGTGAAGAACCTGACAACGGAGCTGAGTAGGAGACCTCGTTCGCAATCGCGTTCAAACCAACAGCAGCGTCGTCGATCCAGACAACGGTCAGAGTCTAGCCACAAGAAGCAACCGTTCTGCTTCTACCACGCCAAGTTTGGGGCCAAGGCCCACAAATGCATTAAGCCATGCGATTACGAGAAGTCGGGAAACTCCAACGGCAGTCGGTAATGGCGGCTGACGACTGTCTGACGACCACAGGTCGCCTCTTCGTCACGGACCTGGCATCGAAGACACAGTTTTTAGTGGACACTGGTAGTGATTTGTGTGTGTTTCCGCGGCATTATCTACACGAACAGCGTGTCAAGTCGAACTATCAGTTATCGGCCGCTAACGGGTCTATAATTGATACTTACGGCTATCTGCAGCTAAACTTAGACTTAAGTTTACGCCGTAACTTCCCATGGCGTTTTATTGTAGCTGATGTCACCAAGCCAATTATTGGTGTAGATTTTTTAAGCTTTTACGATTTGCTTGTTGACATCAGAAATCAACGTTTGGTGGACAAAACCACCTCAATGTATGTCACAGCTTCCGTTGCGAAGGCTTCAGCGACGTGCTCAGTGAAGGTCTCCGTCGGTAATTCCAGGTATCACTTAATACTGAATAAGTACCCCGAGATCACGCGACCCGCGGGCACACACCGAAAAACCACACACCACACAGTACACCACATACGTACCACACCCGGCCCGCCCATCTCATGTTCCCCTCGCAGGCTAGCTCCAGACAAACTGCAGATTGCTAAGCAGGAATTTGAGATCATGCTTAGCAACGGCACTGCTCGACCGTCTGAAAGCCCTTGGTCTTCACCCCTTCATTTAGCGCCAAAGAAGGACAACAGCTGGCGACCCTGCGGCGACTACAGGCTGCTCAACGCCAGGACTATACCCGACAGGTATCCAATTAAACATGTCCACGACCTTACCCACAGCATAGCTGGTTGCAAGGTCTTCTCAACTATCGACCTGGTTAAGGCATATAATCAGATACCAGTCAGTGAGGACGACATCCAGAAGACGGCGATAACAACTCCGTTTGGCCTGTACGAATTTCCTTATATGACCTTTGGTCTGAGGAACGCAGGTCAAACATTTCAGAGATTTGTCGATGAAATGACGCGCAGCCTTGACTTCTGTTATTGCTATCTCGACGATTTTCTTATCTTCTCGAAAGACCAGGAGCAGCACGAGGATCACCTGCATCAGCTCTTCACCAGGATGCAGAAATATGGCATAGTCATCAACACCTCGAAGTGCGTGTTCGGAGCAGACGAAGTCACGTTTTTAGGTTACCGCATCTCTGCAGCTGGAACCAGACCTTTAGAGTCCAAGGTGGAAGCCATCAAGGACTTCCCAACGCCAAAAACGGTCAGGGAACTCAGGCGTTTCTTAGGGATGTTGAACTTTTACAGGCGGTTTATACCTAAAGCCGCAAAATTTCAAGGTCCCCTTAACGCCCTGTTGACTGGCTCAGTAAAAGGTCAACATCCCGTGGAAATAACGGGCGAGGCGCTCACCGCCTTTAATATGTGCAAAGACAGCCTCTGCAATGCTGTATTGCTTGCACATCCTGACTACCAAGCGAAGCTCGCCCTAGTTACAGATGCGTCTGATCTGGCAATGGGTGCAGTTTTGCAACAGTTCAGGGACGAGCAGTGGCAACCGCTTGCCTTCTTTTCACGCAAGTTGAGCCCCGCTCAGCAGAAGTACTCGCCATACGATCGTGAGCTACTTGCGATCTATGAAGGCATAAAATACTTCCGCCATATGTTGGAAGCGAGACACTTCACCGTCTATACTGACCACAAGCCGTTGATATACGCCTTCCATGAGCGAAAGCACAACTGTGCTCCGCGTCAGTATAGACACCTTGATTTTATTTCGCAGTTCACAACGGACATTCAGCACATTTCCGGCAAGGACAATATCGTCGCTGATACATTGTCCCGTGTCAGTGAACTGCAAACTACAATCGATTTTGAGGTTCTCGCAAAATCCCAAGCTTCAGACCCGGAACTGTTGCAACTTCAACAGTCAGAAACATCTCTTCAACTAAAGAGGCTTAAAATCGACGGCAGTCCCGTCGAGTTACTCTGTGATGTGAGCACAGCCACTCCGAGACCATTCGTGACAAAAGCTTTACGACGGCAAATATTTGAGAGCCTTCATAGCCTCAGCCATCCAGGAGCAAACGCGTCCGCAAAACTAATTGCACAGCGATACGTTTGGCCTGGAGTCCGCAAGGACTGTCGACAATGGTCACGAACGTGTCTCAGCTGTCAACGCACAAAGGTCAATCGCCATGTGTCATCACCATTGGGCACATTCGAATTACCTCGTGCAAGATTTGCCTTTGTGCATATTGACCTAATAGGTCCTCTTCCTCCATCACAGGGGTACCGGTACTGCTTGACGGCCGTGGATCGTTTCACTAGGTGGCCAGAGGTGGTACCGATTGCAGACATTACCGCAGAGACAGTTGGTAAAGCGTTGCTAACCAATTGGATCTCACGCTTTGGTTGTCCTACGGATATTGTCACAGACAGAGGACGGCAATTTGAATCCGCACTGTTCCAATATCTAGCCAAAATAATCGGGTTCAAACACCGGAAGACCACAGCCTACCACCCAGCATGCAACGGCCTAGTGGAACGATTCCACAGGCAACTCAAAACGGCAATAATGTGCCACGCAGACCATAACTGGACAGAATCTCTGCCCTTGGTTTTACTGGGTGTCCGGAGCGCTTTTAAAGAGGATCTTCAGACTTCTTCTGCGGAACTCCTATACGGTGAGCCATTACGACTTCCGGGAGAATTTTTCATTTCCGGTGACAGCGGCACCACCGACATCTCGGAGTTCACCACTCGCTTACGCTCGTTTGCCGCAAAATTGCAGCCCACTCCAGCTGCACGCCATTCCAGGGACAAAATATTTGTCCATAGGGACCTTACTACCACAAGTCACATATTCCTCAGGGACGATGCGCTTCGAGGTTCATTACAACCAGCATACACCGGTCCCCATGAGGTTGTACATAAAGGCGACAAAACCTTTACAATAATAGTAAAAGGTAAAAAGGTAAAAGTTTCCGTGGACCGCCTTAAACCCGCTTACATGTTGGCAGACACCTCACCAACCGACCAAGATGTCCAAGACGAGGAAATACTGCCCACGGACACTCCCGTCAGAACTACCAGGTCTGGTCGAAGGGTTCGATTCCCAGACTATTATCGCCCGTAGGACGGTCTCTGGAGGGGAGTGATGTGGCGATCCTTAACATTTATCTTACACTAAACAATAATCTCAATACACATACATAAACATAACAATACACTATACACTTAGATCTACAATTCATATTTACACTTACATACATAATTACAATATTGTTCAATATTAATTCACCGTCGCATGTCGTACACGACAATACCATACGGGTACAATGGAGGCGCGCTCGTCTATGTCACGCAGTGACGTAGTCGATGCGCACGAGTGGGGGTCGCGCTAAGCAGCGCGCGGTCGGTCACCTTGGCTGACCTTTAGTCCGATCTCGCTATCGCGACGCGAAGCCCACGCAACTCGGAATAATCCCGGACGAATTGTTTTATCATTGTAACCCTTCCGGCTTATTGTAGTGTCTCGCAATACTGAGTGTAAGAACTGTTAAAACTGTTAACGATAATATATATATATGGACTTTCTTCTTTGTGTATACTAAACTATCCTTGTGTGTGCCTGACTACGTATGTGCCTTTCTTCTGTGAATGTTTCTGTGACTTGTGTTTGAACAATATAACCGTGAGTAAGGAACAATAACTTTTATTTACTCTAACTCGCCACACAAGCACAATTATTAGTGTACCCACATAAAACACTAAACCTGTCGATTGAAAAATCAGCACCTAATAAACAAAACAAAGTTTATACACAATAATAAAAATTCAGTGTTTGTATATACAGTGTGTTAGGTTAAACGAGGGACATATTTTAAGGGAGTGTAGTACTCATGAAAATGAACAACTTTTAATATGGGGCTGACTCAAAAATATGAAAAAAAAAAAACAGCTGTTCCCTACATTTTGTCCAGTTATGCGAACAGAAAATGTATAGGGAGGCTGGTTTTATTTTCTCGATTTCAGTGTTGGTCTCTTAGTAAAAGTTGTTCATTTTCATGAGTACTACACTCTCTTAAAGTACGTCCCTCGTTTAACCTAACACACTGGACACTGTATATACAGTATATGATTACAGTACAATATGATAAGATAAGATAAGATAAACATGATTACAGTAACAAAAAATTCTAATTGTTGTGTTTGGCAGTGTGCGTTAATTCCGGGACATGTTGTATAGAGGTAGGTATTATAAATTGAAAGGCGCTATTCATGTTTGTCTGTGTGACCGCGTTGTGCTTCTAAACTGAGCAACGGACTTTGCTGCGGTTTTCACCATCATTTAGAGAATTTATTCCGGAAGGTTTATTGTGTCTAATACGTTTACATTAAACATACATGTTATAAAGATATCTCGATGTTTTGTCAAGTCGTAAAAACCATGTGAAGCTGGTGCAGGTCGCTAGTAGTTAGATAACCACTAACTCATTACCAAATGCATTTATAACCATATTATGGGTATAAATGCATTTGGTAATGAGTATACTACCTACCACAATCTAAATCTTTTGAAGAATACTACTAATCCATTGCTTCATACTCGTATGTTTGAAAAATTTGTCTGCTCAACGACGTAAATAACGCAATGAATGTTGTTGTACAGACGCCAGCACATCAAGCTACCCGAAACTGTCAAATTTTCTCAATCAACTTTCAACCTTATGCTTTAGTGATAAAGTTGAAAATCTAATAAAGAAATTTGACAGATTGTAGTAGGTTGATGTGCTGGCGTCTGTACCTACTGTCAAATTGAAAACCTTTGCTACTGTTAGTGGGTTACGCAAGTAACGCACAGTTTTGAAGGTTAACGTTTTAATGGCTCTGTATAAGGCTATTTTAGAACTGTTAATCGCTGAAAGTAATGTTTAATAAACAAAAAGAATGTATTATGTAGATTTAATATGGAACTAGTAACAGTAAAAGTGGACCTTGATTTTTATTACAGTTCATAACTTAGGTACAGACGCCAGCACATCAAGCTACTATAATCTGTCAAATTTCTTTAATAGATTTTCAACTTTATCGCTATAGCATAAGGTTCAAAATTGATTGGGAAAATTTGACAGTTTCGGGTAGCTTGATGTGCTGGCGTCTGTACCATAAAATGCAAAAAAACTTTTCCCGCGGTTCTTAACTACGTTCATTTGACATTGTTATAACTTCACTACCTATTTTCTAGTACGAAAGTAACATACTACTTTTTAGCAGGTAATTTATCTTTATTGTATGTATAGATAACTATTTACACTAGGTACTAAATTAAATAACTAACTAACTATACAAATAAATACGAAAACAAAAGGATTTCATTACTTTACCTTCTTTTATTCGATTCAAGTACTTCCAGTGTTATTTTACACACTTTCCTGTTGATCCCTGAAGAGTAATACGATCGCTACGTAAATAGGAACACTTAAAGTAAGAAGTATCGTTTTACAGCGGCTCGTGTTTTATTTTATCTGCGAACGAACATAAGTTCTTGTATCTCGTACCTTGGCACATAATGAAAGCTATTTTTACACTTTACTGCACCTTGTAAATTCGACAAAGGAATATTTTCTCCTCTCTTAAGAGTAGGTAGGTACTCGAAGTTGACCTCAATAGAATTTTTCAAGAGATAAATCTCTAGACAAAAAAAATCACAAATCATCTCTGAAATTAAATGAGACATGCAATATATTCTAAGAGGAATGTTTATTCTTACCTACCTTCTACTTATTTTTAGGGTTCCGTACCTCGAAAAGGAAAAATGGAACCCTTATAAGATTACTTCGTTGTCCGTCTGTCTGTCCGTTAGTCAAGACCCTTTTTCTCAGAAACACGTGAAGCTGTCAAGTTAAAATTAATATCAAATACTCAGGGCTGCAATCCCTTGAAGCAGCGAATAAACCAAACTTCTAAGTCAACGCAATCAAAAGATACTGCGGGGTAATTGCGTAACGCACTATCAGTAGCAATGCGTTGCAATGCAAATTCATTGCGTTATTTACGTTGTTGAGCAGATTTATTTTCGAACAAATGAAGCAATGGATTAGCAATATCCTTCAAAATGGTTCAGATTGTGATGTATCGTGTGTTAAGCAATAAGGGTGCTGGCGTTTATGTTCCAAAATCAAAACCTTACTTCCCGTTGACCTAGAATCATGAAATTTGGCAAGAAGCAATGTCATGTAGCACAAGTAAAGGAAAAAATCCGAAAACCATAGGAATTTGAAAACAAAAAAAATATTAAACTATTTACATACCTACAAATTTGTACGGAGTCCTCGGTGCGCGAGTCCGACTCGCACTTGAGCCGTTTTTTATGTACAGACGCCAGTCAGCACATCAAGCTACCCGAAACTGTCAAATTTTCACAATCAATTTTGAACCTTAAGCTTTAGCGATAAAGTAGAAAATCTATTAAAAAAAATTGACAGATTGTAGTCGCTTGATCTGCTGGCGTCTGTACCTTTTTGTCCCACTGCTGAGCATAAGTCTCCCCATAACTTTCCCCTGTTCCTTGTGTGTTGCCTTCTACCTTCAACTACCATCGAAAAACTCGTCATAGTTAAGAACGTTTACGACGTACGGCATTTCATAAAAACTTTCAAGCCCTTATTTTTCGAAATGAGCCGATTTTAATGAAAATTCATACGCATAAGCAGGATACAAAGGTCTAAATAGTAGAGAACATTTTCGAAAATAGTGTTACAGGCCAAATTAGAACTTTTTTAAATTTTTCATAGACACAGAGATTTCCAGTTATCTTTTTTTAAATAAGACATTTCGAAAATGTTCTGTACTATCTTTCTAGACCTTTGTATCCTGCTTATGCGTATGAAGTTTCATTAAAATCGGTTCATTCATTTCGAAAAATAAGGGCTTGAAATTTTGTATGAAATGCCGTACGGCGTAAACGTTTAATTAACCGGCCAAGCCCCGCGCGTACTACATGTGGCATGATACAATAGAAAAGCAATTGCTTCTCATTAGCGGAACTTGAGAGGTCTTAGAACTAAGTAAGTTATCAAAGAAAAGCGGGCTCCTCGTAAGCAATACAACACTCATAAAATGTTTATTTAATCCTTACTTCCATACTAACCCCCTTTACTAATAAATGTATCTATTATATGAATTATAACAGATGAATAGTTACACACCGATTTCTCTCTTTCAGTCGTCAGTATTTTGACTTTTGAAAGAAGAAGACAAAACGTTGTGTAACTATACAGACGCAGATACAACGTTTATTAACAAGGGGGTAAATACATAAGCAACGACATCCCCAAAAAAAAAAGGAAAAAAAAGGGGGGGGGGGAGTATTATAAATGCGTAAGTAACTCTGTCTACCTATTACTTTTTTATGCCTTAGCGCCTACATGAATTTCGATGTTTGGCACACAGGTAATCAGTCACCAGGCAGGCACCGCAGTCCTCACCCAAGTCATTACCTGGGTAAGGACATCGGTTACTTTTTATCCCGATAGTACGTGCCCTTAGGATAATTTCTTACCTCTACGCGGGAACAGCCGGGGTCATATAAACAACATGTTCCAATTATAAAACTTTAACTTGTTTTAAAACTATATTTCAACCACAGCTGAAAACTTAGGTTGCAGTAGATAATAGAAAATAATAAACCTTCTCACGACTACCTCACATGCACTCACAACAAACTGAATAGAAAATGGAACAGAAGGTTGTATGAAGTTAGCAGACATATTTGTCGTAACTTATGTGGAGGGGGTTAAGCCAGAGGTGTGTAATATATTGCATAATAAGAGATAGTTTAATATCACTTAAAGTAACGTTCACATGATATATTTTTTATATGCTACAAAAACAAATAAACTAATTCCATGTGATCTAATATTATATTTCATATAACCTTCTTTTACGCTACTAACGTTTAGTATAACGTTCATCCATATATTCAAAATTCAAAGTCCTGACTGACTGATATATCAACGCACTGCCTAAGCCGCTGGTCCTGGAGACATGAAATTTGGAGGGTGTGTTCTTTGTGTACCTGCTGGTATCCACCAAGTAAGGGTTTTTCGAAAGTCCACCCCTAAGAAATAAATGGGGGAGAGTGAAATTTCACGTGGACGAAATCGCGGGCAGGAGCTAGTTTCATATAATTTTCAATTTGTATAATGCTCTTTTTATGTAACACCTAATTTTCATATTTACTAATTTAAAGCCAAGATTCTGTACTGAATAAGTAAATATCAGGAAACATCATACTGTTATAACCTCATCTAACCAAATGATTCAACAATCATCAACAATAGAGGGGATCTGGCGCTCGGCGGCCGCTACCGTGGCACGCTCGCTTCGCTCGCTCGCCTTCGCACGTTAATGGTCGCCGTTCTAACCTAACCTAAACCAAATGATTCGATAACACTAGATGGTATCTGACGCAGGTATATACATATCAGGAAAAGAATAAAACAAAAAAAATAATATGTTGACAGGCGTTTAAAATCTAATCAGTTTTTGCAAAAATATACAAAACAAAGTAGATGTTACTTAAAATCATAAATATTATAGTAACTAAATATTATACTAATTGAATATTAATTCAAATTTTATAGAAAATGTTCATTAAACCATATAAAATTAGGTAAAATGAAATTATATCAATAATTCATTATATCATTTCATCGTTATATTAAAAAAAAGTATATTAAATGAAATTAGGTCATGCGATCATTAGAACTTTTGTTATTATTTCAAACGTTACACATCCGTTCAACAGGCCCTAAACTAACAATTGAATGCTTTGATCAAGAATACACTAGATTCAGGGTTAGCGCTTCAAAAACGGCCCGAAAAATAAGGCAACATGGCCTTATGTTGTGTGATCAAAAACAGAATAAGTATCACTTATCTTTTTTTTTGTGTCCTAAGTGCCCGTTCACCTGCACCTCTGATGACCTAAATAATGCAACTGATGCCACAATCAACGTGGCAACCACAATAAGAAAAAGAAGGGTTTCGTACCCAAAGGGTGCCCACGGGACCCTGTTACTAAGGCTCCGCTGTCCGTCCGTCTGTCTGTAACAGGGCTGTATCTTTTGAACCGTAATCGGTAAATCCTTACAATTTTCACAGCATATGTACTAATAAGACCACCGCTATAACAACAAATAATAAAAATGAATAGGTTATAAATTAAATTCTCATTTACGAGTATATGGGGATTTCATTTTTAACTTCATTTTATTTAAATAAACACGTTTCTTATGAAACGTTGTAGTGCAGTGTTAAATATTGTTCGGTGGCACGGAAACCTTCGTGTGCGAGTCGGTCTCGCACTGGGCCGGTTTTTCAAGTATTATTTTTGGATTATTTATGTTTGTACAGACGCCAGCACATCAAGCTACCCGAAACTGTCAAATTTTCCCAACCAACTTTGAACCTTATGCTTTAGCGATGAAGTTAAAAATCTATTAAAGAAATGTGACAGATTGTAGTAGCTTGATGTGCTGGCGTTTGTACTTACTCAAAATTTCAAGCGTTTTCTCCGATGACAGACAGTCCTAAGTTGATACTAACCTGAAGTTCATGATATTTAAAATTAAAAAACAATTTAAAGAATTGTGAGTGGTTGACCAAAAAGGGACCTGGAGGGATTGGAAACTGTTATTTATTTTTTTTTGAATTTTTTAATCTGTGGTCTTTTAGCTTTGTTTTGGTCTAACCAGAATATTTTTAGGTGCCGTAGTGTTTTTTTTTTTGTTTTTTTTCCGCCCGCGCACGTGTCGAAACTTTTTTCTACACGAAATTTCAAACGCGATTTACTCGAAATCAATTATTTTCCATTGAGGTCCCTTTTTGGTCAACCACTCACAATTGTTTTTTAATTAAGAATATAAATGTACAGTACCTACTATCAATCACGGCAACTTGAGCAAAGGGTTTTTGTTCGTGAAGCTGTTTGTTATTATTTATTTATTTATTCAGAAGTTCCTACATACATTTAAATCCGTGCCAACATAAACTCATTAAAGTTTTACCGTGCACCAAAAATCATCGACAACATAATTTAGAAAATTAAAACCACTTAAGTAGGTACTTAGTTAAAAATAAACCACAAATAAAATTACAAGCGAACATCGATGACCAGTCGAGAACCGAACAAATCTAGTGTATTCTTGATCGAAAATTTAATGTTATTTAATAAATGCCATGAAAATCAAAGGAATCGTACGCCATACGATTCTTCCAATACATAAAACCGCAAGTGCAAACGCTACTGCTGTGCCAATTGGAAGAGATGAAAAACAAGATAGATCGCAACCGCTCCATCGTCTAGCACCATTTCACATTACTTTGTGTTGACTCTTATATCTTGCGCGATACGATAAACGGCTTATATGCCCCACAGTGTGTTACTGAAAAGTCACATGGAAAATTACTTTTATACCATTCCATTTTAATGTACACGTACTCGGTCACTGTCGACTTTTTTAAATGTTTTTTTTTTTAACTTTGCTCATTTTCATTGAAATCAAAAAGAGCAAATACATAATATTCCAGCAGCAGTGAGCGCATCCTCAATAGCTAACTTCCTTGAAACTCTCTCCATATTTTTCGCGCGTCTTTTTTTTTCTAAACGTGACTTGTTAATGTTCGTGTGTTTTTTTCTACCATTTGTTTCTTAGAAAACACACAGGTGAAGTATTTTGTCAATCATTACGGTGCGGAGTGCGCGGGTCGGAGCGAGTAGCCTGCCTCACGCTGCGGCAGTCGCGCGCCAGCCGCTACGCCGGGACCCGCACGGCTCGTAGCACCGTAGCCCCAAGCCGTAGCGCTACGACGTCTAGAGCGTAGCGACCTTAACCGATGTGAATAAAGTCGTACTTTGTGAGTTGTTGCATAGTTGCACTTTACGAAAATTGATATTTGGTCAAAGTTTCAAACTTAACTATAACTTGGTAGAATATTTAAATGATTGTTTTTTTTTTGTTAAACAACAAAGAAAGTATCGTAAAATTCTAATTTTCGACGATAACATTGTTTCTTCACTTTGATCTACTTCGAAAAAATCTAGACAACTTTTATATAACATTTGATAAACAAAATTCCAAAGCTAGCATTTTATTCTAATCCAAAAATCTAATTACTCAGCATCTGGTCGAATAAATTACTCTGAGCCACAGAAATCTATACAGAATCCCCAACAATGAATTAGGATTTATTGAGAAGGTCCTTCGGAGGTAATTATCCCAATACAATCGTGACCAGAAAGCTTTATCCATCCACTAATAATAATCATTTAGCTAGCCGTTAAGCTTAGTAAGTATGATTTGACTGGAATATAAAATATTAAACTTTCTATGAAAGTGCGTTTCTCATAATGAAGTACATAAGTATACATATTACCACACTTTTTATAAAGAGTGGCGATTATGCTATCATATTAAATAGTACAGCGGTCATTACAAATTTTTATAGTCTGTTAAAATATTAAAATAATTATATTCACTCAAAGTCAAAATCAAATCATTTATTTCAAATAGGCTCATTAAAGGCACTTTTGAACGTCAAAACTTACACAGTAAAATTGAATTGATTCTAGTCGCCTCTTCCAAAAGGTAATATTCGTATGGAGAAGAATGGGCAAGAAACTCCACCGTTACTCTTTTTAAATTTTTTACAAGGTTTTGCATACATAATATAATTATATCTGAAGACGATGCACCTAGAATAAAATTAGTTCACAAAAGGTAAAAAGCATTAAAAATGAAGCAATGACAGGTAAATCAGTTATGTGATAGATACATGGTGCTCACATATTTACTAATATTGTAAAAGTAGATGATTTTCCTAGAATTTTAACAAGTGTGTGAGTTAAAATCAATGTCATAAAAATTATAAAAATATAAATTAAATTAGGAACCAGTTTGATTTTGTCTAGACTTTAGATTGTCCTATGGAGCACGACCAGCATGTTTCCAAGCATTCTTATCTTGGATATAATCCTCTAATTTGTAACATCCTTGTTTACATAGTGTACTTTTAATATGAGTTTTATGTTTTCTTTCATATAATTGCAATATGTCACAAAGTGTTTTGTTGTAGCATTTAACACACTACCCCACAAAAGATGTATGTAATTTAGATAATCTGAAAAAAGGTTGATCTAATTTATCTTTATTTATAGTATTCAAATTACATCTATCACTTATTTTATTAAAAAGATGTTGATTTTTTCTTACATACATAATATTTTCATAAATGAATTATCAAGGTCGTCATGATACTTTACTGACTAAAAATAGAAAACTGAATTTTTCAAACAAAATTAATAGCGTATTAATTGTCACGACATGAAGCAACCTTCATAATAGACACACGCGGGGTGATGGTATCAACAATTCAACACACACTTTATGGTATTCATTGTTACCAAATTAAGTTTAATGATATTAAATACTAAATCAAAAAGAAGGTCCCACGGCTAATGTTAATTGTAATTAATTATTTAAATTTTGTATGTTTAAAATACGTAATACGTGGTTTTAATTATAAATGTGATAACCTAATCGTTACATTGTATACCTATTTAAAAATAACTCTAACTCAAATACTTTATTGCACAGTAACAGTCATCCAATCGTACGAATAAATTATTCACATGTACGCAAGTTACAGTTCTGAATGGAAAGCGACACTTATCCTGTGATCCCCTGTCTGAAGTTTCAAGTGGAAATAATCCTGGCACGACATGAAAGCTAAGCTGGTGTCCTCGATGTGAACTTCCTATAGTTAGGATGTCAAGTGTCACACAAACAAACAACTTATAAGAAAGGCTTATATATCCCTCTAAAGTATTGTAACAAAAAATATATGCAATGTAGGTATTAACAGTCATATAGGATATTAAAGAACAGAGAGTCTTGTGGCTAAGTTATAACAGACCCACGGGTCGAACGATCTCGTTGAGCTACGCTTGTCGCGGTTGGTCCGTGGATGGGTGACCATCTTTACATACCAAGACCCCTCCGTGCCTCGGAAAGCACGTTAAGCCGTTGGTCCAGGCTGTCATTCGTGGATCTTTGACAGACGTTACGGGTCGTCAGAAGCTCTAAATTCTGACACCCAGTCTTACTAAGGGGTTTCGTATTACCCAGTAACTGGGTTGTGGAGGTCAGATAGGCAGTTGCTCCATGTAAAATACTGGTACTCAGCTACATCTGGTTATACTGGAAGCCGACCCCAACATAGTTATGAAAAGGCTAGGCAGATGATGATAAGATATTAAAGAACAAAAGGTCTCCTTAGACTTGATTCTTTTTTAATTTAAGGACCCACAAAATAAGATATATTGTTATCAAGGACAGTAACCAATATAGGAAACTAAAGAACAAAAGAATTTGTTAATTTCTTGTAGGAATCTTTTCTAGCAGACCTAAAATCTGTAGTTTTAAACTATAGATTTAGATGATGGTGCATAACTACATAATAAATTAAAGCTAACATAATAATTATGCGACAGTGACAAATATCCTAACTAAATGTATCTTTATTAGTAAAAACATTGTAAGTAAGTCGTACCATGAATTGCCGAAGTCGATTGCAAAGGAGGTGATAACACAACAGTTGAATGACGCGTGACGTCATGTGACATCCCGATGTAGATCAACGTGAAGACGGCATGGCGGGGACTATCCGACATCACTCCACCTACCATCATGAGACGGAGCCTTCTGCTGCCTCGGTGAGTTGCTAAACAGTGTAGTCACGACCATTTATTACATTAATGACCGATTCCTTTAATTTACGGACCAATATTGGTTAAAATTAAAACTCTTGTATATTTACCAATAATGAAGCAAAGATCTCATAGCTTTGACACTCCTATATGAGCTCAACAGCAGACACTCCCATATGAGCTCAACTGTCTCTAACGAGACACAATTACTTTTTCTATTGTTACCGAACTTAATAAGCTTGCCAAGCAAACAAGCAAAATATGGAAGTAGAAATCTCAGGTAAAATCAGGTTACGAATCTATTTAGTATATTCCCAGTTTGACATTAAAAAATGCTACCATTGGTAAGCAAAACGATTCATTTTTGTTTATAGGAACCAAGCGCAAGCAAAATTCAAAAGTGATTTTCTCGTGGGACTTTATTGCAACTTTGAGATAAGACCAATTTCATAACAGTATTCCAAAACACTATGTTGATTACAAAATAAAATCATAATCAATACAGTAAGAGAAAATCACTTTCAAAAGTTAAATAGCTAAATAAAATAAATCTATGTAATTTTCAAACGACACTTTACACGCCTTTGGAAATGATAACCTGTCATTTTAATTTTAGCTTTTGCAGCCGTGTACTTCTAAAGCACCTTATTACAAACTTTTCCAGCATTATTTTAGACATATTGTTTTTTAATGAAGAATTTTATTATCTGTCAACTAAGGCGTTTAAAGAAACCTAATGCAACTTCTACCAAAACTACATGAAGATAAAGAAAATATAAGTCAATTACCATCTACATATTTAGTAGTTATACAAAATAATAACTCATCTTAGTAAATAGGCATAGGGAGTTCAGCTGAATAATGTTATTACTTACAAAGTATGCATTATTAATTACATGGTGTAGGTACAACGAACTGTTGCTCTCCTAGCTAGCTCTCTGAGTAATCGGTATTTAGAAGAGAAATCTTGAGAATAAATACTTACTTAGAAAACATTTAAATAAACAAACAATTTAAATATTATTTTTGTCTAGAGTATTATTTTTATTTACTACTAACCCAAACAACTAGTCGCGGGTAGAAACCCGCGACTTCACCCGCGTGGATTTCGGAAATCATCCCACGGGAATGTGCTACCAGGACAAAAAGTAGCGTCCCGTACTAGTGAGACAAAAAGTAGCGTCCCGAGCTTCCGGGACCAAAAGTAGCAGTAAGTAAGCCTTCCCCAGGATGCCATCTATCTCCTTGGCAAATTTTCAATCAAAATCCGTTCAGTGATCTAGGCGTGAAAGGGTATACATAGACAGTTAATTCCGAATTTATAATATTAGTATGGATGCCCAACACCCGCTGGGCATCCATACCATACACTACTATACATACTATATACTATCCATGCTGCAGATAAAGTTTATTTTTTATTTAGAACAGTTCATTTAGTAGCAACAAGTAAAAATTAATTATTTTCTATTCAAAACACGAAAACACATTTCAAATATATATTTGATAGATGTGTCTGGAAAACATAGCTGACAGCAATTAACCACTTTGTATAACGCCTTGATCGCACTACAGCACAAGTTGCGATTTTATTTGTGTCTGATCGTCATCACTCCTCGTATCATACTGTCAAATCGAATTTTACAACTTTCCCCGTAACGAAAATATGCCAACACAAAATTTAAACAACAATATTGTTCTGGTCAGAGAGGGAGGTGGAAGGAGTTGGCAATTCCCAACAGTGGAACAATACGGGTAAATAAAAATTTATGTCCTCTAGTGTGGACAAGGCCTAAGCATAGATTCAAGATAATCTAATATACATTATGTCACGTGATTCTCAGATTCCATTAATGTTTCAAACTAGATAACACTGCTAAACGAATTCCTAATCCCGGTTGTCGGCGCTCGAGCTTATTTCGATCTACGTTTAGATAGTTAAGGTTTGCAAACATTAATCCCTAAATCTAGACTATTTGGAGTGTTTTATTTGGATTTGTTTCTTTAGGATTTTAAACGATCTTATTATCAATATGCTATCTAAATATAGTAAAAACAAAACACACCATTTTTGGGCAGTCGCGTAAAAACAGATCATGTGTCTCACTGATATTAGGATTGGTTTGAACAAAGTTACAAATAATGACCAGGATTTTTTTCAGATCACAAGAGCCAACATGGGATTCCACCGTTATTTTCCAATCAGAATCTTCAAATTATTGACCAGCTTCTTCTCGCGACTCCATCCGCGTGGAAGCCAACTATACCATAAAAGATATTCTCTTATGACTCGTCAATATGTAGTTTTCTATCAGTGAAATAATTTTAAATATCGAATGAGTAGTTTCGGAGATTAGGTACCTCCTACATCGAAACTAACAAACTTTACCTTTTTGTAATATTAGTGTAGATTAAGTTAGACCAGGCTTAAAGGAAATATCTACGCAATATTTGAATACTGCTAACCTGCACTGTGTCCGCTTGGTGGATTACGGCCCAATCCCTCTCACAGAGAAGAGGCCTGTGTCCCAGCAGTAGAAACATGAGACTGATTATTATGATGATGATGATAATTTGAACAAAATCTATCCAGTAGTTTTTGCGTGATGTTGGAACATATATTCAGACGAATAGACAACCATAAAAACAGACAATGATATAAACAGACAAACATTCTAAAAAATATTTTTTCGGCATTAGAATCGTTTGTAAAAATTATTCGGTGTACAGTTTTGACTTCGCTACAATTTTATTATATGTAGGTATATAGATTAGTAAATTAACTGTGAATCTATGGCATTAATTATCCTACGAGAGAATTCACACCTTGAAAAGTTCGCTTATCTTTCATTTTCGCGACTTCTCTCACTATCAGCAAATATAAAAAAGTTTAAATTAATTTTCTCAGCTCTTTTGTTATAAATAGAATTTATAATGAGTCAGGTTATTAAAATCTGTCTGTTGATTGCAAAATCTTTAGAAGTTGACATTCCGCCTACAACTACTTAATGCGCTAGGTAGCCCGCGAAATTCAAATTTAATTAGGTTTCTTTGCAATTTGCAGGTCAGTTATTTAATGTTGAACAAAATGTGATTCGCACAAGTATTCGTAACAAATATTTACAGAAGACATATTTGTTACGCTAAGTTCATATAATCCTATTGATTGATATTTAATGAAATAGTTATTTAATGTGATATGAACTTAAAAATACAACCCGTGTTGATGATTTTACTACTACCTACTAACTTACCTAAATTGTTCGTAGTATTATAATAATAACCGTCATTCTTTGACAGTTGTATGAAATGGCTGTAACACGGCAATTTGACGTAGAGTGTCAATTTGCTTAAAAATTAAGTTCCTTAACTGTACACAGAACCAGTAGAGTGAAGCTTAAAACTAAAATCAGTGTGGAATGTAATGCACTCCCCCATAAAATACTTCAATAAACTAATTAAAAACAGAATGATCATAAAAAAGTTACTACAGTAGAAAATTATTATACTTAAAATAATATATTGCTGCATCAGTATTAAAGACATCATATAAAACCTCATTTGTTGGGTCCCTGCTGACTCATATAATACAATACCTCTTAGCGCCAAGCCAACAGCCATAAACTTTTTACAATGAAGAAATAAAAAACCGCGAGTTTTTATTATTATCTCTAAAATTTCACATCAGGAGTAAATAGTATCGTCGCCTAGCTTAGAGAGCTCGTCGGTTCGACGCATTTCCGAGTTCATGCAATATAAACTGCGCTTCGAAACTTCAGCACCGTTTCAGGGAAAAAAAGACTGAAAAACATTGCAATACTATATTGTGAAGCGGCCTCATCTGTCTTCTAACACTTATTGAAAGTGCACTGCAGTATCTTCTGAGGTTTCAAAGCAATATACTGCGACCATACATTGGGGTAGGAAATTGAACATGAAGAATCAAATTTCATTACGTCTGTACCTTACCCCCCCCCCCTTTTTTTTTTTTTTTTTTTTTCAGGATGGGAAATCATCAAATGATTCCTCCCGCTCTGGGTGGAGCGGAAGCGAGTGTCAGACTCTTACTGACTAAAACCCACCCGTGTTCCTTTGGTCCTTGGTTGGTTGGCTTCTTGGTTGGCTTGGTTTGGTTGTCCCTTTGTCTGTGTCTTGTGTGTGTTACCTTTACGGTCGAACCAATGCCTAAGTTGCACTGTAAAGTATTGGATTCAGAATTTGGTTTATATATCAAACTAGCTTCCCCGCCTGCGACTTCTTACGTCCGCGTGAAATTTCTTGCTCCCCCAACCCACCCTGTCGCATCGCATCGCCTGCCCGCGTTATTACTTCGATTTCGCTTAGCGTTTTTTCTTATTTTCCTGCTTTTTTATTTTTTGCTCGGGTCCTACGAATCCTAGCGTGATGTTTCTTTTAAAAGTCATACTAATTTGTAGTAGGTAAAAAGTGAGGGCCCTATCTCACTAGGACACACCAATGGCGGCGCAACCATGGTCGCCAAGAAATGTATGGTTGGTTGCGCATTCGATTGGACGCCTGGTGAGATACCCACCATAAAGCTGTATATATTTTGCTGGCAGGGCAACCATGGTTGCACCAACATGGTGTCCCATTGATATAAACCTTAAACCCTAAAAATTTCCTTCAAGATTAGCCCAAAATCCAGACAGGCGGAAGATCTAGGTAGTTTGGTAGCAATATCTTATCCTAAGAAACTCATAACATCATGATACGTGATATCATCATTCTGCTGTCTTTATCCCAATTTATTTGCGGTCGGCACAACACGTCTTTATTCTTCCATACCTACTTCTCTAATAGTCTCTGTTGTCAAGTTCACGTAGTGACACCCTAGTCACCCCATGTTGTCATGGTTTCGATAAACGATAACGATATCGCGTTTTCATATTTTTCTACGGTTCAGGAAATAGCCGAGCCCTTCTGAAAGTCCTTCATAAATAAAATATTGTCCCAACATTTCAAAGTGTCACCTGGCAAAAACCTGAAATCCAATGGAAATATTTTTTACGAAACAGCAAATTTGGGTTGGCATTTTGACAGAGCTTCCTGGCAGTTTTTAACATCAAAATCCACAATTGGGCTCGTTTAAAACGGTTTTATTCAGCAAACTGCAATTTTATAACAATATGCACTAATAATAATTGGTATGGTCTTGAGGTAAGTACTTTCCAATTGGTGTGTAAACCGTTATGCGAGAAATTATTGTACAAGTATACAATATTATACTAAAAGAGATACACAGATTTCGATCACGGTGGCCAATCTCAACTGAGATTAGCCAGATACGCAGGAGATATTATAGTGTATGTGCAAATACAAGTGCTCTTTCTACTACTACTTACTTGTTTTATTGCACTGTCTCATCCCAAGAAATGATAACGCTGTAATTGGTAACTTCCTAATGCTTCTATTTCTTGGCTAGAGGTAATTACGATAGTGCGGAATGGCTCGCAAAGGTTGGAGACTCCCATGGGACTCCAGTTTGTGCTCGTATGCTGGAGCGCGAAAACTGTTGCCATAAATTAAAATCGCCATCCGTTCCATTCTAAGCCCACGTTCACACGGACGTAAAAATATCGTGGCGGGACTTTATCGCGCACTAGATTTTCAACTCTCGGTGTTGGACCGAGCACTGAGAACCCAACAAAGCGTATCATAAGGCGTCAAAAAAACATACTGTTGGATTTTGAACTCTCGGCGTTCAGCAGTGTGTAGAAAATACAATGCGCGAAAAATATTGCCGCAGGAAAAACGCGCCCGTGCGTACTGGGGCTTAAAAAGTTTCGGTGTGACATTCCACGGAAACGGGTAAAACCCACCCGTGTCATCTCTTTGGCTGTGCCACTATTCGCCGACCGTTTGACTATGCAATTCCCTTTGTCAGGCATGCTTCAACTAAATTTTAATTGAAAGTAGGCTCGCCTTCCTTTATGAACTTGTGTCCTTTGTGTAAAATATTCAAGTTAGGAATTCGAACTGTGCGGTGTCCTCGAGTTTTATTGTCACAATTTTTTTTTTAATTTGTAATTTATTTAACAACTAGCTGTTGCCCTCGACTTCGTCTGCGATCCAGGATAAAAAGTAGCCTATGTCCTTCTCTAGGTTATGGTCTACCCATGTCCGAATTTCATCAAATTTTAATGACAGGAAGTTATTATAACATCATCAATATATAATAAGTGGCAAAAATACGTATTATTGAAGGTTAACTCAAAAACTACCCAAGCAAAGTTAATAAAAATGTATATGAGACCACGCCTGAGGCATCCCGTACCATTAAAAAAAATTGAATTCGATTTACAATTGCCGAAGATATCGCGTAACATTCTTACAAAAACAATTTCGTTTACTTGAATTTTTACCAGTAATTTTGGTTTAAAAACCTACTTTAAACTACTGAACCGATTTTGATAAAATTTCTATGGGACCAATCTGAAAGTATATCCTTTAAAATAAAAAAAAATCAAATCGGCTTGTAAATAAAAGAGTTCTGAGGTAACAAACATTAAAAAAAAATTCAACCGAATTGATATCTTCCTTCTTTTTAGGGTTCTGTACCTCAAAATAAAAAAAACGGAACCCTTATAGAATCACTCGTGTGTCTGTCTGTCTGTTATAAAAATTATAAATACTACCCACTGTCTAGGTTGTCAGCAGTAAAAGGACCGGATATCTTGCACTATTATTCTTTGAGTAAACGAGACTTCTACTAAGCAAGTAAAATGCTAGGATAAAAAAATCTACATAGTAAGCCGTATATGGCCGCCCAACAACCCAGCCCTAGAGTAAGACAAATGTTCCACAATCACAATCCTCATGTTTTAGTGAGGTACATCATATGTCTTAGTCGGCAGCACAAACCACGCATAAAGCCACTCTTGATGCAAACCATTTATTATCCTCCTTGCTAAAATATTGCCTCCGTACATCTTTTAAGTGTTTCCAAAAGGAACCTAATTTTAGTCCCAACTTTCTTCGATCACGGCTTCGTGAATTGCGTTTGTATTTCTTCAAAAAGCTTCGTGTTATAATAAGCCAATCTTGAAATATTATTTCAACGTTATCGTCCATTAATCATGGCTAGTAACAATCACTAATATAGGCGTAGTTTGAATAAATACGCGCCTTACTTACAGTTTGTGTTACTTATCTGCCTGTCAAAACCATGCCACACGCGACCCGACCATCGTTTGCGTAAGAAAAACAATTCTGTTTTGTAACTAGTTTATGTCAGGATATGGATATGTTATTTCTATGAAAAATCTAGCAGGTTGAGTGTGCAGTAAAGCTATATATTTTTTATAAATAAATTGCAACAGAAGCTTTGATTTTTGTCACCAAGACCCCTCGGTGCCTCGGAAAGCACGTTAAGCCGTTGGTCCCGGGTCCCGTTGTCATTCGTGGATCTTTGACAGTCGTTACGGGTAAGCCCGAAAGTCTGACAACCAGTCTTACCAAGGGATATCGTATTACCCAGTTATTGGGTTGTGGAAGTCAGATGGGCAGTCGCTCCATATTAAGTACAGGCATTGAGCTACATCCGGTAAGACTGGAAGCCGACCCCAATATAGAATATTTGAAAAAGGCTATGCAAATGATGATGAAGCTTTGATTTTTCTTTTTACATATGACACGTACCAAATCAACTTGTCCATCAATGCACTACAAAGGAGACACCATATGCTCTTTGGTGACGTCATTGTATATTTGAATGAAAATTCACCTGTACCTAATACAGTCAGAACACCTCTCCCTCTGAACCCTATCGCCACCCTCTCGGCCAAGGGCTTTGAGAGAGTTCAACCGAAAGAAACGAATATAGTACATCTATTTTAAGCCCTAGGCTACGGCATTAGGCATACCTCCTAATAATAAACTGGATAGCAAAATACACGCGATAATTAAGTGACATGTCACGCCGACATCACGATAATATTAAACACAGTAAATATTTCTACGGTGACAATAAACTTTCTGGGGTAAAACACTCGTCATGGAAACAGAATAGCGACATTTGGTAAAAAAAAACTGACAAACACGTAAAAATACTATAAGAGATCGAGTAAATAATTATTCTTTACACACTTCGTCCCATGGGGCAGAAACTACACGCATATAATTATTTTTATGTTATCTTTTTGTTGTAAGATGTTTAACAAGTTTGATACATATGTATTTATTATAACGAGCACAACTCTGTTGACTAGAGATACCTGTTAAAAGTTTTTCTGGGTAAAAATAGACTACGCGTATTTATTTGACTTTTCCACACAATTTCTATTTTACCATCTCTTGGTGTTGGATTTCAATAAATCTCTCCTGAAAATACACTTGTGCGGAAATGTATCCGTACATTTCTGCGTTATATGGTTGAAGAGTCGGATGGTCGAACAAAATATTTATACCTTTCATGCTATATTTGTAAGCCGGTATATTTTTACAACACCCAATTTATTTCGACGTGGACCGATGTGTAACAAGACCACTTTTTAAAACTGTTTCATTCTGCTGGTATCATAAAATAATAATAAATCTTGCGATATCATTGGACATTATGTAGCAATGAGAAAGAACTAAATTAGGTGCCTATGTATACAAGGTAGTACACCATTGCCGCGCATCCTGTTTGAATCCATGGTTTCAATACAAAAGATTCTGAACCCCTGAAAAAAAATCTGTTCTATTTATTTTGACCGCGTAGGTATTTCAATTTTGTCGGAAACATCAGGGGGCCTAAAAAGGCCACTTTGGCAGAATCATAAAAGGATAACATTATGAATCATAATGGACAGTTAACTGTGAAGTTAATCATATCAAATCCCATTGGTGAAGGATTATTCAGAAATTTTTTTTTGTCTGTGCTAAAATACCAATCAATCCAGTCCAAATCCAATCCCAATCTCTTTGATTATACCTACGTAGTGCAGCGAAAAAAAGAAAAACACGAACTGTCTTCGCCATATTATAATTCATAATGTTCTCCTTTTATGATTCTGCCAAAGTGACCTTTTTAGGCCCCCTGATTTTTTTTAAATCAAATCATTAATTTCAAGTATACACCCATATAAAATTATATATAATTAATAACCGACGTAAAATAGCAACACATGGTGTCCAGAATCATATACCTACTGAATCCATGGTAACAGGTCGATGTTCCTGACACCCTGTATATTTGAAGTTTCGGATATCGTGAAATAGAGTGTAGAGTTATAAATCGACCTGCCTTGACCTTTAGTAAAACTGATGCTATATATTTTTTGCGCCATAAAAAAGTAATAAAAACCATACACCATGGCACTGGTTACAAGCTAGCTATAAAAATAAAAAGGGAATAGATTTCAGCGGTTGTAATTGGCTGGTTCATGTTAGATAAAACGTATTTCCTTTTAACCGTGCGAGTAGCTGTTGATTGTGGAACTCGATCGCGTTACATGATAAATTATGGAATTGATCATTCGCGTGTCCGTAGCTCGAGGGCGGCTCTTTCGACTGGTTTATATCCTGTAATGAATGACGGGCATGTGTGCCTGTCTGCTGTATATATCAATAGCTATCATATCGTTATACAATGACTAAATAAGTACGAAACTTCAAAAGATCGGATATTATTTTTCTCATGAACAAGTCGTTGGAAATTGGTTCCAAGAAAAGCAATAAAGTTTACATATACGTCGATAAATACTGATAAATAGTCTCATCTATTTTCGGAATAGCAAAGAAATCAAGATTACGTTCCGAGGGTTGAAAAATGACACTAGACCTGCGACTGACGACCGATCGAAGTCCCCTGGCTACTAATTACACTAACCTTCCATTCGTATTTACTTCTGCCGAATTCTCTTCTCGATTTATCGCACCCGACTGAAACACTGCGTCATTACGTTTTTTCGCTCGATTTCGCAAATTTGGTCGTACCCACATACCAAATTGATTACTATATGTACATGTGGCCTGACGTGATACCTTCTGGTTGAATCTATGTTCCTTCTGTGTCTCCCAATAAAGAAAGGACTGTTTTGTATGCTATTTGCTTTTTAAATTTAATGTTGAACTAGATCGGAAAAATTTAGCTTACCTAGATATAAATCAGTTGGTGAAACTATGGGAAACTTTTTAGTTTGCCCATAGTTTTATTGAAATTTAAAGTAGATTTTATGTGAGTTTGAAAGTTGATACGAGCATGGGTAGTAAAGTGAGTCATTATATGAACTGACAGCTATCGACCCGCCCAATATGCTGTGCAGTGTGCACGAATCAGGAGACTTTCATGCTATGAAATAATTTACATATTATTTCATAGCATGGAAGTCTCCAGCCGGTCGATTCTGTAAAAATCTCACCGTGAAAACTTAGATGAAGTGAGTTTGTTTTTGCTAGGAATTGACACTATTGACAGCTCACTCCACGCTCACTTCACCTAAGAGTGAGAGAGATTTTTACAGAATAGCTGGTGCTATTCTTTAAAAATCTCACCGTGAAAACTTAAGTGATATGAGTTTGTTTTTCCTAGGAATTGACACTATTAACAGCTCACTTCACCTAAGTTTTCACTGTAAGATGGTTGCAGAATCGCACTGCTGCAGTACGATTCTGTTACCATCTCACCGTAACATACTCGTACATACCGTTACCATGACATCTTTTTTGTTCACACGTGCAAGCATACTTGCACGTGTGAACAAAAAAGATGTTATCTACACTAGTAGATAACATCAATATCGTCTTAGAGCTTTAGTTAGAATATAATTTTGGCACTGCAAAATACCATCATAATCAGCCAATATCGTTCCCACTGCTGGGACATAGGCCTCCTCTCTGTGAGCGGGAGAAAAACACATTGAACCTTAATTAACTTTTAGGCAGGGTTAGCTTTAGGTACGGTTAGGTAGGTATTTTTAGATAGATAATTAGGTACTTAATCTAAGTTAGTTCCTAGCCAGCTACCTACCAATGCTTCATTTGTCTGTTTAATAACAAGCCAAAATTGTATGTTTCCTTAGTCAGTGTTAAAATAGTACCTACTTCTTTAAGCTTAGTAAACTCCAAAAATCTCCGAGATGAACTGGTACAGTATTAGGTACTTATTAATAGAGATTATTTTATAATTCAGAATCCATTACGAAATGTAACACGTTGTTAAACAGTTTGCATTATTAAACAGATGTGTTTGGAGCTCATACATAGATAATCAGCCCTTAATGTTACCACTGCTGGGACACAGGCCTGCTCTCTTCGAGTGGGCCGTAATTCACCACGAGGGCCCAGTGCGTGTTGGTAGATGAAACATGCCATCGAATATTTGGTTTTAAGATATGCCGGTTTTCTCACGATGTTTTCCTTCACCGTTTTGAGAGCAGTGGTGATGATTTAATTTACACAAAGTAAATTGCCTGGTTCGAACTCGTAAGTTACGGCGGTTACCAGTGGGCCTCCACTGCTCCTCAAACATGAATTAAGGCTCCTACAAACAGGCGCGACACGCGATATAATCGCGCGACACAAAGGCACCGCTCGTTGCGCGACTTGCGGTGCCTTTGCGTGTCGTGTCGCGCCTGTTTGAAGGAGCCTTTAATGTTACAACGGATTATATTTCCGGTTCCGATAAAAGATGATAAGCCTTTAACGCTTAAATATTAAGTACCTTACGTCACTTATAATTCCCAAAAAGGTTTTGCAAACATGTAATCCCGGTTCGATTCAATAATGGTGTTTAAAAGGGATCGCTGATTGTGATGTGCATACTTCTTGTATAGGCTGTCCTAACAAGAGCGCCTGATTTAATAAAAAAAAAAAAAACATTTATTTTTTAATTAAGCTAACATTTTTATTTCAACATAAAGGAAAATACATAGTTCCGATTAAACGTGAAATACAACATCAGGCAAATGGCCACCACGAAACCGTTGGCACTTATACGGTACGGTTGGTTATGAAATTTTGAATAACGCGTTCGCATAAATGTGGCTGTATTTCACCAATAACGCGCCGTATTTTCTGTTGTTCAACTATTTGTGTCGATTCTGAAATGACGTTCGCTAGGTGGCAGCACTGACACGTCAGGTCCAGGCATCTGTCAAAGAGCCTATATTTTCTTTAGTCATGACTGAATGATGAACAAATGAATGAATCGAATGATGAACGTCATCACATATTTTATATTCACTGTCGAAATGGAAAACCTCTTGTCAAAGTGGTGCCAACTGGTGTCGTAAATTTTCACGAAAACCCCCATTGGCGAACTGTTTTCGCAAAACTTTCACCATTTTTTTAATGTGTTTTTACAATAATTAAACGTTGTTGGTTTGAATACTTCTCTTATATTCTTAAATCGCGTGGTCTGTACATGACAACTGTCATAAAAAAAAATCCGCAGGACTCGTATTAATAAAATGGCGGCCAATTTAAATCCGGCGCTCTTGATGGGACACCTGTTATTACATTTATGTCTTTCGACTTGCTGTATAATAATACCAGCCTAAAACTGTCCCACTTCAGGGTAAAGGTCTCTTATCATACAGAGAAGGCATAAGCATTGATCACCTCGCTTGCTCAAGATGGGTTGGCGTTTCAGACATATCTATACATACTTATACATTGTATAATTAAAAAAAAGTAATTGCTACGCGGTGTTGGAACGAGTCTGATGCTGAAAATATAGTTTTTGGAGTTTTTGTTCTTTTTTCTGGATGTATGTTCCGGACTGGCGCAAAAACGGCTTAACGGATTTGCATGAAATGTGGCACACAGATGTTTATGTTTACCTGGATTGATACATAGGGTACTTTTAAATCCCGGTACGTTCCCGTGGGATCTATTCCGACATCTACGCCGACGAAGCCGCCAGCAAAAGCTAGTACCAACTAAGTATATGTCCAGATTTTCACACGATGTTTTCCTTGATCGAAGTCAGT
Organism: Luperina testacea; assembly: GCA_927399505.1. Classification (NCBI taxonomy): domain Eukaryota; kingdom Metazoa; phylum Arthropoda; class Insecta; order Lepidoptera; family Noctuidae; genus Luperina; species Luperina testacea. The sequence goes on from OV656756.1 coordinate 14,742,512, forward strand.
AATCCCCAAGATAAACTTAAAAAGTACATATGAATTGAAAAAGTAACATTAGTACTTGTCCGAATTTGAACCCACAAAACCTGCGACCACGAGACCAGCGGGGTAGTTGAACTATAAACTATAAGTACGACATATTAAATCAGGTCTTCTTTTCCCCCAGCTGATAACGGAGATCAATGTGCAGTTGGCATTGTTCCGGGACCTGCTGATCCACATCGGTCAGCCACACGACTCGCCCGATCTGCGCGAGCGCGTGCGCCGACTGCGTCGCGCATGCGTAGAAGCCACCAAGACCACCAGCACACTAATTCTACCTAATTGTAAAAAGTTAGTATGATTTTTGTTGTCTATTTTTTACTTAATAAAAACCTTAAATTCATTAATTCACTGACAGACAACGCACTGTCTTAACCACTGGGTCTAGAAGCATACAATTTTGCAAAAGACTTCCATATAACAAAAGTGAGCACCAAGGAAGTATTTTTGAATATTCATCCCCAAAGGGGTTAAATAGGATGGAAGTTCGTCATTTTTGTTGTTGAGAATACCTACCGGTCACACGGATTCTAGATGAACAAACACAGACTCGTAGACAGCTGTAAGGTGTACGTGTGAAGGCTGAATCCTTTCGAAGCTAGACGTAGGTCACCCCACACAGTGTTTTAAAACTGAGACAGTATGGAGAAATTTTAAACCATAGAAGCTACAGGAATCTTTATTTTAAACTAGCTTCTACCCGCGACTTCGCCCGCGTGAAATTTCTTGCTCCCCCGACCCACCCCGTCGCATCTCATCGTCTGCTCGCAGTATTACTTCGTTTTCGATTAGCATTCTCTCTAACTTTTTTTTCTTTATGCTCGACTCCTAAGACGTAACATAGACTATAACCTTCCTCAAGAATTTGGCTATCAAATGCAAAACCAATCTTTCAAGTCCGACCGCTAGTTCCAGAGATTTGCATGTTTTCCTCGTACTCTGGTAGTCTAAATATTTTTCCATACATTTGTAGTTAAGTGCATCATATATATTTTCCTGCATGTGCCACAAAATCAATAAAAATATATATATTATATATTGCATGTCTTATAACATCACAGAGAAGCCTAGATTCAATAGTATATATATACATACGCACCGTTTTACCAGACCGTTGCTTTGTTTTCCTTTATTAAATAAAAACAGCGTAACGCTGTTTTTTATTTAATAACTCTCTGCAACATGCAAACACGCAAAAGGAACGCATTAAGCTTCTCAATGATTCATGCCGCTGATAAAAAAATTATAACAGCATAACAACTACTTATAAATTGCCTTATATGCTTGCTTTTAATATAATTATAATATCAGCCTGTATTGTCCATCTGCAGGGCACAGACCTCCCATTCCTTCTTCCACTCCCCGATCCTGAGCCAACGCTCAGGATCGGGTTGAATAGAAAGTAGTAGTAGATTGGAGTTGTTGACCTGATTGACCAATCCATCATATAGGCTTCAAGTTCCTTATGCTTGCTTTTATTTATTAAAAACTAGCAGCGCCCCGCGGTTTCACTCGCATAAGTGTCGATCCCGTTCGGAAGACACGTGGCGCGATCTATTATCATAATAACGTTATTGTTGTTTTCCTCGGGGACAGCACTTTTTTCGGTATGTAAGGTACCCTACGTCCGTTTTTGTACATCTGACAACGTATATGCAAAATTTCAGGATGATCGGCTTAGTGGTTTAGGCATGAAAAGGTAACAAACGCATTTATAATATTACTAGCTGCGCGGGCACCCCGCTGTTTCGATCCCGTGGGAATATCGTGATAAAAAGTAGGCTATATGTTAATCTAGGCTGTCAGCTACCTCCATTCCAAATTTTATCAAAATTAGTCCAGCCGTTTGAGCGTGAACAAGTAACAAACATATAAACACACACACACGCGCGCGCACGCACACACACACACGCACACACACACTCACAAACTTTCGCCCTTACAGTGTGATAAGTTAGGATTACGCATTACTTATCAATATAAGTCTCAAAGGAGTACCCTTATCAACAGAACAAAGTAGATTTTGTATCATCGAACCATAGATACATTTCTATGCATCGAACGGTGCATGGTTATACCCTTCCTTCAATTTCCATTTTCATGAGTAGCAATATAAAACATAGTTATATTGAAAAACACCTAGTTCACCGCTCACCGCGATATGAAGCGGATCCTATTTCATTGCACATACCGAGAAACCGATCACATAAAAATCGAGTAGAAATTGATATCTCAATTTGAGAGGTTTGTTGTTTATTTATTTGCGGGCACTCTGTCCCTAACAGAACGGCTCCTTTAAATCAATATTGAACGGTGACTTAACCTCGCAATCTTTAACGTAAATATTAAACTACAAAAAGTAGAAAAAAAGATTACCAAGTGATGCGAGCGCTTGAATCGAATCCCCTTTGTGGCCCCGAATCTGTGTCTGCCGTTAGATTAATGCGCCATCCCAACTAGATAAATTGCTGCCCGTTTAGTACAAAACAATACATATCGTATTATTTACTACAGCTCATAAAATAACAATTTTCTGTACCTACATTTTGTCGCTGTTTATATGACAGCGTATTCACCCGAAATTTTGGTCTTTAAAATTGTAACTCTTTTGTTCCTGCTCGCTCAGGGATTTCCTGAAACGGCGCGGTTTGGCCCCCTGGAGTTTCACCATTCCATTATTCTGCTTTATGTTATACAAAACATCTACCTTAATAGATAAATTGTGTCGTAAGTCTTCTATGTAGACAGTGGTACATACTGACACCCAGCCATTTGCATTTCAAAAGGCGAGCCAATTCGCAGTCTCTGATGTCAAATCCGAAAGAGAACTAATTACGACACGAAAGTTTTGTTTTTCACTACAGAAAGAGAAGAGAATCTGAAATATAACAGATAACTACAGAGATTGATGGAAAATTAATATGTTTACGAGTTTTATCCTGATTCGATTTAATTCATTCACTGAGCGATTTAATAAAAGAATCACCGGGATTAATAACTTCGTTTCAATGAGTTCTATTCGTAGAATTTACGAATTAGACGAGTTGAATTTATTTTTACTGGACTTTTTATAATATCGAATGATCTATACATACAAATAAATAAAATTTAAGTATCTGTTTATAATGTCAAAATAGCAGGTTTTTTAAAAGCGTAAAGTACCGTTTATACGGTACTTTTAACAAAAAAAAAAAACATTTATTTTTTATTTTTTGCCTTTATGTTTGTTTGTTCCGGCTAATCTCCGAAACGGCTGCACCGATTTTGGCTGACGGGATTTTCACTGGCAGATAGCTGATGCTGTAACGAGTAACTTAGGCTACTTTAACTATAGCAAAACAATTAGGTAGGTATAAAAAAAATTAAAAAACCCATGAAATCCAATTTGTTTTCCGACGTGCTTGCGAACGAAAATAAATAGTAACTTTGAACTCTTTGAAGAGTCCTTCAACAAGATATTTCGATGCGAAGTATTTATTACAAGAACTGAATTTATTGGAGGTTCTCTCAATGTTAGTAAATCATTGTTTGTTCTTTAACAATGACTTACCTCCGTGTGCTCGCAGCTTCATTGTACCTATGTATTAGTACCCTAGATAATCCTAAAACAGCTACACAGTCTAGAATAACAAGCTCTCTCTACAACTTAACAACTATTTAGTGTGCCAAGTTGTAGTTATTCCAAAATTCCAGTGGCTATCCTAATCGAGCGCAGCATCTTGGACTGATAAAAGTGTTGTTAGATAAGTAGTTTAAGTAAATAAACTGCGCGAGAAGTTAATAGTTGACTGCGTGTGCCCCGAACCACTTTCTAGTGGTTTCTTTTACTTCTATAATGAATATGTTCTCCTACATGTGACGTTAAGTACCGAAACGTTTGACCACAAAAGCAACTTAATTTAAAGCCATTCAACTTTCCTTTTATTTTCCATTCTTTTATCTTTTTTGTGAGTAATTTCCGGGGTATGTACTCTGTGTGTCTGTGTGCGGAGTGTGTCCTACTTCGTTGTAATTCCGTACCATTTTGTCCATATTCCTACTGCTTAGTATCGACAACTACCTATGTATTTCAAGCTCGATACGTTTTTGGTGTGACACATAGTTTGAATTGTTTGAACAATAGACTCGCCGCCTATTACACACTACACAGGCCCGAATACCGTTTCTGCGCGACGGACACGGGCATAACCCCTTGAGAATTCAAGCGTGATGTTTGTACAATGAATATTTCCCACCTTTCAATCCGTAAAACCTCATCTATTCCCATTTCTATATCTCTATAATGCTTCAGACCTCTCCGGATTATTTCATCAAAGCGAGAAGATATTTAATCTAACTTTTGAATGAACTGAAACTAAACCCAGTGGCACAATCTTAATTACTTTCGTTTGCTCTCTACAAATAATTTTCTGCGCCGTTGATCTCGTGGTCGCAAGCGCGATTACTGAGCCTCCTGGGTTCGATTCCCGGGCCGAGCAAAGTGATATTGGGTTTTTCATTCCGAATTTCTTAGTAACAGCCTGAAGTTTGGAAGTTGGCGGTGAGATACAATGCGCGCCACGAAAGTTGAGACTTGACCCCGCCTTCCCCGCTCTTTCCGCCGCCCCTATGACGTCCGGTCCCGTCCCGCACTCAGACCTCATACCGCTAAAGATACCCAAAATCGTGTTCTGCGCAAGTCAAACCACGTGGTGTGTCAAGTCTCATCTTTCGTGGCACGCATTGTACCTCCCCGTTTTTCGGAAAACACGTAAAGCCGTTGGCCCTGCGCCTGATCTCTCTCCGGTTTTGTAGGATTGCCGTCCGTGAGGGAAGAGAGAGTGTACATATTGTGTTTGCGCAGACACTTGTGCACTATAATATCTCCCGCGCCAAAGGCTGGCCTCCGCTGAGATTGGTCGCCATGGCCGAAATTTGGCCTGGAGGACTATTTTACAAACAATTTTCACAAATCCATTTCATGTTTAGGTGTATTTATGGGTTTATTCATGTGGAAAAGCCATTTGGATGAACGTTAGTTTCGGCGCTTTGCGGCGCGCGTAAATCATTTTAGGGTAGCTCCTAAACATCTTTATGTGGCGAATGTGAAGAGCTATTTGTTATGCAGGTCAACGAGCGACGGCTGCGCGGAACAGCCGCAGATGGTGCTGCTGTACTTCATGGCACAACTCCTGCTGCGGGAGCTCGCCAAGTGTCACCGGCTTGTGCAGCTCGTGCCAATGGATATGACCTCGTTTTATGGTATGTTAAGCTATAACCCACCTTTAAACGTATTTGAATAGTTAGCAGTAGCACGAATTATTTGTATGCTACGTATTATCTTTAAAGTAAGTTAATTTTGAAACGGAAATATTCATTTGATACATAATATTAGGTAACTAAACTGATTGTGCGTACAAATAAAATTTTACGAAAAAGTAACATTTTATTTTCGATTCAAATTCGCAAGTAACGTTATCGATGTGTTACCTCAAAATTATTCTGCTGATAACCTTAATACTTTTTACTTTATTGATATTTGATTTCATTGACATTCGATTTTTGTTGAGTATGGACAAAAAACAAGTGAATTAATATTACTTCGAAATGATTCACTGTAGATAGGTTGTACCTGTTGATAAATCGACTACGGCGTAGCCAGTAGAAGAGTAATTTTATTTATTTACTTGTGCATATGAAATGACTTATAATATATATTACCCTAGCCTGGCGTGGGCAACAAATATGCGTCTCAGAAACCACTGAAAAATAAATTACTTACAGACACACAATACACATGTATCTTCATCTAAATGTGGTCGAATATTCTACACTATTATTTCCCGCGGGTGTCGTAACAACTGAATAAAGGATTACACGCGTATTAAAAGAACGGCCGGCAACAACCACTTACGTATTACTTTAGTAACAACATTCTGAACCTAATCCAGCTGCCAATTGTAGTCATTACTGCAATATCTCCCAAGAAAGATTATCGTAGTGGAAAAAAGGCAATTTAGAAGAAGACATTTGTCACGATGACGCTAAGTCCTGGCCAATAATTACCAAGCTTGACAGGCCATCTTTTAGTATTATCTTCTAGTCTAGAAAAGTTTTGTCTGGCATGGCCTAAGTATTCGTCTGACGCCTAACGACTACGCTGAAAAACCATAAACAATAACAACTTTTCTTATAAAACGGTTAATGAATTATTCAGAAAAGTTAGAATAATTTTTTTCTTGATCCACAAAATTTTATAATACTGTTCAGTCTTCTAATTATGCTAGAACAAAAAACATATTAGCATATCAAATGAAAACAAAGTTTAAACATTTCTGAAACATTGTTGGTATTCCCGAATTATAAATTCATTTGCAACAAAAGTTTTTTCTTTCGAGATGGTTCAGAAAGAAAACGAATTTGTAGAGTATATTAAAAGCAGGTGTTTATCTTCCCTCGCTTAGAGGCTACCGAGGGTAATGGGGAGGCAGACAATAAGTGATTCACCTGTCGATTAGATGAAACGACCCATCTCGGTTGCTCTTATATATTTGGCTAACGGTATTAGAAAACTGTGTATCAGGTATTGGGTTTTAATTCACCTCGTTATGTATATTTAGACAATATTACCCTACACTTTGGTGCGGTTTTTGCAGTAACTTGTGACCATAAAAGTTCTTATCTTAACGACCAGCCACATAACACTCTTAATTGAAAACTTTTTCTTGGAAACAAAAAGCCACACTTCCTTTCTATTGCGGCAAGATTGAACAACAAAAGTACCATTTTAATAGCATGCCGCCGCAAACAATTAGTAGCAATTAATCACTGCTAAAGACACCAACCGAAGTGTTCGACTTGGCCAGAATTTCGGGGAATAATGTTTTCATTTCTCGTACTCGGAAAGTAGTGTTTGTTTGATCCGAATAGCGGGTGGAAGACGCTGCTTCCCACCTTAGGGTGGGAAAGACTCATAGTAATTGCTTCCCTCTCTAGGGCGGGAATAATTTTTAAAAATAGAACTAAATTTGGTTAGGTAGTCAGTTACGTTTTTTTGAAGTGAAAACTTCTTTAGCGGCGCTGTGTACTTTTTTTGGAATGGGTAAAAACTTCTAAACTCGCGTCAGGTCACGTGACCCTGATCGAAAATTCGTAAGACGTAAAACGTAAGACGCGCGGTGTTGAGGACAGCGCCATCTATGCACATCGGGAAGAACTACGAGGGCCTCGCGTACTAACTACGTAGTTCATCCAACAACGACGAGATGGCGCTGAACCACGGATATATAACTGACGACGAGCTCCATGCGAGCGGCTTGCTTCTCTTACCACTGCCGCGACCAACACCACGAACTGAAGTCTATCCTGTGTGCTTATTTGTAAATCTGAATAAATTCCTTTCACGAGAAGAATAAACCAGTCACTTTGGTCATCATACCTGATTTGCAAAAAACCCTATAAAATAAGGAACACACCTTAACACGCGTGTTTTGTTTATAAGACGATTCACAAAATACACTCGTAATTGTTCAAGTTTTCACTTCTGTCGGCACTACCGGAGTGCCAGTGTTTTTTTTAATAATAAGGAAATTGCAGCGGTCTTCTGAGTTTATAAACAGCCAGTGTTAATTAAAAAAAATACTTAGGCCCTTATTAATAAACGTTTCTCAACGACGTACTCAAGTGCGTTATCATTTGATACGCCATTATTACGATATCAGCATTTCAAGATCATTGCTAATTAATAAACACATTAAAATAGTATCTCAGTTACCACGCTCAGCTCCTCAAGACGCTGTAGACTTGAGGGCTTAATCTCGTAAACGAATACGTCACATTGACATTTTTTCATCAAAAGTCGAAAACTATGCGGCCTAAAAAACAAGAAAAAATGTTTGAGAATGTGCAAACTGCGCTCTTTGCACATGCCCTAGTAGCCCCACTTCGAATTTTTCAGAACCACTTTCAGTCCCTGTTGCAAAAAATGTAGGTACATATTTTTTTATTTCTTTTTTATTTGCAAAATAGTTGGGCAAACGTCATCAAAAACTATTCCAAATTTCAAGTTGATAGCATTAGTAGTTCTTGAGATATCCAGCTGTGGCAGACAAACAGACAGACTGAGTCTCACCATAAGGTTTCCGTTTTACCATTTTAATACGGAACCCTAAAAAGACTATTAAATAGGTACTATTCATGTTATTATTATCAATAAATATTTTAGAAAAACTACTATTTTTTAATTTCCTTATATTCGAAATGAAAAGTAGAGTGTTTAACACGGGTGAGAGACATCAATTCCTTTCGACCCTTGTATATCAATCTACTATTCTTATTTTCCCCGGTTTGAGCAACATTACCGTTTCTAAGAGTAACAAGATCCAAGATATTTACGACACAATACCTGTGAGCATTAACAAAGGCAGGCGGTGTGGTGATGTTCGATTGAAACTGTGTCGGTACTATTATAGTACCTAGCTGCAATTGCATTGAAACTCAGCTTTACAGACGTTCATATAAGTTTAATCTCCCCTTTTGAAAGCCTATTCAGTTAGAATCCGAAGATAACATGGAGTTGGATGTCGTTTGGATTTCGATTCCAATTTTTATTCGAGATAGAAATAGATGTGAGCTTAGTTTTCAGCTCTATAGTTGAGACGTTCTGAGGCAATTGAATTTCATACGAGTTTAATTTTTATATTTTTATAACAAACAAAACGTAATATTTTAGGGGCTGTTAACCTAAATGGTATACAACAATAATGCTATTTTTTGCATTGAAAGCCAAGAGCAGATTTGGTGTGTAATTGTGTACACAATATTTAGAATTGGATTGCATGGATTTGGAATAGAAAGCCAAAGCTTTTATGAAATGACATTTATAACACCTACCTACAATCATAGAGGGTTTTCCATGTATAATGGTGGCTGGAGTGTGGGTGTGACCGTTAGATCTGAAATTATACAGCGATGCAGCCACTCGCAGATGAGATTTATTGCAATATTATACCTACGTTTCGTTCCTCTGAGCTGAAATTGTGCAAGAGCGGTCGCCCTTGTGATATCCTTAAAAAAACACATTGATGATACACATCATTATATGAATTCCTGTGAAATTCGGTACGGCACTCTTCAAATAAAATAATGCCAACAAGAAAAAGAAGGCCTAAAATAAAACAATAAATTCTCTATTGTAACATAATACAATTAGGTACATCATGAACTCTGACCTATCCAGGAATTGTTTGTTACAAGGTCTCTAACAGATTGTTTTCCGCAGAGAATCGGGCGGGTCCGTCAAACTTCGGCAACGTCATCAGTCAGATCCTGCTCTGTAAGCAGATCACCCCTGACTTCAACCAGGAGGAACTGTGCAGCATCGTAAAGGACACGCAGGAGATCACCAGAATAGTAAATGATATACAGGAGTTTTTACCGCAGCATGAAAATTTAAATCACTTAGGTAAGATAATCTGTGTGACTATTTTTGTTTATGGCAAGGTGCTGGTATACCACTTAGTATAGTTTGAAATGCTCAAGTATTTTTTTTAAGTGCTTAATTTATATTACTCTAGATATTGGTAATCCTATATCTAAAGTACGGCCAGTAGTGAGGCGGAACGGGAGGGCGTGTCAGACTTTTACTGACTAAAACCCACCCGTGTTCCTTCAGTTGCCTGTGCCAGAAGCCATGGTATCTATTTCTAACAACTCGCGACCCTGGCAGGCATCGGCCCTAGCGGACCCCGTCATTTAGTGCTGACATCTCTTTGAAACGCGCGTGGAACACAATGCGCCGTCGACCCGGCCCTGGTCCTTTCCGGACGGCGAGCTGCCCATTGCTCGCCGTCCGCAAACCCGCGCCTACGGTGACCGGGAATCGGCGGTCGATTCCCGATGGCCAGGGCGTCTCCTGCGGTCGTGGAAAACCTATGACGCTGAGCTGGCCTTGCGTAGTACGGAATTTCAATAGAATAAGAAGTTACTGGTTGTGGTACCACTGACGTGGGACATACCGTACATATTTAGATATCCATGTTTTGTCAAGTGTGGCGATTTTACAATATTTTCAATAATTTGCCAAGCACAATTTAATAATTTCAACTCTTACTTTACAACTTTATGAGGCAGCTTAAATTGTATACAACCCCTTTACAACTAGTACAATATGAACAACCCCATATTAATTCGTTATTTCAGTGAATTCAGTGCCAATGCTTTCAGGGATTTAATTTATAATAATATTCAGATCAGACGTGAAATACGCTGCTAAATGCAGTGTATTTCACGTCTAATCTGAATGATATTTCGCGGAGCGTCGGTCTACAGCTATTAACGTTGAAGCGATTGTGCTTTTAATTCCGAACGTAAATGCCGGAAAGAGTTTCAGTCTCTGCGGCGTGGCCATTGTTCCTCACTCCTCCCGTCGACACAATACTAAAGTACATTTGCTACTAGCAAAACAGGGAGCATGGAACCCTATTTAGCTAAAAATATTACCAGCACCGCAACAACTCTGCGTCTTTTCATTGACATTAAGAACACTCTGTAACCAAGTGCGGGAAAAATACTCTTTTATACTCCACTGCGCCGCTGAATATCTACTTACGGAATAAAGAGTTGCCTCCAACGTAATCTATGTAGTTACAGGCTATTAACGCTGCAAAAGCCCTTTCCGTTGAAGTTATGCGCACAACTGGGAAATAACACGCGTAGTCGCGCACTCATCGCACCGCTAAATCCGAGTTTGTGTAAGGTGGTGTGTTTTGGTAAGAAAATAATTTCAAGTTAGAGCTTCATTACCCGCTCATTACAACAGTCATTGAGTTTTAGGATTTTTTATTATGCCCACAAGAATGCTTTTACACGAAAAAGTGGAAAAGTAACTTAATTAAATTAAATATAAGAATGAACTATAAGATTTCACTGACACGACGGCAGCAAATGTATTACGTGACATCCAAACTATCTGGAGCACTCTATACAAATAGTGATTTAATATTTCATACATTATACATTCACAAGTGAACGTAAGTAACTGTCGGCGTCTTTTGCAGAGAGCAACATCGCGCTGAAGGGCGACGACGTCAACGGACTGTGGAGGAGCAAGCGAAGAGGATCCTTGTACAAAGGCATGGGAGTACTTTGTTGTGTGTCGCGGCCCAACTATCTCTGAGGGTGACAGGTCTCGCCCACGCGGCGGCTCACCCCCGAACCAATCACCTCCACGGGACGCTAAGACGGCTACCAACCAGTGACTCAAGTGACAGTGAATGACGCTACAAACTGTGCGCAGAATGGGTCCATTACATTGTTTAATTAGTAACTGATTAGCGAATTGATATGTTCACAGTGGTTGATTTGAAATCGTATTATTATCACGTAAATGTAGTTCAATTATAATTAAGTATAATAGACATTGTAAGTACTGCATACATTCATGCATAGAGTTAATTATTATGAATTGCCTGGAATGGGATCAATTGCGTTTAAGTAGTATATAATATAAATAATTAGTATTGTTTTGCACCATAGGTCATTGCATTGATGGCTGTGTCGTGTTTATAATTTCCATTTTGTATAGATTAACTTTTTTACGCGATTTCTATCTATCTATAATAAATTCTGCGGGCGAATTGCGTAACACATTATCAGTAGCAATGGCTTTCATTTTGACAGTTCAACAGCATTCATTGCGTTATTTACTTTGTTGAGCAGACAATTTTTTCGAATCTATGAAGCAATATCCTTCAAAATGATTCAAATTGTGATAGAATGTGTGTGTTACGCAATTAGGGTCCCGATTTAGGTTCTATCTTTTGTTTTGTAGAATCTTCTTTATGTATTAGGTATGTTTCCATCCAGGGCCGTCTTTACCCGGGGGTGCAAGGGGTGCGTGGCACCCGGGCGCAGGGTCTTAGGGGGCGCAAGCCAATCCTTATACCTACTTACGACTCAAGTCAAGATAGATTGACAAATTTGGCTATAGCATATCTATCGAATTGAAGTTTGATTACAAAACAGACAGTCACAAAAAAGATTTCCGATTTTAAAGCCAGAAAAATTTAATTTGATGTTTGAAAATGTACCTAATTTTATTGTAGAAAAAGTATTAAATAAAAAAATAAAACAAAAATTGGGGCGCAGGCTGATTTTCGCACCCCGGCGCCCAATATGGTTAAGACGCTCCTGTTTCCATCCCTCACTACCTTATTTATAATCTAGAGAACTATTTCATATGCTGTTAGACATTCAAAATAGCCTAATGTTTCAGTAAGTACATTCTAGTCGGGTCACAATTTACCATCTCGTCTTTGTCCTTCGAGTTTGTGACTTTTATGTTTTCTAGTCATTTATATTTAAAGAGTAATATGTACCTATCTTATCTGTAAATTCTCTATCCTCATGTATTATTTATTTTTCATAATTTGATAGATTTTAGTGAATTACTAGTTTTAACTAGACGTTCACACGTGTATTTCCCGAAGGGGAAGACATAAATGTACCCAAAGTCCACCCACGTCTTTCTAGTTATCTTATAAGTCCCAAGGGACAAGAATTTATAGTTTTATCTACCAAAATATCAAAAATTAGTGCACATTAGAATACTTCAAGTTAGTACTTGAAGTATTAAAATAACTAATTTTTTATATTTTGTTAATGTTTTATTTTAATTGATGGCCTAGTCATTGTCGCGTAAATTAATCTTGAATATTCTAGTCAATTATTGTAATACCATGAAATAGCTAAGTTAATTAAATTAAGCATGCTACACAGAATTAACAATTAACTAACAGATAAATAACGTAATACTTTTTAAAGGTAATTACAGGTTTTAAGCCGAGGGCACATTATAAAAAACATCACGGTTCATTTTCCTTGTTTTAATTTTCATTAATAAAAAAGGCTACCTACTTAGTGTTACAGAACTTGCTGTATTTTGATGCCCTTATTTAAATTTAAATGTTCTATAATATTACGTTATCGAAAAAAAAGAATAATAAATAAATAAGCATTTAATATTATCACGTATTGTGAATATAAGCCAATAAACAAATGGGTACCGCATCGCAAAATCCTCGGCACCACGCATAATATTGTGAAAATACCGACGTTTTTCTACTTCCCGCGTTTCACGCCCACGTGCTACGCTTATAAATCATAGATGATGCGAACGCACGATGCGGATTTTTTATGATGTGTGCTCAGATTTATTCAAACTTTATGTATATAAATAGTAATTTTTTTTTTTTTACATTTGAAATATGCCGTCAGTTAAAATCTCATGCAATCTTAGTTACGATCTAAATTTAATACTCAAGTTACCTAATTATTAAGAATGTAATAGCTTATTACGTTACGCATGTATCTGAATCATTATTGTATTAGTAAAAAGTTGCCTAAATACATCTATATTTAAAGAATAGTTATTGAATAAGATATAAAACAATAAGTATGTTTAACAAGTGGATATTAATTGTTATATCTAAATCTGAAATATTTATTTTAATGTAGTGCACTGCAAACACAGGTACCTAATGAATAAATAAATTAAGTGAATTAGTAGAAATCACGCAATTAGAGACACGATATCATTAATTTTATCAATAGGTGAACAACACGTAGAGAAAAAGTATTCGTTTATTTTTTTCTGTACCTCATCTGTTACTATTAACTCATGTAGCCTAACGGTTCAATTTGTGTAATACACTAATAATATATAATCCACTTACTAAAGTGAAGACTGTGATATACTAGTAATATATTAAATTATTATTATTATAGAAGAAAATAATTATGCATTAGTAAAAACGTAATTGAATTATAATGGAGTTTTAATTACTTTGTGACCCGAATTTAAATTACAGGAGTTAATTTTGGATGCACAACTCATTATAAAGCTTTACGTAGTCGCGTGAGCCGTGAGCCTCCTTCACGGTCGGACGTATTAACTCAGCTTTGTGCTACTACTGATCCTCTAAACTCTACAAAAGCATATTTTAGTTTTAATGCCTTACCTGCATGAGCCAGAGAATCTGAATAAATGAAATGTGTTTGACCACAGTGTCTTCGATTTCTGAAAGATATCTATTGTGTCTGTGAGTCTACTGAGTATTGAGTACTTTCAATGGCAATGCCAATCATTTTAAAAGGGTTAAATGATTGATTAGCATTGCCATTTTTCCTCTTTTTCAATCGGTCCCTTATTACTGAGGATCGTGGTCACTGGATCCCTTCTAAGCGGACAATATGCCTCCGGTGCAAAGTCGCCATCGCCACCTGCTGTAATTTGCTTGAGGATGTAGCTTCTTTCACTTGGTCAGACTATCGTGTTGGAGACCGTGCTCGTGCTCAAGAGAGCACGAGGCCAGTATCCTAGGTTCCTTCGGAATTGCCAACAATTACCAGCTTTCAAAGCAGGCTGCTATCTTTCCTTCGCATTATGTGGCCGAAATAGGTCAAAATACGCTGTAGTCAAAATAACTGTATAGCCATTAACAATACTGTATTGCCGCCACCAAAGACAAAAACATGGACAAAAGAAATTACCCACATGATCTAAAAAAATATTATATTAAAGTCAAGCTATTGCACAATACAGGGTTAAAGCTGTAAAATCTCAATTTAAAATCAAAGCAAACTAATCTAAAATGCACATATTTGATGTGGGATATCTGGCCTTTGAGTAACTTTGCCGAAAATTGCGCAGGAGCATAACAAATAGGCAATCGCCATATTTCATCCCGCAAGCCAAAATGGCTTCAACAATAAAACCAAAAAAACCGCAGGGAAATTATGCGGCACATAATCTAGTTACAAAATAAACAGGCTTGTTTTAAACAACATCATTATAAAGGATTGCCTGGTAATAACTCCTCGTTGCTCGTAAATAAGTACCCTCGTATTAGCCTTGTTTAAATTGGCAGGAAATAAACATCTTAACTTGCGACTTTGCTCTCTAACTCGATAACATTTAAAGGAAGAAATTACAAGGGAGAAAAGGTTAGCATTGTTCTTTTTATTACTGTACCTGGTTTGAGATAAGTCAAATTAGGGGTAGGGGTGTTTATAATACAAGCAGTGAAATGTCAAATTATAATCAGCAAAACTGTATTGTCGCTACAGCAGCCGAGGGGAGGGGTCGAGTGGTGGGTTCTTGAACCCAAGCAGGGCTTTGTGTAGATTATTTTATCACCACTGCTATCAAAACGGTGAAGGAAAACACCGTGAGAACATGAAAGCATTTTTGGTTCTACTTAGAACCAAAAATTCGGACACATGTGACTTTCACCAATCCGCACACTCACAGAAAGAGGATACCTGTGTGAACATCATAGTCTGATTATGTTCTAAATTTTAAGCTTTAGCATATTCCTTTTTTGGGATAACGACCTAAGTTGCATTTCCGTCTCAATATTTATGATTAGATATAGACGCTATCAGCGCCAGCACATCAAGCTACCCGAAACTGTCAGATTTTCCCAATAAACTTTGAACCTTATGCTTTAGCGATAAAGCTGAAAATTTATTAAATAATTTTGACAGATTGTAGTAGCTTGATGTGACGTCTGTACAAGATAAACTTACCTATACGTTTTCGGAAAGAAAATAAAAATTGCTTCAATATAATTATAGTGCCTCGTCTTCCACTGCGAATTACCATTTAATAAAAACGAATATCTTGCTTCTCGTGGCACTTAAATTAAGTATAGGGATATGATCGGAAATATAGCTTACATAAAGCACCAATATTATATGTTGGTAGTTCTTTACATATAAATATATTTTATTATAATAATTAAGGAACGAAAAGTTTATTTAATCGACGGAAACCTCTCTCGTGTAACGTCTTCTATGCTTCATTCATATTAGGTTGGCATAGCAGTGATTCTACCCAAGGGGGCTGCTAGTGGATCTAACTTTTTCTCATCATCACGCGTGCGTGAAATTTCTGCAACAGAATTTTTTTAATTAAAATAGGTAATCCTACTAATATTTAAATGTATGTTTGTTCAAAGACGCAAAAACGGCTGAACGTATTTTGATGAAATTTACCACACAGATAGTTTATGACCTGGACTAATACATATATAGGAAACTGTTTATCCCAGTGTCTGTACCCAATTCTGAAGTCCACGCGGACGAAGTAGCGGGAAGAAGCTAGTACCTAATTTTAAATAACAAGGAAGTTTAATAATACACAAAAATAGGTATGTGTTTTTGCGTGCATATATTATTGAAATAGGTATAAGTAGGTACATTGATAATTGATTGGTAAGCCTTTGATCATTCATAAATGATATCTTTTGCGTCGTTCATCAAAGTAACAGTAGGTTTTATTCAATGAACATGACACTTTCTCATTAATTATTACTGAATGACTTGTGAAAAGAGACAACTTGTTGAAGTGAACACGCAATGTGCACTACCTACGTAGATACGGAGTGTCAGAGTTCAACACCTGTGTGCATCCCATCACATCAATGATACCTACATTGAAAGAAAGAGAGAAAATTGCGGTAATTAGCAAAACCACAGGTATGGATCTATTTTGTGAAAATCTCACCGTGAAAACGAAGGTGAAGCGCGTTTAAAGTGAGCTTTCAATAGTGTCAGTCCCTAGCATTAGGTGGAATGACAGACAACTCACTTCAAACTTCACCTTCACCCGTAATTAAAAACGTTTAAAATCTAGTCACAATCTCATCTCAGCGACAATCAAATACTTGTAAAAAATGTAGGGAAATTACTAATTTCCCTACATTTTTAACAAGTATTTGATTAGAAAATAACTCTAATTTCAAATTAGAGTTATTTTTGACAGATTGAGACAGATCAGACTGTGAACGTACTTAAAATTTCGAGAATTGCCCCTCTGTTATCATAATGAGATTTTTACAGAATAGACCAGATACGGCTGTTGTAATACTCACTGTTATTGATTCCCTTGAATCGCCTTTTCGGACGATTATCGTTAACTACAAAACCTTTATAGCGAAATGGCAATCTTTTGTCTTGAGGTTCCCGATTCGATGTTGGGGCAGACAATGAGAGAACTTTTGAAATCCTGAATAAAAAATTGAGAACTTAAGATTATGGGAGAACCAATCAAAAAGTAGTAGGTATCCTTAAATAGATTCTCACAGACTAAAAAAACCATCGTTATGATACGTCGTGTCGACATCAGGCAAGGTGGCAGGGAAACTATAACCGTGAATTCTGCACATGATTCTAGCGTAGAAACTTTCGTCAGTTATCAAAAGTGTAGATTCAAACCCTACAGAGCAGCTCTCTGCATTTACCAATACTAAAATACACTACAAAGAACAATTCATTTTAAATAATTAACACAAACTAACTTACAAATCATTCAATGAATTTTTATTCTTGCTGTTTTTAACTGCTTGGGGATTCAGAACTATGTATACTTTTGAATAATCTTCCAGACCAGTA
Source organism: Luperina testacea (assembly GCA_927399505.1). NCBI lineage: Eukaryota > Metazoa > Arthropoda > Insecta > Lepidoptera > Noctuidae > Luperina > Luperina testacea. The sequence goes on from OV656756.1 coordinate 14,759,981, forward strand.
ACTTCAGCATTTTTATTTTTATTTACATAATATTTTTTTACATCATCCATAGTCACAGTAGGTGTTAAACGGTTAGGGATAAGTTTTTTCTTCGGTTTTAATTGTTGTTCCACATCATAGGAAGGTTGAGAAAATAGTTTCTCGAGAATCTGTTTTTGAACATTATTATTGCTACTCTGAGTATTGTCGTAATTTTCACTGCGGATTAAATAACTTGTTTGGCCATAGTTTTGTTTTCCCTTGCGATTTGTTGTACGGCCTTTTTTCTTGTTTGCTTTTGCAACTGTTTCTATTAAATCAATAATTCTTTCTTTTGCCAAGCGTTTATTATCTGAATCATCAGATTTGTCCGATGTCTGACCATAGTTCTTTTTCCCCTTACGATAAGATAGACGGTTATTATTAGTCTTTTGTTTCGCAACTGTTTCAATCAAATCAACTATTCTGTCTTTTCTTAAACTCGCTAAGAGTTTACTATCTGATTCATCAGAATCGTCTAAGTCAGTCAAAGAATCATCCGAATCAGAATCGGAATCAGAATCAGAAGAAACTATGCGTAGTCGCAGTTTGCGTTGTTTACTGGATCCCGTATTGAGTCGTTGCTGTTTGACAAGTTCTAAAACTCTACTTAAATCTAAGGCTTGAGCTGGTGAGCTTTCAACTTTATTTGACGAGCCTGTTAGTGCAATCAAAGCTGTAAATACGTAAATTATACATGTATATAAATAGGTACTTGAGTGAAATATGAGAAGTATAATTTTAATAACAATATTTGATTGAACATTCCGACTATACCTGCAAATGTAACACTTACCTGTTAACAGTATCACGAGGCTCGACATTATCAGCGGCGCTCAGTCGAAAACCTCGTAAAAAAATACATTTGATTTGAAATACATTTTATCAAACTAGTGCACTATATATTATTTTACACGGCAATTTCCAATTTTCATTTCTCTTATCGTAAATCACAATATGAAATTCGTAGCGCATTGTTTCAAACGCGATTGAAATATACCTCTTGAGGAAGTATTTATTGATAACATCCTACATTCTAAAAGCATTTCCTGGTGTTGATATTGTAAGAAGAGAGAGCAAACCGCGTTACGTTGACTTAGTTTTACGGCGAGTCCGGTTCTGAAAAGGCTCGCATTCACTTAAATTATTTTCTTTCATTTCAGGGAACAGTCTGCATTGCAGACATTCTATTTTAAATAAGAATAACTATATTGTTCACTCGTGAACGGTACTAAATAAAAGTTATGTGCTTGAGTGAGTTGGTAGGAATTAAAATTCAAGAGGAGATTGCTCAGCTTGCAGCTAAAATAGCAGAGAGATGAAATGTTTTTTAGTTTGGATTGTTTCAAGAATACGAGGATGGAGAATAAATGATGCTTCACAGATATATCACGCTTTGTGAGTCGTAAATGTAACTCAAGGAGATTTACAGGGATTGTATTTTGACGTAAGGGTGATTGTACTTTGTTAGAGTATCGTATGAAAAGTGAAACAAGGGCAAGGAGCGAAGCGTGGTGCGTCGCGTGTTTGTATAATGGGGTTTTAGGTAATTTGACCTAACGGGCCTTTGGCATGGAAAACTTGGTTAAAATTAATTATACATACAAACGAATATTCGTAAACGTCTTGATTCAAAAGTGCCGAGAATATATTATCATAAATTATAATTTCCAGTAAATGTTAAAGACACGTTCTAACTTAGGTCCTGCCTATATCTGCCACTATCCAACCTTAGGGTGGCCGCACATAGGCTTCATTTGTGTGGGCAACTACCTACTTAGTTGCTTTGTCCGATTTGTATTGGCTCCGCAAAATACTGACAAATTGGTCGCGCCTAAACAATTTCTCGGCATCCGGCCTAGCGAATCCTGAAGAATGCTTAGCAAGAATTAAGTATTTGTATTATACACGTACACCGTACAGCAGTCATTTAATACCCTTCCCTACCCATCTACTTAGGAACTTGTCACATAATGCGATTACTTGCATAGAAATGAAGACGGAGAAAGCGACGAGAAGTGGTGTTAGACGAAGGCCTCGGTTCAAATCCTGAGAGTTTTTATGAATAGGATTCAGGTTTATGACCAATACAAACCTTATTAGCGACAAAACGAAAGGAGGGTGTGAAACAAATGTATGGGGTCTGGGCCCATCCTTCAGTAGTAACATGATACCCTTGGCTGTTTAAGCGGAACATTAGTTACTATAAAACGATGGTCAAATGTTAGTAGTTTCGGAGGGGTAAGTAATAGATGATATAACAACAAAATCTCTAATATTAACAACATATAACAACGGAACCTATAATTTTATTTAATATAGCGATTAGTTAATAATTATATTAACTAATCGCTATTATTTTAAAATTATATCAATCGTTCATTAGAACGATTGATATAATTTTAAAATAACTAATTTTTATAAGCATAACATACATTAAATATAACATCGTTTGACATAACATACATTAAATATAAAATCGTTTGACATACCACTCAAAAGATATAAAACTTATTTGGTCTAATATGATGAAAATTGCATAAACACGGGTTAGTTTATTTAGTATTATTTTTATGTTGTAGCCTGTGGGTAGCTCAACAAAAGTTATTGTTAGTTGTCACTCAGTGTATTACTCACTTAATCTTGCTCAGTTTAATAATAATAATCATTAAAGTATTTCTTTAAAAATGAATTCATACAAGTTCATTCATAAAACTATGAGTCTCTAATCAATTAATATATACCTTGGTAAATGTATTTTTGTATTCTCATACGCTCGCACTTGCATTATATGTCGACGGAGCCCCGCTTCGCGGGGCTCCTATTTCTACGTAAAGGGTTTAAAGTAACCTAACAAAACCGAACCTCGGAGTGCCCTTCGCTCGCTCTTGCATCCTATGTCGCCTTAGCCTTCTAACCTTTTTTTTTTTTTTTTTTTTTTTTTTTTTTTTTTTTTTTTTTTTTATCGTGGAGAAATGCTCATGCATACTGCACTACCACGGGGAGATAGTGCAGTTATGTGGGACTCTAACCCACTAAAACTCCACGGTGTCCTCCTCTGCCGCTTACGGCGGGAACACGGGCACGCGTTAGCACTCATCCGCGAACCCGCCGCGGCTGTCCGTTGCCGGACCCTCCTCTGGGGAGTACTCCCCATCACCGGCGCACTAGAACACATAGCACGCCGTGACCACCCCAGGGACCAAACCAGCACATGGGCGCCAGACGTCCCCGTGTCTGGGCACCCTTGGTCCCCCTGCGACGGGTCAGGACATTGGCCCCGCCGCCTGCCAATTTTCGGCTGCAGAGGATAGGGAGAGCGGCCAACGTAATACCGACACTCCTCTTCCCCTGCAGCCCCACCGCGTCTGCCATCGTACGGTGGCGACCCCGTCAAGGCCGCGGAAGGTAGGGAGAGCGGCGCACCGTAATACCGGCACTCCTCTCCCGCCGCGGCCTCCAACCCTCAACCGCGATGCCTCCGGTACGTACGACATCGCGGCCCGCCTCAGTTGCGATGTCGCCCAAGCGACACCGCAACCTACCTTTGGCCGCTACGTCGTCGGCTTGTCAGCAGAAGCCCTGACGAGCGGCCCCTCCTCGGGTTCCTCTTAGCTTCACCGTGGGTGTCCAAGCCACGGCTACTGAGCCCCCCCGCCTCGACAATGCGGGAACCCACCGGGGGGGTAGCCTTCTAACCTAACCTATCTGAATCGGGGTGTTAACCATAATTATGTTTTTTATATAATATTTAACGTTAGACCAAATGATTTTCGATTAAATAAACAATATACATATTAAACGTTAGACCAAATGATTTTCGATTACATAAACGTTATATCAAACAACATTATACTAATTAAGTTTTAGAATAAATAAATGTTATATGTAAATATATGTTATATGGAAAGAGCTGGCAACACCGGCGCTGATTACTTGACCCGTGTATTTAAAATTTGTAATTAATTGAAATAATAAACTAAGTTAAGTAAAAAATTGTGAAAGTGCATGTGTGGACAACAATTTCCAAGCCAATATTATTTGTAACAATCGTCATTCAGTAAAATCAGTGAAATCACTAATACGACGAAGTCCCCGTAGAAACCTATTTTAGTGCTAAACAATAACAAAAAATAAACAGTGCTCTCAAGAACTTTATTAACAGCGCTAGAAAACAGTAAGCTTATTGTTTTTGTTCAATATTTGATATTTGCAATAACCTTGAATCAACATTACAAACGTTACGAAGAAATATTTAAAAAGTGAACTTTGAACTTTGTACGACTATTAGCGCCACACACACGTGTGACGAGTGGACGAACTACGCATTTACCACTAGCGCCATTGTTAACACTAGTGGAGAGTAGAGGAAACGGTTTTTATATGACAACTAGCGCCAATATTGTCTCTATTGAAGAGTAGTAGAAGCAGTAGTGTTGCCACATAAAATATTTATTTAACATTTGGTAGAAAAACAGAAATAACTGACTGTAAATTTCATCTACTATAAATTATAATTATTTATTATAATTTAAATAATTTAATAATAAAATAAGAGTTAAAACAAATAGTTAAATAAAACAAAGCAACTATAAAATAATGAATTTCCTTGAAAACATCACGTTTCGGCGCACACGCACACGATCAGAGCATAATAATGACGACAGTATAACTACTTGTACTCTGGACTGTACCACAAACAGCATGCCAGACATGTCTGAAGATGAGAATACATCAGACAAAGAAGAGATAGAGAACCTTAAGTCGCAACTAGATAGTGCGCATAAAGAAATCGAAACACTGACCTTGGAAATCAGCAAATTGCGACAACTCAATACGGAGCTAATTAAGAAAAAGGAAATCTATAAAAAAATTACGAACAGTCCAATTAAACAAAAAATAAAAACACCGAATACAATACCAATAACAAACCGAAAGAGCACCATGGACACAAAAGAAACGCAGACTACAGAACCTAACAATATTCATAGTGAATCACCGCAAGCAGTTCAGGCAAATATAAACACTTATGATTCAAAATCAGAACACGCTACGATAGATGGCAGCACACTTAACTTCCCCAACGTATTAGGTGATGACAGCAGCGATTCACAGGAGACAAGACAACAAATACTACGATCGGAATTAAGTGACATCCGTGAAGAGGTGCCAAGTCGCCAATGTAGCCAAACTATAAAAAATGCAGAAATTACACAAAAAACACAAATTACAGAAAATAAACAAAAAGAGGCAATTCAGGGAAAGAAAAAACTCTGCATTATAAGTGGTAACAAGAATAATAACATCCTAACAACAGCTATGGATGTATTCTTGAATTACTACAATATATGTCATTATTTAAAGCCTACTTGCGGAATTAAACTGCTGTTAACAGGTCTAAAGTCTAAACTGCAACAGTACACAATGAATGACTACTGCATCATATTGATTGGACCTGAGGATTTTGAAAGGACGAAAGATTACTTTGAATTGATAGCTTTTATAAGAACCGCCCTCAAAGATATAAATAACACAAATATTATTTTATGTCTACCCACTTATAAATTTAATTACTACACAAATATGTTCAATGGAAGAATTGAAATTTTTAATAATTTACTTTGTCTAGATGTAATGTCGCATGAGTATGCATATGTACTTGACTCTAACTTAAATCTAAACTGTGATTATACCTCGTTTAATAAATGGTCAGGGGCAATTAATAACAACGGTATTAACACAATATTAAATGATGCTCTAGAGCTCATCACTGAGCTAAATATGTCTTATATTGTTACTTTGTCAAAATTTGAGTCTGTACTGACTTCGAATGAAAATGATAATCATAGTTTTCATTTCGAAAAACAAGACAGTAACAAACAGTTTTTTCGTATATAATAATCTAACTCTTATGCATCAGAATCTCAACGGATTGATAAGCAAATCTGATGTATTGTGTGTAAGTATAGAAAACCTAAAAAAATCTGGGATAGAAGTTGATATTTTGTGTATTTCAGAACATAATATGATTGACTCAGACCTTTTGTACCTAACCATACCGAATTACACTTTAGCGGCAAGTTGTAATAGACATAACAGAAATGGAGGATCGTGTATACTTGTAAAAAACATTCATAAATGTAAAGTTCTTCAAGATTTAGTTAGCCTTAGTGTTCCTAATGTAGCGGAATGTTCCGCCGTTGAACTTCTGAATCATAATGTGGTGATTATATGCGTGTACGACATTTTTTAACATGCTTCATACAATCCATTACAAATTACGCAATCGAAAATCAACTAAAACGATTATTTGCGGTGATTTTAACATTGATTTGTTAAAAAGAACCTCCAGTTCTTTAAAACTTATGCATATAATTTCCAGTTTTGATATGAAAATTGGCACCTACAATCCAACAAGGCCAAAGAGTAACTCTTGCATTGACAACATTTTCCACAATATTAGAGGTAGCAAATGTGACGTCATTGATTTAGGTATGTCAGATCACGCGGCACAATTATTAAAATTTCCTGTTAAAAAAACTTGTACTGTCAACTTCTGGTATACAAAAAGGCGAGACTTTAGTAAAGAAAACGTAACTAAATTTAAAGAATGTTTAATGAACTTAAGTTTTGATGATGTATACACAATTAATGATCCAGAGGTAGCATACAACTTATTTTTCGAGCATTATAAACTTTTTTATGACCTCTGTTTTCCAATTATAAAAATTAAAAACACTATTATTAAAAAACCTAAATGGCTATCTAAGGGAATAAGCCAGTGTTGTCGGAAAAAAAGAAAACAACTGTGGCAGTATAGACTCAGTCCTAGTGAAGACAAGAAAAATGTTCTCAAACAATATAGTACTCGTCTCAAAAAAATTGTAAAACTTACCCAAAAGTCTCAAAATAATTACCTAATATCCAATGCAGAGAACAAATCGAAAGCCACATGGAAAATTATAAACTCAAACAAAACCCAACTTCCAAAAGAAAATATTAATAAGATAAAAGTAAACAATCATACAATATCAGACCCACGAACAATTGCTGAAGAATTTAATAATTATTATATTAACTTAATAAAACCAATAAATTTACTCAATAATAATAATTCATCAGTTGCGGACAATTTTAATAATAATAATCCTAATATAAATTTGACATCTTTCAATAACAAATTGACATTACCCAGTAGCTCATATAAATCTTTGTTTTTAAACCCTGTAATACCTTATGACATTAATATTATAATTAAATCACTTAAAAATACTAGAAGTACTGGATATGATGACATAACAACATCCTCAATAAAAGAAGTTGCTCCAATCATCAGCCCAGTACTCAGTCACATATTTAACTTATGTATTGAACATGGTGTGTTTCCGACAAAACTTAAAAAATCCGTAGTGAAGCCACTTTTTAAGAAAAATAACAAGGAAGACATGTCATGTTACAGACCAATAGCACTTATCCCTATTTTTTCCAAAATATTTGAAAAAATAATATATAATGCAATTAATACTCACTTAGAGAAGTTCAATCTATTTGCTAAAGAACAAAAAGGTTTTAGGAAAAATAAGTCGATTAATTTAGCAATTTATGACCTTTTAAAAATAGTATATACTAATATTGATAAACATGTTCCTGTTTCTGCAATGTTTATGGATATGACAAAAGCGTTCGATTATGTGCACCATGAAACTCTTTTAAACAAATTGTACAGTTATGGAATAAGGGGTAACGTCCATAAACTTCTGGAATCTTATCTAAATGACAGATATCAGGTTGTAGAAATAAATAACATTAATCTCTTAGATAATACCGAACAAAAACTTAAGTCCATGCCCAAAAAAGTACTATATGGAGTACCTCAAGGTAGCGTGTTAGGTCCACCGCTATTTTTGATCTACATTAATGATCTGCCTAAAGTTTCACAGCATCCCATGATCCTTTTTGCTGATGACAGCACAGCCATCTTTACAAGTCAAAATATTGATACTTTTGAAAATGACATAAAATCTACTCTTTGCAATATAATTAACTGGTTGACGGTTAATAATTTAATTATCAATTTGGAAAAAACTAAATTAGTCAATTTTGGGCGTAACAATAAAAATAACAACTTCAATATTCATTATAATGGGACGAAAATTGAACAAGTCAGCTGCGTTAAATTTCTAGGGCTTTGGATAGATAATAATTTGACTTGGCAAGCACACATTGACACAGTATGCAATAAACTTAATCAGTTCTCATATGCTTTATATAAATTATCCAAAATTGTTGATCAATCAGTTCTTTTGACCGCATACCATGCTTATGTTTCGTCGACACTGAGATATGCAGTCATATACTGGGGCAATGCCACTAATAGGGATTTAGTGTTTAAAGCGCAAAAAAGGTGTATACGTGCGATTGCCGGTATCCGTGTTCCTGATTCATGCGAACCATATTTCAAAGAATATAAAATTATGACCTTTCCTGCAATTTATATTTATGAAGTAACCGTATTTATAAAGACAAATGAAAATCTATTTGATAAACTCAAATCGAGAAGATATGCGTTAAAAATTTCTAATGTACCACATAAAACGGCTCTATTTAATAAAAGCTTCTTTGGCATGGCATCAAAAATATATAACAAAATACCTATTGACATTCTGAGCACTAAGGAACTTCCAGTATTTAAAAATAAATTGCGTAAATTTTTAATTGAGAGAGCATATTACACGATCCAAGATTTCTTGAATGATTGATTGAATTGTTGACTAGACTACGTATTAATTTGACTGTATATTGATATTTTGACATTTATAATAATTAAATTTGACATGCAAAATAATTTTAAATGGAATGTACTGTACCACTACGTAATTATTGTATGCCTATTAGGCAGGACATATTGGAACTGTAATTTATTTTTTAGACCTGTAACTAACATATGCCCACAATAAAATATTTTGAATTTGAATTTGAATTTAAAGAAATTATATCAACAGTTGGTATATCTCACGTTGATTATATCTTATGAACGATAATAAAATGAAATTAGACCAAATGAGTTTATACGTTATGAGACGCACCCGTTTCGGAGATACGACTTCTTTAAGTCGTCTCAGTATAACATATTCTTTATGGATATTTATAAGGTAGAATAGTATAAATACATGTATTTGCACACACTGTTCCATTTTCCACAAAACCAATCTAAACGCAGTTCTGTAGTCCATTTTTCCAACGCCAGGTAATTTTATCGGAGGAAAAATTTTGATATTTTGACAATTTGTCCATACAAAAACTGTCATAATATGTCAGTTTTATTCCACGAATAAAAATTATCTGTCGATTGAAAAATCAGCCAGCACACAAAGTTGTTTTTTTTTAACTTTGTCCCACACTAGGAATTTTTCCTGTATTGTGGGTGCGTTTACAAACATTTAAACTCACATATACAAACCGCCAGACCCGGAACAACTACTTATAGGTTATACAAATATTTGTTCCGTGCGGGAATCGAACCCGCGACACGCAGCGCAGCATTAATCGCTTAACCACTGCACCAACCATGTTGTCCGAGTCTGGGTATTGTTTATTTTATAATGAAGTAAAGTACGATCATTAATTGCTTAGATTGGGAGCACTTTTATGTCAGTAAGTATAACTCCGAAAGTACTGACTTTTTACCTTAGCCGTAATACTAAGTTTCTGCATAAAAATAACTATTCAATCATGAGTATCTTTTTCTATTGAGAGGTGTGCCCACCATTTCTCATTGTCCTTTAATTGAAGAACCTTCAAAAAACCGGCATTATTACGTTTTTATTTTTCAGGTTGACATTGGATTCCCTGAATTTGATCATGATAATACTTAATTGCTATCCGCTAATAGCACACACGCATTTAGATATTGTCAGTATGAACGATACGTTTCTAACTGATATTATGGGTTATGGGGAAAGTTCGTCAATACACCTAATAAATAAAATAGGATTTCTACAAAACGCTAAATGCGCTGATTTTAGAAAAAATGCATTGTTTGATACACGCGTACGTTTACTTTGCATTCCGCACTAGCGCGGGGGAGTGCCGCGCACGCGCCCATGTGTTTTTATTTATTTACGTACTTATTTATTTATATAACAATTGCTTGCTGCACTTACAGTAAACACCAAACCGCGCAGCAAGCCAACAACGTAACATTTAACTAAAAAACTTCATACAATGCGTGCCACAAAAGATGAGACTTGACACACCACGTGGTTTGACACGCGCAGTACACGATTTTAGGTAGCTATCTTTAGCGGTATGAGGTCTGAGTGCCGGACGGGACCGGACGTCATAGGGGCGGCGGAAAGAGCGGGGGAGGCGGGGTCAAGTCTCATCTTTCGTGGCACGCATTGTACATACATTCATTTGCTATACATAAATATGCTGTATATATATATATATCAACTTCCGGCTCAGGAAAAAGCTAAAGCTAAAGCTCTCCGAAAATCTTTTAAATTGGGACTATTAGGCGTATTACGCATACGATGGGCGCAGTGGTGGCCAAGTGGTAACAGCCGCGACTTACGAGTTGTAGGTCGTAGGTTCGAACCCAGACAGGCGCTTTAATTTGTGTAAACTATTTCATCACCACTGCTCACAAAACGGTGAAGGAAAACATCGTGAGGAAACCGGCATGTCCTAGAACCAAAAATTCGAAGACATGTGACATCTACCAACCCGCACTGGGCCCGCGTGGTGGATTACGGCCCACTCCCTCTCACTGAGAGGAGGCCTGTGTCCCAGCAGTGGGAACATTATAGGCTGATGATGAGGGCGCAGTGGCAGGACTTGGCTTTCGGCGCTGGCGTTCGCAGATTTTATCCTTGCACTGGACAAATATGTCTGAAATCTGCAGCCACTGCACTAAAACTCCCTCTGCGCAGGTTCTACAGGTTGACCGTCTACTATGCGTTAGAAATAACACAAGTTATCGGAATCCAGAGTTCCTGAGTATTGGATTCTTGACTGTAAGCCACCACACCAGCTAATTCTAACTGGTGTAAGTCGTGTCATTCACCTTTTACATTATAAGTATTTACCCAATAAAGTCAGATCGGAGGAAATGATGGCTTAATATTACTTAGCGCAAACTTCGTTCAAAACCGTCGGGCAGCCGGCAAAGTTTACGGCGCTACTTCCTCGCCTTCGCAATGCTTTCAGGAAGATACGGCTTCTTTGACAAACAGAAAATTACTTCAAGGAATTAATTAAGATAAAATTTAATACGATGCTAATTTTGAGTGCTTACGTTTGCTTATACAAACAGAGTTAACTAGCTATTTAGCTAACTATAGCTATAAAGCTAACTATCTTTTAGTATATAAGAAACCCGTAGCGAACTACGTAGGTTAGCTGGGGACGACATCAACATTGAATTTATCACTGAATAAGAACACTCTATCAAGTCACGTCTCCAACAAAACAAAAAAAAACTAAATTGGTTGAGCCGTTTAGGAGCTACGATGTCGCAGACAGACACACAGATACACAGACACATCCCTCTGTTTCCGTCGGGGGTTAAGAAACATGATCAATACATAGACTTGGAATAAGGAAATGAATGTAATACACATCGGTGATATAATATTACTGCAAAAAATACCTTCCTCAAAAAGATTTCCTCGCGTTACAAGGTAAGTATCAGAGAACATTATTTTTGATGAGTTATAAATATAAACATAAAAAATAACAACCATCGCTACCTCGACAGCGCAGATGATTAAAATTAGGTTGAATAAATCAAAATCTCAAATAAGTACACACACTATTTAAACCGTTTTTTACATATAAATGTCTAGTTGCAAACAGGCGCGACACGCAATATAATCGCGCGCGACACAAAGGCACCGCTCGTTGCGCGACTTGCGGTGCCTTTGTGTCGCGCGCGATTTTGTCGCGTGTCGCGCCTGTTTGAAGGAGCCTTTAAAGGGGATGCGGTAAGGTAGCTGTACAATTCAAAACTTGTTTTTTTGCAAGTTGTATGTCTATTAAAATATGATTAGCGACCGTAACAGCGTTTTACAGAATTATAATTATTAGAATCAGCAATACAACTCCTTAACTTAGCATTGGCCTTCAAATGTCATGATTTCATGAAATAATCTTTCAATAGAGTAATATGAACTTAGAGAGAAATATTAATGATTTTTTGGTCTGGCAGTTTGAGTAATTTATGTGGCCTACCCAAATGTCCTTTCTTTGGTATTGTTCGTCGAATCGTTGAGCTCCTTAAATCTTGAGTTGAGTTCACGATTGTCCTCTCAATCTGTGTGGTTCTTTCCTCAAAAGACCATCTCAGACATCGATCTAGATTGTCTTCATATAACCTGACCAAGATTATGTCTGGACTTTAAAAGAGACTGTGACCTCTGAGTTTGTTTCGGCCTTTCTTCTCAGAATAGTCAGATAGGAAACGCCGACCTCATGTTATAGTTTTAAAAAAATATGATTGACATGTAAAAGTGTTTGTACAAAACTACATACAAAAATAAAATCATTCATCATTTATGATTATACAAATAAACATTTGCTACGGCCGCGAATCATATTTAGATCGGCATATAACTTGATACTGCCTGCAAATTGCGAAAAACGTAAGAAAATTTGAATTTCGAAAGCGGACCTCTGATAAATAAAGCATTATGAAACAGTACATTAGTTTGAATCACGTCAAATAAGCATTACGAGTATTATAATCGTTATTGGAAAACCATTTATTATTGTATCAATATAATTTTTATTAAAAGGCTCGGTGTAGTAAACTACATAAATACCTAATCGGTGTGTAGCCATAGATGTTATATGTTATTTCTCGTACAAACAAATCGTTTCAGGCGTGTTCAATGTCATTATTACAAAACATGAATAATTTAACAATACAGAATTTATGATAGCCGTAGTACCTACGTAATGGTTGTCGATAGTTCGATAGTATTTCACACTCATTGTAGGATTTATATAGGTATGTATATATATTTATTCAGAATAAAAATGTACTTTAAAAATATAAACGTATACCTAATTAATAAAAGTAACAATCCAATATCCTAAATAACTAATTTAATTACTAAAACTATTAAAAAACTAAAATATGGCGTCGAAAAATTCATCCGCACCTCTCGCTGCCGACTGGCAATGTAAGTCGGTAGGTACCCTCTTTTTGTATACGAGTAGGTTTTACCTTTCGTGACAGCGAATTGATTTACCTGCTTTTTAGGCTTGAATAAGTTTAAGTGAGTCTAAAGAATTATCTATATATATATTAGTTATTAGATTTCTTAAGCTAAAACATTTCTTGTTCAGCTCTATAAGCAACTATTTCTCTTGATTATTAGCTGTAATTAATAAACTCGAAAAACTATAAGCAAAAATACAAAAAATATTATTACAACTACATAACTAACTTAGTCTAATAAAATAACTTATGAATCTAAAACACGAATAAAAAAAAATAAAAAAAAAAGCGTAGCAACCTGTATAGCAAAAGCAATACCACAGTATAAAGACATACAGTATTGTATCTCGGCCGTAACCTTGATGTAAATGCCTACAGCCGCGCGGTACGTAAACATGCGATAGGGCTGCCCGCCTCCAGTATTTTAATTACATTTGCCTACTTTGTGTTTCCATTTAGTTTTGTTATTGTATTTTACTGTGTGTACATAAATAATAAAATAAATAAATATACCTACTTCTTTTTATATAAACAAATAAAATACTTTGTGAATTGAATAGGAAGTGTTTAAAAAAAATGCGTGTTGTTTTGATCGCCGCCGCACGACTCCAGCTAGTGAGCAGCGCGCTGTTGCTATTCAAATTTCGAACTAATCGCCGCGCGGCGCCAGTCAGTAGGCAGCGCTAGCGCGCTGTTAAAATGGCGGGAAAGCAAGTGTGCATTCACAGATTGATTTTATTTAAAATTAAAAAAAAAACAGTTTATTCGGTAATTTAAAAACTTGGCTGCATGCTCTAGTGTCTTTGCCAACATTTTCACGCAGCCACGGCAGAAAATAATCCTCGCGCCATTTTTCTCAAATTTTCTTTTCTTTGTACTTGTATTGTGAAATGTTTTTTTTTCTGTTTCCTCGCAAATGTGTTAAAAAACGTCGTACGATATACGTGCGTATTGGTTATAACATCTTAACGCACTAATATCGTAATGTACTATTACATAATTATAATCATTAAAGTCATTAACACAACTCTCTAAGACCATGTAAGTCCAAAGAATGATGATTTCATGAAACAGTTATTCTTATTACAGTAACAGTTATTCAATAAAAATAATTAATTTTATTCATAAAAGTATGCAATAATTTCATTAATGTTTTGTTATGATGTTGTCACGTTAAACTATCGTCCGTAAATCGACTTTACAGACAACCAATTTTTTTCTAGTATTATTCATACACACAGTACAATAAACAACTATTATTAATAATAAAAACCACGTCTTTACTTTGAATTATACAAAACACACATGCCCCGAGGTTTTAACACAAGCGTACCTACCGTATAATGATTCATGAACCGCCTATAACTACCTATTTCACTCGTGTCTATCACTTTCCTTTACTTTAATCACTTTATTTATTAATCCAGACATCTTTTTTTCCGGAGGTAATAGGAAATACTTATCCATTAAAAAGACACACATTATGTACCTACCCACTCGTAAGTAAAATAGTCTTACCTTTCCGAGTTTCCAGGTAATGTAAAAAAAGCTATCTCTGGATGCGTTATTGACGAATTCATGCAACCAAAAACAGCACAATATCGCCTACTCGTCATATTAAATATGTACTTGAACTTATTTTTAGTGAAAAAATCGCGCGGTTATTGTTATAAAAAACAACACACCGTCCGTTCGTCACTGTTGCACAGTCGCGACTCCGAGCCGCCTGAGCGCACACGGTGATCGAAGCGCGTAGGTATAGCCCGCGTTTCGTCCGTTTGTATGAAGACGATCTACTGTATATATTATTACCGTGGCAATACGGTCTTGTAATGAGCGGCCCAGTAGCGAGCAAAACACAACGTTGCCTACATATGACTCACTTACTGATAGATGTTTACGGATTAGATAAATACGTATTATGTATTATATTATTCGTGTACCTACATTATTTGCACATAAAGAAATGGTGTGGGTACATGAATGATATAGGTAATATGAAGTATAGTAAGTAAATTTAAGTTATCCAACACTAAGGAGTGTTCTTATAGCGAATGTGAGTACCAATACAAACCATTTCTGGTTTAATGGTACAAAAAAAACATAAACCTGTATTGAAAAAAAAAATAAAAATTATCCTACTACTTACCTACAAGCTTGCAAACCTATCCATAAAGTAGGTAAGTAGGTTACACACCTCATGCAAACACAACTTGCTAAGTTTCCTATTCGATTCGCGTCACAACACAAGGTACACGAATAGTTTCAGTTTTCCATAAAGTCAGACCGGTTAACTGACGCGACTCGCAACCAGCCAACCACGGACTGGTAGGAGTACTACAACCGCTTTATGTTCTTATTTCATTCTAACTACGGAATACAAGGGATACTTTTCTAGTAAAACATGTGTTTTACCTTATAAAACTGACCTACATAACATCATGCTTGCTTGTTCCTCGAAGGGGTAGGCCTCAAAAGCGCACAATCAACAACTGATATCGTTATCAAATGTAAATTATCATTTTGATAGACTATTTTAAAAACTATTTCGGTTTTATGTGAAACTAGCATGCATGCGCGGAAAAACGTAAAGAAATTTCGAACGATTTTAAATTTGCAAATACTCATTTTGCACCGAACATTACCTTACTTTTAAAACTTAATTAATATCAATCAATGATACTAATTATTGTGCTGGTCGCAAAAATGTTACCCAAAATGCTACAAAAATTTAAACCATAAAATCTTTTTAATTCACCTAACGTTTACATCGCCCGCGCTAGAGCTCTTAAGGCTCCTGCAAACAGGTGCGACGCGTGACGCGAATCGCGCGCGACACAAAGGCACCGCTCTTTGCGCGACTTGCGGTGCCTTAGTGTCGCGCGCGATTTTATCACGTGTCGCGCCTGTTTGAAGGAACCTTTATCCTTCACTATGTTTCCCTAAAATGGTTACAAAGTATATAATATTACCTGATATTATACACTGACATTCGGAAAAAACTGGCCACAAATCAGGATAAACAATTCGGTTGGTTAAATACGTCTGCGTTTAGTAAAAACGTCTAAATCACAAATGGAAGTCGAACATTCGTGAGCCAGCTCACTTCCTGTGAGGAAGTTACCAATCGTTCTTCTTTATAGCTTGATAAATGTTTGATAATTATATACGGGCTTATTTTCCTTAATTTGACTTTTTAGTATTAAAACATCTTATTTTATGTTCTAAGAATAAACAACTGAATTTGAATTTGGAATAGTCTAGACTTTAGATTAGGTTTATGTACGTTTTCTTTGATATATATGTGTATTGTAAATAAACCTAAAAAAGCAAGACCCAAACCTAAAAAGCGTAGATAGGTGAGCACTCAGCCGTTTCCATCGGAAAATGGGGCAAGAATAACCTATATTATTGGCAGTTACAATTACATTTTAATATAAACAGATCCACTCGAGTTACCAGTCCACAGCGATTATATATCATTAGTCATCTGCACATCATCAACAAATCTTAAAGTTCAATACGTTTTTGTTACAAATGGTTCCAAACGATTACGGCTAATTTTAGCACCGTTTGCAACTGATTGCTTGATTGAGAGATTAATTGATCGAAAGCAATGCTTAATCTAGTTACTCTACTTATTACCGACTGTTTGGTTGCGATGTTTTGTAAATTTGTTAGAAGTGGAGCGTTAATTTAACTAACTGTCACCTTATCTGTGAAGGTCCGGCCTTTCCTTGATTATTTATAAAAGTTATTTACGAACCACCCTTCAGGACGGTAGTTTATTTGCTAATCTTCTACTTAATAAAACTCTTAGATTCATTCATTCAGTCACTGACGTATAAAACGCATAGACCGCTGAGTTAGAAGCAAAATATTTTGCTCAAAAGTTCCTTATGTTAACGAAAGTGCAAATATTAAGGAAGGATTGTTAAAATACATCCCTTATGGAAGTTAAATAAGTGATGAAAGTTTTTATTTTCAGTGGTGGGAAGTTCGATCGGGCACACGGCTTGTTCATTAATAAGATCTGAAATAGCAAAAACATTAAGCTATTTACCACCAAAGACGATCCCAAACAAAAACACTTTATGAGGACCTGATCCACGTCAAGCATGTCAAAGCGAGTCCAACAACCAATATCCCATTTTTTTGCAAACAAAATTATAAACGCCAATGACGGAAGCGACACAATTTTAATAAAACACGTAACATAATGGCTTCGCAACGTGATTATCGCCTACTAAAGCACGTAACACGGCTACGGCTTCATTGAGCTCCATTTTGTGAAGTGTGGCCCCGTCGGCTCAGTTAATTTGTTCGGAAATAGTTTAATCAAGCGTTGCGTCGGATTTGCAGTAATTAAAGAAGTCGACATCGGGCCTCAGCCGTATATTGCTTCCTCACATTAGCACCAAGCTTCCACTTAATTTCCTGCCTACAATTCCGGGGGTGGTTCAATCTCGAAACATCCTTAGAAATCTTGGAGACGGTTTTGCGAATAATTTTGAAGACAGTACGTCTTCTTACATTTCACAGTTGATTATAACTTTAATAAAATCCTGAAATGTTCACATGCTGTACCTACATTAATTTTACTGGTTTTAGTTGAATTTAATATTAGGGAAATGTTGCCTCGGTTCACCGCACTGTGAGCCTGCTTAAAATAATTAATGTTATTCTAGAAAATAATTAATGTTAAACGCATAATATTTGACGCAGCTTGTTGATAAAGTTAATCGTTTGTAGGTTAACCGCAAAAGGTCGACACTATGTATGAGTAACACTATTTGTGCTGGTTCAACGCTCTCTACACATGCCTCATAATTAATAAAACCTTGAACATGATGAAAAATGTAGCCCTTATGACGCGCGGAAACACTTCGGCGTGAAAATATGAACTAAAAGACAAACTCTTAAACTACAATTGAAACAAATGATTTTTTTGACTTTGACTTTGGCGAAATGTTCAAAAGTAGATAAGACAGAACTGCATACCTATAGTTTAAACCTGTTGCATGCCGCCGCTGGTTTGAACTTTATATGCACTTCTGTCAATAAAAATGAATCCTTTCAGGTGACTCAGGTGACCGTACATGGGTAATTGGTAAGTGACATGAATTCTTACCACGACGGAAAATTTGCATTCGAAAGTTAACACTACACTATATACCTATTTTTTAACCACATCTATTTTTATACTTAGTGAGTGAAATGCTTAGTTGCTTTTAATTTTACAAATCAAAATGTAACAATAGATACATCGAACAAATCCCTTTTAAGGCTCCCTTCAAACAGGCGCGACACGCGATAAAATCGCGCGCGACACAAAGGCACCGCAAGTCGCGCAACGAGCGATGCCTTTGCGTTTGCCTGTTTCTAGGAGCCTTAAAACATTTCCAGCATTACACAATACCCGTACAAAAGAAAATCAATATAGATATAATTATAATCGATAGTATGTTCCTGATTGTCATTGCTTTCCTCTAAACTATTCCATTCTTTCCTCGTTCTGTTATTTACCTACAAATTATGGTAGTAAGAACAATATATTTTTGAGGTATTTCGATTTAGTTAAATGATTGCGTAAGCAGATCTCCGTAAAATAGTCGCGAGTAAATCCTGCTAAAGACGTGGAGAGTTGTAAATGACGTCATAATGACGACCCTGTGCGCACCTACTTCGATTTAGATATAATTTAGACATGAATTAACATTGGAGGCGGGTTCGTTTCCATTCAAATATGTATTTGTCCGGAGCTAACTAATCGCGCCGGTATCTGACAATACGAATATTTATGTACCTTCATAAAAAAGAGACAAACAGCTTTTCATTATTGTGCAAAACTATTCGCACATAATTATTTGCTATTTTTCTTCTCTTTTTTAATGTATGTCTGCTGCTGTAGAAGCACACAAACTTTATCTAACATAACATAAGCTATTAATCATCTCTGAAAGTTGTGGAAGTCAAACGAGATAACCGCAGACTAGTGGACGCTGGACCAACAACCCGTCAGATATTAATGCACTTTAGCCATCTTTGTACCTTAGCTTAGAGATAACGCCCGAATGGTCAACATTCTCACATAGGGCTCTACCGCTCGGTTTACGTCCGCGCCCGCAATGGCCTGCATGCCTTTGCCGGTTAGCAATTTTTGAACACGTAGAGACGTATAATGATGCTCACGATGCGGTTTTTGCCCGCAACATTTGAGATTGCACTGCGGTTGCGGTTAGGAGCTGCAAGCGGGTGCCATTCAGTTATATTAGCTATCTTCCCCCGTTAATAATGCAAGCTATAATTTTCGAACCTAAGACTAGTAAGTATTTGGCTAAGAAGGGATGTTGAACGAAATGATCTTCAAATTTAGATACACAACATTAGCTTATTTCATGACAGTATTAATGACATTGTTAAGCCTATCTTCAAAGTGTTAACACAAAAGCATATAGTCACAATAAATAAGAGCTTTAAAACAACACAATTTCATAAAGATATTACAAGGTTTAGTGCATTATTAACCATATTTAATTCTGTACACAGACATCCTCACTCCAAAGTCATTCGGCTCATTTTCGCTTGTGTATCTACCCTGGGATCAAAAGATGAGCAAGCAATAAGTCTGGGGCAATAACACTCTGTTGTTTCTACAAAGTTAAGTTGTTTCGAAAACATCGAAGAATTTAATTAGAGAAAAATTTGTACGCGCTTGATCGTACTTTTTAATTGGTAAAAAGACTTGGTAATTTATAAAAAAAAATAAAAAACTGATAGAACAAAGATTGAAACAAAAATAAATTAACGATGCAGCATCCAATATCTAAAATAATATGTATTTGTTACTATAATAATTGTCATACTACGCTAGCGTTGCAAGCAAATTAATTAAATTCTGCATTTCGGAGGAGTCAGAGGCAGTAGATATTGGCTGTTAATTAGCAAAGAAAACAGATATTAATTAGCGTAAACCTTGCATAAACCCAGGAAAATAATAAACTATTATACAGTCTACACTGTAGCATAGATGGTCCAGTGGCAACGACCTCGACTTACGGTACTTAGGTGGGTCGTTCTTCTTTTTTACCGACAATGAAACGATGTTTTTCTGTTTTTTTGGTTTTTGAACTATCTATAATTTTGTTTTCTGTGTGGGATTTAAAAAAAACTGCATCTGTATTTCATTAGGACCAATTAAAGTTTCCTTTCTGGCTAATATTGATTTTTTTTTAATGTTAGTTTTTAAAGAAATAATGTGACAAAGTGGCCTTTTTCTGTAGAGACTACATTTCAGTTTACCACTCTGTCACGCCATTTTACGGAAAACAACGTATAAAATATGTTGGTTAGAGAACATGAAAAATGGCATAATATTAATAGATAAGAAAAATATGGACGTTTATTCGAACCGAATTAAAAAACCGTTTATATTAATACTCCAACGAGATGCCATAATAAGACCAAGGACAGACTATTGTCGGTAAAAAAGTAGAACGACCCAGGTACGAACGTTCGTACCCAGGTAGGCACATTACTTTGTGTAGTTTATTTCATCACGACTAGTCTCAAACCGGTAAAGGTAAACATCGTGAAGGAACCGGTATGTCCTGGAACCATTGATATACCTAGAACCAAAAATTCGAAGAAATGTGACATCCACCACCCCGCATTGGGCCCGCATGTTGAATAATGGCTCACTCCCTCTCAGGCCTGTATCCCTACAGTGGGAACATTATACTAAAGAAGATCATGGCAGATAACGCTAACTTCTACACCATATGAAGTATGTATTTATTTCTTCATATTTTATTTAATCTGTAAGCGAAATACCAGTTATCTTTCGATAAATTATTTAACCTACTTGAAGTAGGTTATCATTTAAAATATTGTATTTCACGAAGATTGAAACTTATTTAAAACTAAAGCGTCGTGTAATCAGATCACGACTCACTTTCGCCAATAACTGAAAATTCAATATCGGAATCTATCAACGCCATTTGATACCCAGTAGATGACCAGCTATTTTAGAGCAATCTAGAATACTAGATTTTGAATTTCCGTTTTGTAGCGGACTGTACTGTCTTAATAGATAGCGGTAGGTACCAATGTATATTTCTTTGTACAAATACACTTCTAGAGAAATTACTTACTTTGTGTCAGACAGTTTCACTAATATTTTTATACTATCATCTCATCACAAAATGTTATATAAATATGTACCAACATCTATTGCCATTACCTTGGACTGAGAACGCGTCGCGATGGTTCGTGGCGTGGCATGCTAACAAATTCGTTCATTTGCGACACGCATTCATTGCATTCTCAAGCGACACGCGTCTTGCGATAGTGATATCGCAAGACGTCCACGGCGGCGTTAGATTTACTCTAAAGACTTCTATCGCCATCCACGGACAGACAAAATCGTTGTAACTTTTGCGGAGGTTTTATGAGAATGAAACCGGGGCACAACTAGTACTTACCTACTATAAAGCCAAACAAGGAATAATTAAAACCTTTCATTGGTACCCAATCACACAGTTCCTAATACAGATCGTATTCACGGTATTACAATCACTGACCGCACATTGAGCCTGCTCACCGCAGCACCACAGCCAATGGGAGCGAGGCAGCCATTACCAATTCATATAGTCGAAGATCCTATTGAAACATCGAATACGATCCATTTACATAGTAAGTCACGTACTGAATAAATTATACTATTTAAATCCTGCCGATAGACCTCCGTATTTGTCCATTAATATTATGGGCTCTAGCGTAAAGTGTTTACACTATATATTTTGTCTAAGCATCTATCTATGTTATTGTGAGCATAGCCAGCTATGGTATAATGTTCAATATTTGTTCAACTGTCGAACACTGAAAGTTTTTGGGAATTCATCGACCTTCACAGAAAGCGAGACCGAAAACTAGAGATTTTGTTTCGATTGCACGAAATAAATGATGCTTCAGTACATCGTGTTTTAGACAGAAGATAAACAGTTTCTGACAGTTTAATGAAAACAAACAACCTTTTAAATGGTTTAGACATGAAATATCGTCCCTATCCAATCTTAGTGAAATATAATATAACAAAAATATGTTAGCGGTTATGTTAACGTATAGTTAATCTCATATTATCGAAGCCAACAAAGTGGGAATATGAAGGCAAACATCTGTTTTGAATCGTTTCTGTACCCGAGGCGGTTTCCCCCACGTTTGTTATTTATTTGACATTTTACGTAGTGGGTGTGTGGTGTGCTATGCTAACAAAGTTTACGTTGCGCAGCGTCACAGCACTCGACGTCAAACGGTCAATCGTCAAGGCAATCTACACCACTACCGAAGGCTAGCGCCTGAAAATAAATATTGTGTTCGTGTACTGATACCAAGCTAAGGTGTCTAATAGAATAGTGTGGAGGTATACTTGCCACAGAGAAAACCAAAGACCCGCAGAGATGCAGATACTGCAGAGTACTACTAACAGCTTTCAGAACCAAAGAACGATCGTTTTTAGGGTCCCGTAGGTTATTGAGAGTTTGGGGTTTAAACACTAGGGCCACGGGCTCCAAGTGCCCACTTGGTTTTTTGAAACATCGCCAAGCGGTTGGTCGACTCTTCACGTGACCCGACGACTATTTTTTGGCCAAAGAATCAGCATCGCCATAGAACGTGGCAATGCTGCCAGCCTTTTAGGCACCTTTCTTGTTGACAGCAATGCGGAAAGAATCATAGGGCTTCACCTATGATTCTATCCCGCCTTTCCTTTTTTTATAAGGTGGATGATGCGTTTCATATCACTTGGATTTGTCACAAGACTCTTCCTTACATTGTGTTTTTTTTTTGCTACATTTTTTTTGGAACAATTTCCCTTAACGTGGCTTGCAGTAGGAGTTGAATGCCAGAAATCGACACGAAAGTAAATGGTGTTCCTCCACGCGACTTTCTCTCTCTGTCTCATTTTTAAGGTTCCGAACCCAAAGGGTAAAAACGCGACCCTATTACTAAGACCACTGTCCGTCTGTCTGTCTGTCACCAGGCTGTATTTCATGAACCGAGATAGCTAGACAGTTGAAATTTTCACAGATGATGTATTTCTGTTGCCGCTATAACAACAAATAATAAAAATAAAATAAAGTTCAAATTTAAAGGGGTATAAAAGAAACGTTTTTTTCGGCGTTTTATGCCTTGTGGTACGGAACCCTTCGTGTGCGAGTCTAACTCGCACTTGGCCGGATGCTTCCAATTACACATAGATTTAGGTTCTTATAATAATGTTTTTTTGTATAATAAAAGATAATAATTACATAGTGTGAGTTTTTATTTGCATAAAGATATTATATTACAGCTAAAAGTTCTACTTATATATTGATGCTAAGTTACAGTTCGCTACTATTGGTATTTGTCCATCGATAGAATACAAAAGAGTGAAATATATAATGCTTCCCGTTTTCATTAGATATATCATTGTTTATTTTGTTTCAGTAAATAAAAAGCTTAAAGATATAATATTCTTTATTCATCCTATTTGATTATGATCTAAGTCAAATATCAATGAATGTCGTAAATTATAGTAGCCTTACAAAACAATATAGGGTCGGTTTAACAGCATTTACTATCTAGTTTAGTTATGTGATTGTGAACATAGGCGTAAATGATTTGTAAGAGATGTCCACTTGACCCAACTAATATAGAGGTCTCTAGGTACTCAGAATCTAGGAACCGGGACCACCCCTATGTGCTGATGGTGATCACCGGGGTGGTTTTAGTGAGGTAAAAATCCCACACTCCCCGACCTCCCTCCCCGGAGGTCGGGTGCCTTTTGAAGGTTTCCCCCCGACAACAAAAAAAAAAAAAAAAGGTACTCAGAATCTATTACCTAGTATTTATTTATTGCCAAGTACAAGGTGGGGTACCTACAATTAATGTCATAATGTCAATTGGCTGCGATTTAGTAGGAAATGAAAAAAAATGGCACTCCTTTCACTGTAAGTTTTTTTTTTTTTAATTTATGACATTAAGTCTAAAAAATTATATCGTATAATATATACCATCTCTTGAGTTGATGCACATTGTTTGTGCTCGTTTTACGCTATTTTGAATTTTGCTCGTAAAACATCCTCCAAATTGGAGATTTCTTCTTCAATGTTGGCTTTCTAGACTACGAACCACAACCCTTGCTGTTTGTGGCTTGTTGTGGTAAAAGCGAGATTTCAAAAAGCCCTTAAGATAGAAATCTGCCGCCATAAGATTTGGCGATCTGGCCGACCACTTCAAATCGCCAAAACGGAAGATCACACGGCCCCGAAATTAGTGCTTCAAAATCTCAATCATTGCATGAGCTGTGTGTATCGCTCCATTGCATTACCAACTAATTCTCTGTCTGTAACATATATTATGTATGTTTGAAATCACAATGAAATTATAACGACATTAGGAAAAATTTCGTGCCATTCATATTATGACATTAATTTTGCCCCATCTTGTACAGACGCCAGCACATCAAGCTACTACAATCTGTCAAATTGTTTTAATAGTTTTCAACTTTATCGCTAAAGCATAAGGTTCAAAGTTGATTGGGACAATTTGACAGTTTCGGGTAGCTTGATGTGCTGGCGTCTGCACATTATACATTTAAGTATTTACATCTACCTCGTGGCCAGAAAATACAAAATTTTTGTTACTAGCGTAGTCACGAGTTCACGATTCTGAGTAATTGCAGTGTCAGTGAACAAGACGTAGTTGCAGCGTTGTGATTTGTGTAGCATGAACTACAATATACATAGATTCCAACTAATTCATAATTATATAAAATATAGATGATATCCATACTAATATTACAAATTTCGAAAGTAGTTCTGTCTGTATGTTACCTTTTCACGCCTAAACGATTGAACAGATTTCGACGATCCTGGTGAAGGACGTCACTTTTTGTCCCGGTAACACGTTTCTGTGGGATAATTTCCGACATCACGCGGGCGAAGCCGCGGGCAAAAGCTAGTACAAAATATTATTTGCTATTGTTGGTCGTACTTGCCTTCTCTCGGCCTAGCTACCTGTCATGATGTGACAGTTTTATTTAGTCAGGCCCAAGGTCGCGTCCTAATCGAAAGCGGTCGTCGTGCGAGTACACGATCGTCGTGCTCTTTTATATATATAAAAACTAGCTTCTGACCGCGGCTTCGCCCGCGCGGATATTAAAAATTATCCCACGGGAACGTGTTACGAAAATTTGGCACGAAGATAGATGGCATCCTGGGGAAGGCCCCAGATTGCCATCTCCCTTCTTGCCAAATTTTATCGTTATACGTGGTCTAGACGTGAAAAGGTAACTAACATACAGAGTTACTTTCGTATATATCATATTTGTATGGATGAAGTACTCTCGCGATCAATCGTGTATATGTCATAATTCATACAAACGATCGTGTCGATCGCATACTCGCGCGACACTTTCGGTTAGGACACGGGGTAAAGGTGTATCTAATGCTACATAATTATGCTTGTATTGTCTCATGGCAATTCATGATCTATCGCTCGGGCGCACTGATTTCATCTTGATAGTGAGCTGTCCCACATACATCACAGCGCAATTTGAATTCCTAGAACAAAATAAACAAGTATTGTATTTTTTTTTAAATACCTTATTATTATCCTACCTTATCTTAACTACTCCTTTGTTTTTTTTTTTTTTTTTTAATTCTTGAAAAAATAGTCTTAACCTAAATATTTTAAAGATTTAGTTTAAATCTTTTCTTGAGAATTAAGAGTGCTTTAATAGCTTCACTTTAGTCCTTGTAAATTGTTGTACTACAGTCCGGCCGTCAAGAGAATGCGTTCCTGATACCTGACAATTCTATCTACCTGGTAATAGGTAATACGGGCTGGTGTCCGCAACTTTCGCAGAACAGGTATTCGTTTGTATGAAGCTGACAGGTGTCAAGAACTCTCTCGCCGGCCGCACTGTAACTGAGGAATACTGTTAAATCGGACTCAGGGCCTAGACCGGAGGAAAAACAAATGAAGACATACAATTAAGTTCAATCAGCAATTAAACACCTTCAATTGTATTAATATAATCAGCGAGTCGGTCAATCATGTGGAAAGATGTCTGTTTTATCGTAATAGATACAGACTTTGATGTAGGATAAAGAAGGCACTTGAAACAAAACATTATAATGAAGTTATCCTCAATGTATAATATTAATACAGGGTCGCAGGGACATCGACGCGCAAACTGAACCATGATTTCAACACATGATTTTAGATCCCCTGGCAAAGAAATTTTAAGAAAGAAACAAGGATCGTTCTTAGCGATAAGACCGCCCATTGTGTCACCCTTTGTACTTTGTACAGTTTCTATATTTATGTCTGTAATTTATATGGTGTGCATAATAAAGAGTATTCTATTCTGTTTCATAGAAAAGTGCAATTGAAATTGAAAATACTTATTTCAGACGAAGCACACAGTAATTGATTAAAGTCCATATTATGTTAGAAGGTAGATACTTATATAATTATTATTTAGTACAATACCTACGCGGTCAAGATGTATGGAATAGCTAATTTTTGTTTTTATTAACCAAGGAAAAATTTCAATGCAGGCAGGTACAGAATCGTGTACTACTGAATCCATGGTACCTGGTTGCGCGTCGAGGCCACCCTGTATACAATATTGATTGGGTTCCACGTGGGAGTGGTCTACAATAATTTCTAAAATACAATTAAAATATGCACTAAAAACAAAAATAAACCACTTACCAAATTGAAAAGCTGCCGCAGTCGATTCATTGCGATCTGACGCACATACGGATAATCATTTGACACGATACTTATATAGTTAGCTGCTATGTCTGCGAATGCTTCCAACTCTACCAGTGTGGACGGACAACCACGTGCGTACAAGTTACGATAACGTTGGTACCTTGCCAACAGCTCCCCCTCCGGCAGAGGCACGTATGATTCGTTTTCTGGTAACTGCACCATCATTAGCTACTTGACACGCCTAGTGACTTGCAGCAAATGAAATATAATAATGCCTCGCTGGAACTTAAGCTGGTGGGGATGTCAACAGTACGTAGGAACGCATTCAGCCTATTGTCCATTATTTTTTTTACAATAAATGACTTGCAGGGATGTCCATTGTGTTAGAAACTCTTTCTTCGATAGCGTATTTCCGGAGATATTTAATTTGATCAATCATAGACATTCATTATGTTTAAATTTATCTGTATTTAAATATAACAACAATATTTATATAATGTTTACATTAATAATAAAATTAAGTGTTATCGTACGCACTACTTCCGGTTGTACCACCACGTTTTATTCAAACTATAACTCAAAGCATTTATTTTAATTAAACCTTGTACAGGCACTTTTGAATTATCAAAATTAAATAGTCTGTCAGTTAGTCAGAAAGTTGAAGCTAGTAGCCCATTCCAAAACGCAGATCTCTAGGAGAAGAACGGGCAAAAAACTCCATGAACACTCTTTTAAATCAAGATATTACAAAATCCTAGGTACATTATTCTTGTTGCTTCTATATGTGAAAACAATGTAAAAAAAGACAAATGAAGAAACAATTCAAAATATAAGATTAAAAATAAGCCTTGGCAGTTAAGGGATGACTAGTCTCAACCGACGACGCCCGTTCACGAACATGACGCGTGGATCAGCACCATAGATGGTGCTAGATAATTGGTTGAGCTAGAGCTCAACCAATTTGTATTAAATTGAATGATCCAACACCCGCGCCACCATCAGTGAGACATTTAAGTGAGCATGACACGATCTCAACTGCCATACTCTTTCAAGTCAACATCAAAAAATCATAATAAACGGGTACATGATTCTTATATTTACAAAATTTTAAAAATGCTTCTAAATTATACAAAACTATAGTTAGTAATTTATTTGAGAGATTAATACAATTTTACGACCAATCAGGAAGAGATATTTAATATTGAAGTATTCAACAATTAAAACTTGATTGAATAAAATAAAAAATAAAATTATGTTCGCAATGTCAGAAACACTAAAAAAGAAAAAGGGAAGCACCTCCTCCAAATATTGAAATATTAACTAGTGAGCCCAAGTACCTGTGGAGCAGAACCAGCATTAAGCCAAGCATTTTTATCTACGATATAGGTAATCATCCAACTTGTAATTATGCTTGTCTACATAGTGTACGTTTAATGCAAGTTTTTTATTTCTTCTCGTTTAGTTGAAGAATATTGAGTGGTGTTTTATTATAACATTTTACACAGTAACCCATAAAAGAAGTTTTTGCTTTAGACAATCTGAAACGCGGTTGATCTAATTTGTCCCTATTTCTAGTGTTAAAATTATACCTGTCACCTATCTTACTAAAACGATGTAGATTTTTTCGAACGTATATTTTTATTTTTTATTTGTATATAATGTTTTCATATATTATATATTGACAAGGAACGTCATGATCTTAGATGAATGATTAGCGAGACCAATCATTCATCTAAGGTAATGATGTTAATTTTTTTAAACAGTTCCCGTAGAGATTCGCTTCTGCTGAGTTTGTAGATGGCTCTGACAACCCTCTTTTGCAGAATGAAGATAGAATCAATATCTGCAGCCCGTCCCCACAACAAAATACCGAAAAAATATTATAAATGTCAACATAGGCTGTTTCCGGTAAAAATCCTAGGCTGTTTCCGGTAAAAATATAACACGAGGCCCACCACGTGTTATATATTTACCGGAAACAGCCTCAACAACAGCTTTGGGAACTTCCCAAAGTAGTGCGCACGTTCGTTTGAAAGTCGACGTCGAACAGTTGAAGTGTACACAAGTGTAAAGTGATTTTGTAGAAAACTTAATAAAAATTGTGAGTGATATCCTGACAAGTTGTTTTAATTTCCCTGGGCTTTAATAATATTGTTATTCATCCAGCCCTTTGATTAACACGTGGTGTTTTCATATTTTTGAAAACAATCACCACAGTTATTGACTCAGTTATTTGTTGTGTTTACTTAACTTTGTGAAAGTTCTTGATCAATTAGCTAATCAATTCGTTCATTTATATTAGCTAATTACATGTACTTAATGTTCGGTAATTAGTTGGTTTACTTTAAAAGACAGGGACTGTAAACTGCGATTATCATTATTGAAAAGTAACTATGGTGAAGTTAACGGAACCGTGTGATCAGGCCGCCAGAGCGATGGTGGAGCGCGGCAGTGTGCGAGGACCTCGGAATCATCACAACTGGGGAGCCAGACTTGGTCGACGAAGAGACAGTCAACGTTCCGAACCAAAAGGACTTCTCGAATTAGAAGCCTTGGCCCAACAAACTGTCGAGCTCATGGAGAGGCACGGCCCGAAATCAGAGAACAACTACGAACGAGCCATGGATTTACTGCGGCTTCAATATAATCTTGTAAGTGTTCCAACTAAGTAGTTTATACAATTTATTAATATGAAGATTGGCGCTGAAGAGATTCGTTTGCAGTTTACAGGAACGTTTTATAGTTTTTTTTGCGCATGTCTTGTTGGCAAGGGATCAATGTACAGCCCGAAAAGATACATTCCTTTCCACGTTATATTTGACCCTTTTTATGACTCGTCAGAAGTATGAATATACTAACTTTTGCCACGGAAAAAGTATCCTGCGGGAACGTACCACCGGGATAAAATTTTCAACACATTTGCTCATAAAGTGGCTCTTATTGAACCGCTTTTAGTTCCATAATGCAGTGTATTAAAAACACGTGCTTTTTACTTTATGTTATTCCACTAGTGCGATAACGCCACGATAATTATTTACTAGTCGAAAATGCGCGTATTTTTTTAATAGTCTTTAATAGTCTATCTGTTTTAATTGTCCTTGGTTCCAAAATGAACTAAAATCTATTTACCTTAGGATGAATGCGCAGGGCCCACGGACAATTGAATTTACTTAATTCAATTTTTCTTACGTTTTTGCAATTTTCAGGTCAGTGTCAGGTTGTATCTTGATCAAAATATGTTTTCGACTATAAGGTACGTATTTACAGAATTATAATCACCATCATCATCAGAAGAAATCCCGAATCCGGCTCGAAGGACCAAATGTTAACGCTATAAGCCTTTTGGAAACCTTTAAACGCTAACGTGGGGGTGCGGGGAATTTACTATGAAAAGAAGAACTGTCTAAACAGCTCTTTCCAGGCTTCTAAAAGCCTGGAGCGGTGATTCAAAGCCTTGCTATGAGAATCGGCGGTTTTGTGGACTGTAATAAACTTTATGTGGCAGCATACATTGATTTGAAGGAGGTTATTTTTTGGTATGGATAAACAGGAACAATGAAAGGACACAGGATGCAGCGTCTTACCTTTTTGCAGAAGTCTGGAGTCGCCTTCCTGGTGTAAGGGCCTTGCACGTCCTCGATGTACAGGTTAACCACGCGGCGGCCAGCGTGGTTCCGCAGATAAAAGATTCCTTTCCTTACACAACACTTCAAATCACTGTAGCTTGATATTTTGGTGGATCTAATTTGAATTATAGACCCGAAAACCAGGATTTATCACTAAATCTAGATTTATTTGCGGTAAAGCCCTGGAGAGGTGCTTTCGCGGCGGCGGAGTAGACTAACAATATTAACTCCAATATGGCGTCGGCCACCATTCGGTCTTCTTCCAGCCTTGTATTGCTGTTTCGCTCTGACCTATGGTAGACGCTGCAGGAATGAATAGGAAGGAAGGAAACTACCGCCACATTCTAATAAAAGTTAAAATATTTACCCTTCTTTTGGGTTAGTCGGGTAAAAAACAAATAAAAAAGATTTAAAGTATGTAGGTTTGGATAAAGCGATGTACATGGCGACAACATTCTCCCGACCTTAAAGGGTTGCCTTTAACGACGTATACCCTAAGATTTACAAATGTACTATAAAAAACTAAGCGATAAGATCTGATCCACACAGAGTCAGTTTTAATAATTTATTCGCGGGATTGTCTGCTCTAAAAGGAATCAGAGAATTTAACCTAAATTTACCTATTTGTAATAAACCTATCTCTAAGCTAACCTAAGGTAATGAGAGTTGCACTCTCACTGGCTCGGTAAAAGGCACACACGGACCACTGGGCGGACCAGGCTACCTTTAGACGTTCTAACGGTAAGAGACCGCGTTGTGCCATCTTTCGAGGTATGAACAGCCTCCACCACACCTAGAGGCCAAGCAAATGGTGGAGCATTATCGACAATCAATATAACTACTGATCCCAATGGGATTGAAGTGGATGGAGTATTCCACTTGGATCTAGATTGCAATTGATGCAAATATTCTACCCGCCATCGCTGCCAGAAAGACTCTACCATCTTCTGTAAGAGAGAATGTCTGTCCAGCAAACTAGAGTTCTCTACTTGGGGAGCTGGCAGAGAGCAGAGGGGCGCAGTATTAAGAAAATGAGCCGGCGTGAGAGCCGATGGCTCTGAAGGGTCGCTACTCATAGCGGTCAGCGGACGCGAATTTACAAGTGCCTCGATTTGCGTTAGCACCGTCAACAGCTCTTCGTAAGATAATATTTGTTGACCGATAATCTTGAACAAATGAGATTTTACCACCTTTACCATGCTCTCCCAGCAACCTCCCATATGAGGCGATTGAGGTGTTATGCGTTTCATCTCTATGCGACTTTCTGAAAGCTCATATTCAAGATGCGCGCGATGCTTATCGAGGAACCTATAAAGATCGCGAAGGTAAGAACTACATCCGACAAAATTAGTACCATTGTCAGTGTAAATACACTGAACAGGGCCGCGACGCGCTAGGAATCGCTTCAGAGCAGCAAGGAAATTGGCGGTACTTAACTCCGAAGCGATTTCTATATGCAAACACCTGGTGGTCAGACACGTAAAATACAGAGCCAAGCCTTGCGGCTTCTAATACCTCTTCCACGAACCGGTGTATACTGGAGAGGGCCAGCATAATCACATCCAGTATGCGTGAATGGCTTGTCAACTTGGGTGACGCGGAACTCGGGCAAATCTGACATGATTGGAAAAGATGGGCGTGGCTTTGCTCTGAAGCACGTATTGCACTTATGGATACGATGGCGAATGACACGTCGCGCTGCCAGTATCCAATACTGATTCCTAAGTATGGACATGAGCAATTCGGGGCCGGCGTGTAAATGCTTTCGATGGTAATAATCGATTAAGATATCAATCACGTGATCATGCCTAGGTAATACATAGGGGTGTTTCTGTGCGTAATTGATTTTTGCGTAAGTCAACCGACCGCCGACGCGGATAACACCGTTTGCGTCTAAAAACGGTTTAAGTCTTTGCATAGCGGGGGAACAGTTCTTACTGTTTTTTAATTTATTTATATCGTCAATAAAGTGAACTTGTTGTAATGCGGATATTATTTTAGTTTCAGCAAAATCTAAATCACATTTGTTAATGTAAGATCTGCGCGATAATAATTTTGAAAAGCGGTACATATAGACAATTATGCGGAGTAACTTCGACCATGAAGAAACACGTTGAGCGAGCTCATAAATAGGCGATGTTGATTCACCTACTGTTATAGCGTGCGCAGAAGCCTTCAGCTCTGGCACTTCACTGACGTCTTCGCGATCGAACTCAGAAATAGGCCACTCTGATGGATGCCTAGATGCCCATGGGGGTCCGGTAAACCACAGAGGGTGATTGACAAGTAGCGCGGGTGATAAACCTCGCGATAAACAGTCAGCAGGGTTTTCAATGCCTGCCACGTGATGAAAACAACTTGCGGGAATATTATCGACAACTTTTGCGACGCGATTTGCCACAAAAGTTTGCCAGCGGTGCGGAGAAGAATTGATCCAACAAAGAACGATTTTCGAGTCGGTAAATGCGAAGATATTTGAAATTTTGTACCTTGGGTCAAAATTGTTTAGCACATTACGCATAAGCGTAGATAATAAGACTGTAGCACACAATTCTAAGCGAGCAATTGAAATAGTTTTAAGCGGCGAAACTTTCGATTTTGAACACACAAGCCTAACGGTCGTATTGGCGTTATGTCTGACATGCAAGTACACAACGGCGCCGTAAGCACGCTCACTTGCATCTGCGAATCCTAAGAGGTTTGCTACACAACCCTGCACTACCCCGAGATGCCGCGGAACGCGTATCTCGTTGAGCGCGGGAAGTTCGCTACAAAACAGACTCCAGAGATTTACGATGCGTTGCGGGGGGGCATCGTCCCAGTCGCACTTCAATAACCATAATTCCTGAATCAGGAGCTTGGCATAAAGTATGACGGGGGCCACCAGCCCTAGATTATCCCATAAGCGTGCCACGACGGACAAGATACTGCGCTTAGTACAGCTTGAACCTGGCTCTGCAACTTTGAATTTGAAAACGTCATCGGATTTGTCCCAATGTGTACCTAGAACCTTGTCAGGTACATCTTTATCAATCTCGAGATCTGACGAAGCTCGATGCGAGGCGGGAATAGCGCGAAGGACAGCGTCCGAGTTACTTGTCCATTTCACGAGGTCGAACTGACCACATTTAAATAATTGTATAAGTTCGATACATGAATTGATAGCGACATTCTCGTCTTCCTGCGCTGAATCATTTGACATAATGCTGTAGCAGACGTCATCCATGTACGTGGAAACCAATGCTATGGCAGCTGCAGTTGGGAATCTCTGACCTTCATCAGCAATCAGCTGATGAATAACGCGGATTGCGTGAAATACGGACGACTTCATACCGAACGCAACGCGTGCCAGTTCAAAAACCGTCAATTTATCTTCCGGATGGAAGCGATAAATAAATCTTTGATATTTGCGGTCTCGCTCTAACATTCCCAATTGAAGAAACATTTGTCTACAATCTGCTGAAACAGCGATTTTGAATAACCGAAAAGTCAATAGAATATTATTCAAGTCACCCTGTAAATTAGGGCCTGAATGAAGAACATCATTCAAGGAAAAACCTGTGCTAGTTTTACAACTAGCGTCTAAAACCATGCGGACCTTTGTGGATGTCTTATCTAGACGCTGAACACAATGATGTGGTACAAAGTAGGAAGCGGCGTGGGTGGATATTACCTCATTACTGTCAATGGGCCCTACTTCCGTTACATAACCCTTCTCAATGTATTCACGAATGATATTGTCATAGGCAGTGCGTAGAAAGCTCGATGACTCTAACTTCTTTTCTAAGCACAAAAAACGTCGACGCGCTGTCGAGAAAGAATCTCCCAATTTATAAACATCGTCGCGAAATGGAAACGCAACGGTGTATCTACCACTAGAATCACGTGTAGTAGTAGTGCGGAAATGAATTTCACATTCAATGTCATCTTGACTGGTGGGGGTTGGAGCGGAAATTTCCTCGAGTTCCCAAAAACGCTTAAGGAGGTGGTCTAAATCGCCTTCCCCTATAGCGCAACATGCGGCGGTAGACTTAGATAAAAGCAGTGCGGGCGCGGAACCCATTATAATGTAGCCCAACACTGTTTCTATGGCGGGCGGTATTCCATGCATGCTGCTATGTACCGTATTCGGCATCAACAGGTGCGGAAAAATAGATGCACCGAGCAGTACATCAACAGCGGTGGGAGTGGCGAACGTACTGTCCGCGAGTGGCAATGATACGATGTGGGTAAAGGCAGCTTCGTCCACGGGAACTGTGGGCAGGTTATCCGTGATGCGATCTACGACAAATCCCGATACATCGAAAGAAACGTTTTTGTCAAAGCGAGAAAATATTTTAAAGTCGGCGGAACCTTTGATAGGTTTTTCTGAACCACCAAACCCTCTAACAATCATTTGCGTATTTTTATTATAATTCAAACCTAACCGGTTACAGCATTCTGTACTTATAAAATTACTCTGCGATCCAGAATCTAAAAGGCATTTTACAATATGGCTCTGTCCGTTACGATCGCGAATAACAACTTGAGCGGTCGATAGCAATATCGTTGCGGGACGAATACATCGCGCGGCGCGGTCGCCTTCATTAGTATTAAACTGCAAAGGCGCAGCAATGGATGTGTGCAAGGACGATACTCTCGGCTCGCTCGCAGCAGGCGCCGGTATCGGTGTGGACGGCGCCGCCTGCGGCGGCGTGGTGCACTCGCTAGGTATCGCGGGTTCGGATCTGGACACCGGCACCGATCCACTGTTATGAGATTGTGTGGCGGTTTGATTAGGAACCTTATTGAAATGCAATAAGGAGTGGTGTTTTTGATGACAGTTACGGCATTTGAGCGTTGAATTACAATCGCGAGACTTATGTTTAATGCTTAAACAATTAACACATGCACCGTTATCTTTCACGCATTTAAAACGTTCAGACGGTGACATCTCAGCGAATTTTTGACACTTGAAAAAGTGATCGTGCACAATATTGTCACATAGGCATTTTTTGCTAGCAGGCGCGATGGCTACATAACTCTGCGGGTTCGGTACATTATTGCGAGACTTAACAGAACTACGCTTGGAAACACCAGCTGTGCTAGGCTGTGTGTTTTGATAAATTCTGTGTTGACTCCTAATGAACTCGGTCAGCTGACTAAAAGTCGGCAACGAAACTTCACGATATTGTGACTCGAAAGCACGTATCGTTTCTCCGTCTAATTTTTTGAGTGCTATGTGCAAAAATACAAAATCTGTCAAGTCATCTATTCCCAGAATTTTAATTGCGTTTGCCGCAGTGACATACTGGTCCATAAAAGTTTGCATATTAGATGCAGAAGCGGGGCCATTTATTTTAAGATTGATCATTTGATCTAGATACGTAGAAGCGAGTATGCGTTTATCTTGATACCTATCCACAAGACACTTCACGATTACTTGATAGTTTTCAGGACACGGCGCGATGCCTGAAAATACCGCTTGCGCTTTAGTAGAAAGCTTTCCTATCAAATAGTACAGTCTCTCAGCGTCTGTCAACGATGGATTTTCGTGTATTGTAGACTTGTAACTTTCATAGAATAAGGGCCAATTGCGAATGTCACCGTCAAATGACACAATTTCGATTGGCGCTAAAGAAGGCCGTTTAGACCTAATGACTTTCTGATCATCATACTGACCAGAAGCGTCAGCGTTAACCCGCGAAGGCACTGGCTCAACCTGCTTCAACACACGTTTGATACGGCAAAAAAGATCATCAAAGGAAATCAATGGTTGATAGTTAGGCTTCGCGGATGGATTAATTTCTAAAAGTAGCCTATTGTGCTCGCTGACGAGATCCCTAAATTCAGATCGAGTTTCATCAATAGTCTCGACTGAATCCAGAAAACTCTCCACCATTTCGCTTTTAATGCGGGCCTTTTGCGCCTTTTCGAATACGATTTGAATTGTTTCGAAAAGGGCATTTCGTTTTGCTTCTACAAGAATAAGTTCTGAATTGAAATGCGATGAGGCGGATTCATCAGTTTTGTAATCCTTATCATCAGCGGCAGGTCGAGGCATCTTGATTTATTACAATGAAGTAGGTAGGTTATAAAACTGTTCAAGTAAGTAGATCGGAATGCACAGAGTGAGCTCTCAAAACTAGCGTAAACAACCTATATTCAATAACTATAATATAATGCGCGCACGGTAACAAGCAGCTAAGTTGGTTTAATGCTCTAAGGCAGCTAATGTCTAAACTGATAATATTAAAAACCGGTTCTTTATAAAGGAATGCGTAGGTACTTTGTGCTAAAATACAATGCAACTGTGAATGAAGTTATGTATACGTATGGCTGTTAGTAAGATACAACAATCATACGTATTTTTATAACTAATCTATGGTTTTATTTTATTATTAGATGAATTTAATGACACGAATGTAATTAATCTGGCAAATCTGAAAGAATTCAGATCCGAGTGCGGGGTTAACTAAAAAGAATAAAATGAAGCTCGTCTAATAGTGTATTTTAATACACTAATAAAAAATAAAACTTAATAGAAAATAAATCCGGCGAATTAGAATGATTATCGGTATGCACTAATGAGTTGTGTTTTTTGTTACACATTCTACACGGCCCGAACCTACAGTTATCCAAGTTATGACCAGCACGTAAACAATTAATACACAGTTTTTTGTCGTTAATGAACTTAAGTTTTGATTCTAAGTCATAATCTATAAACTTCTGACACGAATATAACGGGTGTTTAGCGTTACATAAATAACATAGGCACGTAGTGACCGTACGGTTCCGTTCTTGTGGCTTATTGCTGGAAACGTTGCAGTGAACTTTATTATTGTGCGAATTGTAAATAAAGTTTTAAGTTCCGGATGTTTTCCACTACGTAAATGGATTTTTAACTTTAAGTTAGATAACATGGAAAACAACTTACCTGAAATAAGTAAGCAATTAACATTGGGCGAAAATGTTAACGCAAAAATATTGGGTTTGGGTTGGTTTAACTTTAGTGATGAATTTCATTTTAGTACGCAATTTAAAAATAATAACGATAAGATCACTAAACGTTATATCATGTCAAATGTCGCGCAAATATTTGACCCTTTAGGGTTACTAAGTCCAATGATTATGTCAGCAAAAATACTATTGCAAGGGCTATGGTTATTGAAAATAGGTTGGGATGACCAAGTTCCTTCTGACGTCATACAAACGTGGAATCGGTTTTGTAGTTCGTTAGATATTCTCAACAATGTACGCGTACCGCGACATGTCATTGGCAGTGACCCTGAACGAGTGGAGTTGCATATTTTTTCGGATGCGTCGGAATCTGCATATGGGTCATGTATTTATGTGCGCACAGTTAATCGTGACTCATCGATCACTGTTAGATTATACTGTTCTAAGGGTAAGGTTGCGCCGCTTAAACCGTTAAGTATTCCGAAGCTAGAATTGTGCGGGGCGTTACTAAGCGCTAGGTTATATAACAAAGTACGTGAGTCCATTAACTGTCAGGTAGATTCTGTAATATTTTGGTGCGACTCAACTATTGTGTTGGGTTGGTTACGTATGTCACCCAACCAATTAAAAACATTCGTGCAAAATCGTACGGCTGAAATTCATGAAATCGCAAAGGATCTTCCGTGGTGTCATGTAAGCGGCAAGGAGAACCCTGCGGACCTGGTGTCACGAGGCGTTAGCTTGGACGATCTTCAATCTTCCACACTCTGGTGGCAGGGACCTTCCTTCTTTCACGATCCAAATTTTTGTTCGAGTCAGGCAATATCAGAAAGGATTCATGCATTACGGACAGATGATTTACCGGAAATCAAGTCGAAGGTGGTTCACTCATTACTCACAGCGAGTGAGATCTCATTATTTCCTTTCGACAGATTTTCTCAATTTAACCGTATGAATCGCACGTGTGCATACATCCTACGCTTTATTTATAACACACGTAATCCACATAATGTTCGCCGTGGACCTCTTGCTGTCGATGAGTTGAGAGAAGCGAATTTAACACTCATAAGACTGTCTCAGCAAGAGTCTTTCCCGGACGAATATAAATTATTAAAAAACAATAGTTATTTAAAATCGAAACATAATCTAAGTAAACTTAATTTATTTATGGATAGCAATAAAATAGTACGAGTTGGGGGAAGAATTAAATACTCACCTAGCTTTAGTTTTGATAAAAAACATCCAAGTTTAATTACGTCTAAACATAGGTTTTCAATATTATTATTTCGTTATGAACACATACAGCTACAGCACGCTGGACCGCAGTCGTTGTTGTATAACTTGCGTGAGTCATACTGGCCGCTAGGGGGAAGGGACCTGGCTAGGCGCACCGTACACACTTGTGTTATCTGTACCAGATTGAGAGGCAAAACCCTGTCGCCGATTATGGGAAATTTGCCTAAAGAAAGAATAACCCCAACCTTTCCTTTCTTACGATGCGGAGTAGACTACGCTGGGCCTATTTTTACTTTAAATCGCAAAGGCAGAGGCTCAAGGCTAGTGAAAGGTTACATCTGTTTATTCGTTTGTCTCGTGACTCGTGCGGTGCACTTAGAACTAGTGAGTGACCTGTCTAGTGATGCTTATCTACTAGCGCTAAAGAGACTGATTTCTCGACGCGGTAAACCCGCTGAGATTATGTCGGACAATGGTAGAAATTTTGTAGGTGTAGCCAATGAATTTTCAAAGTTTTTATCTACTTGTTCCCCTGCTATTATTGATTATGCGACTAGCCAAGATATAAAATTTACCTTCATCCCCCCTTATGCGCCTCATTTTGGCGGGTTGTGGGAGGCTGGAGTCAAATCGTGCAAGCATCACTTGCTACGAGTGGTTGGTAATGCTCACCTTACATTTGAGGAATTTAGTACGGTATTAACACAGGTCGAAGCTATTCTTAATTCCCGACCTATCAGTCCCATGTCTACCGATCCCAACGACTTCATTCCTTTGTCTCCTGCCCATTTCCTGGTTGGTCGTCTCCTCACAGCGCCGGCATCTACAGAGCTGCTTGATGTTCCTGTTCATCAATTAACACGCTACGAGAGACTCGAACAGATGCGACAACACTTCTGGAATCGCTGGAGCAAGGAATACATCTCAGAGATGCAGGTCAGGAATAAATGGAAGGAGAATACAACTGATCTTCAACCTAATACATTGGTCGTCATTAAAGAAGACCACACACCGCCATTAAAATGGAATTTGGGACGAATCGTCTCCATAAGACCAGGGAAGGATGGAGTGGCCAGGGTAGCTGATATACAGACT
This sequence comes from Luperina testacea, assembly GCA_927399505.1. Lineage (NCBI taxonomy): Eukaryota > Metazoa > Arthropoda > Insecta > Lepidoptera > Noctuidae > Luperina > Luperina testacea. The sequence goes on from OV656756.1 coordinate 14,799,884, forward strand.
GCATCAGGAGTTATCAGACGCGCATTTCCACGCATTTGTCCGCTGTTTATCGAAGAATGACTGTTGGACGCCAGTGCTTCCAAGGCCGGGGGCATGTTTACGCTAGCAACCCTACGCCCCATCTAGCCACCCTAACGGTGGGGGACCATCATATCATCACATCATCTTCAAGGCTTCTCATTGGTTCAAAATGACGTGATATCTGTCGGCAGCCAATGAGAGGCCCACAATTTCGTCGTCGCCATTTTTTTCATAATTTTAATAAAACTTAATATATACGCTATTGTTCCCGCACCCAACGCACCTCGATTATTGTAAAGCAAAAATAAATCAAAGTTTCAATTTTCAAGAAGTCGCAATTATTTATACGCCTCAAGACCTCATAAACATCTTGGTCCTTCGAGCCGGATAACATCACATATTTGCGTAGATTGTGTGATCGAGTTGCCGACACCTCTTATTTCGTGAGTGGACTGTAAAACTGGCGCTTGTAATTGATCGCATAAATTTTTAGTAATAAAACATCGCTCACTACCAGAATCAAGGATCGCACGAACGACGTGATAATCATTGAAACTATCGGCTATCTCGATTCTTCGGGTTTGTCATCATTAGAATTATTAATACATCATTCTAAGTTAGATTGTTTCTTATGGAAAAAGTTCTGGAACAAATCTAACTTAAAGATTCTATTCTAATGACTATAATTCTGTAAATACATATATGTATATTATAGTCGCGAATCATATTTTGATCAAGATACAACCTGATACTGACCTGCAAATTACAAAAAACGTAAGAAAATTTGAATTTTGCGGTCCACCACCGTGGTCCCTTCCGAAACCAAATGGAAAGGACCCTGACTGGCGTTCTATTATTGCAGATTCTTACTGTACTAATGTATATTTCTCTATGCCAATAGTACTTTCCAATTCCATACTAACTAAACTACAATTTGACATACGACAACACTACGATCAGTCTAAATATTATTTTGTGTTTATTATATTTTTCCAAAAGGCTGTTTAGAGGTTTTGTCAGTGATTTTATTTACACTTACGGAAAACAAAACCAGCGCGCCATTTTCCATACAAGTTAATATTTAACGATACGAGTCTGTTTTTTTCCTCACAAGTGTGTTGAAAAACGTTGTATGAAACGCGTGTGCATTGATCATAGCACACATGTATCATAATGTACTATTTCATACAAATGTTGATGTGCTAATATTTGTTTTACCTTTTCAGAACTTTATAGTGGTGTGCGAAAAATGCCGCGGGCCACATGTCTACGATGAAATTATTGCTCCTGAAAGGTGATCGATGAAAAGCAAGCCTGTAATCTGTAACGTTGTGACTTAGGAGTTTGTAAAGTAATAAGTTGAAAAACTTTGATGTTGTATTAAGTGTTTGAAAGGCTGTTATTGAAATAAGTATGTTTTGTACGATTGAGTAAATAATATTTTCACAAAAATTATATGTAGGTAGGTATGTGCTATTTCTAAATACATATATTGATGTAATATGTATTATGAGACTACGTTTTGTAAAAATTAAAAATACACGACTGATGTAACACTTAAGTCACTTTACGAACTTTTCCATGTATCAATTACTAAGCATTTATTTGTTAGATACTTTTAAATAAAGATCGAATATTTATGAGAGGCTTTTAATTGTATGGTAATGCAGACAAAAGTCAACTGTGGCAAAAGGGTTATTTCCACATTAACATTCTAACGCCTTATTTTTCGTATACGTTTTGGTTAAGAGCAGCCCCCAAAAACCCCCCATCCCCGAAAGTAGAAGTAGTCCCCAGAAGTAAAGCCGTAGAGCCTCTTCCCGTTTCAGTAGAATGCTGCATGACTGTATTTCGGTTAGAAAAGTTGTTATTTCGGGCTTAGCTATGAAATAACAACGATATGTGCCTTAATTACGGTTCCGTACCCAAAGGGTAAAAGCGGGATCCTATTACTAAGACTCCACTGTCCGTCTGTCTGTCACCAGACTGTATCTCATGAACCGTGATAGCTAGACAGTTGAAATTTTCACAGATGGTGTATTTCTGTTCCCGCTATAACAACAAATACTAAAAACAGAATAAAATAAATATTTAAGGGGGCTCCCATACAACAAACGTGTTTTTTCGGCGTTTTTGCCTTGTGGTACGGAACCCTTCGTGTGCGAGTCCGAATCGCACTTGGCCAGTTTTTATCTACCAGCTTTTGCCCGCGACTTCATTCGAGAGTTTCTTACTTTAACATAAAATATATCTTATGAAAAAAAAAAAAAAATATCTTATGAATAAATGGTTTATCTATCTATCTATCTATGACACTCGGCAATACTGTAGCTGGGAATTAGTAAAACATTTGGAATCGGATCATAAATTCCGAAGATTTCTCCCTACATACAATTACCTCTTCATAATTGTTAGTATAGATTGGATTGTGTACATAAAACAACACCTTATTAAGTTAACAAAATACTGTTTCAAGGCTTTAAACTTATCGTAAAATCTTGAAAAACCTGTTCTGGTTTCCCTGTTTGACTATGCACTTTATTATTCGCCAGTAACAGTACGTACGTGGTGAGAAATAGGGGCTATTTTCAGACGAGACCGCACTATAACTTGAAATAAAGTACGGTTAGCTGCTAAATTAAGTTGTATTTTTCAGGAGTCTGTTGCTTTGACCAGTTGACCACGTCAGTTCAGTAAACGATCCAGTTTAAAGTTGCATTCCCAAGTAACATTTTAGGTCATTTTAGGTTTTAGAAAGGTTTTGAAAAGGTTCTAGAACCTTTCAAAACCTTTCTAGAACTTAAGATGTTACTTGGGTTACTTAATCTCTCAAGAAGTATCTTTTTTTAAGAGTTACCTATATGTTTCTGCTAATGAGATAGAATAGAGAAACGTTTTTAGGGCTCCGTACCTCAAAAGGAAAAAGGGATACCTTATAGGATCACTCGTGTGTCTGTCTGTCCGTGCGTCTGTCACAGCCAATTTGCTCTAATCTGAATCTAATGGACCGATTAAGTTGAAATTTGGTACACATATGAATCTCTGTGACCCAAACACAGACGTGTAAGGTAAATAAAAGAATTTTGAATATGGGGGTCATTTTTGGGGGGTAAATAGAAAATTTAAAAAAAGTTTCACTATCTGTACCGTGTGACATAACAAATAAAAGGGCTTACTGTGAGGATCTCGAACATATTTTTTCCATAATTTTAAAGTAAATTGATTTAAAGTTATTTAAGAAAATAGACTAATTAAGACTTCATGGAATCCACTTCCTGGTTGAGTATACAGTTTTCTATCTGTGTTAAATTGGGGTTATTTACATAAATTATTAACTAAACACAAAATAGATACCCTGGGTGAGGATTAGAACGTTCAACATTAGGAAAAGGTTCGTTTATAGATATTTTTAGAAACATAACTACAATAATATTTATTTATTTAAAGTTGTGAAAACATATTTTTTTTATTCTCTGTATGATCTTATCCGAAAAAGCCTGGTTAAAAAATGAAATGTTGTCATTTGTGCCTGTGAATTACAGAGGAAGAACTAACATACTCAACTATAACAGTATAGCAATATACATCTTTCTCTTTTATCACATTTTCTGATAACACTTACAACATTAGAAAAATATGTGAGGTCAGATGGTGCATCGTTAACACATTACAAGACTACTTGTAAACAAGAGTAACTGGATTGATAATAATAAAGGTTGTTTATTTTTGATTAGCTACGAGATAATGATCTCACAAATATTAGGAATTATTAACACTTCCTCATATTATGTTCCAATGCAATTTTATCAGATAAGTTACACAATCAATCTGCCGAGTAAATTGCCTATTAATAACGGAGAGGATGGCCGTCACTGCCTATCACTTCTTGAAGTCAGCACTTGAACGCGTAGATTTGAAGGGTGGCACTGAGTGAACTTCCACAATATTACGATGTCGCTCCGATTCATTAGTGTAACCAATTGGGCGAGGGCCTTGGCGATCACATTTCACATCACCCGTCGTTTGATACCTTTGTATCCATCTACGAACTGTTTTTCTCTGTAATGAAAATAATAATATTAGAAATACTTACATAAGAAAATCTAATTTTTAAGTAATAATTAGGGATGCATCCGATACCGATACCGATACGATATATCGGCGATACTTCAGGTTTGCCGATATATCGGTATCGGCGATATTTTTATGGCCGATTCAACGATACTTTTCAAATTTCGCGCTTTAAAAATGTAATATAAACGCGCGTGTTGTCCCGTCTATTTCGTTGCAAACGAGGCACGAACTAACTATGCTCGGGGAAACCCCGCGCTTTATTCAGTGTTTTGTTTCGCCCGCCCGCTTTGGCCTTTGGACTCGCACATCTATCCCATTTCGTTAGGTTGAATGTTGTTGCGCGTAGTATTTTTCCATGCAAATAAGATTAAGAATTACATATCGTAATTGTTTGTGTATTGTATGTCATTTATAACTAGTCGTTTGAGTCAAATAATTATAGTAGTCATATCAACTTCAAAACACAAAAGTGCTATATGGCATCACTTTGAAATTTCGACAATTGATAATTCCATAAAAATCTTATAAATGTTAATTTTGAAACTATTAATTAATTGTGTTTTATTTAATCTACCTTCCTTTTTGAATTCAGTAAGCGTATCGGTATCGGTATCGGTATCGCCGATATTTTTATAAGAGTATCGGTATCGGTATCGTATCGGCAAAAAGGCGTATCGGGGCATCCCTAGTAATAATACTAATAATGCAACATGATGCAAAAATAAATTTTATATATGTGTAAGTATAACGTAAATCTTACCGTTATGCCCATAGATAGACATGTAAAATACAGGAGAAGTGGCAAGGGGGCGTGTCTGTGTCCACGCAACATGGGCAACATGGGCCTGAACTAGGCAAATGGCCGTCTCCGCGAACTAGTGCGCTTTCGACCGTGATCGTGATAAAATATAAAAATCGAAGGCAAAATGAATTCTTCGTATCTCATGGAATCACTTACCATATGTAAGTGAAAGTAATTCAGAGTAAAGTTATGATTAAAAATAAAGTTGCATTACTTCTGCAACTTTCGGAAACATTAGGGGCTAATTACTTTGAAATCATATTTTACAAATTACATATTTTTGATACGATGAAATGTTTTTACATAGTTTGCAAAAGCCTATTGACCCAGTGGTGGCCGCTACTTAGGTTGTAGTTTTCGGTTCAAACCCAGACAGGCGCTTTACTTTGTGTAAATTATTTAATCTGCTCTCAAAACGGTGAAGGAAAACATTGGTTGTGAGAAAACCAGCATGTCCTATAACCAAAAATTCGAAGACATGTGACATCTACCACCCCGCACTGTGCCCGCGTGGTGGATTACAGCCCACTCCCTCTCGAAGGAGAGAAGGCCAGTGTCCCAACAGTGGGAACATTATAAGATTACTTATATGTTGCAAAAGCCATAATAATGAAATTATAACTATTCTAAAAACTTACTTTGTCACTAAGCGTTTTGTTATTAAGCGACATAATTAATGTCAGTGTGATGCATATTGACTCTTCCAGAGCTAAACCAAGCCATAAAAGCAGAAATAAAATTGTCAATGTTCAGTTTGTGAAGGCCCTCACAAAGACGATTTTGTGGCACAAAGAGGCGGCATTACGGCGGCTCCCGCTGTAATCCGGATTGAGCCAGCAATTATAATACTTATCCTGTTCGGTATTTCATCTCGCCACAGTATAGTGTACCCCAAATTGTCCCGATTTCATTCGCGACAGATAAAAGAGATCCGGCTCTGAATAAATAAATTAATGACTGTTCCAATTTCATGTATTAGAGAACAATGTAGGTATGTATCTCGTGTCATTTATTATTAGTCAGTTGTTGTAACTGACCCCATAAACGAACACAACTCTTCATTATGTACTGTTATTGTCTGTCCGTTCTACGAAAGCCAGACCCCAATTATTTTAGTTAGACAATGTCTACACTACACGTGGTGAACTTAATAATTATGATCTAAGTATTGCGGTATCACGATTATACAGAGGACTAAAATAGAAGCAAAGTTGTTTACTGCCAAAGTTGCTCAAGTATCGTTAGGGATGCTACCTATAATGTAATGTAAGGTAATGTCTGGCCAAACAAATATATCCAGAAGCAACGAATACAAGCAAAAATAACAATTGTAAAGAAAGACGTAGGCTTGCCAACAATAGCCTTTTACAGTCAAAATTGCAGTCTTAAACAAACAGCGGTTTTAGCTATAAGTATAGGGGCTTACGCCGGAGAATTGCGGTCAGATCTCGGAAATAAAACCCGCGGTGCGACAACCCTAGTTACAGTGGTGTAGTACAATATTGACATTAGCCTTTAGTTCACTGCGACACCGATACTACGATAAGCTAATGAATTTTCCCCGAAACAAGTCGGCAGGGTGCTGATAAATTAAACTTGTTGTTTATTATCAGAAACAACTTGTTAACAAAGCACCTTGCCTGAAATGTTATTGATAAATTATTGAAACTTAGGTCTTTTAGATAGCGAGCGATACCAAGTGAAGTGGAGACAGAACTTTGGTAATCTAACCCGTAAAATGTTACGTAAATGCTCCTCTTCAATCAAGTAGTTTAAGTTGGTACTTAGGGCATACTGAAAGTTTCTGGATTCTGATAAATATGACTAGATATAAGACTTACGATACTGTTTTTCAAAGTAAATAAGGCGGATGCGTCATCCTGATTTGCCGAAAAAAGAAGCAACCATTAGACCCACTCTACCGACTGGCTTTTTCTTTCAGGTTCAAAGCAGTACACCCAGGTTTCGTCACCTGTCACGATATTATAGACAGCCGATGACCTCCGTTAAACTTTATTATTTTATGGCACCACTGGACACGCAGTCGTTTCTGGTCCTCCGTTAAGTCATGCGGTATCCATCGAGTGCAAAGCTTCCGAACCTTCATATGCATGTTTTGCACTTGGCTCATTCCAATGCCTAACATGCACGAATTTGCTGGCAAGTATTTTTTTATCAGTTTCAATAAGTTGTCGTACGGTGTCAATATCAGAGTCTGTAACCGCAGTCGCCGGCCGACCTTCACGTACGTCGTCAAGGAGATGATCACGTTCACGTCTGAATTCTCCAAACCACTAAGATATGGTGCTTCATCACCAAATGCCAATTGAAAGTCTCTGGCAACTCTCTTGTTCAATTAAGCCAAAACAAAAATCATAATAAATCATTGAAAGAAAATGTTCACGAGTTAAATTCATTTTGATAGCGACACACATAATACGCACAATTTTCGAAAGGACGTGCAATTTTCATAGTACTTACAAGTTTCGAAAGGACGTCAGAATAAAAAAAAAACAAATGACATTCTCGCAAATTAAAAAGTAACATGTCATGTTCCCAAAAGTTTTCCATTTTCGAATTCCATAATTGTTTTTACATTCTTTTATTGTAAGTGGCCAGATCCAGAATCTTTCAGTATGCCCCATGTATAGTAAAACAACTAGTGGTATATTTTCCGGCCACCTCATTTCTCTCCCGCCCTCTCTGGCACTGCTACTATTCTTTTTAGCCGGTATGCTTGCCTTGCCCACAAACTACATCAACGCCCAAACTTCGGTTAAAGTTGGTATTCACCTTTTTCCGATGGTTGAAGTTAAGAGAAGTTATGAAAGTACTTACTGTAGATGGATAGTGTTTTTCAAGGAAAGAGAAGGCAATTATCTTTTATTCGTCTTTCTGTGAATACAACAGTAGTTCCTCTATTGTATGTCTAAGTTCCTTTTTTTTGTAAATTATAGTATCGGTGCCTCCTATTGCAAATTATGTAAAATACCACCCCATCGCAAAAAATGAATGACAGTATTATGAAATTGACGAAAATGAAAGGTCTTTAAAAACAAAAAATCAATACAGGACCCTATCAATCAATCTGGCACCATTTGAAACGCCGCAAATGAGCAAGAATAAGATTTTTAGATTAGGCAGCATCAAGCAAGTGTAGGTAATTATTATTCTGATAAGCCAAGAACTCATCAATCATAGTACTTCGGCTGCCGCCTCCACCGTCTCCTCCAATCTTTAGACTGTAAGCCTTTACTCACTTATAATATCGGCCTGTGAACACATTGCTTATAATTTTGGTGTTGCCACAATGAAGCAAATTGAATAAATTGAGGCGCGTTTTAAACATAATTTATTTGGATTCAAGATAAAAAATAAAAGCAGTTGTGATGTTTATGCATAGGTTTAAGAATATGAATTTTAATGATAAATCATAAAACAGGACTTAAGTGGACCATGAACTTTTTATAGGGCTATTATTTTGACTTTAGGAGAAATAAATCATCGGGCTGCGTAATGTTTCCTTACAAACAAAACAGTAAAATATTTAAGGCTTATAAGTATTTATAATACGATGGATATAAAAAGCAAACTGTGTAGGGTAGACCAGGTACAATTATTCCAGGGTACGGTAGTACCATCGGGAATATTTTTATAACTACGTACGGTCCGCACACCCATTCCCGACCCCGCGGGGTCCCCTTTTGTCAGTTCAGTGTCAGTTTAAACGTTTTTTACTATTTTTGTCTTTACATAGTAATTGTATTCTATTAGTTTCGAGTTCAAAATAAAGATTTTTAACTTTGTCGATGAAAAGACATGTGGGAACAATTGTATCAATTTTTCGGAGACTGTTGTAGCGGCACAACTGTCCCCATGGTAGATTTAACCCCTTTAGAGCATGGTACCTGGAATCAAGCTCTGTTTGCAAGCATTGCTGTGTTAACTGTTTCTAAAATCCAGAACATATTGTATGGAAAAGAGTCGCTACAGAAGTAGGAAAAAATATGAATCCTAAACCTAAAGCTAAACCTAAATCTAAACAAAAAAAAAAGAAACATAAGACAAAAAATGACTGAAGAAAGCAACGCAAGCAGTGAAGAAGATGAGTCACCAAACGAGCAATGGCTGAAATGCATTTACCTACTGCCAAGACTAAGATTTAAAAAAAATGAGAAGACTGATAATTACAGTAAGGTAATAATGATAGTTAATGTAAGATTGTAAGTTGTATTGTGTTGTAATGGTTGGTGTTGTTGTTGTTGTAGGTTGTAGAGGTCAGATAGGCAGTCGCTCCATGTAAAATTTTGGTATTCAGCCGCATCCGGTTAGACTGAAAGCCGACCCCAACATAGTTGGGAAAAGGCTAGGCAGATGTTGGTGATGATGAATGTAAGATTGTAAGTTATTCCAGTGAAACTAAATAGCTAAGTTTTTAAGTAGATAGATAGTGGGTGTCGGCGAGAGGTTCTGCTGGGTTATTACCATTACAAAAAGTATATTTTTCTCATCACTGGTACAGTGGTACAACTAACCCCAAGGTCGGGGATATTTGTACCAAGTCTCCCGATCCACTTAATGCAAAATATTTATATTTGTATTTTTCTACACATCTAAAGGTACATCTAACTTATAGCCAAGTAAACTAAGTATCAATGAATATTGGCACTATTGTCTTCGATCTACATAAATTAATCTAAACAGACCAAACATCTGTACAATTCAAAACTACTGTAGGTTTTTAATAATAATATTTCTTTTACATTTAAAACTGTTTCGACCTCGTCCTAATAAACTTTTGGTTCGTTTAATTAAACCTTCATGCCTCACAAAATGTTAAACGCTCAAGTTAAATTAAATTCAACATCGACGTTTCATATTTTGCTCAGGAATAATGTAATTAGCTTAAATTAGATCTTGAATATTTGCGATTTAATTTACCAACTTGAAATAGAGTTGGCTACTTTATTGTATTTCTTAAGTTTGGAAGTAATCACTTGGATACTCAATTTATTTTCTGTTTTCATTCAAGACAAACTGGTAAAGGTAAAGGCCCATGCCCCATTTACATTTTATTCTTCTTCTCAATCAATAGTTCCTAAGCGAAAGGTCGCATCATCTTACTTAAAGATTATCTCAAAACATTAACTTATGATAATACTGAGGATCTTGTGCTGGGTAATATGCAGTGATATTTAATTATAAATCTATACATACACACGACATCCGCCACCCATTTACTAGGTAATACGATACCCCTTGGTAAGACTGGTTGTCAGACTTTTAGGCTTCTGACTTCCCGTAACGACTGTAAAATATCCACTAATGACAGCCGGGACTAACGGCTTAACGTGCTTTCCGAGGCACGGAGGGGCCTCGGTATGTAACGATGGTCGCCCATCCACAGACCAACCGCGGCAAGCGTAGCTTAACCTGATCGATCGACTTGTGCGGCTGTTATTATTTAGACACGGGCCCCTCTAAAAAAAGAACCACCTATAGGGTAAAATTGTTGTTCATATTTAGTCGATAACTTAACAGACATAAACGTGTCCGTCCGTATGGTTGGAGCCGCGTCCCATATTTATTCTGACCCTACCCTAGTCGTAACTCGACTCATTTCCCATACATAAAATAAAAGCTGCTTTATGAAACTGCACCTTAACTAGGCTATAATGAATTTAACATAACGTTTGTAATTAGCAACAAGCAACGACATAAACCCTAAAGAACACGATAAGCAGACAAAGCCAACTTCACACACCTCACTCCGCTTCACTCCACACACACACACACTCACTCACTCCACTTCACTTCTTTTCTTTCTTTGCTTCTAGCAGTCTCCAATGTTTAAACTCTAGATTGTTTAAAGCTAGAGTTTAAGCATTGGAGACTTAGGCTGAGGCTACAGTAGGCAGCGATTTGCGATGCGACTGGAAGAGCGAAACGAGAAAAACATGGTATGGCTACATTATAAGCGAAAAAAAAAGCAATTTTCTAATAAATTCGCTTCAATTTCGCTCATTGATGTAGCCGATGCCGTGATTTCAGTAATGTTGTTCCTATCGCATAAAGAAATCAAAGATCGCTAGTAATATTTTTGATGTACGGTGTAGCCATATACATACGTGAGCATTCATTTACTTGTTTTAATCGCTCATGTGTCGCAGGTTGCGTCGCGGCCTAATGTAGCCTCAGCCTTACAGGCTGATGTGAATTATTTCATGAAAATCACTCTCATAATAATTATAGCAACGCCAGTCGCTGAAATGTTGGTGATTTAGAATTGAGATATTAACGGGGGGGTTACCCAAATGTGTCCGTTTTAGAATCAATAATTAAATAAATACGGCTGGTTGACACTTCCCGTGACCCAAGGGCTGGCTTTTACCTTGGCCAGAGGCTAAGCATTGCCATACAACGTGATAATGCCGCCAGTCTCTTGAGTACATTACCAGTCGACAGCGATAAGGATGAATTTTTCGACGCCATATTTTAGTTTGTTTATAGTTTTAGTTAAGTTAAGATTTAATTTTGTTATTTTCATTAATTAATTAGGTATTAGTTAATATTTGCTTACAAACAAAACACAATACAACAACACATGTAAAATAAACAAAATGCAAACAAGTGAAAAAAAAAAAACAAAATTTATAATTATAAATGTGTAACACTTTTTCAGGACATAAAGTCCTAAAAAAATATATGATATGTATTTCCTAGTTACAGCACAAAATAATATGAAAATTGCATGATTATACCATGAGGTAATCGTATTTTAGAGGGAATCGAACTAGATCAGCTCGCGCTCAGAGTCCTGCGGGACGTCATCAAAAGTGAGCGAATTAAAAAAAAAATACACAGGTCCTGTGTAATTTGTTTTTTTAAATTTGCTCTACCTGCCTTTGTTCAAAAAGACATTCACTATAATTGTTTGGAAAACATTCCTGACGTAAAGTAGATAGATAGTGTAAGTGTGTGTGTGTGTGATGTAGGTGCTTAAATTACGTTGTTACAATTAATTGGGGGATCCCTATACATTCTATCTTAAGCCTCGTTCACGGCCTCGAGGGATGCGACTTGCGACTCGAGGCATATATTTTACTAGCGACCCGCCCCGGCTTCGCACGGAAACATTATTATTATTATAGGTACATATAAACCTTCCTCTTGAATCACTCTATCTATTAAAAAAAAACCGCATCAAAATCCGTTGCGTAGTTTCAAAGATTTAAGCATACAAAGGGACATAGGGACAGAGAAAGCGACTTTGTTTTATACTATGTAGTGATACTTTAAAAAACAAATTATTTTATTTGCTGTCTCCGCGGTCGCTATCGCAACACTCGCATGACGCGTATCGCTTGAGCATGTAGCTCGTGGCCACGGGGTAATAATTACACATGCAAACATTTTAATAGTGTAAAGGTAATCTGGTTAAGCTGATTTAAAAAAGGTATTACAGATGCTGTAAAAGATATTTTGCTGTTATATACCCGAAAGGCACAATATGGTAGAGACAGCAAACATGTATGTTTCCATCACTTTTGTACTGTGGCATTTTTTAGCGAATGGCCTTACCCGTCAGCAACTTTTACTGATTCGTCGGACAATGGCGAGCACAGATGGCTCCCAGCCAAGCATGGAATTTCAAGCACCACTGCATCTTACCACCGGAGTTTGAAATTACCGTCCTGTCCTACGAAAAAAGTGAACATAGTAATACAACATAAGTGTAAAATAAAGGTAGCACATTTAATATTGTGTTAATGACGATGATATCCTGGTATTTATCAAATATTTTGGGGTGGGGTAATGTCTCAAAAGTTAAAATTACCTACGCTTTGCCTGACTTAGGATTTGAGCCTATCTTAATTTTGTAATAATACACTTACAAAAATACATGCTTCGAAGTAGATATTACGGCTAAATGTTGATAAATACATAAATTACGCGATAGCAAAACTAATTATGGTGAAGTTGCACATTCTACCCCACATTACGTATCAATCATGGTTGACGATGTCGCATGACATGACGAGCAGAAATCCTTTGGATATCATGAAGGTGGGTCCTGCTATGACCAACCATACAATTTCCATATCTAACAACTTGTAATCTTTACTAAAGCTAGGGTAAAGGTACCTACATAGCTAAATCTAAAAAGAAGCCAGAATGATTAGGTTTAAACAAAAAAATATTTAAAAATTCCACTTATGTATAGCAATGGTCTTTCAAGAATTTATTCAATCCTTTTTTCACCGAAGTAGTACTAAACTTTATGGTTACACGGTGAAAGCCAAAAACATCTAAATGGTGTAAATGTCACGCTAAGTTTAGCCAGGACCGAATTACCGAAAGGCTGCTTTAAATGTCGCAATTTGGTTTCCGCCTCATTTAATCTAAGTTTTTTTCAGTAGGTAATAAAGCTATTGCTTTTTTTCTCTTTTAGGTTTCAGATGGAATTTTGTATCGTCCCTTTCAATTTAGCAACAAAAAAATCACACTCATGTCCGGTAAAGTTAGAAAACAACACGGCAAACAAATGACCCAAGGAAAATAGACTGTGTACTTTCGAAATGAAAAAGAGAGTTCATTACACTGCCAGCATATTTTTCACGTTGTTGAAAAAAAACATCGTGTGCTTTTTTGTTTTTGATGTTACTCTTGTACATTTAGTGCTTAGCCAGACTGGCAGCGTGGGGCTGGGAGCGGCACGGGTGCGAGAACGCGCGCGATTTGCCTGTCCGCAGTCGAGCGCGGCTGCGTTCTGCGTGTTGTCGTGTCCAGTGTTTGTCAAAATGTAATATGGATGAAGAAGATTTATTTTTACTAGAAAAAAACTCGAACTAGTTTGAGAGCCCCGGTCCCCGCGCAGACCGTCCACGCACCCACTGCGGCCACTTGTATGAACGAGCTATGGCGTGAGTACGCCACGCCGCGCCCGCACCAAGCCCGCACTGCCAGTCTGGCCAAGCACTTACGATGCGACCATGTTGCGCCAAATTAGTAATTGATGTACGCATGACACAGAGAACTTTCATTCCATTTTTAAATCTAACTCGTGCAGTTGGAGCCGGTTGCACTTAAATCTAGGAGAGTTCTTTTTAAACTACAATTAATGAAGTTAAGTGACAAAGCATGGATACAGGTAAGCTAAAGAGTAGTAGGTACCTAGAAGTGAATGTCAATTCCCATAATTAAAAACGTTCAAAATCTAGTCGCAATCTCATCTCAGCGACAATCAATATTAAAAAACTTCTCAAAAATTTAGGGATTTTGGAGGTATTTTTGCCAGATTGAGACAGATCAGACTGTGAACGTTCTTAAAATTACGAGAATTGTCCCTCTGGGATCATTCTTGCTAACGAGTGTTTTTGCTGTGCTTTCACGCAGATAAGTACCTACTTATCTGCGTGAAAGCACAGCAAAAACACTCGTCTACCTAGGTAGACACTGCCTATCCTACAAGATTAGGTACCTATATTATCCATTGAGTGAACATATAATTTTGCAATAACAGCTAGCCATACGATTCATCATAACCAATAACTATTAACCATAAAATATAACAATTAAAACCATATTACATAACACCCATACCATACCTAGAACAAAATAAATATCTAATATCAGTTTTATGGCAGTTATAAAATATTTACCGTTTGTCGGACTTATGAAATACCGTATTTTCGGTTGATTGCGCACTGTCTTACAGCCTTGGCGAAAAACTTGGGTAAGCTTTTTAGATATTTAAAGGGCAATAACATTCCTAGGGCGTAGAGATGTGTAGCGGTGGGCTACAGTTACGTGGGTCATCATAATTTTGTACAGTGCGACACAACTTAAAGGTCCCCTCGATGAACAGCATAACTCCACAACTACACCCTACCGTCGATCCGTCGAGGTCCACTCTTTACTAGGTTGGAGTCACATCTTCCCGCTTGTGTCCGGAGACGATTCAGGGACTTCCAAGTGGCCGTTAATACGGCAAATCGAGTTTTAGTTCGGTTTTGTACTCTCTGTCAGTAGTACCTGTGTTTGCTTTGGTTTCTGTGGTGCTGTTCTACAAACGATGGGACACTCAATAACGTGTCCCGCGTTTCCTATCGTCTGCACGTTACAAGAACTGATGGATGGTAGTGATGGCGCCAAACACGTAACCGAAATCAGGGCCGAGTCCATTAAGATTGCCATCGACACGCTAAGAAGAAGTAGTGTGTCTAAAACTCAATCGTTGTCATTCTAACACTCTAGTAGGTACTGTACCTAACACCAACCGAATACCAACCTAATATATATTCCTAATACCAACTGGTAATAACAATTTACTTATTTTGGCTCCACTCATGAATCATTAATTGCACTCAACTCTGTCAATTCCTGCCTGAGTGCGTTTAAACTCAATCGTTGAAAAGTTATCGTGTTTGACGAATTCAGCCAAAGGAACTTCGTAGCTGTGTCGTACTGTACACACGGCGACACATCAAGCTATAGATACATTTCCAGATTTGGCTGACCTCGTATTGTTTAGGTTTTTCGTACAATCAGAAGTCAGCTTATACTAGTTATGTATAGTATGATGTGTCGCCGTGTGTACACACGTATTCACACTTATTGTTTTCTTCAGAGTAGGTAGTTACGCGTTTATGCGAAACATTAGTACCTACCTACCTACGGTGATATTCTCTTGAGTAATTCGCGAAAATTTGCTAGAAGGCTTACGGTTTTCGGGGAGCCTTTATGTTTTTTCATAAAAGACAATATTATTCTGTTTTCTAAATTGTGTATACTTTAGCAGAAAAATGCTTTCGTATTTTTTATTTAAATTATATACCTACATTTTATCATTTTAATGTGCATATTTACTGCAGATATCTTTCGGGTTTGTAGAATTTATGCTACGTTTTACCTACACAATCTGTGTAAAGATAAAAAATCGCACCTTCCAGTTCAGGGCAGACCTACGTAATATTTAATACTCATCATTTTTTCTCAGGCATTCTTTCATGATATCTTAACCATTGTAGCATGCCTTTTCTCATTTCCACAACGATCATCTAACCGAAAAAGTCCCGTTACAAAAAAATAAAAAAGCAAACCTAACCAAAAAGGTTTGTTATAAAATCCAAACCTAATCAAAACTGACCTTTACCTATTGATCAATGTCAAAGATCTTTATTGTGAGACAGTGGTTACAAAGTTGTTATTTTGGTGTGCGTTTGCACTGCTCCACCATGGGATTATGTGATTATAATAATTCAAATAGACATTTTAATTGAAATAGATGTATATTTTGCTTTAAAAAAAAAACAATCTGGCACTAACTCATCACGAATCTGTCGGACGAAAATTCATGTACTTACTGTATAATATGGCCTATTTACCAAGATTTTTTTTTACCAATCATTTAATTTTTTCTTATAAAACTTAATGTTTTTGATTGATTGAAAGATAAAAAGATTTTTTTTAATGCAACTATAAATCTAATCTTTATCATATTCCGGATATTATTTTGCGCATTGCCCACAGTAAAACGAGAAACTAGGTATGTAATTTTGAGCAGAATAACAGTTAATGTTTTAGGGTAGTTCTTCAGGGACAAAATTTTCGATTTCTATGGGTATATTTCTGTAACTAACAAAACGGCATGCTATTTTTTTTTTGTACAGTTGAGTTTTATCCCTTGCTGAGACAAATTATTTTTTGTTTTATTTTTTTTTTTTGTTGTCGAGGTACTAAATAAAAATAAGTATATGAAGTTTGTTCTTCTGATTCATATAGCGCGTCCATTTGCCATTTTCCAAAACAAAATGGCCGAGGTCGCATTTTCCCTTTGATACCTCAATATAAATTATAAGTAATTATATCGAAAGGAAATGAATTGTCCTCTTACAAAATGTGTATTAAGTATAACTACGTTAGCGTGTACAGAAATAAGTAAATAAGAAGTGTCCGGCGTATAATCCTACTGATTAATGTGGCGTAAGCTGCGCTTGAGCTTGCGGGATTGTCCGAAAGGGTTACCTACCGCTGGCCCGGAATATAAAGGGCTAAGGAAGGAACACGGGTGGGTTTTAGTCAGTAAGAGTCTGACACTCCCTTCCGCTCCACCCAGAGCGGGAGGGGTCATTTCATGATTTCCCATCCTGAAAAAAAATATATAGGTGCGCTTGACCGTACTTGGTCGGTTAATAATTATGAGAGTCTAGCTTCCCACGCAGGGGGAAGCCTGTCGTGCAACGGACGAGCTAGAAGGTGGACATGCAGCTGGTTGGCTTAGATCCCGGTGTTACGAAGGAAAATATCCGATTCATCTGTGTTTGGTTCAGGTGGCATTCTGATTACAATGCCTACTTTTTAAAATTTAATTTATTGTTTTAAGTTGTGCATGAGTGTAGGCAAAATCCTGATCTACCTGTGCCTGATTCGTATGGTCAAAACCCCATATGAATTATAAAATAAATTAGTTTTTCCCCTCTCCAGCACGAAAGGAAGCGCTTTTGTTGCGTAATTCACATTGTCCAATTTTTGACCGTGTACAAGTCAGTAGTTCTAATCTTATTTATTATTATTTACTTAGCTATAACCTTTCCAAACCATTTGAATAATTAAAAATGACAGGAGTATAAATTTGTTCAAAATATGACACTTTTGATAGGTATGTCTTAGTCTTAGTTAAGAATTAATAATTATTGTTTAGAATTAACAATCATAACTAACGGTGTATTTATTACTTATCATTTTTGTTTCTGATTAATCTCTAACAAATTCTGATTCATCTGGGCACATAATATTCGAACGTCGATATCTTGAAAACTAATTTATAAAAACGAGTCCCTCATTCAAATATATGTTATTTGGTATACCTATTTTCATATGAACATGTGTTACACAGAGCTGAAAGTGAAATTAAATTTTGGCCATATGGATCAGTCGAAGAATCAAATTTCGAAGAACTACCCTTTATTGGTCGCGTATTTAATAAGCACATCAAACACAAACCAACAAAACTACTTAAGTGTGTTTCAGTCAGCATGGTTTTACTTTACCCACACATATCACCAACACAAACTTCTGCCATGTTTTTGTTTTAGGAAAACGTAACGTGCCGACAGCACTACTCGGAGTAACACACAGGTCGAGTTAAATCTCAGCGTTGTTCTAAAATATTCAAGCGTACCGTGACCCCACCACCTAACTGCGCTGTTTTCTTGTAGAACGATCTCATTCGAACTTGGCGGTTTTTCTATGACTTTCCTCTTCCATTTATTTATAAATCCGTGCAAGCTGTATTACCTACGGAATTTATAGAAGTTTATTTACTCATGTGAATTATTACGATTGTATGCGTGTTGATCTGGGTGAATTTTTTTTTTGAGGATTGTTTCAAGTCTTGTTTTGACTAGGGTTGTTGGTGACTTTGTCTCACCAGGTAGAAATTGCGAAATAACAACAGCAAAATATAAATGTTTCCTTTACCGCTAACCTGTGTTTATGTTACGACTACCTAATGAGTATTTATGTACACCATTATACCTACTTACCTACCATTAAACGAAACATCTTCATATTACCTACAATGCAGGAGCAAGTACCTACAACATCTCTTTGTACTAAGTGTTCTGATAGGTAGGTACTTACCGTAATGACGACAACGTTTCGGACACGGATGTGATTAACAAGACGAGCCGCTCATTAATTAATTAATAAGTCACATTCACAATACGACAGTTGCAGATAACTACTGTGCACACAATGACCGAAACATACATAGATTGACAGACGCAAAAGTGACAACAATGTACCTACTTATCATTATAATCGTGCCATAAAATCTCATTATTTATACTTCTTGAAAGCTTATTCTAGAATTATGACACAGGTGTGTCCTAATTATAACCCTATCGTTAGAATGTGTCGACTTTACAATGAAATATCAAAAGACAATAACAGTATTGATATCTTCGATTCTCGTGCTGCTGCTTTTAAAAGACATGTATGTACTCTTTCTTTTTAATTTTATAACGGTTTAATTTTATTTTTTATATCGCTTTAAATAATGTAACTCTGTGTGAATTATGTACTTAACCTGGCGTGTTTGGTCTCCTACACATTCCCTGCATAAGTAGTAGGTAGTGTGTCGGAGGGCAGAGGCTCATACTTTGTAGCTGGAATTTTGTCAATTTTTATTTTTATTTTTTACTGTATCATTATTATTGTTGTTGCTGGTCATGTTGTGCGACTACGCTTTGGGTGATAGTCAGGTCGAAACCTATAATTTGAACCTAGTGATATACTTACTGTGATTATTGCCTGTTGTAGTTGCCTTGTGAATAAATAAATAAATTAGTGCAAGAGTTTTTAGTCCCAGGAAAACTAAAACTCTATCACTAGGAAAGAACCCCGAGAAATAGAGCACAGCTAATTAGAAGAAAGAGGTTAAACATAGGTAGTATAGGTACTTTCCATAAGAAACTCAGTAATTTCAGTTTCAAATAACGTTTAATTATTAGATACTCAGGTAGATACATTCACGAGCATAAATGCCTTATACTTACGCAAAAGTCGAAAGCGATTTTCTCAACATATAACGTTTGCAACATTGTGAAAAGACCTGTTTATTTTATAATAGTGTGCATACTTTAGGAGAAAATCGCTTTTGAATCTCGCGTAGTTCTAAGGTATTTATGCTCGAGACTGCACGTATCAGTACCTTTAGTATACGCTCAATATTCAAAAACACTGTGATGGTCACCGTAATTTTCATTGAAAGGTAGCAACAGTTACAATCTCATAACTAATTTAAATTCAACAATTTTTAGATAGGAACTGGACAATGGTTAAAGCATGGCTTTATCATTCCGACAAAAATGCAACCATGCTGTTGTAACTCTCCACGACATAGCATCAGACGGATGATTCAATTACCCTACAGAACGATAATAGCCCACTTTATATTGTAGACATCGCTATGTAGAAAATTAACCCTGACCCCTTGTTACAAATGATCTCCATTCTCCACTGTTTCGGACTTGGGACTTGAGAGACGCAAACAGAGGGTTAGGCTGAATTTTAAATTAATTTGCAAGGAATTCATGCCATTTCTTTAAATTAATAGTACCTATTTTGGAATCTACTCACTTTGTTTGTGTATTTCTCTTTACTCCTTACTTTAGGTTCCATATCTACCTAGTAGAACCTGATTGTAACTTACAATTAGTTAACTATACCTAGATGTTAGTATAGATATTATAGGTATTCAGTTAGTAAGAGCGCATTTTTCGCATTGGGGTTATCCTAGTAACGGTAGATGTAAGAAGATAAATAAATAAGCAAAACTTGTGCGCCTACGTGCCAATTACTTACAAACCAAATTGTATTTACCGTGTAGAGAAATCCAAAAAACATTGGAATGCATGAAGAAGCCTCGGTTTAGGCGCATTAGGGCTAATTCTCATTTTGGCAACCGACTCCCTAATGGACTACTTCTCATTATGGCCACTTCTGATTAGGGCCACTTCTCATTTGGGCTACTTCTCATTTGGGCTACTTCTCACTTGGGCTACTTCTCACTTGGGCTACTTCCTACTTGGGCTACTTCTCATTAGGGCTATTACTCATTAGGGCTACTTCTCAAAATTTGGAAATGTTTATTGAAATAAGTACTGTCTTTATGTATATAATCATGTTTATTCATTCATAAGAGATCAATTACATTATTTTAAGAATAAATCAACATTAATTGAATCAATGTAATAGGTAAGTATAAAATATTACAAGTATTACTTCTTGTAATTACTTTTGTCAGGTTTGAAATTAACATTTATTTATTTAAACATACACAAATCAATAGTTCAAGGATAGGTAAATATTACTAGGTGTCACTTCTTTTAATTACTTAAATTTCAATAAAATCAACATAAATCCACACAATAATCAACAAGCAATATTAATTAGGTATATCTTTATATACGCATAAATGAACACAATAATTTTATTAACAATCAGTATTAATTAGATTCCTTTATATAAGAAGCTGGTAATAAGTCATTTTCTTTAAAAAATGTAATAACTGTTATTTGACCATTTTTTAGTTTCGTAAGTACTTTTTTATACTTTTTGTCGAAATGAATGTACTTGTTATGCCGTTTTTTTTTTTGTTTGAATATGGCTGTTCTTGAGTTTGGAGTCAAAATGCTTGGCTTCTTTTCGGAGCTTCTGTAAGAATAAAAACAAACTTGGATGCTTGGGAATTTTCACATTTATCCGATGGTGCCACACCTCAAGAGCGTTGTTAGTGCGGTGGCATTGTCCAGAGCAACTAAGAAGCGCAGGGTTTATTTTCAATAATCTCTGTTAGTCTTACTGATTGTTAATTATTGTGTTCATTTAGATATGCTTATATAAAGATATAACTAATTAATATTGTTTGTTGATTATTGTGTGGATTTATGTTGATTTTATTGAAATTAAAGTAATTAAAAGAAGTGACACCTAGTAATATTTACCTATCCTTGAACTATTGAGTTATAAATAAATAAATGTTAATTTCAAACCTGACAAAAGTAATTATAAGAAGTAATACTTGTAATATTTTATACTTACCTATTACATTGGTTCAATTAATGTTGATTTATTCTTAAAATAATGTAATTGATCTCTTATGAATGAATAAACATGATTATATACGTAAAGACAGTACTTATTTCAATAAACATTCCCAAATTTTGAGAAGTAGCCCTAATGAGTAATAGCCCTAATGAGAAGTAGCCCAAGTAGGAAGTAGCCCAAGTGAGAAGTAGCCCAAGTGAGAAGTAGCCCAAATGAGAAGTAGCCCAAATGAGAAGTAGCCCTAATCAGAAGTGGCCATAATGAGAAGTAGTCCATTAGGGAGTCGGTTGCCAAAATGAGAATTAGCCCTAATGCGCCTAAACCGAAGCCTCCTCGTGTAGCACAGTTTGTTCCGCTAGTTACTCAACTGAACGGAGCGCTCGGCGCATCCTGGACAGTCACACCCAACACCTTATTTTACTGGCAATTCTTCCCTTGCGGTGGTAGGGCTAACGCCCGCCTGGTTTGCGACCACCCTACCACCGGACTCGGCGTCAAGCAGTCTGCTGTGTTTTGTTGATGCATGGGAGTTCCAGTGCCTTAGGCATCTTCCGGCATGTGATCATGAGGCTCTACCACATGTACTTCAAACAAACTAGTTCGACCTAGGCTAAAAAGCGTTAAACAAATACCATCACGCCTGGTGTTCTTCCCGAAAAGTTAGATAGATGTTAATCTATCGCCAGTTGTTTTAATAGGTAAATAAGCTCAGACCAACTTAAAATCCCTTAAAAACTCATAAGCTCACACATAACACTTAGGCTGCCGTGTGACATTGGCATGACAGTAAATATCTATTTCAAATCAAAGTCAACCATAAAACTGACTAGCTACCAAGAAAGAACCAACTAAATATAATTTGCGGAAGACGCTGTCGATCGATTTTATTCTGTCTTTTAATACTTCTCATTTTAAGTTTCCTTATCTTAATTACTTACGTTCCCAGTTTTACTTAGTTAAATCTTTTCAATTTTCGACTGAAAGTTTTCAGTTGATTAACAGCTGCTCTTGAGAAGTAGGTTTGTAGGTACCCACCAGCCTAAAAGACTGACAGCTGACAGCTAATCTTATGGTATGAGACATGCTGTTTAAAAGGACCACTGCATCAATATCATAATATACATAGCTGCTACCACACGTCTATATTTATTTTATGCCCCCAAAAGGGTACCTAAATTCGACCGTATAGGTATATGTTGTGCAGGCTGGTTGAAAAACTCTGGTTGCATTCGAAGATTCAAGGGAATTTAGCATGAGTTTTCAAATTATTTCTATTAGGTTTTTTGTTTCGAAAAAACAGTGATAGTATAGATGCCTTGAAGTAAACGTGCCCTTAAAATAAACGTAATAATTATAACGTATCATTTTATATACCGTACAACATACCTACATCACAGTACCTACACCCACATGTCTACTGCCATCCTATTGCCATTAACCGGCACCCTAAATGCTTAACACACTATCAATCACAATCTGCAGCACAGCCAGCACATCAAGCTACTACAATCTGTCAAATTTCTTTAATAGATTTTCAACTTTATCGTTGAAGCATAAGGTTCAAAGTTGATTGGGAAAATTTGACAGTTTCGGGTAGCTTGATGTGCTGGCATCTGTACCTTCGTCTGTGGCACAAGTCTCTTTATAGGTCTAGGTTCCACTAGGAAGAAAAAACATTCATTATTATTATTTATTTTTATTTCAATCAACTTAGAAAGGATCATAGTGTACAATTTACGATAAATCAAATTAAAAAATCAAATTTAAAAAAAAAACACAAATTAAAATTATTTAGGTGATGTTTACTTACTTTCCTTTCCATTACCTATGAGGTCATCATCAGCCTACAGCAGTTCACAGCTGGACATAGTCATTGGTTAGTTTTACACACATCCCTCGCTACGCATCGTCGCTCATCTCTGGTGGAAAGGCAGCCTAATTGCGTAACACACTATTAATCATACCTAATCTGAATCATTTTGAAGGACAGGTATTGCTAATCCATTACTTCATAATATGTTCGAAAAATTTGTCTGCTCAACAACGCAAATAACGCAATGAATGTTGTCGAACTGTCAAAATGAAAGTTACTGTTACGTAATTACCCCGCGGATTAGTAGTTCCGAAGATGACATACAAACTCAACTTTTTTATTCCTCGATATAGTATCAGTCCAGTACCTATAGTTGCCTAAATACGTAAGTATCTACCTATTATAATCATAAAACAAAAAAAGTACCTACAGCGGTGCTATTCTGTAAAAATCTCACCGTGAAAACCTAGGTGAAGTGAGCGTGGAGTGAGCTGTCAATAGTGTCAATTCCTAGCAAAAACGAACTCACTTCACCTTAGTTTTCACGGTGAGATTTTTACAGAATCGACCGGCTGATCCGATTCTAAATATGTTTCACAAATAGGAAGCTCCAGTATTTCTGAGTGTCATAGGGTATATTTTTGTAAAAAAAGTAATTTGAAAAAATAAAAAACCCGAATGCGTAAAAAACTTAAATTAAGTTGGAAGCAGGCGGGACCCATTTGAATTTAAAAAATATAATAAAAATGGTATGGGTCCCGCCTGCTTCCAACTTAATTTAAGTTTTTTACGCAGTCGGGTTTTTTATTTTTTCAAATTACTTTTTTTTATTTCCAGCTTTTTAGTTTACAAAATAATGTGATTGTAATAAATATTGTAATATCGCAGACGATTCAGTTCTTGGTACTTACGTGTTTTTTTTATGATTTTTCACTTCAAATTACTTTTAACCATATAAGTTATAGATACTTATATATTTTTGTAATCGCTTTTTAAAACCCTTTATTTTGATATCCCAATCGATAGGTTTTGAGGAAAAAAAAATTTAAGACATAATATGGCGCCAAAAATCGGCCACATAATTTTTTTTTCAATTTTGATATACCCAGTGTCACTCTCACAGTAAATACGAATCTAACGACACCTCTCAAGCTAAAATCCATTGAGCCGTTCAGGCTGCAGAGCGTGCCAAACAATTATACATACATACATACTCTCGAAAAACATAACCCTCCTTCTGGCGCAGTCGGGTAAAAAAAGAAATTTCACGCGGACGAAAGTCGCGAGTAAAAGGTAGTCTTACAACACAATTTGGTAATACTCCGCCGTTCCTAAACGTATTTGCATTAGGTAGGTAAGCAGCTTGTAACCTGAGTGCCTGAGGCTTACCTGTACGTGCTGGCTAAATAGGCTACGTTTTACCACGGTAATGCTGTAGGCATTTACATCAAGGTTACGGCCGAGATACAATACTGTATGTCTTTATACTGTGGTTTTACTAAGCGCGCTCGCTCAAGGCGCTAAGCCTCTCCGTGGCTGGCGTGAATACATTAACATGTCGACTTCTATGTTTTTTTTTAATTGGCATAATGCTTCCTATGCATTAGGAATTTATATGAAAAAATTTATAGTTCTAAATATACATAATTTCGGAGCAATCGACTTTGGTACTATGTTGACATCTCACATTTTAACATGTCTAACTTGACAAATTCTCATGTTTGTGAAGGGACATTGATATTTTGTTATATCTCTCTTTAACAGTTCAAAAGTGCCTGTAAAATTGTAAATGCCATAAATGGTTTAATTAAAATAAAATAATGCTTTAAGTTTATTCGTTTCCATTTTTGTTTACATGGAAAGGATAATACTAATATCTAGATAATAAGGGCTGGTGTCCGCAACTTGACGTGGACGTCAATGCGTGTATTTTGTGTCGGGTGAGAAAATCGATTTTTCGTACCACTTGCTCAAAAAAGTGACATTATATGCCACAAAAAGCGAACATAACAATAGTCATTTTTAATCTGTTAAAAACAGGGAAAGAAAATTGTACTGAGTTTCATTCATCCTCTAGGGGGA
The DNA here is from genome assembly GCA_927399505.1 of Luperina testacea. Classification (NCBI taxonomy): domain Eukaryota; kingdom Metazoa; phylum Arthropoda; class Insecta; order Lepidoptera; family Noctuidae; genus Luperina; species Luperina testacea. The sequence continues at coordinate 14,825,290 of OV656756.1, forward strand.
GAATGTGATTTAAAGGAATACTTACCGAAATTTATACCTACTGAACCACATCTGTGTTTACACCATTGAGTTTGTATATAAAGCATTATACATCTTTTTGAAAAAGGAATACGCATTTATTATGCAGTTATGATTATTGAGGCCGTATGAGCTTGATGCCTTTGATTTACCGACAAAAAAAAATATTAGTCTAGGAATTTGCCGCGTTTTTGTTTTCTTCAAATACATAAACGTTAAGTTTATTTTACTTTTAATTGTCATTTTTTTTAATAAATGCTTATCTCATATTATTATTGTGTAAATTTTTTCGCAAATGGTACGAAAATTAGAGTATTTTCCTTGGTGATAAAACTGTCTTAGTCTTGGGTGAACTTAAATCCCTCGCTACACACACTCGCTACGCTCGGGAGTAAACCTTCGTTACGCTCGCGATTTAAATCGTCACCCGCGACAGAAGACACTGCTTTATCCACCACCCCAGCTCCTCTAGGAAGGCCAGCAACGCATTGATGTCACTGACCGTCTCACGTAGGGTACCTGGGTTACCGAATTACTTTGCCCTGTATGTGGCAACCTCCTGGCAGTTGAGATACACATGCGCCGCTGTCTCGTCATCCTCCATGCAGGCCCTGCACAGCGGACTGTCTGTTACTCCTATGATAAAGGGGTGTTTATTACATTAAATTTAATAACACCTCTTTGTCATAGGAGTCCCACATAGCCACGTGTACTGGCCACGGATAATGACCTGTATAAGCTGCAGTAATGGACAGGACATGCAGGACTATTCACGAGTGGTAGGTAGGTAATAAGTGGTAACCCTTGCAAAAAAATGTTACCACCAGCATGTGGTTGACTGTACCTGAGTAAATACAATTTTTCATTTTACATAATTCAATAAACATTAATTTAAAATGATTATATACAACTAGCAGCGCCCCGCGGTTTTACCCGCATAAGTTTCGATCCCATAGGAATATCGGGATAAATAGTATCGTAATATGTGTTAATCCCTGGATTTTGAAATTTGATAAAATTTGGAATGGAGGTAGATGATACCCTGGGGTATCAGCTACCTCCATAGCAAATTTTATCAAAATTAGTGCGTAAAGATGTAACAAACATACAAACACACTCACAAACTTTCTCATTTATAATATTAGTGTGGTATATAGGTACTAGCTTCTGCCCGTGACTTCGTCCGCGACCGCCTCACTCCGAAGCATCGCATCACCTGCCCGCGCTGTCACTTCGTTTTCGCTTAGCGATCTTTTTGTTTTATTTTTTTTTGCTCGTGTTCTAATTGTTATAGAATACTTAGACAAAAGAAAGAGATAAAATTGGGCTATCAAATTTGGTAGTTCCAAAGATTAGCGCGTTCAAACAAACAAACTCTTCAGCTTTATTATTAGTATCTACATATAGATAAAACGCAACTAACTATTTACTAACTTTTACATAATTGTGTACCTACAAATATTTCCACATTGTTGTTTTTGTGATCTCTTACAGAACGAATGCATTGTTGATGCTGAATGGATCATAGACTATAAGGAAGTTGCTTTGCTTTCTTGTCTAGAACCTTGAGACTTCTTCCTGTTTATGTTTGATACTATTTGCGGTTAGGTCCTATTTCCATCCGGTTTACATCCGGTTCCGTTTTGAATGTTCCCACTTCCCGATGAATACCCGGAGGAAGCCAAAACCGACTTAGGGATTGTTTTAATAAGATCGGCAGCAGCGTCTATTTACAACCTTAGTTAGTTAAATTCCTATAGATAACTAGATGCTTATGTACCTATAGTAGGTATACATATAATAGAAATATTTTGACTATTAAGTTATTATAAAGAATGTCAAGACTGCTTACTTCACTGATCTAGGCGAATCGGGATCTTTAGGGAACTGATTTTCTAGTCACAAGTCATAGATGGCGCCACGTGTAACCACAACACTTTAATTAATGAAAAGTCAGATTACGTAATTCCCAGAATGTTTTTCTAAGGGGTTCAACTTTCTATATAAATACCGTTCAAAGTAATATAGCAAAAAAACTGTCTGATTTATAAACAGTCTAGTATGTCATGTCGCTATCGCAGTGACATCTACACTGATACGTAGAAACAATCCCAGTGCGAACGAAGGGGAACTTGTAATCAGTAATAAAAACAAAAAGAATAATCAGTCATTAGAGAATACAGATAAATAAAATTTAAAAGACCAAATATTATTATTTTATCTGTTGTTTTGTTTTTTAATTGTTTAATTTAATTATAAAAATCTAATTAGAACCACAAAGGCTGTATAGCTTTATACGTTTACGTGCTTGCCGAACTAAACGAAACGTCGTGTAAATTAAAAAAAAAAGTAAGGGAACTAAACTAAAGTGACGGTCGACAGCTCATCGTTACGTTGTTTTCGATGATATTTTTATAGTTTAAAAATCTTCAAAATTAGTGTAGTGATCTAATTAGACAAACCAAGATGTGGGATCCAACTCATGTTCAAGTAACTATTCAACGGGCTCGAGGACTCTTGATCAAAGGTAAAAACGGTGCGAATAACTGTTTTGTTACAATCTCTCTCGGTAAAGATAAATTCCAAACTTCCGTCAAACACAAAGCGACTCAGAATGTCGAATGGATAGAAGAATGTGAGTTACGAATACCTACGCAGGGAAATACTGCTGAGATTGTTCTAAAGATTTACGATGAAGATTTACTAAAGGACCATTTACTAGGTCAAGTATCGATTCCGTTAAAAGACCTCGATGTTTACGAGCGGCCAAGAAGCCGTTGGTACACCCTGCAGGGAAAATCTGGTAAAGAAAATGATAAGCCTAGAGGCGAGTTAGAGGTGAAAGTGGCTTTCACTGTAAAAGAAGGAAGTTTGACTGATTTGAGTAAGAAAGATAAACATAGGTCTTCTTTGTCTAGTATCGCCCAGAATGTCGGTGGCAGTCTCATGAGCATTGGCAGCATTGAAAAACGTAAAAGCTTAAAAAAGTTTGCTAAAAATCTTGGTTCTAAGATGAACATAAATAAGAAAGATAAGAAAAGTGATTCATCATCTCTGAGTGGCAGTATTGGGAACCTCAAGAGTTCAACACTTTCTACCCCTGATCATTCCACACCCAAACGATTGTCGGGAGAAGCTGATCCTGGGGTCATCAGTGAAGATGATGATGAATTTGCTTTTGATGACTTATCCCATAAAAGCTCTGGTAGTTCACTTAATGTTCAAACTTTACCACAAGTAAATAAATACACTCCCTCACCTGTGAATGCTTCATTGGAAAATCTAGGAGGTGGTGAATTTTTGAGAAGATCTACAAGTAGTAACTTGGCAGTACCAGAAAAACCTACCCCACAGAAACCTGTTCGCCTGAGCCTTGACACTTTTACTCCTCCACAGCTGCCAGCACAGGTCATTGACAAAAATGATGAGTGGTCACAGAAACTTTACTCCAAGCGGAAATCTAACAGTCAATTAGCTATTGATAGAGAAAAGTCTTCAAGTCTTGAAAGAAATAAGAAACTTGACAGTCCAAGTTCTTTAAAAGAGAGACCAAGCCCTAAGTTCTTCAAGAAATTTGGCAATAATAATAAACAAAAGAAATTATTGGAAGAACGCATTATTGTTGGAGAAGAGAACATTGCAGAAGAAGATTCTATTAATCCAGCATTCAACAACATCCCTAAATCAATTGTGAAGGACTTTGATGGGAAATCACGAGAAGACTTGATGGTCATGGTTTATAATTTGCAAAAAGATGTTGAGTATCAGAAAAAGAAGAATAAAGACCTCGAAAACTATCTTGATGAACTACTTCTAAGAGTAATGGAAACAACACCAAGAATTTTACAAAACCCTTATTCTAGAAATAACAGCATGCATTTTAGAAACAAATAAATTTTATGCAATTGCCTAAAAATTCCAGTGCATTATCAATTGCATGATTGCATAAGATTAATGTGGCATGCCTCATTCTATTCAATGTTTGTGTAATACTGATATAATTATTTGAAGAAACTTTCTTTGTTAATTATTTAGGTTGCTTTATTAATTATTTAGTAATTTAGTATACATAATAGAATGAATAAGATTTATAATTGGAATTATAGTTTTCCATTAATTGTAAGAATTAGGTAATCACTTGTGTATGACAGTGACCAGTGACACCTGTATCTAAATTAGTAGAGAGAGTGGTGTGTACGAATTATAAAGAAATAATCTAAATGCTTATAAACTTTCACTCCTCTAAAGATCTAATCACATACAAACTTAGTGCCTTATGTATTTGAATAAGTCTGTGATAGGTATTATTATTTAAATCTTTGGTTGTTTTTATAAAAGTTTTGCATGACTTTTATCTTATCTGCAATTTCCAAATCTCAGGGAACAGGATGATAATCACAATGATTCACTGCTGGTATTGTGTTTTTGTTTTTGGTCAGATTGTAATAGTTGATGTTTAGTAGTCTACAATAATTTTAATTGAGTAATCAAAGAATGTGTAACAATTACCCACTGCCATGAAATTTTGTAAAGCATTTTATATTTCTCATTTTTATACAGAAATTGGACAAAAATTTGTGCCAAAGTTATTTATATAAAAAACTCCATTTTATAACATAAAGTAATAGTAACCCATTGTAGTATCGTAATAAAAAGACATTATTTTTTAAACATCAAAAATATTTAGAGATTGTGATATTGACTGTGTGCGATTGATTGTTCATTTAAAATTAAGAGAAACCTTAATTGGAATTATGTGAATTTGTTAATTTCTTAGTTTTATCCAATGTGCTTCATTCCTATATAAAAGTATAGATGTTAATGCTTATTGCTTCTCCACACAAACGGCTGATCTGTCTTACAATCGTCATGACACATTTAGACGTGTATGATTCATAAGTAGGTATGTATAATAATAAGAATGACTAAGGCATTGAATGTCTTCGTAGATAGCGCAAACAATTGCTAAGCCTTAACAAAAGTGACTCTAAACACAAGTACCTAAGGAATCCATCCAAATGTAATTCAATGAGGTTGATCATTATTTATTTGTTAGTGTTAAACTATATTTCATTTATTTATAGTAGCATTAACATGCATATATCAAGTATTTTTAGTGCAAATCATATTAAATTTTTATGTAATTTACGTAAGAATGCCTTTGTGCAATAATTAAAAGATAGTGGGTAGATTGTTTTTGTTGATTGATGTCTACATATTTTTATGTTTAACTAACATTGAAGTATTACTTAATAACATAAATATTTATAGATATTTGTAACAATTAAGTTATATTTTTGATTCATGGTGATCTGAGCCTCTGAGGAATGTTTAACATAATTTAACAGTGTCATAGACTTATCTATGTAAAGTAGGTAGGTAAATAGAATAGATGTTGATTTATTACATATTATTATTTTCCTTTATAATTATTATGTGATATTTGTTCAAAAAACAAACAGAACAAATTAACAGTAGATTGTATTAATGTATTTTAAAACTAAAAGTAAAATTATTAAATAAAAAAAATAAAGCCTTGTATTACTAAATTTCTCGATAAGCAATAATTAGATGATTATTTATTTAATTATACCGAATAGATAATTTATTTTTATATTAGGTTGAACTACCTACTCTTAAGTTAATTTTATTAAAAAGTTAAGAGGAAAGTATGTTTAAACCACTAGATAAAATGTCTACTTTTGTCCAGAATCTAATTTTTTCAATAAACTTTTTTTTCAAATCATGGCTTTTATTTAATTTCGAAGATACAATTTTAATACACTTTTACCAGAGTTTCAATAAAACACTTCATGATACAAAATGATTTTTAATTATATACTAGTAGTAAATAAACACTTATTCATTTATGACGCCGACTTTTGGCTGGTGCTGTTACAGGGGCTGCTGTTGCATAAGCCTTCTGCGACAACTTGTTCATGTAGTAGATTGTGATTATGGAGAATATCAAACTGGAAACAAAAATAAAAAAAATATGTAATCATTACTTCTTTTTTTATAGGATAATACAGTATTTATTGTGGAGAAAGGGGGCTAACATAAGGATACACCTCACAGATATAGATACACTTTTATTTGAGATACTAACCTCTAAATACATTTTGTTTTTCTGATCCTACAGTAGCCTTTAGCCAGTCAGTCTTTCCTACATAGGCAAGATGCAATATAAACATTATTTCTGAACAGTATTGATAAATTGCCCGGAGTCTGGATTTGTGCCTGTTTGATGGCTTATAGGCTTGCCCCCTATTAAATGGGAAGCTAAACATAACTGGCGTAACAAAGGCATGATGTTAATTTAGTATTGATCATTGTTTTTGTTTACTATTCTAATTTATCTTCCAATAATGGCTATATTGTTTCTAATTGCCTACAATAAAAGTTTGCTTAGCTTAACATACAATGTATGGATGTCCATATTATCCATGTTACATTTTTATCATAACATTCCAGAATTCCTCCACACAAATTGGCTAGAATAGAAACTAATATATCACACACAATGGTCCTCTTGAAGGACTATGTGTGAAAACCAAACCCTATAACATAACAAATTAAATATATTTTACCATGTAGTGAAGCAGATCCTGTGCACCATGCCGGCAGCAATTAATGATATTGCCATTGATAGGACTATTTCTGGCAACTTCAACTGGAAGTTTTTGCCAAACATTGTTGCTTCCAAGTTACCAATAGCCTGTGATGTCATGTTAAGGATAAATAAATAATAATACACTGTTACACATATAGGTACATGGATAAAAATAGTAGGTATGTGGAGCTAGAATTATTTGGCATACAGCATTGATAGCCTTGTCCCTCAACAAATAAGCAGTAAAATAAATAATTTAGTCTCTGCTAGTCACTGTTGTTGGCAATTTGGATGTCGGTACAGCATATCCAAATTGTATTCTCTACTAACTTTATTATTATTGATCTCAAGGCTAGGCGAGTGCTATTAAGATGGTAAATCATCAGTTAAAAATTATTTAACCAATAGAAATTTGTAAAAAGGATACAGTAACGAAGAACAAGAACATCAATGAACCGAGGTAGCCTCCAAATATTATAGTAACTGGCGATCTTATCAGCACCGGTTTGTACATCTGCATCCCCGAAAATATTAGCAGGGTCAAAATTGATGATAACACGAAGGACGTGGCACTGTTCACCGCTGAAATTTTGAAATGTTAAGTTAAAATGTATTTAAATGTTATCTACACAAAAATATTTTAATTATTCAACAGTAATACTCAACCCATTGTAAAGTTCCACTAGTTTTTAATACGTTTCAAGAAGATTTCGGCAATAAAAAAAGCCGCATTGAACACAACTTTTGACAGTTAGCGAAAACGAAAATCCAAATGATGACAGAAACAGAATAAGTACAACTTTTTTGTTGATTTGAATACGAAACTTTTGAGGAATGTGATAAGAAAACATTACATTATTCGTGTAAACACATTGCATCTTATACAAAATTATTAAGAGGCTTGTTTTATGAATACTTTCATACAAAACGCATCAAATAATTATATTTTAGCACCTAAAAACATGACGTCAAACTGGTCAAACAGTCTTTGCTGTCAGCATGACAGATGCTATCTTGCTTGTTAAAAGCTAAACAAATTGGAAAACATGACATTCCATTCCATTTTCAAGTTTTTGATAACCACTTGCACGTCGCTGGGTACTGTAGTACCACAAAAGTTTTTACGGACTTACGTCAGTGGTACTACAGTGCCATTATGAGGAACGTTCGGAAACATGAACTTACGGTTGAACTACGGCTCCTTCATACATTATCTGTAGTTTTTAATACACAGAAACAAATATAGATGGCTCTGAAACCAAATGCAGTGCATTTTTCAATATCCTGTGGTTGTAACAACGACTTGAAGTCAGGCGTGTTTCGTGAACTTTCGTGTGTGAGTATGTGAAAAGTGTTAACGTAATTATGTCGTGTTTTATTGCATATTTCTAATAATGTAATATATTAAATTTTTCTAGACAATATACACGTTATAATGGTGTATAATTATCATACTCTATAACTCTCGAAAGTTGATAAATTTAGCAAAAGAAGTTGTCGAATTATGTTTGTGTTTGTTTACGTTCGGTTTCTGGTTTGTTTACGGACTGTAGAAATTATTTGTAAGAGAAATAGAGAAATTATACCATATTTTCATAAAATAAACTATTTATAATAATTAGTTATATATAACAAATCAATAACGTTTATATTTTTAACAGATTCAACGAAATTAATAATATGATACGCAGCGTTCCGGCCCGGTCCGGCCGAGGAGTCTTGTTTTGAACAATTTATTTAATCTACTTCCCATGAATGAAATACAAATCTTTTGCAATCATTTTGAAGGACATATAGTCTACTTTATTTATAATTTTTATAAGTGTTACAGATAGCATATTTTAATCACGAAAAATAAAATTGCCGGGAAATCGGAAAAAAATATTTACTTTTTTAACTTTAACATTTTTTTTAAGTATGGATATGTATGTTTGCAGCATATATTTTTATTTAAGTTTATTCTCTTTAAGCTAACGTAATCAATGGCATTTTTTTTTTTGAAATTGCTGTAATATTTTTATTTTGGCAAACGTTTTTATCGGGGAAGATCCGCGGCATTTTTGACGCGCTGGCAATCGGTTGCGTTGCGACGTAAGTCCCACATCACGGCTCGCGAACGCCGACGTGCAAGTGGTTAATGATTGATAACAAAAGTAAATGACGGTCTTAACTCTGCGTATATAAGAAATAATTAGTTAATTGAACTTACGTAAAACTAGTTAAAATGACACACGTTACCAAAACAATTAACTCCAAATTTCTGAAAAGTTTAATGCATCGTAGTCTTGTAAGTAAATCAATTCATTAGTTTATAAACTCATTGTATAGTTTATCAATGTTGTATTTTACATTTACTTGTGCTTTTAGCTAGAGAAAATAAATACTTATTAGAATGCTGACAATGATTATTATTATTGTCCTTTACGATTCTTGTATGAACCATCTACTTAATTTTTTTCAGTATACAGCAGTACCCCAAATCAGGATCTATGAAGTGGGGCCAAGAGATGGTCTTCAAAATGAATCTAAATTTGTCCCCACAGACATTAAAATAGAACTCATAAATAAACTGACTGCAGCTGGAATAAAAGACATTGAGTCTGCCAGGTATGTTTCTTTTAATTTATAATTTGTCACTATCTACTTATAAAATCATATTTTAAAAGCAGCATTAGACTAGTACTGCTGAACATTACATACTGTAACATATTGTAAACATTTGCTTTGTTGGATTTTTGAGTTCTGGTTAATGACCAAAAAAAACTTATTTACTGAGAAAAGTGAAGTTTGATTTTAACATAGTTTATGCTAGAATCAATGGTGGTAAATTCATATTTGATCCGATTCCCCATACAGGGCCTTTACCCACAGCCATCAGCACAGAAAATAAAGCTCTAAGCAACTGTTCCATCAAATGATTGTTAGTATTCAAATGCATAGTATGAACTTCTATCTTTGCACATAACATTTTTTATTTTTAGCCATTCTGTGATCTCTACCTATGGCTTGCAGCATGTTACCAAGATTTACCATTTGCTGTTTGGACAGATTGACAATTTATATTAAGTATATGTTTCTTTTATTGTGTTACCCAGTAGCTGGGTTGTGGAGGCAGTCACTCTACGTAAAATACTGGTATTCAACTGCATTGCAATGGAAACCAATCCAAAAAATAAGTTGGGAAAAGGCTAGGCAGATGATATTGCTTACATTTTTCACCATATTTATATGCCTAAACATATACCATTTGGTTTGCAACAATAATAGCAAAATATTCTGTGAAGTATAGTCCCCAGTCCTGATCAACTTGTTAAATCAACATAACACTGTTTCTGTTCTGTGGTTTTAAGCTACAGTATTGCTTGTATAATAGTTAAGGGGGAAGCTCTAACATAAACTTGCAGTCCTTAAATTTTGTAAAACCTTATCCTGTATATACTAACTGACAGACTATTTAATTTTGACAATTCAAAAGTGCCTGTACAAGGTTTAATTGAAATAAATGCTTTGAGTTTCGAGTTCATCATTGATTGGGTTAGTTGGGCTATTTTTTCTATTGTCACTCGTAGATCAAACAACAGATCATTGTATTGTGGCTAGATTCTTTCTGAAATAGAATATTCGCTAAAAAGCCATCTTTGTAGTCAAACACGTCAACCGCTTTATTTGTTGTAAAAAAATTCCGTGCTATGCGTAATTTTCTATGACTGGGTGGATCTTGATAGTAGGCCCACCTTTTGAGTTCAGCGGTGCTATTCTGTAAAAATCTCACCATGAAAACTTAGGTGAAGTGAGCGTGGAGTGAGCTGTCAATAGTGTCATTTCCTAGCTAAAACAAACTCACTTCACCTCAGTTTTCACGGTGAGATTTTTACAGAATCGACCGGCTGATGTCAAATTGTTTCTACTGGATTTAGTTACCTATCCTAGTACCTACATTTTTTTTTCCGTTTTAACACTTGTGGTTACCAAGTGTACAACACGCTGTGAATGTGTGTGTAAGCGCAGGAGCTCTCGGTACCGCCCGAGACAATGTTGAAGTTAAGTTATGTACTGACGCTACTCGTCTTCACGCACTCATTCACAGCGTGTTTGTAAATTGGTAACCACAAGTAAAGCGCGCGTCGTTTCGTGAGATGAAAATAGCGACTTCATTAGGGCTTACTGACTTTATACAGTAAGAAGAAATGTTTGTAAAACAGTAAAAGACAAAACTGTAACTTTTAATGATTGAACATACTATTTACTAAAAAAACAAAAAAAAAAGGAAAACCACCATTACTGTAATCACTGTAATGTAAGTAAACAATGGTTTGAACAATGTCACCAAATGAATAAAACAGTTGATTTTGTGACCTTTTAGCTACTTAAAACGTTAATGTTTGTTGTTATGACGGTAACATTTTGCCTCATCAGTAAAAAATACTGTTTTGAACGTTAGGCTCATATGGAACTGTTTAAAGCAGTTCAGATCAATGTTTTTTCATTTTTATTTACCTACTGCTTATTTCTTTCAGTGTAGATGAGGTTATTGGTTTTCGCTTAAACACAATTCTTACCATATCAAGTTACGTTTCGACTGCATAATGAAACTTGACATTGTTTAATCAGTATGTCGTAGCAACAACAGTATCGAACTTATCGCGTTATAAACTCGTGTACTGCTTCTTAAGGTGATGAGAACTTTCCATGATTGTAACCATTAAAGACTAATTAATTCTTGTTCTGATTCCATTTTTACTTCGTAGGTAAAACCTTATTTTTCAGTCTTATTTACTGTAGAAGTGTAGACCATTGGCATTAGAACGCATTGGACTATCTCTTTACTGTTTTTGGGGATGAGAATGCGATCATTTATTAAGTGATCAACCCTTAGTCTTAACATGTTGAACCTATGACCTGGCTCAGTCCGGACCTAAGATTTATTTATGGCTAGAATCTAGATATATCAAACATCCACAACTAATGATAGATAGGGTCCTAATTTCATTACATCATGATACGGCTCTAAAATAAGATTGATGAGGAAGGAGCGGTCTAAAATTAGTTCTAAATTCTGTTAACAGTTTCGTGAGTCCAAAATGGGTGAAACAAATGAGCGATGGAGTTGACGTCATGAAAAATGTACCGAGAGCCCCTGGAGTCAATTACCCAGTGCTTGTGCCTAATCTGAAGGGTTATGAAATAGCTGTAAGATCTTGTTTACATATTATTTGTCTATTTTGCACCGTATTGCTGAGAACTTTCATATTATTAGGTATATTCTATTCGTTCATTGCTATGTTTAGCAGACGCAAATATACAGTTTTAGCAATGGAACGGAAACTTTTTGGCTTTGCCAGAGATCTACCCGATATAAATCTTTCTCGCCATCTCAAAAATATGTCGGAACCGAGTTGAGATAACATGACGTTCCATCCCTATCTATATGGTCTCTCCACATGTCCAGAGGCTAAAACTGTTGTCAGTATCTTGAGATCTATGTTGTTATAGAAAGAGAATTCTGCTACCTTTGTCATTGTAGGTATCGGCGGAAAATATTCCATTAAAAGAATCAATTGAATGTGTGGTGTTTATTTATCATACAGAAACAATGCAACGTAGAAGAAGTGGCGATATTCCCGGCTGGTTCAGAAAGTTTTTCTCAGAAGAATCTAAACTGTTCTGTAGAAGAAGGCTTGAAGAGGTTCAAGGTGGTGGCTGATCAGGCTGTGAAGGACGGCCTCAAGGTTAGAGGCTATGTGTCCTGTGTCGTCGGCTGCCCCTACGAAGGACCTATACATCCGAAAGGCATCGCCAAGGTAATAAAAAGTTCTTTAAAGATAACTATGACAAAACAATGCACGGAACCGACTATTGTTCCTTTGCATGCAAGCGTTTGTTAGAAGATTTTCGTCACCTCGTAACCTATAGTTTTCCTTTGAATAGATCGTATGGCCAAAACGATGGAAATCCCCATGTTTTGTGTAATTTCAAAACACATGCAGCAAGTGTTTTTCGACAGTAACATAAAGTGTTTAAAATTCCAATAGCCAAAACATTGTTTATTAAACGTTATTTGCTGTAATGTAAACAATTTCTTACGTCATTCGTAAATTCCATACCTACATTACCAACTCGCCCATGACTATTTTAAAATAATTCTTATCGTCCACATGACATCTTGCACCTTGTGTTAACAAACCATTTTGCAGTTCTAAGAATTATTTACCTGTCTTTTATAAGTACCTACACATCACGCTCATTCCAAATGGGGGTGTAGTTTGTCGTAGCACTCCTTAGAAGAAATTCTATGGATCACTAATGTTTGAAAAGAAGCATAATTAGGTATGAGAGGACGTGTACGTTACCCCAGCAAGAAAGTGTCTCCTAGAGTTATAGGAGTAGAACGTATAATATGTGCCCTATCTGCTGTAAATGTGCCCCCAAATAAAAAATGTGTGCCCCCTGTCGTTTTGGAAAAAAACGGAAAAAACGATTCCTGCTGGGGTAACGTTTTTCTAGCAGGAAAATTCTAAACGAATGATCGGAGAGAGAAAAATTGTGCATGGCCAGAGAGCTTATATGTGTGCCCTAATGTGCCCCCAAAAAAAAAATCTGTGCCCCTTCAGGTTTTCGAGATATTGCATTTCCTGCTGGAGTAACGTTTTGATGAATCGTATATCTCTACAACCATTGCATGTGCCCCTGTAGAGTAAACATACACGAGTAGCTCTTAATGTGTGCCCCTTAGTGCCCCAATTAGTTTTAAGAAAATATTTATAGTTTTCAAGTTATAGCGGTTTTATGAAAACCCGAAAAAACATCGCAGCGCCTAAATTAGACAAGAAACAAGTTCGCTGAAAACTGTATTCGGTCCTTCTTGACGCTAATAATAACCATACAAAGTTTCAAAACTATTCATGCATGCGTTTTTGCTAAAAGTCAAAACGATGGTGTCCTAACTTTGACGGCAAAATACAAGGAACCGGCTCAATCCGAAATGTGTAGGTGTAAACCAAAATCATGTGCCTTTAGTCAAAAATATATGGTGAAAATATTCAGCTTGGAATGTTTCGCATTAAGTAAATATTAACAAATAACCAAAATATGTAAGCAACGGCTGGTTATCCGACCAAATTTGAATGACTACTAAAAAGCGACGGATTCATACATATCGATGACCTTCTTTACTTTACTCACTAACCGGTTCACACGTGTTGTGCCTGAGTACACTGACTTACAAAAGTAATAAGTAATTAAATAAAGTTGTTATTGGATTATATTCTACTAGCTGTTTCTATGACGTTACACATGATTAAGTACATTATAAATAGTAGCCTAAGTGCTATTCCAAGGTAAGCTATCTTCTCGATTCTAAATTTCATTAAAATACATCCAGTAATTTATATACTACTAAAAAGAGGTAGCTCTTTTTTGTATATAAATAAAAAGCCCGTATTTGTCTTTTTATATTAGGTACATATATATTTATTGAAAGAGATTAGATATCGCTAAAGATACCTAAAATCGTGTACTGCGCATGTCAAACCACGTGGTGTGTCAAGTCTCATCTTTCGTGGCACGCATTGTAAGTTTTTCATCATTAAGGGGAATGCTCCAACTAGCCCGCGGAATTCAAAATTTCTTGCGTTTTTTGCAATTTCCAAGCCAGTGCTACGTTGTATGATGATTAGAATATTATTCGCGGCTGTAAGACGTATGTAGTTACAGAATTATAATCATCAATACAACCTTCCAAGTTCATAAAGGTGTAGGAACCAAAAAAAAGAGAAAAATTCAGCCCTACTACACCTTTATGAACTTGGAGGGTTGTATTGATGAATTTGATGATTATACTTCTTAATAATATTTTAATCAACATACTACCTAGCACTGGCGTGCAAATTGCAAAAAACGTAAGAAAATTTGAATTTCGCGGGTTGGTTGGAGCATTCACCTTAACCAAATAAATTTTGGTACCTACAGTTTTGAGAGTTTTATTTAGTGTATATGTCGCAGGTTTTTCATAAAATTGGGTTTTTGATGAAAAACCGGAAGACGACACATATCTATGAGGAATTTATAATTATTAACGATTATATTAAAGCTGATTATGTAGTGTCACATAATTTTGATTTGATGGCGTTTTAGATATATAAGTGTCATTCCACAGTCAGGTGATAATGTTGTTACGTAGGTATATGGGATAAATATGTTTATTTATAGCCAAATACCATCAGATAATTTGTGCATATTCGATGTTTACAGTTATATCTTTATGCGGTTTACTATACTAACACACTTTATCTGAATCTATGTATAAGCAAATTACTCGTAAGAAAATTATTTATCTGCGATTTAAAATTTAATATTTTTTTACACAATATTATACTTACCTAATACTGATCTGTGATTTTTTGTGATGCGAATTTACTAATTATATGTTAGACTTAGATGAATAACTGATCTGTGATTTAAATAATAATGACTACACAACGTGCAAATAATTTCTTTGATCTGTGATTTGAAGCAATAATTACTTTAAGAATTAAAATTAAGGGAATAAAAATAATAATTTCCACATCAACAAGCGGTTTCATTTATTATAGTCACAAGGTGCATTTAATATATTTTTTAATTAGCCCCCAAAACTTTTGAACGCGACTGTACGGACAACAGCTTAGGTATAATACGTCCAATAAAGAAGGTCATCGATATGTATGAATCCGTCGCTTTTTAGTAGTCATTCAAATTTGGTCGGATAACCAGCCGTTGCTTACATATTTTGGTTATTTGTTAATATTTACTTAATGCGAAACATTCCAAGCTGAATATTTTCACCATATATTTTTGACTAAAGGCACATGATTTTGGTTTACACCTACACATTTCGGATTGAGCCGGTTCCTTGTATTTTGCCGTCAAAGTTAGGACACCATCGTTTTGACTTTTAGCAAAAACGCATGCATGAATAGTTTTGAAACTTTGTATGGTTATTATTAGCGTCAAGAAGGACCGAATACAGTTTTCAGCGAACTTGTTTCTTGTCTAATTTAGGCGCTGCGATGTTTTTTCGGGTTTTCATAAAACCGCTATAACTTGAAAACTATAAATATTTTCTTAAAACTAATTGGGGCACTAAGGGGCACACATTAAGAGCTACTCGTGTATGTTTACTCTACAGGGGCACATGCAATGGTTGTAGAGATATACGATTCATCAAAACGTTACTCCAGCAGGAAATGCAATATCTCGAAAACCTGAAGGGGCACAGATTTTTTTTTTGGGGGCACATTAGGGCACACACATAAGCTCTCTGGCCATGCACAATTTTTCTCTCTCCGATCATTCGTTTAGAATTTTCCTGCTAGAAAAACGTTACCCCAGCAGGAATCGTTTTTTCCGTTTTTTTCCAAAACGACAAGGGGCACACATTTTTTATTTGGGGGCACATTTACAGCAGATAGGGCACATATTATACGTTCTACTCCTATAACTCTAGGAGACACTTTCTTGCTGGGGTAACGTACACTGAGAGGACTGAAATAAATGAGCTAGTTCTTGTAATAACATAATGTGGTCATTATGACAATAATATTGTGTCCATATACAATTATCGTTTGTGATCAATAAATTGTACCTACTTGTAATTTCAGATAGGTACCTATTTGAAATGACTAGGTGTAACAATGGTTATCGAAATAATTTTCCTGTGATAAATATAACGTGTAATGTAGGTAAGTTCAGAACAAAATATTTACATAGAACTTATAATATTAATTGGTCAAGCAGTAACTTATCGAGTTCCTTTTATCAGATTTGTCGACCTTCTAGGACAGCTTGGTCACCACGTTCCTCTATTGTTGCCATGCCAACGAAGATTAAAAACATGTGTATGATTTATTACCGTTCATAACAGATAACAGGGCAGCTGCTCGAGATGGGGTGCTATGAAGTCTCCTTGGGGGACACCATAGGCGTGGGCACCGCGGGATCAGTCCAGCGACTGATGAAAGAAGTACTGACAGTCGCCAAGCCTGAACAACTGGCCTTACACTTCCATGACACGTACGGTCAGGCTCTATCTAACCTGCTTGCTGGATTAGAGGTAGAGTTATGTTATGAATTTGTGACTCAAAGGCTTTGATAAAAAGACCTTCTACTTACCTTTTTTTTCTACTGTTTTTTTTTTTTATGACGTACATATTTTTCTTTACTGGTTTCTTTACTGGACGACTATAATGTAGGTTAAATGATGATGAAATACTTGATTAGCCTTTCCCTATTGGCTTGTTTTATGTATCTAGACAATTTTGTGGTAGAATACATTTACCTAATATTGTTCAATAGATTTCACTTTGATTATAGCGGTGATTTGACTACCTATATGTTTGGTTAAATAGAAATGACCTAAGTTCAAACGTCAATATTAGACTCAATGAACTCTAGATGAAATTTTATCAGACGACAAAAATTGTGTGACGAAACCAGGGCAAGTCGCTATGATTGCCGCGGTCTACATATTGAGTGCCGATTGACCCACAGTTACAAACCGTCAGATACCAAACATATTTCCTTAAGCGATAAATTCATATAAAGCTCTATGTTAGGAACCTTGCTTTAGTATGATGTCAATAACACACATTTTAAGTGTGTTACGTGCTGTTATTGTCTTTCTATTCTACATAAATATTATGAGTGGTACATATTAATGTTCGTCGGTAACATAAATAATAACACTTCTTGAATCTTATTTATCAGACCTCTACAAACTTGTTGATATGCTCACAAAGACGTTGCCACTGTCGCTGATAAAAATTATCAGTGCCTATCTAGAACAGCTGGATACATTGTAAAAGTAAATAAAAATAATATGGTGTTGAGTTGTTGACCAGTTTCTTAGTTACAGCACACACCCACATGATCGTAGTTACGTCATCAGACAAGCCTCTTAACATAACTTGTTTTTGCAGTTCGATATAAAAACCGTGGACTCGTCTATCTCGGGGCTGGGCGGGTGTCCGTACGCTCGCGGGGCGAGCGGCAACCTCGCCACAGAGGACCTGGTGTACTTCCTGTACGGTCTGGGACTCAACACACACATCGATCTCGTCAAACTCATCGAGGCGGGGCGATACATCTCCAACTATCTCGGAAAACCCACCGAGTCGAAAGTTAACCGTGCAATCGGCGATAGGTTCAAAAATCACAATGATATCGCAAAAATGGCCTCGTGCGATGTTTGACCATGAATATTTACAATCAGTGAAAATGTAAACATTCTGAAATTGAAAACAGAGACTCGACAGCTAAATGTACACAATAAAATATAATTCCTTTGTTTGTATAAGTTTCGAGAAATGCAATTTATTAGCAATAAATAATATATTTTGAGATACTGTTTGTGTATTTTTGTCTTCATCCAGGACAAGCCGGTGGTCATGAGCGTAGCCATACATACCTATAGGTTTTATCAATTATCATTCGGAGTGGGTGCGGGTGCGGGCCGGCGGCGCAGACGCGCGCACTCGAGCGGCCGCCGCGCAACGAGCTGCTCGCTTTATATTGAATTGACCTTATTTATCCGATTTGATCTTGAGCGAGAGGTCGATAAACCTTAGCACAGTGCCAGTGTGAACCCTACGCGCAGTCTGAACCGAAAGCCGGTTTCGCTTTGTTTGTTTTTATGGAACGAGCGTGACAATGAACATGGTAGAAGTGAAGATAAACGACGACGTCAAAGTTGGCGGCAGCAATCCCTGCTTCATCATAGCGGAAGTTGGACAGAACCATCAAGGCGACATCGAAATAGCAAAAAAGTTAATAAAAGCCGCTAAGGTAAGCCACTTTTCAATACAAATGTAACAGGAAAACATTGGTTCGCTTTGTTTACGTTGAAAAACAAAACAAAGAGAACCAACATTCTCTTTAAACTTGTAATAAGTATTCGTTAATGCTTTGTGAGAAAACACAATAAATACTGAATACTAAACCTTGATTGATCCTCTATGTCTGTTGTGCTATGTAGATAGACATATTTAGATGCATGTGCTTTCTAACACGTTTTATCTAACGATTGCCTACTCGCTCACATTAAGTCACACTCGGGTTCATCGTTTCGTAAGCAGTATTTTTAATTACATAGCTTAGCATCCTACTTTCCACGCCTACTTTTAACATTGGATTATATCATATACATAGTCGTAAAACTTTCCTGGTAATATGTTTGTACAGATGATGTCATCAAAACAAGTCGGCATAAAAGATTTACACTATTTGTATTTAAAATCTCTAAATATGCATGGACGATACTTAATATGTATCTCGTATTACATATAGACAGTTGCTACATATTTCTTATTTTACATTACAGGATGCAGGTGCCAACTGTGTCAAGTTTCAAAAGACCTGTCTCAACGAGAAATTCACAAAGAAATACTTAGAGAAACCGTACAATAACCCCAATTCATGGGGCAAGACTTATGGTGATCATAAAAGACATCTGGAATTCTCCGAGAGTCAGTACAGGGAACTGTTCAAGTATGCACATGAAATAGGCATATTATGCACGGCCTCGGCTATGGACATGGTAAGTTATCTTTCTGCATACTTTAATTAGTCTTAATCATTGGCTGCGTGATACTGGACGAAGCTAATTAAGACAGTGAAATAGTTCATTGACCACTAACCACAAGATTCTTCAAGCACTCAGTTACGAATATCATGGAAAAAATATCTTCTTGGAAGCTAGATTTAGACGCAATGAAAAAGTATTTATATGACTGATAGCCACGCTCATATTAGTTGCAGGTTCGCATGGAAGTAATACAAAATATTTGACGTGTGTTGGCAATATGTGGCCGAACGAAACACTTTACCGCTTCATGCTTTTAAATCCATTATTACTGGAAGAAAGAAATTTCCACATAACTCGCACGACGTGATTATTTGATTAATTGCTAGCATTCTTGATTTGGCCAAGACATAATTTATTGTCGTTCATTA
Organism: Luperina testacea; assembly: GCA_927399505.1. NCBI lineage: Eukaryota > Metazoa > Arthropoda > Insecta > Lepidoptera > Noctuidae > Luperina > Luperina testacea. The sequence goes on from OV656756.1 coordinate 14,844,908, forward strand.
ATTGCTTTAAACATTGAACTCTTTAATTCTAATAGGAAAGGGCATTATAAAGGACACAGTCATATAAGATAAATACCCTACGAAATGTAACGAGCTCATAAATAACACTGGTAAACAAAATTTAACTTGTAACAAAATGTAACGTGTTTTATGAAGTTTCTAAAGTGGAGTCATTTTAATAGGTAACATTTGACAATTCATAAAATATTCAACAACGTAACCTTGTAACGGCGGGCATAAAATAACATATTTTTTCGTTTTGTTAGAACTGCACAATTGCTTACCTTTTTTCAATTACGATTACATATTTATTGTAATAATGACCGATACGAGTAATTTTACGATTTGCTTTCATTAATAAACCATTCTAAACATAATAAACAATTAATTCTGATCTAAAGAACTGAACGTCGTTACAAGGTTACGTCAGTTAACCATATTTTTTTTTAAACACTAGGGATGTTACTCTAAAAATCGAAAGCTGATAAGTAGAATCGAATGCAATGATGACTTGTGAAGAAATATCACCATAAATTAATAACCACGTTGTGATTATAATAAAAAAAATATTTATTATTCTTTTAACTAACTAGTTATAAAAATACAAAAAATAATGAAATAGAAAAACTGCCTCCTCGCATTCGCCTCTAAAACTACAAGTGATTACCATGAGGAAATAAACTTTGAGGTTTTTAAAGAGTGGTTTGAGAAGCTGCTAGTCAGCTTAGAAAACCCATCGAAAATTGTAATGGACAATGCACCGTATCATTCTGTACAAGTTGATAAACCACCAACTCAAGCATATAAAAAGCAAGAAATTGTCTCGTGGCTGGTAAGAAATGGTGTGGATGCAAGTCCATCTTTATTAAAAGTTGAGTTGTTAAATCTAGTAAAAGCAACTAAGCCGTCCAAGCTCCGCTATGTAATCGATGAACTAGCCCTAGAGCATGGACACGAAGTTATTCGATTGCCTCCCTACCATTGCCAGTATAACGCCATCGAGCTTATTTGGGCACAAATAAACGGTTACGCAGCGCGGAACAATACTGAACCACCCTTCAGTACTGCTAAAATGATGTCTCTGCTACAAACTGCGTGTGCAGAAGTCACTACAGAAGACTGGAAAAAAGTCGTAGAGAAAACAAAGAAAATAATTTTACAAGATTTTGAACGAGATGTGAGAATAGACAATATTATTGAAAATGAATTAATAATATCTCTGAGTGCTGACAGCAGTGATGAAGATGACAATACTTTTAACAGTTCTGATAGTTCAACTGAATAAATGCAATTTTTTTGTTAAATTGTGTACTTGTCTTATTTTGCTCCTTAAATTTACGAAAAAAATAATAATAATGGGACAGGGATTCGCCTGATGATTTTTTAAATTCGCATATGTTTCAAGTCCGTATCGATTCATTCACTTTAATCGATGTTCATAAGCAGGTCACCTCACTATGAGGATAAAACTGACAGACGTCAAATGTTACCTATTAAAATGACTCCACTGTAAACTGTTTCTTAGTGATTTGAGTTCGCTGATTTCATATCTACCCTCAGTTTTTTTCTAGCAGCTCTAGTTTTTGTGATACAGGTACTTCTTAAAATTTCGTTACGCGGCTTACTAATAATTTTTTTAGTGCAAAAAATTATTAAATTCCATAAATATATATGTCTACATTAAGAAGAACTTGCTTAAACGATCCAAATAGGTTTTGTGCTGTTTGTGGAGAATATATGTTTCGAGATTGTCGTTTAAGTACGTCTGACTTTATAAAAAAGGCCTACTTGGACTTCTTTGGGACGCCATTACAAGTGTGTGGCTTACTAAACAGTAAGCCATGGATCCCAAATTTTGTGTGTGGTAGTTTCGTAACATTATTGCGTTTATGGGCTAGTAAAAAAAGACCTACTTTAAAGTTCAAAAGTCCTATGGTTTGGCGTGAATCGACTAATCATCACGATGACTGTTATTTTTGTGTTGTGAATATTACCGGAATAAACCGCAAAAATCGTTCCAAATGGACTTACCCGAATTTAAAATCAGCTATTAGACCAATTCTAAATACCAGCGAAAACCCTGTGACTGATACGCAACCTAGTACTTCTAATGTAACATTACAAGTTCTTTCAGAAGCCAGTAATGATGAGGACAGTGACTTTTCTTTCCCGAGTACGTCCGAACCGAACCATAACTGGCTGATATGCATTGATCTTAAAATGGTCAATTTTCTTTTGGTTCAGCAAGGAGGATATACCAAATACCCCTGTATTATGTGCTTGTGGGATAGCCGAACCAAAACAGAACACTGGACTAAAATAGTTTGGCCTTTGAGAGTGGATTTAGTGCCGGGTAGTATGAATGTGATATATGTACCTCTAGTAGCAGAGACTGCATTATATTACCCCTCTCCATATAAAATAAGGTCTGATAAAACAATCTGTAAAAGCTGTTAACAAGCATGGGGCATGTTTTAAATATATCAGTAAAAACTCCCGAAATTGAGCACAGAAAAAATAAAAGCTGGTATTTTTGACGGTCCTCAAATCAGGGAACTAATAAAGGATCAAAATTTTACTGACTATATGATAGATAAAGAGAAATCTTCATGGATTTAATTTGTTTGGGTTGTGCAAAATTTCTTAACAAATAAAAAGTCTCCAGACTACATTCAACACATTGAGCAGCTCATGTTGCACTTTCAAAGACTAGGATGTAACATGAGCATCAAGATGCACTTCCTCTTCAGCCATATAGACCGCTTCCCAAAAAATTTAGGCGATTTATGCGAAGAACAAGGAGAACGCTTTCATCGGGCGATACCAGGATCGTTGGAATGCAAATATGATGGCTGATTACTGCTGGAGCATTCAAAACAAGGTTGAAGTTTCGATTCATGCAAGAAAATCTTATAAAAGAAAGTTTTTTGCATGTTAGGTTAGAGAAACAATTTTTTTCATTTTATAATTCGAGTATTTTTCGCTTAAAATGTAATATGTTAATATTTCAAAAACTAGAGCTGCTAGAGAAAAACTGACAGCAGATTTGTAATCAGCTTGGTAGAATCACAAAATCAGGTATGAAACTTCATAAAACAAAACTACTGTTTACCAGTGTAACGTACGATCTTTAAGACTATCAACAAATCTTGTACTACCTGGCCAGTTCAGGCAAAAGTAAACTACTCATCTTTCCACTACCAAAATCACAATAGACGACTGAAACCGCAATATTTAACGAGAAGTTTTCATAACATTTCAGGTTTCCTTCGACTTTTTAGTCAACATGAAGGCGCCATTCATCAAAATCGGCTCTGGAGACTCGAACAACCTTTTATTCTTGAAATACGCCGCCTCCAAAAATGTACCACTCATCATCTCAACCGGGATGGTCGATAAGTCTGCAGTTAAAACTATTTATGACATAATATCGGCTACACATAAGAATTTCTGCCTGCTACACTGCATATCGGCGTATCCTGTTCCTTATGAAGACTGCAACTTGACTGTGATCCAAGATTATATGAACACTTTTGATATTCCTATTGGATACTCTGGGCAGGAGGTTGGCACTGCAGTAGCGCTTGCTTCTGTCGCTTTGGGAGCTAAAGTAAGTTTTTAATATTTTTGTCTATTAATCAAGTCTTATCCAACGTTTCTTTAGGCGATGACTTCTAAACAGAACACAGTCAAACAATTTTACGAACACTATTTCACACAAAAAATATATATAGATTTTGTTTTTCCGCTGTGTGTTTGTGTAGTTCGTGTGGTGTGCCGGTCCAGTTTACCTCGCCTACAGTGAGATTACAGTATTGTATAGATAGCGTGTTTAGATAATAGTGCGATTTATCAAAAAGAAGTCGAAAATATACACAGTAGGTACATGTGATAACGTTTATTATGATGTGTGTCGATATTCAAAATAATTATTACCGTCGATTTTAACTTTCCTTTGTCTGGTTATAAATAATTTTCCAGACGGACGACAACAGGAACATCGACGCGCAACTTGTTACCATGGATTCAATACGTGATTTTGAAACCCCCGCGTTGAAATTTTTCGACAGTTATTTTTTTTTTTTTTCGTTCCACAAATTTGACCGCGTAGGTATTGCAGTTTTCTATGAAACAACAGATTGTTTATTATAACTGACGAAAAATTTCAACGCTGGGGATTTCAGAATCATGTCTTGAATTAATGGTTTCAGTTTGCGCATCGATATCCCTGCCACAATGTATATTGTTCCATTCGTGGCCATTATTGGTCCGGCAACTATGTATTAACAAAACTTATAATTTCTTTGATTATAAGACCAGTGTCTGGTGAATAATGACGATAGTACCCATAGTCAATAGTAGTTTATTTAGTCTGTTGATTAAAGTGCCTTTGTGTGGCATATTTCTTTTTTCTGCGTGGGAAATCATCAAATGACCCCTCCCGCTCTGGGTGGAGCGGAAGGAAGTGTCAGACTCTTACTGATTAAAACCCACCCGTGTTCCTTCCTTAGCCCTATTATGTTCCGGACCAGCGTAACCCTTTCGGACAATCCCGCTGACCCGGCAGGCTTCGGCCCTGACAAGCCCCTTCTCTTGATGCTGACATTTCTTTGAGGCGCGCGTGGAACACGTACGCGCCGTCCGGCACGGGCCTGGTCCTGATCGGACGGTGAGCTACCCATTACTCTCCGCCCGCAGGCCCGCGCTTACGGTGGCCGGGAGTCGTCGTCGCGCGGCTCCTGACGCCCGGAGCGTCTCCCACGGCGGCTGGGACGGGAGGCTCTCTCCCTCTTGTTGTGGCATGTTGCATTTTTTATTGCGTCTGTCTGCTGTACTTGAGGAGGCAAGAGCAGGACCGATAGACATTAAACAAAATACGATATGCGATGTTATTCGTCAACAGACGCGACGTAACCGCACACAGATCATAAAATTGTACTAGGCTTCACCAATATTGACTTTCCTAAATCGCTGACTGTCATTACCAGGAATGATCCTTCAGCAAAATTAACTGTATGCAGAAATTTCTGAAAAACTGGCAGATGTGAAACATTGCGCATGGCGACGCGTCGCCACACAGTACAAAAGACTGTGACTGTATGTATATATACACCATGATCATATAGCGTGGCGACGCGTCGCCACGGCCGGCATGCGTCGACACGCCAGAAATTTGTTTTACGTGCGGCTATAGATGTTTCACATCAAAAATAAATCTATTTCGGACATGGGATACTTTTTATCCCGATATTCCCATGGGGTCGAGACTTATGCGGGTGAAACCGCGGGGCGCAGCTAATAAATAAATAGTTAGCTGCGTCCGGTTAGACTGGAAGCCGACCCCAACATAGTTGGGAAAAATCAAATGATGATGATCTTAGTATTAGCAATAGTCATTCGCTGTTTTTTTGTTTACTTCAACGCCCCACTGTCTTTGCCATTTTTTATCATAAGCACTCGTATGATGATTTAGCAAAAACTGTGTTGTTGTGTGACTTAAATCTTTCTTTCCCTTCCCAGGTGTTGGAAAAGCACATTACCTTGGAGAAGACGATGAAGGGAACCGACCACGTGTGTTCACTCACCCCGACAGAGTTCCAACAGTTGGTGCGCGATGTACGCGTCATTGAGAACGCGCTCGGCACGCCCATTAAGAAAGTCGTCACTTCAGGTGTGTAGACCTACCTTTAGATGATAGTTCAAGGTGGCGTTGTGATTGTTGTGAATGTGTAACTAGACTCCGGTTGGTTGATGTAAACTATTTGATACGAGTATTTACCTACACATATTATCATTATGCCTTTTCACCTGTTATATTTAAGACAAATGGAATTGTGGGCGAGCTTATTGTTATGATATTCATCGCATCAATCAATGATCGATCTGTTAAAGACGGTTATTATCGAAGTCAAATAAAATGTGCCGACCTCGATAGCTCTGAATCTTGTTGCATCCACCACATTAGATTGTTTTCAATGATCGATGTTGTCGATGTTTTCGATCGACCGCAATTTAGACGCACCTGAGTAACGAGGTGTGTCGTGGTTCGTACTATACTGCTGTGCATTATTTATGTCCATTTCGTTATATGCTAAACACCTATCTCCATAATTATATCCATAAATACACTGGAGTACGTCTTGGAGTGGGTACTTTATGCGATATTATAAATAGTATACTTACAGTAGTACCACATTTGTTATAGTAGGTAATATAAAGTCATAGCAACAGGTGTTTGCAGCTGACCATCACTCATAGCGTACTTTTACAACAAACGGAATTTTTATTGTAAGTAAATTAAACCAAACCAATTTTTTTTTTTTAACTAGAATCATGGAGAATGTATAGCCGTTAAAGTGGCAGGTCACTATTTTCTAGCAACAAAGTAATGTTACTCAAGCTTCAATTAATATAAGTATATCTTTTAGTAGGTAAATAAGGAAAATGCGAATCATTTGATAGCCACATAATGTACATGGTATAAAGTACGAGTAAGTACATACTTGCTCGTAATTATGAATAGATGAATACAAAGTTTGTTTTATAGCCGCATGTACGATAGTACTCTGCGACTGATACGAATATAAGGTTTAGTCAAGTTTGCTTTTGTGGTTAAAGAATCTTTATTTACTCAAAAGAAATTTACTACAAATTTCACTTAATGAGAAATATTTTAACGATATATAATGGTGACATTCATGAGCAGAGCTAGTATAGACATGCACAAATATTAAAAGAAGACAACAATAATTAACGTTCATAACAAGACATCGAAGGTTGCAGCAAAAGATTCATGCGAAACAAAAATCAAAATTTTGTGGGTAAATTAAAAACATGAACCAGGGCCGGATTTAAATTTTGTCAATAATAAAAGATTTTAACAGAGTTTTAAATATTTGTAAACTTGTAGTGGTTTTTATTTCTCGTGGTAGTTTGTTGTACATCTGTGCCCCTTCGTATGTAATACTTTTCTTTCCGTAATTTGTACGTGTTCTCGCAAGACAAATATCGTTTGCGCTACGGAGAAGTCATAACCCTTCTTCGGTGTTAGTTTTAAAAATGAGTTCAGAGTGTAGCTTTTTGTCTCTATTTTTTTAATTTAGATGCATGTATTATAAATATAATACAGGGTTGCAGGAATATCGACGCGCAACCTGTTAGGTACCATGATTCAGTACACGATTCTAGGTCCCTTTTTTTAATAACCGACGAATATTTTCAACGCATGGGGCGCTGAAATGGTCCGTCGATTATTCAACAAAAAAATTGCAGTTTCATACATTTTGACCGCGTAGGTGTTGCACTTTTTTTTCTGTGAAACAACAGATATCATTTAATCCCAGTAGTTGGACATGTTAATTGCGTCATAAGTGGCATTGTTCTGGTCGTCCAAGGTGCAGGTTGATTATTTATTAGGAAATGTTAACTTCTCCTCAAAAAGAAAAAAGTCCTAACTTAATAACATATCTTAACGGTTACCTGTTTTCTTTACAGAGATCCCCTGCATCGACAAACTTCAGAAATCCCTCGTGATGGGCTGCACCAAGAACAAGGGCGAGATCCTTTACCCCGGGGACGTCAAAATCAAGGTCGCAGAACCCAAGGGTTTGAACGCTCTCCACTTCGAAGAGGTCATATACAAAACACTGGTGTATGACAAAAAGGAAGATGATCCACTCAACCAAGGAGACTTCTGCTAACTATGCTCAAAGTACATAAGAATAACCAATAATTCTAACATAACATATCATTGTATTTAAGTTTCTCTCGTCGAAAATATGAGAAATAGGTCTGAGCCAGCCAATATGTAAATGATTTACGACCTTCTCAAGAAACAAATTTATTTTTAAGCAAATTATTATATCTAGTACATAAACATGAGATAACGGAATAAACCGTAACTATATCGTCACCACTGTGTTCAAAGTTATAATATTAACTTCCAAACGATATTGTCGCAAGCACAATGACAGCATAATCATAACGAATTTATTTAACGTCTCTGCATAGAGAAAAATCTCTGTGTGAATAAATAGATCATAGACTTTAAGTTCGGTTCGAACCCAGACAGGCGCTTTACTTTGTGTAAATTATTTCATCACCACTGCTCACAAAACGGTGAAGGAAAACATCGTGAGGAAACCGGCATGTCCTAGAACCAAAAATTCGAAGACATGTGACATCTACCAACCCGCACTGGGCCCGCGTGGTGGATTACGGCCCACTCCCTCTCACTGAGAGGAGGCCTGTGTCCCAGCAGTGGGAACATTATAGGCTGATGATGATGAGACTTTAAGTTTAACTTACAATAACATAGATTAAAAACCCTAATCCCTAAATAGTTTATACATATTACAACTATTTTTCTTTATATCAGATTTATTAAAGTTTTACTATAATGAGCTGCCTTTTATTTATCTACATTTACGTGCCTGACTTTGAGATGTATGGACAAGTATATACCTACCTACGCAATGAAAAATACTCGCTTTGACGTCAACGCCCATTCATAAAGTTATTATTGACTCTTTGACTGTTATATCTATAACGCAAATTTCCTCTGGCGTAAACGATTAGCTTTTGCACACAACTCACAGAAAATGTTTTTATCTATTACACGGATGTATGTAAGATATATTTCTTGTCATGTCTAGGTACGTCGTCTGATGCCAGATGCGCTGGCGCAGTTTATGCAGTTCGGTACGACACGCTCGCGCTCACGTCCGGCTGCGGTGCGAGGACCCTGACGCGTTTTATTAGCAAGTCTGTTTTATTTTTATAGACGGGCAGCAGGCGGGCAGTGGTTCAGCGGTGTGTGGTGTAATAGAACATAAGTGGCGCAGCGGCGCGCGCGCTGCGTTGGCTCCGTGCCCGGCCGCCGCCAGTCCCCGGCGCGCCGCCGGCCCGCCCGCCGCCTGCCGCCATCGCACGCACTTGCCGACTCCTGTCTATTGCGTATTACATGACCGAAGCTGCTCACGAACGAGCTACTCTACGAACGCGGTCCTTTACAAAACTAACTACCACAGAGTTCGCGCCGCGAGGCGTTCGCAGAAAATACTCTTACTGATAAAATCGCGTTTGTGTTTACGCGCCTAGAAAGTCTGAGAATTAGTAGCGAGTTCAGAGCAGTCGATTTAGGTCGCCCGGTTCAGTGCTAGCAGCGAGATATTTTTATTGCCACTGTTGGGTGCAGACGTACCTACGAGCGCCTGAACACTTTGCTGGTTAAATAAATTATTATTTATAGAGTAAAATCGTAAAGTTCATTCCATAAACATTTGCGTGTGTATGTGGTTATTCCTAGTTCCCTTCGGGCGATGCTGTGTTACGAGTGGTGGCATTGACTGCGTGTGAGAGGAGGAATGTGACGGAATTGTTTTCGTTAGCGGCATTTAGGTGAAATCTTTGACATTTGTAAAGTGCATTTGTGTGTGTTAGTGTGAGAATGCATCACTTGTACCCTTTGGCGAAGGGCGACCCGCTCTGCCCGCTAGGGTTCCACCCGCAGGTGCGCTGGCCCACACGCTGCAAGCGTTGCTTCCGCGACTACAAGGAACACGGCGGCGTGCGTAAGAAGGAGGACGACTTCGCGGTGTCCACGCCCAGCCTCTCCTCTTGGAACACGCCGTCGTCACGGTCAGTGTGCCACCTCTCTTACCAACACCATGTAGTATTTAGTATTATAACTGCCCTGAGCTTTCCCGAATATCATCATAGAACTGAATTGACGGTAGTGTCAAAGGAAATTTAAATTATATTCTAAGAAGTAGGTAGTACCCAAAAGGCACCTTGGCCAGTTTCCACCAAGTCCTTCCTATGTAACCTACGCACACCGGAAGTCTATCATTTCAACCCGTAAGTGCTAGTGGGTGGACATAAAACAGTAATAGACGGCTACAAGGAACATCCGTGAGATTGCCACACTTGGTGAAAGGTTTGGTGATCATAATAAGTTCTTGTTATCACAGAGGGCGATGCCACCTTATTCACGTCTTCCCAGGCTATAAAGAATATTTTGATAATGAACCGCAAGCAAATCCAATAAACATGCCTAAAATCCCTTCGTAGTGACATCCTTGGGTATAAAACATTGACCTGACATAAACAGATTTATACAGTAATAATTATTAGTTCAGTTAGTAGTATTGGACGTGTGAAACAGCATCACTTAGCTGAGAGTAGTTAATAAGATGAATAACCGCTTGTACAAATAAAAACGTTTTCTATTGGAATAGATAGGTACTCCTTTGGCCAACCTACCAAGGTTGGCCAAACGGGGTGCCAAACCATTGCCTACCTAGGTAGGCCAGAATAAGAAGTCAGGTAGGGAAACATAGAAAGTAGGTACCTATAACTGTTACAATCAGTGTCTTACTTTGCCATGAAAACAGGTTTTTGATGAGGGCAAATCAATTATAAGTTCTTGAAAGCTAATAATTACCTAACTGATGTGCTGAGTCGCTCTTCCTGACTGATCAGTGAATCACCAGAAAGTTGATCGATTGATCATCGATCTGCATTCGATGGATGGAAATAACTTAACCTTATGTGTGCCAGGATTAGCTTCTCCTCGCAAAGCTACTAAACTACACTTATAACTGTTAAACCACAGACAAATTCTGATATTCAGCCCAAATAAGCGACCTTTCTATTAGAATTGAAGTCTGATGGTGGGTCAAACTTGAACAGTCACACCATTGTTTTACCTTTTTAGTGCAACATCTTTCTATCTAAGGTGCTAGGTTTTGCCTTTATATTGCGACATCTTTATGGCTCCTTTTGATAAGTAACATGTGTGCACCTGAAAATAATCCCAAGTAATGTTCACTTTAGAGCGAATGCACGCTCGTAATTTCCGCTTTGTTATTTTACTGCACTCTAATTTTATGGCGACTATTTGATTGCCTTAAAGCAATTTGTCGAATAATGTCTACCTATAACCGTATTGGTAAGTAATAAAATTAATGTACGTAAGTTGCATTATCGTCTAACTTATTGCTTTCCTATAAGAATCGGTAATGATCAGTTAGAAAGAGTATCACGGAACATGAGGTAACCCTGACCTATAACAAGTAGGTAGGTACATATAGTTGTGGCCGGTCTACTTTACTACCTGTCCCTAGTTGATTCTTTCTAAAATTTAACAAAAAAAGATGGCACGATTCCAAATTCCTGAGCGTTTTTGTGGATTGTTTGTACTGCGCCCGGTTGCTGAAGTTTGACGCATGCCGCCTTCGTGTGTACGTACGTTCTGCCACTATACATACCTACATCAGTATTTTACTTCTTCTTTCTTCTGACTATTGTCCCAATTGATTTGGGGTCAGCCCTTCTAGTAGGTACTGCTGCGCCACACCGCACGATTGTAGATTGTCTCTTTTGTTGTGTTGCTCGCTATCATCTCGTTTTCACCTCAAAAGGAAAAACGGAACCCTTATCTATAAGATCACTTGTGTGTCTGTCCATCCGTTTGTCACAGCCAATTTGCTCCGAATCTAATAGACCGATTAAGTTGAAATTTGGCACACATATGAATTTCTGTGACCCAAACACAATCTAATGGACCGATTAAGTTGAAATTTGGTACACATATGAATCTCTGAGACCCAAACACAGACGTGTAGGTACCTAACGTAAATAAATGAATTTTGAATATGGGGGTCATTTTTGAGGGGCTAATAGAAAATTAAAAAAAAAACGTTTCGCAATCTGTATCGTGTGAAAAAAATCAAATGAAAGGGCTTACTGTGAGGATCTCATTTTTTTTTTTTATATAATTTTAAGTAAATTGTATTAAAGTTATTTAAGAAAATAGACGAAAATTGACCATCCCTCTCCCTATCTCCGAAACTACCGAGTCTAAAATTTTGAAAAAAAATAAAGAAAATAGTTCTATACCTATAGATTACAGGAAAACCTATAAGAAGTCTGTGGTCTTAAAACAACATGGTAAATCACTCATTGTGCGTACAAACCGGTACAAACTTACATTTTAGTTGGAATGTCATAATTATGGTCACCATCTCGCCTCTTCACATGTCCGTACCAGCACAAGCGGTTTTCACTAAGTTTTTCATGTAGGTATCTTAACGACTTTAAAAATACCGCGGATATTTTCGTTTCTTATTTTATCCATTTTCGAAACAACCAAACCAGCGTAGGAATATTATAGCATCTTTATCTTTATAGTGTGAATTACATACCTACATCTATTACGCACAGTTTATGATCAAATCTTCAGTTGTAATATGGAGACGAACTACACAAATCACTCCAGTCTAATTTTATTGTGGCAAAGTGCAACGAAAAGGATGTTGTGAGTCCGCACTCAATATCCATACGATGATTCATAAGTCCATAACTGCTAAAAGCTTTCAATTTGATCTCTACTTACCTACGTAAAATTCAGATTGAAGTTTAGAAGTCGCAAATATAATCACACTAATATTATAAAGGTGAAAGTTTGCGAGTGTGTGTGTGTTTATATGTTTGTTACTTCTTCACGCTCCAACGGCTGGACCAATTTTGATAAAATTTTGTATGGAGGTAGCTGACACTCTGGATTAACATATATGCTACCATTTTATCCCGATATTCCCACGGGATCGACATTTACGAGGGTGAAACCTAGGAGCGCAGCTGGTATAGAATAAGGCATAAAATTCTAAATATTTTAGACTGAATCAAAAATTTTTATATCAAGCACATATGTGCATGATATAAATATTTTTGATTCAGTCCGCCGCCTACGCATGCTCTAAACATAGTGCTTAGTTTGTCAACAATTACAAGCAAAATAGAAATTGTGTACCTATCAAATAAACATCTCTTTGATATTCCTGTAAAGTGTAAAGCGTTGATTTGGCTCTGTTTTGGAGATCAAACACATGTAATCCCATCTTTCATTTTCACGTAGGTACGACTTGTTTCATTTTCATGTTTACCACTAGGCAGATACCCATACCTACCTAACTTGTTGTACGCACGTCAATCAAGGCTGATCCAACAAGCAACACCACCCTAAAACTATATTAAAATTGAAGGTTTGCTTCAAATTTTTGGTTGGTAGTCCGAGATTTTTACCTGATACCTATAAGGTTGCAGAGGTAGTTGTTTTGTCTAACAATTTAATATAATCCTCGTCAGCACAATGGCATAGACCATTTATTACATATTTGGAAACATTTTTGGTCACCATGTGTCCACTCTAAAGAAATATTTAAAAAAAAATATTGGTCCATGGCAGCTCTGGAAAAAGAGAGGTGAAAATAGATTCGGGAGGCCTTTGTCCAGCAGGGGTACATGAATAGCTAAAATTAAAATAATAAATGTGTCCACTCTCGACTAGAGAATAAGAAGAAATATTTTTATTGTTTGTATTATAAATACGGACTAATGTACGGCAAGTGCCTAATTTGGGACGCAACTTGCGTCAGCACTGTTGCTGCCAGCCACCTTTGTCGCACCGTCCTCTCACCATCGGCAACAGCGGAAGACGCCACGGAGAGGAAGAGGGTGATGTACGCACCGTTGGTGGACCGGTATCAATTTGTGCCCATTGCCGTGGAGACCATGGGTGCTTGGGGCACTGAGGCCAGGAAGCTCATTAGTGAGATAGGGCACAAAGCTCCGTGACAAAACGGGTGACTCCCGCTCCGGCACGTTCTTGGTGCAAAGGTTAGCCATTGCCATACAACGTGGCAATGCAGCAAGCGTTTTGGGCACCTTCGCGCCGGGAACTGTTCGGGGCGGGTTATTTGACTAGGTTGACTTGTGACTGTTATTATTATTATAATAATAATTTATGACATTGAATAATATATTTTTTTAATTAATGTACTACGGAATTGTAATACGTACTTACTTTGTCCTACCTACAGAAGTCGCGATGAAGCCAATGGCGTGGAAGCGGAGAAAGTGGGGCGAGGCTGGGCGTCCAGTACCAACCTCAGCACAATCGACCCTGCCAAGAAAGACGCCTTCTCCACGGGTAAGAGCTGTTCCTCTCTCCTTTTCCTTCATATTCTTTTGCCCGCGTGGAGGCCGATAAATCCTCTATCTACTGTTAATTAGGTTATCCCGGGGGCATCTTAATTCGAACTACCTTAGATCAAAACATCGAATGCGTGTGCTTACTTACGTGTAGAAGATTTTAATTCCCAACAAAGTGAACGTTAAAACCACAGAACATACCCTTATAGGTATGGTTAAAACTGGGGGTATATTCTCTCTCTCTATCTAAATCCTGTCTACGAAGATGCGGACCCGTCCGTAGTTCGATACTTCGGAGTGAACCCTACTCCAAATTAACTCATTTTTTGGATGGGTTAAAACATATCGGGACTAAGGGCTACTGTCAAATTGTGTTGTCATTCATTCATACGGGGCCCAAACTCTTATGTCCGTAGGCGATACTGAGTAGGAAGCGATTAATATCTAATAATATTAATAATCTCAGCCGACTATACGGACTTCTTGCTTCAGGGGTTTAACCACTTAATTGAAACAGTGTCTGCTTGAAGTTTCCTTTCGCATAACAATAGCTACAAATTATTAAAATCAGGCGAATATTAACAGTACCTAAGCACTAAATAACACACATAATAATAGTAGCTCTGACTAAATTACTATTGTTCGGTAGGTACGACGCTAGCGCATCTAATAACATAGATGATAAATGACCTGTTTGAGCACCTAGATAATAAATAGAATACGAGGTCGTGCATTTTTTCCTGTTTGTAACCAACACCTAATCTAGAGGGCTAACGCATACCTACATAATGCATTTAATAAGGTCCAAACCTACAAACTTTTAACAGAGGAAGACCTTCCGGGCCCTATCACCTACTAGCTTCTGCCCGCAACTTCGTTCGCGTGAAATTTCTTGTTGTAACATAAAATATATTCTATAGATATATACATATATATGTCCTCTCCGCCGTTACTTCGTTTTCGCTTAGCGTTCTTTCTGACTATTTTCTGTTCACTCGGGTCCTAAGAATCGTAGCATGATGTTAAATAGCCTAACCCTAAACCTATAACCTTTCTCAAGAATTGGGCTATCAAATGCAAAATAGTAGATTGTTTGCCAAGGGAGCAAACAACTATTTTGAAGGCGAGAGTGTTTCTTTGAATCCAGAGCGGAGCGAAGGATTCTAGGGTAGAATCCCGAGTGCAGCAAGAGTTTCTAAAGTAGAATCCTGAGCACAGCGAGGGATTCAAAGTACGTTACTCGAGCTTAAAATAAATAAAATAATAATTAATAGTGTTGCTCCCGAGGGGGACACTACTTTTTATCACCGTCTGTGAAAAAATAAGTGAGTGCAACTTATGAATAAGAATAGTGCGTTTATTTATTTACATACAATTTTGAGAAAACGACAGAATGCTTTTCGTGCGTTTTTTATTTTTTCACATTTTTTTATATGGCTCGCGCCCGTTTTACTTTATCATACAGCCTGTTACTTTGTTCATACAATATTCGTGATTAATCTCTTTGGTGATTGAAACTTTTACTAATAATAACCAAATTCAAATCACTTTTAGTCCCTCGGGATTAAAGAGCTATTTTAGTCCCTGTTTACGAAGATACACTGGCTCTTTTTGAAAAGATGTGATAAAAATGTTTTTTCTAATCCGACTGGTAGGTAGTTTACGAGATTAGCGCGTTAAAACAAACAAATTCTTCAGCTCAATTATAAATATTAGTATAGATAGATAAACTCCCTACCCTATCATAAAAATATTGTCTTACATTTACATAGATCTCATAGACAACCTCATATGTTCAACCTACCTACCTAACCATGCCATCCTACCATATAATCACTAACCTTAGTAAAATCAAATGCAGGAATGTAAGCATACCGTCTGCCGACCTTCTCTTTTGTTCGTTAATACCTACAACAAGAAAATATCAATCCAGACACATCTGCGAACGCGAGCCAAGTCCATAATCATACACCTGTATTAGTCATACATTGTGGATCCTAATTTAAACGTCCCACGCCCACATTCGCATTTTGATAGTCTCTATCTAATTTAACCATTTACTTAACGGATACTGTGAGAAATCCCACAATATAATATGTGAATGTTAGTTACTCTATCACGGTTTTACGACTGAACTAATTTGCATGTAACTTGGCGTTAGGGTAAACTATGACCTGGATTAAAATATAACCTGGATACTTTAAGCAGTTTTTAGCCAGTTGCATCGCGTCGTTGCAATATGCAACGACACGTTACATTTCAATGAATGGACTTGAAGTACACCTATCAATTAGGTAGAACAGTTATTTTATTCATCAGTATAGTTTTGACAATCCGGATCGTTGTAAATTACTCGTTTATTTACTATCTTATAAGCAGAATCTATCAAGCCAGTAGGTATTTCAGACGTTTAATATTTTTGCTCTCACAACCATCAAATAACAATGTATTCGATGCTATAAAACTACTTTTATTAGTGCAGATAGCAATAAAGTCAGGCGACCTTGTAAATTATTAGTGTATTTATTACCTAAATTCTTTACATTTCTCACACTGAATGTCAAGAAACTATAATTTTTTAGATATTCATTATGTGAATATCTAAAAAATTATAGTTCCTTGTTCGGTTATAGTTCGTTCGTTAGTTAGTAGGATATCTATCCTACTTACTTATTCTGTTTCGCAGCATTCAGGTAACTAGAATAAGGCTCCTTCAAACAGGCGCGACAAAAAGGCATCGCAAGTCGCGCAATGAGCGGTGCCTTTGTGTCGCGCGCGATTCGCGTCCCGCGTCGCGCCTTTTTGCAGGAGCCTTAATTCAGATATTGGTAATGTGCGGATACCTATCTAAATTATTGTAGCAACATACACTATACTGAATTTCGGCGTACGTACCTAGGTACGCCGATTCGGCTAATAAAGGCTGACATTTCAAATGAGGCATATTATGCTTTATATGCGAGATACTAATTTTAAAGTTGAAGACGAGATATGGAAATAAAAGCGCACAAGTGAGAACCAGTGCCGTAACTAGGGCGGTGCCAGCGGTGCCCAGGCACAGGGCGCAGACCCTGGAGGGGCGCAGAAATGTCCAGACGGGCCACAAACAATACTATTATTATTTATTTATACTCGTGAATTCGCGTCGTCCGCGTATATTCTTCTTACAAATAAATTACACTTAAAAATTTCTTTAAAGTCACTAGATGGGCCTCTAAAGCTAGAGCCGTCAAAGCTTTAAATATGCAAATACTCCAAATCTAGTGCGTGCTAAAAATTTTAACTACCAACGAATACAATGCCGAAACAATAGCTACAGCAAAAAACATTATGGAACTGATAAACTATAAATTTATAATATGTACTCTGCAAATTTGGGTGCCAAGTTTTAGAGTTTGTCGATAGGGTGAATGTAGCTTTATAGTCGAAAACTATTTCTATCGACAAAGCCTCTGAATTAATCCAAGGACTAACAAGGCAGATTCAGAATATTCGCGAGACTGTGGATAATGTATTCGAAAAGGCAGAAAAAGTTTGTGAAGAATGTGATATCGAAGACGATTTTCCTGAAAAGCGTAAAAAGCGAGTAAAGAGACACGTCTTGAGAGAAAGTTCAGACGCCGGCTACGATCTTACCCCACAACAAAACTTTAAAATGCATGTAAATGAAGCAATTGATAAAATCATTTCTGAATTCACGTGGCGATTCGAAAAATTACACAACATTCACCAGGGGGCCTAAATAGGCCACTTTGGCAGAATCATAAAAAGATAAAATTATGAATCGTGATGGACAGTCAACTGTTAAGTAAATCGAATCAAGTCCCTTTGATGAAGGATTTTCAGTTTTTTTTTTGTCTGTGCTAAAATACTAATCAATCCAATCCAAATCCAATCCCTATCTCTTTGATTATACCTACGTAGTGCAGCGAAAAAAAGGAAAACACGGACTGTCTTCGCCATATTTTGATTCATAACGTTATCCTTTTACGATTCTGCCAAAGAAGGTACGAAAAAAAATAACAATTTCGTCATACGAAGCGAAAAAGCAATTTGGGATCCCGCGTCGGACCATTTTTAATAAATCAAAAAACATGCATAACATACAATTTGGTCGGCCTAGAGAGTTGACAACTGAGGAAGAAGATGTAGTGAATATTAGAGCTGGTAAAGCCATTTTATAAAAAAAAAATGTTTTTTTTTTATGTTAGGTATTAGTAATTACAAGCCAGCAATGCTAAAAAGCATTACATTTGTGATTTTTACTTATGAGTAAAAATCACAAATGTAATGCTTTTTGCTACTTATGAGTACCTAGCAATTTTTTTTATTTTTTTACACAGTGAATAAAAGTTACAAAAAAATAAACCGTATTTTTTTGGGACAACCCTTGAGTCAACGACATTTTTGTATGAAAAGTTGCTTGTACCTGCTACAACATTGCCTATTAGCAGTAAAAAAATATATTACCGTCATGGCAATAATCTAACTGTCGGGAACAAGCACGGTGTCGTTTGGGCGCATTATGTCCAATTCGCAAAATGTCCAGTGGGCTCAAAATGTCTGATTCTCAAAATGTCCAATTCTCAAATTGTCCAATTCTCAAATTGTCCAGTTCTCAAATTGTCCAATTAGCAAATTGTCCAATTAGCAAATTGTCCAATTAGCAAATGGTCCAAAAAAGTCGTTTAAGGAGTTTAGTAGATACCTAGATAATACGTTCGTTACGTTTAATTTTTTTTCGTTTTCTGATGTTTTTATAAACAACAAACGTATTGCAGCGTTACCTCTGCTGGTAAAACCTCTTAGATTAAAACCTTTGTTTCCAAATAATTCCTTTTTTATGTTCTTGTCAAACGGAGTTCGTTTTTCGGACATGACAGCATGTCATATTTGAAGGATAAGAATTTTTTTGAGCTAGTTGCTTGATATTGGTTGGAAATTATTAAATTAAAATAATATTAATACGATACTATTTAGCAATCATTACTTATTACTACTATTATTATTATTACTACTAAGTTGTATATTCTGTTCTGACCTCACCACACGGCTAGTAACCTAATTTTCAATAACTAAACGAAGACATTTTTATGTCTTATTTGAGGGTATTTATAAAAATCACTGTTTTTATAATAATCTTATCGTCATGGTTGTAGAACACGTAATACTTTACCTATGGTTAAACAAGGTAATATATTAATGTTGTTTGTTTAAAGTACTTAGGTACCTAGAAGTGTCTAGTGTGGATATTATGTTTTAAAGCAAGTACACTAACAATGAACCGCGAGTTTGAATTTATTGAAAATCAGAGAGGAAAGTTGAGTTTGATTCGCAATGATGGCTACCGGTATAATCTTAATTGGACAAATGCTAATAATACTACATTGTGGCGGTGCATTAATCGTAAAATATGTTCTGCCTCAATCACACTGGACCAAGACAAAAAGGTGATTTTACGTGAATCGTGCCATGTTTGTGCAGCAAACACAACTTCAAATGTAGTTTTAAAGGGAAAAGCAGACCTAAAAAGGGCTGTGTGTGATAATTTAGGTCCGTTACGGGAAATCGTTGAAGAAAACGAATTATTGAAGAAGGCTAGAACACAGCAAACTAAAGATAATGATACGGCACCTCAATTTCAATCAATAAAAGATACACTGTACAGAGCCCGACGAAAATATTTAAATACTGATTTACTTAGTCATAGCAATACACGCACTGTCACTATCCCAGAGGCTTTGGCAAGAGACTTCCTAATTTGTGAAGATGGAGAACAAGAGAAGATTTTTATTTTTTCAACAAAAACGGCCCGAAAATTTGTGAAGAAAGCGAGGTCATTCTACGCTGATGGTACATTTAGAGTGTGTCCCAAGCCGTTTTATCAAATGTATGTTTTGCACATTGATTGTAATTCAGATAGCAAAACCACAAACGTCGTCCCTGTAATATTTGCACTACTACCTAATAAAACAGAGATTACTTATAAGCGATTATTTACTCTCATAAAACAAAAATTTAAAATCAAAATAAAGAAATTCAAATGCGATTACGAAATCGCTCAAATAAATGCGATTTCGTCCGTTTTCCCGTCTGTCTCAATCAGTGGATGTTATCATCATTTTAATGAAGCTATTTGGAGATTTTCAAAAAAAAATAAATTGGTCGCTACTAGAGATGGACGAAATATTTCAAGAATGATTGCGATGATCCCGCTAATACCTGCAAATCTGATTCCTGCTGCATGGCGGTATATTTTAGATAAATATTCGACTTGTAAAGAAATGATGCAGTTTCGTCAATATTTTGAGAAACAATGGTATCCGCAATTACCACCAACCATTCTCAGCTGTGTAAATCAGAGACATCGTACAACGAATGCTCTGGAAGGGTGGCACCGGCGCATCAACGGACGTATTTCGAAAAATCCAAATTTGTATCATTTTCTTTATAAACTCCGGAAAGAAGCCAAATATTGTGATAAACGCCTTCAGGATTCTATAATCAAAACGGTGGGAAATAAAAGGACGCTAAGAGACATCACATTTGATAAAAAGTACAATAAATATTTGATTGAACTGCAAAATGATAAACTTAGTCTTAAAAGCTTTTTCACAAAGATTATATTTCTTCGTCTTACATTGTTTAAGCGTTGATGTCAAAATACATCATTATTTCTAGATAGGTACTACGTAAGTACCTACCCAACATTTTGTTGATTCCATTAAAAAAAATACGACTGACATTACTACATTACCTGTTTTTTTTTGTTCTTAATGAATAGCGATATTATGATTTATAAGCTCAGAATTGTAATTTTTTTTTCTAATAAAAGAGTTGATCATAAGTTATATGCATTTTACTTCGAGCCGAATTTCACCCAATCTCACGTGGTGTTCGTCTCAAAAAATGCCTCTCGTAATCAAGGTCGCCCCCTAATGCGAACTAGACGGACGCCCCATAGTTGCGAATTGGACCAATTGCGAATTGGACCAATTACGAACTGGACCAATTGCGAACTGGACCAATTGCGAACTAGACCAATTGCGAACTGGACCAATTACGAACTGGACCAGTTGAGAATTGGACAGTTGGACATTTTGCGAATTGGACATAATGCGCCCAAACGCACGGTGTCACATGTACACGGAAAAAAAATACTAAAATGATCATCAATATATTTATTGAGATATCCTTTTAGGCAAAGTTGTGTCTTTTACCTACAACTTTGCCTACGACTTTGAGTGTTTGTAATTATGAATAACGGGATGATTTAAATAGATTTGGGTTCTACCTGGCAAGGCATAAGGGCTGTTTCCCATCTAAAAGTCTTTAAAAGCCGTAACAATAAATAGGTTCAGAAATACGAACAAAATACGTCAAAATCCAGGCAAAGTTACAGCATTTTACGGTAGCCTTTTTAGGCCCCCTGTTCATTAATTTTTTGACAGTACAACACATTACCAAGTATCCAGTGGAAGAACTAAAAAAACATGCTGCTGATTTGAGTATCAAATATTCTGCAGATATAAATGCTACTGAATTTTGAGCCGAATTAGAAACTTTGAAGAGTCAAGTTGAAGCGACCACATTATTTGATAAATGTGAATGTCAGTCAAGTCTAGGTCTTCTTAAAGCTATAGTAGAACTAGATTTAAAGAAAATGTTTACCAAAGTAGTGGTCGCTAAAAAGATTTTTTTAACAATGCCAGTGACTGTAGCTTCCTGCGAAAGATCGTTCAATAAGCTCAAATTGATAAAGACGTACCTACGATCGACGATGGGCCAAGAAAGATTATCGTGTTTAGCGATTTTATAAAGTAAAGGCTCCTACAAACAGGCGCGACACGCGATATAATCGCGCGCGACACAAACGCACCGCTCGCTGCGCGATTTGCGGTGCCTTTGTATCGCGTGTCGTGACGCGCTTGTTTGAAGGAGCCTTTAATCTTTAAGCAAGGTTTACGGTTTGCCGTGAATCTTTACTATCTGTACTAATCAGTATTTGGTATCATTTTTGTGTTTTGTCTAATTGTGAATTTTGACAAATATTTTCGAATAAACGTTTTTTCACCTAATTTATAAACGCAATTTATTTGAACTGCTTTATTCAAAACTTTACCAAGTACCTACTCAAAATTAAGGTTACAAAAACTTAGTTTTTGGATGTTAGATTTATTTTAATAGACAATCCATTTTATTGTCAGAACAAATTATGATTTTCTATATTTCATGGGCGCGGTTATAGCAGCTCGCACCGGGCGCATTAAAGGCTAATTACGGCACTGGTGAGAACACCTATTTGAGGTGACCGTCCCGATTTGATGTAAATATAAAAAAGAGCTTAGGTATAGAGTCTACTGACGGCGCTAAACTAAACTCTGCGCCAAATCAATTTAAATTGCATTCGACACGGTAACGGTAACAATAACGAAAACGATCTACTTCTTCATTTCATAAAATCTTGTTGGCCCAAAACTTCACCACTTTCACTGGGTCGTCGGTGGCAGAGGTCACTTTGCAGCATGTTTAGGGGCACAGAGAGCAGGATAGGAGGATCAAAACGATCAAATCTATAAAATCCACGGTTTGTGCTCAGGGTTCACGAGAAACAGTGCATCGTGGACGTCGACGCCGGACCTGGGGACCAACGAGTCCGAGAGCACGAACGCTGTCACCTTCAGTCTGAAGCTGCCCAAGAGAAGGCTCACAGGGCCACTGCCGTCCTTAGATACGGGGCAGAATCATACTACAGGTATACATATATAATCTTGCTTGCTGGGGAGTTAGTTGCGCCTCTTCTTCTTCCCAGCTAAAACAACAGGAAGTAGTGAAGGTCGGGCGTTTTAGGAGACTGTCTCATGTAATTTTGATGTTCAAAAAGTGCTGCTTCTCAGTCTGTATCAATTTGAATAAATGACTTTGATTTTGAATCAGTCGTCATCAATGATATTCCCACTTCTAGGTTTCGTTCTCTCTGTGTTGTAGTTCATTCGCCCCGGCACCTGCGTAGGTTAGATATCACATTACGCCAGTTATAATATTATAAGTTCCATGTAATAGAATGGGTGATTATATCATAAACCAGCATATTTCCAGACTCACTTTACTGGAATAACCCAATAACAATTTTCTTTTGGAGAAAATTGTTATTGGGTTAGTCAAAATGGGCTGATCAGTCGTATCGCAAGAGAAAAATTACATTTAGAACTCTTCAGGAAAATTCACTGTAGTCTCACTAATTAGGAATAAGTATTATAAGTAAGAATTATTATTATAGAATAAGTCTTTTTAGCCATGAAAAATGAATGTATATTATGTATGTTTATTACACAGATACGGTGACGCTGCGACGACCGTCAGCTTCTCCACCGCCGTCGTCAACGCCGGCGCAAGCATCCATTTCTATAAGCAAGAACGATTCGCTAGCTGAACGCGTGCGAAAGGTAAAGCATAAGTAAAATTATCTTTATACTACTGCTTAGGGCTTAGAATCTTAGGATATACTTTTACTATAATTATGCTAGATAAATAATTAGGAACAAAATAGTAGGCAAACTCGTCAGTCAAAGCCATTTTCGCGGTTCTCCCCTCTATACCTCTGCGCAAGCGCAAAAGTTCAGCCCAGTCCAGTCCAGTTTTGGAAAGTTTCCAGACCTTGACCTACTTACATGTAGAAGAAATTGGGCTATGATATGTTGTATCTTACTTACTTGTTACATAAATAATTATCTAACAAGAAACACCTAAAAGAAAATCATGCTTATGACACCGAAAATATTTATCACATAAGCACCAAGAGTTCTGCCGAGTTTAGAAACAACAGATTTCGTCTACAAATATTTATAAAGTTCGACTAGTTTAAAAACGTACTGCCCAAATAACACTATCGTCTTCACCTTGGGTTCATAGACGTGTGCAGTACAAGTGGGTCAGCGATAGAACCGTCTGATCATTACCGCTACTGCTACGAGCTTTCAACCCGAACTGTTCGCGATGCGCTGCCCAAAATAAACATAAAAGGTCACCATGAAAGTTAATTCTTGGCAATGCGCTAGCTTTATAATTAATTGAGGAAATGACCTATTATCTGTTTTCGCTACTCTAAAATACCGTTTTCTATTAATAGAGTATTGAAAAACTGTTACAGCGAATGTTTTGTAACACAGGCCTAGTTAGTAGCTGATTTAAAACCGTAAATTATCAAGACGGAAAGTTTATTTGATTGACGTAAGTATTCCCAGAAAAAATGGAACTTATCTAAAAATACAATTTTCCATAGTAATTATTATTTACCTACTCCAACTTAAAAATATCCAGTACTAAAAATATCCGGTTAATATATTTCCAGATGAATTTAATAAAATCTCAGAATAGTTTTGAAAAGGAATCCAGTATAGAAAAAGATAGAGAAAAAGAAAGGGAAAAGGAAAGAGAAAAACGAAGTTCATCCAGAAGTAAAGAAGTACATCAAGAAGAAAAGCCTGCGCGGCATAAAGAAGACAGCCACAGAAGTTCAACCAAAGACGACCTCAACTTCATGATGCAGGTGACTAATAAACATATACAGCAGTTATTTATCTAGGTTAGGATTTAGGGCCTGGGAGCATAATCTAATCACCCTATAAAGTTCCTGTCTTCGAGAGGCAGTGCGCTGTAATCTACCACAAGGGCCCAGTGCGGGTTGGAAGTGTGCCTATACCAGTCCCTAGGAGCAGCACTTGCTAATTCCTAAGTCCGAAACTAAAGAATTCCGAGGATAATAAATTCAAAAGAACCGTATAAGAGGACGAAAGGAAACTCTTCGAAATAAAATATCTCGAAATCTTTACAATGAACATTCTGTTTAACTTGTTCAGGTGAAGAGCTCTCGCAACTCAGGGAACTCGAAGCCCCCCGCCCGAGGCGGACCCTCGCGGGATAAGGAGGAGTCTGATGACGACACCAGCACCGCGGGCACCGTCACCACGGAAACCACACTCATCGACGTCAACGTTAAGGAGTATCAGGTAAGGAAGGACTTAGTAAATCTTTATTTGGATAAAAGCAGAATTAAGATGTCACTAATATCTACTGCTAAGTAGTATGTGCTGTGTTTCGATTTGAAGGGTTTCGGGAAATGTAATTATAGGCCCTTAATACATTTCACCTTTTTCTCAATATTGGACAATGCCTCAGTGGTCAACTGCTGTTTCTCTGGTAATGCAGATGATCCTATGGACCCCTGGTCGTGATGACCATTTATGATCACGTGCACTGCCTGCTTGTGTGCCACCCAGTACCATAAAAAAAGCTATTCAGTCCCTTTTGAGCGAGATTATGTCGTCAAAGTCCAACTATGTGCTCCTCGGAAGTATAAAATCAGTAAAACTCTTAAATATCTGCAGCTGTTTGAGGAATTTTGCCAATCCATTACGTGAACTGGTTCTATTAATATATTAGCCATATCCTGATGTGGCTTCACGTATACGTTGTTAAAACAGACGTAAACACTACAACTATCTTTATTACCACGCACCTGCATTGCGAAACTCCAAGGTCCAATATATAATATATTGTTTGTACTTCATAATAATTTCAAATGGTTATTATAATTTCAGGAACAAATAGAGAGCTACAAACAAGAAATGGAAACGCTAAGGAAACGCTGCGAAAGGGTCGAGAAAGAAAAGAGCGACATTTTATTGCGAAGGCTCGCGAATATTGATTCAGTAAATAAGTACAGTTCGGGGCGGTCCTCAGAAGTGCTGAAACTGCAGCAGAAGGTGAATGAGCTGTCGACACAGAATGAAGATCTGAAGGACGAGAAGAAACATCTCGCGTTGAGAATTAAAGAGGTTGAGAGTGAACTTGAGGTAAGCATACAATCTCTAACGCGCAAAAAATTATTATTATAGAGACCTTGTGACATCCACCAACTCGCAAAAGGGCCCGCGAGGTGTCGTCACTCTGTGAGGTGGACCAGTGTCCCAGCAGTGGGAACGTTATAGGCTGGGTTAGTGGACATCTAAACGGACCAATTGATCTTTCAACGTCTGATATTGGTGTAATAAGTGCGCGTTTACGAAAAATGTAAAGTTAACTTGTGACATCCACCAACTCGCAATGGGCCCGCGTGGTGTCGTCACTCTGAGAGGTGGACCAGTGTCCCAGCAGTGGGAACGTTATAGGCTGATTAGTGGACATCTAAACGGACCAATTGATCTTTCAACGTCTGATATTGGTGTAATAAGTGCGCGTTTACGAAAAATATAAAAGTTAAATGAACCCCTTTCTATTTCAGTCACGCCCCTCAGTAGAAGCACAAACCCGTCAGATAGAACAGCTTCGCGCAAAGCTGCTGGCTGCTGAGACGTTGTGCGAGGAGCTGATGGACGAGAACGAAGACATGAAGAAGGAGCTGCGAGACCTCGAGGAGGAAATTGAGGAAATGCAGGATAACTTCAGGTAGGAAAAAAATGCACGTGAACCCGATGGCACACCGATTTTAGAAAGTGGCTATCATACAGGTATAATTAACAGAAATGATGCCCTATAAAGCCGAACTTTTTCTAAAGGCTATACGCTCAATCTAAAGCTAGACGCGGTTTGTGGGCCTAGTACGAACGCGCAGAGTAAACATAACGTAAATTCGAACGATTTTTTTAATTGAAAATACTTCTTTCTCACATAATATTGACTTAGTTATAAGACTTTATTCATATCTATGGCCGATACTTGTTGTGCCAGTTGCAGTTTACACCAAAATGCTAGTCAGTTATATTTTCGATTCAAAATCGTTCTAATTTCCGTTACGTTTACGTCGCACGTTCCTGCTAGGGTTTTGCGTTTGCTGCATGTGGTCAGCCTGGTCGTGGTCGTAGCAGTTGCGTGTACTACAAAAGTAATTGTAAAAGAAATTTAATAAGACGTGAGACTATTCCTGGCTTCGTCCGTATATGTAAACCGTTCAACACAAAACGTGGGTTAAGTTTAACGAGACACGCGGAAGATTTATTTATAGACGCAACCACGCAGATGTCGTATGACTAATTTATGAAAGCAAAAAATACTTTCGCAATATGCTTGTCTAACGTAAGCATGTTTACAATTATTATATGTATATTATCAATAAGTATATTAATAATGCAATATAACTGGTTCGACGTATTAAAAAAAACTGAGTTCATTGTACCAATGAGTTGTAGCCAAAATAGTTTTGGCCGATAGTGCGCACATCACTCAAAGATTTCACCTTGACGAGTTTTTTAAGATTATAAATTAATAAAGATAGAACTGATCATTGATCTATTGTTAGGATGCACGCAAATCATAGCTAGGGATCCGTTCCTAGGGTTAAAGTTAATCTGGGTGCCTAATTAATAAGACGTTTTGCTATAACAAAATTACAGTCCAAACTGACAAAGATCTCAGGGTGATTCTACCTAAATGATGGCAATATTCTTATACACTATGAACATTAAAAATAATGCAGATGCGGTTCGCAGTTCTTCCTAGCGTGTCGACGGCCAAAATTAACAAAAAAAAAATTTTTGGCCTAAAATTCAGCAACACGAATACCATTTGCTGACGCAGCTATTAGGTCCTAAAGTATGCGGTGTAAGTACAAACTGAGAGAGTACCATATTACACATTCTGTTCAATTCTTATAGGATTATACATAGGTCAAACTGACGCAGGAGCGTGAAGACTGCCACAATCAAGGAGAGGCTTATTCTAAGCAGTAGATAAAGTTCTGTGAATACTAAAATCTATGTTTTATGATTCCAGAGAGGACCAAGCAGATGAATACTCATCGCTGAGAAGGGAGTTAGAGCAGACCATTAAGAATTGTAGAGTTTTATCGTTTAAGTTAAAAAAGACTGAAAGGAAAGCTGATCAGCTTGAACAGGAGAAAGCTGAACACGAGAAGAAACTTTTAGAGGTAATAATCGAATAGCACAATATAATATCTTTTGTTTCCATGTTCTGCAATCGTCCTGCACCAACCGCGGGTGCCCTTGCATTGTGCATACAGGGATAATCGTCGGTGGGTGCCTCCTCATCATTTAAATTTGTCTAAGAGGCCTCTGCGAGTTGACTTCGGCCCCTCGTACGCCTTCCAAAGGTCCGGGATATGTCAAATAATAATAAGCACACCCACATTTCGCCCGGTACTGCGATTCTATAAAACCAAGAAATGTTACCCAGAACATGTCAAAACAAATGTTAGGTTCAGTAACACCAAGTAATTTATTACCGAGGTTTACGTCTACTGTCGGCCGCAGTTCATGGTGATTATAAAATAAATAGTGCAATATATCTACAAGAACAATGTCAATAAATTACCTGTGTAAATATTTATAGTTATAAATCTGTTTCTATCCGGCTTGCTGCCAGGTATCCAATTAAGTCATTTCTGTTTTGGTCGACCTTGCAACAGCAACATTTCGGATAATGATATATGTTTACTGGATATAGGGCTGGCCCAACTTGCGCTAACATATCGGGGTCTTCCCCATGAGAGACTGTAGCCATGTACAGACGCCAGCACATCAAGCTACTACAATCTGTCAAATTTCTCTAATAGATTGTCAAATTTATTGCTAATTACTGTTCAAAATTGATTGGAAATTTTTGACAGTTTCGGGTAGCTTGATGTGCTGGCGTCTGTACTTTACCCTAGTCTTTTGTTTCTAATGTTGCTTAAATTCGTGAAGGTCCCAGGAATCCTTTGAATACATAGGGCAAATTAATAACAATAGGTCCTATGCCTAGGGAGGCCATAGGACCTATTGTAGTTTGCCCTCTGTCCAGCAGTGGCCGTTTTCCGGCAATGATGCTCCAAAAAATTAAGCTAATATTGTGTTCACGCTAAGAAACTTTGTTACAAGTTGTATTGTAATTTAATAAGTATAATAAACTGTTTTTCGTACCATAAACCTTACGTCTTTTCTTTCACTGAAACTAACACAAGCCGTTACATTTATCTATTCCAGATAGTTGGTGGCCAAGACGGTATGCAACGTGAGAACCGGATCAAAGACTTGGAACAAGAAGTGGCGCGGTCTACCGAAGTGGCGTTGAGGCTACAGAAAGAGTTGTCTGAAGCGAACGCGAAGTTGTCTGCAGCCACGGGAGCCCCGCCTGCCAACGTTAAGAAGAACCAACTGAATGATGGGGTCAGTATTTTTTTTACGTAGTCGCCAGCTCATCAAGCTACTACAATCTGTCAAATTTCTTTAATAGATTTTCAACTTTATCGCTAAAGAATAAGGTTCAAAGTTGATTGAGAAAATTTGACAGTTTCGGGTAGGTTGATGTGCTGGCGTCTGTACATAAAGGTATAAAAAATTCACCTTTTTCCCATCGGGGTAAGCAGAAACTATAGAACGCCATCTGCTACGAGCCTTACATGATACTCCTTTTGCTTCGTCCACGTTTATTCATTAGATCATATTTTAATTAAGTTTTATCCATAAAACTAACTGACAGCTAAACTTTAAACCAGTTTATTTTTACTCTTATCCATAATTCCGTAGACGAGGAAGAGCTATGAGGAGTGTTGTCAAAACTGCCTGGTATACGTTCAAAGGTTTTCTACCACTAACTATAAAAATTATATGCTTATAGAAAGTGTCGCGCTCGTCGCTAACCCGTGGCGGTAGTCAAGAGGACCCAGCACAATTGCTCAGAGATCTGCAGGACTCACTGGAGCGCGAGGCTGACCTTCGAGAACAACTGAAAAACGCTGAGGAAGAGGTACCCAACAATCATTTACAAACAACGTCGTCAAATAAGTCTTACTTTGATCTTTGATATTTCAAACATAATGTATGTTCGCATTACCATTGCGAGATATGGAGATGGATTTCCTTGTGCAAACATGCTAGGTACACCGCAAATAACTCGATAATCTCCACACATGGCAGCATCAAATATACGCTTAAATTGTATGCCTCACCCAGTTTTACAGTCGGCTTGGAATGCAATAAACACGTGCTCAAATAGTTACAGTTTAACGATAACTCATCTCTTGTTAACAGTTAAATGCCATTATACAACCACTTATTTCTCCGATCATTTAGTTCCACTAGAAAAACAACGCATTCATTAGGGCATTAGCTCTCGTTCGACGGATGCCAGCTGGCATTCCGCCAACACATGTCCGACTCAACACCGCGACACTCATATGTATTATTGTATATCACATTGTTATTCCCTATAAGCCTATGTTGCTTGCTAGTAAAACCGATAAATAAGGAATATTATGTTCAAACAGGCTAGTCGATATCGGCCCCGCGTCGTCGGCAGAAGGACACGTCCACAACTCATTCCACAATCTCCCCGATCTGATCCCAATTCGCCTCAAACACCCATTAATGATAATGCAATGCTAGAACCAAATACCATTCAAAGGATACTTGAAATGCAACTCGCTTTAGAAAAGAGTTTGTCATCTCTAGACAGTAGTCCATCGTCCATTGGTGTTAGTCAGATCACTCAATCTCCACAAGATCTCATTATGAGTTACTCTGAAGGCTGTCAAACTGATACCATTTTAGTGCATGATGTGATGACCGACACTAGAAAGATAACTCTTGATTCAATTGTACAAAGTACCGTCGATATTTTGGAAATTTACACCCAAACGGAAGTAGCATTCATGAAAAATAAGTATATACAAACCGAATTCATGGGAACGAACAATTTTGTACAAACCGACAAACAGAAACTGAGAAATGCTAGTGTACAAACAGCAGCTAAGCTTTACAACGATAAAGGTCTACAAGCTGTCAATTCTAAAGAATATGTGGACGCTAGCACAGAAACCGTTACAATTAACTATGAGGACAAAATACTTGACAAAGATGTGCAAATGGATACACTAGAAGTCAACTCAATATTCAGTAGAGATAAATCTGAAAGTCCCCCTCTTACTCCAGATAAAACACCTGAATCTCGCTCCCCTTACCCCTCGCCGTTCGTATCAATGTTCAGTACTTTGGCTGTCAGAATGTCCAACATAGGTACTTATGACCAATTTGTCAATTTTAAATGTTGGTTTTCATCATCCTGTACTATGTCCTTAACAGAATCCTGAACAGTTTTGGTTCTTACAGTAATTTAGATTAGATATTGAATAATTTTAACTAACGAATATTTACAGGCAAATAACTTACGTAAAACTGCGTCCCGGGTCGAGGACGACAATGAGTCCTTGCTTCTACAGCTGAAGAAAATGGCTACCAAAGCCAGAAGTACGTCAAAATACTTATATTGTGAAAAATCAATTGTGTTTTTTTAACATAACACCCTCTCCCGAACCACCGCACAACAGAACCCGGTTGTGATTCATCATGCTCAGTGTACTTGACTACTTGCGTAACCATTATCTCGTAACATTACCCTTTGTTCCTTGATGTTTACTAACATGCTTGTCAATGTATTTGAATTACACAGCGTATTGATGGTAGCCATTTTCTCCAGTCAGAATTAGACCTTGTTGATTCTTTTACAATGTTTGGATTTATACATTTATCCACCACATTGTTCAACATCCGTGTCCGGAACAATGACTCAGTACCATACAAATTTACTAATTTTCATAAAAACCTTTGCTTAATATACTAAAATATTTATAAAGCTTTTTTTTTGGAGCAACTCATTTACGCATTTTTATCAATAACGCAATACAAATTATTTGTAGGTCGTAAGCTGTCACCAACACCTCCATCAAATAAACTCAGTATTGATATTAATGAAAAAGATGGAAAAACAGATGAGGAAGATCCAACCGAACTACGACTCTTACTTGAACTTAATGAACAGGTGGTCACACAAAATCTTATAAAAATGTCTATAACTCTCTTAATCTATAAAACAAACCTCTATTTATAACTGATTTATTTCAGGAAGCATCAGTTTTACGGCGAAAAGTTGAAGAAATGGAACAGGACAAGGATTCCTTGAAAAAGCAAGTCAAAGAACTTACTGATAAAATCGCTAGTCAGCCCAAAACTAATTCAACAGTCACGCTTCGTCGAACCACTAACACTAAGACTAATAACTTAGCAGAAGAAAAAGTTAAAGTATGTAGTCAAGAAAATGTGAATGATAATAATAATTTTATATTTCTTGTTAGCTAAAACTAAACTTTAACCTTGTAGGTGTTGGAAGATGAGATTGATGAATTAAGGAAAAAGCTTATTGAAAAAGAAAGAGATTGCGAGAGGCTACATGCTGAACTCAGTCTGGCCAAAAAACCAAAAGCTTCACTTATCAAAAGCAAGTAAGTATAATAATTGTGTTCCCAGGGTAACCATTATTACCCGAGACCAAAAAATAATGATACACAACCTAACTTACAAATAACTTATATTGTAGATCGCTGGATGGCGATCAACAGAATGTGGACTTGAAAAGACAACTTCAAGTAATAGAACAAGAAGCAAATGTTCTTCGTTCTAAGACACAGAGTTTAGAAGCTGATAACGAAAAACTACAGCTTGAAAACAAGAAATTACAGGTATCCCATTCCACATTACTTAGTACTTCGGGAATTTAACACATCCGCATGGTTATTTATACTACATCTGACGAATTTTTCATTACAGCTACTGAAAAATGCAAGATCATTAAAATCCGAAAAATCTGTAGATCAAAGCGCAGCTAAAATCACGCAACTAGAAAAGGAATTAAAAGAAGCTTCAGCGAAATTAAAAGAATTAGAAAATAATAAAGATGACAAGACAGAGAAAAAAGTAAGATTTGGTGGAGAAACTAATAGCAAAAAGGACGCTGATGCATTAAAAGCAAAGCAGGAAGAGTTAGACAAATTGAATTTGAAATTTAATAAGGTAAATAAATTATATAATAAAGATTCAACTATACAAGAAGATTATATTTGGATTTTAATTCGACCCTTATTTTCACAGCTTGAGAAAGAAAAAGCCCAATTACAAGTTTCATTAAAGGCGTTGAAAGAAGACGCCATCAAATCGTTCAGGCCACGGGTTCCAAAGAAACTAACTGATTTGACTACCAAACTTCAAATGAAAAGAATGGTTGAGGATTTGGAAAGTGAAATCGGTAAGGCGTTTTTAAACATGAACAATGTCGTAAATCTGGATGGATGGATGGACAGTGTGAATGATGATATGGTTGCAAAGGGGGTGACTAGTTGACGAGATGTCGACTAACAGAAAAGTATGGAAGAAAAAGGCATGTTGCGCCGACCTCAAATACATTGGGATAAGGGCAAGGAAATTATGAATGTCGTAAATCTAAATTTTTAGATTTTAGGATATATTCTTATATCATAATTTAAATTTGCAGGTGAAATGTATGTCGTCATGAAAAACGCCGGACTCTCTGGTACTGAAATAAACACCAGAGCTCAAATGGAGAAAGATATTGAAGATATAAGATCAAAATTATCAAGAAATGACTCTGAATTCACAAACGAGAAGAATCGATTGCAAACCGAAATTGCTAAACTAAAGGATCTCAATACAAAGTTAGAAACTGATAAAACAGAAATAAATAGAAAATTAAAAACACTGGAAAAAGACAATAGCAGTGTATCGGGTCAAATCAAAACACTGCAAGAAGAAAAGAAGAATTTAGAGTCTCAAGTCAGTAAACTTAATAATGATCTGAGTGAGTATCATCCCTATTATAGTAGTTTACTACAGTCACATCAACATAAACAATGAGTATATATATTACAATACTCGCACTTTTATTTACAGAAAATGCATCATCCCTCAATACAACTATGTCTGAATGTATGAAGAAAATAGAGGACCTTAAAAAGGAGATAGATGTAAAAGATAAGGAAATTGACAAGTTGAAAAAACAAGTAGAAACTGTAAATAAATTAGAACAAGATAAACAAAAATTGCTCAAAGAGGTTAGCAAATATCCCTTGGACTAACATAATGTTAATTTACTAATAGTTTAACCTCAGCTCATTAACGTGACGTTAACGTTTGACGTTTCTTCTAGGTTGGAGATAAGGCCAAAAAGATAGGTGAGTTAGAAAAGAAATTTAAAGAGGCAGAGGACAAATGCAAACGTAGTGAAAAGCAATTAGCTGTACGTAAAGACAAAGTAGCTAAATTAGAAAAGGAGGTAAGATAACACTTTCTTATGGGCTGATTTTTCAATCGACAGATTATTTTTATTAGCGGAATAAAATTGACGTTTGACAGTTTTTGTATGGAAGAACTGTCAAAAATTCAAAATTATTCCTCAGATAAAATTAACTGGCGTTGGATAAATCATTCCTAAGTCAAGTAAATCTATAATAAATTAATTTCATATCTTCTCTCATACTAATCATTTTGTTTATCATACTTGATTAAAAATAGCTTGTCCAAGAAAAGGAGCAAGCTGAAGTACTAGCCAACAGTCAGCGGCGTATATCTATAGACTTTACTAGCGAAAAAGATCTAATGCAAACAAAACTTATACAAGCTGAAAGCAAACTAATAACACTAGAAACAGACTTGAAAGAAATGAAAACAGACTACGATAACAAAATCACTAATTTGGAATCGACGATATCTGCTAAAGATATTCACATAAAACAACTGGTATTTGGATGAACTGTTTGATAGGCACGCACCAACGCATGTCCCCTTTTGCCAATTTTGAGTGCCCCGTGATGATTTACAATTCCTAGAAAAGAACAGCAGCTTATCTATAGATGTTTAGAACATGAGCATGTATTCGCATTATCCCTTGCCTCTTAGTTTATTCATTTTTTTTTTCATAAAAGTTTTTATAGGGTACGTCCTTATTAGACAGTGAATTCCGGGTGTACATATTGCAATAAAATATTTCAATGCAAATTATAATTGCAGGAAGATGCCTTACGAGATACATCGAACCAGAAATACGATGAAGCGATATCGTCCGTTGAAATGGCACAAATGCAAGACAAATTAGAAAGAACCACTAAGAAACTTGAGGAGACACAAGAAGAATTAGCGAATGCCAAACGAGACCTGGAAAAGACTGAAAAAGAATTGTCGACAATTAAATCAGAAATGTCCCAATTGAAGTCAAGTATATCGAAGTTAGAGAATGAGAAAAAAGAACAAGAGAACAAATTACAGAATGAAAAGAAAGAGTCTGGTTATTGGGAGAGCAAGGCTTCAGAATTGGAAACAGACTTACAGGTACATGTTTATTTACTTAAACAATACTATGAGAAAAATTACTACATACAACTTTCACTAATCACGTTGATTTTTAGGCTGAACGCAAGAAACTGGATCGTATGCGTAAGACTCACGATATAGATATAAAGAACAAAGAAGCAGAATTAGCTACACTTAAAGGTAAACTAAAAGTTCTAGAACAATCGTCCGGCGCAGGCGCCAAGAAGATTTCAGATCTCAAACAGGAGTATGAAGAAACAGTTAAAAGTGAGTATATTGCTATACATCTTCAAGTTTCCAATTAAGAGAATGTATATGTATATATGTAAAATATTTGTTAATTTTCAGAATTGGAGCACTCTCTTGCCGTAGAAAAGGCGGAATATGAAGAGTTGACGGGAAAATACGAAATACTAGAAGAAGAACATGTTGTTACTAAAGCAAGGCTGACAGTAGAAAAAGAACAGGCACAGGGGTAACTCCGCATTCCAAATTAGCTATAATCGCTCACAGCACTCATATCATCTCACATGCGTTCCGATTTAGATATTACGATTATGACAGCTGAGAGCTGTCAACAATTCTGAACGCTCGTGAACGCGCTTACAGTTCTTACTCAATGTCAGAACGATTTAATACAGTACTTCTTTGTATAAACACCACATTTCTTCTGCAGTTCTTCTTCTTTGGTTAGGTGGCGACTGTCAGCCAGAAGCACAATTTCGAAAATGCCACGTTAGTTTAATTTTGAGTTAGGATGCAAAACAAAACACACACTCACACATCCTCACACTCACACACACTTCCATTTATGACAGCGCTCACGGTGATATTATTAAAAAGCATGGTCGGCGTTATCGCAAGATGGCACATGTCATGACGTCATCTATGACGATTAACGGGACATCGTTATTGCGCTCACGCTAATTCGGTACGAGTTTAAGCACGCTCAAATCGATTATTTCCCTACTCGGAACGCAGGGGTATATTCCTAAGATGTTCTTATACTTGTATTTTCGCAACAATATTAATACTTGTATTTTCTTGCAGTGAACTAATACACGTTCAAAAAGAATTGAGCGCAGCATTGGGTGAAATAAAAACCCTCCAAGACAACTATGACACGCAATCTTCAGCGTGGACGAAAGAAAAGACTGAAATGCAGGTACATTTCGCCCTTTCATTTTACAGCAGGTTATATTCGCTTGTTATAGCAAAATAACATGTATTCCTACATAACGCAGAGCTCAATATCGTCGCTACAAGACCGGCTGTGCGGCGGTGGTTGGGAAGTCGAACGCGCGCGGCTCAGCGCTAAGCTTGACCAGAAAGAGCGCGAACTGCGCACCACCAACGACCAGCGAGATGTTCTGCAGCACCATCATGATATGGCTAAGAAAGAGGTAAATCATCGACAACTTCCGGTTTATGTGTTTGTTTAGTGAACATCAGATGGCACGACAGCTCACTTCACCAAAGTGGTGAAGTGAGCTGTCGTGCCATCTGATGCCAGGGATCGCTAGAGATTGACACTACTCACACTCACACAAACACTCACTCACTTCACAGAATAGATCGGCTTATTGCAGAACATGATCACCATTTATTCTTTTTTTTTTGCTACAATTTCCTCTTACACGCTTTGAACTCTATTTTTGTAGTGATTTAGTTCAATATCAATTAGTCAATGAAAATTGCTCGTTTACTTACTGCTTGTTTAGTTTACTGCTCCCGTAATAGTTCTAAATGATGATACTTTTCTCTGCAGTTGGAGGAAGCAAGAAAGAAACTGGAAGACTACGAACGAGTCTCTAAGGTACATAGGACTCTAACAACAGAGAATACTGAATTAGAGCGAGAGCTGTCATCTCTGAACACAAGACTTGAACAAGCTGACGTATCGAGAAAGAATGAGCTGGCAGAGATGAAGGTTAGGTACGAAGGGCAAATGAACACCATGAGAGATGAACTGAAGTCTTTGCATAATCAGGTAAACTAAATACTGCTTAAAAAATATAAATAAATCCGGAGACTTCGGAGTAAAGTTACACCAGTATTAACTTCTGTTTAATTATACTTTTGTTTGGAATACTTTACACCGGGTTTACTAATTAGGGGGAATATATCCAGTTTTAACAATGCCAATATTTTGAAGGTATCGAGGTTCAGGCGAGAAAGAGACAACTATAAGCAAATGTTGGACGCTGCTCAGAAGACGATGACTGAAATGAAGAATGGCGACAAGGGTGGTAGAGCACCGAGACTCTCAATTTCTAGTACTGATGAAGTAAGTTGAAGCCGCAGACTTAGTTTTAGTAGATGATAAGCTGAAGTGGCAGTGGGTTAGTTATAATTGTCGAAGAGCCGATGGCTGTTGGAGCGAAACATACCGAGCCTTTGATTGGAGATCGAAAAATCGCCAAGCGACAGACCTTAAAACAGCGGCTGAGACAGACTGATTTCGGAAGGCGAAAATTCGGGTGTTGTG
This sequence comes from Luperina testacea, assembly GCA_927399505.1. Lineage (NCBI taxonomy): Eukaryota > Metazoa > Arthropoda > Insecta > Lepidoptera > Noctuidae > Luperina > Luperina testacea. The sequence continues at coordinate 14,882,540 of OV656756.1, forward strand.
GCGAAATTTGGAAAAGACCTGTATTTAAAAGTGGAATACGGTAGCCTGGGTTGATTGAAGTGAAGTGAGGACATCGAGCGGACTTGAATAATTTATATTTTGCAGGAGGAGTACCGCAACAAAGTGGCCACACTTGAGCAACAGACGGCGTGCCTAGAAGATGAACTGTGTGAGGCAAGGCTGTTAGCTTCCAAGCTCAACACGGAACTCATCAGCGAACGCTCCGCAGCTGAAGTTCGGTGCTCCGAAATGCAGTCTAGACTCAATGAGGTAAACCCATTCCATATTAAAATCCATGTTTTCAAATCAGTTTCAAATGTAATATCAGGGTAAATTAAGTTGATTTCAGAATTACTAATACTATTAAAACAGTATTGTTTTATAAGTTGTTGCGCACTGAACTGTTTTAAGGGGGAAGCGCTAAGGTAGCCCGCGAAATTCAAATTTTCTTACGTTTTTTGCAATATGCTGGTCTGTATTAAGCTGTACGTTGATTAAAATATGATTCGCGACCGTAACAACTAAGTATTCACTGAATTATAATCCTTAGAATCAGTAATACAACTTGTTAAGTTAGTATAATCCTAAAACGCCAAGATTTCATGAAATAGTCATTCAGTAGGATTACTTAGAGTTGTGTTGATGACTTTAATGATTATAATTCTGCAAATACATATTTGTTACGGTCGCGAATCATATTTTAATCAACGTAAAACTTAATACTGACCAACAAATTGCAAAAGACGTAAAAAATATTGAATTTCGCGGGCTACCCTGGCGCTTTTGCCTCAAGTGGTCGCACAGACAGATACGTAAAGCGACTTCAATTTATAATATGTATAAATTATAGATACCTAACCTAGTCATTGAGACGAAATTCATACTTAAGTCTAACTAGACTTAAGTATGAATTTCGTCTCAATGACTAGGCTCTATAAAACTTATAGAATATGGGCTTATGAAACCCTGTTCAATGAAGCTAATTAGGACGGCTTTCAATTGAGTTGGATTCAGATACCCCCATCCTATTTAAACATTTTTAAAATCACAGTACGAAGAAGAAAGGTTACTGACTTCGGGCAGAGCGCGCGTGGCTGGCCTGGCCTCGCGTATGGAGCTGGCCTGGCACAAAGAACGAGACGAGCAACAGCGATTACTGCAAGAGACCTCCACACTCGCTAGGGACCTAAGGCAGACACTCTTTGAGGTATTACACTTTCCTTTTCTACTTTGCTGCACAATGCCATAGGGGAAAAGACAGTTCAATACTGACGTATTGTCAATACAATATCTAGACGCCTGAATACGGGGCATAGTTTAGTAACCTGGCGTTAATAATACTGTCAAAGAGTTATGAGTTACGACGCGCGACATTCTAAGACGTTATTTTTCCTTCTAAAATTATTTTGTCTTGTTATCAGTCGTGTACTACTGTATCTTCACAGCTCTTTGTTTGGTGACATAGAGCCAGATACGTAGGAGAAAAATCTTGTACGTAAAGCCACTAAATTACAATATGTACTTCTGTTTCTAGATAGAACGTGAAAGAGAGAAAGAGAGGTTAGACATGAAGAGAAGAATCGAACAATTGAAGAGAACTACTGAAGAAGAAACTGAAGAAGCTAAGAAAAAGGTATTTCCAACATCTTTATTATTTGACACTTTGAACCGAAGGATGGATTGTGTGAAAGTGGTGAAGTGGTGATACGTCTAAAAAGGGGTTTAATATTGGTATTAGTGCCAGCAATAACGGCCGATCGCAACTGGCATGCGTGTGTGGCCAAATGTATCATCACGTTAGCGAAGCAAAAGTTGTATTTAAGGATTGCAGCAGGTGAGAATGCCACCTTGCTACACTGCTTTTGCTCCGTTGTTTCTGCTTACCCCCGTGGGCAGCGTTTATGTATGACGACTGATAGAAAAAAAAAAGAAACCGTGCTGCGCCGACCCCAAGTAAAGTATAATAAGGACAGAAGAATGGTGATATGACATAGTATTTAGCAGCAGTTCTAATAGCTAATTCTTTTGTTTTAGGTGACAGAATTGCAGTGTGATCTGCTAGAGTTGCGAGATGCACACGCGAAGTTGCGTACAGCGAACGAGAAGCTTCGTCGCGATAAGGACAGACACGATCGGGATCGCGACCAGAACAAACTTCTTGTTGGGTCGCTCAAACGTGCACAACAGGTAAATATGTGACAGTTTCTTTGTCTCACACTTCCTAAAAATATTCTGCTAAAAAAGTTGATATGGGAAATATTTTTTTTAAACCTGCCGTCCAGACTTGAATGATAAAGAATGATCCGAATTTGTCCCGTCTCGTTTGTTAACGAAAGTTAGACTACAAGAACATTCATATACTAGATAGCTCTGGTGAGCTGCGTGCTACACACTCTGCCTTCGAAGTTTCTGTCTCACACTTCCTAAAAACATTGTGCTAAAAAAGTTGGTATGGGAAGTATTTTTTTAAACATGCCGTCCAGACTTGAAATGAATGATAAAGAATGATCCGAATTTGTCCCGTCTCCTTTGTTAACGAAAGTTAGCCTACAAGAACATTTATACCTATACCAGATAGCTCTGGTGAGCTGCTTGCACATTCTGCCTTCGATTAACATACATTTATTCTTGCAGGAGGATGATAGGATAATAACGCAGCTTCTAGAAACTATAGACGACCTAATGAAGCAGAGCCCAGATTTGTTCTGCAATGAACCAGTCAAACCTGAGAAGAACTTGGTCACACCAACGCCACCAAGACGAAATAGGGTAAGATGTCTTACTGTTTTAAATAATTTTTAATCAGACAAACCTGGACACGACGGAAAAGAAATTATGGTTTGAGGTGCTCAAACCATAATTTCTTTTCCGTCGTGTCGTGTTAATTTTAGGGTTCCGTAGTCAAATTTTTGTCATTTTAAACCCTTATAATTTCGCCATGTCCGGCCGGAAGTCAAACTGCCATTTAAATGGGAGACAATTTTGGCACTACATAGATGAAAATTCGAAATAAGGTGTATTCTGAGCACCGCTAAACAATGGTGTAGTAAAATTAAGAAAAACAATTATTATTTTACTGGTGACACTCCACAGAGCAGAGAAATGAATAAAAAAGTGCACAAAAGAGTGTGGGATCATTGTCGTTGAATCCTAAAATAATATTAAAAAGAAATCATATTAAAAAGATGATATTGTATAAAAGTTAAAGGATGTTTTTAGTTACAACCACAATAATAACTTTTGCCATTCATAGTTTTTATAGAAATACTAAATACTCATACTTGCCAAACCTGACTTATCTACTTACCTACAAAGCCATGTCTTCCGTCCATAAACCTAATAAATTTTTGTCTAGTCGTCCAAGTCTCGGTCTCGATCGGGGACTCCAGAGAGCGCGAGCGGCATTGAAGCGGCGTCCACTGCGGCACGCTTGCGTCGCCTTACTGACGAGCTCAGAGCTTCACGCATCGCAGAACGGCAACGAAGACACCAGGCCACTGCTAGGAGGTAAGGCCCTTGTTCTACCATCCACTATTTAACATCTTTAGGGGATGAATTTTCAAGAATATTTCCTTAGTGCCTTCGCTATACAAGGATCTCGGGTGCAAAATTTAATGCTTCTTGACCAAACGGTTATGCTGTGCGTTGTCTGTCGGTGAATGAAAGAGAAAGACTTCAAGATATGTATTTATTAAGTACGGACGCCAGCACATCAACCTACCCTAAACTGTCAAATTTTCTCAATCAACTTTGAACCTTATGCTTTAGTGATAAAGTTGAAAATCTATTAAAGAAATCTGACAGATTGTAGTGACTTGATGTGCTGGCGTTTGTACATTCGGAGAGAATTAACAGTCCCTCTGAGAGTGACTATTTAATTACCTAACGGTGCAACCTGGGCAATCAACCCTGCTCCTACCCAAGCTAATACCATGGAATGAGCTACTCGCGTATAGACCCGTGAGGAATAAGAAATGATGCTTAATAAAACAAAATAGTGATTCCGTCTCTCCAAAGCAATGACTATATTGTATCACATTTTTACTTTTTCATATGTTTTCTTAGAGCGATGTCAACGGAGCCTCGTGACACACTATCAGTCTCTCCAGCCACGCGCACACCGTCCCGAGCGCCCTCGCTCAAGAAACGGTCTATATCACTTGAGCAGACTACTAAAGACCAGGTGAGCCACAATATTTATAAACCTATATCCTGACATCGATACAATTCCCTAAGTTCAAAATTCCCTAAATGGAAATACTATTTCAAGAAAGCATGACATTGGAGGCCATTTCTTGGTTGGATTGATGATTCTAATGATTGATTTTGTAAATATATTTGTTACGGTCGCAAGAAACTGTACTAAAAATTGAAAAAAGGCTTTTCCCTTAAATTTTTGATGATTTTTTGTTTTTAACCGACTTCAAAAAAGGAGGAGGTTCTCAATTCGGATGTTTATATTTTATTGAACTTTATTTCCTCGTTACCAGAGCTTGATATGGAAGTCGGTGGATGAGAGCAGCGTGTCGTCGATGCAGTCGCTAGACGGAGACGCGGATAACCGCCTGTTCACCATGCAACGTGATGCTAGTCTAGACAGGTATGAACAATAAATAAGCCTGGCCTACCTATAAGTTATTACTACAGTCCGATTCCAACTTTATGAGGCGAGTCGCTACGCAGTAACAAATTCATGTGTCAGCGGGGGTGAGGGGTAGGGTATCGCGCAGCAAGTAACGCACTTCAGAGTCGTCATAAAGTTTGACGGGAACTTTACTTGCTGCGCCCTTGCAGTTAGTAAATAATAAGTTTAACATAGTCGTAGCCAGTAGCTGTGTGTACATTGTGCAATAAATAAATAAATTACCCTTCAGCTATGAAATACGAATAGACCAAGGGAAACAAAATTCGAAGAGTTTGACGGTAAAGAATAACAAATTGATCTTGACAGAATTTTGCACAAAAAAGTCCCTTTGATACCAACTAGATTTTTCACTGTCAACCTTCGTAAATCTTTGTTGCAATAGATGCTTTAACACACATTTAATGTATTCGATTTTGATTTTTTTAAATGTTACTTTTACAGCCGGTTATCTGGCGGGTCGGCCCAAAGCGAAGTACTTCACTCAGAAAAGAAGAAAAAGAAGAGTATTTTTGGCAAATTGAAGAAACTCACAAAGTCCCGGTCTATTGACGACCAAGTAGCACATGACAGCACAGAACATGTGGAATTCAGACCCATTGGCACTGTTTCTCAAGTAACTATTTTTTTTGTAGTCTATAAACAATACCAAATCCTTATCTGCTTGTGATTTGTGAGAACAGAGTATTGAAAATGGAATTTAAGCTCACTTCGCTTGAAGTCGATTTTTCAATAAACTATTGTGACAAATTGCGTTGGTCTGGTAAATGAACTACAGTGGAGTCATTTTAATAGGTAACATTTGACGTCTGTCAGTTTTATCCTCATAGTGAGGTGACCTGCTTATAAAAATCGATTAAAGTGAATGAATCGATACGGACTTGAAACATATGCGAATTTTAAAAATCATTAGGCGAATCCCTGTCCCATTATTATTATTTTTTTCGTAAATTTAAGGAGCAAAATAAGACAAGTACACAATTTAACAAAAAAATTGCATTTATTCAGTTGAACTATCAGAACTGTTAAAAGTATTGTCATCTTCATCACTGCTGTCAGCACTCAGAGATATTATTAATTCATTTTCAATAATATTGTCTATTCTCACATCTCGTTCAAAATCTTGTAAAATTATTTTCTTTGTTTTCTCTACGACTTTTTTCCAGTCTTCTGTAGTGACTTCTGCACACGCAGTTTTTAGCAGAGACATCATTTTAGCAGTACTGAAGGGTGGTTCAGTATTGTTCCGCGCTGCATAACCCTTTATTTGTGCCCAAATAAGCTCGATGGCGTTATACTGGCAATGGTAGGGAGGCAATCGAATAACTTCGTGTCCATGCTCTAGGGCTAGTTCATCGATTACATAGCGGAGCTTGGACGGCTTAGTTGCTTTTACTAGATTTAACAACTCAACTTTTAATAAAGTTGGACTTGCATCCACACCATTTCTTACCAGCCACGAGACAATTTCTTGCTTTTTATTTGCTTGAGTTGGTGGTTTATCAACTTGTACAGAATGATACGGTGCATTGTCCATTATAATTTTCGATGGGTTTTCTAAGCTGACTAGCAGCTTCTCAAACCACTCTTTAAAAACCTCAAAGTTCATTTCCTCATGGTAATCACTTGTAGTTTTAGAGGCGAATGCGAGGAGGCAGTCTGGAATAAAACCTTGAGAAGCTGATCCCGCGTGACATATAATAAGTCGGGCTCCTTTTCCCGGTGGAACTTTTGAGGTGGACGCCGCTGTATCATCGGTCCATGTCCGCGAAACCGTATGGTTCACATTCAACCATGTTTCGTCAATAAACACGACATTGTCCCAATCTGTAATTTTATTTACTTGACGTAAGAATGTTACTCTCTTCAAAATAATATCGTAGCGTTCTAGCAGGATTTTCCGCTTGTCAGATTTTTTAAAACTAAAGCCAATCGATTTCAAAACCTTTGATAGAGACGATTTACCGCCAAAAAATAAGCCTGCGTCTTTTAACGAACTTATTAGCTTTTCCCGTGTAGGATATTCTTTTCTCGAGTAATATCCATAAATGTGGTTGCGAATTGCAGCAGCATCAAAATTATCAATGCCAACAATTTTCTTGTCCCTCTTTCTTTTTTTCGGTGTACGTAAAGTATTATCTTCTGAGCCTGATGGTCCGTATTTCTCTTTCAGAATTTGAGTTACTGTCCTCTTCCCTATTCCCAATGCTTCGGCAACGCGTTCTCTCGGTTGTGTCAATGGTAAAAGAGGCCCATCGTTAATTGATTCCCGTTCAAAATAATTGTACAATTTCACCACTAGTTCGCGAGATTGACTGTTTAGCGTTTTCCCCCGTTTCGACATGGTAAGACTGTAATGTTGTTCTTGTTTACTAATCGTTAAGCAATCGGAGTCCAATTTATAGCCAGGTAAACGTAGTCAGTAAGATCAGTCCAATAAAAAAGCCGGGTCAGAACAAAATAACAGAGAGCACACCAAAAACGCACAGTCACTTCGCACAACGACAAAAGACTGCGTCATGTAATGGCGACATGACATGGCGTCATCGACAGGCACTGGTGTTGCCAGCAACATACCACCTAAATTGTACCTAACATCAATGATTTTTCTATTTCATTATTTTTTGTATTTTTATACCTAGTTAGTTAAAAGAATAATAAATAAATGTTTTATTATAATCACAACGTGGTTATTAATTTATGGTGATATTTCTTCACAAGTCGTCATTGCATTCGATTCTACTTATCAGCTTTCGATTTTTAGAGTAACATCCCTAGTGTTTAAAAAGAAAAATGGTTAACTGACGTAACCTTGTAACGACGTTCAGTTCTTTAGATCAGAAATTGTTTATTATGTTTAGAATGGTTTATTAATGAAAGCAAATCGTAAAATTACTCGTATCGGTCATTATTACAATAAATATGTAATCGTAATTGAAAAAAGGTAAGCAATTGTGCAGTTCTAACAAAACGAAAAAATATGTTATTTTATGCCCGCCGTTACAAGGTTACGTTGTTGAATATTTGATGAATTGTTGAATATTTGATGAATTGTCAAATGTTACCTATTAAAATGACTCCACTTTAAGTCCATTAGCCATTCATTTGATAGACAGACTAGCTGCTCATTGTATACTATATTAATCATACATATCATTCTCATTTAAAATCAGCAGGGTTCGGATTCAGACATGAGCGCAGCGGGAAGCAAACGCGACTTACGAGGTCGACTATCCGACATGTTTAGCAGAAAAGGGCAAATCTCCCGCACTAACAGGTTTGTTCTAAACTAACCATATTTTTTTACCCGACTACCCAAAAAGAAGGGTAATTTGTTTCAGGAGAATGTATATTTGTTTGTATCTTTCGAGTGCTTTGGATCGAGTGTATTTTAAGTATTATGTAACTTTTAATAGAATCTTCCTAGTTTTAAATATAAATAAAAATCAATGTTTGTATATTTGTCCTCTATGCATTACGAAACCATTGATCAGATTGTGATGAACCTTTGGTAGGGTGTTCCGGGGACGCCTGTGAGGGTTCCTAACTATTAAAACATGGGAAAAAATAGCAAAAAAAATCTGAGGCTGTACGAAGTTCGCCGGTTCAGCTTAAGCAGCAGTTTTAAATAAATTTGTATATCTTGTAAAGTAAATATTAGATTTGACAAATTGATGCAACACAAGCTGTGTTGCATCAATTTGTCAAATCTAATATTTTAGTTGTCATGATTTAATTGACTTTAAGAAACTAACCATCGTATCACAAAACGTCTTAGCCGACTTTATTCCGACAGTTGTAAAGTTCATGTACAAAATTGACAACTTAGGCCCTGGTTTAACGTTAGTGTTTGTAAATAGAACAAAGTTCAAAATTTAAAAATGGCTCGTTGTTTTAAATCTGGGTGTAAAAAACCTTATTCTCTAATACGGCCGTATGTGTTTTAAAGCTTGTATAAAATTAAGTTCTATTCTTATAGCAAAGAGCTAAGTCCGGAGCGGCCATCGAGTGCGATGGGCAGCATGATGAGCTCGTCATCTCGGCCGCCCCTCCGGAACGCCAGCAGCACCACACTCCCGCGCGCGTCGCCAGCTAAACCGGTACGTTAACATTTTGTACTAATTAATATAGCACTATAATTCACGTGAATCTGTGTCATTGAACAACCGCCTTGCCTTGCTCTTGAGTTATGTTACGAATTAGTTATAATATGGACGGTAAAGTAATTTATTTTGTTTAAAACTCACGTACGTTTCAATTTCTTTGAGTTTTAGAAATGCAATGCATATTCATGAAATCTTGAATGGCCGTTGAAAATCTGTATATTGATTAATTTATTGTAATTTGCAGAACGAAGTGCCGAGGCCAGCGAGCGCAACGCCAGCGGCAAAGAGGAAAGGGAAATAACTGATACTATAAAGATTTCGCTTCATTATAGTGTATTTATCCATTTTCCTATGATTTTTCCACATAGCTTGTAATATCACAATACATATCAATAAAATAAATTATTCTGTATAACTATCGATAGACACTACAACTCTATCAGCGTCTAGCTGTCTATTCAATTACTGAGTACTGTAAAAAGCGTATTAAGAACTTAAGCCACTTATCGATAGTTATGAAGTCTGATTGCCGCCGTCACAACAGTTATGCGAACCGTGACGACACCTGAATTCCTTTCGTCCTTAGTTTCCTTGTGAGCATCGAGGAGTCGTGTTCTGACGTATTATCACAAACGTCTAGAATTCGATTAGCAGTGCTTATGTTTTAGTTATATACTTTGTAACTTTATAATAAAGCTGTTGAATCAAACCCTTTTTTATTTCGAGTTCAATAAAAAGCGAAATTAAAATAATACGTATTAAACTAAACTTCTATTCAATTTCAATCATTTTTACATTTGACATGAATGAAAATAATATGCATTCTTACAAAAACGAAACAACAAAAAAGACCAAAATAAAATAGAACCTCGTGGTGTTGGTCGCAATGTGGGAGAGGTACGGGAGTGTGGCAGCTAGCTCTGGTCCATGAGGTTAGAGTCCACGGCCGCGCCGCCCGACGAGTCCTTGAGAATGGACTCGAAGATGGGCTGCAGGTCCGGGAATGACTTGATCTGCGTCACGAAGTCCATCAGGTGGGGATTCTTTTCTGTAAACACGGAAATGATCATGTTATCTCTAAGTTGCAATTTGAGGTTGCAGACGCTTTAAATACTCAATGTCCTCCGCCATTAATAATGAGACTGTAAATACAAAGATGCGATTGTTGGTTTTTCCTTCCACGGCTCCACTCAGCAAGAAACAACATTCGGGTACCGACGGGATGTATGGACCGGAGAGTGATATAGCGAAACTTTTATCCCGGATATATCCTGTGGAATAAGTCAAGGAAACAAAGCCGTGTTGTAAAAGCTATCTTTTAATTTGTTATATTAACCTGCTTCTGGTATCTGTAAGAGTGCGGCGGCGGCCCGGAGCGCGGATCTCTTCAGTTCGTCTTGTTTCTCGTACTCTTGCTTCACTGAGTTGGCCTTCACCTTCATCGTGCACGTCGCTCTCAAGGGCTCCACTAAACTTTCTAGCCCTGAACACAAATAAACTAATACCGTTAATATTTGTTCTATATTGTGTTATAATTTCATCACCACCGTTCTCAAAACGGTGAAGGAAAACTTCGTGAGTAAACCGACACGTCCTAGAACCAAAAATTCGAAGACGTGTAACATTCGAACACATCTACCAACCCACCCTGGGCCCTGAGCAGGCCTGTGTTTCAGCAGCAGGAACATTATAGACTAATTATTATGCTTATGCTATCGTGTTGGCACGACGTTACAATGGCTGATGTAATGCTAAAAGATTAGTGAGGAAGGAAGGCAGCCAAGTTACACCCACGAAGCCACAACCGGCCGGATTGCCTTCGTTGCGCCCACGAAGTCGTTTGAACACGTCACGAGTGGAAGTTCCTGTTCTGTGTGAAGTATAGTTCTTTCACAGTTATTTTACCTCTGATTATGCATCACTGTTAAAATCAGTGATCCTTATTCTCATTGGTATAAGGTTGCTGTTGCCTTGCAGCGACTCAAGTCTGTCAAATTCACAGTGATCTTTATTCTCGTCACAATAAGGTTGTTGTTGGGTCGCTGCTGTCATATGTGAAATAACTTTATTATTACTTTTTCTACGGTGATTGCTTAAATGACATTCGACTTACTCTGCAACACAACAGCGGGACACAGCTGCGCTAGCCTGGCGCACATGAGATAGGTGAGCATCTTGATGTCGTAGTGGTCCCGCAGTCCGTCCTCCACGTGGCGCAGGAACTCGAACACGTCGAGCCGGTCGAGGCACGTGCCCAGCAGTGTGTACATGCACTCGAACGCCGCCTTCCGTAGGTCGAGTCCATCGTCGACTGAATGCTTGAAGGGACCCATTTCTACTTCGCGGATTAGTTCTTTCTGTTAACAACACACCACAAAAAAAACTTATTTGTTAATAAATATAAATAAACATTTATTTGGAACAATTTAGTCCACGTTCGCACGTACCTAAGAATAACGCGGCGGAATTTTTTGGATCACTGGATCTTCAACGCACTGCTTAGCTTACAACGATGAGAAAACGATGCGCTTCCCTGGTGCACCGCGTGCGGACCAGCCCCAACCTTATCCTGCGCTGTGTGGCGTGCAGACTCGATTGTCTGTACGTGAGTCGCTGCTGCAAGCTCTCGTGATAGGCGTGTCGCAGTGATTCACGTATAGTCATGATTTTAGACTACATAATTAGAATAGGAATACTAACATAGCGGTAAGGAATATTGTTACTAACACGAATGAGTCATGTTACTTGATGAAATAAATATTATTATTATTATTATTAGCGCCGAGAGTTGAAAATTCAACAGTGTCCAATTCGACGCGCTGGGATGCACTCTGTTGAATTCTCAATGCTCGGTCCATCACCGAAAGTTGAAAATCCAGTGCGCGATAAAATCTCGATGCGATATTTTTACCTCCGTGCGAAAGTGATCTTAGGTTGAAACTTATCAAAAGAAACGAAGATAGCAGCTACAAAAGTAAAATACTGTGGCGCAGCTATCAACACCCAACTCAAAATACATAAAACGACTCGTTCTAGAAACTATCTTATAGGATGTGAATGCATAAATTACAAAACTAAAAACTAGTGTATAATAAATTAATAACGTGGGGACTCTACATTATTAAAATGAAGTTAGTGCTGTGCGTTGTCTCTAAGTGAATGTAAGATTTATAGATAGTCGAAGTTCGAGAAATAGAAGTACGCACACACGTGCGCACATTAATTAACATTACTGTTATTAATATACATATTTACCCAAGATTTGTTTATTTACCCGGGTAAATACCAGGTTTTTACCCAAATAGGAACTTACCAGAATATTTTCCCTATTGGGTATTTACCCGACGCCCATCTCTATTCAGGCGCCAAAAGATCCTTGTAAGCACTATACATATGACACATACCTTTACTTTGGTCTCGCTGTAGATGGTAGGCAGCACTTGCGGCAAGAGGTCTCGTATGAGCGAGGGCTTGTTGTGCGCGGCCGAGTTGAACGCGACCAGCGCCACGCGCCGCACTCCCAGCTCGGGGTCGCACAGAGGTACTAACAGCTCGGACATACACAGGCGCAGGAGTGGATCGATGGCTTGAGGCTGTACGAACACGTACATACATTATTAAAAAATAAAAAATAGTTTAAGTTTCAACAAATAAAAACCAATGAAAACTTCATCATCATCATCATTTCAGCTGAAAGACGTCCACTGCTAGACATAGGCCTCCCCCAAGCACCTCCACTTCGACCGGTTCTGTGCTTCTCGCATCCAACGGGTTCCTGCGACCTTCACAAGGTCGTCGGACCACCTTGTGGGACGCCTTCCAACGCTACGTCTTCTGGTACGCGGTCGCCACTCCAGAATCTTTCGGCCCCATCGGCCATCTGATATGTGATGTGTTTTCATATGTGATGACATATGAAAACATAATACTTACAAAATAAAAAATTTACTTGGATCATAAAAAGCATTTTATTTGGAGACAGGCGCTTAAACTAGGCCGAAGCTAGATATAGATTTATTTATTGAAAATATTTCAGTAGAGAAGAAGAGAAATTAGAATAAGGATGTGCAAACATTTTGGGACACAATATTATATTATTTATATTATATGTATTACATAAAATATTTTTGGTAAGCTCTTTTCGACGTTCTTAGAGCGTTAAATTTTTACAACTATGTATATTGGGCCGCTGCGTTGTTGAAACCAGTCCTACACTATCCATGATGCTGTAATACTAACCTGATCTGATATCGTGAATTTAACAGCTGTGACGGCGGTTGTCCTTGTGAGTGGTTCGGGCGACTTGAGGAATTCCTTCAGGTATGGTAATAAGTCTTTTGGCTCTAGTAAACATAATTTTCCTAAGCATTCGGCGACCTGAAAACGATTAAGGTATTATCAAATATTTCTAGCAAATCTACAAAAATTTAATATTTACAACACCCATAATTATTTTCTTTTTACCAACTTAAAAAAAAGGAGGTTATCAATTCGACACGTATGTATGTAATATTATTGGAACTGCATTATATTCACATATGACAATCTATTAGGGCTACCAAACAAATATAAAAATTTTATAGATGCATTTATGTATGTATGTTTGTCCACGCATTTCTCCGCAACTATTAATCGGATCGTGACCATTTTTTTATAGGCTTACACTTACTCCTACTTAGGGAACAGTGCTAGATTCACCAAAATCAATTTAGTAATTTTCAAGATATGGACTAATATGTGTAAGTGTGACGGCCTGGCTTATTGATACGAGCTGCAGGTGTAGTGTCAAAGGGAAAACATCTCAAAACCTACAACAAAACCACCCAACCAAGCAACCTACTTATTACAAACAAATATTCCAGTGTTTACTTAAAACTAAAAATTACGAAATTAAAAGTAATTTAAAAAAATTATTGACTTCTAAAAGAAATAAACTCAAAATTATGAAATAACTTTAATTTCGGAAGTCGGTAGCAAAAAACTAAAACTAAAATACAGATCCCAAGACACCGACTTCCGAAATTAAAGTTATTTCATAATTTTGAGTTAATTTCTTTTTGCAGTCGATTAAATTTTTTTAAATTACTTTTTTAAAAAATAAAACATCAAAAATTACTATTTTTCGTTTTAGTAATTCAGTTATGGATGAAAAAAGAGAATACTTACAACATTACGAGATCCTTCCTCCGCACACTGACAGTGCTTAGATAGCTGCACCCAGATTTCAGGTATGAATGGCCTCAGAGCTTCGACACCCTCGGGGGTACATGATTCACATGAGATTATCTAAAAACAAACACAATATTAACAAATAACATCACGTAAAACTATCTAAGTAACCCTAGTAGTGGTGTACTACACGAGAGTATGCAAGTCTGTTTATTCCTGAGTCAGCAAGATTTCAGTAGCGATTAAATCTTACTCATTGATAAGAAGGCAACTTACTTATAAATAATACTTATTGCTAACAACAGAATCCTACACATAAATACATTGGGACATCTCTCGTGTATAGAAACGCATATTTCAAAAACCTTTAGACCATAAGTAAAATAAGGTATTACTACTCGCTAAAATGTTGCCACAGGAAAAAACCAAATGAGACTCTCATAGACCAGGGAAGCATGGCACAAAAGGGAGGAAGCCAAAGGTGATGATGAAAATGTTGCCACATATAATTTTACTCATCACATTTTAATTTTCTTACCTCCCTCAAAGAGTGTAACAAAAGGTACTGTCTTTTCGGCTGCGCCTCGATCTCTCCCAGTATGAACGGTAGGAACTCGGGCAGGTTGCCCACAGCCACTGAACCGAGGGCGTAACTCGCGGCTGACTTGACCTCCTCAGATGACGGCGTGAACGAGTTTAGGAGGACCTCCTTCAAGTTCGGTATGGAGCTTAAATCTCTGCAAGAAATATTAGAATGTTATTTGTCTTTTCTCGTGTGTAATAAATAAAGGTAATGGATTATTTAGATATTACTTTTATATGGCGCATTTGTCTATGCTATGCTAAATATTCAACTTTTTTTTGGACCTCCACCTACTCAATTTGGTCATGAGAAAACATCAACTAAGCTTAGGCCGCCGCCGATCTGCCGCAGGTAGCGATGGATTGGCGACGTAAATTCCGTCGTAATACTACCAGAACTAGCCCTATAGCTTTGTATACTTACAAATGTCTTCCGATCTCAGCAAGTGCCAGTAAAGCGAACATGTGATGCGCGTCAGATGTTGGTTGTGCAGCGTCACGTAGGAAACCCCGCACTACTTCCAATGCATCGGACCCGCCTTCCACTACCACTGCTGCTACACACTTTGCTAAAGAGTGGAAGGCCTGTATATGGAAAATGGTTTAGAAACTATGTAATTATTTTTTCTAACTGGTTATTTTTAAACAGACTAAACTTCAAAACAGATGTGCTTGGTTTTTTTTTATCATTATAAAAGTAAGTTAATTGACTTCGTAGTACAGCTTTAACTTTTGAACTAATTTCAATAAATGCGGTTTCCTTGGATGGTCTTGAACCAGTGTGTCCTAAGATCTATATGTCACAGCTGGTCACAGGATAATGATATCAGACAGTAAAATGTTCATACAATGCTACAACGATCTTTTGGCGCTTACAGAAGACATTGACAAATGGGAGTTGTTGGTAAACATTTGTTGAAATTGTATTGAAATAACAAGATAGCGGTGTTAGTTCCGATTTTGGCTACGCGGCAAAAGATCCTTGTACAACTATACATACCTGCTTGATATGGTGGGCGGAGGCATTGTGATCGTGCAAGCGATGCACAGGTGCTACCAACAACGCTAGCAGCTCCCGACGTGAGCATCCCGCCACGTCCGCAGCTACCAGCGCGCTTAGTACTCCAAGCATCGCTTTGAGGGCGCCGCCTACAACACACATAATGGTGCTACCTTTTTACGTCCATTAATAAAGATTCTGTTGAGTGTTGATTTCAGAAATCCTTGTAGCCAGTCAAGATATTTTTGAAAGTTAAGCTAAGACGCAGATTGCTTGCTAGAATGCCACTTCTTCCCAGCTAAAACGCAAGGCAGTAAAGAGTGGTTTTGTGGGCTGTCTTTTGCTACTTTTCACATTCAAAAAGTGTGTATTTTTTTTTTTAACTAGCTTAAACGTGAAATGCCTGACCAAGGGCCAGTTCGTTATTTGGAGACGTGTGAAAGCGTACCTTGCAGCAGCGGCGACTTGGCTAGCGCGAGTATGTTGGGCGTGAGCGCGTGTCGCGCCTCGGGCGTGAGCGCGGCGGGGCAGCGGATACAGGCGCCGCGGACGAGTGTGAGCGCGGTCTGCGCGCAGTGCAGGTCCGCCTCGCACACGAGCGCAGGCACCTCCATCAGTACCTGCACGCACGCATCATATTGTAACACAAAGGTATGCTACATGGGCGGTTAGGTTAATCCGTCACTGACAAACTAAGCGACATGAGCCACTCTTATGTAGCTTTTCTACATTTTAAATAAGGATCCTACAGTGAACATTTCACTTTCGGTATCTGCCGGTCGATTCTGTAAAAATCTCACCGTGAAAACTTAGGTGAAGTCAGTTTGTTTTTCCTAGGAATTGACACTATTGACAGCTCACTCCACGCTCACTTCACCTAAGTTTTCACGATGAGATTTTTACAGAATCGACCGGCTGTTTTGACTGAGTGAGATCAGTCACTCAGTCAAAACAGCCGGTCGATTCTTCGAATCGCGGGAAAACGTGTCGTGTAGTTTGAATGAACGATTTGTCGGATCAGTTTAATGCTACAGGAACCCTATTCCTAAGCTGAGTTTCAGGGCAGTCCTCATAATAGATACCGAGCTAATGCATGGCAGAACATTGTTTTTATGCGAGATAGTCTGGACTTGACAGTGAAGTAATTATAGACTTGACATTCCTGTAATCTTATTGTGATATGATAGTTGAACATACCTTACTTAAAAGCTCTATGCTTATGGAGTTGCTGTAGTTCTGTACTAGAGTATCCAGAAGGACTAGAGTAGACAATTTCAGGGCTCTTTGATTTTTCCTCAGGAAAGATCCAAGGATTGGTACAGCATCAGACTGAAATAAACAACAACTTGAATATTCTTATTCAAACTTACCATATACATTGTATGCATTATTTGTTTAATTTAATGTTAATTTCTTACCAAAATAGGTGTCAGATCAATTCTAAGTGGAGATGAGGCGACCTTAGTGAGAGCTTTCACTGTAGTCAAGCGAGTAATTTCATTGCGCAGTCTTTCTAAGAAGATTGGCAGACATACGGGAAGCTCGTGCTGTAAAGGAAAAAGTTGTTTTATTACCCGACTACGGCAAAGCCAAAGGAAGGTTATGATTTTAACAGGCTGTTTTTACTTTAAAATGGAGTAGTTCACAAAATAAAAAATCTGATAAGACTAGTGACACGGGAGCAGCAAGTGAATGATGGCTTAGGTGCAACTAGTTTGCGGTCGATCGATGACCTCGTAACATACTTTTGGAATATGCGATTGGTAACATATTTTAAGTTGCATCTCATTCAAACGAAAATGTACACTAATATCCATACTAATATTATAAATGCGAAAGTGTGTCTGTCTGTTACCTCTTCACGTTTAAACCGCTGAACCGATTAAATGAAATTTGGTATAGAGATTTGAGTACCGGGAAAGGACATGGGATGCTTTTTATCTCAATATTCCCACAGGATCGACACTTATGCGGGTGAAACCGCGGGGCGCAGCTACTTATAAATAAAAAATAAAATTTCTTTTTTTAAAAACATGAAACAAAAACAACAACATGAACATGAACATGAATGTTTCATGTTTATTTGTTTTTTTGTTTGTGTGTGTTTTGTGTTTGTTTGTTTTGTTTTTTTTTTGTTTGTTTGTTTGTTTTTGTGTTTTTTTTGTTTTTGTTTCATGTTTGTTGTTTTTGTTGCCCAGTGATTTAGGTTGTGCTTTGTCTGACATTGAATTTTAGATTTTTATTATAGATCAGACATACTTGCAAATAATCACCAAAATGGCAGAGCAGCTGTCCGCAGGCGGCGATGGCTCGCTCCTTGACCTCCTGGTCCATGTCCGTGGCGCGCAGGCGCACCAGCGTCACCTCGTACATCGCCGGGATGAACTGCTGCAGCTCTTCAGGGGGAGGCTCCACGCTTAGGGAGTCTGCGCCTTCAGAGACCAGGTCTGAACGAGGGGAGGATCTCGTGAGAGTATTTATTAATTTAGGGTCTCCAACAAAAAGATACACAATATATGATGACATAAATGATGGACAACGTCAAAGAGGCAATTCCTGTGTTTTAAGAACATTCACATTCTAGTTGTTGTTGTTGTTGTTGAAGTTGTTGACATTGATTGATTGCTACTTGTATTTTTTTAGTATGACTCTTCCGTTTTATTATTAGTATATAATAAATACAAGTCTTCATACTCTATGAAGAGTTCTCATGTCAATGTAACTGTTGTTTTGATAGTTGTCTGCTGAGGAATACACATTACCAGAAGCAATCTGTTAAACAACACCCGGGCGTTAATACGGCACAAAAGTTCGACTTGGAGGAGCGTCTTCTTTCTCCCTCTTGTGATAGTCTGTTTTTGAACTTGATGTACTTTACTTTCTTATGACAGAAGCTGCAGAACGTCATTATTTTACCATCATAATTATCATTGATACTCTTATGCTCGGTTCCTATAAACAAAAACGATGATATTGCTTACCAATAGTAGCATTTTCTTGTTGCCAAACTGGGAATATAAATAGATCCGTAAGCTAATTGTACCTGTGATAGCTGCTTCCATAGTTATGGGTCTACTATGCAAAGCTCTGAGGTCTTTGCTTCATTATTTGTAAAGATAAAAGAGTCTTTAATTTTAACCTTTAACAGTCCGTATGTTATAGGAGTCGGCCATTAGTCGAGCACTGATTACAGCAAAAAAAGACTTGAAACACTAAGCTTACCTAGTGGCCGCATAACCTTGACGAGCGTCTGCAGCACTCGCAGCGCCTCTGCCGTGACCTTGTAGAAGGGGTCGTGCACGCAGCCCAGCACGGCCGGCAGCAGCGCGGCCACGTGCGCGCGCATGGTGGCGGCGCGGTGGCCGCGCACGAGGCACACTACGAACACGAGCGTCTCGATCTTCATTGACGATGCTGTGCTCTTGTCACTAATGATAGGTCAGAAAAATAAAGACACTCGAATAGATATGGTTTAATTGAAATATAAACATTAATTGAGATACTGAAATCCTAAAAATGGTGATTGACAAAATATTTATTTTGTGTTTCAAATGTTTTTCTTTTCTATTCGACGGTACTTTTATCTACAAACTAATGTTCACAAAATTGTTTTATATGCAACTAGCTTCCTCCCGCGGCTTCGCCCGCGAGGTATGTCGTTAAAAACTATCCTATATTCTTCCCCGGGATGCAATCTATCTCTCTGCCAAATTTTACCGAATTCCGTTCAGTGGTTTAGGCGTGAAAAGGTAACAGACAGAAGTTACTTTCGAATTAATAATATTAGTATGGATGGACGTAACGACGTTTATAGAACGTCGGAAAAAAATAAAAATATACCATGAAAAACAAGGCTTTCTATACAACTTGATTTAGTCTTTATTTCATACAAGTCTGTCCACTCTCTATTATATCAAAAGTATTTTTTCAGCTGCAAACTTGTTTGTCCATCAATCCGGAACCAAAACTGTGCCTTTCCAATTCCGGATTGATGGAGGGCGCGAGACCTATTTGCACTTGTCCGGTTTTTAATTTTAGCCTGAGCTCAAATGAAGACAGTAGGTCGATACTCACGTGAGTGCAGGTGTGAGTGCGCGGATGACTCGGGCGGCGTGGTCGGCCAGGCAGCCGGGCGCGGCGGCCAGCAGCTCGCGCAGCAGCGCCAGCGCCGCGCCGCGCGCGCGCACGCTGCGCCCGCGGATCACGCGCAGGGCGCCGCGGACTACGCCCGAAACCTTCGAATCAATTATTTCTTGCATAAAATGAGTAGCAATTTATCTTCTGCTTAGCGTGTTGATGGCATGTATTACGTTAAATCTCCTGTTGTGGTTTGTGGCCTAGAACTCACGGACTTCGAAAATTGTTCCCAGTCAGCTTTCAAATAGTTAAAGCGGCGTTTAAATGGCTTTATCACTGTATGAACGGCTGATTGGATATTGCACATGATCGGACTACTACAGAAAAGACAGCTTACCCTTTGTAATAACAATGCTTGCGGCGAGTTCTTTCAAATAGTTAAAGCGGTGTTTAAATGACTTTATCACTGTATGAACGGCTGATTGGATATTGCACATGATCGGACTACCACAGAAAAGACAGCTTACCCTTTGTAACAACAATGCTTGCGGCGAGTTATCGGTGGGCACGATAGCCATCTGCAAAGACGGTGGTGGACGGGTGGCCCTCAGCAACGCGGTGTACGCGCTCAGTATATCACACTTCACATTTTCTTCGCGTTCTAAACAAAACGACAAACATTTTTTATAAGTTTGTTTGCAAATTGCGGTGTTAATATGTTTTTTACCTTGTTATGGAGTTGCGCTAAACTAGCCCACGAAATTCCAATTTTCTCACATTTTTGCAATTTGCAAAACAGTGTCAGGCTGTATTTTGATCTAAATATGATTCGCAACAACGACAAATATGTATTTACAGAATTATAATCATCAATACAACTCAGTTCAAATTTCTTCTCTAAAAAAACGCAAGAAACTTTGAACTTCGGGCTACCCTGGCGCTTTCGCCATAAGACCAGTGATCATTAGGAGGGAGTGAACTATACCTTTGAATCTAGCAATCAAAGCCGGTGATACAGTTAGGTACATTTCACCGAGAAGTTCGTGACGCGTTGCAATAACTGATTCTAAGCACTTGGCCGCCGCTCGCCTCACCTGAGAACAAATACAAAATATAAGTCAATGAAAATTATGTGTTATTTAAATACTCTTTTGTCATACCTCGGCCATATTATAGTAGACATTAACCCATAATGAACATAAATGTGGGTCTACTATAGGTTCACCTCTGATCTGCCTAACCCTTCGGGAATTACATGCGTGATGTTATGTTGTGCTACTAACCCATTTTTAATAAAGGCGGAGTAAAGTTACACCAGGATTAACTTCGGTATAAACTTATCGAGGCTTAACTTTACTCCAGGTAAGTAACCCCCTTATTTATAAAAATAAGGGGGTTACTTACAGGTTACAGTCTCGTGAAAGTAATACCTTACCTTCCAAGACATGTCATCATCATCAGAATACTCTTCAGAATCGGACTCTGGTTCAGCGTCAGGTGTGAAGGACTCGTCTTCCATCTCCTCGTCCTCACCACCGCCTTCTTCTTCCTCATCTTCATAGTTATAATTAGGATCGTAAGTAATCATTTTTAAGCAGAGGTCGATTATCTGTAGAAGGAAAAAATTTTGTTAAAGGTATAAAAGATTGTGATAAACTTTGCACTACACTTTTGGGCTTTACCGCCAAATGATAAGAAAAAGTTGGGAATTAAAACTAAAGAAACTTTAGGACAAAAGGTTAGAAAAAAAATTGTGTCATATCTGTAACATGACTGGCAAAGTTCAAGAGTGAGTCATGCTGTTTATCGCAGAACACAATGTTGTATGCCAAACAAATGAAAAATAATGCTCATATTAACACAGGTCCTTACCGTAGGGATATGGGGCTGCACTTCCTTGGGACACTTAAGTACAAAAGCTTCGAGCGCCTGCAGACAATGTTCGCGGAGCTCTTCATCCGCATCGGTTGAGTATTCTAGGACCTGAGGCGCGACACGCCACAGCTGCTCGCCAAATCTATGACCAGCTTGGCGACTGAAAGATGACGCATTTTTATTTAACTGCGCGTTTTAAATCAATTATTGTTAGTACTACATATTTGAATTCATAATCTCGGATAATTGTCACACAAATTCAATGTCATACATGACAAAGTTCAAATTCCGTTGCAACCAAAATTTATTTAGTACCGTTTTTTTAAAAAATAGTCAATCAAAAGCCAGCTTAGACTACATAGCGCTAAAGTAGATTGTTGATTATGTGGCAATACATGTAAATTATCAAAGATTGTGTATTTTCATATAAAATATTCAAAGAGTTAATGTTCAATCTTACCAAATGGATGCAATACACTGTATATGGGTGCGGCTGACGCTGGATGATGTGGAAGAACTTAGCCCCTCCAGCAGGTGATCAATAAGTTTGTTGTACAGAGACGCATTGCAAGACATGACCAGATGTGACAATGCAACTATGGTGCGTTTACGGACAGCCTGTATAAATGACGATGTTGTTAGTATGCAACTACGGACTATGGAGGTTCATATTTTAGTAACAATTTGAATACAATCAAATGTTTATTATACAAAATGTGTCTAAAATGTGCTTTGATTTGTTATAGATATAAATGTCAAAAGTTTAACACAAAGAATAATAATTATTAAACTTATGTTTATTATCACTTGCTTTATCTTGGAATTAAAAACATTGTTTTTTTTACACTGGTTTTTATATGTTGTAGTACTGAATTAATAATACCTGACGTGGTGAAGCAAGTTGGGGCAGTAGTGAGTTGAGCAACATGGGGTGGAAGGTTATGAGCAAACCGCCAAATCTGCTCAACAGATCAGCCAATATGTCTAGAGCTTCAAGTTGTACTGAGACATCTTCTTGCTGAAACATCAAAATATTGTCAAAGCATAATATTTTCCCAAAGGAGTTCTACTGCAACAGACCTTCCTGATTCAAAATTGGAAATTGTAGATACATAATGCCATCTTTATACACAAAGTTACTGAATACTCAAATGTAGTAGCTGTAAGTTTTATTAAAATGAATAAAATAAATAAGCCCTTGATGTGATTATATACAGGGTGGGACATGACGCACAACTTGTTATCATGGATTCAGTAAATGATTCTGAATCCCTCTGTGTTGAATTTTATCATCAATTGTCAGTTATTAAAAAAAAAATTGCTGCTCCATACATTTTAACAGCATAGGTATTGCACTTTTCTATGAAACAGCTGTTTTTTTTTACTGACAGTATATTTCTACATTAGAGGGTCTAGAATCACATGCAATTTATGGTTAGTTTGCGCATCAATGTCTCTGCCACCCTGTAGAATTTAAAAAAGATTGATAATAAAAACATCCTGTTCCCTTTATATCTATTCAAACTTTAAGCATAGGATAACAACTTATTCCTCTTCTTATAAAATGTTAATCAGGGTTCACAATTTATGATTTTGAAAGACTTTACTGATGCTTTTGATCTTGGCTGTTTTAATCTTGTTTATTGTGATGGCTTATTAGAACAGTACCTAATCAGATTTTTTTTTTTATTATTGTCATCCAAATGAGTAAAGATGAACAACTTTGTTTACATCTATTACACCTTAATTTGAATGTGTGTGTCTGTATTACACCACTCTGCTCTATTTTTTAATATTAAACAATTTTTTATGATTGCACTGAATAATAATTACATTACCTTCTCAATAGCACTGCTGAGTTTTCCAGTAATTTTCTTACATACATTTGCAGCCAAAGTGTTGGAGCCTAATGGTAGTTCAGATATGACAGTCTTCAAGCCAATGCTGCTGATATCTCTCAGTTGTTCCGTGTCTGAGAGCATGTTTGCACACAGTGTGTCCACTATGCCTTCTACTTGATACTCCTTTACTTTGTTCACAAGGGGGCCGAGACTGCAAATTATTCATACAATTTGTTACATAGACATCACTAAAGCTGTGTGAATTTGTGAATGTTGCAAAGCTCACATACCATTTCACAGCTAAATTTTGCACTTCACCGTTCTTGTCTTCGAGGAGTCGGAGGAGCATCTTCACGACTTTTCTCTCAGAGTCATCGTCAAGCTTTATACTGTCTTTTTGTAATTCAGTCATCAAATCATTAGTAGCCATGAACCTGAAGTCTTTGTCGTTGGACGTCATCTGGAGACATTTTGAACAATAACATTATTGATACGCAATAATTACGGAACGATTCTACTCAGTGTTATTATGAGAACGCCGGCTTACCTTCTCAAGAAGATTTGCAATTTGATAGGATACACTAGCCATTTTGTAATGTGTTCAGTCTCTGAAATCACAACAGAAAACTACAAAAACCAAATAAAGATAAAGTTAACAATTTATCATGAGTAATTGGTGAAGAAAAAACATTTGAACGATTATTCGGGAAATAAAAGCGACGAATCGAAAACTTGCTTCGTGGTGCTTCGCTAAAATTGTATAGACAAAATAGGACAAATTTAGGACTTGTCAAAATATAATCGATTTAACAAAATATTTAAATACATAAATCGAATACATTCGAGATAATTATCACATTTTATTTAATTCTTTGACTATTAATTATATTATTTCCATTAATTTATAATAAATAAAAAAGGGCAGGGTAAAAATACATTCTAATTATTAAAACAACCAACATGAATCGACTAAAAGTGCTGCGGGGATCCTTAGACAATGAAACTAGCATCTGTTCAATCTATAGGATTCGCATCTTCTTTAGAAGGATGATGGGTGGCATCGACAGTATGGTGCTCTTCTGATGTAAAACCTCCATTTATATTATGCTATCTGGCGCCATTCAATCCCGTGAATCTGTTGTAAATTTGATTGAGAGACAAATCAAAACGGATGGATCAATCTAAAATAAATAAGCACGAGGGTAACTCTCTGGCTCTGGCCAAGCACCTGGCACATCATCACGAACGTATACCATTCTAATCCATCCCTCGCAAAATGTTCGCGATTGATCGGCATATTATTATAGCGTCAGTCACAGTCTGTTCTTGCCTTATCTCAGATGATAGAGTGGAGACTTAAGTCGAGTTACAAATTAAAAGAAAGAAACTACAAAATGAAATGCTGCTTTGTTTAAGTTTGTCTTTGTTTTGAGTTTGACATTAATATTTTTAGGTTATGTTGGTTTTGTTCACAAGCCAAGCAAGAATCAGTCAAATTAATAAAACCAATAACAGACCACATAACAGACCATTTATCTGTACTTATATTAAGAGGTCACATAAGATAATGGATAATCTATTTGTAATTAACAGGTGTGTAAGTCTTAGAACTGGTAAATATTTGAGTCCAGACAGTAAACTTGCTGAATTGTCATTTGAAATATTCGCATTTCTTTTACAGATATAGAGATATAAACGAAGATGTAGTCGTAGATGTAGCGGAACAAGAAGCTAAACATTTGGAGAAGTTAAAGAAAAGAATTGCAGAAAGGAAATCAGCATATGCTACTAAGAAGACATCTGATGTAATAACCCTCAAACCCCAGATAGCTGTTGAGAAATCTAAAGAAGATCAAGTGGAACATAAGAAAGATGAAGTGGCTAAGACAGGTCAAGAGATCAAAACTGACAGCACTATTGCTACAGTTCAAAGTCAAGACAGGAAAAAAGTAAAGCCTTCCCATGAATTCAAGGTGTTAGGAGTAAATGACTTTGAAAAGAAGGCGAAGGTATGCTTTCACATTTTCATACTATTGCACTAAATATAAAAGAAACGTATTGGTCAGTGGGTCGTCTTAGGGTACTATAATACAGTGTAGAAAAAAATTGTAAGTACTATTTATAAAAAGTACAATATTTTTAATTACATTTTTACCACAATATTAATATAACCCTACTACATACCCTCATTAGAGTATCAATTGCCCATACTAGTAAATTGTCAATACCCAGTGTTAGTGTGGTCCCTCTAATCAGACCATGCCCCATTTGCTGGAGTGCCCTAAGTGCCTGTTCACCTGCACCATGGATGACCTGAAAAATGCCACAGATGCCACAATCAACATGGCCTGGGCTCTATCAATCAACATAAATCATTGAAGAAGAGTACCATTGAAACAAAAAGAAGAAAACTAGTGCATTTCATATCATCTGTCCATGTATAACACCAATCAAATGTACTTAATAATTATGTTTCAGGTCTCAAGAGTACTGCCTTTCTGGCTATCACATCCATTTAACATATCAACAAGTTTGAAATCCTCATCATGCACTGTAGAAGACCAAGATTGGTTACACAGTACACTAAAGGCAACATTACTAAGTGAAGGAGTTACTAAATTATTCCCAGTCCAAGAAAAAGTTGTACCATTTATTTTAGATGAACACAAGTTAACTTATCCATTTTGGCCCCATGACATTTGTGTTTCTGCACCTACTGGAAGTGGGAAAACACTGGCATTTGTCTTGCCAATAGTTCAGGTATAACCACATTCTAATGACTTATTCATGATTAGTTTTAATACCAATTGTTACTTTGTTGTAGATAACTTATGTTTTCATTGTTTTTCCTATTTTTGTGTTGATAAGCCCGGAAGTCTGATAACCAGTCTTACCAAGGGGTATCGTATTACCCAATAACTGGGTTGTGGAGGTCAGATAGGCAGTCGCTCCATGTAAAATACTGGTATTCAGCTGCATCCGGTTAGACTGGAAGCCTACCTAACATAGTTGGGAAAAGGCTGGGCAGATGATGATGTTTTTTATTGTAATATATTTCAGATCCTAATGAATGAAATTGGATGCCATGTAAGAGCCTTGGTTGTTTTACCAGTCCAAGAATTGGCAGCACAGGTGGCCAAAGTTTTTAAGAAGTATTGTATGAAGACAAGATTAAAGGTTGCTTTATTAGGAGGGTCCACACCAATGCAACAGGAACAACAAAATGTTGTTAGATACAGTAAGTTTTGAGTTTAATTTGATTAGAAAACTGAAAATAGTATGTACTGCTCAAAATTATTTTATAATTAACCAGCTACTGCAAAATATTGAATAATATATTATTTTTAATTTCAGCTGAATCATCTGGATGGGTGAGTGAAGTAGACATTATTGTATGCACAGCTGGACGTTTAGTAGAACATCTACAAAACACAGAAGGATTCTCCCTGAAACATTTGAAATTTTTAGTTATTGATGAAGCAGACAGAATCATGGACCACATACAAAATGACTGGCTCTATCATGTAGACAAGCACATCAAGTTGGAGAATGAGCTAATGACTGGGCGTCATTCAAACCTAACATGGTCCAGTCTTGTTGAACAGAAGCCTCCACCACACAAATTGCTCTTCTCAGCTACCTTGTCTCAAGACCCTGAAAAGTTAGATCAGTGGGGACTATTTCAACCAAAATTGTTTTCTGCTGGTAAGTCAAACAATTATGAGGATGAGGACCAAATCAGGCTATATGCTACACCAGAGGAACTAACAGAGCAGTATGTTACATGTGATGCTGAGCACAAACCACTCCTCTTGTATCATTTCTTAGCTGACCAAAAATGGGACAAAGTATTGTGCTTTACTAATGCAGCTGAGGCAGCACATAGATTAGCTGTACTCCTCAACACCTGGGGAAGTGGAAAATTCAAGGTAGCTGAACTATCCTCAGCGTTAGACAAATCAACAAGAGAGAGTGTGTTAAAAAAATTCTCACAATCAGAATTTAATGTGTAAGTATTGGAATTAGAAACTAAATTATGGAGATGCTAACTACAAAATTACATTTATAACATGTTTATTTACAGTTTAATTGGAACAGATGCTTTAGCAAGAGGTATTGATATCTCGGACTGCAATTACGTCATATCTTATGACCCCCCAAGAAACATCAAAACATATATTCATAGAGTGGGCCGCACAGGACGAGCAGGGCGTATTGGTCACGCTGTTACTATCCTGTTACAGAATCAAGTAAACCAATTCAAGGTACATAATATACAGTACTCTCTAAATGTATAAGTACATCTATATTCTGGTAATAAAATGTACAGCTGAAGTATGAGAAATAATGAATGTTTTTAAAATTGTTGAATTATCTTTACAGGAAATAATACAGGGTGGTGGAAAAGCCGAACTTCCTCAGATGGTAATCGAAACTGATGTTCTTGATCGTCTAATAAACAGCTACCAACAAGCAATGAGCGAAACTAAAAGGCAAATTCATGCCGAAATTGATACAAAAGTGAAAAAATCTTTGGAGATTAAAAGAAGATTAAAATCAAAACCCCAAAAGCGAAAACTTAATACGTGAACAAATATATTGTAAAAAAACACTATGTGTAATACAGTAAAAATATTATAGTATCACACCTTCTTTTTATTTATTAACTTAGATGTTGATGTTATCATCGTAGTATTAGAAGATTATTACTAGCCAAACTCTCGCTCCGCCGCTTTATAGATGTCCACATTTTGAGGGCGCCAGCGTATGAAACGTTAACTTTCTGTAGATCTGCATAGCTATTCACAACCACTCGATACGCTTCCGTACCGTATTGAACATCAATCAGTGTTATCGTAGGAGACTAGCAAGTCCATTAAACGCTGCTCACAAGTCCAAACCCGAGAATTTTGTCAAATAGACGACCGTTATCCTTCCGACATCTGTTTGCTGTCGGGGCATGGCAAATCAAGTTGTCGATATGTGTCTTCGATTCGTTAGCCTGTCGCATGGTTGTGAATAGCTTTGCTGGAGCGAAACTCCAGTATTTTCCTCTTTGTGTGACAAAGGAAAACATGAGTATCACTACAGTTTTCCATTGGTTCTCCTGTGGCATCCGCAGTCTTCTTATCTTATAAAGGGTGTTTTTTAGAGGTATACAAAATGAAATAAAACACCTAAAAATAAATTTCATTATCATGGTATTGATTTTATTTGAAAGGTGCTTAAAAATGATTTCGGGCATATGGGCGCCACAGCTGACTCGAATGAAGCGTAATCGGGAAATCCAATTTTCGAGCAACTGGGGCCGTATATCGGCAATGACGCGGCAAATATTGACTTCCAAGTGGTCCAACGTCTGTGGTTTATCTGACGTGTGACTTCACATATCCCAATAAAGTAATCCATAGGTGTCAGACAGATCACACGATCGTGGAGGCCAGCTCACAGGTCCATTACGCGAAATTATGAGCTCTTCGAATGTTTCCCGCAATAAATTGATGGTGTCGCGCGCTGTGTGGCATGTTGCATCATCTTGTTGAAACCACAGCTCTGCCCCATCAATACCATTCAACTGGGGAACAAAAAAGTCTGCAATCATGGCTCTATAGCGTTCTTCATTGACGGTATCATCTTTAAAAAAATATGGGCCAATGGTTCCACCTGCCCATAAAGCGCACCAAACAGTGACTTTTAATGGATGTAAGGGCTGGGTTTTCTTCACTTCAACTCCACGGCAATTTTGTCTATAAGCGCTAAGGTAGCCCGCGAAATTTAATTTTCTTACGTTTTTTGCAATTTGCTGGTCAGTATTAAGTTGTATATACGTCGATCAAAATATGATTCGCGGCCGTAAGAAATATGTATTTACAGAATTATAATCATTAAAGTCATCAACGCAACTCTCAAAGACCACGTAACCCCAAAGAATGACGATTTCATGAAACAGTTATTCTTTGGGGTTACGTGGTCTGTTCAGACAGACTGTACATACAAAATACTATAACAAACGAAACTTATTTGACGTGCATATCTCTAAACTCAGTCCGAAATGAGTTACTAAGAAGTGTCCTTTTACTGCAGCTAATTAAAAGTCGGATTATAGGAGGGTCGTGTAAAAAAACGTCGTGTGTATCTGTATAGGCCGTAAATTTTAATAATGACCATAGAGTAATAGTAATTTACAATATAATTACGTTTTAGGCGATTTATATTTGTATTGACAGATTAGAAATGTTATGCAAACCTTGATTCTGGCACGACCTAAAAGTCCAGTTACCAGGTCATAAAATAAAAAAATAAAATATTCTAGCATGGATTATTTTGACATTTGTTTGACGTAAATCTACGTTGGGTACAAATTCGCAGTTTAAAAAATTCAAATCAACAAGAACAACGAACTCCACAGAGTACTTTTTGATAGTGACGAACTCGAAAAGCTAATAAAAATCGAGTAATTCCGCTAATTTTCATGATTTTTGTCGCCACAAATCCGGGGCGGTTTAAATAATCATGACAATAACACTATCTCAACTTAAAAAGTTAAATATATCTTGTAATGTTTCTAACATCGAAGCAAAACTACTGTACCCAAAGTTGATCCTTTTTGAAAATAACACAAGTGTGAGAGTAGTGAATTTACTAGGAAACAATGAAGATACTCAAGAACCAAGTGGATGCCATACATTTGAACAAGAAATTGCAGATAAAATATTGCTTGACCACTTTGTGTGGCTTGTTTTCAAGTCTGGTGATATTACAGCAATAGACGTGGTAAAAGGAGTACAAGTCAAAGTTACGAATGATACTAATACTAGCTTGAAAATCTGTCAAATTGGAAGAATTGAGAATCGT
The DNA here is from genome assembly GCA_927399505.1 of Luperina testacea. Classification (NCBI taxonomy): domain Eukaryota; kingdom Metazoa; phylum Arthropoda; class Insecta; order Lepidoptera; family Noctuidae; genus Luperina; species Luperina testacea. The sequence goes on from OV656756.1 coordinate 14,912,687, forward strand.
TTGTATTTCATCAGTGAAAGTGGAGATACCTTTGTAATACCATTACCCACTTCAGAATTAGTAAAACAGTTGGGTGAAAGTACAACTGAACTTTCTGTTCCTTTTAAGAAGACCCATGTATCCCACTCGAGTATTAAGACAAAGTTTGATTCAATATGTGGATTGAATATTTGCATTGAAGAAGGCTCTGTTATGGTCAAATGCCCAATAACTGGCTTATTGGAAATAATTTACAGTGGAACAAAATTAAATCATATTGTCTCATGGAGAGACCAGGCAATATTTGCTAATGAAACTAATATGTGGATTGTTGACTTGAAAGAATCTCAAGTTGTTTATGAATTTGAGAAAACAGAAGCATATTATTACCCCGTGTTGGCCCACAATGATTTATTTTACTATCTTGTAAGGAGCAAGGAGAAGGTAGGGTTTTTAATAACAAATACATTAATTTTCTATGTTGAAGTTCTTGAACTTGATAGTATTTATTTATAACCAGACTCTGCCCACTGCTTCGACCGAAGGGATGCCAGAAATCATGGGAAAGTGCCACCAGGATAAAAAGTGACTATGGCTTTACAGAACCTCGCTTAAAAACCATCATTACTTAAAACCAGATTAAACCAGTTTGATTGGTTGAAACTTGTCTTAAGTAACGCTTGAGTCTTGAGTAAGGTTCTGTAATACAGCCCTATGTCCTAGCCTGCCCTATGTCCTAGCCTGCCCTATGTCCCCATAATGCCATCTATTTTATTACCAATTTTCATTGAAATCCATTGAGTGGTTTAGGCATGAAAAGGTTTACATACAGACAAAGTTATGGATACTTATTAAACCTAATATTGGTTTTAGTTCTATGTGTACTGGTTCACAAATTGAAAATTAGCTGTAAATGATATATTAGTCTATTCATTCATTGTTTCTGGTATTACAGGTGCAGATTCATTGTGCTGGATTTGCCCAATCTCTAAATCATGCTGGGAATGCTGACCAATCGCTAAGTATTAATCAAACACTTACATCTCAAGATACTCTAAAGGCACAACTCAAGACCTTGATAGACTCCATAACAACAGCTACAAAAACAGGGAGTGTATTACCACAGCTACAGCCTCTATTTGAGACTATTGAAGACTTTATATTTCTCATTGAAATGACACAGAAACTATGCCAACAAAATATCACATACAAAACGTTGTTATACCCTCTTCAAAAGAGAATATTTGCAACAAATGATAATGATCTGATAAATTTGGTGAGCGACTTATCAATCAAAATAGATTTGATTGAATACATTCACTTCACAGGCAATAATTCTTATGAGAATGTCAATATTTTTGACCAAAACTTCAAAGAACTTTGTATTACATTTATATCTAAATATGATTTTGATATTGCTTCTATTTGTTGGTTGAAATATTCTCAGTTGAAGTTGCCTGTAACTTCTGATGACATTGTGAATATTCTAAATGCTATAAACAATAGTACCAAATTAGCTGCTATCATTATTTGGTTAAAGAACTTTATTCCATCACTGTTGGAACAAAATCCATTTTACATTGATCTATTTGTCAGGTGGGCTAGCGAAAGGGTTTTTATGTTGGAACAGTCTGCATTTTGGCCAAAGATAGGGTTGAAATTTGTTGAAGAAATAATAGTTATCCTGGAAACATCTCTAAAATCAATTTCTTTAAGACCTATATCAATGGATGACCTTGATATTCTCAAAACAAGAATAACATATATAATGGAATTGAAGGATAAATATAGAATCAATATGTTACTGAATGAGTTGAGCTCCCAGAGCCCAAGTGAAGTAGTTTTAATAATGTTACGCCGCTGTTATTCTGAAGATCTGAAAATATTTTTACAAAATTATTTGCCATCATATGCTATGCAGCATTTGCTTGATTTAGATGATATTCTAAGTTCATACATTGAGAGTGAAGCAGCAAGCAGTGGCGGTGGAATTGATGGTGCACGCCTACAGATTTTGCTAGAATCTTATCATTCATACAAAAATAAACTTGAATGTTTACTACAAGTTTTAAAAGTATTAGATGTCCCATGGAGCTCAACTGTACTGGAATTAGCAGTAACAACTGTTGCCAATGCCGCCAAAACCTTTACAGTATCTGATTCAGAAAGACTACTGTCCGAAGAGGTACAAAAAGAAATAAATTACGCAAATGTGAAAGTTGTGCTAAAGAAATATAATTTTCCAATGACATGTACAGATTACATGATAGTACTTCACAAAATTGTGAGTGTTCCAGTGATAGAGTTGGATGATTTGAAAGCAATAAGAGGCGTCATGCCTGTTTATTCAAACTATGGTAATACCCTATACATTGAAAGATGCCTTCAAGATTGTGAAACTAGAACAGCATTATATTACTTCAACAACTTATCATTAAAAGAAAAAAAGTTGTTACTTAAAGCTGTGGTGGCTAAGTACGATCAAATAGTTTGTGGAACCACAAATAATTTGACTATTGAAAGAAACTATATAGATTTCATAAAGGGAACACAACTCATAAATGAAATTGAAATAAAAAATATTGAAACACTGTATAATTTCAAAAACTCTTATAGTTTATTACTCAATATGAATGATATTTATAATGAAAGAACTTGTGAAGATGCAGTTAACTCTTGGATATGTCAAGATGGAGCCACTGCCAGCTCTGGTCGTGGTGGGAGTGTTATTCAACTAACACATGCATGTCAGTCCGCACACTCTGTACTCATGGCCTTGTTACGAAGCACTTCTACTTGCCATCAAGTGAGGAAAGTTGTTGAATATCTCCTAAGAACATTTTCAACACAAGATGTATCAATTGAAGACTTTATTGAAGTTTTATCTCAATTTCAATATGGAGAGAACTGTGACCTATTGTTGAATTCTTACAATGTTCTAATTGAGCTAGCTGTTAATTGTAGCGAAGAATATCTTCACAACTTAATTAAACAATTGTCGTTGTTGAACAATCTTATAAATGCTAGTATTATTGTGAAGAACTTATCAATAGCATGGAAATTCCATTATATATTTTTGCCCATTTCATCAGGTACTGCTATAAACGAATTAATTAATTTCTACAAAACCATACAATATCCAGATAGTATTGATACAGAATTTCCTAGTATTCACAGCAAATGTGATTTCACTTCCCTGCGGTTGGTTTCAAACTGTTTAGCTATCTCTGAAGCCACTAAACCAACATGGCAAGATGATAATAATATGTCTGAGATAGCAAAGAGGCTTCTTGCTAAAGTTGTTGCATATCAAGAACTTGATGAAGTATTAATGACGAGTTTATTACTTGTCATGAAAACCTTAGAGGAAAATAATTCTGTTCTTGAAGTGCTAAGAGGTCAAAATGAATTTTTACCACCTAACATAATTGGGTATCTTTCATTACCTCCTATCCGTCGCACATTCGTATTAGACAATGATTCAATATGTAAAGAAATAGGAAATTCTGTAACGTATCCTCCTCAATACATTCTCAAGTCTAAATTCAACATTAATTTATCTGAGATTGCTTTACCTGATAATAGCGAAGAAACTTGGGATGTCAAAGTTATACTGTTTTATGTTCTACTACAATACCCTGATACCAGTTTCGACCGACTGGTAGAATTGTGTCGTGCATTAAACATTTCAACTAACGACGGCTTGTCGCTTCAATTAATAGCTTTACTGTCGACGTGGGAATTAAAATATAAAATATTCACAGATGATTTAGGCCACCGGCAAATATTCCTAGAAAATGACGAAAAATATTTAAACAAATGTTTTGTTGTTTGGGATAGTATAGAAAATAGAGAATTTTTAAAAGATATACTCAATGATTTTTGGAAAAACGGTGAAGTCACTCTACATGGCCGTGCGGTATCCATAAATCCATATTACTATGAAGTGTTTCTGTGTATTTACCGCCTAATATTTGGCACGGCTATCGAGGTAAAGAATACAAAGGAATACTTCCTACTGCACTTTCTAAAAGAATACAAACGTAAAAGTACTCCCAAACAGTACGAATACGAACTGTTTTCTGTGAAAGGAATGTTTCCTGAAATTGGTCATTTCAGGTTACCATTTCATCTCTTCATGCGAGAAGATATGTGGTCTAATTTGAAATCGGAAATAACGCTAGAAACATACGAACGTTGGATACCCGCTGTTGCTTTGCTTGCTCTTGACTCAGATTCACAAACAGCAAGAGACATGATTTGTAGTAACGCCGTGAAGCAAACCATGACTTCACGAAAGCGTAACGATGATGTAGATGCAGAAACTAAAAATGAGCCTTGGCGTTTAACAAGTCAAGAAGAACCTCTATTACGTGCAGCGCATCGATGTGTAAGACACATTGCTAATATGGAATGGGCTGGAGCGTGCCTTTTCTACGTGCTACAAGGATGTGCACGGGGGGCGGATCAAGTAGCTGCTGCTCATCTGTGCTACCAATTTGCGCAACGATGGGCTGCCCTGCAGCCTGGAAATCGTGCTGTTCGGCAAATGGAACGTCTGCATGCAACTCTATCGACACGACATGCATTATATAAAATTGACTGGGCATGCGAAGAGTTCGTTCGTCTTTCTACAGAGCCAGCTCAACTCATCCGTAATTTATACTTACATCCAGATTTCGTCTCAAAAATGAGCCGCCATGATGTGAATCGAGCTGTTAATGAAATTGCAGATAAAAACTGCATAAATGTTAGTTCAATAAGAATTCAAATATTAGAAAACATACTCGACAAAGCTAACGGCGACAGCAAAACTGTCACCGTTTTAAATATAAAAGAGTTAATGACTGCAAAATATATACTGAAAGCAACTTGCCCTAAGATGGGGGCGATATACTTATCTCGAATTGCATTTGATGACGAGAGTGATAACAACAAGTCGAAAAAATTAAGAGCTCTTCAATGTTTAATGAGTGTAGTTGACTCTGACACTGCCATCAAGGTGGCTAATCGTGAAAGAGATGCTCTATGGATGTCGCTCTTAGAATTGTTAAGCGTTGTCAGCTTAGAGAGCATTGATATGCCGTGGGTGGCAGCTACATTTACGCATGACAAGCTTCGTGGCCTGGAACAGTTACTTCAAGGCTCTGACGGAAACACAGATGGATTAAGAACGGCTGCAGAACTTGCACGTAAATTCGGTTCTTCGCAAATTATACGCAGTCTTATTCCTCTTTTACTGCGTGCAGGTCTATTTGAAGAAATGATTCCATTATTACTGAAACTAACATCTCAACTAGACAGCGTAATATGCACTGCTTGGCGTGCCGTTATTTTGTCTCCATTCCAACGCGCGGACTACCCAATAACAGAGCGTCAAAGAATAAAGTGTTTGAATGCTATCAATCTATTACCAATCTGCCCTATTATTAAAGATGAAGATTTGGTCGAAATATGGAAAAACTGCGTAAGATGTAAGGTATTGGGATTAGGTTGTTTGATTTTACCATACATGACTTCTCAAACAAGGCAATCATTAGCTGAACTACAGAAAATTGATCGGCGAAATCTGATAGCTAGTTTAAAGAATTTACATGCTGATACTTACTTGGTATCTGGTGCAATGCATGTTATTGAGAGAATGGCATCAAGAACTTACAGATAATCATTTTATAAACAACTGTGCAATCGCTACCAGTCAAACAATCAAGTTTTGTATGTACTGAAATGCAACCCAATGTATATTCCAAAAATATTCAAGTATGTTAAGGGTATGTGTCAAAGCAATTTTGGTGTATTCAGCAAACATTACCCACATTTGCTCTTCTAAAGATAAGTCAATATGTGATGTGCTGTAGATGTAATATATTCAGATTCACAGTCTAATCTCAGTCTCAATCTGTCAAAATTGCCTCTAATTTCCATACATTTTTGACAAGTTTTTCACTTTTGTTTGTCGTCGATGAGACTGCGGCTAGATTTTGAATGTATTAAATTACGAGAATTGGCCTTCTGGTGTCTCTTCTATCTAAGAAGATTATCAGCTAGAACAATTTTGGCTACTAGTTGTTATTTCATAAAAGGTACAGCTCAATACAAACTTTATGGCGGCTCGGAACATGAGGCGAGTCGCTGCGCAGCAAATTTATAATTTATGTCAGCGAGCGCGAGGGGTGGGAAACTGCGCAGCGAGTGGCGCACTTCAGAGCCGTCATAAAGTTTGACGCGAACTATACCAGAAGCAAAAATAATCATTGTTCTGTTCAAATAATAATAAAAAATCTGGTTTTGTTATTTTGTTAGTTTCTAAATAGAATACTTAACTTAATTTTAGTTTTTTATTGCATTATGCTGTCGTATTTACTCACTTTTTATTAAATACCGACAAGTGGACCTTTTTACTAAACTAGGTATCAATCCTTTATGTCGATTGTATATTTTGTGATGTAACAAATATAATTATATTAAGTTGATTTCATGGAGAGTATCTCAATCTACAAATATAATTCAAAATCTATGTAGCAACAATGTATGTAAGAAGCAAGTACAAGTGTTTTTTTTTTCAATCAAACTTTGAAAATGCTTTTTCTCAAATCAAGCTTTTTCAGAGTTTCAACTTCAAATATCTCTTTAAAAAAAAAACTGAGCCAGTTTTTGAATATTTTTTGAATCCTTATTATCAATTGACTATTCTACACACCGAATCTAGCTATAACTCAATACCCCACTACTGGACCATTTTTGCTTGGACGCCCACATATTTTCTTGTTGTTCTTTCTAGATAAGTACAACTACATATATAGATTACCTTGATGGGGCCTACTTTCAAGCAATTTTTAATAAAAAATACAAATTAATTAATTACTTTATTTGCATACAGATTTATGTCTAAAATAAGGATTAGAAGTAAATGCTACAGATTTAATATAAGAGATGGCTGGACATACCATCTCAAACAGAGGAGCATACATTCCGTTTCTTAGGGCCAGCTGTTTTGGAGTTTCATCAGCATTATTTTTTTTATGGGCAATGTCTAAAGTATCATCTCTTAAGAATAAAATTAATAATGTAGACTTACAATGACTAATTTTTGCTGCCAGGTGCATCGGGGTTTGCCCTGAAACAATGGACAATATTGTTTATTCTAGCTAAACCATAGACTTCAATATAGACTGATACTGGAGATGTTTAAATTTTTAATAAAGTTTTGAAACACTGATGTTTTAAAACTGCTGGTGTTTCCAGTAGTAAGTAATGGTATGAAATAAAATATGAATCCATCAGTGTGGTTTTATCCCAGAATATAGCAGTCACGTCTTCGGTAGTACACAACTCCTCAGCATCACATACACAATGAGAACTCCTATTTTTGCCAAATGGCTAAATAGTATTGAAGAATAAATAGTAGCAATGGCTTTTCAAATGTAGGACCTTAGAAAAAACATTGCTACTATTTGTGAAAACAAAAATCATTTTCTTTCAATACCTATAGCATAGGAATATTAATTTCAACGATACAATATTCTCTATTAATATTAATAAGTTTGCTGTGTGTGACAAAATATTCAGTTTTCTCCTACCTCCATCAGAAAGAGCCCCTGGATCAGCACCAGCAGCTAATAGTCTTGCTGCAGTCACATAATTATTCCAGTTAGAAGCGGAATGCAAGGCTGTCCACCCAAGCTGTGTTTTAGTATGAACATTGGCTCCAATACTCAACAAGTATGATACAACATCAGTATGGTTACTGTAAGCTGCGCGGTGAAGTGGCGTGTATCCATCGGCATCTTGTGCATGAACAAGACCTGGCTGTTTCTTCAGCAATTCTCTCAATATACAGATCTCCCCATGTTCTGCTGCCCACAGCACATAGTCAATGGGATTAGCTGTAAAGAACACACAGGTTCCAGTTATTGATTCAAATAACATATCTAGTAAATCGCAAGCAAGTAATATTTATAAAATATACACCTTTTGGATCCTTGACTTCTTCAACATCTTGATCAGGATCGTCCCACCCAGATACAAACATTTCCGAAGTTTCTGGGTTCCTTTTGCATTGCTTTATTTCATCGTGTACTTCTGCAAAGCTTTTCACTTCCTTATTTTCGTCCTCAGAATCCGACATTATCTTTTTTTCTATTTGTTTTGATTTAATAAAACAGGAACTGGGATTGCGAAACGCGAGAATCAATCACAGAAATCCACTGAACTGACAACTCAACTTTACTCTGACACAATAAATTTATATTGAAAAAGCACAGATGACAAAAGCAAGCATTCAATCCGTAGACAGAGAAACTAAGTTTCTCTGTCTACGATTCAATCACTCAGAAACTGTCAAGTTCGTCAATGTCAACATGATGTCCATTTTAATCTTTGGTTTCTAATAGAGATGTAACTTATTATATCTATGGTCCGGTTTGTGAAATTTCAAGTAAGGCCAGTCTTTCACATGTGATTTTAAACTCAAAATCTCACCTCCACATTCAGATTTTGACATCGCTAGCCGCAAATTGGCTAACAAAGTCTGTGTCTTCTGGACGTGAAATTTTTAAATCACCAACCAGTCGACGGCGAATAAAATCTCTGTGTGTGCACTTAGAATAATATACCAGGAAGGCAGTCTACCACCACTGGCGCCACAGAAGACGTTACAGAACTACATTTGCGTAGCTGCGCTGCTGAGATGAAGCGATAGGACCCTAATATTCAAATATTATACACATAACAATAAGTATAAGTTCCACAGAGCACAGAATGGCCGAACCGTCTTCGTGCTCTGAGATAAATTGAAATAACGTTCAATGTGTCCACAATGTGTCTACTACGTACGTACGAATATATGATTCCACTCTCACGGACAAATTCAAAACTACGTCATGTTTACGTAAGAAAACAAGTCAAACATACGGATTGTGAAACACACCATCCACTCTTTCATAATTTAGACGGCTTTGTCTGCCTGTCTGTTATCTTTTCAGCAAAAAGGGTCTGAACGAATTTCGAAAAAAGGCACACGGATAGAAAATCGCCTGGATAGGACATAGGATACTTTTTATCCTGGGAGTACGTTCTCGTGGAATAATTTTCGACTAATACGCGGGCGAAGCCGCGGGCTAACGCTAAAGCAAAATGTTATATCTTACAGTGCGTGCCACGTAAGAAGAGCCTTGACCCCGCCTCCCCCGCCTCTTTCCGCCGCCCCTATTACGTCCGGTCCCGTCCCGCACTCAGACCTCATACCGCTAAAGATACCTAAAATCGTGTTCTGCGCATGTCAGACCACGACGCGCGTCGTGGTGTGTCAAGTCTCTTCTTACGTGACACGCACTGTACTAGATTTTGAGTGATACGCACTTTTGTTCTTATTCTGACTAGGATACGCATTTGGAACTTTTAAGGTTAGAAGTGTGCAGAGCATGGCATGATGACTCTTAAAATATTAGGTACTCTTCTGTTTAAAAAGTAATGTTGTACCACTAAAATAAGCATAATTTTTGCTACTGATTTTCAAACAACCATCTTTATACCTATCAGTTACTATTAAAAATTATTAAAAGCAAATTACTGGACTGGCTCGCGGCCTATTGCCATTGACGAAATGAAATGGACAATATTATTATTTTTGTCTTTGTGGTTGGGTAACCTCTGTCTAAAATAATATTCAAAATCAGTTTGATGCTGCATTTAGTGAAAATAAGTTTGTACAAACAGACCAAAACAGACAGACAAACTTTCGTACTTATTAAAGTACTGTGAATTTATTTATCTATTTTTGTATTATTTTTACAAGTAAAATACTATTTACAGCCTATTATTTTAATAACAACACTGCCTGTCCGCCATGATTGGAATTTAGAAATAATTTCAACATGGCGCCCGGTTGTTCAGAGTGTGTGTGTGTGAAAGTGCAGTGAAATTATGTTATTATCTAGAATTTTTAGTGATTATTTTAGTGTTTAAGTGAAAAGTGTGTGCTTTAATGCAGTGGTTTTCTTATCATGGCTTTGGATTTACGCCTGCATTCTCCTGCAGGCGCGGAACCTGTTGTTTATACATGGCCCCTCACTTCAGGTCATGGCTCGGTAAGGAAATCGTATATTTTATTATCGTGTAGTTAGTTACAGTGACGCTAGTAGAAGTACTAGGTTTCTATTTTCTATTTTTCAATAGACTTGCGTTGTAATCAATGGTGATGTAACTAAATGGTTTAGGAGGCTCGCTACTCCTATTGTACAACAAGTGACTATCCACCACTAGGTACTTGCTCGAGTTTAGTTGAATTTGTGGAGTGACAGTTTAAATTATACAATGATATCAATAAAGGTTTCTCAATGTACGTATATTGATTTGGGCAATAACAAGTAGTTTATCAAATATCTAGATAGGTAAGCTCTTCTTCACGTCACATGGGTATTGCAGTAGAGTGTATTGACCTCGTGTTTTGTCAAGGTGTCGGCTTTTTTTAGATATGTACACACTGTTGCGTAGTTTTCATTCGTCATTTATTTACATTTTACATGATGAGAGCAAGTTTCTGATTGTATTTCACTAAGTTATATGTTGATTTAGTTAGTATTTACTTTCTACACATGTAACTCTTGCTCCTATTAGGAGAAGAAAGTCACTTTATAATATTATATTCATCACTTTAGCTAATGAAACATCAATTTATTTGATACAATGCTTACTTTTATAAACAAAATCACTATGTAAACAAGCAATATTGCTAATATTTATTTTGGAAGCTGACACCTATCTATAAGACTAAAATCATTTTGCCTTCTGAACTTATTAGTTATTGTTACTTCACACATACTATTAAATTAAAAAAAATAACATGCAAATAGTGTAATAATATTTATTAACAATTAAACATTTAATTTTTTATATTTGTAACAGTCATTAATAATATTGAAAGTTTTTTTTATATAAACATTCATTACACATTTGTTAGGTATTTAATTTCTATTTAGAAACATGGTGTGGAACTGACAAAGTTGTTGATAAGATTTATTTTAGAATACCTACTTAAATGCAGACCATTTCAAGCACAGATTATGTAAAAAATGCCATGAATAATCAGATGCTTGCCGTTTTAATTATGTTTTTGTCACTATGCATGACGCTTATCTCGATTTAATGTCAATAGAAAATCACTATTTTTAAGCAGTATTTGTTGTCATAAAATATAGGCCATCTTGATTTTAATTTTTTTTTTATTATTTTCATTTCTATTAATTTAATATCACATCAATACTCCTTCCTTTTGCCCCATAAATACCAAAAAGTATTTAGAAATATCTATAAGTCTACTTTCTGTGTGATGTACAGCAGGTCAAAGTTTCTTGAATGTGTTTTAAGTCAATTCATCACAGATAGTTTAATTAAATACAATATTCCAGTATTTAGAAAGCCTTAAGAAGTGAAAATCTAAATGAACTACTGCAAAGAAATGCACACATAGTGTAATTAATATACTTTAGTCACATTTAATTAACAACAATTTTGCAAACTGGTATTATCCATAATAGAAAATGACTTGAATGTTTTCACACAACAACTGTTGCTACCACTTCTTATGGTGTAAAAAAACATTATGTACATTTTTTATAATAATATAACATATTATTATTTGGTCACTGTTAGAAAAGGCCCATTCTCAAACACAGAAAAAAATTTTTTTGCTTAAGCAAACATACATGTATAAATAAAAGAAAAATATGAAACAAAATGTGAATCAAAGTCAAATTGATGTTAGATTTTTGTAGTGAAACAGTGATGTCCAAATCAGTCACTAAAACATGCTTTGCTATTATTGATTTAATTAGAGTATGATTTTACTGTACCTTTGGTTATAAGTATTAATTTTAATTTTCTTTTGCACAATGTAATAAAATATTAATTGTGATGTTTACACAAGTCAAAATAGTTTTAAGTTTTTTATCTTCTTGCAGAATTCAATAGAGCCAGCTGTTTTATTTGTATTGTACCTTTTTGCAAAAACAATTAATAATAATGTTCCGAGTCCTAAACTTTTTAAAATTTTTATTTATTAGATAAATACTATCATAGTAATGGATAATGCAATAGATTTTTTAATGTAAAATGCTTTCTATATATATATATTTTTTTATAAATTAAATCAAATTATATTATTGATACAATTAAGCATTATATCACTGATTGCGTTGTTTCGGGTTGGCCGAAAATATTATTTTAGATCTTTTTGGTAATGCCACACAACAAATTCAAAATTAATTTCATTTGTTTCAGGACAAACACGATGGGGCCTTGGAGATAGTAGAAACTATAAGGTACTTATGTTATATTGTTGATGTTAAATACATAAAGAGGATGCATTGTAAATTAGTATTAAATTAGAGGGTTATTTCAGGCTTGTTTCTGAGCACCAGCCATATTCAGCATTATTTGTTTTTTACTCATAGATAAAGTAAGAAAGAGATAAAATATTATTGGGGCTATCAAATTGGGTTGAACTAAAATTTCCAAACGGATTTAGGATTTTAGATGAAAAAAAAAACATCTTAAAAATAAAATAATGTATAATAATGCTACACAAACAATTGGTAAAGTGTGTGTTCACAAATACATACTTCCAATTAAGTTGGTGTTGCACTTCAGAAACGGTGCTCGCCATAAAACTAGGAAACTGTTCACTTGACCTTGACTCAAATAGTCCTGTACGTGTGTACGATAACCATTATAATTTCCGATAAATATAGCGCAGATTATTGCAGCTATTTATTACGTAAGTCGTACGATGATATTATAAGTAGGTGCTTGTATTTCCGCCTGCTGCATTGATACGACCTTATCAATTATTTGTTTGCCTATGTTTAAAATCATGCTATGTTGCGGTTGAGATCACAATCACAACAAGCATTGTGAAAACGTGTTTGCAACCTACGCTACGCTCCGCTCCTTCGAGCTATAACCGATTTATAATATCACTACACTAGCATAAAGCGGTGAAAGAAAGTATCACGTGAAAGGCTGTAGGATACACGTGTGTGTTGTTTTGAGATCGGAGATAGGAAACACCTGTCCTGTCGGGCACGAGCCATCGGCAACCATGCACCGGCACGACATGCGTACAGCAGACAGGCTATCGAACATATTATTTAAAGATTATGGATCTCATTTACCTTACAAATCTAAATACATGTATTATGAATATGACGCCTACAATAACGAACATTTTGGTTTACTATGCAATGTGCGTGCTCCGATCCATTTCGGCTCGTTATTTTTGCTTTGGTGTGGTCTTTTTATTGCTAACTTTAAAATAATAGATAATTTATTTATTAACAAACCGTAATGTATCTAGTGTAAGGTTACATAGCTCTTTTGCTCAGTTTTGATAATGATAAAATATTCTATATTTCAATGTACAGTCAGTTTCTAAAGTAGGTACACGTGGATAAAAAAAATTGTGAGAGTAAAATACGATCTTTTTTGAGAATGATCTTAAATCAAATACAATTGGCATATTGTTATTTGACAATTATTATTATAAATACATATGTAATTGCTTTACTTGTTCTAGATAAAAAATGTTCACTTCGTTACTAATAAAAATCAAACTATCTAGCTACAGCAGCAAGTAAATGCAAAAAAAATCGTAGCTACATTAACTATAACTTGGTTGCTGGGGTTATCTTAAATTTGGATTAAAACGAGTCTTGCAGGTCGACTCGGCTCAAGTAGTCGGGAGCGCGAGAACCTTCACTATGACCTCTTTTTGCCCGGACGCGCTCATTCACCCGTTCGTGACCTTGAAATCGATCCCTATTATTTCGAAATAAGGGCGCGCCCTTTAAACATATTTCTTCATCTTATAAATTGCTGTATGCAAAAGTATTTTGAATGCCGTGGCTGCGTGTTACCAACTCATAAATTATTAAAATGAATTTATTGTTTTAATAAGAATATTATTACGCCATTAAGGATATGTTTTTAAATGGCATTTAAAAATAAATATTTATGCTGTATAAAGCAAAAAACTAAATAGTCATAATAACAACAACAAACATTTTCATGTAAAATGTTGCCAAGATTGGTCTCATCTTGGCAACATTTTACATGAAAATATTTTTGGTGGAATTTCACTTCTTTTTGAAAATTGCTTATGAAAAAATAAATCAGTTTTTTTTTTGTGTGGTTTACTAATAATTCTGAAATATGTATTTTATAATTTATGATAAGGAGTCCCTATATCAATTTTCAGACCTCTAGCATCAAAATTTCCATCCCCTAGTTTATTTAAGGGGTTGGGGGGTAGAAGTTCAAAGTTTTAGATTTATTTTGTTATTTGTGTACTAATACTAGCTTACATACCAAATTTCAGCTTTCTGGGACTTCAGAAAGTACCCTAAGAGTTTTGATGATCATCAATCAATCGTCAAGTGAGTCAGTGACGAAATCGGGGTTTTTTAGATATCAATAAAATCTAAAGTATATAAGAGCTATGCAATTGAAATTTTATAAATTTAATAAGTCCACTATTGACATCATATCCGAGAATTTTGTTTATCACTACATAGTATAAAACAAAGTCGCTTTCTCTGTCCCTATGTCCCTTTGTATGCTTAAATCTTTGAAACTACGAAACGGATTTTGATGCGGTTTTTTTTAATAGATAGAGTGATTCAAGAGGAAGGTTTATATGTATAATAACATCCATTAAATAGTGGAGAAGTACTGTTATTTTTGAGGTTTCTAATGTGATGTCGTAAATAATTACATTTTTTCCGCTTACATTGCAAACGCAGGCTGAACCCTACGAGTTTTATCAAAATAATGTACTAAGTATTGTAACGTTCACAGTTTTTCTGTAGTGTATTTAGTATCAGCATTGCACCCGTGCGAAGCCGGGGCGGGTCGCTAGTCTGGTATAATCCAAACCCAAGTTATGAGGGTTCAAAAAAACGACGAAGCGCGCTTCGAGAAAAGGTAGGTAGTGCCCTTGCAATTCGCTTGGCTCGTCTTGGCGGGGGCACTACCGTGCCCCCTGATCATAACAGAGTTTTGCACGAGTTCGTTGATATCAGGGGTCAAATCGTGGATGTCAGGTTGCATGACCTCGTTTAATAATGACACTGCGTTCGTTAAACTCCGTGCTAAAATGGCAGAAAGTAGATTGATTATACATGGTGGTCTAACGTTAGCAGTCTCCGAGGTGTCTCATCTCAATACATAAAAACATAGTTCACCGTATTGTCTGAATGAAATGAATATTTGTTAGGTACAAATAAGGTTCGTTGAATTTATGATAAGAGGCCATTATATCGCATATTCAAATTATCAACAAAACAATGTCTGACGTGGACGCTATCTGTCAAATACGTGACTAGGAATACCTCACAAAAGCTGACGTATTGGTAAATCTTGAGTTTTGACGTTGGAGTACCTGTCTATACATATTACAATACCTATTTATTAAGCATTTGCACTAATTGCACTTGTCTCGCTTCTTACTAATCCGTAGTTAAATCGTAATATACTTTAGGCTTTCGTAACATTGCATTCAGTTAACAGAAACAGCAAAAGTTAATATGAGAATTAGAAAAATCAAAGAGGCAGAAGAGACTCCATTAATCAAAACTAGGTATCCACTGTGAAGCTAGACTTGTATTCGCCGGCGGCCATGACCTTGACCAAACGACTGATAAAGTAGAACATAACATGCTTTACTTTACAACCTAGGTTTGGTAGTCTATCCGCAGTCCGCACACGATGCTTACTATTGTATTGTAGGTATTTATTTACTCTACTGGTATAAGAGGGTATTATAGGTGGTCTATAGTTAAATTCAAACGAAATTATACTTTTAATAAAGTAAAATAAGTAATTAAGTAGAATATTAAACTCAGGGAAATGTATTGTTTACTAGAATTACAAATTATGTAAATTTGTCGTGTTTATAACCTGATGTAAAATAATGAAATTATTGTGATTTGAATATTTACGGACTTTACCTATATGTGCGTTGTACAGTATAACTTGAAATTCAATTTGCTTAACAATCCATTTCCGTGAATGCACATAGGTACGCTACGGTTGTACTGTGCCCGTTGCTAATGAAGGTTGCTTTGTTGCAGGTGGGTATGCGACGACCTGCCGGAGATGAAAGCGGCGCTGGAGAACAACATCTTGTGCGACTACGACACCCACTCGTACGACAGCATGAGAGCCCTGTGCGACCGTTTCAACCGCGCCATCGACTCCGTCGTCGCTCTGGTGAGATTTCACTTATTTGTTACTACTATACGACCAAAAATATTATTTTTAAAGTTCAAAGTTATTTAAATACAACATTTCACCAAACTTAATCGCCGTAATAATGAACCGGTAATGCTAGAATGGCATTTGAGGTTATCAGACACGTTTAGGAAATAAAATAGCAATTTGCATAATAATTAGGTCACCTTGCAATAATACGAACATGATTACCGAATTGATTGAAACTTTTAAGCCAATTCATCACGTTTACTGCGATACATGGTATGAACAAACCGTGTAGTGACCGAACATTGCTATCATACATTATTATTATTACTATTACTACAATAGTTAACCGCGATATAAAGTGGTTCCTATCATTTATGCGTTATTGACTACATAATACTGTATTTACATAGCTGGAAATACTATGTGCCAGTCAGGAAACCTGTTTTTTTATTAAAGCGGTCTCATCGTAATGCTACATTGTTGAAAAATACATAAAAAGTGGTTCTAAGCCACCAGCACCCTAATTGCGTAACATTACACATTCAATCACAATCTTTATCATTTTGAAGGAAATTACTCATCCATTGCTGTGTAGTTCGAAAAATTCGTCTGGTCAACAACAATAACGCAATTAATGTTGTTGAACCGTCAAAATTAAAGCCATTGCTACCGTATAGTGTGTTACGCAATTACCCCGCAGTTATATGCATTAGGGATGTCTTCCAGTGTAACTAGATGCGGCAAAAGCAATAATATTTAATAAGTTTTTATGGAAAAAGAACCAAACATAACACAATTAAATTCTAACTTAACTAAAACTATACAGAAATATGTACTTAAAAAAATATATTTAACGAAGGCATGCCATATTATGACCTCCACAAATAAATTACTTAGCATTGGCAATGTAGAACGTAAAATAATGCAAAATTCTCAACACCCCCAGATAAACGGTTGCGATAATATATTACATCATTACGAATGAGCAATATCATTCAGGTAGAACAAGTTACCCACGGAGATAAAAATAAACACAATCTCTGTCGAATAAATAGCTCCCTTGACATTGAACTTCACACTCGGAAGGCTTCTTTATGTTGAACCGCGCTCTGCGCTATTATTGTAATCTAATTTAACAAACAGTTAAGGTTCCATGTGGCAGCGGTGTAAATAAAACTACATCAACAAATTATGATACTATTCTCTACTTTCTCAGAAACGCCTGCAAATTGTTTTTGTTCTATAAATACGCGTGGTATACAACGTGTACTCAATACAATTCAATGAAAATAAGACGGTAAAGGCTCCTTCCAACAGGCGCGACACGCGATAAAATCGCGCGCCTGATAGAAGGCACCGCAAGTCGCGCAACGAGAGCGGTGCCTTCGCGCGCGATTATATCGAGTATCGCGCCTGTTTATAGGAGCCTTAATGTTCATGGCTAGATATGAATGGGCCTCGAAACAGTAAAGACATTTTATTTTAAGGTTCTTGTATCAGTAACAATAACAAACTATTTTGTAATTGACAGCAAAAAAATCCATTCTCAAAATTGACAGAAAAAAAGACGGCGCGGCGTGCGCAATCTTTATTTTTGTACCATAATATGCTACTGTTTATTATCAGCCCTTGCCTAGGTATAGGTACAAATACGTCGGAAATGTAACTGGCCCTTTATCAATTTAGTGGTACGTTTGCTAACATCTGTGACGGTTACACAATGTACTCTGGAATTAATTTTCAGTTACGGAAGCATCACCAATGTCACCTTAAAATGACTTAATGAGTTCTGCCGGTGACATTCGTTTTAAGTACATTCATTTTAACAATTAAGCGCACAGAATTCCAATAATTACAAGGAGAGGATAAAATTAAATAAAAGTACAGTCAACAGAAAAAGTACATGGATATTTCGGAAATTCGGATTTTTTTTTTGTATTATTTACTCTGACGCAACGGTTCGTGTTCAGTTTTTTATGCACTCGCCCGGTCGCCGCACAGCTAAACCAACATTATTAGGGGCGCTTTTTTGAAAATCCAGTACGCGGTAAAAAAACGTCGCGTTAAAAAATCCGTGCTAACCCGTGCTAAGTAGGCCAAGGGTATTCCGTGTATTTCCGGACCATTAACAATTTGGAGGTTTTCAAATCGAGATTGAATTGACTTTACCAAAAGCAGTTTAGCTCCACCTTGGGTCAACACGTCACCCACCCACGATCAATCTGGTGGAATTTGCGTCAAACATGCATTGCTCATCCATATTTAATTAATACTAGTTGCGCCTCGCAGTTTCGCCCGCGTAGATGTCGATTCTGTGGAAATATTGGGATAAAAAGTAGCCTATACATAATAAATAAACCATCGCTTAGCGCTTTTATAATACTGGCTGGCTGGCGGCTACTTCACCTCCCCCGGCTCGGAATTTGGCGGGGCAAGGCTCACGTAGTGGGGAAGTGACGTGCTAGTCAATTGACTTCCTCTTTGCTGTGGCTGCTGTGTCGTACTTGGTTGTCATGGCTTGGCTTGGCTTGGCTCGGCTTGGCTTGGGCTGAGGCTGTGGCTGTGGCTTTGGCTGCACCCAGACGACACGGCATGGCATGGCTTTGGCATGGCTGGGCGTGGCGGGCTTGACAGCCGGCTTAACGGCTGGCTAACGACATCTAGCGTTACAGTCGGCCATCCTGTAACAATTGCTCCCGCAATGGAAGCAACAAAACTACGATTACAAGTCAGCTCAAGATCACAAACTAAATAATCAACTAAACATGTCATGATAGAGCAGCTAATAAAACATCCTTAGAGCATCACAAAACACAGCAGGAATCTTATTCGTGGCCTGTGGCTTTTCATTAAGCCCCTGCAACAAACCTCATGTTTGTTTATTATCTCACGGTTATGTCGCCTCTGCTTTGCGGTATGGCCTTATATTCTGGGGCAATGCGACTAGGGTAGAGGAGGTATTGATAGCACAGAAAAAGTGTATTCGAGCTATATGTAAAATAAAACGAACGGATTCATGCAAGCCACATTTCCAAAACTTAAAAATATTGACTGTACCATCACTTTATGTCTATGAAACCCGTATCTTTGTAAAAAACAACATGTCTTTATATGAATTTGTCAAAAGTCAACGGCGCTCAAAAAAGTTGCACCCGTTATGCACTAAAACCAAGTTTCTCTATAATAGTATATTTGCAATGGCTCCAAAACTTTATAACAAATTACCTGATCAAATTGTATCAAGTAACAATATGAATGAGTTTAAACGTAAGCTTTTTAAATTATTGAATGACAAGGCGTATTATTCTGTTAATGAATATATTAATGACAAATTAAAATAATAGTTGTGTAACTGTAGGTATATCTCTCTATAATTAAAATGTTGCTCTCGCAGTAAGATAATGATAATATGTATTGACATTTCTATTGAATTTATTATTGTATACGAAATTGTGACTAATTACCTATTTGTTTATGTGCCGTTTTTATTGACATAATTATTACATTAACTATTGCATGAAATTGTGACGCCTACTTACTTATTGACTTTATTAAATTTTGTTATTTGATATTTTGTATGCCTTTTGGCGGGACATAGCATGGACCAACATTTTTTTTGTATAACATCTGTATAATTGTACCCTATGTTCACAAAATGAATAAATGAAATGAAATGAAAAATGAAATGTTTCTTTGAATTCCTCCTGAATTTCGAGTCCTACGGACTATGGTCTCTACAAGAACCCGACCTCCGCCAGAGTTAAACACGCATCGCGCACCCACGGACTACTTGAGTTGCCTCAAGAGACACCGATTTCTACCGGGCTACGACTATGTAATAACTACTGGTACGGTCCCCGACCAGTCGAACTAAGATTCACTACTATCACAACTAGACTTTTACTTGGCTTTCCTTAAATTCGTCATTAATACTCTGATCCCCTTTGCCTGTGCCATGGCATATGCCTTACCCTCATGAGCGTACTTGATTCAACCAGAACCATGTAATCAAACTTTAATCAATCATAACAAAAAAAACATCAACCAGAGCCATGTACCATCGTGATCCACATTACAACAATAATCTTTTTCACTAAGAGTCTTAGACACCTGGAAACCCACAGAAGAGTAAACCACTCTAACGCTACGGCTCTCTAGCCGAACAGCAATCGCATTGCTCTCACACATCCAGCGCATGGACCCATGTGTATCACCCTGTGACTACACACTTTTTACTACGGCCGATAGAGAACCCCTACTCGCGTGGTTCCCACTACTTAGGCTTGCTCATAGCTCATCACCACTGTGATTACCATCTATTTCGACTGGTACATGACCTACTGGCATCATTCATAACCTATCGTGAACGTATTTAAAAATTGCATTGTAAACTAGATTGGGCTATACCTAACACCCTTATTGTGTAACCTTATTGCTGTTGTTTACCAGGGAAACACTCAGTACTCAAGTCAAAACAAAATGAAAACGACTCACCAAATTCGGTAGACAATAGATCTGTAGCTGGCTTAATGGCTGTAGTGGTTGCAATCCACTGTTTCCTTGGCAGGAGTCGTGAAACTCCTCGCTCGAAAAGCACCGTCCTTGATCAGCGATTATTCGTACAGGAGATCCAAAGAGTGCAGTGCTGTCCCCCACTGTCATCTTGCTTGCACAAGTCCTTGTGTGTTAACCTGTAACCAAAAAAATCAACAGCAGTGCATGTTCCACTCGGCCAATTCTGACCAAAATTATTACAGGTTCTGATGAAAATCACAACAAACTCTTTCTCTCAAAGCAAACAACACCCATAATCATTCAAATAATAGGAAACTCATTAAAATATTGCAATGCTCATACTCTGACCTCCACAAACAACACCATCAAGATCATAATTTCGAGCCTTTATCAACATAATTCTTAAAGTAGGTTTGTTCAACATGTTACTTTATTTTTCCTATAACGTTACAGATTATAAGAAAACTCTTACTATGCTAGGTACTCTAAATCTTAAGTTGACTACTTAGTATTCAACTAGTCTTGTCAGCGTTATCATTTTCGTCATGGCTAGTCTCGTCATCGTCACCTACGTGCATGTCAACGTCAGTTATTTTACGCAGTCGGTCGTGTGCGTACTTGTACGTCCGGCGGAAGAAAGGGACTTCAAAACATAACGATCACTTGTCAAAACACCTTAAATGGACCTCTGAACTTCCGATCTAGTTTAGTCTGATAATTCTGATTTCACTCTTCGTTTTCTAATAACACAAAATAGCCTACCCAAAATAATACTTTGCAAGTAAATGTCGTGTAGAAATGTAATAGAATCTCAAGTTGTGGCTCGCTATTCGCAACGCTTCTTATGATTGTTCTGTGCTGAATACACGCGTTTAACCAATACCGTTCAACGCAACAACATTATTAACTCCTTTGGCAATTAATTTGGCTGCAGAACTCGCTTTTACTAACGAGCATTCAGCACCAGAATCTTAACAAATACAGCTCACCTTTGTTCTAACGTGCCTGAGCGTAGTTGTACGACGCAAACATCCACTCGCTGTTGCTGCTTGCAGCGCGTGCTCCACCTCCATCATCTGCTTGGCTGCCACTTCTCGTGCACCGGGCCGCAACATGTCCTGGATTCCCTCACTTGCAGCACACGAAGGGCTTCACCGACGGCTGCGGGCTGCTTGGCTCGATTCTTGAAGTCACCCCACGTCACTGGTAGCTCCACGCTACGTCCATCGTACTATTTACGATAGCCACGTTGATACTGCTTCATTTGTGCGCCTTAATGACGGCCACAAGTTGACCTCCTTGCAGTGAATTTTCAGCAAAACACAAATCAGCTGTCGTATTGTATGCTGTTATGTTTGCACACGCGTCCTATGGCGTTTCGTTTCGGGAACACTTTTTTTCCTAACATGGCGGTAGGGCGCAACTGGCGCGTCACTGGGCAAAGGTATTCCTGCATACAGCCTATGCCCAAAACAATATTCACTATGATCGCGCATCCGTATCTGGCTTGTCTGGGTTCAACTCGAATTTTTATCCAGGTGGTAACTGTGCATTCTTCGTTTTCAGGGTCAAATTCTGGAATTAACGATGCGGCACGGTGGTCTTTCAGACGAATGAGGGTAGGCGCTTCGTGTTCCAGATCGTTGAATGCTTTTTCAACTTCCTGTGCTAGGAGAGTCTTCAATATTTTCCTTGCAGATGGTGTGGATCGACCTTCATCGTTTGAATCTTCAGACATCTGGTTTACCGACGCAGAATTTTCGTCCTCCCGACTAGGCGACCGTCGACGTTTATAAGTAGCAGAGCGTCGTTTCATCGTAGGTTTTTTTTTCGATCCCACTTCTGAGTATAACGGCAGTGGTAAAATTATGCACACTGTAATTGATTTACTTGTTTATTCGGGCAGAGTTTCCCCTTACAATTATTAGCATGGAGTGAAGTACACAAAACCATCGCTTAGCGCTTTTATAATACTGGCTGGCTGGCGGCTACTTCACCTCCCCCGGCTCGGAATTTGGCGGGGCAAGGCTCACGTAGTGGGGAAGTGACGTGCTAGTCAATTGACTTCCTCTTTGCTGTGGCTGCTGTGTCGTACTTGGTTGTCATGGCTTGGCTTGGCTTGGCTCGGCTTGGCTTGGGCTGAGGCTGTGGCTGTGGCTTTGGCTGCACCCAGACGACACGGCATGGCATGGCTTTGGCATGGCTGGGCGTGGCGGGCTTGACAGCCGGCTTAACGGCTGGCTAACGACATCTAGCGTTACAATATGTTAATCCCGGGTGTCAGCTACCTCCATACAAAATTTTAGCAAAATTGGTCCAGCCGTTTGAGCGTAAAGAAGTAACAATCATAAAAACACACACACACACAAACTTTCGCCTTT
Organism: Luperina testacea; assembly: GCA_927399505.1. NCBI lineage: Eukaryota > Metazoa > Arthropoda > Insecta > Lepidoptera > Noctuidae > Luperina > Luperina testacea. The sequence continues at coordinate 14,935,819 of OV656756.1, forward strand.
ATAATATTTAAGTAACTGTCAGTGTCTTACCTTTTCACACCGTAACGGCTGAACGGATTTCGATGAAATTTGGTACAAAGACCATGACGTAAGAAATACTTTTTATCCCGGTATTATGTCCCTGTGTGATATTTCTTGACCTCCATCTATAATTATACTAACCCAGTATGTATAACCTAATCTGGTCTAAAAAGGAAACACGGAAATCAATTATCTATCTCTCTCCTTGAAGATGTTTATTTTTATAGAGCTGCAAACTCTACAGCCAAATGTTGAGTCAGCTAGCTAGAAACAGCGGACATGCCGCGTAGTGTAGCATGTGCGAAACGGTGCGGTGAATGTGGGGCAGTGAGGGGCAATAGAGGCGAGGGGGGCGCGGGCTGCAGGAGGGAGACACGAGGGCCAAGATGGCGGCGAGGACGCAACGATCGATGTCCGCAGACGCCGCGCGAAGCTAACTCTATTTATACACGTTGCATACCATTTTCACTATGACATGGAGAATTGCCTACTGAGATTATCTTTCAAAACAAAACAAACGTTTTGAATATTTTGGTTTCTACTGTGAATTTTTATTTTATACTTTAGTTTTAATTATAATAATTAGTTATTTAGAAAACCGTGTTAGTGTTGATTTTTAAGAAAACAGCTGGATAAATTAAGACAAAGAATAGAATAGAACAAACAACAAACACAAACTACAAACAACGACAAACTTAGCTATGTTTTTTTTTTTTGTTAATAATTTATGTTTAAATCTTTCAACATATTACTTATTACTGCAAGCACTACCATAGCAAATATTTTTGCAATATTACTTACATATTATTATCTTGAATTAAAAGAAAATCTTTGTATTCCCCAAAATGTTCGGTTCTAAAGATATTTTTACATCAGTACAGTCCTAATTTATCGTTTCCTTCCTATGAAGTAAAAACTCCGTGGTTATGACCTAAAAAATTACAGGTGTAATTGTAATCAGACTAATCTGTGGTTATTATCGATTGATTGAATTGGTTCATATTATTTTTATTAAATCGTAGACAAACTGGATTATGCTGATTTTTTTAAATCTTTAGATTTGAAATAATAAATATATAACAATAAGAATGGAGGCTTGCATACTTGTCTAGAACGGCCGTTTTGTAATAATAGAATTATCCTTTGTATAGAGGTGATGTCATTTGTGTTACTTGGTTAGAGGACCAGCATAATATTGAGAAGTTAAAGTTACGTCTGTTTTTCAAACGTGACTCGCATAGATACTGTTACGTCTCTACATAATTATTTATCATTATCACCAACCTGTACTGTATGAGTTATTAATGTAGGATGAGACCTTGTAATTTTAAGGTACGAAAAGAAAAATAATACGTTGTTGTTTCCACATTACCACGAAGGAAGTCATTTCCTGGGAATTGAGCTGAATCTGCTATATGCTGCCTTTTTAACTTAGCATAAGTTGCTAAGCCAGTAATAAAAATATCTTGAGGTACATTTATTTACTATCTTGACATATTGAGTAGGTCATTTAAATATGAACGAACTCTAGTCGCGTGCATAGACACCTTTAAGTTCAGTGTAGTGACCTCGGTCACGTTTTTATTTATCTTCGAAATAAAATCTTTCTATTGGTCTAGTTCCCAGTGTCCATTAGCAATACAAGTAAAGAAGATTTATAGTCGTCAATCTGCCTAGCCTTTTCCCAACTATGTTGGGGTGGGCTGAACTGAATTCATGGTTACAGTTTGCGCACGGGTTAAAAATGTATCCTGTAGGTATTTTTTTTTTGACAGCACTAAGATGGCACTGAGTTATTAATTTATTGAAAATGGCAATTTTGCTATTCTGAATTTAACGTTTTTCACCTTTGATTGTCAACTAAATCTGACTATTTTGGATCGCGATTAAAAAGGTGTGGAATAAATAATAATTAGTTGTCATGAACTAAAATTCACACCAACACATTTAATACTGTATAAAAACAGTACTGTATCTTTTTACTTATCCTATCGCAAAAATAATGAAAATTTCGAACCCCATTATAAAACTATTTACCTCGAAATTATAACATTGTGTTTTGTTGACCTTACGCAATTTCGTTTGGAGCCGCTTGGAACAATTTTAGTATGTATTTTATTATTTTAACTAATAAAATTAAATATGGAGTTCTTTGGAATCAATGTATGGAGAGAAATTGTTTGAGCTCCTGGGAATAAGTCGGCCCGACACGCACTTGGTCGTTTTTTTTTGTGAATCGTACCTCACTGATTACAATTTGAATGTCGTTCACGAATCGGAAAAAATATTTTCAATCAATCAGGAGTGAGGAACCTCTGTATCTCCTAGCATCAAATAATTGTGTCGAACATTTTTGTGATAAATCATTATTCATTACTTATTAAAATTTAATTTTATATCGAATGTATTAACTTCCTCCCAGTTTCCCCATCGAATATGAATGAACACGCTTGGAACATATATATAATATTAATAATTTATTGGGGGTACAACAAAAACATTTCCTAAATCAGTTTACATAGGTACCTAGGTAGGTATTTTTGGTGAAGAATGGACTGCGAATCGCATTGTTATAGTGAGTGGCTCAGTGCGGGCCACTTGCGGGGGCGTTGACCGCAATATTGAGCGAACGCGAATGTCTCACGTAGTGTTAATGACCTTTTTTTTCGGCTGCGCCAGCGTCTTCATTCTGGCTATGAGGCTTTTAAATGATTTGAATTTTAATACTTAGATACTAACTTTTTAAGTTACTTTAGCTATTTTTTTATTTTACTTCTTCCGATTATTATAAAGCCACTCTACCAACGCAGCTTAAATCATTTTATTTAGTGTAAGTACTCTACCTAGTTTAAAAATAAACAAAATAATTTCATTCAAAACAAAATACAATACATTTGTTTTTGATAAGTTTCTAATCATTCAAATTCTAATACAATTCTTTGTTACTAATTGATAAACTTATTAACTTTTCCGAGAATTGACATAAACGAACGATAACAGAATTTAGTTTATGATAAATTTTAAATTGGTCAAATCTGATACCATCAGCAACGTTGTAATTAAATAATGTTTTTTATATATTTATCAGCAGATAAACCTCCCACTCTCCAGGTACCTGTACTATCTAACGCTGCATATGTAACATAATATTAGTAAACGGTATGTTATTGCATACACTGCGCTGAATTAACGTGGGGCCGCTTTCTAATTTTCACCGAGTAAGTAGATAGTGGGTGACGCAATAGTTTAGCGCCATATGGACTGTTTGGGCAACGGGCGGGCCTGTGAGAACTGATTGCATCACTGCTGCACTGGTCGGAGATGCAACGCCTTCTATCTGTCTGCGTAACGCACATTGTATGTAGATTGGCTGATGTGCGTCGCTACTATGACAAGTAGTATTGACGATAGGTACCTATTTAGTTTGATTGTAAGTGGCACAAAAGAATTTAACAATACTTATCTGTCATTGTGTATTTTTAACAGACTTCTAAAAAGTAGGAGGTTCTTAATTCGGATGTTTATAAATATTTTTTTTTTAATGTATGGTTCGGGCATAACATAACTCCGTCGTATTATGACGAATTTGCAAAATTCTCTCATTTTTTAATGGATAAGGTATATGCCTCAGGGATATAATTTTTATTAAATTTGCTTGGGTAGTTTTTGAATTGCTTCAATAATAGGATTTTTTTCCACTTAGTTTATATTGATGATGTTTTAATAGTTTCCTGTTACTGATATTTATACTTATAGCAAGTAGTGTTATATGAATTTATGTGGGGTAGGTACAATACAACTAACAAGAAAAATAAACACCGTTTTACAAAAAAAAAAACCGAATTTAAAAAAAAAAACACTACAAAGTGAAAAATAACTAAAATTTCGAAAGTCGGCGTCAAAAAACGAAAATACAGAACCAACGACACCGACTTCCGAAATTAAAGTTATTTTTCACTTTGTAGTTTCTTTTTGGAAGTCGGTTGTTTTTTTTTTTAATTTTTTTTATCATACGTACCTGAGGCTAAAGTTTAATAAAACAGCCAAACTAGGTGTACAACTTAATACATTACCTAAATATTAATAGACCAAACCTTGCGGAAGTTACGTCAATTTTGTATAAACGGACCTGAGAAAGATTGTTTACATTAGACTTGGTATTGATTTCCAGAGCACGCCTGCCTCCCCTGACCCCATTACCTCCTTCAATTTAACGGGAGCAAATTATGTGGGGTACGCACACCACTTTGTTTGAACATTATTTATACAGATGATATTAAACTTGAAAAGAAACAAACAAAGCCTCTAGATAGAACTAGTGTTTACTGTGTCACGTCCACCCATGTGTACACAAGGTAACATAATGATTAACAACTATACTATACATAGAATTGTATATTCTACCAACACTACATGCAGAACCCTTCTGCGAATATTATTATGCTACTTACTGCTCAGATAAATATTCAACACGAGAGCGGATTGTGCAGACAAAATAGCTATATTATTAACAGTTATTGCATAAAATATTGAGTAATGTATCAAATGGAATGTTATTTCGATACATCGCTTTATCTTTTATGAATGAATGCATCTGAGAAAAACGTGATCAAATGTATTATAAAATATTCGACAACAAGGTCATGTCCGCAGTCGGCATCGGGCAACTCCTTATTCCTCACTATGTAAATGATTGGTGACTAAAATGGTGAATGCGGTGGGTATAGAAAAAAAAAGATAAAATGCATAATAACACACTTATATAGGGTGATTCAATTTTCAAGTTAGTGTGTCTGTGTTTTGAAGGTTGTCCTAGAGAAAGACGCTTACAGGACCGGCTAAATCTATACTATATATATATATTATATTAATATCATAAAGCTGAATAGTTTGTTTGGTTGAACGCGCTAATCTCAGGTACTACTGGTTCGAATTCCATTTATCGAGGAAGGTTATAGGCTATATAACATCACGCTACAACCAATAGGAGCGGAGAATCAATGAAAAATGTTGCAAAAAGGGGAAAAAATATTCCTTTTGAAAGCTTCCGTTGCGTACGCTGCGTAAATGGTTAAAGTTACGCAAAAAATCACGTATGACGGAATTGTTCCCCTTTAAAAATTCTAAAAAAAAAGTCCGCGACAGATGTATAACCTTTTTATGGTAATCAAATTTGTTCTAAAATGTTTTATAAAGTTGATATTAATCCTTATCCAAATAAATACGCTATTCAACACAAGTATTTAATTTTGAACAAAATTGTCCTTGACATCATTTGATTTCAATGAATATCGTAACGTAAGAGATGTATCGGTCGGATTTATAAAAATGTTTTAGCATTTAACCCAATTCTTGAGGAACTTTATAGGCTATTAAACATCACGCTAGGACCCTTAGGAGTTGAGCAAAAAGATAAAAATGTCAGAAGATTTCGCTAAGCGAAAACGAAGAAATAACGCAGGCAGGCGATGTGATGCGACGTGTTGGGTCGGGGGAACAAAAAATTTCAATCGGGCGAAGTCGCGGGCAGAAGTTAGTATTATATAAAACTAAATGAAAACAAGATTGACAAAAAAGTATCAAAGTAAACTCAAGGGATTCAGCTGTGCTCAGAAAATTATGTGGCGGCCACTTCGAATAGTTTTCAATATAAATTAATATTTTATATCATCTAGTAATTTTTGACCTATGATTGTTTATAATGTGATGTTGAGGCAGAATATTAAAAAAATCGGAAACATCGGTTTCTAAATAAATTTGGCTTTTACTTGTTTCTTTCAGCGTTTTCTGTAGTCCTGTAGTTTAGAACCTAACCATACTGGCTAGAAAAAAAATCAGCCTGTTTAAATTAATGAAACAAAAAAACTAAATATGTGGTTCGTAGCAATCGCAGCTGGGGTATGATAAAACTATTTTTATCGCAACATAGGTATTGGTTTTTTGTGTGCAGTAAATGCCACACAACTTATTTAAAATGCGAGAAGTTATTGACCTCAAGCTTTAAGTTCAAATTGGCAGGTACCTACTCTTATGTTGCTACATTTATTAAACCTTGAACCGAGAATCGGACTCAAGGCCATCGACATTGCTCTTAAATGACGCATTTGCCGGTATCGATCGGTCATTTTGCCATGTTCGCAATGTCAAGGCTTGAAGGCAACTTACTATTGTAAGCTTACAGTGTAATACCTACATATAGGAATTTTATTACTGCATGGTGGCCTAGTTGCATTGGATTGAATGTCATGCATTGATCGGCCATGCTTCTCTCTATCAAACAAAATTGATATACTTATTCGTATTTGGTATCGAACTCATCGACATGCGAAGTACTGAACCTATGTATAATTATGTATTATAAACATGTAGGTATTGGGAACGGTCTCATCTCGATGTCTCATCGCCATGCGCTATTATACCAACACGGAACAAAGAAATATATGAATCCGAGAATTTTGAACCGAATACTTAGATGAGTTATCGATGTTATGCAAATAATTGTTATTATTTAATTACAGGAAAAGGGCACTTCGTTACCAGCCCAGCGATTGAACAAGTATCCGTCGAGGGGTTTGCTAAGACACATACTCCAGCAAACATACAACCAAGCAGTGTCTGACCCGGATAAACTCAACCAATATGAACCCTTCTCACCTGAGGTCAGTACTAACGGCTATTTATTACGTAATCCGTATTGTTTATAGCCGCGGTCATTATGTCGCGTTGCCACGTTTGACCTGAGCTATTAATAGTTTATGCATTTAAAAATATAAGTACGACTTTTTGCTCAGCATGTAAATTCAGCACCATAATTACATAACAATGTCGTAATCGTAATAAATAAGTAGCTTATATTTTGACACTAACCTTTCGAGCGAACCCAATGAAAATATACTTGCGACGCGTTGGTGTAGGAAATCCGCCTACCTATTCAACAACAAAATCAACGCGTTGTTGGATATTGTTGGATTAGGTATCAATTTATCAAATTTATTGAATGGTCTACCTTGCGGAACACACTCATATTTGCAATAGCTTTCAGTTGTGATCATGATTTTGTAGTTAATTATGTGTATATAGTAAGTATAGTAATCTTTTCAGTAGTTAAAATAATTTACTGCTAGCACTAACACAATTAAATATGAAGAGGGATTTAAAGGAAGTAGGAAGTCGGTTAATGTTCGCATTATCAGGATACTGTTGATAATGTGCTATAATGCCTATAATTTATATTATACGAATAATTATGTTTGCTATTATAATTTGTGGTAAAAAATTGTGTATTTATGTCGACAGGTATACGGCGAAACATCTTACGAGCTGGTGTGTCAGATGATAGATCAAATAGATATAACCGCCGACGATGTGTTCGTGGACTTGGGCTCGGGCGTGGGACAGGTGGTCCTACAAATGGCGGCCGCAACACCTTGCCGTGTCTGCCTCGGAGTCGAAAAGGCGGAAGTTCCCAGCAAATATGCTGAGGTAAATATCACTTCACTGCATTCTGCATAAAACTATGCAAAGTATCAGTAAATAATTTAAAAATTATACTTTTCAGAGTATGGACGGTCACTTTAGAATGTGGATGAAATGGTATGGAAAAAAGTGCGGAGAGTATAAATTAATCAAGGGCGACTTTCTACTGGATGAGCACAGAGAAAAAATAAATGCAGCGACGATAGTTTTTGTGAATAACTTTGCATTCGGCCCGCACGTAGACCACCAGCTAAAAGAAAGATTTGCTGACTTGAAAGACGGTGCTAAAATCGTATCATCGAAGAGTTTTTGTCCGCTGAACTTCAGGATAACGGACAGAAATCTCAGTGACATCGGGACCATCATGCACGTCAGCGAGATGTCTCCACTCAAAGGATCCGTCTCGTGGACGGGGAAGCCAGTCTCTTACTATTTACACATTATAGATAGGACCAAATTGGAGAGATATTTTCAAAGACTGAAAAATCCGAAACTCAAGGTCAGCAAAAGGGTCTGTTCCAATCACTTTACCTTTTATAAGATTATTAAGATATATTTTTGTTTCTACTGTTTTCATGATGATTTGAATGTGAAAATAATTTGTTTACCAAACTAGTGACTGAACAATAAAAGGCTCTGAAAATGTTAAATGTAACAAATACAACTTAAGAGTTTGAATAGTCAGATAGTTTTTATATAACTTATTTAAACAACCAATCGTCATGTTTGTGAGCTATACGAATTCCATGTGTGCTATGTCAAGCTATGCAGTAGAGATAGGTCAAAGTATGAAGTGTTATTGAAAAACTTACGAATAATCAAAAATAAAAACTATTTCTAAGTTTTTTCTTCTGGGTTCCGTAGTTTAACTAGTAAGTTTATCTCGTCCATTTATTTGTCTCAACTTTAACTATCCTATCCTCGCTAAGTACCTACTTACTTAATCTTTTTAAATCTACAATATTTTCAGGCATCTGATCTGAACCTTTGTTTAATTATACCAACAGACTTCAATGAATAAGTTTGGAAGATATGGTGTACCAAGTTATTTAGCTGTTGACCCCGTTTAACCTGTTCCTTGGCGACTGCACAAATATATTGGTGGCAAGTTACAGATTTCAGTGAGGATCTCTTATGAGAAATTTTAGTTTTTATGTTTTACTACTATTGTATCCGAAACTATGGACAGTGATTACGGAATCCCAAGTGCAGGTTTTTTAGCATTCCACATAGAGAGGTAGAATTAATTATTGCTTTTCTGGTCAGCTGTGTTGCATGTTTACATTGAATTACGCTATATGGTTGCTAATGTTCAGTTTTTCCTATTTTGTTCTGGTCTATTTCCAAACTGACCTTTGTAAGACTTTCTCCATTTTCCCCAATTTTGTGCATCTTCTATACATGTGCAGTTTAATTATTGTCTATTTAGAAATCCTGCCAAACCCTCCATTATGCTGCTTCTTTATAGCTTATCATTGCTTACTCATTTAAATAATCATAGATAATATTACATTTGTTATATTTGTGTGAAATTCGGCTCGTTTTGTTTATTTCTTGGATTTATAAAAATTCCAAAAAATCATATTGAAATGATTGGTTATGTAAATGTGCCTTGAATATAGACTTAACGAACCTAGAACAATAACAGAGAAGCTATTTATTTTCTGTCTAGTTCTTACTCCCAAATAAAAAATGTAGATTCAAGGATTCATTTTGTTGCTCCATGTTCGGTTTGGACTTCACAGTTATTCGAAATGAATTTGATTACACAAGAAACTCAATATTTAATATTTATAACTGTCTGTGTTGAACAAATCATATTATCTAGCTTAAAAACTAAGCTACTTTTGCAAACAATGTGATTTTGTACTTTATACCTAGACTGTATCTCCTTATTGTAAACAAAAACTCGTCTACCCGGGAAACTGCTTAATCGATACCTATCAGGGTAGAGCAGGTCAACGGTTATCTTTATTTCAGCAGCAACTAGATATTTATCGACGTCAAAGAATGTTAACACGTGTGGACTATTTAGACGATTACTTTACTGGTGTTGTTTTTGTTAGGGCACGCATAACGGATGTGAGGAGGGCGAAGGGAGCGGGAAGAGACACCTGAGCGCGCCGCCGACGCGCCAGCCGACGCCCGATCTGCTCAATGGCAACAGCAACCACAGCACTGGCTCGCTACCCGAGCGACGGAGGAAGGTGGCAAGACCTAGAGCTGTCAGGTATGAAACTATAAAAGCTCCTTCAAACAGGCGCGACACGACACGCGACACAAAGGCACCGCAAGTCGCGCAACGAGCGGTGCCTTTGTGTCTCGCGCGATTATATCGCGTGTCGCGCCTGTTTGTAGAAGCCTTAATATAGAGAATTAGAATAAATTTAATTGTAGGAATGTATTTGTACATAGTATGGTGTTAATATTTTTTTAGTTCTATACACTCTTCTACAACATAATATTCAAATGTCATTCTTATTTATCCAAGTACAATTAGTTTTAAGCTTTGTGATTTAAAATAAGTCCAATATGAATTAATATTATTATAATTAGGTAGTCGTTACTTTAAAACCAATGTCAAAATTAAGTAAATGTCATCTAGGATTTTATATTATAACGATATAGTTTGTGTGTGTAAAAGAGTGTCCATGGAATATCTTGCCTGTTCTTCGCCATACGAACCTAATACGATTGAAAATGAATGAAAAATAAATAAATAAATGATTTATTTTGCACCAAACATTTGTACACATATCATATACCTGCCAAACTGCGTGACAGTTTGTCGGCAGGATTAGCGCTCGTCTTAAACACGGTCTTAAATATCTGATTAAACATCTAAGCAATAACACGCAACTTCATCTTTCTGAATAAAACTACTCTATTTATATACTTTAAATAAATACTTTGAGTTTGGGTTTCAAGTATGCTGCAATATGATATGCATATGATTTTGTTGTCATAAATGATTAATTTGCAATGATTGGTGCGTGGTCGTGAACTGCTACATATCCAAAGGGAACTAGAATCTGGGATTACGGTAATAGCCGTCAAAACTAGGCTTTCTCCTATTTGATTAAACCCATAGTCCTATACCATTATAAAAAGTATTGTTACACAGAGGCGAGAACGGTCGGACGCGAGCTCGCGCGGTGGCGAAGAGACGCGTGGTGCGGCGCTCCAGCGACGAGAGCGACGAGGAGTCCAGCGGCACCGACGACGCGCCGCCTGCGCCCGAGCCCGCGCCGCGCGAGTGGGGCGCGCCATGGGCCTCGTCTTCCGATTCCAGTCAGTACATTATACTCGAAAGGACATTCACGATCGACGTGAAACCATTAGCAGTCATTGCAATATTACTCGGCCAACTTAAGCCATCTTCTCGTTTACACACGTCTTCTCGCCGTCAATATTTACAGGCCTGCCGGCCTCCTCAACCTCAATTGGTTCGAAAGAGCTTTTTGATGCTTGTAAAAGGCAGGATCGATTGTCATCAAAAAAAGTTTTTTTGTGAAAATGTCCCATTTTCTTGCTGGCTGTACTTTTTTCAAAATCTGTGAACAGGTATTAAAAAAAAATCTAAGACCGTTGTCCTGTAGCTACAACGGTTAAGGTATCTGCCCTTACTGTTCCATCTCAAAAATCCACCCTGTATAGCAAAAGTGAAAAGACTTGAAAATTCACCACCATTCAAAGGATGAAAGGAAGTTCGTCATTGTTGCCGATGTCGATGAGAAATCCCATCGGGCATACAAGTTCTTTCAGTATACTGTCAAAATGGACCATTTTGCGTGAAGATGATAGTTCGACAGGCGTATTGATAACAATGAGTGTGTGCACAGACCGCAGCCGCCGGCCCGCCAGCAAGCGCAGCGCGAGCGCGGGCGGCGCGCGGCGCCGGGCGGCCCGCGCCAAGCGCCGCCGCGCCGCGCCCGCCGCCATCGCCGGCCTCGACCTGCTGCACTCCACCACGCTCGCCTCCACGCTGCACAACGGCGCCGTGAGTATACTGTACCTATACCCTCGTCGCAGGTACCTACCGTATGTGCATCGACCGTCTTTTATATTATTTTATAAAGACATCTGTTGATCCCCAATTACAACAAATCTGTTTTTGAACTTGTTGATTTAGTACGCGGTTTTTTTTAAACTATTTTGATTCTTTTCTTTATTAAGGACTTTTTTTTTGTGAGACTACGCACCGCAACGTCCTAATTCGGTGCGGCGAACTCCCAGATTCTATCCTTACGATGGTATTCTCGTACGTCAGGTGACAGCACCGCCCCCAGGCTGCGTGGAACAGCGTCTGTCGGCGCTGGGCGTGGCGCTGCAGCCGGCGTCGCGCCTGCACTCGGAGCTGGACATCCCGCGCTCGCCGCACACGCCCTACAGTCTACAGCTACTACTCGACATGTTCCGCGACCAGTACCTCGCTTTCATCACGCGCATGAACACACCAGAGTACGCCCTCGAGATACGGCACCAGATTGAAAAGGAAAAGGTATGATCCAAAATCTCTTTTAAGTATTATGCATGTTTTGCTTTATACTTTTTGGTGTTCTTACAAACAGCGTGTGCTTTCTATTGAATATACCGACTACCCGAGCAAAAGAGTGACGGTTTTCAGAGACGCAATCCCTGATAGTATGAGCGACAGACGCGGTCTATATATTGTCAATTATGCAATCTTGGTTTAGAATTATTGTTTCTCTAATTTATTGATTAACGAAATTAAACTGTATCAGTATAATATAAAATTGTATATGTCCATGTGCAAATGATTAATCAAGTTTTGTATTAACACGCTCGTGTTTTATTCGACCTGCATAAAATATCACTTGAATTTGAAGAAGTTTCTTTTAAAATCATGATTACAAACAATGGCGTGCACCTGCCATACTTTTTTTAAAAATAATATTTTCGTTAGGCTATACTAATGTATTCCAATTTCGAGCAGATTTAAGAAAGGTTGGGGCAACGTTGCGTGTTTAATGCAATTTTCTTGCCATTAACTTGAAAAATCTCCGGTCTATGTAGCAACTGTGATCGACTTCGTGTGTTAAATCTTCAAAATCGATAATATCTATGGCATATTATTAAACAGTAAGCCGTATGTCGTTTGTAAGACCATGAAAAAGTCTGTGTGTATAAATAAATAATTTAAAGCCAAGTATTCGATACAGGAGAGGAACCAGAAACTGAAGTCGCGTGCGTCTCAGTTAGATAAACAGATCAACGTGCTCATAAGCGACAGTGTTGCTCTGTTAAAGGCGCGCATGAGTGAGCTGGGCATACACGCCAATAACACAGTGGATCTGTTGGCCAAAGCGAAGGAAATTGTGGGCAGACATAAAGAGTTGCAGAGCAAGGCTAGCAAGCTGCAAGCGCAGGTACTCATTTTTATTTATTTGTGTGTCGTAGTATCGTGCATTGAAAAAATCTGCTGTTATTGTAACATCAAAGATTATAGTGACCGGATGCCACCCCTGCTTCTGTCCCTAGGTACTTTCGCTCTTATAGCTCACTGTCACTCAGTCATGCACCTGATAGATAGCACGCTCTCGGTATCGCGACGGCTTAGACTCATTTTCGAAGAGTACGTACATCACAACAGTTGATAAAAAACGGTACTCATCATTTTCATTATTATATTCAGTTTTACATTTTCATGACCTTTATTTTCATGTGATACCTATTATACGTATTATATCATTTCGTTTATTGTGGTAACTTAATAATTTAATATGTTATTGTTTACATTTTACAAATGTACTTTTTATCTCATTGCTTTATTGAATGTCATCTTCAATTTTCTATGTACGATATTATGCCAATGGTTTTTAGGTTAAAGTAAGTAATGTTATTATGATACGTATTTATTAATTATATTATAATTTTTCGACTATTGTCGCATTTCATTATAATTTTGTTATTTTTTAGGTGAATAATATAGAAGCAGACCAAGCAATGCTTGTCAAACAAAGGACATTCGAGATAACAGAAAAGTATCGTCAGTTAGGCCATATACCGCCCGACGTAGAGATCACTCAGAGCATAGCTCATGATTGTATATTGAAAGAGATATCGGCTACACTAGCGCACCGGAAAAGGTTACACGCACAGGTTGGACATCTCCAAAACGAAATTGTTCAAATGGAAAGATCAAGCGAGCAAAAAGTTGCTCCACCATCTGTACCTGTTGCTACTGTTAAACCTCACACGGTGAATTCTAAGCCCAGGAAATCTAGAGAGCATAGATCGCGGTCGCAAGAGTGGCCTGATGTCCCGGACGTTGGGAAAATTGAAGAACAGAACCCAGAGATTCTCGCTCAGAAGATATTAGAGACCGGCCGGCAAATCGAGGCTGGTAAGATCACTAAGCCAAACCTTATAGTGAATGGGTACCCGAGAGAAGTGGAGAGGCACGTCGATCATCATCGACACACAAAGGCGGCTCCGCCCATACACCGGGCGCAACCGCAGCGGTCAGGCCAGCCACCGCCCAGTCTCGCGCACCGCCAGTCGCCTGTCAAGCCGCAGAAACCTCTCAACGTCGTTGGCAAAGTTCAGGAGTCGCCGAAAGTGATCAACTTCGAGGATAGACTTAAAAGCATAATAACGTCGGTGCTGAACGAGGACCAGGAGCAGCGCAAAGCGTCGCGGCCCGCGCAGAGCCATACGTACACTAACGGATACGTGAGATCGGGCGCGCCGCACGGATCGCACGGGTCGCACGGAGCGCATGGGTACCCGCGCGGCTCGGGCCCCGCGGGCGCGCCAGGCTACGCGCGTCTGCCGCGCGAGCTGCGGCGCGAGCGCTACCCGTACGAGCGCCGCGACGCGCCGCGCCACGCGCACGCGCACCTGGAGCCGCGCGGCGAGCCCGGCGCGCAGCCCGACTACACGCAGGTGAGGCCCGCCCCCCGCGCCCCGCCCCCGCCCCCGCCCCCCTGTGCGCGCAGCTGACCCAGTGTGTCCCGCAGGTGTCGCCGGCCAAGCTGGCGCTGCGGCGCCACCTGTCGCAGGAGCGCCTCGCCGCGCCCGGCGCGCGCACCATCGGCGACCTCGTCAACGGAGAGATCGAGCGCACGCTCGAGATCTCCAACCAGAGCATAATCAACGCGGCCGTCAACATGAGCGCGCGGTACCACGAGCCTGCCGCGGCTAACCAGCCGCTCGAAGGTAGGTTATCACCGTATGAGTTCTAGTTTAAAGTACAGTCAAAGCACAAGTTATCGAAATAACAATATTATATTAGTAAATTCAACTAGTAAATTGTATACGCAGTCAAATTGCTAAATGTACATCTCTGCCTTACACAAAATACAAGCGTAACTTTATACTGTTTGCAGGGCTAGCGGCTTGTTTGCAAGCTCGCGTGCTGGCATCCGAGTACTGGCGTGGCCGCAACGGAGCCGGCGCGCCGCCCGACGACGAGCGCCGCCGCACGCCGCCGCCCGACCCGCACTCCAACACCTCCACGCCGCTCGTGGACGAGCTGCCAGGTACGCGCGACCCGCCGCCCGCGCCCGCGACCGCGCCCGCGCGCGCAGACACACTCACCGCCCGCTCCGTTACAGAGGGCGAGGCCGGCGAGGAGGTGGACGAGAGCAAGTGGCAGGACCGGATAGCCTTCCGGTTCGACCAGATCATATCGTTCGCGTCTACGGCCATGGAGGACAAGCGGCGGCGCTCGGACGAGGCGTGCAACACGTCGCCCGACTCGGGCATCGGCCACGGCGACGCGGGCGCGGCCGCGGCGGCGGGCGCGGCGCGCGCGAGCGGCTCGCCTCCCGCCGCGCACTTCAAGAAGCGCTTCTTCCGGCGCGAGCGCTGGGGCGCGTGGGGCGGCGCGGCGCCGGCCGTGGACTGGGAGCGGCCGCCCATGTGACGCCGCCGGCCCTAGCGCAGCGCCGCGTGCCCGCGCGCGCCGCGCCGCCGCACGCACTAGCGCACTAGCACTGCCGACAGGGGACGCGAGTTCAATTGTGTTCTATGTAAATAGAGTCGGTCCCGCCCCGCTCGACTCCCCCTTGGATGTTGACTGTCGATTTTTTGTTATTTTTTTTCGAATATATAATGTAATTATGTATATTACTGAGTTTATTTTACGTTTAAGACGTGTAATTATTTAATGGTAGTTTTATGTCGCCGTTCCGTTCGGTGACGTCGAGACGTTTGCGCCGTGGCGGATTGTATTTCATGTGTTCATTTAGGTCTTAGAGTCTGAAATACATGATTCGGTAACTTTGCAGCGGATCAATCTTGCGCTGGACGTTTGGTGAATGTTTGTTGTTTTATGTGTTTTGTTTGTCGATGTTACGGAAGCTCTTGTCTGAATAATGTTAATCATTTCTTTGGGAAATCTTAAATTTTTAATATTGTACTTATATCGAGTTTGTATAGAATAGATCATTATGAATTTTCTTACGTATCGAATCGGAGAAGGTATCGCATTAGGAACTCTTTAGTAAATTATAGCGCAATTATCATGTAAAATGTATCAACAACTATCTCATAATGTCATATTCGAAGCAATGAGGTCGTCTATCGTCCTGTGATACACAAAGCACCATTATTGTTATCTGTTCAGTATCTGTGTGATTACAATAACTTAACTAATTCGTATATTTAGGGACAGTACTGTTTTGATGATGACCATATTAGGTAGTTCATTAGATTGTAATGAGAATCAGTTTGATTGCTAGAAGCCAGTAACTAAACTGTATAGTGTACTAAAAGCTTAAATTATGGTAAAATAAAATATGACTCTTATGTTAAAGTAAAGTTTTCCCAGAGAAACATCATGTTGCAGATAAACAGATTGCATAGTATAAATTGACACACTATTTTTATATGGGATTATTTAAGATAAGATTAAATATGACTCATTTCCAACTCCGGTGTAAAGATGTAAGTAACGTGTGCACGCGTGCTTCTCTCCATATTGTCAATAGTATGGCAGTATTGGGCGTATACCGTTCGTGTCTCTTTATGTTATCAATCTCTATAAATCGCTGCTTAGGAAACAGTCTGCTGTTTTAATATGTTTCAAGTTGTCACATGTCCCGACAACTGTTCGTACTAGGCTGTGCTGTTTCTTAATCTACGATGATAATGTATTGTTTACTTTTTAATTTACTGTTTTATGATTATAAACTTCATATAAAATTACTGTATTATGTTGGATCATGAGTTCAGATCAGACTGTCATGACAGTAATTCTGTAGTCATATAGTGTACAGAATTACTGTCATGACAGTCTGATCTGAACTCCTGTTTTATTCAATATTTGAAGGGTTATTAAACTCTTAAAATTCTGGCAGTCTAACTTACAGGCGCCAATAGTATGTTTTCACAAGCTCGATAATTTAGGATTCTGCAATAGTAACAACATATAAAGTCATAACAATATTTGTGTTCAAATTAAAAAATCGTAAAGAGTGTATTCGGAAACGAGTTGAAACGACCTCGGTTACAATAATCGGTTTAGTATGTACTTCATCCTTTACTTCGACTAAATATGCACATAATGTAGATATATTTCGTTATACACGCTAAAGCTATAATCATAAAATAATAGGACCAAAGAGTTTCTGGCGACGCGCGACGTGATACAATTAGGATTGTATCAATTTTGTCCATGCCCCCCATTAATCAATTTTTAATTTATTACGATTTTAACATTACCTATCTCGACCCTGTTTATGCAACTGCGAAGTTTAGCCATGACTGCTTGAAACCGATTTATTAGTCACATCAAGGAATTTAAAAATTACCAGTCAATTGCAATTTTAATATTTCAATATACATCATGTCGAAAAATAGTTCCAAGTATAGTAGGTATACAAGGAAGGGGATAGCTTGCGACAGTTTAAGTGCACTGTGGCCACTGAGACTTCGTCACATGTCAGTAACAGTAGCTTTAAGGTCATAGCGCACGTATAAAACCGGAAAGGGATCGGCACCGTATCAACTCGAGCCGTTCAGTATTCTTTGTATGAAACTCCCTACTGCAACACACACTAATCGGAATCGTAACGTAATGCCCTCGCCTCGGGACAAGCTCACGAACCGCGGTGCGGTGCGTTACGGCTCGTAGTCTCCGCGCTTACGGCTCGTCCTCGTGCTTACATTTCTCCGTACCCGAGTTTACGTCTCTTCGTCCACCCTTGCCCCTCTCACCCCTCCGGCCTGCCTGTTGCACCATCAACCAGCGGTCGACGAGCCGTAAGCGTGGCGTCGCCTAGCCGTAGCCGAGTCGACGTATCGGAGCTTCTGATCCGCTTTGGTTACGTGCTTACGTTATGTTGGCGCCTGTTTGACAGCGAGGCGAAAGGCGATACGGTGCCGATCCCTTTCAGATTTGATACGTGTGCTATGACTTTAACACTCTTGTTGCGAGACCCACTTCATAGTCCGCACTTATTTGGACTTTATAGTCCCAATAGGTGCGGATTTCACCAATGAAACTAAACTTGATCAGCGCTTCTAAACCGACTGCAAGAGTTGACAGTGTCAATAGTCCACCACAATGTTGACACTAAAAGCTCTGAAACGCGGTTAAGGGCGAATTATTTACCAATAAAAATAAACGCGATCAGGACGTTTAGACAGAGTTTAAGAGCTGTCAGTGTCATCATTGTTGCGGAATGTTGACACTGTCAGCTCTTGAACGCGGTTTAGATGTACTGATCGCGTTCAGTTTATTTGGTGAAATTCGCCCTAAATCAATAAGAAATAAAATAAGATCTTATTATACTTTGATCCAACCCTTCTTTGAAACTGTGTGCTTAGTGTTCTAAAACATATCTGCGTTCCTTTGGGGGTTTATATACAAGTTACTTTTGAAGCATCTGTATAGGTGACGAGCCACAAGTAACTTAGGAATAAACTTTTTTTCGCTCATGACGATTATCCGCCTCTTAGGAATAAGATTTAACAAAAATAAGCAATTTGTTATGTAATGGGGTCTGAAGTCATTGTTGATATTCGAAAATAGTGAATACTGTTTTATACTTTCAGTCGATAAAGCAATTAATTAAATATTTGTGTGTACTAAGTAATTCGAAACTGTAAAAATGTGATCGTGACGTAAAAGTGTAAGAACCGACTTGTTTCCTAATTAGCCCAATGAGCGTTGCTATTATAAGGGAGTCCAAACAACACTACTCGTAATCTTAAAGTAATAGAATAGGATAAAAACCTTGCTACTAAATAGTTCAACATACAAAAATAGTTATTACCGCGATGTGGCCTAGTTGTTACTTTATACATTTATATATTATAAAGGCACTGTTTCTCAAAATAGACAGGGTCAAACTTGGATGTTTACGCCCAGGCTAGTTATCTCTGTTATAATAGCATCAGCTAAAGGGTAGTGCAGCCTTATATTTTAAAATTTAGACATACGATTAGAAGCCAGAACGCGCATTACGTATTAATATCGGAAAGCTTAGACATTATATTCGTTTCAGAATAAATTATAGGTAACTAGATCGTATTTATAACGATAAGCATAAGACTTGTTGATTAAATTATGTGCACTGACGTAAGAAAATAAATTGTAGGAAATAAATCAATGTACGGCTTCCAAATTCAATCAAAGCTCGCAAAAAATAAACAACATTACAATTCAAAACACAAGAATTAAACAAGATTTTTGGAAGAAAGTTGTTCTTTTGCAACTATCAAACGTTTTGTGTTAGTTTTATTATTTAATATTACGGCCACGGCCAGTAAGAGAGACGTCAATGTCGGTTCTATTTTTTAAAGTTATTTTTGTACAGTATTTTTACTTACTGTGCACGGTGTAATGTTTTTATTAGATAAGACTTTGAGAAACAAAATAACACGAGAATTGTATGATTGTAATAGTTAATTACTTGAGCAGTTTTAATCACTTGAGATCGATGAATATTACATTCTGTAAATGCGAATTTCCAGACATGTTTATAATACATAGGCGACTCTGAAACAGTAATATCTAAATTTTAAACCAAGGTCATGTGATAAATGAAAACGGTTGTAAACTTTAAAGAGTTTAATATAAGTGTTGTTTCATGTATTTTAAACATTGGGGTGCACTGGTTTGATTGTGCCTGAAAAACTCATCAATGCCGCTCCAAACCTCAAAATTATGTATTTGTATATTGATAAGTAAGCTTAAAAATCTAATCTGAAGTAGGTACCAATAGAAATATAGTGTAATGTCGGCAATAAAACATCTATTTTGGTCGGATTAACTCGAAGAGTGATTACATTATTCAGTTACGATTAATTTTATTTTTGATGGGGAATAATGAGCTAATCTGTGTGACGTTATAGTGTCTAAAATAGTACAAATGAGAAGACTTATCGTCGTAAGCCTCGGACTATTCAACATGCAAATGCTAGGTTTGAGATGTATCCCTGTGTACTAGTTTTATTTTGTACTAAAAGTTAAAAATAAACGAATAATTATATTGTGTTTTTATTATTTACTATTTTGAGCACTCACACCAATGCAAGTATTTTTAAACGGTTTTATTTATAGTCCGCGCGGAACTAGTTGCCCGCGCCTTAGATATGTGAGCGGTGGGACGGAGGGGCGGGGGCGCTTTTTCATTCATAAGGCCACGTTCACACGGCGATTAATTTCCCGTATACCGTATACGAGATTTTATCGAATAGAGTAGTGACAACAGAATATATATGAAAACTTAAAAATTGTTTACACGGCGTTCATACGGGAAAATCCCGTGTTCGAGAAATATATTTTAACGTATACCGTGCGAAGTTGTCACCGGAACGCCGCGTCTCGAAACGATTTTATCGAATACGACACGCAGTGGCGCTTATGTTCATGTTGTCTCGTTCACACGATTTATACATGAAAAAATCGAATCGAATGGTTACCGTGTGAACGACTGTATCGTATACGGTAAAACCGTATACGTGAAAAAATCGAATCGAATGGTCGCCGTGTGAACGTGGCCTTACTCAGTACGCGCGTCGTCGGTGCGATGCGAACAATAGGCAAACCCGCCGCTCGGCTCTCACCCCCGGCCCCACCCAAGGCGCGGCCAACTAGTTCCGCGCGGACTATAGCTTGCCCTGTTTGTTATTTATTTATTTGGGTCTAATTTAGTACTTGAAATCTTACCCCTAATCTTACCCTTAAGTTAAAAAAAAAAAAAAAACACTTCTACCAAGATTAAACGCGACCACGCTTTATTCTTGGCGAATTGGTGAGCGAGATCACTTGACGGTAACAGCGAGCGAGCGATACGTCCTACCTCTGGGAGCGCTCGGCGCGGATCTGCGCCTCTGCGCTGCGGACTGAAGTAGGCGTGTGTAACTTTTTATGCGCCCATTACACGCTAGGTTTTGCTGTCAGTTTTACCACAATCAAGGATTGATATTTGCATCATGCAACCATCAATCATGACTTTTGAGTGAATGTGTAATGGCATTTCGTCCATCACCGGTCAGTCAGCGCGCGGACAGCGATGGAGTCGGACACGGATAATGCTGAAGAGACGCTTGCCTCTTCTTCATGCGCTCCGCCTCCTTCTTCGCGAGAATTACTGCTTCGCAGAAGGAGGTGACGGCCTCCCATGCACTCTCGAGTCCCGAAGCAGCCGTGTCCGGTGAGGACCGGCGTTAGGCGGAAGGTGAGGACGCCGTTGCGCCTCTCCAGCCACACCTCAAAAAGGGGACTTATCGCCGCAATTGTGCCGTGCCCAGCACTGGGTTGAGACAGTCGCACTCTCCATGTCGCCATGAGATCCCGCCGGAGCTCTGTCCGCTGTGCCGTGATTTCTCGCGGCAGCAGAGTTAGGCCCCGGCGTTTTGCCTCCTCGCGCCAATCCCATATGTGGGTAAGAACTTTTGCCTCCAGATCCCATGGCGGCAATCCAGCAAGGAGGCTCGCTGCCTCTTTGGAGACCGTGCGGTATCCCCGGACCAGCCGGACGGCCATGACCCTCTGGGACGCGTTCAACCGCCGGGCTGGTCGCCGCGCCGCCTCAATGAACGCGCCCACACCGGTGCCCCGTAAAGGGCTATGGACCGCACGTCCCCGCGTAGAGCGAAAGGTCATAATCGTAAATTTAAATAAAATAGGATAGGAACGCATGTCAGATGATGCGAGTGCAATGAACGATTATAGCATTTATAGCTAATTCGGAATGCGGCCATAGTCTGTGAGTCTGTCTTTCGTCTTTGGAGTCTACATATTACATATTAGTGATATAGTAATCTGTGGAGTCTGTGCCTATCTGTGCTGTGATGCCGTCAGTCCGTCACTTTCGTCTTTCTTACATTTTCTTCGCTTCTCGGTACAATATTTGTGTTGATTTTTGTGATTACAAGAAACAATTCATTAATAATATGTAATGACGATATTAATTGATATTGCAGTTTGTGCATGCGTCTAATTGTTAGTTTTATGTTTTATCCACGTTCTAAACTTGTATGTACAAATGAAATGCAACATTCGTGAACTCGCTCAACTGAGCGATCAACCTTGTGTAATTGAAGGAAGATTAAACTATAAAAAGATTTCCAATGGCGGTTATCGAAATCCGTCAGGTCAGTATATACCATTCTCTGGAAAATATTGCTAATATACCATTTAATTGGTTTTCGTTTTCCTCAAAGTTATTTTGGAATGAGTCATGCCAAATGTCTTTTTCATGGTATAGCTTATAAAAAGATCCAAGCATAAAATTCTTTTGTATCTAAATACTATTCACCCACGGCCACAGTCATTGTGTTGATATGACTTTTGTTCCATAATAGTACAGACGCCAGCACATCAAGCCACCCAAAACTGTCAAATTTTCCCAATTAACTTTGCACCTTATGCTGTGATAAGGTTGAAAATCTATTAAAGAAATTTGACAGATTGTAGTAGCTTGATGTGCTGGTATCTGTACATAGCATTATTTAGAGGTAACTTCATAAAATTACACTTAGTTCCTAATCACATGTTGTCGTAAGGGCAAGTATAGAAATTAAGAACATTCATTTTACTAACATAAACTTAAAAAATGCAACACAAAACATTAATCTATAACCAGTAACTTAATGCAGCAGGAATGATTTTCTAATCACAGTTACAAACATTGGTTTTAATACAAAAAATCACTATCTTTAATATTTCATTTAACTGCATTTATACATTTCTAACTTTCTTGTAAATATTATTTTATGTTTATTTTATTTCAGTGTTCAAAGAGAGATGGTTTCGGCTAATAAATAATTATTTATTTTATTTTAAAATAAGTGAGATGGGCAAATTTGATACAAAATGTCCAGCAGGAATGTTTGTATTAGAAAATTCTTCAATACAGATGGAACACGGGCAGAGTATACCATTTTCATTTTCAATATCATTTATGTGAGTTTGTTGCTTTATTTTGGTATGATAATAAGGACATTTTATTTTAATCTAGCTGACCTGGCGAACTTCGTGCCTCCTCAGAATCAATAAGAACTATTGTAAGAGAAAATTAATTACTTACCTTCATTTTTTTTTTGTGAATTTGACCCATGTTTATTTTTGGGATGCATGAAGAAGCCTCCTCGTGTAGTGCAGTTTGTTCCACCAGTTACTCAACTGAACCGAGAGCTCGGCGCATCTTGGACATTGACACCCAATACCTTATCTGACTGGCAAGTTCTTCCCCTGCGGTGGTAGGGATAACGCCCGCCTAGTTTGTGGACCCTCCCAGGTGGGAGTTCCACTGCCTTAGGCATCTTCTGGGCACACTTGTTCCATCATAGACCTCATCTATCGCTTTCCATCAGGCATGATTGAGGTCAAGAGAGGTCCCATTCAGCAATACAAAAAAATGTTTATTCTGCTATTTGGGCATAGACAAATCCAAGAAATCAAAGATCATAAAAATCAGTCTAGCAATTCTTAAGTTATAAGCATGAATTGCAAATGATACTGGCCCAGTAATGTAAGAAAGTGTTCATATCTAAGGCTACAGCTAGCAACACTCATACTAATACCTTGGTTGATAGTTTTTGGAGATTAACTGTTGTTTCTAATAACTATAACAATGATTACAGAGATGAACCTGAAAAACGACATGTATTCGCTGCCCGTGCTGAAGACAATGTTGTACAGTGGGTTATGAAATTAAGGGAGTGCTCATACGAATACCTACGCAACAGGCTTCACGCACTACAGTCTAAAATATTTGCAATCACTGGGAAGGTAATCATTTTCACAAGTTTGTTAATCTTATTATGAGATTTGAAATATCTTTCTTGTTTTATCTGATATACTGTAAAAAAAAATATAATAATTAAAGATTAATTATATAATCTAGTGAGTGATAAGATACAATTTATTGGTTTATGCATACATTTCTACATTATATTAATATATTTAAATAATTATATTACTTATATTTTTTTATAGGATCCTCTACTGCTAGTACCAAGAAATGAGGGAGCATGTTTGTGGGCACCCGCAGTTCCATTCTCAACAGCACCTGCTTGCACTGTAAACACTAGTTCATTCAGTTGTCATCTACATACAAATGGCGGATTTACACTCGAAAGAAGCAAATCAGATGTTCAAGCTCACACGCATTTCCATTCAGAATACAGCAAAAAGGCGACTTTTTATACTGACGATCACAAAAAACCTACTGAGAAACCAGAACATAGTTCTAGTGAAGTGTACTCTCTCGAGAGAAGTAAAACAGCAGCCCTATTACCTGACAGTATAAATCCAATTAACACGTCTATATTCGATAATCGTCCGATGTATTCTAGAACTGCGCCGAGTCCGCCCGTTAGAACGAAACTGTCGCCGAGCAGTCGACGTGTCGAAATAACACAAGAGGTTCAATTTTTTGCTGAACAAAGCAGAAATGTAGCTATAACTGGTATCTTAGATGAAGCACCAATTCCGCCTAGAAGAAAAGTTTCACCAAAAAATTTAGAGGTTCAAAATCCAACTATTGAGGTTACAAGCAATAATGCCAGCAGAGACCAAGCCGATGGAAGTGAAGATCTGATCAAATTTTAGTGTGCCTTGTTGCTCAAAAGGAATCCCACCTATTAATTAATTCAATTATTTAGTTACTTGCCAATTGTATAGGTAACCCAAGTATAGTATAGCTATTGTTTTCTCAAATAATATGAAAATTATTAGATGTAAATGTTTTATAGTTTATGTAAAAGAAAATGTGATATGACAAGTTATTCTCATGTTCATTTTTATAGTTTTTTTTTTACATAGACACACAAGGACCTGTGTAGTCATAACTTTGAGTTTTAGGATTTACCGTGTGTAATGTATATTTTAGAAGATACGTAAGAATACATAGAGTTTTTTTTATGTAAACTAGATAGATTTTGTAAGTTTTATAAACAATATCTGAAACCAAAAACATAGCATTTTTGAAAGCCATTATTGTATTATTCTAAGATAATTATGTACAAAACAAAATTACCTTCATGATGCGGTCTCATAATTATTGTTATTTCATTAGCAAGACTATTGGAACAAAGTACCGTAATGTAGTTACTTTATACGTTTGCTTGATTAGTGCTTTTTTTTTGTGAAATCCTTTGAACATAATGTGATACTGTGCGTATACAGGCGTCCAATAAATATGTATAATTTTATGTAATTGATGGTTTTTTTCTTCGTTCCCCATAAACTGCTCAGCCACAGCCCAGTCTGGATTCGTTGGGTTGTTAACCCTCGTCCCCTATTATGTATAACTATGTTATATTCCCCTATGTATAATATAACATAACTGTCGCGAAATATCTACCATTTTGGGACTTATTTTTGGTTTTGTTGCGGAGACTAGGTAGTAAAGGCTCTTTTTAATAACGATTTATCAGTAGACTCGACGTATTGGCGTGTTTATACCATGCTATTAAAAAATGTATAGCAGTAGTAGGTACATACCTTCTGCACTCCTAAGAGTATTTTTTTGGGCCCAAGATTATCTGGTTTCATTATTCATTTAAGCATAATGTCCACCCGACAACACGATAAAGGTAGGGACCAGTTAGGAGCGAATATTACCGATAACTGTCGTTAACACTCTTGACAATCGGAAAAAAAAGATCCGTTCGTTGTAGTGTTGACGACCGAAACTTCTTTTCCCGACCGTACGTACATATTATGCTTAGCTCAAGAGTCAAGGTTTTAGAAAAGTGGAGTTCAATTGAAAATGACACGGATTTAAAAAATGCTTTATTTAGGTACGACACAAATCAAAAGATTAAAAAAAATCGGTTGGTGGCACTGAGTGAGTGCAGGGGGCCTAAAAAGCCATTTAGTCAGAATCATAAAAGGATAACATTGTGAATCATAATGGACAGTTAACTGTTAAGTTAATCGTATCAAATTCCATTGGTGAAGGATTTTTAAATTAATTTTTTTTTGTCTGTGCTAAAATACCAAACACTCCAATCCAAATCCAACCCCAATCTCTTTCAGTGAAACAAGAGCGTGTCGGGCCACGCTCAGTGTAGGGTTCCGTAGTTTCCCGTCCGTCACAATAAGTGTTCCCACTTATAAGTTTAAAAGTGGGTGTCCATTATGTTCGCGCTCCTGCAACTACTCCCAGGTAGTGGGTACGTGCGCGAACACGGAGCGTGCATCATTGCACGCTCCGCGGCAGGCGCTCCGACTCGTGACGGTTTTTAGCGCGAACACAAAGGGATACGTTCAGGATAATAAAATATGTAAACGAAGTTAAAAAAATGCTTGCATATACGATTATACTACAAACTTAGTCCAGAAATTATTTTGTACAACTTTTTGTCTTTTTTGTACAAAAACTGTTGTTTCCATCAAGTTCAAAATAATTTTCCTAGAAAGTCCTTATAAAGTTCTACATTGCAGATTTTTTTCATATTTTTTAAACTTATGGTTCAAAAGTTAGAGGGGGGGGGACACATTGTTTTTTACTTTTGGAGCGATTATTTCCGAAATTATTGACATTATCAAAAAATGATTTTAGTAAACCCCTATTCATTTTTAAATACCTTTCCAACAATATATCACACATTAGGGTTGAAATTAAAAAAAAAATCACTTTCCACTTTACATATAGGGGGGCTACCCTAATAAAACATTTTTTTCCAATTTTTATTTTAGCACTTTGTCGGCGTGATTGATATACATATTGGTACCAAATTTCAGCTTTCTAGTGCTAACGGTCACAGAGATTAAGCGAGGACGGACAGACAGACATGGCGAAACTATAAGGGTTCCTAGTTGACTACGGAACCCTAAAAACTATAAGGGTTCCTAGTTGACTACGGAACCCTAAAAAAGGAACACACGGACTGTCTTCGCCATATTATGATTCATAATATTATCCTTTTATGATTCGGCCAAAGTGGTCTCTTTCGGAATAGTTGAATTATTTAGCTTTACTGTTAATTGATTTTTATGATTTTTGATTGATAACCCCAAAGAATAATTACTGTTTCATGAAATCGTCATTCTTTGGGGTTACGTGGTCTTAGAGAGTTATGTTGATGACTTTAATGATTATAATTCTGTAAATACATATTTGTTACGGTCGCGAATCATATTTTGATCGACGTACAACTTAATACTGACCAGCAAATTGCAAAAAACGTAAGAAAATTTGAATTTTGCGGGCTACCTTAGCGCACTTATACCTAAAGATAGTCATACACTAAACATGATTGTACAAGTGGTTGTCAAAACCAGTTTGAACAGCTGGCTTCTGAACTAAATAAAAAGATACCTACTTATATCGGTTGAAGGGTTGAAGTTGTTCAGTAAAACAAAAGATAATTAGGACTATGCTTATTTATTGTGTACATTTGCTTTTAAGCTTTATCAGCACCTTAACTAAATAACATAAATACATTAAAATTTATCGTATGACGTCCCAGTTAACATAACTATGACGTTTATACATTTGAGGCACTCTTGTTTTAAGGTACATACAATACTTAACTTATTACGTATTATGTAAGTTGTTCAGTCAAGACAGTGCGTTCACTACAGTCGACTTGATCCAGTGACAGACTTGTACGGTCGATGGCAGAGTCAAAAGATAGAGATCAGTGACCTAACACGAATTGTAATTTGCTTGGACCAAATATCACAAAAGACGTGATGTGTATGTAAATAAAAACAATAATAACCCTTAAATACGCTAACTCATTCATATGTAGTTCGAGACACAGCGGGGCATCTTATGTTACATCACAGCTCATATTTCAATCAGCACCAGTTCAGTGTGGGCGTTTTTGTGGACGATATTTTGATTCTACTGTTTGCATTGTTGTTATTTTGCGATTTGGATCCGTTAGCGTACCTCCAGGATATTGATGTGTGTGTTAATTATTATCATTTTCATATAAAACTTGTTATGTACATACGTTACAATATTAATAATGAAATTCTAATAACGCCATGATGATGAATGTCATACATTTAAAAAAAAAAATTTCATTCGAAGACACTTTTATTCCTACATACTTACCTAAAGTATTGTGTGACTTTAAAAATGTAAATTAAATGTTATAGATATCTTATTTAATATAAACTTCAATATAAATAACATTTTATTAAAAGTAGTGGAGGCACTTGATAATCATGTCTATAAGCTAGTCACATAAACTTAAGGCTCGTACACACAGGCGCGACGCGACACGCGACACAAAGGCACCGCTCGTTGCGCGACTTGCGGTGCCTTTGTGTCGCGTGTCGCGTCGCGCCTGTGTGCACGAGCCTTTACGCGTACATATCGAACTCCCAAATATTGATTAACATTATAAATGCTTAGGTGTTTGAATGTTTGTTATCCAAATACTACGAACTAGGTGTAGGTACGCAACGATTCTTACTGGTGAAACAAATCGTCTTGTATGTATTTAAAGAGACAACAGGCGCGTATTTGGGATCGGAGATTATTTTCTCTTAGAACTACAACTAGGTACTATATACATAGCTATGACGAGATTCGTTTTATACGGAACTTACTACCTACATACATTGCGTAGGCACCATTCATAAGAGTTACGTAGCCCACGTGTCATCCGTTAGATTAGCTCGCCGGAATGCGAAAAGAGGCACTAGTTTCAGGAGCAATTGCGCAATTGGCAGCTCATTGTCTGATGGTATCTTGATACCGTGTGTTAGCGGGGCTGGAGTCTGTTAGTGGCCCGCGCCGTAGTCGCGCAGCTCGCGGTTGCCGAGCGGCAGCGTCGGCCGGTAGTTGTGCAGGACCTCCATGGCCTCCACTCCGCATGACGCCTCACCGCACTTCAGTTTCCGCATCGATGCCAGCTGAAATCCAATTGGTTATGTCATTAGTTACAAACTTACAAACGTTTTTATAGCTATCTCTTAGATAAAAAGTAGCTCAAGAGGAAGTTATTTAAAGTGTAATTAGACAGTCTGATCGAACAAGGAACATATTTTTTATCTTTTGATTAATATTTATAAATTCTAGCAAGCAATAGAGCGTTACTGTAATAGAGAAAACATATTCCACCTAATGAGTATTTGGAAAGTAGTAGCTGCTAAAGTAGGTCGTGAACGGACGTCTGCTATTATTTAGTCCGTGGATACTTGAACGCTGCGCGCTGGGCGCATCAGAAACCGGTACAACATACCTATCGTTTAGTAGTTTCTGTTGAGTCACATACTATTCGTATCGGATTACTTATAAATTTTCAAAAAACTACTAAGCATCATATTAATGACATAATTATGTGGGTTGGTACTTAGAATGTTTATTGACCCAAGTTTTTGCGTTTAGTTTTTTTATGAGTGCTTAGGTCATCCATGAAATAAATGGGCTTAGTCAAAGTCAAATAAAATATTATTATTATTTATTTCAAATAGGCACATTAAAGGCACTTTTAACGTCAAAACTTACAGCAAAATTGAATTGATTCTAGTCGCCGCTTCCAAAAGGTAGCGTTCGTATGGAGAAGAATGGGCAAGAAACTCCACCGTTAGGTACTCTTAAAATGTTTTACAAGGTTTTGTATACATAATATAATTATATGTAAAGACGATGCACCTAGAATAAAATTAGTCTATCACAAAAGGTAAAAAGAATTAAAAATAAAGCAATGACAGGTAAATCAATTATGTGATAGATACATGGTGCTCACATACATATTTACAAATATTGTAAAAGTAGACGATTTTCCTAGAATTTTGCCAAGTGTGTGAGTTACTGTAGACACAGATTGTAAAAATCAATGTCATAAAAATTAAAAAAATATAAATTATTAAATTGGGAACCAGTTTAATTTTGTCTTAACTTTAGATTGCCCTATGGAGCAGGACTAGCATGTTTCCAAACATTCTTATTTTGGATATAATCCTCTAATTTGTAATATTCTTGTTTACATAGTGTACTTTTAATATGAGTTTTAGATTTTTTTCATTTAATTGCAATATGTCACAAGGTATTTTGTTGAAGCATTTAACACAGTACCCAATAAAAGATGTATGTACAGACGCCAGCACATCAAGCTACCCGAAACTGTTAAATTTTGCCAATCGACTTTGATCCTTATGCTTGAGCGATAAAGTTGAAAATCTACTAAAGAAATTTGACATTGTAGTAACTTGATGTACTGGCGTCTGTAGGTACTTCAGATAATCTGAAAAAAGGTTGATCTAATTTATCTTTATTTCTAGTATTAAAATTATGTCTACCACTTATTTTATTAAAAATATGTTGATTTTTTCTTACATACATAATATTTTCATAAATGAATTTGCAAGGTACCTACCGTCATTTTAAATATTCGCGGCGACGCGACGTAGATTATAAATGCCTCTAACAGCTCTCTTTTGTAAAATAAAAGTGGATTCAATGTCAGCAGCCCGACCCCATAGTAAAATGCCATATGATATGACATAATAATGTGGAAGTAACTAAAATAGACCAAACACGCGGTTTCTACATTGTGTTAACTGTCTTATCTTTCTAACAGCATAAGCAGCCGAGCTTAGCCGCCCCGCAATAGATGTTACGAGTAGATATATCAGGTCCCCATTGTAATTTCTCGTCTAGCGTGATTCCTAGGAAAACTGTCTGATTAACAAATTCTAGTTTTTGGCCAATTAATATGATTTCACATTCGGTACTTCTAACATTCGGCAATTTAAATGTAATGCATTTGGTTTTTTTTTCATAACTTTTTTTTTTTCACTTATAAAATGTAAGGATGTATTAATCGGATTTAAGACGTTTTGCCCTCCTTATAGTACGACCGATACCCGACAACTATTTAAAAGGAAAGTTATTTATGGCAAACAGACAGGAAAACGAAGTCAGTTGTGAGCCTTAAACTTGAACGATTTCCCTAATCAGGTACTTCATTATGAGGAAGGAATTTCATTTTGTATTGATTTTTGTCGTCATAAGGTATCGAGATATCTGGTTATAACAGCACTAGAACATTATCAGCATATTAAACAAATGTGACGTAGCATCATAATCAAGCAATGCAATTAAACTAAATACTTTTTGATACGATGCAAATGATTTGTTTGATGATATGGCTTAAAATAGGTAATCATTCCAACCTATTACTGTCCCACTGCAGGGCAAAGGCCTCTTCTAGATGTTTGTCCGCGATGGACTCCTAAACTACTTAACCGATTTTAATCAAATTTGTACACCGAGTGCAGTTTGATCCAACTTGAAAGATAGATAGCTCACATCTCCATTTATAATCGCAATATTATTTTATTGCAAATTATTTGTCTACCACAGCAACGCATGGCCGGGTCAGCTAGTCATATGTATATTATTATACCTTTTCTATACTATTCTCTTTTGATACGATGCAAATGGTTTGTTTGATGATATGGCTTAATATAGGTCAGTCAGACTTGGTTTCCCCACGATGTTTTTCATTCACCAATGCCAGTAATATCAAAGATAAACTCAGAAGATAGTATTAAACTTTAACTCACTTGATCAGCGGAGACTTGAACAGGCTGCTTGAACAGGATCCATGTCACGGACTCGGTGCAGGGCGGGGTGGTGAGGGAGCCGGGATACGTCCAGTAGGCGACCTGCGGCGGGAGCAGCTTCAGCGGGTCCAGCGGGTCTGACAGCGTCACCTTGTCGTTCTTATGAGTGATAAACGGTAGCAACCGAATCACTTTGTCCAATTCATCATGCTTTGAACCACACTGGAAAATAAATTGACAATGATTAAAGCAAAAAAAAAAAACATAAAACCACGCCTGTAACCCCTGAAGGGTTAGGCAAAGTGTACACTATACCTAGTACATTCTAATTTTGCCAGTTATATTTATTATTTCATTGCAAAGAGTTAGTTACCTACATAGGACAGACTGATTGTTCGCGTGATTCGCTACACCTATAGTGGCATTGTTGAGGAACTTGTTCATGAAGTAAAATTCAAATGAGACTTATTGTATTCAAATTGCGACCTGTTACTGCGGATTACATTAAAAGAGCTGAAATAGGTAAGTACACACAACTACAGGATATCAAGTATATCGATAAAACAGGAAAATGATTAAAGAAGTTGGAAGTAAATTAAGAAGATAAGTACCTAGATGACTCTACCTTCACAGTTTCCATGCATACTTACCTACATTAAAATACAGGAAAAAAATACTAGTGCGCAAACTTAGGTATCTAATAGGCACGGCCTGGTGTCCGCAACTCCACGTCAATGCGCGTATTATGCGTACGGAAAAAAAAACAAACTACCTAACCATGAATTCAGCGTATGATTCTAGACTCCTAGCGTAGAATTTTATCGTCGGTTATAAAAAAAATATTAGTTGTTCCATACATTTTGACCGCGTAGGTATTGCAATTTTCTATGAAACAGCTGATTTTGTTTTCAAAGATAACCGAAAAAAAAATCCTACGCTAAGGAGTTATAGAATCATTATGCTGTATTCATAGTTACAGTTTGCACTTTGGGTAATTCTTTTTCCTGTATAAATAGATATCTACCTACCTAAGTATTATGCAACAAACTCATTGACATGTGCACCACATTAGAACACAGTGCAGTTAACAGGATTTCGATGTAAGGCTTCGGTGACATAATCGCTTCCTTCGCGCGAAGTGCAATATTAACTTAGCGAAATCGCTTTACAGTGTTATTGTTAAAGGCATAACTGAAGAACAGTACAAGCTTCATATGATAGGTAAATAGGTTAATCTTTAATACCTAAGTACGTACCTTAAAATTACCTATTTACCTACTTTTACCACTTTCCAGTCAGAAGAAGAAGAACTTTATAATCGAACTCAAATAAATAGTACGAAGTTAGGTATCTTATGTACCTACCTAATCAACCAATAAGTAACTAAGTTAATGAGTTAAACATATAGGTAGGTAGATCAATGACCTAAGTAATTAACTAATTATTGGTATGGAATTTTTAAAAGACTTCTTTATTGTTATCTATTGTTCTACCGATTAACCAGAATAAAATTCACATAAAATCCTCACATTCATATAAACTAAGTGATGCTCACAAATCTGAATCCACATTAAGGGCGATGCACATAAAATGTATTCGAGTGTTTACTAACTTTACTCTGCTGAGCAATAATAAACAGTTTGCTCAAAATAGTGTAGCTGTTAGTTATTTTGAAATTGTACTCGCTGAGTCACTTCGATACGCATTCAATAAATCGGTTTGTTACATTTTGTTACTTATAAATGTAAAATGTTACAGCAGACATTTCAAACAATATGACGCGCGAATAAAGTTACTAGACCAAGAAAGCGACGTGAAATGTTCTTAAAAGAAATGTTTAAATTGTCTTATTGTCATCGATGTAACGCTGTACCGCTGTTCGCTTCGGCAAGAGAAAGTTACCGAGTGCGAATGAGCGGCTTGTTATTGCACTCTCCTCCCACTTACAAGAGGTAACCGTGTATGAAATCAATTCACTTTATGTTTTTTAATCTGCCAATATTGAACCCTTATATCGTGGATCTGCATTATCGAACATTTTAGACACATTAGACACGTTTACGATAAATAATCTAAAGCCTTCAAGAAGGTTTTTATTCCTAGTTAAATTTAATAGAAACATCTTAAAGTCTCTATGTTACTTTCGGAACTATTAACAATTCACAACTCATATAAGAAATGAAATTAGATCCATTGCAATCGTAGTAACAATCACTTTCTTAAGATCGAAACCCCGCGGCAGTGGGTCAAATAAAGTTGGAAGCAAACACAGACATCGATATCTTTCCTAATAAGTACTTAACTAATTACAGTTTTCTTAATGGAGCCTTACACATATTGCGTAGGTTATAATACAATTAAAATGTAGGTATGTAAATCTATCTGATTATATAAAAAGGGTGTTTAGGTAAACCGTTTGACTGACTCATTAAGATAAATATAGTGTAGGTACTTATATGGTATGGGACCCAATAAGTCGGTAGACCACGCAAATTGATTCATATAGGAACGCTGTTGCAGTCATCTAGAGCTAGAGTAGGTACTTAGGTACAGACGCCAGCACATCAAGCTATCCGAAACTGTAAAATTTTCTCAATCAACTTTGAACCTTAGGTATGCTATAGCGATAAAGTTGAAAGTCTATTAAATAAATTTGATAGATTGTAGTAGCTTGATGTGCTGGCGTCTGTACCTACGAGAGCTTTTTTGAATGTTGTCTAATCTTTTGATAAATTTATAACTTTGTATAAAATCTACATCTAACAGGTGTCTAATTTTGGGGTGTAGACGGCAACCGCTCTATGAAAAATCACATATAAAATTATACAGTTTCGAAATCGGAAAGGAGGAGGCGGAAAAGGGATGTCAAAGCATTCTCACCATTAAAAATACGCCTAGAACGGCGAGTCCATCAGGTTGGCCGGCGGCCTCTTGGAAACTGTTATACTTGGTGGTGTTCCAGTGCACCAGGTGCAGTTCTCCGGAGAAGGAGCGGCCGTCCACGGTGTGCTCAGAGCCCTCGCCATTCACTGCGCCCCAGTGGCAGTGCCACTGCTGCAGCTTGTACACGTCATGGCCAAGCGGACCGCCTCGCAGCTCTGTAAGTAAATGGGCCTATTGTTAACATAACTGTTAAAAGAGGAACTTACACCATTATTGTTGGTACACTGGGAGTAATAATATCATATATATATGTATGTAGATATCAAAGAATTTATCCTATTTGATACAAGCACATTGTTACTTCGCGAGATGGGAGTTTCTTGCCCGTAGACATCTTCGTTTAGGAACGGGCTTCAACTTTCTGACTAACTGACCGAGTCGACTCCTTGAAAATTCAAAAGGGTCGGTAAAGGTTTAATTGAAATAAATACTTTGAGTTTGAGTTTTTAGTGATGCTATGTTTATATTATCTTGTCGCCTCCAAGACACAAAATCAGAAGGGTTTGCTTTGAGATAGGCTCTCTGACCTTAGAGTTGACTCGGGAAACCCTATCCTTTAAATACGCACATACGGGAAAGGGTAGAAATCTGACGTCATCACGTCATCCCCAACATTAAGGTGTGGTAGTAAAAGGAACCCTCACTTCTCAGGATATTTTTGTTGCACATGATTGTACCTATATGAATGAATGAATCACTTAAAATTTCTTAACGCTAGGTACATTGCCCCACAAAACTGCTTACGCAGTTTAACTGTGGGATCGTTGAGCCTCTCTTACAGTAATCTTAATATCAGGTATATTTATAACCTATATATACTTAATACCTACACTTACTTAGAATCTAACAAATATTTTTTAAGTTTACGTGCGAATTTTACTTTATTATCTTCTTGTCTGAGCAGGCAATAAATAGGGAACGCGTTTTATTAAGGTTCTGTCGCCATAGTAATTACTAACTCTGGGTACATCATATTTACCTGCTGTCATCGACCTGGTAGGATACCTGTTAGAAACTAGTGAGTCACTATCCCGACTGCCATGGTTATTAACCAATAATAGGTATTTATGTTTAAGGCTAACTGGTAGAATTTTACATATTTTGAATAATCTCTATAGTCTCCTTTACAACTGTTTTTAGTTTTCTTGTTTACTAACAATTTTAAAAATCTAATATAGTTGTTCACTAAATTGCGTGGGACAGGAATGAGTGTCACGGTGAGTCATCGCGAGGGGTACGTCGTCGCGGCGTTCGTCGTGTCGATGGAAATGCAAATTGGTCCTCACTTTGCACGAGGACTTGCAACTTCCTTTTACACGTTTATATCATCCGAGTTGTTTCGATTCTTATCGTCGTTTATACACTGGCAAACATCACAAACATATCATTCATGTAGATAGGTATACCTAGGTACCACGTATCAAGGAATAGGACACAGAGAATAATTATGTGTCATTAAAATACAAAAAAAAAAAAATTGGTAGATACAAAATGAGTTTGCGGTAATAACCTTGGGCAAAGCTGTTTTTAGTAGTCGTTTTGTTCTTACATGATATAATAATATAATTTAGTGTTTCCTGAATCGATAGTTCAGGTAATTGGATAAAATATTAGATTTTTGAGTCAATCATATTATTGTAGGAATGTAAATGCATTGTCTCTGTGGTCCTCCACAACAATCTGTTACAAGTGGCTATTGCCACATGCAATCACTCCACTCGAGAGACAAATTGGCATTTGTGGTATGGTGTTATTAGTACTTTGATAGGATAGGTGGACGTCACTAGGTACTCATCATAATGATGTAACCAATTGTTAAACGTTATAACAAAATAAACAAAGCATTAGTAACAAATTAATAAACACGAACATTAGGATTTGTTTATTTATTTGTTTGTAAGACCTCCAATGAATAAGACATCATCACAAACACAAGCTGGAGGTGTTAGATCACATGATAAAGACGGTGGACCGTCAACAACGGACGAGACGGACTAAAATTTTGTAAGTTTTATTATTTAACATTCCAATACTCTTAACTTGATTCTTAACAACTCTACGTTTGTATATTTAAAGTTAGAACTTAGGATAAAGGTTTCAAGACCTGTGTTGGTTTTCGCGGATTATAGTGTATTAATTCTTATTAATACTTGGTCTTCCGAGCACTAAGATCTATCAGTGGTGTTGTTAAACATACCAGAGTCATATCCGTTCTCCTCCACCCGCCAACAGTAGCCAGGGTTGACGACGGAGCGGGGATGGTTGACAGAGTAGCGGAACTTGAGAGGCGGCGCGCAACCTCCACTGCTACTCTTCGACGTGTCAATGTCCACGGGGCTCTGTCGGGCGCCACCCGCTTCTGGGAACTTCTCTGTCCAAGTTGAAGGACCTAAAAAAAAAAAAACAAAGTTAATATATGAATAGAAACCTCCTTTCACGCCGGTTGTGATACAAGTAGGTATCTACAGTATTATCGTTTGCGTTTGCAATATGGGTTTTCCAATCTGACAAGTGTTGAACGTTTCTCGTCGTATTTTTACTAAACTATCGTTTTCCTTTAAGTCTGGTGCTCCGAGACACAGTTTGCATTAACATCGTCAGCGTTGACTCTATTATGTCGTTAACTGTAAACTTGTAGTTTATGGGTTCCCATTAAGTTGTTGAAAAAGCTGTTATCGCTCGTCTGCACCATCTGCTACTTAATCATTTTAATTGTTAGATTAGGGTCCCAACTCTCGATGATTTTGGCGACTGTATGTGATTTTTTATATACTAAAATTAAAGAACTTATGCTAAAGGCTGCTCTGCTCGCCTTTATAGCAAACATTAAAACTACGGAATCACAAAATTTTAGTGGCCATATTGAAGTAAAGATTACACTGAAGATTGAAGTGCACAGCAATTAGATCAAATAAAACAGGGGGCCTAAAAAGGCCACTTTAGCAGAATCATAACAGGATAACATTATGAGATATGAAAATATATGATATGATGATGTGAAATGTACACTCTTACAATGCATTCAAAACTCAACTTAGCCAGCACATAATTGCGGATCGATCACTTACTGGAGAAATGAATGCATTGGATGGGTAACTATTATTGTAATACTGATGACGAACATTATTGTAATCTATATTTTTTAGTATTGTTCTCAAGTAAGTGACTTATGTCTTTTTTGGGAATAAAGTTTCTTTAAACCGAAACCGAGATATAATAAGGCGAAGACAGTCCGTGTTTTTCTTGCACTACGTAGGTGTAATCAAAGAGATTGGGATTGGATTTGGATTGGAGTGATTGGTATTTTAGCACAAACAAAAAAAAATAATTGAAAAATCCTTCACCAATGGAATTTGATACGATTAACTTAACAGTTAACTGCCCATTATGATTCATAATGTTATCCTTTTATGATTCTGCCAAAGTGGCCTTTTTAGGCCCCAGAATTCCTAGAGCAACGATTAAAATTTCTCCTACCTAAGCGCACACTACTGAATCAACTAACTGTTGTTTTTTGTTGCCGTTCATTGACACACAATCATAAACATTAGGTCGATTGTTAGCGGCGCAGAACTACGAACAGCTGGTCAGTATACCAGCTGATCTGATAAACACATAAATGATACTGGCTATAAATAGAAGATTTATGTTTTATTTTTGCATAATATTCTTCGAAAGATGATAGCGATGTCTAATGAATTGCTTGTCTGTGTACCTATAGCAGTGGCATCGATTACTACAGCCTTAAATGACAGTGACACTATAGTCTACTGCCGGTTTAGGAACAATCCTTACACATTTTCATGATTTATTTTCTGTCATCAGATCATACTATCATACAGAAAAAGCAGTTTCTTAAAGAGCTGGCAACTTTTGTCTGAAATCTTAACTTGGATCTTGCCGGCGCTTTTAATCTTTAGATACCTAATTGTAGTTTAATTAATGACTTCACAGGAAGAAAGCGGGTAGTGGTTTTACCTCAGCTTTCATATCTTTAAGTTTAATACAAAATTTTACAATTGTCCATGTGTGTGTATATAATTGTTATAGTGATATGTAGTATAAAGTGTAAATATTTAGAATCGTTACTTTTACACCTGAAGTGATACCTATATTCGCCTACAATTTATTATGTTAATTAAGCAAACTTCATACAATTAAAACAAATATCGACGGCGAAGTGCCAATAACTCCTAACTAACAAAGTCAAAAATATACACATACTGGATAAAAACGTTCAAAAATAGACACGTTGGTTTAGTTGGGAGGTACATATTTCCACATTTTAATTTAATGCTGTTGCAACTAAAGATACACTTATGGCCGGGCCACACTACTGTGATATGCCAATCATTATTGCCATAACTTCAATAACGCCTAGGTGTAACCACGATTTATGGTCATAATTTTACAATGCCCATCAATATGGCAAATGACGGTAGACAATAGCTTCAGCGGCGGTCTTTTTTCGCACATCAAAGAAGATTACCGCAGTAATTATTGCGTTTATGGTCACACTACCGTTTGTCCAGTGTGCAACATGAGCTTAATGTCGACGCACGTATCGACCGCCATGGAAAAGAGCTCGAATTTTTGGAATTATTCCAATCCGAACCGTCTCTTTGAGATACCCGACAAAAAGCCCATAAAAATCGTAGTGTAATAATTTAAATGATTCATGTAAAAATAATTGGCACTCATAACAACATCTCATACAACACAGCTGCAGCTTCAACTCCATCTTGAAAAATGAAATTTTTACCGCCTAATTTATTGACATATCTAGGTAAACTCTAGTGTAACCATACCACTTCACGCAGTAATTTAAACGGTAATTAAATGCCATAATTATTACGGTAACAACCCGGTAGACGGTAAGGTAGTGTAGCCGTAACATCAGGCGATTTCAGTAAAACATGCGAATAACGCCTTTAAATTCAAAACGAAAAAAAAGTAAATTTCTCAAAAAAAAATCAGTTAGGAGGTATTTTGGCACTTCGCCGTCGATATGTATTGTTCTTATGTACCTACCTCTGTGTTGTTTACCTACATGTTATGTCTTGTCTTATATTATGTGTATATAATATATCTTATGTACCTCTACTTGCCTAAAACTAACAACTTAAAATATGGCATTGCATAAACTAAACAAAAGGAAAGGAAAGTAGATACGATTGTATAATACAATCTATTATACTTATTAAAATTCTACAGTCATCCGCAAAGGAATTCCCAAGTTTGGAATAGCTTTCAATTCCTGTCATCATCATTAACTATAATGGTATTAGTTTTAGATATTGCGGTTAATTAATTTTTTATATTGATTTGTTTTATTGTTATGCAACCGCAGTCCAACCTGGTAAAGTGGGGCTAGTTTGACGGAACGGCAGTAGGTTGTGATTGTGGATATATGTCACAAGTCACTCCACCACCTATTCTGCCCTCTCTGTCCCAAAACATGCAGTCAAAATGACCTCTGCTCTGCCACCGACAACGCCGTGGAAGTGAAAAGGTAAAATACAGTGGTGCCAGCGAGACGCAGAAGAAGTTATGCAATGAACTCGTCATTGACTTGAAGTTGAAAACATTTTACTATAACCTATACTTAGATTTAAATTCAGTGCGTGTGACTAATTAATAGGTAATGTAAAAATCTAGGTAGGTACACAAAGAGTTTTTAAATAAGTTTCGATGATAGAAAATATCGCGAAAACGGGCCACAAATTGGTAACGAAAAACACGTGTGTGAGGAAACATGAACTAGCGTCATTGTCGCGTCATCCGGCGTCGTTTAGTTTACTGCCAAATGGGCGTGGACTGTTACGATTGCTAACTAGGTAGTCATCGCAATATTTACAAATGCTTAAGTTTGTGATAAAACTATGTTTTCTGGTTTTCCAGTGAAAGCTTGTCAAGTCTAGATTACAAAGGATTTATAGAAACAACAACAAAAACAATTTTCAAGAACTTAATTTGCATAGATGTCACAACGTCAACGTGAGAGATGAGTGACTCTCGAGTCTCGACACACGGGTGACTGGTGAGGCTGACAGTTTGTTTAACTAATCACATTAGCGTTATCTTATCAAGAAGTTGCCGGCCGCCGCGCGTCGGTCTACTCGAAACGCTAACAGAAATATTTTTATAATGATGAATCCCTGTCTTATTTATGACTACCGAGACATGTTTGATAAAAGTTTGTTTTCATGGTTGGATTGCAAAAATGTTTGTTCAAAAGTGATAATAAAGACAGACCCATGTCCTCTGCAGAGTGAAGTGTTTATAACCAAGGGAATGTTTGCATGGTAGATGAAGAACCGATATACTTGGAAAATATTGTTAAGCGACGACTGACATTCGTCCCACGCTGGTTCCGATCCATTTTGGGATCGTAATCACGAACTTCCTGAGTCTGACACGAGGTTTTGAGAAAGCTTGAATTATAATGTTCACAAACCTCGTTCGCAATACTGGCGTGCAAATTTTTTTTTTGCTTATTAAGGACCTTCAATCGTCTAACGATATGTTTTGGCCAAGTACTTATTTCCGAGTGTTATGCCAATTTGTAGCTTTATGGTAAACTAGTTGCGCCCCGCGGTTTCACCCGGGTAAATTATGTCTATCCCGTAGGAATATCGGGATAAAAATGTCAGCAATAAGGGTGTCAGCTACCTCCATACAAAATTTTATCAAAATTGGTCCAGCCGTTAACATACATATAAACACACACACACACACACACTCACAAACTTTCGCCTTTATAATATTAGTTTGATACTCATGGTTATCAACAAAAGCTAAAAACAGTCAGTCTTCAAATTCGTGAAACCTTTTCGAAAATTCGCAGTTTTAAATGTTCTGTTGTTATTGCTATATTCTCTTAAATTATTTGGTTGAGGTCGGTTAAGATAATCGAAACAAAAAAAAATACTTAAAAACTAGCATAAACAATAATATAAAGGCATCCACCGATTCCACCTGTTTTTTTTTACAGTTGAAGGAACACAAATCAATCGTGAAGGCTGTCCAGTATAAATATCCATAGATAATTTAGCCCACATTGATGGTAGTGTTCATGAAAATATATAAAGTACCGACCATTTTACCAATTGAGCCCACTCGGGTACCGGATGCGCGTGTATCAATAACAATCGCCAATACCAATATTCACCTATACGTATAACCGCATCGATGTATTTATAGTACGAGGGGTCACGCTCGTACTATAAATATACTGAAACTTCTTAGAAAATAAAAAACTGAACAAACTAGCAAGTTATCCAGGTAGCTAGTTAGTTATCTTTTCTAAATAGTGTCCACATCGGCGGATACATCACTGCATCCGATGGAACCACTGAGAAAAGCACTTTGCCCACTCGTCCTTAGGGCTCTCTTCGACGGCATTTTGAAACGCAGCCACTGCTTCCTCGGCGTCCATAAAACGTTTTCCTCGAAGTTTTTCTTTTATTTTCGGAAATAAATAAAAATCGCAAGGTGCAAGGTCGGGGCTATAGGGCGGGTGACCCAGTAATTCCACGACTAACGTCGCCTAGTGTCGATTGTTTGCTTGGCGGTGTGCGACGAGCCGTTGTCGTGGTGAAGGAGAATCCTACCGCGAGGTAATTTCTCCCGAACTTTTTCCAAGACAAGTGGCAAACAATTATTAGTGTACCCCTCTTCAGTAACTGTTTTTGGATCTTCTAAAACAATGTTGCGTAATGACCTGTCCTTCCCAAGAACGAGGCCACCACCTTTTTTCCCACGCTTCGACCTCTCTTCACTTTAGTTCGCAACTCCTCGGAAGGAAACACCCAGACAGCAGACTGTCCCTTAGTTTCAGGATCATAACAATAAATCCAGCTTTCGTCACCCGTAAGTATGTCGAACACAGCATTTGAGCCACCTCCGTTAAATCTTTGAACCAATTTACAACACAAATCAACACGATGGAGTTTTTGGGCCTCTGTCAAATTATGAGGTATCCACTGGGCACAAAGCTTCCTGACCGCTAAATGTTCATGGAAGATTTTGTGCACCTGCTGATAAGTCACTCTTTTGTCAGTCTCTATCATACCTACGCCGCACAACACTGATGTTATCTTCAGTCGTCGTCTTAGAAGGCTGTCCCTCACGCAGATCATCGGTGAGATTAGTGCGACCACTTTTAAACTCATTAAACCCGTTGTAAATAGTAGCACGAGATGGGGCTTCATCGTGAAAGGCCCAATCGAAGTCTATCGTAATCATAACTTTCTTGTTGACTTAAATGACATTGAAAGTCATAAAAAATCATTGTACCAAAATTTTCTCGCGTTAAATTCATGCTGACGTGATACAGACAATTTTCAATTTGCCGCCAAATCGTAAACAAATAACAAATGAATAAAATACATACACAATAATATTGGCAGAGTTCCATTTTCAAAATTTGAACTTATTTTTTTATTATATCGTTTACAAGTGCCCAGTTCTAAAAACTGTCACTGTGCCCTCGTATAGTGCTCTATCTCTATATTCTCTATGTTCTTTGTCGTCATCCGCATGTCAGTAAATTGCAGGGTCAGTGCACGGATGACATCTATCTGCGTTGGAGAAATGGGTCCATGCAAGCATGCTAATGATAGCGCTGCCGTTGTCCTGCATATCCTTGTATGCATTACTGCATTTTAAAATATAAACACCTATGTATTATGTTGTATAAAAGTTGATAAATTTATATCATGGGAATAATGACTGCACTAAGCTGCTTGCGTCAGCGCGTCATCATAAATTCTGCTACTGTTTTCACACCTATAAGAGCGTTTTTCGTGGAAGGTTTGAGCTCTGCCTACG
The DNA here is from genome assembly GCA_927399505.1 of Luperina testacea. Classification (NCBI taxonomy): domain Eukaryota; kingdom Metazoa; phylum Arthropoda; class Insecta; order Lepidoptera; family Noctuidae; genus Luperina; species Luperina testacea. The sequence continues at coordinate 14,979,053 of OV656756.1, forward strand.
TATTAAAATTAATACTACGTATTATTATAATTAATCTTCCGTTGTGCTTAGTCGTAATTTAACCAATCTAAACACCTGATTCATTCATTAAATTTAATTGTTGCGATGGCTGAATTCCTATTAATAACGTACCTACATACATAAAACGAAAAAAAAAACATTTTTGCAGATTGTACTCAACACATTTTTTTTAGATAATTATTAACTTACATAATATAATTATATTTTCTATGCGAGGTCCGTGTGATCTTTGAACCTTTGTCGTGTACTTGATTCTACACAATTTTGTATCGAATCTTAAAATCCAATGACCTATCATATCATACAGTTTAGAGCTATCTAATATTAAGTCGGTAACTAACACGTAGAACATCGCTTCTTGCCCCCTCTGTTTACGTAAAGCGTGTGTACAATGTCATGGGTTAAATATACTTATTATATTGTTAATATAGAAGCTATTTTAATTCCACACTTTTCAGTTTAAATTAATTGAACAGCAAAACACGTTTCAGCACGAGTTACGATCGCAAGCTGTGCATGCTGAATTAAAATATCTGTTTAAATAAATAAAAACGTTGTACTGACTACCGTGGTTTAACTATCTCGTGTAGGTTACAGTAACCGATAGCCCGATACCACATGTACCTAATCTTTTCGGTAGAGTAAGTTTATTAAGATAAATTACTGTGTTTCCTGCTAACGCGGTGTTGGTTGGAGTCGGACGTGTTTACGAATTGTATATTGTATTGGCAACTGTTTTTTTCGGCGATTTTTGTGTAAATATTACACAAAATCTCTGATTGGTTAATTATGAGTGTGTACGTCACGATGCGTGCAGTCGCCTCCGACCTCGGCGATACTTATCTCCGACAGATTTATTTACCCACTTTTACAAGTGCCCTCGGATTGTCGCCTTCACTGACGCAGTGTGCTCTCTCCATGTAGGCACATGTTTTCTTATTAAAAACACCTGTGACATTTTAGGCAGGAAGTCGCGTTAAATGTTAACTTCACTTGTTGTTTTCAATACTCACTTTTAATGACTAATTGGGTATAACCATGTGCGGTTAGGGAAGTGGTCGGACCTTTTGAGCCACTCGTGATGTAAACCAAATACTTTTCTGAATGGCTGTGACTGTGAACGCTTGCTATCTTTTGCAGTGTCACGGAGACTTATATCATACTAGCTTCCGCTCGCGGTTTCGCCCGCGAGGTATGTCGATAAAACTATCCTATGTCCTTCCCCGGGATGCAATCTATCTCTCTTCCAAATTTTATCGACATCTGTTCAGTGGTTTAAGCGTGAAAAGGTAACATACAGACAGACAGAGTTACTTTCGAATTTATAATATTAGAATGGATAACTAGATAATAGTGTAATACTCACCTCGCACCGGTAATGAACTACAAGTTCAACCGATTAACCGTTATACAGGATGTGCGTACAAAAATATGAAGTTTATTATTATAAAACATGTTCTTATTAAAATAGTTTACTTAAACTATTTTTAATAAATTAAGCACTTTTTAAGGCTTATTTATAATTCGATTCAATAACAGGCACACTTTTTGAAAACTGTTTTATACGATAAAATTTTGGAAGGCACTTTCTTACATTTCCTAAGCTCTTATTCCATGTGCACAGGTAGGTAAGCTTTTAAAATAACTGGGGCAATGATACAGCAGACTGGAAATGTCCTTACTACTTTATGACCCCGAGGCGCATGCGGCAATTCAAATCATGCGCAAGTGAATTGCAAGTGCGAGGTTCAGGACTTTGTCGTAATTTAGCACGACAACCTAAGATTGTATAATTATTTCCTTATTGAGTTAACAGTTGATAGAAAATATTAACTGTTCGGTGTGCGATTAACCTTCAGTTCCGTAATGGAGCGACACGGACGAGGTCGTCAGAGTCCGGCAAGCTTCGGATGGAGGAACAAAAACGCCTACCGGCAATGTTAATCAAGAGAAACAGTTAACAATAACAATTTATTCTTAATTCATCACGCATGTTTTTAGAGCTACTAGCCATTAATTATGTTTGTAGCCCAGCTCTCAACGCAAGGAAAAAGAATCTTTACAAGTAACACGTATTTAGTGACAATTGGCTGAGGGACGAATACGCCTCCAGTCTCATCATTGTTCAATAATGGCTACTCTGAACTCTAATAACCTAACATTAGCTACACGCTATCAAGCTGCATTACCTATAGAACCTAGGTGTACCATTCACAAATCATAAACGTATCACGTATGTACAGAGTACATCCTGCAGTTTTTTCTAGTCGTTTTTTAAGTCAGTGTGTCAGTAAAGTTGTTCTTGATTATAGTATGTGTATGTGTTGAATTGTTACTTTATACTTTTACAGTCTATATTTTATATCTTTTCGTTAAACTTGAAATGTTTTCACTATTTCATAATATAATAAAATATTATTTCAGCTTGTGATATTGATTTGTAATTTTTGTCTCGCTACAATGTCAAAAATATCAATTCCCTATCGACTTTACATATTATTATCTACCATGCCCCACTTGCTGGAGTGTCCTAAGTGCCCGTTCACCTGCACTTCGGATGACCTACAGAATGCCACAGATGTCGCTATTAACAACGCAAAAAAAAAACAAACAGCGGCACTCCGGGAGTGCCGACAGAAGTGAAAACAAAACACAAACAGAATACTTTGCCATCACTCACTGACATATCGGATATACATTAAAACCGAGTACATCCCGAGGACAGCCGAACACATCCGAAACGGGTATTTTTTCAATCGTCTTATAAACAAAACAAGCCCGGTGTCGCTTACGGTAACTGTGTCGCGAGTTCAATGGTTTTATCCATCTCAAAAAATGCCCAACGTGCCTAAAGAAGTTATCACTTCAAAAAAAAACAACGAGGAAGAGTACCATCGACACGAAAAGAAGAAGATTAAATAAGTGAACAGGAAAAATCTGGTGCCAAAGCCTCACACATTTTGAGAACAACCTATTTCATGGATCGGTTTAATTTCTATTGTTATCCTGCAAACTCTATTAAATTGTAATGATAGTGTTGGTAGACTTAATTATCACTTATTTTGCCTGACTGATCCAGCTGTTAGCGTATAGTTGGCGGACATGGTAAATACAATCTTATTGTTACCCGTTGTTTGTTGTTGTTTAGTCATGTGGAAATATTTTTTGCCCCGAATTTATGGGCTAGTGAATTCGATAAAATTAAAGTCAAACAGTATTGATTAACTACGGCACAATAATTGCTGAATAAATAATTGTCATTGACTGTTACATTATAACATAACGTAAAATATCGTGTTAATATTTTTTGTTAGCATTTTGTAGAATATGGTTGGTTTGGTTATATAAAATAGTTTTGGAATTTTATTTGCATTTTCACAGAATACCTACTACGGAAGTGTGAAAACTAGGAATTTTAGGGAAGCTCTTCTATAATTTTGTAACCATTATAAGAAGGTACTTACAGCAGATTTACATTTAAAAGATTGGTACTAATTCATGAAATGACCTAAATTCTAGATAGACTGCAAGTTCATGGTAAGTACAGCCAAAATGGCTGTAAGATCTCAAGGATGCTGATCAGACAATAAGAGCCATTTCATTGACAACATCTGCACCAAATTGTCACGTTTCTCGTTATAGTAATCGCTTGTATATCTAGTTAGCCAATTACTTAGCTGTACGCGAGCACTGAGTGTTTAGGTAATGGCGGCTCATACAGATGAGATGGATTGCATATTTATTAAATGTTTTATTCATTCCATATTATGATACTGTACCCTATGTCTACGAATGATTGGAGGAGGACAAAATATCTGTCTCGTCTATATCTGAGACACACGTGGAATTATTTTGAGGGCTTTGTACGAAAATATCAAGTGTGGACCCAATGCAAGTGTTTGTTAGTGTTTGTCCCTTGCACGTGGATATTTACCATACCAACGTTTTTCTTCACAATTTTGTTCATTTACTACCGCAGGTGTGCACGTTTAATGAAAACGGAAGCATAGAATAATTGGTACAACTGAAAACGTTTCCCGGACCAATTTTTCTGGGTTTTATTTGATTACGGCTAAACGGGTCAAATTGTTTTTTTGGAAGTCAACGAGCATTAAACATGCGTATGAAATTGTGAAGAAAATAAGTACATATACGTATGATTCAAAAGTTTTAAAATCGAATTAACAGCCATTTGGGACAGAGTTAAATATACACAAAAATATAATATATATTTAATATATAAATATATGTTGTGTGTTAGTATTTATCCTTTTATGATTTTTTCTTTGAATTGGTTTTCTTGATGAACCTAGTTTTCTAAGTAACAAGCGCAATTAAAAATATATAAACTGAGTCAGAAACATTAGAATGGCGATTGTGTTCGATCGATTACTGTCATAAAGCAATTGTAAGTGTGAGCAGGCATAATATCCTCGTTTCAACAGCCTGCGCAACTTTACAACTACAGGAAACTAAATCATGTCGCGTTTTAAACGTTTTTTAATAACTCCCCGCTTTGTTTCTTTAACGCATTATATCGATTTTATGAAAAACAATGCGCTTTTATGCTTGTGCATAATGCACCATGAAGAATTATTGTTAGGTTTACACAGATAAAATGTTAAAGAAGAATTATAGAACACGTCTTGTTGTGGTCATCTTACCGACTAATAAAATATATTAGGTATGCTGAAACACGGATTGACGTTGACAGACGAGGAAAAATTAGAAAAAAAACGGTTAGCAAAGAACGACAACCGCATATTCGCACATAAAATTTACATTTATTTTCTGAAGAACGCTAAATCTATTCTTACATTTTGAAGTAAAAATGGTTTTACTGGAACTTTTACAATATTACCGGCACAAACTGCGGTGCGGTGAGGCGATGCACCGCACTAGTTCCCTAATTATTACAACAACAATTACAAAATCACAACAATCACAACAACACATCACAACAACAATCACATCACAACAACATCACAACAATCACAAAACATCACAACAACACAAAACAACAACATCACAACAACAACACCATACACAACATCACAACAACAACACCATACACAACATCACAACAACAACACCATACACAACATCACCGCCATCATCACCATTGTTACATCATAACAATTACAAAATGCAATGGGTCCACTAATGAAGGTAGAAAGCAGAAAATATGGTCGTTATAAATGGTGATGAATCTAATAACTGTTATAAAACTAGTTGAAAAATAGATCTATAATGATCATGGAGTAGCAACCAGCCCAAACTGCGTAGAATTAACGTTTTTAAACAGGACAGCACACAACACAATTAATACCTTATTAATTTCCCAATATTATTTTTTAAATTATGTTATTGCCTTTAAAGTGATTTAATTCTTTATTATATGTACTAAGATTCTGCCCTTTGAAATAATATTTCGTTTAAATGATATCAATAATAACTCATATTTTTTGACAATAACCAGTTGGGCGAGTTGAACTGTATTATAATTTTCGTGCAAGTTTTAGCTTGTAGCTACAATATTAGTTTATTTAATACGGTATAAGTTATAAGTTTGTACATGGCACAGTTTAGACATTGCGTAAAAGCCGCAAACGACGATCCCGCGTTGAAGCCGCGTAGAGGCCCGTAGCGGCAGCGTAGGTGCGTGTAGTACCCGCGTTGAATGGTCGTAGAGGCTCGTAGAAGCAGCGTAGAGGCACCTTGTAGCTGCGTAGGCCCGCGTAGAAGCAGCGTAGCTGCCGCTTAGATGCTACGCTAGAGGTACTCTTTTTAATTATTTGCAATTTTCGCAATACAAGAATATCACACTAATATTATAAAGGCGAAAGTTTGTGAGTGTGTGTGTTTGTGTGTTTATATGTTTGTTACTTCCTCACGCTCAAACGGCTGGACCAATTTTGATATAATTTTGTATGGAGGTAGCTGACACATAGGATTAACATATGGGCTACTTTTTATCTCGATATTCCCACGGGATCGAAACTTATGTGGGTGAAACCTCGGGGCGCAGCTAATAATTAATAAATGAATATCGTTCGGGTTTTACGTTTTCCAATCAAATGCTGACAATATTTTGGGGTCGATGGCGATAGTCGACTTTTTCTCTCCTGGAATTTAATTTGTTTCACCGAATGAACGTTCTTTTTAAAATTATTTAAGGATATTGTGTTACCTACCTAAATTATTAAAATTTAACGAGCTTTACTTACGAAATCAAATTGTATTTCCATTTATATTCGCTAAAACTACCTACGTTTAGAAGAAGTAGGTATGTAAATACCTAATGTATACTGTAACAGGTTATTTAAAGAAGATATATAGGTTACTAGCTTCCGCCCGCGGCTCCGCACGCGAGTTATGGCAATAAAAACTATCCTATGTCCTTCCCCGGAATGCAATCTATCTCTCTGCCAAATTTTATCGAAATCCATTCAGTTGTTTAGGCGTGAAAAGGTAACATACAGACAGACAGAGTTATTTTCGAAATTTTAGTATTGATTTAAATACTTAAGTAGCGCCGATCAGCAGAAAGAACATATAGTTTTTCAATGTGGTTTCTCAATCTGTCAGAATAGAGGGATTTCTCAGAAGAGATTGTTTATTTGTTTTGATTCCTGTAAGTATTTCTTATACATATAAATCTTATTTGGTAGGTCTGAGAATAGGTCGTAAGCTATTTTTTATGTCCCTATATAGGTGATAAGGGTGGCCGTCTCCAGAAATTTTATGGAATTGAAACTTACGCGGGTGAAACCGCGGGGCGTAGCTAGTATTTGACAGTCGATACGGGTCGTCAGAAGCCCGAAAGTCTGACAACCAGTCTTACCAAGGGTTATCGTATTACCCAGTAACTGGGTTGTGGAGGTCAGATAGGCAGTCGCTCCATGTAAAATACTGGTACTCGGCTGCATCCGGTTAGACTGTAAGCCGACCCCAACATAGTTGGGTAAAGGCTAGGCAGAGCGATGATGAATAAAATCAGTGTATTTTTGTCTTTTAACCGACGTTTTTACCTCAAACCCCCGTTATTTATAAGCCGATTTGCAAAATTTTTTTTTTTTTTTTAAAGGATATACTTTCAGATTGGCGCCACAGATAATTCCATCAAAATCGGTTCAGTAGTTTCGTTTTTAAACCAAAATTACTGGTAAGAATTCAAGTGAAATCGAAATTGCGTCGTTTGCTTTCCTATTATTATACATATGCTTGGGTAGTTTTTGAGTTATCTTCAGTAATACGTATGTATTTTTGTCAGTTACTTAGTTTATATTGATGATGTTATAATAACTATCTGTCGCATAGCAAGTAATATTATAAGAATTGTATGGGGTAAGTACAACTTAAAAGTGAAAAACAAAAACTTTATTACAAAAGTGAGCCGTCACGGGACGCCTGGCAGATGTGAAACATTGAGCATGGCGACGCGTCGCCACACAGTACACAAGACTGTGACTGTATATATACACCATCATATAGCGTGCGTCGCCACGCCAGAAATTTGTTTTACGTGCGGCTATAGATGTTTCACATCAAAAAATAAAAAACAACCGACTTCCAAAAAAGACACTAAGTGAAAAATAGCTTTAATTTCGGATGTCGGTGGCAAACAACGAAAATGCGAACCCAATGAAACCGACTTTCAAAATGAAAGTTATTTTTCACTTTGTAGTATCTTTTGCAGAAGTCGGCTGTTTTTTTTTTTTGGGAAAAAGATTTCTATAATTGGTTTGCGGGACAAAAGCCTGTAGAATAATTTGAGTATGATTTATTATTTTCTGCTGTATTTGAACCATTGAAAAAGATAATAGGAACGTGCTATACAATAAGTTTGAGTGATGCCTGTCGTTTAAATGTTAAATCGACAAACATGTGACTACAAGCTACTTTGTATAACAAAATTGTCTTTGCAACAATAAAGCTGTAATGTAACGGAAGATAAGCAAATAAAGGAGTTTGCCATTCCGAAGATTTTTGGAAAACATCACGAGACATTAGTCGCGGTTAATAAAGCAACAACCTTTCATGGTTCTCAGACTACTTAACATAATTATTATTTTAGTTCTGTGAATACAGAAATATTGTCAGAAAAACCGCATTGTGAAGCGTTATGGCATACTTAGTACTTGTACTATTAATGAGTTACGCGATAGACATCGTTACCCACTTGCTGCCTCAATGGTTTTGATTGCAGCTCATTTGAAATATTTCTATAATCATTGTATGTCAGTTGCAATAATATGCCTTTAGCATAATATTTTTTGCAAACGTGAGTCTCAATAATAAACATAAAAGACTGGGCAAGTGCGAGTCGGACTCGCACACGAAGGGTTCCGTACCACAAGGCAAAAACGCCGAAAAAAACAGGTTTGTTGTATGGGAGCCCCCTTTAAATATTTATTATATTCCGTTTTTAGTATTTGTTGGTATAGTGGCAACAGAAATACATCATCTGTAAAAATTTCAACTGTCTAGCTATCACGGTTCATGAGATACAGCCTTGTGACAGACGGACGGACGGACAGTGGAGTCTTAGTAATAGGGTCCCGTTTTTACCCTTTGGGTACGGAACCCTAAAAATAAAGGGCCTGACAGTTGGAATAAATTTCTTAATTGAATTAGACCAGCGACAGATGCTATAATATAATTTTATCCTTAAGGTAAATAATTATGCAAATTTTAACTGTAAATACATTTTTATATAGTTTTCCTCATCTTGTCAGTATCAGTTCTGTCTGAATAACCGAGACTTGCACGTATTTTGCATCTTTTTGGCGGCGGCGGCGAACTGGTTTGCCTCCAGCGGTTCGCGTTAAAAGTTGTTAATACAAAGAAGGCAGTTGGTGTATCGTACTAGTGCAGAAGAAGTTTCATTAGTGGAACCGGCTTACCGTACGGAGTTAAGTAGGCCAGCCATCGGCTCACGCGACTCCACCGTAATTCTTGGCACCATTATCGAATTTTACGTAAAAATAATATTTTTTTTTGTTTTACTATTACTAATATTAAAGTATCTCGGTTCTCCAGCATTGTTAGCGTGTAAACGCTAAGCTCACGTGCGTATGTAAAGACTTATCAAAGTCAACAAAACCCAATAATCGGTTCGGATACCTTTATAACTAGTTCCCTGGTTTGCGGTGGAGACGAGTATATTATTGTGTATAAACTAGACATAACTAGCGGTTAGCCGTTCAGTAAATAAGATAGCAATATTCATTCATTTTGTACTTTACATTAAATTAAACAAATAGAATAATCGCATTCGTAATCGTCGGTTCATGAAATCAACAGGTGTTTAATATGTATGAATGAACGAGTTTAGATAAAGTATGAAGAAGCGCTGAAACCACGTCAATGACAAAGTCATTTAGTTATTCACTGTCATGTTTTATCTTTCCACGGTAATGTGCTGATAAATAATACGCTTCTGCTCTGATTGCAGCGGAGTGCATAGCGAAAGTATTATCTAATGTCAGCTTAACTATTATCAAAAGTAAACACGGCTACCAGGATGGGAGCCTTCATCTATTTAAAAGATAAAAGTTAATTAACTTCCTATTATTTCTCTTCAGTATTTACACATTGCAAATAAGTAAATAAGTAGGTATTTACTTATCAACCCGCAACACCACCTTGTCGGAAAGCACATTTTAAGCACAAAATGCGAAACTGACAACAAAAGTTAGCTTTTCGGAGTTTTATTTACATGGAGTCACGTGCCTCGATGTAAACAAACCGGTCCGCGCCGCTCGTTGCACTTAACATTGGAGGTGGACTCACCGTTCTCGCCGCTGTATCCCCAGTCGTTTTCTGCCATTGTTGCTGAGATGTGTATCACTAGTAATGATTGCTTCCTTCCTTGAGGCGCGTTGCGAGTCAAGTGTTTCGCGGGGTAATGTATGTCGCGTGTCCGCGGGGTGCACGAGTGAACGTGGTTGGGTCGTGACTGCGTGCGAGTGTTCGCGGCGGCTTGTCTTTATAGAAAGGCCGTCGCCGGGTGTGACGCGGAGCGGTCGCGGACGCGGGCGCGGGTCTGAGGCGTCGCGCTCGTCTGGGGAGGCACTGGCACGCGCGCGCTCCGCCGGCCCACTGCGCGCGCGCCGCCGCGCATGCCGTGCTCCGCCCCACCGTATGGCTTTCTACTGTGTTTCTACTAACCATTCGCAATTACTCTATTTACTCATCAAATACATTAACCACAATATGTCAATGTCAATAATACGCCGCATTTTCATGCACATGCTTTTATTGTGTAAAGGACGCCGACACCGTAGCTTTGCGCTCCGACCTGAATTTTCAGTGGGCGGCTATAACATCGATGCCGGAAAAGTCGTACGTTTAGGCGCCTCAAAATTTTAATCACATGCGTAAGTAAAATAAAATAATAACAAGCAGCACGATTCATATAGGTATTTGTACGAAATAAATGGTATTGACATTCGAATCAAGTGGCCATGTACTTGATCTTGTTTAATTAAAATAGATAGATATTGCACTTTTAATAAGCGTTAAATAAACTATGTATTTTCAGAAAAACGAGTTACCATGAGAAAAATTTATACTCGGATAAATATATTATGTAGGTATTTTTTACGTACCTATTTGACAAGTGATTAAAAAAAAGTAGAAATAAATAATGTACAAGCATCTGTCTTGTCAGGAAAAATATACCTACACACACACATTTTCGGAAAAAAAGTTAAAAAGATTATTACAAAGTCTGAACCGAGGTATTTTTTTTTTCATTGAGACAAAACTCTAAAGGAAAAACTTCGGACTGTGCTACTTGAATTTTCCGACGTTCACGGTCGTCCCGCATTGGTAGGTACCTATTGTTTATTAAAAAACACGAAAATATTAGATATTTTTAACCGAAGAAAAAAGGAGGAGGTTCTCAAGTCGAAGCGTATTTTTTTGCAAGAAAACAAAAGGAATAAAAAGCATAGAGTTACATTAGGTAAGTAGGTAATTACCTAATATCATCCTGAAACAAAAAACAAGAACATTTCAGCCGGACGCTGTTGAAGCTGTGTACCTATTACTTGAATCGGATTTGGAAAATTCATAAGAGTATGTTCGAAATCCTTATTAAGTCGCGGTAAGAAGCAATTTTTAGGTAAACGACAATAGCGCATCGTGGCAACAAATGAGGATCAAAACAGCGATACGTTTAATGTTATTTGAATCGAATGACCACCAAAATAAGAGTAATTTAGCAGTTTTAATTAAATTAAAAAATAAATGCACGGCACAGTGGAATAATTTATAGGTATTTGTTTAGTTGATTGAATACCCTTTATTATCATAACATAAAATATGATAGTTTATGCTCATATTTTTGATAATTAGGTATGCGACGATATAAGTAACTTTATGGACTAATTAGAAACGATAAGCAATATAAAGTTTCTGTCATTGATAAAAATGTATTAGGTACCTACGCAAATTATTAAATCCTAATGTGTTATATTATAAGTCATTTTATCATATCAATTATTATTTAATTTAGAAGATCATGCAGTAATAATTGTACCTATTTTAGTAAATTAGATACTGGTACGTAAGCTGGCAACTGGCATGCGTTATTATTATATATTCTGGTACCTTCACGTTATTACGTTTCAGTAGGTTCTCAGAAATAATGACTAAAGTTGCAGTCAACAAATTGTTCGAAATTTTGAAATGTCTTATCGCTGGAGCTAGCTAATCAAACATACCAAATTCATAAATTGATAATAATATCGATAACTTCTAGCCTATAAAGTATTTCTGCTCAATCTTTTGAGGTTTCTAAGACAGTAACAGCTAGTGAGATGTCATATACTTAGGTACCTACTTTGGAGCGGAATGTATTTAATAGAACCTCTAAAAATTCCCATTTTGCGCCCCTAAAAATATTATTAAACACTAACATTGATTGCTTGCGCCTCTTTTTGTGAACTTCAAATAATTCAAATTTTGGGTCCTAAAAATACTAAATAACCAAGTACTTGTGCTGCGACCAATTTGGATGTAGCGCTTGCTCTCGGTTGGTTTCACAGTTCTAATCTAACCTAACCCATTTCGTCGAGGTGCCTTAGCTAAATGACTGCGAGCAACTGTGAGAGAAGGCCCGATAGTTAAAAACGGACTCAATCAGGTTATTGAACACGTTCAACGTGCCAAGCTTCTGACAGAGTTTGCTCATCCGTACGTTACGCTGTATATCCCGTACCAGAGTTTCCTGACATGCGTTACGGTCGGTATACCCCGTACCACTATCAACTTAATATCTTTTGCTTTTCTATATCTTATCTTTTCCTTGGCTTTTTCGATTGCTCATATGTATTTTTTACGAACGCACGTCACTGCGAACCAGATTGATGACTTGCGCATACACAACTCTGTGCCGTATGTATAACGGGATGGTGCATATGGGGTATATTTTTTCCGCATGGAATCGAAACGAAATTATCTTGATGCTGTACGACCTAAATGCTTCCCGTATAGTTTTTTCAGGCCTTGGTTAGAGTAAAAAATAAAATACCAAAAATATATCTTATATGCCTTTCCTACTCGTAGAAAATGTTTTCCGCACAGCGAAACAGACCACGATTTCGGGAACCGCATTGAGATGAAAGCTAATACGGGTCACAAACTATCCGTAACCTGTTGAACCTGTTAAAAATGTGTGAATCACTAGAAGTGAAAAAGTAATTTAAAAATGCTTTCATCATTAGGAGGTCAACATTTTTTTAGAGAATCAGTTTATCTTTTGGAACTTAGGTTCAGATGTTAGAAAGTTACCTACTTAACTATTTTTTTGTGAATCAGGAGTCAAGTAAAACCAAGTTTTTCTATTGATTCCTTATTCCTTGGGTAATGTAAAAAGCAAATGATATAGGCACCGCCACTATGCGTTGGATTCTTATATTCCCTGAACTCTGCCTGCCTATGTACTTAGTCAATTTGAATTCTGCAAAAACATTTGCGAAAATTTATTTAAATACCCATAGTGTCCCATCAAAATTAGTTTTTTTTATCCGAAAATGAATTTCGGCCAAAACCCTAAAACGAAATCTTCAAAAATGTACTTTTGTTTGTCGATAGGATTTTGTTTTGTAAGGCCTGAATTCCTCTTACGCTGACGTCGGTCGTGTACCGTCGGACACAAGTACCAAGACGCTGACGATAAATGGACGTACAGTATTACAGTCAGAAGTAGAGTGTCAGTAGTATTTATATGGTGTACATAATAAAGAGTATTCTATTCTATTCTACAGTACACATAGTAGGATGGACAGTAAACATACTGTAGCACCGACGACAGTCAGCGAGCGCGAGTCCATATAAATCGGTCCGCGACCGATGTCACCGACAGACGTCGGCGTAACAGCCTAGTATTTCCAACCTAAAAGTAAAAAAATTAGGGAGGCTTCAAAGAGGTGCCCGGCGGGGTAAGTTGTTCCAGCACGAATTCGTTAAGAAAAGAGATATACTTATTATACAGGAATTAATGTGAAATGCGTTGTTAAGCATTGTACACACGGCTACACAACAAGCTATACAAAACCAGTATAAGCTGACTTCTGATTGTACGAAAAACCTATAGGTCAGTTATAATTCGAAATATATAGCGTGATGTGTGCCGTGTGCCAACGCTGTTTCGGTAGCCATTTTAGTGATACTGTGAAGATGTGTTAGAGCAGTTTCGCTCTACATCCGATCCGAATCCGAATTAAAGATCCGACTTCAATCCGAATTGGGAATGTTCTAAATTCGGACGGATAGAGTTCGAATCTAGTGCGCAACCCCATAAATAAATAGGACTATGGTCACGGCATTTCTCGGATTCGGATCAGATGTAGTGCGAAACCGCTCTAAGTGTGGTTTAAGCTTAGTGGTACTCATTTGTAACGTTAGTACTTGTTCTTTTTCGATCTTTAAGTTTTTTGGTCTATTTTAGTAATCGCACTACTGGTAGAATTTGTTACTCGTGTTTGAGAAATGAAAAATAGAATTTCGGGCTAAAAATAGTTTTGGGACTAGTTGCAGCGAGAAAAACGTACCTACATAAAATGGAGCAACTAATAATAAAATTGAAAATTGTTTTAGGATGAGAAGAGAACATAAAATGACGATTGCATTTTCTTCCATTTTGACAGTTTAGCCACGTTCATTCTATTGTTCTGATTTTCAATAAATGAGACATGATTATGGTTATATAGGATATTGGCACCAGTATTTTTGCTTTAATTTATATAGGTACTTAAATCTATTTTCAATTAGGTACTGCATCAGTAGTGATCACAAATTGCTACCGCAACATCTTAACTTATCAATGGAACAACCACGGATGACGGGGTTTGTTTTCCTCGTAAAAATATCTTTCTGTCCAAGAAGATATCGCACCTCCGATAAAATAGGGTCACAACTCGAAAAATCTGGACTTTTAGAAAAGTGAAAATTAACTCACGGATTTGTTAATCAGTCTTTATTCTTACACTATTATATTATTTGATCAAAATTATACATACTTGAAAAGCTTACAAAAAAAATTAATTTTATGGCATACGCTTTTTAAAATTTACCTGAAAAACAACTTGAAAATTCCTTTTTCGAATTGTAACCCTATTTTATCGGAGGTGCGATATTACCAACTAAAATATGACTATTTAGTTTAAAACTACAATATATTCCTCCCATAGGTACATCTGAAAATCGTTGAGATCTGATCTTGAACGGTTCTTTACGCATTGTTTGAAAATCTGCACTACGAACCGGGCCCCAGGGTCAATCAATCAAGGGTCAATAACTGATTTTAACCGTTTAAAATTATATCCCACGAAAATAAAGTTTTCACTTTTCTCATTTTTTTTCGCTTTTTATCAGTTAGTGTGCTTATTTATTCTAATTATTATTTCAACTACTACCTTCTAAGTACTATAGGACCACTCCTAAAGTTATTACTGACTTTATGTTTGAACATCTCATATTTAAGCTCAAAGTGCAACATATTCTGTGATAAAAACTTGAAAATACAATTATTAACAACAACAAAAAACACAATCACACATGCAACGGATTATTTACAAAGGCCAATACATTATTTACAAGGTTATGGGTGGTTTTCATTTACAACACGTCACTCTATGTATCAAGTTAAAACGCCTTGCGAGGTGCATGGTCTCTTGTGGTTAACCAGCGTGACGTATTATTTATTTATAAAGTTCATTGAATGCGATATTTTTCCTTCTGAACTACAGTAATCGTGCAGATATTGTTAAGGACGGTAATATTTCGCATTGATTTATATTCGTAATTACATGACCTCAGTGATAACCTGCGATCTAGTTCGTCGTGGTATACCGTATGCGTCGCAACAATACAAATAGCTATACCTACTTAGGTGTTGGCTGATAATAAAATCACTAGGTACTTATGTTTATTTACATTTAGTTGTTTTGCTTCTACTGTACCTATTGTTAGGTTTACAGGTCAGACCCCGAAATACTTATTAGGTAGCTATTTAAATTTCTCTGCATGGCCTCACATTTTTCGTCAAATTCAAATAGAAACTAAAGTCCAACTGTCCAATTGCCAATGACAGGAAGCGTTAATAAAGGGGAAATTAAACAACCACGTGCGACCACATAAAACCATAAAAGAAACAAATCGTAGTAGGTATTATGCTCCAGTTATTGAAGTTATTTTTCATTATTTATTAACATAACGCCATGCCTGTAATTCTCGACGATACGGGCAGAGGTGTAAAGTAGGAACACCCTAATTACTCCAGTTATGTTTTAAGTCACGCAGGGAAACTCCAAGCATAGCCTTCTCCATTGCTCTTTGGGTGACTTTCAGCCTTCTAATAAGGCCCATTGTGAGCGACCACGTTTCAGTGCCATATATGTCATCACTGGCAACACGCACGGGTCAAAGACCAGCGACGCTGGTGGCGACCACGTACCGGAAGACGTAGCGTTGGAAGGCCTCCCACTAGGTGGACCGTCGACCTTGTAAAGGCCGCAGGAACTCGTTGGATGCGAGAAGCGCAAAACCGGTCGAAGTAGAGGTGTTTGGGGGAGGCCTATGTCTAACAGTGGATGTCTTTCGGCTGAAATGATGATGATGTTTTAAGTCTTGAGCCCGGAGTCTGGATTTGTGCTCGGCTGATGGCGAACGCTCGCCCCCTGGTACATAGGACATATACATACATAACTGGCGAAATTTTGGTGTACTATAGATAAACCTCTGCCCAATGTTTCGGGGAATACAGGCGTGATGCTATGTTATGTCTTATGTCCCATGGAATAGGGGATGATTGATTGCTTCGGAAACTGCGTAACTTGGGAATTGAGCCCAGGACACCTGCAGCCAGACTCAAGAGTCGTGCTTGCAACCGTTGCATAGACAAAAGAAACATGGGACTGTGGTTATATTCTCTATGGTCTGATCATTGGTCATTAGTTCATGATGAGTCTACCTACATGAAAAAGGCCGAAACTATAAGTGGGTGTTTTGAAATACTGATATCCAACCGGTCTAACCAAACTGGTAATCCACTCCAATTTAGGTACCTACTTGGAAAATTCTAGCTTGATGAAGGAGGAAAGTAGGTAGATTAAGTGAAGCACTTTGTGAAAATATCGGGTGTGAAATAAACTTAGGTACGTACACAAATTACACAGTACAGTTTATAATATACTGCATAATGTGTTCACGCGTTAAAAACGTGTCCCAGAACGCTACTCAAAATATAACTCGCAGCTCACTTGGATAAATCTTTTACTGTATCGAATAAAATATAAATAAACCTAATATATAAATTAGGACATGTTGGTTTTAAACTTTTTGGAATTCTGAATCATCGATTACTTTTATTTGTGCTTGAAATTCTTACTCTGCAGCGTATGCATGTCTTTCTTAGACTTTCCGAAAATATCATCCTGAAATCGAGAGTCACACAATGACAAAACACAAAAATTCTAATAAACATTTAGAAATTGTGTACCTGTCTACGGACGTTTTCGTCTTATGATGTGTACGGAAAATCGTAATCCATAATTATATTTATATAAATTTGTCTCAATTAGAAGTTTATTATTTTGTCCGTATTATTTAAATGCTGCCTAAATGTTTGTCATGTTTTTAATTTAGGTACATTCTTTCCTAAATAAGTATAGTTTTAATACTATTTTAATTTTTTATTTTAATTTATTTTAATTTTATTTTAATTTCCTATTATTATTATATTATTATTTTTTTTATAACAAGCGGCTTCATCCTCTCTCCTATTAAAAATTAACTTTGCTGTGCCCGACAGGGTCCATAATTGATTCAATGTTTTAAAATACCAACCATTTACTATGTACACATTATGGAATGCAATAAAGTATTGAGTATTGAGTACTTCGGAAACATTCTTCGTTTTCTTTCCCTCTACGACTGTTGAACGTCCTTTATCCCCTTTCCTTTTAGTTTTTCGCCTTTCGTTAGAGTATGTATACAAGTATGACTAAGTCACCTACACCGGCTACACCCCCAAAACGCACAGCTGGGGATCGCTATTTCTATAGTAATTTTCGTTTATGATCATTTGGTTTTAGTGATGTGCCTGAGTATGAACTTATAATGATCCAATTTAACATTTTTTATTAAATTAAAATGGTTAAAGACGCATTGTTAGATTTTACCGCTTCCGATAGAGTCTGATAGAGTTTGACAATAGATCATTATAAGTTCGTATTATACCTTATTTGGGTTCAAAACCTACAGTTGGTTGACTGTTAGTATTTTTATCGTAACATAACATCATCATCTGCCTGCCTTTTCCCAACTTTGTTGGGGTCAGCTTCCAGTCTAACCGGATTCAGCTGAATACCAGTATTTTACATGGAGCGACTGCCTATCTGAACCCCACAACCCAGTTACTGGGTAATAGTTTAATAACGACTGTCAAAGATCTACGAATGACAGCCGGGACCAATGGCTTAACGTGCTTTCGGAGGCACGGAGATGTCTCGGTATGTAAAGATGGTCACACAGTTTCACAGACCTACCACGGCAAGCGTAGCTTAACCTGATCGACCGACCTGTGCGGCTGTTATAATTTAGCCCACCTTAGAGTTTGACAATAGATCGTTGAACCAAACTTTTAAGGTTTTATTATCATAATCTCTTAACTAATTATTTACACTAGGTACTAAATTAAAAGACTAAACTAACTACATATATAAATAAATACAAAAATTTAAAGGTATTTAGGCGTCGAAGTATTCGTCCGCATCGCTATCATCCGGAAACGTGCCCAGAAGACTGCATGGCAGTTGCCACGTTGAACGGCAATGCTAATTCTTTGGCCAAAGAACGACCCAGCCTTCTGGTTACGTGAAGTGTCAGCCGGCGAGAAATTTCTTTAAAAAGGAGACACGCACTCGGGCCTCCAAGACCCGAGCGTTTCGACCTCAAACGGTTCAAAGCTGTAGTTACCCCTAAGGTTAAAGTATTTGTGCCGCTTGAGGGTCTCAGCAGCCGCAGCAACGGCGCCACAACAGCCCGCCGTGCTAGGAACATGAGATGGCGCAAGGTTATCGACCAGTGAGGAGATAAAATGTTCCTGGTTAATTTCTCGGTACTGTGGACCGAGAAGAGGAAGGTCGGTAATACATATACAATACATATATGTAGGTACTTGAAATTGTTCAAACGTTTTAAGTATATACTTAAAACGCGCGCGCGCGCGCTACGCTAGTTTATATAAACTTAAATTAAATTGAAAGAAAATATTAGTTATCTTTCTCGCTTCCAATGTTTAGTTTCAATATTATATTTAACTAATGTGCCAATTTCCTCTCTAGTGATTATAATAAATATTTTTGTTAGGCGCTTCAAACTAATAAATGTTTTGACAAATGATATTGCGCTTGGGATAGTTCCAAAACGGTAACAAAACACACAACTCAAATGTTCCATAATTGATTGTTGATTGACATCGACTTATCCACAAGTCCTACAACTAATATAATAAAGGACCCAAGAAGCATTTGAAGTTACACGTTTTTATAGCATAACAGTTGTACAATCCACAATTGTCTTTCGTTGCCAACAAGCAAACTGTATACCAATTATTGTAAAATTTATATTCTACATAATTGTACAAAGGTAACAAAGGTCAGACGGTAGGTAGTCGTGCAGTCACCTCGCGTAATATATCACAATACCAGATATGGTATAAGGCATTGAATTGTGCGCTCGTTCAGAAATAAATCCAAGCGAATCTTGGATGAAGAGGAACTTTGCTTGAAGCATAATTTTAACATGACTGTTAGTTTCTGAAGCCAGATATTGCTGGATAGTACGAAACATTACCTAAATGTGTCCATTCACCCATAAACCAATATGCCACGAATACAATTTCCTTAATGTCTCCTAGCTCTATTTGAAAGGGTTATGAAAATGTCAATGACGTACGTGTTTCCCTCTTTTTTATCGTCTCACTCTACGTCGCGTAGGTTTATATGTTACGAATATTCATGCAACTACGTCATAATCAATACTTATTGTTTTTCCAAATCTTTACAAACAGGCAAACCATGAAATAAGGTTATTGTTTAATAATATAGATAATTGTTTCCTTTGGAATAGGTACTAGCTCTTTTAGTCATCCCTTTAGTAATTACCATTTCAACGCAATCATGTGACTAGTTACGCATACGTGAAGCTGCGGGGTAATTGCGTAATGCTCTATCAGTAGAAATGGGTTTCATTTTGACAGTTCAACAACATACATTGCGTTATTTACGTTGTTGAGTAGACACATTTTTCGAACATATGAAGCAATGGATCAGCAATATCCTAGAGAAGTGAGACAGTAGCAGGTATAAAGGGACGGGTCTCGGAACAATAAAATACAGAACATCTGCCAGCGGAGGTCGTTTGTATAATATATAGTAGATTTTACTAAGTTCCAAACCTCTATAATATAAGTATACTTTTCACAAAACGCCCAAATATCACATAGACGTTTTTAAGATACTTAAAAACATAAATAAAAAACAATAGAGTTTACGCCTTGGCATACGGTATACAATACTGTATGTAAGTGCATTCTAGTCGCTTTCTCAGCGCTCTACTTCAAAAAACGGTTAATCTTACAGAAAATTGCAAAAGGCATTTTTTGTAGATAATTTCAACAAACAATTTTATAATGACCTGTATTGACCTACGAGCAATAGGTCGCGAGATATTTGCAAAAAACTGATTTTCGTGACCTTTTGACCTTTATAACTCTTTTTAGCCGGCACGATATTAATGTCGATTTTTCACATCTTCCTTACAACGCCGTAATAAAGGTGTGTACAAAAATTCAGCTCACTAGGAATTTATCCGCAGATAAATCTAAAATGACTGGGCTATACGTAATGGATATCAGTCACCCTGTATAAATAATAATATAAAAATTAAAAAATTATTCAGTTCACCTTATAATTATATTACAAGCATCTCATAGGGTCTTATCAACTTTATCACTAAAGCATAAGGTTCAAACTTGATTGGGAAAATTTTACAGTTTCGGGTACCTTGATGTGCTGGCGTCTGTACGTACGTTAATTCTACGTGGAGACTATAACCAAGCAGGTGATGACAATGGCAAAATAAAAAAAATCAAAAATGTAGACCTGACTGATAACTTGCAGTAATTAAAGACCAATTTATTCGAAGCGGAATACTTACCATTATATTGATGTTCATATCCAGCCAGTAGTTCTGCACTACTACAAGCTTCGAGATTTTCTAATCATTATTAAAATACATACAGGTATATGTCATAATAAATCCATGTAATGATGTTAGATTTCTTCCCGGATACAGGCGCATTACTTTCACACACTTAAGTAAGCAGCTTATCATGACGTAGCTGTTTGAGC